>OW052225.1:27500-5027500 GCA_932527175.1 Operophtera brumata | reverse complement strand
TAGGTTCTCAAATGTCTCTAGAATTTTAAAGTTTTTGATAACAATTTTCATAGTTTTCTATGAAGAAAAATATATATGATATTCTTGAGCTTTTTATCTAGTGAAATCAATAATTCAATACAATATTTGAATTACTTCACTCGATAAAAAAAAATAACAAAGATACCTCTTTTTTAAAATTTAAATGCTATTTTTCACTCACTTCTCTAACGTTTTAATTTTTGAAACATTTGGTTACTTGTTAGTTATTATTTGAGTTAGTGAATTCATCAACAAAATTAAACAAAACTTTGAACGACATTTTTATATAATTTTTTAAAAACACGGTATCAGAGCGGTATCGCCTTCTTCGCCTCATACAAAAATGTTCGTTGAACCTATAGGTTCAACGAACATTTTAGCTATAGCGCCTTAACAAATAAAACAGAGACTATGCTTGTGCTTCCGACGACTTACTCTGCTAACGCTTTCTTCAAGTAATAACACATTCCTCAAAATAAGCTACCAGGCAGGACAAATCTTGACGACCTCTGTGGTGCGGCGGGCGAAGCTTCGCCTGCGTCGCAGGAAGTTACGGGTTCGTTTCCCGCCACGGAACAAATATTTGTGCGATCTGCAAATATTTGTTCAGGGTGTTCTGGGTAATTTCTATGTATGTATGATAAAAAATATCTATCTATGTAATGTATTGTATTAAGTATATCAGTTATCTAGTACCCATAATACAAGCTCAGCTTAGCTTGGGGCTAGATAATGTTGAGTGAACTGTCCAGCATTATTTATTTATTTATTTTTATACCAACGAATCTTACAAACAAGTCCGGGTAATATGGCTTTTACGACATCCACGGGAGGAGATGGAGGGGCATATTCTTGGCACAGAATAAATAATAGTACAAGTTCTTGGGCCGGACAAAACCACAGATTGTTATGTACCAATCTAATATGATATTATATCCTACATAGAACATCAATCAAAAGAATTAAAGTTACAAAAGCAGTAACTTCATGAAAAACGTCTATTGTAATAAATCAGCCGAGCAGACACTTTTCTAAACAAAGGAACCGCTTAAAAATCGCCAAAACAAAAACTCCACTCTAAAGCAAATTATCTTTGAAGTTCCCTGATTCGTCCTTGCCCGTCCTTCAATTTGATGGAGGCTTTTTTACTTAGCCATGGGAAGTTCAAGTATACAGGGTGGCAACATTCATTAAATCTTTTATCTCCACTTCAACCATTTACCATGATTGTGAAACATATAGTTAGTTCAATTTTCACTAGAAACGGGATTTTTACCATGAGTTTTGAGTTTTAAATGTTCCCGGTATTATTATTATACCACTCATTTATTAAAAATCTCGTAAAAAAATATATTCTTCATTATAAAGCAATACTATCTACAAAAAAATAAATAGTAAAAAACATTATAGTGAAAAATATAAATCAAAAATATAAATAAAAATATATTATTATTATTATTATCTCACTTATTTATTTAAATCTGGTAAAAAAAATATATTGTACACTATAAAGGAATACTATCTACAAAAAATAAATAGTATAAAAAACATTATAGTAAAAAATATAAATCTAAACGGGGAACCACCGACCACGGAGCGAGGCCCAAACGGTCGGAGGCTAGGGCTGCAGAGAGAGGAATCCCCTGACTATGTGTGCCGAGTCCAGGAGTACCGCCTTCTGAATCTGACCCTTGATCCAACCATTTAGCGAGAGCTGCTTAACTTGTCTTTCTCGGCCTTCACGAGATTAGCATCATGCGGGATAGTGATATCAACAAGTATCGCCCGGCGTTCCGACCGATCTACCAGCACGATATCAGGCTTATTGGCAACAATAGTCCTATCCGTGATGATAGACCGGTCCCAGTAGAGCGTGGCACGGCCATTTTCAAGAACCGGCTGAGGCACTTACATTATATAGTACTTATTATTATTATTATGTCATTTTTTTTTTTCGCCATATTATCTTAGTAAAAAATTGTATGTACATCAAATGGCACACATGTTACACATAGTATTACTAAAATTACAAATATTAAATTAAATTAACTATTTGGCACAACCTATGATTATAAAATTTGTAATTCTCTAAGGGAATTCTCTAATTCGCATTGAGCGGCATGGCATCACATGCGTTTTGGTCCAGTGCCTGAGGATCGGACCATCCACCCGAATGGGAATGTTAGAATTATATATTTTTATTATGGCAGGTTTAGCCCGAGAACCGACAACCTCTTTGTAAAGAGATTCTCGAGTGATGACCTCTAACTGGAAGACGCAGTGTCTCTCCGCAGATGCCTCGCCGCCCACTGATGAACCGATGCATAGCGGTCGTATAAATTTGGTGTATAAAGCCGACACCGACACCAATTTTCCGACACCAGTCTTAATAAGATCAAAAGAAGACTGAAAAAGATGCTAACAAGAAAAGCTTACTATTAGTACACAAGAATTCCTAGATGATAAAAATGTCAGTGACTAGGAATAGGTGACTAAATAGGACTACTTGGGTGATTTTTAATTTATAAATATTTTAAATACTGATATATATTTTGCATGCGTTAAACGCCGATTATGGCTAAACATTTAACTGTAGCACTAACCACCAGTTACTAACCCATATATCGCAATAAATTAATTTGAATTTGAATGTTCTATAAGTTCTAGCTGATGTCGATGATGATGATGATGTTTTTGATGATGATGGACCTTAGTTTAATAGTCCTTCTGTTTGTGTAAAACGCAACAAAATGGGCCTGTTGATACGCTAATTTGCACAAAGAGAACAGTGTCTCCATCGGGAGTATTAAGAGGAAATGCGTTCAATTGTGCCATTTTGGCGCAACTTTTTGTTTAATTTGTTAATTTGTTTCGGACAGATTGGATGCGTGGGACATTTATTTATTTATTTTCAACTAATAAACATTGTTTTTCATTCTTTTGTTTTAAATTTATTGATTTTATTTTATTCATAACTTAAGTGTCTAAATTATGTTTTTGTATCTGTTTTTGTATGTTTTTGGTTGTTATTTTTTATTTATTTTTCTGTTTTTCGTCCTACTGTTTCCTAGTATTCTGTTTGTTCTGTTTGTTTTTTGTTTTTTTTGTTTTGTTTGTGCCAAATAAATGTTTTTCATTTCATTTCATTTCATTTCAGTTTTTAGTTTATACCATCGAGCAACCGGAGGCCTGCCAATGCTCTAAGGTTTATACAAACGGGGTTGACCGAGCGAGTTTGTCGTCACGGCATACAAGTCAGTTTTACTGCCAAGGCGCGCCAATAGATGTTACACATCAAAAACAAATATATCACAAACCGCGTATGCTAGGCACCTTGGTTATGGAAGTTTTATAAGATAGCTTGGTCAACGCTCCCGGTGACACAAATGCGAGCCAGCATTTAGTTTATTGAAATACTTGCGACTCACCCCGGCTTCGCACGGGTAGCCTCCGGTGACCCCCAAACCCTTTGCACTCTATGTCAATCTCCTGGTTCAAAGCTACCTCCCCGCCAATTTTCAGCCAAATCGGTTTACCCGTTCTTGAGTTATAAGTGGTGTAACTAACACGACTTTCTTTGTATAAAGATTACTAACTGCTCGCCCCGGCTTCGCACGGGTAGCCCCCGGTGCACCCCCCCGATATTTTATTACTTATTCTGCTATTCGGAGCGGAGAAGAGTCCACCAAAAAAGAGATAACTAACATCAGTCCAGCCGATCTTGAGTTATAAGGGGTGTAACTAACACGACTTTGTGTTATATATAAAGATTACTAACTGCTCGCTCCGGCTTCGCACGGGTAGCACCCGGTGACCCCCCCCCCCCCCCCCCTTTATTTTATTACTTATTCTGCTATTCGGAGCGGAGAAGAATCCACCAAAAAAGAGATAACTAACATCGGTCCAGCCAATCTTGAGTTATAAGTGGTGTAACTAACACGACTTTATTTTATATATTATATAGATGTCATTGGAAAACATAACTGTGGAGGATAAAGATAATTATTGCCATTGTAATATCATCCAGGTCAAGATTATTTACGTCCCGGTAACGACTCCATCCTGTATATACGCAAAGGAATTCCTATCTGGTATATTAGATTTCCTTGTAACGGTCTCCACCTGGTTTATTTAATTAAGGAATGTTTTCGTCGGTTCGTACGGCGCCGGCGAGACACGGAATTCGGCTCAAATATTGCATTTGTGTATAATATCGGATCTAATCTCGTTTTGTTTGGATTAGCTTTTGTTATTTGTATGTTTTAATGGTTGCCGATTTTCTTGGTAGAATGCACGGTACTTACAATATATAGAGACTGCTCAAAACCAAAATACAGCCAATCTACAGACATAAGTCAGGTAACACTGTTTGTCTAAGCTTTTAGGTAGGTATAAATAAATAATGCTGGACAGTTCACACAACATTATCCAGCCCTAAGCTAAGCAGAGCTTGTGTTATGGGTACTAGATATCTGATATACTTATACATTACATGGATAGATATTATTTATTATACATATAAAATTCCCAGAACACCCTGAACAAATATCTGCAGATCGTACCAATATTTGTTCCGAGGTGGGAATCGAACCCGCAACCTCCTGCGTCCTGCCTTCGCCCGCCGCGCTACAGAGGTATGCTTTGACTTCTCCGTCTCCTCCCATGGACTTCGTAAAAGCCCAATAATCTATTATCTGGACTGAGGTCGTCAAATTATGCATATCTACCTACTTAAGGGATCTGTCAGTACAATGGATCAAAGCCAAGGGATCTATTAGTAACTACTCTAATCTTATAGGTTTTTATTTCTGCCGCAAAGCAGTAGTGCTCGCATTGCTGTGTTCTGGTTTGAAGGGTAAGGGTGCCGGTGAAATTGCAGGAACATGAGACTTTTTATCTTTGTCTCTGGGTGGTGGGCGCAGTGCAATGCCACATAGGGTGTGTCCTAGGTGGACGTGACCTATGAGGTAATGCACTGTTCCTAGGCAAAGGTTACCGCTTAACATCAAATGGCTATCTGCTCGTTCCGTCATTCAAATAGTATTAAAAAAAAAAAAAAACGACTCTGATAACGTCATTGTTTACTTTAACAATATAGAATACTGACGGAAACATAGTCTTTGAGAGATAGAAGAAGATATAGAGAAGATATAGAAGATATAGAGAAGATATAGAAGATATAGAGAAGAGATAGAGAAGACTGAGCCTTTGAGAGATAGAATAAGGAATAGTGTGATAAGAGAGCGTTGTGAAATTAAAGAAGACGTAGTGACTATGATTAAGAAAGGTATGCTTAGATGGTTTGGGCATTTAGAAAGGATGGACGATAGTAGATTGACGAAACGGGTACATAAGACGAGCGTGAATGGGACAGTGGGAAGGGGAAGACCTCGCCGAACGTATTCAGACCAGATCGGAGACGTTCTGGAAAAAGGCCAGGTCAGGAGTACCCTTAACCGACGAGCATGTATGAAGAATGTGATGAGAGTGAATGAAGCAAAAGAGGTGTGTCAGGACCGTAGCAAGTGGAAATGCGTGGTCTCTGCCTACCGCTCCGGGAAACAGGCGTGAGTTTATGTATGTATGTATGTATGTACATAGTGTTATTCTCTTTGTGATAAATGATTATAAAATTTAGTCCAAAAAGGCTACCCAAGCTTTATCTAAACTTGACTATTTAACGACCCTGCGAAAATAAAGCAATAAAACAGTGGGTTACCACTTTATTAACAGAAAACGTTGGACCGAGTCAATAAAAGCGAAGCAATGAGACCACAGACACGATGGCCACTTGACGAATGTTCTACCGCTAGACAAAGGTACTAGATACAATCTACCACAGTTTTTTCCGACGACTTCACTCGCATTAATTTTTGTTATTATTCCGTACTTTATGAAGACTATTTTTTTTTTTTTTTTAACAATGATAGACCCTCTTTTGACCACGATTCCACCCGTTGGCAAGTGACGATGCGGCCGAAGATGGAGCACAAAGGTCTAGAAGGCACCTATTCACTCTGGCCTTGAAGAGACCCAGATTATAGTTTTCAGGAAAGACAGACGACGGTAGTGTATTCCACTCCTTAGCAGTTCTCATTAAATAACTAACTTTAATAATATACGCGAGTGACAACTAGGCGAATGAGGCTGAGACGATACAAAATGATCCTTGTGATCAAATAAAATATCATTTATTGTGTAACTTATCTACTTATAGTAGTAGAGCTTTTTTGTGAAGGAGTTTATCCGGGGAATTACTACCACCATACCTATTTCTGCCGCAAAGCAGTATTCGCATTGCTGTGTTCCGGTTTGAAGGGTAAGGGTGCCGGTGAAATTACAGGCACATGAGACTTTTCATCTTTATGTCTAAGGGTGGCGGGCGCAGTGCAATGCCACATAGGGCGCGTCCTAGGAGGGCATGACCTATGAGGTAATGCACTGTTCATAGGTGAGCAATCTTACTTGTTTCGTCATTCAAGTAGTATAAAAAAAGATAGTTAGATACAAATAAAAAAACAATGTCTTCTATGTTACTAAGACTGGTGTAAAATTTCAATTTAATAAGTTATGTAAAATCCTTTGTTCGGTGTTACAATGTTAAATATACACATAAAATTAATTAAAAGTTAAAAATAACACAAAAAAATATAATAAGCCTAATATTTATATATTTTTTTAATTGATCATTAGGTACCTAGGTTGGTACATATTTAATTTAATGTTGCACCCTGTAAACATAAGAAGGTTTTGCAATAATAACCCACTTTTAATTTGGTAGTTTAAAAATCTTTGCTATTTACACTAACATACCGACAGACAACCTTATTTATGGGTGTGAGTTGCGTAGCGATCTTACTACAACCACAGAATAAATAAAACAACGATTTGAGTTCAACAGACTTTAATAAAATCATGCGATTTGTCTTCATTGTGAGAGAAACACGAGAAGTAAATGTTTGCAATACATTCTAATTTACTTTTATTTGTATAGAAAAGTTTTAACTCAGCTCCTCAGCTCAATAGTTTTTTTTATACTACTTGGATTTACGGATCTAGCAGAAGGCCCACCTGATGTTAAGCGGTACCCTCTGCCTATGAACAGTGCATTATCACATAGAGGTCACGTCCACATAGGAGGCACCCTATGTGGCATTGCACTTAGGGCTTTCAATCCGGAAATCCGGATATCCGAATTATCCGGATATCCGCCAATTTTCAAATCCGGATAATGACGTCCGGATAATGCGGAAAAAATTCCGGTGAAATTCATCAAAAAATTACGATAAGAATCTAAATTTAAAATACTGATCCTTTCTTTTACATGTTTGTCACATATACATAAAGTACCTGGGGGACCTAGCTTACCTAGATAGATAGAAAGATAGAAAATACTTTATTGTACACCTTAATAGCTAAAAATACAAACAAAAAGAAACAAACTTAACTATATAATTAAACGTACAATGCAAAAAAAAAAATGCAAAAATTCGTTCAAATGCTAGGTGTTTGCAAAAAGCGTGAAAACTCGGAAAACCGCGTTTTACCAGAGATGAGACCTCCCCGCGCTCGCCACGGCGCGTCAGTACGGTTAGCACTTTCGTTGCCGATACGACGACTTATATATTATTTACTTATACTTATACGATACTTATACTTACGACGATATACTTTCGACGCCAGGTCTCGAGATAATGTGACCGGGTAGTAGTAAAAGTTTACGGATAATGCAAGCCCTAAATTGCACTGCGCTCGCCACCCTGAGACATAAAGATGAAAAGTACTAGTAATAAGAAGATAGTCCAGAGGCCTGGATTTATGGCCTCCGAACTAGCATCATCAGCTGGGAGAAGACCACTGCTGGACCTGGCCTCGCCTATCGGATTTGCCATAATGGTTTATTTCACTATGATCAACGACCTCTGCGTCGCGGTGGGCGAAGGTTCGCCTGCGACGCAGGAGGTTGCGGTACTTGTACTAATATTTATTCTGTGGTTGCGGGTTCAATTCACGCCTCAGAACAAATATTTGTACGATCTGCAGATATATGTTCAGGGTGTTCTGGGTATTTACTATGTATAGTAAAAATATTTATCTATGTAATGTATTGTATTAAGTATATCTGTTATCTAGTACCTATAACATAAACTCTGCTTAGCTTGGAGCTAGATAATGTTGTGTGAACTGTCCAGCATTATTTATTTATTATTTATTAGAGATCAATAATAATGTAAGTAACAATGACCTTGCAGTTTACGACAAGGACAGGTAGTGATTGTATACCTTGGCATTCGTCGTCGTTTCGTATGAGGTAGTGCTGGCCTCTGGTGTCAAAGTTTCTCTGACATGGCTTATCGACTGCTATTAATCAATAATAGCCGGGACCGACAGCTTAACGTGCCCTCCGAAGCACAGAGCGATGGAAATCCACACATAACTTACAAAAGTCATTGGTGCGGAGCCTAGGATCGAACCCGGTATCGTTGGATTCTGAGTTGCACTATTGAACCGTTAGCATTAAAGACAGCTAGAGGTTTAGAAGAGTAGAGAGTTGTACTTTAGTATCCGTCTCCTTTAGTAACATCCAAATTTCGATCAAGTACACAAACTCAAGCCTTGAAACTTAGGCAAAGTTACAACAAAAACTGTCTTACTTAGAATGATTCGTCATAAAACTAAAGCTCCAATCGAAATAAGCAATCACGGAAATGTTTAGTACAATGATGTAATTTCACGTTAACCTACTCAAGTAAATGCGACTGGCGAAAGAACGCAACTCACACAATACCGCTTATCAGAAATGAGTTCAGTTTTACTTAGTCATAATGCGGGCATAAATCAAAACTTGGTTACAAGGGCATAGCCAGGATTGTATATGGGTTCAGACAAAGAAAATCAGAGATTGTATGAGAGTGCATTTATTTACAGAAATAATAATGCAACTAATACCAGGGGGGTTACTATGAGCTCTTATATCCATTCAGTTCAAAAACTATTCAGTACAAAATATCGGTTCATCGTTGACATTTTTCATCGTTGAATAACTTTAATCGCAGAAGTCTGTAGACCCTCTGCGATTGTGCCTTTAAATATAGTTGCGGACATCACGGAACCAATATTTTGTACTGAATAGTTTAACAACTGCATGGCAATAAGAGCTCATAGTAACCCACAAGGTAGGTACAAAATACATATGAAACAGTTGTGCTACCTGATGACCGCTGCTAGCGATCTAAAGGTAGCTCAACTGATCCACATCACTACCAGACGGAAGCGTCCCTAAGATGCTGACTGCTAAATAGCAATAATAATGCGTAGATTATATTGATTTGATCGAAATTTTTAACATATGAGTTTCACATGAGCAGTGGAGGTAGTGAATATAATTGTAATTTTTTAGAGTAAGAAACTATTATGACCGCTCTTCTAAAGGGGGAGGGGGGGGGGGGGGTTGGCAGCTGCCCCTCCCTGCCCATACCTCGCTACGCCCTTGCTTGGTTAGCTACCACATAAGGTAGGGGAAGTTTCTGGATATTGGATAATACTTCATACTGTTGAGATTTAAAGTGCTTAATATGTTATGAAGGTATGTTCCTACATATTACTTCTTCTGAAAGGAAAGAGCTTTATAGAAGTTTGTCCACATATCCATGAGTCTTGGCAAATAAATATTGTGTAAACTCCATAGAAGCTTGATTATGTTTTGGCCCCGTGGCGTTCATTGAGAGCATCCCTTAGGATAATAAAATCATCATTATCAGTCCACCAAATCCCAGTAGTCTTACCGAGTAGTCTTACCAGTAGAACTACTGGGTATTTTCTTCCCAATAGACTTACTAGTAAGGCCACTGGAAACATTTTACCTAGTAGACTTACCAGTAAAACAAAAATCCCAATAGACTTACTCTTATGTAGACCTATGTAATATACTTAATATACAACCTAATTAACTTGAATCATGACCCAAGATAAAATATTGCTTGTCTGACAATCTGACATACATAGACCCACTCCTTTTTCGCCGAAAGGGTAGGCAAAGCCTCTTTTCACCGTTGTCTGACATTTTGTCACATAATTACCAAATCACAAATGAATAAGTAATGAATAAAACTTGTATATTTTTTTAAATTATTTGCTATAAATATATAAAAAAGCGGCCAAGTGCAAGTCGGACTCGGAGGGTTCCATTCCATAGCAGCAAGTAACATAATATAAAAGTACTTGGATGGTTAACGATTTATGACGTATTAAAAAAAAACTACTTGCTAGATCTCGTTCAAACCAATTTTTGGTGGAAGTTTGCATGGTAATGTACATCATATTTTTTTTAGATTTTTCATTCTCTTTTTTAGAAGTTACGGGGGGGGGGGGGGGGGGGACACATTTTACCACTTTGGAAGTGTCTCTCGCGCAAACTATTCAGTTTAGAAAAAAAAAATATCAGAAACCTCAATATTATTTTTGAAGACCTATCCATAGATAACCCACACGTATGGGTTTGATGAAATAAAAAAAATTGTTTCATTTCTAATTATGGAGAACCCCAAAACTTTATTGTTGTTTTTCTATTTTTGTGTGAAAATTTTAATGCAGTTCACACAATACATCTACTTACCAAGTTTCAACAGCATAGCTCTTATAGTTTCGGAAAAAAGTGGCTGTGACATACACGGACAGACAGACATGATGAATCCATAAGGGTTCCGTTTTTTGCCATTTGGCTACGGCACCGTAAAAAGGGGACGAGTTGAGGTGCTATTATTGAATGCAAAAGTGTCGGTGGTACGTCGGTAAAATTTACGTCGTATTGTTGATTTCGCTATTGTTTGATTGTCAATTTGAAAAAAAAAACTCTTATTTTTAATTTTGTTTTTAACCTCCGACGCAAAAACGACGGGGTGTTATAAGTTTGACGTGTCTGTGTGTGTGTCTGTCTGTCCCATCGTAGCTCCCGAACGGATGAAACGATTTCGTTTTTTTTTGTTTGAAAGGTGAATTTGTTGTTGAAGTGTTCTTAGCTATGTTTGATCAAAATCGGTTCAGTCGTTTCATTGCGTTGAGGTTTTTTAATTTTTACAAAACTAATTATTTGTTTTCTCTTAGACTTAATAAAGCTATCTATCAATTACGAGGTCTATGTTTTATAAATTTCGATGAAGTAAAACGAATAGGAAAACAATAACACCAGCGTGGTCTTAGTAAGCCTATTGGGAAGGAAATACCCAGTAGTTCAACTGGTAAGACTACTCGGTAAGACTACTGGGATTTGGCCTATCAGTAGTTATACGTCCACTGCTGGACGAGGCCGCCCTCATAGATTACAATGGATGGGATTTTCCATAATCAGCACGCAGACAGATAGGTGATTGGAGACGGACGGCCATGGCGAAACAATAGGGTCCCTGGTCATGTTTTATACGGAATCCTAAAAACTACGATCTGAGTTCAATAAAAATCAACTTTATAAAAAGCGAATCAATCATTTTTTAACCGCGCAGCAGAGTCAGTTTTGAAACGGAATTTTTATTCTAACCTGCATTTTCATAACCATAAATATCCTACGCAAACGTTACATCGTCCTCAATAATAATAAACAAGCCTTTTTCACGATTTTACTAGTGCAGCAGCCTATAAAAAAGATACGTAGGTACGTTCATAGGTACGTTTACCTAGGTATACCTACCTATACGAATAGGCAGCCAAGCGTAGGGAGATAATTTTTATACATCGTAGGTAACATGTTCAGCAGATCGGAATGAAATTGGCTGGAGGTAGGTACCTACCTACTATAGGCCAGCAAGTTATTACGGTGCCTATCATAATAACTGGCTAGGTATTTTACAAGCTTTTGTTTAACTTGCAATGTGTGTAGATTGTATGTATGGTCAAATCTTGCAACTGAATTTTAAAGCAGTTATCCTGAACCGATTGAGTTTTTTTTGTCCCTGTCAAGCTCCTATGACAATACAATATTATGAAGACAGCGAGCTGATCTGATGGTGGAGACGGAAGGTAGACAATGGAACTCCCCGATGGATAATGGTAGAGCCGTGTTTAGGCTCATTTCGATCAGCACACGGTTCCGATTACTATAAATAAAAGCTTGTATTGTCAAATATATTTTTCACAAAAACACTTATTCTGCTGATCAAAATAACTTGAATCGCAGAAGTCTATAGGTACACCTTCTTTTAAATATATTTATATTTTGTACTGCATAGTTTTTGAACGGAATGGAAATAAGAGTTCATATTATGCCTGCAATCATCGAGCAACACGGTATGGAGGCCTGCAATGCTCTAAGCCTGCAATCGGTGTCATCGAAACTTGACTTATGCAAAATTTGAGCTCAGTCGGTCGGGGTTAACTGGTTAAAAATCAGTTTCAAGATTTGTCCCAGACTAATTTATCATATATAAAATAAATAAATACAATAAAAAGCCTTTTATTTCTTGCAACCTTAATCTAAGTAAGTAAACTATTCTTAATCCTATTGCAATATACAAAGTGTGAGAACTAATTTTAATGAATATTGTGAAATAAAATGAATTGATTAGTTAGCAAGAACCCCTCCGCGGGTGAAGGCCTCCTCCAAAGAAACCCAGCTTTCTCTATCCTGGGCTGATTGCATCCAGCTTGGACCAGCTGCCTTTACGATGTCGTCCACCCATCTCGTAAACATACATATATTCTATATATATATATATATAAATATATATATTATTCATGTTAAAGTTAGATAGGTACCTAAAAGCTTTTCAAAAGATTGAACTCTTCAAAGTAATTCAATAAATCAAGCTAAGGAACAGTAGAAATCGTCCAAGGATTGTCATCATCAGACAGGCCATTAAGCTTTCTCAGTTGTTTCAGCCAAGGATCCTAATAACACTTTGAAACTCAATTATTATGAAAGTAAGAAACTTTAAACTTCCTCCAATCAGTGTCTGGCCTCTACCCGACGGTTTCCTAACCAAAAGATCAAAGCTCACAATCTCAGCATTTCAAGGCACCAATAACGAATCGAAGTCGGAACCGCGACACTCGAATCACGATAGACACCGAATAACTAACCCATTGTCCAAGTTACGCCTCCAATAAATTCTCTCCCCGGCCAATAGTTCAGACTTGGCCATCGATTTTCTTCGTTCGGGGCCGCAAATTGTGAAACTTGCCCCTATTGTGTAGTACGTGCAATATGAACCAAGGAGAGATTGCAGACTGCAATCACTGGTAACTTTTGTATAGTGACAATGGGCGCTGGAATCTTCACTGGCATTCCGCTGTAGATTCACAGTTCATGTTTCGGCAGTCGGAAGCGCAGACTAGGGAGATGTACTAGTCGGAAGTTTCCCTTTTGGCATGAAATGAATATTGGACTGGATGGTATTTCTTTGAGGTTTTGTTTTGGATAGTATTGGGGTACAAATCTAGGTATAAACTGGGGGAAAGACTTATATTGATTTCTTAGGTGGAATATGTTTTGAAGCTTAGCTTCAGAGTTGGGAGAATTAGGCAAGTTCTACATGAAAATAAAATAAGGTATACTTAACAACTTAAGTAAAAAAAAAATGTTTTTGTAAAAGGCTTTACAAAATATCTATACCTACCTCAGAGTCAAACTCACGATAGTTTGTTTGATCATGAGTCAGAACTGTGAGATAATCCCAAATTATATTTATATTTATATTTATTTAGTAGGAAAACCAACAGCTATATATAAATACATACAAAACAGAGTTGAAAAACAAAAATCCAATTACAGGTTATCACGTGTAGAGAGCATAATAGAAACAAACTAGTCAACAGTAACGAAGATACATAAATACATAATTAACTAAGGTACGGTACAAAATAAACTAAACTACGAAAAATAATCTGCTGAGCCGCTGACGGGCTGAGCTTACACTCGTGGAGAATAGATCTGCTATTATATGGTCTACTAGTGTCCGCCTGCGACCTCGCTCGCGTTTTACCACGGTAAAAATGCCTATTCACTCATACAAACTTCCAAACGTGAAAGATTTGAACCAAACACACATAAAAGGGAAGTATTTAAATTAAGTTTTTTTTAAACTTTAATCTTACGCTAATAGCTGTCCTTAATGTTATAGTTGACAATAAGTTATCACTGTTCTTTAAACAGATGTCTCTATAATAATATTTTGAAATGGAGACACATTTTGTTTGCCACTTCAGAATCTAAATTCACTTCAACAACACATGTTCAGTGCTTATTGGAAACTCGTAAAGTCTTCCAATAAGTCTTACCCAAATGCAATTGCTACCAGCACGCCTCCCACTCATTAAAGGTCCTAAAGGATGGAACCAGCCCAGATGAAATCGCCAGTTCACTCTGTCCCATAAGCAACTACGTTTGGGCTAAGTTTTTTTAGGGTCTGCCGAACTATACGCAGTCCTTAATTATTGGTATATAATTAAACATACTATTATTATTATTTGGTATATAATTTAACATGAAAACAAATGTTACGTATAGTTTTACCTAAAATATAAGTAGCCCCAAAGTAGGTACCTGCGCCGTAGACCAATTTATAAAGCGTCCCGCGCCTTCTTTCTACCAATAGCAATCGCGCGCTAAAATCTTGCGCTGTTATTGGTTAATCGATTTCGCGTCAAAATCGCTGCCGGTCGACTCTTAGATGTGAGCGGGGCAGAGCTGTACAGCGGGTCAGAGCTATACTATACGTTCGGCTACTATCGGATATCAGTCTGCGCTTTTCTGCGCAAACGAAAACAGTCGATCGGACTTTATATTTTGGGTAAAACCATTTAAAAATGCACTCACGTTTGAATGTTTTTAACCCCCAACGCAAAAACGACGGGGTGTTATAAGTTTGACGTGTCTGTGTGTCTGTCCCATCGTAGCTCCCGAACGGATGAACCGATTTTTTTTTGTTTTTTTTGTACGAAAGGTGAATTTGTCGGGAGTGTTCTTAGCTATGTTTAATCAAAATCGGTTCAGCCATCGGTCGGTTTGGTTCGGTCATAGCATTGAGGGTTTTTTAATTTTTACAAAATGAATTACTTGTATTCGAGGTGTATCTAAACTTGTGCTGTATACATAATATCAGGTTGAATCATGTCTTCCACTGACCCTCGCAGGTTTATCCTAATGTTTGTTTACTGGGTTTGTTTGTTTATGCACCGGGATCGCCTGAGGATTACAGCGGTTATAGATACTTGTGTAGGCTCTACGGAGTAGCCCAGCTATTGTTTCACACACAATGGCACCAGTTTGCGCACCTATTAATTCCGAACTAAACAGCAAGAACTAAAGACGGCTCCAATTTGCTCGGTAAACACGAAACCAACTGCGCTTCAGTGCAAGATAGCTCACAAAAGCGGACATTAGTTCGCCAACTATTGGCGGGAGACACAATTTATGCTCACTCCGCAACTTCGTCAATAGTTTACTGATAGGGTTGGGTGATTTTGGACTGATAAAATCGTATCGATTATTGATTAAACGAACTTACCTTTAGGTGAAGTTCTATCATAGTTATATGATTGAGTATAATGCGCGTCATGTAAAAAGAACGCTGGCGGTCAAGCTTCTTCAGGCGTTCCAGCGTACTTTTTACATGACGCGTAGGTACTAGGTATAGTAGAGCTTTTTTATGAAAGATTTCGTCCGGGGAAGTACTACCTACTAGGAAGTATATACCTATTAAGTGTTAAGATAGGCACCTACTGTGAACCAAGTTCAAAGAAGAGTGAACCTATTTTTATTCTAGAATAAATCAAAATAATCGCACCATACAGAATTTTGTAGCAATGGCTAGGAAAAAACATTCATAAGATTCGTACACCGATGATTCTCGGCTACGAATACAAAGGCCGAATAACTTACATCCCTAGCTCAAGATTGTGCTGGGACCTTAGTGCCTTAGACCGTAGAGGAAATTGGGAGTCATTGTTTATGTGTTTCGGATACCACAACTGCTTCTAACTCGAGCTAATAAGGTACCCTCTACCTATGAAATGAGATTTGGTTATTGCATATCAAATTGGTAAGATTTTATCAGGAGGTAGGTAAGGGGACATTGATATTTGATATCTTGCATATTGGAATAAAATTTCGTTAGGATATTAAAGTACGTAGGTACCATGGTATACCTCATCATCATCATCATCAGCCTGTAGAAGTCTACTAGGGGACATTCGATGGGGGATCGGTCTTGAGCCGCCTTGATCGATTGACTTTCTGCTCCCTTTATAATGTCCTCGATCCATTGAGAAGAGGGCCTTCGAACAGTGTTTTGTGGTCGCTGCCTGCAGATATGCAAGTCTCGACAGAGCTTACGTACCTATGTAAACCTCTCGGGGTCGAGACTCTGGGCCCGAGGGTACCTAACGCAGTCTTTCGCGTTTTTCAGGGCGACTGTTCGAAGCAACACGTGGCCCGAAAGCTGGCTCTTTTCTGGTTCAACGCGTTGATATTATTAGCATCTTAGGAAAGATTCCGTTTATTAGTGATTAGGATCTTTAGATTTTTTGTAGCGGTCTTTAGACAGCTCAATAACTGTTATGTTTGTATTTTTGAAGTTTTGTACTTACCTCCTTGTATTAATTTTATCAGTGGTTTTTGGTCAAAATAAGACCCGAATACTATCACTCATTTCATAATCATCATCGGACGGAAGACTAGTTAATTGAAAATATGATCGAGCCAAAGATCAGTTTTTACTTACTCTTGTTTGTAGGGCATTTTGATAGAGATCCCAATTTACAACAACAATCGAGACTGCTAATCCCAGACTCTGAGAAGGGACAATCGAATCAGTCCGACATTACGCGGCCAAATTCGACATCGAACAACAGAAATAAATCAAATTTTGATTGGAATCGCCAGAGTACGTAACAATCGCATCACGTACCGGCCGCGCTTTGAATAAACAATCACGGGACAAAGTTTGGCGATCCCGGAACTACTAGGGGTGTGAAGTCGATTCAAACTCACTTTACCAGTCTCAATGGCGCGATTACGTAACTCTGCTGCTATCGGTTTCAATCGATTTCAATTTTGTTTCTACTTGAAATGACGTTCTTGCAATTAGGTAGGTACCTACCTACCTAATTTATGCAGTCTAGCTGCAATCATGCTTTGTATGTAAACTGCGTAAACTGGCTAATCGCAAGAGCGTCCTTTCCGATAGAAACATCATCGAAACTGATATCAACAAAGCTACCTGACAAATAACGGCCCTCCAGCAAACTGAAGCCAGTTTTTATGTCTGTGCGTGTCTGACAGACGATCAGGCGCTTCCAACGACACCTCATTTGTCAAAATGATAACTAGTTTAGAAGTTATGAGGGAACAGATGAACATAATATGTGGGAAAACATACCCACAAAACATACCGGTCAAAATCATAACCCTCCTTTTTGCTTCACCGTAGTCGGTTAAAAATGGCTCGTTTTCCCCATACGGGCAGAAATTTGGAAAAAAATATTTCGATATCATGATAAATCATCGTACATTGTACGGGGAAGACCTATCACCTTACTTCTATAGGCTGAGAATAATGATGATGTTGATAGTTTTACTTAAAAAAAAACACATCGACATTATCAGCTAGGAGACGTTTACTGCTGCGACCATGGCGAGCGGTTTTGAGAAAGTCTCCAGCCACCTCCTGGTCTTCATTAACAATCAACCATCGAGTGAGATGTGTCAATTAAAATTCGTGCTTGTCACGGAATTCTACACATACTAGCCCATTTATAAGTAACTAGCGACTCGTCCCGGCTTCGCACGAGTAGTTTCAGGATGAAAAACAGCCCCCCCCCCCCTCCTATCCCCCCCCCCCCCCCCTGGTAGCCTAGGTCACTCAGGGTGAATGTAGCTTTCCAATAGGTGAAAGAATTTTTGAAATCGGCATTGTTGTTTTTGAGTTTATTTATTACAAACATACAAAAATACAAATCTTTCCTCTTCATAATATATTAGTGTAGATAACGTAACATAACACCCAAGTCACATACCTGCATAGACCTGATCCCACACTAGGATTCCCTGTGACGTGGGTATCAGGAAATACGAGTACTATGGTACCATTACACCCAGATCCGGAACAAATATTGGCTGATCATACAAACATTTGTCCCGCAGCGGGAATCGAACCCGCAACCTTTCACGTCTCAGCCGGGTATTCGCCCAACGCACTACAAAGGTCGTAAGTAGGTACAAAGTGAGATCACGGACATTAGTAGAGCACGTGTTCTCAATTTGCGTCTAAAATGCCGGAGGGTATGAGGGGTGACTTCGATTGACAGTGCTAGAAGACCCCGTGTTGGAGGCCGGTCAATTCTGACTTTGTTTGCCTCGGTCGATGTGTATTCAGATTTTGAAACGTAACCGAATGGGGTTTGCAGACGCATGTCAAGGCTATTGAATTTGTCGAATAACATTCCCTTTGAATTGTAGTCACAATTAAAGTTTTATTGAAGTAACATAACATTACAGTTGCATTTCTCAGTAAGCATTTTTTGAATTACATAAAATAAGGACTATAATAGTACATTATAATACAAGTGAGCTAAGTTGTTCATTACAGTCGGGGCGGGATTGCAGCCCGAGTCGAAAGGCGAGGGGGTAAAGAAGCTGAGAGTAATGAATGACTAAGCTCACGCATTTCATAAGACGTTTTTCAACACACGAGGAAAAAGGTAACTATTTTCCGCCAAATAGCCATTTGAAGATTAAATTTTCTTCGTATAAAGTAATTTTATACTCATTTTATAAAACTCCTTGTTACCTAGTAAACATTTTTATTATACTGAAAAAAATTGCTGCTTAATAAAATATGAAGGAGTTTTTAATTGTAAGAAAATTGGCAAAGAGACTAAGAGAGTCTCAAACATTCAGCCTAAATTAATTATTACTACTGTGATAATGTAAAGTAAAAAGCACACGTGTGTAATATGCTGCATTATGACCCAACCCTAATATCACAGCAATAAGGGCCACTTTACGAGCAAGTGTGTGGGAAAAGGTATAGTGCACGAGTAGAAACATTGTTTTTCACATCTGTGAATTTATCTTTTGATTTATCTGAATATTTCAATACATTACAGACTTATTATTATTATTATTATTAATTTATAGACGAGCAGCTTTCGCTGATGTGTCTACGTCACAGTATTAGAGTTTAAAATTTAGTCGAAATATTGTCTCTTAGTTTTGGTAGATTTTTTTGAGCACTGATTTATTTGTTCGAAGCCAGATGTCGAGTTTATTTTTGAATGCATTGACGGAAGTAGCAGTAACGACGTCATCTGATAGCGCGTTCCAGTTGTGAACCACTCTATTGCTGAAGAAGTGATGAGCGGCAAGTGAGACGGCGGGGTCACGGTTTAACTTCAGCTGGTGACCACGTGTGGATCTTAGATCTTCTTTTTTAATAAAAATGTCATGAAAGTTTGGCAGGTTGTAATGATGGGTCATAATCTTGTAAGTTTCGATAAGATCTCCTCGAAGAGCATTCTTGCATCCTTAGAGCATTTATAACCATATACAATAGGCAAGTTAAACAAAAGCATGGCAAAAATATTTCCCAACTCGTATTTCATACGTATTCAATAAATATTCAAGTTGCGACACAAAATTTCCTAACATTTTTCCTCCGCATTCGCCTTACAAGTCTGTTATGGAAAAGGAACTTTCTAGTAGTTGGTGTCACAAGTTTCCTAACGGAATTTATGAACTTCCAAGTTATGGACATTGACATTTCGACGGTAGTTTAACTCTTTAGATTTCATTTTGAAAGTTTCTGATTTAAGTGGACGGCTGCCGGACTTTATCATGCTTTTGTATGGTTTAGAGTGGATTTCAAAGTTCGAGTTTTGATTTTTAGTGTTGTGTTATGTAGTGGGGAGTTTATTTTTAACCTGTCTGGGTAGGTTAAGAACAGATTCTCACTTGATATTTTACCTGGTATTTTAAAAGAGGTTTTACGACTCTACTAGAAAATGCTATATTACACATCTTATGGAAATAATAACGGTTGGTCCGCGGAACGGGGAGAAGCTAAACTTAAAAAAAAAACAGCTGATCGTGTTGTTTATCAATGCATGTCTTGGGGAGTAGGTTCTAAAAATATACAACACGTAGGTAATTACTGCACGTAGTTCTCAAGAAAACAATTAAATTAGTCGACTTTAAAACCATGGCAGTCGTGTTTTTTAACCCCGATGCAAAAACGACGGGGTGTTATAAGTTTGACGTGTCTGTGTGTGTGTGTGTGTGTGTGTGTGTGAGTGTGTGTGTGTGTGTCTGTGGCATCGTAGCTACCGAACGGATGAACCGATTTTGATATATTTTTTGTTTGAAAGGTGTATTAGTCGGGAGTGTTCTTAGCTATGTTTGATCAAAATCGGTTCAGCCGTTTCATTGCGTTGAGGGTTTTTTTATTTTTACGAAATTAATTACTTGTATTATTAACATGTTTAATCAATTTACTTGTCTATGTATATTGTTTACAATAGGGTATGTTTTTTCTTATCAAAAAGCGCGTCGAGCCCCCGGCCTTGGCGCTGGGCGTGCGCGCGCGCCCCGGCACGTCCCCACCACGCCACACAGCGCCGCACCAGTGCACTCCAGGGAGTCACCCACTCCTTGCGGAGAAACTAGAACAAATTCAAAAATTCAAAAATAAACAATTCGAAATTGAGCCGATGTGGAACATAGTGTACAGAAGCGGTGCCTTGTCTAGCGGCATGTCGGTATCAGACGGGTCATGAATACAGTATACTCACTTGATCAAACGGTCTCCTTCCGATGTGGAACATAGTGAACAGAAGCGGTGCCTTGTCTAACGGCATGTCGGTATCAGACGGGTCATGAATACAGTATACTCACTTGATCAAACGGTCTCCTTCCGATGTGGAACATAGTGAACAGAAGCGGTGCCTTGTCTAACGGCATGTCGGTATCAGACGGGTCATGAATACAGTATACTCACTTGATCAAACGGTCTCCTTCCGATGTGGAACATAGTGAACAGAAGCGGTGCCTTCTCTAACGGCATGTCGGTATCAGACGGGTCATGAATACAGTATACTCACTTGATCAAACGGTCTCCTTCCAATGTGGAACATAGTGTACAGAAGCGGTGCCTTGTCTAACAGCATGTCGGTATCAGACGGGTCATGAATAAAGTATACACACTTGATCAAACGGTCTCCTTCCGATGTGGAACATAGTGTACAGAAGCGGTGCCTTGTCTAACGGCATGTCGGTATCAGACGGGTCATGAATACTGTATACTCACTTGATCAAACGGTCTCCTTCCGATGTGGAACATGGTGTACAGAAGCGGTGCCTTGTCTAACGGCATGTCGGTATCAGACGGGTCATGAACACAGTATACTCACTTGATCAAACGGTCTCCTTCCGATGTGGAACATAGTGTACAGAAGCGGTGCCTTGTCTAACGACATGTCGGTATCAGACGGGTCATGAATACAGTATACTCACTTGATCAAATTGTCTCCTTCCGATGTGGAATATAGTGTCCAGAAGCGGTTCTTGTCTAACGGCATGTCGGTATCAGACGGGTCACGAATACAGTACTCACTTGATCAAACGGTCTCCTTCCGATGTGGAACATAGTGCACAGAAGCGGTGCCTTGTCTAACGACATGTCGGTATCAGACGGGTCATGAATACTGTATACTCACTTGATCAAACGGTCTCCTTCCGATGTGGAACATGGTGTACAGAAGCGGTGCCTTGTCTAACGGCATGTCGGTATCAGACGGGTCATGAACACAGTATACTCACTTGATCAAACGGTCTCCTTCCGATGTGGAACATAGTGTACAGAAGCGGTGCCTTGTCTAACGACATGTCGGTATCAGACGGGTCATGAATACAGTATACTCACTTGATCAAATGGTCTCCTTCCGATGTGGAATATAGTGTCCAGAAGCGGTGCCTTGTCTAACGGCATGTCGGTATCAGACGGGTCACGAATACAGTATACTCACTTGATCAAACGGTCTCCTTCCGATGTGGAACATAGTGTACAGAAGCGGTGCCTTGTCTAACGACATGTCGGTATCAGACGGGTCACGAATGGACAGTTCCTTGTATATGTATTCCGAGTGAAGTTTTATGTGCTCGTACATTACCTGAAATTTGTATGCTTAGCTTAGGTAGGCTTAGCTTAGTATGTTTTTTTTAACTTTTTGATGACAGAACAATCAGATGGCCCATCTGATGTTAAGCGCTAACCTCTGCATTAAACAAAATTTATCGTCTCATAGCTGACGTCCACCAAGGACGCTCCCGCCACCCTGAGACATAAAGATGAAAGTCTTAGGTGCCTGTAAAAAAAAAAGCTCTATACTAAGCATGTTATGAGGAGGGATGAAAACTTGGCAGGCGAATTGGTGATCACTACTGTTCATTTCCTAGTGTAATTCCTTAGGCTTTTATGACATCCACGGGAAGAGACGGAGCAGTCTATTCTTAGGCCGGATACATGTCAATGCAAAAGACAAAACACAGGTTAACAATTCCAAGACATTTTTTCAATTTGTTTAGCTATTACACCATGTTTGATGTTAACGACCTCTGTGGTGCGGCGGGCGCGTAGCCGGCTGAGATGCAAGATGATGCAGGTTTGATTCCCGCTGCGGGACCAACTTTTGCACGATCTGCTAATATTTGTTCCGGGTCTAAGTGTTGTGGTATCATGATCGTGGGTATCAAGAGTTCTTGATACCCACGGCACAGGGGATCCTAGTGTGTGATCTGAACTATGTATATGTGACTGAGTGTTACGTTATGTTTATTAGTAAGTAACAGAGTTTGTAATTAAAACCCTGTCTGAACTCACTCGCAAGCTGTCTCGTCCCGCCGAAGTCATCAGTATTTGACTAGTAGACACTGCGGCATCGCTTGCACGCTCCGCGTTAGAGCCCGGCACATCACCCTGAAAAGACAGTTGAAAGAACATGGGCAACTCCATACATTGTTTGACCCAGCTTTTTTGAAGAACGTAACGTACAATTGAGATACTTTTGGTTATTGATAATATATGTTAAGATAATGAAAAAACTAATTTAATTTCTTGCGTAGAAGTTGTGGGAAAGTAATGAAGCTTGTTGCGTTTTTTCACGCAAATGCAATGAGTTGATTTATCAAATTATTTAGAAACAAAACTTTTGCTTCCAAACTTCTAAAAATATAAAAGTTCTTTAGAAAATTTTGGCAAAAAACAACATGTAGAACCGTACTAATTAATTCCATGATGGGGCCCCTGGTTCATTTATTTTTGACTTGTGTCAGCGGTTACTCTCCTCCTTCTCACAGATGATGTATTTCTGTTGCCGCTATAACTGTTTTAGTTACGGAACCCTTCGTGCACGAATCCGACTCGCACTTGGCCGGTTTTTTAAAACGGCATTAATATTTATTTTATTCTGTTTGTTAGGATTTGTTTTTTCTAGCGGCAACATAAATACATAATCTGTGAAAATTTCAACTGTCCAACTATCACGGTTCATGATATACAGCCTGGTGACAGATGGACAGATAGACGGAAGGACAGCGGAGTCTTACTATTACTAAGACAACGGAACCCTAAAAATCACAATACGACACAAAAAAAAAACATGAATATACCTATAAAATAACTTTCTGTTGACACAGAAACTTACAGTAGTTACTTTTACCTAACTATTGCGCATGCAAATCGGAAAATGTAGGTACTCATAGGTTTAGCCAAAAACGTTCAAATTACCTCCTCGAACAGTTCAGCAAACTCTGGGAAGTCCTCCAATCCGAACTTGTTGGATAGCTTAAAGGTTTTATTGGATTGAGCGACGAGTCGCTCGATCTGTTGCGTGTGCTTGTCGTGTTCGTCGAGCGAGCAGAGCGCCTCGGCGACCGCCAGCGCTATGGAGGACGGCGCGCTGAGCGACCCGTCGAAACTTGACGACGTAGATGTAGCTGCAATAAATGACAAGTTGTATTGAATTGAGCGACGAGTCGCTCGATCTGTTGCCTGTGCTTGTCGTGTTCATCGAGCGAGCAGAGCGCCTCGGCCACCGCCAGCGCTATGGAGGACGGCGCGCTGAGCAACCCGTCGAAACTTGACGACGTAGATGTAGCTGAAATTCAATTCAATTTATTTATTTCAGACATTGTCCATATTTTGTTAGTAGCACTTCTAATAATGTAAATAGGGAGGCACATTTACATACATACATAGACACACGCCTTTTTCCTCGAAGAGGGGTAGGCAGAGCCTCAATGGGCCTCTTTTCACAGTGGGTTGCACCATCATGGAATAGATAGACATGACAAGTGGTGAGCTCATCGCCGCCATTGCTTCCCACGATCGACTCGTCTAACGCTTTCTTCCAGTAATAACACATTCCATAATAAGATAGCAGCCAGGACAAATCTTATACCAACGAATCATATCAACAAGTCCGGGTAATTCCTTAGTCAGCTTTTACGACACCCACCGGCCGGGCAAACCACAGCTACAATTACAATTTACAATTAGTAAATTTATAATTAAAGAAAAACACCTAACCCAACGTGCAGGCGCATCCAGTGGTTTGCTATAGGACCTGTCCGTCAACACATTCACGATAGTGTTCAGGCTTCCACGGACCCTTCTCCTCATTGACGCACACCTCTGGCGCATGATGCTACTCTGCTTTCTGCAAACATGCCAGAGGCGCTGCAGAAACGAGGCAGCCCCACCAGCACCCTGACCGCGTTGTTGTACTGAACGCGTGATGCATTGTATGCTGTCTGCGTATAGTTGGACCAGAGGCTGAAAAAGTACTGGCAATACGCTCTTAAGAGTGTTACCTGCACCTGTTCAGTACACATTGCAAACCTCCGGACCAGCATATTAAAATAACAAATTATAAATAACAAGATTTGTGGAAAATATTTTTTCAAAACAAGCTTTATTCTTAGCCCGGAGGTCCCCGGGCGTACGGCTAACGTGTCCAGCCCGATCCCACTTTAGATTTCCAGCTTTCAGAGCTACATCGGCTATTTTTGTCTGTCTGATAAGATAGAGTGGGTTCCGAACTAACAGGATAACAAAAAAAAAACTATAAAAAAATCGTGAACTTACCTCTACGCGCTTATTTCGTAAATATCTGTATTACAGCCATTTGTCACGTAATATATGACAAAAGTAAGAAAGTAAAGAAACGAAGCTAAAGAGAGAAGTAAAAGATAGTTTAAAATGCATACAAATATAATGATAAGAAAGAGGTCGTGGGGTCAGGCCAATGTCACTTTTCACACCGTTCCGGACCGAGAAATACCGCACTCTCCTAGCGATCTCGTCCACAGCCCTTAGCCGTGCGGTACGGTCGTCAGTCCGCGTTCAGAGTAGGTAGGTACGCCGCGTCCAGAAGCCGATGGCGAGCAAACAGGTGTGTTTCGCACTCCGGCGCCAAGGTGAGTCACCAAGCGGTCCGAGCTTCTAGGTTTTAGTTAAACCCGGAGGGTGTTCCCAGAATGGGAACACAGAACTTTAGTATCGTGGTATATGGTAGCACGCTAAGTATAATAAAATGTATGAGGTCGTCTTTAAGCAAGTGTCCGTCAGCGGCACAAAGTGACGTGGGTACTTATTGAGTGTGTGTCGCGGACTCCCCGGCGGCATTAGGGAAAAGTATTCTGCCCCGTCTCTACACAGGGTTTAGCGTACATTGATCAAATTAATAAGACTAACAAATAATATTATTTTTGAGGGTATAGGCCATTAATAATTTCGATTACGCAGGAAATATTTGTTTAAATACCGTTTTTCGTGATTTTCGTTTAATTATCGTAGCGCGAGCGCTTTCTGTCACCTTCTAACTTACCTGAACTTTACTGAGTTAGATAGTGTCTACCTCTTAAGACTGCAAAAGTGATGTAACCAAAAGCCCATTTCCCACGTCTCATCGAAATCCAGATGATCCAGCCATATCTTAAGCCTTGTTTTTTTTTTACAACTTGGTATGACGGATCAAGCAGATGGACCACCTGATGTTAAGCGGTACCCTCTGCCTATGAACAGTGCATTACCACATAGGTCACGTCCACCTAGGACGCACCCTATGTGGCATTACACCGCGCCCGCCAACCTGAGAAATAAAGATGAAAGTCTCATGTGCCTGTAATTTCACCGGCAATCATACCCTTCAAAACCGGAACACAGCAATGCGAGCATTACTGCTTTGCGGCAGAAATAGGTATGGTGGTAGTACTTTCCCGGACGAACTCTTTCACAAAAAAGCTCTACTACTCTAATACTGATACTAATACTTGTATTGTACGAATGTGTGTTGAGAGTACTTACTTGTCTGGTCTACACCGACGATCCTCACATGCTTTTTAGCGTGCTGCCTGGGTCCACTAGTACCCATGGTGTGAGCTTCTCCGTTCACTGTAGTGCCTAAAAGAATAATATTATCACCAACAGGCTCATGTTTAATATAAGAGAGAAATTTAAAGCGTGTTTTTAAAAAAAATACAAATTTTCAGCAAATTTCAACAAAATTTTCGTCCAATATATTCTACTACATAGAACTGACTTTGTTTTGTTATGTTTTGTTTGGAATTGCACTTTATTCATAAAAATAAATCGAGGTAAACTGGCGGTATAATTCGTGGAAACAGGCAGTTTTTTTAATTTATATTTTAGTCTATTTAATAGTTGAGGTACAAAAGTTATATAAATATTTTAAGGAAAATCTAAAACTAAACTAAAAACCTACCTAACAGATCAGCAAGCCGTCACACGACGGCAGCGTGCCCAGAATGCTGGCTGCATTGCCACGCTGAATAGCAATGCTTACTCGTTGACCAAAATATAAGCCAGCTATCCGGTCAAGCGTGGACTCGAAAAGTCGCTCCGCAAGTTCTTTTAAAATTGTATGTACCCCCCTCGTGTTTCCACCCCAAACAGCTCAGATATGTATCCTCTTTCTAGGAGTGCTACTTGCGCCGTTTGAAGGACTCTGCTGATGTTGCTGCGGAGCCAGCTCGCACTGATGTACCCGGAAGATTAGACGGCGCCAGAGTATCGACACAGGTAGCGTTCTAAAGCAGAGGTCGTCCCATCCTCCAGGGACTATATGGATGATGTTTTAATGGAACACTAATCGCAAGTTTCAAGGACGTAACCAATCCAAAGCAATAGTGCCGTTATGTCCGGCATAACATTATATAGATAGAGAAATGTCTCCCCAGCCTTCTTTCTATATCTCTCTGTGCGCCCACATCTGTTTGTCCTCAATCGATGGACAGCCGTTGCAGCAGTTTTTTTTTTAATTCTTCGAGAACAAGTAGATTTCCCACTTGTGTTAGCAGTAACCTCTGCCTTTAACAATGCATTACCTCATAGGTCACGTCCACCTAGGACGCGCCCCATGTGGCATACTGCGCCCGCCACCCTGAGACAAAGATGAAAAGTCTCATGTGCCTGTAATTTCACCGGCACCCATTAAAACTGGAACACAGGAATTCGAGCACTACTGCTTTGCGGCAGAAATAGGTATGGTGGTAGTACTTCCCCGGACGAACTCTCTCACACAAAAGCTCTACTACTAATAAAAGAGCAGAATTGAGATACGATGGCTCAGGCGTTAAGATGTCTCACCTGCCTTCTCTCTCTGCGCCTCTCTGTGTGCCCACTTCTGTATCTCCTCATACGCTGCAGTGGTGAGCAGCTGCAGCAGTACAGAGCCCCCTACAGGGTGTATGTGCGACGGTAGGGTCCGCTATATGATGGCGCAGGCGTTAAGATGTCTCACCTGCCTTCTCTCTCTGCGCCTCTCTGTGTGCCCACTTCTGTATCTCCTCATACGCTGCAGTGGTGAGCAGCTGCAGCAGTACAGAGCCCCCTACAGGGTGTATGTGCGACAGTAGGGTCCACTCTATGACGGCGTAGGCGTTAAGATGTCTCACCTGCCTTTTCTCTCTGCGCCTCTCTGTGTGCCCACTTCTGTATCTCCTCATAAGCTGCGGTGGTCAGCAGCTGCAGCAGTACAGAGCCCCCTACAGGGTGTATGTGCGACGGAAGGGTCCGCTCTATGATGGCGCAGGCGTTCGTGAAGGAGCGTGGAACGCAGTCCAGCGACCGGGATATACAGGTCAGGCAGAGGGACATTGTCTGAAATAAAAGATATACAACGACAGTCAAAACTAAAGTCATTGGCATAGCCCACCGGATTAGCAAGCTGAAGTGACAATGGGCTGGTCATTATGCCGAAGAACCGACAACCGTTGGGGTAAGCGAGTTCTTGAGTGGAGATCGCGCCTTGGCAAACGTAGCGTGGGGCACCCTCTGGCTAGGTGGAGCGATGACCTACGAAAAGCGGTAGGCAGAAAGTGGTTGGGAAGAGCAGAACACCGGGATCAGTGGCGCGTATTGGCGTTTGCCTATGTCCAGTAAGTTGCAGTGGTAATGGGCAGGACACGACCGGTTTTAACCCCTGAACCGTGGAATAAAGGTTATCAAACTGCGACCACGAACGTTATGAGTCAAATAGGCTTACAGCCCGTCTGACGGTAATCGGCTACCTTCTCTATCGACATTTATGCATCTGCACCTACACCCAGAGACAATCGGGTTTTGTAGCAAAAAAGTTCTCCATACATTCCATGATATTCGTACATTACATTACATTTCAGGATACTCGTAGTACTACGAGTAACTTATGGATACATTTTTATGGGACATTTTAGGTATCAATAATGCAAGCAACTACGTTGTAAAAACCTATAAAAAACGAATTCCATCATTATTCACCATTCCGGCCGGATAGCGCTAACTTTTGCAAAGTTCCTTCTCCCAAAGTTTCTTCATTTTTTTAGAAGCTTTTAGTTAACTTGCAATGATTGTTTGTTTATTGTATTGTATGTTAGATTGTTATGAATGGAAACAGTTGGAGGAGGCTTTCACCGCCACGGGCGGTCCGTACACATTAAGTACCTAATAATAAACTATTTTTTAAATTAGTGTTTAAGTTTTTTTACTTTGTTTTTTGTTAGGTTATTGTTTATTTGTATATCATTAACTTTTAACTTTTTTTATGTGTACCTATAGGTCCTAAATAAAAATAGAAAAATAAAAAATAAAAATAGCTTTATTTTATTTTATTTATGTTAGATTGTTTGTTTAGGTCAAATCTTGCAAGCTGATTTAGTACCACGTCCCAACATCTGATTGAGCTGAAATTTTGCATACCTGTCAAGTTCTGATGACAATACAATATTATGGTGACAGCGAGCTGATTTCACGATGGAGACGGAAGGTGTACAACGGAACTTCTCGATGGGTAATAATAGACTGGCCGTGCTTAGGATCATTTTCATCAGCACGCGATTTTGATCACTAATTTTTATAAAAGATTATATATTATTATGAGCCTGTAGTGGCCCATTTCAGGACAAAGGCCTCCCTTCCCTCCTTCAATTTGACTCTTGGCTATTTGGGACCAATCCTTCAAGTAGGAGTCTAGCTCATCCCACCATCCCCGACTGGGCCTACCACGTGGCCGTCGTCTGTTTGGGATATATTATGTTATAGTCTTCGCCCATAGTGCTTCTGACATACGGCGCACATATCCAGCCGTCCCACTTAAGATTAGCAGCTTTTTGAGCGACGTCAGCTATCTGTGTATCTTATAAAAGATGGTTAGCAAAAAAACTTATTGAACATAACCTACTCTGGTTATGTTCCTTGATCACGAAAAAGTACAATGATATAATTTACAACTATGATGGTGTATTGTTAGTAACCCGGACTTGTTAGTAAGATTTGTAGGTATAAGATTTGTCCTGGCTGCTAGATCAAATCAAATCAAATCAAATCATTTATTTGCTAAATAGGGTTGAAGAGGTTCTTAAAACATTTATACACAGCACCATTCTATTTCACCATTCTAGGTTAAGCAAATTACAGTTTACAAACACATTATTGATTAAAAGATTATTAATTAATTAAACACACAAATAATTAACTAAACACAAACAGTTAAAATCAAAAAATTAATTAAACACACACATTAGGAAAACTTACACATGTCAACAACAACAAAATACAAAAACTAAGTGTACGCTTACCTACTCTTATAATTTATCAGTCAAGAATTCATTTATGGAATAATATGTCTTTAGGGCCAAAAAATCAAAAAGTTTTTTTTAAAAAATATTATTGTTTTCGATTTCTGCAATTGATATTGGCGTTTTATTGAACAGTTTTGGTGCCATACCCAGAATACTTTTGTGGAACATAGATGTTTTATGTGAGGGCATAGCGATTTTATTCTTTAATCTCCTACTACTTAATGGATAGACTAGATTATTATGGAATGTGTTATTACTGGAAGAAAGCGTTAGTTGAGTCAGTCGTGGGAAGCAATGGCGGCGATGAGCTCACCACTTGTCACGTCTATATTCCACGATGGTGCAACCCACTGTGAAAAGCGGCCCATGAGGCTCTGCCTACCCCTTCGGGGAAAAAGCGTGTGTCTATGTATGTATGTATGTATGATAGTGTATTGCAATGACTAACCTGATACATAGAAGCTCCTGTTTGTACCGCGTTGACCAGCATGGCGGGTATGAACTGCAGCGCCGAGCCCACGAGCGCCAGCAGGCCGGCGAGCCACGGGGGCCGCCGGTCGCACCACACCTACAATCAAGCGCAAACAAACTACAGGTCCAGCTCTTAACTGTGGCAGTCCCTGAGGTATGGGACCGGTACGGGAGGGGTGTTTTCGTTACGTCAAAATGAAGCGTGGCTTCATGTAATCTGATAATTTGAGACGAAAACACCCCTCATATACCGCTCCCATACCTCAGGGACTGACTCAGTTAAGCGCTAGACCTGTAATGTACCTGTCGTTTATCCAAGCACGACGCCCAGTCTCTGCCCGAGATCTCAAGAGCGTGGCACAGAGTGGACTTGAGCTCGGCCTTACTTCCTATAGTGGCCAGCAGATATGTGAGAGCGCCCACTGACCTAGCGTACTCTTCACCGGCTGGAAGCAAAAACAACAAACAGTCACATACATAGTCCTGATCTCACACTAGGATCACCTGTGAGGGTATCAGAAACTGTCTTCAAATGTGTCTCATGTGTATGTCTGTCTGTCAAGACCATTATTCTCAGAAACGGATAAATAAATAAATAATGCTGGACAGTCCACACAATATTATCTAGCCCCAAGCTAAGCAGAGCTTGTGTTATGGGTACTAGATAACTGATATATTTAATATAATACATTACATAGATAGATATTTTTTTATTATACATATAAAATAACCAGAACACCCTGAACAAATATCTGCAGATCGCACAAATATTTGTTCCGAGGGGGGAACCGAACCCGCAACCTCCTGCATCGCAGGCGAACCGTCGCCCGCCGCGCCACAGAGGTCGTAAAAGGTATTAACTCAAGCTTTTAACACAATGTATTAACAAGTTTTTTGTGTAAAATATTTTTTTCAATACTAGCTTTTATAAAATTAGTGATCGTAACCGTGTGCTGATCAAAATGAGCCTAAACACGACCATTCTACTATTATCCCTCGAGGAGTTCCATTGTCCACCTTCTGTCTCCATCATCAGATCAGCTCGCTGTCACCATCATATTGTATGTCATCGGAACTTGACAGGTATGTTAAATTTCAGCTCAATCAGTTGAGGACAACAGCTTTAAAATTCACTTGCAAGATTCCACCTGGAGAAACTTACATACATTGCAAGTTAAATAAAAGCTTGTACCAACAAACATCCCACACTAGGATCACCTGTGTCGTGCGTATCAGAACCTGCCTTAAAATGTGTTCCATGGTCTGTCTGACGGTTGTGCTGATTTTTCTCAAGAACGGATAAAGGTAATAACTCCAGCTTTTAACACAATGAAAAAAGATATGGCAATGAATGTCTAGTTTTCCGGGCCATGGAGAGAGATATAAAGTCAAAGTCAAAAGTATTTTATTCATTGTAATCACAAGGATCATTTTGAATCGTCTTAAAAAAATAAATTTCGTAGTTTCATCAATTGAACCAAAACGATGAGTTCGTAGGAATACTAAATTCACCGGCAGTAGCCATATGGCTCGCATACAATATAGGTGCTTTTAGAAACACGCGTAGCTTGTAGTGAATAAATATAAACGCATCCATAAATCTCTTACAGAATGGCCACGCCCACTGACCAATCAGGGTCCCTCACGAGTGGTAGTATCTCCTTTTCACTTCCATACAATTGTGCAAGAGAGCGCGCTTTATATTAGTTTTCTCCGTAAACAGAGTATAATTAATATTATCTTACAATGCTGTGGTGTGTCCGGCCTAAGAATAGATCCCTCCGTCTCCTCCCGTGGATGTCGTAAAAACCGACTAAGGGATCACCAGGACTTTTTGTTAAGATTCGTTGGTATAAGATTTGTCCTGGCTGCTAGCTTATTATGGAATGTGTTATTACTGGAAGACAGCGTTAGCCGAGTCAGTCGTGGGAAGCAATGCCGGCGATAAGCTCACCACTTGTCACGTCTATATTCCACGATGGTGCAGCCCATTGTGATTAGAGGCCCATTAAGACTCTGCCTACCCTCCTTCGGGGAAAAAGGCGTGTGTCTATGTATGTACAGTTATACCCAATATAAGTCGGCTCGAAGTACCTGCGCGTTAGACCAATTTCTATAGCGCGGGAACCTTCTTTCTACCAATAGCAATAGCGCGCTAAAATCTTGCTCTGTTATTGGTTAAGTAATTGATTTCGCGGCAAAATCGCGACCGCGAAAATAGTTCATCAGCCGACTCTTAGATGTGAGCTAGAGCTATACTATACGTTCGGCTACTGTCGGATATCAATCTGCGCTTTTCTGCGCAAACGAAAACTGTCGATCGTACTTATATTTTGGGTAAAACTGTATGTATGTATCTTACTTACTCTCAGTATCACCCTTGAATTTGCAGTAGCCATCAGCGGTGCAGAGGAACCCGCCACACTTCCTGTCCTTCGCAACGCAGTACCAGAGCCCGTTCGCCGGCCATCTTGAATTGTCGGCCGACATGTTGCGGATTGCGCGGATCAGCAACATGCGGGAGAGATGGCAGTTACGCATCATTAGGACCTGAAAAGGAGACAAGGAATAAAATTACTAAAAATACAATCTATTCAAAAAATATGAGCCTAACATCTACAGAAGTTAGTCATCTACGTATGATCTTTTTGATTAGTAGTAGAGGTTTTTTTTTAAATTAGTTTTTCCGGGGAACTTCTGCCACCATACCTATTTCTGCCGCAAAGCATTAACGCATTAACAAAATAGAAAAAGTAAAAAAGTATAGAAAAATAGTTCCTTACGTCTATTTTTTGCATAGATTCGATTATTTATTAAAATGGTGTTTACTATTGGGTAAAATATTAGATAAATAAAATCAATACAACAAAGCTGAGGGTCTACTGTAGGGTTTTTGTAAAATTATCTTTATACCATTTCCCTCTAAAAAGCTTATTTTATTCACTGAAAACAGTGACTTTTAACACTGAGTGAAACTGAAAACTTTTAGTCACTATTTTGGTGTTTGAATTTAGAACACACCAATATAATCGAGCCTCCATCTCAATGCAACACCCTCCAATAAAAACTCCTATACAACCTCCTTGCGCAAAAAATACTCGATACAAAATCCATGTGCAAAGAAAACTCGACATACAAACTTCTTGTGGAAATAACGCCTCGAGATTTGATTGGTCAACATTTTCGACAAGGAGTTTAGTATTAGAATAAAAACTATAGAAAAATAGTTCCTTACGTCTATTTTTTGCATAGATTCGATTATTTATTAAAATGGTGTTTACTATTGGGTAAAATATTAGATAAATAAAATCAATACAACAAAGCTGAGGGTCTACTGTAGGGTTTTTGTAAAATTATCTTTATACCATTTCCCTCTAAAAAGCTTATTTTATTCACTGAAAACAGTGACTTTTAACACTGAGTGAAACTGAAAACTTTTAGTCACTATTTTGGTGTTTGAATTTAGAACACACCAATATAATCGAGCCTCCATCTCAATGCAACACCCTCCAATAAAAACTCCTATACAACCTCCTTGCGCAAAAAATACTCGATACAAAATCCATGTGCAAAGAAAACTCGACATACAAACTTCTTGTGGAAAAAACTCCTCGAGATTTGATTGGTCAACATTTTCGACAAGGAGATCTGTATTAGAATAAAAACTGTTTTGTGTTCTTTGCTGTGATTAGTAAATTGGCGCTATTTTGAATACTGCAAGTTGTACGAACACAAAGTTTAGTGATACTTAATAATAAATCGATTGAAAATGTATTCAACTGATGAAGTAGATGTCTATTTTCACTTAAATCTTTCTTTTTCTCGTAGTAATGGTAAAAGGTATAGTATGCAGCGCTTGAAAAAAAAACGATTTATATCGAGGGCCATGAATCACTCGCGTTGCTCAGGATTCTAACACTTGAATCACTCCACGGTCGTGATTCAATCGTTAGAATCCTTCACTTGCTCGTGCGTGATTCATCTATGGCCCTCGCTTTAAATCCGTCCTATATTCACTTATTGCATAATATACCATTATTTTACGAGATATTCAATAAAAACCGTTTTTTTCGAACGGCGTGAGGCTTTTTTTTTAATGAATATTCCTGCCTGGGTTTGGCTCAGTTTTAATGTAGGATGACCTAGACAGAACTAGTAGAAGAACAAGTAATTACCTTCACCAACAAAGTCCAAGAAGGCTGCGGTTGTGCCAACAACACAACCAACTCTAGACCCAATGCAGTCTTCAGCTCCAAGTCCTGGGTACTCTTAGCGGTGACGTCATCAACGCTGCTGTCGAACAGCTTCGGATTGACGAACGTGAACCACGGCTGGGGGGAGTCTATCACTGAGGGCGACGGCTCAGAGTTTTCATTGAACGCCTGGAAAATAAACAGGTTTTAATCAGAGTTAGATCTGCGAACATGAATCATGGCTGACGGGAGTCTATGACTGAGGGCGATGGTGTTGAGTTTTCAATGAACGCCTGGAAAATAAACCTTATGATTAAAGGCTTAGGTTTGTATCAGAGTTAGATGTGCGAACGTGAATCATGGCTGAGGGAAGTCTATGAGTGAGGGCGATGGCTTTGTGTTTTCATTGAACGCCTGGAAAATAAACCTTATGATTAAAGGCTTAGGTTTGAATCAGAGATAGATGTGAGAGTAGAGCTTTTTTGTGAAAGAGTTTGTTCGGAGAAGTACTACCACCGTACCGTCCACCAAGTACGCGCCCTATTTGGCACTGCACTGCGCCCGTCACCCTGAGACACAAAGATGGAAAGTCTCATGTGCCTGAAATTTCACTGGTGCCCATACTTTTAAAACCGGAACACAGTAATGCGAGCACTACTGCTTTGCGGCAGAAATAGGTATGGTGGTGTGGTAGTTGTGCTCATAAACTCACTTGCAAAATGAAGTGCGGTTCAGCACCGCGGTACACGAAGCACTGGAACAACTGATTGCACTTGCAGTGCACGTCGCGCACGTCGCGCGTTGCACGCTGCACGTGCAGCCCCGCTAGCTCGGCGCCGCTGGTCGCTATGCAGGGCAGTAGCTCCGCCACGCACAGCAGAATGTTGAGGATGTCGTTCAGGAGAGTTGGTGTGGTCGCCTCTGTTGTTTTTGACTGAAATATTAATCAAATAATAAAGTACTAGTGGAATACCCGCGAATTCGTCCGTGTGGGGGTGTTTTCCGAACAAACTTTTTAGTAGTAGTATAGCTTTTTTGTGAAAGAGTTCGTCCGGGGCAGTACTACCATCATACCTATTTCTGCCGCAAAGCAGTAGTGCTCGCATTGCTGTGTTTCGGTTTGAAAGGTATGGTTGCCGGTAAAATTACAGGCACATAAGACTCAGGGTGGCGGGTGCAGTGTAATGCCACATAGGATGCGCCCTAAGTGGACGTGACCTATGTGGTAATGCACTGTTTATAGGCAGAGCGTACCGCTTAACATCAGGTGGGCCATCTGCTTGACCCGTCAGACCAAGTTGTACAAAAAATAAACACTCCGCTACACCCCATTGGGAAGTGAAATTCGGAAATTCCTTCCAAAGTGCACCGCTAGACAACAAAAAGAATGTACCCCTACAAATTTCATTTTAAGTTAATAGTCACAGTTTGGGATGTGCGTTGATAGACAGTCAGTCATGCAACGCATGCATTTTTATATATATCTTTGGACATACTTGGCAGTACCTGATAGTCAATATAGTTAGAGTCTCATTGAGCATCCCAGCGAATATCCGCTGCGACATCCGTGGCAGTACTGTGTCCCATAGAACTTTGAACATACCTGGCAGTACCTGACAGTCAATATAGTTAGAGTCTCATTGAGCATCCCAGCGAATATCCGCTGCGCCATCCGTGGCAGTACTGTGTCCCATAGAACTTTGAACATACCTGGCAGTACCTTACAGTCAATATGGTTAGAGTCTCATTGGGCATCCCAGCGAATATCCGCTGCGCCATCCGTGGCGGTATTGTGTCCCATAGATCTTTAAACATACCCGGCAGTACCTGATAGTCAATATGGTTAGAGTCCTATTGGGCATCCCAGCGAATATCCGCTGCGCCATCCGTGGCGGTACTGTGTCCCATAGATCTTTAAACATACCTGGCAGTACCTGATAGTCAATAAGGTGAGTCTCATTGAACATCCCACCGAATATCCGCTGCGCCATCCGTGGCGGTACTGTGTCCCATAGATCTTTAAACATACCTGGCAGTACCTGATAGTCAATATGGTTAGAGTCTCATTGGGCATCCCAGCGAATATCCGCTGCGCCATCCGTGGCGGTACTGTGTCCCATAGATCTTTAAACATACCTGGCAGTACCTGATAGTCAATATGGTGAGAGTCTCATTGAGCATCCCAGCGAATATCCGCTTTGCCATCCGTGGCGGTACTGTGTCCCATAGTTCTTTGAACATACCTGGCAGTACCTGACAGTTAATATGGTGAGAGTCTCATTGAGCATCCCAGCGAATATCCGCTGCGCCATCCGTGGTGGTACTGTGTCCCATAGTTCTTTGAACATACCTGGCAGTACCTGACAGTTAATATGGTGAGAGTCTCATTGAGCATCCCAGCGAATATCCGCTGCGCCATCCGTGGTGGTACTGTGTCCCATAGTTCTTTGAACATACCTGGCAGTACCTGACAGTTAATATGGTGAGAGTCTCATTGAGCATCCCAGCGAATATCCGCTGCGCCATCCGTGGTGGTACTGTGTCCCATAGATCTTTTCTGCTACCTGGAAATATTATTTTGAATCAGTAATAAGTTATTTGCGAAAAATATTTTTTTCGATACAAGCTTTTATAAAATTAGTAGGTACTTAATCGGAACCAAGTGCAGAAAAAAATTAGCTTAAACAAGGCCAGTCTACAGACCGTTCACCGTAAGATGTCCCCTGCCCTGGGAATAGTGCCAACCACGGTAGGGGACATCTTAAACCCCTTCTACCATTACGATACGCACAGGCGATTCAAGTATCCTGAAGGTATCCTGCAAGTCTCGGAGACTAGTCGCCGCCAAGTATCTCACATACATTTGAATGCAGGCTCGCACACTAGCCTTTTTTTTAAAATCTTAGATAGAACTTTGTTTGACCACGGTCTCATCTGTTGGTAAGTGACGATGTGGCCGAAGATGGAGCACAAAAGTCTAGAAGGCACATTCACTCTAGCCTTGAAGAGACCCAGGTTATAGTTTTCAGGAAAGACAGACGACGGTAGTGTATTCCACTCCTTAGCAGTTCGCATTATAAAGGTAGAACTGAAACGTTTAGTACGAATAGAGGGTATACTAATGAGGTAAGGGTGGTACTGAGCCGTACGCCTGCTCGTCCTATGATGAAAAGGAGATGGTGGGATCAGCATGAAGTTCCTGGGAGCATTCCCCGAAATGTAACCTATAGAAGATAGAAAGGCACGCGACCACGCGTGGTTAGTTTATTTTCAAGAATATTCGAAACACAGCGCAATGTTCTGCAAACGGGTATCGAAAGCGATTACCAGATTGTTAACCAATAGGGCGGCAGGACTATGAGCTTGTCCAGATAAGGCGATTTACGCGCGATTCGACTCGCGTGTATGAATTTATACTTGCGGCCAGATGACGCGTTTTTGGCGCGAGTTACGCGCGCGCGTATTAGTACTGGAGCACACACTACGTACATCCACTCGCGGCAACTATCGCGCGCGTACTGGACAGAGCAATGGGGTCCCTTGTATCTCGACTCGCGCATCGAACGCGCTTCAGACACGCGAGTCGAGAGTCTCGCGTATTACATGCTATTTACGCGCGAGCGGCAAAACGCGCGATTGCATGTGGACGGAATGTATAGAGTTCTAGTATCTCACGATCGCGCGTAAATCGCCTCGTCTAGGCAAGCTCTATGCCCTTGGGTGCTATCTTATGTTATGCATTCTATGGAGTATTCTCTTTTGCAACTTACCATTCATATAAAGCCACCAGCCATGCACAGATGGCGTGGCTTCGTGCGCAGCCCGAGGCTCGTCGATGGGCCTTCCGCCCGAGTCTTGTAGTATGTACAAGGACAGTATTCGGTTATGCAGATCCAACACACGTTCACCGACCGCTTCCGACATGGTTACATAGCGTTTGTAGCACGACTGAAAGGCAGAATGAGTTCATGGATTAAGCAGAATATTCATCCAGACATGTTCATGATCGCGTATCACCGATTGCCATGCCGTTTTGTAGGGTTCCGAACCCAAAGGAAAAACGGGACCCTATTACTAAGACTCCGCTGTCCGTCCATCCGTCCGTCTGTCACATGAGATACAGCCTCTCTCATGAACCGTGATAGTTAACAGTTGAAATTTTCACAGATGATGTATTTCTGTTGCCGCTATAACAACAAATACTAAAAAACAGAATAAAATAAATATTTAAGGGGGCTCCCATGCAACAAACGTGTTTTTTTTGCCGTTTTTATAGATAATGGTACGGAACCCTTCGTGCGCGAGTCTGGCTCCCACAAAAACTGATAATTTGCTTGAGCACTTATCCGTCAAAACTCGGACCGGCGCAGTTCCCGGGTGCTCGCTTTGCTACGCAAATTATTTAAAAGGTTTATAATTTTACGTTTTTTCGAAGACGTAGTGCGCAAGAACAAACACATTTTCATCTCAGGCCAGAAAAACGGTGCGGAAATGTGGGATATAAAATGTCAGAGATAAGAATTGCGGATAGCGCACTAATGGTGCAACTTATTTATGCACAAATGGTGTGCATAAATAAATCATGGAAAAATAAATCACCCGGTCCATAAAATTCAGTGCACAGCCCCCTGAGTATGGATGTATTTTTTTCTGCCTGCCGGAATGCGTCTGCCTGCATTATGATCCCGGCTGATTACGGCTTGACCTAGCGTGCAACTGGATGGGGAGAACTGAAGACCGGACTAAGTGGTCTAGCAGTGAACTGTAATAGGTCGAGTAAGGCCACCAGGATCCCCTAACCTGATCCCCCAGGGGATCCCAGTGAACTCATCAGTTCACCAGGTCGATGATGATGATGATGATAATACCAGTGGGTGGTTTCCAGATCAGTAAATATTTATTTTATAGTTTACACACACCTGAAGCAAAGAATGTCTCTCCGAATTCCCCATGTCCTCAATATGATGCACGTAGCAGTACAAGCTGTTCTTCAACAACGCAGCCGCCCCCAGCGTGGCAGTCAGCACGGGCAAGTCGGCGTGGTCGAGGGCTTCCTGGGCTAACATGTGGAGATGTTCTGAAAGGAGAAATCAACGTTTTTGAAATCAGACTGTATCCTTGCAACCAAGGGATATCGAAAAGCACCAGAGTCTGTGAATGAGAATAGACCCACGTCTATTGTCATTTACTGAACTATATTATCTATACTTTTCACTGGAAACGGGATATTTACCATGATTTTTGATTTTTGAGCGGTCAAGAACAGGGACATACGTAAGTCAGCCATAGCGGAACACCTTTTGGAATCTGGTTCTAATCATTGGATCGAGTTACACAGTCCACAGGTAATCTCAACAGAGCGACATTACATACCAAGAATGCTGCAAGAGGCAATTGAGATAACTAAGTACAGAAATTTCAATAGAGAAGATGGTTTTCAATTATCTGGAGTATGGAAGCCTGTGGTGAGAATGTGTAAGAATCAAAAAAGTGTGGTACCTGCTACGCGTCTGGATACCGTTAGTGTCGTGTGTCGAGTTGGGGTGAAGTGTGACAGTGAAACCGATGGTAGTGGTATCGTTCGTAATAAAAGAGTGACCTGCCAATAACATCTACTCGCAAAGACTTTAGTTAGTTCTCCCGTGATCATGGCGCATGCAACTGTGCCGAAATATCGGGAACATTCAAAACTCAAAAATCATGGTAAATATCCCGTTTCTAGTGAAAAGTATGATATTCAGATATATTCAGATATTCATTTAATTCACCATACCGTTACATTGCATAACATTGGCATGTCAACACTTAATAACAAATAGCACACAATTAAAAAATATGAAATAATAATAAAAATCACACAACGACACAAAAAATATAACACGAAAATAGCTAACGTTAACATATAAACATACAGTACCTAGATACTTTTACCTAGGTACCTCCTATTGCGCATGCAAATCGGAAAATGAACACCCCATGTACTCGCTAGTATGGTAAAATGGATGACCTTCGAGGAATATTTTTACCTTCTGCTTGAACTGGTTTAGAGGAAGTTGTGTTACTTCTAACGGCAACTTATTATACATAGCTAGTTTTAGACAGGGACCTTGTTTATAAGTTTTGACAAGTCTGGTTCTTGGTACTTGTAATTTTTCTTTGTTTCGCGTATTATAACTATGAAAATTCATCTTCATGGGTAATTCATGTTTTCTTGAATGAATTTCTAACAAAGAATTTAATATGAACAAGGATATTACTGTACATAACCATGATAGTTTCAAAAGTTATATATTATCTATATCTATACTAATTATAAAGAGGAAAGATTTGATTGTTTGTTTGCATTGAATAGGCTCAGAAACTACTGAATCTATTTGAAAAATTCTTTCACTGTTAGGAAGCTACACTATCCCCGGGTGAAATAGGCTAAATTATATTTTCAAAAAAATTAGAGATCCTTACTAAAACTCTTAACTCCTTAAAAAATCAGCGAGTAACATAGGGGGAATAACTTTAGCAGGTTTTTGTATCTGGTGTGTGGATAGATGGGGGATTTGGGAAGGGGGGAGGGTCGGGGGGATCCCGACAATACCCGTGCGAAGCCGGGGCGAGTTTCTAATTAAGCAATAATGCTCTATGTTAATTAGTATTCATAAGCACTGCGAGGCTCCCCTCTCCCACGAGAGGGGGCCTCGCAGTGCTTCGTCATCATCAACAACGGCAGCCTTTAAACGACCACTGTTGGACGAGGCTTCCCCCATAGAATACAATGGGGGGATTTGCCATAATCAGCACGCTTGGCGGGGAGTTTGGTGATCGCAGTTTGGCGTTGATTACTCAGCTGGATGCTGCTCCCATTCTATGGTGTAATCATTGTGAAAATCAAATGTATCTTGTTGCTAGTTCCGTTTTTCACTACGCTTATCTTCTTTAAGGTGCTATAGCAGGGATTCCCAAAGTGAGCAATAACTGCCCCTTGTGGGCGCTGCAGGAACAAAGGGGGGCGGTAAATCAGACACACTTTCGTATTTTAATAGTTACTAGCGACTCGCCCCGGCTCCGCACGGGTAGGTAGCCCCCGGTGCCCCCCCCCCCCCGATTTTATTACTTATTCTGCTATTCGGAGCGGATACGGATGCGATACCGGGTTCGATCCTAGGCTCCGCACCAATGACTTTTCTAAGTTATGTGCGGAATTCCATCGCTCTGTGCTTCGGAGGGCACGTTAAGCTGTCCCGGCTGTTATTGATTAATAGCAGTCGATAAGCCATGTCAGAGGCCCTCGGGCGGCTTGACAAACTCCGACACCAGAGGCCAGCACTACCTCATACGAAACGAAACGAAACGAACGGAGCGGAAAAGAATCCACCAAAAAAGAGATAACTAACATCGGTCCAGCCGATCTTGAGTTACAGGTAAGTGGTGTAACTAACACGACTTTGTTTCATATAAGTACATACGAGTAGATTAATAAACCTAGATAGGTCATTTTCGTAGATAATAGACCGCGGGCAATCATGTTTTACCAAGTTTTTGTTAAATAACCCGATTTGTGCATGTTTAATCTCCGCTAATATACCTAGCTCACAATAGTTAATTTAATTTGAAGTTATAGTGGTTTTTAAGTAGGTGAAAAAATGGGGGCGCCAAAAAATAATTTATTCTCAAAGAGGGCAGCAGACAAAATAAGTTTGGGAACCCCTGTGCTATAGGTTCAACGAGAAACCCTCAAACGAGAATTTTTCTTTAGTTTCAACTACTTTAAAATGCAATAAAGATTCACGTCCTTGAAATGCACTGACAATAGCGTCGTGTGCATAAGCCCATAGTAATGAATACCTACCTAAAAGCGAATCACCAGACTTGATAGCCAACTGGACAAATTTATCAGGATCCGATGTCTTAGCCACTCCTACGTCACTACTATCATCTTCCTCAGTCATGACAAACATACCGGAGCCTTGTCTGTAAAAATAGATTTTAAATTAATTAGGTACTTTTCTAATGGGGAGACACACTGCTTATTTATCTCGCTAGGTGGCGCATTATCGCTGGTGTTGATAGCCAAACATAGGTCTATAAATGTTAAAAAAAAACTGACAAAAGTGTCAAATATAAATGGATAGTTTTAGTAAATAAACATTAAATAATAGTCTAAAAAAGTCTAGTCTAGTCTAGTTAATTTCAGTGTAAAAATTAAGGTACACACCGTTTTCCTTCGGATGAGAAAAAGACAAGACCACTAAATGACAAGCACCAGCAATGGTGGCGCCATCTGAGATTAGTTTTGCCTGTGGCTCCCCATTAAATATTCAGATACCAATCTTGATACATACATGTATCATGATCGGTCGTTATGGACATGTTATGATACAAGAACATGACACGTGATGAAGTGTGATTGCTGTTGCACATCTTTAAGGATATGCTGACATGATATGTTATGTTGGTACAAGTTTTTGTAAATAGAGCTTTTTTGTGAATGAGTTCATCCAGGGAAGTACACCATACCTATTTCTGCCGCAAAGCAATAGTGCAAGCATTGCTGTTTCTGATTTGAAGGGTATGGGTGCCAGTGAAATTACATAGAACACATGATATTTTCATCTTTATGTCTCAGGGCGGCGGGCGTAGTGCAATTCCGCATAGGACACGCGCGTCCTAAGTGGACATGACCTGTGAGGTAATGCATTGTTATATACAGAGGTCACCGCTTATGATCAGGTGGGCCATGTGATTTTCTGTCATTCAAATCTAAATAAAATCCTTAGGATATGCTGACCGGCGGTTTTTTTACTAACAGACTGAAGTTCGATTTTGAATATCATTTTGCTGTTCATTGCGCTGCGTGTTTCAAATATTTTCGCTGTTGTAAAAAAGCTAAAACACACAGCACAATGAACAGAAAAATCATTGAACAGACAATAGCCGTGCTGATAGTTATATTGATCTGTTAGTATACGATCATGATACAAGTGTGCATAAGGGTTTAGAGTATTTTCCTTTTCATCAGTAGTAATAGCCCCGAGTCAAAGTTTAAGACAATTACAATACAGCTGATATAACAAGGTCCTCGGTTCATTAGCATATTTGGAGAAAATGCATAGGACCAAGATCATTAGCAATTTGAAGCCATATAGCTTGCAGAATAAGACGGCTCCACAGTAAATGGACAGATGATATTATATTATCTATGGTTGCAAGTCAGTGGATGCAGTAGGCATATTGCTGATGATGAAAGGACTTTTGATATACTTACTTAAAAGCAATAGAGAACTCTTCTTCAAGCCACAAAACAATTTTCACTGATGCAAATGAAGCATTTCTCGGAAAATCCAATCTGCCTCCAACAACTCCACGGCATATTGTTTCAGATAGAACAGTTTGATTTTTCTGGAAATAATATATTAATATTTGTTTTCATTTATTGTTAATATACAATAAATAAAACCATGGCAATTGTTACCTGATAATATTCCAAATCTCTTTGCAATAGGATAGGGATCCTGTCCATAATATTTCCATCTTCAATCACCTCCATTTTGGTTTAGCAAATAAAACTCAAATAAAATAAATAAAACCTATTTATATCTGTACTTAATTTAGGAACAAAATTAATGATTTTTCAAGAACTATGTGCACAATTTTTAAATTCTACTTCAGTCACTATTTGTGATATTTCTTCTTGTAGCAGTTGATGTAATGTTTTTCCGTCATGTTTGTAAGCCCAGTATCCCCCATTTTTGAGCACTAGGTCATATCGTTTCGGTCCAGACACTGGAGAACTAAGCCATATTTGCTTGTTTGGAGATTGTCTATTTATAACATATGTTCCATAGTTTGAGCCTAATGATACGGTTAACACTCCATCCTGCAAAGAAAAAGTTTTAATCAATATTATGATATGTATAATTTTAAAATAGAAAGCATCCCTTGTTATCTTGATTCTGGGAGTTGGTTAGAAACTGGCTAAACATGAGATAGACCTCAAACCAAGACTAGGCCGTTCAGCCAAAACTATTGGTGCTGTGTGCGGGAAGTTGAGAGTCCAGAAACATCAATGATATGCCAAACCACTAATTATCACAATTATAGTAGGTACCTAACTGGACATTTTCTTCTGAAATATTCTAAGGAACACTATAGAATAACAAACATAACTATAGAAACAGTACATCCAGGTATAAAGTCCGGTGTTTTCAGACCAGGGGGGTTACTATGAGCTCTTATATCCATTCAGTTCAAAAACTATTCAGTACAAAATATCGGTTCATCGTTGACATTTTTCATCATTGAATAACTTTAATCGCAGAAGTCTGTAGACCCTCTGCGATTGTTCCTTTAAATATAGTTGCGGACATCACGGAACCAATATTTTGTATTGAATAGTTTATCAACTGCATGGCAATAAGAGCTCATAGTAACCCACTAGCCCGGTGTTTTCTGCCAGTGACAAGTTGCTCGGTCGTTGGAGGTGAAAACATTTTGTTGACTTACACTGTAAGTTACGTCAGCGCGCTTCAAGTTGGGTGCATCATCAACCAATTCCTCAAAATAGTCAGTCAGCGACTCCAAAGTCTCGTTGCAAATCTCTTCGAAGATGGCAGGGTCTACGGTTTCTGACTGTGGATCATCAGAACTGGTAGTAGAGTATTGGCAGCTATTTCGTAACGGATCACAGGATGAGGAGTGCACTGGTTCTATCCGTTGTAACTGCCGCAGTGTAATGGGGGCGATACTATTGATTTGCCTTCGTGCCAGCCAGCGGCTGGTACGGAAAACGTTCCGTAACATTTTACAAACTAATTGCGGAGAACTGATACACTGATAGTTCAATTCAATTTTTTTATGAGTGGCTTGGAGTGGTGTTGCCACTAGTTCGCCAATGTCACGTAGTAAGTAAGGCTTGCAAACGATGGAGAATGACCGGTGATTAAAAAGATAGACGGTGAAAGATATGAAAACTCCGAGACATTCTAAGCATTTGTTTTATGAATCTGAAAATCTAAAACCAATGTAACAACACAATACTAACTACACATATAAGACAGCACATATTTTTTACAATGTTAACAATAACAGATCTACAATTTTATTTTGTTAATATATATATATCTACAAAGTTTAATTATGATTGTGAGGAATTTGAGGTTAGATTTTTGTTGACAAAGTTACTATGACAGTCTTGTCCGAGAGACAATGACATTACTCGAACTTTGACAATCAATGACGTTTGATGTTTTTTTTCTTTGTCTTGCATTCCTTCCTTGCTCGAGGGTTTTCATTTTAGAATTTAATAAATAAGTATTTCGATTTGGCTCGATAGATGGCGCTGACTCAACTATGGTTGTCAAAATGCATTGTCTGTGCTCCTGTGTGATAATAACATAATACCACGAAAATACATATATCACTACGTCGTTGACTTTGCCATTTCACTTTATTTTGACAGTTAAGTACAGAGCTGGCGCCATCTATTTTCAAGGCTCTATGCATGATGTGAAACGGCCGTGAAAACCCCTCGTAAAAAGTAAAAACGCATACCGAGCTGGTTTTGACTTAGTGCATTGCAGCCTCCGTACAAAAAGGAAACTTAGTGTTGTTCCATATTCAAACAAAACTGCAAACGTTCGATTGCCACGGAACAATTTCTACTTCCATGGTATTAGCGTAGCGTGACCGTTAAACTACCGTACCGAGGTAGGTACAACATACATAGGTATCTACTTATGTTTATGCTCCAAATACTTACAAGTTGGTACTTGGTAGGTACTTAGTACCTACCTATTAACTAGGAATAATTACCTACTCCTTCTCAGGTTTATCCTCTTCTTCTTCTTCAGGTAGCATGTAAGCATTTTGAGGTGGTAACATCCATAAATTTGCTTCATAGGCCGGTGATAGAACAGAGATAGACGGCTCGGGAACCCGTGGAATTGGTAGCAAAGAGTTATATTGGTTCCAATGAGGGCTGATGAATAGCACGTGCCTGTCTTCTCGCTCTTGAAGCGGTCGGAAGTTCCGCAGATTGGGTTCATCCCATGGGTCTCCTAGTTTGCGAAACTCTTTCATCTGGAATAATCATTGATTTATGAATTTACCTATCTGCAAGAGTTTGAATTAAATTACTATTCGAACATAATGTCTCGCGTCATTGAGTGAGGCAGGTTTAAGAGTTTAGCGTCTATGTAGATATGTAACTAGGTAGGTACCTACCTATATATTCTGTGCCTATATCTGAGCAGGCTTCAGAACTCTAAAACCACTTTGGTGGATGCTCTCCCTTTTGGCGCGAAATTATTATTTTTTTCCCCTTTACCGCTCATCAACACTTCTTCAGATAGCGAAAGTTGATTTCATGAGAACTAGGAGACTTAACACACATTTTTATTTGATAGTACCTACCTATCTTGGTGTTCTGGGTATTTTTATATTTATAATAAAAAATATCTATCTATGTAATATATTGTATTAAGTATATCAGTTGTCTAGTACCCATAACACAAGCTCTGCTTAGCTTGGGGCTAGATAATGTTGTGTGAACTGTCCAGTTTTTATCAGGTTATTGGTACGATACATACCTTACCTACCCCTAACACATTTTTAAATTTTTTGTTTTTGTTTAGGGGTATCGTAGCTAAACTGATGATATTTATGAGATACTATCAATTAAAACATGTGTTTTAAGTCTCCTAGTTCTCGCGAAATTAACTTTCGCTATCTGAAGAAGTGTTGATGAGCTGTGATGAGCAAAAAACACAAAAAAAGTGAATTTCGCACCACAAGCGAAAGCAACCACCTTAACGAAATTAGAACCCCATAGCGCCCATCTGTTGTTGACGAGCGTAGGTACATGCTAAAGGAAATGTCACAGATGTACCTACTAGGATGCTAACGCATGGAAATGTGGAACTGCTAGCGCCATCTGTCATCGAGTAGATGCACTACGTTATTAGAGCACTGCTTGGATCAGCAGGACGCAAGTATTTCAAGTATTTGTCTTCTTTGGATGGTTCCTTAAAGGGAGTTCTACGGAATTATCGATAGCACAGAACCGCTGGGTTTCTATTGATCATTTATCTTGCGGAAAACGTTCGAAGAGCAGTCAGTCCTTAACTGGCTTTCGGTGCGACTCAATCAAATGAGTGATAATTAGTGAACAGTGTAGTGAAGTACCATACCTAAATTAGCAGTGAATAGTGAACTATCTAGGGATTTTAATAATTTTATGAATTACCTGTTCAAATGACGCAAACAGAGTGGCCCTCGGCACAAGCCACCGCACTGTACGGCTTTCGTGTCTCGTATTGACCATACTGCCCCAGTAGAGAAAGTAGTCTTCGAAGAACATGGGTAAGAGGCGGCACATAGGGTATGGCCCCACTCGGGTTGATGTCTGCGCTTCATTTACCCTTGGGAACCCTTCTATCACCCAGCTGAGACGATCGTCCGGATTCACGCCGTACTGGAAGAAAGAGCCGCCCATCATAAAAGACAAACCATATTTTTTTTTTTTGTCACTATCATTTGATATCATTAAAGCCTTTCACCACCACACAGTGCTCAGGCATACAAGTACCCATCTACCTATAATTAGGTGGTACCTAGGTAGGTATATGATGTTCATTAGTTTTTTTTTATATTTTCTGTTTTTTTGTTATGTTTTGTACCTACTGGTGTACAAAACTTCTTATGTACCTAGGAACTTACCTACAATTTTTCTTTATTTTGTTACGAACCCCGAACCCGTTTTTAGGGGACCGTAGCCAAATGGCAACAAACGGAAACCTTATGGATTCATCAAGTCTGTCTGTCTGTCTGTCTCTCTGTCCGTGTATGTCACAGCCACTTTTTTCCGAAACTATAAGAGATATGCTGTTGAAACTTGGTAAGTAGATGTATTCTGTGAACCGCATTAAGATTTTAACTTCAAAGTGACAATAGAAAAAAAACAATAAATTTTTCGGGTTAGAACTTAGCATCGAGCAACATGGAACGGAGGCCTGCGTTGCTCGATGGAACTTAGGGTTGTATACCTACTTAGAAACTACACATTTTTTTTTTCCATCAAACCCATACCTACTTGTCTATGGATAGGTCTACAAAAATGATATTGAGGTTTCTAATAATATAATTTATTTCTAAACTGAATAGTTTGCGCGAGAGACAGTTCCAAAGTGGTAAAATGGGTGTGCCCCCCCTCCCCCCCCCCCGTAACTTCTAAAATAAGAGAATGATAAAACTAAAAAAAGTATATGATGTACATTACCTTCCAACGAAAATTGGTTTGAACGAGGTCTTAAGTTTTTTTTTAATACGTCATAAATCGTTAACCATCCAAGAACTTTTATATTATGTTACATGCTGCTACGGAACCCTTCATGGGCGAGTCCGACTCGCACTTGGCCGCTTTATTTGAAACATGCCTACGGTTTGCCCGTTATGGTAAGCATAATAATTTTAAATAAAACTGACGTAGGTACGTTTATCGAATTCACGTTAAAAAATAAAATAAAAAACAATTACATACCTAGTCAAATTTTAAGCCTATGGGTAGGTAGGTACCTATATTGTTTTCAAAGACTAGTTTTTCATGTGATTTTGTAAAGGGTATCTCTCTCCTGAAAAAACATGGCTAAGTAGGTAAGGTATCTCCTCAATTTCTCCGGGAGAGATGGGCATAGTCATCTTTAAAAGAACAATACCTACTTACTTATCTTTTGCCAATAATATTTCACTATAAAGCACGAAGAAAGTTAGGTATTCATTTCACAACAAAACAACAAAACCGATGAATTTGCCAAACCACGTTAGATGCTACCACGTTAGATAGGGGAGAAGGAGGTAGCTTAGGACAGGGGTACCTTTAGGCATTGGAGATTTCTCCAAAACCGTAGTCATTTTTTTGGAAGAAAATGCGTTTTTAGTATGTCAACACTACTACTACAAACCATGAAATGTCATTGGCCACGCTATCAGCTGTCAAACCGACTTATTAGCAGGTCTGGATTTTCGGTAGCTGGTGTAAAATTTTCATCTGGACTAGGTACATAAGTCTTTATTTGCTCATTATGAGCATAAATTAATGTTTCTATAATTTCTGATAAGTTTTGGTATCTATGCATAAATAGAGCTAAACGTATTTGTTTCAAAATAGGTAAAATTGAATTATGACGCAAAGTTTTTTAAATGGCGCCTTGGGGTAAGTTAGGACATATATTTTGGGGCACTTTACGACATGTCCTGTCTATGTATGTGTCCTAACCTACCCCAAGACACCAATTTAAAAACTTTGTGTCACTTTAGGTGTTTTCATTTATTTCAGATGCATAAACAAATACATTTTAATATAAGCATATTTGAAAAAAAAAGTGTTTATTACTATTATGGGCATTTAAATCACAAGTACTAAACTGCCTCCCAAGGGGGCCAGTTTGGGACATTGACGACCTCTGTGGCGCGGTGGGCGAAGGTTCGCCTGCGACGCAGGAGGTTGCGGGTTCGATTCCCGCCTTGGAACAAATATTTGTGTGATCTGCAACAAATCTCTGTTCAGGGTGTTCTGGGTATTTTCTATATATATAATAAAAAATATATATCTATGTAATTATGTTGTATTATGTTTTGTATATCAGTTGTCAAGTACCCATAACACAAGCACCTGCTTAGCTTGGGGCTAGATAATGTTGTGTGAACTGTCCAGCATTATTAATTTATTTATTGTCAATGGCTTACTAAAATTAAAATTTTACCTATTCTACTCAATAAATATGTTTATTTTATTATTCTAAGGGTAAAAATAGGCATAAAACGCACAAAAAACATGAAAACAAATAATTCTAGAACCAATAATACCAAATTATACGTCCAATTTTACCACCACGTACCAATTTTTGCGTCCTATGTAAAAAGTGTCCTAATGTGCATCCTTCTCCTCTACCTAGTAAATCCCAAATTTTTTTTTGCTGAATCCTTACTCAGTCACTTTGTAGCTTGCTTGCTACCTTAGAATTATAGAATATTAATAATATTTTAAGTTCACACCATCTGTTTTGTTTTCGTCTGAGTTTTTCGATTGTCCATCTCTCCCAGACTTACCCTATTAGGTAGGTAGATACCTACCATCGTAGGTACTTAGGTACCTTCAGGTCCGAATGTTTACCTTTATGATGTAGCAGATCACAACCACTCCGTCATCGTGGCGTAGTGCTTCAGCTTGTGTTAAATATTCCGATCTGAAGAAAGTTACCTGTGAGTCAAACAAGAATATAGGTAATACATAAGAACATGGTAGGTAAATATACAAAGTCGTAATCCACACAAGGCATCCCGTGTGGTGGTAACTACGAGTAGGTACCATGGAACCATGGTACTCCCAGATTCGGAATAAATATTTGCAGATAATTCAAATATTTGTCTAGCTCAAGGAATTGAACTCTCGCGTCTCAGCCGCTTCTCAACCTAGGTTATCCTCAGTGGAAGTATATTTTGTCTGTCGTCGAAGCACCCTGAACATTGTTTTTTAATCATAGTTAGACCCACGTCACAGATAAAAGAATACTATACTAGCCCATGTGTGATTGTGATCTCACAATGCGGCCAACGATGGAGCACGAATATCTAGAAGGCATTCACTCTAGCCTTGAAGAGGCCCATTAAAATAGTTTTCAGGAAAGACAGACGACGGCAACGACTTCTATTCCTTCGCAGTGTATACAAAGGTGAAACCGAAATTTTTGAGCGAATTGCGAATGAATGAAGTAAGGATGGTACCGAGCTGTGCGCCTGCTTGTCGTATGATGAAAAGGAGATGGTGTGATCAGATCATGAGGTTCCTGGGCACATTCCCCGAAATGTAACCTATAGAAGATCGAAAGGCATGCATCTTTACGATCATAAATCAATTCATAAGATCACAATCATAAATTTGTAGTAGAGTAGAGCTTTTTTTGTGAAAGAGTTCGTCCGGGGAAGTACTGTAACCATACCTATTTCTGCTGCAAAGCAGTGTTGCTTGCAGTGCCGTGTTCCGGTTTGAAGAGTATGGTTGCCGGTGAAATTTCAGGCAATTGGGACTTTTAAGGGTGGCGGGCGCAGTGCAATGTCATATAGGATGCGTCCTAGGTGTACGTGTCCTATGAGGTAATGTATTGTTAAAGCATTAAAGGCAGAGGCTACCGCTTAACATCAGATGGGACAATATGATTGTTCCTTCATTGGCAAAGTTAAAAAAAAAATAGGTAACGGGACTTCTTACCTGCATTTCACCAGGATGCTTCCTCTTGTTAACGCTGTGGTCACTCCCTTCGGACATGTCTGCTCCCCAGTGGAAATGTATTTGGGACAGCACGTGTTTGTCTTGAAACGGACCACCTTCCAAGTACGGACGCTCCGTTTTCCATTTAGCCCCGAGAAGTACTGGAAGAGACCTTTTGCTGACAATTTTTTTTTATGCAACTTGAAATGACGGAACAAACAGATGACTGATGTTAAAGGGCCCCATATACGGTACGATTTGTCTGTACGATCGATCTGATGAAAATCGTGACGATTGATCGCATCGCAAATGACGCTCATACACGAAACGATTGGTCGTAACGATCGATCATTTATTTATTTGAAACTAAAGTATAAACACGTGTTCTAATAATTCAATACGTGCCTAATAAAATGGAAAATGAACTTCTTTTCCTTATCTATGTGGCGGTAACTTTGATTCGGCTACAAAACAAAAAAAGAAAGCCTAGAAAAATGTGGGTTAAGAAATGGCTATTAAAGAGAAACCAGTATTCGCATATAAATATTTTAAAGGAATTAAGGTTCCATCCAGAAGATTGACAAAATCGAATCGTTGAAGAGCCACACACTGTCGATTCATCGTTACGATATTCATGATTGCATGGGTTTTTGTTGCGATTTCCGATATCGTCTTCGATGAAGTAAATCGTTAACGATCTTGATATACACTATCGATTCGTCGTTTCGATCGGTCTGAACCGACGGATCGTACAAACAAATCGTACCGTATATGGGGCCCTTAACCGGTACGCTTTGCCAATGATCAGTGCGTTATTTCACAGGTACAGGTTTTTAGGTAGGTATTTAGTAGTACCTAGTAGAGCTTTATTGTGAAAGAGTTCGTCCGGGGAAGTACTACCACCATACCTATTTCTGCCGCAAAGCAGTAGTGCACGCATTGCTGTGTTCCTGATTGAAGGTTATGGGTGCCGGTGAAATAACAGGCACATGAGACTTTTCATCTTTTCGTCTCAGGGTGGCGGGCGCGATGCAATGCCATATAGGGTGCGTCCTAGGTGGACGTGACCTATGAGGTAATGCACTGTTCATAGGCAGAGGGTACCGCTTAACAGCAGGTGGGCCCTCTGCTTGATCCGTCATTCCTAGTAGTATAGAAAAAAGGTAACGTCGGCCTATGACGCGCCCTATGCGGCATTGCCTTCGCCCACCACCGTAAATAAGAATAAAAAAAACTTAATAAAATAAAACCTTGTCGATATCACGCAAATTCTTAACTCTTGAAGGGCGGTTGCCTGATATATAAAAATGTTTGCTAAAATGATGAAAGGTGAAAGAATAGATGAAAGGAAAATTCATACATGGCGCGAATATTGAAGGGCGATGACGAGTAGGTAACGGTATTTTAGTGCTATTTCTACCGTTTTTTTCCCTGCCAATTAGTTAGTAGGTGCTTATGTAATACAGACGTTATAGAACACTTGCCCTTGTTAAGAATTCTGAGAATCTGGACACATTCCATGTAACAAATTCTCTTATATGATGCGTAAAATTACATCTTCAAATTGCCTATCTTGTAATGTTATTGATGACGTATATCACATATTAATGTAATATGTTCAGAACTCTAGCGTGAGAAATAGTATTAATTTAAATTTAAACTTAATTGGTGACTGTAATAGCATACTGGCATACCCGTTATCGGATGAAGCCAAACAAATATATAAATTAGTGGATAGAGGGTGGGATTATGAACCTTATAATTTGATTATTAACTCTTTATGTTGTAACCAGGGCGGCATCATCGCATAAGCGAAAAAGCCCTTTTCCTTTTATATAATTAAAAAAAAAAAAAAAAAAACAAGCAGGGAATTCGCGGGACGACTTCGGCGATTATGTGGTTTTAGGGGATAGATAGATAGAAAACACTTTATTGCACAACACAGAAAATAAGCTAATTAAGAATTAATATTGAACTAAACACGGAAGTTCAATGCGGTAGTACGGAAGGGGATGTAGGGTTTTCAGGAGTTGTAGGGTTTACAGAGGTTATAAATTAGGGGTGTTTGGGGGCCCCCCCGAGGGTTCCCGCCTTGCCGTGGCGGGGGGGCTTAGTAACCGTGGCTTGGTCACCCGCGGTGAAGCGAAGAGGGATCCGAGGTGGACCGCTCCTCTGGGCTTTGCCTCCAAGCCCTGAACGGAGCGGTACTAGTAGGTTGCGGTGCTGTATGGGCAGCATCGCAACTGAGGTGGGCCGCGGTGTTGTATGGGCAGCACTGCGGCTGAGGGATGGAGGCCGCGGCGGGAGAGGAGTGCCGGTATTGCGGTGAGCCGCTCTCCCTACCTGCCGCAGCCTTGGCGGGGTCGCCACCGTTTGATGGCGGACGCGGTGGGGCCGCAGTGGAAGAGGAGTGTCGGTATTGAGGTGCGCCGCTCTCCCTATCCTCTGCGGCCGAAGTGGCAGGCGATGGGGCCCCTGACCTGACCCGTCGCATAGGGACCTCGAGCGTCCAGACACGGGGTCGTCTGGCGCTCATTGGCTTGGTCCCGTGGTGGTTGCGGCATGCCATGTGGCTTACCGTAACGGGGGGCATCCTGGTCGTGACTGTGGGTGTCATTCCCGGGATGTCCCCAGAGAGGGGTCCGGAAACGGACGGCCGCGGCGGGTTCGCGGAAGAATGCGAAAGCGTCCCCGTGTTCCCGCCACCAAGCGGCAGTGGTGGAACCCGTGGAGTTTTAGTGGGTTGGAGTCCCACATAACCTTGTTGTCTCCTCGTGGCAGTAAGGTATGCGTGCGCATTTCTCCACGTCAAAAAAAAAAAAAAAAAAAAAGGGGTGTTTGGGGGAAAAAAAGTTATTAAAGGTTGTGGGAGATTTTAATAGCATTTTTTTTACTAGATTATAAAAAAAGTGGGATTTTTGTTTTTTGTTGTTTTAAGGAGTTGTATGTGTGTATAGGGTATTTTGGGGTTGTAGGGTTTTTTAGGAGTATGTAGGGGTTTTAGAAATTTGTTCCCAGTTCCCGAGCAAAGCTCGGTTGTCCACTAGTAGGTTAGTATACTTACAAGTATATCCAGTGTTTGTTATTTTAACCTTGTGAGGGTAAACGTCGAAGTTGTACCACTTCAGTTCAGGGCACCAGTAGGCTATGGACCCTGTGATTGATACATCGATCGGCGTTGGAAGGTGCCCTTCAAGCTCGCTCCAGTAATATATCCATTCTATTGTTCCATACGGTGGCATGTCTTTTGGTGGACTAGGTTCTTCATCCTCTAGATTTAAACATACCTAATCAATAGGGTTAGGATGCTAAATCTACTCATTGCACGGTGTTTCGATCGGTCATTGAGTTAAACTAGTAATATTGGCATCACTGCAGTCATTAGCAAGGTCACCTAGTTTAGTAACTTTTCTTCAAGATAAAATACATAAAAGTTGAGGCACATGAATGATGAAACACACAAATACATCGTTACTAAGAATCAAGATGTTGACATCAACAAAAAGCGACGTGGCACGTATGTGGCGACGAACATACAACGTTCGTCGCCACATACCCTGAGATAAAATGTCTAAGGATGGACCTAATATTCTTTCTCAAAATCGAAAACCATGATTGTTGTAGCTTTTGAGCTTACATCACACTTAAACGTTTCAGGTGGTAGGTACCAATCTTACCTGATTGTGTTTCTGTTGCCATTGTTATTTAAACCACTGTAATTTTGAATTTCCTACATTAATATTTTAAAACCTACGTGAGCACAGTTTTTGTTTATGTTTATTTTGACATTGTTATGATATAATCTCTGTGACTGATAAAATCTTGGAGGAATGATAAAATCACAGGATTTTATCCATGGTAGATCGATAAAACCATCGAGCAACAGGGAACTGCAATCAAGAAGCTTAAATTTGGGTAGTCCCTATAACTTCTTGACTGCAATGCTCTGAGCTTCTGGGGAATACTCCAAGCAATTTCGCCACCCAAGTCGTCAACTCAAGGACAATTTCATAATATAACATCCTCGACATCTTTGTCATCTATAATTATAAATCTGTGATCGTATTTATAAAGGTACTCTGTGGTCATAATTGACAAAAGCAAAAACTACAATATATTACTGGGGAACAAAAGCTTGTCACAACAAAAAAAAACTCAGTAAAGGTTTAAAATAAAACAGTAATGCAAAGGAAAAAAAATCACGATATCACAATAAAAGAAGTAGAACCTGATCACGAATTACTAGTTTGGGAGAAATGGATAAAAATCAGGAAAAGCGAAACGATGAAACTTGGCCTAGCAGTAGACCGACCACCAACAGATCTTGCTATGAATCTTCTAGAGAACGTCCGGGAAGAGAGAGAATGGAAGACTGTTCTTGAACACGCTCAGCTGGATAAGAAGCCAAATGTTAGAGGGACGCTTTGGGAACAGCCACTCAGGCTGAAACAGGGATGCTACTGTGAACCCGTGTATGAAGTGCACAGAACTTCAGCAGATATGGGAAAACCACCAGTGATTGAGCACGTTAGCGTACCAATGCACGTTCAAGTCACAGAAAAGGGATTAACTGGAGTGACATGTAGAATAATTTGTGAGGAGTTGAATGAAGGATTTTTGAAATATAGAAACCAACGTGAGACTGAATTGCATAAGAAGATAAAGAAAATAGATCCATTCAGGTACCTACTATCCCGCATTATAACCTTCGGTGTATACACATAACTGGGATAAGGGTGCTTATTGGGATAACTTATTAGGTAAATGAGTAGGTAGGTATTTTGGATGGTCACGATTCTGAGAAATTATTTTTTGATTGTATTAAAGCTTAAGACATTTGCTTCCATTTCGCTTCTGATTGCACCTTGTCTGCTATACTACCACTGCAGCTATAGAATGCTTCACTTGGCTAAAAGGTTTATTTATAAGCTAAACATTAGCCTTGCATTTATAATCTATTCGCTCAATCTCGTCGTACGGTGCCGGCTTTTACACAATCATGCGGCGCCACTTCTGCTGATATTTCGTATCTGCTTCTATGCTTTTATACCCCCTTATGGACAGTTGACAATAATGTTGAGGATGCTGGGAGGCCCTCCTCTCCAGCTTTTTTCTGTAGCAAAGGTACTTTTTCACGACACAGTCGTCAGCTACGATTCTATATAATAGGTACCATCGCAATTTCGATTTGGCAACTTTGCAAGTAATCAGTCCCTGTTGTTAAACGGGTAGTATATTGTTTGAATCAGTCAGACCTTGAAAGGCTAACATGGAATGAACAAGTGACACGGTGCATTTTATTATTATTTTAGTTATCTACTATTTCAGGCCCAGTGCTGCTGAGTTGATAGTCAAGGGCAGTAAGCCGAAGACGCCACCGAAAAAGATACCGCCACTGCCAAACATAATAATAACTGAACCAGTTGGACTCTCTGAGGAAGATCTTTGTAACGTTTACGCTATCAGAATCAACAACACAGTAATTTGCAAAGACATACCTGGACAAAGATTGGATTATCTGACAAAAATGAAGACAGAAAAGTGGCATGAGACATGTAATTCGTGGTCGTATTACTTCAACACTCCCATTAAAAGGGCCGGTCGATGCAAGCTTTATCTCCAAAACCTTGGAACAGTCGCTTTGCGATACTGCTGGAAAAAAATCAAGAAACCAATACCTTTTATACCAGAAGACATCTACGAGCAAGTGTTCTTTTTCAACAAGAACGAAGATGTTTTATCTCCGGGTCAAAGTAAAGAAGTGTTCTTTACGTTTGTTTCTGATATGCCAGGAATATACAGTGAGTGCTGGGAACTCAGTTTTTGTAACATATTTTTCTTTGACACTCTATCAGATAGACTCTCTGTGAGTTTGTATGCTGATTCAGTTGAAGACGTTGCAGGCATTAAACAAAAAGTTGACCTTCTGAAAGCTAAAATTGATAGAAAGGCTATCACAAATATTGTTTCTGATATAATAAATGACGCAACTACGAAGGCAGTGGCAATAGAGCCTCAGAAATATCCTTACAAAAAACTGTTTTTGGAAGCGGAAATATTTTTGATGAAGAATCCAGTATGTTTTTATCATCAGACCGAGGTGATGCTAATGAAAAATCTTTATACGGAAATGGTGCCAGGGGAGTTATGGGACCTATCTATAGCGAATTGGAAAGCGAAGATGATGGAGCAAAAGTACGATGAAAGAATGAGGTTTTATGAGCTATTGAAGAAATCGCATCATGAGTTGTTGAAACCATGGTATGAGGGCGAAGATTTAGCGAAACAGAAACATCGTGCTGTGAAGTTATTGATTTCACAAATGGCTGATATGTTTGATAAAGAGTATGATAGATTGGTGGTTATTTTCAGTTCAGTGGACACAGATGAAGAAGAAAGAGAGCCAATGAGTCACGTATCAATAATAACAGATCCTATGATCAAACAACAAATTCACAATCTCTTTTATATTCATGCTTTTGATTATGTGGCCACTACCATAGAGCTATGCGCTGGTGTTCTCAGCAGCTTAGATCTGAATAGGTGGGTTGAATTTGATTTTTGTCAGTGGTAGTGAGGTAGTTTATACAAAACTACACACATATTTTTTTACTTTAGACTGTAACTCTGTAAATAAATACTTTTGACATATCCTAATAATATATTTATTTTGAAGTTAACTACCTATGTATGTGTAATTTATGTACCTATAAATTTTACAAAAATAAAACACTTTTTTCAAGGCGAGTCTGGTTGAAGAATCAGCGTTTTGTCTTGGGTTTTATTCATGAATTACAAGAGTTTAAATTTGGAAAAAAATATATGTAATTTTGCACTCTTTGACGTTAAAAAACGGCCATTCAATACACGAATACTAATATTTTGCTGCATCAAAAAAAAAAAAGATAGGTCTAAATTGCGATTTCATTAGTGTTTTATTTGAGTTATATTGAGTTTTGGACGATAAAACTTATACTTAAATATATGTTTTTGGAAATGTGAGATAAATCGGCCGTAATAATGTGAATTTTGAAAAAGCCATCCCTCCTGTTAAAATTTTGTGTTTTTTTGCCCTACGAACGTGCTAGCCGCGGATTCAGTCCTATGATTCAGTCCCGAGCGGAACGTATTGGAGGTCAGACGTGTGCTGGTTTTTGGACGGGCCGCCATCTTGACAGCCAGATTCAGCGCGTACTTAAGGTGGGGTATAACGCAAAATTACCAATCTTAGATTAGATTTTTAACTGACTAAATCAAGTACAATATTCAAATTAAAAATATGCATGGATACTAAATTATAATACCGAGGGATCTCCCAGACAGAAACACGAAAGGACAAAACTTTCTTGATAAAAAAAAAACACAATATTACCTCTAACTTTTGGCTAAATTCGATTATTTTTCAAATGGTACAGATGATTGGGTCAAAAATGGAATAAATAAGATCAATACAATAAAACGGAGGGTTCAACCACGGGGTTTTTGAAAATTATCTATATTTCACGAGATACTCAATAAAAACCGCTTTTTCGAGCGGCGTATGGCGTTTTTTTGTATGAAGATTTTTGCCTGGCGGTGGCGCAGTCTTAATTGATTTTATAAAAAGAACATAATCACATAGCTAAGTACAAAAAGTTTTCAAAGCTAGCTTTACGCTAGAAAGCTAACAAAACATTAAATACTTCGCTCATAGCACGGGGGCTGAGCTAGAGCAAAATTCCTAAAGTTCTTGAATAGATCGCCTTAATAAAAAAATCGTTAGCTTGTACTTCACAGTACTTGTACTTGTAGCAGTTCACTACCGTGTACTGAAAGCTCAATCAATGAAATGGAAGAGATTTCGGAAGGATACCTATTGAAAATCCGCTTTGTCTTCAAAATCATGAATAACACAACGATGTCTGTTGTCTACATCCATTGAAGCCAACATAAGGTTATTAGACTGTGGCATAATTTATCTGTGACTGTATCAGTCGGGACAAAATAGAATTCCAATCAATAGGCGTGCCAGCCAATCACGAAAACATACTTATTGTAAAATGATGTAGGCCATTTTTTAGCACAGTAGCCGCGTGGCGTTCTCTCATCACGTTTTCACAGTCAGTGTACCTTATGACTGCGCCAAAACAACGCAGAAATCTTCATACAAAAAAAGCCTTGCTCCTCTTAGTCCAGTAACTTTGTCGTCTCAAAGTATGGGGTAGGATAGTAGAAGACAAAAACTTGGATTATTCATAAGGCCAACATCATAAACAAGTCTGCAAAAAATCAGAACTACCGGATTTGACGCATACTGTGATGTATAAAGTTACTGGACTAGCTCGTAAAAGCATGTTTTTTTGAATATCTCGTAAAATATAGATAATTTTACAAAACCCCTAAAGTAAACCTTCGGCCTTGTTGTATTTATTTTATTTATCTAATTTTTACTCAATAATAATGCACCATTAAATATTGTAGTTTTGTATGTGCCATTTTAATAAACAATCGAATTTAGACAAAACATTTACGTAACTTTGTTTTTTTTTTCTATCGAGAAAATATTGTCCTATAATGTTTCTGCAGTGCAAGTACGTAGGACTCGATAGGCCTCGATTAGATAAATTTGACAGTTATTCTCGAAAAAAATAGCTTTTTACCGAATCGAATCGATGTCGAAAGTACTTTACCGTCGGTAAATAAACTCTAAAATTTTAACGAATAGGGAAATGCATGGTCCAAACGTCATATTGGCAGTTGAAATCGATAGCGAATTCTATAAGATTGTGGGCCCAATCGAGTCAGTAGGGGGCTTATTCTCTATGATATGACCAAACGTAACAGAACGAGGGCTCGTTACGATATCGGCGTGGAACCATCGTTCAATCGTATTCTTTATGCCAATGTCAGATTTCATAAACGCGACTAGGCGCGTCACAAGCGTGTTACGAACTGCCAAAATAACAAGCTTCAATCTTCCGCGTTTTGTAAAACATGGACGAAACGTGGTTTAGTTTTTTCATAAAAAAAGGTAAGCAATAACAATAACAATAACAATAAGCACCAAATTTGTGCTGTAATATCATATTTAATACTGTATCTCTACAATAATATAGTACCTATGACTATTGCTTTGGGTTGAGGATAATTTGCTGTCATTGCAATGACAAAAAAAACACATTTTAGCGCAAATATCTCTAATTTGCTGCAAATCCCCTGGACAGCCAGGACGTAGGACGAACGTGTCAATACTCAAGGAACTCAAGATAACTACTAGGCTTTCCTCCATCTGCCTCCAGCGAGTCCATGAGTATTTTGCTCATATAGTACGGAAAGGCAGAGACAACTTAGAGAAGCTCATTATCACTGGCAAAATCGAGGGAAAGAGGCGACAAGGCCGTTGCCCGTTGCGTTGGTCGATTCAAAACTCCACAAAGTCGTGCAGCTCGCTGGCGACAGATTTCACTGGCGCAACATCATCCGGCAGAAAGTGACGACCCTCAGCATTCAGGAAAACGACGCGAGGAGGATCACTAATTTAATTCCTAATAATAAGCCAAACAATTCATTCAGGGTGTTCTCAATATTCACAAATTCCTCTATGCAGCGACCATAGAAAACAATACTACGTATGCAGCGATCTAGAGTCTGCGGCTGAGAGTACAAAGTACGTTATATATTGGCTGAGCGCAGAGTACATTATATGTTGGCGCTAAGCAATCCTAATTTGATGATGTACTAAGAGTCGTTCAGAAACTATTCATGTGTGATTTGGTTTATCTTACCTATATATCTTTTTACTCTAAGTTTTATATAAAATTAAATTTGTAAAAGATATGGTTGAGCAATTCTATAATTCAAAATATACATACTTATGTTGAAGATTAGAAACAAAAAATTAAAATCGTTTCAACCAATAATTTTCCGAAAGGAACGGATGCATGATTTCGAATCACGTGAAATCAAGTATAAAGTCAAAGTATTTTGCTGGTGTAGGGCATAGACAACCTATTATGTCATACGGAATACAATTTTTCACTTTCTTAAGGTGGATGCGCACGCTTGCTGCGCGAAATTCAAATTTTTTGGTGTTTTTTGCCCATTACAGCTCATCAACACTTCTTCAAGAAGTGTTGATGAGCTGAAGAAGTTTGTTTACAAACCACGTTTGCGTTTAGAACATGTTATGACGTCACACGTTATTGGCAAGGAATCTCTTAGGTCAGCGAATAACCACCCTATCGCTTGTCAAATGACAACTCTGACGTCCATTGACATAAACATTTAAGGCGCTTTAAGTTCACAAAGTTTCTACGAACATTTTTGTATGAGGCGAAGAAGGCAAGCGCACGCTCTGATACCGTATTTTTGTGTATAAAATAAAACCAGCCAAGTGCGAGTCAGACTCGCGCACTGAGGGTATCGCAGAAACCTGTAGGTATACACATTTAGATCGGTCAGTATGGGAAAGTCTGAAACTATACAACCACGGACGGACGAACCATTTCATCGATTTAAGTAACAAGAAAAACTGCATTCATACATATAAAAAAAAACTTGTACTCAGCAAGGGAATCAAACACAGACGTTTCAAAAATAAAACTTACACTATTTATTAGATATCGATTGTGTAGGTCCTAAGCAGTAAATGTTACTATGAAATTATGTTGTTTTTTTACTAATATCGGTGATAATATAGTTCCTAAGAAGAGATCTTCGCATGTCTTATAGTTTCAGACTTTCCCATACTGACCGATCTAAATGTGCCACCCTGTTTAAGTTAAAGTTATGGTATTTTTATTGCTAAATGAAATTATCATGAGGAAAGGGGTAATAAGTTTAAATTATTAAAATTATCTTTATTATATGATGTATCTAAAAATTTATGCTTTTCGCAATTTTTCCTTTATATGTGCAATAAGACGTTGCTTTGTACCAAATTTCAAGATTCTGAGTCCACGGGCAGTACCCTGTAGGTTTTGATTCCCTTGCGAGTGTCGAAAATTTGCAGCAAAAACGGCTGTATCTTTTGATTGCGTTGGCTTAGATTCTAAGCCTTAGAAGTTTGATTTTTTCACAGCTCTCAGGGACAGTAACCAGTATTTGATATGAATTTAGTCTGATACCTTTACGCGTTCCTGAAAAAAAAGTCTTGACAGACAGACGGACAACAAAGTGATCCTAGTTTTGCCTTTTGAGGTACGGAACCCTAAAAATTATATAAAAATGCCCTTTAGAGATTTGTTAAATTTTGTTGATGATTTCACTTACCTAATAATTAATAAGTTGCCAAATGCTTTCAAAATTAAGACGTGTAAGAAGTAGGTAAGTCTAAAATATAATTTTAATTTTAAAAAGGTTCTTTTATATGTTTTTTTATCATGTGAAGAAATTCAAATAGTTTACAGTAGTAGAATACAATACATTACACACACATTACACATTAATTGAATACATTTTTTTCTTTTTGCAAACTGTAAGAACTCATAACAAAAACTTAAAAATTCTGGAGCTAAATACTTGACATGCTGTATCTATTAAATATCATGACATGCTGTGAACCTATTGCGCCTTAAGCTGGGAATGTCAGAGTTTTTTGAATGTCATGTTTTTTTTTAGTTGTTTGAATGTCAGAGAATCACGGTCAGACGTGCCGTCATCTTTTTCTTCTTCTTTTCTTCATAAAATGGTTTCTGAGGAGTGCTCCAAAATCAGATTACACGCCGAGCAAATATTTATGCGCAAGCCAAGGGTCATGTCAGAAAATTCGACGTCAGTATGAATCTTACGGAAGTTTGACGACTTGACTATGTATAAAAATATAATTGAATAAATCACTTGACATTGGCTAAATTGTTGCAAATAATGCACAAAAGCCATTACCTAAGTTAAGAAGAAAAGGAGACTTTTAGAGGAAAAATTGTTATCCATCTCTTCAGAAGATTGGCGCAAAGATGTCAATTACGCCATATAATATGAGAAGGAGTTTTTAACGAGAGAAGAAGCAATTGACCGTCCTCTGGATGAATTTATTATTAACACAAATGAGTCGTCATCATCATTATTACTAATCTGCGGTGTCAAAATAATATAAATTTGTGTATGACTATAATTTTACTCTGAAAAATAGTGTCCTTACTAAAACTAAAGAAATAACCCGTTCAAATGTACGACAGTGTACGAATCATTATGACGTGCGGCTACTGTCGGATATCAGTTGCGCTCTTCAGGGCAAACCAAAACAGTCGATCGGACTTATATTTTGGGTACAACTGTACCTACATATATAGATATTTTTTATTATACTTACCTACGTATAAAAAGCCCAGAACACTCTGAACAAATATCTGCAAATCATAAATATATTTGTTCCGAGGCGGGAATCGAACCCGCAACCTCCTGTGTCACCGGCGAACCTTCACCCGCCGCGCCACAGAGGTCACCAAAATCGCAAAAATATGGGCTTCTTTTGTACGGGAGCCTATCTTTTTATTCGACCTCTGTGGCGCGGCGGGTGAAGCTTGGCCCGCGACGCAGGAGGTTGCAGGTTCGATTCCCGCCTCGGAACAAATATTTGTGCGATCGCAGATATTTGTTCAGGGTGTTCTGGGTATTTTATATGGATAATAAAAAATATCTATCTATGTACCTAATATATTGTATAAGTATATCAGTTATCTAGTACCCATAATACAAGCTCTGCTTAGCTTGGGGCTACATAGATAGATAGATAGATAGATTAACTCTTTATTGTACACAAATAACACACAGAAATACAAAACATAACTCAATAACAAAAGAAATAACAGAAATGTACAAATGTAGATAAGGTTGTGTGAACTGTCCAGCAATATTTATTTATTTATTTTATTTTATTCGAGGAGGTTGGCTCGTAAAGTTGCCGAGTGAAAATACGATGCGGTTGTCTAATATATTTTAATGGGATCACAGTACAAATTCCTCGTTAGATTCACGGGTAGTAAGAACAGATCATTTAGATTTCAGATGATTTTTTCATCTAGAACCTTCGTAGGGCTTGCTCAACTTCCGGGTGTCCTGGTTTCACATGATCGACGCTAACCTCGTGATTCCTGCCTGCCAAGGTTATGGTCGTGGGTCTTCTGGCCAAGATCTTATAGGGCCCAGTGTAAGGTGGTTGAAGGGAGCGTCTTACCGTGTTGTCTCTCAGGAATGCATGTGTAGCCGTCGGCTAATGAAAAGATAGGTTCCCGTACAAGAAGAGCCGATATTGGTGACCCCGACGAGATATCGGGGTACTCAGCGAGCAGCTGCTCGAACGACGTTTCTGTTCCCACAGGTAATTACCACGATATGGCTAGTGAATGGTGTCCTCCGTACATCTACCTCTATCCCTTCTATTAAAATAACAGCCACTTCTCGAGTCACCCGAAAGAGACGAACAAAATCTTCTTCTGGAAGTTCCAGGGGACAGTTTGTGTCTCGGAGACGCCGCTTCCGAATACGCATCACATTGTGATGCTGTTGCCGTTCTTCCTCAACACCCAGCAATAAAATTATATGTCCTAAATCCATTTTTGGTAATGATCGATAGCTTATCGGGCTTTTTAGAGGTGTCGGTAAATAGATGAGCTCGACAGCGAAAATTAGCGATCTCAACTGTCAAAATTACGTTTCGTGCTTGCTTTTTTTTTTATTTTTTGGCATCGGTCTTTAATTTCATTCTACCAACGGTTAAGGTGAAGTTACGTACTTGCGACTCGATTTAAAATTATCCTTGTGATTTCAATGAATAAAATACTTTTGACTTTATTCAATTCGATATAAACTGATTTCATCGAGAATAACTCGATAATTCTTAATAGAGTTCTTTGGCTTGGTAGCGAAACTCATTGGTTACCAGCCGTTTTGATAAAATAAAAAGGTGAACTGTCAATCTGTGAAATAAGTATCAAAGAATATACGAGTACTATCTATTAACAGGAAAATATATTCTTTCGTTATTGTTTTTCAGAGGATGTAAGACAAAAAGCTAAGAAGAAATAGAAGAGGATATTTTTAATAGTATAATCCGTTTGAGAAGCAGGCTACCAGAGGCATACAAAAATTAGTAGATATGAATTAACTTTTCTTTATTAAATATAATTTTATACTAATACTTAATATAGAAAGAATACTTAATACAACTAATATAAGAAGGTTTTTTTTTAACATTGATAGACCTTTGTTTGACCACGATCTCACCAAGTGACGATGTGGCCGAAGATGGAGCACAAAGGGCTAGAAGGCACCTATTCACTCTAGTCTTGATTCACTTAGTCACCCAGATTATAGTTTTCAGGAAAGACAGACGACGGTAGTGTATTCCACTCCTTAGCAGTTCGCATTATAAAGGTAGAACTGAAACATTTTGTGCGAATAGAAGGTATATATACTAATGTGGTAAGGATGGTACTGAGCCGTACGCCTGCTCGTCCTATGATGAAAAGGAGATGGTGGGATCAGATCGTGCAGTTCCTGGGAGCATTTCCCGAAATGTAACCTATAGAAAATCGAAAGGCACGCAACCTTACGGCGGTGCTCGAGACTCTGAATCTTAGTCTCTGCCATATGTTGCTCACCTATAATCTTGAAAGCTCTACGTTCCATCGAGTCCAAGGCAGCAAGCTGGTGTGTACAAAATTAAAAATTGTGCTACCTGAATACCGCTGCTAACGATCTAAAGGTAGCTCAACTGATCCAAATCATAACTTAAAAAGATATTTTTTAAATTTCAAAAAAGGACAACTTATTTTTTTTTGTCAAAGGTTTAGAAAGATGCGCGCTTAGATAGAAACAACGCTTTAGAAAAATGGCTTATATTTTCAATATGTTTACTAAAACAAAAGGCAATATTGGTAAACACTGAAAGTTTATCCGAAATAAACCCTAAAACGTTGTTTACAATGCTAAAAATCGATGAAACAAAGGATTTTTCTAAATACCCCACTTCAACTTTCCACTACGCAGATCTACGTGTCCCGCGTCTACTTCGACGTGAAGGCCGCAGAGGTGGTGGAGTACCAAGAGGAAAGCCGGAGTGGGATTGAGGGTTATGAAGTTGGACTCTCGTCATAATGTGAGCTTTAGCTCATTTATGGTGAGGGTCCCTACGGAAAATGTAAAGATTTACTTGAGCCCTGACTTCTGGCCAAAAGGGGTGAAGTTCCGGCGGTTCAAGGGCCGCCTGTCACGTGATCTCCCGGGCCGCGACGCGTCGGCGATCTCACGCGTGTTAGATTAAGTTATAAATAAAGTGTTTTTATGTGTATGTTAGTTTCTAAGGTATTTATGTTGTATGGGCTTACTGTTTAGTTTTAGTGCATTTCTCAGTAGGTGAGCCTGAAATAAAGTTTTTTTTTAATTTGAATTAAATACTTATATCGGGCATTAGTCGCACCACAGAAATCCCACCTTAAATCCTTATCGAAGCAACTTACGTACTTCCAAATCCGTTAACAAGATCGATAACAATCGAAACCTTCGCGATCTCGATGTCATATTGATGCAAAGTTCGTACTTGCAGTGCTGGTACAGTGATCCCTCGGAATTATAATGTATACCTACTATCCATGCATATTTTTAATTTGAATGTTGTATAAGGAATTTTGCGGCATACCCCACCTTATGTACTTAAATTTTTATCTATTTCAATATTAAAGAACAAAACAAAATCCAGAGTTCGTTTTAATTCAAACAATACATACTCGTAAAACTACACACAACGGAAATGAAAATGCTACGCTGGTCAGGTGGAGTCACCATTAGGGACAAGGTGCGCAATGAATACATAAGGGGGAGTTTCAAGGTAGCACCCATTGCAGATAAAATAACTGAAGCTAGACTGAGATGGTATGGTCATGTTATGACCATACCATTATACTGTTACATACATTATACATTAATAATATTTACATTATTAATTAAATCATTAATTTACATGACAAATAAAATGAGTGACAAGTATATTATATAATATAATAAATAATTAATGAGTATATTATATAATAATATTATTATATAATATACTTGTCACTTATTTTATTTGTCATGTAAATTAATGATTTAATTAATAATGTAAATATTATTAATGTAAATTAATAATATTATTATATAATATACTTGTCACTTATTTTATTTGTCATGTAAATTAATGATTTGTGTTGAGGTGAATAAGTAATACGTGTGGAGCGAAAATGGAAGAAAATGAAGAAGAATCGAGTGTTGTGTTTTTAAAGAGAGGAAGGGGTACGGTGCTGCTATATGCAGGACACCAATATAGGTAGGTTCTAGCAGGGTTAATATTATTATAAATATTACAAATAATAATAATTTAATAATTGGTAATTTAATAATTTTGTATGATTTACGTAAAGTGTTTGTGTTGTTTGTTATTGTTCTGAAGCAGTTCGTGGAAAATATGCCCAAAATAAATAAAGCGGACACAATTTAGTTTTTCCACTTAACAAATAAAATGAGTGACAAGTATATTATATAATATATATTATTATATAATATACTTGTCACATATTTTATTTGTCATGTAAATTAATGATTTGTGCTGAGGTGAATAAGTTATACGTGTGGAGCGAAAATGGAAGAAAATGAAGAAGAATCGAGTGTTGTGTTTTTAAAGAGAGGAAAAGGGTACGGTGCTGCTATATGCATATAGTCTTCATAATTTGTTTTAAGTGATCCTTCAAAGAGGATATATCGAGAAAGGATTTATTATATCATAACGAAAAGGACAATTTCCTCTCAAGATACAAATGCATTTGAAGTACCATTTCTGACTGTACCATTATAATAATAGTAAATCTATTTGGAATAAAATCCATGTTTCCAAATAGTTCGATCCGTCAGTATAACAATTTGGAAAAAAAACATCCAAACAGTTCGACTATCGAACTACTGGTAAGTAGTTCGATAGTCGAATTATTATATTTGGACTGGATGAAATAAACCCCGTTGATCGCCACCGTGCACGCAACCGCGGACACGGTCTGATCGCCAAACATCAAATCATTTTTATTTAAACTTTGACATTATTAGTGGGATGTAAAAAGGCTCATTCACAGAAATGAAATTCATATATAACAATATTTATTTTTAAATTAAACTAAATAACAATAACAAAGTGTAACGCCGTAATATCACAAACACCATAACAACACATAAATATTATGCGTTTCCATTTATTTTTAGAACGGCGTTTGTAGTCGTCTCCTGAGCCGTTATCGCTACGCATGCCGCTACGCGCTTCTACGCTCGTAGCATCAATTCGTAGCTAGAATTGCAGAGATAAGTCTAAGGGCAAAATTGTAAATTCATTTATGATAAAATGTTCTATGGATGCTTTATAACTTGGATTTGCCTTGGACTTGCTTGACGTAGATGACAGAGTGACCCGGCGGATGCCTTTGTGTAGGCCGGACGTTCCTCTCGATAGGAATGTCCTCTGGACCTTCAAGTTCTCTGAGGAGTCCCAGCTGTGGACAAAATGATAGCATAAGTTTTGATTACATCATCAGCTTGCCCACTGTCGGGATCAGACTTACTTATCATCAGCAAACGTGTAGATAATCCCAGTGTTTAAAAAAAAACATCATACTTAATTATTTCAAATCGTGGAATCATGTCTAAAAACATTCAGGTTAATGTTTTTTCCGATATTAACTATTAAATATTTTTAACTTCATCATCATCATCATCATCAGCAGCTTTTATAGGTCCACTGCTGGATAAGGTATCTCCAATAGGTTGCAATTGGAATTGCCATAATCACCACGCTCGGCTGGTGAGGAACTGGTGGTGATTTTTAACAAATAAAAAAGCCTGTGGAAAAGTTCAAAATGAAGCCAAGCAAATCTTTATGAAACAATAGCTGAGTTGATAAAACCAATTGATATTGAATAATCTTTATAAATTAATAACAAAGCCAACTCATTTTATTTTCCAATTTATTTTATATTAGAACATTTTCTAGGTATACCTTTCCAATAAAAAAGAATCGTCAAAATTGGACTACCTACTCTAAAATATGCGTGGTCATATTATATATCAAAAAAACTTACGTCCAGTTTGAAAACATTATATATTTCTAAACATCGAAAAAATATTTAGAAAAATATGTAATGAATAGTTTCCTTCTTAAACGTACAACATTAACGGCTCTGTTTCACAATCAATAAGTTATAAGTATGCTTCTTCAAATATAAAGGCTGAGTTAACAAGTATTTGCGTTTCATAATCCCTCAGTGGTGTTAATCACCACTTTATCTCAAAGTCAAATTCAAAAGTATTTTATTCATTGAAATCACAAGAATAATTTTCATAGGCTCAGCAAACGATAGCAGTTAACTCGCTGTGTAACTACTTAGAACTTTACTTATTGACTGTGAAACAAAGCCTTAGAATAAAAGCAAATCATTTATCATTGTTTTTATGCATAAAATTATTTTAAATCAATCCTTGGAAAGCAACGAGAATCAAACAAATTTAATCTCTCCTTTGTTCAAACGCTCAACTATAAACTAAATCTTCTAGATCTAATCCTAATTTATTATTCTTGCTCGTAAAACTTAACATCACAATTAACTTTGTTTTAATAAAAAATACAGATAAGAAATCATTTTATGTTTTTAATTCTGAATAATGTATATTTGAACAAGAAATAAACATTCCATAAATAGGTTTTCATAACAAATATGTCATGGAATCAAAAAAAAATCTTTTCATCGTGATCGGAAAGTTTTATTGGTGTCGTAAACAACGTGATATATTGCTACACTAAGGAGACGTAGTTAGGGAATTCTTTCTGCAATCACAGGGATTTGGGATTATCTAAAATGTATTAAAGAAAATTGTATCTTCTCGTCACAGAACCTCAGACGAAGTCTATAATCAGTGCGTGTTGCCAGTGATGACCTACGGCACTGAGGCGTGCTCGCTTTGTCTTGATATATCGAGTCATAGTTTCACTACGCCATAGAATCCGAAATGAGGAGATCCGTAGAAAAACCAAGATCACCGACATACCTCTCAGAATAAGCAAGAAGAAGTGACAATGGGCATAATATAGAACTCAGAACTGATAACCGTTGGGAATACGTAAAATGACACAGTGGGGAAGGCCCCTCTCTCGATGGACCAAATATAAAGGCCACAGGAAGTCGTTGGATGGCAAGCTCAAGACTGTTCGTCGTCGTATTCTATGGGTAGGCTAGGCCTATGACTTATTCAGCAGACTTATTCTTGGTTTGATGGAGGCCTTTCAGCAAGCAGTAGATTTAATTCAAATTCCAATTAGTATAAAATCGGAGCAACACACGGAGAAAAGAGGCTCTGCCTACCCTTTCGGAAAAAAGGCGTGTGTTTATGTATGTAAGTAGTTGTGTAAAATAAAATAAATCTGGAGTTACATTACACACATACATAAACACACGCCTTTTTCCGCGAATGGGTAGGCAAAGCCTCAAATGGGCCTCTTTTCACCGGGTTGCACCATCGTGGGGAATAGACGTGACAAGTGGTGAGCTCATCGCCGCCATTGCTTTCCACGACTGACTTTGCTAACGCTTTCTTCCAGTAATAACACATTCCATATAAGCTAGCAGCCAGGACAAATCTTATACCAACGAATCTTACAAACAAGTCCTGTTTTTTTTTGTTTTTTTTCTGGACTTTTCACACAACATTATCTAGCCCCAAGCTAAGCAGAGCTTGTGTTATGGGTACTAGACAACTGATATACTTACTTAATACAATATAATTACATCAAATGATTACCTGTTCAAATCCAATCTCCACGGGTTTCTCGTAGATGATCCACGTGACGCACTCTGTGTAAGGGGGTGTGGTTAGGGATCCCTTGTATGTGACGTAACTGCCTTCGTAGAGGTCGGCTCTGTCCATCCATGAGAGTGATTCTGGAAACCAACAATAATTTAAGTTAGTTATTCATTTATTCGCTTAAAAATATGGTAATTACAATGTTCTTAATAGATATTTAGTTTCACATATTTTTACTAGTTACTGCTAGCGTGCAAATATTTAATAGGTATCCAAATTTAAAAATGAAAACAATATAATTATGTCAATAGGTACTATCAAATTAATCAATTATTTATTACATTTATGTCACATTCATGTTTTATAATTGTAAAAACGACACGAACCCTTTTTCAGAAAGTCGGATATTAAGTAAAAGCTTTCCGTGAACAGCCACTTTTCCAACTCCACACAAAAAAAATTGTACGGTAGATCGACAATCGGTTTTGGAAGGGAGTTGAAAATAAGAGGTGCCATATATACGCAATTTTTCCTAAATGTTTCAAGCTTAGGCACTGGCATTTTAAGATTTATGTTAGTTACTAGCCTTTTATTTAAATTACAGTGTTTTTCAAAGGTCGAGTCATTATTTTTTATAAATTTAGCAACCTCATAAATATAAAGGCACGGGACTGTCAAGAGTTTTTGTTCCTTAAATATAGGTTTACAGGAGTCAGTCCATTTCATGCCAAATACAGCACGAATACACTTTTTTTGAGCCACGAAGACTCTTGCTATTTCTGAAGAATTACCCCAAACAACGATGCCGTAACGAATTATTGAACACACATAGGCATGATAAACAAGCAAGGCTGTTTGCCTTGACGAACAATTTTTTAGTTTTCTCAGTGCAAACACAAATCTGTTAAGTTTAGCACAAATATAATCAATATGAAACTTCCATGTGAGATGCTCATCAATAATAATTCCTAAAAATGTTGTATTCATGACCTGTTCCACAACTTCATTGTTAGTTGAAACATTTAAAGACAAATGTTTCCTGTTAAACGTTTTAAAATTTAGTATCTTTGTTTTACTAACGTTTATTTTAAGATTGTTTATATCCAGCCAACCGACAATATCACTTAACGCTTCATTTATCTTAACTTCATAACTATTCACATCATCACATTTTATTATGACTGTGGTGTAATCAGCAAATAAAACGCATTCATAGTTAACGGCTTGTGGGAAATCATTTATGTAAATTAGGAACAAAAGTGGCCCCAATATACTTCCTTGTGGCACGCCCCTAGGGTCCCTTACATCAGAATCAAAATTCATTAAAGTTCTATCATTAAGCTTCGTCACTCGAGTAAACTAGCCGAGTTAAATAGCCACATCGCTTGGTACCCGATTGTCTGCACGTACCTACATTGTAGTCGGTATAGGCACTGGTCAATCCCAGCTAGATTGTCCATTCGTTGATGTCTAACATAAATCTAGCCAGTTAGTGCATGCTTAGCACGAGAACGCACCATAATTGAATCTATGTTGGATTGTTTGTTCAGGTCAAATTTTGCAAGCTGAATTAGAACCACTTCTTGGTATCCGATCCGATCCGATCAGAATCCGATGGTAATAAAATATTTTGGTGACAACGAGCTGATCTGATGATGGAGACACACAACGTCGGTGGACAACGGAACTCCTCGAGGAACAATAGTACACTGGCCGTGTTTAGCCTCATTTTGATCGGCACACGGTTCCGATCATAAATTTTATAAAAACGTGTGCAAAATATATATTTCAACAAAAACTTAATAATACAAGCTTTTATTCAACTTGCTTTCCTATGTGTGGCGGAGAAATATTTTGTCTGTGGGGCTCAATGGGTCTTTTTTCACAGTGGGCTGTAAATAAGTAATATTTTATACATTACCTAAACGCTTTAGGTATTCTACACATAGCCATATAGAATACCGGATTATACGGATTGCCTGTAACATTAACACTCATAGAGATACAACACAGGTACCTAACATACAGAACAAGTTGAACTATTACAAGATACAAAGATTACCTGATGTTACATGTACGACTGAGTCTCTTTTCTTGATGCCTTCTAGCCCTTGCACCAACTTGTCGAACCTCGGGTTAGGTGCGTCGACGGTTTCGAATAGGAATCCGACCACGGCCAGTCCGTCGGGGTGGCCTACTGCTGCTTCTATGGATTCATACTTGCTGTTATAGTGGACGAAATGGCATTCGGCTGCATAACTGTGAAAAGTTACGATAATCAGACACTAGGTAATTGTAGGCTACGGCGTTTGACTATGTGTGTTTGTAAGAATGTGTATTTGTCCGGAGATAACTGCAAAACTGAATCCAATCTTAGTGAAACTTGATAAGGTTAACTTATCAAGGAATTATACTTATATTGGAACTTAAGTAGGTTAGGTATGTGAATAGAATTGTTATGTTATATATATTGTGTTATGTTAAATATATATAATATATTGTGATACGGTTTGTTTTCCAAATAAACCAAATAAAAAAAACCGTAGTAGCAGCCACTGAATGAGAGCGTAGAAACGTACTAAACATACAGCGCTCTTGCTGGGTGTTGTACTGTACTTAATATTTGACAACACAACACATCTAAGCTTACTTTTACATTTAGCATGAATAAATTAAATAAATGATATTTAGACAGCGAGAACTGAAGTTCTCGTAGATTATCGCGTCTCTCAGGACTGCCTAACTTTTCAATTCAAGGATTCATAGTATTCAAAACATAAATGCATACATAAAGACATTATTTTTTTCCCCGGAGAGGTAGTCAGAGACCACGGATTTCAACTTTGATCCTGCTTGTCATAGGTCTATCGTGCGAAAACAGCAAAATAAAATATTGCAAGGATAATGATATTTATTTCCTAGAACCAAAACTGAGGGTGTGTGACATGCACATACATTCAATTCAAATTCAAAGGCATTTTATTTATTGATATCACTAAGATCCTTTTGAAACATCTTATTCACTCCATAATAGACTAGCGTCACAGAGGAAGACCGTCTACGAGATGGGTGGACGACATCGTAAAAGCAGCTGGTCCAAGCTGGATACAATCAGCCCAGGATAGAGAAAGCTGAGTTTCGTTGGAGGAGGCCTTCATCCGCGGAGGGGTTCTTGCTAACTAATAAATTCATTTTATACCATAATATTCATTAAAATTAGTTCACACACTTTGTATATTGCAATAGGATTAAGAATAGTTTACTTACTTAGATTAAGGTTGTAAGAAATAAGAGGCTTTTTATTTTATTTTTATTAATAGACCAGCGTGGTGGTAGGTACTGGGATTCAGAATAGTTGAATATAGTTGAGTGGTAGTTTATGACGATAACTTACCCATGTCCATCTAAGACGTGTTCGCATCCAGTGAAGTTATCAACAGACCAGTGGAAGTGCATTTGTTCGAAGATGTATTCTCCGATGAGAGGGCCGCCATTAAGCGTGGGCCGTACTGGGGTCTCGAAAGCGAAGTATGCTAAAATTCAAACACATTTGGGTTATTACATTAGGTGCTACTTTAATACCATTGAAAAATAGATTAAAGCTAGTGTTCAAGATGGGGGTTTTTTTGCGTAGCAGTTACTTCTTACCAACACAGGTTTTGGTCGAAGAACACAGGAATGATACTATTAAAACTTCCGTAAGTATTGGAGATCGAAGTTACCCGCGTCCGTAGGAAGATACCCTTGCGTCCCTACACGTGATCTCTGGGTGGTGCCAAACGGGTAGCAACATTTCTGGTGGTAGGCTTCGGCCGTGGCTTGTCACCACCCACTGGACAAAGCCAGTCCGTGAAGCGACATTGTCGTGTTTCGGACTGATGTCCAGTGTAGCCATCGTGGAAGTGACGGGTTTGAGCAGTTCGTGCACTGGATTCAGCATGTGCGTTCTAGAGACTGCAGCTGTGCAAGTGTGCCGGGTGGCTAGACTTGGAGGGTAGCGGGATCCGAAGCACGGTTCTCCGCTGGGCGACCGCAGGTTGTAGGGGGCCCAACTAGTGAGTTAGCCACTCATGAAAGGCTGCCCCGCCGCCTCGCGAAAAATCCCAGAATGCTCCATCGTGCCGGTTGGCGACCGGATGAGAGGACCCGATGGCCATTCCTGGGGGGGTTCGGGCGTCCCCGCAGTCTCCAGTCTAGTCTCCCACTGGCGCAGGTGCCTGCTGTTTTATCTCTAGGTTTTCGCTGACCAGTGCCTCGCTCAACAGCCGTTTTTCCCACAAACCTATCACTCTTAAAACCATCATGAAAAAGTCCAAAAATAATAAGTCGTTTCTACAGCGGAAGCACTTCCTCTCGCTTCAAGTGCACCTCTCTAACATTCGAGGACTGCACTCCAATCTCGATCCGGTCCACCACCACCTAGAGACCGCCAAGCCACACTTATTATTCCTCACGGAGACACAGATTCAATGTCCTCCCGATACAGCATACCTCACATACCCAGGCTATGCTCTGGAGCACAACTTTAAATCCAAAGCTGATATCTGTTTATTTGTCCGGGAGGACATTTGTTGTCTGCGTCTTCGTGACCTTGAAGAACCCGATTTCTCCGTTCTATGGACTTTGGTGGACTCCGGCATGGATAAAATCATCTATGCTGGTTTATATAGATCGCACTCCGGAGACCACGAGACAACCAGGTTGTTCAATTACATCTGTGAAGCGGCGGATGTGGCCCAACAACGTTATCCTGATGCCCAACTGGTGATTCTAGGGGACTTTAACGCCCACCACCAACAGTGGCTGTTCCCTTACCAGTTGTCTGACCATGCTGGGAGAGAGGCGTGCAAACTTGCACTCACGCTAAATCTCACTCAGCTGGTCAATGAGGCAACCAGAATTCCGGACGTTGAGGACCACACAGCCAACTGCCTGGACCTTCTGCTGACAAACGAGCCGGATCGCCACTCGGTATCAGTGATGCCCCCTTTGGGTTCATCTGATCACTGTGTGGTGAGGTCTGTATCTTCATACTCGCCACCCGATCCCTCACCCAGAGGTAGTAGGCGAGTGTGGCGTTACAAGTCGGCAGATTGGGATGAGATGCGACACTTCTTCGCTTCTTATCCTTGGCGGCAAACCTGCTTTTCTTCTTGTGACCCGACGGTCTGTGCGAATGCCGTTACGGAGGTGATCAAAAGAGCAATGGAGTATTTTATTCCATTCTCTGATGCTTCACCTTCAAGCAATGCTCGCCCTTGGTTCAGTCCTGCGTGTGCTAGCGCGGAAGCGCAAAAACGTGCGGCATACCTAGCCTGGGTTGACGCAAGAAACGGTAAAACCTCGGATGCACGGATTAAGAAGAAAGCCTTTAACAAAGCCGCCAAGTCCTGCAAGAAGGTGATACGGAAGGCTCGCTTCAATCGGATTGGCCGTCTGGGGGCTAAGCTTGCCGCATACCCTGCGGGAAGTAAAGCTTTCTGGTCTCTGGCTAAGTCGGTGGAAGCGAACTTCTGCCGCCCTTCACTCCCCCCACTACTGAAACCAGACGGGTCCCTAGCTCACGCTGTGGTTGAGAAAGCAAATTTATTTGCCAATCAATTTGCGGAGGCTTCGCGTCTTGACACCTCTGGCGAAATTCCACCCAGCCTTCCTCGGTGCGGGGCTTCTATGCAAGAAATTCGCATCCAGCAAAAGGAAGTGCTCAAAACGCTACGTAGTCTCGACGTGAATAAAGCTAGCGGTCCGGATGGTATCTCGGCCGTAGTGTTAAAAACCTGTGCCCCTGAGTTGTCTCCAATATTAACGCGACTTTTCCAACTCTCTTTGAAAACTGGTGATGTTCCCAAGTCTTGGAAGCTCGCTAACGTGCAGCCAGTGCCCAAGAAAGGCAGTCGTGCTGACCCTTCGAACTACCGCCCTATCTCGGTCACCTCCCTGCTATGTAAATGTATGGAGCGTGTGCTGAATAGGAAACTCCTTGCATACCTCGAAGGTAACGACCTCCTCAGTGATCGCCAATACGGATTTCGCCGAAATCGGTCTACTGGGGACCTTCTTGTGTATGCCACGCACATTTGGAGTGAGGCCATCGAGAAGCATGGTGAAGCACTGGCTGTTTCACTTGATGTCTCGAAGGCCTTTGACAGGGTTTGGCATGCTAGCCTTATTGGCAAGCTTCCTGCTTACGGACTGCCAGTTCAATTCTGCTCCTGGCTCGCAGACTTTCTGAGGGAAAGATCCATTCGAGTAGTTGTTGACGGCTGCTCGTCGGATCAAATGGCTATAAATGCCGGGGTACCTCAGGGGTCAGTGCTATCTGCCACACTGTTTCTGCTGCATATTAATGATCTGCTAATGCCCAGTATCATTGGGTATGCAGACGACAGCACAGTTGTGGAGAGATACGTTTCCACTGCGCGTGCTAGGCAGAATGAAATTCTGGAGTTAAGAGATGAGATGCTGCAGCGTCTGAATTTGACTCTCAAGGCTGTATCCGATTGGGGCGATGCCAATCTAGTCAAGTTCAACGCCTCTAAAACGCAGGCTTGTCTCTTCTCGGCGAAAAAAAGTCCATTTCTCCAAGTTCCTGTCTTCCGAGATGTACCTGTAGCTATAGGTGATCACCTCGAGCTCTTAGGCGTTTCACTCACGCCTACTCTCAACTTTGGCTCCTACATCGAGTCTAAGGCAAAAACTGCTTCCATGAAGCTGGGTATCCTGAATAAGGTAAAGCGTTACTTCACACCAGGACAGCTTCTAAGTCTGAACAAAGCACAAGTCCGGGCTGGTATGGAGTATTGCTGCCACGTTTGGGATGGCTCGGCCAAACACCAGCTTGCTGCCTTGGACTCGATTGAACGCAGAGCTTTTAGGCTAATAGGTGAGCAACATATGGCGGAGACTAAGGTCCAGAGTCTCGAGCACCGCCGTAAGGTCGCATGCCTTTCGATCTTCTATAGGTTACATTTCGGGGAATGCTCCCAGGAACTTCATGATCTGATCCCACCATCTCCTTTTCATCATAGGACGAGCAGGCGCACGGCTCGGTACCACCCTTACCTGATTAGTATACCCGCTATTCGTACTAAACGTTTCAGTTCCACCTTTATAATGCGAACTGCTAAGGAGTGGAATACACTACCGTCGTCTGTCTTTCCTGAAAACTATAATCTGGGTCTCTTCAAGGCTAGAGTGAATAGGTGCCTTCTAGACCTTTGTGCTCCATCTTCGGCCACATCGTCACTTTCCAACAGGTGAGATCGTGGTCAAACAAAGGTCTATCAAAGTTAAAAAAAAAAAAAAAAAGTGATATTCATAATTGAAAAAACCGGTAATAACTCACATAGGTACTTGTTGATATCAACTATGTTCAGAGGGATGCTCATATAACTAAATATTTAAATATACAAATTTAAGGACCGTTTGTGGAAATCCCAACCCTTCTGTTTTATGGTCTATGGCATAATTTGTACTCTCATAGATTACTAGAATGCTACGCATTATACTCTGTTTTTTCGACTACTGAAATAATAAAAATGTGAGAAAGTCGACGAAGTTTTTATGGAAAATCCTTAAATAAAGCCCTGCAGATAACCCGATATCAACGAACGAAAAAGAGGTGGCAGGAGCCCTACACCGTCCCTTCACGTTCACGAGCCATTCCTGTTGAAATGAGGATGGTTTTGGACTCTATATAAAAAGTAATTTTTAATCGAATGTCAAACAAGAAAGTTTTTGTAAGATGTCTGTTATCTGTTTCTTCTTGTAGCTAAAAATTAGTTTTATAAAAATAACCTACTATATGCCTTTTATCTACTCTACTCGGCTATATAATGGAGATAGACGGTCTCTATTAGGTTATGGGCCCAGCACGCTTCCAATGTCTCTATAAATTCCACTAAGCCAAGCCATCATTTTCCATTGATCAAGTCATTCAATTAGAACGGGTTCAAACGTCTGGGTCGTGTAATGGTTCATGTCTTACAACATAGCAGAGAGTAGTAGTAGTAGAGCTTTTTTGTGAAAGAGTTCGTCCGGGGAAGTACTACCACCATGCCTATTTCTGCTGCAAAGCAGTAGTGCTCGCATTGCTGTGTTCTGGTTTGAAGGGTAAGGGTGCCGGTGAAATTACAGGCACATGAGACTTTTCATCTTTATTTCTCAAGGTGGCGGGCGCAGTGCAATGCCACATAGGGCGCGTCCTAGGTGGACGTGACCTATGAGGTAATGTACTGTTCATAGGCAGAGGTTACCGCTTAACATCAGGTGGGCCATTTGCTTGTTCCGTCATTCTAGTAGTATAAAAAAAAAAAAAAAATTGCTAATTCAATATTCCGAAGTCTTTACGACAGTCATAATTTATCAACTATTAAGTAGGTAGGTATACTTAAGCGTGCTATGTGTTTATAAATATAAAACTCAAAGTTATCTTATCTACCTACAAACGATAAATCGGTTAGTAGATTAAATTTTCCCAGATTTTTATGAGAGCGTCTCGCAGTGGTATTCCCGATTTGCAACACAATTTAATCCGCCAACTTTTTAGTTGGATTCGGGGAAGGCTCAGCTAATGGCATTATAAAACCAATTAGCCAGTTCACGGTAGTAGCAAATTTTTGTATTTTTTATATGGGTAGGAAGTGGCAATTATCAATTCTAAGAATAAATAACTTTCACATTTTAATTTTTCTTAGAGACTAAACAATAAATTGTTTTTACGCGAGTAGGTTTATTTTATTTGATTGAATGACAAAACAATCAGTTTGGCACACCTGATGCTAAGCGGAATACTCTGCTTATAACAATGCATTACCTCACAGGTCACGTCCACCTAGGACGCGCCCTATGTGGCATAGCACTGCGCCCGCCACCCTGAGATTTATATAAAGATGAAAGTCTCATTTACCTGCTCTGAAAAAAAAAATGAATGAAGATGAAAGTCTCATGTGTTCTTTAATGTCGATGATTTAGTGTGTAAAATCAAATAATATAAAATTATATTAGATTATACATACTTAATGTACTTATATTTAATTTTAATATAACTATCTGCAATGAGTATGAATTAATTAATTATAATATGACTCTATTTTTAAATTTCGGTATTGTGTTTATAAAGTTTGTCAATATAAACTCGTTTTAAAGTTTATAATTCAAATTTTACGATATGAGAGTACCTAGATAGTTTTTTTTTGTATTCTATTTCTTTCTATTCTATTCTATTCTTAGGTATGGTATATAGGTATAGGTACTTAAGCTAGGCTCTCCAAGATGTTTGTTGTAAACTTACCAGTAGAACCATTGTTGAGCAGAATGCCGTTGTAAACTTACCAGTAGAACCATTGTTGAGCAGAATGCCGTTGTAAACTTACCAGTAGAACCATTGTTGAGCAGAATGCCGTTGTAAACTTACCAGTAGAACCATTGTTGAGCAGAATGCCGTTGTAAACTTACCAGTAGAACCATTGTTGAGCAGAATGCCGTTGTAAACTTACCAGTAGAACCATTGTTGAGCAGAATGCCGTTGTAAACTTACCAGTAGAACCATTGTTGAGCAGAATGCCGTTAGCCTCGTTGTCCCAGTAGTCCGCGAACCTCAAGGTGTCCAGCGAGGACCAAGTAGGGCACCGACTCACTGAGATAGCTATAGGGGACTGGGAGGCTCGGAGTTTTGATATTTGTTCCGCTGTAACATACAAATATATAATACAAATTAAAAGTAAGATGGTTGGTAGAAGATGGACGTTGGATAAGATTTGTTGTGGCTTCTAGCTTACTTAAGGAATGTTTTTTTATTTGTTGATTATTAATACTACTTGGAATGACTGATCAAGCCGAAGGCCCACCTGATGTTAAGTGGTACCCTCTGCCTATGAACAGTGCATTACCTCTTAGGTCACGTCCACATATGACACGCCCTATGTGGCACTGCACTGCGCCCGCCACCCTGAGACATAAAGATGAAAAGTCTCATGTGCCTGTAATTTCACTGGCACCCATACCTTTCAAACCGGAACACGGCAATGCGACCACTACTGCTTTGCGAATAAATAGGTATGGAGGTAGTACTTCCCCGGATAAACTCTTTCACAAAAAAACTCTACTATTACTAACTCTACTACTCAGACTCTTCCCGCCATTTTCAAAAAGAGACGTTGTCTACTTTTATTTTATTTCTTTTCCTAGTGTTTTCTTGAGTTATTTTGTGTTATTTCGGTGGCATTTTAACTAATGTAGCTCGTTTAAAAAGCACAAGTGTAGTGAAATGAAATGGAAGTGAATTGCGTGACTTTTGAAATTGGTGGAAATTGTCTACCAAAGTTTTAGTAAAATTGGCCATCGTTTTACTAAAACATGACTCGACTGTGACTTTGACGACTTGGAAGGAGTGTAACGTTGCAAAATATATTGAAAATACAATATAGTGAAAATAAAGATACTTGAAAATGGCAAATGCACAAGCCGTGCGGCGCCAATTATAAAGAAAAAAAAAACTACTAATACACTACTATTCTAAACTCTACTAGTTCTACTACTTTACACATACTTTACACCGAAGATTTCAATCGCTTTACACTTGCAATCAATCCATTACTCAGCTAATTAAAAATATAGGATAACTAGCGACTCGCCCCGGCTTCGCACGGGTATCCCCCGGTGAACCCCCCCCCCCCCCGTCCTACCCCTCCCACTATGTCCTATCTCCTGGTTCTAAGCTTTGTCCCTACCAATTTTCAGCCAAATCGGTTCACCCATTCTTGAGTTATAACTGGTGTAACCATAGACGTAGAATTTTTTCGCTACGCTAAATAGACAAACGAAGCGTGGGAGAGAGAAGTCATTTTTAAATGTACCCCGTGCAAGAAGAAAAGTGACAGCAACAATGTATTGAATGTGACATATTTTGCTTGAGTACATGCGCATACCGGACGGTCTCTTGTGCAGTTTAACTAATTTTGTAATTATTTTAGTAATCTTACTATTAAATAACAAATATTACTTTGTATGACAATGGTGTCGTGTTCAGTTTGTGACTGTGAAGATAAAAGACGTAATTACCCGGGAAAATACACGTTTCACAGGTAAATAAGAGATTATTGGTAGTTCGATTGCATTGCTTATTTTATCAATTCTGCTTTAGTAAATGGCCTAAAAACCAGTTTCATTCGTAGATTAGGACTTTCCCTTATATTTTTTAATAATATTTCGGTGCTGCACCTAGAAATAAACAATATTTTATGTAAAATATAAAAATGTTTGATTACGATAGGGCTTGACCAAGTGATGACGTCAGAAATATCGATAGTCCTGTTGCAGTCTATATCGTTGTATAATGCGCATCATGTAAAAAGAACGCTGGCGGTCAAGCTTCTTCAGGCGTTCCAGCGTTCTTTTTAAGAGATTACTGCGATGGTAGCCCAACGGTTCAATAGTGCAACTCAGAATCCAACGATACCGGGTTCGATCCTTAGGCTCCGCCACCAATGACTTTTTCTAAGTTATGTGCGGATTTCCATCGCTCTGTGCTTCGGAGGGCACGTTAAGCTGTCGGTCCCGGCTGTTATTGATTAATAGCAGTCGATAAGCCATGTCAGAGGCCCTCGGGCGGCTTGACAAACTCCGACACCAGAGGCCAGCACTACCTCATACGAAACGAAACGAAGAGACTTACTTTTATACTTATTTAAGAGATGTATACCTATGCATTGAATGAGTGCGTACCTAGTTTACTACAATTAATGTACAATTATAGTACGCGTCATGTAAAAAGAACGCTGGAACGCCTGTTGAAGTTTGACCACCAGCGTTCTTTTTACATGACGCGCACTATATCTACCTATAAATTAAATTTTTGTCCATCGTAGAATGGAGGTTTACTTTGTTTGGAGTAAATATGTGTGATCTGTTAACATTTTACCGTTTTTTTTAAAATCTATAATAACCAGGTGGACATTGAGGTGTGTGTTTTTGTATTGACTATTGAAAGGTAACTTTAAAGCACCACGGGTGTTTTTATTGCAGTTTGTGTAGTAGATATTTTGGAGTAAATATTTACGTTGTTGATTATTAAAAAATAAAAAATAAATATACCCTTTCGGGGAAAAAGGCGTGCTTTTTCCCCGAAAGGGTATATTTATTTTTTATTTTTTATAAATAAATATTGTTTATTTCTGCTTAATAAAATAATAGGTAACAAGTTAAATTTAAATATACCCCAAAAATTCCGTTCCAGCGGGACTCGAACCTGCACCCTCGCTTGTGATCAGCGATGCCTTTACTTTCGAACTTTGAACAGAAGGTTTCCAATGAAACACCTGTAGATACAGCACTATCAACTTTGCGCTATAGCCGAGTTGATAGTGCCCACAAATTTCGTCTCCAGCGTCATAGGCTCGATCTATGGATAAATTGTTTAAGGCATCGCCGACGACAGGCGAGGGTGCGGGTACGAGTCCCGCTAGAACGGCATTTTTGGGTTACATTTAAATTTAATGTTATCCATAAAGCGTGGTTTACACTTGAAAAATAATAAACTTTGGGGTAACAAATTGTATATAGATAAAGTAACAGAGTGAAAAATTATATGGGCGTAGCACGGCCGATATAAAATGTTTTTGTGCTTTCAGATTTCCAAGTAATCCTTTGCTACGAGAAAAATGGTTATCGGTTATAAGAAGAGTGGGATGGACTCAAATAAGAACTCCACTAGGTATATGCAGCAAACTTTTTAAGTTTAAATTTAAAAGGGAAACTCTAAGATCCCACCTATAAATAAAACCGTAATATTAAGGGGTCAATAAATAATAAAGGTTTATTTATTAACTGTATTCAAAATTGGAATAAGAACCTTATTCTCTTTATGACGTCAAACCTGCCAAACTGTGTTCTTCATGAAAGACTTAATCTGCATTAAGATGTATTTATCTACCATACACATCACGGACGGATGATGAATTCTATCGACAATGTAAAAGTGTTGGTCGAGGACAACACTATTTTTAACTCAGACATAGACTTTCACCAACACGTGCACATATTTTTTTTGGTTCCATCTTCGATCTCTGATTGTAGATCTAGTTCATATACTAAATCTATGGGTGTAACTAACACTACTTGAAAAAACGTAAAACGTATAAGCCTCACGGAGCCCGATACCTTTCCAACGAATGCAAAACCGTGGAAATCGGTTCGTTCGTTCTGGAGTTATAGCGTCAGGAAGGAAAACCCCACTTATTTTTATATATTAGAATATAGTGACGGGGCATCTCAAGGAACATACCTACTAATACTCTCAGTCGAGTGTCCAACTTTATCTACATTATATTTCAGTTATAACTGGAAAATATTATCATAAAGTTTGGAAACTATCGTTCAAAGCCCCTCAAATTACTATCATTATGAAATGGTTTGGCCAATAAATACAATTTACTATCGATATCAAATTATGTAGGTAATTATTTTTAGTAGTAGTAGAGCTTTTTTGTGAAAGAGTTCGTCCGGGGAAGTACTACCACCATACCTATTTCTGCCGCAAAGCAGTAGTGCTCGCATTGCTGTGTTCCGGTTTGAAGGGTAAGGGTGCCGGTGAAATTACAGGCACATGTGACTTTTCATCTTTATGTCTCAGGGTGGCGGGCGCAGTGCAATGCCACATAGGGCGCGTCCTAGGTGGACGTGACCTATGAGGTAATGCACTGTTCATAGGCAGAGGTTACCGCTTAACATCAGGTGGGCCACCTACTTGCTCCGCCATTCCAGTAGTACAAAAAAAAAAAAAAAATGGAGGTATGTTACATCTAAACAAGGAAATAGTGATATGACTACGTAGCTAGTTTCGAGATATGGATACGCTATTTTGTAAATATAATTTTTTGTTACGTGATATTAGATAACTGATAATCCATCCATTGACATTATCTATATCAAGTTGAAGGTTTCCTATCTTTATCGCTTAAGCCGCGTCTCCTGCGCGTGTTTTGCAAAAACATTTACTACAGGTCTCTAGCGCTTAACTGAGTCAGTCCCAGAGGTATGGGAGCGGTACGGGAGGGGTGTTTTCGTCTCTCAAATTATCAGATGACCTGTGTTGTGACATAATGTGACACGCCTCCCGTACCACTCCTATACCTCAGGGACTGACTCAGTTAAGCGAATTGTACCTGAATTGAGTTACGTGTAATTGATTCGCAGCACACTTTCGTTGCATTTTGTTTCAGGTTAAAGTCAGCAATGTTTTTGCTTTCCATGCCCAACGGAAAACATCTACATGTTTTATCACCGTTCAAGTGAAGAGGGGCAAGGTACAATCATCTCTGAAACAAACACTAGCTAGCAAAACACGTTTTGCCACGTTTGCTTTGTTTTGCCGCACACCGACAGTTTTTATGGCTTTGGGTCCATAATATAAAGTGGAATAAAGAATCTATATTACAGTTTTTGGGGGGGGGGGGGGGGGGGTAATTTGAATAATTCTTCGAAATTGGATTCTGAGTGACGCAAAAATTATGAATCGATATCTTTATCTTTATCTTATCTACACGATACCAAATCCATAATTTCTAAAACTAAAAACACGTCTTCTATGTCAGAACTCATTTTGACAGTATGTTTTTAAGTACACCAATAGAAGTACGTAGTTAGGATGTAGGATGTGGAGTAGTATTTTGTATGTTACATACAAAATATATTTTGTGAAAAATATTATGTTTTTTTTTTAGCAAAACATGCGCAGTAGACGCGGCTTTGTGGTACTAGCAGTACTAGATAACGTATCTAGTAAGAAATCGTTGATGCGAATTAACATTCCTGTAATTGAAAATTCCTACATTATCAAGCAAACAAAAATACGAAATAAGTTTCTTTAGCATTTAGTAGGTAGCACCAAATTTTTGCCACGGGTTTTTTTTGTTTCTAGAGAGTTACCTGTTTTACAGGTACGGGAGGGGTGATTTCGTCACTTTATGTCACAAGTCATCCGATAATTTGAGAGACGAAAATACCCCTCCCGTGCCGCTCCCATACCTCAGGGACTGACTCAGTTAAGCGCTCTAGACCTGTATAAGAAATGTGATTCTTATGAGTACAGATATCAAAGATTTTATGAAACGGAAAATATTTCCAGCTAAGCTTCAATGACAAGTAATCAATTTTGTAAAAATTAAAAAAAAACATCAACGCAATAAAACGGCTAAACCGATTTTGATCAAACATAGCTACGAACACTCCCGACTAATTCAACTTTCAAACATAAAAAAACTCAAAATCGGTTCATCCGTTCGGGAGCTACGATGCCACAGACAGACACACACAGTCACACACAAAGAAAAACACAGAGACACACACACACAGACACGTCAAACTTATAACACCAAGTCGTTTTTTGCGTCGGTGGGTTCAAAAAAATTCGGTGCTGTAATTGTCATTGTACGTTGAGCCACTTTTACTAGACTGTGGAGCCTAAGGGTCATTCATTTGTTTTTGATATTCAATGCTTTAGTGCAATTGGCCTTTCATAAAGCTCTATGCATACAAAAGTGAAAAACCAGAAAGGTGTAGTAGAGCTTTTTTGTGAAAGAGTTCGTCCGGGGAAGTACTACCACCATACCTATTTCTGCCGCAAAGCAGTAGTGCTCGCATTGCTGTGTTCCGGTTTGAAGGGTAAGGGTGCGCGTGAAATTACAGGCGCATGAGACTTTTCATCTTTGTCTCAGGGTGGCGGGCGCATTGCAATGCCACATAGGGTGCGTCCTAGGTGAACGTGTCCTATGAGGTAATGCACTGTTCATAGGTAGAGGTTACCGCTTAACATCAGGTGGGCCATCTGCTTGTTCCGTCATTCATTATTATAAAAAAAAAAAAGTGTAAATCTGGTAAGTGTATTTACTAAGCTGTGGTAAACAGCTCAGAAGTGAAGTGGATACTTATTGAGATCATTGCCTCTTGAATTGACATCGTTGTCATAAGTAAGTGAACATACTAAACTGAAAACTAATATTAATTAATACTATTTCAAAAACAAAAATTTGGACATTGAACAGTCAGAGTTTACTAACTAAGACAGTTTTTATTAGTAACTAGCGACTCGTCCCGGTTTCACACGGGTAGTTTCAGGATGATAAACAGCCCCCTCCTATTTCCTCCCCCCTGGTAGTTTATGTCACTCATGAGTGACATAAGCTACCAGGGTACCACGGTACCAGGGTTGTTTGTTTTTTGCTGTTAAAGGTGAATGTAGCTTTCCAATGGTGCAAGAATTTTTGAAATCGGCATAGTAGTTTTTGAGTTTATTCATTACAAACGTACACACATACAAAAATAAAAATCTTTCCTCTTTATAATATTAGTGTGGATTAGTGTAGATGTATAAAAAAGTAAGTAAGTGAGCTTTTTTGTGAAAGAGTTCGTCCGGGAAAGCACTACCTCCATAACTTTTTCTGCCGCAAAGCAGTAGAGCTCGCATTGCTCGCAAGTTTCGGTTCTAAGGGTATGGGTGCCGGTTTAATTACAGGCACATAAGACTTTTCATCTTTATGTCTCAGGAAAGCGGGGGCAGTGTAATGCCACATAGGGCGCTTCCTAGGTAGATGTGACTTATGCATTATTAAAGGCAGAGGTTACCGCTTAACATCAAATGGGCCACCAGATTGTTTCGTTAATCACGTTATAACTACAAGTAATTAATTTTGTAAAAAATAAAATAAACCCTTAACGCAATGAACCGGCTGAACCGATTTTGATCAAACATGGCTAAGAACACTCCCGACACTCACACAGACACACACGCAGACACACACACACACACACTCACACACAGACACGTCAAACTTATAACACAGTCGTTTTTGCGTCGGGGGTAAAAAACATATGTTATCATAATCACCTTATTTTGAACAAAGCCTTAGGTTACCCAAGGCAATGCTCTAAAGAAGATTAGCTCCAAAGCCAATGCATCGTAGTCAAGATTTTAATCATTTTCTAAAAACAATTTGGGACAATCGTCTAAAGGTTTCTATTAAGAGATTTACGATACCGATTTTTGTAAAGGTATAACAAAAAGGTGATTGGTTAAAGGTTAAAGGTTTAACGTAGGTTTAGGCTAGAATTAGCAAAAGACTCGTTACTCATTTTTATTTCCTAGAGAAGAATATTAAACGGAAGTTACTATAGATCGGTAAATATACTTTTGCTGAACGATGTTCCTAAAATTGGTTGTAATGTTTGATATAATATTAAATATTGATCTACGCATAATAATGTTAAGAATACTACTCAGTAATATTTTAGAGAGGTAGATTTGCTATAAATCTTATGTCATTACTCTTATCTAACCAAATAAATTATTATTTTAAATTCTTCATAAACTATCCAATTAATTCTGATATAGTTTTTAGGTTTTTTTTTTTAGTTTTTTAGTTTTTTTTTTTTAGAAAACCTTCAAACTTCCAAAAAATTTACCACAATAAGTTGCTAGCAAATTGCGTTTCGATTTATTATGTTAAACGATTTAAAAAAATGGAAGAGTTTCTCAAATCGTGTGGATTTTTATTTTTTTTATGTTTGTTAGCTCTTATCTCCGTGAAATGTGAACCAATTTAGTTTTTTTTTTAGTTGACACGGTTTATTTCCAGGATTGTCCCATTTTCATCAAAATCAGGTTGTGATGATGGGATCCATGAGGAATTGAGGCATACCTGTCTAGATCCGATGACAATATAATATGATGGTGACAGCGAGCTGATCTGATGATAGAGACAGAAAGTGGACAACGGAACTCCTCGATGGATAATAGTAGACTGGCCGTGTTAAGGGTCATTGTGATCAGCACACAGTTCCGATCACATACGTTATAAAATCTTGTATGGGGATAAATTCCTAGCATCGAAGTAGTTTTTTTTCCGAAAGGAATGATTAAGACACTTCACGTTTAACAAGATTTTAAGCCTTTGAATAGCAGATCCCTGAAAATACAATCTAATTGAGAACCTACTCCTAATTTTAGAAGTCAGGTGGTAAAGCTTGAAAGTAAAAAGCCTGTGTACCCATCAGAGGCGTTATAAAAACAAGTAATTAATATTGTAAAAATTTTAAAACCCTCAACGCAATGAAACGGCTGAACCGATTTTGATCAAACATAGCTAAGAACACACCCGACAAATTCACCTATAAAACAAAAATAAAATCGAAATTGGGTCATCCGTTCGGGAGCTACGAGGTGACAGACAGACACACACACACACACACGCAGACACGTCAAACTCCCCGTCGTTTTTGCGTCTGGGGTTAACAGCATTAAGAGGTTGAGGTTATAATCAATCGTTACATACATTTCCACAAAAATATCTACAATAACACCGTGTGTTTTCCCAATTCCCGTTATTTTGGTAGTTATTTCAGTCGCAGGTATCCCAGCCTGGATCATAATTAGGTAAAACAAGTAAGATTAATGATCTGTCGTATAGAGTATCATCGAGGGAAATAAATGGAACTTATTCAAGCCTCGTTGGAATACTGCCAGTACCTAACAGTGAATAAACTGGCTTAATCCATTAAAACTTTGGCTACTTTAGAACAACTTTTAAAATAGGAATGCTGATTTACCTGCTACTTAAGGTGAATGCTCACGTTTGCGGCGCGAGATTCAAATTTTTTGGTGTTTTTTGCCATTTACAGGTCATCAACACTTCTTCAGATGACGAAAGTTGAGTTCGCGACAACTAGGAGACCTAACACACATGTTTTAATTGATTGTATCTCATAAATATCATCAGTTTAGCTACGATACCCCTAAACAAACAAAAACACTGTAAAAATGTGTTTAGGGGTATCATAGCTAAACTGATGATATTTATGAGATACTTTCAATTAAAACATGTGTGTTAAGCCTCCTAGTTGTCGCGAACTCAACTTTCGTTATCTGAAGAAGTGTTGATGAGCTGTAATGGGCAAAAAACACCAAAAAATTTGATCTTCGCGCCGCAAGCGTGCGCATCCACCTTAAGGTGGGTGTAAATAGGACACATATTTGTGTTCTTTGCACTGTTTTCAAGAGCGGATATCCGGATCATAAGAGCTTATGAGAAAGACACGTACTTCACGGAGATAAACACGAACGGATTATGTCATAATCCAATATGATCGTGGGTATCAGTTTCTTAATAAGTAAGTATGAACGTTGTTTACTGTGGTTATATTTTCTAATCCAATAATTTTGTTGTTTTTCTATGGTTAAATGGGCTCATTCGACCGACGGGCTCTATCTAACATTGAAATGTTAATAACTATCTATAAAACGGCAAAAAAAACTCGTTTGTTGTATGGGAGCTCCCTTAAATATTTATTTCATTTTATTTATTAGTATTTGTTGTTATAGCGGCAAGAGAAATACACCATCTGTGAAAATTTCAACTACCTAAATATCACGGTTCATGAGATACATCCTGGTGACTGGAGGACATACGGACAGACAGGCAGACAGACAGACAGACAGACATACAGACAGACAGACAGACAGACAGACGGACAGCCGAGCCTTAGTAATAGGGTCTCGTTTTACCAAAGGGTAAAACGATTTGAACGCGGTTTTTTAGGGTTCCGTACCCAAAGGGGTACGGAACCCTAAAAAACCGCGTTCAAATCAAATCGTTACTACGGTGCCACAGACAGACACATAGGCAGACAGCCAGACACAGACAGACAGCCAGACACACACACATAGGGGTCAAACTTATAACACCCTTCTTTTTTGTCTTAGATTTGGTTTTTGACTAACAAAATCAAATACAACATACAAATTTTAAATATGCTTGGATACAACATTTTAATTCCGAGGGATCACTGTACCAGATACATGATCGAACAATATTTCCTCGATAGAAAAAAAAACCCAAAGTTACGTCTATTTTCTTGGCTTTATTCGATTGTTTATGCAATGGTGCATATTGTACGTACGTATTGTAAGTTGAGCGTTTTGAAAAATTATCTTTATATTACGAGATATTCAATAAAAACCACTTTTTCGTGCTGCGCGAGACATATTTTTTTGTATGAAGATTTCTGCCTAGTGTTGGCGCAGTCTTAAACACTGAGGTAAAAAAAAAATACGGTACCGTCAGAAGCAGTTTTCTTCTGTTCCACGGCCAAGAGCTTCGGGATGAGCTTCACAATTCGATTTTCCATTTTCACCAGAGAACAAATTATTCGCACCAGAAACGTCCGGATTAGGTTTGGTCAAAAACAATTTGGCTTCAATGTCTTGTCGAATGCAGATTAGATAAGTAAGTAGTAGCGAAAATTTTATCATATTTTTTTTGCTTTGCGTCGATGTTACGTAAACAATGAAAGGATTAAATGAATTTAAACAAGCAGGCTTGAATAAGCCAGACAAATGAACACGCATTTGTTCATAAATTCTGGTGGCTCCGCTAGTTGGTAACTAACATTTTAGCTAGATTATATTATTCGTTCTTGAAGCGAAAAGTTGTTGGTTCGTTTCCCGCTGCGGACCAAAAGTTTGTATGATCTGCAAATATTTGTTCCGGGTCTCGGTGTAATGATAACATAGTACTCGTAATTTCTGATACCCACGACACAGGGAATCCTAGTGTAGGATCAGGACTATGTATGTGACTGTTGGGTGTTATTATTTTGTTATAGAGATGTATAATATTTCGCAACTAGTTAACATAACACCCAACAGTCACATACATAGTCTGGATTACACACTAGGATTCCCTGTGTCGCGGGTAACTACGAGTACCATGGTACCATAAAACCCAGACCCGGAACAAATATTTGCAGATCTTACAAACATTTGTCCCGCAACAGGTATCGAACTCGCAAACACTCGCATCTCAGCTGGCTACTCGCCTGACGCGCTACAGAGGTCGTCAAAGTTAGCTATAATATTTCAAAAAGTAGGCATATAAATGTATATTGTCCAACCCGTTGATTTTTCTTTTTCCTACGCCATTTTGCATTCTATGCTTCAAAAACAGTTGGCCTGGCTACCAACCCGAAATTACATACGTTTAATACGATATATATAATAATTATATGTGAATACGAATGATGTTTTTTTTTTTTAACATTAATAGACCTTTGTTTGACCACGATCTCACCTGTTGGTGAGTGACGATGTGGCCGAAGATGGAGCACAAAGGTCTAGAAGGCACCTATTCACTCGTGACTTGAAGAGACCCAGATTATAGTTTTCAGGAAAGACAGACGACGGCAGTGTGTTCCACTCCTTAGCAGTTCGCATTATAAAGGTAGAACCGAAACGTTTATACGCGATATGTGATGTATATGTACGCGATATGTGATGCGTACGAAATATATATGTTCAATGGATAATAAGAGATCAGTCCCCTTATACCAGGGGGGTATATGGCTAGTGGTATGCACTGGCCATACCGCCCTAGGGTAGGGTTGTAGGCAACCACCCAAACCAATGCCCTTTGTCTCTGTTTTAGTAGTAGTAGACCTTTTTTGTGAAAGAGTTCGTCCGGGGAAGTACTACCACCATACCTATTTCTGCCACAAAGCAGTAGTGCTTGCATTGCTGTGTTCCGGTTTGAAGGGTATGGTTGCCGGTGAAATTACAGTCACATGTCTTTATGTCTCTGGGTGGCGGGCGCAGTGTTATGTCTCATACCTAGGGTGCGTCCTAGGTGGACGTGACCTATGAGGTAATGCACTGTTCATAGGCAGAGGGTATGCTTACCATCAGGTGGGCTATCTGCTTGATCCGTCATTCTAGTAGTACCTATAAAAAAAAACCCCTGGCACACATAAAATAATACTATACCCACTGGCTAATAGGCATTTTTTTATGTCACGGTCATCCTATCCGCGGCAATATCAATTGACCCTTCAAACGTGTGAGCCTGGCTATCCAATTTCAATTAGTTACCGAAATATTTTGGGCTGCTGGCTAAAACACTTTTACCATTTTACCTCAACCGCAATGAATTCCAGACTTTTCGAGCCATATACTTACATAGTCTTAGTTTGCAATAAATTTAAAAAAGTCTGGATATTTGAAAAGAAGATTATGTTATGTTTGATATATCAAATAATACGAGACAGACGTAAAATATTACAGATGTTAATATGCAAGTTATTTGGAATTCAATAATATTTTCAAGTCAGAACATAGCTAAGATACTTTTTCGTAGAGTATGTCAGTTTTTAGGGTTCCGTAGTCAAAGACAGGGAACCCTTATGGATTCGTCATGTCTGTCTGTCTGTCTGTCTGTCTGTCTGTCCTTGTATGTCACAGCCTTTTTTTCCGAAACTATAAGAGCTATACTGTTGAAACTTGGTAGGCAGATGTAATCTGTGAACTGCATTAACATTTTTACAAAAAAAATAAAAAAAAACAATTATTTTTGGGGCCATACTTAGAACTTAGTTTTAGTAGTAGTAGAGCTTTTTTGTGAAGGAGTTCGTCCGGGGAAGTACTACCACCATACCTGTTTCTGCCGCAAAGCAGTAGTGCTCGCATTGCTGTGTTCCGGTTTGAAGGGTAAGGGTGCCGATGAAATTACGGCCACATGGGACTTTTCATCTTTATGTTTCAGGGTGGCGGGCGCAGTGGAATGCCATTTAGGGCGCGTCCTAGGTGGACGTGACCTGAGGTAATGCACTGTTCATAGGCAGAGGGTACCACTTAACATCAGGTGGGCCATCTTCTTGATCTGTCATTCCAAGTAGTATAAAAAAAAAAAAAAAAAACTGAAACTAAAAAAACTTTTTTTCATCATACCTATACGTGTGGGGTATCTATGGATAGGTCTTCTAAAATGATATTGAGGTTTCTAATATCATTTTTTTCTAAACTGAATAGTTTGCGCGAGAGATACTTCCAAAGTGGTAAAAAGTGTGTCCCCCCCCCCCATAACTTCTAAAATAAGAGAATGATACAACTAAAAAAAATATATGATGTATATTACCATGTAAACTTTCACTCAAAATTGGTTTGAACGAGATCTAGTAAGTAGTTTTTTTTTAATTCGTCATTAATCGTAATCCATCCAAGAACTTTTATATTATGTTACTTGCTGCTACGGAACTCTTCATGGGCGAGTCCGACTCGCACTTGGCCGCTTTTTATTAGTTTCTTAACAAGCACTCATAATTGTTTGAATTTTGTTGAGTTTCACTGCCTCAGTGTGTGTTTACGTACCTATATATTCTACTACTAAGAGCATTACGGCCTTTGTACCGGCGTCCTTACCGGAGTCCGGCTACAACGCTGGTAATGGCAGAGGCCGCGGCAGCATCAAGTAGCGCGAATCCAAGGAATGCTTTACTCGGCGTAGTTGTTTGTTCACTATTCAAACCATGTTCGTTTCTTTCATCCTTGGCAAAGCACACTAAATAAATTCATCATAAAACCTTGATTCTACGTGAACCCTTTACCAGAGAAATAGGTCAAAATTTGGGCACGAAAATAATCATTACTCATAAAACATCGAGCAACACGGAACGGAGGCTTGCAATGCTCTAAGTCCTACTAAGTGCTCTAGGACTAACCAAAACAGTTGATAATACATGGGGCTTTAAATACATCTGGTTCATAGGAATCTATATAAATGTTAAGGAGTCACTGCTTGACCACCTGTAAAAATAAATACAGCTTGGAGGTTACCTTCTCGAATGGCAACCGCGAACTGGAAAAAGCAGGATATAACTTAAAGCTTTGCAGGCCTCCGTACCGGAGTGCTCGATGGGATATAAGAATACCTGTGAAATTAAACGGGCCTTCTTTATTCTCCAGCTGATGAAAACTTGTTGAAAAGTTGTTGAAAGTTGGATCATACTTGTAAAACGTATGATTTAAAAATGTTGTTGTAATTAGAGTGATTATGGCCTTTTTCGTCAGATTCCTTGTTGGACGGATCCCGTTTTGAACAGACTGTTTGGACGGAACATCACGCTTTTGTGTTCATTTGTAATTTTCATGACGTGTGGCCCTGTATACGCGATGTCACTCGACACACTCTATCCCTACCTATTAACACCTAACTATAGAAGCAACAACCAAGCGTAAAACGTCGCTTACGTGATTGTGTAATCGACAGCGTGGACCGTGGTCCCATATTATCTTTTACAGCATAAACATCGCGTTTCTTATTTTTAAATTCGCACCTTCCTGAATAGATTCCATGGTCAAATCAACATACAAGTCATTCCAAATTATGAAACTACAATAACACTTCTAATCACACTACTGTTTCCTGATCTATCATTCCTACCACTATCAGAGATTAAGTTTTCGTTTCAATAATACTGAGGCGCCAATTTTTTCTGTCAATGCGAATATCAATAGCCGCGTCACTATCGATAAGATTGTGTGAGTAACTGATTCCAAGCCAGTTTGTGTATTTCAATATCTACTTATAAATGGTTAGTGAACTGTTCCACTGACGCGAATAAACATGCAATACTGAACTTATCTGTTATATAATAAAGAGTTATTATTAGTAACACCTACGCTATCTTCATTAAACTTATCAAACAGTTCGTATAGTTCCCTCTTCTCGTGATTATTGCATGGCCCAAAGTTTCCTGATTATTTGATACAGTTTCACCACAAACTTTGGCAGTAATTGTTTCTGAAATACTCAGCACCTCATCAGCCATTAAACATCCATTGCTGGATGAGGCCTCCCCCATAGATTTCAATCAGGGGATTTGCCATAGTCATAACGCTTGGCAGGCGGATTGGTAATGTTAATCAGGTGGATACTACTGCTTATCCCTGGTAATCAACTTTTGCCGGCTTTTACGTTATCCACGGGAGGACGAGGGACTTCTTAGGCTGGATACACGACGGCACTCGTTCAGCTCGCTCCAACATCGATCATTATAATCATCAGCCGGTACAAGTTCATTGCTGGACTACCGTGATAACTGGCCTTGATACTATATAATTGCCACCGTTATAATATCATCAGTATGTCTATTGGGGTACATCTTTGACAGGTAACTTGTATTACCCAGCGGTTGTCAGCTATCTTCTTCGTCGTTACCTCTTAGCAGAGTGGTCGTGGTCGTCACTTCAGGGTCTGTGGCACGCTTCACCATCCTTCGCGACTTATCTCGCACCGAAACTTTCCTGGTGCATTCATGCAATGGACCGTCCATAACTGCCTTGATATAGTCTGTGAATCTCATGGGTGATATGCCCACGCCGTGTCGCGACACGTGTCCGAAGATAGTGATGATGCTATATTGCACAGTAGCTGATAGTCGCTGCTTGATGCCGAGTTCTTGGAGTTGTCAGATATAAAAGCTTGCTAATTCTAAGAGTTTTATCAATGTCCTTGGTACTATTTCCTTGTTTCCGATTTTATCAGGAAGTATAACTCAGTATAACAATCGTTAATCTAAGGTAAAATAAATTCAATCAAATTGGTTATTAATAATGATATGTAACAGATATTTACCGAACGTAACATTTGATCAGAATCGCTTCACCACATTGCTTTGCCATTGTTAAATGCAATCATTTAAATGGCACGTTTCAGCGAGACCGCACATTAACAGTCGACCTGGGTAAAGGTGCTGTACACATATAGCGGATACGTAAAACATACAAATGCATTTGTGGGTGAATTAATACTAACAGCCAGTTGATATATTGTAGTTTTTGGCCAGTTGTTCGAAATCTCAATTCAAGTAGGTACCTATTGGATTTGATTTTGATCGGAGACAGCTCGTTCACCGTAAGATGGCACCTGTAAATAATCCATGGCAGGTGCCAACTTACGGTGAACGGTCTGTAGTTGAAAGAACTTTCAAATCATTTCAGTATTTTCAGTATTTTCTATCTTCGCCGATCGCAGCTTTACTCTTCGTAAAATAAACTGATACATATATATAGCGACCAGTTGTTCTGGCACTATTGATTTTATTTAAAATCACGTCCACTACAGTATCTATCCGTTCGTCCGCTAAATGTGCAAACTAACTACCTAGGCTTCAGTTGCAATTTCCTATTCATATTTCATAGAATCGATACCGGGTAGCTTCAGAACAAAGCTTACAATATCACCTGTTATTTTCATGCAAATCCAAACAAATAGTTATAATCCGATTGCTTTAACGTTTGATTTCGGATAAAATACAGCCCATAAAAAGGTATTATGCAAAATGTACTTGATAAAAATATAAAAATCCTCGTCATTTTTCAGCTTAGAGCACAACACGGTCTATGGATCTTCAGTGTCTCTTTGGGTACTAAAAACGGATCTGCTTAGTGCATGCACGAAAAACTTATCTTAGGATACAAACAATAAACTACACAAAAAAGCTCAAGTGCCCTTTTTAGGGTTCCTTACCCAAAGGGTAAAACGGGACCCTATTACTAAGACTCCGCTGTCCGTCTGTCCGTCTGTGACCAGGCTGTATCTCATGAACCGTGATAGTTTTCACAGATGGTGTATTTCTGTTGTCGCTATAACAAATACTAAAAAACAGAATAAAAATAATATTTAAGGGGGCTCTCATACAGCAAACGTGTTTTTTTCCGTTTTTATAGATAATGGTACGGATCTCTTCGTGCACGAGTCTGAATCACACTTGGCTGGTTTCTTCCAGTAATAACACATTCCATAATAAGCTAGCAGCCAGGACAAATCTTATACCAACTAATATTATCAACAAGTCCGGGTAATTGATAGAATATTTAACTCTAATTATTTATTTGCAAGTTAGTCGAAGAAGAATATTATCCTGTCATTCAGCGGCTGGGTCCGACGGCCGGTAAGGTGTAACGGCTCTCCATTCACCAATTTAGCTTCAATAGCATCCACGAGACCCTACAAAATAAAATAAAAATTTGATCCAACTTTTGCATAACTCAGCAGAATAAGCAAGTTGAAGTGGCAATGGACAAGCTAATATAACTTGCAGAGCTAATCACCGCTGGGGAATAAAGGTTCTCGAAATAGGCAAACTATCTTACGGCCCACCTGATGTAAAGTGGTCACCGTCGCTTGTAGACACCAGCAACACCGGGGGTATTATCGATGCGCTGCCTACCCTGAAGGAATTTATGATCATTTTTCTTGAAGTGTCAAATGTCGTAACCAAGCGGGAAAACCTCAGATGGAAGCTCAATCCATAGTTTGTAGGTATAAGGAAGAAATTATCTCGAGAAACGAGTCGTACGAGATACCCAGGGATCTATGATGTGTGGATGAGCTTTATCACGGTGCCGGGAAGAGCGATGGTAAAATCTCGATGCGGGCATGAGATCGAAAAGCTCGTCAGAGCATTCCCCGTTGTAGAGGCGGTAGAACACACAAAGAGATCCAATGGCTCTACGCTGGCTAAGCGGTTCTAGAGTATTGGAGAGCTTAGGGTCGCCGATGGTTCTAATGGCATTTCTCTATAGGGAGTCAAAGCGAAGCAGAGGGTCAAGTCCGAGTTTACACACACCATCGTAACGATGATCGTAACGGCGAGTGTACGTGTATTGCGTAGTAACTAGCCATTAATCTGTGACGTTTTTGGCACAGATTAATAGCTAGTTATTATGTTATACACGTACGATCGTGTTACGTTCACCGTTACGATGGTGTTTGCAAAACTCAGACTCACCCCTCAGCTGGTACTTGGGTGCCCCGTGCCATAGATGGGAACAGTATTCAACGTGCGGCCTAACTTGGGCTTTGTAAAGCAACAACAGTTGATTCGGCGTAAAATACTGCTTAGCACGGTTTAGCACTCCAAGTTTTAACCAAAAACCAAAACCAAAACCAAAACTGGATGATGCAGAAGAGCAAGGGGGCCTCTCGATAGACCAATGACATTAAAAAGGTTAAAAGAAGTCGGTAGATGGAGACTGCTCAAGACCGTTCGCTTCGGCATTCTATGTGGGAGCTTCTTTCTATGGGCTCTTGATGATGATAATGAAGGTAATTTTCTAATAACTTACCCTTGTCACGGGCAGCGACCTAGCTCTGACCAGCCATTTCACAGACTCTGTACATGGCGGCGCTGTGAGAGACCCATGGTAGGAGACGTACTCCTTGAATGGCGGGTTGAAATAGCTCAAAGAATGAAGGCTAACTGGCTTGTCTCCAAAACTGGTTGAGAAAGCGGCCCTGAGCAGTTCCTGTAGTCCTTTATGTGAGTGGTTGGAAATCTGAAACAAAAAACACTGTTTTTTTGGTATATAGTTCACACAGCCCCAAGCTAAGCAGAGCTTGTGTTATGGGTACTTGATAACTGATATACATAATGCAATACATTACACAGATAGATATTTTTTATTTTACATAGAAAATACCCAGAACACCCTGAACAAATATCTGCGATCGCACAAATATTTGTTCTGGGGCGGGAATCGAAGCTGCAAACTCTTGCGTCGCAGGTGAACCTTTGCCCACCGCGCCAGAGGTCTTCAGAGTTTTGAAAATCGATAATAATTTCTTCATTATATTCTGGTTTACTTTAGTAGTAGTAGAGCTTTTTTGTGAAAGAGTTCGTCCGGGGAAGTACTACCACCATACCTATTTCTGCCGCAAAGCAGTAGTGCTCGCATTGCTGTGTTCCGGTTTGAAGGGTAAGGGTGCCGGTGAAATTACAGGCACATGAGACTTTTCATCTTTATGTCTCAGGGTGGCGGGCGCAGTGCAATGCCACATAGGTTGCGTCGTAGGTGGACGTGATGTATGAGGTAATGCACTGTTCATAGGCAGAGGTTACCGCTTAACATCAGGTGGGCCTCTTGCTTGATTTGTCATCCAAGTAGTATAAAAAAAAAAAAAAAAAAAAAAAGATGCCTACAACAAACCTGCTTACTGCTTTGAATCAAACGAATGTAACTTGTCTATTACTAATAAGCGTCTCTCAGAAGCCTAATTACTTGTTCTTGAATAGCAAGTGTGTGATTGATTTAACAATAACTGACATTGTTTGCCATGGCTGCTAGTATACAAAGGTTAACGTGAATAAGATTGTAGACATACCTACTCAGAATTGTAGTCAGAGTATAATAATTTAAATAGAACAATAGAAACGTATTACGTAATTTATTAACAAATACCAAAATTCAGAGAAATCTAAACATTAATCTCTTGCTTAGAAGGCAGGTATTTCATGAGAATTGTATATCAAGTTACCTTGTCCGGTTACTAAACTTGCTACCCGTAAACTTGAGCCATCATTAGAAACACACCTTTTATTCTCAGAACCTTCTGAACCGCTGTCAAATATTTCAAGGATGCTAAACAAACAAACATGGAAGCTATCCGTAGTTTAATTAAATTAATCTGTTAATTATCGCGAGATTTGAGAAACTTTTGTTGTGTATTTAAACAAATCTTTGTTAATTTGGAAACACCGTGTCCGAGTATGGATTAACATTTATGATTTACTAACAAACAATAAATAAATAAATAATGCTCGACAGTTCACACAACATTATCTAGCCCCAAGCTAAGCAGAGCTTGTGTTATGGGTACTAGATAACTGATATACTTAATACAATATGTTACATAGATATTTTTTATTATACATAGAAAATACCCAGAACACCCTGAACAAATATCTGCGATCGCACAAATATTTGTTCCGAGGCAGGAATCGAACCCGCAACCTTCTGCGTCTCAGGCTAACCTTCGCCCGCCGCGCCACTGAGGTCGTCTATACACTTCCATCCAAATTGATAACTATCATGGGAGGTGTAGATTTGTATGCTACATAATCATGCTTGCAGCCATATTTGCAGATCATGAATGCATAGAACTAAGTTTTGACGTCAGGTTTTTGTTAAATTGTCTTTTATTTAGTTTCAGCTGTCCCGGTGTTTGTTGGTAATCAAATCTTACTTCCCGGTGTTCGATTAAGATACAATTTGCCTTATCTGTTAAGTTCCGACGACATTGTAATATTATGTACAGAATTATTTATTTATTATTACTTTGTAACAGCAGGCTGATCTGATTATGGAGTCGAAAGGTGGACAACCGGCACTCCTCGATGGATAATAGTAGACTGGCAGTCTTTGGGCTCATTTTGATCAGTACACCGACCCAAACACAAACTTCATAAAAGCTTGTTTTAAAAATAAAAATACTTGTTCATCTTTATGTCTCAGGGTGGTGGGCGAAGTGCAATGCCACGTAAGTTGCACTCTAGTTCGCTCACAGTTTACTGAGTGGTAATGCATTGTTATATGAAGAGGTTACCACCCAAGATGAAAAAATATGCTCGTTCCATCTATTACTCAAATAAAAACAATATAAATAGTCTAATTTGTAAATTAAATTTATATAAAATTTATGTTATCATACAATTTATGAATTTTTCGTTGTGGGCTTCGTGGCAGTTGACAGAAATACAGTGTTTCTATATCTCTTAATAGATTTTGACGTAGATAAAAAATATTACTACGTATAGTAATAATACGCTTTGTTAGTCGTGTCACTGGTAATTTTTTGGTCAAACTAATTTAGGTCAGTGAACAGTATGTAGACCAATGATTTTTTATTTTATTTTTTATTTTTTTATTTTTTTTTATTAAATAGGACACCCAACACAGGTTTACACTAACACATTCAAAAAACAAAACAAAACAAGGTCTTAATCTTAGTGTTCCCGTAATTATAGGGTATCACAGCGTGCGCAAGAAATACAACAATTAACAGCTTATTACAGGGATACATAGTAAATTAAACGATATGAAATATAAAAATACTTATTACATAATACAAAGGATAATAATTTATAGAAATAATACTTAGTTTAGGCTATGATACCCCAAGTAAGTTAAAAAAAAACACTCTGTATAATTATAGTAGTATACAAATATTTAAACAAGCAAAACACTATTCTTTCCGACATTACCATCCATTGACGACCTCTGTGACGCGGCGGGCGAAGGTTGGCCTGCGACGCAGGAGGTTGCGGGTTCGATTCCCGCCTCGGAACAAATATTTGTGCGATCGCAGGGTTCAGGGTGTTCTGGGTATTTTCTATGTATAATAAAAAATATCTATCTATTTAATGTATTGTATTATGTATATCAGTTATCTAGTACCCATAACACAAGCTCTGCTTAGCTTGGGGCTAGATAATGTTGTGTGAACTGTGTCCAGCATTATTTATTTATTTTATTTATTGTCTTGCACCGCTCTCATGGATGCGTGTCCAGCCGGCCATTTCCGTTAGGTATTTTTTAAATTAATCAGTGCGTGTCCAGTCGGAACTCTGGTGAGCCGGGCCGCGGCCGTTAATTTTATACAGTCCTATCCATCCAAAGGTTGTTTAGGATACAGAATAAAGTGTCTGGGATAAGATAAAAAAACAAAACCACGACAAAGTGACTACGCTTCTGTAGCGGCTAGCAACTCTGCTGCCTCTCAGAAAAAGGGGAAGAAGCGGAGCTGTGAACCTGTTCGCAGCGCTGCAACCTCTAGGGCTCCAAGGAAGGAGCCCTGTGATCGAGAGTGCTTTATCTCTTTGGCTCTTTGGCTCTAGCCGGAACCAGTGTGGTACTCACCATCTATCCAGTGAGCAGCACTTTCGGGCGGAGATACCCACTACGCAGATCTACGTGTCCCGTGTCTACTTCGACGTGAAGCCCGGAGAAGTGGTGGAGTACATCAAGAGGAAAGTCGGAGTGGGATTGACGGTCATGAAGTTGGACTCTCGTCATAATGTGGGCTTTAGCTCATTTATGGTGAGGGTCCCAACGGAAGATCTGAAGATCTACTTGAGCCCTGACTTCTGGCCGAAATGGGTGTAATTCCGGCGGTTCAAGGGCCGACTGTCACGTGATCCCCGGGCCGCGACGCGTCGGCGTTCACACGTGTGTTAGATTAAGTTAAAAAATATCTTTATTTGTATGTTAGTTGTAAGGTATATATTACTATGGCCTTTGCCTAGGTACGATTTTCACTGTTGCCTGAAATAAATGTATTGAATTGAATTGAATAAGACCGCCCATTGTACAACATAGTTAGTTTTAGTTTTATTATTTGTAAATTGTATAGTATTATGGTGTGCAATAAAGCATCTTCTATCTATGACTCCGAATAAACTATCGAGTAGCCCGGGAGTAACTTAGTCATTGTTTTAAATTGAATAACTACGTTATTGAAAAATTCCGATAAAGTACTAGAACGGAATTTTTCAATATAATATCTTTGTTCTAAATTTCAAGCAATGAATATTTTGGTTGAGATATTATATACTACACAGTCGGATGATACCGCACTTTTCTGCCCTTTATTTACAAAAAACGTGAAAACTTTAGGCCTTTTACTTTGAAAGCTTTTGAACGAAGCTTATCAAGATAAATAGAAATAAACTGACAGGCTTTGTCACAACCAAATAAAATTAAAAACAATTTCAAAGTCATCGTTATAATCCTGGGATATAATTTCGTAAAAAGCTTTGAAGAGCTTCGAAAAATACGATTACAGGTGGACAGGGTTAACTCGTTAACTAAGTGGCAGAGTGATTTAGATTTAGTTTCGGCCAAGTATAATAACTGGAAATATATTTTTTTATAGTAAAATATGTACAGTTTTAAATAAAACACAATTAGGCCAATCAACGTAGACACAAAAATCGCGTTAGGTGGCAAAACATTGCAAGGTTCTGTTTTTTTGGGATGTTGTTAGGATATACAGGATGGAGCAGGTAAGCAACGAGCTGGGACTCCACGTGAATAAGGCGAAGACGAAGGTTATGGTAGTTGACCGTAGCAATAGATTGGAGCTCACCGGGACGCTTAACTTAGAAAAAGTCGACAACTTTATATACCTGGGCTCCAGCATTTCTGACACCGGCTCATGTGAGCTTGAATTTCGTAGAAGGGTTGCGATGGCCAATAACGCAATGAGTCAGCTTGGGGGAATATGGAAGGATAGGAGAATCACCAATAGGACCAAAATTAGACTCATCTGGAGCCTAGTCTTTTCTATATACCTGTACGGTGCAGAAACCTGGACTCTCAAAGCGAAGGATCGCAGACGTGTTGACACTTTCGAGATGTGGTGTTGGAGACGGATGCTGCGAATCCCCTGGACAGCCCGTAGGACGAACGTGTCAATACTCAAGGAACTCAAGATAGCTACTAGGCTTTCTTCCATCTGCCTCCAGCGAGTCCTTGAGTATTTTGGTCATATAGCACGGAAAGGCAGTGACAACTTAGAGAAGCTGATTATCACTGGAAAAATTGACGGAAAGAGGCCACGAGACCGTAGCCCAATACGTAGGTCAGACCAGATACGCACCACCCTCGATTCGAAATTCCACGAAGCCGTGCAGCTTGCTGGCAACAGATCTCATTGGCGCAACATCGTCCGGCAGAAAGTGATCCATGGAGGGGGTCACGACCCTCACCATTGAGGAATACGACGCGAGGAGGAGGTTAGGATATACAACATTAACAATTCTAAAATGATATTGCATGAATATAATTAATTACTATGTTACTACCTAACATAAGCATTATGTTAAAATTAATTGTTGTTTTTTATTTATTTTTAATTTGTATGCCTTGACAAGGCGAAACATGGTGATACTTACTCTTTTATAACATCTTTATGTAAACCTGTGTTTCGGACAAATAAATGATCTTATCTTATCTTATCTTACCAATAGTGTAAAACCAAGTTTGCAACTTCGAATGACCTGTGCTTACTTCGTGGTGCTCGATAAAACAGTTTTTAGCTTTGAGTTGTTTTAAGCTAGAAAATTATAAACGTATTGCCAACCTACTGGAACATAATTATATAAGCCAAGAGAACACCCTCATCACAAGATATAGTTTAAAATTTAAACTCAAAAGTAGATACCCACCTATTGTCTGCGATTCGAGTTACGTAATAAATTATTTCAAAGCGTGACCTAAGCGGTTCTCCTCAGGTTCTGCTGAAATAAGATTTTGTGAGATAAATTGCCCACTTTGAGCTTTTTATCTTCAAGCTTTTCATTTAACTTAAATTTGGTTTTCCCGGATGATCTAGATTTAAATTTTTCGTTAACCATTCCCAGCGGACTTACCTATAGGTATGTATTACTAGCGCGATTTTACCCGCGTTATGCATTACCTCGTAGGGTCACGTCCACCTTGGTCGCGCCCTCTATGGCATTGCATTGCGCCCGCCACCCCGAGACATAAAGATGAAAATTCTCATGTGCCTGTAATTTCACCGGCAACCATACCCTTCAAACCGGAACACAGCAATGCGAGCACTACTGCTTTGCGGCAGAAATAGTTATGGTGGTAGTACTTCCCCGGACAAACTCTCACAAAAAAGCACTACTACCACTAAAATACTTTGAGAGACTTTACCTCTCTCTGCGTGTTCTACCGTTCGTCTAATGGGTTTTGTTCCGAGGAATTGTTTGACATGATGCCTACAGCAACCTTTTTACACCGCACCGCTCGCCATCGGTAGAGGATTCATCTGTACACCTTAGAGCCAGGGTGGTCCCGGGATTTAGAGGATTTTCCTCCCGCGAACACTCAGGTTGTGGAATGATTTTCCTGCAGAGGTTTTCCCAAGTGACTACAGTATGGGGTTCTTCAAAAGGTTTGTGAATTCAGTTAGTGTTTGGAAAATTTTAAGGAGTCGGCAACGCGCGTTTGATTCCTCTCGTAATGCAGGCGTCCATAGGCTACGGTAACCGCTTACCAATAGGTGGGCCGTATACTGTTAGCTACCTTAATAGAATATAAAAAAAAGCATTAGTTAGTTCATTAAATGCAGGGTGAAATAGCCCTCTTTGCTCGTCCCTTTTTTGTGCTGTAGCTAAACAGCTAGCTTTTTTCATGACTTACCTTATACAAACTCGCAACGCCGAGTAGGGACATCTTATCACAGGTCGCAGACTGTGCCTCCTCCACAGACCCATACTCGGCTGAGACATACAATGCTTGGCTCTCTATTGGGTAATGCAGTCCGTTTATTGTGTGCTCCGAGGGCCAGTGTAGTGATATCGAATCGAAGATGTATCGCCGGCTGTGTGCTGCACCGCCGTATATAACTGGCCGTTTTGATGCATTCCAGATTCCTGACATTTTAACTGGAACAAAGGAGGTGATTAACCATCATGGAGCAGAAAGTCCACGGTACATACCTAGATAGACACCACTCACAGAGCAATAGGCGCTTCTTTGATACATGCAATTATCTAATAGACGATAGATCTGGTAGTGTATAGTACAAAAATAGTTTACGCAGCAAACAGTGTATCTTCCATACTCACACACACAGACATGCACACATACATACACCCATATAATTATATACTTTTTTATTTTTTATTTTCTATACTACTTCTGACATAGAAGAATTAGACATATTACAGAAGAACTATGGGCAAAGAGCACGACAGATTGGATCCCAAACAGACGACGGCCACGTGGAAGGCCCAGACGGAGATGGCGGGATGAGCTAGACTCCTACTTGAAGGATTGGTGCCAAATAGCCAACAATAGAGACAAATGGAAGGAGGGAAGGGAGGCCTTTGCCCTGCAGCGGGACACCACAGCCTCATAATATATAATATAATATATACTACTTAGAATAACGGTACAAGCAGAGGGCTCACGTGATGATAAGTCACGAAAAGAGTCCCTCTGCCTATGAACAGTGCATTAACACATAGGTCATGTCCACCTAGGACGCAACCTAAACAATAATTACATTAACGATATTAACGACGCAAATAAAAATTAAGTCTTATGTGCCTTCAAACCGGAACACAGCAATGCGAGCACTACTGCTTTGGTGCAGAAATAGGTATGGTGGTAGGTAGTACTTCCCTGGACAAACTCTTTCACAAAAAAGCTCTACTGCTACTAAATAGAGTAATACGAGTTTCTTTGGATACATGCAATTATCTAATAGACGATAGATCTGGTGGTGTATAGACCTAATAAAAATAGTTTACGCAGCATACAGTGTATCTTATATACCTACCCACACTCACATATATATACCTAGGCCGCTGCCATTGAATGCTAAGATCTTGAGCCATCTCCATCCACTGACTTCCTGCGACCTTTAAAATGTCGCCGGCCTTCCTACATTGCGTATTAGTTGTGAAATAGTGTGATAGTGAGTGATTAACATATACTTACAAGAGCTTCCTTATCTTTACAGAGTACTATAAACTCGCCCCGGCTTTGCACGGGTAGTGTTGGGATCCCCCCTCCCTCCTATCCACCCTAACTCTCCTCCCCTTCCCAATCCCCCATCTATACGCGCGATGTAAAGAATGTTTTAGGTATTTTTTTACACTTTGGGTTACATTATTGTTGTTTAAGTAGGAATCCCAATTTTTTTTTTAAATATATTATGGCCTATATCAACCGCGTTTTTTTTTTTTTTTTACTTCTTTAATGACGGATCAAGCATATGGCCCACCTGATGTTAAGCGGTAACCTCTGCCTATGATCAGTGCATTACCTCATAGGTCACGTCCACCTAGGACGCGCCCTATGTGGCATTGCACTGCGCCCGCCACCCTGAGACATAAAGATGAAAAGTCTCATGTGCCTGTAATTTCACCGGCACCCGTACCCTTCATACCGGAACACAGCAACTCGTAGTATAGCTTCCCAACTGTGAAAGAATCTTTCAAATCGCTTCAGTAGTTTTGGAGCCTATTAATGCAAACAAACAATGAAATTTTTCCTCTTTATAATTAGTATAGATCAAAAAGTCGCATTCCGTGTCTGCCTGTCTGTATGTATCCACTATCTCATAAACCATGCAACGGATTTTGATGCGGTTTTCACCATCAGTTAGATATTTTTCCACGGAAGGTATGTAAGTGAGAGACTTCACATTCCTTTTTTTTTAAATTACTGCCGTGCCAATCCAATGCGGGTCGCTAGAATGTTATAAATTGAATTCGACTCAAACAGCCATCTTGAGTGTGTTTCAATTTCAAAGATCCATTAATTAAATTCCTGAAAATACAACGTGTACCTCACTTTTATTACAAAGCTTACAAGATTGATGGTATTTTGTTTGCAAACTGAAACTGCCCGTCAATATGGGACCATCGGGGAATGTCGAAGAATTTAATAACGTAGTTACAAATTCTTTTTCATTCACGAGGCAAATGGTCTAAATTTGCCAGATGACGCCTGGATCTACTAACTACTAATCTATCGAGGAGCACTGACTTTCACCTTCCACCTTCATCATCAGTTCAGCTCACTCTCACTATCATTGTATTGTAATCCAAACTTGCAAACAACGAATTGCTAAAAAAGTACCTACTAATTAAATTCATCAACAATACAGCGCCCCCTAGTAACCTGCTGTGTGAGGCTTTTCCCACCATTTTCGAAAAGATACGTCGTCTACTTTTATTTTATTTCTATTCCTGGTGTTTTTTTAGTTATTTTGTGTTATTTTGGTGGCATTTAAACCAATGTAGCTCGTTGTAAAAGTTACTAATTTCACTCGTCTAACGAGCACACACAAGTGTAGTGAAATGAAATTGAAGCGAATTGCGTGACTTTTCAAATTGGTGGTAATTGTCTGCCAAAGTTTTGATAAAACGGCCACCGTTTTACTTAAACATGGCTTGACTTTGACTTTGACGATTTGGAAGGAGTGTAACGTTATAAATTATACTCGTATTGAAAATACACTATAGTCCAGTAACTTTGTCGTCTGAAAGTATGGGGTAGTATGCGTCAAATCCGGTAGTTCTGATTTTTTGCAGACTTGTTTATGATGTTGGCCGAATGAATAATCCAAGTTTTTGACCTCGAGTTTTTTTAAATTTTTGACAAGGTTGCGTTCGGCGCTCGAGGTCATAAACTTGGATTATTCATAAGGCCAACAACATAAACAAGTTCGCAAAAAATCAGAACTACCGGATTTGACGCATACTGGTGATGTATAAAGTTACTGGACTACAAAAAAAAAAAAAAAAATGTAAATGAAAAATAACTTTAAAATGGCAAATGCACCAATTATATAGAAAAAAAACCTGTTGTGTTTTATAATTCTTGCAGTAATTTTCTAGCCTGTGTTACAAGGACTAATTATAATCTATGTTACGGGTGATTTCACCCGTGTGGTTACGCTATCACTAGAAAAGAAGAGACAAAAACTATTAGTCTGCGTCCATAGCAAACTAGAAAAAACTTGTATAAAAATAAACGCCTCGTAAATACATCTTACAAGCTTTTCACAGACGGGATATTTACCATGATTTTTGAGCTTTGTTTATTGCCGATATTTCGGCACAGTCGCATGCGCCATCAAAAATCATCAAAAATTATGTTAAATATCCCGTTTCTAGTGAGAAGTTAAGATAGTTAAGAAGTTAACAAAAGTTATATCTCACAAGCTTTTATTTTACATAAATATTCTTTACTGTGGGGGCAAAGCTAGCGATCGAATTTACGACCACTTTCCGATAAGAAAGGAATGATGAAATTTGGCATGCCTATCAAGATCTAACGACACCAGAAATATGACATTAAATAATAAAAATAAAATGAATAAAGTTAAAAATTAAAAGGGTTCCTAATAATACAAAATGTACACAGTGTTAAATCTTGTACGATGGTACGGAACCCTTCGTGTCCGGGTCCGACTCGCACTTGGCCATTTTTATTATCAGTAAATACTATTTTTCTATAATCTTATAAAACATTAAATTTAAATGTAACCCCAAAAAAAAACAATTTTTGGGTTACATTTAAATTTAATGTTATCCATAAAGTGTGGTTTACACTTGAAAAATAATAAACTATCTTATAAAACATTTTAAAACTAAAATGCTACAATAATTTACCTACTCTGCAAAATATTCCCTACTCCATGAAACAAAGGCTTCCTTATTGTACACAATTACCCCATTTTTTGAAAGAGTGGATAATCCTCGGTGCTTTGCAGCACTCTGCTCGCTACTCATTAGAGTAAACTAATTTATTCTATAGGGTTTATCTCGGTAACGGCTTTCCTGTCTGAAGCTGAAAGCGCTCGCGGCCTCAGCGTGCCCTGATTATGATATTGTGGTTTTGCTGCGTCTGAACTTCTGAAGTGAAATGCCAAACGTACATAATTTTGAATTTTACCCAAGGTTTATTCAAATAGAAAATATGCAATATAAGGAAAGAAATAAAGAAAGAGAGAAATATTTTTTAGCAAACACACACACACACACTTAATTGAAATAAAAAATAATAGAATGTAAACAAAATGAAAGAAATATTTTATAAAAAAAGAATAATACACAAAAAATACCCATAGGATTTTAAACTTAAACATAAAACTAGACCCTACGTGATAGAATGGGTAAAATTGGTGTTTCTCTACGGCTAAATGGGATTCTAAGGCAACTTAGAATGTCTATGCATACCATCAGCCTATCTGATCTATTAATTAGTCCGTCAACATTCGCTTTACGTAAGGTATTGCTGACTATAAGAAAAATAGCGTGGACATCGGGAAAGGAATTAGTAACTTCCCGCTGTCCAAGTTAACGGGGACAGCTAACGTGAACATCGGGAATATACCTACGGGGCTAACCTTAATCAAAAATAAAAAAGAATAATAGCTTCTATATTTAAAAAATCATATAGTTACCTCCATACTCAACTATTTTAATTTAGTTTTCAATACAAAGTCTATTATTTATACAGTGCCTAAAGTAATTTTTGGACGTGTTAGAATTCACTACAAAAATCACATGAATACCTATATCAAATTTGTATAAAAAGCACGAGAAAATAATTAAAAAAAAAAAATAAAAAAAAAAATAAAAAAAATATAAAAATAATAATAATATAATATTAATATTTAATTGAATTTAAAGGAAATTCGTGAATTGATTTCTAGGAATAACTTCTACGTTCACCGTATATATACCACTAGTTATTTCTTGGTCCTGCTATGTTTAGTGATCGTGTTGACGATTGCTATCAATTTGTAGAACAAGAAAACCTTTTTTTATCTTTGACCGTAGTCTGCTCCATAAGAAAGCCCATCTTTATTAATTTCCTGCGGCTTATTTATAGCTGTGACCCATATTGTCAGCTCGGAGCTCGGAATGTCTTGCTAGATATAGTGTTAGATAAAGCGAAGTAATATATTGGACATGTGTGTAAACAAGCTTTAAGGTGGATGCCATCAACACTTCTTCAGAAAGGGAAAGCTGATTTCACGAGAACTAGGAGACTTAACACACATGTTTTAATTGATAGTATCTCATAAATATCATCAGTTCACTTTCTGAAGAAGTGTTGATGAGCAGTAGTGAGCAAAAAACACAAAAAAACACGCCATAATCGTGAGGGTTGCTTTTCATACGTATTTTACCAAATATGAGCAAACAGAGTATAATTTCACACTGAAATGACTGTTGGCGTTTAATTGGCAAATCACATTTGGTTGAAGAAAACAGTGGATGAATAGCGAAAATAACATCGAAACCTTAGTCCATACAAGTAACTTCGATGTTACATCTCACCTGACGGGAAGACACGATGAGGCCTATTTAAGCACGCTCGCCTAGAAGATGCCTATTCACTCTTAAATTGAAGATGCCCAAGTTGTATGATAAAGGGAATAAAGAAGCCGGAAGAGAGTTCCAGGCCTTTGCTGTCCGCATGATACAAGAGCTCGAGAAACGGTTTGTACGCGACGGTGGTATGTCGACAACAAATGGGTGAAACGACTCTCCACGTCTGAGGGCTGAGTCGCAGTTTTGCAACGAAAGTCCACACGATGACACCAATCGTCCGTCGTACTTACACTACGCTTACACCATACACCGGTGTGAGACATCCTGTGTGGGACATAAATAAATAAATAAATAAATAAATAAATAATGCTGGACAAGTGAGTCATACAATACATACATACAATACATAAGTGAGTCTAAGTGGTTCAACACCGTCGTATACCACCCATCGTAGGGACACGATCGTATAACACCGGAAGACGCCAAAATTGGCTATGATATGTTGTCGAAATGAATTTAAAACTGATAAAAGGGTATTTGTCTATGGAATTTGATTGTTGAATGTGTCAGTTGTCACTATAAAGATGTCAAAGTCAAATTGTATTTTGATTTTTGAAGTTGAAGTTGAAGTTGGTTTTCGCCATTATGAAGAAGAAGAAGAAGAAGGAGTAGTAGTCAAATTCAAGTATTTTCATAAATTTCCAAACAAAGAAAGTCTTCAAAGATTTATAAGTAACAAACCCCTTCGTGCAAACATGGATGCAGCTCCGCAACACTAATAAACACAATGAACGCTGGGCACGGACCACGGGCTGCATACAGTCAAGAGCTGCCCTACCGGCTGGCTTGTCTTACCTACAACAACTGATACCTACTCAACTTTCAAAGAATAAACCTTCGCACCATCGTGGGGACACTCATAGGACACAGTCTCAACGCCTCTTCAACATCGGAGCCACATACAGCCCACTCTGCAGAGGGTGTCTGACCGAAGAAGAATCGGCTGCCCACTTAATCCTGGATTGTGTGGAAATAGCAGCTCATCGTAAACAAATCCTCAACAACCCGAGAAGCCTGCGAAGACCCCAGTAAACTTCTGTGCTTGTGGAGTGATTGATGATCCTTGTGATTTCAATGAATAAAATACTTTTGACTTACTTTGGTGGTAATTTCAATGACTGAATTTTTCGTATTGGGCAGGAGCGCATAACTTTATATCACTTATGATTTCCCCCCTAGTTTAGGCCATTGGGAGAAGTGTTGTTGTTTAAGAATATTTTTGGTAAACACATTCATATAAGGCCCGAAACCAAAAATCATCCAATCTAACATAAAATAAAGAGCAAGCAAGCACGTTCTGATCCCTTATAGAACCGAACCACCCAGTGTCATCACGCGGGCTTGTTACGATATATGCGTGGAATCATTGTTTAACAATACCTACATTGTTGGCAAGAAATCTCCCATGTCATAGTGAATAAAGGCACTTTTCTGTTGAATTTGTTTTGTTAAGTAGGAAAGTCATGGTAGCAGCGACCTAACTGACAAGTCCAAGAAATTAGATCTTGTTTATTTACACAGGGTAACAGGACAGGTAAGTTGCCTATATTATTTCACTATGATCATAATCACAGATACCTTAAACCGTACATTAACCTTACTGAGACCATTAACTTTTCTCATCCGGTTCCTAAGAATAAGAATATTTTATTAGCTCGAATACAGGTAACTTATTTGTAAGAGGTGTTACAATACAATTATAACACCTCTTTCGCTAGCTTGCTTTTAAACATAAGAACATAAATAAATAAATAATGCTGGACAGTTCACACAACATTATCTAGCCCCAAGCTAAGCAGAGCTTATGTTATGGGTACTAGATAACTGATATACTTAATGGCAAATCCATGAATTTGGTATTTTATTACAGACCCGTATGGCATTTACATTTATTATATATATTTATCTTATAAGTCTGCAGTTTAAGTTTGGGTAAATAAAGTATAAATGGATTTCTAGGCTCAACATTTTTTACAACTAGGTAGGTATATCTGATTGCTATGAAGCAATCAGATAAAGTATTCTGGGTGTTGTTTCACAAGAATACACAATTCTCTTATGTACAGGTACATGCAAGCCAAGGGTAAGATAATTTTAGTCCTATATTCTCTTGATTTAGTTATGTATCTACCTATCAGCAATGAAACCACGTTTTGGACAACCAGAGGTTTATTTTTATGCAAATAATTTAGAATTTTTATGATATCTTATCCTCTACTAGTTGTATCGGTAGGGTTTGATGACTGATGTGAGGCTTACGCCCACCTTTTCTCCGGAGTCCTTCGTGATTTTCTGAAACAAGAAATACATACCTAAGTTATAAACATTGCTAAAGCAAAATTTTCTGGGAATGATTTTTGATTTTTTGATCTAACATGACTCCCAAGTACTTAGTTAATTAAGAGACAGTTACACTGGTCGTCATGTGTGTTTTCATAATTATGTAACCGTATGTTGAAATCCCTTCCAGGTTGGGTTCTATTATATATTGTATAGCATATATAGTTCGTTTTAGGAGCATTAAGTACCTAAGTAGGTAATTTGTATCATCAAAGAAGAATCTTTCACCACGAAACGTCTCGAACGAAATCTTTTAAACGAACCAGAGATAGGGGTAAAGAAAGAAACCACAACCTACAAGCAAAATAAGGCCTAGAGCAGGTAAATCGTAGAGCGTACCTCTATACTCTACGTATATATGTCTACGAGGTAAATTATTGTCAAAAGTAATATAGGTAGGTACTCACTTTTACTTCAAGGCTCACACGCTGCGAAGGCCTTTGGTCGGTCGGTCGGTACGCTGTCGCAGTTCTTCACATAGGAATACGAAGGCTTATTTCGACAGCCGGTATTCCTAAATTCGGTCTCCGGGAGATCTTCGACAGGATCAAAGGATGCCCGAAGACTGTCTCGCATTTCCCGTAGCTCACGAGCCCGTTCTTCTTCATCAACATCTATGCAAGGAAATATCTCGCAGACATCCTCAATAACAAAGAACCCCACAAAAGTCCACAATTACACAGAAAAATAAACACTACCGTGTAGCGCTCACCTCTCACCGCCAAAAACACAAGTGTTGAGCGTAACGCTCATCGTCGCCGTCGTGTCATCGTATTCCAAGCGTGAAGCTGTCAAATTTGGCACTCGGACTCAGAAATAAATGAAAAACCGTTAAAAACGGTACGTAAGTGCTTGCGATACGACGGCCGTGGCTCGGCTTATACGATCGGTGTATAGTGTAACGACGATGATCGTAAGCATGGCAGCTGGGACTCAGAATATAAGTTCTCAAAGTGTACGCTAGGGGCGCTTATCATATTCCCATACAAAAATGCGTGTTACACCACACCATACACCCGTGCCAAATGGTTGGTAAAAAGCCAGACTCAGCCCTCTGGTCGTCAGGTGCCGGAATGGAGACGACGGGATTAAATCGTGCACGTGTGATTGGATAAACAAATAAACGTTTTATCTATCATTCTATCTATCTGAATGAATGAATTGTGAGAGGAGTGAATGTTACCGGAAGTACCTACTATTGGTTACCAGGAGTAACCAATGAGAACCAGGAGAGGAGTCTTGGTTAGAAAAAGGCTCTAACGGAAGACCAGCGCAGGTTGTTTACAACCTGCATATGCTGAGTAAATAGAGTTTAGTAGTAGTAGAGCTTTTCTGAAAGAGTTCGTCCGGGGAAGTACTACCACCATACTTATTTCTGCCGCAAAGCAGTTGTGCTCGCATTGCTGTGTTCCTGTTTGAAGGGTAAGGGTGCCGGTGAAATTACAGGCACATGAGACTTTTCATCTTTATGTCTCAGGGTGGCGGGCGCAGTGCAATGCCACATAGGGCGCGTCCTAGGTGGACGTGACCTATGAGGTAATGCACTGTTCATAGGCAGAGGTTACCGCTTAACATCAGGCGGGCCATCTGCTTGTTCCGTCATTCAAGCAGCATATAAAAAAAAAGTTAAAGACCTTTTTTTAACAGCATATCTAACTATAATTATGTGTTTTTTCCATTTTTTATTTTGTTTTACCTATCTGTGTTGTTACACATAAAACTAATTCTATTCTATTCTGTTCTAAGAAACGAAGGTAAGGTGGAACATACTGTTTTTTCCATCGTCGACTACGAACAACCTCTCAGGCAGAACTTCGTGGTTTTTGAAGAGCATCTGCCTGGTTCTCTTGACCTTCCTCAAGCCACTATACGGCAGGTCCACTGGTGACTGAGATCTCAGAACGCAATCAGGATATTTTAATCCCCATTTGCTCTGCTCTGAGAAAAAAGAGGGCAGGCGTGAAGGCGTGAAAGGCATATGTCTCGATAAATTCTTTTGAATGTCACATACAGAACTCGAATTGAATATGTTCGGGACTTTGGCATAAAAATTATAACAACTAAAATGATACGTTTCAAACCTATTAATAAGGTGGGATTAATACCCAAATTTTCCAAATTTTCCTGTTTGTTCCGGGTCTGGGTGTTATGATACCATAGTACTCGTAGTTCCTGATACCCACGACACAGGGAATCCTAGTGTGGGATCAGAACTATGTATGTGACTGTTGGGTGTTGTTATGTTATGTTATGTTTTAAAGTCGGCTAAAAAACCAACCAGCTTTTAAGTCCGCATGGTCCGACCGTATATAGTACCCTCGGCCGGGAGACGATTTAAACTACTTCTAAAAATAATTTTACAGGAAATTTATGGTATCATCATTGTGTTTCATGACCCGGACTTGTTGATAAGATTCGTTGGTATAAGATTTGTCCTGGCTGGTAGCTTATTATGGAATGTGTTATTACTGGAAGAAAGCGTTAGCTGAGTCAGTCGTGGGAAGCAATGGCGGCGATGAGCTCACCACATGTCACGTCTATATTCCACGATGGTGCAACCCACTGTGAAAAGAGGCCTATTGTGGCTCTGCCTACCCCTTCGGGGAAAAAGGCGTGTGTCTATGTATGTATGTATGTATCATTGTGTTTCAGACTTTCTTTTGATATTTTTTTATGTTCCATACCTTGAAATTCCACATTAGTGAATGTGATTATATACTCATCTAATTTCATTCTTGCATGGATACACCAGCCACAAAGCGTTCGTTATAGGATCTTGTACGTGTATCTATGAGATAACAAATCCTCAATGCAATAGAAGTGACACTCGTGAACAAGAGGAAAATGAATACGTGACTTGGCTTCTTGAAAGTGCGTGGCAATTGCATGACGTGTCACGCAGACGTGTGAAGTGAGAATAGTGCCTACTACTAATAAAATTATGTGCCTCGGCAATCGTCGTTCGTTTATAATTGACGCTTTTTCAATCACTTGCAATCATATTTTGCAGTAGTAGAGCTTTTTTGTGAAAGAGTTCATCCGGGGAAGTACTACTATCATACTTATTTCTGCCACAAAGCAGTAGTGCTCGCATTGCTGTGTTCCGGTTTGAAGGGTATGGGTGCCGGTGTAATTACAGGCATATGAGACTTTTCATCTTTATGTCTCAGGGTGCAGTGCAATGTCACATAGGATGCGTCCTGGGTGGACGTGATCTATGTGGTAATGCATTGTTAAAGGCAGAGGTTACCGCTTTACATATGCTTGTTCCGTCATGAATGTATGACAGAAAAAAATAAAAAACTTTCGGAAAGCCGATGTTTGCCAAAGCCCATTACTTTCGTAGTAGTTTTTTTTTCTTAACCTATTGTGTCCCACTGCTGGGCAAAGGTCTCCCCCAAAATTTTCCAGTCATCCCGGCCTTTCGCAGTTTCTTACCCCTCCTTCTCGTGAGCTTGAAGATCGTCCCGCCAAGTAGTAGTACTGTATGTATTTTGCCACTTTTATTTTTAATTTATTTATTTTACGGTATATAACATATTAACAACATTAATTTGAAACGATGATGTCTGCTGAAGTTAAAGAAATGTGTCGCAAAATAATTCATTAGCAAAATTCATGTAGGAGTTACGTTTCTTTAAAAGCCATTTATTGCTATCTATTTATTTTATGATGTGGTAAATCTAGGAAGATTTGTAGAATTATCATGCAAATCGCGTTATATCGCCCCGGAATACTAATCGAGGGTTGAATACCTGCTTCTAGATTTCAAATTGCTTAATTAACAATGTTATGATACACAAACTATGGAAACTTACCTTTATAATCCCATTCCTCTACACCATCTGAAATAAAAAATAATAAATAAAAATTCAATGTGAATACTTGTATGTATAAATAAAATGTAAAATAAATAAATAAATAATGCTGTGTTAATCTTTAGGAAATTATCGTAATAAAACCCTTTATTTAGGGAATTAATGATTTTTATTTAATTTCTGTAATTTTGAGAGCTGTGCACAGCACAGTGTTTTTCAAGTTATCAATGAAGTCAGCTGCAGTGGACCCCCGCTCACTTCATACTTTTGGCGCGGCAACATGCTGGACAGTTCACACAACATTATATAGCCCCAAAGCTAAACATAGCTTGTGTTATGGGTACTAGATAACTGATATACTTAATACAATATATTACATACATAGATATTTTTTATTATACAGTTAAAATACCCAGAACACCCTGAACAAATATCTGCGATCGCACATATATTTGTTCCGGGGTGGGAATCGAACCCGCAACCTCCTGCGTCGCAGGCCAACCTTCGCCCGCCGCGCCACAGAGGTCGTCAATGTTAGCGTACGAGGTATATATTTATATGAGCTTAATGTTTAGGAATAATTTTACTTAATAATGTCCAGTATGGCCCATTCGGGGTGAGAAGCGTTACTATGCCGTAACACAGTTTTTTAACTAGCACGGAAAGCCAAGCTCTCTTAATTTCATAAACTTACAAACATCTTTGAAATTAATGCAAATGTTAATCATGATTTGTTGTACCCAAGGACGTTATTTTACTTTGGTCGAAGGTTGTACCTATTCTAAGTGAAATAAACTTATCATATCTTATCTTATCTTATTTTATCTTATACATTCGCTATGGGCTACTGGGCTATGCTCGGAGTTTCTCTGAAAGATAATAATTCGAAATGACATTATCCCACAGAGAACTAAAGTCATTGACATAGTCCACCGGATTAGCAAGCTGAATTGGCAATGGGCTGGTCATATATGGCGAAGAACCGACAACCGTTGGGGTAAGCGAGTTCTTGAGTGGAGACCGCGTCTTGGCAAACGTAGCGTGGGGCGCCCTCTGGCTAGGTGGAGCGATGAACAACGAAAGGCGGCGGCAGAAAGTGGAAGAAGAGAGCCGAACACTGGGTTCAGTGGCGCGTATTGGGAGAGGCCTATGTCCAGCAGTGGACTAGTGTGGGCTGATGATGACACATTAGCTGGGCCTTGCATATGCTATTCGGTGAAAGCATAACACACCTACCGAATTATGAAGGTATGCAATAGCTTTTTCTAAATAAAACTGTCATAATTTATTTATTATTTATTTATTATTATTTATAAACAAACAACATTAGAAGATAGCAGGGCCTCAATTGCGCTAATTTGGAACCAAAACAAAACCAGAACCGTTCACAATCTTTCGTACGTCTTGATTGAGGGATCCTTGCTTGAATTGAGCTGTAACTTCCCCGATCAAAATTCCTAATTTAATTCCTAAATAAATTAATTGTAGTTTCAGGCCTACTGAAGCAAGGATCAATCCAGACAAACTAAATAACGTAAGCAGTAATAAATTGTAACATTAGCCTGATTGGGCCCTGTATTTTCGAAACAAACGCACAGAGAAAAATGAAGTAATGTCATGAATGTAGAGTAATGTCATAGACAAATTGATACAAGCGTAACTTTGCGGAAATTCATTCTACAATATTGAATAGACGAACAAACATTTAGAAATAATTCCGCCACCCTCCACAACGAAAACTTAGTAAGAATTCCAGAATGACGAATTTTCCTTCTGTTCAGCGCGCGAAGAACGTGCGAGCAGACGCACGGCTAGGTACCATCCTTACCTAGCTCATAAGTATACCCTCTATTAGTACCTACTAAACGTTTTGGTTCCACCTTTATAATGCGAACTGCTAAGGAGTGGAACACACTACCGTCTTTCTTAAAACTATACTTAGTATGGGTCTTTTCAAGGCTAGAGTGGAATAGGTGCCTTCTAGACATTTGTGCTCCATCTTTGGCTCCATAGTCACTTACAAACAGGTGAGATCGTGGTCAAACAAAGGTCAGGGTTATTAATCGCATTCGCGGAATTGTATCGCAATCAATTCGCAAATCAATTGCAATCAACAACCAATACGAGAAGCTAATTGGTAATCTCATGCATTCGCTGCTAAGTTCATTGGATGCTGTGGATCAACCAGAGCAGTATCAGATTGTGGCTATCATATATAATTAATGCATTGTTATAGTCAGAGGTTGTAGCTTAAAGCGCTATAGGTTCAACCAGCTTCAAGGAACATTTTTGTATGAGGCGAAGAAGGCGAGCGCACGGTCTGATACCGTGTTTTTGTTTAAATAAAAAAAAATGCCTTCTTGTTAAATTTTGTTGATGACTTAAATAATAATTAATCAGATACCAAATTTCAGTCCAAAATGGTAGGTATTTCAATTTTAAAAAGGTGGTATTTTGATATCATATTTTTTATCGAGTGAAATAATTCAAATACTTAGTGTATTAAATTTATGATTTCACTAGATAAAGAGCTTAAAAGTACCATATATTTCTTAATCTTAGGTATATCTAAAGAAACTAATATTAAAAACTTAAAAATTCTAGAGCTCATTATAGACATGCTGTGTACCTATTTTCTTAATATCAAGTGGGATATCTGCTTGTACCGTTATTAACGCAGTTAAAAAAACTGCTGGGGGATAGGTAAAGGTTCTTAAGTGACAACCATTGCTTGATGCACCTATGATACTGAAGTGGTCGGTGGACGATAGAATCTCAATTCCGTTTCTTGGCTTCTTCGGGTCTTTCTTCAGTAATGGACTTCTACCGGACTGATGATTGAATTTGATTTGAGTACAAAAGTAACTACACACATGCAAAGACACACGCCTTTTTGCCCGAAAGGGTAGACCAGAGCTTCAATGGGCAATGGGTTTCACCATCGTGGGAATCGTCCGTACCTTTATAATGCAAACTGCTAATGGAATACACTAGCGTCGTCTGTCTTTCCTGAAAACTATAATCTGGGTCTCTTCAAGGCTAGAGTGAATAGGTGCCTTCTAGAACTTTGTGCTCCCTCTTCGGCCACATCGTCACTTACCAACAGTTGAGATCGTGGTCAAACAAAGGTCAATCAATGATAAAACAAGTAATTAATTTTGTAAAAATTCAAAAAACCCTCAACGCAATGTAACGGCTGAACCGATTTTGATCAAACATAGCTAAGAACACTCCCGACAAATTCAACTTTAAAAAAAAAAAAAAAATAAGTTTGTTCATCCGTTCAGGAATTACGATGCCACAGACACACACACACACACACACAGAGACACGTTAACTTATAACACACCGTCGTTTTTGGGTCGGGGTTTAATTTTTTTTTATTTAAAAATTGAAAATAGAAAAAAGTTACCTAAAAAAGACAAGATATTATCCGTGTTTACATCTGTTATACGTCGCCTCAGTAAAATCTGAAACAAACAGTTTATTTTTATTTTTAAAACTAAACTGCAGTTAATATTTATTTATTTATTTATAGCCAGCACCGTTAAATATCCTTTTATATAATCATGGCTGTAAATAAGAAAGAAATAAAGAAAGAAAAAATATGTATTTGGAACGGCACACATGGACAGATAGAATTAGACTCAAGAAATAAAAATATAAAAGAGTAAATGTAATAGGTAATACAAAAGGCAAAAACTAAGCATTATCTAACTTAACTACAATTAATTGAGTTTCTCTCAGTGCCATCCACGCAGTGACGTCAAGCACAAATCCGAGTCCGACTCAGCATAATGTTGCGTATAGCCAAACCAACGCGTTCAGCCCGCGTCCTCATTGGCGTGCACGGTGGCGAGCAATGGTAAGACAATGGATCGCCACCGTGCACGCCACCGCGGACGCGGGCTGAACGCGTTGGTTTGGTCTTAGCTTTACACAACGCTGATCTTCCGACGGACGCAGGCAGGTGCGTCACGGAGTCACAAGTAAAAACATATCATAATAATCCTTAAAAAAACAAAGATATGTAAAGTAAGTGTGTCATAAATTGTATCGTGATTCTCGTAAAAGCAGAACATTGCGTAATCATGGCAGTAAATTGTATCATGATTCTCGTAAAAGCAGAGCATCAATCTATACAGGAGCCGTAGTCCGAGTTTTATTTATTTATTTATATTTTATTGCACATAAAATAATGTTACAAAAAGGTGGGTTTAATGCTAACAGCATTTTCTACCAGCCAAACCTGGTTGGTGACAGAATTTTGAGTTTTGAGAATCAATAAAAGTTACACGGGCTCACGGTATTTTTGTATTGATATTGAGGTTTGCAAAGTGAACGCTAGGCTCGTCTCCGTACAAAATATGTGTAGCACTACGTGGAAAATACGTCCGTGTCACATGATTTTTAAAAACTTAGTCTCAGCGCTCGTGAGCTAACTCATAAAAATTATCTATATCGTTCGGACGTTGTTCACTAAGTTGAGGCATAGGGAAAAGGGACTTGTTTTTTTCATTATTTTTTATTTATAAAAAACTGACCTGATTAAAATATATAATAGGGTTAGCAGTATTCTAAAACCTATGTTAGGTTTGTATAAATACTAGGTTCTCTTACAATACTACACGAGTTGTTTACAGTTGTTGCTTACAGTACTAACGGACTTGTTGATAAGATTCGTTGGTATAAGATTTGTCCTGGCTGGTAGCTTATTATGGAATGTGTTATTACTGGAAGAAAGCGTTAGCCGAGTCAGTCGTGGGAAGCAATGGCGGCGATGAGCTCACCACTTGTCACGTCTATATTCCATGATGGTGCAACCCACTGTGAAAAGAGGCCTATTGTGGCTCTGCCTACCGCTTCGGGGAAAAAGGCGTGTGTCTATGTATGTATGTATGTATGTACTACACGAGCGATAACAAATGGCATTGAACATTTTACAAGCTTTTATTTAACTTGCAATGTATGTATGTTTGCAATTGAACTTTAAAGCAGTTATCCTCAACCGATTGAGATGATATTTTGCACACCTTTCAAGTTCCGATGACAATGCAATATTATGGTGACAGCGAGCTAATCTGATGATGGAGACGGAAGGTGGACAACGGAACTCCTCGAGGGATACTAGTAGATGGCCGTGTTTCCGATGGTAAAAAGGATCAGTGGTATAGAATTCAATGCATCTCACAAATACTATTTTTGGGCAAATGTCACTATCCTAAAATTTTTGGTTCTGCAACATAGAGATTTCATCCCACCGTTTAGACAAGTAAAGTTTTCGTAAAAATATATCCAGTGGTTGGTACATTCGGGATTCGAATCCAAGTCCTAGTGAGTCAAATCACAACTGACCAAAACAACAGCAGTGCTTTCCAATTTAATTGGGCAAAGGATCAATGCAGGCCGCAAAAGACCATGATATAACCACCGTCATAGATAAATAAACTATTAATTTAACTACTTGAAGGTCACGTTCGCCTAGGACGCACCCTGTGGATTTAACTGCGCCCGCCCTGAGACATAAAGATGAAAAATCTCATGTGGCTGTAATTTCACAGGCACCCACACCCTTCAAACCGTAATACAGCAATACGAGCACTACTGCTTTGCGGCAGATGTAGGACTACTTCCCCGGACGAACTCTTTCACAAAAAAGCTCTACTACTACTAAAATAGTTTAATAATAATTTATCATAATTTATTTTTTAGTAACGACACATATTTTCGGAGTGAGTCTATAAATATTTGGCTGTAACAAAATACCACAAAGGACAAAAACGAAGACTTACCAGGAAGTGTGTTCAGGAAACCCTTTGGTCGGACCGACAAAATCCAATCTAATATACTCGTAATACAGAGGGCTGTGTGGGAATGACGAGTGGGTTAATTACCTAACGCAGTCCCTTTCATGTAACACCCAGTCACATACCTACATGATCTTGATCCCACGTAGGTATCAGAAACTACAGAAAGTTACCATAATACCACAGCGTCCAGACCCTTGACAAATATTTGCAGATCATACAAACATTTGGTCTTTCAGGGATTATCGAACCCGCAACCTCTCGCATTTAAGCCAGTTATCTCCATTCCAAATTTCATCCAAATCCATATAGTAGTTTTTATGTGAAAGAGTAATTAGGATAGGATATTCGGTTACCAAATTACTCCTGCATTCTGCTGCTCGCCTGGTACATTGGATAAAAAGTCTTCGCATTGCTGCTACGCCCCGCGGTATTTTCCGCATAGGTCTCGATCCCGTGGGAAGATATTTGTTTACCAAATTACTTCTGCATTCTGCTGCTCCCCTGGTACATTTAATAAAAAATCTTCGCATTGCTGCAGCGCCCCGCGGTGTTATCCACATAGGCCTCGATTACTCCTGATTTTTTCTGCTAGCCTGGTACATTGGATAAACTTTCGCCACCATTTCACCGGTATTCCAGATATATTCGGTTACCAAATTACTCCTGCATGCTGCTGCTCGCCTGGTACATTGGATAAAAAGTTTTCGCATTGCTGCTGCGCCCCACGGTGCTTTCCGCATAGGTCTCGATCCCGTGGGAATATCGGGATAAGAATGTGCCTATATGTTATTTCGGGAGTCCAGTTATCTCCATTTCAAATTTCATCCAAATCCATCCAGTAGTTTTTACGTGAAAGAGTAACAAAGATACATCCATCCATCCATTCATCCATCCATCCATCCATACTTACAAACTTTCACGTTTATAATATTAGTAGGATTAAAAAGTAAAAAAGTAGTTCCAATTGGCCAGATAGCGCTGACTAAAAATCCTCTGTCTAAAATTCTTCAATTCAGTTCTTGAACAAGTGGCCTTTGCGGAGTAGCCCACAATTTAGCCAATGTCACGTTTTAAAACGAGTTCAGCTTTTGCACGAAGGATATTCCGGTGTAAGTAGAATGTGGATGGACAGTGTGCCAATTCAAAAAAATAACCAAGTAAAAGTATCAAGTTGACCTACCAAATTCTAATTAGCTGTTTTATTTTGTTGTGTGTAAAAGTCACTACCTACGTCACAAAGTTAAATTTTCTTCTGACAGTTTTTCAACAGTGCAGAGCGCCATCTATTTTTGACACTGGAATCATGTTTCGAGACGGCCGTGAAAACCCCTCATTGAAATGAAATCAAGGCAAACTAAGAATAGTGAGTTTTTAGGACGAAACTTTGATTTACATCCATACAAATAAAGGTAAATTAAAGTTATTTCGTTGTTTGTTTGTAATGCTTATACGTTTAAAGGAAAGGGTAATGAGGAGTTTTCAAAGTGTCATTGTCAGTTTAGTTCTTTCGTCGCCAAGAGATGGCATTCCCGTAACTATTGGTATTTACATACTTTTTAAATTATATCATGGCAGTGGATAACTTCATTCAGCCAACGTAAATAGTTTAAAAAAAACAAAATCCTGTAAAATTAATTATTGTGATAGTTACGTATTTTGAAATAATAAATAATAAATAAATATTGCTGGACAGTTCACACAACATTATCTTGCCCCAAGCTAAGCAGAGCTTGTGTTATGGGTACTAGACAACTGATATACTTAATACAATATATTACATAGATAGATATTTTTTATTATATATAGAAAATACCCAGAACACCCTGAACAAATATCTGCGGATCGCACAAATATTTGTTCCGAGGCGGGAATCGAACCCGCAACCTCCTGCGTCGCAGGCGAAGGTTCGTCCGCCGCGCCACAGAGGTCGTCAAATATTTACCTACTGTTACCAAAACTTTCACCAACGCCATCTAGCGATAGATAAATAATGCAAAAATTAAACTAGGAATACTAAACATTTCAATAAAAATATATAAAAATAATAATACAAAGTACATATCAAATACAGGTCAAAACCAGGATTCAGTTTTTGGTTGAGAAATTCATGTATTTTTAAAAACAAGCTTTTAAGAATCGTGCACCATAATGATGATGATGAAATTAGTAAGCAGAACCATAAAACCAAAAAAAACCCATCTAAATAACCCCAAACACAGCCATTCCATCGAGGAGTTCCGTTCTCCACCTTCCGTCTCCATAATTAGATCAACTCGCTAATATCACCATAAAATTGTAGTGTAATCGAAATTTGACAGGTATGCCAAAATTCAGCATAACCATTTGGAAAGAACTTGGTACAAAATTCAGTGTAATATTTCTCCTACAGATAGGAAACAAAGTTATAAAAAAGCTAGCGTTGGTTGTAACAACTGGCTCATGCTGAGACAGAGACCATTTTGTGACTCAATGCAAAAAATTTAGCTTTGTCTTCTATTTTATTTTAGTTTAGTTTTAGTTTTAGATTGAGTTACAAATACAATATTTTCTTTCTTTCTTTCTTTCTTTCTTTCTTTCTTTCTTTCTTTCTTTCTTTCTTTCTTTCTTTCTTTCTTTCTTTCTTTCTTTCTTTCTTTCTTTCTCTCTTTCTTTCTTTCTTTCTATACAAATGAACCTATACTATAATCTATACAATTTGTTTGAAGGAACCTTGGTGGAAGTAAGGTGTTTCTACTCTGTGGACGATTTCATGTGAATAATGTGATATGTATATGACCTAGGTATGTTTATTTATTTTTGTTATTATTTTTGTTTTTTCTTGTATTTCTATAATTTGTAGGTTTGTGTTTTGTTATAATATTTTGTTGTAGTGCGTAAGTATAAATGTTTTTTTTAGACACCTTTGTATAATTGTTTATTAAATAAATAACTGCAAAAGAAACTGAACTCCTGAAATTCATTTCTTTCGGGAGAATAACGTGGGTAAAACCGCTGACGATTGCTAGTAACCATGTAATAAACGAATGAGTAATTAACTAACGGCATCGTGCGAAGGACGGTAGATTCTGTTTCTGTCTGCCGGAAATTGGGTCGGACTGTGAAACACCCAAAAAGTATTTGCCTGCAACAAATGAAAGTTGTTTAACATCAACTGAAGTTGACATAATACTAACAGTACTGTCAATATTAGGCGGAAGAGTTCCCTTTCTAAAGGTTACCGTTTGTTTTTATGAAACAGGTCTAAATTACGTAATTTTAGTGTACAAAACTTTAGTAAAAAGCATATTATCATAAGGTCTGAGCAGGTTATAACACCAGAGGCATTGCCAATGCGTTGCCTGCCCTGAAGGACTCTTTTTTATTTTTTTATCGAAGCAGCTCATTTTGTAGTTTAGCGGAAACACCACAGGAGGAAGCTCATTCCACAACTTGCACGTATGGGGGAGAAAAGATCTCGTAAAGCGGAGCAGTACGAGATACCCACGTGTCGATGATGTGTGGATGAGCTCCCTTGCGTTGTAGAGAAATGCGATGGTAGAACCTGGATGCGGTTATGAGATTGAACAGCTCCTCAAAGCACTCCCCATTATAGAGTCGATAGAAAACACAGAGCGAGCCGATGTCTCGGTGCAGGCTCAGCGACTCTAGTGACCTGGAGAGCTTGGGGTCGTTGACGATTCTAACAGCTCTTCTCTGTAGGGAGGGAGTCAAAGCGAAGCAGCTAGTACTTAGGGGCCCTGTGCCATAGGTGAGAACAGTATTCCATGTGTGGCTAAATTAGTGCTTTGTACTGCTTTGTGTGCTGAATTGGCGTGAAATACTGTTTTGCACGGTTAAGCATCCCAAGTTTTTTAGAAGTTATAGTTGCCTTCACTTTTAAGTGACTCCCATATTGGACCTAGTTAGAAATTTCAACTACCAAAATCCCAATGCTCGCAGAAGTTGAAAGAGGAATGCCCTGAAACTGTGATAAACGATTTTTTTATTTGCATTGAATTTTTGCCGAAAAGGTATCAATACGGATACACTCAAAATTGATGATGATCTGTGATGAGCAAAACTTTTAATTTCGCGCCACTTGCGAAACGTAGCTGAAACTTCAAAACATCAACAGAAGCTGCCTTGCACGCCTTTTGAAGTGGCGCCAGACGCGGCCCGACGCGCGACGGCTCGAAGTTGGTCACTCGTGAATTGTGACAATACTTACACTCAAAGTTTGGCACAGTTGCATCGTTCCAGCATTCTCTAGCGAACAAACTAATGATTGCGATTTACTTATGTTTGAACGGAATTATAGATGTTAAGTTTAAATCTACACCACTGACAGAATGCAAACCTGTCTCCCAATTTCATCTATAGTACATCTGCGAACAGTAGACCCTGCGAACAAACCTGCATAAAACTATGCATAATGCCGCATGTTGATCCATAATGATTAAAGAAAGAACCCAAAAATGCTGTTTTTTAGGGTTCTGCAACCAAAGGGTAAAACGGGACCCTATTACTAAGACTTCGCTGTCTGTCCGTCTGTCACCAGGCTGTATCTCATGAACCGTGATAGTTAGACAGTTTAAATTTTCACATATGATGTATTTCTGTTGCCGCTATAACAAAATATACTAAAAATCAGAATCAAATAAATATTTAAGGGGGCTACAATATAATAAACGTGATTATTTTGCCGTTTTTATAGATAATGGTACGGAATCCTTCGTCCGCGAGTCTGACTCGCACTTGGGCTTTTTTTATATATAAACATACTTTTTGCTTCGGTCCACTCTGACATAATGTAGAGATACTGACACATTTTAGTAGTAGTAGAGCTTTTTTGTGAAAGGGTTCGTCCGGGGAAGTAACTGCCACCATGCCTATTTCTGCCGTAAAGCGGTAGTGCGCGCATTGCTGTGTTCCGGTTTGAAGGGTAAGGGGTGCCGGTGAAGTTACAGGCACATGAGACTTTTCATCTTTATATCTCAGGGTGGCGGGCGCAGTGCAATGCCACATAGGGCGCGTCCTAGGTGGACGTGACTTATGAGGTAATGCACTGTTCATAGGCAGAAGTTACTGCTTAACATCAGGTGGGCCATCTTCTTGTTCCGTCATTCAAGTAATATAAAAAAAAAACCATCTACACACAGGCTAACCTGTTGGTCAGGAAAAACATCATGAAGATAAGAGGAAACCTTGTATTTTGGAGACCAATAAAGGTACCTTTTCGCCTTTCATCTTATCGTTTGCTTCATTTTTGAGCTGCTTCTGTAAGTCGTCGGCGTCATCTAACAATGTGTTGGCTCTAGATGTTGTCATATCTTGCGTTTCACCTGGAATAAGTAATCATGATATAATTATTAAGTTAGTATTGTTTTAAGTAATTGAATTATTTTTTGATATTATTTGCCTAGCGTAACACAGTTTTTTAACTAGCACTACTGTTTATATTCTGTGCTAGCACGGAAGGTAAAGTTCTCTTAATTTTCATATATACCTGAGACCATCTTTGAAATTAATGCAAAAAATACTGCAACACATCTTTTGTCCATATAATAATAAGTTGCATGTGTTTTGTAAAATATGATTTGATGTACCTATTCTAAGTGAATAAAATAAGTTATCCTTAAACTTATATTATGTTTGGTATATTTATATAGCTAGTTATTTAAAGTAGGTATTTAATTATGTTAATCATTTAATCTCGACCTATGTATAATTATTCTCAATAGCACTACCACTCACTCTACATTACACAAAGGTTAGCTCGAAGAAAATGATAATTAGCATTAAGTTATGCATTTATGTCTTGTGCAATAAAGAATTTTCTAACTATCTATCTATCTATTTCTATTTACTAGGTTATTTTCCACGAAGTAGTGGTAGAAGTAGTATAAGACAAGAAAATTGTACAAAATTAAGGAGTCAACAATCGATATAGCCCTTCCATTTAGGAGTGGGGTGATGATGCACTGCGCTCATTACTGAAATCGTGTATGCCAAATATACCACGCGTGTACGATCACGTAGACGTCGCGTCATCTCAAACAAAACATGATAAGTACATACATACATATACATACGCCTTTTTCCCAGAAAGGGTAGGCAGAGCCTCAATATGCCTCTTTTCACTGTGGGTTGCACCATCGTGGGAAATACACGTGACAAGTGGTGAGCTCATCGCCGCCATTGCTTCCCACGACTGACTCAACAACAACACATCAGCCAGGACAAATCTTACACCAACATGATAGGTATGGATGTATAACTTACTAGCAACTCGCCCTGGTTTTGCATGGGTAGTGTCGAGATCCCTCCCTCCCACTATCCCCCTTCGCTCCTTTCCACCTCCCCCTTACTCCCCATTGGCCTCCCCCTCCGAACCCCCAGTTATCTACATACCACAATATCCACAACGTCTGCTAAAGCAGTTCCGCCCCAAGCACCCCCCTATGTTACTCGCTGATAATTAAGCTAAAAAATATTTCGGTTTAAAGAACTTTATTTGACTCAAAAAGAACTTTAACAGTTCACTTAAATATGAGCAAACATTAAACAAATTAAAAAAAAAAAAAAAAAAAAAATCGGTTCAGTAGTTTTTGAGTTTTACCATTACAAACAAACAAAGTATTTATAAATTAGTGTAAACAACCCCACTTCTAAAATTATGATGAGAAAATAATTACAAGAACTTCTACATTTGCGAAATCCTAACTTGCTTCATGTTATCACGTCTGATTATTCTATAAGATAAGATAAGATAATTTATTTGCCAGAACATTGTACAAAGTTCTTAAACTAGGTGCAGTCCACTTATGTTCTACCTTATAACTAGGCATGCAAATTTTAACATGAGTAGGTAACAATAAAATGAAAACGTTTTAAAATAATTGATATCGAGTAATAATATAAAATAAAATGTCAATAATTAACTTTATCAATAAAAATTATAATTGAAAATCCCTATAATGTAAGTATTCATGTAGAGAATAATAGCATCTACCCATCAGCCATTTTTTTAATTTAATGTTAAACAAATTTCCAGTTAGACTTGTAAGATCTTCTGGCAAATTGTTGTAAATTTTAATCGTCATGTAATAGGCCTGATTTTGTGTCATTTTTAAATTATATTTTGGGTTTTTCAGTCTGTTGTCAGATCTATCCCTTAGTTTTATTAGTCTACATTCTTTATTTTTCTTGAACAGTTCTGGATGCTGCTTTACAAACTCTGCCGCCTGTTTAATGTAGAGACATGGGAGAGGAAGAATATTATATTTTTTGAAAAGAGGCTTGCAAGAATCCAGAAAGTGAGCACCGCATAAAGAGCGTATACACCTCTTTTGAGCTCTGAATGCTCTATCAAAATCCCCACTGTTACCCCATAAAAGTAATCCATATTGAAGAGAAGAGCCAACATGACCGTAGTATGCACTAAGGGCTACTTCTCTTGAAGACATCTCGCGTAGCCTTTTTAGAACGTATGCATAACTGCTGAGCTTACTACATACCTTATCAACATGAATTTTCCAGTTGATATTTGCATCTAAATGTATACCTAGAAATTTGATTGAAGTAACTTCTTCAATTTTTGAATTATTATATTTAATGTCAAGGCACAAAGGATTGCGTCTAATTGATTGGAATTGCATGAGTTTTGTTTTTGGTAAATTAACCCTAAGATTATTGTTACTTAGCCAAGTGACTATGTCAGTAATTGCATTTTGGATGTCATATTCAAATTTATTTATGTCATTTGATTTTATTATTATTGTTGTATCGTCTGCAAATAGAACAGTCTCGTGGTTAGTCGCGTCAGGGAGATCATTGATATAGAGTAAGAAAAGTGAGGGCCCCAAAATGCTACCCTGGGGAACACCATACTTGTTTAGCTTAAAATCAGATCTATACCTTATTTTCCTCATAGAACGATTGACTCTACCTATCTCTATACATTGCTGCCTATTTTTAAGATAACTTTCAAACCAATCATTGGCCGTACCTCTGATGCCATATTTATGTAGTTTTGCTAGTAATTTATTATGGTGAACAAAATCAAATGCCTTGCTCATGTCGAAAAACAATGAAACTACACGTGTACCAGAATCAATAGATTCGGAAATAGATTTTATTAAATTAAAGTTTGCTAATATTGTGGATTTATTCTTAAGAAAACCGTTTTGTTCTTCTTTTATTATACCGAATTTAGCCATAAAACAGTTAAGACGTTTAAGCATCGCCCTTTCAAAAATTTTTGACATTATTGGGATCAATGCGACTGGACGGTAATTGTCAATATTTGTAGTATCTCCTTTTTTGTGTAAGGGTTTTATAATAGAAAATTTTAAAATGTCCGGAAAAACGCCTTCGTTAAATGAAAGGTTGATTATGTGGCTAAGAGGCCTTGAAATATGACGTGCGATCTTTTTAAGAATCTCTGTAGGTAGCTCGTCGTATCCAACTGAGTTCGTATTTCGAAGCGACTGTATAATCTTATGAATTTCATCTGGAGTTACCGGCATCAAGAAGATACTGCTATGACAGCTTTGGAAGTCATTCTTGCACGATATGGTACTTACATTATCATTTGTTATGTTTATAAAATGGTCATTAAATGCAGATGCGATATCAATTGGTTTAGTCAAGACATTTTTTTCCAAGTGAATTTTTTCAATGTCATGTTCTGAAATGATAGTGCCGCTTTTTGTCTTAATTATGTTCCACATCGCTTTACCTTTATTTTTACTTTTTTGTAGATAATTTAGACTACTAATCCTCTGACTTTGCAAAATACAGCGCCTGAGTGTCTTTGAGTAACTTATGTATTTTGATTTGTTTACACATTTATTGGCGGCATTAAACTGATAGTTAAGATAGAGTCGCCTCTTGGTTAGACACGATTTTTTAATACTTTTTGTTAGCCATTTAGTGTTGTGAGTTTTATTAGATTTTATTTTCATATTTATTTTAGGGAAACATAGGTCAAAAAATAATTTTAAATAATCATAAAAAATTGAATACGATCTATTAGTATCATTTTCAGACAAAACATCTGAAAAAGTCAGTGACGATATTGCCCCCACGAATTTTTTTTCATTAGTTTGGCTTAAGTCACGTTTTTCAGCAAAATAATACGGCCTTGATAGTTTGATTTTTAGACTGAATTGTAGAGTCTGGCCTGTGTTATGGTCAGATAAATTAAGCTCGTGCGTTCGTCCTCTTGCCGTAGAAATGTTACTCATAATATGATCGATACATTTATTTTTCCTAGTGGGTTGATTTATGTGTAACCGCAAATTATAGCCAGAAATTAGATCTATTAGCATTTTCGAATATTTGTTAGGCTTTATCGTGTCAATATTGATGTCACCGGCTAGTACAATTTTTTTGTGTTTTTTTGTTACCTGATATAGCAATGCATACTACTAAACTTTTAATTATTAGGTCCAAAGGCACAGAATACATAATAATACAGTTACCAAGGGCTTTTATTAACACTTGTGTGTTTATTTTATCATAACATAAATTAGTTTTGGTTTGCAATTAGCGCCATTATAAAAACAAATTTTGAATAAAAAAGTTGAGTGAGCAATTCAGAAGCTCTGTCATTAATCCGCCCATCCTCAGTCCCTTGCGGCCTTATCATAAAAAACTAAGTTAGTCCTGGTTTAAGCCCGAACTAAGTAGTGTAAGTTTGTCACGGTATTAAAGTTGTATACAACTTTAACACAAATACAGATAGTTTACTTTCTAAACTGCACATATTTCCGACGTGTCAAACTGACGGATCTTGTGTCAAAGTGTCACATCACAATCGATATGCAAACTTCTATCCAACAGGCAATCAACTGTAAATTTTTAGACCATTGTAAAACTAGGGGGCTGCCTGGTTTAAGAAAAACCAGAGATAGTCCGAGACTTTGACATTATTGACATAATATCGAACTATCTAGCTCTAGAGTTGACTTCGGAAAACAAACCATCTGTCTTTGTATTAAAGTTGTATATAACTTAAATACCAAGACAAGCCTAGACTATGTAGTTCGGATTTAAACCAGGACTAATTTAGTTTTTTGTAATATGGCTCTTGTTATTTTTATGTTGTTCGATAGAAGTTTTAATCTCATATCTTCCGGAACTCATACTCAAACATCTAGTTACTCTCTCCGTACTCTTATTAAAATTAATTAAAAAAAACAAGTTAAATAAAGGTAAGCCAGGTCTTTACTCTTCAAATTATAAATTATAAGCATGGAATTCTTAATTTACAATGCAGTGAGGTACCTATGTTTTATTTTTAATCTGAACATTTATTCCAGGGCAAGGGCAATTTTTGAAAGGCACAAAGCATTTTAATTTATTTAATTATAGAACAGAGTATTTAAATAAATTGACTTTTTAAATTATGTTATCGCGATGGCATTTTATTGCTATCACTTACAAAAAAAAAAAAAAGTTTGGCTTTGAAAACAAAAAATCTAAAAATTAGTGAGCGAAGTGTTTTCTATCTCAATATTTTCCGCATTTAGGAATTTTCCAAACAATATGAAAACAAGTCACAATCGAAATTGAGGCTTTTACGCAAATCGAACGTTACGAAAGCCAGTCACGCAGTCTCTTGATTACTCCCAGCTAATATTTCAGGGCCCTTTGATTAGATTCGATCAGTTCGGGAATTAGAACCTGGATTTTCAGATCACAAAACAGAATGGAATGGAAAATTACATCGACTGGCTGAGAGTGCTACAAAACTGACTGGCAGATTGAGCTTGTGGAATGTGACATAGCTGGTGGCGGGCGTGAAAAGGTTAGTAAGGGCCCTAACTCACCGAGATGCCATGGTGACGTCGCTGGCTACGATTCCATGGCTACATCTGGCTACTTTTGGTTGCCAAAATTAAATGGAGTAGCCAGTAGCTAATCATATAATTAAATTACGGTCGGAATAATAGAACTTTGCAGTTTTACATAAACATGGACGATTTTGAATTTCCGCAATAAATCTTTGGGTATTAAAACAATTTTTTTCCACAAAACACGTGTGTGCTCTTGGCTCCGTCTTTGCGACCGGTTGGACACCGTGATTGAGACGCAGCTCGCTCGTGTACATTGTTTTGGCTACGTCGCCAGCGTGCCATAGGTATCCAGTCTCCACAAAGTGACCCGTTGGTTGTGGCTACGCTTCCAAATTGGCGACGTTACCAAACTGTTGCCAAGTGAGTTAACTGCTTTATATTTCAATGAGTTGTTTGGATACGTAGCCGCCTACGTTGCCATGGCATCTCGGTGAGTTAGGGCCCTAAAAGCCATATTGTGAAGGCCCATGTCCCATCTTCAGTCAATACCTTCCGTAAATAACACGGGCCTCTTTTCACCTTGCCACCATCGTGGGAATATAGATAAGACACGTGGTGAGCTCACCGTCGCCATTGCTCCCCACGAATGACTTCGCTAGCGCTTTCTTAATAACTAAGCTAGCAGAATGTTACAAGTCCGGGTTTTAAAGGCCATAATATGAACGCCCATGAATACAATTGTCAGTCAATGCGTTAGGATATTTTCAATAAAGGCAAGCAATGATATAAAGGCCCAATGATTCCCATCTTCAGTCAATACGGTCAGTATATTTTGAATGTGGCCATAAATGAAAACACATGATTCCATCATTGCGTATTTTCAATGAAGGCTATAATATATTTGTCCATGATTTTCAACTTAAGTCAATGCATTCAGGATATTTTCAATGAAGGCCATAGTATTATTGCCCGTGATTACCATCCACAGTCAATGCGTACATAATTTTAGAATGAAGGCCCATGAATTTCATCTTCAGTCAATGCGTGTAGGACATTTTCAATGAAGGCCTTAATATTAACACCCTTGATTTCCATACACAGTCAATACGTTCATCATTTTAGAATTAAGGCCCATGATTTATATCTTTATTGAATCATCTTCAGCCCACACTAGTCCACTGCTGGACGTATGCCTCACACAATACGCGCCACTGAGCCCCGTGCTCTTCTCATCTTCTCACTTTCTGCCCGCCGCCTTTCGTAGGCCATCGCTCCACCTAGCCAGAGGGTGCCCCATACACGCTTCGTTCAGTCAATGCGTTCAGGATATTTTAAATAAAGGCCCTAGCATTATCGCCCGTGATTCCCATCCACAGTCAATGCGTTCAGCATGTTTAGATTCAGGGCCCATATTCTTCAGTCAATGTGTTCAGTATGTTTTAAATGATTTCCATCTTGAGTCAATGCGTTCAGAATATTTGAAACTATTTGAACCCGCACTGGTTTTGTTTCAGTTTTGTTTCATAAGATGACAACCCATTACTTATTTTATGTAAAAAGTACTTAAATTTTCTGATTTTATCTGTACCTACTAAAAAATAACTACACTCTATGCTATACGACGATAATCATTAGTGAGTCTTTTGTGACCTAAGTGTGTATTTGTTCAGCGATCCGAGTAACGAGAATTTACAAAGCTTTTGTAGAAAACGTCTTTGTTATAGACACTTGTTCATAGAGATCACCTAGACGACTTCATTATAAATAAAGTCCCGATGAGTAAAGAAAAATAACTCTTGTTAGGGGAACCAAATAGAACACCTGGGACAGAAACTGAAGTGGCAATGGGCTGGTCATTTATGCCAAAGAACCGACAACCGTTGGGGTAAGTGATTTCTTAAGTGCAGACCGCGTCTTTGCAAATGTAGCGTGGGGCGCCCTCTGGTTAGATGGAGCGATGACCTACGAAAGGCGGCGGCAGAAAGTTGATGATAAGAGCCAAACACCGCGAGCTGACTGGCGCGTATTCGGAGAGGTCTATGTTCAGCAGTGGACTAGAGTTGGCTGATGATGATGATGATGATGTTGATGATGATGATGATGATGTTGATGATGATGATGTTGATGTTGATGATGATGACCGGGGACAGAATGTTTTTTTTTCTTATTGTGAGGTGGAAGTTAATTCAGTCACATTAATCAAACGGTCCAAACGCATTTAACTAATTTAAAATTTAATTGGAGGCGCTTTGTGTTCGTCCCAAGAATATACCCCTCAGTCTCCTCCCGTGGATGTCCTAAAAGCCAACTAAGGGATTACCCGGACTTGTTGATAAGATTTGTCCTGGCTGCTAGCTTACCATTGTTATAAGGTACTGGAAGAAAACGTTAGCAGAGTCAGTCGTGGTGTATATATTCTGTGGTCGTGGGAAGCAATGGCGGCGATGAGCTCACCATTTGTCACGTCTATATTCCACGATGGTGCAACGATGTGAAAAGATGCCCATTGAGGCTCTGCCTACCCACTTTTGGGAAAAGGCGTGTCGTGTGTCTATGCCTAACAAGTACCTATGTATATCAAATTGGTGCTTGTACGTAGGTAGTTGTCTCTTGGCTCACAGTCGCCAACATCGGATGGCTACTTAGGCGACAGGCGATCAAGGTCGTAGTCGTCGGTCGCCGAGGTCACCAGTATCTGAATGCTACCTTTAGGGGTTGTACCAAGTTAGAAAACAATAAAGTTTTTGTTTCATTACCTGTGGGTTTAAGTCCAGAGGCTCGAACGCAAGCAAAAAATAAATTGCAAAACAAAACATTTTTGATATTGCTATCGAGCATTTATCATTCGAGTCACGTTAGATATAAATTAAAAAACACGATAGGCTTTTAATACTCAGTATTACTAGATCCATGCGTCTGACACAATAACATTAACATGTCAAAATGTGTCTATAGAAAAACAATACAGAGATTCAACAAAAAAGTTTTGTTTACAAAATAGGTCGTTTTTTTTAGTTTCTTCTATGATTTCCTCTCAGTGCTACTGTAAGTAGGCGTTTTCACGGACGTTTCAAATCATGCGCTAATAGATGGCGCTGCTTTGAACCTAGCTTTCAAAATAAAGTGAATTGTCAATAAGTCAACAACGTAGTGATATATTTTCTCGGTATTTTGTTACTATCACACAAAAGCACATACAATGCATTTGTTAATTTTGACAAGCATACTTGAGTCAGCGCCATCTATCGAGCTAAATTGAACTACTTTTTTTTAAATTCGAAAATTAAAAGCTCTCAGTGCGTAATAGACCATAATGATAATTATTCATAGAAAAATACGGAATGTACGGACGCCGCGTGCTCTAAGGCGCAACTGTATGTAGCTAGAGGTTCCAGTAAATAATTTAATTTAATCGAACCGAAGCGTCACCCGAGATCTGGCTCTTATCTGGCTCAACGCATTAGTATTGCCATTGAGATGGCAATGCAGCCAGCATCTTAAGGACACTTCCGTCTGGTAGTGATTTGGATTAGTTGAGCTACCTTTAGATCGTTAGCAGTGGTCTTCAGGTACCTAGCACAACTGTTTCATAGGTATGTATTTTGTACATACCTTGTATTAGATGTACTATTCTTTCTGTAAATAAATATATTTTATAGAAAATTACATTACATACATGAAAAATTACCGAACTTGTTGGTAAGACTCGTTGGTATAAGATTTGTGTTATTACTGGAAGAAAGCGAGTAGATCCTGTTTGTCCCCGAATCTGTCCCCGTTCGGGGACAGACAGGAATTGTCAATTCCTGTTTGTCCCCCATGTCCCCATTGCTGTTATTGTGATATAATATTGTGTAGTGCGTATAAATGTCAATTTTTTTTTCAGATACGATTGCGTAATTGTTAGTGAAATAAATAACTGAAAGTGAAACTTATATAAAGGTCAAGTAGGTTACTATTAGGATAGTAGATAATCTACTAAAACCTTGCAGCTTCTAAAAGCAAACAAGAGTTTGGGAGTGCATGTACCAAAGTAAACAGTTTCTAAGTTACTCGGAAGTTCCCGGGAGGATGCTCTTCTACGAAAATTTGTTGTCTCCAAATGTTGGCTCAAAATTTTACTAGGATAGGTATTTTGTATGTGGATGATGTATGTCGCATGCCGCGTAACTACTTCATATGGATTGTTTTTATTTACTGTACTGGCATTAGCTTGCTTAAAAAGTAACAAGTGTTTTATGAAAAATATCTTTTTTTAAACAAGCTTTTATGAAATTAGTGATCGGAACGGTGTGCTGATCAAAATGAGCCCAAACACGGTCATTCTACTATTATCCATCGAGGAGTGCCGTTTTCCACCTTCCGTCTCCATCATCAAATCAGCTCGCTGTCACCATAATATTGTATTGTTATCGGAACTTGACAAGTGTGACAAATTTCAGCTCAATCGAACACCAGGAAGTGGTTCAAATTTAACTTGTAAGATTTGATTTGAGCGCTGGTGGTCTAGTGGAAGAGAGCCCGACGTCCAATCCTACGATCGTAGGTACAAGTTCCGGTCATGCACCAAATAATTTTTCACTTGAAAATGTAAGTGCGCAAAATTAAAGCGCCACACGGTGAAGGAAAACATGTGAGGAAACCGGGATATACGTTTTATACCAGCATCCTCTGGGTTAACTGGACCTTCCGGACACTGAAATTTATCAATGGCCTGCGCGTCCAGTATAATAATGGCTTGAGGATGCTTTTGGGGCTGCCTCGTTTCTGCAGCGCAGGAATGTGTGCAGAATCCAGTGTAGATGGATTCCACGCAATCATGCGGAAACGATTTGCCTCCTTGATAAGCCGCGTGCGAGGTGGTACCAATAGCCTCCTCGTCACCATCCTGGACAGGGTTTACTGTACCGTCGTGAGGCACTTGAATGCCATACATATGGCTTCCAGAGCCGCTATGTTTATTGTGCGTTAGGTGTATGTTTTTGTTTTGTTTTTTTTTGTGTTTTCTGTAAGGACTTGACCTGAAATAAATGAATTTATTATTATACTCGTAGGACCAATAATTCGAAGTCATATGACATGTGCATGAAAGGAGCATTTGCGAGTCGCACTGAGTCCTTTCACCACACTTGTATTTTCACCATTAGTCGCTCGGTTAGTCAAGATGGTCATTGGCCTAACGTTGGATAACCAAAAAGAACCAGTGAGTCGAAGTAGTAGTAAAAAATATTATATACTTAATTTTAAAATTATTAATGACTGTCTGACCTCAAAGTAAATGTACTTTGGGTCAGCGTTAAAAAAGTGTCCGAACTAAAACAAAGACAAAACTCGAATTGAGACAATTCTGACAAGTTTTATCTATTGCTGCTTGATTATTGAACACATTTAAGGACAAGAGTGTGACCGGCAGTGTATCGAACTCATTTGTCATCATACGAATTTTCATTACCTTTGAAAGTGTTTTCTATCTATCTATATTTGGTGATAGTGTATGGAATATAACTTTTGAAACTATCATGGTTATGTACATAATTTTCACTAGAAACGGGATATTTACCATGGCAATTTTTTTTGGTACAAGAGGCAATTGAGATTACTAAGTACAGAAACTCCAATAGAGAAGATGGTTTTCAATTATCTGGAGTATGGAAGCCCGTGGTAAGAATGTGTAAGAATCAAAAAAGTGTGGTACCTGCTACGCGTCCGGACACCGTTAGTGTTGTGTGTCGAGTTGGTGTGAATTGTGACAACGAAACCGATGGTAGTGGTATCGTTCGTAATAAAAGAGTGAGAAAGAGGGTAGATCGATATATCTGCCAATAACATCTACTCGCAAAGACTTTAGTCAGTTCTCCCGTGATCATGGCACATGCAACTGTGCCGAAATATCGGGAACATATAAAACTCAAAAATCATGGTAAATATCCCGTTTCTAGTGAAAATTTAGTGTATGGAATAATACGTTGAGCGTAGGGTTATTAGACAGTCTTTGGGGAAATCATTACAAGTATGTAATTCTTAAAATTTATTTGATCTCATCTCAAATAACATCAGTGCTCAGTCATGATTTCAGGGTTAGCCCCTGGAGAGCGGTTGAAAATCCTTTGCCATAGGAACGTTTTTGTTTTGTTTTGTATTAACCAAATATAAGTGTGTTCTTTTATCATATTCACATCACATCACACTATCAAATTAATATTATAAATAAGAAAGTTTGTGAGTGTGTTTGTTACTTCATCACGCTGAAACGGCTTTGGATGAAATTTTCCTGTGCTCAAGGCAACCACAGCGCAAGTATAATAAAAAATGAGTAAGTGCATAATAAAAAAAAATTTAGAACAAACAGTACCTTCTTATAAACTAATAACTATTATAAACTAGCGACTCACCTCGGCTTCGCACGGGTAGCCCCCGGTGAACCCCCCCCCCGTCCTACCCCTCCCACTATGTCCTATCTCCTGGTTCTAAGCTACCCCCCTACCAATTTTCAGCCAAATCGTTTCACCCATTCTTGAGTTATAAGTGGTGTAACAAAGACGAAATGAAAAAAAAAAAATTAAAACAACGTATAAACCTCCGGAGCCCGAGACCTTTCCAACGAATGCAAAACCGTGGCAATCGGTTCGTGCGTTCTGGAGTTATAGCGTCAGGAAGGAAAACCCCACTTATTTTTAAATATTAAAAAAATATTCTACCACTTCACATGACATGTTGCCCTTTTATATGTTTTTTATATCTGGGTGTTTCATACGGTTTATACGTATTATTATTTTGCAAAATGCCATCTACCCAAAGTTGATTGTCAAAAAACTTCTCTGTTTTTAAGTGTTTTGGATGCAACTTGTGTTTACTCTTCTGTTAACAAATTTTCGTTCATTGCCTTTTTTTTTTTTTTTTTATTCTACTTGGATGACGGATGTTAAGCGGTAACCTCTGACTATGAACGGTGCATTACCTCATAGGTCACGTCCACCTAGGACGCACCCTATGTGGCAATGCACTGCGCCCGCCACCCTGAGACATAAAGATGAAAAGTCTCATGTGCCTGTAATTTCACCGGCAACCTTACCCTTCAAACCGGAACACAGCAATGCGAGCACTACTGCTTTGCGGCAGAAATAGGTATGGTGGTAGTACTTCCCAGGACGAACTCTTTCACAACAAAGCTCTACTACTACTAAAACTAACTAACTAACTACTCGTGCCTTGTGATACCGAGACACTTCAAAGGCTTTTGATTCCTACCCAATGAAGTGTAGGATTATTTATAACCCTTAGGAAACTATTTATTCAGTAGTATGCATCTGAGATAGCTTGTAAATTGATTGCAGCATTTATGGAGTGTGATGCTCGTTGCTTACCGTTTATAGGGTTCTGTATTCAAACAGGAACTCTTATAGTTTCGCAATTTATCACAGATAGGTAGGCTTTACAAGTTAACGAGTAATAATCGAACAATTCATAAAATGTACTCGGAGAATTCCAAATTCCATTTAAAATTCAAGATAAAGATAAGATTAGGTTAGATGACGTTTTTAGTTGTGTAAACAGAAAAACTTCCTTCTAAGTCCACATATTGTGACGGGGCAACTACGGAATACAACTACAATGCGCGGCCCAGCACGCACTTGGCCTCTTTTTATTATTGTACTATGTAACATATTATAGTGTCTAGACACGCGCGCATTTACGGAGATCAGTCTTCATGATTCAAAGCAACAATCAGTGTTCATTTTGATCAATAGGTACCTACTGAAGGAAAAAGCTCTCGATTGACAACCGTGACACGGATGACGGCGCAGCAGTCTAGGAAAGCCACGGTCCACCACATTCGAGCCACATTCGAGCCACGTGGCCAGAACCGATATACCTTTTCATCATAGGACGAGCAGGCGTACGGCTCAGTACCATCCTTACCTTATTGGTATACCTTCTATTCGCACAAAACGTTTCAGTTCTACCTTTATAATGCGAACTTCGAAGGAGTGGAATACACTACCGTCGTCTGTCTTTCCTGAAAACTATAACCTGGGTCTCTTCAAGTCTATAGTGAATAGCCTTCTAGACCTTTGTGCTCCACTTCAGCCACATCGTCACTTACCAACAGGTGAGATCGTGGTCAAACAAAGGTCTATCAATGTAAAAAAAACAAAAAACAACTACATTGTAAATGTGCTGGAAAGACTGTGGATGCACGTCCGCTGCTGATAAAATTTTCAATACAAAACGTATCATTTAAAACACCTCTGGTGTGTTTTCCAGCAGCGAACATGTAGCGCTGAAAGGTTCAATCAGTTTCAACGAAAATTTTTGTATGAGGCGAAGAAGGCCAGCGCACGCTCTGATATTACCGTGTTTTTGTGTATCAAATAATAATATGAAAATGCCATTTAGAGTTTTGTAAAAAAAAATTGATGAGTTCGCTAACTCAAATAATAATTAATAAGTTACTAAATGTTTAAAAAATTATAACGTGTTAGAAGTAAATCTAAAATGGTAGGCATTGCAATTTTAAAAAGGTAGTCTTTGATAAAAAAAAATATCGAGTGAAGTAATTCAAATAGTGTATTGAATTTATGATTTCAGTGTAAGAAGTATCCAATATACCAGGCGAGTAGCAGCAGTCGATTTGTTTGTTTGTTTAGCTTTCACGCTAAACGACTGGACCATATGCAAAAAAGGAGTTCAAAAGTGAAACCGCGAGTGACAGCTAGTATTAAATATGCGTAAAATCTACCAAATTAGCTCAAGTCATACAAAAAAGCTGTGATGGACGGTGAATAGTCTACCACACAAAAGTTTGTCAATACCGTCTGAGAGAAATACTAGAGGTTCTAAGACTATCGAAGATTACGCGACCGACTCACCTTTCAAGCGTTTAGTTTCCTTTCAACTACAATTTACACTCTATGTGCTTAGATTCCGATGCTGGCCTAACAACTAATGATTCAGTATTGTAATTTGGCAATGTTCCTAGATTGTATTATAGTTTCAACAATGTTAGCAATTTCAGCATTGTTTTCCAAACAAAGTCAGTTCAACCGACAAATACAGAAAGCTTTAAAACCAATGTGTGTTTACGAAACCATTGAAACGTTACAAAATTATTAGCAACGCAAAATGGAAAAATAATTATAACTAGTGGTTCGAACAGAAATGAGACCTCGTGAATCCACGCAATGTAGGTAGGTTCCTCCTACATCCTTAACATTTCAAAGGCATTGAGATGACAAAATCTTCGACGATGGTCTTTAAATCGAGATTACGCAAGTGGCTCCTACCTCACAATTTCTACTCGATAAACGAGTTCTACGAGCTGCCAATTTGTTCTTAGTAGGTAATCATGTATTTTTTAATGTATAATATTTATATGTATTTTTTAATGATTAAATTAATTTTTGATTATCTTTATAATAATATGTCTTTATATTTTATGAATGATTATGATTTATAAGTAATATGGTTATCCTATGAATTCCATATTCTAACTACCTACCTTACTTATAACTTGGTTTTGTCAATAAAGATATTGTCTGTTATTGTTGTAACGCCGATTCTTTCAAGTTGATTCGTATTATAATTACTTTTAAATCTTTATAGTATTGGCGTTTATTGTTTTTGTTCTATTTTCTAACTTTGTAAAGTACCCACCTCAGCCTTGCGGACTTGCCCCAGGGACGCAAGCTAATTACTAGACTTCATTAGAAGCGTTTAGGTAGGTACTAATACGTATCTATTGCGGAGTTCCATTGTCTATATTCAGAGTCCTTCGATGATGTCACAATATTGTAATGCCACCAGAACTACCTACAGCTCGTTCATCATAAGATGGCACCTGTAAATACTCCATGGCAGGTGCCAACTTACGGTGAACGGTCTGTAGTATGTACATTTTCAGCTCAATCGAACATTGGGAAGTAGATCAAAATTAACTTGCAACACTTGATTGATAGCTGACATCAACATTATCATCAGCCGGTAGAAGTTTACTGCTGGAGGTAGTTCTCTCCCGTGGATGCCATGGCGAACACCTCCTTCCGAAGAAGTGCTCGCATTGCTGTTCCGGTTTGACGCGTATGGGTGCCGGTGAAATGACAAGCACATGAGACTTTTTATGTTATCTTTATGTCTCTGGGTGGCGGGCGCAGTGCAATGCCACAACATAGAGCGCGTCCTAGGTGGACGTGACCTATGTGGCAATGCCCTTTCGGCCGCCATGGTGACTGTGTTTTGTAACCAGTTACCTTAAAAGAAATTGTCGCATTGGGTACCGCTTAACATCAGGTGGGCCAACTGTATGTTCCGGCAGTTAAAAAAAAATGGTGACGATGCGCTCACCACTGGTCACGTCTATATTCCTGCGATTTTGTTACACACAGAGAAGAGGCCTATTGTGGCCCTGACTGATCCTTCGCGGAAAAGGCGTGTGTTAGCATGTCTTTATAGTATTTATGTAGGTATATCGGAAAAGCAGTAGAATATTCAGGTTTTAATATTTAATGCACGTCTTTGCTCTTCGTAACAAGTTGTGGAGATATCCACAACTTTGCATTCGTGTCGCGAATTCGTGAGTGAACTTTCTACTTACATTTTAATATTTTACAGTTTCTTTAGTAAGTTGTGAAACAGTATATTATGTATATGTACTTGCAAGTTAAGAATGTCTAGTTTTTTTTAAATGAAATAAATAGGCAAACTAGCATACGGCCCACCTGATGTGAAGTGGTCACCGTCGCTTATAGACACCGGCAACACCCAGGGTATTGTCGAGGCGCTGCCTACCCTGAAGGAATTTATGAACATTTTTCTTGAAGCAACACATGTCGTAACCAAGCGGGAAAACCTCTGATGAAAGCTCATTCCATAGTTTGTAGGTATGGGGAAGAAATGATCTCGAGAAACGAGTCGTTCGAGAAACCCAGGGATCTATGATGTGCGGATAAGCCTTGTCACGGTGCCGGGAAGAGCGATGGTAAAATCTCGATGCCGGGATGAGATCGAAAAGCTCGTCGGAACATTCCCCGTTGTAGAAATACCACCAAGTAAGAAAATTCTCAAGTAAGTAGAAATTACATTTAAATCTGACCCTGAAATTCCGTTCCAGCGGGACTCTCACCCGCATCTTAGCCTGTGATCGGAGTTTGGCCTTAGAAAGAGCTATGATTTTATAGAAGAGATGTGAGACGTTTTTATTCCCCAGAGATACACTTTCGGCTTGTATACTTAAATATAAATGTTTTTTAGATGACATGGACTCGTCTAAAGACTAAAGACAATTAGACCGTTAATTTTATTAATTTGAAGGTTGTACAAGGAATACCTACATGGAGACCACAAGCATGTCTTACTCTCAAGTTTTGCTGATCAAAATGAGCCTAAGCACGGCCTGTCTACTGTTATACATCGAGGAGTTCCGTTGTCCACCTTCCATCTCCATTAGCAGATCAGCTCGCTGTCACCATAATATTGTATTGTCATTAGAATTTGATTACTATGAAAAATTTTAGTTACCTAAATCAGATGTCAAGAAGTGGTTCTAATTCAGCATCTAAGATTTGACCCGAACATAAATAAATAAATAAAGAATGCTGGCAGTTCACAGAACATTATCTAGCCCCAAACTAAGCAGAGCTTGTGTTATGGGTACTAGATAACTGATATACTTAGTACAATATATTACATAGATAGATATTTTTTTTTATACATAGAAAATACCCAGAACACCCTGAACAAATATCTGCGATCGCACAAATATTTGTTCCGAGGCGGGAATGGAACCCGCAACCTCCTGCGTCGCAGGCATACCTTCGCCCGCCGCGCCACAGAGGTCGTCATACACACTTATACATTGCAAGATAAATAAAAGGTTGTAAAAAGTGCCCATCGTGCACCACGGCTATACGGTAAAGGGCGTAGCCAGGATGTTATTAGGGGGGCAGACAAAGAAAATCCTAGATTATATTGATTTGATCGTTATTTTTAGCATATAATTTTCACATGAGCAGAGGTTTTTTTTTTTTTTTAAATATATACTACTGATTGACGGGACAAGCAGATGGCCCACCTGATGTAAAGCGGTAACCTCTGCCTATGAACAGTGCATTACCTCATAGGTCACGTCCACCTAGGACGCACCCTATGTTGCATTGCCCTACGCCCGCCACCCTGAGAACATAAAGATGAAAAGTCTCATGTACCTGTAATTTCACCGGCACCCTTACCCTTCAAACCGGAACACTGTAATGCGAGCACTACTGCTTTGCGGCAGAAATAGGTATGGTGGTAGTACTTCCCCGGACGAACTCTTTCACAAAAAAGCTCTACTACTACTAAAATGAAGAAATAAAGTTCGTCAAAATTACAGTTTACCTGCGAACGACCGCTCTTCTAGGGGGGGGGGGGGGGGGGGGGGGGGCAGCTGCCCCTCCCTGTCTGTACCTCAGTACGTCCATCGTAGCACACCCTTTTTAACAGAAAGTGAAAAGCAACCGTCGGTTTTCTCAGAGCTCAAACCGTCACAGGCCTGAAATGAAATCCTGAATAACGCAATCATAACATTGTTATGGCCCAGTGAGCATAAAATCGGCCGTGGATAACCAAATTTACACAGAGCAGCTGTTATAATCATCACGCTCAGTGAACAAGTACGAATTATTGCCTTAATTCAAAATTAACTGTGTCCCCGAAGAGCTTATCGTGGATCGTGGCCAGCGATTTTGATATTAAGGTGTGCCCACGCAAGACGAGCCGAGCACGAACGGAACATGAGCCGAGCACAATTCGTGCAGTGTGGACCGACTTACAAGCCTCACCGAGCGCGCATTTGCCTCGTGCTCGACTGTGCCGGTTGTCGGTTTTTAATGTTCCGTACCCAAAGGGTAAAACGGGACCCTATTATTAAGACTCCGCTGTCCTTCTGTCCGTCTGTCACCAGGCTGTATCTCATTGATAGTAAGACTGTTGAAATTTTCACAGATGATGTATTTCTGTTGCCGCTACAACAACAAATACAACAATATCAGAATGAAATAAATGTTTAAGGGGCTCCCACACATCAGACGTGTTTTTTTGTCGTTTTTATAGATAATGGTACGGAACCCTTCGTGCGCGAGTCCGACTCGCACTTGGCTGTTTTTTTGAAGATCACAAAGGTTTTTGCATCGCGCTTGTAATGCGCTCGTGCGCTCGTGGACGTGTTGAGTGACAGACGTGCCAATCACTCGAACGTGGACAGAAGATGTTTGTTCACCAAGAGCTGCGAGCACACTGTGGTAAATTACGTTCGACGACAGCGATCGTTGTAAGTCCACACTTGACGCCGCGAATGACGCCCAGAACGGCTCGGCTCTTGCTCGGCTTGTACTCCACTCGTGCTCGGCTCGTCTAGCGAAGCACCTTAGGACGATGACTATCAGGCATCGGCAGGCGTCTGCCGACGCGGTGTACCCACGGCGTGTTGCCTGTGGCTTTGGGCCTGTGAGAAATCGGGTTGTGGAACTGCACCTTAAGACTCCATGAGTAAATGTTGAACTTTGTGACGGAATCATGCATCAACTCTCTTTCATTTTAGTGTAGGTACTTACCTAAATAATGAATCATGTTATATATAACCTCGAAAAGCCTTATTCTTTTCGGATTCTATCTTTAGGGTTCCGTACCCAAAGGGTGCCAACGGGACCCCGTTACTAAGCCTACGCCTTCCGTCCATCTGTCTGTATTCTATCATAGAGGTACTTATATCAGGTCAGTCGTAACAGGTAGCCAGTTGAGTTAACTCATATTTTATTTTGTTGACCAATCTTATGGAAATAATAAAATGCAATAAACCTATTAATTCCCAAGGGGGTGAAAACGGAACCCATTGACCTAACGCTACACTATGCGTTCCCATACGGATTTAATATGGCTGGTTTATTGATAGTTTTTAATTAAAACGAAACGAGTCGCCCGCCTCGAAAAAACGACTATCCTGGGGTTTTTTTGATTGAATCCTTGAACTAGATGAAAATAAGAGGGATTTATTGAATTCACTACAAACATCTAAGTTCATCCCAGGACACTATATATCAGCTCAAGAAAGGTTCATTATTATCACAATATCTGCGATCCAGAAGGGTTGAATCTGAATACCTACTTAGCAATAGTAGATTGTATGATAAGGGAGCAAAATAATATTTTTACGGCGAGGGCGCTTTTTTGAATCCAGAGTGAAGTGAGAGATTCTAGATTAGAATGCCGAGCGTAACGGGAAGTAGTCGAATAGCAGTCTTTAGTAGAATCCTGAACGTAGCGAGGGACTCAAAGTACGTCGCCCGAGCCAAAAATATATTTTTCTCCCGAGTGATACACTCTACTTTTCATCACCCACTATGAGCAAATAAAAGGCGCCTCATATTTTATTGTAATATTATTATTTAATAAAACATAGAGTAACAAATAAATTGAAATTAAATAGTATCTAATAATATCTTGGCGCCTCTTGTATTTCTCCATTCAATAAAATTACCATACGCTTTCATATATTTCTCCCGAGATTTTGTAGGTAATAGATTATCCTTCACATTTCTTGCGTCAGTTTTAATACTTTCAGGAGTTAGTTCTATACTTTCACTGTCACTTGAAGAACTAATTTTTCAAAACAAAACCATGAATTTCTAATAATCCATGAATATTGACGAAAAAGTGGGCTATAGTTCGAGCGTTTTTTTTTATTCAGCCGGCGCGGCGGCGCTTCTATGGGCCTTCGTACCAGCCAGTATTTATTCAAACACTATACTTGCGTTTGATTTATTTGGCGCTGAACAATAATATGTTCCAAATTGAAAAAGTGCGCGGCAAAGATAATTGCGGTACACTTATAAAGAAGATTAAAAACTGATTACTGCCCGCTACAAGATTCTTACAGAAAACACCACCTTTGGGTGCACTTAAAGGCGAACCAAGTCGTCCTTTTCGAATAGATGGGTGAAAACGTTTTTGTATGTATTTTTTCTTCAGTACCTAGTTGTATTTTTATTCTCCCCATATACCTACGCTTAAATACGTAAAAGAAAGAAATTAATTGAAAGACTGTAGGTCCTAAAAAAAAATTCTGTGCCCACATGGTGTTGAAATAGATCAACCCTAACAGTAAAAACAGATGAAAAAAAAAAGAGATAGGCTTAAAACTTTTAATATAAAATACCTGAACTTAATTTCAAAATACAAATTAACTAGCTATGTACATTTTTAGAAAATTTTAAATACATATTTGGATAGCTATAGTTTTGCTATTAATATAACTTATACTTAACTAGGACTAGTAAACTAAACTAACAACGAGTTATCGCTAATAACTATACATTAACTAATTTCCAATTAACATAATATCTGTAAGTATTGATTATACTTAAAACTTTAATTTGAGACAAAAATTAGTCATTGCCACCATTTTAATAAAAAACTTTTTTTATAAAAACATTTCGTTAAAAAGACCCAATTTTGTTATCTAATCTAGGAATCATTTTATTATTCGTTCGAAGTAAGCTTGAGGCTCGTTCGCTTGTCGTTTCCTAGGTTCTTTCTTGGTTAGTGACCAGATTGAAGCATACTGCCATGAAAAGGGCCTTGTAACCAAAAGGAATATAGAACCGGATGGATTGAGTTCATCTCGCGAATGTTCCTTTTCCACCCTTCGAGAAAAAGGGCTGACTTAATATTCAGTTACAACGCTTTAATAAAATTTTGAAGCCATTGCGTTCACACTACGCTCACTCAATAACGGTAAAGGTTACAAACACTGTAATTACTTGAGGATGTAATCTAAATAAGTCATAGACAAGAAACACGATAGGTGAAACTTTTCTCGATTGATTTATTTTTTGTAATAGGCCCTCCTAAAACCCTTTTTAGAATAAATCTAAAGCGTTAATTTGTATACTATTCAGTAGGTAATCACATTACTTAGATTAATAGAGAATAATTTATTTTTATATTTGCTACTTCAGAAGCAAAATCATAGCTATAGCTAAGTATATAGCTAGTATAAAGATTCTCGAGTGTTGATCACGAAACACCTAGGATCTATAGTTTCTCTCCGTCAACATGTTGCAAGTTATAATAAGAGTGGTCAGGGAATCTCTCCAGTTCGATGTAGTCCATTTCAGTGCACAGCAGTCTCTCCAGCATGGAGACCACGTCCTTGAAGTCTGGCCTGGAGGTCTGGTCGGCTTCCCAGCAGTAGTACATGATGTTGTAGAGCTCTCGGCGACAATGCTCCGGCTTTTCAAGACGATGGCCTTCGCGGACCTGGAAATGCAAAATGAATAATTTTTAAAACAAATGCCATTCTAAAACCTGTGGAGACGAACCTCTGCAGAGGGTTTTTGACAGGGTTTTTAAGATAAGTAGACATGAGGGTGATCGATGACAGCGGTTCTTTTCTCAATTGAATAATAAATATTGAATTAATAAAGCCTACAGTTCAGTCTATAATTCCTGCAATGTTGCTGCCAAATTCCTATTCGTATAGGTTCGTATTAATTTTCTTCCATATATTTAAAAAATAATGTAGATATGTTTCTTTATTAGTCCACTATGTATCTGTATTGTATACTGTGGTGTGTCCGGCCTAAGAATAGACCTCTACGTCTCCTCTTGTGGATGTAGTAAAAGCCAAGTTTCTAAAAAACCGGAATCACCACCAGGAACGCTTTCATCCGGAGAAGTATCTCCTTTTGAGCCGAAAAGCAGTAGTGCTTGCATCGTTGTTTCCCCATTGAAGCCTGCCGGTGAAACAACAGGCTCATTAAACTTTTCATCTTTATGTCTCCGGCTGGCGGGCGCAGTGCAATGCCACGTGGGGCGCGTCCTAGATGGACGTGGCCTATATGAAGTACCTTATGAATTGTTATAGGTAGAGGTTACCACTTAACATCAGGTGGGCCATCTGTTTGATCCATCATTAAAATAACAATTTAAAAATCTTTTTCACACCACCTGCTCGATAATGTCTAATAGGGATATGAAGTTGTATGAAACTCCCTAGGGAATAAAGTGATTTGAATTTGGAACGTCAAATTGTTGTGGAAACTCGTGGAAAACTCTAAGTACAAAAATGCCCATATGGCATTGTAAAGAGGTTAGTTCGAAAATCGAACTGGCCACCATAAACAACTTGAAAAGAAAAAGGTGCGTTTCCAAAGAATATAAAACAAAAGACGGTGTTTGGTGCTGTGATTTTTAGTGAATTTTAATTGTCTCGCAGAAGGTGTAAAGAGTAGAGTATGCTCCTCTGCAATAAAGCCTGTCTCCGTCTTGGGCAGCTTGACCCCTCGCTTCACTCAGGACTCTATAACTCCCTCGATACGCAATTTAAGATACTGCTTTATTCCCATAGTGCATAATCTACTATTAGATGACTGGCAGGAAATGCTAAATAGAAATAAATGCTCCGTTAGGACAAAAAACTACTCATGTTTTTTTGTGCAATAAATTATTTAATAATAGACAACCTGCCAGGTCCGTCATGTACTCAAAACTTACTTTTCTCATTACATCACCAGCTGATAGTCCAGGGTACGGAGTAGATCCGAGGGTCACTATCTCCCAAAGAAGTACTCCAAAACTCCAAATATCAGATTTTACACTGAATATGTCGTCGTACAGAGATTCTGGAGCCATCCATCTGAAATTAGATCATTAAAAAGGTTAAATATTGACATACACGCCTTTTTATCGGAAGGGGTAGGGGAAGGCTTATATTAAACTACACATGTGCTATTTATCTAAATTAAACCAGTTAAAATGCCACCAAAAATAAACGAAATAACTCGAAAAAACACATTCAGTTTTTGAACAAGTGGCCAAAATAAAAACACATTCAAATGTAATAAAACAAAATTGATGACGCTTTTTTCTGAAATGGCAGATTAAGTCCCGAAGACAGTCTTTGATTTGACCCTTTTTGAAGCATAGATAAACTAAATATAAAATTAACTGTTACTTTCAAAATGATTGTTGAACCTGGGACGATGAGAAATATTGGTACTCTGAGAACTTTAATTCTTGTTCAATCGTTGAACCTGGGACGATCAGAAATATAGTTAAGTCTCAGAACTTTAATTCTTGATCTATAGAATTAAGGCCATTTTTAATTTTATTTCAAATCTTAACGAGAGCTTCACAAACTTAATTTAGGTGCCAATTAATCCACTTAGCCATTTATATGGTGGAGTGTAACATTTTGATGCTGATGCTTTTAGAATACTTTTCCAATAATTAAACATTTTTACTTTAGAATAGGTACTTTATTCTGAGTGTAAATACTAAGTCTTCGTAAAGTCAAAATTATTAGCAATAAGCTCATTTGACTAAAAAGCGTTTGCCAATCAGCTATTGCAATTCAAAATCCATCCAATCGAGATAGTAAATACCATTTCATTAAAAACCTACCGTATTAAACACAATCCTTGGATTTTGGATTGATTATGGCCGTCAATCTAATAAATAAAAGGCAAAGTCCCGACTGACTGACACACACTGACCGACAGAATGAGATAACGAACAGACTAAACCGCTAGTCGTAGAGACTTGAAATTTGGAGGATGTGTTTGCCTCGATGCGAAAAGTACTAAAAATGGAATTTTCAAAATTCGCATCCTAAGATTAATGACTTTCATTTGAGATTCTAATGTAAAAAACAACTCTGTATTTCGGAAACCGTTGGAAATATAACCTTAAAATTTAACATAAGGTTTCCTCATTTAAAATTAACATGAGTACCTACCTACTCATGTTTCAGCGGTACCTGGAATTTTCATGAAAAAGGAAAGCAAAAAGTTTACTTAAAATTAAAAAATAGGTAGTTTCACGGTGAAGTTATTGAGATAAAAATATTTTCAGGGCCCATAACTTGAAAAACTTGAGTGTGATGTTGTTTCAATGGTCGTTTCGCGGTTACGTTGTTGAGTTTATAATATACGACCTCTGTGGCGCGGCGGGCGAAGGTTGGCCTGCGATGCAGGAGGTTGCGGGTTCGATTCCCGCCTCGGAACAAATATTTGTGCGATCGCAGATATTTGTTCAGGTTGTTCTAGGTATTTTCTATGTATAATAAAAAATATCTATCTATGTATTATATTGTATTAAGTATATCAGTTATCTAGTACCCATAACACAAGCTCTGCTTAGCTTGGGGCTAGATAATGTTGTGTGAACTGTGTCCAGGATCATTTATTTATTTATATTCCACGGAGACGAAGTCACTACTAGTAAAGTAAAAAGGTAGGTAATCGGTTATAAATATGATTTACCTTATAGGCAGTCGGCCGTCACTTTTCCTCTCATAGACATGAGTGCCGGCCACGTCTCTGGCGAACCCGAAATCAGCCACTTTACACGTTCTCTCCTCCGTTATAAGCACATTGCGCGCCGCCAAGTCTCTGTGGATTATCTGTAAAGATATTAAAGATATAAAACAGAACTGTGCGATCCTTTTACGACTGATTGGAGTTTCTTTCAACGTAATGTAAATATTGACATAGATCGGCGTAGATGTGAACCACACAGCCTTCGCTTCTTTTGTTCCGCTTCAAGAAATATATATTTCAATATCCGTAGAATTGTTTTGCCACAATGCGCCCTTTCAACTAGATTTGAACTACAAAGCTTCAAGGAAGATATTTTCCTTGAACAAATTTTTTACAATTTCTCAGCATTTCCTAAAGTTGTGAATGCTTTCAACGAATGAATTCCCTCTTCATTAAAAGCTTTTATTTAACCTGAAATGTATGATGTATGTTTGTATGTATGATGTATGTTTGTATGTATGATGTATGTTTGTCAGGGTGGAATCTTGCAACTGTTTTTTAAGCAGTTATCCTCAACTGATACTACTGCCTGACTGACTGCTATTTTGCATATCGGTCAAGTTCCGATAACAATGCAATATTATGGTGACAGCGAGCTGATCTGATGATGGAGATGGAAGGTGGACAATGGAACTCCTCGATGGATAATAGTAGACTGGCCGGGTTTACGCTCATTTTGATCAACACACGGTTACGATCACTAATTTTATAAAAGATTGTATTGAAAAAAAAAAACACTAAAAACTTATTTTCTTTTATTGATAAACCATGCTACTATAAAATCCAATTACCCGTGGAATAGTTACTTAGTGTTTTTATTTTTTTTGCATTGACAGGCATTTTTAAATTCAATCGAAAGAGATAAAATACGGTGTAACTATTCAAAGGATGATCCGCGTTTATGAGCACGTTAAGACTCAATAAGCTGCTAAAAATTATGGAAAGATCTACGCTTCCTCCTCGTGCTCCTACTAAATACTCCTACTGATAGGAGCACCGGGACCCATGTCCTGATACTCCTACTGCAAAAGAAAATTGTAAAACGCTAAGTAGGAGCATCGAGACATAACGAAAATAGAATTACTCATGGGCATACTCTGATTCAAGTACAGGTGAATGCAGTTGTCTATAAAATACTAGCGACTCGCCCCGGCTTCGGATGGGTAGCACCCGGTGAACCCCCCCCCCCTCCCCCCTAAGACAATCTCCTGGTTCTAAACTACCTCCCCACCAATTTTCAGCCAAATCGGTTCGTGCGTTCTGGAGTTATAGCGTCAGGAAGGAAAACCCGACTTATTTTTATATAGTAGATTAAGAGTCACTTATCTATGAAAGTAGAGTTACGATTGGTTCTCTTATTATCAGTTAACTTATTACCTACTGCACTGCATCATGTTGGACTCACGATGTTTTTATTTGAATACAACTTGATATGAAGGATCAAGCAGGTGACCCACTTAATGTTAAGTGGTACCCTCTGCCTACGAACAGTGCATTATTCAGTCACGGACACTCTCTATGCAGCATTGCACAGCGCTCACCACCTTGAGACAGAGATGAAAAATCTCATGTGCCTGTAATTTCACCGGCACCCATACCCAAACCGGTACACAGCAACGCGAGACAAACTGCTTCGTGGCAGAAATTCGTATGATGTTAGTACTTACCCGTATGAACACAAAAAAGTTCTACTACTGCTAAAATTATGTGAATTCGTGTACATACATACATAGGTACATAGACACACGCCTTTTTCCCCGAAAGGGTAGGCAGAGGGCCTCTTTTCACTGTGGTTTGCACCATCTCAGGAAATAGACGTGACAAGTGGTGAGCTCATCGCCATTGCTTCCCACGACTGACTCTGCTAACGCTTTCTTCCAGTAATAACACATTCCATAATAAACTAGCTACCAGGACAAATCTTATAGTACCAACGAATCTTACAAACAAGTCCGGGTAAACACAATTTTGTTTTAACCAAAAAACATTGTGATGGTGTATGCATAGACACACACAATGTTTTTGTAACACACCCGAACAGTATCACGTGTATTCGCTCATAATTGTTTTTAGCGCTCAACTTGATGCCCAAGGCATTTTCATCAACATTTTTAACCCCCGACGCAAAAACGACGGGGTGTTATAATTTTGGCATCGTAGCTCCCGGACGGAGGAACCATTTTTTTTTGTTTTTGTTTTAAAGGTGAATTTTTCGGGATTGTTCTTAGCTATGTTTGATCAAAATCGGTTCAGCCGTTTCATTGCGTTGAAGGTTTTTAAATTTTTACAAAATTTATTAATTGTAACCATAAATGTTTACCCAATCATATATAATGATCTTACCCCTTTAGAACTCAAAAAGTCCATGCCCCTTGCGACTTGGAAGGCGAAGTGCGTGAGGTCCCGTGACGTAAGGAACTGACTCCCGCCGTGCGTGTTTCCGTAGTGTCTCTCGGCACGGGAGTCCCGTAGGAACTGTTGGAGCTTGCCGAGACTGACGAACTCCATGATCACTAGGGTTGGCTCCTGTAGAGAGAAACATTAAGTAGGTAATTTATAATATCCAACAAATTACCGACCGGGCCAGGAATCAATGTTTTCGGGTAAGCAGAGATTCACGATCGGGGCAGATTTGTGAGGTTTACTGGAAGTACCTGAAAAGATCTAATTTGCGCGATTTTTATACTAAAATTAGACAATTAACAACATGCCGTAATTAAAAATTAACAACATTAACGTGTGTTAATGTCGTGTTAACCCACGACGCAAAAACGATGGGGTGTTATAAGTTTGACGTGTCTGTGTGTGTGTGTGTGTGTGTGTGTATGTGTGTGTGTGTCGGTGTGTGTGTGTCTGTCTGTCCCATCGTAGCTGCCGAACGGATGAGCCGATTTTATTTATTTATTTTTTGTTTGAAAGGTGAATTTGTCAGGAGTTTTCTTAGCTATGTTTGATCAAAATCGGTTCAGCCGTTTCATTGCGTTGAGGGTTTTTAATTTTTACAAAATTTATTACTTTTTATATTGCATTGTGTAAGAAGTTTGATGTACCTATGTTATACAGTTTTTTCGGACAGTTTTGGATGTCTGTTCAAGTTCCTAAGGATCGGAATACTAGTAGTTCTACGAACGTAGACCTCGCGACGATGGTAAACGTCAACTCGATCTAATGACCTATTTACGACTTTGTCGGACAGTTTTGGATGTCTGTTCAAGTTCCTAAGGATCGGAATACTAGTAGTTCTACGAACGTAGACCTCGCGACGATGGTAAACGTCAACTCGATCTAATGACCTATTTACGTTCTCGAGGCACCACACAGGCGCTCTCCACCTAGTAGTAAGAAGGATCATCAAAAGAAAAACAGACCGTGTTTGTTGCCTGATTCTTCTAGGTCTGGTTGCGTTGGAACAGGAGTAACTGTAAATTTATTTTTTAAGACGATTCAAAATGATCCTTGTGATTTCAATGAATAAAATACTTTTGACTTTGCCTTTGACTTTGACTTTGTATCACAATGTTCTATTGCGCGTGCGTATATTGAAAGTATACAATAACACTACAGCGGAACTGCTCGCGTATAGTTTCAAATTGTATTATCCATAACTATTTTTAGCCCCCGACGCAAAAACGACGGGGTGTTATAAGTTTGACGTGTCTGTGTGTGTGTGTCTGTGTGTGTGTGTGTGTGGCTGTGGCATCGTAGCTCCCGAACGGATGAACCGATTTTAATATTGTTTTTGTTTGAAAGGTGCATTTGTCGGGCGTGTTCTTAGTTATGTTTGATCAAAATCGGTTCAGCCGTTTCATTGCGTTGGGGATTTTTTAATTTTTACAAAATTAATTACTTGATAGAAGCTATACACGATTTCTGCGTAATGGTCGCGTATACTTTCTAGTGCTGATTCAGTGAATTACTTAAGAGATTTATACATCTCTTCCTATCTTTAAAAAGCTATTGAAGATAGAAAGATAGGAAGAGATTATAAAACTCTTCCTAACTTTAAAAAGCTATTGGAGATAGAAAGATAGGAAGAGATTATAAAACTCTTCCTATCTTTAAAAAGCTATTGAAGATAGAAAGATAGGAAGAGATTATAAAACTCTTCCTATCTTTAAAAAGCTATTGAAGATAGAAAGATAGGGAGAGATTATAAAACTCTTCCTATCTTTAAAAAGCTATTGAAGATAGAAAGATAGGAAGAGATTATAAAACTCTTCCTATCTTTAAAAAGCTATTGAAGATAGAAAGATAGGAAGAGATTATAAAACTCTTCCTATCTTTAAAAAGCTATTGAAGATAGAAAGATAGGAAGAGATTATAAAACTCTTCCTATCTTTAAAAAGCTATTGAAGATAGAAAGATAGGAAGAGATTATAAAACTCTTCCTATCTTTAAAAAGCAATTGTTCAATCACTTTTTGTCCATATCGTAAAGCTGTTAATTCTAGTAATATGTCCAGATGTTTTTTATTTTTATTTATTTAGTATATTTTGTGTAGTTATATTATATATTTATGTATTATAAGTTGGATTGTATGTATACGTATACTTTTATTTATTTATTTATTTTATCTACACCACCGTCCTTTATCGTTCTCGACAATTCCAGTCCATACCAAGGTTTTCTGGAAGAGATCGCTCTCAGCGATAAGACCGTCCATTGTACTTCCATACTATATTTTTCTGGTTGTTTTTCATGTGTCAATTATTTTTTTTGTGGTGTACAATAAATTGTTATTTATCTATCTATCTATCTATACAAGTTCTGACATTACGACATGGATTTAATACACTAGAGAACAGTGATCAACACCTGCGGTGTCGGTAACCAGAACCGACACCTGCACGCCAATACCCAATAGCCTTAAACAAATAAACCAAACATAACCTCAACATTTTCTGTTTGACGACCTCTGTGGCGCGACGGGCGTAGGTTCGCCTGCGACGCAGGAGGTTGCGGGTTCGATTCCCGCCTCGGAACAAATATTTGTGCGATCACAGATATTTGTTCAGGGTGTTCTGGGTATTTTCTATGTATAATAAAAAATATCTATCTATTTAATGTATTGTATTAAGTATATCAGTTATCTAGTGCCCATAACACAAGCTCTGCTTAGCTTGGGGCTAGATAATGTTAAGTGAACTGTCCAGCATTATTTATTTATTTATTTTTATTTATTTTTTTGGCAATGGAAACTAGTGTAGTATGTTTTTCGCACAACATTTTAGCACACGTTATTGAAAAATATAGGCGAAACCAGCGTAATAACTATGTATGTAGTTTATTTATATATTTATGGTTAATTTGATAAAGCCTCTATACAGCTGCATCTTTATAGTGTACCAAATTGTTTGTTTTTTAATTGAATGCTTGTAAATTGACGTGACTAAGTGTTCCCTGTGATATTATGGTATTTTTTTTTTTTTTTTTTTTTTTTTTTTTATACTATTGAATGACGGAACAAGCAGATGGCCCACCTGATGTTAAGCGGTAACCTCTACCTATGAACAGTGCATTACCTCATAGGACACGTTCACCTAGGACGCACCCTATGTAACATTGCAATGCGCCCGCCACCCTGAGACATAAAGATGAAAAGTCTCATGTGCCTGTAATTTCACCGGCACCCTTACCCTTCAAACCGGAACACAGCAATGCGAGCGCTACTGCTTTGCGGCAGAAATAGGTATGGTGGTAGTACTTCCCCGGACGAACTCTATTAATAAATATATGAAATATGAACTAATACAATTTGAAACTATACGCGAGCAATCCCCGATCAGTCCTGACCTGTTCGTACTGTTCTTGTATACATTCAATATACACGTTGCGCGTTATACCGTACTAACCTTTTCTGTACAGCACGCTACTAGCCTGACGACATTGGGATGTGTGCCCAGGCTCTTCATAACCGCTAGTTCTTGAAGTAAATCAGTTTTTTCTTTCTCTGAAGCGTTTTCTTTGAGTGTCTTCACAGCCACAGTATTCTCACCCTTTTTGCCTGCGAACAGAACAAAATAAAATTAGCAACTTTTAGTTCTAGTGAGTATCTATATATATATAAAACAAAGTCGTGTTGGTTACACCACTTATAACTCAAGATCGGCTGGACCGATGTTAGTTATCTCTTTTTTGGTGGATTCTTCTCCGTTCCGAATAGCAGAATAAGTAATAAAATATCGGGGGGAGGGGGGGGGGGGGGCTGTTTTTCACCGGGGCTACCCGTGCGAAGACGGGGCGAGTCGCTAGTTATAAATAAATAACTATTATGACTATTATTATTGTGACCATTCATCAAAATCTGCAGTTTAGGGAACCTTGCTGCCTTTACTTTAAGGTACAACGAACCTTTGTAATTTTAAAGTTTCGTCTAGAGAATTCAGCTCGCGTGTTGCTCTGAAATGGCTTCCTAATGGGGGCTGTTTGCTGCTCCTAAATGAGCAAGTCTTACCTTAGGGATTGACACACAGTTCGTTTTAACTACTTGTTGCTATTTTTACGTTGATAATGTATCTTCTATTATCTATTCGAAGATGTATTTTCAGTGTGTCCCGCAGCGGGAATCAAACTCGCAACCTTTCGCACCTTAGCTGGCTTTGTTATTTCTATTAAGTGTGTGTGTGTGTGTGCTAAAAAATCTTTCTTTCTATCTTTCTTTCTCAGATAAAGAAGGCATAGTGCGATTGTAAAAATAGTTATATTAGAAGGCATTTTGCGGAATTCAGCTATTAAATAAATATTTTATGGACTCGTCTAAAGTATATGTATCAAATACGATCAATAAGGCCTCCGTGCCACCCTGACGCTGTGTTGCTGGGTATAATATGACGGAGCCATCGGACGGCGAATGTCAAGGGCCGTTTAGCATTAAGTATTAACAATTTTCATGTCTTACATAGAACGTCCGTTTAAGGTGCGGGCCAGACAGAAAAGATGTAAAGACGGAGACGGTGCACGGACATTTGTCTCTTCCGCGTTCCTTTCATACAAAATGTATAGAAGCGTCGCGACGCAAAACATACAGAATAGACGGGACTCGGCGCAACGCTTTTACGTCCGCGCCTTTTGTTCAAAACACACAGGAGAGACGGGCCGCGGAAGCGGCGGTGGTGTGGAGGGGGCGCGGGCTGGCATGCCTGCCGGGCGGGTCTCGCTCACTCGCACAGTCAACGTGTACCGTCGCGTCCGCGACCCGTCTCTTCTATATAATTTCAAAAGTCGCGTCCGTGTCTTGTCTCCGCCCTGTCCGCGACTCGTCCTCGCCTTACGTCTCTTATATCTGGCCTGCGCCTTACAGGTCCGTTTAAACGTATATGTTATTAGCGTATGTAGTTGTATGAGCGACTTCACACAGAATACAGTATTCTGGATCCAGTAAAAATCCCACACACTACGGAAATACTGATCCGTTTTATCGGAAGAACGAAAGTCCAGTAGCGTCGGATCTGTTAAAAAGGATCCTGTAAAAACGGACGTTCTATGTGTATGCGCCCTTAGGGTGGCAGGCGCAGTGCAATGCCACATAGGGCGCGTCCTAGGTGGACGTGACCTATGAGGTAATGCATTGCTAAAGTCAGAGATTACCGCTTAACATCAGGTGGGCCATCTCGGCTTGTTCCGTCATTCAAGTAGAAAAAAAAAAAAATTTAGAAAATTATGCGTCTACTTTAAGAATTTTGCGGATATATTTTATAGACTCAAAATCGATATTGTTTTACGCTTGATCTTTTGGGGTAAGCCAATCGAGTCTAGCGTACCTCCCGACAAAGTAAACAAAAAAATGGTGTGTGTTAGCTCCGACGCAAATATTGCTCGTTTAATAGGATTCAGGAACAGATATATTGTGAAATATTATATCCGCATGAGAAGGACGATGTGGTTTTAATCACTTTGGTACTATTCAAAGTTCTGTGGATCAGTAAGCTGAAAAGTAATTATTACTAAAGTTCCTAGACGATTCCATAACTGTTTGTTGTTTCACCACGCATACGTACCTACACGAAGCAGGCTTTCAAACTTTGTATTTTCTGATATTGGTTATATTAGCTTCTGTGCATTAGCGAATGCACGCATGTGCGAAGCAGGAGGTTGCGGGTTCGATTCCCGCCTCGGAACAAATATTTGTGCGATCACAGATATTTGTTCAGGGTGTTCTGGGTATCTTCTATGTATAATAAAAAATATCTATCTATTTAATGTATTGTATTAAGTATATCAGTTATCTAGTACCCATAACACAAGCTCTGGCTTAGCTTGGGGCTAGATAATGTTGTGTGAACTGTCCAGCATTATTTATTTATTTATTTATTATTATTATTAGCAACAATCTGGCCAATTATCCTTATTCTGATTGCAATGATTAAAACACTTGTCATCGAGTTTCAATTATTCTTTTTCACTTTTTATAATGCCTTCTCAGGAATACTTCACCAATGGCAAATAATATTATACTAATCAAATTATAAGTGATAAAATTAAGTCACGAGTCTCCGTCAGATCACCATTAAAATGGTGGCAGTAAAACTAAGTTTTTTGAGGATACAATCCACAAATCCGAAAAACACGAATCCACTTTTATGCTCTTTACCTAAGTTCGTCATCATCATCATCGCCAGCCTACAGAAATCCACTGCTGGTTATAGGCCTCCCCCATAGAATGCCACGACGAATGGTCGCGAGCCGCCTCCATCCACTGCCTTCCTGCGACCTCTATAATAACTTCAGTCCATCGAAAGGAAGACATTCTTCTTTTGCGTCGTCTGGTTTGTAGTCGCTACTCTTGACCTTTATTCTCCAACAGCAGACATTTATTTCAAGTAGGTATTGCCGATGGAGTTCTTCGAATTAAGATAGACGTTGACTTCTTTGACGACGACTTTGACTTGCACTCACAATTGCATCGAAAAATTGGCCTGCGCAATATGTTGGACTCAAAAACTACAAAATATAGTTGATTAAGTAAGCTATCCTTTAGACTCATTATACTGTTGGTACGTACTGATATCAAATTTTACTTTCAGATTGATCTGTCTGACCACCGTTTACTACAGACCGTTCACCGTAAGATGGCATCTATAATAACATGCCGTCCACTTACCATCAATATCGATGGCTTGAGCGCGCCACACCTGCCCAAAAGCACCTTCCCCCACGATGTTGAAGATCCTGAGACGATGTCGCGGGAACTCCCATTCGTCTGGTGGTTCTTCTTTTGTAATGGTTGTTTCTGTTTCATCTGAAATCTGAAAAAATAGTTTTCATAATTTTTGAATCTATTATGCTTTTGTTCATATTCTTTAAAATAAAATTGAATCATTGACATTGGCAAAATTGTTTGGAGCACTCCTCAGAATTCATTATAAGAAGAGATGATGATGACGATGAACATAATACGTTTATAGATTATGAACAAAAACTATAAAGGTGAATAATACAATATATTTTGATAAAACCCCTGTTTAGAGGTAAAGACATACATTTGACCGTCAGTTTACATACACCATCAAGATAGTCTTATCTACATAGTTACTATTCACGAATTCATGCTACTTGTAGAAAATTTGTCGAAACTTAATTAATTTATATTGTGGCCTAGGTTACAATCACAACCCCTGAGTAGGTACCTAATAAGGTACTGCATAACATAGGTACCCGATATATTTCTGATGCCGATATTATCCCATGACGAAAGACTCTAAACCAGGGGTGCGTTCAATGGGTGCACTCCAAGGGAGTAGTTGTTTTTTTAACCACGCTCTGAGGCTCTGAACGACTTGGATTGACACGGAATGTCAATGTCACTGTACATTTTTGATGTAAATAAACGCTTTTTCACCCGGTGTTGCCAATTTAGCTCTTTTAGAGCTAAATTCAGCTCTATTTCAACATTGTCAGCTCCACTTTTTTTCAAAGAAGTTAGTAGATGGTATGAATGAATGAACGACAAAACCAAAGCCTTATTGTTATTGTATCTGTGTAGTGAATTAGAATGATTTGTTGAATCTTATTACCTGCATTGTTTATTTAGCTCCTCTTTACTGAAACAATTAGCCTTATTTGAACTCTTTTTTTCCCATTGGCTTTTCATTTTTTTTCTTCATGTGGTTTATCATTTTTAGATCTCATGAAGTAGAGTTTATTTTTATTTTCAATAGTTATAGAAAATAAAGCCGACAAAGTCAGTTTTTTTCCAAAATTTTGTTACCAAGTTTTTTTATTTTGCATTTGACCTAGGAACTTGTTTTGTAAATATGGTACTTGTTATGTATTTAGATCGATATAACTACTAACACCCTATTGTACCTACACCAAGAATTAAACGTAATATCAGAAAAAAAACAGTAAAATGTGCGGCATTATCGCTGAAAGCATATTTAAGTGTGTATTTATATTTTCCCAATATATACAAAAAACTTTCGAAACATTTCGAGAATTTTCTGGTACATTTGGTATGGAACCCTGAATGCGTGTGATCCGACGTACACTTGACAACAAAGATCCTTCCAGCCTTGATAGGTACTGACAAATTTGACAAAAGCTAGCTTATATATTTCACAGAAAAAATATTGGCGATGTTTGCAACATCATCATCAATCAGCCAACATAAACCGCTACTGGACATCTGAACATATCTGTGGGTGTAATTTCATTAATATCGGTACAGCGTGGTTGATTAACAAAGTCTTAGAGCATTTAATAGCAAAGTAATTCAGGAGCTGATAACAAGTCCTGTTTCACTTCATAAAAAAATCCTCTCGTGGAATCTGGAACTTTCGCAGTTACTATATTACTTGTTGGGCTTACATAAAATATTTCTCCATCTATGGATGGAACAGGATTTTTGGGGAGGAAGGGTGGGATCGACTTGACTTTGACAGCAATCTAACGTCAAAATCGTAACAACCGAACACCCACCCAAAACGGTGGTTGTTCAGTTAGGGTCACGTGACTTTAACCGATCGCTCTAACCGAGCCTCCGAACGGAACAACCCATACGCTTTGGTGACAAGCACATGATTTGACTTTGACAGACGTCAGAATTGTCAGAGGTGGTTGTTCGGTTAGGGTCACGTGACGCTAACCGAACGCTCTAACCGAGCCTGTGAACGGAACAACCGTACACTCTGGTGACGACCAACACTCAGAGTGTACCCACTGAACGCACCCCAGCGTTGATCCATCTCAGGAGAATTCAAAATATGCAAAGAAACTACGGGAATAAATTTGAGATTTTTTTTGACCTCTACTCCAATGATGGGTTGTTTGACTTTCTAACTTTTTAATTTTGGTATGATTAATAACTTGAAATGCAACACTACAGAGATAAGTCTTGTTCAACATTAATTCAGTAAAACTAATTTAACTTCATAAACTAGGTAAGTATCTAACTTTGAATAAATAAACAAGGTAAGAACCTTGTTTATTTTTTTAGACGAGCAAAATCCTTTGAAAGTTTGTAACGGGAAACAGTGTAGAAATAGACCACAAAATATTGCCAAGCACAGACACAGCATAGACAGCTAGATTTTAAAAGCAATAAACCCTATAGTAACTAATGTTTTATTCATTTCAAGAATTCCGTTTTACAGAATGGTAAAATAAGAAATTTTCTGTAAGTTTTCTAAAATTCAAGCATGTTTCTTTACTCAAAGAGTAGGTAACATACATCACAAAAATTGTTGTGTCACGTTCTCTAGCTATTTATTGATAAACCCAATGAATGATTGAATAGTCTAGGTATAGGTAACCTTTTAAATTACTTAGGATTACAACGGGGTTTTGCTATTACCTCTAGAAGATATAGAATAGATAAAGAATGCATAAAAAAAGGGGCAACAGACCTGCAAGTGGTTGTTATCCCAGGATTCGTATCGATTGGAATAAGCTCGAGGGCGCTCCCACATGTTCATTGACGCGTCTTGAAGGACGATACCACTCGAGTCTTTGCTCTGGGGACAATATCATTCTATCAGATTACAAACGGTAAAAAAGGCTTTATGAGAAAATGGTTGGGAACCAGGGAAATGAATAGACCCAAGTTTTAAGGAACATTTTAAAGGAAGATGCTGTGGGAGCATGACACTAATGTTGTTTTTGATATAGAAGTATTTATTTCGTTGACATAAGCAAACAATGAGTAAATGAGTGGTGCAGAAAGGCAAGTAGAAAAAAGATTTTATACCTGCTTATGGATTGATAATGAGCATCCGACAAGCCTAGATGGATTCGTAGCAATGACAAAACAGAAATGTGTCAGAAACCACAGGTGGTTATAAAATAATATTTCTAGAAAATATGACTGCACCCAAATATTTTAGTACCTAAATGTTTACTTACCATGTCCTCTTTCTTTGAACTGGGCTTTGGCGACTGATTCTTCTTATAAATGAAGAACATAACCACAGCTACGATGGTGACCAGTCCACTGATCGCAATGAGAGGTATCAACGGCAAAGCCCCCTCCGTTGTTGTTTCTTCGTTCTTCACCACACTTGTGTTTTTTTCCTCAACTTTTGGTTCTACTTTGAGTATATCGTCAGGTGGTTTGGGTGGACTTAGAGTTGTAGTTGCTGTTGTGTCAGGTACTGATTCTTCGGTGAAATCTTCTACGGCTTTGGTGGTGGTGCTTGGTGATACCTGTTCCGTGAATATACAATAAAACATGTTAAACATGTATTTAGGCACACTTCGTACATTTGGTTATATTTATTTAGTACTTATATACAAATATATGGACTTCTTTTTATTCCAGTACGACGCTACGATCAATTCAGCCAGATGATTGAAGGGTAAGTACATATTTTTGATTCTGACGATTCAAATCATAGTGAGAAATATATTACGTTGTTGTACCTTCCCGTGCTATTTCTGAGGGACTTAAATTGATGCATTTTTACCTTTGGTGGTTCTATGTAGACAGGATACGTCATCGGTGGCTGCGAAGCCTTTGGTCGTATCGTGAAGGGGGGGAATGACAGCGGAGGATGCGGTGGGTTCCGCCGCTGGCCAGACTTGTCCGTGACAGATGCGTAGACCTCAGTCCGTTGCGGAATCGAACCATCGTACGCTGTGACCCACAGGGAGTAAGAACGATTCTCCTGAAAAATACATAAATGCTTATTAGAACAAGCGAAGTAGAAGCAAAGCCACAATGGGCCTGAGGGTAGCACAATCATATGCACATAGACCTGACCGGTGATGGTGAGCTCATCGACGCCATTAAATTCCAATTACCAACTCAGCTAACGCTTTCTTCCAGCAATAATACATTACTAAATTAGCCAGTAGGGCAGGACAAATCTTATACCATACACTGATTCCAAAAAATATTTAACTATGTAATGCTACACTATCCCTGATTAATTAAGGCTGTACTAGTAGTTCGCCCCAAACGTAACCTCGAAATATATCGTTTATCGCTATATTGGTACGTGTTAAGATTTTTTGGGTGACCTCTTGGACCCCGTAGTTCAAAAACCCATGCACGGATCAAGCTCCTGTTCGAACTTAAAAATTATATTTACATAACCTACCTTCGTACCAAGTTTCATCAAAATTCAATCAAAGGCCCTGCAGTTATCGTTGGACAAACACACATACCAACAAACATATTTTATGCATAGGTACATACAAGCAGACCATCCTGAAATAAGAATCTTAAGACCTTGCTTCGTTCGATCAATTAAAATTAAGTTTTCAGTTCGAAATCTCAATATTTACCTATCAATATTTTTTACTATTTGAAAATCAAGTTGGAAGAAAAAGCATTGCTTGGCTGTTTTATTCGCGTGCGCTGACACAATGGTTGGATACATATTATACGTGAAAATAATGTACTAAAGAAATAATAAATCAGAAGATCTAAAAAGACAGCGTTGTTATCTATATTGCCTTTATATTTAAGCGGCGTTTATGTTAAAAGTAAAATAAGCAAAAGTTATAGGTACCCAATGATTACTTTATGTTTGGGTGTATTTATTCCTAAAACAGATAGCGATGAAACTCAGGTGAGTTATTGGCCGCATGCCGGGGAAGGTTTCTGAACTACCGGGACCACATCAGAATCACAGTTTAAATGAAGTCTCGAGCGAGCCCTAGTCATCTATAAAACAAATAAGATCTAAAAAGTCATCCACCGCCACGCACCGTCATGTCATTCTACAGCCTTCAGCGTTATCATCAGCGCTACTAGTACTGCGAGTGGGCTATGATGTGACCCGCTCCAGTTTACTTCTCCAGCTCTATCATTGGCTTACTCTCAAATTCCTCTCACCCTATAACCACCTTGTAACCACAATACCATCATCTTTCACATCCAGACTTCACCCACTGTTGAGTAATATGTGTTGAACAAGTCGCAAACCCGTTTAACACCATTTAAGTAAGTACCTTTGTTTGGTCATGCCGTAAGTTCTTCAACCTTCAGGTTAAATTTAACGAACAGTTCTTGAGTCAATTGTTTAAAAGGTCAGCTCTATAATTTGATATCCTCGATATTATCTATCTACACAATTATCTACCTACACAATTTACAATTGTCTGAACTTATTTGACTTCTTCGGAAACTGGGAATTGGGCTCATGGAATGGAAATATTTGCATAAGTTTAGTTAAAGTTAGAAATGAGTTAGATCCTACCAACACGTGTCTGATAAACGTGCCAGTAGGAACTAACTTATTTAGAGATCTAGTGAAATCTGAGGCAAACCAATAGAAGAATTGGTGTTGTACACTTTTAAAAGCGAACTCCGATACGGTTTATTTTTGCTTTTATACGCGTTTAGCGAAGAACTAAATGTGTATTAGACCAGTCAAACAAAGCATAACTAATTGACCTTGTAGATACAGTCTTTATTAAGCTTAACCGGTTTAGATCACCAAGGTATTCTAACTTCTTGAGATCTTTAATATGATTCTTATTTTTATTGACAATCAGTTATTAATTAATATCTTTATCTACCTTTGTAGACAGATAAATTATCACTTCATTATACACCAGGATTATTATGATGAAATTAACTCATAGAATTGTTATAAATAGTTTTCTGTTAGTCAACTAATACATATTTTCTGTGCTTCGGCATAGCTTGAATCCTGGGAAAAAGTGCTTACGCTCTCTTTTCTCTCATCACATGTGTGACCATGTGTGACCAATCAGCGTCAAATTCATCCAAATAGTTATAAGTATTTGGTCAGCGCACGCGGATAAAACAGCCAAGCAATGCTGTTCCTTCCGACTTGATTTACAAATATTCTGAAATATTACGACAAGAGGAATGGGACAGTGGGAAGGGGAAGCCCTCGGCGAAAGTATTCAGACCCTGATCGGAGACGTTCTGGAAAAACGCCAGGTCAAGAGTACCTTTAACCGAAGAGCATTATGAAGAATGTGATGAGAGTGAATTTAGCAAAAGAGGTGTGTCTGGATCGTAGCAAGTGGAAATCCGTGAGGAAACAGGCGTGAGTTTATGTATGAGTTTATGCATGATCTTACAATTAAGAAAACTTTACAATCTAGTATCATCAATCTTTAGTCACTATTGCCACTAAGTAAGACAGTTAGATTTGTTTTGGTCTAGGGCGATGAGGCATCACGTATTTCGTACGACTGCTTAGCGAAGAATTTAGTACAATATCTATGAGTGCACAATTCTGCAACAGGTGTTGACTTAATACACAGAGTTTGGATACATGCATCCCAATCCCGTCGATATGGAGTTCCTACTTATTGGGTGGGGTATAAGTGGTATAACGCAAAATTACCAATCCAAGATTTGATTTTTAACTGACTAAATCAAGTACAATATTCATATTATAAATATAAATGGATACTACTTTATAATTCCGAGGGATCATTGTACCAGAAACACGATAGAAACTTCGACCAAAGTAAAAATAACGTCCTTGGATAGGATATTTAATCTTTAATTTACCTCTAACTTTTGTTTAGATTGGATTGTTTATTAAAATGGAGCATTAATTGGGTAATAAATTAGATAACTAAAATCAATATAACAAAGCCGAGGGTTTACTATAGGGGTTTTGTAATATTATCTATATTTTAAGAGTTATTCAATGAATTCTGCTTTTTCGGAGATGTCAGACACTGTGGTTCTCCATCAAGCAACTGACGAAAACCGATGCAGGCAAGCAGTGAACAGACTCCACCAAAGGAGCCATATTCAGCAATGGGCGGAATCAGCAATCAACTGAAGCGGAGGAGGAATGACCAAAAATTAGCAAAATTACCTTATCAATCAGTGTATCATTAACCGTTACAACCCCCGTATCGGGGTCTATCTGGAACGGTGCTGGTGGTCCTGACGTCTCCAGGCCATATGTGACCCGTTCGGTCCCGGTTCTCTCCCGATTCACTCTCGTGACGAAAGTTCCAATGGGATCCGTTAACATGACGAACCAGTTGCGCTCTACACGCATGACGGCTGGCAGGTGGAAACCCGGGCCTTGGGAAGATCCTGGAAAGAGAAAAAAACATATTAATTAGAGGAAAGGTACGTTTCAAATTGCAAGCATCCTCCTTCTTCTCATTCGGTCTATAACTGTTGAGGATCATGACTCAGCAAGTACAGCTTCATTATTTTTGGTCAACCTTCCATGACTGGGCTTGGTGGAGTAAAATGTTCCTAGCTATGTTTCTTTAACAAACCAGATCAAATCTCCACTCGACCCACGTAAAGTCTAGTATTCCGAGATCAAGTCACAGACCCTCCAGAACTCGAAAAGTAATGAAAATAATATAACTGAGGTAATTTTTGATGAAGATCACATGTTTTATCAAATCACGGGAAAAGTTTACTCAACTCAAGACTAGGTGTCGCCACTAGTAGATTAGAACGCGCTATCAATTTAATTCCTTGGTTGGTGGAGAATAGTTTAAACTCCATTTTCATTTTTATTATTTGCATAAGGTTCATGCCCAAATAATACGTACCTAACCTGCCAAAATTCACCTTGCTCCCTCTTGCGGCATTGTGATAGAATGCGGACAGACTAACATACAGATGGACGGATGGAAGGCGTAGACTTACTAATTGGGTCCCGTTGACACCCTTTGGGTACGGAACCCTGAAATGTGAAAAGTAATAAATGTTGGTCATTATGCAAGAACTGAAAATAAACTCGAAGTTTTAAGGAAACTTGATAATAATTATATCTAAAATAAATAGCTCAATTGTTTCATTTGTATATTTAAAATGTTGTTTATATCTACTTGTATTTGTTGTACTATTGTTTCTATAAACAAAGATATTCCAAGTAAACTTGTTTCAAGTTGTCTTGTTCAGACAAAATAGTACCTAATATTATTTACTCGGCTGTTCCGAAGTTAACTTTTTGACAGGAAACCCTGTCTTCTACGCTCGGTCGGATGGATCGCGCTGATGAAAACCAACATTTAGGAAAACGGACATTTCAGGCTTGAGCCCATCAAATATGTTCGCCGCACGACCGCGTCCCCTTCAGTCGCCCGCGGGCCAAGCACCGAGCCACAGGCGTCTATCGCTAGAGGAAAGTTGCGCAATTACGCAAAGACTAATTGAGTTCGTATGTGACTGTGACGTCACAAGTTATTAGACATCGCATACAAGATACTTTTTAGAAGAAAAATTGTTGTTAACAAAATTTCAAACGCAGATAACTTTTAACTATTTTGCTACAGTTATAAATAAGGTATGGTTGTAAAGTGCGTTAAATATTGAATCTACTGATATAATCAATTAAAAAATCTTTTGTGAACTTTGGAAACTATAGTCGTTGAAGTTACGCTAATAGCCATGGCGCGTCCAGAATTGAAGAATACTAAGTGGGATGCATCAATAATCTAAGCAAATAAAGAAGAAAAACAGAGAACAGCTTAAGAGGGTCAAAAATCATTGCAATTGGCTTACGGGAACCCACCCAACCGAATCACGAATCCGATTCTGTTCATCGAATTCACGTCAAAAAATTACCTAGAAGGGCTCACTGTTTTAAAAATTTAGGCACGACCCGACCGTGCTTCCTTCCGTTTTTTTTCTGCACCAGTTTGCATCCATTTAAGCTACTAATACTTTCATAAAATTTAAATATTTGAGGTAAAATACTCATTAAGCGGATGAAAGTAGCTGATTTCAAAACGCTGCTTAGCTGGACTGAAACTTTAATCTTGCAATTAATGTTTTTTAATTAATGCGACATAAAAAAGCGATTTTACACAAAAAAAAACTGAGTGAAGCTAAGTCGCCGAGGTACTGAGATACCATCTTGGTTATAAATAAGCAGGCATGAGTATTACCTCTCAGTAAGGCCACACCATCCTACCAATATTAATAATTGTGACTGATTCTTTAGGTTTGCCATGACAAGATGTCTGCCGTACTTGCTTGCCTTGATATTTCATAACTACCTCGATAAGTGAAACATTGTTGAGGTGATACATCAAGTTGGAATAATAATTTAATTTTGAGGATAAGATGCACTAGGTGTAATACCTTCCGTACATAAAATGAGCAATGCAACTAAGAATTTTATTACTGTGATGTCTGCAGTCGATTCTTGAAATTTCACATTCAATTTTATCATGATCTGCAGATCATAATCTCAAAGAGATACACAGCAGGCAGCAGTGCAGTAGCAGGAGCATAAGTGATCGCATTGCTGTGTTCCGGTTTGAAGGTGCCGGTGAAATTACAGGCACATGAGACTTTTCATCTTTATGTCTCAGGGTGGCGGGCGCAGTGCAATGCCACATAGGGTGCGTCCTAGGTGGACGTGACCTATGAGGTAATGCACTGTTCATAGGCAGAGGTTACCGCTTAACATCAGGTGGGCCATCTGCTTGTTCCATCAGTAGTTCCGACAGTTATCCATTCAGTAGTAAAAAAAAAAAAAAATTACAATAATATAAAGTTTTACAAAAAATGTGTTTCAGCTCCGACGCGCGACTGGAGTTTGCTCCAGTAAACTTCAGATAACATAACGACTTTAGTTTTTGTTATCGCGGGAAAACATAAAAACTTCACTTTTCGTAAAATCGTAAGATCGAGCGTTAAGGTGGTTGCTTATTCATACTAACGTTTTTTACCAAATATGGGCGAACTGAGTATAATTTTACACTGAAATGACTGTTGCTGGCTTTTATATTGGTTATGATTTGCGTCAAAATGACTTGTATGGACTAACATTTTGATGTTATTTTCGCTATAAATCCAGTGTTTTCTTAAACGAAATATGTTTTGCCGCAAATAATCACACTTAATAATATAAATGCGAAAGTTTGTGAATGTGTTAGTGTGTGTGTTTGTTACTTCTGCACGCTGAAACGGCTGGACGGATTTAGATTAAATTTGGAATGGAGATAAATGTACTCCCGGAATAACACATAGGCGCATTTTTATCCCGATATTCCCACGGGATCGAGACTTACGCGGGTGAAACCGTGGGGCGCTGCTAGTGACCAATATAAAAGCCAACAACAGTAATTTCAGTGTAAAATTATACTCAGTTCGCCCATATTTGGTAAAATACGTAAGTATGAAAAAGCAACCACCATAACACGCTCGATTTTACGATTTGACTCCCATCTATTTGCGTACCCGTACATAATATTAAAATCGATTCCTAATGTTTTTTTTTAATAAATCTGTGGTGTCCCACTGCTGGGCGAAGGTCTTTCCCAACATTTTCCAGTCATCCCGGTTTTTGGCAGTAAGGAGTAACATCCGCCTGAGGAATAAATTCGAAAAATTAAAACGGACTTCTGAGCTTTCAATATACGGGATTCATATGAAAATTTACCGCCCTTCCACGGAATATTTTCTTTAAAAAAGGGGCCACCCTCGTGGTCCCTATCCTATTCATTATAAAACCGGCCAAGTTGCGAGTCGGACTCGCTCTCGAAGGGTTCTGTACCATTATCTATAAAAACGGCAAAAAAATCATGCCTCTGGTATTGGAGCCGCCCTTAAATATTTGATTTATTTTAATTTAATTATTTATTTTAAAAGTGAAAATTTAACTAAATATTCTGTGAATATTTTACTCAATACTCTGTAAATATTTAAATAAATATTCTGTGAATATTTTACTAAATACTCTGTAAATATTTAACTAAATATTCTGTGAATATTTTACTAAATACTCTGTAAATATTTAACTAAATAGTCTGTGAATATTTCAAGCGTCTATTACCTGTTGCCGTTATCAATTCAAGAAAAAACGAGCAAAAAAATCACGTTTGTTGTATGGGACCCTTAAATATTTATTTTATTGTTTTTTAGTATTTGTTACAGCGGGAACAGAAATACATCATCTGTGAAAATTTCATGTGCCTAACTATCACGGTTCATGAGATTCACCCTGGCGACAGACGGACAGACAGACAGACGGACGGACAATGGTGTCTTAGTAATAGGGTCCCGTTTTACCCTTTGGGTATGGAACCCTAAAAGCAATCATTAAAAACGGTTCACAATCAGTGATTATATCGAGTAACATACGCTCAAAAAATACAGTTATAGCAAAAAATAAAGACAAGGAAGGAAAGTAAGCTAATGAGTCGGATTGGTCTTTTCTTAGGCCCGAAACACCACGGCATCACAACGGCCTCCAAAATCTCTTTATGAATTTATTTGTTACGAAATCCGAAATGAATGCATGACACGATATCGTTACGTGGTACCCGTAATCCAAGGTTAAATCTCAGTGAAAGTGTCTGCCAGGCCTGCTTTCACCTACCAAACGTATCGTGTTTGTATAGCCGAGATATTCGTCCCTTTCTAACGTTTTGAGAGAGAACGAGAGGTGTACACAAAACAGACGTGGTAATGGTAAACGGCAAACATTTGCTGCATGAATAGTGCTAGATGAATCTTTGAAGACCAACTAAATACGCAACAATCTTGTAAAATACATTGTTATTAGCAAGATCTTGACAAATATACGAATCTAAGAGATAACCTGAAGTTACTGGAAATGGGCTAGATACCGTTATTTTTTATTGTTTTTTTTTTTTTTTTTTTTATGTAATGACTCGACTCGGATTGGCATACGGCCCGCCTGATGGTAAGCGGTTACCGTCGCCTATTGACATCTGCAACACCCGGGGCATTGCCAATGCGTTGTCTGCCCTGAAGGTTTTTTTTTTTTTTTTGAAGCGACTCATGTTGTAGGTAAGCGGAAACACCTCAGGAGGGAGCCCATCCACAACTTGCACGTATGGGGGAGAAAAGATCTCGTAAAGCGAGCAGTACGAGATACCCACCTGTCAATGATGTCAATTATTATTATTATTTTAAATATTATTTTGAGAGTTATATTGTCTATTATTGTATATTATATATACAATATATTTATATTGTCTTCTATACTGCAGTATAGTAAATGTGTACGTGTAATACCTACTATTACCAAATAAATGATTATGATTATGATTATGATGTAAATTAGGTTTTTTTTATGCTGACTAATTGCTCCTAATTATTGACTGTTATGAGTTTAGAATTATCATGTAAGTGAGTTCATTTTGATGTTATTATATTAAAAATAAAAATTTAAAATTAAATCTTAGGGACGCTTCGATTTGGATCAGTTTAGCAAACTTTAGATCGTTAGCTGCGGTCTTCAGCAAAACTGTTTCTTTTGTATTTTTGAAAATGTTGTGTATTACTTGTATTAGTTGTATTATTCTTTCTGTAAATAAATAAATTAAATTTTATATATTTTTATATTAACATTACTTACAGACTACTTATGTAATTAATATTAATAATTGTATTATAACTATTATTTGATTGGAAACTTGTTATCCCTATTTATGTATATACCAAAAATTACATAACATGTAACAATAAACGGCAAAGACTTTTTAATAACTTTACGATTTGTTTATTCATACAATTGAAGAATTCACTATGTAGAATCTGTTTACAATATCAATATAACAAAACGCAATCAATACTCATTTTCATTCATTTCTTCTTTTACTACTGGCTGCATTTTTTTATTTTTTCTATTACTACTGGCTACATTTTTTAATTCCTTCTATTACTACTGGCAATTTTTTTAATTTCTTCTATTTCTACATTTATTAATTTATTTTATCACTACTGGCTTAATTTTTTCATTTCTTCTATTACTACTGGCTACATTTTTTAATTCCTTCTATTACTACTGGCAATTTTTTAAATTTCTTCTATTACTACTGTCTACATTTTTTAATTTATTTTATCACTACTGGCTTAATTTTTTCATTTCTTCAATTACTACTGGCTACATTTTTTAATTCCTTCTATTACTACTGGCAATTTTTTTAATTTCTTCTATTTCTACATTTATTAATTTATTTTATCACTACTGGCTTAATTTTTTCATTTCTTCTGTTACTACTGGCTACATTTTTTAATTTCTTCTATTACTACTGGCAATTTTTTAAATTTCTTCTATTACTACTGTCTACATTTTTTAATTTATTTTATCACTACTGGCTTAATTTTTTCATTTCTTCTATTACTACTGGCTAAATTTTTTGATTTCTTTTATCACTACTGGCTTAATTTTTTCATTTCTTCTATTACTACTGGCTACATTTTTTTATCCAATCTTTAACTAATGGAGGTTTATCGTTGCATAAGTTATTTTGTGCAAAATTATTAAATTATTGGAACCATTAGAGTTGATGCTACATTAGTAAATTAAGCCTTAATTATATTTTTTATGCAACTGAGTGACAATATAGCGTAGGTACCTACTGCCAGTTTTTTTTTTTTTTTTTTATACTACTTGAATGACGGTACAAGCAAATGGCCCACCTGATGTTAAGCGGTAACCTCTGCCTATGAACAGTGCATTACCTCATAGGTCACGTCCCCTAGGACGCGCCCTATGTGGCATTACACTGCGACAAAAAGATGAAAAGTCTCATGTGACTGTAATTTCACCGGCACCCTTACCCTGCAAACCGGAACACAGCAATGCGAGCACTATTGCTTTGCGGCAGAAATAGGTATGGTAAAGTACCTGTATGGTCGTCCGGGGAAGTACTACAACTTCCCCGGACGAACTCTTTCACAAAAAAGCTCTACTACTACTAAAACTGCCAACTACTTACAATTAAAGCTTTAAATGCTCCGTTCTTAATCTAATGACGTTTATTATTGACCGATGCTTCCAAATTAGATAACCAACCCATCACTTTATACTATTTTGTAATGGGAAATGCAATGAAACTCCCAGAACTGCCTTTAAAGATCATTTTACGGCAACAAATAGCGATTTCGTGCTCATAACAGTAAAGGGCCTTTTACACGTCTGGCAACAATAAAAATACAAAAGAATCCGTGTTTTGCCAGTCATTTACATACAATAATTACAGTCATGCAATAATTGCGGTTAACTTGCTTTTTTGGTATGTTTTTTTTTTTTTTTTATACTACTTGGATGATGGAACAAGCAAGAGGCCCACCTGATGTTAAGCGGTAACCTCTGCCTATGAACAGTGCATTACCTCATAGGTCACGTCCACCAAGGACGCACCCTATGTGGCATTGCACTGCGCCCGCCACCCTGAGACATAAAGATGAAAAGTCTCATGTGCCTGTAATTTCATGTTGTTTGGGTCCATCTTACAATAACTATTTTGCGTGTGATTATTTTACATCTTAAATTGTATAACTTTAGAAACATATTGTACTCTCTTCAAGCGTAACATTTCATTACTTTACTTAGCGCTATTTACGGACTCATGTTCGAAAGAGGCTAGCTACCCACAACACAGGTTTTACTAGGGTGGGAGCTAGCGCACTTACAATTGTTTTTTTATTTATGTTTTTGTTTACACTTTGCAACATTATCAGTAATTTGTAAAGATTGTATTATTATTAAGACTGTAACACCTAAATAAACTTTTTATACTTTATCTAGATAGTATTTATCCAGATTTGCAGCATTCTAACATGTAAGCGCGCTGAGTTATTGCTGAAAATCACTTTTTTTCACTTCTTTTAGTATTGTGCAAAAAAACTACAAAGGAAGGCTGTGGTGAGAAAGGTAACTATAATTTTTTTAAGGTAATCAAAATTCCTGTTTGTTTGAGCCCTAATCCAATTTTCTAGGTCTAATAGCTCCCAAGATACAGGGTTCCCAATGTTTTCTATTTTTATTCAAAACCCGAACCTCGTGCACTAGCTTACATTTTAGAATGCTGCAAATCTGGATAAATAATATCTAGGTGGACCCAAACAACATACCAAAAAAGCAAGATTACCGCAATTATTGCAATTTTAGCGTTTTGTTTGTACGATATAATATTTGAGCGTGTGGCCGTTGCCACCATCAACCCATGTAATGCAATTTGACTATGAGCACGTCTGGAAGCTCCATAATGCCCATTTTGTAGGAATCCGTTATGGGCTCACAAAATGTTTCGTGGCCATTTTGTGAGCTTTACGGCGTTATTGAATTCAGCAATAAAAGTTATTATTTTATTGTAAGTACGACCGGTGAAGACGTGGGAAACGGAAAATAAATTTATGCCTTTATCAGGTAATGTACTGAATGTTTAATATACGTACCTGTTATTGCTACATAATAAAGCTTTCAGGCTTAGAATATAGAGTAAAACAGAACCCGTGTCTCGTGTAAAAACTGTCACCACGCAAACTGGTCTCAATGAGAATAGTTTCATGCAGTCTTTCTGTGATCGGCCCTGTGGCTAGTTGTGTCGTACTCGAAAGATTTTCTTGCAAATGCCGTCGCGTGTCGTCGTTATTACTAGTTATGGTAGTTTTCGAAACTATATGAAGTTTCAAACTATCATGGTTATGTACATAATTTTCACTAGAAACGGGATATTTACCATGATTTTTGAGTTTTATATGTTAATATGTTGTTTATTTGTTTAGACTTTAGTCAGTTCTCCCGTGATCATGGCGCATGCAACTGTGCCGAAATATCGGGAACATATAAAACTCAAAAATCATGGTAAATATCCCGTTTCTAGTGAAAATTATATATGAAGTTTCGTTTCTTTCCAGACGTTTACTTGGAGCGATCCTTAGTTCCTCGGCATTTTCGCTAGGGGCGCTGCATGCAAAAAGGAAACGAAACTACATACAGTTTCGGAAACTATCAAAACTTGTACTAAGGGTCTATTCCCGATGTCCACGTTATTTTGACCACGTTAACGTGGACAGCGGGAAGACACAAAATCCCTTCCCTTTGACCACGTTAGCTGTTCCCGTTAACGTGGACAGCGGGAAGTTACAATTCCTTTCCTGTTGTCTACGTTATTTTTCTTATGATCAAGTCAGCAATACCCACACAGTAGTAGAGCTTTTTTGTGAAAGAGTTCGTCCGGGGAAGTACTACCACCATACCTATTTCTGCCGAAAAGCAGTAGTGCTCGCATTGCTGTGTTCCGGTTTGAAGGGTAAGGGTGCCGGTGAAATTACAGGCACATGAGACTTTTCACCTTTATGTCTCAGGGTGGCCGGCGCAGTGCAATGCCACATTAGGCGCGTCCTACGTGGACGTGACCTATGAGGTAATGCACTAATCATAGGCAGAGGTTACCGCTTAACATCAGGTGGGCCATCTGCTTGTTCAGTCATTCAAGTAGTATAAAAAAAAAAAAAAACCTTATGTGAAGCTAATGTTGACGGACTAATTAATAAATCAGATATACTGGTGGTAATGCTCAGATAGTGGCGAAGATTCTGTTGCACCTATTCAAACAGCACTAAACATATAAACATCATTTTCTTTTATCAGATACCTTTTCGTGCTATCCAATTTAGTTTAGATACGTACATGGTTCAACAGAAACGACACCATTATCGAATCAACATTGATATAATGAGTGTTTACAAGATAATTGGCAATTCACGTCTTCTTCGCAGCAAATACCTGATTTATTATGCATTGGGGTTTTCTACTTTCCATATAAAATTTATGTCAAAATTTCACTCGACTTGTCGTGCTCTGTTAGATAATGAGAGTGTAAAAGTTATTTGCGCTTACGTTGCTTTTTATTTTAGAACTATCTGTGGCCGAGACTTGATTCGCGCTGTATATGTTTTTTTTCTGAACCCTGCTATTATCGAAATGGAACATACACGAAAATTTAAGACAAAAATCCTGTTTTAAGTAGGAACGTTTCACTTCTGGCGCGAAATTCAAATTTTATTGTGTTTTTTGCTGATCACAGCTCATCAACACATCTTGAGATAGCGAAACCTGATTTTGCGGAATCTAGGAGACCTAAGATGCATAATGAAAATGTCTCATAAATATCATTAGTTTAGCTACAAATGTCATTGAACAAGAAAATCACTGTAAAAATTCTTGAATGACATTTGCAGCTAAGCTAATGATATTTATGATACATTACCAATCTAAACATGTGTGTCAGTTCTCATAGTTTCCGCAAAATCAGGTTTCGCTATCTCAAGATGTGTTGATGAGCTGTGATTAGCAAAAAAATCAATCAAGTTTGAATTTCTCGCCACAACTGAAACGTTACACCTTAACGCTTCAAGTTTTAATTGAAATCTATTGAGCCGTTTTGTTGCCTATTCGAGACAAACTTTAAGTACTTGTACTATTATTTGTCAGACAGACAGACAAAAATACTAAAAACGGCCATGTTTTCACTTAAATTTTGGCATTTATTTTGAAATCATAGACAAACATTTATTATATTCGCCAAATAAATAAATAAATAAATAAATAATGCTGGACAGTTCATACAACATTATCTAGCCCCAAGCTAAGCCAGAGCTTGTGTTATGGGTACTAGATAACTGATATACTTAATACAATATAATACATAGATAGATATTTTTATTATATATAGAAAATACCCAGAACACCCAGAAACCGTTTAAAGATTTATCTTACGTTGGTACTATCCAATATCTTCCCCAAAATGCGATCCTATTCCCTATTAGGCCTTTCCGGCGTGAGTTTACGACAGGAAAGGAGCACTAGATAACTCACATCCCCGTTTTCGCAAGTTGACATCTTTACCTGATGAAATTCTTGGAAAGCGCGGTGACCGCAAGAAAGTTTCACATCACATAGCTCCGTCTAGACGTAGAGGGCTAAACACATACAACCTTCTATCCACAGTCCTAAGAGGGAAAGAGACGGAAGACAGCTGCATGTGAGGCCAAATGACCTTGATATATGGAACGAGAATCGCACCGTTGTGACGTGTGTGAGCCGCTTTGTACCAGGCTCTGAGAAACTAGCAAGAGGAACACGGAGATGCAGCATCAATGGAAAAATCGACCTTGTACCGTAGCGGTAGGTATGAAAATTGATTAGAAATTATCAGGATAACTGGAAGTGTACTGCTCAAGGTGTATACACAAACAACTGTTGGAGCTCGCAAGTCGGCAGTGTATGGTATGTTCACCTGTATTCTTGACATGTTTCGTTTGAATGTATGCTTTCGTATAAATACGCACAATAATTTGCTGTCTCATATCACATCACAAAAACATGGGCAACTCGACATATATTGTTTGTAATATAGAATAATAGACCCCTCCATCTCCTCCTGTGGATGTCGTAAAAGCCGGCTAAGGGATTATCCGGACTTGTTTCTAATTATCGTTGGTATAAGATTTGTCCTGGCTTCTAGCTTATTATGGAATATGTTATTATTGGAAGGAAACGTTAGCAAAGTCAATCGTGGGACACAATGGCGGCGATGGCTCACCACTTGTGATGTCTATTTCCCATGATGGTGCAACCCACGGTGAAAAGAGGCCCATTTGAGGTTCAGCCTACCCTTTCGGGAAAAGGCCTACTTATGTATGTCAGTCTATGTATGTATATAATTATTATAAAACTGAAGAAGCCTCCGATGGGATCTGCAATATTTGTAAATCATAGTAAGAACCGTGGGCTTAGGTACGTACCTGGATCTGACTGGCACAAGATTTAGGCGAGTTATATTTTTAGCTTTCTTTAATGTCATTTTGTTTTTATATATTTTGTTTTTTGACATAATAACATAACAGTCGACCTCAGTGGCGCGGCTGGTGAACGTTCGCCTGCGACGCAGGAGGTTGCGGGTTCGATTCCCGCATCGGAACAAATATTTGTGTGATTTGCAGATATTTGTTCAGGGTGTTCTGGGTATTTACTACATATAATAAAAAAATATCTATCTATGTAATATATTGTATCAAGTATATCAGTAGTCTAGTACCCATAACACAAGCTCGCTTAACTTGGGGCTAGATAATGTTGTGTGAACTGTCCAGCATTATTTATTTATTTATTAATAATATAAGGCTCGCCTCATACAGCCGGAATTTCACTCTTCAACTTTATATTATACAAAAAAACAATATGTATCCTGTATTTTATATTGTTTGTTTAGGTCAAATCTTGCAAGCAGAATCAGATTGAGCAGAAACTTGGCATACCTGTCAAGTTCCGATGACAATACAATATGATGGTGTCAGCGAGCTGATCTGGTGATGGAGACGGACGGTAGACATCGGAACTCCTCGTTGGATAATAGTAGACTGGCCGTGCTCATGCTCATTTTGATCAGCACCCGGTTCTGATCACTATTTTTAATAAAGATTGTATTGAAAAATATACTTACATGGATACATACATACATTCATAGACTCACGTCTTTTTCCCCGAAGGGGTAGACTGACTCTGCTAACGCTTTCTTCCAGTACTAACACATTCCATAATAAGCTAGCAGCCAGGACAAATCTTATACCAACGAATCTTATCATCAAGTCCGGGTAATTCCATTGTCAGCTTTAACAACATCCACGGGAGGAGACTGATGGATCTATTGTTAGGCCGGACGAAATTATTATATATTTTTCAACAAAAAACTTAGTATCCAGTGAGTTTAAACTTAAATAAAATAGTACCTAGACAAAGGTTATGTAATTTCGCAAGCCGAAAACACTTGCAATTTTTGCTGAATTCGTTTCAACCACGCGTTAAAAACTATGAGCCGTAGAATGTCTGTAACATGTTTGTTTTAGTTAAAATACGTATACGAAGCTTGCAAGAAAAATGCTTAGCAATTTTGTTAAAAAATAACACGAAAACGTGGGTGAATAGTTGTTTCGGTGCTTAAGGTGAATGCTCACGTTTGCGGCGCGAAATTCAAATTTTTTGGTGTTTTTTGCCCTTTACAGGTCATCAACACTTCTTCAGGTGACGAAAGTTGAGTTCGCGACAACTAGGAGACCTAACACACATGTTTTAATTGATTTTATCTCATAAATATCATCAGTTTAGCTACGATTCCCCTAAACAAACAAAAACACTGTAAAAATGTGTTTAGGGGTATCATAGCTAAACTGATGATATTTATGAGATACTATCAATTAAAACATGTGTGTTATGTCTCCTAGTTGTCGCGAACTCAACTTTCGTTATCTGAAGAAGTGTTGATGAGCTGTAATGGGCAAAAAACACCAAAAAATTTGAATTTCGCGCCGCAAGCGTGCGCATCCACCTTAAGGCAACTTGCAAAATTATTAGTGAAAAGGGAGCTTCATTTTAAAGTTGGCCGTGGTCCAATAACCCTTGTGATTTCAATGAATAAAATATTTTTGACTTTGAAATTGGTGTGTCCGGCCTAAGAATAGACCTTCCATCTCCTCCCGAGGATGTCGTCAAAGCTGTGTTTGATAATATTTAAAAGTCTGGCTCGAGTAATTAACTTTAATTGTCTGTACGTAAAAATGTCATACGCACCAATGCTTTATAAGTTAGTTTGGACGACATAACTTAGCCATAAATGGAACTAAGTGATGGATGGTCCGCTAAGTACAAAGCTATCTACTTAACGAAAGATCCATCAATAACCTTTACCCACATAAATATGACGTGCTCCTGCATGAAGTTTTATTTTTTTATTTTATCGCAAACCATTGATGTCGGGATCACAAGCAGATGGATGCTTGGGCACGCCCTTCAGCATTCATCCACACCAAGTCATCAAAATCTGCTCAACCATTACGGAGTTGAGTAACACATAACCTTGTACTATTATTTATTCTGTGACATAACGCGAGCGTAGCCGCGGGCAGAAGCTAATCTTCTTCTTCTTTCGTGTCAATGTTTCATCGTTTTGTTTTTTTTATACAGTAGTTGAATAAAATTTGGCCACTGTAATTGCATTCTCTGTGGCTTTATTCAGGTCGTTCTTTGTGCAGCTGGTAGGGCACAAGGGACAGGTGAGCAAATGGCGCATAGATTGAATAGGCTCGCCGCAATTGCATTCAGTCAGGGAGGGGTCCCTCATTCCCCATTTACAGAGATTCTGTCTACAGCGGCCAACTTGAGTTCGGAGTCTATTGATTGACTTCCAGATTGGCCACGGGAGATCATGTCCTGGGAGCAGGAGTTCTTCAGAAGATATAAAATTGGGGGGTGGTGGATGCTTCTCCTTCCACAGACTGATTTTAATTGCGGTTTGATGGTCATTGGAACCTTGCGTCTTGCTTACAGGTTTTGCTTACAGGTGACAGGTGAGATCGTGGTCAAACAAAGGTCTATCAATGTTAAAAAAAAAAAAAAAAAAAAAGCACCTTCGGCTTTTCAGTCGGGATCGATATCGGTTGTCGGTTTCCTGTTTTGACTACTCTATTGAGCAAGCGACATACCGTCGCACAGAGGTAGTGCTATGCCCGCCAGCGGGTACAACATGTGAAGAGGAGTCGGTTTCAGGCAGAGAAGCTAATTAAACATAGACTTGGATCCAGAGTCTCGAGCACCGCCGTAAAGTTGCATGCCTTTCGATCTTCTATTCTATAGGTAACATATTGGGGAATGTGCCCATGAGCTTCATGGTCTGATCCCACCATCTTCTTTTCATCATACGACAAGCGGGCGCACGGCGTACCGTCCTTACCTCTTCAGTATACCCGCCATTCGCACTAAGCGTTTCGGTTCCACCTTTGTAATGCGAACTGCTAAGGAGTGGAACAAGTTTCCGTCGTCAGTCTTTCCTGAAACTATAATATGGGTCGAATAGGTGCCTTTCTTGCTCCAACGTTGGCCGCATCGTCACTTACCAACAGGTGAGATCCTGGCCAATCAAGGGTCACAGTTAAAAAAAACATAGCCTATGTTACTCGCTGATAATTTCGTTAACTATAAGTAACTAGCGACTCGCCCCGGCTTCGCACGGGTAGCCCCCGGTGAATATCAGCCCCCCCCACCCCCCCCCCCCCCCCCCCCGATATTTTATTACTTATTCTGCTATTCGGAGCGGAGAAGAATCCACCAAAAAAGAGATAACTAACATTGGTCCAGCCGATCTTGATTTATAAGTGCACGACTTTGTTTTATATATATCTATCTATCTATCTATTCAGCCGGTAACACCCACTGCTGAGTAAAGGCCTCTTCTCTAGAACGCCACTCCTGGCGATCTTGTGCCAGCCGGATCCACTGCTCTCCTACTGCCTGCACAATATCGTCTGACCATCGGGCAGGTGGTCTGCCTCGAGGCCGCCGCATATCTCTCGGCCTCCATTCGGTGACTGCTTTGGTCCATCGGTAATCCTCTCGCCTTGCCAAGGATATTTATATATATGGATATAAATAATTCTAAAATAAGTTTACTATTTTTGGTATGATCCATTTCAAACAAACAATCAAAGACATCTTTGTAGTATTATTATTGTCACGATCACGATTTACGATTGTAGGGTTCCCCCATTATAGATCACTCTCGTCAACTATTATTTATTCTGTGCTCACGTGCCTATTACAGCCTACTTTCTCTGTAACTACTGGACGAAGAAAGTTAAATTTGGTACATACATTTATTTACAGAAAGAATAATACAACTAATACAAGGTATGTACAAAATACATATGCAACAGTTGTGCTGCCTGAAGACCGCTGCTAGCGATCTAAAGACAGCTCAACTGATCCAAATCACTACCAGACGGAAGCGTTGCTAAGATGCTGGCTGCATTGCCACACTGAATGGCAATACTAATGCGTGAATATTACAAAGTTTCTTCTGATCTTGATTCTTGATTCTGATTTTGTGGGATAATTTCCTATTTCCCCTCCCTTATCTCCCGTACGTACTGTGTCTAAAATAACCAGTATGTAGTGCCTCATTCATATTTAAAAGAAAGCTTTTTAATTTCCATTGGGAACGGAAAGTATTCGTGACAAGAAAATGTGTACAAAATGTGTTGCTTAATTTCACCGATCTACTAGTGTAGATCCAGTGTACTAGTGTACTAGTGTAGATCTAGTGTAGTGTGTAGTGTAGTGCAGATACTAGTGTGTAGTGTAGAGCAAGAATATTAGTCTATATCTATTCTTAAGATTTAAGCAAATTACTATTTCGTAATGAATACTGTTATTTTCATAAAAATATTTTATGTTTCTAGAATTTATTATTAATTAATTTATGAAATTAATGTAATCAATGTAATTTATTTATTAATACATATTTAATTTAATTTTGTATCATATAACAGATATGATTACTTATATAAATTGTTAAATGACGTACCTAAGTACATGTATGGTGTCAAAAGGGAAATAAAGATTATCATTATCATTATACTACTAATTATAAAGAGGAAAGATTTGATTGTTTGCTTGCATTGAATAGGCTCCGAAACTACTGAACCGAATTGAAAAATTCTTTCACTGTTGGGAAGCTACACTATCCCCGGGTGACAAAGGCAATATTATATTTTCAAAAAAATTAGGAGTCCTTTCTAAAACTCCAATAGTGTAACCCAGAGACAAAGAGTTCGTCCGGGGAAGTACTACCACCATACCTATTTCTGCCGCAAAGCAGTAGTGCTCGCATTGCTGTGTTCCGGTTTGAAGGGTAAGGGTGCCGGTGAAATTACAGGCACATGAGACTTTTCATCTTTATGTCTCAGGGTGGCGGGCGCAGTGGAATGCCACATAGGTTGCGTCCTAGGTGGACGTGATCTATGAGGTAATGCACTGTTCATAGGCAGAGGTTACCGCTTAACATCAGGTGGGCCTCTTGCTTGATCCGTCATCCAAGTAGTATAAAAAAAAAAAAAAAAAAACCCAAGGTGTAAAAAAATTACCTAAAATATTCTTTATATCGCGTGCGCTGCGAAAAGTATTGATTATAGAATAAAATTATAATAGATAAATAAAAAATATACTACATTACCGCTGTGTGCTATAGGATATGGTTTATTAGCTAACGCCCGCGGCTACGCTCGCGTTATTTGTGGTTCCACTCCGTAACGGTTAAGCGGATTTTGATGGCATTTGGTATGTAGATGGATGCGGGGGGGGGGGGGGGGGGGGGTAGGAGGGGGGGGGGGGCTGTTTTTTATCGTGAAACTACCCTTGCGAAGTCGGGGCGAGTAGCTAATATATTATAAAGAGGTAAACTTTGTTTGTAATAATAAAACTCAAAAACTACAAAACCGATTTAAAAAACTCTTTCTCCTAATAGAAAGCTGAAGTATCAGCAAGTAACATATAGGGTGGTGGTTGGGTTGGGGGGGAACAGCTTAAGCAGATTTAGATAGTATTTGGTGTGTGGATAGATGGGGGGGAAGAGGAGGGGGGGAAAGGGGAGGGGAGGTTACTGCTTTTCATCCCGAGACTACCCGTGCGAATGGGGTGAGCTGCTAGTCACTAATAAGTTAATATGGTCCAGTGATTACTATGGTAGTAGGCTACTATTGATACTTACGAGTACTGTTAACCCACTGAATTTACTTGAATTGATTAATCATTACTGTCCTCCCGCGGCTTCGCTCACTTATTGCCAGCCAGGATAAAAAGTAGCCTATAGCTCAATCAAAGTTATTTTTTTTTATACTACTTGGAATGACGGATCAAGCAGATGGCCCCACCTGATGTTAACAAGTATCTCATTTAAATACACCAGTTCAGAACCCACTAATACTTATTAAAAACCTTGGTTGTTTATTTGATACCCAATCCGGCCGTAACTACTGCACTGTTTTCGATGAAATTTGGTACACAGATAGATTATGTCCAGTATGGAGCTATATAGGTCACATTTTAACCAGTAACGCGAGCAGTGCCGGCGGAAACTAGGTAGTTTGACGACCTCTGTGGTTCGATTCCCGCCTCGGAACAAATATTTGTGCGATCTGCAGATATTTGTTAATAGGATGTTCTGGGTATTTTCTATGCATAATAAAAAATATCTATCAATATAATGTATTGAATTAAGTATATCAGTTATCTAGTACCCATAATACAAGCTCTGCTTAGATTGGGGCTATATAATGTTGTGTGAACTGTCCAACATTATTTATTTATTTATTTATTATGACCAGAATTGAGCTAGTACCTACTTGTACAATTACATATAAATAAATAAATAAATAATGCTGGACACAGTTCACACAACATTATCTAGCCCCAAGCTAAGCAGAGCTTGTGTTATGGGTACTAGATAACTGATATACTTAATACAATATAATACATAGATAGATATTTTTAATTATACATAGAAAATACCCAGAACACCCTGAACAAATATCTGCGATCCCACAAATATTTGTTCCGAGGCGGGAATCGAACCCGCAACCTCCTGCGTCGCAGGCCAAGCTTCGCCCGCCGCGCCACAGAGGTCGATATTGTGTGCTATAGGCTACATTATACTCGTAACTCTGTAAACGCGAGCAGTGCCGGCAGAAACTAGTTTTAAATATACACAACAAAATGAACCCCATATTGCATTTGACAGATTCCAATAGCTATAACATTTTACTAGCAGAAAATCCCAATTTGGAAACCTTTCCAATAATTTCTGATAAATGAATTTTCATTGCAAATCCTATTTTATAGCTCAAAGCAATTTCACTGTACGTTTACGAGCGAACTTACTTAGTGGGAGAAGGTAGCCAAGAAGCTCATAAAATAGATAAGCAAGAACACATAAATTGAAAATTGGTTCTAAAAGTGTGACAACAAAGTTATCAGATAAAGTGTTGCAAATGGTTTTTTTTTTTTTTTTTTTTTTTAATTTATTTATTCACAAACATTTCCTTTATTTAACTAAACCGTCTATAAAACCTTAGAGGCTTGTCTAAGACGCAAAAAAGATTCCTCATACTTAAACTAGACATACAATTACATCCTTGTAAGGTTAGAAGCCTACATCTCAATATGACTAGATAACATGTACTTAAGACTAAATCTCGATATACACCAGTATCCAAACATACCATAAAAAAACCTGGATAATCAGTATTCGATAAAGATTGAATCTACGCAAAAAAAGTTACCAAATAACAATTTCCGTAAAAAAGTAACAAATTTTGTATTAAATAAAAAAACCCTCAACGCAATGAAACGGCAGAACCGATTTTGATCAAACATAGCTAAGAACACTCCCGAAAAATTCACCATTCAAGCAAAAAAAAGAAAAATGGAAATCGGTTCATCTGTTCGGGTGCTACGATGGGACAGACAGACACACACACACAGACACGTCAAACTTATAACACCCCGTCGTTTTTGCGTCGGGTGTTAAAAATGGAAACAATTGGTCAAAACGATTTAAAAGTGCATGCACCATACTACCAAGTAATTATTTCGACGCGTCACGCGTCACCGCACAAACTGAAGCACGAGTATTCCATAAATTTTACTCGAATTTTGTCAAGAAAACAAATGTCTTCTTTAATTCGAAATCTTTTTTAATACTATTCGAAAAAAAAAACATTACGTAGATTTACCGAAATATCCAGTTATTTTTTATGGTATACTAGCTGACCCGCTCGCGACTTCGTCGACGCGTAGACTTTCATACAAACTTTAACACCCTTTTTCAACCCCTTAGCGTGCGAATTTACAAAAATCGTTTCTTAGTGCGCGCCTGCACCCCTTAATGAGTGCTTGTGCGAAATTTCAGACCTCTCGGCCCAGTAGTTTCCGAGCTTTCGTGATGAGTGGTCAGTAAGTGAGTGGACTTCTCTTTTATATATTTAGATTTGTAATACTGGTGTATTATTTGAAATTCGAACTTCAACAACTTTGGCTTCAACAAGTAAAATTAAGTACCTAAGCAATAGTGATTATAAAGCTGGTAGGTTAAGAAACAGCTCATGTATGGAATAGTTTCAGTTATTTTACTTGAAAAACAATAATTGAATTTCGCCTATTTAGGAATAGGGACCGTTTCGGAATACCATACATTCTCGGACACTATTCTCGCATTCCTATCTCTATCTAACGTAATACACCACTCACGTTAGAACAGACCAAGCATAGGTATCATAGAAAAGACGCCTCCGTTTCATGTGTGCGTGGAAACGGGAACACGTTTCACACACGTGGGAAAGCGGCGTACCTTCTGATACGTTATGATCGCCTAGTAGTTTCTAAGAACGTCTAATGCTTTAAGGAATCTAATTCGCATGAGATAAGTTCTATTTACTGAATAAAACGTAATGGCTTCAAACCCACTCATATTTCCAACACCCACGTTTTCTTTATCCACGAATTATTTTGTTAATGAGTAAACAAGCGTACCTATAGATTGCTACCAGATTAGATGATGTCTGGCATAAGGCGCTATAAGTTCAACGATAATTATTTATGAGGCGAAGAAGGCGAGCGTAAATAATATAAAATGCCTTTCAACGTTTTGTTAATTATAAATTAGTTACCCATTGTTTCAAAAATAAAAACGTGTAAGAAGTAAGTCTAATTGGATTTCAATTTCAACAAGATGATATCTTTGATGTTTTATTATTATTGAAGCAAATCAAATAGTGTATTGAATTTATGATTTCACAACCATTTATTTCTTCTTGAATACTATAAGAAATCGTATCAAAAACGTATTCTAGAGGTCATTTCGTGAACCTATATCGCGTTCGTAAAGTTTTTTTTCGTCTCCCTAATCTAAGCTTTTAAAACTACATTACTTGGAAGGCGGATAAAAAGCCGAAGAAAATGTAATGAATAAAAACCGGCCAAGTGCGAGTAGAACTCGCGCACGAAGGGTCATAGATAATGGTCACAAGGTACCCTAAGCGGGGTTTTTAAGTGTGTATGGAAAAGTATACGCGGACGAAGTCGCGGGCATTCCACTAGTAACTTATATAAGGTTATATAAGATAATAATATTACGTGCTTATGGTAGCGCCAATACCAGGCAGAAATCTTTATACAAAAAACGCCACGCGCCGCTCGAAAAAGCAGTTTTTATTGAATATCTCGTAAAATATAGATATTTTACAAACCCACATTGTGTTGTGAAATTAAAGAAGACGTAGTGACTAGGATTGAGAAAGGTATGCTTAGATGGTTTGGGCATTTAGAAAGGATGGACGATAGTAGATTGACGAAACGGGTACACAAGACGAGCGTGAATGGGACAGTGGGAAGGGGAAGACCTCGGCGAACGTATTCAGACCAGATCGGAGACGTTCTGGAAAAAGGCCAGGTCAAGAGTACCCTTAACCGACGAGCATGTATGAAGAATGTGATGAGAGTGAATGAAGCAAAAGAGGTGTGTCAGGATCGTAGCAAGTGGAAATCCGTGGTCTCTGCCTACCCCTCCGGGAAACAGGCGTGAGTTTATGTATGTATGTATGTATGTATGTTTTACAAACCCTCGGCTTTGTAGTATTGATTTTATTTATCCAATTTTTTACCCAATAACATGCTCCGTTTTAAACATTCGTATCTAGCCAAAAGTTAGAGGTAATTTTGGTTTTTTTTTTCTATCGAGAAAATATAGTCCAATATTTTTTTTGGTACTACAACAAAGCTGAGTGTTTACTGTAGGGTTTTTTAAAGTTATCTATATTTTACGAGATATTCAATAAAAACTCGACAAGGCGTTTTTTTTGGATGACGTTTTCTGCCAGGTATTGGCGCAGTCTTAATGATTTTCTTATTTAAATAAATGTGAATTAAAATGTCATGTATATTTCATTTAAAACTTACCAATTGCTATGCATCCTGTCAGTATAATCCAATAGCTAATCGCCGACATGGTGAATATCACTGCACTGCCAGGGTATGGTCGAGCCACAACCGACGGCGCTTCATTTGTGATAGTGTCACGTCACTGTCGCACATCACTTCACCCACATCGATACCACACACATCAACTTCACTTTCACTCGTTGACACTACTCCTTGTTAACTGTAACAAAAGAAAAACAATATAAGAAATGCAATTCATTGAAACAAATTTAAATGGGACCCAAATATTCCGATCGTTGAATCTTGACCTCTTAATACGTTGACCAAATTCAATCCAATTGAGTAAATTGTCGATTTCAATTTCAATAACAATTTTTGTTATCCTTACTGGTTTAGGATTATACTTTTAATTAAATAAATAAATAAATAATGCTTAAGTTTCGTTAGTAGTAGAGCTTTTTTGTGAAAGAGTTTCCCAGGGGAAATACTCTAGCACTGTGTTCCGGATTGAAGGGTATGGTGAGGGGTGCCGGTGAAATTACAGGCACATGAGACTTTTCATCTTTATGTCTCAGGGTGGCGGGTGCAGTGCAATGTGACGTAGGGCGCGTCCTAGAGGGCAGAGACCTGTGAGGTAATGCATTGTTAAAGGCAGATGTTACTGCTTAAGATCAGGTGAGCCACGCCTTGCTTAACCAGTTATTCATTAAAAAAAATGCAATTGTAGAATATATATATACTCAAATAAATAAATCAAGATTTTTCATAAAAAAGTAGGTATTAGATAGAAGTTGGAATATCTTGTCTACAAGACTAAATTAATTAATTTCAGCGTGATTTTAGATAGATAAACAACTCTTTATCTACCACCCCACTGAAATACAATGAAAAAAAAAACTTAGTGTATGGCAATTATAATAGGCAACCTGATCTTCGAGAAAATACAATAGTTTATTGTATAAACTAATACTTTATTTTTATTATAGGGTATATAATAATACATAAATATAATGCCACGACAATTGGGCTTGAGCCGCCTCCATCCATCGACTTCCTGCGACCTCTATAATGTCGTTAGTCCATCAACACTCCCCGTCCATAAGAACTTACTCAGGTTTAATATAAAAAGAAGTCATATTTCTGTAGGACATATATTTATATGAAAATACATTTATTTATAGGTATATTCCTATTCTTAGATGATTACAAAAACCTGTAATAATTTTACATTGTTGAAGTTCGACGGCTGTCTGGCGTCGAATCCTGCCTGGGGATCAGCCGCGAAAGTGGAGTTTGACCGCAACATAGCTTGTCGTAAGCCGGGTTTATTTGACACTAGCGACTCGTCCCGGCTTCGCACGGGTAGTTTCAGGATGAAAAACAGCCCCCCCCCCCCCTTTCCTATCCCCTCCCCTGGTAGCCTATGTCACTCAGGGTGAATGTAGCTTTCCAGGGTGAAATAATTTTTTAAATCGGCCTAGTACTTTTTGAGCCTATTCATTACAAACATACAAACATACAAAAATGGATACAAATCTTTCCTCTTTATAATATTAGTGTAGATGTAGATTTAAGCGATGTAAATCTAGGAACTAGGTTCTGCTAACCACAATATTTTCTACGCATTTTTACCAAAACAAGGTCAATTACTTCGCCAACATTTCACTGTGCGCGTAACCTTGTTCTTCTTCTAGTACGAATAGAGAATTCCTAACAAAAGGCATGGAGTCCTTTGAACAGCCTAAATTTTTAACTGCTTTGTGTTGTTAGACGTTGCATAAAAGCAAAAATGTACGAGTACAGGAGTGCGAACTAAGAATGCACATTCTTCATTATAACGAAAGTCAAATAATGTAATAGAACACCATTAAAAAATAAAATAAAAGGGCATTTAGGTATTTCTTACACTATCATTACTAATAAACAAAAGTTAAAAGTATTAAAATAATATTTAGTCTAATTTAGTTAATAAAAATGTAACCAATTTTAAAACAGCCTACCTCTGCAAAGTAAGAACCACAAAATAATGTAATTTTATATACTAGCTATCGCCTGAGGTTTCACACGCGTTATTTTTCTAATTTTAGGTTGGAACGACCGTGGCACAGTACGTGTTAAGATTTTCAATACAAGCTTCAATAACCTTCGAGTTTCCATCAGAAGCCCAATTCTCGTAATAAAATATAGTCAAATTAAAGTTCGGATCATGTTACGATCTAGTGTCGATGTCACAAACGTCAAAAATGGTATTCTGCTCACCTGACAATACAACGCGGAATGTGATTATATCGAAATGTGACTGTAACTTGAATGTTTCAAAGTTCTGAGAATTCTCTCTTTCACTCTTTACAATTATTATATAGCACTATCCTACTCTAATATATGGTCGCAAGAATTGAAAGTAGATAATACTGTTGTTATGAGGGAGCAGAATACCAATTTTTCAGTCAATTCACAATACAGTCTTGATTCGGTCAACTTGCAGTGTGCCGTTAAAATAAATAAGAGAATTGGCCTTCAGAGCTGTGCAAGAAAATTAAGCGAGCCACAATATAAAAATCCTACAATGAATCCAACAAAAGTTGTTTTTTTTTTATTTAGCGGGTTCGATGCCCAGCGTAGACAAGGACTTTTTAATATCCTTGAATGCAGTATTACTGACTTTTATCTTCAATATTTAAAGTACTTGTCCTCCATGTTGCATGGCCGTGGAACTCACTGTAAATCGATGCAATCATCAGTATTTTCACCTTCTTAACTGACCCATACGTTTTAGCGTGAAAGCACGACTAATTCGCTCGCCTGATGTAAATTTTTTTTTTTTTTTTTTTTTTTTTAACATTGATAGACCTTTGTTTGACCACGATCTCACCTGTTGGTAAGTGACGATGTGGCCGAAGAAATATTGGATAAATTCCGGTATTCCGGATATCCGGTATCCGGTAGCCGGACTAACTCTGCAGCCTAACTGCTCACCTTGTATATTGGCTAATTCCAGATACCTGGATAATGAATATTAGACAGCTTCTCAGTCTATATAAGGCACAAGTCCGGGCTGGTATGAAGTACTGCTTGAAGTATAGGAGATCATATTGAGCTCTTAGGTTATTCAGTACCGCCGACTCTCAACTTCGGCTCATATATTGAGTCAAAAGCAAAAACAGCTGCTATGAAGTTGGGCAACCTGAATAAGGTAAAGCGTTAGCTGAGTCAGTCGTGGGAAGCAATGGCGGCGATGAGCTCACCACTTGTCACGTCTATATTCCACGATGGTGCAACCCACTGTGAAAAGAGGCCTATTGTGGCTCTGCCTACCCCTTCGGGGAAAAAGGCGTGTGTCTATGTATGTATGTATTTATGTTACTTCACACCGGGACAGCTGCTCAGTTTGTACAAAGCGCAAGTCCGGTCTTGTATGGAGTACTGCTGCCATGTTTGGGATGGCTCGGCCAAACACCAGCTTACTGCCTTGGACTCGATCGAACGCAGGGCTTTTAGGCTTATAGGTGATTAACATATGGCGGAGACTAAGATCCAGAGTCTCGAGCACCGCCGTTCATCTTCTATAGGTTACATTTCAGGTAATGTTCCTAGGAACTTCATGATCTGATCCCACCATTTCTTTTTCACCATAGTACGAGCTGACTCATGGCTCAGTACCATCGCTACCTCATTAGTAAACCCTCTATTCGTACTAAACGTTTCGATTCTACCTTTATAATGCGAGCTGCTAAGGAGTGGAACACACTACCGTCGTCTGTCTTTCCTGAAAACTATAATCTGGGAGGCCTGTATTCAGCAGTGGACTTCTGTAGGCTGATAATGATAATGATTATGACATTCAAATAATTATATCCTCTTGTATTGTTCTATTCCAGAGCAAAGTACTCCCTAATTTATTTCCAGGCCCCAGTCGGCCTTGCAGACGACAATGGGGAACTTTACTACGGAGATCATTTGAGGGTCTTAGCAGTAGCTAAAACTTTTGAAACTTCAAAAGAGGGAACTTCTTGACCGGTACTTTCCCCTTTTGAAGTTTCAAAAGTTTTGGACAGCGTTTAATGTCTCAAAATGCACGTACAATTAATATTTCTGAAAGGCATTGAGGTCATCACTCGTTACGTTAGTTGAATCCAACTACGAGGCTTAGTCTTTCAATTTAGTGTCTAATTAGTTAGTTACTTCGAGTTCGCAACCTTTATTACAAATTCTCAGTCTAAAGTAATTAATAAGGTACGTTCATTTAATTATAAACTCACCTGTGATTACTTTGCAATTTGTTCAACCAATTGCTTACGATTACAAACTTAAATTAGCTTCAAGTTAAACACATTTATACGATTAAGGCCTTTTTCGTCAGATTCCTTGTTGGACGGATTCCGTTTCAACCGTAGATTTCAACTATAAAATATCAACGGATATAACCAACAGAGTTTTATTTAATGTAGACCTTTGTTTTGAAACAGTTCGTCGTGGGATGAACTACCACTATAGGTACCTATTTCTGCCGCAAAGGATTGCCGGTTTGAAAGGTATGTATGGGTGCCGGTGAAATAGGAACCACACGAGACTTTTCATCTTTATGTCTCAGGGTAGCGGGCGCACAATGCAATGCCAAGAGGGCGCGTCCTAGGTGGACGTGACCTTTGAGTTAATGCGTTGTTATAGGCAGAGGTTACTGCTAACAACAGGTGGAATATCTGCTTGAAAGGAAATGGGTTCAGTATATCCGAGCCGTAAATTTGTCGTTTTAAACCTCATTTGCTGCATCAACCATTTTAAACTGAGACCAACCCGAAACTACAGACGTTTAAAAATAACAATGCTTATATACATATTGCCGTGGTATTACCGGCCTAAGAACATTCCCCTCCGTCTCCTCCCGTAGATGTCGTAAAAGACGACTAAGGGATTACCCGGACTTGTTAGTGAAATTCTTTAGTATAAGATTTGCCTTGGCTGCTAGCTTAATAAGGAATGTGTTATTACTGGAAGATAGCGTTAGCCGAGTCGATAGTGGAAGCGAAGACGGCGATGAGCTCACCACTTGTCACGTCTAATACTCCCACGATGGTGCAACCCACGGTGAAAAGAGGCTCATTGAGGCTCTGTTTACCATGTAAAAGGCAAATGTGTATATGTTTGTTTAGTTTTTTCTTTTTTTTTCTTAACCTTTACTGTCCCACTGCTGCGCAAAGGTCTCCCCCGAATTCCTCCATTTGTCCCTGTCCCTGGCAGTCTCCCACCACTCCTTTTCAAAACCAACAAGACCAACCAAGAACCAACGTCCTTCAGGTATCCAGGGTTGTGCTCATGTTCGCCCACCTGTTGGGAAGCATTCGACTGACATGCCCCGCCCAATCCCATTTGAGCCTGGCTGTTTTTTCACCTACGTCGGCAATACCAGTCAGGGAACGCAGCGTGGTGTTCCTAACATGGTTGGTTCTCTTATAACCCAAAATACTGTGTTCCATTGCTCTTTCACAAATATAATATAATATAATAAAATATAAATAATTAATTTTGAACAGCAAATACACACAGCTTGGGTACACTATACAATAGGTACACCGTCAACAAATATTTGTTGCTGCGTGTATAGTCACAGAATAAATATTAGTACAAGTAGTATAGTGCCGTCAAAAAAGGTCCGTGCTCAGCATAATGCTGCAGTGAACTGAAACGCTGATTTTCAGCACGGACCTCGGTTGACGCACCCCATAAGTACCTACATCTCACCCTACACTCGGTAAATCTTAGGTTTTGATGGACGACGTTAACCGTATGTTATTAGCCTTGGCCACATACTAAATATGTTCTTATAAGTAGGTGACTTGCTAATGCAGCAACTTCAAAACAGCTAGTTGGTATTTGAAATCCATCGGTCTACTTGGTCAGCGTGCGGTAAAGCGTGCCGGCCATAAAGCGCACTTTCACCGTGAGATATCTATTACCGGCCGCTGACGGGTATCATCGGCTTTTACAATGATTACGATGGTACGTTAGCCTCTAGGACATATTAAAACATCATAACCAGTGATCGGACATTATTGCAAAGCAGAAATCCCCCAGATAATTTTACTACGGAGTTTCGTCCAGTACATATGGCGTAGTAACTACATAACTACGTAATATTGGTACGAATCATCCTATACTATTAAACGAGCAAAATTTGTATATATGTACTAGTTGTATGTGTGTTCATACTTTTCACTAGAAACGGGACATTTACCTTGATTTTTGAGTTTTGATTGTTTCTGATATATCGGCACAGTTGCATGCGCCATGATCACGGGAGAACGGGCGATTCGGGTTTCTCCCGTGATATAAACTAGTAGGTATATATATACAAATATTGCTCGTTTAATATATTAGTAGTATTATTTTATCTGTGGTAGTAGTAAATATTGATTGTCGTATAACTATTGAAGTATAGTAATAGTAATAGTAATTTATTCAGTAACAAACGTCACAAATTAATTATAGTGTACATCAGATTCAGTGTTCTTAGAATCATTATTCCTGGGTGGGACAACATAGGTATCCAAACTAGGAAAAATCCTGTGAGATGGCATACCTATGCCCTCCGCCGGACATTGAATGGATTAGATACCAGATTTTTAGCTTAATTATACCTTGTACTTCACAATATAATAAAATTTAAGAATTTACAAAGTATTTAGGTATATACCTAAGTAACTAAATTAAGGTTAGAAACATTAATGGTTGATAATGGGTGCGTGAGAGGGTATGTGGTGTGTAGGGTGTATTAGTGTGTGTAGTGCGTGAGGGTAAATTTGTGTGCGGGCTCTCCTGCTACCACCAGTCTCTTAGGAGTCTGGGTATTACAGGAGACACCCAGATGTGAGTGTGTGTGTGGGTGTGTGAGTGAGAGTTTGTATGTACTAATAATTGTATGTATATACTGAATAAAATGTATGTGGTTTTGTAAAGTACTTAAGTTCTAAGACAAAATTTCAAGAATTTTTTCAGTTTCTGAATAGTTAAGGTCGAATAGCCAGTTTTGAACCATGGATTTACATTTAAAGACAGTCACTGGGTAAAACAATAGAATTTTATTTAACTTATTATAGACGTAGGCTCCCAGGAAATAGGGGTGACGGTTTGCAAACTTAGTTTTGCAAGGAGTGACGCTGCATACATTACTGGGCTGACGCCTATTGTTAAGTAAAAATAAAATAAATAAATAAATAAATAATGCTGGACAATTCACACAACATTATCTAGCCCCAAGCTAAGCAGAGCTTGTGTTATGGGTACTAGATAACTGATATACTTAATACAATATATTACATAGATAGATATTTTGTATTATACATAGAAAATACCCAGAACACCCTGAACAAATATCTGCGATCGCACAAATATTTGTTCCGAGTGCGGGAATCGAACCCGCAACCTCCTGCGTCGCAGTGAAATAAAACACAATACAAGTGAATTAAAAGGGACAATCTTGTGAAAGGCTGTAATAAGATCAAGAATAAATAACTGTCGTACTGAGAGAACTTTACACTTTTTATACAATAGTTCGGTGGAGTAGCGATAGGGTTTGAAGTTCATAACTTTTAACACAGATCGCTGTGCTCTTTCTAGTTTAATTAGATACGTTTTGCAAGCTCCGCCCCAAGCAGGAATGCAGTAGCCAACTACAGATTGGCAAAGTGCGTAATAAACCGATTTTAGTAAGTCCTCAGTGGCAACATTTCGAAGGTTTTTGAAAATCCAAATTAATTTTCGTAATCGGGAGGCAACTGAAACGATATGTTGCATCCACGATAGTTGGCTATCTATCATTACTCCCAGATACTTTATAAATATAGACGAGACCAATTTCAACCAATGTGGTTCAACGCCACCGTTCCTTTTCCAAGCCTAACTCGGCTGACGCTTTCTTACCGTAAAAATACCATACAAGACAGTAGCCAGGAAAATCTTATACCAACAAAAAACCCTACAAGTTCAAAAAATATTAAATTTAAATGTGCCACAAACCCAATTCTAGATGCGTTGAATATGCGGGTTCGAGTCCCGTTGGATTGGAATTTCTGTGCCACATTTAAATTTCTAGATATTAATAAATTTTTACTCCAACGTCTGCGATACCAACATTTTTATGTTAATTACGAGAACAAACATCATAATTATTAATCTGTTACAAACATGGCAGAAATGTCGATAACCGGTATCAACAGCAAACTAATTAAATACTCGCGTTAATAGGGCTTTCAAAGATTGATCATTCACACCTAAATAGAATTTTCGCTCGCGATTTTTCATCAAAATAAATTCATAAAAGTTTTTGGCAAATACCTATAGAGATTTATTATTTTGACGCCAACATTACCTACTTCACTAACAAAATCGATAAAGGATCCATCAGGTATTTTAAAGTTGCCTACAAATGTTATTGGAACGAACAGGGGATCGATTTTTGAAAACTAATTAAATAGTCGATTCTGTGCATCATTCTCTAATTTTAAACCGCGTTAAAGTTGTCGCGCGCCCTTTCTAATAGACTGAAATAAAAGAGACCGCGATAATTTTAATGCGGTTTAAAATTAGAGAATGCTGCACAGAATCGACACCAGTAAATACTTCACTAACAAAATCGATAAAGGATCCATCAGGTATTTTAAAGTTGCCTACAATTGTTAATGGATCGAACAGGACGATCAAAGTCCAATGGATCATTCTCAATGGATCGAACAGAAACTACTCATATTTATCATCGCCATCACAGCCGAACGCCCACTGCAAGAAATAAGTCCCTCCTCTTAAAATGGCACGACTACTGGTTTTGAGTCACCTCCATTCACAGACTTCCTGGGACCGTCCCAATTTTAACAATTTATTTTCTTCCCCATATAAGTGGCCATCCACTGTTAGTAGGATACACTCTATTACAGTACAAAAAGGGAAATTAATCAAGGCAGTTTTTGATAAATTATTAATTGTGATATACACGACACAACGTTTTTTTTTTACTTTTATACGATTCTCGAATGACCTCGATCTCCTTGTTGGTAAGTGACAATGCGGCCGTCGTTGACGCACGAAGGTCTATAGAAGGCACCTTCACACTTGCCATATTATAGTTTTCAGGAAAGACAGACGACGGCAACTTGTTCCATTTCTTAGCTGTTCGCATTACAAAGGTGGAACCGAAACGCTTAGTGCGGGTATACTGTTGAGGTAAGGACGGTACTGAGCCATGCGCCTAGTTGTCGTATGATGACAAGAAGATGGTGGGATCAGATCATGTTGCTCCTGGGCACATTCCCTGAAATGTAACCTATAGAATATCGAAAGGCATGCGACTTTACGGCGGTGCTCGAGACTCTGGATCCTAGTCTCCGCCATATATGTTGCTCAGCTAAATCAAAGTTTTCACGATAAATCGTGTTACTTCAATTTTTTTAACAAGCTTATTCTATTCTATGATGTAACAGTCCTATAACAAATGGGAGTTACATATTATTTCTTGTCTATGAACTCGACAACCCTAAGTCCGTTTCTTACATTATTGACGTCAGCGATGATTATTACATCGCTTGTAAAGTCATGCGTTCATAATTATATTGCCGCAAAAAAAAAATTACCTACACCAGAATATTTATTTAATAAATAACAGAGTTAAGTTTCTCCACAATGTTTACATTTACCAGGTATTTCAATATACCATAATGGCCATACCTGAAATGCCAGAATAATGATGTGATATTATTTGAATGCCTTTTAGATTTTCGGCGCTATAGGTTCAACAATTTTTTTTTGTATGAGGCGAAGAAGGCGAACGCACTCTCTGGTACCATGTTTTTGTGTATAACAAAATAATATAAAAATGCTCTAAAAGTTTTGTTAAATTTTAAAGATGAGTTCACTCTTTTTACATTTGTCACCTCTTGTTTCAAAAATTAAAAGTTGTAGAAGTAAATCTAAAATTAAATTTAAAATGTAATATGGTGGTATCTTTGTTTTTTATCGAGTGAAGTAATTTAAATAGTGTATTGAATTTATGATTTCACTAGATAAAAATTAAGCTTAAGAATATCATATATTTTTTCTTCTTGGAAACTATAAGAACTCTTATGAAAAACTTAAAAATTCTAGAGCTCATTATAATTTTCGTGGTAGATAGCGGAATTCAAGGCAATGCCATACCAAGCCAATGTTTTGAAATCCTACCAACTATTATATATTCTGTGATCCTACTAATAATATAAATGCGAAAGTTTGTGTGAGTGTGTGCGTGTGTTTGTTACTTCTTCACGCTGAAACGGCTGGACGGATTTGGATGAAATTTGGAATGCAGATAGCTTGACTCCCGGAATAACACATAGGCACTTTTTTATTTCGATATTCCCACGGGATCGAGACCTATGCGGGGAAAACCGCGGGGCGCTGCAAGTTTTAGATTAACTCTTTACAATGTAAATAAAATATCATGACACTACATTGAACTTGCACTGGCAGTCTGACAAACGTCTTCTATGTTATCTACTGACTTTGTCGCAGGAAGATAGCTATCAAGGTTCTCTTTTATTATCTAGATCAATCTATCCAGATAGTATCTTACAAGTCCTTGAAGTAACTAGTTTTGTGAAATTAGCCGATGTGACTTCTGTGTGGTGCTATATAATTACAATCCTAACTCAATGTATAAATATATTTTTTTGAACGCCTGAATGTTATCACTGGGTATAAGTTAAGCCTTTGTAATCTTACTACAAGCAGATGTCTTTATTGTGAATTTATTAGATTTTGTAGCTGAGAATTCTAGAAAATAAATCAACTAATCTACAGCTTTTTAGCGATAAGACAGCACATTGTACATTTAGTTTTTATCTAATTGTTGTGTGAAATTTTTATTTCAACTAGTTTGTAAGGGGTGCAATAATGTATTTTCATTCATTCATTAATACATTCATTCATACATTCATTCATACATTCATTCATACATTAATTCATACATTCATTCATACATTCATTCATACGTTCATTCATTCATTCATTCATTCATTCATTCATATATTCATTCATTCATTCATTCATTCAAGAATGTGGATAATTTCAATAAAAACATTATAGTTATGATTATTCATTCAATCATTCAACTCTACATGGATGATTTCCCAAATGGTAATGGTACTTCTTTTTAGGGTTCCGTACCCAAAATGGTGCCAAACCAAACCATATTACTAAGCCCAAAACGTCCGTATGTCTGTATTCAGTAACATTGCATTGCACCTTTCGATTGAACAAAGACATTATAAAGGTCGCAGAAATGCGGTGGATAGAGGCAGCTCAAGCGCGTTCGTTGTAGCATTCTATGGGGAGACCTATGTCCAGCAGTGGACTTCTGTAGCCTGATAATGAGGATGATAATAATATATAAGGCGATAGACTTAGTTCCGTTGGGCTTTTATACCTAAATTCTTGTTTTTTTCTTCAATCCAAATTCGGGGACAGACAGGAATTTTTAATTCCTGTTTGTCCCCGAAGTTGCATTCGGGGGAAAACAGGAACTACTTAACTTCTCAGGTACTTAAGAGCTGATTTATAGTTCTGAAGAATTTATCCGCAGCCGGTTTTTGGTCGCTGAGACATAACGGACTTCAAAGGTTATTTTGAAACAACGCAATTATAAAACCTGTATATATAACACTTTGTCTCTTTTACGGAGCATTATTTAATGTTTTTGTTAACAGGTTTCCATAATATTCATGACGATTGACGGTTACGCAATGGTCTGTGTATATTCGGGCACATCATTACTTAACGGAATGAATGCAGCACAGAACAATCATGCAGGCTGAATTTAAACATAGGTATAAATGTATTTTCATTAACTTTTAAATCAAGTCTTGTATCATAAGAGCCGTTACAGTCTTGGATACATTAATATAAATGCCTAATTTTGTCTAGGTAAGTACCTATAACAGCTGCTAAGTTGGTTACACACTACACAATGTTTAAAGCCGGCTGTACACATTGGGCCAAGGTATTGGGCCAATGTGTTGGGCCAATGTGTAGAGAGCTACTTGGCGGTATGCTAAGCTAATTTGTCTAGTTGGCGCCAACATTGGCAGTCCAATCAAATAGTGACGGTTTATTGTGCACACATCGTCGCAAACAGCGTTCACACGTTGGTGTCTTGTTCAGTTCGTTGTTACTCTTAAGCGCCATTTTTTTTTATGGGGATGCATCGTTTTGGCCCGACATGTTGGCCCAACACCTTGGCCCAATGTGTACAGCCGGCTTTAGACTATTGTGACTATTTTGACGACCTCTGTGTTGCGGCGGGCGAAAGTTCGCCTACGACCCAGGAGGTTGCGGGTTCGATTCCCGCCTCGGAACAAATATTTGTACGCTCTGTTGTTTGTTTGTTCAGGGTGTTCTGGATATTTTCTATGTTAATAAAAAATAAACTATCTATGTAATGTATTGTACTAAAGTTATCAGTTATTTAGTACCAATAACACAAGCTCTGCTTAGCTTGGGGCTAGATAATGTTGTGTGAACTGTCCAGCATTATTTATTATTTATTATAAAAACCAAGAAACAAATTACACAAAAATCACTACGTGAAGAGAAGACTAGGTAGGTACCTACCTAGTTTGTTTTTATTGAATAAGCACTTCATAGACAGATAATCAATATTTATTTAACATATAAAAAAGTAATTTCCATAATTTAAACTGTGTTTTACCACTCAGGGCAAATCCCTAATCTTTAATATGATATTTTTGTCTACCTAAGCCACATTATCTGTATTTGACATATTATCAAGCTAAAAGCCTAGGTAAATTACTTTATACCAGAACATAAAAGAGATTTTAATAATCCGGGTATTTGTTGAAATGCCGAATTTCTTAAAATCTACCTGAGTACTCGAAAGTGGTGACGCAACACATGTTTAGAGAAAGTGTAGGTACACCTAATGCAACGTCACCGTCATTGATTTATCCACACATTTATCAATTTAGAAAGTTAATCGATACAGTTCAATTCATTTCGATCATTAGAAATATCGATATCAATAAAAAACACTGGTACGACTATACAATAAACACACTCACCTAATTTAAAAGAAACACTGTCAATTCTCCAGAAAAAAAAATCGAGAACACTGGCCACTTAATTTCACAATTAGAAGCAAATCACTGATTAGTCGAACAGAAAGTTTGGAAAACGAACAACAAGCGATTCGAGCGTTCGCGCACCGGATCTCGCAACTGACTGCGCTCACGCACGGCTCATGGCAATGACATCAAGCCCCTCTACCGGGGAGATTCATTTGATACCACATCTTAATGCATTGAAATACGATTTAAAATCGTGATAACAACACTACTGTTTTGAATCTTGAATTAACAAGTTGATGTTGTATTGGGGAAACACAAGGCGCTTGATCACATTTGCAAATGTTTGAGTTTGCGCAGGCATTCTTGGAAGTCATTTTAAACTTCGGTATTGACTCGGTAATAAAATGTTCTAAAGTTAACATTGAAGAAGGTTTTAAAGCTTTTGAATAATAATAACGCACCTACACGGCGGCGGTTAACGTTTATTAATAGCACAGAAAATGTATTGACAATAAATAAATTACTTACTAAAATAATTGTATGTACGATTGCTGTACATTTTTTATTTGATATTGAATCTTTAAATATAGATGTATATTTAAGTAATATCTGCTCGGGACTCTGAAATGCGTGCTGTTTTTAAAGAACGGAATAAGATTATTTGACGACCTCTGTGGCACGGCGAGCTAAGCTTGGCCTGTTACGCAGGATGTTGCGGGTTCGATTCCCGCCTCGGAGCAAATATTTGTGCTGTCGCAGATATTTGTTCAGGGCGTTCTGGTATTTTCTATGTATAATAAAAAATATCTATACATGTAATATATTGTATAAAGTACCTATATCAGTTATGTAGTACCCATAACACAAGCTCTGCTTAGCTTGGGGCTAGATAATGTTGTGTGAACTGTCCAGCATTATTTATTATTATTTTATCAAATAGTTAAAACATTGCTAAGTAATAATATAACTCAATTCTGACCTAAACTGTTTACTAAATTTCATCGAATCCTCTACAAAATTACCTGTATAAAAGAAATTAAGTACAGTGCCGAAACTATCTTTTGGCCCATCTGATATTAAAACGATAACCTCTGCTACTAGTATAGTGTCACGTTATCTGTGCCTCTGCCTAACACAATGCATTACCACATGACTACCATTGTAGGTCACGTCCACCTAGGACGCGCACTATGCGGCATTGCACTGCGCCCGCCACCCTGAGACATAAGTCTGTACACGGGTAGAGTAAACGGTCTAGTTACTAGAGTCTAGTATCACGATAGAGCACTAACTATACTACTTACTATACAGTAGACAGCAGTGATAGAGTAGAGTACTAAAACTTGAAACAGTAAGTGACTATCCCCGCGGGCAAGCTACTCTACCACTTGCTCACTACGGTCCACACTCTACTCTACCGCACACTTAACAACCTACTCGATCCATGTATACGTATACTCTAACAAAGTATAATTTTACGTGTTATTGTGTTATTTTACTCTACTAAAACTGGTACAGTTTTTCCAATTTCTATAGCGCGGGAAGCTTCTTTCTTCCAATAGCAATCGCGCGCTAAAATGTTGCGCTGATATTAGTTAATCGATTTCGCGGCAAAATCGCGGCCGGTCAAGCGCCATCTTGTTCATAAGTCGACCCTTTGATATAAGCGGGATAGAGCTATACTGTACGTTCGGCTACTGTCAGATATCAGTCTGTGCATTTCTGCACAAACGAATAGGCGATCGGACTTATATTTTGGCTAAAACTGTACAGTACTTAGTAAAGTAGAGTAATAAATAAATAAATAATGCTGGACAGTTCACACAACATTATCTAGCCCCAAGCTAAGCAGAGCTTGTGTTATGGGTACTAGATAACTGATATACTTAATGCAATAAATTACATAGATAGATATTTTTTATTATATGTAGAAAATACCCAGAACACCCTGAACAAATATCTGCAAATAACTTGCAAAAAGCACAAATATATGTTCCGAGGCGGGAATCGAACCCGCAACCTCCTGCGTCGTAGGCGTACGTTTGCCCGCCGCACCACAGAGGTCTTCAAATACGCTAGTGGACTCTACTGTTTACTCTACCCGTGTACAGCTTTACAGATGAAAGGTCTCATGTGCTAGTAATTTCACCGGCACTCATACCCCTCAAACCAGAACACAGCGATGGTTACATGATTGCATTGCGGCTTAAATAAGTGTTGTTGTAGTACTTCCCTAGATCTCTCACAAGATGCTTTACTAAGTTTTTCTACATCAAAAATTGTAATTTTAAAGCTGTTTAACTAGTACTGAGTGTTACGTGTTTCAGAGTCCCTTGCTATATATAACTTGTAATATAATATTCAAAGCAGCCATTATTTTCGTCCTTTTAACTTTGATTTACTAAATATTAATGATGCGTTTACTATTTCTATTCCCAGCGAACATGCTAATAAATGAGAGTTTGAAAAATGTACCATCAAAATTTATATAACCACTTATAAATTTTAATAATCGCAAAAAGCTCGTTTGCTTTCAGCAATCAGTCACGTGGGAAACTAATGGTATTATGAATGATGATAGATATTTTTGTTGATAAAAGCTTTTGTAAGTGATATACATAATTGACTGAGCAAGCAGTAGTAGAGCTTTTTTGTGAGAGTTCGTCCGAGGAAGTACTACCACCATAACTAGTTTTGACGCAAAGCTATAGTGCTTGCATTATTGTGTTTCGGTTTGAAGGGTATGGGTGCCGGTGAAATTACAGGCACATGAGACTTTCCATCTTTATGTCTCAGGGTGACCGGCGCAGTGCAATGCTACAAAGGGCGCGTACTTGGTGGACGTGACCTATGAGATAATGCACTGTTCACAGGCAGAGGGTACCGTTTAACATCAGGTGGGCAACCTGCTTGTTCCGCCAACTAAAGCTGTATAAAAAAAATAGGTCTTGCATGTAGTTTTTGTATGCATGTATTTACTGAATACATTTATTTACAGAAATAATAATACAACGAATGCAACTAGGTATGCATGTATTTACTGAATATATTTATTTACAGAAAGAATATTACAACGAATGCAAGTAGGTATGCATGTATTTACTGAATACATTTATTTACAGAAAGAATAATACAACGAATGCAAGTAGGGATGCATTTATTTACTGAATACATTTATTTACAAAAATAATAATACAACAAATACAAGTAGGTATGCATGTATTTATGTTTGTAGTTATCAGTGTTTGTCCGACGATAACTGCAGAAGTAGGTATCTTACCTACAATGTGACAATATTTGAACCGTACAGAGGTTTTCAAGCTAAGGGGGTCCACTTTGAGGTCACGTTCGAGATTAACTTATCTGAATTGCTCGAAGCCTGAGGTCGTATACTCAAATAATAAATAATGCCACCAGAATATCAATCAAATATAGTTAATATTTGCCATTGCAACCACAGATTACAGTTTAATGTAATATTCTACAACCAGCTCAGCACTTGTCACGTCTACGAGTATATTCCACGATGGTGCAACCCACTGTTAAAAGAGGCCCATTGAGGCTCTTCTTATCCCTTCGGGGAAAGAGGCGTGTGTCTATGTATGTGTATGTATGAAATTATATAGGGATCAAGGAAAATAGAGATTAAACGATGGATTGGAGTCGGATAAGACTAGCGGCAGCTATTTAAAGCTGGGTACTGACCAACGTTACGATGTGTAATGTAACATTCGCATCGAGCATGTTAAGCATTGAGCATGTTCGCTGTGTTCTAAAAATCGGCGTAACGTGCTCGTCAAAACTCTGTGCAGTGATATTCGCCAGCCACTCAGAAATAAATGAAATAATACGAGAGGAATCACGTGTGATCAACTGCGACGCTCGGGACGACTTGTTACAGCGTGCTGACTGAACCGCGTAACAGTCATAGGTAGGCCTAGTGTGTGCATCGCAGTAAAAACGCGTTTACGCGACCACCGCGTTGGTTGAGTAAACGGCACAATAAAAGTTATATACAACAAGTATACTTTACAACAATACGTGAACTGTCAAAAATGTCACTTACACTCGCAAAACTGGGGAAACCCTAGAGTAAACGCGCGACTTGGAATAAGTGTTTAATTTACGCGACGCCAAAATTGACGTTAGAAACCAACACTCACACAAAATGATTCATTAACTCGCCGCTAGGGGCTCTGTACATTTCTTCATACAAACTGCGCGTAAAACGCGGTCTTGGTAGAGCGCGTAAACTTGTAGCAAAAAGTCGCACTACGGCTAAGGATTTGCCAAAAAAAACGACAGCCGGGTGGAGCACTTCAACCGAGCAACGAGCGGCTCGTTGCTCGCTGGTTTCCCCGTAACACTACGTACTGACTGCATGAATGCTCGGTGAGTAACATGTTACATTACACCTCGTAACGTTGGTCAGTACCCAGCTTTAAGCATCGTTGGATGGAGCGAGCGCAAGTCAAGCTGACTGCCAGCTCTCTATATTTTGAAAGGCTTCTCCATATCTATGTATTCTGCTGGCTTATTCACTACCTAAGAAATCGCGATGAAGTTGAAATTGATCTGTCGTGCACGATGCTAAGTTGTGCTTGTGAAGTTCAGCCCCCCCACCCAACAGGCGTGTACAAAAAGCTTTTACAATATTTTAATGCGATGAATTAAATATTACTTTCAGTAGTATGATTTGGTAGATGTTAATGTCTTGGCCTGACAGTTAATTGAATGTGTCCCGTGATCGTCTTAATAATCTGTAGAGAATTAAAGAAGCATCCTGCCTGCGTTTATTTACCTAATTACAGAAAGGAAATGTTGTTCGTAATTCAGAAATCACTTACCCCGTTTCTGCAATTCGCTCTGGAGGGGCCTCGTGTGTCGTCTTCAGGATCCTGTAATGTTTATGTAAAAATGATGACTTTGTCTCACATCCTAGGTTCCTAAACTAACGTCGTGATTCAGTCAAACATAGGTAATGTGTCGGTATATTAATGGTCGTCATCGAATGTCAGATAAGTCCTTATGCAATTAGTGCCACCACCTTATAACTGTGTAGGTTCGTTTGATTGATTGCATTGTTCTAAGCTTTCGTTCATAAGCCCGTTCGTGCATAGTGTAGTGCAGGTATATGTCTGTTTCTAGTGTCGCCTTGGAATCTGAGAATTGTGGGCCGCTCAAGGGTATCATTCGCCCCCTATGGATCCCACGTTGTGGGAAATACGAAGAGATCCCTTACTCCAGCGGTGCGCATCATTGCTTGTATGTACTATGTGACAGCGCGGTGTGCGTGAACGTATGCCGTTCGCCCTAACGAAGCGCGGGGGGTGAATCCTATCATATGCTGACCACCCAGACTCCTCAGCGGTGTAGCCCTAATCATATGAGGCTAAGTTTCAAAATATAGATACCGTATTTACTTGTACGTCGACTTTAGTGTTCTGTTCTCCAACGTGTCACAAGTACCAATCAGAGGTGCTTTAGATTAGGTTTTAATTAAGTGGTTGTGATCGCATTTAGATCCAGCGATGGTCAGTTATAATGACCTCGTAAGTGTTGTAATCCGATTCCAAGCCGGCGCAAGCGATTTCTCTGTGCTGGTGACTCGTTTCACTATAATGATAGTGTAATGTATGTGTCTGTAGAAACGCGTGCATTATTCAATTCAGAAAGATTTCCCGCCATTTAAGTTGGCTTTTCCGGTAGCTCACTCTCGAGAGCTTCAGTTGAAAATAGTATATACTATAGAATAATTCGCTTAGGGTTGTCGTTGCTTAGCTTCTTGCGTCCAAAAATACCACACTCCAACATCACTTCGCGAGAATACGTAAATACTGATATGTCATGTAATTTCCCACCTTGTCACTACACGTGAATACGGGGACGAGAGTGTGTTTGTTTGTGTGTGTGTTTGCGCTAAGCAGTTTACTCTCATGCGACACAGTCATGTTTGATAAAAGCTGTATTATAGTTCCCTCACATGAGACTAATTTAAAAGGCCATATTTATAATATGGACTGTAAGTCGTTCTGTCAATAAATATATAATAGTCATATCCTAGGTAAACAGTTTATGATCAACAAAATTACACAATAAAGATTAAATATAAAACGTGCAACAGTGTAAAATGTTTATCCAACGTAGGCCACGGCTTCATGGTGCAGACTCTAGCAGTGCTGGTTCTTCCTAAAGACATTTATTAAAGGTGTAAATACTTTTACATATTCATGTTGAAGTCTAGATTTATCTGGTTCATGATTCTGCCATCCCTAGACTTAATTAGCATAAAAACATAGGTTTAGGACTCCGTCATCTCTATAAATAGGTACTTAGATTTGCAAATACACCTAGGTACTTAGTTTGTGAGCCAGCCATCTCTATAGGTACACTTAATTAGCGTAAACATCTAGGTACTTAGGTTTGTGATTCAGCCATCTCTATACATAGGTACTTAGTTCTGCATATACACCTAGGTACTTAGCTTTTTCAGGGTCTCTGCAGGAGTCAGCAGCCAGCTTTTGTCTCACTCACTAAACGATTGTACTTAACACAATGACTGAAATGAGCTTTAGCGGTGTTCAAAAATCACTACGCTAATCTCGCAATATATTCACAAAAGTTAATTACAAGAGAACCGATAATGTAGCCGCCACGAAAGCTCGCGTAATACTAAATGTCAATTCCTTTGTCGACTCGCATCTCTAAAATAGCAAAACAACTTACACGCAAGGTTCTCATAGCAAAAAATATTAGTAACAAAAAATATTTAAAACCATTCGTTGCAAGCCGTGTTAGTTGCTCAAAATGTCACACTGAAACAAACATTATAGGGAGATAAACTGTGGGACTCATTGTCTAAGCACTGGTCATAAAAAATTTGGCCCAGCGTGCATTCAACGTTGCGTATCTTAGTTTTTTGCTGTTCGTCAAGCCGTACCCACTTGTTAGGCACTAAAACCCTTCGACCATAAAAGCATAAAATAAATACGTCATTCCATGTCTTAACCGACACACGAAGCGATAGGGATGGGTAATGCGTTTAGAATTATATTGTGTCTCAATTGTATTGATTCAGTAACGGGGTAGGGTATTGCTCCGTTACATGCTGCAAGGGTGTTGTGGGTTGGCTTTAGTTGTTTACCCAGCGTTCGGTTTTATTGTAGGTATTGATTTTTAACCCCCGACGCAAAAACGACGGGGTGTTATAAGTTTGACGTGTCTGTGTGTGTGTCTGTCTGTGGCATCGTAGCTCCCGAACGGATGAACCGATTTTGATTTAGTTTTTTTTTTGTTTGAAAGGTGAATTTGTCGGGTGTGATCTTAGCTATGTTTGATCAAAATCGGTTCAGTCGTTTCATTGCGTTGAGGGTTTTTTTTATTTTTTTTTACAATATTATTTACTTGTATTTATTCTTGAACAACATTTGATTCTCACTCCCAAGCTTCAATACATACATACATACATAGACACACGCCTTTTTCCCCGAAGGGGTAAGCAGAGCCTCAATGGGCCTCTTTTCACAGTGGGTTGCACCATCGTGGAATATAGACGTGACAAGGGATGAGCTCATCGCCGCCATTGCTTCCCACTACAGACTCGTCTAACGCTTTCTTCCAGTAATAACACATTCCATAATAATCTAGCAGCCAGGACAAATCTTATACCAATGAATCTTATCAACAAGTCCGGGTAATCCCTTAGTAGACTTTTTAAGCTTCAATAGTGACCAATTACCTCAACCACACGCAAGCGGAAAGTTATGTATATAGCCAAAAATGGCCACTATCTTGTAGACGAGTGAGATGGGATGACACTACCACACACTACCGTTAAAGTCAGTGACCACTTCGCACGTGCCCCGCCGACCAACTACTTAACGTCGATTACGGAGCGTTTGTATTGTTCAAGTGACTGAGGATTTTGTTATACGTCATCCCACTATTCTATCCCACTAATATCATAAAAGTTACGACGTTTGGATATTTAGATGTTTGGATGTTTGATACTCAATCACGCCGAAACAGCTGAACCCATTTCGGAGAAATTTGGTGCCCATATAGATTGAGACATAGGCTACTTTTTATCCTGCTAAAACTACACTAGTGTATAGAGTATGTACCTGTAGTGTGTAGTTGAAATGTTTACTTTATTTATTACTAGTGTCGGCCCTCGACTTCGCTATCGTCTTACCGGGAGTAAAAGGTATCCTATACTAAATTTTTACTGAAATCAAGTCAGTCGTTTCGGCGTGATTGAGTAACTTACATCCACATATCCACACTTTGACAACTGTGCCGAAATATCGGGAACAATCAAAACTCAATAATCATGACAAACATCCCATTTCTAGTAAAATGTAGGGCTGATTACTCAAGTGGATGCTGCTGCTTATCCCCTTGTGCTATTCCTCAGTCGACTGTTACGTTATTCACGGGAGGAGACGGAGGGGTCTATTATTAGAGGCGACACACCACAGGTCTTGTACGTATATCCCGGGAAGGCAGCGACAACTTGTGGTAAGTTGTCGCTTTGAGCATCAGCGAGGGTGTCAGGCGTGACTATGGAAGTGTGCACCCTGGACTGTGCTGCATAGGCAAAAGCGAGAGGGGCACCGGTGCGTTCCGTATGAAGATCCCGGAGCCCCTTTACATGCATCGACGCCGGCCACCGGGGTGGTTTTAGTGAGTCCACGAGTCCGTGTACCTCACATAACCGTATTGCACCCTCAATGCAATACGGTATCTAGTAGCAGATTTCAACCTAGTCCCATAAAAAGGTATTTTTTTAAAAACATTGATTGACCTTTGTTTGACCACGATCTCACCCGTTGGTAAGTGACGATGTGGCCGAAGATGGAGCACAAAGGTCTAGAAGGCACCTATTCACTCTAGACTTGAAGAGACCCAGATTATAGTTTTCAGGAAAGACAGGCGAAGGTTTATTGTCTATTCCACTCTTTAGCAGTTCGCATTATGTGCGTCTTGATGTAGTATGCATCATTTACGACATTAGTTATTTCCCCCAGTTACTAGACAGATCTAAACAGGCCTCAGAAACCTATCCTATGGAAATGAGATGCTCATTAACATTCAGTCGTTAGCAGTATCATCTTCAGTGCAGGCAAGTAGTGTAAAGGCAGATCTTACGATAATCCTAATGACGTGAGGCGCTAAAACTAGACCGTCCTATTCCCGTCACATACGAGGACAGGTCTGCGTTAAGATACAATCTAGTGCTTCCTACATCGTGTCACCAGTTCTTTCTTGGTCATCCTGCGTCAGGTAATAGACCAGTTGTATAGTGACCTTGAAAATTGGTGTGTAATCAATAGTGAAAGAACAAGTTCTGTGAAAGGGTTATGTGCTCTTTGCATTTAAATGTCACGTCATTTAATTTCTGACGACCTCTGTGGCGCGGCGAGCGAAGGTTCGCCTGCGAAGTAGGAGGTTGAGGTTTCGATTCCCATCAAAAAATCTACGATCTGCAGATTTGTTCAGGGTGTTCTAGGTATTTTATATGTATAATAAAAAATATCTATCTATTTAATTTATTGTATTAAGTATATCAGTTATCTAGTACCCATAACACAAGCTCGCTTAGCTTGGGGCTAGATAATGTTGTGTGAGCTGTTCAGCATTATTTATTTATTTATTCTATATTTGGCAGATCTATGTCGAGCAGTGGATACGTAGGTTGATTAAAAACTTTGTTCACTGTGTCGAAACATCTGTTTACCATTAAAGGCTCAGTTCACGAACTCTATTTTATTAATAAAAACAGCAAACTTTATCAACTGTTAATAACTCTCGAAGTGTTCTCACATTTATTCCCATGTTAAAATGCTTAACTTTACTCGACTATCTAAAACCTTCATTGAGATTCAATTAATTTCAACTTAGTAATTAAAAATACTCCAACGCATTCCAGAATAACTCATCAACTTCTAATTAACTTCATTGCTTAGAGCCGAGCCCGTATCATAATGTGTATGTATGTTAGTACTAGTATAGTATTCTTTTATCTGTGATGTTAGTAAAGTTTGAATTATCAGTTTGACAAGGTGCAATAAGGGCCGGCGCTCACTGACGGCGTGGCACGGCATGGCAAGGCAAAGTATTTAATTACTAAACAAGTTATTTTGAAACTTATTTCAATTAAATTTGAATTCATGTTACTTTATTTGGATACCACAATGCCGCGAAATGACGCGACGCGCCGCGGGATGCTGCAGCATGACATGGCACGCCGTTTCATTCCACGGGTTGCCGCGGCGTGCCATAACATCCCGCGAGATGTATTGGTCACTTTATCTCCAGGAATTATGATTGCTAAGCTTGTTGAAATAAGGTTGAAACTTGTGCAGAGTGGCTGGGCTTTCAGCAGGATGCCGCGCCATACCACGGCATGCCACGGCATGCCACGGGATGCCGCAACACAACCTACCATGCCTTGCCATGCCGTGTCGTGCCGGCACTGGGCGCCGACCCTAACGTGCCATAAACTCACTCACCCTCTCTCTCTTTTAACAAGCTTTTATTTAACATGCAATATTTTTATTGTAAGTACCTATGTATAGACTTATAGACCGCGTTAGAAATACGACACTGCGCACCCAAACATAAATGTAGCTCTGAAAGCTGGAAATCTAAAGTGAGACTGGGCTGGACACGTTATCCGCATGCCCGGGGACCTTTGGGCTAAGATAACCACAGAGTGGGTTCCGAACGCGCGGCGGCCACGTGGTAGACCCAGACGGCGATGGCGGGATGAGCTTGACTCCCACGACAAGGACTGGCCACAAATAGCTCAAGACAGAAATTATTTGAAAGAGGGAAGGGAGACTTTTGCCATGCAGTGGGAAACATCCGCCTTATAAAAAAATAAAAAAATAAGTATGTATGTTCGGGTGAAATCTTGCAACTGAATTTTACAGCAGTTATCCTCAACCGATTGAGATTAAATTTTGTATACCTCTCAAGTTCCAATGACAATACAATATTATGGTGACAGCGAGGATCTGACGATGGTAGGCGTTATTAATGATGCCCCCGGTGTTGCCACCTACCATAAGCGACATCACATCAGGTGGGTCTTAAGATAGTTTGTCTATTTGTTTCATAAAAAAATTAACTGACTGATGATGATGAAACAACTAAATAAAAGCCATCATCGACTCTACCTAAAGTTCCAGGGCCTAATAATACTTAATATTTTTCCGAATTGTATCTGTTTCTGATATTATTATCTTCAAATAAGTGTTTCTCAAGTACTTTTCTTGTTCTAATATTAGAGTGATAGGCAATCACTCTAATATTAGAACAAGAAAAGTTCGTTCAGTGTGTTTTTCTATACTCGTAGTAAGTATATTCTCATTTTGTCCTCAAGTTTTCACCCTTGGGAAACTTTATAATTTGAATAACAATGTAATATTGAGCACTTTCCCGCGAAAACTAATATTTATTGGCAGGGAATAAGGAAAAGAAGTCCTCCTCCTACTCGCGTCATATTCTTTAAATCTGAGGGCCGTGACCCCCTCCAAGGATCAGTTTCTGCCGGACGATGTTGCGCCAATGAGATCTGTTGCCAGCGAGTTGCACGGCTTCGTGGAGTTTTGAATCCACTCGTGGATAATAAGTAAGTAGGTATGTCTTAATCTGATAGCTTTCTGTTTTTCCGCGAAGCGAAACGATACAATAAATTATAGTATTGTTTGTTATTTCTAGTGAAATGTATTGGTATTGGCGCATCCATCCGTTAAACCTTGGTCTGCAACGAGCATACGGAGGCCTGCAATGCTCTAAGTTGGTCTGGTACCGATCTAGCACTGAGGCATATCAATCCTAATCCCAATGACTTCGAGCTCATTAGAACAAGGCAAGTTATCAAAAGCTGATATCGGAGTTGGGCAGGTCACCAGGCACGGCGAGGTGACGATCAGTAGACTAAGGCTAAATAGACGCTAAGTTCACAAATCGCCTAAAAAAAAAATAAGTTGGAAGTGGAAAAATACTTGCATAGTTTTTTTTTACAAAATGTCTTATAAATAAGGAGCATAATTGTATCTGCAAACAAGTACTACGAAACCTTGCCTCAATTCAATTGCCAGAGCGATTAAGATTTTGAGTGCGGTACTAGCGTACTAGCTAGATTACTTGCAAGTTGCAAGTATTTTTTTACTTTCAAGTCTTTAGGGTCCGCGCCTGGTCAGCGTACTTGCAAGCAAAAATCTGGTGGAAAAACCTGGTCGCAATACGCTCCTTCCTAGTTAGCAGTGAGTGAAGTCAGGCTGTGGAAGTGACGGCCTCTGATATGATGATGATCTAAAGCTGACGATACCAAAAGGTATCAGCGCTTCAATCGTTGGGAAAAGTTTATGGACATTGTAAAGTAATCACCATAGGTACGTTATCCATTGTCAATTTGCTTAGAGCATTGCAGGCCTCCGTACCGGAATCAATTTGCTACCGTAATTGGGGCCCTGCACTTCTACTGCCTAACGTACTGGTGATCGCTTTCGGTTACGACTTCGCTGTACATTGCGTCGCGAGTTTTTGCTTCTTTTCAAAAGCAGGTTTAATACATAATAAAAACGTAATGATCTACAAATTAGTAATTGAAAACGATAAATAGGTAATGTATCACTACTACTACTACTAGCATTACTACCAACTAGCAGCTCTTTTAGCGATCAATTCCTACCTACCAATTTACAACAACCCACACAGCTAAATTAATTGGACTGAAGATTGAATTTCACTTTCTCCAAACTATTGCCCGTTATTTACCTAGAAGCAAAGCACCAAGTTAAAGCAAGCGATTAATAAACGGATACCGTACAGCAAATGGCTTAAAAACATCTTTCTCCACTATTATCCCCGTTCACGAGTTCGTGACTCGAAGAATAGGATGGTAACAGAATAATAAATACTCAGTACTGACGTACTAACTTTTACTCGATGTTTTATCAAGATAAATTATCATTGCGAGGAAATTGTATTATACTTCATAAAAATATTTTAACTCGTTAGCGAAATTGGAATCGAAAAAGTTTCGCAAACTCGTTCCATTACGTCTAATCCATGGTCACAATAAAGCATGTACTTACAAAGTTTTAAGGAGGTCATTCGGCCTCACTCAGCGTCCCTAATGAAAGTAAAGGGTTCATTTAATTGCATCTATTAATTATTCAAAAACGTGTCCTTGGTTTAGATACTTAAAGAAACACAAAAGTACTTTTATCTACTCTCACATCGTAAACTTCGAATTATAAACTCAAAACAATTTTATATTCTTCTTCATCGTGTCCTTGGTTCACATAATAGATAATTATAGAATATTGTTTTAGACCAAAATTTAGCCACGTCGACAGCATTTTCAGTGGCTTCGCACAGGTCATTTAGGGTGCAGGTGTTGGTGCACAGTGAACAGGATAGCAAGTGAGGCATCGTCTGTGGAGTGAACCCACAGTCACATTGTGACTCGTCGGAATACCCCCATTTAACCAAGTTATACCTGCAGCGGCCCACCTGGCTCCGGAGTCGGTTCAGAGATTTCCAGGTGGACCATTTCAGTAAATGTCCCGAAGGGAGCTTCTCTGCAGGTACAACGTGGTCAGCAAGGAGAGGGTGACTTTCCAACCACAGTTTTATTCGCGCCTCGCTAGGGCTGTCCACTGTGAGTGCTTCGGTCGACTTAAGGAAGCTGTTACGGCTCTTAATTTTATATTGACATACTTTAACACAATACTTAACGAAATTCAAAAATAGAAACTTATAAAGTTTTTCTCTGACAAAATAATGTTATAAAATAACTTTTTTTCCATTATAATACAAGTCGGCATAAGGAGGACATTTTACTGTATTTTTTTTTAAATAGTGTGTGGTTACGCGCTCTACATGGTTAGTATGCACGCTAGAATTGTGTATTTTCTTTTGGTTAATCATTTGACGCCATTTATATGTTATTATTTATCAAGTGCTTTGTTAATCAAATAAAAGTTTTATTGCATACGTGTAGATAAAGTAGTGTATGAAACTGCACATTACTAGGTATTAAAACACTCATGTGATACTATTAATAACCCCTGTTATGTAAAAGTTCCATAAACTACTATAAAACAACCAGTTTAGTTATTCTTCCAACATCAAAACAAAATATGTATAAAGGTGCGAACAGACTGGTGAAACGTAACATGAAATGTATCATTCCGCCGTTTATTGCATGTTCGCTGCAAGCGTGGACGCGTAGCGCGCTCTTACTGCGCATTCGCTACGAACCTCCCGTACGTCTGTTTCCCAAAGACTTGTATTAAGGAGGAGTATAACGCAAAATTACCAATCTTAGATTAGATTTTTAACTGACCAATTCAAATTCAATATTCAAATTAAAAATATGAATGGATACTACATTATAATACAGAGAGATCACCCAGACAGAAATACGATAGGACTAAATTATCTCGATAAAAAAAAAACACAAAGTTACCTCTAACTTTTGGCTAGATTCGATTGTTTGTCAATAGGGTACTGATTATTAGGTCAAAAATTTAATAAATAAGATCAATACAATAAAACGGAGGGATCACGCTAGGGTTGGAATAAATTATCTATGTTTCACGAGATATTCAATAAAAACCGCTTTTTCGAGCCGCCCGTGCCGTTTTTTTTATATGAAGATTTCTGCCTGGTATTGGCGCAGTCTTAATCAGTTTTAATAGAAGTCTTTGCTGTTTCCACACTGCGCGCCCCTTTGTGTTCGTTCAAAAAACCGACAAATCACGGATCGCTCCACGCGCGGCTTGTGATGCACGTAGCGTGTGCGTGAAATGCACATTTCACGTGCGCAAGACGTCGAAACTATGAGAAATTGTGTGTTACCTATCATGATACATTGCAGCAATGTGTACGGCAAATTCTTTAATTGCATGATACATTGCATGTTACTTTTCACCAGTCTGTACGCGCCTTAAGATACCTTCACTCCAGGATCTAGTTTCATTGTCATTCACGATTCGAAGCAACCATTAAAACCGGCGCGAATCTCGAAATGGCGAGACGTTATGAAATCGACGTGTTTTACCCGGATCCGATACCTGAGTAGACTCCAACCAGTAACGTAACTATGACGTAGGTATATGCTTAAGTTTGTGATGTAATGTAACGTTGAGATACTCCAATTAACATGGCGATTGACGTAGGTATTTTTGATCTACTCGTAACATTGAGATATTAATAGTGAAACACGTCGTTTTAAGGCAATATAATCAAGTAATTATATATTTTGACCTAATTATACTTTGATTTCAGTAGGAATTGTATGGTTAAATCCAAGATTAAGACATCTGGTACTGTTTACATATAAATGGATTAAAATACATACACATGAACAAAAATGTTACAAAAATGTGCTTCAGTTTTAAAAGCGTGTTCTAGAATGAAAGGCGGCCAAGGTGCCTGCTAAGACGTAAGAGGTGGTTCTATTCCCGCTGCGGGATAAATGTTTGTATAATCTGTTGTTTGTTCCGGGTCTGGATGTGAACCATGGTACTCGTAGTTCTTGATACCCACAACACGATATCCTAGTATGGGATCAGGACTATGTATGTTACGGTTGGGTGTTCTGTTAATGTTTAAAAAAAAATTAAAAGTTGTAGTACTAAATTTGGAAAGTTACATTGTAAATTTACGATCGCTTAGTTATGCAATAACTTTTACTGGCGATCAATTTGATGGTTCAAGTTCCTTTGATATCCAGTAAAGCACCTATATAGGTACTCTAGCCAGACTCGATGTACACAAAATGTAAACAAAAAACCGACCAAGTGCGAGTCGGACTCTCGGACAAAACTGTTTTATTTTGAAATATATCAGTATTGATTTAATTTTGGCATTCTATGAGGGAAGCCTTATGCCCAGCAGTAGACTTCTACCTACAGGCTGATGTTTGCACGACCATCTAATCACATTGCCGTTAGTACGAGCAGGCAGGTAGGTACTACTTATTCTACACTCGATCGAAGTATAGTAAGTATAGTCATCTAGTTTATACATATATAAATTACCAAATATAGATAGCGATGGTAGCCTAACGGTTCAATAGTGCAACTCAGAATCCAACGATACCGGGTTCGATCCTAGGCTCCGCACCAATGACTTTTCTAAGTTATGTGTGGATTTCCATCGCTCTGTGCTTCGGAGGGCACGTTAAGCTGTCGGTCCCGGCTGTTATTGATTAATAGCAGTCGATAAGCCATGTCAGAGGCCCTCGGGCGGCTTGACATACTCTGACACCAGAGGCCAGCACTGCCTCATACGAAACAACAACAATATATAAATAGACACATGCCTCTTTCCCGGAAGGGGTAGGCAGATCCTCAATGGCCCTCTTTTTACAGTGGGACCATCGTGGGAAAATAGACGTGATAAGTGGTGAGCTCATCGCTACCATTTCTTGCCACGACTGACTCGTCTAACGCTTTCTTCTAGTAATAACACATTCCATAATAAGCTAGCAGCCAGGACAAACAGTACTTACAGGTTATTGTAGTAGTAGCTGTTCTGAGTTATCATAATATTGCAAGTGGCACTTTGTGCGTGTCTTCTAATGTCACAAATGGTGTGAAAATTATGTTCAACTTTTTACGATGTTGGAATATAAAACGCGGGAATGTGTGTGCCCGACTGCCCGTTATACTGCGAGTATGAACTAGAGTAACTTCTATGGTTTTTTTTTAAAGTTTTTAACAGACTTTAAACAGAAGGAGGAAGTTCTCAATTCATGTGTAGGTACTTTAACTAAATGGTCGTAGCGACGCGTTACACGCTTACACGAGAGCTCTTATCTGGCTTAATACATGACAAAATAGCCAGCATCTTAGGGACGCTTCCGCTTGATAGTGATTTGGATCAGTTGAGCTATCTTTAGATCGTTTGCAACGGTCTTTAGGTAGCTCAACAGTCACATTTGTATTTATTTTTTTGTATTATTCTCACGTAGTGTCATTTAAGTTACGGCTAAATAGGTATAGAACAATTTTGTTAATAAAATCTCCGAGGTCTCGTGTTAACTACTAGTTTTGTAATTGGTGTTATTTTCGTTTGCTTCTCTAGGTATGGAGGGTACTATGATTACGCGTAGGTAATATTTTCGTTTGCTTCTCTAGGTATGGAGGGTACTATGATTACGCGTAGGTAATATTTTCGTTTGCTTCTCTAGGTATGGAGGGTACTATGATTACGCGTAGGTAATATTTTCGTTTGCTTCTCTAGGTATGGAGGGTACTATGATTACGCGTAGGTAATATTTTCGTTTGCTTCTCTAGGTATGGAGGGTACTATGATTACGCGTAGGTAATATTTTCGTTTGCTTCTCTAGGTATGGAGGGTACTATGATTACGCGTAGGTAATATTTCCAGTAGAACCAAAGTAAATTAAGTTTCTAAGCCATTTTGTTTTAATAAATAGAGGATGTAGTTAGGTAAATATGTATATAAGTGATGTTTTAAGTATAAAATATGTATGTTAGCTTATAAGGTATATATTTATATGCGCTTAATGGTGTCGATTCTGTGCAGCATTCTCTAATTTTAAGCCGCGTTAAAGTTGCAGTGCGCCCTTTCTAATAGACTGAAATAAAAGAGACCGCGATAATTTTAATAAAATTTAAATTAGAAAATGCTGCACAGAATCGACACCAATGTTTCGGTATAATTTTACTATCCATATGGGATGCGCCTTGCCGTAACACAGTTTTTTTAAATAGCACGGAAGGCAAAGTTCTCTTATTTTCATATACATATAATTAATGCTAATATTAATTATGTTTTGTTGTACCTATTCTAAGTGAAATAAACTTATCTTATCTTATCTTATGTAGGTAGTTTGTACCAAGAAAAACACAGAAAAGAAAACATCGCTTTGGACATTTCTCATTAACTCATTTCAAAGCGTTTCAAGTTTCAAGGCGTTTTGTCTTTAGAACAAACATTCATTATTGTCAACTACCTAACATCGTCTGAAAACAACTGTAAGGCTGCGTTGCCACCAGAACATCTGAAGAAACTGAGCTATATTACTAGTCTAAACAAATCCTACAAGCAGAATTACAAAGGGGTTATGTTGTGTAGGTAGATGAAAGTTTATATATTGGCCACATACACACTCCACAGACACTATACAGACTCCATATTGCTAGCACATTTAGCTGAGCTATATTACTAGTCTAAACAAATCCTACAAGCAGAAGTACAAAGGGGTTATGTTGTGTAGGTAGATGAAATTTTCTATATTGGCTACATACACACTCCACAGACACTATACAGACTCCATATTGCTAGCACATTTAGCTGAGCTATATTACTAGTCTAAACAAATCCTACAAGCAGAAATACAAAGGGGTTATGTTGTGTAGGTAGATGAAAATTTCTATATTGGCTACATACACACTCCACAGACACTATACAGACTCCATATTACTGGCACATTTAGCTGAGCTATATTACTAGTCTAAACAAATCCTACAAGCAGAAGTACAAAGGGGTTATGTTGTGTAGGTAGATGAAATTTTCTATATTGGCTACATACACACTCCACAGACACTATACAGACTCCATATTGCTAGCACATTTAGCTGAGCTATATTACTAGTCTAAACAAATCCTACAAGCAGAAGTACAAAGGGGTTATGTTGTGTAGGTAGATGAAATTTTCTATATTGGCTACATACACACTCCACAGACACTATACAGACTCCATATTGCTAGCACATTTAGCTGAGCTATATTACTAGTCTAAACAAATCCTACAAGCAGAAGTACAAAGGGGTTATGTTGTGTAGGTAGATGAAATTTTATATATTGGCCACATACACACTCCACAGACACTATACAGACTCCATATTGCTAGCACATTTAGTACAATATTATTGTATTCATAATATTGCTTGAAGTTAGTAGTATTTATACAGATTTCTTTTGATGGAGTGTGTTCGGAATGAAACATTTAGAATATCATGTTTTGGTAGGAACAGGTTGGAACACATTGGCCTCCTCAATAGTTTTTTAGCGTGTCCTTCGTCAGAGGAAGCAAAATTATTGTATAAACTGGCTGATTTAGCGTTAGAATAATTTTAGTTTCTTGTTTTTTGTAGTTTGATTTTATGTTGCATTCACGGGACGATGTTGTCGCTCAGCGACAAAGTCCTTAAAAAAAAAAAAAAAAAAAAATAGATTTCTTGTGAAAGAGTTCATCCGGGGAAGCTCCATACCTATTTCTGCCGCAAAACACTAAGTAGTAAGTTGAAAAGTAAGTTTAAGTAGTAAGTTTTTAGTAGTAGTAGAGCTTTTTTGTGTTTTGTGAAGAAAAGTACTACCAACATACCTTTTTCCGCCGCAAAGTAGTAGTGCTCGCATTGCTGTGTTCCGGTTTGAAGGGTAAGGGTGCCGGTGAAATTACAGCCACATGAGACTTTTCATCTTTATTTCTCAGGGTGGCGGGCGCAGTGCAATGCCCCATACGGTGCGTCCTAGGTGGACGTGACCTATGAGGGTGGACGTAAACCATGAGGTAATGCATTGTTAAATGCAGAGGTTACCGCTTGAAATCATGAGGGCCATATGCTTTCAGTCATACAAGTAAATTAAAAAAAAAGTTATTATTCTGAGTAATACATACAGGACACCTACCATATATGCCTTTTCCGCCATTCACGCAGAAAAATTAAATAAATAATAAATAAATAAATAATGCTGGACAGTTCACACAACATTATCTAGCCCCAAGCTAAGCAGAGCTTGTTTTATGGGTACTAGATAACTGATATACTTAATACAATATAATACAAAGATATTTAAGGGATTTACTTCTTTTTTTTAATACATAGAAAATACCCAGAACACTTAAGAAAAGTTACATATTGGTAGCGATTCTATGCAGCATTCTCTTATGTATATATATGTATATGATAATAATATTTAAAGAAGAGAAGAGCATTGTATATCTAATGATAAGATTGCAAACTATAATTATTTTATAAAAAGAGACGTGTCAAAGAGATTTTTTTTAAAATCCTATTGAATGAATGAAGTATGAATTTTGAATTTTAAAATAAAATTCAAAAATTTTGAATTTTATTTTAAAACGCGTTAAAGTTATCGCGGTCTCTTTCATTTCAGTCTATTAGAAACGAAACACGACAATTTTAACACACTTTAAATTCATAGAATGCTGCACAGAATCGCTACCAATATGTTTGTGAAATTTCTGCTCTTCAGCCACAACCTACAACTTTAACGAGAAACAAACATCCAAACCTCACATTTATATTATTCACAGTAAACAGCGTAGCTACTTTTATTTCAAGGCTGCGTATGCACGAGTTATTGATACCCTTCGCCATTATTATCGTATTCCAAACAAACCAAACCGGATCATAAAAGGGCCGCCGCTGCATATAATGAATTACCAACAACATTTTTACACGTCTGGACCGTGTCGTGAGACCTTAGTAGGTCACAGTGAGCAGGTGCAAAATATGAAACACGTATTTTCTTGTCTTCGAAATGACATCTTGTAAGTGATTCGTAGAAAAGCCGAATAAAACGCAGGTCAAAAATTACGTGGGCAGAATCCGGAATAGTTATTATTACTTTTAGCGTGTAGGATGAATTCCTGGGGTGAATACGGACGTACCCGAATAATGTGTTTATAGGCAGAGGTTACCGCTTAACATCAGGTGGGCCATCTGCTAGTTCCGTCATTCTAGTAGTATAAAAAAAAAGAAGAAAAAAAAAAAAGTCCATTGTATTTGCTTGTAACTTCTGGACTGCCGTAGTGTGTCTGACCCCTCCGTCTCCTCCCATAGATGTCATAAAAAGCCCACTGAGTACCCAACATCAATACAGCGGTCACCAATGTCAAATAACTTCTAGACAAGCTGACTAGACAAATACATTTATTTACAGAAAGAATAATACAAGTAGGTATGTACAAAATTAAACAAGTAATTAATTTTGTAAAAATTAAAAAAAACGGCTGAACCGACTTTGTTCAAACATAGCTAGGAACACTCCCGAAAAATTCACCTTTCAAACACAAAAAAAACTAAATCGGTTCATCCGTTTGGGAGCTACGATGCCACAGACAGACACACACACACACACACAGACACGTCAAACTTATAACACCCCGTCGTTTTTACGTCGGGGGTTAAAAATACATATGAAACAGTTGTGATACCCGAAGACCGCTGCTAACGATCTAATGGTAGCTCAACTGATCCAAATCACTACCAGACGAAAACGTTCCTTAGGTGCTGCATTGCCACGCTGGATGGCAATACTAATGCGTTGAGCCAGATACGAGCCAGCTCTCGGGTCACGCGTATCTTCGCCCAGACACCCTGACTTACACATATCACAAACAAAACATTAATATAGAAATAGCACAGCAACCATTAGTTAAACGATGTTAACAAACAAAACTACGGCACACAAACATTTTCTCACCAAACAAAAGAGTTCCTGTCTCTCCTCTGGCACACAATTAAAGAGGCGCATCAGAGTGTAACTATCGATGTGCTCACCCGGAAAATAGATTCTCGATATTGCCATTGGCTGTAATCATACCAAATAAATAAATAACGGCTTATTACCACTGTATTTCGTCGCTTTGCTGACGTTTCGAGATTGAATTCAGAAACCTGCTCATGATAAAATATATATTTTTTATTATATATAGAAAATACCCAGAACACCCTGAACAAATATTTGCGGAAATATCTATCTATGTAATGTATTGTATTAAGTGTATCAGTTATCTAGTACCCATAACACAAGCTCTGGTTAGCTTGGGACTAGATAATGTTGTGTGAACTGTCCAGCATTATTTATTTATTTAATATATCTTGCCATACAATGAAATGGCCGACCAAGAAGTACCTATATTATGTATGTACTGGTAGACCAAAAAGGAATAATTATACATTTTTCTGCTGTCTATTCTGTCATATCAGTAGGTAGAACTCCTTCTATAACTACACGATCTTCATCATTTTTTTCTCGGTTCAGTTATATAAGATAGAACTGTTTTTAGGATTCCGTACCCAAAGGGTAAAACGGGACCCTATTACTAAGACTCCGCTTTCCGTCCGTCTGTCTGTCTGTCTGTCTGTCTGTCTCTCTGTCCGTCGGTCACCAGGCTGTATCTCATTAACCGTTAAATTTAAACAGACAGTTAAAATTTTCACAGATGATGTATTTCTGATTCATTTAAAAATGCGAACCAGGTTCGGTCAAAGATGTTATAGTTTTTTGAGTCCTTACATTTATTCCAAAATGAACAACGTCCTAAACTTACTAAAATTTCCTAGAAACAAGTGTAGAAAGGTATTGACTGACTGGCTGATGACTCGTACTTACAGCGAAACGGAGGAATATCTTTAAAAACGTAAATGACCCACGCAACCCTAAGTTTTTTTTTTTTTTCTAACGCTTTACCTACTCTTATTTACTTACACACATACACACACACACACACCTACACACACACACACACTATCGTATGACATGATTATCACATCATAACTAATACTCAATCTCGCCGAAATACTTTATAATTATTATTATTTTTTATTCACCTACTGGTTATAGTTTCCTTTTATATCATTTTTTTTTTAACTATATTTTTCTCTAATATTAATTATTTTATGTTTTTGATAAAAAATTAAACTCAATTTGCTTACCCAATTACTGTTTGTTAGTGTATTCACAAACTTACCATACATTTTACTTCTTATTTTGTTTTACAAATCTGGAATATGTTTTGTTTTTTTTACTTCGCAACTGTAGCAATATTATTTAGCGTACGTTCTCCTCAGTTACGAACACAATTGTCGCACTACGAAAGAGAACTAGCTACCCACAACACAGGTTTTCCTAAGGTGGGAGCTAGTGCACTTACAAATGTTTGTCAACTTACAACTTACTGTTACAGCTTATTTAGTACGTACATAGTACTTAATTAGTTTTAGACAATATTTGTAAAACACTTGTTTCATATTTTTTGTACCAATTTAATAAACTTTACTTTCTTACTTACTTACTTACTTCTGTTGCCGCTATAACAAGAATTACTAAAAAACAGAATAAAATAAGTATTTAAAGGGGCTCTCATACAACAAACGTGTTTTTTTTTGTTTTTTTTTCGATATTGATAACGGCAACAGGTAGACGCTAGAAATATTCACATAATAAATAAGTATTCCAAAAAGGCAACATTTAGAACCGTGCTAATTACTTCCATGAAGGGGCCTATGGTTCATTTATTTTTGACCTGGGTCAGCGGTTGCCCACCTCTTTTGAACAAAATCGGTTCAGCCGTTTTGGCTTGATTGAGTAACAAAAGGCTCGGTGTTTTTAATAGTATCACACGAGTGTATTAATACCCAGTTATGTGCAGTTTCATACACTACTTTATCATGCAATAAAACTGTTATTTGACTAACAAAGTACATTAAAAATAATAACGTAAATAAATGGCATCAAAAGAAAGGACACAATTCTACCGCGCATAAGATGTAGCGCACGTTACCACAGACTATTTAAAAAAAGTATATTCGGAAAAGAGTGTTACATCCTCCTTGGTCTGGCCGTAGTGTATGATAATGGAAAAAAAGTTATTTTATATATTATTTAGTTCGAGAAAAAGTGAAATAATATGATTCTATTTTTAAATTTCGGTATTGTGTAAATAAAGTATGTCAATATAAAATCGTTATGGAAGTATTCGTTATTCGTATTTTACGATATGAGAGTTGATAAAATATTTATTTATTTGATTTGATGTTTTTTTAACGATAATAATGCCGTACATGTTATGTGTACCGTAAAAGGTGCCCACCAAGTAGAATAGCACCGTCAGGCTGAGTTCCAGTAATTCATTAAAAAGACTCGACTCTGCACCCAACTTTCTCCGATAACCGACGAATAACGAACCTGCCTTTCACATGATAATTATAGTTGGCAACTAGTTCGAGGTTTTTGAGAAAATGCCACCCACAGCACAAACTATGCCGCCACTTCTTGGTTCTAACTTGAACTATGGACCTAAAGGAAGTCTTGTTCATCTTACTTGTCTGTCTGTACAAACTTAATTAGTGATTGTGTTCTAGATTCAACTAATACATTACACCGCACCGCTCGCCATCGGAAGAGGATTCACACACCTTAGAGCCAGGGTGGTCCCCCACTGTGCGGTTTCAGAGAAACTTACTCAGGTTGTGAAATGCTGAGGTTTTTCCAAGTGACTGCAGTACGGGGTTCTTCAAAAGGGGTGTTTGGAAATGTTTAAAGGGTCGCCAACGCGCGTGCGATGCCTCTGGTATTGCAGGCGTCCATAGGCTACAGTAACTGCTTACCAACAGGTGGGCCGTATGCTTGCTACCTTGGTAGTATATTCAAAAAAAGTAGATTTTTTTTGTTGGAAAGTGGTTGCAACTTGCAGGTAAAATGCTTTCGTATAATAACGAAACAACATTAAGTGGATAAAATTGCAAGTCTAGCCACTTGACTCAAATACAATTGGTTCTTAATTTTTTTTTTCATTTCATCTTATTTCCTCTTGTTATTCGAAGGATCAACAAAAGTTTCAAACGGCTTGGCTGCCTTCAACTCTCAAAATACGGGCTAACTCCTTCTCTACGTTGTTAACCTTGGCTTTGTTCGCGGAAACAGAGTTTAAACGTATTTTTGCTTTCAGCTTTTCAAACTTTCGTAATTGAGACATAAAAGAGTACATAAATAAGCAAAAGGATAAGTGGTTTGAATGAGTGATTGATTGAATGAATGAATGAAGTACAAAATATGAATTACGACTTATTTGTTGATGAAGGTGCAAGGTTTTGCTTGTAGCGCGAAATTCAAATTTTATTGCTCATCACAGCTCATCAACACATTTTGAGATAGCAAAACCTGACTTTGCGAAAACTAGGAGACCTAACACGCATATTTTTATTGAAAATGTATCATAATTATCATTAGTTTAGCTGCGGATGTCTTAAATGATTTTTACAGTGATTTCTTGTTCATTGACAATTGTTGCTAAACTAATAAATAAATAAATAAATAATGCTGGACACAGTTCACACAACATTATCTAGCCCCAAGCTAAGCAGAGCTTGTGTTATGGGTACTAGATAACTATGAAACACTTTCAATCAAAAATGTGTGTTAGATATCATAGTTACCGCAAAATAAGGTTTCGCTATTTCAAGATGTATTTTTGAGCTGTGATTAGCAAAAAGCACAGTAAAATTAAAATTTCGCTGCACAAGCGAAACGTAACATAATAGAGGAGTAACGAACGACTCTCTTTTAACGAGTATATCTATTAGCAAGAAAAAATAAAAAAAACTTCGTTAATTGCGCCGAAGAACATTCCAAAATAAATTAAAATCACAGAAACATCCAACGCTAACATAAACACCAATTAATTGGTCTAAAAATCTACTCTACTTATTTTCCGGCTATTTACCATGTTTATTCTGGTTTGATTGTGAGTTTATTAAAACTTTATTTACTGTTTCTAATTAACTGGATATCAAACGAATTCGACGCGAAATATCAAATCGTTCAAGCGATTTTAAAGCCGATCGACCTTCAAGAATGGAGGTTGAGTACCTCGGGTTTAGAGCACCGTGTAAGCCCGCTCTGCGAAAAATTTATGCGATTTTTATTTTTATCTAAAATGTGTTTAAATTAAAGTTTTCGTATTTAAACATTTTCTAACTTTTTGATGTAGTAGTTATTTTTGTCTAATTAACCATTTCTACATTCTTTTATTTAACTATTAATGTATTTCTGTCTGGATGGAATCTTGCAACTGAATTTTAAAGCAGTTGTCCTCAAGCGATTGAGCTGAAATTTGGCAGACCTATCAAGTTCCGACGGCAATACATTGTGATGGTGACAGCGAGCTGATCTGATGATGGAGACGGAAGGTGGACAACGGAACTCCTCTATGGATAATAGTAGATTGGCCGTGTTTAGGCTCATTTTAATCAGCACTCGGTTTCGATTACTAATTTTATAAAATCTTGTATTTAAAAATATGTTTTAAATACAATTAGCTTAAGATGTTATGTTCCATTTAAAACCTGATACTTTGTTTTGGCTGTAACAAACATTTTTACATTTTTTTTTTGTTTATTTTTCACAAAAAACTTATTATAATACCTTTTATTTTAATTGTATTGCAGCATTACATTTTTATTTTAGCGCGTCGGGCGAGTAGCCAGCTGAGATTCGAAAGGTTGCGGGTTCGATTTTCGCAGCGGGACAAATGTTTGTATGATCTGCAAATATTTTTTCCGGGTCTGGGTGTTATGGTACCATGGTACTCGTAGTTTCTGATACCCACGTCACAGGGAATCCTAGTGTGGGACTATGTGACTGTTGGCCGTTATGTTATGTGTATCAAATCTTGCAAGTGGTTTTTTTTCCATCAGTTGCATCCAGCCGGTTAAGCTGAAATGTTGGAGATCTCCAACGACAATACAATATTATGGCTACAGCGAGCTGGTCTAACAATGGAGACGAAAGGCATCCACCCGTGATGGAGATAGTAGACTGTCGTGTTAAGGTTTATTTCGATCAGATTTGTTCTAATTACTAATATATCATTATCATCAGTCAGAAGAACATTTCATGAAAGCTTATTTTGAAAATATATTTTTCAACAAGACACTTATTTATCTAATGTGTAATGAATGGTTGATTTTTAAATCTTTTTCGTGATGCGGGCGGTTACTTTTTGTCTCTAGTTCTTTTATAAATGACTCAGCAACCTAACTAACCGGTGATTGAGGCTCAGAAGGGTAATATTTTAATCGTCTTATTATGTTAGGTTTATTTACCTGCTCTTTTGCTAATATCTAGCTAAGGTAGGTAATGTACTGTACTGTGACCCTAGATATCAGTTATTAATTTGCAAACAAACTTTGTAGTGTTCAAAGATTTCCGTATATTATCATGTTGAGTTTTTTTTATACTTATAATAGTGTTGGCAAGACGATCTTGTAAATTTTGAGAAGAAGTGGTGGGACACTGCCAAGGACATGGAGAAGTGGAAGAATTAGGGGGAGACCTTTGCCCAGCAGTGGAACAAACTACTTTAACCCCCGACGCAAAAAGAGGTGTGTTATAAGTTTGACCGCTATATGTCTATCTGTCTGTCTGTGTGTCTGTCTGACACTGTAGCTCTTAAACGGATGAACCGATTTGAATGCGGTTTTTTATTTGAAATCAGTTTTTCTCGCAATGCTTCTTAGATATGTTTTATCAAAATCGGTTCAGTCGCTTCACTGCGTTGGGCGTGTTTATTTTTTTAAATTTCTTCTTTGCATTTCTTATCGTACACAATAATGTTCTCTATTATTTTATTTTAAAGCCAAAAGGATGCTCAAACTGTGCTTAAAACTTTAGAAATACTGATATTGTGTGAACAGAAGGGGTGTCGTATTGGGTTACTTTGTTGACTGATAAGGTTAAGTACTGAAGGATTGTCTTTTATAGCCCAAAGTAAGGAAAATGGAAAGTAAATTTAAACTTAACCTCTTAAAAATATTTTATGGCGACACTCGCAGAGACGCCACTGATATTTAATAGGTTATTTCACAGTTCCTTACTGTAACTTTTAAGATTACATTGTATGGAACAATATTAAGGCGAGAATAGACGCAAAACTGCAATATAGACCTATCTTAGATATAAATAAATAAATAATGCTGGACAGTTCACACAACATTATCTACTCCCAAGCTAAGCAGAGCTTGTGTTATAGGTACTAGATAAATAGCAGTAACTAAATTCTTGTCCACGTGCCCCCTATTTTAGGTATGTAGACATCAATGCCCTACCTCTATTATCCTAACCTGTTATAAAAACAGTTGGTATGTTTCTACTTCTCACTCGCGTTTGCTCGCGGTGGCTGTTATTGTTGAGATTTTGCATAATTTCCAACCATTGTACAGTATAAATAATAAGTGATATATGTATTTTGTTATCAGCCTTATTCTTATATATTTCTTAATCTTTCTGTTTATTAACAAGGCCATTAAGAGCATGATATTACTAACTCATTAACATGTCTGAATGCGTTTCCTGTACCTTTACTTCCGTATTCTTTTATTTAAAAGTGCACTTAACAACCAATCATGAGCATAATCACGAATAAGAAAGCCATACAACCGCCATGTCATGTCTCATGCATTTCACATTACACCTTACCTACTTGGAGAGACAAGATCCGACGACTGACAGCCGATATCTTCGCAGCATCAATCCGGAAGCACTTGATTTTAACGTGTTCTTGACCTTTGAAGCCTTTTCAATAAGAAACTGCTTAAAGGTTCAAAAAACACATCATCACTGTTTGTATGTAATCTGGCACTTTCACTCGTGCGGTTCTACTTCGATTTGTTCTTGTTGCAAACCGTTAAAACCGCTGCATCGAGCCTTCGGACTTCGGGCTCCCGCGTCACACTACACTGGCAGCGCGCGCGCAACCTCCTTTACCCCCACTACACAACCTTTTCATCAGGTTATTCTAATGTGTACTTTATGTCTTTGGATTAAAATTGGTTGTGCTTTTCAGCCTTTTTACTGTCCATTCACTGTCTGGATAAATAAGAGTTTTTTGATAGCTTCACATGAAAAAGCATCTCTAACTACTAAGACTGTGTTGGCTTGGTATAATATATATGAAATCCTTATTTTGATAAAGTTTCATAAGCTTGTAAATAGATAATCTATCTACGCACGTAATTCCCTAACTCAAGATAAGTAGGCATGCAGACACATTTTCATCACACGCAACTTGTCAAAAAAGTTAGTAACCAATTTATGTAATCAGGGCTTTCAACCATTTTGTTGGATTTTGAATAATATGTAGGTTTCTAGGCTCTGCAAAGTTAAATTAGCAGATTACCAGAAAACTTATTATGGAACATCATATTTGAGTAGGATATTATAGGTATAAATCATTAATAATAATATTATCTATCATAATACATTTATTTACAGAAAGAATACTACAAATAATACAAGTAGGAATGTCCAAAATTAAAAAAAACAAATGAAATAGTTGTGCTACCTGAAGACAGCTGCTAACGATTTAAAGGTAGATCAACTGATCCAAATCACTACCAGACGGAAGCCTCCCTAAGATGCTGGCTTTATTGACACGCTGAATGGAAATACTAATGCGTTGAGCCAGATAAGAGCCAAGCTCTCGGGTCTCGCGTCACTTCTACCTACCGCCCTGAAAATATATCTATCTAGTTATATAGGTACTTTATAATAGATATTAGGTACAATGAGGTAAAGTTTGTGAGGTTGAATGTAAGATGATTTGCGTGTGGACAGTATGCGACAAAAAGCTCCAGCACACCAGATCCACATCTTATAATTATTTCACCAATATGAAGCTACATTATCCATGAGTGTTACGATATTTATTTTATATGAGGACTAACGAAGTTTCGTGCGAGACAGTTACCCGCATATTCATAATCATTTTATATACCTATATTATATTTTGTTTTGTTCCTATTATGTAAAATCCCTTCAGCCGCGTACGAAACCGAAGGATCGTAACCAGTTGCGATTAATTTTTTTTTTGTACTTGTACGAAACTATCGCATACGACAAATGTAGACAAAAACTATTTTAGCTATCAAAGGTTTATTATGATTATGATTTTACTATAAAAACTACTACACTACTACTACTGCTACTACTATATTTTTTTTTTTTTTTTTTTTTTTTTTTTTTTTTATATATTTGGGATATAATACACCTTTTGTAAAAGTGTCTTCGGCAAGCTTACTCTGTAATCACTTTTTACACAAAGATTACGTATAGGTATTTTATATCAAATTGAATTGAACATCACATGTAGTAAAATATCTATAACGCCTTACGTGGGTTAGTATCAAGACACTCAGGTGTGTGCTGCTAATGAAATTCCTAAGGTGCTCAATCATCAGAGACTGATACGTTTTTCTGCTAGTATATTTGTTTGATTTTGCGTCGTCTCTTTCTAACAAGGGAATATAAAATACTAGCGACTCGCCCCGGCTTCGCACGGGTAGCCCCCGGTGACCCCCCCCCCCCTCCAACCCCTCCCCCCTATGCCAATTTCCTGGTTCTAAGTAATCTCCCAACCAATTTTCAGCCAAATCGGTTCATCCGTTCTTGAGTTATAAGTGGTGTAACCAACTCGACTTTGTTTTATATAAATAGATTATTATTATTAAAATTATCATTATCATTATGAGCCCTGCAGCGGTGTCCCACTGCTTCCTTCTCCCCAATACTCTCTATTTGGGCCACCGTAGACCAATCCTTTAAATAGGTACCTATCTATTTCGTCTCTCCATCATCACCGCGGCGCGGTATGCCACTAGATTGTTTTCCGTTCAGCGGCGTCAACTCTGTTATGGCTTTAGCCCATAACCCGTCTGACATGCAGCAGACGTGGCCCAATCCAACTTCAATTTACCCGCTTTCTGTCACACATCCGCGATTTGAGTTTTGGAGCGCAGTAATTATAGGTACTGTTGCGAACGCGGTCTATCAGTCTGACTCCTAGAATACTGCGCTCCATGGCTCGCTGGCAAACTTCGTGTTTGGACTTGGTAGGTGTAAATTATAATTACGCCATTGAAAGAAAGAAAGAAAGAATATATATTTATTTGTATACAAGAGCTACACAGAAACACAGAACACACTAAGAAGAAACAGATATGGAGGTACTAGGTGTAACTCAAGTAACAAAATGGTTCTGCCTCAGCATGAGTTGGTTGACAGAAAGCTAGCAACCAACGCTGGTCTTCCGGCAGAACCACTTGTTGGCGTTATTGAATGTTTAAGCCTATTTCTGAGCTCTGGAATAAGCTAGATTCAGGCTTCGACACCTTTATTGCTTTATGGGCTATATATCCAGGGATTCTTCATATCTTTTATAAAACTCTGAATGGCTACAATTTCAAGTTTTACTACCAGCAGACAAACTACGAACAAAATTTCAAGTAAGTATTCTAATACTCACATCATTAAAAGCACGCTTATTCAAATTGCCTGTTAAATTTTGAATAACGGAGAGCGTCCAGGTTATTACTTTCCTAGTTAAATTTCTAGTTTAAGTTTTCAAAACGGCAGGGTTGCTTATTTTACTCGTCGTAGTAGTTTTATGCATCATTAAAATGTAATAGAGCTGACTGTAGGACTTTGGGCCCAATTCTAGTATTTTTAAAGAAAAACCATTCCATTACTATGCAATCAAAATTCAATTACAATTGTCATTAAAAATGGTAGTCTGCTAATTTTATGATTTTACGAATTTTTGCGACAAAATATTTTACGATTGATTCGAAATTGTCACAATTATAATGCAATCGGAAAACCATTGAAGTTAGTAGAATACCAAAAGTGTCAAAAGTGACAAGTACGACACAATTCATTAACAATTTAAATGCAATTGGTTTAGTAGAAATGGCTCCCTGATTTGAAGGTTATTTAAAACATGCTTATGTTCATCTAGGTATGTATTTTATTTCGGAATCTATGCAAATATAAGGTTTGAATACCACAACGTTGGTTGTGAGGACACAAGAGAGTAAATACATAGCTTAACCAGCTGTACCAACTCTGTTTAGTGGCATGTACGACCTAAGAATAGACCCCTTCGTCTCCTCCCGTGGATTTCATAAAAGCTGACTCAGGGATTAAGGGATCCCCTACACCTGGCAATGGTCTGCAGCATCCACCTGAGTACTCAATACCATTACTGCGATCACCAATCCACCTGCCATGCATGGTGCTACACAATTTATCAAAAGCGGCCTGACGGCATGACTCTTGTTCCGTGGGAGAAGGGTAGGCCTTTGGTGTGGGACGCTACATGCTATGATACCCTTGCACCATCTTATCTGTCCGGGACATCAGTTAGGGCCGGTGCGGCGGCAGATTCCACTGAGGTCCTCAAAAGACGCAAATATGCAAGTCTCGCCAGAGCTTACTTATTTGAGCCTTTCGTGGTCGAGACTCTGGGTCCGTGGGGTAACGGGGCCCTTCGCATTTTCAAAATTCTTTCAGGGTATCTGGTCGAAGCGACGCGTGACCTGAGAGCTGGCTCTTATCTAGCTCAACGCATTAGTATTGCCATTCAGCATGGCAATGCCGCTAGCATCTTAGGAACGCTTCCGTCGGGTAGTGATTTGGATCAGTTGAGCTACCTTTAGATCGTTAGCAGCGGTCTTCAGGTAGCACAACTGTTTCATATGTATTTTTTTAAATTTTGCTCATACCTTGTATTCTCTCTGTAAATAAATGAATTTTACTTAAAAATATTATAAAACATGATCGGATAAAATGTTTTTTTTTTCTAAAGGACATAATATAGAACCAGTTTATCTAGTGATACGACGAATGAACTAACTTCGTTGATGAGACGTGGTAAAAAAAATACATTATTTTATACGGCATGGCGGGCGAGTAGTCAGCTGAGCCCAGCATAGTCAACTAGAGGTTGCGGGTTCGATTCCCGCTGCGTGACAAATGTTTGTATGATATGCAAATATTTGTTCCGGGTCTGGGTTTTGTATCATGGTACTAGTACTTCCTGATACTCACGACACAGGGAATCCAAGTGTGGGATCAGGACTATGTATTGTGACGGTTGGGTGTTATGTTATGTTATGTTTTTATTGCTAAAAGCTTCCATAGAACTTTCGAACACGTCGGCTGCGGATTTAATTATCAATATAAATTTGTATATTAATAAAAGCAACGTTTGTGTCTTTTAGCAGCGAAAGTGTTTGAAACTAAGAGCAATTATGAATATAATGTCTAATGTTTTAAGCTGCAGAGTTTAGATAATTGATAAGTATCGTCTATTGAAGTTGGGAAACAACCACAACACACCACTTAAGACATGATAATCTCAGATCATCAACCCTGTCTGATACTTGTCTGAAACTTTACTAAGTGCTTACACTGCGAAATAAAATCTGTTGTTAAAACTTCACAACAGAGATAATGTAGAAATTAACTGCCATTAAGGTGATACGCAAAATTACCAATCTTAGATTTGAGTTTTAACTGACTAAATTACAATATTCAAATTAAAAATATACATTATAATTCCGAGGGATTACCAGAAACACCATAGGACAATAATTTCATCGATAGAAAAATCTCTATAACAATAGAATCTATTGTTTATTAAAATGGTGCGTATTATTGGGTAAAAAAAATACTATTACTATTACTATTAGTCCATACTGTGTGTGTGTGACGACCTCTGTGGCGCGGCTGGCGATGGTTCGCCTGCGACGCAGGAGGTTGCGGGTTCGATTCCCGCCTCGGAACAAATATTTGTGCGTTCTGCAGATATTTGTTCAGGGTGTTCTGGGTGTTTTCTATGCATAATAAAAAATATCTATCTATGTAATGTATTATATTTAAGTATATCAGTTATCTAGTACCCATAATACAAGCTCTGGCTTAGCTTGGGGCTAGATAATGTTGTGTGAATTTGTCCAGCATTATTTATTTATTTATTTATTATTTATACTGTCCCATTGTTGGGCAAAGGCCTCCCCTCCTCCTCAAAGGGTAAAACAATAGATAATTAAAATCAATACGATAAAGCCGAGGGTTTACTGTAGGGGTTTTATATTATTATCTATATTTTACGAGATATTCAATAAAAAAAAGCTTTATCGGGCGGCGCGAGACGTTTTTATTGTATGAAGATTTCTGCCTGGCGTTGGCGCAGTCTTAACAGTTTCACTTGTGTCACTCGAGGGCATAGCCTGCGGGAAACATAGGTTATATTTTTCGTTTGCCCCCGTATCTTTGTGTGCGTTTGGCTGAAAGCCAAAATCGTAACAATAATATTAGGTAGGGCTCGGAGCAAAAATATTACTTATCCTTTAGCTGAATGGAATTTTCCTGACGGTACTTTCCGTCCCGTTCCTTGGTTCTGGTTAGGGAATTCATTATAATCCCAAAATGTTGTGTACATAATACAAAATTGGAGTTGTTGTTGGATGGCACAATAACAACTTTTGCAGATTACTATTTATATCAGACATTCACGACTTTTCAACAATATTATATGATACACTAGCGGTCAACCGCAGTTTCAACCACGTTACTCAGCCGAAGGAACCGAATTTAGGAATTAATATATAATCATAACCGTTTTACAAAAGAAACACACTGGCATTTGTGTCAATAAGTTTTTTGTGTTTTTTTTTGAATACATGCTTTTATAAAATAAATTAGTGATAGTAACCGTGAGCTTATCAAATTGACCCTTAATACGGCCAGTCTACTATTATCCCTCGAGGAGTTCCGTTGTCCACCTTCCGTCTCCATCATCAGATCAGCTCGCTGTCACCATCATAATTATCGTATTGTCACCAAAAATATGCCAAATTTCAGCTCAATCGGTTAAGGATAACTGCTTTAAAATTCAGTTGCAAGATTCCACCCAGATTCCAACCAGACAAACATACATACATTGCAAGTTAACTAAAAAGCTTGTTAAAATATTGGAACTAATCCGCTGAAACTGCAGCCATTATTGAATTTACAGTTGTTTTTATTGATTACATGATAGGACATTTGGCTTCCTCTGCTGGTTCTATTAGCCTGGTACATTTCTGTATACTGATTAGCAGCAGGATATTTCAAAATATGTATGGTTTTGTTACCGCACCGCTACGTATCATGGTGGGCAAACTATAAATAAACAGCTCTCAATAAATTTTAAACAAAAATGGTCGAGGCTTTCATTTCAGAATATTGTTTTCATAAGATACCCGTACCATGATTACATACTCACCTACAAAGAACGTGAGTGAAATAGAGATTTATGACGTCATCGTGGTGGCATAAGATAACACTTCCACCACTTGAGAATCTTTGTTATTACGTTGTCAATACAATTCAAAATCCAACATATGAACCCTGAGTATTTTTCGATATCAATAAAGGTACGATATATTGAATATCCCTGATACTCCAAACTTCAGATCAACATCTTTTGTACTCTGTTAGCGTCCGAGCCTAAAAGTTTTCGTATCCGTTAATCTAGAGCACGGGGCAGATTTCCTTATTACAGTTTTCTGCTAATGCTGTAGCACATCATTGTTAGGAGAGAGACATTTGGCAACCTTTAGGGGCCTTATTCTACATTTTTTTTTAAGAAACCCATTCTTTTACTGTTCAATTACAATTCAATTTCAATTTTTAGTAAAAATGGTAGTATATATTTACGAACTTTTACGAAGAAAGATTTTACGATTATTTCTAAATGGTCAACATTATAATGCAATTGCTGCTAAAGATGCAACTGCTATGGAGTGGAATACACTACCGTCGTCTGTCTTTCCTGAAAACTATAATCTGGGTCACTTCAAGGCTAGAGTGAAAAGGTCCCTTCTAACACCTTTGACATCGTTACTTACCAACAGGTGAAATCGAAGGTCAAGGTTTTTTTACCAAAGTTAAAAAAAACCATTGCAGTTAGTAGAATACCAAAAGTGACAAAAGTGACAAGTATGAGACAATTCATTAACAATTTAAATACAATTGGTTTAGTAGAATTGGGCCCTCCAGTCTTGTAAAAGCGTCCAACGCACTTCCCACGTTTTCATTTGACGAATCTGCGAAAGACAGAGATGTCAATATACAAGCACAAACAGTGACTGAAAGCGAATACTGAATCGACAGACAAACAAATAGAAGTTTCCTTCAATAAAGGAGACAATGAGGCCCACAAGATTTCAAGAGGTTCTACTATTCACCTCTAATTAATGGCGTACATTAATGAAACGCATGTTGATTTGCTCCTTAAAATCTCCAGATTACAATGGTAATATCTCGTAGTACCACCACGTGTAAACAGAATACAGATAAATACGGCATTTAAACATGAATTTCACATCTATTGTTTTTAGGTTAATGTGAGATTCAGGCTTTAATATCGTTTTGCTCTGTATGGTTAGACGAGATAAAACTAATATTACCAAAGTAATCTATAAGGTTAAGAAAAATATCAAAATGCGTTTCATTCTTATACTCCACAAACATAAGATGGGTCTATTCTTCAATTATTGCTATTACTATTAGCCCATCTGTTCCATTGTTGGGCAAAGGCCTCCCCCGATTTCCGCCAGTCACTACGGTTTCGTGCAACCGTTTCCCATTCCCTCACATAGGCATCCAGTTCATTTCGCCACCTCATGCGTGGTCTGCCGCGACACCCCTGGCTGTTTCAGGGCTACATGCCATGGTAATTTTAGCCCATAGTTCGTAGGCATGCGGCAAATGTGACCGGCCCAATCCCACTTCAGCCTCGCGGAGTTCTCCCACATCGGCGATTTGGGTTTTGGAGCGCGGTGCGGTTTTCCGATGCGGTAAGTTAGTTTAACGCCCAAAATACTGCGCTCCATTGCCATTTGGCAAACTTTGGGTGCATCCGTATTAATCCCATGAATTCATCACATGAATATTTATTTCCGGATTCTGACCAAGAAAAATAAAATTGTATTTTTGTCTTTATTAATCCCAAAATGTAGTCCGGATTCATACCAGGATATCATACCAGATTCGTACGGTTGTGTTTGGGTTTCTGGATGTTTGTTATAGACCAAGTTTGTGATCCATAAGTTCTTCATACAAAAATATAATGTCTCCTTTGGAAATAGCTATGCCAGAGCAACAGCCATGAACTGATAGAATTGAAAAACATTTTCGTCAACATCGTAAATAACACAAGCTGGTAAGACGCAATTAAGCTGTTGGCGTTATGCTCTATATAAAGGTGATCGTGAGTAGAATATAAATGAACTTTTGTGTTAAGAATTTGATGAAAATCATTACATTTCTAATAAATTGGAAGCTAGGTTTCATCAATCTTACCCGAGTACTGATATACCTATTAATATTAATTAAAAGTCAATATAAAAAAAAACTAAAATCCATAAGAGGCATACAACTCAGTCACTATCTAACTCAGTAAAGTTCAGGTAATTTAGAAAGTGACAAAATAGCACTAGTGAAAAAAAATAACGAAAATCACGATAAAAACAGTATGAATCAATTATGTGATGCGCAATGAAAATATACATATAACTACTATGCTCTCTAAAATAATTATTATTTGTTACTCTTATCATTAATCAATGTACGTTATTAGCTTATAGCTAGAGTTATCTTCCTTATAAACGCATTGAAGAGGTTAGTTCATGTTTTTTATCTAGAAAATGTATCGCAATAATGCCCATGGAAATATGATGAAGATTAATAATATATATTTTTGTTTCCATAAACTGTAGAGATTTTGCTAATAATACGCTTTGCAGAAGCCTATTTGACTCTCAACATAAATATTGGTTCTGCAGAACCATTATTTATGTCAATATTTATTAATTATTTATTGAGGTGCAATATTGTGGTGTCTTTAGAAAACTAATCAAGCTCTTTATTTTGCAAACTCCAAGTTTTCTTGTAGTAAATAGTTGATATCTGTTATACCAAGTTTAGATATTGTTCATATTACACGATAACATCCCAACAAGGGGATCTCAAACTCCAAATAAGATCATGAACGATGTCGCTTTAAGCCACTATAATTTAGAATATTTTTTATTCGTAATGGGAACTCTTTATATAATATACTTAGGTTTTATTGTGCCAAGCTGATATAAAAAATATCCTCTGATAGCGGAGCCACTGAGGCTCAATCTCCTTTACTAAACACAGCATTAAACATACACAGCAGTTTTGTTAGTAGTAGAGCTTTTTTGTGAAAGAGTTCGTCCGGGGAAGTACTACCATCATACCTATTTCTGCCGCAAAGCAAGTAGTGCTCGCATTACTTTGTTCCGGTTTGAAGGGTATGGGTGCCGGCCGGTGAAATTACAGGCACATGAGACTTTCAACTTTATGTCTCAGGGTGACGGGTGCCGTGCAATGCCACATATGGTGCGTCCTAGGTAGACGTGAACTATGAGACAATGTAATGTTAAAGGCAGAGGTTACCAATTAACATCAAGTGGGCCATATGCTTGTTCCGTCATTAACAAAGTAAAAAAAAACAGCAACTCTTATTTAAAAAAAAAGACTGCTTAAATAATTTTGTTATACCCAGTGTCACTCTCACAATTAAGACGAATCTAACGGCATCTCTCAAGCTTAAAATCCATCAAGCCGTTTAGGCTAGAGCGTGCCAATGAAATATGCACACATACATACACTCGAAAAACATAACCCTCCTTCTGGCGCAGTCAGGTATAACGAGCGCTGATTTCATTCCATTGTAGTTGTTTCCGTCTTCGCCCGAATATCGTTGATCGTAATATAGAATCCTCATTAGAGCCAGATGGGAATAATCTGGAGAAATATATGGCAGAGACAAAACGGCACGCATCGTTATGGCGCTCTAACGATCATTCAGGGAGTATTCACACGTACCACAACCACACCACATCGTAGCGACAAAAAGAGGTGCAACGTGACGTGGAAGTAGTGGTTACGTGTAAATAGTGTCACCGCAGCTTGTTGCAGTTGCGTTGTGGTTACTACAAAATGTCGATGTATTGCTTTGTTGCTGGTAGTTGCGATGTGGTTGCGTTGCGGCTAGTGTTTGCTGACAGACTGATCGATTCCGGTTTCCGTAGAAGAAACACGCCTTGACTTGAACGAACTCATGGACTTCGGAGAGGTATCATAGTTGTTGCTATCACCAGAATGAATGGTGGAAGGATGGCGTAAGCGGGACTTGTGCGCACAGTATCGTTGCGTCGATGCAACGTTGTGATTGTGATGTGACCGGCCGCTGACAGTGTCGCTGGTGGCTGCGTTTTGGCTGAGATGTGGTTGAGCTGTAGTCGGTTTCGCCCACACGGTTGGATTTGTGGGCAAAATGTGGTCAGTGTGAATATAACTATTCATTATCATATTTTTGGCACCCGCCCACGTGTTGTCGTTGTGGTTGTAGTGTGGTTATGGGTACGTGTGAATTCTCCCTTATCGTAACAATCTACGCGTAAGATACATTATGGTAATGTCAGATCCTTGGAATAATTTCTGCCATGCAGAACTCATGGCTATGTCGGTTTCTTGTTTGTTCCGGATGATCAATGTTGTGTCAATATGATCAACATATTCATTCGGAAAATAGTTAATGGTAATGGTAAATAAATTAAAGTTCAGCTTGCTTATAGCCTATAATAAATAATAGTACAAGTACCTATGGTCAGGGCCGATTGACTTCGATTGTCAAGAAATGTTTAACGTAGGTGTAATAGTAGAGAGGCCACTTCTCAAAAAGTCGTCAAATGGCGATTCCCGTTGGACAGACCATTCCCGCGCCGACAACCGGTATTGTTGTGTTAAGCATGATCTCCTGAACAAGAATAGACTGGGTTTCGCATTCTAAAGTGGTGGAGGGGGGAGAGAGGGGAGGGGAAAGATGCGAAAACCGGGTATAAGGTTTGGTTAATATCTCAATAACCGCTTGTCCGATTTAAACAAATAAGGTGTCATACGATAGGTATTTTTTTTTTGATATATCGAGTATTAAAATGGTTTTTGTAAATATCATACTTTATGAAATATTTCGAAAAAAACAAATTTAAAAAAAAAGTTTTGTTTTTGTTGAAAATGGCAGTAAATGACACCTAACTGAAAAGTGATGTATTACGAAGAATTGATCGATTTATTCAGCAGTATTTTGCTTTTTTAATTTTTTTGGTTGAGAAACAACAAAACTGTTACAGCAATACCATATTTTATTATATATTCAAAAATAGGCCAATTTCAGACAAAATACGTTTTTGGTTTTATTTATTTTAAACTTTAATTTATTTTTGTTATATTTTCTTGTAGAAACTACAGCAGTACTTATTCTGTGAAAATTTCAAGTTTCTATCTATTACGGTTCAAAAGATACAGCTCTTATTAAGATCGAGCAAAAACAAAAGTTTACTATACTTTATTTTTTACTTTATTTTATTTTTGTTAAGGTTTCTTTTAGAAACTATATCAGTACTTATTCTGTGAAAATTTCAAGTTTCTATCTATTACGGTTCAAAAGATACAGCCGTAATCAAGATCGAGCAAAAACAAAAGTTTATTCTTATGTTTTTTTTTTATTCAGTTTTGATTATGTTTTCTTATAGAAACTAAAGCAATTCATATTCTGTAAAAATTTCAGACTTCTAACTATTACAGTTAAAAAAATACAGCCCTTATTAAGAACGAGCAAAACAAAAGTTTATTGTTGCATAATTTTTTACTTTATTTTATTTTTTAAATGTTTTCTTTTAGAAACTATATCATTGCTTATTATGTGAAAATTTTAAGTTTCTAACTGTTACGGTTCAAAAGATACAGCCATTATTAAGATCAAGCAAAAACTTGAAGACATGTGAATAAAGCGCCCAATTCTTTGTCATACATTACTTTTTAGTTAGGTGAAATTTACACTATCATTTCCACCAAAGCCAGAAGCTTATTTTGTTTGAAATTCGCCTAATTCTATTTGAATTCTAAATATTTAATAAACTAAAAACACTATGGTATTTACAAAAACCAGTCACAATTTTGTAGTTTTTCATCGAAATTAAAAAAAAACCGGTAAGAGAGGTTAATAGAGCTCCCAATTTTTTGTGATACTTTTTAGTTAGATGCCATTTACTGTCATTTTCACGAAAACCAAAATCTTCTTTTGTTTGAAATTCGCTTTTTTTCTAAATATTTAATAAACTATGACATTTACGAAAACCATTGTTAGACACATTATGTTGACCATTTAATTACCTATCGTATGACATCTTATTTATTGAAATCGGGCAAGCGGTTATTGAGACCCCCGAACGTATGGGTTTTTTTTTTTTTTTTTTGAGTTTCAGTTCTAAGTATGGGGAACCCCAAAAATAAAAAACTACTTACTAGATCTCATTCAAACCAATTTTCAGTGGAAGTTTACATGATAATGTAAATCATTTATTTTTTTTAATTTTATCATTCTCTTATTTTAGAAGTTACGGGGGGGGGGGGGGGGGGGGGGGGACACACTTTTTACCACATTGGAAGTGTCTCTCGCGCAAACTATCCAGTTTAGAAAAAAATGAAATTGGAAACCTCAACATCATTTTTGAATACCTATCCACGTATAGGTTTTTTTTTTTTTTTTTTTTAGTGTCAGTTCTAAGTATTATAGTATTCTTTTATCTGTGGTATGGGGATCCCCAAAAATAATTGTTTTTTTTTTTCAATTTTTGTGTAAAAATCTTAATGCTGTTTACAGAATACATCTACCTACCAAGTTTCAACAGTATAGCTCTTATAGTTTCGGAAAAAAAAGACTGTGACATACACGGACAGACAGACAGACAGACAGACATGACAAATCCATAAGGGTTCCTTGTCTTTGACTACAGAACCCTAATAAAAAAGACACTTTGTGGTTACTATTTATTTATAACAACAATGTGGTTTTCCCCTTATTCAATTTTTCTAAATTCTTTGTATAGTACAACCCTTCGCATCAAGACAAACACACCCTCCAAATTTTAAATCACTACGACCTCTCTCATTCAGGTTATTCAGCCAGGATTTGTTTTTTATTATTCATATGAAACTAAATATCCTTAATTTTCACTAGAAACGGGATATTTACCATGATTTTTGAGTTTTATATGTTCCCGATATTTCGGCACAGTTGCATGCGCCATGATCACGGGAGAACTGACTAAAGTCTTTGTATTGTTAGTATTTAATAATACAACAGTGTAGGGGAACACATTTATTTATTTTACTTCTTTATTACAAATCCGCTCAGTTAGTTCTACAGCCCAGACGCCATCTTGTGTTGCGGCCAATGACCGGGCACGCACCGTTCCATTTCACAATAACCTTTAACGTTCCGTTACCTACTATGCTACATCTTTCCCTTTTTTATATAAAAAAAAAGATTACTTATCTTTATTACCTACTTAACAGTTTTTTATGGAATAGATATAATGAGTACGTAACTTTCCTACACTTATAACTAAATAAACAAGTATACTCCTATGAACCATCGAAACCCCACACACTCAGCCCTTGCAGTGCTTCTGATCAACAAATTATTGAGGTCGAACATGGTATGAAGTCCTAGTATAAATACATCCATTATTATCTAAAATATCATAAGATCTAAAGTTATTGTTACTAGCAATTTTTCCTATTAACCATTTCTTATTATTAGGGTCTTTTTTGAACCAAACATTTTGACCAACCATGAAGCTTTCCTTACTTCTTACATTTTGGTTGTATTTTTTTATATTTCTGCTTATAACTCTATTAAATTCTGCTTCTACATTTTTATTTATTTTTGGCTTCAGATGCTGATATTTAACGGGCAACTTAGTTCTTAAATTTCTATTCATCATTAATTGAGCAGGTGAAAAGTTTGTCCCTGAAACTGGACATGCCCGATATTGAAGTAGCGCAATTCTGAAGTCTGTTTTATCTTCACTACATTTTGTTAACATATTCTTTGCTATCTGAACACCCCTTTCTGCCATCCCATTCGATTGAGCATATCTAGGACTTGAAAAATTAAATTTAAAGCCCCATTCTGCAGCAAAACTTTTACATTCTCTTGAATCAAATGGAACGTGATCTGAAACAATTTCAATTGGTACCCCAAATTGTGAAAATATCTCTAATAAACTATTTATTATACTACTGGCCGATTTACTATGTATCAATTTTATGTCTAACCATTTTGTTGTATAATCGTAGATGACTAAATAGCTCTTTTTTTTAAACTCCATAATGTCCACTCCTATCTTAGAGAATGGCAAGTCTGGGACATCATGTAACAATAGTGGCTCTTTTGTATTATTATTTTGATAAGTTTGACACACAAAACATTTTCTTACAAATTCTTCAATATGTACATCTATCTTTGGCCAATAATACAAGTTTCTGGCTGTTTGTTTCATCTTAGTGATACCTAAATGCCCTTCATGTAACTTTTTAATTATTGACAATCTTAAAGACTTAGGAATAATGAGTCTATCATTCATGAAAATGAGTTTATTATCTAATGTGATATCCTGCTTGAACTTAAAAAAATATTTAATAGAGTCCGGTACTTTAGTAATTTTCTCGGGCCATCCATTTCTTATAAAGTCTGATAATATTAGCAATTCTTGATCTTTTAACGTTTCTGTTATTAATTCTTGTTTTTGTTTTTCTGAACATTGCAAATAGGAAGATAAACCTACACAATGAATCACCTCATACATATATGCATCATCACTATCAGTTTCATCAAGATAAGAGCGAGACAACAAATCAGCAATATGCATCAACTTTCCTTTTAAATATTTAAATTCAATGTTATATTTTAAAAGCTTTAATTTTAGCCTTTGTAGACGAGTTGACGGTATTTCATGAATTCCCTTTTTTAGCAAGGTTTCTAATGGTTTATGATCATTCAAAATTATACAGTTTCTGCCATAGATATAATAGTGAAATTTTTTAGTTGACCACACCACACTTAATAATTCTTTTTCAATTTGTGAAAAGTTTTTCTCAGCTGATGTTAGACTCCTTGATGCATAGCTTACTGGTTTACCGTCTTGCATCAAACAACATCCTAGGCCATCCTTGGATGCATCACACTGAATCGTTACAGGTAATTTACTATTAAAATTTCTTAGTACAGGTGCCTCACTTATACATTTTTTAATATTCACAAAAACATTTTCATGGACTTGTGTCCATAGCCAGGTCACATCTTTTTTAAGTAATATTTGCAATGGTGCTGCCCTTTCGGCTAACCCTGTCACAAATCTTCGCAAGTAATTTATCATTCCTAATATTATTTGCAATTCTTTCTTATTCTTTGGACTTTTTAAATCAACAATGGCTTTTATTCTGTCCGGATCTATTTTCATGCCTTTCTCGGAGAATATGTGACCGAAATATTTAACTTCTTTTAGTTTATATTGAAATTTTCTTTGATTGAATCTGACGTTACATTTTTTAGCACGTTCAAATACTTGAGTTAGTATTTTATCATGTTCCTCATCATTTTCAGCACAAATCAACAAGTCATCACAGTAAATCACTACTCCTGGAATGTCGCCAAAGGTTTTTTCACTATATTTTTGAAATATTTCTGCCGCTATTGATATTCCAAAAGGTAACCTTAAAAACCGATAACATCCGAAAGGGCTGCTGAAAGTACATAGCTTTGTTGATTTGTCAGTTAATCTGATATTATAAAACCCATCCGACAGATCTAGTACTGAAAATACTGACTTATTACTAAGCTTTGTCACTATTTCTTCTAATGTCGGAATTAAATGATAATTTCTTACTAAAACATTATTAAGTTCCTTTGGATCGAGACATAATCTAAGACTTTTGTCAACTTTTTCTATTATTACTAAATTGCTTACAAAACTGTCAGGCTGTTCAACTTTCTCAATAATTTGTTGATCTTCCAAGCTCCGCAGCTTTGCAGCAAGCCTCTCCATCAACGCGTGAGGAACCCGACGAGGAGGTCTCACCACTGGCTTAGCTCCGAGCTGAGTGTGTAGCTCCAGTGGCATATCAAACTGTCCAACACCCTGAAACAGTTCACAATATTTATGAATAACTCTGTTTTTACATTTGTTTTCAATGCTATTAACATTTTTTAGAATTTTAAGATCTCTTAATGAGCTTAAGCCCAGGATCGGTCTTACATTTTCTTTTATTATTATGAACTCAGTGTCATACATTGCATCATTAATTATGATTTTTAGTAATATTTTTCCTAATGGATACAAGTGTGTTCCCCCAAATGCCTCTAAAATTATTTTTGTCTCAGACCATTTAGGCATGTCATCATCGACAATTTTCTTAAGATCTCTTATTGAAATGACATTTACTTGAGCCCCCGTGTCACACTTAAAATCCACCGTTTTATTTTCTACTCTTAATGTTAGAATCCACTCATTATTATTAATTTTCATATTCCCGATGCTGTGACACACTTTTACTAGTCACAAATTATGGACATGATTGTCTTCGGCAACAATATTCTCATTGTCAACTAGACTAACTTCTTTGATGTACTTACAACCCTTCTTAAAATGGTTTGGCTTGAGACAGTTGGAACAGATTTTTCCAAATGCTGGACAATTTCTTGGCTTATGCCACGTGCCACATTTTTTACAATTGTATGAGTCCCTATTATTGGAAAAATACTTAGCTTTTGAACGTGGGTCCACATTTTGTTGCCGTTGAATGTCCTTTGATGCTGTTGAACTTTGGACAATATCCACCGCAGGTACCGCAGGTGGCTGCTGTTGCATCAGCTTACAATGGTCTCGTGATAGTTCCGAAGCTCTGCTAATGTCCACCGCCTTTTGTAGTGTCAGGTCACTGATTTCCAGTAATTTCCGTTGAAGTTGTTTGTCATGAACTCCAAGTACGATTCGATCTCTCAGCATTCTTTCTTCTTGTTCCTTAAAGTTGCAGTTTTTTATAAGTTTTCTTATTTCCGTGTAGAACAAGTCAAAGTTCTCTGCTTCCTCTTGATTTCTTTTATGAAAATTGTATGTATTTATGAGCTCATTTTGTTTTGGAGCAAAGTAATCGTCAAATAATTGTATTAACTGGTCGTATTTTATTGTTTCTTCTTTTTTCAAGACATTGAAATATAATTCCTGGACCTCGTGTCCAACGCAATTCAATAAAATGGCCGTCTTTCTTACATCCGAAAATCTTTCGAAACCAGCTGCTATTATGAATATTTGGAATTGTTGTTTGAATCTCACCCATTCTGGCAGTAAATCTATCTGTGTGTCCAGCCGTAGGGGTGCCGGCATTCTGTATTCAACGCCGCCCATCGTTTCTTGTTCTTCTTGAGCTTGGGCTGAGTCAGATTTTTCCGGCGCGGTATGCGTGTTCACCATAACCAAATTATTTTATTAACACAACTATTTGACGTTTCAGTGTTTATTTTCTTCTTATTTTATTGCGGTTCTTCCGTCGGCTGCGCCATGTATTGTTAGTATTTAATAATACAACAGTGTAGGGGAACACATTTATTTATTTTACTTCTTTATTACAAATCCGCTCAGTTAGTTCTACAGCCCAGACGCCATCTTGTGTTGCGGCCAATGACCGGGCACGCACCGTTCCATTTCACAATAACCTTTAACGTTCCGTTACCTACTATGCTACAAGAGATGCGAGTAGATGTTATTGGCAGATATATCGATCTACCCTCTTTCTCACTCTTTTATTACGAACGATACCACTACCATCGGTTTCATTGTCACAATTCACACCAACTCGACACACAACACTAACGGTGTCCGGACGCGTAGCAGGTACCACACTTTTTTGATTCTTACACATTCTTACCACAGGCTTCCATACTAACCATGATAGTTTCAAAATTTCTAAATATCCTTATCTACTTCTGAACTGATTTCAGACTTACCTACCTGGCAATCCAAGTATCCAGCTGGTTTATTGCACCTATCTGGGACCCATCACGCGCAGAGCAGATAAGTTATTCACGAAGCTACTTAAATAACTAAACCACTTTTATTAGTTCATTCCTCACACAGAATAGTTCACAGACAATAAAAAGAACCCTTATTTTGTTAGCCAGCTAACTTATTTACTCAATTGTAATAGAGTTGTGTAGTAAAAAAGTTTTATAGCAGCACGCGATGAGTCCAATACGGTGTGAAGCTTTGATAGATAAGATAACTACAGGAGTGAGCATACGGCAAAACGGATTATTTATACATACAGGGTGTAACATAATATCCTTATAAGCCTGGGGAGGGGGTATTCTACACATCATGGCGAAAAACTTTAGTTCTACAACTTTTTAAATTTCGAAGGTTTTCTTTCATGAAATGCTTTGTAAAAATCCTGAAATTCCTCGAGAAATTCCTCCGGTTTAAATGTATACCTAACACAACATGAGGCAGCCCTACATAAGGTACCTTAACGTACTGTAACATACTCATGTTATGAGTGTCAGGAACATTTCTAGAGTAATGTCAGGAATTTTAAGATGAATTTCACGTATTAAAAAAATCCAAATTAAAAAAGTCGTAGAACCAGAGTTATTCGCCATGATGTGTAGAATACAGGGGGGGGGGGGGGCTTAAAGGGATATTATGTTACATCCTATATATAAAGTTACTGAAAAAAAATACAGTTCGAGTAACCCGAAAACCGATAAAAGTTACCGTTCTGCGAGGTTAAAATGGAGCCAACACATTAAACACGTTAGCATAACTTAAAAAAAACAGTTAAAGTAAAACAGTTCATTTTACTGTCTTATCCGGACTGATGTTTAACCGTTGAAATTTAAATTACTGCCAGGATACGTTGTTATTATTGACCAAAAAGTTCCTGTAACTGTTTATACATATGTATTTACTGTTTGCTTCCTAACTGTTTTTTTGCAGTTGCCCCAACGGTGTTAATTAATTAGATCTCAATGAAAAATATGTTGTAGCAACTGTGTAAATTTTAACTGTGCACTTTTTGCACGAAGTTAGATATTTTTTTTTTCATTGATTACAAAGCGTACAAATCAACCTATTCTCTTGCACTAGACTAATTATTATTTTTATACTTATATACTTTGTTTGTTAGTATAGTGTAAGGAGTAAATGCCCTTTTATTTATTTTGTATTTTAAATCTTTACATAGACATAAAAACTTCTTATTTCTACCGCAAAGCAGTAGTGCTCGTATTTCTGTATTCCGGTTTAAAGGGTGTGGGTACCTGTGAAATTACAGGCATATGAGACTTTTCATCTTTGTCTCAGGGTGGCGCAGTGGGCACAGTGCAATGTCACATAGGGCGCTTCCAAGGTAGACGTGATCTAAGAGGTAATGCATTGTTAAAGGCAGAGGTTACCGCATCTGTTTGTTCCGTTATTCACGCAGTAAAACAAAATATTTGCACACTGTAGCAATTTCTAGTTTTTAGGGTTCAAACGGAGCTCTATTAGATAGATAGATAGATAGATAGATACGTTTATTAATAAAAAGGTTCAAATACATGTTTATTTTTTTGTTGTAACCGCGTAAACCAGGGTAGGTTTGTGATGGTTGGGCGGGTCTGTGTTTATCCATTAATAGTTGCTGCGGCCTAACTCCGGTTTTGGATAAATGCAGGCCTTCCTTGCCCGCTCAAGAGTGAGTTGGCAAGGAGGCGAATGGTCTTGGGAGGAGCGCGGGTCGCTGAGATCCCCAAGGCAAGTCTGGTGGTCATCCTTCACGTGGTTGCTGCCTGTTTTTGGTCTATTTTTTCTGAAATAGACGTAACTGAAACCATCAGGCGCCTTCACGGTCCACTAGGGACCGTGTTGGTGTAGGTGCCCACTGAACTGTTGATGGGGTGTCGTTTCGCTCAGTTCCCGCGAGCCGGCTGTATGGGTCAGTTTTCTTGCGGGATTCTGGGTGGGGTGGCGCCTCGTCGGTGGTTTGGTGGGTAGGTAGGTAGGTAACCCTGTTTGAGACTGGCAGTGAACTCATTACCCTCGTGAGTTTGCTTCCACTTGCAAACGGGGAGGCGTTTCCTTCGTATCCTCTAGGTGTACTCGTGGTTCATCTGGAGGATACGACGGAGGGAAGACAGGCGGTCTCTCTCCAGATCACTGCATGGCAGATCTCTGCAGTGAAAGGGAAAGAGACCGCCAACGGGATGGAGTGTTGGGGTTAGGGTGGTGGTGTGTTGGCTCTCTAACTTGCGAGGAGTTGGAGAGTGGGCCGACTATCGCCCTGACCCCAACCTTAGGCGTTCCCCCCATATTTGGGGTGGGAAGGCAGCTGGCCCTCCGCGTGTCCCTCTGATTAGCAGAGGGCACAGTGAGAGGGCCGGTCAGAGGTGCCCGATGGGTGAAGTGGAGTACCCTTGTTTGTGACTGGCGGCACATTCGATCCATCGAGCGTGACGCCACTCGCAACGGGGAGGAGCTGCCCTCTCATCACCCAGGCAGAGTGGCTTCCTACTATGCCTGGATGATGAGACAGCAGGGAAGGGCTGTTTATTCCCTTGTTTGACTTTGGGTTAATCCAAACTCAAATGTGGGAATAAACGGCGAAAAGGTAGTTTGCCCTCTCTACCTTCCGGGCGTAGCTGGTGCCACTCCCGCCGAGCTATGTTCGGAAGATAGATGATGGCCAGGTAGGAAGTGACATCTCCCTCTTTTGCCACGATGACATGAGCTCGTTTTCGTGGTGGAGGAGAGAAATGTCACTGGGCTCGCGTGGTGGTCGGAGTGAGGGCTCTGGCCACCCTCCTACGAGCCTTTGGATGGTGGCAGCACAGAGTGGACCCTGTGCTGCCACATTTGGAGGGAGTGTTTGTGGTTGGCTTTTTGGCCAACCACGGGATGGGCCCTGTTGGGCGTCGCGCGAGATGGGCACCGGTGCGTTCCGTAGGAGATCCCGGAGCCCATCGACATGCGCAGAGGATGGCCACCGGGGTGTTTTAGTGAGTCCACGAGTCCGTGAACCTCACATAACCGTATTGCACCCTCAATGCAATACGGTATCTGTTTGCAGATTTCACCTCGACAAAAAAAAAAAAAAAGGTTTGTTATGGTTAGGTACTCACTTTCGCTTACTCGCACTATTAACTAACTTAATGTAAAAAATACATAAATAGGTAAGTACTCATGCTTAAACTACACCTCGTACCCATTTACCAACATGTAGGTAACAACGCAGATACAATATAGGTATTTACTAGGTAGGCAGGTATGAGTGAGCTCAACACTTTTGGATTACAATTAAGCGAGGGTACCATGCATCTTAATACTACGGTAGGTAGGTATTGAAGTGACATAGTTAGTTACATAGATATATCATGAAAGTATGTTATTGTTCGTTTTTAGATCTATATTTATATCTCCTAGCATGTAGGCATCCTGTAATGTAAGTATTGGTGCACTGATAGAATGTTTTTTATTTATTTTATGACTAGATGCCTACTTTATAATGGAGGCCTGTATAAACACACAAATTATAAGCTGAATACCTTCTTGCTTGGTGTAGTGATTTTACCTATAGGTAATAGATTCACAGTGCTGTGTGGGTTGAGGCATTATACAAAATGCATGTGTGTTTTTACTTACAGTAGTACACCCCCCCCCCCCCCCTTTCTATTTTAACTATTTCTTTTTATTTTCTTTTTTTTCTTTGTAATACTTATAGCAATTTTTTATTTGGGCAATATTAAGACTTATTAGTTAGTGAAATCCGTAGGTATCAAGAAATGTTTAAAAATCGGATAGTTCTACGAGAACTGAGGAGGGACCTGGCCGACTTATTTGAATGTTTATTGCCGATGAGAATGGCCCTCTGATGGCTTCAGTTCTTGAGTAGCGAGCTTCGTGATGTCAGCTTAACATCCTACGACCACTGGCTTGTCCTTGTCACCTTTACGAAGCAGCACCTTTCCTTCTTGAAACCACACGTATTTCAAGGCAGGTCTTAGTTTCTGGTGGGCTTGCCACAGTAATGACTTTTTGGCCTTTGTCATGGCTCTGCGTACCATAACTTTGTCCTTGGCGTTCGATGCGGGGGGCTCATGCAGGATTTTTTCGACCAGCACTGCTTCGCTCCTGGAGGCGCTGACCCACATAGCTGCCAATTCCACCAGCTTCAGCTTAACCTGGATGATCCCGTCTTTCCCATTTCGCCCCTCTAAGCGTTTGATGCTGGTAACGTCATTCTCGTCCATCTTCAGCAACTCTGCTATTTTTGAACATACGTTAATCAGATTTTCGCCTTGAACTTTAGGTATTCCTGACACTTCGAGAACGTTCTCGAGACGCTGTTGTTCAATGTTACTCACATACTGCTTCAGTGAGTTCATCTCTAATTCAAGGTGAGTTAGTTAATTTTTCAGATAGGTAAACTTCTTTTCGAGGTCCACAATGCGTTTATTTTGCACCTCCACCGTCTTGGTAAGATCATCGATTTTATCACAACAGAAACTCATTTGTGTTTCTAGTAATTCTTTTTTGAGCACCTTTTTCATTTCTATAATAATTTCCTTCAAAAACATTTCGTAGTCCAAAGTGTTTGAGCCTACTTTGAAGTTCACGAGCACTTCTTCTTCGTCTTCTTCATCATCTTAGTTTCTGGTGGGCTTGCCACAGTAATGACTTTTTGGCCTTTGTCATTGCTCTGCGTACCATAACTTTGTCCTTGGCGTTCGATGCGGGGGGCTCATGCAGGATTGATGAATGAATATTTTAATTTCGGCGAGTTAATTCGACACTCGTGGCACGTCCAGTCGAGGGTATCTGGATTGCGGAGCGCCGATAGTTAATTTCCAGTGAGTCCTGAACAGTCTTGGCTCGCGTGAACCACTTTTTCACAAAACTGTAATGCATAAACATGCATTTCAATCCTACGGATTTTTTCGTTATTCCTTTGTTACAATTATCACATTTCGTCATCCTGAGGTCCAATTGCGTTTAACAAAACGGTGTAAAGTGCGACGTAACGTCAGTCAGTGCAGCGCGGAAGCGAATAGCTTATCCGTCCGTCCTTCGTCTGTATGCCCCTCTGTCACATAGTCTACCGACTAAAGTCTTGAAATCATTTTTCCAGTCTTAATGTCGTTCCGGTCACGTCCATAATGAATAGGACTTCAGGGTCCTGGACTGGATTACAGGGCATTCTGGTTAATGATGGCCCCTGTTTTGTAATCCGCAAGTAATCCGGCTATAACTTTTAAGTACACTTGTAAGATTTAATTAACTTTAATGTTGATCTTGTATCTCTTGTTGCTTAAGTTTGACGGAAGTTGTTCTTACTTTAGGCGATGGATGGATGTACCTGTTGCTTCCTGAAAAAGCGAAAGAGCTTATGGCAAGTTAGCATACCAAAAGTACTAAATAAAGTAAGGATTCAACCGATTTAAAAGCCGCCTATTGGCGGGGCATCACAAAGAAATCATAGCATTCGGTACGGAAAATGAGGCCACAAATAGACCCTCATACGGACAAGAAAGCAAACACACTAAGAATCTGTCGCACAACGAACAAAGGAAGCTTAACACCTCTCTTTTGGCCGGGGGTTAAAAAGTATATAACCTATAGTTACAAATCTGACAAAAGAGTTCGTCCGGGCAATTACTACCTCCATGCCTATTTCTGCTGCAAAGTAATAATGCTGTGTTCTGGTTTGAAGAGTATGGGTGCTGGTGAAATTACAGGCACATGAGACTTTTCATCTTTATGTCTCACGGTGGCGGGTGCAGAGCAATGCCACACAGGGTGCGCCCTAGGTGGACGTGACCTATGTGATAATGCACTGTTCATAGGCAGAGGTTACCGCTTAACATCAGCTGGGCCATCTGCTTGTTCTGTCATTCAAGTAGTTAAAAAAAACTTGTGAAAGTACAAAAAGTAATAAATAACTAGACCTGCATAGGATGAACAGGATCTAGTGTAAGACTACTAAACTGAAGGCGAATCTTCATGTATATGAGTTCAAATTTCAATTTGTCTTTTTCCCGCAGATCTGATGATGACCAGCACACGATGCATAGGATTTAGGATGCAACGAAGTGTTTCCAGATATGTCCCATTTTTTTATTTCAATAATAGACTGGGAATAGTTTGGGAATTTTAAACTTTTATAAAAAGGATTTGATAATAGTTTACCAAAAGTTAAATTGGGTTACGTACGTAATACGACTTATTTTCAATATTTTACACAAAACTCCAAACGTTCTCGCATGACATGATACTAAAATGAGTAAAAATACATATTTCAAAATAAATTTATATTAAATTAGCATCCAGAACCGTGTGTTGATCAAAATTAACCCAAACACGGCCAGTCACAGACCATATAATAAATGTTTTATAATTATAAAATGATATCCAAACACGATACTTTCAATTCTTTTTATATATATATTCTAAAGTGTGTGCAAAATTTCAGCAAAATCGGATAGGGCAAAGTTGTTCAAACTTCAGTTGCAAGATTTGTCCCCAACATACTAACAAACCAAGAGATGAAAGTTAAATAAAAGCTTTTAATAAATAAGTTTGGCAATTTATTACAACTAATATAACATTCTGCCTTAAAAAAATATTATGTTAAGGGAATTTCGATTAAAAATTAATAACTGGGCATCTGAGAAAGCAATAAGTGAGTAAAGATTTATTTACAGAAAGAATAATAAAACTAATACAAGTAGGTATGTACAAAATTTGCAATAACTTAGGTCCAATTATCCAGACGTAATAAATTGTCAAACGTCAAACGGAATAATTACTCTAACTCTCACAGGCTGTGGTGATACCACTGTGTGGGTTTACGGGAAGACTTACGAAAGCCGAAATAATTCACAAAAAAACTGCTGCGTAATGTTGTTTAAAACAAAACTGATACCTAAGTACAGCTCGTTCACCGTAAGATGGCACCTGCCATGGCTGGCAGCCAACCAAGGCAGGTGCCATCTTACGGTAAACGGGCTGAAGGTTCAACTTGGACTAAAATCTGTACTGAAATCAGTTGTCATCTTCTAATGTTTATTCAAATTATGTTAATGTGTTTTTTGTTGGTATAAGTAGTCGTTGTGAGTAGTTAGCCGTAACGCCAACAAGTGGCTCTGACGGAAGACCAGCGTTGGTTGCTAGCTTGCTAGTCAGAATCAGAATCAGAATCATTTATTTGTCCGAAACACAGGTTTACATGCAGATGTTATAAAAAAGAAAGTATCACCATGTTTCGCCTTGTCAAGGCATACAAAATATAAAAAATATAAAACACAACAATTAATTTTGAACACAATGAGTACACAGTAGGTCAAATAGTAACATAGTAATTAATTAAATTCATTCAAAATCTTTTGAGTGTTGTAGACGTCAAGCAATTATTAAATACCGTAGAAGGTCCAAAAAATTCATTTAAATTATAAAAACATCCTAAAACTAACCAATAGCTAACTAACTACTAGTCAACCAACTCATGCTGAGGCAGAGCCATTTTGTTACTTGAGTTGGACTTCGTACCTTCAAATCTGTTTCCTTTTAGTCCAAGTTATTTTATGTGTTTCTCTTGTATACAAATAAATATTATATTCTTTCTTTTTTCTTCTTTCTTTAATGTCACCCTAATGTCACAGCGGAATTGCACGCTAATGTCACCATCGATATTACATGCGACTACTACATCATTAAATTGCGATTTGGGTTAGGTCATAAATTGGATAGCTTATCATGTCGAGACTCAGGCAAATAAAGAAAGTTCTGACAGAACACGGTGTACGAAACAAATGAAGCCGAAACTTGTACTAACATACAAACTAAGCTCATCACTCCTTAGCCTGTGTCGGTATGTTAGTGTAGGGTGCGTTTGTGTATTATCTGTGTAACACGCACGCATCATAGAAAACTGGCTTCGGTTTACTTTAAGGGCAAATGTTTCGTCTTTCTATATTTGTGCGACTTGAGAGATCACTCCACAGGCATACAAAGTTGTAAAATTTACTTAGTTGAGGTTTTTACGCTTGAAACTTTATGTGCCGCTAATTAAACATAAAATCAAAATCATTAAAAAAACAAGGTAGGCAAGTGACGGTGACCACTTTAAATCAAGTGTGCCGTGAGCTAGTTTTTCTATCTGTGCAATAAAAAAAGTTTTGATTCTCTTTCAGATTCATAACAATGTGTGTTTGCAACAAAAGGTGGACTTATTGAACCAGTCATATTACTCGAGTCAATTGTTTCCTTGCTTTTGCCACGTTTGGGTGCGTCCTAGGTGGACGTGACCTTCAAAGGTTCTTGAGGTTCATTACCTCAAGGTAATGCACTGTTCATAGGCAGAGGTTACCACTTAACATCAGGTGGGCCTCTTGCTTGTTCCGTCATCCAAGTAGTATATATAAAAAAAAAAAAAAAATGTTCATACACAAAATTTGATGGATGCCTTTGTCTTAAATTATCTTTTGGTCAAACAAAACAGGCATGATTGCCACTGGCATATACCATCGAGCAGTACGGAGGCCTGCAATGCTCTAAGGCATATGCTGACTGACAGCATAGCAATCAACGACTGCAAAATTATAGGTTTATATTTCAGGCAATTTTCGTCGTTTTCTTTATTAGCAGAGAAATAAAGCCAATATATTCTTGAATACCCATATAATATCAACGTTATTTGAGGAACTACAGCTGGCATCTTTATCGCGGTGGATCACGGATAAATTTTGCGCACGAAATGGGCTATATCTGTAGGTACATTTTCGGTTAAATCCGAAACCGAGGTTCCCGGAGAAACGTCGAATATTTGAGTGAAATTCTATATCCAAAGCTATATTGGAAGCGATATCAAACACAATTTATTTTTAAACGGCAAGGTTGCAGGTGTGTTGTTGTATCAGTATTGTGATGACAATATTTAGCAGAATAACCAAACAAAATGCGAATGAAATCGATTGAAAATTAGTTCATTAACTAGGTATTACAATTACCAACTCACAAACTTTCAAATAAAAAATTTGTTGAGGATACGATTAGAAAATATATAGGCTCATTTTGATCAGCACACGGTTACAATCACTAATTTTATAAAAACTTGTATCGAAAAAAATATTTTTACAAAAACTTATTATGTTTCACCTATAGATCCAGTAGTAGTAGTAGAGCTTTTTTGTGAAAGAGTTCGTCCGGGGAAGTACTACCACCATACCTATTTCTGCCGCAAAGCAGTAGTGCTCGCATTACTGTGTTCCGGTTTGAAGGGTAAGGGTGCCGGTGAAATTACAGGCACATGAGACTTTTCATCTTTATGTCTCAGGGTGGCGGGCGCAGTGCAATGCCACATAGGTTGCGTCGTAGGTGGACGTGATCTATGAGGTAATGCACTGTTCATAGGCAGAGGTTACCGCTTAACATCAGGTGGGCCTCTTGCTTGATCCGTCATCCAAGTAGTATAAAAAAAAAATTCTGTCTCAGGGTGGCGGGCGCAGTGCAATGCCACATAGGGCGCGTCCTAGGTGGACGTGACCTATGAGGTAATGCACTGTTCATAGGCAGAGGTTACCGCTTAACATCAGGTGGGCCATCTGCTAGTTCCGTCACAAAGTAGTATAAAAAAAAAAAAAATACTATGATGAAAAATCTATGTCTATGGTTTCACCACAGTTTCACTTTATATAATTATTTATAGACGTTTCACGTCGAATACAGTGTCAAGTTTCTTGACGTAGGTACTCTCCACGCAAAAGAAAACCAACTCTTTTATTAGATAAATGGTACCCTAAAACTATTAAGGCGTCATTGGATGCCAAATTCGGTCTAAAATTCGGTTCTACTCATTAAAGTTCAGGTAAGTTAGGAAGTGACAGAATAAATAAATAAATAATAAATAATGCTGGACAAAATCACATAGCATTATCTAGCCCCAAGCTAAGCCAGAGCTTGTGTTATGGGTACTAGAAAACTGATATACTTAATATAATACATTACATAGATAGATATTTTTTATTACACATAGAAAACACCCAGAACACCCTGAACAAATATCTTCAGAACGCACAAATATTTGTTCCGAGGCGGGAATCAAACCCGCAACCTCCTGCGTCGCAGGCGAACCATCGCCAGCCGCGCCACAGAGGTCGTCAATAGCTTTCGTGAAACGAAAAACGAGCGAAAATCAGTTTTTTTCTAATTTGAAAATCATAAGGAAAGTAATTTTCCAAAATAAAAATAAGGTCCTCTCGGCGTTGTGTTATTTAATATACTGAAGGCAATAAAAACGTCTTATGCTTGATAGTTTGGGAGAAAAATGCTTGTAACTACGAAAACAGAGACTACTTTGCAAATTTATTTCTTACATTTTATGTTATTTAAAAAGAAATAAAACATGGTTTAATTCTTTATATGATGTGAGTTAACATATTTTATCTACACTCAAATCGAAAAATTCGAATTACGAATTCAAAGACGGTTCTATACAGACGCACTTTATAGACGTATATACATAAAATTAAGAATAAAACTCATTATAGTACCGCCGACTGTATCATAAAACTCATTATAGTACCGCTATCTTTTTTTTAAATTAATTAATTAAACTAGTCTATAGTTATAGCCTGAATATGAAAAAAGGAGCACGCATGCGCAGTTCAAACTGTGAAAAAATGGCGCACGCATGCGTAGTTTGAACTTAATTTCCCGCGCTTCCCATATTACTATACCAAATAAATTACTTGTTTGTAACCTACCTCCTTTGTTTAATTTCAATTTTTCCTATGAGTGAAGATAAAGTAGTGTATGAAACTGCATATAACTTATGTATTAAAACACTCGAGTCAACCTATTATCGCATTCGGCTTCGCCTCATGCGATAAACAGACTCTCGTGTTTTAATACCCCTTCTTATATGACAGTTGCATAAACTACTATTTTTGTAGAGTTTTCAATAAAGATCGTGGAGGAAAAAGGTTTTAATGCACCACATTTCAAATATATCCTCGCCTTAAACGGCCTCTCGTTATCTCCTAAGCCAGAAGACTTTACTGAACGGCAATAAGGAAAAAGTTACGTTCAATATAACTTCGTGGGTTCGAGCTATTTTTTTTTTACACTTCGTTATTTCCTTGACAAAACACTCGATCGCTACCATGTTTTTTCTGCATTGTTCAGGTTATTTTTCTGTTGCGGAGCCTAATTACGTAAAAGATATATTTGAGAAATTAGTATTGTGAATTCCCGCAACCTCAAACTCTGTTACTGTCTAAATCATTAAAGTTTAGGTAAGTTAGAAAATGACGAAATAGCGATCTCGAAACTAAAAGTGAGCAAAAATCACGAAAAATGGCAACTGGTCCTATAATAATTAGTTTCGAAAATCAAAACTTATTTTTGATCGAACGAGTAAAGCGAGCGAAGTCTTTGCAACAACTGGCAAAATTTGCTGTCTTCTGTCCGGATGTATGTATATGTATGTTGGTACTCGCGTACAGTACGTAATTTTCAACTAATCTTGACGGAACTTCATAAACTCGTACCTATACAGGTTCTAAAATTTCACAGTTTTTTTATTGTTTTTATTGGCAATTTTTGATTGAATTGTTTTTTCCCCCAAAAAGAGGGCAAGTTTTCTGCGGCGCTATTTATCGGCCGATTTTTATACAATTTGGCAGAAAGTGAAAACAACACGAAGATCCAACAAGAAGTTAGAATATGAGCATAATCGGTCAAGAGATTTACTAGATATATATACAGTTTTTTTTCCATTGCCACTTTAGCTAAGTCTAAAACCGTGAGAGTTACGGGCTTGATTTTGAAATACCTAATAGAAATTATATTTCCCACTCTATTCCCCACTATTTAGTCTATTTCCCACGATGGGTTGCACAACCCACAGTAAAAAAAAAGAGGCCCATTTGAGGCTCTGCCTACCCTTTCGGGGAAAAAGGCGTGTGTCTATGTATGTATGTATGTAATAGAAATTAAATAGTGCTTAAAAAATAATTTGAAATTTATTTTTAAATTTTCTGATGAAGAAAGTTTTTATAAAATAAAAGTGGGGTTGCCAAAAAAAAAAAAAAAGTGGGGTTCTTTGTTCGATCATTATGTATGAAGTCTACTGTTCGCAGAACTACTTCAACGCAAACCTTTCAATTTCCTTTAATATTGTGAATGAACAAACATTGTGAATGAAATTGGGGTCTGTTATCGACTAGGAATGCCTATCTCAGTTGCGTCATTTGTAGTTCCACAATATTTCCACTTAGGTATAACATACTTAATAAAGTTCACTTGTTGACACCACTTCGCAGAAAATTATGTCTGGGTCTGAACAGAAACGTGTCTCGAATGCTGAAGAAAATATGCGAATCTCTTGCAAAGTCATGTTTGCTTGGTACTCGCGACTAAGAAAAGTCCAACTTTGTGCATGCTTAGTTGTAAAAGACATAAATAATGTTTTCACACCACCAGATCGACAATGTCCAATTATCATGCAACCTCAACGTAAAGTAAAGCATTATCTCTTTAAAGGATATAAAGTTGTATGAAACTCCCTATGGAATAAAGAATTTTGAATTTGGAACGTCAAATTCGAGTGGAAACTCGTGGAAAACACTAAGTAAAAAATGACGATATGGCATTGTAAAGAGGTTTACTCGAAAAACTAAATGGCCACCTTAATAACTAAAAAAATAAATGGTGCCTTTACAATGAATGTGAAACAAAAGACGGTGTTTGGTGCTGTGATTTTCAGTGATTTTTATTGTCTCGCAAAAGGTGTGAAAAGTAGAGTATAAAGCCTCTGGAATAAAGCCTGTATTCATCTTGGTCAGCTTGAACCCCTCGCTTCACTCAGGGCTGAGTTAACTCTAGAGTCCCTAACTCGACGTAAGCCACTCCTTTATTCCCTTAGAACATAATCTACTATTATGTTTCAACAAAGTATTACTCCAATAAGCAACATTTACTCCATTATTGTCGTAAATGTTGCTTATCGGAATAACATACGCCATTAAATTTGTAAGAGCCTGTTAAGAACAGACGCCTTTCTCACAGTATTGTCTGTGTAGATAATCAAGTGGGAATCGCCGAGTTTCTATTATAGTGAGTTTCTGTAATAATAAACATCCGTGTAATTTATAGGTTCCTGCATTGTATACTTAAATGATACGCGTTTTATAGCTATTACAGCAGATAGATAAAGTTTACCTCTGGACCTCTAAGACCTCTAAGATCTCTAAGATCTGTAAGACCTCTGGTATACATATATATATTTATTCTGTGCCCAAGTGTGTGTATAACTGTGGTACACTTTAACTACAGAACAGTTCATTTAAACTACTGTTACGGTTAGCCTGAATCATCCCATTGTTAGGCAAAGGCCTCCCCCATATCCTCTAGTCACTATGATCCTGTGCTTTGTTTGCCAATTTGTGTTAACGTCTCAACTGCCCAAACACCTTTTTAGGGCTATTTTTATTTCTCCTCTAACTGTCCAACATCCTAAATAGGACGATTTTGGCATCTGATGCGCGCGAGGCGCGGCGTACAAATACGCGTAGCTACGTAGCTAGGCTGGACAGATAACGGGTTCGGTCCGGGCCCGGGCGACCGCTTTGTCAGGGCTCCACGTAGTCTGCGCAGCCGTGGTCACCACGCCATGCCTGTGCAGCCTGTAGCCCTTCCATGTGAGGATGATGAATGATCGATTGAGATGGCGGCTAAGGCCGCCCAGACTGAGAGGGATTACTAATATCGCCAGTCGGATCGCGGAAGGATTTTGTTCCCGTGGTCTGGCAAACATGGCGCGAGAGGAACACCGGAGTAATTTTAGTCTGGTATTCTGCCCTTTTCAGGGCGGCGAGTCCGACATAATTCCGGTCCTCCCCGGACCGGTTTATTCGTAAATGAAGACAAAAAAAAAAAAAAAAAAAAATGGCTCCACATAGTGGTTATTTTGGCCCACAGCGCATCAGGCATGCGACAGACATCTCCAGCCCAATTCCACTTCGCTGGGCGGCTTTTTCTCCGACGTCTTTGTGATTTTAGTTTTTGAGCGCAGTATGGTGTTTCGAATCCGATCGGTCAATTTAACTCCCAGGATACTGAATACCATACTGAATAAACCATGAGTTTGGATTTCTGAATATTTGTCAAAGACCAAGTTTGCGAGCCATAAGCACCGTAAGTGAGAACGGGAAGGATGAACATGTCCTTTCTAACACTATTTTGTTTATTTCTAATGTGATATCTTATTTTAGATAATAATATTTAGTTACAGTTATATTTATTTAATGAGTGTTTTCAAACCTTAGAGCATTGCAGGCCTCCGTGTTGCTCGATGTTTCAAACGCTCACTCTTTAAATGAAAAATAGTGATTTCGTAGCATTGTCTCCTAAAATAGTTTTTTTTATGTCAATTCTATTTAAAATAATTATTTACGAAAAAATACAGACTTCAAAACATCAGGATTCCGATCAAAAAAGGACCTCGCCTTGAAAATATTAATAGGTTTACGAGATTTGTCTTGTTTTTAAGCCCCGACGCAAAAACGAAGGGGAGTTATAAGTTTGACTTGTATGTGTGTGTGTCTGTCTGTCCCAACGTAGCTCCCGAACGGATGAACTGATTTCGTTTTTTTTTTTGTTTGAATGGTGTATTTGTCGAATTTGTTCGTAGCTATGTTTGATCAAAATCGGTTCAGCCGTTTCATTGCGTTGGGTTTTTTTTTAATTTTTACAAAATTAATTACTTGTGTTTTATTTAAAACATATAGAACAAGGATTTTCTTAAAAAGCCCTTATTTCTATTTTGATCTATCGTAGAAGTAATAGTAGAACTAGGTAGACATCGTATGTTATGTACCTATTAACAACTGTGGGTCCACTTTAGGCAGCCCGGGCTTTCTTTTTATACGGTGATCCAAAATATATGCGGGCAATTAGTAACTAATAGGTATAGTAATGACTGCGCCAACAGAATCATAAATGATAATCTCATTAAAACAACCTATTGCGCAAACATAATTTGTAAGAGGATCGAACAGGAACTACTCATCAAAATTTCAAAATGAATACGTAATCAATTTGAATAATAAACCATCGTTAATTTTGTTGACATGAGAGTTAAGGTGAATCCTCACGCTTGCGGCGTGTTTTTTTTTGTGTGTTTTGCCCATTACAGCTCATCAACACTTCTTCAGATAGCGAAAGTTGAGTTCGCGAGAACTAGGAGACTTAACACACATGTTTTAATTGATAGCATCTCATAAATATCATCAGTTTAGCTATGATACCCGTAACCAAAAAAAACAATGTAAAATGTGTTAGGGGTATCATAGCTAAACTGATGATATTTATGAGATACTATCAATTAAAACATGTGTTTTTAACTCAATTCAAAATTAAAATTCAATTTTTGCTATCTGAAGAAGTGTTGATTAGCTGTAATGGGCAAAAAACACCAAAAAAATTGAATTTCAAGCAGCAATCGTGACCTTAAATGTTCAAAATTCTCTTCCTAAAATCGTTTCTGTTAATCCAGTATACACATACACTGTGATTCACAAAATAATTGATCATTTGCGAAAAACACATCTCATTGTCACATCAACTGATTCCGCCAGTTGAGCTTAAATTTATGGACGCCATTTGCGATAATGGATGTGTGAGCTCTAGTCGTTTATAAAAAAATTGGGGTAAGCCGAGCTACTCCAATTTATTGGTGGATAGCTAGGTATTAATTATACCAACAAAATAGATGTAGGAAATCAATTTTCCTGTGCAAAACTCGCTATTCCAGGAACAGGCTCAGTTCCTGGAACGGGGTGTGTGAATGGTGGCCAAGTGGATGCAAGACGTCAAATAGCGTAGTCGTACCATGCTCTCAGAATATAGAATAATCCAGAAGGTGCGTACGATGCAGTACGGGGCGCTGTGTCGCCAAAACACAATACCTCCCCCCGCGCCTATCATACTTCCCATCAAATAGGGGTAATACTTTGGTGATGTTGGCATGCAATGACAAAATGGACACAGATTTTTTTCCAAAGAATGAATGGTAAACTAAATTCGTTATTTAGTCCAAAAAAATTTGATTTTATCCTATTTATATTTACGCCTAGCAGAATGAGTCGTGTGGGAACGACACACTACGGCATATTCATAAGAAAATCTTCCGAGTTTGACACAACTAACCGCAAGGCCGACCACAGACAGACTGGGTGAAACTGTTCTCATTGAGACTAGTTTGCGTGGTGACAGTTTTTACGCTTGACACGGGTTCTACCGTGCTACTAACACAGATCATCATTGGAATACGTATATGCACCGTCTTTTGCCTCTTTTAAACGTATTTGAAACTGCCTGTCAATGCAAACCACAAAACACTGTGTAAGTGTACCAAAGATTATTCAAATTTTATAGTAGCATGGATAGTGCCCAGGATTTAGGGCCGGGCGGCTTCCAGCGCCGGCACGGCACGGCATGGCATGGCAGGTTGTGCTGCGGTATCCCGCGGCGTTCCGTGGCATGCCGTGACATCCTGCTGAAAGCCCAACCGCCGATGCACAAGTTTAAACCATATTTCAACTAGCTTAGCAATCATAATTCCTAGACATAAAGTGACCCATACGTCTCGCAGGATGCAATGGCGCGCCGCGGCAAACCGTGTAATGAAACGGCATGACACGTCATGCCACAGCATCCCGCGGCATCCCGCGGCGGCACGTCGCGAAATAAAGTAACATAAAATCTAATCTCATTGAAATAAGATTAAAAATAACTTGATTAGTAATAAATTCCTTTGCCATGCCATGCCGTGCCACGCCGTAACTGGGCGCTACCACGTGCTAAGCATACATAGACGCCTCATGATATTATTCCTGAGGGCTAACCTCATCCAGTTTGACCGTTGCAGGCTCTAAACTGAGTTGAATATTTAGTTCAAGTACAATTAGATAATCGTAAAGTTTGGTACCAAAACCCTCGCCAAAGTTATTGACAGTTCTCAAATACGGGCGGATTCGCTGTCATCTAATTAAGCCCAAAATTAATGTCAGGGAAATGCAATTCAATTTAGTACGAGTTGTTTTATACTTGCTTGAAGGACCACGCTTCAAAGAAAAGAGGAGGTTCTCAATTTGATTGTATTTTGTAAAGTGTTTGTTCATAACAAGTGTTCATAAGTGTAGCTCATAACTCCGTCATTTATAAACCGATTTGGAAAATTACTTTTTATGTGAAATAAATACTAACTATGACAGACCTCTGTTTGACCACGATCTCACCTGTTGGTAAGTGACGATGTAGCCCAAGATAAAGCACAAAAGTCTAGAAAGCACCTATTCACTCTAGCCTTGAAGAGACCCAGATTATAGTTTTCTGGAAAGACAGACGACGGTAGTGTATTCCACTCCTTAGCAGTTCGCATTACAAAGGTAAAACTGAATCGTATAGTACGAAGAGAGGGTATAATGCGGTAAGGATGGTACCGAATCGTGCGTCTGCTCGTCCTGTGATGAAAAGGAGATGGTGGGATCAGATCGTGAAGTTCCTGGGAGCATTCCCCGAAACGTAACCTATAGAAGATCGAAAGGCATGCGACTTTACGGGCGGTGCTCGAGATTCTGGATCTTAATCTCCTCCACCATATGTTGCTCACCAATAAGCCTGAAAGCTCTGCGTTCAATCGAGTCCAAGGCAGCGAACTGGTATTTGGCCGAACCATCCCAAACATGGCAGCAGTACTCCATACCAGCCCAGACTTGAGCTTTATATAGACTCAGAAGCTGTCCTGGCGTGAAGTGACGCTTTACCTTATCCAGGATGCCTAGCCAGATCTGTCCCATTTTTACCAAAATCTAGTTCTGATGATGGGATCCATGAGGTATTGAGTGAACTTCTTAAATGTTATATACATACGTATAGTGATTTTGGTATTTTCAGCAACAACTCAAGCATCTGCATTTAAAAAAATACTTTTGGTGTGGTGGAGCCGATGAATAAAACCACAGCTGGCCACCGGAACTCCTCAATGATAAGTATCACGGGTGGCATAAGATATCTCGATTAAAATAGATAAGCGACATGACGAAGCAGATTGAAATAAATGGTTCTGATGAAAATGAAACCATGGAACTGATCAAAGATAAAACTGGTACGAACCAGAACTCCGTCATAAAACAATGCATCGTAGCTGTGTTTGTGCTCATTGGAAATGTCAAGAGATGCACTCTGGTTCTCGCGTTCAAATTGCGGTACTCAAGTCGTATGTGGCTTTGGTTGTTAATGTAGCGCCACATCTTCCGAACGTACAGCGCCGACACTTCGGCGACTGAATTATCGGTCGTAGTATTCTGTTGGCATGCGCATGACACACCACACGCGTCGGACAGTTGGAATTACGCGGCGTCTAGTTCGAACTTCCAGTCGCGTAACGCGTCGCATGATGTGTCGCTTGCTATGCAATATACATTTAATCGCTCGAAGGGAGGTTCAGCGCTACGCTGAACGCGATATAATTTCGGCTGATGTATCATAGGTAACTTGAAAAACACTGCGAGCGTATTGAGCCGAACGATCGGCGCCGTATGCTCCGCAGATGTGTCACAACGCTTAGAAGACAGATTTTGAAGCGTCGTTATTGTGTGTATGTTACGCGATATCTTCATATCAGAATTTAGCGTAGCCGAACGATCGGCGCCGTATGCTCCGCAGATGTGTCACAACGCTTAGAAGACAGATTTTGAAGCGTCGTTATTGTGTGTATGTTACGCGATATCTTCATATCAGAATTTAGCGTCCTTCGACGCCTTAATAATAATGTGTCCTGATAAGATATTTGTGAGTCAATTAGCTAATTTTGCTGTGAGACCAATTAACATTCTGTGCTCTCTCCAAAGAATGCGCGGGTGACGGGGTAGGGGCGCCCACCATTATGTGATCTCTCCAAAGAATGCGCGGGTGACGGGGTAGGGGCACCAGCCATTATGTGCTCTCTCCAAAGAATGCGCGGGTGACGGGGTAGGGGTGCCAGCCATTATGTGCTCTCTCCAAAGAATGCGCGGGTGACAGGGTAGGGGCGCCCACCATTATGTGCTCTCTCCAAAGAATGCGTGGGTGACGGGGTAGGGGTGCCCACCATTATGTGCTCTCTCCAAAGAATGCGTGGGTGACGGGGTAGGGGCGCCAACCATTATGTGCTCTCTCCAAAGAATGCGCGGGTGACGGGGTAGGGGCGCCAGCCATTCAGTGTTCTGTGATTAAGCTGTTATAAACCCATCGCTTTAATTATGTGGTTAGTTAGTTGCACCGGTGCAGCGTGATTGCAAATCTAAGGTTAGCAGACTGGCATAATGCACGCACTGACCTAGCACATGACTTTACGCCCTAGTAGAAATGTGCTAGAGCGTAAACTTGGTTGGAGCAGCCTATTCGTTGTACAATAGAGTTAGTATCAGCCATATCTCCCTTTCTTCCCCTGTACCTACCAACCTACTATTATTTATTCTGTGGCGTGGTCAGGTTCGTAGCGAACTACTAGTTTATAAGCGTCAGAAACATCGAAGGTACCTACCTAATAAGGTTACGATGTGTTGAGTAGGTACATCATGAAAGCGAAATTTCAAGAGTGTCTATGAATATATTATGTTAGTTTTACAAGTGTTTACGATTCAATAAAAGCTGAGCATCCATTTGTCTAGATTCGATATATGTAGGTACCTACAATGATAGTTTTATGACGGAGACCTTATTTAATAGTTCAGTAGACAGCGTTGTAAGGTCCTGAGACAAGGACCTGTTTGACACACAACACACATCGTTACCTTTCATTCATTTATCAACTTATCAACTATGTAGTTTATATTAGTTTTTATTTATTTCTTATTTTTGTATACTTCCTATTTTTTTTTTTTTTTTTTTTTTTTTTTTTTAACATTGTTAGACCTTTGTTTGACCACGATCTCACCTGTTGTAGTTACTTACTTGATTTTTAACCCCCGTCGTTGATTTTTTGTTATAAGTTTGACGTGTCTGTGTGTGTGTGTCTGTCTGTGGCATCGTAGCTCCCGAACAGATTAACCGTTTTTTTTTTTTTTTATTTGTTTGAAAGGTGAATTATTCGGGAGTGTTCTTAGCTATGTTTGATCAAAATCGGTTCAGCCGTTTCAATGCGTTGGGTTTTTTTTTTATTTTTACTAAATTAATTACTTGTTGTTTATTGTTTTTGTGTTAAGTGTGTGAGTTGGGGGAAATAATTTTTATTTCTTTTCTTTTGTTGTAGTGGGTTGTGTGTTAATTGTTGAGGTGGGACATGCCACAAAATTTCAAATCGTCGATTTATTTTTAGCAGACTAAATTCATTATAATATTAAAATTAAAAATATGCAAAGATACTAAGTTATAATTCTGACTGTAACATAAATACGATAAGACAAATTTTATCGAGATAATAAAATCACAAAGTTATCTCTAATTTTTGTCTTGATTCTACGACTGATAATAAAACAAAAAGTATTTCACATATTGATTAAAGTTAAGTTTTTACACAAACCTAACATACACATGCCTCTTTCCCCGAAAGGATAGGCAGAGCCTTAATGGGCCTCTTTTCACAGTGGGTTGCACCATCGTGGAATATAGACGTGGCGAGTGGTTAGCTCATCGCCGCCATTGCTTCCCACGACTGACTCAGCTAACGCTTTCTCCCAGTAATAATACATTTCACAAATAAGCTATCAGCCAGGACAAATCATTTACCAACGAATATTACAAACAAGTACGGGTAATATCTTTGAAAATTTCAGCTGGCTACCTCTTATGGTAACCAAGTCAGACGTGCCCTGTGACAGACACACAGACAGACAGCATAGACCTAAAAATAGGCCCCAATTGGCCAGCCAGGGAACGGGACACACAAACGGAGTTAAAGACAACAAAAGTATCTCAGCAAGGTAATATAATCTCACATCATAAAAATATATATCACGGATATTTTATGGTAACAACGTCCCATAACTGTATGCAGAGTCCTTGTAACAGTTTCCGGGAAAGACCACACGCACCCGAATACTACGCAATATACGAAATACGTACCGCGAGCAGTCGAGATTCTCAGAGGGGCTAATCTGCAAATTTGACAAGCAACTTACACGGCCGTGTGGTGTACACTACACGGATTTTAGTATGGAATTTCAGGTTCTCAAGGTGGCCACTAGGGGCGCTCTTCTATTTTTCCATACTAAAATCCGTGTAGGGTTTAAAGCAACTTAAACACCACACGGCCGTGTAAGTTGCTTTTCAAACTTGCAGACTAGCCTCTCTGGTCGTACGAGCGTAGCTCGGTCAGCGTCGCACTAAACGCGCGTATATACCGCAATGGACTTCGTCCGTGTGGAGTTTTTTATATAAACTTCTACAAAGAATTCCTTTCTTAGTGCATCCTTAGACCACAAAAGGTACATACCCTCCAAATTAGTTTAAGTTGTGCGTTAATAGTCAGTCAGACAGTCAGTAGTCAGTTAGTCAGTCAGTCAGTCAGTCAGTCAAGCAGTCAGTCACGCAACGATTTTATATATATATTGATGATAGGTAGAATAGAATAGAATAGTGTTTATTTCATAACTTAAGGATACATTACATAGTGCTTATATAGGTACTTAAGGTTAAAACAACTATTGAGAATTAGGGTAGGCACTACGAGGTTTAGGAACCTACCTCCCGTGCTAGTTTAAAACTGTGTTACGGCGAGGTAGGGTGGTAGGAGGTTATAGGTGTATTGAGTATATACATAAATCTATTCTAGCATCAATTTACCGATCCACACTACTAAAACTATGAAATTCAACTCTTGTTTTGTTTTTTAAATCCTCGCGGTTTCATAATCCGGTTGCATCTAGGCTTTAACGTCAATAAGGCTGCTCGTAAAACTGAAGGGCTGAGATCTCCACAAACAGAGTGCAAGTACCAACGGGATCTCAAGAAGTTTAATTAAGAAGAGTCTCAGCCTGAAGCTACTTGGTATGCTTACTCAAGAAGCTTTTTGTTGGTAGTAATTTTTGTCTTTACTTATTGTTAACCTTCGACCTACATAATTATTATTTATTTTTGGAATTCACCGGTACAGGATTTGAAGCAGATTTTTATACTAAACTGTTTATTTTCTTGACGGCGATATCAATTTCACATTCCATCGCGTGAAACTTGGAATTGATAACGTGGTTTCTAGAACTTCAATAAGAATTTCAAATATATCACACGTTAGATTTTAAATTATGGACGCGTACACATGTAGTCAAGCCAGAGCCACTAGTCTGAGTTTTTTAGCATCATAAAGATGACGATTTGAACACCGACGAATCCGTCTCTAAAGCCGTAGTTCGAGATTTCACAAGCAATTGACGATGCCGTGCAACATGGATTTTGAATGGAAATTGAGGTTTGCAAGTTATACGCTAGGGGCTCATCAGTGTTTCTATATGTTTCTGGGTATTTTCTATGTATAATAAAAAATATCTATCTATGTATTATATTGTATTAAGTATATCAGTTATCTAGTACCCATAACACAAGCTCTGCTTAGCTTGGGGCTAGATAATGTTGTGTGAACTGTGTCCAGCATTATTTATTTATTTATTTATTTATACAAAATCCGTATAAATACACTATAATCCGTGTCAAAGGTGGGGAATGCCACAAAATTCAAATTCGTAGATTTGATTTTTAACTGACTAAGTAATTCAAGTACAATATGCATGGATACATACATTATAATCAGTGGAGCAAAACCATGTTATGACAATATTTTCTCGATATAAAAAAATCACAAAGTTTCCTTTAACTTTTGGCTAAATTCAATTGTTTCTCAATATGGTGTATGATTATAATTGGCTCATAAATAAGATAAATAAAATTAATACAATAATGCCCAGGGCTGTAGGGGTTTTGTAATATTGACTATATTTTACGAGAAATTCAATTAAATTGGCTTACGCGAATGGTGCGAGGCGTTTTTTGTGTGAAGATTTCTGCCTGGGGCTGGCGCAGCCTCAGGCCTCATGTATCGCATGAAAGCCACGTGATTCTGAAGGACGCGAAGACATAGTAACATTGTGTCCTTCAATACACTTCAAGCTATACTTAGCTTAACCCTATTGCCTGCGGTCTTGATGTCTACGAGTTTCTACCACACAGAATCGCAGAATAGACGGCAAATAAATTAATTTGGGTACATTCAAAACAACATAATATTGATGAGGACGTGTACTTGCCAACCTTGACATGACTTTCGACTATTTTTGTGTGTTTTTGTAATAAAAGTCAATATGATATTTTATTTATTAAACCTTGAATTATTTCTTCTTGAACCAGATGAACGTGATGATTCAAGATAAGTAGATATTATTTATTTTGTATTGGCAACTGCGTAGTTCCAAGTTTCATGATAACGAAATAATACGTGCTCAGATTTGTTCATCCCACGCAAAGGTTTATTAAATCCCACACAATTATTTTCGTTGCCTTTCCCCAAAGCTTTGGATTACTAATCTGATACTGGTTGTTGTTATACTCAAAAGCAACGAAAAGTTTAAAATAAACATAATAGTTTTGTTGAAAAATCAATTTTTCAGAACAAGTTTTTTTTGTAAAATTAGTGATTTGATGCGTGTTCTATCATAGCACGTACTAGTTCTTAGCATTATATCTGTCACTTTCACACACATGTCAAATCACGCGTGCAAGAGAGCAACGGAGACAATGCTAAGAATTAGTATGTGCTTAGTTACTTTTATTTATCTCATCCAAAGTATCGATTAGATTCGATTTAGACGCAACTCGAATAGACATTTTCTGATTTAGCATGCTACGAATACACAGCTGCTATGAGCCTCTACGAGTAGCTATGGTACATGATTTAACATAAGGTGAATACACAGCTGCTACGAGCCTCTACGAGTAGCTACGGTACATGATTTAACATATAAAGGAATACACAGCTGCTACGAGCCTCTACGAGTAGCTACGTTACATGATTTAACATACGGCGAATACACAGCTGCTACGAGCCTCTACGTGTAGCTACGGTACATGATTTAACATACGGCGAATACACAGCAGCTACGAGCCTCTACGAGTAGCTACGGTACAAAATTTTATAATAGTACTACAATACTAGATGATGGCCATTGTCCGCCTTGCTCAATCCACGGCCCTAAACCACGGACACATAATAAATATTAGTACAACCACGGAGCAATATAACCTATCTGTGCCTACACCCTACCCCCACAGAGAGGCTGTTAATTTGGGAGTTCCTTACGAGGAACTCCTAGCGAGAGGTCATTTGTTTTTTGTTGCACAGTTTATGTAAGAATTTATATTGGACCACAGTTTATCAACCCGGTTGTAGAGGCGTGGCTACGGGTATAAGATTTGTCCTGGCTGCTAGCTTATTTAAGGAATGTATTATCACTGGATGAGAGTGTTAGCAGAGTCAGTCGTGGGAAGCAATGGCGGCGATGAGCTTACCACTTGTCACGTCTATTTCCCACGATGGTGCAACCCACAGTGAAAAGAGGCCCATTTGAGGCTATACCTATCTTTTCGGGGAGAAACGTGTGTATCTATGTAGGTATGTAATTTTGTGTTTTGTTGTTGTGAAGTTAAATTTGTGAAACGGACCGTTTTGTTCAGTCATCACCAACCTCTTCCTCAAATTCTAGCTGTCAAAAGATTAAAATAGTTAATTATACACCATCTGAAAAAATTTAAGACTATTCGGGTAATCGCAAGTATGGTAAATGAGCACCCATCTAATCGCAAGTATGGTAAATGAGCACCCATCTTTGATAGGTATATAGGATAAGTAAATATTGTTTTATATTGTTTTAAGTTCAAGATTAATCGGTAGCGTGGTTTTTGAGTAACGGTAGTCTACGATTTAGTAGTAGTAGAGCTTTTTTGTGAAAGAGTTCGTCCGGGGAAGTACTACCTCCATACCTATTTCTGCCACAAGTGGTCACTTTGCTGTGTTCCGGTTTGAAGGGTAGGTACCGGTCAAATTACAGGCACATGATACTTTCATCTTTATGTCTCAGGGTGACGGGCGCAGTGCAATGCCACATAGGGTGTGTCCTATGTGATAATCCACTGTTCATAGGCAGAGGGTACCACTTCACATCAGATGGGCCGTCTGCTTGATCCGTCATAACAAGTTGTATACAAAAAAAAAAGGATGTCCCCTAAAATGTTGTATCCGACCTAGGACATGTTATGTATTAATAGAAAGGAAACAAGTAAATAATTTTGTAAAAATTTAAAAAGCCCTCAACGAAATTAAACTGCTGAACCGATTTTGATCAAAGATAGCTAAGAACACTCCCGAAAAATTCAACTTCCAAACAAAAAAAAAACTATATCGGTTCATCCGTTCGGGAGTTACGATGCGACAGAGACACACACACACAACCACACACACACAGACACGTCAAACTTATAACATCCCGTCGTTTTTGCGTCGGGGGTTAAAAATTAAACAATGCAATTTTCTCATTGCGAGGTCATGTTCAGGCGATCTACTAGTACAGATCGCTAAGAACTATAGGTACCATGTGCTCAAAGTTTCTAGTTAACTTGTCACAAGGGACCCAAGTGTGAGGTCAGGAAAGTTGAGTATTACTTATTTTGCCCTCTTCTAAGGTGGATGATCTCACTTGCGGCGCGAAGTTCAATTATTTTGGTGTATTCTGCCCATTACAGCTCATTAACACTTCTTCAGATACTGAAAGTTGATTTTGCTAGAACTAGGAGACTTAACACACATGTTTTAATTGATAGTATCTCATAAATATCATCAGTTTAGCTACGATCCCCTAAACACATTTTTACAGTGTTTTTTTTTTGTTTAGGGGTAGCTAGGTAGCGGGGGTTGTTCAACTGTCTTACTATCACGGTTCATCAGATACAGCCTGGTGACAGACGGACAGACGGACGTACAGCGGAGTCTTAGTAATAGAGTCCCGTTTTTCCCTTTGGGTAAACCCTAAAAAAAGAAATAGGCCAAGTATCTCCAAACCATCGATTTTTCGTGTTAAACGTCATATCCTTGCGTCCGTTGCATCTAAAATGTTGGCCTGGCTTATACAGTACAGTGTTCATGACGTCGATTTACACGAACATTAATTATTGTGTTCCACAGTAAGGTAGGGAGGGATTAAGCCGGAGAAATTACAGGCAAATGAGACACCTGTAGGTACATAATACCAGTGTCTGTTGTCGGACAAGGCTTCCAAGACGGAAATTGTATTTTATGCGTAGATGTAAGTACCTACCTATTATGCTTTTACAATCCTCACTCGCTTGTGTTGGTCCTCCGTTTGTAAAATTTCCTTGTGTTTTGTGCAATAAAGAATTAAATAAATAATAAAGAAGCTGAAATAACAAATAATAATCTTACCGCCATCAGCCCAAAATGTTGTACTGTTCAGTTCATTAAGTTACCAATCTTAGATTAGATTTTTAACTAACATTCAAATAAACAAAGTAATTTTTTTTGTAAAAATCTAAAAAATCCTCAACGCGATGAAACGGCTGAACCGTTTTTGATCAAACATAGCTAAGAACACTCCCGACAAATTCACCAATCAAACAAAAAAAAACCGAAATCGGTTCATCCGTTCGGGAGCTACGATGCTACAGACAGACACACACACACACACATAGACACGTCAAACTTATATCACCCCTTCGTTTATGGGTCGGGGGTTAAAAATATGCATGGATAAAATAACACAAAATAACTCTAAAAAAAACACTAGGAATAGAAATAAAATAAAAGTAGACGAGGTCTCTTTTCCAAAATGGCGGGAAGAGGCACTGTTTATTGATTTACATTTTTTTTTTTTTTTTTTTTTATTGTATCTTAAAAAATTAACACAAACAAAGTATTATACACTCAAAAGACCCTTATGGGTTTGTTCAGAGAAACTTGTACTATTATTTATTCTGTGACTGTACCAAGAACATAAAACATTCCACCTCCCCAACCAGAGTAGGTAAATGAAATTAGTTCTGACAGTTGTCTCGCCGTAGTTACGATTACTTTATGCAAGAATCTGTTGGGCCCAAGCTAGACACGGATTCAGGGCAAATTAGCTCTGACAGTGGAGGGAATTGAATTTCTGAACCTTTCAGAGATGCTGTAGTTGTATTCGCTGAGTTTAAATGAAAAGGTATTAGATTAGTTATGATTCCTTTATCAAAGCACAAGAATATTTCATTTCGGTGCTCACATTTGTAAATTCTAACTAAAATCATAGTGCAGCTAGTAAAAACGTCAGATCGGTACGTCTGGCCGTGACGCCACTGCAAGCGTCAGTGTGAAAACAAAATAACATCGCAAAAAGTATATAATTTTGTAAGCGTTTCGATAATATACTTTGTTAAACGTTACCTTTGTTATTTTGATAACCTGTGATGTAAAAAAAAACTTTAAAATGGTTATCTTTGGACACCAGTTGAACTTATCTGTAGAATGAAGTGTATTTTGATGACAGAAATATGTAGGTAGGTTCTACAGATAAGTTGGTGGATCTGTAACTCAAACATTTGTGCAGATACGTCACTTGAAGCACCAGCAAGCATTAGATGTCTAAGAACGATGTGATTTACCATTCCGCTGCTCAAATTTTGCTCTGTTACCGTTATAATGAACCAAGGAAATTTAATTCTCTAACATCTTGGTCCCAACAGAACACTGGGAAGTAGGTAAATAAGGCCAAGTCAAACAGACGGTGTTTTATTCAGAGGTTCAACCTCTACTTACATCCCAGATTCGTACATTTTGTATTGTAAATTATTGTGTCACCGCATAGTTGTTGCGGAGTTTGTGTGCAGTTTTACGAGGGTTAAACCACGTCCGAGCTAACACGAAAATAAGACCCGAAATAGGGATAAAATACCAGTGTGGCTTGGGTTACCAAGAAAGAACCTGATATCAAAAAGTCAGCGAAGGGGAGGCAAGTTGCAATAAATTATACTTATGATTAAAGTCACATTTTCGTGGATTTGCCACACGTTTAGATAAACCACGTGGAGTAAACACAGCTATTCACTTTACCGACAGTACCGGCCATATGAATAAGTCGTGCATTTGAATAGAGTTCATAACTGATTTTGTGGGAAAGAAGATGGGCAACTCCCCATACATTATTTGACCCAACTTTTTTGACCAACATAACGTACAGTTGAAATACTTTTGGTTATAGATAATATGATAAGCTAATGAAAAAGCTAATTTAATTTCTTGCATAGAAGTTGTGGGAAAGTAATGAAAATTGTTTCGTTTTATTTCACGCAAACGCAATTAGTTGATTTAAATAGTTATTTCGAAATACAACTTTTGCTTCCCAACTTCTAAAAATATAAAAGTTCTTTAGAAAAATTGGACAAAAATCAACATTTATAAACGTACTAATTACTTCCATGAAGGTTCATTTATTTTTGACCTGGGTCAGCGGTAGCCCATCTCCTTTACCATTACTTGTTTCAAAATTCACTTATGTTTTGCATGAACCAGAACATCAAGTTAGCAGCCTCAACCATAGGCTCTATTTTATAAGTATTATTGAAACTTATCTATATCTTATCTATATCTTGGCTTCTATTAAATAAATAAATAATGCTGGACAGTTCACACAACATTATCTATCATTACCCCCCTCCCACGACCATTGACCACCTCTGTGGCGCGGCTGGCGATGGTTCGCCTGCGACGCAGGAGTTTGCGGGTTCGATTCCCGCCTCGGAACAAATATTTGTGCGTTCTGCAGATATTTGTTCAGGGTGTTCTGGGTGTTTTCTATGCATAATAAAAAATATCTATTTATGTAATGTATTATATTAAGTATATCAGTTATCTAGTACCCATAATACAAGCTCTGGCTTAGCTTGGGGCTAGATAATGTTGTGTGAATTTGTCCAGCATTATTTATTTATATTTATTTATTTATTATTGTATCACTATAAGGGCCCTAACTGAGTATTTCAGTTAGAAGCCTCTGTGAATGACCTCAATATCTCATTGACAGTATTTCTCTGCTTTGCGTCAATATTGATGACTATTACGTCACAGTTTTTTGGCCAAGTTGAAACCAACAAATTCCGAGGTGAAGCTTCCAACTTGATGGACACCGTGTGTGGCAACCATAAGGTTGATATTACGATGACATGACATACTTTGTATGTCAGACGTGTACCATGTTTCATCATCATCATCATCATCATCATTAGCCTAAAGAGTCCACAGCTGGACTCCTTCATAGAATGCCATGATGAACGAACTTGATCCACCTCCATCCATAGACTTCTTCATCGAGAGGAAGGTATTCCCACACTGTTCCGGTTCCTCGGTACCTTTATTCGCCAATGGTTGTCAGTTTAGTGAGCAATATGGCCTGCCCATGGCCACTTCAACTTGTTAATTCTACGAGCACTGTCAGTTTTTTTTTACTACCTGAATGACGGAACAAGCTGATGGCCCACCTGATGTTAACCGGTTACCTCATAGGTCACGTCCACCTAGGACATAAAGATAAAAGTCTCATGTGCCTGTAATTCCACCGGCACCTATAACCCTTTAAACTGGAACACAGCAATGCGAACACTATTGCTTTGCGGCTGAAATAGGTATAGAGGTAGTACTTCCCCGGACGAACTCTTTAACAAAAAAGCTTTACTACTAATAACTTCTACCGGTGATCTTGGTTCTTCTACGTATCTCCCCTATTTTTATTACGTCACGTAGTGAAACTACGAGCATAGCTCCAGCTGTTAAGTGGTTAACATTATTAAATTTAATTTGTCTGTCAGTCGCATAGAAATGGTATGCAGCAATTATTGGAGTCGTTTACAAAGTCATCACAATAATTTGGAGTTCATTGCCTCATGAATAGCTGTAATTTTGCTGGATACCGTTTTAATATGTATTCACAGAAATTCACAGTCCATTATCATATTATTGTAGCTACCTTGCAAGCAACGTCCATTTACATATACAAATTGCAAGCAGACGGAAATGAACCGAAATACTAAATTTCCGAATCGACCCACGCTTAGAAAACATTCTGTTCCATAGCATAATATATACTTGCAAAAATTATTTTGAGCTTAGAACATTGAATTACGCCCAGAGAAAAATGTACTTTATCAAATAAAAAAGTTATTCCAGACTATTTCAAGGTTGTCATAGGTCACGTCCATCTAGGACGCACCCTACGTGGCATTTAATACATTCAATTCAATTCAATTTATTTATTTCAGACATTGTCCATATTTTGTTAGATGCGCTTATAATAATTTTAGTAGGGAGGCACATTTACAATTAAAAAATTAAATTTAAATATATTTAGCAAACCCAACATGCAGGCGCATCCAGTGGTTTGCTATAGGACAGTCCCACCTGTCCGACAAAACGTTCACGATGCTGCTTTGCACTGCGCCCGTCACCCTGAGACATAAAGAATCTGAGCAAGAGGGGATACACAAATGAGACAAAATGCGATTGTGTAGTCTCATCACAAACAATGCTGCACCTACTTTGGTGCACGCAGTGTCCTCACACCTGCACACTGAAAGACCTTTACGAAGCCACTGATAATGCCATAGCCGTGGCAGAGTAATTTGACACAGAACCATCGACACGAAAGAAAGAAGAAGTGGGGTAAAATGGCACACCGTTTCGATTCTGTGACGACCTCTGTGGCGCGGCTGGCGATGGTTCGCCTGCGACGCAGGAGGTTGCGGGTTCGATTCCCGCCTCGGAACAAATATTTGTGCGTTCTGCAGATATTTGTTCAGGGTGTTCTGGGTGTTTTCTATGTAAAATAAAAAATATCTATCTGTGTATTGTATTATATTAAGTATATCAGTTATCTAGTACCCATAACACAAGCTCTGGCTTAGCTTGGGACTAGATAATGTTGTGTGAACTTGTCCAGCATTATTTATTTATTTTTATTTGAGAGAATTACACGAGCGTATTGCTATCTTTTTGTGGCCCAAACGGAAAGTACACAAATTGAACATGCATTATGCATACGGCCAACAGGAGTGTAGAGGTGTATACAGCCTTGAAACGTGACTTGCGTTAGGTGTCAGCAACAAGTCAGAAATAACCCATTAAGGTAACTTTTGATGTTTCCCAAAAGCTCAAATAATATGTTACTGTCGTATGTTGTGTTCATTTCCACTTCGGAACAAATATTTGTACGATCTGCAGATATTTGTTTAGGGTGTTCTGGATATTTGCTATGATAATAAAAAAAAAAAACTACCTATTTAATGTATTGTATTAAGTATTCTAGTACCCATAACACAAGCTCTGCTTAGCTTGGGGCTAGATAATGATGTACGAACTGTCCAGCATTTTTTAAATCTATTTTATTTCTAATTTAATTTAAAATAATTAACTAGCGTCAACAGATAAATAATATTTTCATTTCTAGAGAAATGTGCAATATCATTATACTCAATTTATTTATTTATTTATATAACTAGTACGGCTTGGGTCAATTACACATTTTTTTTTGTTAATTTATTACTGTGCATTTATTAGCAACATTTTACCCAGTGTTAAGTTTCTTACCAACAAGTTCGGGTAATACCTTAGTTGGCTTTTACGACATCCACGGGAGGAGACAGCTAGGGGCCTATTTTTAGGCCGGTAAGCAATACATAATGTAAAAATGTCAAATATCCCTCTCACACATTCTCCTCGCAGAACTGGATTACCTTCCATCCATCCGCAAACACATCGCAGTCACGATTTGCGTCCAGGAGAGCATTGAGCGGAGCGAGTGTTCGCGGGAGGAGACTGGGCGCGCGCCACCGTTCGGCAAAACGGCTCCAAGAACAATTCATGTCTCGTCATGTAAACATACACAATTTATAACTTCTACATTTGGTACGGAACCCTGAAAGAGCGAGGTCGACCGCCCAGTTTTTTATTAAAAAAATAAATGTTACCATATTATTAATTACAAAAAAAAACGGGGACAAAAAATAACAAAGAGGCGTCAGACATTTATAAAAGTCGTCAAGGAAATTGTAAACAAAAACGCGTCTGAGACAATTTGAGGAAGAGTGACGCAATCTTATCAGTTTCACAATCAACGAAGAGATATTTTAATATTAATATTTTTCTTTGAAACCTTATAATATAGAATACACTAGAAGGTGCGTACGATGCTATTAGTACGGGGCGCTGTGTCGCCAAAACAAAATGCCCCCTTCACCCCCCCGCACCCGCCCTCGCGCCTATTATACTTCCCACAAGTAATATTTTGGTGATGTTGGCAACAATGACAAAATGGACGCTAGACTTTTTCTCCAAAGAATAAATGTTAAACAGAATTCATTATTTAAACCAAAAACATATTTAAATGTAATACTTACGTATGAAACTCGGTTAAAATTACATACCTATTGTACCAGTGATTTTCTTTCTTTCTGACGTACTTACCTGTAATTTACCGGTCTAATTCTAATTTTAATTTGATTGTTTAATTTGACTGGTCCTAACGGATTATTATATTATAGTATTATTGTCTCGATTCTATTTTATTGACTAGCTTGATGTTTTAGATATAAATTAATAAGAACAAATCAATGCATGCATACAATGTGATAATCTAATATAATTTGAATAGTATAAATCTAATCTAATAATATTGCAGCGCCCTAACGGGGTTTATGTGTATGTACCTGACTAACAAAAAGTATAATTAAGATCAATACTAACAATAATGTACATATTACATAATAAGCAATAAATAAATGAATATGAATATGAATATGAAATGTGATTCTATCCTTATTATTTTTACGCCTAGCATAATTTTTTGATGTCGGAACGACAAACGATGGCATATTCACAAGAAAATCTTTCAAGTTCGACATGACTTGCCGTACCACAGACAGACTGGATGAAACTATTCTCATTGAGACTAGTTTTGCGTGGTAATATTTTTCAAGCGTGGCACAGGATCTAGTTTATTCTATATTCTAAGTTTGAAACCTACAGTTTTTATTTCAAAAGTAATTAAATTATAGCCATTTCACCGAGCAATTACAAAATGTCTCGTTAAGAGGAAACACAAGGGCCATTTTCCCATACAAACGTAGTCCCCTGTTTTCTTCCTGGATAATGCCAGTAGAGCAATTTTTTTTTGTCCAAAAAATCTATGACCACCATTGGCATGTCCCTATGTTTTCCTTTTTTTTTATAAATTAATTATTAAAAGAGATTTGAACATTCAAAAACCTAAAAAAATGGTCAGATTTTCCGCTGTGTTAAAACATCCTGAAAACAAATTTGACTAGATTATATTTAAAAAAAAAACATAGGAACACGGCTTTAACTTTCTTTTATTTTTAATAAAAAAAATAGTTAAATTGGTTAAGTTTTGGAGAAGGAATCAGGGGACTACGAATCCTTGATTTTATGCACATTTAATAGGTATTGTCGATACAAGCTGCTGTTGTCTCTATCACGCTTGTTGTTCGGTTGGTCGGGCATTGCGCGACAGCAATAGATTTTACAAATACCTATTATTTAATTCTCTAGCCCTTGGTGTTTCCTCTTAACTAACGAGAAAATAAGATGTTCTATAAACATTAAGCCCTCAGTGATTTCTAATTGAATTAAGCAGAAAATTAACAGATAAATTTTAACACATTTTCAGCTACTCGTAAAATAAGCGCTATTAAAATAAAACTAAAACCAATTTTTAATTTTAATAGCAAACTGCACCACCGAATAATATTTGGAAAAGGTATTTTATGACTATATATAATTTTTACTGTGGTCGACTTTATATAATTTATGTCGGAGCTGACTAACATTTTATAAGGGGTGTACTAACACTGGCCGTGGTTTGTCCGGCCTAAGAATAGACACTCCGTATCCTCCCGTGAATGTCGTCAAACCGACTAAGGGATTCCACCAGGGGATGGGCAGCATCATCCACCTGAGTACTCAACACTAATAATTCGATCACCAATCCGCCAGCCAAGCATGGTGTTTATGATAAATCCCCCCTTTGCATTCTATGGGGGAGGCGTCATCCAGCTGTGGACCGGCACCAGCACACATACCCTTCAAACTAGAACACGCCAATGCGAGCACTGCTGTTTTGCGGCAGAAATAGGTATGGTGGTAGTACTTCCCCGGACGAACTCTTTCACAAAAAAGCTCTACAACTACTTAGGTACCTATCTAAGTAATTTTGAAAAATGGATACCAGAAAATATGAGGCAGCCTTTTCTAAAAGGAGGACCCGGACCAATCTTCCAAAATTAGAAATTCCGATTGCAGAGATATGTTGTGCATCAACACAACAATTCATGCAGTTTATACACTGAAAATCTTATTTATTGTAAGTCAATATCTTTAGTCTATAAGGCAGGAAAATAAAAATAACTAACTTAACTATATTCTCAAAGTGCACTCAAGTCAGAGTTCAAACTCTACCGATTAAGCACTAATCGGTAAAGTTTGCCTCCCTTGTGATTTAAAATACTAATAGAAGGGCAACAAACCAAAGTTAGGGATGCGTTGGCCTCAAACATATTACGAACAGAGTTTGCGTGCAGAACAGACTCAGTCGTGCCTCAGGTCCCGTCGATGGTGGATGTCTGTTGTGCTCGTGCGGACTCCGCGATCTGTTTCGAAGTTCAGTTTGGAACTTTAGTGGTGTTACTAAATACTTAACGAATCGAATGACGAATTAGATGTTTTGAAAAAGTTTTGTGGATTTTTTGAGATTTTCAGTTATTTTTTTTGAAAGTAAGTACTTAGATAAATAGATAATTGTGTGTATAAATAAAATATTATTAATAAATTTACTTACAGAAAGAATAATACAACTAATACAAGTAGGTATGTACAAAATAAAATAAAACATACATGTAACAGTTGAGCTACCTGAAGACGGCTGCTAACGATCTAAAGGTAGCTCAACTGATCCAAATCACTACCAGACGGAAGCGTCCCTAAGATGCAGACTTCAAATATTATTTGTTTGTAACTTTTTAGTTATTAAAAAAGTTGGAAGCTGAAGTTGGGATAAATGTCTGTATGTTCTACAAATATTTTTACCGGGTCTGGGTGTCGTGGTACCATGGTACTCGTAGTTCTTGATACCCACAACACAGGGGATCGTAGTGTGGGATCAAGACTATGTATGTGACTGTTGGGTTTTATGTTGTTTTTGGGTGTTATATATGTGAAAAGTTAAGTTAGTTTTCCTGATAACTATAATCTGGGTCTTTTCAAGGCTAGAGTGAATAGGTGCTTTCTAGACCTTTGTGCTCCATCTTCGGCCACATCGTCACTTACCAACAGGTGAGATCGAGGTCAAACAAAGGAATATCAATGTTAAAAAAAAATGCATTTACGAAACCCTAGAATGTGCGTTGCCCGACACGCGCTTGGCCACTTTTTTGTGTTCTTTATAATACATGTTGAGTAATAAGCACAAAGTGCAAATTCATGTCATACCGCAAAGCTGAAAGGTCTCTCAAAAACATTTTATTTTTGCTAGCGTAGCGCTTTCAAATGCCAGCGCTCAGTCTGTGAAGGTGATAAACTAAACTACCCAAGCACGAAGACGTGAATGCGAAATTATCTCTGAAAACCTACAAAATGGTTTAATAACTTTGTTCCCCATGGAATTATAGAGTTAGTTTTAGAAACAAGTATGGCCGTGTGGAATCAGAAATATTTCTGAAGTTATAATTGAACGAACGAAGCGAGTTCTCTGAGTCTATTTGGAAGAATCGGTGTTTGTATCTTTGTATGTATGTATGTATGTATGTATGTTTGTCCAAGCATAACTTTCGAACCGTTAATCCGATCTTTATTAAATGTTTTTTTTTTTTTTTTATACTACTTGGATGACGGAACAAGCAAGAAGCCCACCTGATGTTAAGCGGTAACCTCTGCCTATGAACAGTGCATTACCTCATAGGTCACGTCCACCAAGGACGCACCCTATGTGGCATTGCACTGCGCCCGCCACCCTGAGACATAAAGATGAAAAGTCTCATGTGCCTGTAATTTCACCGGCACCCTTACCCTTCAAACCGGAACACAGCAATGCGAGCACTACTGCTTTGCGGCAGAAATAGGTATGGTGGTAGTACTTCCCCGGACGAACTCTTTCACAAAAAAGCTCTACTACTACTACAATCTGATTGGGGGTAGATAGTATTGGTAAAATTTGTTGGTAAGGTATATCGGTCGGGGGATTGTTGTGATCTTGGGGACCCAGAGGTAACAATTTTTTTTTAATGTATTTTTATGATGCCGATCGAAAGAATGGTTAAAAATAATAATTCCTCTTAAGTTACTTAGTATCCTATAACAAAATAATAATGTAAAATGTTTGATTCCATTAAATGTTCGGTTCGATTCCCAGACGAAGCCAGTAACTTTTACTTTTTTTGTACTTTTTTTTTAATTTTATATATTTTAAAATGTAATTTTTGCATGCCTATAGTGGTAGAAATAGTTGGTACTTTTAAAAAAAAATATAACATCTTTGTAACACTATTTGTAGTAAATAAACAATTTGATTGATTGATTGATTGATTGACAGAATCTTTAAATGCTGTATTACTAATTTAAAAATAAAATAAAGACTCCTTTGAGCAAAATATCCTATCTGTAATATTTAAGGTACTTTCCCTTCATGTCGCATAGTCTTGGGACTCCTGTATATGTCGAGACCCTGGATTTGGCTTTGGAAACATACACAGCTATTAATATCATTGTCGAAGTGGATTGCGGTTAGGATATCCTGTTAATGGTACAAAGCTGATCCCCGGAATGAAACCACAATAGATGGGAGTTTGTGGTTAGCCAATGAATTCCTAGCGATGGTACTTAGACATGCTGTTTGTTATTTGGGAACAGCGGATAGCTTGCGAGTATCATGGCTGCTGTGACGACAGCAGCATTCTAAGGCGAGGCTGAAAAACAGCGTGGCCGAGCCCTCGACCTTTTCTCTTACTAGTGTAGTAGTGTAGTGTTTAGTCTAGTGACTAAATATTCTTCTTAGCTTAGGTAATGGCTTCTGTGCATTATTCGCAACAATTTAGCCAATGTCAAGTGATATAATTATTATATTTTTATATTCAAGTCGTCAAGAGTCTCCGTCAAGTCATAACCCAGTTTAAATAGTAGCAGAAAAACTGAGTTTTTACAGGGAAAATCCACCATTTCGAAAAGACACACAATACACTTAAATTTCACTACATCACACATGTGCCATTTATCCAAGTTACACCGGTTAAAATTACACTAAAATTACACGGAATAACTCGAAAAAACACATTAAAATGTAATAAAATAAAAATGACGACGTTTCTTTCAAAAATGGCAGATTGTTCCTCTCTAGACTAAATATTATAACTATACTTAAATATATAAGTCAAAGTCAAAGTCAAAGTCAAAGTATTGTTATTGCTGAATTTCATGTCATAAAGATATTATACATAAAATGTTGGATTCAATGTAATCTACCCTTTAAGGGCGTGCAATGTCAATTTTATTTACAATAATTTTAATTAAAAATAATAATTGAAATATGAATACGTAACAAAAAAAAACTCAGAAAATTAAATTAATTAACCATGTATAAAAAATACAAAAATTAAAATTAAATTATAAGAAATGTCACATAACTTGTCAAGAAAACCTTAAGATAACCTTTGTTAGTTATGATAGTGTAAGGAAAAATGCCCTTTAATTTGATTTATTTTATTATATTGAGGCCTTTGCCAAATAAATGGAATAATTCAGGCTAACAGTAACAGTTTGTATTTTATGTTTTTTTCAAAATCAGTTCAGCCGTATTGCATCATTGCGATCGAGGTTTTTTTTTTATAACAATAAAGTATTTTCGTTTATATTCTCGTTTAACCCCCGACGCAAAAACGAAGGAGAGTTATAAGTTTGACGTGTCTCTGTGTGTGTGTGTGTGTGTGTGTGTGTATGTGTGTGTGTGTGTGTCTGTGTCTGTCCTAACATGGTCCCAACGTAGCTCCCGAACGGATGAACCGATTTCGTATATTTTTATTTGAAAGTTGAATTTGTCGGGAGTGTTCGTTCTTAGCTATGTTTGATCAAAATCGGTTCAGCCGTTTCATTGCGTTGGGGTTTTTTTTAATTTTTACATGGTTATTACTTGTGGACTCAGACTCTAAAACGCAAAACTAATTCACCCGCCTTGGTGAGCAGAGCATAAAAGAACACACAGTATTTGATCCTCCGAAGAATATGGAATATTCAAAAGAGGAAGTACCTCATTTCATGAACTGTCCGTGTTCAAATTTGTTAGTTCAATGGGTTTCAATCACATTTCAAAGGAAAAAGTCTTCAGGAAATCAGAGATTTCCGTTTGGCGGGTGTTATGCTCCGTTGCGAACTTCGTCTCTTTTCTATGAGAAAACTTTTTATACGTGCAGATGCTTTTGTTACGGATTCATTAAATGATATATTATATAATGATATAAATCTCGTATATTTTTATAATATAACAAAAACACGACCCAATTCTACTATTTTTAAACAACAACCATTAAATATACAATTACAATTCAATTACAATTCTGCTAAATTTATGATTGTATCTCCATTGAATGTCTAGTTTTAGAATTGTAGCGTAGAAATGCGATCGGTGTATCCATTATAATAATTTTAGATTCTACCACATATATGAAAATGAATATAAATGTTAAATTGGTTTATAAATGGTCAAAATTATAATGCAATTATAAAACCATTGAAGTTAGTAGAATATAAAAAATACAAAAGTGACAATAATGACGACACAATTCATTAAAAATTTCAATAATTTTTATTTACAGAAAGAATAATACAAAGTATGTACAAAATACATATGAAACAGTTGTGCTACCTGAAGACCGCTGCAAGCGATCTAAAGGTAGCTCAACTGATCCAAATCACTGCCAGACGGAAGCGTCCCTAAGATGCTGGCTGCATTGCCACGCTGAATGGCAATACTAATGCGTTGAGCCAGATAAGAGCCAGCTCTCGGGTCACGCGTCGCTTCGACCAAATGCCCTGAAAGAATTTTGAAAAGGCGAAGGGCCCCGGAACCCCACGGACCCAGAGTCTCGACCCCGAAAGGCTCAAATTAATAATTAGTTTCAATTTGTAATATAATTTTTTTGTTGTATGTTTTGTAGTTAGAATTTCTGATAATTTTGCTTGATTATTTATCTAAATTGTTAGGTACACCGTCCACTCTCTATACACCGGAATGTCCTTCGTGCAAAAGCTGAACTTGTTTGAAAACGTGACATTGGCGAAATTGTGGGCTACTCCGTTCAAGAACTGAACTGAACTGAACTATAATTGGTTTACTAGAAATTTGGCCCCAGGATTAAACTCTGATTGTAAATATAAAACATCACAGATTATAATACTAGAATGAGTAGACTAGAATGATTATAATCTAGTAGTAGTAGAGCTTTTTTGTGAAAGAGTTCGTCCGGGGAAGTACTACCACCATACCTATTTCTGCCGCAAAGCAGTAGTGCTCGCATTGCTGTGTTCCGGTTTGAAGGGTAAGGGTGCCGGTGAAATTACAGGCACATGAGACTTTTCATCTTTATGTCTCAGGGTGGCGGGCGCAGTGCAATGCCACATAGGGCGCGTCCTAGGTGGACCTGACCTATGAGGTAATGCACTGTTCATAGGCAGAGGCTACCGCTTAACATCAGGTGGGCCATCTGCTTGTTCCGTCATTCAGTAGTATAAAAAAAAAAAACATTACGTTAACAAAAGAACCCTAAGTAGTTCCTATGTATTTCGGCTAAAGTTGGGCCATCCGTAACCTAGTTTAGTTTTTGTAGATTTTGCCGCTCGGTAATTCATGAATTAAACTAGCTGACAACATGAAGTTGTTTGGCAAAGCGAAGCTAGGGCCCAATGGCGCCAGCCAAGGCTAGCATAATTTAACGCATAGTATTTTCTACTTTATTTTAGTATTTACTATCATAGAATTGGCTTGTAACTTTAGTTTTTTTTTTCTTTATTTAATAATTGGCGCCGCACGGCTTGTGCGTTTGCTATTATCAGGCTATTTTTTATTTTGACCCCCGACGCAAAAACGACGGGGTGTTATAAGTTTGACGTGTCTATGTGTGTGTGTGTTTGTGTCTGTCTGTCTGTCACCTCGTAGGTCCCGAACGGATGAAGATGAACAAACTTCGTTTTTTTTTTTGTTTGAAACGTTAATTTGGGGGTGTTCTTAGCTATGTTCGATCAAAATCGGTTCAGCCGTTACATTGCGTTTAGGGTTTTTTAATTTTTACAAAATTAATTACTTGTCATTACACTCCTTCAAAGTTGTCAAAGTCAAGTCATGTTTTAGTAAAACGGAGCTCGTATTACAAAAATGTTGGTAGATAGTTTCCACGAATTTGTAAAGTCACGCAATACACTTCCATTTCATTTCACTACACTTGTACTCTTTAAACGCGCTACATTGTTTAAAATGCCACCATAATAAAACAAAATAACTCAAAAAACGCGAGGATAAGAAATAAAATAAAAGTAGACGTCTTTTTTCGAAAATGGCGGGAAGAGTCTCTTACTTTAGGTTGCAACTTGGGATTTAACCTATATTCTTAAAGTAGATTCTTAAAGCGAAATCTATCTATTTATCCCGTGTGCACCCACTGCTAGGTATAGGCCTCCTCTCTAACACGCCACTCTCTCCGGTCCTGTGCTGCTCTTATCCATTCTCATCCAACTACTGTAACGATGTCATCTGACCATCGGGCGGGTGGTCTGTCTGCCTCTTGGTCGTCGAGCATCTCTTGGCTACCATTCCGTTATAGCCGTGGTCCATCTTCCGTCATTCCTTCTAGCCAAGTGCCCCGCCCATCGCCACTTAAGACTTGTGATCCGCATACCTACGTCTACGACTTTCGTACGTCGTCGTATATAAAGTGAAATGCTATGTAAAAATAAATTAGTCTATGGACAGTCTCTCGCTGCCAATATGCGGAGTCACCGCCCGCCTGCGGCCCTAAATTACCTACTCCGTGAGCACTAACTTACCCAGGCTTAGTTCGCTCGAAATTGTATGTCATGGACTTTCGTCTTGAGGCATTGCGGTATCAGTGACTAGAAGATATGGCTCCCAAACGTTTAAGGTCCTTTCGTCTAACTGTGATCCCAGCGGTCGAAAGGTAGCTCAATTATTTCATTTGTAATGTACATATTTGTTAACTATACAATAACATAATAGTTGTATTATGCTATCTTTAAATAAAAGTAACAACAACAGTTACACTACAGAGAAGATAGATAGATAGATAGATAGATAGATAACACTTTATTGTACACCACAAAAAAAAGAAATTAACACATGAAAAATAATCAGAAAAATATAGTATGTAAGTACAATGGACGGTCTTATCGCTGAGAGCGATCTCTTCCAGACAAACTTGAGAAGAAGAAGGATTTTATGTAGCTCAACGCGAAAATAAGACGACCTCTGTGGCGCGGCGGGCGACGGTTCGCCTGCGACGCAGGAGGTTGCGGGTTTGATTCCCGCCTGGGAACAAATATTTGTGCGATCTGCAGGTAGGGTGCGGTTCAGGGTGTTCTGGGTATTTTCTATGTATTACGGTTAAAGATATTTATTTCTCAAAAGAATTACAAAATTCACTTAAAGAGAAAACATTAAGATAGTGTATAAAGTAGTGTGCCGTACAGCGTAATAAAAATAGTATTAGTTACTAAGTAAATAGAAAAAGATAAAAACAAAGGCTAATACAATACAAAATATAAACAAGTTCAAAAAAAAAAAAAATATAAAAAATATCTATCTATGTAATGTATTGTATTAAGTATATCCGTTATCTAGTACCCATAACACAAGCTCTGCTTAGCTTGGGGCTAGATAATGTTGTGTGAACTGTCCAGCATTATTATTTATTTATGTATTATATAACTACAGCTATCAAAAATAGTTAACAATAAAATTAGGACTTATTCCATTATTATCCCAGTTCTATACCTATATTATCAGTGGGAGCACTAGCCATATTATGTATACCTATATTATGTACAAGGTGTACTATGCTCACGATGTATTTATTTTAATACTTTGGCCAACATTAACCCTGAAAGCCCGAGATTAGACGCTCACGTCAAAGTCGACCCACTGACTTATGACTCGCGAACGGTCCCACAACCTGATAATACTGCTATCCATCTTGAGAGTTACGTTTGGAATTTAGCTACTCTATCACCTAAATACACTGCCATGTTTGAAATACCTCTTTACCCGGACTTGTTAGTAAGATAGGCTAGGTCAATAGGGCTCTTAATGGTAGGCAGCGCGTTTGCAATACCGTGGGTGTTGCAGATGTCCATAGGCGGCGGTGACTGCTTTACATCAGGCGGGCCGTCTGCTTGTTTGTCAAACTACATAACAAAAAAACAAAAAAAAATTCGTTGGCATAATATTGTCTTGGCTCTAGGTTATTATGGAGGTTATGTCAAATGTGACCCAAAATTCCGTTCCAGCGGGACTCGAACCCGAACTTCGCCTATAATCGGCGATGCCTTCACCACTTTGGCCATAGAACGAGCTATGACGCTAGAGACGAAATTTGTGGGCACTATCAACTCGGCTATAGCGCCGATGGGGGCCATCTACAGGTGTTTCATTTGGAAACCTTTTGTTCAATGTCCGAAATTATTTCGAACCCATCGGCCATAAAGTGTGGTTTCAACTTAAAAAATAGTAAACTTTGAATGTGTGAACTGGAAGAAAGCATTAGCGGAGTCAGTCGTTAGCAATGGCGGCAATGAGTTCACTACTTGTCACGATAATAAACTTTGAATGTGTTATTACTGGAAAAAAGCGTTATAGCCGAGTCAGTCATTAGCAATGACGCCTATGAGTTCACTATTTGTCGCGTCAATATTTCTACGATGCTGCAACCCACGGTGCAGAGGCCTTTTGAGGCTCTGCCTACCCTTTCGTAAAAAAAGGCATGTGACTATTGAAATATACCTAGCCCTAATAAAAACAGTTAAATAACCCGGACTTGTTTGTAAGATTCGTTGGTATAAGATTTGTCCTGGCTGCTAGCTTATTTATGGAATGTGATAATACTGGAAGAAAGCGTTAGCTGAGTCATTCGTGGGAAGCAATGGCGGCGACGAGCTCACCACTCGTCACGTCTATATTCCACGATGGTGCCACCCACTGTGAAAAGAGGCCCATTGAGACTCTGCCTACCCCTTCGGGGAAAAAAGGCGTGTGTCTATGTATGTATGTATGTAAATAATTACAAATATTCATACGTGGTTTTTAATCTTATAGGAATGCCTTCTGATCTATTTTATTTTGTTTCAGGTGTAACAAGTGTACCTATTTACGAAGACAAGAGTTAAACAAGATAACTAGATAACAACCGGTTATTACGTTTCCACAAGTAAAAGTGAAAATTACGCTTGAAATTACCCCGTAAAGTGCCCCTACAAAAACCGATTGAATCATTGTGTACAATAAATTCATGTGAGCCAATTAGTTTCACTAAAACAATTCAGTGCCCAAACAGGAAACTTTTTCCTTGAAATGTTTTGAATTTCTACTCGACTTACCGATGTAATTTCAAAGTAGTTTTGACCCCTATCGGGCACAGTAAATAGCAATGAAATTTCAAATTATCGAGCACGATCAAATAAAACTTAACTAATAATGGAGAGTTTGATAATCGAATAGAATGGATGTGATGTACAACATCAGCTTAGAACGGCAAAAGTTCTATGAAAGCCACGATTTCACAAATATGGACAAAGCTGATGGGGTAGAGGTGAGTTAATTTTACAAACTTTATATTAACTTGCAATGTATGTCCGGGTGGAATATGTGACGACCTCTGTGGTGCGGCGGGCAAAGGTTAGCCTGCGGCGCAGGAGGTTGCGGGTTCGATTCCTGGCTCGGAACAAATATTTGTGCAATATGCGGATATTTGTGCAGGGTGTTCCGGGTATTTTCTTTGTATAATAAAAAAAATATCTATCTATGTAATGTATTGTATTAAGTATATCAGTTATCTAGTACACATAACACAAGCTCTGCTTAGCTTGGGGCTAGATAATGTTGTGTGAACTGTCCAGCATTATTTATTTATTTATGTTTGCCCGGGTGGAATCTTGCATCTGAATTTTAAAGCAGTTATCTTCAACCGATTGAGCTGAAATTTGACATACCTGTCAAGTTCCGATGACAATACAATATGGTGGTGACAGCGAGCTGATGTGATGATGGAGACGGAAGGTGGACAACAGAATTCCTCGATGGATAATGGTAGACTGGCCGTGTTTAGGCTAATTTTAATCAGTTAGCTAGTTAAGATCACTAATTTTATAAAAGCTTGTACTCGTATTGAAAAAAACTTATTAAACTAACGGTACGATACGATGCAAACAGCTAATTTTGAAAAGGGACGTCGTGTGTCAAACCATAATTGTTACGGATTTCAGTTGACGAGGGTGGCATAAACTTTAGTTTGAGAGTTCCTGTGTTTGTTAGGGGTTCTGTTGTGATTAGTAAGTTTTTGATTTAAGGGAATCGTTTTAACAATGGTGTTAATTAAAACTGGTTAGAAACTTGTTATTTTTTTCTCAAAGTATGGAGAACAAAGTTTAGAAATGTGCCCTCGAAGTAAAAAGGAAGATCTTCTGCCTAACGGTCCACAATAAGCTCGTAAAATTAGCTGTTTGCATCGTACCGTACCGTCAGTTTAAAACTAGCTGATTGCATCGTATCGTACCGTCAGTTTAAAACTACCTGATTGCATCGTATCGTACCGTCAGTTTAAAACTAGCTGATTGAATCGTAACGTACCGTCAGTTTAAAACTAGCTGATTGCATCGTATCGTACCGTCAGTTTAAAACTAGCTGATTGCATCGTAACGTATCGTCAGTTTAAAACTAGCTGTTTGCATCGTATCGTACCGTCAGTTTAAAACTAGCTGATTGCATCGTATCGTACCGTCAGTTTAAAAAGGTACATTCTTAGCTAAGCTATAAGTAAATGTAATCAGGCTTAGTTTAAAATGTGATGAGTTTTGATGAGATTAATTTGGGTATTTTTTGAAATACAGTTGACCCTCTTTTCAGATTTTTTGTACATTATGTCTACAAATAGTTTTCATCTAACTAAAGTAACGTTTTGGGATACATCAATTACAATTCAATTTATTTATTCGACCAACATAAGATTATTAGGATTATACATTACACACAATAATAACTTATTTATAATAATACAATTTTACTTATTTATCACAAGTACATACAAACTTACCTAGATTTGACTGTCAATCCACACAGCAATGACAAACTGACAATAAAACCTGGCAGCAAATTCTTCAGAATGTTGATAGAGCTGGTCCATTACAACTCTTTTTAAAAAAAAATATGCTTGTACATTTTTATCCAAAATATAAGTCCGATCGACTGTTTTCATTTGCGCAGAAAAACGCAGACTGATATGCGACAGCAGCCGAACGTATAGCATCTCTGTCCCGCTATATAGCTCTGTCCCGCTCACATCTAAGAGTCGACTGATGAACAAGATGCCGCACGATCGGCCGCGATTTTGCCACGAATTCGATTATAACCAATAACAGCGCAAGATTTTAGCGCGCGATTGTTATTGGTAGAAAGAAGATTCCCGCGTAATAGAAATTGGTCCACGGCGCAGGTACATCGGGCGACTTATATTTTAATTTTCACATTTTATTGAAGTTTCTGTACTTAGTAATCTCAATTGCCTCTTGTACCATTCTCGGTATGTAATATCGCTCTGTCGAGATTACCTGCGGACTGTGTAGCTCGATCCAATGATTTGTGTCGGGTTAAGGAGCACATACGAGCGGTCAAGAACAGGGACATACATAAGTCAGCCATAGCAGAACACCTATTGGAATCTGGCTCAAATCATTGGATCGAGCTACACAGTCCGCAGGTAATCTCGACAGAGCGACATTACATACCGAGAATGGTACAAGAGACAATTGAGATTACTAAGTACAGAAACTTCAATAGAGAAGATGGTTTTCAATTATCTGGAGTATGGAAGCCTGTGGTGAGAATGTGTAAGAATCAAAAAAGTGTGGTACCTGCTACGCGTCCGGGCACCGTTAGTGTTGTGTGTCGAGTTGGTGTGAATTGTGACAATGAAACCGATGGTAGTGGTATCGTTCGTAATAAAAGAGTGAGAAAGAGGGTAGATCGATATATCTGCCAATAACATCTACTCGCAAAGACTTTAGTTAGTTCTCCCGTGATCATGGCGCATGCAACTGTGCCGAAATATCGGGAACATATAAAACTCAAAAATCATGGTAAATATCCCGTTTCTAGTGAAAATTATGTACATGACTTATATTGTGATAAAAACCGTACTCTGGGTTAGTTAGTCTGCTACAACTGGGTACGTTTGCTACGTCTGCTACGTCTGCTACGTCATCGTGCTACGTTTTTAGCAGAATAGCGACTAGTTAAGATCACACAACATTTTATTATGGATAGGTAACCATTGAATTACATTGTATTGAGAAAGCTCACATTTTTAGATGACAAGAATGTAACAAAACGAATATTGGTCTCCTAGCGACCAGTCATAGACATCGCTAGTATTCCCGTTACGGGGCAGTGGTCCAACTGCTGTGTCCAATTAGTTGGACTACGGGCCTTTACTATGGGTCGTGGTCCAACTATCTTTGCAGTTGGACCACGGCACCATAGTAGAGTTCCCAGGTCCAATTAAAACAATTTCAAATAATACAACTGCAATTATTGTAACCACAGCACCTTTTTAATTAAATAATTAGTTAAACAACGTTTTTAATACAGAACTTAAAGTAATGTCCTTTAACCAGAGTAATGTACGAGTAGGTTTATATGTAAATGTAGACGAGTGAGAGTGGCTCAGATATGATCTAAAGAGGTTTGATAATAAGTACTGGCTGTTACATTTGCAGTTGTATTATTTGAAATGTTACATTTGCAGTTGTATTATTTGAATTTGTTTTAATTGGACCTGGGAACTCTACTATGGTGTCGTGGTCCAACTGCAAAGATAGTTGAACCACGGCCCCTAGTAAAGGCCCGTAGTCCAACTAATTGGACAGAGCACTTGGACCACTGCCCCGAAACGAGTATTCCGACCTTTTATCCGTGTTTGACACTGATGCTTGAATGTTACCCTAACACATCTTACTACGCCTGTTACGGAGTTAGAAACATACCGCACACGGATCTAGGCGATCCGCCACACAAATAATGCCTAATGATTTTCGGGGCTGTTGGAATTCAGTTTGATTTGGTACATTCGTTGAAATTGTGTGGGATAGGGCCTTGCACATTAAAGGTCTTGTGGAAACTATCTGCACTCAATATCGTAAAATCCTGATTAGGAACTCAAAAGTATTGATTTTATGATATATTTTATAACCTTCGTATGCGTTAGGAAAAAAACTTTAAAGCCATGTTTTACTAAAAAAAATACGCTTAATAACATTACATTAGCTACGGCCAGACCAAGGTTTTATTAAATTTTTACTCATTTTCGTGGGTGCATCCATATAATATAGATCCCATGGATTCATCCCACTCGTGACATGTCTATGGTCTATGGTGGCGCCATCTATAAGATATATATATCCAAAACGGAGATATCCTTTCTTCCCTACATCCCTACCCACAAAAATTGCACTCAAGAAGAAAGAACCGCACACAACAGTTACCCTTGTGACGCGATCGCGAGCCGTCAACACTAAATCTGGATTGCAGTGATATATTTGGAAAACAAGGTACCCAGTGCATTCTACCTATACCCATATCCCGCATTATCTCTGAAATATCAAACTGTTCAAGATTAACGACCCAGCATCCATTTGGAAGCCACCAGTAAAAAGAAAAACAGTCCACTTAACATTTCGCTCAAACAGTCTATATTAATAACTACGCACGCTACATAGCATGCGTATGACTTGTTATTTTTTTCGAGTGTTTGTTTTTTTACGCTTATTAATTTGACTCCATTTAAGTTACTATTTTTATGTGCTTTGTTGGTCAAACAAAACTTTTATTGCATTAGCTTAAATAAGCTAAAAAGAAAATCCGATAAATGTCGAAAGAAAATATTAAAAAAAAAAAAAAAAAAAAAAAATAGTTTCATAACAAATATAAAAGCGTTCAGTGATACATTTTTAGTTGCTCATGAAACTGTTACTAACAGGAGTTATTAAAACACTCGTGTTTGTCAAAGGTTGTCTAAAAGAGATTCATTAACTCATGTGAAACTATTAAAAATTATCGCCAATGCTCTGGTTTTAAATTTAGACTCGTGTTTGAATAACTCCTGTTAGTAACAGTTTCATGAGCTACTAAAAAGCGATGGTAGCCTAACGGTTCAATAGTGCAACTCAGAATCCAACGATACCGGGTTCGATCCTAGGCTCCGCACCAATTACTTTTCTAAGTTATGTGCGGATTTCCATCGCTCTGTGCTTCGGAGGGCACGTTAAGCTGTCGGTCCCGGCTGTTATTGATTAATAGCAGTCGATAAGCCATGTCAGAGGCCCTCGGGTGGCTTGACAAACTCTGTAACCAGAGGCCAGCACTACCTCATACGAAACGAAACGAATGAGCTACTAAAAATGTATCACTGAACGCTTTTATATTTTTTATGATACTGTTGAGGGCTCTTTTCTTTCGACATTAATCGTTTTTTTTTAAACAATATCGAATTAAAAAAATAGGCAATAACCGAACACCTACCACCCCCTTGGACACACAGGTGTGACGTGTATGACACCAATAAGTAACAAAAAATGTTCCAGGCAGTAATGTAAAGCGAAAAAAGCATCGCCATTCGCACATTTTGCAGAATCATGCCTCGTAATCTCGTAACATAATACCGTCATCACAGACAAAGCACCATAAAACCTTTTGAGCTCGAAACATTTCCAATTTTATGGGATAAAAATGTCATGTACAAATTTACGTTACCTTTGTAGCGCTGACTACTAGGACGCCTTTGTAGCTTCAAAGGGGAAGTATTGACATCAAAGTAGTGTCCCCGAGGTGCAAAATAATAGACATCTTGACACAGAATAAATAATAGTACCGTATAAGTTTTGTGCTTGTTTCTATACATTTAAACTAGGGTAAAAATAATGTCTGTCTGTGCTACATTTATTGAAGAGACGCCGTCTCGAATCATTATGAGATTATGTTTCGTTTGTTGCCCGTTTGTTCACCACTTGTCACGTCTATATCCCACGATGGTGCAACCCACAGTGAAAAGAGGCCCATTGAGGCTCTGCCTACCCCTTCGGGGAAAGAGGCGTGTGTCTATGTATGTATGTATGTATGTTGCCCGTGGTACTATCGGTATCGGTACTATCAGTAAAAGTAGTAGTACCTCGGGAGACAAAAAAAGCCTTAGAATTACTAAGCGATCCAGTAGTACCATGGGAAGACTTCTGGGATTTCTAAGGAAGAAACAAACCTTAAATCAAAGCAACCTCTTTTTATTTAATTTTTGAGGTTATAAACTCTTTAGTAAGCTATTTCAAACAATATTAAATATATCTAATATTAAAAAAAAAAAATTTTTTTTGCTTGTATCGCCAGTATTTTTCTTTTGTTTTTGTTATGTTTAGCTTATGTTAAATAGGTATACCCTGGTTCAGAATTCGAGATATTTTTTGTAAACAAACAAATGTCACTGTTAAATAGACAAGCCAGTGGTAAAACATTTTTTTGCGTGGATCATGTTTTACTAGTAGTGACGCGCGGCTTCTCCTACGTCTTAACAATTGTATTAAATTTTTGTAATATCCGCCAAGCAGGTTCACTCGCGCGGTATGTACCTTCAATTTGCGGCAATGTATCATCATCATTATCATGGTGATCGTTACGGGACGCCCGGCTAATGTGAAACATCTGATCAATAAGATGTTTCACATCAAAAGTTCAAGTTTTGGCCCTTTCATATAACGTTTTTCATTTCGGTGAGTGTGCTCAGGAGCTGCACGATTTGATCCCCTCGTCTCCATTACCGCCACCTGACGACCAGACGTGGAGAGGCATTTCACCCTTTTGTTGTTGACATACCACCGTCGCGTACAAACCGTTTCTCAAACTCTTTCATCATGCGGACATCAAAGGCCTGGAACTCTCTTCCGGCTTCTTTGTTCCCTTTATCATACAACTTGGGCGTCTTCAAACGAAGAGTTAATAGGCATCTTCTAGGCGAGCGTGCTTAAATAGGCCTCATCGTCACTTCCCATCAGGTGAGATGTAGCCAAACGCAAGCCTATTTGAGGTAAAAAAAAAAAAAAAAAAAAAAACGGATCGGCCGCACGTTAGAACCAGATTTTGATGAAAATGGGATCAATCGGAAAGTATATCGTGTCAAATAAAAAAATAATGTTCTTAATCAGAAATTAAATGACGGAGATACCAAACAAAAAAAATACGAATTGAGCACCTCCTCCTTTTTTTGAGGTTGGTAAACAAAAAAGTTAAAAACTCGATCGACGTTCTCACTTCATAATCATTTATTCATAGATCATGAGGAATTTAGCATTTAAAAACTGGCAATACAGACAAAAGAGCCAAGCTTGAGTTGAAAAATCGGGGCTAATAAGTTGATCGTTTTTATGAAATACTTTCGAAAATACTATGAATTCTGGATACGTACTGATGGTAGGTGACTTTACCAGTTGTTTTTAGACGTCCTTTGTAATTTCTGCACACTTTTATGGCACACCTCGTCATTGCAGACACATTAGAATCAACGATGCGACCGTTCACCTTGACGAGACAATTGACACTGAGAGGCGGCGAGCGCCTTACCGGCCAACACAGTTGGCCGGTATATTTGTCTACGTATTTGTGACGTGAAGCACAATCAAAGATCACAACTACTCTGTCATATCTGAGCTGTTAGATTCAGTATCAGAATCAGATTCATCATTGATGTTAATAACAAATCTATCAGAAACACCATCAATTATGTTATTTAATTTAACCATTTCATCTTCTATTTTTATCGCATGACGTACACAGTCTGCCCATTTCTCCGGCGTCACCTTTCTTAAACCTTCTTCTAATAACAGCTTTACCTCATTCATTTTAAAGGTTTTGTTATTTCTTGCAACACGCCCCTTTACTTGAGCCCACACAAGCTCAATTGGGTTGAGCTCACAATGGTAAGGGGGCAGTCGCAAGATGGTGACGCTGTTCTGGGCAGCCAACTCATCCACCACATTCTTATTAAATCGGGTCTTATTTTGTTTTACAGTTTTTAATAACTCTGCTTTTATCATATTTATGTTGTAGGAAATGTTTTTTGCATGAAGCCATTCTTGGATGGAGGCTTTTCTCCATGAGGTGTTTGGAATCCTCTCCACTTTGCGGCTGTATTAAGGGGCATTATCCATAACCAAAATTGAATTTGGTTTTAAATCAGGCAGAATTATTGTCAACCATTCTTCAAAGCACTCTGAATTCATCTCTTTTTTGGTAATCGTCTGTATTTGTTTTTGATTCAAACAACAGTAAACCCCCTTCTACAAATCCTTCTTCACTCCCAATGTGGCTTATAATTAACCTCCTTCCCTTGCCCGATGGAACTTTCAGCCCGGTGGTCAATCCGTCCAAAAATGCTTCTTTTGAAGATGTTACTTGAGTGTCCACCCATGTTTTATTTAATAATTTATTTTATTTACTTAAAACAAAGCCAATTGTTTAGAATCTCTGCAGTGTTCCAAGTGACATGAAATATTTTATACTAAAAAATATATTTTTGCTTGATAACTTTGTTAATAACCAAAATAATTCAAAATTATATACGACAAAATATTGATTACATTATAGTTTATCAGATCTGAGTTAGAATAACACGCCAAGCCTGTTTATTGGCCTAATTTAATAAACTAACTTATTAGTAATTTTCACTAGAAACGGGATATTTACCATGATTTTTGAATTTTTTAAATATCCCGTTTCTAGTGAAAATTATGTACATAACCATGATAGTTTCAAAAGTTATAACTTATTAGTACCTATTTTTTTGCTATGGTATCCCCTTTGTTTACAAAAAATATCTCGAATTCTGAACCAGGGTATAGTAGACTCTTCCCGCCATTTTCCAAAAGAGACGTCGTCTACTTTTATTTTATTTCTTTTCCTTGTGTTTTTTTAAGTTATTTTGTTTTAATTTGGTGACATTTTAACCAATGTAGCATGAAGTGAAGCGTGAAGAAATAAATAAAAATAAATAATGCTGGACAAGTTCACACAACATTATCTAGCCCCAAGCTAAGCCAGAGCTTGTGTTATGGGTACTAGGTAACTGATATACATAATACAATACATTAAATAGATAGATATTTTTTATTATACATAGACAACACCCAGAACACCCGGAACAAATATCTGCAGATCACACAAATTATTTGTTCACGCTCTAATCATGAACGAGGCACATGCTCGAACCCGCAACCTCCTGCGACGCAGGCGAACCATCGCCAGCCGCGCCACAGAGGTCGTCAGAGGTGTGGTCTTTGGGTGTCAAAGGGAAATGGAAGTGAATTGCGTGACTTTTCAAATTGGTGAAAATTATCTACCAAAGTTTTAGTAAAACGGCCACCGTTTTACTTAAACATGACTTTGACATTGACGAATTGAAAGGAGTGTAACGTTACAAATTAAATTGAAAATAGACTAATGAACCGAACCCGCATCTTCGCCTGTAATCGGCGATGCCTTGACCAGTTCGGCCATAGAACGAGCTTTGACCCTGGAGACAAAATTTGTGGGAACTAATATCAACTCGGCTATAGCTATTAAAGGTTGCTTTCGCTTGTGGGACGATATTCAAATTTGTTCGTGTTTTTTGCTCATCACAGCTCATCAACACTTCTTCAGATAGCGATAACTAATTTGCCAGTAATTATATGTACCAAAACACACAAGTTTTAATTTTATAGTATCACATAAATATAATTAGTTTGGCTATGAATGTGCTTGAAACAAAAAAACACAGTAAATACCATTGCTCGGTACCACCCTTACATCATTAGTCTACCCTCTATTCGTACTAAACGTTTCAGTTCTACCTTTATAATGAGAACTGCTAAGGAGTGGAATACACTACCGTCGTCTGTCTTTCCTGAAAACTATAATCTGGGTCTCTTCAAGGCTAGAGTGAATAGGTGCCTTCTAGACCTTTGAGCTAGTAGTAGTAGATTGGCCGTGTTTAGGCTCATTTTGATCAGGACACGGTTACAATCATTTATTTTATAAAAGCTTGTATTGTATATTGTTCACAAAACACTTATTTATACTTATATATACAAATCAATAATTTTATAAGAAATAAATTACTACTAATCTGTGTTTCTTTTGTAATTTTTTTTTATTTTCTCGCCTCCGATGCGCGATTGAAGTTTACTCCAGACAAGTTCAGTATAGGATGCGCGAATATGTTGCGCAGAGGGAAAATGGACTTTACTTTTTGTTAACGCCCGATTTTTAAACCTTGCTCCCAATCTATTTGCGTACCTTGGGTCTTATAAGAATTCACTCCAAAACGTTGTTTTTAAATCCAACCAATTTCCAGGTGATCTACACATGGCAGATGGACTTCAACCGGAGCATGCTTGGCGCTGCCACTCTCCTGGTGCCGAGGGGTCCTACGCCAGCCCCTTCCACCATGAGCATGCCACTGTGGGCGCACCACTCCTGGGTCTGCCTCTTCGCCGCCATGCTGGCCATCGCCATCGGGGGCAACGCTATTGTCATATGGATCGTCACTGGTAAGGTTACTTTATTTAGTACATTATTGAAATATGAGCATACCTTATTATTATTATGTTTAGCTACTTGAATGGCGGACAAGCAGATGGTCCACCTGATGTTAAGCGGTAACCTCTGCCTTTAACAATGCATTACCTCATAGGTCACGTCAACCTAGGACGCACCCTATGTGGCATTGCACTGCGCCCGCCACCCTGAGACACAAAGATGAAAAGTCTCATGTGCCTGTTATTTCACCGGCACCCACACCCTTCAAACTGGAACACAACAATGCAAGCACTACTGCTTTGCGGCAGAAATAGGTATTGAGGTAGTAATTCCCCGGACGAACTCTTTAACTAAAAAGCTCTACTACTACTAAAACACTTCTTATTATTCGTTTTCTTTATGTTAGTATGTTTTTATTGTATAGTCGTTATGAGTAGTTGGCCGTAACGCTAACAAGTGGCTCTGACGGAAGACCAGCGTTGGTTGCTAGCTTGCTAGTTAACCACATGAGACACATGGCAGAGCCGTTTTGTTACTTGAATTACACTTCGTACCTTCATATCTGTTTCGTCTTAGTCTAAGTTTATTATGTGTTTCTGTGTAACTATTATATACAAATAAATATATATTATTTTTTTTTTTTTTTTTTAATCTTATGAAAACTTACAGTTAGTTCCACGTATATATATAAAAAGAAAATAATACTTGTAAGAGTACAAATATTCTGCCGACGGCCAATTAAAAGTATCCACAATTATTCAAAATTATTAGTCATAAAAACAAAACAGTTACACGACATAAAACAGAAAAAAATATATTTAAAAAAAAGAAAATTTAAGCTACCAAAGTAACTTCATCTAGAAAAAAAAAGGGTCACTAAGTAAGCGTTTAAGCCTACTGGTTGAAAAGTTAAATATATCTATAATCAACATCTGCTTTGGCCAAAGTATTGAACGAGCCACATGCTCTAATCATGAACGAGCCACATGCTCTAATCATGAACGAGGCACATGCTCTTATCATGAACGAGCCACATGGTCTAATCATGAACGAGGCACATGCTCTAATCATGAACGAGCCACATGCTCTAATCATGAACGAGCCACATGCTCTAATCATGAACGAGCCACATGCTCTAATCATTAACGAGGCACATACTCTAATCATGAACGAGGCACATACTCTAATCATGAACGAGGCACATGCTCTAATCATGAACGAGCCACATGCTTTAATCATTAACGAGGCACATGCTCTAATCATGAACGAGCCACATGCTCTAATCATGAACGAGCCACATGCTCTAATCATGAACGAGGCACATGCTCTAATCATGATCGAGGCACATGCTCATCATGAACGAGGCACATGCTCTAATCATGAACGAGGCACATGCTCTAATCATGAACGAGGCACATGCTCTAATCATGAACGAGCCACATGCTCTAATCATGAACGAGCCACATGCTCTAATCATTCACGAGGCACATGCTCTAATCATGAACGAGGCACATGCTCTAATCATTCACGAGGCACATGCTCTAATCATGAACGAGGCACATGCTCTAATCATGAACGCGTTTTGCCTGTAGTTAGTTCTTGCTACTGGAACACTAAGGACATTAGGTCTCCTCAGTGCAGCCGTGTTAGTGCGCAGTCCGAGTTTTTCTAGTAGCTCCGGGCAGTCCACTGAGCCATTCCCAATGCTCAAGAGATACGATAAATCGGCTATTTCCCTTCGTTTATAAAGAGGGAGAAAATGAAATTTGTGACATCTCGCCATATAATCTGGTAAATACATACATACATACGTACATAGACACACGCCTTTTTCCCCGAAGGGGTAGGCAGAGCCTCAATGGGCCTCTTTTCACAGTGGGTTGCACCATCGTGGAATATAGACGTGACGAGTGGTGAGCTCATCGCCGCCATTGCTTCCCACGACTGACTCAGCTAACGCTTTCTTCCAGTAAGCATATTACATATAAATAAGCTAGCAGCCAGGACAAATCTTATACTTACCAACGAATCTTACAAACAAGTCCGGGTAATCCCTAAGTCGGCTTTTACGACATCCACGGGAGGAGATGGAGGGGTCTATTCTTGGGCCGGACGCACCACGGTAAATACATTTTGGCTCGAAACTGTAGATTAGATAGCGTAAAAACCTTTTCTGAATGCGTTCCAAACAAGAAGAACGTCAAAACGTCATAGCACGGATTCCATACCAGAGAGGCATATTACAATTGACTGCGTACGTAAGCGCAATATAGGATTTTTATTTGTTATTCTTTCAAATCAGATTGCAGGTGATAGGCTAGTATTTGGTTAGGGAAGTTTTTCGTTGTCCGAATGAACTACACGATGCAGTCAGAATGGGATAGAGTCTGTCCTATTCAAGCTGCATTAAAAAAAACTTATTACACTCCATCCACCGATTTTCCCAAACCGTTATCGTTGTTGTCTATCAGATAGACCAACGACGATAACGGTTTGGGAAAATCGGTGGATGGAGTGTAATAAGTTTTTATTTTAAGTCACACAACATTATCTAGCCCTAAGCTAAGCGGAGCTTGTGTTATGGGTACTCGATAACTAGCATACTTACTACAATACATTACATAAAGAGATATTTTTTGTGATACATAGAAAATACCCAGAAAACCCTGTACAAATATCTGCAGATCGTACAAATACTTGTTCCGAGGCGGGAATTGAAACTGCAACCTTCTGCGTCGCATGCGAACCTTCGCCCGCCGCGCCCCAGAGATCGTCATAGATGTTCGTTTTTTTTTTTTTTTTTACTAGAACTTCATTTCTTTTTGCATTGATTGTTTCAGATCATTAGGATTTAATAAAGCTCTTCTATTGATTACCTTTGGCTATAAAGTTTTCTTTTTGACTTGATTGATTATTCCGAAGTCTAAAGCATCATTTATAGCGTTAGCACCGGCTGGTACCGTTTTTGCCTTCATCAAGTAATTTAGAAAATAAATTCAGTCAATAAAGCTAACGTTGCAATCTGATCGCTATTTGTACACTAAATCTATCGAATGTTAACGAATGGAATCGATTTGGGAAGAAAGATGGGTTTTCGGTTAGTATTCCAATAAATGATGATGGGTTTAAAACCTGTCAGAGGAATACTATCTAAAAACAACTCGTGGGTATGTACAGACGGCAAATCCAATTTGGTACCCACGCGTCACAGATAAAATAAAAGTTACTATAGCCTGCGTGCCAAATTATTTAATTGTACGGGAGATATGTATTTATTTTTATTTCACTTTATTGTTCGCCCGCGGCTTTGCTCGCGTTTAACCAGGATATAAAGTAGCCTAAAGCTCAATTCAGGTCATAATCTATCTGTGTACCAAATTTATTTGGATTGGCTTAGCCGTTTTGGCATTGGCACACAAACATCCAAACATCATAACTGAAATGAAATAAAAATGAAAAACATTTCGTTTGCACGATACGAAAACACACAGAATATATGGAATACAGAAGGACACAAATAAAAAAAAATAACAACAACATACAACACACAACATACAGAAAGTAGTAGTAGAAGAGCTTTTTTGTGAAAGAGTTCGTACGGGGAAGTACTACTGCTTTCTGTCACAAAGCAGTAGTGCTCGCATTGCTGTGTTCCGGTTTGAAGGGTAAGGGTGCCGGTGAAGTTACAGGCACATGAAACTTATCATCTTTATGTCTCAGGGTGGCGGGCGCAGTGCAAGGTCACATAGGGTGCGTCCTAGGTGGACGTGACTTATGAGGCAACGCATTGCCAAGGCAGAGGTTACCGTTCAACTGGTCGATCTGCTTGATCCGTCATTCAAGCAGATAAAAAAAAAAAAACTACTTTTAAAAATGGAATTTATTAATAAATTGTTTATATCATTTCCCTTCAAAAATACTTATTTTATTCACTAGAACAGTGAATTTTGAATTTAGAACAAAACACTACTACTCACTACTTGTCATGTCTATATTCCACGATGGTGCAACCCACTGTGAAAAGAGGCCCATTGAGGCTCTGCCTACCCCCCTTCGGGAAAAAGGCGTGTGTCTATGTATGTATGTATGTAGAACAAAACAATTTATAGATACTCGACCTCCATCTCAATGAAACACCTTCCAATAACAACTCCTACACAACCTCCTTGCCCAAAAAACACTCGATACAAAATTATTGTGCAAAGAATACTCGATATACAAACTTCTTGTGCAAATAACTTCTCGAGATTTGATTGGTCGAAATTTTCATCAAGGAGATTCAACATTAGAATATAAACTTTTTTGTGTTCTTTGCTGTGATAAGTAAATTGGCGCTAGACTCTTCCCGCCATTTTCGAAAAGAGACGTTGTCTACTTTTATTTTATTTCTTTTCCTAGTGTTTTATTGCGTTATTTTGTGTTATTTTGGTGGCATTTTAACTAATGTAGGTAGCTCGTTTAAAAAGCACAAGTGTAGTGAAATGAAATGGAAGTGAATTGCAAGACTTTCTAAATTGGTGGACATTGTCTACCAAAGTTTTAGTAAAATTGGCCACCGTTTTACTAAAAATTGACTCGACTGTGACTTTGACGACTTGGAAGGAGTGTAACGTTGCAAAATATATTGAAAATAAAATAGAGTGAAAATACAGATACTTACTTGAAAATGGCAAATGCACAAGCAGTGCGGCGCCAATTATAAAGAAAAAAAAATTTGAATACTGTAAGTTGTACAAACACAAAGTTTAGTGGTACTTAAGGCGCTATAGGGCCAACGAAAATTTTTATGTCAGGGTGTGAAGCACGCGGGGTCGCCCCGCCCACTGAGCGGGACGCAGGATGCGCCGAGTTCAATGACCCGAATTCTATCGGCGGGTAAGAGCGTTTTCACACTTTCCGATCCGATATCCTTATCGGAACACGTTTCCATACATTTTGTCGGTATCTGATATTGGAGACCGATAAAATGTATGAAAATTACGGCCGATAACGGTATCGCATCGGATAGTGTGGAAACTCTCTAAGGCGCCTTGCTATTATTTTCGCACATACGGTCATAAAGTAGTACAATATGCGCACAAAAAATAATAAGTTTTAGTGCTAGTAATAAATAAATAATAAAGAATTTTTACGTAAGTTTTTTTATTATTTCTGTTGGATATTTGGATAATCACATCACATTACCTATAAAAATGGATCGTAAGGAAGGTATCTAATTGTGGCAGAAAATCAGATGTTCCATAAACAAAATAAGTACCTCATGATTCGATCCTAAGAAATTACCTCTCCGTCTCCTCCAGTGGATGTGTGCAGTGGTCTGTCCGACCTAAGACTAGGCCCTCCGACTCTTTCTGAGGAAGAGTGCAGAGGTGTGTGTCCGGCCTAAGAAATTACCTCTCCGTCTACTCCAGTGGATGTGTGCAGTGGTCTGTCCGACCTAAGAGTAGGCCCTCCGTCTCTTTCTGAGGAAGAGTGCAGAGGTGTGTGTCCAGCCTAAGAAATTACCTCTCCGTCTCCTCCAGTGGATGTGTGCAGTGGTCTGTCCGACCTAAGAGTTTGCCCTCCGTCTCTTTCTGAGGAAGAGTGCAGAGGTGTGTGTCCGGCCTAAGAAATTACCTCTACGTCTACTCCAGTGGATGTGTGCAGTGGTCTGTCCGACCTAAGAGTAGGCCCTCCGTCTCTTTCTGAGGAAGAGTGCAGAGGTGTGTGTCCAGCCTAAGAAATTACCTCTCCGTCTCCTCCAGTGGATGTGTGCAGTGGTCTGTCCGACCTAACAGTATACCCTCCGTCTCTTCCCGTGGAAGAGTGTCGTGGTGTGTGTCTAGCTTAAAAAAATACCTCTCCGTCTCCTCCAGTGGATGTTTACAGTGGTCTGTCCGAAAAAAGAGTAGCCCCTCCGTCTCTTCCCGTGGAAGAGTGTCGTGGTGTGTCTGGCCTAAAAAATTACCTCTCCGTCTCCTCCAGTGGATGTTTACAGTGGTCTGTCCGACCTAACAGTATACCCTCTATCTCTTCCCGTGGAAGAGTGTCGTGGTGTCTGGCCTAAAAAATTACCTCTCCGTCTCCTCCAGTGGATGTTTACAGTGGTCTGTCCGAACAAAGAGTAGCACCTACGTCTCTTCCTGTGAAAGAATGCCGTGATGTGTTTCCGGCCTCAGAAAATACTTCTCCGTCTCCTCACGTGGATGTGTGAAGTGGTATGTCCGGCCTAAGAGTTACCCTCCGGTTTTTCCTATGGAAGAGTGCTGTGGTGTTTGTCGGGCCTAAGAAGATACCTGTGCGTCACCTCACGTGGATGTGTGCAATGGTCTGTCTGGCCTAAGAGTAGACCCTCCATTAGTTCCCGTGGAAGAGTGCCGTGATGTGTGTCCGCCCTAAGAAAATACCAGTCCGTCTCCTCAAGTGGATGTGTGAAGTGGTATGTCCGGCCTAAGAGTAACCCTCCGTTTTTTCCTATGGAAGAGTAATGTGGTGTTTGTCCGGCCTAAGAAAATACCTGTGCGTCACCTCACGTGGATGTGTGCAGTGGTCTGTCTGGCCTAAGGGAAGACTCTCCGTGTCTTTCCATGAAAGTGTGCCGAGGTGTGTGTCTGGCCTAAGAAAATACCTGTCCGTCACCTCACGTGGATGTGTACAGTGGTCTGTCTGGCCTAAGGGAAGACCCTTCGTGTCTTCCCGTGGAAGAGTGTCGTGGTGTGTGTCCGACCTAAGAAAATACCTGTGCGTCACCTCACGTGGATGTGTGCAGTGGTCTGTCTTGCCTAAGAGTAGACCCTCCGTCTGTTCCCGTGGAATAGTGCCGTGATGTGTATCCGGCCTAAGAAAATACCTGTCCGTCTCCTTCCGTGGATGCATTGAGCATCACATCAATCTACAAATTCTACCTATATCATTCTACAATTTTCAATGTAATAACTACTCATTTTGATTTCTAGCACAGATAATGTATGGTAGTAAATGTGTTACTACCATACATAACATACATACCATACCACCATCCAAAGGGCGTCGACGATTTTGGCATAGTCGTCAGCCGCCATTTACTTTTATTTTTAAGTTAGAGGCGCACTTTAAAAAAATTACATTTTCTAGAGGGTACGGGTCATTCGCAAAACATCCACTTCTCATAATGTACACCGCACTTTTCAAACTATTTTTTTTTTCAAAAAAGCTTGATATGGGTTACTGGCTCACTGACTCATTGACATCGTTATTCTCCTAGAAGGAGTCGTTTTAGTGATGGGTCATGTTCTAGGAAAGTGTTTAGTCCGTCTGTAAAATCTGTCATTTCAAAAATCCAAGCTGACCAAAACCTTTCTTCGAAATGGTGACCGATCGGATCCGTTCAAACGACGCATCCTACTGTTTTTTGGGAAAGATAGAAGAAAAAAATAAAAAAAAATAAAAAATAGATTGCTGCTCTAAAATGGGTTTTTCAAACAGACTTGTCCGACTAGACTTTGGTGAAGTAAAGTTTTTTACTAAAGTTAACACTCGAAAATTTGGTTTATATAGAAATGTTGTAAGCATCTTGGTGTATATAGGGTGCAAAATCACAACTTTTTTAAAAACCATGATGGCGCATGGCGGATTGTTTGGTGGTCATTTTGTAGAATCGTAAAGTTTTCAATTTTCAAATTGAAAAAAGAGACTGCGGGCAACACCGGAGCTTGATGACTAGTAAAGGGCTATCGTGTGGGAGAACAAGTGGTGTTGCCTGGTGGAAATTGCAACTTTTTTACTTTTCGTTACATTTTACTTGTATTTATATTTTACTTTTAAAACCAAGAAGTAAAAATGTAATCATATGAAAAAAGTAAAAAGTCTAAAATAAAAAAACTCAAAAAAAAAAAAATTGAAGTCATTTTATGAAAAGTCCAGTGTACATATTGCGAATAAAGGAGATGTCCAGAAGTGGTATAATATTCTGAGAAAATTTCAGAAGTTATGAAATATATCTAAAAAAAGCTTATTTATTGGGCTACTCGATTATATAAATTTTATATATTATAAAACCTCCGTTTCCGAGAAAATAATAAAATTGTTCTTGAAGGGAAAACATAATGAAACAAACATGCCAAAACCACACGTGTGTAATAAATAAATAAATAAATAATGCTGGACAGTTCACATAACACATTTCACATTTTTTATCTAGCCCCAAGCTAAGCAGAGCTTGTGTTATGTGTACTAGATAACTGATATACTTAATACAATATATTACATAGATAGATATTTTTTATTATACATAAAAATACCCAGAACACCCTAAACAAATATCTGCGATCGCACATAAAATAAATATGCTATTTCGTCTTCTTCTGCCTGTGCCCAAAGATATGATGACTAAAATATTCTTCTTGAATGGAATACGTGCTAACACACAATTTACAATAAATTTATCTGTGCCCTGAGCTACCTGAAAAATACATATGTTTATAAGGAGGCGAGGAATGTAGGTACCTATGCATATTGCTAAAGGTACTATTATCATTACAGGCAGCTCCTATCTATTAGTGAACTCTACAACAGTGTAGGTAGGTATCTACTTAGAATGTATCCTGAACCTACACAGAACAGATAAACTAATAAGTGAAGTATTAGTAATAACGCGACAACATGGAACGAAGGTAGGATAGTCGTATGAAAAGTTCTTTGTGGTTGTCTGTCTGCGGCCTGTCTCGCTAGCTAGAGAGTATCAAAATTCCTTAGTCTGCCTGCCAAAGAGCGTCAAGTTCACCTTTTGGGAGTGTTACAAGTTCTAACTTTATTTTGAAAAAAAAACAACATTTGAATCAAGTTTAAAAAAACTGAGGTACATTTATTATTTTTCATTAGCTGCAAAATAGCCAAATAATTAATGCCCTTTCTCCGTAAATAACTATTATGTTGCTTAGAATTTCTAGTTATTTTTATAACGGCCTTCATATATTTTTTGGACATCTCCTTTAGTCTATTTGAGCAAAAAAATTGAGTGTATATTTTGCGAAGTGGAGGTTATGCGAAGTGTACATATTGAGAATAAGTGCGATGTACATTACAAGAAGTGGACGTTTTGCGAATGAGTTGTATCCTCTAGCCATAGCACAATAACTAGTGGGTCGGTGGTGCGTGAGTTGCTGCAGCTGGCGTACAGTTTTCCTTTGCCGCTTACTCGCGTGTATGCACAAACCTCTACAAACCCCTGCAAACCCTACCAACACTACAAACCCTTACAAAATCCTACAAACCCTACAAACTCCTTCCAACGCCTACGAACCTCTATAAATCTACTTTGATTTTGACCCTTAACCTTGACCTTGACCTGTACCTGTACCTGTACCTGTACCTGCACTGTTTGTAACATTTTTCTTTAATCTTTCCCATAAAACAGTTGGACGCGTCGTTTGAACGGATCCGATCGGTCACCGTTTCAAAGAACTGTTTTGGTCAGGACCAAAAGTGCGGTGTACATTATGAAAAGTGGACGTTTTGCGAATAAGCCGTATCCTCTAGCCATTTATGTACAGTTTTCAAAGTGCGCCACTAACTTGAAAATAAAACTAAATGGTGGCTGACGACTATGCCAAAATCGTCGACGCCCTTTGGATGGTGGTAGCCGGTAACACATTTACTACCATACATTTTCTGTCCTAGTAATCAAAATGTAGTTAACATTGAAAATCGTATCCTAATGCAATAGGTGGAATTAGTACATTGATGTGATGCTCATTGCATCCACGGGAGGAGACGTAGAGGTTTTTTTTTGGCTGGACACACACCACAGCCCTCTTCCATGGGAAAAAACGGAGGGTTAATGTTAGGCTGGACATACCACTTCACACATCCACTTGAGGAGACGGAGAGGTTATTTCTTAAGCCAGACAAACACCACAACACTCTTCCATAGGAAAAAACGGAGGGTTACTCTTAGGCCGGACATACCACTTCACACATCCACTTGAGGAGACGGAGAGGTATTTTCTTAGGCCGGACACACATCACGGCACTTTTCCACGGGAACAGACGGAGGGTCTACTCCTAGGCCAGATAGACCACTGCATACATCCACGTGAGGTGACGCACAGGTATTTTCTTAGGCTGGACAAACAACACAGCACTCTTCCATAGGAAAAAACGGAGGGTTACTCTTAGGCCGGACATACCACTTCACACATCCACTTGAGGAGACGGAGAGGTATTTTCTTAGGCCGGACACACATCACGGCACTCTTCCACGGGAACAGACGGAGGGTCTACTCCTAGGCCAGATAGACCATTGCACACATCCACGTGAGGTGACGCACAGGTATTTTCTTAGGCTGGACAAACAACACAGCACTCTTCCATAGGAAAAAAACGGAGGGTTACTCTTAAGCCGGACATACCACTTCACACATCCACTTGAGGAGACGGAGAGGTATTTTCTTAGGCCAGACAAACACCACAATACTCTTCCATAGGAAAAAACGGAGGGTTACTCTTAGTCCGGACATACCACTTCACACATCCACTTGAGGAGACGGAGAGGTATTTTCTTTGGCCAGACAAACACCACAGCACTCTTCCATAGGAAAAAAAGGAGGGTTACTCTTAGGCCGGACATACCACTTAACACATCCACTTGAGGAGACGGAGAGGTATTTTCTTTGGCCAGACAAACACCACAGCACTCTTCCATAGGAAAAAACGGAGGGTTACTCTTAGGCCAGACATACCACTTCACACATCCACTTGAGGAGACGGAGAGGTATTTTCTTAGGCCAGACAAACACCACAACACTCTTCCATAGGAAAAAACGGAGGGTTACTCTTAGGCCAGACATACCACTTCACACATCCACTTGAGGAGACGGAGAGTTATTTTCTTAGGCCGGACACACATCACGGCACTCTTCCACGGGAACAGACGGAGGGTCTACTCCTAGGCCAGATAGACCACTTCACACATCCACGTGAGGTGACGCACAGGTATTTTCTTAGGCTGGACAAACAACACAGCACTCTTCCATAGGAAAAAACGGAGGGTTACTCTTAGGCCGGACATACCACTTCACACATCCACTTGAGGAGACGGAGAGGTATTTTCTTAGGCCAGACAAACACCACAGCTCTCTTCCACGGGAAGAAACGGAGGGTCAACTCTTTGGTCAGACAGACCACAGCACATCCCACATCCACTAGAGGGGACGGAGAGGTAATTTATTTGGCCAGATCTCTACTCCTACTAGGTATGTAGCTATCTAAAGTAACAGTATGAAGTCAGAGTTTATTTGCAAAACACATCGGATAATGTATTTGTTTACCTAGGTTTACTTTTACTTACCTTTGTCACAGAATAAATAATAGTACAAGTACCTATGTTGGCTCTTTTCATAATTATGATTTGCGAGTAGCCTGACTTGATAGTTTCCATTTCATCCGTAGTCACGTGACCGATGGCGGGAAAATTGACACAGATCCTGCCTCGATGCGGTCTGCGACCGGTCTGAGCAAGCCGAGCGCACGCTCTGGTACTTATATTTGTGTTTAAAAAATTATATAAAAAAATCCCTTTTAGTTTTGCTAAATTTTGTTATTGACTTCACTAATTTAAATAAAAATGAACATGACACCAATTGTTTCATAAGTTAAAACGTGAAAGAAGTAAGTCAAAAACATGATTTCAATTTTAAAAAGGTGGTATCTTTGTGTTTTTTTTTTATTGAGTGAAGTAATTCAAATAGTGTATTGAATTAATGATTTCACTAGATAAAATGATCAAGAATATCATATATTTTTTTCTTCATAGAAAACTATAAGAATTCTTATCAAAAACTTTAAAATTCTAGACACATTTGAGAACCTATGGCGTCTTAATAATAAATCGATTGAAAATGCATTCAACTGATGAAGAAGATGACTATTTTCGCTTAAATCTTTTTTTTTCTTGTAGTCATGGTAATTAAATTAGGTATAGTATGCAACTCTTGAATAAAACGGATTTATATCGATGACCATGTTTATTCACTAATTGCATAATATACTATTGTTTGAAATAAAATTGGTTAGACGGATCTTTAAGCCCTTCATTTTTTGCAGCACATCGAAGAATGAGAACAGTCACCAACTACTTCCTGGTGAACCTCTCGTTCGCTGACCTGATGATGGCTTCCCTCAACTGTCTCTTCAACTTCATCTACATGTTACACAGGTAGTTTTTTTTTGTATTTATTTATTTAGGTATATCAAGTATATGAATATAATTTACATTCTTATGCCAAGACTCTTATACTACACTAGTGGAATGCCCGCGACTTCGCCCGCGTGCACTTTTCCATACAAACATCAAAACTCCGCTGCGCCCCTTAGGGGTTGAATTTTTGTAATGCCTTTCTTAGTGCACCCCTACACCACAAAAGAAACAAACTCTCAAAATTTCAGGTCTTTAGGACTTACGGTTTAGGCTGTGCGTTGATAGTCAGTCAGTCAATCAGGCACGCAACGATTTTATATATATTGATGATGTAGGTACAACCTCATAAAGGTATATCAGCATGCAACAAAACCAGCCAAGTGCGAGTCGGACTCGCGGGAAGGGTTTCGTACCATTATCTATAAAAACGTTAAAAAAACACGTTTGTTGTATCGGAGCCCCCTTAAATATTTAATTTATTCTGTTTTTGTAATCATCTGTGAAAATTTCAACTGTCTAACTATCACGGTTCATGAGATATAGCCTGGTGAGAGTCGAATAGACGGACAGCGAAGTCTTAGTAATAGAGTATCTATGGTAATAGGTTCCCGTTTTACCCTTTGGTTACGGAACCCTAAGAATATGTATGGTGAGGCAGCAACGCACGTCCTACATAGACACACGCCTTTTTCCCCGAAAGGGTAGGTGGTGCCTCAAATGGGCCTCTTTTCACCGTGGATTGCACCATCGTGGGATATAGACACGGCACGTGGTGAGCTTATCGCCGCCATTGCTTCCCAAGACTGACTCTGCTAACGCTTTCTTCCAGTAATAATACATTCCTTAAATAAGCTAGCAGCCAGGTAAAATTTTACCACAGGCAAAAAGCAGGCTAAATCTAACTTGGCTAATTTTGTGGCAGATTAAATCTTATACCAACGAATTTTACTAACAAGTCCGGATAAAAAAGTCATCATTATCTTGTCCTTTTCCCAAATTATTTGGGGTCAGCGCAGTAGGTCATTTTCTTCCACTCTCCCCTGTCAGCCGTCACCTCATCATTCACTCCCTTCTCATTCATATCATCTCTCACGCAATCCATCCATCTTTTCTCGAGTCTTCCTTAATTTTAGCTCCTCTCCATCCAACTGTTGTCTGGAAGAGATCGCTTCTTAGCGATAAAACCGCCCATTTTACATTTAGGTTTTGTTTAATTGTTGTGTGTAATTTTTATTTTAACTACTTTGTAAGTTGTTCAATAAAGTATTTTCATTTATTCATTCAGTCATTCATTCATTTATTCATTCATTCTTTCGTTCATTCATTCATTCGTTAATTCAGTCATTCATTCATTCATTCATTCGTTAATTTATTCATTCCTCTGCCCTTCCTCCACTAACATTAAACAATACTAAAAAAGTACGTTAGATCTTGTACCTACGATGGTAGTGAACCCTTTCTTGTGCGAGTCCGACTCACACTTGGCTGGTTATTGTCACACAATAAACATGAGGGTCGGATTATAAAACGTCAGGAAGGCATAGGTACTACTGAGCGACAAAGGCTTCTATTTTTGATACAGTCTACAGTGTAACATTTCCTTATTTCCCGACACACTCGAAAATACCAAAAGATTACGACTTTTGTGGAGTAGCTTTAACCTTTTTTTATACTACTTGGATTGGCGGATCAAGCAGATGGCCACAGCCCAAGCAGCGGTACCCCCTGCCAATGAACAGTGCATGACCTCAAAGGTCACGTCCACCTAGGACGCACCCTATGTGGCATTGCCGCCCGCCGCCCTGAGACATAAAGATGAAAAGTGTCCGTAATTTCACCGGCAACCATACCCTTCAAACCGGAACACAGCTTTGCGGCAGAAATAGGTATGGTGGAAGTACTTCCCCGGATGAACTCTTTCACAAAAAAGCTCTACCAATACCTACTAAATCGACTACTAATCTACTATCGCGTACCTACCTACATTTATTTTATGCTTCAGAACAGATATAATAAAACTGTACGCTTCAGTAAAAGTTATCTGCGTTGATCTACAAACTTGATTGTCAATTCATAGAACCGTGTAGGTCGTGGAAGGTATATATTAGGTGCAGACAAATAGGTGAATGTTTTATTTAACCTTGTTTTAAAACTGGTGGAACGCCCGCGGCTTTATTTTGGTTTGGAGTTTCTTCCATAAACTTTAACAGCCAGCTGCAATTCGAAAATTCCTTTCTTTGTGAACCAAAAGGAATGTATTCTCCAAATTTTCGGTGTCTAGGTTTTTTTTTTTTTTTTATACTACTTTAATGACGGAACAAGCAGATGGCCCACCTGATTTTAAGCGGTAACCTATGTCTATGAACAGTGAATTACCTCATAGTTCACATCCAACTAGGACGCGCCCTATGTGGTATTGCACTGCGCCCGGCCACCCTGAGACATAAAGATGAAAAGACTCTTTTTTTTTTTATACTACCAAGGTAGCAAACTAGCATACGGCCCACCTGTTGGTAAGCGGTTACCGTAGCCTATGAACGCCTGCAATACCACAGGCACCACACGCGCATTGCCAACCCTTTAAAAATTTCCAAACAGCCCTTTTGAAAAACCCCATACTGTAATCGCTCGGGAAAACCTCAGCAGATCTTCCAGCAGCAGAAACCTCGGGAGATCATTCCACTACCTGAGCGTTCGCGGGAAGAAGTTTCTCTGAAACCGCACAGTCCAGGACTACCCTGGCTCTAAGGTGTGCGAATGAATCCTCTGCCGATGGCGAGCGGTGCGGTGAAAAAAGGTTGCTGTAGGCATCATGTCAAACAATTCCTCGGATCAAAACCCATTATACAAACGGTAGAACACGCAGAGGGAGGCAAAGTCTCTCCTCAGACTTAAGGGCTCAATACTGTTCGTGAGCTTCGGATTGTCGACAATTCCTCAAGTGCCATGAAGTCTCATGTGCCTGTAATTTCACCGGCACCCTGACCCTTCAAACCGGAAGACAGTAATATAATATAATTCATTTGTTTCATCAGACATTATTGGGTCCATTATTTGTTAGTATTATTCTTAATGTAATACGAGCACTACTGCTTTGCGGCATAAATTGGTATGGTGGTAGTACTTCCCCGGACGAACTCTTTCACATAAAAGCTCTACTACTACTAAAACAAAAAAGCTCTACTGCTACTTCACAAGTTTTCCATCAGTGTAGTATAAAGATACCACATCTGCGTTTTCTCTCTCCATGTGATTAAAACGTTATATTTTGTTGCAGCGACTGGGTGTTCGGCGTATGGTACTGTCAGCTTAGCAACTTTATAGCAAACGTGACGGTCGCAGCGAGCGTGTTCACACTCACGGGAATATCGTTTGACAGGTAAAACCATATACGTACGATGTACCTATAAGTACGTATGTACGTAGGTTGTCTGGAAGAAATTGTTTCTAAGCGATAAGACCGCCCATTGTACTTTTAATTATGTAGTTAAGTTTTATTTCTGTTTTTTTGTATTTTTATTTATTAAGGTGTGCATTAAAGTATTTACTATCCATCTATCTATATATACGTATGACGACATCTGTGGCGCGGCGGGCGAAGGTTGGCCTTCGACGCAGGAGGTTGCGGGTTCGATTCCCGCCTCGGAACAAATATTTGTGCGATCGCAGATATTTGTTCAGGGTTTCTGGGTATTTTTCTATGTATTGTCACGGTGCAGCCGTGGACAGGTAGGTAGTCTAGGTTTTAGGTTCCTATCCTACCTGATAGAAGAGCTAGGAGTAGGTAGATAAACGAATAGGGTATTTTTATACATATATTAAACTTAAAATGCTAACAATAAGGTCACTTAATAGTTCGTTATACTTAGAGTCTTTAGTAGTATGCTGAAGGCAGAAGTGCAGGCAGAGGTGCAGGCAGAGGGCCAGAGTGGCAGGCAGAAGGCCAGAGTAGCAGGCAGAAGGCCAGACGGCTATGGGCCGGGGTTTGATCAAGGGTCTCAATCTCAGCAGTAGATTATGTCTCAAAAGGTCACGCTTGTAGAAAAGAACACTTGGACACGCGTAGTACGGAACCCAAGAACAGGTGTGGACTCTCCACGGTACTGTCCTGTGAGCTGTAGATCGGAAGCACGTGGTCTAGACGTCATGATGAAGAGCGCGCCCCTTGTCCGCGAGGTAGATCGTGGCAGGCTGGTAGCAGCAGGTAGGGCTGGAGACAGCTGGTAGACAGCAGGTAGCTGGTGAGTCCGGTTGGTGGCTGTGAAGCCACCAACCGTAAGGTTCGACCCGTAGAGTTGGACCCTGTAAAGATCACGTAGTTGTAGTGACAGCCTTGATTCTTCCCTCTGGTGCAATTTGGTTGAAAGTCGCCTCTAGGTGCCGCAGACGTGGCTCGCAGGGGTAGGCAGTACGTGGCTTTCAACCTTATTACACCGTAGGGTTTACAACAGAGATTAAGAACTAGTTAGTCAGAAGGACAGACATAGTAGGTGTCTTAGAGAGCATTTAAGACGAACGCAGACGTCCCTAAGTGAACGTGCCTCAAGTGTGATGCTAGAATTTACAACCTTAAGAAAGATAAGAAGTACATCAGATTAAACAGTGCTAGTTAGAGTGTAGTATATTTAAATAAACTCACCAAAATGGGCGTATAATCTAAGTTTGTAGTGGTTAAATTAGCGCGTTGCTTTAGTTGAATGGGACTGGCACATGCGTGCGTCGGGTTTTATAGCCGCTAGGGAGCTACATCATTACATTATGCATGTGTGAGTAACGATTGTCTGTTAGTTTTTGTCAATAACCTACTTGTGTGAGTATGGAATGTTCTAGAAGTTTTTAAATAATTTTGTAATGTTACAGTATCGCCCCTCCCAGAGAAAGGGTTTTTCCTGATAAAACCCGCTAGAACTGCAACCTATCTCTTGATGACTCTACATTCATACAGTCTTTCATACTTCAATCTTTTATTCATCCCGCATTAGCCTCAAGTCATAGAAGGCTTAAGAAGCTACAACTAGAATATATTTACTTTAGTGTGTAAATATACTCATATCAACAAGAGTTTTAGTTGTTAGTGTAGTAGAGGCTTTATCATTCAGATGGGTAAGTGTTATTTAGTACTAGTCTGACTGTAAGTTAATGTTCAAATATAAATTCTAAGTGTCTCTATCATTGTAGAGTTGTTTAAGTTTAAGTTGTTAAGTGTAGATTAGTATTAATTTAGAGAAGCTGGCATTTTAGGCTTATTTTAGATGTTTGCCATAATCCGCATCCTAGTTAGAATTGGCTTGTTTAAAGAGTTTTGAAGCAATCCGCTCTGTTGTTAGTGGCTTATTTTTAAATGAGTTTTCACCGCTCATATTGCTTCTTAGAGTGTTCTAATAGGTTTAGTTTAAGTAATTATTAGTTAAGGTTAATTATTAAATATAACAGTTATGATAAGAAAATATTTAGTGTTAACTCTATAGTTCTATTTGTAGTTGAAGTTGTATGAGTATAAGTTTTTTTTTTTAGTGTTGATTCTGTCTCTATTTGTAGATGAAGTAGTTTAAAAATATTTTTTAAGTGTTGACTCTATGTCTGTATTTGTAGTTGAAGTAGTATGTAAAGAAGAAAAATTATTTAGTGTTGGCTCTATGTCTCTATAAGAAAAGAAAAGGAAAAGAAAGAAAGAAAAAAAAATGTTGAAGTGTCTGCTCTATAAAAAAAATGTAGTGTTAGCTCTATAAAAAAAGTTTAGTGTTAGCTCTATAAAAAAAAAATTTGTGATTGAGTAAGTGAGTGAGTGTTTGTAATAGTGACTGTTGCTTATGATACTGTATGTCGCTCTATGTGTCGGAGTTTTAGTTTAAAGGCTAATCTAGAAAAAAAAATTAATGAACTTTAAAGTCATCCAAAAAAAAAAATAGTGTTAAGTAAATGCAAGTTCTTAAATAGGTAAGTGTTTTCTATTATTAAGTCAAGTTTTTTTTTTTTTTGTGTTTACTTGTCTTCATATTATTTATTGAATTTATCGTAATTGTTTATGTTTATTATTTTTATCAATGGGATTAAAAAATATTTTTTACGAAGTTATTGTTTGTACTGAACTTATGGTGACATCTGTTGAGAAAGTTTCTAAGTTATCTCTAGTTCATTATTACTAATATAGATGGCCATAGCAATATTGATTAACCGACATCTGTTGGGAAGGTTTAGTATTAATGTCTTTAGTTTCCTGTTGGAAATCATAGATGGCAGTAATAGTATCGAATAGTCACTTTTAGTAGGTATGCTTTCTAGTAAGCACCTAAGCTGTAGATTAATTCACTATAACAAGATATCATAAGGGTAGGCAGGAATATTTTAGTTATCTGTTTGTATTAGTACTAATAGGGTTTGAATGTAGATGAATAGGTAGATAATAATTTGTGATTTTAGTAATGATTAAAGATTTAAATAAATAGCATTAATTAATTTGTTTAAGTTAGATTTCTCATAAATATTTTTATTAATATTCTAACAATTTTGTTTCTGTTAAATAAGACACGCGTGAGTTGTTTACAAACTATGCATTCCTGACAGACAATAAGGTAAGTAGGTCAGGCATGAGTGACAGTAATGTTCGCTCAAGTACCTATTTGAATGTGTTTGTAATGAATATGAAAGATGTTAAGAATTATGGCTTAATCAAACTCTGATAATGTTTTATTTTAGGATAGTATTTAATAAGGTATACTTAAGTGTGAATTTTCCGTTATTTGATAAAGTAATTGAGGTCTTTAGTAAGTATTGTATTTTTAAGTACCTCAACGATAAATAAGTGTTTGATAGTAAAGCAAGGTATTTAATTATATTTTATGACCTCCTTTGCAATTTTTAGGGGACTAGGTGTCCTTATTTGTTTTACATAAGTAAGATAAAAGGTATTATACATAATTGATTAGGTACATAAAATACGTAGATTAAAGTGTTGTACTTAGTAAAAGTTTAGTGTAGGTATGGCTTTATTCTTTAGCGAGTTTTTCTAACATATTATTTCTATTCGCTTAGGTTTTAGAATTAGGCAATAGTAAATGATTATCAGACTAAATCATTCATAATTTAGCGAATAGCTACTTTTGCAAATGTAAGTAGGTAGGTTCATTGGTCATTGATCGTTTAGCTTAGATAAGAAATTCATTTCAGAGAGTTTTAGCCACGGAATGTTGGTAGGTAGGTATGTAGACAGCGTGTTGTTTTGACAAACAGTTTATAGTAGGTAGTTTTCTGGAAGATTCTACCGGTCAACAGTGACGATGCCTGTGACGTATTGTGATGTTGTAGCCATCAAAATATTGTAGTTTGTTTTTCTAGTATCTAGTTTTATAGCAGTTTTGTAGGTTTATAGATTATTAGAGTTTATATAGTAGTAACATAGTTTGCTGGTTTTTAACGAGCTTTCAGTGTTATTGATTTTAGATATAGTTACTCATACATACTTAATATAGATATAGATACATAGTTAGTTAGTTGTTTTTCTTAGATTTAATTCTTGCGTGAGGTCTGAAATGAGTATGTTATAAAATAGATTACTATAGGCAATAGTAAGCTAGCATTTAGTGATGGCTTTTTTTTGTAACGGAGTCACGACCCGCTCCGTTTGTAGTGTTCACTTTTGCTGTTTAGATAGCGATGTGAGTATAGGTTCCACCGAAGGTTTAGTCCCTTGGGAGAAAATTACAGATATCCCGCCAGAGATGTAGGGTCTCGGCAATAAAGTATAGATGTCCCGCCATAAGGTGTAGGGCCTTTGGCAAGTAAGTAAAAGTATGGTTTATTAGGTACCATACAGCAATTATTTCGCAACATTTTAGGTATGTTGACCACTGTTGCGTTGGAAATAACTATTGTTTTTATGATTAACATACTCAAGACCGCCTCGCACATAGATTGAATAAGCATTTATTAAGTAGGTAGATTAGTTTTATTTGGTTATAGTTTAGTTTTTAGAATGTTAAGTTAGTTTCTAGTTTAAAGTTAACTAGGTTATAGATAATAGGTTTTTAGTCGACCCACACACACACGTAGGATTAGTTTTATCAAGTAGATAGTAGGTAGTTTAGATTCTAGATGATTCGTTGGTAGGTACGTTCAAGATTGTTTACAGTTTTAAAGTTAGTTTAAGTTTTAACAAGTAGATTTGCTTTTATTTAGGTAGTATTCGTTTAGTTTATAGATGATACGTAGTTAGATACATTCAAAGTTGTTTATAGTTTCATAGCTAGCTTAGGTAAAAGTATTTGTATAGATTACGAATTACGATTAGTGTAGATTAAAGTTACGTTTAGTTTAGTTATGATTTTAAGATTTTAGTGTTTACGTAGGTAGCTACGATGTAGATTTTACGTTTCTAGTTTCAAGTTTAGTTTTAGAAAAAGGAATAGTATAGATTTTAAGTTTACGTTTAAGTTTACGTTTAGTTTAGTTTAGATTTTAGGGAACTCATAGGTAGGTACGATTTAGATTTTAAGTTATGTTTCTAGATGCACGTTTAGTATAAGTATGTAAAAGAAGTATTTAAGTTCAGTGTTTCTCACACACACACACACGCACACGCGTTGATAGTATTAGTATTCTATAAGTAGGTAGATTGTTCTTGTGTTATTTAGTTTCCATAGTTACGACGAGCTAGCACTGTTTACGCAATAATGTAGGTAGGTACACAGAAATGGTTAGAATTACACAGTAACACACAGATAGATATAGCTGTAAAGAATTATACACAATTAGACAATAGATTATTAGCTTTGGTACAATAATAATTTCTAGTAGGTATTATTATGATACCGCCACGATGCAATAAAGGCGAGCTTACACCCCTGTTCTTGTAGGTATGTTGTTCCAAGTTTTACCAAGCGTTTATAAATGACAAAATAGGTATGAGACACAAGTTTGAGACTGAGATTGAGAATGAATAGGGCACCACTATCACGTTGATATGGGCCGGAGTAGGTATAGTGAATATATCTCTTTAGGTAGTAAAGAGAGAATTGTAAAGAGAGTTGAAAAGAGAGTTTTAAAGAGAGTTGGGCGCCACTGTCACGGTGCAGCCGTGGACAGGTAGGTAGTCTAGGTTTTAGGTTCCTATCCTACCTGATAGAAGAGCTAGGAGTAGGTAGATAAACGAATAGGGTATTTTTATACATATATTAAACTTAAAATGCTAACAATAAGGTCACTTAATAGTTCGTTATACTTAGAGTCTTTAGTAGTATGCTGAAGGCAGAAGTGCAGGCAGAGGTGCAGGCAGAGGGCCAGAGTGGCAGGCAGAAGGCCAGAGTAGCAGGCAGAAGGCCAGACGGCTATGGGCCGGGGTTTGATCAAGGGTCTCAATCTCAGCAGTAGATTATGTCTCAAAAGGTCACGCTTGTAGAAAAGAACACTTGGACACGCGTAGTACGGAACCCAAGAACAGGTGTGGACTCTCCACGGTACTGTCCTGTGAGCTGTAGATCGGAAGCACGTGGTCTAGACGTCATGATGAAGAGCGCGCCCCTTGTCCGCGAGGTAGATCGTGGCAGGCTGGTAGCAGCAGGTAGGGCTGGAGACAGCTGGTAGACAGCAGGTAGCTGGTGAGTCCAGTTGGTGGCTGTGAAGCCACCAACCGTAAGGTTCGACCCGTAGAGTTGGACCCTGTAAAGATTACGTAGTTGTAGTGACAGCCTTGATTCTTCCCTCTGGTGCAATTTGGTTGAAAGTCGCCTCTAGGTGCCGCAGACGTGGCTCGCAGGGGTAGGCAGTACGTGGCTTTCAACCTTATTACACCGTAGGGTTTACAACAGAGATTAAGAACTAGTTAGTCAGAAGGACAGACATAGTAGGTGTCTTAGAGAGCATTTAAGACGAACGCAGACGTCCCTAAGTGAACGTGCCTCAAGTGTGATGCTAGAATTTACAACCTTAAGAAAGATAAGAAGTACATCAGATTAAACAGTGCTAGTTAGAGTGTAGTATATTTAAATAAACTCACCAAAATGGGCGTATAATCTAAGTTTGTAGTGGTTAATTAGCGCGTTGCTTTAGTTGAATGGGACTGGCACATGCGTGCGTCGGGTTTTATAGCCGCTAGGGAGCTACATCATTACATTATGCATGTATGAGTAACGATTGTCTGTTAGTTTTTGTCAATAACCTACTTGTGTGAGTATGGAATGTTCTAGAAGTTTTTAAATAATTTTGTAATGTTACAGTATAATAAAAAATATCTATCTATGTAATATAATTGTATTAAGTATATCAGTTATCTAGTACCCATAACACAAGCTCTGCTTAGCTTGGGGCTAGATAATGATGTGTGAATTGTCCAGCATTATTTATTTATTATTATTATTAATATAATATATATATTTTATTAAAACATCGATCAAAGTTACAACGAACTACAAGAACTTTTATATTATGTTACTTGCTACTACGGAACATGGCCGAGTTTGACTCGCACTTGGCCGCTTTTATTTCTGGTGACGAGGTGGAAATCAGCTAAGAGATACCATATTGCATTGAGGGTGCTGTACTGTTATGTGAGGTTCACGGACTCGTGAACTCACCTAAATCTCTAGCTATCCTCTGCGCATGTCGATGGGCTCCGGGATCTCGTACGGAACGCACCGGTGCCCATCTCGAACGGCGCCCAACAGGGCTCATGCCATGGTTGGCCAAAACGCCAGGGCCCAAAATGGAAGTAATTAGTACGGTTCTAAATGTTGTTTTTTATCCAATTTTTCTCAAGAACTTGTATATTTTTAGAAGTTGGGAAGCAAAAGTTGTATTTCCAAATAATTACATAAAACAACTCATTGCATTTGCGTGAAACAAAACGCAACAAGCTTCATTACTTTCCCACAACTTCTACGCAAGAAATTAAATTAGCTTCATCATTATCTTAACATATATTTATCTATAACCAAAAGTATATCAACTGTGGGATACGTTTGTCAAAAAAGTTGGGTCAAACAATGTATGGGGAGTTCCCATGTTCTTTAAGTATATTTTGGACTAGCGGCTTAGATTGTACGTTGTTTGTCTGTGTGTGAGTCAGGCAGTACATTTTGCAAACGTATCCAGTAGACGTCTTCTCGCTGATGTTGAAGATGATGCAACAAATAATCTCATAAGTTGCCTAGATTTAATAAAATGTAAGCATAAATCACTGGCAATTCAAAATGGAAGTCGTACAATGATTATATAGGCATTATGAAAACAGCTTATTTCAAAGGACGGTAGGCCATTTTTATGAAGTTTTTACGCATTGCTACGTTTTAAGAAGAATATTTTACACAATAAAGGAATAAAACAACGCCAGTCTATCTGTATGTCTGTTTGTCTGTTCGACTTTAAACGTCCGTTTATATTATGTATATTTATGTAGTACTTTTCACAAGCTCGCGGATATACAAAAAAGTTATTTTTTTTATAATCTTCCACTAAATATAATTAAAATTATGTTGTTCAAGCTAAACAAAATCGATTAAAACTTATCTGTATCGAAAAATAACAATGAATTTTAGAAATAAGTAGGGCTCTGTTTTATAAATAAATAAATAAATATTTCTGGACAGTTCACACAACATTATCTAGCCCCAAGCTAAGCAGAGCTTGTGTTATGGGTACTAGACAACTGATACACTTAATACAATATTAACATAGATAGATATATTTTATTTTGTATAGAAAATAACCAAAACACCCTGAACAAATATCTGCGGATCGCACAAATATTTTTTCCGAGGCGGGAATCGAACCCAAAACCTCCTGTGTCGCAGGCGAACGTTCGCCCGCCGCGCCACAGAGGTCGTAGTTACACCCATTTTTCTCCTAAACTATCAATAATAAGATGTTTTTCTTGCTTTCTGTATATTAAATAACATAACGCAGAGAGGACCTTGTTTTTATTTTAGAAAATTACTCTCCTAATTATTTGAACACTTGAAAAAACCATGATTTTCGCTCACTTTTCGTTTGACGAGTGCTATTCTGTCACTTTCTATTCTCACTTACCTGAACTTTACATAACATAACACCAAACAGTCACATACATAGTGCTGATCCCAAACTAGGATTCCCTGTGTCGTAGGTATCAAGAACTACGAGTACTATGATACCACAACACCCAGACCCGGAACAAATATTTGCAGATCATACAACATTTATCCCCACCTTTTAATGGAGTGTCTTCGGAGTGCAGCTATGAGAGTGCAAATGTACCTGTGTAAAGATGTTGTACAGCTCGATGTGGGTCTGTTTCAGAGCATGTTGTCTGCGCAAACATCAGACGCAGCCATCATGCTCTATCAGTCCATATATGGGCTGGTTCAATAAATTTGTTGAGTGATTTAGGAGAGAGACCAATGGAATTGGCACAGTCGTCAATCGACAAAAGTTCCGAAAAAAAAAATAGATTAAAAAAAAAAAAAAAAAACATTTATCCTAACTTCAGCTTCCAACTTTTTTGATAACTACAAAGTTACAAACAAATAATGTTTGAAGCCTGCATCTAAGGGACGCACCTTTCGCATCTCATCCGGCTACTCGCCCGACACGCTACAGAGGTCGTCAACCTTAATGAGTTCGATATTGCGACAGAATTTGGCGTCGATCGACGCCTTAAAATAAATTCGTAGTATATTTTAGAAACATAGCAAATAAATTGTATGCTTGAATTTAAATATTAAGCTGCTCTGAAGTGGTTTTTATTTTAAAAACTAAAGCAAATTCTTTATAAAAATACAGCTTTCTACCACAGCTGTTCAGTTATATCGCAATTTTACAACCCAATTGGCAAGGGTAGAAAAAATAATTTTACCAAAATGTTAAGAATTATCTCCGGGAAATATTCCAAGTTTTCATATAATTTTGTGTAATATTTTAATTTTGCCTAATTTTGCGAGTTAGCTCTATTATGGGAACATCCCAGGCTTGAATACCGAAATAAACATTTTTTGTAAATTACTTAGGAACATTTAGAGTTACAGATACTACAAGGTAAGGAAAGCCTCGACGATTTTATAAGTTACTTTGCTCTTGACATTTCAATAACGAAGGAATAAAAGGCTCTTCAGAATACGCTTATAAAGAATTTAGTTGTTACCCGCGGTTTCACTCACGATATTCTCCATGCATGTAATGTTTTAACCTAAACTGTATAGCTACCTGCCAACTATCGCATTTTGATTTTTATATAGTATGATTTACACAGACCCGTCGTAATCTTGACCCCCCTCAATGTTCTCTACTATAATCACATTGAGAACGATCGAGTCGATGTTTAGAGTTGTGTATCTGCATATTTATTTAATTAAAGTAATTAAGACTCATAATAAATAAATAATAAATAAATAAATAAATAATGCTGGACAGTTCACACAACAATAATAGGTACAAGTACGTTCAATCATTTTGTGCTGACCCCACTCTAGGATTCCCTGTGTGGTGGGCATCAGAAATTACGTACCATGGTACTAGAACACCCAGACCCAGAACATACACATATAATAAAGATCATATAAAAAAAAATACAAAAAGAAATACTTCTTTTTATATGCGCATCGTATCGTGTTGCTTTCCGTCGTAATTATGTATCTTACGACTTTTTTCCGTACGGCTACTTGAAATACGTTATATCTCAAAAATAGTAAGTCGTATGGAAAAAATGTATTTAACATTAATTGATGGCTAAGATAAACGCTACACGAAAGACAAAAAAAAAACCACAGTGCCCTTTACGTACACTCTGAGAGACTGTCAAGAGTTCGTCCGGGGAAGTCCTACCACCATATCTATTTCTGCCGAAAAACAGTAGTGCTTGCATTGCTGTGTTCCAGTTTGAAGGGTATGGATGCCAGTGAAATTACAGGCACATGAGACTTTTCATCTTTATGTCTCAGGATGGCGGGTCTATGCTATGCCACATAGGGTGCGTCCTAGGGGGACGTGACCTGTGAGGTAATGTACTGTTCATAGGCAGAGGTTACTGCTTAACATCAGGTGGGCCATCTGCTTGATCCGTCTTACTAAGTTGTATCACACTATCACATCACACTCACACTAATATCATAAATCCGAATGTTTGTGAGTGTGTGTGTTTGTAACTTCTTCACGCTGAAACGGCTTGACGGATTTGGATGAAATTTGGAACAGAGATATCTGGACTCCTGGAATAACATATAGGCTATTTTTTATCCCAATATTCCCACGGGTTCGAGAGTCGAGACTTATGCGGGTGACACCGCGGGGCGATGCTAGTAAAAAATAAAAATAAAACTGACCAACATTCGTCCCTCTCTCGTCTGAGCTGGCTATTCCTCCCACCATAGTGGTCTTCAGAGATGTGCTTTCCGCAGGTATCAAGCTATAGTGAGGCCGATGCGTCCCCGGATGTCCAAGACCTGCTCGCTCGTCATGATCGCAGTCATCTGGATCAGCGGGATGCTGCTAGCCATACCCTGCCTTCTCTACTCAACCACCAAAGAATACAGGTACCTATTAGCAGAGATCTTAATTAAGGTGGTTGCTTTTTCATACTAACGTAGTTTACCGTAGTTTTAGCTGTGGTGTGTCCGGCCTAAGAATAGACCCCTCCGTCTCCTCCCGTGCATGTCATAAGAGCTGACTAAGGGATTACCCGAACTTGTGGATAAGATTCGTTGGTATAAGATTTGTCCTAGCTGCTAGCTTATTATGGAATGTGTAAATCACGGGCAATTCAAAATGTAAGTCGTAAAATGATTATAAAAAAAGGTATTATAAAAACAGCTTATTCAAAGGACGGTAGGCCATTTTTATGAAGTACAATGATACTATAACACCGAGACCCGGAACAAATATTTGCAGATCATACAAACATTTGTCCCGCAGCGGGTTCGAACCCGCAACCTTTCGCATCTCATCCGGCTACTCGCCCGACACGCTACAGAGGTCGTCAACCTTAATGAGTTCGATATTGCGACAGAATTAACCATTAGCGGAGTCAGTCGTGGGAAGTAATGGCGGCGATAAGCTCACCACTTGTCACGTCTATATTCCACGATGGTGCAACCCACTGTGAAAAGGGGCCCCTTGCCTGAAAAAGGCGTGTGTCTATGTATGTATATGTAGTTTACCAAATATGGGCAAACAGACTATAATTTTACACTGAAATGAATGTTGTTGGCTTTTATATTGGTCATTATTTGCGGCAAATCATATTTAGTTGAAGAAAACAGTGGATTAATAGCGAAAATAAAATTGAAATTACTTGATGCAAGTAATTTAGATGTTTTTTTGCTATTAATCCACTGTTATCTTCAACCAAATATGATTTTCCGGAAATACTGACCAATATAAAAGCCAACAACAGTCATTTCAGTGTAAAATTATACTCTGTTTGCCCATATTTGGTAAACTACACTTGCATCAAGTAATTTCGATGTTATTTTCGTTATTAATCCACTGTTTTCTTCAACCAAATATGATTTTCCGGAAATACTGACCAATATAAAAGCCAACAACAGTCATTTCAGTGTAAAATTATACTCTGTTTGCCCATATTTGGTAAACTACACTTGCATCAAGTAATTTCGATGTTATTTTCGTTATTAATCCACTGTTTTCTTCAACCAAATATGATTTTCCGGAAATACTGACCAATATAAAAGCCAACAACAGTCATTTCAGTGTAAAATTATACTCTGTTTGCCCATATTTGGTAAACTACACTTGCATCAAGTAATTTCGATGTTATTTTCGTTATTAATCCACTGTTTTCTTCAACCAAATATGATTTTCCGGAAATACTGACCAATATAAAAGCCAACAACAGTCATTTTAGTGTAAAATTATACTCTGTTTGCCCATATTTGGTAAACTACACTTGCATCAAGTAATTTCGATGTTATTTTCGTTATTAATCCACTGTTTTCTTCAACCAAATATAATTTGCCGCAATTAATGATCAATATAAAAGCCAACAACAGTATTTTCAGTGTAAAATTATACTCTTTAGTAATATACGTTAGTATGCAATATACGGAAGCATGAAAAAGCAATCACCTTAAATTATGTGTATGAAGAACTTCACTGGAATGCACTATTTAAGTCAGATACTATGGCCTCGAACTTATAATACCCCTCTTTTTAGTCGGGGTTTAAAACTAGATGAATACAAAATACATTAAGAACTGCAAACCACAAAATGTCTTCGACCCGAACTATTTCTGAATTCCCAATTCTAACCCAAATAGTATTGGATAGAGTTTGCAGTTGACAAGGTTCTTGGAAAGTGTATTGTAGTAGCGACCTATGTTGCGAGGCTCCCAGATCCAAGTCTATAAATATTTCTACGAACTCAGCAGTTTGTTAGGACATTGCGAGAATCCAAACGTTTGACAGAATGTGAGAAAAAGGTTGATATCACTTGAAAGGTGATTTACGTAAATACAGTTTTCCAGGTAGGAACGTTATTAACCTGTACAAGACTGCCAAAAACAAAACAAGTTTCATTATTGTATCCATTCAATTGTATATATATTATGTGCATGTGTTGTTGTGTAATTAATTGTAATTTTTGTATGAGTTTATAGTATATAAACGACTAAATATTTGTATATATAGGTACTATATATTTGTAATCACGTTCTCGAAAACGGCTCTAACAATTTCGATGATATTTGCTGTAGGTATGGGGGTTTCTAGGTCTCATATCTGGGAAAATTCGTTTTTCTCCTGTAGCAACAACCAACTGGAGTACCAACAAACTGACAGAGGAAAGCAAAATTACATCGAGCAACGCAGGCCTTCGATGCAAAATTAGCATGAAGTAGAGACGCTTCGCTCACTTAGTTAAAAATAAAATATGGTCAGTCAACAAGGCGGGTGCAGGATGACGCGAGCTCGACGAGAGCGCGACGCGAGTGCGACGCTCACGCGATTCGTCCACTGGCTGCTCGCGGCAATCTCGCGAATTCGTTCCTTCATATGAACGCACGCTAAATTCCCATTTATGTTCTGTAGGGGCTCATATTGCAATGTTAGCAAATTCACTTCGCCCCGCTCCCCGCGCACGGAGAAACTAGTCAGTCACGTTCGCACTGTCGCTTGGACAATACATTTTGTAACCTTTAATTAATTAAATCAGTAATTCAATAGAAAAGTGTTTTCATCATCATCACCACCACCAGAAGTCAGAACATAAGTATTGGGTGTGAACAGTTCTTGCAAATATTCAACATTGGTGAACCCGACGCTTCTGGTGAGGAACGAAGAACATCACCGTAATAAAGGGAGCAGCCTACATCCTACAGAGGATAGACTAACCTCCCCGACAGTGATGCATTGATGCAGTGATGCATTTCAGCATTTAGTTGCAAGGGTTCTGCTGTTTTGTTATTTAGGGTACAAGAATATATTAATGTACCACGCGAAACGAAGTCGCAGGCACAAACTAATACCAGGCAATTGTTGATCAAAGCCTATATAATTATGACTGAAAACCTATCAAACCCTGTGAGTAGGGACTTGTCCAAAATATACACCAAAAAAACATACAAAAATGTCAAAGATAAGTATAAATCGACTTTGAAAAATTTGTTTAAAAAGCTTGTCTCCATTGAAAATACCGAATAATGGCAGAGTAGAAAGCACAATTCCAACGTACCACTTTTGTGCCCCGAAGACGATTGACATCCAAGAAAAGCGAATTCTCGGGGCGGAAACAACCTCTCTCAGTGAGAAGTGAATAAAAGAATGTCTATACAGTCGATATAAAAGATTTTATTAAGGCAGGCTCACCCGATATCAGGCAAAAGTAATTAAGACGAGCGATACGAACCTACTATCCCCAACTTTTGCATTGTGTGGTACACTTAACGAAAAAACTATCTCACTTTAAGATTCTAATTTAACATAGTAATTTTGATTAATATATAATGAGTAATTTTTATACATTTAAACACACCTAGGTGTGTTTAAATGTATAAAAATACAAATAAAAAAATCTTGCGAGCCCTTACAAAGCCGTACGTTGAGTTTGTCGTAATGGAATAAGAATATCTAACTCAATCAATCAAATAAAGATAGAATTTCTTTTAAAACAAACTACAAAAACCCTTGATGTCACTTTTCAATATTTTTAGAGTCATCAATATGTTTATTTTGAAGAATGAATTAAACTACGGTCTTCAGGTAGCATGGTTTCAATATATTCAGGTATCCAATGTATTTTTTAAAATTTTGTACTTCCTACTCGCATTAGTTATAAACTACTATTTAATAGTGACCGGTCACTTTTTGATTTAATTAGTATATATTTTGAAAAATCCAATGAAACACGATGGACTTATTATGACGTGCGGCCAATGCCGTAACTCAGTTTAATTCAATTCAGTTCCATTTATTTCAAAAGGCACATATTAATATTGCACTTAGAAAAGTCATTAAATACAAACGTCAGTCATTGTTTAAACAAAAATTAATAAAAACAGGTGCATACAATAATAATCATAAAAGTACAGAGAACAAATTTTCAAATGTTCTTTATATAAAGAAAAAAAAAAGAATATTTATTTATTTGTATAGGTACATGAGCTACACAGAAACACGTATTAAACTAAAAAGAAACGGAAAAGAAGGTACGAAGTATTTGTACTCGTATTATCTGGTTCAAATAACCTGTTTTAAATGCAAGTCACACGCAGCCTTTAGATATCTCTTGACCAGTTTACGCATTCTGCGCTAAAGCTATGAAACCCTTGTTGCGGTTTGATATGATATGACGTGGGTCGGGTCAAAGTGTCCATCTAAATGTATGCATTATGTATGGATCAATGCGGGCTGTTTATTTTGGCAACTATAAAACATATTGCATAATTTTATGAACGCTAAGCCCGCTAATAATGTTAGCTAACTGTAATAAAACATGACACAAGTGTTCTATGAGGAGGGGTATTGGTGGGTAATTTTTCAGTACATACTAGAAAGGCGTTGAAATGTATCAAAAGTGTAGAAATTGCACAATTTTTTGATCATTAACAGCAGAGCCATTTTGTTACTAGAGTTACACTTCGTACCTTCAAATCTGTTTCCTCTTAGTCTAAGTTTATTATGTGTTTCTGTGTAGCTCTTGTATGTAAATAATAGTAGATTGTATCATAAGGGAGCAACATAATATTTTTACGGCGAGGGCGCTTTTTTGAATCCAGAGCGAAGTGAGGGATCCTAGAGTAGAATCCCGAGCGTAGCGAGGGATTCTTTAGTAGAATCCTGAACGTAGCGAGGGATTCAAAGTACGTCGCCCGAGCCAAAAATATATGTTGCGCCCGTGTGATACACTCTGCTTTTCATCACCCACTATGAGAAAATAAAAGGCGCCTCATATGTTATTGTAATATTATTATTTAATAAAACAAATGGTTGTTTTTTTGTTTTTTTTGTTGTGTTTGTGTTTTTGTGTTTTTTTTGGGTGTTTTTTTGTGTTTTGTGTTTTTTGTGTTTTGTGCTTTTTTGTGTTTTTTTTGTGTTTTGTGTTTTTTGTGTTTTTTTGTGTTTTTTTTGTGTTTTGTGTGTTATGTATTTTTTGTGTTTTTTTGTGTTTTATGTTTTTTGTGTTTTTTTTTTGTTTTTTTTGTGTTTTTTTTTGTGTTTTGTGTTTTTTGTGTTTTGTATTTTTTGTGTATTTTTTTGTGTTTTTGTGTTTTGTGTTTTGTGTTTTTTTGTGTTTTTTGTGTTTTTTTGTGTTTTTTGTGTTTTTTTTGGTTTTTGTGTTTTTTTTGTGTTTTGTGTTTTTTGTGTGTATTGTGTTGTTTTTTGTGTGTATTGTGTTTTTTTTTTGTGTTTTTGTGTTTTGTGTTTTTTGTGTTTTTTTTTGTGTTTTGTGTTTTTTTTGTGTTTTTTGTGTTTTGTGTTTTTTTGTTTTGGGTTTTGGGCCGTCGTACCAGCCAGTATTTATTCAAACAATATTTGCGTTCGAATTATTTGGCGCTGGTTCCAAATTCAATAAGTGCGCCGCAATTATCTTTGCCGCGTACTTTTTGAATTAGGAACTTAATAAGTGCGCCGGAAAACTCATTACTGCCCGCTAAACGTTTCTCATAGAAAACACCACCGTTGGGTGCACTTAAAGGCGAACCCAGTCGTCCTTTTCGAATAGATGGGATGAAAATATAATTATATACTTTCTTTCTTTTTTTCTTTCTTATAACCATGGTTCTAGTGCATATATGCCTGAAGGCCAGGCATAAACGCTTGTACCACTCTGGTCGTTATGACTCTTTATTTAGGTACAGTGTTCGATATTGTATGTTATACCTACATAGTTAGGCTGCTTTTCCATTAGAGATGAGTGAGGATGCGTAGAGAGGAATGTGTTTGTTAAGAATCAATATAATCATTTCGTTTACCTAATAGCCTCGCTCAGCGCAGCTTTGGTGGAAACGGCTTCGCAGAGCGAGGTGTTTATACGTACAAAACAAGCGAGGGATGTGTGCAAAGGATGGACGCAAGCGAAAAACTACTAGCAGTCACTAGACGGAGTTTGTTAGAGGTACATTTTTATTGTAAGGAAAATATGGATTAGTGGAAAAAACACTTTTTTCGTCGCTACGCATCTTCGCACCGCTCAGCTGCCTAGCACATCTCTGGTGGAAACACTCACATCGTTCTATAGCCTCGCTACGCATCCTCGCTCCACTCATCTACCTCGTACATCTTTGGTGGAAACGCAGCCTTATGGCGAACAATTTACTGACTGCTCCTGCTTGTCGCTACGGTTACGCCGTAGCACCTCTACGAGTTATGTAATGGGCCTACGAGCCCACGAGGGCTTAGTTCCCTGCACTGAACCCTCGCGGCTTATCTTGATGGATGTAGATATCGTTGTATTGGTTTCGTTGCTGTTTGAGTTTATTTGTGTAGAATTAGGTTACAAGTTTTCTCATTTTGTTAAATATTGTCCGCAGGTCAAAAGGAACGTTAAAAACTGCCTGCCTGCTGCTCTGGCCGGACGGACTACCAGACGTGTCCTACATGGATTTCGTGTAAGTATTTTCCGCGATGCAACCCACAGTGAAAAGAGTCCCATTTGAGGCTCTTCCGACCATTTCGGGGAAAAAGGAATGTGCCTATGTATGTATGTATGTATGTTAAATTAGCGCTTATTTGCAGAGATATAAATATTTTGAGCAATTTATTTTATTTCGTTGTGTCCGGCCCAATAATAGACCCCTCTTTCCATCTCCTCCCGTGGATGTCGTAAAAGCCGACTAAGGGATTACTCGGACTTGTTTGTAAGATTCGTTGGTATAAGATTTGTCTGGAAGAAAGCGTTAGCTCAGTCAGTCGTGGGAAGCAATGGCCACCACTTGTCACGTCTATTTCCCACAATGGTACATCCCACCGTGAAAAGAGGCCAAATTGAGGCTCTGCCTACCCTTTCGGGGAAAAAGGCGTGTGTCAATGTATGCATTCTTCTTTATTTTGGTCGAAGTATGTGTGTATGTTTTATTTTGTATCGGCCATTATGTAAGAAGGTTAGATTTGTAAGGTTGTATATTTAACTAATTACGTTCATATCTTGGGTGAGTCAGGTTTAGGCAGTGTGAGAAATCAACTCATTCACCCATTCATAGAGAAATTTGTATATATAGAAACACCCATTCTAGTAGGTTCCTACCATTATACGTAGTCAGTCCGTGCTCCGTATCTCGCGATAGGATGAACTATGCAGCACAAAACATTATTGAACGAAGTGTTTTTGCGAAAAGCATTTTCTTGTAACTAGCACTAAATCTTATTTAACTGCTGTGCATTTTAACTCGTTTTAAATTTAACTGAAAATCACTTTAAAGCGTATAGTGTTGTACTTTTTAGGGGTTCGTATAGTAAAAAAGACAAAGAACCCTTGCAGTTTTGCATGTTCCGACTGTCTCCCTGTCTGCGCGGCTTAGCTCAGAGAATCTTAGTACTGGCACAGATAAAATAATACTATACGTACTAGAAAGCTTTAATGTAGCATAAAGATTATAATTATTTAAATCTAGCCTCAAGCTAAGCCAGAGCTTGTGTTATGGGTACTAGATAACTGATATACTTAGTACAATATATTACATAGATAGATATTTTTTATTATACATAGAAAACACCCAGAACACCCTGCACAAATATCTGCAGATTGCACAAATATTTGTTCCAAGGCGGGAATCGAACCCGCAACCTCCTGCGTCTTATTTGCATTAATCACGCAAAGAGGTCAAAAAATACTTTTTAAAAGTAAATATGTAATTTTTTATATGTAAATAAATTTCTCCTACTCTACTTAGACCATGTTTTAAAACTTCAATCTTAGTTTTAGCTAGATTTCTGATCGACTGAATCTTTTTAATATCCTTATTTTTTTTATAATCACCGTTCTTGTAGTCAAATAGCTTCAGTAATACAACTGCATCATACATAATTAAATGATTTGATATGTCCAATGTTTGGTATGTGTGATATGTACTGTTAGATTTGATATGTTTGTTGTTGGACTTCTACAGGCTGATGATGATGATGTCACATTTCTCAATGTTAGTTTTTAATATTAAATTGTAATTATTCTCATAGGTCTAGCGCTTAACTGAGTCAGTCCCTGAGGTATGGGAGCGGTACGGGAGGGGTGTTTTCGTCTCACAAATTATCAGATGACATGTGACATAATGACGATGACGACGACGAAAACACCCCTCACGTACCGCTCCCATACCTCAGGGAATGATTCAGTTAAGCGCTTAGACAATAATGTATTTTACTAACCCAATAATCCTTGTTGATTGATTGAATAAATAAATGATATATATTAAATATAGGCTCAGAAAAATCACTTATATTCAAAATCCTAAAACATGTCTATGAATAAAATATTCCATGTTTTATTTGATTAGATCTAATGGAAAGGGTTTCTTCACACACATACGAGTATCAATAAAGACCCAACTCCAAAAGACATTCAATTCGATGTCTGGGCCAGTTACGGCTTATGATCGTCAAGTTCAGTCAAGAAAAAAAAATCGTATCACATGTCATAAGAACTCCCTTTTCCGCATTCGAACTCTATGGGTCCATATTGCGTGAAAATTCGTATAAAATAATATTGGCTTGTTTCACAGAGTACAAAAAGATAAACTAATCTAGTGGTTACGGTGGGCTACATATACTGAACCCACGCCACGCAAATCCAACTCGCACTGGCCGGCTAGCTTATTACGTATCTTGCAATAGCAAAGCGATAGCAAAAATTGCGCGATTATCGCATCCAAATTGCAAATTCGTACTACGTATCTCTGATATTGAACTGAATTTGCGATTTGGATGCGATGATCGCGTAATTCTCGCGCAATTATTGCTATCGCATTGTTATTGCAAGATACGTAATAAGCTAGCGGTTTTCGTATAGTTTGGCATATTCCGGTGAAGTTTTATCGTAGCATTGATAATAGGGGCATATTCTTCTTTTCATGTTTGTGGTACGCCATGAACTGTGAATTCATTGGTGAATGGGTACGCATTTTGTTCGAACTGATAGGTATCTACTGTGAAGCTTATTTCATCTATAAATATAAAACAAAGTCGTGTTAGTTACACCACTTATAACTCAAGAACGGGTGAACCGATTTGGCTGAAAATTGGTGAGGAGGTAGCTTAAAATCAGGAGATTGACATAGGGGGAGGGATAGGAGGGGGGGGGGGGCGAAGCCGGGGCGAGTCGCTATATAGTAATTGATAAGAGAATTCCGTTCTGGCATCTGTCATCTTCTATACCTGCGACCACAGACGCTGCCCCTCCCCCTCCTTGCGACGGTAACCTCACTGCTGAGGGTCGTGATGTTTATGCAGGACCTTGGTTTTGATTATGTGTCTCCACTGGCTAGATGTAACAGCTATGACATTTATACATACATACATAGGGACACGCCTTTTTGCCCGAAAGGGTAGGCAGAGCCTCAATGGGCCTCTTCGCATTGGGTTGCACCATCGTGGAATATAGACGTGATAACTGGTGAGCTCATAGCCGCCATTGCTTCCAACGACTGACTCTGCTAACGCTTTCTTCCAGTAATAACATATTCCGTAATAAGCTAGGAGCCAGTGCAAATATTATAGCAACGAATCTTTTTTTTTTTGGTTCACTACTCGAATTATTACACAACAATTTTCACGGTATTTTGTTTTACAGGCATTCTCGGTGTAAATTCTAATATTAGTGAACACAACATGCAATATATTGTGTGAACATGGCAATTCTAATCTCTAAAAAGAAAAAGGAAAATTAGAAAAAAAATATATAAGATTAAGACTACTAACTAAATAATCTTATCAACAAGTCTGGGTAATACCTTAGTCGGCTTTTACGACATCCACGGGAGGAGACGCAGGGGTCTATTCTTAGGCTAGATACCCCACAGCACTTATTATTAGAAGTTCTTTATAAAAATAATGTAACTACATACATAAATAAGTACCTAATATTGAGGTTCGACGTAATCGGGCTTCTTATAACTTTTTATTTGTTGATAACAACGTTTATCGTGCTGAGATTAATTGTTATTACTGTATCATCATTGGGTACGTAATTGCTATTCAAGTGAGCAGAGCAGATCGACTAGCTGAGTAAACAGACTGGCGATCGGAAGCCATAGCCTCGGGGTGAGACAATATGGCACAGTTAATCGAATACCTATATATTACAGGCACTAGAGATCGGGTAGATAGATAGATAGATAGATAGATAAACTCTCTATTGTCCTTATTGTTGACGACCTCTACGGCGCAGCGGGTGAAGGTTCGCCTGCAACGCATCAGGTTGCGGGTATGATTCCCGCCTTGGAACAAATATTTGTTTGGTCTGCAGATATTTGTTTGTTCAGGGTGTTCTGAGTATTTTCTATGTATAATAAAAAATATCTATCTATGTAATGTATTGTATTATGTATATTAGTTATCTTGTACCCATAACACAAGCTCTGCTTAGCTTGAGGCTAGATAATGTTGTGTGAACACTCGCATTATTTATTTTTATTATTGTACACCTAAGTTTATGTTTTTTAGGTTTAAAACAAGTTAAAACCTAAGTTTGCTGTTTATTTGTTCTTAGGTACATTTTTCTTCTTCATTTAAATATGGGTACACCCCAATCAATCTTCCATATAAGTTTAGCTCCTCTCCATGCAAAGGTTGTCTGGAAGGGATCGATTCTGCTGCATTTTTTATAGAAGCCAAGTTTCCTGACCATGTTTAGTTTCAGCACCAACCTTCTCCGACTTATTTTTCGAGATACGAGGCTGAGGGGGGAGAAAATGTTGGAGAGGGGGCTATTTCGGAATTTCTGGTGTGTGGTATGTGGTGTGTGTGCTTTTCCGTGGTGTGTACGTCCTAAGAATAGACCCCTCCGTCTCCTCCCGTGGATGTCGTAAGAGCCGACTAAGGGATTACCCGGACATGTTGATTAGATTCGTTTGTATAAGATTTGTGCTGGCTGCCAGCTTATTTAAGGAATGCATTATAACTGGAAGAAAGCGTAAGCAGATTCAGTCGTGGGAATCAATGGGGCCGATGAGCTCACCACTTGTCACGTCTATATCCCACGATGGAGTTACATACGGTAAAAAGAGGCCCATTTGAGGGTCTGCCTAGCCTTTCGGGGAGAAAAGCGTGTGTCTATGTACCTATGTATGCTGGAGCACCTTGTATAGTGTATACGATAATGATGATATATGTGTACGATGTGTGTAAGCCAATAATTTATCTCTACCAACCCCCGCATCTGGGAGAACAATTATGTCAATCAGTGTGTGAGTCAGTGAGTCAGTGGTAGTTCAGTTTTATATGTCACATCAATATTATAGGTATTATAATTCCGAAAGTTTCTGAGTACGTGCGTGCGTATGTATGTTACTTCTTCACGTAAAAACTACTGAACCAACTGCGATGAAATTTTATTTATAGCTAGGAATAATAAATAGGCTAATTTGTATCCCGATATTCCACCGGAATTGAGACTTATGCGGATAAAACCGGGAGCCGCACCTAGCTTGGTATAATATTCACGGTGCCAAGAAAGTTATCTTCACATCTGAATGCTTTCATAGATCGCAGAATTCATACACTTTTACCTCAATAATAATTTATATCATCTGTTATCCACATCGAGCAACGCAGGCCTCCGTACCGGAGGGGAGACGCCTTAGAGCTGTCAACCGATACATATTTATTCAGAAATTTTCGGGGGGGGCTTCACGCACTCACTTACACTTCAATGCACACTTTTGTAACCAGTCGTTCTATCGCTGTAAACGCACACATCTATAAACAGCAACACATCAAAAATCTTTATACACACATAGATGCTTTCTGTGTACAAACATCATGTTATGTCACAAAATTGACAGTAACACCTGTTCTAGGGACTTCCAGCACTCAAGTCGATAAATAAATAGTATCGATAACTTTTTGGTAGGAACTTACTTTGCCTACCATCAAGGGTCATTTAAGGGATTAAAGGGCGGCTAGGGATGGGGGGGAAGGTTTGAACGCTCTCTGTGAAGGAGGAGTTGCGGAACCGCCCCACTTATCGAGGATAACATAGAGATCATTTTGTGGATCACTATGAAATTTTAGATTAGTAAAAGGTAGTAGTAGGCTGGAGAGACAGGGGGGTAAACACGGAAACTTAGAGTATAGAGAAAAAATCAAGAAAATTTTGAGTACCCCAGGTACAACCACTAGCTCATGAGATGATTAGTTCTTGGGAAAATTTAATTAGAATTTTGTTCAAAGCGTACAATAATTTCATAAAACTATGGGTAGGCAAGTCAAAAGACGAAAGGAAAGGAAAGGGAAAAACGCTTTACTTAGCTCCCGTCTTCGTTCTAACCTACATAATCCATGTCGGTTCTGGCCTCGAAATACTGTGAAAAGAGGCCCATTGAGGCTCTGCCTACCCCTTCGGGGAAAAAGGCGTGTGTCTATGTTTGTATGTATGTATGATATCTGTCAGTCACTGTTATTATCAAAAACCAAAAATCATGATCCTAAGTGCCAAAAAACTACATTAGTCATTAAAACGTAAAAATAGTTTTTTTTTTATTTCAGGCATAACTATCCCACAACACATGGGATCCTAGTGTGGGATCAGAACTATGTAGGTATGTGTTGGGTGTGTTAAGTTTTGTTAATGTTAAAAAATGGTAGGTAAAGAAATACTTAGCGCTTTATATACTGAACAGAATATCGCGTTGAAAAAATTGAACCTAGCTATATATTTTTTTCATTCTTTGTTCAATCAAAGAATAGTATTTTAATAGGAAAATCCCACGACACAGTAAGGACACTCATGACACGACTTTTCTTGAAAATGAGTTAACGAGTTCATACTGGGAAATGCTTTTGTTAATTTATCGTGATCACGTATCCAACAACCTAGGTAGGCATGCAACTTTTTAAGAAAAACTATCACACCTCTAGATTTGTAATATCACATAGTAGTTAATTTAAATTCATGTCAAGATAAGTTCACACATAAAAAAAACTAGTAAAAATAACTTAGAAGCCCTTGCAAGCCTAGCTAGTAATATCTTGGAGCAACACGGCCGCCGCTGGAGGTCACACGAGAGAGACACGAGGAGGTTGCGGCTGGGGGCGACATCAAGTAAAGGCGTTCCCCTCTGGCTCTGCACAATTTCATTTAGGCATACGCGTAAGTAAAACAGTTTTCGCCCGATCATTAGGGCGAGCGAAGCGAGTCCTCTACTATCCCATGCAATTTTGTGGTACACTTAACGAAAAAACTATCCGTTGTAATTTAGCATAGTAATTTAAATTCATGTCTGTGTTTAAATATAAATAATCAAGGAAAAAAAAGCTTGCTAGCCCTCACCAAGCATGTTTTGCTTTTGCTAGTAATCAAATTGTATCATGATGGGCCGATTGCTCTGCCAGACTGAACCGATCGTGTGACGCATAGAGTAAAACAGTGTGACAGTGCTACAAATACTGAAATGCCGAATCGTTACATTTTCTGCTGTAAATCAAGGTCTGGAACATCGAATTTACGAAAAGATGTGTTTACTTTCACATTGTACCTAAGTGAGTTTCATTATATATATATTTATTTTTATTTTATTTTTTGATGCTGGACACAGTTCACACAAGATTATCCAGCCCTAAGCCAAGCACAGCTTGTGTTATGGACTAGATAACTGATATCCCTAATACAGTACATTACATAGATATTAATTTTTTATTAACATAGAAAATACCCAGAACACCCTGAACAAATATCTGCAGATCGTACAAATATTTGTTCTGAGGCGGGAATCAAACCCACAACCTCCTGCGTCACAGACGATCCTTCGTTCACTGCGCCACAGAGGTCGCCAATTTATGGCATAAAATGAATAATTTCAAATTAAAATCATAACAGTTACTTACCTTGTTACATACCAATACCTTCATGGTGATTGGATTAACGGTTAGAAAGTTAGGTTAGGCTAGGCTATGGCTCCCGAATAATATAAATCAAATTTCAATAGTTGGTAAAACAAATTAAACGAGCATTTATTTTATCGATAAAAAATCTACTTTATTATTGAGGCACATCACTAATTTAGTAGTATAAAAGAAAACACGGGCAACTCACTTTCAGGAATTTTTAAGAAATAAAAAAAACTGTTAAATGAGCACAAAGCTATTTCAGTGTGCATTGAGGCTGTTATTGTTAGCAGTTGCTTATTTAATTATTTTTTTATTAGGTTTACCAACAGTCTACACATATATGTCGGAGAGAGAAGTCATTTGATGAATCTGGAGAACAGATCTACTGAGATTGAAGGCTTATAAACACCAGGTGTACGGCTGCATACAATCGTATTCTGTCGTGTCGCGCCACCCAAATGAATGCGCCCGAGTCTTGTTTACACAAAGACGCAAAGCGATCGACGCTCAGATATAAAAGGAACGTACGAAAGCGACAGAGCTCATTATTACATCGGCGTTTGCCGAGCGCACACGATTTAATCAACAAAATACAAAATCAAGTTCAAAGTCAGTTTGAATAAAATCTTAGTGAAACCTCTTTTGTGTTTTCCTCATTTGCACGAGACCCACTGGAAAGCCCCTAAGTTGCCTTTTTCCGCTCGGAGGGATCTTGAGGATCCGACATGTATATATGAAAAGGTACAAACTATATACCTATCTTTAGCTACAGGAGAAACCAATGAGGGCTTTTCATTTTCGAATAAAAAAATGTAGTTCCATTTGGCTCAATTGATGACCCTGACTCAACTGTGGTTGTCAAAATTAACAAATGCATCGTCTGTTATTTTGTGTGATAGTAACAAAATACCACAAAAATATATCACAACGTTGATGACTTTTACATGTCACTTTATTTATACAGTTAAGTACACAGCAGCGACATCTATTTTCAAGGGTTTACAGATCGACCCTGATCTAGTCTGAATACCTTCACCGAGGTCTCCCCCTTCCAACTGTCCCATTCATGCTCATCTTATGAACTAGTTTCGTCAATCTACTATCATTCATCCTTTAACCAATAACCCAAACCATCCAAGCATATCTTTCTCAATCCTTGTCACTATACACGTGCTCTTTCATTTTACAATGCTTTCTTAACACACAGTGTCTTATTCTATCTCTCAAAGTCCACCATACATACTTCTCAAACCTCTCATCTTCAGTGCATTTATTTTACTTTCATGTTTATTCTGCCTTAGTAACTTTCGCTACCACCATACATTAGTTTTGGCACTAACACTTCTCTATGCACATCCAGTCGTCCCTTTTTGGATACGTTCCGGCTGATAATAAGGCGTTAAGTTCACCTGGTTTCCAGAATTTACTCTCATTTAAATATCATCTTCATGCTTGCCAACTCTTGTAATCAAAGTTCCCAAATGTACAAACTTTTTCATGTTACACTTGTTGTTAATAGTAGTGTGATTTAATTCTATTTCTTTAAATATAGTTGCACATGACATTTACGTTGACATTACACCTCTGCGAGGCACAATTAATCCTTTTACCATACTGGTTCTTTCACCATTGGTCACTAGGCCCCTTTCAGGGACACTATATCTCAAGCTGGTCAGTGAACCAAGAAAGAGCCCGTGACACGAAGTAGTAGTAGTTAGTAGTTACCGGTTAGTTAGTGGTTACATAGCCATCAAATACAAATACACGTTATTCCACATGTCACATGATGTCGAACGTGTTTAATGAATAGTATTTAGTAATCAAGGATATTAAGTAATCATCCACATCTTGGCTTACTGACATTACACGTTATATACATGTTTACGTCAGCAGAATAAATCCTGAAATGCACATTGATGTATTATACACATTTATATCTACGCTTTTGGTCACTTTTATGTCGCCCCTGTGTCACACGATTAAGTGGAGCTCGATTGAAAAGCGAGCAGAGCAGTCGTAAGGGAATTGGCTTTCATTGCGAATAAATCACGTAACTTGGCAGTGATTTTAGAGTAATGAATGACCAGTGTACTGAAGTGCAGTCGCAGTGAAGAGTGAAACAGTGATATTGAATAAAATATTCACGGTTTGTTTTGTTAAACCGTTCAGTTTTATTATTTTACCCCGAACACGAACTCAAAAATTACAAAATCTGAGATGGCCACTTTTGTTTTTATACGGCTTAATTTTACTTGGTCAATTTTCATGCAATAAGTTATAATAATTTAATTGAAATTCAGGTACATGTGAAAGGAAACACTATCTTTTTGTAAATTTGATGATCCAATCATTTTTTACAGCATAAAACTGAACAATTCGGCATTTTTCTTAGAGCACTATCTCCCACGCGAGTCGATTCAGTCTGACAGAGCGATCGGCGACAGCTAGTTTTTTATAAGCTGTATGCCCTCGAGGGCATTAAATTTAGAGGGGAACTACAGCGGGGAATGCCTTTAATGGCGTCTCCATTCCGTATTGCTCGATGGTTATCCAATTTATGTCTCCCATTACTCATTATTACAGACCTTCGATTTAGTATTAGCCAATTTAGTCTAGACTTCTAAATATTTTCTTATAACCTCTACCTATCATAACCATTCCATTTTCTCATGGTTATTCTAAATTCAAATGTGCATTTATCTATATCTTTTTATTATTTATTATATATTTGTATATCTTCATATAAATAATTGTACTATTATTTATTCTGTGACATAACATAGGGCTGTTGACTTTGTGGCCCACTTTTGAGTCCCAAAAGGACTAGCAAAAAGTAAGAACTACGAGTATTATACTATGCCAATTGTTTTCTGGCAGAGACATGCCGTTGAATGGCGATAAGTCCTCCCATTGTACTTCCGTGATTAGTTTATATTGAAATTTTCTAAATACCTTATTTTCGGTGCTGTACAATCTATCATACCCAGCCAAAAAAAAAAAACTCTAAGTGTACAATAAACTGTTTTCATCTTCTTATATATGCACGGCCCAAATTGGGCTATAACTCTCCGGTTTCGAAGCATGAATTCCTCCACTGACAATCTGAAACATGTTTCTTCATTTTCTCAAATATGCTTGGATCTACATACATTTTTTCGGTGACGTATTTATTATCAAGATAAATCAACATTGCCTAGGTCGGCATTGTTAGTATGAATATAAATCTTCGATCACAGATATAAATCCATATCTGTAATGTCATCACAAAGGGAATTTCACTATGAAAACATAATTAAAACAGTTACTTTGGTTGACATAAATATCAACTAATCCTCCCCTTTTACAATATGTTTGGGAAAACAATCCATGTACGCCTTGGTCGCAACTACAAGACGATGTTACGTTTATCGGCACCCGCATACCCTGATTCAACCATCGTCGCCTGACACGCTGTTAAAATGTGCATACCAGCCATTTATAAACACGACTTTTAAACATAAGGTAGAGCGATACTTCACACCAAGATAGCTTCTAATGTGTTTATATAAAGCACAAGTCCGGGTATGGAGTAGTGCTGCCACATTTGGATAGCTTCCTTACCTATGTAAGGATGGTACCGAGCTGTGCGCCTGCTCGTCCTATGATAAAAAGGAGATGGTGGGATCAGATTGTGAAGTTCCTGGGAGCATTCCCCGAAATGTAACCTATAGAAGATCGAAAGGCATGCAACTTTACGGCGGTGCTCGAGACTCTGGCTCTTAGTCTCCGCCATAAAATATGTTAATCACCTATAAGCCTAAAAGCTCTGCGTTCGATCTAGTACAAGGCAGCAAGCTATCCCAAACGTTAAGCAAGCGCACAGCTCGGTACCGAGCTGTGCGCCTGCTCGTCAAGGAGATGGTGACTAATGAGTATACCTTCTATTTGTAATAAATGATTCAGTTCTACCTATATAATGCAAACTGCTAAGGAGTGGAATACACTACCGTCGTCTTTCTTCCCTGAAATCTGAGTCTCTTCAAAGCTAGAGTGATTAGGTGCCTTCTAGAACTTTGTTCTCCATCTTCGACCATATCGTCACTTACCAACAGGTGAGGTCGTGGTCAAACAAATGTCTATCAATGTTAAAAAAAACAGTCAACGGTTAATGATTATACGTAACTGCAGCAACCCTCCAATTTACTGCATGGAGGCTGTTAGTAGTCTGGAGTTATGCCAAATTCACGTTTAATCTGCATGTTGCTTCCGCCTACAGACTCCTATTAGGTCGACCAGAAAACTATTTTTAAATTGATTTACAGCTTTCCTCTAAGGTTAATGTATAGCATTTGCAAAAAATAGTAATCGATTATAGTTTTGTTTGAATTTTTTCCATAATTACAGAAAGAATAATACAACTAACACAAGTAGGTATATACAAAAAAAAAAAAATACCTACATAATTTTTCCCTGAAAGGGTACGTAGAGCCTCAATGGGCCTCTTTTCACAGTGGCTTGCACCATCGTGGAATATAGACGTGGCAAGTGGTAAGCTCATCGCCGCCATTGCTTCCCACGACTGACTCAGCTAAAGCTTTCTTCCAGTAATAACACATTCCATAAATAAGCTAGCAGCCAGGACAAATCTTATGAAACAGTTGTGCTACCAGAAAACCACTGCTAACGATCTAAAGGTAGCTCAAGTCATCCATATGAGTATCACTACCAGACGGAAGCGTCCCTAAGATGCTAGCTGTATTGCCAGTGCCACGCTGAAAAGCAATACTAATGCGTTGAGCCAGAAAAGAGCCAGCTCTCGGGTCACGCGACACTTCGACCAGATGCCATGAAAGAATTTTGAAAACGTGAAGGGCCTCGGCACCCCACTGACCCAGAGTCTCGACCCCGAAAGGCTCAAATAAGTAAGCTCTGTCGAGACTTGCATATTTGCGTCTTTTGGAGTCCTCAGCGGAATCTACCACCGCTCTTTTTTCCTACTACTACTTCTTGTTCTTTCTGCGTGACCTGAATTAGGTCAGAGCCCAGCATGATGTAGGTGACCCTGAAGAGCTCAGAGACTTCTTTTGTCCACATGTCACATGTAATCATATTGTTGGTTCTAGATCATGTTGGTTTCCTCACGAAATTTCCCTGCACCGTTTGAGAGCACCTAACTTAGCACAAATCTATTTTTCTAGTAGAAAAATCCATTGTTGCACGACCAGTATTCGAACCCACAACCTCGCGATCGTGAGTTGAGGCTCAAGCTATTCCTCGCATCAGTGCTCTCGATTTTCTCGATCCTCAACATTTTATTTCATCACTTGCCTAGTTTTTTTTTTCCACAACTCTTATTTTTCTCTCGTTCTTAGATCCCAGGTCCATGTTTTGAAGTTTAAAACGTCTGTAATTTCAGCCAGGCCAAAATGTAATGAATGCAAGGAAATGACGCAGGAAAAACGAAAAATCTACGGCTCGGCCACATTGAGCCCAATTATTTTTTAATTATTTTCACCTCGATCACTAGGCTCTCCTAAGATCACCCTACCTCAAGCTAATCACTGACCCAACAGTGTCAAAAAAAAAACCAGTGACATGAATATTGGCATAATCGCCAAATAGCAAATAGTTCAACGTTTTTCAGCTTTTTTCAGGTGTTATTTTTGTATTTACTACCATCAAGAAGGCCTTTTTAGGGTTCTGTAGTCAATGACAAGGAACCCTTATGGATTCGTCATGTCTGTCTGTCTGTCCGTGTATGTCACAGCCTTTTTTTTCCTAAACTATAAGAGCTATACTGTTGAAACTTGGTAGGTAGATGTATTCTGTGAACCGCATTAAGATTTTTACACAAAAATTAAAAAAAACAATTATTTTTGGGGTTCCACATACTTAGAACTGAAACTCAAATTTTTTTTTTTCGTCAAACCTATACTATAGGTTGCGCAAGAGACACTTCCAAAGTGGTAAAGTTAGTAGTTTTTTTTTAATACGTCATTAATCGTAATCCATCCAAGAACTTTTATATTATGTTACTTGCTGCTACGGAAACCTTCATGGGCGAGTCCGACACGCACTTGGCCGCTTTTTATCTGATAAATTACAGGCAATAATCGTGCGCGCGTGTTGTAATTTACGTTACAGACATTAGACTGATAGAGAACGGCTGCGAATGAAATGTATTGTAGCTGTCGAGTGACACACGTTGCGCGTCTTAATCTTGCAGGTTCTGCCGAAGCATCTGCAAGTAGGTGGCATAAGTTTTCACTTACGAAAGAGACGAAAAAGTAATACAGCTACAAAATTTTATTTGTCCGCAGAATTGAATGTGTTTTGAATAGAGATGAGGGTATTTTGGTTCAGATTCTATCAATATTAACAAGGTGATCATATCAGCGATGGATACAAAATTGTACACCAGTTGCAAAATACTATATTGGGTGTGAACAATTAATAAAATAAAGCAGCCAAGTGTGTTGTGGGCCACACGCATTGTAGGATTCCGTAGTTGGTCACAATATGCGGACTTGCCTACTTATCTGTGATAGTTTTCCTTTTAAGTTCGTTATTATAGGGGGCAATACACAACTCTAACATAAATTAGCACTTTAAGCTTAATATATCGCAAACATATCCCTGACTCGAAAATTTGTTTTCAGACACCCCCACAATTTTTGAACGAAACTTCCAACGACTCCCCACTCTATTGGATAGACGAGGAAAAAACACATAACCAATATAACCTAAAAAAAAAAAACTGCCTGTTTTTTTCCAGTTTGTTGCCGTTATTAATGTACCTTTACCAATTAACAGCTTTTTAGTACTTACAGTCTCTAAGATAAGCCGCTGACAGACAGACGGACGGACATGGCAAAGCTATATGGGTTCCTTGTTGACTACGGAATCCAAAAATAGTCAAGTGCGAGTCACACTCACGTGGAGAGGGATCCGTATAAGTAGGCTACCATTAATATTCACTAGACTAATTTAACTTATTAGTCCTTTGAACGCATTTTCTCTTCACGAATATTTTCATTCAAATTTAAATATTTGGGATTTTCGTTTAGGTTTTTCTGTAAATTGAATATGAGGCTATATTCTGTATAATGATAAATCTTTATGCTCAGTTCAGTATTTATACACACAGACAGACGCGGGATTCATACTATACTGGATCTATTAGGTTCATTTTACGATGCAGAACCCTAACAAGTAGTAGGTACCTAAATCAATCCAAGTTCATCCCGTCCCATATTCAAAAGTTACGTAGAACCAGCTAACCACTTACCAATTTTTAAAAGGGGTAATTTTATTAATTTTAACTGGGCACTGAGCTGGGCCCTGGCCCAATTTTTTCTAGGCCCAATAATAGGTATGATTTTTCAATATCAGAATTACCTATTGCGAATTCCATGGTCGTACGACACGAAATATTTTCGGATTCTAATCCACAGTAATTGAACGCTGAATTTGGCGCTACGCTGTAAAATGAATGGCATTACTTACTCAAATACTGGTGATTAAGTTTCAGGGCTCCCAGATTTATATTCCGCCTGCTTTGAGGATTTAAATTTTACGAACATATTTGTAGGAATTGATATTTTCAAGACACAGCCAATCGAATACAAAATAATTGGGTACGAGTTCTACTTTTAATGATGGCTTTTCATTTTCGAATTATTAAATAAAAAGTAGTTCGATTTAAATAAATAATAAATATAAATAATGCTGGACAGTTGACACAACATTATCTAGCCCTACTCGATTTGATTTGATTTGATTTGACTAGATAGATGGCGCTGACTCAACTGATGTTGACAAAATTAACAAATGCATTATCTGTGCTTTTTTGTGATAGTAACTAAATACCACGAAAATATATCACTACGTTGTTGACTTTGACATGACTTTGACATTTCACTTTATTATGACAGTTAGTAAGTACAGAGCTGGCGCCATCTATTTTCAAGGCTTCAAGCATGATGTGAAACGGCCGTGAAAACCCCTCATTGGTGTGGTAGAGCTCGTTCACCGTAAGATTGCACCTGTAAATACTCCATGGCAGCTGCCAACTTACGGTGAACGGTCCGGCTCGTTCACGGTAAGATGGCACCTGTAAATACTCTATGGCAGGTGCAATCTTACGGTGAACAGTCTCTACGAAATGTGTGTTGATGCCCTTGCCCCACCTAATCTGTCCAGGATATCAGTTAGGGCTGGTTCTGCAGCCGATTCAGCTGAGGGTCCAAAAGGTGCAAATATGTATGCCTCGACATAGGTTAGGTATTTGGCCTTTTCGGGGTTGAGATTCTAAGCACGTGGAGCCCTTCGCGCTTTCAAAATTATTTCAGGACGTTTGTCGAAGCGATGCGTGACCCGAGAGCTGGCTCGTATCTGGCTCAACGTATTGGTATTCCATTCTTTGTGACACAAATAAAGAAAAAACTTTAAAATTGAGGAATTTTCACTTTTTGACTCCTAGTGAAAAAGTAAAAAAAAAAACAAAAAAAGTAGGAAAAAGTGTCTGAATCTCGAAAAAGGCTGTGACGATTTCGAAATAAAATGTGTATTGTAGGGATTTTTGGTCAAGAAATAAATTACGCTGAGTCACAGATTACATAATACTAGCAAAGTCTTATCTTTTCAAAAATATGTTTCAGCATTTATATTTTTTTTATGAAATTTATGGACAAGTAAAAAATTTGTTTGATTTAAACGTCCACCTATAGTCGTTAGGCATCGTGTATTACTAGGTACGTGAGTGCAGCCGAACACAGAAGCTAGTTGCTAATAATTTTGTAATATCTGAGTACCTATATTCGATAGTACCAAAACTTACGACTAGATGGCACTGCTAATTTGTAACTAAAGTTCGAACGCGATAACATTGACGTTATTGACTGAATCCACCTTCTGTGAATAAAAATTAGTCTCTAAATTAATTTGTTATCGAAATGGGATCCGCTCTTTATCTGGTTAACTGACGCCTATATCAGCACTCAATCTGGCACCATCAATCACCTCGCGTTAAGATCAATAGGGTATTGCTGACAGCGCCATTTTCGCTATTATAGACTCTCATACTCGTATCTATAACTAAACCCAGCGGTCAATTATTATGTAATATTAATGGCAATACTGATGCGTTGAGCCAGACAAGATTAATTTTAGTAGAAGTTGCGCTGGATTGTTTTGATCAGAAATATAAAGTGTAGAAGGATGAAGCTCCTAGGTTCAGACTGGTCATAAATAATTTTTTTATACTACTTGGATGACGGATCAAGCAAGAGGCCCACCTGATGTTAAGCGGTAACCTCTGCCTATGAACAGTGCATTACCTCATAGATCACGTCCACCTAGGACGCAACCTATGTGGCATTGCACTGCGCCCGCCACCCTGAGACATAAAGATGAAAAGTCTCATGTGCCTGTAATTTCACCGGCACCCTTACCCTTCAAACCGGAACACAGCAATGCGAGCACTACTGCTTTGTGGCAGAAATAGATATGGTGGTAGTACTTCCCCGGACGAGCTCTTTCACAAAAAAGCTCTACTACTACTCATCATACTCGTATTGAGATAAACAAAAGTTCCAAGTGCCAAATGACAAAATATGGAACGCTTATAATATTGTCGTATCCATCTGTCTGTATGTCCTTTCGTTCGCATGTCGTAACCATTTTACTTTGAGACTATTGGCACCATAGATGAAATTTAGAAGATAGGTGAATTCTACTCGAACAAACTTATACACTTTTGTATAAAGTTTACTGAAATTACGAAGAAAATTATCATCATCATCACACTGTCTTCGTGACACGCACGCGGCAGCTTTTTGTTGTGTTGTGGTCACTAGTCCGACCACGTCGCAGTGCCGTGATGTTGTGGTCACTAGTCCGACCACGTCGCAGTGCCGTGAGTCATCACTGGAATAAAGGTGCTCAAGTGGTGACCACAAACCGAGCGACAACGCTGAATCCCCTCTCGATGGAACTTAAAGGTCGCAGGAAGTCTGTGGATGGAGGTGAAACAAGACCGTTTAGCATTCTATGGTGGGGGCCTATATCCACATACATACATACATACGAGTATATACATAGACACACGCCTTTTTCCCGGAAAGGGTAGGTAAACCCTCAATAGACCTCTTTTCACAGTGGGTTGCACCATCGTGGAATAGACGTGACAAGTATTGAGCTCATCGCCGCCATTGCCTCCCCACGACTGACTCGACTAACGCTTTCTTAAAGTAGTAACACATTCCATAATAAGCTAACAGCCAGGACAAATCTTATACCAAAGAATCTTATCAACAAGTCCGGGTAATCCCTTAGTCAGCTTATATGACATTCGCGGGAGACGACGGAGGGGTCTATTCTTAGGCTGGACACACCACAGCCTAAATCCAGCAGCGGATTTCTAGTTCTACAGGTTGGCGATGAAGTTTTTTTTATATACTACTTGGAATGACGGATCAAGCAGATTACCCACCTGACGTTAAGTGGTACCCTCTGCCTATGAACAGTGCATTACCTCATAGGTCACGTCCACCTAGTACGCACCCTATGTGGCATTGCACTGCGCCCACCACCCTGAGACATATAGATGAAAAGTCTCATGTGCCTGTAATTTCACCGGCACCCTTACCCTTCAAACCGGAACAATGCGACTTCAATGCAAGCACTACTACTTTGCGGCAGAAATAGGTATGGTGGTAGTACTTTCCCGGACGAACTCTGTCACAAAAAAGCTCTTCGACTACTAATGATGAAACTAATGAATCTTACGTTTTTCCCTCAGCTATCAAGTACTATTCTTCGTGGTGACGTACGCAGTTCCAATGCTGGGAATGACGTTCTTCTACTCAGCAATGGGCCGCGTGCTTTGGGGCTCCAGGTCGATTGGCGAGCTCACACAACGACAGGCCGACTCTATACGATCCAAGAGAAAGGTATCCAGCACTTTCAGATACCCTCGTTTAATAATATTATTATCTCACTCATTAATTCAAAATCTCGTAAAAAAATATATTTTTCACTATAAAGTGTATCAGCGATGTTTGCGGAGGCTCGGGTTGATGGTTTTCACGCCATCATCCGTAAGAAAACTGCCTCATTGCTCAGCAGAGTGTGGAGCACTTCCAACGGCATCCTGCAGCTAATTCCCGATCGCTATGACCTGCCAGTAATGAAGGCTTTTATCCGGGTCCTCCGGTCGGGGGCTAGGGCTGCAGAGAGAGGAACCTCCTGACTATGCGTGCCGAGTCCAGGATTACCACCTTCTGAATCTGACCCATGATCCAACCATTTAGCGAGAGCTTCTTAATTACTATGATTTTTAGCCCATATTTTCCCACTGCAGGGCAAAGGTCCTCCTTTTCTTCCATTTCTATCTGTCCCTTGCTGCAGTGGGCTAGTCTGGTAGGGCATATCCAACTCGTCACGCCATCTCCGTGGTGGTCTGCCGCGCGGGCGTCTTGCGTTAGGAACCCAATCAGTTGTGGATTTTGGCCATAGATCTTCAGACATGCGGCAGAAGTGGCCGGTCTAGTCCCACTTCGTTTATAATATCTATGAATTAATGTCCATAAATATTTATAGACATTCATAGACTATACTAACATTTGCTCCCAGCGGGAATCGCTTGCAACCTCTCGAATCTCAGCCAGCTACTCGCCCGCCGCATCACAGAGGTCGTCAAATATCTTGTATAATATAATATACTAGCGACTTGCCCCGGCTTCGCACGGGTAGCCCCCGGCAACCCCCCCCCCCCTCTCTCCTACCCCTCCCCCTATGTCAATCTCCTAGTTCTAAGCTACCTCCCCACCAATTTCCAGCCGCTCATCCGTTCTTGAGTTATAAGTGGTGTAACTAACACGACTTTGTTTTATATAATATATAGATAATATATTGTGGACTATTCTTTATCTTTCTTGATGTATTTGGTCCGCCAACCAGCTTAACCCTAGGTTAATATTAAGACTTAAAAATGGTGAAGCACAAAATAACTGCGCCGTAAATAAACTGTCACTTACATCCCACACTTGCATTCCCTGTGTTGTAGGAAGGTATCAGAAACTACGAGTATACCACGGCAAATAAACTGTATATTATGTAAAACCCTGGTTTGGTGCAAGCCCGACATAAAGACAAGTTAATTTTATAAACATTTCGAAACTCCTGACTATTTTCAGCGTTTCAACACCAGTTTTCGTACTATTAATAAAACCGCAATGGAAACAGATTAGGTACTTCCTTACGTAAACTTAATCAAAATAGCTATGCTCAAATGTTTTATTTTCGTTCTCTATCTTCTACTAGGGAAGAACTTATTAGGTTATATATATATGACTTGTGTATAAGGTTATATATGACTTAATACAAAAACATACTGTGAATTAAACGCGAAGAGGTTTGCTTGTTCGATGCAATCCAAGTTCAGCAAAACTTAAATTGTTACGGAAAAAAAATTGTCTAGTTTGCACTAGAAAGTCTTGTTTTGTTCTAGTTTCTCCTGAGAAATATGTATATTCAGCTATATTTGAACAAGTTTTTTTTTTTTCAAAACACTCTTTTCTAATCTTAGTAATAATAACCGTGGTGAGCTGATCAAAATCAGCCCAAACACTACGAGGCTGCTATAAATCATCGAGGAGTTCCATTGTCCACCTTCCGTCTCCACCATCAGATCTGCTCGCTGTCACCATAATATTGTGTTGTTGTCGGAACTTGACAGGTATGCCAAATTTCAGTTCAATAATATCGGAAAGTGGTCGAAAATTCGATTCCAAGATTTGATTTCATTGTTTATTACACTTTCAACAAAACTCAACTTCAACTTCAACTTTCAATTTTGGTCGAAGTTTGTTACAAGTGAAGCTATTAAAAGCATACATACATACATAGACACGCACGCTTTTTTTCCCGAAAAGGTAGACAGAGCCTCAAATAGGCTTCTTTTCACTGTGGGTTGCACCATCGCGGGAAATTGACGTGACAAGTGGTGAGCTCATCGCCGCCATTGCTTCCCAGTACTGACTCTGCTAACGCTTTCTTCCAGTACATTCCTTAAATAAGCTAGCAGCCAGGACAAATATTCAAAACAAGTCCGGGTAATCCCTTAGTCGGCTTTTACGACATCCACGGGAGTAGATGGAGGGTTCTATTATTTGGCCGGACAGACCACGGCTTTTAATATAAGCGTGTAAGTATATAAACTAAGAACCGAATTCGTAGAGCCAAATATTGAAATATCAAACCTACCTTACCTACGGTATTCAGTCTTGGTCACTGACAAAAACTCTGAAATCTGAAGTCGGAATTTGCCAAAGAGCATTGTTGCGCTGAGAATCGACCGGATTCCCATAGCTGGCTGCACTCGAAGGCTGGCATTGCAGAGGCTGTCAAGCTAACTTGCGATTGCATTCATGTTACCTGAATGGAAAGGTGGGCTAAGGTCTGTGACTGGCTAGATCCCTGTAGATGGAAAACGACGCTGAGTCAGGCCAAAAAGGTATAAAATGAGTCGTTTTACTGACGACAACAATGCTTCGTTTTTTCTAGTTAGAACCTTAGAATAAAGAATAAACCAGAAAGTGAGTACGATGATATAAGTAAGGGGCGCTGTGTCGCCAAAACACAATGCCTCTCCCGCGCCTATCATACTTCCCACCAATATGGGTAGTGTTCTGGGGATGTTGGCAACAATGACAAAATGGGCGCTTGACTTTTTTCCAAAGAATGAATGGTAAATAAAATTCATTATATAAACCAAAAAGATATTTAAATGTAATTCTAACCTATGTATGAAATGTGATGCTATCCGAGACGACTAGTCGCATGGCCGACCACAGACAGACTGGGTGAAAATATACTCATTGATACTAGTATGCGTGGTAAAAGTTTTTACGCGTGACACTGGTTCTGGTTTATTCTATATTCTAAGGTTAGACAAGCATTATCACTAAGACTAGACAGACGAGTTGTGGTTGTGATTGTGGCCGTAGTTGTAACAACAACTGGACTATGGTTAGACTTAGTTGATATAACTTGAAGTTAGAACATCAAGTTTTGACTTCTTAACAATGAAACATTATTCATTATTAGATTACCAAAGGTTGGCCATAGTCTGTATAGTTTCATCTCCCGTCGTTTAGAAATCTCTACGCCTACGATCATCGGTCAGATTTATCTAGCTTGGTGTTTGATATAATGAGGGTCAACTCAATTTGCGGGAGCTGTGATAGGTTTGAAAATTTATCATTCTTGAAACGTGACGGACTTACAAATCTATACCATTTTTGTAAAGCAAATTCTCGTAGTTGTAAAGTTAAAGTACTGTTCAAATATAGACTGAATAATAAACCTAAGAAAATCTCATAGATTTAATCTTATTGAAATTTTTAAGCCGTAATTTTTAAGTATGGAAGAATGATAGAATAGAATAGAATATAATTGAAATGTTTATTGCCATAGGTGATAACACATAACAAATATATAAATACTTAAATTAGGTGCACAGGCTATGACTCGTCGACAAGAACAATGCTCTAAAAACTTATAATTAATAGGTACATTAGGTACATTAGGTACATAGAGTGGCCAGTGCTCTGTAGTAGGGTCCAGTGACCAATACCTTCCGGCCGCGAGGTCACCGACGATCACGTTGTTCGATTGATGGAACCACGAGGATCATAAATTATTTGTGGTTTGATCAATCGAACAAGGAGGATTCTTGATCGAACTAAGAAGAATCAAGAATCCTCATTGTTCTATTGATCGAATCATAAATAATGTACGATCCTCGTGGTTCGATCAATCGAACAACGTGATTGAACCGCACGGCCAGAAGGGACTAATAAGACTAGTAGTTCTGCGTACAGTAGACCTTGCGGTTTTGACAACATCTTGACAGATTTTGCTAATATTCGAAATTCTTGTTCAGAATTTAGTATCATTTTTTTTTTTTACAAATTTTCGAAATCTATCGGTAAATGGCGTTGCAAGAAATATCCCCCGTTTTTGGAGGAAATATCCCTTCAATCAATGTCACCGACGACAAAAAAACATTCTACAAAATTGTAGAATATTCTATCAAGTTTTACAAGATTCGTTTTAAAAGGCTTATTATTTTCGCGGCGACAGAAAAATTAAAGAGCAGCAAACTATTTGCAACTAAAATAATAACATGTCAGCGATTAAATATTTTGGCAATCATTTATATTAAATGAGCTTTAAACTAAGGATATTTTAAAATTCAAATAATGGCAGCTACTTTAAGGTAGCAGAAATAATAAACAAGATTACTGAAATCATAGGCGAGGTACTATAAATAATGACTTGGCGACTAATATTAGCAGAAGCTAATTTTTGCTACCCCCTTTAATTTTGTATAAATCCCTAAATCAGATTAATTTGTCGCCGCATTAAATACATGCCGTTTTAAAATACGACCTGTACGCGAGTACCAACATACGGACAGATAAAAGCAAATTTTGCCAGATGTTGCAAGGAACAACTGTTGTTGAATAAGATTCCGCCTTAGGTCTTAGGATTACTTCTAAAATTGTTAGTTTTTCACTTGTATCTAATGTTGAGTAGAATATCAGAATTCAGAGAAAGTACAAAACTATGCAAACTCATCATAATATAAATTCAACAAACAAGTCTTGCAAAGAGAAACCCACCTGAATACCAATAACTAAAAGTAAAGCCCTAGAAAGCTAACGTTCCTGAACTACTGTGATAAGCTATAACCATACGGCTTTTTGACGATCATACTCGAAATATGTATTTTATAGTAAAGTAAAATACATTTATTTACAGAAAGAATAATACAAGGTATGTACAAAATACATATGAAACAGTTGTGCTACCTGAAGACCGCTGCAAGCGATAAAGGTAGCTCAACTGATCCAAATCACTACCAGGCGGAAGCGTCCCTAAGATGCTGGCTGCATTGCCACGCTGAATGGCAATACTAATGTATTTTATTGAAATCATAATAATATAATTTAATCAAATTCTTAACATATCTTAAATAAAGTGTGTGCTTAAAAGCTTAAAATCTGTGCTTAAATAAAGTTTAAGCAAGAAAATAAGCACAGATATTAAATGCCTCATGTTTGTTTGAGGTTAATAAGGCACAAAAACTAACATTAACTAAATAAGGATTTATTTATTCCAAAAATATATAATAATAAGTATGAAATGGCTCATATTTTTATTTTATTTTTACCTTCTAAGTTAGTACTGGTTGTTAGAACTAAGTAGCTACGTTAGCTTATGCTAATCATTCGTCAAAATGACGATTATGCTGTAGGTATCTCAAAATCAAAATTATTACCAACCAAACACAAAAACCACACGCGATGCAGTCTACAGTTCTAGCGCTTAACTGAGCCAGTCCCTTAGGTATGGGAGCGGTACGGGAGGGGTGTTTACGTTACGTCAAAATGAAGCGTGGCTTCATGTCATCTGATAATTTGAGAGACGAAAACACCCTTCCCGTACCGCTCCCATACCTCCGGGACTGACTCAGTTAAGCTTGTACTATTATTTATTCTGTGGTTAAGCGCTAGAATAACTTTATTTTGTGGTTAGTTACAAAGTCGGCGCAAAACCACCATGTACGTACCTATAGGTAAAACGGTAAACGTAAGGGGAACTTGAGATATATTTTGCATACTCGTCAATTTAACGAACGTTAGCTTCCTAGGGTTAGTAATATACGATAGGTACCCGTACTTATGCTAGAATACGGGCTTTGCCAATCGGGACGGGTCGAGTGTGGTAGGCCAAAGTCTAAACATTACAATGCAACTCAGAATCCAACGATACCGGGTTCGATCCTAGGCTCCGCACCAATGACTTTTCTAAGTTATGTGCGGATTCCCATCGCTCTGTGCTTCTGAGGGCACGTTAAGCTGTCGGTCCCGGCTGTTATTGATTAATAGCAGTCGATAAGCCATGTCAGAGGCCTTCGGGCGGCTTGACAAACTCCGACACCAGAGGCCAGCACTACCTCATACGAAACGAAACGACGAAACGAACTTCATCCAATAGCCCCAAAGTAGAGATGTGAACTAGGATGAAGCAAAGCACTCAAGCTGTGCTATGAACCTGAATTTTATACTATTATATATTCTGTGCCTGTATTTAGTTAAGAGCCTTTGCACTCGCAACTTACGAGTTTTGGTTTAGAACCAAATTTGCGCTCGCAACTTACGAGTAGGTAAGCCTGAGACCTACTCCCTCCCACGCTACATCCTGTGTGTCCAAGGATTTATAAAGTTACGCTATATTGGCATTTTATTATAGTTTCGTGGTATTTCCAAGTAATAAACTTCTCTAGTAATCGCTAGGGATGTAATAAAACCTGACCTAAATTTAATCTAAGTTACCCAGATTTGTACCTAAATCGTCCGTTGTCTACGAGACAGACAGGTTTAGGCCAATTTCCATACAATTTGCTTTTGTTTTATTTCCAATTTCTGCTAAATTAAAATCATATTACCTAACCGTTCTCAGGGTTCTGTATAGTCAATAAGACACGGAACCCTTACCTATACAGTATTATATTCCGGAGTGGGAACAAGAAATAATAGGTATTTTTTATTATATTCGTATATTTTTATTTGTTTATGTAGTCCCTATTGTAATTTTAATTTGACTGCAATGTAATTTAACTTTTTTTGTAATGTTTTGTAATTTATGGGTTTTATTGCCTGAAATAAAGAATATATTATTATATATTATATTATTATTGTAGTTTCGCCATGTCCGTCCGACTGTCTGTCTGTCTGTCTGTCCGCGGTTTAGTTCAGTGACTCTTAGTACTAGAACGCTGTAATTTGGCATGGGTATTTTTGATGCAGGTATCCGTTTGCGGAAAATTAAGCTTTAGTTATATTTTTAGGGTTCCGTAGCCAAATGGCAAAAAACGGAACCCTTATGGATTCGTCATGTCTGTCTGTCTGTCTGTCTGTCCGTCCGTATGTCAAACTACTTTTTTCCGAAACTATAAGCGCTATGCTATTGAAACTTGGTTAGTAGATGTATTCTGTGAACCGCATTAAGATTTTCACAAAAAAATATAAAAATACATTAATTTTTTGGGGTTCCCCATACTTAGAACTGAATCTCATTTTTTTTTGGTATTGTTTCTAATATATATTTTTTCTACCCTGAATAGTTTGCGCAAGAGACACTTCCAAAATGGTAAAATGTGTGTGTGTATGTCCCCCTGTAACTTCTAAAATAAGATAATGATAAAACTAAACAAAATATATAATGTGCATTACCATGTAAACTTCCACCGAAAATTAGTTTAAACGAGATCTAGTCAGTAGTTTTTTTAATACGTCATAAATCCTAAACCATCCAAGAACTTTAATATTATGTTACTTGCTGCTACGGAACCCTTCATGGGCGAGTCCGACTCGCACTTGGCCGTTTTTTTGTTAGAATGTGCTTTACTAGCGTTATGTGTAGTTCCTCCCAACTCCGTAACGATAGAGGTGATTTTGATGATATTTGGTGTGTGGATGGATGTTAGGAAGGGGTAGGAGGGGGAGGGGTTGGTTTTAATCCCGACACCACGCATGCGAAGCCGCGGGCGGGCACAAGGCTAGTTTTGAAATAGGCATCGATGGATGCCAGGTTCTGTCACTATCTAACTAAGCACCAGTTAGTGAGCTGAATATAGCTATTCAAAGTGTTAACGGTGACCTTGCGCGGATTCTTGCCTGGAGTGAAGCGTATGGCCTTAAAGTGAATCCTCAAAAAACTCAAGTAATTATCGTTGGCAGCTCGAGGATGATTCGGAGGATTGATTGGTCTGTCCTGCCTCAAATATTTTTTGATAGTGTTCCTATACCTTTCAGTGACACAGTTAAGAACTTGGGTATATTAATTGACAAAGAGTTGTCATGGGGACCGCAGTTGTCAGAGCTAAGCCGGAGAATGTTCGCATCGGCAGCTTCTTTGAGGCGTCTGCGAAACTTTCTTCAAATTGCCACCAAAGTTATGCTTGCTCAATCTCTCTTACTTCCTATTCTTGACTATGCTGACGTTTGCTATCCGGATCTTACTGAAGACCAACTCGATAAGCTTGAGCGCCTTCAGAACTTTGGTATCAGGTTTATATTTGGCCTACGAAAATTTGACCACGTTTCCGAATACCGCACTAGGCTTAAGTGACTTCCCATCCGCCTACGCAGGAGTACTCACATTCTTTCTCTCTTATATAGTATCTTATTCAATCCTTCCACTCCTACTTATCTCAAGGAGCGCTTTGAATTCCTTCATGTTTCCAATCCACGTTTGTTACGCTCCTCTGAAACATTGAAGCTAAATATACCTGTGCAGACTACTACATTCTACGAATATTCTTTCACTGCTCAAGCTGTACGACTGTGGAATGCTTTACCTGAGAATGTCAGGCGGGCGAAATCCCTTCCTATCTTTAAAAAACTGCTTCATGGTCACTTTCTGTCCTAGTTCCATATGTGATTATATTTATTTTATATTTATTTATTTTTATTTGGTAGGTATAGTATGTATAAATTTATGTATAAGTATTATATTTTATCAAGTTATGATATTCCTTTTTTTAGTTGCATATTTTAATAATATAAATTGTATAAATACTTAGGTAGGTATATATAAATTTGTGTAGCCATAGTATAAATTTATAAATTAGGTAGTAATTTGTTATATTTATTTATTTTTAATTTAAGAGATTGTATTCCAGATTTTAAGCCACCGTTCTATGTCGTGCAAATAATTCCAGTCCATCCCAAGGTTGTCTGGCAGAGATCGCTTATAGCGATAAGACCGCCCATTGTACTTCCGTGTTTAGTTTAATATTAATTCTTAATTAGCTTATTTTCTGTGTTGTGCAATAAAGTGTTTTCTATCTATCTATCTATCTAACTCATTAAAGGTCAGGTAAGTTAGAAAGTGACACAATAGCACTCGCGAAACGAAAAGTAAACAAAAATCAGGTTTTTTTTTTAATTTGAAAATCAATTAGGAATGTAATTTTCAAAAATAAAAACAAGGTCCTCTCGGCATTGCGTTATTTAATAAACTGACGGTAATAAAAACATCTTATAATTGATAGTTTGGGAGAAAAATGGTTGTAACTACGAAAACAGAGGCTACTTTACATATTTATCTCTTACGTTTTCAGCTATTTTCAAAAAAAACAAGAGGACATCCATTACGTGAAGTAGATTTTTAAAAAATTGTAGATTTTTCGATAAATATCGTGGAGAAGAATGATTTCAATGCACCACTTTTTAAATTGTGTAACCCACGCCTTATGCCACATATTTTTAAATTGTGTAACCCACGCCTTATGTCACATATTTTTAAATTGTGTAACCCACGCCTTATGCCACATATTTTTAAATTGTGTAACCCACGCCTTATGCCACATATTTTTAAATTGTGTAACCCACGCCTTATGCCACATATTTTTCAAGACAGTCACAACCTGGAAATCGAATGTTACTTTAGCCTTCGACCAGAATAAAAAAGTACTTTAGCCATTGAAGTTCGATAAGGCTGAAATTAAATGTTACAAGCACGAAAACGGTAATAGGTACCTATCATGTCAGAAATCCCACGAATATCATAAATGTCAAAGTTACGATGTTTGGATCTTTTAAAAGATGTTTGGATTGATAGATAGAATTTTTTTTATTGCACAAGACAAAAAAGCAGTACATAGGCGAACTTAATGCTAATTAGAATACTCTTCCAGCTAACCTTTGTGTAATGTAGAGTGGGTGGTAGTGCTATTGTGAATCATAATAGGTCACGATTAAATGATTAACATAATTTAATACCTACTCTAACAATCTAGCTATCTACATACCTAACATATAATAATTATAATAAAATAATTCATTTAATAACATAAGCGCTCAAAACAAATAATTGTACGATCTGCAGATATTTGTTCAGGGTGTTCTGGGTATTTTCTATGTATAATAAAAAATATCTATCTATGTAATGTATTGTATTAAGTATATCAGTTATCTAGTACCCATAACACAAGCTCTGCTTAGCTTGGGCCTAGATAACATTGTGTGTACTGTCCAGCATTATTTTTTATTTTATTTATAGGCTACTTTATCCCGATAAAACGCGAGCGAAACCACGGGCACACACTAGTAAATAATAGTTCACTAGCAAGATGTAGTTGAAACCATAGACGTAGAATTTTTCGCTACGCTAAATAGACAAACGAAGCGTGGGAGAGAGAAGTCATTTTTAAATGTACCCCGTGCAAGAAGAAAAGTGACAGCAACAATGTATTGAATTTGACATGTTTTGCTTGAGTACATGCGCATACCGGACGGTCTCTTGTGCAGTTTAACTAATTTTGTAATTATTTTAGTAATCTTACTATTAAATAATAAATATTACTTTGTATGACAATGGTGTCGTGTTCAGTTTGTGACTGTGAAGATACAAGACGTAATTATCCGGGAAAATACACGTTTCACAGGTAAATAAGAGATTATTGGTAGTTCGATTGTATTGCTTATTTTATCAATTCTGCTTTAGTAAATGGCCTAAAAACCAGTTTCATTCGTAGATTAGGACTTTCCCTTATATTTTTTAATAATATTTCGTTGCTGCACCTAGAAATAAACAATATTTTATGTAAAATATAAAAATGTTTGATTACGATAGGGCTTGACCAAGTGATGACGTCAGAAATATCGATAGTCCTGTTGCAGTCTATATCGTTGTATAATGCGCATCATGTAAAAAGAACGCTGGCGGTCAAGCTTCTTCAGGCGTTCCAGCGTTCTTTTTAAGAGATTACTTACTTTTCTACTTATTTGAGAGATGTATAACTATGCATTGAATGAGTGCCTATCTAGTTTACTACAAATAATGTACAATTATAGTACGCGTCATGTAAAAAGAACGCTGGAACGCCTGTAGAAGCTTGACCACCAGCGTTCTTTTTACATGACGCGCACTATACCTACCTATAAATAAAATTTTTATCCATCCTAGAATGGAGGTTTACTTTGTTTGGAGTAAATTTGTGTGCTCTTTTAACATTTTACCGTTTTTTTAAAATCTATAATAACCAGGTGGACATTGAGGTGTGTGTTTTTGTATTGACTATTGAAAAGGTAACTTTAAAGCACCACGGGTGTTTTTATTGCAGTTTGTGTAGTAGATATTTTGGAGTAAATATTTACGTTGTTGATTATTACACACGCCTTTTTCCCCGAAAGGGTATATTTATTTTGAATTTTTTATAAATAAATATTGTTTATTTCTGCTTAATAAAATAATAGGTAACAAATTAAATTTAAATATACCCCAAAAATTCTGTTCCAGCGGTACTCGAACCTGCACCCTCGCCTGTGATCAGCGATGCCTTTACTTTCGAACTTTGAATAGAAGGTTTCCAATGAAACACCTGTAGATACAGCACTATCAACTTGGCGCTATAGCCGAGTTGATAGTGCCCACAAATTTCGTCTCCAGCGTCATAGCTCGATCTATGGCTAAATTTTTTAAGGCATCGCCGATGACAGGCGAGGGTGCGGGTTCGAGTCCCGCTAGAACGGAATTTTTGGGTTACATTTAAATTTAATGTTATCCATAAAGCGTGGTTTACACTTGAAAAATAATAAACTTTGGGGTAACAAATTGTCTATAGATAAAGTAACAGAGTGAAAAATTATATGGGCGTAGCACGGCTGATATAAAATGTTTTTGTGCTTTCAGATTTCCAAGTAATCCTTTGCTACGAGAAAAATGGTTATCGGTTATAAGCAGAGTGGGATGGACTCAAATAAGAACTCCACTAGGTATATGCAGCAAACATTTTAAGTTTAAATTTAAAAGGGAAACTCTAAGATCCCACCTATAAATAAAACCGTAATATTTAGGGGTCAATAAATAATAAAGGTTTATTTATTAACTGTATTCAAAATTGGAATAAGAACCTTATTCTCTTTATGACGTCAAATCTGCCAAGCTGTGTTCTTCATGAAAGACTTAATCTGCATTAAGATGTATTTATCTACCATACACATCACGGACGGATGACGAATTCTATCGACAATGTAAAAGTGTTGGTCGAGGACAACACTATTTTTAACTCAGACATAGACTTTCACCAACACGTGCACATATTTTTTTTGGTTCCATCTTCGATCTCTGATTGTAGATCTAGTACATATACTAAATCTATGGTTGAAACTGTGTCATAAATTCGGGTGGCAGTAGCAATTTTATTTCAATCCAGTGAAATAAAGTGTGTGGCGGGAAACCGATGCTCTATACTCTATACGTTCCGAATCTATTGGGAATGCTGTCAAACAGTTTTCCGAATGTATTGCTTGAAAGGAACGCTGTCGAGTTTCTGTGAAAAGTTCGAGTAATCCTAAAACGGAAACAGTGAATAAAGTAGAGCCTGCGCGACGCTGTTAAAGATTTAAATAAAGTGCAACGTAAAATTTCCAATTGTATATTCATTTATTAATTGTAGTATATATGTCACCGGAAAATAACACCATCCGCAAGTTTATAAATTTCGGTTAGGTTAGGTTGAAAGTTTATAAATTTCCTAGGAAATTTATAAATTTACTAGGTTAGGTTAGGTTGAAAGTTTATAAATTTCCTAGGAAATTTATAAACTTGCGGATCGTGTTGTATTCCGGTGACATATACATTAATGCGCCGAGCTTCGTCTGAGGAATGTAGCACTAGAGAAACTCGTTCTAAAAACGCAAAGAGGCAACGTGGACGGCTTCACCCTCGTGGAAAAGAGACGACGACCAAGATCGTGTCGCAATCAATGCGGCACCGGTCAGATACTGGCTGAGTCTACAACACTGCATGCAGTTGAGCCGACTATCAAGATCTACCTCTCTCGAATAAGCGAGGAAACATCAGGAGCTGATGTACTTTGGTTCATGACGGAGAGGTGCCAAGGCCGGATTCAGGGGGCGGCGATTCGTCTGTCTCCCCAGTTGCTGCAGACCAACAGGGCCACTATCTTCAAGTCATATGCTCTTCAGGTCCAGGCGAAGTAAAAGGACGTGCTCCTTGATCCGGATTTCTGGCCAGCTGGCATTGTATACCGACTATTACCGTCGCTATAGGGAAGCGTTATCGAAACCAAATCCGTCCATTGACGTTAAGTGATAGTTTTAAGTATAAAATATTGTGTATGTTAGCATACAAGGTATATATTTATATGGGCTTAATGTTTAGGTATAATTTTACTATATATATGGGGTGAGAAGCGTTACCTAGCCGTAAAACAGTTTTTTAACTAGGACGGAAGGCAAATTTCTCTTATTTTCATATACTTACGAATATCTTTGAAATTAATGTTAATGTTAATTAAGTTTTGTTGTACTTATGCTATGTGAAAAAAAACTTTCTTTATCTTTATGTTACTATTATTATTAATTTTACTTTTTGTTAGTTATATAGTACTAGTATAGTATTATTATTATTATTATTATTTTTTTTTTATCTGTGTTATATAGGCATACAACACCCTTAGGGCGCTGCAATATTATTCGATTAGATTTTCGCATTTTATGCATGCATTACGATTTGTTTTTATTAATTTAAATGTTTTCATGATCTGCGTGTATCTGTTTCGGGTCTGGTTTTTTTATTTTTTTTATATACTACTTGAATGACAGAACAAGCAGATGGCCCACCTAATAGCGGTAACCTCTGCCTTTAAAAATGCATTACCATATTGTTATAACCTCTGCCCATGAACAGTGCATTACCTCATAGGTCACGTCCACCTAGGACGCGCCCTATGTGGCATTGCACTGCGCCCGCCACCCTGAGACATAAAGATGAAAAGTCTCATTTGCCTGTAATTTCACCAGCACCCTTACCCTTCAAACCGGAACACAGCAATGCGAGCACTACTGCTTTGCGGCAGAAATAGGTATGGTGGTAGTACTTCCCCGGACGAACGCTTTCACAAAAAAGCTCTACTACTACTTTGTTGTGGTACCATGGTACTCATGTTCCCGATATCCATGACACATGACACAATACTTGTATTGTTGTGTTTATTATTTTGACGACTTCTGTGGCGCGGCGGGGGATTAGCTGGCTGAGATGCGAGAGGTTGCGGGTTCGATTCAAATATTTGTATGATTTAAAAAAACATGTATTTTTTATTATTAAAAAATACAATACAATACAAAAAACTTTATTGACATAATACGATGTTCTATATGAAAATGAATCCATAGGCTCCCAAACTAGTTCAAAACTGTATTTCAGGAGCCAGTGGCTTCTCCCACCTTATACAAAATATTAAATTATGTCCTAGTTAACTAAAAGCTATAAAACTAAAACTAAAAACAAAACCTAAAACCTAACCTATTAGGACCACTTTTTTATTATTTGTTGTTGCAATATGCAACGGAAATACACACTCTGTGAATATTTCAACTGTCTACCTATTACGGTTAATGAGATACATCCCGCTGACAGACATATGGACGGACAGCAAAGGCTTAATAATAGGGTCCTGTTGGCACCCTTTGGGTACGGATCCCTAAAACAAGCTAAACTTTAAAGGACAATATATAGTATACATATAGCTAGCCTGGAAGTACAAGCACTAGAAAATAACATTGTAATAAAACATACCTATTTTATCCTAGGTGGTCAAAATGTTCATCCTTGTGATTGTGATCTTCGGAATCTGCTGGCTTCCGTACCACACGTACTTCATCTACACCCACTTCCACCCGTCCATACTGTACATGAAGTATGTGCAACACATGTACCTCGGCTTCTACTGGCTGGCCATGGCCAACGCCATGGTCAACCCCCTCATTTACTACTGGATGAATGCCAAGTAAGTAGATAACACTTCAACCCGTCCATACTGTACATGAAGTACGTGCAACACATGTACCTCGGCTTCTACTGGCTGGCCATGGCCAACGCCATGGTCAACCCCCTCATTTACTACTGGATGAATGCCAAGTAAGTAGATAACACTTCAACCCGTCCATACTGTACATGAAGTACGTGCAACACATGTACCTCGGCTTCTACTGGCTGGCCATGGCCAACGCCATGGTCAACCCCCTCATTTACTACTGGATGAATGCCAAGTAAGTAGATAACACTGTAACCCGTCCATACTGTACATGAAGTATGTGCAACACATGTACCTCGGCTTCTACTGGCTGGCCATGGCCAACGCCATGGTCAACCCCCTCATTTACTACTGGATGAATGCCAAGTAAGTAGATAACATTTAGCTACTTAGATTTCCAGTTATATTTTTAGTTTGGGTAAGAACCTTCTCTCTCTCTCTCTCTCTCTCTCTCTCTCTCTCTCTCTGTCTCTCTTATAATGGGTTCTGAGGAGTGCTCCAAACAATTTCGCCATTGTCAAGTGATATAATTTGTCAATTTGCAATGTCTGTACCTGCATATAATTTATTACTGATGTGTTATTTATGAGTATATCAAGCGTAGTGTGTGTTGCCTTATGAACTTTTGCTGATTCTCTCTATCATCTTACTTTTGACTGCCTACCTGAGTAAGGCTTTTAATTTGGTTTTCCTTTTTTCCTTGAATCAGCTTCCACTTGTTCTCGAGGCACCACACAGGCGCTCCCCAGCTAGTAGTAAGAAGGATCATCAAAAGAAAAACAGACCGTGTTTGTTGCCTGATTCTTCTAGGTCTGGTTGCGTTGGAACAGGAGTAAATGTAAATTTATTTTTTAAGACGATTCAAAATGATCCTTGTGATTTCAATGAATAAAATACTTTTGACTTGACCTTTGACTTTGATGTAATCTTCGACCAAATTTGGTCGAAGGATATAATTATATTTTTCAATATTTTAAGAAGGATATAATTATATTTTTCAATATTTTAAGAAGGATATAATTATATTTTTCAATATTTTAATCAACACATTATTATTTTAGTCAAGTCGTCAAGAATCTCCTTCAAGTCAAAATCAAGTAAATGATGTTATGTTAGTAAGTAATGTCAATCCTTCAAGTTTAAATGTTGGCGCAGAAAAACCGAGTTTTTAGGGGAAAAAAACCACCATTTCGAAAAGACACGCAATACACTTAAATTTAACTACATCACACAAATGTACTATTTATCCAAGTTAAAATGCCACCAAAAATACACAAAATAACTCGAAAAAACAAAATAAAATTTAATAAAATTTATAATACGAAGTCTCTTTAAAAAATGGCAGATTGAATCCATTTAGGATGAACAAAATAAACACACAATCAAACATGGTTGAGCGATTTCGGAGGTACAGACGAATAAACACACAAATAGATCAGTAAATCATATATTTTGTTTCTTTTGTAATTACTTGCTAGTTGACTACCGGAAAAGCCAATAAAATGTAGCGTATTGATTATAGTGCCATTTATATCGGTAGCTACGTAATCATGTACCTACAGTTTGGCCGACTTCTCAAACTATAATAGGTACGTAAAACTTATAATAGACGGAACTAGTTCTACTAACCTACTGCTTTAATAATAACGTTCATATAAGTGACATTTAAGGGAACCTACCACAGACTAAATTATGGGTACAACTATGGCTTTTAACACAAATTAAGCATTTGTATTCTAAACAATTTAATTGTTGACTGTTGCGGGGTTAGTTTAGTCGAGTTTGTGTTTATAGTCTGAGCATTATGTGGTTTCTTGTTACGTTTCCCTTTTGTACGTTACAAACACAAACGAAAAATGATACTTGTGACCACATTTTGCACACAAAAATTGTATCTTCGTTATGTCACTGAAATATTGTAAATTAGGTACCAATATTGAAGTACCTATCTATCAGGTAGATGCGGAAATCAGACGCGCTGTTTTCATTGTAGATGTTTTTTCTTTGCTTTTGGACCTAGGTAGTTAAATTTGTTAGTTGCAATGTTAATATTTTATGCTAAGCGTAGGGTTAGCTTGGTCTTATTGTGTTCGTCCTACGTTAAGAGTTAGAGCAGTATTTTAGTGTTTTCTAAGTACTTTTCTTAATGCGAGGCATGAATCTTTCCAGAATATTGCACCATCCCCAGTAAAACGAAAGTACTCTTTAAACGAAGAGTTAATAGGCATCTTCTAGGCGAGCGTGCTTAAATAGGCCTCATCGTCGCTTCCCATCAGGTGAGCTGTAGCCAAACGCAAGCCTATTTTAGATTTAAAAAAAAAAAACTCAGCTTTTTCGACAATACAAGATGAAAGTCGGGGGTGCGTAGTAGAGGTGCATGAATGTGTATTTTAATTTATAACTGAGCCGAGTCTCTTGTCAACAAATGTTTTTTTTTTATAAAACGTTATTTTTTCCGTTATTTCCGTGTAAGCACCTATTGCTTTCGACTCTTTTTCGAGAGCCCTTATCAAGGTGGTATAATGGTTTATTTATAGTATTTTTTTTCATATATTGGTATATTCACGACTAATCGACCCGATATATAAGCAAAAATAATGGTTTATTTTTTTAAACATCAAAAGTATGGCAACAAGCTTTTCAGTTATATACTCAAAATCAGAATTTAGTTATTATCAAAAGAAAACACACTGTAACCGAAAAATACATAAATTTGTATTTGCTTTACATAAATATGTGTCGAAAAGTATCTAGGTATATAAATTACAGAATCAATATAAAAACATTTCTGAAAGCGTGAGTTTCTTTTTACAATTTTTTTATTGTATATTGAGGGGCATTGACCGCGAACCCCGTGTCAAAAACCATCAATTCGTCGATATCACTTATTAAGATATGCAAATTGAACCTCGGTTAACTGTTAGCACACAGTTCGCCAATATTGGAATTATGCTCTGTCCGTCTCAACCGCAGCGCTCCAGCTCCAGGCGTTGTTTTACTATGTTAATAAAAGTGGAGTTTCAATCACTCCTCTCAATTCTACCCGTAACACCTTATAATATTTAATTGTAATATTCACCACAAAATAAATAATAGTACATATATATTCACTAAGTTTTTGCTTAACTTTGAATTTTTAAGGCAATTTGAAGAAAGTTGGCAATTACAGGTCTAGCGCTTACCTGAGTCAGTCCCTGAGGTATGGGAGCGAAGAGGTGTTTTCGTCTCTCAAATTATCAGATGACATGAAGCCACACGTCATTTTGACGTAATGAAACCACCCCTCACTTACCGCTCCCATACCTCAGGGACTGACTCAGTTAACCTGTAAAACTTTTATGCGGCAAAAAACAGTCCTAAGAAATCTAAGATCGGCGCTTGCCTGGGAATTTATTGAGGTTAGCCGCAAACTAGATAGTGGTATAAATTTGCCATTCGACTCTCCCCTCGAGGGTTACATAATACCCGATGGCTTTCAGACTTTATAACTGCTAAAGTCTTGTAATGCTCCCAAATTGTTTCTGGCATTTCTATTTTATTTGGCTATTTTCTCTCTGAATGGCTTTCATTGCTTATAACTTTTACGATAATTGACGATTTTGACGCAATGAGTGTTATAACTTTCCTAGAGTGGGACGTCTATAATTATTAACTCCTTAGGTAATTAGTTACTACCTCACATTCACTCATAAATAAATCAGGTAAGTTAGATAGTAACAGAAACGAAAAGTGGGTGAAAATAACGAAAAATTTGTAAATGATTATTACCAATATCACAGACATAGCTCTCAGAAATAAGTTTTTTTTTTACTATTCAAACCTTACTATGACATTGACGAAGCTCTAGCTGATGATTTGAGTATGTAATCATACCGGTTAACTGTTTGTATTTTTGTTTAATTATCTGTTATTCTTAGAATACTATGTAACAGTTATGTACAATATGACTTTTCCTTGATACAATAAATGGTATCAAGACGGAATAAATATTTTTAATTTAATTTAATAATTAGCAAGTTGACGTGGCAATGGGAAAGCCATGCAGAACTGATACACGGAAAAAAGGGGAAAGAAGGTTAGCACACATGATACGGGAAGAAAGGTTCTCGAGTGGCAACCACAAACCGGACGACAAAACAACGTATACTCCCAGCGTCCCCCACCTGTCTGGCCCCACTGGGGGACGTTGGGAGAAAAAAGTGCCAACGTCCCCTCATGACAACGCGCAGAAATTTCATAATTAAAGAGTAGGAGAACTTCACAGAAGAGGAATGTCCCCTTTCGATGGACCAAAGACATTATAGAGGTTGCAGGAAGGTGGTGGGTGGAGGCGGCTCAAGACCGTTCGTCGTGGCATTCTGTGGAGGAGGCCTCTGACCTGTGGCTAATGATGATTATGATGATTGCCTTAATTGATTGAGCAATATACATCATTACTGTGCACAAGCTCGTTACATCATTTAAAGCCTAAATATAAACTTCATATTTTCTTGAGATACAATAATATCATATTTCTATCCCCACGAGATGCCTAGTACCATTTGTACACACGCGTGAATAAAACTTGGTGCTGTTCAAATATACATGTAGAAGTATCTTATAAATTCAGCCTTACCGCCCTAGAGGACTGTTTTATGCACGAATCGTGTATAATTTAGTCTTCACTCAACGCAGAGCTATCATTTTGTAATTTTAAAGAAGTCCTACATTTTTTGAACTTTCGTTGTTAACTTCATTACATTTTGTTTCATAGTACAACTGACAGGTAAAATGCGGTCAACACGCTCTTTTATGAAATTTACTGCAGTCTAAATTTTCAAATCAGAGTTGCAGAGAGACACGTATTTGCAGACTATATAACTACATCGTCGCATGTACTCGTAATATGGGTTCCTGAATCTAATTCAGGAAATACAAGGATCTTCCCAAAAACAAATATTCATCAAGAAGATATATTTACAGAATACGAAACTGCAATGTCGAACATGATATGATCACCTGAATCTAGGATTCCTGCTAAATGTATACATACATACATACATACATAGACACACGACTTTTTCTCCAAAAGTGTAGCCAGAGTCTCAAATGAACCTCTTTTCACTGTAGGTTGCACCATCGTGGGAAATAGACGTGACAAATGTTGAGCTCATCGCCGCCATTGCTTCCCACGATTGACTCTGCTAACACTTTCTTCCAGTAATAACACATTCCTTAAGCTTTTAAGAGTCAAATAGGCTTTTTTGAACGTATTTTTAGCAAAATCTACACAAAATTGAAATGTAACCTTAAAAAATTCGTTCCAGCGGCACTCGAACCCGCAACCTCGCCTGTGATCGGCGATGCCTTTACCAATTCGGCCATAGAACGAGCTATGACGCTGAAGACGAAATTTGTGGGAACTATTAACTCGGCTATAGCGCCGATGGGAGCCGTGGGTTCGAGTCCCGCTGGAACGTAATTTTTGGGTTACATTTAAATTTAATGTTATCCATAAAGTGTGGTTTACACTTGAAAAATAATAAAATCTACACATTTTAAGACAACAAAATATATTTATGTTAATTTTCAACATATTTCCAAGAGCCCAAAAAAAGATTTCGATAAGTTTTCTCGATAAAAAAAATCGTGAACTTACCTCGTCAATGCTATTATAACTTAAATACCTCTATAACCTATCAGCGTAAATTGATAAAATTAATAAGAGAAACAAATAATATTATTTTAAAGGGCACGGTCGAGTAATTTCGATTACGCAGCAAACTTTTGTTTAAATACCGTTTTTCATGAGTTTCGTTCACAGTTCGTAACGCCAGCGCTGTTCTGCCTCTTTCTAACTAACCTGAACTCCACTGAGTTAGATAGTGACGAAATTAAGTTGTTGTCTGCCTCTTAAATAAGCTAGTAAGGTAAATCAGGTTTTTTTTTTTTTTTATACTCCTTGAATGTCGGTACACGTTTATGGCCCACCTGATGTTAAGCGGTAATCTCTGCCTATTAACAGTACATTACCTCATAGGTCACGTCCACTTAGGACGCGCCCTATGTGGCATTGCACTGCGCCCGCCATCCTGAGACATAAAGATGAAAAGTCTCATGTGCTTGTAATTTCACCGGCACCCTTACCCTTCAAACCGGAGCACAACATTCAAGGAACTTCCTGAATACACATGATTCACCCATATATTTGGCCCGATTAATATTCAAAGGCATTAACATTACGGTAGTCGGTGTTCACAATGAAACACGATTCCGGAAACTTGTTTGGTCCCAAACTAGTCCCTTAACAATTAATCTAGCTATAAGTAGCTATTCTAGATTATTCCACCTCCACGTAACGTGTGATATTTTGCCGCAAGCCGTCCAGAAACGCGTGATGTTTCTGGAACTTAGAGAACATTTCCAGAAACATTTAGGATGCTTTAAAAATGCTTACACTTTGTGTCTTCTTTCACAAACATAAGATAATGTTGTATGGATACGGTCTCAGTCTCGGCACCGTAGGTCATTACGAGTAGGACGCACAGATTGAAGACTTTCGTCTTCAGGCATTGTGGTACAGGGGATGAGAATATACCTTCTGCGCTCGCCCAATAGTTCGCTAAAGCAGCATCTTGCATCAACCATCTGAAGTCAGCTGCGAATAAAGACAATTCGAAGAAATAAGAATCCGAAATGAGATTATCCGACAGAGACCTAAAGTCATAGACATAGCCCATCGGATTAGCAAGCTGAAGTGGCAATGGGCTGGTCATATATGCCGAAGAACCGACAACCGTTGGGTAAGCGAGTTCTTGAGTGGAAACCGCGTCTTGGGAAACGTAGCGTGGGGCGCCCTCTGGCTAGGTGGAGCGATGACCTACGAAAGGCGGCGGGCAGAAAGTGGATGAGAAGAGCCGAACACCGGGCTCAGTGGCGCGTATTGGGAGAGACCTATGTCCAGCAGTGGACTAGTGTCGGCTGATGATGATTATGATGATAATGAAAAATTAAGATGGTTTTTGGTTTTTGGTCGATATCATTTTAACTTTTCGTGTATGAACCAATGCAATATATGTGGCAATTCATAAATGTGTGTTTCCATTCCCCAGGTTCAGAACCTACTTCCGCACAGCGATCCTGTGCCGCTGGCCGATATGCTGCCGCCGCAAGCGGCCGCCACCCGACTCGCCGCCCGACAACAGCCAGTCGGGCAGTCGATCCCGATCAGGTTTTTACTCGTTAACGTAATTATTAAAAGAATTTGACGTATTTTCTATCATCCAAGCACATTTCATAAAACCGTTGCAATGTGCATGTTGTCAGCACTTGAAGAGATGATAAGGGTAGCAAGGCACATCCAAATGTCTTTGCCTTGCTCTAAATCGCAATAGTGTAGCTACATTGTTAGATATACTTAGTTTTATTTCTTTGGTCGAAGTGCTTAGTAACCTAGAACAATATAAAATCATTATAGGTTATTAATCAATAAGCATTAGCAATTTAGCATTAGTATAGCAACCTGAAGTGGCAATGGGCTGGTCATACATGCCGAAGAACCGACAACCGTTGGGGAAAGCGAGTTCTTGAGTGGAGACCGCGTCTTGGCAAACGTAGCGTGGGGCGCCCTCTGGACAGGTGGAGCGATGACCTACGAAAGGCAGCAGGCAGAAACTGGATGAGAATAGCCGAACACCGGGCTCAGTGGCGCGTATTGGGAGAGGCCTATGTCCAAGTGGACTAGTGTGGGCTGGTGATGATAGGTTATAACCAAAATTATAGTATCACCCGTTTGTGTGGAACGCAACGAGGGAAACGCAGTAACCCTGTAATTCTAATGTGTGTATTAAGACCTGCACTGACGTCCCGATAAGTTTACCCTGTGATATGTTCAATTGTTTCCTCGTGATGGGTAAAAACTGGCCAAGTGTGAGTTGGACTCGCGCACGAAGGGTTCCGTACCATTAACTACAAAAAAGGAGGACCATTAACTACATTAAATTAAAAATAAAAATTGCTCGCAAATTCTGGTCACACATCCAAAAACTGACCCCGTAGAGCATCGTTTAACCTACTGGGTTGTATGGGAACCCCCTTAAACATTTATTTAATTCTGTTTTTTAGTATGTGTTGTTATAGCGGCAACAGAAATACATCATTTGTGAAAAATTCAACTGTCTAACTATCACGGTTGATAACATACAGCCTGGTGACATATGGACAGACAGACAGACAGACAGACAAACAGAAAGACAGTCAGACAGACCGACAGATGGACAGCCAAGCCTTAGTAATAGGGTCCCGTTTTACCCTTTGAGCCGTACCAACCCTAAAAAAGGCATTTCAAACGGGAGTTCGCATAAATTATGCAAACTAAAGCAATTGAGATGTCAAAAGCACTTCTTGGACATAGTTGAACTATCACATTAATATCTGCAACGTCCCACAAATATGCTTTCGAGTTAACACGAAACTTTGTAAGGGCAAAGGAAACCAATACCAATCCAACTTCAATAGTCAATCGTAATGGACTCCCCATGGAATCAGAAATCCGATCTCAGCCGTGAAACTAGATTTTCCTTCGCCTCGGAATATTTTCCTAACCGGTCTATTTTATAGGTAATAGAACCTTCAACGCGTTTTCCGTGGTTCTCGTTATTCCTAATGGATGAAAAAAACTGCAAAATAAATTTAAATTCTTGTTCAAACTACCCATTTCATTTCACACGTTCACTACTTGCACCGTCTATGTAGTAACCACAAAATATAAAGTACAGAAGGTTGGATCAGTACAACGAGCGATAACAGGCGCACGCACACGTAGATGCGTACCCTCGATGATCTCAGTGAAACGGATGTTTTTTTTTGTGACTGTATAATTTTACAGTAACCTGTTTAACCGACAATGTATTCCACCCATACACATACAATACACCCACGGACCTAACCACGGTTCGCTCGTGCGGTACCGGATTTATAAGTAACGTATACGGTCTAATCTAACAACTAGCATCCGATCCGCCTGCGGTTTTGCTCGCGTTATTTGATTTATAAGTAGCGTAGGTAAGTATGTGTTAATCTAACAACTACCATCCACCTGCGGCTTCACTTGCATGCTATCAGACCTGTAAGCAGCGGATGCTGTTTAAAATAACATGGTATAATATTTTTAACATACATTTTTAAGTCTACACTTTTCGAAGAATATCGGATATGCCAGCCCTTCTGGTTGAACCAGGCCTGAAGGTAGTTTAGATCAAAATCAACTGGAGACAAAATGTATTTAATTGAAATTCCCGAATCTAAACATTTCACAGAATATTGTAGGTGCCAGCTTCGGTTGATCAAAATCTAAATCAAAATTAGCTGGTGCCAAAATGTTTTTAATGCAAATTCCCACATCTAAACTTCTCAAAGAATATTGTACGCCAGCCCTAGCGGTCGAGAGTAGGTAATTAAAATCAAAGTCAGCTGGAGCTGGCCTTCTGTAACTATATATTTTGTGTAGTAACTGTCGAGTCGATAGTTTTATACTGTGGAACGAACGCATTGTAACGCAAATAACTTTTGCTACGGTGAGCAAAACTTTATGAATACGACACAAAATTACTTTCAGGCTGGCAGTTTTTTGTTCGTTCTTCTATTTCAGGATCCGTATTTCGTAATTTAAGGCCACGAATTCACCGAATAGACATCTACATAATAAATAGCATTGAATTACAAACCAGATCGTTGTCTAATACGAATTGAATTGTGGATTTTGAATACGTTAATGTGTGATACATTGCTTGTGGATTATGAATTCGTTAATGTGTGATACATTGCTTGTAGATTAGAAATACGTTAATGTGTGATACATTGCTTGTAGATTAGAAATACGTTAATGTGTGATACATTGGTTGTGGATTATGAATTCGTTAATGTGTGATACATTGCTTGTAGATTAGAAATACGTTAATGTGTGATACATTGCTTGTAGATTAGAAATACGTTAATGTGTGATACATTGCTTGTAGATTAGAAATACGTTAATGTGTGATACATTGCTTGTGGATTTTGAATACGTTAATGTGTGATACATTGCTTGTAGATTATGAATTCGTTAATGTGTGATACATTGCTTGTGGATTTTGAATACGTTAATGTGTGATACATTGCTTGTAGATTATGAATTCGTTAATGTGTGATACATTGCTTGTAGATTAGAAATACGTTAATATGTGATACATTGCTTGTAGATTAGAAATACGTTAATGTGTGATACATTGCCTGTAGATTATGAATTCGTTAATGTGTGATACATTGCTTGTAGATTAGAAATACGTTAATATGTGATACATTGCTTGTAGATTAGAAATACGTTAATGTGTGATACATTGCTTGTAGATTAGAAATACGTTAATGTGTGATACATTGCTTGTAGATTAGAAATACGTTAATGTGTGATACATTGCTTGTGGATTATGAATACGTTAATGTATGATACATTGTTTGTGGATTATGAATACGTTAATGTGTGATACATTGCTTGTGGATTATGAATACGTTAATGTGTGATACATTGCTTGTGGATTATGAATACGTTAATGTGTGATACATTGCTTGTGGATTATGAATACGTTAATGTGGAAAACATTGCTGTTCAAGCAACTGCTGGAGCAGCTTGTAACTTGCACCAGCTTTCGGTGGCAGACAACATCCAAATTCCGTCACTATCTAACTCAGTAAAGTTCAGGTAAGTTAGAAAATGACAGAATAGCGCTTTCTCAACGAAAAGTGAACGCAACTCACGAAAATCAGTATTTAAACAAATATTTGATGCGTAATCGAAAATATCAATCTACTATGCTCTCTAAAATAATATTATTTGTTGCTCGTTATAATTTTATCAATTATGTTGATAGGTTACAGAGATATTTACGTTATAAATACGTTGTAGAGGTTAGTTCACGATTTTTGCTATCTAGAAATTTGGGCTGTTTTTCATCCTGAAACTACCCGTGCGAAGTCGGGGCGAGTCGCTAGTAACAAATAAATAAAAACCCTATGATAATACCTATACTTTTCACCAGAAACGGGATAGGTAGATACCATGATTTTTGAGTTTTAATTGTTCCCGATATTTCGGCACAGTTGCATGCGCCATGATCACGGGTTCACGGGAGAACTAACTAAAGTCTTTGCGAGTAGATGTTATTTTCAGATGGCATGCAAAAGAAATATGGTATCCCGTTTCTAGTGAAAAGTATGTAGTCAGCCATGATAGTTTCAAAAGTTATACCTGTGATGTTATCTTAAAAATGTAGTGGCAATAAAAATTATGAGATCTATAACATTATTTTTGGATAAGTAGGTACCTTATTTGTTTGGTAAAATGGAATAAAAATATTTAAGTAGTAAATACTGAAAGGTTTATATTTTTTTTTTTTTATGCTACTTGGATGACGGAACAAGCAAGAGGCCCACCTGATGTTAAGCGGTAACCTCTGCCTATGAACAGTGCATTACCTCAAAACATAGTTCAGCTGACTATATAATCCACAAGTAGCTCTTTTGAACAGTAGGTACTAGAACTTTAAATTCACTCTCAAATAGGCAGGTACCTGCAGTTTGCTGTTCGTTTTTGGGGAATTTAATTAACTGTCTGTAATGTATTTTCACCTTCTTTGTCTTTCAAAGTGGATCGTTGATTTAATGCTTTCATGTCTGTTACAACTAGAAAAGATATTTAATTAGAAACGTTTGATCATCCGTTGCAGACGGCAAAGTATTTTAAATGATTTATCGTTTAAAGATTCGAGTTTTTTTTTTGTTCAATTTTATATGAATGTATATGAAGCTATAATTGTGGCAACCACAAAATGTTATATTTATTTACTTACTAAAATTTCTACTACTTTAGTAGTTTACTAGGTTATTAGGTTAGGAGGTGACGACCTCTGTGGTGCGTCATGCGATGGTTCGCCTGCGACGCAGGAGGTTGCGGGTTCGATTCCCGCCTCGGAACAAATATTTGTTCAGGGTGTTCTGGGTATTTTCTATGCATAATAAAAAAATATCTATCTATTTTATATATTGTAATAAGTATATCAGTTATCTAGTACCCATAACACAAGCTCTGCTTAGCTTGAGGCGGTTTTTTTTACCCTTTATGATTTGTATTGAAATATACTTATGCAAAGTTTCAAGTTTGTAATTTAAAGAAATAATGTTGTGTGAACTGTCGAGCATTATTTATTTATTTATTTATTTAACTTACAGAGCAGATATAGTGGAGATTAACACTACTGAGGGATTGTGAAACTTAAATACTTGTTTACTGAGCAGTTATATTTGAAGTAGCTTAATTAGAACTTTACTTATTAATTGTGAAACAAAGCCTTAGACTATTATCAAATGATTATTCTCTAGAGTCCACAAACGAATTAACCGCTTAAAATAAACCAATTTTCTTGGTATTGTTCGTATCGCGTGTAAAAAACTTTTGTTTTGGTACACGCGATTGAAGTCTGACAAGGGTATCTAGGTCTTAAAAATTACAAGGTCAGTAGTAGACAATATTTATTAATGCCTCTCCTCGGATCGCGTGGGAATCCATCACCCTATGTCCTTGAAGGTTTATCATCCTAATAATTATCCACACAAAAGGCGATAATGGCTATAACATGAAGGTGACATCATTTCATGTGTCTGGCTGGACCAAGCGATCGAATCTAGCCGTATTGTTAATCTGACCTCCAGACCTGACTTCCTTCTAATAAAATACAAAGGACAAACTATCCATATTATGGCCTTTATCCGATAATACAATGTCCAGTGTCCAAAAATCAGGTAACCGAGACCGTTAGGTACCTATTGATATTTGGACTCAATAGGTAGGTACTGTGGTGTGTCCAGCCCAAGAATAGACCCCTCGATCTCCTCCCGTGGATGTCGTAAAAGCCGACTAAGTGATTACCTGGACTTATTTGTAAGATTCGTTGGTATAAGATTTGTCCTGGCTGCTAGCTTATTTAAGGAATGTATTATTACTGGTAGAAAGCGTTAGCAGAATCAGTCTTTGGTAGCAATGGCGGCGATGTCCTCACCACATGACACCTCTATTTCCCAGATGGTACAACCCACGGTGAAAAGAGGCCCATTTGAGATTCTGCCTACCCTTTTGGAGAAAATAGCGTGTGTCTATGTATGTATTTATGTAACAGTGATAAATCATGATTATTAATCGGGAGCAAACAGTGTTAAACATAAAACATATAGAATATCCAGGAAAACCTGGGTGTACCCTTGGACTCTTCATGAGCATTTCTCTTCGTACAGTGATTACATTCAACACGAACCAATCCTATTGAAACCTACTTATGTGGGGTAGAAATGATGTTCGTGAATGACGAAACAAGCTGATGGCCCACCTTATGTTAAGCGGTAACCTCTGCCTTTAACAATGCACTACCTCATAGGCACATCCACCTAGGGCGCACTTTATGTGTCATTACACTGCGCCCGCCACCCTGAGACATAAAGGTGAAAGACTTATGTTCCCGTAATTTCACCGGCACCCTTCAAACCGGAACACAACATTGCAAGCACTACTGCTTTGCGGTAGAAATAGGTATAGTGGTAGTACTTTCCTGGAAGAACTCTTTCACAAAAACGCCCTACTTCTACTAAACCTACCCTATACCTCTTCTCTTCGAATTAAAATCGTATATATTATGCTTTCACTCGCCAATAATCTTAATATTCGAATTATTCTAATAATCCCCTTGAAGTATTCGTCTGCACAGGTATCGAGGAACTCAGAGACTCAGAAAGAAATGCGCAGGGCGAATGGCGGCCCTCGTCGTATCGGACGCGCCCCGACCCCCGCGCGCCGAGACCGCCTTCGCTTGCTAGGTGCCCCAAGTGCCCGCATAGCACTTACTACGATGGTAAGTTCCCTTATATTAATCATGACACATCTACCAACATCAACATATCAATTAACATCATCATCCTCGAGGCATGGTAAGAAATGCACTGGGAGACACTCGTCGTATCGGACGCGCCCCGACCCCCGCGCACTGAGACCGCCTACGCTTGCTAGGTGCCCCAAGTGCCCACATAGCACTTACTACGATGGTAAGTTTCCTTTCAATAAACATCACACATCTACCAGCATCAACATATCAATTGACATCATCATCCTCGAGGCATGGTAAGAAATGCACTGGGAGACACTCGTCGTATCGGACGCGCCCCGACCCCCGCGCACTGAGACCGCCTACGCTTGCTAGGTGCCCCAAGTGCCCACATAGCACTTACTACGATGGTAAGTTTCCTTTCAATAAACATCACACATCTACCAGCATCAACATATCAATTGACATCATCATCCTCGAGGCATGGTAAGAAATGCACTGGGAGACACTCGTCGTATCGGACGCGCCCCGACCCCCGCGCACTGAGACCGCCTACGCTTGCTAGGTGCCCCAAGTGCCCACATAGCACTTACTACGATGGTAAGTTTCCTTTCAATAAACATCACACATCTACCAGCATCAACATATCAATTGACATCATCATCCTCGAGGCATGGGAAGAAATGCACTGGGAGACACTCGTCGTATCGGACGCGCCAAGACCTCCGCGCGCCGAGACTGCCTTCGCTTGCTAGGTGCCCCAAGTGTCCACATATCACTTACTACGATGGTAAGTTCCCTTTCAATAAACATCACACATCTACCAGCATCAACATCAATTGACATCATCATCATCGAGGCATGGGAAGAAATACACTGGGAGACACTCGTCGTATAGGACGTGCCCCGACCCCCGCGCGCCGAGACCACCTTCGCTTGTTCGCTACCCCTAGTGCCTACATTAAAGTTACTACGATGGTAAGTTCCATTATCATAAACATGACACATCTACCAGCATCAACATATCAATTTGCATCATCATCATCATCGAGGTATCGGAAGAAATGCACTGGGAGACACTCGTCGTATGGAGCGCGCCCTTCTGGGCTCACCCCAGCCTCCATGGTGCCTCTGCGCGCTGAGACCGCCTTCACTTGTTTGCTGCCCTTAGGCATGTAGGCATACATTGAACTTACTACGATGGTAAGTTCCCTTTTCAGTCAACGTCATAGACTTGGTAAGAAACGCACTAGGCGGATGGTGCCTTTGCTTTCATCGGAAGCGCTCCGACCCCTTCGCGCTAAGAACATCTTCGCTTGTTAGCTGCCGTACGTGCCCGTAAGGAACTTACCACGATGGTAAGTTCCCTTATCATAAAGACTCGTCAACATACCATCAAGACACTAAAAAAATGAGGTAAGCGAAGCGCTGCGCTTGGGCGCTGTCTCCACGAGCGAGAGAATCGCGACGAGTCCGCGCTCGCGCGTACAAAACATCGCCGTGTGGAGACGCGTTCATAGAAATACATGGCACGATGTTAATATCGCCACGATTCACTCGCTCGTGGAGACAGCGCCTTATAATGTTTTTTATTATTAGGTGTTATCATTAGGTTATTAAATTAATTGAATAACACGTTTATTTGTACCACTAGAATAAAGAAAAACTAGTAGAGCAACGTAACAAAACAAAATGCTCTGTGAATTTTAGCGAACGTTGGTTTCCGCAATTCGACTGTTTGGCCAGTAGTGCGGCAAAATCACAAAATACGAAGATGATGTTTGATAGCGTGATACGCGCTGAGCTGATATTACATTGTTTTTTGGCTATCGCGTAATTTTGTATAATAAACAGCACTTTAGTAGTAGAGCTTTCTAGGGTTCCGAAGTCTACAAGACAAGGAACCCTTATAGATTCGTCATGTCTGTCTGTCTGTCTGTCTGTTCGTGTATGTCACAGCCACTTTATTCCGAAACTATAAGAGCTATGCTGTTGAAACTTGCTAAGTAGATGTATTCTGTGAACCGCATTAAGATATTAACACAAAAATAGAAAAAAACAATAAAAATGGGGTTCCCTATATTTAGAACTGAAACTCAAAAAAAAAAAATCGTCGGACCCGAACGTATGGGTATCTATTGATAGGTCTTCAAAAATTATATTGTGGTTTTTAATATATATTTTTTCTAAACTGAATAGTTTGCGCGAGGGACACTTCCAAAGTGTAAAAATTTGTGCCCCCCCGCCCCCCCCCCCCCCCCTCCCCCCCTCGTAACTTCTAAAATAAGAGAATGATAAAACTAAAAAAAAAATATGATGTACATTGCTATGTAAACTTCTAACGAAAATTGGTTCGAACGAGATCTAGTAAGTAGTTTTTTTTAATACACTATTAGTAAAACATCGATAAAAGTTACAACGAACTACAAGAACTTTTATATTATGTTACTTGCTGCTACGGAACCCTTCATGGGCGAGTACGACTCGCACTTGGCCGCTTTTTTTTGTGAAAGAGTTTGTCCGGGGAAGTACTACCACTGTACCTATTTCTGCCGCAAAGCAGTAGTGCTCACATTGCTGTGTTCCGGTTTGAAGGGTAAGGGTGCCGTTAAAATTACAGGCACATGAGACTTTCATCTTTATGTCTCAGGGTAGCGGGCGCAGTGCAATGCCACATACGGCGCGTCCTAGGTGGACGTGACCTATGAGGTAATGCACTGTTCATAGGCAGAGGTTACCGCTTAACATCAGGTGGGCCATCTGCTTGTACCGTCATTAAAGTAGCATAAAAATAAAAATAAACTTTTACCATTATATTACGGTGCATCGATTTTCTTAAATATCATTTTGATAGGTCATGGTATGTGGTATGGTATTTTGGTTGCCGAAAAAGAAATAGGAGCCTTCATTCCAAAGATATTACTCATTAGTACTCACAACTGCTGAGTAGAATTAATAATGAAAATAATAATTAACCCTGCTCCTACACTGAACCACAATAAAATATTACTATACTAGTAACCGAACGGTTAATATTAGGCGATAATATTGTTTTCAGATATTCTCAGCATATAATTCGAACTTGATTTATCCTAGAGTGGGCGCGTTGAGTACACAATGTTATAATTGATAGTAGATCTCTCATAAATAATATGTTTAGTTTAGCTACGAAGTTCCTTTTACAGAGTTTTTTGTTCGTAGCTGATCTTATACAATTTATCGGATAATATAAATTAAAACATGTGTATCGGGTTTCCTGGTTTCTGCAAAATCTATATTAAATTTACTATAATGATACATAATCCTTTATGTACGGGAGCGGAGGGCGCTGTCGGTGCGGGCGAATATGGTTGCCCGGAGGTTTGCACGCAGCTCAGAGGGGGAGAAGCTAACATTGTTTCAAGCATATACTGTACCTCTCTGTATACGTGCAGATTGTGGGCGTAGTATAAGCTCGCGACATACGGCGCCATCCGCGTCCAGTACAACAATGCATTCAGGGCGGTGTTGGGGCTGCCCCGCTACTGCAGCGCATCGGGGATGTTTGCGGTGGCGCGGCTCGACTGTTTCCACGCCACCATGCGCAAGCGCGCCACGTCCCTGGTGCGCAGGTTGCGGGCCAGATCCAACACCGTGCTGGCAATGATTGCTGCTAGGGTGGATTGTCCTTATACTAGGCACTGTTGCGTGCGACACCTGCCCAGCAATCCAATTAGGTTTTAAGTTTTTTATTGTTGTGTAAGTATGTATGAGTTTTGCTCGAAATAAATTTATTTTTTTGATTTGATTTGATTTATCTAAAACACATGTTTGATCAGAATGTGGAACAGTACCCTTACCACAAGTTTCTGACGTTATGGAATCGCTAGCGAAACGATAGTCAGTGTCAAATATTGGCCAATGACATCAGGGTGCCTAGAAATCTTAATGACTTGATTGATTAAAATTTGACATTGACTATCGTCTCGCTAGCGATTCGATAACGTCAGAAACTTGTGGTAAGGGTACAGGAGTTTATTAGTTCGATCAGTTTAGACGACCCAAAATGATCCATGTCATTTTAAAAATAAAATAAAACACTTTTGAATTTGTTTTTGTTTAAATATCTCTGGTTGCTGACAAATAAAGCAAAAAACAGCAGGCAATTTACGCCATTCAAATAATGTGGTATGAAAGTAACCAACATCATTGCAACATTGTGGGAAATTTTAAATTTTGTCAACCGAATGGTCATAAAGGATTTCAACGATATATTATCGGGTTCTTCAAATGGGGTACGTATCAAAATGTATAAATTCAAAATACATACGTTTAGAATTCATAAGTTTAAAACACATAAATTTAAAAAACCTAATGGTTTAAAATTTATAATTTCATTTGATATATGTTTAGAATAACGAAGTTCGAAATACCGAAGTTTGAGAAACATAATGTCAACAAAACAACAGCTGTAATTAATAATGGCTAAATAGCATAATAGTTGCCACGACGCGTTCATTCCACGTCATTCGCGTTTATTGGCGTCTCTAGCCGCATCCATCTACCGCGTTCCTTGTCTTTGATCCATCGAAAGGTTGATTTTGGAACCTCACCTCTGACACAGTTTGAAAAGAACCTGCATAGTTCACCTACAAAAAAAAAAAATATCCTCCCTCCAATTTGTCTCACCCACTTTCAAAAACCGTGCAATAAGGATGTTGAATTTATTTTCGGTATTTTAGACGTATACATTTTAATCATTACGTATTTTGATTTCAGGCATTTCAACCATTATAAATAAAAAACTTTAGGGTTTTAAATATTTTTTTTTTTCACTATAAGGTTTTTTAAATTTATGTGTTTTGAATTTACATTTTTTGATACGTACGTATTTAAAAATTATATTTATTTATACGTATTTTAAACTGTATGCGTTTAAAATACCGAAAATCAAAATACCGTATGGTTCAAATAAATAAATTCAATATCCCTATTGTACGGTTTTCATAATGTTTGAAATACATAAAAAGTGACAATTTGATGGACCCAGCTACAAACTTGAAATTTGGCATGCATATTTGTTTGAGATTATGGCTTTAGGCATTTCGACCATTATACATAAATAGAACTTTATCGATTATAAAACTTATTTATTTTCACCATTAGGTTTTTTAAATTTATGGATTTTGAACTTATGTATTTTAAACGTTTGTATTTTGATTTCATGCATTTTGATATGTACCCCTTCAAAACGGATGTTTGGAAATTTTTAAAGGGTCGGCAACGCACATTTCATTCCCCTGGTATTGCAGGCGTCTATGCATTGCGCGTATGCCTGTTTGCTACCTTGGTAGTATAAAAAAAAAAAAAAAAGTATACATCAGACTGTGACCAAAAGAAACCCGCTCAATGTAAATATTTATACTCGTGGTTCCACTAAAGTTAATTTTAATCATGTTAATATAATTGTTTCAGCCTACATCCATGGCAGGAAAGTATAAATTCGATATCGAATTTGAAAGTTCACAGTGTCTGGCCAAGAATAACAGACCCTCGTGGATGTCGTCAAAGCCGACTAAAGGATTACCCGGACTTGTTTGTAAGATTCGTTGGTATAAGATTTGTCCTGGCTGCAAGCTTTTTTAGGGAATGTATTATTACTGTAAGAAAGTGCTAGCAGAGTCAGTCGTGGGAAGCAAAGGCAGCTATAACCTCACCACTTGTCACGTCTATATCCCACGATGGTGCAATCCACGGTGAAACGAGTCCCATTTGAGGTTCTGCATACCCTTTCGGGGGAAAAGGCGTGTGTCTATGTATGTATGTATCAAAGTCGACGAATAGATAAGTATAGTATTAGGAAATAAACCATTGACCGGGCTGAGGCTCAAATATTATTAAGTAAAAGATGTCGCAAGAAGGAATCATAGACAACGTGAATGTTTACGGGTACTTAGTTAGTCTTATAACTTTATTTACAGAAAGAATAATACAACTAATACAAATAGGTATGTACAAAATTTTAAAAATACAAATAGTACTGTTGTTAGGTACTACAGTAGGTATCTCAACTGATCCATGATGCGACGCGTGACCCGAGAGCTGGCTCTTATCTGGCTCAACGTATTAGTTTTGCTTTTCACGGTGGCAATGCAGCCAGCATCTTGGGACGCTTCTGTCTGTTATTGATTTGGATCGGTTGAGTTATCTAATAACTTGAATTATTTAATTGTGAAATGGGATTTTTATCAATTTTTTTTTATTTATTTTTTCCAATAAATTAATTGATTCTCCTTATTTGCTGCAGTTTTATGAGTTACTTGATTGGTCACTATGCCCTGAGAAAACACATGAAATTGCTCTAACTAAACACATAAACAGGTTGACCAAATTAAAATACCTTTGGCATTACCTTGACGGAGATGGCGGGATGAGCTAGGCTCCTACTTGAAGGATTGGTCTCAAATAGCCAACAATAGAGACGAATGGAAGGAGGGAAGAGAGGCCTTTGCCCTGCAGTGGGAAACCACGGCTCATAGGCCAAACTATCCCATTTTTGGGCAAAGGCCTCCCCCCGTTTCCGCCAGTCACTACGGTCTTTGCTATTTCCTCTCATAGGTACTCGAGCCGTCTAGTTCATCCTGCTACCACATGCGTGGATTAATATTGTATTTATATTATTTCGAGTAAAATTAATTAATAAGGTATAAATGTATTTTACTGTTTGATTTAATAATTTATTTGATTTGATTAAATTAAAATTATTTGAATTAAGAAATAAGAGTTTCAAAATAGTTTGCTGAATAAAAATTTGTCAATTAAAGTTAGTCTAATTGTGGGTAAGGTCTGTAAAGACCTTGACGTCCCGCTGTGTAGTGTGCATCATAAGTTGAGTATTATCGTTTATTTTATTTAGTGGTCTTGTACCTTGTGTGGGTGATTGTACGAGGGGCATGTTTTTGTGTACCTAAGAACGAAAAAAGTTTGCTCATTGATTAGGTTAAGTGAATACTGAAATTCTGTAAATAATATATTTAGTCACAAATAATTATATAATTCTCTGACTGATACTGATTCTAGTATCAATTTATACGAACAGTAAATAGTTTCAAAGATCGTAAATTTCTAATCTAATGGTAGTAAAATAAGTTCTTGATCTTATTTGGACCAGATGCGATTGTAAATTGTTATTCAAAATAATAAATTTTATTAAGTCTAAAACAAATGGTGTAAGGATTTTTGAAACAAATGGTGTTAGAATTTTTATAAATCTTGGATCCTGTTTTTTATTTATTGGCCATAGGACCATGTATCCTGAAAACAATAGAAAATTTAAACAACATGTGATGTGAAGTTACTTGGAAATGTAAGATGTTTGAGAATAAAGGACCAGATATCTAATGCAGACTGGATATATGGACATATTTGGCTTTAAATTATACCAAAGTTGTATATTTTCTATGTGTAGGTTAACATAATTGTTTATTAGGTATTAAGCTAGATTTAAAATACATTTCTTTTATACTAGTTAGTAAGAAAGTAACTTTTGAATTTCGTCAAGTTTTACTTGATTATCAGCCAAGTAAATTTTACCAACAAAGTTACATATAAAATATAAATAAGGCAAATTTTAAATAAATTTAATAAATTTATATTTATTATTTTTGTGAGTCAACGAATGTTCACTAAAAACATCAAAATAAAATTTAGAGAATAACTTGAATCTTTGGGGCAATATTTTTTACTGGAATCAGCTACTACATGTGTGTTTTTACTGGCATCAGCTACTACATGTGTGTTTTTACTGGCATCAGCTACTACATGTGTGTTTTTTTTGTCTTGAAAACGATTTTGTATAATTCGTGATTGAAATCTCAAAATATCTATAAATTTAAGGTTTATCAAGAATATATAACTGTTAGAGCTTATTTATATATTATTTATTGTACTTTAACAAAAATGTTGAAAAATATTTTTTGAATAAATAAATCTAAATCAATTTTTATACATCGTTGTTTATATTCATCTATCCTAATATTGAAAGAGATGTCAGTATTTCTGCGCTACGACGCACTGAGCTATACAACTGACAGCAAACATACACACACACACACACACACACACACACATTCTCTCACTGGTAGAGCATATTAGAAATACCATTAAGGCGATATGTCAAAATACCGAATGGGCGGAGTCTAGCAAGAAAACAATAGCTGTATGACAGTGACAGCGCTATTGCTCACTTGAACCCAGGAAAAGGTAAGGTATAGATTTTTGCCACTCGGAAGTAACTGACGTAAGCGACAAATGATAAAACTTCGTTTAGCTTCTAAAGTAGCAAATATAAAAATAAATTATCTATAATTAATGTAAGTTATGTGATAACCTACTGAATAATATAAAAAAATATGCATAATACTTTCTCTAGTCGAAGGAGGGACCTAAAAAGGGCTTTAGAAGAGCCGATTTCAAAAAATAAAGCTGCCGAGAAAAGTTTCGCGAATCGTGTTTCTAGTCTATAATTTATTTAGATTACATCCTCAAGTAATTACTGTATTAACATTAAGTTTGCAACCTTTACTGATAGTGAGTGAGCATGTAACGAAACGACTCCAAAATTTTAACATAGCGTCTTAATATCATAAATGACAATGTTTGGATGTTTGTTACTCAATCACGCCAAAACGACTGAACCGATTTCGATAAAAGATAACAGATAAAATAAGATAAAGATAAGTTTATTTCACTTAAACTGTTGTACACAGATAGATTATTACCTGAATTGAGCTATACGCTACGTTTTATCCTCGCGTAACGCGAGTAATTTCTAATGGCTAGACCCAGAAACTCCAATAAAAATGGGTTTGTTCCAACATCTCATTTAGATATCCCTTTTATAGGGGGTTTAGGGAATTTTAATGCTGCAATCTCCTTTGCAGCTGGAAGTTCAGGCTCAAATCCATGCCTTTTAAAGTGCGAGCGAGAAGGCATGCATTTTAACCTAATGATCCATTTACTGTACGAACGAGACAGTATGCACGCCATAATTAAAGTACGAGTTATGAAGGGCTCATACAAAAATTGAAAGAGAACTATGTGTGTACCAATTTTAAGCGAAATCGCTCTGGTGAAGATGGAGGAGAAGTCCATTCTTAGGCCGGACGCACTACGGTATCCATTATATTCCATTCTTAGGCCGGACGCACTACGGTATTCATAATATTCTTAGGCCGGACGCACTACGGTATCCATAATATTCCTAGGCCGGACGCACTACGGTATCCATAATATTCTTAGACCGGACGCACTACGGTATTCATAATATTCTTAGGCCGGACGCACTACGGTATCCATAATATTCCATTCTTAGGCCGGACGCACTACGGTATTCATAATATCCCATTCTTAGGCCGGACGCACTACGGTATTCATAATATTCTTAGGCCGGACGCACTACGGTATCCATAATATTCTTAGGCTGGACGCACTACGGTATCCATAATATTCTTAGGGCGGACGCACTACGGTATCCATAATATTCCATTCTTAGGCCGGACGCACTACGGTATTCATAATATTCTTAGGCCGGACGCACTACGGTATCCATAATATTTTTAGGCCGGAAGCACTACGGTATCCATAATATTCCATTCTTAGGCCGGACGCACTATGGTATTCATAATATTCTTAGGCCGGACGCAATACGGTATCCATAATATTCCATTCTTAGGCCGGACGCACTACGGTATTCTTAATATTCCATTCTTAGGCCGGACGCACAACGGTATTCATAAAGTTCTTAGGCCGGACGCACTACGGTATCCATAATATTCTTAGGCCGGACGCACTACGGTATCCATAATATTCTTAGGCCGGACGCACTATGGTATCCATTATATTCCATTCTTAGGCCGGACGCACTACGGTATTCATAATATTCTTAGGCCGGACGCACTACGGTATCCATAATATTCTTTGGCCGGACGCACTACGGTATCCATAATATTCCATTCTTAGGCCGGACGCACTACGGTATTCATAATATTCCATTCTAAGGCCGGACGCACTACGGTATTCATAAAGTTCTTAGGCCGGACGCACAACAGTATCCATAATATTCTTAGGCCGGACGCACTACGGTATCCATAATATTCTTAGACCGGACGCACTACGGTATCCATAATATTCTAAGACCGAACGCACTACGGTATCCATAATATTCATAGGCCAGACGCACTACGGTATCCATAATATTCTTAGGCCGGACGCACTACGGTATCCATAATATTCCATTCTTAGGCCGGACGCACTACGGTATTCATAATATTCTTAGGCCGGACGCACTACGGTATCCATAATATTCTTAGGCCGGACGCACTACGGTATCCATAATATTCCATTCTTAGGCCGGACGCACTACGGTATTCATAATATTCCATTCTTAGGCCGGACGCACTACGGTATTCATTAAGTTCTTAGGCCGGACGCACTACGGTATCCATAATATTCTTAGGCCGGACGCACTACGGTATCCATAATATTCTTAGACCGGACGCACTACAGTATCCATAATATTCTTAGACCGGACGCACTACGGTATCCATAATATTCTTAGGCCGGACGCACTACGGTGTTCATAATATTCCTATTTCAGGCCGGACGCACTACGGTGTTTATAATATTCCATTCTCAGGCCGGACGCACTACGGTATTCATAATATTTTTAGGCCGGACGCACTACGGTATCCATAATATTTTTAGACCGGACGCACTACGGTATCCATAATGTTCTTAGAACGGACGCACTACGGTATCCATAATATTCCATTCTTAGGCCGGACGCACTTCGGTATTCATAATATTCCATTCTTAGGCCGGACGCACTACAGTATTCATAATATTCTTAGGCCGGACGCACTAAGAAAGAAAGAAAGAAAGAAAGAATATTTATTTATTTTACCACACGCACAACACACACATAAAACAAGAAGACAAAAACTAAAATCTACTAAGTATAGGTATAGGTACTACAAGATCAAGATAAATAAAAACTGTTATAACCTGATTGGTAAGATGATAGGTTGTGTGTGTTATGTGGGGTCAAACAGGTCCCTGTCTCAGAATATGCTGCACCACTACGGTATCCATAATATTCTTAGGCCAGACGCACTACGGTATCCATAATATTCTTAGACCGGACGCACTTCGGTATTCATAATATTCTTAGGCCGGACGCACTACGGTATCCATAATATTCTTAGACCGGACGCACTACGGTATCCATAATATTCTTAGACCGGACGCACTACGGTATCCATAATATTCTTAGGCCAGACGCACTTCGGTATCCACAATATTCTTAGACCGGACGCACTACGGTATCCATAATATTCTTAGGCCAGACGCACCACGGTGTTCATAATAATCCTGCAAAAAAAATTGCAAAAACTTCTACTGAATGACCTCGTACGACGACTGGTTCCGGGCTTCGACCAAAGTAAAATAAATGGACTGGCCTTACCCATACAAAGCGTCCGTGAAAAATAAGACAATTCGGATTTAGGGTACAGTCAACAAATAAACTATCTATCTATCTATCTATCCAGCCACTGCTGAGTAAAGGCCTCTTCTCTATAGCGCCACTCCTGGCGGTCTTTTAAATAAACTAGGTGAAATTAAATTATTGAACTTCTTAAAAACTGTATTTTTTTAATACTTTAACAGATGCAATGTGTTTTCTAAAGTTATTTCAGTAGGTTTATAGAACAAAAAATCGCCGAAAAAAATTCAATTATTGAATGAAACTTTTACAAAAATACATGTTTCACTTCTGTTTTATGTAGTTACGTATCTATTTTTCAGCTCTCAAACATACACAATATAATAGAAAAGCAAGTCCACCTTAGGTCTTCAGCTCAATCAATTTGTGAAAAATATATTTTTTATCACTCAATAAACTAAGAAAATATCATAAAAATCGTACGGAAACATAAATGTATAAAAATTCCAGTATTTAAGAAACTGCAGAGTGCAGTTTTAAGAATTTTGCACAATGAGTTTTTTTATACTACTTGGAATGACAGATCAAGAAGATGGCCCACCTGATGTTAAGTGGTACCCTCTGCCTATGAACAGTGCATTACCTCAGGTCACGTCCACCTAGGACGCGCCCTATGTGGCATTCCACTGCGCCCGCCACCCTGAAACATAAAGATGAAAAGTCCCATGTGGCCGTAATTTCATCGGCACCCTTACCCTTCAAACCGGAACACAGCAATGCGAGCACTACTGCTTTGCGGCAGAAACAGGTATGGTGGTAGTACTTCCCCAGACGAACTCTTTCACAAAAAAGCTCTACTACTACTAACCGTTTTTTGGCGTATAGAATTCATTGTGTAGAAAATGATCAGAGCAAATACGGGAAAATGTATTCCACTTCCAAAAGTCGTCTGTTCTTGCTCGTCTTATGACTTCTATCCATTTTTGTTTACCTTAGTTTTTTTTTGGAAAGCTGTAAGGTTAATTAACATGCCATTACATATTATATGCAATTACCTAAAGCGACGTGCTTAGCAATGTTTTGACGTAAATAATGCAAATTACAATTCTAAATCAATACGATACCCCTTAGGTATCAGATTTTTTTGCAGTCTGTACCGGACCATCCGTCATGCGTGAAGTCTTGTCAAATATTTCGTCGCTGTAGTTGGAAAACTAAATAAGTAATAACAACAACAAAACCAACATCGCGAGAAAAACGCGATTTACTGTTTTATTGCGTCAAAAATGGCAATAACTTTTTTATCGTAACTAATTTTTCAGTCCGTGTTTTGATATGTTATAGATTGTTACTGTATCTATTTTCGAATTTAATGATAATACATTTTAGTTCTTTTGATTAAGAGAAAAAAATAAAAAACGACTATGTATTTTTCCCTCGCCAAAGTTTTGAATAATTGAAATGATCTATTATTTACTTATTTGAATATGACAATCCTATCCATGGGTATAGATTTATATAATATTAAAATACATTTTAAAATAAAACCAACTTATAATCATTTCTTTTTATCAAGACTGAATATTAGAAAACTACTGAAACACCTACATTATTTTAGCAGACTTATAAATTCAAAGTAAGTGACATAACAAACTTATCATACGACTAATGCTTATAAAATCAACAAAATGAAAAAAAATTGTGGAACACAATAATTCTAAGTATCAAAAAGAAAAAGGTATGTCGACTAAAATTAAAACTATCTACGAGTATAAACTTGTGTCTGTTAACTTTCATTCAGAGTGGGGAACATTGAGATAATGTCCTGGGGCGTCCTCCTTGTCACTCGTCCTCTAGAGCAAGACGTGTCCATCGACATGTATGGGCCATCATAACCATGCAATAAAGTCGATTTCGCATAATGTGTTACTTATGTAGTTTTCCTACTACACGACGATTTATAAGTTTTTTATCAATTGATGAAAATTATATTACAAAACCTTTACTTACGAATGAAATGCGATGCCTGAAGCTTTATTTGTATTTCTTGTGTTGTTTGCACTTGCAGAAAAGCACAGGAAGGCATTGTATTACCAAGGTATCTAATTTTGGTATTTTTCAGCATAGCTGTCACTCGTTGCCGTGACAAAGACTGACTGAAGCGAAGTATACTAGCTAGGTCTGTTTAGAAGCTTCAAAACTATCGTTCGCTAAGGCCCGTCCATTCATTTTATTTACGTTCATTTTATTTACGTCGATGACTATAGCTACTTACTTTGTGTTTTTATATTGACGAAAAAGACGTAAAATCACAGCGCTATACGGAAACCCTGTTGTGAGAACGAGATAAACATATGTTCTAAGTTGTGTCAAGCAAGGTTTAGCTAATCGCCAAGCTAGGGTAAGTTGGGGCCATGGCGGGTCGGGTCGATTCATTTTAGCTCGAATGTTAGACACCTGTTTTTGAACATAGATTATTACTATAACTTATTTTTTAAAGTAAAAACCACACTTATGGATAAGTAACATTAAAAAGCGGGTTCGAGTCCCGCGGGAGCGGATTTGTTGGAACGCATGAATTTCGTCTTATGAAATATTTGTGCTGTTTCTTTGGTGGGTCTGACGTAGGAATAGACGATGCACCTATCATCATCATCATCGGACCATTCCTTCCTCCATTCATTTTATTTACGTCGATGGTTCCGGGTGTATGTGACAATTGAACATCACCTTGGTTTTACACAAGCTCTGCTTAGCTTGAGGCTAGATAATGTTGTGTGAACTGTCCAGCATTATTAGTTTTCATTTATTCATGTTCATCCGGAGACCAACTCGTTGAGAGGAGTCAGCTAGGCCACAGATAAAATAAAACTATACTACTAGCGTTGCAGCCGCTGCAACGACTCCGCCTTCAGGTTATATGTCATCCATGAATCGTAAGTGTGAGATATACTCGTCATTAATATTGAAGCCCATGTTTTTCCAGTCCAGCGTCTTTAACAGATCCTCCAAAGCATTGGTGAACTGTTTTGGTGATATTACATCCCCGGTCTCACTCCCTACGCTTTTATTAATTATTTTTCAAGTAAACTGAGTTAATTATATAATTTGGTTAGTAGTATCTTTTAACCTGTGTTAAGTTTGTCTAAATACTAGGTTCTCTTACAACACACACACGAGCGATGAAAAATTAAATGGAATATTTTACTACTACTACCATTGACGTAAATAAAATGAATGGACGGGCCTTAGGGAACGATAGTTTTGAAGCTTCTAAACAGACCTAGCTAGTATACTTCGCTTCAGTCAGTCTTTGTCACGGCAACGAGTGACAGCTATGCTGAAAAATACCAAAATTAGATACCTTGGTAATACAATGCCTTCCTGTGCTTTTCTGCAAGTGCAAACAACACAAGAAATACAAATAAAGCTTCAGGCATCGCATTTAATTCATAAGTAAAGGTTTTGTAATATAATTTTCATCAATTGATAAAAAACTTATAAATCGTCGTGTGGTAGGAAAACTACATAAGTAACACATTTTGCGAAATCGACTTTATTGCATGGTTATGATGGCCCATACATGTCGATGGACACGTCTTGCTCTAGAGGACGAGCGACAAGGAGGACTACGCCCCAGGACATTATCTCAATGTTCCCCACTCTGAATGAAAGTTAACAGACACAAGTTTATACTCGTAGATAGTTTTAATTTTAGTCGACATACCTTTTTCTTTTTGATACTTAGAATTATTGTGTTCCACAATTTTTTTTCATTTTGTTGATTTTATAAGCATTAGTCGTATGATAAGTTTGTTATGTCACTTACTTTGAATTTATAAGTCTGCTAAAATAATGTAGGTGTTTCAGTAGTTTTCTAATATTCAGTCTTGATAAAAAGAAATGATTATAAGTTGGTTTTATTTTAAAATGTATTTTAATATTATATAAATCTATACCCATGGATAGGATTGTCATATTCAAATAAGTAAATAATAGATCATTTCAATTATTCAAAACTTTGGCGAGGGAAAAATACATAGTCGTTTTTTTACTTTTTTCTCTTAATCAAAAGAACTAAAATGTATTATCATTAAATTCGAAAATAGATACAGTACCAATCTATAACATATCAAAACACGGACTGAAAAATTAGTTACGATAAAAAAATTATTGCCATTTTTGACGCAATAAAACAGTAAATCGCGTTTTTCTCGCGATGTTGGTTTTGTTGTTGTTATTACTTATTTAGTTTTCCAACTACAGCGACGAAATATTTGACAAGACTTCACGCATGACGGATGGTCCGGTACAGACTGCAAAAAAAATCTGATGCCTAAGGGGTATCGTATTGATTTAGAATTGTAATTCGCATTATTTACGTCAAAACATTGCTAAGCACGTCGCTTTAGGTAATTGCATATAATATGTAATGGCATGTTAATTAACCTTTTAGCTTTCCAAAAAAAATCTAAGGTAAATAAAAATGGATAGAAGTCATAAGACGAGCAAGAACAGACGACTTTTGGAAGTGGAATACATTTTCCCGTATTTGCTCTGATAATTTTCTACACAATTAATTCTATACGCCAAAAAACGGTTAGTAGTAGTAGTGCTTTTTTGTGAAAGAGTTCGTCCGGGGAAGTACTACCACCATACCTGTTTCTGCCGCAAAGCAGTAGTGCTCGCATTGCTGTGTTCCGGTTTGAAGGGTAAGGGTGCCGATGAAATTACGGCCACATGGGACTTTTCATCTTTATGTTTCAGGGTGGCGGGCGCAGTGGAATGCCACATAGGGCGCGTCCTAGGTGGACGTGACCTGAGGTAATGCACTGTTCATAGGCAGAGGGTACCACTTAACATCAGGTGGGCCATCTTCTTGATCTGTCATTCCAAGTAGTATAAAAAAACTCATTGTGCAAAATTCTTAAAACTGCACTCTGCAGTTTCTTAAATACTGGAATTTTTATACATTTATGTTTCCGTACGATTTTTATGATATTTTCTTAGTTTATTGAGTGATGAAAAATATATTTTTCACAAATTGATTAAGCTGAAGACCTTAGGTGGACTTGCTTTTCTATTGATTTTTATTGTGTATGTTTGAAAGCTGAAAAATAGATACGTAACTACATAAAACAGAAGGGAACCATGTATTTTTGTAAAAGTTTCATTCAATAATTGCATTTTTTTCGGCGATTTTTTGTACTATAAACCTACTGAAATAACTTTAGAAAACACATTGCATCTGTTAAAGTATTAAGTATTAAAACAATACAGTTTTTAAGAAGTTCAATAATTTAATTTCACCTAGTTTATTTACAAGACCGCCAGGAGTGGCGCTATAAAGAGGCCTTTACTCAGCAGTGGCTGGATAGATAGATAGATAGATAGATAGTTTATTTGTTGACCGTACCCTAAATCCGAATTGTCTTATTTTTCACGAACGTTTTGTATTGGTAAGGCCAGTCCATTTATTTTACTTTGGTCGAAGACTACTACTAGTTTATTAATCAAGATTATGCAATCTGACCGTGGTGTGTCCGGCCTAAGAATAGACCCCTCCGTCTCCTCCTGTAGATGTCGTAAAAGCCGACTAAGGGATTACCCGGACTAGTTAATAGGATTCGTTGGTATAAGATTTGTCCTGGCTGCTAGCTTATTATGGAATGTGTTATTACTGAAAGAAAGCGTTAGCAGAGTCAGTCGTGGGAAGCAATGGCGGCGATGAGCTCACCACTTGTCACGTCTATATTCCACGATGGTGCAACCCACTGTGAAACGAGGCCCATTGAGGCTCTGCCTACCCCTTCGGGGAAAAAGGCGTGTGTCTATGTATGTATGTATGTAAATACTAGGTTCTCTTACAACACACACACGAGCGATGAAAAATTACATGGAATATATTACTACTATTACTAGTTTATTAATCAAGATTATGCAATCTGACCTTAGTTATGCTCTGGTTATGAAATAAAGTTTGTTATTACGGTTATAATGTTGTTGCAATTAGTATCAACAGGTATTAGAGCACGGCGCAGTGATAAGGGTTTTAGTTGGTAGGTTGCCTTTTTCAAGGCGGATTCCAACATAACCGGTTACCGGTATCCATGATGGATTTCCCAATCTTCCTAGATTTCCACCAAGTATTCAAAAAAAAAAAACTACTATGGCGAACCAGTGCCCGAGATAATCACAGAAGATTTGTTAGCCGTTCATCCTACATGCAGATAGTCCAAGTTGCGGTTTGTCCAGTAAAAACGTTGGCAGTATCCCAGAATATCTAGGTAATAGTAGGTACTTGCAACCTTCGACCAAAGAAATTTGGTCGAAGCTTGCAACAATGTTATAGTGCAGTCAACACAGAAAACCTCCGTCCAGTGAGATTGAATTGGATGGGATTAGACTGTTGGTCCTGCACTAGAACGCTCATTGTTGCGTATTCATAGAGGCAACACTTCGATATAACGATAGTCCACTTGGCATCGCTGCAAGGATTTTAGAAATGCCCAGATGGAGTCTAAAAATTAAAAAAAATTAAAAAAAAACTTTATTTCAGGCTTACTGAGAAATGCACTAAACCTAAACAGTAAGCCCATATCAACATAAATACCGTAGAAACTAACATACACATAAACAAAAAAAAACTTTATTTATTACTTAATCTAACACACGTGTGATCGCCGACGCGTCGCGGCCCGGGGGATCACGTGACAGGCGTCCCTTGAACCGCCGGAACTTCACCCCTTTCGGCCAGAAGTCAGGGCTCAAGTAAGTCATCACATTTTCCGTAGGGACCCTCACCATAAATGAGCTAAAGCTCACATTATGACGAGAGTCCAACTTCATGACCCTCAAACCCACTCCGGCTTTCTAAGCCTTCGTAGTCCACAGTAGCCGATTATGCCCTTCAGACATTATACCATAGAACTTTTGAAACTATCATGGATATTTACCATGATTAAATATCATCATAATCATGGTAAATATCCCGTTTTTAGTGAAAATTATTATACCATAGACTAACAAAGGAACTCGTTACACACATAAACCCTTTGTATAAAAGTTCTCTCTGGTCAAAATAAAATGAAATTCAAAACTGACACCTGAAAAACTAAATACGCGTCATATTTTACAGAAAAACAGTAATGTAATTTTTTAAAATAATATAAATTCAATCAAGTGAAATGCCAAACTCTCGGCGTCGTAGATTTTCGGTACATAATGGAATTGCCGGAAAAGACCACTGCAAAGGACAGAGTGGCTTGCAAACCAGGTATTATACCCGAGATTTAACTTGTTAGCTCCATGGTAGGTACAATAGTTACTCACTCCACTCACAGACCGTTTATTACTAGATCCACATACATAAATACACACACGCCTTTTTCCCCGAAGGGCTAGGCAGAGCCTCAATGGGCCTCTTTTCACAGGGGATTGCACCATCGTGGAATATAGACGTGACAAGTGGTGAGCTCATCGCCGCTATTGCTTCCCACGACTGACTCGACTAACGCTTTCTTCCAGTAATAACACATTCCATAATAAGCAAGCAGTCAGGACAAATCTTATACCAACCAATCTTATCAACAAGTACGGGTAATCACTTAGTCGGCTTTTACGGCATCCACGGGAGGAGACGGAGGGGTTTGTTCTAAGGTCAGACACACCACGGCCTATTCCTAGATCTTAGGATATTATTACTAGATTTATGGCTCCTTAACAATACTTGTGAAACGCTGCGACTCCGTGTTGGAGTTATTTTCATATAATTTCAACACCCCGCTGCTGTACCCCTTTAGGGGGTGAATTACGGAAATATTTGTTTGGGTGTACCTCTAAACCACAAAAGAAATGTATTAGCCAAATTTTAGGTCTCTAGGACTTACGGTTTAGGCTTTGTGTGTCGTTGGTAATCAGTCAGTCTGTCACGCAAGGGATTTTTAAGGGGGGGGTCAAGCTTTATATTAACTTGCAATGTATGTCCGGGTGGAATCTTGCAACTGAATTTTAAAGAACTTATCCTTAACCGATTGAGCTGAAATTTGGCATACCTGTCAAGTTCCGATGACAATACAATATGATGGTGACAGCTAGCTGATCTGATGATGGAGACTGAAGGTGGACAACGAAACTCCTCGATGACTAATAGTAGACTGGCCGTGTTTAAGCTCATTTTGATCAGCACACGATTACGATCACAAATTTTATAAAAGCTTATATTTCAAAATATATTTTCACAAATAACTTATTGTTTATTATTTTAAATTTGTCTCAAGGTATCTGTAGTTTAAATGTAAATTCTTAAATAGCTGAGATCTTTGTCCCAAGACCACTTGTCGTGGCATTCTATGAGGGTGGCTTACATCAGCAAGTCTGACTCTGTTGACGATAAAAGCTGATGAATAGTTTTCTTGACATACATGTCTGAAATGTTTTCTATCACGGATGTTAAACAACCGAAAAATAAATCTGATCAGGGAACCCCAGTTCAAAGGTCACTTGATCAAGGTCACTCAGCGTGCTATGGAACGAGCTACGCTCGGAGTTTCTGGGACGGATAAAATCCGCAATGAAGATATCCAACAGAGAACTAAGGTCATCGACATATCTCTGAGAATTAGCAAGCTGAAATGGCAATGGGCTGGGTGGGCATATATGCCGAAGCAGCGACAACCTCTGGGGTAAACGTGTTCTAGAGTGGAGACCACTTCTTGGTAAACGTAGTGTGGGGCGCCCTCGGGCTAGATGGAGTAAGGCGTAAGGGGGCTGGTAGAAAGTGGATGGGAAGAGCTGGAAATCGGTCTAAATGGCGCGCATTGGGAGAGGCCTATGTCCAGCAGTGGACTGATGCAGGCTGATGATGATAATGATGAACCCACTTGTGTATCACCTTGTCTTTTAGCTGCTACCGATAGATTGTACTAGACATCTAGAGACGCGATTACGATAACAAATTGATCTGTAAACTATGAGAATATAAAGCGAATTAAGCATTATCAAATTAGTGTTTTATGCAATAAAAAATACTAAGAAGTACAGAGTTTTCATAATTGAGGGTCGTTATTTAACACTCATTATCTGAAGATTATATTGCAGTCCTTACCTAGTCTTTAACGCCCAATTGAAGCTCACTTTATATTGTTTAAACAGTTTTTTTTTTGTGGATGATGAAACAAGCAAGTAGTCCACCTGATGTTAAGCGATAACCTCTGCCTTTAACAATACATTACCTAATAGGTCACGTCCACCTAGGACGCACCCTATGCGGCATTGCACTGCGCCCGCCACCCTGAGACTTATAGATGAAAAGTCTCATGTGCCTATAATTTCACCGGCAACCATACCCTCGAGCACTACTGCTTTGCGGCAGAAAAAGTACGGTGGTACGACTTCTAACGACGAACTCCTTTACAAAAAATCTCTACTACTACTAAATAATTCATGTAATGGGTCTACTACGTATAGCTCTTGAGGTCCCGAGCCTCCCCATTTCACAGATAGTGACCTTCCCCCTGTCCCCACTCCTCAGCATCACTCGTAAATCGACGATATATTTTTTTTTGTACATTACGTCCAACCATTTAATAAGTTGAATTATTTCAGTTCTGCTTCTGAAACTGACTCTGACGTAAAAAGAACAGGAAACATTGTTGTCGCTACCTCACAAGGTGCACATTCAGCTTCCATAACAAAGAACAGAATGCCACCAAACAGCTCAAATAATTTAAATAACTTAACTATAATAGCAGACTATCCAAGCTCATCCTCAATGTTTATAGTGAAAAACAACTCAAATCCAACCGTTGACAAAGATGTAACTGCCAGTTCAAGCAGTATCAATCTATTTAACATGCTTAATGCCTCAGATGGCATACCTGACCTATCACTATCACAAGATAACACAGATAATATAGAGACACAGACAAAACAAGTCAGACATTTGGCCCGCGACAAAACACCACGGAAACTAGATAAGTTTCCACAACAGCATCGCGTTAAAGTAAGAAGTCCCAAACAACGGGCACCGACCTTAGATAGTCAGAATAACATTCAACCCCAGAGTAATAACATCACTACATGCTCAGTCGGAATGGATGCCATTGATTGGGGCACAGAGGTGGAGATTTGCGTCCATAATTCTGAAAATATAGAAGAAATCGAGGACGAGGAGAGGCAGAGTGATCACTCTTTGGACGATATGTGCCGTATCTGTCACGGCGGCGATGGGTTGTCCCAAGAGCTTGGACCGTTGATATCGGCGTGCGCGTGCCGAGGGACCGTGGGCCGCGTGCACGTCAAATGTCTGGAGAGATGGCTGACAGAGTCTGGGAAGTCGAGGTGCGAACTGTGCGGGATGAAGTACACGACGCGTCGCGTTCACAGATACGGCGTGCCGAGAGCTTTGGTCATGTGGATACTGAGTCAAAATGCTAAACAGGTAAGCTGCCTACGCGTTTGAAATTATTAGCTAAGTTATTTGCAAAAACATGCAGAAGGTTCGATCGGAGTTGTGTTATTATAATGAAGGCAACAAAAAATAATTGAATGATAGTTTTGAAGAAAAACGGTTTTGAAAAAAAACTACGAAAACAGAGGTTTTTTCTAAAAATTATTTCTGATATAATAATTGTTTTTTTTTAATTTTGGAATCATATATTTAAATATTTGACATGATGTAGGTATTTTTTTCCTTATATTTTTCCATAAATAATACTTATGGAGAAAAAAGGTTGTAACTTGTAATCTATCGCATTTCATACATATCCACGCCTTAACGAGTTCAAGTACCTCGCAAGTCGCAATGAGCAACTCGAATAAAACCAACAATGAAACTTAAATCGTAATAAATCATTAAGATGTGAATACCAACTTGCGAAAGGTTTAATACTTGTACTATTATTTATTCTGTTGTTTTAATCAAATAACCCTCTTTTTGGGCACTAGGGTAAAAATACATTTGGTTTCGACGCTGTTGGTATGGGCCCACGGCAAGATCCCATGTTACAATGTACGAGATATGAAAATAAACTCGCGTGTTTCTCGATAAATTGGTAGGTATATGACGTCTTGGACCCCACAGAAGCTCAAAAACCCATGCACCGATCAAGTTCATGTTCGAACTTAAAAATTCTAGTCACATAACCTCTTACCTACCAAGTTTCATCAAGATTGGATCAACGGTTCTACTGCTATCTTCCAACAAACACTCATAAAATATTATACATACATACAAACGCCGATTTGTCCAAGTTGTCTCAGCAACTCGCTTCGGTCGTTCAATTACAATTTAATATTTTCATATAGGAAGATTTTCGTTTACCCCTTACACATTTTAAATGGACGGACCATTTTTCTCTAGGATTTGACGTAATCTTAGCCATTTATCTTTAATTTATTGTAAGCTTCACAAAAATGTTACTTAAATTTTCCGTTTCTCAGTGGACGTTATTATTATTCAAGCTTCAGTATTGTAATAGACTTTTCGTCCTCTTTCGGTTAACCGAGAGTTTTGCATAAAATTAAGGTTTCCACGACAAAACAATATCATACTAACCGGAGTGTTTGGGCTCATTCTAATCAGCTCACGGTTCCAAACAACTAATTATTTCTTCTTCAACCGGAATAGTAACTTAATAAGCTTGTCTTGAAAAATATTTTTGAAACCAAACACTTATGTAGGTAGGTACGTATGTAAAAGTAGCATGGAAAAGTACGTTTACACAACTATAGGTTAATAATAGTTGCAAATTCTGGAGCTCTACTTTGTTCTTTAAGTTCCTATATGGGTGTATAGAAAAATGAAAGAAGACAAGTAGTTTATCGTTTAAATAAAACGGTAAATCTGTACTTTTTTTTCAGTTCTGTCCGTTACGTAGGTATTCCTTCTATTCCTTTATAACATTTCAACAACATAACATGCTTTGATAGTTGTTAGCTGCAACGCGCTCAGTACTGTGTTTTAAAATGTTTCAGTCTTCAATTTTTGACAATGTTTTTCTGATGGCAAAACTTATTATTTTGTCGTAAATTTAGTATACTTAGGTACTTCAAAAGAAAAATAGAGATAGCTTCTTTCATAAAAGCTTTCAGTTAGATATTCTTTAGACCTTTGTATATTTACCGTGTAGCAGATGCCAGTCAGTACACCAATAAATTCTGCCAAGATGGAGAAATTGGTGGAAATTATTTGGATTTCTGTGATAGTACGTTGTTTTCATGCATTTCTACATAATTTCTGTTTATCTAGTTGAGGTGTCTGTCATTGGAGTAAAAACATTATACCAATTTTTTTTTTTTTTTTATCAGCATTACATTAAAATTTTTTTTTTTTTTTTTTAAATGCATAATATTTTGTTCAATTGGCACTTGGCACAGGCACGCCTAATCGCAGTTCAGACGACAACATTCTTAATTTCGGATAATTAGTTTATTTCAACACACTTGCTCGTAAAGTGGCCCTTGTTGCAGTGTTTTTGGGGTCATAAAGCATCATATTATGCACACGTGCTCTTTACTTTATCACACAAATGTGGTACAGAAATTGTTTCTTTGAGTCCATTAAAAAAATACTAGCAAAGAGTTAAGAATAAACTTATATTGAAGAAAAAATAATTAACAGCTATCTATATCAATTACCACATAATTTAAGTGTTTGCAAAATGTATTTTTTGTGAAAAATTGTAAAGGCTTTATTGAATGTTTGAGGCTCTCATTTTAAATTTTCTTACAATTTATAACTACTGCATAATTTCAGTTCAAACTTTTATAAAATGTGAATAAAATGATGTCAAATTTATACGAAGAAAAATTAAACTTGAGATAGGTACTTGGTGGGATATACCTTTTTCCTCGCAAGTGTGTTGAAAACTTAGAACATTGCAGGCCTCCGTACCGTGAAAAACGCCGTATGAAACGCGTGAGCATTGGTCATTACAGCTCTCGACTCCACTACACCCTCGCCCATTGGCTTGGGCTGGAATCCCGCCTCGACTATAATGCCCAACTTAACTCACTTGTATAATAATGTACTATTTTTGATATTTCTTAGCTGATGGTGGACAGTCTAGGGATAATGCTGATGTCACCACTGGCCGTGCTCGCAGCCTGGCTGTCTGGGCGAACACTCGCCGGCCTGATGACCCAGGACAATCGCTCTACACCGTGGCCTCTAGCATCCACCTTCGTGCTTGCTTGCATGACCCTCGTTAGTTTTTACAAGCTTTTATTTAACTTGCAAAGTATGTATGTTTGTTTGGGTGGAATCCGGGTGAAATCTTGCAACTGATTTTGAACCCCCGACGCAAAAACGACGTTTTTTTTTTTTTTAATACTTCTTGAATGACGGAACAAGCAGATGACCCACCTGATGTTAAGCGGTAACCTCTGCCTATAAACAGTGCATTAATGTGACATTGCACTGCGCCCGCCACCCTGAGACAAAGTGTTATAAGTTTGACGTGTCTGTGTGTGTGTCTGTCTGTGGCATCGTAGCTCCCGAACGGATGAACCTATTTTGATTTTGTTTTATTTTGTTTAAAAGGTGAATTAGTCGGTTCTTAGCTCTCTTTGATCAAAATCGGTTCAGCCGTTTCATTGCGTTGAGAGTTTTTTTAATTTTTACAAAATTAATTACTTGTTATAGCAGTTATCCTCAACCAAATGAGCTGAAATTTGGCATACCTGTCAATTTCCGATGACAATACAATATGATGGTGATAGCGAGCTGATCTGATGATGGAGACGGAAGTGGCCAATGGAACTCCTCGATGGATAATTGTTGTCTGGCCGTGTTTAGGCTCATTTTGATCAGCACACGGTTACGATCACTAATTTTATAAAAGCTTGTATGGAAAAATATATTTTTTAACAAAAAACTTATTAAATGTCGTAATGCGCATGCAACATTATCACTACTAGACTGTGTTATCTTATCACTGCTGAAGCTCGGGACCTACTTGAGCTAGGAGGAGATGCTGATTTTCTATAGTTACCATGGTTTCTTTCACTATTAGTGTTTACAGCACACGCCACAAAACTAATACAGCATTGCCTTTTTCTTTTTAACTATGATATACCTTTGTTTGACCACGATCTCACCTGTTGGTAAGTGACGATGTGGCCGAAGAGGAAGCACAAAGGTCTGGAAGGCAGCTATTCACTCTTAGCCTTGAAGAGATCTAGATTATAGTTTTTAGGAAAGACTAACGACGGTAGGGTATTCCACTCCTTAGCAGTTCACATTATAAAGGTAGAAGTGAAAAGTTTAGTACGAATAGAGGGTATAGGTACTAATGAGGTAAGGGTGGTACCGAGCCGTGCGGCTGCTCGTCCTATGATGAAAAGGAGATGGTGGGATCAGATCGTGAAGTTTCTGGGAGCATTCCCCCTGAAATGTAACCTATAGAAGATCGAAAGGCATGCAACTTTACGGCGGTGCTCGCGACTCTGGATCTTAGATCTTGGGAGTATTCGCAGGCGACAAATGTATGAATGATGCAACAAAGCAGCAAGACGCAAAAAGGTTTGCTATGAGCAAAAGATGCGGTCGATAAACAAAATCAGCATATTTTCATAGCACCAAACACGAGCGCTCGCGTGCGAACCAAGTCTGGCTGTTGTTGGTGTCTAAAATCCTATTCTAGCACCAAAAAACAGACCGTTATTTTACACGTCTTGCGCCCTGTCCTGCTAGTAATAATATAATATGTTTATGGCTATAACTGATTAATAATATAATATGTTTATGGCTATAACTGATTAATAATATAATATGTTTATGGCTATAACTGATTAATAATATAATATGTTTATGGCTATAACTGATTAATAATATAATATGTTTATGGCTATAACTGATTAATAATATAATATGTTTATGGCTATAACTGATTAATAATGTAATATGTTTATGGCTATAACTGATTAATAATATAATATGTTTATGGCTATAGCTGATTAATAATATAATATGTTTATGGCTATAACTGATTAATAATATAATATGTTTATGGCTATAACTGATTAATAATATAATATGTTTATGGCTTTAACTGATTAATAATATAATATGTTTATGGATATAACTGATTAATATTATAATATGTTTATGGCTATAACTGATTAATAATGTAATATGTTTATGGCTATAACTGATTAATAATATAACATGTTTATGGCTATAACTGATTAATAATGTAATGTGTTTATGGCTATAACTGATTAATAATGTAATATGTTTATGGCTATAACTGATTAATAATGTTATATGTTTATGGCTATAACTGATTAATAATATAATATGTTTATGGCTATAACTGATTAATAATGTAATATGTTTATGGCTATAACTGATTAATAATGTAATATGTTTATGGCTATGACTGATTAATAATATAATATGTTTATGGCTATGACTGATTAATAATATAATATGTTTATGGCTATAACTGATTAATAATATAATATGTTTATGGCTATAACTGATTAATAATGTAATATGTTTATGGCTATAACTGATTAATAATGTAATATGTTTGTGGCTATAACTGATTAATAATATAATATGTTTATGGCTATAACTGATTAATAATATAATATGTTTATGGCTATAACTGATTAATAATATAATATGTTTATGGCTATAACTGATTAATAATATAATATGTTTATGGCTATAACTGATTAATAATGTAATATGTTTATGGCTATAACTGATTAATAATGTAATATGTTTATGGCTATAACTGATTAATAATGTAATATGTTTATGGCTATAACTGATTAATAATATAATATGTTTATGGCTATAACTGATTAATTCCGACTCATGATTGTACATACATACATAGACACTCACCTTATTCCCCGAAAGGGTAGGCAGAGCCTCAAATGGGCCTCTTATCACCGTGGGTTGCACCATCGCGGGATATAGACGTGACAAGTGGTGAGCTAATCGCCGCCATTGCTTCCACGACTAACTCTTCTAACGCTTTCTTCCACTAATAACATTCCTTATATAAGCTAGCAGTCGCTTGGTTGTATTGGTGATTTATTAGGGTGCCTTGCATTAGGTCGCCAACAGTGCGGCAGCAGCGCGGCAGCATGAAAAATCACGTCGCCCGGCTGTCGCGCTGCTCTTTTTAGTATAGAAGTAGCACCCTTAGTTCTCTTTTAGGGTTGCCTATAAACAAACAAAATAGCACACATACACATAAAAATAAAAACCCCAACAGTCAGATACATACGTACACACATAAACATAACAAAATTGTTACTTTTTTTTGTTAATTCATTTACATAGTCCTGATCCCACACTAGGATTCCCTGTGTCATGTATATAAGAAACTATGAGTACCATACTACTGCGACACCCAGACCTTGAACAAGTAATTGCGGAATATACAAACATTTGTCACGCACCGGGAATCAAACACGCAACCTCTCGCATCTCCGCCGGCTACTCGCCCGCCGCGCCAAAGAGGTCGTCGGTATATAACTCTAAAGCTAAGGCCAAACCAACGCGTTCAGCCCGCTTCCTCAGTCGCGTGAACGGTGGCGATCAATGGTAAGACAATGGATCGCCACCGTGCACGCCACCGCGGACGCGGGCTGAAAGCGTTGGTATGGCCTTAGCTTTTAAAAGTAAGCTACTTTTGAGTAGTAGTAGAGCTTTTTTGTGAAAGAGTTCGTCCGGGGAAGTACTACCACGATACCTATTTCTGCCGCAAAGCATGCAGTAGTGCTCGCATTGCTGTGTTCTGGTTTAAAGGGTAAGGGTGCCGGTGACATTACAGGCACATGAGACTTTTCATATTTATGTCTCAGGATGGCGGGTGCAGTGCAATGCCACATAGGGCGCGTCCTAGGTGGACGTGACCTATGAGGTAATGCACTGTTCATAGGCAGAGGTTACCGCTTAACGTCAGGTGGGCCAACAGCTTGTTCCGTCATTCAAGTAGAATAAAAAAAACAAAAAAAAACTCGTATCTCTATCATTGTGTTTTCTGTAGGTCTGTTACTACTGCTGGATAGTATCAGCCGCAACGCGTCACGCCCTCGGCTGGTGGGTCTGGTACCGGTCGCAGTATGAGGTCAGGCTGACGCTGGAGAACGAAGAGTGACTGCGAACAGTGTCCATGAAACGAACAATAAATCACTTGGCAACATTTTGGTCACCTTTTAATAAAATGTTCGTATTAGAAACTTAGAACAGTATCCATGAAACAAACAATAAATCGCTTGGCAACATTTTGGTCACCTTTTAATAAAATGTTCGTATTAGAAACTTAGAACAGTATCCATGAAACGAACAATAAATCACTTGGCAACATTTTGGTCACCTTTTAATAAAATGTTCGTATTAGAAACTTAGAACAGTATCCATGAAACGAACAATAAATCACTTGGCAACATTTTGGTCACCTTTTAATAAAATGTTCGTATTAGAAACGTAGAACAGTATCCATGAAACGAACAATAAATCACTTGGCAACATTTTGGTCACCTTTTAATAAAATGTTCGTATTAGAAACTTAGAACAGTATCCATGAAACGAACAATAAATCACTTGGCAACATTTTGGTCACCTTTTAATAAAATGTTCGTATTAGAAACTTAGAACAGTATCCATGAAACGAACAATAAATCACTTGGCAACATTTTGGTCACCTTTTAATAAAATGTTCGTATTAGAAACTTAGAACAGTATCCATGAAACGAACAATAAATCACTTGGCAACATTTTGGTCACCTTTTAATAAAATGTTCGTATTAGAAACTTAGAACAGTATCCATGAAACGAACAATAAATCACTTGGCAACATTTTGGTCACCTTTTAATAAAATGTTCGTATTAGAAACTTAGAACAGTATCCATGAAACGAACAATAAATCACTTGGCAACATTTTGGTCACCTTTTAATAAAATGTACGTATCAGAAACTCAAGTTTTTATTTAGCTTCATGGGACCACTAAGCTTGCTAAATCGCAGATAGATAGATTAACACTTAAGGCGCAATAGGTTCAAAGCATGTCTATAATGAGCTCTAGAATTTTTATGTTTTTGATAAGAGATCAAAGTTTTCAAGAAAAAAAAATGGTATTTTTAAGCTTTTTATCAAGTGAAATCATAAACTCAATACACTATTTGAAATACTTCACTCGAAAAAAAAATACATCAAAGATACCACTTTTTTAAAATTGAAATACCATATTAGACTTACTTCTTACACGTTTTATTTTTTGAAATATTTGGTAACTTATTAATTATTATTTGAGTTAGTGAAGTCATCAACAAAATTTAACATTACACTAAAGAGCCTCTTTATATTATTTTGTTATACCTACACAAAAACACGGTATCAGAGCGTGCGCTCACCTTCTTCGCTTAATACAAAAATGATCATTGAAACTGGCTGAACCTATAGCGCCTTAAATACTTTCGTGGCGACCGTCTAAACTATATTGAGGCAGCCTCGTGCAAGGCGTGTGTATTGCCGACTTGTATTCAAGTTCTATATGTATGTAAGTAGTAGATGGTATTCAATCTCAGAGATGTACCAAATTAGTAACGCAGTGGATAGGACCCAGGGGAATCCGTGCCCAAGGTAGACCCCAAGAAAGGTGGAAAGTTGAAATAGAAGCAGTAGCACGAAACAATTGTCTTGTGATAGCGCAAGGCCGGGAAGAATGGCAAGCTCTGGAAGAGGCCTTGACCCGAGAGCTGGCTCTTATCTGGCTCAACACATTAGAATTGCGATTCAGCGTGGTAATTCAGCCAGCATCTTAGGGACGCTTCCGTCTGGTAGTGATTTGGATCAGTTGAGCTACCTTTAGATCGCTAGCAGCGGTCTTCAGGTAGCACAACTGTTTCATATGTATTTTATACATACCTTGTATTATTATTTCTGTAAATAAATGTATAATATTATTCAATAACTAGATTAAGTTCCTACCAAATATTGAGAAATAAAAGGCTATTTTATTTTTATTTTATTTAGTAGATAGTGAGTCTTTGAACTTTGGGCCAAAATCACCACGGCATCGAGCCCTGATACACCCAGGCGGCGTCGCGGCAGACCACGCATGAGGTGGCGGGATGAACTGGACGCCTATGAGAGGTTATGGGAAACGGTTGCACAAAACCCTAGTGACTGTCGGAAATGGGGGAAGACCTTTGCCCAACAATGGGACAGTATGGGCTAATAGTAATAGTAATAATAGTAGATAGTATAAACTTTTAAAACTATCATGGTTATGTACATAATTTTCACGAGAAACGGGATATTTACTATGAGTTACGAGTTATAAATGTCCCCGATATTTCGGCACAGTTGCAGGCGCCATGATCACGGGAGAACTAACTTAAGTCTTTGCGAGTAGATGTTATTGGCAGATATATCGATCTACCCTCTTTCTCACTATTTTATTACGAACGATACCACTACCACACTTACTACTTAGACTACTAGACTACTTACTACTTAGATACATTAGTTAGTTCTCCCGTGATCAGGGCGCATGCAACTGTGCCGAAATATCGGGGACATTTAAAACTCGAAAGTCATGGTAAATATCCCGTTTCTAGTGCAAATTAGAAAGTATTAGTGAGGGTATAAACTGGAACCGCAGCTATATTTACTCCGTGCAAATACTGGGTTTCTATCATTGTTTGTTCTTGATGCTGTCCGCGTTTTCTAGCCAATCGGGCCACCGGCGGACCTCGCTGTACAGCTTTCTGCCGGGGCTCTCAGTCGCGATAAGCTGCTTGTGGGCTACGACGTGGTATTGAGGAGACAAGTGGCCTTTCTCCACGCCACATTTGATGAGGTTTCGGGCCGCATCCAACGCTTCTTGGGTGGGCGTGTTTACTGAAATGATTGGGATGAAATTTGTAGAAATCTTTTTGGTAAAAGTCCACAAAAAATGTGAATAATTCCACAATTTATGTTTTTCATTTTATGTAAACTTCTTTTGGAAAGTGTTCATTATGGGAAAGTTGACTTTTTTGGGAAAGTGGTAATTATGGGTAAGTAGTAATTTTGGGTAGCAGTCATTTTTAACCCCCGACGCAAAAACGACGGGGTGTTATAAGTTTGACGTGTCTGTGTGTGTGTGTGTGTGTGTGTGTCTGTGGCATCGTAGCTCTCGAACGGATGAACAAACTTCGTTTTTTTTTGTTGGAACGGTGTATTTTTCTGGAGTGTTCTTAAGAACACTATGTTTGATCAAAATCGGTTCAGCCGTTTCATTGCGTTGATGTTTTTTTTATTTTTTACAAAATTAAGTACTTGTGGTAAAGTAAACATTATGCACCTAACGAACTAATCCTCAAGTAATCAGCAGAAACAAAGTTTCGTCTATTTGTTACTCTCAAGTGTAGTTTCATGCCCAACAAGTATTATTAGTAGTAGGTAGAGCTTTTTTGTGAAAGAGTTCGTACGGGGACGTACTACCTTCATACCTATATCTGCCTCAAAGCAGAGTACACCATACTTCACCCAGGTACAGAACCTAGGTGGAGCACGGGTCCGCACCCAGCCTATAATGGTTCCGTTGGTACCTTTCGAGGTACGGAACTCTACATTATGTGACACATCGAATGCTCACAGCACTAGGTAAGCTCTAAAATATACTCACTATTAAAATTGCCAATTAATGAGATGCCGATAGATCTTCTGTTATACCCGTAGGTGTGAGCACCCACACGCAACCACCCGGCCCCTTCGAAAACCTTGCCGTTGCCCCCGATCAGGAACCTGCAAAATTAAAGGAAAATTATCTTTGTAAAGACCGCAATTAAATTTTAAATTGAAGTAGTGAAATCTAATGAGCTTTTGTGGAAATCGAATATACATCTATTATATAAAAATAAGTCGGGTTTTCCTTCCTGACGCTATAACTCCAGAACGCACGAACCGATTTCCACGGTTTTGCATTCGTTGGAAAGGTCTCGGGCTCCGTGAGGTTTATAAGTTTTTTTTTTTTTTTTTTTTTTTCAAGTCGTGTTAGTTACACCACTTATAACTCAAGAATGGGTGAACCGATTTGGCTGAAAATTGGTAGGGAGGTAGCTTAGAACCAGGAGATAGGACATAGTGGGAGGGGTAGGACGGGGGGGGGGGGTCACCGGGGGCTACCCGTGTGAAGCCGGGGCGAGTCGCTAGTTATGTATAATTATGGTAAATTCAGCGAACGTTCAGCGTTCTATGGGTAGATTGGGACATTACCTAGTTAATTACGACGACCTAGACCTACCTATACCTAGGCGACCTCTGTGGCGCGGCGGGCGAAGGTTGGCCTGCGACGCAGGAGGTTGCGGATTCGATTTCCGCCTCGGAACAAATATTTGTGCGTTCGCGGATATTTGTTCAGGGTGTTCTGGGTATTTTCTATGTATAATAAAAAATATCTATCTATTTTATGTATTGTATTAAGTACATCAGTTATCTAGTACCCATAACACAAGCTCTGCTTAGCTTTGGGCTAGGTAATGTTGTGTGAACTGTGTCCGGCATTATTTATTTATTTAATTTAAAGATTTTGAACGTAGATAGATGTAGTAGGTACGTGGAACAAAACTTTCCAACTAGTTACATTAACGTAACCTCAATGTAACTAGATGGAACTGACGAGAAAAACTATGCTAAGCTTCGACCAAAGTAAAATAAAATGCTAAGTATATCTAAAAACGAAACTAAAAAATGTATATCCAACCAGATCACCAAGCCGTCACCAGCGTGTTGAATGCCGGCTTCATTGCCACGCTGAATGGAAACGCGTATTCGTTGAACGCGATAAAAACCAGCATTCCGGTCACAAATGGACTCAAAAAGTTGCTGCAACAGATCTTCGAATATCTCCAAAATGTTGATGGTAGTGCATGGAGCCTAAGTCTCAATTCCTACTCAGAGACGGAGAGGAGTCGAGTGGCTCGTACCATTTTATCTAAGAGGAAATTACTTTGGGCTGGTTGGAGTTGGGGCAGGCTACTGTTCAAGCTTATTGAACTTGTAGAAAACCATTAATTTCAAGGTTTTGTGTACATTTTGCAAATATTTTACGAATCAAATCTTGTGTACCTAAAACTGAAGACAAAAAAGACGGAATGGATACACTGTAGTAGTAGAGCTTTTTTGTGAAATCGTCCGGGGAAGTACTACCACCATACCTATTTCTGCCGCAAAGCAGTAGTGCTCGCATTGCTGTGTTCCGGTTTGAAGGGTAAGGGTGCCGGTGAAATTACAGGCACATGAGACTTTTCATCTTTATGTCGCAGGGTGGCGGGCGCATTGCAATGCCACATGGGGTGCGTCCTAGGTGAACGTGTCCTATGAGGTAATGCACTGTTCATAGGCAGAGGTTACCGCTTAACATCAGGTGGGCCATCTGCTTGTTCCGTCATTCATTAGTTTAAAAAAAAAAAAAAAAAAAAAAACACTGGTAATTTGGCGGACGTCAAGACCTCCCATCCTCATAGGAAGTGAAGCCTGGCGCCAAGCGCGATCATCTACAGGTACTAGCGCTTAACTGAGTCAGTCCCTGTCGTCATTATGTCACATGTCATCTGATAATTTGAGAGATGAAAACACCCCTCCCGTACCGCTCCCATACCTCAAGGACTGACTCAGTTAAGCGCTTGTAATGATGAAAATGAGAGCGTCGCGCATGATGTTATTTGCGATGCAAGTCTGGCGTTTTTCCATAGTAGGAAACGAAGAAAGTAGGTAAGTAATTTTTTGAACGAAAAGGCATCAACCTAATATGTCAAAAGCCAAATGGATGTTCGTTTTCAGCAAATGATCTGAAACTGCACGAATTCAATTTCGTCGTCAGTGTTCGTATAAATAGGTTTTCTTAAGAACCCCAGCACCAATCTTTATGTCTAAGCTTGGTATCTATAACAAATTCCGTACTAATGATACAATTATATACTATGTATTATCACTACAATCCTTACTTCAATAACTAACTACCTAGTAACTACTTATGCTTTTTATCATACTCCTTGTTATCTGTAACTTTATTTGTGGTGTGTAGGTATAGCCATCCAGATTTATATTTATCTAGAGTGCATATTGATAGCTTTGTGTCGCAATAATATGTCTATATTTAACAATAATCACCTAAAGTCATCTTCACATCTCCTAAAAGGTTACCAAATATCAATGGATTTCGAACAGAACGCAACATATCAATGAGGGGTTTTCACGGCCGTTTCACATCATGTTTATAGCCTTGAAAATAGATGGCGCCAGGTCTGTACAAGCTAAAGTAGCTCTGTCAAAATAAAGTGAAATGTCAACGTCAACAACGTAGTGATATATTTTCGTGATATTCACACAAAAGCACAGACAATGCATTTGGTATTTTGACAAGTATACTTGAGTCAGCGCTATCTGTCGAGCCAAATCGAACTAGGTACTTTTTTTTTAATTCGGTAATGAAAAGCCCTCATTGAAACATTTAGTGGCGCTTACGCAATGTATGCGCTCAGCATCCTTTACTACTCTATTGTTTTAATGGCTTCTGAGAAATACTCCAAAAAAATCGCTAAGTAAGTTGGCACCTGCCATGGAGTATTTACAGGTGCCATCTTACGGTGAACGAACCGGACCGTTCACCGTAAGTTGGTACCTGCCATGGAGTGTTTACAGGTGCCATCTTACGGTGAACGAGCTGTAGTCAAGTCGTCAAGAGTCTCCGTCAAGTCATAACCCAGTTTAAATTGTAGCAGAAAATCAATTTTTTTGGAGGATAAAATTCTCCTATACTTAAAAACACGCAATATACCTATATTTAACTACACCACACATGTATTGTGCTCTTTATCCAAGTTACACCGGTTAAAATACACGAAATAACTCGAAAAACACAAATAAAAATCACGCCGTTTCTTTCAAAAATGGTGGATCCAGTCTCAGGATTGCCAATAGTTAGTAAATTGCCATAGTTCCTGTGTAGGTAATTAATTGTCTTTGTTTTGGTTTTTATTTAGTTCTTGCCTTGTTTGCTTTTTTGTTGGTGTGTGTCTTGTTTGTCACAAATAAACGTTTTCTTTCTTTATTTCTTTCTTTCTTTCTTTCTTTCTTTCTTTCTTTCTTTCTTTCTTTCTTTCTTTCTTTCTTTCTTTCTTTCTTTCTTTCTTTCTTTCTTTCTTTCTTTCTTTCTTTCTTTCTTTCTTTCTTTCTTTCTTTCTTTCTTTCTTTAATTGTAGCGTTATATTCTTGATCGAAGATACGAGTAGTAGCATATTGGAAACAATTTAACACCTCACGTCTAAAGTCGTCAAATAAAAGCGGGCTTTATTTTGACGTGAAGAACTCAAGTGTGTGTTCTTCTTGTTGCAAACTCAATTTCAACTTCCTAAAAATTCCGGCCATATCAAATTCGACTTTACGAAGACGCCTACCTATTGTTGTTTCACACATAAAATATTGATGTCGGTCATAAAATTTACCCATTCTTGGTCTATGTAATAATATGCGCTTTATTATGGCTGTAAACCGGCCCCAGACAGAAAACTTCATACAAAAAAAACGCATCGCTTCGCTCCAAACTCGTAAACAATAAATAATTTTTCAACACACTTGCTCATAAAGTGGTTCTAAATTCACCGCAATTAGGCACATAATGACACTTTTAATCACACTGTGACTTTTTCTTTGCTATTATTCACTAGTGAGTTATAGAGACAGTTGAACATTTACACAGAATGTGTATTTCTGTTTTACACCTGTAATAAAACTGTGACTTTTTCGTTGCTGTTATTCACTAGTGAGTTATATAGACAGCAACATTTACACAGAGTGGGTATTTCTGTTTTATAATTATTTTCTTCACAAGTGTGTTGAAAAATGTCGTATGAAAAACGTGTGTATTGATGATTAACGTCCTCGGGTCTCAATGGCGCCTCAGCGGTAATCACCATTATTACACTCTTGTACCATAATGTACTATTAAAAAACACTTACAGTGAGCTTTCAGTTTTATTGTATATTTGCTTCAAAATATATTAAAAGCCAAAGCTGGATTATCTAGAATCCTTTTTTTTTGCAATGATAGACATTCATGAAACGATGGGGTCGTCCATGGAGGCCTTGAAGAGACCCAGATTATAGTTTTCAGGAAAGACAGACGACGGTAGTAAGTTCCACCATTATAAAGGTAGAGCTGAAATTTTAGTGCGAATAGAGTGTATTCTAATAAGATAAGGATGGTAACATAAATATCAAAGTTACGATGTTTGGATGTTTTGTTACTCAATCACGACAAAACACGTTTGGTACACAGATACATAAGGACCTGGATTGAGCTATAGACTACTTTTATCCTTGCAAAAGCAAGTGAAGCCGCGTGCAGGCACAAGTAGTTTTTAAAACAAAGGAACCTATTTATAGTATTTATTTAAGTCATTGATATGTGTACCTAAAATAAAGATTTAGTTATAAAATGCCTCAGAAAAAAAACGTCGCATTAACTTCTTGAAATGATACTACACCCAATTTACGACCATTTAATAAATAAATAAATAAATATTGCTGGACAGTTCAAACAACATTATCTAGCCCTAAGCTAAGCAGAACTTGTGTTATGGGTACTAGATAACTGATATACTTAATACAGTATATTACATGGAAAGATATGTTTTATTATACATAGAAAATACCCAGAACACCCTGAACAAATATCTGCGATTGCACAAATATTTGTTCCGAGGCGGGAATCGAACCGTAACTTCCTGCGTCGCAGGCCAACCTTCGCCCGCCGCGCCAAAGAGGTCGTCTATATCGCCTATGTTGTAATGACTAAATGTAGTGAGTTGTAAGCTTATATCGTTGCATATAAGGAAAATTGTAATCTTGCAGGCAATGACGGCGATGAGCTCACCACTTGTCACGTCTTCAGGAATTTAGAAGTTGCCTAAAAATGTTAAGGGATCGAATAGGACGATCAAAGTACAATGGATCGAACAGGATCTACTCGCAACCTATGATGAAAAGAGGCCCATTGAGGCTCTGTCTACCCTTTCCGGGATAAAGGCGTGTGTATGTGTATTTATGTAGTCTTTTAACTTGGAGCGCTGGTGTACTTACAAAAATGCTGTGTGTTGTTGCTGGAAGAAAATGCTAATTAGCATTAAGTTCGCCTATGTACTGCTTTTAGTCTTGTGCAATTAATAATTTTCTATCTATCTATCTACTTACAAAGTCAAAATCAAAGTTATGGCAAAGTCAAAGTCAAAGTCCAAAAGTCAAAGTCAAAAACGAACAATTCCATGTTGTGTATCTCTTACTAGCTTCGAGAGCCAAGCCAAATGAGAAGGATGGAACTCACGATTCGCCGATGTCCCAGTATTTCAGTTCCTCCATATGCCGTGTCTGTATGTTCCTGACAATCTCAGCACAGCCTTCAGTGCTACTGCAAGGTGGAGTTACAGTATGCATGATGATGACGAGGTTCACAGGCCTTGGGAGGTATTCCACGTGGTTCGGTTTCAGGCCATCCCACTCCTGCTTGCTAATAACACCACAGTCTGAAATGAGATAAAACTATAGGTTAAGGACCGGCCGCAAAATTCCTAATCGTAGATTTGATTTTTAACTGAGTAAATCAAGTATAATATTCAAATTAAAAATACGCATGGATACTACATTATAATTCCGAGGGATCACTGTACCAGAAACATGATAGAACAATATTTTCTCAATAGAAAATAAACCCAAAGTTACGTTTAACTTTTGGCTAGATTCGTTTGTTTATTAAATTGGTGCTTATTATCGGGTAAAAATTAGATACACAAAATTACTACAACAAAGCCGTGAGTTTGCTGTAGGGGTTTTGTAAAATTATCTATATTTTACGAGATACTCAATAAAAAAAGCTTTTTCGAGCGGCGGCACGAGGCGTTTTTTTTGTATGAAGATTTTAATTTAATAAAAGCGTGTCCTAAAAAATACTATAAAAAGTTAATTACGTGTTACTACAGTAGAGATGCTTACAACTCCTTGTTGACAGATTCAATTTGATCAAGAACTGTAAGCCTAATAACAGTATTCGTAATTCATTAAAAGATTTTATTTTAGATTTTATCTGTTTTACAAACCATTTCAATATATTCCTTTAATGAAAGAGATGGGATTCATTCATGGTGCGCTATAATCCATGAAAGGTTTTTTTTTAAGAAACACTACTGTGTTTCTCCTTAGTGGCAGTGAAGCCTAGTGACCCTTTAGTGTTTTTACAGAAATTTAGAGGGGCATAATGTCTGTTTATTGCAGTAATCAACATTTGTTGTTGTATGTGTGTCACGCATTTTGATCAAATTAATTCGTTCCTAATTAATCCGGGGATCAAACATATATTTTTGTGTTTTCGCCAGATGGATCTTCATATCGATACAACCATGGCGCGCTATTGGCTGTCATTCTTTGTGTTTCCTCTTCTTTGTACGGGGCAACAATCCCAGGATTCCCAGGGATTTTTTCTGCTAACTTTACCCCGGTGTTGGTCAAATGTATATTATTTTTCTTCTCAGGATTCGCACTGCAGAATCTAGGTAACCCCATCATCGCTCTAAACAAGTTATTATAAAGGACGCGTAGGGCTCCAACTGATTTTTTGGTATAAAAAACCCACAGGCTGCTGGTATAAAAGGATTGACTTTTAAACAATTTTACCTTGACCTCCACTGAGCAATGTGCAAACCTGCGGATTAGCATATTTCCACGAACCGCCAGCGCCCTACGCTCCGTTAATGTCACAATTATCTTTTAAGTCTTATTATTCTTTGTGATATAATATTGAAAATATTCTTATGTGTGAAATACAGTTTGATTTGTCCCAAACAGACAAGTAGTTTGGTCGCTAGCTTACTTCATTAGTAACCGCGCGGTGCCTCATTTTTAGTGCTATGCCACTCTGTGCTCACTTGCGTGACCTGTCACGTCATCAGAGAGGGTCAATGGTAGATGAAATTATTGTCTTCACAACGATATATTTGTCATAATGGACCACCCATAGTGTTCGAATGCGGTAAAGAGAGTTCTTTAACATTCACGATATATTTGTAACTTTTTTAAAGTTCACGGGGCCCATCTCGTCAGGGTAGGAGACAAGCGGAGGAGCCAACAGTCAGCGGAGGATAGACGACAGAAGAGTAGAGGCACAGGAGGGGCAACATTGCAACACCAGGTGATTATACGTGAGGTAAGCAGTTTGAAAATATTTCATGACAACTGGAGGCTTATCACCAATGATGTGACCTTTCTTGCTGTATGTTATTTTACCCTATTTTTCTGGAATGCCTGTTGGAGTCACGTTAAAAAGCGGAGGGCTTTCCCTGTTACCACTACCGCACCTTCTTAGGTGATTAAGGTGAATGCGCACGCTTGCGGCGCGAAATTCAAATTTTTTGGTGTTTTTTGCCCATTACAGGTCATCAACACTTCTTCAAATAACGAAAGTTGAGTTCGCGACAACTAGGAGACTTAACACACATGTTTTAATTGATGGTATCTCATAAATATCATCAGTTTAGCTATGATACCCTTAAACAAATTTTTCCAGTGTTTTTGCTTCTTCTTCAGCTTTTTTCGAAGATTTAAATCCTACATAAAGGATATTCTAACAAATAAAGCGTAACACTCTACATGACTATGTTAACGATAAAGCCGCGTGGCCTGATGTCGCTCTGCTCCTCGACACCTAATTTGTCCATTTGCAATCTCTGTAGGTACCTACGTATAATTTATTATTGATGTGTGATGTGTGTGTATAATCCTATGGGTATATCAAGCGTAGACTGTGCTGTCTTATGAACTCTTGCTGATTCTCTCTAGCATCTTACTTTTGACTGCCAACTTAAAAGCCTTAGGTAGGCTTTTAAGTTGGTTTTCCTTTTTCTTTGAATCAGCTTCCACTTGTTCTCGAGGCACCACACAGGCGCTCTTCACCAAGTTGTAAGAAAGATCATCAAAAAAAACCAGCCTTGTTTGTTGCCTGATTCTTCTAGGTTTGGTCGCGTTGGAACAGGACTAAACTTAATTTTTAAGACAATTCAAAATAATTCTTGTGATTTCAATGAATAAAATACTTTGGACTTTGACTTTGACTTTTTAGGCAAAGGTTTGTAGAATCAAGACCGGGAAATATAAATAAACAACTAAACACTCCAATAATACAAAATATTAATAAACAGCTAAAGACATTACATACCTGCATTCACTGCGTTTAAAACACTCAGGACGAGAACACAATATATGAGCTTCATTTTGCAAGACTGTCTTGCGCAGTATTTAATCGTAAACTAAGAAATGAGCCCAGACCGGCACATATGTTATCCTCATCACCTCCTTATCACGTCGCGACGCAGAGAGAGATAGAAGGAAGAGGTTGGTTCATGGAAGATAGGTAATTATAGCTGAACGAACTTCAAAAAAGTGTTTATTTGTTATAGTGTCATCATTATACATTAAATAGAGGGTTCCGTAATAAAATTCAAAAAAAAAAAAATAGGAGTTGTGGTGTATGTTTGTTACCCAATCACAATGAAACGGCTGAACCGATTACGATTAAATTTGGTATACAGATTATGATCTCCGTGGCGCGGCGGGCCAAGGTTGGCCTGCGACGCAGGAGGTTGCGGGTTCGATTCCCGCCTCGGAACAAATATTTGTGCGATCGCAGATATTTTTTCAGGGTGTTCTGGGTATTTTCTATGTATAATAAAAAAAATCTATCTATGTGATATATTGTAATAAGTATATCAGTTATCTAGTACCCATAACACAAGCTCTGCTTAGCTAGGGGCTAGATAATGTTGTGTGAACTGTCCAGCATTATTTATTTATTATTTATTTATTTATTTACTGGCAAAAAACTACTGCTATTTCACTTTTGTTTTTTACATTGATAGACCTTTGTTTGACCACGATCTCACCTGTTGGTAAGTAACGATGTGACGGAGTATTTTTTTTTCTAGTTGCTACTTCAGTGTTCTATTGTGGTTCTATTCAGAATGCTATGTCGGTGATCTTGGGTTCTTCTATGGATCTCCTCGTTTCGGATTCACGTAGATTTATTTATACTATAAGTCAGACTTGTGATTGCGTAACTTTTGTCTGCTCTTAATTAATTGTAGAATTGAAATTTAAAGTTATGCCAATTAGGACTGGGTAACTAACTAAAACAAATTAATCAAATATTTTTAAATATCACAAAACTTTTAAGAAATCTGAAATTTAAGTTTTATCTTTTCGAAGATTTCTTTTTTTTTTGTACAGGTATGTTGCCTGTAAAATAAGTAACCTAGGGCATTCTCTAGAATGCCGACCTCTTGTAAGTAGGTTATAAATGTACAAAATTAGGTATTATTGCAAAAACCTAGATTTTTGACAGATATAGGTCGAAATGAGCTCACCACTTGTCACGTCTATTTCCCACGATGGTGAAAAGAGGCCCATTTTAAGCTCTGCCCACCCTTTCGAGGTAAAAGGCGTGTGTCTATATATGTATGTATAGGTCTACATAGGCTACGTAAAGGAATCGGATCGAAACCATGTCCCAAAAATCGGTAACTATCTTAAAACGATCCCTACTACCTCATCGACCTACATAACAGGCAGACATGCGTACCAAGCATTATATAGGGTACTGAAGTTTACTCAAGTCGAAATTAGATGTCGCGACTGTAAAAATTAGAAAGCGCTAACACTGGCGTTCCTTGGTTGCAGAACTATTTGTACGAGGATCCGCCTCCCAAGAGGACCTCCTATTTTTTTAATTAATATATTTTATGGTGACAAACAAGCAGACGGCTCGCCTGATGTAACGCAGTCAACGCTGCCTATGGAAATCTGCAACACCCACGGTATTGCAAACGCGCTGCCTGCCATTAGAGCCCTATTGATATTTCTCTTGAATTTACCCATATTGTAGTCTTGTGGGAAGACATCCAACGGGAGCTCATTCCACGCCCTGCAGGTGCGCGGGAGAAACGAGCGCGTGAAACGTACTGTGCGAGACCTCCACGCATCCAAAATGTGCGGGTGAGCTCGTTGACGATGGAACTAAGCTCGTTGCTGATAATTTGAACAGGGTTCATGCCAAAACAATACATAACCTGCGAAAAATTCAATTATTAGCATGAAAAACAAAACAATAGATTAGCTTTTATCATTTTGTTTATTTTACGGCTACCGAGGTATGTGACAAAATCCAGGCATACAGACAGACAGACGGTGTAGGCTTAGTAATAGAGTTCTAGTTGTCACCTTTTTGATACGGAACCCTAAAATTACCTGCGAGAATACCTATTGTGTTTTCCATAGCGTGGTTCCCCAGCGCTAGATTAGCTTTTATCATATTGTTTCTTTTACGGCTACCGAGGTACAGGCATGTGACAAAATCCAGACGTACAGACAGACAGACGGTGTAGGTTTAGTAATAAGAGTTCTAGTTGTCACCTTTTTGGTACGGAACCCTAAAATTACCTGCGAGAATACCTATTGTGTTTTCCATAGCGGGGTTCCCCGGCGCTATCTCCACAATGCCCCGAGTTCGCCGATGAGGTTAATCATTTAATTGGGTAAAAGGTTATCTTTTAGTTCCAAAATACATTTAGGGTTCCCTTGGCCTAAAGTGAAACTGATGGAGGTGATGTAGTATCTACTAAAGGATGTATATATTTAAAACTTTATTTAAACCTATTAATGTCAATTTTTGGTAAGGCAACGAGTGAATGACTAAGTTTCTCAATGAAAATATCTTATTGCACACCTTACAAACTAAAAAAGCATTATTATCTACTGTTACGCTGACCAACGAGGAGTTTTTAGCATTATTTATCTCTCGCTAGATGGCGTTGGCGACAGTTTTGGTAACGGTAAATATTTCAAAATAAGTCATAAAGATATTAATTATTACATAATTTTACTTGATTTTGTATTTTTTTTAACTATTGACGTTAGCTCAACGAAGTTCTCCTCCTCCATGATAAAATTTAAAAAGTAGGTTAATACCAATAGTTACACGAGTGCCATCTCTTGACGATGAAAGAAATAAAGTGACAGTGACACTTGGAAAACTCCTCATTGGCGAAGGCGCCCTCTGTTGACGCATAGACACGCTATTTGAAATATAGAATTGCTAGCTCCATCTGCTGACGAGTAGACGCACTGCGCCTTAGACAAGGACGTATATACACCTGAAATGTATATGGATGGACGCATATAACTACTGTTTGAAAATGTTCTAAAAAAACTACCAAAGCTTCAGAAAAGTCTGGAATAATCTACGGTGATCCTGAACATTCCAAAAACACCTGAAACCTTCTGGAATAAAATAAAATAAATAAATAAATAATGCTGGACAGTTCACATAACATTATCTAGCCCCAAGCTAAGCAGAGCTTGTGTTATGGGTACTAGATAACTGATACACTTAATTCAATACATTACATAGATAGATATTTTTTTATTATACATAGAAAATACCCAGAACACCCTGAACTGCAGATCGCACTAATATTTGTTCCGAGGCGGGAATAGAACCCGCAACCTCCTGCGTCGCAGACCTAGCTTCGCCCGCCGCGCCACAGAGGTCGTCATGATTAGGTACTTATGGCTAGAATCTACACAAATAAATCCTATATAATTTTGGTAAAACATTCCAGGTAAAGTAAATTTTTTTCATACATCTTGACATAACGGAACAAGCAGATGACCCACCAAATGTTATGCTGTGCCATCTGCCTTTGAACAGTGCATTACCTCATAGGTCACGTCCACTGTCTGTGGCATTGCACTGCGCCCGCCACACTGTGACATAGAGATGGAAAGTCTCATGTGGCTGTAATTACCTTCAAACCGGAACATAGCAATGCGAGCACTACGAGTACAACTTTACGGCAGAAATAAGTATGGTGGAAGTAATTCGGAAGAACTCTTTCATAAAAAACCTCTACTACTACCTACTCGCTCTAATAATAATAATAATAAATAGTTGGATCAAGGGTCAGATTCAGAAGGCGGTACTACTGTACTCAGCACGCATAGTCAGGAGGTTCCTCTCTCTGCAGCCCTATCCCCCGACCGTTTGGGCCTCGCTCCGCGGTCGGTGGTTCCTCTCTCTGCAGCCCTAGCCCCCGACCGTTTGGTCCTCGCTCCGCGGTCGGTGGTTCCTCTCTCTGCAGCCCTAGCCCCCGACCGTTTGGGCCTCGCTCCGCGATCGGTGGTTCCCCGTTTAGATTTATATTGTTTTTTACTATTTATTGTAGGTGGTATTCCTTTATAGTGAAAAATATGTTTTTATACTAGATTTTGAATAAATGAGTGAGATGATATGTTACATAATATAAATAGATCGTTGGAAAAGCAGTCAATCGTAAATTGGCTTGCAATGCAAAACGATAAGTGAATTGAAAGTGATATTGAAATAATTATTGATCAGTGTGAGTGAAGAATAGTGAAGAGTAAATTGTATACATTAATTTTACTATAAGCCAGAGTTCAAAGTGTTTATCATCCGAAATAGCTCGGTATTATAACAATACTGACGTCAAACATCTAGTTACAGAAAGCAAACCTGTTTTTTTCCGCGAATAGCACTAAGATAACTATATATTGATGCTCTTCGTGGAATAGGATAGGTGCTTTTAAAATTTGTGTCTTTCTGGCTTCGACCAAAGGTACACTTTGTCAAATATAGAGCTTTCTTAGATGAAGTCTAGAAAAATATACGTGTGTTGAAATTTATACATGCATACATTACAAACATGTCCTGTTTCCGGAGGGGTAGGCAGAGACCATGGATTTCCACTTCTTATGACCCTGAAATACCTCTTTTGATTCATTCACTCTCATCACATTCTGCATACATGCTCGTCGATTAGACCTGGACTTTTATCCAGTACGTTTCTGATCTTTTATGTACCTACTTACCTAATTTTTCACATCTAATGAGTTCGTATGTGGGTCTCTTCAAAGCTAGAGTGAATAGGTGCCTTCTAGACCTTTGTGCTTCATCTTCGGCCACATCGTCACTTAACAACAGGTGAGATCGTGGTCAAACAAAGGCCTATAATAGTTAAAAAAAATGTGACACCTAGCTCTTAGGGCCCATCATCTTTAAACTATATTATTGTACCAACACAATGAACATACACGACTAACTTTTTAAACACAAGTGTGACAGAAACAGAAAATGTGTTTGATAACCAGTGGGATAAAGTTGGCAATAAAATGTCTTTACTTTGATAGTTTTCAATGGAGCAAATTCTCGCCGCTGCTGTTTTTAAAGCTAAGTTTATAAGGCACTATAATTTTAATTTTACGGGGTGTTCCACAAAATAGTGTGAAACTAAAAATAGAGCCCCCACAGAGGTATCTAAATTACCTCATTAAATGTTCCACGATTGCCTTTAATTAGAACATGGTGGATTTTTATGAAAAATTTGCGTTTAATTGGCTTACAAGTATATATTTATCTTGAAAGTTTTATTGCTTCATTGTTTCAAAAGCAAAAGTCTGAAACACAAATAATAATGTATTTTTTCTTGGATCTCCTCGTTCTCGAGGCATCGTACAAGTTTTATTAGGCTTTTATACAACGGCTTCAAATGAGAAAGTCTCGTCTTTCTGAATAGGTCAGAAATGCTTACATTTTCCTTTGGATCTCCTTGTTCTCGCGCTTCGTACCTTAATCTTTGCCTAGTAGTTATAGTATGAAGGATCATCTATATGATTAACTAGTAAAGCGCGCCATGCTTGTTGCCTGATTCTTCTAGGTTTGGTTGCGTTAGAACAGGAGTCAATTTTGTATCAATGACGATTCAAAATGATCGTTGTGATTTCAATGAATAAAGTACTTATAAATTTGAACAACTTCACGCCCGAATTCCGAAAATCTAATTTATCGAAGTTCTGGTAAGTTATAAAGTGACAGAATAGCGCTCGCGGAACTAAAAGTAAGTGAAAATCACGAAACCCAATTATTTGCCACGTGAGGAACCGTCGCATCACAGCAAAATTCTAATAGCAGATTCACATTGGTGTGGCGTATTGTGGCGCGACAGATCTCCCACCACCTCTATAGCGCGACCGAGCGTCGAACGATTTTACAACGACAGAACGCGCCACAACACAACACAACCTACTAATGTGAATCTAGTCATAGGTAATAAACATGCTCGTTAGCTCGTTTAGCAACGGTTACTAGAAACTCATTTTATATGTGTATAAAGATTTATAATAAATTGCCTATGGAGTATCGAGACTTGTCACAAAGAGCACTGAAGCCAAGATTAGTCAAACTTCTCTTGTCTTGGTGTTTCTATAGTATTAATGAGTACCTGACATGTAAACAATTATAATTGTCATTTTTTGAATTTATTATTAGTACCTACTTTTATTATTGTTGAATTTGAATTGCGCTAATTAATTAATTGAATTGAATTGAGGTATTTAAAGAGGATTGTGTTTTTCTGTCTTTTTATGGTGTCCTGTGTTAACTGTTTAAATTGATTGATTGTGTACATAATTGTGAATTTCGTATGCCTGTATTGGTAAAATTTTTGTGTTACGCCTATAAAATAAGAACTGTCTTGTACCTACCTAAAATTCTGACGAAATAAATATATTTGTATTTGTATGGTTACGTTCTGGCGCGCCTTGACATACCCCGACACAGCAATATGAACCTAGCTTTAGTCGTTAGAAGTTGAATAAAATTTTCAGCCGAAAACAGCTGCATATTGTAAAAAAATATACACATGTTTAATGAACTGGTAGAACATCTTTGTACGCTCACTTTATAGATAAAAGGTCAGTGAATGACATATTTTTTTCAGCGCAGATATCATTGACTCTTCTATGAGATGAAAGCCTCAAAATAATAATTGAATGTTCGTATGTTCCGTAAGTCGGATTAAAAAAATACTTGGTGCAAATGTAGATCATAACGGTCTTAAGTGTATGCCAAATTGCACCGACTACATCTATTTTCCCCATTAAGTTACGGGTATTATGAGGTTTTCACCCTATTTCACCCAGTTCCGGGGGGGTGAATTTGCTGAAAGTTATATTAGAGGTGATTTTCAAGCCAAAAAAAACAATTAGAAAAGGTTTTGTGACTACATCTAATTACTTCCACTTCTACATCTAATTGGAGATCGAAGTTACCCGCGTCCGTAGGAAAATACCCTTGCGTCCCTACACGTGATCTCTGGGTGGTACCAAACGGGTAACAACATTTCTGGTGGTAGGCTTCGGCCGTGGCTTGTCACCACCCACTGGACAAAGCCAGTCCGTGAAGCGACATTGTCGTGTTTCGGACTGATGTCCAGTGTAGCCATCGTGGAAGTGACGGGTTTGAGCAGTTCATGCACTTGATTCAGCATGTGCGGTTTAGAGACCGCAGTGGTGCAAGTGTGCCGGAAGGCTAGGCTTGGAGGGTAGCGGGATCCGAAGCACGGTTCTCCGCTGGCCGACCGCAGGTTGTAGGGGGCCCAACTAGTGAGTTAGCCACTCATGAAAGGCTGCCCCGCCGCCTCGCGAAAAATCCCAGAATGCTCCATCGTGCCGGTTGGCGACCGGATGAGAGGACCCGATGGCCATTCCTGGGGGGGTTCGGGCGTCCCCGCAGTCTCCAGTCTAGTCTCCCACTGGCGCAGGAGCCTGCTGTAAGTCTCTAAGTTTTTGCTGGTCAGTGCCTCGCTCAACAGCCGTTTTTCCCACAAACCTAACACTCAAAAACCTATATGAAAAAGTCCAGAAATAATAAGTTGTCTTTACAGCGGAAGCACTTCCTCTCGCTTCAAGTGCACTCCTCCAATATTCGAGGACTGCACTCCAATCTCGATCCGGTCCACCACCACCTAGAGACCACTAAGTCACACTTATTATTCCTCACGGAGACGCAGATTCAATGTCCTCCCGATACAGCTTACCTTACATACCCAGGCTATGCCCTGGAGCACAACTTTAAACCCAAAGCTGGTACTTGTCTATTTGTCCGCGAGGACATTTGCTGTCTGCGTCTTCGTGACCTTGAAGAACCCGATTTTTCCGTTTTATGGACTTTGGTGGACACCGGCTTAGATAAAATTATCTATGCTGGTTTATATCGGTCTCACTCTGGAGACTACGAGACAACCAGGTTGTTCAACTACATCTGTGAAGCGGCGGATGTGGCCCAACAACGTTATCCTGGTGCCCAACTGGTGATTCTGGGGGACTTTAATGCCCACCACCAACAGTGGCTGTTCCCATACCAGTTCACCGACCATGCTGGGAGAGAGGCGTGTAAACTTGCACTCACGCTAAATCTCACTCAGCTGGTCAATGAGGCAACCAGAATTCCAGACGTTGAGGACCACACAGCCAACTGCTTGGACCTTCTGCTGACGAACGTGCCGGATCACCACTCAGTATCAGTGTTGCCTCCTTTGGGTACATCTGATCACTGTGTGGTGAGGTCTGTATCGTCATACTCGCCACCCGATCCCTCGCCCAGAGGTAGTAGACGAGTGTGGCGTTACAAGTCGGCAGATTGGGATGAGATGCGACATTTCTTCGCTTCTTATCCTTGGCGGCAAACCTGCTTTTCTTCTTGTGACCCGACGGTCTGTGCTGATGCCGTTTCGGAGGTGATCAAAAGAGCAATGGAGTATTTTATTCCATTCTCCGATGCTTCACCTTCAGGCAATGCTCGCCCATGGTTTAGTCCCGCGTGTGCTAGCGCAGAAGCGCTTAAACATGCGGCTTACCTAGCCTGGGTCGAAGCAAGAAACGGTAAAACCTCGGATGCACGGATTAAGAAGAAAGCCTTTAACAAAGCCGCCAAGTCTTGCAAGAAGGTGATACGGAAGGCTCGCTTCGATCGGATTGGCCGTCTGGGGGCTAAGCTTGCCGCATACCCTGCGGGAAGTAAAGCTTTCTGGTCTCTGGCTAAGTCGGTGGAAGCGAACTTCAGCCGCCCTTCACTCCCTCCACTACTGAAACCGGACGGGTCCCTAGCTCACGCTGCGGTTGAGAAAGCAAATTTATTTGCCACTCAATTTGCGGAGGCTTCGCGTCTTGACACCTCTGGCGAAACTCCACCCAGCCTTCCTCGGTGCGAAGCTTCAATGCAGGAAATTCGCATCCAGCAAAAGGAAGTGCTCAGAACGCTACGTAGTCTCGACGTGAATAAAGCTAGAGGTCCGGATGGTATCTCGGCCATAGTGTTGAAAACCTGTGCCCCTGAGTTGTCTCCAGTATTAACGCGTCTTTTCCGCCTCTCTTTGAAAATTGGTGAAGTCCCTAAATCTTGGAAGCTCGCTAACGTGCAGCCTGTACCCAAGAAAGGCAGTCGTGCTGACCCTTCAAACTATCGCCCTATTTCAGTCACCTTCCTACTTTGTAAATGTATGGAGCGTGTACTGAATAGGAAGCTCCTTGCATACCTCGAAGGTAACGACCTCCTCAGTGATCGCCAATACGGGTTTCGCCAAAACCGGTCTACTGGGGACCTTCTTGTGTATGCCACGCACATTTGGAGCGAGGCCATCGAGAAATATGGTGAAGCACTGGCTGTTTCATTAGACGTCTCGAAGGCTTTTGATAGGGTTTGGCACGCTAGCCTTATTGGCAAGCTTCCTGCCTACGGACTGCCAGTTCAATTCTGCTCCTGGCTCGCAGACTTTCTGAGGGAAAGATCCATTCGAGTAGTTATTGACGGCTGCTCGTCGGATCAATTGGCTATTAACGCCGGGGTACCTCAGGGGTCAGTGCTATCTGCCACACTGTTTCTGCTGCACATTAATGATCTGCTAATGCCCGGTATCATTGGGTATGCAGACGACAGCACAGTTGTGGAGAGATATGTTTCCACTGCGCGAGCTAGGCAGAATGAAATTCAGGAGTTAAGAGATGAGATGCTGCAGCGTCTGAATTTGACTCTCAAGGCTGTATCCGACTGGGGCGATGCCAATTTAGTCATGTTCAACGCCTCTAAAACGCAGGCTTGTCTCTTCTCGGCGAAAAAAAGTCCGTTTCTCCAAGTTCCTGTATTCCGAGATGTACCTGTTGCTATAGGAGATCACCTCGAGCTCTTAGGTGTTTCGCTCACGCCTACTCTCAACTTTGGCTCCTACATCGAGTCTAAGGCAAAAACAGCTGCCATGAAGCTAGGCATCCTGAATAAGGTAAAGCGTTACTTCACACCAGGACAGCTTCTCAGTTTATATAAAGCACAAGTCCGGGCTGGTATGGAGTACTGCTGCCATGTTTGGGATGGCTCGGCTAAACACCAGCTTGCTGCCTTGGACTAGATCGAACGTAGAGCTTTCAGGCTTATAGGTGAGCAACATATGGCGGAGACTAAGATCCAGAGTCTCGAGCACCGCCGTAAGGTTGCATGCCTTGCGATCTTCTATAGGTTACATTTCGGTGAATGCTCCCAGGAACTGCACGATCTGATCCCACCATCTCCTTTTCATCATAGGACGAGCAGGCGTACGGCTCAGTACCTTACCTCATTGGTATACCTTCTATTCGCACAAAACGTTTCAGTTCTACCTTTATAATGCGAACTGCTAAGGAGTGGAATACACTACCGTCATCTGTCTTTCCTGAAAACTATAATCTGGGTCTCTTCAAGTCAAGAGTGAATAGGTGCCTTCTAGACCTTTGTGCTTCATCTTCGGCCACATCGTCACTTACCAACAGGTGAGATCGTGGTCAAACAAAGGTCTATCAATGTTAAAAAAAAAAAAAAAAAAAAATACTTCCACACTTTTGCTAAAAATCACCTAATTTGCCTGTACTATAAGACCAATCACCTGCTGTATACGCCTTAACAAATGAAAATCGCGGAACATAATGGGGATGACTCTGGTATCCCTTAGAGATTTCCTGCCTGAGACTTCGGCTTGACACTATTTATTGGGACTTCCTGTACATATACAGGGCGTCCCAAGACTATGCGACATGTAGGGAAAGTACCTTAAATATAGTAGATAGGATATTTTGCTGAAAGGAGACTGTATTTTATTTTTAAAACTTAGTAATACTGCGTTCATATATTTTCTACAAATTACTTGTTTCGCCTGGGAATTGAACAGAAAATTGAAAGGAATCACACATTTTACGTTTTTGTTTTGTTGTCACTCAAGAGGTTTTTTTTAATCCATTATTTCGATTGGCATCATAAAAATACGGGATGTTTTTTTTCCATATTTAATTCAGTTCGATTCCCAGACGAAGCAAGTATTTTTTAGAAAATCTTTGGATGCAGTATTACTAAGTTTTATAAATAAAATAAAGTCTCCTTTCAGCAAAATATCCTATCTACAATATTTAAGGTACATTTCCTTCATGTCGCATAGTATTGAGACGCCCTGTATAGTTCAACGTTGAAGTCCGTAATACTAGGTTATTTACTTGTAAAAACCTATTTCGAGCCACGCTGATTTTACAATTTTGGGTATCAATTTAATAATGAAGGCGCCAAGCTTAGATACTTAAATGAAACTTTAAGCTGGTGATTATCTTAAATGAGCATCTACTTAGTGGCAGAGAGGCCTATTCAAAATTACTTGCTACTAAGTATTTGCACTGTGTCTGAGTATTATAAACTTAGCAGAACAATGGCTTGACGAATTTCACATCAACTACATCAAAGCCTTATTTTTGAGGCCTGAACCCTTTATTATACATCACAAAAACAAAAACTCCAAGTCTGTACCCAATAGTTGCCAACTATGCGTAACATGAACCTTATGCAAATAATTAATATAGTATGATTACTATTTTATCTGTGGTATGGGTAAAATTATAATAGGGTATGGGTGCCGGTGAAATTACATCCACAATTATTTTTCTTTGTTTTGTAATTAAGTGTTCTTCTAGTGTGACGATGGTAAGCGGCCTGACGGCATGACTCTTGTTCCGTGGGAGAAGGGTAGGCCTTTGGTGTGGGACGCTACATGCGTTGATACCCTTGCGCCATCTCATCTGTCCGGGACATCAGTTAGGGCCGGCGCGGCGGCAGATTCCGCTGAGGACCTCAAAAGACGCAAATATGCAAGTCTCGACAGAGCTTACTTATTTGAGCCTTTCGGGGTCGAGACTCTGGGTACGTGGGGTTCCGGGGCCCATTGCGTTTTCAAAATTCTTTCAGGGCATCTGGTCGAAGCGACGCGTGACCCGAGAGCTGGCTCTTATCTGGCTCAACGCATTAGTATTGCCATTCAGCGTGGCAATGCAGCCAGCATCTTAGGGACGCTTCCGTCTGGTAGTGATTTGGATCAGTTGAGCTACCTTTAGATCGCTTGTAGCGGTCTTCAGGTAGCACAACTGTTTCATATGTATTTTGTACATACCTTGTATTATTCTTTCTGTAAATAAATGTATCTTGTATATAGATATCTAAAATGGACATATATTTTCGATACAGACGTAAAACTATTTTGTTTTTGCTCCTATATCTGTTTCTTTATAGAAGTCTGATCTTAGCTTAATAAGAACACAATTCAAACATTGTTTCTTAGAAACGACTCCGATAATGGGCTTGTTCAACATAATACTTTTGTTATTGGTAAAGTTTTACGGATACTTAGAGGGATAAAAGTATCCTCGTGGTTTAGGTATATTAAAAAGAAAGATATAGAAATAAAAAGCTTTTTCAATAAAAAATTCAATACCTGCAATGGAATTGCTGTAACTTTTTATTAAAAGTTATTCAAACTCAGTTGACGACCTCTGTGGCGGTTCAGGGTGTAATCAAAAATTTATATCTATGTAATGAATTGTATTAAGTATATCAGTTATCTAGTACCCATAACACAAGCTCTGCTTAGCTTGGGGCTCGATAATGTTGTGTGAACTGTCCAGTATTATTTATTAATTAATTATTTATTATGTAGGTCCACCGTCCACTCAGTTTAGCACCAGCATAGCTGCAGATACTCGAAGAAGCAGACCCATAAAAATATGGCAGTCCTGTTGCCACTAAGTTCAAATGCACCTATACTCTAAATAGAATGTACACTGGAACTCCAATATGATATGTACGTTCGTTGATATGTATGTATGAAAGTGTGGTTCGTTTGTACGCGCTTGAACCCTCTACGTACAAACGAGTAGTAGGTACATACAGTTAACTGTGCATACCTACATAAACTGCATACAGTTTAGTAGTAGTAGAGCTTTTTTGTGAAAGAGTTCGTCCGGGTAAGTACTACCACCTTACCTATTTCTGCCGCAAAGCAGTAGTGCTCGCATTGCTGTGTTCCGGATTGAAGGGTTTGGTTGCCGGTGAAATTACATGCACATGATACTTTCATCTTAATGTCTCAGGGTGGCGGGCGCCGTGCAATACCACATAGGGTGCGTCCTAGGTGGACGTGACCTACATGATAATGCACTGTTCGTAGGCAGAGGGTACCGCTTAACATCAGGTGGGTCATCTGCTTGATCCGTCATTCCAAGTTGTATAAAAAAAACGAAAATTACTCCTTTTTTGGATATACGAGTATTACCTCATCCAAACTCAATGAAACTTTGTAAACATGATCAATACACTAATCTAGGCACGTGGTTTGTCAGTTTTTATAAAATTAAATGGTTTCCAAGTTTTCAACGCCCGAAAGAGCGTTGGCAGGACAATCTTGTTATTTTGAGGAGTGGTGGGAGACTGCCAAGGACAGGGACAAGTAGGGAGACCTTTGCCCAGCAGTGGGACATTATAGGTAAAAGAAAAAAACGGCTAAGTGCGTGTCGGACTCGCGCACCGAGGGTTCCGTACAAACCCGTAGGTATATAAGTAAAAGTTATGGTATTTTTATTGCTAAATAAAGTCATCATGAGGAAAGGGGTAGCAAGATTAAAATTATTAAAAATATTTTTATAATATGATGTAACTAAAAATTTATACCTTTCGCAATTTTTACTTCATATGAGCTATAAGACGTTGCTTCACCCTGCGTTGATTTACCCTGTAGGTTTTGATTCCCTTGCGAGTGTCGAAAATTTGCAGCATAAACGGCTGTATCTTTTGATTGCATTGCCTTAGAAGTTTTTTTGTATGAGTATTTGGTATGAATTTCAGCTTGATACCTCCACGCATTCCTGAGAAAAAGGGTCTTGACAGACAGACAGACGGACAACAAAGTGATCCTATAATGGTTCCGTTTTACTTTTGGAAGTACGGAACCCTAAAAATAGTTTCCAAGTCACACCAACTTAAAGATTTGTATGGAAATCTAATAAACCATGCTATTTTGACCCTGCAAAATGTAAGAGGCGTCAACGATTAAATAGGTACCTATCTCTTAAAATGTATTTTTAGCAAAATCTACACAGTATATGACAACGTAATATATATATGTTAATCTTCATCATATTTCCAAGGGCATGATAGAGCCCGTAACACGATTTCAATAAATTTTCTCGATAAGAAAAATCGTGACTAACCTCTACAATGCGCTCATATAAATATTCTATTACCTATGAACGTACATTGATAAAATTATAAATATTCTATTACCTATGAACGTACATTGATAAAATTATTAAGGGTAACAAATAATATTATTTTTAGACGGCGTTCTGTCACTTTCAAACTTTACTGAATTAGATAAGTAAAGTAAAGTAAAGTTTATTTTCTCAAATAGTTGGCGGTACATTAGTAAGGTTTACATAAACACAAATAAAAATAGCTTAATTAAGTAGCTAGTAGTAATAGTGACGAAATTTGTCTGCCTGATAAACCAAACTTCTACGAAATAGTCTCTAGATTGTTTTTACAAAACTTGAAGTAAATAATTACCCAAATGAGGATTTAACTTGACGAGCATGTTACGCGGTTTTTTTTTGTATATTTCAGGCTAGTGGGTCGGCCGGGCAGCTACGCCTCAATAGAAATTTGCTTTAGGGTGGGTATACACTAGAGAATTTTCTAGCATTTCTATGTAATGTAACGTTCTTACGAATGATACAATACAGGTAAAAGATCAGTTTCCAAAGCATTTCTATGTAATGTAACGTTCTTACGAATGATACAATACAGATAAAAGATCAGTTTCCAAAGCATTTCTATGTAATGTAACGTTCTTACGAATGATACAATACAGATAAAAGATCAGTTTCCAAAGCATTTCTATGTAATGTAACGTTCTTACGAATGATACAATACAGATAAAAGATCAGTTTCCAAAGCATTTCTATGTAATGTAACGTTCTTACGAATGATACAATACAGATAAAGATCAGTTTCCAAAGCATTTCTATGCAATGTAACGTTCTTACGAATGATACAATACAGATTAAAGATCAGTTTCCATAGCATTTCTATATAATGTAACGTTCTTACGAATGATACAATTCAGGTAAAAGCTCAGTTTCCAAAGCATTTCTATGTGATGTAACGTTCTTGCGAATGCTCGGCGCTCTGTTAGGCGTAATGCTCACAGCGAATGTTTTTTATTTTTTTTGTTATTCTTGGAATGACGAGTCAAGCAAATGGCCCACCTGATGTTAAGTGGTACCCTCTGCCTATGAACAATGCTTTACCTCACAGGTCACATCCACCTAGGACGCGCCCTGTGTGGCATTTTACTGCGCCCGCCACCCTGAGACGTAAAGATGAAAAGTATCATGTGCCTGTAATTTCAGTAGTGTGCATTTACCCGTGACATTTCTATGGCTCAGTCGCAAAACGTCCACTTCTCATAATGTACACTGCCTTTTTTCTCAATATGACCACTTTTGTACCTTGCATTCACTCGTTGCACTTGAACAACTGACCGCGTGCGTTGTTCGTCCCTCTCCCTCGCGTCACCCGCGCATCGCCCGCGCTCGTGCAAGGGCTCGACGAAATGTTACACCAATACGCTCGTTTGTTTGTACAATTAGGTTGTAACAAAACGGCGAGCGTGCTCGACATCTGCTTCGTGAGGGTGAACATATCATAGAGCGGCTCGTTGTTCTGTTACAAGTAAATGCTCTAGTCTATAAACATAATCAAACCATTTTCTTGTTTTATAGTTACCGATACCAATACAATTTTGATAGGAAATAGCGCCACTCGACATAATAATAACGCGATTGGACAGGGTAGTCAGGTCACCTGTCAGGTTATTGGAGAAACATTTCAAAGGATAGGTCATGCGGAACAGTAATTTGTGTCCAAATAAGTCAATAATATTTATGCTGTCATTCCCATCATGCTAAAATAAATAGGGAGCACATACATGTAACATTATATTCATGTAATTAACAGTAAACGAAAAGTACCTAAATAAGTTTTTGTTGAAAGCAGTTGCGGGAAGCAATGGCGGCGATGAGCTCACCACTTGTCACGTCTATATTCCCACGATGGTGCAACTCATGGTGAAAAGAGGCCCATTGAGTCCTACCCTTTCGGAGAAAAAGGAGAAAAGAGTATGCTGTATGTAAATAAGATTTTTATTGAATAATATCTTTTCCAAAACAAGCTTTTATGAAAATAATGATCAGAACCGTGTGTGTGGATCAAAACGGCCAGACTATTATTATCCATTAAGGAGTTCCATTGTCCACCTTCCGTCTCCATCAGCTCGCTGTCACCATATTATTTTGTTGTCACCAGAACTAAAGGTGGTCAGAAAAGAAAGTAAGAAAGTAAGTACTAAGGATGCATACCAACTAGTTATATGAAACTTGATGAAGTTATCTGAACCAGTAATGCAGTCCATTTACTAATGTCGCTTTGATTGGACAACTGGAACAACATTTTCAAAGTCCATTTATGGCAACCCAGTGGTCCAATCAATGCGACCATGAACCAAAGAAGGCAACTGTTAAATAAATCATTATGTTAGTTTTTAATAAAAATTAATAACTGTAATTGCCAGTGTGTAAGATTATTATTAATAAAGTTCATAGGAAATAAACATATTAAGTTGGTTTCATTTGAACACTTATGTTTATAGACATATGAGGTTGCAAACTTAAGTGGTCCAATATAATTACGTTAGAAGTGACGTAGGTATAGGTATTTAAGTGAGAAGTGATGTAGGTACTAGGTGCCTATGTAACGTAGTTAATTACGTAGGTAAGTTGTTCTATTGTCTCGTACTTCATAACTTGTTTAAACGGATTTAATGGGAGGGACCTAAATTACCCATCGCTGGTTAGTAAGAGTAGGTATATAATATTACCACGACACCACGACCGAAAAAAAGATACCTTAGTGTTGGTTTGTTACCAACCAAAATTTGTTTTATTCCTCGTTTGACTGCGATCTCACCTGTTAGTAAGTGACGATGAGGCCGACGATGGAGCACGAAGGTCTAGAAGGCACCTATTCACTCTATAGCCTTGAAGAGACCCACATTATGACGACCTCTGTGGCACGGCGGGCGAAGGTTGGCCTGCGACGCAGGAGGTTGCGGGTTCGATTCCCGCCTCTGAACAAATATTTGTGCGATCGCAGATATTTTTTCAGGGTGTTCTGGGTATTTTCTACGTGTAATAAAAAATATCTATTTATGTAGTATATTGTATTAAGTATATTAGTTATCTAGTACCCATAACACAAGATCTGCTTAGATTGGGGCTAGATAATATTGTGTGAACTGTCCAGCATTATTTATTTTATTTATTTATTTTGTATTATTGTTTTCAGGAAAGACGGTACCGAGCGTATTCCACTCCTTAGTACCTAGTTCTAATTATAAACATTCCCTTACCTAGTTCCCGTTTTCAGTACGTTTTTTTACCGTAAACGAGGTCCTTGAAAAAAATATAACTTATGATGATATTGTTCATTCGTCGAGTCACTGGTCCTTTCTTGGTCACCCTGGACAGTAACCAGGTTGAGGTACAGTGGAAAATAACGTGACCGATGGTGAAAAAACCTCATAATAATTTAAAAATATATCAAAATCGGAATTTAGAGGTTTTTAACATCACCTATTCTTAAGATTCCTAGTATGTGTTAAATATACATGCATACATAGATACACGCCTTTTTCCCCGAAGGGGTTATTTTTTTTTTTTTTTTTTTAACATTGATAGACCTTTGTTTGACCACGATCTCACCTGTTGGTAAGTGACGATGTGGCCGAAGATGAAGCACAAAGGTCTAGAAGGCACCTATTCACTCTTGACTTGAAGAGACCCAGATTATAGTTTTCAGGAAAGACAGACGACGGTAGTGTATTCCGCTCCTTAGCAGTTCGCATTATAAAGGTAGAACTGAAACGTTTTGTGCGAATAGAAGGTATACCAATGAGGTAAGGATGGTACTGAGCCGTACGCCTGCTCGTCCTATGATGAAAAGGAGATGGTGGGATCAGATCGTGCAGTTCCTGGGAGCATTCACCGAAATGTAACCTATAGAAGATCACAAGGCATGCAACCTTACGGCGGTGCTCGAGACTCTGGATCTTAGTCTCCGCCATATGTTGCTCACCTATAAGCCTGAAAGCTCTACGTTCGATCGAGTCCAAGGCAGCAAGCTGGTGTTTGGCCGAGCCATCCCAAACATGGCAGCAGTACTCCATACCAGCCCGGACTTGTGCTTTATATAAACTGAGAAGCTGTCCTGGTGTGAAGTAACGCTTTACCTTATTCAGGATGCCTAGCTTCATGGCAGCTGTTTTTGCCTTAGACTCGATGTAGGAGCCAAAGTTGAGAGTAGGCGTGAGCGAAACACCTAAGAGCTCGAGGTGATCTCCTATAGCAACAGGTACATCTCGGAATACAGGAACTTGGAGAAACGGACTTTTTTTCGCCGAGAAGAGACAAGCCTGCGTTTTAGAGGCGTTGAACATGACTAAATTGGCATCGCCCCAGTCGGATACAGCCTTGAGAGTCAAATTCAGACGCTGCAGCATCTCATCTCTTAACTCCTGAATTTCATTCTGCCTAGCTCGCGCAGTGGAAACATATCTCTCCACAACTGTGCTGTCGTCTGCATACCCAATGATACCGGGCATTAGCAGATCATTAATGTGCAGCAGAAACAGTGTGGCAGATAGCACTGACCCCTGAGGTACCCCGGCGTTAATAGCCAATTGATCCGACGAGCAGCCGTCAATAACTACTCGAATGGATCTTTCCCTCAGAAAGTCTGCGAGCCAGGAGCAGAATTGAACTGGCAGTCCGTAGGCAGGAAGCTTGCCAATAAGGATAGCGTGCCAAACCCTATCAAAAGCCTTCGAGACGTCTAATGAAACAGCCAGTGCTTAACCATATTTCTCGATGGCCTCGCTCCAAATATGCGTGGCATACACAAGAAGGTCCCCAGTAGACCGGTTTTGGCGAAACCCGTATTGGCGATCACTGAGGAGGTCGTTACCTTCGAGGTATGCAAGGAGCTTCCTATTCAGTACACGCTCCATACATTTACAAAGTAGGGAGGTGACTGAAATAGGGCGATAGTTTGAAGGGTCAGCACGACTGCCTTTCTTGGGTACAGGCTGCACGTTAGCGAGCTTCCAAGATTTAGGGACTTCACCAGTTTTCAAAGAGAGGCGGAAAAGACGCGTTAATACTGGAGACAACTCAGGGGCACAGGTTTTCAACACTATGGCCGAGATACCATCCGGACCGCTAGCTTTATTCACGTCGAGACTACGTAGCGTTCTGAGCACTTCCTTTTGCTGGATGCGAATTTCCTGCATTGAAGCTTCGCACCGAGGAAGGCTGGGTGGAGTTTCGCCAGAGGTGTCAAGACGCGAAGCCTCCGCAAATTGAGTGGCAAATAAATTTGCTTTCTCAACCGCAGCGTGAGCTAGGGACCCGTCCGGTTTCAGTAGTGGAGGGAGTGAAGGGCGGCTGAAGTTCGCTTCCACCGACTTAGCCAGAGACTAGAAAGCTTTACTTCCCGCAGGGTATGCGGCAAGCTTAGCCCCCAGACGGCCAATCCGATCGAAGCGAGCCTTCCGTATCACCTTCTTGCAAGACTTGGCGGCTTTGTTAAAGGCTTTCTTCTTAATCCGTGCATCCGAGGTTTTACAGTTTCTTGCTTCGACCCAGGCTAGGTAAGCCGCATGTTTAAGCGCTTCTGCGCTAGCACACGCGGGACTAAACCATGGGCGAGCATTGCCTGAAGGTGAAGCATCGGAGAATGGAATAAAATACTCCATTGCTCTTTTGATCACCTCCGAAACGGCATCAGCACAGACCGTCGGGTCACAAGAAGAAAAGCAGGTTTGCCGCCAAGGATAAGAAGCGAAGAAATGTCGCATCTCATCCCAATCTGCCGACTTGTAACGCCACACTCGTCTACTACCTCTGGGCGAGGGATCGGGTGGCGAGTATGACGATACAGACCTCACCACACAGTGATCAGATGTACCCAAAGGAGGCAACACTGATACTGAGTGATGATCCGGCACGTTCGTCAGCAGAAGGTCCAAGCAGTTGGCTGTGTGGACCTCAACGTCTGGAATTCTGGTTGCCTCATTGACCAGCTGAGTGAGATTTAGCGTGAGTGCAAGTTTACACGCCTCTCTCCCAGCATGGTCGGTGAACTGGTATGGGAACAGCCACTGTTGGTGGTGGGCATTAAAGTCCCCCAGAATCACCAGTTGGGCACCAGGATAACGTTGTTGGGCCACATCCGCCGCTTCACAGATGTAGTTGAACAACCTGGTCGTCTCGTAGTCTCCAGAGTGAGACCGATATAAACCAGCATAGATAATTTTATCTAAGCCGGTGTCCACCAAAGTCCATAAAACGGATAAATCGGGTTCTTCAAGGTCACGAAGACGCAGACAGCAAATGTCCTCGCGGACAAATAGACAAATACCAGCTTTGGGTTTAAAGTTGTGCTCCAGGGCATAGCCTGGGTATGTAAGGTAAGCTGTATCGGGAGGACATTGAATCTGCGTCTCCGTGAGGAATAATAAGTGTGGCTTAGTGGTCTCTAGGTGGTGGTGGACCGGATCGAGATTGGAGTGCAGTCCTCGAATATTGGAGGAGTGCACTTGAAGCGAGAGGAAGTGCTTCCGCTGTAAAGACAACTTATTATTTCTGGACTTTTTCATATAGGTTTTTGAGTGTTAGGTTTGTGGGAAAAACGGCTGTTGAGCGAGGCACTGACCAGCGAAAACTTAGAGACTTACAGCAGAATCCTGCGCCAGTGGGAGACTAGACTGGAGACTGCGGGGACGCCCGAACCCCCCCAGGAATGGCCATCGGGTCCTCTCATCCGGTCGCCAACCGGCACGATGGAGCATTCTGGGATTTTTCGCGAAGAGGCGGGGCAGCCTTTCATGAGTGGCTAACTCACTAGTTGGGCCCCCTACAACCTGCGGTCGGCCAGCGGAGAACCGTGCTTCGGATCCCGCTACCCTCCAAGCCTAGCCTTCCGGCACACTTGCACCACTGCGGTCTCTAAACCGCACATGCTGAATCAAGTGCATGAACTGCTCAAACCCGTCACTTCCACGATGGCTACACTGGACATCAGTCCGAAACACGACAATGTCGCTTCACGGACTGGCTTTGTCCAGTGGGTGGTGACAAGCCACGGCCGAAGCCTACCACCAGAAATGTTGTTACCCGTTTGGCACCACCCAGAGATCACGTGTAGGGACGCAAGGGTATTTTCCTACGGACGCGGGTAACTTCGATCTCCAAAAAGGGTAGGTAGGCAGAGTCTCAGTGGGCCTCTTTTCACAGTGGGTTGCACCATCGTGGAATATAGACATGACAAGTAGTGAGCTCATCGCCGCCGTTTAATTAAGAAAGCGTATTACACACTACATGACTATGTTAATGATAAAGCCGCGTGGCCTGATGTCGCTCTGCCCCTCTACACCTAATTTGTCAATTTGCAATGTCTGTACCTGCATATAATTTATTACTGATGTGTTATTTATGAGTGTATCAAGCGTAGTGTGTGCTGCCTTATGAACTTTTTCTGATTCTCTCTATCATCTTACTTTTGACTGCCTACCTAAGTAAGGCTTTTAATTTGGTTTTCCTTTTTTCCTTGAATCAGCTTCAACTTGTTCTCGAGGCACCACACAGGCGCTCTCCACCTAGTAGTAAGAAGGATCATCAAAAGAAAAACAGACCGTGTTTGTTGCCTGATTCTTCTAGGTCTGGTTGCGTTGGAACAGGAGTAAATGTAAATTTATTTTTTAAGACGATTCAAAATGATCCTTGTGATTTCAATGAATAAAACACTTTTGACTTTTAAAAGAAAGAAAGAAAGAAAAAATCTTTATTTGTTTTTATTTTTTTTTATTTTGACATTGCTTCCCACGACTCGGCAAACGCTTTCTTCCAGTAATAGCACATGCCATAATAAGCTATAGCAGCCAGGACAAATCGTATACGAACAAATCTTATCAAAACAATCCCTTAATCGGCTTACGACATCCACGGAGGGACAGTGGGGTCTATTCTTAGGCCGGACACACCACAGCTAAATATAATGATATATACCTGCTAAATATAAAACGACTTAAAAGTAAAAAAACAGTGCTATCACGATAAAAAACCTGTCTTCAAAATAACAGTGCTATCACGATAAAAAACCTGTCTTCAAAAAAACAGTGCTATCACGATAAAAAACCTGTCTTCTAAAAACAGTGATATCACGATACAAAACCTGTCTTCAACAAAACAGTGCTATCACGATAAAAAACCTGCCTTCAACAAAACCGTACTTTCACGATAAAAAAACCTGCCTTCAACAAAACAGTGCTATCACGATAAAAAACCTGCCTTCAAAAAACAGTGCTATCACTATAAAAAACCTGCCTTCAACAAAACAGTGCTATCACGATAAAAAACCTCCCTTCAACAAAACAGTGCTATCACGATAAAAAACCTGCCTTCAACAAAACCGTACTTTCACGATAAAAAAACCTGCCTTCAACAAAACAGTGCTATCACGATACAAAACCTGCCTTCAACAAAACAGTGCTATCACGATACAAAACCTGCCTTCAACAAAACAGTGCTATCACGATAAAAAACCTGCCTTCAAAAAAACAGTGCTATCACTATAAAAAACCTGCCTTCAACAAAACAGTGCTATTACGATAAAAAACCTGCCTTCAACAAAACCGTACTATCACGATAAAAAACCAGCCTTCAACAAAACAGTGCTATCACGATAAAAAACCTGCCTTCAACAAAACAGTGCTATCATGATAAAAAACCTGCCTTCAAAAAAACAGTGCTATCACGATAAAAAACCTGCCTTCAACAAAACCGTACTTTCACGATAAAAAAACCTGCCTTCAACAAAACAGTGATCACGATACAAAACCTGCCTTCAACAAAACAGTGCTATCACGATAAAAACCTGTCTTCAAAAAAACAGTGCTATCACTATAAAAAACCTGCCTTCAACAAAACAGTGCTATCACGATAAAAAACCTGCCTTCAACAAAACAGTGCTATCACGATAAAAAACCTGCCTTCAACAAAACAGTGCTATCACGATAAAAAACCTGCCTTCAAAAAGCAATAAATAGTAATGCACATACTTAAGGTAGATGCTCTCGCTTGTGGCGCGAAATTCATTTTTTTTTGTTTTTTTTTTGCCCATAACAGCTCATCAACACTTCTTCAGATAGCAAAAGTTGAGTTCGCGAGAACCAGAAGAATTAATACACATGTTTTAATTGATAGTATTGCATTAAATATCATCAGTTTAGCTACGATAACCCTAACACATTTTTACAGTTTTTTTATGGGTATAGTAAACTGATGATATTTATGAGATACAATCAATTTAAAACATGTGTGTTAAGTCTCCTAGTTCTCGCGAAATCATCTTTTGAAGGTTCAGGCTTTTCAGGTTTTTGAAGAAGTGCTGATGAGCTGTAATGGGCAAAAAACACAAAATAATAATAATTTTGCACCTCAAGCGAGTGCATCCACCTTAAATCGTTAAATTACTCTTTGATAAGTCACTGTAATCACTTAAAATCGTTCTCATCACTAAGTGGTGGACAGCTATCTGTTTTAGAAAAGGCAAAAATTTTTCAAAACTATTCGAGTTAAAGTTCAGTCTAACAGTGTACATGACTTTGTCCTTGAGACCCAAGTCACAGGTGTATCCCAAACTACGATTGTGTACCCACACAATCACTGACGTGTGTGTCTAAGGCTGCGTTTCCATTGACGCGGAGCTGGGCGGAGCGGAGCTTAGCGGTGCATGAATTGACCAATCACTATGCTCGAAATCTCTGCTGGCTGCTCGCTCGCCATAGTGATTGGTCAATTCATGCACCGCTAAGCTCCGCTCCGCCCAGCTCCGCGTCAATGGAAACGCAGCCTAAGTGGGTAATTAGTTAAAACACAAATAATTAGAATTAGTTGTTTCGAATGTTGTTTAAGTCCTCTCTAGAAGGCATATTTGTAATTAAAAATAAACAATACTTCACCAAGTAATATATAAAGTAGCTTTATTTTAACTCTGCAAACAAGAAATTATACATACATACATAAAAGTACATACTGGGGGGGACCCGGGGCCCTTCGCGTTTTCATAAATTATTTCAGGGCATCTGGTCGAAGTGACGCGTGACCCGAGAGCTGGCTCTTATATGGCTCAACGCATTAGTATTGCCATTCAGCGTGGCAATGCAGCCAGCATCTTAGGGACGCTTCCGTCTGGTAGTGATTTGGATCAGTTGAGCTACCTTTAGATCGCTAGCAGCGGTCTTCAGGTATCACAACTGTTTCATATGTATTTTGTACATACTTTGTATTAGTTGTATTATTCTTTCTGTAAATAAATGTATTCTATAGTACATAAGTATATTATTTACCTTTTTCTCGGGACCACCTGTAGATTGTTTCTCTCAGCATTGAAAGAAATATTGGAATTGGACCAACTAACGGGGTGTAACTACAACATACTTAATAGTAGGTATGATTCAAATCACTTAAATTCTGCAAATAATCTAGCAAGTGGTACCCGCATTGCAGGAAAACTTTGGGCAACATAATAAGGCTAAAAGTATGGAAAAAAATCTTAATTCTTTATTGTACACACAAACAACCTAGAGACGAAAAACAACAAATATAGAGAGAAAAAAACACGTCATTCAAATTCAAATTACATTAAATACCTAGGAGGTCAACAACAGATGTTAGATTTGATTTATCTGAAAAATCCAGTTTTTTTTTTTTCTTTTCCCTGTAGCATGCAAAATTTCAACATTGTGGGATTACCGGAAATAAGCTTTAATAAGTTTTATTTTTTATTTTGACAAGATTTTTAAAAACTTTTTAAAACACGTTCAAAATAAAAATAGTTTTAAAATGTACTAAAAAAGCCCTATTATTTGACACCCCACTTGACCTTATTAATAATAATAATCTTTTATTTCAGATTTTTCGTCTAATATCTACCTAATGCTTAAATTAAACTAAAAAATAAAAAATAAGTAAAATTTAAATGTAACACAAAAATTTCGTTCCAGCGGGACTCGAACCCGCAACCTCGCCTGTGATCGGCGATGCCTTTACCAATTCGGCCATACTCGTAGAACGAGCTATGACGCTGAAGACTAAATTTGTGGGCACTATCAACTCGGCTATAGCGCCGATGAGATTTTTGGGTTACATTTAAATTTAATGTTATCCATAAAGTGTGGTTTACACTTGAAAAATAATAAAATAATAATAAGTGACATTTTTATCTCACCTTATCGTGGTCAAACAAAGGTCTATCAAAGTTAAAAAAAAAAAAAAAAAAAAAAAAAAACTTTTTTCTTACCTCCTCTTGGTTAGTTTCTCAACAACCTTTTGACCGATTTATCTACAAATTATACCAGTACTTATCTACTAGCCTACCGCGGAAGTTATTCCGAGGCAAACAGACATACATACATGAAAATAAACGTTGATTCGTCCAAGTTAACCTGGAGAACTCGCTCTGCTCGAACAATTATAATGTCAGTTTTTCGTTCTAAAAGAAAAAATAAATTTAAATTTAAAAATGACAAAAATTTAGGTATCGTCAATAATGCTCAAGTGAATAGAGGTAAATAAGTAAAGTTAGCTCAAACATTCAATTAAAATATGCTTTAATACGCCCGATGACTCCGGGGTACTGTATATATTCTGTGTCCGGGGTCAGATATTGATGAGCATAGATTAAAACAGACGCTTCTGCTAGTTCTTTCATAGGTAGGTACATTAACAGCATGGAGACATGAACCATTTTAAAGGATTCATTCAATATGAGGTGCTGGAGTTGAATGTACTTACGTACCATGTATCGGCCCTTAAGAGCAGTCAATTCCAGTACTTTCGATAAAAACGCTGGTGCTCAGCTCGTACGTGATTATAAAGTTGTAACAATTTTTTCGTCAGATGTTTTGTACAAATATGTATCTTGAAGAATATATCTACGTACTTGATCTTTTTTTGTTTTTTTTTTGTTTACCTCTAAATTCTGTATAAGCTTTCAAAAATCAGCTTATTTGCTCAATTTTACCTGAACTTTGTATGTTCATAATGTTCTTACAAACTGTAAAAGTAAAAAAAAAAAAAGATCAGGTATCTAGCCCATGTTGTGTAGAATCTAAATTACAAACATTTTTTTCACAAACTTGAAAGACTTTTCGCAAGTAAGTAGCGGAATTTTCCGAATTCCAACCACAGGATCTGGCACTAACTCCCATTTTAAACAGTGCCTCTCTTTCAAAAATTGAATTGTACGAACCTACAAGATTTTAGTTCAAATCGAATTGGGGCCCCTTAAGCAGCCTAAAGTGTGGGATAGACTTCCCACGATTAGTCACCGCCGAATATTATCATTTTTTTGGTGAATTGTTGGGAATCTGCTAACAGATACCGTATTGCATTGAGGGTGCTGTACTGTTATGTGAGGTTCACGGACTCGTGGACTCACTAAACCCCCCGGTGGCCATCCTCTGCGCATGTCGATGAGCTCCGGGATCTCCTACGGAACGCACCGGTGCCCATCTCGCGCGGCGCCCAACAGGGCCTATCCGGCGGTTGGCCAAAAAGCCAATCATAAACACTCCCTCCAAATGTGGCAGCACAGGGTTATCGTAGAAATCCTTACAAAATACACTTACTAAGGAACCGCCGTGAATCGCCATCAAACGTCTGTATTCCATTAGTGTTTAAAATGTTTGTATAAGCGACCCTTGTAAAGCTGGGCCATTTAATATATTTGTCCCGACCACACGCAATTCAATTAGCATAACATCAGGTTACCCGACATTATTTTACTATGCTAAATATACTTTGACCGCAAACTAATCGTACCTATCCAGCTCCTTATATTAACCGTTAATGTATTAACTTGGTATTGTCCTGTTTACAAGTTTTTCTGTATCCTGTGGTTACAGGGAAATTCGTAGTACAAGATCCAGCCTATGAAATGACTGCACTCATCTGTATTTAAGAAAGCTAGAATAAGGTATTCTTTAGGGTCAATTCACATTGCCGCTTAGGGAAGGGAAGTGTCAGTTTCGCACGCATACATAAGTTTAAAAGAATTTTATCTCGATTGTGCAGCGTACAAATTGATAAATGAAACTGATAATGCATCTTCCCGACAATTATCGAGCATTCTCGTGAATTCTCGCGACTACTGTCGACGGCGATCTTACACAATGGAAGTAATGTCTGAGTGTGTACGAAATTGACGCTCCTCTTCCGCGGCAATGTAAATTGACGCTTACCTTCCGCGGCAATGTAAATTGACGCTTACCTTCCGCGGCAATGTAAATTGACGCTTACCTTCCGCGGCAATGTAAATTGACGCTTACCTTCCGCGGCAATGTAAATTGACGCTTACCTTCCGCGGCAATGTAAATTGACGCTTCCCTTCCGCGGCAATGTAAATTGACGCTTCCCTTCCGCGGCAATGTAAATTGACGCTTCCCTTCCGCGGCAATGTAAATTGACGCTTCCCTTCCGCGGCAATGTAAATTGACGCTTCCCTTCCGCGGCAATGTAAATTGACGCTTCCCTTCCGCGGCAATGTAAATTGACGCTTCCCTTCCGCGGCAATGTAAATTGATGCTTCCCTTCCGTGGCAATGTAAATTGACGCTTCCCTTCCGCGGCAATGTAAATTGACGCTTCCCTTCCGCGGCAATGTAAATTGACGCTTCCCTTCCGCGGCAATGTAAATTGACGCTTCCCTTCCGCGGCAATGTAAATTCACCCTTACATGGTATACCTAATTGGGTGCTCAAAAGCTACCATACTGCAGTACCTACTTTATCTGGATATGAGCCATATTATGAGGGCTATATTTTCTATATGATGGAATTACATTGCCTGCTTAAAAAGTGCCGCACTAATTCGCAGCCAGGGTTGATCATCTTTTGAGCAGGGCGACTCAATTAGAATGTAGAATACTTCCGATATATCCGATCAAAATCCAAATAAGTTCAGTCATCTCTCAGGCTGGATCTTGCACTATTGATAGATAGGATTTACCGATTCCCAGAAAGCTATAATATTCATTAAGTTGATTCACATTACGGCTGAAGGGAAGCGCCAATTTCGCACACTACAAATAAATTTGAACTTTATCTCCATTTTGTAACGTCGTGGCGAGAATTCTCGGGAAGAAGCGCTACTCATTTTATCTCATTAACAATTGGTATGTTACAAAATTGAGATAAAGTTCAAAATGCTATGTAAGTATACAAAATTGACGCTTCGTTTCCCTTCCGTGGCAAAATTAATCCAGTGTGTTATATAAAACAAACACAACAAAGGAGCAGCTTCATTTAATTTCCAGAGCTCTAAGGATATATACCTGCTAGAGATATTAGGCATTAAAATGAAGTGCACACATGTTTTAGTATTTATTGCTGGGGTGATTGCCAAGACATCTGGTAAGATATTTTTCGTTTTTACAAGCTTTTATTTAATTTGCATTGTATGTATGTTTTTCCTGGTGGAATCTTGCAACTGAATTTTAAAGCAGTTATCCTCAACCGATTGAGATGATATTTTGCATACCTGTCAAGTTCCAATGACAATGCAATATTATGGTGACAGCGAGCTGATCTGATGATGGAGACAGAAGGTGGACAATGGAACTGCTCGAGGGATAATAGTAGACTGGCCGTGTTTAGGCTCATTATAATCGACACACGGGTACGATCACTAATTTTATATAAGCTTGTATTGAAAAATATATTTTTCACAAAAAACTTTTTGGTATATTTCTGGTATAACTTTGACTCACTTTCTCTGATCATTGGACTTAAAAGCCAGCTAAATGTATCTAGACTGAGTTGCAGCCGTAACCAAGAGAGCATTTTATTACTAGCTCGCTTTGAGTGGTTTGCAATTCTAAAATCAATTACTTTAACCTTCGATGAAAAATACAACATCGAAGACTTTAACTGAGAAACAAGCTTTTGCAAAGTCAACCGAATGGTCCTCCATGTAAGTTTGGAGATTAAAAACCTGTTTTCACTATTTAGTTGCAGATAATACCTTCCTTCCTTCCTTAATACAAAGGTGAGACGCCCGGACTATACGGTGTTGGTTTCTTTATTAAAAGAATTTGTCAAACAAAATAAAAGAAATCAGAGGAATTACAGAAAGAATATCAAATTCTTAATATAAAATAAAGCTAGACAACAGTGACTGACTCACTCACTCATTCTTAATATAAAACTGCCTTTACACAGAGATAAAGAGGAGATGTGGCCCAGAATGGACTCGGGTAGCAAAGGATAAGATATAATGGAAATCTTTAGAGGAGGCCTTTGTCGAAGGACAAGCTGTTGAAGTGATAAATCCGGTTGCCGAAACATGATTTATAAAGTGTTTATTTTAGATTAGTTTAATATTAGGTACCTATGTTATATTGTAAAAAAAGAACAGCAATAAAGGCTTATATTATATTATATAATACCTTCCTATTCCAAGGGCTGGGTGCCAAACCCTGAAGTTAGCTTCTCGTTACGTAAAATTTACCTTATTCCACAGCTGATGAAAACTGCAACGTGGTGCCGATGACACAGTGGGCTGGTGAGGGTTGCCTTCGCAAGGAAGTTCTTCCGAACCCATTGACCCTGGTAGTCATCCAGCACACGGTGACGCCAGAAGCGACCACGGATGCTGAATGCGAAGACATGGCAAGAGCCATCAGAAAATACCACATGAAAATACTGAAATTCGATGATATTGGACAGTCGTGAGTATTTATTTACCAAAATTTTGCATAGGTACTTGGACATAGATAGTAGAGCTTTTTCGTCCAGGGAAGTACTACCTCTATACCTATTTCTGCTGCAAAGCATAGTGCTCGCATTGCTGTGTTCCAATTTGAAGGGTGAAATTACAGGCACTTGAGACTTTTCACCTTTATGTCTCAGGGTGGCGGGCGGAGTGCAATGCCGCATAGGATACGTCCTAGGTGGACGTGACCTATGAGGTAATGCATTGCCTCTTGACATCAGGTGGGCCATCTGCTTGTTACGTCTTTCACGAAGTCAATAGAAACGTTTTGCAACAGGCAATTTGATAGATGGACATTTTAAAGTTTTCGTAACACAGAATTCCGAGGGTTTAACTAATACGGTCTAACAGACGCGACCAAAGTGACTGCGTAGCGGGGGATTCAAAGTCGAGCAAGGCATCCTCGTATGCTTTGGCTACTATGCGTACTTGCGTATACTATTGACCTGTTTCTAATGTTTAAGACAGGGTGGCGTCAGCACAGTGCATGCGATGGTATTCGGACGTCATCCCAAACAAAGACACTCTTCCTTATTTATGTGATGACAACCACGCAGTGCTAAAACGTCTCGGAAGATTTCTACTTCCATGTAAACCGTACAATTCTTTTATTTTTATTTTTATACTACTGAATGACGGAACAAGCAGATGGCCCACTTGATGTTAAGCGGTAACCTCTGCCTATGAACAGGGCATTACCTCATAGGTCACGGCCACCTAGGACGCACCCTATGTGGCATTGCATTGCATTTCATCTTTATGTCTCAGGGTGGCGACCCTGAGACATAAAGATGAAAAGTCTCATGTGCCTGTAATTTCACCGGCACCCTTAACCCTTCAAACCGGAACACAGCAATGCAAGCACTACTGCTTTGCGGCAGAAATAGGTATGGTGGTAGTACTTCCCCGGATGAACTCTTTCACAAAAAGCTCTACTACTTTATGTGTAGTAATTATGTGTAGTTTGACCACGTCACTCCGGCTTCTTGGTTTGCATGCGTTTAGTTTGATCTAAACTCATCTACCGCCATAGCACAGTAATTGAAAATTGTAGTGTAGACGCTACGGTGCCTACTTAATTTTAAAAGATTGACTTCTATTCTCTAACAACTGAAAGAGATACAATTTTTTAGGTGTCCCGATAGTCAAATGAAATTTATAATATTCATTGTGTATTTTATGATTAGTAGTTGGACTCTCTGCAAAGCTTTAAATTCGTTTTAGTTCTTCTAACTTGCTTTATTACTTTGATATAATTAAAAGTGATAGCAGTTAAGGCTTAACCTAATACTTAACTTAACCTGAACTTATTAACAGGTTTAACCCGAATTAACCTTGGTGTATTTGAATTTTATACTCAACTTAGGTACACATACTAGTAGTTCTGCGAAAAGTAGACCTCGCGAGCTCAAAATTGTAAAAAACTATGCACCATGTCGATCCATAATGACCAAACAAAGAACGCAAAATAGTATTTTTAAACTATGGATAACTAAATATTTTTTAAACTGACCCTGTAACTCCTAACATTAGATAACTCTCACGGTTTAAGACTATAAGGAAACTAGTGTCTCAAGTTTTCGTGTAGACAGAGCTGGGAGATTTAATCGATAAACAAAATGTCGACACAAAAACTGTATGTCGTGTAGACTATCGATAAATGTCGACATTAACAGTGTTCCCTTTTATACCACAGAATAAATAATTTTATATTTAGCTTTATATAAGTCTGTGGCTTCCTCGTAACTATATAAAATAAAAATAAATAAATAATGCTGGACAGTTCACACAACATTATCTAGCCCCAAGCTAAGCAGAGCTTGTGTTATGGGTACTAGATAACAGATATACTTAATACAATATATTACATAGATATTTTTTATTATGCATAGAAAATACCCAGAACACCCTGAACAAATATCTGCGATCGCTCAAATATTTGTTCCGAGGCGGGAATCGAACCCGCAACCTCCTGCGTCGCAGGCCAAGCTTCACCCGCCGCGCCACAGAGGTCGTCGATATGCTTCGTTACAATGAAGATCCGAGGTGGATAGTAAATGTTGTGTAGTAATATTTTGTGGTTTTGCTCATCAGAGTACATCAAAACTTCTTCAGAAAGCTTTTCAAAAACTTAGAGACGTAAATATTAAAACTCATATTGTGATTCAGTATCTAATCAATTGCCCCAGTGACTTACGGCGTCTAAGCATGGACGCTCACTAACGAAGCTGTGCATAGAATGAGAGTTGCCCAAAGGGCTATGGAGCGTGCCATGCTTGGAACATCTTTACTGGACCGTGTCCGCAACACTGAAATCCGAAGGAGGACAAAAGTGGCAGATATTGATGACCGTTAATGTTAATGTTAAGGTTAAAGAACTCCCTTTTCCGCATTCGAACTCTATGGGCGGTTTATTATGCGTGAGAGTTGTCTGACTATGTAGTTAGCCAGCCTAACTCCGTCCAGAAGCACAGAAGTTTCCTGGGATCTTCGCAGGCTTGGCGGAGTGACCTCGGGTTGTTGAGGATTTGTTTTCGTTGCGCTGCTACTCACACACATTCCAGGACTACGTGGGCAGCCGATTCTTCTTCGGTCAGACACCCTCTGCAGAGTGGGCTGTCTGTGGCTCCGACGTTGAAGAGGTGTTTGTTCAGGAGACAGTGTCCTGTGAGTGTCGCCACGATGGTGCGAAGTTCTATTCTTTGAAGGTTGAGCAGGCGACGTGTCAGTCGTGGTAAGGCAGCCGGTAGGGCTGCTCTTGACTGTTTGCAGTCCGTAATCCGTGCCCAGCGTTCATTGTGTTGGTTAATGGTGCGGAGCCGCATCCATGTGCGTAGCTGAGAGAAGGGCAGAGGGAGGAATGTAGTTGGGCCCTCTGTGGTTGTTCCCGACCCTCTTCTAGCTAGCTCATCTGCGGCGTCGTTACCCAGTGATCCACTATGCCCCTTTATCCATTGCAGAGTCACCTTGTTTCCCAAGGCGATTCTCTCCAGGGCTAGGTGACATTCGTAAACGAGCTTGGAGTTGCAGCTGTGGCTCTCCAGAGCTCTGAGTGTTGCTGAGCTGTCGGAGAGGATCCTTATGTTGTAGTCTGTGATCCCTCTCCTGATTATTGCGGTGGCGGCCTCAGTGATGGCCACGCATTCACATTGAAAAATGGAACTGTGTATGCCTAGTGTCATTGATATGTTAATGTTGAGATCCAGCGAGTGTATACCAGCGCCTGTTCCCTGTTTAGTTTTAGAGCCATCAGTGTAGACCCGGACCTCATTGGTGACCGTATTGCGATACTAAAGTGGCGCTGGGCCGGACAATTGGCCAGATTTGGTGACGGCAGGTGATGTAAGGCCCTGACCGATTGGTGGCCGAGATGGGAGCACTAGAGGCCGTGGCAGACTATCAGCCAGGTGGGCGGATGATATAGATGCCGTAGAGGGAAATACCTGGATGTGAATTGCACAGAACCGTCTGGAGTGGCGTTTACGGGAAAAGGCTTATAACCAGCAGTGCTGCCAATGATGATGATGATTCAATAGCATTAGATACGAAAATTAGAACCAAATAACCACTGTAAAACCCATTAAAGAACCTTAGTGGATTTTTTGTTTCACACGTAACGTTTGTCCTTATCCCTTTGTCCCAGTTTCCTGATCTGCGGGAACGGCAGAGTGTACGAGGGTGCCGGCTGGGCCCACGTCGGCGCGCACACTAGGAACCTCAATAAGAAGGCTTTGGGGTTGTCTTTCGTTGGAGACTTTAGATGTAAGTACCGGTTTTTAACCCTCGACTAAACTAAGGGATGTTACAAGTTTGAGACCTGAGTGAGTCTGTCTTTATGTATGTTCGCTTGTGGCCTCGTAACTCCGGAACGGGTGCTCTAATTTCAATGAGGTATTTTTTAACCCCCGTCGCAAAAAAGGGGTGTTATAAGTTTGACCGCTATGTGTGTGTCTGTCTGTCTGTGGTACCACAGCTCTTAAACGGGTGGACCAATTTGATTTATTTTTTTGTTAGAAATCATGTTTTCTAGCTATAACTATAGCTATAATGCTTAAACTTGATTTTTCATGAAAATCAGTTCAGTGGTTTCATTGCGTTAGGGGTTTTTGAATTTTGTAAATTTATTATTTGATTAAAGTGTGTTATAGTGTGCTTATTAAAAGCTTAAAGTGTTTGCTAGTTGTTCTTAGCTATTTACGGTTGGTGGAAATTGGTGCAGCCATTTCCAGGTCCATCCAGTTGCAACAATTTATTTTGCGTCTAGAACCAAACGACAAAACGAGCGCAAAACGAGTGTCTAAAAAAAACCTTCAGTTTGTACTCAAAATGTTAATTTTCGACATCATCTCCAGGATTTGATGATGACCAGTACAGGTTGAACAGGATCTAAGTTAGTACTGAACCTGAATCTTCAAGTTTGAGCTCAAACTTCAAATTAAGAAGACATGATATGATATTCCTTCCTCCCCAGACTCTAGGGCTAGGTTCTGAATGACGACCAGCACACGATGAATATGATCTAGGGGTGCTTTGATTTCAATGCCGTTGTGTGAAAACTGATCTTGAAACAGTGAAAATAATCAGGGATTTAGTTTTTATACAAAATCAACTTGTTTTTCAGTCGCTATAACAAGGAAACAATTTTTCCAGTTGCGGCATCTAGTTGCGCGTTTAGTAAACTTTGGAGTAGGAATTAAAGCATTATGCGTGGTTCGCTATTCAGCATAACGATCTGGTTCATGTTAAAATTTTGGAGTCGTTGCGTTACATGCTCACTCAGTAACAGTAAAGGGTACAAACTTGATGTTAATACAGTAATTACTTGAGGATGTAATCTAAAAAATCATAGACTAGAAACTTTTACCGACAGCTTTATTTTTGAAATTGGCCCTCCTAAAACCCTCGACTAGAGAAAATATTAAGCTTAATTTTTTATACTATTCTGTAGGTAATCATTAGTTATATACATCCATTTGCTGACATTACTTAGATTACATTATAGATAATTTATTTTTATATTTGCTACTTTAGAAGCAAAACGAAGTTTTAATATTTGTCGCTTACGTCAGATACTTCCGACCGGCAGAAATCTATGCCTCATATCTTCCCGGGTTCATGTGAGTTATAGCGCTTTTACTGTCTTGCAGCTATTGTTTTCTTGTTAGACTCCGCCCATTTGATATTTTAATATATCGCCTTAAAATATTATTTTGTTTTCAGTGACACTCCCGTCACCAGAGTCTATCAAGGCAGCCCAGGACCTACTGAGCTGTGGAGTGAAGAATGGTCACCTCTCCGCGGACTACAAAGTGTTGGGTCATCGGCAAGTCTCTAACACGCAGAGCCCAGGAGACGAACTGCAGAAGGAGATAGAGAAGTGGCCTCAATGGACCCCCCAATAGATTTCACAACCATCTATAGGACTAATTAGAAAGTAATAAAATAGAAGAGTTAGCAATGATCTCTCCCACATTGGATATTGAAGTTTTGATTTAAAAATAATCTTTATTTATGGTAAGAATAATACAACTGATTTAAGTAAATAAATATGACTGGTCAGTTCACTCAATATTATCTAGCCCCAAGCTAAGCAGAGCTTGTCTTAGGGGTACTAGACAACTGATATACTTAATACAATAGATAGATTTTTTATTATGTATAGAAAATACCCAGCACACCCTGAACAAATATCTGCGGATCGCACAAATATTTGTGCCGAGGCGGGAATCGAACCCGCAACTTCCTGCGTCGCAGGTGAACGTTCGCCCGCCGCACCACAGAGGTCGTCAGGGTGCATAGAGTTGAGCAATGCTCTCTGATAATTTGTATCAGTGAGACAGTGGGCGTTCCTTTGACATGCACTTCAGTCTGCCTGGCCAAATCGTTTAAAGTGCCGAGTGTACTAAAAACTGGTCGTCTTTTTTGTGATAACAAGTAAACCTATATAAATAACTTGCCTGATAGCTATGTTTTTGTATGGTTCAAATCTTGTGAGACGTTTTTGAAGCAAATAAATAAATAATAAATAAATAATAAATGGACATTTCACACAACATTATCTAGCCCCAAGTTAAGCAGAGCTTGTGTTATGGGTACTAGACAACTGACATACATAATACAATATATTACATTTTATTTTTTTATTATACATAGAAAATACCCAACAAAAAATGTCTTTTTTGTCTTTTTTATTAATAATTGGCGTCGCACCTGTTGTGCATTTGCCATATCAAATTGAGCTATCTTATCTATTGTCGTTTTTAGGCTAATTTTAATCAGTTTATGTTTTGGGAGCAGTTTTCACATCCTTAAATTTTCCTGTACCTTTAAACAAAAACGTAAACAAATACGAACCGAGATTTTATGAAACATTTCTCAAAATGTCCCAAAGATACAACGAACACTTACGTCTTAAATACACACCTTCGACCAAAATAAAAAATACACACAACCTGTCAGGAAAAAACACATAAATAAAATTATGACATATTTTGTGTTTGTTCCCGAAGTTGCATTCCCGCGAATGCAATGCAAGGACAAACAGGAATTGTCGATTCCTGTCTCTCCTAACTAGATAACTAACCTGTGATAACTAGCACAAAGTAATTCCAAACAGTTGATGAAATGATTATAAACGCATCTAAAGATAAAACATAGTAGGGTTTTATTATAAATATAGGTAATTATAAAAACATTGCATGACTGACTGACTGACTGACTGACTGACTATGAACGCACAGCCTAAGCCGTAAGTCTTAGAGACTTGAAATTTGGTGGGTACCTACATTCCTTTTTTGGTGTAGGGGTGCATTAAGAAAGGAATTCCAGAAATTTAACCCCTAAAGGTTGTTGAAGTTTGTATGGAAAATTAAACGCGGACGATGTCGCGGGCATTCCTCTAGTCTCCCATATATAAGGCTGCCATTACACGGGACGCGTTTGTGACGCATTGTTAAAATATTTTGCACCTTAAGGTTTATGCATAAAACTGGAAATGCTCAATTATATCACTGGAAAACACTGTTGTTCCCACTTTTTACTTTAATTCATTCATCAAGTCACCATACCGCAATAATTGTAGTACAATTAGTAGTAGTAGAGATTTTTGTGAAAGAGTTCGTCCGGGGAAGTACTACCACCATACCTATTTCTGCCACAAAGCAGTAGTGCTCACATTGCTGTGTTCCGGTTTGAAGGGTAAGGGTGCCGGTGAAATTACAGGCACATTAGACTTCTTCATCTTTATGTCTCAGGGTGGCGGGCGCAGTGCAATGCCACATAGGGCGCGTCCTAGGTGGACGTGACCTATGAGGTAATTCCCTGTTCATAGGCAGAGGTTACCGCTTAACATCAGGTGGGCCATCAGCTTGTTCCGTCAATCAAATAGTATAAAAATAAAAAATAAAAATAAATAAATTGTGGTTTGCTAGATGCCTTGTTCCTAATCTTTTGTGGCAACTGTGCTAGCCAAAGCTTTTTGAAGTAACGGTCGCTTAAGGTTTTTTAGGTGAAAGGTATCAAAGTCAAAACTAAAAGTCAAAAAGTTTTTTATTCATGGAAATCACAAGGATAATTTTGAGTCGTCAAAAAAAAAATTACATTTACTCCTGTTCCTACGCAACCAGACCTAGAAGAATCAGGCAACAAACACAGTCTGTTTTTTTTTATGATCCCTCTTACTACTATTTTGGGAGCGCCTGTGTGGTGCCTCGAGAATAAGTAGAAGCTCTCTCTTTTGGAAAAAAGGAAAACCAACTTTAAAACCTTAGGTAGGCAGTCAAAAGTAAGATGCTAGAGAGAATCAGCAAAAGTTCACAAGGCTATATAAAATTGCACCTGGCAAAAACATAGTTCTTTAACAGGCGTTAACAGCGTTTAGTAGTAGTAGAGCTTTTTTGTGAAAGGGTTCGTCCGGGGAAGTACTACCACCATACCTATTTCTGCCGCAAAGCAGTAGTGCTCGCATTGCTGTGTTCCGGTTTGAAGGGTAAGGGTGCCGGTGAAATTACAGGCACATTAGACTTTTCATCTTTATGTCTCAGGGTGGCGGGCGCAGTGCAATGCCACATAGGGCGCGTCCTAGGTGGACGTGACCTATGAGGTAATGCACTGTTCATAGGCAGAGGTTACCGCTTAACATCAGGTGGGCCATCAGCTTGTTCCGTCATTCAAGTAGTATAAAAAAAAAAAAAAAAAAAAAGGCGTATCCTACCGGTCCGATTGATAGGTAGCGTGAGACTACACTAATTACAGCAGTATAGTGAAGATTAATGGTTTTTATACTTTTATTAAAAGTGTAATTTTGGCTAAACCGGAGTTACATGTGATTGTTTAATTACAACGTCGTAATAAGTTTTTTGTTGAAAATGTCTTTTTCAAAACAAGCTTTTTAACTCCTGGCACAAAGACGGGAGTTATAAGTTTGACCTCTATGTGTGTTTGTCTGTGGCAACCGATTTGAATGCGGTTTTTTTATTTGAAAGCAGGTTTTCTAGCGATGGGTGTTAGATATGTTTTATCAAAATCGGTCTAACCATTTAATTGCGTAGGGGGTTCTTAAATTTATTCTTGTATGAAATTAGTGTTCGAACTGTGTCAAATCAATATGAGTCCAAACACTGCCAGTCTACTATTATCCATCGAGGAGTGCTGTCGTCCACCTTGCGCCTCCACCATCAGATCAGCCCGCTGTCACCATAATATTGTATTGTCATCGGAACTTGAAAGGTATCTACGCAAAATTTCAGCTCAATCGAATACTTGAAAGCTGGTCTTTAACTTGTAAGATTTGATTACACCAGGAGAGGTGATATTAAATAAAAGCTTGTCAAAATACGAGACGATTAAACCAGCTGAAAAAGATCACAAGGAGATGAAAATACTCCAGGTATTATCTTTTGGTGGGCAAGCCGGTACGAATTGGGTCACATAGACAAGCGAAAATAGGCCAATATTTTACCTTGCAAAGTATAGTATCATTTTTTATCCCTCATGCTATTTGCACGATTCCTTGCGAAAATGTTTTTGCATTTAACAAATTGTGTTTCATTCGTCTGAGTTCCTAATGTATTTATGGGGAATTGCTTGTATTGTTGCCAAAAATAGAATCAGTTCTATTAATATTCGTCCTGTAACTGTACGAGTTTTCCTGGAATTCTGGTTATCCTTATATTAAGATGTGTTCAACAAAACACGCGACAGAATTGTCACGTTTTTATACAAATATGGGAATAAACATTACTAACATATTCGTTTGGTATTTCGGTTCCATTTTTTTTTATAAACTCGTCGATGGACTAATCATTTCTTGCATTGACAACGCCAAAACTGTGGGGTTATTGCGTAGTAGACTGACGTTTGATTTCAATGTCCAGTTTGCTATTCATTGCGCAGCGTGTTTTAAATAATTCTGTTCTTGTAAAAAAGCTAAAACACGCTGCGCAATGAACAGTAAACTGGTAATCGACATCAAACGTCAGTCTACTACGCAATTCACCGGCAGGTAGCTTTGAAAATTCGAACAATGACAAAAGTGATTTCGATACACTGCCCGTTCACACTCCAGTCCTTCAAACTTAGACTTACTTTCGTGGGAATAAAATTTCGTTTATGATGATGTGCGATTACAATTTTGCTGTGACGCAGATCATCATCATTGTCTTGCCCTTTTACCAATATATTTGGGATCCGCGCAGTATGACTTTTTCTTCCACTCTCCCCTCAGCCGTCAACTCATCATTCACTCCCTTCTCATTCATATCATGTCTTACGCAATCCTTTCTTAAATCGTTTCGCAAATCTTTTCTTAGGTCTTCTTCTTCCTTTTCATCCACTAACTTTCATATTCATAACTTTGTAAGTTACATGAGTTTCATCCCTCGTCATAACATGCCGAGTAAGTTAAGTTAAGTTATAAGTTAAGCAACTTTTCTGTCACTGGTGCAATTTTCAAACTTCCTCTTATATACTCATTCCTCATTTTATCCATTCTTGTTACTCCACACATCCATCTCAACATTCTTATCTCTGCAGCATGCAATCTTCTTTCATCCTTCTTCTGCATGGCCCAGCATTTCGATCTATACATAACGACAGGTCTTATTACAGTTGCGCAGTTGCGTCATACGTCGCCATCTACACGTGTTCTTTAACGTAGAATAAAGTGTTTTTTATATGTATGTTAGTTTTAAGGTATTTATGTTGGGCTTATTGTTTACGTTTTGTGCAGTTCCCAATAATCCTGAAGTAAATATATTGATTGATTACGGATTTGTAAATTTTACCCTTCAACTTGAGTGATATCATTGAGATGTGACGAAGATGGGACTTCAAAATACTTACCAAACTTTGTAGCTTGCGTGTAATAATTGTTTCGTTAGGATTTTTTGGAGGCTTTCATTCGTATCTGCCGCCTTTTTTAAAACCTAAAGGTGGGTCGTTAAGACTAGGTTATACTAGGTTTTTTTTTTTTGTAACAAATCACACCCAACAGTCACTTAAAAAGTCTTGACCACACTTAACACACTAATTCCCTGTGTCGTAGGTATCAGGAACTACGAGTGCTATGGTAACGCAACACCCAGACCCGGAACAAATATTTGCAAACGTTTGTTCCGCAGCGGGAATCGAGCCCGCAACCTCTCGCATCTCAGCCGGCTACTCGCCCAATGGGTCACATGGTCATCAAACTCGTATTCATTATCATCTTCCTGTTCTTCTACCGCATTATGTCATATGTGACATATATATAATGCGGTATGTTTTAGTAGAAGTAAAGCTTTTTTATGAAAAAGTTGTTTTTGTGAGGAAGTACCTACTACCTTCGTACCTATTTCTGCCGCAAAGCAGTAGTGCTCGCATTGCTGTGTGAATTGCATTTGAAGTACATCTGAAGTGTATGGGTGCCGGTAAAATAACAGGCACATGAGATCATCTTTATGTCTCAAGGTGGCGGGCGCGGTGCAATGCCACATAAGGTGCGTCCTAGGTAAACGTGACCTATGTGGTAATGCGTTGTTAAAGGCAGATGTTACCGCTTAACATCAGGTGGGCCATATGCTTGTCCCGTCACTAACGTAGTTTAAAAAAACACATCATCGTCAGCCGGTACATGTTTACTTTCTGAATTTCTTTCAGTACCTATGATGTTTTATTTGAGAAATCCACGCATCTAATTTTAGGGAATGTTTCAATTATAATTTACTGTTCAGTATTTTTAGTAGACATGCATTTTTTAAAAGCTTGTAAAAAGATGAGACTCGGTTATTTTTTCAAACAATTCTTAACAAACTACTGCTACTACATCGTGTCATCGGTTATTTCTCGGTTAGCCTGCGTCATATATGTTAGATGAGGTCAGGTGAGATTATCCGACAAAGAACTAAAGTCATTGACATAGCCCACCAGATTAGCAAGCTGAAGTGGCAATGGTCTGGTCATATTATGCTGAAGAACCGACAACCGTTGGGGTAAGCGAGTTCTTGAGTGGAGACCGCGTCTTGGCAATCGTAGCGCAGGGCGCCCTCTGGATAGGTGGAGCGATAACCTACGAAAGGCGGTGGGCAGAAAGTGGATGGCCGAACACAGGGCTCAGTGGCGCGTATTGAGAGAGGCCTATGTCCAGCAGTGGACTAGTGTGGGCTGATGATGATGATGGTGTTGATATAGATTAGAGACCAGGAATTTGCCTTAAATTTGGTTTAAAGTTGCCTACAAATTTTAAGGGATCTAACAGGACGATCAAAGTCCACAGGATCATAACCAAGGGATTGATCAGGAACTCCTCCATTCATGCACAAATATCAAAAACAAAGTGCAAATAAATCAGCCAAAGCAACTCGAGAAGACATGCCACAAAAACCTAGATGCGCTTTTGAACACAGCAAATGCGTCAAACACCTTTCTTTCAGACTTGTAAACTGTAGACAAGGAAAACAACACACATATATTAAACTTAGGGCTTTGCACACGAACAACTTATAATCGGACAACCTTGTCGTATCCATCGTATCGTATCGTATAATTTAGTCCATATCTGACATGTAGATACAGGTCGCGCAACGAGTTATGAGCGCTTGGCGAAAGTCGTGGGGTTGATTGCGCATGTGTACATTCGCTCATTCGCTATACAGACCCAAAAAATGACTACTGCGCATTGAAGGTCAGCGCTCATAACTCGTTGCGAGACCATACTCTTATGAAAATCGGCTCTCCATAAACTAGCAGGCAGCCAGATAAGGAGTAGAATCTGACACATGCTTCCCTCTGAGGTTTTCCCGCTTGGTTACGACATATGTCTCTTCAAGAAAAATGCTCATAAATTCCTTCAGGGTAGGCAGCGTATCGACAATACCCCTGGTGTTGCCGTAAAGGCTTAACTGCGATTTGATGCAATCCAATCAATGGACGTTGACATTCAATCATTTGTCATTAATAATGACAGTCTACTGTAGGTATAAGAGCCCCCGCAAACTGCAGACTTTCTATCCGCCGATAGTTCGCCAACAGATCATTTTGAAGGCATTATCAGCCGATACAGAATCGTTTTAGTGTGCGTTATATTTCACTATAATGTGCGCACTTGCATAGATTTTCATACTGATTAAGTAACCGACTGAACTATCGGCCGATAGAAAGTCTGCAGTATGCGCGGGGTCTAAAAGTTGGAGTACCTACCTAGTCAATAGTTGTTCGTGTACCTGAGCCTTATCAGCATACAAGCAACCTGCCTCTATTAACCTCAGAGTCATTGACGTCATTTGTACGCCAACTTTCAACTTATAAGTTACTTACAGACAGCTCATACATCATTCGGAGACACACCTCTTCAAGTATAAGTAGTTTTATTATAGTTCTTAGTAACTTTTAACTCTATAATCAGAAATCTAAAACAGAGAAATTGAGAAAAAATACAATCAAAATTTACAAAAGTTAACAACTTCATATTCAGAGAATCAACTACAAATTGGGACCCTACATTAGCTCTTACCTGAAATACCAACAAAAACTTGATTTCATATTAGATTGCATTTAAATCGATCGCCTATCACCGAACGAAGATTAAAATACCTTTCAGTGAAAAAAGGAAAAGTTTGGAGACAGGAATTGTGACGAATTTCATTCAATCATGTATCCAAATCCGTTTGTAAGAAAACACTGCACGATCCGACAAATAGTGGACAAGCTAATAAATATGACGGCGAAAAGCCTGGCAACAACAAGAAATTGTTCGCTCACAAGGCTAAGATTGAGACAGAGCACTATTATTTGAGGAATTGAATTTTAACAACGGAATAAGATCAATCGTTTGCGCGAGGTAAGAATTTTCTTCTATTTGTTCGGAAATTTAGTGTCAAGATCTTTTTGCTGTGCTGAGTTCCCAAACAGTTATTATAACAACCACATACATAGTCTTGATCCAACACTAGGATCTCCTGTGGCGTTGGCTTGTCCCTGCTTGTTCATGAATTTTCATCTACATCACTACAACAACCTACTTTCTAATACCAGTTCGGAGGGCACGTTAAGCTGTCGGTCCCGGCTGTTATTGATTTATAGCAGTCGATAAGCCATGTCAGAGGCCCTCGGGCGGCTTGACAAACTCTGACACCAGAGGCCAGCACTACCTCATACGAAACGACGACGAATACCTATTTTTATTTTTTCATTATATGTTTGTATACTACCTTCTATATAATTCTTCCTTTTATATAATTCTTTAGATTTTACATACATACATACATAGACACACGCCTTTTTCCCCGAAGGGGTAGGCAGAGCCTCAATGGGCCGCTTTTCACAGTGGGTTGCACCATCGTGGAATATAGACGTGACAAGTGGTGAGCACATCGCCGCCATTGCTTCCCACGACTGACTCAACTAACGCTATCTTCCAGTAATAATATATTCCATAATAAGCTAGCAGCCAGGACAAATCTTATACCAACAAATCTTACCAACAAGTCCGGGTAAGATTTAAGATTTAGATTTTTTTATTATTTATTTTATTTCTTTGGATTTTAGTTTTTTTTTTTGTTATATGTGTGTGTTGTGTCCTCGTAAGGGAAAATAAACTAATTTTCTTCCTTCCTTTCTTTCACTATCATCTCTACCAAGTGCTGTCTGTGTGAACTTATCTCAGAAACTAGAGTAAGGATTTTACTCCCTTTGTGGATGATTGGTACCCTTGGATTGTGAACTCGAAGAACATATAAAACTTCAATGTTCAGATAACGTCACCTTCTTACCTTTGTTTTATAATCCTGAACCCTTTGAAACATAGCCAAAGTTTTCAGATTGGATAACTTTGAAAAACTTATTTTCTGCCAATCAAATCCTGGTCTTCAGTTTTCGTCTCTGAACAAAATTATGTAATGGTACAACTTCAATAGTTTTGTTAGAGTTTTGAAATCAACGTCGTGAGATTTTATGGTTTAGATTCCAATGCCTTAGTTTGATTTTACTATAATACTAGTATAGGATTATAGGCGTTTTTTGTTGTATGAAGATTTCTGCCTGGCGTTGGCGCAGTCTGTCTCATGTGCCTGTAATTTCACCGATTCCCAACCTTCAAACCAGAAAACAGCAATGCGAGCATTACTGGGCTTCGTGGCAGAAATAGATATGATGATACTTCCCTGAGAATCCCCCTTCCCTTTTCCCCTTTAAAAATCACGTATTACAGGTTTCTAACGGATCTCTACATTACGTAGTTACTAAATGTTTGACGTGTTAGTTGTTTCTAATCATTCACAAATTAATGGATTAATTACCCGGATATGTCCAATACAAATTATTATATTACTTAGTAGATAGGTACTAACTACAATTACAAAGTCAAAAGGATCCCACCTACTAATTATATTCGTAAAATAGCGTACTGTGAAATCTCAGACCATTTAAATGATAATAAGGCTTGGGACTAAATTTGCTCCAACACGGTCCAAACAAATGTAAACCTAATATTATAAAAACTGACGAGTCAAAGAGGTTTTTAAATCTTATTGAATTAATAATTAGTGGTTTAATTCGAAGAAGTCACGTGGCAGACCACGCCACTCCCATAAAACATACCTATACCACAGATAAAATAATACTATACCCTATACCATTGAGTTAAGGTGATTAGTCACCCCAAATTCTGTCAAATCTAACCCAGCAAAGTTCAGGTAAGTAAGAACGGGGCAGAACAGAGCACGCAAAACACAGTAACTCCCATTTGTTCTAAAGCACTGCGAATAGTGAGCGAAAATCACGAAAAACCACAACTGACTCAAGTAAATCACTATTTTGAAAAATCTAAACTTATGTTTTTATAAACCTATATATTGCCTTTAATATTGTGAAAGAATCATTAAAATCGCTTCTGGTGTTTGGGAGCATTAGGCTTTTTTGTGTAAACCATAGGAATCCTTGGATGTTTTACTGTCAAAAGCAACAGTAGATTAAAAAAAGTAAACTTTGTTTACCATTCTTAACTTTATATTATACCTATTATATGTTTTTTTTATTATTTGGGCTATCTATAGGCTGTACATGTAGGCTTTCTAAGATCCAGAGTCTCGAGCACCGCCCTAACATGATTTCAATCTTGTATAGGTTACATTTCGGAGAATGCTCCCAGGAACTTCTCTATCGGATCCCACCATCTCCTTTTCATCATAGGACGAGCAGGTGTAAGGCTCGGTACCATCCGTACCTCATTAGTATACCCTCTATTCGTACTAAACGTTTCAGTACTACCTTTATAATGAGAACTGCTAAGGAGTGGAATAAACTACCGTCGTCTGTCTTTCCTGAAACCTATAATCTGGGTCTCTTCAAAGTGAAAAGGTGCCTTCTCGACCTTTGTGCACCATCTTCGGCCACATCGTCACTTACCAACAGGTGAGATCGTGGTCAAACAAAGGTCTCTCAATGTAAAATAAAATGGTCTATATTGCAGTTTTGGGTCGTTTATCGCCTTATTATGTACCTACTAACGTACATTCGAAGTCACGTGGCCTCGCTGCTGCTCCCACACGCTAGCAGATATAAAAAGTAGTTGCATGTGCATTACAAAAAACTGGACACAATCCTAATGGTCAGGTAGCAGTAAAATACAACGCAAAACAAAGTAGGTAGAACTTGATGCGAGACTGTCTAATCATGTTTTTGATCTAACAACCCACAGATCATAGTTTTTTTGTTGTTAATGGCTTCTGGACGTTATTTGCATCAATTTAGCAAATGTCAATATTAATAATTAATTAAATTTTTAATGAATATCAAGTAATAATAAATAGTCAAGTCGTCAAGAGTCTCCGTCAAGACATAGGTCCGTCAGTTTAAATGGTGGTAGAAAAAACAAGATTTTTGCAAGAAAAAAACACCATTTCAAAACAGAAACAAACTTAAATTTAACTACACCACATTTATGTGCTATTTATCCAAGTTAGACCGGTTAAAATGCCACCAAAATTACACGAAATATGTAAGTAACTCTAAAAACACATTAAAATGTAATTAGATAAAAATGACGACGTTTCATTTAAAAATGGCAGATTGGATCCGATCATAGCGTATAATAAAATACAATACATTTACCGTCCTAAGCTAGATAATGACAAAAATATGACAGACGATAACTTGGGTCACAACACATCATCACATGCTTCAGTAACTTAGCATCGCACCCATACTAACCCCAAATCATCATCTGATGAATGGTTTAACTATGTATCTACACTTGACAGGGTCACGGGGCCCCAATTGGTTTCTCCCACGGCCCTGTTGGTGAACTTCCACCTAAGCTGAACCCCCCGGTCCCTCCTTTGTGGGAGAGATTCGTTATTTACCTAGCTCAACCATAATTTATCCTACGTGTATACTTCGGTCATAGCACTTCAAATATTAGACTGGAAACATTGATACTATCATAAGTAGGTACTCGTATTCTACAGATCCTCTGCCTGTGATTAATTATATTGCAATTATTAACCAAATAATTGTTTTGTTTTCAGAAACATTTCTCAACGAAATGAAGAGGAGATACTACAGTTACGAAAGTGAAAACTTACAATACAAATATTTTACATACTTATAAAAACAATATTGCTAAATATTTGTTATGTTATAGAAAAATAATCTTATTAGATTATGTATGCTATGCTATACAAATTCAATTCAATATAATTGAAAGTACAAATATTTAATAAAGCTTGTTTCGGTTTAAGGAATTTCTTTTTTTAATAAAAGTATTGTTATTGGCCTTAAACTTTTCAACAGATTTTTTTTTAAATTAATGACCCAATTAATACGGGGTTGTCACGAAGGTCAAAATCTTTTGGCATCAGGCCAACGATAACAAGAATAATTACTCCCATTATGAACTTTTATAGGCCGAAGAATATGGGTTATGTCTATGGGGCGAGCTGTCCAGTCTTTCTCGCCCAACTAATGATCTTTCTGAGTAGCAGAATGGGATAGAATTACGGGAATATATGACTCAAGGCAGGAAGATGTGGCTCGAACCTTAAACAAAGAACATTGGTAACATACATACATACATACATAAACTCACGCTTTTTTTCCGGAGGGGTAGGCAGAGACCACGGATTTCCACTTGCTACAATCCTGACACACCTCTTTTGCTTCATTCACTCTCATCACATTCTTCATACATGCTCGTCGTCTAAGGGTACTATTGACCTGGCCTTTTTCCATAACGTCTCGGATCTGCAGTGCAAGTACGTAGGACTCGATAGGCCTCGATTAGATAAATTTGACAGTTATTCTCGAAAAAAATAGTTTTTTACCGAATCGAATCGATGTCGAAAGTACTTTACTGTCGGTAAATAAACTCTAAAATTTTAACGAATAGGAAAATGCATGGGCCTAACGTCATATTGGCAGTTGAAATCGATAGCGATTGTGGGCCCAATCGAGTCAGTAGGGAGCTTATTCTCTATGATATGACCAAACGCAACAGAACGAGGGCTCGTTACGATATCGGCGTGGAATCATCGTTTAATCGTATTCTGTATGCCAATGTCAGATTTCATAACCGCGACTAGGCGCGTTACAAGCGTGTTACGAACTGCCAAAATAACAAGCTTCAATCTTCCGCGTTTTGTAAAACATGGTCGAAACGTGGTTTAGTTTTTTCGTAAAAAAAGGTAAGTAATAACAATAAGCACCAAATTTGTGTTGTAATATCATACTTAATACTGTATCTCTACAATTAATATAGTACCTATGACTATTACTTTGGGTTGAGGATAATTTGCTGTCATTGCAATGACAAAAAAAAACACATTTTAGCGCAAATATCTCTAATTTGCTGCAAATCCCCTGGACAGCCAGGACGTAGGACGAACGTGTCAATACTCAAGGAACTCAAGATAACTACTAGGCTTTCCTCCATCTGCTCATATAGTACGGAAAGGCAACTTAGAGAAGCTCATTATCACTGGCAAAATCGAGGAAAAGAGGCGACAAGGCTGAAGCCCGTTACGTTGGTCGATTCAAAACTCCACGAAGCCGTGCAGCTCACTGGTGACAGATCTCATTGGCGCAACATCGTCCGGCAGAAAGTGATCCATGGAGGAGGTCACGATCCTCAGCATTCAGGAATACGACGCGAGGAGGATCTCTAATATAAGCCGAACAATTAATTCAGGGTGTTCACAATATTCACAACATCCTCTATGCAGCGAGCATAGAAAAAAATACTACGTATGCAGGGATCTAGAGTCTGCGGCTGAGAGCACAGAGTACGTTATATATTGGCTGAGCGCAGAGTACATCGTGTGTGACTTGATTTATCTTACCTATATATCTTTCTATTTACTCAAATTTTTATATAAAATGAAATTTGTATTAGATATGGTTCAGCAATTCTATAATTCACAATATACATAGTGATGTTGATGATTAGAAACAAAAAATTAAAATCGATTAAACCAATAATTTTCCGAAAGGAACGGATGTATGATTTCGAATCACGTGAAATCAAGTATAAAGTCAAAGTATTTTGCTGGTGTACATGTTAAAAAGATAACGATGATGGCCCCCACAGAATACAGATGGAGAAAATAAAACATGGGGCATAGACAACCTATTATGTCATACGGAATACAATTTTTCAATTTCTTAACGTGGTGTGTTTACAAACCACGATTTCGTTTAGAACATGTTATGACGTCACACGTTATTGGCAAGGAATCTCTTAGATCAGCGAATAACCACCCGATCGCTTGTTAAATGACAACTCTGACGTCCATTGACATAAACATTTAAGGCGCTATAGGTTCACAAAGTTTCAACGAACATTTTTGTATGAGGCGAAGAAGGCGAGCTCACGCTCTGATACCGTGTTTTTGTATAAAATAAAATCAGCCAAGTGCTAGTCAGACTCGCGCACCGAGAGTACCGCACAAACCTGTAGGTATACAGGGTGGCACATTTAGATCGGTCAGTATGGGAAAGTCTGAAACTATACGACCAGGAACGAACGAACCATGTCATCGATCTAAGTAACAAGAAAAACTGCATTCATACATGTAAAAAAAACTTGTACTCAGCAAGGGAATCGATCACGGACGTTTTGAAAAATAAAACTTACACTATTTATTAGATGTCGATTGTGTAGGTCCTAAGCAGTAAATGTTACAACGAAATACGTTTCTTTTTATACTAAAATCGATGATAATATCGTTCCTAAGAAGAGATCTTCGTATGTCTTATAGTTTCAGACTTTCTCATACTGACCGATCTAAATGTGCCACCCTGTTTATGTTAAAGTTATGGCATTTTTATTGCTAAATGAAATTATCATAAAGTAGTAAATTAAAATTATTAAAATTATTGTTATTATATGATGTAACTAGAAATTTATGCTTTTTGCAATTTTCCTTTATCTGTGCAATAAGACGTTGCTTCGTACCAAATTTCAAGATTCTGAGTCCACGGGAAGTACCCTGTAGGTTTTGATTCCCTTGCAAGTGTCGAAAATTTACAGCATAAACGGCTGTATCTTTTGATTACGTTGGCTTAGAAGTTAGATTTTTTCACAGCTTTAAGGGACAGTAAACCTGAATATTTGATATGAATTTAGTCTGATACCTTTACGCGTTCCTGACAAAAAAAGTCTTGACAGACAGACGGACAACAAAGTGATCCTAGTTTTGCCTTTTGAGGTACGGAACCCTAAAATAATATAAAAATGCCCTTTAGAGTTTTGTTAAATTTTGTTGATGATTTCACTTACCTAATAATTGATAAGTTACCAAATGTTTTAAAAATTAAGACGTGTAAGAAGTAGGTAAGTCTAAAATAGATTTTTAATTATAAAAAGGTTCTTTTATATGTTTTTTTATCGTGTGAAGTAATTCAAATAGTTTATTGAATTTATTATTTCACTAGGTAAAAAGCATAAGAATACAATTTTCTTTTCTTTTTGAAAACTGTAAGAACTCATAACAAAAACTTAAAAATTCTGGACCTAAATACTTGACATGCTGTATCTATTAAATATCTTGACATGCTGTGAACCTATTGCGCCTTAAGCTGGGAATGTCAGAGTTTTTTGAATGTCATGTTTTTTTTTTAGTTGTTTGAATGTCAGAGAATTGCGTTCAGACGTGCGTCATCTTTTTCTTCTTCTTTTCTTCATAAAATGGCTTCTGAGGATTGAATGTTTTTTTCCAAAATCAGATTACACGCCGAGCAAATATTTATGCGCAAGTCAAGGGTCATGTCACAAAATTCGACGTAAGTATGAATCTTATGGAAGTTTGACGACTTGACTAGGTATAAAAATATAATTAAATAAATCACTTGACATTGGCTAAATTGTTGCAAATAATGCACAAAAGCCTAAACCTAAGTTAAGAAGAAGAGGAGACTTTTAGAGGAAAAATTGTCATCTATCTCTTCAGAAGATTGGCGCAAAGATGTAAATTACGCCATATAATATGAGAAGGAGTTTTTAACGAGAAAAGAAGCAATTGACCGTCCTCTGGATGAATTTATTATTAATACAAATGACATCATCGTCAATCGATTCAAATGACGACAGCCCGAGCGATGGGGAACTGGAAGGCGTTCATCCTTTAAATTGATAGGTATACCTATTCTATTTGCGATTTCATTTTGTACGTTTCCTAATACTATTATTACTAGTCTACGGTGTCATATAATAAAAATTATATAAATTTGCGTATGACTATAATTTTACTCTGAAAAATAGTGTCCTTACTAAAACTAAAGAAATAACCCGTTAAAATGTACGACAGTGTACGAATCATATGACGTGCGGCTCCTGTCAGATATCAGTTGCGCTCTTCTGGGTAAACGAAAACAGTCGATCGGATTTATATTTTGGGTAAAACTGTACCTACATAGATAGTAATTTTTTATTATACTTACCTGCGCATAAAAAACCCAGAACACCCTGAACAAACATCTGCAAATCGTAAATATATTTGTTTCGAGGCGGGAATCGAACCCGCAACCTCATGTGTCGCCGGCGAACCTTCGCCCGCCGTGCCACAGAGGTCACCAAAATCGCAAAAATATTGGCTTTTTTTGTACGGGAACCTATCTTTTTATTCAACCTCTGTGGCACGGCGGGCGAATCTTGGCCTGCGACGCAGGAGGTTGCGGGTTCGATTCCCGCCTCGGAACAAATATTTGTTCTGGGTATTTTATATGTATAATAAAAAATATCTATCTATGTACCTAATATATTGTAATAAGTATATCAGTTATCTAGTACCCATAACACAAGCTCTGCTTAGCTTGGGGCTAGATAATGTTGTGTGAACTGTCCAGCTTTATTTATTTATTTATTTTATTTTATTCAAGTCCGAGGAGGTTGGCTCGTTGAGTTGCCGAGTGAAAATACGATGTGGTTGTCCAATATATTTTAATGGGATCACAGTACAAATTCCTCGTTGGATTCACGGGTAGTAAGAACAGTAATATTTTTTCATCTAGAACCTTCGTAGGGCTTGCTCAACTTCCGGGTGTCCTGGTTTCACATGATCGACGCTAACCTCGTGATTCCTGCCTGCCAAGGTTATGGTCGTGGGTCTTCTGGCCAAGATCTTATAGGGCCCAGTGTAAGGTGGTTGAAGGGAGCGTCTTACCGTGTTGTCTCTCAGGAATGCATGTGTAGCCGTCGGCTAATAAAAAGATAGATTCCCGTATTGGCGACCCCGACGAGATATCGGGGTACTCAGCGAGCAGCTGCTCGAAACATTAGTTCCCACAGGTAATTACCACGATATGGCTAGTGAATGGTGTCCTCCGTACATCTACCTCTATCCCTTCTATTAAAATTACAGCCTTTTCTCGAGTCACCCGAAAGAGACGAACAAAATCTTCTTCTGGAAGTTCCAGGGGACAGTTTGTGTCTCTGAGACGCCGCTTCCGAATACGCATCACATTGTGATGCTGTTGCTGTTCTTCCTCATCACCCAGCAATAAAATTATATGTCCTAAATCCATTTTTGGTACTGATCGATAGCTTATCGGGCTTTTTAGAGGTGTCGGTAAATAGATGAGCTCGACAGCGAAAATTAGCGATTTCAACTGTCAAAATTACGTTACGTGCTTGTTTTTTTTTTTAATTTTTTGGCATCGGTCATTAAATTCATTCTACCAACGGTTAAGGTGATGTTACGTACTTGCGACATCGATTTAAAATTATCCTTGTGATTTCAATGAATAAAATACTTTTGACTTTATTAAATTCGATATAAACTGATTTCATCGAGAATAACTCGATAATTCTTAATAGAGTTCTTTGGCTTGGTAGCGAAACTCATTGGTTACCAGCCGTTTTGATAAAATAAAAAGGTGAACTGTCAATCTGTGAAATACGTATCAAAGAATATACGAGTACTATATATTAACAGGAAAATATATTCTTTGGTTATTGTTTTTCAGAGGATGTAAGACAAAAAGCTAAGAAGAAATAGAAGAGGATATTTTTAATAGTATAATCCGTTTGAGAAGCAGGCTACCAGAGGCATACAAAAATTAGTAGATATGAATTAACTTTTCTTTATTATATATAAATTTATAAAATTTATTTAAAGAAAGAATACCTAATACAACTAATATAAGAAGGTTTTTTTTTAACATTGATAGACCTTTGTTTGACTACGATCTCACCAAGTAACGATGTGGCCGAAGATGGAGCACAAAGGGCTAGAAGGCACCTATTCACTCTAGTCTTGAAGAGACCCAGATTATAGTTTTCAGGAAAGACAGACGACGGTAGTGTATTCCACTAGCAGTTCGCATTATAAAGGTAGAACTGAAACGTTTTGTGCGAATAGAAGGTATATATACTAATGTGGTAAGGATGGTACTGAGCCGTACGCCTGCTCGTCCTATGATGAAAAGAAGATGGTGGGATCAGATCGTGCAGTTCCTGGGAGCATTTCCCGAAATGTAACCTATAGAAGATCGAAAGGCACGCAACCTTACGGCGGTGCTCGAGACTCTGAATCTTAGTCTATGCCATATGTTGCTCACCTATAAGCTTGAAAGCTCTACGTTCCATCGAGTCCAAGGCAGCAAGCTGGTGTGTACAAAATTAAAAATTGTGCTACCTAAATACCGCTGCTAACGATCTAAAGGTAGCTCAACTGATCCAAATCATAACTTAAAAGGATATTTTTTAAATTTCAAAAAAGGACAACCTAATTTTTTTTTGTTAAAGGTTTAGAAAGATGCGCGCTTAGATAGAAACAACGCTTTAGAAAGATTGCATATATTTTCAATATGTTTACTAAAACAAATGGCAATATTGGTAAACTGAAAGTTTATCCGAAATAAACCCTATAACGTTGTTTACAATGCTAAAAATCGATGAAACAAAGGATTTTTCTAAATACCCCACTACAACTTTCCACAACGCAGATCTACGTGTCCCGCGTCTACTTCGACGTGAAGGCCGCAGAGGTGGTGGAGTACCAAGAGGAAAGCCGTAGTGGGATTGAGGGTCATGAAGTTGGACTCTCGTCATAATGTGAGCTTTGGCTCATTTATGGTGAGGGTCCCTACGGAAAATGTAAAGATTTACTTGAGCCCTGACTTCTGGCCAAAAGGGGTGAAGTTCCGGCGGTTCAAGGGCCACCCGTCACGTGATCTCCCGGGCCGCGACGCGTCGGCGATCACACGTGTGTTAGATTAAGTTATAAATAAAGTGTTTTTATGTGCATGTTAGTTTCTAAGGTATTTATGTTGATATGGGCTTACTGTTTAGGTTTAGTGCATTTCTCAGTAGGTGAGCCTGAAATAACGTCTTTTTTTTAATTTTTAAGTTGAATTAAATACTTATGTCGGGCATTAGTCGCACCACAGAAATCCCACCTTAAATCCTTATCGAAGCAACTTACGTACTTCCAAATTCGTTAACAAGATCGATAACAATCGAAACCTTCGCGATCTCGATGTCATATCGATGCAAAGTTCGTACTTGCAGTGCGGGTCTGAATACGTTCGCCGAGGTCTTCCACTTCTCACTGTCCCATTCACGCTCGTCTTATGCACCCGTTTCGTCAATATACTATCATTCATCCTTTCTAAATGCCCAAACCATCTGAGCATACCTTTATTAATCCTAGTCACTACGTCTTCTTTAATTTCACAACGCTCTCTTATCACACTATTCCTTATTCTATCTCTCAAAGTCACATCACACATACTTCTCAAAGCTCTCATTTCCACTGCATTTATTCTTCTTTCATGTTTCTTCTGCCATACCCAACTTTCGCTACCATACATTAATGTAGGTTTGGTTAGTTCGGTATTTTTCTCGATGTGGGTTTACTTTTGATTTTATATTAAGTATACTAGCTGACACGCACGGCTGCACTCATTAAATATAAGTCCGTAATTTTAATGTATTTAAGTGAACTGATAATGCAGGTACCTATCCGTGATTTAAACACCACTATTCTAAATATACTTACCATAAAAAAAAACCTGGATAATCAGTATTCGATATAGATTTAATATACGCAAAAAAAGTTACCAAATAACAATTTCAAGGAATATCCAAAAAAAATAAAAAAATTGGTCAAAACTATTTAATAGTGCATGCGCCATAGATTACTACCAAGTTATTACTACCAAGTTAGTTCGACGTGTTACGTACGCGTCATCGTTGTTCTGTGATCGAAGGCGTCACCTCACAAACTCAAGCACGAGTATTGTGTCCATAAATTTATTCGGATTTTGTCAAGAAAACAAATTAATATCTTTTTCACTTCCTTTCGAAGAAAAAAAAATTACGCAGATTAAATTTGCATCGAAAACTTAATATACAGTTACATTTATTATGGTATATTTGGAATAGTGGTGTATTGTCTGCATGTTAATATTTCATTATATTATAAGAAAATGTTTTTTGACATGTCTAAGTGCCATGTATTGTGCCAAAAGATAAGTAAATAAATTAAATGAAACGAAATTGTTTGATTTAACTCATACCTACCAGCAAATTTCTGAAGTACAACTTATCAAATTTCATGCAGATAGGACTAACAGTTCGAAAGTTATGCTCGAACGAACATGCAAACAAACTTACAAACTTTCCTCTTTATAATAGATAAGATATTTTATCTCGCTACCTACTCGCTGTTCTTATTACTGCTTCTGTTTACTTTCAGAATCTGTCTAAACTAAGATAAATAAAATAAATAAAACAATTAAGAAAGGTTTAATACTTCTAATTGACGACCTCTGTGGCGCGGCGGGCCTAGGTTCGCCAACGACGCAGGAGGTTACGGGTACGATTCCCGCCTCGGAACAAATATTTGTGCGATCTGCAGATATTTTTTCAGGGTGTTCTGGGTGTTTTCTATGTATAATAAAAATATCTATCTATGTAATGTATTGTTTTAAGTATAGTAGCCATAACACAAGCTCTGCTTAGCTTGGGGCTAGTTAATGTTGTGTGAACTGTCCAGCATAATTTATTTATTATTTATTTATATTTGTGTTGTAATATATAAACGTTAGAGAAGTAGGTAAGTTAAAACACCGCCCTACAAAAACTAAGACATGTTTGAAAAATAACATTAGAAAGGCGTGGAGAATGCCCTCTGGGCAAATAATAATTTATTGTTCCGAGAAAACTCGATAGGTATTGTATATCAAGACAATCTATAGTAACTCTAGGCGTGATAAGGTACCTAATAATATCGGTATAGTATTTGGTTACAGTAACAGTCAGTTACCGAACTCTAATCACCCTGGAGCGTGTAAAAAGCTGATATTGTCGTACCACGAATTGCTGAAAAAACATTTCCAGCTTTTTTCTATTACTTTTCAACCCGGGACTTGTCCCAGCACCCACTTATGGCGCCAAATAGCCTCATTAAAAGCAGAAAACGTCTTCAAAATGGATTTACTGTAATCGCTGTCACATGGCGCGTCAGAAAGACTGCTGAGGATCTAAATAGCAACTACGTAAGGGTCAATTCGAACCAAGTTAATTGAAAACTTTATTTTAATTGCTGAAATACATAGTATTGCTTAAATATGGGCTGACATGAACATTATGATCAAAAGCCGCTAAATAAAGAAAAAAATAGTATCGCTTGAAGAGCTCAGAAGAGCTCGAAGTCCATAAAGTAGATGCTTAAATATACTTATACTATCGTCACTTACCAACAGGTGAGATCGTGGTCAAACAAAAGTCTATCAATGTAAAAAAAATAAAAAATGCGCCTCCACTTGGTGTCGTTGACAGCCGACGCCATCTTGGTGTGAATTGAGCCCTACAGATACGTCACTCCCATACAAAAACAGAAATGGATCGTGTTCATGTTGGCCAAGCGCTCATTTCGCTGGCGTGTTTCGAAGATGCAGGTGTGTTAACCTTGGCAAACGTTTGGCCCAACCACTGGCGCAATAGTTGAGCCATCGTATAAACGGTATCACCGATTCCGGCCGATCTATAGGTTTAGCGCGTACAAGGCAAGCAATTGCGCATTGCAATGTCACATAGGGTGCGTTCTAGGTGGACGTGATCATGAGGTAATGCACTGTTAAAGGCAGAGGTTACCGCTTAACATCAGGTGGGTCAACTATCTGTTCCGTCACGTAACTAAAAAAACATGGTTTTATCAGACTTTGTAAAAGCTACAGACTTAAACTGTCTAAAGAATTAGTACCTTGCAAGGTGAAATTTCAAGAAATTTTTATTTTTACGCTTTTCATTCTGTAACACGTCACACGTCAAAAATTACTGAAAAAGGTTCGATTCTCCACTTTTCGTTTCGTTCACGTATCACTAACCTTTACCTATGTTTCTTGCGAACAAAAGCTCGTTTTATGAGCCTATTGTTGCCCATAGTTTAAATACAGTTGAAAGAAGTTAAAGTAAGTTTTCGAGTATAGAATAAAATACGAATCGGCACTCCAAAGAGCTCGAAGCAGTTATGTCAAGTTATTTTATTATAATTCAGCTTTCACTCACAAAGGGCTTCAATTTACTGCATCTTTTAAATTACTTTGTCGTAGAGTTTTTTTACAATTTCGATGTGTTTCGTTGAAGTACCTACGTTAAGTTAAAGGTAGGTAAAATACGCGTAATGGGTCCTCTACGTAATGATCAGAACGAACAGAAAAAAAAATATGCAGACAGTTCGCAAATTATATGGAAAAATATTCATACACTTGTAAATTAGTACCTACCTATCTATTTTCAACACATGTCAAGTGTCAAATATATACAAACACCTAGCAAACAACGGGTATAAAAATTATTTAATTTATACAATCTATTATCACAACAAAAGTGATTCTATATACTTGTTTTCAATCGTTTTTCAATTAAGTTACTACAAACCAAGACACAATTTTTCATCGGTGTCTAGCGCGCATAACGTATAGGGCCCCGAAGCTAATTACTCTATTCACGACTATAATAGATAATCACCACGGGAAAAAATAAAACGCACTATTAGCTTTCATTCCTTGCAATGAGCTGAGGATCCTGGAATGGAAACAGCTGCAAATATTTTCACCAAACATAAGCCAAGCCTAAGAACAATCTCAATTTCATATACCTAGAGGAAACCGTATCTAATTCGATCAAACCGATTTGGAGATAAATGGGAACATTCGTTTGCATACACAACCTCTTACCCTAAGCTCAAATATCCTCACTCCGTTCCATCGGGGGTAAAAAGAGTAACAGACGAAGGCGTAAACGTTCAATCGCCACCTTGGAATTGTTACAGATATTAGGAAAATAATACTATGGAAATTACGTGCCGTCCTATTGCGTCCTGCCTAGAATAGACACCTCCTTCTCCTCCCGTAGATAAAAGCCAACAAGGGATTACGCCAGAGGATGGGCAGCAGCATCCACCTGAATACTAATTTATAACTATGCAACACTGTGACTTAGTTTTGTTTACATATTTGATTACGAATCTAGATCAGAACAAAATAAACAATTATAAGTGTAATCATCATCATCATCATCATCAGTCCACTGCTGGACATAGGCCTCTCCCAATGCGCGCCATTTAGACAGATTTCCAGCTTTTCCCATCCACTTTCTACCAGCCACCTGACGCAGATCGTCGCTCCACATAGCCAGGGGGCGCCCCACACTACGTTTACCAAAACGTGGTCTCCACTCTAGAACTCGTTTACCCCAGCGGTTGTTGGTTCTTCGGCATATATGCCCAGCTCATTGCCATTTCAGCTTGCTAATGAGAGTTTTTCATTTTCGAATTAAAAAAAAAGTAGTTCAATTTGTCTCGATAGATGGCGTTGACTCAAGTATGCTTGTCAAAATTAACAAATGTATTGACTTTTGTGTGATAGTAACAAAATACCACGAAAATATATCACTATGATATTTCACTTTATTTTGAAAGCTAGGTTCAAAGCAGCGCCATCTATTAGCGCATGATTTGAAACGTCCGTGAAAACCCCTCATTCTCTGAGCTACGTCGATGACCTTAGTTCTCAGTTGGATAACTTCGTTGAGGATTTTATCCCTCATAGAAACTCCAAGCATAGCTTGTTTCATAGCACTGAACTGATGGACCTGGCGCACCGTGAGGGTCCACGTTATGGCATACCCCCACTATAGTTAACACGACTATAAGATGGCTGATGGAACTGGTAGTAGCCACGGTACCGGTCAAGCGTGGACCCGTTCGTCGTGGCATTCTATGGGGGAGGCCTATGTTCAGCGGTGGACTTCTTTAGACTGATGAGGACGATTATAAGAGTATGGAATCTACGCCTGAAAAACGCAACTGATTTCTAGACTACTACACAGAATTAAGGTTACGTAGTAACTATTAAATAATCAGTGCTTAAGGCGAGACTGGCTGAAGAAACAGCGTTTTGTCTTGGGTGTATTCGTAAGTTACAAGAGTTTAAATTAAAAAAAAAATTGTCTTTATGCTCTCTTTGATGATAAAAAAACGGTCATTCATAACATGATTACTAACATTTTGCTGAATCAAAAAAAATCGCAGAGATAGGTTAGACCTATCTTTGCTACGATTTATGTTTTATTTGTGTTATATTCAACATAAACCAAAATAAATGTTATAGAAAATGTAAGATAAAACGGCCGCTTTAATGTGAATTTAAAATAAGCCATCCCATCAGTCCTTGAATAAAAACTATGAGACATTGCTACCGAAAAGAAGCAGAAAAAAAATAACTCTTGACCCGTATTTTTTTACACAATTATATTTCACCGTCAAACAAACGTGCCTACTTAGCTATTTCTGTTGTTTGAGGAAATTCAATGCCATAGAATTCACTAGAACTTACTTGTCTACTAATCGCGCATGGTGACAGGTGACACCTTCGTTTTTGTTGGTTGTCTGGTGATAACGACAATAGGAAAATTACAGATGATTTGAATTAATCCATAGAAAAACTTCAAACATGTTTCAAGTGGCACTTAGGTTACTGTGAAGAATACTGTATATTTATAAGCATTTAGCGATGGTAGCCTAACGGTTCAATAGTGCAACTCAGAATCCAACGATACCGGGGTTCGATCCTAGGCTCCGCACCAATGACTTTTCTAAGTTATGTGTGGATTTCCATCGCTCTGTGCTTCGGAGGGCACGTTAAGCTGTCGGTCCCGGCTGTTATTGATTAATAGCAGCCGATAAGCTATGTCAGAGGCCCTCGGGCGGCTTGACAAACTCTGACACCAGAGGCCAGCACTACCTCATACGAAACGACGACGACGACGAGCAACTTAAATGCTTATAAATACACTGAGGTAACTGCAAGTATTGTAAGTCGAAAGCTATTTGGTCTGTTACGGTATCTAAGAGAGATAGAATGAGGATTAGTGTGATTGATAAGAGAGCGTTGTGAAATTAAAGAAGACGTCCAGGAACTTTTAGCATTTCACTTCAGAAAAATTCCAACCAAGCTGAAAATTAGTGTAAACGTACCTTTTAGCTCCTCAAATAACCTCTGAAAAATCCCACGAGACCAGAGGTATGCAAAACTTTTGACAGCTAAAAAACGGTGAAAACAAAATCCTTTTTTCGGTTTTTTGCCAATATCTTTGTTCCTGTCGATCTTACCGCTGCGCTATGAGATATACTTATAAAAAAGAAGGAATGGAAAATTTTCTACAAAAATGGTTATATAAAGTTCATCGATAAAATTAGTAATTTCCACGGAAAACGATGCGAAACATCGTTGGAGTTTTTCCGAAGTTTGGCCCATTTTTCGTCTTAAGTTCCTGGACTATACTGACTAGATAGATAAAGGTATGCTCAGATGGTTTAGGCATTTAGAAAGAATGGACGATAGATTGACGAAACTGGTACAAGACGAGCGTGAATGGGACAGTGGGGAGGGGAAGACCTCGGTGAACGTCGTCCGGCCAGATCGGAGACGTTCTGAAAAAAGGTCAGGTCAAGAGTACTCTTAACCGACGAGCATGTATGAAGAATGTGATGAGTGTGAATGAAGCAAAAGAGGTGTGTCAGAATCGTAGCAAATGGAAATCCGTGGTATCTGCCTACCCGTCCGGGAAACAGGCGTGTGTTTATGTATGTATGTATGTTCGGTCTACACAAACGGTATCGTATAACAGTTTGCCTGTCTGTAGGTACTCCTCACTTAAATCACAGCTTAAGTTGAGAATTTGAGCACATTATATAACCTGCCGAAGTTATTCACACACATGTTTAATTCGCGTTCAGTGTTCTACCATAAAGGCTAAATTAATTAATTGTATTTTGTATACTTACATTCATCTTTGCTTACCGACGTATTTATTTTGATATTGTGTTTGGTCTTTAGATAAGCGTTTTGTGCGTGTTTACTTATATCTACAATTATCTGAGTTCAACGGTCGAATGACATTCGAACTCTTAAAAGACAGATAAATCTATAAATAAATGCGTAAAACTGTTTACAAGTCTTCGGATAGCTCAACTGGCTTAATTTGTATTGTTGAATTTTGTACATACGTACTTGTATTAGTTGTATTATTATTTATATTAAAATTCTTAAATTATTCTGAATTTACAAAAGCAGATAGGATCAAACAGGAACAAAAAACTAATTAAAATAATCATTTTAAAATGATACATTGGAGAATCTCAATGCATCAAACAGGAACTACTCGATTTTACTGCCTTCATTATCATCCAGAGAGATAAACTGAGCATAAAAAGAGCCTCTACGTTGCGCGAGGCTCTAGCACTAGCCCTTTCAAGGACACTATAACAAGAAAGAACCAGTTATATGAAGTAGTAGAGATAAAAAGCATTGTAGTCTTAATACAACAAGAAAGGACGCAAAAGACTAAAATAAACCGGAACAAGCAATCATAAAATTGACTACGTTGTTGGCTGAACAACTTATCATAAGGAAAGATAAATAACTCGTTAATAACTCATTTTATTATAATATACATAATACGCATCAGTTTCTGTCTACTAATACGATAAAGATAAACCTTCCTACGTGTAGCTCTATAAATGCCGTAATCGTATTTAGGTACTGCGTAAGAAATACAAAAATAATTTTCACTAGAAACGGGATATTTACCATGATTTTTGAGTTTTATATGTTCCCGATATTTCGGCACAGTTGCATGCGCCATGATCACGGGAGAACTGACTAAAGACAATTGAAACCAAATTGAATTGATTGTGACAATGAAACCGATGGTAGTGGTATCGTTCGTAATAAAAGAGTGAGAAAGAGGGTAGATCGATATATCTGCCAATAACATCTACTCGCAAAGACTTTAGTCAGTTCTCCCGTGATCATGGCGCATGCAACTGTGCCGAAATATCGGGAACATATAAAACTCAAAAATCATGGTAAATATCCCGTTTCTAGTGAAAATTATGTACATAACCATGATAGTTTCAAAAGTTAAATACAAAAATGTTATTGTATTAGACTAGTTAAACAAGAATAGTTAAAACAAAACCATACCTACACTAATGTATGGTAGCAAAAGTTGGGTATGGCAGAAGAAACATGAAAGAAGAATAAACGCAGTGGAGATGAGAGCTTTAAGAAGTATGTGTGGAGTGACTTTGAGAGGTGGAATGAGGAATAGTGTGATAAGAGAGCGTTGTGAAATTTAAGTGACTACGATTGAGAAAGGTATGCCTAGATGGTTTGGGCATTTAGAAAGGATGGACGATAGTAGATTGACGAAACGGGTACATAAGACGAGCGTGAATGGGACAGTGGGAAGGGAAAGACCTCGGCGAACGTATTCAGACCAGATCGAAGACGATCTTAAAAAAGGCCAGGTCAAGGCCAGGTCAAACCTTTAACTTAGGAATGTGATGAGAGTGAATGAAGCAAAAGAGGTGTATCAGGATCGTAGCAAGAGGAAATCCGTGGTACCTGCCTACCCTTCCAGGAAACAGGTGTGAGTTTTTTATATGTACCTATGTATTATATTGGAAAGCAATAATATGTTGTTAAGAGTCAAATACACATACGCACACGCGCACACATACAAACACAAACAGACACACGCCTTTTTCCCCGACAGGGAGTCAAATAAGTTTCACTTAAATGTATTTTTAGTAAAATCTACACAGTTAATGGCAGCGAAAACTATATATCTTAACCATCATCATATTTCCAAGGGTATGCAAGAGTCCAAAATACGACTTCAAGATATTTTCTTGATAAAATATATAGTTATGACTGCGCCAACCCCAGGCAGAAATCTCCATTTAAAAATACGCATATCGCCGCTCAAAAAAGGAGTTTTTATTGAATATCTCGAAAAAAAAAAACCCCTACAGTAATCGCTCGGCTATGTTATATTGATTTTATTTATCTAATTTTTCACCCAATAATATGCACCATTTTAATAAACAATCGAATCTAGGCTAAAAATAGACTTTTTAAAAAAAAATATGTGTTGTTGTGTTTCTGGTACAGTTATCCCTCGGAATTATAATGTAGTATCTATGCATACATAATTTTTATTGTACTTGATTTAGTCTGTTAAAAATCAAATCTAAGATTAGGAATTGTGCGGCATACCCCACCTTAACTGACCTTTAAAATGCTCTTCTGACGTAAATACTGCTATAATATTATCAACGTAATCAAACATTAAGAAAATTAATAAAATGTAACAAAAAATATTATTTTGGAGAGCATAGTAGAGTTATATATTCGATTAGGTATGCACTATATATTACCAGAACATAAGTAGAGTACATAAGTAATTTCTGTAGCATGTTTGTTTTTTGCAAATAAATTATTTTAAATGAAAATTAAATAAGTTTTTTGTGAAAAATATATTTTTCAATACAAGCTTTTATAAAATTAGTGATCGTAACCGTGTGCTGATCAAAATGAGCCTAAACATGGCCAGTCTACTATTATATATTATCCATCGAGGAGTTCCGTTGTCCACCTGCGGTCTCCATCATCAGATCAGCTCGCTGTCACCACCATATTGCATTGTCATCGGAACTTGACAGGTGTGCAGAATTTCATCTCAGTCGATTGAAGATAACTCTTTAAAATTCAGTTGCAAGATTCCACCCGGACAAACATACATAGAAGAATTACATACATTGGAAGTTAAATACAAGCTTGAAAAATTTAATGAACTTTACTGAGTTAGATAGTGACGTAATTGCTCTGTTGTCTGCGACTTAACAAATAGACCGACTATCTTTTTAATCACCGATCATTCTCCATCGTTTGCAAGCCTTACTTACTACGTGACATTGGCGAACTAGTGGCAACACCACTCCATGCCATTCATTAAAAAATTGAATTGAATTAGATGTCTGCTGTCAGACTAGAAAAAAGTCGCTAAATAATTTCGTCTGGTAGGTACTAAATGCAACATGGCCTCGAATTATTGGCATTGAACTTAAACTTCGTGGTGCCATTTGCAAAGTTGCTGTCAAGATTTTTGTTAATTGATCCCTTCGACACGGCTGAACCAATTTCAACGTTTGTTAGCGAGATATATTATGGGCTGGATCATCATCATTACCAGCCTATAGATGTTAGAAGTCCACTGCTGCAAATAGGCCTCCTCAAGAATGCCACGATAAATGCTATTGGGCCGCCGCAAACTTCCTACAACCTATTTATTTATTTATTTTATTTATATTTTTACTTTAATTAGAACGACAAACAGTTATCAGTTACACTAATTAAAGGGTATCTACATAAAAATAGGTACATTAAAATTAACACATAATAATTAAATCGAGAATTTAGATACAAAAATCAACCATTAAAAACCAAAGGTCAACTTAAAAAATACATAATTCAAACCTAAGGTAGGTAGTCAATTATAGTATGCCTATATATGGACTTTGGTCAACGAGGGGTCCGGTTTGTGGTCGTCCGTTTAGTCCCCAACGGTTGTCAGCTCTGCGAGCTAGGAATTGGTCTCATCATCAGCCTGTATCAGTCCACTGCTAGACATAGGCCTCTTCCAATTGCGCTGTTTTGACTGAAGTTCTATTTGGATGTCTTGTTTACTATTCATTGCGCTGCGTGTTTCAAATATTTCTGATCTTGAAAAAAAAAGCTAAAACACGCAGCGCATTGAACAGCAAACTGGTAATCGACATTGATTAGACAATATGACTGCAGGCATTTTGCATTCGGTATCCCGACTATGAAACAGAAGACCCAGAGGTCATCCACCGGACACAATGGGTTGACGACATAAAAGGATACGCAGGCTATCACTGGGTGGCGAGGGCAACCGATCGACTCAAGTGGGAGAAGGCCTACGTCCAAAAATGGACATTTAATGGCTCGTGATGATGATGATCGTGACTATGAGTCGATATTTGTTTTAATAAGTTTCTCAACAACTCCGCTAGGAGCGCTTATAATTTTCTGCATACAAAAACTACATTTCGACTCGCAACACGGTTTACGTTGTTCCGAGTGAGTGGTTCCAAATTCTATTTTTTTTTCATCATACAACAGACAAGCAGGCGCACGGCTCAGGACCATCCTTACCTCATCAGTATATCCGCAATTCGCACTAAGCGTTTCGGTTCCACCTTTGTAATGCGAACTGCTAAGGAATGGAACAAGTTGCTATCGTCTGTCTTTCCTGAAAACGATAATATGGCTCTCTTGAATAGGTGCCTTCTGGACCTTCGTGCTCCAAAGTCAGCCGCATCACGCGCACGGCTCAGTACCACCATTTTCGATTTTGGATTATTGCTGCAATTCGGCTCCTCATTAGTATATCGTACTAATTAGTACTAAAGTTTTCAGTTCTACCTTTATAATGCGAACTGCTAAGGAATGGAATACACTACCGTCGTCTGTCTTTCCTGAAAACTATAATCTGGGTATCAAGGCTAGAGTGAATAAGTGCCTTCTAGACCTTTGTGCTCCATCTTCGGCCACATCGTCACTTACCAACACGTGAGATCGTGGCCAAACAAAAGTCTATCAACGTTAAAAAAAAAACGTCATTTACCAACCATGAGATCGCGATCAATCGAGGGCCTACGATGGTAAAAAAAACCTGTTCTAAGCCCAGGACAAACAAATAAACGTTTTTCTTTTTATCCAGATCCCACAAAAGCGAAACCGCAGGCTTAATACGGGCATGATGAACAAACAGCCGAACTTACGCATTCATATTAGTGCGAACAGCTTACGTTCCTACGTCATTACCTTTATTGGTTTATTAAAGTAAAAGTGATCAACCGGGTAAGGAATGAGTCATTTAGTATTCATTATTGTTCACGTGCTAGAATTCACGTTTAAACGCGTATAAACCACAAATTAAAATCTGTTGATGTTTTAATAAGTTACTGGGTGTTATCCCACACGGATATGTGAGCTTGTGACGATTCGATACGATGAAGATGTCCGTTGAACAAAGAACAATGTAGTATCACTATGTGTGTATCTGGGTCTCTTCAAGTCAAGAGTGAATAGGTGCCTTCTAGACCTTTGTGCTTCATCTTCGGCCACATCGTCACTTACCAACAGGTGAGATCGGGGACAAACAAAGTTAAAAAAAAAAAAAAAAAAAAAAAACAATTCGACTAGGAGTCCGCTTGAACCACAGGCTGCCATTATGGAACTGTTTTTTTTTATACTACTTGATTTGCCGGTGCTAGAACATGGTCTACCTGATGTTAAGCGATAACCTCTGCCTATGAATAGTGCATCATCTCATACGTCACATCCACCTAGGACGTGCCCTATGCAGCATTGCACCCGCCTCCCTGTGGGCTGTGACATACGACCTCTGTAGCGCGTCGGGCGAGTAGCCGGCTGAGACGCGAAAGGTTGTGGGTTAAATTCCCGCTGCGGGACAAATGTTTGTATGATCTGCAAATATTTGTTCCGGGTCTAGGTGTAATGGTACCATGGTACTCATAGTTTCTGATACCCACGACACAGGGAGTCCTAGTATGGGATCAGGACTATTTGCGTGAATGTAGGTTCAACTTTTAGTACAAATTAACCCCAGTGGTTTAATTTTTAGAGCTCATTTAGTAGAGAGAGAGACTGTATTTTTATATTTTCAGATTAATGGAAAATAAAATGAAGAGAGGCCGTCATTAAAAATAAAAAAGTAATTTTAAATGTCTTCATGGATTTTGTAGACAACACAATAAACATGAATAGGTACCATTGTAGATCCCGTCATTTTGTAGACAACACAATAAACATGAATAGGTACCATTGTAGATCCCGTCATTTTGTAGACAACACAATAAACATGAATAGGTACCATTGTAGATCCCGTCATTTTGTAGACAACACAATAAACATGAATAGGTACCATTGTAGATCCCGTCATTTTGTAGACAACACAATAAACATGAATAGGTACCATTGTAGATCCCGTCATTTTGTAGACAACACAATAAACATGAATAGGTACCATTGTAGATCCCGTCATTTTGTAGACAACACAATAAACATGAATAGGTACCATTGTAGATCCCGTCATTTTGTAGACAACACAATAAACATGAATAGGTACCATTGTAGATCCCGTCATTTTGTAGACAACACAATAAACATGAATAGGTACCATTGTAGATCCCGTCATTTTGTAGACAACACAATAAACATGAATAGGTACCATTGTAGATCCCGTCATTTTGTAGACAACACAATAAACATGAATAGGTACCATTGTAGATCCCGTCATTTTGTAGACAACACAATAAACATGAATAGGTACCATTGTAGATCCCGTCATTTTGTAGACAACACAATAAACATGAATAGGTACCATTGTAGATCCCGTCATTTTGTAGACAACACAATAAACATGAATAGGTACCATTGTAGATCCCGTCATTTCATCTGACGTCAAAGGAAACAACATTAAATAAACGGACAGGAGAGAGCGAGACTCCGGTCTCGAGGGTTCCGTTCTGAAATGGAAATGGATGACGGGCCTCACCCATACAAAACGTCCGTGAAAAATAAGTCACAATTACAACACACGTACTCACGTCGTACTCACAACGTACACGTGTCTCGTCAATCGTTGCCGTCACAAAGACCGACTGAAGCGAAGTGAGTGAGTTCACTCACTTTATAAGCTTCAAAACTAACGTTTCCTAAGGCCCGTCCAGTCCATACATTTTTCGCAGGGATCTAGATTTTTTTCATCAATTACAAAACATATGAAAGTGATATTTGGTTACCTGATTCTTCATCTCATAGACTTTTTTTGTGGTAGCATTTCTCGATTAGTTAACTTTTATAACAGAGAAAAAATATCAACCTCTTATAAACAAAGATTTGCATTTTACAGGCAAACGGGACCGACTAAATTTTCTAGGAAGATTCATCCAAACATACACTTCAATATTGTAGTAGGGTTTTTTTCTTTAAAGTGTGGGTGTGTCTGTCTGTGGCATCGTAGTACCCGAACGGATGAACCGATTTCGTTTTTTTTTTTTTTTGAAAGGTTATTTTGTCGGGATTGTTCTTAGCTATGTTTGATCAAAATTGGTTCAGACGTTTCATCGGGTTGAAGGTTTTTTAATTTTTACAAATTTAACTACTTGTGGTACTACAAGCTCACAGATGTGGTAGGTACTAAAGAGCCGCTCGCGACTTCGTTTGCGTGGTACCGATGCTCGACTGGGGGCCAATTCTACTAAACCAATTGTATTTCGACGACCTCTGTAGCGCGTCGGGCGTAGGTTCGCCTGCGACGCAGGAGGTTGCGGGTTCAATTCCCGCCTCGGAACAAATATTTGTGTGATCTGCAGATATTTATTCAGGATATTTATTTAGTTTATTCTGGGTATCTTCTATGTATAATAAACAATATCTATCTATGTAATGAAGTACATCAGTTATCTGGTACCCATAACACAAGCTCAGCTTAGCTTGGGGCTATTTAATGTTGTGTGAACTGTCCACCATTATTTATTTATTTATTTAAATTGTTAATTAATTGTCCCATACTTGTCACTTTTGACACTTTTGGTATTCTACTAACTTTAATGATTTTTCAATTGCATTTCAATTGAGACCATTTTGAAACAATCGTAAAATCTTTCTACTTAAAAATTCGTAAAATAATAAATTTAGCAGACAACCATATTTAATAACAATTTTAATTGAATCCGTTTTTTCCTGGAGTACGGTACCCTGAATATCTTTTTAGTTAGTCTAGACCAGCTTACCTTAGACCAGTCTGGTTCTAGACATAAATGAAACTGGTTTCGCGATGATATATCCAGTTTCTCCTATAAGTGATATGGCTTTCAAGAGAAACAACATATACAGATGGATACATATGGCTTCAAACTATGAATCCTCTTTTTAAATAACATAACATAACATAACATAGCATAGCATATCATAGCACCGCATAGAATAGCATAACATAACATAACATAACATAACATAAATAGGTACCATAAAATAAAATAGCATAGCATAGCGTAGCGTAGCATAACATAACATAAATAGGTACTATAAAATAACATAGCATAGAATAGCATAGCATAGCATAACTTAACATAACATAACATAATATAACATAACACCCAACAGTCACATACACATGATCCCACACTAGGATCCCCTGTGTCGTGGGTATCAGGAACTACCAGTACCAGTACCACAACACACATATCCGGATTGTACTTGCAGATCATACAAACATTTGCCCCGCAGCGAGAATCGAACTCGCAACCTCTGGCATCTCAGCCGGCTACTTGCCTGCCGCGCCACAGAGGTTGACAAATGAACATAGACTAAAAGCCAAACCACGATAAACCAAACCGAACAAGACCTTTGCTTTTCTCAAAATACTCGACAAAAATTGATAACTTAATTTTTTGTGCAACAAATCACTGTCCGATCTTAATTTTTTTGTGATCCTATCCTAATTTATTGCTATGGGCACTATTATTTATTCTGTGCTATGGGTCGATGATACTTAATACTTATGGCATCCGCTGGTAGGGGAGGATGGGCAGCATTGGGCAGTCGGGAGGTTCGGGCACCCCCTTCGTAACTCGAATTGTATGTTTTGTTTTACCGCTGTAGTTTAGTTTAGTCACCGGCAGCACCACTCAACTAAATAACATCGGCTATTTCGTACAATAGCAAAGTCACAGGTAGTTTGTGCTTTTGTGCGTGAAATCGTGATTAAGTTAAAAGCAGCACAAAATGACGACGAAACTATTGGCGATAGCTAGTGACGAATGGGAAACCCAATTTTCTTGTGATTTCGAAGGTAATAACAAAGTAGTTTATGAGAAAGTGTGACATTCTTTGTTTAAAACTAACTATATGTTTATTAAAGATTATATTGATATGTAAATCAATTTAAATGTGTAATTAACCCAAACAAACATATTGAAGTTTATTTGAAAAATATGTGTGTGTGAACACTAATTTCATAGGGAGGTTTGGGCATGCCCAATGTTCCCTGCATTGTAGTTTTTACTAGTGGAATATTTTTGTGTTGTATGTTATGAGTATATGCTTCAATGATTATGTCCCATTTGCATGAAGAAAAACAAGTGACACAATAAAATAAGTTTTAAGATAAATTACTTAGGAATAAAAAAAAATGATTTATCTTTAATTTTGAGAATTTTTAGAAGGTTAGTGAAGTTGTTGTTTTCTTTTATAACAAGATTTTATTGTTTTGTTACTTTTTATTAAGATTATTGTGCAATTTGGGGTGTACTCGTATTTAATGTAATATTCTAACTTTCCGCAGGGGTGCCCGAATCTCCCGACCACTGGGACGTTTGGGTACTTTTGACAGGTTTCAGAATACGTCTTGTTTTTATGCACTGATTATACTTAGAAGACTCTTCTTCAGAATAATTAGAGTCAAATATTGTCGCGGGCCGAACCTGGATGAGAGTGGCATGGGACCGTAAGGAATGGCACAGGCAAAGAGAGGCCTGTACTCAGCAGTGGGTGAAGTCAGGCTGTGGATGATGATGATGATTGACTACTGATATAAATAAATAAAACTAGATTATGTACAAAAATAATCGTTATTCAAAGAAGTGCTCAACGCTACCCTATCTCCCTTGCTTACGTCAAATGACCTACTGGTTGAATTGCTTATCAATTTTGATCATAATATTATACATTCTGTATAAGTTTGGGCCCTTTCTAAAATAAAAACCCCGAGTCACGGATACACTAACAGATCTGTTGATGAAATGAGACAGCGAAGTAGTAAAGGCAAAATCGTTTAGTGTAGGTTCTGCGTAGTACAAAATAACAATAATTATGAACAATTAGAACGTAATAAACTCATTGAGTCGACAAAGATCTGCGGAACGAAGACACGGAATATCCGCTTCACGTCATTATTGACATAAACATAACAGATCGACTCATCAAAAAAACACATCTAACCGACTAACCGCCCCGACTTGCAATTAGAAACGCATAACAAAAAGTTCTATGACGTCTGTTCACCACTTGTGGTTAGACTTGCGCCTGCGCACGCGTCGGTCGCCGCTTTATATCAACCGACTGAACCGGCTCCAAGTCATACGCAACCCGGCTCTCGTGTGTAACGGACGTGTTCGTGAATAATCTTATAAAAAACTTATCAAACAAAATGTATACTAATCCCTTTGAGAGGAAGCATTCCGCATTGAGGCAGGCTCTGGACCGCTTCATCAAGGGAGACGCGAGGCTGAGCTTCAGGAAGAAGCCCAGCCTCTCCCAAACCAGCAGTGGTGGCAGCACATCCTCAGTGGCTTCGTCGAACTCCTCGACCTCTGGAAGCAGAAAGTTCAATGACAAAAGATGAGGGAGACAGTGTCGTGTGTGGTACCAGTGAAATTTTGTGCTGTTCCATGTTGAATCAGGTATGTACTGGCCCTAACTGTACGTTTTCCAGTAGAGTTCGTCGAACATATAAAATTAAAGTCAACGTGATTTATTTGCGTCGTTTTGGAGAAAAATGTACTCTCTCTTCTCTTCTTATAATAATGGCTTCTGAGGAGTGCTCCAAACAATTTCGCCAATGTCAAGTGATATAATTTATTTCATATGTCTCTGTTCTTGACACATTCAAAGCCACAATAATCATTTAAACTTTGTTTATAAAAGTATACATACAGCAAATAGAAAGTTTAACCTCGAAAAGAGCAAACGAGCAAACTCCTTTCCCGAGGCTAATGGTTATATTCCTTCTAATGGCATATCTTCTATATTAGTTTTCTAAGTTAAGTAGTTTTTATTATTTATACCTATTGTTTGGCTTTCTGCGCGCGTTGGTGTGTACTGTAAGTGCAGTAAGCAGTTGAATATAAATTAAAAAAAAAAAAAAAAAAAAAAAAAACATCAACTGTTTTACGAATGCTTTACAATTGTTGTTATATATTTGATATTACAACCAATGTATTATCAATTTATCACCAATAGTTTCCTCGATTTTAAAACTTTAAATTAGTAATGAGGTCATTCCAACAATTAGTTAATAGATTTTGATAGAGTTAATGATTTTTAATTGACAATGATTTAGAACATTACATTTTGATTGGTATAGATCACTCTTGTTTCTCTTAGTTCAGTATTGTTCTCAATGTTTAAAGAAACAAAAGCTAGCTGACCTAGGCACACTTATAAATCTAGATACTTTTCACTAGAATTGGGATATTTACCATGATTTTTGAGTTTTAATTGTTAGTTTGTTGTTGTTGAGTTTTTGTTGTTGTTTTAATTGGGAACAATAAAAACTCAAAAATCATGGTAAATATCCCGTTTCTAGTGAAAAGTATGTACCTACATAACCATGATAGTTTCAAAATTTATAATTCTAGGTTATACGGGAAGACCAAAATCATACATTTAATAGTACTAACGTATCTTAACGTTCGTATAACATCATTGTAGAAATGATAGCATTGTTTCTAAATACTCTTCTCACAGACTGGTTATCATAACTAATCATAGTAGATCTTATTAAAAGATAAACGGCTAATTACCACTATTTTTCGTCACTTTGCCGACGTTTCGAGACTGAGTTCAGAAGCCTCTTCATCTTTTAATATGATTCCCAACCACGGTAGTTTCAATTATATAGTAGATCTTATTTGAAACCACTAATAATATTTTTTCTTTGCCCACAGATAATGGACAAACCAACCGGTCTACCGTCGTCATATATCTCGGGGGCCAGAAGAGGGATATCGTTTGGATATTGGGCTTTATGTGCAATGCAATAAATGTTATTTTCGTCATTCAGTTCGTTTCATTGAAAACCTGAAATCAGAGATTGTGCGAGTTCCATCTGAATTAGCTTTTAGGCTTTAATTAAGTACCAGAAACCAGATGTACTTTTAGTCTTTATTTTCACAGACACTTAGGTCCACAGAACAGCTCTACCTATATACATCTTAGGTCTGTAACCAAACACAAGTTTAAGAAGGTTTCAAGATAAGTCTGTTCCAAATTCAAAAATCTCATATACGAAAACGTTATCTGTGTGACGACCTCTGTGGCGCGGCGGGCGAAGATTGGCCTGCGACGCAGGAGGATGCGGGTTCGATTCCCGCCTCGGAACAAATATTTGTGCGATCGCAAATATTTGTTCAGGGTGTTCTGGGTATTTTCTATGTATAATAAAAACTATCTATATACGAGTATGTAAAGTATTGTATTAAGTATATCAGTTATTATCTAGTACCCATTACACAAGCTCTGCTTAGTTTGGGGCTAGATAATGTTGTGTGAACTGTCCAGAATTATTTATTTATTATTGGTAAGAACGAAAATTGTTGCAATACAAAAAAAGTATAGGTACAGATACAGAAGACCACACTATTGCCTCAAGTTACTCCTCTTTTTAGTGGGGGGTTAAAAAAACCCTAGCTATGATTTGTCAAGGTGTTTTTGTGCTAGCATATGAATGCTTAACGCCTTCTTACATGTTTAAGTGTACCTAAAGCCTCTTTTGGAAAAACCTTTACAATACAACAGTTATAACTAGGACCAGAAAAGAGCACGAGTGGGACGGGACTCCTTTTCGACATTTTCTAAAAGAGACTTCGTCTACTTTTATTTTATTGTATTTCCTAGTATTTTGTTGAGTTTTTTATTGTAATTTTTGCGGCATTTTAAGCAATGTAACGACTATTAGAGCATAAGTGTAGTGAAATGAAATGAAAGTGTATAGCGTGACTTTTCAAATTGGTGGAAATTGTCTACCAAAGTTTTTGAAAAACGGGCACCGTTGTCTAAAACATGACTTAACTGTGACTTTGACGACTTGCAAGGATTGTTACGTTGCAAAATACATAAAATAACTTTACAATGCCAGTCTATGAAAAACGAGGTGTTGATGTTTAGACTCTAAATGTCTCGATGTTGGTAGAAAGGAATTAATTAGGTCGGTCACTGACTTCAAAGTAAATGGACTTCGGGCAAGCTTCGAGTCAGCGCTTTAAAAGTGTCCAGTGTCGCAACAAAATGTATAAAATAACCAATGTTATCAAGTTATATCAGTCGATTACCTGCCATTGAACAAATTTGAAGGACAACAATGTGGACCGGCAGTGTATCGAACTCATTTGTCATCGTGCGAATTTTCATAGGTGCCATGTTTTTCCGTTGGTATGAAATTTTAAGTCCATGGTAAAGTTATTAAGAAAGTCTTTGAATTAGGTACATGAATATAAACATCTAGACTGGTACCCTTTTCGTATAGTAGATTATGCACTATGGGAATAAAGCAGTAGGTCGCGCGTGGCATATTGAACCCTGAGCGTAACGAGGGACTCTAGCGAGGAAGTTGATGCGACCTGGGTGAAGCAAGGGGTCAAGCTGCCCAAGACGAAGACAGGCTTTATCCCAGAGGAGCATACTCTACTTATCACACCTTCTGCGAGACAATCAAAATTCACTGAAAATCACAGCACGAAACACCGTCTTTTGTTTCACATTCTTTGAAAACGCACCTTTTTTTATTGAGTTCTTAGGCCGGCCACATACACTCGTAATTCCGAAACGGAATTCCGAAACGGAATTTCGGAATGAAGTATCGTCCATACAAATTCCGTACGGAAAATTACCTAGTGTGAGTGGTACGTCCATAGATTTGTATGGACTTCTTGCGTTCGATATTTCCATTTCGAAATTCCGTTTCGGAATTACGAGTGTATGTGGCCGGCCTTATGCTTATGGTGGCCTGTTCGATTTTCAAACAAACCCGTTTACAATGACATATGGGCATTTTTTTAATCAGAGTTTTCCACGAGTTACCACACGACCTTGACGTTCCAAACTCAAATCACTTTATTCCCTAGGGAGTTTCATACAATTTTATATCCCTTAAGAGATAATAATTTCTTTACGTTGAGGTTGCATGATATGTAATTGGACATTGTCGAGCAGGTGTGAAAATATTATAATAATACACTGGACATATTAACAAAGGAAATATGGGTCCTTCCTAAGTAATTTAGTAGCTACATATTGATTATTTCCAGTCTACGAAACCTTGAAGGTAGATTCTTAGAAATACGTAATATTAAGCTTTATGATATTGATTCTGTCGGTCGACAAAGTCCTGAGGTTAATATTAAAAAGTTTACGACGACCAAAAATCTACGGAATAAATAAAACAGTTTTTTTTTATGTTAAGGTGATGCTTTTTAATTTGGGTGTCTACATTACTCTCATTAATTACAAAACATATAAAAGCGATAATTGGTGACCTGAATCTTCATATCGCCACATAATAAATAATAGTACAAGTACTATAAAGTGTTTTATATGTTTATGTTAGTTTCAAAGGTATTTATGTTGATATGGGCTTACTGTTTAGGTTTAGTGCATTTCTCAGTAAGGCTGAAATAAAGATTTTGAATTTCAATTTGAATATCGCAGACTTTTTTTGTAGTAGCTTTTCTCGATTGGTCACCTTTAATAGCAGAGAAAAAATTATCAAAGACACCTCTTCTAAAACAGATATTTAAATTTTACAGGCAAACGGGACCGATTTAAGCCTATTTTTCTAGGTATATGTATCCGAACACACACTTCAATATTGTAGTAGGATTTTTTTAAATTAATTGTAGTTGTTAATTTATAGGCACCAAACCGTTTTTAGCGTATACGACCTTATACGAAATCCTATACAGGTACAGGATTTCGTTCGAAATAATAGTTTAGCATATATTTATCTTGTTAGAAAACGCGAGCAAAGCTGCGGACGGATATGTATATAAATAACGAGTAAATAAAATTAACCCACAGAAAAAAATATTTATAATTACAAGCTTTTATTTAACTTGCAATGTATGTATGTTTGTCTGGGTGAAATCCGGGTGGAATCTTGCAACTGAATTTCAAAGCAGTTGTCCTCAACCGATTGAGCTGAAATTTGGCTTACCTGTCAAGTTCCGATGCCAATACAATATTATGGTGACAGCGATCTGATCTGATGATGGAGACGGAAGGTCGACAACGGAAATCCTCGATGGATAATAATAGGCTAATTTTGATCAGCACACGATTACGATCACAAATTTTATAAAAGCTTGTATTTAAAAATATATTTTTCACAAAAAGAGGGTTTAGTCACTTTTCAGTACTTTGGAGGACAATTTCTCTCAGGTTGAAATTGAGAAATAAAAAAAAATATGTATCTGTTATTTTAGACTACATCTATCTTACATAATGGTACATAAAAAAAATCGGAGCCAGACTTTTGTATACCTTTCCTTGTTAGTAAAATACATTGCATCAAAATCATTTTTTTCACAGTAATGTCATTTAGGTAGTTATTACAGCGGTTATGGTATCGGAATACACAATTAACAAAATCAATTACTAGTGCTCATTGTGAGGTTGGGCTGCACCATCATCGAAACCGAATAACTTGGCTATTGGCTTAGATGTATGCCTTGTGCCACGAATACACATGCTGGTGGCACGGATTGAGATGATGATTCTTGACATTAGCCAACCCAACACTAATAGTAGATTAGTAGCCAAGGGCTGTAAGGCATCCTATAGTTCGAGGGTGCCATTGATGCTTACACCCGATCTAACTACTCTGCTTTACATCTCGATTGTGAGGTAAGTAGGTCCTTATTACCCCTAAATGGGGCTTGTAGGTGACCAATTAGCGCTCTAGGGTAATAATGTAGCTAGAAAAGCCCTAGGGCGGTAAGTAATTTAAAAAAAAAACTTCACTCTTTAAAAAAGTTCGCGTACATCTAACCATCATACTGGCAATAGACATCATGTATTCAGTTTTTTAATTACTTACCGCCCTAGGGCTTTTCTAGCTACATTATTACCCTAGAGCGCTAACTGGTCACCTACAAGCCCCATTTGGGGTTAATAAGGACCTACTTACCGAATATGAGAGATGTAAAATATATTGTAGGTAAACCAATGTCTTCTATAATTAAAGATCAAATTGCATCAACTAGTGACTCCGTCAGAAACGTTTTGGGTTGATAACAAACACGTGCACTGATACTAATAATTAACCTACATATTATAAGTTCATATTATTGTTACGCCGACTGACTGACGTAAAACACATTTAGAATATCGTAGTGCCATCTGTTAACAGATAGACGCATCATAGTGCATGCGGAATTTTAGTGAAATGGTGGCCGTTTTACTAAAACTTTTGTAGACAATTTCCACAATATTGAAAAGCCACGCAATTAACTTCAATTTCATTGCACTACACTTGTGCTCTTGAAACAAGCTACATTGGTTAAAATTCAAAAAAAAACTCTAGGAAAATAAATAAAATAAAAGTAGACGACGCGTCTTTTCGGAAATGGTGGAAGGAGTCCCCAATCAACCTACAATTATATAGGTTCATATTGTTACGATACGACAGACTAGCGTAAAAAGCATTTAGAATATCGTGGCGCCATCTGTTGACAGATAGACGCATTATAGTAAATGCGGAGTGGAGCTACTATGCCACAGTGGTTGCATGTTTCCACACTATCTAATCGCTTTAAGCACGTAACTAAACGTAACCGACCAAACAACTTCTAATTATTTTTAAACGGTTGTTTATCTAGCTTTTTCTTTATGCAACACTAGCCTTTAGCCCACGGTTTCACATGCGTGGTGTCGTGTCAAGATAAAAACATCCCCCCTCTCCCTTCTCCTCCAACCAGCATCCATCCACACACCAAGTATCATCAATATCCGCTCCACCCTTTTTTTTATTTGAGTGGAATTACAACATATTATTATAACGCGAGCGTAGCCGCGCGCTGAAGCTAACAAAACATAGCTATAAAGATAACGTAGCTTCCTGTTGGGCTCTGTCTTACAATCAATAAGTAAAGTTCTAAGTAAGCTACTTCAAATATAACTGCTCAGTAAACAAGAGTTTGCGTTTCACAATCCCTCAGTAGTGTTAATCACCACTTTATCTGCTCAGGCTTTGTTTCACAATCAATAAGTAAAGTTCTAAGTAAGCTACTTCAAATATAACTGCTCAGTAAACAAGAGTTTGCGTTTCACAATCCCTCAGTAGTGTTAATCTCCACTTTATCTGCTCAGGCTTTGTTTCACAATCAATAAGTAAAGTTCTAAGTAAGCTACTTCAAATATAACTGCTCAGTAAACAAGTATTTTTGTTTCACAATCCCTCAGTAGTGTTAATCTCCACTTTATCTGCTTAGGCTTTGTTTCACAATCAATAAGTAAAGTTCTAAGTAAGCTACTTCAAATATAACTGCTCAGTAAACAAGTACTTTTGTTTCACAATCCCTCAGTAGTGTTTATCTCCACTTTATCTGCTCAGGCTTTGTTTCACAATCAATAAGTAAAGTTCTAAGTAAGCTACTTCAAATATAACTGCTCAGTAAACAAGTACTTTTGTTTCACAATCCCTCAGAAGTGTTAATCTCCACTTTATCTGCTCAGGCTTTGTTTCACAATCAATAAGTAAAGTTCTAAGTAAGCTACTTCAAATATAACTGCTCAGTAAACAAGTACTTTTGTTTCACAATCCCTCAGTAGTGTTAATCTCCACTTTATCTGCTCAGGCTTTGTTTCACAATCAATAAGTAAAGTTCTAAGTAAGCTACTTCAAATATAACTGCTCAGTAAACAAGTACTTTTGTTTCACAATCCCTCAGAAGTGTTAATCTCCACTTTATCTGCTCAGGCTTTGTTTCACAATCAATAAGTAAAGTTCTAAGTAAGCTACTTCAAATATAACTGCTCAGTAAACAAGTGTTTGCGTTTCACAATCCCTCAGTAGTGTTAATCACCACTTTATATGCTCAATAAGTTAAAAGTTAACGTAAGGATTTTACCAAACCTTTACATATTGATAATGCCTTGGTGTGTCCGGCCCAAGAATAGACCCCTCCATCTCCTCCCGTGGATGTCGTAAAAGCCGACTAAGGGATTACCCGGACTTCTTTGTAAGATCCGATGGTAAAAGATTTTTCATGGCTGCTAGCTGTATTATTATATTACTTACTGGATGGAAGAAAGCGTTAGCTGAGTCAGTCGTGGGAAGCAATGGCGGCGATGAACTCACCACTTGTCATGTCTATATCCCACTATGGTGCAACCCACGGTGAAAAGAGGCTCTGCCTACCATTTTGGAGAAAAAGGCGTGTGTCTATGTATGTATGTATGTATGTATGGATGGATGTATGTATGTGAAACAAAGCAGTGAAATCATTATCGGAATCTGGTTGGTATATCTGTAGCGATTACCCCTATATTCATATTCACAAACAAACTCTGTAACATTATAGGTATTAGTGTAGATTTATTAAAATAATTGCCATTTACTTCTTACATAAATAATTGTTTCTTAGAAAAGTTATCTTTCTAATTCAGCAAATGGTAAGACTGAACCTCACACCTCCTTCGTAATCAGATGTGCGATAACCGCAGTAGAGTAGTAGTAGAGCTTTTTTGTGAAAGAGGAAGTACTACCCCCATACCTATTTCTGCCGCAAAGCAGTAGTGCTCGCATTGCTGTGTTCCGGTTTGAAGGGTAAGGGTGCCGGTGAAATTACAGGCACATGAGACTTTTCATCTTTATGTCGCAGGGTGGCTGACTTCAAAAGAAAAATTAAACATTTCTTTGAGGTAAATGCATTACACACTACACAATATCATTATTTAGCAAAAATGAGGAATCTAAAACAGTCATGTAAAATGCATTTACCTCAAAGAAATGTTTAATTTTTCTTTTGAAGTCAGCCACCCTGCGACATAAAAATGAAAAGTCTCATGTGCCTGTAATTTCACCGGCACCCATACCCTTCAAACCGGAACACAGCAATGCGAGCACTACTGCTTTGCGGCAGAAATAGGTATGGTGGTAGTACTTCCCCGTACAAACTCTTTCACAAAAAAGCTCTACTTCTAACGTTTGTATGATCTGCAAGTATTTGTTTTGGTAGCATGGGGACTCATAGTTTCTGATTCCAACGACACAGGGAATCCTAGAGTGGGGTCAGGACTAAGTATGTAGGTAATTAACTTTTGAAACTATCATGGTTATGTACATAATTTTCACTAGAAACGGGATATTAAACCGAAAAACCGGAAACCGATGGTAGTGGTATCGTTCGTAATAAAAGAGTGAGAAAGAGGGTAGATCGATATATCTGCCAATAACATCTACTCGCAAAGACTTTAGTCAGTTCTCCCGTGATCATGGCGCATGCAACTGTGCCGAAATATCGGGAACATATAAAACTCAAAAATCATGGTAAATATCCCGTTTCTAGTGAAAATTATGTAGGTAATTGTTGTCGGTATTATGTTATGTGTTATGTGTGTACCCCTGAAACTACCCATGTTTAAGCTATTGTTTTTCAATCGAGCTAAATAATACTTATCGTGTTTGCATAGACATTATCCTGAAGTTCTAAGTATTTTTTTTTTTCAGAATTTAAATCTCTAGGTGTAATTTACGAAATAAAACTTGTTTTAAAAACTTTGCTTTGGTATTCAGATGGATGTTGTTGCCAATACCTGGTGTAAACTCTTTGTCAGCTACATCCACGGGAGGAGAAAGAATAGTATAGACCGGGACATAAACAGCCCATCATGAGCCAGAAGGGGCCAACTGCGGAACAAAGGGCTCCCCCTAAGAATGCCACGACCAACTATTTTGATCCGCCTTAGAACCTTTGTCCGAGGTACATGCCTGCCTATTGCCACTTCAACTTGTTATCATAGACTGGTGCCATAAAGTAAACCAACTAGTAGATACAGCCAGTATCTTAAGGACGTCTGGTAGAGATTTGGATCAGTTGAGCAAACTTTAGATCGTTAGCAGCTGTCTTCAGGTAGCACAACTGTTTCATATGTATTTTGTACATACCTTGTATTAGTTGTATTATTCTGTCTGTAAATAAAAGTACATACATAGGTACTAGTATATACAAATGATAGTGAACGGTTGGCGCCAGAAGTGAATCTAAATATTTGTCGAGCCATTCTGATAACTCTATTATTAAACAGGATTTAGGCATTACTATTATATAGACTATGACGTCAATGCAGCCGAATGGAAAAAGCCGTAATTAGTGAGCCTTTTGTTGATAAAATAATAGAAAATTAATGAGAACTGCCATTGTGGCTTGATGTTTGGAGAAAATACTGGTTTTTTGTTTACCGTCAACATCGTTAACATAATCTTTATGAATTACAAAAGTGAATAGGGAAAAAATGGCCAACTGCGAGTTGGACTAGCGCACGACGCCGCGGGTCCGTACCATCATCTATAAAAACGGCCATAAAAAACACGTTTGTTGTATAGGAGCCAAAAACGTACGTTAAATTATTATTTTATTTTGTTTTTTAGTATTTGTTGTTATAGCGGCAACAGAAATACATCATCTGTGAAAATGTAAACTGTCTAACTACCACGGTTCATGAGATACAGCCTGGTGACAGATGGACGGACAGCGGAGTCTTAGTATTACGGTCCCGTTTTAGCCTTTGGGTACGGAACCCTAAAAACGTGTGAGTGTACTGCTAGGACACTTGGACACTCTGCATAAAAAATAATTTTGCTCCTGTTTTGAATATTATCCCATCATACATACATAGACACACGCCCTTTTCCCCGAAGGGGTAGGCTCTTTTCACAGTGGGTTGCACCAACTACATGAAATGCTCTAAACGATGGATTAAAACGTATGTATGTGCCCGTATTTTGACAGCTTCTTATAAAATTATATGGTATTTAAATCACACCGACTTCAATATTTGTACGAAATCTTAGAACCCATTCTAGTTTGATTCCATACAATTTAATCGGAAACTGAATAACCACAGGCACAAACACAGGCCTAGATAATTAGTCTCTAAATAATTGTTTGTACAAAATTTCAGTGGCTCGAATTATTTATCCAAATCTAGAGCATAATTCGGCCAGCGTCCTAGTGCCAGTGATTTGTAGTGGGTCGGTAGTGATTTGGATCAGTTCAGCTATCTTTAAATCGTTTGCAACGGTCTTTAGATAGCTAGAGAATTGTTCTTTTATATTTATCTGAAGCCACGCATGGTCTTGAGCTGCCTGCTCCGTCTTTGGTCCATCGAGAGACGACCTTTCCTACAATAGTAGTAGTAGAGCTTTTTTGTGAAAAGGTTCGTCCGGGGAAGTACTACCACCATACCTATTTCTGCCGCAAAGCAGTAGTGCTCGCATTGCTGTGTTTCGGTTTGAAGGGTAAGGGTGCCGGTGAAATTACAGGCACATGAGACTTTTCATCTTTATGTCTCAGGGTGGCGGGCGCAGTGCAATGCCACATAGGGCGTGTCCTAGGTGGGCGTGACCTATGAGGTAATGCACTGTTCATAGGCAGAGGTTACCGCTTAACATCAGGTGGGCCTCTTGCTTGTTCCGTCACACAAGTAGTATTAAAAAAAAAAAAAAAAATTTTTGTGGGTCGGTAGTGATTTGGATCAGTTCAGCTATCTTTAAATCGTTTGCAACGGTCTTTAGATAGCTAGATAATTGTTCTTTTATATTTATCTGAAGCCACGAATGGTCTTGAGCCGCCTGCTCCGTCTTTGGTCCATCGAGAGCGACTTTTCCTAAAATGCGTCGTCCGGTTGTCCGGGCTACTTATTATCCTGGTAAAACGCGAGCAAACCCGCTGGCGGACTGTAGTAAAAAATGGGTGCACAAACAGCATAATCTTATAAGTAATTATATTTTTTAGATCTTATTAGGTACAGGTTGAATAACATCAGTAACCAAGACTAGGGTGACCGTGATATCATACTAACGACCTCGCTGAACAAACTTGTAAATAGCCATGTATATTTACTAAGGGCATAATTAAATTAATATGCTTAGATTAAAGTAAAATATATTGTTGGTTATTAATATAAACTGAAATATACACATTGTGTGTTTACATTGAGTATATCTAGGTACTCCGTTATTAAGGCGCTATAGGTTTGCGAAATGTCTTTAGAGAGCTCTAGATTTTCCAAAAGAGTTCTTAAAAAAGAAAAAAAATATTATGGTATTCTTAAGCTTTTTATCTCGTAAAATCATAAATTCAATACACAATTTGAATTACTTTACTCGATAAAATAAACAAAAAATACCACCACCTTTGTAAAATTTAAATCTTATTTCACGTTCTAACACGTTTTAATTTTTGAAACAACTTGTTAATTATTAATTGAGTTAGTGAATTCATCAACAAAATGTAACAAAACTTTAAATGGCATCTTATATTATTATTATTATTAAAAACATGGTATCAGAAGTTTGGAAGCCTTCTTCGCCGTACTTATACAAAAAAAAATTGTTAACCTGTAGCACAGAATAAATAACTATAGGGCCTTAATAAGATGTTTAAAAATTTACCCTAGTTAGTCTAGAGCAATTATTAAAAATTAATATAGCTTCCGTAGAATAATCCGAACTGTAATTAGTGCCATTATTTGACCAAAAGTCGGTCCAAAATAATAGCATATTTATCATAATGGTTTATGGCTGAAATGTTTTGTATAACAACTAGATTCTGAATTACAGCGAATTTTGAAACAAACAGTAAAATCGCGTAGACACTACTAAATTTATGTAAACATTCAATTGTTAGAATTTAGCAATAAATAGTTGGTAAACACGAACAACACACAATAGGTCGCCAGGTGGCGCTGGTGTTTACTTATACAATTATGATAATATTGTTTATTTTGATAAAAATAGAACCTCAGATTTTGCGTAGTTAGATGATAAGTAATCACATCACGCTTAACTATTTATCAATTCGAAAGTAACTCTGTCTGTCTGCCTGTTTGTTTGCTTTTCACGAAAAAATGGCATAACTGATCTTGATGAAATTTGGCAACGTTACAGTTTTATCATAAGGGCATTATTATAAATTTCAAGAAAAAGAAAATTTATTTTTCTGCTATAAAACCGAACGCTTACGAGCAGAGTGCCCCACAGAATCATTTAGGTTTCACCGTAGTGAAGCACGAGTACCTATTTACCTAGCTAGTAAACTATGAATCTGACCATCCCTCTCGTCGTCCCCTCCCCCCACACATGCGTAGGTATAACATCCGTACAATGTACGCATGTTGTGAACCCTCACAAACATTCGTATTGAGATATGCAATGTTATTCGTATACTCATATATGCTTCCTCCTACACTATTGTCTGTCTTGCTTGCGATTTTGTGAAACAAGTACGGTGAATATGATTGTATAAGTGCAGTCAGGCAATTTTTTTTATTTTTTTATAAGTTCATATTCAATAGTGTGCGGCGCCAACTTACGCATTAATAAATGTGTGGGAGACGCAAAAGTCCGCGGTTCGCCCGCATTAGGCCCGGTTTCCACTAAAGCGGAGAGGAGAGGAGACGAGATATGCTGCGAAGCTGGCAGATAATTTCCACCAAAGCGGAGAGGAAATGTGTTGCGGAGAGGGGACGCTTTCGGGTGTGCGAGGCGCGGGGAGAAGGCAGCGGGGAAAGAGGCGCGCGAGCGCGGGCGCCGCTCGGCCGCCCTACTACACACATATGTCTATTCCGTTCTGCAGCGCCGCTATCTCGCTCGCTGCACTTTCTATATACAAGTAATTAATTTTATAAAAAATAAAAAAAACCTCAGGCAATGAAACGGCTGAACCGATTTTGATCAAACATAGCTAAGAACACTCCCGACAAATTCACCTTTCAAACAAAGATAAAACGAAATCGGTTCATCCGTTCGGGAGCTACGATGGGACAGACACACACACACACTTACACACACACACACACAGACACGTCAAACTTATAAAACCCCGTCGTTTTTGCGTCGGGGGTTCAAAAATGAGACATCTATCCTCTCCATTTGATCCATTTCCACCGAAGCTAAGCGGAGTGCAGATGTATAAACGAAATCTGATTGGTTATTCAAAAGACATCTCCTCTCGTCTCCTCTCCTCTCCGCTTTAGTGGAAACCGGGCCTTAGGTAATGTGCGTCAAAAAACCTTGGATAACCGCGAATGTGGTAAAAACTTTGCATGCCACTTGTGGGTTCGCGTATCCGTGCGAATGTGAATGACCGGCCTAATGTAGTAGGTAACAGTATCTTACACGGAAAACAATAACAACCGGCCGTGAAGCGTTGCAACTAAGAAATCTGTTTGTCTACCGTATACTACAAGTTCTTTGACATTCAACCAGATATTTATTTCCCTCCGGATCAGTAGTGCTACTTGGTAGTTCAACTGGTAGTCCAAATGATACATTATTATGTCTCTAGTGCTATTAAACAATATATAAACATTTCACAAGCAAGATCACAAGTTTCAGAATCACCATCTACATTTTCTCTCGACCTTTAATAGAGCATTGTGAAAGCAAAGGAAATAAAACTAGAAATTAACGATAGAATACAGCAATTAAAAAAAAACTGAAGTTTAGTGAAATTTCAGTACATTTATCATTCTGTGTTCTACCCAAAGACTGCATAGTAACTCTATAAGCAATGGATGTAATTTCTATACAGGATGGAATTGTATTAACGATACTAAATGAACACAGATATTCAGTACCCTATTTTGACATAAAATAAGTTTGTTTAATTAAATGGAAAAATTATTAAGATATCACCACTTTTCCAGAAAGTCATTTTCAGTTCAGTTCAGTTCTTGGCCTTTGCGGAGTAGCCCACAATTTCGCCAATGTCACGTTTTAAAATAAGTTCAGCTTTTGCACTAAGGATATTCCGGAGTATGGAGAATGGAGAGTGGACGGTGTGCCAATTTAAAAAATTCATCAAGTTGATCTACCAAATTCTTTTTTTTTTGTCTATGATCAAAGACCAAATTATATTTACAAACCATACAACAAAAAACTTATATTAGAAGTTGAAACATCATCGACCTGAATTCGGAAGATAACGAGCGACGTTGTCAAACCACCCGACGGTGACGCGTACACCACAGGTTGCAGACGCACGGCTCAGCAGTTCAGCACTACACTATCCTACCTCATTAGTATACCCTCTATTCGTACTAAACGTTCCACCTTTACAATGCGAACTGCTAACGAGTGGAATGGAACACACTACCGTCGTTTGTCTTTCCATAAAACTATAATCTGGGTCTCTTCGAGGCTAGAGTGAATAGGTGCCTTCTAGACCTATGTGCTCCATCGTCGGCCACATCATTACTCAGGTACCAGCGTGGGATCGCGGTCAAACGAAAGCTAAAATGTATAAAAAATATGCCGGTGAGCAGGCGTTCACTCACCTAAATTATCCGTGGTATTCCAATTTGACTGACTTTGTAGCGGACTTGCTGAAACCTTATATTATAACCAACATAAAAAAGGGAGGTTCTCAATTCGGTAGTAGGTATTTTTGGAACAACTTGGAATTACGGAACAAGCAGATAACCTGATGTTAAGCGGTACCCTCTGCCTATGAGCAGTATATTATCTTATAATAATATCTTATAATAATCTTTTAATAAATATATATTCTTTCTTTTTTTTCTTTTCTTTCTTTTTATAGGTAAAGTCCACCTAGGACGCGCTCTATGCGGCATTGCACTGCGCTTGCCACCCTGAGACATAATACATATAGTAACATACAGTTCAAACCGAAAAACAGCAATGCGAGTACTACTGCTTTTCGGCAGAAATAGGTAGGTAGTAGGTACTTCCACGGACGACCTCTTTCACAATAATATAACCCTACTACTACCTTCTAAACCTACTACAACTGTTTGTTACTTCATAACTCCAGCATTTATTAACCGATTTAGATTGTTTAAAAAAAACGGTTATTAAATGCTAGATGTACCTAACAAACAGAATCCATGAGAAATTAAGGAACTCCTTAAATATTAAAGACATACATCATTATAGCGATTTTGGTATTTTCAGCAACACGTGCATTACAAAAGTATCATTTTGTGAAGAAATAAATAAATAAATAATGCTGGACAGTTCACACAACATTATCTAGCCCCAAGCTAAAGCTTGTGTTATGAGTAGGTACATAGATAACTGGTATACTAAATACAATATATTACATAGTATTTTTTTTATTGTACATCGAAAATACTCGGAACACCCTGAACAAATATCTGCAGGTCGTACAAATATTTGTTCTGAGGCCAGAATCGAAACCGCAACCTCCTGCATAGCAGGCGAACCTGATCGGCAAAATAATAGTAACTCCGTCCCTCGTGGCAAGTAACTTCGTTTTTATCGCATTTACTACTTTGATCTTTAAAACACACTTAACAACGTTTAGCTTTTCCATCTGTGCATCAAGATTAATTTATCAACCTTCTAAATTTTAGAAGGTAGATAAGCTACACTATAGACTATAGACTATAGAATCTAAATAGTTAGCCAATGGTTTTTTTAGCTTTGTTCTAACCGCACGAACCAAATCCACGTGTTATTTTAATTATTATTAAAAATATATAATAATAGACGGTATTAAATGTGTATCTAAGTATATAATCTGGATGTAAGTGTTACCGAGAAAAATAAATAATGTGACCGCAATACAATAAAACTTCTGCGCGGTATTAAATACTAGAGAATACATAGAAATAGTTAAGTGTAGGATAATAGCTAAATGGACCAATTATAATTTTATAAGGATAATCAAATCTAATCAGAGGACGACCTCTATGGCGCGGCGGGCGAAGGTTCGCCTGCGACGCAGGAGGTTGTGGGTTCGATTCCCGCCTCGGAACAAACATTTGCAGATATTTGTTCAGGGTGTTCTGGGTATTTGCTATGTATAATAAAAAATATCTATCTATGTAATGTATTGTATTCAGTATATCAGTTATCTAGAACCCATAACACAAGCTCTGCTTAGCTTGGGGCTAGATAATGTTGTGTGTACTGTCCAGCATTATTTATATATTTATTTAATTACCCGGACTTCGTTGGTATAACATTTGTCCTGGCTGTAATGTGTTATTAAGCTGGAAGAAAGCGTTAGCCGAGTCAGTCGTGGAAAGCAATGCGGCGGTGAGCTCACCACTTGTCACGTCTATATCCCACGATGGTGCAACCCACGGTGAAAAGAGGCCCATTTAGGCTCTGCCTACGCTTTCGGGGAAAAACTTTGCGGTTTTCACTAACATTTAGAGAGTTAATTTTCACTAGAAACGGGATATTTACCAGGATTTTTGAGTTTTATATGTTCCCGATATTTCGGCACAGTTGCATGCGCCATGATCACCCGTGAAATTTTCACTAGAAACGGGATATTTACCATGATTTTTGAGTTCCCCGTGATCATGGCGCATGCAACTGTGCCGAAATATCGGGAACATATAAAACTCAAAAATCATGGTAAATATCCCGTTTCTAGTGAAAATTATGTACATAACCATGATAGTTTCAAAAATTTAGAGAGTTGCTTCCCAAAGGTTTATAATTGTATCATAACTTTTCATGTAAAGTTCCAAGTCCAAAGCGATGGTAGCCTAACGGTTCAATAGTGCAACTCAGAATCCAACGATACCGGGTTCGATCCTAGGCTCCGCACCAATGACTTTTCTAAGTTATGTGCGGATTTCCATCGCTCTGTGCTTCGGAGGGCACGTTAAGCTGTCGGTCCCGGCTGTTATTGATTAATAGCAGTCGATAAGCCATGTCAGAGGCCCTCGGGCGGCTTGACAAACTCCGACACCAGAGGCCAGCACTACCTCATACGAAACGAAACGAAACGATGTAAAGTTGGGGCGAGTCACTAGTGACAGATTATTTCAACAGAATCGATAACGGGAATTTTGACAAAATCATCTCGCAAGATTTGAACACTTGCTTTGTTTGCTCGAGAATGGTAAAAAGTTTAATCAACTTTCTACTCCATAATATATGAGTTAGTGTAGTGTAAACTATAGTGTAATGTAGTGCTAACTAGTGCTTGCTAATAAGAACACAAGAACAAAGTGTCCTCCCCTTAAATAGAGACAGTAAGAGAAGTGTCAATGGACATATTCTTAGGTAAAGTTAATGTTGTAAATCTAGGTCAATGTTAAATTACTAGTATAATTACATTTATTTACAGAAAGAATAATAAAAGGTATGTACAAAATAAATATGAAACAGTTGTGCTACCTGAAGACCGCTGCAAGCGATCTAAAGGTAGCTCAACTGATCCGAATCACTACCAGACGGGAGCGTCATGTTAAATTACTTATTAGCGGCTAGATTGTAATGTTATTGTACATTTATTATGTACATTATGTATGTATGTATGTTGTGATGTATGTATTATTATGACAGTTATTTATTCTAAAACTCGTAATTAAATGCATTTTTCAATATAAAGGAATACTATCTACAAAACATAAATAGTATAAAAACATTATAGTAAAAAATATAAATCAAAACGGGGAACCACCGACCGCGGAACGAAGCCCAATCGGTCGGAGTCTCGGGCTGTAGGGAGAGGAACCTCCTGACTATGCGTGCCGAGTCCAGGAGTACCGCTTTCTGAATCTGACCCTTGATCCAACAATTGATTATTATTATTATTATGAGCCTGTGGTGTCCCACTGCAGGGCAAAGGCCTAACTTCCTTCCTTCCATTCGTCTTTATTGATGGCTATTTGGTCCAAACACTTAACCGGCCAAATAGCGAATTTCATACACCAGAGCGTACGCAGTGGTAAATTTTGCAACCTGTTTTTCTCAGCGTTTTTTACGCTTGCAAAAATGGCGGGTGGTCTCTTCAATAAATTGTAAAATTCTACATACTACTAAAACTGCTACTATCAATATAATCTTGATGAAATTTCCTTCAGGAATATTGTAATGACAAGTTGTAACGTTTAACATTCATATTAGAAAAAAGAGGAACAGTAACGATAAACAAAAACACAAAGATAAAACATTCATACAGATTCTTCTCCATAAACCGTTCTATCTAAAACTAAGTGGAATCTAATAATGGAAGCGCTTTTCATATAGGATCTTCTAACGGTAGATAACCTAAACAACGTTATTTTTCCATCAACAAGCCCATTCACACGATTATCCCACATACGGCACAGTAAATGAGTACCTACTGGGAAAACCCCGTACAGCCTTCACTGAGAAATGAATTTACTGGAGGTTGACTAATTACCGTAGGTACATAATCTAGTTAGATGATATTGTCAGTTTTTTTTACACAAACTGAATATATGTATATTATAACTTTAGTAATAATACTAGCGGCTCGCTCGCGACTTCGTCGTGTAGTCCCGGTGAGCCGACTGCAGCGCTTCCTACTGGGTCTAGTTGTGAATCTAAACCATCCAGGGACACACCCAATTACACAAAAAAAAACAGGTCAAGTGCAAGTCGGACTCGCGCATCGAGGGTTCCATACAAATCTGTAGATGTATAAGTAAAAGTTATGATATTTTTAATGCTAAATGAAATCATCATGAGGAAAGGGGTTGTAAGTTTAAAATTATTCAAATTATTTTTATTTAATATGATGTAACTAAAAATTTACTGATTTCGCAATTTTTTCCTTTATCTGTGCTATAAGACGTTGCTTCGTACCAAATTTCAAGATTCTGAGTTCACGGGAAGTATACCTTGTAGGTTTTGATTCCCTTGTTAGTATAACTAATGAAACTATCATGGTTATGTACATAATTTTCACTAGACTCGGGATATTTACCATTTATTTTTTATTTTTTTATTTTTTTATTTCCCTTGTTAGTGTCGAAAATTTGCAGCATAAGCGGCTGTATATTTTGATTTCGTTGGCTTAGAAGTTTGATTTTTTCACAGCTCCAAGCGACAGTAGACTTGAGTATTTGATATGAATTTCAGCTTGATACCTCCACGCGTTCCTGAGAAAAAGGGTCTTGACAGACAGACAACCGGACAACAAAGTGATCCTATAATGGTTCCATTTTTCCTTTTTAGGTACGGAACCCTAAAAACATCAAAATCGGTCAAGCCGTTTCTGAGTTGAGACTAACGAATATCAATTCATTTTTATATATAGTCAGGCATAGTGTTGCTTTCTATTAGTCATTTTTTTTTCAATCAGTCAAGTACCTACCTAGTGACAGTGATTAATTACCCTTTACAAACAAACAAATTTTACCTCCTCATAATAATTATGAATGTAGATGAAGATAATTAATAACCGACTCTTGTTATTTGCCTGGTCATCGTGACGAAGATTAATTTTATATTTCCAACATATTTAAGGTACTTACTAGACAAAAGAACCCAGTACTGACATTTGCAAAGACCTCAAAGAAATCATCCACTGAGTCAATGAGATCTATTACAACGGTCAATAACACTTTCAGAAGAAATTTAATATACAATAATTATTCCAATTTCACCTTTATATCAATAGAACAAGGTTCACAAGCGATTTGACTGTGGGATGGGTTGAATACTGTACTTACGAGTGCAATAATTTTGTAATATCCATTCGCGGACGCAGCCATTGGCTCTGTCAATAAATCTTACCACACATTTCATAATGGCACATTTACACGGTCGGTCGCAGTTCAGTCGGATTGGGTGCTGCAGTGCAGATTCCATCGATCTTTAATTATTGGGTGTATACAGGATTATTGATGCTGAGATTGATGCTCAGGTGGGCAGGTAGTCTGGATCATTTCATAAACACACACATAAGAGGCACCTTCAAAGTGAGACCTATCCCGGATAAACTACAGGAGAGTCTGCGGTAGTACGGGCATGTTATGAGGCGACTATCCGACCACATGACCAGAAAAGTGCTTGATATCGATACTAAACCCCGAGGACGAGGAAGACCCCGAATCACATGAATGTCCGTAGTAAATAAGAACCACAAAGAAGCCCAAGTTAACAAAGAGAGGACCCAGGACCGAGTTGCCTGGAGACGCATGATACGGAGGGCCAACCCCAAATAAATGGGAAAGGGCCAGACAAAGAATAAAACAGAATAATTGTAGATAGATAGATAGAAAACACTTTATTGCACAACACAGAAAATAAGCTAATTAAGAATTAATATTAAACTAAACACGGAAGTACAATGGGCGGTCTTATCGCTATAAGCAATAACCGAAAATCTAAAATAAACCTCGTGAGTTTTGTCAACTGTTGAATTTGTAAACAGACCACTTGAAAAATAATAAAATTTATTAAAATTCGATAGTTTTATTTTATACTACCAAGGTAGCAAACAAGCAAGCCCACCTGTTGGTAAGCGGTTACCGTAGCCTATGGACGCCTGCAATACCAAAGGAAAAACACGCGAGTTGCCGACCCTTTAAAAATTTGTGACAACATGGGGCTGTAGTCACTTGGGAAAACCTCTGCAGGGAGATCATTCCACAACCATTGCTTGTCTCGCAGGGATATTGCAAAGTCAAAGTATTTATATTGCTTGATTGAAATATATTATGTTACAAAAGATGACAAATACATATTTAGTATCAATGTATACCCGAGGCATGCAATATTTTTATTAACAATTTATTCATAAAGAAGCAAGAATTAATCACTATAATTACATAATAATTAATTATTAAGATGTCAAAATACAAATAAATAGGTAAACTAGTGGTTCGCCCCGAACTGAGACCTCGCGTATTCACGCGATGTGGGTAGAATACCCACTTTATTTACCATTTTAACTGACTTCTAAAAACATTTACTGAGATTTATTTTTTCACTGGACCTCCTCGAAATAATGACTTGTCCTACAACATCATCGAAAGAAGTTTTGAATAGGACTAAGCGACGGGGCGTAAATACTACATAAGTACCTATTAGTATAAGTAGATGAAGAAAAGAACAAAGATGTCTTCGATTCGTACAAGAACTAAGAATACCGACATAGCTCTCAGAATAAGCAAGGTGCAGTGGTTCATAAACGACGGAGATATGAGATAACAAACATAAAAACCAGCCAAGTGCGAGTCGGACTCGTGCACGAAGCGTTCCGTACCATTATCTATAAAAAGGAAAAAAAAACAAGTTGGTTGTATGAAAGCCCCTTTAATATTTATTTTATTCTGTTTTTTGTATTTGTTGTTATACCGGCAACAGAAATACATCATCTGTGAAAATTTCAACTGTGTAACTATCACGGTTCATGATTTACAGCCTGGTTACAGACGGACAGACAGACGGACTGACAGCGGAGTCTTAGTAATGGGGTCCCGTTTTACCCTTTGGGACCATAAAAAACACGTGAATAGGATGACGCTGATGATAAAATATTATAGTATCTTCATGTGTGATGCGCTTTTATTGTTGCATGTTGGTTGCTCTTCGTCTGTAGATCTGAGCCACGCACCGGTAGTCTAAGCCACGCACCGGTAGTCTGAGCCACGCACCGGTAGTCTGAGCCACGCACCGGTAGTCTGAGCCACGCACCGGTAGTCTGAGCCACGCACCGGTAGTCTGAGCCACGCACCGGTAGTCTGAGCCACGCACCGGTAGTCTGAGCCACGCACCGGTAGTCTGAGCCACGCACCGGTAGTCTGAGCCACGCACCGGTAGTCTGAGCCACGCACCGGTAGTCTGAGCCACTCACCGGTAGACTGAGCCACGCACCGGTAGTCTGAGCCACGCACCGGTAGTCTGAGCCACGCACCGGTAGACTGAGCCACGCACCGGTAGTCTGAGCCACGCACCGGTAGTCTGAGCCACGCACCGGTAGACTGAGCCACGCACCGGTCTGAGCCACGCACCGGTAGTCTGAGCCACGCACCGGTAGTCTGAGCCACGCACCGGTAGACTGAGCCACGCACCGGTAGTCTGAGCCACGCACCGGTAGTATGAGCCACGCACCGGTAGTCTGAGCCACGCACCGGTAGTCTGAGCCACGCACCGGTAGTCTGAGCCACGCACCGGTAGTCTGAGCCACGCACCGGTAGTCTGAGCCACGCACCGGTATTCTCAGCCACGCACCAGTAGTCTGAGCCACGCACCAGTAGTCTGAGCCACGCACCGGTAGTCTGCGCCTGCTTTCTACTTAAATGTGCCCAGCATTAGTAACACCAAATATAATACTGTTGGTGCACAGTAGTGGCTACGACTTTGAACTTGACCCTTGATATTTTGCAATGCCCCCCTCTTGCCTTGTTGCAATAACACGGGCAGCTAAGTACTTCGGCAATACGCGTTGTGGAGAACGCACGCAAAATGTATCCGAATCCGTTTGATAGAAAGCACTCGACGATTCGGCAGATCTTAGACCGTTTGTTTAAAGACAAGAGCATCAGCAAGGGCTTGAGAAGAAAGGATAGTAATACGTCGTCGTGCTCGTCTTCCTCTGCTGTGTCTACTGAGAGTCGGAAGCTCTTCGGATCCAAGAGTTGAAGTGCTTGTGATGATCTACTGTGCAATAGTTAGTGAGGACTGCTAGTCAACGCTTCGTGGCGTGTATATCTGGTAAGATAGTGTTTTTTTTTTTACTGTGTTTTTGATGGAACAAGCTTGTAGCCCACCAGAAGGCCAATTCTCTTATTTATTTTAACGGCACACTGCAAGTTGACCGAATCAAGACTGTATTGTGAATTGACTGAAAAATTGGTATTCTGCTCCCTCATAACAACAGTTTTTTTTTTTTTTTTTTTTTTATACTACTTGGATGACGGAACAAGCAAGAGGCCCACCTGATGTTAAGCGGTAACCTCTGCCTATGAACAGTGCATTACCTCATAGGTCACGTCCACCAAGGACGCACCCTATGTGGCATTGCACTGCGCCCGCCACCCTGAGACATAAAGATGAAAAGTCTCATGTGCCTGTAATTTCACCGGCACCCTTACCCTTCAAACCGGAACACAGCAATGCGAGCACTACTGCTTTGCGGCAGAAATAGGTATGGTGGTAGTACTTCCCCGGACGAACTCTTTCACAAAAAAGCTCTACTACTACTTACTAGTATTATCTACTTTCAATTCTTGCGACCATATATTAGAGTAGGATAGTGCTATATAATAACTGTAAAGAGTGAAAGAGATAATTCTCAGAACTTTGAAACATTCAAGCTACAGTCACATTTCGATATAATCACATTCCGCGTTGTATTGTCAGGTGAGCAGAATACCATTTTTGACGTTTGTGACATCGACACTAGATCGTAACATGATCCGAACTTTAATTTGACTATATTTTATTACGAGAATTGGGCTTCTGATGTTAAGCGGTAACCTCTGCCTTTAACAATGCATTACCTCATAGGTCACGCCCACCTAGGACGCGCCCTATGTGGCATTGTACTGCGCACCCTAAGACATAAAGATGAAAAGTCTCATGTGCCTGTAATTTCACCGGCACCCATACCTTTCAAACAGGAACACAGTAATGCGAGCATTACTGCATTGCGGCAGAAATAGGTATGGTGGTAGAACTTCCCCGGACGAACTCTTTCACAAAAAAGCTCTACTACCAACAAATTATAAATGATAGTTATACTCTATTATATACACTGTCCAAAATTTTCTGATCAGTCCCACTAATATGTAAATGCCAAAGTTTGGATGTTTGTGCTTCAATCACGTAGAACAACTGAACCGATTTGGGTGAAATTTGGTAACTAAAGATAGATGTAACCTGGATACCTGGAGCTATAGGCTACTTTTTACCCGGTAAACGCGAGCAAAGCCGCGAGTGGATACTGGAGTTATTTTATGCGTGACCCGAGAGCTGGCTCTTAGAATTGAATCAATTGAGCTATCTTTAGATAGTATGCAACGGTCTTTAGGTAGATCAAATGTTTAATTTGTATTGGTTGTTGGTGTTTATGCACACCAACAAGTATTGTTACTGTATAAATATAGATTCTTATGACTGACTGACTGACTGACTGACTGACTGACTGACTGACCGGCTGACTGACTGACTGAGTGACTGACTGACTGGCTGACAAGCTGACTGACTGAATAACCATAAGGCCCTTCTCCCATTACGATACGCACAGGCGATTCAAGTATCCTGAAGGTATCTAGGTAGGTAGGCTATTGTGCGAGCCAGCATTCAAATGTATGTGAGATACTTGGCGGCGACTAGTCTCCGAGACTTGCAGGATACTTGAATCGCCTGTGCGTATCGTAATGGGAGAAGGGCCTTAGTCCTAGAAACCTGTCATTCTTTTTGTGCTCTAAAGGTGCAATTTCCGAAATTCATCCCTAAGGGGGTGAATCAGAGTGTTGAAATTTCATTCATTAATTTTTTTTTCTTTTTTTTTTCTTTTTTTTTTTTATCTACACAAGTATGTATGGAAAACTCCATGCAGATGAAATAGCGGGCGTTTCACTAGTCAACAATATTGCTTAACTACGTCTAAATTACATTTATTTACAGAAAGAATAATACAAGGTATGTACAAAATACATATGAAACAGTTGTGCTACCTGAAGACCGCTGCAAGCGATCTAAAGGTAGCTCAACTGATCCAAATCACTACCAGCCGGAAGCGTCCCTAAGATGCTGGCTGCATTGCCACGCTGAATGGCAATACTAATGCGTTGAGCCAGATAAGAGCCAGCTCTCGGGTCACGCGTCGCTTCGACCAGATGCCCTGAAAGAATTTTGAAAACGCGATGGGCCCCGGAACCCCACGGTCCCAGAGTCTCGACCCCGAAAGGCTCAAATAAGTAAGCTCAGTCGGTAAGGTCTAAATTATATTCTATCCTACTTAGTTGCGATGCCATTATTTCGTGCGCAAAAGCACTTAAATATTTTTTTGTTTATTCTACGCCATAATAACGATTAGGGACTTAGACAGACTCTGACCATGACAGTTTTTTTATTCTTGAACAAATACTTACCACCTTTAAAGTGTGTATTTTTCCACCAAATAACGAGTGCAGACAAATAACAGTCTGTTCTTGACAGATCTTCTTCTGATACATGAACTACTTAAGGCGTGGATATATGTGAAATGTGGTGCATTAAAACCTTCTTTCTTCACAATCTTTATCGAAAAATGTACAAAAAAAATGTCACAACAAATAAACCACGCCCTCATGTTTGCATAAAAAAAAAAAAAGTTGAATCCTAAGAAATTAATTTGCAAAGTAGCCTCTGTTTTCGTAGTTTCATCCAATTTTCTCCTAAACTATCAATAATATGTTGTTTTTATTGCCTTCAATATATTAAATAGCACAACGCCAAAGGAACCTTGTTATTATTTTTGAAAATTACTTTCCCAATTATTTATAAATTTTAAAAAAAAAAAATCGCTCAGACATCGTTTCGCAAACGCTATTCTTATCACTTTCTAACTTACCTGAACTTGAATGAGTTAGATAGTGTCAGAATTTGGCGTCCATCGACGCCTTAATACCTACCTTGTAAAGTTCAATACCCGCTAGATCTTATCAGTTAGAATTGTGTTAGATAAGCTTTCAACCGAAAACGCTAATATAATTTAAATATTCAGGTTACTCAATTAAAGTTTTACGGTATGTTAATTAATTTTCATAGCCCAAACCCCTTCGAAATAACATCATACATTTTAAGCATAGAAAATAACCACCTATAATCATAAACTCAAATTCCCTCAATATTTCATATTTTGTCAGAAAATGCTATATTTCAAGGATACACTCAGAATTTTTCGTTTAACATCATCCACATTTTATCGCTAAATTTCACCATCAAACCTTGCAAACTTAAGCAATTTGTTGTCAAATCTTTCATTATAAAGGGTGTCCCAACGCGTGGTTTAATAGACGGTACGTGCCGGGTCAAACTCAGCAGCTTCTAGGATACTACAAAAAAAACTGCAGCACAATACTGAGCGTAACTATGCATTAATTTTGACAGCGCTATATGCCCATAATAACACATAACCGTTATTAACCGGTTTATCGTTAGTGATGATACAAACATACATACCTAGCCTTTTTCCCTGAAAGAGGAAGGCCTCAAATGGGCCTCTTTTCGGTTTAAAGATTCTCAAAAAGACACAAGGTCACTTACATGAGAAAATATTTAACATAGGTACATATAAAAATAGGTAGGTCGTTCTAGTAGGTAGCGTAGGTATGAGATGAGTAGATAGATGAGTAGCATCTGGAAACTTAGGTTTTATTATGTCGATAGGTACTTAATTTTCACCCTGGGTTCGGCCTCTATGGCGCGGCATTGAGTAGCCGGCTGATGCAAGAGGTTGCGGGTTCGATTCCCGCTGCGGGATATGTTTCTATAGATGCAAGTGGCACTTAGTATGCATGAAGACACGTCTTTGGTCTACGGCTTTGGATCGCGAAGAGGTTTTTGTTCGATTGTTATCAAATTCATGAATACATATGCAGTACATATACCAGGGTTAGCATAATTAACTGCGCAGTTGTTTTCTACTGAGCGATCGTTTATTCAGGTTAAATCCTAAAAGGATACAAAATTAACTCCCTAGGGCACAAGTGGCACTAATCTATATACATATAAAACAAAGTCGTGTTAGTTACACCACTTATAACTCAAGAACGGCGGAACCGATTTGGCTGAAAATTTGGAGGTAGCTTAGAACCAGGAGAGGGGGGGTTCACCAGGGACTACCCGTGCGAGGCCGGGGCGAGTCGCTAGTAGGTTATTAAAGAAGCTATACTCTGTTGAGCCCTGCTCTATGACAGACCTCCGGTGGCACCGCTTCAAGACATCCTGTATAAAGTCAGCTGGCGTGAACATTTTGCAAGAGAAGCACAAGTATATACATGTTTGAAGTGGATATGCCAATCGACCTTGCAACATTTTACTGATTTGAAATGGCTAAGGGCCCTTACATAACTATTACCTACAGGTTGGAGAATGACCGGACACGACCTCCGTAAATACACTTCATACCTGTTTGACCAATTAAATCGTCCGTATTCACAACGTACAATTATTACTTACGTATTTTTTTGCTAACTTTTTCTTAATTCACTTTCATGTCTGTTTTATTGTCAGGAATCAAATCTGCCGATCGTATTTCCGAGAGGTTAGAAGCCTTATGACTACATCTCGATATTACTAGATAGCAGGCTTAGATCGCTTTAAGATGTCCATTTTGCAGTAAGACTACATTGCAATAGACTACATTGTAATATAACTTCATTGCAATATGACAACATTGCAATTGCAATATGACTACAATGTAGTGATATTGCAATTGAACTTTGATAAAAATAATTTATTTACAGAAAGAATAATACAAGGTATGTACAAAATACATACGAAACAGTTGTGCTACCTGAAGACCGCTGCAAGCGATCTAAAGGTAGCTCAACTGATCCAAATCACTACCAGACGGAAGCGTCCCTAAGATGCTGGCTGCATTGCCACGCTGAATGGCAATACCAGCAATACTAATGCGTTGAGCCAGATAAGAGCCAGCCCTCGGGTCACGCTTCGACCAGATGCCCTAAAGAAAAAACGCGAAGGGCTTTGATTGATTGGCGTTTGATCCAGATCGCCGTAAAGGTACTTGTACTATTATTTATTCTGTGGTAAGGGCAGATAGCTGCGTCCCCAGTAGTAGGCAAACTGTTCGCCGCCGACTGAATTAGCGGCGCATCGGTTAAGTACGCCCTTCCATATTTTTGAAATGTTGCCGGTGTCTATAAGCGACGGTGACCACTTTACATCAGGTAAGCCGTAAGCTAGTTTGTCTTCTTATTTTTCTTATTATTATTAAGAGCCTGTGGTGTTCCAATGCAGGGCAAAAGCCTCCCTTCCTTCTCTACAGTCCTCTCAATTTTGGGCCACTGTAGACCAATCCTTTAAATAGGTATCTATTTCGTCTCTTCATCTTAGCCGCGGTCTGCCACGAGATCGTTTTTCGTACAGAGGCATCCACTCTGTTATGGCTTTAGACTTTAGACCATAACCCGTCTGACATGACTGAAGCAGGAGCCTACTAAAGGAATGAACTAATGGCAGACGTGGCCCGCCCAATCCCACTTCAATTTACCCGCTTTCTGTAAGATATCTGCGATTTGAGTTTTGGAGCGCAGTATAGCTATACTATACTGTTGCGAACGCGGTCTATAAGTCTGACTCTTAGAATACTGCGCTCCATGGCTAGCTGGCAAACCCCGAGTTTGGACTTTTGTTGGTTATTTGGTTTACAAAAAAAACACCTCATTTGTTCATAGTAAGACTGGCCATTTTATTCTTCGTGGGATGAATACGGCCTACATTTTGGTATGAATCCGGAAATTAATATTCGTGGGATGAATCCATGGGATCAATACGGCTGCACCCCATGTTAGGGCTCATTTTGATCAGCTCGCGGTGTACTTATCTCATCGTCACCATCATAACTATCAGTCGGATGTACAGTTCTTAATAAATTGTTTGAAATGTGTGTTTTTTAAATATAAAGTTGAAGTTATTTTTAGCTTTGTTTGTTCGAGGAATTCACATGTTTAGTTCTGAGGTACTTACATTGATTCATAGTTAAAGCTATGCCCAAACCAACGCGTTCAGCCCGCGTCCTCAGTAGCGTGCGTGGTGGCGATCAATGGTAAGACAATGGATCGCCACCGTGCACGCCACCGCGGACGCGGGCTCAACGCGTTGGTTTGGCCTTAGCTTAAAATGTTACGTATAATTGATTGAGCGCCGTTTCTGACTCAGGTACAGTTTGTAGCCTATAAACCTATTCATAGACGCGGAATGAAATTTTTGAGTTGTTTGTAACTGACAGGTAGACTAGTAAAGTTATAAAGGTAACTAGTGACGCGCCCGCGACTTCGCCCGCGTGGAGATTCAATACAGGGGGTGGATTTTGGAAGTTACTTTATTCGTGCACTTCTAGACCAGAAAAAGAATGAAAAGAAACCCTCCAAATTCCAGGTCTCCAGGGCTTTCGTTTTAGGCGGTATTCGGCTTGAAAGTTAGTCACATTTTAGAAATTGATATTTGTTTTATGTATATGTAAGAAAGAAAGGAAGAAAGAAAGAAACGTTTATTTATGACTAAACAATCAAAGACACACACATGCAACACGCAAAAGCAAACATCATAAAATAAAAAACTAAAACAAAAACAAATTACACAGATATAAAAAATAAGGCAATTTGTGTGTGTGCCTGACGTAAGCCACAAAAGGGTCCTCAACTCAGCGTTTGCTAGGCCGCGCTGGCAACCCAGAATATGTATATGTGTTTTATTTACAGAAAAAATAAGACATCTAATACAAGTAGGTACGTTTTCAAAAAATAAATAAATGATACAGTTGTGCTACATGAAGACCGCTGCCAACGATCTAAAGGTAGCGCAACTGATCCAAATCTTCCCTACGAAGCATCCCTAAGATGCTGGCTGCATTGCCACGCTGAATGGCAATACTAATGCGTTGAGCCAGCCAGATATAAGCCAGCTCTCGGGTCACGCGTCGCTTCGACCAGATGCCTTGAAAGAATTTTGAAAGCGCGAAGGGCCCCGGTAACTCGCTATCCCAGAGTCTCGACCCCGAAAGGCTGAAATAAGAAAGCTCTGTCGAGACTTGCATATTTGCGTCTTTTGAGGTCCTCAGCGGAATCTGCCGCCGCGCCGGCCGGCTCTAACTGATATCCCCGACATATGAGATGGCGCAAAGGAAGATACGGCAGCTGCTATTATATAAAGACTGAAGGTTTCAAATATTATACTTTGGGCGGTGCACATTCCAGTCAAGATTAGCTCTAGTAATACAATGACTGAAATCTTAACATACACTGCTGATATTCATCTTTATTTTATGTCCAACAGTACTTCAATAAAAAGGTTTTTGTCGTAACCGGCCAAATATTGTAGGAACGTGACTCAAATGAAAAAACTTATAGGCTGGTTTTTCTGAGCTTAATTTACGAGGAAATAGAAGGCACAGCGAAGAATGATTATTTTGTTATATAATAAAATAATGTTAGAACTTTGGTAAGTGACATTCGCTAGTACTTTTGTTGTTTACTTTTTAGAGTGCTCTTTATCTATTCCTATAGAACCACCGCAGAGGGCCTACCACAGGTTTGTCTAAGTTTTGCATTCGGTATCCCGACTATCGAATTCCGAGTCGCTATTTGTTTTTATGTATGGTTTTAATGAGATTCTCAACATGTCCGCTAGGGGCGCTTATCATTTTCTCCATACAAAAATGTCATTTCGACTCGCAATTCGGTTTTCGTTATTCCGAGTTGTAACAAATTACGAACCTGTGGTAGGCCCTCAGCTTTGTACAAATATTACCTATAAGCTTTTATTTATATTTGACGACCTCTGTAGCGCGTCGGGCGAGTAGCCGGCTGAGATGTGAAAGATTGCGTGTTCGATTCCCGCTACGAGACTAATATTTGTATGATCTGCAAATTTTTGTTCCGGATCTGGGTGTTTTTTTTTTTTTTTTTTTTTATACTACTTGGATGACGGAACAAACAAGAGGCCCACCTGATGGTGTTATGGTACCATGGTACTCGTAGTTATTATTACCCACGACACATGGAATCCTAGTGTGGGGTCAGGACTATGTGTGTGACTGTTGGGTGTTACGTATGTTATGTATCTTGCAATGTATGTTAGGTATGATTGTCCGGGTGAAATCTTGCAACTGAATTTGAAAGCAGTTATCCTCAACCGATTGAGATTATATTTTGAATACCTATCAAGTTCCGATGACAATGCAATATAATGGTGACACTAAGCTGATCTGATGATGGAGACGGAAGGTGGACAACGGAACTCCTCGATGGATGGTAGACTGGCCATGTTTGCTTTATCAGCACACAGTTACATGCATATATACATACATAGACACACGCCTTTTTCCCCGAAGGGGGGTAGGCAGAGCCTCAATGGGCCTCTTTTCACAGTGGGTTGCACCATCGTGGAGCACACAGTTACGATCACTAATTTTATAAAAGCTTGTAATTGCAAAATATATTTTACACAAAAAAACTTATTTATTTGATTCATTTGATGACCTCTGTGGCGCGGCGGGCGAAGCTTGGCCTGTGACGCACGAGGTTGCGGGTTCGATTCCCGCCTCGGAACAAATATTTGTGCGATCGCAAATATTTGATAAGGGTGTTCTGGGTATTTTCTATTTATAATAAAAAATATCTATCTATGTAATGTATTGTATTAAGTATATCAGTTATCTAGTACCCATAACACAAGCTCTGCTTAGCTTGGGGCTAGATAATGTTGTGTGAACTGTCCAGCATTATTTAATTATTTATTTATTTATATTTATTTATTTATCAAACTAACTGGTTTATAATTTTCACTAAAAACTTCCCAGTTTGTAATTCTCCCGTGATCATGGCGCATGCAACTGTGCCGAAATATCGGGAACTGGAGCTTATTTAGATATGAAGTTTTAAGTTTAGTTTGAACGGGTACGGTCTCAGTACGACGGGCGTAGTTTAATGTCACGTAGGGTGCGTCCTAGCTGAACGTGACCTACGAGGTATTGCACTTTGGTCACAATCCAGTTCCATTATGTCATAATCAGTTTGTTCTTTTGGTTTTTGGAAATAAATTATCATTATGATTATCATTATTATGTACTCAAATAAAATAGTGGCTGCTTTCACCTGTAGCGCGAAATGAAAAAAAAATATCTATCTATTTAATATATTGTATTAAGTATATCAGTTATCTAGTACCCATAACACAAGCTCTGGCTTAGCTTGGGGCTAGATAATGTTGTGTGAACTGTCCAGCATTCTTTACTAATTTATTTATTTACAAAAAAAAAAAAAAAAAAAAAACCATCACTGCCTCATCAACACTTCTTCAGATAGCGAAAACTAATTTGCCGGTAATTATATGACCTAACACACAAGTTTTATTTTATAGTATCACATAAATATCATTAGTTTGGCTATGATGTTTATGCTTGAAACAAAAAAAACACTGTAAAAACGATTGAAGCTCAATCGTAGCTAAACTAATGATATTTATGATATACTATAAATTAAAACTTGTGTGTTAGGTCACATAATTACCGCCAAATTAGTTTTCGCTATCTGAAGAATAGTTGATGAGCTGTGATGAGCAAAAAACACGAAAAAAATTAATTTCGCGCCACAAGCTAAAGCTACCTTGTTATAAAATAACTACCACGCCACGTGTAGGTAGATAACGAAACATTTTATTTCCACGTGATCAACCCCGAAAAGGAAGCCCCTCTTTTATTGGAGTCTTAAAAGCGATTATGTTCGCAAAAATGATTGATCACAGGTGGAAAGGAATATTATGTGATTACACGTGTTTCTACACGAGTTAACACTAACGGGTGCTTTCACATTGGGCGATAACGACACTACTATATATCGTAGCGATATCGTGACTAAAGAGGCACCACGACGCATCTCACTATGCACATGACCGCAATATCACAAAATATATAGTACAGAAGTCGGCTCAGTACAAAGAGCGAAAACCAAAGATTTAAATCTATCTTTGGCGATAACAGGCGCACGCACACATAGACCCACGCACGACGATCTCGGTGAAAGTCGGTCGAACGCCAGTCGCGAGTACACGCGATTTGGCGAAACGTTAGGTTTTACTGTTTTGTGACTTTTATATTTTTCTCAACATTTAATTTTCCTGCGATGTTCATTTCTATAGACTATAGCTAGTCTGTAGATACTGATTTAAGTAATACAGATAGGTACGATGAATTATTAATGATAATGACGCAGTACGAAAGGGCCCGGGCGGACGTTTTTTTTTATGGGCACGTTAAAGTTCCCTTTTTAATTAGGTACATGTACACAATCTACCAGTAGGTAATATATTTATATTAACCAGTTTTTCTCTTCTCTTTTTGAGGTAAAGTTTACAACTAACAAAGTGTGGCGTACAGACTATAGATGTGGTGTGTTACTACCGTCCTTCACCCCGCACTGTGTCGTCGAGATATCGTTACGTTATCGTGACGAGACAGTGTAAAAGCGTTTAGTAGTTTTATGTGCTTAGGCTTACCTGTCCCACGATATCGTGTCGTATCGTTATCGTTCCATGTGAAAGCGCCCAATATCAATAATTAGTTTTTTCGGAAAAAGCTACGTAAGAAAAAGGTTGCCTACATTTTCTGAGACTCACTTTGCTTTACCTAACACATCTATGATGAGATACCAGATGTTACACTTCATATGCGAATACCTAAAGTAAGGCCCGTAATTTTTTTTTAAATTCATTTTTATCTTGAAAACTTTCCCCAAAACTTATCATTAACTTGTTTGTTTACCCAACCATCAATATTGACGCGATCTTTCGATCGGCTTAAGCATGACTGTCGACATTGTGTAATCTATTTTCATAAAAAACGTGCTTCAGATTTAAAAATGAAGTTTATGGACTCAGTTATTACCAAGGGCTGTGGCTGGAGAATGAAAAGAAAAATCTTGATATTATCTCAACTTTAAAAGAAAGGTCAATATGCTACTATTTGTAGGGTTCCCTACGCAAAGGGTGGCAACAGAATCCTTTTACTAAACCTCCGCTGTCCGTTTATCTGTCTGTCAGCAGACTGTACCTATCTCATGAACAGTAAAGCTAAGGCCAAACCAACGCGTTCAGCCCGCGTCCGCGGTTGCGTGCACAGTGGCGATCCACTGTCTTACCATTGACGACCACTGTGGCGCGGCTGGCGATGGTTCGCCTGCGACGCAGGAGGTTGCGGGTTCGATTCCCGCCTCGGAACAAATATTTGTGCATTCTGCAGATATTTGTTCAGGGTGTTCTGGGTGTTTTCTATGTATAAAAAAATATATCTATCTATGTATTGTATTATATTAAGTATATCAGTTATCTAGTACCCATAACACAAGCTCTGGCTTAGCTTGGAGCTAGATAGTGTTGTGTGAACTTGTCCAGCATTATTTATTTATTATTATTTATTTATTTATTGATCGCCACCGCGCACGCCACTGAGGACGCGGGCTGAACGCGTTGGTTTTGGCCTTATCTTAAGTTGAATGCTCAGGTAAGAACCGCGAAATTCAAATTTTTTGGTGATTTTTGCCCATTACAGCTCATCAACACTTCTTCAGATAGCAAAAGTTGAGTTCGCGAGAACTAGGAGACTTAAAACACATGTTTTAATTGATAGTATCTCATAAATATCATCAGTTTATCTATGATACCCATAAACACATTTTTACACTGTTTTTTTTTTTGTTTAGGGGTATCGTAGCTAAACTGATGATATTTATGAGATACTATCAATTAAAACATGTGTGTTAAGTCTCCTAGTTCTCGCGAACTCAACTTTTGCTATCTGAAGAAGTGTTGATGAGCTGTAATGGGCAAAAATCACCAAAAAATTTGAATTTCGCGCCGCAAGCGTGCGCATAGTTGAAGGGCCAACAGATCTATAGAACTAATGGAAGTTACCAGATATTATTATTTATTTTCCCCGACGTTTCAATTGTGTTGCAACAATCGTGGTCACGGGCTGAATGAATAATAAGGTAATACGCGATAAATACTCGTGATAATATCCATAAATATGACTTCTGATCGCGAAAGTTTAAAAAATACATATATTATTAGTTTTATAGAACAAATGGGCTTGTTTTTGTTTCAATAGTCGTACCATTGTACTACAGGGATAAAAAAGTTTTAACAGTTCTATGAAGTAACAGTCCTATAGAATAAATGGGAGTTACCAGAAATTTTCACCGTGTATTTATATTGCCGCTATATAACAAAACACAATAAAAATAAAATAAATAAGGTTAAAAATTAAAGGCTGTTCCATTTTTTTTTTCTAATTGTACATAATCAATGTATTACATTACAATCTAGCCATATGGCAGGCTAATAAGTAATTTTACATTGACCTAGATTTATAACATAAAATATGCCTAAGAATGTGTCCATTGACACTTCTCTTACTGTCTCTATTTAAGGGGAGGAAACTTTGTTATTGTGTTCTTATTAGCAAGCACTACTTTGCACTAAAATAAAACAATAGTTTACACTACACTAACTCATATAAGGTTTATATCTTTTGAGACTTCTTCCTATGTTCTAATAATAAAAAAGTACATAGTTTTAAATCTTGTACAGGTACGGAACCCTTTGTGTGCGAGTCTTACTCGCACTTGGCCGTTTATTATAAAGATTTCTAAAAATATTTACTTAGTAGAAGAATCATACGAAGTTCACAAATATTAATGATACCTTAACATTGTGCTCTCGACATAGATTAAACGATCTCTTTCATAGGTCGAACCTTATTCAATTGTGCAACTAACTTTGTTATATTAAAAATCCAATAACAAAGGACAATTTTATCTGAATTCTGAATAGAGGCTCAGTTTTTATTAACTCTACGTATTCATAATCGAGATCTTTCTAATATTGTTTTTTGTATTGACTTTACCAATACTCTTATATTTTAATATAATTTTCGAAAATAACCGGAAAATCATTCCTTGGCCCTTGTGCAATGATATTTTTGTATGAAAGTGGTAATCTCATAAATAAATAGTTACAAGCTACATATAGGTATATTAAAAATATTAGGTAGGTACTTACTATTTTTTTTTCATTGTACTTCTGCCTTCAACTGAATCTGCCATCAAACGAATCTGGCATATCCAGAATCTGTCATAAACAGAATCTGTCCTTACTCGAACAAAAGACTGCAATTACTATGAAATTTAATAGGTATCACTAGGTATGTATACTAAAATTAACATATTACTGTTTCATATTATTTCTGTAAATAAATGTATTACATATACATCCATATTTCTAGAAGTATTTTCGCATTTTCTATGATTGCCTCAGGTCCAAAACCGATTGACATTGAAAACAATACTCGTAAGTAATAACGACATTGAACTTTGACACCACACCACATACTATAACATTATTATCATAATTACCCCTGTAGGGGCCATTTCACATCACATTATGCGATATCTTTGCACGTTTAGTGACAATCACCATTTTACCCGAGGCACGTAGTAGGTATATCTATCTATTCATATACAGGACGTCCCAAGACTATGCGACATGAAGGGAAAGTACCTTAAATATTGTAGATAGGATATTTTGCTGAAAGAAGCCTATTTTTATTTTTAAAACTTAGTAATACCACAGAATATATAATAGTACCAGTAATACTGCATTCAAGTATTTTCTAAAAATTACTTGCTTTGTCTGAGAATCGAACTTTTTTTTTTTTTTTTATACTACTTGGATGACGGTTCAAGCAAGAGGCCCACCTGATGTTAAGCGGTAACCTCTGCCTATGAACAGTGCATTACCTCATAGATCACGTCCACCTAGGACGCAACCTATGTGGCAATGCACTGCGCCCGCCACCCTGAGACATAAAGATGAAAAGTCTCATGTGCCTGTAATTTCACCGGCACGCTTACCCTTCAAACCGGAACACAGCAATGCGAGCACTACTGCTTTGCGGCAGAAATAGGTATGGTGGTAGTACTTCCCCGGACGAACTCTTAAAATTGATGAACTGACTTAAATGTGAAAAAAACACCCCATATTTTTATGATGCTAATTGAAAGAATGGATAAAAAAAACCTCTTGAGTAACATATTATCTTATAACAAAAGAATAAAGTAAAATGTTTGATTCCATTAAATGTTCAGTTCGATTCCCAGACGAAGCAAGTAATTTTTAAGATCTTTGAATGCAGTATTACTAAGTATTAAAAATAAAATAAAGTCTCTTTTCATCAAACCATCCTATCTGCAATATATAAGTTACTTTCCCTACATGTCGCATAGTCTTGGGACATCCTGTATAAGGGTTATCTGTCTCGCACTTTTCTTATCCAAAACCACTGATATATTTAAATGGGGTTTTCACTCTTAGATAGCTTGGTTTTTCAGCAAGGCTATATGGCTATAAGACTATAGATCAAAACATGACCATCACCTAGTTTTGTATGAAGACAAACTGAACGATGCATTGCGACGTGTTATGAACATGCCTTTACCGTTTACTATAAACAGTAAACGGTAAGTAAACGGTAAAGTGGTTCATAGACATTAATGGAATCTTCTAGAAGCAATTTTACTACGTCGTTGTGGGTGCCTTCGATTGTTATTCCATTTCTGTAAACAAGTAAATTACGCCAGGGGATTTTTTTGTAGTTAATGAATGTTTGTGTTCAGTTTTGTGGTCGTAATTATTTTTATTCATCAATAATATTGACGTAAAGCAGACTCGTAAATATAGGCCATGGTTTTAGTATTACCACAGAATAAATAATAGTACTAGTTTGTATTACTGGAACAAAACACCTGCTCGACTAGGCTATTAGATTAAAAACAAGTAGGTAATGAGAGATTTTAATTTTCGAATTTAAAAAAAAAAGTAGTTCGATTTGGCTCGATAGATGGCGCTGACTCAAGTATGGTTGTCAAAATTAACAAATGCATTGTCTGTGCTTTTGTGTGATTGTAACAAAATACACGAAAATATATCACTACGTTGTTGACTTTGACATTTCCCTTTATTTTGTCAGTTAAGTACAGAGCTGGCGCCATCTATTTTCGAGGCTTTAAGTATGATGTGAAACGGCCGCGAAAACCCCTCATTAGTGCCGCTTTCCGAGCTCTGTCCCTGAAAAATTACCCCTTATTTGGAGGTGAGCAACCGCTGCCCCAGGTCAAAAATAAATGAACCAGGGCCCCTTCATGGAAGTAATTAGTACGGTTCTAAATGTTGTTTTTTGTCCATTTTTATTACAGAACTTGTATATTTTTAGAAGTTGGAAAGCAAAGTTGTTTTTCTAAATAATTTGATAAATCAACTCATTGCATTTGCGTGAAACAAAACGCAACAAGCTTAATTACTTTCCCACAACTTCTACGCAAGAAATTATATTAGCTTTTTCATATTATCAATAACCACAAGTATCTCAACCAATCAACCAACCAAATCAACAACGTTACGTTCGGCAAAAAGTTGGTTCAAACAATGTAATGCCCATGTTTAAGTTCGTAAATATTAAAGATTTCCGCTGTTTACAAATTTCAAGTGACTGGACGGTTGCATGTTCGAAACTGGTCTGTGCGTGCAACGCGCGTACCAGTGCATCGCTGGCGAAACCGCCCATTCCAAGTGAAGTAATTTTAAATGAGGTTATGTTAAGAGAGCTAAGTATGAGGAAAATCAGAAAATAGATATTGAGATTGAGATAAATTTAGTGTGGGATTAGGATTGCCAGACGTCAGGATTTGTCCTGAGATGTCAGGATTTTTAGGAATTGGTGAGGACTCCAATCTCAATTAGGTATATACCTGCTTATTAAGTTGGTATTGCAGTATTTGTAGGAAATTATATAATCTACATTAAAAATAACTTAAATTGCACAGGGTACTATTTTTTTTTTTTTTTTTTTTTTTTTTTTATTATATCTTAAAAAATTAACACAAACAAAGTATTATATACTCAAAAGACCCTTATGGGTTTGTTCAGAGTGTATACAAACCTCCTATTTAAACTGTGACTGGTATTTGCACATTGTAATATTTTAAACTTCTTACTACATCACATCGCGCGCACTCACGGTAATAGTGTCAGGACATTTTTATCGAAATTAGGCATGGTACTACTGAACTGCTTGGTAGTTCTACGGGTTTTTTTTACCCGTGGTACTACTGGTAGTAATACTGGTAGTACCACGGGCAATAAACTATTTTGACAGGATTTGTGAGATATCTAGTAACCCGTATCCCACTTTACTAATAGGTATGTGGGATGGCTCTCCACCGTAATTTTAGTACAAGATCCGTCTAAGACTGCATTGCCTACATATTGAAGAGCTTAAAATAAAGATAACACTGTAGCTTTACTTTCGGAGGTTGGAAGTTTTCTCCTTTCCTGAAGGCAGGTTAAAAACTCTTGCTCTCTAGCTGCTAGCAGTGGGTACCAGCTACAATTTTGACGTAGTGACGTCATCTGGATTTTATCTGAAGCCCAATTCTCGTAATAAAAAGTAGTCAAGATATAGTTTGCCTCACGCTCCGATCCAGAGTCAATGTCATAAATATCATAATTTATATTGAGTGTATTAAGTACCTACGGCTATCTTCATTTAGTTTAAATATAAGCAGAAGTCATTAACGACTACCTTTCATGCATTTAAGCTCATAACTATAGAATCTTAGTAGTAGCACAGAATATGTAGTAGTAGAGCTTTTTTGAGAAAGTTCGTCCGGGGAAGTACTACCACCATACATATTTCTGCCGCAAATCAGTAGTGTTCGCATTGCTGTGTTCCGGTTTGAAGAGTAAGGGTGCTGGTGAAATTACAGGCACATGAGACTTTTCATATTTATGTCTCAGGGTGCCGGGCGCAGTGCAATGCCACATAGGGCGCGTCCTAGGTGGACGTGACCTATGAGGTAATGCACTGTTCATAGGCAGAGGTCTTAACATCAGGTGGGCCCTCTGCTTGTTCCGTCATTCAAGTACTTAGTATAAAAGAGAAAAAAAAACTTCGACTCCGTAATACACTGGTGGACAGACAGCCGAAGCGAGGGTCGACCTTGTCAACGGGTTGTGACTTGTGACGGGTTCCTTGTCAAACAACGGAACCCTAGGAAAGATATCGCCTGATCAAACATACTTATCCGCGGCGGATGTTGATTAAAATTATGTAAATTAATTGTAGCAGTTTTTATTAACCTGTTTGAAGTGCAGAATATAGGAAGTATTTCTGCAAACTCATGGTCACATCGTACCTACTGCTGTGGTCAATGTCATGACTGTTCTCTCTACGTGTTGTTTATAAAAAAGTTTTATGAAAAATGTATGAACATCCAAGAATGTTTGTGTTTTTTTTTTTTTTTGTATACTACTTGAATGACGGGTCAAGCAGATGGCGCACCTGATGTTAAGCGGTAACCTCTGCCTATGAACAGTGCATTACCTCATAGGTCACGTCCACCTAGGACGCGCCCTATGCGGCATTGCACTGCGCCCGCCACCCTGAGACATAAAGATAAAAAGTCTCATGTACCTGTAATTTCACCGGCACCCTTACCCTTCCAACCGGAACACAGCAATGCGAGCTCTACTGCTTTGCGGCAGAAATAGGTATGGTGGTAGTACTTCCCCGGACGAACTCATTCACAAAAAAGCTCTGCTACTCTTCTAATAATATATGCACCTTAATCAGACATGCTCGAGATTTTGTAATGAAACTAAACGACTTATGCACAAGACTCTGCATCGTTAGCCGGACTAGTCGTCCGGATATAAATATGATATCTTTACATCTAGCATCGTATTTCCGGTATTATAATTACAAATATAGGTTTCATACAAACGGTACATGAGCCTGACTGGGCAGTGGTAAAGGTATAAAGAACGTGTACGATGGTTAGGGCTTGCATTATCCGTAAACTTTTACTATCCGGATAATATGGATAGTAGTGAACTTTCGTATTCAGATATCCGGATAATACGGATAATACGGATAATTTCCGAAAAGCTTTAAAAAATTGAAATAAAACAAAATGTTGGTTATAGATAGCTTTATTAATTAATTTTCCTTAGCTTTATTTATTTAGCATTGTACTTCCGTGTTTAGTTTATGTATTAATTTTTAAAATAGCTTATTTTCTGTGTTGTACACTAAAGTGTTTTCTATCTATCTATCTATCTTTATTCATGTTTAAATTAAACCAACATTCACCCACCATTAAAATATGAATCATTTTAACCAACTCAGTAGCTCTTTATGGTAAAGTTTAATTTGCTATCATAATAATAATGTGATCATAAAATAACAAAACTCATCATAAACAAATTAAAAATGACAAACATTTTTCTTATATTCAAGTTAACACTTATCTTCTCGAAATAACTATATTTTTCTTTCAATAAAGCGAAACTTGCATTTATAATCTTGCTAGCTAGGTCTCATCTCTGGTAAAACGCGGTTTTCCGAGTTTTCACGCATTTTGCAAACACCTATAGGTAAGCTAGGTCCCCCAGGTACTTTATGGTAAAATGTGAAAAACGTGTAAAAAAAAAAGGATCAGTATTTTAAATTTAGATTCTTATCGTAATTTTTTGATGAATTTCTCTATCCGAATTATCCGAATTTTCCGGATTAAGCGGACGTCATTATCCGGATTTGAAAATTGACGGATATCCTGATAATTCGGATATCCAGATATCCGGATTGCAAGCCCTAACCATGGTACCACAACACCCAGACCCGGAACAAATATTTGCTGATCATTCAAACAATTGTCTCGCGGGAATCGAACTTGCAACCTCTCGCATCTTCGCCGGCTACTCGCCCGGTCGTCGTTGTATTATAAACTCGTCTCCAGTTATTAAAACTACGTATTTTTATTTTTTACAGGTACGTGAGTGAGCGCCTTGGACCGCAATGATTCACTGCCTTTATTATCCTAGTGACACGGTATTACTAACGTTAAGAGTTCTTGTAAAAAAACCCAATTGTGTTAAGTATTTCTGAAAAATTGCTAATGATTATAATTACTATAGGCTTGACTTAATTGTCTTCTAATATGGACACGAGGTATTAGTAGAAGCTCAGCAAATGGCGGAGTAATGGTATGGGGAAACAAAAACAGTGTAAATGTGAACGACCTATAATTACCCATCAGGCCTAGTTGAGCCCTGACTTCTGGCCGAAAGGGGTGAAGTTCCGGCGGTTCAAGGGCAGCCTGTCACGTGATCCCCGGGCTGCAACGCGTCGGCAATCACACGTATGTGTTAGTAAAGTGTTTTTTATAGGTATGTTAGTTTCTAAGGTATTTATGTTTCTATGGGCTTATTGTTTAGGCTTAGTGCAATTCTCAATAAGCCTGAAATAAAGATTTTGAATTTGAATTTAAATTACACTAACAAATGAGTCACAATCATAGCCCAAATTGATAACATACAAAGCTGTAAAACTTATTTCATATTTAATCGTCTGACTCTACCTTCAATTTATACAGGGTGTAACATAATATCCCTATAAGCCCTGGGAGGGGGTATTCTACACATCATGGCGAATAACTTTAGTTCTAGGACTTTTTAAAATTCGAAGTTTTTAATTCATGAACTGCCTTGTAAAAATCCTGAAATTCCGCGATAAATTTCTAAAACTCCTCCAGAAATGTACCTGACAGAACGTGAGGCAGCCCTACGTAAGGTACCGTAACGTACCGTAACATCCTCATGCTTTGTTAGGAACATTTCTTGAGGAATTTCAGGATGTTTACGTGACATTTCATGAATTAAAAACTGTGAAATTTAAAAAGTCGTATAACTAAAGTTATTTGCCTTGATGTGTAGAATACCCCCTCCACGGGCTTATAGGGATATTATGTTACACCCTGTATACTGGATATTTGCATTTTCATTTATAAATATAATAACATTATCACTAAAATAAACTAAATACTCATCGTTAGTTTATTTTAAAGACTTTTTCTACCATACTCTAGAATAAGTATGCTAAACAAAAGCCCTTATTATGGCAGTAATACAAAATGTTAACAAGCTACCAATTATTACTTAACATGTAACTAAAATTACGTTGTTTAGCGGAAAGCTAAATATATATTCCTTAACCAAAAGTTTTTCTGTACTGATGATGAATATTTGGTAGAATAGGTAACCATCTTTAGGTAAGTTGTCTTTTATATGCTTCAATTTCCTAACTTTTCTTTCGTTTCGATTAATGTTATCTAAACTTTGTATTATTTAAAATGTAGTATTAAGTTGTTTTAGTAGTAGTACCTAAGTAAGAAACTAAGTCAAAGCAAGTTGCACTTTACGTATTAATGTTTAAGCGCCCTCAAATATTTGCGATACCTGCAATGTTAAGGGCAAATAAGTCATAGTGCTCACTAGCTTATAAGACCAAATTGTTACACTTATTTATGTAAATAAATATCTTAAATCTTAAATAAATGTTTATATTCTAATATGTTTATATTCAATTCTGCGCTCGCAAAGGTTTACGATGTCAGCAAAAAATCAGCCCAGCTCAAGTGAGATTGGGCCGGCCACGTCTGCCGCATGTCGGAAGATCTATGGGCAAAATTCCACGTGTGCGTCAAGCTAGCGTCCCCCAAATCGAATTCAGGGTTTTCTTCCCGGCCAATAAATAGTGCATAAATAGTGGCTTTAGTTAAATAATTAGTGCCTCACTTAAGAAGTTATAACCTAAAGAATGGGGGGTCGCTATCGTGACGTCACGATAGCGACCCCCACCTGTAACTCAGCAATCACCCACTACTGATTGGGTTCCTAACGCAAGACGCCCGCGCGGACCACCACGGAGATGGCGTGACGAGTTGGATGTGCACCTACCAGACTGGCCCACTGCAGCAAGGGACAGAGAGAACTGGAAAAAAGGGAGGGAGGCCTTTGCCCTGCAGTGGGACAATAGGGGCTGAAAAAAAAAATTTGCTTATATTATTCGCAAAAGTACGTTCCATATCACAAAGTCCATTAAAAAATATATTTTCACAGTATTTCCATAGCATTACTACTTACTTTTCATCGAATGTATCTGATAACAGAAATAAGTTTTTTGTGAAAAATATTTTTTTCAATACAAGCTTTTATATAATTAGTGATCGTAACCGTGTGCTAATCAAAATGAGCCTAAACACGGCCATTCTATATTATCCATCGAGGAGTTCCGTTGTCCACCTTCCGTCTCCATCATCAGATCAGCTCGCTGTCACCATGATATTGTATTGTCATTGGAACTTGACAGGTAAGCCCAATTTCAGCTCAATCGGTTGAGGATAACTGCTTTAAAATTCAGTTTCAAGATTCCACCCGGACAAACAAACATACATTGCAAGTTACATAAAAGCTTGTAAAATATACTCAATAAGCTTCAAAAAATATTCGGTCAATATTCTGCCTAATTTAAAGCCTATAAACAGCAATAAAGTGCAAGATGAAGGTCACACTAGATAAGTAGGTTTATCTGTTAATATGTTAAACATACATACACAGGCGTTCATTTGAATCTTCGAACGCGACACGTAGGTAAACCGAGTAGTTCCTGTTTGATCCATTGAGATTGATCCATTGTCCTGTTCGATCCATTATCTCTATAATTTTGTTCCTGATTGATCCATTCTCCAATGGATCATTTTAAAATGATTATTTTAATTAGTTTTTTGTTCCTGTTTGATCCATTAAGGATTTTTCAAAGAACTCCTCGACCTCTGTGGTGCGGCGGGCGAACGTTCGCCTGCGAGGAGGAGGTTGCGGGTTCGGTTCCCGCCTCGGAACAAATATTTGTGCAATCTGCAGATATTTGTTTCGGGTGTTCCGGGTATTTTCTATATATAATAAAAAATATCTATCTATGTAATATATTGTATTAAGTATATCAGTTGTCTAGTACCCATAACACAAGCTCTGCTTAGCTTGGGGCTAGACAATGTTGTGTGAACTGTCCAGCATTATTTATTTATTTATTTATTTATTTAACTCTAGACCAGCCCATGGGCCGAACAACGTGTACAGCTCGCACCTTGTAAATACTCCATGGCAGGTACCGAGTTACGGTGAACGGTCCGGCTCGTTCAACGTAAGATGGCACCTGTAAATACTCCATAGCAGGTGCCAACTTACGGTGAATGGTCCGGCCTGTTCACCGTAAGATGGCACCTGTTAATACTCCATGGCAGGTGCCGAGTTACGGTGAACGGTCCGGCTCGTTCAACGTAATATGGCACCTGTTAATACTCCATGGCAGGTGCCGAGTTACTGTGAACGGTCCGGCTCGTTCAACGTAAGATGGCACCTGTTTTATACTCCATGGCAGGTGCCGAGTTACGGTGACCGGTCCGGCTCGTTCAACGTAAGATGGCACCTGTAAATACTCCATAGCAGGTGCCAACTTACGGTGAATGGTCCGGCCTGTTCACAGTAAGATGGCACCTGTTAATACTCCATGGCAGGTGCCGAGTTACGGTGAACGGTCCGGCTCGTTCAACGTAAGATAGCATCTGTAAATACTCCATGGCAGGTGCCGAGTTACGGTGAACGGTCCGGCTCGTTCAACGTAAGATGGCACCTGTTAATACTCCATGGCAGGTGCCGAGTTACGGTGAACGGTCCGGCTCGTTCAACGTAAGATGGCACCTGTAAATACTCCATAGCAGGTGCCAACTTACGGTGAACGGTCCGGCTCGTTCATCGTAAGATTGCACCTGTAAATACTCCATGGCGGTGCCAACTTACGGTGAACGGTCCGGCTCGTTCATCGTAAAATTGCACCTGTAAATACTCCATGGCGGTGCCAACTTACGGTGAACGGTCCGGCTCGTTCACCGTAAGATGGCATCTGTAAATACTCCATGGCAGGTGCCAACTTACGGTGAACGGTCCGGCTCGTTCACCGTAAGATGGCGCCTGTAAATACTCCATGGCAGGTGCCAACTTACGGTGAACGGTCCGGCTCGTTCACCGTAAGATGGCGCCTGTAAATACTCCATGGCAGGTGCCAACTTACGGTGAACGGTCCGGCTCGTTCACCGTAAGATGGCGCCTGTAAATACTCCATGGCAGGTGCCAAGTTACCTACATTGAGCACTTTCTAAGCAAAAACCAACTTAGTTATAATTTATCGGCATTAGTTTAAAAGTCTCTACAGAATATAATATTACATGAATTGTAAAAGAAAGTCTTGAATTATACTAAATTGTATTATTGAACACTGAATTATACTAAATTGTATTATTGAACACTGAATTTTATTTCAACTTGGACTGATAATAATATATTTATTTTATATTCTCGAGTATCTTACTGAAATATCTAGTGGTTGGAAAAGTGTTATTTTTTGTTAACTTTGTGTATGATACTTTAAAAAAAATATCTTATAAATACAGACAAATAGTAACGAATCCAAAACAAGAATAGATAGATAGATAGATAGATAGATAGAATATTCTTTATTGCACAAAACAAACAATGTACATAGGCGAACTTAATGCTAAGAAGCATTCTCTACCAGCTAACCTTTGTGTATTGTGGATACATTTATGTAGGTACCTTATTAATTTAGTAAATTATGTGCCTAATTATTGCATAGGTGTCGTGGTGTGTCCGGCCTAAGAATTGATCCTCCGTCTCCTCCCACGGATGTCGTAAAAGCCGACTAAGGGATTACCCAGACTTGTTTGTAAGATTCGTTGGTATATAATTTGTCCTGGCTGCTAGCTTTTTCAAGGAAGGAAGAAAGTGTTAGGTGATTCTGTCGTGGGAAGCAATGGCGGCGATGAGCTCACCATTTGCCATTTCTATTTCCCATGCTGGTGCAACCCACTGTAAAAAAGAGGCCCATTTGAGGCTCTGCCTACCCATTCTGGAAAAAGGCGTGTGTCTATGTATGAATGTATGTATGTTATTATATTAATCATGCAGACAAAGAGGTAAAATTAATCCTAAAAATTCGTTTGCGAAAGAAGTAATAATTTTTGTTACTGGTTAGTCCCCCCCTAAAAAACCCTCCATCTTTCTTTGTTATTTTTTGTATACAAGGTGTATCGTAATTCCCCTATAAGCCCGGGGGGGGCTTATTTAGACCAAACATTTGAATACTTTTACGTGTGCAAAGGTCCCATACATCGTATTTGAAATTCCCATACAAAAGTAAAACTATTGTTATCTTAGGAAGTTTGTGACAACCCTAAGTCTTTGTTTACTACGAGTGGGTACCTATTTGCGAAGGTATCCAGCTGTAACTCACACACGCTTACTGCTATCGCATGGGACCCACATGCCACACGCACTTCAATCCTTTCACCACACTGGTTCTTTCACAATTGGTGGCTAGACCCTTTTTTAACCTCTGCCTTTAACAACGCATTACCTCATAGGTCATGTCCACATAGGACGCGCCCTATGTGGCATTGCACTGCACCCGCCACCCTGAGACATAAAGACGAAACGTCTCATGTGCCTGTAATTTCACCAGCACCCATACCCTTCAAACCGGAACACAGCAATGCGAGCACTTCTACTTTGCGGCAGAAATAGGTATGGAGGTGGTCGTCTTCCCCGGACGAACTCATACAAAAAAGCTCTGCTAAATCAGGTAATACCTACCTAATACCTACTGCTTATCAGGGACACCTACTTTACTAGGATTACCTACTTCAAGCAGGTTTCTGAACTAATGCAGGGTAACCGGGAAAGTACCATTAACACGAAGTAGTAGGTATTAGTGGTAAGAAATCACGATCAAATCTATCATTTTTAGGTTGATAATACACACTAAGTAGGTACCTATGAAGGAACCTATCGAAGTCGAAGTAAAATATCACTTAAGTTTTCACTCATAAAGAAACAACTAGGTACCTAGGTACCTACCTTCCTAGGTCGGTATGAAGATAAGTTATGGTTTATGATGAATTAAGTAGGTACGTACCATTTTTCTCTCCTAGGCAGTAAGTAGGTAAACGGCTAATCCTTGAGCTGGTCTTATCACTTACACTGGTTATTTACAATCTCAAATGGGTTTTGACATACCTAATTGATTGTAGGTAGATATCACTGGGTTATTAACAACTGCATTTGACACGATTTTATCACTGTGGAAGGATCCCGTCGAGTGAAGACGGTTCACCATCCCAAGGAAGCAGCCGTACGAAGGCACTGTTCGCCCGGGATGACGCTCTCTGTACATCTCCCGAGCTGCCACTAAACTGTTAGGTATTTGATGCTCCACCAACACTCAACATCATGTCATAGTACCTATTCGGCGTTTGAATACATAGTCAAACTTGCGAACTTGCCACGAACGAATGCTAGATGCAACTGACGTGAAAATCGAAGTAAAACTCGTTAAAAATACTTTAGGCGTTAAACATTTTTAGGGTTCCGTAACTACCTAGATAACCCACGATAGCCAACTAGGTTTCAGTTCGAAGTCAGGAGGGTTCATCAGTGAATGAGAGTGAATGCAAAACGCGACTAGGTAGGTAGGCATTTACCTAGGTACTGATGACACGAGTAGTACGAGATGAGGTAGGTACTACGAGGTAAGTACCTACATGGTACCTAATACGAGGGTATTAAAGTATGTAGGTATGCAATTTAGTTAGGTATGCTTTACCTGTCTTATTAGGTAGGTACTTACTTATGAACCAACCAGCAATAAATTACCTAATTAAATCACCTTGCTTCCACCTTCCTACCAACTTCAAAGTAGGTAGCTCAGTACCAAGCTAGTGTACCTGCAATAAAATAAGTAACTACCTACAACATACCTACTTCGTGTGCATCTTCCCATGCATAGGTTTGATAGAATAGGTATGTTACCTACTACCTATCACACCAACTCGAGCACAATCACAATGTTGACTCTTATCAAAAGTACCTACTTACCTAAGTAAGTAGTTTAGAACCTACCGAACATTATTACTTTACCTACCTGATTAGGTACTTACTTACTTGGTAACTACTAAATCACTTGGCTTGGCACTGTCTTACTAACTAGGTAAGTACCTTAATTGTGTGTAAAAATTACGACGGAACCACTAAACAAAAAAGCGGTATGTCAAATAACTTCATGGTTGTTCGCTGGTGCGCGCGGCTTCCTTTGATAACGCCGGCTTTCGGCGAACGCGGGCCTTTTTGACACTATGAAAGAAATGCCGCCAGCCAATCATATCACAAGGACCATCAAAGACACTTCCCCATTTGGTAATGATTGGTTGTTTCTTAGTTTATTGCACCCAATTAAAGTAGGTCATTCTGTTTGATTTGTAGATAAGTTAACAGACAAGTCAAATTTTGAGTTTAGTGCCTACAAAATTACAGTTCATTATTTTTAATAATTTTATTTGTTAACTCTTGTCAAATTACTACAGTGAAACAATCTTGGTTGTAAACCTACGTGTTTTAATTTCGAGAAATACAAAACTACCTAAATGTACTTTTTTTACATAAATAATTTACTTCTCGTAATCAAACTTAAAAATTATTTGGATAACAAAATAATAATGTCACCTACATTTTAATAAGATCTTTAAAAAAACATAATTTACTCTCTGAGGCACTCAATGTATCTCAATAGTTAGGCACTTTTCTAATAGGTGCCAGTTCTGTTATTTCATCTAGAGTTCACTTCTAAAGGTCAAATAAACAGCTGTAATAGGGATGCTTCATGTTGTGGTAGGTACATTTCTGGAGGAAAGTTTACGAGGCATTTCATGAATGAAAAACTTCGAAATTGGAAAACTCGTAGAACAAACGGTGTTCACCATGACATGCGGAATACCCTCCCCCCGGCCTTATAGGGATATTATGTTACATCCTGTATAATTTTTACATACATACATAAACTCACGCCTGTTTCCCGAAGGGGTAGGCAGAGACCACGGATCGTAGCAAGTGAAACTTGCTACGATCCTGACACACCTCAAGCAAAAGCTTCATCCACTCTCATCTCATCACGCTCTTCATACATGCTCGTCGGTATACTCTGGTACCCTTGACCTGGCCTTTTTCCAGAACGTCTCCGATCTTGTCTGAACACGTTCGCCGAGGTCTTCCCTTTCCCGCTGTCCCATTCACGCTCGTCTTATGTACCTGTTTCGTCAAATAATATAATTTGTATATTATAACAAATTCTTAGTTTAAAGTTAAAAAAATATACAGTCACATGAGACTCGTAAATAAAAAGCTATCATTTAAGGGGCTAGTCCTTGAAAATGACACTTCGAATTTTGACACTATTCCATTATCTGTGACCTCCACCTTGCGGTGGGATTTGTAACTAATTAGGTAAACAAATCTCTCAACCGTACAATTGTGTAGAAAACGCATTACTTGTTTTGTCAATAACATCATTGAATTTTTGTTCTGTACGTAATCAGATAAATGTAAAAATAAAATAAATGTATACTACCTATACAATCGTTGCTTGACTGACTGACTCGGTCACTGAAACGCACAACGCACAGCGCGAAGTCTAAGCCCTAGGTCATAGAGACCTGAAATTCACATAGGTACATTTATTTTGTGGTACAGCGGTGCTCTAAGAAAGTAATTTCCGAAATACACACCCTAAAGTGGTGCAGCGGGATGTTGAAGTTTGAATAGCAAAAACTGCACGCGGGCGAAGTCCCAGGCGTTCCACTACTGGATACTTGAGGAATCTCTGTGCACATATTGTGTTTTACATATTATGCTGTGTCAGGTTTCGTTATATTTTATAACAGTTTTATTCGTTTTATTTTACCCCAAATAGATAAAGTGGTCAATAACTTCAATACCTGTACCAATATGGGTGCAAAGTTAGTATTTCAAAACCATCATAACCAAATCGCAAATGAACATGGTCAAGAAACGAACAAACCCACAAAAACAACCAAAAAATACAGGAACACAAAAAAACAAAATTAAATCAAAAACACCCTAAAAACTCTCACAACCTAAGAAGGTTTGTAGCTCTAAAAAACCCCTTCCAACTCCTAAAAACATAGCCTATTCTACCTCCCTAGAGTTCATACAAGTCTTAAACTTTAAGAAACAATTAAAACCCATACAACCCAATTTAAACCGGTATTGAACGACGGACCTTGCTCAGGAAAATATCTTGGGAATCGGGATTTTTCCCAGCAAGGCCCAAATTAGATCGTTTTCTCCGCCTCAAAACTCACTATTCTGCCAAACTTCCTGTTTTTTTTTCCATATGAACTTTCATCCACTAATATACCTACCTTGTTTGTTTATATTAATTTGAATGTGTATGTGCGCCTACTTTTTGTCGATTGTACCTATTCAACCTTTGGAGGTTTTTAAGGTACAATATTATAATTAAATGTGTAAAATATATTGAGTATGAAGTACATAAAAATAAAAAAACCTACACGTTTAGGGCTGTTTAAAAAAACGCTCATGCAGTGATTTTATTATTTAAAACTATTAATTTAATCCTATTTCGTCAAAATACATAGTAACAGTTTTTCGAGTTATTTTGTACAGAAAGACGGATAAAGAAACAAATAAATTATATAGGTACCTATACAAACTATGTTGGAAGAAATACACGTAATTGAAACATACTGACCACCTACAAAAAAAAAACGGCGCGGCGAGGACGTTGCATTTGACATGCCTAGTAAGATAATTTTCAAACATTTATCGTCTTCTAAATTCTAATTTCCAGTACTACCACAGTATAAATAATAGTACCTTCTTCTTGAAACATGCCATGAATTTGTTTGGCGTCTTTATGAAAGGATTATAGGAAATTCAAACCCTAAAATCAATGGTGTTGACGACCTCTGTGGCGCGGCGGGCGAAGGTTGGCCTGCGACGCAGGAGGTTGCGGGTTCGATTCCCGCCTCGGAACAAATATTTGTGCGATCGCAGATATTTGTTCAGGGTGTTCTGGGTATTTTCTATGTTTAATAAAAAATATCTATCTATGTATTATATTGTATTAAATATATCAATTATCTAGTACCCATAACACAAGCTCTGCTTAGCTTGGGGCTAGATAATGTTGTGTGAAATGTCCATTATTATTATCATTACTATTATTTATTATACTTAAACTTTATACTTAACTTTATACTTTATTATTAATTGGGGTCATAAAGTTTGGATGTATTGGTTTGTTATTCTATTAACATTTAAAATTAAAGCGGGCTCCCATACAAGAAAAGTGATTTTAAGAAACGCGGTATCCCTTGGTCCGTAATAGGTAGACACAAAAAATATACAAAAAGTGTGTTATAAGTAGGTATGTACCTAGGGGAAAACAAACATGTTTATATTTACTTGCCTTATTTTTATTAATCATCATCATCAGCCCAGCTGGAAATAGAACATGTCCATAGAATGCCACGACAACTGGTCTTGAGCCGCGTCCGTCCACAGACTTCCCTCGACCTTTATAATGTTTGGTACATCGGAAGTTCCCCTCCTACACTGCGTCGTCCAGTTGTTGGTCGCCACTCGAGGACTTTATTTCAGTCATCTTAATTAGTGCGTGTTGCCAGAGATGACTTACGTGACTGAGACGTGATCGCTAACTATCACACACACAAAAGCTCATAGTATCACATCGGGTTATGCATGGAGAGAGCTATGCTATTACCATCAGTGTACAAATACGTAGTCTGCGACAACCGTAACTACAAGAAGTATTGTTACGAGATATTCGCGCCTAAAGTTTTTTATCTTAAATTAGTGATCAGTCAGTGATTTTGTAAATATTTATCTGTTATGATTTTGATCTGTACGATCGCTACGATCATTCCCTTTAAAACTGTGTTTATTATATCGTGATAACATTAATGATTTTTTATTATTTAGTAAATAATAGTTGTCTAGTGCAACATTATTTTAGAACGTGCTTAACCTAAGCATGTGCGCCGTATGTAACATAGTTACCGTTCGCATGTCTAGAGATTTTGTTACGGTGTTCAGCAAACGGAATATGCTCAAGCTTTACCAATCTTATGTGCGGTAACATAGCTACTAACTCAGTTATACACCTAATTAAGCTGGGAGAAAAATAAAATAACTGTAAGTAAGACCACAGAATAAATAAAACAAAAGAACAGAAAGCTCACATCGTGAAAAAAAACATTACGAAGCTTGCTGGGACGCAACAAAGTGCATTTCAGTTTGCATAAGTGCTTAGTGCCTAGCGGGATATTCACCTAAACATTCCCGCATTCTTCTAATGTTTGAATATTTTAATTTGTGTATTAAATTTTTTAATTTTTATAATTTTATACCTTTTAATATTCTTTGTATTTTTGAATTTTAAACACAGATTAAATTAAAATTAAATGACTATTCCAAGTATATTCGGTACAAATTTAATCTGCGTAATGTTTTTTTTTCGAATGGAATTAAAAAAGATTTAAACTTTTGTTTTCTTGACAAAATCCGAATAAATTTATGGACATAATACTTGTTTTTGACTTTGTACGGTGAGGCGTGACGCGTCGAAATAATAACTTGGTAACTTTCTATGGCGCATGCACTATTAAATTGTTTTGACCAAATGTTCCCATTTTTAGGGTTCCGTAGTCAAAGACAAGGAACCCTTATGGATTCGTCATGTCTGTCTGTCTGTCCGTGTATGTCACATCCTTTTCTTTCCGAAACTATAAGAGCTATACTGTTGAAACTTAATAGGTAGATGTATTCTGTAAGCCACATTAAGATTTTTACACAAAAATTGAAATAAAACAATTATTTTTGGGGTTCCCCATACTTAGAACTGAAAACCAAATTTAAAAAAAACATCAAACCCATACTTGTGGGGTTCTATGGATAGGTCTTCAAAAATGATATTGAGGTTTCTAATATAATTTTTTTCTTAACTGAATAGTTTGCGCGAGAGACACTTCCAAAGTTTTAAAAAGCGTGACCCCAATAACATCTAAAATAAGAGAATTAAAAACTAAAAAAAATATATGATGTACATTACCATGTAAACTTCCAACCAAATTTGGTTTGAACGAGATCTAGTAAGTTTTTTTTTAATACGTCATAAATCGTAATCCATCCAGGAACTTTTATATTATGTTACTTGCTGCTACGGAACCTTTCATGGGCGAGTCCATCTCGCACTTGGCCGCTTTTTTTAATGGTTATTTTTGGAAATTGTTAATTGGTACCTTATGTTTGCGTAGATTAAATCTTTATCGAATACTGACTATCCAAGTTTTTTTTGTAGTGTATTTGGAATAGTGGTGTATACCTTATTTTATACCAGTCAGTTAAATCATTCTAACGGTGAAGTTATAATTTGGTAAATTTTGCTAGAAGTATCTCCTATTTTCTGGTATATATGGCACTAATTTGCTTATGGTTTCTTCATTTATTTCTGCAGTTATACCTCTTGCCATAAAATTAGGCATAGCTTCTAGAAAACAAAGAGTTGAAAAAAAATTGTTTGTGGTAAATCCATTGTGATTTTAACTCAACACCGAGACTAGTTTTATATTTTGGGGTTCAATCCCCCCCTATCTACTTTTACAGTATAATCTCTCTCAGGTACGTTTGATGTAAAAAAAACTGGAGCATGTTTGTGATGCGTGATCTCGATAATTATAAAAATCCCGTGTTTCTAGAACCTTTACATAGGTATTGTTTGAATTGACACAATTTATAAAATCCTGAAAATCATAGATTTGATTTGCTGATTTTGTTTTCATAGCAAGTTTCACTTGATGGTGAAATTAATTTGTAGACATGAAGCTATTGAACATTTGATAGTTAATGAGCAAGTGCTAGCCATATTGCTGTTGATACTATTAACAAAGAATAACATTAAAGCCCAGTTTTTGCACCAAATGTTGTTGTTGTGATATGTAACCACAGAAATACATGCTTATATGCTTAAATAGTGAAGTCCCTGGGAAGATAAAGTTTTTTGGATACGTGTTCTCATCAGTAGTGTGTGTGATACACACGGGTTGTGTATATCATGACGTTATTTTGTAACTTCTTTCATAATTTTATTAGTTATTTCATATGATCTGAGCTTATTTTGTAGGCAACCAATTGCTGTTTTTCAGAATACCCATCAGTCTTGTTAGGCCAGTCACCGTAGACACAAAAATCGTGTTAGGTCGCATTAAGTTGCAGGGTTCTGTTTTTTTTTGGGATGTTGTTAGGATAAATACCAATTATATAAAACCAAGTTTGCAACTTCGATAGAGCTGTGCGAACTTTGCAATTTTTTGCGACCTTAAATGTTTTAGATGACTGGGCCTATGTGTCGTTTGTAGGTTAATAGCTAATATTTGTAAGGAGAAAGGTTATGCACACCTCAGTTTATTCAAAATTACTAGGTTTAATTAAGTAGTTGGAAGAGACTTTTCTTCTGGGTACTTCTTTACTTTGTTTTAGCCATTTTGCATTTTCTAAAGCTTTCATATGCGTACTTATCGTCGCGAGTATCGCCTTTGCATAACTCGCCTCACACGACCTACCCACTTCAGCTTTGGTGAGTCACTGTTTGTTGAGCTCCCACTGACTGACTAGCACCAATCACCCACTTTTTATCTTAGCGAATGACGGAACAATCAGATGGCCCACCTGATCTTGAGCGGTAACGTCTGCCTTTAACAATGCATTACCTCATAAGTCACGTCCACCCCTTGTGGCATTGCACTGCGTCTACCGGCAACTATACCTTTCATACTGGAACACAGTAATGCAAGCACTACTGCTTTGCGGCAGAAATAGTACTGGTAGTAGTGGTGGTTGGTAGTACTATCCTGAACGAACTCTTTCACAAAAAAAAACTCTACTAAGTACTACTAAAAACTTGCACATACTTCGCCCTCCTGCGTCTCAAAACCAATAGTAGTACTACGCAAAACAGCCGTAAATATATTATACCTACGATTGAAATGTCTACGATTACTGTTTCGTACAGTTTTCATTTACTTAGCAAGACGATGGCACAGAATAAATAATAGAACAAGTACAGAAGGCTCACTTCACGAACAAATTTATATAAATAGCGACTCTTGCTGGGATGCAAGAAAGTGCAATTCAGCTCGCATTAGTACTCAATGCCTATCGTGATATTTACCTAAACATTTCCTCTCTCTTCTAACGCGTAACTCCGTCGCTATCTGGCGCGGAGTGACGTTGCTCGTAAGGGTTGACGACTAGTCGCTTACGATAACATAGTTATCTAATGGCAAAGGTACGTTAGTTTGTACCTTGTCAATGAAACTAAATATCTCTTTTACGTGTAGGGGTACCTACCTACACCTAACTATTTAGGGACTATTTTGTAAGCGTCGTATGTCATTCCATAACATAATTATCTAATGGCATAGGTACGTTAGTCTGTACCTTGTCAATGAAACTAAATATCTCTTTTAGGTGTAGGTAGTTACAAGGTACAGACTAACGTAACTATGCCATTAGATAATTATGTTATGGAATGACATACCTCGCTAACAAAATGGTCCAAGAGTCAACATCCAATATTCATAATATCGGTTCCCAACTACAGGTATAGCGTTTAACTAAGTAGCCTCCTGAGGTATGGGAGCGGCACGGGAAGGTGGTGATTTTCTTATGTCAAATGTCGCGAGACGTCACTTGACGTCAGTCGGGCGGCGATCTCGCTGCCGGCAATACGTGTTATTTGGACCGGCCGCTTTAGACAAGACGCACACGAGATTAGCAACCGAAGATGGATGCTCAGATTAGAGCTCAAACTAAAGATGTTGTTTATAATGTATATAATTTTTTCAAGGTTAGAAATCTGATCCAAATTCTGTCGAGCATGAAAACGATATTAATCTACACAGTATAATCACACAATAGAATCTATAGTTATGAAAAAGAGGGATTTGTTAAAATTAATAAAACTAAATAAACCAGAAAAACAATTTAAAATTGATGTCAAATTAAAATAAAATGGTCATACGGTACTTTATTTGCCACCTTACCATCCGGATTTAAACCCGATCGAATTAGTATGGGGAGATATCAAGGGCGAGCTGGCACGAAAACATATTAACTCAAATTTAATTGAGAAAAAGCGAGCACTAGAAGAGTTATTTGCTAATTTTTCCTTTGAGAAATGGCAAAACAGTGACGGTCACGTAAAGAAAGTTGAGGAAAAGTATTTCTTAGCGACGATATAATGGATCAATTTATAATAAGATTACGAGATAACGACTCAGATAACGAAAGTGATTCCAGTCATACTGACAGTGATTCGAGTAGCGATATGGACATAAGCTAATAAATTGAAATTTCAGTTGAAAATATTGATATTAGTATTAAATAATAAGAATTATTTGAACAAGTATTTTATTCACTATCGCAATGACTGAGGTACTTATTTGTATATATCGTAAGATCTATCTTCACTAATTTTCATCACGTGTGTAGCCCGACAGTTCTTTACGTCACATGTCACCCCTCCCGTGCCGCTCCCATTCCTCACGAGGCTACTGAGTTAAGCGATAGGCATGTACCTGTCTTGATTAGCTCAAACTATATATATAATACCTACCTATAGTTGATATTTAACTGATTGATCATGGTATTATAGTGTAGTAGAAGCTGGCCGGGTGATTTGTACCTTCGTAATTGGGCAAATAAAAAAAAGCGGCCAAGTGCAAGTCGGACTCGCCCATGAAGGGTTCTGTAGCAGCAAGTAACAAAATATAAAAGTTCTTGGATGGTTTACGATGTATGACTTATAAAAAAAACTGCTAACTAGATCTCGTTCAAACCAATTATCGGTGGAAGTTTACATGTACATCTTTTTTTTGTTATATCATTCTCTTATTTAAGATGTTAAGGGGTAGGGGGACACATTTTACCACTTTGGAACTGTCTCTCGCGCAAACTATTCAGTTTAGTTTTTTTTTATTAGAAACCTCAAAATAATTTTTGAAGACCTATCTATAGATAACCCACACGTAAGGGTTTGATGAAAAAAACTATTGAGTTTCAGTTCTAAGTATGGGGAACCCCAAAAATTTATTGTTTTTTTTTTCTATTTTTGTTCTTGTAAGTCCTATCTAACTACATAAATAAATCCGGAGACACACAATTTAAGGACAGGTAGCAAAAGTCTACATTTGTTAGGTAGGTGTACCTAATTACCTATAATGTAGACGTGCATTTCTACACCTTTCGATGTCCCTTGGAAGTGTGAAAAACGTGAGGTTCGGATCCTTGTTATAATTCAGGCAGCCGAATGCGATGCAATATGCGTTTATCTTCATTTAAGCATAGAATAAATAATAGTAGAAGACTTTAGTTGACGGACGACGTGACGCGGCGCTTGAGTGAGTTTACCGAACTAACTTCACGTGCGATCCGGCTGGCGCGCGGCAGCCCTCTGAATGGATTGACTTGTCTAGATGAGTCCGCCGGGTACTTGTAGCTTTATACCTAAAGCGCGGAGTGCGCCACGCCTGACAATGATAATATTCGATTCCTTTGTTTTCAGTAGTAGTTAAGGTCAAAAAATAATATCAACACTAGTCTTAAGCACCGTATATGTTATGTATGACGTTACTATTCTTATGTGTAGTATTTAGTCTAACATAATAAAAAAAATAGTGCAGATATCCACCGTATAATATGTTACGGTGATTATATTTAGGATACATTTTTGATGCATGATCAAGCTCATACAAACACGTCAACCTCATACCTCATACATACCTAACTTACAATAAACATTATATTGATCAACTGGATTATCTATGAGGAACTAGTATGTCATAGATAACTCAGACAATATATAGTTGTACTACAAATAATATTACGCGTCCGAATCAAGTCGCGGGTTACAGTACCTATACCTAGCTAGTATCTATTTTATATTATAATCGTCCAAAATTAGTAGGTACTTACCCAAAATCAGAATTCGTTTATTTTTGCTATACGTTTTGAAATTCCGACGGGAAACGAAAATATTCGTGAAGAGAAAATATGTACAAAATGTGTGGCTTCATTTCACCGAGGACTTATCGAGGAGTAGGTATACTAAGTTCCATTGGTCTAGTTGTAACTATGTTGACAGAGTTATTTATACTTGTATTGTACGGAACCCTCTACACGCGAGTCCGACTCGCACTTGACTAGTTTATTTATCTTTGGCCTCCAATAAAGCATGGACTTTAATGGAGATTTTTTTAATAGCAGCATTGTATCATCAAAGTAACTATCTATGTAATATTGTATTAAGTGAATCAGTTATCACCATAACACAAGCTCTGCTTAGCTTGGGGCTAGACAATGCTGTGTGAACTGTACAGCATTATTTATTTATTTATTGTTTCGATATCAAATTGAAGTAGGTACCAGTATTATTATTAGTAACAAACAGAAAAACATAGATAAAAATTGAATGATAGTATAAATAAAAAATAAAAAAAACATACCCTTCCTCACTAGTAAGTCGGGAAATAAGCAAGTATAAAGAGCTTGGTATAGTTGGTATATTCTGAGGAAAATCGCTAAGCGAAACTCTTTTGGTCTCAAATCACAATATAAACTCCTTCGTGAGTATACTAACGTAGAATTGCACCGAGCAACTACGGAGGCCTGCAATGTTCTAAGTAGAGATCCACCAACTTATCTGTAGAATGAAATGTATGTAGATGATAGAAAACTACATACATTTCATTCTACTGATAAGTTGGTGGATCTGTAGAATTGGTTTGTGTTCACGACTGTATGATTGAACTGTCAAACCATGTCAGTCCCGTTAATTTTCACAAACCTCAAATAAATAGGTATTTGGATGGGTTTCCTATTACCCGAATTACAATTATAACAACGAAAACCAACAATTTTCAGTAAAATAATACAAGTTTTTGTAATGATATTTCGAAGTATCCGGTTGCCTGTTTTCACCTGTGAATAAAAAAGTGAACGAGGGCCTTCCTTCCAGCGCCGTGGATAACCACGGAATGACAGAAAATGGCGTAGAAATCGTGTAGATACGGCGAATTGAAAATGTTTTTGTGTTTTTACACATATTTTGTATGAAAAGATCAAAAACCCCAACTTACTTTTAAAACCAAGTGTATAGACATGATACTAAAGTGTTTTATTTCTGAGAAATAGCTGTAATTCCGTAGATTTTAGCTCATATGTAGATGCTCTATTTTGATCAATTTTGTGAAAATGGGTAGGTAGTTTTTCAATTTACACAAAATCTAGAAAGAATTTTAGAAAACCCCTACTTACTTTTATTCAGCCTGAAGTGTTTTTTCTTCTGATCTAAATAATGTTAAGAATAAAGCTAAATTCGGGAAGTTCTTGGCTTTTCAAAACACCACTTTTCAAGGATTTTCAAGGACGTGGCCCTTAAATGAGTTGGTCAGCACCAAAATTCATTTTGTTAACATCCAACGTGAATTGAGTTTCTTCTAGTGGTCGGCAAAAATAACAAAATTGTGTTGTGTAAATAATGTGATATTGGAAAGCCTCATTGGTAATTAAAACATCTCAGGGTTTGTGGCTATTGTGTAACCTTCTTTGATGACTACCGTACCTTTTTTAACCCCCGACGCAAAAACGACGCAGCCGTTTCGTTGCGTCGAGGTTTTTTTTAACTTTTACAAATTAATTACTTGTTAGTAGTAGGAGAGCTTTTTGGTGAAAGAGTTCGTCCGGGGAAGTACTACCACCATACTTATTTCTGCCGCAAATCATTAGTGCTCGCATTGCTGTGTTCCGGTTTGAAGGGTATAAGGGTGCCGGTGAAATTACAGGCACATGAGACTTTTCATCTTTATGTGTCAGGGTGGCGGGCGCAGTGCAAAGCCACATAGGGGTGCGTCCTAGGTGGACGTGACCTATGAGGTAATGCACTGTTTACAGGCAGAGGGTACCACTTAACATCAGTTGGGCCATCTGCTTGACACAACATTCAAAGTAGTATATCAAAAAAAAAACCTTGCGGTCAAGTATTTACTCATCCCATTCAGTGAATCACAGACCAGAGGGGCAAGTCCGAGTTTGCACACACCATCGTAACGATGAACGTGACGACGATCATACGTGTATTGCTTAGTAACTAGCCATTAATCTGTGACGTTTTTGGCACAGATTAATAGCTAGTTATTATGTTATACACGTAAGATCGTCGTCACGTTCATCGTTACGATGGTGTGTGCAAACTCGGACTTGCCCCTCAGGGATACAAAGCAGGTGGAAATACCCTAACCCACTGGCTCTGTTTTCAAATGACCGCAGTAAGAGTACACATAAATACATCACCTCATGATCTAATTGAAAGTCAAACAAGGATGTAGTTTTCCCAAGTTTTCTTTGTAACCAGTCTTGATCTTGAGCATATAATGGTAGGAGCGCTAATAGCCTAATAGCTAATAGCTAATGCGGTGACGCATGTCTCTTTTTACTAGTGAGGGTGATGGGGTGACCTTATTACCATAAACTGGTTCATAAGTTTGTATAATAACACATAATTTATGATATTACGTAAGGAAAGGAAGTCGTATAGATGCTTTCAATTTTTTCAAACTAATATAGATGCTAGGTCAACTACGTAGGTTCGATAGTTATTGCGTAATGTCCAGTAGGTACTACGAGCTTTGGAAGTTAGAAATTAAAAGCATTCCTAACAACTATAGGTTCACGAAATGAATATAATGAGCTCTAGAATTTTTGGGTTTTTGAAAAGTGTTGGTATAGTTTCCAAGAAGAAAAAATATATGGTAGCTTAAGCTTTTTATCTGGAAATCAATAAACGATTAGCGTATTTTTTTAAAACGCGTTTTTCCAAATTTTATTTAAGCAATAGTCTGCGACTTCCAATTTGGATGGGTGAATACATTTTGCATGGTTTGTTTTTATTTAGAAAAATCGAGTTTCTCGAATCCGCAGATATTTTTAGTCTCGGACGAAATAAAAAATTTTTTTCGTCAGACTTTTGGTCGTAATTAGATACCCACGTGGCACACCAGAGGGAAAAACGTGCTCGCCGGCCAAAGACCCCGAGGCAGGTCAAAAACAAGGGATCAAGTGGCTTGATGGCTACCAGGACATAAAAGCTATTGAAGAAGAGGTGAGCCGTGGACATACCAGCTGGAGAAAACTCAACCAGATCAAGATCAATACGCGACTATAGTGCTAGAATCTAGCAGCTAGATGATGGTGCACGCCCGGATTCAAATACACGACCTTTGGGCCCCAGGTTGGAATTTTTTACCATTAAGTTTCTGGTTTAACAATGATGTTTTTATGATTATTTAAGATTTTTTCATACTAGAACGAACTTCTGAGTTAATTTATCTTTTTTTAGGGTTCCGTACCTGTACATGAAAATCTGAACCCTATAGGATCACTATGTTGTCCGTCTGTTTTTATGTCCAGAACTCTAGATTCGGTTAAAGGTATCAACTTAAAATTTATACCACAGAGGTATGTGAACGGTGCCGTAGAAAAACCAAGGTAACCAAACTCAAGCTTAGCAAGTTTTAACTTTTGCTTCATACTTGAAGCAAGGATTCAATCCAGGCGGACGAAATAACGTCACCGGTTCTGGTTTTGTTTTGGTTATTTGGGGCCCTGATCCCACACTAGGATTCCTTGAGTCGTGGGTATCAGGAACTACGAGTACCATGCTACCACAACGTCCAGACTAGGTATAAATATTTCCCTACTGGATCACGCTAGCGTTAGATCGCTTACTACTGTTAGTATAGTATTCTTTTATCTGTGCTACTGTCATGGCTGAGTGCCTCACAAATATTTGTCCTGTAGCGTGAATCTAACCCGCAAGCTCTCTCATCTCAGCCGGCTAATGGCCCGTCGCGCTACAGAGGTCGTCAGTCAACGGAACGGAAGCTTCAGGACGCTAGTCCTACTCAGACTTGTCCGTTTTTAGGGTTCCGTACCCAAAGGGTAAAACGGGACCATATTACTAAGTCTCCGTTGTCTGTCTGTCTGTCTGTCTGTCACCAGGCTGTATCACATGAACCGTGATAGTTAGACAGTTGAAACTTTCACAGATGATGTATTTATGTTGCCGCTAAAAACAACAAATACTAAAAAATATAATAAAATAAATATATAAGGGGGCTCCCTTACAACAAACGTGTAGATAATGGTCACCAGGCTGTATCTCATGAGCTGTGCGTGATAGTTAGACAGTTGAAACTTTCACAGATGATGTATTTCTGTTGCCGTTATAACAGCAAATACTAAAAAGGAAACTCCCATACAACTAACGTAATTTTTTTGGCGTTTTTATAGATAATGGTACGGAACCGTTCGTGCACGAGTCTGACTCGCACTTGGCCTGTTTTGTTTTTTTTTGGTAGGTTTTTCTAAGTTGTTCCTAAGTAATGACAAGAATATTGTTTTTTTTGGTAGGTTTTTCTAAGTTGTTTCTAAGTAATGACAAGAATATTGTTTTTTTTGGTAGGTTTTTCTAAGTTGTTTCTAAGTAATGACAAGAATATTGTTTTTTTTGGTAGGGTTTTCTAAGTTGTTTCTAAGTAATGAGAATACAAGAATATTGTAGGTAAGAGAATGTAAACCGGTTGACAGACGCAGACGCAATGCAATACCGCGTATTGCGATCGTGTGTTCGTCGCGTGGCCTTAGAACGTGCAGCAGACTGTACCGCTTATATGGGGTCAGTCACCTCCACGATAGTTAGGTACCTACGATCAGCAGCGGTTAGTTACCCCCCACCGTGTGTGTTTTCAGATTTAACAGGTAACGAACAACACAATTTAACCCTCGAAGCAAAAACGACGGGGTGTTATAAAATTGAATGAATGAATGAATGAAAATACTTTATTGCACACCTTACAAACTAGTTAAAAACAAGACATAACAATTAAACAAACAAAAACAAAAAACGACGTGAATTGACGTGTCTGTGTGTGTGTGTGTGTGGCTGGGTGTGCCTGTGTGTGTTTCTGTGTGTGCGTCTGTGTGTGTGTATATGTCTGTCAGTGGCATAGTAGCTCCCGAATGGATGAACCGTATTTTTTTTTTGTTTGAAAGTTGAATTATTCGGGAATGTTTGATCAAAATCGGTTCAGCCGTTTCATTGCGTTGAGGTTTTTTTTAATTTTTACAAAATTAATTAAATTACTTGTATTAAGATTTAACTTGCAATATATTTTGCATACCTGTCAAGTTCCGATGACAATAGAATATTATAGTGACAGCGAGCTGATCTGATGATGGAGACGGAAGGTGGACAACGGAACTGCTTGATGGATAATAGTAGACTGGCCGTGTTTAGGCTCATTTTGATCAGCATACGTGTCCGATCATAAATTTTATAAAAACTTGTATTGAAAAATATATTTTGCACAAAAAACTTATTTTAAATATACCTTTTTTAACCCCCGACGCAAAAAGAGGGGTGTTAAAAGTTTGAAAGCTATTTGTGTGAGTCTGTCTGTTTGTCTGTGTGTCTGTCTGTGGCACCGTAGCTCTTAAACGGGTGAACTGATTTGAATGCAGTGCTTTTTATTTGAAAGCAGGTTTTCTGTCGATAGTTCTTAGACATGTTTTATCAAAATCGGTTCAACCGTTTCATTGCGTAGAGGTTTTGTTAACTTTGATTAAATTTCTTCTTGTTCTGATCTAAACATACATAAGTGTGATAAAAATAAGGCAAAAAAATGCTTAGTTTTAGTTTTTATTTAAATTTATAAAAACACTCGGGGGGGGGGGGGGGGGTTACTAATTATGTGCTGCTGACCGTACCTACTTTACATTACATTTCTTTGTAAATAATTACAAAAAAGATGCTTTTGACAAACTGAACAGTAAGTTGTAAGTAGGTCCTACCTTAAAATTATCTCACATTTAGGCTTCGACCAAAGTAAATTTAGGTGTTAATTTAATAGTTGTACAAACAAACAACGTCTATAATTTATCAAAGCAAACCACCTAGCCACAGAATAAATATGAGTAACATAGCTTCACAAACGCTAGGTATTAAATAAGAACACCTAAAGATCCTAGGATCCAGAGTCTCGCAGCCTTTCGATCTTCTATAGGTTACATTTCACGGAATGCACCCAGGAACTGCACGATCTGATCCCACTATCTCCCTTTTAACCCCCCGACGCAAAAACGACGGGGTGTTTTATGTTTGACGTGTTTGTGTGTGTGTGTGTGTGTGTGTGTGTGTCTGGCTGTGGCATCGTAGCTCCCGAACGGATTAACCTATTTTTTTATTTATTTTTGTTTGAAGTGTGAATTAGTCGGGAGTGTTCTTAGCTATGTTTGATCAAAATCGGTCCAGCCGTTTCATTGCGTTGAGGGTTTTTTAATTTTTACAAAATTAATTACTTGTTGTACATTGTACAGCCGCTACTCAACAATTATGTAAAAACGAATCCAAGTGTACGTATGTGTTCCAAAGGAAATAAATAAATTAATTGAATTGAATATAATGCGTACTAAGCCGAACACACTTACCGGCATCTGTGTTTCCTAAAAACTAAGAGTATAGGTACTCTGGGTATCTTCAAGGCTAGATTGAATAGGTGCCTTCTAAGACCTCTGTATTCCATCGTCAGCCACATAGTCACTTACCAACAGGTGAGATCGCGGCCAAAGGAAGGAATATACATTCATACCTCGTTCATTGACGACCTCTGTGGTGCGGCGGGCGAAGGTTGGCCTGCGACGCAGGAGGTTGCGGGTTCGATTCCTGCCTCGGAACAAATATTTGTGCGATCGCAGATATTTGTTCAGGGTGTTCTGGGTATTTTCTATGTATAATAAAAAATATCTATCTATTTAATGTATTGTATTAAGTATATCAATTATCTAGTACCCATAACACAAGCTCTGCTTAGTTTGGGGCTAGATAATGTTGTGTGAACTGTCCAGCATTATTTATTTATTTATTTATACATATATATAGACACATACATATACATACATACATAATATATCATACATATAGACACACGCCTTTTTCCCAGAAAGTGTAGGCAGAGCCTCAAATGGGCTTCTTTTCACTGTAGGCTGCACCATCGTGGTAAATAGACGTGACAAGTGGTGAGCTCATCGCCGCCATGGCTTCCCACGACTGACTCTGCTAACGCTTTCTTCCAGTAATAACACATTCCTTAATAAGCTAGCAGCCAGGACAAATCTTGTACCAACGAATCTTACAAACAAGTCCGAAAGTAAAATAAAAAAATACATGATGCGTAGTAAGTAAGTACCCAGCTATATACTTAAATATTTTGATTCATTCAAGGATAAGAAAGTTGGTGACTCGCTGACACTTATTTGTAGGAGGTCGCCGTGGGTTCAAGATCCATTGCGAGTGGAATTTTTTACTACCTAAGTAGGTACCTACTACGTATTTACTACATAAATGCCTAGTAGGACTATGTGGTATAAATGCACCAAAGTCCGCATTCTCGTATAAATCTCGTCAGCGAGATGACGTCACACATCTCGTAAGACGCCTATACATAATACTAGTTATTCGAGATTTGACGTCATTTATCGTAAACGTGATTTTTCCCCGAAGGCTGCGGTGCGAGAACTAGTACGACGTAGAACATGACGAATGGTGCTCAGTGTGACAGACATCCATGACCATAACTATGTCAAGAATGTTATGAAGAAGCCATAGATCTAACGACCAAAAAGGTCATAAGTCAAAGTTAAAAATATTTTATTAATTTATATTACAAGGATAATTTTAAATCGTTTTTTAAGTCATCATTCGCAGTCGATAGACTCTTGGACTTTAGTCGACTTTAGATAGAGATTACTCGCCTGACCTGATCGGATGAAAAACCTAATAAAATAATAAGTACTTTTTTATGTAATTATATTAATTACCCTTAAGTTATACCTATCGGTTGGAGCAGCGTTATCATACTAACCTAAGGCTAAAAGACTTTGATAACACTGAACATTTACATATCACATTATATTCAGTGAGGGAAACCACAGAAGGTAAGTACACTGACCTAGATTAGAATTATTACTTACATGATACATGATTGAAGTAATACTATTAGACTACTAATAGTATTACTTCAAGAACTTGACATTAAGCAGCGTCTTTCCGATCTAGTTCAAACTCGCATCCTAAAGTTTTTCGGACACGTCTCGAGACGGAACACTGACTCCATTGAGCGTCTTGTCGTACAAGGACGATTAGAAGGCACCAGACCGCGCGGAAGGTCGCCCATGCATTGGACCGACCAGATCAAGTCCGCAGTGGGTGGCAACCTGTATGAATGCACTAGCATGTCCACGAATAGGAATAAATGGCGAGATATCGTGAGGCGAGCAACATCAGCCCCTAATAACAGTACATACAACATGACGACCACGACCGCTCTGTCAAGAATGCAACGACTGAGAAGAGATTACTATTAGCCCATACTGTCCCATTGTTGGGCAAAGGCCTCCCCCCATTTCCGCCAGTCACTACCGTTTCCCTTTCCCTCTCATAGGCGTCCAGGTTCATCCCGCCACCTCATGCGTGGTCTGCCGCGACCCTGCCTGGCTGTCCAGAGTCATTTATGCTTGGGTCGTCTGAAGGTGAATCGATCTCGCTCGGGGATTCTTAGCACCCCTGGCCCGGGGTGGTTTTGTCTTCCGTCATCAACATCCCCAGCCCCAGGGCCGCCGGGAATTTGGGGCCTGTCGTTTTTTGTGTCTGTTATAGTGGGGGGGGGGGGGGGTTGGACCTCAACCCACTACGCTGGTCAAGTGCGTGTTGGTGGGTGGGGCGCCAGAGCCTCGTCTGTTGATCGGCAGCACCACGGGCCGGTGAGGTTGGCTTGGGTTCCGAAAGATGTTTGTATGAAACCCCTCCTTACATCCCTTGTATATATGTATATAAAACAAAGTAGTGTTGGTTACACCACTTATAACTCAAGAACGGCTGAACCGATTTGGCTGAAAATTGGTGGGGATGTAGCTTAAAACCAGAAAAAGCACATAAGGGGGAGAGGGGGTAGGAGGGGGTTGTTTTGCACAGGGGGCTATCCGTGCGAAGCCGGGGCGAGTCGCTAGTATAATATATAATTGTAAATTATACACACATCCAAAAAAAGTTTGAAAACATTAGTAGGTACTTAAGGGAGTACGTACCATAGATTAAGAGCGATCCACAGGATCTTAAGGAGTGGAATAAACTACCGTCGTCTGTCTTTCCTGAAAACTATAATCTGGGTCTCTTCAAGCCTAGAGTGAATAGGTGCCTTCTAGACCTTTGTGCTCCATCTTCGGCCACATTGTCTCTTACCAACACGTGATATCGTGGTCAAACAAATGCATATCAAAGTAAAAAAAAAAAGATCTAGCTAATATCAAATCTATATAGAACCACGAAGTCGTCAAAATTCTAACAATTTTTTTTTTATACTACTGAATGACGGAACAAGCATATGGCCCACCTGATGTTATCGGTATCCTCTGCCTATGAACAGTGCATTACCTTATAGGCCACGTCCACGTAGGACGCGCCCTATGTGGCATTGCACTGCGCCCGCCACCCTGAGACATAAAGATGAAAAGTCTCATGTGCCTGTAATTTCACCGGCACCCTTACCCTTCAAACCGGAACACATCAATGTGAGCACTACTGCTTTGCGGCAGAAATAGGTATGGTGGTAGTACTGCCCCGCAACCCTCAACGCAATGAAACGGCTGAACCGATTTTGATCAAACATAGCTAAGAACACTCCAGACTAATTCACCTATCAAAAAAAACTGTTCATCCGTTCGCGAGGTACGATGCCACCGACGGACACACAGACACACACACAGATACGTCAACTACTCGTCATCGTTCGTCGTTTTACCGTCGGGGGTTAAAAAATAACTATTAATAATTGTCATGACGAGATAATGAGACTACACTAGATACAATGTATAAAACATCTCTATACAATAACATCATCATCACCAAGTCTGCATCACTGCTAGACATAGGATTGCCCCATAGAATTAAATAAACAAAAAAAACCTAAATACATAAATTAAATTTTATTAGTATGTAAAGGAGGGCCTCGCGAATTTCTCTCCGAGACTGGTAGAGCACACTTACATACATACATACATACATAAATAACACATAACATAAAAATAAATAATGCTGGACAGTTCACACAATCTAGCCCCAAGCTAGATTGGGTTGAGCTACAGAGAGAGCTAGCTAGAGCTTGTGTTATGGGTACTAGATAACTGATATACTTACTACAATACATTACATAGATAGATATTTTGTATTACAAGTACATAGAAAATACCCAGAACACCCTAAACAAATATCTGCAGATCGCACAAATATTATTTTCCGTAGCGGGAATCGAACCCGCAACTTCCTGCGTCGCAGGCGAACCTTTGCGAACATGGTACATAACACTTTAATTTAGGCCACGCCAGGCCAATGTTCGAGCATAGACCACATACAATCACTAGAAATGACACTGGCGCTAGTGCCGCATTCAGAACCGCGCTAAATACTCGCATACTCACTCGCCACGTCCTGAGGGCCTAGTACAGTTTTGTTATTGTGAACCACTCGGAATAACGAAAATAGTGTTTAAATGCCTTCAAAGTCAAAGTTTAAAGTTTTTATTCATTGAAATCACAAGCATCATTTTGAATCGTCTTAAAAAAAACATTTACTCCTGTTCCAACGCAACCAGACCTAGAAGAATCAGGCAACAAACACGGTCTGTTTTTTTTGATGATCCTTCTTACCTTCTTCTAGACCTTAGTGCTCCAACGTCGGGCGCATCGTCACTTACCAACAGGTGAGATCGCGGTAATACGAGGGTGTATATTATATCGTTTTTGTATGCAGAAAATGAAAAGCGCCCCTAGCGGACTTGTAGAGAAACTCATAAAAACAAATAACGACTCATTTAGTTATTTCATTTATTTCATTTATTCATGCTTATTGTTTAGATGAAATTACGTAGCTCAATGTAAAGTACAAGGGCGCTGCATGTTTAGTATATACGTTTTTGCTAGTATATTATTTTATATTAGCTTATTGGATACAATGTACAGGACAAAATTAATTAATTACTGTCAAATAGATTTTAAAGTTGCTAGAATCATTGAAAAATTCTATGACTCGAAATTCGATAGTTCGGACACAGAATAAATATTAGTACAAGTTCGGTTCGGATAACGAATGCAGAACTTAGACAAAATACTAGGCCCTCAGCCCATAACCGGTCTAAGCCGCTGCCGTCACGATGTCGTCGCCTAGTTACTGGTCGGTTTACGGATGTCTAATACATTATTATTATTTAATTATAGGCATAATTTTTTTACTCTGACTCTTATGAAGGCAATTATTCCATAGCAACCTAATTAATGTATAATTTATATTGAATTGAGTACGTACTTGTTATAGGTAGTTAAGGTTACCTATTGGCTTAGATTGTGAAAAGGTACGACACGAGTAATTAATTTTGTAAAAATATAAAAAAACCCTCAACGCAATGAAACGGCTGAACCGATTTTGATTAAACATAGCTAAGAACACACCCGACAAATTCACCTTTCAAACAAAAAAAAAAACGAAATCGGTTGATCCGTTCGGGAGCTGCGATGCCACAGACAGACACACACACACACACACACACACACACAAACAAACACAGACACGTCAAACTTATAACACCCCGTCGTTTTTGCGTCGGGGGTTAAAGATGACGGACGACAACCCTATCGGTTGCTGCGGAAGAGCGCGGGGCATCGCGGAGTGCGGGGGGAAGTACAGGCATATGACACTTCTTATCTTTATGTCTCTAGGGTGGCGGGCGCAGTGCAATGTCGCCTAAGGTGCGTCTTATAACGTGACCTGTGAGGTAATGCATTGTTAACGACAGATATTACCACTTAAGGTGATTGCTTTTGCTTGTGGTGCGTTTTTTTTTTCCTTTTTTTTTCTCATCTCAGCTCTTCAACACTTCTTCAGATAGCGAAAACTAATTTGACAGTAATTATATGACCTAACACACATGTTTTAATTTATAGTATCACATAAATACATACATGTCATGTATGTTAATCATGTTCAACTTAATTAACTTAACTTTCTTGTTAATTTTAGTCCGGGTATCCGCGATACAGGCTTGTCCTAGTGCGGTACCCATTGTTAATTATTGATAGCCACTATTATTTGTAAATAAAACATTTGTATTTGTATGTATTTATGTATTTATTTATTTTTTCATACTTTGTACATGTCCTACATGTAAGTTGTTTTTCTTCTCTGTTTGTGTGTACAATAAAGAATAAAGAATAAATATCATTAGTTTGGCTAAGAATATGCTAGAAACAAAAAAACAATGTAAATACTATTGAAGCACAATGGTAGCTAAACTAATGATATTTATGTGATACTATAAATTAAAACTTGTGTGTTAGGTTGATGAGAAAAAATTGAATTTCGCGCCACTAGCGGAAGCAACCACCTTAACATCAGGTGGGCAATCCGATTGTTCGGTCATTCATTCATATAAAAAAAGGTCCTTGAGTAACTCAGTTATAATGACGGGAGTACTTACTTGGCATTATTATTTATTCACATAGTTAGAGCTCTTTTTAGGGCACTCACAGTGAGAAGGAACCAAACGAAAGAGCGCTGTTTAATTTTATACAATTTCTTTCACGAGTACACAAGTTCAGTATTTCAATAATTTAAATTCATGAGGGGCCCATTTCACAAAATTTACAAGCTACAAATTACGAGTGTTTTTATGGTAACGTTGTTATTTTTAATATGTAACAAGACTCGTAAAAAAAGACGATGTGTAACAGGAAGCGCGCATTTTTCCAAGATGTTGGTACTATCAGCCATGTTGCTTATTACCAGGGGATCGATTTTTGAAAATCAGCGAGTGACTAGAAGTCAGCAAAATGACTATTAGTCACCGATTTCCAAAAGTTCGTATTTTTGGAAATCACCGCTGACTAAAATTGTCATACTATGATATCAATACGAGTGGCTCTACCCAATCGATTTGAATCATGACATTTATGAATAGTATTTACTAAATTTTACTCTTTATCTTGTGGCTTTCCTATTCCACCCACCCATAATTATTATCTATGGTCCGAACGTAGTACACTGTTTTGTCTGTGGTGAGTGGAACCATGGACTTAGTATATTGGAACAGACAAACTAATAATGGACAGATACGTCGTATGTCAAAGACAACGACTGTGAAATATTTGCAAGTTGGTAGACTGGGTATGACTTTCAAAAATACGACATTTGGTAAAAAGTGATTTCAAAGTCATCGATGACGTTTTGTCATTCGTGACTTCTAGTCACACTAAAATCGATCCACAGGGAGTTGAGTTGTCAGATGTTACATCATATGAGATACAGGCTCGCTCAATTTTCCTAAAAAAACTCTCGCTACTGTGTCTACACATTCCTAGCTTGCAAACTTGTATTGTGTGACAAATAAGGCACCTGCAGTGTTGGCGATCTCACAGACGTAGTAAGAAACCAGGGCAAGCACAAACCCAGGGTCGCGGCGAGTAGTACCAGTCGCGTACGTATTGATGCACTGACGTGCACTGAAGGGTGCTCAGCTCATATCCAACTATAGCGAGAGGGGCACCGGTGTGTTCCCTAGCATATCCTGGAGACAATTTGAAGTAAAAACATTGTGAAGGACATACCTACTACCTCGCATTGCTGTGTGCCGGTGAAATCACAGGCACATGAAACTTTTCATCTTTATGTCTCAGGGTGGCGGGCGCAGTGCAGTGTCACATAGGGTGCGTCCTAGGCGGACGTGTCCTGTGAGGTAATGCACTGTTCATATGCAAACACTTAACATCAGGTGGGCCATCTGCTTGACCCGTCATTCCAAGTAGTATAAAAAAAAACTTACTTACATCTAGGCCTTCCACCGGTTCGGTTCTAGTTATTCTCAGGTTTTAGTTAGTGCTCGAGTCCGATCCGAGTCTCACATCGGAGCCCTGTTAGGCCGTTCTCCCATTACGATAAGCACATGCGATTCAAGTATCCTGAAGGTATCCTGCAAGTCTCGGAGACATACAATGCTCGCTCTCTAGCCTGTACTCAAATGTACGTGAGATACTTGGCGGCGACTAGTCTCCGAGACTTGCAGGATACTTGAATCGCCTGTGCGTATCGTAATGGGAGAAGGACTTTACGCCTCAATCTCATATTATTAAACGGAATGTCCTGACTGACTGACTGACTGACCGAGTGACAACGCACAGCCTAAGCCGCTGGTCGTAGAGACTTGAAGGGTGTGTTTGTATCGATGCGTAGGGTTGTACTAAGAAAGGAATTTTGAAAATTCGCATCCTATTAGTTCAAAATGGGGTTCTAACGTAAAACAAAAATGCTCTGTATTTCGGAAACCGTTAGTAGTAGAACATATAAATTTTACAAGGAGATTCCTCAAATAAAAATAACAAACCCATGTTTAAGCGAAACCTGAAATTTTCCTGAAAAAGGCCACGGAACCGATTTCCTTGCAAAAATAATACACTTTACGTTTTAGCAAGATTTCAGTGTATCTAGACGTTAAAACATTAATTTCACGGTATAGTTGTTAAGATTAAAATATTTTCAGGACCTCAAGGTTAAAATAGGACCCCTAAATTGAAAAACTTGAGTGTCGTTTCAAAAGTCGTTTCACGGCGTGGTTGTTGATGCTAAAGTTGTTGTCTGAACGCCGGGGATGTTTTCTGACCACGCGCGGACGAAGTCGATAGCGGGTCATCGAGTGTTATATAAAGGTAATCGACCAGTGTCCTTCGGACGCCCGAAGTGCCCTTACCATCAGCCTTACAAATAAAACAATAAACATTATTAAAATAGTAGGTAGGTGGTCTCTTCCAGCGTCTACCTAGGTACCTCCTTCGTTTTTACGAAGGTCACTGGGCCAATAGCCGGTGTATGTCAATGAATTACCCTAAAGACGGATGGTCTTAAATCGTTTCCTTAAAAAAAACTTTGAGGAACCAATTTCCATGATTACGGAGGCTGCAATGCTCTAAGTCCGCAATAGATTTTCATTTAATTTCATTATTTCATTTCATTATTTCATTTCATTATTTCATTTCATTATTTCATTTCATTATTTCATTTCATTATTTCATTTCATTATTTCATTTCATTATTTCATTTCATTATTTCATTTCATTATTTCATTTCATTATTTCATTTCATTATTTCATTTCATTATTTCATTTCATTATTTCATTTCATTATTTCATTTCATTATTTCATTTCATTATTTCATTTCATTATTTCATTTCATTATTTCATTTCATTATTTCATTTCATTATTTCATTTCATTATTTCATTTAATTATTTCATTTCATTATTTCATTCATTTCATTTCATTATACTATAATATTTTAAGTAAAAAAAAAAATGCTGGACATTTCACACAACATTTACCAGCCCTTAGCTAAGCAGAGCTTGTGTTATGGGTACTAGATAACTGATATACTTAATACAATACATACATAGATATTTTTTATTATACATGGAAAATACCCAGAACACCCTGAACAAATATCTGCAGATCGCACAAATATTTGTTCCGAGGCGGGAAGCGAACCTACGCCCGCCGCGCTGCAGAGGCCACACACTTACAAAATGGTAATTACCCATTATCGTCTATTTTAACTAGGTATCTTATGTTTATGCAAAATGTTTAGTGCACGATGTGTTCATCTGTAATTGGAATTGCATGTAAAATAGATCTTAAACTAGCAACAGTAAGCACCCAACCATGTAAATTCTATTGATGTTTTATAATAAAATACCCAGTTTTATTACAAAGATAGGAAAGGGAAGATCTCGGCGCACGTATTCAGACCGGATAGGAGACGTTCTGGAAAAAGGCCAGGTCAAGAGTGCCTACCCTTACCGATGAGCATGTATGAAAAATGTTGATGAGAGTCAATGAAGCTAAAGAGGTAAGTCAGGATCGTAGCAAGTGGAAATCCGTGGTCTCTGCCTACCCCTCCCGGAAATAGGAGTGAGTTTATGTATGTTTGTATTACAAAAATACATTTTAATATTTACTATCAATGTTAAAATGTATGTTTAAATGAAAAAAATACATTTTAATACTATATTAGTAGGTATTCAAATTATTTTTACATAGGTACTCACGCGTTTTTACCCGAAAGTGTAGGCAGGGCCTCAATGGTCCTCTTTTCACCGTGGGTTGCACCATCGGGGGAATATCCCTGAATACTCATAACCGCCATTGCTTCCCAAGACTGACTCCTAACGCTTTCTTGCAGTAATAACACCTTCATTAATACTCGTAATCTAGCCAGGACAAATCTTATATACCAACGAATCTTACTAACAAGTCCGGGTAATCACTAGTCGGCTTTTACGACATCCACGGGAGGAGACGGAGGGGTATATTCTTAGGCCGGACAAACTGTGTAGGTTTTCTGTAAACAGTCTTAAACTGTGTAGGTTTTGCTAAACATATGTTTAAAAAAGCTTATTTGACTCTTGGCAGCCTGTTAACAGCTGAAGATGCGCTGATTGAACAAATTGGTAGGATGTTAAGATCAATTGTTGAGTTATTAGCTGGATGTTTCCAGCGTGAGTTTGTATGGCGTGACTGTGCTGTTTATCGGTTACTTGCACGTGCGTCCGTTACGTGTAGGGTTGCCAGATGCCCCGTATTTTACGAGTTACCCCGTTTTGCAGGCTAAAGATAATATAAAAACCCCTAATTTCGAAAATAAAATACGGGGTAAATAAATATCCCGCATTTTTTACAAACTAAACCGGAGCAGACTAGCGATCAATATTGATACTATCAAGGCGGAGTTAGGTACAAGTCAAATGTAATTTTAAGTTATCTTGCAAAGATTTTTATATAATTGCTTCTCAAAATGAAGAGCTTTTAAAAGCTGTTTCTTCTAATCACAAATATAAATTAAAAAAATAGATTATCTTCATTAAACTTTACTGTTTTAATCTTAGAGCATTTCAGGCCTCCGATCCGGTTGCTCGATGTTTTTAATGGATTCGGACAGTACCTAATGTCCTTTTCACAAAATGTCCCGCATGCTCAAAACGGCCAATTGTCTCCCGTAAAAATACCTACAACCCGTATTTTTTATACTGGGAACACTTTTATCTACTAGCGGCAGGTGGCAACCCTAGTTACATGCAAACACTACTATTGTAATAGTAGTTATACAGGGTGTATCATAATGCCCTATAAGCCGGGGGATGGGGAGAGGGGTTTATTCTACACATCATAGCTAATAAATATATTTCAACTACTTTTTAATTTTCGAAGTTTTTCATACGCATGATGCCTTGTAAAAATCCTGAAAATCTTCCAGAAATGTAGGTATTTAACACAACAGTAGGACGTTACGGTACGTTAAGGAACCTTACTATTATTATTATGTATTATTATGTTGTGGTAGGCTCTTTGTTCTCCTGAAAATAAAATAAATAAATAAATAAACCCTACGGCGCCGGCGCAGAAGGTTTCGGGTTCGATTCCCGCCTCGGAACAAATATTTGTGCGATCTGCAAATATTTGTTCAGGGTGTTCTGGGTATATTCTATGTAAAATAAAAAATATCTATATCAGCTATACCACAAGCACAACACAACACAAGCTCTGCTTATATAGCTTGGGGCTAGATAATTTTGTGTGAACTGTCCAGCATTATTTATTTATTTTATTTTATTTAAACACAAAATATACATTTTGAGCCCAAACTGAAGGCCCCTTCAACGAAATTGTTGGAGCGATTAATGATCCTGAAAACTGCTGCTCTAATTTACAGCACCATATATAGATAAGAACCATCTCGTAATCATCATCTTCTATACAAAAAAAAACCGCATCGATTTAAATGCACAGCGGAACAACAAACAACAACAACAACAACTGTTTTGAACAAACAGATAGACAAACACACTATGGCCTCAAACTTGAACTCTTTTTAGTCGGTTAGGAAGGGTTAATTAGGTACCTGGTTAAATGTAGAATTTAGAAAGCATTTTTTTTTTGCTTCTCGCTTCACAGACGGCTGGGACTACGAGTATCTAATTGGGACCGATGGTCCCAGTAGCATGATTAATTTATTTTCATATATTCTTTTCAGCCGACGGAACCACTCGCAATAGACCACTTCAAGTCATATGCTCTCCAGGTCCATGCGAAGTACAAGGATGTGCTCCTTGATCCGGAGTTCTGGCCATCAGCTGCCCTTGTTTACTGTCGCTATAGGGAAGCATTTTCGAAACCAAATCCCTCTATTAAGTGATAGTTTTAAGTAGGTACCTATTTCTTTATCTTGATATGTATGTTAGTTGTAAGGTATATATTACTAGGCCTTTGTCTAGGTACAACGTACATTTTTCACTTATGCCTGTAAAAAAAATGAATTGAATGAATTGAATAAAATTGAATTTAATATTAGTAAACTTAGTGAAGTGAGCGACGGTCTGAATAAAAAGTGGCTGGTAGAAAGTGCATGGGAAGAACTGGAAATCGGACTAAATGGCGCGCATTGGGAGAGGCCTATGTCCAGCAGTGGACTGATGTAGGTTGATGATGATTATTATCCGACGACCTCTGTGGCGGGGCGGGCGAACGTTCGCCTGCGACGCCGGAGGTTGCGGGTTCGATTCCCGCCTCGGAACAAATATTTGTGCGATATGCAGGTATTTGTTCAGGGTGTTCTGGGTATTTTCTATGTATAATAAAAAATATCTATCTATGTTATATATTGTATTAAGTATATCAGTTATCTAGTACCCATAACACAAGCTCTGCTTAGCTTGGGGCTAGATAATGTTGTGTAAACTGTCCAGCATTATTTATTAATTTATTTATTTTATTATTATTATTAATACTAAGTCTATGGGTTTAACTTAACTAATGGTAAGATATCAGGAAACTAGGAAGGTATACAAACCTACGTCACAGTACCGAGTTATGCTAATTCAAACTTGTTTGTGCCACTTATTCCTGCATTAATTCATATTTTCCAGTTTGGTCGTCTTAAAATAACCTTAACCTGAATCGGTACCTATACCTCTCTAAAAATAATGTTGGTTATTAGGGTTCCGTTTCAAAAGGTGCCAACGGAACCATGTAGGATCACTTTGTTGTCCGTCTGTCAGTCAAGACGCATTTTCTCAGGAACGTTTGAAAGTAAGATAAGATAAGATACATTTATTATTTAACTAAACACGGTAACAAAAGACCCAAACTGCGTAGTTTGGGTCTTTTGTTACCGTGTTTAGTTAAATAATAAACCAAACCAGGAAACCAAGCCACTAAGATACAGGGTTCGCGTGAACCCTGTATCTTAGTGGCTTGGTTTCCCTCCGTTTCCTCCCATGGATGTCGTTAAAGCTGACTAGTGATTACCTGGACTGTTAGTAAGATTCATTGGTATAAGATTTGTCCTATAAAGGAGTGGTGGGAGACTGCCAGGGACAGGGACAAGTGGAGGAATTTGGGGGAGACCTTTGCCCAGCAGTGGGACAATAGGTTAAGAAAAAAAAAAAAAAATATGTCCTGGCTGCTAGCTTATTAAGGAATGTGTAGAATGCGTTAGGAGTCAGTCGTGGGAAGCAATAGCGGCGATGAGCTCACCAGTTGTCACGTCTATATTCCCAGGATGGGTAGCAACTTTAAATTTATTTCAAAAGGTATGTGAGCTTATAGCTTATTATTATATTAGGTTATTATTAAGAACCTGTGGTGTCCCACTTCAGGGCAAATACCTCCTTTCCTTCTCTCCAGTCCTCTCTATTTTGGGAAACTATGGACAAATCCTGTAAATATGTGTCTATTTCAGTTTATGTAATAGGTATTCTCTCCATCTTCGCCGCGGTCTGCCACGAGATCGTTTTCCGTTCAGAGGCGTCCACTCTGTTGTGGCTTTAGCCCATTACCCGTCTGACATGCGGCAGACGTGGCCCAATCCCACTTTAATTAACCCGCTTTCTGTCTGACATTCGCGATTTGAGTTTTAGAGCTACTATTTATATCTTAGAGCTTATTATTCTTTTAGAGCTTATATGCCCTAAAAAAACAAGTAGATAAGATGAACAAAAATAATAAAAAAATAAACTTAAACAATTAGTACAGTACAATCGGCGGCCTTATCGCTGAGAGCGATTTACTTCTACAAGCTTCTAACTCAATGCAAAGATATTATGGCAACAAATGTCTAATTTTTGTATAGAAATAGCGAAAATTAAGAACCTGTAAGGTACTTCCAGTAACCTCAAAATTTTGAAATTTGGAACGCTAGCAGGCTTTGTTACACAAATAAAGGAAAAAAACAAAAATTGAGGAATTTCGACTTTTAACCCTTACAGTGGTTTGGTTTTGAAAAAGTGGTTGAAACTCGGAAAGAGCTCTGACGATTTCGCAATAAATTATGGAGGTCGGAACTATTCGGAACCCTCAAGACGCGAGTCTCAACCGCACTTACCATTTATTTTTCTAAAAGGAAGGTGTTAGATATTTTTTATGTCCACTTGCGTCAAACGTTGTTTGTTTTGGTCATTTACTGCGAATTCCTTGTTTGTTTTCTTACTAAGAATATGCTAAGAATTTTCCATCACATTATTACGGGAAAATCCACTGACAACGCAAGTATCTTGAATATGCAGGTGATTGGAGGTCTTGTGGTTGCGCGTGCGTGATGCCGTGACGTCACAAAAGGGTGCGATACATCCGTATAATAAAGCGCCCTTATTTTCCCTATTACTTAAGTACTATACATAAGTACTTTTTAATTTAAAACAAACTAAAGTTCTGGCTTATTGAAAAATGTTATTATAAATTTGATGAATTATTTGATTGAATTTTATTTAATTTTTATGAACATGATATTTAATTGGACAATCAATGTATTATTATTATTTTGTATATGAATTTTTAATTATTATTACCAGGTATTTTATTTTCTAATACCCATGTATTAATGTACTTTTACAATTAATTGTAAATTATATTTAAGAACCTGACATGTAACCAACAACGTTATTAATAAATAAACTAAACTAAACTATATGTGCATTTATTTCATCCACAATATATCTTACAAAGTTAATTAAGATATTGTACCTTAAAAACCTCCAAAGACACCACTTAATTTAATTTATGTAGATAATGTGACTAAGGGTCTGTTTATTTTTAGGTTTTATAATTGTGTTTGTTTTGTTAAAATCTAATTCAATTATGTTTTTATTATTATTTTATATCTGTTCTCGCTCACTATTATTTAATAGCATGTAGTCTGTCATCTCTAATAGTTGTGGTAGCACTTGGGCATAACATCATTGTCACGTGTGTATCTACTTGTAAAGTTGTAACGGTGTATACTAAGTGCTCTAATAAATAAATATATTAGTAGGTGGTATCAAACTGGACGACATTCTAAAGTCCGCTGAAATTCCACAATGTCTGAAGACCCGACTTTATAACCAGTGTGTTCTGCCTACCATGACTTACGGTGCCGAGACATGGACACTCACGCAGGAGGCTGTGTACAGGATGAGAGTTGCACAGAGAGCCATGGAACGCGCCATGCCCGGCATCAAGCTTATAGACCGTGTTCCCAACATAGAGATGCGAAGTCGAACAAAGCTCAAAGATGTTGGGAATCGTATAACGGAACTAAAATGGAGTTGGGCAGGACACCTGGCAAGACGAGGTGACGATAGGTGGAGTAAGGCGCTAACAGAATGGCGTCCAAGAACTGGGTACAGAAACGTTGGTCGTAGCAGCTAGATGGGCAGACGATATCGCATGCGTCGCAGGCCGAACCTGGATGAGACTGGCATGGGACCGTAAGGAATGGCACAGGCAAAGAGAGGCCTATACTCAGCAGTGGGTGAAGTCAGGCTGTGGATGATGATGAAAAGTAGGTAAGTAACATAATGTAGTAGGTAACCTAACAAATGTATTATGAACCTTTTACCATAGGGGAACCTGGGTAAAGGTGTATCCAAAAGACGAGTTTATTTTATATACAACTTGGTATGACGGTTCAAGCAGATGGCCCACCTGATGTTAAGCGGTACCCTCTGCCTATGAACAGTGCATTACCATATAGGTCACGTCCACCTAGGACGCATCCTATGTGGCATTACACTGCGCCCGCCACCCTGAGACATAAAGAGGAAAAGTCTCATGTGCCTGTAATTTTACCGGCAACCATAACCACCTTCAAACCGGAACACAGCAATGCGAGCACTACTGCTTTGCGGCAGAAATAGGTATGGAGGCATAACACAACGTAAAACCCAACAGTCACATACATAGTCCGAATCCCAAACTAGAATTCCGTGTGTCGTCGGTATAAAAAACTACGAGTACCATGGTACCATAACACCCAGACCCGGAATAAATATTTGCAGATCATGCAAACATTTGTCCCGCAACGGGAATCGAACCCGCAACCTTTCACATCTCAGCCGGCTACTCGCCCGACGCGCTATAGATGACGTCAAATCCCATGTTATTTTGAAACTGTACAATTCAATTAAAAACTGACAAACTACATTTTATATAATCTAGATAATCCTGTCTACAAAATTTCCTCGGCTTTAATTAGTAACATCCCAATTAGGTAGGTTTATATTCCGGGCTAGAAAACAAGCTCCAACTACCTGAGAAATAGAACCGACATAAAAATTCAGGTTGTAATTTATAGCCTTAATAAAATAGAACACAAAATCATCTCGATTATTTTCCTAGGAAGATGGCTAACTTCCTAAGTTTGCCAGTCTTACTGCGACATCCAATACATAAAACACAAAAATCGTCGTGGTTATTTTCCTAGGAAGATGGCCTACTTCCTAAGTTTGCCAGTCTTACTGCGACATCCGATACAGCAGCACAGCAGCTGACTTGGAAGGTGTGACTAAAAATTAAGGTTGTAATTTATGACCGTAATAAAATAGAACACAAAAATCATCGTGCTTATTTTCCTAGGAAGATGGCCAACTTCCTAAGGTTTCCAGTCTTACTGCGACATCCAACACAGCAGCAAAGCAACTGACTAGGAAGGTTTGACTAAAAATTAAGGTCGTAGGTAATTTATGGCCATAATAAAATAGAACATACAAATCACCGTGGTTATTTTCCTAGGAAGATGGCCAACTTCCTGAGTTTGCCAATCTTACTGCGACATCCAATACAGCAGCAAAGCAACTGACTAGAAGGTGTGACTAAAAATTAAGGTCGTAATTTATGGCCATAATAAAATATAACTCAAAAATCACCGTGGTTATTTTCCTAAGGAAGATGGCCAACTACCTGAGTTTGCCAGTCTCACTACGACATCCAATACAGCAGCACAGCACTAGGAAGCTGTGACTTCCTGGTTTCCGCCGGAATAAGCCGAACGGATGAGATTGGCAGATTGATTTGTTTACGACTTCTATCTCAAGAACTAGGTACATGCTCAAGGTTTTCACAGTGCAATGTGCGCCGCGAATCGTGAGTGTATTTTTTTGTTTTTTCTTTTCCGCGTCTGTAAAAAAAGATGGCCTATTCCCAGTAGTTATACCGAGTAGTCTTACCAGTTGAACTACTGTTAATTTTCTTCCCAACAGACTTACTGATAGTAAGACTTCGCTAGTGTTATTTTTTCCCATTAGTTTTACTTTATCAGTAGGTACCTAGGTAAGTATGTTGGTTGCTAGCTCAGAGAATTTATAACTGGCATCATGTTGCCACTAATTTACGGCACGGGATATGGCCGCTAAGTATGTATCTACTTGGTCGAAGTATCTACCTATTGGCCGCATTGTAAAGTTCAAAGCTGCGCAGCGGGCTATAGAGAGAGCTACGCTCACAATGCACTATTGTGGGCTGATGAAATATGACGACGATGATGATGATGATGAGGTTAGAACGAATGTGCGTGCACATCAAACTAAGGGTCAAGCCACTTGGGATTGTCCCTAGGTTTAATACTAGGTACATATATAGTAAGTACCTACCTACATGAATGTAGTACCTACCTAGTACCTAGGTACCTACCAATATAACATTGCATCTGTCCAGCTATTTTTGGTTGGGTAGCACCATAGACGTAGAATTTTCGCTACGCTTAGATCTATGGGTGGCACAGAAATGTGAAGTAGGTTGAAATGGCGAGTTGACTTGGGGGCTTTTCATTTTCGAATAAAAAAAAGTAGTTCGATAGATGGCGCTGACTCAACCATAGGGTTGTCAAAATTAAAAATTGCATTGCCTGTGCTTTTGTGCATGGATGTAGTATACAAAAGGACTGAGCGCTCGCAGCTGAAAAACGAGCCGAGCAAGATATGTACTATAGAGACAGTGTGTCTCTTTCTAATACGGAGACCATAAAAAAAACATGTGCTGGAGACTTTTTCCATAGACACTTATAAATCATAAATCATCATAAATCATTTATTTGTTTATGAACGTGGAGTGGAACAAACATTATCTAGATCTAATTATTTATCACAGTTATTTATGCAGTTAGTTATTCATACTGGAGGCTTGGAAAGTGATCAGTGTCACGAATCGATAACACTTTTTCAAATTTCGTAAAATAAAATGTTGACCTCCCCTAATAGATTACTTGGAACTGGGCTTGCGTTTGTAGGAAACACGTTTTTTTCCAATATCACAGAAAGTGTTATCGAACCTTGTTACTGATTACTTACCGAGTGTTCAGTGTCGGCAAACGGCGTGACTCGTGACGCAGCCATGCCGTGATGTTTCTCGTCTTCCGGGCGTCCCACGACGTCCAACTTTTAAATTTGTAGTATCGTTGACCTCTTAGTATTTGCCTATACAATGGTCATGGTCACCCTTGCTATCATAAAGCTATCATTTCAAGTGTTAGAAAGGGACAAACTCATTTCATTTCATTTCATTTATTGAATATATGCTACAACATGCTACAAAAATTACTTAAATACTACTTAAACATAAACGAACAACAATAGATACATAGGGACAATAGATAGATAGGTAGATAAAATTAAGCGAATAACCAAAAAGAAGACGTTCACGGGAATAGAATGAAGTAGATAAGTATATAAGTGGTTTACTAGCCCCCACACTAGGATACCCTGTGCCTCTGCCTCTGTTCTAACTATCTCTCTTGACTCGTTTTTCCTCTATCTATGACGGTAATCTAAATTGAGTATTAACCTTGAGTCTGAACACGTCACGTGTGTTCAGGTCTTGTTTCGGTATTATAATTTTTTAGAGCGCTCAGTCCTTTTGTATAATAAGTCCATGCTTTTGTGTGATATTAACAAAATACCACGAAAATATATCGTCGTTGACATCTCAAAACATTTCACTTTATTTTGACAGTTAAGTACAGAGCTGGCGCCATCTATTTTCAAGACTTTAAGCAGGATGTGAAACGGCCGTGAAAACCCCTCATTAGTACAGACCGTTCACCGTAAGATGGCACCTGCCTTGGTTGGCACGCCTACAAAACCAAGGCAGGTGCCATCTTACGGTGAACGATCTGTATTCACGATGTAAAAACATTAAATAAAACTCACTTTGATGATATAAGGTAAAAGATACGAAGTGACTTAAGTTATTTTCCACTTCTTATTTATACTCGTACCTATAATATCAAGGAGAAAAACAGCAGTGGTTCATTCACCTGCGTGCATCTTGGTTCAGTGCTTTAGATAAAATATCCCGTGTGTATGTAGAAATAAGAATTACGTACCTATGTACATAGTTTCCTAGGTCAAATCTTGGTCTGAATTAAAGTCATTTATTAATTTTGTTTTTTATTTAATTTGTTTTTTAAACCGGAATAAACAGCGGTTTGGCTCGATTTTTTTTAGGGTAGGTAGCGGCTGTTCCTTTATAGGTACCTACCTTGCAAAAAACGAAATGAAAATATAAAACAAGACGCTGGTATTACATAGGTATGTACAACATGTAGGTAAAATAATTCAAGTGTTTAGGTACCTACCTACCTATGCTGGTAAGTGAACAAAATATTGGGTCTTGTAGCACCGACATCGTTTTCAATACATAACAGCCAGGTTATTATCACTAAACATCATCTAACTGCTTCATTTTATAATAGCAAACTTGAAATATGGAAAAATAGACGTAGTTATAAGTCGTACAACTGGCAAAATTTTCTTTCAATTCCTAATTTTTGCGAAATCAGCTTTCGCTATCTGAAGAAGTGTTGATGAGCTGTAAGTATAGAGCAAAAACATCAAACAAAATAATTGAATTTCGCGCTACAAGCGAGAGCAGATTACGTAGTACATCTGTTTTTCTTTTGTTGGTCCATTACCCATGGATGACTTCTTCTTCTTCTTCTTATAATGGCTTTTGAGGAGTGCTACAAACAATTTCGCTAGTGTCAAGTGATTTAATTAAATTATATTTTTATCATCGATATCTCTAGTATATTATATCGATGATTTTTATAGTCAAGTCGTCAAGAGTCTCCGTCAAGTCATAACCCAGTTTAAATAGTGGCAGAAAAACTGAGTTTTTACATAGGGAAAAAGTGAATCTGCCAACGACGCGCGATGACGTTGACGTGAACACAATCTTTTGACAATGACACTGTCTGAAGAACTCAGCCTAACTTTAAATTTAATACATAACTTACATAATCTCGTACGATTCTCCCTTTAAACCGTTCCTTTATCTTTCCTCAAACTCCCAGCACTTTTTTGGTTTTATGTCAAGTTAATCACCTGTCATTGGCAAACTCTTGTGGCACCTATACCGGACCGCTGAACACGCCAAAAAAAAAAGAAGAAGAAGAAATTTAATACATGTAAAAAAAAAATAGGAAAATAAAAACATGCGGACGGTGCATGTGGAGTTTAGTCTCTAATTTTTGTTTTATTTTGATAGTTATTGAATAAAAGGTAGCAAAATGTTAAAACCCAAAGAATTGGGTGATCAGCTTCCAGGCTTCGAAGCCCCTGATGACGCTGAAAGCCAATCCAATGAGACAAAAGTTGAAAAGAAGAAAAAGAAAGGATCCGGTGGCTTCCAGACCATGGGACTGAGTTTTCCTGTGCTCAAGGGTATTACAAAACGTGGTTATAAACAGCCTACTCCTATACAAAGAAAGGTAAATACAAACTAAATATTTCACACACTTGTAATAACCTCAAAACCAATGTTTACAAACTTTTATTTTGCCACAGTATTGTAAATTTAGGCAAAAACGTGGACATTTACCGACAATAACATGTATAGGTTAAAGGTAGCGCAGAGAGCAATAGAGAGGTCGATGGTACGGCTATCCCTGTGAGATGAAGTATGAAATCAGGAAATTCGCAGAAGGGCCAAAGTCACGGACATTGGGAAACGAATCTCACAATTTAAGTGGCAATGGGCTGGAAATCTCATGCGCTGCACGGATTACAGATGGAGCCGCAGGATAACCGAGTGGAGACCTCAGGCAGGAGGCCGGAGACTAGGCAGGCCAAGGCACGATGGACTGATGATATTAAAAACGTAGCTGGCCGTCAGTGGAGTCGTGATACTGGGAACAGAGCCGACTGGAAGAAATTATGGGAGGCATATATCCAATATTGGACGGAAAGATGCTGATGATGATTGTAAATTTAAAACGCTGCTATATCTTCATTGTCTAATTAAAAAGCTCTTATTCTGATCTCTTGAAATCTCTAGTCTAATTTGCAGTAATAATTTTCAGACTATTCCATTGGCATTAGATGGAAAAGATGTGGTGGCTATGGCAAGAACTGGCTCCGGTAAAACGGCGTGTTTCATTATCCCAATATTGGAGAAACTGTTGTCAGCAAACAGCAAACCAATGCCAGGCAAGAATTTCAGAGCTCTTGTACTATCACCGACGAGGGAGTTGGCACTTCAAGTAAGTAACTGCTTCATTTTATAATAGCATACTAGCAATATGTACAAATAGACGTAGTTAGTATAGTAGGAGTTAGAGCAATAGCGCACTAGCGGCTTGGCCGCAGCGGCCAGGTCGCGGCGGCCATCGAGATATATACATTAGTATGAAATCAACATAGAGCACGCGCACCTGGCCGCACTGGCCGCGTGTTCTTATCACTTTTGTCTTTTCGCACTGGCCGCGTTATAGTTGACCGAGCGAGCGAAGTGAACAAAGTCGTTGCTACAACTGGTAAAATTTGCTTTCATCTGTCTGGATGTATGTATTGGTACTTGTGTACAGGTCTTATTTTTCACCCCCGACGCAAAAACGACGGGGTGTTATAAGTTTGACGTGTCTGTGTGTGTCTGTCTGTGGCATCATAGCTCCAAAACGGATGAACCGTTTTTTTTTGTTAGAAACTTCTGGAGTGTTCTTAGCTATGTTTGATCAAAATCGGTTCAGCCGTTTCATTGCGTTGAGAGTTTTTCAATTTTTACAAAATTAATTACTTGTTCAATTAATCTTGACGAAACTTGAAAAAGGTCTATGAAATTGTAGAACCTGTGTAGGTTCTACAATTTCATAGACCTTTTTTGTCATCGGCGATTTTTGATTGGAGAGGCATTTCCCCCAAAAAGGGAAGAAGATTGCTGCGGCGCCATTTACCGGCCGATTTTGATAAAATTTGCCAGAAACATTTGATTCTCAATTCTAAATAATAATTTAGAAAATGAGCTATTTCGGTAAAGAGGTTGTCAAGACATAAGTTAAGGTGCAACATGATTCACAGTTAAACAAGTTTGTTAGTAGGAGTACCTCGCTAATCCAGACCCTGCTAGCACAGAATAAATATTAGTACACCGCTAGTCCGGTGATCAGAGTAATCTGGACTGACGATGCGGGGAGAGGTGGGAGGCACTTCACATGCGTTGCGGGACACATGCGCTGCGGGACACCGGCGCATTGAGATGGCCCTGTAATAATTACACAATTAACCTTTAAAATTAAGTCAGAAAAGGTCAGTAATAATGGTAGTGAGAACATTGATTTCTTTAATATCTGTTTCACATAGTTAATCAATAATGCTGGACAGTTCACACAACATTATCTAGCCCCAAGCTAAGCAGAGCTTGTGTTATGGGTACTAGGGAACATTTAATACAATATATTACATAGATAGATATTTTTTATTATACATAGAAAATACCCAGAACACCCTGAACTAATATCTGCGATCGCACAAATATTTGTTCCGAGGCGGGAATCGAACGAGCAACCTCCTGCGTCGCAGGCCAACCTTCGCCCGCCGCGCCACATAGGTAGTCACGTAGGTAGGTTCGATTTGGCTTCGGTTAGCTTCGGTTTACAATCTCCCTAACTATGGGATACTTCTTATCAAGCTCTCCTTGTGAATTTTCAGACACTGCGGTTTGCCCGAGAAATAGGCAAGTTCACTGGTTTGACATGTGCAGCAATACTCGGGGGGGAGTCCATCGAACAGCAATTCAGTGTGATGTCTGGCACTGCCCCCGACATAGTTGTGGCGACTCCGGGACGATTCCTGCACATTTGTATTGAAATGAGCCTTAAACTCGATAACATAAGTAAGTATATCAAGATAGATTAGGACATAACATCTAACTTTCAACACTTCACATCTTTCGGAAAGATATAGACTTACTTGAGAGCGTACAACGAATTGCCACGAAGTTTCCACAAGCGTCGTATGTCCTACACAGAGCCTCCGCGCATTAAGCCTCACTACCCTAGAGGAAAGAAAGACATCTGCGGGCGACCTCATTGAGACCTTCAAGATTCTCTCAGGCACTTACAATTTGCCTGAATTACATGAAATATAGGTATATTTTAAAAGAAAGCTTAACGTTGTTGAGTGTGCGTAGTTGTAAAATATCCCATGGACCATCAAATAGAAACAATGCACAGCACTTCCTTAGTAACAGAGTGGTACATAATCGGAATCATTTACCAGAAGATTTTGTTACTGCCACATCAATAAATGCTTTCAAAAACAAATTGGATAACTGGTTGTGAACAACCAAACTGTTAACATTAAAAGACATTAAAGTATAATTAGTGCAGCTGTAACTAAGACATTTCAACACTCTGAAATAGTCAGTACATGTACAGTCGTGATCCCACATTAGGATTCCCTATGTTGTGGGTATTAGTAACTATGAGTACCATGGTAGCACAACCCCAGAACAAATATTTACTGAACATGTAAACGTGTGACAGTCTGTCAGCCATGAGCATGCCATCTCAGTAAGCCAGTAAGTAGTATGCAAGGAAAACGCATGCCTTCTCACTTGAAATGTAGTCATAGTCATAGTCATAGTCATAGTAATTTATTAATAACAAAAACGGTTACAAGTCAAATATACATAAATCCATAAATCGTACATAAGTACATCACAAAATTTACATCACAATACAATACATTATAACAATTTGAAATTTAATATGTCAATACCATAACAATTAGTAATCGTATAAAAAATTATAATAATAATAGGTAATGTCAAATAATTAAATAATGTCAGAAAAATAATAAAATATTAATTTACATCAATTTTAAATAAATCTTGATATTGATAGATCGTCTGCGCTACAAGCCATGTTTTTAATTTTGTGTTATCCCTCTGTGCTACGAGGGCGACACTGAAAGTTCTTAGAAAATCAAAAACTGAACAAACTAGCAAGTTATTTGTTTTATTATATCTCTCCAAAATAGAGTCCATTCATAGCCCGCGCCCTATGTGTCAGTCAGCATATGCCATGTTTTGGCAAGCAAGCTACCACAACCAACCCGTGGTTGCTATGCAACCCATTTTACTGCCATGTCTTCACAGCTTTATAGTTTACATATTCTTCTTTCAGAGGTCATAGTCTTCGACGAAGCCGACCGTCTCTTCGAGCTGGGTTTCGGAGAGCAGCTACAAGAGATCGTAGCTCGCCTGCCCTCCAGCCGTCAGACCTTACTCTTCTCTGCCACCCTCCCAAAAATGCTGGTGGAATTCGCTAGAGCGGGTCTCTCCGACCCTATGCTGATAAGATTGGACGTCGATTGGAAGTTGCCGGACACTCTGTGGCTGGGCTGGTTAGCTGTTCGAGCCGAGTTGAAGACAGCTGCGTTACTGTTGCTGTTGGACAAAGTGCTGACGCCGCAGACTCCACAGGCTGTTGTGTTTGCAGCTACGAAGCATCATGTGGAGTATTTGCATTTGGTAAGCTTAAGAATAGACCAGTTTGTCCCGGATGACTATGTGGGGTCAGGATTATGTATGTGAATGTTGGGCGTTATGTTAACTTATTATGCCCGATTCTCTCAGTTTTTTATTTGTTCATAATGGTGGAGTAAATAGTGTTGGTATAAAAAATAAATAATGGTGGACAGTTCACACAACATTATCTAGCTCCAAGCTAAGCAGAGCTTGTGTTATGGGTACTAGATAACTGATATACTTAATACAATACATTACATAGATAGATATTTTTTATTATACATAGAAAATACCCAGAACATCCTGAACATATATCTGCAGACCGTACAAATATTTGTTCCGAGGCGGTATCGAACCCGCGACCTCTTGCGTCGCAAGCAAACCTTCGCGCGTTATATCAGTTATCTAGTACCCATAACACAAGCTCTGCTTAGCTTGTGGCTAGATAATGTTGTGTGGAATGTCCAGAACGATTTTTTTTTATTTTTTATAATGATTTTTGTAATCTTTGTTGGTTAAATAAATTTCAATTTCAATATTTACGTTAGTTTTCTCTCTTTGTAGCTTATCGAGCTAAAGAGACAATCATTTCACTCAGGGGGTCAGTGACTCGCGTCTTACATACATACATACATACATAGACACACGCCTTTATCCCCGAAGGAGTAGGCAGAGCCTGAATGGGCCTCATTTCACAGTGGCTTGCACCATCGTGGAATTTAGACGTGACAAGTGGTGAGCTCATCGCCGCCATTGCTTCCCACGACTGACTTGGCTAACTCTTTCTTCCAGTAATAACACATTCCATAATAAGCTAGCAGCCAGGACAAATCTTATACCAATGAATCTTATCAACAAGTCCGGGTAATCCATTAGTCGGCTTTTACGACATCCACGGGAGGAGACGGAGGGGTCTATTCTTAGGCCGGACACACCCATAATTCTCGTGTCTTAATTCTTCACCATAAGACACTCCCTCGCGTCTTAATGGGTCTCTTTTCTATGTTTTATTCCAGATCCTGGAAAAGGCCGGCATATCGTCTGCGTACGCGTACTCCGGCCTCGACGCGTCGGCTCGCAAGATCGCCATGGGTCGCTTCGCCAACAAGAAGTGCAGTGTCCTCATAGTGACGGACGTGGCCGCCCGGGGCCTAGACCTGCCCTCCTTGGACACCGTCATTAATTACAACTTCCCAGCTAAGCCTAAGCTGTTTGTACATAGAGTTGGTAAGTATGTTCAATATATTAGGAAGTAAAGAATGCGGATTCGTTCGACGTTTTTAAAAATAAACTAAGAAAACACATACTAAACGACCTAACATTATTAAAACAATAAACTGACTTTAAGTTTTACCCAAAATATAAGTCAGATCGACTGTTTTCGTTTGCGCAGAAAAGCGCAGACTGATATTTTATTTTATTCGGAAAACAAACAGCATATATCTCTTCGCCTGGACCGATGTTAGTTATCTCTTTTTTGGTGGATTCTTCTCCGCTCCGAATAGCAGAATAAGTAATAGGGAGGGACCGGGGGGGGGGGGGGGGGGGTTCACCGGGGGGCTACCCGTGCGAAGCCGGGGCGAGTCGCTAGTATCTAATAAATCACAATTATAAAAACTAATTACCATTAACCTGTTTTCGCATATAGGAATTTAGAAAATATCCGACAGTAGCCGAACGTTTAGTATAGCTCTGACCCGCTGTATAGCTCTGTTCCGCTACAATCTAAGAGTCGACCGGCTGCGATTTTGCCGCGAAATCGATTAACCAATAACAGCGCAAGATTTTAGGGCGCGATTGCTATTGGTAGAAAGAAGGTTTGCGCTATAGAAATTGCTTTACGGCGCAGAGTACATCGGGGCGACTTATATTTTGGGTAAAACTGTACTGATGTAAAACTGTACTGATGTAAAACTGTACTGATGTAAACTGTACTGATGTAAAACTTTACTGATGTAAACTGTACTGATGTAAAACTGTACTGATGTAAAACTGTACTGATGTAAAACTGTACTGATGTAAAACTGTACTGATGTAAAACTGTACTGATGTAAAACTGTACTGATGTAAAACTGTACTGATGTAAAACTGTACTGATGTAAACTGTACTGATGTAAAACTGTACTGATGTAAAACTGTACTGATGTAAACTGTACTGATGTAAACTGTACTGATGTAAAACTGTACTGATGTAAAACTGTACTGATGTAAACTGTACTGATGTAAAACTGTACTGATGTAAAACTGTACTGATGTAAACTGTACTGATGTAAAACTGTACTGATGTAAAACTGTACTGATGTAAACTGTACTGATGTAAAACTGTACTGATGTAAACTGTACTGATGTAAAACTGTACTGATGTAAAACTGTACTGATGTAAACTGTACTGATGTAAAACTGTACTGATGTAAAACTGTACTGATGTAAACTGTACTGATGTAAAACTGTACTGATGTAAAACTGTACTGATGTAAAACTGTACTGATGTAAACTGTACTGATGTAAAACTGTACTGATGTAAAACTGTACTGATGTAAAACTGTACTGATGTAAACTGTACTGATGTAAAACTGTACTGATGTAAAACTGTACTGATGTAAACTGTACTGATGTAAAACTGTACTGATGTAAAACTGTACTGATGTAAACTGTACTGATGTAAAACTGTACTGATGTAAACTGTACTGATGTAAAACTGTACTGATGTAAAACTGTACTGATGTAAAACTGTACTGATGTAAACTGTACTGATGTAAAACTGTACTGATGTAAAACTGTACTGATGTAATTTCCTCTGTGACGCACCGAACGAATCAGCATTGCTGCATCATCCAAAAACTAACCTCGCAGATCATTTCTTAACCTACATTAGGAAAAATCTCGTTTGTTGTATGGGAGCCCTCTTAAATGTTTATTTTATTCTGTTTTTAACCCCCGACGCAAAAACGACGGGGTGTTATAAGTTTGACGTGTCTGTGTGTGTGTGTGTGTGTGTCTGTCTGTCTGTCTGTGGCATCATAGCTCCCGAACGGATGAACCCTTTTTTTGGTTTTGTTTGAAAGGTGAATTAGTCGGGAGTGTTCTTAGCTATGTTTGATCAAAATCGGTTCAGCCGTTTCATTACGTTGAGGGTTTTTTAATTTTTACAAAATTAATTACTTGTTTAGTATTTGTTGTAATAGCGGCCACAGAAATACATCATCTGTGAAAATTTCAACTGTCTAACTATCACGGTTCATGAGATACAGCTTGGAGACAGACAGACAGACAGACATACAAACAAACAGACAGACGGACAGCTGAGCCTTAGTAATAGGGTCCCGTTTTGCCCTTTGGTTACGAAACCCTAAAAACCCTGAATAAAATTGCGTCTAATTTAAAAGTAAAATAATTATGAATTACTAGCAGCGCCCTGCGGTTTCACCCGCGTAAGTCTCGATCCCGTGGGAATATCGGGATAAAAATGTGCCTATGTGTTATTCCGATAGTCCAGTTTTCTCCTTTTCAAATTTCATGCAAATCCTTCCAGCCGTTTCAGCGTGAAGAAGTAACAAACACACACACAAACTTTCGCCTTTATAATATTAGTGTGATTCATTTTAATTGTTAAATTGGCCTTTTTGTAACAGCATATATAACTATCATTTTGTTTTTTTTTTCATTTTTTCTTGTGTTTACCTGTCTGTGTTCTTACAAATAAAAAAATATTCTATTCTTCTATTCTATTCTAATTACCATGTTTGTTTGTTCCTAGGTCGCAGTGCCCGCGCGGGGCGCGCCGGGCGCGCGTTCTCGCTCATAGCGGCCGAGGACACGGCCCATCTGCTGGACCTACAGCTGTTCCTGAACGCAGAGCTGCTGTCGCCGAGTGACGTCACGGGCGGCGTCTGTCCCAGCGGCGTGTGGGGCGCCATGCCCACCGGCCAGCTCGAGCTGAGGCACCAGGACGTCGTCACCTGGGAGAAGAACCACTCAGAGATAGTAAGAACCACTCTGATATAGTAAGAACACTCTGATATAGTAAGAACGCAGAGCTGCTGTCGCCGAGTGACGTCCCAGGCGGTGTCTGTCCCAGCGGGGTGTGGGGCGCCATGCCAACCGGCCAGCTCGAGCTGAGGCACCAGGACGTCGTCACCTGGGAGAAGAACCACTCAGAGATAGTAAGAACACTCTGATATAGTAAGAACGCAGAGCTGCTGTCGCCGAGTGACGTCACGGGTGGCATCTGTCCCAGCGGGGTGTGGGGCGCCATGCCCACCGGCCAGCTCGAGCTGAGGCACCAGGACGTCGTCACCTGGGAGAAGAACCACTCAGAGATAGTAAGAACACTCTGATATAGTAAGAACGCAGAGCTGCTGGCGCCGAGTGACGTCACGGGCGGCGTCTGTCCCAGCGGGGTGTGGGGCGCCATGCCCACCGGCCAGCTCGAGCTGCGGCACCAGGACGTCGTCACCTGGGAGAAGAACCATTCAGAGATAGTAAGAACACTCTGATATAGTAAGAACGCAGAGCTGCTGTCGCCGAGTGACGTCCCAGGCGGTGTCTGTCCCAGCGGCGTGAGGGGCGCCATGCCCACCGGCCAGCTCGAGCTGAGGCACCAGGACGTCGTCACCTGGGAGAAGAACCACTCAGAGATAGTAAGAACGCAGAGCTGCTGGCGCCGAGTGACGTCACGGGCGGCGTCTGTCCCAGCGGCGTGTGGGGCGCCATGCCCACCGGCCAGCTCGAGCTGAGGCACCAGGACGTCGTCACCTGGGAGAAGAACCACTCAGAGATAGTAAGAACACTCTGATATAGTAAGAATTACTCTGAGATAGTAAGAACCACTCTGATATAGTAAGAAGATTGAGATAGTAAGAACCACTCTGATATAGTAAGAAGATTGACATAGTAAGAACCACTCTGGTATAGTAAGAATTACTCTGAGATAGTAAGAACCACCCTGAGATAGTTAAAATCACTCTGAGATAGTAAGAAATAAGAATGATTCTGAGATAATAAGGATTAATTTGGGATACTAAGAATTATTTTCTGAGATAGTTATAATTCAATGTGCCCGTTTTCATCGAGAGGCCCAATGAGGCTCTGCCTACCCTTTCGGGATAAAACCCAGCTTTTTAACTAGCATAGAAGGCAAAGTTCTCTTATTTTCATATACTTACGAACTTTTTAGAAATTAATGCTAATGTTAATTATATTTTGTTGTACCTATTATAAGTGAAATATTATTATCTTATAAGGCGCGTGTCTATATATATATGACATATATATAGACACGCGCCTTTAAAGACATACTATACATAATATACATTGTATATTATGTATAGTTGTAATTACTCTCTGGGATAGTAAGTTGTGAACCAAATATATAACAAAAAATTAATTTTGTAAAAATTAAAAAAAACGCCAACGCTGAACGGCTGAACCGATTTTGATCAAACAAAGCTAAGAACACTCCCGACAAATACACCTTTCAAACAAAACAAAAAAACTAAATCGGTTCATCCGTTCGGGAGCTACGATGGGACAGACAGACACACACACACACAGACACAGACACGCCTTCGTTTTTCGCCGGGGGTTAAAAAAAATATTGTGATAATGGTTAAGCATTCTTAGATAGTTTTTTTGTTATTCCGTAGGAGGATGCAGTGCGCGTGTGCGGCCGAGGCTGGCAGCAGTACATCAGGTGGCGCGAGCCCGCCTCGGCCGAGGCGAACCGGCGCGCCAAGAGCACCGCGCTCCCGGACCACACGCACCCCTTCCTCGTGGACGAGGCCATGGAGGCGGCCAACGAGCTCGCACGACAGATCAAGAACTACACGCCGAGAGGGGTAACAACAAATATTTTTTTTTTTTAAATTACAATTAATTAAATTCAATAAATTATAATTAAATTTGCATTACGGTACAAGCAGATGGCCCACCTGATGTTAAGCGGTAACCTCTGCCTATGAACAGTGCATTACCTCATAGGTCACGTCCACCTAGGACGCACCCTATGTGGCATTGTACTGCGCCCGCCACCCTGAGACATAAAGATGAAAAGTCTCATGTGTCATTTCACCGGCACCCTTACCCTTCAAACCGGAACACAGCAATGCGAGCACAACTGCTTTGCGGCAGAAATAGGTATGGTGGTAGTACATCCCCGGACGAACTCTTTCACAAAAAAGCTCTACTCAATGGATCCCGCACTAGGGCTAGCCTCTATCGCGGGTATTCATTTCTAGTACTCAAACCTCAGTCGGTCCAATAGATATTTTTGATCCTTATAACAAAAAGGATAGATTGGCATTAAAAAAAGTTTTTGTGTAAAATTACCATTTTCTTGCTGACTGTAATTTTTTTCCAATATCTGTGAATGCAGATCAGAATATCTCAAAAAGTTATGGATGGTCTTCTCGGCACGTTTTCCTGTAACTATAACGGTAAAGGTACCTGCCCTTACTGTCCCGTCTCAACAATCCATCCTGTATAATTTTCCTGAAAAAGTTTTATACAAAAAAAAACATTTTTGGTTGTTTGTTTGATCACTATGGGTCGACATGATGCTTAGTTTTATACAAGTTACTGCTCGCGAGATCAACTGCTCACAGAACTGTAATCATCACTCTGAGCTGAGATAGTACGTAAAATGGTTACTATGAGATTGCGACCCAACCCTTTCTAAAATAAGTTTTGTATGTTTCAGACGATATTGGAACTGTCCGCTAAGAACGACTCGCCCATGTACCTCGCGATGAAGGCCAAAAAGCAGAAACATCAAAAAACCGTACAGAAGGCACGCGATAATAAAAAATTACAGGTACAGCCACTAAGGTTTCTGGTTTCTATGGGTGAATTTGGTGTGAAAAGTGGCTAGTCGTAGTGACGACAGTCCAGCCTAATGCCATTTTAACACCAATAGAAGCTTAGTACAGAAGTACCCAACTGATATGGCGCGTCGTGAATCTTCGTTCACGCAGAAAAGAAAGTATGACTCCGAAGATTAACGAAATAATGCTCAAACTTATAATCATCCTTAGGTCACTATTATAAGGTTCATAATACACTGCAGGTGTTAGTTCCGTCTCACTCGCAAGTCACGCCCCTCAATCAGAAGTATGGCGGCTGACTAACAGCTGCCGACCAATAGCGGTACATAGCATTTCCCGCGCTTTAAAAAATCATCTTCTGCGCAGGTACATCGGTAAGCCATATTACTTGGGTAGTAATGTATTTGAAGGCACTACCATAAAGTGATCGGTTGGACGGTGTGTGTGCTCGCGCGCTCACTCTTGCGAAAGAAACTAAGGCCTATTGTCCACGTAACCGCACGTCATACGCACGCTTTCGTCAATTGACGATTGCAAGACGAATGCTTGCATCTTGCTTAGAAACAATGGAATCTGTGTCCACGAAGCGGCAACGTCGCGTCAGCCGCTCGTCATCCGTTCGTCATGCGGTGCGCGCGGCAACAAGTCACTACTCGACCAACTCGTCAGAAGGAAACTTGCTTTTTGTGTTACAAAATGGCGGCCGCGGCGGTGGATTTTGTATCCGTGTCTATACAACAATAAACTGATGGAATACTCAAGAGTATTTACATGAAACAGCGTGGACATAACAAATATGCAAAATACGCCTATCTTCATTTGTAGGTTACATGCATACGTGAAATGACGCGTGCGTGGACAGTAGGCCTAATAGTACTATTGAACTTTTAAGGATGATCTCGGGGAGTAGTTTGTTCTCGTTCAATAGTGGGAAATAATTCCTAATCATTTTTCGTACGTGAACTATACAAGCCTAATACAGATACGATATGACCCGGGATAAGCTATCGGCTACATTTTATCCCGATAAAACGCGAGCGACGCTGCGGGCGGCCACTAGTGATGAATATGTCTGACTACAATTATTAATAAGTAAATGTTATTACAATATTCGTAAATTTATGGAGGACACTTTGTGAATTTAGGGCTACTTAAGACTTTAATTTTAATTTGATGTGTTTAATTTTGTCATTCTTTTGTATTTTTGAAATTTGCATGCTAGATAAGGTAGAACATAATTGGGACTTACCTACTTATTTTTAAGACCTTTTATATGACACTAGTGGAATCTAGTGTCATATTAAGTCACTACTTCGTCCGCGTTTAATTTATTCATACAAACTTTAACACCCCGCTGCGCGCCTTTAGGGGTTGAGTTTCGGGAATTCCTTTCTTAGTGCACCCCTAGACCATAAAAGGAACATAGCCTCCAAATTTCAGGTCTCTATGGCTTACGGTTTAGGCTGTGCGTTGATAGTCAATCAATCAGTCACACCACGATTTTATATATTATATATTGATTATGTTCAAGCAAATATAATATCTTTATCTTTACTACATGTATCTATGTTGTATCTGTTCCAGGCTGAAGGTATAGTGGTCGACAACACTAACGATAAGTTCAGTAGATCGTCCCTGGACGGACATCCCAGGAAAATGAAGAAGGAAGTTGTTCGAGACGAAAACTATATATCGCATTTTGCAACGGATCAACACACTGAGATGGGGTGAGTAAATAATTATAAATAAATAATAGTGGACAGTTCACACAACATTATCTAGACCCAAGCTAAGCAGAGCTTGTGTTATGGGTCCTATTTTATATATATACATATATATATATATATAAAACAAAGTCGTGTTAGTTACACCACTTATAACTCAAGATCGGCTGGACCGATGTTAGTTATCTCTTTTTTGGTGGATTCTTCTCCGCTCCGAACAGCAGAATAAATAATGAAATATCGGGGGGGGACCAGAATACCCTGAACAAATATCTGCAGATCGTACAAATATTTGTTCCGAGACGGGGATCGAACCCGTAACCTCCTGCGTCGCAGGCGACCCACCGCGCTAGAGAATTCGTCAAATATTTTAAGAAATCCACTGATTTTAGAGAGGTCGATCAACTTTTGAAACTATCATGGTTATGCACATACTTTTCCATAGAAACGGTATATTTACCATGATATTCAAGTTTTGATTGTTCTCGATATTTCGGCACAGTTGCATGCGCCATGATCGCGGGAGAACTGAATTATGGTAAATATCCCGTTTCTAGTGAAAAGTATAAAGTGGATTATTCAAAACGCAATACAAACTTTAGGAACCAATGACGGTGACAGTTTTTTTTTTTTCCTATTTATGGTTAATTATGTTGTAAGATTTCTAGTAAATAATCATTATAAAATGTGCAATAAGTTTTTACTTAAAATAAAACACTGGTGATGAAATTATATCTATTCTATCACCGACATGGTTCCTTAAAGTTTGTATTGGAAACGGTTTTGGAACACCGACATTTTAAAGGAAATAGGAAGTCGGTGGATGGAGGAGGTTCAAGAACGTTCGTCGTAGGGAAAGACCTATATCTTTTTAGACAACTGGTTGTGAAACTCATTTGGCATGGCGGCCGGAGGGCCTCTGTGGCGCGGTGGACAAAGGTTTTCCTGTGACGCAGGAGGTTGCGGTTTCGATTCCCGCCTCAGAACAAATATTTGTACCATCTGCAGATATTTGTTCATGGTGTTCTAATAAAAAAAAATATAATAAAAAAACTATCTATGTTATGTATTGTATTAAGTATATCAGTTATGTAGTACCCATAACACAAGCTCTGCTTAGCTTGGGGCTAGATAATGTTGTGTGAACTGTCCAGCATTATTTTATTTATTTATTTTATATTGAAGAATGTTCTGGGAAAAATGTATGAATATCGAATAATGTTTCAGACAATTATTTTTCTCAAACATTGCACTATATTCAAACAATTCAACTTCAATTGAATAAAGTTCTCATAATATTTTCAAATATTGAAAATATTATGAGAACTTTATTTCGATTTCGATTTCTTTATTTTGTATTTGTATTTCGGTGACAAGTTTCCTAAATAACGATCGAATATCATTTAAACACAGGCCGTAAGTTTCGTGTGACTTTCCAGTATGGCGGTCAACTTCAACGCGAGTGCATCCTCCGCGCAGTTCGAGATGAACGCAGACAGCGGCGACGCGCAGAGACAACAGCACTCCATGCTCAAATGGGACCGGAAACGGAAGAAGATGGTGCATGTTGACCCGGTAACATATAGCACACAACACATACACCACTTTTCCCAAATATACCAAAAAAAAAACCTGAATAATCAGTATTCGATAAAGATTCAACCTACGCAAAAAAAGTAACCTAATAACTTGTTCCAGGAATATTCATAAAGAATGGATTGGTCAAATCTTTTTAATAGTGCATGCGCCATAGATTACTACCAAGTAATTATTACACCGCTCTGACACACGATTTTCAGAGCGGTGCGTAACTCAAGCACGAGTATTTTGTCCATAAATTTAATCGAATTCTGTCAAGAAAAAAAAAGAAACATTACACAGATTGAATTTGTACCGAATACTTAACATCCAGTTTATTTTTTTATGGTATATTTGGAATAGTGGTGTATAAAGTCAACGTCAAAAATATTTTATTCATTGAAACCACAAGGATCATTTTGAAACGTCTTATAAAATAAAGAAGGTGGACAACCACTGACCCAGGTCAAAAATAAAGGGCCCCTTCATGGAAGTAATTAGTACGGTTCTAAATGTTGTTTTTTGTCCAATTTTTCTCAAGAACTTGTATATTTTTAGAAGTTGGGAAGCAGAAGTTGTATTTCTAAATAATTAGATGAATCAACTCATTGCATTTGCGTGAAACAAAACGCAACGAGCTTCATTACTTTCCCACAACTTCTACGCAAGAAATTAAATTAGCTTTTTCATTATCTTAAAATATATTATCAATGACCAAAATTATCTCAACTGTACGTCACGTTAGTCAAAAAAGTTGTGTCAAACAATGTATTGGGAGTCAATGTTCTTTGTATGAAACCAAGTGTGCTTTTTGTTTTATACCTATTATGCTACGAAATATCTCCATTTGCACGACTGCCTGACCTCGAATTCCTGCTTGTGATTTGATTCCATAATTTGTATAGGACGGCGGCCGTAAAATGATTCGCACCGAGAGCGGCGGCCGCGTGCCCGCCTCGTACCGCAGCGGGAAGTACGAGGAGTGGAGGAAGAGGAACTTACAGGACACCGGTTCCGATGATGAGCAGGCTAACAGCAGTAACAGGAAGAAACCTAGTAAGTATTAACCCCCGACGCAAAAACGACGGGGTGATACAAGTTTGACGTGTCTGTGTGGCATCGTAGCTCCCGAACGGATGAACCGATTTCGTTTTTTTTTTTTTATTTGTTTGAACGGTGAATTTGTCGGATGTGTTCTTAGCTATGTTTGATCAAAATCGGTTCAGCCGTTTCATAGCGTTGAGGGTTTTTTTTAATTTTTACAAAATTAATTAGGTGTTTTTACAATCACCATAATAACATTTGAAGACCTCTGAGGAGCGGCGGATTCGATTCCCGCCTCATATATCTATCTAGGTGTGTATATCTAGTACCCATAACACAAGCTCTGCTTAGCTTGGGGCTAGATAATGTTGTGTGAATTGTCCAGCATTATTAGGGTTCCGTACTCAAAGGGTAAAACGGGATCCTATTACTAAGACTCCGCTATCCGTCCGTCTGTCACCATGCTGTAGCTCATGAACCGTGATAGTTAGACAGTTGAAACTGTCACAGATGATGTATTTCTGTTGCCGCTTTAACAACAAATACTAAAAAACAGTAACATAAATTTTTAAGGGGGCTGTCATACAACAAACCTTTTTTTGTCGTTTTTATAGATAATGGTACTGAACCCTTCGTGCGCGAGTCCGACTCGCATTTGGCCGGTTTTTTATTTATTCCGGTGTTCTATAAAGTACTTGTCTCTGATCCCACGTATTTATTTCCCACAGCGTCAGAGTTCCGTCCGCACTGGGTGAAGCACAACGAGCGAGTGGCCAAGAAGACAGCTGAGTCCAAGTCCAAGGAGTTCCGCGACAAGGGACAGATCGTGAAGGAACGACTCCGCAAAGACAAGGTCAAGATGAAACTCAAACACAAGATGTCCAAGAAAAGGGGAGGGAGTAAGGGCGGAAATAGAGGGGGCAGTAAAGGTGGCAATAGGGGTGGAGATAAAGGTGGAAGTAGGGGTGGTGATAAAGGTGGTAGTAGGGGTGGAAAAGGTGGAAATAGGGGGCGGAAATAAATTATTTTGTTGTACAATTTTGGGTATTTTTGTACTTGCTACCCGTAATTCCTTCCAAGCGCCAGGTATTATTGATTTGTATGGAAAGATCAAAAGACGAGCGAAGCCGCGTGAAAAGTATATAGTATCAGCTGAGTTTTTTTTAATTCTGGGACAAACTGTATTTTTATAGAAGTGTCTACAAAATCATTTAAAGTTATAATCAGAAATATAATAAAATTATCAATTCAAAAATTAAACACAAAAATAAAAATCCTGAATAAGTATATTTAAAAAATTAAGATAAACCTACTTACAATTATCTGTACATGATAAATAAAACGAATTTTGAGAAATTTCGGACTTTGAATATAATGCAATAATATTTGGGGATACTCCTATAAGCAAAAACATTTATTTACATGTTTCAAACATTCAATAGACCTTTAAGAGTAAAATATAATTAGACAGGTAGATTATATAGGTAGGTATCTATCTAATGACCTGTATACACTCACAGTAGCTCACACATTAATACAATACGGATTATAGCCAAACTCGAAGCTAAGAGGCGATTAAATAAGTTAAAAATGTAATAAAACAGATTTACAAAAAAACGAGAGACAATGGTAACGATTTGAAGTTGCATTCTCTAAAGCTAAAGCTAACTAAACGTACTGCCATCCTTTTCTTTTATATATAAAAAGCAAAGGACCAGGATTCTATTTCTAACTTTAGTTTTAGAGAAAATAATCTCAAATCGCTACCAATATCTCAATCAAAGAACGCATTAGAGTAAGCAGGTTACACGAATCATGTGCCTTTTTTAAGAGGAGTGTACCGGTAGGGCACTTACGCCCTTTCGCACGTAATTAGTGTATTAAACATGTGTACAACATTACTGGACACTGTCTCCTGAGCAAACACCTCTTCAACATCGGAGCCACAGACAGCCACTCTGCAGAGGTTGTCTGACCGAAGAAGAATCGGCTGCCCACGTAGTCCTGGAATGTGTGGGAGTAGCAGCTCAACGTAAACAAATCCTCAACAACCCGAGGTCACTCCGCCAAGCCTGCGAAGACCCCAGGAAACTTCTGTGCTTCTGGACGGAGTTAGGCTGAATACCTAGTCAGACAACTCTCACGCATAATGGACCACCCATAGAGTTCGAACGCGGAAAAGGGAGTTTAGTCCAGTCAAGTTAAACATAAAAAGGGGGTCGTGCTTGCAAAAGTTCGGGTCAAGCTGTTTTATTTATATGTTGTTAGGACCTTAGACAATCAGCTTTTTACTTAAACGTCTCTAGAAACGACATTTCACAGGCGATAGCCTCCAGAGACGACCTTTCAGTATCCATAATATCCTAAAAATATTTATTATGCCGTTATTTGTTGTATTACATAATCTTAGTATACTCCTAAGCGTGGGTAAACACTTTAATAACCGTTTTAGTTTCAATTTATTGGTAAAATAGAAGCTTTTGAGTTTTCCGAGAAGTTAACGCTTAAAATTTGGCAACGTTCTCACTCCGACAGCGATCACTAAACACTAGAACCTGTACAGTGAGTAACAATATTAAATTCAAGTGCCTAAAAATTAGCTCTAATTACGACTAGTTACATTTTCCATGCAAAGTCAAAATCGAGAAAATTTATAGACACATCAGCAGTAGTCATTTTATCTCATTAAGTTTTCATATAACTATGAATATTTAATACACAATTATCAACAGTACACAACAATCTTAGATCCTGTTCAAAATATACACGTATCGTAGTAAAAGATCAAATTTTATCATTAAATTTTGATATAACCATATTTTAATTACAATTTGGTCTTCAACTACGTAAATTCAGATAATTTGGTTTTCCAATCGATCCACATTCAAAAAATTTAATAGTAATAATATTCATCAAGTCTTCCTACATTTGTTCATAATACATCAACTCATTCAGACACACTCACACAACTAATTTATATATAAACAGGTAAACTTATTTAGTCTGATAAAACCTAACCACTTCATGCCTGGACAATCAGTCTTCTCATTGCGAAAATTATCATAAACATTTTATATATCTATTTATTTACACTCTAAGCAGATTTTATAACGAGAAAAGGTAAGAAATCAGATTATAACCAGAATTATATTGGGTTATGTATCAGCTATAATGGACGGCTCAAAATATTATTTCTGTTATTTTTTTCATGCAATTGAGCAAACAATAACAATACCACCTAAAGACAGAAAAAAAAACAAATATTTTTCAATTGTTGCCAGATATGGTCCTAACTTGCTACAACCAAAGTTCACCCAACATTCGGTTACTATAACCATCGGTGATAATGCATAAAATATCTGTCAAAAAGTATTGATCCGACGTTAACAGCCCATTTAATGTTGGTGACCTTTAGCCTCAATTATTCTCCAATTTGTCAGTGGGTTATGGCACTAAACTTAATATAAAAGCTATGGTTACACTCAATTTTATAACGAGATGTCTTTATCGCAACTTATTTTTATGTACAAATCATCAATTTTCTAGCAGACACCAAAAATGGATAAATCTTGTGAATAACCCATGGTCTAAGAAATAGGTTGAAGATTACTAAAACAGCTACTTACATTAGCTTAGGAGCGTCTGGGCCGATCTTGCAGCTAAGCCATTTTGAACCTAATACTATTGTTTTAAAGTTTCGTTGTTGAAGTTAAAGGCCAATACATCAGTTCAGAGGCGTAATTACCTATCAGCAATTAGGTGCAATGCTTTTTCTAAGTTTAAAATATAGTTTTTGCGATTACCTAATTTACGCCTTCTAGTAACAAATCAAGATAGCAATCAATAGCGAAGTTATTCGGTTTCGACGATGGAGCATCCCTAACTCACAAGAATACTTTTAATTGATCATAAATTGTAGTGTTTCGAATAAAATATCTGAATATTCGTTAGATAGATAAACTGTTTATTGTACACCTTAAAGGTTTTTTGTTGAAAAATATCTTTTTCAAATCAAGCTTTTATGAAAATATTGAATGTGCAATAAAATTGGACATATTTTATTGCATTGTGTTCAGAATCAAAGGTGTGTGGGACAATGGGCAACATTTAAGCATAACCGGAAATCGGAAAGTGGTCGAAAATTCGTTCGCCAGATTGTCCCCCATGGACAGACAGGAAAGTTAAATAAAATCGTGTAAAAATTGAATTAAGTGAAAAACAATAAACTAAATAACAACGTACAATGCGCGGTCTTATCGCTAAAAGCTTTGTACACAAACGACGGAAATTAGGTAGTCTCGAAAACGTCTTTTCAAATAGAAACAGTTTTGAAACTGACAGCAACCGAATTACGTTATCCGTAAGCAGCGAACAAATATCAGTTTACAAAAAAAATTGACTGAAGAAGGAATTTAATTAAATGTAGCCTATCAGCATTCAATTTAAACAAAGCTTAAACCTTAACCTTAACCTTGCTTTTACCTTAGTGTTAGGTTCAAAATGGCTTAGATGCGAGAACGGTTGCAGACCACAGTCCTAAACATGTCGTAGCAGACTATGATACGGGCATCAATATACCCAAGTTTTAAATAATTCATAGTATAAATAGACTATTGACTACATATTTATAAGTATACATAATAACAAGTGTATTTTAAAACCCGGCTTTTTTATACGGCAGTCGTTTTCCTTCAGAAATATCTCACTCAGTTCTATATAGCAAGCCTACTTGTAAAGAAAATTATAGTTTAACAAAACTGTATCGGTTTTGTTCAATCCATAATATTCTCTACTAATTTATAATAATGGGATTTTGCTCTGCCATACCAATACAATCCTTATGACAAGCACAAAACGTCTCACTTTTGCTAACTATTATCGGGCAGCGACAAAGGATCTTGACTCACCGATAGTCTTAATTTCTCATATACAAAATTCACTTCTAAACGATGCCGTATTTACTGTGCCCTAACCGTAGTTACTAGGTGCCCGAACCGTAGTTACCGGAAGATGCCCTTACCATAGTTACTGGAAGGTGTCCATACAATAGTTACTGAAAGGTGCCCTAACAGTATTTACTGGAAGATGACCTAACCGTAGTCACTGGTAGATACCCCCACAGTATTTACTGGAAGGTGACCTAACCATAGTCACTGGTAGATGCCCTAACAGTATTTACTAGAAGGTGACCTAACCGTAGTCATTGGTAGGTGCCCTAACAGTATTTACTGGAAGGTGACCTAACTGTAGTCACTGGTAGGGCCATAACAGTATTTAATGGAAGGTGACCTAACCGTAATTACTGAACGATACTCTTCCAAAAACACAACAATAGTACTTTAGTGATTTTCACACGAATATCTTTCCGGGGCACACCAATATAGTCCTTATTTGAAGAGGCATACACTTCACTTCACAGTATGCCGTTGGTGTAGTACTGGTAGTTGTCGTACAGGCGCGTGGAGAGCGAGTTAAGCGCGTCTCGGACCAGTCTGTCGACCAGGCCCTGTAGTTGCGGCTCCGTCTTGCCCGCGTGGAAGCGTGCGCGGAAGGACGAGACGGCGCTACTACTGCGAAGGCAGGCCAGCTGCCCACCTGTGGGAAACACTAACATTAGATATGAAGGGTTATGGTGAGAGCTATACTCGCGGATACAGAGAAAGCCCCAGAACTTGAAATGATGTAACGAGGGAAGTGTAAGTGACCAGCTCAAACCTTTGTGGTTTTTAGGTGTTATTTGATGGCAAACATTATGTAAAAAGATATTATATGGTAGAATAAATAAAAAAAAGTATAGTAGCAGTAGAGCTTATTTGTGAAAGAGTTCGTCCGGGTAAGTATTACCTATTTCTGCCGCAAATCATTAGTGCTCGCATTGCTGTGTTTCGGTTTGAAGTGAAATGACGGGGCACATGAGACTTTTCATCTTTATGTCTCAGGGTGGCGGGCGCAGTGCAATACTACATAGGGTGCGTCCTAGGTGGACGTGAACTATGTGGTAATGCGTTGTTAAAGGCAGAGGTTACCGCTTAACGTCAGGTGGGCCATCTGCTTGTTCCGTCATTCCGGTGGATTCTTATCAGGCCCTCGAGAACAAGATACATTTGCAATAGGTGACCTATAGATGCGTCCAGAACGCAATTTTGAGATTTCTCACAATTTAACCGGAGAAACAGTAGAGAGTAGGCAGTCCCAACAGTGGGAACAGCATGCTGCAAGATGACGTCACATACCCATCCTCATCAGCTCGACGAGGTGTATGATCTGGTCGCAGTGCTTCCTGGCGGCGATCAGCCCGCGCAGGATGAGGATCTTGAAGTACTGGAACATGTCCGAGTGCTCACCGTCCATCACCTCCACGAACTCCTGAGTCAACTGAAACATACAAATTATACATGTTAATTTGTAATTCGGCCCATCCTTTTTTTTTCTTTGGGAACCCACAGGAAAAACCACACCGCACCACACCTTTTTTCACCGCACCGCACGCCATCGGCAGAGGATTCATTCGCAGACCTTAGAGCCAGGGTGGTCCCGGACTGTGCGGTTTCAGAGAAACTTCCTCCCGCGAACGCTCAGGTTGTGGATTGATCTCCCTGCTGAGTTTTTCCCGAGCGACTACCAGTATGGGGCTCTTCAAAAGGGGTATTTGGAAATTTTTCAACGCACGTGTGATGCCTCTGGTATTGCAGGCGTTCATAGGCTACGGTAACCGCTTACCAGCAGGTGGGCCGTAAGCTTGTTTGCTAACTTGGTAGTATAAAAAAAAAAAAAAAAAAAAAACTCCGGCGCCACCACCGCTGGTGCTTGTCATTTAGTGGTCTTGTCTTTTTCTCATCGGAAGGGAAATGGTGTGTACCTTAATTTGTACACTGAATTGCACTGTAAAGAGGCATGTTTTATACCAGACTATTATTTAATGTTTATTTACCAAAATTATCCATTTATATCTGACACTTTTGATAGCGCCATCTAGCGAGACAAATAAGCAGTATGTCTCCCTATAGGCGCCGCACGGCTTGTGCATTTGCTATTTTAAAGTTATTTTTCATTTTCATTTGTGTATTTTCAATATAATTTGCAACGTTACACTCCTTCCAAGTCGTCAAAGTCAGAGTCAAGTCATGTTTTAAGTAAAACGGTGGCCGTTTTACTAAAACTTTGGTACACAATTTCGACCAATTGAAAACTAAGTTGCGTGACTGAGCAGTCATTCAGACTATCAACGAACAGCCTAAACCGTAAGACAATTCGAAATGGTAGGAATTCCAGAAATTCAACCCCTAAAGGGGTGCAGCGGGGTGTTTAAGTTTGTATGGAAAAGTACACGCGGACAAAGTCACGGGCATGCCACTAGTAACATGACATGCAAATCGGCTTTAAAAAAGTGATGTTTTTTAGTCGTTTCAACCCCTTGTGAGTAGGCGCGCGGTATCTGACTGAATATCGTTATCTATTCATTTCATCCTCAATCTATCGCCGCAAATGTTTTGTCAGAGATCTGTTGTCTCTGCTAAAAAAATGATTTCTTTTCCACTTTTGATTTAATGACCATTTGGGAAATGTTGAATCGATTCAAAGTAAAGAAAAAAAAACTTTATTTGCTTACCTTGAATGGTGAACTCTCGAATCCCAAATTCTTGGGCGATATCGAGAAGATGAACCCAAAGTCTATGTGTATGATGTGGCCGGCGCTGTCCAGTAAAATATTCCCGTTGTGCCTGAAATAAAATAATAATCAAATCAGAAAAATACCAAAAAAAATACTAAAATAATTTTAATTGAAAAAAAAGAAAGAAAGAATATATATTTATTTGTATACAAGAACTACACTAAGAAGAAACAGATATGGAGGTACTAGGTGTAACTCAAGTAACAAAATGGTTGTGCCTCAGCATGAGTTGGTTGACAGCAAACTAGCAACCAACGCTGGTCTTCCGGCAGAACCACTACTTGGTATCATACTTAGTTTGAAAACTCAAAAGAACTAAACATTTTGAGGTAAAAACAGGCACATTGAGGCTCTGCCTACCCCTTCGGGGGAAAAGGCGTGTGTGTATGTATGTATGTATGTATGTATTTTGAGGTAAATTAACACAAGAGCAATGTGTCCAGCAAGAAAAGTGTTCATATAGACACATTCTAGCTATAGTCTATTTTAAAATCTAGGCCAATGTTATAGTAGATAATCCTATCCTGGCCTACTAATATTTAAACGCGAAAGTTTGGATGGATGGATGGATGGATGTTTGTTACTCTTTCACGTAAAAACTACTGGATGGATTTGGATGAAATTTGGAATGGAGATAACTGGACTAACAATAACCCCCGGAATAACACATAGGCACATTTTTATCCCGATATTCCCACGGGATCGAGACTTACGCGGGTGCCGCTTGTCTTAGTATATTATAATAGGCTTCGATCTGATCGCAGAGAATCTACACATGAAATGAAAAGCTTTTATCAAAGAAAAAATGGGAACATAAACTTTTAATATTCTGAAAAACATCAAGAAATCAAGATTCAAAGGCTAAATTGATAAAATCCGAAATGAGGAGATCCGTAGAAGAACCAAGGTCTGACATAATACTCAGAATCATGCCATATAGCATGCGGAACTTACAACCGTTGGGAAATAAAGGTTCTTGAGTGGCGACCACAAACACAGTGTAGGAAGACCCCCTCTGGATGGACCCACACTTTGAAGTTAGCAGAAGTCCATGGATGGAGATGGCTCAAGACCGTTCTCCTTGGCATTATATGGGGGAGGCCTAAGTCCAGCAGTGGACTTTAGCAGGCTGATAATGATGGTGGTAGCTATAAGAGGGCTGGCACGGGCATGGAAGGTGCAGTCAATCGGTGGATGGAGATGGCTTAAAACAGTTCGTCGTGGCATTATTTGGAGGAGGCCTATGTCCAGCAGTGGACTTTAACAGGCTGATAACGATGGTGGTAGCTATAAGAGGGCTGGGCACGGACATGGAAGGTGCAGGAAGTCTGTGGATGGTGGCGGCTTAAGATAGTTCGTCGTGGCATTATATGGAGGAGGCCTATGTCCAGCACTGAACTTTAAGAGGCTGATAATGATGGTAGTAGCTATAAGAGGGCTGGCACGGGCATGGAAGGTGCAGGCAGTCGGTGGATGGAGGTGGCTTAAGACCGTTCGTCGTGGCAATATATGGGAAAGGCCTATGTCCTGCAGTGGACTGCCACAGGTTGATAATGATGGTGGTAGCTGCTGAGGGCTGGCACGGGCACGTTACCTGTCCTTCAGCTGTAGCAGGTAGCTGGTGAGCGCGTAGGCGGCGGCAGACTCCACGAAGTTGTTCTGCGCGCGCAGGAAGCCCTCGCTGGTGGGCGGGCCGTGTTCAAGCTCGAGCCAAGCGCGCAGCGTCGCGCCAGACTGCTTCTTGATTTGATGGAGGGACACCGAGTTTAGTACCTGGAAATACATAAATAACTTAAATTATATGCTATGAACCGTTATTCGAGACCTACAACAAATGAGATAACATGACTTCCGGTAAACACGTCACTTCCTATTCCGTCCCCACTCACGCCTCGCCCCGCCCCTCTGGAGCGAGTGGAGGGGGGTAGAATGCAGCTTGCCGATGTGGCGACTTCTCTGCTCACTTTGGCATTGATTTTCGGTGAGTTCACAACTCTTCCTATCAAAATAAAACAGCGTTGCTGTTCGCATAATAATTTTATTATTATTTTTAATTATTAGGATTAAAAACGCTCGCCTACCATCGTTTCTATAAAATGAACGAAAATAAATTAATAGGCGAGGGTAATCAGGAGCTTGCTCCTGATGCTCCTCCGGAGTATGAGGCATTGCCATCATCGTCGTTTGCGTCTTCGTCGTTGTCATCTTCAAGTCCTGAAGCCCCTCGACGTCATCGAAAGCGGAGTAGAAAGGAACCACGGGAAAGCGAAGACGCCCACAGGTTAGATGTGCTGACGAATCAAGTAAGCGATATTGTTAACTTTTTGAAGAGTAACATGCCTAAGAATTTCAAAAATTACCAGGCCGACTCTGACCCTGAGTCTGACTCAATATCTTTACACCCTGCTCAGGAGCTTAAAGTGTCTCTATTTGCTCAACCCTTGCTAAGTGAGCGTAATAAAGCAAAGAAGTTAGAATTTGAGGTTAACACTAATCTGAAAGAGCCTGAGGTCAACGACTCCACGACAAACAGGCTCGCATTACTAGATAAGTTGCATCACTTTGACTCTAATGAGTGGGAGAGGGTTAGATATGTTGAAACTGAAAAGAAGTATGTAGCCAGACCAGGTTTTTACGAACTTGATGTTAACACAGAGCTACGGCACTTTGACTCGAACTCGAACTGGTTAAGACTTCTTGATAGGTCGTTCGGCGCTATGACTCATGCTCTGGTGCAACAAAATGAACTTTTAAAGCAAAATTTTCAACAGTTAATTGAATGGAGTCAACTGCCTACGACTGCTTTGAGTGCTGATACACTGTTTGAAAAAATGCACTCTCTGTTTTCGGAAAAATCTACCTACTTAAAGGTTTCAGAGGATTTGCTTCAACTGATCTGTGGAAGAAGAGCAGATATTATCCAAAGACGCCGTGATTGCATCTTATCAAGTGTCAAGGACAGATATATAAAGCATGATTTATCAAAGATTCCACCCACAAATGCTAACCTTTTCAACCCACAGCAGCTAAGTACTTTTTTAGAGAAAGCGGGTGGCACTAATAAGCTATTTACAGCTCAAAAACGTTCTGCGGAAGAACCACACCAGATGTCCATGCAGAATAGACAAGGTGGCCCTCAAGCTAAAAGACCGCGGAGGTCCTTTCGAAATGCTGAACCAGATTACGATCCACAGCCCTCGACAAGCTCTCGAGCGGCAACATTTAAAGATTTCAAGGGCAAGAATCAGAAAAACTTCGATAACAGACGTCCGAAACAAGGTGACAAAAAATATCCCACTACCCAAAATAAAAAGCCTGATAGGTACCGTAAATGACTCTGAATCAGTATTTTTTTATGCCGGGCGTTTAAAAGACTACATACAGGTTTGGGAAGCCTTAAGCGCTCCCAACCATATTTTAAAATTAATCAGGGGGTATCGCATTCCATTTCAAGTGAAACCCCCACTCCAAAACCCAAATTTACTAAAACGCTTTCAAACGCCAACAAGCTCGTCTATGTCAGAACAAATAACAACATTAAAAAATCAAAAAGTTTTGATTCCCGTAAAACTAGCAACACCAAGTTTTGTCAGTCCGATGTTTTTAATAAAAAAAAACAGATTCAAGCAACCGTACAATTTTCGATCTGCAGAATTTGAACGACTATGTGTCGGTAGTAAAGTTCCGTCTTATAAATGTACAGAGGGTACCAACATTTTTACAAGCAAACGACTGGGTAGTAAAGATAGATTTAACTCAGGCCTATTTCCATCTCCCAATCGCCCAGTCGCATCAGCGTTATCTACGGGTCCTTTACACACCCGAAGCTACCCGAAGGCCAGAACTGTTGCAAATAACGTGTCTTCCGTTCGGCCTATCGTCCTCGCCCAAGGCATTCGCAACGGTATCGAATTGGGTCGCACACCTTTTTCGAACCAAAGGCCTACGAATAATTGTCTATCTGGACGATTTCCTGATAGCCCATCAAGATCGTCACATGTTACAGGACCAAGCTGCGGAAGCTATTCGTGTCCTAACCTTACTGGGGTGGATGGTAAATTTTCAAAAGTCAGTTTTGAATCCCACCAAAGTGATCGAATATTTGGGCATTTCATGGAATCTCCACATGAATTCCAAACAATTACCGATCGACAAAGTACTGAGGATCTCTGCCAGAATCCAAGGTTTACTAAGGGACAATCGTTGGAGTGTCGTTTGCCGAAACACGACCCTTTTCTAAAGTTCCGAATAGATCCACAAGCTGCGACGGAACTCTCATGGTGGCTCGAAACGCTAACGCAGAGCACGCCGATACATCAGCGTCAGGTGTCACATCACATCACAACCGACGCCTCTGGCAAGGGCTGGGGTGCACTAGTGGACAATTTACCGGGCAGCGGGATATGGAGCCCAGAACAAAAGCTTTGGCACAGCAACCTAAAGGAAATGTGGGCTTTGATACAAGCAATATCATTATACAGACTGCATTTACAGAATTCCACAGTACTAGCCCAAGTAGACAACAGAAGTGTAGTAAGCTACATAAGAAACGAGGGCGGCCTGCAATCAAAGAAACTCTTTCAACTAACTCGGGAACTGATCCAACTATTAGACAACCACAACATTCATCTGATTGCACAGTACATCCCAGGACGGTTCAATACCGAGGCAGACGGTCTGTCCCGACACAAACTAGCGGGAGAATGGTCGCTAACGCAACAAGCATGTCAGAGGGTATTCAGACGTTTCGGCGTACCCACGATAGATTTGTTCGCCTCCGAGAGCGCACACGTACTTGCGCGTTACGTCTCGCGAGACTGCAACGACTCGAACGCAGAATATCACGACGCATTCAGCAGGACATGGTCGTACACCCTGGCCTGGGTGTTTCCGCCACCGCACCTGATGCCGCGAGTCCTCGCACATCTGAACAACGCGAGAGGCCATTACCTGATAGTGGCCCCGCGCTGGCACAGAGTTTATTGGCGTCCGGATCTGAAGATGAGAGCAGTAAGTGCACCGTACACAATAATCAATCTACGCAATTGTCTGTTCGATACGCGAACGCTCTTACCACCGCCTCAGGTCAACCAAGTTCACCTGGAAGTTTGGTTAGTCAAAGGTGGTCCCAACATTTAGATGGGTGGTCACAAGATGAGCTTCATTTATTAAATTCTAGCTGGAGGCCTTCTACCAAAAAGATGTATTCAGGTATCTGGAAGAAGTGGCATGATTGGTGTTTATCTCATTCATTTGATCATGCGAACCCATCTAGTGCTCAATTAGCTAAATATTTGGCATTCCTACATTTACAGCAAAAGTTATCTTATAAAACTATTTTGGTATATAAATCTGCTATATCCACCCTAGTGTGTTCACAAGCAGAGAAACTCAGTAATGATCCTCTGGTACACAGAATATTAAAGGCTATATCACTAGCGAATGTACAGGCAAAACCGAAAACAGCACATATTTGGGATCCAAGAGTGGTAATAGAATGGCTTACTTCAAATTCACCCTCTGTTTTCAGCTTACTGGAAGTATCAAGGCGTACTGCAATAATTCTACTACTGGCATCAAGCCGAAGAGTGCACGATCTTACATTGTTGCACATAGATGCAGACCATTTCCAAGACAATGGAGACAACATTATCATGCATCCAGTGTTTGGCTCTAAGACTGATAATTATGTACATAGACAATCATCATGGAAGTTGAAGGAAAACCAGGAGAAAAATGTGTGTCCAGTACGGTGGCTCAGAAAGCTAATTGATGTGTCATCGTCACGCAGACATAATAGTGATCTTAGTGAATTGTTTATTTCAACTTTAGGTAAGGTCAGGCCAGCTTCTCGTACCGTGATTGGAGGCTGGATTAAAACTTTACTCAGAGATGCTGGGGTTGAAGCAACTCCTGGCTCCACCAGGAGTGCTTCGGCATCACTGAACTGGCTTGAGAATCATAAAATTGAGGAAATCATGGAAAAGGGAAACTGGCGTGTCCCTAACACATTTGCTAATTTTTATTCTGCTGAAATTATATCATTCCAGAATAATAAGAATTTATCTAATTCATTTGAAGCGGTGTAAATGTTATTTTGTAATAATTATACAAGCCTTATGCATATGCAGAATATGAACATAGACATAATTATTTGTGATAATTTCTTTGAACTGTGATTATGGTATGTTTGAAATAAAATAATGATTGATTTACTGTTCAATTTTATGTCATTATTTTCCTAACTAGTTTCTTGCGGTCAGCAGGAAACTCTAGCACCCAACCTAGTAGTAGTAGTCATGGGTGGCTAATATAGTTTTTGTTATACTTTGTAAGCATTATCTAAGTATTTGTCCTCATCGACAAATTACTTACCTACTTGTCACACTTTGGCATACTTAGTTACCTTTAGCTTGCCATCAGGCGATAATAAACAGGTCTCATTTGTTGTAGGTCTCGAATAACGGTTCATAGCATATAATAGAATGTTTTACCTGAAAATAAAACAATTATTATATGCGGAACCTTATTCGAGACCTACATTTTCAATCCTGCCTGCTGGCCCTTAATTATTTGGCCATCTCAAATGAGAGGCAAAGTGAGCAGAGAAGTCGCCACATCGGCAAGCTGCATTCTACCCCCCTCCACTCGCTCCAGAGGGGCGGGGCGAGGCGTGAGTGGGGACGGAATAGGAAGTGACGTGTTTACCGGAAGTCATGTTATCTCATTTGTTGTAGGTCTCGAATAAGGTTCCGCATATAATAATTGTTTTATTTTCAGGTAAAACATTCTATTATACACTGTTTTTTATTTTACATTATAATAATTTAGCCTCTTATTATACAGTTCACGTACCAGTCTCTTAAACGACTCCCCTTGAGTCAGCCCTTTTAATGTCTACCGGCAAATCGTTCCAAAGCCGAACAGCCACAACCGAAAAAGAGTTTGATCGGAAAGAAGTCCTATGTAACGGGATGTCAAGAAGAAGATTATCAGCAGACCTAAGTACCCTGTCATGAGCGTCATCTAGGAATTGGAAACGATCCTTTAGTTACCAAGGGGTGTGCGGATTCTTTAGAACTGAGAAGAGTAAACAAAGGATTCTCAAATTCCTACGCTCTCGCTTAAACTTAAATGGCTCCCTATTAGCCATTTAAGTTTTGCACGAAAAAGACTGACGTGATCGTACTTACGCAGATTATAAATAAAGCGGATACAACGACGTTAGGACGTTACGTTGAGAAGACGATCAAGCTTACTCAGAAGTTCCTCAGTCAGATCTAAAAAGGCGACGTCAGCATAATCGATAATCGGCACAAGGAGCGAGCCTTGCCTTGTTGCCTTTAATAATGTAATAGATGCTGCATAGCTTCTGAGGAGAATACAACCCGGGCAGCTTCTTTGGTTTGGTCCAAATAAGCTGTCCGTATAACTACTATACTGTATATTTGTATGTATGCTGTTCCTTAGAAGTACAGGCAGCTTCTACGAAGGTTTTAACTTCTTTAGAAGCTGCTGAGATTGGGATCTCCTTAGAATCTGCCCAGATTGTAGCTTCCTTAGAAGCTGTACGGATTGAAACCTTAGAAGCTGCCCAGATTGTAGCCTCGTTAGAAGGTGTCTGGAGTGTAACCTCCTTTAATCCGCGCAGCTTCTAAGGAGGTTTATTTACAGCTTCCAAGGTTTCCAACCACGCAGATTTTAAAGAGGTTACAATCCGGGCAATAACCTCAGAAGCTGAACGGATTATAACCACCTTAGAAGCTGTGTGGATAGCTAAATAACCAAATAAATAATGCTGGACAGTTCACACGACATTATCTAGACCCAAGCTAAGCAGAGCTTGTGTTATGGGTACTAGATAACTGATATACTTACTACAATACATTACACAGAAAGATATTTTTATACATAGAAAATACCCAGAACACCCTGAACAATTATCTGCAGATCATACAAATATTTGTTCCGAGGCGGGAATCGAACCCGCAACCTCCTGCGTCGTGGGCGAACCTTCGCCCGCCGCGCCACAGAGGTCGTCTTGTACAGGTCTAGCGCTTAACTGAAGCAGTCCCTGAGGTATGGAAGCGGTACGGGAGGGGTCTTTTCGTCTCAAATTATCAGATGACACGTGACATTATGTACGAACGAAGTAACGAAAACACCCCTCCCGTACCGCTCCCATACCTCAGGGACTGCCTCAGTTAAGCGCTAGACCTGTAGCTGCCCGTATTGTAACCTCTTTAAAACCTGCGCAGCTGACGTCGCTTGAATACAACGATAGCAATACTCCCGATATCACGACGTTTCTAAACAACTTACCGGCTGGATGAGTCCGGACTCTCGGTCCAAGCACAGTATCTCAGATAGATGCAATATGAGCGGCACGCGCTCTTGATTCCACGCGGATTGTAGCCTCCTCAGAAGCTGTCTGGAGTGTAACCTCCTTCAATCCGCGCAGCTTCTAACGAGTTTTACTTACAGCTTCCAAGTTTCCAACCACGCAGATTCTAAAGAGGTTACAATATGGGCAATAACCTCCTCAGAAGCTGAACGGATTATACACTCCTTAGTAGCTGTGTGGATAGCTGCCCGTATTGTAACCTGCGTAGCTGACGTCACTGACGCAGACGGCTTGAAAACGATAGCAATACTCCCGATATCACGGCATGTTATGAAAACTAAAATATGGGTTTTTAAATAGATGCCTTCCTAGATTTTCTAGATCTTCGTGCTCCAACGTCGGCCTCATCGTCACTTACCAACAGGTGAGAACGATGTCAATCGAGGATCTATCATAGATTCAAAAATAATTTAAAAAACTTACCGGCTGGATAAGTCCAGACTCCCGGTCCAAGCACAGTATCTCATACGGATGCAACTTGAGCGGCACGCGCTCTTGGTTCCACGCGGATTGTAGCCTCCTCAGAAGCTGTCTGGAGTTCAACCTCCTTCAATCCGCGCAGCTTCTAAGGAGGTTAACTTACAGCTTCCAAGTTTCCAACCACGCAGATTCTAAAGAGGTTACAATCAGGGCAATAACCTCCTAAGAAGCTAACCAGATTATACCCTCATTAATAGCTGTGTGGATAGCTGCCCGTATTGTAACCTCATTAAAACCTGCGTGGCTGACGTCGCTTGTCGCAGACGGCTTGAAAACCATAGCAATACTCCCGATATCACGACGTTCATGAACACTATGACATATTATGAAAACTATAATATGGGTCTCTTTAAGGCAAGAGTGAGTAGGTGCATTCTAGACCTTCGTGCTCCAACGTAGGCCGCATCGTCACTTACCAACAGGTGAGATCGAAGTCAATCGAATCGAGGGTCTATCATAGTTAACTTACCGGCTGGATAAGTCCGGACTCCCGGTCCAAGCACAGTATCTCATACGGATGCAACTTGAGCGGCACGCGTTCTTGGTTCCACGCGGATTGTAGCCTCCTCAGAAGCTGTCTGGAGTTCAACCTCCTTCAATCCGCGCAGCTTCTAAGGAGGTTAACTTACAGCTTCCAAGTTTCCAACCACGCAGATTCTAAAGAGGTTACAATCAGGGCAATAACCTCCTAAGAAGCTAACCAGATTATACCCTCATTAATAGCTGTGTGGATAGCTGCCCGTATTGTAACCTCATTAAAACCTGCGTGGCTGACGTCGCTTGTCGCAGACGGCTTGAAAACCATAGCAATACTCCCGATATCACGACGTTCATGAACACTATGACATATTATGAAAACTATAATATGGGTCTCTTTAAGGCAAGAGTGAGTAGGTGCATTCTAGACCTTCGTGCTCCAACGTAGGCCGCATCGTCACTTACCAACAGGTGAGATCGAAGTCAATCGAATCGAGGGTCTATCATAGTTAACTTACCGGCTGGATAAGTCCGGACTCCCGGTCCAAGCACAGTATCTCATACGGATGCAACTTGAGCGGCACGCGTTCTTGGTTCCACGCGGTTTGTAGCCTCCTCAGAAGCTGCGCGGCTAGCATCTCTTGTCTCAGGTCATCGCCCACTTTGACGATGCAGCCGAGAAGACGCCAGCCCGATAGCGAACCGTAAGGGGAGACGGATCGCATGCGCGCTAGTTTGTTTTCCCACGATTCCTGTGAAAGATTTAATTTGGTCAGTGACAAATTGTAGCAATTTTTAGCAGGCTTGGCGGAGTGACCTCGGGTTTTGTTTACGTTGTGCTGCTACTCCCACACATTCCAGGACTACGTGGGCAGCCGATTCTTCTTCGGTCAGACACCCTCTGCAGTGGGCTCTGCACCTCTGTGGCTTCGATGTCGAAGGTGTTTGTTCAGGAGACAGTGTCCTGTGAGTGTCGCCGCGATGGTGCGAAGGTCTATTCTTTGAAGGTTGAGCAGGCGACGTGTCAGTTGTGGTAAGGCAGCCGGTACGGCAGTCAAGACTGTCTGCAGTCCGTAATCCGTGCCCAGCGTTCATTGTGTTGGTTAATGGTGCGGAGCCGCATGTGCGTAGCTGAGAGAAGGGCAGAGGGAGGAATCAAGATGGGCCCTCTGTGGTTGTTCCCGACCGTCCGGAACGTAGCTAGCCGGTGGCTGATGATGAATCTGCTACAGCAACAATCTGTTTACCTTGAGCGCCGTGGCGGAGGGGTCGTGCGGGTCGTGCTTGAAGGCGTTAGGCGGCGGCGCCTGCGTGGCGTGCTCGAGCCGGCGCCGCACCTCGCCCGCGCCCACCGCCAGCGTCTCGCGCGAGCCGCACGACGACGCCGACTGCGCCGACACGCATGACATCGCCGACATCGCTGACACCTGACACACATTCACTCATCAGCATGGAACATAACTTCCCTATTAAAAAGTTAAACATGTAAAAAGTCAAAGCCCCTGACTATTATCTTCTTCCTTCGTCGTTCCCTCATTGCTAAAGATCGTGACTCCTTTGGTGCAGTCTATGAAGCCTAATTCTCTTATTTATGTTAAAGGCACACTGCTAGTATATTCGGGTGATTAGAATACAATTTTTGACGTTTGTGACATCGATACTAGATATTTGACTATTTTTTATTTCGTGGCGTCACAATGATAAACATCGGACATCGAGGGCGCTCAGGCAGGCCTGCGAGCTGCTGGGCCTTGATATCGGGTGGCTGGACTAGCTCCACCCGTCGCGCAAAAAGGGCTCACTGGCGACCTAGTTGCGGAAAAGTGTCTACTCTACAAGTTTTTTTTTGTATACAACTTGGAATGACGGATCAAACAGATGGCCCGATGATGATGTTAAGCGGTACCCTCTGCCTATGAACAGTGCATTACCCGTAGGTCACGTCCACCCAGGACGCACCCTAATGTAGCATTGCACCGCGTCCTGAGACATAAAGATGAAAAGTCTCATGTGCCTGTAATTTCACCGGCAACCATACACAGCAATGCGAGCACGCATAAATGCTTTGCTTTGCGGCAGAAATAGGTATGATGGTAGTACTTCCCCGGACGAACTCGTTCACAAAAAAGCACTACTACTACTTGATGGTTGCACACTGGGTTGAATGATACAAGTTAATGGTCCTTACTACTAGGGCGGCCTCACCTGTGACAGGGCGTCGGGCGCGGGCGCTCTCTGCTGATACTGCGTGCTCAGTTCTTCGTCGTCATGGCTCCAGCAATCCCCTGCGTCCATGTCATCCAACGCGGTGTAGAGCGACAGAGCTGGCCATTCCGGAACAAGGTTCTCTTCGCTCTTCGTATGCCGAATGGGCGGTGAGTGGGGAGCGGGCGGCGCGGGGGGTAGGAGACGAGGGGGGAGAGGCTCGTGCCCGTCCGTTTCTAGTACTTCGACGTACATTATGAAGGGGGCCTGTAATAGAAGAACACATAAGGTAACATTAAATTATTGATTCTCCTGTCGTATTACTGGTATTTTCTTGTGGTGTCTGAAGTATGTACCTTTGATTAGAAGAAGTAACCAGTGCGGTGAAGGGATTAAGCAGAAGACCAGGCCCACCATAAGGGTCGATAAGTTAGAATCTCGTCATAATGTAAATTTTATTTATTTTATTGTGCGAGTGCCGACTGACCGTCCATCGACCTACATGAATAGTGAGTTCTGGACGAAGGGAGTCTCAAGTTCAGTAAGTTCACTGGTAATAGTGGTAATTTTTGTGATTTGTACTGAGTGAGCGGGTGCCTTTCTATCATAAAGATGTTGTTTATGAAATACCTACTTAGTACCTAGTAGTTACGTACCTACATAGGTATGTAAGTGGTAGTTTTAAATTGTTAAAAAATATAGGCTGTGATATAGCTATATTTAATCTAAGTTAAGGTACATGGAATGTTATGTAGTGCAAGTTACTGAAGACAAATAAAGTTTTTTTAAATTATTATTATTATTTTTTCATTTTCTTTTTCTCTCGAAATATAAATATTTCGGTATCAATGACACTATTATTAATAGTAGATAATGCACTATGGGAAGAGAGCAGTGTCTTACGTCGTGGGCGGCATATTGAACCCTGAGCGTAACTAGGGACTCTAGTGAGTTATGTGGAGTCCTGAGTGAAACGAGGAGTCCAAGCTGCCCTGGACGAGATGACAGGCTTTATCCCAGAGGAGCATACTCTACTTTTCAAAAATTTTAAAAATTCACTGTAAATCACAGCACATTATTTTGTTACACATTCTGTGAAATCGAGTTCTGCTTATGGTGGCCAGTTCGATTTTCGAGCGGGATTGTGAACTTGAAACCTTCCATAATACAGAGTCTTTTATCATCGGTTACCTTTCTGGCAACTAACTACAATAAGTACCGCAAGCTGGTGACCTAAAGCAGAGTGACCAAGAAAGAACCGGGACCCGACAAACGAACAAATAACAGAATCAACGTGACAAAAAAGTGGGTCTCTCTAATGAATGTACGTCTGAGCAATAGTGAGACGTCAATAACTAGATTATGCTAATCTGTCGTCTGTACATTTTCGAACGATAAACAACAAAGGAATAAATCTCAGACAGCTGTGCTCCATAATAAGAAGATAAATGCAGTTATCTGCCAACAAAAGGTAAAAGAAACCCCAATTGTTATAGCAACTATGTAATTATGAGTTGCTATTATTTATTAGTAAGTTGTACAACAATACAGTCTCTTCCCGCGGAAGTCGACTAAAGAATTACACCAGGGGATGGGCTGCAGCATCCACGCCTGCCACTCATGGTGATTATGCCATATCATACCACATGTTAATCTTTATTTTAATTTTTGACGCTAAACATGTACTTGGGTACATTGTTGTTAAACGATAGGTAATCAATAGGTTGTTTGTTAAACAATTTATTAAAAAATAAAAAAACGTAATAAAATGCAAAAATAAATTAAATCAAATCAAATCGTCCAATTGTAAATACATAAAAGTAAAATAATTGATATGAAAATAACACTAGGTATTCATTAAAAATCAGTAATTTGCTTAAATCTTAGGAACATCACAAAATATGGGTTTAAAAGCCAAGGTTTCGTCAATGCGATCACCAATCCCCCCCCCCCCCCATTGCATTCTAATAGTTATTTATTGATAATTTAAATTATTATAAGTCAAGGCGAGTTTGACAACTACTTAAAAGTAGCACACAATTAGTAGTATATAATTACATGATTATAAAATAAATTTAAATTCTAATTAAAGTTCATTCCTAACAATTACAATTATAATAAAAATGCAAGTCAAAAATCAAAATACAAGTATTTTGACATGAATTTTGTTTAATTGTTGTGTTTATTTTAACACTAGTTACAACAAACAAACAATTAATTATCAATCAAACTATTGTAAGGTGTTCAATAAAGTACTTTCATTCAGTCATTCGTTAAAAAGTATAGGTATATGTACATTTTAATTTAATTTATACGCTATGAACTCGTCATAGGTAAAGAAATTTTGCTGTATAAGCCATGGGGGAGGCCTATGGCCTAGGGGCCTCGCCTAGCAGTGGACGTCTAATGACTGATGATGATGGAGTACTAGAATGCAAATAGATAAATAATGCTGGACAGTTCACACAACATTATCTAGCCCCAAGCTAAGCAGAGCATGTGTTATGGGTACTAGATAACTGATATACTTAATACAATATATTACATAGATATTTTTTATTAATGTGGAAATGTGGAGTTACTCATCGTCCTATTTTTAACTTCATTATCAGCTGTTGATAACAAACAGTGCGTCAAGCAGAAAAAACTAATCAATATTATCAAGCATTGAAAAAGGCATTTGGAACAATTTATGTTTATGACACCAACGCGTCTGTCGTGACGTCATGACTCATACACACAATAATACACTTTATAAATACATAATACGTGTCATCATCAACGATTACAAGCCCACTGCTGGGCATAGTCCTTACCCCTACAGAATACCTATAATTTGTACCTGCTAGTTAATTTTAATTGAAGTCACAAAGTATTATTTACCTAAACATCTTTACCAAAGTCAAAGTCAAAGTCAAAGTCAAAAGTATTTTATTCATTGAAATCACAAGGATCATTTTGAATCGTCTTAAAAAATAAATTTACATTTACTCCTGTTCCAACGCAACCAGACCTAGAAGAATCAGGCAACAAACACGGTCTGTTTTTCTTTTGATGATCCTTCTTACTACTAGGTGGAGAGCGCCTGTGTGGTGCCTCGAGAACAAGTGGAAGCTGATTCAAGGAAAAAAGGAAAACCAAATTAAAAGCCTTACTTAGGTAGGCAGTCAAAAGATGATAGAGAGAAACAGCAAACGTTCATAAGGCAGCACACACTACGCTTGATGTACTCATAAATAAATAAATAAATAAATAAATAAATAAATAAATAAATAATGCTGGACAAGTTCACACAACATTATCTAGCCCCAAGCTAAGCCAGAGCTTGTGTTATGGGTACTAGGTAACTGATATACATAATACAATACATTACATAAATAGATATTTTTTAAAACATAAATACATAAATAACATCAGTAATAAATTATATGCAGGTACAGACATTGCAAATTGACAAATTAGGTGTCGAGGGGCAGAGCGACATCAGGCCACGCGGCTTTATCATTAACATAGTCATGTCGCTTTCTTAATTAAATTATTCTTTATGTAAGATTTAAATCTTACCTACCTGTGTATGTGTTTTTGCTTCTTAATATAATATAATATGCATGCTGTGGTTACCTATACAGTGGTGGCCATATAATTAAGAACGCTGATATAAAGGGAAGATTTTTTCCAACTAAGATGCAAAACTAATTGTATGCATTTGTTTTTATTTCTCTCGGTATCGTAAAACATTTCCATATTACCACTGTATTCATTGATACACATGATTGGCTAAAAATCAATAGGCAAACTTTTTACACTACTTTTAAACAAAGTATTCCTCATTACTGGCTGGTCACGTAATTAAGAACGCTAAGTAGTTTATACCTTTATTCAAATTTAAATAGAGAACACTCAGTCGATTTGTTACTGTTTGTATAATTTTGGCGCCATTACGTGCTGTAAAAGATTAAAGGTGATTGCTTCTTTAGAAAAAACAATGGAAAAAATAAAAGTTGTGATAAATCTACAAGGGAAGTAATAATAAAACTTCGCCGGAAGAATTGGTCTTATAAAAAGATAGCCGACCATCTGCAATGTTCAAAAACGATGGTTTTCCACGCTGTAAAGCATTTTGCTACGTATCAAACTACTTCGAATGTTCCACGTGTACCTAAACAGAGAAAAACAACTCCTCGAGATGACCGAAACATCGTTCGTATGGCAAAACAAAATCCTTTTAAAGGGTCCAATGAGCTTAGAAAAGAATATTTTGGTGAAAACAACCCTTCAGCAATCTCAGCACGCACTATTCGAAGACGTTTGGTAGAAGAAAAATTGCACGGCAGGATAGCAAGAAAGGTACCCATGTTAAAACTTTGCCACAGGCAAGCCCGGCTTGCATTTGCGAGAAAGTATGAAAACTGGACTGTGCAACAGTGGAAAAATGTACTTTTTTCTGACGAGACGAAAATAAACAGAGCATGTTCTGATGGAAAACGATATGTACGACGTCCCCCGAATACAGCATTCGACTCAAAGTACACGAAAGTTACATTAAAGCACGGTGGTGGAAATGTGAAAATTTGGGGTTGCTTTTCTGGACATGGTGTAGGACCTGTAAAGTTGATAGAAGGTAACATGGATCAGTTCCAATACAAAAATATACTGGAAGAAACAATGTTACCATACGCTGAAGACGTTCTACCGGTCATTTGGACATTCCAGCATGACAATGATCCAAAGCACACTGCACGCACCGTAAAGGAATTTCTTACAGCGCAATTAGTTTCTGTCTTAGACTGGCCTGCTAACAGTCCAGATCTAAACCCAATAGAGAATCTGTGGTTTGAAGTAAAGAAAAAGGTTTCAAATACAAAGTGTGGAAATTTAAAAGAGCTGTATGACGTTTTTTTAGAAGAATGTAACTCTATTTCTCTTGCGAAATGTCAAAAATTAATAGAGTCAATGCCTCGCCGGTGTAAAGCTGTAATTAAAAGCCGTGGATATGCTATTAACTATTAATTTTAGTTAAATATTTATTAAATTTAATTTATGTTTTCTGGGCTACATAATATTGTGATTTTTTAAATCTAAGTGTCATACAAAAGAATTCCCGAGCAGTTAAATAAATCGTTCTTAATTATTTGTCCAGTTTCAGTACTATTTGAATGTGTTACTTTGATAAAATCAATAAAATGTGCAAAAAATAGTTAGCGATTTCATACTTTATTCTTAAGTCAGGTTGCTCTATTAATGTGACTATTATAATAACATAACTAGTTGCTTCTCAGAAGGTACACATCTCTGTGTATGATACGATTTAAATAAAAAACTTCTAGAACTTCAAATCGTTCTTAATTATATGACCACAACTGTAATTGAAGGAACACTAGATTTAAGTTACTTTATAACTATTATTTTTTACGATTGCGCTTCTTTCGTTGGTTTCGTTGTCGTTTCGTATGAGGTAGTGCTGGCCTCTGGTGTCAGAGTTTGTCAAGCCGCCCGAGGGCCTCTGACATGGCTTATCGACTGCTATTAATCAATAACAGCCGGGACCGACAGCTTGTTGGTGATTCAAATAGATTTTAAAAAAACTGTGGTTTGCCATAGTCACCACGGTTGGTATGCAATATTATGATCTGGTGGGGTACTATACTGACAAGTGAAATTCGTAGATTCTTTTAACTCGTTAGGAACTTTTAGGCAAGGGCGGTTCTACACTCCTTTTTCTTCACATGCTGTGGATAGAAGCATGATCATACAAATCAGGAATCAATATAATACTAACATGATACATAACATTGACATAATAATATTGTAACTCATCTTTACATAATCCTATTCAAACATATTTTATCATATTTGAACGCAGATTCACGAGCGCGCCGCGTGACAGTCGGTGCACATGAACCTAGCACATGAATCACTTTATAGAAATAACAAGTCTATGCCGATGTACCAACACTATGACGAGAGCCTGTGTTCGTTTGTTTATCACGTAAGAAGTGGCAACTACATGGCCGATGTTGACATGTTTTCTGCAAGTAAGTATATAACAATCGTCGAGTAGTTCCTGTTTGTCCCCGAATCTGTTCCAATTCAGGGACAGAAAGGAATTGCCAACACCTGTTGGCCCCGTCGCATTCGCGGACACGGGGACAAAATTAATTAAAAATTCCTGTCTGTCCCCGAATTTGGATTGAAGGACAAACAAGAATTAAAGTTACCTGTTGTCACCGAATTTAAGTAAATACGATTTCAATAGGTAATTTACTAGGAAAAATTTATGTGGTAGGCTTCCGTGTTTTTTTGGTCCAAGGTTTCTGGTAAAATTTCAAGATAATAATGAACACTTCAATTAAGTGATAGAATCCGAAGAAAGGAGATCCGTAGAAGAACTATCATCATCATCATCAGCCCACACTAGTCCACTGCTGCACATAGGCCTCTCCCAATACGCGCCACTGAGCGGGCTGCCTGTTTGTCCCCGAAGTTGTATTCAGGGACTCGAAATTACAGGCACATGAGACTTTCCATCTTTATGTCTCAGGGCGCGACGCAATGCCACGCAGGGCGCGTCCTAGGAGGACGTGACATGTGAGGTAATGCATTGTTATAGGCAGAATCTGCTCGTGCTTTCATACATTCAAATAAAAATAAATTAAAGAATACGCACGTGCCTTTAAATCGATTTATTCTAACCACGAAGTACTACCACCATACCTATTTCTGCCGCAAAGCAGTAGTGCTCGCATTGCTGTGTTCCGATTTGAAGGGTATGGTTTCCGGTGAAATTACAGGCACATGAAACTTTCCATCTTTATGTCTCAGGGTGGCGGACGCAGTGAAATGTCACATAGGGCGCGTCCTAGGTAACCGTGACCTATGTGATAATGCACTGTTCAGATGCCAATCAGATGGGCCATCTGCTAGTTCCGTCATACTAAGTAGCATAAAAAAAAAACAACGAGGAAAGGAGAAGCTGTATGAAAATTTTGCAGTAACTATAAAAAAAAATGAATGACGTGTGAACTTTAGCTGTTTAACCCAGTTGAAACCACCATCGATTAGCTATAAACCTAAGGTCGACTGATTGTTCTATGTGAATTTAATCTTGATAACACGTTTTTATTGTAGGCCACGCCACGCGAAGGTCGCTTGTCTCTACTCGATTGCATGATCGTATATAGGTAGCTTTTATTCGTGTTAAATACATTAAAGTAATAATTGATATAGTTTCCGCCCCACCTCGAAATTAGTCAGATAGACGACCTCCTTGGCGCGTCGGGCGGAGGTTCGCATGCGGCGCAGGAGATTGCGGGGTCGATTCCCGCCTCGGAACAAATATTTGTGCGATCTGCAGATATTTGTTCAGGGTGTTCTGGGTATTTTTTATGTATAATAAAAAATATCTATCTATGTAATATATTGTATTAAGTATATCAGTTATCTAGTACCCATAACACAAGCTCTGCTTAGCTTGGGGCTAGATAATGTTGTGTGAACTGTCCAGCATTATTTATTTATTTATTTATTTTTCTTGCGTCAGAAATAGGAATGCACGTACAGAAAAGCTATGGAACTCTAAACAACAAACAAAAATCTAAACTCTAACAAGAGAAATGCGCGTACCTATTTTAGACTGGATTCTCATAACGCAGCAGACATAATCTAGAAATAGTCTAAATCCTTGGACAAAACTTTACGAGGAATGCAAGCTACTTAGGTCTAGCAGCTCACGATTTGCGGAACTTAACATTTAGTTCTATTCAAGTGCTGAGACTATACCGCCGCATACCGCGTCGGCTCATAGCCTAGTGAGAGGTTTGTAATGAGGGTACGATCATTAGCTTTGAGTTTGATAAATCCTAGTTCCTAGGCAATCGTTTGTCACACTTGCACGTGGGAAAAGAGGGCCTAGGCCGTGGATATATATATGAAATGCGATACATTAACACATGTTTTCATAATCTTTATCAAAAAATATATTTAACCCAGTTATATTAAAAATGGCAGAGTTACGATGTTTGGATGTTTGTTACTTAATCACACCGAAACGGCTGAACCGATTTTGATAAAATTTGGTACACAGAGATTACACCTGGATTGAGCTATAGGGTACTTTCATCTTGAGCTTATGTTATGGGTACTAGATAACTGTTAAACTTATTACAATACATTAAATAGATAAATATTTTGATTACTTGATTATACATAGGACATACCCAGAACACCCGGAACAAATATCTGCAGATCGTACAAATATTTGTTCCGAGGCGGGAATCGAACCTCCAACCTCCGCGGGATTCAGTACCATTTGTGACATTTATTAGATCGACACTAGATCGGACGGAACATGATACGAACTTTATTTTGACTATTTTTTATTACGATGATTATGCATTACCACTTTGATATCATATCTTGATAATTTAGGGAAAATCCATTAAAAATATATTACTTTCGTGATAAACCGACACTTCCGGAAGTCACGGCCATAACTTTCAAAGATTTAAGGTATTCAAATTTTTTGGTGTTTTTTGCCGATTACAGCTCTTCAACACTTCTTCAGATAGCGAAAGTTGAGTTCGCGAAAACTAGGAGACTCAACACACATGTTTTAATTGATAGTATCTCATAAATGATGATGATGTCATCCAGGCCGATATCATCAGTTTAGCTATGATACCCTTAACCTAAACACATTTTTACAGTGTTTTTTTTTGTTTATTGTTGTTTTTCGTAGCTAAACTGATGATATTTATGAGATACTATCAATTAAAACATGTGTGTTAAGTCTCTTAGTTCTCGCGAACTCAACTTTCGCTATCTGAAGAAGTGTTGAAGAGCTGTAATCGGCAAAAAACACCAAAAAATTTGAATCTTGCGCCGCAACCGTGAGCATTCACTTTAAGGCCGCGCCAACCCCAGTCAGAAATCTTCATCCAAAAAAAAGCGTCGCTCCGTTAAAAAAAACTGTTTTTATTGAATATCTAGTAAAATACAGATCATTTTACAAAACCCCTACACTAAACCGTCGATTTCGTTGTATTGATTTTATTTATTTAATTTTTTACTCAATTACATGCACCATTTATAAGCAATGGAATCTAGGCAAAAAATAGACGTAACTTTGTATTTCTTTTCTATCGAGAAAATATTGTCGTATCGTGTTTCTGGTACAGTGCCCTCGGAATTATAATTCATGCATATTTTTAATTTGAATATTGCATTTGATTTATTCTGTTAAAAATCAAATCTAAGATTAGGAATTTTGCGGCATACCCCACCTTAAGTAGACTTTTTCATGAATCTTTATTTATCCTTGCTCTTTACAAAGGCTACCGTACGCTACCGATCCGTGTGGTTTCCGGTTTATAGGAAAGTTGTCGACCAAGACTGCAGTTATTTTAAAAGGTTATTCTACTACAGCACTTATTGGTAATATAATGTCATACTGTACAAACAGCCAACGGTCACATACAATCTTTATACCACACTACAATTCCGTGTCGTAGATTCTATGAGGACCATAGTACCAGAACACACGAGAAAAAGAACAAATTTTTGATCAAATAAACATTTGTCCCGCCTCGGGAATCCAACCGTCTCAGCCGGCTACTCGCCCGCTACGCTACGAACGTCGTCAGATTAAATTTGTTCAAGTAATAATTCCCTAATGAAAACGACATCGAAATTTTCGGGGTATATAAGACAAAAGAGGTCACGATCCGTTTTTTAACACCCGATGCGGAAAGAGGGGTGTTAGTTTGACCGCTATGTCTGTCTGTGGCACCGTAGCTGTAACGGGTGAACCAATTTAGATGCGTTTTTTTTATTTGAAAGCAGTATTTCTGGCGACTGTTCTTAGACATGTTTTATCAAAATCAGTTCAGCCATTTCATTGCATTATTGAGTTTTTTTATTTTTTTTATTCCTTCTTTTCTATGCTAAGATCACAGTGACTGTTACTATTATGGTTATATCTATATTAAGTAAGTTTGCTCACCTTATCCTTGCTGTTTAAAACGGCAGCGGCGTGCGGCGGTATCCGCAGCACATAGTGTGGCCTCTGGTGTAGTGGGAGCCAGACCCTCGCGGGCAGGTTGAGGTCCAAGGCTGCGAGTTCGGCTCTCAGCCGGCCGTTGCGTCGCTCTTTGTCGGCCACGCTCGCGAGCCGCCGCCCGATGTTCGTAAGCGATGTGAGGAACTGGAAATAGGTGTTATAAATGTGAGTTCTCATACCTAATATGACTGATACGTCTAAAACACACATTCAATCTGAGAAAGACAATTTCTACAGGTTCCTGATGCATAGCAGTGATAATTTTCGAGATAATTAAAGTGGATGCTCTCGCTTGAGGCGCAATATAAAAAAAAAATGATGTTTTGTTGCCCATTACAGCTCATCAACACTTCTGCGGATAGCGAAAGTTGATTTCGCGAGAACTAGGAGACAACACACATGTTTTAATTGATAGTATCTCATAAATATCATAAGTTTAGCTACGATAACCCTATAAGCAAAAAAAAACACTGTAAAAATGTGTTTAGGGTTATCGTAGCTAAACTGATGATATTTATGAGATACTATCAATTAAAACATGTGTGTTAAGTCTCCTAGTTCTCGCGAAATCAACATTCGTTATCTCAAGATGTGTTGATGAGCTGGGATTAGCAATAAACACAATAAATATTTAAATTTCGCACCTCAAGCGAGAGCGAGGCTGTCAAGAGTCAAATATGTTTCTCAGACGTATTTTTTTTTCATTATATTTCCAAGGACATGATAGAGCCCAAAACAAGATTCAAAAACAACATGAACTAACCTTTACTATATAACCTAAATATCTCTATTACCTGTCATCGTACATTGATTGATCAAATAAATAAATGTAACAAATAATATTATTTTAGAGAGCATTGTAGATTTATATTTTCGACTAACGACTCGTCCCAGCTTCGCACGGGTAGTTTCGGGATGAAAAACAGCCCCATCCCTGGTAGCCTTGTGAATGTAGCAGGGTGAATGTAGCTTTCCAATGGTGAAAGAATTTTAGAAATCGGCACAAAAGTTTTTGAGTTTATTCATTACAAACATACACACACACAAAAATACAAATCTTTCCTCTTTATAATATTAGTGTAGATTACGCAGCAAATACATACATACATAGACACACGCATTATAAGCTCTCACTACTGTAACCCCATGTAGGATAGGATCGGTGAGAATCTAATAGGCTGTAAATCGATCACAGAAAAGTCGAAATTATTTGGTAAAAGCATTTTTGCTCATTCAACTAAAACGAAACCCGAGCTCTTTTACAAAGTAAATCACAAACCACAACTTAATAGAGACAATTTATAGCCATCAAATGACGTGCTCAGAAAGCTAGCATGGATAACTCAAGACCATTATCATTAGAGCAATGAAAGAAATCTGGGCTACAGATTGTCTATCAACTACTTTACTATAGCGACCTAACTGTACTATAAAACTGCTCTACGAATGAGTATAAAGAAAGAAAGAAAATATGTTTATTTGTAACTCAATCAAAAACATAATAAAATAGAAGACAAAGCTAACAAATGTTTTCATTGACTCACAAAATGGTCTCTGTTACAACCAACGCTGGTCTTCCGACAGAGCCATTTGGTGACGTCACGGAAATAACACTTGACACAAAACAATCAAAAATATAACAAAAAAGACAAAAAACATCTACGACAACGGTTGACAAACACGAGATTACGAAACGGGCATTACCATAATCCAGGTATTTACGTTAACAAGTGACGTTTCTACACACGCTGCAAGAACTCAGGATAAAAATGAATATAATTAGTAAGTACACAGCATCATTATATGATACTTGGATCGCCTTTATGACACCCCTGATTTTTCTGACCTTCAAAAATAAAATTGCGTTATTTAAGTTTTAAAGGGACCCTTCTGACGCAAAAGTTATGAACAAAGTATTGCTTGTACTGAAAGGGCCTGGTTGCTTTGACGGTACTTGTCGATCAGCAAGTGTAGACAGGCACGTATTGCAAATGAAGTTTTAGTTTACTGAAAATAAAAAGATCTATGCCCAAGAGACATGCAAGTACCTTATATTTTCAGTACTCTGATAGGAACACGATAGGTAAATAAATTTCAACTCAATCGGCTGAGCAACGTTTCGGTTTTGGCGCAAAATTATATGTTTATTGTGTTTATTGCTAATCCCAGCTCATCAACAAATCTTGAGATAGCGAAACCTGATTTTGCGGAAACTAAGAGAACTAACACACATGTTTAGATTGATATAGTGTATCATAGTGTGTGTTTGACGACCTCTGTGGTGCGGCGGGCGAAGGTTGGCCTGCGACGCAGGAGGTTGCGGGTTCGATTCTCGCCTCGGAACATATATTTGTGCGATCGCAGATATTTGTTCAGGGTGTTCTAGGTATTTTCTATGTATAATAAAAATATCTATCTATGTCATATATTGTATCAAGTATATCAGCTATCAAGTACCCATAACACAAACTCTGCTTAGCTTGGGGCTAAATAATGTTGTGTGAACTGTCCAGCATTATTTATTTATTTATATATATCATTGGTAGACAAAAACAAAATCGAAATCGGTTCATCCGTTCGGGAGCTACGATGCCACACACAGACCACACACAGACACACACGTCAAACTTATAACACCCCGTCGTTTTTGCGTCGGGGGTTAAAAAGGGATGTACTCAGCATAATGCTGCAGTGAACTGCAGCGCTGATTTTCAGCATGGACATGTCACAATTATAACCAAATAATAAAATTAAAATGTATGTCTGTAATTTCGAAATAAATGCAAACTTTTATTTATACGATGCCGAATAATAAATTAACGTTTTTAGAATATTTGTGTGTCTGAAAATTGGCCTCGAAAATGCACCGAAATGACTCAACGGATTTCAATTAAAATTTTAGGGATTGAAACAGGACTTTTAACTTAAATTTTCGTGTATGTTCCATTTCGATAACTTGCAGGGTTTCGAAGATATGAATGTACCGCGCGGAACATAGCGGCCAGTAGCAAATAAGAAGTAATAAGACATTGTACATTTCGGCTGAAGTCGGATTGGGCCGGTCACATTTGCCGCATGCCCGACGATCTTTGGTCCAAAATCAACGGCATGGAGCCCACAGCTAAATAATGATTTAAAACGAAACGATTTCTATCGTCCGCTTGATGCTAACAAAATAATATTTCTATCGATGTTTTCCGATCAGCTATCTTTTCTTGCTCCGATTTCTATGGACTTCTATCGATGTGTTACAATCTGAAGTTTGTACGAATTATGGATAACCCGACCACTTTACAAAGTACGATTACGCTATGAACCGTGTATCAACGTACTAACCATTTTTAATCAACCGTATAATACGACTCTTTTATGCTTTGTCTATGATAGAAACATATTTTTACTCTGTGCTGTGTGACTTGTGCGAATTGTGCTATGCGTAGTATCCTATTAGTCAATCCTTGTTAGAAAAGTTTGTTTACATTTTAATAAATATACGAATTAAAAAATAAATAAAAATAAATAAATAATGCTGGACAGTTTACACATCATTAATAATTAATTATCTAATACTTATGGTTTGGAAGGAAAGTAAGTAACCACATTGTAGTGAAATGTATATATATAAGTACCTATGGACCCAAGTTGTGTTGATTCGTTCGACTCCAATTTAATATTTTTAACAAAATAGCGCAATACCGCTAAATATAGTAAAGTGTTTTGTACGTACTGAATGTTTTTATTTGATTTGGATTGTAATTAAAACCATGTTCAAACAATAAAAAAAAACACTTTTATGGCTTACCTTTTAGATTTCTATGGTTTGAAACAAACATTTACTTGTTTCTATTGCAATAGGTTGTGTTGCGATCAAATGCTGTCATTATTCATTGAAACAGTGGTACATAATCGCTACTTCATACTATCGATAGAAACACTACATGTCAAAAGGCTTTTTGTTGCAATCAAGTTTTGTTAGCAACAGGGTGAGTTGCATGATCGCTAAAACGTCATTTTCAATAGAAACAGCATTGAAACAGCGCACTGCTGATAGAAACAGGAGATAGCTAATCGCTCGGCTGATACAGCCAGGCGGTGTCGCGGCAGACCACGCATGAGGTGGCGGGATGAACTGGACGCCTATGAGAGGGAATGGGAAACGGTTGCAGCAGGACCGTGGTGACTGGCGGAAGTGGGGGGAGGCCTTTGCCCAACAATGGGACATTATGGGCTAATAGTAATAAGTAAGTAATAAGTAATATAGTAATAAGTAATAAGTAATAAGACATTTCTGTAAAATGGACAAAATAACAGCATCAGTAACCGGAACCTGTTCGTCACCTCTCTGCAGAAAATTGGATCAGTTCTATTCGTGTAGGAGTAAGATTTGTCTTTGAGTCAGGACCGGTACAGAAATACTGTGATCTCAGCAACTATGAGTAATCGATTACTCACTCGTTCTTTTTGGTGTTACGACTCAAGTGTTGAAATGAAAACATTTAAATTTTAAACAACTGTACTAAACGTTTCAGTTCTACCTTTATAATGCGAACTTCTAAGGAGTAAGTAAGTAAGTAAGTAAGTAAGTAAGTAAGTAAAAAGTTTATTTTGAGACACCATACATAGTTTTTTTACATAAATACAGTTTAATTATAGTACGTGTGCATTATGAAAGATATGTATAGTGCAGTCAAAAAAGGTCCGTGCTCAGCATAATGCTGCAGTGACCTGCAGCGCTGATTTTCAGCACGGACCTCGGTCGGGAGTGGAGTACACTACCGTCGTCTGCCTTTCCCGAAAATTATAATCTGGGTCTCTTCAAGGCTAGAGTGAATAGGTGCCTTCTAGACCTTTGTGCTCCATCTTCGGCCACCTCGTCACTTACCAACAGGTGAGATCGTGGTTAAACATTGTTAAAAAAAAAAAAGAGTTATTTTTCTAGTAATTAAATATCAACTTTTTGACGAAATGCGTGGTTCATTTATTACAAGCTTTTATTTATCTTGCTTTCTCGCTGTCTATAGTCTGGGGGGGACAAATCTTGCAACCTAATTTTAAACCAGTTCCAGCAACCCGATTAGGCAGATTTGATTCAAACCTGACAGGTTCCGATGATAATACAATATTATAGTGACGGTGAGCTGATCTGATGATGGTGACGGAAGTTGAAAAACGGAACGCCTGATAGTGTTTGGGCTCATTTTAACCTGCTCGCGATCCCGGTCACTAATTTCGTAAAAGATTGGTTAGTTCTTTTTTATAAAAAAAAAAATGATTTTCTTCAATTCTAAATAATAACTTATTAATTTACTACGCAAGGAAACAAATAATCGTGAATCTTAAATGACTCTGTCTTCAAATGTCACACATCCATAATTAATGTAAGAAGAAAATGTGTGTGTTAATGTTCTAAGAATACCTTTCATTAAGTTTATTAATATCGAACGTAAATGAAAAACATCGTTAGGATATTCCAATCAGATAATTAGTGAGTGTCAAAACAAAAAGTAGTATTTAAAAAAAATGCTACTCACTCTAGGGATCTAAGTAACCACTCTCATCAGCACTCATGTTATGACACCGCCAAAATAACGTGCCCATAAATTTTAGGGTTCCGTACCCAAAGGGTAAAATGGCACCCTATTACTAAGACCTCGCTGTCCGTCCGTCTATCACCAGGCTCTATCTCATGAACCGTGATAGTTAGACAGTTGAAATTTTCACAGATTATGTATTTCTGTTACCGCTATAACAACAAATACTAAAAAACAGAATAAAATAAATATTTAAGGGGGCTCCCATACAACAGACATGATTGTTTTTATAGATAATGGTACGAAACCCTTCGTGCGCGAGTCCGACTCGCTCTTGGCAGAGTTTTTTAATTAACTTTTTACTAGTGTTTGCCCACGGCTACTCTTGCTTTCTGCCACGGTAAAAAGTAGCCTAGGCTCAATCCCGGTCATAATACATCTGGGTACCTACAAAGTTTCATCGAAATCGGTTCACCGGTTTTGGCGTGGTTGAGTAACAAACATCCAAACGTCCACACATTGTAATTTTGAGTGAGGCCACCAGGGTCCCCTAACCCGATCCTCCAGGTGATCCCACTGAACTCATCAGGTCACCAGAATCCCCTTGAAACAAAATTTATAAAGTTGATATTTATGATGATATTACTATACCATTGAGTCTATGGATGGACTTTTCCACCCTTTTTTTACCGTGTTGTTTTTTTAAAGAATTATTTTAACTGGTTTGGTGTTTCCGGCCCAAGAATAGACCCCTCCATCTCCTCCCGTGGATGTCTTGAAAGCTGACTAAGGGTTTACATCAGGGGATGGACCGGCGAGTCTGACTCGCGCACGAAGGGTTCCGTAACATTATCTATAAAAACGGCAAAAAAAACACGTTTGTTCTATGGGAGCCCCCTTAAATATTTATTTTATTCTGTTTTTTAGTATCTGTTGTTAAAGCGGCAACAGAAATACATCATGTGTAAATTTCAACTGTCTAACTATCACGTCACCGTAAGGTTGGTCGGGCAGCCACTTTAAACACGTAATAGATGATGTGGGTTTGTCTAACTATCACGGTTCATGAGATACAGCCTGGTGACAGACGGACGGACGGACATACAGACGGACAGCCGAGCCTTAGTAATGGGGCCCTGTTTTACCCTTTGGGTCCGTACCCAAAAAAAAACACCAAAAACCCTGAAAATAGAGTTTTTTTTTATTGAAGATTGTAAACGGATACCCACGTGTATTATGTAGATAGTTAGTAACTATTATTACCATATATTTTGATTATTATAAAACCAGTTTCAAAATGAAAGAACCATTACAATTAAGTGAAAAAAATAGAGGTTATTAAAGGAATTCAAGCGAACTTCAAATTCTACGAACTATTGTAGAATGCGTTTGGAGTCGTATTCCGACGAGTCTGTTTACATAACAACGTTGAAATTAAACACGCGGGCACTTGCTAGTATCTGATAAAAGTACAAATACGTAGGCGATAAGGCCTACCATAAATTATATCAATATACATAATCATCAGGGATCACACCGAATCAACTTTTGATAAATTATTCAAATACTTATGAAACTCTTCGTTTAATACGTAACGTGTTTGCGAATTTTAATAAGACTCATTAGTAATCTAGACCAATAAATCGTAAACAAGAGATATTTAGCTGTATCCGGTACAAACATGAGAATGGATATTAAAACCACGTAATGTCTTCGTTTAATAAGCATGATTGGCTGTAGTACGCACGAATTAATGAAACAATCGATAAGGCAAGTAATCTTCGATCAAGAATACAACTAGATTTCGGATCACGTACAAAATCAAAGCTAAATACCATCGGCGTGGGTATAGATACTTATACAGCTATATTTGTTTACTAACGAGAACTGAAACTAAAGTTTTAAACCAGTTCTAAGTTCAACCTAATTACTACCATGACACGTAGCAATAAAGTAGCTAATCTTCAAAATATGATCTTATATACTTACGATCATTCGTCACAAAAAACAAGCCAAGCAATAAATTACTCATGTCACTTAGAAATGAAGAGACATTTGTCAAACAACACTTAGTGTGAAATCAACCTTAAAGAGCTACAAGTAAAGTTCTCACAAATAAAAAAAAAATAAGAGCCCATTTTTAAGTGAGCTGTTATTCAGCGAGACGTATTTTTTTGCGCCGACCTGACATCTACTTTTATGATTTATCGAAGCAAGTAATACATACCTGTATCTGTGGCGCCAATCTTGGTGCGCCGCAGGAACACTGCTCTCCACAAAGACATCCATTGTCGAAAGCACGTCCTGACGCCAGATCTCCCAAATGCCTCCCCGTAGGCGTCGCCAGCCTCAACGCGGACGCGTCAGACTGCGATCTATGGTGCCCTCTCCGCGCCGCTGGCCTTATCTCCTCGGCCAGTATCGAATCCCGAAACTTCATAGCTTTCGACCTCTTGGTCTCACCACCAAAAGCGGTCAACAGCCACGCTATCCGCAGCGAAAATTCCGCACTCTGTTTACACCTGTGCACCAAGTAGGGCCTCAGCACGTCCGCGACATCGCCCATTTCTATGTACATGGTCGCCAACTGCGGCAGATAGAAATCAACGTCCTCGAATGGGAATGAGAACAGTTTGTTGGCCAGGTACGTCTGCACTCCAGGCTCTTTAGAGTTGAACAGGTATGATATCGCCATGCTCATGTCGAAGAGTTTGCTCTCGAATAATCTTAGAAGAAAGTCTTTGTTTCTGGAAGATTCAGCGGCGGATAGTTCGGTTTTGATCGGATCTACTTCTATGGCGGTATCGGGCGGGTCCGGAGGTTTGTCTGTGTCTTCTGGATTGCCGGAGTCGAGACTTTCCCTGGATCGCGCGGCGGCTGGTTGTGGGGGTCGTTCCTCGTCGTTTCCGTCGGGGGGCGTGTGGATGCCGGAGTCGTCCGAGCCAGTGGGCACTTCCGGTGGCAGCGCCAGTCTTGGAGCAGGCACTTCGATGGGCAACCGAAGTGGCACCCCCTCCGGCGAGGTCGGGGTCATGTCCTCCGGTATCCTCTGGAGAACGGAGTCCAGAGACCGATTTCTCTGGTGGCCGCATCCCGCAGGCGGCCCGCTCGCACCGGTCACATGTCTGAGGACAAGCAAACATCACAAATTAAATCACGGCACTTTTCCTCGAGGAAGTCGCGATTCTGAAAGGCCAAAACTACGTACTTGTAGAACGGGTCTTCATAGTGCTGTATACCGACGACGATTATTTTCCTAACAACCATCTGGTCGATTAATTATTGCACAGAAACTTAAACACAGAGTAGAGCACTGAACACACAAATGAATTAGCCTCCTCACACAGACATGGTTGTTGCGCTCGAGCGCTGGTGTATACTTGAAACAACGCGAGCAGCCTTGCGATATGGCATAGCGTAGCGTGAATAAAGCGGGACGTTGCGCGGTTGCAAGTAACGTCCGACCCCGAGCGCGTCGTATGGCAAACTGCTTTACGCAAGCAAAGCCAGCCAACGAACGAATGGACGCGCGCTCCGCATACCATTCCACTAAGGATCACCTCGATTACGCAGCCGAAACAACTGAACTACTACAAAACAGTAAACAAAGATCTTTGGCAGACTGAAGATTTCGCCGACCAAGTTTTCGAAACAGGTTTATGTGTTTTGGAGACGTGACGTCAAACCAGTATGTGCGTTGTTTGCAATTCAACTGTTGCTCACCTGACCAAATAGACGTACTCTACATATTGCAATAAGCATTGTGGAGTACGTGGTTGCGTAAATAACGCTTCGCCACACCTAGCAAAGCAACGTTAAACAGGTAACCTAATTTTTGTTTTGCATGAAATTACGTTTATGTAGGTAGGGCATACTTAGATCAATAATTGTAGAGTTACTCTACCTTCATAGTACCCAATGATCAAATTATAATAAGAGACAGATTATTAGCTTCGTATTTGTATTCAAAGGACGATTGCAAAAGCTGTTCCTTTTGAGACAGAGTGGCGCGTATTAGCCGCTGTCGCAAGAATAACATTAATGATTTGAACAGTTACAATCGCCAACACTATAACAATATAGCAGTGGCCTGCAGTTAGTGTCCACAAAAGTTTGTTTTCATTCAACACTGAACGTAGACATGACATAACATCAACGCACACGATAAATAAATAGGAGAAAGCGGCCGATGACCCCCGACAATTTTATCACCACTTACATACACCATAAAGGTGCCGATTAGAGAATATCCATGTGGCAGTAAGTAGCTCTTAGCCGGCCCTGCTCTCTTAATGCAGCCGCATATTCACTCCATCAAGAAAGTAGAGGAAGTGGAAGTGCGGGGCACTCAGCAGCATTCAACATTCCATGCGTGAGCGACGAGCGAATTATCGATGTATATTTTTGGAGTGTTATCTGGAGAGCCATATGGTGCGTGCGCCGGACACATGTGAAGTTAACGGCTATTGAGCTGATAAAGTAGCTTCAGATTCTTTGCATTCCGGTATAATTGGAGCACGTGTCGGTGGCCGGAAACCTCCATTAACTAGCTAGCTAGTCATTCATCGGCAGAGGAATGATAATGGCCGCGATTTGTAAGACGCTGATAATGACGATGATAAAGAGCAAATATTAAACCTGTAATAACGAGTATTTATCTTAGCAGCATTGAAGTAAACGTGACAGCATTTTGTTAATTTGAATAGATACGTAACTGGTCGGGAAAATTTGTTGTCTAATGCAGTCTCTAGCATAGCGCACTTTCTAAATGCGTATGTTTAATATCCGAAGTCATAAAGTGAGTTAAAATGTTTTTTTATGATCAATTACCGACCACGGGTCCATTATACGTGGAACAGTGCCAACATTATGTTTAGTTTACCACCCATAACGATTACCAGTGTATTTAGATTTACTACCAGGAAAGATTGACTACTTACAACTTCTTGCCCTCAGTACATTAGACAAAGTTTATTATTCTTGTAAAAATCTCGTATACTACTGCAAATACATTCACTAATGTTTGCGTAACACACAGCTTTTTCCCTTCCTATTACGTTGTTTCTCTTGTTTACAAAACGCCAAAGCAAATATTATTCTGCCATGCATCTTGGCAGGCGGATCGATGATCGCAGTATTGGTGTTAAGTACTCGGGTAGATGCTGCTGGCCATCCCCTGGTGTAATAAATAAATAATAATAAATAATGCTGGATAGTTCACACAACATTATCTAGCCCCAAGCTATACAGAGCTTGTGTTATGGGTAATAGACAACTGATATACTTAATACAATTATATTACATAGATAGATATTTTTTATAGGTATATTCAAAAAATACCCAGAACACCCTGAACAAATATTTGCAGATCGCACAAATATTTGTTCTGAGGTGGGAATCGAACCCGCAACCTCCTGGGTCGCAGGCGAACGTTCGCCCGCCGCGCCAAAGAGGTCGTCAATGGCAATGGGCATGCCAAACAGCTCACAGAATCGATAACCTTCGGGGAGTCTCGAGTGGCAATCAAGACCCGGACGATTTAAAGAAATCCCCTCTCGATGGACCGACTATTTTAAAGTTCGGGACCGTTCATCATATTCTATCGGCCAGCAGTGGACTTCTACCAGACTGGTGATGATGATGGAATTCACGTGACTGCAAGCTCGAATCACGCTCAGGAATGACAGACCAAGATTGATTAAAACATGGCGCCAAAAACAAAACAATTAAGCCAATGATACAAGGACAACAAATCAATTGTCTCTTTTAAAACCAACGACGCTACACATAAGACGTCAGCCTATAAAAATATTAAAACCAATTGCCGTACACATAAAAATAATTTCAATATTGCTTTCAATTACATGTTTATTTACAACGACTACCTACGACTTGACGAAGAAGAATACTTCTATCGAATATTTATATTCTTCTATACCTTGAATACGTATATTTGGTAAATAACAAATTATTGTAATTCTAACCCTGCCTTCAAAAGTGCGGCCGTGGCTACCGCTCCCGGATAGGCCTTATTTAGTCATGAAGGCAAATGCCTAACTGACGCTGCTTAAATCATCATTCGTAGATGTTATAAGGCCCATGATGAAGATGATGATGAACCCTGCCTTCTAAACTTTCAATGTTCATAGATCAGATAACAGAATCAACCCTGATCAAGTATCAAAAAAAACAATGAGTATTATCTTTCGTTGAAAAAATATAAGTTCGCAATATCAGATTGTTTTCGAGCAGGTGATTGTAGCCGGACACGAAAAAAGAGAATAGTGAAGGCCTCATGCAGCTGGTTGACGTCATTCATTAAACAATGGTGATTTTATTCGAAACGGCACTATACTTTGTGTTGTTGTATACGCCGGATACCGGAGAAAGCTAATCGAATGGCTTCTGCTAGTAGATACCAAAACAATCATTAATCGTGAATAAGCAATTAGCGTGATGTATAATCGTCTAAGATATCTCTGAAATACTGAGTTCTTAGTATTAAATTAGGTGCTTACATCTGCAAGAATATTATTGCGAACGTAGATCTTGTAACACATGTTAGAACCATTAAGAAATAATCGCACTAAAAAAGCCATGATATCCACCGAGGGAACGTATTTCGTGCTTGTAGCGTTTACAAATCGTGTAGTAGCGAAAGTGAACGCCTCTTTCGGCCTTGCCTTTTTATGCTGTCTATACATATGCACGCAGATAAAAACTGTTCTATTGAGTGAAGCAGATTCCAAGACTGACAAAAACTCTCGGTACCGAAGTTTGCGGGAGCATTCAACGGTCACGTTTAAGAAGACTGTTTCTATTATTATCCATTAACGGTTTTTTTTGTATTTAAAATTGTTAATGGATGTTCATTCCTTAGTCATTTAGGGAGATGTTGATTTCTGTGAATATTTTATTCTTCGAAAGGCTTTAAATTTTTCTGGAAACCTCGGCACAATTATTAAGAGTTTTTCCTTATATACCTATCTAGCCTTTGACAGGCTTTATGGACTTACCAGATAGGAACAATTACAAAGCGATCTCGAAGTAATTTGAAAGCAATGAATTATTCTTGGAATGGTTTGAATTTGAAGTAAATTTAATATTCCGGCTTAAATACATAAACTTAGCCTAGAAATGTTGAGTCAATAGTCAAACGTAGAACAACAAGAGGACACCGTAAGGCTAGTATAAACGCTACCTGTAAGTTATCTAAGAATGCAAATAACAATAATCAAGTTATGATCAGTGCAACACAAGGTCGTTGTAAAGTTATTCAAATAAGAGATAAAGATAAAAAGATATAAATACGAACCTACACAAAGAAGAATCATTGATTTTACAAGGAAATGTCATCCGTTCAAAACAATCTTCACAGTGCGCGGTGTCTCTAAATTTCGCACTCGTTCGTTCGTTTCGTATGAGGTAGTGCTGGCCTCTGGTGTCAGAGTTTGTCAAGCCGCCCGAGGGCCTCTGACATGGCTTATTCAATAACAGCCGGGACCGACAGCTTAACGTGCCCTCCGAAGCACAGAGCGATGGAAATCCGCACATAACTTAGAAAAGTCATTGGTGCGGAGCCTAGGATCGAACTCGGTATCGTTGGATTCTGAGTTGCACTATTGAACCGTTAGGCTATCATCGCTTTTTTTCGATTTCACACTGCTTTTTGACGATGCGGTGTAAGCTTGCAATTTAGTAAGAATTAATTGGCGAAACACTAGATACACGTGAGTAAGTGTAATTTGTTTTCAAGGATAGAAGACAATTCAAATAATTGATCGTTTTGAACTTGGCATTTGCTTTGGAATCTCTTAGTTTTACAAAGCCACTACAATATTACACAAGGGCGACAAGTCGATGCCAAATTTGCAGGCCTACGTACCGGATCCCGCAGACAATTAATTAAATTACCATGCCAACCTGCCTCATTATATTGCAGTTGCCTAAAAATATTTTTTACTTACTAACACACTAACATATTTATTTATTGCCTATCCTTCCCCAAAAGACCCCCCCCCCCCCATCCCCCCCGCCTTCTGTAGTTTATTGATGTTCGTGGCATCATTTATTTAGGCCTTGTCCGAAAACCAGCGCTGCACTAAACCTAGGTCTGGTGCAGCATATTCTGAGACAGGGACCTGTTTGACCCCACACAACACACACAACCTATCAACTTACCAAAGTTTCTAATAGTTTGTATTTATTTATTTTACTCTTTATTTTTGTTTTTCTACTAGATCTATCTTACTGATTGTAGTACCTAGTACCTACTTAGTAGATTTTTGTTTTTGTTTTCTTGTTTTATGTGTGTGTTGTGTCGTGGTGAAAAATAAATACATTTTCTTTCTTTCTTTCTTAAATTTTAGAACTCTATGTTTTACAGTAGCAACGTATGTTCGACGTAGCGCCTAAACTACTTATCCGATTTTGGTGAATGAGGTGTCAACCGATTGATTATTATGGTCCGGGTGACGGGCTACATTTTATACAAACAAAATCAATTCCAAAGACGGAAAAGCCAAAAGAAAAACAGTGCCCCCTGGTCTCTGTTTTTATTTTGCTATCGTATCGAGTGGAATGTCAAATGAAAGACGAGACAATTCAAAGTTCATTGAGTATCATTTAGATATTTAGATTTGCTTTATAAAAATATTGTGCTTACAAAAGTACCTAATGCTGATGTAGTTCACCGTAGTCGGGATATAGTTTTTATAAATTTTTACTTATAGAATTGAAACTATCGTGGTTGGGAATCATTTTAAATAAATAACGGCTAATTACCACTGTATTTCGTCGCTTTGCTGCTGATGTTTCGAGACTGAATTCAGAAGCCTCTTCATCATGAGAACGCGGTCGTGGGCGGTGCTCATGATGAAGAGGCTTCTGAATTCAGTCTCGAAACGTCAGCAGAAAAGCCACGAAATTCAGTGGTAATTACAGCCTAATTATAGCCGTTATTTATTTAACACTTTTTACTTGTTTACGAATACTTTTTGGTAATGATTAGGATTCGCAACTCCAAAAATGCTCACTCAGCTAACATATCTAACTTGCCACATCCTAAACTTTTAAATATGTATTAGAGCTATTAGAATTTCCTTCTCACATTAATTACACATTCGGCCCAGTTTCATAATGTCGCGTTACATTAATATGCCGGGTGGAAGCCATATACCAATTATAAAAGAAGATTAGGTAACGAGTTTACGAGTGTATTCTCAAGGCATCTGGACGTTACTAGAGTTACGCAAGGTATTTCCAACCTCGATGTAGATGAATCAATATTGCTTTATTTGTTGATTATGTTTAGGAATTCTGGTTATATAATGTTTAATGATTAGAAAGAATCATTTTACGGTTGTAAAATAAAAAGTCACTTTTAACATAACACCTAAACGAGAGTATAGACTAGAGCATTTCCTTGTAACACAACAACGAGCCGCTCTTAATAGTGTATCACTCTCATGAAACAGACGTCGAGCACGCTCGCCGTTTTGTTACAACCTAATTGTACAAACCAACGAGCGTATTGGTGTAACATTTCGTCGAGCCTTTGCACGAGCGCGGGTGATGCGCGGGTGACGCGGAGGGAGAGGGATGAACGACGCACGCGGTCAGTTGTTCAAGTGCAACGAGTGAACGCTAGGTACAACTAAATGTTACGGGTAAATGCACACTCGCTGTGAGCATTACGCCAAACAGAGCGCCGAGCATTCGCATGAACGTTACGTTACATGGAAATGCTCGGGAAACTGAGCTTTTACCTGTATTGATTGTACTATTCACAGGAACGTTACAGTACATGGAAATGCACGTGAAAATGCTCTAGTGTATACTCACCTTAACACACTTTTGCACGGAAGTGTCTCAAGTGGAAAGTGTATTTCTTTATGTCTCAGGGTGGCGAGCGCAGTGCAATGACATATACGGCGCGTCCTAGGTGGACGTGGCCTATGCGGTAATGCGTGGTAAGAGGTTACCGCTTAACATCAGTTGGGTAACCAAGTACAGTCATTCAAGTTGTTAAAAAAAAGTGCAACATAATTAATTTGGAAGATCTATTGTCGCATTTTACCCATGATGGAACGTATAAGGTATATGCGTTTACGAAGGTAATAGACAAATCAAGGAGATTTCCAATGGCTGGACGATCTCACAAGGTATCTGTCAAGGAAAAAGCTTTAAAATTAAAACACGTGACTTTACCCAACCTATCTTAATGCCTAAGTATTTTTAGGTGAAATCAAATTTAGCTCTCTTTATTTTCATATACTCCTAGAGGAGACTCGGGAGAGTCTTGAGCTCGTGAACCTGAGTCTCCAATTACTTAGCTCACACTGTTTTTATAGTTTGCATAAAAAACAATGTAACAGTGTATAGTTTCAAATGTACAAAGTATTTTTACTACATTGCTACTTTTACATAGTTGTAATCTTCATGTTCCCCATTAAACTCGGCAATACTCACGTGCAGAAGTCACGTGCTCGAAATTCTTCCAAGTAAATGCGCTACCCACCAAGATTAGCAACTCCACACGTGCTTCTTCAAGTTACGAACACAAAAACGTTACATTAAAGTATTCAGTAGTAGAATATTTACAATAATTATTAGTTTTAAGGGACACTTTGCTTGCCAAATAAAATAAAATAAATAAATAAATAAATAAATAGAAAAACTTGTTAGTAAGATTCGTTGGATAAACTTTGTCCTGGCTGCTAGCTTATGTTATTACTGGAAGAAAGCGTTAGCCGAGTCAGTCGTGGGAAGCAATGGCGGCGATGAGCTCACCACTTGTCACGTCTATTTCCCACGATGGTGCGTCCAACAGTGGAAAGCGGCCCATTTGAGGCGCTGCCTACCCTTTCGGGAAAAAGGCGTGTGTCTATGTTTGTATATGTAAGTTATGATCAGTGCATGCAATACAAGGTCGTTGTAAGGTAATCCAAATAAGATAAACACAAAAATATATAATTACGAACCTACACAACGAAGACTATCATTGATATCAAATGGATATGTAAACCACGAAAAAAAATCGCCTTATATTCAAAGCTAGGATTTATCCCCTAATTTTCCTAGTATTTTGGAATATTTTCTTTAAATTTAAATTAGAGCACCCTCTAGATATATTATAACCTATTCAGTAAAAAGTATTATTCAAATCGGCTAGCTTATTACGTATCTTGCAATATCAATGCGATAGCAAAAATCGCGCGAGAACTGCGCGATCATTGCATCCAAATTGCAAATTCGTATTACGGATCGCTGATACGTAATACGAATTTGCGATTTGGATGCGATAATCGCGCAATTATTGCTATCGCATTGCCATTGCAAGATACGTAATAAGCTAGCGGTTCACAATTGGCGAAGATATCACGTAACCTACACAATGACGCGGGTATGAAATCAGTACAATAAGTCGGTAAGCTTTAAAAAAAAAAACAATATAAAATTAGTAATCGGAACCGTGTGCTGATCAAAATGAGCCTAGACAAGGCCAGTCTAGTACTATCCATCGAGGAGTTCCGTTGTCCACCTTCAGTCTCCATAATCAGATCAGCTCGCTGTCTCCATAATATTGTATTGTCATTGACAGGTATGCCAAGTTTCAGCTCAGTCGGATATCGGAAAGTCACCCTTATCGCCACCCGTGAAATACTTATCATTGAGTAGTTCCAATGGCCATCTCTGGTCTTAGTCTACATCAGTTACACTTCACCAAATGGCCCTTTCTAAATGCACATGCTTAATTTGATGCTGGAAATACCATAATCGCTATATGTACATAATATTTGAAGAGTTCCCTCAATGTTTTCAATTTTGATTCCTTATTCAAAATAACAAATAACAAATCGGTCTATAAATGACGGAGATATGAGGTAACAAACATGAAAACAAACACACGGATTGAGAACCTCTTTTTTAAGTCTGTTAAGGCACTATAAAATAAATAAAAATAAAAAGACTTTATTTCAGACACACAGATCCATAATTTGGTTAGTTCACAAAAATACAGCACTTATGAAAAAATATTATTAATTCCTACAGTAACACAGTTATATATTTATTCTAACAACTGGGAAAAAATGCACTCGGTTATATGTGTAATTGGCCATAACTGAATGCATCTTAGTCCAGTGCTGAGTGAGGTGGGAATCTGGCCTATCAGCTACCACAGCCAGGAGGCTGTTGTGGCTGACGCGCACTCTGCGCAGCGTGGCGGCAGCGCGCACGCGCAGGATCGCCGGGAAGCTGTCTACGTGTGCGTCAGCGAACATGCCCGACGCACTGCACCAGCGCGGCAGCCACAACAGCGCCCTGAACGCGTTGTTGAATTGAACCCGTAGAGCGCTCACAGATGTTTTCCTATATCTGGTCCAGAGGCTACAAGTGTATAAGGAGGTACAAAATGCACGGAACAGTGTAATTTTAACCGGAACTGTACACTTCCTAAACCTATGAGCTATCATATTCGCTCTGGTCGCGAGAGCTCTACGTTCTCTCTCAATGTCCTCCTCATCACTCAAGTTCTCAGTTACCCAGTGTCCGAGGTACTTGAATGCAGAAACTCTCTTCAGTGGAGAACCGTTCAGCAACACAGGTGGAACAGACGACGGACACTTGGTACCTGACTTAAAAACCATAAATTCGCTTTTCGTTACATTGTATCTTAGGCCATGACTAGTAGCATACTGCTCACAAACACTTACTAGTTTTCTGAGGCCACCAACTGAAGGGCTCACTATAGGTTCAACGAACATTTTTGTATGAGGCAAAGAAGGCGAGCGCACGCTCTGATACCGTTTTTTTATGTATAAAAAAATTTATATAAAAATGTCGTTCAAAGTTTTGTTTAATTTTGTTAATGAATTCACTAACTTAAATAATAACTAACATGTAACCAAATGTTTCAAAAATTAAAACGTGAGAGAAGTGAGTGAAAAATTGCATTTCAATTTTAAAAAGGAGGTATCTTTGTTATTTTTTTTTATCGAGTGAAGTAATTCTCATATTGTATTGAATTATTGATTTCACTAGATAAAAAGCTCAAGAATATCATATATTTTTTTCTTCATAGAAAACTATGAAAATTCTTATCAAAAACTTTAAAATTCTAGAGACATTTGAGAACCTATCGCGCCTTAAAATAGACAAAATCCCGTTTGACTCGCCATTAATATTTTAGACATTATAAAAACATTATTGGCTTTTTTTACGTATAATTGTTTATAACAATGATAACATAAATAATGCATGAAAAATAAATCCTACAGATAAAAGAATAGGAAGTTTTATTGCCTAGAACAGCTCTCGGTAACATATAAATTTAAGCGTACTCGTATGTTTTTAACCCCCGACGCAAAAACGACGGGGTGTTATAAGTTTGACGTGTCTGTGTGTGTGTGTGTGTGTGTGTGTGTGTGTGTGTGTTTGTCCGTGTGTGTGTCTGTCTGTGGCATCGTAGCTCCCGAACGGATGAACCGTTTTTTTTTTTTTTTTTGTTTTAAAGGTGAATTAATCGGGTGTCTTATCTATGTTTGGTGAAAATCGGTTCAGCCGTTTCATTGCATTGAAGATTTTTTAATTTTTACAAAATTAATTACTTGTTATACACATAGGTTTTACAGGTAAAAAGGGCATTGAATTCACATAACATCTTGGTGAGGCAGCAAGTTAAATGCTAACTTCTAGGTTCAAATCTAGAAAGGAAATCTAGAACGTATCTCCGTACGTTCGACGTGAGGGACCTGACTTAATCCAATAAACACCAAGCACATCCAACCTATTCAAGTGAGTCCCTGATTCAGTACTATGGCTTCGCTGGCACTGGTTTCACGCGATACTAAAGTGGTTGAAAGGTATTTGAGTTCCTGCGGTTGAAGGCAAACAGTCAATTGAGATGAAATTCGTTCCACGCGACGACCCCTTTGGTTGGCAACTTGGCATTTCATTTCAAGACTTCATCTTGGTTGGCATTTAGAATCAAAATGGATTTTGTAAGGCTTGAAATTACACAAATCAAAGCAATTATGGTTCGTTTTCAAGACATGCCTATACCTATGCTATATTATGGTCTATATAGAAGACGACGTATGTCTGTCTATATTATGTACACTTATAACACGAGTTCTGGGGGATCAATGTGCTATTTTTGAAAGCAACTTCGTATTTTTATTAAATTACATTTGAATGTGTTTTTTCGAGTTATTTCGTTTAATTTTGCTGGTATTTTAACCGGTGTAACTTGGATAAATACCAAGCACATGTGTGATGTCGTGAAATTTTAGTGTATTGCGTGTCTTTTCGAAATGGTGGATTTTTCCCTGTAAAAACTCGGTTTTTCTGCCACTATTTAAACTGGGTTATGACTTGACTAGTTTGGCGAAATTGTTTGGAGCACTCCTCAGAAGCCATTATATGAAGAAGAATACGAGTTCTACTGGACGGACCCCTGGATGTGGTAAAGCCGACTAATGGATTACCCGGACTTGTTAGTAAGATTCGTTTGGTATAAAATGTTACCTGGCTACTATTCTGGAAGAAGGCGCTAGCTGAGTGTGTCGTGAAAAGCAATGGCGGCGATGAGCTCAACATACAGCCCAGCCCGGTCACGTCTATTTTCCCACTTTGGTGCAACCCACGGTGAAAAGAGGCACATTGTGGCTCTGCCTACCCCTTCGGGGAAAGATGCGTGTGTATGTACTGGACGGATCCAATCCAATTCGGTTTTTTAGTGTCGCATAGTGTATTTATAATTATACATAATTGTCTATGTAGAATGATTTTAGAAATGAAATAAGCATTTTACATAAGCAACAATCTGGAGAGGGATAATTATGTCATTGATTGAAAAGTTTTACCTCAGAAAAAGATTTAAGTTAAAATTAAATACATTAAATGCCTTCACAGCAAATGAGCTCACGGCTTCAATTCTAGAATACCATTCACAGCGTGCTATGACCTCAGACGTTTTGCTATTGGGCACAAAAACTTGTTTTGTGCAGAGCAATGCCACACTCCCACATGGTTTGGAAGTTAGCTTTAATTTAGAAACAAAAATGTTACGTAGAAATTCAAGAGCTCTATTTTGATTTGTGGTTCTTTACCGTTGGAGACAACCACGATCTCACCTGTTGGTAAGTGACGATGTGGTCCTAAGAGATAGACCTTTGATTGACCACGATCTCACCCTTTGGTAAGTGACGATGTGGTCCAAAGGTCTAGAAGGCACCTATTCACTCTTAGCCTTGAAGAGACCCCGATTATAAAAGACAGACGAGGGTAGTGTATTCCACTCCTTGGCAGTTCGGATTATAAAGGTAGAACTTAAAAGTTAAGAGGTAAGTATGGTACCGAGCCGTGCGCCTGCGCTCGTCCTATGATGAAAAGGAGATGGTGGGTAGTCAAACAAGTTTGGACCATCAGGAATAATTTTCCTGGCCTCTGAGGAAAGTCTCCTTAATTTTGTCGGTCTCATGTATATATTATTATGATAAAATTTGGCTAAAACGTTAAAGTCTCAGTCAAATTATGTCTCAGTAAAGCGGTGGCAGTTTTACTAACATTTTTATGGTTAATTTCCACATAGGTAGACGTTGAACTATGTAATTCGTTATAGATCTCTTTTTGACTTCTCATGTGTTATAATCTCAATGTTTTTTTTATATTCATAAATAATAGAATTCCGGGGTGTGTCCAGCCTATTAATAGGTCTACCACACGCACAACCTTCACCACAGTTTTGCCTGCGCAGGCCGGTTCGTACATGGAACACCGTGCGTGTGGTTGGTAAATGTATCTTGTATGTAACAGTTTTTCATGCGAGAAGCTTGCGCATACATAACTGTGGTGAAGCTTGTGCGTGTAGACGACTACCTTTAAAAGACGACTAAGGTATCTCATGGCATGGATGGCAGCTAGATAGGCTGCTGCCCATCTCCTTAGTCGATCTACGTCTCTTAGGCTAAAGTCCGCGGTGGCGTGCACAGTGGCGATCCATTGTCTTACCATTGATCGCCAGTCGCCACCGTGTGCACGCCACCGCGGACGCGGGCTGAACGCGTTGGTTTGGCCTTAGCTTTCGCCGATCGATCAAATCGAAACGGCGATCACTGCCAAGCGTAATAATTATGGTAAATCCCCCATTTCATTCTATGGGGGACGCCTCGTCTAGCATTGGACGTGTACCGGCCGATGATGATGATAACTATAATATTAAAATAAGATCTCGTAATCCATTCTCGAATACCTTCGCCTTCAACGTCTGTACGAACAACACATCTTTCTTTAATCCGCTAGTTAGAATGTGTCGCCTATACAACGATTTGTTAATCAGCAATAGCAGCTCGATTGATGTTTTAAATAATAATTTATATAAATTTAAAAAAGCTACTTTATCCGCTCTTGAAAAAGAGTGAGTTTTCTACACCTTCTGTTTTAAATGTTAATTTAGTTTTATGTAAATGTTTGTTAAATTATGATCTGCTTTACTGTTTGTTTTTATATAATCGTGAAGTGTACACATGTTTTGGAATATAACCTAGTTAAAAATTTCTGTAATGTACTTTTATAATAATTTTCGGTTGTATTCTGTTTTGTGTGCCATATGTTATAAATAAATAAATAAATAACTGGTTCTGATTCTACTATTACGGAGAAAGCGTTCTTTAATATTAATAACAAGCTTTTAATTTAGATAATCGTGGTCATGAATTCATGATACCAGCCGAGGGTTGTGCCCCGGTATAGCTAAGATCAACTTCGCCAAGCGTAGGCATTGGAGTGTTTAATGCGAGCCAGTAAATACGGCCCAACCCTAATACCCAGCTATAAATAATAAATTAGCGTGAGAAATAATAAAAAATTGTAAAGCGGCGAAGTACCGAAAATTTGCTTGTTTCGCCTCCAATACCGCTGGCAAATGTTCGCAGATATTTTATACTAAATGTGCATATTATTACAAGCTTTTATTTATCTTGCAATGTATAGTATTTCCGGGTGGAATCTTGCAACTTAATTTTAAAGCAGTTATCCTCAACCGATTGGGATGATATTTTGCATACTGTCGCGTTCCGATGGCAATGCAATATTACGGTAGCAGCGAGCTGATCTGATGATGGAGGCGGAAGGTGGACAACGGAACTCCTCGATGGATAATAGTAGACTGACCATGTTTAGGCTCATTTTGATCAGCACACGGTTCCGATCACTAATTTTATAAAAGCTTGTATTGAATAATATTTTTTTCATAGAAGCGTAATTAATACACTAGCCTTTTGCCCGGGGCTCCACACGCGTGGTGTCACGATGAAAAGCAGTCCCTCCCCTCGCTGCCTTTCCTCATCCATCCACATAACAAATATCATCAAAGTCCGCTCAACCGTTACGAGTTGAGTGGAACTAACAAATAACGCAAGCGTAGCGGCGGACGGAAGCTAATAAAACATACCCTAGGACAGTTTAGTAGAGTAGCTTCCAGTAAGTGAAATAATTTTCGGAATCAGATCAGTAGTTCTGGGAGATTATACACAAAAAAAACTTTATAACTTTTTAGCAATTTGTAAAGTTTACCAGTTTTTAAGTACAATGAAAAGCAGTCCCTCCCCTCCTGCCTTCCCTCATCCATCCACATACCAAATATCATCAAAGTCCGCTCAACCGTTACGAGTTGAGTGGAACTAACAAATAACGCAAGCGTAGCCGCGGACGGAAGCTAATAAAACATAGCCTAGGATAGTTTAGGTATAGTGTAGTGTAGCTTCCAGCATAAGTGAAATAATTTTCGGAATCAGATCAATAGTTCTGGAGATTATATACATACGAACTTACAAAAAACTTACCTAGCAATTTTTAGCAATTTGCAAAGTTTACCAGATTTTAAGTCCATAATACACCTTGTATATTTTTAAACGCCGATGCAAAAAGAGGGATGTTATAAGTTTGACCGCTATGTGGTCTGTATGTCTGTGTGTGGCACCGTAGCACGGGTGAACCGATTTGAATGCGGTTTTTTTTAAAAGCAGGTTTTTGCGATGGTTCTTAGGCATGTTCAAAATATCAAATCAAAATCGGTTCAGGCGTAAATTACGTTGGAGTTTTTTTACATACATACATAGACACACGCCTTTTCCCGAAGGGGTAGGCAGAGCCTCAATGGGCCCTTTTTCACAGTGGATTGCATTGCACCATCGCGGAATATAGACGTGACAAGTTGTGAGCTCATCGCCGCCATTGCTTCCCACGGCTGAGTTTTTTATTTTATTTTATTTATTCTTGGAGTTTTTTTACATACATACATAGACACACGCCTTTTTCCAAAGGGGTAGACAGAGCCTCAATGTGCCTCTTTTCACAGTGGGTTGCATTGCACCATCGCGGAATATAGAAATGACAAGTGACGTGACTCATCGCCACCATTGCTTCCAACGCCCGAGTTTTTCATTTTATTTTATTTCTTCTAGTTGTTATTACAGTTGCATAGATGTAAATATTCCTTCACAAACAAACGATGCATTATTTTTTCTTTCTGCATTCAGAACCACAGTTCAAATGGTAATCGTGCTCTGGCTGACACTGGGTGACTTTGCCGAGGGTGTATCGCGTATTTGTACAGCTGCCGATGCGCTAACGCCGATTGGTCGGTGTACCTTCAGACCATCTGCCGGATCGATTTCGTTTACAGATAACTGGGCAGATGGGGTGAAGTGGGCACAAATACAAACATTTAATTCAAACAGATTGCAAAAAATATGCAAGGGTCCTGTGTTTGTAACGTTTTGGAGGGAACCGTTCAATGTGTATGTATACCTTATACCATCAGTTCTTTCTATTAGGAAGTTCATTATCAGCCGTTAGACGTCCACTGCTGGACGAGGTCTGCCCCATATTTGATCCATATGCAAAAGGGGGATTTTCTATAGTCACCATGCTTGTCAGGCACATTGGTGATCGGTATTAGTCTTCTTAGGACTGCGCTACGGCCAGGCAGAAATCTTCATACAAAAAAAACGCCACGCACTGCTCGAAAAAACGATTTTTATTGAATATCTCGTGAAATATAGATAGTTTTAAAAAACCCCGTGGGTGAACCCTCCGTTTTATTGTATTGATTTGTAAATTATCCATCATCATTCATTATTGTTTATTTATCCAATTTTTGACCCCATAATCTTTACCATATTGACAAACAATCGAATCTAGCCAAAAGTTTTTTTGATCGATAAGTTTTTGTCCTATCTTGTTTCTGTCTGGGTGATCCCTCGGTATTATAATGTAGTATCAATGCATATTTTTAATTTGAATATTGTACATGATTTAGTCAGTTAAAAATCTAATCTAAGATTGGTAATTTTGCGTTATACCCCACCTTAAATACCCTGCTGCAGTCCACCCCCTGTTGTAACCCCTTAGTCAGCTTTTACTACATCCACGGTAGGAGACGGAGGCATCTATTCTAGGCCAGACACACCACGACAATAACATCTGCTAAGGTTCTTTCGGCAGTTTATTATTGTTGGTTTTAGGACAGATGTGGGTTAGCTGTTCGCCGTTAGCAGCGGCTATCCACGTGTTAGTAGGCCAGCCGTCTACTAACAGGTCCCAAACAAGACGCGTCGATAACCCTAGAGGTTATCTTACAAATTCCAGCGTATTTATAACCGATGCTGATACGAGTATAATTTCAGCGCAAAAGGTCTAAAATAAAGCAGTTAAACTGAAGGCATTGTATTCGACGGCCAAACAAAGCGACCCGCTTGAATAAACCATTGCGTTTCAATGGATAACCACGATATCAGAAACAAGTTTGATGCGCGATGTGAACACGGAATGCGATTGTGTAGCATGTTTGCTGCAACGCAATTAAACACGTGTACCAACAACAGATAAAAGGCAATCTTTACATGAGGCAAGCTAGGAAACCGATCTTTATTATTATTAGGTAATTCATTTATTTCAGATAAAATCCATAGGTACAGAAAACACAATTTTAAAAGAGCCAAAACAAAACTACACACCTAACTCACATTAAACATAGCGGCTCTGGAAGCCATATGTATGGCAATCCAGTGCCTCACGACGGGACAGTCAACCCTGTCCAGGATGGTGACGAGGCTATTGGTACCACCTCGCACGCGGCTCATCAAGGAGGCAACTCGTTTCCGCATGATTGCGTGGAATCCATCCACACTAGATTCTGCACACATTCCTGACGCGCTACAGAAACGAGCTAGCCCCAAAAGCATCCTCAAGCCATTTATTATACTGGACTTATTTAACTCCTCTCTGGCAATATTACTTTGATATTATCTATTGTTTCAAATTTAATTTGTGTATATTAATAGAACACGTTTCACACGATGTTTTTTGTGAAGCTATATCCACCATACAATTTGTGATTCCAATTCAGGCGGCTATTATACTTACAAAGAGTTCGCCAAGATCATGAGTTTATTGAAGAACAGCTGCAAAGGCACTTATAATGTATACTTTGTTTACGTAAGCAAGTATTGACAAAGTTGATGTTCTTCATGCAGATATTCGTTCAATCACCTCAAAAGGCATAAATACTCAATAAGTAGAGAACCTTGTACTCTTAGAGGTCAGTCTGGCCAATTTTCAAGGTTATATACAATTTAATCAATTGGATTAGAGTATGTCTGCTATGTTGTATCGTCATACGGTGACAACATGGAACATTTATAACAATAAACGTCCCTATTAAGTTTAATTTAGTAAGGTCGAAACTGCGGGTAGTTTGTATTATCCGCATCACCGTAGAGATAGACACTTATTTATTTTTATACGGGTAATCACTTCATAATTGGTCAACATATCAAGTTACATGGCAATTGGCGTTAAATATGATTGAGTTATCAATTGGACACAGTCCCAGACATACCACAGGCTAAATTATGTTTTAGATAGATAACTCTTTAACGACTACCAAACCGAAACATAAAAAAATTCAATTTCAAACTTAGGACAATACAATGGACGGCCTTATCCATAACAGCGATCTGTATACCACGCGTGTGCATCATCCAGAAAATAATAGCGAGTGCTTATAATATGTACACATTGCAGTGTGTCCGGCCTAAAAATAGACCTCTCCGTGTCCCCTCGATGTCGTAAACGCCGATAAGATATTACACCAGGAGAAAGGTAGTAGCATCCACCTGAGTACGTAACATCAATACTGCGATCACCAATCCGCCTGCCATGCGAAGAGATTTTATGGTATTTTATGGCAAACCACCCCATTGCGTTCTATGGGAGAGGCCTCGTCCAGCAGTGGAAGTCCAACGGCTGATCATGACACACACGCACACCTCAACATGAAGTATGAACAGAACAACACAAAATATATCATCTTTATTCTATACAAATTTTATAAAGAGGAAAGATTTGATTGTTTGTTTGCATTGAATAGGATCCGAAACTACGGAACCGATTTGAAAAATTATTTCACTGTTGGAAAGCTACACTATCCCCGGGTGACATAGGCTATAATATAATATTTTCAAAAAAATTAGTGATCCTTACTAAAACTTCAATAATGTAACCCAAGGTGTAACAAAATACCTAAAATATTATTTACATCGCGTGCGCTGCGAAAAGAAGGTATTGATGATATAATAAAATAATGATGGTTAAACAAAAAATACACTGGATGGATGCAGGGGGGGGGGGGGGGGGGAGTGTTCATCCTGAAACTACCCGTTGCGAAGCCGGGGTGAGCCGCTAGTTCAAAAATAAATATGAAACATGAATCTAAACATTTATTTACAGAAAGAATAATACAAGGTATGTACAAAATACATATGAAACAGTTGTGCTACCTGAAGACCGCTACAAGCGATCTAAAGGTAGCTCAACTGATCCAAATCACTACCAGACGGAAGCGTCCCTAGGATGCTGGCTGCATTGCCACGCTGAATGGCAATACTAATGCGTTCAGCCAGATAAGAGCCAGCTCTCGGGTCACGCGGCGCTTCGACCAGATGCCCTGAAAGAATTTTGAAACCGCTAGAATTTGAATCTAAACTAGAAATGCATACATTCGCTGTGAACTGTCATCACTTTCCTCAGAACAATAAGCAGTTTCCTCCACACATAAAAACGCGTGCTTCCTTCCACTGCAATAAAAGGGCAATTAGATTACTTCCACCACACACAATGGAATGTAAAAACCAGCTGCCGTGACTGTGAGTGGGCAATTACAAAGAGGTGACACTGCAAAACTCTATTAGCTGCTCTTAGAGGCTCTCAATGACAAGTGACTTTAGTTAGATGTACACCTTGAAGCAATCCAGTTTCACTTTTAAGACTTTGAATATATGTAACTTCAATAAATCATAATTTTCACATTTTAAGTTACAACATTGCTGTTGTGTGTCCGGCCTAAGAATATACCCCTCCGTCTCCTCCTGTGGATGTCGTAAAAGCCGACTAAGGGATTAAGATACGGTGGTATAAGATTTGTCCTGGCTGCTAGCCTATTATGGATTGTGTTATTACTGGAAGAAAGCGTTAGCTGAGTCACTCGTGGAAAGCAATGGCGGCGATGAGCTCACCACTTATCACGTCTATATTCCACGATGGCGTAACCCACTGTGAAAAGAGGCCCATTGAGGCTCTGCCTACCCCTTCGGGGAAGGCGTGTGTCTATTTATGTAAGTTACAACACTCACATAAATTTTGCCTTTTAATTTAATCAAATTTGCGCGACTAGTTTTTACTTAATTACTTAGATTTGCTAATACAATTCAGACTGGGACAAAATTAAGACTGATAGACCCGCTTCTAATTTTATCAATCACGCAATTCACTGACGTACACGAAACGAACCAATAATTATGATAATTGGATAAGCATTTGCTCGGACCTGGGGGGCTACCCTTGACAACAGTTTCAATCCCAATCCAATCCCAATCCCAATCCAGTTATCACAAAATTTGGCAGTCTTCAATCAAAATCGAGATTACAATTTAAATTGTGTACGCGACCGACTTCTTGTGATGATTCCTGAAAGAACAACATGACGTAGGTGTGGCTACACACAACGCAATAAAACTACCATTCATTACATTTGAAAATAACTTGCATAATCCTTATCATTTCACCTAATTATTACTTATTTTCCCGTATATCTTGGATTCGAGTATAGTCGATTTTGTTTAGTTCCTTAAAATTCCACCAGGTTCGCATCCAATCGTGTGGCAGGATTGGATTCAAGAGTACCAAATAGCACGATTTGACAGCAAATCCCAAATTAGGATTGCGATCGAATGTCAATTGTAGCCACCCTGTAGCACGAGAGTAGAGGAATATAGTTCTGACGCTGATGTTATTAAATGAATTACCTTCATAACCAGCAGCAAGCTCTCATTAGCGTAATTGATCATACGAGTCCCTTCAGAGTAACCACTCATACGAAAATGGATTATGAATGGTTGGTTGACCTCGAGAAAACAACTCTCCTTTTACCCGGCTAAGTGACATAGTATAACATGTTAGCGGCAATAAGATAACAAAACCTTATATTCAAAGTAAAACACCAGACTTTCACGCTACACAGAACTAGTATAGCGTCTTCAAAAGGCACTGCAGCATTAGTAAAATGAGGTCTCGTTTGCTATTTGCAGTGATCTACAACGACCTTGTAGGTGAATTGCCACTTCCGAAATTACGAGGCCGGCTCATTATCCATGTACCTACTCAGCCAATTCGGCTGCTATTCCGCTAAACAGTTTGGTTACAGTTCATTAGATGTGATCATAAAAGGAATAACTATTTTCCGAGTTTCCCGACGAACTTGAGGCCGTATAAGTTTGCTATTTCAAGTTCGTATTTGGATTGGACTGTATACAAAGTTTCCCATGGAAATAGTGATTCTCTGAGCCTATCAGGTATGTGAGCACATATGTTTCTTGTTGTGTGCTACGGTGACCTATGAGTCGATGAAATCACCACCAACTTGAGACAATCTCTGGGGGATCATTGCATTTCTGTGGGCGACACGGTCATTACGCCTTTGGGTTCTCATAGTGGGTGATGGCCCCTGATTGATCATTTCCGTCCATTGTGTCATTCCCTTTGCTCCCAGACTGGCCAACCACTCAAGCCCCGTTTGCGTCGTCCGTAACAAATGTTATCGACATTGTCTGTCTGTCATTCATATAATGATGACGCAAGAGACCTTTTGCTCGTCTAAAAATAACCATTGTTCTATATTTGCACAAGTCATCTTGGAACTAATTTTGTTGGTCTGTTATTGAGGTCTGTGGAGTATTTTTTTTAACAGTTCCATTTAACTATGTTAGAACTCTAGATCAAAGAACGATATACCTCCGGAAGTTCGTACCTGATCACGCATTATACGAAGTAGAGCTGGGGCCACCTAGGCATTATGTTGGGGTGCGGCCAGACATTATAATAGCCCATATTTGGGGTATAACAACCTATTTGAGGGTTTCTGGGACGTCCTCGTTCTGGGTCATCGTACAACAGCTCCAATATTCATAACGGGTGATTACCCTTCAGTAAAGAGATAGTACTCTTCAAATGAGGGTCAAGCATTTATTGAACCTTGTGATCGTATCATGAAAGAGGCGGACAAGGCTATTTTTAAAATTTAACTGATAATTTAGGTTCTATAAATAGTTAAGGGAAAATAAGTTTGCTACGGATCGTTAATAAGTTTCAGCGCAAAATTTTAAGGCCTTTCGAAGAAAATCTGAGCAATCAAATCGAAGTAAAATGAGAGCATATGAACCAGCTTTGCCATAAAAAGTTTCGCTGTAAAGATTTGATAGTGATGATTCCTAGTACAATTTTTGGAAGAACAGCTACTTTTATTTTATTCCCGTTGTCCACGTGGACAAGCTCAACGTAGACAACGGGAATAAACCACAAAAACAAGCGTTGACAATAACAACCCAAGAAAATACCGTCACTCACATAACGGTTGAAAGATCGAAGAACAATCATCAGTGTGTGAGATGACTTCCTGTTAATATTCTCCAGTTCGCGAGACTCGCAATTTGTTTATGCGGACGGAATTTCTTTATCCATCACATCTGGAGGCTCGCAATCTCAGATATGACGACCTCTATTCTCTGTTGTAGGTGTATGTGCGACCTCGATATAAATCCGTGGGAAGGCAGTAGGCATGCGGCTCCTCCATAGTAAAACAAGCCAAGAACGTAATCTAGTTATAACATTGGGCACGGATTTTTGATACCTACAGCATTTGATTGAACTTCAAACACAACAGTTCGTCCCATTCAGAGCCTCTTAACGCCATCTGTTGATGAGTGGAGGCAGATTATAGGTAGATAAATACTTAACTTCAGAATACAAAATGAACACAATGTCAATCATGGAATTAGAATTTTTGCCTAGATCGATGTCAATAAAAAACCTATCATTTTATAAAACTTTTCTAATGGACTGAAAAAATTAACAGCTAAATAAGTTTAGTATATGAAGGAGTTTTTAATAGTAAGAAAATTGGCAGTCTCTTACATTTTTTCACAATAAATAAAATGTTAACATATAAACACAACACACAACACATACAAACAATGATAACGTATAACACTTAAATTCTGCGGTAATTAAATACAGTTTATAATAATATCAACCAATTTTGTAAATTCATTGCCATCTTTTTCTTAATTTTTATTATGAAAAAGTCGACATCATTTTATTCTAAACTCATTGCTAGAAAACTTTTTTATTGTACTGGAAGAAATTATCGCAATAGTGCGATAATGTAAAAAGCACACGTGTGTAATACGCTGCATTATGACCCTAAAAACACTGCAATACGGGCCACTTTACGAGCAAGTGTGTTGCAACCGTATTTATTTCTTACTGATCTAGTTTCTCTGTGCTATTATTTTGTGTCACAATGAAACCTCTGTTCTGCTCGTCTGGATCCGCTGCCGTGAGATTACTACCAACCAAGTACCAACCCAGCCGTTATGATACCAATAAACACTTGAGCCGGGAGTAATAATAGAGAACTTGTAATTAAACGCCATGTATACGTAGCTTGGAGAAAATGTATCAGAAACCCAATGGATTAGAAACTGTGAGAGTTTATAACGGTCGTATGTTATGAAAAACTACCATATCTAAGCGAAACTAAGAAGGGGTGACTCACCTTCGCTGCTGATTTAATTTTCAATACAAAACAAATAATTTTAAACACATACGTGTGTGTTTTCCAGCAGCGAACGTGTGATCTCCAAAACTATTAAGGTCGTATGCCGCAAATTCCTAATCTTAGATTTGTTTTTTTAATGGACTAAATAATAATAAATAATAATAATAAATAATGCTGGACAAGTTCACACAACATTATCTAGCCCCAAGCTAAGCCAGAGCTTGTGTTATGGGTACTAGGTAACTGATATACATAATACAATACATTACATAAATAGATATTTTTTATTATACATAGAAAACACCCAGAACACCCAGAACAAATATCTGCAGATCGCACAAATTATTTGTTCCGAGGCGGGAATCGAACAATAAATCAAGTACAATATTCAAATTATAAATATGCATGAATACTACATTATAATTCCGAGGAATCACTGTACCAGAAACACAATAGGATAATATTATCTGAATGGAAAAAAAACATATCTACTTCTAGGCTAGATTCGATTGTTTATTTTCAAAATGGTGCATATTATTGGTATGGGTAACAATTTGATATTAAAAATCAATAAAACAAAATCAAGGGTTTACTGCAGGGGTTTTGTAAAATTATCTATATTTTACGAGATATTCAATAAAAACCGCTTTTTCGATCGGCGCGAGGTTTTTTTTGTATAAAGATTTCTGCCTGGGATTGGCGCAGTCAAGCTTGAAAGGCATGTATGTTCCTTTTACATAGATGCTCACTAAGACAAGATTTACTTTTGAATTTTTACATAGGCCTTTATGGATACAAGGGAGAGTATGAAAAAAGTTTTAGAGCAAAACTGAGCACATACACCTACAGCTTTTAATGATTTCGGAACTATATAAAGTTTTGTTTCCTTCCATTTATTATATTATATTGACTTGCACCAACCCTTAGTTCCTTCAAGTTTTCGCTAGGGGCGCTGCAAGTAAATGTATGGAAAGAATCGAAACTTTATATAGTTACGAAAACTATAAAAACTTGTACCTATTAAACGTACTGATTATTACTAGAAAGCGTTATACAGGCCGTAGGTATCATAATATCACGGGGAGGGGGTATTCTACACATCATTTTTACTATTATGTATTCTGTGGTAGGGTACTCTCACTGTGCAAAAAATCAGAGATGGAGGAAGTAATGTTGGGGTGAAACCCTGACTTTATTGCTGTTCCAGGTTCTGGATTTTTATTTTTATTAGGTTTTTCATATTCTAAAATATCTTCAAATTCCTCTTCTACATTATAATCACTATCACTTTCATTGTATTCTGCTACAGCATCACTTCATCATCTTTTTACATCATCTGGTTGGCGTGCCAACCATAGCAGGCGCCATCTTGCGGGAAATGGTCTGTACCTGCTCTTATTTGCTATTTACTTTTAATGTAATTTTTCTTTGTGTGGGGTTTTGTCATTTCTCTTTGGTTTACTTACCTACTGAGATTTATATAATTATTAATCATCTGACAGACCCTCTAGCTGCATCTTTTTTAATCATGTATAAAACTAACACGTGGAGAACGTTGTGGACTACATTATTAATAAGTCTTACATAATTAAATTTATGTATTAATACTGATTGTATCTAGATATATAATGTAGTTGTTTGTTTTTCCTTAATAAATAAAATAAAAATCTTCTGAAGATTCTGAAAAACTTATCTCTTTTTTTATTTTTTGGAGTCTTTGCTTTTTAGTTCTTGGTTCTCCTGTTTCTGGCTTCATTATTTTTAAATGTCAAAAGTTTATTTTTAATTTTTTGTATGTTTGTGTTCAGTTTAATAGCAATAACAATTCAGCGAGCAAGTGTTTCTACAACCGGCTCATAAGACCCAACAAAATACGTTCAAAATAATCCATTTTGCTGAAACTTCCCCGAAATCAGCATTACTTTCTTCAATTTCATTCATGAATATTCAAAAGTCAACCTTCTGAATAAAGTTTTATGATATTTGTTTGTTTGAGCGCGCTTAATCGGATTTCCGTCCCAAGGTTTGTTCAGAATTCAATTACCCTAATACATTGGGTAAATATTTAAGTATTCGAGCCTAAGGGGCTGAGGGCTCGTATCTGACGGTTAATCACTATACAAACTTCCCTTTGACCGATAGCAGTCATTCAATACGGTCCTTTGTCATATTTTAGCTTTGATGAAAAGTTTTAGTTAGTGTAATTTTGATCAGTTTTTTTTTTTTTTTATAGAACTTGGAATGACGGATCATGCAGATGGCCCACCTGATGTTAAGCGGTACCCTCTGCCTATGAACAGTGCATTATCACATATGTCACGTCAACCTAGGACGCACCCTATCTGGCATTGCACCGGGCCCGCCACCCTGAGACATAAAGATGAAAAGTCTCCTGTTATTTCACCGGCAACCATACCCTTCAATCCGGAACACAGCAATGCGAGCACTACAGCTTTGCGGCAGGAATAGGTATGGTGGTAGTAATTCCCCGGACGAACTCTTTAAAAAAAAAGTTCTACTACTACTATTGGCCTAATACATAGACATACTTACGTCTTTTTCCCCGAAAGCGGCAGAGCCCTAATCTTACGCCTCAGCGGGATCTATTAGTACAATGGATCAAAGCCAAAGGAATATATTAGGAACTACTCCTCTTTTCACCGTGGGTTGCCTATCGTGGGAATATAGACGTGACAAGTGGTGAGCTTATCGTCGCCATTACTTTCCGACTGACTTGGCTGGCTAACGCCATCGGCTCGTGCCAGCTTCCATGCCATGCCAGGCCTCCATGCCATGCCATGTCGGCTTCCATGCCAGGACAAATCTTATACCAACGAATCTTACTAAAAACCTACCATACATACGCATACCATACCATACATACCATACCTTACCTACCATACATACTACTAGAAACATACATCATTATATACAGTGGTGGCCATATAATTAAGAACGCTGATATAAAGGGAAGATTTTTTCCAACTAGTATGCAAAACTAATTGTATGCATTTGTTTTTATTTCTCTCGGTATCGTAAAACATTTCCATATTACCACTGTATTCATTGATACACATGATTGGCTAAAAATCAATAGGCAAACTTTTTACACTACTTATTCCTTATTACTGGCTGGTCACGTAATTAAGAACGCTAAGTAGTTTATACCTTTATTCAAATTTAAATAGAGAACACTCAGTCGATTTGTTACTGTTTGTATAACTTTGGCGCCATTACGTGCTGTAAAAGATTAAAGGTGATTGCTTCTTTAGAAAAAACAATGGGAAAAAATAAAAGTTGTGATAAATCTACAAGGGAAGTAATAATAAAACTTCGCCGGAAGAATTGGTCTTATAAAAAGATAGCCGACCATCTGCAATGTTCAAAAACGATGGTTTTCCACGCTGTAAAGCATTTTGCTACGTATAAAACTACTTCGAATGTTCCACGTGTACCTAAACAGAGAAAAACAACTCCTCGAGATGACCGAAACATCGTTCGTATGGCAAAACAAAATCCTTTTAAAGGGTCCAATGAGCTTAGAAAAGAATATATTGGTGAAAACAACCCATCAGCAATCTCAGCACGCACTATTCGAAGACGTTTGGTAGAAGAAAAATTGCACGGTAGGATAGCAAGAAAGGTACCCATGTTAAAACTTTGCCACAGGCAAGCCCGGCTTGCATTTGCGAGAAAGTATGAAAACTGGACTGTGCAACAGTGGAAAAATGAACTTTTTTCTGACGAGACGAAAATAAACAGAGTATGTTCTGATGGAAAACGATATGTACGACGTCCCCCGAATACAGCATTCGACCCAAAGTACACGAAAGTTACATTAAAGCACGGCGGTGGAAATGTGAAAATTTGGGGTTGCTTTTCTGGACATGGTGTAGGACCTGAAAACTTGATAGAAGGTAACATGGATCAGTTCCAATACAAAAATATACTGGAAGAAACAATGTTACCATACGCTGAAGACGTTCTACCGGTCATTTGGACATTCCAGCATGACAATGATCCAAAGCACACTGCACGCACCGTAAAGGAATTTCTTACAGCGCAATTAGTGTCTGTCTTAGACTGGCCTGCTAACAGTCCAGATCTAAACCCAATAGAGAATCTGTGGTTTGAAGTAAAGAAAAAGGTTTCAAATACAAAGTGTGGAAATTTAAGAGAGCTGTATGACGTTTTTTTAGAAGAATGGAACTCTATTTCTCTTGCGAAATGTCAAAAATTAATAGAGTCAATGCCTCGCCGGTGTAAAGCTGTAATTAAAAGCCGTGGATATGCTATTAACTATTAATTTTAGTTAAATATTTATTAAATTTATTTTTATGTTTCCTGTGCTACATAATATTGTGATTTTTTAAATCTAAGTGTCATACAAAACAATTCCCGAGCAGTTAAATAAATCGTTCTTAATTATTTGTCCAGTTTCAGTACTATTTGAATGTGTTACTTTGATAAAATCAATAAAATGTGCAAAAAATAGTTAGCGATTTCATACTTTATTCTTAAGTCAGGTTGCTCTATTAATGTGACTATTATATAACATAACTTGTTGCTTCTCAGAAGGTACACATCCCTGTGTATGATACGATTTAAATAAAAAACTTCTAGAACTTCAAATCGTTCTTAATTATATGACCACAACTGTATATATACACATATACTTACTTACTTATTCTTATTCTTTAAATCTCGCTAAGTAGTTAGTATGTTTTCATTAAGTTTTTTTTTTGTTACGTTATATTATATATATATATATATATATTTTAGATAAATTGACTATGGGTCTGTTTATTTTTTATTTTTTTTATTTTTAGGTTCAGGTTTTATAATTATTTTACTTTAAAAAAATATAATTATGTTTGTTTTGTTAACATTTAATTCAATTTGTAGGACATTGTTGTGATTTTAACTAATTCGTGATAATTTTATTTTTTTATTTTTAATCAGTTCTCGCTCATCATTATTTAAGTGGTAGCACTTGGCATGCATAACATGATTATCATGTGTGTATACTGTGTATCACGGTGTATATACTATGTTGGTGACTCTAATAAATAAATATAAATATAAATAAATATTATTATAGCATACTAGCGACTCGCCCCGGCTTCGCACGGGTATCCCCCGGTGAACCCCCCCCCCCCCCCCTGCCCCTCCAACTATGTCCTATCTCCTGGTTCTAAGCTACCTCCCTACCAATTTTCAGCCAAATCGGTTCACCCATTCTTGAGATATAAGTGGTGTAAATAAACCGACTTGAAAAAAAAAACGTATAAACCTCACGGAGCCCGAGACCTTTCCAACGAATGCAAAACCGTGGAAATCGGTTCGTTCGTTCTGGAGTTATAGCGTCAGGAAGGAAAACCCCACTTATTTTTATATATTAGATAACATACTACTAGAAATACCGACCACAATAAGTACATTCAACTACATACCAGAATAGTATGAGTGATCGAATATACAACTACCTACAGCACAAACTAAGCATATTTTTAGCTTTGACACAGCAATTGAGGAAATGATAATATGGAGTTACATGAACGGCCAATGTAAACAATATTGTCATAACAATATAAGTAAAGTATCTACCTACTCACTCACTGCACTCGTCTTGTACTCAAATTACCTACTTAGATTACAAAGTCCAACGCCGTTTCAGGGTAAAATGAATCAGTTTGCAAAGAATCTATACGTGATTCAACCGTGGTATGTCCGGCCTAAGAATAGACCCGCCGTCTCCTCCTATGGATGTACCAAAACCTTACTAAGGGATTACACCAGGGGATAGGCAGCAGCATCCCAATCTGCGATCAATAATTCGCCTGCCAAGCTCGTTGATTATAGCACTCCTAGGGAGGCCTCGCCCAGCAGTGGACGTAGGTAGAGAAAGGATTCGATATTGTGTATGTTATCGTTCGAATTTTCAAATGTGTCTTAATTCAGAGTTCGTCCGGGGAAGTACTACCACCATACCTATTTCTGCCGCAAAGCAGTAGTGCTCGCGTTGCTGTGTTCCGGTTTGAAGGGTAAGGGTGCCGGTGAAATTACAGGCACATGAGACTTTTCATCCTTATGTCTCAGGGTGGCGGGCGCAGTGCAATGCGACATAGGGCGCGTCCTAGGTGGACGTGACCTATGAGGTAATGCACTGTTCATAGGCAGAGGTTACCGCTTAACATCAGATGGGCCAACGGCTTGTTCCGTCATTCAGTAGTATAAAAAAAAAAAAAAACATACACGTTCATAGTGTATGGAATACTAAGTCCATTAGAATGAGAGTTATTAGATATGTCTTTGGTTTTTGATTATAAGTGATCCCCTGAAGCCTAAGCTGTGATAAATTACGTCATCATCATCACCATCACCGAAATCGCCAGCCTATATACATTGTATATAGGCTGGTGATGATGATGACGTAATTTATCACAGCTTAGGCTTCAGGGGATCTAAGCTGTGATAAATTACGTCATCATCATCACCATCACCGAAATCGCCAGCCTATATACATTGTATATAGGCTGGTGATGATGATGACGTAATTTATCACAGCTTAGGCTTCAGGGGATCTAAGCTGTGATAAATTACGTCATCATCATCACCATCACCGAAATCGCCAGCCTATATACATTGTATATAGGCTGGTGATGATGATGACGTAATTTATCACAGCTTAGGCTTCAGGGGATCTAAGCTGTGATAAATTACGTCATCATCATCACCATCACCGAAATCGCCAGCCTATATACATTGTATATGGGTAATTCTCATTTTTGAAAAAAACCACTGTGCCTTTCATTTTTCTTACATTTAGTAACTAAATATAGTAATCTTGCTTTGTGTTAATAAAGTATAGATAAAATACTATAACTTTAGTATATAAATGGATAAATTTAATGCATAGTTTATTATTTATTAATTTTTAAAACATCAAAAATGTCCCTTCCGTGTGTGTGATCACACTGCTTTTATAAAGAAAATAATTTATTGTGGTTGATCTGTCTGAATAAATGTGTAAAAAAGAATGCCAATATTAAATTGGATATATTTACTCCGTAAATATAAAAACATATGTATCTAAAGATACTAGAACATTCTTCAACTGTTCACATAAAGTTTGTGATATTTTTTTTTGTCCCTTCCATGGATGAGTGTCACACCAGTCGTAAATTATAAAAATATCGTCCGTGTATCCAAACGTTAGTGGGCATAGACAAGGGTAGATCCACCATCTTTTGACTCAGTTGTTAGTTTCTGCCTGCGACGTAACACCTGCGAGATAATACGTGTTGTTTTTCTATTCTCAAAACTTGTCAAGCATAAGTGGTCACAACTGTGGTGATCGTCAAAGGTATGTAAATTTCAATTATGCACTTCGGTTTTGTGGTTTTAATGCGCTTTTGCAACAAAACACTTAGCTAAATTTGCTTGTTCATTCCTGATTCAGAGGTTAGGTTTTTAATATTATAACAGCAAAAATTCTCTTCCGTGGACGTCACTTCTATGGATCCGTGGGTAAAAATATACACATGGATGTGACTTTTGATCCATGGACGTGATTATTGTATATGATATGGGGCTTTTTGTGGTTTGTAGATTGATGTTGTGTGTTTGCGGATGCACGGCTTTATCTTTATCTTCTTTATCAGCCTGTTTACGTCTACTGCTGGACGAAGCCTCCCCCATTGAATACAATGGAGGGATTTGCCATTACTACGCTTGGCGGGTGGATCGCAGTATTACTGTTAAATACTCATATGGATGCTGCTGCCCATTCCATGATGTAATCCTTTAGTCGGCTTTTACGACATTCAAAGGAGGATAAGGAGGGGTCTATTCTTAGGCTGGATACACATAGTACAGAGCTTTTGAGTTCCAAAAATGAAAAAGATGTTTCAGGGCCTGGTATAAATGAAGAAGATATTCTGGGGTCTATAGCAGATAAAAACAGTGTTCTGAGTTCAGAAGCAGATGCAAAGGGTATTCCAGTGACTGAATCATATGAAAATGAACCACACCTGAAGTTTTAAAAGAAGGGTTGTGGATTATTACAAGATTATTTTAAAAAATATATGAAAAAACATATTCTTGGTCAAATAATTGGATTTGATGGCGAAGAACCAAAAGTTACGTTCACAAAAAAGAAAAGATCTATCAAGAATCACATTATTTTTGTTTAGATTGGCCCTGACTACATATTCCCTGTTCCACGTGATGATGTAATGGCTGTTTAAATTGAGCCTACACTGGTCGGTTCTGGTCTGTTTCTACGATTAATGTTTAACAAAATTGATGTTAAAATATACAAAAAAAAACAATAAGTAGCCTATCCTTATGCGTGCCATAAAAACTAGTAATTTGAAGGTAATTGGTAGGCAATTGATGACAGAGATTTAATTAATAAGTTAGATGAAAAATATTTTCTAAGCGTATAAATTTTAAAATGTTTAGTAAAGAAGGTAGATAACATAAATGTGAAAATATTTTATCTAACAAATTAAATGATGTTAATTTGGTAGATAAAATGTATGAGGATGTCCTACCTACTCGCACAAATAAAAAAAAAAGTTTAGGGCTGACTAAGACTGCATTTGTTAATTAAAATTAGGAAAATACCTGCGTGTGTTACAGATAAATAAAGATTTTGATAATGTAACGGTATATTATTATTATGTTTGGAAAAAGTTTCACTTCTTTGTAATATTTAATTTCCATGTATTACGATAATGTAGGGAATGTCACATCCATGGCACTGAGGTCACTCCCATGGAGAGCATTTTTTTTAAATCCCCTATATTTCAGTCCTGAAAGGGCTGTAAGCTCGGCGAGTATTTTTCCCATAACGAGCAAGACCAAAACTAATAAAATCAATCATCAATTATACCTAAAAGATGTTTTCACTAGTTTATTATTTTTTTAAATCAAAAATGAGTAGTACCCATATAGGCTGGTGATGATGATGACGTAATTTATCACAGCTTAGGCTTCAGGGGATCTAAGCTGTGATAAATTACGTCATCATCATCACCATCACCGAAATCGCCAGCCTATATACATTGTATATAGGCTGGTGATGATGATGACGTAATTTATCACAGCTTAGGCTTCAGGGGATCTAAGCTGTGATAAATTACGTCATCATCATCACCATCACCGAAATCGCCAGCCTATATACATTGTATATAGGCTGGTGACGATGATGACGTAATTTATCACAGCTTAGGCTTCAGGGGATCACTTATAATCAAAAACGAAAGACATACTAATAACTCTCATTCTAAAGGACTTAGCATTCCATACACTATGAACGTGTATGAATTAAGACACATTTGAAAATTCGAACGATGATAACATACACAATATCGAATCCTTTCTCTTACTATTTTATTATATTATTATTATAATTAATTTATTCAGACAACATGATCCATGATTTTATCTGAACTTTAATATTTAAACTCCAATATTTGCTTGAACATGACATAGTCCAATACTTCATAATTGTGGTAAAGAAAAGTCGGAAAAAATAAATAAATAATTCTGGACAGTTCACACAACATTATCCCCAATTTAAGCAGAGCTTGTGTTATGGGTACTAGATAACTGATGTACTTAATACAATACATTACATAGATAGTAATTTTTTTATTATGCATAGAAAATACCCAGAACACCCTGAACAAATATCTGCAGATCGTACAAATATTTGTTCCGAGGCGAACTTTCGCCCGCCGCGCCACAGAGGTCGTATAAGAATAAAATAAAATAAGAATAGGAATAAAATAATAAACTTAGAATAAAATAGCCGACGAATAGCTTCTGTCGCCTACGGACAGCCACCAGGGTGTAACTGATAGATAGTGATAACAAATTAGGCGTAGGCGCGCTACTATGAATCAACGAGTTAGATTCAGGAAGAGCCACAATGCTGAATATTATAACAAACTCGATGAATTTGACGGGTTTCAACTCAGAAGGTTAATATTGGGACGACCTCTGTGGCGCGGCGGGCGAAGATTCGCTTGCGACGCAGGAGGTTGCGGGTTCGATTCCCGCCTCGGAACAAATATTCTGGGTATTTTCTATGTATAATAAAAAATATCTATCTATGTATAGTAGATTGTATCATAAGGGAGCAACATAATATTTTTACGGCGAGGGCGCTTTTTTGAATCCAGAGCGAAGTGAGGGATTCTAGAGTAGAATCCCGAGCGTAGCGAGGGATTCTTTAGTAGAATCCTGAACGTAGCGAGGGATTCAAAGTACGTCGCCCGAGCCAAAAATATATGTTGCGCCCGTGTGATACACTCTGCTTTTCATCACCCACTATGAGAAAATAAAAGGCGCCTCATATGTTATTGTAATATTATTATTTAATAAAACAAATGGTTGTTTTTTTGTGTTTTTGTGTTTTTTTTTTGTTGTGTTTTTGTGTTTTTTTGGGTGTTTTTTTGTGTTTTGTGCTTTTTTGTTTTTTTTTTGTTTTTTTTTTGTTTTGCGTTTTTTGTGTGTATTGTGCTTTTTTGTGTTTTTTTGTATTTTTTTTTGTGTTGTGTTTTTTGTGTTTTTTTTGTGTTTTTGTGTTTTTTTGTGTTTTGTGTTTTTTGTGTATTTTTTTGTGTTTTGTGATTTATTGTGTTTTGTGTTTTTGTGTTTTGTGTTTTTTTGTTTTTTTTTGTGTATTTTTTGTGTTTTGTGTTTTTTGTGTGTTTTGGTTTTTTTGTGTTTTTTTTGTTTTTGTGTTTTTTTTTGTTTTTGTGTTTTTTTTTGTGTTTTGTGTTTTTTGTGTTTTTTGTGTTATTTTTTGTTTTGTGATTTTTTGTGTTTTGTGTTTTTTGTGTTTTTTATGTGTTTTTGTGTTTTTGTTTGTGTTTTGTGTTTTTTGTGTGTTTTGGTTTTTTGTGTTTTTTTTTGTGTTTTGTGTTTTGTGTTTTTTGTGTGTATTGTGTTTTTTTTGTGATTTTTGTGTTTTGTGTTTTTTTGTGTTTTTTTTGTGTTTTGTGTTTTTTGTGTGTTTTGGGTTTTTTTGTTTTCGGTTTTGGGCCGTCGTACCAGCCAGTATTTATTCAAACAATATTTGCATTCGAATTATTTGGCGCTGGTTCCAAATTCAATAAGTGCGCCGCAATTATCTTTGCCGCGCACTTTTTGAATTAGGAACTTAATAAGTGCGCCGGAAAACTCATTACTGCCCGCTAAAAGTTTCTCATAGAAAACACCACCGTTGGGTGCACTTAAAGGCGAACCCAGTCGTCCTTTTCGAATAGATGGGATGAAAATGTATTTTATTAAGTATTGTAAAATTGGGAGCCAGAGGAAACAGCAAGCTTTGGAATAAAAGAATATAATTAAATAGCGGTGCGTACAAGTGACCGCAATATCGTAAAAAAAGAGGCTCGCAACAGTGCGATGCTTAGCTTATATAGGAACAAAAAAAGCGCCGCACAACGGCGATCATCGGTACCATTTGCTTGTGTAGTCAGGTGGACATGGATTTGTCTTCGTGGTTTGACTGTTGATGCAGAGATGGCGCTGCAGTCAACATATTGCCACCGCGAAAATGATTTGAGTAGGTATTGTCATGTCCACCTGCCTACCTTCACAATTTAGGTACCTAACAGAATCTATCTTGACTACCATAGGTTAGATATACACAATCTATTCTATGCTTAGGAATAGGTATTACTTGATACCAGGTTCTCAAGTTAGGTAGGTAGGTACTTGCCACTGAGTGATATGCTTCCAAGTAGCTTGATAATACTACGGCTACTACTGTATATATTCTGTGACTACGGTGACATACCAGTAGGAATTACCTACCTACTTGTGTGAATCTAGTGTCTAATCTACTTATATTTTCAATCCAATCCTAGGTTCTAAGGCATCTTGATCCTTAGAACCAAAAGTTAAATCGAAAGTAACTATTTATTACTTGGTTATACCTATCTATTATTTCTCTAAGTGATTAAAACGACAGGGAGTAACCAATTTAATTCGGTACTTACTTAAAGAAACATAACATATTATTAAACGGTATCTTATCTTACATATATAAACATACCTACTTATTAATAAACTTAGGTATAAGTTATAGGTAATGGACAAATAGTATTAAATGCGCGTTTTATAATATTCTTCGCAGTTTGGATTGAAACTATTCTAGTCTCGTTGTCTTTCCCGTCATGGGTCTTGATAATTCTTCCCATCTTCCAATGGCAAGACTGTAGATGGTCGTCCTTCACCAACACCAACGTCCCGGCTGCCAGGCTAGGTCCCTTGGAGCTCCGCTACTTGGTCCGCTGTTGGAGGTGTCCGATGTAGTCCTTCGCCCATCTTCTCCAGAAATCTTGTTGAATTTGTTGTAGTTGTTGGAAATGAGTCAATCTGTGAATAGGTACATCTTGGTATTCATAGTCAGGCAATGACTGTATAGACCTACCAATCAAAAAGTGAGCTGGCGTCAAGACAGAGAAATCGGTATCATTACTAGAAAGTGGACATATAGGTCGGGAGTTTAAAATTCCTTCTACCTGAATTAAAATAGTAGAAAATTCCTCGTAAGTTAACAGAGCTTTACCTAGAACTCTGCTTTAGGTGATATTTACAGCTTTTAACAGCTGCCTCGTGTAGACCCCCTATAGGAGGTGTGTACGCGGGCAGGTACTTATGTTTATATAGAATGCCCTCGTCTGCAAATGATGACGTAAGTTCATCAGAGCTTTCGTGTAAAAATTTATAAAGTTAATTTAACTCATTATTTGCCCCATGAAATGTTGTAGCATTGTCACTCACCATCTCTCGGGGTTTACCTCGCCTGGATATGAATCTCCGTAGCGCGGCTATGAATTTTTGTGATTCTAGATCTGTAACCAACTCAATATGAACTGCTTTCGTCGCGAAGCAAACAAAAATAGATACGTAACACTTCGAAGTATTATATCCACGTCCTCTCCCGCTCCTTATCACAAAGGGTCCTGCATAATCGATGCCCGTATTGAGGAAGGGGGGTGACGGGGTTACTCTTGTTGTAGGTAGATTACCCATTATAGGATTATAAGTGTTTGGTTTAACTCTAAAACAGGTGACACACTCGTGTACTATCTTAGAGGCGAGAGACTTACCCTGAGTCGGCCAGAATCTTTCTCTTATTGTAGATAACAATAAATGGGGTCCCGCATGCAATAATTTGACGTGCTCGGTATGCATGATGAGCCTTGTGAGTGAGTGTTTGTGATGCAAGATCATTGGGTGTTTTTTATCGTGGCAGTTAGGTGAAAGTGCTAAGCGACCTCCCACCCTTATTATATCGTTCTGCATGAACGGATTTAAACACAATATATGTGATGATTGTGGCAGTGATTTATTATTTTTAAGTAAATTGTACTCTACGGGAAATGACTCAATTTGAGCATTTTTTACTAGAATATGTAGTGAATTATTTAATTCAGTTACATTTAAGGGCAATTTATTTATTTTTCCCTTAAGATTTTGTATGAACCTGTGTACAAATGCAAAAACTCGCACGAGTTTATTTGCATTAGACCATTTTTGAAATAAATTAGTATAAAATTCATTTACTGGAATAATATTCGAAATATGACACATTGTTTCATTTTTTAATTCTGAAATTAAGACATTAGGTATTTTTTTTTTTTTTTTTTTTTTTTTGAATAAAAGAATATAATTAAATAGCGGTGCGTACAAGTGACCGCAATATCGTAAAAAAAGAGGCTCGCAACAGTGCGATGCTTAGCTTATATAGGAACAAAAAAAGCGCCGCACAACGGCGATCATCGGTACCATTTGCTTGTGTAGTCAGGTGGACATGGATTTGTCTTCGTGGTTTGACTGTTGATGCAGAGATGGCGCTGCAGTCAACAAGTATATCAGTTATCTAGCACCCATAACACAAGCTCTGCTTAGCTTGGGGCTAGATAATGTTGTGTGGACTGTCCAACATTATTTATTTATTATTTATTGTATTGAAGGCTTCGATCAAGAATACAACTAGATGTCATATAGGCTCACTGGAAAAGCGAGCTCTTATTTTTTATTTGCATTTGTGACTGTGGCGTTTTACAAAAAACATTGTTAGATACTCGTAATTTCCACCAATTTGAAAAGTCACGCTATACACTTCCATTTCATTTCACTACACTTGTGCTCTATAGGCGAGCTACATTGATTATAATACCACCAAAATTACACAAAATAACTCAAAAAACACTAGGAAATAAAATAAAATAAAAGTAGACGACGTCTCTTTTCTAAAATGGCGGGAAGAGTCCAGAAGAAAGTGACTTTGTGAAATAGTGACTTGAAAAACAACAAAAATAAAAAAAATTACAGAGGATTTTTAGTCAGCTTCATCTATCGAACCAATTGAAACTACCTTTTTTATTACTTTTTAATCTAAAATGAAAAGCCCTCATTCAGTCTCGATTCGGTCAACTTTCAGTGTGGTTTTAAACTAAATACTATGGCCTTCATAAAAGCAACTTGAAAACCCTGATTTAATCAGCAACAATCGCCTCTGTCGCGCTGCCTCAACGAAGGCCGACATTTTAATAAATCAATTGTTTACGAATGATCGATTACCAAATAACAAACAGCTTTGTTTTTGCTCACAAGTGTCAAGGAATAAACGATAGTCCGCATCTCAGAGATACAAGAAACTAATTAATCATTTAATTCTGCCGCAAAATCAGAATTCTCGCGAATAATTTCCAACCAGCTCTGACTTCCGTAGCACGAAAGAACCTGAATAGGCATTTGATTCTGACAAGTAATTAATATTGTAAATATTTTAAAAAAACCTCAACGCAATGAAACGGCTGAACTGATTTTGATCAAACATAGCTAAGAAAACTCCCGCCTAATTCACATTTCAAACAAAAAATCAAAATCAAAATCGGTTCACCCGTTCGGGAGCTACGATGCCACACACAGACACGTCAAACTTATAACACCTCGTCGTTTTTGCGTCGGGGGTTAAAAACTATTCTTTAACCCGTCAAGCGAAGATACCCCAAAAAAAAAATGGCCCCCAAGCGACAGCACTTTTTCTAGCAATTCTTTTTTTGTTTATGTTATCGGAAAAAAATATTTACAACTGTTTACGCATAATTATATGACAAGTGTTATACATCATTGTTATGGCATTGAATTTTCCTACCTAATAATAAATAGTAATATATTTGAAAAACTTACATGACCTCGTAGTAAATTATTATTTTCGAAGACACACACACATTGTGATTTCACACACATATTTTATCTCGTTGCACTCATTCACAATAGCTTTCACCAAAATTACACATGTAAGTATGTAGCATACATATTTACGTAATCATTTCACAAAACTTTATCACTTTGAAAATAAATAAAACACAAGAAAAAGATAATTTACAACTTCGAAAAAAAAAGCACCGCCATTTTGGTACCTTCCCGCGGCCGCGCCATACAATTTGCACCGAGCGACCACAAGACATGAAATTCCATGTCGTCAAAACTTAGTTCCATTTATCGCGTTGATTTATACCTCTTTTTGAAATAATACGAACACACACTAAATCTACAATGTTTTTCTGGTAAATTTATGCAAAAATATATCCAAAAAAGTCACTGATTCCTCCAGAAAGACATTTTTCATGACCGACCGGACCGGACCGGCTCTGTCGACACGCGCGAAATTACTGGTCACTCGCTCGCGAGTCACATCGGTGGCTTCAAATATTTTTTTCTGTATGTTTGCTTCGGTTTTCTACCAATCAAAAGGCACGAGTGAACTTCCACTGAATGAACAATATTGTGTACAGCCAATAGGAAAGCTCAAAGAATTCGAACATAGCCAAAAATATTGACCAATCACACAAATCTGTTATGAGCAAACCTTGCTCATAAGGCACGCAGTGTGAATTTTTCTTATGAGCATATGCCGCTCATAAGGCACTCAACGGGTTAAAGCACTAACTATTGCAAATAACAAATTTGCATTGAATAGCAAAATTTTGCATTTTTAAAACCAGCTCTAAAAAAAACTCGTCAAGACGCTTACTTACAGATGTCATGGCGTCTGCTTGTGACGTCACTATTTTGAAAACAAGGAAAGCTAGCGGAGTAACATTTAATCTGTGCCAGAGGTGCGATGCTATCATTTAATCTGTGTCGGTACTTTTGGTTCAAGTTTGGTACTTTATTGAGCTTCAGAGGCATGACAAATTTTGTATTATAATTTGTAAAAATCGTAATAATCTCGCTTTTAATATGAAATTAAGGTAGCATTTTGGGCCTCTTCCAACCCATTTTCACATCCATACTCACTGGTTTTTTGTTAGTGTCATCACGCCTATTCTGGTAGGCTTTAAAGATAAAATCTCCAAAGATAAGTTGAGCATAAAAAGTAGGCAAGTTACTGGTTATAATTACCATTGTAAGTATAATTAACGACGCCTTACGACTCGTCAATTTGTCAACCTTGTTCGTATAAAGGGACTGTCAATGCGAGTGGGCGAAAATAGTACGGATGTCTCGGTGAGGAAGTTCATTTGTATTCGAAACAATTCAGGAAATAGGTACACATGTAAAGTCAGATCATCACAAGATTGCAGAAGATCTTATAGAAAAGTGCGTATTTCTAGCAGGTAACTCTTCCCCATTTTTTTATTTAATTCAAGCAGCGGCCCGCGGTTTCACCCGCGTTAGTCTCGATCCCGTGGGAATATCGGGATAAAAATGTGCCTATGTGTTATTCCGGGAGTCTAGTTATCTCCATTCCAAATTTCATACAAATCCATCCAGTAGTTTTTACGTGAAAGAGTAACAAACATCCATCCATACTTACAAACTTTCGCGTTTATAATATTAGTAGGATAAGATAGGATAGGATTTCCTTTCCTTTAGGCCCTAGGCAGAATTTACATAAATATATATATAGATACAGTACTACTTTAATAACTATAGGTATTTTATTATAATACAACTGCTATTTCCCACCATGGTGCAACCCACGGTGAAAAGAGGCCCATTGAGGCCTGCCTACCCCCTTTTGGGGAAAAGGCGTGTGTCTATGTATGTACTTATGTATGTATTGCACTGCGTGTGTCAAATATTTTCGCTTTTGTAAAAAAGCTAAAACACGCAGCGGACTTCAAACTGGAAAGCCGTGCTGGTCTGCAGACCGTGTAAGATTTATTAGGAACTAATTTGTCTATACGCATCACCTTCGGCAAAACCAGCTGAACTATTATTTATTCTGTGGAAGAACTGTACATGTACGTTTCGTAAAAAGCATTAAGGAAGACCAAACGACAAACCAGGCTAATTTAATTACCTACGTCGTAAAGTTAGAGACGCCTCTCAAATTATTTACGGACCAAAAGTCGTGCTGTTTTCCACAAACATCTGAGTGCCAAACTATCGAGCATGACTTACAAACAATTAAACAAAAGTTATTTTTTCTACATAAACTCATATTTAAAAAACGCCGACTATTTTCAGTGCTCCATTATAATAAGAAAAAATTAACACATGAAACATATAGGTAGCTACAATGTATTTTTTCTAACTCAAAAATCAAGATTCAGCTTCAATAGCAGAGTATACATACATACATACATAGACACACGCCTTTTTCCCCGAAGGGGTAGGCAGAGCCACAATAGGCCTCTTTTCACAGTGGGTTGCACCATCGTGGAATATAGACGTGACAAGTGGTGAGCTCATCGCCGCCATTGCTTCCCACGACTGACTCAGCTAACGCTTTCTTTCAGTAATAACACATTCCATAATAAGCTACCAGCCAGGACAAATCTTATACCAACGAATCTTATCAACAAGTCCGGGTAATCCCTTAGTCGGCTTTTACGACATCCACGGGAGGAGACGGAGGGGTCTATTCTTAGGCCGGACACACCACAGCAAAGTATTAGCTACAGAAATACAAAACATGATATTATCTATTGCTAAAAATAAGTTCAGATAAGTTTATTTCACTTAGAATAGGTACAACAAAACATAATTAATGATAATTTTCACTAGAAACGGGATATTTACCATGATTTTTGAGTATTAAATGTTCCCGATATTTCGGCACAGTTGCATGCGCCATGATCACGGGAGAACTAACTAAAGTCTTTGCGAGTAGATGTTATTGGCAATGAAACCGATGGTAGTGGTATCGTTCGTAATAAAAGAGTGAGAAAGAGGGTAGATCGATATATCTGCCAATAACATCTACTCGCAAAGACTTTAGTTAGTTCTCCCGTGATCACATGGCGCATGCAACTGTGCCGAAATATCGGGAACATTTAATAATCAAAAATCATGGTAAATATCCCGTTTCTAGTGAAAATTATGTACATAACCATGATAGTTTCAAAAGTTATAATAGTTAAAGATGTTCGTAAGTATATGAAAATAAGAGAACTTTGCCTACCATGCTATTCAAAAAACTGTGTTAGATACGGCATAGTATGTAAAAAGAAAACACAAGAGGCCAGTAAAGCTAAGAGTGACCGTCGAGCGGTCAAATGGATTTCTCTAACTAATGTGACTTTACCTTTCTCTACCAACATCGTAGAGAATTTTCTCGTCAACTTTTCCGGTAATCGTGCTCTTAGTTATGACGATGTTAGTGATATCCAACCTACTACAATTATTTATTGAATGATTATCCTTTGAAAGCGATTTACATATATAAGTACTAATAATAATAATCTAATAATTCAACGTCAAAGTCAAAAGTATTTTATTCATTGAAATCACAAGTATCATTTTGAATCGTCTTAAAACATAAATTTAGTCCTGTTGGAATAGAAGAATCAGGCAACAAACACGGTTGTTTTTTTTTATGATCGTTCTTACTACACATTGGGGAACGCCTGTGTGGTGCCTCAAGAACAAGTGGAAGCTGATTCAAAGAAAAAGGGAAAACCAACTTAAAAGCCTTACTTAGGTAGGCAGTCAAAAGTAAGATGCTAGAGAGAATCAGCAAAGGGTCATAAGACAGCACACTCTACGCTTGATATACTCATAAATAACACATCAATAATAAATTATATATGTAGGTACAGACATTGCAAATTGACAAATTAGGTGTCGAGGGGCAGAGCGACATCAGGCCACGCGGATTTATCATTAAGATAGTCACGAATAGTCATTTGGAAAGCTCTAGAAAAGTCCCCGAATAACCTTGTTATTATAAAACTTGGACTATCTATGGAATACAGTGTTTTGTATTGTGCATTAACATGCAGTTTCTAATTTAATCGAAAGAGACAAAAGGCGGTGTAACAATCCCAAGGATATCCCGTGTTTATTAGTAGCCGGTTTATCTACAAGTATCACTTTAGTCTCTGTTTTAGGATTATGCATTACCTAAGCTACAGACGAGCTATTTTTACGACCACTGTGGCGCAGCGGGCGTATAGCCAGCTGAAATGCGAGAGTTTGCGGGTTCGATTCCCGCTGCTGGACAAATAATAAATAATGCTGGATAGTTCACACGACATTATCAAGCCCTAAGCTAAGCAAATGTTTGTATGATCTGCATATATTTATTCCGGTTTGTTTTGGTACTAGTAGAGCTTTTTTGTGCAAGAGTTCGTCCGGGGAAGTAATACCACCATACCTATTTCTGCCGCAAAGCAGTAGTTCTCGCATTGCTGTGTTCCGGTTTGAAGGGTAAGGGTGCCGGTGAAATTAAAGGCACATGAGACTTTTCATCTTTATGTCTCTGGGTGGCGGGCGAAGTGCAATGCCACATAGGGCGCGTCCCAGGTGGACGTGACCTATGAGGTAATGCACTGTTCATAGGCAGAGGTTACCGCTTAACATCAGGTGGGCCATCTGCTTGTTCCGTCATTCAAGTAGTATAAAAATTACAAAAACTCGTAGTTCTTGATACCCAAGACGCAGGGGATCCTAGTGTGGGATCAGGACTATGTGTGTGACTGTTGGGTGTCATCTCGCAAAATATAGAGTTATGGATGGTGGAAGCTCTCGCTTGAGGCGCGATATTCTTCTTTTTTTCCGTTTTTTTTGCCCATTACTGCTCATCAACACTTCTTCAGATAGCGAAAATTTATTTCGCGAGAACTAGGAGACTTTACACATGACGACATACACATGATTTACATATCATCAGTTTAGCTACGATCCCCCTAAACACATATTTACAGTGTTTCTTTTTAGGGGGATCACAGCTAAACTGATGACATTTATGAGATACTATCAATTAAAACATGTGTTAAGTCTCCTAGTTCTCACGAAAACAACTTTCGCTATCTAAGAAGTTTTCATGAGCTGTAATGGGCAAAAAACAACAACAAAACGTCTTGGGTATCAGGAACTACGAATACCAAAACTGAAATTTGAATTTCGCGCCACATGCGAGAGCAACCATCTTAATAAAAAGCTGTTTGAAGCAAAGCATAAATAAATTCACTTATTTCGTCAATTAAAACATGGTCAATTGCCATTTTCGTATTTAGACATGCCCAAATTTTGTCTACACGCCGTGTAGTCATGTCGAGGCCAACAGCGGCACACCCCTGACACTATCCAAAGCGCTATACCTAGTCTACGCCTTTTAGTATGTGAAGTCTCGACTTTAAGAGGAGTGTTGCGCTAGGGGGCGCTTAAGTCACCGGCATACAAATGAAGCTTGCTCCTACTTTGGATATTACCTCATCAAACCCCATTAAATTATGTAAACTTTTTTTTTTATACAACTTGTAATGGCGGATCCAGCTGTCGGCCAAGTGGTACCCTCTGCCTACGAACAGTGCATTATCACATAGGTCACGTCCACCTAGGACGCACCCTGTGGCGTTGCACTGCGCCCGCCACCCTGAGACATAAAGATGAAAGTCTCGTGTGCCTGTAATTTCAACCATACCTTTCAAACCGGAACACAGCAATGCGGGCACTACTGATTTGCGGCAGAAATAGGTACCTATGGTGGTAGTACCACCCCGGACGAACTCTTAAAAAATATATAAATAAATAAATAAATAAATAATGCTGGACAAGTTCACACAACATTATCTAGCCCCAAGCTAAGCCAGAGCTTGTGTTATGGGTACTAGGTAACTGATATACATAATACAATACATTACATAAATACATATTTTTTATTATACATAGAAAACACCCAGAACACCCTGAACAAATATCTGCAGATCGCACAAATTATTTGTTCCGAGGCGGGAATCGAACCCGCAACCTCCTGCGACGCAGGCGAACCATCGCCAGCCGCGCCACAGAGGTCGTCAATATGGTTTCCAAATTTCACCGACTTAAAGTTTTTTTTAGAAATATAAAACCTAGTACCTACCTTGGTACCTAGTTTGACTCTTTACAATTTAATGGAAAACTGAGAAACCACAGGTCTATTCATTAGTCTAAAGCAGCCATACTCAAAGTGTGTTCAGCGGAACCCTAGGGTTCGCAAGAACTTAGAAAAAAAAAACTCTCACTGGTCGACCGTTCTGAACCTGATATAAGACTTCAACTGACGTCTATCAAACCTGATATCAACAAATTGTTGAAATATAAAAAACAGTTTCATACCTCCCATTCATACTTTTATTATGTTTTAATAAGCAGATATTAATTATTATATATTAGATGTTAGTATTTAAAGTATACACTTTTAAAAACTATTGTTTTATTATAGGGTTCTATCAAGTATTTCGCTCTCCAAAAGGGTTCTGTCACCAAAAAAGATTGAGAACCGCTGGTCCTAAAGATTACGTCAACAAAATGTAATTCACTTGAATTAATTAATATCCAAATGAGAAGTAAAGTCTGGTTACCGGGTTACATACATAGACACACGCCTTTTCTCCAGACGGGGTAGGCAAAGCCTCAATGGGCCTCTTTTCAGTCGGTTGCACCATCGTGGAATATATACGTGACAAGTGGTGAGCCCATCGCCGCCACTGCTTTCCACGACTGACTCGGCTAACGCTTTCCTCCAGTAATAACACATTCCATAATAAGCTAGCAGCCATGACAAATCTTATACCAACGAATCTTATATCAACGGGTAATACAAGAACCGGGATACAGTTCTCTTAAGGTGGTTGCTTTCGCTTGTGGAGTGGAATTAAAAAAAAAAACGTGTGTTTTGCTCATCACAGCTCATCAACACTTCTTCAGATAGCGAAAACTAATTTGCCGGTAATTACCTTATATGACGATTGTGTTTTTTTTGTTTCAAGCACATTCATAGCTACACTAATCATATTTATGTGATACTATAAATTAAAAATTGTGTGTTAGGTAATATAATTACCGTCAAATTAGTTTTCGCTATCTGAAGAAGTGTTGAAGAGCTGTGATGAGAAAAAAAAACAAAAAAATTTGAATTTCGCTCAACAAGCGAAAGGAACCACCTTAAATAAAACATTAGCTCTATTACACCTGTACCTATACCTACTTAAGTAACGAAGTAACAGCGAGCTAAGCCCGTCAGGAAATCGACTCGGCCTCTTTCCGCGGTTTCCGTCTGATGAGAGTGTCCACTTTTACTTTCGCTCCCTCACCGTCCGTTCACCTCTATGGCCGAAGACGCAAGACGCCCTACATAATCTCCAATGTTTACAGTATAAACTTTACTCGATTCCGATAGGAAACTGTAATTAACGTGGATTGCTCAAGCTTAAGGCGCGAAATTATTATTTTTTGGTGTTTTTTGCCAATTAAAAAGCTCATCAACATTTCTTCAGATAGCGAAATTTGATTTCGCGAGAACTACGAGAGATAACACACATGTTTTAATTGATACTATATCATAAATATCATCAGTTAAGATACAACATAAACAAAACAAAATGAAAAAATGTGTTTAGGTGTATTGTAGCTAAACTGATGATATTTATGAGATAGGTACTATCTATTAAAACATGTGTTCTCCTAGTTCTCGCGAAATCAATTTTCGCTATCTGAAGAAGTGTTAATGAGCTGTAATGACCAAAAAACACCAAAAAAAATGAATTTCGCACCACAAGCGAGAGCATCCACCTTAATAAGGTATTCATGCTAGAATGTTCGTGGATATTGTTTGTAGATGATTGGATATGGCATGCCGTAAATTAGGGTAGAGTCTGTACAGAAAGAGACCCGTCGTGGGATTTGAGGGCGCAAATCCTCCCTCAAATGGTCACCAGCTGAAGTTAAACCGTGACCCCGCCGTCTCACTTGCCGCTCATCACTTCTTCAGCAATAGAGTGGTTCACAATTGGAACGCGCTATCAGATGACGTCGTTACTGCTACTTCCGTCAATGCATTCAAAAATAAACTCGACATCTGGCTACGAACAAATAAATCAGTGCTCAAAAAAATCTACCAAAACTAAGAGACAATATTTCGACTAAATTTTAAACTCTAATACTGTGACGTAGACACATCAGCGAAAGCTGCTCGTCTATAAATTAAGAATAATAAATTATTTTTATTAAATTCAATAAACAAAAATATTTTGGTGTTAAATTATGCCAATAATTATAAATATATATTATTTATGCCATTTATGGCAAATTAATGATTAGGAAATTGGAAATCTTCCAATGCCCTAATTAGGTAATTTATTTAAGTCATCTATACCTACATAGGTATTATGTATTTCACAATCTTCCTATCACTTAAGTTATCAAAGAACATTAATGGCATGAGATAGGACTAATGTCATATATTGATAAATAAGTTATTTAGATAAATGTGAAGTAAGAATTTTTGATATAAATTGGAGACAATTTAGGGAAAGGTCTAGTTCAGTGGAGTACATACCTATGACAAGCAGTATAGATAGATAAGATAGAATATTCTTTATTGCACAAAACAAACAATGTACATTAAGTTCGCCTATGTACATAGGCGAACTTGCACTATGCACAAGACCGCCGAGAGTGAACCTTGAGGTATGCTAGTTGGAGCATTGCTCAAACTTCAGACATGCAAAGTAGATGAACTTGCGTTATCTAGTGTGATATAGGTCTGTTGATATTTAGTTTTTGTATCAATAGCATAAGTAAAAGGAAATGACATTGATCTGTCAAATTAAAGTAGACTGATCTAAAATTAATAAAAATCAAGGCTATCTGAAAGTGGTCACTTCAAGTTTCTTGCATACCTACCACCCACCGCTGGACGGACAAATGTCACAGAGGATATAAATCAACCAATTATAAAATGCCACATGTATGTATTTACATAACTTTAGTTCTATCGGGTGGATACAATGAGTTTCTACTGTTGTGGAAATGTGCAGGGTATATCGAAGAAGGTTAAGGTGTTTAGGGAGAAAAATACATCCAAAAAAAAAACAACTCGCGCGGCATGAAAAAGCTGTTTTTATTGAATATCTCGTAAAATATAGATAATTTTACAAAACCCCTACAGTAAACCCTCGGCTGTGTTGTATTGATTTTATTTATCTATGATATTTTATCAATATTTTAACGTAACAGTATACTGCGCTCCAAAACTCAAATCGCCGATGTCGGGCAGAAAGCGGGTAAATTGAAGTGGGATTGGGCGGGCCACGTCTGCCGCATGTCAGACGGGTTATGGGCTAAAGCCATAACAGAGTGGACGCCTCTAAACGGAAAACGATCTCGTGGCAGACCGCGGCGAAGATGGAAAGACGAAATAGATACCTATTTAAAGGATTGGTCTACAGTGGCCCAATAAAAAAGAGAGGCCTGGAGAGAAGGAAGGGAGGCCTTTGCCCTGCAGTGGGACACCACAGGCTCGTATAATAATAATATTCACCATTTTAATAAACAATTGAATCTAGCCAAAAGTTAGAGGTACCTTTGGGTTTTTTTCTATCAAGAAAATATTGACCTAGGTACCGTGTTTCTGGTACAGTGATCCCTCGGAATTATAATGTAGTATCCATGCATATTTATAATTTGAATACTGTAGGTACTTATTTAGTTAGTTAAAAATCAAATCTAATATTGGTAATTTTGCGATATACCCCACCTTAACCAGGCATGCTCGACTGTTTGTAATAAATTTAAAATACTTATGCACAAGACTCTGCATGATTAAAGGCTTAGATCGTTAATCACCTTAAATGAACTTACTCACAAGTATTAAGGTCTCATGCCGGTTGTGCCAATGCCAGATGCTGGTAATGTACAAGAAAGCCGGAGTGGGATTGAGGGTCATGTGTCTCGTCATAGCTTTAGCTAATTTACGGTGAGGGTCCCTTCGGAAAATGTGAAGACCTACTTGAGCCCTGACTTCTGGCCGAAAGGGGTGTGAAGTTCCGGCGGTTCAAGGGCTGCCTGTCACGTGATCCCCCGGGGCGCGAGGCGTCGGCGATCACACGTGTGTTAGATTAAGTTATAAATAAAGTGTTTTGAATTTGAATAAAATGTATAGGTTAGGAAGATTGGAAGTTCATTGAAACAACAAAATACAATAAATACCTGTTGTGTGAAAAGGGTAATGTTTCAGTGTGGTAAGTATTTTACAGATAAGCCTGTTTATAAACCATGCATTTACTAGTAACAACCATTATAATATAGAAACTGGCATTATATCCATCCGTTAGTGATTTGAATCAGTTAGGCTACCTTTAGATCATTTGACAACCTCAGCGGCGCGGCGGGCGACGGTACCCCTGCGACGGAGGAGGTTGCGGGTTCGATTCCCGCCTCGGAACAAATATTTGTGCGATCTGCAGATATTTGTTCAGGGTGTTCTGGGTATTTTCTATGTATAATAAAAAATATCTAATATAATATAAATATATATATATGTAATGTATTGTATCAAGTATATCAGTTATCTAGTACCCATAACACAAGCTCTGCTTAGCTTGGGGCTAGATAATGTTGTGTGAACTGTCCAGCATTATTTATTTATTTATTTAGCTGCGGTCTTTGGGTAGCGCAACTGTTTCATATGTATTTTTTTATTTTGTACTTACCTACTTGTATGTGTTGTATTATTTTTTCTGTATATCATAGATATAAATACAACTAAGCCAATCAATAACAATGAAACTGGGGAAATAATATTAGAATAAATCCAATAACCAATTTATTAGTTTAGCATAGGTAGGTACTTGTAGGTTTTAGTTCCGCTTTTAATCTTAGACCCCAAGATTGGACATCTTTTCATAGGTTTGCTAATAACCAGTGCATGTGTGAAGAGGTACAACTAAAACAAACTGAAACTAGTCTTTATTCATATTAATTTAAATAACAGAGCTACCAGACATCTGTTCATGTAAATTTAGGTGCTTCAAACTAGGGTCTTCAGTTTCTGGTACCTACGTACTCCGAGCAAATTCAAGACTGTCTTCCGTATATTAATTTTTGTGTTTACTAATAAAGGTAAACCAATATTGAATCAAACGATGACTAACCATAGAGGCCCTGAAATATAATCTTATCACTAGTGAGATAAAGCTTTATTTACATACCTAAAGTCCAGGCTAAGATTCCTCTGGTGGGTCGCAGGTTTCTGGGAGTCACTGCGACTTCCATGAACAGGCACATCTTCCAGCATGCTCACGCAAGGCTCCGCGTCACATCACAATCCAACCCATGAATGTTCCCGCAGCGTAAATTCACAACATAAATAACATGGCGACCACGGACTAACAACTATCGACACAATTTTACTACAACTTACAGCTGAAACTAAACTCAGCATGTAAATTATTATAACAACTATCGTATTATATCTTCACTAAGATGTTGACATCTTTTCAAAGCTGTTTGCAATAACAACAGCTTGTTTTGTACAGAGGTTGGTGAATGTACGTTAGCCCTACAAAAGTTCTGAGCAAAAACTTTGTTTATTTTTTTTAATCAACAAATATCACTAAAGTGATTTTGAAATCTTCATAAGTTGTAGAGCACTAAATAAAACAAATATTCAAAAAATAAAATAATCGAGAACACTCAGAAGAAAGAAACGAGAGAGACGACAGACGACATTTAATTTTATTTTTGTCCACAGATAACTTTTTAATTTTTGACGTTACTACGTCACGCACGTCAGAAACAAAAGTCAATTCATTTTTTTTTATGAATGGCTTGTGGTGGTTCTGCCACTAACTAGTTCGCCAATGTCACGTTTTATGTAAGGCTTGCAAACTATGAGCATTGGAGGCCTCCCTACCGGAGGCTTGCAAACGATAGATTATGATCAAAAGATGGTGAAAGATTTTATGACTGTACTACCTACTCATAACCTACTCCGAGACTTTCTAAGCATTTATTTTATAATTCTGAGAACCTGAAACCAACAAAAGTCACTTCGAACTAGTAATGTCCTTGACTTTTTGGAACTTTATAAATATCGAAAAAAACCTTTAAAAAAAAAACGTCGTCGTCGTTGTCATTATGTACCATGTCATCTTATACAATATTTCATGTCAGTTCAGTTCAGTTCAGCCTAGGTATTCGGGGTACAAGTGAGGTGGTTAAGTGAAGTGAAGTGTCAACTTGCGCGCGTCGATGCCAAAGGTTGGTCATCATCGGGATAAGAATACCAGAAATAATAGTTACATAGAAGAATGAAGCCATATTTATTTATATTTATCTAAATTAAATATTTTTTCACTCATAACAAAGAGTCATTTGCATGTAAACATAACCCGAATACACAAAGATGACATATATTACAAGGAGAGAGCACGAGGAGGAAACGGACATCTATATTTTGGTGTTTAAAATTGGTACCAATGACGTAATGGTACCAAGTTTGACATTTGGCCTGGTACAAGTTACACAAATAAGAACAGATAGTTAGGTATATGCTTGTTTTATTCCAACAAATGAATACATTCTTATAAAAGAATGAGCATGGTATAATCGAATCCGGTTTGTTTATAGCCTTATTTCCATGTAGTACATCTTCCTAGGAGAGAGCATGAATTTTTGACACACCGAACTTTACCAAAGACAAATATTATCTTACGGCGCAACGCGTGACTTCACCCCGTGACTCGCTCAGCGAGGTCACCGAGCCCTAAATACCACGGCAGTTTCTATGCTATACCCTGGTTCAGAATACGAGATATTTTTTGTAAACAAAGGGGATACCATACCAAAAAAATAGAGTCTTTATGGTAGTTTATTAAATTAGGCCAATAAACAGGCTAGGCATGTTATTCTAACTCATATCTGATAAACTATAAAGTAATAAATACATTGTCGTGTATATTTTTTAGTTATTTTGGTTATTAACAAAGTTATCAAGCAAAAATACATTTGTTAGTAGAAAATATTTGTATATAGTAAATAATGTTACTTGGAACACTGCAGAGATTCTAAACAATGGGCTTTGTTTTGAAAGCTGGTCCCCATTTTGTTAATTTCATTCGTTTCTCCTCATTTGCCGAATACGAATGTGCTTTTCGCACAGTTTTACAATGGAATGGTCATACTGATCAATAGTTAAGAGTTATATATAACATTTTGCCGTTTACACATTGACTCGTCAGATAAACTTGGGTAGATAGTGGGTTTGCGTTTATTTGCCGCAATTTGAAGGTATATACCGCGCGAGCGAACCAAAAATTTAATTACAAAAATTTAATACCGTAGGAAAAGCCGCGGGTCAGTACTAGTAAAACATGATCCACGCAAAAAAATGTTTTTACCACTGGCTTGTCTCTTTGACGGTGACATTTGTTTGTTTACAAAAAATATCTCGAATTCTGAACCAGGGTATAGGAAGATGTACGATTTTTTTTGGTTTTATGTCAAGTTAATCACCTGTCATTGGCAAACTCTTGTGGCACCACTACCGGTCCGCTGAACACGCCAAAAAAAGAAGAAGAATAAGAAGAAGATGTACTGTTCCATGTCATTTGAGAGACGAAAACACCCCTCCCATACCTCATGGACTGCCTAGTTAAGCGCTATTGTAGACTCTAGACCTGAGGGGCAAGTCCGAGTTTACACACACCATCGTAACGATGATCGTAACGGCGAGTGTACGTGTATTGCGTAGTAACTAGCCATTAATCTGTGACGTTTTTGGCACAGATTAATAGCTAGTTATAATGTTATACACGTACGATCGTGTTACGTTCACCGTTACGATCATAGATTTAGTATATGTACTAGATCTACAATCAGAGATCGAAGATGGAACCAAAAAAATATGTGCACGTGTTGGTGAAAGTCTATGTCCGAGTTAAAAATAGTGTTGTCCTCGACCAACACTTTTACATTGTCGATAGAATTCATCATCCGTATGGTAGATAAATTCATCTTAATGCAGATTAAGTCTTTCATGAATAACACAGTTTGGCAGATTTGACGTCATAAAGATAATTTTGAATACAGTTAATAAATAAACCTTTATTATTTATGGACCCCTAAATATTACAGTTTTATTTATAGGTGGGATTTTAGAGTTTCCCTTTTAAATTTAAACTTAAAATGTTTGCTGCATATACCTAGTGGAGTTCTTATTTGAGTCCATCCCACTCTTCTTATAATCGATAACCATTTTTCTCGTAGCAAAGGATTACTTGGAAATCTGAAAGCACAAAAACATTTTATATCAGCCGTGATACGCCCATATAATTTTTCACTCTGTTACTTTATCTATAGACAATTTGTTACCCCAAAGTTTATTATTTTTCAAGTGTAAACCACGCTTTATGGATAACATTAAATTTAAATGTAACCCAAAAATTCCGATCCAGTGGGACTCGGACCCGCACCCTCGCCTGTCATCGGCGATGCCTTAAACAATTTAGCCATAGATCGAGCTATGACGCTGGAGATGAAATTTGTGGGCACTATCAACTCGGCTATAGCGCCAAGTTGATAGTGCTTTATCTACAGGTGTTTCATTGGAAACCTTCTGATCAAAGTTCGAAAGTAAACGCATCGCTGATCACAGGCGAGGGTGCAGGTTCGAGTCCCGCTGGAATGGAATTTCTGGGGTATATTTAAATTTAATTTGTTACCTATTATTTTATTAAGCAGAAATAAACAATATTTATTTATAAAAAATAAAAAATAAATATACCCTTTCGGGAAAAAGGCGTGTGTACAACAACGTAAATATTTACTCCAAAATATCTACTACACAAACTGCAATAAAAACACCCGTGGTGCTTTAAAGTTACCTTTTCAATAGTCAATACAAAAACACACACCTCAATGCCCACCTGGTTATTATAGATTTAAAAAAAAACGGTAAAATGTTAACAGAGCACACATATTTACTCCAAACAAAGTAAACCTCCATTCTAGGATGGACAACAATTTAATTTATAGGTAGGTATAGTGCGCGTCATGTAAAAAGTAGTAAACTATGTAGGCACTCATTGAATGCATAGGTTACATCTCTTAAATAAGTAGAAAAGTAAGTAATCTCTTAAAACGAACGCTGGAACGCCTGAAGAAGCTTGACCGCCAGCGTTCTTTTTACATGATGCGCATTATACTACGATATAGACTGCAACAGGACTATCGATATTTCTGACGTCATCACTTGGTCAAGCCCTATCGTAATCAAACATTTTTATATTTTACATAAAATATTGTTTATTTCTAGGTGCAGCAACGAAATATTATTAAAAAATATAAGGGAAAGTCCTAATCTACGAATGAAACTGGTTTTTAGGCCATTTACTAAAGCAGAATTGATAAAATAAGCAATACAATCGAACTACCAATAATCTCTTATTTACCTGTGAAACGTGTATTTTCCCGGATAATTACGTCTTGTATATTCACAGTCACAAACTGAACATGGCACCATTGTCATACAAAGTAATATTTGTTATTTAATAGTAAGATTACTAAAAAAATTACGAAATTAGTTAAACTGCACAAGAGACCGTCCGGTATGGGCATGTACTCAAGCAAAACATGTCACATTCAATACATTGTTGCTGTCACTTTTCGTCTTGCACGGGGTAGATTTAAAAATGACTTCTCTCTCCCACGCTTCGTTTGTCTATTTAGCGTAGCGAAAAAATTCTACGTCTATGGTTACGATGGTGTTTGCAAAACTCAGACTCACGTCTCTGTTTGAAGGTGTGCGGGTAGACGTGACAATAAGACCTCTCTCCAATGGTTCTGTCTGTTTTGCGTGAACTCTCTGAGCTCTGTGTTAATTTACATCCAAAAATTTAAGTGTATTGAGTGTCTTTTCGATATTGTGGATTTTTCCCTATGTAAAAACCTAGGAAGATGGACTAAGGCATACTAAGGCTAAAAACAAAACGGTATCGATTATACCAGTCTCATACGGCCAATTCCGTAGTCAAAGACAAGGAACCCTTATGGATTCGTCATGTCTGTCTGTCCGTGTATGCCACAGCCTTTTTTTCCGAAACTATAAGAGCTATACTGTTGAAACTTGGTAGGTAGATGTATTCTGTGAACCGCATTAAGATTTTTACACAATTTTTTTTAAAAAACAATTATTTTTGGGGTTCCCCATACTTAGAACTGAAACTCAATTTTTTTTTCATCAAACCTATACGTGTGGGGTATCTATGGATAGGTCTTTAAAAATGATGTTGAGGTTTCTAATATATTTTTTTGTAAACTGAATAGTTTGCGCGAGAGACACTTCCAAAGTGGTAAAAAGTGTGTCCCCCCCCCCCCCCCGTAACTTCTAAAATAAGAGAATGATAAAACAAAAAAAAAATATGATGTACATTACCATATAAACTTTCACTCAAAATTGGTTTGAACGAGATCTAGTAAGTAGTTTTTGATTTTTGGGGTTCCCCATAATTAGAACTGAAACTCATATATTTTTTTTTCATCAAACCTATACTTGTGTCTATGGGGTGTCTATGGATAGGTCTTCAAAAATGATATTGAGGTTTCTAATATTTTTTTTTTCTAAACTGAATAGTTTGCGCGAGAGACACTTCCAAAGTGATAAAAAGTGTGTGTCCCCCCCCCCAATAACTTCTAAAATAAGAGAATGATAAAACTAAAAAAAAAAAAAAATGTACATTACCATGTAAACTTTCACTCAAAATTGGTTTGAACGAGATCTAGTAAGTAGTTTTTTTTAATACGTCATTAATCGTAATCCATCCAAGAACTTTTATATTATGTTACTTGCTGCTACGGAACCCTTCATGGGCGAGTCCGACACGCACTTGGCCGCTTTTTGAAATGGGCTGAAATACTTACATAGTTAGTTTTTTCATAATATTTTAGTATTCACTAATACCTATATGATTAATTATTATTTTGAAGCTTAACACGTTCGCTGCTGATCAAATTTTCAATACAAAACATATCAGTTAAAACACCTCGGGTGTGATTTCAGCACTGAACATGTTAAAATAGCCCTAAATATTTTTAGAGTAACATTGTGATAAAGGTAAGCACTTCAAGGTAAAATATCATCTACCACTTAAAAAAAGATTAATAAATAAATAAAGATCTTAATTGTGCATTCTTGCTAAGGTTTTGGAGAAGTCTCCTGTGACTGTCTCGAAGGTTGTCGCTTATGAACATTAGGCTTCCGCAGTCGATGGTAGTTGGGCATCACTTTGCTCAGGAAATCTAACTGAAGCAGTTGCGATGGCTGCTTCTCCAACGCTTCTCTTATATGGTGCTCGGAGCCCCATATCACTGTGTTGTCTACTAAGGTTTGCGGAGCGGTGAGATTACACGCTGCTCCTGAAACATGATTTTACAAATTAAATATTCATCAGTTGTTTTTTTGGTTCCTTTATGGTCAGCCTGCATTATTTTAGTGACCGGGTTGAAGTATGGTGATCCTGAAGATCCTTATGATCGGTTGGTGAAGGAATCTAGGTGGTGAAAAGTTCAGTGTTCCTCAGAGAAGGCTCTTTTTAGGGTTCCGTACCCAAAGGGTAAAACGGGACCCTATTTCAAATTCAAATTTTTAATTTCAGGCTTACTGAGAAATGCACTAAACCTAAACAGTAAGCCCATATCAACACAAATACCTAAGAAACTAACATACACATAAAAAACACTTTATTACTTAATCTAACACACGTGTGTTCGCCGACGCGTCGCGGCCCGGGGGATCATGTGACAGGCGTCCCTTGATCCGTCTTGTCCCACTTGATTACTAAGACTCCCCTGTCCATCTACCACCAGGCTGTTGAAATTTTCACAGATGATGTATTTCTGTTGCTGCTATAACAACAAATACTAAAAAAAAGAATAAAATAAATATTTAAGGAGGCTCCCATACAACAAACGTGATTTTTTGCCGTTTTTATAGTTGGTACGGAACCTTTCGTGCGCGAGTCCGACTCGCACTTGTCCGGGTTTTTTTATGGATATTTTTGAATATCATATTAAAAATGCTAAGCTTACAGCATTCACTATAGCATCCTTGTATTTGGTAATTATACCTCAGGTTTTATTTCCCTAACTAATAAGAATGTAATGTAGAGTATGCATCATGTAAAAAGAACACTGGAACACCTGAAGTTGTATGACCGTCTTTTTTATGGCGTTTTTTTTACATGACGCGCATTATACTACATTACTGCTTCATTGCCATGTTCAAACCTATGCACAGTATAGCTGATCATCATCAACATCATCAGTAGCAGCAGCAGCAGCAGCAGCATTTAAAAATCTACTGCTGGATGAGGCCACCCCCATTTGTATATAACCACCACGCTTGGCAGGGGGTTTGATGATGACAGTATTGGTGTTGAGCACTCAGGTGAATGCTACAGCCCATCCTCAAGTATAAACCCTTATTCAGCTTTTACAACATCTACAGGTGGAGATGGAGAGGAATATTGCTAGATCAGACACACCACAGCATGGCAGATACTTTAGGGATAATAAACTGATACCTTATAAATCTGATTCAACATATTAGCTCACCAATGACACAGCCACTCCCAATTTTGACATCTACACCCACAAAAGACCTGCATTCGAAGACATTGCTTTCTCCAATGTGTCCACAGGGTGATTCCAGTTTACACCCCACTTCAAACACATTGTGTGCTCCAATGAACAAAGGCTTTGGTGGGTTCTCTTGTTTGTCACTTTTTCTGAAAATGTATGATGAGTTTATCAACTATTGTACTACTACTGTAGGATCCTTCACCCTGCTCTGGATTCAAATAGCACTCTCGCTGTAAAAATATGATTTTGCTCCTTTGTATTAACTTACTTGTGGATAATAGTAGAATACTCTTCTATGATACAATACTCAGCAATTATAATCGGACCACCCTCTGCAATTATTGTAACTCTGGGATGAATAACTGTACCTCCTCCTATAGTTATATCACCCTCCAACGTGCAATCTTCACATACAGTTGCACCTGGCAGTATTTTTAAGCTGAAAAGAAGCGAATACATGCTTATTAGGTGAATAATTAATTGGTTCAAACTGTTCAAAGTACTTGAGATGATTTCATCCACTTACTTGTGAGACATTACGATGTGATAGATGCCGTTATAAGTCTGAGGAATCAGGTACCCTAGGTTTTAATTCTTATGAACAAGGATTATCTTGTTCTGGAACAAAATCGACTAATAAACTCCTCTTTTTAATAAACTAACAAAACAAATAGAATGATAGTTTATAGAGAAAGCCACATCAATCAATTCATTGTACTTTACTTACACCAAAATCACCAAATCAAGTTTTTTTTATTATAAATGGCTTCTGTCGTCAAAGAGTATACAACTGTCGTCTGCTGTACATAGATGTAGTAGTTATCTGTGCTTCTGTACCTCGGAATAAGAACTAAAGCATGGAACTAAGGCTAAAAACGAAACGGTATCGATTATACCAGTCTCATTCTTTTATATGAATGCATTCATGTGTTGGAATGAGACAAGCATAAATCTATCTATTCGTATTTGTGTTAGCCGTACGGTCGTACCAGGCCAAATGTCAAATTACTAGTACATTCATGGTAACAATCTAGGGAGATGTATATGCATGATAACAAAATTCAGGGTACGGAACGGAAAAACGACTGTCGACTGTCGTGAATATATTTGTTTCTCTCTAACATAGGATAGCAAGCTATCTTCTAGGATAGGAGTAAGAAGGAACACTATGCTATTTTAGCACTAAATCCATCTAATACTACATTCATGTTCTGTACACTCTTTCTGGGTCTGTGGCTTCTGTGGTTGTGGAATAGAGAAAGTAGTACACTGTTTGTCTGTGGAATAGAATATTCCGAATAGTCGAATATTCCCTTTGAGTAAAAACGTAGTAAAAACCATAGATTTAGTATATGTACTAGATCTACAATCAGAGATCGAAGATGGAACCAAAAAAAATATGTGCACGTGTTGGTGAAAGTCTATGTCTGAGTTAAAAATAGTGTTGTCCTCGACCAACACTTTTACATTGTCGATAGAATTCATCATCCGTCCGTGATGTGTATGGTAGAATGAATAACACAGTTTGGCAGATTTGACGTCATAAAGAAAATAAGGTTCTTATTCCAATTTTGAATACAGTTAATAAATAAACCTAAATTTTTTTTTTTTTTTGAAAACCTTTATTTATCCATTGAATAGGTACAAAATTATCTTAACAACAATTGTATAAGAGTACAACAAACTTAATTAAAAAAGAATCATCATGCTTAAAAAAAAAAAAAAAATAACGAAACGAAAATACGATAAAATTATTATACAAACCTTTATTATTTATTGACCCCTAAATATTATGGTTTTATTTATAGGTGGGATCTTATAGTTTCCCTTTTAAATTTAAAATTAAAATGTTTGCTGCATATACCTAGTGGAGTTCAAATTTCCCATCCCATTGTTCATCCCACTCTTCTTATAACCGATAACCATTTTTCTCGTAGCAAAGGATTACTTGGAAATCTGAAAGCACAAAAACATTTTATATCAGCCGTGCTACGCCCATATAATTTTTCACTCTGTTACTTTATCTGTATACAATTTGTTACCCCAAAGTTTATTATTTTTCAAGTGTAAACCACGCTTTATGGATAACATTAAATTTAAATGTAACCCAAAAATTCCATTCTAGCGGGACTCGAACCCACACCTTCGCCTGTCATCGGCGATGCCTTAAACAAACCATAGATCGAGCTATGACGCTGGAGACGAAATTTGTGGGCACTATCAACTCGGCTATAGCGCCAAGTTGATAGTGCTGTATATACAGGTGTTTCATTGAAAACCTTCTGTTCAAAGTTCGAAAGTAAAGGCATCGCTGATCACAGGCGAGGGTGCAGGTTTGAGTCCCGCTGGAACGGAATTTTTGGGGTATATTTAAATTTAATTTGTTACCTATTATTTTATTAAGCAGAAATAAACAATATTTATTTATAAAAATAAAAAAGAAATATACCCTTTCGGGGAAAAAGGCGTGTGTAATAATCAACAACGTAAATATTTACTCCAAAATATCTACTACACAAACTGCAATAAAAACACCCGTGGTGCTTTAAAGTTACCTTTTCAATAGTCAATACAAAAACACACACCTCAATGTCCACCTGGTTATTATAGATTTAAAAAAAAACAATACAATGTTAACAGAGCACACATATTTACTCCAAACAAAGTAAACCTCCATTCTAGGATGGACAAAAATTTAATTTATAGGTAGGTATAGTGCGCGTCATGTAAAAATAACGCTGGTGGTCAAGCTTCTACAGGCGTTCCAGCGTTCTTTTTACATGACGCGTACTATAATTGTACATTATTTGTAGTAAACTAGGTAGGCACTCATTCAATGCATAGGTATACATCTCTTAAATAAGTAGAATGTAAGTAATCTCTTAAAAAGAACGCTGGAACGCCTGAAGAAGCTTGACCGCCAGCGTTCTTTTTACATGATGCGCATTATACAACGATATAGACTGCAACAGGACTATCGATATTTCTGACGTCATCACTTGGTCAAGCCCTATCGTAATCAAACATTTTTATATTTTACATAAAATATTGTTTATTTCTAGGTGCAGCAACGAAATATTATTAAAAAATATAAGGGAAAGTCCTAATCTACGAATGAAACTGGTTTTTAGGCCATTTACTAAAGCAGAATTGATAAAATAAGCAATACAATCGATTTACCAATAATCTCTTATTTACCTGTGAAACGTGTATTTTCCTGGATAATTACGTCTTGTATCTTCACAGTCACAAACTGAACACGACACCATTGGCATACAAAGTAATATTTGTTATTTAATAGTAAGATTACTAAAATAATTACAAAATTAGTTAAACTGCACAAGAGACCGTCCGGTATGCGCATCTACTCAAGCAAAACATGTCACATTCAATACATTGTTGCTGTCACTTTTCTTCTTGCACGGGGTACATTTAAAAATGACTTCTCTCTCCCACGCTTCGTTGGTCTATTTAGCGTAGCGAAAAAATTCTACGTCTATGGTAAAAACTAATAGTTTCCCTCCCCCCTTCGCCCCACTCCCGCTCCAGTCTTTTACAAAACAAATGGTCGATTTTGGAAATCTATTCCTAAATATAGAATATTGATATATCGGGATTCAAAATATCGATGATACATATCGATAATTTTATAAAAAAAATAACGAAATTTTGATATATCGATATTTTTTGCCCATTCCTATTGCTGGGTAAGCACTAAGCAAGCAAGGGCGGGAAATCGTGAAATCCATAACTTAAGTTTAACGCTCGCCAACTCTGAAATCAATTGTTTTTGCGAACAGTTTTTTTGTTAAATAATCTAGGATAGAATTTACTAGTGAACTTGTTATAATTTTGAACCGCTTCCATCACTTGTATGGTGTAGAATCTGTACACAATCGGCAGGCAGCCTTGTGAACATGGGTCCTACATTCCACTTCCCGTTTCAACCTTACGAAATTCAAGAAAAGTTTATGAATGAATTATACTTTACCATTGAAAATAAAAAACTGGGAATATTTGAAAGTCCTACTGGAACGGTAAGTGATACATTTTGTGTTGCTCTTTGGATTCAAGTCATTGAAAGTTAATAACTAGGTTGTCCTGTTGAAATTTCAGGGTAAATCTTTGAGTATTTGCTGTGGTGCCTTGCAGTGGCTAAAGGATAACAATAAAAAAGAAATAGAAGCCTTGGTAACGGAAATAGATAAATTAAAAGTTGAGATCTCTAGCAAACCAGGTAAGGGTTGGGTTAATGCTCTTTTATGAAAGAGTTGGTCTGGGGAAGAGTACCACCATGTTTAATTCTGGCACAAAGCAGTAGAGCTTGCATTGCTGTCTTCCTATTTGATGATATTTTTCTATTTATTTATTTATAATATACAGGCAGCTCTCGGAGCTGATGCGTGTATATCTTAGTCCTTATCAGTGCACTTTAAATGTTTGTCAAGTCTATTTTTGAAAGAATTCACTGAGGGGGCACTGATCACTGAGTCTGGTAGCCGGTTCCAAGTGCGCACGACACGATTAGGCAATATGTGCATCCTCGGATTGCTGGTACTTGGCCCGCATTGCAGCTTCAGCAAGTGTCCTCTGAGTCCTACATTATTGTTCATGGTATGTAGTGTCTGTGGTAAATCTGGTATACTGTAGTGGTTGTTTAGGATCTTGTAGGTCTCTATTAGGTCTCCACGCACTCTACGTTGCTGAAGGGTAGTAAATCCAATTTCGTAGCCCTATGTTGTACTCGTTCGAGAAGGTTAATATCTTTTTTGAAGTACAGGCTCCAAATCTGGAATGCAGACTCTAATAATGGCCTCAGATATGTCTTATAAAGTTTTATAAACAACTCCCTGTTAATGCATGTGAAAGCCTTCCTTATTATGTACATTATAGATGTACATTATAACAGTGAAATTACAGGCACATGAGACTTTTTATCTTTATGTCTCAGGGTGGCGGATGCAGTGGAACTCTGCGTAGGGCGCGTCCTAGATGGACGTGACCTATGAGGATTAGCTATATTGCATTGCATTGTTATAGTTAGAGGTTATGAGTAACATCAGGAGGGCCATCTGCTTGTTCCATCATTCAAATGAAATCATTTAAAAAACTCAGCTACATTGAAATATAATTCCGGCCTTGCCAGCAGACCCTGAAGAGTATGGGCGCGCCTTAGCAGACTCACCCTAGCATTCTCTGCAGTTTCGGGTGGAAAGATTGCCCCACATCTAATTCTAATTCTAAATAGGGGAGATAATCTGCACTGATGTCTGTATTGTGCATTGTTCCCCTGCCAATCCCGGCCCAGACAGCCTAATTCCTTAAAAATAGTGGAGAAGGACTCTGGGCTGATGGCAGCACTGTTCCATTATCGCCGAGGGAGCTATAGATGAAGTGTGACAAGACTTGATCAATTCCTGGAGTCCGGTTTTTTCTCAGGCTTCATTAGTGGCTGTGCAGTGTAGTATCGCATTCTCCACTGTCTCCTCGTCTTGAAGACAGCCGTGAGACAGACCACTGTCCATGGCCTGTGTTTTTAGCAGATGGTGGTTGAGATCACAGTGTCCTGTGATGATGCCCACCATCCATCCGAAGGTCTTCGCGTTTCATCTTTAACAATGTGTTTGTTATCTTTTTGTTCTTGGCTGGGAGCATTGACTTTGTTTGCTTACTATCCTGTCTGCGTTCCCATATTTTCTGGTGGCCCACATACATTGTTAACATTTTTGTAATCGTTATATTAGTTATTTTAATAATAATGTAATTTTAATTTTAATTTCAGCCACAGATGATTGGCTGCAGGAAGAGTATGAAAAAATTAAGAAAAACCAATTACTGCAAACTTTACAAAGTAAACTTGACTCAATCAAGAAACAAAACGAAATACTTAACGAAATGCGAAACCGTGTCTCTAAACAGAAATATAATTCTAGTAACAAAACCTTAGAGTTATATAAACTTAAGAATAGAAAAGAAGGTACCAAGGATAATCTTCTAGAAGACAATACAATTCCAGAGGCAGAAGCGGATAAGGATCTTCTATTGGAAGAGTTTGAAGAAAAGACTGAATGTGACTCTGATGATGAAATCTCAGATGGAAATAAAGATGAAAGAATAAAGGTAAGAGTATCATTAACTAGATGCCCAAACAACATTGCAAAGGTCACAGGAAGTTGGTGCATGTAAGCAGTTTCAAATGGTTCATGGCATTCTATGGGCACCCCCATCGTCTATGTTCAGCAGCGGACGTCTTCTGGCTCAGATGATGATGATCTTGATAAAGTGTATGGTGTAATGTTAAAGTTAAAGAACTCTCTTTTCCGCATTCAAACTCTATGGACGGTCCATTATGCGTTAGAGTTGTCTGACTAGGTAGTTAGCCAGCCTAAATCCGTCCAGAAGCATAGAAGTTTCCTGGGGTCTTCGCAGGCTTGGCGGAGTGACCTCGGGTTGTTGAGGATTTGTTTTCGTTGAGCTGCTACTCCCACACATTCCAGGACTACGTGGGCAGCCGATTCTTCTTTGGTCAGACACCCTCTGCAGAGTGGGCTGTCTGTGGCTCCGATGTTGAAGAGGTGTTTGTTCAGGAGACAGTGTCCTGTGAGTGTCGCCACGATGGTGCGAAGGTCTATTCTTTGAAGGTTGAGCAGGCGACGTGTCAGTTCTGGTAATGCTGCCGATAGGGCTGCTCTTGACTGTCTGCATTCCGTAATCCGTGCCCAGCGTTCATTGTGTTGGTTAATGGTGCGGAGCCGCATCCATGTGCGTAGCTGAGAGAAGGGCAGAGGGAGGAATGGAGATGGGCCCTCTGTGGTTGTTCCCGACCCTCTTCTAGCTAGCTCATCTGCGGCGTCGTTACCCAGGGGCATAGCGGATAACTGGATCCGCTATGCCCCTTTATCCATTGCAGAGTCACCTTGTTTCCCAAGGCGATTCTCTCCAGGGCAAGTGTATGGTGTATCACAGCTATGTAGTGTGACAGTTATTTCTTGTTCGTAAGTAAGTAAGTCCTGCAAGTAAGTAAGTAATAGCCTTTATTGCTGATTTAACAAGATCTAAGTACCTGCTATAAAAACATTTTCCGTTATTTAAATAACTTATAATAAATACCTATTAATATTATTTATTTATAGACGAGCAGCTTTCTTTATGTATCTACGTCACACAGTATTAAAATGTAGTTGAAATATTGTCTCTTAGTTTTGGCACAGATAAAATAATACTATGTTTTGGTAAAAAAATTTGGGCACTGATTTATTTGTTCGAAGTTTTTACTTATAATAACTACACCCAAAGAAAAGTGGGATGTCATCAGCCAATGTAGGGTTATAATCATCACCATCATTGGCAGCTCAAATAATAGCCCACTGCTGGGTATAAGCCTCCTCCCTCAAACACCACTCCAAACGGTTCTGTGCGATTCGCATCCAGGTCTCTCCCTCTACGGCCTCTATATCATCCGCCCACCTGGCTGATGGTCTGCCACGGCCTCTGGTGCTACCTCTCGGTCAGGGCCTTACCACCTGCCGTCACCAAATCTGGCCATAATAAAACAATAGATAAAACTGGATTATAATTAAACAATGTTTTTATTTTAGGAAAATTACGACTATGCACCACGTACTTTACTATTCTCCTGCTGAGGTTCCGTTGACCATTTAGAGGTCCTTCTTCATGAGTACCGCGACCACGCTCGAAGGCCGTGAGACGGGAACCCGTCTATAGCCGGGACGGTGTATAGTCGTAATATTTCTAAAATGAGTCCCCCTCCTCCTTGCGTCGGTAAGCTCACTGCTGAGGGTCGTGACCTTTATGTAGGACCTTGGACTTGATGATCTGCCTCCACTGGCTTCTATCCTCATGGCGTCGCTGACGCTGGAATCGAGCGCAGTGCTAATTTGATCGCTCCAGCGCATGGGGTTGCGTCCTCGCGGTCTCTTTCCATCCAATTTACCAGTGACCAACAGCTTTCCAAGATTGCCACCTTCCTTCCTGGCAATGTGGCCAAAAAACTCGAGGACCCTGTGGAGACATGTAGTGGAAAGTCTGGTCTTAATGTTGAGTTCGTGGAGGATTGAAGCGTTGGTGCTATGAGTGGTCCTTGGGATTCGGAGCATTTTCCGCCAGCACCACATTTCAAATGCATCGATACACAAATACCAAAATACCTCCTCCTCGCGTCGTATTCCTCAATGCTGAGGGTCGTGACCCCCTCCATGGATCACTTTCTGTCGGACGATGTTGCGCCAATGAGATCTGTTGCCAGCGAGCTGCACAGCTTCGTGGGATTTCGAATCGAGAGTGGTGCGGATCTGGTCTGACCAACGTAATGGATAGATAGATAGATAGATTAACACTTTATTGCACACCAAATATAAAAAACAAAAAAGATAAAATAAACAAAACAATAACAGTAATGTACAATGGGCGGTCTTATCGCTAAAAGCGATCTCTTCCAGACAACCTTTGGATGGACAGGATAATACAAAATTAAAAGACGGCGGTGCGCAAACAAAATATACCTACATAAATATATACCTAGACCTAACTATAGCTATATACTAATAACTAAACTACGACTAACCTACTTAATAACCAAAAAAAAATATATATAACAAATTTTAAACATACATAAACTACATTACTACTATAAATAAATAACAATGACGTATGTACGTAACAATAACCTAGCAGTTCACGAAAAGGACAGATAGTGATTGTATACCTTGGTTTTGAATATAGGAAGAGATTTAGAAGATCTTATTGAGAAAGGCAAGGCATTCCATAATCTAACACCTTGAACAGTAAAGGAGTTGCCATAGAATTGTGTATTATGGACAGGAGTTAGAAGCTGAAGAGTTTCGCTAGAGCGTAGGGATAGACTATGCGCCTGGTGTAGAAAACTGAAACGCTCTTTGAGATAAGAGGGAGAAGAAGGATTGAAAAGAATATTATAAAGAAGGGACAGAATATGTGCATTCCGGCGAAGACGGATTGGGAGCCATTTGAGTTTTGCGCGAAATTTGGAGACATGGTCATACTTCCGTAAGCCAAAAATAAAGCGGATACAAAAATTTTGAAGGCGCTCAAGTTTGTTCAGTTGTACTTCAGAAAGGTCGAGGTAGCTGGCGTCTGCGTAGTCTAATATGGGGAGTAGAAGGGCCTGTGCAAGCGTAACTTTGGTGGCAGTTGGCAAAAAGTTACGAAGTCTTCGTAACGAGGCTGAAGACGCAAACATCTTACGACTAATCTCCGTAATACAAGGCTCCCAGGACAGCTTGGCATCCATGATAATGCCCAAGTTTTTCACAGACTGGCTGATAGATATTGGTGTTCCGTCAAAGACTATACGTGGTAGTTGCGAAAAATCTAGCCTAGGAATCATTTTGAAGCTACCAATTATGATGACTTGCGTCTTTTTCGGATTTACAGTAAGGCCAAAGGATTTACTCCAGTCACAAATTCGGTCCAAATCAGAATTGATTAAGCTGATGGCTTCATTTATATTTTCAATGGTGGCGTGTGTGTAAATTTGTAAGTCATCTGCATACAGGTGGTAGGAGGAAGATATGTTTTGAGAAATCGAATGAATAAAAATAGCAAAAAGGAGAGGAGATAAAACGCCGCCTTGAGGGACACCAGCAGAGAGTTGGCACCACGAAGAGTAAGTATCTTCAATACGGATGCGCTGCCGGCGCCCAAACAAGTAACTACGAAACCAGTTAATAGCCGTTGGAGATATGTTAAGAGAGCGCAATACACCCAGAAGAATTTCGAAATCAACGTTATTAAAAGCATTGCTGAAATCAAGGAGTGACAGCACTGTCAGCTTCCCACTGTCCATTCCAAATCGAATGTCATCGGTTATCTTAACTAGTGCCGTCACGGTACTATGACCCGGGCGAAAGCCTGATTGATTAGGGTTCAATAGGACATTTTTGGATAAGAAGGCACTAAATTGCTTATGTATAAGGCGTTCAAGGACTTTTGAAAGGAAGGGAAGGATAGATATGGGACGGTATTCAGAGAATGAAGTTGGATTGGATTTTTTAGGTAAGGGAATGACTTGCGCTTCTTTCCAGATGTTAGGAAATGAGCCAGAATCGATAGAAGCATTAAGGATGTACCTGATGACAGGAGTAATTTCCTCAAGAATGGGCATAATCATGTTACGGCTGATGCTGTCGCTGCCAACAGCATTTGAAGTGATGGAGGTAATGCTCTTCTTAACATCACAATCGGCAAATTTACTAAAATTAAATGATGGAAAGTCTGGGGCTGGTAAAGAGGAAAGATAATGTAGCGTATTAAATTTAGTGGTTCCGTCAATATTGGAAGAATTCGTGAAGTGCTGATTAAGCAAATGAATGTCTAAGTTCTTATGGATATTTTCTTGTCTTGGTTTACCAACTCCCAGTAATGGACTACGGCCTCGTGGCCTCTTTCCCTCAATTTTTCCAATGATGATCAGCTTGAATGGCAAAATCAATGAATCAACAAAATGATACCAAGCCACGGTAATTTAAATCAGGGTTTGAAATTATCAAACAGATATTAAACTTAGGAATCCTTTTTTAACTGATATTACATATTAACATTTATGTTAGAAGCGAGTAAGTAGTACATAAATTATACACATTTTACAATCAAGGTAAGTAATATTTTTTTTTGTATAGTTGCGCGAATAAAAACTTGCAAACCAAAATACGAGGAGTTAACCAACTACATACTAATTAATTAAATTGATGAGTGGAATATCATCGTCCTCAACCTCAACTGTGTTGACTGGACGGGGGTTGTCTGTATCTGAAGAACAAAAATGCCTCGATTATACTTATCAAGATAATTATCAACCTATATTTATCTTGATAATTATCAATGAAAATTATCAATGATAATTATCACTTCGAACCCTGTTTAAATTCTAATGTTTTTATTTTTCACAGATATACATAAGTAGTAGGACTCACAGTCAGCTATCCCAGTTCATTGGTGAAATCAAACGGACGATCTTCAAAGAAGATACAAGTGTGGTGACCTTGGCGTCTCGGCAACACTACTGCATCAACTCAGAGGTCAATAGGTTGAAGAATGTGCATCTTATTAATGAAAGGTAGTATTGTAATACACACCTACATAGACACAGTAGTAGAGCTTTTTTGTGAAAGAGTTCGTCCGGGGAAGTACTACCACCATACCTATTTCTGCTGCAAAACAGTAGTGCTCGCATTGCTGTGTTCCGGTTTGGAGGGTAAGGGTGCCGGTGAAATTACAGGCACATGAGACTTTTCATCTTTATGTCTCAGGTTGGCGGGCGCAGTGCAATGCCTCATAGGGCGCGTCCTAGGTGGACGTGACCTATGAGGTAATGCACTGTTTATAGGCAGAGGTTACCGCTTAACATCAGGTGGGCCATCTGCTAGTTCCGTCATCTTAGTAAAAAAAAAAAAAAAAACAATTGTACTAATATTTATTCTGTGACACAAGCCTCTTTCCCCGATAGGGTAGGCAGAGCCTCAATGGGCCTCTTCACCGTGCATTGCAACTTTGTGGGAATATAGCCGTGACAAGTGGTGAGCTCATCGCCGCCATTGCTCGGACGGCCTCTGTGGCGCGGTGGGCGAAGGTTCGCTTGCGACGCAGGAGGTTGCGGGTTCGATTCCCGCCTCGGAACAAATATTTGTGCGATCTGATGATATTTGTTCAGGGTGTTCTGGGTATTCTCTTTAAATAATAAAAAATATCTATCTATGTAATTTATTGTATTAAGTATATCAGTTTTCTAGTACCCATAACACAAGCTCTGCTTAGCTCGGGGCTAGATAATGTTGTGTGAACTGTCTAGGTATTATTTATTTATTTTATTGCTTCCCACGACTGATTCGTTTAACGTTTTCTTCCAGTAATAACACTTTCCATAATAAGCTAGCAGCCAGATTTCAGACTCTACAAAATAAAAACTCTAAATCATAGTGTAAATATGAAATTATGCATTTTATTCCAGGTGTCTCGACATGCAGAAATCCAAAACTAAGTCAACATCCGTTGGAGAAGACGGGAAAGTACTCAAAAAGAGCAAAACAAAGGCCTGTTCAGCCTGCCCGTACTACAATCAGACGAACATCATCAAGTTGAAAGAGAGAATGTTGGTTGATATCCTCGACATGGAGGATCTAGTCAAATGTGGCAAGGAGCTGAAGGCGTGTCCGTACTATGCTTCAAGAATGGCATTGGATGATGCCGAGGTAATATGAATCATCGCTCATCAGCCAGTCGAAGTCCACACCTGTAGATAAAAAAAAAAAAAACTTTATTTCAGTATTACTGAGAAATGCACTAAACCTAAACAGTAAGCCCATATCAACATAAATTATTAACATGAATACCTTAGAAACAAACATACAAATAAAAAAATAAAAACTATTTATTACTTAATCTAACACACGTGTGATCGCCGACGCGTCGCGGCCCGGGGATCACCATAATAATAGGATCCGCCTCCATCCACTGACTTGCCGATCACAATGTCATCGACCATCAAGCTTCCTTCCTACCTACACTGTGTGGTTGTCTTTCGAGAATCGTTATGCCCCTTGCGCTTCTATTATTTCTATTATTTTAAGTCACGATCTCCTATTATTTATATATTTATCTCCTATGGCGGCAATGAGCTCACCACTTGTCACGTTTATATTCATACGATAATGCAACTCACATTGAAAAGAGAGGCCCATTGAGGCTCTACCTACCCTTTCGGGGGCAAAGGCATGTGTCTATATCTCATCATTTTTCAAGATTGTACTATTTAAAAAAAAAAAAAAAAAATTGGCGGGCAAGCAGAGGGCCTACCTTTAGTTAAGTTAATTAGGTACCCTCTATTCGTACTTAGCGTTTCGGTTCCACCTTTATAATGCGAACTGCTAAGGAGTGGAACACACTACCGTCGTCTGTCTTTCCTGAAAACTGTAATCTGGGTATCTTTAAGGCAAGACTCAATAGGTGCCTTCCTGACCTTCGTGCTTCATCTTCAGCCGCATATTCACTTACAAACAGTTGAGATCGCCGACAATTAAAGGTCTAACATTGCTTAAAAAAAAGTGGTAACCTAAATCCATGTGACTGTAATTCAATTTCTAATGACCATATCCTATTATTTCTAGGTTGTCCTAATAAGTCACGCAGGGATAGTAAGCGCCGGCGCACGTGCTGGAATTTCTCTCAAATTAACCAACAACATACTAATACTGGATGAGGCCCATGGGTTAACCGCAGCACTCGAGAACGCACATTCAGCCCCGGTGTCGGGTAAACAGCTGTGTGCCGTGAAGACTTGCCTGCAGTACTATGTGGCCAAGTATAGAGCGAGGTTAGTAGCTTCATCTCTGTCACTGGTTCCTTCACGGCCACTCTGAGATATCGTACAGTTTCTCTTGAACTAACCAGCAACATACTATTATATTAGACAAGTTAACCAACAACATATTAATACTAGATGAGGCCCATGGGTTAACCGCAGCACTCGAGAACGCACATTCAGCCCCGGTGTCGGGTAAACAGCTGTGTGCCGTGAAGACTTGCCTGCAGTACTATGTGGCCAAGTATAGAGCGAGGTTAGCAGCTTCATCTCTGTCACTGGTTCCTTCACGGTCACTCTGAGATATCGTAAAGTTTCTCTTGAACTAACCAGCAACATACTAATATACTAGACAAGTTAACCAATAACATACTAATACTGGATGAAGCCCATGGGTTAACCGGAGCGCTCGAGAACGCACATTCAGCCCCGGTGTCGGGTAAACAGCTGTGTGCCGTGAAGACTTGCCTGCAGTACTATGTGGCCAAGTATAGAGCGAGGCTAGTAGCTTCATCTCTGTCACTGGTTCCTTCATGGTCGCTCTGAGATATCATACAGTTTCTCTTGAACTAACCAGCAACACACTATTATACTAGACAAGTTAACCAACAACTTACTAATACTAGATGAGACCCATGGGTTAACCGTAGCACTCGAGAACGCACATTCAGCCCCGGTGTCGGGTAAACAGCTGTGTGCCATGAAAACATGCCTGCAGTACTATGTGGCCAAGTATAGAGCGAGTTTAGTAGCTTCATCTCTGTCACTGGTTCCGTCATGGTCTCTCTTGAGATACCGTACAGAGTTTCTCTTGAACTAACCAACAACATACTAATACTAGACCAGTTAACCAACAACATACGTATACTAGACAAGTTAACTAACAACATACGAATACTGGACAAGTTAACCAACAACATACTTATACTAGACAAGTTATTTATTTATTTATTTTTTATTAACTTTTTACAATGTCATTACAGTAAATAAACACCAAATCGACAAAGAAAAATAAAAATAAAACTTATAGATAAACCTACTTGCTTAGATATTTAACAGTTTCAATTGCGAATTTCGACAATGAAATAGTAAATAAATCAACATCGTCCTCCTTACATAATTCGTTGACTATCCGAAGAGCCTTTGTGAATGGTGCATGTCCGAGGAGATTAGTTCTTGCAGTAGGCACTGAAAGGAGCCTACGCCGGTGCGGCCGAGCGCTCGTGTAGTTATCCGGTACATACAGACCCACACATTTCAGCACGCGCGGATTGTACAACATACCTCTTAATAACTTAAATATGTACAAAACCAGCGCTGCCTCTCGTCTAACCTCCAGCTTAAAATAACCCACCATTCCCAGCACGAAGAGGGTGGGGTACATTAAGGGGAAGAAAGGATACACACGATACAATGTCATGTATAAAAATCTTGCAAACTTATTTTGCAGTTTTTCCACCATGCTTATGTCCTTTTTCTCATGGGGATTCCAAATCATAGCACCACTTTCCAATCTACTCCTCACCAAGGCATTGTATAATGCCTTGATGGAGCTAATATTTAGTTAACTAACAACATACGAATACTAGACCAGTTAACCAACAACATACTTATACTAGACAAGTTAACTAACAACATACGTATACTGGACAAGTTAACCAACAACATACTAATACTAGACAAGTTAACCAACAACATACTAATACTAGACAAATTTACCTTATGTCCTGGGAACTTCGACCAAAGTAAAAAGTACTTTGGTCGAAGCCTGGGAATGACTTTGTTAGGTTTTCAAGGCTGTTTGAAATGCAAACTCAATCCCACCAAAAAACGGAACGTCAAAACTGACGTTTAGTTCCTCATGCCTGCCGCCAACGGACGGAGGCAGCACTGTCTTCGAACTTGAGAGCTACTGCGCGTACGTGCTTATCAAAAATAAATCAAAAAACCCTTAAAAACTGTTCAAAAGTCAAAATATCGAACTGTGTTTGTGTCCTATTGCAATAGTGTGGTGTGAGACAGTTTTCCATCAAAATATCATGGACTCCTACAGAAACCTGCGGCGGTGAGTTTTTTATGCTTTCGTGAAACAGCCGAAAAATAAGTATTTAGCTATCGATCACACATTTTGGTCATTCGAACCGGGATTATCCAGTTACGAAATCAATACAACTAAATATCTATTCATTTACACGTATTTATTGGTATAATTCTTACTAACTTATCATTACGGCCACGGCCTGTAGGTAGGATTCAGAAAATGAAATAACTTATATCTCAGTAAGTACACAAGATCCAAGTTCCAAACCTATTCAGAACTCAGTTTTATAAGTGCTAGTACCTAATCCAACGTTTATTTCAATTCAATACTCCATATTTCGAGTCTTCAATTTCACAATTTCTTTACGAAAAAGTTGCATTTATCGGCGAAGTTCGGCCGCCATTGTGTTTACCAAGTTTGCCTTGCATTAGAATGCCTCCCAAGCAAGATGTCAAAGGTCAAGAGGATGAGTACGATGAGTTGGTACGACCACATATTGCTACGAAAGAAATGTGTTTTTTGAGATTGCAAGCTTTGTATAAGGTTTCTAAGAATGTTCGCGACCAACCCGAGTTGCTAAGCGAATTCAATGTCCGTTTTAGTGAATTGCCGATATGGCGGGAAAAGTTTGAGCAAAGTATTCTCAATATTACGACCCTAAAACAAACTTTTTATTCGGATTATGTTCCCTCGTACAAAGAGATCGAAAGTTTTGACGAAATTTATTATTTAATACGAGGTGTCTCGGCCAGTTTAAACATAGACGTGAAACCAAATAATACCGAATCAAAGTTACAATCACAGGGCAGCTGCGTAAAACCAAGGCTACCTAAATTGGAACTGTTTCCATTTGACAGTAAACTTGAAAACTGGCCTACGTTTCGTGATATCTTTTCTAGCTTGATTCACAATAACAAACAGATTGCGGATATTGAGAAATTTTACTATCTTTTATCGGCGGTAAGCGGGTCCGCACTGACGATTGTTAAGTCAATGCCAGTTACATCGGCTAACTATCAGATCGTTTGGAGCGCTTTGGTAAAACGGTATGATAATAAGCGAGCATTAGCGACTACCTATCTCGACAAGTTGTATAACTTCAAACCTTTGTTGAATGAGTCAGTCTCTGGACTTAATGGATTCTTACAGACATTTCAAGAAAACATTAAAGCGCTCCGGCTGCTAGATATCAAAGATTTGTCCGGGTTTTTGTTGTTCTATGTCGCTTTGCGTAACCTTGACCCCGTAACTAGGCGAGAGTTGGAACGTGGATTGGGGCAAGATGAGCTACCTACTTATGACGAGTTGATAACTTTTATTGAAAAACATGTGCGCGCTCTCGAGATGTCAGAGTGTACGACTAATTCCACTACTACTAAAAGTGTACCGTACACTCGAAGTCAGTCAAAGGTCAACCAGCCTTCTGGTTCAAAATCAAATAATTCAAACTCACAGCGGCCAACCTTGTCGTCAGCTGTTGTCAATACAGACCAACCTGTAAAATCTAATAAATCCATGGAGTGCCTGTATTGCAAAAAGATGCATTCTATATATCGATGTATCGACTACACCGACCTGACGCCGGCACAACGTCTTGACAGAATTAAACAATTGAAGTTGTGTGAAAATTGTTTACGTGAACATTCTGTCAACGACTGCCCGTCCAAGGTACTTTGTACGATCTGCAAAAAGAAGCATCACCATACACTGCACATAGATTCTTTTGCAAATTCGAGTTCTAGTGCTATTGCATTGACGTGCTCAGCTAATTTGACAGTCTTGCTCGGCACCGCAGTTATACACGTCGCAGATTGTTGGGGCCAGTACCAAACCGTGCGTGCTATAATTGATAGCGGCGCTATGTCGAGCTACATAACTCAAGACTGCGCAAAACGTCTAGGGCTGACGCGACGTAAATGTAATTTTGAGCCCATCGGTTTAGGTGGCAATCCAGTGCGGGAGTTCGGTTTAACTACTTGCAATGTTAAGCCGCGACACCGCGCCGGTCCTATCTTGTCAACTGATGCGGTTATCGTTTCAAACATAGCAGGTAATTTACCTACAATGCCCCTCTCTGACAAGACTATTGTTGAGTTTCAACAGCTGATGTTGGCTGACCCAAACTACTATAAGCCCGCGCCCGTTGACCTATTGATAGCAGGTGACTTGTTTCCGTACATATATGATGGTGAAAAAATACTTCCGCGTCAAAGTGGCATGCCTGTTGCCATGAGCTCAGTATTTGGGTACGTCATTGTGGGTCAGACTGAAATCGGTCGTTCTGAGCATGGCGGCCCTAGCAAAATAGTAGCTAACACTGGTCAGGATGGTCCATTCTGTGGTTTTTCCATGCACCTCGACCAAATAATGCACTCCTTTTGGGAGATCGAAAATGTACCATCTGAGGTACGTCGTAGCCCGGACGATGAGTTAGCTGAGTGCCTATTTGCAAAGGAGCATCGACGTGACGATACGGGAAGGTATGTGGTCAAATATCCATTTCGACCATCGGTTGAACTCGGCGACTCGAGTCAAATGGCAACTCGTCGACTACTCAACTTAGAGTCGAAGTTAGAGCGGGAGCCCGAGTTAAAAATTCAATATCATAAATTCATGCGTGAATATGAGGACCTCGGTCATATGACTTGTCTTGGTGATGTCCAGAACGTGGATTCGAAATATATCATCCCGCATTTCTGCATCATCAAACCATCAAGTACCACAACGTCTCATCGTGTGGTGTTTGATGCTTCTGGGAAGACTTCAAACAATATGTCGCTCAACTCATTGGTGCTACCGGGTCCCAAACTGCAAGCTGATATAAATCAACTTTTAATCAACTTTCGACTTCATGAAATTTGCCTATCTGCCGACGTTTGCAAAATGTTCAGAATGATTTCTCTGGACCAGAGTCAACGACCGTATCAACATATTCTATGGCGTTACTCTCGGGATCAGCCAATTCAAAAATTCACTTTGAATACTTTGACGTATGGTGTAGCTAGCTGCCCATATCTGGCAATTAAAGTTTTGCACACTCTAGCGGATGATGAAGCGCACAAATTTCCAATAGCCGCTCCTATATTAAAGTCAGGATTTTTTATGGATGACCTGATATGGTCTGTGGCTTCCGTAGAAGATGCTCTTGAGCTTCAGAAAGAGCTCATAGAGTTGCTGAAGGCCGGTGGCTTCATACTTCGCAAGTGGTCAAGCAACTGCCCACAGGTAGTGGAACATCTGGATGAGTCTCATCGCGAAACGCCAGTTGCATTCGACGATGACACGGAATTGTCCATCAAAGTGCTTGGTCTTCAGTGGTTGCCAACGTTTGATGCATTTTCCTTCGCTACTACTTCACCCAACCCTGTTATTTCCAAGAGAACTGTTCTGTCCCAAATAGGCCGTCAATTCGATCCACTGGGTTTCGTGGCTCCATGCGTGTTCTATGCCAAATGCATCATGCAAGAACTTTGGGCTCGTCAGTTGGACTGGGATCAACGTTTGCCGTCAGATCTCGAAATTCAGTGGCAGGCATATGTCAATGAACTCCCATTATTGTCAAACTTAAGACACGACCGCCATGTCAAGGTAGTGCGCCATACCTATTGTCAGATTCTAGGTTTCTGTGACGCCTCAACTCTTGGCTATGCGGCGGTTGTCTATCTCCGATCTAAAAACGCGGATGGTGAGACTAAAGTCAGTCTAGTCATTTCTAAATCTAAGGTCGCGCCCTTAAAGACTGTCACCATTCCCCGTCTCGAACTTATGGCTGCTCATTTGCTAGCGAAACTTGTCAAACACGTTCAATCAATTTTCCATAGTCGACTTGAAGTCGATGAAACTTTGTTGTTCACTGATTCATCCGTCGTGTTAGCCTGGCTCAATACTCCCAGCTACACGCTCAAAACATTTGTGTCAACTAGGGTGTCCAAAATCAATGACAGCGTGCCCAGTGAATGCTGGTATCATGTTAGCGGTGTGTCTAATCCAGCTGATGTCTGCTCTCGTGGCGCATTGCCATCCGTATTGTTAGCGACGCACGAATGGCTCAACGGACCTGACTGGCTCAACTTAGACCAGTCGCAGTGGCCAATCAAGACCATGGATGAATTCCGCGACTGCAATCCACCTGAACTCAAGTGTCCTAAGACAGTCCTCGTTTCGACTGAGACGGACTCGCCTGAGCTACTTAACCGTCTGACAGAAAAGTATTCAAGTTTCAATAAATTACTCAATGTCGTAGCTCGATGCTTTCAGTTCATCCATAATTGCAGATCAGCTACTCATGAACGTAGGTCACTCTCGGTTGCTGACATCAGAAAGGCACATGACGTTTTATTAAAATCGGTCCAAAAACATCACTTTTCAAGTGACATAGGAATGTTATCAAAGGACGGTAAATGCAGTCAATCCTTGAGAAAGCTCAACCCCTTCATAGATTCCCACAGTTTCCTCAGGGTGGGAGGTCGACTTTCCCAATCGGATTTAACTTATGAAAAGAAGCATCCGATACTTCTTCCAAAGAAATGTAATTTCACCAATATCTTGATTGATTATTTCCACAAACTTCATTTGCATGTAGGTCCACGCACACTTCAAAGTTTAATCAATCAAAAATATTGGATAATTTCAGCACGCAGTGCCATTCGTTCACGTACAATCAAATGTATAGCTTGCTTTAGGACATCTCCTACAAATCGACAACCTATAAAGGGCGAGCTGCCTAAGTTCCGCTCTCAAGATATAGATGTCTTCCACACTGTTGGTGTTGACACCGGCGGACCTTTTCCTACCAAGGAGTCAACTCGTAGAAATGCTCACGTGTCCAAATCTTATTTGTGCGTCTTTGTGTGTTGTGCCACACGAGCGGTACACTTAGAAGTCCTGTCTTCTCTGAGTACAGAGTGTTTTCTCGCATGTTTCGACCGTTTTACGGCACGAAGAGGTCTATGCCATTCCATTGTGTCCGATAATGGCACCAATTTTGTCTCAGCTGGTAAACAGCTGAAGGAAGTAACTGAATTTCTGAACACAGATTCGGACAACCTATTTAACGGGTTCGTCTTTCGCGGAGTGAAATGGAGACACAATCCGCCGACAGGAAGTAATTTCGGCGGCCTCTACGAATCTGTAATAAAATCCGCTAAACTCCACTTGAAACGTACCATTGGTACAAGAGCTCTATCGTTTGAGGAACTCGGGACACTCTTCTCGCGTGTTGAAGCTGTGCTCAACTCAAGGCCCCTCTGTGCTTTATCCAGCGATCCTAACGAGTTTGAGGTGCTGACTCCCTCTCATTTCCTCATAGGTAGAGAACTCTTATCGGTGCCAGAATACAATTTAACTGATATTTCCAGTTCTAGACTGAATCGGTGGCAGTCCGTTCAACAGATGTCGCAACAATTTTGGAAACTTTGGAGGCAAGATTACTTGCATACGTTGCAACAACGTCAAAAGTGGTTTGCCAACTGTCGTAATCTCAAAATCGGTGATCTTGTACTCATAAATTCTGATGCTGCCCCATCGCTAAAATGGGTTCTCGCTCGCGTTTCCAAATTGCACAGTGGCCCGGACGGCGTCGTACGAGTAATCAGTGTACGAACAGCGAAAAACCACGAGTTTACTCGTCCGGTCTCAAAAGTGAGTCCTCTTCTGTTGGATCAGGACTCGGACTAGTAATTTATATATTTACTCTTTTTAGCAGTTATATGTATATCAACTTTTATTATGTATAACTCACAATTACAGGTAGAATTTATTTTTATATTATATTATACAGTCCACTAGCTACATTTATAAATATTTTCAACTTCCTTCAACACACATTTAACTAAATAATTCAAGGTTCAACTAATTCAAGTTCCACTTGTCCTGGTCTCGTAACTGGGAAATCCTTGCGGATTTCGGTGGGGGGAATGTTAGGTTTTCAAGGCTGTTTGAAATGCAAACTCAATCCCACCAAAAAACGGAACGTCAAAACTGACGTTTAGTTCCTCATGCCTGCCGCCAACGGACGGAGGCAGCACTGTCTTCGAACTTGAGAGCTACTGCGCGTACGTGCTTATCAAAAATAAATCAAAAAACCCTTAAAAACTGTTCAAAAGTCAAAATATCGAACTGTGTTTGTGTCCTATTGCAATAGTGTGGTGTGAGACAGTTTTCCATCAAAATATCATGGACTCCTACAGAAACCTGCGGCGGTGAGTTTTTTATGCTTTCGTGAAACAGCCGAAAAATAAGTATTTAGCTATCGATCACACAGACTTAATAGTGACACATTTGTCAATTTTAATTTCTATGTATTGATCGCACATGTGTGATGTAGTGAAATTTAAGTGTATTGCGTCTTTTCGAAATGGTGGACTTTTTTTTCCCTGTAAAAAATCGTTTTTTCCACCATCAATTAAACTGGGCTATGACTTGACGGATACTAAACTATAAGTTTTTTGTGCGTGTTTAGGTTCATTTTGATCAGCACATGGTTACGTGTGCTGATCAAAATTGAAATTGGCCTAAACATGGCCAGTCTACTATTATCCATCGAGGAGTTCCGTTGTCCACCTTCCTTCCGACTCCATCATCAGATCAGCTCGCTTTTCACCATCATATTGTATTGTCATGGGAATTAGACAGGTATGCTAAATTTCAGCTCAATCGGTTAAGGATAACCGCTTTAAAATTTAGTAGCAAGATTCCACCCAAACAAACATACATATATTGCAAGTAAATTTAAAAGTAAATTTAAAAACTTGTAAAAATATAATTATATTACTTGACATTGGTGAAATTGTTTGGATCACTCCTCAGAAGCCATTATAAGAAGAAGAGATGAGAGAGAGAGAGAGAGAGAGAGAGAGAGAGAGAGAGAGAGAGAGAGAGAGAGAGAGAGAGATATTAAAAAAATTGTCTGGTTTCAGGTTGAGCAGTAAGAGTCTACTGGCGCTTAACCAGATGGCGTTCGTGGTCGGGAAGCTTTTAGGTGAGACATTAAACTATTTATCGTCCAAAGTATGAGCTGTGTAGTTGAACGAGCGAAACGAGTTCTCAGAGTCAACTTGTACAAAGAAGGGCTCTGTCTGACGATTTCTCAATAATTTGCAGATCGGAACGTCCAGGGCGTGAGTCATTCTTTTTTATTTTAACTGTTTGAATGGCGGAACAAGCTGATGGCTCTCCTGATGTTAAGCCGTAACCTCTGTAATTGACGACCTTTGAGGCGCGGCGGGCGAAGGTTCGCCTTCGACGCAGGAGGTTGCAGGTTGAATTCCCGCCGCGGAACAAATTTTAGACGATCTGCAGTTATTTGTTGAGGGTGTTCCAGGTATTTTATATGTGTAATAAAAAATATCTATCTATGTTTTGTATTGTATTCGTCGTCGTCGTCGTTTCGTATGAGGTAGTGCTGGCCTCTGGTGTCAGAGTTTGTCAAGCCGCCCGAGGGCCTCTGACATGGCTTATCGACTATCGAGCTATTAATCAATAACAGCCGGGACCGACAGCTTAACGTGCCCTCCGAAGCACAGAGCGATGGAAATCCACACATAACTTACAAAAGTCATTGGTGCGGAGCCTAGGATCGAACCCGGTATCGTTGGATTCTGAGTTGCACTATTGAACCGTTAGGCTACCATCGCTCTATTTGTTTTGTATTGTATTATTCTGTTTGTATTGTATTAAGTATATCAGTTATCTAGTACCCATAACACAAGCTCTGCTTAGCTTGGGGCTAGATAATGTTGTGTTAACTGTCCCACATTATTTATTTATTTAGTATTTATTTAATTATTGTTTTCTAGTACTAATGGTCTCTGAGCTAAGCCTAGGACATACAGATACACATGACGAAACAATGTCTCACCTAAAAGCTTCCCGACCACGAACGCCATCTGGTTAAGCGCCATGACGAAGCTTTGTTTTTCTCTTCCTTTTTTGTGAACGATACTAACAAAACCAGTTTTATTTTCCTCACTTTTATTTCCCTCTAATTTTGCTTGTCAGACAAATATTGTTTTATTTTTCAGGAATGATAAATCCGAAACCCGAAAAGAAAGAATATGACACAAAAATATTTACCTCAGAAGATTTCGTGATAAAAGCTGAAATCGACCACATGAACCTAAGACCACTCATAGACTTCTGTAGAAACACGCGACTGGCTCCTAAACTACACGGCTTCTCTATGAGGTACAGTCAGCAGCAATTAGAGGATGAAATGAACAATACAGTCAGCAAGAAAAGCAACTTTCAATCGTTTCTGAGTAACATCGCCAAAAAGAAAGAAGTGATTGAGGAAGCGAAACCGGCCGTGAAAGACAATGTTCAGGTACTTTTTTGTTGATTTTATGGTTCCGTACCTCAAAAGGTAAAACGGAACCATTATAGGATCACCTTGTTGTCCGTCTGTCCCCTTTTTCTTAGGAACGTGTAGGAGGTATCAAGCTGAAATTCATATCAAATACTCAGGTCTACTGTCCCTTGGAGCTGTGAAAAAATCAAACTTCTACTAAGCCAATGCAATCAAAAGATACAGCCGTTTATGCTGCAAATTTTCGACACTCACAAGGGAATCTAAAGCTACAGGGTACTTCCGGTGAACTCAGAATCTTGAAATTTTGTACGTAGCCACGTCTCATAGCACAGATAAAGGAAAAATTGCGAAAAGCATATTTTTTTTGTTACATCATATAATCAAAATATTTTTAATAATTTTAAACTTACTACTCCTTTCCTCATGATGATTTCATTTAGCAATAAAAATACCATAACTTTTACTTATATACCTACAGGTTTGTACGGAACCCTCGGTGCGTGAGTCCGACTCGCACTTGGCCGTTTTTTAAAATCTGATTAGCATCCGCACGTGGCTTTTCTCGCGTGCTAGTAAGCGGCAAATATGTATAGCCTAGTAGGTAGTCATAAACTATGAATAGAGGTAACGCCCCCATTTTTTGGACTACGTTAATGACCGAACAAGCAGATGGCTCACCTGATGTTAAGCGGTAACCTCTGCCTTTAACAATGCATTACCTCATAGGTCACGTCCACCTAGGACGCACCCTATGTGGCATTGCACTGCGCCCACCACCCTGAGACATAAAGATGAAAAGTCTCATGTGCCTGTAATATCACGGGCACCCATACCCTTCAAACCGGAACTCAGCCATGCGAGCACTACTGCTTTGCGGCAGAAATAAGTAACACAACACAACATAACGAAACACCCAACAGTCACATACATAGTCCTGATCCCACACTAGGATTCCGTGTCGCGAGTATCAGAAACTACTACTACCATGGTACCATAACACCCAGATCCGGACGTGATCCCAGTGACGTGTCAAATAGATTTTAAAAAAACCCTATTGAATAATTTCAAAACAGAAGGTTTTTTTTATCAAATTTTGAATTTTGAATTTTGGAACAAATATTTGCAGATCATACAAACAATTTTCTCGTAGCGGGAATCTGTAACGAACCACCCTTACTGGTTTCATTAATATCTCACAAATGCTCAAATAAAATTATTATATATTTTTATCAAATAAATCGAGCGATACTTGAATAATGAGGTCGAAAACAATAGAGGGTTTGTTCTGTCGTTTTTCAGAGAATTGGTCTGTGGGAATGTTTACTTACACGAAAAATAAACAAACGTTTTTCAGAATATTTTGAAGGAACACACCAATTCCTGTTTAGGAACCGTATGAATAATATTCAAAATTAAGCGGAATGTTTTATCTTGGATGGCGACTTTAAATAGTGAAGTAGCAACCAAAAGGGGGAAGCAGTACTGAGTGATTTTGAGAGTAGTAACACGTCTGCGCGAGAGCGCTGGGGTAAAATATTAAATTGTGTTAATTAATTACGAAGTGATTTTAAAGCTCGTTTAAAAGCTAGAAATTTATACTTTGAAATATTAGGATTGATTCTAGAAAATCGAATAGTCCATAATAAGTGAAATTAAATATAATTTAGTGAAAGATTAAATTTTGTGAAATATAAAAATAATTGGAAATACCGCCCAAAATAAAAGAAATTAACCAGTTTCTTTTTGGTGATGTTTTTCAAGTGTTCTTAAATATTCAAAGTCAATGGGAAAGAAATATTTAGTTTGTGAAAAAGTGAACATCCTTCAAAGGGAGATTTTTGTTAGACTGTCGTAGTCTATAGATTATCTTCTATTTTAATGTTTTAGGACTCCATTCTTGCCAGACAGGAAACCCTTTATCTGCTCGAAAGAGTTATTCAGTGAGTCCGCTGAATAGGCAAGTCTCATCCCTCCTATATACCTTATTCCTAACCTCTAGAGGTTAGGAATAAGGTATATAGGAGGCCTAGGCTCCGTCTGTCGCTTTAGGTTACATAGCGATAGATTTCCTCACCTTAATAGTTCAATCTAGGTATTCTGGCACTTGCACATCGTCAGAAGACACACACAATTAACTTGCACATTTAAAATGAAATGAGATCGTCTTCTCAAAGTTTTGAAACATACACACCCAATTTAGCCAGGTAATCAGGCACACTATGTAGGCATTGTATTAGTGCGTATGTAGACCAATCTTACAAATTGGCATTTTCTAAAATTTAATCGGAGATTTAATTTAGTTTTCTATTATTCTTTCATAAAGGATCGGGCAAAATATTATTCAAACGTATTAAAATACTAGACATAAAAGAGAATCTTGTAATTGAGAATTATCGTAATCAGAAGGAAAAATTCATTCAAATATAGTCTAGGGTTTTCGCAAGTGATTATTCCTGCCTGGATAATCCATCTAGGGATTCTACTTATTCTACAGAGAATTTTAGAATTACTAGTAAGTAGGAGTATGATTCGAGTAGGGATTTTTCTGGGCTTTAGTAAGCCTAGATTAATCCCAAAGTTAACCAAAGGTGAAGGATGTATGTGGTTGATTTTGCATTTTTGATTAAATGTAAATTCCCTGGAAAATGTTTGAAAATGGCTAACAAACTTACTCCGACGGAAATAGGTTCGTGGTCCTCTGAAATCCCTAGTATTAAAGTAAAAAGAATTGATTTGAATTAGAATATCATTTGGATAAAATTCTCGGACAATATTAGGTATTTACCTATGTCCAAGCGAGGGAGGTTTGACCAAAAGCAATGGAAGAAAACCACCGAGGGCAGCGCGGCCGGGGCTGTTCTCCAAAAAGTCGCTTATCTCTGGATGTGAACCTTATCATTTTAGGTTCATCCTTCCAAACAATTAAAGAAATAACTTAAAAATCCTATCTAAGAAGCAAATAATTTATACAAGTAATTTCTTATCATTTCCCTAATGGATCTATTACAGATGCAAATCTGTCACGTAATAAGTATCTTGAATTAGCACAAGACAAACGTGTCTGTATTGAAGCCCTGGTGTCAAAATTAATAAACCTCAGATATTGTAAAATCAGAAAGTTCGAAACATTACTAGGAACTTTAATTGCAGCTTATTCTCGTAACAAAGGAATAACAAACTATAGAGGAAATAAATCCCTGGAGTGATCTTTTAATGAATTGTTCAGAAGTGTACGGAAATAAAATACAATTTAAGTAGGTATCTTTTCATTCAGAATTAGTAGCAACTAATGACGTGGATTAAGGAAAAAGGTAGGATATTTTATGTAGTTAGGATACGTTAAGACTCGACAATATTAACAAAAAAGGAATTTGAGTTATTACAATACACAACGTAGAGATATATCTAGACGATCATATGGCCAATTTATAGTGATTTAAAGAAGTAGGTAAGATTAAAGTTATCGTAAACTTCACTGAGTAAAGTAGGAAGTCGGTGAGTGCGCGCGGTATAATAGGTTATTAGGTAAAGTAGGTAAACTAAAGAGGGGGGGGGGGGGGGGGGTGTTACAAATCGAACCCGCAACCTTTCGCATCTCAGCCGGCTAATCGCCTTCAGCGCTACAGAGGACTTCCCCGGAAGAACTCTTTCAAAAAAAGTTCTACTATTACTACTACTACTACTAGTATACTATTATTTTATCTGTGCTACTACTATAGGGTTCCTTGTATTGTTGACTACGGAATCATAAAAAGTAACCAATGTGTATTGCGAACTGCTAAGGAGTGGAATTCTACCGTCGTCTGTCTTTCCTGAAAACTATAATCTGGAGCTCTCCAAGGCTAGAGTGAATAGGTGCCTTCTAGACACTAGAGACCGCGGGCAAACAGAAGACCACCGAAACGATGGGTGGACGACATAAAAGGATACGCAGGCTATCACTGGATGGCGAGGGTAACTGATCGACTCGAGTGGAAGAAATTGGGAGAGGCCTAAGTCCAAAAATGGACATTTAATGGCTCATGATGGTGATGAACCTTGTATTACCTAGTTTTGAGAAAATAGTGTTGTTGTTTTCAGGTGCCATCAGAAACATCGGCTGGCAGTGGTCTCTACGCCATTCTCGAGTTCCTGGTGCGTCTCTGCGAGCGCAGCGACAACGGACGAGTGCTGACGCAGGGCGGCGCGTGCGGACAGCTCAAGTACCTACTGCTCAACCCGAACGAACACTTCGCAAGTGTCGTGGAGGAGTGTCGCTCTGTGAGTATCGCTGTTACGAGTAGAAGACTACACTCGAGTTCCTGGCGCGTCTCTGCGAGCGCAGCGACAACGGACGCGTGCTGACGCAGGGCGGCGCGGGCGGATAGCTCGAGTACCTACTGCTCAACCCAAACGAACACTTCGCAAGCGTCATGGAGGAGTGTCGCTCTGTGAGTATCGCGGTTACGAGTAGAACACTACCCTCGAGTTCCTGGCGCGTCTCTGCGAGCGCAGCGACAACGGACGCGTGCTGACGCAGGGAGTCTGCTTGTTCAAGGGGCCCTCGAATGTGGCGCTCAACTTCTCTTATGAAAATAGCTTTAGAAGTACCTATTATACGTTCCAGGTGATAGTAGCCGGCGGCACAATGGAGCCGATAAGCGAGTTCAAGTCGCTTCTAACGAGCGAGCCTGACGACGCGCGTGTAAACGTAGTGCGCTGTCAGCACGTCGTGCCGCCGGACCACGTGCTAGGAGTGTGCTTGTCCAAGGGACCCTCCAACGTGGCGCTCAACTTCTCTTATGAGAACCGGATGTCTAAAGAGCTGGTGAGTATTGGTCGATTCATGAGAGAATAATAAATATCAAAAACAAGAAATTAATTTTGTAAAAATTAAAAAACCCTCAACGCAATGAAACGGCTAAACTGATTTTGATCAAACATATATAGCTAAGAACACTCCCGACAAATTTTTCATCCGTTCGGGAGCTACGATGCCACAGACAGACACACACACCACACTCACACACATACACACACACAGACACAGACACGTCAAATTTATAACACCCCGTCGTTTTTGTGTCGGCGGTTAAAAAAATTTTTATTTACATAAAAATAATGTTACAGACATTTAAGGTAAATGCTCACGCTTGCGGCGCGAGATTCAATTTTTTTAGTGTTTTTTGCCCATTACAGCTCATCAACACTTCTTCAGATAGCGAAAGTTAAGTTCGCGAGAACTAGCAAACTTAACACACATTTTTTTATTGATAGTATCTCATAAATATCATTAGTTTAGCTACGATACTCCTAAACAATAAAAACACTTTTAAAATATGTTAGCTAAACTGATGATATTTATGAGATACTATCAATTAAAACATGTGTGATAGTTGTCCTAGTTCTCGCGAACTTAACTTTTGCTATCTGAAGAAGTGTTGATGAGCAGTAATGGGCAAAAAACACCAAAAAAATTGAATTTCGCGCCGCAAGCGTGAGCCTCCACCTTAATTAATTCCCAGACTTCTGAACTAGGTTCAATGACCTGTGTTACAGAAGTCAGTGTCTTCTCCCATTAATGGTCACAATTTATAAAATATAAGGAATGTGTTATTACTGGAAGATAGCGTTAGCCGTGTCAGTCGTGGGAAGCAATGGCTGCGATGAGATCACCACTTGCCATGTCTATTTCCCACGATGGTGCAACCCACAGTGAAAAGAGGCCCATTTGTGGCTCTGCCTACCCTTTCGGGGAAAAAGGCGGGTGTCTATGTATGTATGTATGTAATCGCATGTCCATTGATGCTCGAAACTTGGGTCTGGTATGAGCATGATCCTTTACATGCAACCCAAAGTTTTGAAAGCAAGTGCATTACCTACTTTTTAGTAGTAGTATATAGCTTTTTTGTGAAACAGTTCTTCCGGGGAATTACTACCACCATACCTATCTCTGCCGCAAATCAGTAGTAAGGCTGCCGGTGAAATTTCAGGCACAGGAGACTTTTCATCTGTATGTCTCAGGGTGACGGGCGCAGTGCAATGCCACATAGGGTGCGTCCTAGGTGGACATGACCTATGTGATAATGCACTGTTCATAGGCAGAGGGTACCGCTTAACATCAGGTGGGCCATCTGCTTGATACGTCATTCAAAGTAGTATCAAAAAAAACTTCAAATTAAAATTTTAACCTTGCTTTGAAATTAAAAAGTTCTTTTTTTCATACTACTTGAATGTAGGAACATGCAGATGGCCGACCTGATGTTAAGCGGTAACCTCTGCCTATGAACAGTGCATTACCTCATAGGTCACGTCCACCTGGGACGCGCCCTATGTGGAATTGCACTGCGCCCGCCACCCTGAGACATAAAGATGAAACGTCTCATGTGCCTGTAATTTCACCGGCACCCTTACCCTTCAAACCGCAACACAGCAATGCGAGCACTACTATTATGCGGCAGAAATAGGTATGGTGGTAGTACTTCCCCGGACGAACTCTTTCACTAAAAAGCTCCACTACTACTACTACTACTACTAGTTTATTACTATTTAAACCTTTCAGCTGAGTGAAGTCGGGCGTGTCCTTAGAAACGTCTGCAGCCTAGTCCCCGGTGGTATCGTCTGCTTCCTGCCGTCGTACTCGTACGAACAAACAGTTTATGAACATATGAAGTCGAACAAAGTCATAGACGCTATTTGCAAAAAGAAAACTGTGTTTCGAGAACCAAAGTCGGCATCGGATGTTGATCAAGTAAGATTTTGAACTTTATTTTGGTGTGTGTACATCACACTACACTAATAATCTACCCACAGTAATACAATATTATAAAGAGGAAAGATTTGTATTTTTGTGTGTATGTTTGTAATGAATTAACTCAAAAACTAGAGTGCCGCTTTCAAAAATTCTTTCACCATTGGAAAGCTACATTCACCCTGACTGACATAGGTTGGGGGATAGGAGGGGGGGGAAGGGGGGGAACAGTTGACACATCATTATCTGGCCCCAAGCTAAGCAGAGCTTGGCCGTTATTCGCTATGACCAAACGTGACATAACGCGGGTTCGTTACGATATCTGCGTGGAATCATCGATTCAGAATATATTGTGACGTCACACGTTGCTGGCAAGTTATCTCCTATAGTCATAGCGAATAACAGCCCTTGTGTTATGGGTATTATATAACTGATATACTTAATACAATACATTACATAGATAGATACTTTTTATTATACATATAAAATACCCAGAACACCCTGAACAATTAATTATCTGCAGATCGTACAAATTTTTGTTCCAAGGCGGGAATCGAACCACCTCCTGCGTCGCAGGTAAACCTTCGCCCACTTCGCCACAGAGATCGTATACCAATTAAAACATGTAGTTTTCGCGAAATCAACTGTCGCTATCTGAAGAAGTGTTGATGTGCTGTAATGTGCAAAAAACACCAAACTATTTGAATTTCGCGCCACAACCGAGAGTATCTACCTTAAAATAAAACACTAGTGATGAAATGATATCTGTTCTATCACCTACATTGGTTTCTCAACTTATGGGAAACTGTTTTGGACCATCCACCCTAAAAACTTGCTTGCTGTTTTCAGGTTCTAAACAAATTCGCGCAAGCAGTGAGGAGTAAAGACGGCGACCAAAATGGAGCCTTATTACTGAGCGTGGTGGGTGGCAAGTTGAGTGAAGGCTTGAACTTCAGGTACCTACTTCCTTACCTACCTACCTACCTTTTCTTTGTACCTACTTAATAATTTGTATCTCATCAACACATCAACACTACTCAATATGTGGTAGAATGCGAAATGGGTAAATTTGGCTAATAACTCTGTGAAGCGGCGGGCGAGTTTTTTTTTTTTTTTTTTTTTATACTACCAAGGTAGCAAACAAGCTTACGGCCCACCTGTTGGTAAGCGTTTACCGTAGCCTATGAACGCCTGCAATACCAGAGGCATCACACGCGCGTTGCCGACCCTTTAAAAATTTCCAAACACCCCTTTTGAAGAACCCCATACCGTAGTCGCTCGGGAAAACCTCAGCAGGGAGATCATTCCACAACCTGAGCGTTCGCGGGAGGAAGTTTCTCTGAAACCTCACAGTCCGGGACCACCCTGGCTCTAAGGTGTGCGAATGAATCCTCTGCCGATGGCGAGCGGTGCGGTGAAAAAAGGTTGCTGTAGGCATCATGGCAAACAATTCCTCGGAACAAAACCCATTATACAAACGGTAGAACACGCAGAGAGAGGCAAAGTCTCTCCTCAAACTTAAGGGCTCAATACCGTTCGTGAGCTTGGGATTCTCGACAATTCTCATTTGAACCGAGTCGAAAGGTCCAAGCTGGTAGCCAGGTGCTCCTGCCCAGAGGTGAAAGCAGTACTCCATGTGGGGCCGGACTTGCGACTTATAGAGAAGCAGCCTTTGCCCCGCAGTGAAGTACAGCTTCGCTCTGTTAAGTACACCAAGCTTTTTGGCAGCCAGCGAGTATCCGGCTGAGATGCGAGAGGTTGCGGGTTTGATTCCTAATGCGGGACAAATATTTATATCATCTAAAAATGTTAGTGGTCTGTGTGTTTTGGTAGCATAGTACTCGTAGTTCCTGATAACCACGACACAGGATCCTAGTGTGGGATCAGAACTATGTATGTGATTGTTGGGTGTGTTAAACTTCGAGTGCCGACCACGAACCGGACGCAGAGTAGGAAGGCCCCCCTTTCAACGGACCATCTACATTTTTAAGGTCGCAGGAAGTTTGTGTATGGAGGCGGCTCACGACCAGTCTTCGTAGCATTTTTTGTCTAGCACCTAACAGATAAAGAAACTGTACATAATTTTGCAGTGACGAGCTCGGTCGATGCGTCCTCGTGATCGGAATGCCCTATCCGAATGTGAAATCCCCCGAGTTGCAGGAGAAGATGAGCTACCTGAACAGAGCGGGGGGCGGCGGCAGCGTTTACTACGAGAGTCTGTGTATGAAGGCCGTCAACCAATGTATAGGTGAGACCTACCTCATTAGTTAACTAACAACTGAACAGAGCGGGGGAGTGGCAGCGTTTACTACGAGAGTCTATGTATGAAGGCCGTCAACCAATGTATAGGTGAGACCTACCACATTAGTTAACTAACAACTGAACAGAGCGGGGGAGTGGCAGCGTTTACTACGAGAGTCTATGTATGAAGGCCGTCAACCAATGTATAGGTGAGACCTACCACATTAGTTAACTAACAACTGAACAGAGCGGGGGAGTGGCAGCGTTTACTACGAGAGTCTATGTATGAAGGCCGTCAACCAATGTATAGGTGAGACCTACCACATTAGTTAACTAACAACTGAACAGAGCGGGGGAGTGGCAGCGTTTACTACGAGAGTCTCTGTATGGAGGCCGTCAACCAATGTATAGGTGAGACCTACCACATTAGTTAACTAACAACTGAACAGAGCGGGGGAGTGGCAGCGTTTACTACGAGAGTCTCTGTATGGAGGCCGTCAACCAATGTATAGGTGAGACCTACCACATTAGTTAACTAACAACTGAACAGAGCGGGGGAGTGGCAGCGTTTACTACGAGAGTCTATGTATGAAGGCCGTCAACCAATGTATAGGTGAGACCTACCACATTAGTTAACTAACAACTGAACAGAGCGGGGGAGTGGCAGCGTTTACTACGAGAGTCTATGTATGAAGGCCGTCAACCAATGTATAGGTGAGACCTACCACATTAGTTAACTAACAACTGAACAGAGCGGGGGAGTGGCAGCGTTTACTACGAGAGTCTCTGTATGGAGGCCGTCAACCAATGTATAGGTGAGACCTACCACATTAGTTAACTAACAACTGAACAGAGCGGGGGAGTGGCAGCGTTTACTACGAGAGTCTGTGTATGAAGGCCGTCAACCAATGTATAGGTGAGACCTACCTCATTAGTTAACTAACAACTGAACAGAGCGAGGGGCGGCAGCGTTTACTACGAGAGTCTATGTATGAAGGCCGTCAACCAATGTATAGGTGAGACCTACCTCATTAGTTAACTAACAACTGAACAGAGCGGGGGAGTGGCAGCGTTTACTACGAGAGTCTCTGTATGAAGGCCGTCAACCAATGTATAGGTGAGACCTACCTCATTAGTTAACTAACAACTGAACAGAGCGAGGGGCGGCAGCGTTTACTACGAGAGTATGTATGAAGGCCGTCAACCAATGTATAGGTGAGACCTACCTCATTAGTTAACTAACAACTGAACAGAGCGAGGGGCGGCAGCGTTTACTACGAGAGTCTCTGTATGGAGGCCGTCAACCAATGTATAGGTGAGACCTACATCATTAGTTAACTAACAACTGAACAGAGCGAGGGGCGGCAGCGTTTACTACGAGAGTCTCTGTATGAAGGCCGTCAACCAATGTATAGGTGAGACCTACATCATTAGTTTAACTAACAACTGAACAGAGCGGGGGAGTGGCAGCGTTTACTACGAGAGTCTCTGTATGAAGGCCGTCAACCAATGTATAGGTGAGACCTACATCATTAGTTAACTAACAACTGAACAGAGCGGGGCAGTGGCAGCGTTTACTACGAGAGTCTCTGTATGGAGGCCGTCAACCAATGTATAGGTGAGACCTACATCATTAGTTACCTACCAACTGAACAGAGCGGGGGAGTGGCAGCGTTTACTACGAGAGTCTCTGTATGGAGGCCGTCAACCAATGTATAGGTGAGACCTACATCATCAGTTAACTAACAACTGAACAGAGCGGGGGAGTGGCAGCGTTTACTACGAGAGTCTGTGTTTGAAGGCCGTCAACCAATGTATAGGTGAGACCTACATCATTAGTTTAACTAACAACTGAACAGAGCGGGGCAGTGGCAGCGTTTACTACGAGAGTCTCTGTATGGAGGCCGTCAACCAATGTATAGGTGAGACCTACATCATTAGTTACCTACCAACTGAACAGAGCGGGGGAGTGGCAGCGTTTACTACGAGAGTCTCTGTATGGAGGCCGTCAACCAATGTATAGGTGAGACCTACATCATCAGTTAACTAACAACTGAACAGAGCGGGGGAGTGGCAGCGTTTACTACGAGAGTCTCTGTATGGAGGCCGTCAACCAATGTATAGGTGAGACCTACATCATTAGTTAACTAACAACTGAACAGAGCGGGGCAGTGGCAGCGTTTACTACGAGAGTCTCTGTATGGAGGCCGTCAACCAATGTATAGGTGAGACCTACATCATTAGTTACCTACCAACTGAACAGAGCGGGGGAGTGGCAGCGTTTACTACGAGAGTCTCTGTATGGAGGCCGTCAACCAATGTATAGGTGAGACCTACATCATTAGTTAACTAACAACTGAACAGAGCGAGGGGCGGCAGCGTTTACTACGAGAGTCTCTGTATGGAGGCCGTCAACCAATGTATAGGTGAGACCTACATCATTAGTTAACTAACAACTGAACAGAGCGGGGGAGTGGCAGCGTTTACTACGAGAGTCTCTGTATGAAGGCCGTCAACCAATGTATAGGTGAGACCTACCTCATTAGTTAACTAACAACTGAACAGAGCGAGGGGCGGCAGCGTTTACTACGAGAGTCTATGTATGAAGGCCGTCAACCAATGTATAGGTGAGACCTACATCATTAGTTAACTAACAACTGAACAGAGCGGGGGAGTGGCAGCGTTTACTACGAGAGTCTCTGTATGGAGGCCGTCAACCAATGTATAGGTGAGACCTACATCATTAGTTAACTAACAACTGAACAGAGCGGGGCAGTGGCAGCGTTTACTACGAGAGTCTCTGTATGGAGGCCGTCAACCAATGTATAGGTGAGACCTACATCATTAGTTACCTACCAACTGAACAGAGCGGGGGAGTGGCAGCGTTTACTACGAGAGTCTCTGTATGGAGGCCGTCAACCAATGTATAGGTGAGACCTACATCATTAGTTAACTAACAACTGAACAGAGCGGGGGAGTGGCAGCGTTTACTACGAGAGTCTCTGTATGGAGGCCGTCAACCAATGTATAGGTGAGACCTACCTCATTAGTTAACTAACAACTGAACAGAGCGAGGGGCGGCAGCGTTTACTACGAGAGTCTCTGTATGGAGGCCGTCAACCAATGTATAGGTGAGACCTACATCATTAGTTACCTACCAACTGAACAGAGCGGGGGAGTGGCAGCGTTTACTACGAGAGTCTCTGTATGGAGGCCGTCAACCAATGTATAGGTGAGACCTACCTCATTAGTTAACTAACAACTGAACAGAGCGAGGGGCGGCAGCGTTTACTACGAGAGTCTCTGTATGGAGGCCGTCAACCAATGTATAGGTGAGACCTACATCATTAGTTACCTACCAACTGAACAGAGCGGGGGAGTGGCAGCGTTTACTACGAGAGTCTCTGTATGGAGGCCGTCAACCAATGTATAGGTGAGACCTACATCATCAGTTAACTAACAACTGAACAGAGCGGGGGAGTGGCAGCGTTTACTACGAGAGTCTCTGTATGGAGGCCGTCAACCAATGTATAGGTGAGACCTACCTCATTAGTTAACTAACAACTGAACAGAGCGAGGGGCGGCAGCGTTTACTACGAGAGTCTCTGTATGGAGGCCGTCAACCAATGTATAGGTGAGACCTACATCATTAGTTACCTACCAACTGAACAGAGCGGGGGAGTGGCAGCGTTTACTACGAGAGTCTCTGTATGGAGGCCGTCAACCAATGTATAGGTGAGACCTACATCATTAGTTACCTACCAACTGAACAGAGCGGGGGAGTGGCAGCGTTTACTACGAGAGTCTCTGTATGGAGGCCGTCAACCAATGTATAGGTGAGACCTACATCATCAGTTAACTAACAACTGAACAGAGCGGGGGAGTGGCAGCGTTTACTACGAGAGTCTCTGTATGGAGGCCGTCAACCAATGTATAGGTGAGACCTACATCATCAGTTAACTAACAACTGAACAGAGCGGGGGAGTGGCAGCGTTTACTACGAGAGTCTCTGTATGGAGGCCGTCAACCAATGTATAGGTGAGACCTACATCATCAGTTAACTAACAACTGAACAGAGCGGGGGAGTGGCAGCGTTTACTACGAGAGTCTCTGTATGGAGGCCGTCAACCAATGTATAGGTGAGACCTACATCATCAGTTAACTAACAACTGAACAGAGCGGGGGAGTGGCAGCGTTTACTACGAGAGTCTGTGTTTGAAGGCCGTCAACCAATGTATAGGTGAGACCTACCTCATTAGTTAACTAACAACTGAACAGAGCGAGGGGCGGCAGCGTTTACTACGAGAGTCTCTGTATGGAGGCCGTCAACCAATGTATAGGTGAGACCTACATCATTAGTTACCTACCAACTGAACAGAGCGGGGGAGTGGCAGCGTTTACTACGAGAGTCTCTGTATGGAGGCCGTCAACCAATGTATAGGTGAGACCTACATCATTAGTTACCTACCAACTGAACAGAGCGGGGGAGTGGCAGCGTTTACTACGAGAGTCTCTGTATGGAGGCCGTCAACCAATGTATAGGTGAGACCTACATCATCAGTTAACTAACAACTGAACAGAGCGGGGGAGTGGCAGCGTTTACTACGAGAGTCTCTGTATGGAGGCCGTCAACCAATGTATAGGTGAGACCTACATCATCAGTTAACTAACAACTGAACAGAGCGGGGGAGTGGCAGCGTTTACTACGAGAGTCTCTGTATGGAGGCCGTCAACCAATGTATAGGTGAGACCTACATCATCAGTTAACTAACAACTGAACAGAGCGGGGGAGTGGCAGCGTTTACTACGAGAGTCTCTGTATGGAGGCCGTCAACCAATGTATAGGTGAGACCTACATCATCAGTTAACTAACAACTGAACAGAGCGGGGGAGTGGCAGCGTTTACTACGAGAGTCTCTGTATGGAGGCCGTCAACCAATGTATAGGTGAGACCTACATCATCAGTTAACTAACAACTGAACAGAGCGGGGGAGTGGCAGCGTTTACTACGAGAGTCTCTGTATGGAGGCCGTCAACCAATGTATAGGTGAGACCTACATCATCAGTTAACTAACAACTGAACAGAGCGGGGGAGTGGCAGCGTTTACTACGAGAGTCTCTGTATGGAGGCCGTCAACCAATGTATAGGTGAGACCTACATCATTAGTTAACTAACAACTGAACAGAGCGGGGGGCGGCGGCACCGTTTACTACGAGAGTGTCCTATCCTATCCTGTCTGTTGAGTTCCCCCAGAAAATAAGCCCGTACCTTAAGATTGATGCAACATGACCATGGTATGATATAAGTAGAACCTGTGTGACTTATTTGACTTAACTTATAGAGACCATAAGAGAACTGGTGAAGCCTTTTGCAAATATTGTTGATCTGAATTTTCCAGTTTAATTGAGTGTCAACTTGTAATCCTAGGAATCGTGTTGAATTAATGTCAGGACCTACCCCATTAGTAAACTAACAACTGAACAGAGTGGGAGGGTGGCAGCGTTTGCTTTTACTGGAATGGTTTTGTTGTTGTGAATGGAGAGTTCTGGCCGAGAGGTGTCAAGTTCAGGAGGTTCTTCGGACGTCTGACACGAGAGACTGCGTAGGTGCGTCATGCGTCGCCGTCTATACGTGTGCAACTCAAGTGTTTTTTATATGTATGTTAGTTTTTAAGGAATTATGTTATTATGGGAGTATTGTTTACGTTTTTGTACATTTTCCAATAAGCCTGAAATATAGATATTTGATTTGATTTTGTACCTCTGTAACCATCAACCAATTTCTAGGGGCTAAACTAAGTAACCAATCTTTCCAGGGAGAGCAGTGAGGCATGCCAACGACTATGCTTGTGTCCTACTCGTGGACGAGCGGTATTCAAGACCACAGACTACTGCTGCACTACCCTCATTTATACAGGTAATTCAAACATGCCCTCGGCGCAGATTAACTCATACTAAAATATATTACCTAACTCCTTCGACCAAAGTAAAATAAATGGACTGGCCTTACCCATACAAAGCGTCCGTGAAAAATAAGACAATTCGGATTTAGGGTACAGTCAACAAATAAACTATCTATCTATCTATCTATCTATCTATCCAGCCACTGCTGAGTAAAGGCCTCTTCTCTATAGCGCCACTCCTGGCGGTCTTTTAAATAAACTAGGTGAAATTAAATTATTGAACTTCTTAAAAACTGTATTTTTTTAATACTTTAACAGATGCAATGTGTTTTCTAAAGTTATTTCAGTAGGTTTATAGTACAAAAAATCGCCGAAAAAAAATCAATTATTGAATGAAACTTTTACAAAAATACATGGTTCCCTTCTGTTTTATGTAGTTACGTATCTATTTTTCAGCTCTCAAACATACACAATATAAATCAATAGAAAAGCAAGTCCACCTTAGGTCTTCAGCTCAATCAATTTGTGAAAAATATATTTTTCATCACTCAATAAACTAAGAAAATATCATAAAAATCGTACGGAAACATAAATGTATAAAAATTCCAGTATTTAAGAAACTGCAGAGTGCAGTTTTAAGAATTTTGCACAATGAGTTTTTTTATACTACTTGGAATGACAGATCAAGAAGATGGCCCACCTGATGTTAAGTGGTACCCTCTGCCTATGAACAGTGCATTACCTCAGGTCACGTCCACCTAGGACGCGCCCTATGTGGCATTCCACTGCGCCCGCCACCCTGAAACATAAAGATGAAAAGTCCCATGTGGCCGTAATTTCATCGGCACCCTTACCCTTCAAACCGGAACACAGCAATGCGAGCACTACTGCTTTGCGGCAGAAACAGGTATGGTGGTAGTACTTCCCCAGACGAACTCTTTCACAAAAAAGCTCTACTACTACTAACCGTTTTTTGGCGTATAGAATTCATTGTGTAGAAAATGATCAGAGCAAATACGGGAAAATGTATTCCACTTCCAAAAGTCGTCTGTTCTTGCTCGTCTTATGACTTCTATCCATTTTTGTTTACCTTAGTTTTTTTTTGGAAAGCTGTAAGGTTAATTAACATGCCATTACATATTATATGCAATTACCTAAAGCGACGTGCTTAGCAATGTTTTGACGTAAATAATGCAAATTACAATTCTAAATCAATACGATACCCCTTAGGTATCAGATTTTTTTGCAGTCTGTACCGGACCATCCGTCATGCGTGAAGTCTTGTCAAATATTTCGTCGCTGTAGTTGGAAAACTAAATAAGTAATAACAACAACAAAACCAACATCGCGAGAAAAACGCGATTTACTGTTTTATTGCGTCAAAAATGGCAATAACTTTTTTATCGTAACTAATTTTTCAGTCCGTGTTTTGATATGTTATAGATTGTTACTGTATCTATTTTCGAATTTAATGATAATACATTTTAGTTCTTATGATTAAGAGAAAAAAATAAAAAAACGACTATGTATTTTTCCCTCGCCAAAGTTTTTAATAATTGAAATGATCTATTATTTACTTATTTGAATATGACAATCCTATCCATGGGTATAGATTTATATAATATTAAAATAAATTTTAAAATAAAACCAACTTATAATCATTTCTTTTTATCAAGACTGAATATTAGAAAACTACTGAAACACCTACATTATTTTAGCAGACTTATAAATTCAAAGTAAGTGACATAACAAACTTATCATACGACTAATGCTTATAAAATCAACAAAATGAAAAAAAATTGTGGAACACAATAATTCTAAGTATCAAAAAGAAAAAGGTATGTCGACTAAAATTAAAACTATCTACGAGTATAAACTTGTGTCTGTTAACTTTCATTCAGAGTGGGGAACATTGAGATAATGTCCTGGGGCGTCCTCCTTGTCACTCGTCCTCTAGAGCAAGACGTGTCCATCGACATGTATGGGCCATCATAACCATGCAATAAAGTCGATTTCGCATAATGTGTTACTTATGTAGTTTTCCTACTACACGACGATTTATAAGTTTTTTATCAATTGATGAAAATTATATTACAAAACCTTTACTTACGAATGAAATGCGATGCCTGAAGCTTTATTTGTATTTCTTGTGTTGTTTGCACTTGCAGAAAAGCACAGGAAGGCATTGTATTACCAAGGTATCTAATTTTGGTATTTTTCAGCATAGCTGTCACTCGTTGCCGTGACAAAGACTGACTGAAGCGAAGTATACTAGCTAGGTCTGTTTAGAAGCTTCAAAACTATCGTTCGCTAAGGCCCGTCCATTCATTTTATTTACGTCGATGCCTAACTCTATAGTTACCTACAAAATAATTAGGCGTTCGTGCGCGCTAAAACGTATCTTACGTGGACGGCCGAGAGTACAGACAAAGTTTTGTACTGTCGAGGAATCAAACGCCGTAGGTATTTAACAAGTTTTTTATTTAACTTTTGACGGATTCTGCGTTAGATTCTAACCACAGCATCACTAGTGGCACAGAATAATAAATGAATAGGTAAATAATGCTGGACAGTTCACGCAACATTATCTAGTACCAAGCTAAGCAGAGCTTGTGTTATGGGTTCTAGATAACAGATATACTTAATACAATTTACATAGCTATCTATGGATATTTTTTATTATACATAGATAATACCCAGAACACCCTGAACAAATATCTGCAGATCGTACAAATATTTGTTCAGAGACGGGAATCGTACCCGCAACCTCCTGCGTCGCAGGCCAACCTTCACCCGCCGCGCCGCAGAGGCGTCAATAATGAATACAGAAGAATCTCTCCGCAGACATTTATTTAAATAAATAGTGACTCTTGCTACGGCGTAATAAAGTGAAATTCAGCTCGCACAGCGCTGCGTGCCTAAAATTATATTCACCTACAAGGTGCCTCTTTCTATCGCGTTTTATGCCGTCTGACGCGCAGCAACTAGCGACCCACTGCCAACTCGGCCAAGGCGGACCCGCCGGTGTAGGTACTTGTATCATTGTACCTAAAGACCTCCGTAGCGACCTCTGTAGCGTGTCGGGCGAGTAGCCGGCTGAGATGCGGAAGGTAGCGGGTTCGATTCCCGCTGCAAGACAAATATTTATATGATCTGCAAATATTTGTTCCGGGTCTGGGTGTTATGGTACCATAGTACTCGTAGTTCCTGATACCCACGACACGGTATCCTAGTGTGGGAGCAAGACTATGTATGTGGCTGTTGGGTGTTGTTATGTTTAAGTGCGGAGTGGGCTTCGCCTGCTAAGCTTGAGCTAGTCAAAGTGACCTAGTCACTAGCAGCATAAGACTGCGCAGACAAGACAAGGCAGAAATCTTCATACAAATACGCCACGCGCCGCTCGAAACAGCTGTTTTTATTGAATATCTCGTGAAATATAGATAATTTTAAAAAACCCCGTGGGTGAACCCTCCTTTTTATTGTATTGATCTTATTTATCTAATTTTTGACCCAATAATCTGTACCATATTGACAAACAATCGAATCTAGTTAAAAGTTAGAGGTAACTTTGTGGTTTTTTTATCGACAAATTTTTCTGCTATCGTGTTTCTGTCTGGGTGTTCCCTCGGTATTACAATGTAGTACCGATGCATATTTTTAATTTGAATATTGTACTTGATTTAGTTAGAAAAATCTAATATAAGATTGGTAATTTTGCGTTATACCCCACCTTCAGCTAGTCTCTAGTAGCTAACTAGCACAGCTTTAGGTTAACCTGATTGGTTTGGTGTTTTTTTAGCCACAAATATTTTCAGAATCATGATTTTAATTCAGTTTTCGGGACAAGTCTGCTTACCTGTATATTTTAAAAATTGTTACAGAAATCTCTGATGACCAACTGTAACTTCGGACCAACGATTGGCAGCATAGCAAAGTTCTTTGGAAGACATAAAAACAAGAAATAGTGGATACATTTATCTTATCTATTTATTAATTAGTTAATTATTAATATTGTAAATTCTGTACAGTTTTCTATAAAGCTCCGCGCTAATATTATCGCGGTCTTTTTCATTTCAGTGTATTAGAAAAGGACCGCAATATTTTATTGCGCTTTTAACTTTCGAATCAACATTACCAATGCTCTCTCTAGTTATATAAGTTCACTAAAATATACAATCTTTTTATAAAATATAAGTATTTACAAGATGATCTTATAAATGTGCGCGATGGGTTTTAAACCTGCAATGTATGGAATGGAATGGAATGCTTGTGGTGTAATGTGCATTCTTTATCATGCAAGCATTCTAGATCAGAAGTGTTGGTAAATTTCCTGGTTTGAGTTTTCCGCTGTTCCCCACAGCACAACTCCATAGGACCATACCACCATAGGATAGGTTATAGGTCGCGCTACGTACGAGTAATGAGCGCTGACCTTCAATGCACAGTAGTAATTTTTTGGGTCTGTATAGGGAATGCGCGAATGTAAACATGCGCAGTCAACTCCACCACTTTCGCCGAGCGCTCACTACTCGTTGCGCGACCTGTACAAAAGTTAGTTGTGAACTTTTGTGTAATTTGTTTTTATGTACAGCTTTAGCCAGACAGCTAATTTAGTCGGCCAAAACCTGCGGCAACATTTCCCCACAGGGTCCTTCAAAGTAGTATTGGAAGTCGGACGTGGCCGATGTGGGTTCCAAGTTGAACTCTGCCACGATGGACCCGCGCGCTGCTGCCTGAGGCGCGAACATAGCCGCGGGATACACTACGGACGATGTTCCGACCACTAGGCACACGTCGCAGACTGACATTGCTTCATCTGCAAATAAATGAAACACTTAATGAAATTAAACTCACCAATCATAATATACATTCTTACCCATAGTAGGTTTACATTTTGTCACTTTAACCTTTGTCAGGATTAACCATTAACGTACCAACTTTCTGATACCCATCAACAATATTGAGTTGGATTGTAACTATCCTCGGGTTAAAATGTATCCTAGCCAGATATATCTTTGACAAAAGTGCAGTATAATTCGTTTATTTTGTTAAAAATTATCAAGTTATAGTATTTATTTATGTACTACTTTAGGGCTTGCATGTTTTCCATCACCACCATATTTTTTTCATTCTGTCTCATTATAGAAGAAACAAAACATTTGTACAATAACAGGCACTAACTAACTATTAACTAGGCAATAACTATTATGTCCAGTACCTGCTTTGTCCAACACAGCCTTCTCTAGATTCTCTCCGAACCAGACAATGTGAGGCCTCAGCAGTCCACCACAGCCTGGTTTCACGCAATGAGGCAGGCTCTTCACTGGGATGTCAGAACCAACTATGTTGACATCAGGTGCTCCACGATTTGATAATGCCTGATTAGAAAATTGAGTATGATAGCCATAAATGCAGGATAACAAGGGTTATTATAGCAAGGGTAATGGCACAAAATACATAGTATAGAAGGCCAGCTCAGTACAAGGAGCGATAACAGGCGCACCTACCTATATACGCGTATACACGACTATCTTGGTCAAATGCCAGTCGCGAGTGCCCGCACTTTGGCGATAGACGTGATTATTTAGGTACCTATATATTTTGTGTCTTGTCACTTAGTATATTGTTGTTTTGTGACTGTGAATTGTGCAATGCCAATCGTACATGAATTGCTCTGTTTGGTTGTCTAAACACAACACTTACTACAAAAGTTTTTTTTTAGCCAGCCCTATGGCTACATTTGACTGTAGGTAATTAAAATCATAATCGGCCGGAGCTGAAATGTCTTTAATTGACGTTCCGAAATGTAACTTTAGCCTTTGCTAGCCCTAGCGCTACGGCCAAGCGTAGGTAATTAAAATCGAATTCGGCCGGAACTGACCTTCTGTACTATGTATTTTGTGGTATGGGTAAGATTGAAGTTAGACACCTTTTGATAAAAAGGTGAGACAACAAGAGAATGCAGTTGTATACATAATGGTCACTTCAACAGAACATTTTGCAAAAGGGGGAACGTCAAAACCAGTCCCAATATACAGAACTATGTTGTGTAGGAGGGTTATGTTTTTTGAGTGTTTGTGAGTATGTATATTTCTTTCACATATTCTGTAGCCTAAACGGCTTGTTGGATTTTATCTTGAGACATGTCGTTAGATTCGTCTTAGTTGTGAGAGTGACACTGGGTATACCAAAATTATTCACGCAGATGGTTCTTTGTGTTTTTCAATAAATGCACTTGTTTCAGTTAGTTCATAGTAAGGTATTGCTAAGTAACAAAAGGCCCTCCATGTTATGAAGATGTTATGTTATAAGGGCAGCCTAGGTATTCGGGGTACAAGTGAGGTGATTAAGTGAAGTGTCATCCATAGATAATGCTGTCATAGAGACAGCCATAAGAGAGCATGATTTTTTGACACACCGATCTTTAGCGAAGTCAAATATTATCTTACTGCGCAACGCGTGACTTTACCCCGTGACTTGCTTAGCTAGTTCACCGAGCCCCAACTACCAGACCAGATCTTTAATGTTCTGTGGGGAGGTCTATGCCCAATAGTGCAAGTTCAAGTACCAGCTGATGTTGGGTGTGTTTACCTCACAGATAGGGATATCAGTATTATCCAAAACCTCTCTACATTTAGTGCAACGAGTTTTGTACAAACATCCATGGAGTTCTAGGAGATTCTTGGTGCCGGCCTTTGCGTGCAGACCGTCTACATTTTGAGTTATCACTGTTATATTCTTGTCTGAGGCGTGTCGCTTTTCATATTCTGCTATTGCTATATGACCCTGAAAGTTTTAAGAAAATTAGTTTAGTTAAATCCAAGTGTAATTGTAAGTCTCTATGAATTCATTTTCATTCTTATGTAAAAGATGCCAGTTATTTCTGGCAAGCTGCTATTTTGTCAAGAATATTGTTATTGTAATTTATTTATTTAACTGACAGAACTAGCAAAGGACCCACCTGATGATAAGTGGTAACCTCTGCCTATTACAACTACAATACCTTGTAGGCAAGGAACATACTCTGTTGGTCACTTACTAGATCATACACTATATGCCATTGCAATGGTCCCGCCATCCTGAGACATGAAAAGTCTCATGTGCCTACAATTTCACTAGTACCTATACATACCCTTCAAACTGGAAGGCAGCAATGAAAGCAGTAATTGCTTGGTGGCGGAAATAGGCATTAAGTAATGGCTCAGACAAAAACAAGTACCTCAATACTATTAACCCAAGACTGTTTAATAGTATTTGATGTGGTTAGTCACAGTAAAGTTCGAACTTTCAACATTAAAGCTTTGGTAAATACGTTCAGTGGGGTTAAGACTAAATATAATGAATAAGTATTAATAAAATTGGTTAGATTAGCTAACTTACCGGATTTGGCTTCGCTTTAGCCGCTACTTCTCGCCTGTAATGATAAAACTCCCACACTAAGCTCGGATTGCTTTTGAAAGCTTCCGGCGTGGCCAGAGACGAAGACTGGTACTTCCTCCAGTAACCACCAGCTCCTCGAAACGTGGGTATCCCGGACTCCGCGCTCATCCCAGCGCCGGACAGGATAACAACATTCTTCGCAGACTTTAGAGCCTCGCGAAATTTTACCATATCACTCGACTGCCGCGTTGACATTTTATTGACCTTTGAGGAAAGTAATCTGCCGAGAACTGACGATATTACACTTATACTCATTTCTAGTTATTCTAAAGCTGAATCAGTTTATTCAATGTACTCTATGAATGAGCTGAATTTTGGAACAAAACGATACGGACGGAAATCAACAAAACAGAAATCAATAACAAACAACAATACTACGACTTAAAAAATAAATAAACAAGAATTATTTTTTGACAGTTTGACAGCAAAATAAACACGACAATGACAATGACAGTTCTGTTTATTTTTTTTTGGCTTGAAGCAGCTTGAAGCCAATGACTTGTAGCGACATTTCTTTCCTGAGGGGCGAGTCCGAGTTTACACACACCATCGTAACGATGAACGTAACGACGATCGCACGTGTATGACATAATAACTAGCTATTAATCTGTGCCAAAAACGTCACAGATTAATGGCTAGTTACTACGCAATACACGTACACTCGTCGTTACGATCATCGTTACGATGGTGTGTATAAACTCGGAGTCGCCCCTCTGCGTTGCTCGATGTACCAGTTGAACTAGACTTATTATGTACTAGATATACCACTGGGAACTTTGTATCCAGTAGACTTACCGGAAAAGAAAAATCGTAGTGATCGAGACAAAATATTATAATTTAGAATAACTTTATTTCTTGAACTAGGTATATACTCAAAAAAAAGGTTTTAATTGCCAATAGCATAATCAAGTTAGGCAAATAAGAATAAAATTGTATACTTAATAGAATAGAATAGAATCTATAAAACCACAAATAAAAGAAGAGCTCTTGTAGACTCGTAATTTACTTTACCACAGAATAGTTAAATAGTATGACTTAGTCGTGCTTCAGTGGCGCATGCGCATGTGCGGAATGCAAACGGGCCTTGTGGCTGAAAACCATGGAGGCTCGATGCTGAAAACGAATCTACAATTTGAGACAGGCAGGCAGGAAAGTGATGGAAAAGAATAAGGTACAAAGATTTTTGTAGAACAGGACTTTAATAATTTTGATAAAATTATTGATGTAGGTAGCAGGTTGCCAGGTCTTAGCTTATGCTAGGAAACTATACACAAATAAACGATTTTTAAAAATTATTTTGAACTTTTAACCAACTTTACAATTATTTAAGTGATCCCTATTTCACGTAGCTACCAACGTATCTCACTTATTTTAATACTTAGCTTTAGTTTAGAACCCTATGACATATTTGAATCATTTAAAATTCGCGCCTTGTAAAACTACCTAACCTACCTAGCTAATACTGCATGAATGCACCAGGAAAGACGAGTGGCGAAGGATTGTGAAGCGAGCCACAGCCCCTGAAGTGTCGACCACGACCACTGCCAAGAGTGTAACGATGACGAAGAAGAAAACTATCTACTACCAATAAGTAGGGACCTACCTAGCTTAGGTAGGTATAATACGCGTCATGTAAAAAGAACGCTGGCGGTCATACTTCTTCATACGTTCCAGCGTTCTTTTTACATGACGCGTACTATACCTACTAAGACGTAGTGATTACTTCCTCAATGGTACCTACGACCCTACGACGAGCAAACTTTAAGTAGATGGTAATATTCTTGCAGGCCAGCTGATAGTAGGTACTTATTATTAGCCTAAAACATAGGTTTACAACCTCTGTAACTTACCTTAAAAAATAACCTTGAATTGATCAAAATGCAATTGGGAGGACTGGAAGTTACACACCCACTTTCATGATAACTCGGATGGAACGTTTCGATTGAGGCGGGAAATTCTAATTTTATCGTGTTTTTGCTCATCACAGTTCATCAAAACATTTTGAGATAGCGAAACCTGATTTTGCGAAATCTAGCACTCGCATATTTTGATTCGTCGTTTCGTATGAGGTAGTGCTGGGCCTCTGGTGTCAGAGTTTGTCAAGCCGCCCGAGGGCCTCTGACATGGCTTATCGACTGCTATTAATCAATAACACCCGGGACCGACAGCTTAACGTGCCCTCCGAAGCACAGAGCGATGGAAATCCACACATAACTTAGAAATGTCATTGGTGCGGAGCCTAGGATCGAACCCGGTATCGTTGGATTCTGAGTTGCACTATTGAACCGTTAGGCTACCATATTTTGATTGAAGGTGTCTCTTAATTATCATTAGTTTAGCTATGAATGTTATTGAACAAAAACATCACAGTAAAAATCATTGAATGACATTCGTAGCTACTCGTAAACTAATGATAATTATGATAAATTTTCAATCAAAATATGCTTGTTCGGTCTCCTAGTTTCCTCAAAATCAGGTTTCGCTATCTCAAGATATGTTGATGAGCTGTGATGAGCAAAAATCACAGTAAAATTTGAATTACGCGGCACAATCGAAACGTTGCACTTTAATTTAATGTATCTACATAATGTACATAAGTGCCTATGAAGGGCATAGCAAAGATGTGATTTCTGTATAGAATTATATGACGTGGTTCCTGGGAACCCGTAGCTCAGACAAAATATGACCCATAGGTATTCCTATTCCAGCTCTAATATTTTACACTAGTGTCCGCCCGCGGCTTCAATCGCGTTTTACGAGGATTAAATTTAGCCTATAGCTCAATCCAGGTCATAATCTATCTGTTTATAGGTACCTACCAAATTTCATCCAAAGCCATTCAGCCGTTTGTAACAAAATATACAAACATCCAGATATCATACATACATACATACACGCTTATTTCCCCGAAGGGGTAGGCAGAGCCTCAATGGGCCTCTTTTCACAGTGGGTTGCACTATCATAAAATATAGACGTGGCGAGTGGTGAGCTCATCGCCGCCATTGCTTTCCACGACTGACTCAGCTAACGCTTTCTTTCAGTAATAACACATTCCATAAATAAGCAAACAGCCAGGACAAATCTTATACCAACGAATCTTACAAACAAGTCCGCTGGAACTTTGGCATTTATGATATTAGGGGGATAGTGTGATTACTAATCTACCTACCTAAAATGCGCGTCATGTAAAAAGAACGCTGGCGGTCATACTTCTACATACGTTCCAGCGTTCTTTTTACATGACGCGTACTATACCTACTAAGACGTAGTGATTACTTCCTCAATGGTACCTACGACCCTACGACAAGCAAACTTTAAGTAGATGGTAATATTCTTGCAGGCCAGCTGATAGTAGGTACTTATTATTAGCCAAACAGTACATGTACATGACGCGTACTCTACCTACCTAGATCGAGTGAGCCTAAGCAAATCTTTTAGGTGAGCGTTGGTGGTGCAGGGGCTATTGACCCCGACTGGTAGTGGGTTCGTATCCTGCTCGTGCAGCAATGGATTTTATCCACATCTTAGCGCAATACTGAATGCTCTCAAACGGTGAAGGATCACATCATGAGGAAACCGGCATGACCTAGAATCAAAAAAATCTAACATGTGACTTCAATAAAAAAGACTCTGCGAGCCTTTGAGATTCCTTTCACCACAATAGTTCTTTCATCAGTGTGTAAAAGTACACTGCTAGACATAGGCCACCCCAGCAGGCAACACCCTTAGCAGCTTTTTTTGTTTTTTGTATACAACTTGGTATGACAGATCGAGCAGATGGCCCACCTGATGTTAAGCGGTACCCTATGCCTATGAACAGTGCATTACCTCATAGGTCACGTCCACCTAGGACGCACCCTATGTGTCATTGCACTGCGCCCGCCACCCTGAGACATAAAGATGAAAAATCTCATGTGCCTGTAATTTCACCGGCACCCATACCCTTCAAACCGGAACACAGCAGTGCGAGCACTACTGCTTTGCGGCAGAAATAGGTAAGGTGGTAGTACTTCCACGGAAGAACTCTTTCACAAAGCTCTACTACTAACAACAGGGTGACAAAGCAGCGACAAGAATTGGCTTCTTTATAAAATCAAAGCCAAAATGACAGCCAGCGTGAACACGTAACGACAGGGCGCTCGCAAGTCACTCGCAGAGTCATAGTTGCACAGGTCGTCGGTACAACAGCTGGTGCAGGCGTACAGCTTGGTCCTCTCGCCGATGATGATGCAGCCAGGCTCGCAGTGCTTCGTGCAGTTCCGCTCTAACGCCCACATTTTGACCGCCGTGGTGGTATTTTCGTTGGATGTTGTGTACGAGTATCGTTTAACCTGCACAAATATTTGACAGTTACAGCTAAGTAGGCACGTACCTCATCTCTCCTCACCCCCATCGAGCAACACGGAACCGAGGCCTGCAATGCTCTAAGCCCCACCCCACATCCATCAAATCAAAATTAGCTCAACCGTTGACCCAACCGACGTTGTCCGGTCTTGAGCTCATACAAAAATCACACAGAAAAAAAGCACTTTCTGGTTTTCCTACAATTTTCGGGCACCTCTTTCAATTCCATAAAATACTTATTTATTTGGACTATTATTATTGCCAAATCGGTCCAGCATTATTTTTTTAGGGTTTCGTAACCAAAGGGTAAAACGGCACCCTATTACTAAGACTTCGCTGTCCGTCCGTCTGTCACCAGGCTGTAGGAATCTCATGAACCGCGATAGTTAGACAGTTGAAATTTTTACAAATGATGTAGTTATGTTGCCACTATACCAAAAACTACTAAAAACAGAATAAAATAAATATTTAAGGGGGCTCCCATACAACAAATATGATTTTCTTTGCCGTTTTTATAGATAAATGGTACGGAACCCTTCGTGCACGGGTCCTACTCACACTTAGGTAGTTTTTTTAAGTTGTGCAATCAAGTATCTATCTATATATCAATCTATGTTGGCATCATCCGAGCTCATCGGTAAAAGCGCTATTGCCATCGTTTTCTGCTCTTCTTTACCGATGTGCCAAGATGTCACAACATAGGTTCTGTGCAACAAAATTGACCGTCATTGTCATTGTTTTCTGCTATTGTTTCTGTTGTTGTTTTCTTGGCTTATAGGGAAACAAGAGCAGAAAACGATGTCAATAGCGCTTTTACCGATGAGCTCGGATGATGCCAACATGTGTGGATATCTCAGCTTGCCATTCTCATCGGGAAAATCGCCATCATCATCGTTTAGGTACTGCTCCACATTTGAACGTACCATACAAACGCGTCGATCATTATGGCACTTGATGCCCAGCGCTGTATCGTTACGGTGGATAGCAGAGCAGCGATCGTCGGGCACCTCGGTTAGGCAGTTGAAGCACCACAGCTCATTGTGGGGCCGGGCCGCGGCTGACGTCACGTGGACACTGTCACGGAGGAGGTCTGTCTCACCGGGCTCTGGAAAACACCAGGTTGGGTTGGGTGTTTCAATTTTAGAGGTTCACGCAAAAATAAGAGTGAGATACATTACACATTACATTACATTACATTATTGGTTACATTTCGGGGAATGCTCCCAGGAACTTCATGATCTGATCCCACCATCTCCTTTTCATCATAGGACGAGCAGGCGCACGGCTCGGTACCACCCTTACCTGATTAGTATACCCTCTATTCGTACTAAACATTTCATTTCTACCTTTATAATGCGAACTGCTACGGAGTGGAATACACTACCGTCGTCTGTCTTTCCTGAAAACTATAATCTGGGTCTCTTCAAGGCTAGAGTGAATAGGTGCCTTCTAGACCTTTGTGCTCCATCTTCGGCCACATCGTCACTTTCCAACAGGTGAGATCGTGGTCAAACAAAGGTCTATCAAAGTTAAAACAAAAAAAAAAAAAAAAAAACCTACTTCCTACTAATATTATGAACGCGAAAGTTTGTACGTATGGATGGATGGATGGATGTTTGTTACTCTTTCACGTAAAAACTACTAGATGAATTTGGATGAAATTTGGAATGGAGATAACTGGACTCCCGGAATAACACATAGGCATATTTTTATCCCGATATTCCTACGGGATCGAGATTTACGCGGGTGAAACCGCAGGGCGCTGCTTGTTTGGAATAATGTGGAACTAGGAGTACCACCTACCTACCACAAGAGTCAAGACACAGTCCCGTAAGATTATGCACTAAGGGGATAAAGCAGCCTCTTACGTCAGGGGCAGCATATTGAACCCTGAGCGTAACGAGGGACAAGCGAGGGAGTTATGTAGAGTCCTGAGTGAAGTGAGGCGTTCGAGCAGCCCAAGACAAAGACAGGCTTTATCTCAGAGGAGCATATATAGGTACTCTACTTTTCACACCTTCTGCGAGACAATTAAAAGCCAGGGCTCCATAAATCTTATGTTTCACATTATTTGTTAGAGTTTTTTTTGTCTGGCGCCAAATATTATCATGTTGGAGATCAAGCCTTTTTTTTCGAGTTCGGCTTATGGTGCGGCCACATGAAGCTAGAAATACAGGTGGCTAGTTCGATTTTCAAACAAACCTCTTTACAATGCCATGAAAAGAGCATGGCATTGAGTTTTCCACGAGTTTCCAGACGAATTTGACGTTCCAAATTCAAATCACTTCCTTCACTTCCTTTACTAATAGTCAGTCGTTCCACCCACCACGCGAGTAACGTCGCAGGCGAATCATAATGCAACATATTTTTTTATGAACTAAATGTGTCTCTGTGTCTGTTGTGTTTTGTGTGATGTGTCTAATTTGTCTTGAACCTTCAAGTTCAGACATGACAATGTCATCAAAATCATCATCATCATCAGCCTACAGAAATCCACAGTTGGACAAAGGCCTCCTCATAGAATGCGAATGCGACGACGTACGGTCTTGAGCCGCCTCTATCCACCGCTTTTCTGCGACCTCTATAACACAGACTATACACAACACACACACACACACACAGCCAGATACAGACTATGCATATACCTACCGTTCGTCGTCGTCTAAGATCATGTTTAAATCGTCGCACTAAAATAGACTGCAATGTTCTAATGCGCAAGGATACTATTAACTTAACATGTAAACAGGTTGGCGCCTAGCTTGTCTACCGGAGAAACAGCGAGCGCTTACCGAAACACGAGCAATTGTAGGTAGAGTTTGAACAATTATTATCACGAACTATGGAGTAGTGTAACATGGATTTCTGTATGGAAATTGAGGAAACAGTGTACGCTAAGGGGCGCTCAACAATGTTTCCACAGTGTACACCAACGGTGTACCCTGCACTATGCGTCCGTGTCAATTTATTGATAAATACACCGACTAATACGAGTAGGTGCTAACTAAAAGCATCAAAGCTCAGACAGAGGCCGTAGTCTGAGATTTGTTTATCACGGACGTATCTGTAGTGTAACACGGATTCTTGTATAGAAACTGAGGAAATAAATTGTACGATCCATGTCTCGATACACTAAGGCTGCGTCCCCAGTAGGCAAACTTTTCGCCGCCGACTGAGTTATCGGCGTACCTATCGGTTTAGTAAGCCCTTCCATATTTGAAATGGAGTATACACAGTTTGCTAGTTTTGCGCGTAACGCTGCAAACTGCGTAGAGTGAGCGTAAAACTAGCAAACTGTGTAACTAAGTTGGCGGCGAACAGTTTGCCTACTGGGGACGCAGCCTTAATTCCGTGTGGCTATCACCATAATACGCTCGGTCAATTACTTGATAAGTTATCAAGGCCCAAACAGAACGAACCAACGCTTTCGAACTTCTGTTTTATTGGTAATTATTGGTTTTGTCACTGTGCATATCGCCCATTTTTGAATCTTGGCATGGGATCTTACCGGCAGGCAGGAACTGGAAATCTGCTTTTAACATGAATGAACACTGAGTCTGCGCACAACACACAAAACACCACTGACGTTTGTCTGTAAGCATTCTAAGGTTTCTACGAATCGTCACGCTACACTACGCTATAGCAAATACTTTCTATACCACAGTCTTAGCGCATCACCAGGGAGGCATAAGCAATGAGAGATGATCATAAAGTGGATTAGAACTCACCTGGAGCTAGTAAAGACAGCGAGAGTAGTATCACAGTTCTCATGTTGGCTGCACTGTGCGCGCATGCCCCAGCATCCGACCGACTATCGATCGTGGACCAGGACCACAGAAGAAGTAGCAGTAGCAGGGACCTGTTGAACAATCTAGCCACGCCTTCTTAGCCCCACTTCTTCAGGGTTTCACTGAAACACTTTGATTGGAAAACAATCTCAACTTTCCGGACTCTTGTGAGAATTTAATAAGTTTTTGCTCTAGGGAGACCCTCGAAGGCATGAAGCAATGAAGTAGAAATTAATTAAGGGCTATAACGTTCAATTATTAGTTTGCATTAGGTATACCATTGTTTATGAACTGCTCAATTGATTGGAATCTGATTTTTTATAAAATATGTACCTATCGTTGATATTTTCTTCTTTATTGTCGAATGAGGAGGTATGAATATATGAGGAGGGATGAAACGCAAATAACTATTATAGCATATATCGTACTGCGCCGACGACAAATGAATTGGGAACAGGGCAAGACAATGATGAGGAATTTGCTGTAGATGTCCACTGCTGGACAATAGGCCTCCATTCCATTGAATGCCACAACGAACGGTGTTGAGCCGTCTCCATCCACCTGGATCCACATGGATCCACCATCCATAGGGAGGGTTGTGTAAATAGATAGAGCGGTAGTGTCAAACACCAAAAAAAAATGATAGGTACTTAAGTCGTAGAATAGAATAGAATAGAATAGAGTATTTGTTTATTTGTAACAACACAGATATTAACAAAATAAAACATGAAAATACACAAAATTATAGTTACATTTGCTGTTACAAAAAGGTCTCTAACTCAGCATATGCAGGCTGTAAACAACCTGCGCTGGTCTTCCGTTAGAGCCTTTTTCTAACCAAGAGAAACATAAAAAATAGCAGACGTGTACATGATACGATTAATGATACAAACAATAACAATTAACAATTAACAATAAAAATATAATTATTTAGCAGAAGTTTGAACAAAAATAAAAAAAATATACAATATAAAAAATAGTACTTATTGGCAAAAAATGGTAATGAAGAAAAAGGTAGGTATTTTAGGTCTGCTTAATTTTGACTTCACTCTTTACTTTCTCACAACACTATACGTAAGAAGGTAGGTACTTTAAGTAGGTAGGTATATTAACCTAGGTATTTAAATATAATTAATAGTCGATTACAAATCTGTAGCTCTATGCCTAATAGAGTTCTTACTCTCAACGGTACGTACTATAATGGTTAACTAAGTAATTATTTTGGTTAAACTTAAATAATTATTCTGCCTTATCCAAAAAGCAATTTGAATGTTAAACTCGCTAAGTCAATTCTAAGCTCGGTAGCTGCCTACACCTTAATTGAATACCTACTAAGTAACATTTTGTAGAAAGACAGTGTTGCCAACAATAATTTTAAAATTCCGCCGATTTAATTACGAAATTCCGTTTGAAATCCGTTAAACATCGCCTTTTTTCCTAAACAAAAATATATTTTATTAAATTAGAAAAATATACAAATTATGTAAATCAATATTTTTTTTAAAAGAATCTAATTCTATATTATCTAAATCATCGTCAATCATTTCGGATGCAGAAGAAGTTGACGGCTGGGTATAACTTACAAGGCTTATTTGCATAAAATCTTTTGCTACTAAATTCCGCAAAAAAATCCGTTAGCCTTCAAAATACGATTTCATCCGTTTCTTCATACCCTAATCCGCTAGATATAACGGGAAATCCGTTATGTTGGCAACGCTGAGAAAGGGATTGGTATTACTTTGTAACTATATCCGGGATTACGGTAAGAATATACTTACTTGTTGCAAAAGTAGATCAATGGCAAATCGCACCGACTACATCTATTTCCCCCATTAAGTATTGGGTATTATAATATTTTCTCCCAATTTCACACCTTTCCGGGGGGTGGGGGACCCCCCGTCCCCCATGTGGGGGAGTGGGGTGAGTTCAAGCCAATCAAAACAATCAGAAAAGGTTTAAGTACATCTAATTAAGTAATTACACACTTTTGCAAAAAATCACCTAATTTGTTACGAGTACTAGTAAGCCGTGGTGTGTCCGGCCTTAGAATAGACCCCTCCGTCTCCTCCCGTGGATGTCGTAAAAGCCGACTAAGGGATTACCCGGACTTGTTGATAAGATTCGTTGGTATAAGATTTGTCCTGGCTGCTAGCTTATTATAGAATGTGTTATTACTGGAAGAAAGCGTTAGCTGAATCAGTCGCGTGAAGCAATGACGGCGATGAGCTCACCACTTGTCACGTCTATATTCCACGATGGTGCAACCCACTGTGAAAAGAGGCCTTGAGGCTCTGCCTACCCCTTCGGGGAAAGAGGCGTGTGTCTATCTATGTATGTAGTAAATCAGAGGTGATTTTCAAGCCAAAAAAAACAGTCAGAAAAGGTTTTGTGACTACATCTAATTACTTGCACACTTTTACTAAAAAATACCTAATTTGACTTTTTCCCCGAAGGGGGTAGGCAGAGCCTCAATGGGTCTAATTCACAGTGGGTTGCACCATCGTGGAATATAGACGTGACATGTGGTGAGCTCATCGCCCCCATTGCTTCCCACGACTGAATCTGCTAACGCTTTCTTCCAGTAATAACACATTCCATAATAAGCTAGTAGTACTACTAGTACTAGTAGTAGTATTAGTTGACTGTACTAGTATTCAAATAGGTTGTAGTACTACTAGTACTAGTAGTAGTATTAGTTGACTGTACTAGTATTCAAATAGGTTGTAGTACTACTAGTACTAATAGTAGTATTAGTTGACTGTACTAGTATTCAAATAGGTTGTAGTACTACTAGTACTAGTAGTAGTATTAGTTGACTGTACTAGTATTCAAATAGGTTGTAGTACTACTAGTACTAGTAGTAGTATTAGTTGACTGTACTAGTATTCAAATAGGTTGTAGTACCTACTAGTACTAATAGTAGTATTAGTTGACTGTACTAGTATTCAAATAGGTTGTAGTACTACTAGTACTAGTAGTAGTATTAGTTGACTGTACTAGTATTCAAATAGGTTGTAGTACTACTAGTACTAGTAGTAGTATTAGTTGACTGTACTAGTATTCAAATAGGTTGTAGTACTACTAGTACTAATAGTAGTATTAGTTGACTGTACAGGTATTCAAATAGGTTGTAGTACTACTAGTACTAGTAGTAGTATTAGTTGACTGTACTAGTATTCAAATAGGTTGTAGTACTACTAGTACTAGTAGTAGTATTAGTTGACTGTACTAGTATTCAAATAGGTTGTAGTACCTACTAGTACTAGTAGTAGTATTAGTTGACTGTACTAGTATTCAAATAGGTTGTAGTACTACTAGTACTAGTAGTAGTATTAGTTGACTGTACTAGTATTCAAATAGGTTGTAGTACCTACTAGTACTAGTAGTAGTATTAGTTGACTACTAGTATTCAAATAGGTTGTAGTACCTACTAGTACTAGTAGTAGTATTAGTTGACTGTACTAGTATTCAAATAGGTTGTAGTACTACTTGTACTAGTAGTAGTATTAGTTGACTGTACTAGTATTCAAATAAGTTGTAGTACTACTAGTACTAGTAGTAGTATTAGTTGATTGTACTAGTAGTCAAATAGGTTGTAGTACTACTAATACTAGTAGTAGTATTAGTTGTTTGTACTAGTAGTCAAATAGGTTGTAGTACTACTAATACTAGTAGTAGTATTAGTTTTCTGTACTAGTATTCAAATAAGTTGTAGTACTACTAGTACTAGTAGTAGTATTCGTTGATTGTAATAGTATTCAAATAAATTGTAGTACTGTTAGTACTAGTAGTAGTATTAGTTGATTGTACTAGTATTCAAATAAGTTGTAGTACTACTAGTACTAGTAGTAGTATTCGTTGACTGTACTAGTATTCAAATAAGTTGTAGTACTACTAGTACTAGTAGTAGTATTCGTTGATTGTACTAGTAGTCAAATAGGTTGTAGTACTACTAATACTAGTAGTAGTATTAGTTGATTGTACTAGTAGTCAAATAGGTTGTAGTACCTACTAGTACTAGTAGTGGTATTAGTTGATTGTACTAGTATTCAAATAAGTTGTAGTACTACTTGTACTAGTAGTAGTATTAGTTGACTGTACTAGTATTCAAATAAGTTGTAGTACCACTAGTACTAGTAGTAGTATAAGTTGATTTTACTAGTATTCAAATAAGTTGTAGTAGTACTAGTAGTAGTATTAGTTGATTGTACTAGTATTCAAATAAGTTGTAGTACTACTAGTACTAGTAGTAGTATTCGTTGACTGTACTAGTATTCAAATAAGTTGTAGTACTACTAGTACTAGTAGTAGTATTAGTTGATTGTACTAGTAGTCAAATAGGTTGTAGTACTACTAATACTAGTAGTAGTATTAGTTGATTGTACTAGTATTCAAATAAGTTGTAGTACTACTTGTACTAGTAGTAGTATTAGTTGACTGTACTAGTATTCAAATAAGTTGTAGTACTACTAGTACTAGTAGTAGTATTAGTTGATTGTACTAGTATTCAAATAAGTTGTAGTAGTACTAGTAGTAGTATTAGTTGATTGTACTAGTATTCAAATAAGTTGTAGTACTACTAGTACTAGTAGTAGTATTCGTTGACTGTACTAGTATTCAAATAAGTTGTAGTACTACTAGTACTAGTAGTAGTATTAGTTGATTGTACTAGTAGTCAAATAGGTTGTAGTACTACTAATACTAGTAGTAGTATTAGTTGATTGTACTAGTAGTCAAATAGGTTGTATACCTAACTGTAAACTGAATATTGAAAGATGTGATTACGCTTCGTCCCTTTGTAGGATTATGTTGTTACCCTTTCATTGTTCAGGTCCAAAGCCCGGTTTAGTTCTGAGGGAACTTAAAATTATTTGATTCGTCGGTCTGCTTAATTAAACTGCTTGTGGTCACGCCCGCAGAATGTTGACGTCTGAGACGATTCTATCGCCAGGTTTTTGTGTCGCCATGTCAAACACAAGGTCGCCATCACCTGATGGTGACGTCAGTCGTTAGACGTGCACTGTTGGACGGAGGCTTCCCTTTAAGGTGGGAATACTTTAAAATACCTAGATTTGATTTTTAACGGCTTAATATCATTTATTTATTTATTATTATTTACATTGAAAATATATTTAGACTAAGACAATAAACCAAAACTAAAATAAAAACCTACCTATCAGATCAGCAAGCCGTCACCCGGATTTTTAAAAGACTAAATCAAGTTTTTTCTGGCTAACATGAAAAGCTAACAACACAGTAATACCTACATCTACCTACCTACTATACTGCATGAATTATTTTTATCATCCAGCAGATTCGTCTGCGTGAGAGGCAGACAGACAGACACGAAAGCGACCCTATAGTGGTTCCGTTGGTACATTTTTGGTACGGACCCCTAAAAAAAACTAACAAAACTTTGCGATTCTTTTAACCTCGTTATCAAAATTAGTGAGTTCTTTGAAGTTGTTTCTTTTATCGACGGCAATAAGCTCCCTCGTGAGTTCGGTAAATTGAGCAAACTTGCTAATCTTGCTAGAGGGACGACATTTGGGAAAATGGAAAAAAACACGGCTTTTACGATCAGCGATACTAATGATAGTATGCAGATAGATTACACTCAAACATTTCTGTTAGGTACCTACAACAACTAAATATTAATACTTATTTACTGCGTAGGTAATCAAAAATATAAATCTACTAGGTATGCCCTCTAAAGAAATATTATTTGTTACTATTATTAATTTGATTACAGAAATATATATGAATTTTATCAATTTATGTTGTAGGTAATAGAGATATTTACGCTTTAAGCGAATTGTAGAGTTTTTTTTTACTGCGTTTTTTTTTCGAAATTGTGTTTTGGGCGTGTGTTATATCATGCCTGTGAAAATAATATGACGAAGATTAACATATAATTTTTTTGTTGTCATAAACGTGTAGATTTTGCTAATAATAGTTTATTTGACTCTTGACAGACTCTCAAAACCTCGCGGAAACTACATTAAGTCACAGGTCTCGTCCACCTAGGACGCCCCCTACTTTGTAGGTACGAGCATTGCACTGCGCCCGCCACCCTGAGACATAAAGAGGAAAAGTCTCCCTGTAAGTTCATCGGCATCCATATCCCTTCAATCAGGATTACAGCAATGTGAGCACTTCTTTACGGCAGAAATAGGTAGGTCTACGACGGTAGTAGGGATATACCTACAAACCAGGACGAACTCTTTTATTATAAAAAATAAGTAGATGGATAGGTACTACCACGGATTAAATAATAGTAAAAGTAGTACTACTAACAAATGCGTTGGCCTGAGCGCTGGCTCTTATCTGGCTCAACGCATTAGTATGCCATTCAGCGTGGCAATGCAGCCATCGTAGGCACGCTTCCGTCTGATAGTGATTTGGATCAGTTGAGCTACCTTTAGATCGTTAGCAACGGTGTTCAGGTAGCACAACTGTTTCATTTGTACTTTTTTATTGTGTACATACCTACTTGAACTATTCTTTTTGTAAATAAGTCAAGGTATTTTACTGAAAATGCGATATGTGCTTGTAAACTCACCATCAACCCATAGGTACGTACTCTTCAAACCAGAACCATCCAAAACACAGCAATCCCAGCATTTTCAGCAGAAACCTGAAACATTACAGGCACATGAGACTTTTCATCTTTATGTCTCAGGATGGCGGCTGCAGGGCAATGCCACATAGGGCGCGTCCTATATGTGGATTTGACGTACGAGGTAATGCACTGTTCATAGGCAGAGGGTACCGCTTAACATCAGGTGGGGTATGTGCTTGACCCGTTATTCCAAGTACCTAGTACCTATATAAAAAAAATCCTTTCCCGCTGAAATGCTTGTTTTACTATAATACAATACGAGTAGGGAATTACTTGTATTAGTGTAATAGCAGGCCATATTAGATCATGAGACCCACAAGACCTCCCCAACAACAAATAAAGTGATCTCATGGGTGACTCATCCTTGGTTTAATGAGTAGATACACTCATGTGAGAAATGCTCAACTATCAACAATACAACAGAATCTAATCCTCCTTCTCCGTGTCGTTGCGTTCATTACCGCAGACGTGAATTATTATAGCCGCAGACATGACACAGTGTACGTTCAATCAGTGCCCCAAATCTACATACAGACAAAGAAAAAAAGAAAAAAAACACAAAGAAAGAAAGAAAATAAATGTATGTGTCCCCAAATACCTAACACATGACATTTTTTTAAAACAAGATGTTAGGTACAAAGTAAGAAGAAAAAATTACACTAAAACATAAATGCTACCTGAACGTCAGCATCATGGGTGTTGTGTGGGGTCAAAAAGGCCCCTGTCTCAGCATAGAGCTCGTAGATACGATGCGGCGCTGGTTTTCAGATAGGGCCTCCAAGCGAGTGATGTCTCTAATCTAACCAATATAAATATAGACATAAAGATAAATAAGGGTACAAAGACGTCATCCCGACCTCCGGTAAGGAGGTTGCAATGCTCTAAGCATCCCGACACTGGAGAGTCATCTTCCTCAGGGATTGACGACCTCTGTGGCGTGGCAGGCGAAGGTTCACCTGCGACGCAGGAGGTTGCGGGTTCGATTGCCACCTCGTTACAAATATTTGTACGATCTGCAGGTGGGTTCTGGGTATTTTCAATAAAAATATTTATCTATATAATATATTGTATTAAGTATATCAGTTATCTAGTACCCATAACACAAGCTCTGCTTAGCTTGGGGCTAAATAATATTGTGTGAACTGTCCAGCATTTTTTTTTTTTTTTATTTATCTTCAGGACTGAGAGTACTGTGTTTAGTTTTAAGTCCCTTGCACTAATTGCAGACGACAGCGTATATTTTGCCTCCAATTTAGCTATCCAATCATCGCCGTTCGCATTTTGCCGCGCCTTTTTGATCAGCTACCGGCGTGGTTCGACAAGTCGTGGTCGTTGCTAAGACGGCCGGGCGGACTGTTAGCTAGACTTCCCAAAGGAGATTTGGGGGTGGATTTCGAGAATTCTTTGCTTAGAGCACCCCTAGAACACAAAAGGAACGTACCCTCCAAATTTCAGGTCTCTAGGACTTATGGTTTAGGCTGCGCGTTTATAGTCAGTCGGTCACGCAACGATTTTATAATATATATTGATGACGATAGATGCCGTATCGCCGAGCGTTGGCAATTAGTACTACCAGCAAGCATCCGCAAGAATCGCGTAACTTGCGTTACTCTGCTTCGATTTACTATGTTATATCCTCATGTGCAATTATTTTCCCGACATTCCTATTCTTGGATATAGAACCCTAAAAATAAGGTTTCCCTGCGAGTTTCAAAATTAATTAATTTCTGTGTGTGTTGAAGAATTTGCCGACAAAATATAGGTAGAACTTGTTGCTTCAGATGTGGGGTTTGAAAAACAATGGACAAAGATCCATGCTTGTTAATTATGTATTTTCGTTAGCATTTCACTCCCATTCGTAGAAAAACTAGGAAGTCTTCTTTCTTTCTTCCGATTATGATAAATAAATAATTAATGCTGGACAGTTACAATATTATATAGCACGCATAATGCACCGCCCATAGAGTTCGAATGCGGAAATGGAGTTCTTTAACATTAACATTGTAAAGCCCCTTGCACAACACAAGCTCTGTTTAAGAGCTTGTGTTATGATGGGTAGATACTGGATAACTGATATACTTAACAATACATTACATAGATAATATGTTTTATTATACATTGAATATATCCAAAAATACTGAACAAAATATGCAGATCGTACAAAAATTTGTTCCGAGGCGGAAATCGGAACCCCAACCTCCTGCATCGCAGGCGAACCTTCGGCCGCCGCGTCATAGAGTTCGTTAAATCTTAAAATTATCTTATAGTTGGTAATTCATAGTTTGACAGCATTGGTACCCAAACTAGGACAACCTGTGTTATGGCGTACCAATACTCTCCGCCGGGTGATTTGAAAATTTATATAATATATGTATATTTGGATCAGTTGAGTTACCTTTAGATCGCTAGCAGCGGTCTTCAGGCAGCACAACTGTTTCATATGTATTTTGTACATACCTTGTATTATTCTTTCTGTAAATAAATATATTCTATATAATAAGTGATTGCAGCATTGTTGAGTTTTTCTTCGAACCCTGATACAAAATACAAAATTTTTTGTAACTACATACATACATAAATACATAGACACACGCCTCTTTCCCCGAAGGGGTAGGCAGAGCCTCAATGGGCCTCTTTTCACTGTGGGTTGCACCATCGTGGGATACAGACGTGACAAGTGGTGAGCTCATCGCCGCCATTGCTTCCCACGACTGACTCACCTAAAACTTTCTTCCAGTAATAACACATTCTATAATTATCCAGCAACCAGGACATATCTTATACCAACGAATCTTATCAACAAGTCCGGGTAATCCCTTAGTCGGCTTTTACGACATCCACGGGAGGAGACGGAGGGGTCTATTCTTAGGCCGGACACACCACGTTTATTTAACTATTCCAACGATAATCCGAGTTTATTAGTAAAACAGTAGTGATATAGAATTTACACCATTTACCTACCTAAGTACCAAGAAATGAGAACAAACTCTGATTCACTAACAAGTTTCAGACATTTCAAGGAAGGGATAATTTTATTCCAGCAAGTGGCTGCTCCAACTATCTAGTCTAACGAGATTTCGGCCCCACTCACAATCTCGCCATTACCAACGCTAAAAAGAAAGAGGGGTAAAAAAGAACCCACCTCAAAAGATCATATAGGGGAGATAGGGTAATTACAGATAGAATTAGAATTACGACTTATAAGCCAGGAATTTATACCCAATACAAGATTTTATAAAAATAGAAAACATAACCGTGTGCTGATTAAAATGAGGCTTAACACGGCCAGTCTACTATTATCCATCGAGGAGTTCCGTTGTCCAACTTCCGTCTCCATCATCAGATCAGCTCGCTGTAAAATTTGTGATCAGAACCGATCAAAATTAACATGGTCAGTCCACCTTCCTTCTCCATCATCATCATTCAGTGGTCACATGACACCAGCCCATTTAACCAGGTAAACGACCTAACCTGCTTAATTTTTTGATTTGTGGGCTAATTATAGTTGATAATATTTATTCGAGGCTTTATTTTAGCAAAATAAAGCAGCGTAAATACGTATAGTGTTGTTTTCTTTGGGGGGGTTAAGGCAATATATTAAAATATCAAATGGGCGGAGTCTAGCAACAAAACAATAGCTGCTAGAAAGTGACAGCGCTATTACTCACATGAAGCTGGGAAGAGATGAGGTATAGATTTCTGCCGCGCGGAAGTAACTGACGTAAGCGACAAATGATAAAACTTCGTTTTGCTTCTAAAGTAGCAAATATAAAACTTCGTTTTGCTTCTTAATCTAAGTAATGTGTAACCTACCAAATAGTATATAAATTAACGTTTCATATTTTCTCTATTCGAAGGAGGGACCAAAAACAAACTTAGGAGGCCATAATTTCAAAAAATAAATCTATCGTGAAAAGGTCCACCAATTGTGTTTCTGTTCTTGATTTATTTAGATTACATCGTCAAGTAGGTAATTACTGTGTTAGTATCAAGTTTGTAACGTTTACCGTTATTGAGTGAGCATGTAACGCAACGACTCCAAAATGTTAACATATCGTCGCCCCGGGTGACAGCCCTTGCTACGCCGCCACTGAACACACCCTACACTAACACACCGACACAGACTAAGGAAGGATGAGCATAGTTTGATTGAATGCATCAATTCCTGTCTGTACCCGAATGGAGACAGATTCGGGGACAAACAAGAATTACTCCATTATTTGTTTGAGTGCGTGTATGTACGTTTAGTACCTACTATAAAGGTATACATCTTCTTCTTCGTCGTTACACTCTTGGCAGAGTGGTCGTGGTCGTCACTTCAGGGTCTGTGGCTTGCTTCACATTCCTTCGCCATTCATCTCGCACCGCAGCTTTCCTGGTGCATTCATGCAGTGGACTTTCTGCAGTGGCTGCCTTGAAAGGTATACATATTAACTCGGTAAGGGATCGTAACCGTATCAACTCGAGCCGTTAAGTACCTATTCTTTGAATAAAACTCCCTCCTGCAACGCACACTAATCGGAATTGTATGGAACTCCCTCCTGCAACGCACACTAATCGGAATTGTATGGAACTCCCTCCTGCAACGCACACTAATCAGAATTGTATGGAACTCCCTCCTGCAACGCACACTAATCGGAATTGTATGGAACTCCCTCCTGCAACGTACACTAATCGGAATTGTATGGAACTCCCTCCTGCAACGCACACTAATCGGAATTGTATGGAACTCCCTCCTGCAACGCACACTAATCGGAATCGTAACGTAATCGCCTCGCCTCGGGACAAGCTCACGGACCACGGTGCGGTGCGTGCTCAACCTTCTTCCACGCTTGCCCCTCTCACCTAGGGTTACCAGATACAAAAATGTGATTTCCTGACAAAATCCCTGGCTGTTCACTAGATACCCTGATTTTTGTTTACAGAGGATATAAAACTCATTATTATTAGATATAATGGAAGCGATGGTAGCCTAACGGTTCAATAGTGCAACTCAGAATCCAACGATACCGGGTTCGATCCTAGGCTCCGCACCAATGACTTTTCTAAGTTATGTGCGGATTTCTATCGCTCTGTGCTTCGGAGGGCACGTTAAGCTGTCGGTCCCGGCTGTTATTGATTAATAGCAGTCGATAAGCCATGTCAGAGGCCCTCGGGCGGCTTGACAAACTCTGACACCAGAGGCCAGCACTACCTCATACGAAACGACGAAACGACGATTAGATATAATTCAACTTCATAAGAATAAATTATTATGTTTTTAACCACCGATGCAAAAACGACGGGGAGTTTTAAGTTTGACGTGTCTGTGTGTGTGTCTGTCTGTGGCATCGTAGCTCCCGAACGGATGAACCGATTACGTTTTTTTTTTTTGGGAATGTTGAATTTTTCGGGAGTATTCTTAGCTATGTTTGATCAAAATCGGTTCAGCCGTTTCATTGCGTTGAGGGTTTTTTAATTTTTACAAAATTAATTACTTGTGTTATTAAAATTGCTAAAATATTATGATTTCTTAGTAGTTAGTAACCCATTTATTTTCAAAAATTCCTGTCAATTAAAATTTTTTCCTGTTATCCTGATAGAGGGCCAAAATTCCTGACATGTCCAGAAAAATCCTGTCATCTGGTAACCCTACTCTCACCCCTCCCGTAGATCGGAGCCGTAACCGTAAGCGCGGTGTCGCCTAGCCGTAGCCGAGTCGACGTACCGGAGTTGCTTATCCGCTTTGGTTACGTGCTTACGTTAGGTTGACGCCTGGTTGACGGCGTGGAGAAAGGCGATACGCTGACGATTCCTTTCCGAGTTGATATGTGTGCCTTTAGTTATTCTGTTTTTTTTTTTCTTTATAATTGGCGCCGCACGGCTTGTGCATTTGCCATTTTCAAGTAAGTATCTGTATTTTCACTATAATGTATTTTCAATATATTTTGCAACGTTACACTCCTTCCAAGTCGTCAAAGTCACAGTCGAGTCATGTTTTAGTAAAACGGTGGCCAATTTTACTAAAACTTTGGTAGACAATTTCCACCAATTTCAAAAATCACGCAATTCACTTCCATTTCATTTCACTACACTTGTGCTTTTTAAACGAGCTACATTAGTTTAAATGCCACCAAAATAACACAAAATAACTCAAGAAAACACTAGGAAAAGAAATAAAATAAAAGTAGACAACGTCTCTTTTCGAAAATGGCGGGAAGAGTCTTATTCTGCTTTTTCCACTTCACTTGTTTCGTACGCCGTGCTCTGTCTGCGGTCTGAACTTTCTATAATGAGGGATTTTCTCGGCCGTTTCACATCATGTTTATATCCTTGAAAATAGATGGCGCCAGCTCTATACAAGCTAAAGTAGGTCTGTCAAAATAAAGTGAAATGTCAACGTCAACAACGTAGTGATATATTTTCGTATTATTCACACAAAAGCACAGACAATGCATTTGTTATTTTGACAAGAATACTTGAGTCAGCGCCATCTATCGAGCCAAATCGAACTACTTTTTATTTTTATTCGTCATTGTCTGAGTTGTAGATAGATAGATAGATGAACACTTTATTGTCCACAAGGAAAATATCACAAAATAAACATAAACAATTAGTTCAGTAAAATGGGCGGCCTTATTGCTGAGAGCGATTTCTCCCAGACAACCTTTGGATGGACAGAAATTAGCTAAGCAGAAACAGAAGGCGCAGGTAGGCGGTACGTACCTACAGGTTGTATGCGCTCTGTAGTATTGTAACTCTGTTCATGATACTGTAAATCCAATTCCGTATAGTATTATCTTCGTCTTCCTTATTTTATTGGAACTTGCCCAATCAGTGTGACATAAGAGTTATGTCTCGCGAGTCGCGGCTATTGAGTACCCGGCGGAAATGCAAGTGGTTCCGGGTTCGATTTCCGCTGCGGGTTTTTTTTTTAGCATGATCTTCATATATTTTCACCGGGTCTGGGTGTTGTGATATGAACTGACGGTAACTACCCTGATACATGTGGAACCATGGTACTCTTAATTTACAATACTCATGCCTTGCTTGTACTTATCTATTATTCTGTAATATTTTGTATAATGTGTAAGTTTATTTGTTGTAAATTTTCCTTGTACATTTAAATATGGGTACACCCCAACCATCTTACTTATAATCATACCAATACCTTTGACGATCTCTGTGGCGCAGCGGGCGAAGCTTGGCCTGCGACGCAGGAGGTTGCGGGTTCGATTCCCGCCTCGGAACAAATATATTATGTGCGATTGCAGATATTTGTTCAGGGTGTTCTGGGTATTTTCTATGTATAATAAAAAATATCTATCTATGTAATATGTTGTATTAAGTATATCAGTTATCTAGTACCCATAACACAAGCTCTGCTTAGCTTGGGGCTAGATAATGTTGTGTGAACTGTCAAGCATTATTTTATTTATATATTTATTTATTTATAAGTTTAGATACTCTTCATTCAAAGGTTGTCTGGAAGAGATCGCGTCTTAGCGATAATACCGCCCATTGTACTTTTAGTTTTTGTTTAATTGTTGTGTGTTTATTTTAACTAGTTTGTAAGGTGTACAATAAAGTATTTCCATTCATTCATTCATTCATTCATGACCCCTAGACCCTAATGTGGTATTTTTCCTGACAAATAAAGTGAATGCGATCGAGGCGCCCTAGGGTGAATGAGCTTCACTGCTTGGACCAGATGTATTTGATAAATCGTTAGCTTGGACTACGTGCGTACCACAGACCATATATCAAGATAGACACCGCAAACATGTAAAGAACATGGGCAACTCCCATTGTTGGACCCAACTTTTTTGACTAACGTAACGTACAATTGAGATACGTTTGGTTATTGATAATATATGTTAAGATAATGAAAAAGCTAATTGAATTTATTGCGTCGAAGTTGTGGGAAAGTAATGAAGCTTGTTGCATTTTTTTAACGCAAATACTATGAGTTGATTTATCTAACCATTTAGAAATAAAACTTTTGATTCCCAACTTCTAAAAATATGCAAATTCTTTAGAAAAATTGGACAAAAAACAACATTTAGAACCGTATGTACTAATTACTTCCATGAAGTAATTTCATGATGGTTTATTTATTTGACCTGGGTCAGCGGTTGCCCACCTGTTTTGTATGAAACTTAGCGAGCCTTTTTATTTTGTACCTATTATGCTGGGAAATATCTCCATTCGCATTGCTAGCTGATTTCAAAGTTTTTTTACAGTTCACTATGGCGCAATTAGGCATTTTTCTATTAACATCCGACGTGCTATCGTGAAGACGGCTGAGAGCGAACTCATTTGTGGTTTGCTAATAGGTGCATTGCACCTACTTCGGACAGGCACAAATTGACACGCAAAGTAGGTGCACTTGCGTCATCTAGTGTCATATAGATCTGTGTGTGGTGCGTTGGGATCAGGGCTATGTTTGTATGGCTGTATGTGTTATGTTATACCAATACAGATTAGACGCTATACACTACTATTCCAAATATACCATAAAAAAAATAACTGGATATTAAGTATTCGGTAGAAATATAATCAGCGTAATTTTTTATTTTTTTTGAATGGGTTTAAAAAATATATTAACATTTGTTTTCTTGAGAAATAATGACTTGGTAGTAATCTATGGATGCACAATTAAATAGTTTTGACAAATTATTTTTTCCCATTTTTTATGGATACATACATACATAGACACACGCCTTTATCCCCGAAGCGGTAGGCAGAGCCTGAATGAGCCTCTTTTCACAGTGGGTGGCACCTTCGTGGAATATAGACGTCACAAGTGGTGAGCTCATCGCCGCCATTGCTTCCCACGACTGACTCTGCTGACGCTTTCTTCCAGTAATAACACATTCCATAATAAGCTAGCAACCAGGACAAATCTATACCTACCAACGAATCTTATCAGCAAGTCCGGGTAATCCCTTAGTCGGTGTTCGATATACATCGATCACCTAGATTATAATATAATAGCAGCCATCAGCAATCTTACCAAAGTGGGTCACTCGTGTACTTGTGTCCACTAGGCCAGTGCAGCAACGCATTCAGCCAGTGTACCTACAGCCGCCAGGCGCATAACACTCATTCATCATCATTACTAGTCATAGTTTACGTATAAGGGATTACAACCTTTTACCAACAAACTTGGCTTTTATATCAACTACCCAGGATTAGCTAGCGGTTAATTCCTTCAGTCGGCTTTTACGACATCCACGGGAGGAGACGGAGGGGTCTATTCTTAGGCCGGATACACCACGGCTTTTTTATGGATATTCCTGGAAAATGTTATTTGGTAGCTTTATTTGCGTAGATTTAATCTTTATCGAATTCTGATTACCCAGGTTTTTTATAATGGTATATTTGGAATAGTAGTGTATAGTTTATTTCGTTCACTACGATTACACTTATTAATTATTTATATATATTCTACTCCATAGATTTAAATACGAATTCCGCTCTTTGAACACGGGCCTTTTATAATTATTAAGGACACCCTATGTGAAGATTGTTAATAATCTGTATAACAAGATCATTTAATTTCCCCTAAACAAAGACCGGCTGCCATCTTTGGATTTAATGGCCCATAAACATTCTCGAGCGTGAATTTCATCAAGGGTCCGATGCCTCGTCAAATCTCAGACACCGCTGAGATTTCGGATACCTACTTACCGTATTAAGGACCCGACTTAATAAGTCGGTACCTACTCACACAAGTAAAATAAACAGAGATATTTCATATTTAATGTGATAATACGCTTTTCCAATGGATATAGAGATATAAACAATTAGTTCTGCTAACAATAGATAAACCTCGCGAGCTCGGTTTATTCCACTATTCCCCCCTGAAAATCCCCCTTTTAGAGGGTAAAAGTGCAAACTGGTATAAAGCTAAGCATCATGTCGATACATAATTACCCAACAAAGAACCCAAAAGCCCCTTTTTTAACCGACTTCAGCATAAAGCCAAGCAAATGCATTCAAAAAGTAAATTGGTGAATTGGAACTGATGAAGAAGACCAGAGATGGCATTTGGAACTCCTCAATGATAAGTATTACGCGGGTGGCGATAAGGGTGACTCCAATTGCTGAAATTTGGGATACCTGTCAAGTTCTCAGGACAATACAATATGTGTTGACGGCGACTGATCTGATGATGAACAAAACTATAAATAAACTCTACCTTTTGAATGCAGAATTTATTATTTTCAAAATGAAGCACGTCACATCACTTTTCGATAACTCTCAAGGTTTTGGACTTTGCCTGAGTGGCCCTGAAAAAGACTCGTATCTTGACGATCTCTTGACTGTTGCTCATATTCGAAATTCTTGTGTAGAATCCAGTACCTTAGTTCCCTGGGAGCGGGGCCCTTATGTGGGACGCCACTTGCGTTGACACATTTGCCACCTCTCATACAAGTACCTATTTATTTATTTTTGTTCCTCAGTGAAACAATCACCAAGGCTGGAGCCGCGGCGGAGGCAACAGAAAACGCCACCTACCAAAATTAAATAGTTATATTTTATATTAATTTTGTTTTGTTTTATTTTGTGTTATTTATGTTTTTTTAGAGTTTTTTTAAAATTTATATTGTAAATAAATAATGCTAGACAGTTCACACAACATTATCTAGCCCCAAGCTAAGCAGAACTTGTGTTATGGGTACTAGATAACTGATATGTACTTACACATTACATAGATAGATATTTTTTATTATACACTAGCAGCGCCCCGCGGTTTCACCCGCGTAAGTCTCGATCCCGTGGGAATATCGGGATAAAAATGTGCCTATGTGTTATTGCGGGAGTCTAGTTATCTCCATTCCAAATTTCATCCAAATCCGTTTAGGCGTTTCAGCGTCAAGAAGTAACAAACACACACACAAACTTTTGCATTTATAATATTAGTGGGATTGAAAATTGCCAGAACATCCTGAGATCGTACAATTATTTGTTCCGAGGCGGGAATTGAACCCGAAAGCTCTTGCGTCGCAGGGGAACCTGCGCCCTCCGCACAACAGAGGTCCTCACAGGGGTCGTAATGTTGCGCAGATACATTATTCAACTGGAAAAATTCATTGGCACGACTCTAGGATCCCACTAGACCATCAGTGCTCTCAAATAACTAGTAGCATTTTCGAAAAGAGACGTCGTCTACTTTTATTTCAATTAATTTCCTATTTTATTTTTTATTTTTTTGTGTAATATTGGTGGCATTTTAACCAATGTAGCTCTTATAAAGAGCACAAGTGTAGTGAAATGAAATGGAAGTGTATTGCGTGACTTTTCAAATTGGTGGAAATTATCTACCAAAGTTTTTGTAAAACTGCCACCGTTTTACTAAAACATCACTTGACTGTGACTTTGACAACTTGGAAGGATTGTTACATGAAAATGAAAATGGCAAATGCACAATTAGCTGTGCGAAGCAAGTTAAAAAGAAAAAAGCGGCCAAGTGCGAGTCGGACTCGCCCATGTAGGGTTCCGTAGCAGCAAGTAACATAATATAAAAGTTCTTGGATGGTTTACGATTTATGACGTATTAAAAAAACTACTTACTAGATCTCGTTCAAAGCAATTTTCGGTGGAAGATTACATGGTAATTTAGGTGCATCATATTTTTTTTTAGTTTCATCTTTCTCTTATTTTTGAAGTTACGGGGGGACACATTTTATCACTTTGGAAGTGTCTCTTTGCGCAAACTATTCAGATTAGAAAAAAAAACTATTAGAAATCTCAATATCATTTTTAAAGACCTATCCATAGATTAAGTAAGTAACACAAGTTTGGGTTTGATGAAAAATATATATATATAAGTAACCCCAAAATATATTGTTTTTTTTCTATTTTTGTGTGAAACTCTTAATGCGGTTCACAGAATACATGTACATACTTACCAAGTTTCAACAGCATAGCTCTTATTGTTTCGGAAAAAGTGACTGTGACATTCGGACGGACAGACAGACAGACATGACGAATTCATAAGGGTTCCGTTTTTTGCCGTTTGGCTACGGAACCCTAAAAATAACTAGTAACAAACAACACACAGCACTAGTAACAACTACAGTAATAACACACTCCATAGTAAAAAGCCAGCAGCCGGCGATGTTAATTATTTCCATAACAAAATGTCTAAAATCAGCAACGATTCGAAAGCTTTCTGGTACTAATGGCGTTCTTTGTTTGATATCGGGGTTTCTGGAAACTTATTAAAAACTTAATTATTTTATACAAACCCTAGAACTTCATTAAAATTTGAATCATATTTCATTACCTACCTATTGGCCTACCAATAGGTAGGTAATGACCTACTTGGTAATAGTTACCTGCCTACTTTTTATCAGGATACATTCATACAGTTTATCTCGTAGCGATCTCACAAAGCCGATCTGTGACCGGATTCAGGACCTTACGTAGCTAGGTTGGTAAGTAGACAGGTACACTGTTGTTGGTACTTACTCTATATGACACCTTACCTTTGTCCTTATGACTATAATTTACCTATCTACACACTGATGTAGGTGCGAGCGAGACCGCTTGATATTTATTCTTACTTCTATTAAAGTAGGTAGTACTTTTGTTTAGAAACTATATTCTTGAGAATGATAAAGGTAGAAGAAAAAAAGAAGTTTGTTAAGAAAGAGTCCTTCAGGGCAGGCAACGCATTGGCATACCTCTGGTGTTGCAGATGACAATAGGCGATGGTAACCACTTACCATCAGGCAGGCCGTAAGCCAGTTTGTCGAGCCTTTACCACAGAATATACATATACAGTCATTACATTAAAAAAAAAACTTGGAAGAAAACATTCTGGAGTACTATTTCAATTCTGTCCAGCAGGGGGATTAGTAGTACAAGAATTTGATAGTATTCGAAACTATAATAATAATTATGAAGTTTCGTTTCCTTCAATCTCGGAAGAAGAACTAAAGCACATCCATGCCTTCAATACATTTTACTGACAGCGTCCTTAGTTTCCTCCTCATTTCCGGTAGGGGCGCTGCAAGTAAATGTATGGGAGGAAACGAAATTTCATATAGTTTCGAGTAGCTTCATTTAATATTTTCGATTACCATTCAGGACGAAAGCCGTAATAGTAGATTGTTCAATAAGGGACAAGCTATTTCATACGCTATAGAATCGAATAAACAAAATAACTAGGCGCAACAATTTTAAATGGGTATATTTTAATTTCTTCTTGTTGACATACGCACTGACGCATACATCCAACGATCGCCTAAGGAATGCTATAGTGCAGCATTGTAGCTAGCTTTCAGATCCATATTTAAAAAAAAAAACAAATAAAAATATTTCAAATATGCTTAATGCTGTTAGCATTAAGCCAACCTTTTTGTTACATTATTTTATGTGCAATAAAGTATAAATAATAATAATAATAAAAATTAAATAACGAAAAGTCAAGTCTTTATACATTAATTTGGTAGGCTGGTGATGATAACGACAAAATTTAATCCCTAGATTAAACTTTAGTCCCTAGATGCTATCTAATACACTTTAGTTTGTCTACGCTTAGCTAAAATTAACACAATTGTAGCGCATGAGAAGTGAAAAAAACTTTTATCATTTATAACCTAATTAACAGTTTTTCAACCAAAGCGCTATAAATGTCAGTCACATTATGTAAATAAAAAAATATAGATTATATCAATAAAAATTTAAAATTAATCCTGTCATATAAATTAGGTTACATTTTAATAATTAGACCATTAAAACCAGAACCTTGTGTTCTGTAGTCCTGAATGTTGCAAAAGTCACTCACTAGTCATTAAATTGACTGAATCGCAATACGCACCTAAATGTGCAAATATTATTGGCCGCGGAGGCCGAGAGAGGCCTTGAGTTTCAATCGGTTTCAAGTATATTCATGACATCTGTTAGTAGAGCACTCCGGACAAGCGTGGTTATTGTGGAGTATCGAAGGCTGGATGAGGTACCTGATACCTACCTATTAGTTGTTTCATATCTTAAGTTTATTTTATTTTATTTTATTTATTAGGATTTCCAATGAGTAATACACAGTTGACCAAGAAGTTTCCTTCGACAGGATTATTGTAACCTATTATGGTTTCAGATGCCTTAACAGTTATATTTATTTTAGAAAAAATACGTATACACGTACGTACTATACACCACGTAATTTACTATTCTCCTGCAAAGTAATTTCAATTCTAGTTATTTATTTACAAACAAAACCGACTTCACAGCTTACAACAAACGGAATTCTACTTTCTGAATGTAAATGCTGGACTTTTTGCTGAAAATACCAAAATCGCTATCTTCTTCTCAGTCGTTGCACTCTTGACAGAGCGGTCGTGGTCATGTTGTAGGTACTGTTATTAGGGGATGATGTTGCTCGCCTCACGATATCTCACCATTTATCCCTATTCGTGGACATCCAATAAGTGCATTCATACAGGTTACCACCCACTTAAGACTTGATCTGGTCGGTCCCTCCGCGCGGTCTGGTGCCTTCTACTCGTCCTTGTTCGACAAGACCGTATACTCCCAGCGTCCCCTACCTGTCTGGCCCCACTGGGGAAAGTTGGGAGAAAAAAGTGCCAACGCCCCGCTCTTGACAACGCGCAGAAATTACATATTTAAACAGTAGGAGAACTTTTTTTTTCTATTTTTAAGTGTCCATTATGATGATCAACGCTCAATGGAGTCAGTGTCCCGTCTCGAGACGTGTCCAAAAAACTTAAACTTAAGGATGCGATTTTGAACTAGATCGGATAGACGCTGCTGCATAATTCAAAATTGCTATAAGTATACCTAAAATATTTGAAGAGTTCCCCCAATTCCATATGGGTTCCATCATAAGAACTAGATTTTGTCAAAAATGGGACCAATCTGGAAGTGTAACAATGGTCTACAAATTGACATTTGATTGCTTGTTGGAGGATAGAAGTTCGTCCTCTCGATTATAACGTGACACTCTCATACAGGATCCGTCAGTTTGACACAGGTATCTTCGTATCTTTGATAAAAGGTATTGTACAATAGTAGCGCGAGAATTTATTTATTTATGTCATGTTAATCACCTGTCATTTTCAAACTCTTGTGGTACCCCTACGGTCCGCTGAACACGCCATAAAAAGAAGAAGAAGAAGATAATTTATTTCAGAAAACAATCCATCTGCTTTCGTTTAAAGTTAACTAAGTTTATTCCAAAATGATGACCAGTTCCAAAGCCAAATAGAAAATTGAAGAAAGTAGCTACACTCTTTTCTCACGTAATGTACGAGGTTTGTATCTCTAGTACTTGTAGTTTAACTTAATAATTGCGCCCGACACCATGGTACTATTTGTGTAGGTACTACTGTGTTACTGTTGGAGGGCCTACGAAAGAGGTACGAGACGTAGTTTGTACTTCTTCAGCATATAAACACCCAAACTGTTCAACTCCATGTTAGCTGACCACTTGCCTGTTAGCAGTCGGCCTATATTTCTGCCCGTGTACACAACCCAAGCAATTCATAATTCCTAACTCAATAAATATTTGAGAGCACTTGAAACTCTGTCCTTGTTTGTAACTTTGCTTTTACGCGACTTGGTTCCAAGTGTTGTAAATCTAGCTTGTATGGTCTTCAAGTCGGAGTGTAAGCTTTTTGAGTGTCTTAATTAGCCAATTCTTACTCAAGATATTAACTTACCTAGAGGAAAGTTAATTGTACCTACAACAATGTATTCGCCTTCTTATGTTGTTAACTATAACATTTATTTAAACAAATCATACAAGTAGGTATTACATTTTAAAAATACAAGTGAAACAGTTGAGCTACCTAAAGAACGTTGCATTTTTTTTTTAATTTTATTTATTTCTATTAACAACTATGATTACAGGGTATACCTAATTCAATAGATAGATAGATAAAGACTTTATTTGCAACTTCAGACACACACATACAAATTACAACAAATAGTACAGTGCACAAGTAAAAATAAACAATAAAATACAGTATACTAATAAAAACAAACAATAATGTATACAAAATCAAAGTAAAATGTCAGTGTGTGCTGCAGTACGTCAAAAAGGCTCAGCGAGATATTTTGCTGAAGAAGCAAAAACACTGATTTTCAGCCATAACCCGTCGATAGCAAACAGATCGAGTTTCAAAACAATGTGTAATGTGTACCTAGGCTACAAAATGTTCGCGCTTGTTCAGTTATAAAGGAGTCCTTATAATATTGGAGTTTGCTACTTCCTTAGCAGGTGATGTACATGACCACACATGCGAATGCAAGCGATAACAAATGGCAGTATTATTATTTTTGGCAAACGAAGTGCTTAGGAATACCTTCAATTTGTTTCTGTAACAAAAACTTTTTAAAATGTATTCTAAAGGTGTACTTGGTTTTAACATTATGAATCGGGGGCGGAATATTGTTCCAGCACTTCGTTGCCGAATATCAATAGTGTAGTCAACTTATTTACCTACTATAAATTATAAACATATTTGCAATAACTTAAAATATACAAGATCCCTGGGTTTCTCGAACGACTCGTTTCTCGAGATCATTTCTTCCCCATACCTATAAACTATGGAATGAGCTTCCATCTGAGGTTTTCCTGCTTGGTTACGACATGTGTCGCTTCAAGAAAAATGTTCATAAATTCCTTCAGGGTACGCAGCGCATCGACAATACCTTGGGTGTTGCTGGTGTCTATAAGCGACGGTGACCACTTCACAACAGGTGGGCCGTAAGCTAGTTTGCCCATTTATTTCATAAAAAAAAAAATGTTGCCTTTGTGAATTCGTCCGATGAACAGTGGAAAACGTAATTTTTTTCACGTTTTGGCTGACGTTCACCAAAACTTGAAAAAATTGAGGCGCTTTTTTCAACATCTGAGATCTTCCACGAGGCACCGCGAACAGACTTGGCCGCCTCCTCCTCTGAACGCACTCGTCGGGTACGCACAGTCCCACTTTCTCCAATATGCCCGGATTTACAATGAAGCCCCGCGCAACACCCTTAGCACGTACAAATGATCTAAAGGTGGCTCAACTGATCTAAATCACTATCAGACGGAAGCGATGCTGGCTGCAATGCCACGCTGAATTGCAATACTAATGCGTTGAGCCAGATAAGAGCCAGCTCTCGGGTAGGGATAATATAATTTTCTTAAAATACTGGCTTAATTCATATTGCGGCCAGATTTCCCCCGGGATCTAATTTATCTATCATCAAAAGCTAATAACATTTTAAATATTCATGAACCTCTCTCATACATTCCAATTAAGTTTCATAGTGAACAGAACTAGAGAATTCAATGCATTGTTATTAAAACTAGTTTTGGGGGTTAAATCTACTTATTTGAGCAAAGATGCTTGAAACGCCCTGCTTAAAGTCCCTATATGCATAGTATTATTGTATCTAAGCTATATGTTTATAATAATGTAGGTTATTTACGTAAATTTATTTACGTAGCTGGTAAAATTTGCTTTCATCTGTTTTTATGTTGTTACTCGCGTACCGGTGTATGTTACAAGCTTTTATTTAACATGAAATGTATGTAAGTTTGTCCGGGTGGAATCCGGGTGGAATCTTGTAACTGAATTTTAAAGCAGCTATCCTCAACCGATTGATATGATATTTTGCATACCTGTCAAGTTCCGATGACAATGCAATATTATGGTGACAGCGAGCTGATCTGATGACGGAGACAGCAGGTGGACAACGGAACTCCTCGAGGGATAATAGTAGACTGTGGCCGTGCTTAGGCTCATTGTGTTCAGCACATGGTTACTATCACTAATTTTATAAAAACTTTGATTGAAAAATGTATTTCTCAGAATATTTTATTCTTATTATATTTGACGACCTCTTTGGCGCGGCGGGCGTATAGCTGGCTGAGATGCGAGAGGTTCGATTCCCGTTTGTATGATCTGCAAATATTTGTTCTGGGTCTGTGTATTGTGGTACTCATAGTTCCTGACACCCACGACACACGTAATCCTAGTGTGGGATTAAGACTGTCGGATCTTAGGATTCCTAAAATCTAAAAAGTAATGATAGTATATAATTTCGCGCCAAAAAAAAAACTATTACGATTCCTATCAACAATATCGTGAAGATCGTGAATAAGACCTGGATACGTTCAGCCGAGAACACACAGGCTTAGATAATTAAATAAATAAATAATGCTGGACAGTTTACACAACATTATCTAGCCCCAAGCTAAGCAGAGCTTGTGTTATAGGTACTAGATAACTGATATAATTAATACAATACATACATACATACATTACATAGATAGATATATTTTATTATACACTGAAAATACCCAGAACATCCTGAACAACTATCTGCAGATCGTACAGATATTTGTTCCGAGGCAGGAATCGAACCCGCAATCTCCATAGTCGCAGGCGAACCTTCACCCGCCGCGCCACAGAGTTTTTTAAATATACTACTTGGATTGATGGATCAAGCAGTTGGCCCACCTGATGTTAAGCGGTACCCTCTGCCTACCCCTCCACGTATGGTCGTCATAAACAGGAACACATGGCACATAATGCAGGAGGCTTAGACCCAGGTGGATACAAACCTAAAATAATGATGATGTTGATGAATTTTATGTTGGTTGACATACAGGTGATGGTGTGACGTCATTCGATTCAATTGCGTCACTCATGGGCGAGCGACCATCTAATCAAGTATATATGCCCCACGGCTACGGTGCGGTGCTACGCTGCTACGGCGTAGAGGCTATTTATGACGTACAAGGACGTAGGACGTTGCAAAATAAACTGAGATGATAAAAATAAGTAATCACACTAATATTATAAAGGCGAAAGTTTGTGTGTGTTTGTGTGTAGTGTGTTTGTTACTTCTTCACGCTGAAACGGCTGGACATGAAATTTGGAATGAAGATAACTGGACTCCCGGAATAGCACATAGGCACATTTTTATCCCGATATTCCCACGGGATCGAGACTTACGCGGGAGACACCGCGGGGCGCTGCTAGTTTATGATATTTTATAGATATTTATAGATGTTCAATTATTCTCTGTTCACATTATTTCTTAGTAACATTTAGGTCAAGATGTTACGAAAATGTTTATTAATTAAGTAATGGCTATTAACATTTTATTAATATAAACATATGTATTATTAAGAATCTTTCTTTTCTCACATTAGGAGGCTTTTTTATCGTTGTTGAGCATATTTGACAGTGGCATAGTAAAAATAATTTAAAATCCATGTTCATTATCATATAAGCCTACAGAAGACCACAGCTATAAATAAGTCTTCCCCATAGAATACCTCGACGAATAGTCTGAGCCGCTTCCATCCACCGACTTCCTCTATAATGTCGTTGGTCCAGAGGGGGGGTTTAAAACGTGCCTAAATAAGTACTCCCCATATCCCTGTGTTCTATGCCTCTCCTCACAATACAGGTATCGAAGAACATCCTCACTCGTGAATAGGGTTACCAGATGACAGGTTTTTTCCTGACATGTCAGGAATTTTGGCCCTCTGTCAGGAAAACAGGAAAAAATAGGAATTGTCACGAATAAGAATAATTTTAGTATTAGTAGAGCTTTTTTGTGAAAGAGTTCGTCCGGGGAAGTACTACCACCATACCTATTTCTGCCGCAAAGCAGTTGTGCTCGCATTGCTGTGTTCCGGTTTGAAGGGTAAGGGTGCCGGTGAAATTACAGGCACATGAGACTTTTCATCTTTATGTCTCAGGGTGGCGGGCGCAGTGCAATGCCACATAGGTTGTGTCCTAGGTGGACGTGATCTATGAGGTAATGCACTGTTCATAGGCAGAGGTTACCGCTTAACATCAGGTGGGCCTCTTGCTTGATCCGTCATCCAAGAAGTATATAAAAAAAAAAGAAAGAATGTCTGAAAAGAATTTTGTAACTAACTACTAAGAAATTATAATTAGCAATTTTATTAACAAAAATTTACAATTTTTTTTCATGAAGTTGAGTTATATGTAATAATAATTAGTTTTATATCCTCTGTAAACAAAAATCAGGACATCTAGTGAAAAGTCAGTTGTCAGGAAATCACATTTTTGTACCCGGTAACCCTACTCGTGAACAACCAACCAGCAACCTGTTGCTATGCGAATACAGGCCATATGAGAAGCCAGTACAAATTAAATTAAAGACTATAACTGCTTATCATCAGGCGGACCAAAATCATATTTGCTTCAAACTAGTATTCATCATCATCACCAGCCTATAGACACTGCTGGTTTTATCATAATCACTGCGCTTGGCTGGTGAGTTTGTGATCACAGTATTGGTGTTAAGTACTCAGGTGGATACGTACGCGTCGCCGCTGGCGTGACGACATCGAGGACGTCGCCGGCGTCACGTGGACGAGCCACGCTAGACACAGAACTCTGTGGTGATGGATGGAGGAGGCCTTCACCAGAATATGGGGTCCCAAATAAACAAAACTAAAACTAATTAAACTAATTTATACGACCCGCCACTTACCTATATCTTTACAAATCCTTAGTTCGCTCTCAACTTGACTATGCTGTGTCCATCTGGAATCCGTTTTATGATAAATATACTACTGCACTTGAAAGAGTACAAAAAAAGTTTTTGCGTTGTATGCACTACAAAATAATGTTTTCATAGCCGTCTCCCATATGATCAACTCCTTGTCAAATATCAACTCCTACCACTTAACTCAAGACGTTTACAACTTGAAGCTATGTTACTTTACGATCTATGTCACAATAGGTATGATTGTATACAACTGATTAATAAATTATGTTATCGAGTCCCCACTAGAACGCACTCCCGAAAGCCATGTAAGTTGTTTGCATTGACACGATGTCGCACTAATGCTGGTAAGCGTTCGCCTTTATACCGTTTAGTTCATTTATATAATACCAACTTAGACTCCATAGATATTTCGGTAACGCGTCCTAGCTCATTTAAGAATATGATTCGAGAGATTTTAGAATAAGCTACTCACATCTCATTAACCTACTTTTATATTTTGTAGTAATCTGTGGTAAACGGTGTTGGTCTCACTTTGATTTTTGTTTCTTAATTTAATACTAGCTTAGTTAAATATATTGTGTTACTGTTTGTTTACCCAAATAAACTAAAAAAAAAAAAAAAAAAAATGTAACTGTATAATATTAATGAAGGAATTATTTAATATGTATTTTATATAATAATGTACCTAATTAAAATGTATAATTCTAATTAATGAAAGTATGATTGAAAATGTAATTTAATTATTTATATGGGAATAAATAGCTTATTATTATTATTTTACTCAGGTGGATGTTGCTGCCCTAGTGTAATATCTTAGTCAGCTTTAACGACATCCACAGGAGGATGGGTCTATTTTAGGGCGGATACGCCACGGCTATGGCAATCCACATAGCACCCATGGCATAGCCACATTGCATGGCCACATGGCACACATTACATAGCCACATGGCATGGCCACATGGCACACATGGCATGACCCTAACAAAGAATATATATTTGGTATCTTACCGAAAATAAATTGAGTCAATAATGTCCGTAGTGTGTCCGGCCTAAGAATAGACCCCTCCATCTCCTCCCGTGGATGTCGTAAAAGCCGACTAAGGGATTACCCGGACTTGTTTGTACGATTCGTTGGTATAAGTTTTGTCGGCTGCTAGCTTATTTAAGGAATGTGTTATTACAGGAAGAAAGCGTTAGCAGAGTCTGTCGTGGGAAGCAATGGCGGCGATGAGCTCACCCACTTGTCACGTCTATTTCCCACGATGGTGCAGCCCACATTGAAATGAGGCCCATTTGAGGCCCTGGCTACCCTTTCGGGGAAAAAGGCGTGTGTCTATGTATGTATGTATGTATGTTTGTAAGCTTCGTTGGTATAACGCGTTGGTTTATACTGTAAGTGCAGTAGCAGTAGAATTTAAAAAAAAAAAAAAAAAAAATGTCCTGGCTGTTAGCTTATTTAAGGAATGTGTTATTACTAGAAGAAAGCGTTAGCAGAGTCAGTCGTGGGAAGCTATGGCGGCGATGAGCTCACCCACTTGTCACGTCTATTTCCATGGTGCAACCAACGGTGACAAGAAGCCCATTAGAGGCTCTGCCTACCCTTTCAGGGAAAAAGGCGTGTGTATTACTTGTGTACGTATAAATATACTAGGTACACAATGTTGTTTTTTGTGTAACTAGGCCATGGAACTAGGCAAATACTCGTAACTAACATTAATCAATAATTTCCCCTCAAAAACATAACTTTCTGCCATAATTTCCAGTTACGATTAAAAGTTTAACGCCAACTGGATTATCCGCTGATGGGTGAAAACTTAATAAAGCGTGTTGAGTGGATTATGCCCGTTCCACAGACTGTCGCGTTATGAACAGCTGCCATGTTCGAAAGACACATAAATCTACACAAGCAGAAATCGTTTCGTTTCGAAATGACATTTAAGCACGCCTTTTTTTTATACTACTTGAATGACGGAACAAGCAGATGGCCCACCTCATGTTAAGCGGTAACCTCTGCCTATGAACAGTGCATTTTCCTGCCCTATTAGCAGAACGTCCTAAAAGCAAAACGGCATATTAGCATTAAGTCCTGAACATGACCTAGTAGCAAATGGGACTATCTAAACGACATGTACAGTCTTGTACACGAGAAAATGAACATGAAAAAAGATTTCGTATCAATATGTAAATCAACTAAAACAATAAAAGACGATCAAAACTGAAACAAAAAATGAACGAAAAAGCAACAAAAGACGATCAAATTGATGAAATTGATCAACGAAGGACATCAACAGTAGTAGTAGCAGTGCTGTTTAGTAGTTTTTTTAAGCTCTCGGAGTTTTTTTTAAATATTATAAATACATCTTTAGATGACAAGAACAAGCAGATGTGCCCATCTGATGTTAAGTGGTACCCTCTGCCTATGAACAGTGCATTATCTCATAGGTCAAGTCCACCAACTACGCGCCCTATGTGGCATTGCACTGCGCCCGTCACCCTGAGACATAAAGATGGAAAGTCTCATGTGCCTGTTATTCCACCGGCACCCATACCCCTTACCCTTCAAACCGGAACACAGTATAATGCGAGCACTACTGCTTATACGTGTAGCTGATGCGTGTATATCTTAGTCCTTTTTAGTGCACTTTATATGTTGGTCAAGTTTAATTTATAAAGAATTCACTGAGGGGGGGCACTGATCACTGAGAAATAGAGTAATAGTAGTTTTTTTTGTGCGAGCACCAGCTCACATTGCTTTGTTCCGGTTTGAAGGGTATGGGTGCCGGTGAATTTACAGGCACATGAGACTTTTCATCTTTATGTCTCTGGGTGACGGGCGCAGTGCAATGCCTCATAGGGTGCGTCCTAGGTGGACGTGACCTATGAGGTAATGCATTGTTAAAGGCAGAGGTTACTGCTTAAAATCACGGGGGTCATATGCTTGTTACGCCGTCCACGTCGTTAAAAACAACCTTGAAACAATCATGAAGAGATTAGTATTTCCTAGAATCCAAATTCGAAGGTATATCCACCGTATTATGTAAGAAATTAATGCGAAAATTGGGTGTTCTCAATTTTAAATCTCATAATCTGGCTCTTGTCATAACAAAACTACAGGAAATTATCGTCGTTCAAAGCAATCTTCACCAGCCTCTTTACTGCTGAAAGAAGTCTCCCCCTAAATTGAGGGGATTTGCCGTAATCACCACGATTGACGGGCGGAAGACCGCAGAATTGGTGGAAAGCTCTCAGGTGAATGTTGCTGACCATCCCGTGACGTAATCATTTAGTCGCCTTTCAATATCCACGGGAGGAGATGATGGAGTTCTATTCTTAGGCCGAGAACACCAAGGTCTGCTCTATCTAAGAAACTCGTACAAAGCCCTGCCTCACGGCCCGTTCCCTCGCCAGTTTGCAGAAAGTCTGAGTCAGCTGTGAGAATGTTCGAAGCTGATTGAACCCATCGACGTAAATTACTTTGGTCGAAGATTGAACCCATGACCTTGGATTAGAAGATCCACTAAGTTACATCATTTCCTAGTCTGAGCGTTCATCAACTGATAAATAAATTGTTTCCGATTATAACTAAGAGAAGCTGAACTAATAGCGAATTAGCTTCCGGCTCGGATGCCGGAGGAATTACCGGGAATCCGAAAAGTAATTACGGTTAACGGACCGGAACCCAACTAACTGGGCCATGTGAAGCTTAGAGACCATTCGATAAAGGAAAGATATTGAGCTTCATGATTTTCGTAGAACTTCGTGAATGGTAAAATCTTATAAAATCCAACAAATAAATAAAATAAAATATTAATTAAGATAAAAATTAAGACTCAAACCGGTAAGGAATAAGCACGCAAATTATGAACTAAAAGTAAAACTTATTGAATAATAAGCTATGTTTTGAAATATAACATAATATATTAAACAAATAAAAAAATGGTGCATTTGTTAGGTAAGACATGTTCTATAGTCTGTTCAAATTATTTGGTAATATAATACGAGTGCGCTAAGTGGAAGTCGAGGACATAACAAAGTTGAAAGTGTAATTAATGACAAAGGCGCGTTACAAGCGACGTTTTTTAAAAAACTTGCGAGGAAAAATATATAAAATTTCACTGTATTATTTTGTTAATAAAAAATTAAACTTACTACTATTAAAATTATACGTAACAGATTTTTCAACAAATTTGCTCGAAAACTGCATTTACGAAGCCTGTATAAAGTGTTCGAAAGTTAAAAATTACGAACCATACAACGGAACGTGCGGTAAAATAGGTACTCTAGTGAGAGTACCTCTATGTACCGCACGTTCCGTCGTATGGTTCGTAATTTTTAACTTTCTAACAATGTGTACAGGCTTCGTAAATTCAGTTTCGTTCGTAAATAGGTACTCTAGTGAGAGTATCTATTTTACCACACGTTCCGTTGTATAGCGCCGTGCGTATTCTTTACGGTTTTTTTATTTCATATAAAAAATATAGGTATAAGTAAGAATTTCACCAAGGAGTTTCAACTCTCCTCAATTCGATTCGAGGTTCGATTATTTCTCAAGCTGAATAATCCAACCTCCTTGGAAACGCTTTTGCTCAATACGTATGGAGCAAAAGCGCTTCCAAGGAGGTTGTCTCACTAATGAGACGAAAGATGTAGTTCTAGTTTTCACAACACGCACGTGGCTCCTTTTGTTAAATCACGTCATTTTCAAGCCATTTTCATATTAGAAACGTCAAAGATGGTTGTGACTTTCCGACTGATATTTATAATCAAAATAAGAATATGAGTTCAAGCGAGGAATCCGATATTAATATGAAAGGTCTCTGGCCGCCAAAATGCGTTATTTAATTATTTACAATAATTTTATATCATGGAAGACTCGCAGAAATACTCAATCATTACATATTGTCTTCGATAAAAGATTTATCGAAGCTTATATTGGAAGTACTGTTTTCTCGCAAATGTTTTGAAAAACGTTGTAGGTATGACATACGTGCGGAATGGGGAGACACACTGCTTATTTATCACGCTAAGCCGCGCATAATCGCTGGTGATGTTTCTTAGCCAAAAAAGGTCTATCAATGTTAAACAAAAAAAACTGTCAGAAGTGAACAGTATTATTTATGTCAAAAATGGATAATTTTAGCATGAGAAAAAGACAAGACCACTAAATGACAAGCACCACCGATGGTGGTGCCATCTGAGATTAGTTTTGCCTGTGGCTCCCCATTGGTTTTTACAAACTCGTGACTATGGTAATCCCTCGACTTCGTCTCGAGCTTACATTCGTCTACTCGTTTGTAAAAACCAACTTACCACTAATATCATAAATAACTACCTCTGTGTGATGACCTCTGTGGCGCGGCGGGCGACGGTTGGCCTGCGACCCAGGAGGTTGCGGGTTCGATTCCCGCCTCGGAACAAATATTTGTGCGATCGCAGATATTTGTTCAGGGTGTTCTGGGTATTTTCTATGTATAATAAAAAATATCTATCTATGTAATATATTGTATTAAGTATATCAGTTATCTAGTACCCATAACACAAGCTCTGCTTAGCTTGGGGCTAGATAATGTTGTGTGAACTGTCCAGCATTATTTATTTATTTATTTATTTACTATTGTTGGAATATGCAAAAAAGGCTGTATGTTATAATAAAATATAATACTTAAAACTACTTGCTAAATTAATATTAACGCACTAGAGCGATAAAGTAGAAAGCACGCGTGTGTTATAATATGCTGCATTATGACCCTAAACACGCTGCAATAAAGGCCACGAGGAAGTGTGATTTTAATTTGGAAAGTTTGCTTCAAAATGGTCGAACATAATAATAATTAAATGATTTGTTAAATTAACTTTGTTTTGGAAAGTTTCATTGAAAGTGGTTGCGTTTCAAAATAATTAGGAAATTCCATTCCTTTCGGATTTAATAGCGCTTTCCAAACGCTTTACGTTTCGCTTTTATTTATGAAACATAGAATCTAGTTTATTACTGAGGTTTCAAACAAGCTTAATTTTGAGAAAAAAGTGCAGTTCAGCGAGCCATATGCAAAATAAAATCCAATAAAAAGTTTTATTCAAACAGAGCTGATTTCGAGGAAGCCTTCAAAGGAAGCTGAAAGTTTGTACAGTTTATAGAAACGAGAGCTCCCATCAAGCTCTCTTCAACGTTTTTAGTATATTTAAAAAGCGTAAAAGCGGTCTATTGGTTTTTTGTGGAACGAATTTCAGTACAGAGATTCAATAATTTGTTCGAAATTCAATTATTTGTTTGACATCATAGAGCAACACGGAATTTGACATTGTAAGGTTACAATGACAATGTTACTGTGGTTCATAATGTTTAGGGCAAGAGTCGGAAGAATCAAAAATTACAATATTCAAAATTTCAAAGTTTTTAGAAAGCTTTATATTTTTTTTCTTCACAACAATATTTAGTACTTGCATAAATGAAGCTTTTTGATAAAAAAAATATTTATTCATATTTATGTAGTGTTTATTTACAACAAATTAGTTAATTTAGACAGAGATTTTAGTTTAAGATCGCCATTTTTAATTAAAAATGTAATACAAAATGTGACGATCTTAAATTTAAAACACTGTAATAATTTTACATGTTTTTTTTTATAAAATATATAATATTTGCGTATGGAACTAGAGCCGCAGCTTCACATCCAAAGAACCGCATGTGGCTCGCGAGCCGCAGGTTGCCGGCCCCTGGTTTAGGGCTTCTCATCCACCCCCCCGAGGGTTCCCGCCTTGCCGTGGCGGGGGGGCTTAGTAACCGTGGCTTGGTCACCCACGGTGAAGCGAAGAGGGACCCGAGGTGGACCGCTCCTCTGGGCTTTGCCTCCAAGCCCTGAACGGAGCGGTACTAGTAGGTTGCGGTGCTGTATGGGCAGCATCGCAACTGAGGTGGGCCGCGGTGTTGTATGGGCAGCACTGCGGCTGAGGGATGGAGGCCGCGGCGGGAGAGGAGTGCCGGTATTGCGGTGAGCCGCTCTCCCTACCTGCCGCGGCCTTGGCGGGGTCGCCACCGTTTGATGGCGGACGCGGTGGGGCCGCAGTGAAAGAGGAGTGTCGGTATTGAGGTGCGCCGCTCTCTCTATCCTCTGCGGCCGAAGTGGCAGGCGATGGGGCCACTGACCTGACCCGTCGCATAGGGACCACGAGCGTCCAGACACGGGGTCGTCTGGCGCTCATTGGCTTGGTCCCGTGGTGGTTGCGGCATGCCACGTGGCTTACCGTAACGGGGGGCATCCTGGTCGTGACTGTGGGTGTCATTCCCGGGACGTCCTCGGAGAGGGGTCCGGAAACGGACGGCCGCGGCGGGTTCGCGGAAGAATGCAAAAGCGTCCCCGTGTTCCCGCCACAAGCGGCAGTGGTGGAACCCGTGGAGTTTTAGTGGGTTGGAGTCCCACATAACCTTGCTGTCTCCCCGTGGCAGCAAGGTATGCGTGCGCATTTCTCCACGTCAACAAAAAAAAAAAAGGGCTACACATCCAAAGAGCCGCATGTGGCTCGCGAGCCGCTGGTTGCCGATCCCTGGTTTAGGGGCTGATGATGTTTATGAGATGCTATCAATTAAAATCAATTATTCGTCGTAGCATTCTATGGGGGCCTACTCCACCAGTGGATAAGTTTACCGGCTTATCTAACTTAACTGCTTAACTGTTGTTCCTTTCTTTGAGACACTTGTAAACCCCTCGAAACGGTATGTTATCGAATATTTTGAAAACTGGTCTATAAAGTACCCAATACCATAATGGAGTGACCTCCAGTGAACCTTTTATCAGGGTAAGGACACAAAGTGGACTTCGAAACCCTCAATAAATCGATTTCACTAAATTATTCCCAAGTTGAAGCGTGATCTAATCCGGCCTATTATCGAGACAGTTGTCTCTTGTTCGCAATCGTGTTTCGAAGACAATCAGATTATGACAACACAGTATCGGAAAAGCTTAAGGTGACAATCACACGATGTGGCATCAGTTCAATCAGTTTGTGTTGATGAATAATCTAAGACATGAGTCAGTGCTAGATAATCTCAAAAACAACTGAAAGGATTTGTTCAAGGAGTATATCAACGAAATCATAGTTAAAGGAGTAATTTTGTTCGCATTAGTATTGCTCTTTAGCATCTTAGGGAGTTTTGGACCTTTGCAACGGTTTTTTTTCTTTATAATTGGCACCTCACGACTTTTGCATTTGCCATTTTCAAGTTATTTTTCATTTTCATTAGTATATTTTTAATATAATTTACAACGTTACACTCCTTCCAAGTCGTCAAAGTCAAAGTCAAGTCATGTTTTAGTAAAACGGTGGCCGTTTTACTAAAGCTTTAGTAGACGTTCCACCCATTTGAAAAGTCACGCAATTCACTTCCATTTCATTTCACTACACTTGTGCTCTTTAAACGAGGTTAAAATGTTTATAATGCTACCAAAATAACTCAAAAAAGCACTAAGAAAAGAAATGAAATAAAAGTAGATGACGTCTCTTTTCGATAATGGCGGTAGGAGTCTGCAACGGTCTTTAGGAGGCCAAATGTTTAATTTATAATATTTTATTTTTGTACGTACCTATGTATTAGTTGTATCTATCTTTCTGTAAATAAAAAATATAATTGTGCTTACTTTAAGAAAAATAATAGTGAATGAAAAGTGTTGCATCTAGAAAAGGTGACGTCGGCCCACAGATTAGGTGGAAACAAAAATGCTAGAACCCATAAATTTCTAAGTTTAACATAATAATGTGTATGAAAAGAGTCTAGTAGTATTTAAGGGGCACACTGAATCCTTTCACCACACTGGTTCTATCACCATTGGTCACTAAGCCCTTTTCAAGGTCAAGGTACCACAAGCTGGTAGTATCAACTAGTACTAGTAGTGAGAGTCTATTATGTCCAGCAGTGGACTTCAACTGGCTGATGATGATGATGATAATGAAGACTGTCTGTGTAAGACCGCCTTATTATTCTTAACTTGTTTGTAGTTTTCCTTGATTGCCTTTCTCAAATGCTTTGTTAGAGTGATGAGATAATTTCTGAGAATGCCCAAATTCTTAAGTAGTTCACATTGTTGTTAATCACTTTGTTTCATTTATGAATAAAAATAACGATTTTATGTTAACAAGTAAATTGTTCTAATTAAATGAGTAAAGTTTGTGGGATTTTAAAAAGTTACGTAGTTACTCCATAAATACAATGAAAAGAGACCCATTTGAGGCTCTGCCTACCCTTTCGGGGAGAAGGGCGAGTGTCTATATACGTATGTATGTATGTATGTACGTAAATAAAGATGACATTTAAATATTCAGTTTAACTTTAAAAATAAACTTGGTTCTTCTAAAAATTAGTTAAAACAATCACAACGAAGATAAAAAGGAAAAATTAATAAAAAAAATATTTGATACAACTCGTAAAGTTCACTAAATTAAATCGTGTTTTTTTAAAGGGAGATTCTGTAATTGGATCGCGATCGAAATCGCGATCGCGAGCCCAAACATCTACTGAAGATGCCATAGGAATTTGATAGGTAGGTATGAAACCGAGTCAAAATCGCCTTGTAAGATTTGAAAATGTTTTATTACAAAACACAAGGCAACCTTTACAAAAACCTTATTGAAAATACTAAACTTACGAACCTCCCGACTACGAACTCCAAGGCTCATCCATGGGCGGGCATTTTCAAAATTCAATTTCACGCAGGAAGTTAACGACTGACAGGCAACTACCCTTGACAGAGGCTTTCAACACAGTATGGATTTTTACAAACAGTAGGATTTTCGTACTAATCAGTTCATACTCCAAGAACTCGGGTTATTACCGAAATCCCCTTTAACAATCCCCTTGATTCTGAACTTGCAACTTTAAAGGGGATTTCGGGAATAAAAATTCCCGAAATCCCCTTTGAAGTAGAAATCATATTTACTATTTAATATTATCGTTCGATTAAATCGTTCTCCTCCGATTATTGTATGAGCTAAATAAATGAAAAATCTCGAATAAAAACTTGTCTTATTAAAGGAAGGTTATAAAAATAAAACAATATAGCAGGCTTAATTCAAAATCACAGTATATTGACAATAATTGACTGGTTACAACAAAACTAAATATAAACAAAACGTAAATCTCCAAAATAACAGTGAGTAAATAAAATCTATTTATGTTTACTAATTAAGGTGGAAATACTCCCTTACAAAATGAGCTTGGACTCTGAGTGATGACTTGACTTTTTTCAAGAGATTGGTATAAAGCTCTATTTTTTTTTAAATAAATTGTAAATAATACGTCGTCTACTAATTAAAAAAATATAGGTGAAAAAAAACCGTTTTTAAAATAATTTACTAGATTACAATTATACGAATGCCTAATCAACAACAAAATAACAGGCTTAATTCAAAATCACAGTATCCTAATAATAATTGACTGGTTAAGATTGACCTAGTTAAGATTAACTTTACGGATATAATATACTAACTATTAACAGTCTTGACAAAATTAAATGTAAACAACATAAAAATCTCCAAAATAACAGTGTTTAAATAAAACCTATTTATGTTCACTAGTTAAGGTGGAACTTCTCCCATACAAAATGAGCTTGGTCTAGTTAAGTTATTTCTTACTTTACTTTTTTTAAGAGAGTGGTTAAAGCTTTTTTTTTTTTTTATAAATCTTAAATTGAACGCTTTAGCGTGTACTAATAAAAGATATTACTATTTTAAAATCACAGTTTCTACAATAATTTACTAGATTACAATTATACGAATGCCTAATGAGCAACAAAATAACAGGCTTAATTAAAAATCACAGTATATTAATAATAATTGACTGATTAAGATGAAGATGACTGGTATTATACCTACACGGTTAGATTTTGGTCAGTTTCAAGCCGGCCCCAACATAATCTACGTCCGAAACCTTACAAAAAAAATTACAACATTTTTATTTTGTATTAACCATAAATCGAAAAAGTCGATTTATCGAGAACTTGTAGTAGTTAGCAAGGCGCGGTGACGCCAGTGGGCCTTTATTGGTAATCGACACTTTAAAGGTTGGTCCACGTGGATCGCAAACGTGGGACAAGCGTCCCGTCGTTGGAAGGCCAGGACACTTGTTATTGGTTTGCGGTTCACGTGGTCTGTCCTCTGAAGTACTAACTGCCAACAAAGGCCCACCGGTGTCACCGTGTCTAGCTGACTACGACAAGTTCTAGATAAATCTACTTTTTTGAAACACGATTAATAGAGTCTTTAAGAGAGTTTTGTTTTTTAGAAAGTTTGTGGATTTAGGTGACTCAGACGCCGGCCTTAAATTAACCAAAAACTATACGTGTATACAATACTAACTTATTAAAATGTTAACTAAATTAAATGTAAACAAAACAAAAATCTCAAAAAAAAAAACAGTTACTTAGTAAATAAATCCTATTTGTATTTTCCAATTTAACTGGAACGTCTCCCATATAAAATGAGCTCGGACTAGTCGAGTTAATTCTTCTAAGTGATGGCTTAACTTATTCAAGAAAGTGTTTAGCAGCAGTTTAAAGCTCTAAAATAACATTTTGTAAATAAATCCTAAATAAAATAACTTCTTTTCCTGTACCAATTTAAGATATTACTATTTATAAATCACAGTTTACAATAATTTACTAGATTACAGTTACACGAAATACTTATGATCTTTTCAATAATTTTAAGTAATTACTTTACTTTTTCAAGAAAGTGACCCACAGTATAAAGGCCCGCCGTAAGTTCTAATTCGGCATCTTGTATGAATTTGTCAATTTAATCAGTCAATTTTTATTAACATACTGTGATTTTATTCGTATAATTGTAATCTAGTAAATTATTTTAAAAACGGTTTTTTTCAAATGGGTACCTATATTTTTTTAATTAGTAGACGACGTATTATTTACAATTTATTTAAAAAAAAATAGAGCTTTATACCAATCTCTTGAAAAAAGCCAAGTCATCACTCAGAGTCCAAGCTCATTTTGTAAGGGAGTATTTCCACCTTAATTAGTAAACATAAATAGATTTTATTTACTCACTGTTATTTTGGAGATTTACGTTTTGTTTACATTTAGTTTTGTTGTAACCAGTCAATTATTGTTAATATACTGTGATTTTGAATTAAGCCTGCTATATTGTTTTATTTTTATAACCTTCCTTTAATAAGTCAAGTTTTTATTCGAGATTATTTATTTAGCTCATACAATAATCGGAGGAGAACGATTTAATTGAACGATAATATTAAATAGTACTAAATATGATTTCTACTTCAAAGGGGATTTCGGGGATTTTTATTCCCGAAATCCCCTTTAAAGCTGCCAGTTCAGAATCAAGGGGATTTCGGTAATAACCCAAGAACTCGGCATCATACATACATACATACATACCCACACGCCTTTTTCCCCGAAGGGGTAGGCAGAGCTCCAATGGGCCTCTTTTCACAGTGGGTTGTACCATCGTGGAATATAGACGTGACGAGTGGTGAGCTCATCGCCACCATTGCTTCCCACGACTGACTCAGCTAACGCTTTCTTCCAGTATTATCACATTCCATAATGATGCCAGGACAAATCTTATACCAACGAATCTTACAAACAAGTCCGGGTAATCTCTAAGTCGGCTTTTACGACTTTTACGAACTCGGCATCAAGCAGCGACTATCAGCTACTGCGTAATCTCGCATCCTCCACTTTCTTCGGACACGTGTCGCGACGCGGAGAGCTGTCCATTGAACGCCTTGTTGTATGCATCATGCATTGTGGCATCTAGTAACCCTATGTGGGAGGTGAAATGTTATCCTATCAGCTTTCTTGTGTTTTCCTGACGTTTTGTGGCATCCTCTGACTACACATTACGGTATTTTGAAGTTAAGTTGTAAACCCCTCAGCCTCACACCAACTTAGCCACTTGACCAACAGACTGGATTCACTTTGCGTGCGTGGTCGTCGGTTCTATGCTATGGAGAGAGCTATGATAAGAAGGAATCAAATCCTATCTACTAATAACTGTGTTTGGATGACGACCTCTGTGGCGCGGCGGGCGTTTATTTATTATTTCTTTATTTTTTTATTTATCATACAAACTGATCTACATATATTTTGGTCAGTAGTATCTTAAGGCGCGATAGGTTCTCAAATGTCTGTAGAATTTTAAAGTTTTTGATAAGAATTTTCATAGTTTTCTATGAAGAAAAAAATATGTGATATTCTTGAGCTTTTTATCTAGTGAAATCAATAATTAAATACAATATTTGAATTACTTCACTCGATAAAAAAAAATAACAAAGATACCTCCTTTTTAAAATTTAAATGCTATTTTTCACTCACTTCTCTCACGTTTTAATTTTTGAAACATTTGGTTACATGTTAGTTATTATTTGAGTTAGTGAATTCATCAACAAAATTAAACAAAACTTTGAACGACATTTTTATATAATTTTTTTAAACATAAAAACACGGTATCAGAGCGTGCGCTCGCCTTCTTCGCCTCATACAAAAATGTTCGTTGAACCTATAGCGCCTTAATACCTATGTTAGGTTTGTCTAAATACTAGGTTCTCTTTTACAATACAACACACGAGCGATAACAAATGACATTGAATATTTTACAACTATTAGGTACTACGGCGAGCAAGTGCCGTACAAAATTGACGGTAGTGTCCCAAAATAACTAGGTAGTAGGAACAAGACGGCACAACAATAACACAGTGACATAAACCCGTCCGGTGATGTGTAAGCTCACCGACAGCCGGTTGCAGGTAGTGTGTACTCGAGATGCGTGTGTGTGTGTGCGCTTGCGCTACAAAGGATGAGATGCGAGAGGTTGTGGGTTAGATTCCCGCTACAGGATAAATAATAAATAAATAAATAAATAATGCTGGACAGTTCACACAACATTATCTAGCCCCAAGCTAAGCAGAGCTTGTGTTATGGGTACTAGATAACTGATATACTTAATACAATATATTACATAGATAGATATTTTTTATTATACATAGATAATACCCAGAACACCCTGAACAAATATCTGCGATCGCACAAATATTTGTTCCGAGGCGGGAATCGAACCCGCAACCTCCTGCGTCGCAGCCCAAGCTTCGCCCGCCGCGCCACAGAGGTCGTCAAATAAATGTTTGTTTGTTGGTTGTTGTGGTATCATGGGAGGTACTCGTAGTTCCTGATAACCAATCATGGGTTACTAGTGTGCGATCAGAGCTATATATGTCGCTGTTAGATGTTATGTTAGAATGATATGATACTTAACCGATTTCTATGAAATTTGGCACAGAGATAGATTATGACCTTTTTTTTAATACAACTTTGAATGACGGATCTAGCAGATTGCCCACCTGATGTTTAGCGGTTCCCTCTGCCTATGAACAGTCCATTATCACATAGGACTAGTCCACCTAGGGAGCACCCTATGTGGCATTTTGCAACCCTGAGACATAAAGACGAAAAGTCTCATGTACCTGTCATTTCACCGGCAACCATACCCTTCAATCCGGAACACAGCAATGCGAGCACTACTACTTTGCGGCAGAAATACCTGGATGAGTGCTACTTTTACCCCGATATTACGCATGTGAAGCCGCGGGCAGATGCGTGAGATTATTAAATAAAAGGCGTGAGATGTTTTTTATATGAATGATTTTCGGTTGCTTTTTATGCACCCTTAACAAGACTTTAGTATCCTATAATAATATACTTCGCCAGGTATGTAATGCTACTCCGTGATCCGATGGTCACGTGATTAAACACCAGTCGACGTCATCACCAATGAGAATTGAGACAGCCCGTCTCCGTGCTACAAGTAGGATGTAATCTTACTCCCCGACCCCCTTATATTATCTGTCCGATTAGATAAAACCAAGAGGACTTTTACTGAAAAAATATTTTTTATTTGATCAGAAAAATTTAAATGTATTTTTACTGAATTATCACATAACTTTTTTCCGTAAATCTGTTATTGTTTGTGGCAACTGTATGGTGACGTCATCTGGTGTTAGTCACGTGGTAGTCTCGGAGTAGCAGACCTTGTTTTCTTAGGTCGAGATAAATAGATCTTTATTAGATAGATAGATAGATAGAAAATTCTTTATTGCACAAGACAAAAAGCAGTACATAGGCGAACTTAATGCTAATTAGCATTACACGCATTAGCATTTAGTGCATTAATAAATGCACTAAATGCTAATGCATGTAATGCACGTACTAATGCTTAGCGTTATCCCTGTCACTTTCACACACATGAAAAATCACGCGTGCAAGAGAGTGACAAGCGTACGTAGCATGTAGTACCTACGTGCTAAGTTACGTCTATTTTTCTCAGCCTTAGGTCATGAGTGTCCTTACTGTTTGAAGAAGCGTATTCTGTGTTCTTTACCCTCTTTGGGTTTTTATCGCAGGTAATGTCGTGCGCAATAAACTCAGCCTCACCTGCCATATCACTTACAGTACGGACCAATCGTAAACTTAGATCTCCTAAAATATATCGTTTTTTTTTACTGCTGGTTGTTGATTTACGATTTAATTTAGACAAGCTAGGCTCCGAACCAAAAAACCCATTTTTTTAGGTTTCCGTACCCAAAGTGTTAACGGACTCCGCTGTCCGTCTGTCCGTCTGTCACCAGGCTGTATCTCATGCACCGTGATAGTTAGACAGTTTAAATTTTCACAGATGATGTTTTTCTGTTGCCACTGTAACAGAATATAAAAAAAAAACAGAATAAAAAAAATATTTTACGTGTTTTTTTTGCCGTTTTTATAGATAATGGTACGGAACCCTTCGTGTGCAAGTCCGAATCACACTTGGCTGTTTTTTTTGTGTATTTACCTGCTTGTACAAGTTGTCTTGTTCATTCTGTATATAAATGTACTATTACTTAGATAATAATTAATGGATCTATTGCAAATCTACAGTTATGTAGGTACTTCGTTAGTGATCGCCTATCTAGGTAAGTTTAGCTTCAGAATAGGAGCTATTTAGGAACTCACCTGACCAGGCACTGAGTAATTGGAAAAGTTGTCTCGTAAAACTTCCAAAATTTGATTGCAATGTCACTTACAACTTTACCGGTCGCCCTTTGTTTAAAAATTGGTTTGCGTTCCGTCCACTTTAGATGTAATTTAAATTACAGTGCCTATACCAGGGTAGGCGAACCTATGCATCAACGTGCCATTTTTTCTGAAAAATATTTAATGGGGTCATTGATGTGCCATCAAATAATTTTGACTTTCTGATTATTTGGAAAATAACAATAATAAATACTATCTATCAAAACTCTTTATACCTTCTCTTCTACTTTATTCTTTCTTTCTTCTTTATTTGAACACTCCGTAGCGTAGGATCACTCGCGTTCGATCCTACTTAAATACTACAAAATACCAACTACTTAACACATTTTTTAAACATGTTTTATGATCGGCGACGTGCCCCATCGATGGCACGCGTGCCATTGGTTCGCCTGTGACCTATACTAACAGTAAGTTACTGGGATTTCGCAAAGCTATTAAAGCTATTAAAAAAGCCCTCAATGCAATGATCGGCTGAACCGATTTTGATTAATCATAGCTATGAACATTCCCGACAAATTCACCTTCAAACAAAAAAAAAAAAACGATTCATCCGTTCGGGAGCTACGATGCCACAGATAGACACACACATACACACACACAGACACACACACACACACACACAGACACGTCAAACTTATAACACCCCGTCATTTTTGCATCGGGGGTTAAAAATTAGTCTAACCGTTTTTCTCTACCTATTTAAGGCGAGACTGGCTGAAAAGACAGCGTTTTGTCTTGTTTGTTTTGTTTTTGTCGTTTTGTGTTGTTTTGATTCGTAAATCATAAGAGTTTAAATTTTGAAAGAAATATATTCGAATTTGCATTCTTTGACGTTAAAAAAAACGACCTTTCAATACACAATTACAAACATTTTCCTGGTTTTAAAATAAAATCGCAAAGATAGGTCTAAATTGCAATGGGTTTTTTTATTTGAGTTATATTACGTTTTGGACGATAAAACTTATACCAAATTAAATGTTACAGAAAATGTGAGATAAAACTTATAATGTGAATTTTTAAAAAACTATTCCAAAATTAAATATTTTTATGCCCTATGAACGTGCATGCCGCGGATTCAGTGAGCGGAACGTATTGGAAGCGAAACATGCCTAAAGTTCTTGGATAGGAGCGCCTTAATTAAGGATCTAGTTCAATGCTAAATCATGTAACACAGATAAGTTTAGCTATCCCTATAATATTACAAGGAAAATTAAAAGGATTTAGAGTGGGATAATAAGGAAAATGCCACGATAACATCGATAAAAACTTTTATTGATCGAAGGCGACAGACATGGTGCCGCCGTCTCTATTAAGCGTACGTTTCTCCTGACTTCTCTTCACATTGATGGCTATATTATTATGATAAAGTGTTGTATTAATTGTTAATATTTGGATTACATACAAGACACAGATTTCCAAACAAGACGGGTAGGGGCGGGCGCGCGGGGGAGATCGCCAGGGCGTGGAAAACGCGCGCCCGTATCACGAATATACATAATTATCTATCTAACAATAAGTCACTAATATCAAAAAATTTACAATGAAAATAGAATTTACTCTAAAAATAATTTACGCAGAGCAGGCGTCGGCCGTGAGTCGACTCAGCACGACCGGCGCCGGCAAGCTGCCTATCACATTGAAAGATTCATAAAGTACAATCGGCGACGGCTCGAGGCGACCCCTAGCGGGCGGCTCGCGCGGTGCTCTCCACCCACATCTAAAGGTAATATAATTTACAAGTTAAATACAACGTGCCGAGGAGCCTACACGAACAGGTCCTTGAGCGACGAGCAGAGTGAAGGGTCACAGCCTCCCTCCGCCGGCTCCTCGTCTTCCGGCCGTCTGGAGTACCAGCGCTCGCCGTCACCCCGGCCCGCCGGCCGCACTGGCCCTGGAATGTTCTGCTTCGTCTTGGTTTCACCGGCCTTCGATACTTTCTCCTTCACGATAACTACACCTGACGTCGACGGCCCGGGGCCGGTGCCTGGCTCGGGTACGATACTGCTCTTCCGAAGGAACACCTCTATGGCACTCCCGAGAGCGCTTGCGTCTACCACAGAACCCGTCGGCTTATCCCACACGACAGCGGCTACATCGCCAGGTGGTTTTCTACATTCATCTGCGAAGGTTACTTTGGGTTTCCTCGGTTCATTTTCCTTCTTTTTGGAGGCGAGAGTTTGATGACGGTTCGCGAACCACGTGGTGCCGGAGTCAGCCGGCTTGTCGCGGAGGGAGGACGCGTCGAAGCTGCTGGAGCGCATGTCAGCGAGGCGGCGGGGGGCACGCTCCGGCTTGCCACAGCTGTCAATCTCCGTGGCCGAGGACGTGAGGGCCGTCAGCATGTGTTGGAGATCTGTGTCGGTGCAGACCACTCCGAAGCCGCTGCGGGGTGGGATCGGCGGCGGCATCTCTGACGCCCGTCGACGTGCTGGGATTGGTGGCAAAGGCATCGTTCCAGCTCCTACAAAGTCTGAATGTCGCCTGCCGCGGTTGGTGTATCTCACGGAGCTGCTCATCGGGGAGCGCTCGTCCAACGGCTGCACCTCGCACACGCGCTCACTCGACGTGTTCCACAGCCGCATGCGGACCTTGCGCGCCTGCACGATGTCATCCATTATGTCCAGCTGGAGATTGTGCGTGCTGCCCAGCGTATCCGTTGCTGGAGGACCTGTAATGGAGATAAAATTTATTAGGACAACTGTTTCTATTACAAGTTTTGTGGTTTTATATTCCCTATGGGTTAATTAATTACATTTCTTCCCTGGTGGTCCGGATCCTGAGTCTCTGCGGCGGGCCAGCTGCGGAAATGCGGCGATGGACTCGCGGCGTCCACGCCCGAACAGCGCTTGTGGCACTCGCGATATTGTGACGACGGAATGTCTGAAACAAATTGCATTCATGTTATTCGCGCATAGACTTAGAAATAATAGATACTAGTTGGAATTTGAGCTGGTAACGATTAACATAGTACGAAAGTTAAAAGGATATGAAGTCACCTGCGTCCACCGGGCTGTGGCTGGCCTTGGCTCAGTGTCGCTAAGAAGGCAGCTTCGCGAGCTTCTTTTGCTGCACTCTCCCCACGTTCTGACAATCGACGAACCTGTCAACAAATAAATTCTTATCAATATAAGTCAAAGGATTAAAATACATATTGTATAGTCTATGCCGTGCAGGCTTCTTAACGCGTGGTCGGTGAATAAGCGGTTTAATCAAGAAATCACTAAATAAAATTGGGTCACAGTAGAACGACACAACTGATTTAGGCCGTGGTCGCACTACCGGATGCCTCGCTTTGCACCTGGCTTCTTTTCAACAGGAAAGTGAACAAGCACGCCACCAAGCTCGCTCTGTTTCCTAGATGCTAGACACCAGGCGCTAAGCAAGATGCCTGCAATGCGGTTTCTACCCCATGCGATAATTTGAGATATCGCAGTCAGTTTGAATGGAAAGTAGTTTCAAACGAGATCCAGCGGTAACTCTTTGCCCACGGAGAGACCACTAGGTGGGACGTTCGAACAAGTCGAAAATTTGGTGTCTTCTATCCCGCTTTTGTAAGGTTTTACCTACCTGGCTAGCAGTAGGACCAGAAGTGCAAGCCGGTGTCGGCAACGAGTGCTTGCGGTTGTCCCGCCACGGTGAGAGATGGTACGGGTCTGGTGGGGACTCCTGGTCCACGGATAGGCCACGCGGCGGGGCGTACGACCGGGGAGAAGAGTCGGTATCTTCTGCCCCGCTTTCCTCCACGACAATCAGCGGCTCTCCGCCGCCGACGCCGGCCATGGCCATTGAACCGCGCCGCATCATGCCTGGGGGCCAAGATAAGGGGAGATGTTAAGGGGTGGAAAGTCATTATATATGTCAGGAACAAACGCAACCAATAGCCACGCCTCGCCACCGGTCGCCCCACTACAGAGAGAGTGGGCGAGAGCCGCACTACACCGCCAGCACGGGCCGAAGAAGCGCACGTTCTACCTACCTATATTGTCTAATTAATTAAACCAGTTCTACACAGTCCACTCTCCTTTTATCTGAAGTCCCCAACATAATGTTGTGGTGGGTTCAGATAAAAAGAAGCTACGCTGGCCTGCTGTTATGGAGGGTGTGTGTACCCTCAAATTGTAGGGTATATACACCCTATTGGCTGAGAGATACCAGTGTTCGAAATCATTGCTAGTCGCTAAACAAATTGGGTTTTTGCGGGAAAAATTTAATATGTTTCATGCATATTAATACATACCAACTTTAAATGAATGAAGTCTATGCAAAGCACAGACCATATATCACCTAGATATATGTTTTATGATGCAAAGCAAGCACGTCAATAAACTGTTTTGTCAATAATATCTGGTTCTATGTTTGTTTATTTAAAATAAAATGCCACCGTTTGCAAAAATAGTTCCTGTCGTCAGCCATTTGAGAAAGACCGAAGCTTTTCTGAATCTTATTAATAAGGCAGTAAATGTTTACGATAATAGGTATTCCCCCAAACTCCGGGGATTTTCCTTATTATTGTAATCGGCCACGCTTCATGTTCCATCAGCCTGATAATAGCCGCGTTGAAATTTAGCGAAAATGGTTTTCTCAATGTCTCCAATGACTTCGTACCAATTTCAGATAGAAATTAACTGGGGTTCCCTGGTTTGGATTTTCGTTGGGAATAAGAGCTTCAGGAAATGAAATCTCTCTCATTTTGCTTCCTTTATCGTTAACTAGATGTTTGTTTTTTTGACAAACTGACTGCAAAAAAAAAAGACGGAGGTTCTCAAGTCGTCTGTATCTTTTGTATGTATCTTCTTCGATATCTCCGCCAACTGTCAACCGATTTTGATGATTATTTTGTTGATGTATAGAGATCCCGAAATGGTCTCGTATACATTTTTTTTCTAAGGGATTATTGCTTTTCTCATAAAACCAATTCATCTCTTGGAATTATGACTTGGCGTAATATTTCTTGTGACCAGTTTTACTTTTGTAATTTATTTGCGAGTGTTGTAGGTGGCCAAACCGCATGGGAATACCTACTTTTAATATTATTGATTCCATTTTATTTTATTAATTGATTTCCATCGCTCTGTGCTTCGGAGGGCACGTTAAGCTGTCGGTACCGGCTGTTATTGATTAATAGCAGTCGATAAGCCATGCCAGAGGCCATCGGGCGGCTTGACAAACTCCGACACCAGAGGCCAGCACTACCTCATACGAAACGAAACGTTATTATTGAAGACGGTTTTTTTTCTAAAGTTACTTATTTTCGGTTGAGTATTAGCACAGACAAAATAATACTATACTATATTAGCAATATTAGCCAACGTCCAGTTTCTACAAAATATTTCAGTTTATTTTTTAACGCCCGACGAAAAAAGAGGGGTATTATAAGTTTGCGCGCGCTATGTGTGTCTGTATGTGGCACCCCGATTTGTATGCGGTTTTTTTTATTTGAAAGTAGTTTTTCTAGCAATGGTTCTTAGACATATTTTATCAAAATAGGTTCATCCGATTCATTGGGTTGGGTGTTTCCAAATTTTTTAAATTTCTTGTATTTCTATGGATCGTTCAAGACGAGTTTAGAGTTTAAATCACAAACCTACGGATAATCACAAAAGTTTGGTTTAAATCATTGATTGTTTAAAAGTAGCTGCATCTATAGTTAGAACGGTCTATGGCCGCCACAAACATAAAAATAAAAACCGCCCAAGTGCGAGTCAGACTCGAGCACGAAGGGTTTCGTACCATTATCTATAAAAACGGCAAAAAAATCATGTCTGTTGTATGGGAGCCCCTTTAAATATTTATTGTATTCTGTTTTTTAGTATTTTTTGTTATAGCGGCAACAGAAATACATCGTGTGTGAAAACTTCAACTGTCACTATCACGGTTCATGAGATACAGCCTGGTGACAGACGGACGGATAGCGAAGTCTTTGTAATAGGGTCCTGTTTTACCCACTGGGTACGGAACCCTAAAAATCTGTTTATTTACAGGAAGTTTATTTGAGGGGAGTAAAGAGTATCCCACTTGTTTCTATCCACTTCGATTGTCTCGAACAGAGTTTTCAATCAACGCTTCTGTTTCATCCGAGTATTTGAAGAGGTCGCTTGGGTCGCTTCCCCCTCTCTTAGATATTGCGGCACACGAGTTGTTTATGTTTACAGACTTTTGACGGCGCAGCTGGTAACACATAACTGGGTTTAATGAACTGAAGTCATTCCACTTCACGGCAACTTTTTCTAGATAATGTCTTATAATAATTTCCTTCCGTGGTTTATATTTTGTTTCTGTTTAGTTTTAATAATTACAAATAATAATTAAAAATGCTTGTAGTTTTAACCTTGTTTTAACAAGTCAGGTTAACCATAGCGCCCCCATTTGCCCTCAAACAATTAAGAAACAATTCTCTTGATTTTTCGGTTGTCAAAGGGTATCAAGCAAAAATAGTGTCTTCTAAATAAAAAAATCCTGTGTGGAGAACAGAAAGAAAGAAAAATAAAGGCTTGGAAAGTTTGTATTTACTAATGGTGAGCGTTAACTAGTCGGAATAAATGGTATTATCTTTTGATTGTGTTGACTAACAAGCTTGAGTTTTGTTCACCTCCTAGAAACCTTTAAATTAGATGCCTCAGCAGTCGTCGTTTGTGTCTAATTGTCCTTTTTCACTCACTTGCAATCATATTTCTGTTTCAAAAAGCCGTTGTTTGCCAATGCCTCTTACATTTACATTACCGGTTTGAAGGGTAAGGGTGCCGGTGAAATTACAGGCACATGAGACTTTTCATCTTTGTGTCTCAGGGTGGCGGGCGCAGTGCAATGCCACATAGGTTGCGTCCTAGGTGGACGTGATCTATGAGGTAATGCACTGTTCATAGGCTGAGGTTACCGCTTAACATCAGGTGGGACTCTTGCTTGATCCGTCATCCAAGTAGTATAAAAAAAAAAAAAAAATTGTAGTAGTAGGATTAGGATTAGGATTAGGTTAGGATTTTGTACATGTGATTTAAACAACTTGATATCCCCCGTTCCCGAGATAATGGGACTTGACAGCAGGACGGATGAACAATAAAGCGATCCTACAAGGGTTTAGTTATTTCCTATTGAGGAATTAATTCCTAATTAACCGTAAAAAATAATAAGCAAACTAATTTGTAGAGTAGCTAAAGGATAGCTTTGTGTGGGTTTATATTCTGCCTTAATTAAGCCTGGAGATATTATCGCTGAACACTCCGTACTAAGTACACACACCTCATCGAAGTCAGTCCCTGACGTAAGGGAGCGGTACGGGAGGGATGTTTTCGTCTCTCAAATGTTCAGATGACATTGATGTCATCATGTCAAGCGTGGCTTCAGCCACGCTTCATTTTGACGTAACGAAAACACCCCTCCCGCACCACTCCCATACCTCAGGGACTGACTCAGTTAAGCGCTAGATCGTACTGTATGTGATTTAAATGTAAACTTGGATGCTAATGAGAAAAAATTCCTTGACAGCAGTGATCGTATTGAAAGTGATCCTATAAGGGTTCTGGTTTTTCTTATTGAGGTACGGAACCGTAAAAAATAATAAGCAAACTAATTTGTAGAGTACCTAAAGGATAGCTTCGTCTGGGTTTATATTCTGCCTTAATTAAGCCAGGAGATATTATCGCTGAACACTCCGTACTAAGTACACACACCTCGTCGAGAGCTTATTTAACGTTAATTTTAGGGGAAAGGTTTGCTCTCAACGAGTATGGCCATAAAGTTACCTCCTGGGTCCATTTTCATGATCACACGTTCAATGCCACACTTCGAGAGTTTTCTTAAGTAATTGGATCAATAACTTTTTGTGAAGCTAAGAAAGTTCACCAATATGAGTTTTTTTTAATGAAACTAATAGACAAACTAACTTACGGCCCACCTGACGTTAAGTAGCCACCGCCGCTTACAGACACCAGCAACACCGGGGGTATTGTTGATGCGCTGCCTACCCTGAAGGAATTTATGAACATTTTTCTTGAAGCGACACATGTCGTAACCAAGCGGGAAAACCTCAGAAAGAAGCTCATTCCATAGTTTGTAGGTATGGGGAAGAAATGATCTCGAGACACGAGTCGTACGAGAAACCCAGGGATCTATGATATGTGGATGAGCTTTGAGAAATTTATTTGTGGAAATATGGGAACTAGACAAAAAGAATAATTATAAATTGATGTTTATGTAGATTGTAAAAGATATTGTTATAGGGCCATATTGTTGAGTTACTAAGAAATTGTTTAGCAATAATTTTTTAGTAGTAGTAGAGCTTTTTTATGAAAGAGTTCGTCCGCGGAATTACTGTCACCCTACCTATTTATGACGCAAAGCAGTAGTGCTCGCATTGCTGTGTTCCGGTTTGAAGGGTATGGGGGTCGGTGAAATTACAGGCACATGAGACTTTCATCTTTATGTCTCAGGGCGGGCGCAGTGCAATGCCGCATAGGGTGCTTCCTAATAGGTAGACGTGACCTATGTGATAATGAAAAGTTGTTTGGCAGAGGGTATCGCTTAACATCAGGTGGGCTATCTGCTTGATCCATCAATCCAAGTAGTACACAAAAAAAAGACTTCTATGGAGCAATTGCTAAATATAATACTAAAATCCCACTACGCATAAATATAAAAAAAAACATAAACATAAACCGGTAACAAATCATAAATCATAAATCATCATAAATCATTTATTGTTTATGAATCTAGGTACAATACAAAATGCATTAGATGTTAGGTTGTAGGTCTTACCTAGGTCTCGCTAGATTCTGCTTTTTAGCGTACAAACATTAGACAGATAAGTCGGATTGGCCAATTTATACAAACAGATCGGCAAGTTTATAATTAAGAGCATGCACTAATTTCAAAAATGTAACAAACTACTCAGTTTCCTACTTACTAAAGATAATGAAACATGTCAATAATTAAAAATAACTAATTAAAAATAAAAATAAAATTCATACATGTGGAGTCTTATTGTACTAAGAAATTATTTGTATAATACCGACCTACCCAGAAATTAAGTTGAAATACTGGTGTCACACAAAATCTCATCTACAGTATAATAAGCTTTTTCAACCAAAATGTCATTAAGTTTACGCTTAAATACATTTAAACTTGACAACATGTTGTAAAGGAAGGCTAAATCCACAATTCTATGGTAAAGGCCTTGGGTGTTTGGCCTCCGACTACTTGACCTATTAATTGTAATAAATAATGTTAGTAACATATTTTTGGAATATGTACTCAACAAGTTTTTATGTTTGATAACAAACTCATTGTTATTTTTTCAAAGTTATGAAATTGTGTCCGCCATATTGCTGACCCGCTCGCGACTTCGTCGACGAGTAGACTTTCATACAAACTTTAACACCCTTTTTCAACCCCTTAGGGTTCGAATTTTCAAAAGCTGTTTTTTAGTGCGCGCCTACACCCCTTAATAAATACTTGTGCCAAATTTCAGCCCTCTCGGCCCAGTAGTTTCCGAGATTTCTTGATGAGTGGTCAGTGATGAGTGAGTGGACTTCTCTTTTATATATATAGATTTACACGCGGAAAGTCAAAACGCTTCATTATAATACCACATTTGTCAAAAACCATAAAAAATATGTAGTTTCGGAGCTATGAGGGTAAGATGAACGAACTCAAATAGGTAGACATAGGCATCGACGTAAATAAAATGAATGGACGGGCCTTAGGGAACGATAGTTTTGAAGCTTCTAAACAGACCTAGCTAGTATACTTCGCTTCAGTCAGTCTTTGTCACGGCAACGAGTGACAGCTATGCTGAAAAATACCAAAATTAGATACCTTGGTAATACAATGCCTTCCTGTGCTTTTCTGCAAGTGCAAACAACACAAGAAATACAAATAAAGCTTCAGGCATCGCATTTAATTCGTAAGTAAAGGTTTTGTAATATAATTTTCATCAATTGATAAAAAACTTATAAATCGTCGTGTGGTAGGAAAACTACATAACTAACACATTTTCCGAATTCGACTTTATTGCATAGTTATGATGGCCCATACACGTTGATGGACACGTCTTGCTCTAGAGGACGAGCGACAAGGAGGACTACGCCCCAGGACATTATCTCAATGTTCCCCACTCTGAATGAAAGTTAACAGACACAAGTTTATACTCGTAGATAGTTTTAATTTTAGTCGACATACCTTTTTCTTTTTGATACTTAGAATTATTGTGTTCCACAATTTTTTTTCATTTTGTTGATTTTATAAGCATTAGTCGTATGATAAGTTTGTTGTCACTTACTTTGAATTTATAAGTCTGCTAAAATAATGTAGGTGTTTCAGTAGTTTTCTAATATTCAGTCTTGATAAAAAGAAATGATTATAAGTTGGTTTTATTTTAAAATGTATTTTAATATTATATAAATCTATACCCATGGATAGGATTGTCATATTCAAATAAGTAAATAATAGATCATTTCAATTATTCAAAACTTTGGCGAGGGAAAAATACATAGTCGTTTTTTTATTTTTTTCTCTTAATCAAAAGAACTAAAATGTATTATCATTAAATTCGAAAATAGATACAGTACCAATATATAACATATCAAAACACGGACTGAAAAATTAGTTACGATAAAAAAGTTATTGCCATTTTTGACGCAATAAAACAGTAAATCGCGTTTTTCTCGCGATGTTGGTTTTGTTGTTGTTATTACTTATTTAGTTTTCCAACTACAGCGACGAAATATTTGACAAGACTTCACGCATGACGGATGGTCCGGTACAAACTGCAAAAAAATCTGATGCCTAAGGGGTATTGTATTGATTTAGAATTGTAATTTGCATTATTTACGTCAAAACATTGCTAAGCACGTCGCTTTAGGTAATTGCATATAATATGTAATGGCATGTTAATTAACCTTATAGCTTTCCAAAAAAAATCTAAGGTAAACTAAAATGGATAGAAGTCATAAGACGAGCAAGAACAGACGACTTTTGGAAGTGGAATACATTTTCCCGTATTTGCTCTGATCATTTTCTACACAATGAATTCTATACGCCAAAAAACGGTTAGTAGTAGTAGTAGAGCTTTTTTGTGAAAGAGTTCGTCCGAGGAAGTACTACCACCATACCTGTTTCTGCCGCAAAGCAGTAGCTTATATACTACTGTGCTCGCATTGCTGTGTTCCGGTTTGAAGGGTAAGGGTGCCGATGAAATTACGGCCACATGGGACTTTTCATCTTTATGTTTCAGGGTGGCGGGCGCAGTGGAATGCCACATAGGGCGCGTCCTAGGTGGACGTGATTGTGCAAAATTCTTAAAACTGCACTCTGCAGTTTCTTAAATACTGGAATTTTTATACATTTATGTTTCCGTACGATTTTTATGATATTTTCTTAGTTTATTGAGTGACGAAAAATATATTTTTCACAAATTGATTGAGCTGAAGACCTTAGGTGGACTTGCTTTTCTATTGATTTATATTGTGAATGTTTGAGAGCTGAAAAATAGATACGTAACTACATAAAACAGAAGGGAACCATGTATTTTTGTAAAAGTTTCATTCAATAATTGCATTTTTTTCGGCGATTTTTTGTACTATAAACCTACTGAAATAACTTTAGAAAACACATTGCATCTGTTAAAGTATTAAAAAAATTCAGTTTTTAAGAAGTTCAATAATTTAATTTCACCTAGTTTATTTAAAAGACCACCAGGAGTGGCGCTATAGAGAAGAGGCAGTGGCTGGATAGATAGATAGATAGTTTATTTGTTGACCGTACCCTAAATCCGAATTGTCTTATTTTTCACGGACGTTTTGTATGGGTAAGGCCAGTCCATTTATTTTACTTTGGTCGAAGGACATAGGCCCGTATTGTAAAACTATGCTCAAGCGTAAATCGAGACTCAAGTATAGACATACTTGTACTATTACTTATTCTGTGGTATACATTTGGTGACAGGTGATATCTGACGACCTCTGTGGTGCGCCGGGCGAAAGTTCGCCTGCGACGCAGGAGTTTGCGGGTACGATCTGCAGATATTTGTTCAGGGTGTTCTGGGTATTTTCTACATACAATAAAAAAAAAACTATGTAATGTATTTTATTAGGTATATCAGTTATATCAACGGTGGAAATTTCAAATGTCGTAAGGGACATTTTGTCGTAAGTACACTCTATATACCACTGAACTGGAAATTTTGTACAACGTCGATCTGTATTTTTATAATTTTGTTATCTCTTCAAATGAAGGAGCTACGACGTCAAATTGTTTTGTAGTAAGTGACATAGTAGTAAAACTTTGAGTCGTATAGGTCAAGTTTAGGATTCTAACTTTTTTTTAGTTCTTTGCTACGTCGTAAATCTAAATAGCTGTCCGATTTAAACGACGTAACGGTCATACAAAAAATTAAAAATCCTTTACGACATAAAATCCAATCAAATATTTAAAAATTTTGCATATACTTTGGTGTAACTAGCAACGATTTATTACATCAAGTCCGTTACAACATTTTGTTCAGAAATATAGTTTTGAAAGTGTTGATGAAAATTGTCGTAAGTAGCAACAGTTGTTACATCATTATGTCCGTTAAGACATTATGTTCACCAAAATAATTTAAAATATTTTCTATGAAAAATATCATTACTGTAATTACGAGTATTACTGTACTCTAGTTACATATTTTTTTTTGGGTTTAAGAATGACGTAGGCAAATTAGTGTGTCTAAATAATAATATTGAGCGGGGTATACCTATTCCAGGGCGATAGTCTGAGTTCATTTATGCTTCTGCCTGGCACTGAATCCTCTCAGCACTCCACCGAAGGATTCAAGTCTAGGCTATCGACTTCGAAGATAGGGTGTTGACTGCAGCACCATCTCTGCATCAACAGTCAAACCACGAAGACAAATCCATGTCCACCTGACTACACAAGCAAATGGTACCGATGATCGCCGTTGTGCGGCGCTATTTTTGTTCCTATATAAGCTAAGCATCGCACTGTTGCGGGCCTCTTTTTACGATATTGCGGTCACTTGTACGCACCGCTAATTAATTATATTCTTTTATTCCAAAGCTTGCTGTTTCCTCTGGCTCCCAATTTTACATAGGGTGAGATCGTCTCTCACCTTCTGTACATGGACACAGACAAAATAATACTATACTAGTAACATGGATGACCTCAAGCTTTTTGCACCGAAAAAACTAAAGCTGGTAGTGTTGTTGAACATCACACAGGTATTCAGCAACGCTATAAGCATGGAATTTGGTGTAGATAAGTGTGCGGTCATGAAAGTGCACCGGGAGAAAGTTGTAAATTCTACGTATTTGATGCTTTAAGAGAAAATGACCCTTAGACCTCTCTCCAAAGTCGAAACCTCCAAATACCTTGGTATATCGGAGTCGTTAGGTATGGTAGATAGGGTCGTAAAGTAGTCAGTCAAGGAGCGTTTCTTTTGCCGCCTGACAAATTACTCTATACTTTGTAGACGGGTGGCCACAAGGTTTGCTCTTTTAAAGTCTGGGTTATGCCCCTGCTCATATACACCTTCGGCATACTAAGGTGGACCCAGACAGAGTTAGATGTCCTGTATTGTTGAGTTCGTCAACTGCGCAAGTGACCCACCGCATTCGACATCCGCGCTCGTCGGTAATGAGTCTGCGGAAGTCTGGACATCGGGGCTTTTTAAACGCCAAGACCCTCCACGACGAGGTGAGCAATCTCAGAGAGTACTTCTTCCATGCCGAGTGAGGAATGCATCACGATGTCGTTGCAGTTGACAAGAACTTTATGCCGCTTTTCTTAGCAAACCAGAACTGGCGCAACCACTCAGGACCGCAAGGCTGTATGGGAGAGCCAGGAATTGCACGGGTGATTCTACAAGGCCCCCACAGGGCCCGATATGGACCTGATCGCTTCGTTGAACTGGCAATATTTCGGTGACCTCTTTAAGGAAACTGAGGGTTTTGTCTGTACGATTATGGATGAGGTTATCAGGACGAACAACTATCGAAAGTACATCATGAAAGATGGGACGGCTGACATCTTTAGGACATGCCACTGTCCCGGAGAGGCCCTCAGGCATATGTTGTTCGTGTCTTGCTATTTCAGAGTATTTGCACAGATACAAGCAAGTAGCCAGAATCATCCACCTACAACTTGATCTCCGATACGACCTTGTCGGGCCTGAGGTGCCGTACTATAAGTACGTAAGTGTAAGTTTTCTCATAGATAAACATAACTACAAACTTAGAAACCAGAAATTACTGGACTGCAGCAGTACTGCTGATTCTGATTGCAGTGTGCAGCATTGCCTAAAGTCTTACTTTAACTCTAAGTGTTATAAACCTTGTTGTGTCAGTGTGGCTCACCCTTTTAGTCCCTAACAAAAACTACTAAACTTACCCATTTTTTAAAGTATATCAGCTATCTAGTACCCATAACACAAGCTCTGCTGAGCTTGGGGCTAGATAATGTTGTGTGAACTGTCCAGCATTATTTATTTATTTTATTTATCATTTTTTCTACAACCAAAAATCCTATTAAGTTACTACAATTTTCTGTGCATTTCATTGGAACCTATTTTGTTATGGTAACTTATTCCTTTAATCGAATTATTATTTTAACGTTACAACATTTCAGCCAGTGTGAACAAGACTGTTAAGTCAGTTACGACAAAATGATTTTAATTAGGTTAACGTTGCAAGGTCCATATTTTTTAAATCACAATTTTTTCAATGATGTTTTTTTTTTTTTTTTTATACTACTTGGATGACGGAACAAGCAAGAGGCCCACCTGATGTTAAGCGGTAACCTCTGCCTATGAACAGTGCATTACCGAACGACAACAGTGTGTATCGGACATCTCTTCCAAAATTTAAATGTGTAAGGGACACCATCTTCTAAACTATTGAGTTTAACGAGGTTTAATTTATAGTTTGCTATATATAAATAAATTTTAAAACAATCTGTCCAAAAACCATTTAAATAGGAAATATAAACAAAACGTTGTGACGTTTTTAAAGGTATGATTTTGTTTTTTGGCTCTCCTGTAAAGTCAGGGTTTGTCCCTTACGACATTTGAAATTTCCACCGTCCATATAGTCCCATATTACAAGCTCTACTTAGTTTGGGGCTAGATAATGTTGTGTGAACTGTCCAGCATTATTTATTTTATATCTGTCAAAAATTCTATGCTTGAGTCACAGATAAAATAATGCTATATACTACTCGAGTCTAATTCAGTTTGAGTTTAGATCTAGACCTTGTTCTAGACTGCTAAAACCATAACCCTGAGCTTTGCTTTTGCCGTAGTCATTTAAAAAAGATTAAATAAGTACAAAATACACACCTTTCCCTTTAAAATCATCAAATTATTAAATTGTAATGAAGGTCTCTAGCTGGCTCAACCATTTTATTATATTTTTTAAATACTTACGTTGTTATAACTTTTGAAACTATCATGGTTATGTACATAATTTTCACATACAAAACACATATTATACACACACACACACACACACACATATTATTACATATATTTTTACATATAAAACTCAAAAATCATGGTAAATATCCCGTTTCTAGTGAAAATTACTTACGTTGTTGTTCCTGTACCTACATAAATTTAAGTATATTTTTTGAAGTAGAATAAGTTACAGTACTATAATTAAGAAAATTAATCCACTAGTAAACCACTCAACTAGATGAAGGCAACAGTCTCAAAATCTCTCGATTTCCCATGACATCTCGAGGGTACGAAATCCCACATCGAGTCAAGATTTGGACTTTGATAATTAATTATCTAACAATAATACAACAATGTAAATAAATTCAATAATTCAATTCACATCCAAATCTAATCAAGCTATCAAGACTCATCAATTAAATATTATCTTATAACAATGCCGCGGGATCCAATATCAACAGGTTCAGGCCGAGGCCTGGCAGTGACCTGGATTCGTGGCCTCGTCCCTGAACCCCTCCCCCCCCTACCCCCACGGGAAGCGGCCCGGGCTGCCCGGATCTGCAGTTGCACACCATAACTGTCATGGCTTTTGATGGGCCTCATTGTCAGCTTTGATTATAAGTGGCTTTTTCTCACAAACTCGTTTATAATCCAAAATAAAACATAACAGCAGATAATATACAACAGAACATTTTGTTTTCATAAACCTATATTGTCCCACTGCTGGTCCAAGGTCACCCCCAAATTTTTCCACTTCTCCCTGTCTGTGGCAGTCTCCCACCACTCCTTCTCGAAATTCAAAAAATCGTCCCGCCGACGCTTTTTCGGCCGACCCCGAGGTCACCGTCCTTTAGGTATCCAGAGTGTGTTGATAGTATCAACGACATCGTATCCGTCGCGGGTAATACCTGGTTGATAGACGCACAGGACAGAGGAGGCTGGCAAAAGAGAAATGAGGCCTATACCCAGCAGTGGGTGATTCCGGGATGAGATGATTATGATATATAATATAATAACAGAATATCTTTACAGCAAAACGTTATATTTGAGCACTGAGCTTTCAGTTAAATACATAAGAAATGTATAAAACATACGGTGACAAAGATTTCTTTGGATATTAAAAATATTTAAGTTTTATTGAGTCACATCAGCCTGATCCGCGAAACCAAGCATAAAGCTAGTGTTTAAGGCGCTGTGAGTCGACGTATCGCTAATTTTTAGACAAAAAAATATAATATTTCTAAGCAAGTTACGACTTCAATTTTTTGTATATTTTTCTTCAGTTCTTTATCTAGATTTTCATCTACGGAAAACACAATAGCATATTTTTTATCGACAGGTTTTTTTTTGAAAACTTCGCCTTTTTGAACATTAATACGATTTATTGTAATAATCTCTGTAATAATATCTGCTACGAATCACGGAGCAACGAAATAAATACCTTAATATAACATGTTTGTTTTTGACAAGTATCCAAAAATAATGTTCCATCCCAGAACTTTAGATAGAGCAAAAAAGTTCCGAATCTTTTGATTTACATAAGAGGAATTTGCATGTAAAGGAAGGCAAACTCGTAAGAAAACTTTCCCGATTGATCTTAGTAAGCACTTTGGCACAGTGTGAAATTTATAAACAGTGATGCATCTTTATTAAATCGTCTGAATTCGACTCACACTTACAAACGCAACTTGAACTACGTAAAATGAGTCACGCGTTGGATTGTACTAATTGTACTGCGTTGTGTAATAATTACCATAAAATTTTAAAATGTCCATTAGTCGCTGAAACACAGTTTACTTAAAACTTCAGCACATTTTTAGCGAATGTGGTGTCTCTGGTCTTAGAATAAACCCTTCCGTCTCCTCCCATGGATGTTGTAAAAGCTGACTAAGGGATTACCTGGACTGTTACGAGTAGTAAGATACGTTGGTATTTTGGTCATTTTTCTTTTTGGCCATTAGTCCTGCAAATCTAAGATTTGTCCGCTTACTAAGGAATGTGTTATTAATGGAGGAAAATGTTAGCGTGAGAAGCAATGGCGGCGATGAGCTCACCACTTTTCACGTCTATATTCCACGATGGTGCAACTCAACAGTGAAAAGAGGCCCATTGAGGCTCTGCCTACCCTTTCAGGGAACAAGGCGTGTGTCTATGTATGTATGCTTTCGAAAAATTACTCATTTGAATGATCTACTTACAATGCTAGGAACAATACACAATTTTCATTTTTTTATAAGCATAAAAGAACTAAAATGAAATTGAAATACTTAGTACTACTTTCGTATCACCGAATCTTTCTTGGTCACCCCATGTTAGACCTGAGACCAGCAGCTTGAGATATGGTGAACCAGAAAAGAGCCTAAGGGACCAAAGGTCACAGAAACAGTGTGGTGAAAGGATTCAGGAGGCTCCTTTCATGCATATTTCACATGTCTTCGAATCTTTGGATATGCCGGTTTCCTTACGATGTTTTCCTTACTTGTTGTCACTAGAATCGGGATATTTACCATGATTTTCGAGTTTTGATTGTTCCCGATATTTCGGCACAGTTGCATGCGCCATGATCACGGAAGCACAACTAAAATCTTTGCAAGTATTTGTTATTGGCAGATATATCGATCTACCCTCTTTCTCACTCTTTTATTACGAACGATACCACTACCATCAGTTTCATTGTCACACTTCACTCCATCTCGACACACAACACTAACGGTATCCGGACGCGTAGCAGATACCACACTTTTTTGATTCTTACACATTCGCACCACAGGCTTCCATACTTAATAATTAAAATCCATCTTCTCTATTGAAATTTCTAACCTCAGTATTCTCAATTGCGTCGTGTACCATTCTTGGTATCTAATGTCGCTCTATTGATTACCTGCGGATTGTGTAGCTCGATCCAACGATTTGAGCCAGTTTTCAAATGGGTTTGTTTTTTTCAGCGTAGAGTGTGCTGCCTTATGAACTTTTGCTGATTCTCTCTATCATCTTACTTTTGACTGCCTACCTAAGTAAGGCTTTTAAGTTGGTTTTCCTTTTTTATTTTAATCAGCTTCCACTTGTTCTCGAGGCACCACACAGGCGTTCCCCACATAGTAGTAAGAAGGATCATCAAAAGAAAAACAGACCGTGTTTGTTGCCTGATTCTTCTAGGTCTGGTTGCGTTGGAACAGGAGTAAATGTAAATTTATTTTTTAAGACGATCGAAAATGATCCTTGTGATTTCAATGAATAAAATACTTTTTGACTTTGACTTTTACTTCCTTCACAGTCTTATTAGAGCAAGTAATGCGCATATTTTTCAATTGAAAAACAAACCGATTGGCTTTCGAACTCACGTCCTCAGGATCGGAAGTCGGGGGCCCACTAGCTAGACCATCAGTGCTCAAATTACTGAAATAATTGAATTACTGTATTCTAGGTTCACTTTGCCAGCCCTTGTTTTTAGTTATATCAGATTTCGAAGGCAATAAACTCCAGCCGAACATTATGGAGCATGAAACGCGTATTGGAGTATATACATGGAACTCTACTCAGTAGATCCGAGTGGTACGGCCATAAAAATTGTAACGAACCGTATAGGTCTCTACAAAAGAGGCTGTTCTTTATCGGGAAAATGATTCGGAAAATTCGCGACCTCTGCTGCTTAGAAATGAACTTATTTGGTCCTGAATTGTTTTTTCGGCAACTCAATTTTGGTCAGTCTTTGCTACAGAGTCAATATTGTTTTAATAAATTCGAGTTTTTGTGGTCTTTCTTCGTAGACCTCTAACGGAAAAGTACATCAATGTTTAAAGCACCTCTGTGGCGTGGCGGGCGGGTAGCCTGCTGAGATGCGAGAGGTTGCGCCACGGGACAAATGTTTGTATGATTTGCAAATATTTTTTCCGGTTCTGGGTGTTGTGGTACCATGGTGCTCGAAGTTCCTGATACTCAAGACACAGGGGACCCTAGTGTGTGATCAGGACTATGTGTGTGACTGTTGGGGTGTGACTGTTGGGGTGTGTTACAAAACATTGTGTATGTCTATGCATCCACCATCACAATGTTTTCTGGTTAAAACAAAAATGTGTTTAAATAGAGGCAGTCATGGGACGCAATGGCGGCGATGTGCTCACCACTTGACACGTCTTTTTCCCACGATGGTGAAAAGAGGTGAAAAGAGGCTCATTTGAGGCTCTGCATACCCTTTCGGGGAAAAAGGCGTTTGTCTATATGTAAGTAAGTATTTGTGTAAAATATTAGGTATTTTTTTAGGTAGAATCTAAGTATATCCAGTCTACATTTTTGTTTTAAAATAAACGCACAAATCTTCTTTCTAAACACAAAGAAACAAACTTGTCACTCTGATTCGACTGTTCAATTTGTATACTTCACAAAAGAAAACATTCATTTGTCTTACAAGGGCAATTAACTGTCTACTTTATGAAATTCCAAATTAAATACCTCAGCACTATATGAACAAGCTATAGATTGCAAACGAGAGACTAGTTTATTTATCTGATCATACTAAAGTGAACAGTGGGCCAAAATAACCGCTATATGGAGCCCTGACAGAGCGAGACGGCGTCGCGGCGGACCACGCAGGAGATGGCGCGATGAAATAGATACCTTTAACACAGATTGGCAAACAATAGCACAGGATCGTAGTGACTGGAGGATATGGGAGGAGGCCTTTGCTCAACAATGGGATGATTCAGGCTAACAGTAACAGTAACTAAAGTGAACAACAGTAGCACATCCATCAAAATGTGAAAAAACAGGTAAACTAGACAAATAACATCACAATGAACATAATGCCGTAAAAATGGAAGGAGGGCTTTGACCACAAGTAGGACATAGCAGACTCAGGGATGAACTGGGCATAAAACCACAATAGACAACAACAATACTAGCACCAAAAGAATTGAGAAATAATGGGATACTTTAACCCAGCAAGGCACATAGGGCTCAACAACAATTATTAGCACCAAAAGAATTGAGAAATAATGGGATACTTTAACCCAGCAAGGCACATAGGGCTCAACAACAATTATTAGCACCAAAAGAATTGAGAAATAATGGGATATTTTTACCCAGCAAGGCACATAGGGCTCAACAACAAAATTGGCACCAAAATAATTTAGAAATAATGGGATACTTTTACCCTACAAGGCACATAGAGCTCAACAACAATATTAGCACCAAAATAATTTAGAAATAATGGGATACTTTTACCCAACAAGGCACATAGGGCTCAACAACAATCTAGGGATCAAAATGATTAAGAAATAATGGGACAATTTTACCCAGCAAGGCAGATAGGGCTCAACAATTAGCACCAAAATAATTTAGAAATAATGGGATACTTTTACCCAACAAGACACATAGGGCTCAACAACAATATTTAGACTTCCAACAAATGTATCACATAACAATCAAGAACACGATATTTATAGACTTACATTTATGGACTTGTTGCTTTACTTGCTTTAAGTCAATTGAAAGTAGGTTTCCCATAACTCTGTAGTCTCCAATTCAAGCAGGCTGTTGAGTGCGAATTAATAATTGCGTTATAGCAAGTCCAGTTTTTCCTATAGAAAAACAATCCGAAGTTATATTTTCACACCACCTCTCCACTGACCACTGTCCTGACGAAAGTGTCCAATTTATTTTTATTTATTTTATTTTATTTATTAGGATTTCCAATGAGTAATACACATCACTTAAAAATATAATAAACTAATGGATGCGTTCCCTGTGCTTACTCTGTAAAGGAAACCACAGCTAACGCAGGTATAATAAACAAAGAGTAAGTGCATATTAACATTTTGAAAAAGTACACCAGAAGATTATACATTGACTAAGAGAAGAAGATTATCGGGACTGTAGATAAATCACAATTATTAACAAAACAAAATCAAAGAAAATAATTAAAATAATTTTAAATATATCGACACAGTACAGGACTTAGATAAATTAATATTAATATTGATACTGAGTAATAATTAAAATATACATATGGCAATTGATAAAATAAAATAACAATTGAACAATGTGCCAGAAATATGAAAAAAAAAGACAATAATAATGACAACACTAATTTCATGATATTATTAATAATTTCATTAAAGTATTTGCGATTATCAAAATATATAAATGGCAGCAGCCTTACAGATGACACTATAAAAAGTAATGGTAGACATAAAATTTACAACACTTTGTCAATTAACAATTCACAACAATCTAACATTACACAAATGTACACAAAATAATAATTCCAAAATGTATTAACATCGTCATAATAATCATATTTAATATTAATTTCTCACACCAAACAACAAAAACAAGTCAATAAGTTTAAACTATAAACACTAATTTACAATATTTCAAGTAGGTGTATTTATCCGACCAGCTCCTGAGATGCCGATCCAATTACATATCATGCAACCTCAACGTAAAGTAAAGCATTTTAAGCATTACCTCTTTAAAGTTTGAAGGTTGTATGAAACTCCCTAGTTTGAATTCGGAACGTAAAATTCATATAAAAACTCGTGGAAATCTCTATGCCCATATGGCATTGTAAAGAGGTTTGTTTGAAAATAGAACTGGCCACTATAAACAGAACTCAATTTTAAAGAATGTGAAACAAAAGACGGTGTTTGGTGCTGTGATTTTCAGTGAATTTTTATTGTCTCGCAGAAGGTGTGAAAAGTATAAAATGCTCCTCTGGGAGAAAGCCTGTCTTCGTCTTGGGCAGCTTGAAACCCTCGCTTCACTCAGGACTCGACCTAACTCCCTCGGTCGTTACGCTCAGGGTTCAATATGCCACCCACGCCTTAAGATACTGCTTTATCCCCTGGTGCATAATCGACTATTCCTATACTCTTTAATTTTTAAGAAAGACGGGCATTTCGTTATTTTTCAACCTTTTTTTTTGTTTTTTTATCCGAGCTTACGGTTCACACCATATCATGCGCAGTCCCACACTCTCCTATTATACCTCCGAGTTGGAAACATAAACCTGATAAAAAGTCAAGGAAAATAGACGAGGAAAAATACGGCTGGTAACATTTTATAATGAAAGAGAAAATTGTGTCAGGTGATAACTTGGGCAAGCACTTAGGGTGGCGTCTTTAATTACGACATTAAAGTCACGGTCGAATAACTCCACTCTTTGGGACATTTACAACGTATAATAAAAACAAAGTTTTTATAGTTCTAAGATTGTAGGCTGTTTAAAAAAACTTTACGATACTTTCTTTTTAAAATGATCTGGATCGTTTACTCAGGGCTCTCAGATTTCAATATACTTACAACCTTTGTTTATACACGCTTAAGTTAACAATGTACCTTTTTGTACATATAAAGGCTAACAAAATTAATTTAAAATTGTACCTTCATTTAGAGAAGTTGCTAGGGGAATGCCCGCGAACATCGAGCAACGCAGGCCTCCGTACCGATGCCCGCGAATGATTGCGTTGAGTTTTTTCAATACAAACTTCCAAACCCTGCTGCACCGCGTTAAGGGGTGAATTTCGGAAATTCCTTTCTTAGTGGAACCCCTTGATCACAAAAGGAATGTACTTTCCAAATTTTAGGTCTATAAGAGTCATTCCAGTCAGGTTTATAAGAGATTTTGTGTTTATCCATTACAAACATACAAACAAACAATTAATCAAACAATGTTTACTTCTTTATAATATTAGTAAGCATAGAAGGAAAATTAAAAAAAAAAACTCATCTAATGAACAAAAATTGGACTGGTTTGGATATGGTTTCATTTGCATAAAACAAATACGGTCTCTCTATAAAAGTTCATGGAGATCTGAAATTGAAATAAAATGTAGGTAACTTAAACGTTATTAGTAACAGAAGTCGTAATAAATTCAGCGTTGATGAGGCTATTGCTTGCAGGCCACCGAGACGCTAGCGAAAATACTTAATTCATTTTTAGTTTTTGGTATATAAAATATAAATTCTTTTTTTTAAGAAACCTGTTGATATTTTATGTTTCCCGGCTGTCTGAAGGTCAGCCCGGGTAAATTAGCGCGTTTTTTACCATGAATGTCGCAAAAAAATATTTATTACCGAGTTGGCCCAAACGGCTGGATGGATTTTGATGTATCATTAGAATCTTCTTGATTCGGAGAGTGCTATAAAAGTGCAACAAATGTTGAAAAATCTATTATAATGGCTACCAAATGACAAAATTGCTGACATATATAAGGGTATCAATGACATCAACATAGGTACTTAGTATATTATTTTTCAAGTGTAAACCACACTTTATGGATAACATTAAATTTAAATGTAACCCAAAAATTCCGTTCCAGCGGGACTCGAACCCGCAACCTTACCTGTGATCGGCAATGCCTTTACCAGTTCGGCCATAAAACACTATGACGGCGCTATAGCCGAGTTGATAGTGCCCACAAATTTCGTCTTCAGCGTCATAGTGTTCTATGGCCGAACTGGTAAAGGCATTGCCGATCACAGGCAAGGTTGCGGGTTCGAGTCCCGCTGGAACGGAATTCTTGGGTTACATTTAAATTTTATATCAACATAGGTATCAGAATAAAAGAAAGTTAGTATGCAAATTAAAAAAATTATATTAAGACATTTTAGGTAAAACCATATATTATGAACCAGAGAGCATAAAAGGAAAACTAAGAATTAAAAAAACTGTATAACATGTGTTATCAGGTTAGCACTTTTAGAGTAAAATACACTATATACACTTAAAACACACTACTTGCTTTTAAATACATGATCCAAATCATAACTTTTGAAACTATCATGGTTATGCTCTTTCACTAGAAACGGGATCACCATGACATTGTAGTTGGCGTATGCAACTGTGCCGAAATATCGGGATCAATTAAAACTCAAAAATCATGGTAGTTCCCGTTTCTAGTGAAAAGTATGTTAAGTAGACGTTAGAGAATTACTTACAAATAGAGACGATAGGTGAGTTTTTGAAGATGGCGATGGAATTGTCTAGTATTTTGTAAAACTACATCCTCTTTACTACACGTGTAAGGTGAACACAATAGTAAAATCACAGCAAAATTCCGTTGTCAACCTAATTAGTTAGGCATTATAACTACAAAACATGGCACGGAACGATGAGACACGGTAGAGTCACTTGTATAATCGTGATAGGTATTCATAGCAGAGATGAGAATGTTGAGATGGATGTGTGGAGTAACAAGAATGGATAAAATAAGGAATGAGTATATAAGAGGAAGTTTGAAAATTGCACCAGTGACAGAAAAGTTGAAAGGAAATCGTTTAGCTTGGTATGGGCATGTTATGAGGAGGGATGAAACGCATGTAACTAAGAAAGTTATGAATATGAATGTTAGTGGATGGAAAGGAAGAGGAAGGAAGACCTAAGAACATATGGACGGATTGCGTGAGAGACGATATGAATGAGAAGGGAGTGAATGATGAGGTGACGGCTGACAGGGGAGAGTGGAAGAAAAAGACGTACTGCGCCAACCACAAATAAATTGGGAAAAGGGCAAGACAATGATGATTCATTGCAAAAAAAAAAATTGCACCCTTACACCTTCTACCGAATTTTCTTTATATTTTTCCATACCTAATATAATATTTGTATTTTATTATCCATTCTCACTCAGTTGTTTCTTATGTATTGTTTATTTGTTTACCTGTAGACTGTTACTCGTAACGCGACGTCACCCAGTCTAGGTTCAGGCTGAAAACCAGCGTCGATATCGTCCTCGGTCGGTATCGTCATTAAGCTGAGGCTGGACCTGTTTAGCCGCACACGTAGGGAAAGACCAATTTTACCCATTCCATTACGAAGGGTCTAGTTTTACGTTTATGTTTAAAACCTTATGGGTATTATTTTTTTGTGTTTTATTCTTTTTTCTATGTAATATTTCTTTGTTTTTTTGTTTACGTGCTATTATTATTTTTTATTTGTTATTTCTCTTAAGTGTGTGTGCTACAAATAAATCTTTCTTTCTTTCTTTCTTTCTTTCTTTCATTGCATGTAATTAGATATTTACATCATACCCTGCAGACTTGCAGACCAACGCGGTAGAACAACGGACACCAAATTCTAAAAGTGACTTTTGTGTCGAAATTCACTCACAAACAAGTTTTTAGCTACCAACTATATTTTTGTTTTAATATGTTAGCCGAGTCAGTCATGGGAAGTAATGGCGGCGATAAGGTCACCACTTCTCACGTCTATATTCCCACGATGATGCCACCCACGGAGGAAAGAGGCCCATTGAGGCTCTGCCTACTCTTTCGGGGAAAAAAGGCGTGTATCTGTGTCTATGTAGTATAAAAGCTATGTTTTTTTGTTTTAAAATATATCTTTCAAATAACCAACATACATACATACATACATACATACATACATAGACTCACGCCTTTTTCCACGTAAGGGTAGGCAGAGCCTCAAATGGACCTCTTTTCACTTCGTTGCACCATCTTGGGAAATAGACGTGACAAGTGGTGAGCTAATCGCCGCCATTGCTTCCCACGACTGATTCTGCGAACGCTTTCTTCCAGTAATAACACATTCCTTAAATAAGCTAGAAGCCAGGACAAATATTTTGCTAACGAATATTACAAATAAGTCCGGGTTTATGAAATTAGTTAAATGAGCCCAAACACTGGCAGGCTACTTACTTTTAGACATCAAGGAGTTCTGTTGTCCAACTTCCATCTCCATCATCAGATCATCTCGCTTGTACAGTGGCGGAATGAAAAGGTTCGTCAGTTTTCAAAGTAATCCCCTTAGCTTGTCACAAGCACATATTACCTTTTCCAACTACTCTACGTAGCAGACTGCTGTATAGAAAACCATAATTTAAATGTTTATTATAAAGATCAAAATCGCACACCTTTGATCAGTTGCTTGTTTAAGTTTGGAACGACTTTTTTAGGGTCCCGTACCCAAAGGGGCCAAACGAAGCCCTATTGCCCTCGCTCATCCGTCTGTCCGTCTCTCTATCACACGGGTCTATAGCGGCTAATCCATTGAAGTATCCATATTTGTACTATTTATGTATCTTACTGACCCAAATCCAAAAATAATAACCAAAAACCATTTTGAAGTATGGTTCCCGTACATGTTAAAGTGGGGAGGGAAAAATAAATGTGTCGTACCCTAGCATGTGGAGTATAATTTTAGAGCTTATTAAGTAGAATAAGACTGTATTTTTTAAGTTCAATTTAATTTCCAGTTAACCCAAAAACTCGTTTTTTTTTAAATATTCTACATACTTATTATGAATATTTTACGAAAAAATTATAATATTTTAGAAAATAGAAACATTTTGAGAATTTTCTCATATTTCTATTACAAACAGATTTAATTTTGCGTTTGGATTAACTAAACTTAGGCAATTTATAACTTCTACATTTGTTACGGATCCACAAATTATATAATAGTTTATACGACGGAAACCTGAATGCGAGAGGTCCGATGCGCACTTGGCCAGTTTTTTTTTGAGTTAGCTAGAAGTTTTGTCATTTTATTCGTAGACTATCTGTCATTCAATTGCTGCTAATATCTGTTGTCATGGCAACTGAAGGTTATTTTCGTAATATTGACAATACTATGTCGGTATAACAGTACCAATACAATACTATGTCGGTAAAGCAGTACCTATGTTTTTTGCATTGAACAACCAAAAATAGGCCCTAAGGTGACGAACATTTTAATTCCACCACTGTACCATAAAATTAAATTTTAACCGAACTTCACAGGTATGCAAAAAATCTGCTTTATCGGATTCCAGCAAGTGCTTGAATAATAGATTACAAATCTTGAACCGGAAATACAGACGGAAGCGGAAATACATAAGAATGAAGGAAGTTAAAAGCTTTTAAAAACATTACATATGCATGACATTCTGGCACTGAATTTATTTCTACTTGAATAAGATTATTTACTTCCAAACTCGCCTTATCTACTTGTGATTTGAACGAAGACGGTTTTTTTTTCTTTATAATTGGCGCCGCACGGCTTGTGCATTTGCCATTTTTAATTGTATTTATTGTAATTTCAATATATTTTGCAACGTTACACTTCTTCAAAATCGTCAGAGTCACAGTTAAGTCATGTTTTAGTGTGCGTGGTGTGTCCGGCCTAAGAATAGACCCCTCCATCTCCTCCCATGGATGTCGTAAAAGCCGACTAAGGGATTACCCGGACTTGTTAGAAAGATTTGTTGGTATAAGATTTGTCCTGGCTGCTAGCTTATTATGGAATGTATTATTACCGGAAGAAAGCGTTAGTTGAGTCAGTCGTGGGAAGCAATGGCGGCGATGAGCTCACCACTTTTCACGTCTATATTCCACGATGGTGCAACCCACTGTGAAAAGCGGCCCATTGAGGCTCTGCCTACCCCTTCGGGTAAAAAGGCGTGTGTCTATGTATGTATGTATGTATTTATTGTAATTTCAATATATTTTGTAACGTTACACTCCTTCAAAATCGTCAGAGTCACAGTTAAGTCATGTTTTAGTAAAACGGCCATTGTTTTTCTAAATACTTATTACTTACTTTGAGTTATATATATTTTGTAATCTAAAACTTGAAAGTACTTTGTTGAATATTGTAGGTACCCACCACACCTAAATGGGTACAACTAAAATAATAGTACTAGGCTATATGCATCTATTGTATAGTACGCGTCATGTAAAAAGAACGCTGGAACGTATGTAGAAGTATGACCGCCAGCGTTCTTTTTACATGACGCGTATTATACGCAAGTGCGAAGGAAATCCTCCCACAGCGTCAACAATACATTGATTTTCCGCATTTTCTTTTGTCCGCTACTTATTTGAATTTAATAGAATTGAATTTACTTTGAAAGATAAATCTGTTTGTCGAAGAAGCAATTTGATTAAAAGAATGCAGTTATAATACATTTATTTACAGAAAGAATAATACAAGGTATGTACAAAATACATAGGAAAACGCTATGCTACCTGAAAAGCGCTGCAAGCGATCTAAAGGTAGCTCAACTGATCCAAAAGGAGTTATACAAAAGGCAGAATTATAATTACAGCTTCATCAGACGCGTCTGTATATTTTCTGTTTAGAAAATGGTAAATACATTTAAAAGGGTACATTTTTAAAGGTAAAGACATTAACATTTTAAAGTAACAGAACTAAAATCCTTCGGGTAATATACATACACTTGAAATAACTGAAATTGAAGAAGACTTTGAAAGAAAAGAAGAACAAAAAATTCTTTGGTTTTGTTCTGACACTTGGAAAAATGTTCCTGGACGCCGAATAAAAAAGCGTGAACACAATGCTGAAAAATCGGCTGTTTCATTTAGTACTCATAGTACTAGTACTACTTCGTGTCATCAGTTCTTTCTTGGTCACCCTGCTTTAGTTCGGAGAACATCGTGAAGTATGGTGGCCCTAAAAAGGGCCTAGTAACCGATGCTAAAAGAACCAGGGTGGTGCAAGGACATACTTTTTTAGAAACTACAGATATTTAAGATTGACTTGTACAGTGAAAGCATATCAGGATGCTTGTGAGGATGCTCATGCTTGGTGAAGAGTGCTTAGCAATAGCATTTGAGGCAACGTGTCTCACCCACATAGTTGCTAGATTATTTGCAATGCGTTTTGCGATATCTGTTCTTAGTACATTATGCATGCCATTCCGATGTTTTATTCTTGTATAAACTAATACATGGCTTCGTGGACTGTCCTGAAGTCTTAGCACACATCAATTTAGAGGTCCCCCGGCAAAGCAGCCGGCTAGCAAATAGAAAGTCTTTTAGGTTACCGCATTGTCGAACGAACGTCATGCAACATTCTCCATTGTACAGGATGTTTTCCTATTATAATGGAATCCGATCCTCCTATAATATTTTTTCTGGTTCTCTGGCCTACGCAAAAGTGAACATTTATAAATTATTTACTGAATAATGTTTACTTTATATTTTTTAGTTACTTAGTTTTTATTTTTATTTTTGTAGAGTTATAATTGCCATGTCCACACATGATTGCATGTTGCGTTCACTAGTATTAGAGTTTACACCGGAAATGCCAGTAAAACGTAGTACTGTAAGAAGTTGTTATGTGTATAACTCGAGTTGTGAACCAAATAAAAAAAAAAAAAAAAAAAAACATTGTGCCGTTCTATTATTCTATTAATTCTTGTGTCCTATTATTTATTCAATGACACCGTGTAAATATCGTATTAACATATTCAGAAAATTCCGGTAATCGCACCTGTGTGAGCCCGAGAAAGTCAAACCCGCCTGTCCTCTTTGCTAGTTCCGAATTCTAATAAGTTTTATGTAAAAAAAAAACAATAGAGGCTTTTATAAAATTAGTGATCGTATCCTGTGCTGATCAAAATGAGCTTTAACACGGCCAGTCTACTATTAGTTATCCATCGAGGATTTCCGTTGTCCACCTTCCATCTCCATCATCAGATCAGTTCGCTGTCACCATCACATTGTATTTGTCATCGGAACTTGATAGGTATGCCAAATTTCAGCTCAATCGGTTGATGACAACTGCTTTAAAATTCAGTTGCAAGATTCCACCCGGACATCCAAGCTTTTACACTTACACCCTCGTTTGAACGCGATCTCACCTGTTGGTAAGTGCGGCCGACGTTGGAGCACGAGGTTCTAGAAGGCACCTATTCACAGTCACCCACATTATAGTTTTCAGGTAAGACAGACACCGGTAATGTGTTCCATTTCTTAGCTGTTCGCATTATACAGGTGGAACAGAAACCCTTAGTTCGAATTACCATCGGAACTAATTTCGCCGCCTACCTCATGCTCAACTCATACATACATCAGTATTTCTCACATTGTTATGCTAATTGATGGAAAAGTATAGTGTAATGCGTAAATTATACAGGCTGTTGAACTGTACTCGCGAGATATTATTACAAGCTTTTATTTATATGTATATGTACATTGCATATGTACATATATGCTTCGACCAAAGTAAAATATTTACGTCGATGCATATATGTATGTTTGCCGGGTGGAATCTTGCAACTGAATTTTAAAGCAGTTATCCTCAACCGATTGAGCTGAAATTTGGAATACGATGACAATGCAACATGTTGACAGCGAGCTGATCTGATGATGGAGACGGAAGGTGGACAACGGAACTCCTCGAGGGAAAATAGTAGACTGGCCGTGTCTAGGCTCATTTTGATCAGCACACGGTTACGATCACTAATTTTACAAAAGATTGTATTGTAAAATAGATTCTTCACAAAAAACTTAGTTCTATACTCAAGTTGAAATTCACCTTGCCATTCATTTCGGTGAGTAAACTGGTTGTATAGGAAGGTAGATTTTCCACTCGGATATTGGATTGAAATAAAGATAGATTGTTAAGGATCACGGCCTCTGTAAATATTGCTAGAGTACAAACCGACAACCTGTATCACTGTGCGAGTTATATAAATAAAAATAATAAATAAATAAATAATGCTTGACAGTTCACACAACATTATCTAGCCCCAAGCTAAGCAGAGCTTGTGTTATGGGTACTAGACAACTGATATACTTAACACAATATAATTACATGGATAGATATTTTTTATTATATGTATAGAAAATACCCAGAACACCCTGAACAAATATCTGCAGGTCGCACAAATATTTGTTCCGAGGCGGGAATCAAACCCACAACCTTCTGCGTCGCAGGCGAACCTTCGCCCGCCGCGCCACAGAGGTCGTCTATGTAGGTCAGATATGCTATCTAATTGACTGAATTGTGAATTTGTCCTTAATTAATTTAATTGATGTGATTATTCAACCGCCGATTTGTTTTGTTTGTTTTATAATAATTACCCGGACTTATTGATAAGATTGACGACCTCTGTGGCGCGGCAGGCGAAGGTTGGTCTGCGACGCAGGAGGTTGCGGGTTCGATTCCCGCCTCGGAACAAATATTTGTGCGATCGCAGATATTTGTTCAGGGTGTTCTGGGTATTTTCTATGTATAATAAAAAATATCTATCTATTTAATGTATTGTATTAAGTATATCAGTTATCTAGTACCCATAACACAAGCTCTGCTTAGCTTGGGGCTAGATAATGTTGTGTGAACTGTGTCCAGCATTATTTATTATTTATTATTCGTTGGTATAACATTTGTCCTGGCTGCTAGCATATTATGGAATGTGGAAAGCGGTAGCCGAGTCAGTCGTGGGAGGCAATGGCGGCGATGGCTTCACCACTTGTCACGTCAATATTCCACGGTGGTGCAACCCACAGTGAAGAGGCCCATTGAGGCTGTGCCTACCCCTTCGGGGAAAAAGGCGTGTGTCAATTTATGTATGTATGTATATATATGTAACTATTATGTAGGCCATTCTGTGTCGAAAAAAAACCATCTCAGTGGTGGCGATAGAGCAGAGTCGTAGAGTCGTAGAGTAGATTGACAACCCCTGTGGGGAGGCTGGTGACGGTTCGGCTGCGACGCAGGAGGTTGTGAGTTCGATTCCCGCCTCAGAACAAATATTTGTGCGATCTGCAGATATTTGTTCAGGGTGTTCTGGATGTTTTCTATGTATAATAAAAAATATCTATCTATGTAATGTATAGTATTAAGTATATCAGTTAACTAGTACCCATAACACAAGCTCTGGCTTAGCTTGGGGCTAGATAATGTTGTGTGAACTTGTTATTATTATTGCATTATTTTTTATTATTTATTGTTGCATTATTTATTATTATTTATTTATTTTATTATTGTAAATCGCGTTCTCCGCACTCGGCTAATTCTTATCAGGAAGGTAAGGGTAATGTCCTTTAGTAAAATATTCTGTATGTTCTTCCTCAAGAGCCGCAAAGTTAGTAGGTATGAGATCATGTTGCGGCACGCGTTAGCCAAGGACTGCTCGTCATGTTATACAATTTGATCTTCTAATGATGTGCTATTCTTTTAAACATTCTTGTAAACTTACTCACGAAAACCATCTCTATATATATTTTTTTTAACTACGTAAAAAAGCCGATAAAGAATGACGGTTGTAGCAGATTGCTTACCTGATGTTAAGCGGTAACCTCTGCCTTTAACAATGCATTACCTCATACGTCCACCTAGGGCGCACCCCATGCGGCATTGCAAAGGCCCGCCACCCTGAGACATAAAGATGAAAGTCTCATGTGCCTGTAATTTCACCGGCACCCATACCCTATAAACCAGAAAACAGCAATGCGAGCACTACTGCGGCAGAAATAGATACGGAGGTAGTACTTCCCCGGACGAACTCTTTCACAAAAAAAGTTCTACTACTCCTAAAACTACTAGTATTTATTCTGTGGTACTAATACTTTATAACAGTTTTAGAAACAATAGAAAACTTAGAACTTAACTTAGAACTTTTATACAAAAGTTCCTTATTTATGTACGGCTAGTGTCCTCGCGTTCTGCCAGAATAAAAAGTAGGGCAATTATCTATGTGCCAAATTTCATCAAAATCGGTACAGCTGTTTTAGCGTGATTCAGTAACAAACATCCAAAACATTGTTACTTTGAAATTTAATATGATATTTGTGGGTTGAACGAAATACATCTCTAATATTCGTATGTTCTCTAAACTGTGTTAGCACGGTACACTCTTACTTTGATTGATTTAATTATGATATCGAAAACTACACTTTATTTACGGCATGACTCTTGTTCCGTGGGAGAAGGGTAGGCCTTTGGTGTGGGACGCTACATGCGTTGATACCCTTGCGCCATCTCATCTGTCCGGGACATCAGTTAGGGCCGGTGCGGCGGCAGATTCCGCTGAGGACCTCAAAAGACGCAAATATGCAAGTCTCGACAGAGCTTACTTATTTGAACCTTTCGGGGTCGAGACTCTGGGTCCGTGGGGTTCCGGGGCCCTTCGCGTTTTCAAAATTCTTTCAGGGCATCTGGTCGAAGCGACGCGTGACCCGAGAGCTGGCTCTTATCTGGCTCAACGCATTAGTATTGCCATTCAGCGTGGCAATGCAGCCAGCATCTTAGGGACGCTTCCGTCTGGTAGTGATTTGGATCAGTTGAGCTACCTTTAGATCGCTTGCAGCGGTCTTCAGGTAGCACAACTGTTTCATATGTATTTTGTACATACCTGGTATTATTCTTTCTGTAAATAAATGTACTTTATTTACATTTAGAGAAACTTATTAGAGATGAAACACGAAATTGTTTATGTTTATATTAACGGGAGCGTAGCATCTGTAGATGTGTCTGATGGTGTCTGTCTGTCCCAGATACATCTACATCTACGCTAATATTATAAAGAGGGAAGATTTGTATTTTTGTGTGTGTGTATGTTTGTAATGAATAAACTCAAAAACTACAATTATTTCACCATTGGAAAGCTACATTCACCATTCACATTCATTCACATAGGGGGGGTAGGAGGGGGGCGGAGGCTGTTTTTCATCCTGAATCTACCCGTGCGAAGCCGGGACGAGTCGCTAGTTAAATGTTGCTGTCAATCTGATTAATTGAGAATTATTGGTGAGTCCGGCCTAAGAATAGAACCCTCCGTCTCCTCACGTGGATGTCGTTAAAACCGACTAAGGGATTACCCGGACTTGTTGATAAATTCGTTGCACCATCGTGGAATATAGACGTGACGAGTGGTGAGCTCATCGCCGCCATGGCTTCCCACGACTGACTCAGCTAACGCTTTCTTCCAGCAAAACATTCTATAATAAGATGGCAACCTTATCAACAAGTCCGGGTAATCCCTTAGTCGGCTTTTACGACATCCACGGGAGGAGACGGAGAGGTCTTCTTAGGCCGGACACACCACGGCACTGCAGAACTGATACGGTACTACTCTCTTAACATTGTTTGTTCCTACGGTATGCATGAATAGAATAATGTAGGTACATGAATAACCCACGTGTTGTCTGGAGTAGGTACTTTACGGTAGTTTATGGTGCTATGAAGCTATTTACGAACGTAGGTACATTTCACAGGGGGTCTGTTTAACTCAGCGTAGTCATTAACCAACTTCATAAAAGGCAGAGGTTCTATGTTCGTCTGTATTTTTTGTGTTCACTGATATCTCCGCCATTTGTGAACCAATTTGAGAAAAAAAACTATTTGTGTTTTTTGTGTTTTTAAGGGCTTCCGAGGTGGTCCCATGTTCACCATGTCGGGATCTGATGAAAGAGTCTCAGCGAATTCAAAGGAAATCCTCATACATTAATAGTGTGTTTGTGAATTTTTCATCATAACTAATTCAGGTTTTAGCGTCTAGGAGTCATCATCTCATTCTCGTGAGCTGATGATGAATGCCACAGCACTACTTATAAGTGTGCTTTCACACGCACCATAAGCACACCACGGCGGGCGTTGATTTGTATGACAAGTAATGAATTTTGTAAAAAATTAAAAAACCCTCAACGCAATGAAACGGCTTAGCCGATTTTGATCAAACATAGCTAAGAACACTCCCGACAAATTCACCTTTCAAACAAATATAAAAAAACTAAATTTGTTCATCCGTTTGGGAGCTACGATGCCACAGACAGACAGACAGACACACACACACAGACACGTCAAACTTATAACACCACGTCGTTTTTGCGTCGGGGGTTAAAAATGAATAGTTCAATTCACACGGGTCACATTTTGGCGACAAACTCAATCGTGTGGGCTATACCGACCACATCGCAACCACAACGCGACCAACAGCGACACCGCGCACTAGCCGCGCCACCCACGTTACCACAACGCAACTGCAAGAAGCTGCTGCGGCACTATCCACACGTAACCACTGGTTCACCACTTTTTATCGGTACGATGTGGTGTGGTTGTGGTACGTGTGAATAGTCGAGCAGACCTTTTATAGCTACGATGAATTCATAGGCAAGAGACATAGAGACATTAAAGCAAGCAAATTAGCAGCTCAGCCTATGCATTGTATAAATTATCCTCAACTGTCAACACAGAATCATTAATTACAGCTTATTATGGAATAGTGGAATCATCACTCAGATTTGGTATAATATTTTGGGGAAACTGAACTAACAAGGGCATTATCTTTAAAGAGCAAAAGCGGTGTATTAGATCGATGTTTAAAATACAAATGACTGATAGCTGTGAGCCACTATTCCTAAAGTATAAAATTCTCACACTTCAGTCGCTATATATTTTTGAAATAGCATTGTTTGTGAGAAAAAATCCTCTGCTATTTCCACGTAAAGCTGACGTTGCAGTCCGAAACACACGAGACAGACAGACAGACTATTTATACCCGGCTACAAAACAGCATTGTTACGGAAGAGTGTTGTCTGCATGGCAACACGTATATACAATAAAATACCAAACACTTTTAAAATCCTAAATAAGAATTTATTTAAATCTACGTTGAAACAATTATTAATAAGTTAATGTTATTACAATATTCGTGAATTTATGGAGGACACTTTGTGATTTTAGGGCTACTTATGACTTTAATTTTAGTTTAATGTACCAATTTAATTTTGACATTCTTTTGTATTTTTGAAATTTGCATGCTGAATAAGGTATAACATAATTGGAACTTACCTACTTATTTTTAAGACCTTTCATATGACATTATGTTCAAGCAAATAAATATATCATTATCTTTATAATAATCGTACCTAAACGTATTAATTTTGTATTGTGACTTTTATTATTTTATTATTTTGTTTATTTCAATAATGATAATTGTCTCATTGTTATTAATTAGTAATTAATTTTCACTAGAAACGGGATATTTACCATGATTTTTGAGTTTTATTAGTAATTGTTTTTTTATTTATTATTTATTAAGCTGTGATTAGCATAATTATAATATGTTTGTAAAACATTTTAGCTTCTTATGGCAAAGATAGCTCTTACAATATCGTACCAACCATATTGACGTACAATTAATATTGTGAATAAATAAATAAATATTAATAATGCTGGACAGTTCACACAACATTATCTAGCCCCAAGCTAAGCCAGAGTTTGTGTTATGGGTACTAGAATAACTGATATACTTAATATAATACATTACATAGATAGATATTTTTATTATGCATAGATGACTATTGTGACTATTAGTCCCTAAGAGTAAAACTGGATTGTAGATGTCTGTCGTCACGGTGATATTGCATTGAAGGGCACCTTCAAAGTGCAGATCAATACACATCCAAGTACTGCTCTCAAAGTAAACATGCAAGAGAGAAAGTTTCACGACTAAAATGTGACTTTATTAACGTTAAAAAATGATGTGAAAAGTTTCAAGTACAAAAGTCATTATTGCTGCAAGCTTAATAAAAAATAATATGGTTAGTAAGAAATGAGTATCCTAAATTATCAAAATTAATCAAACATACATACATGAATAAGCTCACGCCTGTGTCCCGGAGGGGTAGGGCAAAGACCACGGATTTCCACTTGCTACGATTCGACTTCATTCACTCTCATCACATTGTTCATACATGCTCGTCGGTTAAGGGTACTCGTGACCTGGGCATTTTCCAGAATATCTCCAATCCGGTCTAAATAGGTTCGCCGAGGTCCCCCCCTTCCCACTGTGCCATTCACGCTCGTCTTATGTACCAACTCGTTTCGTCGATCTATTATCGTCCATTCTTTCTATATGTCCAATCTAAGCATACCTTTCTCAATCCTTGTCACTACGTGTTGTTTAATTTCACAACGCTCTCTTACATGCTAATTCCTTATTCTATCTCTCAAAGTCACACCACACATACTTCTCAAAGCATTAAAATAATCAACCACCGAGAAAGTCTGCTAAGCTGCTATCATTCTTTTATTAGCTGAAACTGTGGGCAAGCTAATAATTTCGCTGAAACTGTGGGCAAGCCAATGATTTATTAGTTTATTATGTTCACTGCCGCTGTCTTATGTTCGTCTATTCTTCATTTTTGAAACAGTTAACAACGCATTTTGATAAACCGCCAACAAAAACAGAAGAGTTAACTTGCGTCTTTCCTCACATCAATACAATTGGGAAACAGCTTCAAACGACGATTTGATGGCTGCTCTAACGTATGTAGTGGGCTGTAAAACGTGTGCCCATGATGTAAACCGGCCAGGTAGCAGGTGGAGCGGTCAGTCAGATACACAGCGTAACTAAATACAGTGGCTCATTTCATAGATTTTATAGATAAGTAAGTCAACCGAATGGTCTTAAAGGGTCTAAAGACATGTCTAAAGACATGGCCCGGCTCATCTCACATTGCATTTTTGTCTCAAAAAGCTTCGCCACCTGTATCCAGAAATGACCACCGAATTTGGTTTCAAGGGGTGAAAATGCTTCAAATATTATTTAGGTTATTTTGTTCACCTTATCTAAAACAGATAAACTCTTGGCTGTCATTTAATAAAAAGGAGAAATATAATTTGATTTTGTAATGTTATCTTTAGTTCATGTGGCAGGATTATGCAATGTGCAACCGTGTTCAAATTCGGGGACAAACAGGAATTATTAATTCCTTTTTGTAAAAACTTCAAGGACAAACATGAATTATCAATTCCTGTCTCCCCTAATGGGGACAGATTCGGGGACAAACGGGAACTACTCGTTAATTAAAGTAAAAATAAATAAATAAATCAGTGCGCCATACAGAAGTTATTCTGGCTTTAAGGGAGTCAACATATTGTCCAATAGTCATCCAAATGAGAAGGTACACTAGTGCCGACTGGTTATGATTGAAAACACCTATTGGTTAAACTTTTATAGAAATCATGATATTTATTAAATTTTCTTATTAAATATCAAAATAAAGGGTTACTCATTAATGTTTTACGCTTAATAAGTTATTTTATTAAAAAATATCTTAATAATAAGCTTTCATGAAAAGTGATGGGAACCGTAAGCTGATCAAAGAGAGCTCAAAATACTGCTAAGTTACTATTAATCATCGAGGAGTTCCATTGTCCACCTTACGTCTCCATGATCAGATCAGCTCGCTGTCACCATAATATTGTATTGTCATCGAAATTTGACACGTATATCAAATTCCAGCTCTATAGGTTTGGTGCAACTGGCTTAAAACGCAGTTGCATGATTTGAAAACATACGCGAGGCGTTTTCGTTTAAGAAAAATTACTGCTACCGTGTGCATGTGAAAAGCTCCTCAAGGTCACAATGTTGCGCTACTTCGTTCGGTTTCGCTATGGCCAAAGAGAAGTGAGATACTTTTGTGTGAACGTTTATTTTAGGGCTATAATTTTCACCTGTTTTTACGCCAAGCTCTGGGTTGGAAAGGGGTAAACATTTTTTGCTGTTACGTTTGAAACTCTCGTAACTGTAAATACAGAAAAAAGGAAGAAAATCAACGTAACGTATTTTGTTATAATGTGTTATTTCACACAATTTGGGTATAAAACCATACCTGTAACAATAATGTACAATATCACAAAATAACGAGAAACTTCACGTATATTTCCTTCCTTATATTTGTATTTACAATTAAGATTACATTTTGGTGGCAGTCTAAATTTTTCTCAACAATTACAAAACATATGAATGTCATATTTAGTTACATGATTCTTCATACTACTGACTTTTTTGTAGGAACATTTCACGATTGGTTAAGTTTTATAGCAGAGAAAAAAATATCAAAGACACCTCATATAAAACAGAGATGTGCATTTTACAGGCAAACAGGACTGATTTAAGCCTCTAAATTTTCTAGGTAGATTCATTGTTTGTTCTTTTGTTCTTTTGTTTTTGGAAATAAAATAAATATAAATAAATAAAAATAAAAATTATAAATTATCCAAATACACTTCCATATTAAAGTAGGACTTTTTTTAATTAATCATCGTTTTTAATTTAAGGTTAAAAAACTGTTGTTAGAGTATTCGACCTTGTACGAAACCCTATACGAAACCATCCGAAATAATAGTTTATCAATGCGTCGCCTTAAATGTCTTTGTGTTTAAATCATTAGAAATTTTAATTCGTAGTATTTTGGAATATTTGGACGTTTATTTTCATAAAAACGTATCTGATGTTTTTGTCTTCAAATGTGGTCTTTTGCTTCTTAATAATGTGCTCATTTCAATAATTTAATTTTATGAATGAGTATTTACTTATAGTCAGCGTAGTTTTAGGCCAAGTACCTGTTTGAAAATAGGTACGAAAAAGCAACACTAAAGCTAGATTGGAAATGAGAAAACTCTTTGTGATGTCATAGCAAAGTCAGGGTTGAAATTGCCGTTATGAAGGTAAAAAGAAGTGAAAAGTTCAAAGGCTTTGCCTTGAAATAAAAGTACTGAAACTGAATGTGCATTTTGTAATTACTTTTGTGCTATATTGTTCTATCTATTAAGGTGGATGCTCACGCTTGCGGCGCGAAATTCAAATTTTTTGGTGTTTTTTGCCCATTACAGCTCATCAACACTTCTTCAGATAACTAAAGTTGAGTTCGCGACAACTAGGAGACTTAACACACATGTTTTAATTGATAGTATCTCATAAATATCATCAGTTTAGCTATGATACCCCTAAACACATTTTTACAGTGTTTTTGTTTGTTTAGGGGTATCGTAGCTAAACTGATGATATTTATGAGATACAATCAATTAAAACATGTGTGTTAGGTCTCCTAGTTGTCGCGAACTCAACTTTCGTCATCTGAAGAAGTGTTGGTGACCTGTAAGGGGCAAAAAACACCAAAAAAAACGAATCTCGCGCCGCAAACGTGAGCATTCACCTTAAGATGATTGGGTGTTTGAATATAATAACCTACTTAGCCTCTTAGCTCATATTGGCAACCAGGGATATTGATTATTGACTTTTAGGATGCTATCAATATCAAAGAGGATCTCTTGCAGATTTGATAGGAGTTATATTATTTTGATAGTCATTTTATTATATTTCAAGTTTCTTATCTTTGGCGAGGTTTTAATCTGTTTCTTTACAAGTTTTTTTTAGTTTATTTTGGTTAATATGTGTTTGCAATTATAACTTTGTTTAAGAGGAAAGTATATTAAGCACTCGTCCATACAAAATGATAATATGTTTATCCACTCCTAATATCATCCGATCTCAATGTTTTTTAGTATGTTATTGACACAATCAAATAATATTAAAAGATAAACGGCTAATTACCACTATTATTCGTCACTTTGCTGACGTTTCGAGACTGAGTTCAGAAGCCTCTTCATCATGAGCACCGCCCGCGACCGCGTTCGACGGTGGACCAGCGAATACGCGAACCGTCGAACGCGGTCGCGGGCGGTGCTCATGATGAAGAGGCTTCTGAACTCAGTCTCGAAACGTCAGCAAAGTGACGAATAATAGTGGTAATTAGCCGTTTATCTTTTAATATGATTCCCAACCACGATAGTTTCAATTCAATAAAATAATAGGTTTATATGTGTTCCTTTTTTCAAAATTTGCAATACGTTCAAACTCCCTACTTCAAGTTTTTTGTTTTTTTCTTTCAAATTTTGAAATAAGCAAAACCGTGATACTAGTAAACTCGGGTATCCTTTGAGTGGTTACACCGTATTTGTAACCGACTTCCAAAAAAAGAGGAGGTTCTCAATTCGTGTGTTTTTTATTGTTTGTTACCTCACATCTCCGTCATTTATGAACCGATTTGGAATAGTTTTTTTAGTTGACACGGTATATACTTCTAGATTGGTCCCATTTTCATCAGAATCTGGTTCTGATGACGGGATCCATCAGGAATTGAGGGACCTCCTCAAATATTATAGGCACACATATAGCAATTTCGGTATTTTCAGCAACAAATCAAGAATGTGTATTCAAAGAGCGCCATTTGGTGAAGTATAACTGATGATGAAGACCAGAGATGGCCATTGGAACTACTCAATGTTAAGTATTTCGCGGGTACGATAAGGTAACTTTCCGATATCCGATTGAGCTGAAATTTGGCATCCCAGTTAAGTTCCGATGACAATACAAATTACAAGTTACAATATTATGGTGACAGCGAGGTGATCTGATGATGGAGACGGAAGGTGGATAACGGAACTCCTCGATGGATAATAGTAGACTGGCCGTGTTTAGGCTCGTTGTGATCAGCGCACGGTTCCTATCACTAATATTATAAAATCTTGTATTGGGGATAAATTCCTAGCTGTTGTTTTTTTCGAAAAGAATTATACCACTTTCGATCTTTTTTTTTTTTAATTTAAGGTAGGCATGCGTTTGGCTGCATCTCACCTGATGGGAAGCGACGATGAGGCCTATTTAAGCACGCTCGTCTAGAAGATGCCTATTAACTCTTCGTTTAAACTGCTTGTCAATACAAAAGACAAAACTCTGCGTAAGTATTCCATAGATAATTCGTGTTTTATCGCGGCTAGTCTTTTAATGTTTTAATAACATACTAATAAATATCAGTAATCAGTAATAATCAGTAATAAATGTCATTATTGTATATACTAATAATGCAACTTCATCAGTTTCAGTTCACCAAATAGCACTTTCTGTTTGTACATGCTTGAGTTGTTGCTGTAAATACGAAAATCACTTTATGTGTGCCTATAATATATACAAAAAGATTTAACGCCGACAAGTGGTTCTGACGGAAAACCAGCGTTGGTTGCTAGCTTGCTGTCAACCAACTCATGCTGAGGCAGAGCCATTTTGTTACTTGAGTTACGACTCCAACCCTTTTGTTACTTGAGTTACGACTCCAGCCATTTTGTTACTTGAGTTACGACTCCAGCCCTTTTGTTACTTGAGTTACGACTCCAGCCATTTTGTTACTTGAGTTTTTTTTTACTTCGTACCTTCAAATCTGTTTCCATTAGTCTAAGTTTTTTATGTGTTTCTGTGTAACTCTTGTGTACATATAAATACATATTCTATCTTCTTTCTTTCTTTCTTTATTTTGAAGAAAATGGGAACAATCTGGAAGAATATGAAACAACGAAAAAAAAACGGTTCATAAATGACCGAGAAATGAGGTAACAAACATAAAAAAAGTACACACGAATTGAGAACCTCCTCCTTTTTTGTGAAGTCGGTTAAAAATCATTAAGATAATAATATTTAACTATGAGTGGAAAAACATTTTCACTTTGTGTATTTCGTTTGGACGAAGGGTTTACTAGCAATTTTAATACATTCTTAAGTTGTTTTAACAAAGCTTTGGATTAGAAAGGGGAAAAAGCTTTGTGATGGTAAATTCTAAGTCGTTTTTTTGTAAACGCGGACGGAACTCGACTAATGGAAGTATACGAAAAAAATGTGAAGGTATTTCTATTTTATGAAATAACCGTTTTAAAAATGATGATTTTAATTTTTATTATTTTATATGAACTTTAACTTATTTACTCGAAGCACGAGTTTTTTTTAACTAAAACAGTTAGTTATAGAATAACACTAAACGTTTTAAAAATATATTTTTTTAATTTTATTTTGCATTTTCTCCTATCTCTTTATATAAGTTTAAGTTGTAAATTCAAATTTTATTCTTATTTATTTTAAGAGATGCGATTTTAGTAAGTAACTTCATAAATCTAAGCTAGTTTAGGTTATTTTCCACAAAAGTTTTCTGAAATAAAGTTTAGGAGATCTCTGGCGAAACAAGCTCTTAAAATTATTTTAATCAAAATACAAAGTAATAATCGATTGACATAAAATAAACTAGCACTATTAAACACCCTCGATTAAAGATTAATAGCTATAATAACGTATTTTACGGCTCTCCCATCAACTTAATGGCTCGGAACTTAGCGAGCCAATTAAACGATCCGAAGTAAATATTGGTCCTTCCAACTTCGGGAAAATCCATAGAACAAATGAAATTCACAAACTAATCTAAACTTTGTTCACAATCATGCAGGTGGGAATATGACATTTGGAATGAATTCTTATTGGTCTAATAATTGTAGTTTTAGGCGCAATAAGTATCCACCTGGAGGTCACAGGGCGCAGGGTCGCGGGGCGGGGAGTGGCGTGGAAGGTCGGCGGGGGAGGGAAGGGAGGAGGGTGGGGGGTGTAGGGTTGCATGCGTGTGTTGGTGTCGCGTACCGGCGGGCTGTAAGTGTGGGTGCGCGTCGCGGCGTTCGCTCGGTTCGGCGGTCGAGCTGGCACTGGGCGGGCGGCGGCAGCTTCCCCGGACCCGCCCGACAACCCAAACTTGAGATGCATCTCGACGTGATGCTATGACGCTTTGATACAAACACGTGCCTGTGATTAATTGGTTCTGGGAAATGTAGAATTTTTATGAAAATGATGCTAAAGAGGAAATTAAGTCTGATGTTTGATGGTTGTAAATTAGCATGAAACACAAGGCTGTAAGCAATTTCAAAACCTTGTTGGTAGCTGAAGATTTATTTCAGAGGGACAACGAGATTTTTCCTTATATCTACTTTTAGCTTCTAATGTCTTGACCGAAAAGACACAAAAGGTGTTAGTAGTTGAAGTACTTATCAATGAGACTCTCTTTTGTATTTTTTGGACGCAGACTAAGGGTTTTGTTAGAACCCTTTACGAAACAAAAAGGGAAACGGATAACCATTTAACTGAACATGTTCAGACCCAAGAATATCTCTTCGTTTTTTTTACAGACTGTTTAAAATTAGGTGTAAATAGGTTTACTGAGATTAAATACATTGGCTATTGAATTCTAATAATATTCTTGGGATAGTTACACCTTGTTTTTTCTGTTTCGATCGAATTTGAAACTGGTTATCAATGCTAAGAACAAGATACTGTGTAACTATTGCAAGGATAATCCGAGTTTTATAACATGATAACAATTTAATTAATTAATGGATGTCATGCTTTAGATTTTGATGTATCTGTAAAGTTACACAGTCTGTGGTCTGTTTAGTAGTAGTAGTAGAGCTTTTTTGTGAAACATTTTTTCCGGGGAAGTACTACCACCATACCTATTTCTGCCTAGTAGTGCTCGCATTGCTGTGTTCCGGTTTGAAGGTTATGGTTGCCGGTGAAATGACAGGCACATGAGACTTTTCATCTTTATGACTCAGGGTGGCGGGCGCAGTGCAATGCCACAGAGGGTGCGTCCTAGGTAGACGTGACCTATGTGATAATGCACTGTTCATAGGCAGAGAGTACCGCTTAACATCAGGTGGGCCATCTGCTAGATCCGTAATACAAGGTTGTAAACAATAAAAAAAAAATCTGTTTTCGTGAGTAAATAATTTGTAATGTGTAATTAACTACCTAATAGTAACATTAACTGCATTATGTTCTTACAACGCAGTAACCATTATATTCTCGAGTGGCGACCACAAAACAGACGACGCAGTTACTAATATATAGTATTATTTTATCTGTGACGCAGTATAGGATCCCTGTGTCGTAGGTTTCGGGAACTAAAAAAGGGATATTTATCATGATTATTGAGATTTGTTTGTTCCCGATATTTCGACACCGTTGCATGCGCCGTGATCACGGGAGAACTAACGAAAGTCTTTGCGAGTTCTATAACAAAACTCAATAATCATGGTAAATATCCCGTTTTTAGTGAAAAGTATGTACATAACCATGATAGTTTCATTAGTTATTTCGAGAACTAAGTCTAAGAGTACCATGGTACCACAGCACCCAGACCTGGAACAAATATTTGCAGATCTTACAAACATTTGTCCTGCAACGGGAATGGAAACTGCAACCTCACGCATCTCAGCCGGCTACTCGCCCGCCGCGCCACATATATCGTTTACATTGGATGGAGGTGACACGAGACTGTACGTCGTGGCATTCTACGGGTGAGGCCATTGCCCAGCAGTGGAGTTTATAGGCTGATGAAGATAAACCATTATGAAATCCGAAGGACCTATTCAGTGCGAGTGGGTACTACAATCTTCTTCTTCTTCTTCTCTTCTTATAATGGCTTCTGAAGAGTGCTAAAAATTAAATGTCAAGTGATATACGACTTAGTTCACCGTAAGATGGCATCCTGTAAATACTCCATGGCAGGTGCCGGTGCCCTTACGGCATTACGGCGGCCTTATTCACCGTGCCATTACGGTGAACGGTCCGGCTCGTTCACCGTAGGATGGTACCTGTAAAATCGTAAATACTCCATGGCAGGTGCCAACTTACGGTGAACGGTCTGTAATTATATTTTTATAGACAAGTCGTCAAGAGACTCCGTCAAGTCACAACCCAGTTTAAATGGTGGCAGAAAAACCGAGTTATTCCAGGGAAAAATCCAACATTTCAAAAAGACACGCAATGCACTTTTTAACTACATCCCACATTCAAGTTACACCGTTTAATATGGCACCAAAATTACACGAAATAACTCTATAATACACATTAAGATATAATTAAATAAAAATGACGACGTTTCGTTCAAAAATGGCAGATTGAATCCAACACACAATTTGGCATTGTGTTAGTGGCGTTGTATCATTACTTGTCAAAAACTATTGTTTTGGAAATATCAATGTTTGGAAGACCTTATATTATGAACTGACGAAAGGACGTTATGAATAATAAAATAATGTAAACCAACATTTGAATAATGACATCTAGCCACAGACCGTTAAATATATAATGTGAACGTATAAAGCTGTCGACACATGCTTTATTTTTTCGTTCGGAGCACTCATGGTGTAGTAACTAGTGCACCTGAATTATACATTACTAGATGACCCGCTTGTGACTTCGTCCGCGCGTAGTCAGAAAACTTCCCTGGCGTTCAGTATTTCGTCTTTCTTTCGCGGTTTCACTTTTGAAACGACACCACACTCAAGTTTATCAAATTGTAGACCGGGAGATAGTGACACAAAATATTGGATCATTTGTCCATTTTTCTAATTGTATGGCGGTTCTTCAGAGGTCTTATTACGTAATAACAAAAAATAAAAATGATAGTCATAGCGCTGGTACCGGCGGCCCAATCGCGTGGGCGTTAGTCGAACTCGTCGGATAAATTACAAGTGTCAAACGACTTGTTCCACAAAAAATTTAGTATTTCCCGATAGTCCATAAAAAAAGAAGTAGGCAGTAGTGTCATGCCATACTTCTCCGGTGTGACTTACAGCCCGCCATACCGACGCGAATACGTTAATTAATAAAAACAATTAAACCATTTGTACCAGGCTAACTTTTACACAGTTAATCATCGTCGTGCAGCCATTTACGAACATCACCATGCCATACTTTTCGGACGGTTCCGAATGGCCGCCATACCGCCGATAATGTTTTTTTTTTTGCAAATCGTAATACCTTCTTTCTCTTATTACATTTTCCACCCATATACTCATTATTTTGTTACTAGCCCAAAAACCCAAAAATATCTGTCTGGCCCATGAAGTTATATCTGCAGACCGTTCACCGTAAGTTGGCACCTGCATGGAGTATTTACAGGTGCCATCTTACGGTGAACAAGCTGTAACCATCGACTGTCCAATCTGACGTTTCTATTGAGAATGATCGCCCGCTCGCTCGCGCCGTCGCGCGTCAAGCTCTGTCGCGTCAGAACAAACTTCAAGCAAAATAGTCAATATAAAGATGTGCACGTAGGTATCTATAGCTAAAACGCCAAGTACGCCAAACGTACGAAGCAGACCATTCGTGCCATTATAAACTTAATTAGGGTAACTTTTGCAGTACTCCATTATTATGTATAGGTTTGCGTTTTTGAAGAATGAAACCTTGTCACTCACATTCTGCGTTTTTCTGCGCATATCTGGTCAGAAGTCAGAACACAAGACCTCAATCCATTAAAGTAAGCGCCATTCGAGTGCTTATTTGCATTGAGCGAACAAGCGGTTTCTGAGCAATGACCTTTTATTGAAGACTGGTCCTTCCCGTACAAAGAGGGCTTTTCATTTTCGAATAAGAAAAAAAGTATTTCGATTTGGCTCGATAGATGGCGCTGAATGTGCTGATGTGGTTGGCAAAATTATTTTTTGTATACTAAGTCCATGGTGATTGTAACAAAATACCACGAAAATATATCACTACGTTGTTGACTTTGACATCTCACTTTATTTTGACAGTTAAGTACAGAGCTGGCGCCATCTATTTTTAAGGGTTAAAACATGATGTGAAACGGCCGTGAAAACGCCATTCAAATTATTTTCAAACAAAGAATACCTACAAATAAATGACGAATGATGGAGACGGATGAGAGGCGAGAGGCACTCATTGTTGCGGTCTAATGTTTGCATGATCTGCAATTGTTTGTCCGAATCGCGCTAATTCTGAACGTATTACCAAAGCTCAAACCTTTTTAACGATGGAACTTTACTGCGTCTGGATTGGTCAAGCCGCCAAACTTGACCAATCCAGACGCAGGAACGTTCGAACGTTCGATCGTTTGTCCTTTGAGAAATAGGTACCTACGTCATATTATTATTTATTCTGTGCCTACGTTCAGAATTAGCGCAATTGGGGCCCTGAGGCCTTAGACAAAGTAACATTTTATCAGCGATGTCGCTAGTAGAAAAGCCAACAATGTATGAGTTTGACGTAGCTATCGGAATGTCACGAGGTCTATTGTATTGTATTACGACTGTAGAAATGGAATCGCTTAGAAGCGAATGCCATTAGGCCGGCAGTGGTCTGGTCGTGTGGTAACCTTGTTACTTATTTCTGCAGATAATCTGGAATGCTACCTAGTGTTATCCAGAACGTATGTAACTATTGGACAAAAATAACTAGCGCATGCAGACGTTCTCCACCCTGAATTGGCTATAAAAATATTTGCATCCACTTTCAGTAAATAAATTATATGCACAAATATTACTATTTATACCCTGAGATGTTTTTTTTTCTTCGAAGGATAACGAGCCAATCAAAACTGGTCTGTCTTAAGCAGCTCTAGGCACATATAAGCGTAACATGTCTTTAAAAGTAGTTATAATATCATTGAGCTAAGTGTTCCCAAAAGGAATTTCAATTATACAAAAAATGTTAGGGTCTCGTCCGAAGGGTAGCCTATTGGATTCCGAGAGTGGAGCCAATACCGAACATAAACAATCTACTTTATGGGGTTACGATAAACATGCCGGGAACATAGACCTTTATTTGAAATACAAAATTGTATGTTAAGAAGAATTTTGTAAAACTGTGACTACGGTCACGTGGTTGTCCATATTTGTAAATCTTTAAGCTTGTATAGAGCAACGTTATTTACCTACAACGAAAATTGCTTCTGTTTTCATTTTCTGTAACCAGTGTGGTGAGTGTATTAAAACTCGCAGAAGGTTTTTTTTATGCAACTTTTTATGACGTATCAAGCGGTACCCTCTGCCTATGAACAGTGCATTATCACATAAGTCACGTCAAGTATGGACGTTAAGTCACATCGAGGCCCAATCGAGCTAATTTAACGTCATAACCAAAACAAAACCAGAACCGTTTTTTTTAGCTACTTGGTTGACGGAACATGCCGATGGCCCACCTGATGTTAAGCGGTACCCTCTGCCTATGAACAGTGCATTACCTCATAGGTCACGTCCATCTAGGACGCACCCTATTGCATTGCACTGCGCCCGCCACCCTGAGACATAAATATAAAAAGTCTCCTGTGCCTGTAATTTCAACGGCACCCAAACTTTTTTTTTTATCATTGATAGACTTTTGTTTGAGCGATCTCACCTGTTGGTAAGTGACGATGTGGCCAAAGATGGAGCACAAAGGTCTAGAAGGCACTTATTCACTCTAGCCTTGAAGAGACCCAGAATATAGTTTTCAAGAAAGATAGACGACGGTAGTGTATTCCACTCCTTAGCAGTTCACATTATAAAGGTAGAACTGAAACGTTTAGTACGAATAGAGGGTATACTAATGAGGTAAGGGTGGTACCGAGCCGTGCGCCTGCTCGTCCTATGATGAAAAGGAGATGGTGGGATCAGATCATCAAGTTTCTGGGAGCATTCCCCGAAATGTAACCTATAGAAGATCGAAAGGTACGCTACTTTACGGCGATGCTCGAGACTCTGGACATAAGTCTCCGCCATATGTTGCTCACCTATAAGCCTGAAAGCTCTGCGTTCGATTGAGTCCAAGGCAGCAAGCTGGTGTTTGTCCGAGCCATCCCAAACGTGGCAGCAGTACTCCATACCAGAAGATCCATACCATAACTCGGAAGGCAGGAACTTGGAGAAACAGTATTTTTTTCGCCGAGAAGAGACAAACCTGCGTTTTAGAGGCGTTGAACTTGACTAGATTGGCATCGCACCAGTCGGATACAGCCTTGAGTGTCAAATTCAGACGCTGCAGCATCTCATCTCTTAACTCCAGAATTTAATTCTGCTTAGCACGCGCAGTGGAAACGTTTCTCTCCACTACTGTGCTGTCGTCTACATACTCAATGATACCAGGCATTAGTAGATCAGTAATATGCAGCAGAAACAGTGTGGCAGATAGCACTGCCCCCTGAGGTACCCCGGAATTTATAGCCATTTGATCCGACGAGCAGCCGTCAACCACTACTCGAATGGGTATTTTTCGTCACAAAATCTGCGAGCCAGGACACAAAACCGGAAACTGCTCTTCGAACCGGAACACATCAATACGAGCACTACTGCTTACCGACAGAAATAGGTATGGAGGTAGTACCTACTTACCCGGACGAACTCTTTCATAAAACAGCTCTTCTATTACTTATAACCAGTCACGTTGTTTCGACCGTCTGAATTGAGGGATCCTTGCTTGAATTAACCCGAAACTCAGTGGATTAAGGAAATTACAGCTGTACGAAATAGCGTGGAAATAACGAAGTTACGTGTTTGTAAAAATTTGCGTGATTTTCACGGATTCGAATCGATTGCAGTGTAAGCTCAGCTTACACTACATTGAAGTATCAAGCCGCTTACACTACATTGAAGTATCACGCCGCTTACACTACATTGAAGCCTCAATGTTGTATGTAGGTAAGTGCTTTATCCAGTATAAATTGTAGTTTTAGCTTCATCCTCAATAAGCCAGTCGGGTGCAGAACGCGCCGGTCAGCATTATTCCAAGATTTGAATTTAGAATTCTTTGTTTGATCTGCCATTGTTTTTACAATAAAATAGACGAGATACCCGATAGGCGCATTCAAACAAAAAGCCATCAAGGAGCATTGAGATACTTTGAATATAAACATTTGGAATACTAACTGTTCAATACATTTGATTACTCTACCTTTTTATAGCAAAAATCGTGCCTCGAACGTTTGTACAGGGAACGAACGACGAATAAACTGTCACTATTTCATTCGACCAATCAAACCATTCGTTCATGCCCATTCAAGTCATAAAAAATCCATCGAAAAGTTTTGAATTTGCAGCTATTTGACCTCTATTGTGTTCTATTCTAATGGCATAGGTCGTTATACCAAAAACACCAAGCCACCAGCCGTAAAAATCCTTTGATAACATAATCTAGAAACGGATGGACTCTCAAAGTAAAGCCCACAAACTTCAAGCAACAAGTAAGATCGTTAGGAGTTAGATACTTAGTTAGGGCACTTTGCTACTCGCACAAGCTGACATCCGCTGGGTGACCCAGCCATTACATCCGATGTGTAGGTAACTATGTCTTGTAACTTCGACATGAGAAAGAATTTTATATAGTGCTTATAAACATTATCTCCGGTCAAAGAAAAGTCAAGACTATGCTCATCTTTATCAGCCTTTAGAAGTCCACTGTTGGACGACCCAACCCCACAGAATGCTATAATCACCCCGCTTGGCAGGCGGATTGCTGACCGTGGTATAGGCGTTGAGAACTTTTTATTTATTTTATTTTGTGAATGACAGAACAAGCAGATGTTAAGCGGTAACCACTGCCTTGACCCCATAAGTCACGTCCACCTAGGACGCGCTCTATGTGGAACTGCGTCCGCCACCCGGACATAAAGATGAAAAGTGTCATGAGCCTGTAATTTCATGTAGAGTCTGTTCAAAAAGTGAAGCGTCGTGGGATTGGAGGGCGCAGCTGTGCTTATTTACCTTTTTTGTTTAGCGGGCAATACAATAGCGCGTCAGTTACATTTTGATCATTTTACAACAGTAACTATTTATCTCATATATAAAAGGCAATGTCCTGACTGACTGACTGACTGACTGACTGACTGACTGAGCCTAAACCGCTGGTCGTAGAGACTTGAAATTTGGAGGGTGTGTTTGTCTTGATGCGCAGGGTTGTACTAAGAAAGGAATTTTGAAAATTCGCATGCTAAGGGGTTCAAAATGGGGTTCTAACGTAAAACAATAGGTAATGCTTTGTATTTTGGAAACAGTTAGTAGTAGAACCTTGAAATTTTACAAGGAGATTCCTCAAACAAAATTAACAAACACGTGTTTCAGCGATACCTAAAATTATCCTGAAAAACGGAAGGGGAACGATTTCTTTGTAAAAATATAAAAAATCTTAAATTTTTACAACGCACAGCCTAAACCGCTGGTCGTAGAGACTTGAAATTTGGAGAGTGTATTACTTTTAGGGTGTAAAGGTGTACTTAGAGAGGAATTTGGAAAATTTGCCCCGTTAGGGTCCAAAAGGGGCTTTTAATGTATACACTTTGCGTTTTGCAACGCACAGCCTAAACCGCTGGACCTAGATTCACAAAATTTGGAGGATGTATTCATATTTGGGTGTAGGGGTGTACCATGAAAGCATTTTGGAAAATTCAAATTGTAAGGGGTCCAAAACGGCTTTTAATGTAAAACGAAAATGCTTCGTATTTCGGAAACTATTGGTAGTAGATACTTGAAAATTCACAGGGAGATTCCTTAAATAAATTTAGCAAACATATGTTTCAGCAGTACCTGAAATTTAACTGAAAAAAAGCATGGGAACGTTTTCTTTGTTATTAGATTATTACACTTTACGTTTTAGCCAGATTTCAGCGTATTTCGACGATTTTAAAGTTGGTTTCACGGTGTAGTTATTGAGATCAAAATATTTTCAGGACCTCAAAGTTAAAATGGGACCCCTGAATTGAAAACCTTGAAACCTTGGTGTAGTTACAAAGGTCGTTTCACGGCGTAGTTATTGAGATAAAAAAAACAGGACCTCAAGGTTATAATGTGACCTCAAAATTAAAAAAAAACTTGAGTATGTTGTCGTTTCAAAGGTCGTTTCATGGTTTCGTTGTTAAGATTAAAATCTTTAGGACCTCAAAATTAAAATGGGACCCCTGAATTGAAAAACTTGAGTAAGGTGTCGTTTTAAAGGTCATTTTACGGTATAGAGATCAAAATATTTTCAGGACCTTAAGGTTAAAATGGGATCCCTAAATTTAAAAACTTGAGTATGGTGCCATTTCAAAGGTCGTTTCACGGCGTGGTTGTTGATGTTAAAGTTGTTGTCTGAACGCCGGGGCAGTTTTCTGAGTACGCACGGACGAAGTCGCTCGCGGGCCCTCTAGTTTAGTATAAAATTCAAAATGCCGTAAGTTTGAATCCTAGGCTAAAGAAATAGTTAAATAAACTAAATAAAACGTTAGTTCACAATTTGCCCACAATGCTTGTGTTTTTAAATAGAATCTAGTAGGAAAATATTTAAAATTAATCGACGTTTAATTTAAAGGAAAAAAAAGTTTTAATCTTTTACAACCTTTTACGAAATCCTATACGAAACCATTCGAAATAATAGTTTATCAATGCGTCGCCTTAAACCTTTTCCATTGAAAATTTTTTCAAGGTTGCTTTGGTTTAGGTTTGGTTTGGTTTGGTGTATATTTATACCTGTGGTGTTTATAATGCGAGCACAAAATCAATTCTTGTAGCGCGACGTGTTGTCGTTCATGGCTGTCGCTTTTTCAATCACTTACAATAATGTTTCTGTTTTGATTGCCGAGGCCCATTATTTTCCTAGTAGTAATTACCAGAAGGCGTCTCGTTTCCTCGCGCAATGGATTAATCCGCATAATATCACGTAATATGAAGCCAACAGAATAAGTAATTTTGCAATAAAAGCCAGACTTCGTACCCACACCCCTACATTATATTCAAGCAATATCTATGTATAGTGACGATACGATTTCAGGTCACGTTTCAGCGGCCGTAAGCCTGTCATATGATTCTATAAACTTGTGCTAACCTACATACCTTATACGTTCCATATTTTAATGTGCTATGTTAAAAGATCAAATGGGCGGAGTCTAGCAAGAGACAATAGCTGCAAGAACGTGACAGCGCTATTACTCACATGAACCCGGGAAGAGATGATTTATACATTTCTGCCGCTCGGAAGTAACTGACGTAAGCGACAAATGATAAAACTTCGTGTCGCTTCTAAAGTAGCAAATATAAAAAATAAATTATCTACCATTAATCTAAGTAATGTAATTAGTAGTAGTAGAGCTTTTTTGTGAAAGAGTTCGTCCGGGGAAGTACTACCACCATACCTATTTCTGCCGCAAAGCAGTAGTGCTCGCATTGCTGTGTTCCGGTTTGAAGGGTAAGGGTGCCGGTGAAATTACAGGCACATGAGACTTTTCATTTTTATGTCTCAGGGTGGCGGGCGCAGTGCATTGCCACATAGGGTGCGTCCTAGGTGGACGTGACCTATGAGGTAATGCACCGTTCATAGGCAGAGGTTACCGCTTAACATCAGGTGGGCCTCTTGCTTGTTCCGTCATCCAAGTAGTATAAAAAAAAAAAAAAATATTACCTGCGGAATAGTATAAAAATTTACGCGTAATATTTTCTATAATCGTATGAGGGACCCAAAACGGGTCTAGCCCTCCTATTATATAGTTGTTACAACAAGCCAAAGAAACCACTTTGTTTTTTTTTTATTAAACTTTTGTAGGTATCCAATAATAATTGGATAGTATCCATACTTATCCAATAATCTGGGATGTTGACAACCAGGTTACCGCTTAATATCAGGTGGGTTATTTCACAAAGTACAAAAAAGGAAACCTTTTTCGCCAGATTCCTTGTTGGACAGATTCCGTTCTGAACAGATTCTTGTTTGGACAGATTCCTTTTTATACAGAAATATATCTATATGTAAAAAAAATACAGTGGAAGAATGTTTAAACAGACTGTCAAATTCATTAACAAAACACCTGGAAATAAATTTAAAAAAATTGCTGTCACAGTGTAATTAAATAATTATTATGTATCTTACCTAATGCATAATTTATGTTGCTCAATAAGTGAAGATTTATTTATTGGTAAAAACTAATACAAGTAGGTATGTACAAAAATTTACAAGTTATAATTGAAACAGCTTCATATATAATATCCCACACTGCTAGTGAGCGCTGCATTCGATGTTGGAATGACTGGTAAACCCCACGACAGTTAGTTTAATCACTTGTTCGAAAGTAGAATCAGCAAATTCCCGATAACCTCACGGGTATTCGTTCCAGAGACCTGAAATTTCGATCAAGTCTACAAACATTGAACCTGTTGATTCGCTGCCGAGAAGCGACATTGTAAAGCCAAGATATAGACGTTTTCGTTCCTTTGTATATGGGTTATAGTTATGACGAAGAAATAGTGGAATGGTTATAAAAGTAGGTTTTAGGGGAATGTTAGGATAATCTAGGAATGAGTCTTTGCTTGTAGCCCTCGAGGAAATTAGTAATTAGAGCTTTTCTTTTTTGGAAGACTCGCGATCTATTTATTTTTTAACCCCCGACGCAAAAACGGAGGGGTGTTATAAGTTTGACGTGTCTGTGTGTGTGTGTGTCTGTGTTTCTGTCTATGGCATCATAGCTCTCGAACGGATGAAACGTTTTTTTTTTTAAAGGTGAATTTGTCGGTAGTATTCTTAGCTATGTTTGATCAAAATCGGTTCAGCCGTTTCATGGCGTTGGGGGTTTTTTTAATTTTTACAAAATGAATTACTTGTTTTCTGTCTGTCCCCTTCGTCCAAAAACCGTCCTCCGTGACTGGCGCGAGTTTCGTTCAAAACCCGACGCCACAAGGTAATTGATACGTAATGAGTCTGTACTATCAAGGTACTATCTATGGGCTTGTACCTAGTCAATGTTGTCGCTAGCACTGTTAATTTTGTTTATTTACGATCCATTTTTAAAACCCGACGCAAAAACGACGGGGTTTATAAGTTTGACGTGTCTGTGTGTGTGTGTGTGTCTTGTGTGTTTCTGGCTGTGGCATCATAGCTCCCAAACGGATGAACCGATTTCATTTTTTTTGTTTGAAAGGTGAATTTGTCTGGAGTCTTCTTAGCTATGTTTGATCAAAATCGGTTAAGCTGTTTCATTGCGATGAGGGTTTTTTAATTTTTACAAAATTAATTACTTGTTCCTTGATATCTCCTGAAATCAATTTTAATGTACAAATGTCTACGGTATTAAGCAACGGTTGTTATGAAAAACATTTATGAAAATTATTACGTAACCGAATCAACATTACTGAGAAACCTGGAAATTATAATTATAGTACCTTAGAAGCTGACAGAACGCCTCTTAGAATAGTTTACTTTAAAACAAAATCGAATCGTATATGATTCTATACATTTATTTACAGAAATAAAAATACTACTAACACAAGTAGGTATGTACAAAGTTTAAAAAAGGCATGTATTTAACGCGGCGACAAATTAATCTGATTTAGGGATTTATACAAAATTAAAGGGGGTAGCAAAAATAATAAGTTGGCGACTAATTGCGGAGACTAGTATAAAGTAAAAGGTAGCAGCTAAGTAATCAATTTTCGGCTTTGTTTCAATATAAACTAGCATCGAGTTATTGTTTTGGCGACTGAATTAACTAATTAAGCGGAAACATGACAGCGGATAAAAAGTTGAAAATGGCCTACTCTAATTGTTCAATGGAGATTGCATATAAAATAAATCAAGGTCATACAAAAAATCTAACCTAACCTAACCTAACCTAACCTAAAGATGGAGACCTGTAGTTGCCACTAATATAAAGTTTGTTATCCTTCTGCTAATATTAGTCGCCAAGTCATTATTTATAGTACCTCGCCTATGATTTCAGTAATCTTGTTTATTATTTCTGCTACCTTAATGTAACTGCCATTATTTGAATTTTAAAATATCCTTAGTTTAAAGCTCATTTAATATAAATGATTGCCAAAATATTTAATCGCTCACAAGTTATTATTTTAGTTGCAAATAGTTTGCTGCTCTTTAATTTTTCTGTCGCCGCGAAAATAATGAGCCTTTAAAAAATACAAATGAAACTGTTGAGCTAGCTGAAGACCGCTGCAAAAGATCTAAAGGTAGCTCAACTGATCCAAATCATTACTTACCCCGGCCGGATGGTACAAAATACGAGTATAAGTGATTACCTACTAACTAATTCAATGTACACATGAGAAATGTAGACTCCTTATCGCGGATCGGAAGTGCCCTAAAAGTATCAATCCTAAAATGTAATTTCCCGACACCATAAAATTTTAACTGTTTAACTTGTTTGGATGTCTTCCTTATTCTTGATTTTCCTCAAAATTAATAATTTCCGTTGTCACAAGTGACTTCAATGATCAGTAATGGGGTGAAGCGTAGAGGGTCGGGACCATCGATTGGCACGAAAATAGAGTCCACAGGACCTTGTACCCTTAATCCAGGCTTTTAAAAGCGTTCATAATGCGCATTTTAGCCTTGAAAGTAAACAGGATTATGTAAGGCGCCGCATATATTATTACGGCATGTATTTAAATGATCATTTAAAAATCTTAATGGTCATCTTTTTTAATGATTGATCCTCTTTTCTAAGACAAAATAAATAAATAAAATAAATATTCTAATCTGTTTTGAGCTACGAAATAAATGTACGAGATGTTTTTTTAAATTTATTGACTATAGAATTGAAAATACCGTAGCTTGGTATCGTTTTAAAAAAAAAGGCCATACACCACGTACTTTACTCTTCTCTTGCTGACGTTTCGTTGACCATTTAGAGGTCCTTCTTATGAGCACCGACCGCGACCACGCTCGAAGGCCGTGAGACGGGAACTAAATGTTCACGCTCGAAGGCCATGAGACGGGAACTAAATGGCCACGCTCGAAGGCCATGAGACGGGAACTAAATGTTCACGCTCGAAGGCCGTGAGACGGGAACTAAATGTTCACGTTCGAAGGCCATGAGACGGGAACTAAATGGCCACGCTCGAAGGCCATGAGACGGGAACTAAATGGTCAATGGGAACTAATGACCTCTACATTTTTAACAAATCGTCAGCAGGAGAATAGTAAAGTATGTGGTGTATAGCCGTTTTTTTTTGATATTGCTTAAATCCTCCGATATTACATAGGCTATTGGGTACTGGCGTGAGGTGTCAGTTCTGGTTCGCTGCTGGCCCTACCGGGCCACGCTCGCCTTCGGCTTCCTCGCAGCTCAAGTGGCGATCACTGTTATCTATTGTTTAAAATGCACGTCGTACTGTCACTCATTTTGAAGTATCATAATCGTTAAAAGAAAAGACCAAGATAAAAAAAAACTTTAATTTTGATTACCCTAGCGGACTCTTTGGTAACCGGAGAGAGTATACTTAGATTTAACTGTGAAGAAACACATCATCAGGAAACTGCCAAGTCGTAGATCCTTCGAAAACATAATTGTTGTGACTTGTGAAAGAAGTCCGTAGGCAGGTATTCAGATAGTCAGATAGTCTTTTATTCATACAAAAGGTACACGTCATTTTATTTTACCACAAAATGTGTCAAATGTTACATAATGTAGGTACACATCCTACTTAAACAATATTCAAAAATCAAAATAACAAATATATAAAAAACCAGGTCACATCTAGGATTAGTATTATTACTTAGATTCATTTGAGGCTAGTGAACTCATTGTAAGTGTAGGTCTGCTCAATGAGCCAGCGCTTCTACCTGGACTTGAATATGTCGATACTAAATAAATAAATAAATAAATAATGCTGGACAGTTCACACAGCATTATCTAGCCCCAAGCTAAGCAGAGCTTGTGTTATGGGTACTAGATAACTGATATACTTAATACAATATATTACATAGATAGATATTTTTTATTATACATAGAAAATACCCAGAACACCCTGAACAAATATCTGCGATCGCACAAATATTTGTTCTGAGGCGGGAATCGAACCCGCAACCTCCTGCGTCGCAGGCGAACCTTCGCCCGACGCACCACAGAGGTCGTCAATACTAGGAGCTTCAGTGACATTTTCACAGGCAGGCACACTGAAATCTTGGTTCTTCCGTCCTCTCCATTGTTCTCAAGGTTCTTTTCAGGGCATAGACAATAAACCACAGTGCTCTTGGTATCCTTACTTTCTAAAATAGTTCAGGATCTTATTGTAAAGCCTTATTAGTTATCGTATTTCCAGCGGAAAGACACTAGACACCAAAGAGCCAGGGAATAAATCTAATAATAACGGAGCTATATCGGCGATGGCCTCATTTCTAGAGCCACAAAGGGCAAATCCCTTGTGCTTTCACAAATACCTATTGAAACATATTCGCCTTAATAAATCTGGCTTTTACCATAGATAAAGTATGCTTAGGTATGTCACAGAAAAATAATAGTAGGTACAAGGTATGTATTATTTCGTTATAATTTATTTTTATCCCCGACTAAAAAGAGGGGTGTTAACAAGTAACTTCACTTGTTAGTAGGTACGTAGTAAAAGAACCGGCCAAGTGCGAGTCGGACTCGCGCACGAAGGGTTCCGTACCATTATCTATAAAAATGGCAAAAAAAACATGTTTGTTGTATGGAAGCCCCCTTAAATATTTATTTTATTCTATTTTTTTTGTATTTGTTGTTATAGCGGCAATAGAAATACATCATCTGTGAATATTTTAATTGTCTAACTATCACGGTTCATGAGATACAGCCTGGTGATAGACGGACGGACAGCAGAGTCTTAGTAATAGGGTCCCGTTTTACTCTTTGGGTACGGAACCCTAAAAATCATAAAAGCTACGAACAGTTCACACAACATTATCTAGCCCCAAGCTAAGCAGAGCTTGTGTTATGGGTACTAGATAACTGATATACTTAATACAATACATTAAATAGATAGATATTTTTATTATACATAGAAAATACCCAGAACACCCTGAACAAATATCTGCAGATCGCACAAATATTTGTTCCGAGGCGATTGAGTATTACTCATATCTGTCAAGTTCCGATGACAATACAATATTATGGTGACAGCGAAATTTTTTAATACAAGCTTTTATAAAATTAGTTATCGTAACCGTGTGGTGATCAAAATGAGCCTAAACACGGCTAGTCTACTATTATCCCTCGAGGAGTTCCGTTGCCCACCTTCCGTCTCCATTACCAGATCAGCTCGCTGTCACTATAATATTGCTTTGTCATCGGAATTTGACAGGTATGCAAAATATCATCTCGGTTGAGGATAACTACTTTAAAATTCAGTTGCAAGATTCCAAACATACACACATTGCAACTTAAGGTGGAAGCTCACGCTTGCGGCGCGAAATTCAATTTTTTTGGTGTTTTTTGCCCATTACAGCTCATCAACACTTCTTCGGATAGCGTAAGTTGAGTTCGCGAGAACTAGGAGGCTTAACACACATGTTTTAATTGATAACATCTCATAAATATCATCAGTTTAGCTATGATACCCCTAACACATTTTTACAGTGTTTTGTTTTGTTCAGGGGTATCGTAGCTAAACTGATGATAGTTATGAGATACTATCACCCAAAACATGTGTGTTAAGACTCCTCGTTCTCGCGAACTCAACTTTCGCTATCTGAAGAAGTGTAGATGAGCTGTAATGGGCAAAAAACACCAAAATAATTGAATTTCGCGCCGCTAGCGTGAGCATTCACCCTAAATAAAAGCTTGTAAAAGAAAGCAAGGTTCTATAAAACATGAATCCCTGGAACAGTTCCACAGTGTTTTGCTTTTTTTTATTGAAAAGTCTTTGCGAGTAGATGTTATTGGCAGATATATCGATCTACCCTCTTTCTCCCTCTGTTATTACGAACGATACCACTACCAGGTATAGCGCATGCAACTGTGACGAAATATCGGGAACAATCATAACTCAAAAATCATGGTGAATATTCCGTTTCTAGTGTAAAGAATGTAGTTACCAGTACCAGTGTGGTAACCATGGTAGTTTCAAAAATTATATTCAAAGGCTCTTTCGCGATTATTGATAGCACAGAAAGTGAATTTCTAGAAGATTAAATACACTTGAAGCCGTGCGTCAAGAGGCATTGTTGTAATTACTTACTTCCAAACTTTGTGCGTCGCTTGTACGCCCAATTGCCGTTAGTTTAGTAACTTGATCCCAACAAGTTTTAGTAGTAGTAGAGCTTTTTTTGTGAAAGAGTTCGTCCGGGGAAGTACTACCACCATACCTATTTCTGCCGCAAAGCAGTAGTGCTAGCATTGCTGTGTTCCGGTTTGAAGGGTAAGGGTGCCGGTGAAATTACAGGCACATGAGACTTTTCATCTATGTCTCAGGGTGGCGGGCGCAGTGCAATGCCACATAGGGTGCGTCCTAGGTGGACGTGACCTATGAGGTAATGCACTGTTCATTGGCAGAGGTTACCGCTTAACATCAGGTGGGCCTCTTGCTTGTTCCGTCATCCAAGTAGTATAAAAAAAAAAAAAAAAAAAGTTGTTTGAAATTTTCGGTAAACCCCATCGCTGTAATTTGTTTTCCAATGGTGTAAAATTGGCTCATTTGAATAAATTTTCTTCTTGATCATAATTTGTATACTACCAAGGTAGTAAACAAGTATACGACCCACCTGTTGGTAAGCGGTTACCGTAGCCTATGGACGCCTGCAATACCAGAGGCACCAAACGCGCGATGCCGACCCTTTAAAAATTTCCAAACACTCCTTTTGAAGAACCCCATAGTGTACTCGCTTGGGTAAACCTCAGCAGGGAGATCATTGCACAACCTGAGCGTTCGCGGGAAGAAGTTCCTTTGAAACCGCACAGTACGGGACCACTCGGGAGCACGGCTCTAAGGTGTGCGGATGAATCCTCTGCCGATGACGAGCGGTGCGGTGAAAAAAGGTTGCTGTAGGCATCATGTCAAACAATTCCTCGGAACAAAACCCATTATACTAACGGTAGAACACGCAGAGAGAGAGGCAAAGTCTCTCTACCGTTCGTGAGCTTGGGGTTGTCGATTATCAACCATTTATGAGCAAACACTATCTGTAATTAAATTCAGTTAGCAGTTGTACGTTTTCAGCAACCTGATTTATAGGATTGGCATTCAGCACAGCCGGGTTCCGTTTATTTCCTATTATTATGTGCACTGTTGATGCGAAAACACGTCAAAAAAACACTAAACATAATTTTCCTCAGTTGGAACGAGAATCCAATTGAGGACCATTATGTTTAGTGTGTATTACTATAGTTTAAGTGTATTACTATAGTTTTAGTGTGTATTACTATAGTTTTAGTGTGTATTACTATAGTTTAAGTGTGTAGTTTAAGTGTATTACTATAGTTTTAGTGTGTATTACTATAGTTTAAGTGTGTAGTTTAAGTGTATTACTATAGTTTTAGTGTGTATTACTATAGTTTAAGTGTGTAGTTTAAGTGTATTACTATAGTTTTAGTGTGTATTACTATAGTTTAAGTGTGTAGTTTAAGTGTATTACTATAGTTTTAGTGTGTATTACTATAGTTTAAGTGTGTAGTTTAAGTGTATTACTATAGTTTTAGTGTGTATTACTATAGTTTAAGTGTGTAGTTTAAGTGTATTACTATAGTTTTAGTGTGTATTACTATAGTTGAAGCTAGAGATACTTCAGTCAACTAGAAATAAACTATTATTCCAAGTGGCAATGAAATAACAATTTGATGACTATTTAGCACTTATGGTAAACATTGGTTTATTAATACTATGGTGCCAAATAAATTGTAACTTGCCTCTGACTACCCCCTCGAATATCTGAGGATAGCTTCCATATTTTTTATATTTTTTGTGAAAGAGAGAGTTCATCCGGGGGAAGCACTACCACCATACCTATTTCTGCTGCAAAGCAGTAGTACTCACAATGCTGTGTTCCGGTTTGCAGGGTATTGAAATTATAGGCACGTGAGACTTACATCTATGTCTCAGGGCGGGCGCAGTGCAATGTCACGCAGGGCGCGTCCTGTTTATGTATTGTTATAGGCAGAGCTTACCGCTGGTCCATATGCTTCTGTCATTCATTCTAATCCTACTTAATATTATAAATGCGAAAGTTTGTGTGTGTGTTTGTTACTTCTTCACGCTGAAACGGGTGGACGGATTTGCATGAAATTTGGAATATAACTGGACTCCCGGAATAACACATAGGCACATTTTTATCCCGATATTCCCACGGGGTCGAGACTTACGCGGGTGAAACCGCGGGGCGCTGCTAGTACAATATAAAAAGTTGTGTGATTAGGTCATACATTATATGCACGATCAGGAGCATCACGAGTTGGTGCGTATTCATAGATTGATATACAAAGAAGTTTACTTTTTACTTGTTTTTTGACCTAGGGTTTAAGCTTAGGACTAGAGCGCGGTAAGGCGGAAGAGCTAGGAAAATAATTCGCAGAGCCAATTCTGGCAAAGGTATTTTCTCCCAGTAACAAAGTCATACATTTGTCCAGTACTTAAAAACAATTTATTTCCAATATAAGAGGAATCTGGTCAAATAAGACTTTTCACCCCTCTATAACCTCTATTACCGAGACATAGATCGAAAATGCTGTCAAATGTTATTTTAGTGGTCCGTTTGAACTCGGTAACGCTGTTACGGACCCTCGTCAGTGTGACCGCGCCTGTCTTGTTAGCTTACTGGATACTTTATAAATATTCCTATAGCTTCTTCTGGAATTTCTCTCATAAGTTGATTCCGCTGCAGGGTCGTTTGCAATAAATAAGACCGCATTTTGGAATTTGGCTGATTTATCGACTATATAAATATCTTTAGTTAGAGATAGGTACTCTACGATATTATTGCTCCTAGAGCAACATACTGTACTGGAGAGGCCAAAGAGTTATATTGTATAAGAAGATTTTATAAGATGACTTTAGATTTTCGCCTGTATATAACATGTTTAGAGTGGTCATGTTATATACCTACTCTAGGTAACGATAGTTTCAAGTATTTTTATTTTTCCAGGCGCCAAATTCAGATTAATATTTTTTTGAAACTGAAGTTGTTTCCTATGGCTATGAGCAACATACTGTACTGGAGAGGCCAAAGAGTTATATTGTATAAGAAGATTTTATAAGATGACTTTAGATTTTCGTCTGTATAAAACATGTTTAGAGTGGTCATGTTATGTACCTACTCTAGGTAACGATAGTTTCAAGTATTTTTATTTTTCCAGGCGCCAGATTCAGATTAATATTTTCTTGAAACTGAAGTTGTTTCCTATGGTTATTTATTCTGTGGCTATGATGACAATGTTGCCGTATTTATTGTGATAATTAATATGTCGCGTGCTGTAAATCGAGTTAACGTTACTTGTAAGTTCTTGTAATATATTAACACAGGATAGTTTTAAGTATTTGTAAATCTTTTACGGCAAATAAATATTTTTCATTTTTTAAACAGTGAATGCAATATATATTCACTATCATTCGCCACTTGAGATTATTTCTTCTAGTTCCCAAATAACGAACAATGAAAAATTCTCCCATAAAGGATGATCCAAATCCGTTTCCACAAATTTTTAGAAACCAATGTCAGTGATAGAATATATATAATTTAATCACTAGTATCGTCGCTAATCTGACTAAGTGACGTAACCGACATTTTGGCGTAACTGACATTTTTGATGTTGGTTTTATCTACTTTTGAAGACGCACCGATCTGTCTAATCACCGTTGCTGTATCTCCTACCAGTGTCTAGAAGTATGGTTGACGTATCTACAGTTCTTAAAAATTATATTTATTCTAAGTGCCCTAAGTTACACTTACGACTTTTAGTAAGATTTTTATCCACGCAAAATGTACTCAAACAAGTCGTAAGTGTGAAATTTCCTCTTACGACAGACATCAAGAAAAAAATATCTGTTACCGGCGAAAAGAGCAGAGTGTAAGCAGCAGTCGAAAATAACTCCGGAAAATGCACAGTGTGCAACTTTCGATCTACAAAAGGTAATAAACTTGCTGCAGGGGACAGAATCGTTATTCGATTGTAGCTTCAACTTTGATGTATTTAATATTTAAATTGCCTAGAAGAAGCAAACCATATCATGTCATCGTCCTCGAACACACATTATTGTATTACCCTTTTCCCAATTGATTTGTGGTCGCCGCAGTACGTCTATTTCTTCCACTCTGCCCTATCAGCCGTCACTTCATCATTCACTCCCTTCTCTTTCATATCATCTCTCATGCAATCCATCCATCTTTTCTAAGGTCTTCATCTTCTCTTCCATCCACTAACATTAATATTCATAACTTTCTTAGTTACATGCGTTTTATCCCTCCTCATAACATGCCCATAACAAGCTTAACGATTTCCTTTCAACTTTTCTGTCTTTGGTGCAATTTTCAAACTTCCTCTTATACTTATTCCCTTTTTTAACCATTCTTGTCACTCCACACTTTCATCTCAATATTCTTATCTCTGCTGCATGCATCTTCTTTCATTCTTCTTCTTCATGACCCAGCATTCCGATCCTTACCTACATAACGACCGGTCATATTACGGATTTGTAAATGTTACCCTTAAACTTGAGTGGCATCCGTGGGTCACACGTTGTTGTTGTGACCTTTCGCCATTTCATCCACCCTGAGTTGATCCAATGCGTTACGTCCCGGTCAATCTCACTATCCCCCTGTAAGAGTGACCCTGTAAGGTAACGAAAACCGAAAGAGACCGGTAAGGACATCTCGGCAAGTATTAATGTCACAGGATTGGAGAGACCGCCGAAATAGCAGAACACGTACTCGGTTTTGGTTCTGATGATTTTCAGGCCATCACTCTCCAGTCTTTGCCGCCATTCCTTCAGTCTACTCTGGACCTCGAGGCCATTCTCGGCAACCAGTACAATGTCATCGTCATCGGCAAACAGCAGGTACCAGGGAGCCTCCTCCTGGATGTCCGACGTAAGAGAGTCCATTATCACCAGGTAATAGCAAAGAGCTGACCCTTGGTGCAAGCTTACAGCTACATTGTAACTGTAGTGCCAACTGTCGGACTTGGATACTGCATCGAATGTACATTGCTCGGATCAACTCCATGTACTTCAGAGGCACACCTTTCTTCTTTAGGACCCACCACTAAACCTCTCGGGGTACCTGGTCGTATGCCTTCTCAAGATCAATGAAGACAATGTGAAATTTTTTATGTGCACCTCTGTATTTATCGCATAGTTAACGCATTGCGAAAACGTTTGTACGGGTATTTTGTTAGTATGGAGTTAAATATTGATATTCTATTCTTCCTACGATAATCAATTAAGTACCTACTCAAAGATTACCTATCTTAAATAGGTCTTATTTCGATTTATGTTAAAAATTGTTCCAATAATAATATTACTAATTAGGTTATAACGTATCAAGTAGGTACGACATTGTGATTAATTAACCTACCTTTAATGTTCGAGACAGATAGTTTAACAAATAAAAAAGTAAACTAAGCGTTTTTTAAATATTAAACTGTAATTGATTTAAAATTAATCAAAAATACCCAGACCTATCTGAAATTTGAAGCCAAACATTTCAAAATAAAGTTCTAACGAGGTGTCGTATCTGCTTTAAATTGATTTGTTGAATTAACTAATTATTCAAATAATATCAAAAGTACGTTATCAGGAAGGCCTTAATTTGAAGTATATTGGTGTGCATTTTCATTTTAATCGATTCATATTTAAGCGTGTTACAGTCACAAATCAGTCACAATTGTACGCGACGCCAACAAAAAAACTTGTCCTGTAAAATTACCAAAATGTCGGTTACGTCACTTAGTAAAATTAGCGACGGTATGAAAAAAAAAAACTATTACAATGTCCGATTTTATTACAACTACGTGCGAGGATGAAGAGAGATGATGTAGAGGATGTCTAATCTCCTCCTACAACACCGTAATTCCCTCACTGGCTCGGCAATGCCCACGTGTATCTTGGTAGTAACTTCACCTGTACTCTCGCCTGTGGCTCGCGTTACAGTGACCGTTCTATACCGACACAGGAGCACACGAGACAGTGCATGTATGCCACAGAGCATACACTACACGTATCATCCTTTGACTCTTCAAAGGATCTTTTGGTCTCAAATCGACTATATCAATGTAATTTGAGTAATATCTGAACAAGTCAAAGAACCACTTGATGTTACCTAACTGGTAATCTCTGCCTACAATAGCAGCGTTTTACCTAAAATTTTTATCTGAAATGAGGAGATCCTAGAAGAACCGAGATCACCGATATAACTCTAAGTGGCAATGGGCAGGCCATATAGCTCTCAGAACTGATAACCGTTCCTCCCCAGGAAAGGTTCTCGAGTGATGACCATCATCAGGACGACGCAGAAGAAGAATGCCCCCCTCTCGATGGACTAAATACATTATAAAGGTTGCAAGAAAACGGTGGATGGAGGCGGCTCAACACCGTTCTTCATGGCATTCTATGAGGGAGCCCTATGTCCAGCAGTGGACTTCTGTTGTCTGATGATAATGATGATAGTGATAGCTTTACGTAACTTCTATCACACTAATATTATAAAGGCGAAAGTTTGTGTGTGTGTTTGTTACTTCTTCACGCCGATACGGCTGGACGGATTTGGATGAAATTTGGAATGGAGATAACTGGACTCCCGGAATAACACAAAGGCATATTTTTATCCCGATATTCTTACGGAATCGAGACTTACGCGGGTGAAACCGCGGGGCGCTGCTAGTATTCAATATAATACAAACATTACACATAACATAAGCGTGTTTGTATAGATTCGTAGTTATGAGAATGGATATTGTGTGGCTTGTAGCAACCTTCCACATCGCATTCACGGAACTGTACACGAAATACTCTGGTTCATGTGTGTAGTTTCCCTTGACCACAATGTGCCTTTGGAGGGAACGCTGGAATTGATTTGTGGTTACAGCCTTCAGGCACATGCTGCTTGTTCCATTATTAAAGTTATACAGGGTATAAAAAACTTACTGACCAAATAACTTGTAACTTGACGACCCCTGTGGCGCGGCGGGCGAAGGTTCGCCTGAGACGCAGGAGGTTACGGGTTCGATTCCCGCCTCGTAACAAATATTTGTACGATCTGCTGATATTTGTTCAGGGTGTTCTGGGTATTTTCTATGTATAATAAAAAAACTATATCTATGTAATGTATTGTATTAAGTATAAAAGTTATCTAGTACTCATAACACAAGCTCTGCTTAGCTTGGGGCTAGATAATGTTGTGTGAACTGTCCAGCATTATTTATTATTATAGATTTATTTAACTAAAAGAAAACTAGACATTTTTGGACTTTCATGTTCCTAGTTTGAAAAACAATATATATATCTGAAGTAAACTACTACGCACTACGAGTACAACGGGACCACAACACCCAGGCCCGGAACAAATATTTTCAGATCAACATTAGTCCCGCTGCGGGATTCGAACCGCAATCTCTCGCATCTCATCCAGATATCCGCAGCGCCATAGATGTCGTCGGAGTATGATTTTTTTCAGTGGAATTTATATTAATTTTTAATTTGTATTACCTATTTATTGCGCTTAGCAATGCTAAGCTAAAGATCCATGAGCTTTTATAAATAAGCTGTTTCATACATACATACATAGACACACGCCTTTTTCCTAGAAAGGATAGGCAGAGCCTCAAATGGGCCTCTTTTCACCGTGGGTTACACCATCGTGGGATATAGACGGGACAAGTGGTGAGCTGATCGCCGCCATTGCTTCCTACGTCTGACTCTGCTAAAGCTTTCATCCAGTAATAATACATTCCTTACATAGGCTAGTAGCCAGGACAAATGTTATACCAACGATTCTTACAAACTAGTCCGGGTAAGCCATTAGTCGGCTTTTACGACATACACGGGAGGAGATGGAGGGGTCTATTCTTGGGCCGGACACACCGCGGTAATCCAGGTACTGTTTCATACAGTAATCCAGTAACCCAAACAAAACCAGTCATTAAAATGAATATAAATAAAAAATCGGATAAAGTGACTCTTTATTGACTTAAGGTCTAGTAAGGATGGCTGGTGTCTGTGCTTTTCGTTTTCAGGAGCTGTCTGACACCCTGTATGTTAAACCAATATTATCTGATGTCGTACGATAGAGATATTGAGCGACAATCTACGAAAATACGATTGAGAATAAATAATAATGAATTTGACATGAGTCGCGCGCGGCTAGGACAAGTTCGATGGTATTTTATTATTTAATAGTTTTAATAATAGAATTGAAACTATCTTGGTTGGGAATAATATTAAATTAATAAATAACGGCTTATTACCACTGTATTTCGTCGCTTTTCTGACGTTTCGAGACTGAATTCAGAAGCCTCTTCATGATGAGCACTGCCCGCGACCGCGTTCGACGGTGGACCGGCGCATACTGCGTGCTTCCGCGCGCTCCGCTCGCTGGGACAGCGGCGGCGGCGGCGGCGGCGGCGGTAGGTTCGTTGCGCGTGCGTCGAAAACTAGTTCATCAACGTCACTGCCTACATCGTCCGTATAAGGCTGCGTACACGCAACGAACCTACCGCAGCCGAAACACCGAACAGAAATAAATAGAAATACCAGAGTAGACAAGTATAAACTTGTCTACTCTGGTATTTCTATTTATTTCTGTTCAAACACGTTCGTAGCACATCTGTCTATCCAAAACCATTCCGAACAAAACTAGTAGCTAGCCAAGCAAATTAAAATAAATGAAGCACGTAAAGGATCTAACTCCTTTCTACAAATCTACCAAATCGTAGCCTGTTCAAATCTCAGGATTGTCAGTCCTTGGCCAAGCCAGGGAAAAACAAAAGAAATCCAATATCACTTCCTCATACCTTCACCTCTCTCGAATAATATCGTATCCCAATCAAATATAAATAATACGGATAGGATAGGAACCATTCATAGCCTCGATCCCTTTCCTCATAGTTCCGTGTCTGTTTATATTGGGAGCTCACTCCATTGTACCTGTCAATGCTATTGGCTATTCGGTACCGGTTAATTCGAAAACTCATTGCAATTGTTTGAGTCATTGTGTATTGAATAAAAACTGGCCAAGTGCGAGTCCGACTCGCTCGTGAAGGGTACCATCACACTAATATTATAAAAGCAAAAGTTTTTGTGTGAGTGTGTAGTGTGTTTGTTACGTGTTCACGCTAAAACGGCTCGACGGATTTGCATGAAATTTGGAATGGAGATAACTGGACTCTCGGAATAACACATAGGCATATTTTGATCCCGATATTCCCCCGGGATCGAGATTTACGCGGGTGAAACCAAGCGCTACTAGTTATCTGTAAAAATGAAAAAAAAAACACGTTTGTTGTATGGGGGCCCTCTTAAATATTTATTTTATTCTGTTTTTTTTGGATTTGTTGTTATAACGGCAAAATAAATACATCATCTGTGAAAATTTCAACTGTCTGACTATCACGGTTCATGAGATACAGCCTGGTGACAGACGGACAGACAGACGGACGGACAGCGGAGTCTTAGTTATAGGGTCCCGTTTTACCCTTTGGGTACGGAACCCTAAAAAGCATCGAAGAGGCGCATTGAATCCTGTCACCTTACACTGGTTGCTTCACTATTCGTCATCAGACCCTTTTCAAAGCCACAAAACCTCAAGCTGGTATCTGACCTAACATAGGCTAACCAAGAAAGAACCGGTGACGCGAAGTAGTATGTTCTAGCCATGTTCTGGCCTGCTTTTACGACAGTCTACACAGTGACAGTCAGTTAGTAATAGTAGTAGAGCTTTTTTGTGAAAGAGTTCGGCCGGGGAAGTACTACCACCACTACTACTATTTCTGTCGCAAAGGTGTAGCATTGCTGTGTTCCGGTTTGAAGGCTATGGGTGCCGGTGTAATTACAGGCACATGAGACCATTCATCTTTATGTCTCAGGGTGGTGGGCGCAGTGCAATGGCGCATAGGATGCGTCCTAGATGGGCGTGACCTATGAGGTAGTGTACTGTTCATAGGCAGAGGAAACCGCTAAACATCAGGTGGGCCGTCTGCTTGATCCCTGAAAACAAGGTAATTAAAAAAAAACTGAAACTGTCGTTGCAAGTTGTATAAAAAAAAACGGCCTGTGGGTGAAACAATCACTTAAATACATACATGGTCATCTGAGTCCACTGTCCGAAACAATATGATACCAAATATGGGTAGGTAAATGTAGAGTGCGCGCCAGCCGCAACAGCCTCCGGGCTGTGGCAGCCGATAGGCCAGATTCCCACCTCACTCAGCACTGGACCAAGATGCATTCAGTTATGGCCAATTATACATATTACTGAGTGCATTTTGGCCTAGTTGTTAAAATAAAAATTAAACTATGTTACTGTGTATATTAATAATATTTTCATAAGTGCTGTATTTTGTTACTAACCAAATTATGAACCTGTGAGTCTGAAATCAACACGTCACGTTACCATTTATTTTGACTTCGGTTTACATCTACAAGGCAATAAAAAGAACAGGGGAAGACGACAATAGAAATGGTTAGATGAAATAAACAAAACAGCTAGCACGGACTGGACTAACAAGGCGAAAGATACGAGAAGCTTCGAGCAAAATGGCGGACTCGTTGAGAGGTCCCTAATAATTAATTAAGGTGTATATAAAACAAAATAATTATTTTAAGAATAGGAATTAGATGAATTTAAGGAGCAGACATTTTTTTTTTTGTTTTTTTTTTATACTACTTGGATGACGGAACAAGCTAGAGGCCCACCTGATGTTAAGCGGTAACCTCTGCCTATGAACAGTGCATTACCTCAAAGGTCACGTCCAAAAAACCTCGAACAACGTCAACGTCAACGTCGTTATTTGGTAAATACATGAATTTATTAAAACTTACTTAATTTCATTCATAACATAACACCCAACAGTCACATACATAGCCCTCATCCCACACTAGGATGTCGTGGGTTCAGAAACTACGAGCACCATGGTACCATAACACCCAGACCCGGAACAAATATATTTTGCAGATCATACAAACATTAGTCCCGCAGCGGGAATCGAAACCGCAATCTTTCGCATCTCAGCCGACTACTCGCCCGACGCGCTACAGAGGTCATTCGACTAGATATATGAGATACTAGTTGTAATTTCTAGACGACTGTATTTAATAATTGTTTGATGGCGCTGTCGAGACGACCAGCCAGGATGTGCTCGCTGCCGTCATGTCTTTTCAGAGTGGCTCTGCCGGCGGCCTGGATGCTGTGACTCCACAGCATCTAAAGGACCTGCTGTCTGGCGGTTCTAGCCATGCAGGTGAAGTCCTTCTGGGAGATTTGACGACCCTGATCAACCTGATGTTGTCTTGTCGAGTCAACAGCGAGATCACGGAGCACCTGTACGGTGCGAACGAACCTATGCGCTTTAAAAAAAAAGGACGGCGGGATAAGACCCATAGCCGTGGGCACCACCTACCGCCGCCTGGCAGCTAAAGTCTGCTGTCGGAAAGAAGCCGCCTATCTAGGCGACTATTTCCGACCCATTCAGCTAGGCTTTGGTTCGCGAGGTGGCTGTGAAGCCGCAGTACATTCTTTACGTACATTTTTGGGCAAAAATTTGGGGGAGGTAGTTTTAAAGGTGGATATAAAAAACGCCTTTAATTCTGTAGATAGGGGCACTCTGCTAAAAGAAATTAAAGACAAAATCCCTGAAATTTACCCATTTCTCTGGCAGTGTTACGGCTCACCTTCTAAATTAATCTATCAGAACAATATTGTTTGGTCTGCTGTTGGATGTCAGCAGGGTGACCCTCTAGGTCCGGCCATTTTTAGCCTTGCCATCCATCCGATTATTCAACGTATCCAATCCAAACTAAACGTTTGGTATTTGGATGACGGAACCTTAGGTGGCGACGTGGACACTGTTCTTGGCGATCTAAAACTCATCATTGATGAATTTCGGCAAATAGAAAGAAAAAAAAAACAGATAATAGATAATTAGATCGGCAGATCTAAATTTTTCTAAGTGCGAACTTTTTGTTTCCGACACTTGTATGGATAGAAATTCAGTCATTGAAAAATTTCAAAGTTTGGCCTCAAACATTACAGTTGTAGATGAATGTTCGCTTCGCCTCCTTGGTTCACCTATTCTTGACGAGTCTTTTCCGGCTTTTGTAGACGAGTAAATTCAAAATTTTATGAGAACTTCCGACCGATTGCTCAAAATTAACGCCCATAAGGCTTTTACAATTATAAAGGTTTGCCTTTTTGTGCCAAAATTTACATATGCTTTAAGATGTTGTCAACTGTGGAAACACATTGAGCTGGTGGAAGGCTTGGACAACATAATAAAGAACACGTTATCGTCGGTTTTGAATATCGATTTAGATGACAGGGCTAGGTCGCAAGCCTCCTTGCCTGTTAAATTAGGAGGCTTAGGTATTCGTAAAATTTCAAGTGTAGCCCTACCAGCGTTCTTGTCTTCCGTCTATAGCACTTGTTCTTTGGTTAATAAAATTCTATCACCTTCTCTTGTGGCTCTTTCTGGCAACACACTCAAAATTTCATACTTAGACGAGGCTCGAAATGCTTGGCATAGTGCTTGCCCCAATACTACTCCCCCCAAATCTCTTTCGTCTCAACGGCAATGGGACGGGCCTCTGTGCGAGCTGACGCGGAATTGTCTGTTACAAACGTGCTCAAGCTCCACAGATCGTGCTCGTCTCCTGGCCGTTTCCAAATGGGAGTCAGGGTTTTGGTTGCAAGCACTTCCATTACAAAATACTGGTACTTTAATGGATCCAGTTTCTTTCCGTATTGCAACTTCTTTACGGTTGGGTGTAGGGTGCTGTGCCCCTCATCACTGCCAGTGCGGTACTGCTGTTGATCAGCTTGGTCACCACGGATTATCGTGCACCAGGGCTGCCGGTAGGATTTCCCGCCACGCTAGCCTTAATGATATCATTCGCCGGGCCCTTACCGGCGTTAACATTCCAGCCATTCTAGAACCGAATGGTCTGTTTCGTGACGATGGTAAGCGGCCTGACGGCATGACTCTTGTTCCGTGGGAGAAGGGTAGGCCTTTGGTGTGGGACGCTACATGCGTTGATACCCTTGCGCCATCTCATCTGTCCGGGACATCAGTTAGGGCCGGTGCGGCGGCAGATTCCGCTGAGGACCTCAAAAGACGCAAATATGCAAGTCTCGACAGAGCTTACTTATTTGAGCCTTTCGGGGTCGAGACTCTGGGTCCGTGGGGTTCCGGGGCCCATCGCGTTTTCAAAATTCTTTCAGGGCATCTGGTCAAAGCGACGCGTGACCCGAGAGCTGGCTCTTATCTGGCTCAACGCATTAGTATTGCCATTCAGCGTGGCAATGCAGCCAGCATCGCACCGCTTGTAGCGGTCTTCAGGTAGCACACCTGTTTCATATGTATTTTGTACATACCTTGTATTATTCTTTCTGTAAATAAATGTACTTATTGTTTGATATTTTATTTTATTTTAGACTTGTAATGTAACGTTTTTAATTAAATATAATCAATACCTATCTGTCGTCTATTACATACATACATACATAAACTCACGCCTGTTTCCCGGAGGGGTAGGCAGAGACCACGGATTTCCACTTGCTACGATCCTGACACACCTCTTTTGCTTCATTCACTCTCATCACATTCTTCATACATGCTCGTCGGTTAAGGGTACTCTTGACCTGGCCTTTTTCCAGAACGTCTCCGATCTGTTCTGAATATGTTCGCCGAGGTCTTCCCCTTCCCACTGTCCCATTCACGCTCGTCTTATCTACCCGTTTCGTCAATCTACTATCGTCCATCCTTTCTAAATGCCCAAACCATCTGAGCATACCTTTCTCAATCCTAGTCACTACGTCTTTTTTAATTTCACAACGCTCTCTTCCTTTATTCTATCTCTCAAAGTCACACCACACATACTACACATACTATTAGTCGTCTATTAGTTGGCAAAATTTGAGCGTGTTTAATGTCTATAGATTATCTAAGGTTTAATCATACTCTAATTTGTATATTTTATTTTGAAGAGCTATATTATTGTATAATTCAGTGCATATAATTGTTTTTTTTTTGTAATTTTTGTATGCCTAACAGACCGAACGAGCGATGCTCATTTTTGAAACCAACCATCCAATGTACCTATAGCTTCTACGAACAATAAATGTCATTTATCATTTATTTATCATTTGTATAAAGATTATATTATATTATAAATACCTTAACGAGGATATCACAGAAATATTGAAGTGGTATGGAAGTATTAGGGAAAAACAGAAGATGTACTTAAAATAAATGTTGGGGAATAAAGGATCTCGAGTGTGACCACTATCTCGATAAACTGAGACATTTTAAAGGTAACAGGATGTCGGTGGACGGTGGCGGCTCAAGACCATTCGTCATAGCATTATATGGGTGAGGCTACGTCCAGCAGTGGACTTCTACAGACGGATGATGATGATGATCTATTTATTTGTAACTCATCACGTAATCATAATAACAAATTAAATTAAATCACAAACTGAACTTGTGGATCCGACTAGAATAACAAACAAGTCGCGCTGAGCACCACTTAGCGCTCGGCTGAGATTAAAATGGCGAGCCAGATAATCTGTTAAAACATTAAACGAACTTTACTGATTAGTTTCTTAGAAACCGTCTTCATTTTCTTTTCATTTATATCGTTCACACCTCCCTATGATTCCATTACTCCGTAGCAGTGCTACGCCGTAGACACTCAATTCACTTTTCAGGTTTTCCCAAGATGCGTGGCCTGCCATGGGCTGTGTTACCCTGTACCAATAAGGTCAAAAGTGAAATTCAGAAGTATTTTATTCATTGAAATCACAAACATCACTTTGAATCGTCTTATAAAATAAATTTCCAACGCGACCAAACCTAGAAGAATCAGGCAACATACTCAGCTTTATTTGATGATCCTTCTTATTACTAAATGGAGAGCGCCTGTGTGGTGCCTCGAGAACAAGTGGAAGCTGGTTCAAAGAAAAAAGGAAAACCAACTTAAAAGCCTCAGGTAAGCAGTCAAAAGTAAGGTGTTAGAGAAAATCAGCAAAATTTCATAAGACAGCACACTCTACGCTTGATATACTCATAAATAACACAATAAAAATTACATTTATTTACAGAAAGAATAATACAATGTATGTACAAAATACATATGAAACAGTTGTGCCACCTGAAGACCGCTGCAAGCGATCTAAAGGTAGCTCAACTGATCCAAATCACTACCAGACGGAAGCGTCCCTAAGATGCTGGCTGCATTGCCACGCTGAATGGCAATACTAATGCGTTGAGCCAGATAAGAGCCAGCTCTCGGGTCACGCGTCGCTTCGACCAGATGCCCTGAAAGAATTTTGAAAACGCGAAGGGCCCCGGAACCCCACGGACCCAGAGTCTCGACCCCGAAAGGTTCAAATAAGTAAGCTCTGTCGAGACTTGCATATTTGCGTCTTTTGAGGTCCTCAGCGGAATCTGCCGCCGCACCGGCCCTAACTGATGTCCCGGACAGATGAGATGGCGCAAGGGTATCAACGCATGTAGCGTCCCACACCAAAGGCCTACCCTTCTCCCACGGAACAAGAGTCATGCCGTCAGGCCGCTTACCATCGTCACGTAACAGACCATTCGGTTCTAGAATGGCTGGAATGTTAACGCTGGTAAGGGCCCGGCGAATGATACACAATAATAAATTATATGTACCTACAGACATTGCGAATTAACATAAGGCATTTATCTTATACCTCAATGTTATTACATCACCCATCCAATTCAATGTAACGTGAAGTAATTTTGTCCGATTCCGTAGTACTACTAATATTCTATGAAGGCCCATCGAACTTTATCTCCGCTCTGTAAGCTGTCGGAACCGATGCACAATACATAGACTACCTGCGTACAGTGCTCACATTTCAAGCCAAGCCATCGGACAGATCTATACAGAAATATAAGCCTAATCACGAACGCGTAAGGCAGGTTTTGCACCGGAAAGTAAACGGCGATAGCAAATAGCTGTGGCTAACTGTATCACTTTACAAGTACATTTATGGCTGAAATTCTGTTCAATGTGTTGAAAGCTTTTCGATGGCCGGAAATAGCTATCGAATGAACGGTATTCTGTTTCTGAATATCCTTTGTCTCTGTTTTCGTGGTAGTAGAGTTTTTTTGTTAAAGAGTTGGTCCGGGGAAGTACTAGTGGTAGTAGTAGTAGTAGAGCTTTTTTGTGAAAGAGTTCATCCGGGGAAGTACTTCCACCATACCTATTTCTGCCGCAAAGCAGTAGTGCTCGCATTGCAGTGTTCCGGTTTGAAGGGTATGGGTGCCGGTGAATTTACAGGCACATGAGACTTTTCATCTTTATGTCTCAGGGTGGCGGGCGCACTGCAATGCCACATAGGGCGCTTCCTAGGTGGACGTGACCTATGTGGTAATGCACTGTTCATAGGCAGAGGGTACCGCTTAACATCAGGTGGGCCCTATGCTTGATCCGTCATTCCAAGTAGTATATAAAAAAAAAAAGAAAAAAAAAGTACTACCACCATACTATTTCTGCTGCACAGCTGTAGTGCTTGCAATGCTGTTTTTCGGTTTGAAGGGTATGGTTGCCGGTGATTACAGGCACATGAGACTTACATTTTTATGATTTCTTAGGGTGGCGCTAGCGGGCGCAGTGCAGTGCCATATAGGGCGCGTCCTAGGTGGACGTGGATGGTAAGCTGTACCCTCTGCCTATGAACGCATTATCACATAGGTCACATCCACCTAGGACGCGATCAGGTGGACCATAAGCTTGTTCCGTCATTCATGCAGTAAAAAAAAACTTATAATATAATTCCAAAGGAACACTACAGCAAAAACACGATAAGACAATATTTTCTCGATAGAAAAAACCCAAAGTTACCTCTATCTTTTGGCTAGACTCGTTTGTATATTAAAATGGTGCATATTATTGGGTAATAAATTAGATAGATAAAATCAATACAACAAAGCCAATAGGGTTTACTATAGGGGTTTTGTAAAATTACCTATATTTTTATTCTATTTTTTTTTATATAGTGTTATTCTATAAAAACCGCGTTTTCGAGCGGCTCGAGTTGGTTTTTTGTATGAATATTTCTGCCTGGGGTTGGCGCAGACTTAATACTGATTTACTTATGTTGTAAGTATTCTGCGCGAGTGTACAAGGGTAACAAGATCACGACAGTTGGCACAAAGCGGCGCGTTTATGCACAAACTTCTCCGTACCTTACCTACCCTTTAGCAGTTAATGGGAGTTTACCGGATCCTCCGAAAAGTTAGTCAGAGTTGAAGTAGTTACATGAAATTTCAATTGTTGGGTTTAAATTGGATAGGTATCTTAAAAGTTCATAAGATGTATGCAGGTTTGTATATAAACTCTTAAAATCACAAGGAGATAAGTACACAAAGATTTCATTCTAGGATTCCTGGTTTATTCCCGATGTCCACGTTGACTTGTCCACGTCAACTGTGTCGTGGGTATAAGGAACTGCGAATACCGTGGTACCGCAACACCCAGGCCTGGAATAAATATTTACAGAGCGTACACACATTTGTCCAGGAGCAGTAACTGAAACCGCTTTTTTTTTTGTTAATTACAGAATAAGCATATGTCCCACCTGATGTTGAGCGGTAACCTCTGCATTTAACAATGCATTACCTCATAGGTCACGTCCACTTAGGACGCACCCTATGTGGCATTGCACTGTGCCCGCCACCCTGAGACATAAAGATGAAAAGTCTCATGTGCCTGTAATTTCCGGGTATTGAAGTTTATATGGAAAATTAAAAACGGACAAAGTCGCGAGCACTCCACTAGTTCATAATAAGAACAAATTAAAGATTGACCTAAGAAATTATTAGATTCAGAAACTTGGAGAAAAAGTTGGAGAAGAACAGTGAATTTAAAGTAGATTACCAAAAGTTCATGAATGAATATATAACTTTAAATCATATGATACCATCAACCAATAACCAGACGCCTGAGTGCTATCTACCTCACCATTCAGTCACTCGAGCTGAATCAACTACCACCAAACTGAGAGTGGTTTTCAACGCCTCGGCAAAATCATCATCAGGATACAGTCTGAATGATGTAATGTACAGAGGTCCTAATATACAAAAAGATCTTCAAGAGCTTATTCTGAAATGGCGACTATATCAATTTGTATATACATCTGACATTGAAAAAATGTATAGACTTTCTGAAATAATTAGGTTTGTCTAATAGACAAAACATTGACCTTCGAGTTATTAAAAGTCATTGCAGAAAAACGAATATACAAACATCCTTTTAGGCTTATTCACTATTCCCTGAAAAGTGGAATCTAACAAAAAAACAAAAAACTTATTCCACTAGAATCCCCTTCAGGGGGGAAAAATGAGCCGTAAAAAAAATATAGATCCCAACGAATATGCAGTTCTCGTTCCGTCGCGAGTAAAACACTAGCTAGAAGAAAAGACAGACGACGTAGGTACTTAGTTGATTCAGTACTACTCGTAGTTAGTAACGAATTCTAAAGCTCTTTGAGCGAGGTTGCTTTTCTTTGTAAAAAAGTGCTTGAGCAATTTAACTTAGAGAACAAACATTTTGTCTGTGTTGTTCAATGAATCCAATTTTACACAAACTAAGCATTTTAGGTACGTACTTACCTACCTATTGTACCCACATTTGATATGACATACATACATAGACACACGCCTTTTCCCCGAAGGGGTAGACAGAGCCTCAATGGGCCACTTTTCACAGTGGGTTGCACCATCGTGGAATATAGACGTGACAAGTGGTGAGGTCATAGCCGCCATTGCTTCTCACGAATGACTCAACTAACGCTTTCTTCCAGTAATAACACATTCCATAATAAGCTAGCAGACAGGACACATCTTATACCAACGAATCTTATCAACAAGTCCAGGTAATCCCTTAGTTGGCTTTTACGACATCCATGCGAGGAGGCGGAGGGATCTATTCTTAGGCCGGACACACCACGGATATATGACAATGATCAGTAACCGACAAGCATGTATGAAGAATGTTATGAGAGTCAATGAAGCAAAAGAGGTATGTCAGGCTCGTACTAAGTGGAAATCCGTGTTCTCTGCCTACCCCTCCAGGAAACATAATACATAAACGTGAGTTTATGTATGTATGTATGTATATATAAAGGCGTTAAGGAATAAAAAACAAAGTAGTGATTATAGGACATGTTTACTAAATGAAAAATAGTGTATGTTATGGCACTTAGTTCATCGTCTACTTAATATTAGCGAGTATAATCTATCTTATAATAACTCTTATAAATATTTTATAATAAACAACAGACATACAAATACTGGTTACATGGAATATTTTAATTCTTCCTACAACACAAAATACAAAAATTTCGTTTGCTAACATCCCGAACTATAAAATATTATTTTCACACCACCTGCTCGACAATGTCCAATTATATAATCATGCAACGCAAAAACCTCATCGTAAAGTAAAGCGTTATCTCATAAGGGATATAAAGTTGCATAAAACTCTCTAGGGAATAAAGTGATTTGAATTTGGAACGTCAAATTCGTGTGGAAACTCGTGAAAATGCCCAAATGACATTGTAAAGAGGCTAGTTCTAAAATCGAACTGGCCACCATAAGCAGAACTCAAAAAAAAGGTGCTGTTACAAAGGATGTGAAACAAAAGACGGTGTTTGGTGCTGTGATTTTCAGTGAATTTTTATTGTCTCTTAGAAGGTGTGAAAAGTAGAGTATACACCTCTGGAATAAAACCTGTCTTCGTCTTAGACAGCTTGAACCCCTCGCTTCACCGGCAGTTAACTCAAGTCCCTCGTCACGCTCAGGATTCAATATGCCGCCCGCGACGTAAGACACTGCTTTATTCCCTAAGTGCATAGTTGATGGTTAAACAAACTTACCAAGTGAAGTTTGTCCATAATTATATGAGACAGTTCCATCCGAAGAGTGAGAAGAAAAACTACAAGGTGTTCTAAAGAAATCTTGAGGTTGGAACTGTCGTAATATAATCTACTATTGCCACCCGACCAACAAATTATGCATAAGTTTGGCTTTGACATTAAGGTGGTTGCTTTTTCATTCTTACGTACTTTACCAAATATGGGCGATCAGAGTATAATTTTACATTACATTTGTTTTTTTTTTTTTATTATTATTTATTTATTTTTATTTTTGTTGGCTTTTATATTGGTAAATTATTTGCGGCAAATGATATTTGGTTGTAGAAAACACTGGACTTATAGCGAAAATAACACCACCGTATTAGTCATTTAGGCGGACAATGTCCCGTTCGCAAAATGTCCCTTCAACATTTCGCAAAAGGTCCCTTTTGCAAAACATCGCTTTCGCAAAACATTCCCTTCGCAAAAGGTCCCCTTTATTTTCGCTAGTTCCAGTGTATTTTCCAGTGTTTCCTTTAACCAAATATGATTTGCCGCAAATAATGGATTCGGACGGTAATGTCCCTTTCGCAAAATACCCCGCGCTTAAAAATAAGCCTTGTTCGCATAACGTCCCGTGCGCATAACGTGCGAGACTGACCAATATAAAAGCTAAGAACAGTAATTTCATACTCTGCTTGCCCATATTTGGTAGAATACGTATGAAAAAGAAACCATCTTAAATACTCTAGAAAGTCTAGTCTTGTCTGCTATCAGACCAAACAAACAGAGTCATTCACCGCAATTCTGCGTTCTTTAAAATTTCGCCTTTTGTCTTGACAAACAGTTTTCTCAGTTTTATCAGCGGTACCTCTCGATATTCTTACAAGCGTTGCAACAATACTTCCTAAATGGTGGCACCAGGCAGTTCCTCTTCAGATCTTCTAAACTGAACAGCTCGCAGTACTGTGTGGTGTCCGAGGGGGGGCAGGTGATGGTGAGGCGGGAGGGGGGAGGGCATTTCCCTGGGCGGCACCGGCGCTTCCGCTCGTGAGGCTTAGGACCGCATAGTGCCTCGTCTGAAGCTGGACAGTAGAGCTCGCGCCGAGATATGCCGCGACCACACGTTGTTGAGCACTGCAATACAAGGTTTGCCTTTAGAAAACATAATTTGACTTTTATTAAGGGTATCAAGTTTGTTACTAAAATATTCAATTATCCTGTTATCGTCTTCAGAAAACCACCAAAGGTTTAAATAATTACATTTAGGATGATTTTTAGGTTACATTTCGGGGAATGTGCCCAGGAGCTACATGATCTGATCCCACCATCTCCTTTTCATCATACGACAAGCAGGCGCACGGCTCAGTACCGTCCTTACCTCATCAGTATACCCGCAATACGCACTAAGGGTTTCGGTTCCACCTTTATAATGCGAACAGCTAAGGGATGGAACAAGTTGCCGTCGTCTGTCTTTCCTGAATACTATAATACGGGTCTCTTTAAGGCAAGAGTGAATAGGTGCCTTCTAGACCTTCGTGCTTCAACGTCGGCCGCATCGTCACTTACCAACGGGTGAGATCGCAGTCAAACGAGGGTCTGTCATAGTCAAAATAAAAACTCTGAAAGCATATCGTTTTGTGTTAGAGCTTATTTTTACTGACCGGTGACCAACGCCCTTCTCGCCAGTAGACTGGGCAGGGCAGACGGTTGCAGGGCTGCTCCTTGTCTGGTCTAGGTGCGGGGCACAGAGACGGGGACACGCTGTATCTGACCAGCTCCCTTTGCGAGCTTGTGCTGTAAAATAAAAACAGCTGTGTTTAAGTGAACATCGTAAAAAGTGTCAAATTATCAACCTTGACCTCCTCTGAGGTCCTTGAGGTCAGAATGATACAGTTTTTTTTGTTCCTTTTTATTTTATAATAGGTAGGTACTAATTATTATAATGATGTTTTTTGTAAATTAATCTAATAATGTATTCATAATGTGACGTATAATTGACAAATTATCAATAATATTTTTATATCTGTTTATATCTGAGCTAGTGAGAATGAAGGCATCACCCAACGTTGATCTATTTTAATTTTCTGTTCATTATGGCTTTTTTTTTGTTCACTACGTTGTTTTTTTATCCATTCTCGTAAGAATGTATAAAAAACATCATCAGCAAATTTAATGTTAGTGTATAAACGTGATTTTAGCAATGAAAGCTCAAAGTAAGGTAAACTTAAAATGTACCTAATTAAGGCGATATGTTAAAATATCGAATGGGCGGAGTCTACCAAGAAAACAATAGCTGCAAGACAGTGACAGCGTTATTGCTCACATGAACCCGGGATGAGGTGAGGTAGATTTCTGCCGCTCTAAAGTAAATGACATGAGCGACAAATGATAAAACTTCGTTTTGCTTCTAAAGTAGTAAATATAAAAATAAATTATCTATAATTAATCTAAATAATGTAACTACAGATTTACCTACTGAATAGTATAAACATTTACGCTTAATATTTTCTCCAGTCGAAGGACGGACCTAAACGGGTATATCCACAGGAGGGCCAATTTAAAAAAATAAAGCTATTTAGAAAAGTTAAACTGGTCGTGTTTGTAGTCTATGATTTATTTAGATTATATTCTCAAGTAATTACTGTATTAACATCAAGTTTGTAACCTTAACTGTTACTGAATGAATATGTAACGCAACGACTCCAAAATTTTAACATAGCGTCTTGATACTTGATTGCATAAACTAATTAGGAAGTCTTACAAAATCAAAAACCCAATCGTGAAATGGAGTCTCTGTTATTTGATGGAAGATCTCGCTTTTTATTTGTATTTCAAAAGGTTAATCAAGGAGTGGCTCCGTTCTACGTAGAGTGCAGTTATACCAATGTTTTTATAGGGAGTTGTAGGTGGATCAATATTTGTACTTGTTTGAAGTTCATCGCAACAGAGAGCAGTTACTAGCGGTCCCTGCATTCACTTTGCTTTATGAAAAAGTTGCTTCATTATGTGAATTTACTATAAATTCACAAAGAAAAATGAAAAGGTAAGAAAGACAATTCATAAATAGAGAAAACGTGAGACTTTTCATCTTTATGTCTCAGGGTGGCGGGCGCAGTGCAATGCCACATAGGTTGTATCCTAGGTGGACGTGATCTATGAGGTAATGGCACTGTTCATAGGCAGAGGTTACCGCTTAACATCAGGTGGGCCTCTCGCTTGATCCGTCATCCAAGTAGTATAAAAAAAAAAAAAAAAAAACGTGAAAATTATATCATGTAATAGTACATTACTTGTAAGACCAGACGTAAGTTGCTTTTTACCTCCGGGGATAAAAGTTCCTTTTTAGGGTTCCGTAGCTAAATGGCAAAAAACGGAACCCTTATGGATTCGTCATGTCTGTCCGTGTATGTCACAGCCACTTTTAAGTAGTTTTTATGGGCGAGTCCGACTCGCACTTGGCCGCTTTTTTTAACATCTTATTATTGCAATAATTTCGTAATTCTTAAGTCCATGCATTATTCTGTATTACCCCCCCCCCCCCTCCCCTTAAAACTTTAGGAACCCCATTATATCACTTCGAAACTAAGACTAACTAGATTTAATGCTATGATCTGGTAGGCATGTGATCGTTCTAGTGGATATCACCCAGACTCGGAACAAATATTTGCAGATCATACAAACATTTGTGCCGCTGCGGGAATCGAACCGGCTATAACGGAATGGTGGCCAAGAGATGCTCGGCGACCAAGAAGCAGACCACCCGCCCGATGGTCGGATGACATCGTTAAAATAGTTGGACGAGAATGGATTAGAACAGCACAGGATCAGAGAGAGTGGCGTGTTAAAGAGGAGGCGTATACCCAGCAGTGGGTGCACACAGGTTATATAGAAAGATATAATTAGTTTATACTACTAGTATAGTATTATTTTAACTGTGGTTTATACTTAAAATAAAACGTTTTTCAAGCAGACGGCCAACCTGATGTTTAGTGGTACCCTCTGCCTATAAACAGTGTATTATCACATAGGTCACGTCCACCTAGGATGCATCCTATGTGGCATTGCAATGCGCCCGCCACCCTGAGACATAAAGATGAAAAGTCTCATGTGCCTGTACTTTCACCGGCAACCTTACCCTTCAAACCGGAAGACAGCAATGTGAGCACTACTGTTTTGCGTGCGGCAGAAATAGCGGTAGTACTTCTTTGGACGAACTCTTCCACAAAAAAGCTCTACTACTACAGTCGGTGACAATGGTTCCTCAAAGATCGTATGGTAAATGTGTCGAACCATCCACCTTTATAAGTAAGACTGGTGTTTACCTGGCGTTAGCGGGCACACAGAACAGCTGTCTTTCCTTTATAAGTAAGACTGTGTTTACCTGACGTTAGCGGGCACACAGAACAGCTGTCGTTCCTGGACGCCCAGCCGGCCGCAAGTCGCACTGCACTGCTCCCAATCACCGGGGGACCAGATGAAGTCACAACTAGACAGAATAATAATTTACATTATTTTATATAGTATAATGCGCGTCATGTAAAAAGAACGCTGAAGGTCAAGCTTCTTCAGCCGTTTCAGCGTTCTTTTTACATGACTCGTACTATATACAGGATGGGGCAAATTTTTGGTCCCTTAAGGGTAGCTACCTTTTCTTTTGTAGTTAGAAGGTTTTGTTCTTAGGAACCTTCTGCTTTACTTTGAAGAAAATGGAATCTTTAGATTTTTGAAATAAAGTACGGTTCACCCAAAATATGACATTTGTCAAAAAAAAACAAGTTGGTTTTAATCGACTCTATTTCCAACCAGGAACACTTTTCCCAAATTACTTTGGGAAACACACACTTTGGGGAACACTTTTCCCAAATTACTTTGGGAAAAGTGTTCCTGTACCATACCAAATCAAATCGTAAGTTTTGGAAAGAATTAAAAAAAACAATTTCCATACATTTTTAGAAAATGTGAATGAACTGTCTCCTGACACACAGCTAACGCTAGTTCAGGAGCCAGGGCTTCACCGTGCACTGTATTATGTGAATAATTTCAGTAAACATTAAGATTATAGTAGAAAGACAAAGAACTAAAATGGCGATGGACGGGACATATAATAAGAGAGAGTACAGAGAAATGGACCAAATTGAATAATTGGACTAATTGGAATAAACAAAGTAGCCATAATTTAGTTATATTTTCTTGAGGTAAACCTTAGCTTAATTTTCGGTTCATGGAGCCAAGTACCAGTGTACAAAATACAGTTTCTGTCAAACTTAAATCCGTTTCGAAACCTTTCTGTCAGACTAATATATCTCAATAGATTACTACCGCACCTAATACAACCAATAAAACAATTGTCGATTTAGTTGAGTAGTTCCTGTTCGATTCCTTGGCTATGATCCTGAGGAATTTGATCGTCCTGTTCGATCCCTTGGCTATGATCCTGAGGAATTTGATCGTCCTGTTCGATCCCTTGGCTGTAATCCTGAGGAATATGATCGTCTTGTTCCTAAAAATTGAAATTGAATTGAATTTGTCGATTCCTTCCTGATGGATCCGTCCACATTTTTAGAACCTAACTATCCATATCAGGTCAATTACAGTCGGAATTTTGTTCTAGAAGTTCCGTAAAATATAAAAGGGCAAAGTTTAAAATAAAAACGTTTCAATTTCAGTCACAACAAGGCGTAGAAGTTACCTGAAAGTGAAGCCTGAAAAGTGCGGCATGGCTGTAAACAACGTGCCTTCAAACTTACAGCTAAATAGAAATAACTGGTTTACTCAATGACAATGCAGAGTTTTATCATAGAGACAAAAAATATTGACAGCAGCGCATAATTTATATCTTCCCAACTTCCCTTGAAAGCCTAAATTTAAGCTGCACGGTCTGTATTGGTAGGTAAGCTGACAGAAATGCTGCTTTGTTCTGTGACCTTGAGGATTTATCTGCGTGGCAAGGAACTAGGCGAATATGAGAATAAAGCATTGAATCTGATGAATATAGCTTTTCCAACATAGATTTAATTATCAAGGTGCAGTCGAGCTGTAAATTTGCATTTAATCATCGCGTGTGAACTAAGTCGTACACTGGTTGTCGTTGGTGTCTCGCATTCGATGTTGACACGTAAAAATAGTAATTTTATAACGTCATCCGCCCTGTCCTGACGCTAGTAATATATTTATATCAAAGTTTTCCAATAGCAGCTTTGTCTTTCCGACTGTTCCAGCTGTCCTTCAAACCTGTGTCAATTGTTTAATTACAGCCCTCAATTCGCGCGTTTATCGTTGACTACTCGCACACGTGTGAAAACTTATTATGACGGTTGAGAACGCTCCCGAAAACTGTTTAGCTTCGGTTTCATGGTTTAAACTTCGGTTACACCGCGGTTGGTTTTTGGGTTACACTCGATTACACAGAGGATTTTGCAACACACCTTTTTAGTAACTACTACTAAAGGGGCTCATTTGGTTTGTTTTAGAGTTTTCGCTCGTTTTGTAGGGGTTTACGACTCGACAATATAGTTAAAGCAGACCCAGTTTTGTGTATATTCGATGTTTGAGTTTTGAGTCAGTTTGTCAATTCAGTTCAATTCATTTATTCCATGGGAACGCATTTGTATGGCACTTCTTATTACACAACATTTATACTCTCGCCTCGTACCTCGCCTCGTGCTTCGTCTCGTGTCTCGACCCACACCTCGCGCGATCGATGGTAAATGAGCTACCTGTTTACACTCTCGTGGCGAGTTCAGTAAAACGCTCGCGTTTGTTGCGAGGTCCTTTGAGTCGTACCCAAAAACCGCTACGGACACGAGCGCTGCGAGGCACGAGACGAGGCGCGAGGCGAGCCGCGAGCGTCATCTCGCGAGTCGTACGCGAGTGTTAATAAGCTAAGAATTGTACTACTTCATACACTTGTTCCGTTGACCTATTAGAGCTGTTTCAGTAGTTTGAGCCGAATTTTCGTAGATGCAGAGAAATGTTTGAAGTCATTATTTTCTTGTAAGGCAAAAAAGTGGTTGAATTATTTTTTGTGAAATATGCGCCAAATAACGTAAGATAACATAACACCCAACACTCACATACAAAGTCCTGATCTCACACTAGGATTCCCTGTATCGTGGGTATCAGAAACTACGAGTAACATGGTACCATAATACCCATACCCGGTATATTATAACCAGACAAATATTTGCATGATCCGCAAATATTTGGCCCGCAGCGGGAATCGAATCGGCAACCTCTCGCATCTCAGCCGACGCCCGACTACTCGCCCGACGCGCTACAAAGGTCGTCAAATGACGACCTTTGTAAAATGTCGAATGTATATCCTCATATCTAACGTCATAGAAGCAATTTAGAAAATATTTATAATAATTCTCACCTATGTGTGTTGCAGGGTTCGTATCTCGGTGACGGGCACTTCATGTCTCTCGTGCAACGCGCTCGCACAGCACGCACGCCTCCGCCGCACGTCACTGAGCACGGACCTCTGGCCAACGTCCATCTGAAAATATGGTCTCTTAGATCATCATCATAATCACAATCAGCCATAACCAGAGCAGAGCTTTCAGGCTTATAGATGAGCAACATATGGCGGAGACTAACGCCGAGATATTTTTTTTTTTTTTTTTTTTTTTATACTACTGAATCACGGAACAAGCAGATGGCCCACCTGATGATAAGCGGTAACCTCTGCCTATGAACAGTGCATTACCTCATAGGTCACGTCCACCTAGGACGCACCCTAGACGCGCAATAGATCTATACCCAACACGTACTGATGCTTAGCTTATCCCTGTCACTTTCAAACACATGTCAATTTGCCCGTACTAGAGAGGGACACAGGCAATGCTAAGCATTAATACGTGCTAAGTTATGTCTATTTATCTCAGCCTAAGATCTAGAGTCTCGAACACCGCCGTAAAGTCGCATGCCTTTCTATAGGTAACATTTCGGGGGATGCTCCCTGGAACTTCATGATCTGATCCCACCATCTCGTTTTTACCATAGGAAGAGCAGACGCACGGCTCGGTACCATCCTTACCTCATTAGTATACACACCATTCGTACTAAGCGATTCAGTTCTACCTTTATAATGCGAACTGTTAAGGAGTGGAATGCACTACCGTTGTCTGTCTTTCTTGAAATCTATAATCTGGGTATCTTCAAGGCTAGAGTGTGCCTTCTAGACCTTTGTGCTCCATCTTTGGCCAAATCGTCACTTACCAACAGGTGAGATCGTGGTCAAACAAAGGTCTATAAAAGTTAAAAAAAAACAGCTGATTGACGTCCACTTCTATATACACTTACACGTGACGTACACTTCAGACATAGGTAGACCCCACTTAAAATTCCACGGCGAGCCACCTGCATCAAGGGATCTATCAGGAACTACTATCAAAACCATAGGAAAAATAAAGATAAAAAACAAAATTGAATAATAAAGCGTAAAAGTTTTTTTTTATTGTGAACCTACTTATTTTTTTGAAGTCGGTTATACATTTGAAAAACAAGCTAAGCAGCTCAGATTCCGTTCCAGAAAAGGAATAACCGAAGATACTCCGCCGTGGAAAGGGGTGGTAATTTGATTTGGGAATCAGATATCGACTCGAGTTAATAGGGTTTATTTAAATAGGCCAAACGGAGTGTACCAGTAATATCACCGAGCTTTTTTGATGTTTATGATTGATTATGATTAGCCTTAGAGCAATGCGGCCTGCGTACTGATTAGCTGAATAGATTGGCTACAAAAATTGCCCAAAAACTTACCCTTCCTCACTGAAACGAGCACCTAAGTAAATACAACAAAAATAACTTAACAAAAAAAAACAATCTCGAAGTTAAAATTAATGTTTTTCTTTAACGTATAAATCTTCTTTAGGATTACAATAAATTGACATCGAAATATTTGTTCAGGCTTGTTTGAAGTGGGTACCAAAACTAACAAAGTCACTAGACAAGAGTAACCTCTCACATTTGGGACCCCAAAGTCCTCAAAACTCAAATGTTTAAGTGGAGGTTAAAACTTTACCGAACTGAGGGATATTGACCGTTCAATATGGTAAATAGTTTCTTCAGGAATCATCTCAAGTTGCAGTTGAATTTGATATATTCAGGAGGTTCAATTTCAACAAGCTACTTGAGTTACAGTAGGGAGTTCCATATTTGTGTTATTCATGTATGGAAAATGATTGAAAAAAAAAATGCTGGACATTTCACACAACATTAACTAGCCCCAAGCTAAACAGAGCTTGTGTTATGGGTACTAGATAACTGATATACTTAATACAATATATTACATAGATAGATATTTTTTATTATACATAGTAAATACCCAGAACACCCTGAACAAATATCTGCAGATCGTACAAATATTTGTTCCGAGGCGGGAATCGAACCCGCAACCTCCTGCGTCCCAGGCGAACCTTCGCCCGTCGCACCACAGAGATCGACAATTTAAACAAAAAATGTCACACATTTGATGAATAAGAATGCTTCGAACTAATTACTGTAGTATGAAAATGTATTTCGTACTCGACAATCCCCACATGTCCAAGTTTATTTATGAGTTATATTCATTCGCTCATCAGCTCACCTTCAGAGTACTCTGAAAATACTTGAAGAAAAGTTTTCTACAATAACGTTGTTTTCTTACTAAAAAGTTGCATCATATCCTAACGGTTTTTATATTGTACTATAGCCAACTGTCATAAAATGTAGTTTTTATGTGAAATATTTCGTCCAGGGAAGTACTACCACGTACCTATTACAGCCGCATAGCAGTAGTGAATTTTTCAAGATTGGCATCACCCCAGTCCGAACACGGGTTTAAGAGTCAAATTCTGACGCTGCAGCATCTCGTCTATCAATTCAATTTAATTCAGCGCCTGAATTTCACCCTGTCTAGCTCGAGTGGTGGAAACACCTCTCCACAACTGTGCTGTCGTCAGCATAACCATAGATACCGGGCATGAGCAGGTCATTAATGAGCAACAGAAACAGCGTGGCCAAGAGTACCGACCCCTGAGGCTTTAATGGCCAATTGATCCGACGAGCAGCCGTCAACAACTACTGTTATAGATCTTTCCCTCAAAAAGTCTGCGAGCCAGGAGCAGAATTGATTTGGCAGTCCGTTAAGCAGGAAGCTTGCCAGTAAGAATAGTGTGCCATACCCCTGACAAAGGCCTTCGAGACGTCTAGTGAAACAGACACAGTGTTTCTCAATAGCCTCGCTCCAAATGTGCGTGGCATACAAAGAAGATTCGATGGCGGTCACTGAGGAGGTCGTTATCTGTGAGGTATGCAAGTAGGGTTACCATATCTCAGGATTTGTCCTGAGATTTCAGGATTTTTCGACTCTTCTCAGGATTCCGGCCGGATTTAGCAAATCTAGTGATAGCTCAGGATTTTCAATAAAACACAGGTTACATTTTAAAGATCTCTCTTATTAAACTACTAAAAATAATTTTCTTTTGGTAACGATTGAACAGTTCAAATCAATACTTATTTATCAAAGTAAAACAAACTAAAAACAATCTTCTTTTGGTAACAATTGCAGTTAAAATCAATACCTCCACCCCGCTGTTTTGAGTGCGATGTACATACAAGCTTGCAACGCGTCGCGTAAAACGCGTGCGCAAGATAATAATACGTTTTTGAGAGAAAATTCTCAAGCTGTAGAAAATCTCAGGACTTTTCCATGGAAATCAGGCCTTTTCTCCGGACTTTTGATTTTTTCATCTGGTAACCCTATATGCAAGGAGCTTGCTATTCAGTACACGCTCCATACATTTACATAGTAAGAAGATGACCGAGATAGGGACATAGTTCAAAGGGTTGGCACGACTACCTATCTTGGGCACAGGCTGCACCTTGTCAACCTTCCCAGACTTGGAGTTATCAAAGATAGGCGAAAAAGTCGAGTTTATATTGTAGACAACTCAGGAGCTCATGTTTTGAACACTACAGCTTAGATACCGTCCAGCCCCCTAGCTTTATTCTAGACAACGTAGCGTTTTGAGCACTTATTTTTGCTGTATGCGAATTTACTGCATTGAAGCTTCGCAAAGAGGATGGCTGGGTGGAGGGTCGCCAGAGATGTTAAGACGTGGGAAAAAAAAAAAAAAAAAAAAAAAATTGAGTTGGATATAACATTTTATTTATCAATGGCGGCGTGAGCTATGGATCCATCTAGTTTTAGCACTGGGGGGAGTCAATTCTTGCTCAGAGGGCACGGTTATGCACAGGCAAGCTTTGTAGATTGTAGTACAGCGACTGTTGTATCTACAACGAAGACACATTCATACCTAATTGTGCAGGCAAACGAATGAACCAATTCATTGACTATAGTGATATTGCAACAGTTCATTAATTGGAGGGCAAGCTTGGTTTATTATCAGCACAGTAAGTACTATTATTTATTCTGTGTCAATATCAAGTTCGTGAGTGAATGAATTGCCTTTAAAATAATTTACTAAAATCAGTTTAAGCATTCTGAGTGGGCGCGATATATTTTATTTTTGATGAAACTTGATGCTGTCTTTCTGTTCGTCTATAATTAAATTTTAATGAAGTATACTTAATATACCGAACCTGGATAAGACTGGCACGGGACTGTAAGGAATGGCACAGGCAAAGAGAGGCCTATACTTAGCAGTGAATGAAGTCAGGCTGAGGATTATGATGATTATGATACTCAATATATTTTATTTAAATTAAAAGTGCGTATGTAAACACACAAAAACATATTAATTCTAAGGTTGGAGCCACGGGCACTATCTCGGACAAGATATCTATGAATTTCGAATTTTGCCGAAAGTTGAAAAGTATTGCTATCTGAAAGTTTACTAACAAGCACTGACAGGCATCGAGTAGAATTTTCCTACGATATGCAAAGGCTTATTTTAGCTGAGGCTTTCGACTCAAAATAGCATGTCTGGAAACTTTCAATACATTAGCATTTCATAGATATTCCAGCAAGATGTCGCAACTCACAGCGGATTGTATCAATCACAATATATCCATCATTTTAGAAGAGGAATAGTTTTGTTTGTTTGTTCGTAGTGCTACGCCATCTGTTGACGAATAAACGTGCTATTGTAAATGTAGGTTTGCTAGCGCCATCTGCTGACGAGTAGCGTAGAATTGTTAGCTCTATCTGTTATTATAGAGGGACGCATGTATCATCTGTACACTTTGGATGTTTCGAGATAAATTCTGATCGCTCTAATGTTCTCGGTTAGGTTAGGTTAGTATTATTTTATCTGTGCTATTGTTCAATTATAAAACTGTAACTCGCTGGGAAAGCAGTCATTGGAGGATGAAGAAAGGCTCCACGCAATGTTACCCCTGCCAGGCCTTCCAATACCACTCTCATAACAGTTACCGTCCCCTCGCCTGTGTCCGTTGTGGTGGCCCCCACTTTGCGTTCGACTGCCCAGTCCCCAAAGACACACCACCCACATGCGCGAGCTGCCAGGGCGCGCATCCGGCCAACAGTAGGGCATGTCCTGCCTTCAAAATCGAGGCTAGAAATAAAAGAGCGGGCACTATAGCCCGCACCGAAGGGCAGCAGGATAACAGAGGCCGAACATGTCCTAAACCCCCGCCCACGCTATCACACCCGCATCTGCCCCCATCCGCGCAATCATATCCATATCTGCAGAACCAAATACCACAAGTGGCCACCATCGTAGGTAGCCGGGCCAGCCAAAGGACCACCATCCTAACTTGACGTACAATTTTAATTTTGTGTGGAATATTGTTTCCAGGTTTGTAGTCACCATTAAATGTTTTTTCTTTCTTTCTTTTCCTTCTTTCATCGTAGGTAACCCGGGCCAACCCAAAGACCACCATAGTAGGTAACCCGGGCTAACCCAAAGACCACCATCGTAGGTAACCCGGGCCAACCCAAAGACCACCATAGTAGGTAACCCGGGCCAACCCAAAGACCACCATAGTAGGTAACCCGGGCTAACCCAAAGACCACCATCGTAGGTAACTCGGGCCAACCCAAAGACCACCATAGTAGGTAACTCGGGCCAACCCAAAGACCACCATAGTAGGTAACCCGGGCTAACCCAAAGACCACCATCGTAGGTAACTCGGGCCAACCCAAAGACCACCATCGTAGGTAACTCGGGCCAACCCAAAGACCACCATAGTAGGTAGCCCGGCCATTCTGTCTTTGTATTATATTCGAATCATCTCGTCACCTGTAAAGACAACTAAAATATCCACGGCCCGCTATATACTTCAGCGGACAGAAGTCTTTATAATTGTTACAAATACGGATAACTTATACGTGGATAACCATTAGGTTATCCAATAGTTTACCATTAAGTTACTGTCAAAAGTACAACATGAGTACGTCCTACTGACATGCACGCAAAATTTGAAGCATCTATCTTGCAAGCATCGCTATTCAGCTCGTGCCAACTTACGTGAACGGTTCGGCTGGTTCACCGTAAGATGGTATCCGTAAAGCTAGGTTCATATTGCTGTGTCCGGGTGTGTCGTGGCGCGCAAGAACGCAATCGATTACGTTGACGCGCCACAACACAACACAACCTACTAATGGGAATCTAGTCATAGGTAATAAAAACGTAACCGATTGCGTTCTGGCGCACCACGACACACCCCGACACAACAATATGAACCTAGCTTAAATGCTCCATGGCAGGTGCCAACTTACGGTGAACGGTCTGCAGATATTGAGGATTGTCAGAGCTACTTTATGGAAAGTGTAGGATATTTTTACCTGTAATCCAAAGGTCGCGTCCGCTCGGTTGAAGCGGGTGTGCTGTAGTTGACGGCAACCTCCACGGTGATTAGCTCCTCGCTCGTGAGCGGGTTTTCAACGATGGCCTACGAATAACAAAAAGTGTTTTAAAATAACACTATATGGGTAAACCAGCGAAATAATAATTAAATAGTAGCCTCGAATAGTTATATAATGGAACTTGTTAATGGAACTACAACATAAGCCTGAAAACTATAATCTGGGTCTCTTCAAGGCTAGAGTGAATAGTGCCTTCTAGACCTTTGTACTCCATCTTCGGCCGCATCGTCACTTACCAACAGGTGAGATCGTGGTCAAACAAAAGTCTATCCATGTCAATTTTTTGATTGTAAAATGTAGGTATTTATAAGATTTCATGATGCCTTATTATTATTCAATATTATTTTACCTTGTTTCGTTGCCATTATTGTTGAATTATATTGTAAGAATAAATACTATTAAACTGTAGGCTAGAGACTAACATTATTATTAAAATTGCATGCTAACTCATGGCGAAATATGCTGGTCCTAGGATTATTTAATCTTATTTTTTTCATCCTGTTGTACCATATTTCATGCAATAAATTATTATTTCATTTCATTATTTCATTTAAAAAAAAAACTCTATGACGGCAATTGATCCTTTGCGTCAAAAATAGTTGAATCTTGAGTCATTGAAGTTTAAATTTGATTTTGTTTTATTTAACTATGGCATTGGGATTTGGGGAGATGTTTGCCACGCAGAGAGACGAGATAGGCTAAAACAACCCATCTGAGATTCAAAATGATGGCACAGTGGGGCCTTGAAAACAGTATTTTAATTTTAGAAATAAACTACTCGAGTACATTAGTTACTGAGATTGGCCGCTTCCTAGTCTAGACGTGTCTTGTGATGTGAACACGCTTCCCTGTCCCGTGTGTTTATAGGAATGTATTTTTTTATATCGCATTCGCAAGTACAGGCTTTGCGTCCGTGTTATCATCTGGTACGTTGTTATTTTTCTGCAAACAGATTGTTATTTTTCGTCGTAATTGAGATTTAAATTTGCGGTTACCGTCAACGCGGGCGGCTCAATGTATTTGGGAAATGGTTGAGTGTCGAATCACCGCTGTGATGCATATATTAAATAATTTCATATGTGTTCGTAATGAAATGATTACAAAATACTGTAATGTTGTGTACATTATGGTTGTACTAAGTAACTTAAGTTTTATTTCTTGGTACATAAACTTCCGGATAAAAATACCGTAGCCAAGAAAGTCTTTCTATTTTTCTAAGCTTCGTGAAAGCAGCAACATGCTCTCTCGAGCTAGTAGGATTACCTTACGTACCTCTAACCAACTGAACCCACTCCATCTTACTCGTATCCGTATAGTTTAATATAAAGTTTAAAAGCTTCACTTAGGTATACCTACCTATACAAAGAGACCAATACAGGTAAGTAGGTATGGTGCTATAGATTTCGTTTAAATACAATCCTGCCGTAGTTTTCAGACAATTTTTAAATAGAAATACTATTATAATATTATATATTTCACTATTAATTTTAGTTAAATATTTATTAAATTTATTTTTATGTTTCCTGTGCTACATAATATTGTGATTTTTTAAATCTAAGTGTCATACAAAACAATTCCCGAGCAGTTATAAATAAATCGTTCTTAATTATTTGTCCAGTTTCAGTACTATTTGAATGTGTTACTTTGATAAAATCAATAAAATGTGCAAAAAATAGTTAGCGATTTCATACTTTATTCTTAAGTCAGGTTGCTCTATTAATGTGACTATTATATAACATAACTAGTTGCTTCTCAGAAGGTACACATCTCTGTGTATGATACGATTTAAATAAAAAACTTCTAGAACTTCAAATCGTTCTTAATTATATGACCACAACTGTATATGTATTAGTCTAGTGAATATGTGTATTGTTTATTTATTAATTCTGTACCTATTATAGTAAATATGCTACATAATCTAACCTTGAATCAAATTTTTGTGCGCTACCTTTAAATTGTTTTCCACAATATACAAAGGTTAGCTGTAAGAGAATGCTATCTAGCAGTTAGTTCGCCTATGTACAGTTCTTTTTAAGTTGTGTGATAAATATTTTTTTATCTATCTATCTAACTATATTTATTCATAATATGAGGTTCACATGAAACATGTTTAATACTATTTCAAGCGTTCTAAAGCTAAACTATGTAAATAATTACTGCGTTTTCAGCTTTTGCGAGTTGAAGGCTAAGTGTACCCAAAAAAAGGTCCCTGAATAAAATACGCTAAAGGCCAATGGGATATAAACAGGAGCGTGCCTACCAATTAGCTTCAGGCGGCGGAGTTGAAAGCGGCTGAATAATTAAGCAGTCCACCAGTGCGTCCGACCCTTATCATCAAATGTTTCGCTTTGTTACACTTCTCATAGTTATTCTTTACTCCCTTTTGTATCATTTGTTCGCACAATACGCGAAAGTGCCGGTAAACTCCGGTAAATCAGCCTTTTAGTTCGAGAACAATCGGAGCGGACAGCCGAGTAAAATGACACGCGTTTTATTCGCGCACACGTATTTTATTGTCCCGGTCTGAGTAAAAAAGCCCGGCCAGCCGTAAACCAACCTCGCACTGGATAATCTGGGCGTTTGTGGTCGCTCGTAAAAAATAATTAAAACCGAAGCTTAGAGAAACAAGATTTAAGCCGGTTTTATGCTAATGAGTCGCGCCCATTTCGACAAAGACGATAAAACAATCAAACAAGAAAGTTTCGAAATAACTTTTTTTTTCATCATTTTAGCCTCATGTTATGAGAAGGGATGAAACGCATGTAGCTAGAAAGTTATGAATATGAATGTTAGTGGATGGAAAGGAAGAGGAAGACCTAAGAAAAGATGGATGAATTGCGTGTATGAATGAGAAGGGAGTGAATGATGAGGTGACGGCTGACAGGGGAGATTGGAAGAAAAAGACGTACTGCGCCGACCCCAAATAAATTGGGAAAAGAGCAAGACAATTATGATGTTTTAGCATGTACTTGAAAACGCCAAGCACTGTAACTTAAGTGATAAATCTCCTAGTGAACTAAAAGCTTAGAGCATTGCAGGCCTCCGTAAATAAAAGTCACGGTTACCTAGAAAGTGGTTGCTGTCACTGTCATATTCAGAAACTGACGTCTAATATAGTTTAGTTTATTTGGGCAACCGCTGACCCAGGTCAAAAATAAATGAACCAGAGCCCGCTTCACAGAACTAATTAGTACGGTTCTAAATGATTTTTTTCGTCAAAGTTTTCTAAAGAACTTGTATATTTTTAGAAGTTGGGAAGCAAAAGTTGTATTTCTAAATAATTAGATAAATCAACTCATTTTATTTGCGTGAAACAAAACGAAACAAGCTTCATTAATTTCCCACAACTTCTACGCAATAAATTAAACTAGCTTTTTCATTTTCTTAACATATATTATCAATAACCAAAAGTATCTCAACCGTACGTTACGTTACTCAAAAAAGTTGGGTCAAACAATGTATGTGGAGTCGCCTGTGTTCTTTTCACGTAATTTAAGTAGTAACATGCTGTGATTCAGTATTTGTGTCATCAGACAATTAAAAGTCCTACCAAAATGTTTTCTGTAAACCGGTAACAGATCTCCACGACAAAGGCGTGCCTAGTGTGGAGATCACTAGAAATAGATTTCATTGGACTACTAAAACCTCTGTATTCACACACAATTTTTTTGTCATACCTTCCTAGTTTTATTTAGTAACCTAAGTGTTCAATAGTGTGTTTGTATTTGTTTGGAGTTGTATATCCATACATAGAGGGTGGCTGAGCCTCAATAGGCCTTTTTTCACAGTGGGTTGCACCATGGAATATAGACTTGACAAGTGGTGAGCTCATCGCCGCCATTGCCTCCCACGACTGACTCGGCTAACACTTTCTTCCAGTAATAACACATTCCATAATAAGCTAGCAGCCAGGACAAATATTATACCAACGAATCTTAACAACAAGTCCGGGTAATCCCTTAGTAGGTTTTTACGACATCCACGGGAGGAGACGGGGGGGGGGTCTATTCTTAGGCCAGACACAACAGCTGTAGTAGTAGTTGAGTAGTAGTAGAGCTTTTTTGTGAAAGCTTTCGTCCGGGGAAGTACTACCACCATACCTATTTCTGCCGCAAAGCAGTAGTGCTTGCATTGCTGTGTTCCGGATTGAAAAGTATGGTTGCCGGCTAAATTACAGGCACATGAGACTTTTCATCTTTATGTCTCAGGGTGGCGGGCGCAGGGCAATGCCACATAGGGCGCGTCCTAGGTGGACGTGACCTATGTGATAATGCACTGTTAATAGGCTGAGGGCACCGCTTAACATCAGCTGGGCCATCTGCTTGATCCGCCATTCCAAGTAGTATATAAAAAAACCAGCAAATTTTATGTCTCAGGGTGGAGGGCGCAGAGCAATGCCATATAGGGTGCGTCCTAGGTGGGCGTGACCTATGAGGTAATGCACTGTTCATAGGCAGAGGGTACCGCTTATCATCAGATGGGCAACAGTTAAAAAAAACCTTACTCTGGTTTTATGACATCCATGGGAGGAGACGGAGGGGTTTATTCTTAGGCCGGACACAATAATATATTTATTAGTAATACAATAATTATTAATCCAATAATTATTTATTAGCAAATAAAAATATTTTTAATTTTCAACTCACCATTATCATTAAGTCGGTCTGCAGGCGAGCGTTAGATGAAATGTAAACATCGGCGTCGGTCTGTTTCCAGCGTATCAAAGAGCCGGCGGCAACAACCTCTCCCTCTCTGTCCTCCTTTATATCTATCACGTGACTGTCCACATCTATAATCTGAAGGTTTTGTGGAACATTGGGGTCGTATTTCAGATAGTCGTCTTGCTTGTCGCGCGGCGTTCGCTTGGCGTGGTTGCTGAGCTCTAGCACGGGCTTGTCTCGTTTGCGCTCACGCAGGGCGATGTGTAGGGACACCGGCGTGGCTATGTGGACCGACAGCTGATGGGCCTCGTGGGGGATCATCGTCATTCGAGTCCATTCTGGAAGAAACATGATAGATAGATACAGTCTTTATTTGCAACTTCAGACACACACATACAAATTACAACAAATTGTACAGTGCACAAGTAAAATAAACAATAAAATACAGTATACTAATAAAAAACAAACAATAATATATACAACATCCAAGTAAAATGTCTGTGTGTGCTGCAGTACGTCAAAAAGGCCATGGCTCAGCGAGATATTTTGCTCGAGAAGCAAAAACACTGATTTTAAGCCATAACCCATCGATAGCAAGCAGAACGAGTTTCAACACAATGTGTAATGTGTACCTAGGCTACAAAATGTTCGCGCTTGTTCAGTAATAAAGGAGTCCTTATCATATTGGAGTTTGCTACCTCCTTAGTAGGTGATGTACATGACAACACATGTGAATGCAAGCTATAACAGATGGTAGTATTATTTTTGGCAAACGAAGTGCTTATTGATTGATGATAAATATGAGTACCTACATAATGTGCTTTAAGGTGGTTGCTATCGCTTGTGGCGCGAAATTCAAATTTTTCCGTGTTTTTTGCTCATCACAGCAAATCAACACTTTTACAGATAACGAAAACTAATTTGCCGGTAATTATATGAAGTAACACACAAGTTTTAATTTATAGTATCACATAATTATCATTACTTTATCTACGATTGTGCTTCATTGGTCAGAATGTGCCTGACCCAAAAAAACACTGTAAAAACAGACTTTTTTTGGTTCAGGCACATTCTTAGCCAAACTAATGATATTTATGTGATATTATGAATTAAAACATGTGGCTTAGGTCATAAAATTACCGGCAAATTATTTTTCGCTATCTGAAGAAGTGTTGATGAGCTTTGATAAGCAAAAAACACTAAAAACAAAAAAACGCTCCAAAAGCGAAAGCATCCACCTTAATGAGTATACATTGTTTGGCGGTACGAGTCTGGAATGACTATTTATAAAAACCTAAACTATTTTTTTTATAAACCTATTAGTTGCCTTTTAATTGTGAAAGAATCATTAAAATAACTTCAGGCGTTTCGAAACAGTAGTTATTTTTTTGTAAACCATAAGTAAGTTTGGATTTTTTTCCTGTCAAGTAAATTAAAAAAAGAAAACTTATTTTTATATTCTTGACTATATTATACCTACTACAATAATATGTTTTTTAAATATTTAAGCAATCAGTTTAGGAGAAATAGGCTTTCTAAGATAGGTCTATATTGCAGTCTTAGGTCTAATATCACCTTAATAACGAGGCGTAATGTGGTATTAGCTCTAACCTCAAACGTTTTTGCATCGTAAATTAGCTACTTTTAGCTGTAACAATTACAAAGTTAACTAAAGCATTTTAGTTTTTCGCTTCCAGGTAATTTATGTTCACGTATAATGAGCTGAGGCAGCTGCTACGTGTTGGCTTAGTTTAATATTCACGCAAGTTTCATATACTTCACCATGAGTAGGTATGAGTGTATAGCAAGTAGGCTCAGATAGATCTCTAGACGACTAGAGATGACGTCATAGCAGTTAAAGTAACGATCAATAAAAGATACTACCCATCAAGATATGATATCGTTCAGCGGATATAAATAGTTATCAATTATACAGCCTGGAGTCTTTCTTACAAATACAAATTTCATACCTATATTTATTTCATCAGAATTTTAGGTAGGTACATGACAGTTCTTATGTTAAGGTGGATGCTCTCGGTTGAGTCGCTAAATTCAAATGTTTTGGTGTTTTTTGCCCATTACAGCTCATCAACACTTCTTCAGATAGCGAAAGTTGATTTCGCGAGAACTAGGAGACTGAACACACATGTTTTAATTGATAGTATCTCATAAATATCATCATCATATCATAAATAGATCTCTCTAAACATATTTTTAGTGTTTTATTTTGTTTATGGGTATCGTAGCTAAACTGATGATATTTATGAGATACTATAAATTAAAACATGTGTGTTAAGTCTCCTAGTTCTCGTGAAATCAACTTTTGCTCTCTGAAGAAGTGTTAATGAGCAGTAAATGAGCAAAACAAGCGAGAGCATCCAACTTAAGTATACAGGCATACGAAATTCACCTAAGTAGGTAGTAGTAGTAGAGCTTTTTTGTGAAAGAGTTCGTCCGGGGAAGTACTACCACCATACCTATTTCTGCCGCAAAGCAGTAGTGCTCGCATTGCTGTGTTCCGGTTTGAAGGGTAAGGGTGCCGGTGAAATTACAGGCACATGAGACTTTTCATCTTTATGTCTCAGGGTGGCGGGCGCAGTGCAATGCCACATAGGTTGCGTCGTAGGTGGACGTGATCTATGAGGTAATGCACTGTTCATAGGCAGAGGTTACCGCTTAACATCAGGTGGGCCTATTGCTTGATCCGTCATCCAAGTAGTATAAAAAAAAAAAAAAAAACAATTATTCAATTCAAACAATTATTAACACGAGACACCAGAAAATGTCAGAAAACGCAATCCACTTTAATTACCTCAATTCAATCCCTCCACCAATAGCAATACTCTACTCTACCAATACTCTATCCCTTTGGTAATATTTTTTTGCAATAAGTCATTTATTAGCAACTAGTGCCCACCCGTAGTTTTACTCACGTTTTATCTGGATACAAAGTAGCCTATTGTTAAATCCAGGTCATAATCTATCTGTGTACTGAATTTCATCTAAATTGGTTAAGTCGTTTCGGCTTGATTGAGTAACTAACATACAAACATCCAAACGTCGTAACTTTGATATGTAGGATATTAGTGGGTTACGTTTCAGTTCTACTGCTATGAATACATGAAGTGGAATACCTACACCCTTTGTTTGGTGTAGGACAGATCTACCTTCGTCTGTCTTTGCTGAAAACTATAATCTGGGTCTCTTCAAGGCTGCAGTGAATAGGTGCCTTCTAGACCTTTGTGCTCCGTCTTCGGCCACATCGCCACTTACCAACAGGTGACCTATTTTACAGGTGAATACCTATTTCTGCCGCAAAGCAGTAGTGTTCGCATTGCTGTGTTCCGGTTTGAAGGGTAAGGGTGCCGGTGAAATTACAGGCACATGAGACTTTTCATCTTTATGTCTCGGGGCGGCGGGCGCAGTGCAATGCCACATAGGGCGCGTCCTAGGTGGACGTGACCTATGAGGTAATGCACTGTTCATAGGCAGAGGTTACCGCTTATCATCAGATGGGCCATATGCTTGTTGCGACATTCAGTAATATAAAAAAAAAAAAAAAAAAGGTGAGATCGTGGTCTAACAAAGGTTTATTAAATGGTAATTCGTCGTACCTTTTCCAAGCTGCCTGGTATAGATGTGTGTGTTGTTGTTGCAGTATCCATCCGGACACCAGTTGCAGGACGGGTCCGATGAGTTGCATTGTCCTTTGACGCAGGTACCCTGTACGACGATAAAGGTATATTATATCGACCTCACCCTTGAGTCAAAGGTTGTGGTGTAGGTTTAACCCTTGAAGCGAGCTTGCAGGTTTACAAATTTAAAATAAGAAGTGTTGGACGCATATTTTTCCATAATCGGTTTCTAATAACACGAGGAATCGGGCTGGCATGCCGTAGACACAAAAATTGCCACATCAAATGACAAATTGTGAGTCTGTCATAATTGAGAATAAGCTTTGTAGATGTTATTAAGAGGAGTGTACCACCACGGCACTTAAACCCTATACTAACAAAGTTTGCTCTTATTTTAGATATTATCCCATAAAACTTCATGAAATGTTGTACCTATGAATGATACACCAATTATGAGACCCCGTGGTTTATCAGTTTCTCATTAAATTATATGGTTTCCCTATCTTATAACCCATGATAGTTTTTTATCTTTTTATGCATAAGCATAAACCTTTTTAATAAATTGCCCTTGGACATTAGAAATATAAATTTTAAAGATTTTATTGTTCAAATTAGACAGTTTTTTTCTATTAAAATCTTACTATGACATTGACGAATCTCTAGCTGATGACGTATGTAGTATGTCTGTATGACTCTAGTAGTATGTATACCGGTAGGATTCGACCAAAGTAAAATATTACGTCGATGCCGGTAGGTAAAAGTTTTTGCATTTTTGTTCAATTATCTGTTATTCTTTGAACATTATGTAACAAATATGTAAAATATGACTTTTCCTAGTGTACAATAATTGTTATCAAGACGGAATAAATAATTTTGAGTAGAATTTGAATTGAATTGAATTACTTAATTCGCTAGAATAGGAAACTGATAAGCCACAGGTCTAGATATTATTCTCTAGATTGTGTCTGCAGAATTTCATCGACTTGAATTAACAAGTAATTAATTTTGTAAATATAAAAAAAAAACCTCAACGCAATGAAACGGCTGAACCTATTTTGATCAAACATAGCTAAGATAAGATAAGATAATTGTTTATTTACAGATTTCACACATTAAAAATTCACATGACATCCATTTTGTTAATAAATTAAATCTTATAATTAATGTTAGATAGCATATAAAGTAACAATTATTAAATTAAGCATTATATTAATTAAAATTTAATCATCATAAATAAATTCAAGAACACAACCGACAAATTCGCCTTCCAAACAAAGAAAAAAACGAAATCGGTTCCTCCGTTCGGGAGCTACGAGGCAACAGACAGACACACCCTCACACACACACACACACACACATACACACACACACACATACACACACACACACAGACACACAGACACACAGACACGTCAACTTATAACACCCCGTCGTTATTGCGTCGGGTGATAACAGAAAGAATAAGAGAATGAATGAATGATTTGATGAATTCTCATAAGAGAATCAAACTACGTTTTGTATGGAGCGTTCCAGCGGTACACTATCCTCTAAATATGTATTCATTCCTCGTCTATCTAATAAAACGTTGAGTGTGAACTTCAATAGCTCCTGATATAAAGTATATTATTTAACGAACGTGCTTTTAATAAAAGTAAAGCTTCGCATAAATCTACTCGCACTCGAGATAAAAGAAATTGAAGTGCGACATTCCAAAGGAAGCACACTGGGGGAATGCTAATAAAGGCTTTATTATGAGGAAATATGGCGGCCCTTTATGAGGTAGGTAAGAATATACCTACTACCACGTTGATACCATAATAATATGCGAAGCAAAAATGTACAGAAATAATATAAGGTAAGTTCTGACACTATCGAACTTCAAGTAGGAAAGGGACAGAAGAGCACGCGAAACAAAAAGTGAGCTTAAATCACAAAAACCGCTGCTGTCTCAAGTAAATTATTATTTTCAAAAATCTTAACAGATTTTTTTATAAACCTACAATTTACCTTTAATTTTGTGAATGAATCATTAAAATCGCTTCAGCCCCTATTCCCTAACTGAAAGTCACTCGGTGACTAACGTTTGACAAGAAGAATGATTATCAATAAAAAAAAAATACTATTAAGAATTGTCAATTGATGGTAATTTGACTTGTCAAACGTTGGTCACTGAGTGACTTTCAAGATAGGGAATAGGGGGGCAGGTGTTTGAAAGTAGTGTTTTGTTTTTTGCGTAGATGACTTTGGATTTTTTTCCTGTCAAAAGTACCAATGTCTCAAAAAACTAAGCAAATAAATCTTTTTTACATACTATATTATTGATTCTCGAACTATTCAATATTCTGTATTTACTGACACAGCAAATAGCGAAATATAGTAGTTTTCCCGAAGGTGAGACGTAGCTAGATCAATTTTTCGCCTCCAAAAACCCCTATATGTAGCAAATATCATTGAAATCGTTAGAGAGTCTATGCAATGTTAAAATAAGCGATTATAAGTTTACTGTGTTTTTTTTTTCAATACAAGCTTTTATAAAATTAGTACGTAACCGTATGCTGATCAAAATGAGTTTAAACACGGCCAGTCTACTATTATCCCTCGAGGTGTTCCGTTGTCCACCTTCCGTCTACATCATCAGATCAGCTTGCTGTCACCATAATATTGCATTGTCTTATGAACTTGACAGGTATGCAGAATATCATCTCAATGGGGAGCGACAGGCAAAACTAATCTCAGATAGCGCCACCATCGCTGGTGCTTGTCATTTAGTGGTCTTGTCTTTTTATCATCAGAAGGGAAACGGTGTGTACCTATATTTTTACACTGAAATGCACTAAACGGAGGCATGTTTTATACCAGACTATTATTTAATGTTTATTTACTAAAATTATCCATTGATATTTGACACTTTTGACAGTTTTTTTAAAAACATTTTTAGACCTTTGTTTGGCTACGAAACAACATAAGCGATTATGCCTGATAAATAAGCAGTGTGTCTCCCCATTGGTTGAGGATAACTGCTTTAAAATCCAGTTGCAAGGTTCCACCCGGACAAACATTTGTAAACAAAAAGCGATAAAAAGTTGAAAGCCAGGAGTTACCTGGAAGCAGACGTCGTAGGGTCTTTCATAGCTGCAGGGGGTGCCCTCGGGTAGGGCTCCGAAGTTGGATGCCTCTCCTCCTTTGTAGTTCATGCACCAGATTTCACAATGTTTGGATTCTGAAACACACAAAACAGTCACGTACATATACTTTTATTTTTTATACTACTTGAATGACGGAACCAGCAGATGGTTCACCTGATGTTAAGCGGTAACCTCTGCCTATGAACAGTGCATTCTCCCATAGGTCACGTCAACATAGGACGCGCCCTATGTGGCATAGCACTGCGCCCGCCACCCTGAGACATAACGATGGAAAGTCTCATGTGCCTGTAAATAGTCCTGATCGCACGCTAGGATCCCCTGTGTCGTGGTATCAGATACTACTAGCACCACGGTACCACAATACCCAGACCCGGAACTATTTGCAGATCATACAAGCATTTGCCCCGCAGCGTGAATCGAACCCGCAACCTCTTACATCTCAGCCGACTACTCGCCCACCGCGCCACAGAGGTTGTATGTTACACAGGTTAGACAATTTTGTAGGATTTAACTCAACTCTGGTGTGCCCGGCCAAGAGACGGAATATACGGCCTGTCTGCGCAGGCGCGGCCCGCCAGCACACTGCCACCTGCGAACCGGCGCCTTCACGCGCCCGCTCCGATATAGCTCTCAATAAATGTTACCGTCGGGATGCACGTGCGGTATGAAGCTAGCCTGCTGGCGGTAGCACAGGTCGGCGCGGATGACCCTGCTGCCTGTGTAGGCGTGGCCCGCCCAGCACACTGCCAACCAGGAACCGGCGCCTTCACACGCCCGCTCCGATATAGCTCTCAATAAATGTTACCGTCGGGATGCACGTGCGGTATGAAGCTAGCCTGCTGGCGGTAGCACAGGTCGGCGCGGATGTCCCTGCTGTCTGCGCAGGCGCGGCCCGCCCAGCACACTGCCACCTGCGAACCGGCGCCTTCACACGCCCGCTCCGATATAGCTCTGAAATAAAATATACCACATTTTTACCCGACTACGGTAAAGCCAAAAGAAAGGGTTATTTTTGGGTGAAAATTAACAAGACTTTTATTATAAAATTTGTGATTGTTACCGTGTGCTGATCAAAATGAGCCTATAAACACGGCCAGTCTACTGTTATCCATCGAGGAGTTCAGTTATCCACCTTCCGTCTCCATCAGCAGCTCGCTGTCACCATCATATTGTATTGTCGTTGTAACTTGACAGGTATGCCAAATTTCAGCTCAATCGGTTGTGGATAACTGCTTTAAAATTCAGTTACAAGATTCCACCCGGACATACACATATATTGCAAGTTAAATAAAAGCTTGTAACATACCCTTTATATCGGCATTTTCGCACGCGCGAGCGCAGTCCGTATCCACAGTCCGCGCTGCAGTCGCTCCACCGGCTCCACTCGCTCCAATGTGCCTTCTCATCCACACCATCCATGTCCACTGTGTTCCTACTCACGTTGTACCCGAGCATGGGCTCGCAGACGCGTTTCACACACCACTGAAACAATGGCAAAGCATTTACAATAGGAGCCGTTTCAGGCTGCATTCCAGCTGTTACCATCTGCTGCATTGGTGCCATAGACTGCCAAACCGATTTTTTGCAATCATTTCTATAACACATTCCTGGTAGTACTTGATAACAATCACTGTAATTTACCAGCGTAAATTACACGCAAAGATAGCAGTTTTAAGGAAAAAAAATAAATTTCATCAATTCACGAGAGATTTCGTATGACAACTCGATGGTAATTTTCCTAAGCAAATCCAGTACCTAATAAGATAATCTTTTTTTAAAGAAGAAGCAGTAAAGTTTTATACCAACTAGTGGTTCGCCCCGAAATGAGACCTCGTGAATACACAGATTAAATAATAGTACCTACAACGTGATTGTAGGAAGGTCACCCACTTTATTTACCTTTCTAACCGACTTCTAAAAACATTTACTGAAATCATAATTTCACGGGTCCAGCTCGAGATAATTCCCACTAACCAGCGGGGCGTAAACATACCTACTAATATAAGTTGCTTAAGAATTAATTGATAAACTCCTTTCGTGAAGTCAGTTATCATCTTAAAATAATCTAGCAAGTGTGTCATGATGGCAGTATTGCAAGAAAACCATGCATCATTGTAAAGTTTCGAGTATCAAAAATTAGACCTACAACGTCGTTCAAATTCATAGAAACGGGAGGTCAACAATGGATGTTATACTGGTTATTGTTCTATAAAGTACAAGTTTCGAAATTCTTCAATTTTATTTGTATCATAAAAGCTACAAAAATACCAAATTTCAGCATTGTAGGATTAGTGGAAGTACCCTAGAGGTTATTTCCAGGATAAAAAATTGTTCCCCCCCAACCTATATAGCTCACAACCTTACCAACAAATTTAATTTAATTTAATGAAGATCTGATTAGCGGTTCGGAAGTGGACTCAGAGAAAATGCTTCGCTCGTTCAATTATTCAACTACAGACCCTCTAGATAGGTTGTTAGAATTTTTTAGGCGTTTTGTTGCGAAACTATCTACATTCCTAACAAATTTCGAACAGTGCGGAAGTTGTTCTCGGACAAACATGCATACATGCGCACCTACATAAAAACGGCGATTCTTTACATCTCCCAGGGTTTTTATAAAATCCCTATTCATATAATAGCCTTGCAACATAGTATGCAGGTTGTATTTTCTTGTTGAGTTTCCTTACATTAACATAACTTCTAAACAACTGAAATACTTGGCTGAAACTCGGAGAAAACTATTTATTGGTACTTATAGTATAAGAAGCTGCTCAACAAACAATATTGTCATAGCGCAACTATGACCCATTTCCTGGTATTTCTTCAACAAAGAGTACATTATTATTATAATGTTTCACCTCGGTCTAATTACACGCGTAAAATTGGGTAAATTCCAAGAATATACGTGTTTCCTCGACATGCGCAAATAACTGAAAACTAATTAATTTTCAAGACTTACCTACACTTGTCACAAAACTGTGAAAGTCTATGATTGAAATTCATTGAAATGCGTTTATCTTGAAATTGGTTCCAAATTAGCATTGAATTCAAATTGGCGCGGATTACTGGGCGGGTTCCCTCTAGCGAGGGCCTTTTGTGTGATTTTATTATGGGTTCGGCCGTATTTATCTGCCGAGCCTCAAACAGTCATTTGCATGTCGAAAAACGTATTCACAAAGCATTTTATCGAATTTATGCGTCCGCACGTGTGTCGGTTCAAACACTTCGCTGGAATCCCTAGTAAGGTATGCGGCCGAGCCACGTGAACGTACAGTCCTCCTTTAAGTTGCACCGGGCCGGGCACGAGATCGTTCCGGCCGGAGAGAGCCTCAGAGCCTGGAGTAGTAGCGGAGCCCAACAGAAAAAAAACATTTAGATTTAGAAAAAAACAACCATTCCGTGGTGTGTCCGGCCCAAGAATAGACCTCTCCATCTCCTCCCGTGGATGTCGTAAAAGCCGACTAAGAGATTACCCGGAATTGTTTATAAGATTCGAAGGTATAAGATTGTTCCTGGCTGCTAGCTTACTTAAGGAATGTATATTACTGGAAGAAAGCGTTAGCAGAGTCAGTCGTGGGAAACAATGGCGGCGATGAGCTCACCACTTGTCACGTCTATATCCCACGATGGTGCAACCTACTGTGAAAAAGGCCTATTTGAGGCTGCCTACGGGGTTCGGGGAAAAAGGCGTGTGTCTATGTATGATCAAAATGATCCTTGTGATTTCAATGAATAAAATACTTTTGACTGTGACTTTGACTTTATGTATGTACTACGGAGGTCTGCAATGCTCTAAGGTACCTATGTACTTTTGTAAGAACCGGAAAAAAAATTTGTTCATTAGTACGCATATAATGATAGGTTTAACCCCATGTGGGGTGGCTATTTCTCCATCAGACCCTATTATCGACAACTGTGTTTTTTTCTTTCTTTTTCTACTACCAAGGTAGCAAACAAGCAGACGGCCCACCTGTTGGCAAGCGGTTACCGTAGCCTATGAACGCCTGCAACACCAGAGACTTCACACGCGCGTTGCCGACCCTTAAAAATTACTGTGTCGGTACTCAGAATATGAACAAAACTGAGGCTTTTTCAATTCGTGCTCTGTTCAGTTCCCGCACAGTATAAGTCGTCCTATGCAACGCAATGATCGATTCTGTTACATTCTGATAGCGTCGTGTGTCAAACGATACCACTACGTTTGCGGCAAAGGTATAGGCTCAGTTTGCAACACAAATGCAGAGCTCGTCAATATACATGGAGGCGTGTGTAGGTTCATAATATATGCGAGAACATTGCAGATGGGAAGGCGTAACTACTAGCTACGTGTAGCTTATTGTATTAGAAACAATAGGAGAATCTCCTATATCTTTCCTTCCTAGGTCAAAAGTACCGACGAGCATGTATGAAGAATGTGATGAGAGTGAATGAAGCAAAAGAGTTGTGTCAGGATCGTAGCAAGTGGAAATCCGTGGTCTCTGCCTACCCCTCCGGGAAACAAGCGTGAGTTTATGTATGTATGTATGTACTTCCTATATTGTTCCTACTTTGTACATTTTTTTTTAGACATACCCGAAAAAAAAACGAATAGCCTATTTTGACTACCTATATTACACGTATTATTTAATTATTTAAACTATTACGATCCGTTTTGTTAGGGTATGGGTAGGCGTATAGGTAGGGTAAAGTTGTATATTGCAGCTATGTAAATGAACAAAATATCACTGTAAAAATCATTGATTGACATTCGTAGACTAAATTATATTTATGAGACGCGATCAATCAAAACATGTGTGTGAAGTTCTCATACGTAGTTTTCGCAAAATCAGGATGATGTGATGATGAGCAAAAAAACTTGAATTTCGCGCCACAAGCGAAACGTTGGCTCTTTAAAGATGCGTGTAATCAATCTTAATTTTAATAAAAAAGGTGCCTCTCTATACATGCATTTTTTGAATATCTCATAAAATGTCCTCACAGTTCAGTTTTATTGGGTTGATTTTATGTATCACATTTTTGACCCAATAATCTGGACCTTATTGAGGAACAACGAGAAGGAAGGAGAATCGAATCTAGCCAAAAGTTAGAGGTAACTTTGTGTTTTTTTGTTATGTTTGAGTTTTGGTTACATTAAGCCCTCAGAATTATAAGGTAGAATACACACGCCTGTTACCTACGTTCAACCGTAGCACTGAGGCTGGCTTGAAAAAAAAGGCAATTATTTTGTGTTCAGTGTTGTGTTTAGACAACCAAACAGTGCATTGCACAATTCAGTCACAAAACAACAACAATATCTAAGTGACAAGACACAAAATATATAGGTATCTAAATAATTACGTCTATTCGCCAAAGCGCGGGCACTCGCGACTGGCGTTTGACCGAGTTTCACCGAGATCGTCGTGTATACGCGTATAATAGGTGCACCTAATTGTCACTCGTTGTATAGAGCTGATGTTCTGTACTAAGTATTTTGAAGTTCGACTTACCTTGTTTTGTCCACAGGGCGTGCCTTCCAGCGGCGAGCCGCGCTTAGACCGACAGACTTGCGAGTTTGAGCGGTGCGCGCACCACAGCCGAGAGCAGGCAGACCGCACCTTTACTGTCTTGCAAACCGAGTACCTGATCAACGAAAAAGAAAATAATTTTCTAAAAAAAAAAAAACCCTCGACGCAATGAAACTACTGAACCGATTTTGATCAAACATAGCTAAGAACACTCCTGACAATTTCACATTTCAAACAATAACAAAAAACGAAATCGTTTCATCCGTTCGGGAGCTACGAGGCGACAGACACACATACACACATACAGACACGTCAAACTTATAACACCCCGTCGTTTTTGCGTCGGGGGTTAAAAACACATTCAGAAACAATCCACGATCAAAATCGGTAGTTAGAAAAATTTAATCATAATAGAAGACTCTGGGAGGCGCACTGAGTGCTTTCACCACGATGGTTCTTTCATCATTGTTCACTAGGTCTTTTGCAGTCTATAAATAAATAATGCTGACAGTTCACACCACATTATCTAGCTCCAAGTAAGCAGAGCTTGTTTTATGGGTACTAGATAACTCATATACTTACAATACATTAAGTACAGATATTTTGTATTATACATAGAAAATACCCAGAACACCCTGAACAAATATTTTAGTAGTAGTAGAGCTTTTTTGTGATAAGTTCGTCCGGGGAAGTACTACCACCAGTACCAAGGGAAGTACTATTTCTGCCGCAAAGAGTAGTGCTCGCATTGCTGTGTTCCGGTTTGAAGGGTGCCGGTGAAATTAAAGGCACATAGACTTTTCATCTTTATGTCTCAGGGTGGCGGGCGTAGTGCAATGCCACATAGGGCGCGTCCTAGGTAGACGTGACCTGTGTGACAGTGCGCTGTTCATAGGCAGAGGGTAGCGCTTAACATCAGGTGGGCCATCTGCTTGATCCGTCATACCAAGTAGTAGGTATAAATAACAAAAAGAACTGCAGATCGTACAAATATTTGTTCGGAGGTGGGAATCTAACCCGCGAACTCCTGCGTCGCAGGCAAACCTTCGCCCGCGGCGCCACAGAGGTCGCCAAATCTAGATACAGTGCAGTCTCGCGCAGAATTTGAACAGTTATTTTAGCATTCGATAGGCATGGCGGCAACTCTTAACAAGACTCAATAACACTATTCTCAGCACGTCACACCATTGAAATCGCTGTTCAGTATGGAGGAGCCACCTCTGATTGAATTAATTAATAATAGATACGCAACCCACTCAGATATTGTTATACTAATCGCCAATATTGTTTCTAGTGACCTTTGTATCAATCAAATCAAATATCCGACTCGGCGTGATATTGTATTGTCTTGAACCTACAAATCGAATAGCAACGCTTTCGGAGTTGGGTCTATGTCATTAAAATCGTTGCGTTGTTCATAATCATTATCAGTAAGTAGCCTTTGGACATCCACTGCTGAACGAGGCCTCCCCCATAAAATGCAAAGGGGGGATTTGCAATAATCACCACGCATTTCAAGTGGATTAAAGTCAAAAGTATTTTATTCATTGAAATCACAAGGATCATTTGGAATCTTTGTTTTTGTAAACGTCTTCTACATCTACATCTACATCTACATCTACATCTACAACTACATCTACACTATCTACATCTACACTATCTACATCTACACTAATATTATAAAGAGGAAAGATTTGTATTTTTGTATGTTTGTAATTAATAAACTCAAAAACAACTGTGCCGATTTCAAAATTTCTTTCACCATTGAAAAGCTACATTCGCCCTGAGTAACAGAGGCTACCAGGGAGGGATAGGAGAGGGGGGGCTGTTTTTCATCCTGAAACTACCCGTGTGAAACCGGGACGAGTCGCTAGTATAAAATAAATTTACCCCTGTTCCATCGCGACCACACCTAGAAGAATCAGGCAACAAACACGGCTCGGCTTTATTTGATGATCCTTCTTACTACTAGGTGGGGAGCGCCTGTGTAGTGCCTCGGAAACAAATGGAAAATGATTCAACGAAAAAAGGAAAACCAACTTAAAAGCCTTAGGTAGGCAGGCAAAGCTATGATGCTAGAATCAGCAAATGTTAAAAAGACAGCACACGCTACACTTTATAAATAATCATAAATAACACATCAAATATTGCATATTGACAAATTAGCTGTAAATTATATTTATTATATTTATATTTTACTTTAATTAGAACGACAAAGTTATCAATTACACGAATTATAGGGAATCGACATAAAAAATAGGTAAATTTCAAATTAACACATAATAACATAACATAACACCCAACAGTCACAACCATAGTCCTGATCACAACCTAGGATTCCATGTGTGGGTATCAGGAACTACGGGTACCATGATACCATAACACCCAGACCCAGAAAAAATATTTGCAGATCATACAAACATATGTCCCGCAGCAGGGATCGAACCCGCACCTCTCATAGCCGGCTGCTCGTCCATGACGAGACCTAGTAGAGCTGTCATCACGATTGATACCATCTTAATTATCATTTGAATGGCTCGTTACAAACAGGAACCGAGCTAAAATCATTAAGGCACTCCTATCCAATAACTTCAGGTATTTAGCGCTAGCTCAGCCTCCGCGCTATGAGCGCGAGAACAATTTTTTTAATTTTTTTTATTAAATAAATAGGCATACTTAATAGCTTACGGCCCTGATGTGAAGTGGTCACCGTCACTTATAGACACCGGCAACACCGGGGTATTGTCAATGCGCTGCCTACCCTGAAGGAATTTATGATCATTTTTCTTCATTTTCATGTCGTAACCGAGCGGGAAAACCTCAGATGGAAGCTCATTCCATAGTTTGTAGGTATGGGGAATAATTAGCTTTCTAGTGTAAAGCTAGCTTTGAATACGTTTTTGTACTATCATTATGTTCTTGAAATTTACAAAATTAATTACGCGCTGGATCTGGCTTCCAAAATGACGGCCCGTCCAAAAACTGGCACACGTCCGACCTCCAGTACGTTAAACACACTTAATTTTGAAATGGGAAGGATAGCTTTTTCAAAATTCACATTATTAGGGCAGTTTTAGCTCACATTTTCGACAACATTTATCTCATATATAAAAGGCAATGTCCTGACTGACTGACTGACTGACTGACCGAGGTCCAACGCACAGCCTAAACCGCTGGTCATAGAGACTTGAAATTTGGAGGTTGTGTTCGTCTTGATACGTAGGGCTGTACTAAGAAAGGAATTCTGAAAATTCGCATGCTATGGGGTTCGAAATGGTGTTCTAACGTAAAACAAAAATGCTCTTGTGTTAATATAAGTTTTATCGTCCAAAACTGAACGTAACTCGAATAAACCATCAAATAAATCGCAATTTAGATCTATCTTTGCGATTTTTTTGATGCAGCTGTATGTTAGTAATAATCGTGTACTTAATGACCGATTTTGTAACATCAAGGCGGGCAAAATAGCATAATTGTTTTTCAAAATTTAAACGAAATTTAAAATTTTCGATTAAAACCCAAGACAAAACGCTGTTTCTTCAGCCGTACCTTCGCCTAAAACCGGTACAAGCATGTTCCGGGGCGTTCTGTTCGATCCTCCCAACCTGGCAACAGCCCAAGCCGAGGTTCGTACCTAAGTGGTGCCCTTGTGCTCGTTGCCCCAACGTAACTTTACAGGTTGAGCGCCATCTGCGCTCACCAAAAGCCCGGTAAAGCAGTTATGGCCCCAGGCGGTCAACTGCATTAAAATACATTCGAAAAAAAAAAAAAAGTTTATTCAGCTGGTCTCGCCTTAATTATTTCCTGCATTATAAATGGATCATTGGGACGCAAATCTCTAGGGCTGTGTTCCAAACAATGAAGCAGATATGAGATCATACCTGTAAGGTAAGAGCAAGCATTTGTCTCATCACCATCATCATCAGCCTGTCCACTACTGGACATAGGCCTCCCACATACAATGCCACGACGAAAGGGGGTGCTACCAGTACCAAGAATAGCGGAGCTGCCGGTGCTGGGAGCATGTTTACCATATTGAGAGGGGGGGGGGGAGGGGGGTTATAATCACCACGCTTGGCTTGCGGAGTGGTTATCCCAGTATTGGTAGTTTGCTGTGGTGTGTCCGACCTAAGAATCGACCCCTCCGTCTCCTCCCGTGGATGTCGTAAAAGCCGACTAAGGGATTACCTGGAGTTGTTAATAAGATTCGTTGGAATAAAATTTGTCCCGGCTGCTAAATTATTAAGGAATGTTTTATTACTGGAAGAAAGCGTTAGCCGAGTCATTCGTGTGAAGCAATGGCGGCGATGAGCTCACCACCTGTCACGTCTATATTCCGCAATGGTGCAACCCACTGTGAAAATAGGCCCATTGAGGCTCTGCCTACCCCTTCGGGGAAAAAGGCGTGTATGTAGTATGTATGGTAGTTTATTTTCTATCGAGAAAATATTTTCCAATCATGTTTCTGGTACAGTGATCCCTCAGAATTATATTGTAGTATCCATCCATGCATATTTTGAAAAACAAATCTTCGATAAAATTTTGCGGCATGCCATCATTCATTCATTCTTTCATTCATTATTCTTTCATTCAATCATTTATTCATTCATTTATTCAATCTTTTACAGTGGCACTCAGGTGGATGCTATCATTCATATTACTGCATGTTGCATCATTCATTGCTGTCCATCGCCCGGCATAGTTCCTTAGTCGGCTTTCACGACATCCACAGGAGGAGACGGAGGGCTCTATTCAAGGCCGGACACACCACGGCACTTTTTCACATGTAGGCAATATTTGCATACACACATAAATATTACTTTACGTAGACTAGTATTGTAATAGTGCTTAGGGACAATAACCTATTACCTTTTGTCATAATTTAAGCTACGCCGGACTAATGAAACCCGACCTAAATGCCTCTGAATCATATCGTTATAAGCAATCAAGCAGACAAGCCAATACAAAGTGAAATTGGAAATGTTAGGGGTCAAAGCTTCTGTTTTAAATGTTAATTTAGTTTTATGTAAAATGTTTGTTAGATTATGATCTTCTTTACTGTTTGTTTTTATATAATCGTGAAGTGTACACATGTTTTGGAATATAACCTAGTTAAAAATTTCTGTAATGTACTTTTATAATAATTTTCGGTTGTATTCTGTTTTGTGTGCCATATGTTATAAATAAATAAATAAAGCTGCTACAGCCCAGTGGGAACCGAACGTAGTGTCTCTATTTTATTTGAATTTAACTTTGTATTTATATAGATAGATAATAAGTACATTAAAACAAATGTCTAACCACATTAAACGTTTTTGTAGTTGGTTAAAAAGGCTCATTCGGAAAACGTCCACATCTCATAATGTCATCATCATTGTCTTGCCCTTTTCCCTAATTATTTGTGGTCGGCGCAGTACGTCTTTTTCTTCCACTCTCCCCTGTCAGCCGTCACCTCATCATTCACTCCCTTCTCATTCATATCATCTCTCACGCAATCCATCCATCTTTTCTTAGGTCTTCCTCTTCCTTTCCATCCACTAACATTAATATTCATAACTATCTTAGTTACATGCGTTTCATCCCTCCTCATAACATGCCCATACCAAGTTAAGCAACGTTTCTGTCACTGGTGCAATTTTCAAACTTCCTCTTATATACTCATCTCATAATGTAAACAGCACTTTTTCTAAATACGACCACTTCGCAAAACGTCCACATTGCTAAATGTACACCCAATTTTATCGCAAAATGTACACTAGTGATTTTTTGTTCATTAAAATTCGTAGCTTTTATGATATTTATGAGACACTGTCAATCAATATATGCGTGTTAGGTCTCCTAGTTTCCGCAAAATCAGGTTTCGATTCACATAATGTATTTTTTTTATGCTACTTAGAATGACGGATCAAGCAGATGGCCCACCTGATGATAAGCGGTAACTTCTGCCTATGAACAGTGCATTATCACATAGGTCACGTCCACCTAGGACGCGCCCTATGTGGCATTGCAATGCGCCCGCCACCCTGAGACATAAAGATGTAGTCTCATGTGCCTTTAATTTCACCGGCTCCCATATACTCTTCAAACCGGAACACGGCAATGCGAGCACTACTGCTTTGCGGCAGAAATAGGTACCTATGGTGGTAGTGCTTCCCCGGGCGAACTCTTTCACAAAAAAGCTCTACTACTACTAAACACATACTACTACTAATGTACACTGGACTTTTCATAAAATGACTTTTTTACTTTTTTTACTTCTTTAATTTTTTTACTGTTTTACTTCTTTTCTTTTTAACCATCAACGCAAAAACGACGTGGTGTTATAAGTTTGACGTGTCTGTGTGTGTGTCTGCTGTGGCATCGTAGCTACAGAACGGATGAACCGATTTCGTTTTTTTTGTTCGAAAGTTGAATATGTCGTGAGAGTTCTTAGCTATGTTTGATCAAAATTGGTTTAGCCGTTTCATTGCCTTAAGGGTTTTTTAAAATTTATACAAAATAAATATTTACTTTTAATTTTTTTGTTATCTATATTTTCACTATTTTACTTTTTGTTTAAAATTATAATAACGTTAATAGGTCGCTGTTTTCTAGGTTGGTAATTAATATCCCAGCATTGCGGTCCATGTTTCTACTCCACCTCCTGAATTACTCGCATATTCCCACATTGTAGAGCTTCATTTTCCACGTTGTCCGCCCCCGGGCATTGCGAGAACTCCCTCAAAAGAACCACTCTACATTTTATTACTTTCCAAGAATTTGCCATGAGGCGTATTCAATATTGATGTACTCCTGAAAAAATACGGCTTTACATTACTTCAATTACGAGGGATCGTACAAAAATATATGATATTATTTTTGTAACTACGGCCTCTGTGGCGCGGTGGGCGAGTAGCCGACTGAGATGCGAGATTTTGCGGGTGCGTTTCTCGCTGCGGGACAAATGTTTCCCTTTTGATCGAGTTAAACGCAAAATCTTAAACGCGAGATGCCAATGAGGGCATTACACCTTAACATGAGATTTGCCAAAAAAAAGCTGTTTACCCTAAACGAAAGATGGCGATGAAGCAGTATCTGAAAATATTGGTTTCGGGGTTTTTTTTTATACTACTTGAATGACGGAGCAAGCTGATGGCCCACCTGATGTTAAGCGGTAACCTCTGCCTATGAACAGTGCATTACCTCATAGGTCACGTCAACCTAGGACGAGCCCTATCTGGCATTGCACTGCCACCCTGAGACACAAAGATGAAAAGTCTCATGTGCCTGTAATTTCACCGGCACCCTTACCCTTCAAACCGGAACACAGCAATGCGAGCACTACTGCTTTGCGTCAGAAATAGGTATGGTGGTAGTACTTCCCCTGACGAACTCTTTCACAAAAAAGCTCTACTACTACTATCAGGTATTTGTTTTGTGGTACCATATGGTACTCTATTCTATTCTATTTCTAGCCCTTTGTGTCCCGCTGCTGGGCAAAGGCCTCCCCCACTCCTTCAAGACATCACGATCCTGAGCTATGTTTGCCTAGCTTACAACATGCTTTCAATGCTTCCAATATATTTAAGGAGGTAAATGAGACCGCATTGGAACCTTGTTGTAAGCTAGGATAACTTACACCCAAGAGTAACTTACACATAGCCTTGATCCCACACTAGGATCCCCTCTGTCGTGGGTAATAGGTACTATGAGTACCATACCAATCATAAATTGCGGATGTAGCTTCGAAAGCTGCTAAGTGGGATTGGGCTGGTCACGATTGCTGCATGCCAAGCGAGCTGTGGGTGAAGGTAGCCACCGAGTGGTGTCCTGACCCAGCGAGAAGGTGACGCAGCACCAAAACGTAGATAGCAAGACGAAATTGATAAGTTTCTGGATGACTGGGCAAACATAGCTCAAAAAATACCCTCTGTACACCTGTTCAGAGGGGATCCTAGTGTGGGATCAAGACTGTGTGTATATGACCTTGGGTGAGAGTTAACCTAGCTTACAACATGCTTCCAATGCGGTATCAGTTACTTCCTTAAATATATTAAAGCATGTTGTAAGCTAGGTTAACTTACACCCAAGAGTATACACATAGTCTTGATAATCCCACACTAGGATCCCCTCTGTTGTGGGTATTAGATACTATGAGTACCTAATAGCTGCCTTCTTTATCTGACTCATATAATATAAACGCGGTCTCTTCCCTGTTTTCCTTCTATTTTATAAGTGTTTTTTTTTTTTTTAGATTGAAGTTATTTGAATTAATTTCCATTGCGAAAGCTCTTCAAGTCAATCAAAGTATTGTTTACCATTTATTTAAACCTTGTAATACTCAGTCATAGTCAGTCGTGGGAAGCAATGGCGGCGTTGAGCTCATCACTTTTCACGTCTATATTCCACGATGGCGCAACCCACAGTGAAAAGAGGCCCGTTTGAGGCTCTGCCTACCCTTTCGGGGAAAAAGGCGTGTGTCTATGTATGTATGCATGTATTTAGTACTCAGTCCATTAATTCTATGAACTTCCATTTGGTCTAGTGGTAGCTATTATGGTTTGGTCAAAGAGAGGAAATATAGCAGAGCATATGAAGCTTGCCGTGGCTGCGAAAAGACCTACCGAATACCTCAGACGAAGATGTTTTTCTTCGAATAACTATAAGATTAACCGATAGCTAAAATTCGCTCCCAACGTGGTTAGTTGCAAGAGCAGCTAAACATACCGCGGTAACATGTAGTGGGTTTTGCCGGCTGAGATGCGTTGGGTTCGATTTCCGATGCGGAACAAATGTTTGTACCATCTGCAAATATTTGGTTCCGAGTCTGGGTATTATGGCACCATGGTACTCTACTCGTAGTATACATACGACACAGGGAATCCTAGTGTGGGCTTATTCCACTATTCCCCCCTGAAACACCCCCTTAGGGGGAAAACTGGAATCTAACAAAAAACTTATTCCATTAGAATCCCCCTTAGGGGAAAAACTGAACCGTAATGTAATTTTTTTATACTACTTGGAATGACGAATCAAGCAGATGGCCCACCTGATGCCTCTGCCTATGCACAGTGCACTATCCAGTGCATGCCCACCTAGGACGCACCCTATGTGGCATTGCACTGCTTCCGCCACCCTGAGACATAAAGATGAAAAGTCTCATGTGCCTGTAATTTCACCGGCAACCATACCCTTCAAACCGGAACACAGCAATGCGAGCACTGCTGCTTTGCGGCAGAAATAGGTAAGGTGGTATTTCCCCGGACGAACTCTTTCACAAAAAAGCTCTACTACTACTAAAAATGTGGGGTAAGGACTACGGATGTTACTGTTGGTATTTTATGTTATGTTATAGTTAACTTGGCTGATTTCTTTCGTGCTATAGACTCGGTGCTTTGTCTCTACGAGTGAGACTTTTATTGGCGGGTCTACGTTTTATGCTTACGGTTCGTATGTATACTAAGTATAGAGTATTTTTACTCTAGTTCTATAGTTACTCACACTTGCCATAAATCATTTTAATTCGCATAGTTCATGAACATGTTTGTTTATACGTAATCGAGTAGGCACTTAAGATCCAGCTTTGGCAGGAAGATATGCAATAACTCCAAGGTACATTCATTCTGTTAATTCATACAGAGTATTTATTATTTATTTTATTTTATTTATTAGATTTACAAAACAGATATACAATCAACTTAGCTTACACTTTCATGCATATTTAGTTCTATTCTAGATTCGTTATCAAATATAACACGACACGACACACACACGACACACACACACACACGACACGACAAAGACACGACACGACTAAGTCACAGTGTTGTATAGTTATAAATTAAATTACCTACCCTGAAAACCGGGAACTAAAAAACATAATTAAACATTGTTTTCATTCATTACAGAAATTTTTTTCGGTTTGTCCCTGGTTGTTTCTTGCTGCGTTAGGTCAGTGATCAGATTGAGGTGTCGCGACTCTAAAAAAATCCTTATGACCAATGAAATAACCAATTTCGTGAAATAATTGAAAATTGTACTAGAACTTTAACTTAAATTGTCGTTTGTCCCGTCTCGATATCTTGCCGGGTTTAGAAGGTATTATTGTACCGAGCGAAGTCGCGGGCAAGGCTAGTAATAAATATACACTAAGTACCTACTTTTTAGTGAAACCAAGCTGAATATAGCCCGCGCGTATCTGGGCCGCATCCGAGATTTTTCCTATAATCTATTTACTGAGGCCATTTACAGAATGTTGCCGAACTATATGCAGCGCATAAACTCCGGCATTCGACATGACATGCTATAAATCGTATTACGAACTACGTCATCCGGAGATGGGAATTTGTGATGCTAGGATTTAGGTTCACAGATATTTATCTAGCATCATCATCATCAGCCTCTAATCAGTAGAAGTCAACTGCTGGAGATAGGCCACGACGAACAGTCATGAGCTGCTTCGTTCCACTGACTTCATACTTGTGTCAGGAATAGCGGACCACCAGGTGATGTGTAGTAGCATCCACCTGAGTACTGAAGAGAACTGTACAGCTAGCTCGCCCTTTAAAAATAGTAGTTTGCTTCTCATTTCGATATTCGTTAATTCAACTCGATGAAATGTAAGCACAATATATGAGTACATACAAACATACAAATATACACGATTTTTTCCCCGAAAGAGTAAGCAAGGCCTGATTTAACCATGTGTGTTGCTATTGTGGGAATATAGGCGTGACAAGTGGTGACCTTATCGCCGCCATTGCATCCCACGATTGACTTCGCCAACGCTTTCTTCCCGTAATAACACCAGGACAAATCTTATACTTACCAACCTTAGAGAATTAGAAATTTATGCCTGGCACCAATATATAATCAAATCTACCAACGCATCGTACTAACAAGTCAGGGTAATCCTATACTTAATCGGGTTTTACGACACCCACGGGAGGAGACGGAGGGGTCTATTCTTACTGACTTATATTGCGTGTATTACGACTGTAGAAATGGAATCGCTTCGAAGCGAATGCCACTTGGCTAGGCTGTGCAACAACAGCTAAACAGCAACAACAACAGCTCAACAGCTGTGATTTGTCAGTTTTCCATTCAATTGTATAGAATCGAACTAGCATAAGATTTCCATAAATTCGAAACCGGACGACCCAGAAGAGAAAAACACCGTCTCGATGGACCAAAGACATTATAAGGGTCGCAGGAAGTCAGTGGACAGAAACGGCCCAAAAAAATTTTTCGTGGAATTGTATGTCCTGCATCCTTTTAACAGGCTGATGATGATGGCTTTACAACATTTATGAAACACAAATTAAACATTAGTACCTAATAACACATTTATTTACATGAAGAGTAATACAATTTATAATTTTATCTAATGTTGTATTTTTAACTCAGTGACATTTAATCTTGTACCTATCGTACCCAAGTAGATGTACCACCATACCTATTTCTGCCGCAAAGCAGTAGTGCTCGCATTGCTGTGTTCCGGTTTGAAGGGTAAGGGTGCCGGTGAAATTACAGGCACATGAGACTTTTCATCTTTATGTCTCAGGGTGGCGGGCGCAGTGCAATGCCACATAGGGCGCGTCCTAGGTGGATGTGACCTATGAGGTAATGCACTGTTCATAGGCAGAGGTTACCGCTTAACATCAGGTGGGCCATCTGCTTGCTGCGCCATTACAGTAGTATAAAAAAAAAAAAGAAAAAAAGATGTATATAATTATTTTGTACTTTATTCCTATATTATGTTACTATGTTCCGACACAATTTTACATTGTTTGCGAAATAAATGAAATTAAATTAAATGAAACAAATAAAACAAGTAGGTATGTGCAAAATTATAAAAAAATACATATGTAACAGTTGAGCTACCTGAAGACCGCTGCTAACGATCTAAAGGTAGGTCAACTGATCCAAGTAATTTTGAAAACGCGAAGGGTCCCGAACCGACCCGATTTTAATCAAACATTATTTTATTATATTCCCGTTGTCCACGTCAACGTGGACAACGGGAATGAACCAACATAGCTAAGTACACTCACGACAAATCCACCTTTCAAACAAAACAAAAAAAGTAAATCTGTTCATCCGTTCGTGAGCTACGAGGCGACAGACAGACACACACACGCAGACACGTCAAACTCATAACACCCCGTCGTTTTTGCATTGGGGGTTAAAAATAGCTGGTATTGGAAATTAAAAGTGATACGTATTACAAATAATTTTAATGAAATCGTTGCGTGTCACATTACCGGTCAGATGTTCTCTTTATAGATCACTGTCTAATAGCTTCAATAAGGATCTGTCATCTACTCAGTACCCAGTAGGTCTCGCACATCAATTCGCACATGTCTAAGCTAGTCCGACCACGACCTTGTTGAACAATGAATACCATTGTTGAAAGGCTCAAATAATACGTAAACAGTAGTAATGTAAAAAAAGCTTGTAAAATAGCTGGTATTGGATACGGATATCAGTAAGGGCCAGTGCGGCGGCAGATTCCGCCGAGGACCTCAAAAGACGCAAATATGCAAGTCTCGACAGAGCTTACTTATTTGAGCCTTTCGGGGTCGAGACTCTGGGTTCGTGGGGTACCGGGGCCCTTCGCTTTTTCAAAATTCTTTTAGGGTATCTGGTCGAAGCGACGCGTGACCCGAGAGCTGGCTCTTATCTGGCTCAACGCATTAGTATTGCCATTCAGCGTGGCAATGCAGCCAGCATCTTAGGGACGCTTCCGTCTGGTAGTGATTTGGATCAGATGAGCTACCTTGAGATCGCTAGCAGCGGTCTTTAGATAGCACAACTGTTTCATATGTAGTTTGTACATACCTTGTATCAGTGTTAGTTCTTTCTGTAAATAAATGTATATTTTAAAGTGATACGTACTACAAATAATTTAAATTAAATCGTGGCGTGTCACATTAACGGTCATATGTTCTCTTTATAAATCACTGTCTAATAGCTTCAATAAGGATCTGTCATCTACTCAGTACCCAGTAGGTCTCGCACATCAATTCGCACATGTCTAAGCTAGTCCGACCATGACCTTGTTGAACAATGAATACCAATGTTAACTATTATTTTATTCCGCATGTACAGTTTGGATGATTCATCTCGCTCATGCCAAATATAGAACTATTATTTTGACTCTATTTTAAGCTATCTCATCACCACTTCATATGGATTTGTAGGATCGATTTCTCAAAGTGTTCGACCTAACGAATAAAACCATAATTTTCCCTACAAATATATAAGTAAAGTTAACGATGAAGATGTTTATATGTATGTCGTGCTGTCACGTGAAAAAGGATCGGCCAATTTAGTCGAAATTTGGTACTCAGATAGATTATAACCATCATTAAAACATGAAGTTCTTTTTCCACACCACCTGCTCGACAATGTGCAATTATATATCGTACAACCTCAACGTAAAGTAAAGCATTATCTCTTTAAGGATAAAAGTTGTATGAACTAGGGAATCAAGTAATTTAAATTTGGAACGTCAAATACGTGTGGTAACTCGTGAAAAACTCTAAGTAAAAAATGCCCATATGGCATTCCAAAGAGGTTTGTTCGAAAATAGAACAGGCCACAAAAACCAGAGCTGTTCTAAAAAAACGTGCGTTTACAAAGAATCTGAAACAAAAGACGGTGTTTGGTGCTGTGATTTTCAGTGATTTTTTATTGTCTTGGAGAAGGTGTGAAAAGTAGAGTATGCTCCTCTGGAATAAAGCCTGTCTTCGTCTTGGGCAGCTTGAACCCCTCGCTTCACTCAGGATTCTATACAACTCCGTCCCTCGTTACGCTCAGGGTTGAATATGCCACCCGCGACGTAAGACACTACTTTATTCCCATAGTGCATAATCTACTATTTTATTTCGAAATTAAGTTCCCTTGGGAAAAAAACGCTGATGAAACCGCTAGCAAACGTCATTATTTTTCCGTTTCCACTTTCTAGAATACTCACTTGAACTTATTGCAAACCAATTTCCTTTAGGCGTTTTAGAAGTACCCATGCTGTTATTTTCTAGTAGCAGAGATTATTCGGTCACTATATCTGACACAAAGAGAATTGAGACGATATTTTATTCGGAGATTTTCATTTAGTGAGAGAGCCCAAGGCCGCTGTAATGTAGACAATAAAGTAAATCTGTACTGGTGCCAGATCCCTAAGTCAGTGGAGTGAAAATGCCCGCTACGGCGCAGAATATATACAGCGGTAAGTTGTAAGCCAGAACCACAAAACACCCGAACTGTGTTATTCCAAGAACATAAAGTTCCTCTCCAGCGTTACATTTGAATTTGCGTTCATTTGTTGTTTTTTTCTCGTTGCCTATACAACAATGCGTGAAGACTAGTCACTGGACGCACTGGTTGGAAGACTTTAGGATTTTAGTTTTTTTTTTTAGGTTCCTATACGTGGACACTTACGGTAGGGCTAATCCACCAGTTTGAAGTTGCACAGCGAGCTATGGAATGGGCTATGCTTGGAGTTTCTCTGAAAGATAAAATCCGACAGAGAACTAAAGTCCGTAGCCCACTGGATTAGCAAGCTGAAGTGGCAAAGCCGATGGTCATATATGCCGAAGAACCGACAACCGTTGGGGTAAGGTAGTTCTTGAGTGGAGACCACGTCTTAGCAAACGTAGCGTGCGTGAGGCGCCCTCTGTCTAGGTGGAGCGATGACCTACGAAAGGCGGCGGGCAGAGAGTGCATGAGAAGAATACGAGTATAATACTTGAATAACATACCCATCACCAAACTCCGTCCGACACTGTTCCTCCATAGTGAACACGTAGGTTGATATCTCCTTCGCCCCTCCCAGCTCCACTCCGTCTTCTCTGCTGCGCTCGTGCAGGCACCACCAGTTCCTGAAAATGAGTAGCCATCAGACACTGGACTTGAGGACTCGTTTAGTTCCTCCTACGCAGATGAATTCGAATTTGTATTCGAATTCGCAGTTGTAACGAAAAGCTTCAAGAAAAATAACTGGCCAAGCGTGTTGGATTGCTCAAAGATTTGCTACAGTTGGTTCGTCATTGTATTGGTTCTTTCTTTGTCACCTTGCGTCATCAGATTAAAATAATATCAGTGAATAAAATACTTTGACATTGTATTACATTGTTAGTGTATGTCCATAGCTTTACCAACTCTTGTACGTCTAGTTTCTTGTTCAGGTAAAGAGTTCAGCCAATTATCACCAATCAGTCACAAAGCGTGGTGATTGTGGTAAATTTGAATGCATTCTACAACGACAGTTCACCCAGTGAACGTCTTAAAGTTGCTAATGATATAGAAGGCATGCTAACTGTGTATATATCTCAGGCCAACGATCTTTGTAGGGTTCCGTACCCGAAGGGTAAAACGGAACCCTATTACTAAGACTTCGCTGTCCGTCTGTCCGTCTCTCATCAGGCTGTATCTCATGAACCGTAATAGCTAGACAGTTGAAATTTTCATAGATGATGTATTTCAGTTGCCGCTATAACAAAAAATAATAAAAAATAGAATAAAATAAATATTTAAGGGGGCTCCCATACAACAAACGTGATTTTTTTGCCTTTTTTATCTGTCTCCAGGCTATCTCATGAACCGTAATAGTTAGACAGCTGAAATTTTCACAGATGATGTATTTCTGTTGTCGCTATAGTAACAAATACTAAAATCAGAATAAAATAAATATTTAAGGGGGCATCATTTATCCATACAACAAACGTGTTTTTTTTGCCGTTTTTATAGATAATGGTACGGAACCCTTCGTGCGCGTTTCCGACTTGCACTTGGCCGGTTTTTTTGTAAAAGATCATTGTGTTGAAAGCAATTGGATCTCTCATTCACATTGCATATCCATGTAATTAGATGAAGTGGTTGAGCAAATAGAGACCTAAAAAGACACGCACATGGGTACTTTTACTACACAGTCACGGAGTGACAAATGCAATTCAACATCGCATCACAAAAGGATCACAGTAGCAGCAGCAGATGTTCCACTTCACAGAATCGAGAGCATCTGTATGAAGATTGATAATGGTGTGAATAACATGCGTGTGATGGTTTGTTATGAGCAACTGTCAAATAAAGGAAATCATCATCAGTTAACAGTCAGTTTCTATTAGCTTCTATAGAGTAGAGTAGAGTGTTTTTTTATTCAGTAGGTACCTACCTATAGTTCACAATTATTCTTGTGATTTCAGTATAACTTTGTTAATCTTTATTTTTTTGTGTGTTGTGTGTCATTTTACATTCTGTAATAGGTAGGTACCTATCTGCATTCGTTGCCAGTTTTTTTTTTCTTTCATTATTTTTTTCCTAATTCCTTTTTTTTGTAGATTATATTATTGTTGTAAATTGTTATATTAGCCTGTACACCGACGTTTTATAATTATTTTTATTCTTTCTTTTAAAAGATTGTCTAGAAAAGATCGCTTTTAGTGATCAAAACGCCATTGTATGTTGTCAGTTAGTTTGTTGTTTTTACTTTGTTACTTTATTGATTCTTAGGTCTACCATTAACAAGTTTATCTATCTGTATATCCAATTCCTATCTATAACAGGTAGATCGCAAATGGACAATCTAACCTTTACCTAACATCTATAGAGGATCAGACAGTGATGTCAGTGCAGATCGTGTCAACCCCACTTAGAATTAAAATGAGACATGGGTGTGATAGGTAATAGCTTATCTTACCCTGTGACCTATCCCAAGGGAAGCACAAAAGCAGGGACAAATTGATGTACCAGAATAGCGTAACGAAACCTTTCAATTTATATATAGGTAAATAAATAGAGTCGGCGCGGCAAAGTATTTCTCACGGCAAAATAATCGAATACAAAGCTTTGCACATTTGAATACTACTTTTGGTCACATTTACGACGAAAGCTTATTATTCTCTGCACCTGTCTGGGCTATTTACCGGCACCTGAAAGCGTAACAAACAGAGAGACAAAAACAAGAGATATCTGAAGATTATAATGTGAAACAACCTATTTGAAGTGCGTCGGTATGCGCGGGAGACGGGAGGCACTGACGCAGACAGTGGCATATCGATTGTCAATCTGCTTTGTCCGTCAAAGCACCCTTTCTGTTTTCGATGAGGGAAAGTATCTCATCAGCGAGTTGCCACTAAGAATCACGCTATATGTCATAGGGCACACGGAAGCTCTCGCAACAGTAACTTGTGGCAAGCAACTACGGACAACCACTTTTTATTAATTTTGTAGGCACTTGCCGTACACGATCGTCAGTTAGCGGCCACACACTATGGCCACGACGCGCTGATAAAGACAAAACCTCAAAATAAATAAATAATAAATAAATGAATATATAATGGGATTGGGCGGGGCACGTCAGTCGAATGCTTCCCAACAGGTGGGCGAACATTAGCACACCCTGGATACCTGAAGGACGGCGACCTCGGGGTCAGCTGAGAAAGCGTTGGCGGGATGATCTTGTGAATTTTGAGAAAGAGTGGTGGGAGACTGCAAAAGACAGGGACAAGTGGAAGAATTTGGGGAAGACCTTTGCCCAGCAGTGGGACAAATCACACGGATCATTTTGAAACGTCTTACAAAATAAATTTACTCCTGTTCCAACGCGACTAAAACCTAGAAGAATGAGACAGGAGACAAGATACCTAGGACATAGGTACTTCAATTACGATTAGACTACAGATGTCACACAAGTCGACAACAGTGGCTATCGCGTACAACCACTAATCCACCGCGTCTGGCTTCAGAAAGCCGACCGCTTGTGGCAGTCACCAGTTGTCCAGCAAGCCAAGGCCGTGGCTTCGGCTAGAACCAGTGGCAACCTGCTTTATACGCTGTTAATCCTATTGCTTTTGTTTTCTATTCCCTCACGAGTCAATCTTGCCCGCTTTCCGAGTATTCAAAGGATTTCGCTTTTATTATGCGAGCTTGGTTTTGTCTTGTTACTTAGAATCACGTATGCTGTGTGAATCCCGGGAGATCGATAAGCTGACTTTAATACCGTGTTATTTATAAGAAAGCGATATAAAGCTGTTAGGTAACTGACCTTTTTAAACATCTTCTATGCCATAAAAACTTTCGTGAATCATATCAATTATTTTATAAAAAAAACGGGAAAGCTAAGCGAGACGCGGTTGGAGTGCGTCGCGTTCACTCACCTTGAAAAAGGCTCTCGAAACGGGTCGAAACAATGTCGGTGCTTACATCGATTTAACGGTACGTGAAAATTTCCCGTTTTTATAAAATAATCTTCTATCCCAAACAGTATCAACTAGAAAGTACCTACCTACAAAAGTGTCACATCACAATCGAGATTATGAACTTCTATCCTCCAACAAGTAATCAACTGTAAATTTTTAGACCATTTTTAAACTACGGGGCTGCCTTTTAGAGCATTACGGCCTCCGTACCGGGCTGCCTGGTTTGAGAAAACCCAGAGATAGTCCGTGGCTTTGACATTTTTGACATAACATCGGACTATTAGCTCGAGAGTTGACTGTGTATTAGTTTTTTTTTTTTCAGTTAAGTGTGAATCAATTTGTATTACATAATCACGTACGATTCTCCCTTTAAACCGTACCTTCAGTTCAGTTCTGTTCTTGAACAAGTGGCCCTTGCGGAATAGACCACAATTTCGCCAATGTCACGTAAACCGTACCTTCTTCTTCTTAGCTTAGGTAATGGCTTCTGTGCATTATTTGCAACAATTTAGCCGATGTCAAGTGATTTAATTATTAAAGTTTTATTTATAGTCAAGTCGTCAAGAGTCTCCGTCTAGTCCTAACCCAGTTTAAATTGTTGCTGAAAAACTGAGTTTTTACAGGAAAAAATCCACCATTTCGAAAAGACTCGCAATACACTCAAATTTCACTACATCACACATGTGCCATTTATCCAAGTTACTCCGGTTAAAATGCCACTAAAATTACACGAAATAACTCGAAAAAACACATTAAAATGTAATAAAATAAAAATGACGACGTTTCTTTTAAAAATGGCAGATTTCAACCTTCAAACCGTACCTTTATCTTTCCTCAAACTCCCAGCACTTTTTTGGTTTTATGTCAAGTTAATCAGTTGTCATTGGCAAACTCTTGTGGCACCACTACCGGTCCGCTGAACACGCCAAAAAAAGAAGAAGAAGAAGACTTCGGAAAACAAACCATCTGCTTTTGTATTAAACTTGTGCCGTAACAAACCTAGGCTAAATAATTCGGGTTTAAATCAGAACTAAGTTTTTTGTAATAGATATAAGTTTTTCGTGACAAATGCCATCTGTCACGTGAAAATGTGAAAAGGTAGATACCTACCTATGTAAAATTTAGTAATCATTTCAAAACAGTCATTTTTGCACTATTACAAGTAGCCTGTCGTCTGTCTTCTTCTTCGTTTCTTCTTTTAATGGCTTTAACTGTCACCAGTCATCTGCCGCCTGTCAGCTTTCACCGTTATAGTAGGTATAAATAGGTATCTAGTGTCGGTGTAGCAGACCTTGTTTTCTTAGATCATGAGCAGACATAATTGATTTTCACTTTGCTACACCAGTCTGAATATGATTTAACGCAACATGGTGCTTTCACTGCGTCGTTTTGCTCTAGGTTTTAATTTGTACAAACTAGCAACAACATGTTGCGGACAAACTTTACTCATTTAGCATCATGACACAAACGTAGGAATTTAATATTCTCATGCGATAGCAACCGTTTTTCGTTTGTGATCCTCTCTTTGATGAGGCTGACGTCACAAAAGTACAGCTACAGCTCGTTCACCGTGAGATGGCACCTGCGTCATACTCTTAGTCTGTGTCCTCTGCCTTGGGAATAGAGTTAAACATAGAAAAATAAATACTCCATGGCACGTGCCATCTTACGGTGAACGGTCTGTAGCAAAACCAACGCGACCAAAGTGACAACAAAGAGGATTAGGGTCAAGCTACACACAATCGTATCGTATCGCCATCTCACTCTAAAAGCGTTTGTATGGAATATCATTGGAACCGCTCGTGAGTCCAGAATTCTATGACGTGAATATGCGTAAGTATTATGATATTGTATCGGTTAACCTTGAGCACTCTTTTCGTGTAGGTATGTGATGGCAGACGTGCAGTGCTGAAACATTTTTTTTTTTTTTTTTTTTTTATACTACCAAGGTAGCAAGCAAGCTTACGGCCCACCTGTTGGTAAGCGGTTACCGTAGCCTATGAACGCCTGCAATACCAGAGGCATCACACGCGCGTTGCCGACCCTTTAAAAATTTCCAAACACCCCTTTTGAAGAACCCCATACTGTAGTCGCTCGGGAAAACCTCAGCAGGGAGATCATTCCACAACCTGAGCGTTCGCGGGAGGAAGTTTCTCTGAAACCTCACAGCCCGGGACCACCCTGGCTCTAAGGTGTGCGAATGAATCCTCTGCCGATGGCGAGCGGCATGTCTTAACCTAAACATGTCTTATCCTAGCGCTCCTGCATTGGTCGCGTCCATATTGAATCCCATAGTACCTAGCCAACCTATGCGTATTTGAAGATCTGATAACTCTAGGTATAGATATACTTATGCTATGGTAACATAACAACGAAGTAGTGTGTTCTTACTTGGACTTTTCATGGAACTGTTCCTTCGAGCAGGAAGACCAGGCGTAGTTGTGTAGAGTGGCGAGCACCGTGGGCGCCATCACAGAGCCCTTCATCTGGCAGTGGTCTGGCCCGTCGTGGTGCAGACCTAGCCTGCAAAAAAAATAATCTTTAGAAGACATTCAAAAACCGCAGAATGAACGACGCAACTAAAAAAAAAAAAAACTTTAATTACTTTACGCAGTTTTATTTTCTTATTCTAATTTTATAACCTTCTTTTTTTGTTGATGTTAAATTCAAATCTCTACATAATTTGCTATACCTACTAAAAACAAAAGTGAATTTAGACAAACAAAAAGCAAACTTTCATCAATGGGTATGTTTACTAATGAATATGACTTTGTTTTTTACTGAAATAACAAAATTCTAATATAGGAAGCATAAACTTTTCTAATAAACCCCTCCGTATTTCACCCAAAATAGAGCCTCCATTTTATGAAACACGTTTTGCCTCTAAAATACAGAGCAATATAGCTAGAGGGTCATGAGATTAGCCCAATTAATCTCAACGTTCGATAGTCTCTACGAAGGCATAGATAGAATATACGACAGATAAGTATATTATACTCTGATTACCCAATCTGGTTTAATATATTGTGGACGAAAGCCCCTAGGTTAGACCTTCATTATTACGAGAAAGCTACGCATGACCAATTTAGGATACGTATCTTAAAATCATCTTTTTCTGCTCGCTGTGGTCCCAATTTTATTCAAGGGTGGTAGTATTTCTGCGCCACATCGCCCGATTCTGGGATGGGAGGGATGTCTGTTCTTGTGTTGGCTATAGTTTCATTTCGTTTTAAGGCTGGTTTACATTCGCATTAGTTAAGTTTTAGTAGTTTTTTTTTGTCTAGCGCTTAACTGAGTCTGTACCTGAGGTATGGGAGCGGTACTGAAGGAGTGTTTTCCTTACGTCAAAATGAAGCGTGATTTCATGTTTTCTGGTTATTTGAGAGATAAAAACACCCCTCCCGTACCGCTCTCATACCTCGGAACAACTACTACAACCATGTCCCACACCTCAGGGACTGACTCAGTTTAGCGGAAGCCCTGTGTAGTCTGCAGGGATGGCAAGGGCGAACGAAGTTGTGGGTTCAGCTAGTAAATAAGAAAACCTGAATGAAACCAATAAATAATTTAATTTTGCTCACCACGTTTTAAGGTAAACAAAGTACTTTCCCGTTTCGCACAAAAAATGAGGAAGTTTATAGCTTTATTCCACTTGCCCGTTGTTCGCGAGTTAACGGTGTCAATGGTACTGCAGCTCAATAAAAATGATATTTTCGTATATGACAAACAATATTATTTCAGTTTGAAATTTTGCAATTCACACGTTTAGTACGGAATTTTAACGTTGAACAAAGAAATACTTTTGTTCACGGATCTTTTTTAGTTCGTAAGATTTTTGGATTTGTGGTCTTTTACCGTTGCCCACGTTGAGCTTATCCACGTTAACGTGGACAACGGGAAAAAATAAAATAATTAAAATTATCTTTGTATTTGACACTTAATTTTCTTTCGATCTCTTTGGCGCGGAAATGAAAGTCTCTTGGAAAAAATAACTACTTTACTCGTATATGTGTAAACTAACCATCGTTTTTCGAATAGATGCGCGTTTACTTCGTTCGCGTGGTCCCGGTGACCCAACTGCCACCACTTACCGGGCTCAGTTGTAAATCTAAACCATCCAGAGAACAAACCAAATACACACAAAAAAAACATCAAAATCGGTCAAGCCGTTTCTGAGTTTTAGCGATACTAACGAACAGCAATTATTTTCTATATAAAAGGTGTTAAAATGGTCAGTCAGCTTAGAATGTTCTAAAGAAATCAACCTAATATCTCAATGCATCAAAGAGATATGGCAATAAATGTCTATTTTTTTTATGGAAATCGTGGAAATATGTAACCCTTATGGTACTTCCAGTAACTGAGGTTACTGGAAGTACCATCATCTGAAATATTAGAATGCTAAAAGGCCTTATGACAGGAAAAAGCCTAAAATTTTTGCTTTCGTTACCCTAAAATGTCTTGGTGAAGTTTGTAGGAAAAAGAGGCTGAAACTCGAAAGGATTCAGCCCTGACGATATCGAAATAATTTACGGATCGGAATCCTCCGAGCGCGAGTCTCGATCGCACTTTATGTTTTTATTGTCTTTCTGATGGTCATTTACTTTTCAATTAATCAGTCAGAACGGTCACTGTTCGCATTAATATCAGTTCGGTTCAGACGGCGGCTCTTTGAGGCTTAAAGTTGACAAGAAGCCAATTAGACTCCCGTCGGCCACGCCTCGGGAATCTCCGAAACGATGAGTTCGTTACACTGAACATGAGCACAGTACCGCTTATAAAGCAGTAAGGCACATGACATAACAATTGAAAATTTTACACACCCAGTGCTGTGGTGTGTCCGGCCTCAGAATAGACCCCTCTGTCTCCTCCCGTGGATGTCGTAAAAGCCGACTAAGGGATTACCCAGACTTGTTGATAAGATTCGTTCGTTGATAAGGTTTGTCCTGGCTGGTAGCTTATATGGAATGTGTTATTACTGACTTGGAATAGAGATCTATCTTATAAAGCCTACGTGTCCTAAACGGTGGCCCAAATTATTTAAAAAAAACATATAATATTGTCAAGAAAAGAAAAATAAGTTTACTTTTTTAATTTGCTGTTGCTTTTGACATGTTTCCTAAGGTTTACACAGAAAAAGCCTACTGCATCCAAACGACTGAAGCTATTTTAATGATTCTTTCATAATATTAAAGACAAATTATAGGTTTATAAAAAAAGGAGTTTAGATATTTGAAAATAGTCATTTACTTCATTTACTTGAGGTTGCGGTTTTACGTGATTTTCGCTCACTATTTGTTTCGCGTGCTCTGTTATGCCCAGTTCTTACTTATTAGGTACTTACTTGCTGTTTACTGAGACAGATGTAATGACAGAATTTGGGATGACTAATAACCTATCCAGTTAACTGTCCGGCATTATTTATTTATTATTTATTATTTATCGGCCAGTCATTATAAAAAAAAAAAAAAAAAAAAAAAGACTTTATTTCAGACACACAGATCCATAATTTGGTTAGTACACAAAAATACAGCACTTATGAAAAATAAAAACTAATACTTATTATAGGGGCAAAATATTTATTCCGTGTAGGCAAATACTGTTAATATTACTACTGCGAATAAACCGCAAATTCTCGATTTCGCTGATACTGTGTCAATATTTTCCCTCTACATACACCGGATAAATAAAGCACTCCGAGTTCTGAGAAATTAGATCATCAGAGAACTAAAGTCATTGACATAGCCCACTGGATTAGCAAGCTGAAGTGGCAATGTGCTGGTCATATATGCCGAAGAACTGACAACCGAGGGGTAAGCGAGTTCTTGAGTGGAGACCGCGTCTCGGCAAACGTAGCGTGGGGCGCCCTCTGGCTGGGTGGAGCGATGACCTACGAAAGGCGGCGGGCAGAGTGTATGAGAAGAGCCGAACACCGGGCTCAGTGGCGCGTATTGGGAGAGGCGTATGTCCAGCAGTGGACTAGTGTTGGCTGATGATGATGACGAAGTTCTTTATGGGCCGCACCAATTATCCTCCATGGAGCCTTATATTAACCTAATGTCTAGTATATAATGATTAATCCTGCATGTTCAACCCGCCCTTCAGGGAAATTAATTAATCCTAGTAAACGAAGCTAATTGCTCGTGAGAACAGAGTGAGGACCTCAGTTCCGACGTGATGGATTAATCGCAACCATCGCAACAAGGGAAAGTGTACCATATTTACGTCACGCTCGAGTCAAATCTCAACATAATCGCGTAGCGCAAGTTTGTACCGCAGTGGTGTAGACTTAATTACAATTTAGCCTAAACAAATTGATAGATTTGTACATAATGATTTGAGTTGGAATTTGTTTGGAACTCAAATATTAGCGACATCTCTTCACGATATCAATCTCTGTCGTCTGGTTCGTTCTGGTTTTGTAGGTACATAAGATGTTTATTTATGCTTTTTATGCTACTTGAATGACTGAACAAGCAGATGGCCCACCTGATGTTAAGCGGTAACCTCTGCCTATGAACAGTGCATTCTCACATAGGTCACGTCCACCTAGGCCGCGCCCTATGTGGCATTGCACTTCGCCCGCCACCCTGAGACAAAGATGAAAAGTCTCATGTGCCTGTAATTTCACCGGCACCCATACCCTTGAAACCGGAACACAGCAATGCAAGCACTACTGCTTTGCGGCAGAAATAGGCATGGTGGTAGTACTTCCCCGGACGAACTCTTTCACAAAAAAGCTCTACTACTACTAAAATTATTATTTGCCAGGATATTATATAATCAATTCATTTTTGCAAACTCAATGATTCTTAGTACATAGTAAACACACCGTGGCTTTTCAGCATCGTGGGAATATAAATGTGACAAGTGGTGTGCTCATCGCCGCCATTGCTGTCTACGGCTGACTTGGCTAACGCTTTCTTCCAGTAATAACTCCTTAATAAGCTAGCAGCCAGGACAAATCTTTTACCAACGAATCTTACTAACAAGTCCGGGTAATCCCAAGTTACTACAGTATAGGGTTCTTCAAAAAGGGTGTTGGGAATTTTTTAAAGAGTCGGCATCGCGCGTTTGACGCCTCTGGTATTGCAGGCGTCCATAATATGCTACGGTAACCGCTTACCAACAGGTGGGCCGTAAGATTGTTTGCAACATTGGTAGTAAAAAAAAACATGTGTTTTCTTCATGTATAGCTTAGGAGGAAAGGTTAATCGCCCAGAGGACATTCGTACCTAGTAGATATCTAAGGAAGTTTTTAAACAAATCATCTTATTTTTTTTCAGAAACCTGCCTCAAAATGTACCATCAAAATGTATCAATCAATCAATCAATCATTTGTTTTGCAAAACATGGGTACATAAAATGATAATAAAAATAAAAAGATACAGGCCATGATCAGCTTTACATCATGCAACGTTAAAAAAATAAGTACATCGTTACAAGTTAAAAGATAAATCACAGATTCAAAATAATTAAAATGTCATAAAAAATAACAATAATATAATATAATTATGTTATAGTACTAGTATAGTATTCTTTTATCTGTGGTTATAGTATAGTCTGTCCGTCTGCCACAGCCTAATTTCTACAACTCTACTGGACGAAAAATTACATTGAGTTTTAGGGAGCAACGAGAAAATATAAAAAATAGTTGGCAATTTCAAGATGTGACGATTTAAAAAAAAAAAAATATACCCTTGATTTACCACAATCTCACCTGAATTCGTCGTATTAAATGAAAGGGCCCGTTAAGAAGATTTTTTCTCTTTTTTTTAAAACGGAACATATTCCTCACTTTCGCTTTAATGGAAAATTGAAACGAAAATCCTGTTCATATTTGTTTAGATATTTCAAACCATCATCGGAGCCTCACTAAGTTTCATCAAGTATCATTTTAAATCCTTAATTTGTTAACTGTATTTCTTGGTACTCACAATACAAGCTGTGATTGCAATAAATATGTTTTATTATACTTTACTAATTTTAATCATAAAAGCATTACCTAAACTTGATGAACATACGAGAAACTGACGCATAAACGATCGGAGTTCTGATCGAATCTTGTTGACCAAACAAATATTTTGTGCTTACCTATCCGTTCTCACAATGAGGTTGACAAATAAACATTCTCTTCTATTCAACGTTTCCGTGACAATGGTCAGTTACGTAATAAGTAGCGTTATAGAGAAATTAAATAAATAATAAATAAATAATTCTGGACAACTTCACACAACATTATCTAGCCCCAAGCTAAGCCAGAGCTTGTGTTATGGGTACTAGATAACTGATATACTTAATATTATACAATACATAGATAGATATTTTTTATTATGCATAGAAAACACCCAGAACACCCTGAACAAATATCTGCAGAACGCACAAATATTTGTTCCGAGGCGGGAATCGAACCCGCAACCTCCTGCGTCGCAGGCAAACCATCGCCAGCCGCGCCACAGAGGTCGTCGAGAAATTACTGAGGTATTCTCTTCTTTGTCGTTTTCTTTATTAATGAAGGTCGTGCCCGTCTTGAAATGCTTTGTCGTTTTCTTTATTAATGAAGGTCGTGCCCGTCTTGAAATGCTTTGTCGTTTTCTTTATTAATGAAGGTCGTGCCCGTCTTGAAATGCTTTGTCGTTTTCTTTATTAATGAAGGTCGTGCCCGTCTTGAAATGCTTTGTCGTTTTCTTTATTAATGAAGGTCGTGCCCGTCTTGAAATGCTTTGTCGTTTTCTTTATTAATGAAGGTCGTGCCCGTCTTGAAATGCTTTGTCGTTTTCTTTATTACTGAAGGTCGTGCCCGTCTTGAAATGCTTTGTCGTTTTCTTTATTAATGAAGGTCGTGCCCGTCTTGAAATGCTTTGTCGTTTTCTTTATTAATGAAGGTCGTGCCCGTCTTGAAATGCTTTGTCGTTTTCTTTATTAATGAAGGTCGTGCCCGTCTTGAAATGCTTTGTCGTTTTCTTTATTACTGAAGGTCATGCCCGTCTTGAAATGCTTTGTCGTTTTCTTTATTACTGAAGGTCGTGCCCGTCTTGAAATGCTTTGTCGTTTTCTTTATTACTGAAGGTCGTGCCCGTCTTGAAATGCTTTGTCGTTTTCTTTATTAATGAAGGTCGTGCCCGTCTTGAAATGCTTTGTCGTTTTCTTTATTACTGAAGGTCGTGCCCGTCTTGAAATGCTTTGTCGTTTTCTTTATTAATGAAGGTCGTGCCCGTCTTGAAATGCTTTGTCGTTTTCTTTATTACTGAAGGTCGTGCCCGTCTTGAAATGCTTTGGTTTTCTTTATTACTGAAGGTCGTGCCCGTCTTGAAATGCTTTGGTTTTCTTTATTACTGAAGGTCGTGCTTGTCTTGAAATGCTTTGTCGTTTTCTTTATTACTGAAGGTCGTGCCCGTCTTGAAATGCTTTGTCGTTTTCTTTATTAATGAAGGTCGTGCCCGTCTTGAAATGCTTTGTCGTTTTCTTTATTACTGAAGGTCGTGCCCGTCTTGAAATGCTTTGGTTTTCTTTATTACTGAAGGTCGTGCCCGTCTTGAAATGCTTTGGTTTTCTTTATTACTGAAGGTCGTGCCCGTCTTGAAATGCTTTGTCGTTTTCTTTATTACTGAAGGTCGTGCCCGTCTTGAAATGCTTTGTCGTTTTCTTTATTACTGAAGGTCGTGCCCGTCTAGAAATGCTTTGTCGTTTTCTTTATTACTGAAGGTTGTGCCCGTCTTGAAATGCTTTGTCGTTTTCTTTATTACTGAAGGTCGTGCCCGTCTTGAAATGCTTTGTCGTTTTCTTTATTACTGAAGGTCGTGCCCGTCTAGAAATGCTTTGGCGAGCTTCTTCCATGCCAGCCTGTCTTCGGCTCGTCTAAGGGCGGTATTGAGTTATTAAAAGTATATATATATTGCATGCTTAGAGTTTTTAGAGTTCCGTAACATAATTACGGAACCCTTATGGATTCGTCATGTCTATCTATCTGTTTGTTTGTCTGTCCGTGTATGTCACAGCCATTTTTTTCCGAAACTATAAGAGCTATGCTGTTGAAACTTGGTAAGTAGATATATTCTGTGAACCGCATTAAGATTTTTACACTAAAATAGAAAAAAGCAATAAATTTTTGGGGTTCCCCACACTGAAAACTGAAACTCAAAAATATTTTTTTCCTTCCTTTATTTTTGTCCTTGTGTCGGGTTTTTATGGATAGGTCTTTAAAAATGATATTGAGGTTTCTAATATATATTTTTTCTAAACTGAATAATTTGCGAGAGACACATCCAAAGTGTGTGCCACCCCCCCGTAACCCCGTAAATTATATAATAAGAGAATGATAAAACTAAAAAAAAAATGATGTATATTGTGTTACCATGTAAACTTCCAACGATAATTGGTTTGAACGAGATCTAGTAATTAGTTTTTTTTTTAATACGTCATATATCGTAAACCATCCTAGAACTTTTATATTGTGTTACTTGCTGTTACGGAACCCTTCCTGGGTGAGTCCGACTTGCACTTGGCCGCTTTTTTTTGTCATATAATCAAAGATTGCGTATCATGTCAGCGGTAAAAATCTATATTTCTTTATTTTTTTTTCTTTATAGTTGTATTCTTGATCGAAGTTATAGTTAGTGTCGCACGTCTTGTGCATTTGCCATTTTTAAGTATATTTACTGTATTTTCAATATAATTTGCAACGTTAAGCCTGGTTTACACTTCAATAAGTACAGTAGCGAGTTAACTTGCGTCATCGGCGGTAGTAAGTTGTTGATTAAGTTGAGTTGAATAGATCGCTATCCTATTTTATGGCGAGTCCAGTGCGAAGTAGCCCCCTCTCTCCCATACCCCGCCAACTTAAGCTGGGGTATAACAAAATTACAAACCTTAGATTAGATTTTAACCGACTAAATCAAGTACAATATTCAAATTAAAAATATGCATGGATACTACATTATAATACCGAGGGATCACCCAGACACAAACACGATAAGACAAAATTTTCTTGATAAAAAAAAACACAAAGTTACCTCTAACTTTTGGCTAGATTGTTTGTCAATATGGTACTATTGGGTCACAAATTGGATAAATAAGATCAATACAGTAAACGGAGGGATCACCCACGGGGTTTTTAAAATTATCAATATTTCACAAGATATTCAATAAAACCCGCTGTTTCAAGAGGCGCGTGGCGTTTTTTTTGTATGAAGATTTTTGCCTGGGGTTGGCGCAGTCTTAACTGGCTGGCATGTACACGGCCGAGTTTAGTGCAGTCCATAAATTCGTAGAATGCGGCCGCAGACATGTGTTACTTTTGTAAGATTAACTTATGACTATATACTCAATCGTCTAGGTATGGCATTAGAATCGGGCATCCGGAAATTTACGGGGAGGGGAAGGGTAAAGGGGTAGGGGGAGGGGTGATACCCCCCGGTACAACCCCCGGCCCGCGGAGATGCATGGCTCCAGAGATATTCATACTTAAAGTTTGGCGTTATGTTGCTCGCTAAACACACTCTGCAGAACATTTGATATAGATATTTACATTTGTAAGTATCGGACTCCGGTATGGGCTCTCGCCAGTACTCTCGCGAGGTTGTCCCTGAATGTCGCTTCACCCATTCGACCTTCGCTACGCTCGACCTCACGGGCTTGCACCACGCAGGGCCTCCCACGTGAGCTACTGGCTCCGCGTTTTTATATACACTCTAGGAGCGTGACGCACAAGACCACGTGGAGTCGGGGTGCTTCGTGTCGGTTCTGTCACTTATTTTAACATAGTTGGTGATTTTTTGACAGATACGAGATCACTACCTACAAATTACTACCTATTATACACTATACACTATTACGTGCGTGTAACAAATTCAATTCGCGTTTCCTAAGAAAAAAACTAACAAAAAAAACTCTTGTTGGGTTTGGATGGTAAGGGATAACCATCCCCAATATAATGCAACAAAAAATAAACCCGAATTTCGGATGCCCGATTCTAATGCCGACCCCTCGCCTACGTTTGGACGCTACTTACAACTTACTACTTATTACTTAACTGACTGATTTCTTAACTCGCTACTGTACTTAGTGAAGTGTAAATCGGGCTTTACACTCCTTCCAAGTCGTCAAAGTCACAGTCAAGTAATGTTTTAAAACGGTGGCCGGTTTACTAAAACTTTGGTAGAACATTTCCACCAATTTTAAAAGTCACGCAATTCACTTCCATTTTATTTCACTACACTTGTGCTAAAATAGCAAAATAGCAGTAGTATTAGTTTTAGTAGTAGTAGAGCTTTTTTGTGAAAGAGTTCGTCCGGGGAAGTACTACCACCATACCTATTTCTGCTGCAAAGCAGTAGTGCTCGCATTGCTGTGTTCCGGTTTGAAGGGTAAGGTTGCCGGTGAAATAACAGGCACATGAGACTTTTCATCTTTATGTCTCAGGGTGGCGGGCGCGGTGCAATGCCACATAGGGTGCGTCTTAGGTGGACGTGTCCTATGAGGTAACGCACTGTTCATAGGCAGAGGTTACCGCTTAACATCAGGTGGGCCATATGCTTGTTCCGTCATCCAGTACTATAAAAAAAAAAAACATTCTAGTTTTATAGTTACCTACTTCGACCAAAGTAATATTACATTGGTCGAAGGTTACCTACACTCATCGAGCAAAGTCAATAACTTTGGTCGAAGCCTACACTAATTATATAATGATTTTTTTGATGCAACGCATGCAAGGTAACAACGTAGGGTTTTTTTAAGACACAAAGAACAAAAACAAAACCAGAAATGAAAAATATAGAAAGTAAAGAAAAGGGGCAATCAAGGAAAAATGCCCAAAGCGATATTGACTTTAATAACAAAGAATACAATTTTATGAATAAGCAGAGTTGAATTTTTTTATTTATTCAAAAATATACAATTACGACTAAAAGCGAAGGATACGGCAATCAGAGGAATGAAGAACCGAAAACGTAACCAAGATATATATAACTAAGTAATAACATTAATAAATGACGTTTTGCTACGGCTAGGACACAACATAACCCATTTAATTTTGCTACCTCAAATAAAGCTTCCAAATGCATGTTTTTAGGGTTCCGTACCAAAGGGAGAAATGACATCCTATTACTAAGACTTCGCTGTCCGTCCGTCTGTCACCAGGCTGTATCTCATGAACCGTGATACTTAGACAGTTTAAATTTTCACAGATGATGTATTTCTGTTGCCGCTATAACAACAAATACTAAAAAATGGAATAAAATAAATATTTAATGGGGCTCCCATACAGCAGACATGGTGCGCGAGTCCTACTTGCACTTGGCCGGTTTTTATTTTCCAGATGGTTGTGTTCAAGACTAGATAAAGATAATCTAGAAACCTACTTTTTCTAAGGTAAGTAGGTATGTTTATACCATAATAACTCCTAGACAACCATATAAGTAGGATAGTTTATAACATGTAGTGTACATGGCTATGTTTGTTTACAGATAACTATGGCCTATAGATAATTATGGAGGGCGTTCTACGAATGATTTATGATTTATATGGAAAGGTTTATCTAACCCAATTATTAGTTTGTATCACACACGTGCCATAAACTAAGTTAACTTCATATGTGACCTAGACTGAGAGAGCCCATCTCACAAAAAAAGTGGCTGGGTTACAAAATGGCCGTGGCACTTCCTTCGTGAAATGGACTCTACGTCAAAATTGACTCTGATTGGACTTGTATATATGCATGGTATCTTATCTAAAAATATACATGGATACTACATGATAATTGTAAGGGATCATAATAGTACCAGAAACACGATAGAACAATTATTTCAAGATAGAAAAAAAAAAAAGTTATCTCTAATTTTTGGCTAGATTCGATTGTTTATTAAAATGCAGCATATTATTCGGTAAAAAAAATTATAAATAAAATCAATACAACAAAGCCGAGGGTTTACTGTTGGCGTTTTGTAATTTTTTTTACATTTTAAGAGATTTTCAGTAAAAACTGCTTTTTCGTGCGGTGCGAGGCGATTTTTTGTATGAAGATTGAACATTTCTGCCTGGTGTTGGCGCAACCTTAAGTAAAACAAATGTTGTTCCCTTATTATCTCAGAGGAAACTAAGTTGTGTCGAATGCTCTTTGTGATAAAGCATTCTGGGCATTCGTACCCCGCAACGGATTCAGTTACATTACATACATTCTGAGAACATTAAGTATGTGTAAGAGTCACCTCCCTTAAGATAACTGATGAAGTGATGAGTTACTGATGGATAATAAACAATTCCAAGTTTAAGAAGGTCAGCCTTATTTATATTACATGTAAGCTTTCTCTGAGACCTTGGCTTGTTCAGACTGAAATAAAACTCTTGGAATGTTCAAAGATATCTACATCGGAAGTGGGGTTGCCAAGACCGGCTTTATACAATTTTTACGGCTAAAAGTCATGATTTTAATTTTGACACTGAATAATTCACTTTCGCAATTACCATTCTGTTCATAAGTAGACAGACTTCAGTAGCGTGAATTTGATAGTAGGTATTCGAAACTGTATGAAGTTTCGTATCCTTACTGAGAGCATCCTTAGTTTCCTCCTCGTTTTCGCTAGGGGCGCTGCGAGTAAATGTATGGAAGGAAACGAAACTTCTTATAGTTCAGAATACAATCAAAACTCGTACTAAGCCCCCTGAATTCTTCCGATTCAATGGTTTCAATCACAGTTTCGCCCTCTGGAACTACAAGCCGATTCCAATAAATATTTCTCTTACTGAAAGCTACATTATCGTTAAGTGCATTGGTTACGTATTATTAGCTTCTGCCTGCGGCTACTCTCGTGTTATATGTCAGTTTAATAATCATTTATTCTCAAAAAGATAATTATTATCAATTGTACCTACATAGTTAAAAATACTGTAGGTCGTTTATCTAGATAGGAACCCAATTACCTAACACATGACGCATTATTTGATAGTAAGGTAGATAGATTATTACATACTTAGTAAACATTTGATATAATATGATGTGAAAGTTTAGTTTTTAATGCGTTAAATGTATTGTTCTTTTTATATCTGAGGGTAATTTATTGTAAGCCTTCGTAAACTACCGTTTATTTTCCGTAGTTCGTACGACACTTGGGCTAGACAAGAAAGCTAGCGCGACGCGTCCTTTGCTTGTCTCTTCCATTATTTTTTTTCGAATGTATTTAAATGCAGTTGTCCTCCTGGGGTCATGACTGCGTTACCGGGCTTTTGGTGAGCGCAGATGGCGCTCAACCTGCAAAGTTAGGATGGGGCAACGAGCACAAGGGCACCACTTAGGTACGGACCTCGGCTTGGGCTGTTGCCGGTTGGGGAGGAACGGGCAAAACGCCCCGGAACATGCTTGTACCGGTTTAGGCGTAAGGTACAGAAGGTATTTAGAAGGTTCGTCGACCTCGCCGGCGAGGTCGGTGCAAAGGTGGAGTGTTGTCTCTGTCTTGAATGGATGACGTCACTACCGCATTAGCGGTAGTGATAGGGTCATCGGGATCACCAAGAACATGTCTTGGTCTAAGGAGGGACTGTTCAGAGGGACGCTCTGTGGGGTAGTCGGGGATGGAGGATGTGTGGTAGCCGGGGATGGAGGAGTGTCTGTTTTAGTGAACGTACTAAGTAGATCCACTCAACTCGGATTTTTGGTATTTGGAGTGGGATAGATGCTGAGCGGGGAGCAGGAGAGGGGGACGTTGACAGTTTCTTTTATCGTGACACCACGCGTGCGTATCAAAAATATGGAATCAACTTCCACTTTCGGTAAATAATTTCCGGCTTTAATTGTTCTGACAACCCCAATAGGAAGCTCCTTTATAAACAGTTACCGGAAACCGCAGGAAACATTTGTACAACATAAGCCAAATAAAGGTCAGGCCATCTGTGAAACACTATTTTTGGAATGAGCTGAAACGTAATGTTTATTGTGTGGAAGAACAAAAAGAAATCAGAAGGTACATTTTGTGGTTGGCTTTGAACAAATTAGATTGAGTAATCAAAAAAACACTGCTCTTATTTTTTTACCCGGCACAGCTAAATAAGGAAGGGTTATGATTTTAACCCCCGACGCAAAAACGCCGGGGTGTTATAAGTTTGACGTGTGTGTGTGTGTGTCTGTGTGTGTGTCTGTCTGTGGCATCGTAGCTCCCGAACGGAAGAACCAATTTTTTTTGTTTGAAAGTTGAATTAATCGTGATTGTTCTTAGCTATGTTTGATCATAGGACGCGTCCTAGGTGGACGTGACCAATGAGGTAATGCACTGTTCATAGGCAGAGGTCACCGCTTAACATTAGGTGGGCCATCAGCTTGTTCAGTCACCCAAGTAGTATACAATAAAAATAAAAAAAACGGTTCAGCGATTTCATTGCGTTGGGGGTTCTTTTTTTACAAAATTAATTCAATTCCATCGTATCACCTAAACTACTTATCCGATTTTGATGAATGAGGTGTTAGGTAATTGATTCGTTATTATGGTCCGAGTGACATTGCCAAATTTTTAACCGACTTCAAAAAAAGGAGGAAATTCTCAAGTCGTCTGTTTTTTTGGTTCTTTATCACCTTTTAAGCAAAGAAACCCGTAAAACATGTGTATGCCCACATTGCCCACTCAGTTTAAATGTTTTGTATCGAAAATTCACACACATTAACAACCTTAAGAGGCGTAACAGCCCATTCATTAGGTAATTTGGTAGATGAGGAGCACATGTTTAAAGAAATCGAACGCAATCTATTTGTTAAAATTAAGATGCTGGGAATATTGCTGTACACACTGGCCCAACTAGCTGGGCCTGTGAACTCCTTACGCAATTAAAAGACTTACTTTGTTATGTTTATTTTTTATGACGCTGTACGCTGTTATTAGTTCGTCCTTATTAGTAGAATAAAGAGATTATTTTCTCAAAGTGGGCTTTAATGGTATAATTACGTGAACTTTGATTCGAGATAGCGAAGTTAGGCTTCGTTAGACGTTTTTACGAACTAATGACATCAGAGACAAATAAAAGTTAGAGCCGTTAGCACAGAATAAATAATAGTACAAGTGCCGTTAGATCCAGCCGTGAGATTCGAGGCGCGCACGGCTTCTCTCAGCGAAAAACTATTCACGCAATCTTGTCTGAAACCACTCACGCTATTATTTATATTCTGTGCTCACGGCTAGAATACAGTGATAGGTTTTTATTAGTAAAACTGTATACTGCATAGTTATAACTGGTCAATTTTTTTTGAGTTGCAGAAGTTTGTATAAAAAACTATATTTTATAACTCGTATATAAAGTTTTGTCAAGATCCTCCAAAACCGCCTCCTTTTTTGTGTCGGTTCAAAAAACAGAAGGTTTTTACAAAAGGATTTAGAAGAATTTATAATATTTTACTAGTATTGTCTAATTTGTAGCAGATTTGTCAAAAATTACAAAACGTAAGATGCTCTCCTCTATGTAGATATTAGATAAATAAATAAATTATTAATATTATTAAGAGAGAGACATCTGGTGAGAGCAATATGATTTTACAAAAAGGAGCCAACAAAACACGACTGCAATCTCATTGCAATTGCATTTCCCAGAAGACGCAAGAAACTCTTTTCTTTAGTTAATTTAAATTGTTCGTTTTATTTCACTTGCAAGAGTTTTCTTTGATCTATCCGGAGCTTTACTCGAGGTACTTAGGTTCTTCTTTCAGATTCAATTACTTAACTTTATTTTATATTGCTTTCGACCATTATGTAGTGACTTCCACTGCCAAATGAGAAATTAAATGACATTGGTTGCACATTGTAATTGCTATAACAGGCTACGAATATCTCGTATGTACGAAATATAAAAATATTCAATTGATAAGTTGTGCTATCTAAAGACGGCTGCTAACGATCTAAAGGTAGCTCAACTGATCCAAATCACTACCAGACGGAAGCGTCCCTAAGATGCTGGCTGCATTGCCAGTAGTAGTAATGGTAAGTTATTAATACAGTGCACGTTCCTTAAGTAGGTAAGTAGTTAAAAGATATTAGCAAACCTCGGGTCTATTAGTAAATATCTACCGGTCTATTTATAATTTTATTCATTTCGCGTAGAGTTTTCTTTTCAAATGAACTATAAAGTTACTTTTAGTAGACTCTGCAAAACTTTTCAATTGCAGATAAAAATGTACATAAGCGTCATTACCATTAGGTACATTGCAGTTATTGAGTAGAATCAAGGTCATGTTCAAAGTGTTGATAAGCTATTTTAATATTAAAATCACATCCAGAATATCGGACATAACCTTGCTCGTCGGAATCAATCAGCAACCAATCGGAACCGAAATAGATGAAAGCGAAATAAACCGGGTCACTTATTGCGCTACATTTGATAAACCCAGAGTATCAACATTAGGTACCTATGGGTACCTACTATTAGTAAACAAGTGGGTAAATAATATGATAACATAGGAGGATGATGAATTGTAGCTGAAGTTATTGTATTCAAGTACCTATACGCTTTAATGGTTTACAATGTATGTTGTGTCTTATTTATGTTTTGTGTAGTGAAGCCTATGGAGACAGCGCTTTACATAACGTGGAAAACGGGAAGGAGTTTAGTGACTTCCCGCTGTCCACGTTGGCGGGGACAGCCAACTTGGACAACGGGAAGGGATTTTTTGACTTCCCGTTGTCCACGTTGACGTGGACAAGATAACGTGGACATCGGGAATACACCCAATTATTGATAGAGCATTCCGGATATCTGTGACAACCTTCAGCTTTTTTTTTATTTTGACATATTTGGAAAACCAACACTTAAATAAGAAAATGGAACACATTATAAAAACGTATTGGCCTTGAACGCTTTTCACTTACGAATACAACTTAAAAGTAAAGTCGTTCTAATCGGATATAAAGGAGCAGGTACAGGTATAAGTAAGTTAAGTTCATTTTAAAGTTAGCAGTTTGGCAGCGTGGTAGTCAATCCGCAGCCTCAGGCAGTGACAAAGTGAATTTTGCATTCCCAAGGCTAAATTCAGAATATTTATCCGCAAAACGGCCGAACTCTACCTATACCTGTCGGTTTCCCGTGAGCATTTAAAATTATAGTTTTCTGAACCTAGTGATTATTTCCTGTATGGTTTTCTTCGAAAAACTGTCACTTAGTGACATCAAATCGATCCCAACTACTAAAGAGCATATGTGTGGTGTAGATAGAAGTGTGTTGCGTGTTTTTCGGAATGGTGGATTTTGTCCTCCAAAAACTTGGTTTCTCTGGCACTATTTTAACCTGGGTTATGACTTGACGGAAACTCTTGACGACTTGACTTACAGACCGTTCACCGTAAGTCTGCCATGGAGTATTTACAGGTGCCATCTTACGGTGAACGTGCTGTTGTTTTATCACCTTAACTCCATTATTTCTTGACATTGGTTAAGCTGTTGGGAATATTCCACAGAAGCCATTAAAAAAAAGACAAAATTCAAATGTCAAAAATGTAGTTGGTGTCGCTGTGTCGCTCTCATTTATAACTTATATCCCTACTACAAATCTTACTTCCTCGTAAAAAAATAAAGTACTGACGTACTTATATCCTGCCATCGGAAATCAGAATATTCAAGATGCCACCCCCCCCCCCCCCCCCCCATGTGGGTGGCATCTTGAATATACTGATTATTTACTTATATACTATCCCACGACTCTGAATGTTCTCAATGAATAACTGAGTTGAGTAGCGTGAATAGCTTACTTGTTTAAGTATCTGAGCTTAAGCTTAAATTTCTCGTTCGTTTGAACTCTGGATCTCAAACAAATCGGGCGTTAATTAAAACGCCGCAAAGGGCTCTCTGTCGGGTAAAGTTGGGTTCAGTACACTTTGAACTCGCCTCTGATTCATGGCTTTATCAGCCGGTACGTTAGATGATAATATTGCAACATGATATTGCAGGCATTATTATGTTTCGCTTAGCACGCGGCTTTTAATTTGAATATAACTACATCTACAATTTGTGATTTCTTGCAAGCTGAATGCACAGACCGTTCGCAGTAAGATGGCACCTGCCTTGGTAGGCACGCCAATCAAGGCACGTGCCATCTTACGGTGAACGAGCTGTACATACCTCCGATATCAGAGACACATGGGGCATTATACACTATCAATAGCCTACATCTACAATTTGTGATTTCTTGCAAGCTGAATGCACAGACCGTTCCCAGTAAGATGGCACCTGCCTTGGTAGGCACGCCAATCAAGGCACGTGCCATCTTACGGTGAACGAGCTGTACATACCTCCGATATCAGAGACACATGGGGCATTATACACTATCAATAGCCTACATCTACAATTTGTGATTTCTTGCAAGCTGAATGCACAGACCGTTCGCAGTAAGATGGCACCTGCCTTGGTAGGCACGCCAATCAAGGCACGTGCCATCTTACGGTGAACGAGCTGTACATACCTCCGATATCAGAGACACATGGGGCATTATACACTATCAATAGCCTACATCTACAATTTGTGATTTCTTGCAAGCTGAATGCACAGACCGTTCGCAGTAAGATGGCACCTGCCTTGGTAGGCACGCCAATCAAGGCACGTGCCATCTTACGGTGAACGAGCTGTACATACCTCCGATATCAGAGACACATGGGGCATTATACACTATCAATATCGGACGCGCTCGAGTATTGCCATGTGACAATTTTTTTTTACATTTTTGAATGTCTGTGGACGCTTCCCCCTCCGTTGAAAGAGATTACACTAATAACCTTTTTTTTTTCTACCATCTAATTTTCAAAATCCAATAGATTTCTACGACGCTCTAGTAAATCCCCATTTAGCCTTCAGGCATCCCCTACCACTTCTCGACATCCGATTGAGCTGAAATTTTGCATACCTGTCAAGTTACGATTACATTACAATATTATGGTGACAGCGAGCTGATCTGGATCATATCTGGATATAAATTATAGAGTCTTCAATGAATAAACAATATATTTCAGGGTGTACGTAAATCCCAACAACAAGATCGTACCATATTTTTCCAGCCACAACGAGAATAATTCTTTTGGTAGAGTTACTTAGATTTAGATTTGTAAGTACCTACCCTACTAAAGGATTCTAAAGCACAGCTCATTAAGGATTTACCTACCTCGAAATGCTATTAGGCTTCCGCATAATTAATCGCAAAAGGTCCTCGTTATAATTGGGTTGTCCGCAGTTTCGCCAACTTAGTTATTACTCCGGACAGTTGTAACGGCACATGTTGTTCAGAGTCATTCAACAGCGCCAGTTTTGTGAAAAAACCGGTCAAGTGCGAGTCGGACTCGCGCACGAAGGGTTCCGTACCATTACCTATAAATACAGTAAAAAAAAACAAGTTGGTTGTATCAGAGCCCCCTTAAATATATATTTTATTCAATTTTTAGTATTTGTTGTTATAGCGGCAACAGAAATACATCATCTGTGAAAATTTCAACTGTCTAATTATCACGGTTCATGGGATACATCCTGGTGACAGACGGACAGACGGACAGCAGAGTCTTAGTAATAGGGTCCCGTTTTACCCTTTGGGTACGGAACCCTAAAAATGCTTTCTCACGTACTTTTTACGTGCTTTTTAGGGTTCCGTAACAAAACTACGGAACCCTTATAGATTCGTCATGTCTGTCTGTCTGTCGGTCTGTGTATGTCACAGCCACTTTTTTCCGAAACTATAAGAGCTATGCTGTTGAAACTTGGTAAGTAGATGTATTCTGTAAACCGCATTAAGATTTTCACACAAAAATAGAAAAAAACAAGAAATTTTTAGGGTTAGATAATAATACTTTAATACTTAGAACTGAAACTATTTTTTTTTTCATCAATCCCATCCGTGTGCGATTATCTATGGATAGATCTTCAAAAATGATATTGAGGTTTCTATATTTTTTTTTCCTAAACTGAATAGTTTGCGCGACAGACACTTCCAAAGTGGTAAAATGTGTACCCCCGTAACTTCTAAACTAAGAGAATTATAAAACTAAAAAAAAAATATGATGTACAATTACCATGTAAACTTCCAACGAAAATTGGTTCGAACGAGATCTAGTAAGTAGTTTTTTTTGAATACGTCATAAATCGCAATCCATCCAAGAACTTTTATATTATGTTACTTGCTGCTACGGAACCCTTCATGAGCGAGTCCGACTCGCACTTGGCCGCTTTTTCATAAATTTAAATGTGTGACTTTTCAAATTGGTGAAAATTGTCGTGGCCGTTTTACTAAAACATGACTTGACTGTGACAATATGGAAGGAGTGTAACGTTGCAAAATATATTGAGAATACAATAATTAAAACTTGTAAATGGCAAATGCACAAGCGCATATCATAGATAAGGAATTATCTACGATGTGCAATAACAATAGCCGTGAACTGTACATTATCATATATTAACGAGAGAAGCAGGTATTCCTCTAAACTGTGCCCACTAACTTCAAGAGAGAATTAGCCAAAATTGTACAGCGCCGGTTTTTAACCCCCGACGCAAAAACGACGGGGTGTTATAAGTTTGACGTGTCTGTGTGTGTGTGTGTGTGCGTGTTTGTGTATGTCTGTGGCATCGTAGCTCCCGAACTGATGAACCAATTTCGTTTTTTTTTTGATTGAATGGTAAATTTGTCGGGAGAGTTCTTAGCTATGTTTGATCAAAATCGGTTCAGCCGTTTCATTGCCTTTAGGGTTTTTTTAATATTTACAAAATTAATTACTTTTTAACAAAATTTGCTTTCTTTCTCAATATATTAGAAGTTCTATTATGCGTGTATGATAAAGGAATTGTCTACGATGCTCTATTACAATAGCCATGAACTGTTGTTCTTTGTGATATATTTACGAGATATAACACTCAACTGTGCCCACTAACTTCCTATTACTACTGTCCTTCGTATATCTTTTCATACAACACTTGCTTCATGAAAAGGAATTGTCTACTTTTTATGTGACGCATACTGTGGTGTGTCCGGCCTAAAAATATACCCTTCTGTCGCCTTATGTGGATGTTGGAAAAGCTGACTAAGGGATTACGTCTGGGGATGGGCAGAATATATTTATATACCGTCACTTATTAAAGTTCAGAAAGTGAGGGAGGTGAGTAAGAAGGTGACAGAATAGCGTTCGCGCAACGGAAAGTGAGCTAAATTCACGTTTTTTTCAATCATTAGGTAAGTAGGTAATTTAAAAAAATAAAAAGAATTTCCTATCGGCGTTGTGTAATTGAATATACTGAAGGCAATATAATTGATAGTTTAGAAGAAAAGTGGTTGTAACTACGTAAACAGGGTACTTTGCAAATTTATTTCTTAAATTTTGAGTTGTTTTTCGATTTTTTGAAAATAAGAGGACATGATTTGTGTGATGTAGATTAACATATATTTTTTTTTAGATTTTTCCATAAAGATTATGGGTAAAAAAGGTTTTAATGCACCACATGCCACATTATATCCACGCCTTAATAAAGCTTTTGGTCAACATTAGAAAGAAAAAAAATAACTTGTAACGTCATTTCAACAAACAAGCAACGTTAAGATTTTTCATTTGAGATTTTTTTTCCAGATTTTTCATTCGAGATTTTTCGTTTGAGATATTTCATTCGACATTTTTCATTCGACATTTCTCTTTCAATACACTAAGAAAAAACCAGTGAAATAAATAGATGAAAAAACCTACTCACCATAATTCCCATTAATTTATATCGCTGCTAGTACCGTCGACTGGCGCCGTAGTAACTATATTGTAATCTTTTTCGGGGTGAATTGAACCTGGGGTGACATGAACCTAACCCAAAAAAATAACATTAGCCATTTTAAGACCACTGTGCATCTCTTAGGTTATTAATTGAACCCTAGCTGGTTAATATTTAATCAACTAAATTAAATACAAATTTAACACTTCTTTTTTCTCACTTTGGCTAAATCAAAATATCATAAATTATTCAAATTGAAAAAACAGTAGGCACGCGCCGCCATGCGTTATTATGGTGTCCATCAGTTTGTGATATAACTTGATTATTCGCGAATTCCGGGAAAGTAAAGAGAAATTTTATTGGACACGAGACAAGACACCCCATTCCGGGACTATCCCAGATTTCCCGGATGTCTGGCAACCCTAGTTTAGAGTGGTAATTTTAGTAGCTATACCAGTAAAATTAACTCGACGAATATGAGAGGGAATGGGAAACGGTTGCACAAAACTGTAGTGACTGCCGCAAATGGGGGGAGGCCTTTGCCCAAAAATGGGACAGTATGGGCTAATAGTAACGTGTAATAAGTTTTTTATGAAAAATATATTTTTCAATACAAGCTTTTATAAAATTAGTGATCGTAACCGTGTGCTGATCAAAATGAGCCTAAACACACTATTATCCATCGAGGAGTTCCGTTGTCCACCTTCCGTCTCCATCATCAGATCAGCTTGTTGTCACCATCATATTGTATTGTCATCGAAACTTGACAGGTATGCCAAGTTTCAGCTCAATCGGTTGAGGATAACTGCTTTAAAATTCAGTTGCAAGATTCCACCCGGACAAACATATAACCGGACATACATTGCAAGTTAAGGTGGGGTATAACGCAAAATTACCAATCTTGGATTAGATTTATAACTGACTAAATCAAGTAATATATTCAAATTAAAAATATGCAAGGATACTACATTATAATACCGAGGGATAACCCAGACAGAAAAACGATAGGACAAAATTTTCTCGATAAAAAAAAACACTAAGTCACCTCTTACTTTTGGCTAGATTTGATTGTTTGTCAATATGGTACAGATTATTAGGTCAAAGATTAGATTTAATAAATAAAATCAATACAATAAAACGGAAGGTTCACCCACGGGGCTTATTTAAATTATCCATATTTCACGAGAAATTCAATATAAACCGCTTTTTCGAGCGGCGCGTGGCGTTTTTTTTGTATGAAGATTTCTGCCTGGTGTTGGCGCAGTCTTAAATAAAAGCTTGTAAAATAAAGGTAACTTACAGATGTCCAAGCTCATGCGCGATGACGAACGCGCTGGTGAGCCCCTCGTCTCGGTTGATGGCTGCAGACCTGAACTTGGAACACACACCCCCCACGGGCGCGTAGCCTGAGGGTCCTCCCAGGACAGACCGCGTCAGCCATATTGTAGCATCCCAACCGGTGCTACCTGCAACAATGTTATATTAGAATTGGTACTTACTTCGTTCTTTTTCATTATACGTTATTATGTATTTTATTTACTACTAGCGACTCGCCCCGGCTTCGCACTGGAAGCCCCCGGTGAAAAACATTGATTGAAAACGGTGATTTAGATTACTTACTTGTAATTTTGTAGTTAATTAATAATAATAAATAAATAAATAATGCTGGACAGTTCACACAACATTGTCTAGCCCCAAGCTAAGCAGAGCTTGTATTATGGGTTCTAGACAACTGATATACTTAATACAATATATTACATAGATAGATATTTTTTATTATATATATAAAATACCCAGAACACCCTGAACAAATATCTGCAGATCGCACAAATATTTGTTCCGAGGCGGGAATCGAACCCGCAACCTCCTGCGTCGCAGGCGAGCGTTCGCCCGCCGCGTCACAGAGGTCGTCAAATAGATTACTGATTAGAGGTAATTAGAATTACTTTACCTAATAAAATTTATATATTTATGAATTTCTATGGTGATTTAAAAAAAATGGCTAATAACTGTGACTAAAAACAAACGTTATTTGTTTTACTAGGGGCACAGATAAAATAAAACTATACTAGTTAGGGGCCAAGGTAATATTTTGTTCCGTAGCGAGGAATTCACTATACACCACCCGAAAATTATTACAATTCAAGTACAAACACTATTTTCCATCACTATTGATCACTATCTACGATAATAAGAAAATTTACGCGTACCTTTCAGTGCGCATTGCCGGCAAAGCCCAACCGGCCAGTAACTTCTTCATACATATGCGTGCGACCTCTTTAATCAACTAGTGCTAACCAATCACAAAAATGAGTTTATAACCATAGAGAATTTAATGTCAGTTAGTGATATTTATTAATTTTGAATTTTGCCCCAGCTATCCTCTGTAGCCAATTGTAGTTTTTCGAATAGATGCCATGAAAAATTTAATCTGCTATATATTTTTCTATTAAATTAAATTTGCCATGTTCAGAATAAATAAAAATCTTACGTCTAATACCCTATTCTCGTGAGATCGAGAAATATACAGCATTTGTGATTGAATTGTTATGACATGGCAGCCTCTATCTATCATCCTCTACCATCAACTAGACATTTGAGTTTAGATAATTGAATAAGAATTTAAGACTATTCTATTTTGAAATCTAACTCGAGTTAAATTGAATGTAGGTACCTACTTATTGTTTATTTTAATTTTAAATTAGACTAGTTTTTCAAATGTTTTTACGCTGAAAGGAAGAACTTAGCGATATCTAGACAACACGATACACCTATAGTTACTATGTACCTAGATTTGCAGACACTAAATAAATTATAAAAGAGGTCGCAGTAAATGCCTTGAGTGCTAATATTATAACTTACTCTACGACTGATCGCTTGTCTCAAAAACATGCAGCGTTTTATTGGTTTCTTTGTACATCTTTTCACTCTTGCTCAACATGTGTAATCTTACATTCTTTCTCGTAAGTGAGACTAATAGCCCTTTTTAGGGTTCCGTAGCCAAATGGCAAAAAACGGAACCCTTATGGATTCGTCATGTCTGTCTGTCCGTGTATGTGACAGCCACTTTTTTCCGAAACTATAAGAGGTATGCTGTTGAAACTTGGTAAATAGATGTATTCTGTGAACCGCATTAAGATTTTAACACAAAAATCGAAAAAAAACAATCCATTTTTGGGGTTCGCCATAGTTAGAACTGAAACTCAATTGTTTTTTTTTTCATCAAACCCATACGTGTGGGATATCTATGGATAGATCTTCAAAAATTATATTGAGGTAATTTTTTTCTAAACTGAATAGTTTGCGCGAGAGACACTTCCAAACCATCCAATAACTTTTTTATTATGTTAGTTGCTGCTACGGAACCCTTCATGGGCGAGTCCGACTCGCCCATGGCCGCATTTTTAATAAATAATATCATAATTGGAGGTTTTCTTTCTGAGAATGTATGAAAAGCAGACGATGTAACAGCGACCTCTATGACGTCAGTGGCATTGAGTGTGATCAAGTTTATCGTACTGTCTGTAGGTAATAGATAACCCTTGACACTATCAATAACAAGTCTTCATACGTAAATATCATAATTAAGTAATGAAGTTATTTGCAAGTTTAGCTTACGCCTTTGTGTCCCCTTATTATGCTTAAGATGTTTGGCCTAGCTCTTACAAAGATGTGCGTTATATTGGCTGGAGTTATTATGAATAATAATAAGTAATTAAGAGACCATGTGAGCCGCTCGAAACGAATCGATACAATCCAGCTGGTTTATTGCATCTAAGTTTACCTAAAAGTACTTGGATGACGGATCAAGCAAGAGGCCCACCTGATGTTAAGCGGTAACCTCTTCCTATGAACAGTGCATTACCATAGTGCAACGACGCAACCTATGTGGCATTGCACTGCGCCCGCCACCCTGAGACATAAAGATGAAAAGTCTCATGTGCCTGTAATTTCACCGGCACCCTTACCCATCAAACCGGAACACAGGAATGCGAGCACTACTGCTTTACGGCAGAAATAAGATTGAATCATACTACGAATATCATTAGAAACAAGATACATTGATAACATTTTGCAATAAAAGTTCTTGAAGCTGTATATGAAGAAAGACTCAATCATCTAAACCACAAATCCTCATAATCAGATTTTATCATTTTAATTTTAGATTAGCGTGTTCTTTGATGTTAGACACTGTATTTTTGTACCGGAAGTTATAATGACGTGGATAATAAAACCAATCTCGAAATAAACTTTGTCGGCTCGATCGCTGTGCATTTATTTGTTGCATAATATCCGTTTTAGTTATCAAATGACATTATTTTATACCTACACCACATTGCTACTAGGCAAGTTTATGTACCTATCGTATCTACTGCACAGTCGCTTATGTACGGGAGAGATAAATAAACGAAACATATCTAATGCAATTTTACATGTATGGCACTTATCAAGCTCTCGCTAAATGATAGAAATTAAGGCAATCTTTCTTTTTCCCCTGGTGCGAATCAGCATGAGATTAATTTAGTTTATTTATTGCACCCTTATTCTACTTGATGTTTATCTACCTTCGGGCAATCTGTTCAGATGGCGATAGTTCCATTTATTGACACCTTCCAAAGACCTCTTTATATTCCCATACTTTATAACTGAATCCTTCTCCTCGTACAGAAACAGTTTGTTGATCACCAGCGTCATGTTCGAGTTCAGCGACGGGTCGTTGAATATGGCACTGACCTACAACGTTACATAAAGATAAAGATTGAATGAACTCGCTCCCAATCGGACCAAAATAAACGCATTTCCGACGATCATAAATACTCACGATGTTCATTAAAGCTAAGATGTACTGTTTCACCCGTTCCCGACCGTGAAACTTCATCATTGTGTGGTCTGCCACGATGGCTACCTCCAGCCATAGCCCGTTGACCCCTGAAACATCAGCAAACGTTGCATCGTACTCGATCACAAATCACGTATCATCGGTAATTGTTTAACGGACGCACCTGAAATTGGCCTCGAGACCGGTCCCGCACTACGTAAATAGTCCAATATCTGTGAGTCGTCACTGTGCCGCGGGCGCACGTGTGGTTCCGACATCGGTTCATCCTCCTGGAAGTCCAGATTGAGGTCTGTGACTGTGTCACCGGTTAGATCGTACTCTGCGGGTTCTTCCGCCAGCATCACATCGCGGCGACGCAGCACATGCGACCCTTCAGGATGCGTCTGCGTCGGCTGCAGCACAAAGTCTTGCTCGTCAACCTGTAGGAGACCATACAGCTGGTCACCGCACTCCGTCACGGTGGCCGTGGAGCGGCTCTCGCCGAGGACTCTGCCCTTGTAGAACTGGCACTCGTCGTAGTAGGGGGAACGGATGGCACTGTTCTCGTGCAGCTCGAGCTCCCAGCCAAGGAGACGGAGGTGCTTGGAGGTGGACTGCGCGTGGCGGCGTGAGCGCGGTGTCAGCTGGACCCCGCCGGGGCCCGTGGGTGGTGTCCAGGCTTGCGCTCCGGTTAGCGCTGCGAGCAGCGCGCCCGCCCACAGCCAGCACTGCATGGTCCGCGCGGCGCCGCGGCGCAAGCCTCTCTGTGCAAGCGAGCGGCGCTCACGCATGTACGCACATGGCGACCGTCTCGTCCCGCGAAAGGTAAACGACTCACTCGTACCGTCCGTCCATCCGTCCGTACGCTGCACTACACGCTACATGTGCGCCATGCGTCATTTTGTAAACAAAGGGCGACCGCCGCGCCTGTATGTGTTTCATTATCGTCTAGCGAGAGAGCGTGATACACATTATATGCTCAATAATTGCTCTAGAAATAGAAACAATGACTGTACTCTTCTATTTTGCTAAGTGCAATTCATTTTTTATATTATTATTATGACAGTGATTTATGTATTTCATTTTTACTATAAAAAAAAAAAAAATATATCACATCAGCCTTGTAGCAAGGCCCAAGTGGTCGGAGGCTAAGGCTGCAAATGAAGGAACCTTCTGGCAGGATGTGCCGAGTCCAGGAGTAAGTACTTACTTCTGACCCTTGATACAACCAATTAGCGGTATTAGTATTGGTTGAGACTCTTCCCTATCAGTCCTCACTGAAACGACTATCGGGACGATAATCGTTGGTTCCACATCCATGGCGTTAATCTCGTGGGCCAAGTCAAGGTCAAGATTAGCATCTTGTGGTGGGAATATTAACATCAACAAGTATCGCCTGGAATTCCGGGAGATACATCTTATTTTTATTATATAAATCAAGATTAAAGGTTTGGTGCAACATTCGATTATGCCACCCTGGTTTGTTGATTAAAATATTATACAAAAATATCATAAAATAATTAGTTTATAAGGCGTTCTGGCTGAGTCTAAAAATGTTCAGTTAGAATGCTGTTACAGTAACCTATACCTCTAAATCAAAGAATTTATTTCTAAGCTCTAAACCTACTAAGTAATTTCTGAGACGATTGTCATGTATCTACTCCGATAACATATGGTAAAGAGCATGTATTATTATTTATTATCAAAACAATTATGTTAAAGTAATCACTGTAAACAAATAAAACTCAAGATAATGAGGCATTTCTAGATATGGTGGCAGTTACAAAGCTGACACGATGAGCCCACACTCAGCTTTGTTCTTGAATCCTTAGCATAATAATAATTCCTATCATAAATTCACTCTACTTACTTCACTACGTTACTATTCCTGGAGAGGCCTTGTTCAAACAACAAAGAAATAATCTATGCTTTAATACTGTAAACGTCGAAAAGTCTGCACATTGGAAAAATTATTCCAAAAATCAGGCAGGCTAACTTAAATCTGTTCATCTTCTGTCTGTCGTCCTGGGGCCCAATTCTACTAAACCAATTGTATTTACAATAATGAATTGTCTCATAATCGTAGTTGTCACTTTTGACACTTTTGGTATTCTACTAACTTCAATGGTTTTTCATATTATAATTGTGATCATTTAGAAACAATCGTAAAATATTTCGTCGTAAAAATTCGTAAAATCATAAATTTTGCAGACTACCCTTTTGAATGACAATTGTAATTGAATTGTAAATGCATAGTATAAGAATGGTTTTTCTTTAAAAATAGTAGAATTGGGCCCCTGTTGTCACATCTTTGATCTCGCAGACATCTCTGAAAAGCGATGAAAAGGAGGTGTAAATTTTGAATAAAAGAAAGCTAGATTTAACTTGAAACTGTACAAAGAATCAGAAAAGAAATGATTAATAGTAGTTTATGCAACTGTCATAATATAAGAAGGGGTATTAAAACACGAGAGTCTGTTTATCGCATGAGGCGAAGCCGAATGCGATAATAGGTTGACTCGAGTGTTTTAATACCTAAGTTATATGCAGTTTCATACACTACTTTATCTTCACTAATAGGAAAAATTGAAATTAAACAAAAAAAAACACGATTGGCAAAAAAATGTATGGGAAGCGCGGGAAATTAAGTTCAAACTACGCATACGTGCGCCATTTTTTCACAGTTCGAACTGCGCATGCGAGCGCCTTTTTTTCATATGCAGGCTATAACCATAGACTAGTTTAATGAATTAATAAAAAAAAGATAGCGGTACTATAATGAGTTTTATTCTTAATTGTATGTATATGCGTCTATAAAGTGCGTCTGTATAGAACCGTCTTTGAATTCGTAATTCGAATTTTTCGATTTGAGTGTAGATAAACATTTATATTACCAATTTATAAAAATCAATCCTTTCAGGTGATAGTCTCCTTTGCCAAGATACCTAATTTTAGTGTCTATCAGAGACTAGGAACGTTGTAAGGATTTTAACCAGGATACATTCAATTGTTACAGAAGTCGAAACTCAAGATTTGCCAGAGGGCAATGGAACGCAGCATTTTGGGTTATAAAAGAACCGACCATGTTAGGAACACCACGCTGCGTTCCCTGACTGGTATCGCTGATGTAGGAGACAAAACAGCCCGGCTTATTTTTTTTAAATATTTTTTTATACATTTTGGAATGACGGGTCAAGCCAATGGCCAACCTGATGTTAAGTAGTACCTATCCTCTGCCTATGAACAGTGCATTATCACATAGGTCACGTGCACGTCCATCTAGGACGCACCCTATGTGGCATTGCACCGCGCCCGCCACCCTGAGACATAAAGATGAAAAGCCTCATGTGCCTCTCATTTCACCGGCAACCATACCCTTCTATCCGGCATACAGCAATGCGGCAGAAATATGTATAGTGGTAGTACCTTACTTCCCCGGGCGAACTCCGAAATGGAAATCTGAAATAGGACTGGGCTGGGAAGCATTTGACTGACGAGAACTAAACCTAAGTTCATGAATCGTTACGTAACTAGATAATCCTCTTTCATGAATATTCTAGGAAATAATCTACCTTTTCCTACAATAACGGCCAAGACATTTTCATTTTCATTTTCATTATGTGCCTACTTCGCAAATTGTTTCATTGAATTGACATTTAATAACTTGTATTTACCGTGTTTTTTAGTATTATATTAAATTTAATTTAAATGCATGAAATTTTTCACAGAATTATTATTATAAGAATTATTTGGTACCTATGTATAATGCTAAAATTAAAAATTAAATATTTGCACGACAATCTAGTCGAGTACAGTGATACTAAAAATAGATTATGAACCAAACTACCTGTATTCACGCAAATAAATCATTTCATTTCATTTCATTTCATTAGAGTCTAAGGGAGTAGGTACCATCTTTAAAAGTTATTACTATTATAGTTATTTCCAAGATGCTCCATGCTTGAATTAGATGGTAGGTATATAATTATACAAGCAGCGCCCCGCGGTTTCACCCGCGTAAGTCTCGATCAAAATTTCCTTAAAATGTGCCTATATCTTATTCCGGGAGTCCAGTTATCTTCATTCCAAATGTCATCCAAATTAATCCAGTAGTTTTTACGTGAAAAAGTAACATCCTTACTAACTTTCGCGTTTATAATATTAAGCAGGATAGGATACGATAGGATTTAGCAAGAGATTTATGAGCTCACAAACCGAAAATAATATTTAAACATCACCTTTTAATTTTTACTTCTTACAAGTGAGTGCTGTGTTGTGTCCGGCCTAAGAATATACCTCTCCGTCTCCTCCTGTGGATGTAATTTTCGTTCATCAGGGGATAGGGAGCAATACTGCGATCACCAATCCGCCTGCCAAGCGTGGTGATTATGGCAAAACCGCCATTGCATTCTATGGAGAAGGCCTCGTCCAGCAGTGGACGTCTAAAGGCTGTTGATTGATGATGATGATGAGATACAGTTTAAAACTAGTTTGGAGTGGTAGGGCGAATCTAAATCTGCCACCAATTACCTACTAATAGCTACCTTAGCAGTGTAGACTAAACATAATGTTATTTTCAAATATTTCTGCCTATAAATAGATAAATAAATAAATAAATAATAAATAAATAATGCTGGACAGTTCACACAACATTGTCTAGCAGAGCTTGTGTTATGGGTACTAGGCAACTGATATACTTAATACAATATATTACATAGATAGATATTTTTTATTATATATAGAAAATACCCAGAACACCCGGAACAAATATCTGCAGATCGCACAAATATTTGTTCCGAGGCGGGAATCGAACCCGCAACCTCCTGCGTCGCAGGCGAACGTTCGCCCGCCGCGTCACAGAGGTCGTCGAAATACATTAGAATAGTGATTTGATTTGTTGCCTACCTAATTTTATCTATTTTAATTAGTCACTTTAGAGGCAGCTAAGCAGTGTTTAGTTAGTAAGTTTGTTAAGTTAGTAATTAGTGGTATGTATAAGTTTTTTTCTATAGAAATAAATATTTGATTTGATTTGATGAAGACTTACAAGTCGTGCTAATGGCACAAGGTAATTCTTTATAAGGTATACGAAAGAAGGCTCTTTGGAGAGCGTTGATACGTTATCTTGTTGTAGAAAGGGCAAGCAAGTACCATACCAGTACTGTTTCATATGTATTTTGTACATACCTTGTATTATTTGTTCAGGGTGTTCTGGGTGTTTTCTATGCATAATAAAAATATCTATCTATGTAATGTATTATATTAAGTATATCAGTTATCTAGTACCCATAACACAAGCTCTGGCTTAGCTTGGGGCTAGATAATGTTGTGTGTCCAGCATTATTTATTTATTTATTTATTTATTATTTTATTATTATTTATTATTATTTCTGTAAATAAATGTAATTACTTTTGTAAAAAAAAAAAAAAAAAACCAAGTACCTATGTCACAAATCAGATATAATTTCATTTTTTATTGGGCATCTTTTTAGTAGTAGTAGAGTTTTTTTTGTGTAGTTCGTCCGGGGAAGTTCTACTTTTATACCTATTTCTGCCGCAAAGCAGTAGTGCTCGCATTGCTGTGTGCCGGTTTGAAGGACATGGATGCCGGTGAAATTACAGGCACATGAGACTTTTCATCTTTGTGTATCAGGGTGTCGGGCGCAGTGCAATGACGCATAGGGCGCGCCCTAGGTGGACGTTACCTATGAGGTAATGCGTTGTTAAAGGCAGAGGTTAGATATAAAATATTTGCGTGTCTGACTATCACAGTACAGCTTAAACTTTCAGTCCTGTATACCGGAAGTTTATAGAATTTTTGAATTTTTATTTTAAATTTAGATTGTTAAATTTAAAATTCCTTTTGTTGTCTAAGGGGTAAATTCCGAAATTCACCAGCTAAGCGTGCAGCGGGGGTGTTTAAGTTTACATGGAAAAAACGTGGACGAAGTCGCGGGATTGTACTAGTACAGCATAAATGTTTTGCAATCACAATACGGTACCTCAGTACCTACTTACAGCATAGGTTATACAAGTCCATGGACTTGTAAATACTATCAGTGAAGTCACAGCATAGGTGCATTATTTGAAATGCACTTTATGCAATCTAGTCCTTACGAACCTAACCCATTTAAAATGTGAAGTTGTCAATATTGCCTAGGCACAAGCCTATCTTGTTTATACTTATACACAAACACGCGATAACCTTAGATGGCATTCAAATTTAATTGATTTGAATGATTTGATCGAACTGTTATCGCTTATACTGACAAACGTCGTTGTACTACGTGCATTTAAAAACCAGCCAAGTGCGAGTCGGACTCGCGCAAAAAGGGTTCCGTACCAGTCTACAAAAACGGCAAATAAAACACGTAAACACCCCCTATTAATATTTATTGTATTCTGTTTTTTAGTATTTGTTGTTAGTGGCAATAGAAATACATCATCTGTGAAAATTTATATCTAATTAACACGGTTCATGAGATACAGCCTGGTGGGAGGCGGACAGACAGACGGACGGACAGCGGAGTCTTAGTAATAGACTCCCGTTTTACCCTTTTGGTACGGAATCCCAAAAACGAAACAAAAACTGCGCGTCTTCTAGGTTGGAGAATAGTACCATGAGGTAGAGAAAACCAAACCCTACCAGACTCAACCCTCAGCAACCCCAAATTCGTGTGGCACCATTATAATGCTAACCCGTTTTGTTTACGTTTTTTTTTTTTTTTTTCATAGTAACATAACACCCAACAGTCTCATTCATAGTCCTGATCTCACACTAGGATTACCCAGTGTCGTGGGTATCAGGAACTACGAGCATCATGGTACCACAATACCCGGATAAAAATATTTAACAAACATTTGTCCCGCAGCAAGAGTCTAACCCGCTAGCTTATTACGTATCTTGCAATAGCAATGCGATAGCAATAACTGCGCGATCATCGCATCCAAATCGCAAATTCGTATTACGTATCAGCGATCCGTAATACGAATTTGCAATTTGGATGCGATGATCGCGCAATTCTTCCGCGATTTTTGTTATCGCATTGCTATTTCAAGATACGTAATAAGCTAGCCGCATCTTCTCGGATCTCAGCCGGCTACTCGCATGCCGCGTCACAGATGTCATCTTGTGGATTATTTGGAAACCAGATGACGAAATCTATAAGAACATTGGGAAAAGTTAAAATACCTACATGCAACAGACAAGATGGTGTCGCCAATGTTTTTGAAAATTCACTCGATTACATGTGCCGTGCTTGTAATATATTTACTGGACCGTGTCCGCGATAAGGAAATCCAAAGGAGGACAAAAGTGACAGATATTGGAGACCGTATTGCGAGACAAAAGTGGCGCTGGGCAGGACACTTGGCCAGATTTGGTGACCGCAGGTGATGTAAGGCCCTGACCGAGTGGTGACCGAGAGGGAGTACTAGAGGCCGTGGCAGACTATCAGCCAGATGGGCGGATGATATAGAGGCCGTAGAGGGAAAGACCTGGATGCGAATCGCACAGAACCGTTTGGAGTGGCGATTGAGGGAGGAGACTTATACCCAGCAGTGGGCTATTATTTGAGGTGCCAATGATGATGATGATGACTCGATAACATGTTTAGAATAAGTGGTTCACAAAAAAATCCTTAAATGATTCTGAGATGGATTTGAAAAAAAACTTAATTAGTACAAAAATATTTTAATTTACTATATTTGTTGTTATATTCCGTTATCTCTAAACTTAATCTCGTAGGCTAGCTATGCCTGTGTTAGTAGCTATGGTAGTAGCATGTAGATCAGTATATGTACCTATGTTGCCTCTTCTTTGCCAAACTATAGTATTATTTTATCTGTGGCCAAACCTAAGATTTAGTTAGTTTATCAAGGAACATAACTACTCTTTAAAAAAGAGAACAAATCAACTCCCGAGTATAAATCAAACTTTGGAAAAGTGGCGCCATCCAGCCGGCTAGCTTATTACGTATCTTGCAATAGCAATGCGATAGCAAAAATCGCGTGAGAATTGCGCGATCATCGCATCCAAATTGCAAATTCGTATTAAGGATCGCTGATACGTAATACGAATTTGCGATTTGGATGCGATGATCGCGCAATTATTGCTATCGCATTGCTATTGCAAGATACGTAATAAGCTAGCGGAATGTTGAATAATGAAGGAATAGGTTTTATAAAGGTTTTTTTCATCTAGCATTTTTGATTGAAATCCTAATAGGTACCAAGTTTTAGCTTTCAGCGACAGGATATATTTTTGATTGAAATTCTAATAGGTACCAAGTTTTAGCTTTCAGCGACAGGATATATTTTTGATTGAAATTCTAATAGGTACCAAGTTTTAGCTTTCAGCGACAGGATATATTTTTGATTGAAATCCTAATAGGTACCAAGTTTTAGCATTAAGCGACCGGATATATTTTTTATTGAAATCCTAATAGGAACCAAGTTTTAGCATTCAGCGACAGGATATATTTTTTATTGAAATCCTAATAGGAACCAAGTTTTAGCATTAAGCGACAGGATATATTTTTTATTGAAATCCTAATAGGAACCAAGTTTTAGCATTCAGCGACAGGATATATTTTTGATTGAAATCCTAATAGGTACCAAGTTTTAGCATTAAGCGACAGGATATATTTTTGATTGAAATCCTAATAGGTACCAAGTTTTAGCATTAAGCGACCGGATATATTTTTTATTGAAATCCTAATAGGAACCAAGTTTTAGCATTCAGCGACAGGATATATTTTTTATTGAAATCCTAATAGGAACCAAGTTTTAGCATTCAGCGACAGGATATATTTTTTATTGAAATCCTAATAGGAACCAAGTTTTAGCATTAAGCGACAGGATATATTTTTTATTGAAATCCTAATAGGAACCAAGTTTTAGCATTCAGCGACAGGATATATTTTTGATTGAAATCCTAATAGGTACCAAGTTTTAGCATTAAGCGACAGGATATATTTTTTATTGAAATCCTAATAGGAACCAAGTTTTAGCATTAAGCGACAGGATATATTTTTTATTGAAATCCTAATAGGAACCAAGTTTTAGCATTAAGCGACAGGATATATTTTTTATTGAAATCCTAATAGGAACCAAGTTTTAGCATTCAGCGACAGGATATATTTTTGATTGAAATCCTAATAGGTACCAAGTTTTAGCATTCAGCGACAGGATATATTTTTTATTGAAATCCTAATAGGAACCAAGTTTTAGCATTAAGCGACAGGATATATTTTTTATTGAAATCCTAATAGGTACCAAGTTTTAGCATTCAGCGACAGGATATATTTTTGATTGAAATCCTAATAGGAACCAAGTTTTAGCATTCAGCGACAGGATATATTTTTGATTGAAATCCTAATAGGAACCAAGTTTTAGCATTCAGCGACAGGATATATTTTTGATTGAAATCCTAATAGGTACCAAGTTTTAGCATTCAGCGACAGGATATATTTTTGATTGAAATCCTAATAGGTACCAAGTTTTAACTTTCAGCGACAGGATATTTTTTTTTTGAAATCCTAATATGTAGGTACCAAGGTTTAGCTTTCAGCGACAGGATATATTTTTTAACCCCCGACGCAAAAACGACGGGATGTTATAAGTTTGCCGTGTCTGTGTGTGTGTGTGTGTCTCTCTGTCGCATCGTAGCTCCCGAACGGATGAACCGATTTAGTTTTTTTTTGTTTGAAAGGTGAATTTGTCGGGAGTGTTCTTAGCTATGTTTGATCAAAATCGGTTCAGCCGTTTCATTGAGTTGAGGGTTTTTTGAATTTTTACAAAATTGATTACTTGTTTCCAAATTGTTTGCGATTTTTGCTGTTTTTATAAGTATATTAAACATCTGTTCTGGGTATTTTCTATGTATAATAAAAAATATCTATCTATGTAATATATTTTACTAAGTATATCAGTTATCTAGTACCCATAACACAAGCTCTGCTTACCTTGGGGCTAGATAATGTTGTGTGAACTGTCCAGCATAATTTATTTATTTATTTATTATTTATCTCCGCGCGGATAGCGCAACTATCTTTGCGGACAGTGCCAACTCTTCGAAATATTTATGTTTGTCAGGTACCCGAGGTGATTTACATATTAATGTCTTAGTTTAGTTACTATTAGGTTATAATATTATCGTAACTAGCCTCAAAAAATATTGAATAGTATCTAGCACATACACAAAAGTTATGGTTTTAATACATCTATAAACGACCTCTTGTTCCGAAGTCCGCTTGCTGTTCCTCTTAATGTTATATCCGTGAGATATTTATTGATTTCCTCCTTCATCTGCTCGCTCACATCTTCTCCGTGAATGAAGTAGGTTAAAGTGTCGCTTTTCCCGCTGATATCCGCCTTGTCACCATAGTAATAAAGTTTGATGATAACCCCTTCATCACTTAGTTTCCCGCGCCCTTCGAATATGTAGTCCCTTAGATTCTGTGACGCGTATACAGCCATGTTACCATGCTTTTGAAGACCATTCTTTCTGAAGCCTTCAAGCGGGTAATCTTTTAGGTCTATGATCTCCTTTGTCAATTCGTATAGTGAGTTCACTTCAAACGATGTATCCTTCAGGGGCCCGCCGACTCTAGACATATGCTGAAAATTGGAATTCATAAATTATTTATAGGTTTTCTGAATTGGTGTTTTAGTTATTCTATGATGAACTAAGTGCCTCAAATATTTATATGAACAATAATGTAAAAAGTATTTTATTCAATGAAATCACGAGGATTATTTTGAATCGTCTTTTAAAATAAATTTACTCCTGTTCCAACGCGATCAAACCAAGAAAAAGCTGACAACAAACACAGCTCGCCTTTATTTGATGATCCTTCTTACTACTAGGTGGGGAGCGCCTGTGTGGTGCCTCGAGAACAAGGAGAAGCTGATTCATAGAAAAAAGGAAAAGCAACTATGCCTGCCTTAGGTAGGCAATCAAAAGTAATATGTAGAGAGAATCAGCAAAATTTCATAAGACAGCACACGCTGCACTTGATATACTCATAAATAACAAATCAATAATAAATAATATGTAGGTCTAGTCAGTCATATAGTCGGTAATAGTTATTATTAGCCATCGGAGGCCTGCATTTCTCTAAGTTAGCTGTCGAGGGGCAGAGCGAAATCCGGTTACGCGGATTTATCATGTAGAGTGTAAACGAATACATGTATATACAAAATTAAAAATATACATATTAAACAGTTGAGCTATCTGAAAACTGCAAACGATCTAAAGGTAGCTCAATTTATCTAATCACTACCAGAATGAAGCGTCCCTATGATGCCGGCTGTATAAGCTGCATTGCTACTCCGAATGGCAATATCAATGCTTAAACCATTATGAAAGAACCAAGGAAGTGTTTTTTAAGGATCGTGTTATGAAGAGAATTTTTTGATATTCAGGGGTTTTCTAGAAACATTTTCTAGAAGTCTCTACGAACCGTGCTCTACATAGCAAGATTGTTTGATCAAATGGTTGTAAAGTTAAAATCGTTCTACAGCCTTACAAGATTCGGCTAAAAACGTTTATAAACTTCAATAATTATTAACAAAATGGTCCGCAATTATACCACTATAGAGATATTCTAGATATTCTATTCTTATTTATAATTATAGACTGACTTAAAATTACCTATATTGAGTAAGTATGTTTAATATACAAGGGCATGGATAATGTACTAAGGTTTGACATAACTTAGTAGTTAAAGGGAAAATTCATGATAAGAAATTATAGAATGATGGAAAATGAAGGCAGAGTGAACTCAATTTTATTACCTGGAGATTCGCCATAGTAAGTAAATAGCCTAATAAATTCATTTTGATCTCTGATTGCGTAATAAAACCACTGTGCTCGTAAGTTCACTGTACACATGAGTGTCCTCGCTGGATATGCCAAAATACTGTGAAGCACGCCGTCACTTCTCAGTATTTATAATTTATATTCTCACGTTGACGAATTTGTACGACTTTGTCACTTATAATACTTTGTGCGAATGATAATATGTATTTAAAATTGCTACAGATATTAACATGACAATGAGAGCACGGTGTGTTTGCCACTGACGTATGGAGCGCGTGTTATTTTCTTTCTGACGTATAATAGCCAGCGATTTTCCAGAATGGGTGTCTTAGCCTTATTTACTAAGTAATAATGTGTTACTTCTGTTTACATAATATGTAAAACGGCTGTTTTTCTCACAACTAGGTAAATACTATAATATATATTCAGAGTAAAGAGTCGTACGCACTTGGGTCAAAAGTAACAAAACATACTAGGCTCAGACGTCTGAGTAGGTAGATACCTAAGTGTTTTGACTGGGTTAGGGGTCTTTCGTGATTGGGTAAATTCATCATCGCTTGCTTTTATACAGTCAGATCTTAATTTTTAGTGTTATTTAGCGTATGTGGTTGCAGGAGATTGCGGGTTCGATTCCCGCCTTGGAACAAATATTTTTACAATCTGCAGATATTTGTTCAGGGTATTCTGGGTATTGTCTATGTATAATAAAAAATATCTGTCTTCGTAATTTATTGTAATATGTATATCAGTTATCTAGTACCCATAACAAAAGCTCTGCTTAGCTTGGGGCTGGATAATGTTGTGTGAACATTATTTATTTTATTTAGCGTTGACTCTCTCTATACCTTTTACGAAGAACGTTCGTCTTTTACACTGGGCTTCTGGAACTTTATTTGCGAAGCTATCAGTATCATTTCGCGGTCAAATAAAACATTAAAATCAAACCATCGTCTAAATATTGATCATATTAAAGTAAGCAATGCTGTCATCTACCAACAAGTTCACACATTCCCTAAGTTTGTAGTTACGTCATCATCGCTTGGGTCCTCTGACACATTCTCGATAGCTTTATAAGAATACCTACTTTTTCTGTGACGCTACCTTCGATCAAGAATACAACTAGATGACAGGTCGGCGCAAAAAATACGTCTCGGTGAATAACAGCTCACTTAAAAACTGAGCTCTTATGTTTTATTTCTCTACATCGCATAGACTGATTTCCTTGCTACCAATTATGTCAAAGTTATTTGAAAAATTAATACTTAAAAGGTTGAAGCCGATACTAGATAATAAGAACCTTATTACAGACCACCAGTTTGGTTTCCATGAACAACACTCAACAATCGATCAAGTTCATAGAATAACATATACAATCGAGAAAACTCTTGAAAATAAAAAAGTTTGTACTACTATTTTCCTAGATGTAGCACAAGCTTTTGATAAGGTATGGCATGAAGGCCTTATACTTAAACTGAGAAACATGTTACCTGAAGAGTTCGCCGATTTACTGGAATCATATTTATCGGATAGAGTTTTTAGAATAAGGCAAGGAGATGCCTACTCTGAAATTAAATAAATCAAAGCTGGGGTACCACAAGGAAGTGTATTGGGTCCGGTCCTATACTTACTGTATACCTGTGATATCCCGGAACTAGAAAATAATACCGTCGCGACAATTGCTGATGACACTGCCATAATGGCTGTTGGAAGAACTCATGCTGAAGCAGCGGAAAAGGTTCAAGTGGCGGTAAATCAAATGAGTCAAATCAATTCACATTAACTTCACCAACAAAAAAGAACAGTACTTTCCGGTATTTATTGACGGTAATCCCATACCATATGAAAATACGGCAAAGTATCTGGGAATGACCCTTGACGCAAAGCTACGCTGGAAAGCTCATGTCAAAAAGAAAAAAGATCAGTTGGAACTACGATACAAGAGGATGTACTGGCTGATTGGAAGACATTCTACTCTAGCGGTACACAACAAAATACTTCTATACAAACAAGTCCTGATGCCAGTATGGACCTATGGTATACAGCTGTGGGGCTGTACCAAAAAGACTAACATATAAATAATCCAACGCTTCTAAAATAAAGTACTCAGAGGAATAGTAAACGCACCCTGGTACGTAAGAAACGACGATCTCCACCGGGACCTTAATATAGAGTTCGTCAATAAAGTCATTCAAAAGTATGCAGAAGCTCACGAACGTAGACTTCATCATCATGTGAACGTCGAGGCAATCCAGCTTCTCGACAACACGGACATAGTGAGAAGACTCAAAAGAATTAAACCTTATGAGTTAGTGTAGTGTAAACTATAGTGTAATGTAGTGCAAACTAGTGCTTTCTAAAAAGAACACAAAACGAAGTGTCCTCCCCTTAAATAGAGACAGTAAGAAAAGTGTCAATGGACACATTCTTAGGTATAATTTATGTTAAAAATCTAGGTCAATGTTAAATTACTTATTAGCCTGCTTTATGACTAGATTGAAATGGTATTGTACATAAAATATATTATGTACACTAATAAAAAAAAAAACAAAAAAAAAATGTTTTATTTGTATTTGTGATAACTTTATTTGTAGCTCTTTAAGGTTGATTTCACACTAAATGTTGTTTAACCTATGTCTTTTCATTTCTAAGTGACAGGAGTATTTTTATTGCTTTGCTCGTTTTTTGTGACGTATGATCGTAAGTATAAGATAATATTTTGAAGATTTGCTACTTTGTTGCTAGGTGGCATGGTTGTAATTAGGTTGAACTTAGAACTGTTTTAAAACTTTTGTTTAATTTCGTTAGTAAACATATATAACTGTATAAGTATATATACCCACGCGGACGGTATTTAGCTTAGATTTTGTACGTGACCCGAAATCTATTTGTATTCTTGATCGAAGGACGCTACCTTATATCGCTAACTATACTTCGCAAGATTACCTACCAACTTATCGTGGTACTCCAGTAGTACATCATCGTAAAGTTTCTTCCGAGCCTAATCGTGCTTTTACACGGCGCGGATAACATGCGCATGTTGAAGCACTTGCGCGGGCTACATGCATCGTGTAAACTACCTTGAAAAGAAGTGTGCGTGTAGCCATCATCACAAAACGAACAAGTAGGGCTACTTAGGGCGTAGGGCATGTAGCCCGCGCGAGTAGCGTTATCAGATAACAGGAATATTCTTGACATTTCAGGAATTTAGGCCTTCTATCAGGGATACAGGAAAAATTGAAGTTTTCTGGAATTTTACATTGAAATGAATAATAATCTCCCCATTAATGAGTCGCATTTTTTTCTTGGATTATAAACGAAACATGAAAATTTTGTTCATTTCTGCACAGATAATATAATACTATACTAGTACAGATACCTCATGCCATACAACAAAACGTGACCGCCATAACTCGGGCTATTGTGCGGGCTATTTTGGTTGCCTTACCTGGGCGCTAGATGCCGGTAGCAGCGCAATTGATAGCTAGAGCCACCTAGCACCTGCAACTGTAATTACCGCGTAAAACGCAATAGATGCACACACTCAATAGATGGTGTTTGTTAAAAAACTTAGGCCCGTCGCACATAGAGCTACTCAAAAAGAACTAGTTACGAACTCAAATACTAACGAGATCAAATGGCCCACAGTGATGTTAAGCTGTAACCTCTGCCTTTAACAATGCTTTACCTCATTATGATTCTATTGCCACGGTAATGCTGCATGTGGTGTCATAAAATAGTTTGCCTAATAATCTCTGAGATTATAAGCTGAAGCTGAAGGATATGGAGTAAAGAAGTGACTGAAACTTTACAACATGAGCATCTATATAGCGTCGTGTCATCGTGTGCGAGGTATAGTTTCTAAGTGGTTTGTAATTGTAATTACTGATTAGTTCCGTCATTTTTGAGTAGCTCCATGTGCAACGGGCCTTTATGACGACTATGTTTTTTTTTTAACTCAACATCTTCATTAAGACTGCGTCAACCCCAGGCACAAATCTTCATACACAAAAAACGCCTCTCGCCCGCCGCTCGAAAAAGCGGTTTTTATTGAAAATCTTGTAAATTAAGATAATTTTACAAAACTCCTTCAGTGAACCCTCGGCGTTGTTGAATTGATTTGATCTATCTCATTTTTTAACCAATAATATGTACCATTTTAATAAACAATCGAATCTAGGAAAAAAATAGATGTAACTTTGGATTTTTTTATATCGAGAAAATATTGTCCACAGTAAAATGAAAATAATGCTGTTCAGTATTGTGAAAATGTTGTCCAGTTTGTATTATTGGTACCCCTCGGAATTATAATGCAGTATCCATGCATATTTTTAATTTAAATAGTGTACTTGATTTAGCCTACTAAAAATTAAATCTAAGATTAGTAATTTTGCGGTACCCCCCCACATTAACCACCTAGATGACCCGCTCGCGACTTCGTTCGCGCCTAGTCCGAAAACTTTCCCGGCGTGCAGACAACACTAACTAATCACGCCGTGACACGACCTTTGAAACGAACGAACACTCAAGTTTTCCAATTGAGGAGTCCATTCCTGAAAATATTTGAATCCCAAAAACTACCTACACCGTCGAAATTATGCTGAAATATGGCTAAATCGTAAAGTGTATTTTTTTACAAACACAACGTTCCCGTGCCAATTTTCATATGTTGCTGGAACATATGTTTGTTATTTTTATTTGAGGAAACTACCTATGAACCAGTTACGAAACCCCGGTTTCCTTGACGGCCGAAGCGGAAATTTCAAGGAGGTATCTACTACCAACGCTTTCCGAAATACACAGCATTTTCTTTTTACGTGTGAACCCTATTTTGAAAAAGACCTTTACACCCTAAAAGGAATAGGTAAACCCTCTAAATTTCAAGTCTCAACGACCAGCGGTTTAGGCTGTGCAATGACTAAAGAATCCTAGTGCGTTGACACTCGGTCAGTCAGGACATTGCCTTTTATATATAACTAGTTTGACTTTGGTTACAATGATATGTATACAGGTCTGACATTTTATTTGAAAATTTTAGAATAGAACGGAAATACTAGTTTTCTCTTTCATTTCGGGCATGACGTAATTGGCGGGTCATCTGTTTCTTTAAGAACGCCATCTATCAAGTTCGTACTACATGTGGTACTACAAACAAACTGTGTCAAACCTCAACCTAGTTCAAATGATTACCACTAGGAAAACGAAATCATTATATTTTTCTAAAATAATTAAATTTGATTGAAGCGGCATTTATTTAATTTTACCGTTTTATGGATATTTTTTGATGTTAGAAAATATTTTTTTCAGGTCCTAATATTCATTTTTCACATACTTCAATAACAATTCTATACCTGTTACGCCATCTATTGAATTTCAATAGAACAATAAATCTTTTGTATGGGATGAGACCCCGTGATTTCTGTCAGCCACTCCACGCTTGGATTGCTTTAGCGGCATCATATAAAAATGACAGAGCTTAGCTCCCTGCTGCCTAGCAATATAATGTCATCAAAATCATCATCAACCTGCTGCAGTCCACTGCTCCCATGGCGCGCTACTGAACCCGGTCTTCGGCTCTTCTCATCCAGTTTCTGCCAGCCACACCCCGCGCAAATTGTCGCTCCACCTAGCCAGACGAAACAAATAGAATAGAATAGAGGAGGATAGAATATATTGCCCTGTTTTACTTATCAAAATGTTTATAGTGCCAAAATGTCATGAAATCTAGGGAAAAATGAGGGAAGTTGTCAGGAAATCTTATTTTTAAACCTGGTTACACTACGCGCGAGCCACCCGCGCGAATAGCCCGCGCATACCTCGCCGTGTACAAGCAGCATAAGATGGGCCATGTTCCAGTGATGGCCCAGAAATGGTTCCAATCAAAAATAATCTTTAGTTCCAATATTTCATTTGCATGATGCCTTTGGTAACTGAAGAAGTATTCCTTTCCCCATTTCATCAAACTTCTATACATTAAGATCGGTTAGGATAAGAAATATTTATGCTATCAGATTTAATACATAGACATATACATAGACACACGCCTTTTTCCCCGAAGGGGTAGGCAGAACCTCAAATGGGCCTCTTTTCACTGTGAGTTGCACCATCGTGGAATATAGACGTGACAAGTGGTGAGCTTATCGCCGCCATTGCTTCCCACGACTGACTCTGCTAACGCTTTCTTCCAGTAATAACACATTCCTTAAATAAGCCAGCAGCCAGGACAAATCTTATACCAACGAATCCCACAAACAAGTTAGGGCAAAATCCCTTAGTCGGCTCTTACGACATCCACGGGAGGAGACGGAGGGGTCCGATTTAAATCAAATCCTAATCATCTATCCTATCAGATTTAAATTCACAAAATATCCGTTATTATTTCATCAGGAAACATTAACTCTCCAATTACATTTCAGCCGGCGGCTGAGAACCCGAACAAATTACGAGGCAGAATTGTTTTACGTTGAATAGCCTAACTTGAGCAGAACTGTGGTTCGAACTTCCGTAACCGGTCTCTGAGTGCTAACTTTAAATAGGTAAATAATATAAGCGTATAGAAGCTTGTTTCCTCTACAAATTCTCTGTAGCGACAAAACTCAATGGCAGTCAGCTCCGTTCAAGGAGTAAATTGGAGAGTTCTCGTTGCTGATAGAAATATAACACTTTATTCTGGTCAGTTTGTCGCATTCTGGAAGGCTTTCCAGAGAGGGAAGAGGGACAACGTTACACGCACGTGTTACGGAAACTGGTACTTGTGTAATTTAATAGGTGTAACACTTTATTCTGGCCAGCTTGTCGCATTCTGGAATGCTTTCCAGAGAGTGAAGAGGGACAACGTTATATGCACGTGGTACGGAAACTCGTACTTGTGTAATTTAATAGGTGTAACACTTTATTCTGGTCAGTTTGTCGTATTCTGGGATGCTATCCAGAGACGGAAGAGGGACAATGTTACACGCACGTGATGCGGAAACTAGTAGGCACTTACTCATATTGCTCCACCTGAGTCGATGGTTTTGCTATAGCAACTTGCTGGCTATTTGCAGTTAGTTCTTAGTGACTGATTATTGGTATTTGCTGTATTGGTTACTAGCAACTCGCCCCGGCTTCGCACGTGTAGCCCCCCCGGTGACGGTTGTTTGTGACTGGCCTTTCAGCCAATTAGGGGATGGGCCCATTGGTCGGCGCTCGGGATGGGCACCGGTGCGTTCCGTTGGAGATTCCGGAGGCTATCGAGATGCGCAGAGGATGCCACCAGGGGGTTTTAGTGATTCCTCGAGTCCGAGAATCCTCACATAACCCTACCACACCGTCAATGTTATCTGGTAGCAGATTTCCAGCTCGTTACAAAAAAAAAGGATATTTATCTCTCATATATCACAGAACAGATAATCGCTGGGGAATAAATGTTCCCGAGTGGCAAACATGAACTGCACGGCGCGCAGTGGAGCCAGGTTCTCCATGGACCAAAAGTATTATGGAGGACACGGGAAGTCAGTGGATGGAGGTGGCCCGGGACCGCTCGACGTGGCATTCTATCGAGGACACCTATTTCCAGCAGTGAACTTCAGCTGGTGACGTAGATAATGATGTAACAGTAATCAGATTCAGAAACCTTAAATATCAAATAACGAGACTTCTTTATCGGTAAAAGTTGATTTACAATTTCCAGACGATCCAAAAAATAACTAATTACAGTCTGTGACGGTACTTATATAAAACCGGAGCGGAGCGGCCGGAGTGGGTTTGAGGGTCATGAAGTTGGACTCTCGTCATAATGTGAGCTTTAGCTCATTTATGGTGAGGGTCCCTACGGAAAATGTGAAAACTTACTTGAGCCCTGACTTCTGGCCGAAAGGGGTGAAGTTCCGGTGGTTCAAGGGACGTCTGTCACGTGATCCCCCGGGCCGCGACGCGTCATAAAGTGTTTTTTATGTGTATGTTAGTTTCTAAGGTATTTATGTTGATATGGGCTTACTGTTTAGGTTTAGTGCATTTCTCAGTAAGCCTGAAATAAAGAATTTGAATTTGAATTTGAATTTGAAAAGTCTTTGAAGGGGTAGATGTATTATGCAAAGGCCATGAGTTGTTGATCGCGGACTAGGGTTTACAGTGCGACGTAGCTTCGAGCTGTATGAGATGGGTTGCCAACGAGTAACACCCAATAGAGTACCTAACTCTGTTACCCGTTGTAACTTTTTAACTCTTTTTGTTACACTCGACTTATTTTAACAGACGACCTCTAGCTCGTCGGGCGAGTAGTCGGCTGAGACGAGAAAGGTTGCGGGCAAATGTTTGTATGATCTGGGAAAAAAAACGGGTCTGGGTGTTATGGTACCATGGTACTCGTAGTTCCTGATACACACGTAACAGGGAATCCTAGTTGTGTGTGCCTACCCTTACGACAACAGCGGGAAGTTAAACCACGCAATAGGCAGCAGCATCTACCTAAGTACTGCACACCGTACTATTTTAAGGAACTTGTAATCTTATTTAAGGCTCTTGATTGAGGAGCGTTTTTTTTTTTTTTTTTTTTTTTCCCATTACTGCTCATGAACACTTCTTCAAATAGCGAAAGTTAATTTCGCTATTTTAATTGATAGTATCTCATAAATATCATCAGCTTACCTACGAAACACGACATAGGATAAATTACGAAACACATTTTAACGGTGTTTTTTTTGTTTATGGGTATCGTAGGTACTTAACTGATGATATTTATGGCATACTATCAATTAAAACATATGTGTTAAGTCTCCTAGTTCTCGCGAATTCAATTTTCGCTATCTGAAGAAGTGTTCATGGGCTGCAATGGGCAAAAAACACAAATAAATTTGAATTTCGCGCCTCAAACGTAAGCATCCATCTGAAAGCAAATAAATGTTTTTTTTTATACTACTTGTATGACGGAACAAGCAGATGGCCCACCTGCTGTTAAGCGGTACCCTCTGCCTATGAACAGTGCATTCTCACATAGGTCACGTCCACTTAGGACGCGCCCTATGTGGCATTGCACTGCGCCCGCCATCCTGAGACATAAAGATGAAAAGTCTCATGTGCCTGTAATTTCACCGGCACCCATACCCTTCAAACCGGATTACAGGAATGCAATCACAACTGCTTTGCTGCAGAAATAGGCATGGATGTAGTACTTCCCCGGACGAACTCTTTCACAAAAAAGCTCTACTACTACTAAATTTGATTTGACTATTACTGCGATCACCGATCCGCCAGCCAAGCGTGGTGTTTATGGTAAAACTTCCCATTGCATTTTATGGGGGAGGCCTCGTTGCTCTAGGTTGCTGATGAACCTCCGATGTTTGTTGCCCTACGTACTTGCATATTTAATCGCGCGGCTACGGACCACTGCGCGGGTGTTATACTGAAAGGGTAGGACAGACCTTTCTTCTGTTAGCACTAGTAGTTCGCCCCGAACTGAGACCTCGCCTATCTCAACGATTCCTTTACCTATCCTTTCCTCATATACGAACTTGCTATCTATTGTATTGGTATCCCCAACCTATCCACATATTGGGACAAAACTTTGAAAGTTATCGTCGACCAACCTCTCATCATACATACATACATACATAGACACACGCCTTTTTCCCCGAAGGGGTAGGCAGAGCCTCAATGGGCCGCCCTTCACAGTGGGTTGAACAATCGTGGAATATAGACGTGACAAGTGGTGAGCTCATCGCCGCCATTGCTTCCCACGACTGACTCAACTAACGCTTTCTTCCAGTAATAACACATTCCATAATAAGCTAGCAGCCAGGACAAATCTTATACCAACAAATCTTACTAACAAGTCCGGGTAATCCCTTAGTCGGCTTTTACGACATCCATGGGAGGAGATGGAGGGGTCTATTCTTAGGCCGGACACACCACGGCACTCTTAGGCCGGACACACCACGGCACTCTTAGGCCGGACACACCACGGCACTCTTAGGCCGGACACACCACGGCACTCTTAGGCCGGACACACCACGGCACTCTTAGGCCGGACACACCACGGCACTCTTAGGCCGGACACACCACGGCACTCTTAGGCCGGACACACCACGGCACTCTTAGGCTGGACACACCACGGCACTCTTAGGCCTCTCATCAAACATAGATTAATAAGAAAGGTGACCTTTGAACTAACACAATTGAAATGAGACGAAGTAGAGTACACTACCGTCGTCTGTCTTTCCTGAAAACTATAATCTGGGTCTCTTCAAGGCTAGAGTGAATAAGGTGCCTTCTAGACCTTTGTGCTTCATTTTCGGCCACATCGTCACTTACCAACAGGTGTAACATCGTGGCAAAATAAAGGTATATAATAGTTTAAAAAAAGCCTGCAAAGTAAACCTGTAAAGCTGAACTGATTTTGATAAAATATGTCAAAGAACCATTGCTAGAAAACTGCTTTCAAATAAAAAAAACATTCAAATAGACAATTCACACAGACACGCATAGCGGTCAAACTAAAAACAACTCTCTGTTTGCGTCGGGGCCTATAAATGGTTACAGATCAGTGTTTATTTTCCGCATGATACTTCCAAGAAAAATGATTTCATTACAAAAATATTTGAACCGGAAGAAGTGAAAATTATCATCAAGTGGACGTGTGCGAAGCAATAAATGAATCACATAGGGATTTTTCCATGATTGTAAGTAAAATTTTTAAACGTTTGCATCGTTCGTAAAAGTATGTCTGTCTTTCCGGCTCAACATTTTTAATCTATGGTGTGTCTGGCCTAAGAATAGACCGACCCTCCGTCTCCTCCCGTAGGTGTCGTAAAAGCCAAATAAGGGATTAGCCGGACTTGTTGCTAAGATTCGTTGGTATAAGATTTGTCCTGGCTGATAGCTTGTTATGGAATGGTTATTATTGGAAGAAGGCGTTAGCGGAGCCAGTCATTGGAAGCAATGGCGGTGATGAGCTCACCACCTGTCACATCTATATTCCACGATGGTGCAAGCCACTGTGAAAAAAGACCCATTGAGGCTCTGCCTACCCCCCTTCGGGAAAAAGGGCGTGTGTCTATGTTTATGTATTTTTCAAGCACGTACTGGAAGCCGAGTGAGCTGAAATTTGACATTCCTTAACAAGTTCCGACGATAATGATATTAGGCGTCAGCGAGCTGATCTGAAGATGGAGACGGAAGGTGGACCACAGAACTCTTCGATGATGATTACAGCAGAGCAGTATGTGGGTTCATTTTGATCAGCTCATGGTTCCAGTTACTAGTGGTTACACCACTGGTAACAACTGGGCTGGTTTTCTTAATAGCCAGTGTGGAAGGATCTAGAACTGAAAAATAGGACTGTTTGATCTAGACTAGGGAGTATTATGTTATCTGCCACTAGGGCATCTTCGGAATGATTGTTCCAGTGGTCTTGGAGCTAAATTTATGAAATAGGAAATTCAAGATTCAATAATCAGGTTAAATATATTTATTCTCAAAATAAATTACATATCGCTTAATGAGAAATTACTAATTTAAACTTAAGTTCTAAAATAAACAGCGAGCATGCAGAACGTTGTCAGTAAAATTATTAAGTAGGTAAGTCATTATACAACAAAAAACACTATACGACTTATTAACATTTGCAGCGAAGTTATATCAATATATTCAAAATATTTATATAAATATATTCAAGATATTTATTTGCATAAATTAGTGTAACAATTTGGTCTTATAAGCGTGTCTTATTTGCACTCTGCAGGCATCGCAAATTTTTGAGGGCGTTTGTTTAATAATAACTAAACTGCAATAATATTAATAATAACTAGACTAAGTTTCACTTGTACTACAACTACAAGTAATTAATTTTGTAAAAATTAAAAAAAAAACAGCGGAGAACGGCTGAACTGATTTTAATCAAACAAAGCTAAGAACACTCCCGACAAATACACCTTTCAAACAAAAACATTAAAAACTAAATCGGTTCATCCGTTCGGGAGCTATGATGGGACAGACATACACACACACACAGACACGTCAAACTTATATAACACTCCGTCGTTTTTACGTCGGGGTTTAAAAACAACTTACTTCTTAATTTTGCATCTCTAAAGTATTTCATTTCATTGTTCCATTACACAACGCAACCGTTTACGTTATTAACAAGAACAAATTATAATGAATGTTAATTATAATGGTCGAAGTATCGATCATTATACAAATTTAATTTCAGCTATTTGGTATTCTTGAATAAATATCCTATTGTGTTGAAAACTACTACACTAGTAAACCAATTGGAAAATAGCAGAGTGAACGTTCAGATTCAATTTTAAGCTGACCTAATGAGGCTGGTATTGATTACCTACTTTGCTTAACATTTTGCAATATCAACTAAGTTGAGTGTCATTAGCAGCGCACGAGGTCTTCAATTGGTTTGTTGTTGTTGTTGGTATGTTATTGTTGTGTTGAAAACTACTACACTGGTGAACCAATTGGAAAATAACAGAGCTGATAATTGGAAAAGCGAACGTTCAGATTCAATTTTAAGCTGACCTAATGAGGCTGGTATTGATTACCTACTATGCAATATCAAACTAAGTTGAGTGTCATTAGCAGCGCACGAGGTCTTCAATTGAACATTCAAGCGGCTAAATACAAAGATAGCCATATAACTTTTGAAACTTAAAGTTAAAGAAAATTAAAGATAGCCATGTTATAGAAGCATACTTGGATAAAGGAACTGAAGCATAGCTCTACGTTTTTGCCACTCAGCAAAAAATCCCTATTGATAAATTTGAGAAAAAACTTAAATACAGCCTTCGTTTAGGATTGAAATGGATCACTAGAGATAACTAACTGACATTAGACTGGCGAAATAGAAATAGCCTTTTCTAGCTTCTCTACGTACTAAGTCAAAGCAGAAGTTATATTAATAATTGAAAGGAATCATTATACAGGGTGATTGGACGAAGGGTGCAAAGCTGTAAGGGGAAGGTAGTCTAGACCATTTATAACAATTTAGGCCATAGTTATGACTATTTATTTTTACCGTTCTTTTTTTGTTTTTGTCGTAAAATCCAAAATTTACTGTGGCTCGGCGGGCGAACGTTCGACTGCAACGCAGGAGGTTGCGGGTTGGATTCCCGCCTCGGAACAAATATTTCTGCGATCTGCAGATGTAATATATTTTATTAAGTTTATCAGTTGTCTAGTACCCATAACACAAGCTCTACTTAGATTGGGGCTAGATAATTTCGTGTGGGCTGTCCAGCATTATTTATTATTTTATTAATTACTAATAATTTCCAGCAATTAACTGTAAAATTTTGGGTTTTACAACAAAAAACAAAAAAAAAAACGGTAGAAATAAATAAGCGGCCTAACTGTGGCCTAAATGGTTCTAAATGGTCTAGACTACCTTCCCCTTACAGCTTTGCACCCTTCGTCCAATCACCCTATATACGCTCACTGGTGTTAAAGCTATGAAATAGAGAGGTAGCCATGCTATAGTAGAAGATCTCTACGTGCAAAGGCAAAAGAGATAATTGAAAGGGATAATTATAGACACTGACGAACATTGGAGCGATGAAATACCCTGGAATTAAAGCCATGTTATACGTCCAAGTCAAAGTATTGTATTCGTTGAAAGGTATCATATACTATCCTCATATACTAGGTGAAAATAGGTTTAGCGTCTGATAAACTAGGTGAACTAAGTTTTAACATCATAAAAACTAGGTCCAATTTAGCATGTACAGGCACCGACTATTCATGGCGAAATCTCATCAAGACTGTGAGAGCACTGTAGGATGTCTTCACCAACTGAAACAGAAATATCAACTAACAGTCTTTCTTTTAGGGTACTGTACCTCCACAGGAAGAAACGGGACCCTTATAGATCACTGTCTGTCTGTCGGGCTGTTTGTCAAGACCCTTTTTCTTGGGATCTCTTCTTGTCGTATTCTTCATTACTGAAGGTCGTGCCCGTCTTGAAAGGATTTAGTAAAGATGCTGACGAGCTTCTTCCACGCTGTTCTATCCTCGGCTTCTCTCAGGGCAGCGGTGATAGGGAGGCTAGTGAGTGCCTTGACTTGATCAGACCAGCGACTACAGGTGATCGGCCGCGCGGTCTTTTTCCATCCACTTTTCCCACTACTACCAGTTTCTCAAGGTTATCTGGCTGATCTGGTTTCTTGGGATAAACTAGTTTAAACCGAATATAAGGTACAGTACTACGATTAAAATAAGATGGCTCGGCAGTCGTCGTTTGTGTCTAACTGTCCCTTTTTCACTTACTTGCAATCATATTTCTGTTTCGAAAAGACGATGATTGCCGACGCCTCTTACTTATGTAGGAGTATAGTATGTGAGTTTATAGTGCTGTAAAAATCAAGCTTCTAACTCAATGCATTAAAAAGATATGTCAATAAATGTCAATTGACACACCTCTAGGGTACTTCCAGGAACCTCTCAGTTCTGAAATTTTTAATGCTAGTAGACTTTGTGACTTAAATAAAGAAAGGAGAGGTCATGCGGTGAAATTATAGGCACATGAGACTTTTTATCTTTGTGTCAGGGCGCATTGCAAAGCCACATAGGATGCGTCCTAGTGGACGTGATCTATGCGGTAATGCACTGATCAGAGGCAGAGGGTACCGCTTAACATAAGGTGGGCCATCTACATGAACCGTCACACAAAGATGTATAAAAAAAAACGGCATTTTTACCCCAGAATGGGATAGTGAAGTTTCAATGATTATGAGATGGCGAACACTATGGCAAGGGTATATAGCTTACACTAGTGTACGCCTTCAGTGACAGGTTGTACATCCCTCCAGCACTGAAGACCAGCGGCTTGTTGGCGCGGGCGATGACCATTATGATGGTGGATCGCACGCCAGGGAGCGTCGACAGACCTGTCTCCCAGCCAGAGGAATACACAGCTTCGCCTATATTTCGGCTCTAGAACAAAGCAAGGGATCACGAAAACTTGCTGTGGTATCTCTTCACGTTCATAGCTTTTGTTCGACCGAACACATTTTTTAAAGATAAGATAAGATAAGATAATTGATTTGCCAGAACATTGTACAAAGTTACAATGTTCTGGCAAATCAATTATCTTATCTTATCTTATCTTTAAAAAAAAAGTGTTAGGTCGAACAAAAGCTATAAGTGATAAGATAATTGATTTGCCAGAACATTATCTTATCAATCAATTATCTTATCTTATCTTGCCTAGGAATGCAAATTTTCACATGAGTAGGTAACAATAAAATAAAAACCGTTTTAAAATAATTGATATCGCGCAATAATATAAAATTAAATGTCAATAATTAGCTTTATCAATAAAAATTATAATTGAAAAACCCTGTAATGTAAGTATTAATTTAAAGAATAATAGCATCTACACATCAGCCATTTTTTAAATTTAATGTTAAACAAATTTCCAGCTAGACTTGTAAGATCTTCTGGCAGTTCAGTCAGTATTTACGTAAATTCGTATTTGACAAGCTTTTATTTAGTTTCACCTGTATTGGTGCCTGTAATCAAATCTTACAAGTTAAATTTTACCTACTTCTATGTGTTTGATGAAGCAGAAATGTGGTATACCTGGCAAGTTCCGATATCAATACAATAATATGGTGACAGCACACCGTTCCGATCACTAATTTCATAAAAGCTTGTTTTTAATAACATATGTTTCCATATAATCTTGTTTTATATAATATATGTAGCATACAAATCACCTTTACACAAAAATGGTTGGATGCCCAACATTTTCTCGATGACCTTCTTATTTTTTTTAACACGCTTTTATTAGCTCGGGTTGTATCTATATATGTATGTATGTATGTATGTATGTAACTGAATCTTTGAGCATAATTTTCACCAATTTCCAGAAGTCTGATTAATTTGAGACTTTGCAGAGAGAGAGAGAGAGAGAGAGTTAGAGTTAGAGTTAGAGTTAGAGAGAGAGCGAGAGAGAGAGAGAGAGAGAGAGAGAGATAAATCGAACTAAAAAATTAAAAATAAATAACATTTTAAAAAAATAAAAAAAACACGCTTTTATAGCTAACCGAACTAAAAAATAGAAAATTATTTTCAATTTCAAAGAGTTTATATATTACAGTAGTAGAACATCGAACAATCAATCATTTTTTTTTTTTTTAAAAAAAGCCTGGGTTGCATTTTACTACTTTTCATAACTCCTCTCATAGATAGTTGCCAACAGAATGATTGTTATATTTACATTATCAAGCACCCCACGCTTTAAAAAAAGAAAAAAAAACTGATTGATTGTTCGATCTTCTACTACTGTAATATAAACTCTTTGAAATTGAAATATTTTTTTTATTTTTTAGTTCGGTTAGCTATAAAAGCGTGTTTTTTTTTTTTTTTTTAAATATTATTTATTTAATAGACTTTTCTCGCAATCATGATTTCTCTTAAAGCTAAATAATAAGTGAAACTAGGGGTTTGCCTCGCTCTGAGGCAGTTCTAACAAGCTACCGTTCGTGGATTACGTAGTATCTATCAACTATCTTGCTGGCCGACAGACATATATAAACTCAGCGCCGGTACTATTTTGTTTTCTCAAACATTTTTGATCTTCATATTTTTTTTTAATGACCTTCTATATAAATCGATCTTGCCGGTAATATACAATTAATAATTAACAAAAATAATTGACGCGAGAGCTTGCCATTATCTGGCTCACTGCTTTGGTATTGCCATTCAGCGTGGCAATGCAGGTATTGGAGAACGGCATTATTCAAGAACCAAAAGTTATGTGGCATAAATTATTTGACAACTTGCAAGTTGAGAGAAGGCTCAAGCCCAGCCGTGGGAATACTATTATAGCTGATTATGAAAAATTATAATTAAATTATAATTTAATTATACGCTGATTATTATAGAAAATCAAACCTGTATAGTGATTTCCTCGCACCACCGACAGATGATGTAGAGCCCAAACATGTTGTATCCCAAGTAGAATAAACTCATCAGGCATTTGATAATGTTTTCCACGATCGTCTGCAAGTTGAAAACAAACCTATTCACACTTTTAATGACACAATGTAATGCGCACCATTTTTTTTTTTTTTTTGGTTGTGAAACTGAAATCTTTTGACAAATATATGTGGTGCAAGACACCACTTGATCCAAATGTTTATTTGATTAACGAATTTTCGACAGTGTTGGTAGCATGGCATGTTTCTGGGCCGTTAAGTTATACTACCATATTAGTATCAGAAGATACGACAGGGTTTTGTTTTGTTTAACAACTCATAATAGTCAACTGACACCATAATAGCTGAACCAATTTTAATTAAATTTTAAACGAGATCATTGAATGATATAGTCTTAGTATCTTAGTAGTAATCTTAGTAAATACGTTTGGCAAAATGCGAGAGAAGCCGCGTATCGATGCTAGTAACCTAGAAATTTTACCCAAAATTTAAAAAAAAACCGCAGATTTAATATTTTTAACTTTCGACTAACAGGGGCAATAAGTTCGAGGCCATTGTGATTGTTTGTCTGTCTGTGTGTCTGTGCCCTCATAGCTTCGGAAAGGCTCCTCTGATTTTAATGCAGTTTTTTTAATATGAAAGCTGGTGTTTGTGAAATAGTTCTTAGCTATGTTTGTTAGAAATGTATTCAGCCGTTTCCATTCCAGGATCACTGCTCGCGAAAATGCTTCTGGAAGATATTACAAGGAATGACAGCTGATAGTGAGTTCTATTTTTCCTAGCGCCATCTAGTCGTGAATAGAACAATTAATTTCGGGACCCTATATCATGTTTGTTAGACACTGCTTTCATATGTTCGTTCATATGCGTGTATATTTGCGTGTTTTTATGTGTTCTTTTTTCCAATTTTAATAGAACACTAGACTATAGTAAGGGGTTTTAATGTTTAAAAAATTTAACGACTTACTGAATTCATCATGTAAATTTTTACAAATCTTGAACCTTGCTGTTCTTTTTGGCTGTTAAAGGTTTTACCCACCCTACGAATTACCTTTGACTTCGAAGGTATACGAGTAATACTCAAAAGATAAGTCAAGAGTCACAGTCTCGGATTCCATATACCTAACTTGAAACACATGAATTCAGCATTACCTAGATAGAGTTCAACTCACCGTGGTAGCTTGGTAACCGACAAAGCAAATTAAGGTTCCGCTCGCTACCAGCTGACCCAACAAAGGACCACTCAAAATAGCCCGCAGCTCCATCGTGTAGCTGCAAAGCGGAAACGGGTATAAAGGTGCTGTCACACGAAGCGAGAACTTACTTTGTGTGCTGCTCCATATGGGGTTCAGAGAGCGAAAAAGAGGGAAATTCTGTTTAGATCTATTTTGCAATTTCACCTGCCATTTTGTTTGTACACGAGGAAAAAATGCGCTTCTAAATTTCAATGCCAAGAATACGATTCCTAAAACCATTGACGTAGTAGCATTGAGTTCTACATAGTAGAGCTTTTTTGTATAAAAGTTCGTCCGGGGAAATACTACCACCTATCTGCCGCAAAGCATTAGTGCTCGCGTTGCTGTGTCCCGGTTTGCAGGGTATGTGTGCTGGTGAAATTACAGCCACATGAGACTTTTCATCTTTATGTCTCAGGTTGGCAGGCGCAGTGCAATGCCACATAGGGTGCGTCCTAGGTGGACGTGACCTATGTGGTAATGCATCGTTAAAGGCAGAGGTTACCGCTTAACATGAGGTTGGGCATCATCGGCTTGTTCCGTCATTCAAGAATTAAAAAAAAAAAAAAACTCCCTAAACAGATAATAATAGCTCACATACCAATATAATCTGGGTCTCTTCAAGTCTAGAGTGAATAGGTGCCTTCTAGACGTTTGTGCTCCATCTTCGGCCACATCGTCACTTACCAACAGGTGAGATCGTGGTCAAACAAAGGTCTATCAATGTTAAAAAAAAGAAAAAACAGAACAATGACCGGACCTATGTAAATTGAGTCTCATTTTAATTTGACAGGTGATGTTTAATTAGTCATGGAACTCTGCTATGGCAATTAAAGGACGGAACTTTGAATTGGTTTGTTCAAAACGTTCCACAAAACAGCCTACTAGCGTATCTTATTATTTTTTAGGGTTCCGTACCCAAAGGGCTTTTTTAATACTACTTAGAATGACGGAACAAGCAGATGGCCCACCTGATGATAAGCAGTACCCTCTGCCTATGAACAGTGCATTACCATATAGGTCACGTCCACCGAGGACGCACCCTATATGGCATTACACTGCGCCCGCCACCCTGAGACATAAAGATTAAAAATCTCATGTGCCTGTAACTTCACCGGCAACCTTACCCTTCCAACCGGAACACAGCAATGCGAGCACTAATGCTTTGCGGCAGAAATAGGTATGGTGGTAGTACTTCCCCGGACGAACTCTTTCACAAACAAGCTCTACTACTACTAGGGTGCCACTCGGAACCCTTTTACTAAGCATACGCTGTCCGTCCGTCCGTCGTTTTCTTACAGATAATGTTTTATATATGACCCTTAAGTAAATAATAATAATGGTATACACCAAATCTCAAGAAGGCACCCACATAAAAATTCCAACTAAGATATTTTTTTTTTTTTTTTTTTACCTAAAATAGTGACAAAACCGATGGTGCGTTCTAATGTTCCTACTAGTGGTGACATCTAGTCATAAGTTGAGTAAACTTTTCCCGTTGTTTGATACAATGTTTTTTAATAATAAATCTTAAAAATTAACACAGGAATGGTTGTATACACTCAAAAAGCTCCTATGGGTTTGTTCAAAGTGTATACAAACCTTACTCGAGTCTTACTCGGTATCCTCTATAACGCTTATTTTCAATAACTTAAAATAGGTAAGTAGATACATAATTTGGTTAGGTAGGTATATTTTCATTATAAATTATCTGTGCCTGTAATGAATACTTCTCAAATTATGAAGGGACATACAAAATTACAGTTTATGCCGTTGCTAAGACACTAACCCCTTTGCCTTGGCGCGAGTAAGTAGCATACAATACATATTTGTCAGGACTTCCAGCCTAATAGTTAAATACGTGCTTAGCTTTATGTAATGTAGGTAGATAATGCGTAGCAGCTATTTTTTTTATTTATGTTTCTTTAGAAGAACTTAAAAGGAGAGACACAAGCGGATCTATGCGTAGATAACTGTGGCTAATGAAGCAAATATGTGTCACAACTCATTGTTTTCGAGAACAAAGCCTAACACAAAGCATAACTACATAAAATAAACAAGTACCTACGAGCCTAAGAATTGACGAATGTTAGACCAAAGAGTGACACGACGAAACAAGGTAACAGGGTACAGAATTATAATATAAAGACCAACCATTCTGTAATCCAAATTCTCAAGTTTCTAGGTCTAGCTTTTCCCAACTGACTACAGTATGGGGTTCTTCAAAAGGGGTGTTTGGAAATTTTTAAAGGGTCGGCAACGCGCGTTTTATGCCTCTGTATCGCTTACTGACAGTTTTTTTTATACTACTTTAATTGACGGGTCAATCAGATGGCCCACCTGATGTTAAGTGGTACCCTCTGCCTATGAGCAATGCATTACCTCACAGGTTACGTCCACCTAGGACGCACCCTATGTGGCATTGCAATGCGCCCACTACCCTGAGACATAAAGATGAAATGTCTCATGTACCTGTAAGTTCACCTGCACCCTTACCTTTCAAACCGGAACACAGCAATGCGAGCACTACTGCCTTGCGGCAGAAATAATAGTTGGGGCCGTATGCTTGATCGCTGCCATGGTATTAGTATACTAAAAAAAATAGCTACCTATGATAAACTTCTAAGGTACTCACGCCAATATAAGATTGTGTTGTTCAATCAGGTTTCCCAACCTTTTCAGGTATTTCGAGGTGAATTCTTTGTTCTTAGTCAAATCATTTGAACAATCTGAAAATAATTGTATTAATTTACTTAGCACCTTTTGTACGATTGTATCCTCTGCACCCAAACGGAATGAGTCAAGAACCTTTTCAAGGTTTTGTGATGAAAGATACATTTCACACTTTGAACTCACCTTGTGAGGTACTTCCCTATCTTATGCGTCACTTTTCTTATTGTGTTTCGTGGAAATACTTTGGCAGGTGGTAATTTGATAATTAAAAAATAAATAAATAATACTGGACAGTTCACACAACATTATCTAGCCCCAAGCTAAGCAGAGCTTGTGTTATGGGTACTAGATAACTGATATACTTAATACAATATATTACATAGATAGATATTTTTTTATTATACATAGAAAATACCCAGAACACCCTGAACAAATATCTGCGATCGCACAAATATTTGTTCCGAGGCGGGAATCGAACCCGCAACCTCCTGCGTCGCGGGCCAAGCTTCGCCCGCCGCGCCACAGAGGTCGTCAATTATTTGGAAAAGCAAAGAATTTCTCATTTGGTTGCAAACTAATTTTATTTTACAACGAAATAAATCCCGTACCACTGTCACACCTACTTACCAATTAATCAAACTATCCAATTTAAGAATACTTAAACCTAGATGAAAAAATTATGAAAGCATTAGGTTAAAAACTGTACAGAACTTGGTCAGATTATGTAATTATGTTACGTAATCGCTATTAGTTTCAACCAATTCAATTACCAAATGAGTTAGGTAAATAATAATTGAATAATTAATTTAATATGAATCGAACAATTTATATGGCATAGGTACCTAAAATGACAGAATTACATACATACATAAAGACACGCCGTTTTCCCCGAAAGTGTAGGCAGAGCCTCTTGTCACCGTGTTTTTTTTTTTTTTTTTTTTTTTTATACTACCAAGGTAGCAAACAAGCTTACGGCCCATCTGTTGGTAAGCGGTTACCGTAGCCTATGAACGCCTGCAACACCAGAGGCATCACACGCGCGTTGCCGACCCTTTAAAAATTTCCAAACACCCCTTTTGAAGAACCCCATACTGTAGTCGCTCGGGAAAACCTCAGCAGGGAGATCATTCCACAACCTGAGCGTTCGCGGGAGGAAGTTTCTCTGAAACCGCACAGTCCGGGACCACCCTGGCTCTAAGGTGTGCGAATGAATCCTCTGCCGATGGCGAGCGGTGCGGTGAAAAAAGGTTGCTGTGATTGCACCTTCACGGGAATATAGACGTGACAAGTGGTGAGCTCATCGTTGCCACAACTGAATCGGTTCGACCGATCGATCGGCTGAACTAACGCTTTATTCCAGTAATAACACATTCCTTAATAAGCTAGCAACAGGGCAAATCTTATACCAACGAATCTTACACCTAACTAGTGGAATGCTCGCGATATTCGTTTCGTCCGCGGATATTTTTCCATACAAACTTAAACTTTAACTTAAGGGGTTGAATTTCTGGAATTCCATTCTTAGTGCACCCCTAGACCACAAGAGGAAAGTACCCTCCAAATCTCAGGTCTCTAGGACTTATGGTTTAGGCTGTGCGTTGATAGTCAGTCAGTCAGTCACGCAACGATTTTATATATATTGATAATAGTTGGCATATATACATACATAGATAGACACACGCCTTTTACCCCGAAGGGGGGTAGGCAGAGCCTCAATGGGCCTCTTTTCACAGTGGGTTGCACCATCGTGGAATATAGACGTGACAAGTGGTGTGCTCATCGCCGCCATTGCTTCCTACGGCTGACTCTGCTAACGCTTTCGTCTAGTAATTACAAATTCCATAATAAGCTAGTCTTTTTTGTCATTTTTTTATAATTTAGTATCATGTGACCCTATTTGAAACAAATAAACAATTTTACTATAAAAACTTTCGTGATTCATATCAATTGTTTTATAAAAACGGGAAATTTTCACGTACCGTTAAATCGATGTAAGCACCGACATTGTTTCGACCCGTTTCGAGAGTCTTTTTCAAGGTGAGCAGGTGATGTCGGTGCTTACATCGATTTAACGGTACGTGAAAATTTCCCGTTTTTATAAAATAATTAATAAACAATTTGATTGATTGATCGACTGAATCAGTTTATTCTATTTGAAATTACTTTTTTCAGATTACCTTATTTAAGTAGTTTGCCTACAAAGTTTGATTGCAACTGGAGTTGCAATCAAACTTTGTAGGCAATCGCAGGTCACCATCGTACAACAAATGAAGTCAAATAAATAAATAATAAATAATAATGCTGGACAGTTCACACAACATTATCTAGCTCCAAGCTAAGCAGAGCTTGTGTTATGGGTACCTACTAGATAACTGATATATACTTAATACAACACATTACTTGTAGAGTATTAATTACTATGATACAAAAATGTCTCGTTGACAATACAACAACAATACGTATACCCAGAAGTAAACAAATATTAAAACCCTGGATTACACAAGGCATCTTACGCTGCATTATAAACAGAAATAATATGCAAAGAAAACTACGTACTGACCCTTATAATGAGACACTAAAGATTACCTATAGAAGGTATAGAAATTACTGTAATAACCTAATTAAAAGCCTTAAAAGAAAATACGACAGGAAACAACTTAATAAATCTTCGAAAAACAGTAAAAGCTTATGGAAAACGATTAATAACATAACGAATTATAAATCTACAAAGACACCTAATATACAATTACTTAATACGAAGGATTCAATAATGGAATCAGTTAATTTTGCAAATTCATTTTTCTCTAACATAGGGAAATCTTTAGCTGAAAGTATTTCTCTACGAAATATGACAGACAACCATTCATCTTCTGCTTTTACTCTACCTTCCAGTCAAGTATCATCTTTTGCGCTTTTTGAAACAGACCCCATAGAACTCCACAATGTTATAGTTAATCTCAAATCTGATAGTGCACCCGGTTGGGATAACATACCTACTAAATTTATAAAACTATCCAAGCATATTTTAATTCCAGTTTTATGTCATTTGGTGAACCTATGCTTTACTAAAGGAATTTTCCCTTATCTCCTTAAGCAGTCAATTGTAACGCCAGTTTTTAAGAGTGGAAAGAGAGACGATATAAATAATTACAGACCTATTTCCGTGTTGCCATCTATTTCAAAAATAATTGAAAAAGTAATTAATAATCGACTTTTACTATATTTAAATAATTTTAACATTATATCAAGCTCGCAATACGGTTTTAGACAAGGACTTTCTACAGAGGACGCTGTTGCAGCAATCAGTAACCTTATTGTGCAAGAAGTCGATAGCGGAAAGAAGTGCCTGGCGGCATTCCTTGACCTCAAGAAAGCTTTTGATACGGTGTCTGTTGAAATCCTTATCAAAAAGCTGGAAAATGTAGGAATACGAGGAATGCCGCTAGCCCTTCTGACAGACTACTTATGTGAACGTAGGCAGAGTGTTAAAATTGGTGTATTTATTAGTAATGGCGAGTCCATTAGCTATGGTGTTCCTCAGGGGAGCGTACTGGGTCCGACTCTATTCTTGGTTTACATAAATGACCTTTGTAACCTCAAAATAAACAACGCGAACATCTTTTCCTATGCGGATGATACTGCTATCGTCTTTACTGGCATATCCTGGAATGACGTTAAAAAAAGAACAGAAAAGGGACTCTCTGAAATATCTAATTGGCTAAACCTAAATTTACTAACACTAAATGTCTCTAAAACTAACTTTATGACCTTTACTAAATATAGTAACAGCCAACCCAATCACGATTATAGCCTAAAAATACACGAATGTAACCTCATTGATGCTTCTTGCGATTGCCCTAACATCAATAAAGTAACAACCACAAAGTACCTAGGAATCATGATTGATCAACGTCTGTCCTGGCATGCTCATATCGAACTTCTGATGAACAGGATTCGTAAATTGATCTGGATTTTTAAAATTTTACGTCATGTCGCACCAAAAGGCTTAATCAACCAAATCTATTTATCTTTGGCACAATCAATTCAGACTTATTGTATACCAGTCTGGGGTGGAGCTTCCAAGACAAAGTTCCTGGAACTCGAAAGAGCACAGAGGTCTTTGTTAAAAGTGATGTTTTTTAAGCCCTATCGATACTCTACGGATATGCTCTACCGAGATTCAGGACTACTATCAGTCAGGAAACTCTACATTCTAAACGCCGTCTTGAAATTGCATGGATCACTTGAGTACAATCCCAACAAACTCAATAAGCGAAGAAAAGATAGAGTAGCTACTAAAATTACAGTTCGATCTCGATTTGCATCGCGACAGTATGCCACGCAATCTACTTACCTTTATAACACTATAAGTAAAACTTTAAATATCTACCCTATGAATAATTATAAATGTAAAAAACACCTTAATGAATGGCTATTGGCACTAAGCTACGACGAAGCTGAAAAACTCCTGGAAATTATTTCGTAACGTATTAATACACAAACTTCACACACTCATCAACTCACACCTGGGTGCTCCTGAAATACTCATGCTCATAGGAGATCTGGTGGTCAGGAGCTCCCACTCATATACATATATGCACACATCCACACTTACACCTACACCTACACATACACACACGCACACACACACACACATCCACACACACACACACATCCACACACACACACATACAAAATTGGGTTCTACTGAAATACCCACGTTCATAGCTCATGACTAGGTGATTAGAAGCACCCACACCCTACACTACACGCATGAATTCAACACACTAACAACGTCGGTAAATGTATTTCTGAATCCATAACTTCAATTTACTAAGCTAACTTAACCTACATTGATTTATATAAACTTATTTTAATAATTTAAATTCTTTATTAGGTACCTACTTTTCATATCTTCAAAATTCTGTTTTTTCTTCTTAATCAAAGTAACCTCTATTACGGAAGAGCGAGACCCTCTAACACAGGTATTTTTCTTACTTAAAAGAGGGTCCCCACCAATGTTATTGATCTTAGATTAAGTTTAATGAAATAAAAAATATTTGTATTTGTATTTGTATTTGTATAGATATTTTGTATTATAAATAGAAAATACCCAGAACACCCTGAACGAATATCAGCAGATCGTACAAATATTTGTTCCGAGGCGGAAATCTGACAACTGCGCAACTGAGATCGACAAGTTAAAGAATATATAGGTACAGCCTACCTGTTATCCCTTCTTTGCAGTCCTTGATAATATTAACGAAGCAGTCAGCGAGGACCGTCAGCTGGCAGACCAGCGGCACCAGATGCGCCTGCATGATCAGGTCGGTCACCATCACGAAGTGGGCGGTGTATACGAAAGCTATGCCGACGATGAGGTAGGTCAAAGGGTAGCGCTGAGGCGTGTTGTAGCGAAGTGGTAGATGGATGCTGACCATTAGGTTGTACTCCAGCTCGTCTACTAGGGGGTAGAGGTGCCTAGAAATTTGTAATTATATGATGAGAATACGAAATGAGGAGATCCGTAAAATAGAGATCACTGACATAGCTCTCAGAATGAGCAAATTGAAGTAGCAATGACCAGGCTATAATAATAGGCCTGTCATATGTTACATTCGAAATTGTAATAATCTTGCTTTTCTGGTATGTTGTTTGGGTCCACCTGGATAGTATTTATCCAGATTTGCAGCATTCTAAAATGTAAGCGCGCTGAGTTATTGCTGAAAACCACATTTTTTTTCACTTCTTTTAGTTTTGTGCAAAAAAAAATTGTCGTTGTCGTATTTTTTTGTAGTTTTTTTGTACGATATGATTGGCCTATAAGCATAGATCGTTGAACTGTCAATCGTTCTTCTAGCGTATCAATGGTTTACCAGTGTACTCCAGCAAATAAATTTCAGCTCTGCGTTGTGCTGTGGATAAGGTAAATAATGTTTCAATATCCAAGCATGTTTGAGGAAAGATATTGGAACCGTGCGACCGTGAAATGCTAAACAAACAATGTACACTCAAGTTCAATTTACCATGCTGCAAGTGTACAGTTCAATTTACCATGCTGCAAATGTACAGTTCAATTTACCATGCTGCAAGTGTACAAGTCAATTTACCATGCTGCAAGTGTACAGTTCAATTTACCATGCTGCAAGTGTACAGTTCAATTTACCATGCTGCAAGTGTACAGTTCAATTTACCATGCTACAAGTGTACAGTTCAATTTACCATGTGTACAGTTCAATTTACCATGCTGCAAGTGTACAGTTCAATTTACCATGCTGCAAGTGTACAGTTCAATTTACCATGCTGCAAAGTGTACAGTTCAATTTACCATGCTGCAAGTGAACAGTTCCCTAAGCCAAGCATCATCTTCAGGTATCTCTCTTGAGTGTCCGCCCAATGCTTCACCAGCCTCTTTCTCTCATCCGTCGACGTATCAAAATGCGGTGACTCCATGGAGTTAGCTAGCCGTCGGTAAACATCTCTGTGATCTATCTAAAAGATAACCGTTACTAAACATACAAGTATTTGTTGATATTGCTTGGAATTGCAAATATTGGAGGAAAAACAGAATTGAAATAATATTTGTTCGAATAGAAATAAACTTTTTCAATTTACGATTTGTAAAATAATCGTAGAAGAGTTAAGGTAGATATATATCTCTATATATTAACTAGGGTTCGCCCGAACTGAGACCTCGCGAATACACGCGATTTAGGTAGGCTACCTTACTTCTCAGTTTTTTCTTTCGAAATAATATCTATGTATGTACGTGAGTATATCCACATAAAATGAACGTACTTGTGACCTTCGACCAAAGGTACTTTATATCCAAGCTTCAAAACGCATCGATAGATCGATCTAACTTTCTACATACATACATAAATACAAACGCCGATTCTTCGAAGTTGACTCAGATAACTCGCTTCGCACGTTCAATAAGCTATAGGAAATGAACATTTGCATGGAAATAAAAATACTTATTTATGAAAAGATAAATTTAATAAAAAAAACATTAATAATGATGTAATTACTCATTAATATCGTAGTTTTTTTATATTAAAAAATTAATGAATATTCAATAAGCCATGTCAGAGGCACAAACAAACTCCAACACCATAGGCCAGCACTACCTAATACGAAACGAAACGAATGAATAGTAAATTATTATTTAATACTAGCAGCGCCCCGCGATGTACCGGGTATACCGGGATAAAAATGACAGCGAGCTGATCTGATGATGGAGACGGAAGGTGGGCAACGGAACTCCTCGAGGGATAATAGTAGACTGTGGCCGTGTTTAGGCTCATTTTGATCAGCACACGGTTACGATCACTAATTTTATAAAAGCTTGTATTGAAAAAATATTTGTCACTAAAAACTTATTTTTTAAGAAATTCTAATAAGTGTGCGGATGGTCTGGGGTAGTATTTGAATAGGCAAACCAATTGATAGACTATAGATAGATAGATAGATAGATAGATAGATAGATAGATAGATAGATTAACATTTTATTGTACACCAAAAAATAATAATAAAAAAACACAATAATAAAAGGATTAACTAAATAAAATTATAATACAATGGGCGGCCTATGTACTATGGGACTATGTACTTACCATATTCTTCACTTTGTAAAAAGTAATCATTTGTATAACAATGACATTCGTAGAGGCTGCGATATCATCCAGCTCCAAGTTCTGGTACTCGCTGTACACGAACCAGACCTCGCCGGACATTATCATCGCTATCAGCAGCTTAACAACAGAGCTGTACACCAGGTAGCGTATACTGTGATCGGCGGTCGATAATCCTGAAGAGAAAGAATACAGAGCTGTACACCAGGTAGCGTATACTGTGATCGGCGGTCGATAATCCTGAAGAGAAAGAATACAGAGCTGTACACCAGGTAGCGTATACTGTGGTCGGCGGTCGATAATCCTGAAGAGAAAGAATACAGAGCTGTACACCAGGTAGTGTACACTGCGATCAGCGGTCGATAATCCTGAAGAGAAAGAATACAGAGCTGTACACAAGGTAGTGTACACTGCGATCAGCGGTCGATAATCCTGAAGAGAAAGAATACAGAGCTGTACACCAGGTAGTGTACACTGCGATCAGCGGTCGATAATCCTGAAGAGAAAGAATACAGAGCTGTACACCAGGTAGTATACACTGCCATCGGCGGTCGATAATCCTGAAGAGAAAGAATACAGAGCTGTACACCAGGTAGTGTACACTGCGATCAGCAGTCGATAATCCTGAAGAGAAAGAATACAGAGCTGTACACCAGGTAGTGTACACTGCGATCAGCGGTCGATAATCCTGAAGAGAAAGAATACAGAGCTGTACACCAGGTAGTGTACACTGCCATCGGCGGTCGATAATCCTGAAGAGAAAGAATACAGAGCTGTACACCAGGTAGTGTACACTGCGATCAGCGGTCGATAATCCTGAAGAGAAAGAATACAGAGCTTTACACCAGGTAGTGTATACTGCGATCAGCGGTCGATAATCCTGAAGAGAAAGAATACAGAGCTGTACACCAGGTAGTGTACACTGCGATCGGCGGTCGATAATCCTGAAGAGAAAGAATACTGAGCTGTACACCAGGTACTGTACACTGCGATCGGCAGTCGATAATCCTGAAGAGAAAGAATACTGAGCTGTACACCAGGTACTGTACACTGCGATCGGCGGTCGATAATCCTGAAGAGAAAGAATACAGAGCTGTACACCAGGTAGTGTACACTGCGATCGGCGGTCGATAATCCTGAAGAGAAAGAATACTGAGCAGTACACCAGGTACTGTACACTGCGATCGGCGGTCGATAATCCTGAAGAGAAAGAATACAGAGCTGTACACAAGGTAGTGTACACTGCGATCGGCGGTCGATAATCCTGAAGAGAAAGAAAACTCGAACGGTATCCGCGCTTACTTCAATCATCTCAGTTCAGTGACTTTCAAATTGGATCTTTTGGGGTCTTTTTCGATAATCCTATCCTATTGTAGGATCAGGACTATGCAGTGACTGTAAATAAATAAAATAAAAATAAATAATGCTGGACAGTTCACACAACATTATCTAGCCCAAGCTAAGCAGAGCTTGTGTTATGTGCTTGTGTTATTTTTTGTTATGCATAGAAAATACCCAAAACACCCTGAAAAAATATCTGCGATAGCACAAATATTTGTTCCAAGGCGGGAATCGAACCCGCAACCTCCTGCGTCACAGGCCAACCTACGCCCGCCACGCCACAGAGGTCATCTAACTGTAGGTGGGTATTTATGCAAAAAAATCGTAGAGCTTGGTATCACCAAATCTCGCTTCCTTTGAAAGTTTATTTACTGTTTGCAAAAAAGAACCACTATCTCAGTTTTACAATTAACACAGGAGTATGTTCCTAAACCTCATAGATTATACGCTGTTAAGTTTGAATAGTTGTTATTTTCTTTCAATATAATAAAGTACTATGTAAATTAAAAAACAAAAAACAAACATAAAAACACGCCTTTTTCCCCGAAAGAGTAAGCAAAGCCTCAATGGGCCCTCTTTACACCGTGGGTTGCACTATCGTTGGAATACAGACGTGTCAAGTGGTGAGCTCATCGCCGTCATTGCTATTATTATTATTTATTTATTATATTTCCTACTTTAGAAGCAAAACGAAGTTTTATCATTTGTCACTCACGTCGGATACTTCCGAGCTGAAGAAATCTATACCTTATCTCTTCCCGGGGTCAAGTGAGCAATTAGCGCTGTCACTTTCTTGCAGCTATTGTTTTCTTGCCCATTCTATATTTTAACATACAGTGTATGTATTCAATTCCATATTTTTTACAAGCTAAACAAATTAACCAATGGTTCTACTTTAAATTTAAATGTAACCCAAAAATTTCGTTCCAGCGGGACTCGAACCCGCAACCTCGCCTGTGATCGGCGATGCCTTTACCAATTCGGCCATAGAACGATCTATGACGCTGAAGACGAAATTTGTGGGCACTATCAACTCGGCTATAGCGCCGATAGGAGCCATCTTCAGGTGTTTCAAGAAACCTTCTAGTGACGATGATGATGATTTTTTGTTACATTTAAATTTAATGTTATCCATAAATTGTGGTTTACACTTGAAAAATAATAAACTATGGTTCTACTTTAGATCAATCTACTACTTACTTCATATCAATAGTTTATTTCGACTCAACTCTGCATATGTCATTGATTACTAGTACTTTTAAAGGACGTTGGGGGAATAACCTTTCATAAGATGTAATTCAAATTCAGCCAGGTGGAACGGAACTCCACAAAGAGGATAGAATGGGCTCCGGTAGAGCTAAGCCACCGTGACAAGATTTGATTCCTTTGTCTGGCTTTTTGGCAGATATTTCTTAATACTCGTAAATTTTGAAGGTTAGTGAAACTGATATCGTATTTGAAATTAAAAATATTTATTTACAGAAAGAATTACACAGCTAATACAAGTAGGTATGTAAAAATAAAAAAAATACATATGAAACAGTTGTGCTACCTGAAGAACGCTGCTAAAGATCTAAAGGTAGCTCAACTGATCCAAATCACTACCAGACGGAAGCTACCCTAAGATGCTGACTGCATTGCCACGATGAATGGCAATTTTAATGCGTTAAGACAGATATCGTATGTTAATGGCCAGGTTCAGAGCTTTTGGTTATATTAAAAATATTTTAGGACAAAGTCACCTTAGTACTATCTACTTAAACAGTGTACAACCTACTAAGTTATAAATAAGCTGATTGTAGAGATTTAATTAAAAGCCAGTATCAAGAACCTATAAAAACAACCCTTAACAGTTTTTAATGCTGGACAGTTAACACAACATTATCTAGCCCCAAGCTAAGCAGAGCTTGTGTTATGCAAATCAAATGATCTTATCTTGTGGGGACTAGATGACTTATATACTTAACACAATACATTACATAGATAGATATTTTTTATTATACATGGAAAATACACACATTGAACAAATATCTGCAGATCGTACAAATATTTGTTCCGAGCCGGGAATCGAATCCGCATCCTCCTGCGTCGTAGGCTAACCTTCGCCCGCCGCGCCACAGAGGTCGTCAAGTTGAGATAATTGCTGAAAAAATATGGAGGGCGTGTTCCTCAATATTCTTTGTTACACATAGCCATTTCGGAAAAAATACTACGTTTACAATGTAAACGTATATGTAAACTTTACATATAGCGCTTGTTTCAGTGTCAGCCTACACAGCCTACAAACATGCGTATTGCTTGGTTGCAAAAATACTACGTTTACAATGTAAACGTATATGTAAACTTTACATATAGCGCTTGTTTCAGTGTCAGCCTACACAGCCTACAAACATGCGTATTGCTTGGTTGCAAAAATACTACGTTTACAATGTAAACGTATATGTAAACTTTACATATAGCGCTTGTTTCAGTGTCAGCCTACACAGCCTACAAACATGCGTATTGCTTGGTTGCAAAAATACTACGTTTACAATGTAAACGTATATGTAAACTTTACATATAGCGCTTGTTTCAGTGTCAGCCTACACAGCCTACAAACATGCGTATTGCTTGGTTGCAAAAATACTACGTTTACAATGTAAACGTATATGTAAACTTTACATATAGCGCTTGTTTCAGTGTCAGCCTACACAGCCTACAAACATGCGTATTGCTTGGTTGCAAAAATACTACGTTTACAATGTAAACGTATATGTAAACTTTACATATAGCGCTTGTTTCAGTGTCAGCCTACACAGCCTACAAACATGCGTATTGCTTGGTTGCAAAAATACTACGTTTACAATGTAAACGTATATGTAAACTTTACATATAGCGCTTGTTTCAGTGTCAGCCTACACAGCCTACAAACATGCGTATTGCTTGGTTGCAAAAATACTACGTTTACAATGTAAACGTATATGTAAACTTTACATATAGCGCTTGTTTCAGTGTCAGCCTACACAGCCTACAAACATGCGTATTGCTTGGTTGCAAAAATACTACGTTTACAATGTAAACGTATATGTAAACTTTACATATAGCGCTTGTTTCAGTGTCAGCCTACACAGCCTACAAACATGCGTATTGCTTGGTTGCAAAAATACTACGTTTACAATGTAAACGTATATGTAAACTTTACATATAGCGCTTGTTTCAGTGTCAGCCTACACAGCCTACAAACATGCGTATTGCTTGGTTGCAAAAATACTACGTTTACAATGTAAACGTATATGTAAACTTTACATATAGCGCTTGTTTCAGTGTCAGCCTACACAGCCTACAAACATGCGTATTGCTTGGTTGCAAAAATACTACGTTTACAATGTAAACGTATATGTAAACTTTACATATAGCGCTTGTTTCAGTGTCAGCCTACACAGCCTACAAACATGCGTATTGCTTGGTTGCAAAAATACTACGTTTACAATGTAAACGTATATGTAAACTTTACATATAGCGCTTGTTTCAGTGTCAGCCTGCACAACATGCGTATTGCTTGGTTGCAAAAATACTACGTTTACAATGTAAACGTATATGTAAACTTTACATATAGCGCTTGTTTCAGTGTCAGCCTGCACAACATGCGTATTGCTTGGTTGCAAAAATACTCAGACTCGATTATTTTCAATCAAGGTTTTTCATTAGTTTTTCATCAATTCGATATTTTCAATATTTTCATTCGTGATTGGAGATTTAACATTCAAGACTTTTCATTTGAGAATTTCCAGTTGAGAATTTTCATTCGAGATTTTTCAATCCAGATATTTTACTCGAGATATTTCTTTCGGGATTTTTCATTCGATAATTTACATTTGAGATCTATTGGTCAACATATTTAATACGAGATTTTTAATTAGAATATATAGGATATATATGATATGTTTTATTCAACAATAATCTCACAGCGACTTTACAAAACCTGAGAAAATGTTAGTAGTGACGAGTTTACCCTCGAAGTATGGAGGTCAAAAGTAGCACAAAAAATTGTGTAGTGACGTACAGCCCCTAACCCCTTAAAATTTACCCTAATATGAAGGTAATAATGTAAAAATAACTACTTTACCTTTACTTTACGTAGCGTGGCAATGCAGCCAGCATCTTAGGGACGCTTCCGTCTGGTAGTGATTTGGATCAGTTGAGCTACCTTTAGATCGCTTGCAACGGTCTTCAGGTAGCACAACTGTTTCATATGTATTTTGTACATACCTTGTATTATTATTATTATTCTTTCTGTAAATAAATGTATTCTTTACCTGCAGCGTAAGTAACACGATAGACTGATTCAAAGAACAACATCTCTAAATCCCCGCCGGAGCGAGACAAAGCATTCTGCGTTATTTTTGTCCAAACATTTCTGAGGATACCCATTATAACAGCACAACACCAGCAATTACTTATTTGTCGAGTAAATGTTGTACTTCAATAAGGGTTAGCTTCAGGCTGGCCCTATTTATATGTATCTTAGAGCAATGCGGCCTCCGTTGCTTTAATGATATGTATAAAGCTAGTAATTAAGGGAACATCAAGGTTCGTTTCCATTGCACGGGGTTGCCGTAGTCATATCTATAGTCAGGAAATGTCAACACTTGTAGGTAACAGTCCTTTCGGACTTTCGCTCGTTTTAAGAGAACAAATAGAGAGAGAGAGAAAGAGAGTCTGTTTGTATTTTAATTTTCTTACCACTTCTATTTTCGTAACAACTAATTCTCCTTAACCTATGTTGTCCTACTGCTGGGCAAAGGTTTCCCCCAAATTCTTCCATTTGTCCCTGTCCTTGGCAGTCTCCCACCACTCCTTCTCAAAATTTATAAGATCGTCTCGCCAACGCTTTCTCGGCCGACCCCGAGGTCGCCGTCCTTCAGGTATCCAGGGTGTGCTGATGTTCGCCCACCTGTTGGGAAGCATTCGACAGACGTGACGCGCCCAGTCCCATTTAATGAAATGAAATTAAATGAAATAATGAAATGAAATATTTATTGATTGTGAAACTAGTTATAAAATAGTGTTCAAATGTCATGCTAAAAGTCCTCTAGTTCCTACCATAAGGTGTACAAATCAAAGTTAAAAATAGAAGTTAAAATCATTGAAAAATAGTTAAAAATAGAAGTTAAAATTTAAAACAAATAAAGACAAAAACAATAATCTACTTATCAGTTAAAATTAAATTATTATGTCATGCAAATTATCATTCAAAAATTCGTCAACAGAATAGTATGCCTTTGCAATCAGCAAGTTGTTGAGAGCATACTTGAACTCCGTAAGACTTTCTTTGGCACGTATTAACAACGGTATTTTATTATAAATAATTGGTGCCATACAAAATACACTAATACGCATAAGGCGAGTTTTACAAGAGCGCAGATGCAAGCAACCTTCACGCTGGCTGCCCGTGGGGTACATGACAAAAAGATTTAAATTACTCCTCACAGACATGGCAACCTCGCTTATATACAGCAAGGGTAGTGTAAGTATCTTTAGACTCGTAAAAAATTCCCTGCAAGAATCTGTTTATTTTAAGTGTTTCATCGCTCTTATACAGCGCTTTTGAGCAATGAGTCTCTTACAAATGTCGCTAATATGTTCTTTCCATGTCAACTTTTTGTCAATCGTTAAACCTAAAAATCGCGTTGAGTCAATTTCATTAATTTGAATACCTAAATAATTGATGTCCATTGGCACTAGATTTCTATCTCGTTGTTCAAATGTCATAATATTAGTTTTATCCAAATTTATTTTTAAATTATTGTATTTTAGCCATTGAATTAAATGTCATTAAGCCTGGCTGTTTTGTCACCTACGTCGGCCACCAGTCAATACCAGTCAGAGAACGCAGCGTGGTGTTTCTAACATGGTCGGTTCTCTTGTAACCCAAAATGCTGCGTTTCACGAATTATTAGATCTATTTGTATTTATATATCTATTTTATCACAAGTATATCTAGTATATCTATTTTATCATAAATATATCATATAGTACTTATGATATATTTATCATAAGTACACAAGTGAAAATTATTACACAAGTAATACAACGTGCTTAGCCTAGCTTAATATAATTAAAATATCCTCAAAACCTGTGACACTTTTAAAAAAGATGTGCATGTCGTAAATTCCGCTCACAATCCAAATGACATCAAAATTACGACTTCTGTAGCGCGTCGGGCGAGTAGCCGGCTGAGATGCGAAAGGTTGCGAGTTCGATTCCCGCTGCGGGACAAATATTTGTATCCTCTACAAATATTTGTTCCGGGTCTAGGTGTTATTGTACCATGGTACTCGTAGTTTCTGATACCCACGTCACAGGGAATCCTAGAGTGGGATCAGGACTTTATATGACTGTTGGGTGTTATGTTATGTTATGTTATGTTAAATAGCAGTATAATGGGAACAGTAGGTAGCCGTCATTTTCAGTTAATTCAATATTCTTATTGCATTCAACACAATATTAATTACAAAGAGCAGCATGTTAAAACAGTCTTTAGAACTGACAACATGACATTCGAAGAAACAACCTCAACATATGTTTTAAAACTTCATATAGGCAGGTGTAGCGCGAAGGTATGGAACACTCGTATTTGGGATAGCTTTGTATGGGTTTCAAATTAAACGCAATGAACCCTATTTCGTTTCCATGGCAACGCGTGGCCCTGACGCGCTCAACCAATCAGAGCGCGTCTGTTCGCACATGCGTGATCCGATGTGCAGCGATCGAAGCGCCAATGACAGCGGCAGGTATGATCAACTTTGGCTGGTCAATCGAAGGCAGTCGGCCCAGAGGATAAATGCAATGCGCACGCGTTCATGTTATTTCGCTCCGCGATCCGACCGACGCTATTTTAAACATTCTGTGTAACTGACTGTATCATCCTACCTATGTTGTGTTTTGTCTGCTAATTGTGTGTGTGAACGATTAAACTTTATTTCTTTTAACCTAACGTCTGCGTTGTGACTGTGGAACTCCACTAACCCTCGGACTTAGCGTTAAATTGGCGCTCCAACTAAGTGGCCGAATCACGTGCTCGACGCCGTGGCTCGAGTAGGCTCGAGAAAATACGACCTAGTGACCCGGACATTCCTTCCAACAAACGGCGTGCTTCGCGAGTGACGCGATAATGCCGCCGGTGACAAGAAAGGAAGCGGTCCGGCAGCAACAACAAGAAGCAGGAGAACATGAGGAGGGTGATATCACACCGAAAGGGGACAACGGCAGCGTCAGCGGGGTCAGCATTGCTGACGAACCCATTACTTGCGGCTCACAGCCAACGCAGTCGCCAGCGTTCCAAGCCCCCTCGGAGCAGTTTCTCTCCACGTTGATGGAGACCATCACGCGCACGCAGGCAGAAGCCAACCGGAATCTGATCAGCGCGTTCTTCACCAGCAACTTCAGCACGTCCAGTCCGAGCGCACCTGCACCATCGACACATGTGCCTGCATCCGCACCACGGACGAGCATCACCAGCGGAGCCCCAGCGCCCGCCGGAACCTCCTGTGGGAACTTCAGCAAATGCACGGTGCGATTCAGCGGGTCCTCACACGACGGCGAAGTGCTGGAAGCGTTTCTAGACTCTGTAGAAATCTTCAAGGAGTGCGCAGCCGTCAGCGATGACCACGCACTCCGAGGACTACCGATGCTGCTAGAAGGAGAGGCGGCGATATGGTGGAGAGGCGTCAAAGCGTCGGTCATATCTTGGCCCGACGCCCTCGCCCGGCTTCGTGCGACATACGGCGTGACCCAACCGGCGCATAAAATCTTCAGACAGATTTTCGCCGCTGAACAACGAGACGATGAACGTGCAGAAGTGTTTCTGTGTCGCATTAGGGCATTGCTAGCGAAGTTACCGTATGTGTTACCGGAGAGTGCTCAGATCGACATGTGTTACGGCTCGTTACATCGTAGGGTTAAAAAGAGAGTGTCCCGCGAGTGTATCATAAGTTTAGATAAGTTATTGTGCGACGCACGGATCGCGGAGGATGCCGTAAGAGAGTCCAAGGAGGTAACGACCAACCCTCAGGTGAGTTCGATTGATTACCCAAAGTTGGCCCCTGCCATAGATCGAAAGGGAAATTTACCCGCGAATTCTACCCCAAATACGAGTGAGCCCCGCCCTAGGAGAACCCGCTGTAATTTTTGTAGAATGTTCGGGCACTCCGCTGAGGAATGCCGCAACCGGGAGAAAGCCGAGTCGGGTATGCCTATTACGAATAATAATAATAATAATGGTGATTCGCGTAGAGAAATTCGGTGTTACGGTTGTGGGAAAGTGGGCGTGGTCCGATCGAAGTGTGATGTGTGCAACGGGGATAGCAAGAAGACGACCGATTTTAATGTTGCGGTTGTAGATAGCAAGTTGTCGAGATGTAGGTACGATGTCGAGGAAACGTCCGACATCGGAAATAATTCTGAGATCGAAACTTTAGTAGCGCACGCATGTAGTGCAGTCACGTACAAAAGTGCTTCGCATCCATTAGTAAATATTAATGTTATGGGTCGTAGCGGTGTGGCGATAATTGATACCGGTGCCACTCATTGTATTGCCAGTCCTAGTTTATATAAAATAATGTTAGATTCCGGCGTGGAATTCCGCGAGATTGAATGTGGTATACGCCTGGCTGACGGTTCAAGAGTAGAGAGAAAGTTATTAGAGGCTGAAGTACCAGTGACCTTGGAGGGACGCGAGGTATCAGCTGACTTTTTGGTGCTACCCGGCGACGAGACTAGGACGCTCCTAGGCGTCGAGTTCTTGTCACGAGCCGGCATGGTGATGGACGTTGCCCACAGTAGGTGGACGTTTGCGAACGAACCCGAACGACCACATGATTTTGTTTGCGAGCGTCCGTTGAGTTCGTCCGCTGCGGAATTGGTGCGTGCCGAATCTGTAAGTCTTTCTTTGCGTGAAGATGACGGATCCAAGCTCTCTTACGAGAAGAGGCGAACACTCGACGAGTTTATTGACCGTAGGTCCGCGCAGCTCACTGATAATGGACCCGCCACGGAGTTCGCTATGTACCATATCAAGGTATGTACAGACATTGCGTCTCCACCTTATAGGATGTCGCAGAACAGGAATGAGGCCTCAAGGAGCCATTTTACTCGCGACCCTGGTAAGTTCTCAGGCCATGTCATCGTACCGGGAGGTATCCAGGTGGACCCCGATAAAATTGCGGCGATTGAAGGTATGGCTATTCCACAGAATGTCAAACACTTGAAGTGTTTCTTAAAAACTTCTAACTGGTTTCGGAGTTTTATCCCTAACTACGCAGAAACTGCAAGGCCCCTCACAAGCCTCCTGAAGAAAACAAGCTCTTGGAAGTGGGACGCCGAACAACAGAGGGCATTTGAACATATCAAGTCCCTCCTGGTAACAGCCCCTGTCCTGCGTGAAGCAGATGAGACGAAGCCGTTCGTCCTCTGCACAAATAGCAGTGGGTATGGTCTAGATGCAGTCCTCATGCAGGGGGAGGGCCCTGATGAAAGTCCGATAGAGTACGCGAGCCGGCTTCTCACTAGCGCTGAACGGAACTACTCGACGACGGAGCGCGAAGCTCTAGCGGTCGTATGGGCAGTAGGTAAGTTCCGCGGCTATATAAAGGGAGCTGAGATTAAAGTTAGGACGGACCATCAGTCCCTACGCTGGCTGATGAGCCAAAGGTCCCCGAGCGGTCGATTAGCCCGGTGGGCTCTAATGTTGCATGAATTCAACATTGTTATCGAATTTACCCCCGGACGTTCGAACGTAGTGGCAGGCACACTGTCGAGGCCTGTAGGCTCGCAGGACGCTGATGGTGACGTGGGTCCTCCAGTCGTCGACATGCCGAAGAGGAGCAGTAGAGATATCCACGACAACCAACGAGCTGACCCCGAGGTATGTAAGATCATCAACGACCTGGAAGCCGACGAACCCTCCAGGGGGAGACCGTGGTCAGACCGTGGGTATACAATATCCGACGGGATTTTATACAGGTACAGCTTAGAGACCGACGACGGCGGGGACGCACGCCTAGTGGTACCTGAGCATGAGCGCAGCAAGGTTATGGTGGACCTTCACAACGCGCCTACAGCCGGCCACTTAAGCGTGGAACGGACGGTGAGTCGCATCCGCGCACGTCACTACTGGCCTGGCATGCGCACTTTCGTGACAAACTACATCAAGGGCTGCGTCCCGTGCCAACGGTACAAAGCTGATAACAGAAAATCGGTGGGATTTTTACAAACATCCGCCGCATCTAGACGATTCGAAGTGCTTTCTGTGGACCATTTCGGGCCCCTATTCGAAACACCGAGGATGAACTATGTAGGCCAGGGCTAGTCCGCGAAATTTATTCCACGCCGCGACAGCCCATACAAGATATGATATATGATCATTAGCCCCACGACATTTATATTAGAAAGCACGAAGACTGTGGAACGGGTAGGCAAATATCACGTTTCGCACCTCACACCTTTCATCGGTCCAATCCAGCCTCCGGTCAGGGAGAAGAGAAAGCGAGGTAGGCCGCGCCGATTCATAACCGAATGCTAGCCCAACAGCGAGGGCGCTCAGTAGGGCTATCGGGGGAGATTGTAGCGCGAAGGTATGGAACACTCGTATTTGGGATAGCTTTGTATGGGTTTCAAATTAAACGCAATGAACCCTATTTCGTTTCCATGGCAACGCGTGGCCCTGACGCGCTCAACCAATCAGAGCGCGTCTGTTCGCACATGCGTGATCCGATGTGCAGCGATCGAAGCGCCAATGACAGCGGCAGGTATGATCAACTTTGGCTGGTCAATCGAAGGCAGTCGGCCCAGAGGATAAATGCAATGCGCACGCGTTCATGTTATTTCGCTCCGCGATCCGACCGACGCTATTTTAAACATTCTGTGTAACTGACTGTATCATCCTACCTATGTTGTGTTTTGTCTGCTAATTGTGTGTGTGAACGATTAAACTTTATTTCTTTTAACCTAACGTCTGCGTTGTGACTGTGGAACTCCACTAACCCTCGGACTTAGCGTTAAACAGGTCAATTCTTTTAAGGGGCTAGTCTGTGAAAACCCTTGAAAAGTGGTGTTTTGAAAAGCCTAGAACTTTCCAAATTTAGCTTTATTCTTAACAATATTTAGATCAGAAGAAAGAACACTTCAGGCTGAATAAAAATACGTTGGGGTTTTCTAAAGTTATTTCTAGATTTTGTGTAAATTGAAAAACTACCTACCCATTTTCACGAAATTGATCAAAATAGAGCATCTACATATGAGCCTAAATCTACGGAATTACAGCTATTTCTGAGAAATAAAACACTTTAGTATCATGTCTATACACATAGTTTTAAAAGTATGCTGGGGTTTTTAATCTTTTCATATAAAAGATGTGTAAAAACACGAAAACATTTTCAATTCGCCGTATCTACACGATTTCTACGCCATTTTCTGTCATTCCGTGGTTATCCACGGCGCTGGAAGGAAGGCCCTCGTTCACTTTTTTATTCACAGGTGAAAACGGACAACCGGTTACTTCGATATATCATTACAAAAACTTGTATTATTTTACTGAAAATTGTTGGTTTTCGTTGTTATAATTGTAATTCGGGTAATAAGAAACCAATGCAAATTCTTATTTATTTGAGGTTTGTGAAAATTTACCGGACTGACATGGTTTGACAGTTTAATCATACAGTCGTGAACACAAACCAATTCTAGAGATCCACCAACTTATCTGCAGAATGAAATGTATGTAGCTGATAGAAAAATGTAGGTAAATGGTTCTAGAGATAAGTTGGTGGATCTATACTTATAACATTGCAGGCCTCCGTAGTCGCTCGATGCAATTCTACGGTAGCATACTCACGAAGGAGTTTATATTGTGACCAAAAGAGTTTCGCTTAGCGATTTTCCTTAGAATATGCCTAGCTCTTTATACTAAGTGATTATCGTTTTTTTACAAAAATGTACTTGCTTATTTCCCGACTTACTAGTGAGAAACGATATGTTTTTTTTTTTTTATTTATACTATCATTCAATTTTTATCTATGTTTGACTGTTTGTTACTAATAATAATACTGGTACTTCAAATTTTGATATCGAAACAATAAATAAATAAATAATGCTGGACAGTTCGCACAACATTATCTAGCCCCAAGCTAAGCAGAGCTTGTGTTATGGGTACTAGATAACTGATATACTAAATACAATATATTACATAGATAGATACTTTGCTGATACAATGCTGCTATTCAAAAAATCTCCATTAAAGTCCATGCTTTATTGGAGGCGGAAGATGAATAAACTGGTCAAGTGCGAGTCGGACTCGCGTGTAGAGTGCTCCGTACAAGTATGCTACCATATAAATAACTCTGTCAACATAGTAACAACTAGACCAATGGAACTTAGTATAGTCCTCGATAAGTCCTCGGTGAAACGTAGCCACACATTTTGTACATATTTTCGTTTCCCGTCGGAATTTAAAAACGTATAGCACAAAGTAATTAATTTTGTAAAAATTTAAATAACCTCCAACGTTGAACGGCTGGACTGATTTTGATCAAACAAAGCTAAGAAAACTCCCCACAAAAACAATAAAAAAAAAAAAAACGGTTGATCCTTTCGGGAGCTACGATGGGACAGACACACAGACACGCCAAACTTATAACACCCTCTTCGTTTTTCGTCAGGGGTTAAAAATAAACGAATTCAGATTTTGGGTACCTACTAATTTTGGACGAAATTTATAATATAAAATACAAGCTAGGTATAGGTACCTACTGTCACCCGCGACTTAATTTGGACGCGTTATATTATTTGTAGTAGGTACAACTATAATAACTGGGTTATCTGTGACATACTAGTTCCTCATAGATAATCCAGTTGATCAATATTAATTTTATTGTAAGTTAGGTATGAGGTATGAGGTTGACGTGTTTGTATGAGCTTGATCATGTAACAAAAATGTATCCTAAATATAATCACCGTAACATATTATACGGTGGATATCTGAACAATTTTTTTTTATTATGTGGTACTAAATACTACACATATGAATAGTAACATCATACATTACATATACGGTGCTTAAGACTAGTGTTGATATTCTTTATTGCACTTAACTACTTCTGAAAACAAAGGAATCGAATCTTATCATCGTCGCTTCTTATCGTCGTGCTTGTACTATTATTTATTCTGTGTATTGTTTTTGTGTTCTTGCTTAGTAAACGAAAACTGTACGAAAAAGTAATCCTAGACATTACAATCGCATTATATCGTAGTTTAGTAGTAGTAGAGTTTTTTTTTGTGAAAGAGTTCGTTCAGGAATTTACTACCAACCACAACTACTACCAGTAGTATTTCTGCCGCAAAGCACTAGTGCTTGTATTACTGTGTTTTAGTATGAAAGGTATAGTTGCCGGTGAATGCAGTGCAATGCCACAAGGGGTGGACGTGACATATGAGGTAATGGATTATTAAAGGCAGACGTTACCGCTCATGATCAGGTGGGCCATCTGATTGTTCCACGTCATTCACGAAGATAAAAAGTGGGGGATTGGTGCCAGTCAGTCAGTGGGAGCTCAACAAACAGTGACTCACCAAAGCTGAAAAGTGGGTAGGTCGTGTGTGGCGAGTTATGCAAAGGCGATACTCGCGACGAAAAGTACGCATGTGAACGCTCTAGAAAATGCAAAATGGCTAAAACAAAGTAAATAAGTACCCAAAAGAAAAGTTTCTTCCAATTACTTAGTTATACCTAGTAATTTTGAACAAACTGAGGTGTGTATAACCTTTTTCCTTACAAATATTAGCTGTTAACCTACAAACGACACATAGGCCAGTCATCTTAAACATTCCAGGTCGTAAAAAAATTGCAAAGTTCGCACAGCTCTATCGAAGTTGCAAACTTGGTTTTACACAATTGGTATTTATCCTAACAACATCCCAAAAAAACAGAACCTTGCAACTTTTTGCGATCTTACACGATTTTTGTGTCTACGGTGACTGGCCTAACAAGACTGAAGGGGATTCTGAAAAAAAGGACTGGTTGCCTACAAGATAACAAAATCAGCAAATCAAATCTATGATTTTCAGGATTTTATAAATTGTGTCAATTCAAACAATACCTGTGTAAAGGTTCTGGAAACATGGGATTTTTATAATTATCGAGATCACGAATCACACACATGCTCCAGTTTTTTTTACATCAAACGTACCTGAGAGAGATTTTGCTGTAAAAGTAGATAGGGAGGATTGAACCCCAAAATATAAACTAGTCACGGTGTTGAGTTAAAATCACAATATATTAACTAGTTTTTTTTAACACATTGTTTTCTAGAAGCCGTACCAAAAGTTATGGCAAGATGTATAACTGCAGAAATAAAAGAAGAAATCATAATTAGTGCTATTTATACCAGAAAGTAGTAGTAGTAGAGCTTTTTTGAGAAAGAGTTCGTCCGGGGAAGTACTACCACCATACCTATTTCTGCCGCAAAGTAGTAGTGCTCGCATTGCTGTGTTCCGGTTTGAAGGTGCCGGTGAAATTACAGGCACATGAGACTTTTCATCTTTATGTCGCAGGGTGGCGGGCGCATTGCAATGCCACATAGGGTGCGTCCTAGGTGAACGTGTCCTATGAGGTAATGCACTGTTCATAGGCAGAGGTTACCGCTTAACATCAGGTGGGCCATCTGCTTGTTACGTCATTCATTAGTTAAAAAAAAAAAAAAAAAGATAGGAGATACTTGTAGCAATATTTACCAACGTATAACTTCATCGTTAGGATGATTTAACTGACTGCTATAAAATAAGGTATACACCACTATTCCAAATACAACAAAAAAAACATGGATAGTCAGTATTCTATAAAGATTGACTCTATGCAAAAAAAAGGTACAAAATAACAATTTCCAAAAATAACCATAAAAAAAGCGGCCAAGTGCGAGTCGGACTCGCCCATGAAGGGTTCCGTAGCAGCAAGTAACATAATATAAAAGTTCTTGGATGGATTACGATTAATGACGTATTCAAAAAAAACTACTTACTAGATCTCATTTAAACCAATTTTGAGTGAATGTTTACATGGTAATGTACATCATATATTTTCTTTAGTTTTATAATTCTCTTATTTTAGAAGTTATGGGGGGGGGGGGGGGGGGGCACACTTTATACCACTTTGGAAGTGTCTCTCGCGCAAACTATTCAGTTTAGAAAAAAATTATATTAGAAACCTCAACATCATTTTTGAAGACCTATCCACAGATAACCCACATTGATGAAAAAATAAATTTGAGTTTCAGTTCTAAGTATGGGGAACACCAAAAATAATTGGTTTTTTTTAAATTTTTGTGTAAAATTCTAAATGCGGTTCACTGAATACATCTACCTACCAAGTTTCAACAGTATAGCTCTTATAGTTTCGGAAAAAAAGGCTGTGACATACACGGACAGACAGACAGACAGACAGACATGACGAAAAATAAAAGATAAAGATAAAGATAAAGATAAAGATAAAGATAATTTATTTGCTTAAACATATGTACAAATTGATGGTATAAATATTAGTAGGACACAATATGAAAATCCAAAGGGAATCCATAAGGGTTCCTTGTCTTTGAGTATGGAACCCTAAAAATGGGAACATTTGGTCAAAACAATTTAATAGTGCATGCGCCATGGAAAGCTACCAAGTTATTATTTCTACGCGTCACGTGTCATCGTAAAAAGTCAAAAACAAGTATTATATCCATAAATTTATTCGGATTTTGTCAAGAAAACAAAAGTTTAAATCTTTTTAATTCCATTTGAAAAAAAAACACTACGCTGATTAAATTTGTACCGAATATACTTGGAATAGTCATTTAATTTAAATGTTATTTGTGTTTAAATTCAAAAATACAAAGAATGTTAAAAGGTATCTTACTAATATTATAAACGTGAAAGTTTGTAAGTATGGATGGATGGAAGGATGGATGGATGGATGGATGTATCTTTGTTACTCTTTCACGTAAAAATTGCTTGATGGATTTGGATGAATCTTGGAACGGAGATAACTGGACTCCCGGAATAACATATAGGCACATTTTTATCCCGATATTCCCACGGAATCGAGACCTATGCGGAAAACACCGCAGGGCGCAGCAGCAATGCGAATACTTTTCATCCAATGTTTTATTTATCTTTGTTTCTGTGTGTGTGTGTGTGTGTGTGTGTGTATTTTTGTGTGGAATATTGTTTGTTGACTGTTACTACTACATCCATGTTGGTGACACAAATAAATGTTTTTCTTTCTTTATTTCTTTCTTTTCAATGTACCAGGCGAGCAGCAGAATGCAGGAGTAATTTGGTAACCGAATATCCTATCCTAATTACTCTTTCACGTAAAAACTACGGGATGGATTTGGATGAAATTTGGAATAAAGATAACTAGACTCGCGGAATAACACAGGCACATTTTTATCCCGATATTCCCACGGGATCGAGACTTACGCGGGTGAAACTTACTTCACCAGCGTAAGTCTAATAATACTAGCTTTATAATACTCCGCTACTTAATAATCCTGCGCAGACGAAGTCGCAGGTTACAGCTAGTAAAATTATAAATTGAGTACTAAAGAAAAATATAATACACAAATAAAAAGATTCAAACATTTACAAGAGAGCGCCAATGTTTAGGTGAATAAAGGTGGTGGGTGTTTAGGGTGTTAAGGTGGTTTTGGCGCTAGGCACTAAGCACTTATGCGAACTGAAATGCACTTTGTTGCGTCCCAGCAAGGTTCGTTATTTTTTTTACACGATGTGAGCCTTTTGTTCTTGCTATTATTTATTCTGTGGTCTTACTTACAGTTTTTTTTTTCTCCCAGCTCAATAAAGTGTATAACTGAGTTAGTAGTTATGTTACCGCACATAAGATTAGTAAATCTTGAGCATATTCCGTTTGTTGAACACCATAACAAAATCCCTAGACATGCGAACAGTAACTATGTTACATACGGCGCACATGCTTAGGTAAAGCACGTTCTAAAATAATGTTACACTAAACAAGTATTATTTACTAAATAATAAAAAAGCATTAATGTTATCACGATATAATAAACACAGTTTTAAAGGGAATGATCGTAGCGATCGTACAGATCAAAATCATTACAGATAAATATTTACAAAGACATTGATCACTAATATAAGATAAAAAACTTTAGGCGCGAATATCTCGTAACAATATTTCTTGTAGTTACGGTTGTCGCAGACTACGTATTTGTACACTGATGGTAATAGCATAGCTCTCTCCATGCATAGCCCGCTGTGATACTTTGAGCTTTTGTGTGTGTGATAGTTAGCGATCACGTCTCAGTCACGTAAGTCATCTCTGGCAACACGCACTTATTAAGATGACTGAAATAAAGTCCTCGAGTGGCGACCAACAACCGGACGACGCAGTGTGGGAGGGGAACTTCCAATGTACCAAACTTTATAAAGGTCGCGGGAAGTCTGTGGACGGAGGCGGCTCAAGACCAGTCGTCGTGGCATTCTATGGAAATGTTATATTTCCAGCTGGGCGGATGATGATAATTAATAAAAATAAGGCAAGTAAATATAAACATGTTTGTTTTCCCCTAGGTAGGTACATACCTACTTATAACTCACTTTTTTTATTTTTTGTTGTGTCTAGCTATTGCGGATCAAGAGATACAGCGTTTGTCAAAATCACTTTTTTCGTATGGGGGCCCGCTTTAATTTTTAATATTAATAGAATAACAAACAATACGTCCAAACTTTATGACCCTAATTAATAATAAATAATAATAATAATGTTGGACATTTCATTATCTAGCCCCAAGCTAAGCAGAGCTTGTGTTATGGGTACTAGATAATTGATATACTTAATACAATATAATACATAGATAGATATTTTTTATTATACACAGAAAATACCCAGAACACCTGAACAAATATCTGCGATCGCACAAATATTTGTTCCGAGGCGGGAATCGAACCCGCAACCTCCTGCGTCGCAGGCCAACCTTCGCCCGCCGCACTACAGAGGTCTTCAACACAATTGATTTTAGGGTTTGAATTTCCTATAATCCTTTCATAAAGACGCCAAACCAATTCATGGCATGTTTCAAGAAGTAGGTACTATTATTTATTCTGTGGTTGTACATGGAAATTAGAATTTAGAAGCCGATAAATGTTTGAAAATGTCTTACTAGTCATGTCAAATGCAACGTCCTCGCCGCGCCGTTTTTTTATGCCAATTTGTGGTCAGTATGTTTCAATTACGTGAATTTCTTCCAACATAGTTTGTAGGTACCTATATAATTTATTTGTTTCTTTATCCGTCTTTCTGTACAAAATAACTCGAAAAACTGTTACTATTTTGACGAAATAGGATTAAATTAATAGTTTTAAATAATAAAATCAATGTATGAGCGTTTTTTTAAACAGCCCTACACGTGTAGGTTTTTTTTGTTTTTATTTATTTCATACACAATATATTTTACACATTTAATTAGGTATAATATTGTACCTTAAAAACCTCCAAAGGTTGACTAGGTACAATCGCCAAAAAGTAGGCGCACATACACATTCAAATTAATATAAACAAACAAGGTAGGTATATTAGTGGATGAAAGTTAATGGAAAAAAAAACATCAGCAGGAAGTTTGGCAGAATAGTGAGTTTTGAGGCGGAGAAAATGATCTAATTTGGGCCCTGCTGGGAAAAATCCTGATTCCCAAGATATTTTTCTGAGCAAGGTCCGTCGTTCAATACCGGTTTAAATTGGGTTGTATGGGTTTGTACGAGGTTTTAATTGATTCTTAAAGTTTAAGACTTGTATGAACTCTAGGGAGGTAGGGTAGGCTAAACCCTCTGTTTTTAGGAGTTGGAAGGGTTTTTTTAAAGGTTTGTAGGGCTTCTTAGGTTGTGAGAGTTTTTAGGGCGTTTTTGATTTAATTTTGTTTTTTTTGTTCCTGTATTTTTTGGTTATTTTTGTGGGTTTGTTCATTTCTTGCCCATGTTCATTTGCGATTCGGTTATGATGGTTTTTATATACTAACTTTGCACCCATATTGGTACAGTAATTGAAGTTGTTGACCACTTTGTCTATTTGGGGTAAAATAAAACGAATAAAACTGTTATAAAATATAACGAAACCTGAAGCACACAGCATAATATGTAAAACACAACATGTGCACAGAGATTTCTCAAGTATCCAGTAGTGGAACGCCTGGGACTTCGCCCGCGTGCAGTTTTTGCTATACAAACTTCAACATCCCGCTGCACCACTTTAGGGTGTGTATTTAGGAAATTCCTTTCTTAGTGCACCGCTATACCACAAAAGAAATGTACCAATGTGAATTTCAGGTCCTATGACCTAGGGTTTAGACTTCGCGTTGATAGTCAGTGACTGAGTCAGTCAGTCACGCAACGATTGTATAGGTGGTATACATTGATTTTATTTTCACATTTATCTGATTACGTACAGAACAAAAATTCAATGAAGTAATTGACAAAACAAGTAATGTGTTTTCTACACAATTGTACGGTTGAGAGGTTTGTTTACCTAATTAGTTCCAAATCCCACCGCAAGGTGGAGGTCACAGGTAATGGAATAGTGTCAAAACTCGATGTGTCATTTTCACAGACCACTCTCTTAAGATAACAGGTTCGCCCTTTGAGTCCAGTTAGTCATGATCGCTGAAACACATTTTATGCCAACCAAAGGCAGAAATCTTCGTAGAAAATAACGACTCGCGCCTCATGAAAAAGCAGTTTTTATTGAATATCTCGTAAAACATAAGTAAATATTTTTACAGTAAAACCTCTGCTTTGTTGTATTTATTTTATTTATCCAATTTTTTACCCATCATCAACTCCATTTTAATAAACAATCAAATCTTGCCAAAAGTTCTAACTTTTGGCTAAGAGATAACTTTGGGCTTTTTTTTCTATCGAGAAAATATTGTTCTATCGTGTTTCTGGTACAGTGATCCCTCGGAATTATAATGTAGTATCCATGCATATTTATAATTTGAATATTGTACTTGATTTAGTCAGTTACAAATAAAATCTACGGCTGCTAATTTTGCGTTATACCCCACCTTAAGTTATCGAATCTAAATAATATTAGACCATTAGAGGAAGGCATTACATATAAAAACTAAACTTAAACAATTTTACTTTAAATTAATATTTAGATATTATAAATGTCGTACATATTATTTCTACCGAACTCCAAAAGAACTGAAATTATAGAATTGAAACTATCGTGGTTGAGAATCATTTTAAATAAATAACGGCTTATTACCTTTTTGTTGTGGAAATAAGCCGTTATTTATTTAAAAAGAACTCCAAAAGCTTCACTTTTGAACAGAGCTAAGTAATTAAGGACTGCCATTTCTTTGAGTTCCCTCCACTTGATTTGCATCACAAATCCAAGTTTGATGCTGTTTTATCTTATTATCCTGATGTAGCAGATTTCAAACAATCTTTTTTCACTATCTTGTTATTTCAGTTTTAGGCTTGATATATAACAAAGTTGGCGGATGTCTAGGACACTTCACTATCCAGACCTCTGGCTACGAGCTATAATGTAGTTCCATAAACATTGAGGTTTTGCGTAATAGGGTAATTTTTCTACATACCTACAAATGAACCGGCATACAAATGAAACTATAAAAAGATGGGTCTTAAATATGGCGCTATAAGTCAGAAAAGTTACATTTCTTACAAAGCCAGGTTCTTAGAACAGCTTTTGTACATTAAAACGTACGTTGGATTAAATAAGATAATTTGCGTGCATGAAATGCGGCTTTATTCTTTAGAGGCTTTTATTTCTGTCCGCTCGCGGCTTCGCTCGCGTTTTACCGGGATGATAAGAAGCCTATAGCGCAACCCAGGTCATAATCTATGTGTATACCAAATTTCACCGAAATCGGTTAAGACATTTTGGCATGATTGCGTAAAAAACCTAACGTGTACGCAGGGATCGAACCAGAATTCTTGAGCCTGGATGATTTTGAATACTTGCGTTAGAGCGTAGACTAACAAAACACAGACTGACAATCTCATACAAGAAAACGTGCATCGATAAATGATTCCCTACAATGACGCTAGATGTCACTGAGTGTTTTGAATCTTCTGAATACGAAAATGCTTTTTAACCCCCGACGCAAAAACGACGGGGTGTTAAATGTTTGTCGTGTCTGTGTGTGTGTGTGTCTGTGTGTGTGTCTGTCTGTGGCATCGTAGCGCCCGAACGGATGAGCCAATTTTGATTTTGTTTTTTTTGTTTGAAAGGTGAATTAGGCGGGAGTGTAAGAACACTGAGAAGCTAAGAAGCTATGTTTGATCAAAATCGGTTCAGCAGTTTCATAGCATTGGTTTTTTTAATTTTTCAAAATTAATTACTTATTACATGTAACAACAATATATGTGTAATAGTTTACAACGATAGTTTCAAAGACCATAGTTTCATAATTAAAAAATTAATTATATTTTAATATTTATTCTTAAAAAATTAGAAGAGATTAATTGGTTTAAAGTGCTAATTGATTGATTCCCAGGCTATTGGCCAGAGCCATCTAGAGCCTGGAATTTAACCTTTTTTTGAGTCACAAATGTTAGTGGTCTATTGTGTTTGGTTAGTCTATAGTTAGAGAAAGAAGCTAGAGAAGGTCGTATAACCCTCCAGCAGTGAACACTAAGGGCTTGTTTGCACGTGCGATCACCAGTTTGCTTGATGCCAGGGAATACTGACACACCACTCTCCCATCCACAGCAGTATACAGCCTCTCATAGGTTCTGGCTCTTAAAACAGAAGTCAACATTCAACAGTCTCATTAAACTACTGTTGATACTCCAAACTACTTGAAGAAAATTACATGTAAGATGCATCTAGGTGGCCCACTAGAAGAGCTTTTTCAAATCGATGGACTTCATTGACATCTGTAAAAATATTGGTGGGAAAATAAGACGTTTAAAGAGGAAAACCATTACACGAACCTGCAAGCGGATCTCGTCACACCACCGACAAATAAAATATAGCTCAAATATATTGTAACCCAGAAAGAAAAGACTATTCACGGTTTTCACGACATTCTCTGTAAGCTTCTGAAAAAATATGATAATGAGACAATTTGTAAAGTCAATTTGGGTTGAGGAAAATGTATCCGCTGAATTCCCTCATCATTTGGCAGCTATTTATGAAGCTTTTAAATTTATCAATTTCTGTTTTGAATGTAATTCTGTTTTATTACATTGATGGAGCTTTATTTGACTACGTTTTTTTATTGTACCATAATTCATAATCAAATGAGAGATTTTAGGAAACATTTTTACATTTCATTCATTTGGAGTTATGCCTTGTCAGTAGCGATATGTATGTATGTATGTAATAATTCTTACCAAAATAGTCTCGTTACCAACAAAACAGTACCTTTAGTACGATAATTTGTCAATATTCGATTCAATAGTCAATTCCGAGCCTTCAATACATTTTCTGAGAGCGTCCTTAGTTTTCTCCTCGTTTTCGTTAGGGGCGCTGCCAGTAAATGTATGGAAGGAAACGAAACTTCATATAGTTTCGAATACTGACAAATTCTCGTACTAACCCCCCAGATAAGTGCACCGCTAGCCATAAACTAGCAGAGCATTGGTCTGGTCAATGTTCCGAAGATTCACCGTATGACTGGAAAACACGAAATACTTTTTCAAACAGACTAGTATACAGTGATGTAAAACTAATGTGTGCAATAAAAAAGTCAAACATAAATAATTCACTCGCAAAACCAGATGCATGCACTGCCAATTTCGTAACAGTCCGTAAAGATATTTGTGGATTATTTCAGACTGGAACGGTATTAGATGAGATTGAGAGTGTTTCGGAAATAACTATGATTCCATACGACTCACTTGGTTTCGCTCAACTACGCGAGCTACTAGCAAGTTAGGGACCATAGCTGGCGAATTCAATATCAAACAATTGAAAAACTATTGTCATAATTCCCTGGTCAAAAGGAGAAATCTCTTATATACTAGCACAACATGCAAACTAGTTACCACAATCAGCCTGTGAAGCATACAGTGCGCACTGGTGGTGTAGTGACCAAACTTCTGACTGTTGGTTCTATTCCGGTTGTATACAAATGGATTTCTCTAAAGAGTCGAAAAATTTAAATAGGCCGTGCAATATTATTTGTTTTTAACCGGTAAAAGAAATGCGAGGATAACTACATGCCCTAGAACCAAAACTTCAAGATGGTTTTATTATGTGCTGAATGAATGAAAATACTTTACATACGTACATACGTCATTGTTATTTATTTATAGTAGTAATGTAGTTTATGTATGTTTAAAATTTGTTATATATTTTTTTTTGGTTATTATTAGGTATAAGTAGGTATATTAGTTAGTCGTAGTTTAGTTATTAGTATATAGCTATAGTTAGGTCTAGGTATATATTTATGTAGGTATATTTGGTTTGCGCACCGCCGTCTTTTAATTTTGTATTATCCTGTCCATCCAAAGGTTGTCTGGAATAGATCGCTTTTAGCGATAAGACCGCCCATTGTACATTACTGTTATTGTTTTGGTTATTTTATCTTTTTTTTTATTTTTTATATTTGGTGTGCAATAAAGTGTTAATCTATCTATCTATCTACTTTATTGCACACCTTACAAACTAGTGCTGAATCCGTTCTCCAAGAGATCTTTCATCATAGGTCACAAGGCCCTTGTAAGAATCCGTACGAGTCTACGCTTGCTGTTATGCGCTAGATTTGAGGCGACTGCACTGTGACATATAATTGCAGTGGCTAAAATGTATATCTGGTCTAGTCACCTAAGAATAAGGTTATGTTGTTCCACTAAGTTGCCTATTCTCTCAAAGTATTTATCCGTAATTTTTTTATTATAAATTAAATCGCTTTTCTGGGTACCTGAAAACGCTTTTGCTTAAACCACTGAAACATTTTTTTCCTTCCTTACAGAGTGTTCTGAATGACATATGGTTCTTGAGCTGGATGTTTTAAGATATGCAGGTATTTAGGTACTCGTTATAAAGATTATTAAGGCGAATAACTTAAACTATAATCATAACGATACCATGAAAAGTAAAAAATATATGGTCTGAAAATGTTTGAGCTTTTAAAGTACCTCTCCAGTGATTTGAAGTACAATTTAATTAGAATAGAATAGAATAGAATAGTAATTTATTTTCATTTCAAGCACATACAAATTATATAAATTACAAATAATAAATCATAAATTAATGGCTTGTATATTATTAAAGTATGTTAGATTGAACCTACACTAAGTCGAGTCGACTTGTGTTGTAGGTTCTGCTTACCTTCCAGGGACTTAGTATTATTTGTACGTTAGTATTATTCCTTACTCTGTGGTATTATGTAGCCATAACCACAGAGTAAGGAATAATACTAACGTACAACCATAACTATTAAAATACATAACTTTATTAAATGATGATCAAACAAAAACAAAAATCTAATCAAAACAAATCAAATTCATGAATTTTGAACTTTGGATACATTTGAATAACAAATAAATAATTATTAACAAAAATAACATTTAATAACAATTATTTAGTTGGTTGAAATTAAATCAAACAATCACACAACTTATGAATGAATGGGTGAGATGTTCTAGCTCAGTCTCGTTAGATAACACGTAATACTAAACCTAGTTGTCTCTCCAATAGCATACACTAGGAAGATTTGCCGTAATCACCACGCTTGGCAGATGGTGATAGCTCTATTTGACTTTTACGACATCCACGGGAGGAGATGGAGGGGACTATTCTAAAGCCACACATCACAGCTAGTTATTATACCCATTTTACTTATTACCAATACGGCAAGTACCTATTCACTTAATATATAATTATTGACTATAAATACCACTTAAACGGGGGCGATATTAATTACTATATACGATCCTGTATTATTTACTGTTACCTACCTTCCTACTCTCTCTGTCCTGGGGCCCAATTCTACTAAACCAATTGTGTTTATTGTTAACTAGCGGCTCGCCCCGGCTTCGCACGGGTAGCCCCCGGTGAAAAACAGCCCGCCCGCGATATTTTATTACTTATAATTTCTCCCGTTTTTTACACATTTACCACTATATCTTTGCTCCTATTGGTCGTAGCGTGATGTTATATAACCTATAGCCTTCCTCGATAACTGGACTATCCAACACAAAAAGAATTATTCAATTCGAACTAGTAGTTTCGGAGATTAGCGCGTTCAAACAAACAAACAAACTCTTCAGCTTTATAATATTATTATATAGTATAGATTAGTATAGATGAATTGTCTGATAATTGTCACTTTTGACACTTTTCGTATTCTACTAACTTAACATAATTGTGACCATTTAGAAACAATCGTAAAATCTTTTACGTTTCGCAAATTCCTAATCTTAGATTTGATTTTTAACAGACGAAATCAAGTACAATATTCAAATTAAAAATATGCATTATAATTCCGAGGGATCACTGTACCAGAAACACGATAGGACAATATTTTCACGATAGAAAAAAAAACAAAGTTACGTCTATTCTTTGCCTAGATTCGATTGTTTGTTAAAATGGTTCATAATTATTGGGTATTTTTTTTTTGTTAAATAATACCAATACAACATTGCCGAGGGTTACTGTAAGGGTTTTGTAAAGTTATCTATATTTTACGAGATATTCAATAAAAACCGCTTTTTCAAGCGGCGTGAGGCGTTTTTTTTTAATGTAGATATCTGCCTGGTGTTGGCGCAGTCGCCGGATACACAACCGCTTACCGCAGATAAAATAATACTCACCGCTTACTCATGTAAAGATCGCCGCAATCCACTTGCCAACCATTTTATATACCAGTTATAGAAGTTATATTCGTATTTTTTTTTTTTTTATACTTCTTAGATTACGGAACAAATAAGAGGCCCACCTGATGTTAAGCGGTAACCTCTGCCTATGAACAATGCATAGGTCACGTCCACTAAGGACGCACCCTATGTGGCATTGCACTGCGCCCGCCACCCTGAGACATAAAGATGAAAAGTCTCATGTGCCTGTAATTTCACCGGCACCCTTACCCTTCAAACCGGAACACAGCAATGCGAGCACTACTGCTTTGCGGCAGAAATAGGTATGGTGGTAGTACTTCCCCGGACGAACTCTTTCACAAAAAAGCTCTACTACTACTCCACTACTATACTCTACTACTATAATCTCCATCCTAAGGTTGTCTGGAAGAAATCGCTATAAGCGATAAGACCGCCCATTGTACATTTCTGTTATTTTTTTGTTATTGAGTTATGTTTTGTGTTTCTGTGTGTTATTTGTGTACAATAAAGAGTTAATCTATCTATCTATCTATCTATATTTATATTATTTGATAATTAAAAGACCCGATGACGGAGTATGCTACGTACAAAGATTGAGTTGAAGGAGATATAAAAGTAGAGGCAACTATACAACCTACATGAGTTTATCTATTTTTAATAGGTAAAAAAGAAGAAGAAGAAAAAGTAAGAAGCATCATCAAAAAATTTACCAAGCCGTGTTCATTATCCTGTTTCTTCTTGGAATCTAGGTGATGTAGCGTTGGATGGAACCGGAGTAAATTTCTTAGTCAACCCGATATGATACAAAGCAAGCTTGAATAAACACTATTGTTAATGTATTGAACAGAGATAAAGTAATATTGGGCTTTCTCAAATTAACAAGATAACCTGCAGTTGGAGGCGTTAGAGCTAGGGTAAGCTTTAGAGTAAGCTTTAGAGTTTAACTAGTAAGCTTAGTTGGACACTTCAAGGAGCCTATATCACTCTTAAGATTACTAATAGTCTTATAACGACAACCCATTCATTCAAATCCATAAAGCCGTTTAGTTGCAGCAAGGTAAACAAAAAACTTCTTAGAAAAATCCTTAAGGAACACAAAACTAATTTAAATAATCAATTTAAAATCATTCATTGGGGACAGGATCGGTCAGGAACTACTCAATCAAAAATGCAGTGGACTTTTTTGGTAAAAGCCTATAGCAACATAAGAAGTTGCTTCAAAATGAGTTGCTAGTATTACTTTGATAGGCAAAGGTGTAGGACCATCACAGAGGAACATTTCACCAATTTTGTTAGAAATAGGAGATGGGAGGGAACAGTTACTAAATTAATTTAATATTCTTAACAATATTTTAATTACAAAGAGCAGCATATTAAAACAATATTTTGCACTGACGACATGATATTTGAAGAAACTAGCCACTAAACATGTTGAAAAGCCTAGTATGGACCATTCTATAAGGGGTGAGAAGCGTTACCAACATAACATAGCATGTCTTAATTTCATATACTTACGAACATCTTTGAAATTAATGCAAATTTTAATAAGGATTGTTGTACTTAATCTAAGTGAAATAAAAACTTATCTTATCTTATCTTAATAAAAAAACAATCCCGATGTCCTTAATAGTTTATCTTATGTTGCGACATCCGAAGGACAACTGATAGAGCACTGTACGATGTCTTAACCAGCTGAAAAAAACCGAAAAATTAAGTTAAATAAGTGAGTGCGTCCGTATTCATACCATCAATGATATAGTCCGTTCAGCCAAATATTATCGAATGGGTGACTGACTGAAGCTTGCCATCGAACACACCACCTGAGAAGTTAAGGGTACCCGGAAAAACTTGAAAGCTCGAAAATTGCTTGTAAGTGAGAATAAATTATTTTATTTCGGACTTAAAGCAATTCTGTAAATAGATTTTTGATCCCTCGGTTTTGTAAGATAGGCAGCCACTTTTGTCGCCACTTGAGTTAGCTGTAATTGGGTATTTTTTAGCTAGTTACGTAATTAAGGCATTTTTAGTAATGAAAGTTAATTTCGTACAAACCATTTTGCGTCCTTAGGTAGTCGTCGTTTCGTATGAGGTAGTGCTGGCCTCTGGTGTCAGAGTTTGTCAAGCAAAAGTAGTTGAAGCACATTTATCCTTATAAATGTGCTTTTTTGTATAAAAAATTCAGTTAACTTATATAAATTAATTTGATGGCTTTTCACATCAAATTTTAATAAACATTTTAACAATAGGTGACAGTGTAGTATCAAGTCCACTACCACTTTCTACTTCTGCGAGCATTGGGATATTGGGAGTCGAAATTTCTAACGAGGTCCAATATGGGAGTCACATAGAAGTGAAGGCAGCTCTAACTTCTAAAAAACTTGGGGTGCTTAACCGTGCAAAACAGTATTTCACGCCAACTCAGCGCTTACTACTTTACAAAGCACAAGTTCAGCCGCACATGCAATACTGTTCTCATCTATGGCACGGGGCCCCTAAGTACGTGCTTCGCTTTGACTCCCTACAGAGAAGAGCCGTTAGAATCGTCAACGACCCCAAGCTCTCCAGTTCACTAGAGCCGCTGAGCCTGCGCCGAGACATTGGATCGCTCTGTGTGTTCTATCGGCTTTACAATGGGGAGTGCTCTGAGGAGCTGTTCAATCTCATACCCGCTTCCAGGTTCTATCATCGCACTTCTCGACAACGCAAGGGAGCTCATCCACACATCATCGACACGTGTGTGTCTCGTACAGCTCGCTTTACGAGATCTTTCCTCCCCCATACGTGCAAGTTGTGGAATGGGCTCCCTCCTGAGGTGTTTTCGCTAAACTACAACATGTGCCGCTTCAAACAAAAGAGTCTTTCAGGGCAGTCAACGCATTGGCAATACCTCTGGTGTTGCAGATGTCAATAGGCGACGACGGTAACCGCTTACCATGAGGCGGCCCGTATGCCAGTTTGTCGAGCCATTACATAAAAAAAAAGATTCCAAACATTACAACTTTTTAAAAGTAACAGGGCTAACATACATGGCAACTAAAATTGCTCTCATGCGGATGATTTTCGAAAAATAACCTACATTCGAGACAATTTGGTCCCGATGTGGGAATCGAACTCTCGAGTGTGTTAGCAAAGGGTAAAACGGGACCCTATTACTAAGACTCCGCTGTCCGTCCGTCTGTCACCAGGCTGTATCTCATGAACCGTGATAGTTTGCCAGTTAATTTTTTATAGATTATATATTTCTGTTGCCGTTTAACAACAAATACTAAAAAACAGAATGAAATAAATATTTAAGTGGGCTCCCATACAACAAACATGTTTTTTTGCCGTTTTTATAGATAATGGTACGGAAACCTTCGTGCACGAGTCCGACTCGCACTTGGCTGGTTTTTTTAATACTTACGTCATAGAAAGAGGCCAGTGAGAGGTTGTACATCCCCCCAGCAGTGAACGCTAAGGGCTTGTTCGCACGTGCGATCACCAGTTTCACTGATTGCTTGACGCCTGGCAGAAGTGACACTCCGCTCTCCCATCCACAGCAGTATACCGCCTCTCCTATGTTCTGGCTCTAAGACAGAAGTCAACAGTCTCATGTTTCTACCTAATGTTGAAACTCAAATAAAAACTTATAAAGGTTAATGTAATATGCATAGATTTAAATAACGAGATGCGATTTAAATTTTGTCATAGCACCAAACACGACCGCTCGCGTATGTACCAAGTCATAGACTGGCTGTCGTTGGTGTATTACGAGTAAATCCGATTTTGACACCGAAAAACTGTCCGACATTCTAGTATTATAATATGTCTATATTATCATGTAGAACCTCATAATATGTGACCCATTTTTTTTAAATCAAATCAACAGGCTAATAGTATTGGTTTGAAAAACACATCCTTTACACGAACCTGCACGCGGATCTCGTCACACCACCGACAAATAATATAAAGCTCGAATATATTGTATCCGAGAAAGAAAAGGCTATTCACGGTTTTGGCGGCATTCACTGTAAGCGTCTGAAAAAAATATGATAATGGTACAATTCGTAATTTTGTTTGAGGAAAACGTATCCAACGAATTTCCACATAATATGGAAGCTTTTTAAAAATCCCTTGAAAATCTCTGATTGAAAAAATTAATTCATAACCCAGAGGGCTTTCTTTTTATTGACTCCTATGAAATCCGCATTGGAATATATAATGTCGGTATGATTCTTACCAAAATAGTCTCGTAACCAACAAAACAGATGAGTGCACCGCTAGCCATAAACTGGCAGAGCATTGGTCTGCTCAAAGTGTTCCGAAGATTCACCGTATGGCTGGAAAACACGACATACTTTATTCCAAACATATCATGAAAAATGTATATTAAACTGATGTGTACAACAAAACCCAAATTGCATTTGCATTAATATTGATTTTGACAAAGATTTAAATCGTAGATACGCCCGACACCGAAATCTGTTGCATTGTATTTGAATCAAAGGTCTGACGCACGCACACTAGTGAATAGTTAGAAATCGTGATTTTGTCTATAAACTTAACTTATTTTTTTTTGTAAACTACTTGGATGACGGATCAAGCAAGAGGCCCGCCTGATGTCAATCGGTAACCTCTGCCTATGAACAGTGCATTACCTCATAGGTCACGTCCACCTAGGACGCACCATATGTGGCATTGCACTGCGCCCGCCACCCTGAGACATAGATGAAAAGTCTCATGTGCCTGTAATTTCACCGGCACCCTTACCCTTCAAACCGGAACACAGCAATGGGAGCACTTCTGCTTTGCGGCAGAAACAGGTATGGTGGTAGTACTTCCCCGGACAAACTCTTTCACAAAAAAGCTCTACTACTACTCTACTCTCTACTAACTGTTGATATTACCATTTATTATGCAATCATATTGCACGAACTTTTGTGAAAAAATAAACGACCAGCTGACACTGTGTCTAATTGTGCAGTGAGACCAAATGTGCGAGCTGTCTTATTTCACGTGGAAACATTACGGCGCGGTCACTCAACGGTAAGGGCATATCTACGATTTAAATCTTTGGATATTGATTAACCCGTCTACTAACCTCAAAATAAGTTTGTGTTGTTCCACCAAGTTGCCCATTCTCTCAACGTATTTATCCGCAAATTCCTTATTGTAAATTAAATAGTTCTGATGGGTACCTGAAAAAGCTTTTACTTTTACATTTTGTGAACTTTCCACATGAGTGAATGCTCACTGATATACGGTTGTTGCGCTCCATGTTTCCAAATATGGAGTTTGTAGTTTGTTTATTTTGTGCTCCAGATTTTTCAATAAAATTATGAGAATGAGCAATAGATTTTTATCACAAAGATAATCAAGGGCAATGAATTCTGAAACAAAGAAGGTACCTACATATAATTTAAAAGATCCATTTATAGAAAACCGAGATCGCGATCCTGGTGGCCAACATACTACGATCATAAATCCATCCGCCTGCCAAGCGTAGCTTCTATGGCAAAACCCTCCATTATTTACCATATCTACAACAAAAACCGGCCGTCATAGCATTATATGGGAGAATCCTTTATCAGCCTAAGGGACTTCTAAAGGTTCAAAATGTTTTTTGTTTTACATATATAGACCTTTGTTTGACCACGATCTCACCTGTTGGTAAGAGACGATGTGGCTGAAGATGGAGCACAAAGGTCTAGAAGGCACCTTATTCACTGTAGCCTTGAAGAGACACTGATTATAGTTTTCAGCAAAGACAGACGACGGTAGTGTTCCACCCCTTAGCAGTTCGCATTATAAAGGTAGAACTGAAACATGTAGTACGAATAGAGGGTATACTAATGGGGTAAGGATGGTACCGAGACGTGCATCTGCTTGTCCTATGATGAAAAGGAGATGGTCAGACATGAAGTTCCTGGGAGCATTTCCCGAAATGTAACCTATAGAAGATTGAAAGGCATGCGACCTTACGGCGATGTTGATAATGGATGTACGTTCCTACCTTCGAAGCCCACTTTACAGTCCTGCAGCAGGTTCTGGAAACCGTCGCCGAGCACTGTCAGCTGGCATATCAAGTGCATTAGATGCGCCTGCATAGTGACATCGTTGACCATCACGAAGTGCGCGATATAGCCGAATGCAACCACCACAGCTATGTACGCGAACGGGTAGCGAGCTGGCGTGTTGTACGGGAAGGGGAAGTAGGTGCCGATGATCAGGTTGTATTCTATGTCGTCTACCAGAGGGTAGATGAACCTGTAAAAACAATTCTTAGTTGTAGAGTCCGCGCCACGACTGAAGTCCGAGGGCCTTTCCAGGAACTAACGGATAACAGAGGTAGATTCTCGCTTTTGTATTTTTGCGCATAGAAACTAGCGCTCTTGTCACTGGACTGGCAGTCGTGGCGCGGACTCTAGAAATCCAGCATTCAGCCTTCGAAGTGTCACTTTGTGTGGTAATCTAGTCTACCCACAATAAGTACTAAGCTAAAAATAAAGTTGTGAGTACATACATACATAAACTCACACCTGTTTCCACGAGGGGTAGGCAGAGACCACATATTTCCACTTGCTACGATCCTGACACACCTATTTTGCTTCATTCACTCTCATCTCATTCTTCATACATGGTCGTGGTTTAAGGGTACTTTTGACGGTCTGAATACGTTCGCCGAGGTTTTCCCCTTCCCACTGTCCCATTCACGCTCGTCTTATGTACCCGTTTCGTCAATCTACTATCGTCCATCCATTCTAAATGCCCAAACCATCTGAACATACCTTTCTCAATCCTAGTATTGTAAACATATTCTCACCAGGCAAGTAGGGTACAATTTCCCAAAGCGATGAGCAGTTTCAAATATTGTTCGTTTTGCTTCGCCCAGAATTCTACCAGCATCCTCCGTTTTTCTGTCTTGGTATCGAAATAAGGAGATTCCATAGAAGCCGCAAGCTTCTTGTAGGCAGATTTATTATCGAACTTGGAAAACAAAATACAAATTACGTAATTAAAATTGAAACTCACTCAAACTTCTAGCGGTATTATTATCTGTACAACAGACACGTTCCGTTTCTGACGAGACTTGAGGAGTTTCCCAGCTTACCATAAATTGAATGTAACAGAGTGTTTTTAGTTGAGTTGACAATTAATAATGTTAACGGTGAATAGGAGTCTGCGACATCATCTTTATTTGAAGCTTCTTTATTATTTCCACAAGGTACGGACAGACGTGCTCAAAAAAAAGCATGCTCATAATCTGCAACTGTTCACATTTGCCAGCAATTCAATTCAATTCAATTCAATTTATTTATATCAGACATTGTCCATATTTTGTTAGTTGCGCTTATAATAATGTTAGTAGGGAGGCACATTTACAATATGCATGCTTGTTATAAGTAAACATGCTATCGTGTTCAGACGTGCTTAGCACGCCCCCTCCCACCCGCGCCTCTGGTAGCATGCTCAAAAATCAAACGACTGTTGATTTTTGAGCATGCTCGAAATAAGCCTGTTTGTCAATGTCTGGACACACGTGCCACTCAATAAAAGCATGCTTTCGTGCACTAGCACGATTGAAATATGAATACAAATGAAATTAAATCAATTGAATGTGCACATTTCTGTAAAACAATCGTTAACTCTTTTCTTTTATACTTAATTGAGACATAACAACACTTACCTTGTTCTTGTACCGGTACAAAGTAATAAACTGTAAAAGGCTTGCGTTGATACAGCTCACTTGCTCATCCACAGATATATCTTCACCGAAACAATACCATATCTCGCCACACATCAGTAAAATGAACATCACTTTCACCGTACTCCCGTAAAAAAGGTAACGCAAGTCCTTTTCGTTTGCAGATAACCCTGTAAAAAAGAAAATCTTCCTGTTACCATGCCGTGGTGTGTCCAGGCCTGAATAGACTCTGAATGTCGTTAAAGCAAACTAAGGAAATACGCCAGAGAATGAGCAGCAGCATCCACCTGAGTACTTAATAACAATACTGAGATCACCAATGCGCTTGCTAACGGCAATGTAAAAAATTAAGTGTAGAATTTATTCAGATGTTAAATAAATAATGCTGGACTGCTCACACAACATTATCTAGCCCCAAGCTAAGCAGAGCTTGTGTTATGGGTACTAGATAACTGATATACTTAATACAATACATAGATAGATATTTTTTACGAGTATTATAGATTTAAAATACCCGGAACACCCTGAACAAATATCTGCAGATCGCAAAAATATTTGTTCCGAGGCGGGAATCGAACCCGCAACCTCCTGCGTTTGCGTATTATTACAAACTTAATAATAATACAACAGTTACAAACAGCAATCAAAGGTGCAACAATGGTGTGGTGGTTCAATGCACTTGTTGAAGAGTGGTCGATGAAGGAGCTGATAAGAGGTTGTCGAGTCCCTTTGTTGCTATACATAGGTAGAACAGGAGCAGCTAGGCACCGAACTTAGGAACAAACAAAAGACTTGCTTCCGTTAGTAACTAATTAAGAACAGTTGCGTTATTGCTACAAGTCGGTCTACGTTAACGGTCTACGTCCAACCAGAATACCTACCACTACCACATAAACAGCCATATAGGTACTTTTTAACCCCCGTCGCAAAAACGACGGGGTTTTATAAGTTTGACGTGTCTGGGTGTGTGTGTCTGTATGTAGTGTCTGCATCGTAGCTCCAAAACGGATGAAAAGATTTAGTTTTTTTGTTTTTGTTTGATAGGTGAATTTTTCGGGAGTGTTCTAAGCTATGTTTGATCAAAATCGGTTCAGCCGTTTCATTGAGTTGAGGTTTTTTTTTATTTTTACAAAATTAATTACTTATTATAGTAATCTAATTAATCTACGGTTGCAGTCTTAAGGTCGATTATTCTTCTCTTCTTATAATGGCTTCTGAGTAGTGCTCCAAACCGTTTCTCCAATATCAAGTGATATAATTATATTTTGTAGAGTCAAGTCGTCAAGAGTCTGCGCCATGTTATAACCCATTTTAAATGGTGGCTTAAAAACCGACTTTTAACAGGGAAAAAAACATCATTTCGAAAAGACTCGCAATACACTTAAATTTCACTACATAATACATGTACATATCCATTTACTTCCCAGTTAAAATGCCACCAAAATTACACGAAATAACTCAAAAAAAACACAGATGTAATTACATCAAAGTGACGACGTTTCTTTCCAAAATGGCAGATTTAATCTAGGGACGATTAACTTGAAGCAAGCTGAAGCACACCAACTTGATACAAAGTAAGCACGTTGTCTGCGAGACGTCCCGTCTGAAGATAAACTGGAGCAGGCGAAGTTTCAACGGAGAGTGTTTAAATTTTCAACTCCATTGTGAGTTTAGTTTTAATAATACTTTGCCAACTTATGCTTCCTGATTATTAGAGCTGCAGTGTTTTTGTTAAATGCAGTATTTTTTGGGTTTAATTCCTCAAAATTTAACTAACTAACGGAACCATTATAGGATAACTCTCACGACCTATTTTCTCCAAATCTAGTGGACGAGAAAGTTATTATTTGGCACATAATATGCAGAGCCAAACGACCTTTTTTGTGAAAGAGTTCGTCCGGGGAAGTACTACCACCATGCCTATTTCTGCCGCAAAGCAGTAGTGCTTGCATTGCTGTGTTCCGGTTTGAAGGGTAAGGGTGCCGATGAAATTACAGGCACATGAGACTTTTCATCTTTATGTCTCAGGGTGGCGGGCGCAGTGCAATGCCACATAGGGCTCGTCCTAGGTGGACGTGACCTATGTGAAAATGCACTGTTTATAGGCAGAGGTTACCGCTTAACATCAGGTGGGCCATCTGCTTGTTCAGTCACTCAAGTAGTATAAAAAAAAAAAAAAAAAAAAAAAGACCTCTGTAGCGCGTCGGCCGAGTAGCCGGCTGAGATGCGAAAGGTTGCGGGTTCGATAACCATTGTTTGTATAATCTGCAAATATTTTTTCCGGGTCTGGATGTTATGGTACCATGGTACTCGTAGTTTCTGATACCCACGACACAGGGAATCCTAGTGTGGGATCAGGACTATGTGTGTGACTGTTGGGTGTTATGTTATGTAATTTTACTGTTTTTTATTACGAGCGTTGGGATTCTGTCGTTACAACGCTAATCAGCAACATTAGTCAGTTGAATATTAGTTGGCAGTTGGATAGGTAGCTACCGAAGACTGGACACAGGTTCCCTTGTTGTTAGGACGCTCGCTCATTAATTTTTCCAGTATTTAGTCAGTAGTTAGTTAGTATTTACCCGGACTTGTTGATAAGATTCGTTGGTATAAGATTTGTCCTGGCTGGTAGCTTATTATGGAATGTGTTATTACTGGAAGAAAGCGTTAGCCGAGTCAGTCGTGGGAAGCAATGGCGGCGATGAGCTCACCACTTGTCACGTCTATATTCCACGATGGTGCAACCCACTGTGAAAAGAGGCCTATTGTGGCTCTGCCTACCCCTTCGGGGAAAAAGGCGTGTGTCTATGTATGTATGTATGTTAGTCAGCGTAAGGCCAGTAGCCTGGCGATAGGTACGAGGTAAGCACCTTCCTGAAATCTTTGATATTTGAAAACAAGTAAATACAACTAGACCTAAAGTTTTAAACACTTAAACAATCAGAACTCTCTCAAAATACATAAAATTGTCGGACAGACAGGACATTTGGACCACTGCCTCAGACAACAAATATGGATCATATGCGAGACCAAGGAATATACCTACTACCTATTGTTGATTAGATTTGTTGGTATAAGATTGGTCCTGGCTGCTAGCTTATTATGGAATGTGTATAAGCGATGGTAGCCTAACGGTTCAATAGTGCAACTCAGAATCCAACGATACCGGGTTCGATCCTAGGCTCCGCACCAATGACTTTTCTAAGTTATGTGCGGATTTCTATCGCTCTGTGCTTCGGAGGGCACGTTAAACTGTCGGTCCCGGCTGTTATTGATTAATAGAAGTCGATAAGCCATGTCAGAGGCCCTCGGGCAGCTTGACAAACTCTGACACCAGAGGCCAGCACTACCTCATACGAAACGACGACGATGGAATGTGTTATTACTGTAAGAAAGTGTTAGCAGAGTCAGTCGTGAGATGCAATGGCGGCGGTTAGCTCATCACTTGGCACGTCTATATTCCACGATGGTGCAACCCACTGTGAAAAGAGCCTACGGGGAAAAAGGCGTGTGACTATGTAATATGTATCTAAGTGTGTAATAATTTGGAATAAGGCTTTGAATAATATTCGATGATTCAAATAAACGTAGTCATACAAGTTAATGTTTACCCGAGCGAAGCCAGGTTTGCAACTAGTTATGTCTAATAATATTGGCTCGATTTCATAATTTATTGTATCATCGGAACATGTACTCTATACATGAACATGAACATGAACATGAACATGAACATGAACTCTTGCCTCATACATCGCTTCGTGCTTCGTCTCGTGGCTCGGCCACACCTCGCGTGATCGATGGTAAATAGCTTCCTGTTTTCTCGTGGTGAGTTTGGTAAACTGCTCGGAATTGTCACGAGGTCCTTTGACTGGTGCCCAAAAACCGCTACGGACACAAGCGCTGCGAGGCGCGAATCGAGCCGCGGGCGTCTATTTACACTCTTGTCTCATGCCTTGCCTCGCGCCTCGTCTCGCGTCTCGTACGCGAGTGTAAATGAGCTATCAGAGGGGCTAGTCTGGAAATGTAACAAGCATCTTACACGGGCGTGTGGTGTACACTTCACGGATTTTTGTATGGAAATTGAGGTTCTCAAGGTGCCCACTAGGGGCGCTCTACATTTTCTCCATACTTAAATCCGTGTAGTGTACACCACATGCCCGTGTAGTTGCTTGTCAAATTTGCAGACTCGAGGCTCAGGTATTAACAGCTCTTAGAGCATTGCAGGCCTCCGTAGCTCAATCGGTTAGCGAGAAGTGCGTCAAAATCAAATATGTGATTTGAACCATACAAACAAACAGTTAAATAAAAGCTTATAATAATACTTACCTGTCAGGTAAGTGACTCGGTATACAGACTCGAAGAAAAGGGTCTCGAACCTTCCACTGGAAATTTCCAAAGCCCTAGTTGGGGTTATTTTTTTAAACAATCTTCCTAGGGCTCCCATCGTGGCGTGCTAATGTCTGCTAGAAAGTAATTTAATTCCTTTCTTTGAAGTCACTTTATAAAGGTCCCGCCTCTGTATTTAAACCCAATTATAAATGCAGTGATCTATTAAAGATCAAATGAACAGTTGCGCGATTCCATTTTCCCTTTAAGGCTTTTTTATGATATGTTTCGACAACCTGGCTTAGGCCCGTATAATATCAATAGCAGTTAAATATGTAGTTGCCAAACATATAATCAGGGGTTAAACTACAATTGTCAGTTTAAACCGTTTCCGTCGAAATAGTTTAAACATAGAATCAGGGGTTAAACTACAATTGTCAGTTTAAACCGTTTCCGTCCATTGACAGAAATAGTTTAAACATAGAATCAGGGGTTAAACTACAATTGTCAGTTTAAAACGTTTCCGTCCATTGACAGAAATAGTTTAAACATATAATCAGGGGTTAAACTACAATTGTCAGTTTAAACCGTTTCTGTCCATTGACAGAAATAGTTTAAACATAGAATCAGGGGTTAAACTACAATTGTCAGTTTAAACCATTTCCGTCCATTAACAGAAATAGTTTAAACATAGAATCAGGGGTAAACTTAAATTGACAATTTAAAACATTTCCGTTGTAGCGTAATTTCTAAATAAATAACTTATCACATAGCATTCAACAAAATGTAAACAAACAACACAGTTGACATCACACAGACAATGACATTAGGTGTTTATCTGACACTAACAGCAAAAAGAACGAAGGGCAAGTAATGCTTCTTCTTCGTTTACTAATGGCACACGGTCGGAGCCATGGGACAATGACACTGACATTAAAGATTGCCTATTGATGTTCTGTTAATGAAATATTAGTTCCCTTTCGAGACGCATGGAGCGCTGTAATAAATCCGTACGCCATTATGCACCTTAAGATCTTAAACATAAGGGACACTAATCAATGGCAGTATAAGTCAATGAACGTACGAGATGAATGGGGTCACTAACCCATCGTAAAGGTTCACCTTGCAATAAAACTGAATACAAGGACGCGTCCATCCTTTTCCATCGAGTACGCCAAGGCCACTTGTACTCCTAGCTGCCGAAGACATCCTCACAGCCGTGTTGGCGTGTACAGGTTAGCGTGTCTGTTTGTTCCTCAAGCTATGATTATTACTTGCATCCTTAGGAAATTATAAACTGTAAAACTGTGACGTATGTGTGTGTGTCCGCGTGCCCACCTGCGGCCTCGTGCTGTCCCGTAATTTCACCCATCGGGAACCTGGAACCTTCTCGACATCGCCAAGCTACCCGGACACACGCACGGTACTCGCGAGAAGCCCGCCTGACCCGGCCTACCTGATTACAGGGACCACGTCTCCACCTAGCAAGTCAAACGGCAGCTAGTTAGCGGCCTCTCACTACGCGCTCACCGAGGCCATATCGCCCGACGAATACTCCTGGACCTTCTGCAAGGATCCCGTCGCCTACCCAACGAGGGACGACCAGCCACGTGCGGCTGCACGCCATATCACGGGGGCGCCGCTGCCCTGAGCCGCGCCATCCATTTAGTGCCCATAGCACTCTTATTAGCGCGCCGCTGCCTTCTTGAGGCAAGCCGCGTGCCCTACACCTTCGGCGAAACCGCCGAACGCCACGGAGCCTGCCACGTCAATCCTGGCCGCGCCGGCTGACCAAGCTGCCACGTGTCCACCTGCTACCTCGTGCTTCGGACTTCAAATAACAGGGCAGTACTAGTGCCAATTGACTACATTCACCATCATTGCTACCTTCTGTAGACCCACAGTGCTTGCGTTACTAATTGAGAGAAATAACTATTGAAATCCACCCCATTAGCCGTTACTAGCCTTTTGGCCCATCTGGCACCTTCTTTTCTGGCTCTTCAAGCTGTAGGTAGGAATCTAGCTGACCATGTGATAGGAGCTTCTTTAAATAAAATAACTATTGTAAACTGACTTGTCTACTTTATTTTACCACCGGCTAGGCAGGTAAATTCTCATCTGAACGGTGACTCTGTCTACCCAGAGTCCCGCATAGAACCGTTGGCTCTCTCTAAAGGGACCAAACGCGACAGTGGCGCCCAACTCTCTCTCTCTCTCTTAATTCTCTCTCTCTCTTTAGTAACACATGGTATTTTTCTAGAATTTTAACCTAACTTTTCTTTAACTTGCTAATTTGGATGGTGAATGAACTCAACACCGGACACATACTCATCGTATCGGTTTAGTAATACTTACTAGTATTAGTTTATCGAACGTTGGCTTCTATTGTATTTACTGTTGTGTACTTGAACGTAGCGGTGAACACAGCCTAAACTGGGTTCTCCCAAGCGTCTCATTCTTTCATAACTGTGTAATTGCTGCGCTGGTGTAAAACTGAACTATACTACTAACTTCACTTGCTTACTTTCACTATAAATTACTTTACTTGCTAATTTACTATAAATTACTTTTACTTGCTAATTTACTATAAATTACTTTTACTTGCTAATTCACTATAAAATACTTGTACTGGCTAATTCACTATAATTACTTTTGCTTGTTATTATCATAACAATTTTACTAAAAGCTTATATTCAGTTGCACACTAAAGCAACCCTTGTACTCTCTATACTTGCTGATACTTGTGGAACAAACAGAATGGCACGGGACTATAACAAACGTATAATCAAACATAGGATGACTCTAAACCGATATCCTATACTATATAAACTAGAAGATATGCGGGACCAATCATCGGGTACCTGGCATATCAAAGATATCTAATAAACTTAATAAACTTATCAATATACAGAATAATATTACTATTCTAATAAAAATAATCTATTCTATCTAATCTAATCTATTCTAATGATACAAATCTATTCTAAATACTACAAGTCTGTTGTCAGTTGTGTAAAATCTGAATGAGTTCTAAAATCTGAATGAGTTCTGTTTGCTTTGACTAAAACTATATAACTTTTGGTTTTCTATATAACTATATCCAACTAAATAGAAGCGGACTGAAAGGTTTTGGTGATATATATATGAAAGTATTTTAAACTACTATATCTAACTAAACTAGTCTAACTAAATAGAAGATGACTGAAACGTTCTGTGATAAATAAATGAATTTATGTCTTGCAACAATAACTAACTAAACTAGTCTAACTAAATAGAGTCTATCTGAAAGGAAACTGTGATACATAACTAAAATAATCTTTTATATCTAACTAAATAGAGGCTATCTGAAAGGGGTCATAAGGGGTCTGTGGTACATAACTAATGTAATCTTTTACAACTATATCTAACTAAGTTGACTGAATGAAACTGTGAAACATAACTATGTCTGTCTAAGCTGTCTATCTAAGCTGAAAGGTTCTGTGAAACATAACTATTTTGTTTTTACAACTATAACTAACTGAGCTGTCTGAAAGGTTCTGTGAAACTAACTTTTTGTTTTTACAACTATATCTAACTGAGCTGTCTGAATGGAACTGTGAAAAATAACTATTTTGATCTATTATGACTAAAACTAACTAAATAAAGATGTCTGAAAGGAACTGTAATACTTAAATAACTTAATCTTTGGGGTCTGAAAAGTAATGAAATAATTAAACTGTATAAGGTATTGATGAGTTGTGTTGTACTGTACACTATGTCTATTTGCTATCGCTAAAGTATACTATGTCTTTTGCTGTCACTAATTAACTGAAAAGATTCTGTAGAGAACTGTTAACTATTAACTTAACTTTTGGCTTTTATAACTATTAACTTTTGAGCTAGGAGCGGTAATCAGGATAACTCCAATAAAAACAAGCCAGTGCTCCTACAGGGCGGTGAAATGGTAACCCTACAATAAGCCTTATACCATTTGCTCATCTAAATTTCCTTTTATTATAGCATATGGAGCGGCTAGCAACTCCTTACCAAAACATAGCCTAAAGCTCGAGGCGGTTCACAGGAAACCTCGTTAAAAATAAGCCCTATTCCTGAAATGCTATCAAAATTCAAGTAACTTTAACTTCTAGTAATATTACAATAGCGATAGTACTTTATTACAAATAGTGGTACTGTAAGGAACGGGTATAACTATAACCTGTACTAATATTGTGCCCTGGCTCTAAACCACGGGTTACAACTGAAGGGTCATGGTAATGAAACCATGATCGCTCGAGCTGTCTGATAAAAACACTGTGGTCATGGGACTAAACCATGACTACGGTAGATGTCTGATAGGAAACACTGTGCAGCTCATCATACAACCAATCCTGTCTTGTTCTGGTAGGAGAAATTAAAAATAAATTCACTACACTAAATTTATAACATTGCTGGGAACTTTGATGCTATATATACTGACAACTTCTTAAACCGCTGTGATCTTGAGTACGCTTGCTGATATGCAGGTGGACTCTGTGTGTTGTGCTCAGCTAGCTATTAGAGAGTAACTATTGTGGAAGGATGAAAGATGATGTCTGAAAGAAGAGAATGAAAGTAAGTCACAGCAGAATGAGTTGCAGTTCTAGCGGATTTTCTCTAGCGAAAAACCTTATCTGGTCGAGGGGGTATTGTAGCGTAATTTCTAAATAAATAACTTATCACATAGCATTCAACAAAATGTAAACAAACAACACAGTTGACATCACACAGACAATGACATTAGGTGTTTATCTGACACTAACAGCAAAAAGAACGAAGGGCAAGTAATGCTTCTTCTTCGTTTACTAATGGCACACGGTCGGAGCCATGGGACAATGACACTGACATTAAAGATTGCCTATTGATGTTCTGTTAATGAAATATTAGTTCCCTTTCGAGACGCATGGAGCGCTGTAATAAATCCGTACGCCATTATGCACCTTAAGATCTTAAACATAAGGGACACTAATCAATGGCAGTATAAGTCAATGAACGTACGAGATGAATGGGGTCACTAACCCATCGTAAAGGTTCACCTTGCAATAAAACTGAATACAAGGACGCGTCCATCCTTTTCCATCGAGTACGCCAAGGCCACTTGTACTCCTAGCTGCCGAAGACATCCTCACAGCCGTGTTGGCGTGTACAGGTTAGCGTGTCTGTTTGTTCCTCAAGCTATGATTATTACTTGCATCCTTAGGAAATTATAAACTGTAAAACTGTGACGTATGTGTGTGTGTCCGCGTGCCCACCTGCGGCCTCGTGCTGTCCCGTAATTTCACCCATCGGGAACCTGGAACCTTCTCGACATCGCCAAGCTACCCGGACACACGCACGGTACTAGTACGGTACGGTACGGTAACTTCCACAGACTACTTCATAGTCATCAATTTGGATTTACCAAGGGTCGATCAACAGCTGATGCTGGTACCTTGCTTTTGGAACACATATTTCAAGCATGGGAAAACTCGCAAGACGCGATCGGAGTATTCTGCGACCTATCCAAAGCATTCGACTGCGTGAGTCATGCTACTCTAATTTTGAAGTTAAAACATTATGGCATCCAAAATCAGGCAATTAACCTTGTAAATTCTTACTTATCCAATAGAGTACAAAAAGTTGACGTTGGTGGTGAAAGGTCTTCAGGATCGTCTATTGTTATGGGAGTGCCCCAGGGTTCAATACTAGGCCCATTTCTATTTTTAGTATACATTAACGATCTCCCTTTTTATGTAAAAGACATATGTGATATAGTTTTATTTGCTGACGATACGTCTTTAATTTTCAAAGTTGATAGGTCAAAAGCTAATTACGATGATCTAAATAAATCACTATCGCGAGTTCTTGATTGGTTCACAGTAAATAATCTGTTGCTTAATGCTAAAAAAACTAAATGCATTAAATTCACTTTGCCAAATGTAAAACATTACCCAACTAATATTAAAGTAAATGGCGAGACACTCAATCTTGTAAACTCTACTGTTTTCTTAGGACTTAATATTGATGCAAGTTTGCAGTGGGGACCACAAATTGAGGCACTTGCGGGTAGACTTAGTTCCGCTGCATATGCAGTTCGTACGATAAGGCAGCTTACTGATGAAGCTACAGCTAGGCTAGTTTATTTTGGCTACTTCCATAGTGTTATGTCATATGGCATCATTCTGTGGGGGAAAGCAGCAGACATCCAAGCAATATTTGTTTTACAAAAACGGGCAATACGTGCCATTTATAAAATGAAGCCACGTGACTCCTTGAGGGAGCGTTTTAAGGAAATTAACATTCTCACCGTAATATCGCAATACATCTACGAAACCTTATTATATACACATAAACACTTAGATAGATTTATGAAAAAAAGTGACGTGCATTGTTTTAACACGAGAAATAAAAATAAACTGAGTATTCCCAAATTTAGATTAAAAAAAGTAAGTGGGTCTTTTATGGGGAATTCTGTTCGGTTCTATAATAAACTTCCAGAAAGTGCTTCTAAACTTTCGATTCGAAGATTTAAATCTTACATAAAGAATAATTTAATTAAGAAAGCGTATTACACACTACATGACTATGTTAATGATAAAGCCGCGTGGCCTGATGTCGCTCTGCCCCTCGACACCTAATTTGTCAATTTGCAATGTCTGTACCTGCATATAATTTATTACTGATGTGTTATTTATGTGTATATCAAGCGTAGTGTGTGCTGCCTTATGAACTTTTGCTGATTCTCTCTATCATCTTACTTTTGACTGCCTACCTAAGTAAGGCTTTTAATTTGGTTTTCCTTTTTTCCTTGAATCAGCTTCAACTTGTTCTCGAGGCACCACACAGGCGCTCTCCACCTAGTAGTAAGAAGGATCATCAAAAGAAAAACAGACCGTGTTTGTTGCCTGATTCTTCTAGGTCTGGTTGCGTTGGAACAGGAGTAACTGTAAATTTATTTTTTAAGACGATTCAAAATGATCCTTGTGATTTCAATGAATAAAATACTTTTGACTTTGACTTTGACTTTGACTTTGACTCGCGAGAAGCCCGCCTGACCCGGCCTACCTGATTACAGGGACCACGTCTCCACCTAGCAAGTCAAACGGCAGCTAGTTAGCGGCCTCTCACTACGCGCTCACCGAGGCCATATCGCCCGACGAATACTCCTGGACCTTCTGCAAGGATCCCGTCGCCTACCCAACGAGGGACGACCAGCCACGTGCGGCTGCACGCCATATCACGGGGGCGCCGCTGCCCTGAGCCGCGCCATCCATTTAGTGCCCATAGCACTCTTATTAGCGCGCCGCTGCCTTCTTGAGGCAAGCCGCGTGCCCTACACCTTCGGCGAAACCGCCGAACGCCACGGAGCCTGCCACGTCAATCCTGGCCGCGCCGGCTGACCAAACTGCCACGTGTCCACCTGCTACCTCGTGCTTCGGACTTCAAATAACAGGGCAGTACTAGTGCCAATTGACTACATTCACCATCATTGCTACCTTCTGTAGACCCACAGTGCTTGCGTTACTAATTGAGAGAAATAACTATTGAAATCCACCCCATTAGCCGTTACTAGCCTTTTGGCCCATCTGGCACCTTCTTTTCTGGCTCTTCAAGCTGTAGGTAGGAATCTAGCTGACCATGTGATAGGAGCTTCTTTAAATAAAATAACTATTGTAAACTGACTTGTCTACTTTATTTTACCACCGGCTAGGCAGGTAAATTCTCATCTGAACGGTGACTCTGTCTACTCAGAGTCCCGCATAGAACCGTTGGCTCTCTCTAAAGGGACCAAACGCGACACCGTCCATTAACAGAAATAGTTTAAACATAGAATCAGGGGTTAAACTACAATTGTCAGTTTAAACCGTTTCCATCCATTGACAGAAATAGTTTAAACATAGAATCAGGGGTTAAACTACAATTGTCAGTTTAAACCATTTCCGTCCATTGTCAGAAATAGTTTAAACATAGAATCAGGGGTTAAACTACAATTGTCAGTTTAAACCGTTTCCATCCATTGACAGAAATAGTTTAATGTTAAAATCAGGGGCTTAAACTATAATTATTGCCAGTTTAAACCATTTCCGTCCATTGACAGAAATAGTTTAAACTGATACTAACTTTATATTTAAAAAAAAACTGCTATTGATATTACGGGCCTCAGGTACTTACTTGCACTCATATTTATTCTGTGCCTCAGGCCCGCCTGAGTGGATACCGTCACCTATTGCCATCTGCCCTATAGACTCTTCTTACATTTTAGTATTTGATTTTGTATTGGACGCTGCCTAGTGCTTTAACAGTCTGTTTGTTTGTCGTGTTTTTTGATCACCCATTATTACGGTCAGTGACTACAAAACTAATGTACCATCCAACCGTTCAAGCTTGTCACTCATAGCACCGTCTATTGACGTAGATAGATGCATCAAATGAGTTAACACAGGTCACATCGATCGAATGACTAGTGCTGTCATTTCCATTTATTGTATGGAAACATTATTTTTCTACTCTATTTGAACCCGTATTGAGTGTAGGTTTATGTTGAAAAAACACAGTTACAGATCCACCAACTTATCCGTAGAATGAAAATTTTGAATGAAAACTCTACAAAAACTGTAGATAAAATGGCGATAAAAAATGTAGATAAATGGTTCTACAAATACGTTGGTGGATGTATACCTACCTATAATTTTCTCCTCCTGAACAGAGAAGGTCTGTATAGCACAATGTCCAACAGCGCGAAACGTCTATTGAGCAGTAAGCCCTGCTTATTTTATTTTGTTTTGATGTTAATTATTAGAATTAAAGTTCGATTAACACAATAGGTTATACAACTAATTGAGAACTAAGATAGAAATATATATTGAGAACTGACTGTAGGGATTTTATAATATTTCCTAAATAAATAAATACATACATATACACACGCCTTTTTCCCCGAAATGGTAGGCACAGCCTCAAATGGGCCTCTTTTTCACGTGGTTTGCACCATCGTGGGATGTATTTTTACAGCGGCACGATATTTATTTATAGATGAGAGTATATTTTTCTTTTTACGCCCTTAAAACACTTCCTGCCCCTTGTTGCGCTATTGCTAATGTACCTATTTAATTTCAATGACTTGTTTAGTTCATAGGCCCGAGTTATATTGGTGTTTTTTTATAAATGATTGTGTTATCGCAAAATCAATAATACTCCAATCCATTAGCTCTTTTAATGGGTTCCTAATAACATCATTTTCAATAATTGAAACATGAAAAAGCGTCATCAATAACAGGAACATTAATATTTTATTCGGTAAATATTTAATATCAACTACAACAACATTTAGATAACAATAGGTTTTACGATCACAATAGATCACACGCAGTGATGTAATATAATCAAAATGACAATTATTAGGTACGATCGATCTAAGGCGCGAGCCAAATAGAAGAGACGTAAGGCGAGGACGCGTCGCGGACAGGGCGGAGACGAGACACAGACGCGACTTTTTAAATTATATAGAAGGGACGGGGCGCGGACGCGACGGTACACGTTGACTGTGCGAGCGAGCGAGACCCACCCAGTCATGCCACCTCGCGCCTCGTCCTCGCCCCCGCCTCGTCTGCCTGTGTGTTTTGAACAAAAAGGCGCGGACGTAAAAGCGTCGTGCCCGCGCGCCGTCTATTCTGTATGTTTTGCGTCGCGACGCTTCTATAAATAAACAAAATAAATATTGCTGGACAGTTCACACAACATTATCTAGCCCCAAGCTAAGCAGAGCTTGTGTTATGGGTACTAGATAACTTATATACTTAATACGATATATTACATAGATAGATATTTTTAATTATGCATAGAAAATACCCAGAACACCCTGAACAAATATCTGCGATCGCACAAATATTTGTTCCGAGGCGGGAATCGAACCCGCAACCTCATACATTACGCTTCTATACATTTTATATGAAAGAGACGCGTAAGAGACAAATGTCCGCGACGCGTCCTCGCCTTGCGTCTCTTCTATCTGGCTCGCGCCCTATATACCTTTGTTAATCGAGGCTCTGTCACTTTCTAGATTAATCTCCATTACAGATCTAGCGCTTAACTGAGTCAGTCCCTGAGGTATGGGAACGGTATGGGAGGGGTGTTTTCGTCTCTCAAATTATCAGATGGCATGTGGCATAATGTGACGAAAACACCCCTCCCGTACCGCTCCCATACCTCAGGGGCTGACTCAGTTAAGATCTAGACCTGTAAAAAAAACTATTTGGGTATAATAGCCCTGAATAGGGCTTTGTGACCGATAGTAAGATAATCAGTACCTACCTATGTTGAAAGAATTCAATGCGCCTTACAGAGAGGCTCCTTGATCGCACTGTCACATTTATTCAAATTTGATGATTCTTACCACTGAGAAAGTCTTTGGTTCTTACACAATGGTGGTTGTACACAGCGCCAGTAACATGCGCATGTTGAGGCACTTGCATCGTGTAAACAATCGAGAAAAGCTGTGCACGAGTAGCTTGCGTTAGGTTACCTCGCAACCTTCATAACTAAACTAGCAAGTATCTTGCATGACTCTCTCCGCCATTTTAGAAAAGAGGGGTCGACAACTTTTTTTTTAAAAGTTATATTGTGTTATTTTGTTGGAATTGTAACCAATGTAGTTCGTCTATAGAGCACAAGTGTAGTGAAATTAAATGGAAGTGAATTGCGTGTTTTTTTTCAAATTGGTGGAAATTATCTACCAAAGTTTTAGTAAAACGGCCTCTGCTTTACTAAAACATGACTTGACTTTGACTTTGATGACTTTGAAGGAGTGTAACGTTGCAAATATATATTGAAAATACACTAATGAAAATGAAAAATAACTTGAAAATGGCAAATGCACAAGCCATGCGGCGCCAATAACAAAGAAAAAAAATTACCCGTTTATGTAGCCCGCGCAAGTTACCCGCGCGAGTAGCTCGCGCATGTCACCCGCGCCGTTTACAAGCAGCTTTCATCGAAAATATGTACGAAGCTACCTACTTTCAGGACATTACAGTTAAAAGTAATTAACACAAAAATGGAGATCCAATTTACAGTCTTCGAAAGCTAAATATTTTAAATCAACTTTATCTACACTTATCACTGAGAACACATAACTATGACTAGAACATAATGAAACTACCGCTCATTGACATCAGAAGATTAAAGTATCAATACAAGTTGGAACTTCGTTGAGGCATGCATTTCGTTCACAATATTAGGTACAGTACTATTTGGTATGTATCTACTCGAGTGGTATGGATGTAACAATTTTAGAAGAGTAATGTGTCGATGTTGTTTTTTCCAAAGACTAACTTATGACAGAACTAAACCATTGTAAGGCGATATGGTAAAATTTTGGCGTCGTTGCGTTACACGCTCACTCAGTAACAGTAAATGTTACAAACTTGATATTAACACAGTAATTACTTGAGGATGTGATCTAAATAAATCAAGAACTGAAACACGATAAGGTAAACCATTTCTCGATAGTTTTATTTTTTGAAATTGACCTTTTTAAAACATGTTTTAGGTCCCTCCTTCGATTAGAGGAAACATCAAGCGTTAATTTGTATGATATTCAGTAGGTAATTACATTACTTAGATTAAAGGAGAATGATTAATTTGTATATTTGCTATCCTTTAGAAGCAAAACGAAGTTTTATCATTTGTCACTTACGTCAGTTAATTGGCAGAAATCTATACCTCATCTCTTCCCGGCTTCATGTGAGTAATAGCGCTGTCACTGTCTTACAGCTATTGTTTTCTTGCTAGACTCCGCTGATTCGATATTTTAACACATCGCCTCAGGAACCGTCTTCTTCGTCTTGTCCAGCATTATTATTGATTTATATCTTCTATCTGCCTCATCTGCCTGTGATATTTTATAGATTTACCTTGTTACTATAATACGTGAATATCCTTGGAATAGTTACGCAGTGTCTGTTGCATTGACAATCAGTTTCAAAGGTTTCAAATTCGATCGTAAGAGACAATAGACGGAGTAACTTCTCCAAGGATTTTGTTTTTATTAGTAGCACGGTTAAGCTTTATGATTGAAATATATTATCGAACACGACTATGTCGTGACTGATACGACTTGGAGTGCACAGTTGTGTCGGACGCCGACGGAAGTGTGTGATTAGTCGGACAAAGCACTCTCGCTCACTCAAAGTCACGTCCATGAGGTTATTGCTGATAATTTGCATGGTTTTTCAAAGTACAAATAGTGACCATTTGGCAGTCTCACCATTTGAAAATCGGACTATCTAAAAATCAGACTATTTGAAAATATGACTAACTAAAAATGTGACCATTTGAAAATCTGACTAACTACAAAATCTGACTATTTGAAAATCTGACTAACTAAAAAATAAGGGTTGAAATGTTACTAGCCAGATTTAGCATAAATCTCGACTATCAGTCGCGCTGTCGGACGCGTTCGATAATGTTTCCAGTTTTAAAGAATGCTGCACTTCACTCGAGTCAGTTTCAGCGCTGACTCGCTCGAACATATTAACTGAGCCGATTGCTGTTTTCTTTTCTACAAGTCAAGGTATGTGATCCTAGTAGCGGTGAATGCTGCGGCGGCGGCGAACGCAGCCGCGACCGCCACCACTGCGGCCGTAGAGCCGACCGCTTTCACCGCGAACCCCATGATGAGGGACACGAGGAGCTGTGCCACGAACACGCAGCTGCTGACGACGGCCACGTCCGTGCCGATGCCTCGTGTGGAGCCGCAGCCGTTCCCCGCTTCGTCCCACTACAAAATAAACATTGAAGGTTAGACTCCAGTCGCCAAACCATTTCTATGTGAAAGATCGTCGGAACAAGGAGTTAGCCCATCTTATGTTAAGTGGGAGCGACTTTTTTTTAACAATGGTAGTCCTTTGTTTTAACTCGTACATAAGACACACGCCATTTTCCCCGAAAGGGTAGGCAGATTCACAATGGGCTATTTTTCATGCATGTCGGGAATAAAGACTTTTTATTATAAATTGATAGACCTTTCTTTGACCATGCACTATCTCACCTGTTGGTAAGTGACGATGTGTCCGAAGACGGAGCACAAAGGTCTAGAAGGCACCTATTCATTCTAGCCTTGAGGAGACCCAGATTATAGTTTTCAGGCAAGACAGACGACTGTAGTGCATTCCACTCCTTAGCAGTTCGCATTATAAAGGTAGAACTGAAACGTTTAGTATGAATAGAAGGTACTAATGAGGTAAGGATGGTACGGAGCCGTGCGTCTGCTCGTCCTATGATGAAAAGGAGATGGTGGGATCAGATCGTGAAGAGTGTAAGCCTCTGCTGGGACGTAAACCCCAAAGCTCGATTTTACGTCCCGACCAATTATTGCGGTGCTGAAACATAAGTTGTTTGCCGAGCCGTTTTGTCGCACCAAGGCTCGGCGTCTTCACCTGTGCCCCGCGTCCGGATGCCAACCTTGAGTGTGACTTGTTTGCAGATGGATAGACAAATCTGGATATAAGACATGTCCAAATTATAAATTTTTTAATTTATTTCATTTACCAATTTAGATTTTATGATTACTAATTATTATTTGATGGTTTTAGATTAGCAATCAGATTACGGTGACTTTTAATTTCTTTCTGTTTGTTGACTTTGCTTATACGCTTAATTAATTTTATTTTATTTGTTTATACGGCCTTGCGTTGAATTCATCAAAAAAAAAACTTATGTTCATGAGGTATAAAATTTCATGATGATCGGTTGAATAGTTTAGACGTGAGAGCGTGATAAACAAACCCCTCTATACCCACCTGGGGGTAAATTTTTAGAAATTAATTTCTAAGTGCACCCGTATACTACTGAACGAATCTCTTTCAGGTTCTTTCTAGGGCTGTGCGTTAATAGTCAGTCAGTCAGTCAGTCAGTCAGACACGCAACGATTTATATAGGAACCTTTATTGAAAGGTATAAATATGGGTCTCTTTATGGCAAGAGAATAGGTGTCTTCTATAGACCTTCATGCTCTATCGTCGGCCGCATCTTCAAGGTGATATCGCGGTAAAGCTGGGTACATTTATTTTAAAAAAATAAGGTTGTAAGTACCCGATTACAAAGACGCAAAATATAATTTTTATTTTAGAGCTGTTATCTCACATCCAAACTTTTCCTTATATTTATGCATTGTCTAAAAGATTCAAAAATGTCTCAAAATATCTTTCAAATAGCATTAGCATTTATTAACAATGGAAACACGACAAAAGCTTGGTAACTAAATATATCTACGTTGCATTTGATCAGTCGTTTGGCAAACACCACAAAATTACAGGGCATAAAGTTCGCGCTATAAATCTGTTTATTTAAATGTGGCGTGGACGGACACACATCAAAAGGGTACAGGGCTGAATACTTAATGCGATAATGACGTTGCTCTGTTATTATCATGAATATAACAGTATTACGCAGACCGATCCGTGAAAACGCATTTAAACCCTCATAACGCCATCTTTTGACGAGTGTAGGTGCTATATGAAATTTAGTGTTGCTAGCGCCATCTGTGGACGAGTAGACGTAGAATTGCTAGCTATCTGTTGTAGAGCAGGATGCATGATACATCTTCGTCCCACGGACGTTAAGGATATGTAGGCTGTCGTTAACCACGACCCACTGTATATCTCATAGGTCTTAACTTCAGTAGTAAGGCCCCGAATTCCCGTGTATGACTCTTATTTTATAATAGGTAACTTTCCTTTGAGTAAATTCAGTGTGTGAAGGACGAAAGAAGATTGCATGCAGCAGAGATGAGAATGTTGAGATGGATGTGTGGAGTAACAAGAATGGATAATATAAGGAATTAGTAGGTACCTATATAAGAGGAAGTTTGAAAATTGCACCAGTGACAGAAAAGTTGAAAGGAAATCGTTTAGCTTGGTATGGGCATGTTATGAGGAGGGCTGAAACGCATGTACTAAGAAAGTTATGAATATAAATGTTAGTGGATGGTAAGTTAGAGGAAGGAAGACCTAAGAACATATGGATGGATTGCGTGAGTGATGATATGAATGAGAAGGGAGTGAAAGATAAGGTGAGGCTGACAGGGGAGAGTGGAAGAAAAAGACGGACTGCGCCGACCCCAAATACATTGGGAAAAGGGCAATACAATGATGAGATTAATCCGTGTAATGAAAGTTCTTTTCTTGTGGTAAAATCTAGTTTACTTTAATCTTGTCGAGCCCTACCAGAATAGAAGCGTTACAGTCCTCGTTGTATGTTTCGAGATTATTGTACTGAATCTTGATAGTATTACAACCTTCTCAGTTTCTACTGCTCGCATATATAAACGGAACCCACTCGAAGCGGAGTCAGTCGTAAGTTGGCTTTCAATGTGAATATATTAGTGACTTAAGAGTGATATATGGTGAATAGTGCAGTCGGCTATTGATAAGTGGAATAGTGTTTTTTGGATAATTTTATTAAAGTGTAGTTTTGGATAAACTGGAGTTTAGCACGGTTTTTTTATCCCGAACTCTAGCTCAAACTTAACAATATTATAGCTAAGAACATCTAATGCTTCGCGAGGCGCTCTCCTTCGCATTGATATAACATAACATAGTACCCAACAATCTCATACATAGTACTGATCCCACACTTGGATCCCCTGTGTCGTGTGTCAGGAACTTTGAGTACCGCAACACTCAGACCTGGAACAAATATTTGCAGATTATGCAAACATTTGTTTTGTAGTGGGAATCGAACCTGCACCTCTTGCGTCTTAGCCGGCTACTCGCCGCGCTTCGTAGGTGTGTATTTTTCGTAGAAGAACAAGGGCCATAGGGTGCTTCTAGGCCCTAGACTAAAAGCATGTTCTCGAAAGGCGACTATAGAGGCCCCGCACGATGGACCGATGACAACATTGTAATTGAGTAGGAAGTCGGTGGATGAACGTTATACGTTAACGTGGATACGTTTTATTCTATGAGTGAAGCTTATGATATCGTTTTGCATCAATAATTGATACATTTATTCACCTAAATAATAATACAACTAATAGAAGGTATGTTGAAAATTAAAAAAAATAAACAGTTGTGCTACCTGAAGACCGCTGCTAACGATCTAAAGGTAGTACAACTGATCCAAATCACTACCAGACGGAAGTATCCCTAAGATGCTGGCTGCATTGCATTGCATTTGCATCAATACAATACATATCCGCCATGTTTCCGTAGAGGCCCTCTACAAACACTCGTAGATGTCGACTACGAAATAGGCTACGTAGAACAATTTCCTTCATGCACAGGTAAACCAAGTAAATGTCGATTTTCCGTGTGAATGAGCTAAATACGTCTGGCACCCAACGAGGCAGCGCATGTACTTGTAAATACCAAACTCTAATCATATCAGAGAATCCGGTTAGACGACCCAATAAACAAGGCTCTTTTAAACTGGTGGAGCGGAAATGATTGCGAATTTAGTATTGGATTGTTCACACTTCGTCTGAAAGTAGACAGATAGACAATTTTTTTTTGTGAAAAATATATACCATACATACATACATAGACACACGCCTTTTTCCCTGAAGGGGAAGCACGGGTAAGCAGAGCCTCAATGGGCCTCTTTTCACAGTAGGTTGCTATCGTGGAATATAGACGTGACAATTGGTGAACTCATCGCCGCCATTACTTTCCATGACTGACTCTGCCAACGCTTTCTTCCAGTAGGTAATAACACATTCCGGCAGCCAGGACAAATCTTATACCAACGAATCTTATCAACAAGTTCGGGTAATCCCTTAGTCGGCTTTTACGACATCCACAGGAGGAGACGGAGGGGTCTATTCATAGGCCGGACACACCACGACAATTTCATTACATCAATACAAGCTTTTATAAAATGAGTGATCATAACCGTGTGCTGATCAAAATAAGCCTAAACACGGCCAGTCTACTATTATCCATCGAGGAGTTCCGTTGTCCATCATCAGATCAGCTCGCTGTCACCATCATATTGTATTGTCATCGGAACTTGACAGGTATGCCAAATTTCAGCTCAATCGGTTGAGGATAACTGCTTTAAAAATCAGTTGCAAGATTCCACCCGGATTGCAAGTTAAGTAAAAGCTTGTAAAAAATTAGAGGACGTGTTTATCTGTTTACAGGTCTTAGTTCCTGTCATCATTACCATCTTTAGACGTCCACTGCTGGACGTGGCCTCTCCCATAGAGAGCAATGAAGGGATTTGCAATGATCACCACGCTTGGCTGGCGGATTGGTTTTGAATTATTAGTGTAGAGTACTCAGTTACATGCTGCTGCCATCCCCTTAGCAGGCTTACGACATCCACGGGAGGAGACATAGAGGTCTATTCGCAGGCGAGACACACCACAGCACATTGATGTTACACTTTAACATAACAAAACACCCAACAGTCACATTCATAGTCCTGATCCCACACTAGGATCCCGTGTGTTGAAAGTATCAGGAACTACTAGTATCATGATCCCACAACATCCAAACCGGGAATAAATACTTGCAGATCCTATAAACATTTGTACATTTTTTTTTTTGTATCGAACCTGCAACCTCTCGCATCTCAGTTGGCTACCCGCCCGCCGCCATCAGGTCGTCATCAGGCTATCTGCTTTTTCGTCAATGCTCACCGTGCCAGTAGTGTGGTAGTGCGTGATGAGTAGATACGGCATGGTGAAGAGTGTGTAGTACATGACGTCCGCCGTCCAGCTTAAGAGGAGCACGGTTGCAGACGTGCTTGTTCCGTGAATGCTCACCGTGCCAGTAGCGTGGTAGTGTGCGACGAGTAGATACGGCATGGTGAAGAGTGTGTAGTACATGACGCCCGCCGTCCAGCTGAAGAGGAGCACGGCCACAGACGTGCTTGTTCCGTGAATGCTCACCGTGCCAGTAGCGTGGTAGTGTGCGACAGGTAGATACGGCATGGTGAATAGTGTGTAGTACATGACGCCGCCGTCCAGCTGAAGAGGAGCACGGCTGCAGACGTAATTGTTCCGTGAATGCTCACCGTGCCAGTAGTGTGGTAGTGCGTGACGAGTAGATACGGCATGGTGAAGAGTGTGGAGTACATGACGCCCGCCGTCCAGCTGAAGAGGAGCACGGCCACAGACGTGCTTGTTCCGTGAATGCTCACCGTGCCAGTAGCGTGGTAGTGTGCGACGAGTAGATACGGCATGGTGAAGAGTGTGTAGTACATGACGCCCGCCGTCCAGCTGAAGAGGAGCACGGCTGCAGACGTGCTTGTTCCGTGAATGCTCACCGTGCCAGTAGCGTGGTAGTGTGCGACGAGTAGATACGGCATGGTGAAGAGTGTGTAGTACATGACGCCCGCCGTCCAGCTGAAGAGGAGCACGGCTGCAGACGTGCTTGTTCCGTGAATGCTCACCGTGCCAGTAGCGTGGTAGTGTGCGACGAGTAGATACGGCATGGTGAAGAGTGTGGAGTACATGACGCCCGCCGTCCAGCTGAAGAGGATCACGGCTGCAGGCGCTCGGACGGCGAATAGCATGAACATGCCACAGCTGTAGGTGCAAAGCCCTCCCACGTACACCTTCTTAGCCCTGGAATCCAAGGATTTGAGGGTTGAGATCGAAAATTATAAGCAATTTATACCTGTATGTTAGTCGTCACAAAGTCAAAGAAGCAAGTTTTTTTTTAAACATTGATATACCTTTGTTTGACCACGATCTCACTTGTTGGTAAGTGATGATGTGGCCGAAGATGGAGCACAAAGGTCTAGAAGGCACCTATTCACTCTAGCCTTGAAAAGACCCAGATTATAGTCTTCAGGGAAGACAGACGACGGTAGCGTATCCACTCCTTAGCAATTCGCATTATAGAGGTAGAACTGAAACGTTTAGTACGAATAGGGGGTATACTAATGAGGGAAGGGTGGTACCGAGCCGTGCGCCTGCTCGTCCTATGATGAAAAGGAGATGGTGGGATCAGATCATGAAGTTCCTGGGAGCATTCCCTGAAATGTAGCCTATAGAAGATCGAAACGCAAGCGACCTTACGGCGGTGCTCGAGACTTTGGATCTTAGTCTCCGCCATAAGTTTAGCCTGGTACATACATACATACATACATAGACACACGCCTTTTCCCCAGAAGGGGTAGGCAGAGCCTCAATGGGCCTCTTTTCACAGTGGGTTGCACTATCGTGGAATATAGACGTGACGAGTTGTGAGCTCATCGCCGCCATTGCTTCCCACGACTGACTCAGCTAACGCTTTCTTCCAGTATTATCACATTCCATAAATAAGCTAGCAGCCAGGACAAATCTTATACCAACGAATCTTACAAACAAGTCCGGGTAATCAAATTAAAAGTCAATCTTCCACCGCTTATACTAAATTAGTTAGTTTAGCTTGCATAGTCGAGCCAGTTTTTCATACATCTGCGTCCACCTCAAACTACGCTAGCCAACCTAATTAAAATAACTCAACTAAGTCAAACTAACTTAGTTGTTACCTTAGACTTACTTACTTACTTACTTTACTTTGGTTACTTACTTTATTTAGTTTACTTGACTTACTTTAGTAGTGTAGAGCTTTTTTGTGAAAGCGTTCGTCCGGGGAAGTACTACCACCATACCTATGGCTGCCGCAAAGCAGTAGTGCTCGCATTGCTGTGTTCCGATTTGAATGGTAAGGGTGCCGGAGAAATTACAGGCACATGAGACTTTTCATCTTTATGTCTCAGGGTGGCGGGCGCAGTGCAATGCCACACAGGGTGCGTCCTAGGTGGACGTGACCTATGAGGTAATGCACTGTTCATAGGCAGAGGGTACCACTTAACATCAGGTGGGCCTTCTGCTTGATCCGTCATTCCAAGATGTATAAAAAAAAACAGCACAAACTGCTCATTACTAACGTAGTTTTAGTTTGTTTTTCGGTGGACGGACAACTTATTCCCAGTTTAGCTTAGTTAACTGAGCTTAGTTCTTAATTAGTTGGCAAACCAATATGATGCTTACAGGAAGCTCGTAAGCTTCATTTTGGTTTGTCATAATGATCATAAGGAACACCTGGATGTACCAGGTACCTACATTGTAATCGGTTTATCGGTGCAGTCAGAACGCAACTCTTTTTGTGTGACATACATAACTAGTTCCTACCTAAATTACCTAACCTATATCTCTCTCTGTGATCGAACTCTGTGGCGCGGTGGGCGACGGCTGGCCTGCGACGCAGGAGGTTGCAGGTTCGATTCCCGCCTCGGAAAAAATATTTGTGCGATCGCAGATATTTGTTCAGGGTGTTCTGGGTATTTTCTCTATGTATAATAAAAAATATCTATCTATGTAATATATTGTATTAAGTATTACAGTTATCTAGTACCCATAACACAAGCTCTGCTTAGCTTGGGGCTAGATAATGTTCGACGACGAATGACGACCTCTCTGGCGCGGCTGGCGATGGTTCGCCTGCGACGCAGGAGGTTGCGGGTTCGATTCCCGCCTCGGAACAAATCATTTGTGCGTTCTGCAGATATTTGTTCAGGGTGTTCTGGGTGTTTTCTATGCATAATAAAAATATCTATCTATGTAATGTATTATATTAAGTATATCAGTTATCTAGTACCCACAACACAAGCTCTGGCTTAGCTTGGGGCTAGATAATGTTGTGTGAACTGTCCAGCATTATTTATTTATTTATTTATGTTGTGTGAACTTTCCAGCATTATTTATTTATTTTATTATTAATATATGTATACATAACATACCTATTGAATAGGTACAGAATTACAGAGTAAGATTTATTGACACCTAAGGAGGTTTGTATACACTTTGAACGAACCCATAAGGGTATTTTGAGTGTATAACAACTAATTAATTTTGTAAAAATTAAAAAACCACCAACGTAATGCAACAGCTGAACTGATTTTGATCAAATATAGCTAAGAACACTCCCGACAAATTCACCTTTCAAACAAAAAACAATCTAAATCGGTTCATCCTTTCGGGAGCTACGATGGGACAGACACACACACACACAGAGCAACAGACACGTCAAACTTATAACACCCCTTCGTTTTTACGTCGAGGGTAAATAAAATAAATTGTGTTAATTTTTAAGATATAATAAAAAATATAAAAATAAAACCTAACATTTTCCTAGGAATAACATCATCATCGTCATCAGCAGTAGCATGTTGACGTCCACTGCAGGACGAGGCCATCATCAAATGCAATGAGGGGTTTGCCATAATCAACGCCCTTTGCAGGTGGATTGGCGATCGCAGTATTGGTCTTAAATGAAAGAAAAAAAAGAAAGAACAAATTTTTATTCAGAAGCCAACACTTACTATAAACAACTGAGTCTGGTCAGGTATTTAATAAATCGTTGGGTCAGGTGAATGCTGCTGCCCAGCCTAGTGTATCCATCAGTCGGCTTTTACGACATCCACGGGAGGAGACGGAAAGGTATATTCTGAGGCCAGACCCACCGCAGCAACGACACGGTACACTTGACTCATGTTTGGAATAGGCAGTTTTTATCATGCGCTTCTCGTAAGCACCATACTGGTATTTCAAAATGGGCAACTGGATCTAAGGATATTTTGAAAGGGTTTACATAGGGTTTACTCTCAATAATTACCCCTCCCCTCCCCACTCTCTGAAATGTGTGGAATATTATTATTAGTGATACTGGCTCCCACCAACAGAATTCCAAATACTTGCAAATTCAAACCATCGAATCAAACTCCGGCCAGATTGATAATCTCTGGAGACTTCACTATGTCCTCCCGCATGGCAGGAGTGAAGCGATCTGAATTGACTAATTTAAGCTTTTTCTGCTCGAGGCTCGAGGGTACAGAACAAACAAGTAAGTGAAGCGGGATTTGCGTCAGACGGCAATGTACAGTCTATAATGTATGTTTATAATGCGAACTGCTAAGGAGTGGAATACACTACCGTCATCTGTCTTTCCTGAAAACTATAATCTGGGTCTCTTCAAGTCAAGAGTGAATAGGTGCCTTCTAGACCTTTGTGCTTCATCTTCGGCCACATCGTCACTTACCAACAGGTGAGATCGTGGTCAAACAAAGGTCTATCAATGTTAAAAAAAAAAAAAAAAAAAAAAAAACAGTCGTCAGAAGTATACCTACTAGTAATTCAGGTGGAGAAATAGACCGACGCACTGAAAAATACTAAATTATTATCTACTGATGTCGACTTTACTAATTTATTGGAGCGTCCGAACGAACTTACAGGCACATGAGACTTTTCATCTTTATGTCTCAGGGTGGCGGGCGCAGTGCAATGCCACATAGGGTGCGTCCTTGGTGGACGTGACCTATGAGGTAATGCACTGTTCATAGGCAGAGGTTACTGCTTAACATCAGGTGGGCCTCTTGCTTGTTCCGTCATCAAAGTAGTATAAAAAAAAAAAAAAACTTGACGGAAAATATTATCAACTAAAACTTAAAATAAAATAACGTCGAAAGTCTATGAAATATATTCAAGGTAAAAACAACAGTCATATACATAGTCCTAACTGCACAATAGGATTCCCTGTGTCGTGGGTATCAGGAACTACGAGTACCACTGTACCACACAACACACAGAGCCTTATATTTAGTTGGAAAATACATTATAGAGGTCGCAGGATGATGGTGGATGGAGGCGACTCAATACCGATCGTCGTGGCATTCTATGGAAAGGCTTATGTCCAGCAGTGAACTTGTCTATAGGCTGATAATGATGATAATGAACAAATATTTGTAGATTATGCAAACATTGTTCGTAGAGTCCGCGCTACGACTGAAATCCGACGGCCTTTTGAGGAACTAACGGATAACAGAGGTAGATTTTCCCTTTTGCACTTTTGCGCATAGAAACTAGCGCTCCAGTCACCGGACTTTAGTCGTGGCGCGGACTCTAGCTCGTCAAGGTACCTATCCTTTAACCAAACTGGTTGTTATCAGTCCAAAGACCTTTTTTGAGCCTCCCTCAAATTGATCACTGTCCTAACGCATGGTGACCAAGAAATAACCAGTAACAGAAATAGCAGAGATTGGACGATCTTGATTTATGTAGGTATTGATTTTTAAATGAGTTTAATACGTATGGAAGCCAGACAACGCCGGCGACCGGCTGAAAGTCAAGGACCCTGTAATCTCATTATAGCGAGGAAATAACTATGTTACTTTAGCATCAGAATCAAGTTGAAGGGTAAATGGCCCCGATAAGGGCGGATGCGTTATCACGCGATAGATTGTTGCCTTGGTCGCAGATTAAATATAAGTTACTACGTAACCTTGGCATATTATACTAATCTTTGACGAAGTCGACATCTGTCGAGTAGCTGGCTGAGATGCGAGAGGTTGCGTGTTCGATTCCGGGACAAATTTTTATATGGTCTGCAAATATGTTTTTTTTTCTTTGATTAAATAATAATAATAATAATAAATATTGCTGGACAGTTCACACAACATTATCTAGCCCCAAGCTAAGCAGAGCTTGTATTATGGTTACTAGACAACTGATATACTTGAACAATACATTGCATAGATAGATATTTATTATTATACATAGAAAATACCCAGAACACCCTAAACATCTGCAGATCGCACAAATATTTGTTCCGAGGCGGGAATCGAACCCGCAAGCTCCTGCGTCGCAGGCGAACGTTCGCCCGCCGCGCCACAGAGGTCGTCAGATTGTAATTATGTAAGCATGTTGTATTGTCTGTCATCATCGGCCTTATTATGTAGTCTTTTTTAATTACCTATGTGTATGCAAAATATTTAGTGCACGATGTGTTCATCTGTAATTGGCCTTGTAATTGTAACGCCTTTTCCCCGAAGGGGTAGGCAGAGCCTCAATATGCCTCTTTTCACTGTGGGTGAAAGAAAAAAAGAAAAAAAGAATACAAATAATACAAGGTATGCACAAAATTAAAAAACAAAAACAACACGATCTAAAGGTAGCACAACTGATCCAAATCACTACGAAACGGCAGCGTCCCTAAGATGCTGGCTGCATTGCCACGCTGAATGGCAATACTAATGCGTTGAGCCAGATAAGAGCCAGCTCTCGGGTCACGCGTCGCTATGTAAAATAGATCTGAAACTAGCAACAGTAAGCACCCAACCAAGTCAATTCTGTTAACGTTCCATAATAAAAAATAATATTGTTTGCCTGGTTATGGTAGTATGGCACTAATAATTCCTGATACCCACGACACAGGAAATCCTAGTGTGGGATCAGGGGCCATATTGCGTAATAGACTGAATTTCGGTTTCGATGTCCAGTTTGCTGCTCATTGCGCTGCGTGTTTTAAATATTTCTGCTCTTGAAAAAAAGCTAAACCACGCAGCGCAATGAACAGCAAACTGGTAATCGACATGGATTAGACAATATGACCCCAGGACTATGTATGTGACTGCTGTGTGTTATATTTTATGTTTAACTATCCTCAATTTCCGCTGCAATGTCTTCTGACATCAACTGTTCTAGGAAATTAATCAGCCTTGGTTTGTTTTAGGTCGATGACGCAAGTGACTGATCCAATAGACCGTGTCATTATTCATTCTTTAGGTAGTTAGATACTCTACATTGCAGTACCTACATGATCTCAATTGTAGCTAATATTTATTCTGTGACTGAGCGCTAATGTGAGCTGAATTGCACTTTGTTGCGTCCACGTAAGAGTCGGTATTTATATAAATTTGTTCCTGAAGTGAGCCTTCTGTACTTATATTATTTATTCGGTTATAGGTGGATTTACAAATTTAGAGAAAACGCAGGTAGGTTCCAATACAATTTGAATCATACCTACCATTACTGCACTAACCCAAACTTGTTCTTAAAAAAACAGCCAAGTGCGAGTCGGACTCGCGCACGAAGGGCTCCGTACTTACGATTATCTAAAAAAACGGTAAAAAAAATGTATGGGAGCCCTCTTAAATTTTAATTTTATTCTGTCTTTTAGTATATGTTGTTATAGCGGCAACATAAATACATCATCTGTCAAAATTTCAACAGCCTAACTATCACGGTTCATGAGATACAGCATGTTCTATAAAAACGGCACAAAATGATGATATTTATTTGATACTATCAATTAAAACATGTGTGTTAAGTCTCTTAGTTAACTCTGACACCAGAGGCCAGCACTGCCTCATACGAAACGACGACGACGACGAGTCTATTAGTTCTCGCGAAATCAACTTTCGCTATCTGAAGAAGTGTTGATGAGCTGTAATGGGCAAAAAACACCAACAAATTTGAATTTCGCGCCACAAGCGAGAGCATCCACCTCAGGAGTTGGGCTGGCTGGGCTAGGATTAGCAGGAGGACAATGCACAATACACCCCAATGCGAGACTGAGGGGCTAGTCTGCAAATTTGACAAGCAACTTACACGGCCGTGTGGTGTACACTACACGGATTTTGGTACGGTATTTGAGGTTCTCAAGGTGCCCGCTAGGGGCGCTCTTCGATTTCTCCATACTAAAATCCGTGTAGTGTACACCACACGACCTAAGTTCCTTGTCAAATTTCCAGACTAGCTCGCGGCTCAGAGGTGAGCCGCGAGTCTGCAAATATGACAAGCAAACTACACGGGCGTGTTGTGTACACTACACGGATTTTAGTATGGAGAATCCGAATAGCGCCCCTAGCGGGCACCTTGAGAAACTCAAATTCCATACTAAAATCCGTGTAGTGTACACCTCACGCCCGTGTAAGTTGCTTGTCAAATTTGCAGACTAGCCCCTCTGGTCAGATCTTATTCCCACCATTTATAATTAGAATTAGAAGTCATTGCACCGTGTGATACCCACTCAATGATTTTTTTCGGCCTACGGCACACGTGTCAAGCTTGATCTACTTACCCCAGTCTCTTGATGAGTTTCTCGATGACCGTGGAGTAGCAGGCGCAGGAGAGCGAGTACATCGCCATGCCCCAACAGCCGAACCTCACGCCTGCTTCGTACTCCTTGCGGCTTACCGAGCCGACGGGCGCCTGGAATGTTTAAACGGCAACGCTTAGCTGTGTGTGCTATTAGGAATAGAAGATTGTTGACTTGAAAATTTCAAGCTTTACGGCAATTTATGTGTAGGTAGGGGGAGGCCTGGAGTTAGTACAGAGCTAGTTCATTTTAAAAAGGAGGGATCCTTGTTTGTTTTCCTTCCACTTTTAATTTTGGTGTCAAATCGCCCGTTTAGGCTTAGAATTTTAAGACCCAAGTTCACAAAGAAACAAATGGGCGGTTACCGTAACAATTCGTCAAGGCGACAGATAATGTATGAAAGCATCTGTCAAAAAGAGTTGTTTAAGTGAAACAGCCGTTTAAACACCCGTTAATGTGTTTATAAACATTGGCCTAAACATTTTACTTTTTTTATATAATAGCAACGTATAAATCTATTTACGAGTAATAAAAGAAAAACATACAATAACAATAGGTACAGTTAGGGGTGTTTGGAGTTTTTAAAGGGTCGGCAACGCGCGTGTTATGCTCAGTCACAGAATATATAATAGTACGTTCAGTATAGCAGGCTTCCATAGGCTACAGTAATTTTTTTGCAAAGTCAACCGAATGGTCCTAAAGGGGTAACCGCTTACCAACAGATGGGCCGTATGCTTGTATACCAGGTACTTTGGTAGTATAAAAATAAAAAGGAATAAAAAAAACAACGAGACCGTTTAAGAAAAACGCGAAAAACGGAAAAACGTTTTGTATCGACAAGTGCGAGAGTAAACAATCTTCTACCATACCTTCCGTATAACTCGAGTGAGTGAAAACTTGTGTAAATAATGTCCTCACTATAATATACCCTACACTACAGATAATCGCATTTGAATCCGGATAGAAGAACTAGTATTATGTGTATACATACAGACAGACATACGATGCTTTTTACAGACTTCAAAAAAGGAAGAGGTTCTCAATTTCGACTCTATTTTTTGTGCATATGTTACGCGATATCTTTGCTGATTATGAACCGATTTTCACAGTATTTTTTAAGTTATTAGGTTTTATCTCGAGGATGATCCCATTTCAACAATTTCAAGAAAATATTCCCATAAAAACTGGCCAAGTGCGAGTCGGACTCGCGCACGAAGGGTATCTAAGAGGGCCTTTATCCATAAAAACGGCAAAAAAACACGTTTGTTGTATGGGAGCCCCATTAAATATTTATTTTATTCTATTTTTAACCCCTGACGTAAAAACGAAGGGGTGTTATAAGATTGACGTGTCTGTGTGTGTGTGTGTGTGTGTGTGTGTGTATGTCCCATCGCACCTCCCGAACGGATGAAACCATTTCGTTTTTTTTTTTTTGTTTGAAAGGTGTATTTGTCGGGAGTGTTCTTAGCTATGTTTGATCAAAATCAGTTCAGCTGTTTCATTACGTTGAGGGTTTTTTTAAATTTTTACAAAATTAATTACTTGTTTAGTATTTGTTGTTATAGCGGCAACAGAAATACATCATCTGTGACAATTTCAACTGTGTAATTATCACGGTTCATGTGATACAGCCTGATACAGGCGGACAGACAGACGGACAGCCGAGCCTTAGTAATAGAGTCCCATTTTACCCTTTAGGTACGGAACCCTAATAAAATCGTATAATTAGGGGATAAATCCCGTTTAATGAAACCTTTGAAGGCGGTTATTGTAAAAATGTATGTTATTATAAATATTGAAACAATAATCGTTACTGCCGTCGAGCCGTTAGTCGGTCAGTGCGTAGCAAACTCGTCTCCCGAAACCTGGTCATGGCAACATTAGGTAAAGTAAAAGTAAAGTAATCGTTTATTATGTTAAACAGTGTATACGTGGAACATTTATTAACAGTTAAATGTGTATTATAACAAAAAAAAATATAAAAATTTGAAATGACCATAGGTTAGGCTCTATTCCCCACACTAGGTCTGTAAAGCCTGTAAGGTGGGGTCATAGGGATTCGCCACGGACTCTCCATCAGTTAAATTATTTGCATGTTTTAAAGTTCTGATGTTAGACTAGAAATGCAATAGACACAATGTTAATGCTAAAAATTAAACTAGATAAAATAAAAATAAGTAAGAGTAGGATCCAAGGAGTTTTGATGCCAAATGGGTGTAATGAATGTGTGTGTAAACGTTGTGTGGTGTGAGTTGAGTGTATGAGTGAGTAGGTATATATAATTGTGTAGTGTGAATGTGTTTTCTTAAATATATTAAATAATATTTTTGTTTATATAATATGGGTGTGTGGGTATAGTATCATTCAATAAAATTCAATATATTCTCAGTATCGTCATAGTTTAGATTAAGTAGGTAGGTAGTTTTTTTTTTTTTTACAACAACAATTATATTTATTCATACAACCTGTACACAGCAACATAAAAACACATAGACTAGCTAAAAATATACACAAAAAAACACATTAAGAAAAACAAGCGTATGCGCATGAGGTGCTGTGAACGAGTTCACAACGCTGTCATGTTCTTTTTCAGTTGGTTATAGTTTAGAGTTGCTATGGTGATATCTTTGCAAATCTGGTTATACATACGCGGTCCAATAATAGCAAGAGATTTTCTACCAAAATTTGTGCGTGTATTAGAAAGTTTAAAAATTAAAAATCAACATAACACACATAACACATAAGGTATAACACAATCCTGCAGACTCTGTGAAGAGGCGGATGAAACGCCCCTTCATCTGCTAGGAGAGTGTGGACTACTAATGCACAAACGCAGCATTCATCTGTGCAAACACATCCTCAACCCGGATGAACTGAAAGAAATCACAGCTAAGTAAATCCTACAGTTCCTAACAGCTGTAGGTCTTAGCGGTGAACTGTAAACGCCCTCTCCAGGGGCGGTATGTAACAAGTGGCGATCACAATAGGCCTAACTGGTGGCAGTGACATCTTAACGACAATTAACTAATAAACAAGTAATTAATTTTGTAAAAATTAAAATAACCCTCAACGCAATGAAACGGCTGAACTGATTTTGATCAAACATAGCTAAGAACACTCCCGACAATTTCACCTTTCAAACAAAAATAAAACTAAATCGGTTCATCCGTTCGGGAGGTACGAGGTGACAGGCAGACACACACACACACACACACACAACACACACAGACACGTCAAACTTATAAAACCCCGTCGTTTTTAAGTCGGGGGTTAAAAAAATATAACGGGTACTTATGCTTACAGCTGGGTCCCCTCCGTACACAGATTCTCCCACGAAGTCGGTGAAGTAGAGCGAGTAGCAGACGTGCGCCATCCAGCAGAACAGGTTGGTGAGGCACACCATGCGCAGGGAGGCCGGCATCATCACTATCGACTTCAGATAGTGACCCACCGAGAGGTGCCCGTGGGTCGCGGGGATCGCTGTGGGGGTGCTCTGGAATGAAGATTTTGCTCAGGTGAAAAAGGTTTTTTTTTTTTTTTTTTTTTTCATCTTGAAAATTTACACTTTTTCTTTATTATACAGTCAAGAGACCCTTATGGGTATTTTCAGACACACACCAATTTTTTAAATTTGATTTTATTGGCTATAAAAGCGTCGATTAAAAACATCGAGCAACACGGAGGCCTGCGTTGCTCGATGATAAAAAATAGGAATAAAGTAATATAATAAATACTACTTGAGATATATTTTTAGTAATTCTTGACGTATATTTGTATATACGTCAATATAAAAAATATTAAATATACGTGTATATTTCTTGATGTATTATATTTTTAGTAATTCTTGACTATAAATTATTTGAAGAACATTTAGTCCTATCCTCCATACGGCATGAGTGCTCTGAACTGCATGATGACATTACCTCAGTCTGATTGACAGCGCCATAGCTCACGTTACTCTTGAGCCCCACTCCATCAGCCTCATCAGCCAAGTCGACGCTCTCCTGGATCCGTTCGTTCTGCGCCAGCTTCCTGAACTCGTCCTGCTCCATCAGCTCCTCCAGAGGAATCTCTTTGAAGCTGGTGACGGTGGCGGAGACACAGGCCACGAATATCACGGTGATGAGGGAGAACACGGCACGAACGTGACCGCCGAAGAAGTCACCTGGAAAATGAATGAATGAATGAAAAAATGAATGAATAAATGAATTAATGAATTAATGAATTAATTAATAAATGAATGAATGAATGAATGAATGAAAAAATGAATGAATTAACGAAAATACTTTATTGCACATCTCACAAATTAGTTTTAAAAAAAAATACACACAACTATTAAACAAAAAATCAATTATTATTTAAGGAACACTTGGATAACATTAACTAATAACATAACCACTGGAAGGGATACCACAGTCGGCCAACTAAGAACTGCTACGCAAACCTACGCCGTAGCACAGGGTGTAGCCAGATATCAGAACGAGTCCCGAAATCTAAGAAAAAAACAATCATACAAATCGTTCTCTTCCCAAACTTTTTTTATAGACAAAACTTGCGCAGAAAGTGCGCAAACTTGGTTCTTGACGCAGCTTCAGAAGTCCAAACTCAAGGTCTGCCAGCGTGCGATGGAGCGCAGTATCCTGGGTGTGAGGCTCATGGATAGGATTCGAAACAGTTCGTTGCGCTCAGAAACACAAATTGTGGATGTAGCTTCGAAAGCTACTGAAGTGGGATTAGGCTGGTCACGTCTGCCGCATGCCAAGCGATCTGTGGGCGAAGGTAGCCACCGAGTGGCGTCCTGACCCAGCGAGAAGGCGACGCGGCACCAAAACGGGGATGGCGAGACGAAATTGATAAGTTTCTGGCTGACTGGGCAAACATAGCTCCGGATCGTGATGTCTTGAAGGAGCGGGGAAGGCCTTTGCCCAGCAGTGGGACACAAAGGGCTAGAAATATAATAAAACTAGGTCAGCAACCTGCTATCAACAGGTATTATTCAAAAACATCAGCAAACATTATTACAAACAAGCCAGCGCCTAATAATCCCCTCAAAGCCCACTCAAACTACACAAACAAAGCAACAAAGCCCGACAAATTCGCCTGTCAACAAAATTACAGCAGTTAGCTACCTCGGAAATTTGTTTAACCCGCAATTTAACACGTTTTACCAACGGGTTTACGCAGGGAAAAGTCAGCTTTGAAACGCGAAATAAACTCTTTTATTGCTTAGCAAAGGCCCATCGTTTCTTCATCCACATTCAGGGTCTTCCACAATGCTGCGTGAGATAGTTGACACATGGGGTGTATGTTTATGTGTGGCGTACAGAAGCTATGTAGGGTTACCTAATTTCGTGTCATCCCAGTTAATACCGCCCAGCGCGTATCCCATGAAGCCGCCGAGACCGGCCATCACGGTGAAGGTACTTAGTCCTTTTGCATGGTCCTCTGTAAAGATAGTTGATTTAGTTATCAATTACTTCTAATTTAGGAATAAAATTCATGATTAAGGAGATAAAACTATCAATGTCCATATCATCACCCACTACAGCTCGTTCACCGTAAGATGGCACCTGTAAATACTCCATGGCAGGTGCCAACTTACGGGGAACGGTCTATACTGGAGGCATTTTTGACATGTAACATCTTTCCTTCTCGCTTTCCTACAATCTGTGGGCATTTATTCTGTACTGTGTGATTTCATGAAAAGGGACGAAAGTGTTTAACAGGAAGCGCGCATTTTTCCGAGAGGTTCGTAATATAAGCCATGTTGCTTATTACCAAGGAGCTGAGATGATATTACACATCATAATTTGACAACTGTAAGATTCACTCGTTTTTTTTTGTAGCAATTGTAGCCATTCTTTTGACCACAATCTCATCTGTTGATAAACGAACATGCGACCGATGGTGGAGTACGTAGCAATAGAAGGAATGATTGGATTAGTATGAAGATTAGCCTTGTAAATTTAGTAACGATTAAAATTGAGATGAGTTTATTTTTCTAATTATTAGTTTATTTGATTAATATACTCGTATATACTTAGCTACATTTTAATGTTATATTGCAGATATTTTATTTTATTTAATCATTCTAAGTTTAAAAACTGGGCCATTCACGTAATTTTAGGAAAGTTGATGCTTCGCTTATGTGGGCATTTCTGTAAAGTGGGCGTCTCTGTAAAGTGGTCGCTTCAGTGAAGTGGTTTTTCGGGAAATAATCAAAAAAGGATGTCACGTACCTAAATAAAATGTTTCTTCTACGGTGACTTTCACTTTACGTAATACTAGTGTCCACCCATGGTTTCACTACGTGGTTTTACGGGGATAAAAAGTATCCTATAGCTCACTCCAGTTTGTAATCCATCTGTTTACTATATTTTATCAACATCGGTTCAGCCGATTCGGCGTGATTGAGGAACAAAAAGTAAAACATCGTAACTGATATAAGTGAGACTTTGTACACTTTTGAATTAGGTTATAATGGACTCTACAACTGACGATTTGCTTTATACCCCTTCTAATAACTTATTAATATTAAGACGAGACCTTTAAAACAGTTTAGTTGGGTACCCATTTAAAAAGCAATTTTCATATTTAATGTAGTGTAAACACGCTTAGGAGATAGATTAATTAAAAATTTAAATTTCCTCCGCTCCGTTTAAATAACCCATTTTACCTAAGGCAAGGTATCTCAGTAAATTCTGTTATAGGCTGAAATGTCATATCACATTTCACTCTGGGTTATTGACACGACAAGCCAATTTTCTAGCGACTTCTCACGCTAAATATTTGGAAAATTCAAATATTAGTTCTGAGATGAAAGCGTCCTACATAGCAGAAGATAAATATTGAACAACTTCCGAATGTACCTGTAGTATCAGTGTCACATGTGTGACAACGTATCTACGTTACGTATCCAAATAAAATTAAGCCAATGAACGGTGGTGATAAATATCAGTGATATGAGAGAGTCAACATTTAAATGCTACTGTGATTTCATTTATTTATTTATTTTTGGTTCATCAAATTAATCTCAGAATAGTCTGTCTTTTTAACACCAATAAAACATAGAATTGAAATTACCGTGGCTTGGTATAATTTTGGAAAAACCCCGGGTTCCCGTCTCTCGGCCTTCGAGCGGGTCGCGGTCGGTGCTCATGAAGAAGGACCTCTAAATGTTCAACGAAACTTCAGTAAGAGAATAGTAAAGTACGAGGTGTATAGTCGTAATTTTTGTAAAACCAATAAAACAGTCTTAATTGCAACGTCATTAGCGGTGACGTCATGCTTGAATTCCTATATTTGCTATTAGAAACATCTGGGATCATTCTACGCTCAAAGGGACAGAAAAATATAATATAAATAAGGAAATATTTGAATGAATGAATGAATGAATGAATGTAAGATTTAGTAGCATAAAACGTAGGTATAGTAAATAGCATAGATGATAAATATAAATTGTAGAGTCCAGACGTTTCGTTTGAGGCGCGAAATTTAAATTTTATTGTGTTTTTTGCTAATCACAGCTCATCAACACATCTTGAGACAGCAAAACAATGCTCCATGTGCCTGAAGCGACAGATGTTTCGATTCAAATTGGATTAATCAGCGTATGCTAATTCGTTGATGACACGCAGACAATGCGAAGCTCTACCATATGTGTACACATACTAATTTATTACACATACATATATATGGCTCTATCAAAGCTCTGCTTATATCATCACCAAACAGCCTTTAGACTTCCACTGCTGGACCTCCACTATACACCACTATTCCAAATAAGCCATTAAAAAAACTGGATAATCAGTATTCGATAAAGATTCAATCTACGCAAAAAAAGTAACCAAATAACAATTTCCAGGAATATCCATAAAAAATGGGAACAATTGGTCAGAACTATTGAATAGTGCATGCGCCATAGATTACTACCAAGTTATTATTCCAAAGCGTCACACGTCACCGCACAACCTCAAGCACGAGTATTATGTCCATAAAATTCGGATTTCGTCAAGAAATCTTTTATAATAAAATAAAATATAATTCCATTCGAAATAAATAAACATGACGCAGATTAAATTTGCACCGAATACGTAATATCCAGCTATTTTTTTTTATGGTATATTTCGAATAGTGTTGTATAGTGGCTCTACCATTTTTTTATTTTTTTTTATTTTTATACTACTTGATGACGGAACAAGCAGATGGCCCACCTGATGTTAAGCGGTAACCTCTGCCTATGAACAGTGCATTACCTCATAGGTCACGTCTACCTAGAACGCGCCCTATGTGGCATTGCACTGCGCCCGCCACCCTGAGACATAAAGATGAAAAGTCTCATGTGCCTGTAATTTCACCGGCACCCTTACCCTTCAAACCGGAACACAGCAATGCGAGCACTACTGCTTTGCGGCAGAAATAGGTAGTACTTCCCCGGACGAACTCTTTCACAAAAAACTCTACTACTACTAAAAGCTCTTCTGCTTTCATATCATCATCAAACAGCATTTAGACGTCCACTGCTGGACCCCCACCATATAATGCAAAGGGGGGATTTGACATAATCACCACACTTGGCAGGGGGATTGGTGATCGCAGTCTCAGAGTTGATTACTCAGGTGTTGCTACTGCCCATCCCCTTGTGTAATCCCTCAGTTGGCTTTTACGATATCCACGGGAGGAGACGGAGAGGACTACTCTTAGGCTAAACACGCCATGGCGTCTATCATATAACGGCCGTTATTTAGGCGCATACAAAAGCCTAATTTCGTCACTTTCTAACTCATTAAAATTCAAGTAAGTTAGAAAGTGACATAATAGCGCTCGCAGAACGAAAAGTTAGTGAAAATCACTAGTGAAAACAATTATTTGCCACGTGAAAACCCGTCGCATCATAGAATCATACGTTCAACTTGAACGTATTGGGCTATTCCCAGTAGTTTTACAGAGTAGTCTTACCAGTCAAGACCATTCAAGTCTGACCAATATCAGCAAAATTAAAAAAAAAAAAACAAAAAAAAAAAAAAAAAAAAGGTGAAAGAAAAATTACACAATGCTTAGTCGTTCAGAAGTTCAATAAAATGTTCAGTACTAAACAGCTGCACTTTTTTTTGTTATATACGTGGTTAATAAACAGGTAGAAAATTGTTGTACGTTCTCTTTACAGATTAAAGGTCAATGAATGTCATATTTGTTATCAGCACATAACATTGACTCCTCTATGAGGAGAAAGCCTCCAAATAAGAGCAATCAGCTGCTGTGGTAGGTACACATCAATTATTCGAACAACCGACAAATATTGGGGAATAAAGGATCTCGAGTGGCGACAACAAAGCGGACGATGTCGCAGTGTAGGAACAGTTGCGCTATCTTAAGACCGTTGCAAACGATCTAAAGATAGCTCAACTCTTCCGAATCAGCACCAGACGGAAGCGTCCCTGAGATTGCTGCCCACGTTGAATGGCAATAACAATGCATTGAGCCAGATAAGAGCCAGCTCTAAGATCATACAAGCATTTCCTCCTCCTCCTCGTGACCACGTCTGTAGCGTGTCGGGCGATTGAGATGAGAAAGGTTGGTGGTTTGATTCCCGCTGCAGGAAAAATACTTGTAAGATCTGCTATTATTTGTTCACGCGTCGCCCTCAGACGCTTCAGACGCCCTGAAAGAGTTTTGAAAATGCTGACATGGACTCGACCCTGAAAGGCTCAAGTACGCTCAGTATTAGTTTAATTATTCTGTAAAAAAATATATACTTAAAACCACAAATTAGATACATTGAAAATGTTATTCAACCGGTTACCGAATAAAATTCTCAATATACCTAATACGGCGAGTTTTCACCAAAAAATCACGCTTACACAAAGTGGAAAACCCGAAATAACCTTAGCAGCGAGATAAATCAATCACGGTCAGACATAAGCTGATAAAGACTTGTTTTCTGGTTCATCACTCTTGTTGGAAAGTGGCAAAATTACACATCGAGTCACATGCTGTGACGTAGCGAACAAATATTGAATCAGAGTCCTGGGTTTTTTAACTAGGTTAAGGATTTTGAATCAAAATTTTCTATCGCGTAAACAGGCACGAATTAATTTTGTTTACAAAATGACTGTTTCAGAGAAAAGTTGATATCTTAACTTGTAATAAATTATCTCGTAAAATCCTAAGTAGCAGTTTACTATGAGTAATATTATAATTGCCATGTTTGTGTTCTATTTATAACTAAATGAAGTGTGTAAAAACCCTAATATAGCGTGATGAGGAAATATTACAATAGTATACCCAATGACATTTTAGATCTCAATTTTCTATATATACAAATTTCTCTATGATCTCAATGAAACCAAATTTAGTAAATGTATTACACATCGAGCAACACGGAAGGCCTGCGTTGCTCGATGGTATTACAGATAACTTAATCCAAAAAGCATATTATTCTTTTAATGATTACTTGGTCGATAAAAACGCATGGTGTCTGCCAATCCATAGACATTGGCAGACACCATAATGTGCTGACACTTCTAAACTTATTTGATATAACTCTGTGAAGCTGCCACTAAATTACATGCGGAATATGGACTAAAGGCATGGAACTAAGGCTAAAAACGAAACGTTAGCGATTATACCAGTCTCATTCTTTTATATGAATGTATTCATGTGTTGGAATAAGACAAGCATAAATCTAACTGTTCTTATTTGTGGTACCACCAAATGCCAGATTCCAGATGAATTTGCCAGGCCAAATGTCAAATTACTAGTACATTCATGGTAACAATCTAGGGAGATGTATATATGCATGATACCAAAATTCAGGGTACGGAACGGAAAGACGACTGTCGTGTGACAATATATTTGTTTCTCTCTAACATAGGACAGCAAGCTATCTTCTAGGATAGGAGTAAGAAGGAACACTCTATGCTATTTTAGCACTCACTCCATTACTATTATACCTCCATGATTACATGTTAGTTAGTAAGTATAGTTCTTGACAAGGCTTATTTACGGCCGCTTTAATATATTGACTTTGTTTTAAAGGTTTTTTTTTGTTTTGTCTCATCTGTAGAGATTTTTTTACTATAATTTTAATTTTAGATTAGTACCTATCTGACAAAGCCCCTATACAGCTGCAACTAAAGATGTAATAGCTACCTGCCTAATTATACTTTTCCATGTATTAGCAAACTGACGAAACTAAGTGTTCTCAAGGTCCCTATGGTTTAAAATAAATAAATATGAAAATATTAAATATGATTAGAGAGTAATTATTAGGTCATCCACTTGAAAAATGTATTTTCGTTGTATGTATAGTGTTGTCCACCTCAATAGGGCTAAAACAATCGTTGTACTTAAGTACCTATAAACTTATCAAAGTGAGTTTTAATGACATGAATCCAGAAGTCAGGTATAGCATCATAATCATCAACCGTTACACGTTCACTGTTTGCCGAGGCCTCTCCTATAGAACGCAATGGATTTCTCATAATCACGACGCTTGGCAGGCGGATGTGTGCTTGCTGTACTTAGAACAATGCGGGCTCCTGTTGCACTATGTTGCAGTATTGGTTACTGAGGAGGTTTTTTTTTTTTTTTTTTAATAAATAATGCTGCACAGTTCTCATAACATTATCTAGCCCCAAGCTAGGTTGATGCTGCCCATACCCTTAGAAGGAATCCCCTTATCCTTAGAAGCCCTTATATGGCTTTTACGACATCCACGATCATCACCTCAGGCCGGTCACACCACGGCAGTATGTCAAGAATATCCAGAAGTAATTTTTTTGGTAGTTAACATTTTGTGTGCTACGACGCTTCCTATCACATTAAAAGTAATTATAGCTGTGGTGTGTCTGGCCTAAGAATAGACCCCTCCGTCTCCTCCCATGGTTATAAGGGATTATCCGGACTTGTTGATAAGATTCGTTGGTATAAGATTTGTCCTGGCTGTTAGCTTATTATGGAATGTGTTATAACTGGAAGAAAGCATTTAGCCAAGTCAGTTGTGGGAAGCAATGGTAGCGATGAGCTCACCACTTATTTCGTCTATATTCCACGATGGTGCAACCCACTGTGAAAAGAGGCCCATTGAGGATCTCCCTGGCCCTTCGGGGAAAAAGGCGTTTCTATGTATGTATATTTGTAGGTACTCTTCAAGCCTTTTTGGTATACATTACACATCCAATTACAATATTATACAGGCTGAAGTAATCTTAATAAACTGTAAGTACTGCCGAAGATAACATCCACAAAATAAAACAAACTAGCACATCAATAAAACTTGCTAATATTCGCAAATAATTCTAACCTGGAACTGTCACGTCAAGGAGATAAGCACGCGCAGGGCTCTGGCACGCATCGGCGTCGAAATCCAAGAACACTGTTCCAAGGACAGTGAACAGCACTCCCCAGGGGTGGTAGTTTGGGCTCTCTTCTTCCAAGACTGCACTGCGTGGACCCAGGGCTGATGGGATCTCTGTGCGGTTGAAGGGTAACGCGTCACCCAGTGCGTAGCCTATGGCTTCTCCGTTCGGCACCAATATCAAACCTGAAAAAATATGGGATATTAGCAGGGCACCGCCACTCCCGAGGTCACTCCGCCAAGCCTGCGAAGACCCCAGGAAACTTCTGTGCTCTTGGACGGAGTTAGGCTGGCTTACTACTTAATCAGACATCTCTCACGATTAATGGAACGCCCATAGAGTTCGAATGCGGAAAAGGGAGTTCTTTAACATTAATATTAAGATAAAGATAAGATAAGATAAATTTATTCGTTCCTTCAAAAATATAGTACAGTTTAGAATCATCAAGTAATGACTTAAACAATATTAATGTACGCGAGGAGCGCTGTTCCCTGCACTAGGTCTCAAAGAGCCTGTGTTGCAAGGTCACAGTGACTCACCCCGGACTCTCCATCGTTAGTCTTATATAGTAGGTACTTGTACTAAGGAAACATAAAATTAAAGTTAAAGTTATACAAATTAGTATGAGGTACAGTGAGCTAACAAATCTTAAAGCTAATAATACAGCAGTAAGAGAAAACAAAAAACAATTAAAAAACAAAAGTAGGTAACGATTTTTACGAATAAAGTAAATATAGTGTCCAACATTCTAACATAAATTTCCTATAACATTATTTAGGGTTTCGTGTTTGTTTGTTTTGTGTCTGTGCAGGTGTGCAATATTAGGGCACCGCCACTCGCAGTGCCTACCACCTAGCGTTTTTGGTCAAATCATGCTTCTGAATTTTAAGTAATTTTCACTCATTCGGTTGAGTTGAAATTTTGTTTACCTGTGAAGTTCTAATCATCATCATGATTGGCAGCTAAAATAATAGCCCACTGCTAGGTAATAAGCCTCCTCCCTCAAACGCCACTCCAAACGGTTCAGTGCGATTCGATTCCCATCCTGGTCTTTCCCTCTACGGCCTCTATACCCGTCCACCTGACTGATAGTTTGCCACGGCCTCTAGTGCTCCTTCTCGGCCACCACTCGGTCAGAGCCTTAAACCACCTGCCGTCACCAAATCTGGCCAAGTGTCCTGCTCAGCGCCACTTTAGTCTCGCAACACGGTATCCAATATCTGCCACTTTTGTCCTCCTTCGGAATTCCGTGTTGCGGACACGGTCCAGTCACGTGCGTAAATCGTCTTGTTTCAATGATAATACAATATTATGGTGACAGCGAGTCGATCTGATGATGGAAACGGAAGGCAAGTAACGGAAGGCAAGTAACGGAAGGCAAGTAACGGAAGGCAAGTAACGGAAGGCAAGTAACGGAAGGCAAGTAACGGAAGGCAAGTAACGGAAGACAGACCATTGGTGGTGCAACAGAACTTTTTAATGATTTATAGTCTTTAGGCTCATTTTGATCAGCTCACGGTCTCGATCGCTAATTTTATAAAAAATAGTCATGTGATATTTGTGGTATGTAGATGAGAATTCGATCCTGAAAATGTTTACTAACTCGTGTAACCGAAAACCTAATATTGAAATCCACTAGTTATACTAGATGAATGCCTTCATTACACACTGTGATCGCTGGAGTGAGTCGCTTACATAATTAGACTCATAAGGAGCTTCGAATACTAAACAGTTAAATAATCATTTACGGTTACGATATTCAATGAAGATTTACTACCACTACCTACTCAACCACCATTTTGTTAATGTACTCAAATAAGTACCAACACCGTCTTTTGTTTCACATTATTTGTAAACGGGCCTTTTTCTTCTTTCTTTTTAAGGTTTTTTTTTTTTTTTTATACTACTTGGATGACGGATCAAGCAAGAGGCCCACCTGATGTTAAGCGGTAACCTCTGCCTATGAACAGTGCATTACCTCATAGATCACGTCCACCTAGGACGCAACCTATGTGGCATTGCACTGCGCCCGCCACCCTGAGACATAAAGATGAAAAGTCTCATGTGCCTGTAATTTCACCGGCACCCTTACCCTTCAAACCGGAACACAGCAATGCGAGCACTACTGCTTTGCGGCAGAAATAGGTATGGTGGTAGTACTGCTTATGGTGGCCAGTTCGATTTTCGAACAAACCTCTTTACAATGTCATATGCGGGCATTTTTTCCTTAGAGTTTTCCACGAGTTTCCACACGAATTTGTCTTTCCAAATTCAAATCACTTTATTCCCTAGGGAGTTTCATACAACTTTATATCCCTAAAGAGACAATGCTTTACTTTAAATAATAAATAAATAAATAATGCTGGACAAGTTCACACAACATTATCTAGCCTCAAGCTACGCCAGAGCTTGTGTTATGGGTACTAGATAACTGATATACTTAATATAATACATTACATAGATGGATATTTTTAATTATGCATAGAAAACACCCAGAACACCCTGAACAAATATCTGCAGAATGCACAAATATTTGTTCCGAGGCGGGAATCGAACCCGCAACCTCCTGGGTCGCAGGCGAACCATCGCCAGCCACGCCACAGAGGTCGTCTTTTACTTAACTTTACGTTGAGGTTGCATGATACGTAATTGGACATTGTCGAGCAGGTTATACGAGTATATAGTAATGTTTTAGTTTTAGTATGTTAATGTTTATTTAATGGTCCATGAAGAAGAAGGATGAAATAAGATGAGAGTGTTGAGATGGATGTGTGGAGTGACAAGAATCGATAAAATAAGGAATGAGTATATAAGAGGAAGTTTGAAAATTGCACCAGTGACATAAATGTAAAAAGGAAATCGTTTAGCTTGGTATGGGCATGTTAAGATGGATGAAACGCATGTAACTAAGAAAGTTATGAATATGAATGTTAGTGGATGGAAGGGAAGAGGAAGACCTGAGAGAAGATGGATGGATTGCTTGAGAGATGATATGAATGAGAAGGGAGTGAGTGATGAGGTGACGGCTGACAGGGGAGAGTGGAAGAAAAAAATGCACTGCGCCGACCCCAAATAAATTGGGAAAAGGACAAGACAATAATAATAATAATAATAAATAATAATAAATAATGCTGGACAGTTCACACAGCATTATCAATGATGATGATATACAGTAATATTTAATTAAGAATATACAACTAATACAAGAAGGTATGTACAAAATTTAAAATAATATATGCAACTGTTGTGCTACCTGAAGACCGCTGCTAACGATCTAAAGGTAGCTCAACTGATGCAAATCACTACCAAACGGAAGCGTCCCTGAGGTGCTGGCTGCTTTGCCACGCTGAATGGCAATACTAATGCGTTGAGACAGATAAGAACCAGCTCACGGGGCTCGCGTCGCTTCGAGCAGACGCCCTGAAATAATTTTGTAAGTCTCAACCTCGAAAGGCTCAAATAGGCTCTGTCGAGACTACTAATGTTTAAATTGTTTTGCTCTCAATATTTCAGAATATAACCATGCACCACGATCACGAGATATCGTGTTTTTTGTGATAAAATACTGATAAACCGTTCTCCAGTAACTGAGTGTACCTAGATTGATATCATTTGACTTGATTTTAATGAATTACGAGTATTTATCATTACTCTACTTTAAAAAAACGGATCAAGTGCGAGTCAGACTCACGTGGAGAGAGTTTCGAACATGACTCCCCAGCGCCTATCATACTTCCCACCAGAAGCGGTTATATTTTGGTGATGTTAGCAACAATGACAAAATGGACGCTTGACTTTTATCCAAAGAATGAATGGTAAACAAAATTCATTATTTAAACTAACAATATAGGTATTTAAATGTAATACAAGTATGAAATGTGATTCTATACTTTTTCTTTTTACGCCTAGCAGAATTTTTACATGTGGAAACGACACACGATGGCATATTCACAAGAAAATCATTGACTAGCTTCACAGCTGACCACAGACGGACTGGGTGAAACTATTCTCATTGAGACTAGTTTGCGTGGTGACAGTTTTTACACGTGACACGGGTCTGGTTTATTCTATATTCTAAGATTATCAGCATATTTTCAACAAAAAACTTATCACTTACCTATCACGACCTCTGTGACGCGGCGGGCGAACGCTCGCCTGCGACCCAGGAGGTTGCGGGTTCGATTCCCGCCTCGGAATAAATATTTGTGCGATCTGCAGATATTTGTTCAGGGTGTTCTGGGTATTTTCTATATATAATAAAAAATATCTATCTATGTAATATATTGTATTAAGTATATCAGTTGTCTAGAACCCATAACACAAGCTCTGCTTAGCTTGGGGCTAGACAATGTTGTGTGAACTGTCCAGCATTATTTATTTATTATTTATTATTACATATACAATAATACTATACCACTTACCAAACAAAACTCCCACAGACATCATAACAATGAAAGGTCTCCGTCTTCCGAATCTGGACTTGCATCTGTCACTCAGCGAACCCAGCAAGGGGGTCATGAAGAACCCTATTAGTGGGGAGAGCGCCCAGACAAGGGTCATCTGGTGGTGTGGAACCCCGATTTGTAGTAGTGTTGGTGACACGAAGGCCGTTTCTCCAGCGTACGAGAACTCTATGCCCATCACTGCTGCTGAGATCCGCATAAGCTCGATTCTACTTTTCCTCCTAAAAAAATATTACAAATATTACGTAGGTACCTAATTTCTACATTTTGATGGCAACCCTGAAATAAAAACTTATTTATATAAGGTATGTAAATTATATTTTGAGATCTCGAAAACGGCTCTAACGATTTCGAAGACATTTGCTGATGTGGGTTCTGAGTGCAAAAAACCGATCTTCTAGCTAGAAGATAGAGAGAAGACAAATAAAAAAATCTCTATTTGCTAATTTGTGTTAGCCAATACAGAACATTGAATTTCGAACAGGCTTATTCTGCATTCAAGTAGGCGTAACTAGCTGAAGACTGAAGAGGAATATTAGAGATTGTGAGATTGTTGGAGATTGTGTTGATAACAAACACGGTTTTAAAAAAAAACAACGCTGAGCAATGCTCAGTAGCCCAGATATTTATGTAAGTCCTGATAGATACTAAACCAAAAAAACCCCGCAAACAAACAAAAACAAATGAAGCTCAAAAACTTTTCCTCCTCAAGTTAACGATAATGTGATCGGACAACTCCAATGAGGTTCTCGTGCTATGCAACCTCTTTTGAAAAACTTCTCATTTGTTTTCCTGTTTGAAAACAGAACTTCAACTTTTAAATTAGGTACCTAATTATTCTGCTACAATCATCAACTTTTATGGCTTCTTTGAATCGATTAGTAAAGTTAGAGCGTCTCTTTTTATTTCTAGGCTAGATACGATCGTCGTATGCATGTTTGTGTTTGTGGATCATTATTTTACTTCCTCAGGCACTTATTGATAACTTCATTCTGTAGGTAGCTATACCAGCTACCTAGCTACTTCAAACTAGTATATGATAACCAAGTTGAGAACTGATGGCTCAGAGAGGATGGTTTCATTTTAGGGCTTTTCCTTATTAATTGAATGCACAGAAAGGTATTACTACAAAAAAAACTTCTTTTTTTTTTTTATACTACTGAATGACGGAACAAGCAGATGGCCCACCTGATGTTAAGTGGTAACCTCTGCCTATAAACAGTGCATTACCTCATAGGTAACGTCCACCTAGGACGCACCCTATGTTGCAATGCACTGCGCCCGCCACCCTGAGACATAAAGAGGAAAAGTCTCATGTGCCTGTAATTTCACCGGCACCCTTACCCTTCAAACCGGAACACAGCAATGCGAGCACTACTGCTTTGCGGCAGAAATAAGTATGGTGGTAGTACTTCCCCGGACGAACTCTTTCACAAAAAAGCTCTACTACTACTAAAATACTTATCTTTCAATAAAAACCCCATTGGCATAATTTGGCCCACTGCATTAGTACCTATAGTGTACTGAGATAATATTTAGGTTCAGTATTTCAATTTTGAAATCGATAAATAAACCTAAATCTATTTGAAAAATAAATAAATCGCTTGTTACGTTTTTGTTTTCGGTTTATACATGGATAAGCTGCTGTTATAAAACAAGTAATTAATTTTGTAAAAATTAAAAAACCCTCAATGCAATGAAACGGCTGAACCGATTTTGATCAAACATAGCTAAGAACACTCCCGACAAATTCACCTATCAAAGTCAAAGTCAAAGTCAAAGTCAAAAGTATTTTATTCATTGAAATCACAAGGATCATTTTGAATCGTCTTAAAAAATAAATTTACAGTTACTCCTGTTCCAACGCAACCAGACCTAGAAGAATCAGGCAACAAACACGGTCTGTTTTTCTTTTGATGATCCTTCTTACTACTAGGTGGAGAGCGCCTGTGTGGTGCCTCGAGAACAAGTTGAAGCTGATTCAAGGAAAAAAGGAAAACCAAATTAAAAGCCTTACTTAGGTAGGCAGTCAAAAGTAAGATGATAGAGAGAATCAGCAAAAGTTCATAAGGCAGCACACACTACGCTTGATATACACATAAATAACACATCAGTAATAAATTATATGCAGGTACAGACATTGCAAATTGACAAATTAGGTGTCGAGGGGCAGAGCGACATCAGGCCACGCGGCTTTATCATTAACATAGTCATGTAGTGTGTAATACGCTTTCTTAATTAAATTATTCTTTATGTAAGATTTAAATCTTCGAATCGAAAGTTTAGAAGCACTTTCTGGAAGTTTATTATAGAACCGAACAGAATTCCCCATAAAAGACCCACTTACTTTTTTTAATCTAAATTTGGGAATACTCAGTTTATTTTTATTTCTCGTGTTAAAACAATGCACGTCACTTTTTTTCATAAATCTATCTAAGTGTTTATGTGTATATAATAAGGTTTCGTAGATGTATTGCGATATTACGGTGAGAATGTTAATTTCCTTAAAACGCTCCCTCAAGGAGTCACGTGGCTTCATTTTATAAATGGCACGTATTGCCCGTTTTTGTAAAACAAATATTGCTTGGATGTCTGCTGCTTTCCCCCACAGAATGATGCCATATGACATAACACTATGGAAGTAGCCAAAATAAACTAGCCTAGCTGTAGCTTCATCAGTAAGCTGCCTTATCGTACGAACTGCATATGCAGCGGAACTAAGTCTACCCGCAAGTGCCTCAATTTGTGGTCCCCACTGCAAACTTGCATCAATATTAAGTCCTAAGAAAACAGTAGAGTTTACAAGATTGAGTGTCTCGCCATTTACTTTAATATTAGTTGGGTAATGTTTTACATTTGGCAAAGTGAATTTAATGCATTTAGTTTTTTTAGCATTAAGCAACAGATTATTTACTGTGAACCAATCAAGAACTCGCGATAGTGATTTATTTAGATCATCGTAATTAGCTTTTGACCTATCAACTTTGAAAATTAAAGACGTATCGTCAGCAAATAAAACTATATCAAACAAAAAAAAACAAGTCGGTTCATCCGTTCGGGAGCTACGATGCCACAGACAGACACACATACAGACACACACACACACATACACACTCAGACACGTCAAACTTAAAAATAATACCGGACATTTTTTTTTCTGGGCATGTTTGGGCTCGTTTGGATCATCTCATGGTTCTGCTTACTACGTTTTTTTTTTGTATACTACTTGAATGACGGAACAAGCAGATGGCCCACCTGATGTTAAGCGGTAACCTCTGCCTATGAACAGTGCATTACCTCATAGGTCACGTCCACCTAGGACGCACCCTATGTGGCATTGCACTGTGCCCGCCACCCTGAGACATAAAGATGACAAGTCTCATGTGCCTGTAATTTCACCGGCACCCTTACCCTTCAAACCGGAACACAGCAATGCGAGCACTACTGCTTTGCGGCAGAAATAGGTATGGTGGTAGTACTTCCCCGGACGAACTCTTTCACAAAAAAGCTCTACTACTACTAAATTCATCGCCATCATCATCATCATTATCAGTCAGACGTACATTTTATAAGAGCTTTTATTGAAAAATAAATCAAATTTAACAAAAAACTTATAAAGTTACTAATAAAGCCAATCTTTCATGTGAATTTTGAAAAGACTAACTAGATTAGCCTAAAACCACATTCATGGTACTTGTAACATGGTCGTCATTGTTAAGGCGCTATAGGGTCAAACAGTTTCAACGATCATTTTTGTATGAGGTGAAGAAGGGGAGCGCACGCTCTGATATCGTGTTTTTATGTATACAAAAATCATATAAAAATGCCCTTTACAGTTTTGTTTAATTTTGAATACTTCACTAACTCAAATAATAATTAATAAGTTACCATATTTTTCAAAAATTAAAAGAATTAAGTCTGAAATGGTATTTCAATTTTAAAAAGGTGGTATATTTGATTAAAAAATATATCGAGTGAAGTAATTCATATAGTGTATTGAATTTATGATTTCACTAGACAAAAAGCTTAAGAATACCATATATTTTTTTATATTTGAAAATTTTAAGAACTCTTATCAATAACTTTAAAATTCTGGAGCTCATTATAGACATGCTGTGAACTTATTGCGCCTTAAGCATCACCGTACTCACAGAACATACCTGAAGAGATCACTAAAGGCGCTATCCTGCCACACTCTCTCCGGGGGGATATCAGAGTTAGGAATCCCAAACAACGACTCCGCCACCACGTCCTTGACTCCCCGTGGATGCTGCTCTCTCCACCTGGACCATCGCTCCTTATACCTGTCTCTTGCGCCATGCAGCCTGCCTGTTACTCCTTGGTACTCGTTTAGTTTGTCAGCCATTTTGAAATGTTTAAATATGGGTTAATATTGATAAAAGTTTCTGTAATCCATAATGGATTTTACGAAACAATTTTGACAAAATATTCACTCGTTTAAAATTTGCGGTCTGGTACGAATACTTGCTTGATTCAATATTTGTGTTATTGCTTGTATATTTAAGAAACTTTTGCACAAGGTACTATCATCAAACCTTTAGTAGATATACCATAACAATTTTTATTTAATTTTAAAACTGATATTCACTTAAGTTGTTATAACATTTCGATGACTTCCGGTCAAACGAATATAATTTAACAAGCACTTGTTCCAAGTTTCGATTTTAACGAGGTTTGTTTGAATAGTTCCGTTGGGGGGTGGCGTCGCGGCGCGGACGGAAGCTGACTGGAGCGCGCGCGCCGCCCTCGGCCGGCCGCCCGCCCGCCCTAGAACTGACCATGGGATGTAAGGTTGCTGGAAGTGACACTTTTTTTTCCAGATTTTGAAAATTGGGAATGTTTTCAGTTACCTACTATTTACTTACTTAATAGCTTAGAAATCGTTATTCGTTAGTAGAATCGGTTCATATTTCATTTTCATTTGCTTTTTTGAAATGCGTGCGAAATGAATTCCAGCGTAAGCGACGCCATCCGCTCCGCGGAGGATAGAAGCCGGTGGTAGTCCAAGGTCCTACATAAAGGTCACGTCCCTCAGCAGTGAGGTTACCGACGCAAGCAGGAGGAGGAACTAACATAACACCCAACAGACACATACATAGTACTTCTTCTTCTTCTTTCGTGTCAATGTTTCACTGTTTTGTTTTTTTATACATAGAACTGAGGGCCTAGTACAGGTTTGTAAGTTTTGCATTCGGTATCCCGACTATCAAATTCTAAGTCGATATTTGTTTTTATGTATGTTTTTAATGAGTTTCCCAACAAGACCGCTAGGGGCGCTTATCATTATCTCCATACAAAATCAAAATTTCAACTACCAATTCGGTTTTCGTTACTCCGAATTGTAACAAATTACAAACCTGTGGTAGGCCCTCTGATCCCACACTAGGATCCCCCGTGTCGTAAGTATCAGGAAATACGAGTACCATGCTACCATAACACCCAGACCCGGAACAAATATTTGCAGATCATACACACATTTGTCCCGCAGCGGGAATCGAAACCACAACCTCTCGCATCTCAGCGCAGATAGCCGCTTCGTTTGTAAACTATCTTCTTAAATGGTCTAGCTAAGACCAAATGCAACTTATTAAGAAGAAAATAAATTACAGGTTCAATTCAAAAAGCTTCATTCCAGTGTTTTTTTATAAAACCACTTAGAAAATAAATAATTTGTCAACGTCTGTCGTAAGTCGTAATATCTTCGCTCCGCGCTGGGATTACGCTTATTGCGTCCCCACAGGCGGTCTGTTGATTGTATCCTCAGACTCTATAAACAAACTGATTGTCTGTTCGTCTTCAGCTGCATTTATACCGGAACGAACTGGACAGGAGGAAACAATCACCCGTACACTTAAGGCTGGAATACACATGCTACATAGTAGCATAAAGCATGCATACTCTTTTCTAGCAGATGCTACCTAGTAGTTTTTTTTTTTTTATACTACTTGAATGCGGAACTAGCAGATGGCCCACCTGTATGTTAAGCGGTAACCTCTGCCTATGAACAGTGCATTACCTCATGAGTCACGTCCACCTAGGACGCGCCCTATGTGGCATTGCACTGCGCCCGCCACCCTGAGACATAAAGATGATAAGTCTCATGTGCCTGTAATTTCACCGGCACCCTTACCCTTCAATCCGGAACACAGCAATGCGAGCACTACTGCTTTGCGGCAGAAATAGGTATGGTGGTAGTACTTCCCCGGACGAACTCTTTCACAAAAAAGCTCTACTACTACCAAAAAGACAATTAGCATGTCAACTAGTATGCTTTAGGTATATTCCAGGCTAACTATGCTGAGACTAGAGTCTCAGCAGTGGGCTATAATAGGATTATGATGATATCATATAATAAAGATTCAAAAAGTCAGGTAAAGATTTTTCTCTCGTGTAGACTTCCAAGGATCGATTAGAGGCCTCAATTGATGTTGATAATAGGTATATCCCATGCTAACCCTTGCTGAGACTAGAGTCTCAGCAGTGGGTTATACTAGGATGATGATGATATCATATAATAAAGATTCAAAAAGTCAGGTAAAGATTTTTCACTCGTGTAGACTTCCAAGGATCGATTAGAGGCCTCAATTGATGTTGATAATAGGTATATCCCATGCTAACCCTTGCTGAGACTAGAGTCTCAGCAGTGGGTTATACTAGGATGATGATGATATCATATAATAAAGATTCAAAAAGTCAGGTAAAGATTTTTCACTCGTGTAGACTTCCAAGGATCGATTAGAGGCCTCAATTGATGTTGATAATAGGTATATCCCATGCTAACCCTTGCTGAGACTAGAGTCTCAGCAGTGGGTTATACTAGGATGATGATGATATCATATTATAAAGATTCAAAAAGTCAGGTAAAGATTTTTCACTCGTGTAGACTTCCAAGGATCGATTAGAGGCCTCAATTGATGTTTATAATAGGTATATCCCATGCTAACCCTTGCTGAGACTAGAGTCTCAGCAGTGGGTTATACTAGGATGATGATGATATCATATTATAAAGATTCAAAAAGTCAGGTAAAGATTTTTCTCTCGTGTAGACTTCCAAGGATCGATTAGAGGCCTCAATTGATGTTTATAATAGGTATATCCCATGCTAACCCTTGCTGAGACTAGAGTCTCAGCAGTGGGTTATACTAGGATGATGATGATATCATATAATAAAGATTCAAAAAGTCAGGTAAAGATTTTTCACTCGTGTAGACTTCCAAGGATCGATTAGAGGCCTCAATTGATGTTGATAATAGGTATATCCTATGCTAGCCCTTGCTAAGACTAGAGTCTCAGCAGTGGGTTATACTAGGATGATGATGATATCATATAATAAAGATTCAAAAAGTCAGGTAAAGATTTTTCACTCGTGTAGACTTCCAAGGATCGATTAGAGGCCTCAATAGATGTTGATAATAGGTATATCCCATGCTAACCCTTGCTGAGACTAGAGTCACAGCAGTGGGCTATACTAGGATGATATGATATCATCATGATATCATATTATAATAGGATGATGATGGTAACATTATTATATAGGTTTGAGAAAATCGGGTAAAGATTTTACACTCGTCTAGACTTCCAAGGATCGATTAGAGGCCTCAAGTTATGACCAAGCAGATCAAGTTGATTATTATTCATCACTTTGTGTGTTCGTTATTTCTTCACGCTGAAACGGCTGGACAGATTTGGATGAAATTTGGTACCCAGATAATAGATTTATGACCTGGATATAGCTAATGGCTACTTTTTTCTTTAAACCGCGAGCGATTAATTTTACAATTTTGATCTTGTACTAGGACCTGAATTTCTGTGTGAATGAAGCCTTATTGGTTCCGTGATTCCTTTCAGTCTGTAAATCCCTTGGAATGGAGCGAGGGTAGAATAAAACAGTTTACGGTAACGGGCCTTTATCGCGATTTTATTACATTCATGATTCGATATCGGTAGGTACATTAATATGAGCTTCAATGAGATTTTAATACTTTACTAGCCCTTTGCCCGAAGCTTCGCATGCGTGGTGTTGGTCCCCCCCCCTCCCCCGACACCCTCAGCATCTATCTACACTCCAAACACCATCAAAATCCGCTAAACCATTACACGGAGTTCAGTGGAACTACACATAACCGGTACTACTAAGTAGTACCGGTAGTAGTTACTACTACCGTTTAGGTAGTAGAGCTTTTTTGTGAAAGAGTTCATCCGGGGAAGTAGTACCTCCACACCCATTTCTGCTGCAAAGCAGTATTGCTCACATTGCTGTTTTCCGGTTTGAAGAGTGTAATTACAGGCACATGAGACTTTTCATCTTTATGCATCAGGGTGGCGGGCGCAGTGCAATGCCACATAGGGTGCGTCTTAGGTGGACATGACCTATGAGGCATTGTTAATGGCAGAGGTTACCGCTTATCATCAGGTTGGCCATCTGTCTTTAAAGCCATTCACGGAGTTAAAAAAAAAAACACATACCGGTAGTCCCAGTACCAAGGCATTATGATATAAATACTTTTGTTTTCTTAGATAAAGAAGAAGATAAAGATAAAGATATATTTATTTGCTTGAACATAATGTCATATAGGTCTTAAAAATAAGTATGTAAGTTCCAATTATGTTCTACCTTATCTAGCATGCAAATTACAAAAATACAAAAGAATGTCAGAATTAAATAGGTTAAATCAAATTAAAATTAAAGTCATAAGCCCTAAAATCACAAAGTGTCCTCCATAAATTCACGAATATTATAATAACATTTACTGATTAACAATTGTTTCAACTTAGATTTAAATAAATTCTCATTTAGGATTTAGAGCCTTCTTATTTACTTAAAGGTAAGTAAATTTTCTTATGCTTAATTATTTCACGCTAGTAACTTACATACATACATAGACACACGCCTTTTTCCCCATAGGGGTGAAAGCCTCAACGGGCCTCTTTTCACAGTGAGTTACACCATCGTGATATATAGACGGGTCAAGTGGTGAGCTCATTGCCGCCATTGCTTCCCACTACTGACTCAGCTAACGCTTTCTTCCAGTAATAACACATTCCTTTAACTAGCAGCCAGGACAAATCTTATACCAACGAATCTAATCAACAAGTTTTTTTTTTTTTTTTAGACTACTTTGATGACGGAACAAGCAAGAGGCCCATCTGATGTTAAGCGGTAACCTCTGCCTATGAACAGTGCATTACCTCATAGGTCACGTCCACCTACGACGCACCCTATGTGGCATTGCACTGCGCCCGCCACCCTGAGACATAGATGAAAAGTCTCATGTGCCTGTAATTTCACCGGCACCCTTACCCTTCAAACTGGAACACAGCAATGCGAGCACTACTGCTTTGCTGCAGAAATAGGTATGGTGGAATTACTTCCCCGGACGAACTCTTTCACAAAAAAGCTCTACTACTACTAAGGGAGCTGAGCTCATTGCCGCCATTACTTCCCACGACTGACTCAGCTAACACTTTCTTCCAGTAATAACACATTCCTTTAAATAGCAGCCAGGACAAATCTTTTACCAACGAATCTTATCATCAACAAGTCCGAGTAATCCCTTAGTCGGCATTCACGACATCCACGGGAGGAGACAGAGGGGTCTGTACTTAGACCGGACACACCACGGCACTAACAGTATTTCACCTTGATTATGAGTTGTGACTGAGGAACCGATCCAACTTTACTCTTACTAACTTGTCCAACGTGCCACAACTTGAGTGATACGTACGTACGTATCCTACTGGATCCCTAAGGTTGTGATACTGCATCACCTGGTTAGCTGTACAACATCGATGAACAGTCGAATAATTTATTTTGAAACCAATTGTAACTTCGACGACCTCTGTGGCGCGGCGGGCGAAGGTTCGTCTGCGATGCAGGAGGTTGCGGGTTCGATTCCCGCCTTGGAACAAATATTTGTACGATCTGCAGATATTTATTCTGGGTATTTTCTATATATAATAAAAAAATATCTATCTATGTAATGTATTGTGGTTGCTGGTTCGATTCCCGCCTCGGAACAAATATTTGTTCGATCTGCAGATATTTGTTCAGAAAGTTCTGGGTATTTTCTGCGTATAATAAAAAAAATATCTATGTAATGTCTGTAGTATTATTTTATCTGTGGTAATGTATTGTATTAAGTATATCAGTTATCTAGATAACACAAGCTCTGCTTAGCTTGGGGCTAGATAATGTTGTGTGAACTATCAAGCATTATAGCAGATTGCTATGACCTGCCAGTAATGAAGGCTTTTATCCGGGTCCTGATCAGGTAGGTAGTCTCGCTGGAGTCTGTTTGGTCGGGATTAGGATGGGAGGTTTCGCTTAAACTTATACCTGTAACCAATGTATTTATAACATAGATTTTAAGAACATATTAAAAATAATGGACCTATAATGTCTGACATAATAAATGAATTATATTATTGTGTTCTGGGTATTTTCTATATACAATAAAAAATATCTAGTTGAGTTTGATTAGATCTCTCTTGATCAGTTGAGCTACCTTTAGATCGCTTGCAGCGGTCTTCAGGTGGCACAACTGTTTCATATGTATTTTGTACATACCTTGTACTATTTCTTTCTGTAAATAAATGTATTTCCTTTGAAAAAAAAAAAAAAAAAAAAAAACGATCTATGTAATAAATATTGTATTAATTATATCAGTTGTCTTGTACTCATAACACAAGCTCTGCTTAGCTTGGGGCTAGACAATGTCGCATAGGGACCTCGAGCGTCCAGACACGGGGTCGTCTGGCGCTCATTGGCTTGGTCCCGTGGTGGTTGCGGCATGCCATGTGGCTTACCGTAACGGGGGGGCATCCTGGTCGTGACTGTGGGTGTCATTCCCGGGATGTCCCCAGAGAGGGGTCCGGAAACGGACGGCCGCGGCGGGTTCGCGGAAGAATGCGAAAGCGTCCCCGTGTTCCCGCCACCAAGCGGCAGTGGTGGAACCCGTGGAGTTTTAGTGGGTTGGAGTCCCACATAACCTTGTTGTCTCCTCGTGGCAGCAAGGAACGCGTGCGCATTTCTCCACGTCAAAAAAAAAAAAAAAGGGGCTAGACAATGTTGTGTGAACTGTCCAGTATTATTTATTTATTTTATTTTATTATATTATTTATTTTAACTTCATCTAGCATTATCTCATTTTCAAGTTCACAGTCATATATGTTATCGAGTTTACGTGCTATCGAATCGTATGATGAAACTGAAGACATAGAACTGCTATCAATAAAACTGTGATAACATTTGAGCAATATCTACAAATCTATTAGTCATATACTTGAGAGGAAATTATGAAGGCCATCCTATCGGGAACCCAAACTTGCTCTTATGAAATATCGGATGAATCAGTGATACTATCCTGAGATTTTTTACTGCCATGAGAAAAGTGAATTAAATCACGAAAAACTGTATTTAAACAATTATTTGCTGTGTAATTGAAACTATAAATCAACCATGCCCTCTAAACAGACAGACAGACAGATTGGATGAGTGGGACATTTAATTATTTATTTTCAACTAATAAACATTGTTTTTCATTCTTTTTTTTTTTTTTTTTTTATTTTATTTATAACTTAAGTGTCTAAATTATGTTTTTGTATCTGTTTTTGTATGTTTTTGGTTGTTATTTTTTATTTATTTTTCTGTTTTTTGTCCTACTGTTTCCTAGTATTCTGTTTGTTCTGTTTGTTTTTTGTTTTTTTTGTTTGTGCCAAATAATTGTTTTTCATTTTTTGTTTTTCATTTCATTTCATTTAAACTAATATTATTTGATACTTTTATTAATTTTATCAATGTACGCTGATAGGTAATAGAGATCCCCCCTGTTTCCCTTTTATCATCGTGATCAATCTGTTTGTAGCAACTAGTAAGTTTTGTTTGATATATCGTACTAAGTAGAATCTTTTGTTAATTTTAAGCTGTTTAGACCTTTTTTGGCCATATTTTTTTTTAATGTTAAACTTAAATAATATTGTATCAATCGCTGTTGGTTTACCAAAATAAATAAATAAAAAAAAATTTACGTTATTCAAATTCAATAATTTTTTTTTAATTTCAGGCTTATTGAGAATTGCACTAAACCTCAACAATAAGCCCATAGAAATATAAATACCTTAGAAACTAACATACATATAAAAAAAACACTATTTATAACTTAATCTAACACACGTGTGATCGCCGACGCGTCGCGTTATATGCGCATTTTTTTCACGATTTTTTTTATCGATAAAATTTAGCGAAATTTTGTTTTGGGCTCGATTATGTCTTTGGAAATATGATGAAGATTAACATATATATTTTTTGTTGACTTAAATTGTGTAGATTTTGCTAAAAATACGTTTAAAAAAGCCTATATTACTCTTGATAGCTTATCAGTGCAAGTATATTGATATATCTAGCTACTATTTACTCTTAAATTCTTAATAATATTAACAGTATTGTGGTACAATTACACAAAATGATTTACAGCGCCGCATGAACACTTTGTTTAAAGAAGATTAACATGCTATTGTAGTTATTAAATAGACAAGGATAGTTCAAACACGCTCCCTCGCCCTCGTGACAGAAATATTACATACTATAATTAAATATGAATTATAATACAATATTTATAATTAACCGTGAAAGTGTTTAAAGGAAAATTATGTCTTTGAAATTATATATGACAATATTATTTAATGTGTTATGTGGCCTATTATGTAATGTAGTCATGCATGACATGTTTATCAGAGCTCTATAATATTGAATACACGCCTCAGAACAAATATTTGTGTGATCTGCAGATATTTGTTCAGGGTGTTCTGGGTATTTTCTATGTATAATAAAAAATATCTATCTGTGTAATGTATTGTATTAAGTATATCAGTTATTTAGTACCCATAACACAAGCTCTGCTTAGCTTGGGGCTAGATAATGTTGTGTGATCTGTTCAGCATTATTTATATATTTTAAGTTACATTTAAAGCACTTCAAATTTGACAGGCTTTTAAGGTAAACTGTCGGATTTGACACGCGTTAAGATTCTCGTAAGCGTTAGGTACCCTGTGATTGGTTGGCGTAAATTAGCATCACTTGACGATATGCTGTCCTACTATAATATTTAGTTAACTTAATACACTATAGAAATCCCTTTAAAATTAGGTTTCACCCGCGAACACTCAGGTTGTTGAATGATCTCCCTGCTGAGGTTTTCCCGAGTGACTATAGTATGTGGGGTTCTTCAAAAGGGGTGTTTGGAAATTTTTAAAGAGTCTCAACGCATGTGTGATGCCTCTGCTGGTATTGCAGGCGTCCATAGGCTACTGTATGCCTGTTTCGTTAACTCGTGTTTGTCAACAGTTGCCGTAGATGTTATTTTGTTTTTTCGTTTTTTTTTTCTTATATTTTTGATTGTTTTGTGTCGTGCTATTTTCCGTGACGTCTCCAAATGGCTCTGTCGGAAGACCAGCGTTGGTTGTAACGTGTTTACAACTGGCTCATGCTAAGACAGAGACCACTTTGTGACTCAATGCAAATTTTTTGTTAGCTTTGTCTTCTATTTTATTATGTTTTTGATTGAGTTACAAATAAAATATTTTCTTTCTTTCTTTCATTCTTTCTTTTCTTTTTAAACACCATTTTCACCAGTAAACTGGTGTGTTTCCTTTATAGTAGGTAAAGATAGTAAATAGTTAAAGGTAGATGAAGGAAAAACACTAGTTTAAAGTGTCCACGATGTTTGTGTTTACTCTTTAAAGATAACCGAAGCTTTGAATATCTTATCTACAGGTTTCTTTGGATTGTTCGATTGTCATCCGTAATCCAAGCACACCATCAACACGAGTAGGTGCCTAAATACGAGGGTCTGTGAGTTGGACCCCCGTTTGGTGTGTCCGGCCCAAGAATAGACCCCTCCATCTCGTCCCGTGGATGTCGTAAAAGCCGACTAAGGGATTACCCGGACATGTTTGTAAGTTTTGTTGGTATAAGATTTGTCCTGGCTACTAGTTTATTTAAGGAATGTGTTATTGCTGGATGAAAGCGTTAGCAGAGTCACTCGTGGGAAGCAATGGCGGCGATGAGCTCACCACTTGTCACGTCTATTTCCCACGATGGTGCAACCTACAGTAAAAAGAGGCCCATTTGAGGCTCTGCCTATCCTTTCGGGGAAAAAGGCGTGTGTCTATGTATGTATGTATGTATGTGAGTTGGGTTATGTAAGTGCATATGTAATTAGAGGCCACATTCCAACCTTGCTACATCAAAGGCGGTTTCCATCATCCAGCCTCGTATCAATCATGAGATGACAAGTGACAAGCTCTATCTTTGAACAACTATGATAAGAGACGACGGTATTGCTTGCGTATGTACTTATGAGTGCCCGCCTGCGGTTTCGCTCGCCTTTTACCAGGATAAAAGAAGCCTATAGAATCTAGGTCATAATCTATATGTAAACCGAATTTCATTGAAATCAATTCAGTCGTTTTGACTTTATTTATTAACAAACATACAAACAAAAGGCTTCGTGACGTTTTTAGAAAAGTGTCTCGAAAAGAGCTCTGTCTATTTCAAAATATTTTACAGATTGGAACCCTCAGGGCGTGAGTCTCACTCGCACTTGTCTGTTTTATTAAACGACTTCATAAAAAAGGAGGAAGTTCTCAATTCATTTTTTTTTAATTGTTTGTTACCCGTATCTCCGTCATATGAACCGTTTTGGAATAAATTTTTTTAGTTGACTCTATATATTTCCAGATTGGTCCCATTTTCATCAAAATCTGGTTCTGATGATGGGATCCAAGAGGAATTGAGGGAACTCCTCAAATATTATAGGCGCAGAAATAGCGATTTCGGTATTTTCAGCAACAAGTCAAGCATGTGCTTTTAGAATGTGCCATTTGGTGAAGTGGAACTGATGAAGAAGACCAGAGATGCCAAAATCTTGTATTGGGGATAAATTCCTAGCTTCGAAGAAGGGTTTTTTTGAAAATAATTATTTAACTTGAAACCACGTGACACAACATTGGCCTAAAATGCCATTTACCTGCATCCGATTTTCTGAAATCTTGTAAAATGATCAATCACAGATATCTTCAGATTCGGATAAATACTTAAAATGGTAAAATATTCATGGTTTACGTGACACAATAATCTTATCAGAGGCTGTCACAGATGCTATATCCTCTGGCCGAGCCTTCGATATCTTATCGACATGTGCCGCGTGGCTCAATGATGTCTTTTGAATTATTTCTAGTGCTTTTGCGGTGGTCGCTAACTATAACATCCCCTCTGCCTAGGAGAACCTAAGGATATTATACTGGAATGCTGTTAACGAACCAGAATCACGAATCCCGTGTATTGGCGCCAGAACTAAAGGTGTATACATTTCAGCAAAATCGGTTAGGAGAAAATGGTTAAAAATTCAGTTTCAAGATATCTCCCCACATACTTCTTGACGACCTCTGTGGCGCGGCGGGCGAACGTTCGCTTGCGACGCAGGAGGTTGCGGGTTCGATTCCCGCCTCGGAACAAATAATTTGTGCAGGGTGTTCTGGTTCTATATATAATACAAAAAAATGTAATATATTGTATTAAGTATATCAGTTGTCTAGTACCCATAATACAAGCTCTGCTTAGCTCGGGGCTAGATAATGTTGTGTGAACTGTCCAGCATTATTTATTTATTATTTATACTAAATAACAAACACACTTCTTCTTCTTGCGTGTCGATGTCTCACTCAAAGCCATTTTGACCAATAGGTTGCCACACCCACAGCATTGTCGGAGCAGGAGGCCTACTCCGGTCAATACATCTGCAGTTGCGGCACCTAACGAAGCACAGATCGTTCACATTAAGATGACCCCTGCCCTGAAGGAAGACGCACAGCTGCACGGGTCATCTTACAATGAACGATGTGTACTTCGTTCGGTGCAGCAACTGCGGATGAATTGACCCGAGTAAGCCTCCAGGTCATTAAATCATCCATAGTGCAGGAGTCAGGGCAGGATGGGCATACAAGGGCGTGTGGCATGGTTTGGGACTGGGCACCACAGTCACATTGCGTCGCGGATGCTGCTATCATACCCCACTTGGTGAGATTACACCTGCAGCGGCCGACTTAAGTACGCAGTCTGTTAAGGGTCTTCCACACTGGCCAGGGTAGTTGGTGACCAGGGGGTAATTCCTCTGCAGGTGTTATATGGCCAGGTGGAGGGGCTTTTTTAACGTCCATAGGTCGAGACGAGCATCACTTGCATTAGTTGCATTACTTGAGATGGCTGAAGTGGAGCTTAAAAACCCTTTTCATCCCATCTATTCGAAAAGGACGACTGGGTTCGCCTTTAAGTGCACCCAACGGTGGTGTTTTCTATGAGAAACTTTTAGCGGGCAGTAATGAGTTTTCCGGCGCACTTATTAAGTTCCTAATTCAAAAAGTGTTGCACTTATTGAATTTGGAACCAGCGCCAAATAATTCGAACGCAAATATTGTTTGAATAAATACTGGCTGGTACGACGGCCCAAAACCCAAAACAAAAAACCCAAAACACACAAAAAACACAAAACACAAAAAAAAACACAATACACACAAAAAACACAAAAAAAAAACAAAAAAAAACACAAAACACAAAAAAAAACACAAAAATTATAAAACACAAAAAAACACAACACAAAAAACACAATACAAAAAAAACACAAAAAAAGCACAATACACACAAAAAACACAAAACACAAAAAAAAAACAAAAAAACACAAAAAAGCATAAAACACAAAAAAACACCCAAAAAAAACACAAAAAAACAACCATTTGTTTTATTAAATAATAATATTACAATAACATATGTGGCGCCTTTTATTTTCTCATAGTGGGTGATGAAAAGCAGAGTGTATCACACGGGCGCAACATATATTTTTGGCTCGGGCGACGTACTTTGAATCCCTCGCTACGTTCAGGATTCTACTAAAGAATCCCTCGCTACGCTCTGGATTCAAAAAAGCGCCCTCGCCGTAAAAATATTATGTTGCTCCCTTATGATACAATCTACTATTATGGCTTAATAAGCTCTTTTTTGGTGGAACAGCGCCATACAGAGAATGTCGGTCATCAGATTCTTGTTTATCTTTTTCTGTTCCACAAGCAATTTCACGCCGGACGTCAGGTGGTGCTATACCCGCTAAAGTTTTTTTTTATACTACTTGGAATGACGGGTCAAACAGATGGCCTACCTGATTTTGAGCAGTATCCTCTGCCTATGGACAACAGTGCATTATCACATAGGTCACGTCCACCTAGGACGCACCCTATGCGGCATTGCACTGCGCCCGCCACCCTGAGACATAAAGATGAAAAGTCTCATGCGCCTGTAATTTCACCGGTAACCATACCCTTCAAACCGGAACACAGCAATGCGAGCACTTTTGCTTTGCGGCAGAAATAGGTATGGTGGTAGAACTTCCGCGGACGAACTCTTTCACAATAAAGCTCTACTACTACTAATCGAGTAGAGCTTGTTTAATAGGCTTGGCTTTAGACACCCGGTTATTATTCTACAGGTCTCGTTTAGGGCAATGTCTACCTCTCGGGCGTGGCATGGACGATGCCACACTGGGCATGGGTACTCGCCAGCAGAGAAGCTGAGGGAGAGACCTGTAGTCCGGAGGACTGATGGCGATGCACCCCAGGATGTAGTGGTGAGCCGACGGAGGACATTATTTCGGGAGCTGACTTTGGCTTTTGTTTTCTGGCAGTTTTCTTTTGTATGTAAGTATTCTGTCCATAGACAAACAAACTAACAGGTCAAGTTAAATAAAATAAATAAATAAATAATGCTGTACAGTTCCACACAACATTATCTAGCCCCAAGCTAAGCAGAGCTTGTGTTATGGATACTAAACAACTGATATACCTTATACAACATATTACATAGATAGATATTTTTTATTACGAGTATATATAGAAAATACCCAGAACACCCTGAACAAATATCTGCAAATCGCACAAATATTTGTTCCGAGGCGGGAATCGAACCAGCAACCTCCTGCGTCACAGGCGAACGTTCGTCCGCCGCGCCACAGAGGTCGCCAAACGTTTGAGTAAGCGAGTTCTTGAGTGGAGACCGCGTCTTGGCAAACGTTGCGTGGGGCGCCCTCTGGCTAGGTAGAGCGATGACCTACGATGGCGGCGGGCAGAAAATGGATAAGAAGAGACGAACACCGGGCTCAGTGGTGCGTATTGGTAGAAGCCTATGTCCAGCAGTGGACTAGTGTGGGCTGATGATGATGATGACGATGTTGAATAATAATAAAATAAAAACATGGCGGCAAGTCCTGTTCAACATAATTATATATTGGTAGTCAAGCCAACCAATTGAGTTTCTAGCGCACGTAGGATTAGAAAATTGAAAAAAGGTCAAGTTACACTGTTAAAGTAAGCGATGTGTTAATAGGATTGATCGTTGTTAAGGCTTCATCAGACGTGCCTAACTCGGCTTCGTAAGTCTGCCATTCGATATGGCAACATTATTTCATGTTTCTATACTCGAAAACACTAGTATTTTCTCTTGGCTCCGCCCGCACTGAACCTAAGTACCTACCTAACGGATGTCCTGTGCACTTAAACCTTTACCGAAAACTGCATTCACGGTGTTTTTTTATAAGCTTTTATTTAACTTACAATGTATGTATGTTTGTCCGGGTGGAACCTTGCAACTGAATTTTAAAGCAGTTATTTATTTATTATTTATTTAATACTTTCACACAAAACAATAATGCAAGGAGGACTTAATGCTAACAGCATTATCTGCCAGTCATCCTGGACGGGCAAAAGATGTTGATGGTGGTACTTATCCTCAACCGATTGAGATGATATTTTGCATACCTGGCAAGTTCCGATGACAATGCAATATTATGGTGACAGCGAGCTGATCTGATGATGGAGACGGAAGGTGGACAACAGAACTTCTCAAGGGATAATAGTAGACTGGCCATGTTTAGGCTGATTTTGATCAGCACACTGTTACGATCAATAATTTTATAAAAGCTTGCATTGAAAAAAAAAAATTGTCACAAAAAACTTATTTGTAGACCTTTGTTTGATCATTGGAAAAAGGCGTTTTTTTTTTTTTTACCACTCAGGCACAGACTTGACAGGCACCTATTAACTCTATCCTCTAGGTATACTAATGAGGTAAGGATGGAACCGAGCCTTGCGCCTGCTCGTCCTATGATGAAAAGGAGAAGGTGGGATCAGATCGTGAAGTTCCTGGGAGCATTCCCCGAAATGTAACCTATAGAAGATCGAAAGGCATGTAACTTTACGGCGGTGCTCGAGACTCTGGATCTTAGTCTCCGCCATATGTTGCTCATCTATAACCCTGAAAGCTCTGCGTTCATGAAACATCTCCGCAATAGAAATCACCCATCCCCAGTTATTATCCCATGGTCACCTTTTACAACATCCACAAGAGTTGGAGGGGTTTTTAGAGGGTGTGTATTCTCAAACCACAGCCACACCACACCAGGGGATGGGCAGCAGCGTCCACATGAGTACTCAAAACTAGTATCAATAAAAATAATCACCATCAAAGCATGTTGATTATGACATATCCCCCCATTGCATTCTATGGGGAAAGCCTGGGGAAAGCTTAGTCCAGCAGTGGACGCCTAAAGGCTTGAGGGCCTCTGATGATGAATAGAAGTAAATAAATATATAAACAATACTGGATTGTTCACACAACATTATCTAGCCCCAAGCTAAGCAGAGCTCGTGTTATGCGTACTAGATAACTGATATACTTAATACAATACATTATAGATAGATATATTTTTGTATACATAGAAAATACCCCGAATAAATATCTGCAGATCGTACATTTATTTGTTCCGAGGCGGGAATCGAACCCGCAACCTCCTGCGTCGCAGATGAACCTTCGCCCGCCGCGCCACAGAGGTCGTAGAACTCGTGTTATAGTGTACATACAAAGGAAATTATAGATAAGGACGTAGAAAAATATATTATTATGTAAAAATTAAAAAACCCTCAACGCAATAAAACGGCTGAACCGACTTTGATCAAACATAGCTAAGAACACTCCCGACAAATTCACCATACAAACAAAAAAAACAAATCGGTTCATCTGTTCGGAAGCTACGATGGAACAGACAAACACACACACACACACAGAGACACGTCAAACTTATAACACCCCTTCGTTATTGCGTCGGGGGTTAAAAACAGAGTACCATATGAATATATTTTCTCGAAGTAGGTGTCCGATATTAAGCTGCCCACCTAGCTACTTGCTTGATTAACTTTCCATAATGTTTTTGTTCCCGAAAGTTCACAGGACTCTAGGGAGCAAAATTGCTTTTAAAATTGCTCGATTAAATAAAAAATCGCTTCCGCGTTCTCAAACATCTGAACACTTGTGAATTACTTCAATTTGTATGTAAATCGCGTTCGCTGAAAAAGGCTTTGTAACAGGGATCTCGTATTGGTTTGCTGCTTCACACATTACTGTTCAACAGTAACAGTAACAGTAACTCAAAAAAACAATAGGAAATGAAATAAAATCAATGTAGACGACGTTTTTTTCGAAAATGGGGGAAAGATCCGCAGTTTGAGTTGCCTTTGGCATAAAGATCTGGGAGAGCCTAAACAAAAACAAAGCTCATCCATTGACATCATATAATTGAAGATAGATTGAGTGACACGCGACATTCCGTGTATGATCCAAGGACATGATGTACATGGCTTTTAGATGAGTAATTAAACGTACAGAGATACAGAGCGTGTGTTACAGGTTCAGTTCTTGTTATTACAGTTGCAAATTGTACTTTATTACACATACATAAAGTCAAAAAAGACAAAAGTATTTTATTCATTGAAATCACAAGGATCATTTTGAACGTCGTGACGAACTTTGATAACGTAGTGTGGCTAGGTGATGATGATGATGCATACTTTTTTTTTTTTTTTTTTATACTGCTTGAATGATGGAACAAGCAGATGGCCCACCTGATGTTAAGCGGTAACCTCTGCCTATGAACAGTGCATTACCTAGGACGCACCCTATGTGGCATTGCACTGCGCCCGCCACCCTGAGACATAAAGATGAAAAGTCTCATGTGCCTGTAATTTCACCGGCACCCTTACCCTTCAAACCGGAACACAGCAATGCGAGCACTACTGCTTTGCGGCAGAAATAGGTACGGTGGTAGTACTTCCCCGGACGAACTCTTTCACAAAAAAGCTCTACTACTACTATAGGTCCGCTTCGCAGAGGACAGACCCCGGTGAAGACACAGCAATAGGTATGGTGTAGGTATATCAAATACGAGAGAGAAACTCCAGCCGTACTCAAAGTCGTGCTCTGAGGCTCCTTATCGAGGACTGAATATAAAACGTCAAATTGTAATAAATAGGTGCCGAGATATGCTTCGCTATCCAAATTAACTTCCTTCACATGTCTAGATAATTTCTCAAGTGGAAACTTATCTGAACAGTGGCCTTGACGTTATAGAAAAGCTACTAAAATATTTACATAAGTAGATACAAGTTATTTTTTACAGAGCGAGATGGCTCTTATCTGGCTCAACGCATCTCCAGTACAAAGAATACACTACCTATTTAAAAATAGGCTCCTTTAAATCAAAAGCTGCTTGTCCATGCAATCTTAACAATACTTAGGCTGCGTTTCCATTGACGCGGAGCGGAGCGGAGCGGAGCTTAGCGGTGCATGAATTGACCAATCACTATGCTCGAAATCTCTGCTGGCTGCTCGCTCGCCATAGTGATTGGTCAATTCATGCACCGCTAAGCTCCGCTCCGCCCAGCTCCGCGTCAATGGAAACGCAGCCTTACTCTTGGAATAGCTATACCCGAATAGCAGTTACGATGAACGAATGTATTACCATGCTAATAAATACAAGCGTTATGTCAACTCGCAATCACAGAATAAAATATAGTGCAACTTACCATCTACAAAATCCCGTATGACGCTTGTTCATTGTATGTATTTTAAAAAAAATACTTACATGAAGCTCAAATAGAAGGAAGAAAAGAAAGAAATGTTTATTTACAGCGTCGACAAAATCGGTTATATATAAACTAAGCTATTACACTTATTAACAATATTTCTAATAAAAACTGGACAATACTAAAGCTGACCGCTTATTCTAAAGTTAGGTGTTATCGACGTCCCTCACACTAGGCTAAGGAGGTCATGTCGCTGAAGGAGGCTGCGGAGCGGGTCAGGGAGGAGGACCCTCAAGCTGACATACTCCGCCGTAAGAGGACCGGCAGAAGGCGGTGGCAATTCAACCGCCTTCTTCTGCTCGATGGTGGCCAGCCAGTTTCGGGTGCGGGGAGACCCAATCTGGCATTGCACAGGTCTCCTACACCGGGGAATGTCCTTCGTATTCCAGGATATTCCCCTCCCCCACATGGGGGGGACCGAGGCGTTCACTTTATGCGAACAATCACCGACAGGGCCGCGGTAGAATCCAACCGGGACCCCGTGACCCTGTCAAGTGTTAGTGCATCTCTAAAACACTCGTCAAATGTTGAGTGGGGTGATGATGCACTAGCATTAAGGTGAAGGAAGGAGTATCGATGGGTTTTTAGTCGGTATGCCGTTGGGTACTAGCCAACGGAGAGCCCGACAGACCCCCTCAGCTCTCCCCGAGCTGATGGACAAGCGTGATGCATTTTCCCGTCGTAAAAAAAAAGGCTTAGCCTGTATCGTGAGGACCAAAACAGATGATCCCAAAGTAGGCAAAAAAAGTAAAATAAAGAGCAATTGTTTTTTTTAATAAAAATAGACTTTGACTTTTTCAAACTGCTCTGACCAGCTCAAATTAATTTATAGACATTCTTAAACATTTAAATAAATCAGTAAACAAATAAAAGTTAATGTTATAAATGTTTCGTAACAAGCAAAGAGGTCGAGGTCTTCGCATGAAAATTGTTTGTTTCCTTAATGAATTGGTATTCCAGTCCCGAACGCCGCGACCTATTGGTTATTACGTGGTGTGTATATTACCTAACAGATTGACACCTTTGTAAAGCCTCACTTCGAGAAACTGTGTTTATAGTCCAGGAAAATGCATCCTGGGAATACCTTTTCTAGTATAATATATTTGATCACGTCTTACGGGACCTTTCGGCAGGCGAAGGACTCTATGTAGAGAACCTACATTCTTAGCTAAGTACGTAGCACCTAGTATTTAGGGATGTACGATATTTCATACCTGTAAAGTTTTTTGCCGTATTTTCAGTTGGTTTTCATGATTATGATATTTTTTACTTTTTACAATAATTATAATGAACAATACCTAATAGTGAGATAGAACACGAGTGCGTTAATAAATAAAATCAAAAAGTTTATTAATTATCAAAAAGTCTAAAATTCAAAAGATAAATCGTAGTAATAATAATAAATGACTATTTTACCGATTATAAGTTGAAATAATTAGTCAAAAGAAAGACAGTCCTATCAATTTAAAACATTCGTATACTAACATTAGTTTGGTCTATTTTGCTACGCACCATGTTGTTTTTTTTTCTTTTTTCTTCGCTTGTGCATTTGCCATTTTCAAGTTTATTCATTATTGTATTTTCAATATAATTTGCAACGTTACACCCCTTCCAAGTCGTCAAAGTCACAGACAAGTCATGTTTTAGTAAAATGGTGACAATTTTACAACAAATTAATAATTCTGTTAATTTAGTTATAATATTGTTATTTTTAAAGAGAAATTATTTTAGGGATCCTTCGGCATTTTTGCGATCACGTCGTGCGGGACCTTTCAACGTCAACATTGATTTATTGGTTAAACTGAAGGATGTGTTCGTTGAATTCACCTAATGTCGAAGGCGACCTTATAAGGACGCGGATGCGAGCTGACTACTAATGCCAACATTTAGAAATGGGAAGTTATCAGCTCTGTTATAGTGTTAAGAGACAGACAACAGCTAATATACGTCACTATCTAACTCAGTAAAGTTCAGGTAAGAAAGAAAGTGACAGAACAGCGCTAGCGCTACGAAATGTGAACGAAAATCACAAAAAACGGTATTTAAACAAATATTTGCTGTGTAACCGAAAATATAAATAGATCATGCCCTCTAAAATAATATTATTAATTACTCTTATTAATAGAAGAAAGAAAGAAAGAAAATACATTTATTCACCAAAAAAATAATTACATACAAAGTACAATTATATAAAAGTAAAAATGAGAAAATACAGAATAAAATAAAATAGGTTGTTTGGTGAAAAGGCAACGACTCAGCTTTTTGTGCCTAGTCCGAAAACCAGACGCTGTTTTTCAGTCTTGCCAAGGGAGGGGGGGGATTTCAAAATAATACAAAAATATAAATGTGATGATAGTGTACACGTACATATTAATATAAACAAAAACAAAAAAAACAAAAAAAGTTAATAATGTTATCAATGTACGCTGATAGGTAATAGATATATTTACGTTATAAGCGCATTGTAGAGGGAAGTTAATGTATTTTTTATTTTATTTTTATGGAATCGTGTTTTGAGCTGTATCCATCATACCCTTGGAAATATGATGAAGATTATCATTTTTTTTTTGTCTTAAACTGTGTAGATTTTACTAAAAATACGTTTAAAAACCCGATTTGACTCTTGACAGCCTCTTAATTGTATGTACCTACTTGAGTACCTACACTACCTAATTCAAACTAATCCCTATCGCGGTATCTTTGAACGTTATTACCAAAAGAAAACCAGTACCGTCCACATTACGTACGTCGGGATTGAGGGATCATCCTGCTTGAGTTGCGCTGTAATTTCCGCTGAATTTCAGCTCAATTCGAGCAAGGACCCCTTAATCCAGACGTACGAAATAACGAGAACGGTTACAAATACGAAATAAGGGAACATACAAAAAAAAGGCTTATTATTTTCGCGGCGACAGAAAAATTAAAGAGCAGCAAACTATTTGCGTCTAAAATAATAACTTGTCAGCGATTAAATATTTTGGCAATCATTTATATTAAATGAGCTTTAAACTAAGGATATTTTAACATTCAAATAATGGCAGCTACTTTAAGGTAGCAGAAATAATAAACAAGATTACTGAAATCATAGGCGAGGTACTATAAATAATGACTTGGCGACTAATATTAGCAGAAGGATAACAAACTTTATATTAGTGGCAACTACAGGTCTCCATCTTTAGGTTAGGTTAGGTTAGTTTTTTTTTATGACCTTGATTTATTTTATATGCAATCACCATTGAACAATTAGAGTAGGCCATTTTCAACTTTTTATCCGCTGTCATGTTTCCGCTTAATTAGTTAATTCAGTCGCCAAAACCATAACTCGATGCTAGTTTATATCGAAACAAAGCCGAAAATTGATTACTTAGCTGCTACTTTTTACTTTATACTAGTCTCCGCAATTAGTAGCCAACTTATTATTTTTGCTACCCCCTTTAATTTTTTATAAATCCCTAAATCAGATTAATTTGTAGCCGCGTTAAATACATGCCAAAAAAAATGCCTCTCGCCGCTTGAAAAAGCGGTTTTAAGCAGGAAATATGCAACATCATAGTTTTATTTAGTAACCTAAGTATTCCAGTGGGTTTATACAGTAAATAAATTTAAAAAAAAGTAAAAAAAAAAAACATTTTCAATCATCACCAATAATGCTGTCATCAATCCGACGGACAGTGTGGAGATTATGACATTTCCCACCATTGCATTCTGTGGCCTTCACCAGCTGTGGAGGTCTAAAAGGTACTGGTGATGATGATATACTTCAGTGGGTAGGTCACAAATAGGAATAGGATTAAAAAAACGAAAGCACACATATTTTTTTTGGAATATGGCCGTGGTGTGTCCTTCCTAAGAATAGACCCCTCCGTTTCCTCCCGTGGATTTCGTAAAAGCCGACTAAAGGACTTGTTGATCAGATTTGTTGGTATAAGAGTTGTCCTGGCTGCTAGCTCATTATGGAATGTGTTATTACTGGAAGAAAGCGTTAGCCGAGTCAGTCGTGCAATCTGCAATAGCGGCGATGATGAGCTCACCATTTGTCACGTCTATATTCCTCGATGGTGCAACCCACTATGAAAAGACGCACATTGAGGCTCTGCTTACCCCTTCGACGAAAAAGCGCGTTTTTTTTTAAATAAATAATAGTACAACTTCGAATGACGGAACAAGCAGATGGCCCACCTGATGATAAGCGGTACTCTCTGCCTATAAACAGTGCATTATCAAATAGGTGACGTCCACCTAGGACGCGCCCTATGTGGCATTGCACTGCGCCCGCTACCCTGAGACATAAAGATGAAAAGTCTCATGTGCCTGTAATTTCACCGGCAACAATACCCTTCAAACCGGAGCACAACAATACGAGCACTACTGCTTTGCGGCAGAAATAAGCATGGTAGAAATAAGTTTTGTTTTGAAAAAGTTCTACTACTACTATGTATACGTGATTACTTAAATTCACGATAGTGAAAGAAAGAAAGATTTATTTTTTTAGCACACACACACACACACACACTTAATAGAAACAACAAATAAAAATACCTATAATAAAAAATAAACAAAAAAAAAGATATATAAAAACCAAAAAATACCCATAGGGTTTTAAACTTAAACATAAAACAAGACCCCGAAGGAATGAAACTATTTATTCCCACACTATTTATGTCTCAGGGTGGCTGGCGCAGGGCAATGCCACATAGGTTGCGTCCTAAGTGGACGTGACCTATGTGGTAATGCACTGTTCATAGGCAGAGGTTACCGCTTAACATCAGGTGGACCATCTGCTTGTTCCGTCATTCAGTAGTATAAAAAAAAAAAAAAAAAAAAACTTTATTAACTAGTATGTAATTGTTTGCGTTTTTGGCACATACTCGCTAAGTCCCGCCAGCCGGCTCGCCATACAAGGCAGCGGTCGCACTTGACCGACGCGCGACCTTGCGCGGGTCGCGTCCTACGAATTGTCGCCATCAGGTTTTATTACGATAGTTTACGCCGAACTTATTTTTTTTTTGCAATTCTACGTAATAATGCAACATTATATTTATATTTTAAAAAACCTCAGTTGCATATGTTACAATTTTGGAATCGTTGCGTTACATGCTCACTCAGTAACAGTTAAGGTTACAAAACTTTTCTCGATACCAAGCTCTATTTTTTTTAAATGGCCCTCTTAAAACCCGTTATAGGTCCCTCCTTCAATTAAAAAAAATATGAAGCGTAAATTTTACCTATACTATTCAATAGGTAAACACATTAATTAGACTAAAAGTATAAGTTAAAAAAAAAAGTGGTAGGAACGGTGAGCTGATAAAAATGAGCCAAACACATGCCTGTCTACTACCATCCATCGAGGAATACCACTGTCCACCTTCCGTCTACATGATCAGATCCGCTCGCTGCTCCCATAATATTGTATTCTAATCGGAACTAGACAGGCATGCCAAATTTCAGCTCAATCGAACACCGGGCAGTGGGTCAAACGAGTCGATTACCCACAGACGCTGGGACAGATGAAAATAAATAAACAAACATACACACACGCCTTTTTCCCCGAAAGGATAGACAGAGCCTCAAATGGGCCTCTTTTCACCGTGGGTACCATCGTGGGAAATAGATGTGACAAGTGGTGAGTTCATAGCCGCCATTACGTCCCACGATTGACTCTGCTAACGCTTTCTTCCAGTAATAACATTTCTTAAATAAGCTAGCAGCCAGGACAAATCTTATACTAACGAATCTTACAAACAAGTCCGGGTAATCCCTTAGTCGGCTTTTACGATATCCACGAGAGGAGATGAAGGGGTCTATTCTTGGGCCGGACACAGCAAGGCAAACTAAATTATAGCTTGTAAAAATTAAACATTCATTGATACCTTTATAATGCGAACTGCTAAGGAGTGGAATACACTACCATCGTCTGTCTTTCCTGAAAACTATAATCTGGGTCTCTTCAAGGCAAGAGTGAATAGGTGCCTTCTAGACCTCTGTGCTTCATCTTCGGCCACTACTTCACTTACCAACAGGTGAGATCGTGGTCAAACAAAGGTCAATCAATGTTAAAAAATAAATAAAAAAAGACAAATCTTATACTAACGAATCTCACAAACAAGTCCGGATAATCCCTTAGTCGGCTTTTACGACATCCACGGGAGGAGATGGAGGGGTCTATTCTTGGGCCAGACACACCACGGCAAACTAAATAAAAGCTTGTAAAAATTAAATATTCTTTGATCATTTTACCCCCACCATTTTCCGTACAACTAAGAAACCAGATTTACCGTCTTTGCGGCTAATATCTCCCTAATTCATCATCATCATCATCATCAACCCACCGCAGTCCACTGCTGGACATAGGTCTCTCCCATGGCATGCCACTGAGCCCGGTTTTCGGCTCTCCTCATCCAGTTAACAGTGGCAGTGGGCCGGTCATGTCTGCAGAAGAACCGATAATCGGTGGAGTAAACGAGTTCTTGAGTGGAGACCGCGTCTAGGCAAACGTAGTGTAGGACACCCTCTGGCTAGGTGAAGCGACGACTTGCGCGGGGTGGCTGGCAGAAACTGGATGAGGATAATCTAATTAACCCTAATTAACGTGACTTAAAACACAAGAGACGACACAAGCAACAATACACAAGACGGCTATTTACAAAGGACTCAGTTTATTAATAAAGACAAATCGCCTTATGCCGGACGGCTCATTATAAGTCTGCGCTGGGGCTCCCTAGGGAACATTGCTTTTAAAGAAAATCCTGCTGATTTAGGTCAAGAAATGTTGTTAGTCACTTTAAATGCAAAACGCTGTAAACGTTTCAGTTCTACCTTTATAATGCGAACTGCTAAGGAGTGGAATACACTGCCGTCGTCTGTCTTTGCTGAAAACTATAATCTGGGTCTCTTCAAGTCTAGAGTGAATAGGTGCCTTCTAGACCTTTGTGCTCCAACTTCGGCCACATTGTCACTTACCAACAGGTGAGATAGTGGTTAAAACAAACATTAATGTAAAAAAAAATACAAAAAATAAGGTGCTGTGGTGAATTTGCTATACAATATATAGCTTTTTCCCATTTATCGAAAATAGAGTTTCACACCCCCAGTTGTGTTTTTAGGGTTCCGTACCCAAAGGGTAAAACGGGACCCTATTACTAAGACTCCGCTGTCCGTCTGTCACAAGGCTGTATCTCATGAACCGTGATAGATAGACAGTTGAAATTTTCACAGATGATGTATTTCTGTTGCCGCTATAACAACAAATACAAAAAAAAAGAATCAAATAAATATTTAAGGGGGCTCCAATACAATAAACGTGATTTTTTGCCGTTTTTGTAGAATACGGTACGGAACCCTTGTGCTCGAGTCCGACTCGCACTTGGCCGGATTTTTTTAACCTGTATTTTTGCATGTATGTATACCAGAAAAATAATACTAGTTGTAGGTGCCTAAAAGAACATAATTCTTGCTGCTGTTACTAAAGAAAATGGGAATCGTTTATGGGCAATGAACCACACGACATTTTCCCACAAGGGGTGAAAAGCGAGCCAATATGTAGCATTGAATCCGGATTTATCCACTGTTTTGTAATTCCAATGTTTTTGCAAGTCGGAAAATGTGTTTTATTAGTAGTAAAGCTTTTTTGTGAAAAAGTTCGTCCGGGGAAGTACTACCACCATACCTATTTCTGCCGCAAAGCAGTAGTGCTCTCATTGATGTGTTCCGGTTTGAAGGGTACGGTTGCTGTTGAAATTACAGGCACATGAGACTTTTATCTTTATGTCTCTGGATGGCGGGCACAGTGCAATGCCGCATAGGGTGCGTCCTAGGTGGACGTGACCTATGAGGTAATGCACTGTTAAAGGCAGAGGTTACCGCTTAACTTCATAAATACAAAATGTGGATTCAAATTGGTTTCAGAATAGCATAATATAGTGTATAGCTTATAACTAACTATAAGATAACTGTGAATACTAGATTAATAAAATAAAATAAATAAATAAAATCATCTCCTAGTCCCGTCATTCACGAAGTTAAAAAAATAAAAGTGGGTACGTCGGCACTGTCAACCGTTATATTACCTTCAGGATGGAGAGCCTTCACCGACATACATTAAAAAAAATACATAAATAATTATTCTTCCGTATAGCAAAAGTGTGAGCCGAAAACGCCTATCTAGCCTATTTAGATATTGGGTGTATTCATTGAAAAAACAAAACAAAAAAAAAAAAAAAAAAAAAAACTACCTATGTGAGAAAGCATTATCTTGGAGACGATCTCTATGGAGTGACGGGCAGGCCAAGACTATGAAGGAAGACTACACATTCGATTCCCGCTGCGGTGTGCTCTGATAATAAAGTAATCAAAAAAATTGTCCTTAGAGGCTAACTTGTACATTTTAGTTCGCCTACACTAAGCTAAAATGACACACTTTAGAGCATGAAAAGTTAAAAAGTTATTTTTAACGAGGTATTTATGACCTTGATACTTGAAACGACCAGAAGTACCAATAATAGATATACAAAAGAATACAAACAAAGAAATATTTATGTTGCGAAATGAATACTGAATAATTCATAGCTGAACATGCGTCCGTTCTCACACGTAGATTAATGGTGACCGTCGTTCTGGTGATCGCGAGATAAGCGATCGGTGTAAGAGGCTGCGGATCCAATGGCAGCACTGGCGACATTGGATGTGCGGCCTTATCCTTATCTCGCTTGGAAGGAATCCTCAGTGGCTAGCGGTAGTGAGGTGACATTCGCACAGAAGCCTCTGCAGGCAGCACGCGAACCTTAAGGCCAGCCGCCCGCGCCGACCGACCGCGACGCACGCGCATCGACCATACTCGCGAACGGTGACGATGTACCGCCGGTAACGTGCACGCATATCTCGTAGCGTGATCTCAAAGAACTATTTATTAAAAGTGAAGTGAAATCGTTACGAAAATGGGTACGTTATTTATAATTGTTTTCTGCATTTTTTATAATTACTATTTAATTAGGTTTTAATTAAATTGTAGGTACCGTCTGGTAGTAAATTGGATCAGTTGAGCTACCTTTAGATCGTTAGCAGCAGTCTTCAGGTAGCACATTTAAAAAAGAAAAACTACCTATTTTTATTAGTTGTATTATTCTTTCTGTATATAAATGTATTTATTTATAGGCACCGAATCAAATATAAATATCACCATTAAAATAAACCATAAAATAATCAAAGTAATGAGTCCCATAAAAAAAGGTAACCATAATAATGATTGAAGGCCCGGAAATAGAGTGATATGACCTGAAAATTAAAATAAAAAAAAAGGTTTGTGCTTTTCAGTAGTCGCATTATGATGTGTAACATCTTTGAGTATTAGGTCCATGGTAACATCTGCCATCTCACCTCCTTGGTAATAAGCAACATGGCTGATAGTACCAACCTCTCGGAAAAATTCGCGCTACCAACCTCTCGGAAAAATGCGCGCCACCAACCTCTCGGAAAAATGTTCCTGTTACACACTTCCGTCCCTTTTAACAAAACCACTCTTGGACAAATGTTCTTGTTACACACTTCCATCCCTTTTCACCGGAAAAATGTTCCCGTTACACAATTTCCGTCCCTTTTCACGAAATCACTCTCGGAAAAATGTTCCTGTTACACACTTCCGTCCCTTTTAACAAAACCACTCTTGGACAAATGTTCTTGTTACACACTTCCATCCCTTTTCACGAATTCACTCTCGGAAAAATGTTCCCTTTACACAATTTCCGTTCCTTTTCACGAAATCACTCTCGGAAAAATGTTCCCGTTACACAATTTCCGTCCCTTTTCACGAATTCACTCTCGGAAAAATGTTCCCGTTACACAATTTCCGTCCCTTTTCACGAAATCACTCTCGGAAAAATGTTCCTGTTACACACTTCCATCCCTTTTCACGAATTCACCCTCGGAAAAATGATCCCGTTACAGAATTTCCGTCCCTTTTCACGAAATCACTCTCGGAAAAATGTTCCTGTTACACACTTCCGTCCCTTTTCACGAATTCACTCTCGGACAAATGTTTCTGTTTGGCACTTCCGTCCCTTTTCACGAAATCACTAAAAGGTGTTACTTATCAATGAAGCTGTCTACCTGTCAATACCGTTTTAAAACGGGTTGTCAAGGAACTGATTAAAAAAAAAGAGATGAACCTTGAATGTGCATGAGAATAGACTGCATGATATTCGTTCACTGACTGCAATTCTTTCGGGAACAAAGCATGTCCTTCCGTAGACACGTTTTATAATGCTACTCAAGAGCCGTCAAAAAATCACATTAGAAGTCCAATGTCGCTCAAATAGACATGAGTCCAGTAATTTTGCACTGGTACAATAGCTATTATTCGTTCAATGTTGAACCATTTATTTGCTTTGAAAATTGGTAGGTACACGCTTGTCACTCACGGGCGAAGACAATTGTTACATTTGACGTTACTTAGCAATGTATTAAAAAAAAAGAATACTGGAAGGAAGCTCTTTCTGACTCATCTCTTTTGAGGATGATATGGTACCATACTACTTTTTATGATGTAAGAAATCTCTCTAGGTACCTACGTTGAAGTTATTAAGGGAAATATAAATAAATAAATAAATATGCTGGACAGTTCACACAACATTATCTAGCCCCAAGCTAAGCAGAGCTTGTGTTATGGGTACTAGATAACTGATATACTTAATACAATACATTAAATAGATAGATATTTTTTATTATACATAGAAAATACCCAGAACACCCTGACCAAATATCTGCGCACGCACAAATATTTGTTCCGAGGCGGGAATCGAACCCGCAACCTCCTGCGTCGCAGGCCAACCTTCGCCCGCCGCGCCACAGAGGTCGTATATTACAACATACTTCCCTTAATAACCATACCTATTTCTGCCGCAAAGCAGTAGTGCTCGCATTGCTGTGTTCTGGTTTGAAGGGTAAGGGTGCCGGTGAAACTAAAGGCACATGTGACTTTTCATCTTTATGTCTCAGGGTGGCGGGCGCAGTACAATGCCACATAGGGTGCGTCCTAGGTGGCCGTGGCCTATGAGGTAATGCATTGGTTACGGATTAACATGCAAGTGGGCCATCTGCTTTCAAGAAGTAAAATAAAAAGATTATAGGACTCAATAGAAAACATGAAATTTAAAAAATAAGTTTTGCTTAATAATAATTCTATAAGTTTTAAATCACACACAAAATATTCTACATTTCAAGAATGAAGAATTTTTTACAAACGGGCAATAAATTGTCACTCTTGTAAATAAACAAATAAAAAAATAAAAAATGCTGGACAGTTCACACAACATTATCTAGCCCCAAGCTAAGCTGAGCTTGTGTTATAGGTACTAGATAACTGATATACTTAATACAATACATTACACACATATAGATATATTTTATTATACATAGAAAATACCCAGAACACTCTGATCAAATATCTGCAGATCTCACAAATATTTGTTCCGAGACGGGAATCGAACCCGCAACCTCCTGCGTCGCAGGCGAACCGTCGCCCGCCGCGCCACAGTGGTCGTCAAATAAATACAGGACAGGTCATTGACAAGACGAGCTCTATCCGAAGGGCGAAAAAAAATAGTTACAGTGGAGATAGCGAAGTTCGCATTTCAAAATATGTATATTAACACAGTTAAAATAATACTATGCTATATTAGTTACTAATCACTGAAGTTTGACACAGCCAATCCCAATGCAGCCAGCATCTTTCGGACGCTTCCGTCTGGTAGTGATTTGGATCAGTTGTGCTACCATTAGATCGTTAGCAGCGGTCTTTAGCACAACTGTTTCATATGCATATTTTTTAATTTTGTACATTACCTTGTATTAGTTGTATTATTCTTTCTGTAAATAAATGTATTCCTTCTACGCTCATACGAGTTCAGTAGCGTACTCTGTCCCACCCTAAAGCCCTTCTCCCTTTACGATACGCAGAGGCGATTCAAGTATCCTGTAAGTATCCGCGAAGTATCTCACATACATTTGAATGCAGGCTCGTACACTAGCCTGCGACTAGTCTCCGAAACATGCAGGATACCTTTAGGATACTTGAATTGCCTGTGTGTATCGTAATGGAAGGAGGGCCTTACAGCAGGAAATAATTATATTCTGTAAAATATCTAATAGTTACAGAAGGAACACTTAAATTATTATAGTCAAGATCTATGAAGAGGTGTTATCTAAAGTAGACTCCGAGTGGAAGCGCCGTCAACGTGTGAATTAATTTTTGCAGTCAGAGTTTGGAGTTTCCATTTGCTTTTGTTAGGGCTACCGCTCTTTTATAGCCATTTACATAAATTAATTGCATTCGATGTCAATTGAGTTTAAAATGAGAGAAAATTTGAATAATTCGGTTTCACTTTATTGTAAAGGAAGCTAATGCAATTGTTTAAGAAAATCCATTCAAAATCAAATTATGTCATTGACGTGTTGATTAAGTTAACATTGGTTGACAACGGTTTGTACATACTCGTATTTTCTTTAGATTTCCACAATATATTTTTGGACGTCTTGTCACTGGAAACCTATGTTTATAGGCTATCTCTCTCTTGCTAGACTCCGTTTATTCTAACTACAACAGTCTGCCCTATGTTTTCAAGAAATTATTCTTACCTCCGATTCCGAATACCTTCGTGGTCCGTCTCTCTACCTCAATGCATCCTCTTTATACTATTGCCTAGTATATCCTGTACAAGTAAATCCTGGTATCGAACTTATAATCATCTTGTGTAGGTACAACTGCGCAAGGGCCTTTAGATTAATTTATTGTCGCCTTGAGAGTGATTATGGTTTCATGAACAAGCTCATACTAGTAGCCGGTTACCGCGAATCTTTTAATTACCCTTTAAGTCGTACATATGACGAACATTCATTCATTTTATATAATCTACTAGAGGAATGCCCGCAACTAAGCCGCGTGAACTTTTCCATACAAACTTAAACACCCGCTGCACCCCCTTAGTGGTTGAATTTCTGAAACTCCTTTCTTAGTGCACCCCTAGACCACAAAAGGAACGTCCCCTCCAAATTTCAGGACCTTAGGACTTATGGTTTAGGCTGTGTTGATAGTCAGTCAGTCAGTCAGTCAGTCAGTCACGCACCGATTTTATATATATTGATTAACATTGCCAGAATTGCATCTCGCAGCGAGATGATCGAGGACAGCTGAAATTGAGTCGGACTTAGTTATGATAACCAATGTTTTTTAATGCAATTAAGCCGCGTGAACTTTTCCATACAAACTTAAACACCCGCTGCACCCCCTTAGTGGTTGAATTTCTGAAACTCCTTTCTTAGTGCACCCCTAGACCACAAAAGGAACGTCCCCTCCAAATTTCAGGACCTTAGGACTTATGGTTTAGGCTGTGTTGATAGTCAGTCAGTCAGTCAGTCAGTCAGTCACGCACCGATTTTATATATATTGATTAACATTGCCAGAATTGCATCTCGCAGCGAGATGATCGAGGACAGCTGAAATTGAGTCGGACTTAGTTATGATAACCAATATTTTTTAATTTGTTTTGTTTTGTGTCTCACTTTAGTTTATGTGCGCACACTAACCTACCTATCACCACTCTCTAGCCTCAAAGGTTTGCTGGAAGAAAACTCTTTTTAGGGTTAAGCTCGCCTTTGTATATGCCTTTTCATTCTGCCTTTTGTATTTGTGTTTATTGTGTGTATACAATAAAGAATAAAGAAATAAAGAGTAGTGTTAGCTAATTGAAGACGATGACAAAATCTTACTATTACGAGTAATTTGAGGAGCTTTTTTTTAAGTAGTTTGGATGGGGCACAGAATAAAATATATTTTATGCATTTTATGAAGATCTTGATGAGCTATGGTTACCAAATAGCTCATCAAGATCGTATTATCATTAATACTTTATTGTACCTACCAACGTTAACCTACTAGTTGAATTCTGTTACTTGAAAAACGTCTACTAGCAGCCCAGACGGAAACCCTCAAAGGGTTTATTTTTAGCCCCCCACTCTAAAACAGGGATGTTAAGTTTTATCGCTATGTATGTGTGTCTGTCTGACTGTCTGTCTGTGGCACCGTAACTCTTAAACTGGTGATCCGATTTGAATGTGGTTTTTTTATTTGAAAGCAGGTTTTATAGCGATAATTCTTAGATATGTTTTATCAAAATTGGTTCAGCCGTTTCATTGCGATATGGGTTTTTTAATATTTAAACTTGTTCTGGTGTATAATTTTCACAGAGTTCATGTCTTATCACAACTGGCTACCTATTTTATCTGTGTTCACGGCTACCGAAATAATAGCCGTACAGAATCCAGAGAAACAGACGGACGGATGGCTACGCTTAGTAACAGGCTCCCATTTGGCACCTTTTGGGTATCGGTGACCCTGAAAAACTAAGTACCTGTCATAGATATCAAATATTACTACGCCTTTACAAGCGAGTTTATTGCTGGCGAATCTTAAAACAATAACTTGGAAAATGCAATTATTTTTTGATGTGCTATTTACGAGCCCTATACGGGCCTGCCGGCCTTCGCCCTGCTGGCTGCAATGCTGCCATTAGCATACAGTTTTTACGGCTCACTATCCTGTTTAACATTATTTACTTTCTGTTTGTGTGATTCAGTACCTACGTCAAATAAATATTAACTCATGCGATCTCATGCTGTCACTAAAAGAGTTTAAACTAGGTGACTAGGTACCAAAGGAGTACTAGTTTAAACTAGGTGACTAGGTACCAAAGGAGTACTAGTTTAAACTAGGTGACTAGGTACCAAAGGAGTACTAGTTTAAACTAGGTGACTAGGTACCAAAGGAGTACTAGTTTAAACTAGGTAAGTAGGTACCAAAGGAGTACTAGTTTAAACTAGGTGACTAGGTACCAAAGGAGTACTAGTTTAAACTAGGTAAGTAGGTACCAAAGGAGTACTAGTTTAAACTAGGTGACAAGGTACCAAAGGAGTACTAGTTTAAACTAGGTAAGTAGGTACCAAAGGAGTACTAGTTTAAACTAGGTGACTAGGTACCAAAGGAGTACTAGTTTAAACTAGGTTAGTAGGTACGAAAGGAGTACTAGTTAAACTAGGTGACTAGGTACCAAAGGAGTACTAGTTTAAACTAGGTGACTAAGTACCAAAGAAGTACTAGTTTAAACTAGGTGACTAGGTACCAAAGGAGTACTAGTTTAAACTAGGTGACTAGGTACCAAAGGAGTACTAGTTTAAACTAGGTGACTAGGTACCAAAGGAGTACTAGTTTAAACTAGGTGACTAGGTACCAAAGGAGTACTAGTTTAAACTAGGTGACTAGGTACCAAAGGAGTACTAGTTCAAACTAGGTGACTAGGTACCAAAGGAGTACTAGTTTAAACTAGGTGACTAGCTACCAAAGGAGTACTAGTTTAAACTAGGTGACTAGGTACCAAAGGAGTACCTAGATGGTAGCCAAACTGAGTAGAATTCCCAACCCCTCTACGACCCGTCTACGAGGTGTATACGTTTCGTCTACGATTTTTCTACGACATAACTACACACAATCCGTCTACGTCTCGTCAACGTCTCGGTCACGGTTATGCCCCTTCTACGATGTATCTACTACCCGTCTACGAGGTGTATACGTTTCGTCTACGATTTTTCTACGACATAACTACACACAATCCGTCTACGTCTCGTCAACGTCTCGGTCACGGTTATGCCCCTTCTACGATGTATCTACTACCCGTCCACATCACTTATAACGCCTCAACTTCGTGCTACACACAATCCGTCTACGTCTCGTGAACGTCCCGTCTCGGACATGGTTACGCCCCGTCTACGATGTATCTTCGACCCGTCCACATAATTTATACGCCTCGTCTTCGCGCTACACACAATCCGTCTACGTCTCGTGGACGTCCCGTCTCAGTCAAATTTGCGCCCCTTCCACATTGTATCTACATCCCATCCACATCACTTCTACGCCTCGTCTTCGCGCTACTAAGATCCGTCTACGACACGTTCATGTCCCGTCTCGGACACGGTTACGCCCCGTCTACAATGTATCTACGTCCCGTCCACATCACTTCTACGCCTCGTCTTCGCGCTACTAAGATCCGTCTACGTCACGTTCATATCCCGTCTACGTATCACCGGCCCCTACATCTCTATTTAATTCGAACAAGGTCGAAATCTTCATGTTCAAAGAGAGCATCATTGATGACGACACACCTTATAATTGCGCAACCCATAAGTTACTGTTACTGTTAACCTGAATCATCCCATTGTTGGGAAAAGGCCTCCCCCCATATCCTCCAGTCACTACGATCCTGTTCTATTGTTTGCCAATCTGTGTTAAAATTGTGTATATTTAATCGCGCCATCTCCTGTTAATATTATGAAAGTTAATATTATTGAAAAAAATACGGACTCCTTCGGCCATTTTCTAAAAGAGACGTTGTCTGCTACTTTTTTTTTTTTAAACTAGTGTTTTTTGACTTATTTTGTTTTATTTTGGTGGCATTTTAACCAATGTAGTTCGTTTAAAGTGCAAAGTGTAGTGAAATTAATTGGAAGTGAATTGCGTGATTTTTCAAATTGGTGGAAATTGTCTACCAAACTTTGACATGACTTGCAAGGAGTTTAATATTGAAAATACAAGAAAATGACACATGCAAAAGCTGTACAGCGCCAGTTATAAAGAAGGAAAAAAACTATTTTCAGTGTTCGAACACCAGTTTATAAATGCCATACAATAAATGCCAAAAACTCATTTTAACGAGCGAAAAATATTTATTGCAACGCCCCCTTTCGAGTTAACACCATAGCACCTACCTAAGAGTAATCGCCGATGAATCACAAACCCTTTAAAGAAAACCTTATCTAAATCCGTCGATCAGTTTTGGAGATAAATGGCAACATTCGTTTGCACACAAGATACATACATAGACACACGCCTTTTTCCCCGAAGGGATAGGCAGAGCCTCTATGTGCCTCTCTTCACAGTGGATTGCACCATCGTGGAATATAGACGTGACAAGTGGTGAGCTCATCGCCGCCATTGCTTCCCATGACTGACTCTAACGCTTTCTTTCTTTCTTCCACTATTAACACTATCCATAATAAGCTAGCAGCCAGGACAAATCTTATACCAACGAATCTTATGAACAAGTCTGGGTAATCCCTTAGTCGCCTTTTACGACATCCACGGGAGGAGACGGATGGGTATATTCTTAGGCTGGACCATATATCTAGTAAAATTCTACGTCTATGGGCCGGACACACCACGGCTTGTCTCACCCTAAACGCATACTAGTCCTCCGCTCCGTCGCGAGCACACATAAAATAATCTACACTAGTAGTCGCGAGTAAAAAGTGTACCCTTGAGATGTGTTGCAACGACAATTAAAATGACCGTGTCATTGTCACATTTATTTGACGCAGTGTTCTGATAAATGCTTTAATATTTAGACATGTCACACGAGATGTTTACTACAAGATCCCTTCATCTCATGTTCATTGTAGAATTGATTAATCATACACTTCTAGCAAACATTGCTACCTGTACTTTAATTTATTAAAGATAAGATAACGCCAACTTGTAGACAATCAAAGCCACAAAAGACAGTAAAATAGGTACAAAGGAACTGAAAAGTAGGCAAATATTTTGCTAGAACTACTAATAATATTACTTCTGAAGCGACGGAAGTGACTAACTGATAGTGATTGAATCATAAGGAGACAAAAGTGACCCAACAAGAACGTAGGCCTAGCCACCTTATATATTTTAAAAACACTTATTATAGGTACCTACTATAAAGAGGGATATCACAGGGATTATAGGTATTTTATTTTATTTTACATTAATAGGAAAACTTACAGCTAGTACAAGAGTTTATTAAAAAACTAATTGGTAACTTAAGGCTAACTAGAAGTTACAACAAAAAAACAAAATTTACTCATTAAAAATAACAGTCATGCATAAATACAAAAAAACACTTACTTGCTAAATTTAAATCCACCTATTCATCATGGAATAAATTACTCATCCAGCGTTCGAGACGTCTTAATCTAATCGTCTAATCGCATTTAATCGTATGCACATTAAAGGGATATCACTTATTATAGGGCAGTCACTAGACGGACAGGAAATGCCTGGAGGAGCTATTGGTCCTTGAAGGATCCCATGAATGCACTCTTCCGATACCGAGACAACGAGATAACGATACGTAACGAGATGGTTAATAAATAAATATCTAATATCTAATATCTACCACTCATGGACATGTGTGGCGCACAGGCTTGGTCTCTAACGGCGCACAGACTTTGTCTCTAACGGCGCACAGACTTTGTCTCTAACGGCGCACAGACTTGGTCTCTAACGGCGCACAGACTTGGTCTCTAACGGCGCACAGGCTTGGTATCTAACGGCGCACAGACTTGGTCTCTAACGGCGCACAGACTTGGTCTCTAACGCCGCACAGACTTCGTCTCTAACGAACACCCAAAAGTCCAAGCTCGAGGTTTAGGCAGCGGGCGATGGAGCGCAGCATATAAAATAAAAATAAAATGCTGGACAGTTCACACAACATTATCTAGCCCCAAGCTAAGCAGAGCTTGGTTATGGGTACAAAATAACTGATATACTTAATACAAGATAAGAACAAAAATTTTAAAAATACATATGAAACAGTTGTGCTACGTAAAGACCGCTGCTCACGATCTAAAGGTAGCTCAACTGATCCAAATCACTAGTAGATGGAAGCGTTCCTAAGATACTGGCTACGTTTCCACGTTGAATGGCAATACTAATGCGTTGAGCCAGATAAGAGCCAGCTCTCGGGTCACACGTCGCTTCGACCTAGTTGTATTTTTCCTTCTGTAAATAAATGTCTTAATACATTAATACCTAGATAGATATTTTTTATTATACATAGAAAATACCCAGAACACCTTGAAAAAATATCTGCAGATCGTAATATTTGTTCCGTGGGGGGAATCGAACCCGCAACCTCCTGCGTCGCAGGCAAACCTTCTTCCGCCGCGTCAAATTAACAGCATAAAACAACACAAAACCGCTCCTAAACCCAAATTGCTGTCGTATCGTAGCTCAATAAATCGCGAAGCTCAAATGGCGCTGAGCTGCCGGCCCAGCCAAACGGCATTCGCTTCGACCATTTCAACAGTCGTAAAATACAATTGACATTTCGATAGCTCCCGCCAACCTCATACATTGTTGGGTTTTCTACCAGCTTCATCGCTAATAGAATGTTACTTTGTCTACGGCCTCTGGTCATGTTGCGTTGTCTATACGGCCTCTGGTCACGTTGCTTTGTTACGCTCTCTGGTCATGTTACTTTGTCTACGCCCTCTGGTCATGTTACGTTGTCTATACGGCCTCTGTTCATGTTGCTTTGTTACGCCCTCTTGTCATGTTACTTTGTCTACGGCCTCTGGTCATGTTACTTTGTCTATACGGCCTCTGGTCACGTTGCTTTGTTACGCCCTCTGGTCATGTTACTTTGTCTACGGCCTCTGGTCATGTTACTTTGTCTACGCCCTCTGGTCATGTTACTTTGTCTACGCCCTCTGGTCATGTAACTTTGTCTACGGCCTCTGGTCATGTTAGTAAGTCTACAGCCTCTGGTCATGTTACTTTGTCTACGGCCTCTGGTCAAGTCAACTATTATATATTCTGTGGTCATGTTACTATTTCTACGGCCTCTGGTCATGTTACTTTATCTACGGCCTCTAGTCATGTTACTTTGTCTACGGCCTCTGGTCATGATACTTTGTCTACGGCCTCTGGTCATGTTACTTTGTCTACGGCCTCTTGTCAAGTCAACTATTAAATATTCTGTGGTCATGTTACTTTGTCTACGGCCTCTGGCCATGTTACTTTGTCTACGGCCTCTGGTCAAGTCAACTATTATATATTCTGTGGTCATTTTACTTTTTCTACGGCCTCTGGCCATATTACTTTGCCTACGGTCTCTGGTCATGTTACTTTGTCTACGGCCTCTGGTCAAGTCAACTATTAAATATTCTGTGGTCATGTTATTTTGTCTACGGCCTCTGGCCATGTTACTTTGTCTACGGCCTCTGGTCATGTTACTTTGTCTACGGCCTCTGGTCATGTTACTTTGTCTACGGCCTCTGGTCATGATACTTTGTCTACGGCCTCTGGTCATGTTACTTAGCCTACGGCCTCTGGTCATGTAACTTTGTCTACGGCCTCTGGTAATGTTAGTAAGTCTACGGCCTCTGGTCATGTTACTTTGTCTACGGCACGTATCTATATCAGTCAGTCGATAGCAATCAGGAGGCTGATCCAAGGTAATTTATGAACACTGTACCAGTAGGTACACATACCAGAAGATTCCAGGCCAGTAGATATTATTTCAAAACAATTTAGGTAAAAGATAGGTACCTTACTACTCCCTAGGTACTAAGTTTATCTGGATAACTGACAGTTAGGAGCTGTAGATACATAACTGATAAATTCATCTCTGATAAATTCATCTAGTTAGGTACACTTGAAATTGACATTATCGAGTTGAGGTAGTAAGATGGTAGTAAGTACCTAAGCTGTTTACTGCAAAATTTCGTTATCTGTTTGAAACATGGTCATACATCGATTTCGTGGCCTGAGTGTCGAAATCTTCTCCGTTGTATCACTGGTTCTTTCTTGGTCATCATGCATTAGGTCAGTGACCTATTCGAAGTATGGTAACAGATCAGTGCAATGCTAATATTCCGTGGTCTGCCGCAAAGCAGTAGTGCACGCATTGCTGTGTTCCTGTTTAAAGGGTATGGTTGCCGGTGAAATTACAGGCACATGTGACTTTTCATCTTTATGCCTCAGGGTGGCGGGCGCAGTGCAATGCCACATAGGGCGACAGCAGTGCGTCTTGCCAGTAATGACAAGTGACAAGTGGTGAGCTCCTCGCTGCCATTGCTTCCCACGACTCTCTCAAACTATTAAACTGACGATCAAAGGTCGCAAGAAGTCGGTGGATTGAGTCGGTGCAAGGCCATTCATGGTGGCATTCTATTGCGAAAACTTAGCAGTAGAATTCTACAAGCTGATAATGTCTAAGAAAATGATGAGGGTAGTTACATAAAAATAGTGACCTAAATAAACAACAGTAAAACACAAGTGTCACGCGAAATTCCACGGTCGATTTCGTTGTGATAAAGTTATTTAATTTCTTATTTATTGGTTGATTCAAGTGTCCATTAGCATACGTCCCAATGTGATATAAGTCGTGTAGTGTAACCATACATCATGGAAACACACATAACAGTAGAGAGGAAACCAAACGGGAGACTATTTTCAGTTAAGTCCTAAAGTATTTCTCTGTTTTTATTAGAAGTTATAAAGTGTTACACTCGCGTGATAGTTTACAGTCAGTTATCTTATTTTGTTAGAACCGAGAACGGTTCTGGTTTTGTTTTAAGACTACGCCAACCACAATCAGAAATCTTCATTAAAAAAACGCCTCGTGCCGCTCGAAAAAGCGGTTTTTATTGATTATCTTGTAAAATATAGATAATTTTAAAAAATAATTTCCGAGGGATCACTGTACCAGAAACACGATAGGACAATATTTTTAATAGGGTTTCATGTAGGGGACATGAAACCCTCGGCTTTGTTGTATTGACTTTATTAAACAAAAAATTTACCCAATAATATGCACCATATAAACAATCGAATCTAGGCAAAACTACTTTTCTATCGAGAAAATATTGTTCTATCGTGTTTCTGGTAGTTACAGTGATCCCTCGGAATTATAATGTAGTATCCATGCATATTTTTAATTTGAATATTGAACTTGAATTGTTCTGTTAAAAATCAAATCTAAGATTAGGAATTTTGCGGCATACTCGTACCTGGTATAACACCTTGTAGACCATGATCTAAAGAAGAACCATTCGGGAAATCAGCGACAAAAATTTCGCTATGTCACAGAATATATACAGTTATGGCTATGTAAAGACCTCGGCATTGATCCTAGAATTTGCCCACAACACCCAACAACAAAATATTTGAAGGTCATTTGACACATCATTGGTCTCGCTCAACTCAAGTTAGAATTCGTTAAACAAAAGCGATCTTATCCAAACTCTCAGAAAACTATATTGGGTAGACAAAGCTGTATGCATCGAGTAGTAGGTAATATCAACAATGACTGTAAGAATCAAACCTATTGAGATATCTGCAGATAGAGTATCTATCAAGTAGGTACCTATACACAAAGCATTTAATAACTTGGTTCGTCTAATTTCACTGCAATTTTGTTACAGGTTTGGACTTTTTGGAGCATGGGGCGGACTTCGAAGCCGCTATCTCGGCAACAGGTGAGGAAAAGTTTTAATTAATTTATACACTCCTTGATATTAATTTATCTATATTAAAGCTGCAGATTTATATAAAGAGCAGTCAGAATGTGTCCAAAAAGGCACGACTGGCCGTGCATAGAGGGGTGTTAGTAACTTAGTAGCGACACTAATGTATGGTAGCGAAAGTTGGGTATGGCAGAAGAAACATGAAAGTAGAATAAATGCAGTGGAGATGAGAGCTTTAAGAAGTATGTGTGGTGTGACTTTTAGAGATAGAATAAGGAATAGTGAGATAAGAGGGCGTCGTGAAATTAAAGAAAACGTAGTGACTATAAGGATTGAGAAAGGTATGCTTAGATGGTTTGGGCATTTAGAAAGGATGGACGATAGTAGATTGACGAAACGGGTACATAAGACGAGCGTGAATGGGACAGTGGGAAGGGGAAGACCTCGGTGAACGTATTTAGACCAGATCGGAGACGTTTTGGAAAAAGGCCAGGTCAAGAGTACCCATGTATGAAGAATGTGATGAGAGTGAATGAAGCAAAAAAGGTCTGTCTGGATCGTAGCAATTGGAAATCCGTGGTCTCTGCCTACCCCTCCGGGAAACAGGCGTGAGTTTATGTATGTGTGTATATTAAAGCTCACAAAAAAAAACATGCTCTTACATTTAATAACGTGATTACGAAACGAATTGTACCTAACCGTTGTGAGATGACTTAAACTTTTTATGTTACGGTACTTGTATTTCATCAATAGCCACTCTCACAGTTCAAGATACAAAGGTAAAGAGACAGGCCCAATAAAATAACAGCTAAACAAACAATAGGTAATCAATGAAGTATCTAGGTACTAAGCGATGCTCCACTTCTAGTCTAGATATAACTGGCACACACTTATATTACCTATCCAGCAACAAACAATTATATGATAATCATTGTTACATCATCATCATCAGTCGAGTCTCGCATCGAAGTCGATTATATAGTCTAACTAGTCGAATGCCAGCGACTTAGTCCCAAAGTTTAGTCCGCGTGGAGTTCTTTCCCAACACTACTACACCACCATAGGTAGGAATTTTGGAAATATCTTTCTTTTGCACCTCTAGACAACGAAAGGAATGTAGGTACCCTCCAAAACAGGACTCTAGGACTTACGGTCCTACGGGCTGTGAGTCGGTAGTCGATATTGATTTGATCAAATCAGATTCTATGAACAAGAAATCCGACCGGACGGGTTTTGAACCCCTGAGGTAGTCTATGTTTTTAGCAAACCAATTGACAACACGCATTTTTTATGGAGCGTATACTTTGTGAACCCTTAGCACTTACCTACCCTTAGCGTATAGGTACTTTGTGAACCTAATTTTTTTCATATTAAATACGTGTTACACTTAGAGTTGCCAGATGGTCGGGATTTGTCTGGATTCCCCCGAAATTTCATATGCTATCCAGACTCTCGATAAAATACAAAATCTCCCGACACCGAATCTTCCGAATTTTTCACTCAGATGGTTTCAGCGGAAGATCAGCGTTGTGTTGCTACAACACAACAAATGCTGAGCTGGACGCCAATTTGTGTCAGTGATGCATGGCTAGTACTAAGAGGCACAAATTAGTTTTATTTTTCTTGTTTCTGTGTGTGTGTTTGTCTTTTAGTGTGCAATATTGTTTGTTAACTCATGTTGTTGACACAAATAAATGCTATTTCTTTCTTTCTTTCTTTCTTTCTTTCCCGACAAACAGCATATCGTAAAGTTCAATGGATATCTCCAGCCAATACCTTTTGAATGATTTATTTGTTCTCAAAATTCAGTATATTCGTTGCTAGCTTCTAATTTGTATTGGACGTTTTTCGCTTCTAATTACTAATTCCGAGCCCCTTAGTCCGCTTGCCGGCAACTTCTGTGACACTAATTCTGATCACTCCTAAAGGCACTGTTTTTTTGCGGTTAGCTCCGCTCGCCTGTAGTTTATGTCACACTAAATACTAATTTAGCCTAAAAATCACTGAATTTTCAAATTAAAAGTAATATTTTGATTCATAATATTTATTTTTCTAGTAAGAAAACTCCCCCAAAATCCATATTTTTTAAAAGGACATTGCCAGTCTTTGCAAGGAATTTGGTCCAAATGCCAAATGTGATATTAAAATGCTTCCGGCGGTCTATAAACTCTGATACCAGAGTCTGCAAGTAGCTAGTTTTTTTTTTTTAACTCTTAGCTTATGATTCTGATGATTAATCACATTAGAGTAGAATCCAAGACCATAGTAGGCTTAAACACCTTTAACACACAATCAATAAATATTTCATATTTAATTTCATATTTCATATTTCACATCAAACTGTTACGTATAATAAATTAAATGAACTGAAGAATTACAAATGATTATCATCCATGTAATTCATAAAAATAAATAACTATGTATTTGTTTAGTAAACCGTGAAATAGATTTTTTAATACCTATTTGTGGTGATGATATAAAATAATACAAGGTATCCATTGCATGTGCTTTCATTTCTGGGCGGCATTTGGACCGTACCTTTTAGTAGTAGTAGAGCTTTTTTGTGAAAGAGTTCGTCCGGGGAAGTACTACCACCATACCTATTTCTGCCGCAAAGCAGTAGTGCTTGCATTGCTGTGTTCCGGTTTGAAGGGTAAAGGTGCCGGTAAAATTACAGGCACATGAGACTTTTCATCTTTATGTCTCAGGGTGGCGGGCGCAGTGCAATGCCACAAAGGTTGCGTCGTAGGTGGACGTGATCTATGAGGTAATGCACTGTTCATAGGCAGAGGTTACCGCTTAACATCAGGTGGGCCTCTTGCTTGATCCGTCATCCAAGTAGTATAAAAAAAGAAATGAAAATAAAATAAAACCCTGGCAATGTCCTTTGGGCCAGACATTTAAGTTTTCCGATCTGGCAACCCTAGTTACACTACATCATAAGTCCGTATCAATTTCTTGTAAAAACTAAAAACCCAGACTACCTCTGAATACGGGGAATATACCTCCACCACTAATTTGTGAACCTATTTATCTTCCAGAAGTTTTCAGTTTACAATGTATGTTTCCAGGCTTCGGTCGGTTCCACTTCTGCCTGCTGGCGGTGACCGGGCTGATCTACTCCAACACCGCCATCGGGATCACTATAGTGTCGTTCGTGTTGCCAGCTGCGACATGTGATTTCCGGATGACGTCGGCCGATAAGGGCTGGCTGACCGCTGCGCCTATGTTGGGTAAATATCATTTTTATTTTATGATACACTAGCTTTTACGCGCGGCTTTGCATGCGTTGATTTCCTTAGAGAAAAAAAGGATCCTATGTTCATGACTAAACTCTTATAGGTAAATTATATTTTATATACGCATGGTAATATTGCCTCAATGGTAATTTGAAAGAAAATAAATAAAGAAAGAAAAATTATTTATTTGGAACGGCACATATGGGTAGAAGAAATGACACTCGACGAATAAAATTAAAAATAATAAGGATAAAACATAAAAGGCAAAAACTAAGTACTCATTTTCTAGGCTTTTGCCTCGTATTGTGATTACCAGACAAAAAAAAAGATCTATTCAAACCCACGTCCAAAGCCGACTGGCCTTCTGCCTACTCCAATCTGCCTTTGCCTACTCCGACCATAAATACTTTAGTGATAGCTCTAAGAATATTCCAGTTAGAAACTAAATGTATTAAACTACCCTTCTTGTGTTACCTACCCAACTGTAGGACATCTACCTGACTACATTAGGCAGTTTAGAACCTACTACCTACCTACTTACTACTTGCGCGGTTGGGTTGCTAACCGATCCAGCGCGTATTATATTCTTGGCCCAAGCTCACGAACAAATAAATCAGCGGTTACCGTAACCAATCGTCAAAGTGACAGATAACGTATGAAAACATCTGTCAAAAAGAGTTTTTTTGACACATTTTCACAATCACATTAACGGACGTTTAAACGGCTGTTTAGCTTAAACAACTCGTTTTGACAGATGTTTTCATACGTTATCTGTCACTTTGACGATTGGTTACGGTAACCACCGATTTATTTGTTCGTGAACTTGGGCCTTAGTAATACTAACAGGAATATTCTTAGAGCTATCACTAAAGTCTTTATGGTCGGAGTAGGCAGAAGGCCAGTCGGCTATGGACGTGGGTTTGAATAGACTAGTATCTCTACTCTTTGGCACCCTTTGGGTACGGCTAAAAAACGTCATAGGTAGACCCTTCCTCGGTTCGCTTCCAAGTTCCAAGGTTATACACTTGAACTTGTAGCAAGCTGTAGAACACATCTGTCGTTCATACCTCCCTGAGCCGGCCGAGGTATGTAGGTACGTAGGTACTATAACTTCCGCCTATATATAAGCAGCTAGTTCACCGCCGACCCGAAGCCGTATCTATGTCGGTTATATCTATCCCTATATGGAAACCAGTCCTCAGATTATTGGAACCAGATTCATAACAGTTCACTCGTGTATTGAATTATGGAACAATTTCAATCGGAAGTAAGTACCCAGCGCATATTATAGATTTATTGCAATTTATGGTCTTCCGTTTGCAAAAAATAAATATTGTATGTGGATTAATGAGCGAATTATAATCAAAATAACCCATTGACAATATCCCTGGGGTTGACGGTGTCTATAAGCGACGGTGACCACTTTACATCAGGAGGGCCACAAGCTAGTTCGCCTAATAGTTTCATAAAAAAAAATAAAAAAGGGGCTATTTTTATGGCAAAATTAGAGGAAAGTTGAAAAAATACTTTTCAAAAATTTGCTGATTGCCTATTCCAACTATTCTTCAAGCGAGTAGGTAACATGTGTTTGTTTGTCTGTCGGTTTTTCTGTTTAGAAAATCACAAAAATGAATCTAACGGTTTTGATTTATGTACATGATAGGGTGAGAATACGATCTAGCTATGATCGGCTGGGAAAGATTATGACTCGTAAGAATTTGTTGAAAATTATCTTTTACAAACTAAGCTTTCGTGAAGTTAGTGATCGGAACCGTAAGATGATCAAAATGAGCCTAAACACTGCCAGGCCAGATACTATTAATCATCGAGGAGTTCCGTTGTCCACCTTCCGTCCCCATCATCAGATCACCTCACTGTTACCATAATATTGTATCATCATCGGAACTTGACAGGTATGCGAAATTTCAGCAAAATCGGATTGGTAGAACTAATTTAAAGTTCAGTTGCAAGATTTGCCCCCAAAGATAGGCAACAATTCAGTTGATACATACATACACACACAAGCTCTTTTTCCACGAAAGGGTAGGCTGAGCCTCAATGTGCCTCTTTTCACCGTGGCGTTTTTATGGGAATTTAGACGTGATAAGTGGTGAGCTCATCGCTGCCATTGCTTCGCACTACTGACTCGGCTAACACATGGACAAATCTTATGCCAACGAATACTACAAAATACTAACCAAGTCCGAGTAATCCCTTAGTCGGCTTTTACGACATCCACGGTAGGAGACGGAAGGGTCTATTTTAGGCCGGACACACCACAGAGTCTATGCGAAACTATTTTATTTTGTTTTAAATAAGTTTTTATAATAATTCCACTAATGAGTCTTTATCGAATTGCAGGGATGGTGCTCGGTTCCTACTTCTGGGGCTGTCTGGCCGACACCAAGGGTCGCAAGGTGGTGTTAGTCTCCGCTCTGCTTATCGACGGGTTCGTCGGCATCATCTCCTCCTTCGTGCAGATCCTGCCGGTCTTCATGGCCTGCCGATTCATCAACGGCTTCTCGTAAGTACCCTATAGTTCGTGAAACATAGCTTGATTCTTATCAAGTTCAGTATTTTGTGCCGGTTAAATTTACGCGAGAGAATTTCATACTTTATTGTTGGAACGATTAGTTATGTTCCCGCGTCATTTTAACCACAGACACAGTTATCGGTCTTGCAAATAAAATAAATCTCCGATTTTCTTAAATACAAAAACTAGATAATAAATAATAATAAATAAATCATTTATTTGCACCATTTATATAAAGTGAAGATCTTACAAATATACTTTAAAACTAAAATAGGTATGTAGCTTATTACATTTACAAGTAGTAGAGTACGCGTCATGTAAAAAGAACGCTGGAACGTATGAAGAAGTATGACCGCCGGATACCTTGACCTCCACACTAGGATTCCCTGTGCTGTGGAGACCAAATGTAAGATTTAAATTTTATTCTTATCTACACTTTATTCAGGCAGTAAATTGGTAAGTCGTAAAGTGGTAGACTATTCGTCGACCATCGTCCCAGCCCTAGGCTTGTTACTCTGACAGCTGTCACAGAAATCAAGCTATGTTTTAGAACTGCTAACCCCTGGTTTATAGACAAAGAACTAATTAGGAATTTTGTCTAATGCTAATTAGGTAGGTATGGGCTGGCAGTCATGTCAGCAGCACGGCTATTGTCTTACCGATTACTATTTGCTGTTCATTGCGCTGCGTGTTTTAGCTTTTTTACAAGAGCGGAAATATTTGGAACATGCAGCGCAATGAAAAGTAAAATGTTAATTAAAATCGATGTAATTCACGAAAGTTGTTCCACTAATATGCAGTTCAAATTCAAATTCAAATTCGTTATTTCAGGCTTATTGAGACATGCACAAAACCTAAACAATAAGCCCATATCAACATAAATACATTAGACACTAACATACATATAAAAACACTTTATTTATAACTTAATCTAACACACGTGTGATCGCCGACACGTCGCAACCCGGGGGACCACGTGACAGGCGGCCCTTGAACCGCCGGAACTTCACCCCTTTCGGCCAGAAGTCAGGGCTCAAGTACCTAAGTCTTTACACTTTCCGCAGGGACCCTCACCATAAATGAGCTAAAGCAGTGAAATGACAAATTATTAAACACGTTATTCTTTTTTCTTAACCTATATTGTCCCACTGCTGGGCAAAGGTCTCCCCCAATTTTTTTTTTTTTTTTTTTTTTTTTTTTTAACTTTGATAGACCTTTGTTTGACCACGATCTCACCTGTTGGAAAGTGACGATGTGGCCGAAGATGGAGCACAAAGGTCTAGAAGGCACCTATTCACTCTAGCCTTGAAGAGACCCAGATTATAGTTTTCAGGAAAGACAGACGACGGTAGTGTATTCCACTCCTTAGCAGTTCGCATTATAAAGGTGGAACTGAAACGTTTAGTACGAATAGCGGGTATACTAATCAGGTAAGGGTGGTACCGAGCCGTGCGCCTGCTCGTCCTATGATGAAAAGGAGATGGTGGGATCAGATCATGAAGTTCCTGGGAGCATTCCCCGAAATGTAACCTATAGAAGATCGAAAGGCATGCGACCTTACGGCGGTGCTCGAGACTCTGGACCTTAGTCTCCGCCATATGTTGCTCACCTATTAGCCTAAAAGCTCTGCGTTCAATCGAGTCCAAGGCAGCAAGCTGGTGTTTGGCCGAGCCATCCCAAACGTGGCAGCAATACTCCATACCAGCCCGGACTTGTGCTTTGTACAGACTTAGAAGCTGTCCTGGTGTGAAGTAACGCTTTACCTTATTCAGGATACCCAGCTTCATGGAAGCAGTTTTTGCCTTAGACTCGATGTAGGAGCCAAAGTTGAGAGTAGGCGTGAGTGAAACGCCTAAGAGCTCGAGGTGATCACCTATAGCTACAGGTACATCTCGGAAGACAGGAACTTGGAGAAACGGACTTTTTTTCGCCGAGAAGAGACAAGCCTGCGTTTTAGAGGCGTTGAACTTGACTAGATTGGCATCGCCCCAATCGGATACAGCCTTGAGAGTCAAATTCAGACGCTGCAGCATCTCATCTCTTAACTCCAGAATTTCATTCTGCCTAGCACGCGCAGTGGAAACGTATCTCTCCACAACTGTGCTGTCGTCTGCATACCCAATGATACTGGGCATTAGCAGATCATTAATATGCAGCAGAAACAGTGTGGCAGATAGCACTGACCCCTGAGGTACCCCGGCATTTATAGCCATTTGATCCGACGAGCAGCCGTCAACAACTACTCGAATGGATCTTTCCCTCAGAAAGTCTGCGAGCCAGGAGCAGAATTGAACTGGCAGTCCGTAAACAGGAAGCTTGCCAATAAGGCTAGCATGCCAAACCCTGTCAAAGGCCTTCGAGACGTCAAGTGAAACAGCCAGTGCTTCACCATGCTTCTCGATGGCCTCACTCCAAATGTGCGTGGCATACACAAGAAGGTCCCCAGTAGACCGATTTCGGCGAAATCCGTATTGGCGATCACTGAGGAGGTCGTTACCTTCGAGGTATGCAAGGAGTTTCCTATTCAGCACACGCTCCATACATTTACATAGCAGGGAGGTGACCGAGATAGGGCGGTATTTCGAAGGGTCAGCACGACTGCCTTTCTTGGGCACTGGCTGCACGTTAGCGAGCTTCCAAGACTTGGGAACATCACCAGTTTTCAAAGAGAGGCGGAAAAGTCGAGTTAATATTGGAGACAACTCAGGGGCACAGGTTTTCTCCACTTGTTCCTGTCTCTGGCAGTCTCCCACCAGGACGGCGACCTCGGGGTCGGCCGAGAAAGCTTTGGCGGGACGATTTTATAAAAAATAAAACCTGCGGCTGTTTTCATTGTTTCATTAAATCTGGCAAAACGGAAGACTTATGGCAGATCATCGGTGCCTGTCACGTCACGCGTGATATAGGGGCCCGAAGCGAATTACTCTATTCACAACTAGATGTCGCCACAGGTAAAAATAGAACGCGCTATCAGCTGTAATTAAATAAATAATAAATAAATAAATAATGCTGGACAGTTCACACAACATTATCTAGCCCCAAGCTAAGCAGAGCTTGTGTTATGGGTACTAGATAACTGATATACTTAATACAATATATTACATAGATAGATATTTTTTATTATATATAGAAAATACCCAGAACACCCTGAACAAATATCTGCGATCGCACAAATATTTGTTCCGAGGCGGGAATCGAACCCGCAACCTCCTGCATCGCAGGCCAAGCATCGCCCGCCGCGCCACAGAGGTCGACTTCCTTGCAAATGCTTGAGTTCCCTTCAAAAACATTATCGCGAGCTGTTGACTCTAGAAACGGCTGCACCGATTTCTACCAACATCGCTAAAAATACTCTCCATCAAGTTATCTTTCAATCAAAAACTCTAAATCAAAATCGGTTTATCCGGCACAACCCCTTTTTGATCTGGGGTTAAAAAACGCTAAAGACCCTCAAAGTTTATCTTACATCAATAACATGTAAGAAAATCCTTTTCAAATTGTATTATTCGAAGGAGGTTTTGGTACCTACTGCTTGTCTAAAAATTATCTATTCAAGATCAGAATCTAGGACATCTATTTCCATTGCTTCATTCGTAGGTTTTTTTTAGCTACTTGAATGGTGGAACAAGCGGATGGCCTACCTGAAGTTAAGTGGTAACCTCTGCCTTTAACAATGCTTTACCTCATAGGTCACGTCCACCTATGACGCACCCTATGTGGCATTGCACTGCACCCGCCACCCTGAGACAAAGATGAAAAGTCTCATGTGCCTGTAATTTCACTAGCACCTTGTACCCTTCAAACCGGAACACAGCAATGCAAGCACTACTGCTTTGCGGCAGAAATAGGTATGGAGGTAGTACTTCCCCGGATGAACTCTTTCACAAAAAATCTCTACTACTAAAAAACTTTGTTACTACTTCTCTACTTCTTTTATATTAGAGTACGCGTCATGTAAAAAGAACGCTGGAGCGCCTGAAGTTGTATGACCGTCAGTGTTCTTTTTACATTATACCTTCGTTCTTGTAATAACGTCGTTAACTGCCATAATAACGGACACCAAATAGGCACACTAGCGCCGCCGTGCGGGCTAAAGCAGAACTTCCCTGCTATGGAGCTATCCTGCTGTGGTGTGCCCGGCCTAAGAATAGACCCCTCCGTCTCTTCCCGTGGAACTCGTAAAAGCCGACTAAGGGATTACCCGGACTTGTTAATAAGATTAGTTGGTAAAAGATTTGTCCTGGCTGCTAGCTTATTATGGAATGTGTTATTACTGGAAGAAAGCGTTAGCCGAGTAAGTTGTGGGAAGCAATGGCCGCGATGAGCTCACCACTTGTCACGTCTAAATTCCACGATGGTGCAACTAACTGTTAAAAGACGCCCATTGAGGCTCTGCCTACCCCCCTTCGGGAAAAAGGCGTGTGTCTATGTATGTATGTTTGTATCCCTCTTATTAAAGTCCACGCCACGACTGATGTCTGACGGCCTTTTGAGGAACTAACGGATAACAGAGGTAGATTTTTGCTTTTGCTCTTTTGCGCATAGAAACTAGCGCTCCAGACACCGGACTTCAGTCGTGGCGCGGACTCTACATCATGCTTACCACACCAGCTGTTTACAACAAAAGGGCCATGTTATTCGGTAGATTCATATTCATACACCCACCTATTCCATTATTTACATTCAAACTAGATATTATACCATTACAAAAGAATTATACATGCGGTCCAAACACGTGAACGTTCAGTGTTTTCCTCGTCCTTAATACAATGGCATAAGAGCGACTCTGAGATGACTGTCGCACACAATGAGGCTCATTACCTATCACAGCGTCGCGTTACAATTGATTATAAATGCTATGTTCCCACATTTTCTTATTATAGTCTATTTGACGTAAAACGCTGTCATCAAGCCAATTATACAACGTAGGGAGCTCATTGTACGTAAAATTCAATGGCAAGGATGTACGTGCTACACACATTCTTATGATGTATTAATTTGTGGTGTGTACGACTGACTGACTGTACTGAGAATATACCCGTCCGTCTCCTCCCGAGAATGTAGTAAAGCCGACTATGCGATAACACTTGATGCGCAACAGCATCTACCTGAGTACTCAACAGCAATTACGTGGTGATAATGGCGAGTCCCCCATTATAATTTATGGGGGGTGCCTCGTTCAGCAGTGGACATAAAGGAGGTTTTTTTTTATACTGCTGATTGACGGAACAAGCAGATGACCCACCTGGTCTTTTTTTTCCTATGTTGCATTGCCCTGCGCCCGCCGCGATGATACATAGTTGAGTGGTGGAACATGGAACGAGCAATGACCGAATATATGTATGTAGGCGGCGGCAGATAGTGGATGAGAAGAGCCGAACACCGGGCTCAGTGGCGCGTATTGGGAGAGGCCTATGTCCAACAGTGGACGGCAACGTTGGCTGGCTACTGGCTACTGGCCCTTGCGTTCACCATGGAAGCCGTCTGTCACTTAATATCCGCAAAGTGACGAGTAGGTAGGTATTACATCTACTGATGATGCGTGTTTGCCTTCCAGGGTCGCCGGCGCTATGGGTATCTGCTTCCCGTACCTAGGCGAGTTCCAGCAGACCAAGTACAGAGAGAAGATCCTCTGCTGGATGGAAATGTTCTGGACTCTAGGAGTGATCTTACTACCCTGTGAGTTATATATAATATTTGTAATCACGGCTCTAAAGATTTCAATAACATTTGGGGTATTTATATGGATATGGGTGTACTTGAAGGCGAACAATCGATCTAGCTAAATCTCTGGGAAAAAGCGTTTTTTCCGATGAAAACGCCTTTTTCCAAATCTAGGTTAAGCAATGATCTGCGAGATCAGTTCTTCTTACAAAATCCCTTAGGACAAATCTCCTTATTCTCGTTAGCGCAAGGATCAGTCGCGCGTGTTGACGTTAGATACCAAGCCAGTTTTTTTCTTTAAGTAACCTATCGATTTTTTTCTCGGACTTGCATGAATCGGGCATCAAATTCGCAATTCTCACTACAGGTCTAGCGCTTAACTGAGTCAGTCCCTGAGTCCCTGAGGTATGGGAGCCGAGCGATACGGGAGGGTTGTTTTCGTTACGTCAAAATGAAGCGTGGTTTCAATCGTCAGAGACGAAAACAATCTTCCCGTACCGCTCCCATACCTAAGGGACAGACTCAGTTAAGCGCTAGACTAGACCTTTAGCATTCAACATGATCGGCTCATTTTGAAAATCCAATCTTCCAGTATGATGACATTGACATCAACTTGCAATTTTTCCTAGAACTGAACAAATCGAAGGTTGTGACATCCATCATCTAGCATTTAGCACCCTCGCTTATCGAGGTCAGGCTCTGAGTACCAGCAATAGGGAACTGATTCTCTATCTTTGTGAAGTATGAGTAAATAAGTACCCAGTGGCGTAAATTGCTCAAGTACTTTCAAGTATCTATATAGGTAGGTACTAAAATGTAAATGTAGGTACGGACATTTCTACTTATAGGATTATTTTTATTAATTTATTTTAAATTAAAGGTTAACTATTAAAACCCACCCGCGACTTCGTTCACGCTTACTGCTCTAAGGGTCAGCGCAGACCAAGAGGAGCGCAGCGGCAAGGTTTTTTTTTTTTACTCTCGAAAATAAACTTTAAAACTATTTAGTTTGAAGTTCATGAACGTTTTTATTGCCAGTTTGCATCTAGTTTATCGCTAATAGACGTCAATCATGTTAAAAGATAGGTCTGCGCTGGCCCTAAGCAGATGAACCAAGCTAGACACCCAACAGTGAAAACCCTGATTCAAGTCCTATAGTGGAGACTATCCTTTGTAACAAAGGCCACAAGCAACTCTCATTATAAGTAGTGATGATGTTGAACAACATGATCTTTTCTTCCAGTGATCGCGTGGGGCATCATCCCGATCACAGGCATCCGCATGGAGAGCGGCGCGTTCTCCTACGACTCGTGGAACTGGTTCGTGGCGGCGTGCGGCATACCGTCCCTCATGCTCGGCTTCTGGCTCTTCTCCTTCCCAGAGAGCCCCAAGTTCATGATGGAGTGCGGAGATTATGATGACGCGTTGAAAGTACTCAAGAGCATCTACAGACAGAACACCGGTGACGACCCCGACAACTACCCTGTAAGTCATCATTTTATTCATATGATAGACCCTACCGTCTGAACCAATTTGTGGTTACCTTGGATTCTGGCTCTTTTCCTTCGTTTTTAAGACTTTACACTAATATTTTACATCACACTGCTATGCTACCAATAAGAAGACGATGTCTTCTAATTATAATTCGCATTTTTCTCTAATTACCAATACAACCAACCCAACTCCTTGGAACAGCAGAGGTCTTTAAATTTTTCTTAATTTTGATATTTCTTATATCAAGTTACATTTCGTCAACAGATCAAGAGCCTCAAGGAGAAAGTGCGAACAATCTCTGTGGCGTCCCAGAGCTCCCAGAAGTCCGTCCGAAGCCTGAGCATGCGCAAACCCAAAGACCTGAAGCGATTGTTCAGCGAGATCTGGGTCCAGACCAAAGCTCTGTGCAGACCTCCCTACCTCAAGTACACCGTTCTCACCTGCATTATCCAGTTTGGTTTGACTACCAGGTGAGGGTTCTTATTTTATAAACCTTCATCATCAGCCATCCAATGCTGGACAAAGCCCTCGCTCATAGAATACTACAACGAACAGTCGTGAGACAACGTCTTGTCGCGACCATCACATCGTTTAGTTAGCAGAACGGTTGGGCCGAAGAAGATATGTGCTGTGATTAGGAAACTAACGTAGACCAGGACAAAAGCCAGGTCTCAAACACCAGACGCTATATGCAACTGTTTCACTACTTTAAACTGGGCTCACTCAGCGACCAGTTATTTATGTATCCATCCAACGAAAACTTTATTACCAACTCTTCTTCCAGTTACTACACCCTCATGATCTGGTTCCCCGAGCTGTTCAACCGTTACGAAGAGTTCGAACACAAGTTCCCCAACACGTCGGCCTCCGTGTGCGACGTGTCGGGCATTGTGGTCGCCGACGAAGCCTCAGCGGACCCCTTCGACTGCTTGAAGACTATCGATGGCAGTGTGTACATGCACACCCTGATCGTCGGTCTCGCTTGTATTCCCACCTCGCTGTGGCTGCCTCTGTGCGTCCACAAACTCGGAGCCAAATTCTTCTTGAGTAAGTATAAGTCGATTATATAACACCAGCTCAGATCCGGGCGAGTTTGGTTTAATAACTACGAGTTATTAAACCAAAAATTTACCATTGACTTGCCTATCTTGTCAAAACAAACGAAAAAATATGGAGATGATATTTCTTCAGCCTAAGCCATGCCAAGCCGCTTTAAGCCTATCTATCAGCTTAAAGATAATCAACTAAAGGCAGTTACATTTGGAAGCACTTTATTGCCCATTCAAACTGGACAGCTTCTATTAATCTTACACATAACGGCCTTGTTGACATTATATTTAGAGGTTTGCACTGCATTTCCATCGGCATAGTTCCTCTGCGGAGCCGACGGCATATAACGTGCATAACTAACATTCTTCTTTTCCCTCAGTCTTCAGTTTAGGGTTCGCCGGCGTGGTGACCGTCGGTCTGTACTACGTGCAGAACTCCACTCAGAACCTGGTGCTGTCCTGCATCTTCGAGGCTCTTACGTCGCTCGCCATCAGTCTAGTGTTCTGCGTGCTGGTCGACTTGTTCCCTACGAATCTTAGGTGAGATACTTGCATTTATATATTGAAGTCCTTCCTTTGAAACTAAATCGCAAAATGATAGACATGTGCAATGTCCATCATTTTGGGCATACTCTGTGGCGCGGCTGGCGAACGTTCACCTGCGACGCAGGAGGCTGCGGGTTCGATTCCCGCCTCGGAACAAATATTTGTGCGTTCTGCAGATATTTGTCCAGGGTGTTCTGGGTGTTTTCTATGTATAATAAAAAATATCTATCTATTTAATGTATTAAGTATATCAGTTATCTAGTACCCATAACACAAGCTCTGGCTTAGCTTGGGGCTAGATAATGTTGTGTGAACTTGTCCAGCATTATTTATTATTATTATTTATTTATTTATACTTTACAATATACGGTGCGGCAATGCTCAATGCTAGTTTGGAAATCTAAACAGGGCCTAGTACTAGTTTTCACAAGTAATTTTGTCCATAACGACAGTACGTTTTCAAACATACAAAACTCACACTTGAAACACTAACAACCATTCAAACAAAATTAGGAAAAAAGTCGAGCTCATAGCTGACAGCGAGACGGTAGACCTCACAAGAGATGACAGGAATAAATCTACTACGAATAACTACACAGGACTATCTAGTACAGGATTATAACTGTTTGAAGAACTTAAGGTATATCTTTGGTTTTTTTAAACTGCTTTACTGATAGCTGTGAAATTCTAGTGGAAAAACAGAACTCAAAGAGGTGTCTAATGAGTTCACTGGGATCCCCTGGGGGATCAGGTTAGGGGATCCTGGTGGCCTCACCCGTCTAGTTGATGACAAAAACTAGCCACTGTGGTGTGTATGATCATGATCTAACGACTGACCAACGTTTTCTTCTTCTTTCCAGGGTAATGGCGGCCGCGCTGTCACTGACTGCCGGGCGAGGAGGCGGTCTCATTGGAAACCTGTCCTTCGGCTACCTCATCGACATCAACTGTGTCATTCCCATTGTCGTCTTCTCAGCATTCCTCTTCAGTAAGTTCTGTCATTATAGCATCTTCTTCAGTAACTTCTATCGAATTATAGGTAGCATCCTCTTCAGTAAGTTCTGTCATTATAGCATTACTTCAGTAATTTTTATCTATTTATAGCATCTTCTTCAGTAAGTTCTATCTAATTATAGCATTACTTCAGTAATTTTTATCTAATTATAGCATCTTCTTCAGTAAGTTCTATCTAATTATAGCATCTTCTTCAGTAAGTTCTATCTAATTATAGCATCCTCTTCAGTAAGTTATATCATGTTGTAGTATCTTCTTGAGATCTAATTATAGCATCCTCATTAGTAAGTTCCATTTAATCATAGTATGTATCCCCTTCAGTAAGTTACGTCACATTATAGCATCTTCAATAAAGTTATTTCTTAAGCATCCTCTTCAGTAATTTCTACCACAATATAACATGCTCTTCAGTGAGTTCCATCTAATTATAGCATCTTCTTTAGTAAGTTCTATCACATTGTAGCGTCCTCTTACTTCTGTCTCTTATCCTCTATTTCGAATTATAGTATCCTTATAATCCATTAAATCCTCTATAAGTTCTATCTAAATATAGTCTGTATAAGCATATTTGTTATCCCGTTACCACGCGAGCTAAACCGCAGACTCTAGTCCTACCCTTATAGATGTTGACCAATTGTTTTTTTTTACAGTTGCTGCAGTCCTCTGCTTCTTCTTGCCAAAGACCGGACAGGAAGCTCTAGACTAAGCCAGTGAATCGAACCAGATAGTGCAATTAGACTTTCCAAGTAGCCATACCATCGAGTGGTGTACACTGTACATATCATTTAGGATGTAAATATTGTGGACAAGTATTATTTATTTCGTGCCGTGGTCGAACCACGTAGTGCCACAAACTTTTCTGATCCGGCGTCGCTAGTTTGTGCTCCACAGACTTCAGTGGCGTCGAGTGGTAGTGTTGATGCATGCCAGTTGAGTTTTGTAGCACTAACTGTTTGTTACCGTTTACTGCTTAGCAGTAAATATTCTTTTGAATGTAAGCGTATGAACATACAGTATTTTAGTGTTGACTGTGTTATTTCAATTAAATTATTATTAAAGGTTAATTTCCCTTTACAATTACACAGTTGTTTTATTTGGAATGAAAACGTTTATTCGTGACTACACAAAAAAGACACACCAACAAAAAAAAAGCAAAAAACATAACTAAATAACAAGTAATTAATTTTGTAAAAATTTAAAAAACCATCAACGCAATGAAACTGCTGAACCGATTTCGATCAAACATAGCTAAGAACACTGCCGACAAATACACCTTTCGAACAAAAAAAAACGAATTCGGTTCATCCGTTCGGGAGCTACGATGCCACAGACAGACACACACACACACACACACACACAAACACACAGACACGTCAAACTTATAACACCCCGTCGTTTTTGCGTCGGGGTTTAAAAACTAAAACAAAATGGATTACAGAGAAACAAAAAATATATGGCAATTTGTGTGTGTGCCTGACGTAAGCCACAAAAGGGTCCCCAACTCAGCGTTTGCTGCCGCGTTGGCAAGCCAGCGCTGATCTTCCGTTGATTTAAGCCCTGCGCATACTGCAGCCTTTCTATCGGCCGATAGTTCAGTCGGGTACTTAATAACTATGAAAATGTATGCAAGTGCGCACATTAAAGTGAAATATAACGCACATTATAACGATTCGGTATCGGTCAATGCCTTCAAACTGATCTGTCGGTGAACTATCGGCCGATAGAAAGTCTGCAGAATGAGCAGGGTCTTACTCCATCTTTTACCTATTTCTGCAAAGAGTTGTGCCCGCATTGCTGCGTTCCGGTTTGAAGGGTATGATGGGTGCCGGTGAAAATACAGGCACGTGAAACTTTTCATCTTTAGGCTGCGTCCCCAGTAGGCAAACTGTTCGCCGCCGGCTGAGTTAGCGGGGTATCGGTTTAGTACGCCCTTCCATATATTTGAAATGGAGTGTTCACAGTTTGCTAGATTTGCGCTCACTCTGCAAACTGAGAACACTCCACAGTCAGCGGCCAACAGTTTGCCTACGCAGCCTTATGTCTCAGGGTAGTGGGAACAGTGCAATGCCGCATAGGGCGCGCCCTAGGTTATAGGCAGAGGTAACCGCTTAGTATAGTGGGCCATCTGCTTGTTCCGCCAATCAAATCAAAAATTAAAAAACCTTAGTTAATTCTGGCTAGTCTATTTTTGTGAGGGTATGTGTGATTTTAAATAAAACTAAATACATAGAAATGTATATAATATATTATTTAAAACTTAAGAATAATAAGGAATAGATTACAAATATTTTTAAACTATATCAAAGTTATTTAAAATTCATAGATTTTTAAGAAGAAACAAACAATCACGTGACAGGCTGTCGCGAAATTGGTGTCTCATCCATCCAGGGTTACTCAAAGAGCACAGAGGCCACGGTCCGAATCAGGCCATAATCGATATTAGCGCGCTCATAAGCTTCATAAGCTTTCACAAGCATTCGCTGAATCGGACCGCGCTAATATCGATTATGGCCTTATTCGGACCGTGGCCAGAGTTATAGAGTATAGTATTACTTTATCTGTGGTTACACTAACTATAGTGCCACCATCTTATCGGTAGAATGAAATGTATGTAGATGATAGAAAAATGTAGGTAAATGGTTCTACAGATAAGTTGGTGGATCTCTAGTCTATGACACCAATTTTAGGACACTCTGTTTACTTTAGATATACAATGCAAGTAAATAACGATACATAGAAAATTTAACGGTGGAAATTAACGCAAACTTACCTAAATTATTATTGCAATCTCAATTTAATTAAATATTGATCAATGCTCTAAAAATAATAAATCACAATGTGCAATAAGCTTTCGTTAATACATATCTACAATTATTGGTTTGGTTTAGACAGTACTAAAAACATTTTAAAATTATTTGTCCAAACATATCGTATTTTTCCGAAGACCTTTGCGATAAATCGTCCTTGCCGGTCTAGGCCGGCAATGTTAGTATGAAAATCTATATCTTTTGATTTCACTTAGAAAATCTGGAATACTGTGTTGAGATTATTCAAGTCACACAAAAGTATTATATTTGAGAAAAAATCTGTACACACCTTGGCCGCAATCAGAAGCCCAATTCTTATATTTATTTTAAAGGCACACTGCATGTTGACCGAATCGAGATTGTATTGTGAATTGACTGAAATATTGGTATACTGCTCCCTCAAAATAAGTTTTTTTTTTTTTATACGACTTGGATGACGGTACAAGCAAGAGGCCCACCTGATGTTAAGCGGTAACCCCTGCCTATGAACAGTGCATTATCTCATAGGTCACGTCAACCTAGGACGCACCCTATGTGGCATTGCACTGCGCCCGCCACCCTGAGACATAGATGAAAAGTCTCATGTGCCTGTAATTTCACCGTCACCCTTACCCTTCCAACCGAAACACAGCAATGCGAGCACTACTGCTTTGCGGCAGAAATAGGTATGGTGGTAGTACTTCCCCGGACGAACTCTTTCACAAAAAAGCTCTACCACTACAGTATTATCTACTTTCAATCTTGCGACCATATATTAGAGTAGGATAGTGTTATATAATAATTGTAAAGAGTGAAAGAGAGAATTCTCAGAACTTTGAAACATTCAAGTTACAGTCACATTTCGATATAATCACATTCCGCGTTGTATTTTATGCTTTCTAGCATTAAGTTCGCCTTTGTACTTCTTTGTTTTATGTGCAATAAAGAATTTTCTATCTATCTATCTATTTTCAGGTGAGCAGAATACCATTTTTGACGTTTGTGACATCGACACTAGATCGTAACATGATCCGAACTTTAATTTGACTATTTTTTATTACGAGAATTGGGCTTCAGGCGGACATGTTCTCATGTATGTGGGCGTCGGCTGTGCGACCATCATCGCCTGACTTGCTGGCCGCGGCAAGAATGTACCTTTACTGACAATTAGTTGTACACATTAAAATGATACTGCCCTACAAACGTATCTGGCCCGGTGATGGCGTCGCTGTTTTTCAAATATGACCCTTATTTAAAGAGGGCGAGGTTAGTTACACTTTTAGCCACTGGACTAGATAAGTTTGTGGCACTGTACTTTCGTTTAAACGGAATTTAACAGAGCCATCTTTAACAGCCAAGCATTAATTTTGCAAAGAAATAATATTTTCAGTAAACAATATTATGAAAATAAAAAACAACATAATCACCAACAACAAGAACACGACATCGTTACGATTAGAGCTAAATTAGCTGTAGTATTGCAACGATTAGCGCTATGGTAGCTATACTATCGTTACGATTGGCGCTAAATTAGCTGTAGTATTGCAACGATTAGCGCTATGGTAGCTATACTATCGTTACGATTAGCGCTATGGTAGCTATACTATCGTTACGATTAGCGCTAAATTAGCTATAGTATTGCAACGATTAGCGCTATGGTAGCTATACTATCGTTACGATTGGCGCTAAATTAGCTGTAGTATTGCAACGATTAGCGCTATGGTAGCTATACTATCGTTACGATTAGCGCTAAATTAGCTATAGTATTGCAACGATTAGCGCTATGGTAGCTATACTATCGTTACGATTAGCGCTAAATTAGCTATAGTATTGCAACGATTAGCGCTATGGTAGCTATACTATCGTTACGTTTAGCGCTAAATTAGCTAAAGTATTGCAACGATTAGCGCTATGGTAGCTATACTATCGTTACGATTAGCGCTAAATTAGCTGTAGTATTGCAACGATTAGCGCTATGGTAGCTATACTATCGTTACGATTGGCGCTAAATTAGCTGTAGTATTGCAACGATTAGCGCTATGGTAGCTATACTATCGTTACGATTAGCGCTAAATTAGCTATAGTATTGCAACGATTAGCGCTATTCAAATTCAAATTCAAATTCATTTATTTCAGGCTGGTAGCGCATAATTACACACAGACATAACAAAGACACATTAATACATTTTCAATACACACAAATTACAAATTATTATTTAAGTATAATTACAACAACTAGGCACAAACAACACAACAAATAAGTACCTACCTACACAGACACCGGATCTACCCTCAGATACCGGGGCACCGCCCCTTAAAAAGTGTTGTATGCAGGCTTATCCAGTGCCCCAAAATCGGAGAGTCCCACCTATCCGCTAAGGTGTTTAGAATGGTGTTGGGGCTGCCACGCAGGCGTTCCATGAGAGACGCACAGCGCTTTCTTATGATGGCTATGGTAGCTATACTATCGTTACGATTAGCGCTAAATTAGCTATAGTATTGCAACGATTAGCGCTATGGTAGCTATACTATCGTTACGATTAGCGCTAAATTAGCTATAGTATTGCAACGATTAGCGCTATGGTAGCTATACTATCGTGATGATTAGCGCGAAGTTAGCTGTACCAATTTAACGATTAGCGCTATGGTAGCTGTACCATCGTTACGATTAGCGCTAAGTTAGCTCTACTTATTTAACGATTAGCGCTTTGTTAGCTGTACCATCGTTATGATCAGCGCAAAGTTAGCAGTACTATCGTAACGATTAGCGATATGGTAGATGTACCATCGTTACGATAAGCGCTAAACTAGCTGTCCCATCGTAACGATTAGCGCTATGTTAGCTGTACTATCGTAACGAATAGCAGAATGTTAGCTGTACCATCGTTACGATTAGCGCTATGTTAGCTGTACTATCTTAACGATAAGCGCTATTTTAGCTGTACCATCGTTACTATTAGCGCTAAGATAGCAGTAACATCGTAACGATTAGCGCTATGTTGCCTGTATCATCATTATGATAAGCGTTATGTTAGCTGTACCATCGTTATGATCTGCACTGAGTTAGCTGTACCATCGTAACGATTAGCGCTAAGTTAGCTGTATCAATTTAACGATTACCGCTATGTTATCTGTACTATCGTATCGATTAGCGCTAAGTTAGCTGTACTATTGTAACGATTAGCGCTAAGTTAGCTGTATCAATTTAACGATTAGCGCTATGTTAGCTATATCATCGTTACGATTAGCGCTAAGTTAGCTGTAACATCGTTACGATTAGCGGTGTTACCTGTAGCTTGGTTGTGATTAGCGCGAGGACTGCGGCGCGCTGGGCACCTGCGGCAGCCCAAACTCGTCGACGGGCACTCCGTCCCGGTTGCGCACGCTGTCGGCGCCGGGCTCACGATCTGGCGCAGCCGGTAGGGTCACCACGTCGTCCAGGTACGACGCGTCGTTGTCGAGTGCTATCTCGTCGCCTGGAATTAGAGAAAACGTGTTTTTAGAGTTCCTAGTCCGACAAGAAATCCCTTCGGCTGTACTGCGTTTGGATTGAGGAATCCTTGCTTGAATTGGTCTGAGAATTGAAGAATGTTACGTTCGAACGTTTGAAACCCCTGATCCCGCACTAGAATAACCTGTGTCTTGGATATTAGGATCTAGGAGTACCATTGCACCACAAAACCCCAAAACCAGTCGTATTTAATTTTAGTGCTACACGGACGGTCCGTACGGATGACACAGACGTGTACGTAGTACGTACTGTCAGTCCACGGACCAACTTAAGGCTCGAACAAATTGTCGCATAAAGTCAAAGTCAAAAGTATTTTATTCATTGAAATCACAAGGATCATTATTAATCGTCTTATAAAATAAATTTACTCCTGTTCTAACGCGACTAAACCTAGAAGAATCAGGCAACAGACACGGCTCGGCTTTATTTGATGATCCTTCTTACTACTGGGTGGGGAGCGCCTGTGTGGTGCCTCGATAACAAGTGGAAGCTGATTCAAAGAAAAAAAGAAAACCACTTAAAAGCCAAAAAAAAGATGCTAGAGAGAATCAGCAAAAGTTCATAAGGCAGCACACGCTCAATAAAAAGGTTCTGCGGCCGCACAATAGTAAACGCGTCGATTGGACGCCTAGCGTGTCCAGATACGGACGCACGGATAACAGCGCGCTCGACAGACAGTTCTCATATGGATGGATGGACGGTCTGCGGTCTACTAAACACAATAATTGTATTTTTTTTTACATTTATAGACCTGTTGGTACGTGACGATGTGGCCGAAGATGGAGTACAAAGGTCTAGAAGGTTTATGGTCACACTAGCCTTGAAGAGACCCAGATTATAGTTTTCAGGAAAAACAGACAACGGTAGTGTATACTCTGCCTCGATGGTGTAAACAATCATAAAAAACAGATATCCTGCGATGAAAACTTTTCCGAGCTATAGAGGAAACACTGTGACTTGACTTCGCAACCCTACACTGTGGGGTCCAACGTGAACTTTGGGAATCTACAGCTAAATAAATAATGCTGCCTACCAATTGTTCATAATTAGTGTTGTACTGCCGGACGAGCCTCCACCTGCTCCAGCATGTCTGTCAGGTCATCACACACGTCCTGGATATAACAGACCCTTACCCAGCGCATCGAGCTCGGCTGCCAGTTCATCGTCGTCTATCTCCGGCATGCCGTACTGCCGCCCGAGCGCCTCCTGCACCTCGTCCGCCTGCTCCAGCATGTCTGACAGGTCATCACTCACGTCCTATAAGAGACCCTTACCCAGCGCATCGAGCTCGGCTGCCAGTTCATCGTCGTCTATCTCCGGCATGCCGTACTGCCGCCCGAGCGCCTCCTGCACCTCGTCCGCCTGCTCCAGCATGTCTGCCAGGTCATCATTCACGTCCTGGAACACAAGACAACGTTGTCAAAGTTAAGTTAGCTAGTTAGTTAATCCTTCTCCTCACATAGATGTCGTAAAAGCTAAAGGTTACACCAGGGGATGGGCAGCATGTATCTGAGTACTCAACACCAATACAGCTTACCAATCCACCTTCCAAGCATGATTTTGACGAATCCCCCCCTATTCTGAGGAAGGCCTCGTCTAGCAGTGGACGTCTACAAGCTGATGAAGAAGAAGAAAAAGTAAGATAGGCATTTAAAGTATGCACAGTCGCATGCAATGTCATGTTTATAAATATAACTGATAATCTCGTCACTTTGGTCAGTACACTGAGTACTTTTCTTGTAGGCCATTGACAACAGCATTTTGAACTAAAAAAAGTTAAGGTGCTCCTATTCAAGAACTTTAGTCACGTTGCGCCACCAATACGTTTCGTCGGGACCACCTCGGGACTGAATCCACGGCAAGCACGTTCAAAGGGCATAAAACATATAATTTTAGAAAGGGGCCGGCTTTTTTAAAACTCACATTATAAGGGCCGTTTTATCTCACATTTTCTACAAACTTTATTTTGGTACCAATAAGTTTTATCGTCTAAATCTGAATATAACTCAAATAAAACACCAACTAGGTGCGATTTACCTAGAATTGATTCGATTTTGTAGAAAATGTGAGATAAAACGGCCCTTATAATGTGAGTTTTAAAAAAGCCGGCCCCTTTCTAAAATTTAGACCTATTTTATTTATTTATTTATTTATAATACACAGGCAGCTCTCGGAGCTGATGCGTGTATATCTTAGTCCTTATCAGTGCACTTTAAATGTTTGTCAAGTCTATTTTTGAAAGAATTCACTGAGGGGGCACAGATCACTGAGTCTGGTAGCCGGTTCCAAGTGCGCACGACGCGATTAGGCAATATGTGCGTCCTCGGATTGCTGGTACTTGGCTATCTTTGTGATTTTTTTGATGCAGCACAATGTTAGTACCTAACTGTGTATTGAAAGGCCGTTTTTAAATAAATCAAAGATTGCTAATTCGCCTGGTCACCATTTTTGTAATTAATTAGCCAAGTGCGAGCCGGACTCGCGCCCCCAGAGTTCCGTACTACGGAACTGCTGTGCTGGATAGGTAAGGGTAATAGGGAAGCAATGCATACCTACTATCTATACCTGCACTCTAATTGTGTAACCTAGTAATCGCTTACCATTACGATTTTACAGTACATTGCTTTGTATGGTCGGAATATTGAAATGAAGCATAAGCACGCCGCACAATGCTCTACCAACAATACCTCACAATAACACAAGCTCTGCTTAGCTTGGGGCTAGACAATGTTGTATGAACTGTCCAGCATTATTTATTTATTTATTTATTTAATGTACACCCAATTTGGAATTGCAGGTCCAAACAACCCAATTCAGAATTAAAAACTGAGTATTGAAGGTACCTTATTGTCTAATCATGATGATACACACCTCAATGTTGTCAATATTGATTTTCTTGAATTCTTTTTTCATCTGTGTAACTCCATCTTTCATTGCTGCAACGGTTGAATGGGTGTCCTTGAGTGTCTGCGTAGCATAGTTTGCCTGCTCCATGTTGAATGACTGAGCTCTTAAGTTATCTAACTGCTGTTCGTACCTGTGAAAACACAAATTGTGGAAACTAGTGGCCCGGCTTCACTCGCTACTAGGATAACAAGTTTCCTCAATCCAGGTCAATAATCTGTGTACATTTCATCAAAATCAATAATGGAGGTTAAGCGATAACCTCTGCCTTTAACAATGCATTACCACATAGGTCACATCCAGATGCACCCTATGTGGCATGGCACTGCGCCTGCCACATTACCACATAGGTCACATCCAGATGCACCCTATGTGGCATGGCACTGCGCCTGCAACATTACCACATAGGTCACATCCAGACGCACCCTATGTGGCATGGCACTGCGCCTGCCACATTACCACATAGGTCACAACCAGATGCACCCTATGTGGCATGGCACTGCGCCTGCCACATTACCACATAGGTCACATCCAGATGCACCCTATGTGGCATGGCACTGCGCCTGCCACGATTAGACATAAGCAGTGGAATTTAAATGAAATAAATAAAGATGAAATTAAGTCTCATGTGCCTGTAATTTCACTAGTTCAGTTGTTACAGCATGTTTGCCTAACAAAAAATTATGTGATATCATTTATATTAGGTTATAATTAAATTTAATTGTAACCCAAAAATTCCGTTCCAGCGGGACTCGAACCCGCAACCTTGCATGTGATCGGCAATGCCTTTACCAGTTCGGCCATAGAACACTATGACGCTGAAGACGAAATTTGTGGGCACTATCAACTCGGCTATAGCGCCGATGGGAGCCATCTACAGGTGTTTCATTAGAAACCTTCTGTTCAAAGTCCGAAATTAGTTCGAAACATTGACAAGAGATGACACCACTGCTATATCTTCTATAGGTTATAATTGTATGAAATACCATCCAAAACTGAGATATGATAACAAAAAACCAGTGACAGTGGACTATGTCGCCAGTTGGTTACAGCCACAAATTAAGTCAGGGAAAAATGAGACACCAGGAGCTGATCAAGTCCGGTTTCACTTCATCTATAACATTCTCAAGGACACTGGAACAGTGCTACCACTTACCCGCAGTCCTGCGTTATTTTAAGGAGTTGGATTGGCTGGGGTCAGCTTAGTAGGAGATAAGGCTCAAAACAGATCCGACCCACCACCATCCATCCATCTTATCACCTTAGCGAACCAGAACTGACACCTGTCCCCAATACATATGCAGCTGAACTAAGTCTACCCGCAAATATGGAGACTTATTTGTATGTTCTAGATTAAGACCCTGCGCTTACTGCAAACTTTCTATCGGCCGGTAGTTCGCCGACAGATCAGTTTGAAGGCATTATCGGCCGATACCGAATAGATAGATAGATAGAAAACTCTTTATTGTAATCACCTTAAAAATAAAATAACAGCATACTTACAACTTACAACTTACAACTAGTTCACGGTGATACAATGGGTGGCCTTATCGCTAAGAGCGATCTCTTCCAGGCAACCTTTGGATGGACAGGATTGTAAAGAACGTGAGAGGAGGTGAAGTTACAACAAAATAATAATAAATAATAAAATAAACGTTTGAATCGTTCTAATGTACTGCATACATTTTCATACTGATTATGTACCCGACTGAACTATCGGCCTAGAAAGTCTGCACTACGCGCAGGGTCTTACTAGTAGTCGTTTTGTGGAATCATGAGACAACATACATTTTCTTCTGCTTCAAAACTCTCAGAGCTTTTTGTTTCACTGAATTTTTAGCTGGACCCTCTCTCATTTTGGCCATTTGATCTTTATATTTTCTTAGCTCTGCTTCCAGCTTCTGGCATTTCTGCTCAATGTTATCAGCTCTGCCGTCGACCTGTAGTAAAATTAGATTTCATCAGATCACGAATGAATCATCAACAAGCTTCAATGAGAGTGAAAAATATTAGGTACTTACAGTTTTGATACAATCATTGATACTTGGACCAGGTTCTTTGGGTTTACCTCGACCGAATAATCTGTTCATATTGTTTTTGGAATTATCTAAAAAATACAAAACCAATGCAATTTTTCAGCACTATTTTACAAAAATCACAAATTCGCCAGAGAAGAGAATTGAGATGAGAAAATAGAGAATCAAAGGTATATTAACAATTTTGACTTTGACAAAGAAAGAAACTCAAAAATGACTGTGACTTTCAGTTCAGGTCAAGTTTATTTGTGAAAATGTTTCTTTTTTCTTTTTCTTTATAATTGGCGCCGCACGGCTTGTGCATTTGCCAGTTTCAAGTATCAGTATTTTCACTATATTGTATTTTAAATATATTTTGCAACGTTACACTCCTTCCAAGTCGTCAAAGTCACAGTCGAGTCATGATTTAGTAAAACGGTGGCCAATTTTACTGAAACTTTGGTAGACAATTTCCACCAGTTTCAAAAGTCACGCAATTCACTTCCATTTCATTTCACTACACTTGTGCTTTTTAAATGAGCTACATTAGTTAAAATGCCACCAAAATAACACAAAATAACACAAGAAAACACTAGGAAAAGAAATAAAATAAAAGTAGACAACGTCTCTTTTCGAAAGTGGCGGGAAGAGTCGGGAAATTTTTGGTAGGCGTTGTAGGCACTTCTTCTCCTTCTTCTTTCGTGTTGATGGTTCTCTGTAAAATTATTTTAGACCAGGCACTTGTACTAAAAAAAAGTGTTCGGTGTTTTTCGGCGTCTGGTGGGTCGCTAAGGGATTACCCGGACTTGTTGCTAAGATTCGTTGGTATAAGATTTGTCCTGGCTGCTAGCTTATTAAGGAATGTGTTATTACTGGAAGAAAGCGTTAGCCGAGTCAGTCATGGGAGGCAATGGCGGCGATGAGCTCACCACTTGTGACGTCTATATTCCACGATGGTGCAACCCACTGTGAAAACAGGCCCATTGAGGCTATGCCTACCCTTTCGGGGAAAAAGGCGTGTGCCTAGGTATGGTGGGTCGCGGACTGAAGCAAGCATTCTATCTAGTAGTCTGTGGACGGACGGAAGCACAGACAATATTCACAGAATCACAGAATATATAATAGTTAGTTGATGTGGAATAAGTTGACTGCCAAAAAAAAAGATAAAGAAAAACAGTGTCTACGGGACGGGAAGATTATTTGAATTTCTATTTTATTTTCTGAATTATTTGTTTTGTTTGTTGTTGTGCTAATATTTAAGTGGAAGTTGGAAAATAAGCTTTTCGACAACCCTGTTAAACATTGTATTGACACTACACAAGAAATGTCTACAAACGGATTAGCAAATAACATGGTTTGTTGTTAATGTTTTAGCACGTTGGACCGGTAAAATAAATGAACTTTGATCGTGGGAAAATGTGCTGAGGCTTGCTTTTTTCCATGTTTAATAGTGAGATGAACAGAACAGTTAACAGAATATTGCATAAAAACTGATAATACACATATCTTCGTTTTTTTTTAAAAAGTAACCTCAATTGTTGTAAAAACGTAGTTCGACCTCAGTAATTTATCCACAAAGCACTTTTTTAAAAGGGGGGAAAAGTTATCGTAGGTTTTCTGTGCCATATACCTTATTTGTTAATACACCGAGCAACACGGAACCTGCAATGCTCTAAGCTTACATATAGATAGAGCTATTTTGTGGCTTTTTATTTATTTATTTATTTATAATACACAGTCAGCTCGGAGCTGATGCGTGTATATCTTAGTCCTTATCAGTGCACTTTAAATGTTTGTCAAGTCTATTTTTGTAAGAATTCACTGCACTGATCACTGAGTCTGGTAGCTGGTTCCAAGTGCGCACGACGCGATTAGGCAGTATGTACATCCTCGGATTGCTGGTACTTGGCCCGCGTTGCAGGCTTTCATACAACTGGGATTCAAGTTATCTCCTTGACATTTATTGTGTGTTTAAACAGAATTATCTGGATCTGAGCATAAAATATAAATTATTTCACATTATTTTAGGTAAAAAAATTAAAAAGTTTCATCTCTATGCAGCAGAATCATTACGGGTCTGCCTGCAATGGAGTAGCATGTTGGAAATGGGATGTCAGTCCTTTTACAAACTCTCCGTCTCAGCTGAAGTATGCTATCCTGATATTAAACCGGCCTATCGTTCAAAATCAAGACTTTATCAAGAATTTTTGGAACAATGGTAGGTAATCATAGTGTGGTACTTAGTCCTTGGATATTGTATAAGCCTACTAAGGGATTAAATTAAGGAATAGGCAGCAGCATCCACCTGAGCGCTCAACACAAATAGAGTGATCACCAATCTGCCTGGCGAGCCTGGTAATTATGCTAAAACTCCCCAACGCATTCTATAGAGGCTTCGTCAAGTAATTATAATAATAAATAAATAATAAATAATGCTGGACAGTTCACACAACATTATCTAGCCTCAAGCTAAGCAGAGCTTGCGTTATGGGTACTAGATAACTGATACACTTAATACAATACATTACGTAGATAGATATTTTTTATTATACCTACATAGAAAAGACCCAGAACACCCTGAACAAATATTTGTTCCGAGGCGGGAATCGAACCCGCAACCTCCTGTGTCGTAGGCGAACCTTCGCCCGCCGGGCCACAGAGGTTGTCAAATGGATGTGTAAAGACTGCTGATCTAAGGATTTACATGGTTTTATCAACTCATGTTTTTTTTTTTTTTTTTTTAACTTAGTAATGAGCCTCCTTATTTTGGGGTAGTGGAGGAGAGGGGGTACCCTGGTACCACTCCCCAACCTTGGACATGTTTTATTTAGTTAAAGAATAAAGAAAATTTTGATGAAATATGAAATTTAAAAAATGAAAGAGTTGATAAAGGTTGTGAGGCGTGGGGGGGGAGGGGCAGTTCGAGGGGGTAAACCCCTCCCCAGTGAAACACGGGGTAGGGGAATTGTGTTGATATTAAAAATAATTCTTGTATGTGTTATGTGTATGTGTTTAAGTAATTTGTGTCTATTTTGCAATAAAAAATAAATAAATCATTATTCTACCTTTCAGCATCTCTAAGGATAACAGTAGATGGTGGAACTAAACAATGGGACAGATACCTCGGCACCTTATCACCGGAAGAGCAGCAAACCCTGACGACCCCTGATCTGATCACGGGCGACTTTGACTCCATCACCCAAGAGATACTAGAGAAATACAAAAAGAAAGGTTGTAAGGTGATACCACTCACAAGTTATATTCCTACCTACTTACACTATCAGGGACCCCAGGGAAGCATGTTTCTAAGCATAATTTGTGGTTTTTGATGCCGAAAAGGCGAGAATTTAGTTGTTTTATAAATCACAAGCGTTAGCACGCGTGGTGACGGTATACAAAAAGGAGCCACTACCAGCCTCCCCCCAGTCATCCATCCACACACCAAATATCATCAAAATCTGCTCAACCGTATATATATTTACTAGCAACGCGCCCCGGTTATCTCCCAGTATCTCAACACTACCCGTGTTGAGATACCCCCTCCCCCAACCAAACCCCGTGTTGAGATACCCCCTCCCCCAACCAAACCCCGTGTTGAGATACCCCCTCCCCCAACCAAACCCTCCCAACCCTCCTTCTATACACAGTCCACCACAAATATAATCAAAATCTGCTAAAGCTATCCAAAAAGATCTTGATTGAGGTGGATACTCTCGCTTGCGGCGCGAAATTCAATTTTTTTAGTGTTGTTTTGCCCATTACAGCTCATCAACACTTCTTCTGATAGCGAAAGTTGAGTTCGCGAGAACTAGGAGACTTAACACACATGTTTTAATTGATAGTATCTCATAAATATCATCAGTTTAGCTATGATAGCCCTTAAACAAAACAAAAACACTGTAAAAATGTGTTTGGTGGTGGGTGCTTAGTCTTAAACATCACCACGTATCACCAAGAGGAAGGAGGGTTAAAAAATGCAAAAAAAAACATCACGTGATTAATGGACTGCCCCTTACAGTGCAATGGGCGGTCTTATTGCTGAAAGCGATTTCTTCCAGGCACCCTTCGGACATGGACAGTAATGATGATGTAATGAGATGACAGTACGTGATGTGATGTGTGTGAATATTTTGATGTGATGACTGGAATCCATTGTTATTTTTCTCAAGACCCTTTGTGAAGAAAGAAAGATCATCTCATAGCCACCAATTTAAACTGGCTCGAGATCCTGCCAATGCACTTGTTGCACATCACGTCTTCAGTAACAGAGTGGTCCACAATTGGAACATACTACCAGGCGATGTTGTTTCTGCCGTCTGTAAATGCATTCAAAAACTAGCTCGACAACTGGCTACGAAAGGACAATTCAGAACTAAAAAAAACCGGCCAAGTGCGAGTCGGACTCTTGCACCGAGGGTTCCATAACTGTTTAATTCTTTATTGCACAAAAAATACCTACATGTTATACAGACCAAGACTTAATTATTTTTTTGTTATAGGCTGTTCATACTCCAGACCAAAACTACACAGACTTCACAAAGGCTTTAATAGAACTCAGCTCATATTGTCAGCAACATAAAATAGAGGTACGGAATTGTCTATTTCCTTACTTAACGACGGTTTTTCAGCAGATTTGACGACATCTGTGGCGCGGCGGGCGAGTAGCTAGCAGTGGCGTAACTATACCATCTGGGGCCCGAGGCAAATTCAAAAATTTTCAAAAATGTTGTTGTGTGCCCGTGGCAAATTCGAAAATTAAAAAAAAAAAAATTATCTCACTCTGGATTTTAAGCAGAACTTATAAAAATATACTTTTCAAATAAAATAAAATACTCAGGTACAACGTAAAAAAAATAAAAATGAGCTTGCGGCCTCTTGGGTCGGGGGCCCGTGGCATTTTGCCAGCCCTGCCACCCTATTGTTACGCCACTGGTAGCTAGTGAGATGCGAGACGTTGCGGGTTGGATACCCGCCGCCGCACAAATGATTGTATGATCTGCAAATATTTGTTCCGGGTTAGGTTTTGCAGTACCATGGTAATCATAGTTCCTGATACCGACGACACAGGGAATCATAGTGTGAGGTCAGGACTATGTGTGTGACTGTTGGATGTTTGATATATGGGGGTAAGAAGAACCCCAGACTTCTTAGTAAATTAGTTTATTGAAGTTAATTTCTTTTTTAAGCACAACATTCGGTCTGTGACCCGATTGAGTCCATGAAAGGGGGCTGGCTTGTAACAGTAACTTGTTGAAGAAACTGGTGTGGTGAAAGGATGCTGTAAGCCTCGCAGAGCTTCATTTTATGCAAATTATATAATTATTAAACATTGCTGCCTGGAACATCAACGGCTTTGCTCCAAATATTCATGAAGCTGAAATGTTGTTAAATATACACAAACTGGATATACTCTTAATAGCTGAAGCGCACTTTACTGACAAAAGCTTAGTCAGCATTAGAAACTATGTCATATATAGCACTCAACACCCTGATGGCACTGCACATGCAGGAACAGCAGTAATCGTAAGATCATCAATAAAACACCACGAACTACCTCCGTATAAGACTGAACATATTCAGGCAACCACAATTGCTGTTGAAGGAAAAACTGGCGACTTCAAAGTCTCTGCAGCTTACTGCCCACCAAAACATCAAATCAAAGAGGAGCAATTTACACACTACTTTAACACTCTAGGCCCTAGATTTATCGCTGGAGGAGACTGGAACTCTAAACATCTTCACTGGGGTTCAAGGTTAATAACCACAAGAGGAAGACAACTAAAGCTATCAATTGACAATAATAACCTCTCAACGCTATCAACACGAGAACCGACACACTGGCCTACTGATAGAAATAGTGGATGTTATTGACTTCTTTGTTTCCAAAGGAATGTCACAATATTCTGCCATGGTCAACTCATGCCTAGATGGCTCCTCAGCACACACCCCTGTACTGCTAACGATTGGCACAACGCTTTTAGAGTACGAGACAACCCCGAAAATGTATAGTAAATACACGGATTGGGACTCTTTTAGAGAACTTATCGAAAGGAGACTCAAGCTGCAAATCGCTCTTAAGACCCCTGAAGACATAGAGGTGGCTGCTACCCATTTTACGAACCTTATACAAGTTGCATGCTGGTTGACTACTCCTGATAAACCGCCAAAAACACCCAGGCACAATTGTGTTCCCTTGGAAATAAGGTCCAAAATCCAAGAGAAAAGAAGACTTCGTAGAGTGTGACACTGCGGCCGACATAATGAAGACAAAAAAGCACTTAACAAAGCTATAGTCGAGCTCAAAGAACTCATAAACAACGCTAAAAATGCAACTCTCACTCTGCACCTAGAATCATTAACAGCAACAAAATCGACAAACTACTCCTTATGGAAGGCTACGTCAAACTTCAACCAGCCTAAGAGAACTCGACCACCCCTGAGACTGGCTGACGCTAAATGGGCTAGAACAGCACAACAGAGAGTGGATGCCTTCGCCAACCACCTAGCGGAAGTATTCAAGCCCAATGATGGCACAGGTTACGAAGACCCCAACATCGAGGGGGTGCTAAACCAAGTCTTTCAGTTAGATGTACCCCTGAAACCAACCAACCCTAGAGAGGTCTATAGACATCTACTCAAACTAGACAACAAAAAAGCACCAGGTTTTGACCAAATAACGAAAGAGATCTTAACTCAGCTACCAAAGAAGGGAATAGTATTCCTTTCAACACTATTCAACGGAATCCTGCGAGTCGGTCACTATCCAGGTGTTTGGAAGATCTCACAAATAATTATGATCCACAAAGACGGGAAACCAGCAAACGAGCTCGGCTCATATAGGCCGATTAGCTTGCTACCGGTAATTTCCAAGCTCTTCGAAAAAATTCTGCTCACACGAATGCTAAAAACATAAGCTGAAAAATCGTTAATTCCCGACCACCAATTTGGATTCCGACAAGAACACGGCACCGTAGAACAAGTGCATAGAGTTGTGGATCAAATAAGAAGATCCCTTGAACTTAAAGAGTACTGCTCAGCGGCCTTCCTAGATATACAACAGGCTTTTGATAAAGTTTGGCACAAGGGGCTCCTCTGCAAAATTAAAAACTTATTACCACACTCGTTCTTTGGAATATTGAACTCGTACCTCTCGGAAAGAATATTCCAAGTAAAGGATGACGAATACACGTCGAGTTTCCATGACATACAAGCAGGAGTACCTCAGGGATCGGTGCTGGGACCTATCCTATATACCATCTTTACATCAGACCTACCCGAGACACCAGGTGTAGTGACTGCCACATTTGCAGACGATACTGCTATTCTTGCTAGTAGTAAGGACCCAAACGAAGCATCGCAATTCCTACAAATTGAACTCGATAAGATAGAGCAGTGGTTGAGAAAGTGGAAAATCAAAGCCAGTGCCTCTAAATCAACTCATGCTACATTCGCACTCCGCAAGGGAGATTGTCCGCCCGTTCACCTTGGAGAAAACATATTACCACATAACGACTCAGTGAAGTATCTAGGGATGCACCTGGATCGTAGACTGACCTGGAGAAAGCACCTACAAAAAAAAGAGACGAACTCAACTTCCGGTACCGGAACCTCCATTGGCTAATGGGTAGAAACTCGGTCCTGAGTACTCCAAGTACTTGACAACAAACTCCTGATTTACCAGGTTGTACTGAAGCCTATCTGGACGTATGGCATACAACTGTGGGGATCAGCCTGCAAATCAAATATTTCAATCATACAAAGAGCACAAAATGGCATCTTAAGAAATGTATCCAATGCACCGTGGTTCTTAATGATTACTGAGCTGCATAGCGAACTGAAGGTCAACACAGTCGTCGACGAAATAAAACTATATTCATCGAAATACAAAGAACGTCTGAATGTACATCCGAACCACTTGGCCTCACAGCTAACTACTATCAACTACCCGAAGAGGCTTAAAAGACAACATATCATGGAACTCTGACACATGACACATAAGAAAAGGAGAGGTGGTCGCTGGACCACTTCTGCTACAAGCACGACTACCCGCACCAAATCTGCTCATAGTCTGTTCTCAGGTCTGAGAACTGATCGCAGATGAAAATAGAACACAAAAAAAAAAAAAAAAAAATATAATTATATATTTGGTTCTAGAACATGCCCGTTTCCACCACTTTCCTTAACCACACACTAGTTTAAAAAAAAAAGGAGAATCTCAATCAATCCCAAAACCCTCATCAGTTTTCATGATAAGCTATTTTTTTTCAGGTGGATCACATAGTTGCAATAAGCCAGAGCTCCGGCCGACTGGACCATATACTAGGCAACATACAAACTCTATACATAGACAAAGAGAAACGCCTCACAAGTCCTGACACGAAGCTGTACATGATATCTGATGATGCGGTCTCCTGGCTGCTCGACCCGGGGATCCATGAGATAGCGGTCCCTGAAGAGACCAGGAAGTACAGTAGGGCCTGGTGCTCTCTGGTGCCGATTGGAGAGACTTGTGACAGTGTAACTACTAGTGGACTCAAATGGAATTTAGGTAAGTTTTCACCATCTGTAAATATTTCTGTATTACTGAAAGAACAAGTCACAAATAAAAAAACAAAAAAAAAACTGGACAGTTCACACAACATTATCTAGCCCCAAGCTAAGCAGAGCTTGTGTTATGGGTACTAGATAAGTAATATACTCAATGCAATATATTACATAGATATTTTTTATTATGCATAGAAAATACCCAGAACAAATATTTGTACCGAGGCGGGAATCGAACCCGCAACCTCCTGCGTCACAGGCCAACCTTCGCCCGCCGCGCCACAGACGTCGCCTCTATGATATGGAGGATATGGATGATATCTCATCATCATCATCCATCTATAGAAGTCCACCACTCCCCCCCCCTCCCATATGATGGCTTGATGAACGTTCTTAAGCCGCCTCCTTCCACCGACTTCCTGCAACCTTTTTGTCTGAGTACGTTAGTGTGGCATAGCTAGGCGATATCGTTCCCTTGGTATTCTGCTCCATCATTACAATAAATAATCTACTTTCGACTCTTGAAACCATATATAAGAGTAGGAATTGCTAAATCTAAAAATAAATATGTGTGTCTGTGGCATCGTAGCTCCCGAACGGATGAACAGATTTCGTTTTTTGTTTTGTTTGTAAAGTGAATTTGTCGGGAGTGTTCTGATCAAAATCGATTCAGCCGTTTCATAGCGCTGAGGATTTTTTTTAATTTTTACAAAATTAATTACTTGTTATTGCGAGAATAGGACTCCAGGTGCACTTAGCAGATGTTGTAGGTGCTTTTATATGTTATTTTTTGATTTCAGATGACAATCCATTGAAATTTGGAGATTTAGTCAGCACTTCTAATAGTTTCGATGGCTCCGAAAAAGTGGTCATCAAATGTAGCCACACCATTCTGTGGTCGATGAGAGTGCCCAGTTTGATAGGTAAATGTTGTTTTTTTTTTTCGATAATTACGTATTTACATAGAAAATACCCAGAACACCCTGAACAAATATCTGCAGATCGTACAAATATTTGTTCCGAGGCGGGAATCGAACCCGCAACCGCCTGCGTCGTAGGCGAACCTACACAGAAGTCGTCAATCGTCGTCGTCATATGATGACAGAGACTGAAGGTGGACAACAGAACTCCTCCATGGTTAATAGCAGACCAGCCGTGTTTGAGATCATATTGACCAGTTCACGTTTTAGCTTAAAAATTTCATCATCAGTCGAAAAAGTTTGAAGTGACCGTTTTTTTAAGGTGGATGCTCACGCTTGCGGCGCTAAATTCAAAATTTTCGGTGTTTTTTGCCAATTACAGCTAATGAGCTGAACACTTCTTCAGATAGCGAAAATTGAGTTCGCGAGAACTAGGAGACTACATGTTTTAATTTATAGTATCTCATAAATACCATCAGTTTACCCCTAAACAAAAAAAAACACTAAACAAAAAAAACCACTAAATGTGTTAGGGGTATCATAGCTAAACTGATGATATTTATGAGATACTATCAATTAAAACATTTGTGTTAAGTCTCCTAGTTCTCGGGAACTCAACTTCCGCTATCTGAAGAAGTGTTAATGAGCTGTAATGGGCAAAAAACACTAAAAAAATTGAATTTCGCGCCGCAAGGGTGAGCATTCGCCTTAAATAAACGTAGTATATTATATTTCAAGTGTAAACCACACTTTATGGATAACATTAAATTTAAATGTAACCCAAAAATGCTAAATGCCGGCTGCGGGAATCCGCAACCATTGGGACTTCGTCGCATTTAGTCCCGCTGGAACGGAATTTTTGGGTTACATTTAAATTTAAATAAACTTGTGTATTTTTCAGGTCCATAGATGAAGAATTGTGTCGTCATCATCATCATCATTGGCCGCTCAAATATTAGCCCACTGCTGGGGATAAGTCTCCTCCCTCAAAAGCCATTCCAAACTTTTCTGTGCAATTCGCATCCAGGTCTTTCCCTCTACGGCCTCTATATCACCCGCCCACCTGGCTGATGCTCTGCCACGGCCTCTAGTGCTCCCTCTCAGCCACCACTCCGGGCCTTACACCACTTGCCGTCACCAAATCTGGCCAAGTGTCCTGCCCAGCGCCACTTTAGTCTCGCAATACGGTCTACAATATCTGCCACTTTCGGATTTCCGTATTGCGGACACGGTCCAGTAAATATATTCCAAGCATGGTACGCTCCATAGCCCTTTTTGTAAGAATTGTGTACATACTTAACTACTTAAGTTGATGTGTAGATTGAAAAATAGTACTTAATGGTGATGCCTGTTCGGCCCCTAAGTGGTGTCTTACATAAGAACGCCACTAATTTAATTTACAAACAACAGAACTCCTTTTTAAAATATGATTCCAATATAAATACGAATTCATTACACAATTTTGTACTAATCTGTAAATGTATTGTCAATTTTTAGTTATGATGTATGATGAATGTAATAAGGTGTACAATTAATAATTAGGTTAGTATAGTGTTTTATATTCTATTTATATTCTACTAGCTAATACCCGCGGCTTCGCCCGCGGTTTTGGGATAAAAAACAGTTCATTTTATTTATATAGATTTAGGTGTTTTTTTATATTGATGATGTAAGTAACTCAGACTAACTCCGACTAACTCTGACCAACTCCTTCTAACTCCCACTAACTTTCAATATCCTACTAACTCCCACTTTCTCTCATTAACTCTTACTAACTTTATTAACTGCCACTAACTTTCAATATCTTCCTAGCTCCCAATAACTCCCACTATCTCTCACTAACTCATACTTACTCCTACTAACTAGCATCCCTATTTATACATGAAGTAATAACAACCATTCAAACTACAAATAGAGTAGGCACTATGAGGCTTAGGAATATACCTCCCGTGCTAGTTGAAAACCTACCTACAGTGCCACCAACTTATCTGTTCAGGTGGACAAAATTGGAACTAAAGCCGATTACAATTTTAAACACAAAAATTACAGTATGAAAACTTGTACAATAACCTTTCATATACTTAGTTATTCTAAATGACTCGATCCTGTATTTTAACTCTCCTTTTTTTGGTTAATTTCATAATGACGAATATACTACCGAGGATCAATAGGAGGTGAATACACTACCGTCGACTGTCTTTCCTGAAAACTATAATCTGGGTCTCTTCAAGGCTAGAGTGAATAGGTGCCTTCTAGACCTTTGTGCTCCATCTTCAGCCACATCGTCATTTACCAGCAGTTGAGATCATGGTCAAACAAAGGTATATCAATGTTAAAAAAAAATGACTAGCAAAATGGCTCAACTAGCGACGCTGTCAACTGAACAGATAAGTTTGTGGAACTATACTCATAATCAGAAATGCCAAATAGACTGACTACCTCAGCGTTGTATAGAACTTAGTACCTAATTAGTAATTTTGTTATATTTTTGTGTAAAAAGTACATACATTTTTTAATCAAAAGTAGTCTTGTTTTTCACTTGTGCCTCTATAGGGTCCCAATACCCATAGGGTGGGTGGGACACTATGAGGTGTTTTCCACAGACTACTAGGATGCTACGCATGAGTTTTCCTAGTGTCATTTTATCATTATGTATCTCCCGCTAGATAGCGTTGGCGACAAATTTGGTAACAGTAAATATTTCAAAATACGTTCAGTTCAGTTCTTGAACAAGTGGCCCTTGCGGAATAGACCACAATTTCGCCAATGTCACGTTTTAAAACAAGTTCAGCTTTTGCACGAAGGTTATTCCGGTGTATGGAAAGTGGACGGTGTGAAAAAAAAAAAAAAAAACAAGCAAAAGTATCTAGTTGAACTACCTACCAATTCAATCTAAAAAACACAACTAAAATTTTATATTACAAATTAAAACTAATTATATAAGTAATTATAACAACACAAGATAGTACGAAACTTAAAGATTAATTTTAAACTTATCAACGTTGGCTGAAAGAAGTTCTCCACTGTCATGATAAAATTTAAAAAGAATGTGAATATAGAATTGAAATTACCGTGGCTTGGTATCATTTGGTAAAGTCGCAAGTGAATAGTGAAGTACGTGGTGTATAGTCGTAATTTTTCTAGAATGTAAATACCAAATTAAAAGTAGGTATATACCATTATTTACGCGAGTGCCATCTCTTGACGATGAAAGAACTACAGACCGTTCACCGTAAGATGGCACCTGCCATGGAGTATTTATTTTTCTATGTTTGGCACTATTCCCAAGGCAGGCAGGGGCATGGACTTAGTATACAAAAGGACTGAGCGCTCTAAAAAATTATAATACCGAAACAAGACCTTATTCCATTCGGTTAAGACTCAATTTAGATTACCGTCATAAATAGAGGAAAAACGAGCCAAGAGAGATAGTTAGAATAGAGGCAGTTTGTCCCTTTCTAACACTTGAAATGATAGCTTTATGATGGCAAGGGTGGCCATGACCTTTGTATAGGTAAATACTAAGAGATCATCGATACTACAAATTTATAAGTTGGCCGTCGCGGGACGCCCGGCAGACGAGAAACATCACGGCATGGCTGCGTCACGAGTCACGCCGTTTGCCGACACTGAACACTCGGTAAGTAATCAGTAACACGGTTCGATAACCCTTTTTATGAAATACGCAAATATTATAACTTACAAACGGAAGCCCAGCCCGAGTCATCTACTACCTATGGGAGGTTGGGAAGTCAACATTTTGTTTTACGAAATTATTAAAAAGTATTAAAGATCCGTGTTAAAAAATTTATAATAAATAATGTTTGTTCCACCCCATGTACCTACTTATGTGCATCTGCAAAAAGTTTCCTGGACATGGTTTTTTTTATGGTCACAGTATTAGAAAGAGACACTGTCTCTATAGTACATATCTTGCTCGGCTTGTATTTCAGCTACAAGCGCTCAGTCCTTTTGTATACTACGTCCATGGGCAGGGGACACAGACTGAGAGTATAACACAAAGGACGGACTCTTCCCGCCATTTTCGAAAAGAGACGTCTACTTTTATTTTATTTCTTTTCCTAGTGTTTTCTTGAGTTATTTTGTGTTATTTTGGTGTCATTTTAACTAATGTAGCTCGTTTAAAAAGCACAAGTGTAAATTGAATGGAAGTGAATTGCGTGACTTTTGAAATTGGTGGAAATTGTCTTCCAAAGTTTTAGTAAAATTGGCCACCGTTTTACTAAAAAATGACTTCACTGTGACTTTGACGACTTGGAAGGATACACTCCTGCAACACACGTTGCAAAATATATTGAAAATACAATATAGTGAAAATACCGAAAATACAGACAAATAAAAAAAAAACTAAAAAAAAACACAGAGGACATCTACGCTGTCTGTCCGCCGACGGTCTGGAATCTGGATCAATCAAGAAGCTTAAACTTATAAGCTTATTGGTCTGGATGTATGTTTATAGCTCGGTTTTATAGATTATCTAAGCTCGGTTTATTGGTTTATAGGTATTGCTGTTCTGTGATCTGGACTCTGTCACAGGCACAAGGCTATATCTCAGCAAGGCAGCCGTAAGTGATATATAATAGAGTAATCAATCACGCCGGATCCACCGGAAAGCCGGCGCGAAACCGTTTTCGATTAAAGTTTGTTTTTTGGATTAGGGCGACCGCTACTTTCGTAGGTGGACAATTTGAGGGGAAAAGGAAACAGCATCTCAACTTTTAAAATTATACACGCTCGGAAAAATGATTTCTGTAGTGCAGTGCTTATATGGAGGAATAACTTATTCCTCCATGGTGTACAGACACGCGATATAAAATGACGGTTCAGCAAATGTCAAAGTTGTCCAACTGTTCATCAGCTGTTTTTTGTTGTGGTTTGGTAATTTGGATATTGTGTTAGACTTTTACTTCTATGTTCTAAGGTTTTGATTGTATTTCCATTTGTTTGTGTGTTGTAGAATAACCGTCTGTTATCTACACAAAAATCGAACAATTAATGTCTCTCAGGATTCTACGACCCCGTAAGTTTGATTGTCCAAATCCACCCACCCACAGCAGTACCTAGAAACTGATTCGGCTAGAAAATTAACTTTGTAGTAACCATATGAAGTGGAAAACGAATATTACTTCTTTCAGGCCTTTTATTCCGCCAACGAACCATGTCCTCATCTGCCGGCGTAGTAGAAAGTTCTATACGAAGTAAGCTAACCATGGAATTGTCAACAACACACCTGGACGTGATCAACGAATCCTACATGCACAATGTCCCGAAGGGAGCCGAGACACACTTCAAAGTTGTTGTTGTATCGGACAAGTTTGATGGACTAGCGCTGATAAAGGTAATTCCATCCAGCCCAAACTGATAGGTGCCTAGGTCTGATAGATACCACTGTCTTTTTTTTTCTCTAATAATTAATAATTAATAATAAATAATTAATATCCATAATATTATAGAAGTAACAGCAGCATGCCTGCTTACATTAATTGACGTACCAATAAAATGGTTGGGGTGTACATAAGGGGGCACTGAGGAAAAAAAGACAAAAAGAAATGCATTTTTCTTTTTTCTTTTTTTTAGCCTATCTTGTTGCCTTTTTCTCAGGCATCAATTAATGTTTAATTCATTTTTTCCATACGTCTTACAGTTATTGAGATATGAAATCTGGAAAAAATTATCAGTTGTTAGTACCATGTTGACAGTCCGACATGGATTTAAAACACTAGAGAACAGTGATCAAACGTGAGCTGCGAGCGAGCCGATGGCGAGCGTGGCCCTAGGCCTTTGATAAACGTAAAATTTTCAGAGTCCATATCTCAGAAACTGTAAGTCTTATGGAAAAAATGTGTTTAACATTTATTGATGGTTAAGAAAAAAGTTACACAATTGGCTAAAAAAAAAATGTTTGCTAAAATTATTTTTCGCTCAGTGCCCCCTTATGTACACTCTGAATTCACCAGTAACTCGTAATAAACTTCCATAAAATGCACAAGGAAACATTGGCACGATAACCAGAACTCCTTCAACAGGGTATTTGTTGAACTGGCCGAATATTGTGAAGAGTGGAAGAAAAGACCTTTGCCCAGCAGTGAGACAGAACAGATTAGGAAAAAAACATTAGTACATACATAAATACATACATACATACATACATAGACACATACATACATACATACATAGACACACGCCTTTTTCCCCGAAGGGGTAGGCAGAGCCACAATTGGCCTCTTTTCACAGTGGGTTGCACCATCGTGGAATATAGACGTGACAAGTGGTGAGCTCATCGCCGCCATTGCTTCCCACGACTGACTCAGCTAACGCTTTCTTTCAGTAATAACACATTCCATAATAAGCTACCAGCCAGGACAAATCTATTAGTACTGATTGCAATAGGCATTAGTCATACAATCCACATACTTATATAAGTCAAAGAATGCTATTGTGAAATCCTGCAGCACAATTATTTTGAGGCCTTTTAGCCAGTTTTGATCCCGGCACAATTAATGTTTATGACAGTAAGTCTACATATCTTTTTTTTTTATACTACTGAATGACGGAACAAGCAGATGGCCCACCTGATGTTAAGCGGTAACCTCTGCCTATGAACAGTGCATTACCTCATAGGTCACGTCCACCTAGGACGCACCCTATGTTGCATTGCACTGCGCCCGCCACCCTGAGACATAAAGATGAAAAGTCTCATGTGCCTGTAATTTCACCGGCACCCTTACCCTTCAAACCGGAACACAGCAATGCGAGCACTACTGCTTTGCGGCAGAAATAGGTATGGTGGTAGTACTTCCCCGGACGAACTCTTTCACAAAAAAGCTCTACTACTACTATCTACAGTTTACTGAATCATAAGCAATTTATAAAAGATCATGTAACTTATTAAAAGATAAACGGCTAATTACCACTATTATTCGTCACTTTAGCCGTTTATCTTTTAATATGATTCCCAACCACGATAGTTTCAATTCTATCATGTAACTTGTTTGTTCCTAATTTTCACTGATACAACTGTATGTATCATAATTTCTGACTTGGAAGAGCCTGTGAAAGTGGAAGTTAAAATTAATCTCTTTAAATCACAAATGTCAAAGTATGTATGCTTGTTACTTTTAGTAGTAGTAGAGCTTTTTTGTGAAAGAGTTCGTCCGGGGAAGTTCTACCACCATACCTATTTCTGCCGCAAAGCAGTAGTACTCGCATTGCTGTGTTCCAGTTTGAAGAGTATGGTTGCCAGTGAAATTACGGGCACAAGGCTTTTCATCTTTAAGTCTCAGGGTGGCGGGAGCAGTGCAATGCCACTGATAATGCACTGTTCATAGGCAAAGGGTACCGTTTATCATCAGGTGGGCCATCTGCATGTTCCGTCATTCTAAGTAGAAAAGAAAAAAAAAACGCCGAAACGGCTAAATCGATATTGGTGAAATTTGGATACAGATAGATTATGACCTGGATTGAGCTATAGGCTACATTTTATCCCAGTAAACGCTAACTAAGCCTCGGGTGGACATAAGTAAATTATGACAGAGATAGTTTCAGTTATAAAATATGTTGTTCCTTTCTATTTTTCAGAGGCATCGCTTAGTGAATGACATATTAAAGGCGGAGCTCCAATCTGGTGTGCATGCCCTCTCCATCATGGCAAAGACTCCTGCACAGTGGGAGGAGAGCAACAAAGTGGTAGAAAGCAGCCCTAATTGTAAAGGTGGTTTTGGAAAATGATGGTGATGAAATTGTTGTTAATTTAAGTAGGCCTTTAACAAATTATAAAGATGTTGTAAGCAGCTTTTACTGTTTTAGTTCCATTAAGCAAATATCACCTTCATTGTCACCTGGGCCACAGAATAAATATTAGTACCCTGGGCTCGTATTGCGTAATAGACTGAAGTTCGATTCAATTTGCCATTTTTGAAAGGAACGTCGTCATTTTTAGTTAATGAGGGGTTTTCACGGCCTTTTCTCATAATGCTTATAGTATAGCCTTGAAAATAGATGGCGCCAACTCTATACAAGCTAAAGTAGCTCTGTCAAAATAAAGTGAAATGTAAACGTCAACAACATAGTGATACAATGCATTTGTTATTTTGACAAGTATATTTGAGTCAGCGCCATCTATCGAGCCAAATCGAACTACTTGTTTTTTATTTATTCGAAAATGAAAAGCTCTCATTACATTTTAATGTGTTTTCTCGAGTTATTTCGTGTAATTTTGGTGGCATTTTAACCAGTGTAACTTCGATAAATATCACGTGTGATGTAGTGAAATTTACGTGTCTATTCGAAATGGTGGATTTTTTCCCTGTTTACCATTTCTTGGCAACGACACTACCAGCCGCACTACCAGTAATGTCGTTTACAATTAACGACTCTACCAACAAGCTTTTTATTAACTTGCAATGTATGTTTGTCCTGGTGGAATCTTGCAGCTGAATTTTGAAGCAGTTATCCTCAACCGATTGAGTTGAAATTTGGCATACCTGTCAAGTTCCAATGACAATACAATATGATGGTGACAGCGAGCTGATTTGATCATGGATGGACACGGAAGGTGGACAACGGAACTCCTCAAGGGATAATAGTAGACTGGCCGTGTTTAGGCTCATTTTGATAAGCACACGGTTACGATTACTAATTTTATAAAAGCTTGTATTGAAAAAGATATTTTTCTAAACTGGGTTATGACTTGACGGAGACTCTTGAAGTCGACTTTAAAAAATATTTTTTTATATCACTTGACATTGGCAAAGTGTTTGGATTACTCCTCAGAAGACATTATAATAAGACTGAAGTTCGATTTCGATGCCCAGTTTGCTATTCATTGCGAAGCGTGTTTTAAATATTTCTTTTAAAATATTTTCTTGAAAAAAAGCATATTGAATAGCAAACTGGTAATCAACATCGATTAGACAAAATGACAGTGTTCTTCTAGGGTCGTTCAGTGAACTGAATTAGCCAACTGAACCAGTGGTGTGAAGGCCCCATGGGCCTTGTAACCAGATGGTAGTACCAGTGAGGTGATAGGATTTAGTGCGCCTCGCAGGCTCTTTTCATGCAAGTATAGTGCTGTTTGGCACATAAAACTATATAACTGCCTCACTCCAAGTGTTTAAGTAAATGCTACAAAATCCAATGTAATCTAAAGAAAAACTAAAAAATACTTGTAAAACTTGTATTTCTTAATAAAAGCTAACTCAACCAACTTATACAACACACCTCATAATTTCCATTGAATACCTCAACTATGTATTACTTTTACAACTTTGAAACAAATTGAACATAATTGGAACTTACATACTTATTTTTAAGACCTATATGACATTATGTTCAAGCAAATAAATATATCTTTATCTTTTTAACTTTTTATCTTTGAAAATACAGATAATTTTAATTTACATGTATAGGTCTGTATGTATTTTGCTTCAAACTCCTATTACTAATTATTTATTAATATAATAAAACTTGTAAATGCATAGATTGGCAATACATATACAATACAAATTCAGATAACATAACACTCAACAGTCACATGCATAGTCCTGCCTGATCCAACACTAGGATTCCCTGTGTCGTGGGTATCAGGATTTACGAGTACCATGTACCATAACACCCAGACCCGGAACAAATATTTGCAGATCATACAAACATATGTCCCGCGGCGGGAATCGAATCGCATCTCAGCCGGCTACTCGCCCGACGCGCTACAGAGGTCGTCAAGTAATGTACATATTTCTTAAATTTTACCTCTACGATGTTTGTATCACTTAAACATTGAGCTTATCATATCATGTTGCATGCCAATGCAGGTTATGTGGCAGTTTTTAAGCAGCTTTATGCCTTATTGCACCAACCTACTTATAAGCCTAAGTTAACGTTTCAGTTCTACCTTTATAATGCGAACTGCTAAGGAGTGGAATACACTACCGTCGTCTGTCTTTCCTGAAAACTATAATCTAGGTCTCTTCAAGTCAAGAGTGAATAGGTGCCTTCTAGACCTTTGTGCTTCATCTTCGGCCACATCGTCACTTACCAACAGGTGAGATCGTGGTCAAAGGTCTATCAATGTTTAAAAAAAAAAAAAAAAAAAAAAATACATTTAGTTGAAGTTACGCACGTTTCGCTTGAGGCGCAATATTAAAATTTTCTTGCATTCAAAATGCTTTCAAACTGATCTGTCGGTGAACTATCGGCCGATTAAAAGTCTGTAGTTTGCGTAAGCTCTTAAATAAATAGCGACTCTTGCTATGCCGCAATAAAGTACAGATTGCAAGCCCACTGGCCTTGCTTGCTTGCTTAAGTGCTTTGCTCGCACTTGTGTGGCTCATTGATTCGGTCCGTATAACCGCAAGTGTTGTAGGACCATGGGAGGTTGGAGGGTGGCCTTGCTTAGAACACTAACGCAGCTAGAAATAGTTGGTGCAATGGCAATACTATAGATACAATGTAATTAGTCAGTCCGTTCACACCGCACTCATCACAAGCGCGGTTAGTTGTATCAGAGGTTAAAGTTGTCCAGCCGCAGCTTGCCCTCATTCTCCGTCAGGTAGAGCAGATCTGCCATGGTCTGCTCTCCAATCGCCTCTTCTGCCTTCTCTGACATCTGTGGATAGAAGGAATACATGTTAAAATATTGCGTAAATATACAATATGTTAAAAAACGCTATGTTACAATTTTGAAGTCGTTGTGTTACACACTCACTCAATAACGGTAAAGGTTTACAGGTATACCCCAACTGATATGGCGCGTCGTGAATCTTCGTTTGCGCAGAAAAGAAAGTATGGCTCCGAAGATCAACGAAACAATGCTCAAAACTTACAATCAACCTTAAGGTCACTATTATAAGGTTCATAATACACTGCAGCTGTTAGTTCCGTCTCACTCGCAAGTCACGCCCCTCAATCAGAAGTATGGCGGCTGACCAACAGCTGCCGACCAATAGAGGTATTACTTGGGTAGTACTGTACAACCTTGATTACTTGAGGATGTAATCTAAATAATGTTCCGGCGGTTCAAGGGCCGTCTGTCACGTGATCCCCCGGGCCGCGAAGCGTCGGCGTCAAGTTGACGCTGACAGTGACGTTCTTGTGCAGCGACACGGTGGGGTAGTAGCACCCCTGGTAGACGTCAGTGAAGGCCTCGCCTTGGCACTGAGTCAATATGTACTCACCGGTCTATATTTATACTCCGTGGAAGGTGGGTACTTGAAGTTGGGTCCGAAGTTGACGCTGACAGTGACGTTCTTGTGCAGAGACACGGTGGGGTAGTAGCACCCCTGGTAGACGTCAGTGAAGGCCTCGCCCTGACACTCGCCGTTCTTGAAGAAGTATATCTTGCTGCCCGTCAGCGGCTTCAGGTTGTTGAGAGATTCTTGGATGTTGTCTTTGTCTTCGTAGTAGAGGTGGCTCTTGAATTTGACTAGCGGCTGGGGGAAAATAAACAACATTGATAAGTTCCAGAGGAGAGGTGTGAATACCGCCTGCGCTCTGCGTGCGTAGCAACAAGCTCGCTCACGTGCTCGTCACCAGGGTTGGCAATGTTTAAAACACTGAGTTTAAAAAAATGCATACTTGTTTAAAACATGTTTCAAAACATAAAAAAACCTTTATATTTCATATCAAATTTTATTTGATAAAATATATTTTGTTCTTCCGAAGTGCGGTGAAAATCACGAACAAAGAGTCCGTTACATACCTACAAACATACAGACCAATCTATTATAAGCGTATTAAAAAAAAAAGAAATGTAGAATGTGTTTAAAACATGTTTTAAACAAAAAAAAATAAACAAATGACAGAAATTGGTTGTTGAAATGTTTTTTTTGTTTGCATATTAAAAATTGTGTTTTGAAAAAAAAAACAGTCTTTTTTCCAACCCTGCTCGTTACACCCGCGCACCGGCTGCGCAAGACGGAGAGGTCCGTTTATATAATCGGTCCCTCGGTCTACAACAGGCTACTGGACACGACAAAAGATTCAACGACCATAATGGTTTTTAAAAATCGACTGAAAAAATGGCTTCTCGACAGTATTCTTAAATAAATTATATCAAATACTAATTAGATTTATTATTAACGTTATACAGTTTGAATTCAGGCATTGTGGCATTTTTTGGGGGTCCCAGAAAATGACCTCTAGTTTTTCAATGTGTCCTGCCCACAATGACGTACGGCGCCGAAGCATGGTCGCTCACTAAGGAAGCTGTGCATTGAATGAGAGTCGCCCAAAGGGCTATGGAGCGTGCCATGCTTGAAATATCTTTACTTTACCCCCAACACAGAAATCCGAAGGACAAAAGTGGCAGATATTGGCGACCGTATTGCGAGACTAAAGTGGCGCTGGGCAGGACACTAAGCCAGATTTGGTGACGGCAGGTGGTGTAAGGCTCTGACCGAGTGGTGACCGAGAGGGAGCACTAGAGGCCGTGGCAGACCATCAGCCAGGTGGGCGGATGATATAGAGGCCGTAGAGGGAAAGACCTGGATGCGAATCGCACAGAACCATTTGGAGTGGCATTTGAGGGAGGAGGCTTATTCCCGAGTGGCACTTCATCCAGTGCGGAGAGTCTGCCAGTCTCCGAGGGTGTCTACGCATCGTGAGCTCTCCATAAGCGTCGCACTCCGGCATTCAGCCGCCGCCCCAAGGCCGACTCCCTTCTGATTCGACAAGATTTCTGATTCTCCTTACACCCCGAGACAATTTTGAACTTTTCCGTGCTATGCTTAGCAAACAGCTTATTCTAATGACCTTTTCTAATAATGTGTTCCATGAAGTAAACGTTAAAAAGATAGTTGTGAGCGACGAGTTCTGTCAGCTAGGATCCATTAGGAACTACTCATTCTCATCGTCTTAAAACTTGGTGCGCTTTTGTTCGATGTTGCGTGGTTGTCTGGATCGCATACGCGTGGATAGTGAATTTAAGAATTGTAGTTTTTCTATAAATCACTGTTTAACCGCGGGGCTCAGCTAGTATATTTATCTTCATAAGTCTCTTTTTTAATTGTCGAGAGCTCCTCTCTAACCCTAGTATATTCCCTAGGACTCCGCCTCCATGTCACAGGCGGGCCGTTAGAGGCACCAGGGCTCGAACCCCACCTCCTAGGACGCATAGTCAATAGGTAGGCCTCTGGCTGAGCAACGTGGCAAGGCGAGCTGCAGTATCTATCCACTCTCTGAAAGCCTACACTAGCAGTTTCTAACGTGACACTACGGTATAAGCAGGAAGGAAGTAGGTGGATGGAGGCGTCCCAAGACCGATCGTCCTGACATTCTGTGGGGAGGCTTAAATCCAGCAGTGGAGTTCTGCAGGATGATGATGATAACCGGGCAAGGGTTGCATTGCATTACTATACGGCCGCACGAAATGGCATTCGGGAGGGGTGGGTTGTAGACTTGTGGCTACTCCCTCCCCTAAAATATGCTTGCTGAAGACATATATAATGAATTTCAGACAAAGAAATAATATTAATATTGACATGAATATAAACTACTTGGGTATAAAGATAAATGAAGTTAACAGTACAAAATTTTTGGGACTCACTATAGATAATGAACTAAATTGGAAACTGCATATTGACAATATTTGTAATAGATTGCATCAGTTCGCGTACGCTCTTTTCAAACTGAGTCGAGTAACGAACATGTCTGCAGTTATTACAGCCTATCATGGCCATGTAGCGTCAACCTACGTTACGGCACAATATTTTGGGGTAACTCAACAGCAAAGCAACAGAATTTTGAGGGCACAAAAGCGTTGTGTCAGAGCCATTTGTGGTCTGAAAAGGAGGGACTCGTGTAAGTCCCATTTTATTAGACTACATTTTCTAACACTGCCTGCACTATATATAAGTGAGGTTGCTGTTTTTGTCAAAAGCAACCCTGAGCTATTTGAATGGTTTGCATTTGGAAGCCGACTAGGGTAAATTACGCAATGTTTCATGTCGAACACAGCTATTACGCAAAAGTATTTTATGCATGGCGCCTATAATCTTCAACAAGATACCATTATCTGTTCGATCATTGTCAAGTTTAAATGTATTTAAGCGCAAACTTAATGACATTTTGGTTGAAAAAGCTTATTATACTGTAGATGAGTTTTTGTGTGACACCAGTATTTCAACTTAATTTCTGGGTAGGCAGGTATTATACAAATAATTTCTGAGTACAATAAGACTCGACATGTGTGAATTTTATTTTTATTTGTTATTAGTTATTTTTAATTGTTGACACGTTAGATTATCTTTAGTAATTAGGAAACTGAAAAGTTTGTTACATTTTTTTGAAATTCGTGCATTATAAATTTGCCGATCTGTTTGTATAAATTGGCCAATTCGACTTATCTGTTTAATGTTTGTACGCTGAAAAGCAGAATCTAGCGATCTTACCTACAACCTAACATCTAATGCATTTTGTATTGTACCTAGATTCATAAACAAATAAATGATTTATGATTTGAGATTTATGCTAAGTTTTGTCCATGGCTAAGTTAAATCACATCACCAAAGAGATCCTCAATTTTTCCTGTTGAGGTACGTACCCTTTAATATTACAGATCTCTCAATCACACCTGCGTAATATAAATATCAAGTAAAAATACTCACTCTGTCCTTGTAAGTGTTTGGTGTGTACTTAGTGTAAGCACTCTCCGGTAGCACGACAAGGAACCCCAGGGTGTCTCCCTCTCCGTAGCCGGGGCTGTAGTGCTTCCCGCGGGACTCATGGAACCTGGAACGAACAACACTCATTACAGCTGCAATAATGTCAACTGGATGAGACAAAATGCGTTCGCTAGCATTAAGACTGCCCAACCTTAGGCAGAAATCTCCATGTAAAAAAAACGTGTGTGTGTGTGTGTGTGTATGTATGTCTCTCTGATCGTAGCTCCCGAACGGATGAATTTCAATTTATTTATTTTGTTTGAAAGGTGGATTTGTCGGGAGTGTTCTTAGCTATGTTTGATCAAAATCGCTTCAGCCGTTTCATTGCGTTGAGGGTTTTAATAATTTTTACAAAATTAATTACTTGTCATTGAATATCTCGTAAAATATAGATAATTTTACAAAACCCCTAGATTAACCCCTATGGATTTGTTGTATTGATTTTTAACCCCCGACGCAAAAACGACAGGGTGTTATAAGTTTGACGTGTCTATCTGTCTGTGGCATCGTAGCTCCCGAACGCATGAACCGATTTGTTTTTTTGTTTTGTTTGAAAGGTGAATTAGTCGGGCGGGAGTGTTCTTAGCTATGTTTGATCAAAATCGGTTCAGTCGTTTCATTGCGTTGAGGGTTTTTTAATTTTTACAAAATTAATTACTTGTATATAATCGATTACCCAATTCTTTTTTTTTCAATTTCTTTTTTGCCCCATTTAAATTAACAATCGAATCTAGGCAAAAATAGACGTGTTTGTGGTACAGTGATCCCTCCGAAATATAATGTAGTATCCATGCATATTTTAACTTTAATATTGTACTCGAGTTAGTCTGTTAACAAGTAATTAATTTTGTAAAAAATAAAATAAACCCTGAACGCAATGAAACGGCTGAACCGATTTTAATCAATCATAGCTAAGAACACTCCCGACTAATTCACCATTCAAACAAAAAAATAATAATCAAAATCGGTTCATTTGTTCGGGAGCTACGATGCTACAGACAGACACACACACACACAAAGACACGTCAAACTTATAACACCCCGCCGTTTTTGCGTCGGGGGTTAAAAATCAAATCAAACAGTTCGCCTGTGGGACATGTTCGGTGACGCGACACTACGCTGATTTTTGTAAGTTAGGATTAGGCGACCTAATTAGAGGCCCAATACCTTATCTCTAAGTGATTTCTTTTAAAAATAAACTTGACAAACATTTAAAGTGCACTGATAAGGACTAAGATATACACGCATCAGCTACGAGAGCTAAATAAATAACGAAATAATGCAGGACAGTTCACACAACATTATGTAGCCCCAAGCTAAGCTTGAGCTTGTGTTACGGGTACTAGACAACTGATATACTTAATACAATATATTACATAGATATTTTTTATTATATATAGAAAATACTCAGGACACCCTGAAACAATATCTGCGATCGCACAAATATTTGTTCCGAGGCGGTAATCAAACCAGCAACCTCCTGCATCGCAGGCAAACGTTCGCCCGCCGCGCCTCAGAGGTCCTCACAGAGCTGCCTGTGTATTTTAAATAAATAAATAACATAATCCTGATCATCGTTCTGTAATAGCAATATGCAAAGGCAAATAACACTACACTGAGGGTTACAGAATGAGGTGTTACCGTGTTCCTGTCCGGCTGCGCCAGGAGTATCCGAACTTGTCGTATCCGAGCGGCGCCTGCAGGTTGGCGTAGCGCCGGCCCCAGCCCAGGCGCGTCGCCGCGCCCTCCGGCATCTCGACAACCGCCTCCCAGTACCAGCGGCCGCGGGACACCCCTCAAATACAAATAGGAATAGAACGAGGTGTTACCGTGTTCCTTTCCGGCTGCGCCACGAGTAACCGAACTTGTCGTATCCGAGCGGCGCCTGCAGGTTGGCGTAGCGCCGGCCCCAGCCCAGGCGCGTCGCCGCGCCCTCCGGCATCTCCTCGACAACCGCCTCCCAGTACCAGCGGCCGCGGGACACCCCTCAAATACAAATAGGAATAGAACGAGGTGTTACCGTGTTCCTTTCCGGCTGCGCCACGAGTAACCGAACTTGTCGTATCCGAGCGGCGCCTGCAAGTTGGCGTAGCGCCGGCCCCAGCCCAGGCGCGTCGCCGCGCCCTCCGGCATCTCCTCGACAACTGCCTCCCAGTACCAGCGGCCGCGGGACACCCCTCAAATACAAATAGGAATAGAACGAGGTGTTACCGTGTTCCTTTCCGGCTGCGCCACGAGTAACCGAACTTGTCGTATCCGAGCGGCGCCTGCAAGTTGGCGTAGCGCCGGCCCCAGCCCAGGCGCGTCGCCGCGCCCTCCGGCATCTCCTCGACCACAGCCTCCCAGTACCAGCGGCCGCGGGACACACCTCAAATACAAAACAAGCTATAGTTAGTTAGCTTATCTACAAGTAATTAATTTAGTAAAAAAATTAAAACCCCCATCGCTGAACGGCTGAACCGATTTTGATCAAAAAAAGCTAAGAAAACTCCCGACAAATACACCTTTCAAACAAAAAAAAAACTAAATCGGTTCGCAGCCGGTTCGAATCAGCGCCAGCAGCACGCCGGCGGGGCACAGCGCGCGGTACAGTATATAACAGAGAAGGTGGTACCGTGCGTGGCGCGCAGCATGCAGTACCCTCGCTCGCCGGTGACCGCCAGCCGGTCCTCGGCGACCCTGAGCTGCGGCGCGCGGTCGTGCAGCGCCAGCAGCACGCCGGCGGGGCACAGCGCGCGGTACAGCCAGCCCGGGATGGGCTTTCCACTCCACTCATTGCTCTCATCAAACTCCTGCAAACATCACATGTGAATGCGGTTACGGAAACGTGCAGAGCGGTTTCTATCTACATTAATATCATAAACAGGAAAGATTTGTATTTTTGTGTGTGTGTATGTTTGTAATAAATAAAATCAAAAACTACTGTGTCGATTTCAAAAATTCTTTCACTATTGGAAAGCTACATTCACCCTGATCACTCAGGGTGAATGTAGCTTTCCATAGGCTACCAGCAGGGGGGGGCGTTAGGAGGGGGCGAGCTGTTTTTCATCCTGAAACTACCCGTGCGAAGCAGGGACGAGTCGCTAGTCCTTTATACAGAGTCTATACAGAGCACGGGCAGATCGCCCATGAGATGGACTGACCAAATCAAGGCAGCTTTGGACGGTCCACTGCATGAATGAACCATGCAAGCTGCGCTGCGAGATGAGTGGCGACGGACTGTGAAGCGAGCCACAGATCCCTGAAGTAATGATCACGACAACTCTGCGAAGAGTGTAACGACGAAGAAGAAGATACAGAGTGTGGCAAGATAACGAGACTTCACCCTTTTCTCAAACTTGATTGGATCTTCATAAACTTTTTCGAGGGCCTTCTTCGAGATTAATCTACCTAGCCGGTCTAGCCCGTTATTATTGTAAATAGTAAATACCCATATGGATATTTATAACAACGATGACGATGACCGACGTAAAGCACCGCCATCATGTAGAAATAGCATCGACATCGAGGTACGAGACATAATGTTAATGTTAAAGAACCCTTTACCGCTCGAACTCTATGGGCGGTCCATTATGCGTGAGAGTTGTCTGACTAGGTAGTTAGCCTAACTCCGTCCAGAAGCACAGAAGTTTCCTGGGGTCTTCGCAGGCTTGGCGGAGTGACCTCGGGTTGTTGAGGATTTGTTTACGTTGAGCTGCTACTCTCACACATTCCAGGACTATGTGGTAGTCTAGTATAGTATTTTAGTAGTAGTAGAGCTTTGTTGTGAAAAAGTTCGTCCGGGGAAGTACTACCACCATACCTATTTCTGCCGCAAAGCAGTAGTGCTAGCATTGTTGTGTTCCGGTTTGAAGGGTAAGGGTGCCGGTGAAATTACAGGCACATGAGACTTTTCATCTATGTCTCAGGGTGGCGGGCGCAGTGCAATGCCACATAGGGTGCGTCCTAGGTGGACGTGACCTATGAGGTAATGCACTGTTCATAGGCAGAGGTTACCGCTTAACATCAGGTGGGCCTCTTGCTTGTTCCGTAATCCAAGTAGTATAAAAAAAAAAAAAAAAAAAAAATGTGGGCAGCCGATTCTTCATCGGTCAGACACCCTCTGCAGAGTGGGCTGTCTGTGGCTCCGATGTTGAAGAGGTGTTTGTTCAGGAGACAGTGTCCTGTGAGTGTCGCCACGATGGTGCGAAAGGTCTATTCTTTGAAGCAGGCGACGTGTCAGTTGTGGTAAGGCAGCCGGTAGGCTGCTCTTGACTGTCAGCGTTCATTGTGTTGGTTTTTGAAGCGGAGGTACGAGACATGTAATTACCCTTATGCATGTACTTGTACATACGTTTGCATAGGGTGCGTCCTAGGTGGACGCGACCTATGCTTAACATCAGGTGCCATCTGCTTGAACCGTCATTACAAGTAGTATAAAGAAAAAGTTTTACGTGGAGGTGACATCGAGGTAGAACTTATATCGCGAGATATTTCAGTCAGGCACCTTCGGCATGTAGTTACCCTTCTTGTAACGACAGTACGGTTACCTGTCTAAACGGCGCGTGCGGGTCGGGCTCCGCCAGGATGTACCGGTAGCCGTCCTTGTTGAAGGGATGCTCGGTCGGGTACCCGTGCGAGGGCAACTTCAGCGCGCTCAGGTCGGCGGTGCGCCCCTTCTTGCCCTGCGGCGCGCCCGCGTCCGCGCCGCCGAGCGCCGGGCGCCGCTTGCCCTGCCGCCCCTTCACGTTGCCCGCTAGTGGTACTGCAACAGATGGATACATTTTAGTAGTAGTAGTAGAGCTTTTTTGTGAAAGAGTTCGTCCGGGGAAGTACTACTACCATACCTATGTCTGCCGCAAAGCAGTAGTGCTCGCATTGCTGTGTTCGGATTGCCGGTGAAATTACAGGCACATGAGACTTTTCATCTTTATGTCTCAGGGTGGCAGGCGCGGAGCAATGCCACATAGGATGCGTCCTAGGTGGACGTGACCTATGTGATAATGCACTGTTAATAGGCAGAGGGTACCGCTTAACATCAGGTGGGCCATATGTCTGATCCGTCATTCCAAGTTGTATAAAAAAAAAGAAGATATTCTTGATTGCACACCATTATTACAACAACCTTCCAGAACTTTACTGAGTTAGATAGGTAGTGGTGGAAGTTGGCGGCTAGCTGTGTCTTAATGTATGTTTGTATGCTTGTAATAGTTTTATAATACAACTTGGCAGAATCGGTGTTTATATGTATGTATGTATGTATGTTTGTCCGATGAAAACTTCTGTACCGTTACTCCGATCTTCATAAAATTTGGTAGAGAGGTAGATAGTATTGATACAATTTGTGAGTAAGGGTATGAGGCATAAGCTATATCGGTCGGGGGGTTGTTGAGATATCGGGGTCCAAGATGGGTAAAAAAAAGACACCAAGTTAATGCCACTTTTTCTTGGTTATTTATTGTTTAGTTTTCTGTAGTTTCACCGCAAAATAACATTAATCTCAATCACTTGAATCAGACAAAGGACATACGAGCATAATCCCAACAAATGATCTTTTATTTATACACAAGCAGCGCCCCGCGGTTTCACCCGCGTAAGTCTCGATCTCTTGGGAATATCGGGATAAAAATGTGCCTATGTGTTATTCCGGGAGTCCAGTTATCTCCATTCCAAATTTCATCCAAATCCATCCAGTAGTTTTTACGTGAAAGAGTAACAAACATCCATCCATCCATCCATCCATATTTACAAACTTACGCGTTTATAATATTAGTAGGATTGCACAGTTTCCAACCACATTGTATTGTAACACTGTACCTATTTCACTTGAGGAAGTCACAAGCCGTTCGCAATCGCAACATAAATATTATGATGTAGAGACCAGACTCTACATGTGGAGTCTACGCATACACATACATCTCCGTATCGCTAGGCCAGTGCGAGTGAGTGCACCGCAAACTGTAATTGTAACAAATAGTAAACCCGAGATCGAGAAATGAATAATAGTTATTTGTTATTAAGGTGGATGCTCACGCTTGCGGCGCGAAATTAATTCGAAATTACAATTTTTTTGGTGTTTTTTACCCATTACAGCTCATCAACACTTCTTCAGATAGCGAAAGTTGATTTCGCGAGAACTAGGAGACTTAACACACATGTTTTAACTGATAGTAAACGCACTGTAAAATATCATATATTAATGTTAGTATAATTCTCATTTAATTTAATTTGTTTAGAAATATTATAATATTAATTTAAATTTAGTAATGCATGCTTAATTAATTAATCATTTAATTTATTTATTTAACTATGAATTGATGTTATTTACCTAAAAAATAAAAATAATTTAAAGAAATATTGTATAGTAGAGGGAAATTAATGTGGACACTTACCAGAAATTTGTACGATGGTGATAATATAGCTACGCTTGTTTTTAATACCTGAAGGATATCAGCACCTACAACACAAGTCTTTACGACTTAGTGTAGATGCTGTATAGCATATTGAAAAGTAAACCAAGCCATTATGTATTTTTAAAACCCTTTGATTGTTAAATTATTTGTAAATTGTGTGCTTGAAAGATAATAAATAAATAAATGAAATAAAATAGTATCTCATAAACATCATTGTGGGAATAGTTAATTATTATATATTTCTATGTTCAGACTTCTGGTGGTGGTGATGATGATGAAAACACTTTACGATGGAATTACTGATTTAATTAAATAAAGGTTACAAAATGTATTATCTAAACGGCGGTACGAATGCGACTGCCTGTACCGACGGCGCGGGGCGCGGGGCATAGTATATTTGCTAACATTGCATTCTGAGCCCCTACAGTCATCCCCTTCTTAAAAAAAATTTTTTTTACAAACCAAAAAAATATCATTCATACAATTTAAAAGTATTACAAACGTGCCAAAAGCTTCACAAATGCAGATTACAATGTAGTTGTTTCTCTTACTAAGCATTCGCACGCTAGCTCGCCGTAACGTATCTAATTACGAGCGCTGCGAGTCATAACAAAACAATGGAAAATTTTAGGAATTGTACTTATAATTGAACAGTTCTTACTAACAATTTTGAAACACGTTAGTTATATAAAAAAAATGCAATAAAATATGAATAAGATTTTTTCACAATAAAATATATCTTGTAACAAAAATTTCGTTAACATGTTCATACATAGTCATGTCCTTTACAAAAAAAAAATTGTTACAAATATTTGTACGATCTGCAGAACGTCTGCTTCCACCAGAGCAAATTATCCGGGGTGGGAAACGCAAAATATCCCGTGAGGATAGACAAATATTCGATACGATGCGATGCGATGCTACTTTTCGTTCTGTCAAATGCTACGAGATGCATTGTGAACTAATTACTAGGAGCATAATATCGCAAGTAATCGAAATATAACATTTAATTTACCTTGACAAACAATGAGTCAAAGGCTTCACAATTACAGAATACAATATAGTCGTTCTGTCCGATAAGCGAAAGCTGAGTTCTATTACATTACAAAGTATCAATTTCCGAGAACCTACGTATAACACACACAAACATAAATGCGACGCTGTGGAATGTTCTTTATATTACGTAGTTACTTTGTACTCAAAACACAAAATACAATCTTTCGATACACAAAATTTTTTGTTCAGAGAAAAACATACAAAAAATAACAAAAATGAGTAAAAAGTTAAAAAAAGTACACACAATTTATCAAATAGCAAAAAATAAAATATAACCACAAAATAAAATAAACCTGTTGTCGGACCTGAATATTATGTTCGACGCGATGCGATGCAAAGCGACGTTTCGTTTACCAAATGCTACGAGATGCATTGTAAACTAATTACTACGTGCAAAGCATCACAAAGCTACCAAATAAGACTGTGTTCACTGATTCTAAAATGAAATCAACAACACTTATTATCAAATGACTTTATGCAACAGCACCATAGCACCTTCTCTTATAGCGTGAACTTGATGCCAGTCACTCTCTGCAGTGGGACTGAGCCTCCTCGAAGTCCTCACTGGTCCTCCGGTGAGCAGCAAAAACCGGGCATAAGCGCGTAGAGTGAATCTGCAGGTCCAACTATCCACTGTAGGACGTAGTCAGCACCTCAGATGTAGCTGGAATCACCTTATTCCGCTCCTGTAGAGTCCGTGGCTGGACCGCGGGTGGATGGTCATCTCTTCCCGGGCCATACATTGCCAATACTCGTTCTAAGGGCTTCTAGATGGTAGCTGGTAGTCTTCTGATGACTTATCTTGCTTTTCCTATCTTTACCTTTTTTGCTTTACCTCCCGAGGCGTGGTTTTCATCAGGAGGGAGTCACGCACGACACAACACAAAAGTTACATTTTAATTGACAAACTGATTTAATTATTCTGGTTACAATGTGTTGTCCAAGCGCCAGTGCGAACGCGACTGCCTGTACCGACGGCGCGGGGCGCGGGGCATAGTATATTTGCTAACATTGCATTCTGAGCCCCTACAGTCATCCCCTTCTTATTAATTTTTTTTTTTTTTTTTTTTTTTTTTTTTTTTTTTTTTTATGGCATTGACTTCGAGGAATTAGCGAAGGAACAGGAGAACGATTCTCAGTTTACATCGTGGAAAAACAATTCTAACAGTAGGTTACAGTTTAAAAGAATAATTGTGCCTAGTAATAATGCATCAATTATTTGCGAAACTTCAACAGATAATGCAAGACCATATCTTCCAGAAAAGTATAGGAGATTGGCTTTCGAAACGATTCATAGCTTAAGCCATCCAGGTAAACGGACTTCCAGGAAAATGATAGCGCAAAGATATTTTTGGCCAGGGATGAACAGAGACATAAACAATTGGGTTAAAATTTGCATTCCTTGTCAAAAAGTTAAAGTCACGCGTCATACAGTATCAGATTTAGAAAGTTTTCCAAATTGCAACAGATTTGAACATATACATATCGATTTAGTTGGTCCTTTAGCAACATCGCAGCAAGGATATCGATATTGTCTCACAATGATAGATCGTTTTACGCGTTGGCCGGAAGCGATACCCGTACTAGATATAACAGCTGAGACAGTAGCCAAAGCTTTCTACGAGAATTGGATCTGTAGATTCGGTTGTCCTATTAGGATCACAAGTGATCAAGGTAGACAGTTTGAGAGCGAACTTTTTAACAACCTAATGAAGTTACTAGGAGTAACTAGAATCAGAACTAGTAGTTATCATCCGCAGGGAAATGGAATGATCGAGAGATGGCACAGATCTATGAAAGTCGCGATAACGTGTCGTTTGAAAGATAACACATCATGGGTAGATGAATTACCATCGGTTTTGCTAGGGCTTAGGGCAGCTAGTAGAAGTGACAGCGGCATAAGCGCAGCCGAAATGACACTAGGTCATACGTTAAAGTTACCATGTGATTTTTATAATCAGAATAGACCGAGAACCAGTGATATGTATACCTACGTCGATCAGTTACGTAGCGTGATACAAAGTTTACAGCCTCAGACACGAACATGTAGCAATTCACGCAAAATATTCGTGCATCAGGATTTGAAAGATTGTTCTCATATTTTTATTCGTAATGACATGTTAAAAAAATCACTTTGTCCTACCTACGATGGTCCATATCGCGTATTAAGCAGAAAAAAAAAGGTATTCGAAGTTCAATTGCCGAATAGAATAAGTTTTGTATCTATAGACAGATTAAAACCAGCTTATGTATTGAATGAAAACTGTTCAGACAGTAATGTAGATAACAATTTATGCAAAAGCAATAGTGTGGTTTCTGAACCCACTACCCAAAGTATGCCACCGTTACGCCAAACAAGGAGCAGTCGCATTCGCATTTCAGTTCACATTTAGTCCTCCACCAGAAGCGTCGAGGGTCACCAATGTGGGGACATTTATTAATTATATAGATTTCTATGTTCAGACTTCTGGTGGTGGTGATGATGATGAAAACACTTTACGATGGAATTACTGATTTAATTAAATAAAGGTTACAAAATGTATTATCTAAACGGCGGTACGAATGCGACTGCCTGTACCGACGGCGCGGGGCGCGGGGCATAGTATATTTGCTAACATTGCATTCTGAGCCCCTACAATCATCAGTTTAGCTATGAGCTACTTGCCTTATTTACACATTTTTAGTGTTTTTTTTTTGTTTATGGGTATCGTAGCTAAACTGATGATATTTATGAGATACTATCAATTAAAACATGTGTGTTAAGTCTCCTAGTTTTCGCGAACTCAAGTTTCGCTACCTAAAGAAGTGTTGATGAGCTGTAATGGGCAAAAAACACTAAAACATTTGAATCTCGCGCCGCAAGCGTGAGCATTCACCTTAAGAGTGCAAAGTTGATTTTTAAGGCGCTATAGGGCCAACGAAAATTTTTATGTCAGGGTGTGAAGCACGCGGGGTCGCCCCGCCCACTGAGCGGGACGCAGGATGCGCCGAGTTCAATGACCCGAATTCTATCGGCGGGTAAGAGCGTTTTCACACTTTCCGATCCAATATCCTTATCGGAACACGTTTCCATACATTTTGTCGGTATCTGATATTGGAGACCGATAAAATGTATGAAAATTACGGCCGATAACGGTATCGCATCGGATAGTGTGGAAACTCTCTAAGGCGCCTTGCTATTATTTTCGCACATACGGTCATAAAGTAGTACAATATGCGCACAAAAAATAATAAGTTTTAGTGCTAGTAATAAATAAATAATAAAGAATTTTTACGTAAGTTTTTTTATTATTTCTGTTGGATATTTGGATAATCACATTACCTATAAAAATGGATCGTAAGGAAGGTATCTAATTGTGGCAGAAAATCAGATGTTCCATAAACAAAATAAGTACCTCATGATTCGATCCTAAGAAATTACCTCTCCGTCTCCTCCAGTGGATGTGTGCAGTGGTCTGTCCGACCTAAGACTAGGCCCTCCGACTCTTTCTGAGGACGAGTGCAGAGGTGTGTGTCCGGCCTAAGAAATTACCTCTCCGTCTACTCCAGTGGATGTGTGCAGTGGTCTGTCCGACCTAAGAGTAGGCCCTCCGTCTCTTTCTGAGGAAGAGTGCAGAGGTGTGTGTCCGGCCTAAGAAATTACCTCTACGTCTACTCCAGTGGATGTGTGCAGTGGTCTGTCCGACCTAAGAGTAGGCCCTCCGTCTCTTTCTGAGGAAGAGTGCAGAGGTGTGTGTCCAGCCTAAGAAATTACCTCTCCGTCTCCTCCAGTGGATGTGTGCAGTGGTCTGTCCGACCTAACAGTATACCCTCCGTCTCTTCCCGTGGAAGAGTGTCGTGGTGTGTGTCTAGCTTAAAAAATTACCTCTCCATCTCCTCCAGTGGATGTTTACAGTGGTCTGTCCGAACAAAGAGTAGCCCCTCCGTCTCTTCCCGTGGAAGAGTGTCGTGGTGTGTCTGGCCTAAAAAATTACCTCTCCGTCTCCTCCAGTGGATGTTTACAGTGGTCTGTCCGACCTAACAGTATACCCTCTATCTCTTCCCGTGGAAGAGTGTCGTGGTGTCTGGCCTAAAAAATTACCTCTCCGTCTCCTCCAGTGGATGTTTACAGTGGTCTGTCCGAACAAAGAGTAGCACCTACGTCTCTTCCTGTGAAAGAATGCCGTGATGTGTTTCCGGCCTCAGAAAATACTTCTCCGTCTCCTCACGTGGATGTGTGAAGTGGTATGTCCGGCCTAAGAGTTACCCTCCGGTTTTTCCTATGGAAGAGTGCTGTGGTGTTTGTCGGGCCTAAGAAGATACCTGTGCGTCACCTCACGTGGATGTGTGCAATGGTCTGTCTGGCCTAAGAGTAGACCCTCCATTAGTTCCCGTGGAAGAGTGCCGTGATGTGTGTCCGCCCTAAGAAAATACCTGTCCGTCTCCTCAAGTGGATGTGTGAAGTGGTATGTCCGGCCTAAGAGTAACCCTCCGTTTTTTCCTATGGAAGAGTGCTGTGGTGTTTGTCCGGCCTAAGAAAATACCTGTGCGTCACCTCACGTGGATGTGTGCAGTGGTCTGTCTGGCCTAAGGGAAGACTCTCCGTGTCTTTCCATGAAAGTGTGCCGAGGTGTGTGTCCGGCCTAAGAAAATACCTGTCCGTCACCTCACGTGGATGTGTACAGTGGTCTGTCTGGCCTAAGGGAAGACCCTTCGTGTCTTCCCGTGGAAGAGTGTCGTGGTGTGTGTCCGACCTAAGAAAATACCTGTGCGTCACCTCACGTGGATGTGTGCAGTGGTCTGTCTTGCCTAAGAGTAGACCCTCCGTCTGTTCCCGTGGAATAGTGCCGTGATGTGTGTCCGGCCTAAGAAAATACCTGTCCGTCTCCTTCCGTGGATGCATTGAGCATCACATCAATCTACAAATTCTACCTATATCATTCTACAATTTTCAATGTAATAACTACTCATTTTGATTTCTAGCACAGATAATGTATGGTAGTAAATGTGTTACTACCATACATAACATACATACCATACCACCCATCCAAAGGGCGTCGACGATTTTGGCATAGTCGTCAGCCGCCATTTAGTTTTATTTTTAAGTTAGAGGCGCACTTTAAAAAAATTACATTTTCTAGAGGGTACTGGTCATTCGCAAAACATCCACTTCTCATAATGTACACCGCACTTTTCAAACTATTTTTTTTTTCAAAAAAGCTGGATATGGGTTACTGGCTCACTGACTCATTGACATCGTTATTCTCCTAGAAGGAGTCGTTTTAGTGATGGGTCATGTTCTAGGAAAGTGTTTAGTCCGTCTGTAAAATCTGTCATTTCAAAAATCCAAGCTGACCAAAACCTTTCTTCGAAATGGTGACCGATCGGATCCGTTCAAACGACGCATCCTACTGTTTTTTGGGAAAGATAGAAGAAAAAAAAAAATAAAAAAAAATAGATTACTGCTCTAAAATGGGTTTTTCAAACAGACTTGTCCGACTAGACTTTGGTGAATTAAAGTTTTTTACTAAAGTTAACACTCGAAAATTTGGTTTATATTGAAATGTTGTAAGCATCTTGGTGTATATAGGGTGCAAAATCACAACTTTTTTAAAAACCATGATGGCGCATGGCGGATTGTTTGGTGGTCATTTTGTAGAATCGTAAAGTTTTCAATTTTCAAATTGAAAAAAGAGACTGCGGGCAACACCCGAGCTTGATGACTAGTAAAGGGCTATCGTGTGGGAGAACAAGTGGTGTTGCCTGGTGGAAATTGCAACTTTTTTACTTTTCGTTACATTTTACTTGTATTTATATTTTACTTTTAAAACCAAGAAGTAAAAATGTAATCATATGAAAAAAGTAAAAAGTCTAAAATAAAAAAACTCAAAAAAAATAAAATTGAAGTCATTTTATGAAAAGTCCAGTGTACATATTGCGAATAAAGGAGATGTCCAGAAGTGGTATAATATTCTGAGAAAATTTCAGAAGTTATGAAATATATCTAAAAAAAGCTTATTTATTGGGCTACTCGATTATATAAATTTTATATATTATAAAACCTCCGTTTCCGAGAAAATAATAAAATTGTTCTTGAAGGGAAAACATAATGAAACAAACATGCCAAAACCAAACGTGTGTAATAAATAAATAAATAAATAATGCTGGACAGTTCACATAACACATTTCACATTTTTTATCTAGCCCCAAGCTAAGCAGAGCTTGTGTTATGTGTACTAGATAACTGATATACTTAATACAATATATTACATAGATAGATATTTTTTATTATACATAAAAATACCCAGAACACCCTAAACAAATATCTGCGATCGCACATAAAATAAATATGCTATTTCGTCTTCTTCTGCCTGTGCCCAAAGATATGATGACTAAAATATTCTTCTTGAATGGAATACGTGCTAACACACAATTTACAATAAATTTATCTGTGCCCTGAGCTACCTGAAAAATACATATGTTTATAAGGAGGCGAGGAATGTAGGTACCTATGCATATTGCTAAAGGTACTATTATCATTACAGGCAGCTCCTATCTATTAGTGAACTCTACAACAGTGTAGGTAGGTATCTACTTAGAATGTATCCTGAACCTACACAGAACAGATAAACTAATAAGTGAAGTATTAGTAATAACGCGACAACATGGAACGAAGGTAGGATAGTCGTATGAAAAGTTCTTTGTGGTTGTCTGTCTCGCTAGCTAGAGAGTATCAAAATTCCTTAGTCTGCCTGCCAAAGAGCGTCAAGTTCACCTTTTGGGAGTGTTACAAGTTCTAACTTTATTTTGAAAAAAAAACAACATTTGAATCAAGTTTAAAAAAACTGAGGTACATTTATTATTTTTCATTAGCTGCAAAATAGCCAAATAATTAATGCCCTTTCTCCGTAAATAACTATTATGTTGCTTAGAATTTCTAGTTATTTTTATACCGGCCTTCATATATATTCATATATATTTTATAGGGTTACCAGCTTACCTACTAACTTACCCACGTAACCAAAAAATTTCAGTAATATTCGTAATCAGCAACTACAAATTACTCAAAAACGACACCCATATTAGTTTTTTCTTATATTACCTTTACGCAGGGTTGCCAGGTTACCTTCCTACTCACTTACATACGTACCTGACTGCAAATTTGATGATTTATTCGCAATCGAACGTTACTATCGTTTTTTTCAGTCTCTCGATTATACAAGCACCGTTTCCTCCCAGGGTTACCAACAATATACAAATTTATATAGTCAAAGGTTATTTTTAAGGGCTTCCTTCATAATACCACATACATTTTATTATCAAAAACTTAATTATTTATATATATTTGGATAAAATCTAAGAAATTGCCCTAAAAACGGGGAAAATATTTCCACCTGGCAACACCACTTGTCCTCCCACACAACAGCCCTATACAAGTCATCAAGCTAAGTGTTGCACACAGTCTCTTTTTTTCAATTTGTAAATTTTATATTCCACCATTTAACAAAATGGCCGCCACACCATCTGCCATCTTGGTTTTGAAAAAAGTTAGGATTTTCGTATATTCACCGAGATGCTGGCAACATTTCTGCATAAACAAAATTTTCGAGTGTTAACTTTGGTAAAAGACTTTAATTAACCAAAGTCTAGTCGGACAAGTCTGTTTAAAAAAGCCATTATAGAGCAGCCTTCTATTTTTTTTTGTTTGTAACGTTTTTCTTTAATCTTTCCCATAAAACAGTTGGACGCGTCGTTTGAACGGATCCGATCGGTCACCGTTTCAAAGAACTGTTTTGGTCAGGACCAAAAGTGCGGTGTACATTATGAAAAGTGGACGTTTTGCGAATAAGCCGTATCCTCTAGCCATTTATGTACAGTTTTCAAAGTGCGCCACTAACTTGAAAATAAAACTAAATGGTGGCTGACGACTATGCCAAAATCGTCGACGCCCTTTGGATGGTGGTAGCCGGTAACACATTTACTACCATACATTTTCTGTCCTAGTAATCAAAATGTAGTTAACATTGAAAATCGTATCCTAATGCAATAGGTGGAATTAGTACATTGATGTGATGCTCATTGCATCCACGGGAGGAGACGTAGAGGTTTTTTTTTGGCTGGACACACACCACAGCCCTCTTCCATGGGAAAAAACGGAGGGTTAATCTTAGGCTGGACATACCACTTCACACATCCACTTGAGGAGACGGAGAGGTTATTTCTTAGGCCAGACAAACACCACAACACTCTTCCATAGGAAAAAACGGAGGGTTACTCTTAGGCCGGACATACCACTTCACACATCCACTTGAGGAGACGGAGAGGTATTTTCTTTGGCCAGACAAACACCACAGCACTCTTCCATAGGAAAAAACGGAGGGTTACTCTTAGGCCAGACATACCACTTCACACATCCACTTGAGGAGACGGAGAGGTATTTTCTTAGGCCAGACAAACACCACAATACTCTTCCATAGGAAAAAACGGAGGGTTACTCTTAGTCCGGACATACCACTTCACACATCCACTTGAGGAGACGGAGAGGTATTTTCTTTGGCCAGACAAACACCACAGCACTCTTCCATAGGAAAAAACGGAGGGTTACTCTTAGGCCGGACATACCACTTCACACATCCACTTGAGGAGACGGAGAGGTATTTTCTTTGGCCAGACAAACACCACAGCACTCTTCCATAGGAAAAAACGGAGGGTTACTCTTAGGCCAGACATACCACTTCACACATCCACTTGAGGAGACGGAGAGGTATTTTCTTAGGCCAGACAAACAACACAGCACTCTTCCATAGGAAAAAACGGAGGGTTACTCTTAGGCCGGACATACCACTTCACACATCCACTTGAGGAGACGGAGAGGTACACTTCACACATCCACTTGAGGAGACGGAGAGGTATTTTCTTAGGCCAGACAAACACCACAACACTCTTCCATAGGAACAGACGGAGGGTCTACTCCTAGGCCAGATAGACCATTGCACACATCCACGTGAGGTGACGCACAGGTATTTTCTTAGGTTGGACAAACAACACAGCACTCTTCCATAGGAAAAAACGGAGGGTTACTCTTAGGCCGGACATACCACTTCACACATCCACTTGAGGAGACGGAGAGGTATTTTCTTAGGCCAGACAAACACCACAATACTCTTCCATAGGAAAAAACGGAGGGTTACTCTTAGTCCGGACATACCACTTCACACATCCACTTGAGGAGACGGAGAGGTATTTTCTTTGGCCAGACAAACACCACAGCACTCTTCCATAGGAAAAAACGGAGGGTTACTCTTAGGCCAGACATACAACTTCACACATCCACTTGAGGAGACGGAGAGGTATTTTCTTAGGCCAGACAAACAACACAGCACTCTTCCATAGGAAAAAACGGAGGGTTACTCTTAGGCCGGACATACCACTTCACACATCCACTTGAGGAGACGGAGAGGTATTTTCTTAGGCCAGACAAACACCACAATACTCTTCCATAGGAAAAAACGGAGGGTTACTCTTAGGCCGGACATACCACTTCACACATCCACTTGAGGAGACGGAGAGGTATTTTCTTTGGCCAGACAAACACCACAGCACTCTTCCATAGGAAAAAACGGAGGGTTACTCTTAGGCCAGACATACCACTTCACACATCCACTTGAGGAGACGGAGAGGTATTTTCTTAGGCCAGACAAACACCACAACACTCTTCCATAGGAAAAAACGGAGGGTTACTCTTAGGCCAGACATACCACTTCACACATCCACTTGAGGAGACGGAGAGGTATTTTCTTAGGCCGGACACACATCACGGCACTCTTCCACGGGAACAGACGGAGGGTCTACTCCTAGGCCAGATAGACCACTTCACACATCCACGTTAGGTGACGCACAGGTATTTTTGTTTAGGCTGGACAAACAACACAGCACTCTTCCATAGGAAAAAACGGAGGGTTACTCTTAGGCCGGACATACCACGTTACATATCCACGTGAGGTGACGGACAGGTATTTTCTTAGGCCGGACAAACACCACAATACTCTTCCATAGGAAAAAACGGAGGGTTACTCTTAGGCCGGACATACCACTTCACACATCCACTTGAGGAGACGGAGAGGTATTTTCTTTGGCTAGACAAACACCACAGCACTCTTCCATAGGAAAAAACGGAGGGTTACTCTTAGGCCGGACATACCACTTCACACATCCACTTGAGGAGACGGAGAGGTATTTACTTAGGCCAGAAAAACACCACAACACTCTTCCATTGGAAAAAACGGAGGGTTACTCTTAGTCCGGACATACCACTTCACACATCCACTTGAGGAGACGGAGAGGTATTTTCTTTGGCCAGACAAACACCACAGCACTCTTCCATAGGAAAAAACGGAGGGTTACTCTTAGGCCGGACATACCACTTCACACATCCACTTGAGGAGACGGAGAGGTATTTTCTTTGGCCAGACAAACACCACAGCACTCTTCCATAGGAAAAAACGGAGGGTTACTCTTAGGCCAGACATACCACTTCACACATCCACTTGAGGAGACGGAGAGGTATTTTCTTAGGCCAGACAAACAACACAGCACTCTTCCATAGGAAAAAACGGAGGGTTACTCTTAGGCCGGACATACCACTTCACACATCCACTTGAGGAGACGGAGAGGTATTTTCTTAGGCCAGACAAACACCACAATACTCTTCCATAGGAAAAAACGGAGGGTTACTCTTAGGCCGGACATACCACTTCACACATCCACTTGAGGAGACGGAGAGGTATTTTCTTTGGCCAGACAAACACCACAGCACTCTTCCATAGGAAAAAACGGAGGGTTACTCTTAGGCCAGACATACCACTTCACACATCCACTTGAGGAGACGGAGAGGTATTTTCTTAGGCCAGACAAACACCACAACACTCTTCCATAGGAAAAAACGGAGGGTTACTCTTAGGCCAGACATACCACTTCACACATCCACTTGAGGAGACGGAGAGGTATTTTCTTAGGCCGGACACACATCACGGCACTCTTCCACGGGAACAGACGGAGGGTCTACTCCTAGGCCAGATAGACCACTTCACACATCCACGTTAGGTGACGCACAGGTATTTTTGTTTAGGCTGGACAAACAACACAGCACTCTTCCATAGGAAAAAACGGAGGGTTACTCTTAGGCCGGACATACCACGTTACATATCCACGTGAGGTGACGGACAGGTATTTTCTTAGGCCGGACAAACACCACAATACTCTTCCATAGGAAAAAACGGAGGGTTACTCTTAGGCCGGACATACCACTTCACACATCCACTTGAGGAGACGGAGAGGTATTTTCTTTGGCTAGACAAACACCACAGCACTCTTCCATAGGAAAAAACGGAGGGTTACTCTTAGGCCGGACATACCACTTCACACATCCACTTGAGGAGACGGAGAGGTATTTTCTTAGGCCAGAAAAACACCACAACACTCTTCCATTGGAAAAAACGGAGGGTTACTCTTAGGCCAGACATACCACTTCACACATCCACTTCAGGAGACGGAGAGGTATTTTCTTAGGCCAGACAAACACCACAGCTCTCTTCCACGGGAAGAAACGGAGGGTCAACTCTTTGGTCAGACAGACCACAGCACATCCCACATCCACTAGAGGGGACGGAGAGGTGTTTTTTTTTTTTTTTTTTTTTTTTTTTTAACATTGATAGACCTTTGTTTGACCACGATCTCACCTGTTGGTAAGTGACGATGTGGCCGAAGATGAAGCACAAAGGTCTAGAAGGCACCTATTCACTCTTGACTTGAAGAGACCCAGATTATAGTTTTCAGGAAAGACAGACGACGGTAGTGTATTCCACTCCTTAGCAGTTCGCATTATAAAGGTAGAACTGAAACGTTTTGTGCGAATAGAAGGTATACCAATGAGGTAAGGATGGTACTGAGCCGTACGCCTGCTCGTCCTATGATGAAAAGGAGATGGTGGGATCAGATCGTGCAGTTCCTGGGAGCATTCACCGAAATGTAACCTATAGAAGATCGCAAGGCATGCAACCTTACGGCGGTGCTCGAGACTCTGGATCTTAGTCTCCGCCATATGTTGCTCACCTATAAGCCTGAAAGCTCTACGTTCGATCGAGTCCAAGGCAGCAAGCTGGTGTTTGGCCGAGCCATCCCAAACATGGCAGCAGTACTCCATACCAGCCCGGACTTGTGCTTTATATAAACTGAGAAGCTGTCCTGGTGTGAAGTAACGCTTTACCTTATTCAGGATGCCTAGCTTCATGGCAGCTGTTTTTGCCTTAGACTCGATGTAGGAGCCAAAGTTGAGAGTAGGCGTGAGCGAAACACCTAAGAGCTCGAGGTGATCTCCTATAGCAACAGGTACATCTCGGAATACAGGAACTTGGAGAAACGGACTTTTTTTCGCCGAGAAGAGACAAGCCTGCGTTTTAGAGGCGTTGAACATGACTAAATTGGCATCGCCCCAGTCGGATACAGCCTTGAGAGTCAAATTCAGACGCTGCAGCATCTCATCTCTTAACTCCTGAATTTCATTCTGCCTAGCTCGCGCAGTGGAAACATAGTGATTTCTTTGGCCAGATCTCTACTCCTACTAGGTATGTAGCTATCTAAAGTAACAGTATGAAGTCAGAGTTTATTTGCAAAACAAATCGGATAATGTATTTGTTTACCTAGGTTTACTTTTACTTACCTTTGTCACAGAATAAATAATAGTACAAGTACCTATGTTGGCTCTTTTCATAATTATGATTTGCGAGTAGCCTGACTTGATAGTTTCCATTTCATCCGTAGTCACGTGACCGATGGCGGGAAAATTGACACAGATCCTGCCTCGATGCGGTCTGCGACCGGTCTGAGCAAGCCGAGCGCACGCTCTGGTACTTATATTTGTGTTTAAAAAATTATATAAAAAAATCCCTTTTAGTTTAGCTAAATTTTGTTATTGACTTCACTAATTTAAATAAAAATGAACATGACACCAAGTGTTTCATAAGTTAAAACGTGAAAGAAGTAAGTCAAAAACATGATTTCAATTTTAAAAAGGTGGTATCTTTGTGTTTTTTTTTTATTGAGTGAAGTAATTCAAATAGTGTATTGAATTAATGATTTCACTAGATAAAATGATCAAGAATATCATATATTTTTTTCTTCATAGAAACCTATAAGAATTCTTATCAAAAACTTTAAAATTCTAGACACATTTGAGAACCTATGGCGTCTTAACCGCGTGCTCAATTTTGATGACCGAGCAAGCGAAGGATTCTAAAATTGTAAAAATTAGAATCCTGAGCGTTAGCGAGAGAATCAGAAGAGCACGAGGTGAAAAATCTTTGCACTCGAGTGCAACACGTAACTTTTCATCCCACCTCTCAGCGAGGAAATAAATAAATGAAAAAAAAAAAAAAAAACACGAAGAAGGTTCCGTGTCAGAGTTTTTAACAAATTAAAAAAGCGGCCAAGTGCATGTGGGACTCGCCCATGAAGGGTTCCGTAGCAGCAAGTAACATAATATAAAAGTTCTTGGATGGATTACGATTAATGACGTATTAAAAAAAAACTACTTACTAGATCTCGTTCAAACCAATTTTGAGTGAAAGTTTACATGGTAATGTACATTATATATTTTTTTTAGTTTTATCATTCTCTTATTTTAGAAGTTATGGGGGGGAGACACACTTTTTACCACTTTGGAAGTGTCTCTCGCGCAAACTATTTAGTTTAGAAAAAAATTATATTAGAAACCTCAATATCATTTTTAAAGACCTATCCATAGATACCCCACACGAATAGGTTTGATGAAAAAAAAAATTTGAGTTTCAGTTCTAAGTATGGGGAACCCCAAAAATAAAAAACTACATACTAGATCTCGTTCAAACCAATTTTGAGTGAAAGTTTATATGGTAATGTACATCATATATTTTTTATAGTTTTATCATTCTCTTATTTTAGAAGTTACGGGGGGGGGGGGGGGGGGGGGGGGGACGACACACTTTTTACCACTTTGGAAGTGTCTCTCGCGCAAACTATTTAGTTTAGAAAAAAATGGTATTAAAAACCTCAACATCATTTTTGAAGACCAATCCATAGATAACCCACACGTATAAGTTTGACAAAAAAAAAATTGAGTTTCAGTTCTAAGTATGGGGAACCCCAAAAGTAACTGTTTTTTTTTTAAACCTTCCTTGTCTTTGACTACGGAACCCTAAACAGGTTGTATGATAAATTCGGCACCATGGGGGTAGAAGTAAATAGGTTTAAGGTTTTCTATCATCTACATACATTTAATTTCATTCTACAGATAAGTTGGTGGATCTGTAGAGCATATTTATACGTTCACTTTACACCTAAAATGTCAATGAATGACAAATGTATTTTTCAGCACATAACTTTACGCCTCTAAATAAGACCAATCAGCTGCTGTTGCGCCTTTTAAGACGCTGTCAAGAGTCAAATCGGCTTTTACAAACGTATTTTTACCATAGCCAAAGACAAAAAAAAAAGTTAATCTTCATCATATTTCCAAGGGCATGATCGAGCCTAAAACAAGATTACAATCATTTTGTCGATAAAAAAAATTAGTGAACTTTCCTCTACAATGCGCTTATATCGTAAATATCTCTATTACCTATCAGCGTACATTGATAAAAATTCGAATGGATTTTAATGCAGTTGACCGCCTGGGGTCATGACTGCGTTACCGGGCTTTTGGTGAGCGCAGATGGCGCTCAACCTGCAAAGTTAGGTTGGGGCAACTAGCACAAGGGCACCACTTAGGTACGGACCTCGGCTTGGGCTGTTGCCGGTTGGGGAGGAACGTGCAAAACGCCCCGGAACATGCTTGTACCGGTTTAGGCGTAGGGTACAGAAGGTACTTAGAAGGTTCGTCGACCTCGCCGGCGAGGTCGGTGCAAAGGTAGAGTGTTGTCTCTGTCTCGACTGGATGACGTCACTACCGCATTAGCGGTTAGGGTCATCAGGATCACCAAGAACATGTCTTGGTCTACGGAGGGAATTGATAAAATTAATAAGAGTAACAAATAATATTATGTTAAAGGGCACGGTTGATTTATTTTTACGAGGCACCACACAGGCGCTCCCCACCTAGTAGTAAGAAGGATCATCAAAAGAAAAACAGACCGTGTTTGTTGCCTGATTCTTCTAGGTCTGGTTGCGTTGGAACAGGAGTAAATGTAAATTTATTTTTTAAGACGATTCAAAATGATCCTTGTGATTTCAATGAATAAAATACTTTTGACTTGACTTTGACTTATAGTTTCGACTACGCAGCAAATATTTGTTTAAATAAAAAAAAACGTGATTTTCGTTCACATTTCGTAGCGCGAGCGCTGTTGTCACTTTCTAACTTACCCGGAGGGCAATTATCGGCTTGTAGAGATTAAGTCGAATTCGACATTGTCGAAAAAAGATGGCGAATGTCGAATAAAATCTTAATTTGCTATTCTCGTGAGGTCGCAAATAGACATAAGTCGACCAAAATCATTCAAATCGAATACTATTTGATGGTTATTGTGTCATTTTTAGTAGACATTTTTAGTAGACATTCATGCTTCGACATTATCTTTAAAGATAATCTCTACAATCCTAGAATTGCCCCCCTGAACTTTACTGAGATGGTAGCTGAATTACCATCGTAATTTAGCTGTTGTCTGCCTCTTAACGACGTCGTTTTTACGCGACGAAAGACTTATTTGTGACCGTAAACAGTCAATTTGTGATTGTGGTCCATGATTCTCGACTGCAATGACGATCTTGGATTTGTCTTATCGGAACGATATCAGCAGAAACCAGCGCGCACTGCGTTCAACATCCTCAAGTTCATGATACAATATAGATGTCCAACATCTCCCGTGACTCCTAGTGTGATGCTAGTAGTGTTTCTTATGTTTTTCTGTCTTTCATTTGTTTTTCTACATTCTCTTGTTTTTCAGAATCGCAAACAAACACTAGACATTAGGCACTTACCATAGTTCGTATTTTCTAGGGGTGGACCACGGGCAATACATTCTTAAAACCATATAGTAATTACTACAAAGGTGAACCACGGAAATAAATAAAAACCCCTGGTACACCCAGTTATAATGAGGTGAACCACGGGAAGAAAAAGTTGCCCCTGCTACAGCCAGGTGAACTATGTGGGTGGACCACGGGTAGGGACTGGTCTCATAGATATAGATAGATAGATAGATACAAAATTATTTATTGCACAAGACAAAAAAGCAGTACACAGGCGAACTTAATGCTAATTAGAATTTTCTTCCAGCTAACCTTTGTGTTTTTTGTTTTTTTTATACTACTTGGATGACGGAACAAACAAGAGGCTCACCTGATGTTAAGCGGTAACCTCTGCCTATGAACAATGCATTACCTACTAGGTCACGTCCACTAAGGACGCACCCTATGTGGCATTGCACTGCGCCCGCCACCCTGAGACATAAAGATGAAAAGTCTCATGTGCCTGTAATTTCACCGGCACCCTTACCCTTCAAACCGGAACACAGCAATGCGAGCACTACTGCTTTGCGGCTGAAATAGATATGGTGGTAGTACTTCCCCGGACGAACTCTTTCACAAAAAAGCTCTACTACTACTAATGTAATGTGTAATGTAGAGTGGGTGGAAGTGCTATTGTAAATAATCATAGGTTGAGATTAAATAATTAACATAATTGAATCCCTACTCTACCTCTCATTACATGATTCACATGATTCAGTCTTCAAACCGTCACAATAATGGTAAATGCAATGCTGCGTATGATGTTTACAAACACTAACGATATAAAAGGCAGAAAGAAAACGATGTACGATGCTATTATACCATCGAGAGAGTTGACTGTTCTCAAGGCAATCAAGCCATGGTCAACAAACAGATCAATAAAACAACACAATGAAATTAAAACAAAATTATAAGTAAAAAACCAACCAATTGCGAGTCGGACTCGAGCACGAAGGGCTCCGTACCATTATCTATAAAAACGGCAAAAAAAAAACACTTTTGTTGTATGGGAGCCCCCTTAAATATTTATTTTAGTATTTGTTGCTATAGCGGCAACAGAAATACATCATCTGTGAAAATTTAAACTGTCTAACTATCACGGTTCATGAGATACAGCCTGGTGACAGACAGACGGACAGCGGAGTATTAGTAATAGGGTCCCGTTTTACCCTTTGGGTACGGAACCCTAAAAACGGCGAAATATTCTGTGTCATCGTAATAAACTTTTGTTTTACCGAATTTTCTATATCGTTTCATGAATTTTTCGCGATTGATTTGTGTCACCCGTTGAGGTAATATGTACCATATTATTTACCTCAATGGTGTCACCCAACGATTTTATTAACTACATGTTAATAATAAAATTAATAAAATCTAATCAATTAATTCAGGTAACGAAACAAACGATTTCACCACTTCAACTTCAGAGCTAAAAAGCCGACGACTTATATTGATTTCTTAAAAATAGATTGGTACCGCGCTCGCTTCTTCATCAAACATACGTACCTACTCTACTTTTTATAAGAGGACTACGCTGTACAATATGAGACACATTACCATTGCTGGTAAGTGGAGACTTTATAGTACGTCACCTAAATTTGTGGGACAACAATTTCAGTGGCATAGCTACGAAATAACAGAGACTAATTCGATTACGTAACCGAATTTGCGCTGTCCATTGAGTATTGTAATTGCTTTACATATTAAATTAAATCGATCTCTGATGAAGAATATAGGTACCTACTTATTAACTTATCTATATAGGACCTACGATGCTTTTTCTTTAGTATTGTTGTGGTATTGTTATCATAACATACCTAGGTACCTTAGTAAATTGAGCGACAACGGTGAAAAGGGCACCAATGTAGGTATATATACGAGGAAATTACGACCATAACTTGAACAGGATACCTCTCCAGAAAATAGGTCAGTTCAAAACAAATGATTTACGAACAGTTAAAAGCAAATAAAATAAAACTTACAGTCCATCTCACGATGCCCAAAGTTATCGCGACGACGTAGGTACGTAAGTGTATCTACGTTTATTTAGTGCAAGCTATAAGTAGATAAGATAATAGGTACCTAGCAACTTCCGTCGAATCAGTGCGACGATCGACGCCACTAGCTCGGAACGTAAACAATCCCTGCTTTGCATAAAAAAAATACCATAGTTCTGTAGGCATATAGAGGACCATGTAGGTACACAAGGTTCAAGGCAATTACGACCCTGATAACAGATAGCCGTGTACAATCGCATTTTGTATACAAAAGTGTCGGTTTGTTCAGAACAATGATTAAAAAAATGTGGAAAATAAAGAAAACTCGCTTACCAGCCATAAAGATCAAGGTGATAGTGACTTGAAATCTAAAATCAATAGAGAAATCGCACGGCCCGCGACGCGTGTGTACACTCGACAATCACGCACACAATGACACTAATACTTCATAACTTGTCCATGTGTGGGTTTGTATAGCTGTAAGTATTAGATGAGCTGTGGCAGTGGAAAGAATAATGTTTATAATCAGTCGCCTTTGTCTGGAACTGTATCGTTTGCATTGCGGATGCTATATTTCAGTCAGTGTTGGCGCGCGGCCCGTGTCCTAAGGTTTGACGGTGGTTTGTTTGTAAGGGTAGGCAACTTAAGCTAAGTTATGTTTCGAGCCAGAGGTCACGCAGTGTCACATAGCAAAACATGTTGAGGCTGATAAGGAATGGACTTATTCTATTTTTAGAATACATGTAAAAACGTTTGGTGTCTCTCCTTTACTGAATGTGGGCAGTCTTTCTGACATTTAGGGCTAGCTTATACAGATTTTCTGTATTCTTAAGAGCGGCTAACGCGGTCATACTTTCCATACACACTCGTACGTCATTATGGCGTTGTGACAAGTTTTTCTAAAGATATTTTAGACCAATAGGTATCTTGTGCACCATATCAGGGGCCCACAAATTTTACTAAACCAATTGTATATCAATTGTTAATGAATTGTCTCATAGTTGTCACTTATTCTACTAACTTCAATGGTTTTTCATTTGCATTATAATTGTGACCATTTAGAAACAATCGTAAAATCTTTCTTCGTTAAATTTAGCAGACTACCATTTTTAATGACAATTGTAATTGAATTGTAATTGCATACCTAGTAATAGAATGGTTTTCCTTTAAAAAAGCATATTATTCGTTTTTATTTACGGAAAGAATAAAACACTATTACAGATAATACTAATACGAGAGCTGGCTCTTATCTGGCTCAACGCATTAGTATTGCCATTCAGTGTGGCAATGCAGCCAGCATCTTTGGGACGCTTCCGTCTTGTAGTGATTTGGATCAGTTGAGCTACCTTTAGATCGTTAGCAGCTGTCTGCAGGTAGCACAGCTGTTTCATTTGTACATACCTACTTGTACTTGCTTGTTTTAAAAAACAGTAGAGTTTGAGCTCCAGGTATTTATTAAAAATTAAAAAGATTGTGAAATTTAATTGCCGTTTCCTAAGTAAGCAGCGGAATTTTCCGAATTCCAACCTAGGGCTCTGGCGCTCTCTACACAGTACATCTTTCAAACATCGCATTGTTAAATTTAAATGTAACCCAAAAATTTCGTTCCAGCGGGGCTCGAACCCGCAACCTCGCCTGTGATCGGCGATTCCTTTACAAATTCGGCCATAGAACGAGCATGACGCTGAAGACGAAATTTGTGGGCACTGTCAACTCGGCTATAGCGCCGATGGGAGCCATCTACAGGTGTTTCATTAGAAACCTTCTGTTCAAAGTCCGAAATTAGTTCGAAACATTGACAAGAGATGACACCACTGCTATTTCATTATAGTTTATTATTTTTCAAGTGTAAACCACACTTTATGGATAACATTACGCGCCTTGTGCGCATTGTGCGCCGTTTCACTAAGTACCTTAACCCTCGCATATTTAACAAGGTGGCCGAATTCTGCGATCTCACCACCTGCAGCCAAAACGAAGCCAAAACAATTATCAGAAAATGGCTCAAATCTCTCACTTATGACGAGACTGAAAGACTGTCCTTCATCTTACAATGAAGACCAAACCCCCCCGCCACACGCACCTTCACTTGCACCAATTTACACTCTTCACCTCACAATTACTGTTTTGAGGAATTACCATACCATTTTGAGCATACCTAACTTTAAAATGTTTAATGTTTTAATGTTTTGTTTATATTTTTCTTGCTGAGCTCATTTGTTTCTTTGACTCACGCATTATGTGTATTAGTAACTCAGTTGGTAACGAACGAGCAGCAAAGCTAACACAAGCTACCATTATCTCTGACCAGGAAATTCAGGGTCACCAAGATACAGGCCTCGCCTAGTTTGGGACCCACTGTATAATGGCTCAATTTTGCATGTTTTTACTTTCTATTGTTATTTTTGAAAGATCACTGTTTGTTACTAAACATCAACCTGTGTTTGTTTCGAAATAAATTTATCTTATCTTATTAAATTTAAATGTAACCCAAAAATTAAAAAAAAAAAACAAAAAAAAAGTTTTAAATTTAATGTTATCCGTAAAGTGTGGTTTACACTTGAAAAATAATAAACTATCGCATTGTTGTTGTTGGACGAACCAGCATACTTTTAGGCCTCAAGGAATGGCCTTATTAAGAGGCAGACAACACCGAAATTGCGTCACTATCTAACAAAGTTCAGGTTAGTTCGCGTTTTTGTTTGGTTTACCTTCTCTATACGTAGTAATTACAACTCACTGGGTCATCATCAGCCCACACTAGTCCACTGCTGGACATAGGCCTCTATCAATACACGCCACTGAGCCCGGTGTTCGGCTCTTCTCAACCACTTTCTGCCGCCTTTCGTAGGTCATCGCTCCACCTAGCCAGAGTTTGTTGGTTCTCCGGCATATATGACCAGCCCATTGCCACTTCAGCTTGCTAATCCGGTAAAACTGGGGGTAAACACACTTCTGTTTTTTGTACAAATTGAATGACGGTACAAGCAAATGGCCCACCTGATGTTAAGCGGTAACCTCTGCCTACGAACAGTGCATTACCTCATAGGTCACGTCCACCAAGTACGAGCCCTATGTGGCATTGCACTGCGCCCGCCACCCTGAGACATAAAGATGAAAAGTCTCATGTGCCTGTAATTTCACCGGCACCCGTACCCTTCAAAACGGAACACAGCAATGCGAGCACTACTGCTTTGCAGCAGAAATAGGTACGGTGTTAGTGCTTCCCCGGACGAACTCTTTCACAAAACAGCTCTACTACTACCAAATTATTATTATTATTTCTTCTGTTACAACTTACCACTCAATAATGATGAAATTTTGTTGTAATAATGGTTTCTGGGTACAATCACAAACCTTGGAAACCCCCCGCTCCTATCCTCCCCCACCGAACCCAATCAATACCCCCTCTTTTCACACAGGGTTCTCGAGGTCCAAAACTTGAGAAAATGTTAATTAACTATCCCTGAACACCCTACCAAAGTTTAATTAACTTGTAACCTTTTTCCATCTGCAACCAGCTGTCGCCTGTATTACTGGGTAAATGCGAGTATTTACTAAACACTTACTGGTAGCTATCCCCATGTCTGTGACCTTGAGCTGGCCCTGCTTGATCATGTTCTCGTAGTTGGGTTTGATGGAGGTCAGCTCCAAGTTGTAAAGACCAAACATCGGGCCCAGGGTCGCGTCTTCCTCGTACGTGAACAGCACCTGGATGTCTTTGATGAGCGCGCGCTGCACGGTCGCGTACCACGATTGTGTGACCCTAGGAACCAACAAATTACATTATTATCTTTGCCCGACTACTATTATAAGGCATAGTAAAGCTATGTCCCTCTTCAGTGAGGCAGGGTAATGAGTTAGCAACAACAGCAAAAATCTTTATTTCAGGCTTACTGAGAAATGCACTAAACCTAAACTGTAAGCCTATATCAACATCAATACCTTAGAAACTAACATACATATCAAAACACTTTATTTATAACTTAATCCAGTTAAGGGGGCCCCTCCCGATTTGAACTAAAATCTTGTAGGTAAGTCCAAATCAATGTTTGAAAGAGAGGCACTGTGAAGAATGAGAGCCAGTGCCAGACCCCTTGGTTGGAATTCGGAAAATTACGCCACTTACTTGCGAAACGGCAATAAATGCGCAAAATATTAAATAAAACCTTGTCCAGGATGTACGTGTTTTTGAGAAAGCCATAGGTACTAGTTTATGACAAAAATGTTTTTCATTTAGAATCTACATAACATGGGCGAGGCCCACGGACGTCTTTTTTTTACTTTTACATATAAACATAGTCCTGACCCCACACCACGGGATATTGAGCCAAGTCATATTGTGGACTTGTCGTTTTTTTGTCTGGTATAGCAGATTTTGTACGATTGTTTAGCAAAGAATTCAGTACTATAATACCCAACAGTCACATACATAGTCCTGACCCCACACTAGGGTCCTGTGTTGGGGTATCAGGAACTACGAGTACAGTGGTATCACAACACACAGACCCGGCACAAATATTAGCTGATGATACATATGCGGATCGCGAACCCGCAACTCTCGCGTCTTAGCTCGAAACGTCATTTCGCTACAAGAGTCAATTCCAAAGCAAATTAACCGAAGTACAGAGAAAGGCTCAATAGCTCGGTTAGACGTCACAGCCGAACTAATGAGACTTTTTTAGTATCAGTAGTCCGTGACCGAACAAACCAATCAAACTTCTGAGATTAGAGGAGAATACATACACACCTGTAAACCACGGAATAAACTCACGCCTGTTTCCCGGAGGGGTAGGCAGAGACCACGGATTTCCACTTGCTACGATCCTGACACACCTCTTTTGCTTCATTCACTCTCATCACATTCTTCATACATGCTCGTCCGTTAATGGTACTCTTGACCTGGGGTCTAATTCTCGTTTCAAGCGAGATGTTTAACGACTCGCAGTTTTCATCTCTCTTGATTCTTGGAAATCTCGAATGCAAAATCTCGCTCATTCCATTCAGGCGTTTTTTCAAGCAAGATGGCTACGATCATCGATTAATCGGGAGGAAACTATTCGACTATTAGCGATTCTTAATTTGTTTTTTCAAAAATATGGCATAATTATTTTGAAAATAAGGTTTAACAGCATAAATAAATTCATAGTTTTAATCAAATGCTAGTTTCGTGACTAAAACAACCACTAATCATCTCATTCTCGAAATCGTGAGATCGACCTAATCGACTTGATGACGTCACATATATTTTCGGCATCTCACAGTTTTATATCTCGAAAAAAATTCGTACGAGATACAACGTGTGGTCTTTAGCATGTGAGATTTAAAAATCATGCGAGTTCTGTCTGTCATTCAAAGTCCGTACTTACTCCGTCAGTCAATCAACTGAAATTAGTGTGTTGTGTTGTGTGCGAAATAATGTTAACGTGTGGTGAGAAGTGAAATGACAATAACACAGATTTGTGATATGAGCAGTGAAGTTTTCACAAAAAAAATTAGACAGATTTGTAAATAGCGTTGAGACAATATTGTGTTTTAATTTTGTGTGGTGTTAGAACTTATGTAAAAATTATGTAATCACTTGACATTCTTTCACGACAAGCAACGAGATTTATCCGAATAAGCGAGATTTTTGCATTTGAGATGGGCAAGAAACATGCGAGATCGAAATTATGAGATTGTTATAAATTGTAATCGATTGGTTTAGTGCTAATTTTATTTTGTTACATACACCAAATCGAAAGAAGCAATTTAGACTCGACGCATCTCGAATGATAAAACCTATCCCACATGGTAAATACCACACGTTTGTCTGCGAGATGCTGAGAATAGCAAAGTAAGTTTTTTAAGCGAGATATGACGTCATCACGCCGTTTTGATCGATCTCACTATTTCGAGAATAAGGCCCCTGGCCTTTATTCATCTGGTCTGAATACGTTCGCCGAGGTCTTCCCCTTCCCACTGTCCCATTCACGCTCGTCTTATGTACACGTTTCGTCAATCTACTAACGTCCATCCTTTCTAAATGCCCAAACCATCTAAGCAAAAGAAGGCACGAAGCTACAATTTACAGCGCTTTTTCTCGTGACCCTCGGGTAGTATGTGCTCTTTCCGGGGTCTTGCGTTGTTCTCGCTGCTGATCGCACTAGTTATACTAATCTCTATATTACAATGTAAACATTGATGAGAAATTCTGGGCTAAACTAAACTGTATGTTATTGTTATTTCAATATAATTGTAAAATTTCAACAAAAACGATTACCTTTTGTGCTAATCTTCCGTTTTTTTATAATTTAACGTCAGTTCAGTTCAGTTCTTGACGTCGTCTTTTCATAGAGGATTTGAAATGACACTTTAATAAATGTCAAAATAGCAAATTACTTTGATTATACTAAAATGGCTTCTATTTAGTAATGAGCTAGGGTTCAAAATAGCATGTTTGAATAAAACTAAAGTTTTAATGTTTTCTAAAATCAAAAGAGGAACTGTTCTTTAAGACGCTATGTTAAAATTTTGGAGTCGTTTCGTTACATGCTCACTCACTATCAGTAAAGATTACAAACTTGATGTTAATACAGTAATTACTTGAGGATGTAATCTAAATAAATTATAGACTAGAAACACGATTCGCGAAACTTTTGTAAATAGCTTTATTTTTTGAAATTGGCTCTTTTAAAGACCTTTTTAGGTCCCTCCTTCGACTAGAGAAAGTATTATGCATATTTTGTTATACTATTCAGTAGGTAATCACATTACTTACATTAATTATAGATCATTTATTTTTATATTTGCTACTTTAGAATCTAAACGAAGTTTTATCACTTGTCGCTTACGTCAGTTACTTCCGAGCGGCAAAACTCTATACCTCACCTTTTCCCGGGTTCAAGTGAGCAATAGCGCTGTCACTGTCTTACAACTATTGTTTTCTTGCTAGAATCCGCCCATTCGGTATTTTGACATATCGCCTCAAAAAAGAGGTTCTAATCTAAATCATTAGAGGTAAATTGAGAACCGGCAGGTCAGATATAACTTTTTGTTAAACATACATATTCACACTTTGTTGTTTTTACAAGCTTTTATTTAACTTGCAATGTATGTATGTTTGTCTGGGTGGAGTCCGGGTGCAATCTTGCAACTGAATTTTAAAGCAGTTATCCTCTACCAATTGAGCTGAAATTTGGCATACCTATCAAGTTCCGATGACAATAAATAAATAAATAATGCTGGACAGTTCACACAACATTGTCTAGCCCCAAGCTAAGCAGAGCTTGTGTTATGGGTACTAGACAACTGATATACTTAATATAATATATTACATAGATAGATATTTTTTATTATATATATATAAAATACCCAGAACACCCGGAACAAATATCTATCGCACAAATATTTGTTCCGAGGCGGGAATCGAACCCGCAACCTCCTGCGTCGCAGGCGAACGCTCGCCCGCCGCGTCACAGAGGTCGTCAAACAATATGATGGTGACAGCGAGCTGATCTGATGGAGATGGAACTCGGCGAAGGATAATAGTAGACAGGCCGTGTTAAGGTCTCATTTGGATCAGCACACGATCACTAATTTTATAAAAGCTTGTACTGAAAAATATATTTTTCACAAAAAAATTAGATATTAGTGAGGGACTTTTGATTTAAGGTTCATGTGTGGAACCCACAGCTCAAAGTTATTTATGATGAACGTCATGTTCCTGGTTCTTTCTTGGTCATCCTGCTGGTCAAGAAAGAACCAGGAAAATGATTTTGGTGGCATTTTAACCGGTGTAACATATATAAAGAGCATGTGTGTGGTAATGATAGAAGTGCATTGCATGTCTTTCCGGATTGGTGGATTTTGTCTTCCAAAGCCTTGCTTTCTCTGCCACCATTTTAACCAGGGTCATCACTTGAATGTATTAAAATAAAATGAATAATGCGGGACACTTCACACAACATTACCTATCCCAAAGCTAAGCAGAGCTTATGTTATGGGTACTAGATAACTGATATCTATTTAAATAAAACAAAGTCGTGTTAGTTACACCACTTATAACTCAAGAACGGGTGAACCGATTTGGCTGAAAATTGGTGGGCAGGTAGCTTAGAACCAGGAGATTGAAATAGGGGGGGGGGGGGGGGGGGGTCACCGGGGGCTACCCGTGCGAAGCCGGGGCGAGTCGCTAGTACATAATACAATACATTACAAAGATAGATATTTTTAATTATACATAAAAAAAACCCTGAACAAATATCTGCAGATCGTATAAATATTTGTTCCGAAACGGGAATCGAACCCGCAACCTCCTGCGTCACAGTCGAACCTTCGCCCCGCCGCGCCACAGAGGTATTACTTGATATTGGCAATTTATTTTTATTTTTTATGTTATGGCTCGGCAAACTGGCATACGGCCCGCCTGATGGTAAGCGGTTACCGCCGCCTATTGTCATCTGCAACACCAGAGGTATTGCCAATGCGCTGCCTGTTCTTTTTTATTTATTTTTGAAGCGGCTCATGTTGTAGTTATCGGAAACACCTCCAGGAGGGAGCTCATTCCACAACTTGCACGTATGGGGGAGAAAAGATCTCGTACGAGCTGTACGAGATACCCACGTGTCAAATTGTTGGGAATATTCCACAGAAGCGATCGAGGCTCATCAAAAGAAAAACCGTTGAGGAATATTTTAAAGTAGTACCTCCTTGGCATAGTGGTCATGGCCTCCCAGTACTGCTCGATGTAGGGTATGATCTCCCGGTCTTTGCTGAACAGAGCCTTGTTGTTGCTACTCTTGATGCTCTCCTGTCGCAGGTTTGATATCGCTGTCAGACACATCTGGGGGAAGGCTGAAAAAAACAACCAATTTGAGTTTTTTTACTGTTTCGTAATTAACCAATAAAATAACCAAATAAACAATGCTGGACAATTCATACAACATTAACAAGCCCCAAGCTAAGCAGAGCTTGTCTTATGGGTACTAGATAACTGATATAATTAATTCAATACATTACAAAGAAAGATATTATTTTATTAAATATAGAAAATACCCTAAACAAATATCTGCAGATCGCACAAATATTTGTTCCGAGGCGGGAATCGAACCCGCAACCTCCTGCATCGCAGGCGAACCTTCGCCCGCCGCGCCACAGAGGTCGTCTAGAATTACACACACAGGAGGTCACAGTGGAGAATAACTACGAAATAATGGTTCTAGAGTCGGAAACATGAACTGAAGATGCAGAATATGATGGCGCTCAATAGGCCGATGACTTTTTTTTTAATATTTTAAGGTGACAATCAAGCAGGCGGCCCACCTGATGTAAAGCAGTCACCGCCGCCTATGGACATCTGCAACACCCACGGTATTGCAAACGCGCTGCCTACCATTAAGAGCCCTATTGATATTTCTCTTGAATTTACCCATATCGTGATGTTTGTAGACAGTTGATACATATCTTCTTAGATCGAAATCATATAGGTTGGTTATGTAAGGTTTGAATAGCAAGTGCTCTGGTGTGTCCGGCCTTAGAATAGACCCCTCCGTCTCCTCCCGTGGATATCGTAAAGCCGACTAAGGGATTAACCGGACTTGTTGATGTGTTATTACTCGAAGAAAGCGTTAGCTGAGTCAGTCGTGAGATGCAATGGCTGCGATGAGCTCACCACTTGTCACGTCTTTATTCCCCGATGGTGCAACCCACTGTGAAAAGAGGCCCATTGAGGCTCTGCCTACCCCCTCGGGGGAAAAGGCGTGTGTCTATGTATGTATGTATGAATAGCAAGGTAGTTCTCTGATCGCAGATAGCAAGTGACTATACACGGACCGCTAGCTTATTACGTATCTTGCAATAGCAATGCGATGGCAAGAATTGCGCGATTATCGCATCCAAATTGCAAATTCGTATTACGATTTATCAATACCATTATGATTGACCAAAGACATTATAGAGGTTGTGAAGGGCCATTCGCTGTGGTATGCACAATTCTCCGTCATTCATATAAATAAAATTAAATAAAATGCTCTTCAATCAAAATCTACACAGCTATTTATAGCAAGACTACATTGGACCGGCGAATACTGCGTGCGGCCGCGCGATCACCGTGTATTCGCCGGTTCACCGTCGAACGCGGTCGCGGGCGGTGCTCATGATGAAGAGGTTTCTGAATTCAGTCACAAAACGTCAGCAAAGCGACGAAATACAGTGGTTAGCCGTTATTTATTTAAAAGGCTTCCCAACCACGATAGTTTAACTCTAAGTCTACATTTCTTAAAATTATGAAAATAAACTAACGTATTTAGCTTCTCATAGCTTCAATAGTGAAACCCTCAAGATCTTCATGCACTGCAATGTAAGGCATAAATAAATTTAATTAGTATAATCAGGCATGTCCCCACGGTTCTTGAGCGTGCCAATAAATAAATAATAAATAAATAAATAAATAATGCTGCACAGTTCACACAACATTATCTAGCCCCAAGCTAAGCAATATACTACAATATATTACATAGATAGATATTTTTATTATACATAGAAAATACCCAGAACACCCTGAACAAATATCTGCGATCGCACAAATATTTGTTACGAGGCGGGAATCGAGCAATCAATGTAAGGCATAAATAAATTTAATTAGTATAATCAGGCATGTCCCCACGGTTCTTGGGCGTGCTTGACCCTGCCTCCTCTGACGACCGCTGTGGCGTGGCGGGCGAGTAGCCGGCTGAGATACAAGATATAGCGGGTTTGATTCCCGCTGCGTGACTTAATATTTTTATTATATTGTTGTTGCGGTGTTGCGGTACTATGGTACTCGTAGTTCCTGATACCCACGACACAGGGGATCCTAGTGTAGGATCAGGACAGTCACATGTGACTGTTGGGTAGGGTGATATGTTATGCTATATTAATGCTTTCAATGAGAGTAGGCTACATCTCCTAGAGACCAAAAAATAAGTCAAAAATGTGCTTAGGTTTTCTGTGGTGACCTTAGGCACGCCTTTGTAGCTATACAGTATACACCACTATTCCAAATATACCATAAAAAAAATAACTGGATATTAATTTTATCCAAATTTAATCTGCGTAATGTTTTTTTTTCGAACGGATTAAATAGGTTTTTTGTGAAAAAATCGGTTACCCGTGTGCTGATCAAAATGAGCCCAAACACGGCTAGTCTACTATTATCCTTCGAAGAGTTCCATTGTCCTCCATCATCATTTCAGCTCGCTGTCACCATAATATTGCGTTGTCATCGGAATTTGACAGGTATGAAAAATATCCCATTTTTATGGATATTCCTGGAAATTTGGTAACTTTTTTTGCGTAGAATGGATCTTTATCGAATACTGATTATCCAGGTTTTTTTATGGTATATTAGGAATATATGGTAGGTTGAGATGTTAAAAGTCTAGGGTTTCTTAATAATTGGTATAATAAAGCACGTCTTTTTCAAATTAGTACTACCTAGTTGAGTAGTACCTAATTTTAAAAAACAAAACATTGACAACACAACAACACAACAACAACAACAACAAGTTGAAGTGGCATTAATGGGCAGGCCATATAGCTTGCTTTCCGACAAAGTCAGGGAATAAAAGTTCTTGAGGGATACCATAAACTACACAACACAGTGTAGGAAGATGACATGATGAACTGATGACATTTCAAGTCACAGGAAGTCAGTGGATGGAGGCGGCTCATGACTGGTTGTGTTGTATTAAGAAGACCCACAAGTGGACTTGTCAAAGTCAAAAGTAGGTATTTTATTCATTGAAATCGCAAGGATCATTTTGAATCATCTATAAAAATAAATCGACTCCTGTTCCAATGCGACCAAACCTAGACGAATCCGGCAACAAACACAACTTGGCTTTATTTGATGATCCTTCTTACTACGAGGTGGGGAGCGCCTGTGTGGTGCCGAGAACAAGTGGAAGCTGATTCATGAAAAAAAAGGAACACCAACTTAAAAGCCTGAGGTAGGCAGTCAAAAGTAAGATGCAGAAGAGAATCAGCTTCTACAGGCTCGATTACGATCACGTATGATTGTGAGTACCCAGACAAACCTTCTTAGGTTTATAGGGTGCAACATTAAATTAAATATATACCAACTTATGTACTTAAAGATCAAAAAAAACAAAAAAAATATGATCAATTATCATGAAACAAACAGGCCTGGTTACATCCCGATTATATTATTTATTATTATTCTCTCTACACATTAGGTTTTTCTTAATACTAGGTAGGTACAGAAATGCAGGACTAACTTACAACCTACATTGTGCGAGACTTGTGCCTGCGATAGGTTTGAATAACCTGTGTTGCAAGTCACCAGGGCCCCCACTCCACAGTATTCATATAAAGTCAACACAAATATTGACAATAGTTTAATTAGTTTTTGTAATATATAGTTTATAATTATACAATAGATTAACTTTTGAAACTATCATGGTTATGTACATCATTTTCACTAGAAACGGGATATTAACCATGATTTTTGAGTTTTAAATGTTCCCGATATTTTGGCACAGTTGCATGCACCATGATCACGGGAGAACTAACTAAAGACTTTGCGACTAGATGTTATTGGCAGATATATTGATCTACCCTCTTTCTCACTCTTTTATTAAAAACGATACTACTACCATCGCCGGTTTCATTGTCACACTTCACCCCAACTCGACACACAACACTAACGGTATCCGGACGCATAGCAGGTACCACACTTTTTTGATTCTTACACATTCTCACCACAGGCTTCCATACTTCAGATATAAGGAACATTTAAAACTCAAAAATCATGGTAAATATCCTATTTCTAGTGAAAATTATATACAATAGATTGGCCAAAACACAAGCTAACAAATGATTACAATACTCACAAGCTTGGTTCTTCTTGAAAGTCTCCAGTCCAGTTGGTGAGCAATTCTTACATATGAAGAGATAGTTGGTCATGAACGGCACCAGTTTCCCGAGCTGGTACCCAATGCAAGACTCATGGAACCATCGGTTGCAAGACGCACAGAGCAACTCTGCTATGTTGAGATTCCGGTCTTTACCGCTGTAAATTAAATTGTATTTCAGTATGAACCAAGTTCAAATCCTAATAGGTTTGCAAAATCGAAGGACTTAGTGATTTAGTGCCAAAACAAAGCAACCAAGTGTTCTAAAATACAGAGCTTGAAGTTGCAAGAAGCAACGAACGGGAATCCATACGTACCAGTAACATGCACCCTGAGTTTCGCCAGATTTATTCATTTTGTCCGCCTGCTTCTGAGATTCAAAGTTGTTTTGGTTATTGGAGAAGTCAGCCTCACTGGGTTTCTTCAATATTTCGGCACATGAAGACATTCTCTTTTAAACGGCATTACCTTGTGATCTAAAACTGAAATAAACAAGAATCTATGTAGTGTACATTGTACTCAGATATCCTCCACAGCACAAATAGAAACTAATTGTGGATTGTGGATTGGATTGGATTTGCCGAACGATTTCATTCGAGTAACAAGGCGAACACACACTTCCAGCCAGCCGTTGCTTGCTCTGCTCGCTCAGCAAATTCCGGATTTTTCAATAGTTTTATCACATTTCATTTCATTCTACGAAATGTATGTATAAAAATGAATCAAAGAGGATACAGTAACTTGAAATGAATGAAAGGTCATTGTTCCCATGTTAATTGTCGCTAGTATAGCGTCGATTTCAACAGGAGTGAAAGAGAAACGGATTAGTTCCCTAAAAACCCGCAACGCAATGACATTTTGTCAGAAATTGATTGGCAAAACCAACCATGGACGTAAAATATCTGAAAGTAACAAGACAATGAGGGGTTTTCACGGCCGTTTCACATCATGTTGATAGCCTTGAAAATAGATAGAAAGAGTTAGTCCGGGGAAGTACTACCACCATACCTATTTCTGCCGCAAAGCAGTAGTGCTCGCATTGCTGTGTTCCGGTTTGAAGGGTAAGGGTGCCGGTGAAATTACAGGGACATGAGACTTTTCATCTTTATGTCTCAGGGTGGCGGGCGCAGTGTAATGCCACATAGGGCGCGTCCTAGGTGGACGTGACCTATGAGGTAATGCACTGTTCATAGGCAGAGGTTACCGCGGCCGCGGGCAATCAGCTTGTTCCGTCATTCAAGTAGCATACAAAAAAAAAAATGGCGCCAGCTAAAGTAGCTCTATCAAATTAAAGTGAAATGTCAACGTCAACAACGTAGTTACATATTTTCGTCCATTTCACACATACGCACAGACAATGCATTTGCTATTTTGACAAGGTGCCGGTGAAATTACAGGGACATGAGACTTTTCATCTTCATGTCTCAGGGTGGCGGGCGCAGTGTAATGCCACATAGGGCGCGTCCTAGGTGGACGTGACCTATGAGGTAATGCACTGTTCATAGGCAGAGGTTACCGCGGCCGCGGGCAATCAGCTTGTTCCGTCATTCAAGTAGCATACAAAAAAAAAATGGCGCGAGCTAAAGTAGCTCTATCAAATTAAAGTGAAATGTCAACGTCAACAACGTAGTTACATATTTTCATACATTTCACACATACGCACAGACAATGCATTTGCTATTTTGACAAGTATATTTGAGTCAGCGCCATCTATCGAGCTAAATCGAACTACTTTTTTTATTTATTCGAAATGTAAAGCCCTCATTTTAAATAAAGGTACCTAATTTATATTACTTCTACCTCCAAGGGTAATGTAATCTGGACCCACAGGTTCCAGACATAGGCAGGGCGCAGCTACAATACTATTTTATCCATATATATTACTGTAAAGTAGATGTTACTCGTTAGCTCCGCCTGAGCAATGATATGATGGTTTTTCACTCACAGCCGTTTCACACTATGCTTCAACCCTTGAAAATAGACGGCGCCAGCTCCGTACCAACATAAAGTGAGATGTGAAAGTCAACAACGGACTCTTCCAGCCATTTTCGAAATGTGTACCACACGTTTGCACTAAACATAAGAATCGCCTAAGTTCTTTCCTAACTTTTTTAGTCTACTCCTAACGATAAATTTGCTTGTACTAACCCTAAGCCTTTCCTTAGTCCACTTAGGAGATTCTTAACTTTATGAGCCCGATTATGAAGCGACTAGAGCGTAGGCAATACCTAAGTTGTATTTTTTGTAATCTTTGGATCATTTGTTTGTCAATAAACGTAGTGATTATTAAATTGTTAAAATACCTCAATTTCTCCTCCGCCGTAGTTTCTTTTTCATTTTAGCTTATTTTCCATGTTAACTTATAACAGAAAAATTAATAGATTATACGTTAAGAACCCAAGTTTTTTGTTTAATATAAGGTGACAAACAAGCAGACGGCCAGCCTGATGTAAAGCAGTCACCGCCGCCTATGGACATTTGCAACACCCACGGTATTGCAAACGCGCTGCCTACCATTAAGAGCGCTATTGATATTTTTCTTTAATTTACCCATATTGTAGCCCTGTGGGAAGACATCCAACGGGAGCTCATTCCACGCCTTGCAGGTGCGTGGGAGAAACGATCGCGTGAAACGCACTGTGCGTGACCTCCACGCATCCAAAATGTGCGGGTGAGCTCGCTCACGATGGCGGGATGTGCGGTTATAAAAGTGCGAAGCTGGGATTCGTTCAAACAGCTCCTCTGAGCATTCCCCGTTAAAAATCTTATAAAAGACGCTAAGCGCGCCAATATCTCGGCGCACGCTCAACGGTTCTAGATCCCTGGTAACTATGGGTGCGTCGACAATCCTAACAGCTCTGCGTTGTAGGGAGTCCAGAGGTTGCAGTTCGTAGGTACTTCGGTGCACCATTCCAGATGTGAGAACAATACTCCGACTATTTGTTTGTTTACAATCACAATCTGAGTTTTTTTCTATGAATTGTCATATACTCGTATTTGACATTGATTTTCCTATAATTACCCAAAGATTCCAATATCGTAGATATGCCCAGACACCGAAAACTGTTGCATTGTATTTGAATGTGTGCGTTAACAAAGTGCTGACGCACACACACGTAGTGGATAGTTAAAAATCGTGATTTTGTCTATAAACTTAACTGTTGATATTACCATTACATGTGCAATCATATTGCACGCACTTTTGTGAAAAAATAAACGTCCTCTAAGCCCTGAAATTGAAAATATGTGCAATTGTCTAAAAAGTGTGCAATCTATGTACGGTCAGCAAACTCATCAGATAGCAAGCAAAGTAATAATAATTCAACTGTAAAATGTTGTGGAGTGGGTAAGTAAATTAGAACACGTTATTTACAAAGAATGTCTATTAATTGGCAGAGAGATGGCGCTGCCATACGTGTAAAAATTTAGCTCCGTTATTTTCGTTAAAAATAAATAAAAATGTGTCTTTTTTACCATATACTCATTATGATCATTATTTGACGACCTCTGTAGCGCTACGGGCGTAGGTTCGCCTGCGACGCAGGAAGTTGCGGGTTTGATTCCCGCCTAGGAACAAATATTTGTGCGATCGCTGATATTTGTTCAGGGTGTTCTGGGTATATTCTATGTATAATAAAAAATATCATCTATGTATTATATTGTATTAAGTAGGTATATCAGTTATCTAGTACCCATAACACAAGCTCTGCTTAGCTTGGGGCTAGATAATGTTGTGTGAACTGACCAGCATTACCTATTTATAAAAAAAAAATAGAAATAGTAACGTGTTTCGAGTGTACAAACGTTATCTAATACTAACTTTTTCTGATAAACAAAGATTTTGTACAGATAAAACAGTGACAACAAAATGATGTTGAACAGTGACAAAGTTATTTGTTTACAGTCTACTTAACACAAAAGACAGTGAACTTAGTAAATAGTATGCTAAATTTAACTAAACTTTATATCAGTGAAAAAGTGTATCAAATTAACAGATAACAATATTTTTGTTGTTTTTAAAAATACTGTTTTGCCAGCGCCGTACCTACCTATATTAAAAAATAAATAATTGTACTTTGGACTTGATTATTAAGAACAAATTTTTGATTTAAACAACAATCTATCAGTGTATCACTAATTTCGTCTATGCATTCTAAACGCTGGCCGTGAGGTAGTAGGACTTCGGCTGCCGATCTTGAGCCCCTAGTTCCAATCTCTAAGAGGTTCAACATTTTGCGCTTAAAGAAAGAAAAAATTGAAAATAACAGTAAAACACGCCTAAAGTGATACCGTACCTAAGTGGTGCCCTTGTGCTAGTTGCCCCATCCTAACTATGCAGGTTGAGCGCCATCTGCGCTCACCAAAAGCCCGGTAACGCAGTGATGACCCCAGGAAGTCAACTGCATTTAAATCCATACGAAAAAAAAGACAGGTCACCTTTAGTAAAATTATCTAGCTGAAATCTAAAATATTAAATTAAAACAAATATATAAAATATTTAAATTATTAATCTTCTGAAATATGAGAAATATAATAAATGTTTAAAATTAAATACGCAGATTTAATAGATTTGTCCTGGCTGGTAGCTTATTATGGAATGTGTTATTACTGGAAGAAAGCGTTAGCTGAGTCAGTCGTGGGAAGCAATGGCGGCGATGAGCTCACCACTTGTTACGTCTATATTCCACGATGGTGCAACGCACTGTGAAAAGAGGCCATTTGTGGCTCTGCCTACCCCTTCGGGAAAAAAGGCGTGTGTCTATGTATGTATGTAAATACGCATTTATTCATTGGTATTAATATTACATGCAATAAATTAAAACTCAATGACGCGGACGCGGCGCGGCGCGGGCGGTGACTACGCTCTTGAATCGGCTGACGCTACCGAGCATATTTTTATATCCATTGGTAGATGATCCCTTATAAAGCGCAGCCTCAGTACACCCGCGTGTCTTTATATATTGGTTTTAGATCGCACCGAGTCGGTTTTAGAATGTACTGAGAAAATAGTGTCATTTCTTTTTCTCCTGAAGTTGTTGTACACACTACTGTCTCTTTCGTGCAATTTGCGTGCAATCGCCATTTTAACTAGAATATTTTCAACAACGGAAAGAAAAAATAGTTATTTAATTAAACCACAATACCTAGGAGTGAAATGTTACACCTTTGGCTTTATTTGTGTTTTTGGAGTTTTTGTTGCACTTGCGAAATGCACAAGATGGCATTTTGTGACACTTCTCTTAGAAAATGGACAACATTACAACACGACCAGCTGGCACTGTGTCTAGATGTGCACTGAGACCAAATGAGCGAGCTATCTTATTTCACGTGGAAACATTACGGCGCGGTCACTCAATGGCAAGGGCATATCTACGTTATTGAAATCTTTGTAATTACCTAATCAAACAAAATAAACCAACGCCATATCTTTTGTCTCCTTTTAACTTATCACTAAACTAATGTGAAGATAATGATAAAAAATATTCTGTGGTCTACATTACTTGGCCGGTTTAAAAAAACAATCGTTACATTCATTCAATCATTCTCTTAGCTAGGCAATGCCCAAGTTACGACGTAGTTATGAGAAGTATGTTGGTGCAAACAATTTTTTTAGCCAGGCTGTTCCTATGCTTAGGTGTATCATAACTAGGACAAGCCTAACTTGTGTTTAGTGCAAACATGCAGTAGTCTACTTTTATTTTATTTATTTTCCTAGTGTTTTCTTGAGGTATTTTGAGTTATTTTGGTGGCATTTTAACTAATGTAGCTTGTTTAAAAAGCACAAATGTAGTGAAATGAAATGGAAGTGAATTGCGTGACTTTTGAAATTGGTGGAAATTGTCTACCAAAGTTTTAAATAGTAAAATTGGCCACCGTTTTACTAAAACATGACTCGACTGTGACTTTGACGACTTGGAAGGAATGTAACGTTGCAAAATATATTGAAAATACAATTAGTGAAAATACAGATAGGTACTTGAAAATGGCAAATGCACAAGCCGTGCGGCGCCAATAATAAAGAAAAAAGAAAAAAAAAGAAAAAAATTACAACAACGATCACACAAAAGCACAGACAATGCATTTGTTAATTTTGCCAACCATATCAGTCATATCAGTCATGAGTCAGTCAGTGCCATCTATCAAGCCAAATCAGACTACTTTTTAGGGTTCCGTAGCCAAAGACAAGGTACCCTTATGGATTCGTCATGTCTGTCTGTCTGTCTGTCCGTGTATGTCACAGCTTTTTTTTCCGAAACTGTAAGAGCTATACTGTTGAAACTTGTAGGTAGATGTATTCTGTGAACCGCATTAAGATTTTTACAAAATTTAAAAAAAAAACAATTATTTTCGGGGTTCCCCAAAATAAGAACTGAAACTCAAAAAAAAATCTTTTCTTCAAACCTATACGTGTGGTGTATCTATGGATAGGTCTTCAAAAATGATGTTGAGGTTTCTAATTTTTTTTTTTTCTAAACTGAATAGTTTGCGCGAGAGACACTTCCAAAGTGGTAAAAGGCGGTTTCCTTTCAAAAAATAGATTTTCTAACTTAATGTCAGTCAAACAATCAAAGTGTCAAAATCGTGAACGAAATTAAAAATAAAGATTTTGAATTTGTTTTGCTGTTTTCGTAAGAAACACAATAAGAAAGAAGTAGAAATTAGAATGGGTTTTGTATACCAATAGGTATTCTATTTGTATTGGTTTGGTTTGGTGTTTCTAAATGGATTCAATATCAAGCACTGAAGACATGTTTGTGGACTTGAAAACGTCTCAAGATAATGTTCTGCTCGGAATTATCAAAGAGTTGTGCAGCGAAGACACGCTCTCTAGCAAGTTGAGGGGCAAAGTGAGCAGGATTATAGCTGACTGTGATCTCACGCATCACACCAGCCTGCACAAGCTAAATACTACTGATGATAGCACCTCCACTTTGCTAGGTAAGTTAAATAAATATATCAAATCAAATTCACAACATACCATATCACCCAACAGTCCCATACAAAGTCCTGATGCCACATTATGATTCCCCATGTTGTTGATATCAGGAACTATGTGTACCTACCATGGTACCAAAATGCACAGACCAGGAACAAATACTTACAAATCATAAAACATTTGGCCTGCAGTGGAAATCGAACCGGCATCTCTCGCACCACATATATCAGATTACCACCACTCTGTGGCAGAGGTTGTCATTCCTTATTCTAGTCCTCGCTTTTTCAGGTTTCATGCACCAGAAATCGTATGAGCTCACCTTCGATGAGCAAGCAGAGCTCAACCAATCCATCATACAAAAGATACAGAAACAAATACCACAATTTATTGACGAACTTGAGAACCTTAAACAACTTAAAAACAACAAAAAATCTCACAAAGAGAAGATAAAGGAACTGCAGGAAAGTATTGATGATAAGCTGAATACTATTGAAGAACAGGAGTATGAGAAGGTGGAGCTGATGATGCAGTGGCTGAACCATCGAGTCAGAGATGTGACCAGTTTCAGCGAAGACTCTACTGAACTACTCACCGTTAAAACACGGATTTTGGAGCTCAAGTCAAAGTAAGTTCTAATTCTATTCAAAATATTGTATCTCAACCGGTACTGAGTTTTTTTATGAAAGATGGATTTTGCATTGTGTTTCTTAGCTAAGTATGGTGGAAGTTGGTGCAGCCGTTTCCTGGGTCATAATATTTATTTGAAGGGAACTCGGGCATTTTTGCAGCTAGAACCTTCAGTTTCAGCTTATGTTCATTTGCGACGACATCAATCTCCAAGATATTTGCAACAAGCTCAAATCCTATGCCAAATGAATGGAGCAACACCCTAACCTGCTTGTAAACAGTCTCATTAAAAATTCCACAACTTTCAGAAGGATAATGAGGAGAGCCCCTTAAGACCTCATCTAGTATCTAAAAGAATATGTACTGAATTAGAGTAATAGGTATGGTGGTAGTACTTCCCTGGACGAACTCTTTCACAAAAAAGCTCTACTACTACTAAACTATATCTATAACTGTCTTCAACTTTCAGGATTCTCCACTTGCAAATCCTGCAGAACATTTTCACGGAAACTAACCAGTCCATCAAAGCGTACAGCGAGATACACAGTGACCTGAGGAACAGCATCAGAGAGATGGAACAGCAGATCAAGACCTTCAAGGATATTATTGAGAGTGATTTGAACTGACAAGACTGAAGTGAGGATGTAAGGTTATGGCTGATGAAGTATGTATTAACTGTTATGTTATTTATCTTGTTTTTTTAAGATTTTAGTATTGATTTTTAGTCACGTTTGTACTATTACTTATTCTGTGGTCATGGCGTCGCTGTGTAGACGTACAGGGGCTCAATTCAAATATGTTTTAAAGAAAAACCATTCTTATACTATACAATTACAATACAATTACAATTGTCATTAAAAATGGTAGTCTGCTAAATTTATGAATTTACGAATTTACGAATTTTTACGAAGTAAGATTTTACGATTTTTTCGAAATGGTCACAATTAAAGCAATTGAAAAACCATTGAAGTTAGTAGATTACCAAAAGTGTCAAAAGTGACAAGTATGAGACAATTCAATAGCAATTTAAATTTAGGTTTAGTAGCATTGTGCCCCAGGTCACAGCGTGCCGAGACGAGTTAGTTAGGTTTTGGTATGACTTAAAAATAAGGCTCTTTTCTATGGTACCTTGTATGAAGTCATACATACAGCTCGTTCACCGTAAGATGGAACCTGTAATTACTACATGGCAGGTGCCAACTTACGGTGAACGGTCCGGCTCGTTCACCGTAAGATGACACCTGTAAATACTCCATGGCAGGTGCCAAGTTACGGTGAACGGTCCGGCTCGTTCACCGTAAGATGACACCTGTAAATACTCCATGGCAGGTGCCAACTTACGGTGAACGGTCTGTAGATGATGGAATATATTTAAAAACAAAGATTTTAATAATTGAAAAAATGTCATGAATAAAGTCTTAATATACAAGCGACCGCTGCGACAGCCGATTTTATTTCATGTTTAATTTTTTTTTAAATAAATATAGTATTAAGGCACAGAATAAATAATAGTCAAATCAAGGTACTATATTATACCATTTTAGGTACTATATTGGTACCTACCTAGGTACTTATTTCAACCGGAATGTGAGTAAATTGCAAAATGTTTTTGATTTTTTTTATGTGTCTGTCCTCCTCCACACCCTTTACGCTAGAAATAAATTAATATTTATTTACCTAAAGTCTTTATTTTTCGTATAAAAAAATCTCTAACGTGAAGAATCATGTTGAAAGGTCAAAGTTCTTCTCTATTGTCTGTTTTCTGGTACCTAAGTAGGTACCTCAACAAAACCACAGAATATACAAAACTACGTAGGTACTTATGGGTTCAAGGTACAAGTATTGCGGTGTAGAAATGGAAAATAAGTAGTAGGTACATTTTTCAGCGCTAATTTCTGTATAAATAAGTTTTTGTAAAAAAATATTTTTTAATGCAAGCTTTTATAAAATTAGTGATCGTAACCGTGTGCTGATCAAAATGAGCCTAAACACGGCTAGTCTACTATTATCCATTGAAGAGTTCCATTGTCCACCTTCCATCTCCATAATCAGATAAGCTCGCTGTCAGCATCATATTGTATTGTCATCGGAACTTGACAAATTTCATCTCAATCGGTTGAGGATAACTGCTTTAAAATTCAGTTGCAAGATTCCACCCGGACATAAATTGCAAGATACAAACTTGTAAAAAATACCAGACGTCATGCACAAAATACATAGGTACTAAGTATTTTGTGTGTCATGTCTGGTATTTTTCAATGCATAGTTAAACCACAGATAAATCACCTAGAGGCGCAAATCATTTGCTACATACAAAAACAACATTTCGACTTGCAATTAGGTTTTCGTTATTCCGAGTGGTTCTAAATTACAAACCTGTACTAAGCAGTCTGCACAACACTCGGTCTCGCAAAACATTCGCATCCCTTGACACAGAATATATACAGTACCCTTGATGCGAATGCGAGTGTTGATAACATAACAACACACAACAGTCACATACATAGTCCTGTCCCGCGATTACGTAACTCTATTGCTATCAGTTTCAATATATTTCAATACAATTTCTGAGTGCTTCTTGTTTCTACCCATTTTAGATATTGTATCGTGTCAACCCATTTTACCTACATTTCTGTTCTTGTCTGTTTGAAATGACGTCCTTGCGATTACCTAGTTTATGCAGTCTAGTTGCAATCAAGCTTTATAGGTAAACTGTGTAAATTGGGTAATCGCATTGAAAACAGCATTGAAACTATAGAATTGAAACTATCGTGGTTGGGAATCATATTAAAAAGATAAACGGCTAATTACCACTATTTTTCGTCACTTTGCTGACGTTTCGATACTGAGTTCAGAAGCCTCTTCATCATGAGCACCGCCCGCGACCAAGACCGCAGAGAGCATGCAATGATCTCGGAATCGTCCCACTACCTCGGTTTGACAAAATTTCAGTTCTTGTGAAAGAGAAGTTTTTTGTTCCTCGCAAGACACGGGAAGCAATTGAGATTAGCCGACATCCTAATTTGAATCGCGATCGGGGATGGGGTATTTCTCCGGCATGGCAACCTTTACTCCACTCCACCACTCCTGTTTGTAGTACTGTAATCGGTCTGGAGAGTGATACCGTAAGTACAGTGTGTACGCAGCCTTATTCCGACGACGTAGGTAGTGACGTAGATGAACTAAGTCTCGACGCGCGCGCAACGAACCTACCGCCGCGCCGCCGCTGTCCCAGCGAGCGGAGCGCGCAGCTGCACGCAGTTTTCGCCGGTCCACCGTCGAACGCGGTCGTGGGCGGTGCTCATGATGAAGAGGCTTCTGAACTCAGTCTCGAAACGTCAGCAAAGTGACGAAAAATAGTGGTAATTAGCCGTTTATCTTTTTGAATAGCATTGAAACTGATTTAAATTGATAGCAACAGAGTTACGTAATCCGCTAGCAGATCCCACACTAGGATTCATTGTGTCGCGGGTATCAGAAACTACGAGTACCATGGTACCATAACACCCCCCAGACCCGGAACAAATATTTGCAGATCATACAAACATTGGTCCCGCAGCGGGAATCGAACGCGCATCCTTTCGCATCTCAGCCGGCTACTCGCCTGACGCGCTACAGAGGTCGAGAGGTGATGTGAGTAATCATTCGCATATGCGAGTGCGAACTTTCGTAACATCCCCGTATGATCATTCATCGTTTTGATGGAAGTGCCTGTAAGATTCGGGTACAACCAGGAACTACCCTTCGTCGCCTGGCCGGATCTAGGCAGTGGTGTAAGTATACCATCTGGGGCCCGTGGCAAATTCAAAAATTTAAAAAAATTTAGTTGTGAGCTCAGTAGCAAACTCGAAAATTTAAAAAAAATTGTTGTCTCTCTTTGGATTTTAAGCAGAACTTATAAAAATATAATTTTCAAATAAAATAATCAGGTACAAGGAAAAAAAAAATGTTGAGCTCGCGGCCTCTTTGGCCGGGGCCCTCTTGGGTCGGGGTCCCGTGGCATTTTGCCAGCCCTGCCATCCTATTGTTACGCCACTGGATCTAGGCTTATTTTTATTTTATTTTATTTGTTAGTAAAGCTTTTTTGTGAAAGAGTTCGTCCGTCGAAGTACTACCATCATCATTGTCTTGCCCTTTTCCCAATTTGTTTGTGGTCGGCGCAGTACGTCTTTTTCTCCCACTCTCCCCTGTCAGCCGTCACCTTATCATTCACTCCCTTCTCAATCATATCATCTCTCACGCAATCCATCCATCTTTTCTTAGATCTTCCTCTTCCTTTCCATCCACTAACATTCATATTCATAACTTTCTTAGTTACATGCGTTTCATCCCTCCTCATAACATGTCCATACCAATCTAAACGATTTCCTTTCAAATTTTCTGTCACTGGTGCAATTTTCAAACATCCTCTTATACAGTTGTGGTCATATAATTAAGAACGATTTGAAGTTCTAGAAGTTTTTTATTTAAATCGTATCATACACAGAGATGTGTACCTTCTGAGAAGCAACTAGTTATGTTATATAATAGTCACATTAATAGAGCAACCCGACTTAAGAATAAAGTATGAAATTGCTTACTATTTTTTGCACATTTTATTGATTTTATCAAAGTAACACATTCAAATAGTACTGAAACTGGACAAATAATTAAGAACGATTTATTTAACTGCTCGGGAATTGTTTTGTATGACGCTTAGATTTCATAAATCACAATATTATGTAGCACAGGAAACATAAAAAGAAATTGAATAAATATTTAACTAAAATTAATAGTTAATAGCATATCCACGGCTTTTAATTACAGCTTTACACCGGCGAGGCATTGACTCTATTAATTTTTGACATTTCGCAAGAGAAATAGAGTTCCATTCTTCTAAAAAAACGTCATACAGCTCTCTTAAATTTCCACACTTTGTATTTGAAACCTTTTTCTTTACTTCAAACCACAGATTCTCTATTGGGTTTAGATCTGGACTGTTAGCAGGCCAGTCTAAGACAGAAACTAATTGCGCTGTAAGAAATTCCTTTACGGTGCGTGCAGTGTGCTTTGGATCATTGTCATGCTGGAATGTCCAAATGACCGGTAGAACATCTTCAGCGTATAGTAACATTGTTTCTTCCAGTATATTTTTGTATTGGAACTGATCCATGTTACCTTCTATCAACTTTACAGGTCCTACACCATGTCCAGAAAAGCAACCCCAAATTTTCACATTTCCACCAACGTGCTTTAATGTAACTTTCGTGTACTTTGGGTCGAATGCTGTATTCGGGGGACGTCGTACATATCGTTTTCCATCAGAACATACTCTGTTTATTTTCGTCTCGACAGAAAAAAGTAAATTTTTCCACTGTTGCACAGTCCAGTTTTCATACTTTCTCGCAAATGCAAGCCGGGCTTGCCTGTGGCAAAGTTTAAACATGGGTACCTTTCTTGCTATCCTACCGTGCAATTTTTCTTCTACCAAACGTCTTCGAATAGTGCGTGCTGAGATTGCTGAAGGGTTGTTTTCACCAAAATATTCTTTTCTAAGCTCATTGGACCCTTTAAAAGGATTTTGTTTTGCCATACGAACGATGTTTCGGTCATCTCGAGGAGTTGTTTTTCTCTGTTGAGGTACACGTGGAACATTCGAAGTAGTTTGATACGTAGCAAAATGCTTTACAGCGTGGAAAACCATCGTTTTTGAACATTGCAGATGGTCGGCTATCTTTTTATAAGACCAATTCTTCCGGCGAAGTTTTATTATAACTTCCCTTGTAGATTTATCACAACTTTTATTTTTTCCCATTGTTTTTTCTAAACAGCACGTAATGGCGCCAAAATTATACAAACAGTAACAAATCGACTGAGTGTTCTCTATTTAAATTTGAATAAAGGTATAAACTACTTAGCGTTCTTAATTACGTGACCAGCCAGTAATAAGGAATACTTTGTTTAAAAGTAGTGTAAAAAGTTTGCCTATTGATTTTTAGCCAATCATGTGTATCAATGAATACAGTGGTAATATGGAAATGTTTTACGATACCGAGAGAAATAAAAACAAATGCATACAATTAGTTTTGCATCTTAGTTGGAAAAAATCTTCCCTTTATATCAGCGTTCTTAATTATATGGCCACCACTGTATACTAATTCTTTATTTTATCCATTCTTGTTACTCCACACATCCAAAAGAGTGCGTCCGGCGAAGTACTAACACCATACCTATTTCTGCCGCAAAGTTGTGCTCGCATTACTGTGTTCCGGTTTGGATGTGCCGGTGAAATTACAGGCACATGATACTTTCCATCTTTATGTCACAGGGTGACGGGCGCAGTGCAATGCCACATAGGGCGCGTGCTTGGTGGATGTGACCTATGAGATAATGCACTGTTCATAGGCAGAGGGTAGGCCATCTGTTTGTACCGTCATCTAAAGTTGTATAAAAAAAAAGAATTCCGTAGGTTTGTAGGGTTCGAGCTAAACGAAAACAAATCCACAAAGGACTCTGTATCATTCAAGTACAAAGCTCATCTCTATGTATTGTATTTTGCGAAAAATACGACTCATTATATCGTAACAAAGGATACTTTCGCGACAAACACTGGGTCACACTCATGGAGTTATTATTAGTTTGACTCAGTTTGACTTTAATCAGGCAGCAGGGATCACACGAGACTGCTGTGAGTCATACGGTGCCGTGCGGCCGCAGTGTGATAACGCCCCGCGTTCCCAGTTGACGCAATTTATTGTAGTTGACGGTAGATCTCTCGGGAATCGATAACAAACGCGTGTGCAATAAACGTGAACAAAACAAATAAGTTTTTAAACAATGTTTGATTTGGTTATGAATTTTTTTAGGTGAGTACTTTATCATATTATTTTATAGATTTACTGTAGAATAATAAATAGTAAAAAAATGGGATACTTACCACGTGCGTTGTTTTGTTTATAAATGACGAACCTAACTAAGTATTTTTTCTGTGTAATCAAAAATAACTCAATAACAAAGTTAATAGTAGGTAGGTACCTACTTACGTAAGTTTATCAATATAAAATTGATAGGAAGTGCTTATTGTAAATAGCTCATTTTATACACATCAATAAGCGGTGTTCACAGTTTGAACTAAGATTTGTTCTAGTAGGTACCTATAAGTGTTTGAATTTTTCTTTTAATTAAATAGCTTACTGACCGTTCATCCTCCACCATCCCCTAATCACATACCTATTGCCTATAAATGTAGGTAAACTACGGGCTTAGGATCCTTACCGTACACATCTATATATCTATGTGTAAAAAAATACCTAAATTTTTTGTATCTGGTGTGTGGATACATGAGGGGTTGGGAAGGGGGACGGGAGGGAGGTGGGACCCCGACAGTACCCGTGCGAAGTCAGGGCGAGTTTCTAGTTCTAGTAGGTATAAAGGTTGTCAATCTGGTAGGTATTATAGGTACCTACTACCTGCTTACTTGCGGTAATCTAGGTAATATTCAAGACTACCGCATGTTATCCTATTCTTCTATCTACAACACGTACATTCTAGTTAGACCCCTAGGCCATAATGTAGGTATAATACATATGTTTAGGCTATAGAATCGACACCATTCACTACTATGTAGTAGAAAATACTGGAAAAAAATAATTGACTTTGTAAAAATTAAAAAAACCCTCAACGCAATGAGACGGCTGAACCGATTTTGATTAAACATAGCTAAGAAAACTCCCGACCAATTCACCTTTCAAACAATAAAAACAAAAATTAAATACCTAGGTCCGTTCGGGAGCTACGATGCCACACACGCACACACGCACACACACACACAGAGACACGTCAAACTTATAACACCCCGTGCCCGTCGTTTTTGCGTCGGGGCGGGGGTTAAAAATAGAATTTGTATTCATACGTTTGTTTTATTTATTAGTAAGTATTAGGTAGTCTAGGTAGTAAGTACCTAGACACATTCATAGATCTGAAGGTGAACTTGTGTGAATGAAACTCAAGGCTCACATAGGTGTTTATTGTCTAGTGTAGGTAGGTAGGTAGGTAAGGTACGCGTAATGTCAATACTTACCTAGTTTTATAAACACATCATCATACTGTTCAAGGAAATACCACGGTACCCTATAAAATCATTGAAGTTAAATTGTTGATCAACCAAATTAATTTAAGTTACAAATTTGTACCTATTATTTAGCTAAACATTTGTACCTGTGTACCTATTTGTTTTTTCCCAGTATTATTCACAGTTCTTAATATAATATGCACGCTGTGGTTACCTGTAATTGAAAGAACACTAGATTTAACTAACTTTAGGATTATATGTTTGCACGATTGTGCTTCTTTCGTTGGTGATCCAAATAAATATAAATATAATCCATCAATGATTTATTATCTAGGAAGGGGTAAAAGTTTAGAATCGTTTGGCAGGAGGAGGAGGGGGAGATGGGGGGTGGTGGAGGGGGAGGGGTACCCCCTCACCCCTGGTACCAATCCCATAACAAGGTAACTTATAGTTTTCGAGAAAAAAAATAAAGAAAATTTTGAGGTTAAGTATGAGATTTTGGTAAAACTTTACAATCGTTTGGCAGGAGGAGGATGGGAGAGGGGGGGGAGTGGGGGATTTGTACCCCCTCGCCCCTGGTACCACTCCTATGCAAAGGTAACTTACAGTTTTCGAGAAAAAAATAAAGTTTTTTTTTTTGTTAAGTATGGATATTTTAAATGTCGGACTCCGGTATGTGCTCCCGCCAGTACTCTCGCGAGGTCGCCCTTGAGTGTCGCTTCACCCACTCGACCTTTGCTACGCTACGGAGGTCACCGGCTCGCTTCGCTCGCCAGCTCCCCCCTTCACTCCGCTCGGCCTCGCGGGCTTGCTCCACTCAAGATCTCCCACGCGAGCTACTGGCTCCGCGTTTTTATATACACTCTAGGGGCGTGACGCACAGTACCACGTGGAGTCGGGGTGCTCCGTATCGGGTCTGCCACTCTTTTCGGACCTAACCAACTATTGTCGGGGTGCTCTGTGTCGAGTCACACAGTCAGTCAACAATAAAAAATCTATAATTTATAACATTCATTAATTCCTCAAAAGGATCTCTCTTATTTCTTTCAACATCCCTTCTCTACAGATAGAGGTACCTACTCATAAATTAAATCATTAATATTATTATTTTACGTTCCGATTTTGTAAAATTTTCTTTATTATTTTTCTTTAAAAGCACAAGTTTCCTGGACAACGGGGCCGAGGCTGGAATTTCCTGCACCCTCCCTGCAAGTTGGCGATGACTCCCGTAACATCTGACACTTCCAATTCAAAAATTTCATACTTAACCTCAAAAATTTCTTTATTTTTTTTCTCGAAAACTATAAGTTACCTTGTTATGGGACTGGTACCAGGGGCAAAGGGGTACCCCTCCCCTTCCTCTCCCCCTACTCCCACCCTCCTCCTCCTGCCAAACGATTCTAAACCCAACCCTAGGAAGGTAAGCTAGAAAGGTACATTATCAAGTAAAGGGTAAATTGGTTTATTTGCACTATTAGGTTGTCATTTGTAGTTTAAATTAAGGTTACATATCTACAACTGATACCGTAGCACAAAATAAAGGTACCTACCTACCTACAGTGAGGAAAAAACTAACGGCACTTGGAGGAAAATCACAAGATAGGAAAAAAACATACCTTTGATATGAAAAAAAAATTAACTCAGATATTTTTAATGTTAAATTATGTATGTCGGGAATCGATTTGGGAGTCTATTTTTAACCCCCGACGATAAACGAAGGGGTGTTATAAGGTTGACACGTGTGTGTGTGTGTGTGTGTGTGTGTCTGCTGTGGCATCGTAGCTCCCGAACGGATGAACCGATTTTGTTTTTTTTTGTTTGAAAGGTGAATTTTTCGGGAGTGTTCTTAGCTATGTTTGATAAAAATCGGTTCAACCGTTTCATTGCGTTGAGGGTTTTTTTAATTTTTAAAAAATTAATTAGGGAAGCACTTGTTTTAATTTTTTGTTGGTTAAATTCTTGGCTAAGGATAGTATTATTTTATCTGTGGCTCAGGTAAACTTTTTAAACAATCTGTGAATGCACTTCTTATTTTAAGTCAAATTTTCTATTTCCAATATTTGATGTAGGTAGGTACCTAGTTTACCTACTTTTTTTTTTATGTTAGTTTCGCCGTCGTCGAAATCGATGAGGACTCTATATATATATATATATATATATATATATACTTTTCCTTCAAGTCCCGTTCGTTTCTTCCACCCTGTATAAAGTATATTAAATAAATGCATAGTATTATCAAGTAAGTAGGTACCTACGTACCTTGATAGTTTCGTAATGAAGATAGGTACCTACGTAAGTAGATAAGTTATCAAGTCCCAGCATTCTAAGCAGCAACACTAAGTCGTTCCTTTATAGCTTGTGGTTTGATTGATAAGAAGTACAGGTCGTAAAACGATTAGGTAGGTAGGTAGGTAGCAAGGGCGTAGCGAGGTAGGGGCAGGGAGGGGCAGCTGCCCCCCTTAGAAGAGCGGTCGTTCGCTGGTAAACTGTAATTCTGATGAGCTTCATAGCTTGTGACTCCTCTAAGAACCTATAAGACCTAAGAAACTAACAGGCTTGCTCATGCGAAACTCATAATTTTATTGAATTCTTTATTGCACAAAAAAACAAGGAAATTGTACAAACGGAGGACATAATGCTAAGCAGGATTTTCTGCCAGTCATCCATGAGGATGATACATAAAGGTTGGCATGCTAAAACTAATTACAAAACAAAGATAATATAATACAGCTTAGAAACTAATTAGCTTTAAAATAAAATCATACCTATAACTTACAACATACTTATAATTTAAATGAATAGATAATCGTTCCTAACAAAAAAAATATATAGAAAAACAAAATAAATAATGTAATATTATATAATATATATATATATGTATATCATCTATAAAAAGTATCTAAGATATACATAATGTGTAACTAAGAAAGTAGGTAGTCCTGAGTAGGTAGGAATATAAATATAAAAAAAAAATAACTAGAGTAAATAATAAATAGTAAGTAAGAGGTAGGTACTCAGGAGGTAGAATTTATGTTAAAAACAACGATCAAATCAATATAATCTAGGATCAATATGTCTGCCTCCCCCCCTCCCCCCTCTCCCCACTCTCCCTCTGTATACAATCCTTGTTACACCCGTGGTAGGTAGTGCATACTCTTGCGTAAAATAGTGTAAATAAAGATTACAAAAAGTACATCGTGCCTATCTACTTCATGTAGTAGGTAACTAAGTAAAATATAATAATAATAATAAATAATGCTGGACAGTCCACACAACATTATCCAGCCCCATGCTAAGCAGAGCTTGTGTTATGAGTACTAGATAACTGATATACTTAAATACAATAATATATTACATAGATAGACATTTTTTATTATACATAGAAAATACCCGGAACACCCTGAACAAATATCTGCGCACGCACAAATATTTGTTCCGAGGTGGGAATCGAACCCGCAACCTCCTGCGTCGCAGACCAACCTTCGCCCGCCGCGCCACAGAGGTCGACTCACTCGACATTCATGCATGGGATCTGGATTAGTGTTGTTTTGAGGCCTGTACCTGTACCTATGTACCATACTTTTCGTTGGTTCAACTTACCCCATGTTCAACTCACCCCGAAAAAGATTGCCAAATAGTTTCTATGCACGAAATTGACGACCTCTGTGGCGCGGCGGGCGAAGGTTCGCCTGCGACGCAGGAGGTTGCGGGTTCGATTCCCGCCTCGGAACAAATATTTGTACGATCTGCAGATATTTGTTCCGGGTGTTCTGGGTAGGTTCGACTATCGAACTACTGGTAGGACTGGATGGAATAAACCGTATTTTCTACGTATAATAAAAAAATATCTATCCATGTACCTACCTAATGTATTGTATTAAGTATATCATTTATCTAGTACCTATAACACAAGCTCTGCTTAGCTTGGGGCTAGATAATGATGAGTGAAAAAAAAAGAAGTTTACTCTGCGTAGTTGGACACGATATACTTTCAGATTGGTCCCATTTTCATCATAATCTGGTTCTGATGATGGGATCCATGAGAAATTGAGGGCACTCCTCAAATATTACAGGCACACATAGTGATTTTGGTATTTTCAGCAACAAGTCAAGCATGTGCCATTCAGAAAGTGCCATTTGGTGAAGTGGAACTGATGAAGTCGGTTTTTGTTCGAGAATTATTTTAAGTCACTTGCTTTGGCCCCCTAGGCCGCAAAGAATCGACACCATCTCGACTGATTGATGTATCTCAATCAGACAGAACCTATACGGAAAGTCTGAAGAGCTACACGATGGCCAGTCCATATATACCATCCGCGGCCCGTGGCAAATTCGAAAATTTAAAAAAAATTAGTTGTGGGCCCGTTGCAAATTCGCAAGTTTTAAAAAAAAAATGTTGTCTCTCTTTGTATTTTAAGCAGAACTTATAAAAATATACTTTTCAAATAAAATAAAATAGTCAGGTATAAAGTAAAAAAAAAATTTTTGAGCTCGCGGCCTCTTATGCCGGGGCCCTCTTGGGTCGGGGGCCCGTGGCATTTTGCCAGCCCTGCCACCCTATTGTTACGCCACTGATGATGGCCGAAAGGGGTGAAGTTGCGCGGTTCAAGGGCCGCCTGTCACGTGATCCCCCGGGCCGCGACGCGTCGGCTATCACACGTAGCTCTAACTTGCAGCGCGTTTTGTTCGTTCGTTTCGTATGAGGTAGTGCTGGCCTCTGGTGTCAGAGTTTGTCAAGCCGCCCGAGGGCCTCTGACATGGCTTATCGACTGCTATTAATCAATAACAGCCGGGACCGACAGCTTAACGTGCCCTCCGAAGCACAGAGCGATGGAAATCCGCACATAACTTAAAAAAGTCATAGGTGCGGAGCCTAGGATCGAACCCGGTATCGTTGGATTCTGAGTTGCACTATTGAACAACACTGTAAACATTTGTTTCATGTGTGTGTGTTTATCATAGCTAAACTGATGATATTTATGAGATACTATCAATTAACACATGTGTTTTAGGTCTCCTAGTTCTCGCGAACTCAACTTTTGCTATATGAAGAAGTGTTGATGAGATGTAATGGGCAAAACAAGATTAAAAAAAACGCCGCGATCGTGAGCATCCACCATAAGTTATAAATCTTTATCGAATACTGATTATCCAGGTTTTTTATAATGTTTTTTTTTTTAATGGTATATTTGGAATAGTGGTGTTTATGTTAGTAAGGTATTTATGTTTCTATGTGCTTATTGTTTAGGTTTATTGCAATTCTCAATAAGCCTGAAATAAAGATTGAATTTGAGTTTGAATTCCAGTCGAATCTCCGCCGCGCTGGGCGTAGAATGGGCGCCTCTGCACGTGCCAATGGCTCGTCGCCTGCAGACCCTGGCTGCCGCGATCTGGATGAGCATCATCCTTCTAGGAGAGGGGCTTGCCATCTACCTGTTCATCCAGCTCGTGTACTCCCGCTACTGGTGGATAGCGCTGCTGTACGGCTACTGGATGCTGAATGACGTGTTTACGTGCAATCGAGGAGGCAGGAAGTAAGTACCTACCTAATACATGATAATAAAAGTAAAAATGCTGTGATTCCTACTGCTCAGACAAATTACGGTAATTGGTCAAAAAATATATTATTTAATCGTATATTAATAACAGTAGTAATAAAGTTAATTGCACCAAAAATTGAGGAAATACTAGCTAAATGAAGAGAAAAAATTCTTTTACTATGATATATTCTGTGCTAATACCTACTTTTCAATAGAACCGGGATATTTACCATGATTTTTAGGGTTACCTTATTACTAAGACTCCACTGTCTGTCCGTCTGTCTGTCTGTCTGTCTGCCTGTCCGTCTGCCTGTCCGTCTATCACTATATAGGCTTTATCTCATGAACCGTGATAGTTAGAAAGTTGAAATTTTCACAGTTGATGTATTTCTGTTGCCGCTATAACAAAAAATTACAAAATAACAGAATAAATATTTAAGGGGGCTCCCATACAACAAACGTGATTTTTTGCTCGTTTTTTCTCGGTATTGATAACGGCAACAGTTAGACGCTTGAAATATTCACAGAATATTTAAATATATGTTCACTTTAAAAATAAATAATTAAATTAAAATAAAACAAATATTTTAAGGGCATTAAAACAAATATTTACTGGCTCCCATACAACAAACGTGTTTTTTTTTGCCGTTTAGATACTGGTACGGAACCCTTCGTGCGCGAGTCCGACTTGCAATTGGCCGTTTTTTTTTTTATTTATTTTTTTAGTTTTTATTGGTCCCGGTACCTACTTATATCGGCTCAGTTACATGCGCCATTTCCCGTGATCATGGCGCATGTAGCTGTGCCGAAATCGGTAATCATCAAAACTCGAAAATCATGGTAAATATCTGGTTTCTGGTGAAAAGTATGTAACATAACCATGATACCTACCACCAGTAGTACCTACCAGTACCTTCTTAGTGATATAATAATAATCTAATGATCAATCATTTAAAATATGACATTTATAAATAACTAGCGACTTGCCCCGGCTTCGCACGGGTAGCCCCCGGTGACCCCCCCCCCCCCCCCATGTCAATCTCCTGGTTCTAAGCTACCTCCCCACCAATTTTCAGCCAAATCGGTTCACCCGTTCTTTAGTTATAAGTGGTGTAACTAACACGACTTTGTTTTATATATATAGATTTAAATAATTTTGTGACATGCCGTGTATTGACATTTTTAATTTTTTGTAATATTTTTTTATTTTAATTTAACCTGTGTTGTTTGTTTAAATAATTAAATGATTTGTTAAGTCCAGCAGTGGACTTCCACAGGTTGATGATGATGTCATATTTCTCAATGTTAGTTAGTTTGTAATATTCAGTTGTAATTATTCTTACTAACCATAGTGTATAGACAATATTATGTATTTTTCTAACCCAATGATACTTGTTGATTGAATAAATGAAATATACGGGTCGTTCGTTTTCGTATGAGGTTAGTGCTGGCCTCTGGTGTCAGAGTTTGTCAAGCCGCCCGAGGGCCTCTGACATGGCTTATCGACTGCTATTAATCAATAACAGCCGGGACCGACAGCTTAACGTGCCCTCCGAAGCACAGAGCGATGGAAATCCGCACATAACTTAGAAAAGTCATTGGTGCGGAGCCTAGGATCGAACCCCGTATCGATAATATACGGGTGTTATGGTACCATGGTACTCGTAGTTTCTGATACCCACGACACAGGGAATCCTAGTGTGAGATCAGGACTATGTATGTGACTGTTGGGTGTTATGTTATGTTATAGTTCTCTTCATATCTAGGCAACTTCTAGCTTTTGTTTGAGGCCATAGTTAGCGACCACGTCTCATTACCGTAAGTCATCATTAGTCAACACGCACTGATTTTAGACTTTTGTGTGCTTTTGTCTAAAGGCATTGTGGTATCCGTGACGAGAAATATGGCATAGTTTCCCGAACGCTGCCTATCCTATAAGCTGGATTCGTCAGCTAACCTCTTTCACGAAGTTGGGTCTGAGTAACTAGTTTACTTTCGTCTTGAGGCTCTGTGATTTCTGAGACGAGAAGATAGATATATAGATAGAGAAACACTTTATTGCACAACAAATAAAAAGATAATAGAACAAAAAACAATAACAGTAATATACAATGAGCGGTCTTATCGCTAAAAGCGATCTCCTCCAGACAACCTTTGGATAGACAGGATAATACAAAAATCAAAAGACGACGGTGTACCTACAAGTAAACATACCTACATAAATATATACCCCTAGACCTAACTATAGTTATATTATACTAATAACTAAACTACAACTAACTAATATACCTACTTAGAGTCCGCGACAGGGCTAAAGTCCGGTGACTAGGGGCGCTAGTTTCTACGCGCAAAAGTGCAAAATCGAAAATCTACCTCTGTTATCCGTTAGTTCCTCAAAAGGCCGTCGGACTTCAGTCGTGGCGCGGACTCTATACCTAATAATAACCAAAAAAATTGTTATTTTTTTTGTAAGAATTTATATTTAGCTAAAAAAATATTTTCTTTTTATTCCAGGATAGAATGGGTTAGAAACTGGTCAATATGGCGTTACTATAGCGCATACTTTCCAATGAATTTAGTCAAAACCACAGAACTGGATCCATCGAAGAATTACCTATTTGCATGCTACCCTCACGGCTTACTATCGCAAGGCGCGCTCTGTTCCTTCGCTACGAACGCGCTGGATTTCACCAAGAAGTTCCCCGGGATGAATCCGAACTTCAGCACCCTAGGAGGACACTTCCTGGTGCCATTCTTCAGAGATTTTATACTATCCTTGGGGCTGCGTTCGTGTGACGAAGATAGTCTTTTATATTTTCTGGATTCGAAGAAGTTCAAAGGCAATTGCTTGGCGCTGATGATTGGCGGTGCGGCCGAAGCGCTGGATTCACACCCTGGCCAGTACACAGTGATATTGAGCAGGAGGAAAGGATTCGTCCGGGTGGCCATGAACTCAGGGTAAATCTACTTTATTTAATTGTGCTTTGTAGTTCGTTCGACAAATTGGAATTAAGTAGGTAGGTACTTAGTAGTTACTATCCTCATACATATCTTCAGCAGCGAAATTATAATGCTATAAGAATGGGGAGCCAAAACTAATCTCAGATGGCGCCACCATCACTGGTGCTTGTCATTTTAGTGGTCTTGTCTTTTTCTCATCAGAAGGGAAACGGTGTGTACCTTTATTTACACTGAAATGCACTACACAGGGGCATGTTTTATACCAGACATTATTTAATGTTTATTTACTAAAATTATCCATTGATATTTGACATGCATGACATATTTTTTTTAACATTGATTGACCTTTGTTTGGCTACGAAACAACACCAGCGATTATGCGCCACCTAGCGTGATAAATAAGCAGTGTGTCTCCCCATTGAAGTGGCAATGGACCGCCTATGACGACCTATGACGACGTCTGTGGCGCAGCGGGCGAAGGTTCTACTGCGACGCAGGAGGTTGCGGGTTCGATTCCCACCTCGGAACAAATATTTGTACGATCTGCAGGTATTTGTTCAGGGTGTTCTGGGTATTTTCTATGTATAATAAAAAATATCTATGTAATGTAATGTATTGTACGAGTATATCAGTTATCTAGTACCTATAACACAAGCTCTGCTTAGCTTGGGGCTAGATAATGCTGTGTGAACTGTCCAGCATTATTTACTGTTATATTTATTATTTAATGGGCAGACCTTATAGCTGGCAGACAGAACTGATAACCGTTGGAGAATAAAGATTCTCGAGTGGCGACCACAAACCGGACGACGCAGAATCGGAAGGTCTTGATGTACTAAATACATTATAGAGGTTGCGGGAAGTCGGTGATTGGAGGCGGCTCAAGATCGTTCGTCGTGGCATTCTATGGGGAGGCCTTTGTCTAGCAGTGGACTTCTGTAGGCTGACGATGATTATGAGTTACTAGGTATTTATAGACCTTTGTTTGACCACGATCTCACCTGTTGGCAAGTGACGATGTGGCTGAAGATGGAGCACAAAGGTCTAGAAGGCGCCTATTCACTCTAGACTTGAATATACCCAGATTTATTGAAATTGGTTGAATAATTTTTTATGGAGTTTGCATTGTGCCCGCGCAATGAATAAGGTAACGGCCTTCTTTGTTCCTGGAGAGTGATTTGGGAGCGACTGTCCTAGACGCCTGATTAACTAGCTGCAGGGTCAATGCAACATTAGGAGGCATCTCTAACCGCTAGGTACCACAGATTAAAATAATACTATCCGCTACTTAGTCTAATCACAGAATAAATAATAAATAAAAAAATAAATAAATAATGCTGGACAGTTCACACAACATAATAACAGTAGGTGCGAGTCTAATTCACTCCATCGTTTAAAACATGAGATTCGCAAAATATTCATAACCTGAATATTCGTAAAATACCAGATTCGTAAAATATGAAAGTAGGTACAGTTTAATTAAAAAAGTTGGGAGGTTCTCTAAAGGTATATAGTCTTAGCTTACGCGATTAGACCTCTTGGTGATTTCTTGGCTATAGCGCCATCTCTTGGAAGAGAGTTTCGTCACTTCGTGACAGCATTTGCTGCAATGTGACAATAGATGTCAACCACAGTTCTCATTGACTGTGGGAACGGAAACATGATTTGTTCCCAGGACCTCATACATATACACACGCCTTTTTCCTCGTAGGGTTAGGTAGAGCCTCAAAAGGTCTCTTTTCACGGCCCTGGAGTTCGACTGGAAAGTATTCTAGAAAGTTCGTATTCTACATATATACCCCTTCATGAACAGTGCAAATCTTTTAATTTCAGAGCGTCACTGGTCCCTGTATTCTCATTTGGCGAAACAGATATCTTCAAACCGTTCGGGAACCCTGTCGACAGTCTCCTAAGAAGATTTCAGGAGAAAGTGAGAAAGTTGACAGGCGTCTCGCCCATGATGCCGATTGGACGAGGAATGTTCCAGTACTCCTTTGGACTGCTGCCTTTCAGGAACCCTATCACTACTGTCGGTGAGTTGCTTATGAATTTCTGAAACCTTGTCGCCGTCTGTGTGTGACAAAAAAAAACGGCTGGATTTGATACATAGGTACCTACTTACATACATATACAGGGTGTCCCATATTTAATGGATAATCCGGCAAGTGCATAAAGGGGGGAGCAAAGCTGCACAGAAAAAAAAAACAAATATACCTGGAAATACGACACTTTGAAAAAAATAAAAAAAATTGCTGCCTATGCGCACATTGTTGGACACTACAACCACAAATTGAGGAATTAACAATAGTTTTTTTTCTGTGAAATGTTCCTGAATGTTGGGCCTTGCCAACGTGCTACCCAATTCATGACTGGCTATTGCTGTTTTTTTTATTAAAGGTTTTAAAAAGCCAGAGTAGCAAATGTCTGTTTCTAAAGTCTAAGTTGGAGCACCTCCAGTGAAAAAAAAAACGTATAGTGACCTGGGTGGCCAACCATTTTAAAAACAATCCTTTATGCAGTTTCTAAAAAAGTATTACACACGATATTTTTGTTTGAAAATTATTAAGTAATTGCTATGTGACATAATGGAAACGTATTTTTAATAAAATAAATATTATATAAAAACGGGAAATTTTCACGTACCGTTAAATCGATGTAAGCACCGACATAGTTTCGACCCGTTTCGAGAGTCTTTTTCAAGGTGAGTGAACGCGACGCACTCTACCCGTGCTAAGCGAGACGCGAGCACCTATGTTTGTCTGGGTGGAATCCGGGTATAATCTTGCAACTGAATTTTAAAGCAGTTATCCTCAATCGATTGAGCTGAAATTTTACATACTTACCTGTCAAGTTCCGATGACAATACAATATGATGGTGACAGCGAGCTGATCTGATGATGGAGACAGACGGTGGACAACGGAACTCCTCGATGGATAATAGTAGACTGGCCGTGTTTAGGCTCATTTTGATCAGCACACGGTTACGATCACTAATTTTATGAATGCTTCTATTGAAAAATATTTTTTTTACAAAAAAAAATGTTTGTTTTTCAATTTGGTGAGCGATATAGGTATCGATTGTTCTGTTCGATAATGAGGTTGAAATATTTGTGGTGGAAAATTTTCCGGAAAAATTGCATCTTTTTCGTTTCTAGTACCCTGTCGGGTACTGTTGTCGGACGTGTAACCCAGCGCCTGCGCACCACATTGATCTATGAGATTGTCATCTGTAGATTGCTATTATAATTATGAAAGGTGCTCTCGTCAACTTATAATTACCTACCCACGTAACAAATTAAATATTGCAAATTAAACTGTTGAGCTACCACTGCAAACGTAGACTGTAATCTGGAAACGTATCTAAAGATATCTCATCTGATCTAAATCACAAAGTACCAGATGGAAGCTGGTTGCATTGCCTCGCTGACCTGCAATGCCATGTCGTTGAGGGTATTATGAGCCAGTTCTTGGGTCACGCAGCACGTGTCGCTGACAGACGTACTGATGATTTGGAATAATTAATGATTGATGTTTATTTATTTATTTCTTACAAGCTATCTTCGCTTCGCTGAAAAGTATGATAACTTCCGGAAGAAATTATCGAAATGATAGTGACACCTGCATCAAAATACGTTGCGTATTTCAGAAGAACTAAGCGGAAAGACAAACAGACGCGGACTCTAGAGTTTTCCCAAAAAAATATCCCATAGCTTACGTAAATATGCATTTTTAGCAATGAATTTTGATGAATTGTTGCTTAGTGTTGATAGAGCACAACAATAGGTATTTTTAACCCCCGACGCAAAAACGACGGGGTTTTTATAAGTTTGACGTGTCTGTGTGTGTGTCTGTCTGTGGCATCCTGAACGGATGAACCGATTTTCGTTTTTTTTTGTTTGAAAGGTGAATTTGTCGGGAGTGTTCTTAGCTATATTTGATCAATATCGGTTCAGCCGTTTCATTGCGTTGTGGGTTTTTTAATTTTTACAAAGTTAATTACTTGTGATGGTATAGTAGAATTTAAATTTAATGTGCGCTGTGATCACCAATCCGCTTGTTAAGCTTATTGGATTAGAGTGGATTATTGGCAAAGCCCCCCCTTTGATAGGGGAGGCCTCGTCCAGCAGTAAACCTACCAGCTGATGAATGAGTGTGTTTCTATAACAACGCTCAAGAGTATATCGCGAGTGATTTGTAAACTTTCCGCGACTCGCGTATAGAAAAATCTTCGCTCGTCAGTACCTACTGTACTAAGATGCCTTGCATGTTCATTTCAGTTGGCGTTCCAATGGAAGTGAAGAAAAATCTAGAACCTACTAAAGAGGAAATAGATGCTGTCCACGCTGAGTTCTCACAACGCCTTCTAGAATTATTTAATACTGAGAAAAAGAACTACTTGAAAAACTATGAAGATGCACGCTTAGATATAATTTAAATGTTAAGAAGGAAGAAGGTGCGTATAAACTCTGTATACGGGTGTTAGTTCCTCATATATTTATGAAATTATTTACTAATGTTCGGTTTTAATAATGGAATAGATCACAAGAATAAGATAAGGAATAAAATGTGCTGATTTAAATTATAATTTGGCTCATATTATGCCATCGATTCTAGAATTTAATTAATTTGAAATTAATATTAATAATACAATAACTTTTATATTTTGAATATTTGAGATTCTTATATATATCAAAATACACTGTTTTAAATTTAAATAATAGATTTAAGGTTGTTATAATTAATCTTTTGAAAAAACTATTTAAATTAAGTTTATTGTGTTCATTCAGAACTAAGTAGGTTTAGGATTACCACTGGGTCAATTATTGGTAATTTTAGTCTGTAAATGAAACCAATCACAAATTTTTCTATTTTTATAATTTATTTACATTTTATATACAGCGTTAACATTAAACACGCTTGTCTTAGCGCAAATTCAACTCGGATTGAGCATATTTTTAGTGGCATCAAATGTACTAAAATTACAACATAGCATTACCTATCTGTGTATTTTTTAAATCCAATCTAAACAAAAACATTATTTAATGCTTCCTATTTTGTTACAATTTCATCACTGATGCCTTCTAAACGTCTCATATTGAAGGCATTCAAATAAAATACACAATATACACGAGCGGGAATGATACAGAATATTTAGGGCGTGTTGCTACGTTACCATTCTCTTAACGTGGAACTTCGGAATTATCTCCTTTACACCGGTACTGACGGTGTTGTTCGTGTCGTTCGTTCGTTGCTTTACGCACTGATAATACCTTCGCCAGTTCAAATACAAGGTAGGCATCATAAATAAATTTTAAGACGGAAATTTTCGGCAATATTTTTCTTAAACTATAAAATTAGTTTAATATTGATTCACAATATTAATATTCAAAGTTTATTATTTTTCGAGTGTAAACCACACTTTATAGATAACATTAAATTTAAATGTGACCCAAAAATTCCGTTCCAGAGACAAAATTTGAGGGCACTATCAACTCGGCTATAGCGCCGATGAGAGCCATCTACAGGTGTTTCATTTGGAAACCTTCTGTTCAATGTCCGAGATTTCGTTCGAACGATTGACAAGAGATGACACCACTGCTATTTCATCAAGGTTTATTATTTTTGGAGACTAAACCACACTTTATGGATACCTAACATTAAATTTAAATGTGACCCAAATGCGTTCCGCTGGAACGGAATTTTTGCGTCACATTTAACTTTAATATTGATACTGATTACATTCAACAATTATGTTGAATATAACCCAACCGAAAATACCATCGCTAACTTAGTCTTGAAGAAATCGTTAATGTAGGTATCTTATAATAGGACAACGCATATAATCTAGTATAGTATTCTTTTATCTGTGGTATGGCTAAGTAGAAAATGTGTAACGTAGCAAACACGGGCGTCAGTCCAGATCCCGCCTCAAATATTCACTCGAAAAACTCGAGCTCCAGAACAAAACCACTCTAAATAAACTTAAATCACGCATATTGACAATAACGAAGTAAGAAAACCACGAAAATAGCAGTCATATAACACTCGAGACTCCTAGTCAAAATATAGTTCAAGATAATTTATTACACACAATTTATTTTCACGATGTTGTAGAAATTATACTCAGCTATTTATAATAACCTACATCTAGATTTGTAAAGGATTTTTCATAGACTGAAGATGAATCAAGATCGAATAAAATTGTTCAAGAGCTCAAAAATACAAACATAAACTTAACAAAGGCTGAACGAACAGTACCTAAATGGCTATAGACATGATTAAAATATAACAAGAGATAATCGGTGTAAACAAATCTCGATATGAAATGGATTCAGTTACACTGGAAATAGGTCTCACTCTTAACAGCCATACAGATTTCTACCGAAAAGTTATTACAGTCTTAGCGAAGGTAATAATAAATTTAAAATGCCACAGATAGAATTATTTCTAATACGTTCTATGGTCAATCAGTGTTTGAAGCCTAATCAAGGCATAGCCGTCTAACAATGAGTTTGATCCCAAGAACGTGTTACATTAAAAATAACGTCCATCGACATCCTGTAGGGACGCCATCGATGGATCTTCACTAGCTCGTAATGTCGTAAGCCGTTACATGCCTCAAAGGGCTGTCACTATCATAGAAAAGTCAATGTCAATATCTCGCGAAGTGAGTCTCACGCTTGTTTGGGGTGCGGCGCCGGCGCGGGCGGCGCTGGTTTGAAGCACTGTAGTAAGAACGCCGTGTACATCACAAAAGCTATTGAGAGCGCTATCAATGCGTACATGAATATATTTAGCTCTGGCTGCCTAAATCTGTTCTTCCGCAACCATTCCAACACTTCGTCTTCGGACATGAGCTCACCTGAAAACAAGCATCCGTTAGTACCAAAGTTCACTTCTGCAATTTTATTTATATAATCTAAGTCTTAGGTACCTCGGTAGATACTCGGGAATCGCTTCCTGAAGTATACGATAGCCGGCAGCTTGGTGACTCCCCATTTGCGGGCGTAACGCGGGTCTTGCATCTTCACGAATGTAATGTCCATGTTGTCAGTTTCGCTGTCGATGTTCTCCAATTTCTCCAGGACCTCTCGGCTTTCTATTGATTTTTCATCTGAATAACAAATTAATTTTAAAATCAAATACTACTGGGTTTGGAGGGCGTGCATATACATAAACTTTATAAAATAAACTTACAGAAATAAACTGCCAAGAATTCGTTTTCCTCTAGAAGCTTGTCCAACATCTTTCGGTTGACCTCCTCAATTTCGTTTTTGATTTCAAAAACATCCTGAGAAGTCAGCCACTGTAATACTCGGTCCACTTGGTGAAGGTCTCCGTCGTATAGCATCGGCGACTGCTTTCGGAAGTAGACGAGAGATGGTATGTTAACGATGTTGTAAGTAGTCGCTGCCTCAGCACTTGCTATTTTGACGAAATCTATGCCATATTGATCGACTTCGCCGTCTATTTCTTCGAGAGCTTCAAGGATTTCTTCACATTCAGAACAATCGTCATCGTCGTCTGGAAATATAATTTAGATATTATTTATCAGTCTTCTTTATACACTGAATGAGTTAAGAAACGTCTGACCACTTACAGAAAAATACAACTAGTAAAGGTGACTCCTGGAGTAGTCTTTCCAACATTCTGTCGTTGACAGATTCTATTTCATCAGCGAGTTCACGATTGTCGTCGTCAATAAGCCATTCCAGAATGGATTCTTCATTTTGTAAATCACCTTCAAATAGCAGAGGGTTGCCATTTCTGTGAATGAAAATAATTCAATAATAATCATGCTCATGTTTGCCATTGTGCCGTAGACAATTTATCTCACCTAAAGTAGACCAGTGCTGGGAAAGTCTTGATAGAATATCTCTTAGCGAGTTGAGGATCTTGAATCTTTACCATGTGAATACCGTAGACATCACACTCGTCATCGATGTTTTCTAGGTCCTCCAGGATGTGGTCACATATGTGACAGTTAAGTTTATCTGAAAAGAAGATTGTAATTTAATTTTCATTCTTCTCAGGAAGATAAGGGATAGAAGGGTAGATGTTTTTTGGATACTTACAAAAGTAAACAGCTAAATATTGAGTTTCCTCTACCATCCTTTCCAGCATTACTCTAGTAATTAGTTCAATTCGATCCTCAGTTTTCTGCGTGATCAACCATTGCAAAACTTCCTCTTCTTCCGCCAACGAGCCCTCATACACATTCGGCACGTTTGTTTCAAAATACACTAGCACTGGGAAGTCCGTAACTCCATACGATTCGGCGATAGCGAAGTCCTGGGTTTTGACAAACTTGATTCCATGCCTATCGCAGTCATCGTCAATATTCTCAAGTTCCTCCAAGATGCCGACGCATTGCTCGCATTCAGTACCATCTGAAACTTCCAGATTTGTCACCAATTAAGGTGTAACGATGATTTGTGAGCATTCCTCATTTATCAAAATACTGTCTACGTTTGAACTAAACACGTGGCGTGTAGGTACTATTTGGAACAACAAAAGTGCAAAGGAAATCAAAATACAAGAATGCTACCAAAATTAAGTTCACAACACCTGAAGAACATAATAAATTACAATGATACCAAATGTATAAACGAAAATAATGGAAATAAAAGAAAGGTTCCAGTTTTTTTTAGGAAATACATAATGCATCTAATAATGAATACGCAAATCATGCTACATGCTGCAGTTGCAGGATCCAACAATACTGAATCAAATGCAGGTGAACAAACTCCAAAAATAGTTTTGATATTCTCAATAGGTATGGATGTACCCTCTTGTTCCACTTCTTCATCTTCAGTTGGCTTCTCTTTCTTTTTGCTTGACTTTCTCGCTGCTTTTGAATCGCAATAATCGCACAAAGTTTTGTTCCCTGTTTTCATTGAGAGTAATTTGTGTTAATAATGTTAAAGGTCTGCATTTGTATAGTCAACCAACATACGAAAATTGCAAATTGGACGAACCTTATTTGCCTCACGGAATCTGTTACAAAAGCTTGTATAATCATACTGTATATTCTAATTACAAAATGTAAACGTTGTATTCTGTACAATGTACCTAGTTAGTTGTGTCATGGAAAGAGTAAGAGATTGGTCAGTAAGAATATTCATTAGCAACTCACAGAAGTAAACCGCAAGTGACGATGACTCCTCGATAAGATCCAATAGTTCCTGACCTTCCAAAGCTTCGATGACGTCACCGGCTGGATTTTTCTGCGTCAATAGCCAACTCAACAGCTGTTGTTCATCGTATAAATCACCTGTAAGTGCAGTTTTGTTTATTGATTAGATCGTTTTGTTGTCAAATTGCAATGTTTATTATGTTTAAACTGTTTACGTTACCGGCGTAAATCACTGGATCTTTAGAGCCGAGTTTGAAGAATAAGACGGCTGGGAGCGCAAACACTCCGTGTTCTTTGGCCATTTGCCGGTCGTCTATCTTCACGAAGTTAATGCCGGCGCCGTCTGCATCGTCGTCTATGTGCTCAATTTCCGCAAGCACTCTGGGGCACTGTTTGCAGTCATTACTGTCTAAAACATTTATATGTGCAATACAGTTGATTTTACATTTATGACAATCATCAATAACAATATTTTCGAGTATCGTGATTCTGTAGCCAGATTAGAAGTTATATTGAAAAATAACTCACAAAAGAACACGGCTACGTAGTCAGACGTCTGTCGTATCTTCTGAAACATTTTCCTGTTGACCTTCTCTATGTGGTCTGTCAGTTCCATGTTCTCAGGGTTAGTCAGCCAATCCAATATCTCTTCTTCGTCGTCAATGTCTCCATCGTAGTTTATGTATTTAGTTTTTCGGAAATATGTTATTCCTGGTGGGTTTCTGAACCCGTATTTCTTGGCCATCAGCCGATCACTGCATTTGACTATTTTTATCCCGTATTCTGCTGCTTCATCATCAATCAATTCTACGTGTCTTAGAATTTTCGGACTATCTGGATCGTCGTCTTTATCTGCAACGTAATATAATATAATATGTATTGACATTGGGATCTTCAAAACAGCCTGTTTAATAGTCTCAGTGAAATAAAGTACTTACAGAATATAACTGCTAAAAATTCCTTCGTCTCGATGTACGTGAACAATTCATCTCTATCTATTTCTTCTATACTTTCGTCATTTTTCTGTTTGACCATCCAATCCAAAACTTCAGATTCGTCCAAAAGATTCCCTAAAATATTTTGACAGTTTACTAAATGCTGAAACCCTATATAAAAGTTTTAAAGAAACCACATCCGTATAATTGATTTGGAAACTCACCAGCTTAAATCCAATAAGGCATGCGCGGATACGACTAATAAACCATGCTGACATCATTCGTTTGATTGAAATGAGTAATGACAGAGTTTTAATATATTTTTTATTTAATTAACAAAAATGTTGTTCCAGCGCCGACTCAACAATTCAACGTAACAAATAAATTAAACATACATGCAAATTTTCTGCCAAACATTACAACTTACATCTCGACATCATTGTCTACAAAGTTAGCACTGTCACGAGTTTTAGAAAAGTATTGGATGACTATTTTAACACAGTGAAAAAGACAGTATTGAGCATACAACTTTTAGTCATCCAATACTGACTCCAATCAAATTACTGAAGAAATTACAATTGTATTGCACTTCATACCGGCACTGAGCTAAAGTTAATAAAAAAAATTGGTGTTGTTATAAAACATTAACAACTATAGCTTTAATTCTAAAAGTTAAAGTAACAAGTTTACGAAATGTCGCATTACAAAATAATGAGATTCCATGAAGACTAGAAAACTATATGAACATGAAATCCTTACAACAAATTATAAGTCTTTCAAGGTGGCACGGCAAAATACAAAAAGAAATGCCTTCGAGTTGTTATGTTACATCTCATTTCACTTTAATTTCTAAATATTGGAATCACTTAACAATCAATATAACGATTTGTACACCTGCTATGTCACTAGACATCCAATATTTAGTCTCCACATGATCTTCTTATTGTAAAGCACAAATATGTGCTTGATTAAAGATGAATTAGCGTGGACTGTATTCGCTCTTTCAGTGATCGCAGCGTTTTGAAAAGTAACTGAACAGGTCGAATGTGCGAATACAGACCACGTACAACATGTTACAACATTCAACCCTGTTAAGTGCTTGCGGGATCAAGGGACACGAGGTTATTGAAAAGCTAGCAATGTTAATGAGTAATGATAAATCGATGCAACATTAGAACACTACGGATACTATTACGGCTCAAGAGATAATGGCAAGGAGTCTTAATGTAATAACAATCGTGTCCGCTTGACGCCTCGCGTGCACGCCCAAGCTTGCGCCGGTATCGTAAGATGCCGAGGCAAGCGTTATTACTTCTAGAATATTACAGTTTACCACCACCAAATGTTCTCAGAATCGAGTAAACCTTTTTTTCCCTTGGACGGTTTGTCCGGTTTAGCGAGCGCCTTGTTTTTACCCTTGGCCAGCTTCTCAGAATTTTTTGATTTGTCCTTCTCGATGTTCTTGGACGGCATCTTGGTCGGCGTGGCTTTGGCTACTTTTGTCAGACTTTGGACTTTAGTAGGACAGCACTGGTAGGGTTCGTAAGTCATTTTTGGGACCGCCGGTTTCGCCCCCAATCCAATGTAGAAACAGCGATCGCCTGCAGTCAGTAAAAATTGGAGGTTTACAACCCGTATAAACGGTAGAGAAAAGAAAGTTAACTGCGAGTTAATACTGTGCGGGTTTGGAAGCGCCTATTGTTAAGCGCTGTTAATTCTAGAATGAATATGTTAGTAAGTTTAAGAATTGAAAACATTTAATCGGTAAGCGCTCGCGAATGACTGCAGGCGACAGCTAGTCTTAAGAGAGGGACCCATGCGGGGCCTTGACCATGCAGATGTGTGACGGGGAGCGTGCCTCCGTGCTCCGTGCGGGATCTCGAGAGCAATCTACTCATTTACCTGTAAACATTCGTTTTATTCTACCAAAAAAACTATCGTCTTCGTTATTGTTATCATCTTGGTTGTGACTTCGTACGATTGTACCTACTTTCGCTTTAGGCCATTTTCTTCTCTTCTCATCGTCGTCTTCATCTTCTTCACCATCGTCATCTTCGTCATCATCGTCATCGTCACTGTCGTCATCATCACCATCGTCATCATCAACTTCGTCATCGTCATCGTCGTTGTCGTCATCTTCACCGTCATCTTCGTCTTCGTCATTTTCGTCATCGTCATCTTCGTCATCGTCATCGTCATCGTCGTCATCGTCGTCATCGTCATCATCGTCATCATCGTCATCGTCGTTATCGTCTTCATTGTCAATTATCTTGGCTGATCTTGTGACTAATTTAGGATTTTGGGATTTTAAATTAATAGGTTTCCTGGGAGCAAATCTATGACCAAGGTTTTTCAAATCCATGGTATTTTTATATTTTCTTGAGTAAGAGTCGTTTTCATCATCGTCATCTACTTTTTCCATAGGCTTACTGCCGGGAAAACCTACTTTCAGATTACTTTGTTTTGTATTTATTTCCAATCTACGGCTAGGGATTTTTAAACGAACTATGTTTTGTTTTTTATCAGTATTTTTTGGGTATTTTTCATCTTCATCTTCATCATCTTCGTCATCATCGTTGTCGTCATCATCATTGTCGTCTTCAACATCTTCGTCATCGTCGCTATCATCTTCATTGTCTTCGTCGTCATCGTCATCTTGTTCATTGTCATCATCATCAGGCGAGTATTTCTTTTTGTTTTGCCTTTCTTGCTTATTCTTATCAACATCGCCGGGAAACCTTATCTCTAAGTTTCCCATTTTCTTCCATTGGGCAGGTTTACTACTTTTAGCGTTTCCTGTATTTGCTGTCGTAGTTGCAAACCCTGAGGCTTTTTTATCACGATCTGCATTGGCCTTTGATTTAATATTAGCTTTATTTTTGCGTTGGCTATCTTCACCTGCAGGCATTAGTAACTGTCATGCAAAATGACACAGCTCAAACATTGAGAATTTAAGGCGTAAAGAAGTGTACGGTTTTGTCATAAGAACAAGAATTAAGAATGATGTCATGCACGTATAATTTGTAACAGAAGTACATTATTAATATCTTAAATTCGGCCTTAAAGAAAAATTTCAATTTCAATTATATGGATGTGGATTCTTACTTTTTTGATCTACAAGCCACTGAAGAACCTTATTTTCGTTCTTTAAGTCACCTATAAACAGGATACATAGTTATTTACACATTTTCAATCATTCACGAAAATTACATAAGATTTTTGTATGCTATCAAAAAATAGAATCCAGCTTAAAGATTTCAGCTTAAAAAACTATATAACTTACCATCGTACATAATAGGTACTCCAGTTTCGTAATATACCAATGCTGGAAAACTAAATATTCCGATATCAGATGCTAATTTCGAGTCCTTTGACTTCACAAACTGAATGCCGTGTTTGTCGGTATCATCATCTATGGTTTCCAACTCTTCAAGAATGTCATCGCAAGTGTCACAATCTTCACTGTCTGTAACAAAGTAACATCAAAACATCATAATTATGGATAACGATTTAGACGCCCTTGTTTGAACATATTAATTTAAATCATACTTACAGAAGAAAACTGCCAAATGTTCTACGTTATTAATAAGATCCTTCAAAGTCTTCCTATCAACACTCTCAATAACATCAGGCTGCGTATCATGGAGCTCCAACACCCATTTGAGAATAGCTTCTTCATGCATCAGATCTCCTTCGTAAATAGTCCTGAACTTATGTCTGTAGAAGGCTAAGGCTGGTAAGTCGGAAAGATCGTATTCCTTATCAATGCCTTCGTCGGATGTCTTTACGAAGTCGATGTCCTTTTCCTCGCATTCGTCGTCGATGTTTTCAAGCTCACTGAGAATTTTCTGTGACTTCTTGTCGCCTTCTTTGTCTGTAGTATAAAACAGTTGCCTTGTTGATTGTTATTACCATTAATAAAAAAAATAGTGCTATGAAATTAGATTTAAAGTTTAAATATTCGTTAGTGAAACTAACAGATAATTTTGCCAATCAATAAACTTTGCTAATTCCATTAAAAGATGAATATTTTGAAAGATTACTCACAGAAAAACACAACAACGTGGTCATTTTCTTCCAAGATTTTTTCCAACATTTTGGAGTTGACTTCCTCAATCTTGCCGGGGATCTCGAGCGTGTTCTCGTCGGTCAACCACGACAATACTTCGTCTTCATCTTCGATGTCGCCTGCAATGCAACACAAATCATAAGAAATCCATAAGAGCAAATTAGAAACATTAATTTGATTCATTTAAAATAGGTTGAGTTATATCATCCATTTCGTAAAACGGGAACTTGAGTAGGCCTTCACCAACACCCCTATTAAATTTTCCGTTTTACAAAATCAATTTGGATCGACAGGTTTTCATTCTTGCTCCTCCGACGTTCATTCAGGTCTGAGCATCGAGTCTGAAAATGTAACAAGCAACTTACGCGGCCGTGTGGTCTTTTCTACACGTACTTTAGTATGGATAAACCGAAGAGCGCCCCTAGCGGGTACCTTGAGAACCTCAAATCCCATACAAAAATCCGTGTAGTGTACACCACACGGCCGTATAAGTTGCTTGTTACATACATTTCCAGACTAGCCCCTCAGGAGCAAGACATTATTTCTCATGTTGTGATGTGATGTCGAGAGCATGATTCATGAGCGTCCAATCGCTGAGAAGCTTTTGAAATTGTATTGGTGTTGTCAGTAAATTTGTTCCAAATAATGTCGTAAAATATGTGTTTTTTTAGAGTGGTCCCCCATTTATTTTGGCTGACCCTCATAATGTATAGTCAAAAGTTCACAAACACATAAACGGGCTGTTACGGTAACCAACAGACATGATGAAAATAATGTCAAAAAGAACTATACATTTCACAGAAAACTTACCCTTGTAAATCAGAGGATCCTTATTCCTGAAGAACACAAGCGTGGGGAAGGTCTTGATTCCGTATTTCTTGGCGAGCAAGATGTCTTCGGTGGTGACGAAAATGATACCAGTTTCGTCTAACTCATCGTCTATATTCTCAAGTTCATCGAGAATGTTGTCGCATTCCTCGCCCTCTTCGCAATTGCCACCTGGAATATTTTTTTTGTCATGTTTGTTATTTGCAATATTGTTTACTGGACTTCCTACACTGTTCCATCCATAGTCTGTCGTAAGACGTAGAACAAAAATTGTTCAGGTTACGTCATCACCTCTTTCTAGATAATTATGAATATTATACTATTCGCAAAATATTACGATTTACTTTTCTTTTGCCATTATAATATAGTAATTTCTGAATTCATAATATTCAAACTGTTTTAACAATTTCAACTGGCTAACCTGTTAAACTCACCAGAAAATGTAAAACGCTTAAAGAGATGTCAAATACTTGACTTAGACCAGAGAACCTAAGCTAAGCAGTTCTTTAAAATAATGGCGTTATTCATTGGAACCACACCTTAATCACATCCACCCCGAAAACATCTGATTATGGCTAAAGAGCCGATTGCAGATAAAAATAATAATAATCATAATAATATTCAAAGACGAAAGTACGTTCATAAATAATAATATGAAGATTTTGCAAATGTCTTTGCCAAATCGGACCATACTTACTGAAATACACCACAACATATTCGTGCTCCTCGATCAGATCAGTCAAGATCTCATCAGTCACTTCTTCAATGGTAGCACTGTTCTTCTGTTCAATCAGCCATTCCAAGACCTCATCCTCATTCATAAGGTCGCCTTCGTAAATAGCTGGGATATTTTCCTCGAAGTAAATCAAAGTGGGCAGGTGGTCGATACCGTATTCCTTCGCTTCGGCCTCATTGTCCATACGGACAATGACGATACCCTCCTTTTCTAATTCGTCATCGATATTCTCAAGTTCGTTTAGGATACGTATATCCTGTTTGTCATCTTTGTCATCTATTGAAAACAGAGAAAGCTAGTTAATACGAGTACCAATATATATTTAAGTTACAGTTGATAGTTATTAACCATAGCGAAGATAAGGTTTGTAAAATCGACTAATATAATTAAAAATTAATGAATGATACAGATACACAAGCGATATAATTAGATTACTTTAACAGTTCTCAGCATTGCATTGGTAAGGTACTTCGGTAGGTATAGGTACAGGCCCTGGTTGGGCTACTTACAAAAGATAACTGCCAAGTACGGGGTGCTATCAATAAGCTTGTCCATCATCTCATCAGTAACTTCTGGAATTTCGCTGTGACGCTTCTGATGCAGCAACCATCCTAATAGATCTTCTTCCTTCATCAGATCACCTTCGTAGATGTGAGGAATACCCTTTTCAAAGAACACCATTGTCGGGATAGTCTCGATGCCGTATTCTTTAGCCTCTTTATCGTCATCGATTTTGACGAAAGCAATGTCATTCTGGTCACATTCATCGTCAATGTTCTCCAGTTCAACCAAGACCTTTTGACTCTTCTTTTGATCCTTGTCGTCTGAAATTAATTTGAAGAACTGTATTTCATTTTTATGTCAGTTCTTCACAGTGTACGAACTTGTGTAATCGAAATCTAATTTTGGCTAGTATAATTAAAAAGCTGGCATTGTTTCAAACTGAGCTAATGTTAACATTAACGCTCATTAGTATGCCTCAATATCGGATCCCAACACAAATAAAATTAAGTGTTTAATATTTTTTAAGTCCACAGCTGTCCACATGCTGTGATTGCATTTGTGTACGCAAATCGATGCCTAATCGTTTAAAACAACTGTTATGGAGATAAAAAGTACTTACAGAATAGCACTGCGACGTATTGCATCTTCTCGATTATCAGATCAAGCATTTCATCAGTGATATCTTCAATTTCATCGCTTTCGCTCTGATGTCTCAGCCAAGCCAGGACTTTTTCTTCTTCTTCTAAGTTTCCGTTATAATAAGTGGGAATTCCCTTTTCAAAGTACAGTAGTGTGGGAACTTTTTCAATGCCATATTCTTTAGCCTCTTCGTTGTTGTCAATTTTGACAAACGCGATGCCGAGTTGGTCGCATTCATCGTCAATGTTCTCCAGTTCGTTGAGTACTTTCTGCGATTTGCGGTCGTTATTATCATCTATAAAAACAAGAATTGTAAAGAAACAAATTAGGTGTCAAGAAAAGAAACTGGATTCTAACTAAAATTCATAGGCCTTTTTATGCCGTGATGCTAAAGGTATGAGTAGTTTAAGATTGTGGCCACAGCAGTTGGCACATTAGTAGCCTGTCTGATTAATCTGTTTGTTCATTGCATCGTAATTCGTAGCTCTTAACCGCATATGTAGTATGTTGATTATTTAGTCTAAACTTGTAGCTTAGCCTAAACTAAGCCATAAATATTAGATGGAAATTGATTTGTATTTTTCCAAGATATAATCAGCATTTAAATAATACTTACAAAACAGGACGGCGATAGTCTTGCCATCCTTGATCAGCTTATCCAACATCTCGTCAGTGACGTCTTCAATCTCGTCCTTCTCGAGCTGGCCCACGAGCCATTCCAGAATCTCTTCCTCGTTCTCAAGGTCACCTGAGAATGTATAAACACCATCAACAATCATAAACAAAACATACCTAAATGTACCTCAATTTCTCCAAATTTATGTTGTATTGGACTCTATTACTATAACTATCATCATTGTCTTGCCCTTTTTCCAATTTATTTGTGGTCGGCACAGTACGTCTTTTTCTTCCACTCTCCCCTGTCAGCCGTCCGGCACCCTCACCATTCAATCCCTTCTCATTCATATCATCTCTCACGCAATCAATCTATATTTTCTCAGGTCTTCCTCTTCCTTTCCATTAACTAACAATCATATTCATAACTTTCTTAGTTACATGCGTTTTATCCCTCCTCATAACATGCCCATGCCAAGCTAAACGATTTCCTTTTAACTTTTCTGTCACTGGTGCAATTTTCAAACCTCCTCTTATACTATAACTATATACCGCATCTGGTGATCTAATTGCTAAACTGCATGCGACTCCGGGAAAATGTATGCTTGCAAAGTTTTAAATTACGTTGGAGTCTTCCACCAGGGCAAGATAATGATTACGACTTAGTCAGTTTTAGCAGTACAGATTTACGAGCCTCCTCTGAACATCGCGCTCAGTATTAATGCTCTTTCCAACAATGAAGTCGCTGTACCTAAGCTGATCAAGAGTGCGACACAGTAGTAGTTTTAGTAGTAGTAGAGCATTTTTGTGAAAGAGTTCGTCCGGGGTAGTACTACCACCATACCTATTTCTGCCGCAAAGCAGTAGTGCTCGCATTGTTGTGTTCCGGTGTGAAGGGTAAGGGTGCCGGTGAAATTACAGGCACATGAGACTTTTCATCTTTATGTCTCAGGGTAGCGGGCGCAGGGCAATGCCACATAGGGTGCGTCCTAGGTGGACGTGACCTATGAGGTAGTGCACTGTTCATAGGCAGAGGTTACCGCTTAACATCAGGTGGGCCATAGACATGTTCCGCCATTCAGAAGTAAAAAAAAAAACACATTGTGTTGTGCACCAGACAATCGGCTAAAACGCACCAGTGAAACTAGTCGAGCTTATGACGAATTGCAATACCCTTCTGTCGAGGAAAAGATGGGTACAATTACGCTGCCCACAGCGCTGCGTCGACCCGGTTACTAGCCGGTTACTAGAGTACCCAATTATAATAAAAAAACATCAGCTTTAAAATTGTATTGTTATACCAAGCGAGTAAGGCGCAGTGTCATATTATTTGCAACGCTTTAGAGGGTTGTTTAAACAAATGGTTATGGAAATGTACGATGATTGGTGTTCATTATGTAATATAAGCAGAGACAACTTCGAGCTAAAGAGTATGTACCTACATCTCCAGGAAGCCATGCGTCATGCAGCAGGACACTACCACAGAAAATATAAACTGTTTTCTAATCCTCCCCTACAGTTTCGCAGGGATAGTTATAGATACCTAATATCGGTATATTACCATCGAGCAATGGAGGCCTGCAATGCTCTAAGGACCTACCTATCACAATTTCTCCTTACCTACTAAAACCACAAGCAAGCCCAAGGAAGAACCTTGAACGTCAATGCGATCGAAGTAGCTTAGGTAGGTACAGCTAGCATAATATAAAATCGTCGTGACTATCTCCCTAAGTTTACTATCTTCTTGTAAGAAGTTTACAGCTTATGAGTCAAACACACTCACGGTGAACCTCCCTTATACATTCAGTAAAGGACTTACCGTCGTATACATTAGGGATCTGCTTCTCGAAGTAGACGATGGAGGGGACGTCGTCAATGCCGAACGATTTAGCTGCTTTCTTGTCGTCAATCTTAACGAACTGGATGCCGTGGCGGTCGCAGTCGTCGTCTATCTTCTCGAGCTCGGCTAGGACGGTCATGGACTCGTCGTCGCCATGGTCGTCTGGAACATCACGTTTAGTTGCTTTGAATGTCAACTAATAAATTAACTACAAAAACTGAATCAAAAACGAACGTTTTAAATGTGGCGTTCAAATCATCATCATCGTTCAATCACCATCTTTACCTACCACAATTATTGAACAAGCGAGGGATGAGCAAAGTGAGGGAGTGAGTCCTTGCGACAACTGGTATGCTTTAATTTGTCCAGATGTACCTAATGCATGTTGGTACTCGCGTACACTGGTAGTATTTTTCAAGTAATTTTGAAGAAACTTGATAATTTTTGAAAAATAGTTGTTTTTTGTCGTTGGCCTTTGTTTTTGTCATAATTTTCACTAGAAACGGGATATTTACCATGATTTTTGAGTTTTATATGTTCCCGATATTTCGGCACAGTTGCATGCGCCATGATCACGGGAGAACTGACTAAAGTCTTTGCGAGTAGATGTTATTGGCAGATATATCGATCTACCCTCTTTCTCACTCTTTTATTACGAACGATACCACTACCATCGGTTTCATTGTCACAATTCACACCAACTCGACACACAACACTAACGGTGTCCGGACGCGTAGCAGGTACCACACTTTTTTGATTCTTACACATTCTTACCACAGGCTTCCATACTCCAGATAATTGAAAACCATCTTCTCTATTGAAGTTTCTGTACTTAGTAATCTCAATTGCCTCTTGTACCATTCTCGGTATGTAATGTCGCTCTGTCGAGATTACCTGCGTGTTTGTTGCGTTTGTTTTTGTCCTCCAAAAAGGGGCCAGTTTACTGCAGCCTCATTTACCGGCTGATAAAATTTAACAGAAACATTCGGTAGTTAATTCTAAACCAAATTTTGAATAAGTAACTACAATTAAAATCGGTCAACTGTTTGTCTAGATTACAAGTAGTTTTTTTTTCAGAGCCACTTAGGCGAAGTCTGGTGCCGTTAGATTTATCGAAAAGTGATATCAGGAGTGGGCTCGATTTTGAAAATAATAATACCTACTTATAGCTTTTCTAAAAGTAAATGGCCTTTTGGGTTCTTTGTTTGATCATTATGGACTACATGATGCATAGTCTTAGAATACAAATTTGTGCTCGGTAGGTCTACTGTTCGCAGAATTACTAGTTACACTTAACCTAATCATTATTGAACAAACATAAAGCAACAGTCTTGAAATTAAATATAGCGAAAGTTGATAAATAATCTATCTTGACAGTATAATCATGGGCAAAAGAAAAAGAAAAATTTACCCTGAATTTAACCTCAACTCAACCAAACTAGCAGAAGACAAGAATAACAAAGTTTCCACTTACATTATCCAAGTTCGCGCCAGTAAAATTAGAACAGATTGGCGATAAGAGCCCCAAAACTGCAATATAGACCTATCAGAAAGCCAACTTCTCCTAAACAGATCGACCCAAATAATTTAAAAACACATATAATAGGTAGGTATAATAATAGCCAAGAATAGAAAATTAAGTTTACTTTTTGTAACTTGCTGTTGCTTTTGACAGGAAAAAAATACAAAGTTTCTTAAGGATTACATAAAAAAAGCGTACTGCTTCCAAGCCTGAAGCTATTTTAATGATTCTTTTACAATATTAAAGGCAATTTAAAGGTTTATAAAAAAATAAGTTGAGGTTCGTAAAAATAGTCATTTACTTGAGACGAATGCGATTTTTGGTGATTTTCGCTCACTGTTTGTTTCGCGTGCTATGTTCTGCCCCGTTCTTACTTGCCTGAACTTTACCGAGTTAGATGGTAACAAAATAAAACATGCATCAATATGTAAACTTACAGAACAAAACGACAAGGTTGTCGATATTTCCGATGAGAGTGTTCAAGGTCTTGGCCGTGACATCTTCAATGACGTCTTCCTCGTCGCCCGTGGACTTATTCGCGATCAGCCACTCCAGCACATCCTCCTCCCTGCTTAATTCACCTGCAATGTAAATAAATATATATATTAATGGTAAGACAATAAGGATTCGATACAGTGATCACATTTACCCGGACTTGTTTGTTAGATTCGATGGTATAAGATTTGTCCTGGCTGCTAGCTTACTTAAGGCATGTACTAGGTATTACTGGAAGAAAGCGTTAGCAGAGTCTGTCGTGGAAAGCAATGGCGGCGATGAGCTCACAACTTGTCACGTCTGTATCCCACGATGGTGCAACCCACTGTGAAAAGAGGCCCAATTGAGGCTCTGCCTACCCTTTCGGGGAAAAATGCGTGTGTCTATGTATGTCCCTATGTATGAACACAAATTCATTTGAGATTTTTCATTCGATATTTTTACAACACGAAAAAAGTTCTATTGTTTCTGGCGTTGTCTGTCACGAGTGCGGGACGATGGCACTTTTTTCCCGACGTCCCCCAGTGGGGTTTGATAGGTGGGGATGCTGTGAATTAACGGAAAAGCCAGCACCAGCATTTTTTTTTATCTGCGTAAATTACGGAACAATCCTGCCTTTATAACAATGCATTACCTCATAGATCACGTCCACCTAGGACGCACCCTATGTGCCATTGCACTGGCCGTCACTCTCAGACGTGAGGATAAAAGTATCATGTGCCTGTAATTTGCCGGCACCCAACTCTTCAACCAGAATACAGCAATGCGAGTACTACTGCTTTGCGGCAGAAATGGGTATGGTGGTAGTACTTCCTCGGACGAACTCTTTCACAAAAAACTACTACCTAAAACTATAAGGTGATTAGTTAGTAACCCGTTGATATTTATTGGTCCTTATCTTAATATTTATTTCGCTTCCAAGTAAGAACAATTAAAATGTGGTACATTGATTCACTAAGGTGCCAATTATATTATTTTGGATATTTTTTATACTTATCGCATTAGTAGGTAGGTATTATTCAAATAAAATCTGTACCTATTGACTTTTTGACTCACAAAATATAAACCATGTTGGTTTAGGATTTTTGCGATCGAGTGAAATAATACGAATCGTGTTAAATCTGTCCTACCCCAGCATGTGGGGTATCGTTATTAGAGCTTAATAATTAGACTGTAGGTACTTTTTATTTTCAAAAGTAATAGAAAACGAAGGCCGTCAAAGTCACCTTTTTTTCCAAAATGTTGTTACAAAGTTTTTTTAACTTCCATTTGACATAGGAAGTACAAAATTTGAAAACTTACTTAATTTACTTATTATGTATATTGTACCAGCAAATAATAATATTTGAGAAAACTTTAAACATTACGAGAATTTCCTCGTACCTACATTTGGTAAGGAACCCTGAATGAGCGAGGAAGTGGTTGTTTCAAAGCGGTTAACATCATCAGCTCATTTTGAAATAAATATTTCCAAAGACATAACTCCTAAGCACTGGCTAAGCAACTGATTTATAAATAAGTATCTAAAAGCTAGCCAGCAGTGCCCTCATTACATCGACGATTACGTACACAAATGAGAGAATTAAACACGAAGAAGCATCAATCACTGGATCCGGTTTCGCAATTCAAACGTCAATCCTTAAAAATGAATCACGTACCTTCATAGATAATAGGTATCTGATGCCTGTAGTACACCAGTCTTGGCAGGCCTCCAAGACTGTACTCCTCAGCGAGCTCCTCATCGTGGATCTTCACGAATCCGATGCCGAGCTGGTCTGCTTCATCGTCGATGTTCTCCAGCTCCTGGAGAGCCTTCGCACACTTCTTACATTCCGGCTTATCTGAAACATTTATACAATTTCTTACAACCCCAAATATATTAAATTTTATCCAGGATTTGCGACATGCCTCATAGGATGAAGCAGTGCAGTTAGGTGCGTCTATATGATTTCCAAAGAAAATTAAGGTGTGCCAGTGTAAGCATGTGTCGTGCGTGCAACGTGTCATATCTTAATTTAAATAGATATGTGTATTGTGTAGTGAGTGAACTTATAAAGCTTTCAAATCGGTAATATCTATTAAAAATGCTAGATTCAAGTTTTATGATTCCATTCTTATCTACGGTTACGTTTATGGGGTCAATAGAATCCACAAACCGTGTGACATATTCCATGTGCCGGCAACTCATAGTGTGGTGCAGTGAAGTTAATGATGTGGCGTTCGTAATATTTGTCTCGGATATAAATAGGAAATACTTGACAGTCAATTTCCTCAAATATGTAGGTCAAGGTCATTGTATACGTACTCGGATTTGGGGAACTTTTCTATGGCGTTTTTAAGTCGCTTTAGAGCAAAAAGAAAGACAATTAAGATATATTAGTTTTTAATAGTTTAACAGCTGTTAACCAGGGAGAATGAAAGGCTGACGTCGCGAGCCGTGACATGTCGGTCCGTCAATCCGAGCTTGCTGGCGGCCGCAAATAGCACAGCCGAAATAGCTCGCCTCACGGCCTGATAATGCAAACGTGGTTTTGGTTTTAGCTTTCCCTTACACCAGACATACGGTTGCTGATTTACAAAGCAACTGTGATGGAAGATACAATAATTGCGAAAGTAACAAATATTTAAGTGAATAAAGATGAAAAAATATATAGGAAGAGAAATTAATGATAGAATGAATATGGCAAAATAAGTAATGTCGCTAAAGAACATATACTCGAACAAGTGTTTAATTTACTCTTATTGATATTGATTGTTTAGAAGCAATTTTATCATTATTAATAATTTTCCATCACGTTACCTTTGTGGCAATCTAAAATTTCCAATATAAGCGAGAAGCAAATAATACCTATCTGAAACATAAAATACTAATCTACAAAGCGAGAAGAATTACAGCCAAACTGACATATAAATAAGGCACGCCAGCTGAGAATCTTACTTACTGTTTGACGGGCCGCAACTTTTGTGATCAGGACCTACGTCAAAAACACTTTGAAAACACACGCACAAATAACAGACACCTCAACTCTAGACGAATACGATGGTTACGATTGACAGATCTACATTGATAGAATTTACAGTTTTACGATTTGTTAGTTGAAAAATGATTCGAATTATCCATTAGCTAACTGACGATGAACAAAACCCTTGAAGCTTTACAAGTGTACTTACAGAAGAGAACGGCTACATAGTCTGTGTCCTCAATGATCTTCGCTAGGATCTTTTGGTTCACTTCTTCTATCCGGTCAGGAAGGTCCATTGCTTCTAAACTCGTCAAGAAATCCAGGACGCTCTCCTCGTCCATGAGATCTCCTAAAATGTTCAAACAAAACATCGATTAGTTGATTGCTTTTGAATATTTTTACTGTTGATTATGAATTTAATTAAACCATCGATCTACATCGTAGCGAAAATTCTAAGTACAAAAATACAAATACAAATAATGCTGGACTGTTTACACAACATTATCTAGCCACGAGCTAAGCAGAGCTTGTGTTATGGGTAGGTACTAGATAACTGATATACTTAATACAATATATAACATAGATAGATATTTTTTATTATACATAGAAAATACCCAGAACACCTTGAACAAATATTTGCAGATTGTACAAATATTTGTTCCGAGGTGGGAATCGAACACGCAACCTTCTGCGTCGCAGGCGAACCTTCGCCCACCGCGCCACAAAGGTCGTCAATAAATCTGATGCCAAAGCTCTGATGCTGACAAAAATCTGATGCTGATAATAAGATCTGAGCCCATCTGATGTCAAGCTGCATCTAAGGTCACGTCGTCCGCCTAGGAAGTGATTAAGTGGCAGAGCATTGAGCCGTCATCATAAGAAGTCACATGTACCTGTACTGTACACTAATATCACCGGTACCCATAGACCCTCAAACCTCACTATTACTTGGTGGCAGAAATGGGTATTTTTTTCCCTGAACTTATTCAACTTATACATGGGGCTCTTCTGCTTAGGTCGATTAATTGAAGCATGTCGATAAGATCATGGAAATCATACATAGCTCAAAAAAAACATCAAAGTAATAAACTGTGATTATGTTTCGTTCTTAATGTTTTGTTTTCTTTTGTTATGTTTTCATATATTTTTGTTGTATCTACGCTATCGTTTTATATTCTGTCTGTTCTGTGTTTTTTGTGTGATTGTCAAATAGATATATATTTCATTTTTTTTTTTTTCATTTCATTATAGCCTCCATTATAGCACCTAGTGTTGATACATATAAGGCGAGGTACTAAAAGACGATCAATCTAACATCTCAAGATGATTTTGATGACCCTGAGATTTTGGATTTTAAACATGTGCTGATGTCCTTATTTATTGGTCCGAACCGACCGTAAAATGCATTTACAATTAAAAATAATGATTTGATTTAAATAATTAAAAGCCAGTTAATAATTATTGTATTCGACCTTTGGATATTGATTCCCACAACCATTTGGTTGCATTCCCACAACCATGATAGCTTGCATAAAGTTAGTGTTCTTACTTACCCTACTATTCAAATTCATTATCTTTAATCATCAATTTTCAAAAGGCTTGGTTCCAGTAGGTGGCAATACATTGAATTTTTTCGTTGATGTTTAAATTAGGATTGGTGTTAATTTACTAACCGTCGTAAATAATCGGTTCCTTCTCACGGAAGTACGTGAGGGCGGGGAATTTCGTGATGCCATACTGTTTGGCGAGCCGCTTGTCGTTGATCTTCACGAAGTCTACGCCGAAAGTATCGGTGTCGTCGTCTATCTTCTCTAGCTCATCTAGTACTTTGTCGCATGTTACGCAGCTTCTAGCATCTGTTTGGAGAGAAATTACACCCTTAGCAATGTCGCTTTTAACACTTAAATAATTTATAAATTATCTAAGTGTCATGTTATTTTAATTTGTAATTTGTAATGTTAATGTAATTTATAATGTTAATGTAGTTAATGTTAATATGAATAACTAATGATACACTAAGATAAACTAATGTTAAAACTTAGATAATTTATAAATTATCTAAGTTTTAACATTAGTTTATCTTTAGTTTAAACCTTAATAATTAGTTAATTTAGTTTTAATCTTTAACTAAAGTAGTCAACGTTTTAACCCAGAATCTAGTTTTACCATAAAATGATATGTTGGGTCGTAGACCGTAGTTATATCTACCTACGCATGTGCTTGTCGAACATGTAGATAGTTTTATCAGGTAGATAAGGTATTTCGCTATGACAATCAAAATAAAACTATGAGACAGAAAATCACAGAACAATAATACTCTCTAGCGAGAGAAGAAGGCCAAGGCGGTAGGTACATGAAAAGGGCTCATTCGCAAAACGTCCACTTCTCATAATGATATGAATTTGTGTAATGGCGGGATATTTTATTTGAATTCATGGTATTATTTAATTTATTATTCGATGCATGAACCACACATTCTAATGTAGGTACTTCTGACACAATATAACCGGAAATTCCTTGCTGGAAGTACCTACTGGATATTGCCTGCAAAACCAAGAATGTCTAGCAGGGATTCGAAAACCCTTCAACGTTGGGATATTTATCAGAGGAAGGAAAATAAGAAATGACTTCGTTCCAGGAATATAATAGTTCCACAAATAAATCACACTAATCCAAAACGTTTATGAACCGTCATCTACGCCCGTGCCAATGGTAAATGTTAACGCAAAACAGACTGCTAACATTGAATCAGTGGCTACTAACAAAATAATAATTCGAGATGTGACATCACCTTTTGGCAATAGGTAATCAGTCTGAAGAAGATAACTGTTTAAATAACAATAAACTTAGTAAGATTTCAGAATCAAACGGTAGAGAAAATAAAACCAACATACCATTCGTCTCATATCCAGTCAAGGGCAGGGTATAAAAACATCTTTCAACTAAATAAACAAACGAATTTAGATTAAGGAAGAAGGTATAGCCAGTTGTCACATACTAAGGTAGAGTCCGCGCCACGACTGAAGTCCGGTGACTGAAACGCTAGTTTCTATGCGCAAAAGTGCAAAAGCGAAAATCTACCTCTGTTATCCGTTAAATCCTCAAAAGGCCGTCGGACTTCAGTCGTGGTTGCGCGGACTCTAGTCATTTACTTTGGTCGAAGACTCTAGTAATGTTTGTGTGTAAAAGAAGGTTTGAAATTGCAAAGTTACCTACTGTACCATATGAATCTATTATTTTTGTTCTGTAAACATAAACATCTCATTGATGTTTGTTGTCAACTTTTAAACATGTCGTCAACTTTTACAAAATAAACTCGTAAATGTAGCAAATCAAGAGGTCGCGACACGTCTTCCTACGCGTGTAGATATTTACGATCCTCTTTCGAGTACACGTACGCTTCAGTTGTTCCTCCAGCTTTTAATTTAATAGCCTCAACTGTTTTATGATGCCTCAACATAATGAACGCATTACTATCTTCCACGTCGGTTCTAAATGTTTAATAACTCTATTTTTAACAGGAGTTACCTACTTGTTCATGGTTTCGGCGAATTACTATTTTGAAGAAATAGCAGATATACCTATTTATTAATTAAAGCTTACTATTAATTTCATCTTAATAATTCTTCTTTACTATACCAAAATGATGAATGAAAATCTACTCTATATTTTAACTATTTTAATATCAGTAAAAAGGTAACGAGAAATATAATCCATGACAAATAACAGCAAGATAAAACAGTCTTTAGATATGCACTGAGAAGGCACTCCAAAACATAAAGATTATCAACAGACACAATTATAGCACCAGAACCTACACTACCACGCATATGGCTGGAGGAAAATAGCTACCGTACTATTTTGAACATCTGTATTTGTAATATTGGCAATGAAACTCGTAGAAAAATATACAGATTCCATTCCTAAGACTATTTGGACGCTGTTGAAGAAACAGTGAAGCATCGTAAAGTTCATAAAGAATAGTTCGCGTTCTAGAGTAAACAACACATCTTACGGGTACTAAAATAGTTGCATCTCCACTATTGCTTTGTTTTATTATGTTAAGCACATTACAGGAAAATAAATGGAAAGCACATTTTATTTTTGCACTGAAACCTATCATCAGTTACGTATTATTATTATTTTCAGAAAGAATAATACAATGTGTGTACAAATACATATGAAACAGTTGTGCTACCTGAAGACCGCTACTAGCGATCTAAAGGTAGCTCAACTGATCCAAATCACTACCAGACGGAAGCGTCCCTAAGACGCGTTATTATTTTCTCTCAGCAGAAAACAGGGCTAACTAGGGCGCTTGACTTGACACGAGACACCGCGATGGAACGCAGCATATTATATATCTGATGTCAAGGACAAAAACTACCAGAGTAGCCAGAAAACAGAAAGAGGAAACAGAAAACTGCGCTCAACAGCCCAAATCTTAGACGTAACTATCAAAACAGCATCGGGCAAGGGTGGCTAACTACAGAGTGGCGCCCTAAACCACTGAAAAGGCATCGCTGACGAGCTGGATATATTACTAATAGACTGAACATAAGCAGCTCAATACCGTAAAGTCAGGAAGGAATGGAACCTCCCTTCCATTCCATCACGATCTTGAGCACTCACAATAAACTAAAATCTATACTGCTTTAGTGTCGTAAAATTTATTTGTAATTACATTTGGGCGTATTCCAGTTGCATTGAACTTTTCGGTGCATTTACGTTAACTGGGTATACCTACCCTCTACCTACATACATTTATGCAAATACTTAGTAGTTATTTAAAAGTCCATCCTTCAGAGACTCATGGCATGGATGACTCATCACTTAAAGAATCGGTGCTGTTTATTCATTTAACTGCAGACTCCCTAACTGGCTTCACTGTAAAAACGTGTTTTGTTAGGGTGATCGAAGCTAAACTGATGATATTTATGAGATACTATCAATTAATTGTGTGTTAAGTCTCCTAGTTCTCGCAAAATCCACTTTCGCTGTCTGAAGAAGTGTTCACGAGTGGCAACGAGCAAAAAACAAAAAAAGCAAAAAAACGCGCCCCAAGCGAGAGCTTCAAGAGAGCATCCACCTAAATGGGTAGGTAGTTAGGTACAACAAAGCATTGGTGGTTCAGCATTTATACAACGACAAGCAGCGCCCCGCGGTTTCACCCGCGTAAGTCTCGATCCCGTGGGAATATCGGGATAAAAATGTGCCTTTGTGTTATTCCGGGAGGACAGTTATCTCCATTCCAAATTTCATCCAAATCCATCCAGTAGTTTTTACGTGAAAGAGTAACAAACATCCATCCATCCATCCATCCATCCATACTTACAAACTTTCGCGTTTATAATATTAGTAGGATAGGAATAGGATTACCTACTATTATCAATAGAGATACTTCAGAGATTTAATAATCTTTTACCCGCCTGCCAAGCGTGGTGAATGGCGATTATGCAAATCCTCCCTATTCTATTGGAGAGGCCTTTTCCAGCAGTGGACGTCTACCGTCTGATGAAGAATCTTTTAGCTACGATGATTTTACACACATCGTATTCTGTTACCTACACTAAAATATCTACCTAGATTATCTGGAGAACAGTAAACCCAACTTGTATAAAGCTTTTTATAAATTTTATTATACATGGATGACGTGAATAGCGACCCCGTCCGTTTATCTTCGGTTATTTTCGGATTCCTCTGATTCATATGGAAAAGAAAGACTGCGTCAATAGAACTAAATGAATTCGACGACACGAAAAATTTAACCTGTCTGTCTGGCTTGATAAATTCTGATAAAAAGACGCATACCTTAATTTTTATTATTTTTATTTATTTATTTGGATCACCAACGAAAGAAGCATAATCGTGTAAAAATATAATTCTAAAGTTAATCTAGTGTTCACTACTGGGCATTTCATTTCATTTAATTTATTCACAAACAATTAAAAATCGTGTCGGAAATTAGGAACAATTTAAAAAAATAAAAAATTACACAAGATTATTAAAACACGTTTACAAAAATTCATAATGTCAGAAGAAATAAAATAATATAATAAACCCTATTTAAAATTATCACTTGTCAAGAATTCGTCAACTGAGTAGAAACACCCTTTCAACAGTAGCTTTGTAAGACTTACTTTAAATACGTTAACACTATCAACAACTTTCAACTCTGTAGGAAGTATGATAAAAAGTTTTACAGCTTGATACCGGGAGCCACGCTTTACAACATTCAACCTCGGGTGCAAAGGTGCCTCAAGATCTTTACGTCTTGTAATTAACCTATTTTTCCTTTGTTCCATCGTTTCATATTTGGCAAAAACAAATAGGTACACAGGTAGAATAGAATAGAATAGAATAGAATAGAATAGAATAGAAATAGTTTATTTTGAACAGCAAATACACACAGCATGGGAACACAAATACCAGGTAGGTATTACCAGGTTTTTAGGTACTTACCTAAACAAATGTTTTGGTAAATAATACAAAATTGAATTAAAATTAACTAGCAGGTACAAAGTAACAAGAAAGAAAGAAAAATGGACAGAAGTACATAATAGGAATGACAATAAGAGTTACAGGAACAGGAGGCTAACCAAATGTTTTTTGGTAGGGGTTCGCTAAAGTCTATATTTATACCTATTTAAATATAAAAACATCGTGTTTATGAATAAACTTAACCGAAATATGATGAGTTGACTCCTATATCCTTCCAGGATAACAGGTTGGGTTTCATACATTTTTATTTTATTATATTTTGAAACGAAAGCTTGAGCTTAGATTGGCTTGACTTCATTACTCGAGTGAAAGTCATCTCTAGGTAAGGTACTTTGATTGCCCTTCACGTTGATCGCATCTCCGAAATAGATGATCAAATCACTGACACTCTAAATCTATCGTTGACTAATAATAAGTCATAGACTAGACTATTTAAATTCAGTAGACTCATCCTACAGATATAATGAACGTTAAAATATCGGAAAATGTGCCATGAAGGTATAAATTTGGCAGTGATAACTATGAGAGTTTAATTAGATGGAAAACGTGTAAGGAAGTGTTGTGAATGGGATGGGAGTAATCAACACAGTGATGACTAGGTATTGAGTGGAAATATCTCTAGTTGACGTTTATGAAGCAATTTGTTGAATGTTTATAGATAAGTAGAATAGCATTATTACTAATAGAGGAGTAATGTGAGATACTATTTATGTTGGTACCTAACAACTAATTGAAACCATTTGTATTTAAACCAAAAATGTATTGAGGAAATTTCACATCAAGAAAATATAGGCTAGGTCCCTATAGGTAAAATATAAGAAGAGGGATATAGGCAGTATCTACTATCGTCTGAAGTATATACCGGTAAGGAGTAAGCTTCATTCTCAAATTCCGGAGAATTTCAATAACCCTAAGACTTTTTCCAATATTGTATGTCATCTGTCTAGAGAAAACTGTTGAATTGGTCTAAAGTCTAAACTGTTTGTTAGATGTCTTTCATTGAGATAATATCCATTTCTTATAAGTAAACCGTCACAATATTTACAGGACCTACCTACAATTTACAGAGTACCTAATAGAAATCGAGTGTAACTGGTGTAACATCAATCAGCACATTGACGATAGAGATGCAATAACAAATATTCAAGAAATTGCTAAGTAATCATCATCTACTCACAAATCATGTAAGTAGGTAGACAGTGTTGAACTGGTAATGATGACGTCCAGGAAATTGAAAGGTCTCTCACCACGTGTGGCGTAAAATGTTTGATACTCAGTACGAAAAATTTACCTAATTTCTAATTTGTTCAGAAGTTTTTGATATTATTGCCGACAATTGCTGTTTATGACGCTGGCATAGAATGTATTTCATGGACACACAAAGTAGGTAGGCACTGTGAAACAATTCCATAAATATAGAACATCAATTCAATAAATAACTACACAATATTGATAGCAGAGCCCTAGAGTTTAGAGTAGGAATAATGTAGTGTGCTAAAAACCTTGAAAACGGAAAATTCGGGGCTTTTTATTGGCAATAAAAAACACAATCATGTTCACATTGACTGGCCAAGAAGTTTAATCCCAAAGGGCCAATTAGGTAGGTACTGTATTAATTTTACAAATGACATTGGGAACATAGGTTCTATCAAATTGATTAAACAGTTTAACGAAATATTAGAAAAGTTGTATCGCTTTATATTTTGCAATATGTATAAAATGTCGCAATTTTCATTAATCCAGGAGTAGGTAAACTATAGCGAGAATGAATTTGGACGAGGTCCAATTGAAACAGTTGTAACAGAGAATTTTCGTAATTATTGTCTTTTATCTAGCACTTACTAGGCAACCATGGACTATTCTCGTCGCAAGATTGTTTGTCAAGATGTGAATTCTTACAAGAAGATTCCTCTATGTTCCTTTCACAAAATTGTATTCTAACATTTGATTAGGATCATCGTAGGGAGGGATCTATTATTGTAATTATTAGAATTAATGTTGCTTACTCTTAGAGTGTTTTGATTAGGATCATCGTAGGGAGGGATCTATTATTGTAATTATTAGAATTAATGTTGCTTACTCTTAGAGTGTTTTGATTAGGATCATCGTAGGGAGGGATCTATTATTGTAATTATTAGAATTAATGTTGCTTACTCTTAGAGTGTTTTGATTAGGATCATCGTAGGGAGGGATCTATTATTGTAATTATTAGAATTAATGTTGCTGACTCTTAGAGTGTTTTGATTAGGATCATCGTAGGGAGGGATCTATTATTGTAATTATTAGAATTAATGTTGCTTACTCTTAAAGTGTTTTAATTGTTTGTGTCACTTGTGTTGTTGCTTTGTCTAAGCAAGATGTGTTTCGCTAGTTTATCATCTTCAAAACATGGCCCCTCGTTCGATTGTGCATTTAGTCAATAGAAAACTGAATGAATATTGCATAAATTGTTAAATTCTAGCTAGATATTTAATTAACTGATCAACCTTTGGCATTAAGTACCTAAGTTCTATATATCAACAAGAGCTATGATGCGGAATTTGACAATGATGGACTGTTCTGTGCGTGCGACGAGCGATTGCACCTTTCAAACCGACGACGACGAGACGAGATCAGACATAGCAACGACCACAAATGTGTCAAAATGTATAGGTAGGTAATTGAACTGTCCAAGATCAACTCATGGCGTCGGACCTGCGCTCACCAGCACACGCTTGCGGCCAGCATTTAACAAAAAAGATACCAAGTGGAATGTGACGTGTCAACAAACAGATCGCATAGGCACTTGGCGACAAAAGAAAATAGTCGGAATGCCGATACTACGTAATGGAAGTCTATTTCAGCAGCACAGGCGGCGGCACTCGGGTATAGCGAGCCGCGAGCGTAGGCGCCCTGACCTTGGGGCAGTGGCGGCAGCGGTGGAATGGTGGAAAACGAGACTCTGTACCATTTTAGGCCGCGCGGACGGTCGCGGGGCGGTCGCCGGCGGGTCGAGTTTTATTGTCTCCGCGGCCCGGTTGCATAAACCCGGGCCGAGCCTCGATATATCGGAGCGAGCCGGCGTTCCCTCCGGCCGTTCGAAGATCATTAACTCGAGGATAACCCATTTGGACGGGCGCCGTCAGAGACGTTTCGACACGCGGCGGCCGCCCCCGCGCCGCCTGGCCGGCCGCCAGCCCCGCGCGCCAGCTCCGCGCGCACTTACACCAGTACACCGCCACGAAGTCCTTGTCCTCCAACACTCGCTCCAGCTGCTTGGCGGTGACCTCCTCGATCTGCGGCTCGTGCTGTTTCTGTGTGGGGGCGGGGGTGGGGGACTTGCGCGCGGTCGCGCCGCTGAGCGCGAGAAGCGCTACGAGAGCCTGCAGCCACCGAGCCATGGCGAGGGCGCGCGCGGACTGAGCCGCGCGAGGAGCCCGCCCTGCGCCGGCGCCGCCCGCCCGCGCGCCACGCGCCGCGCATGCGCAGCGCCGCCCGCCCAGCAGACGCGCCGCACTCAGTGGCATAGCATTTGTTTACATCGCGACGCTCCTATCAAACGGTTGAATCGAAATACGATTCCGCGACTCATGAGACCTTACCTATTCATGACTGACTGCAGTATGAACGCAAAGATTTTTTAGGTCATCGGTCAGTCAAATTATTTCGGTACTTCACATAGGTAGAAAATACATCACGTATAAGGAACGTTCTATCGAAACCCCGTTTTCTTTCAGTTTGGCGTACTATTATTTATTCTGTGGTACGGCATGCACGACAAAACAAAGAAGTTGCTCGTCTGGTGTTGGTCTAATGAAAACATTTAGTAAAAGGCGTTGAACTTCTTTTGGACATTGGCGTTCTCACCATCCTCACATCCTCACATAGATAGGTAGGTACCTACGGTGCACAGACTTGGTCTTTGACAAAATTAACATAACATTAATTAAATATCCTACCTGTCTCATACATAATAACGAAAGACCATTACCTACAGTACACTTCTACTATTATTTATTCTGTGCCTACACTCCCTTGAATGCCTTGCCGCACACCACCTACTTATTTGTATGAGAACCTGCGGTAATTTGGTGTAGGTACCTATAGATCAAAGTCCCCGCCTAAACCTACCACCTATGCCGTGGTGAGTCCGGCGGCCTAACAATATATACCCCTCCATCTCCTCCCATGCCCATGCATGTGGTAAAAGCCTAAGGGATTACGCCGGGGATAGGCAGCAATACTGCGATCACCAACCCGCCGGCCAAGCGTGGTGATTATGACAAATTCCCCCATTGCATACGATGTGGCCTCGTGAAGCCGTGGCTCGTCTACAGGCTGGTGATGATGATGATCATGATGACTTAAAGAAATATCTGAACTAGGTACTTATGCTAAACAAACAATACAAGTTTTGACGACCTCTGTAGCGCGTCGGGCGATTAGCCGGCTGAGATGCGAGTGGTTGCGGGTTCGATTCCCGCTGCGGGACAAAAGTTTGTACCTATAATCTGCAAAAAATATATGATCCAGGCCTGTGTGTTATGGTCATAGACGTAGATTTTTTTCGCTAAATCTATGGTTATGGTACCATAGTAATTGTAGTTCCTGATCCCACGACACAGGGAATCCTAGTGCGGGATCAGGGACTATGTAGTATGTAATGTATGTGACTGTTGGGGTAAAGAAGTAGGTACCATAAATAGCAACACCACCGCGTTGCCTTGTTGTACAGCAACACCGCCACTCTGGCTTCCATCGACCACCATAAATAAAAAAGGTTCACCGCTTTTCAGCGAAGAAGAATACGGTGGCCAGTGGCAAAGACTGAGGTAGTAAATAAATAATGCTGGACAGTTCACATAACATTATCTAGCCCCAAGCTAAGCAGAGCTTGTGTTATGGATACTAGATAACTGATATACTTAATACAATACATTGCATAGATAAATATTTTTGATTATACTTAGAAAATACCCAGAACACCCTGAACAATTATGTGCAGATTGTACAAATATTTGTTCCGAGGCGAAAAACGAACCCGCAATCTCCTGCGTCGCAGGCGAACATTCGCCCGCCGCGCCACAGAGGTCGTCAAGTAAGTAGTTAGGTACCTACTAATATAATTACTAGAAAACTACCTAGCGCCTGTGCAAACAATAACGACCCTAAGCGTACCTACTGCCTTGCGGTTGTTGTTGTTTCGTATGAGGTAGTGCTGGCCTCTGGTGTCAGAGTTAGTCAAGCCGCCCGAGGGCCTCTGACATGGCTTATCGACTGCTATTAATCAATAACAGCCGGGACCGACAGCTTAACGTGCCCTCCGAAGCACAGAGCGATGGAAATCCGCACATAACTTAGAAAAGTCATTGGTGCGGAGCCTAGGATCGAACCCGGTATCGTTGGATTCTGAGTTGCACTATTGAACCGTTAGGCTACCATCGCTGCCGCGGTACCATCGCCGCGGTAGGCTGCCTTGCGGTACACAAACTCGAGCTCTTTTGATTCTTGTTGGTACCTATATGTAGGTACCTAGCTCTGGGAAGAATTTTATTTCGGGTGGAATTTTACTGTTCTCTTATTAGAAACAGAGCAGAGACCAGTGAAATTCCGCGCTGGTGAAGAATCATGGGCCGCAAGGCATTTGCACATACTCTGTTTAACGAACTAAAGTTCTGTATCTTTTATCGAAGACCTAAAAAGACCTTAAAGGATTATATTGAAACAAGGCAATATTATCTTTAAAGCTTACCCAGCCCAGAACCTTATGGAAAGTAGTTACCGTAGCCTATGTAGGTAGGTACCTACGCCTGTAACATTAGAACACGCACGTTCGCGCCTCTTTTGAAGAAATTTATCTGAGATCCTTGGTATTTTGCGAATCCGGGATTTTTTTATCTTAGGTAGGTATAGTACTTGATAAAAAAAAACGGATTCGGAACCTACTGGTTTAGCTAGGTAGGTACTTGGAGCATTGCAGGTACCGATAACGTACCTAGGTACCTATCTTCTTATTTATACTTACCTACTTGGATAGGTAGGTAGGTAGGTACCTACATAATGCATTGTAATTGGTGCGCAGCACTAGAACACTTCAAACACCATAAGGTGAATGCTCACGTTTGCGGCGCGAGATTCAAATTTTTTGGTGTTTTTTGCCCTCTAGAGGTCATCAACACTTCTTCAGATGACGAAAGTTGAGTTCGCGACAACTAGGAGACCTAACACACATGTTTTAATTGATTGTATCTCATAAATATCATCAGTTTAGCTATGATACCCCTAAACACATTTTTACAGTGTTTTTGTTTGTTTAGGGGTATCGTAGCTAAACTGATGATATTTATGAGATAAGTCTCCTAGTTGTCGCGAACTCAAGTTTCGCTGCCTAAAGAAGTGTTGATGAGCTGTAATGGGCAAAAAACACTAAAACATTTGAATCTCGCGCCGCAAGCGTGAGCATTCACCTAAAGGTAAAAACACTATGTGGAATCTAATGTACCTGCCTACCTACTATAAAAGCACATGTTTTGTTCAGAAATCGTAGAGATATAGGCAAATAGAGGTAGCTAGGTAGGCAGGTAGTACCTACTTTATGTAGGTAGGTACCTATCTACCTCCCCTGTTGCAAATACTTTCTCAGTATAACAACAACCTGTAACAACCTTTTAATTTGTACAAAGGGGTTACCTACCACTGCCTGATCCCCACGACCGACACAAACCCACTTAGGTATCAAGTGAAAATATTTTCAAAATTGCGCGAAGCCTGAAACAACACAACACAACACGTCTCAAAGTAAAGTACGTGACAAAAGATTCTGAGAACGGTTTCTGAACAAAATAGTAAATGTCACTGTCAAGATACTAGTGATGCACTATGAAAGTCTGCGATCAGCTGTGATCGAAGATGAAAGTAATTAAATTGTTGAAACTAAAGCCACAGTAGCCACCAATAAAATAAAAGAAAAAGTAAAAAAAAGTAAAGATAAAATTACCGAGACAAAAATATAGAGGGCTTGACTTGGTTCGTGGGGGCAAGGCAGGCGCCTTGAAGATATTGCATCGATAAAATTAACTCATACGTAATTAACATGAGCCAGACAACATTTGAATTTTGCGCCCTTAAAAACTAATTTTGTAGAAACAGAAAAAACTACAGTAAATTTGGATAGTGGGGTTTTCCTGGTGGGGGTTTTGAGAAGAGAGTTAGGGGTACCTAACCCTTTAAGAATTAGGGGTAAATGCAATTAAAGTTACACATTTAAGCATTTTATCACCGAAAATTGCCAACACAGTAACAGAAGTTACCAGCAAGCGGAGCGAACTGCAAAAATAGTGGTGTTTTCTGTCGAGCAGAGATAGGTGTCCAACGTGCGCAGTGGTGGTTTTTCAGTGGGAATGGGTACAAGCGTCGAAAATGACAAAAAAATACAGGCGCAGATGTCATAACGATTTATTGTTGAACAGCGAAGAAAAGTAAGTTACCTACCTTCTTGAATTATTAAACATCACAAGATTATAAATTAGGTTATGGAAAAGCAAAGCTTGCGGACAAATATCCAGCTTGTACAGCAAGGTGGTCAAGCAAAGTTCGCAGAGGCTAAGAAACATCCATACTTTTTTCGGTGTCATCATCAATAGGGCTTCAACCCCTAGCTAGTCCATATTATTCCTTTGTAAATGATGGGTAATAAAGTTCAGTACCTATTTAAGCGTTACAAATTAGTTGAATTTACTTAACAATTTTCTCACACATTCGATAGGTACGTAAGTTATCAGAAGTAGGTACTTTATATAGAATACAGTAGGACGCTGATGTTACATACCAAATAAAAAACCAGACAAATGTGAGTCAGACTCGCGTTCCGTACCATCGTACAAGATTGAATATAAAAAATAATCTTGTATCTTGTACACCATTTCATTCTTAATTTTATTTTATTTGATTTATTTGTTGTTAGAGCGGTAATAGAGATACAAACTCAGTAAAAATTTCACCCGTTTACCTATTACGGTTCATGAGATAATGCCTGCTAAATAGTCAGACTGACGGACGGACGGACGGACAGCGGCGGTTTAGTAAAAGGGTCCCGTTGGCACCCCTTGGGTACAGAGCCCTACAAAGCTATACTTTTCTTAGCTTGCTACATAACTATGTGTATTTTAGGACCCAAAACTTCTCGACTGATTTATTTTGCGAAGGCTGGTTTTATCGATAGGTACATTTTATACCGCAGCACTAATGCTGTCACTTTTTAAACAGCCAATCAGAGGTTCACATATAACGTCACGTGGTGGGGAGACAGCTGCGCATATTTCCGAACGAATTCAAAGAAATGTCATGCAGGTTTTTTTCATTGCTTTCGTAGTGTAGTTCAGCTTTGTATAACAAATTCTCGTCTCGTGGCTGCCGGTAGACATTCGAAATAAGTTTTTGTGATGTGTGAAGTGTTCTCTAAACAATGGATAATATTTGCTGAATAAACTGTGTGTTGTGGTTACTGCAGAATAAAGTTTTGGTGAGTTTAAACTTTATTAGCAAAGTTTTACCTGAATGCGGCACAGGTATTGTTTGATTTATTTATCTTATCACGAAACTACAAGTAGCTACGACTTATTAGACACGATTCGTAGTGGATTCTTATGCGAAAACAGCCATGATGCCCATCCATGGGGGTCGATTATTTGCTATAGTAAAATTAGATCTCTCTAGGTTTCCTTTTTCTTTCCAACGTTCATGTGTTTTTTTTTTACCATTGATAATATGGTCAAATGATTAATACCTAACATGAGTCATCATAGCTGTTATCTGAATTTTACCTGCTGTATTTTTTTTTCCTTTGTTCCTCTTCACGAATCCACTTGCAAAATTTCTACACTTTGCGGTAACTAGTTTGTAATCAAATCAATGTTCTATCTGTTGAAACTTGAAAGAGTTACCATGACATTTTGCATAAATAAATCTTTAATGAAAATTATATTTAAAAATATTTTGATCACCTTGAATATGTGATGATAGAATATGTGAATATGTGAGATAGTTTGAGATTCTAGTTTATTTTTTGATAAACTTAGATTTTATCCAGTCCATTTGCTAAAAAACATACCGGTTGTGGTGTAGAATAAGGGGGCACTGAGGGAAAACGAAAAAGAGGCCTTCCACCCCCTTATCTACACCCCAACGCCCGACTGAATAGACTATGAAAAATGCAGGATTACCAAGTGAAACAATCACTTTGACCTTCATATTTGATAGAGCGAAGAATGTATATGGAAATAAATAAATAAATAATGCTGGACAGTTCACACAACATTATCTAGCCCCAAGCTAAGCAGAGCTTGTGTTATGGATACTAGATAATTGATATACTTAATACAATATATTACATAGATAGATATTTTTTATTATGCATAGAAAATGCCCAGAACACCCTGAACAAATATCTGCAATCGCACAAATATTTGTACCGAGGCGGAAATCGCACCCGCAACCTCCTGCGTCGCAGGCCAAGCTTAGCCCGCCGTGTCACAGAGGTCGTCAACAAATGGCTTACAAGTTATTCTATGGGAAAGTCTTGGTACAGCAGTGGTCGCCTACGGGCTGATGATGATGGTGATGTATTTGATATTGCAAAAATAACAGTAGCTACTAAAAAGCAATTAACCAGATATAAAACGGAACACAAATGTTTTTGAGATCGTATCATTGATGCTATCAGTTGTGATTGTGATATCGGCTATTGTTTAAGGCAAGCCGCTGGATCTTTTGTTCTGTTCAACAATAAAACACAGTAAAAATTACACATTTGTGCTGGAAACAAGGTTGCTTTTTTGCAATATTTGCCTTAGAGTGAGTCATGAAGTTGTGGGAGTTTGTTTCTTATTTGTTCAAGTGCAATGGTCATAACTTTGGTTTTTATTGGTAACTAGCTGAATACCCGTGCTTTGCTATGCATTACATTACAAAACAAATAAAACTTTGTCACCCTTTTTACACATTCTTAAGTTTAGTGGTAAACTGGTGAGATCTAAATAAATAAATAACTCCCAACTGATATACATAGTCGTGCACAGGTACAGGTGTCTATGAGTACTGTGGCCACTTGTGTGGTAAAGACTTCTCAGTTTTTATGGAAGTCTTTGCTGTGTGGTACCATAGTACTCGTAGTTCCTGATACCTACAACACAAGGAATCCTAGTGTGTTATCACATGATCACGACTATGACACGTTATGTCACTGTTCCGTGTGGAACTAATATTAGCAGATCATGCACAATTTTCTTCCACTCGCTCTTTCCTGGTCAAATATGTTTTGCAACCCTGCTTTAGGTCAATGTCCAAATTTAGATGTAAATAAATAAATAATAAATAAATAAATAATGTTGGACAGTTCACACAACATTATCTAGCCCCAAGCTAAGCAGAGCTTGTGTTATGGGTACTAGATAACTGATATACTTAATACAATATATTACATAGATAGATATTTTTATTATACATAGAAAAATGGCCCTGAAAAGGTCCTAGTGACCAATGGTGAATGGATTCAGTACACCTTGCACGGGCTCCTTTCCTTTCATTCAAAGTAATTTAAATATTTATATTTATTTTTCTTAAGGCCAGGTCAAGAGTACCCTTAACCGACGAGCATGTATGAAGAATGTGATGAGAGTGAATGAAGCAAAAGAGGTGTGTCAGGATCGTAGCAAGTGGAAATCCGTGGTCTCTGCCTACCCCTCCGGGAAACAGGCGTGAGTTTATGTATAGTATGTATGTATTTTTCTTATATCTATTTCCCTTTCTGTGCACGCACTACCGACACATCTTTTCCCCGTAATACAGCGTGGTTATCTGGAAGAGAATGCTTTATAGCATTAAGTTCGCCTTTGTAGGTACTTCTTTTTCTATGAGCAATAATGATTTATCTATCGATCTATCTATGCTTATTCAATGTAATGTAAAACCATGTCTATATGTCTATAGTAAGTATCAAATTCATAATATCTTGCGATTATCTACATGCCCCAACTTATCTGCTGATAATACTTTATGACCAAATAATATTCCAGAGCATTCCATATCTCTGGCTTACTGAATGGTAACATTTCATTACAGCAGATACTATAAGTACTCGGCACTTGGTAGTTTTGTTAGTAGGCGAAAACCCTTTTAAGGGCAAGGTAACCGTCGCTATAGATAATTGAGAGATCTGAATGAAATAAAATTTGAAACATCAAGCGCTGTCGTCAACTGTAAAGAACTCCGTCGTAAATCATAATCATAATTATAAATCACTTACTAAAGATAAAACCGCGCCGCACCGATAAAATTCCCAATATACCTACGTTCGTAGAACTAGCGATTATCGCTATCAAAGCATATCGAGTCGATAATGTAAGGACGCTTATCGTAAGGAGTCAGTGGCTACGTGTCCGCACACTTGTCAACACACAACATGGCCGAATACCGCGCAGGGAAAGCCGGCATCAACGCCGAGGCCCAGGCCAGGATCAACAGCAAGTACAGCGACGACATAGCCACCGAGACGCTCGAATGGATCCGCAAGCTGACCGGCGAGCCCGCCAACACCGCGGGCACCGCCGATAACCTCTACGAGGTGCTAAAGGACGGCACTCTGCTCTGCAAGCTCGTCAACTCCATCCAAGAGGGATCCGTCAAGAAGGTCAACCAGTCCACCATGGCCTTCAAATGCATGGAGAACATCAACGCTTTCCTCGAAGCGGCGAAGAAGCTAGGCGTCCCTCCGCAAGAGACGTTCCAGACTATCGACCTGTGGGAGAAGCAGAACCTGTACTCTGTCGTGATCTGTCTGCAGTCGCTGGGCAGGAAAGCCGGCAACTTCGGCAAGCCCACGCTCGGGCCCAAAGAGGCTGACAAGAATGTCCGGGAGTTCACCGAGGAGCAGCTAAACGCCGGGCAGCATGTCATCTCGCTGCAATACGGCACCAACAAGGGCCAACAGAGCGGCATCACATTCGGCAACAGACGCCAGATGTGATCACTATTTTGTATTTTAGATATTAAACGTAATAAATGCCTTTGTATTTTTTATAATCTTTGAATTTCATTTATAAGCAGAGGTGCGGCCTTTATAGTTTTAAGTATAAGTATAAGCGTAACGAACGAATGATTAGGTAAGGCCACTGCGTCCTCTACTTGATATTATTGCACCTGTTGGTTATACAATTGTTACTATTGTAAGTGTTTCAAGTACATACTTGGGTCATTGTACGTTGTTGCACAAACTAACCGTGGGTTAGGTATCTTTGCATACTATTTACTAGTGTTGCATGTACCTTGCTTCTGATTTGGCTCAGGTTGAATTTGAACTCATCAATTTGTAGTTTTAGCTGATTACCTAAGGTTAGATTCATTGACGACACAAAATTTTAGTCATTGGAAACAGGTATTTTATGAAATACAACTAGATGACATGCTCAAAATATCATACAAACACTATTGCGTGTTTTTTTTTTTTTTTTTATAAGTTTTTAATTTCGCTATAAGCAGATGACCTCCTGATGTTAAGCGGTAACCTCTGCCTTTAACAATGCATTGCCTCATAAGTCACGTCCCCTAGGGTGCACCCTATGTGGCATTGTACCGCGCCCGCCACCCTGAGACATAAAGATGAAAAGTCTCATGTGCCTGTAATTTCAGCGGCTCCCATACCCTTCAAACCGGAACACAGCAATGCGAGCACTATTGATTTGCGGCAGAAATAGGTATGGTAGTAGTAGGTACTACCCCGGACGAACTCTTTTACAAAAAGCTCTACGACTAACAAAAATACTTCGTAAATACATTCAATCACGCGAATGTCCAATATAGTCAGTTGCTCTTCTTTACATAACTCTAATTTACCATTATCTATCTATCTATCCAGCCGGTAACACCCACTGCTGAGTAAAGGCCTCTTCTCTAGAACGCCACTCCTGGCGGTCTTGTGCCAGCCGGATCCACCGCTCTCCTTTGCACAATGTCGTCTGACCTTGGTTGGTGGTCTGCCTCGAGGCCGCCGCATATCTTTCGGCCTCCATTCGGTGACTGCTTTGGTCCATCGGTAATCCTCTCGCCTTGCCAAGTGTCCCGCCCATCTCCACTTGAGCCTCGCAATCCGTATACCTACATCCTCGTCCTTAGTTCGGCGTCGAATCTCGACGTTTGGTATACGGTCCACGAGGTGGATACTTAGCATGGCCCGGTCCATGGCTCTTTGAGCAACTCTTATAGTATATATTATTAACGTGTATTTTACCAATACGTTTACCATAAATTGTTTGTATCAAATATAAAACAAACTATTGATGTGTGATAATTCAAAATTTGGTCAACATGTCTAGTAGTTTTCAAAAAGGATAAAAAAATCTTTGTCCTATTCTCAGCAGACCAAATTTAAAATATTCCTCAACACCGTAACCTTTATGAAATGTCGAGGACCCACCGTCGCTCCCTGGAGAACACCCGCAGTATTTGACGTCATCCGGAATATTGATCCAACTTCTGTAACCGAATCCGTTACTATGGACCTTCTAATGTTACGTAAACGTGTTTTGCATTGTCATTAATAATGCAAAAGCATTTTGGTGAACGATATTAGATAGATTACGCAATTAAATGCTCTTTTGAATGCCATTGCAAAAATACTTCGATAAATATTCTAAAAGCCACGTATGTCTTGCTCGCTTGTGTGTGACGTAATGCAAGCAACAATTTTATTTACTTTTTGTTTTTTCATGGAAAAGTATTTGATTTTGGATAACACAGAGCGATAATGCCTTGCGCCACTGATTCTTACTTCAGATCATGGGCCTCTGCTCTGTCGCCAGAACAATATACGTTATGGTCTGTATTGCATATGCGATGTACCGCAGCTGGTTTTATAACCGTCGTCTTCGTCTGATTATTGCATCTTTTCTTTGGAAATGTTTACTACCTCATGCTTGTTTTAAAATATATTATGGATGGATGTAATACAAGCACGTAGGTGGTGTTATGATGTGGTATGTAATAGGTAGTTGCAGGTAATAGCGTGACTTATATTTACCTGTTCTGTTACCTACACGAGGTTTATCTACAATGAAACATTTTCTCAGTATAAATATTGTTCTACTAAATGAATGCACTTCACCAGAAGTGTTATTATTCAACATGTTTCAGCATTTTGATTTTGAAGGTTTGTGAAATCCTTAGTTCGCAGCACAGATACAATAATACTGTACTAGGTTCGCAGGGTTTTTTATCCGTGATCGATCCCCAACAACTAATTTCAGCTAGTTGAACCTTGGGAAAAGTTTGGTATAGCTTTGCTGCCCATTGATAGTTATTTCACGGTAGTCAATCCATGTCATGACGTCATTCCAATTAATGCACCCAGCATGGTACCGTCACGGTCATGTCAACTCCCCCAGCCGGATGGCACGGTCACGCGCCGATGGGTCTCGGAAACGCGGATATCCGACCCCAAGCAAAGCCACATTCCAAATTTCAACACCTATCTCGTTTGTCGCAACAAAACAATGACCAAGTGCAAAAGGAGTAGTCAGTGGTCGTGCGTGGCCTTCATTATAATTCCTATCACGTTTGACAATGACCCCTAGTTCACTAATCCACTTACTTTACATTTACCTCTCTGTTCACAAATTTGTGATTTTCTTTTCCTGTAAAAGTTGTCCTCTAATAGGTAAAACCGTTTCTTTCATTAGTTATCACTAGTGACTCGCCCGGCTTCGCACGGGTAGCCCCCAGTGAAACCCGCCCCCCCTATGTGCTTCTCCTGGTTCTAAGCTACGTCCCCACAAATTTTCAGCCAAATCGGTTCAGCCGTTCTTGAGTTATAAGTGGTGTAACCAACACGAGTTTGTTTTATATATATAAGATACTAGATACTAGCGACTCGCCCCGGCTTCGCACGGGTAGCCCCGGTGAACCCCCCCCCCCCCCTCCTTATTACTTATTCTGCTATTCGGAGCGGAGAAGAATCCACCAAAAAAGAGATAACTAACATCGGTCCAGCCGATCTTGAGTTATAAGTGGTGTAACTAACTAACACGACTTTGTTTTATATATTAGAAGATGCAAACAGTTTTACTGCACTGCTCTGTAAGTTCGTAACGAATGGCTGACATAGTCTATCGGCCCGGCCCTTTTGCACGCGAACGATGTTTCCTTCTATTTTGATTATTATCTCACCAAACTCCTTGAAATTGAATTCAATTCCGTATTTTTATTTTTATAATTTGTTATGTAACTTTATAATTTTGGGTAATGTTGTAAATATTAGTGTACTGATCATGTGTATAACATTTCAAGGAGTTTTGTGGGATGATAGCCAAAATTGCGAACGGGCGTAAGCCCCACCGGTATACTCCACTTAATTTTAGTTTTATCTTGATAACAGTCAATTATGTGTCAATCTCTCACTGTCTTCGAAATCATTCACCAAAATCTGAGCTTCGCAGTTATAAGTATAGTAGAAAATAAGCTGATGATAAAATTAAAAGTGAAATTATAATCCAAATTGTAATTCCAAACAAAGGAAGCGATACTTTCACTCTTATTTCATAACATGAATTACAATTTCCGAATAGGCCATCATCACAATGCATACAGTGAAAGCTCTTAGCGCTCCATACATGCAATCATGCATACTTGCCACTGTGGAAGTTGCCACTTCATCGCAATGATTTAGCAACATCAGCACTGCATGATGACCTTATGATTTAGAAAGCGCTGAGGCAGACAAAATCACGGTCTGAGGAAACTGCTTTATAATGTCCACCTTCCCACGTTATAGGATACGATATCGATCGTTGTTGCAAGGCTTCGTCGCCACGCTACAGTGGCTCGGTGTATCGAAGCCTCCGGCCGGTCCCGTTATCGGTCCAAGGAGATTATCTGGCACTAACGGGATGACGTCCGCGGTCCGCGAGCGGCGCACTCTCCGACAACGTACTCGGTGTCGTTGCACTTAATTACGTCGATACTACAGCTTTCATGGTACATCCTGATGCGATTGTGAAAGCCTAAGTTAACGTTGGTGACATACAGCTCTCGCATGATTTCACGAGTTCAATTCTAGAAAGTTGCAATTGCTCTTTTCCGGATAGTTAATCGTGTTGCCTGTTTCTCTGGAATCGTGATGTAGAGCACACGCTTAGTAGATAAGTGGCCGAGATTTCATTAATTTGAGTAGTTTCACTACCGCACAATGTTTCCGTTTCTTGGAGTAGCTGTAGCGTGTCTTGCTTTGTCGCTCAATACTAACAGATTTAACATAGGTACTGTAATCTCAGATTGATAAAACAGCGTTTTGAATTGGTTCTGCGCGTCATTCAGTTTTTCAATTAGCATAACGTATCCGTGCGTCAGTGTTTCAGCCAAGGGGAGCGTGCTATCAATTGATATGGCCATGCATATTTGCCCCGGCGACGATTTATTCGTTAACCTACACCATATTGATTCAGCTTGACCTCAATCATCTCTACATCTGCATTTACAATTGGCAATAGATTTTCATTGACCGCTTACCTACATAGCAGCAATTATCTAATAAGGAACTCATTGTATGTATTTTTCTATCTGAGTTACATGTTTTGTGTGAGGTTTTCTACGTCTTAATATCATGTTAAATTTAAAGTTTTTGTTATCATTTTCTTTCATAGTTATCCCTTCATTCGTATAACTTGAATTCATTAAAATATTTAACTAAAATAAAATGACGTAATTTATTGATAGCGCTTTTTTACTTATGTTTATAATGACAAAGATATGTAAAATCTTTAAAATGCGTGACATTTTCCGAAAAGTTAATCAGGATCTGTTGATAAACTAATCCAGTTTAATTCTTAATTGGAATAACCATCATCTCTGATTTTGCATAATATTATGATACCTACATAACATAAAATTAGTTTGTTCCGGTGGTCTGTTTCATCTTGGCGGTTCGGTGGCGGCCACTTGCGTTGTTTTCGTATTTCACACGATATCTTGCATCGTTTACATAATTTTTTTCTCCGTTTGTCATAACACTTTCTCAGGAAGTGTATTCAGGCCACTAGATGCCACTTCTGGTTGTCTGGATGTCAAGCCATGCATTATTTTATTTGCTTCGGCTGCATTTTTATGCAAAAGTTAATTAGCATCATCAGAGTTTTTTTTAACGTATTGTGTCCCACTGCTGGGCAAAGGTCTCCCCCAAAATCTTGTATTGGGTATTTAAATAGAAGGAATTACTTCATTAGCAGCCTTTAGATTTCCACTGCTGGACGTAACCTCCTCCATTTTATGCAACGGGGGGGAATTTGCCATAATCACGCTTGGCAGGTGGATTGGTGAGCGCAGTAATGTTGAGTACTCAGGTGTAGTGTATACTGCCCAATGCCCATCCATGTAATGACCGGTGCTTGCAGTATGGATTGCAAGTATTCAGATGTATGCTGCTGCCCATCCCTGGTGTAATCCCCTAGTTGGCTTTTGCGACATCCACGGGAGGAGACTCAGGGATCTATTCAAACCACGGCAAAAATGTCTGGCTTACACTAATGTAATATCCGCGTGATGATGTTTTTATTCTAGCGAATTGAAAATGCAACTGCGATTTCAGTTCCAAGCACACTGTTGGCGTCTCTACAAAATGAGTTTCAATGTAATTGTATCAAGTGTTGTTTGTGTGCGTTATTATATCTAAAGACTCTATTTCAGACCCTCAGCATGACGACCAGTGTGAGCTTGATATTTGTCGCGCAATAACGTATTAAAGAACCTTACTCTCAAATCGTTGTGTTATTTGAATTAGCTGTTAAGGCGCGATAGGTTCTCAAATGTCTCTAGAATTTTTAAGTTTTTGATAAGAATTTTCATAGTTTTCTACGAAGAAAAAAATATATGATATTCTTGAGCTTTTTATTTAGTGAAATCAATAATTCAATACAATATTTGAATTACTTCACTCGATAAAAAAAAATAACAAAGATACCTCCTTTTAAAAATTTAAATGCTATTTTTCACTCACTTCTCTCACGTTTTAATTTTTGAAACATTTGGTTACATGTTAGTTATTATTTGAGTTAGTGAATTCATCAACAAAATTAAACAAAACTTTGAACGACATTTTTATATAATTTTTTTATACATAAAAACACGGTATCAGAGCGTGCGCTCGGCTTCTTCGCCTCATACAAAAATGTTCGTTGAACCTATAGCGCCTTAACACAAGCCAGATTATTCACCATGTTATACACCCTTCTTTTCTTAGTATTTGCAACCACTAACGTCCAATTTCCCATTATAAATAAGTTAAATAACTTAGCATAGCAGATCTGCAGATAAATTTGCATTACATGTACCGTTACATCAGATATTATGGAAAGTAACCGCTTGGAAGATGCAATGGGCCTATAGCGTTATATTTACCGGTTTGGACGACACTCAACACCATCCGAGCATGACCAACTTATGGCCAAAACCAGTTGGTTGGGTCAACCTTGGCATTGAGATCGTGATGACTAATGTTGTTTTTTTTTTTTTTTTTTTTTTATACTACTGGAATGACGGAGCAAGCAGATGGCCCACCTGATGTTAAGCGAAAACCTCTGCCTATGAACAGTGCATTACCTCATAGGTCACGTCCACCTAGGACGCACCCTATGTGGTATTGCACTGAGCCCGCCACCCTGAGACGTAGAGATGAAAAGTCTCATGTGCCTGTAATTTCACCGGCACCCTTACCCTTCAAACCGGAACACAGCAATGCGAGCACTACTGCTTTGCGGCAGAAATAGGTATGGTGGTAGTACTTCCCCGGACGAACTCTTTCACAAAAAAGCTCTACTACTACTAATGACACGTGATGACTACTACGTGATGACTAATGTGGTTTTCTTTGGAATAAACCTCGTAACGTCAAATTATGGTTAGAACTAGTCGCGTGCTAGGAATAATTATCAAACGAGTTCCATAATATGCTTTACATAGTTATAGTCATGTTATACTGTTGTTACCGCATACGGTCGCGTGTTTATTGTGACTTTTGAGGATTTTTTGAGTGCTCTCCAATTGCCATTTGAAAACTTGCTCAACTCTACAATTCGTTGCGTGGTTCCGCAATTTATGTGACACTGTTCCGCTTGAACCACAAAACCAGTTTCTAGGCAGAAAGTAATTCTATAAACGTTATTTTTATTGATATTTTGATTGATAGACGACATTTTATTGTTAGCTGGAAGTCGGTGGATGGAAGCAGCTACAGACAGTTTGTCGTAGCCTTCTGATGGCATATGTCTTCATGGTATTCAAGGTTTCATATATTTAGTGTATTTTAATAGTTAGCTTGGTATTATATGTATGTTTATAGTTTTACTTCTGGATTTTTCCTGTATTTGTACACTTTCCTAACATCTTTATCAGCTCTCTATAGCCACAAATGTTAGCTGGAAGTAAACTCTTTAGGGTTAAGCTCGCCTTTGTACCTGTTTTTATCTTTTTCTTTTCTTATCTTTTTTTTTTTTTTTTTTTGTTTTTTCTTTTTTTTTTCTTTTGTTTATTGCCTTATTTTTTTATATCTGTGTTATTGTTTTTTTTTTATTTTTTTATTTTATGATGTTTGCTTTTTCGTGTTGCATGTGTGTGTGTCTTTGATTGTTTAGTCATAAATAAACGTTTCTTTCTTTCTTTCTTTTGTTATATTTTATATGTAATCTCTTTTTTCCGTGTACAATAAAGAATAGTAAGAATTATTATGAGATGGATCACTACTGGTTGATGAGATGATGAGTTATTTATTAGTACATTATGGTACAAGTGTGTAATGTTGGTGATTACCGCTGAGGCGCCATTAGGTGAGGGTCTTAAGAGAGCCGAGGACGGTAATCATCAATATACACGTGTATCTATTATCTATCTATTTAATGTATTGCATTAAATATATCAGTTATCTAGTACCCATAACACAAGCTCTGCTTAGCTTGGGGCTAGATAATGTTGTGTGAACTGTGTCCGGCATTATTTATTTATTATTATTTATCATACGACGTTTTTCAACACACTTGTGAAGAAAATAATAATAAAACAGAAATACACAGTCTGTGTAAATGTTCAACTGTGTCTATAACTCACTTGTTTATAATAGCAATGAAAAAGTCACAGTTTTATTACAGGTGTAAAACAGAAATACACACTCTTTGTAAGTTCAACTGTCTCTATAACTCACTAGTGAATAATAGTAATGAAAAAGTCACAGTTTAATTACTAGTGTCATTATGTGCCTAATTGCGGTGAATTTAGAGCCAGTTTAAGAGCAAGTGTGTTGAAAAATAATATATTATCCACAATATAACTTTTGAAACTATCATGGTTATGTACATAATTTTCACTAGAAACGGGATATTTACCATGATTTTTGAGTTTTATGTTCTCCCGTGATCATGGCGCATGCAACTGTTCCGAAATATCGGGAACATATAAAACTCAAAAATCATGGTAAATATCCCGTTTCTAGTGAAAATTATATTATCCACAGTTATCTTTTAACTACTATACCTATTTAGCGAATCTATTGCGGATACCTTACGGGCTTTATAAAGACAGGTGTTCATGTACTATAGTGTCGACGCCTACACCATCCTACACAGTAACTTTTAACTTATTTGCAATCTGAGCGTTCATTGCCTCCTTACCTTAGACTCCGGCATTGTTATCTCGATCAAACAATGTGCATTCTTTAGAATCCAGATTTTCAGATATGTTATCGTCAAGTATCAAGAGTTTCTAATCTTTCTAAAGGTCATCAAAATTATATACGGCTCATAAAAATAAAAGATTACAGTAATAAATACGCGGTTTTGTCTCAGAACCGTGAGTAATACTTGGAAACTTTTATCTTTACGAATTTTATTGTTTCGTACTTAAGCCTTGGCGAGGTGATAAGATGAAGATCGGCTGATTGCGTCTCGTTTATCATTTGAATTGAATCTGATGATAAATTTAGAAGCTGACCTTAATCGTGAACCTTAAATAATATAAAATAAACATTCAGCAATGATAATCTTTTTTTGATTATAACTAGTGTCTGCCCACGGCTTTGCTCGCGTTTTACCAGGGTAAAAAGTAGCATATAGCACAGCCTATAGCTCAATCCAAGTCCATAATCTATCTGTATTGAGTTAAAAACATACAAAATCGTAACTAGTTAGTAGTAGAGCTATTTTGTGAAAAAGTTCGTCCGGGGAAGTTTTTTTTTTTTTTTTTTTATGCTACTTGGATGACGGAACAAGCAAGAGGCCCACCTGATGTTAAGCGGTAACCTCTGCCTATGAAGTAGTACCACCATGCCTAATTCTGCCGCAAAGCAGCAGTGCTCGCATTGCTGTGTTCCGGTTTGAAGAGTAAGGGTGCCGGTGTAATTACAGGCACATGAGACTTTTCATATTGATGTCTCAGGGTGGCGGGCGCAGTGCAATACCACATAGGGTGCGTCCTAGGTGGACGTGACCTATGTGGTAATGCATTGTTCATAGGCAGAGGGTATCGCTTAACAGATTGGCCATGTGCCTGATCCGTCATCCAAGCAGTAAAAAAAAAAGTTGACTTTTATGATATTATAATAGTGGGATGTGCAGTGTGTAATGTGTATTTATCGCGGAAGTAAGTACTGTGAATTACAACCGAGTTCGTAAAGCCGCTAAAAACCCGACCCCGGAGGTCGCCTTACCTAGTAACAATTAGCTTTGCAACGGGAGCTAAATTCTGGGCTCCTCTGACTCACATAACAACTCATCTCGTCAACCATTAGTAACAATATAACGACGACCTCTGTGTCGCGGCAAGCGACGGTTCGCCTGCGACGCAGGAGGTTGCGGGTTCGATTCCCGCCTCGGAACAAATATTTGTGCGATCGCAGATATTTGTACAGGGTGTTCTGGGTATTTTCTATATAATAAAAAATATCTATCTATGTAATATATTGTATTAAGTATATCAGTTATCTAGTACCCATAACACAAGCTCTGCTTAGCTTGGGGCTAGATAATGTTGTGTGAACTGTCCAGTATTATTTATTTATTTATAGCAACTCATCTCGTCAACCATTAGTAACAATATAACGACGACCTCTGTGTCGCGGCAAGCGACGGTTCGCCTGCGACGCAGGAGGTTGCGGGTTCGATTCCCGCCTTGGAACAAATATTTGTGCGACCTGCAGATATTCGTTCAGGGTGTTCTGGGTATTTTCTATGTATAATAAAAAATATCTATATTTGTAATGTAGTGTATTAAGTATTATCAGTTAACTAGTACCCATAACATAAGCTCTGCTTAGCTTGGGACTAGATAAGGTAGTGTGAACTGTGCAACATTTAAAAAAAAAACTTTTGAAGCTATCATGGTTATGTATGTACATAGGTACTTTTAACTAAAAACGGGATATTTACCATGATTATTGAGTTTTGTATAAGTTGTCCTGGCTCCTAGCTTATCATGGAATGTGTTATTACTGGAAGAAAACGTTAGCTGTGTCAGTCGTGGGAAGCAATGGCGGCGATGAGCTCACCACTTGTCATGTCTATATACCACGATGGTGCAACCCTCTGTGAAAAGAGGCCCATTGAGGCTCTACCCCTTCGGGGGAAAAGGCGTGTGTCTATGTGTGTATGTATGTATTGAGTTTTGTTTGTTCTGGATATTTCGGCACACCATCTACAGACACCATGTATCAACAACTCGCAAAGACTTTAGTTAGTTCTCCCGTGATCATGGCGCATTACAAGTGGATCTGACGGAAGACCAGCGCTGGTTGCTAGCTTGCTGCCAGTCAACCAACTCATGCTGAGGCAGAGACATTTTGTTACATGAGTAACAAAATGGCTTCGTACCTTCAAATCTGTTTCCTCTTAGTCTAGGTTTTCATGTGTTTCTCTGGTTTAGAAATAAATATATATTCTTTCTTTCTATATTCTTTTATTAGTAACAACTTCCATTCGGTAATAATAACTACTAAGAACTGTATCGATACTCGAACCGATTTTGTTTCTTGTTTTCTGTAAAGGTGACTTTGGTATCTATTTATATTTAGCCCATGTACCCACTGCTGGGTATAGGCCTCCTCTCTAACACCACTCTCTTGCCACTCTCTCCGGTCCTGTGCTGCTCTTATCCATTCTCGTCCAACTACTGTAACGATGTCATCCGACCAATTGTCGGGTGGTTTGCCTCTTGGTCGCCGAGCATCTCTTGGCCACCATTCCGTTATAGCCGTGGTCCATCTTCCGTCATTCCTTCTAGCCAAGTGTCCCGCCCATCGCCACTTAAGGCTTGTGATCCGCATACCTACGTCTACGACTTTCGTAGGTCGTCGTATCTCGACGTTGGGTATGTGATCAAGGAGGGAACCGAGCAAGGTGCGCTGACTTAGGTATAAGTTAAACAATACTTTATCAAAGTCAATGTTGATTTTCCTTGAAGCTAAAATCTTAAATGTCTTCGTATTACTTACGTAGTAACTATTAAGTAATCTGTGGTATTACTTCCTAAACAGTGTTATTAATTAACTTTGAAAACGTCAGCGATGAGTCTTTCGAGACATGTGTGCTCTACTATAAATCGTACATATAGTTATTTGCTCTCTGAACATCTGTATCCACAATATAATCAAGTACCTACATACCTATGTGTTTTATATCATAAAAATCGACGAAGTCAGGTTTAAGGTGTATTAAATATCATGCGTTCGTAGTTTTACTGTATTTTACTGTTTATTCTTCAGATTGTCTTGGCCGACGGCCGTTGTCTGGCCTTAGTATATTAATTTTAGTAAAAGTAGATTTATTTTTGTGAAAGAGTTCGTCCGGGGAAGTAATACCACCATATCTATTTCTGCAGTACCAAGTGCTCGCATTGCTGTGTTCCGGTTTGAAGGGTATGGTTGCCGGTGAAGTTACAGGCACATGAGACTTTTCATCTTTATGTTTCAGGGTGGTGGGCGCAGTGCAATGCCACATAGGATGCGTCCTAGGTGGACGTGACCTATGTGGTAATGCACTGTTCATAGGCAGAGGGTTCCGCTTAACATCAGGTGGGTCATCTGCTTGATCCGTCATACCAAGTTGTATTTAAAAAAATAATAGATAGTTCAACTATTTCATCATCATCCACATCCCGACTTCACTCACTGCTAAACCTCTCTTTAGTGCCTTAGTGCCATCCACTACGATCCTGAGCTAGTCATATCCATCTTCGGCCCGCGACCCTTAGGCCCTTCTCCCATTACGATACGCACAGGCGATTCAAGTATCCTAAAGGTATCCTGCAAGTCTCGGAGACTAGTCGCCGCCAAGTATCTCACATACATTTGAATACAGGCTCGTACACTAGCCTGCATTCAAATGTATGTGAGATACTTTGCGGCGACTAGTCTCCGAGACTTGCAGGATACTTGAATCACCTGTGCGTATCGTAATGGGAGAAGGGCTTTACTGTGTCGTAAACTCAGCTCGCTACTGCTAATAATAAAGTTATTTTTTTATATTCAGTTTTCTATATTCATGTTAGTTGTATTATTCTTTCGAAAATACAAATATTAAAGGAAATTGGTTCTTGATACCAATTTATTCATCCAAAATAACTATTCATTGTTCGTCAGAAAATATCCAAGTCCATTGTTTTGTTGTGCTTTGTCTTGAGAAACATATTACGGAGACCATGGCGTGCGAAACAGAAGTTATCGTTGTGATTTTAATGGAATCCTGCTTTATAACGACAAGCAAAATAGAGCACGCCAAGATGCTCTATTTTGCTTTACTTATTTAAAATAAAATGGAGAGTCGCCCAAAGGGCTATGGAGCGTACCATGCTTGGAATATCTTTACTGGACCGTGTCCGCAATACGGAAATCCGAAGGACAAAAGTGGCAGATATTGGATACCGTATATATTGCGAGACTAAAGTGGCGCTGGGCAGGACACTTGGCCAGATTTGGTGACGGCAAGTGGTGTAAGGCCCGGAGTGGTGGCTGAAAGGGAGCACTAGAGGCCGTGACCGACCATCAGCCAGGTGGGCGGATGATATAGAGGCCGTAGAGGGAAAGACCTGGATGCGAATCGCACTGAACCGTTTGGAGTGGCGTTTGAGGGAGGAGTCTTATACCCAGCAGTGGGCTATTATTTGAGCTGCCAATGATGATGATGATGTAAAATATTACATACATCCATACATAGACACACGTCTTTTTCCCGAAGGGGTAGGCAGAGCCTCAATGGGCCTCTTTTCACAGTGGGTTGCACCATCGTAGAATATAGACGACAAGTGGTGATTTCATCGCTGCCATTGCGTCCCACGACGGACTCAGCTAACGCTTTCGTCCAGTAATAACACATCATTTATTAAGCTAGCAGCAAGGCAAATCTTATACCAATTAATCTTATCAACAAGTCCGGGTAATCCCGTAGTCGGCTTTTACGACATCCACGGGAGGAGACGGAGAGGTCTATTCTTAGGCCGGGCACACCACAACGTTGTACTATAATTTGATTTAGTCAATCCTTTTTTGTGTTTTATTTTTTGGTGTATAATAAAGTGTTAATCTATCTATCTATCTATCTATCTATCTATCTGTCTATCTATCTATCTATCTATCTATCTATCTATCTATCTATCTATCTATCTATCTACCATGGACATAAATCCAAAATGTTAGGGACGTCCATTTCTATATTCCCACACAACAAATCGTTATTTTCTACTCCAAACTTAAATCTTTTAATTGTATAATTAGTTCCCTAAAACTTGATGACGTAAACGACACAGATATTCAGAAGGCGCGGTCAATATCCCGAAAATGGCACAGCAGAAAGTGGCGAGGTCAACTCTATAATGTTATATTACCATGGACACCATACCTGTGCTTTCCCTAATAATGTTTACCATGTGCCGTAACCCAAATGCATAAGGTTGTGATTCTGTTGGCAAGGGTTACCTCGGGGTCTAACAATCTGAACACAAAAATTCATTGTCCATGATCTAAAGATGTCTCAGGTCATTGGCATGATTGATGAGGCTATGGTTTGTGAAAACGATGGGCTATTAGCTTACCTTTCTTCGAAGGCTTTTTGGCCTGGTCATATTCTTCATTTTCTGACATAACCACGTTCACATAAAGGTGTCTTATTTTATGGTAGTGAGCTCATTCCCGTGTCAAGCAACTTAGCAAATACAGACGACTGATTTTACAAGCTTTATATAACTTGAAATGTATCCTCTTTTTTTTTTTTCTTTTTTTTTACATTGATAGACCTTTATTTGACCACTATCTCACCTGTTGGTAAGTGACGATGTGGCCGAAGATGGAGCACAGAGGTCTAGAAGGCACGTATTCACTCTAGCCTTGAAGAGACCCAGATTATAGTTTTCAGGATAGACAGACGACGGTAGTTTATTCCACTCCTTATCCTCAACCGATTGACATTATATTTTGCGTATCTATCAAGTTCCGATGACAATGCAATATTATGGTGACAGCGAGCTGATCTGATGATGGAGAATGAAGATGGACAACGGAACTCCTCGATGGATAATAGTAGACTGGCCGTGTTTAGGCTCATTGTGATCAGCACACGGTTATGACCACTAATTTTATAAAAGCTTTGTTGATAAAATATTTTGCACAAAAAACTTATTTATGAAAGTTTTGTTTGTCGTTTGATATCCCGTCGAAATAGAGTACTGGTAGGTATAGTCTTACAAAAAAAAACTTAGAACTCGCGTTAGCACTCTTTGGATTGTGTATTTCAGAATTCACCCCTAACCAGCAGGATAACGGTCTATTGCCTGCTAATTACCTAATGGTTCTTTAATGCACTGAAGCTCATTAAATCTAGTATCAAGGTCAGGTAGATAATTGGATACTGTTGAGAATGCATTCGGGTCATTGTTGACTGCGAGAATAATGAACAACGTTCTCACATCAACTATTTTGCACATAGTTACTCTTGAATCTTGATGTATTCAAGTCTCAGTTCAAAGTACAATAATTTGATTCACATGAAAATAATATTGCAATACAAAATCAGAATGCAGAATTGTGGGCTGTCCGGCCTAAGTATGGAACCCTCCGTCTCCTCCCGTGGATGTCGTAAAAGCCGACTCATGGATTACCCGGACTTGTTGATAAGATTTGTACTGGCTGCTAGCTTATTATAGAATGTGTACTTATTATATTAATGAAGAAAGCTTTAGCCGAGTCAGTTGTGGGAAGCAATGGCGGCGATGAGCTCACCACTTGTCACGTCTATATTCCACGATGGTGCAACCCACTGTGCAAAGAGGTCCATTAAGGCTCTGCCTACCCTTTCGGGGAAAAAGGCGCGTGTCTATGTATGTATGTAAGTATGTACAAAATCCGCTGATAGGTCTCTTTGTACTCATAATTTTACAGATGCGATAATGATCCTGATAAGCTTGTTGCGCAGCGGGCTATGGAGAGAGGTATGTTCGGAGTTTCATTACTTGATAGAATCTGAAATGAGAAAATCCGTAGAACAACCGCGATCACCGACATAGCTCTCAGAAATAGCAAGTTGAAGTGGCAATGGGTATGCCATATAGCTCGCAGAAACTGTCAATATCGAGATACGATTGTGACCACGAACCGGAACACTGTAACAAATCCAGTTCTCGCGACATTTGGACGCTGGAACATGGAAAACCGTCAGATACAGGTCTAGCGCTTAACTGAGTCAGTCCCTGAGGTATGTTAGCGGTACGGGAGGGGTGTTTTCATTCTCCTCCTATTTAAACGTTAGTGGATGGAGGTGGCTCTATATACTGGTCTTCGTGCTATTCTGTGGGGAGGCCTATGTCTAGCAGTGAACTTCCTTCTACAGGAAGATGGTGTAACTTCTCAGACTGTACTTTACAGCTCCAAAATAAATACTGCGTTGTGTATTCAGGTGGGGTATAACGCAAAATTACCAATCTTAGATTAGATGTTTAAGTGTCTAAATCAAGTACAATATTCAAATTAAAAATATGCATGGATACTACATTATAATACAGAGGGATCACCCAGACAGAAACACGATAGGACAAACATTTCTCGATAAAAAAAAACATAAAGTTACCCCTAACTTTTGTCTAGATTAGATTTTCAATATGGCTGATGATTATGGGGTCAAAAATTGGATAAATAAAATCAATACAATAAAAAGGGGGGGTTTTTGAAAATTATCTATATTTCACGAGATATTCAAGAAAAAACGCTTTATCGAGCGGCGCGTGGCGTTTTTTTTGTATGAAGATGTATGCCTGGTGGTGGCGCAGTCTTAAAAATCACCTTTTGCCCATCATCATCAGCTTAATAGAAGTCCACTGCTGTACGAAGGCCTCCTCATAGGATGCCAGGACGACCGGTATTTCGGAAGTTTGCCAAATCACCCCCTTTAACAGGCGTATTGGTGAACTTCGATGAATGCTGCTGCCAATCACCTCTAATCCCTTAGTCGGCTTTTACGACATCCACAGGAGGAGAGGGAGGGGTCTGTTCTGGGCTGGACATCACGGCTTCACTGTTGTCCATCAAGATTAATTATTATTTAAAATTATAGGTGAGCAGCTTTCGCTGTTGTTTCTATTTCTTTTAAGCTGTGGTAGTAGTTGTAGTTGTTTAGTAGTAGTAGAGCTTTTTTGTGAGAGTTGGTCAGGGGAAGTACTACCACCATACTTATTTCTGCCGCAAAGCAGTAGTGCTCGCATTGCTGTGTTCCGGTTTGTAGGGTGCCGGTGAAATTACAGGCACATGAGACTTTTCATCTTTGTCTCAGGATGGCGAACGCAGTGCTATACCACATAGGGTGCGTCCTAGATGGACCTATGAGGTAATGCACTGTTCATAGGCAGAAGGTACCACTTAACATCAGGTAGGCCATCGGCTTGATCCGTCATTCCAAGTAGTATTATAAAAAAAAACAAGTGTCCATCAAGTGGCTATCCCATCTGAGACTCTTGGTAAAATAAATATAGGACCAATTTGTTTGAATGTGTCGTCTCGTCTCCAAGGAGCATACCAAGAAACCCTTAGCTTTAAGTGGCGGTATAATTCAATTAAACGAGTGACTCAGATGTCACCGTATTCGATGTTGCGCCGGACTCCCGAGTGTAAGATAAGTGCAACAGTGACCCTTTTTGCATTGAAACAGCAACTATAACACTCAATTTTCTTTACTGACCTCTTTATTTGAAATAAATACTTTAATTTTAATTTTGTTATTGAAAGAGTTCTTGTAACATAGACATAATATTACGTTTATATTTAAACTAGAAACTCACCCCGGCTTCGCACGGGTAGTGTCGGGGTCCCCCCTCCCTCCCGTCCCCCCTAATCTTCCACCCCTTCCCAACCCCCATCTATCCAACACCAGATACAAAAAAAATTAGGTACTTTTTTAACACCTTGGGTTACATATTGGAGTTTTAGTAAGGACCCCTAATTTTTTGAAAATATCATATAGCCTATGTCACCCGGGGATAGTGTAGCTTCCCAACAGTGAAAGTATTTTTCAAATCGGTTCAGTAGTTTCGGAGCCTATTCAATGCAAATAAACAAACAATCAAATCTTTCCTCTTTATTATTTCCCCTTTATTATGTATATCACCGCTGCCCTGAGACAAGCCGAGGATAGAACAGCGTGGAAGAAGCTCGTCAGCATCTCTACTAAATCCTTTCAAGACGGGCAAAACCTTCAAACTGGGAACTCAATTTATATATACCTACCATCTATGTTTTTACTACTAATACCTACATTCTAAGCAAATAAATAATTCATTCATTCATTCATTCATTCATTCATTCATTCATTCATTCATTCATTCATTCATTCATTCATTCATTCAGTAATGAAGAATACGACGAAGAAGAAGAAGATTAGTATAGATTCTATACTAATTATAAAGAGGAAACTTTACAATAGAATATATATAGATAAATATTTATGTTTAAATGTAGCGTCGTCATTTATCTTCAGTAGTAGTAGAGCTTTTTTGTGAAAGAGCTCGTCCGGGGAAGTACTACCACCATACCTATTTCTGCCGCAAAGCAGTAGTGCTCGCATTGCTGTGTTCCGGTTTGAAGGGTAAGGGTGCTGGTGAAATTACAGGCACATGAGACTTTTCATCTTTATGTCTCAGGGTGGCGGGCGCAGTGCAATGCCACATAGGGTGCGTCCTAGGTGGACGTGACCTATGAGGTAATGCACTGTTCATAGGCAGAGGTTACCGCTTAACATCAGGTGGGCCTCTTGCTTGTTCCGTCATCCAAGTAGTATAAAAAAAAAAAAAAAAAAAAAAACTTCATTGCACACTCAGGCTGTAGTAGGCAATATTCTGGTGCTTCCAGCGAATCTGTGAATTAAAATAAGTTTAGTAGGTATATAGGTTCTGTATTAGCATTTTCTATATATTGAGGGTTTCCAAAATTTCTAAACTGAATAGTTTGCGCGAGAGACACTTCCAAAGTGGTAAAATGTAACCCCCTGTAACTTCTAAAATAAGAGAATTGATGTACATTACCATGTAAACTTCCACCGAAAATTGGTTTGAACGAGATCTAGCAAGTAGTTTTTTTTAATACGTCATAAATCGTAAACCGCAATTTACCTTTCATTCAATGTTACTTGCTGCTACGGAACCCTTCATGGGCGAGTCCGACTCGCAGTTGGCCGCTTTTTTAACGTCCATAGGTCGAGACGGGCATCACTTGCATTAGTTGCATTACTTACTTTGTAATACATTTAAAACAATACTCTCTTTCTTGGTGTTATGGGGCCTTATTACAAAAAACTAAATTAGTTCTGGTTTAAACCCGAACTACGTAGTCTAGGCTTGTAGCGGTATTTAAGTTATATACAACTTTAATACAAAGGCAGATGGTTTGTTTTCCGAAGTCAACTCTAGAGCTAGATAGTTCGATATTATGTTAAAAATGTCAAAGTCTCGGACTATCTCTGGTTTTTCTTAAACCAAGCAGCCCCCTAGTTTTACGATTGTCTAAAAATTTACAGTTGATTGCTTGTTGGATAGAAGTTTGCATATCGATTGTGATGTGACACTTTGACACAAGATCCGTCAGTTTGACACGTCGGAAATATGTGTAGTTTAGAAAATAAACCATCTGTCTTTGTGTTAAAATTGTATATAACTTTAATACCGTGACAACCTAGACTACTTAGTTCGGGTTTAAACCAGGACTAACTTAGTTTTTTTATAATAAGGCCGATGGTGTTTAATTCAATGATCATGCAGCTCCTAGCCTCTCTGTCTTCAAAATACGTAATAACATTAACAACCAACGTAATTGAGATAACTGTATGTATGTATGTGTCTGGGAATGTAAAATGATACGGGCATTATAATTTAATCGTTCTCTTTGTGTTGGCACCTCTGAGAATTAAGCTCTAACTTGAATTATCGTTCATAACCTTGTAGAGTTAATAAGGTCATGAGAAATTGTGATTAATAGATTAGTATTTTAAGGTCTTTGTTTCGTAATGATCCGCGCGTCTGGTCATTGCCTCTCATGTTTTATTGATTTCAAAATCGGATCTTTTTTCCTCAGGTATAATATAACATTATCAGTTTTAACTTTCATAAACTTTTTTTTTTTAAAACGGCCAAGTGTGAGTTGGACTCGCGTACCGGGGGTTCTGTACAAACCTGTAGGTATATAAGTAAAAGTTATGGTATTTTTATTGTTAAATGAAATCATCATGAGGAAAGGGGTAGTAAATTTAAAATTATTAAAAATATTTTTATTATATGATTTAACTAAACATTTATGCTTTTCGCAATTTTCCCTTTATCTCTGCTATAAGACGTTGCTTCATACCAAATTTCAAGGTTCTGAGTTCACGGGAAGTGCCCTGTAGGTTTCGATTCCCTTGCGAGTGTCGAAAATTTGCAGCATAAACGGCTGTATCTGTTGATTGCGTTGGCTTAGAAGTTTGTTTTTTTCACAGCTCCAAGGGACAGTAGACCTGAGTATTTGATATGAATTTCAGCTTGATACATCCACGCGTTCCTGAGAAAAAGGGTCTTGATAGACAGACAGACGGTCAACAAAGTGATCCTAGAATGGTTCCGTTTAACTTTTAGAGGTACCTTAAAAATATGTTTTCCTTTGTTCGTCTTTGTTGTTTTGTGCGCATTAGTTTGTGATCGGCCGCAGCACGCTTTCATGCTGTTCCTCGCTGGTTTCCTCTCGCTGAGCTGCATAATTTGCATCCGTTTATTTACGCTACTTCTTTGCTTGTTTGTGTTCGTTCATACGTTTTGCGCTTTCCTTTTGTTTCGGGCAATTTTGTTAGCCTATATTTTGAATACAATTTCTACCTCATTATTTGTCTGCTTCTGTACTTCCTAATCAGTTTAGTCTATGTCAAGAAATCTTTGTTGTTTTATATCAACTTAAATATTACTATCCCATATCGATATATTGATACCTTATCTGCCAGTAGTTCTAATGCTGTTGTTTTTTTTATACTACTTGTAATGACGGATCAATCAGATGGCTCACCTGATGTTAAGCTGAACCTTCTGCCTATGTACAGTGCATTATCCCATAGGTCACGTCCACCTAGGACGCACCCTATGTGGCATTGCACTGCGCCCGCCACCCTGAGACATAAAGATGAAAAGTCTCATGTGCCTGTAATTTCACCGGCACCCTTACTCTTCAAACCGGAACACAGCAATGCGAGCACTACTGCTTTGCGGCAGAAATAGGTATGGTGGTAGTATTTCCCCGGACGAACTCGTTCACAAAAAAGCTCTACTACTACTACGTTTTACGTTTTGAGTTATCGAGATCGATAAAACTACCGCTTAAAAATTTGACTGTTAACTTTGTTTGTGTTCAAAAAGACTGACTTCATAAAAACTACCTTCATTTTTATGTTGAAAATTGCATAGGTACCTTTGTTATGACTTATGAGGTAACATTTCCGTTTACCTGGTTCAATTAAAATCAAGTTTTTGTGCAACCTCGCTTTTTATGTGGTTTTGTACGCAAAGCAACTCCACGGTACGTGACAATAGTTTACCGGGCAATTTATCTCTTGCGCTACCTTTGATAACTGTTATACTTTCACTGTTTTTACTAGGTTTTTTAAAAATTACTTATTCAAATATACGCTTTTTTGGTTACGTATTTTAAAGTTCCCTTTTATTATGTCCATTAAAGCTTTATTAATTTCTTTCGAAGTAGAAACTTAATCCTTAATGTTGTTAAGTAGATTATTTATGGTTTCAAATAAAGTTGTCTTGATATTCAAACATTTTGAAACATGCTATTTTTGAGAACAGATGTTTCAACAGAGACAAATCTCTTTTGGAATGCTGAATCCTTTTACTAATCCTTTGATCAATAAGTGTTGTTCATTGTGTTCAATGATTGGTCTAATATTCTTTGAAATGTAATGCCAATAATATCTTCTATCATGTTATACGTTGTTATGGTTATTTTTTGCTTCCGGCAATTCATCTCCGCAACGGGCAACGGACAGAATGTTATGTTTTATTATTATGTAACTTTGAAAGTGTTACAGTATGCTTGTTGGCTTGAAAGTGAGTTAATTGCATACGGACATACTCCGGTTAAAATTGTTGAGATTACCGTAATAAGTAACATTTGTCAGTGTTTATGTGCGGGCCCGTTTCTTGTACTACTGTGTTGTGCATACCCGTTACTCGTTCATCGAAAATACTGATGTGGAAGAGCAAAGGTAGAATATTATAATTTGCAACTTTTTGTTGGTATATGTACCTACTTTTCTGTTGTGTAAATTGAGTTTTATTTTACTGAAGAATATTGCTTAAAATGAAGTCTGGACTCGTGCAGACTGAAGACTAGAACTGTTTTTTTTTTCGAATGGACGTATATTCAGCTGTCCGCCTGGGGTCATGACTGCTTTGCCGGGCTTTTGGTGAGCGTAGATGGCGCTCAACCTGTAAAGTTCGGATGGGGCAACGAGCATAAGGGCACCTCTTAGGTACGGACCTCGGCCTGGGCTTGTTGCCAGGTTGGGGAGGAACGGACAGAACTAGAATTGTTGAGTCTTTCCGGATTCTTATATACATAAGCGTTGATTATGAAGTGTTTGTTTGTTTTGATTGCTTTGTGATCGCAGTCGCTATGAATAGCAATGAGGAAGTGTTTTATTCACGTGCAGTTATAATAATATGCAAAGTTGCTTCACATTTAGATCACACTTTTATTGTCGGTACAAAGCCGTAGACAGAAGCTAGTAATCTTTACGATGGAAATTTTAGTGGCTGATCTAGATTTTTCTCAGCATTTACAAAACATATGAAAGTGATGTTGGGTACCTACCTGATTCTAATGACTTTTTTTTGTAGTAGCATTTCTCGGTTGGTTAACTTTTATACCTATCAGAGAAAAAATTATCATAGACACCTCTAATTAAAACAAAGATTTGCATTTTACAGACAAACGGGACCGATTTACGCCTCTAAATTTTCTAGGTAGATTCATATCCATCACACACTTCCAATAATAAACTTAATCGTCGTTTTTAATTTAAATGTTTCCCAAACTTATTTTGTCTACTTTGAGAATAAATTATTTTTTCGTGCCCCCATTTTTCCAACTTCTTAAAAACCACTATACCTAACTTCAAATTAAACATGCACAAATCAAACTTGTTAAAACATGATGCCCGCGGTCTATTATCTACGAAAATGACCTATCCAGGAAAACTAATAACTACTAAAATGCGAAAGTGTGTCTGATTTAACGCCCCATTTTTTTTCTGGGTCTCTTATCGCTCCCCTTTATGTCTGCAGCGCCCACAAGGGGGCTCTATCGCCTACTTGGGAACCATTAGAAATAATAGTTTATCAATGCGTCGCCTTAAATATACCTACTTTGCTATTATCTTGTTAGCTTGCGGTCTTCCCGGAGCTTGCGGTTTCTGCATTACATTCGGAATTTCCGTGAAATAAGTGAAAATCCATCCACCTCAAGTCGTAAAACAATATTGTGATTTGTGAAATTGTGACTCAGAAACAAGCGCGTTGAATGTAGAAATGGCGACTTTGTTTACCTACACTGTGTAAATAAATAGTACTTACCTAGAGAAAATTATTTTACTAGCTATTCAGTTTACCTACTTTCATTCAGTGAAGATTCTATGACGCACAATAACATAGTGTTTTCAATGAGGTCAACAATATTAAATGCATAGGTATTTCTACCTCATTAATAATTTATTTAGATGTATCGATTAAAGCACCTGGGGGGTTACTATGAGCTCTTATATCCATTCAGTTCAAAAACTATTCAGTACAAAATATCGCTCCATCGTTGACATTTTTCATCATTTAATAACTTTAATTGCAGAAGTCTGTAGACCCTCTGCGATTGTGCCTTTAAATATAGTTGCGGACATCACGGAACCAATATTTTGTACTGAATAGTTTATCAACTGCATGGCAATAAGAGCTCATATTAACCCACCAGATGCTATTAAAATCTCGGTTTACCTCGTCAGTCATTACCCCTTTCCTGTTACAAAATTCACCTACTATCCAACTATGATGGTTATGGTGGCTCTTGCTTGTGGCGCGAAATTCAAATTTTATGCTGTTTTTTGCTCATTACAGCTTATGAACACTTCTTCAGGTAGCGAAAGTTGATATCGCGAGAACTAGGACACTTAACACACATGTTTTAATTGATAGTATCTCATATATGTCATCAGTTTAGCTACAATACCCCAAACACATTTTTACAGTGTTTTTTTTGTTTATGTACGTATCTAAACTGATGATATTTATGAGATGTGTGTTTAGTCTCCAAGTTCTCGCGAAATCAACTTTTGCTACCTGAAGAAGTGTTAATGAGCTGTAATGAGCAAAAAACACCAAAAAATAATAATTTCGCGCCACAAGCGAGAGCGTCCACTTTAAATATCTGTGGTTTTATCCTACTCGTCAGCACGCGAACCCTTTGCGCGTAAACTCTTTCAATTTGTGTATTGAGATAACCGATATAGCTCCCAGATAACAAGTTGAAGTGGCAATGGGCAGGCTACCATCATCAGCCTACAGAAGTCCACGTAGACTAGGCCTCCCCCATAGAATGCCATGGCTAACGGTCTTGATACGCCTCCATCCATCGCCTGCCTACGACCTCTAGAATGTCTTTGGTTCATCGAAAGGGGGCATTCTTCTTTCCTCTCTTGCGTCGTCCAGTTTGTGGCAGGCCATATAGCTCGCAGAACCGATAACCGTTAGGGAATAAAGGTTCTACTATAGTGGCGACCACGAACCGGACAACGCAATAAAGGTTCTATAGTGGCAAACACGAACCTGACGACGCATGAATTAAACCCTCATGAGCGGGTCAATAGTTAATTAATGAACGGAATGAAGTTGGTGGGTGGAGGTGGCTCAGGCCTTTCATCATTAATTGGAAGAGATCCATGTCTAGCAGTAGACGTCCAGGCTGATGATGATTGAATATCTGAGCTCCCATTCGGTTTCATAAGCTTAGAACAATCTTGAGTGTTACGATTTCAACATTCCTAAACAAAAATTAAACTTTTGATGTTAAAAAGATTGTTTTCAGAGTTGATTTCGATCTAGAGCACGACGGCCTCCGTGTGTTGCTCTATGATTAACACGGACCAGGATTTCTTATTTGGAGGCTTTCTCCTCATAGAGGAGTCAATGTTATGAGCTGTTTTTTTTTTTTTATTTATTGTCCTTTTATCTGTATAATGAACATACAAAAATGTTCTACCTGTTCATTAACCATTTGAATACCAATAAAAATAACAAAGTGCAGCTGTTTTTGACTGAAAATTTGATTCAACTTCTAAAAGACTTAGAATTTTGTACTTTTTCTTTCACGTGTCGACAAAGATTTTATCTTCAAGTTGAACGTATGATTCTGTGATGCGACGGTTTTTCACGTGGCAAATAATTGTGTTTCGTGATTTTCACTTTTCGTTCCGCGAGCGCTATTTTATCACTATCTAACTTACCTGAACTTTAATGAGTTAGAAAGTGACGCAATTCGGCTCGTACTTCTGGAACCACTAGCTCACAGGTCACGTCCACCTAGGACGCACCCTATGTGGCATTGCACTGCGCCCGCCACCCTGAGACATAATACATAATACATACATACATAGTATGTATGTATTTATGAGTAGAGTAGTAGTAGTAGTAGTAGTAGTATAGCTTTTTTGTGAAAGAGTTCGTCCGGGGAAGTACTACCACCAGTAGTAGTGTACTATTTCTGCCGTAAAGCAGTAGTGCTCGCATTGCTGTGTTCCGGTTTGAAGGGTAAGGTAAGGTGCCGGTGAAATTACAGGCACATGAGACTTTTCATCTTTATGTCTCAGGGTGGCGGGCGCAGTGCAATGCCACATAGGGTGCGTCCTAGGTGGACGTGACCTATGAGGTAATGCACTGTTCATAGGCAGAGGTTACCGCTTAACATCAGGTGGGCCATCTGATTGTTCCGTCATTCAAGTAGCCTATTCGCCTATTTCCCGAAAGGGGTAGGCAGAGCCTCAATAGGCCTCGTTTCATAGTGGGTTGCACCATCGTGGAATATAGACGTGACGAGTGGTGAGCTCATCGCCGCTATTGCTTCCCACGACTAACGTAGCTAACGCTTTCTTCTGGAACCACTTGCTGATAAACTGTTTTTTCTTTTCCAGTGAGCCATGACGATCGACAAGCAGCTAGTATGGGTGCGGGACGGCACCGATGGGTTCGTGTTGGCGCGCCTTCACGAGCTCATGGGTGAAGAGGCAGACGTATTCCCCGTCGACAACAAGCATCCTCGCCGCGTCTGCAGCTTTGAGGACATATTCCCGGCGGGAGACCCCGCTAAGGAGGTTGATGATAACTGTAAGTAGTCTATAAATCTGTAGTCTCATCATCATCATCAGCCCACACTAGTCCACTGCTGGACATAGGCCTCTCCCAATACGCGCCACTGAGCCCGGTGTTCGGCTCTTCTCATTCACTTTCTGCCCGCCGGCGCCTTTCGTAGGTCACTTTGACTTTGACTTTGAACTCGCTTACCCCAACAGTTGTCGGTTCTTGGGCATATATGACCAGCCCATTGCCACTTCAGCTTGCTAATCCGGTGGGCTATGTCAATATGGTGGTGTATGTAATCTGTAGTCTTGTAGTCTACAAGCTATAAATAAATTACTACGTGTAATAATGCCGAAGAAATCCGGGTCGTCCGAAAGCAAGATGGGTCGACGACATCGTACCAGTCGCGGGCAATACAGATGGTTGAGAGATGCACAGGACAGAGGAGGCTGGCAAAAGAGAAAGGAGGCCTATACCCTGCAGTGGGTGATTCCGGGCTGAGATGATGATGATAAATAACGCTGGACAGTTCATACAACATTATCTAGCCCGAAGCTAAGCAGAGCTTGTGGTATGGGTGTTAGATAACTGATATACTTAATACAATACATTACATGTGATATTTTTTAATATATATAGAAAATACCCAGAACACCCTGAACAAATATCTGCGATCGCACAAATATTTGTGCCGGAACCGAACCCGCAACCTCCTGCATCGCAGGCCAACCTTCGCCCGCCGCGCTACAGAGGTCTATTATAAATATTCAGTCTATTGTCGGCTATTATATCCCAAGTACCCATATCGCTTCAGCAAATACGAGGACAAATATTATTCCTGGCGAGTTATCCTGCCAGATCTCGATGACAGATTGTTAGTGGAAGGAGATACTATAGTCTCCACACAGCCAAAGTGTAGCCAGTTACTATTTTAGTAATTACAGGCTTCACGGGCGAAGAAGTCAACGTTTTCACACTCGACAGCAAAAGGCCAGTCAGTTGATTAAGTTCATTATTACAACAAAAAAAACGCTGAAATTGCAATAATTGCGGTAAACTTGTTTTTTTGGTATGTTGTTTGGGTCCACCTAGATAGTATTTATCCAGATTTGCAGCATTCTAAGATTTCTTGCGCATTTTTATTAACTTTTTTTAGTTTTGTGCAAAAAAACGACATAGGAAGGCTCTGACGAGAAAGGTCACTGTTACTTTTTTAAAAAAGGCTTATTGGTGAGCAGCATATGGCGGAGACTAAGATCCAGAGTCTCGAGCACCGCCGTAAGGTAGCGTGCCTTTCGATCTTCTATAGGTTACATTTCGGGGAATGCTCCCAGGAACTTCATGATCTGATCCCACCATCTCCTTTTCATCATAGGACGAGCAGGCGCACGGCTCGGTACCACCCTTACCTCATTAGTATACCCTCTATTCGTACTAAACGTTTCAGTTCTACCTTTATAATGAGAACTGCTAAGGAGTGGAATACACTACCGTCGTCTGTCTTTCCTGAAAACTATAATCTGGGTCTCTTCAAGGCTAGAGTGAATAGGTGCCTTCTAGACCTTTGTGCTCCATCTTCGGCCGCATCGTCACTTACCAACAGGTGAGATCGTGGTCAAACAAAGGTATATCATTGTTAAAAAAAAAAAAAAAAAAAAAAAAAAGTAATCAAAATTCCTGACAGTTTGAGCCCTAATTCAATTTTCTAGGTCTACTAGCTCCCAAGATACAGGGTTCCCAATTTTCTCTATTTTTATACAAAACCCCAACCTCGTTCACCAGCTGAAAGTGTTCTTGCAGCCAGATTCTCTTCCAGAAGAGATCGAGAGTGCAGGCGAGGCATTTGTAATTGCTCTGTATATGGCGGAGATGGCCAAGAAGCTCTCAACACTCTGCGCTATACCCTTTTTGTGAGGGCTTGCGTTCGATGCCATCCCCAATCAGTAGGGGTCTTGTGCACCCCCAACCACTCCTAAACATGGTGGTAGGTCCTGAAGGAAATAAATAATATATAAATAAATATTGCTGAACAGTTCACACAACATTATCTAGGCCCAAGCTAAGCAGAGCTTGTGTTATGGGTACTAATATTTATTCCGAGGCGGGAATCGAACCCGCAACCTCCTGCATCGCAGGCCAAGCTTCGCCCGCCGCGCCACAGAGGTCGTCAATCTGGATAAATACTATCTAGGACCAAAACAACATACTAAAAAAGCAAGTTTACCTTAATTAAGTAAGGATGCCGGTGAAATTACAGGCACATGAGACTTTTCATCTTTATGTCTCAGGGTGGCGGGCGCAGGGCAATGCGACATAGGGTGCGTCCTAGGTGGACCGGACCTATGAGGCAATGCACTGTTCATAGGCAGAGGTTACCGCTTAACATCAGGTGGGCCTTCTGCTTGATCCGTCATACAGAAGTATAAAAACAAAAAAAACAAAAATTGCAATTTCGAATGTAACATATGACTGGCTTACATGTAGCCACGCTTAGAAAAACTACTTCTTTGAGCATAACGGTTTCGGTTGTGGTTTTGTATTTAAAATTATCGCGATTGGGGCCCAGATGATCTGACTGTTGCCATAACAATAAATTATGTCTTGTCTTCTAAAGAATTGCCAGTGAGATAAAACCTGCTTTGACGTGCATGATGTAAGACTACTGGCGGAAGAGCATTAGCGACGATGACTTCACGAGTTTCCACATTATAATATCATAGCATCCTACATGCATTTACACCGTGGGTACTCCGTCATCTCGCTGTAGTTGTTGTAATAGGTATGTAATAGGTAGGTTGCCAACAGAAATAGGTTTAATTATTTTATAAAAACGGGAAATTTTCACGTACCGTTAAATCGATGTAAGCACCGACGTCGTTTCGACCCGTTTCGAGAGTCTTTTTCAAGGTGAGTGAACGCGACGCACTCCACCCGCGTCTCGCTTAGCACTAATCCGCTCAGTGCGAGCTGCAGCCCGCTCGGCTCGTGTAGTGGGGCGCGCGGGTAGGTAGAAATAGGTTTTTCAGAAACCGCGCAATTAAGGCGGATGTTCTCGCTTAAGGCGCGATATTAATTTTTTTTGGTGGTTTTTGCCCATTACAGCTCCTCAACACTTCTTTTCGGATAGCGAAAGTTGATTTCGCAAGAACTAGGAGACTTAACACACATGTTTTAATTGATAGTATCTCATAAATATCATCATCAATTACTATCTTGACGACCTCTGTGGCGCGGCGGGCGAACGTTTGCCTGCGACGCCGGAGGTTGCGGGTTCGATTCCCGCCTCGGAACAAATATTTGTGCAATATGCAGATATTTATTCAGGGTGATCTGGGTATTTTCTATGTATAATAAAAAATATCTATATATGTTATATATTGTATTATGTATATCAGTTATCTAGTATCCATAACACAAGCTCTGCTTAGCTTGGGTCTAGATAAAGTTGTGTTAAATGTCCAGCATAATAAAAAAAAAAAAAAAAAAAAAAATTGTGTTAAGTCTGCTATTTCTCGCCAAATCAAAATCGCTATCTGAAGAAGTGTTGAAGACCTGTAATGGGCAAAAATCACCAAAAAATAATAATTTCGCGCCTCAAGCGCGAGCAGCGAGAGCATCCACCTTAAGAAGAAATGTTAAGCTTTTGTAGTGTTTGCGTTACGCAAACAAACAATAGTGCAAAAAATATAATACTTAATTACTATGATACGCGCCCGGAATCTTTAAATAATCAAAATTTTAAACCCCGACGCAATAATAGGGGTGTTATAAATTTGACCGCTATGTGTGTGTCTCTGTCTGTCTATGTGTCTCTCTGTGGCACCGTAGCTCTTAAACGGGGAAACCGATTTGTATGTGGTTTTTTATTTTACATTGCGACAGAATTTTTTAAAATTTTGTAATATTACTTGTATTTATTATTTTTGTTCTTATTTTCCAGGTGAGCTGATGTTCCTCAACGAAGCGACACTCCTCAACAACATCCTCATTCGATACAAAAAGAACAAGATTTACGTAAGTTTTTTTTATACATCTTGGTATGACGGATCGAGCAGATGGCGAATAGTTAGTATAGTATAGTATAAATAATAAATAAATAAATAAATAAATAAATAATGCTGGACAGTTCACACAAAATTATCAAGCCCCAAGCTAAGCAGAGCTTGTGTTATGGGTACTAGATAACTGATATACTTAATACAATATATTACATGGATAGATATTTTTTATTATACATAGAAAATGTCAAGAACAACCTGAACGAATATCTGCGATCGCACAAATATTTGTTCCGAGGCGGGAATCGAACCCGCAACCTCCTGCGTTGCAGGCCAAGCTTCGCCCGCCGCGCCACAGAGGTCGTCGTATAGTATATGTATAGTAACTCATATATACACTGCTAGTAAGTATGTCGTGGCGTGAGTCAGCGCTATCACCTTGAAACGACGCTGTGTTCGAGTATTGATTAGAGCGCTATGCGCCCATTTGTATGTAGATTAAGGTTTTGCCGGTAATCCATATCCAGCATAACTCTATTCAGGACCTTGTATCTAGTGTAATTATCATACTCGCTTCCACGTTCTACCGTCGCACTCCTCGACAACGCAAGGGAGCTCATCCACACATCATCGACACGTTGGTATCTCGTACAGCTCGCTTTACGAGCTCTTTTCTCCCCCATACGTGCAAATTGTAGAATGGGCTCCTGAGGTGTTTCCACTAAAATACAAAAAGAGCCGCTTCAAAAAAAAAAACAGCTGTGAATATCAAACTATTTCAAAGATCTACTTCGCGCACATTACGTGCATTAAGTTCGCCTATGTACTGCTTTTTGTCTTGTGCAATAAATAATTTTCTATCTATCTATCTATCTTTTCTTTTGACAACCTCTGCGGCGCGGTGGGCGAAGGTTGGCCTGTGACGCAGGAGGTTGCGGGTTCGATTCCCGCCTCGGAACAAATATTTGTGCGATCGCAGATATTTGTTCAGGGTGTTCTGGGTATTTTCTATGTATAATAAAAAATATCTATCTATGTTATATATTGTATTAAGTATATCAATTATCTAGTACCCATAACACAAGCTCTGCTTAGGTTGGGGCTAGATAATGTTGTGTGAACTGTCCAGCATTATTTATTATTTATTTATTTTATTATTTTTCAGACAGATGAACTACATGAAACTATGGTTTGCGTTTATATCTTCATTCAGATTTTCCAGGAAAACTATAACGTGTATTATAAGCACGGTTAGACACACACCTAGTATTATAAAGTCTTCAAGGGTAGAGTGAATAGGTGCATTCTAGACCTTTGTGCTTCATCTTCGGCCACATCGTCACTTACCAACAGGTGAGATCGTGGTCAAACAAAGGTCTACAATAGTAAAAAAAACATGTTCTCTACTTCCAGACGTACGTAGCGAACATCCTGCTTGCTGTGAACCCGTACGAAGACATCAAGGACATGTACTCCTCCACCACCATTAAGAAGTACCAGGGCAAGTCTCTGGGAGAGCTTCCGCCTCATGTCTTTGCTATAGGTATGTATTCTTTTACCTGAGAAGCTAATCAAGTACTTAAACGTTTTCAATCAGTGTCTGAAGTGACCGCAAAGCAGATGGCCCAGCTGATGTTAAGCAGTAACCTCTGCCATTAAGATGGTTGCTTTTTCATACAAACGTATTTGCACAAATATGAGCGAACAGAGTATAATTTTACACTGAAATGACTGTTGTTGGCTTTTATACTGGTCATTATTTGCGGCAAATCATATTTGGTTGAAGAAAACAGTGGATTAATAGTGAAAATAACATCAAAATTACTTGTATGGACTAAAATTTCGATGTTATTTTCGCTATTAATCCACTGTTTTCTTCAACCAAATATGATTTTCCGCAAACAATGACCAATATAAAAGCCAACAACAGTCATTTCAGTGTAAAATTATACTCTGTTCGCCCATATTTGTGCAAATACGTTTGTATGAAAAAGCAACCACCTTAACAATGCATTACCTCATAGGTCACGTCCATCTAAGACGCGCCCACCCGCCACCCTGACTCAATTTCATCTAATTAAATTTCAATTTATTGAAACGTTTTCATTCAGTGTCTTATTGTGTCTGAAGCTGTGATACCTACATTCCAGGTTGTAACGAGCTAGTTTCGGACTATATTGTGCCTGCTTTTGCGCCTCGAGCCTACTCTCGACTAGCGATAGTGCATAGGCCGTTATCGACTGCCTAACTCTTGAATATGTCATCCACATCCACGAACGTCAGAGTCAATTATTTGCAACAGTACTCCATACCAGCCTGGACTCGTGCTTTATATAAACTGAGAAGCTGTCCTGGTGTGAATTAACGCTCTACCTTATTCAGGATGCCTAGCTTTTCGACGTAGTCGCTTTACAATGTTGAGTGAGAGGATAATATAGCGTACATCACATCACCTGCCTTTAAACGTCCTCTGCTAGAAGATACTTTAGTAGGCTTTTACGACATCCATGGGGGGAGAAGGAGGGGTCTATTCTTAGGCCGGATACACCACAGCATATGATTTAGATCAGGGGTTCCTAAAGTGGTAGCCGCGGAACCCTGGGGTGTAGCCACGGGTGCCGCCAGCGTATGCTTAAAAATTGCATCAAAAAGACATGTGAGTTTTACTTCAACTTATCCATGTGAGTCTGCATTCGCAACGTATACGTAAGATTTAAGGGTAAAATTGACAAAACTTCCCGTAAACAAAATGGAAATAATGAAAAATCCATTAAAACAGTTTCATCCTTCCCATTAAAGGTAAATGAGCATTCGACTGCATTGTTTTTTCTTGGTTTCCTAAGACTTAGGAAATAGGACCAAAGAAGAAAAACCACTTTAAAAAAACGCGGTACACCTACTCTTAAAGTGGTTTGACTACTTAAGTCACTTTTACAACAAGGGTGCCGCGGTGAAATAAGTTTGGGAACCCCTGATTTAGATCATATGGCACTCAAAATTAAACTAATAACCTAATTATTCCAATTTCAGCCGACAAATCATTCCGAGACATGAAATCCCTGAAACAGTCTCAATCTATCATCGTATCGGGAGAGTCGGGCGCGGGGAAGACAGAGTCTACTAAGTACATCCTCAAGTATCTGTGTGATCTGTGGGCGAAGGGCGCCGGCCCGGTCGAGCAGAAGATTCTAGATGGTAAGTGTTTTGTGTATTGAATCCCTGAAACAGTCTCAATCTATCATCGTGTCGGGAGAGTCGGGCGCGGGCAAGACAGAGTCTACTAAGTACATCCTCAAGTATCTGTGTGATCTGTGGGCGAAGGGCGCCGGCCCTGTCGAACAGAAGATTCTAGATGGTAAGTGTTTTGTGTATTGAATCTCTGAAACAGTCTCAATCTATCATCGTATCGGGAGAGTCGGGCGCGGGCAAGACAGAGTCTACTAAGTACATCCTCAAGTATCTGTGTGATCTGTGGGCGAAGGGCGCCGGCCCTGTCGAACAGAAGATTCTAGATGGTCAGTGATTTGTGTATTGGATATTTGATTCTGCAGGTCTCGTGATTATTTTAAAGTGGAAGCTCTCGATTAACGCGCGTTTATTTTTTGGTGTGTTTTGCCCATTACATCTCATCAACTTTCAGATAGCGAAAGTTGATTTCTTGAGAACTAAGAGACTTAACGCACATGTTTTAATTGATAGTATCTCATAAATATAATCAATAAAGCTACGATACCCCTAAAAATGGTGGGTGACTGATGATATTTATGAGAATTAAAAATAATTAAAATTTTCAATTAAAAAATATGTGTTAAGTGGCATTTTCACCAACACATTAACGGACGTTTAAACGGCTGTTAAGCTTAAACAACTCTTTTTGACAGATGTTTTCATACGTTATCTGTTATTTTGACGATTGGTTACGGTAACAACCGATTTATTTGTTCGTGAACTTGGGCCTAAGTCTCCTAGTTCTCGCGAAATCACCTTTCCAACATCCGGACATGATCCGAACTTTATTTTGACTATGTATTTTTTATTACGAGAATTGCTGGATCTTCTTTGGATATATAAATAATTGATATATCACAGAGTTGATTTATATGTATTTGGAACTCATTCAGAATGTGTGTGGTTAACACACGGTTTATTGGTCTAGTGATGCTAATTAGTTAGTCAAGGTTAGTGAGACTTTGTAATTATTCAAATGCATTGAATTCTGAACTGAAGGTCAAATCAGATACAATCAAAAACAGAAAAACGTTGTTTCACCGTATATCGTATCATCATCAGCCCACACTAGTCCACTGCTGGACATAGGCCTCTCCCAATACGCGCCACTGAGCCCGGTGTTCGGCGCTTCTCATCCGCTTACTGCCCGCCGCCTTTCGTAGGTCATCGCTCCACCTAGCCAGAGGGTGCCCCACGTAATATTTGCCAAGACGCTATCTCCACTCAAGAACTCGCTTACCCCAACGGTTGTCGGTTCTTCGGCTATGACCAGCCGATTGCCACGCTTGCTAGCTAATGCAGTGGGCTATGTGAATGACTTTAGTTCTCTGTCGGGTAATCTCATTGCGGATTTTATCAAACTCCGAGCATAGTGTCACGGTGCAGCCGTGGACAGGTAGGTAGTCTAGGTTTTAGGTTCCTATCCTACCTGATAGAAGAGCTAGGGGTAGGTAGAAAAACGATTAGGACATTTTTATACATATATTAAACTTAAAATGCTAACAATAAGGTCACTGAATGGATTGTTAAACTTAGAGTCTTTAGTATTATGCTGGAGGCAGAAGTAGCAGGCAGAAGGCCAGAGTAGCAGGCAGAAGTGCAGGCAGAGGGCCAGAGTAGCAGGCAGAAGGCCAGACGGCTATGGGCCGGGGTTTGATCAAGGGTCTCAATCTCAGCAGTAGAATAGGTCTCAAAAGGTCACGCTTGTAGAAAAGAACACTTGGACACGCGTAGTACGGAACCCAAGAACAGGTGTGGACTCTCCACGGTACTGTCCTGTGAGCTGTAGATCGGAAGCACGTGGTCTAGATGTCATGATGAAGAGCACGCCCCTTGTCTGCGAGGTGGCTCGTGGCAGGCTGGTAGCAGCAGGTAGGGCTGGAGACAGCTGGTAGACAGCAGGTAGCTGGTGAGTCCGGTTGGTGGCTGTGAAGCCACCAACCGTAAGGTTCGACCCGTAGAGTTGGACCCTGTAAAGATCACGTAGTTGTAGTGACAGGCTTGATTCTTCCCCCTGGTGTAACTTGGTTGAAAGTCGCCTCTAGGTGCCGCAGACGTGGCTCGCAGGGGTAGGCAGTACGTGGCTTTCAACCTTATTACACCGTAGGGTTTACAACAGAGATTAAGAACTAGTTAGTCAGAAGGACAGACATAGTAGGTGTCTTAGAGTACATTTAAGACGAACGCAGACGTCCCTAAGTGAACGTGCCTCAAGTTTGATGCTAGTTTTACAACATTAAGAAAGATAAGAAGTACATCAGATTAAACAGTGCTAGTTAGAGTGTAGTATATTTAAACAAACTCACCAAAATTGGGCGTAGTGGAAGTGTATAGAGAGGTATTATTGATTGCTCCGTCTAAGTGTGGAATGTCCTGTGCGTAGGGCGCATGTCAATTTATAGGTGCATCTAGCGTAAATAGTTTCTATGTGTGCGTGAGATGTAACTGATGGCTGATGTCTGTGTGGGTTACTATTGTCCGTTAGTTTTTTGTCAACAAGCTACTTGTGTGAGTATGGAAGCTTCTAGAAGTTTTATAATAATTTTGTAATGTTACAGTATCGCCCCTCCCAGAGAAAGGGTTTTTCCTGATAAAACCCGCTAGAACTGCAACCTATCTCTTGATGACTCTACATTCATACTGTCTTTCATACTTCAATCTTTTATTCATCCCGCATTAGCCTCAAGTCATAGAAGGCTTAAGAAGCTACAACTAGAATATATTTACTTTAGTGTGTAAATATACTCATATCAACAAGAGTTTTAGTTGTTAGTGTAGTAGAGGCTTTATCATTTAGAAGGGCAAGTGTTATTTAGTACTAGTCTGTCTGTAAGTTAATGTTCTAATATAAATTCTAAGTGTCTCTATCATTGTAGAGTTGTTTAAGTTTAAGTTGTTAAGTGTAGTAGAGGCTTTATCATTTAGAAGGACAAGTGTTATTTAGTACTAGTCTGTCTGTAAGTTAATGTTCTAATATAAATTCTAAGTGTCTCTATCATTGTAGAGTTGTTTAAGTTTAAGTTGTTAAGTGTAGATTAGTATTAATTTAGAGAAGCTGGCATTTTAGGCTTATTTTAGATGTTTGCCATAATCCGCATCCTAGTCAGAATTGGCTTGCTTAAAGAGTTTTGAAGCAATCCGCTCTGTTGTTAGAGGCTTATTTTTAAATGAGTTTTCACCGCTCATATTGCTTCTTAGAGTGTTCTAATAGGTTTAGTTTAAGTTATTATTAGTTAAAGTTAATTATTAAATATAACAGTTATGATAAGAAAATATTTAGTGTTAACTCTATAGTTCTATTTGTAGTTGAAGTTGTATGAGTATAAGATAAATTAAGAGTTGATTCTATGTCTCTATTTGTAGATGAAGTAGCAAAAAAAAAAATTTTTTTTTTAAGTGTTGACTCTATGTCTCTATGAGAAGTGAAAAGGGAAAAAAAAAATTTTTTGAAGTGTCTGCTCTATGTAAAAAAAAAAATTTAAGTGTAAGATCTACGTTACTAAAAATTATAAGTGTTTGCTCTATAAAAAAAAAATGTAGTGTTAGCTCTATAAAAAATTTTTAGTGATTGAGTAAGTGAGTGAGTGTTTGTAATAGTGACTGTTGTTTATGATACTGTATGTCGCTCTATGTGTTGGAGTTTCAGTTTAAAGGCTAATCGAGAAAAAAAAATTAAGGAAGTTTAAAGTTATCCAAAAAAAATAAAAGTATTAAGTAAATGCAAGTTCTTAAATAGGTAAGTGTTTTCTATTATTAAGTCAAGTTTATTTTATTTTGTGTTTACTTGTCTTCATATTATTTATTCAATTTATCCTAATTGTTTATGTTTATTATTTTTATCAATGGGATTAAAAAAATATTTTTACAAAGTTATTTTTTTGTACTGAACTTATGGTGACATCTGTTGAGAAAGTTTCTAAGTTAACTCTAGTTCATTATTACTAATATAGATGGCCATAGCAATATTGTTTAACCGCCATCTGTTGGGAAGGTTTAGTATTAATGTCTTTTGTTTCCTGTTGGAAATCATAGATGGCAGTAATAGTCACTTTTAGTAGGTATGCGTATGCTTTCTAGTAAGCACCTAAGCTGTGGATCAATTCATTGTAACAAGATATCATAGGGGTAGGCAGGAATATTTTAGTTATCTGTTTGTATTAGTACTAATAGGGTTTGAATGTAGATGAATAAGTAGATAATAATTTGTGATTTTAAGTAATGATTAAATATTTAAATAAATAGCATTAATTAATTTGTTTAAGTTAGATTTCTCATAAATATTTTTATTAGTATTCTAACAATTTTGTTTCTGTTAAATAAGACACGCGTGAGTTGTTTACGAACTATGCATTCCTGGCAGACCATAAGGTAAGTAGGTCAGGCATGAGTGACAGTAATGTTCGCTCAAGTACCTATTTTAATGTGTTTGTAATGAATAGGAAAGATGTTAAGAATTATGGCTTAATCAAACTCTGATAATGTTTTATTTTAGGATAGTATTTAATAAGATATACCTAAGTGAGAATTTACCGTTATTTGATAAAGTAGTTGAGGTCTTTAGTAAGTATTGTATTTTTAAGTACCTCAACGATAAATATTTGTTTGATAGTACAGCAAGGTATTTAATTATATTTTATGACCTCCTTTGCAATTTTTAGGGGACTAGGTGTCCTTATTTGTTTTACATAAGTTAGATAAAAGGTATTATACATAATTGATTAGGTTCTTCAAATACGTAGATTAAAGTGTTGTACTTAGTAAAAGTTTAGTGTAGGTAAGGCTTTATTCTTTAGCTAGTTTTTCTAACATATTATTTCTATTCGCTTAGGTTTTAGAATTAGGCAATAGTAAATGATCAGACTAAATCATTCATAATTTAGCGAATAGCTACTTTTGCAAATGTAAGTAGGTAGGTTCATTGGTCATTTGATCGTTTAGGTTAGATAAGAAATTCATTTCAGAGAGTTTTAGCCAAGGAATGTTGGTAGGTAGGTATGTAGACAGCGTGTTGTTTTGACAAACAGTTTATAGTAGGTAGTTTTCTAGAAGATTCTACCGGTCAACAGTGACGATGCCTGTGACGTAATGTGATGTTGTAGTCATCAACATATTGTATTCTGTTTTTCTAGTAGCTAGCTTTATAGCAGCTTTGTAGGTTTATAGATTATTAGTATTTACATAGTAGTAACATAGTTTGCTGGTTTTTAATGAGCTTCCAGAATTATAGATTTTAGATATAGATACTCATACATACTTAATATAGATATAGATACATAGTTAGTTAGCTAGTTAGTTGTTTTTCTTAGATTTTATTCTTGCGTGAGGTTTGAAATGAGTATGTTATAAAATAGATTACTATAGGTAATAGTAAGCTAGCATTTAGTGATGGCTTCTTTTTTTTTTATCGGAGTCACGACCCGCTCCGTTTGTAGTGTTCACATTCGCTGTTTAGTTAGCGATTTGAATAGGTTCCACCGAAGGTTTAGTCCCTTGGGAGAAAAATGCAGATATCCCGCCAGAGATGTAGGGTCTCGGCAAGAAAGTATAGATGGCCGCCATAAGGTGTAGGGCCTTTGGCAAGTAAGTAAAAGTATGGTTTATTAGGTACCATACAGCAATTATTTCGCAACATTATAGGTATGTTGACCGCTGTTGCGTTGGAAATAACTGTAGTTTTTATGATTAACATACTCAAGACCGCCTCGCACATAGATTGAATAAGCATTTATTAGTAGGTAGATTAGTTTTATTTGGTTATAGTTTAGTTTTTAGAATGTAGGTAAAGTTATTTTCTAGTTCAAAGTTAACTAGGTTTAGGTAATAAGTCTTTAGTCGACCCACACACACACGTAGGATTAGTTTTATCAAGTAGATAGTAGGTAGTTTAGATTCTAGATGATTCATTGGTAGGTACGTTCAAGGTTGTTTACAGTTTTAAAGTTAGTTTAAGTTTTAACAAGTAGATTTGCTTTTATTTAGGTAGTATTCGTTTAGTTTATAGATGATACGTAGTTAGGTACGTTCAAAGTTGTTTACAGTTTTAAAGTTAGTTTAAGTTTTAACAAGTACATTTGCTTATATTTAGGTAGTATTATTTTAGTTATTAGATGATACGTAGGTAGGTACGTTCAAAGTTGTTTATAGTTTCATAGCTAGTTTAGGTAAAAGTATTTGTATAGATTACGAATTACGATTAGTGTAGATTAAAGTTACGTTTAGTTAAGTATAGATTTTAAGATTTTAGTGTTTACGTAGGTAGCTACGATGTAGATTTTACGTTTCTAGTTTCAAGTTTTAGTTTTAGTAAAAGGAATAGTATAGATTTTAAGTTTACGTTTAAGTTTACGTTTAGTTTAGTTTAGATTTTAGGGAACTCGTAGGTAGGTACGATTTAGATTTTAAGTTATGTTTCTAGGTGCACGTTTAGTTTAAGTAGGTAAAAGAAGTATTTAAGTTCAGTGTTTCTCACACACACACACACGCACACGCGTTGATAGTATTAGTATTCTATAAGTAGGTAGATTATTCTAGTGTTGTTTACTATTTTCACATTCTAGTGTCAAGGTCAGTTGTAAGTCAAGCTTAGAGAATCAATCAAATTGTATGATAGATACATAGATAGATTGATTGTTAGATAGGTAGATAAGTAGGCAAATATTATTCTTTATAGTGAATGAGTTTAATATCCTTTATGATAGTTTAGGTGTATGGTACATATAGGATTTCCGTTCATATCTACTAGTTTGTAGACCACAGATGAACGTTTGAGTGAGATTAGACATTTTTAGATATTTAGTTTCCATTGTTACGACGAACTAGCACTGTTTACGCAATAATGTAGGTAGGTACACAGAAATGGTTAGAATTACACAGTAACACACAGATAGTTATACACAGATAGATATAGCTGTAAAGAATTATACACAATTAGACAATAGATTATTAGCTTTGGTACAATAATAATTTCTAGTAGCTATTATTATGATACCGCCACGATGCAATAAAGGCGAGCTTACACCTCTGTTCTTGTAGGTAGGTTGTTCCAAGTTTTACTAAGCGTTATTGACAAAAATAGTTATGAGACACAAGTTTGAGACTGAGATTGAGAATGAATAGTGAATATATCTCTTTAGGTAGTAAAGAGAGAATTGTAAAGAGAGTTGGAAAGAGAGTTTTAAAGAGAGTTGGGCGCCACTGTCACGTGGACACCTACCAACAGATCCCCTCCACGGGGACAGACTCCACCTCCGAGTGCCAGCTCAAGAATTAGATGTCTCAGGCCGGGAGATAATAATAATTTTGTAATGTTACAATAGCCCGTTCCATAGCTCGCTGCGTGCAACCTTGAACTGGTGGATTACCTCTACCGTGAGTGTCCACGTCTCGGCGACATAGATCTTTACTGCTAGGTCGCACTGATTGAAAAGAAAGAAAAGTTCTTTATCTACAAACAAATCGAAAAATTCGAATTCAAATACGGTTCTATACAGACGTACTTTATAGACGCATATACATAAAATTAAGAATAAAACTCATTATAGTACCGCTATCTTTTTTTTATTAACTCATTAAACTAGTCTATGGTTATAGCCTGAATATGAAAAAAAGGCTATACTAGTACATATACAAAAAGTATATGTACTAGTGTGGTATTATTTTATAAGTAAGACTGGGCGGGGCACGTCAGTCGAATGCTTCCCAACAGGTGGGCGAACATCAGCACACCCTGGATACATGAAGGACGGCGATCTCGGGGTCGGCCGAGAAAGCGTTGGCGGGACGATCTTGTAAATTTTGAGAAGGAGTGGTGGGAGACTGCCAAAGACAAGTGGAGGAATTTGGGGGAGACCTTTGCACAGCAGTGGGACAATATAGGTTAAGTAAAAAAAAAACTACAACATTGAACCTGTCTCTTTCACAGCCAATCCAATCCTAGAAGCCTTCGGTAATGCGAAGACGACCCGCAACAACAACAGCTCGCGCTTCGGCAAGTTCATGGAGGTGCACTTTAGCAGCAAGTACCAGGTGGTAGGAGGCCACATCTCGCACTACCTGCTGGAGAAGTCCAGGATATGTATGCAGAGCGCTGAAGAGAGGAATTACCACGTGTTCTATCTGCTGTGTGCTGGCGCCTCGCAGGAGCTGAGGACCACTTTGGGCATCACCAAGCCTGATGACTATTTGGTAAGTCGACCCGACTTTTTATCATCAACTTGCGACTTGCCCCGGCTTCGCACGGGTAGTTTCAGGATGAAAAACAGTCCTCCCCCCCTCCTACCCCTCCCCACTCCTCCTATGTCCGTCTCCTGGTTCTAAGCTACCTCCCCACCAATTTTCAGCCAAATTGGTTCAGCCGTTCTTGAGTTATAAATGGTGTAACTAACACGACTTTCTTCTTTTCTTTTATATATATAGATAATACATTTAATTACAGAAATAATAATACAACTAAAACAAGTATGAGCAAAATTAAAAAAATAAAAAAAAAATAAAAAAAAACAGCTGTGCTACCTAAATACGGCTGGTAACGATCTTAAGGTAGCTCAACTGATCCAAATTACTACCAGACGGAAGCGTCCCTAATTTTTTTTTTTTAATTACTAAGAATGGCGTAACAAGCAGATGGCCCACCTGATGATAAGCGGTAACCTCTGTCCTATGGACAGTGCTTTATTACATAGGTCACGTCCATCTAGGACGCGCCCTATTTGGCATTGCACTGCGCCCGCCACCCTGAGACATAAAGATGGAAAGTCTCATGTGCCTGTAATTTCACCGGCAACCATACCCTTCAAACCGGAACACAGCAATGCGTGCACTACTGGTTTGCGGCAGAAATAGGTATGGAGGTAGTACTTCCCCGGACGAACTCTTTCACAAAAAAGCTCTTCTACTACTTTTTAGTAGTAGTAGGACGTTTTTGTATGCATATTTATTTTTTATTTTTAAACGACTTCGAACAAAGGAGGAGTTTCTCAGTTCGTGTTTTATTTTGTAGGTAATGTGTTTGTTTCCTCATAATTATCTCCGTCATTTATGAACCGATTTAAAAAAACATTTTTTATTTGACACGATATACTTCCAGATTGGTCCCATTTTCATCAAAATCTGGTTCTGATGATGGAATCCATGAGGAATTGAGGGAACTCCTCAAATATTATAGACACACATATAGCGATTTCGAATTTTTCAAACTGATTCAGTCAGTTTTACATTTTATAAAAACTTTTATTGAAAAATATACTTATATGATCTTCTTATACCATAAATGACAAAGTTCCGATGTTTGTATGTTTATTACGCAATCACGTCGAAATGGCTCAACCGATTTTAATTAAATTTGGTACACGGGTAGATTATGACCTAGATTAAGCTATAAGTAGCTTAATTTGACGACCTCTGTGGCGCGGCGGGCGAAGGTTCACCTGCGACGTAGGAGGTTGCGGGTTCGATTCCCGCCTCGTAACAAATATTTGTGAAATCTGCAGATATTTGTTCAGGGTGTTCTATGTATAATATTAAATATCTATGTAATATATTGTTTTAAGTATACCATTTATCTAGTACCCATAACACAAGTTCTGCTTAGCTTGGGGCTAGATAATGTTTGTGAACTGTCCAGCATTATTTATTATTTATTTATTTATTTGTATGCCGGTAAAAAGCGAGCAAGGTAGTGAACAGACACTAGTAAGCTAAGCTAAGGAGTGAAATACACTGCTGTCGTCTGTCTTCCCTGAAAACTATAATCTGGGTCTCTTCAAGGCTAAAGTGAATAGATGCCTTCTAGACCTTTGTGCTCCATCGTCGGCCACATCGTCACTTACCAACAGGTGAGATCGTGGTCAAACAAACGTCTATCAAAGCTGAAAAAAAAGAAAGAAATTTAATAAAAGTTTGCTTTGGTATATCTATATAATATTCAACAAAAATATAATGTTTTCCAGTATTTGAAAAATGGCTGCACTCAATACTTTACGACTGCGGACTCTGAGAAGAAGATCAGCGCTAACCGGAAGAGCAAGCAGCAGCAGGCGAAGGGCGGGCTGAGGGACCCCATACTGGACGACGTGGAAGACTTCCAGAGGCTGCACCAGGTATGGAGCACCATTACATCAGTCATTAAAGTCAGTTTGTTCAGGTTCCCATTTTCCGAGATGTACTCTATAGGTATAGGAGATCATCTTGAGCTCTTGGGTGTTTCACTTACGCTGACTCTCAAATTTGGCTCATGAATTTAAAAGCAAAAACAGCAGCTATGAAGTTGGGATTCCTGAATAACGTAAAGCGTTACTTCACACTGGGACAGCTGCTCAGTTTGTACAAAGCGCAAGTCCGGTCTGGTATGGAGTACTGCTGCCACGTTTGGGATGGCTCGGTCAACCACCAGCTCGCTGCCTTAGACTCGATCGAAAGCAGAGCTTTCAGGCATATAGGTGAACAACATATGGCGGAGACTAGCATCCAGAGTCTCGAGCACCGCCGTAAAGTAGCATGCCTTTCGATCTTCTATAGTTTACATTTCGGGGAATGTGCTCAGGAGCTACATGATCTGATCCCGCCATCTCCTTTTCATCATACGACAAGCAGGCGCACGGCTCAGTACCATCCTTACCTCATCAGTATACCCGCAATTTGCACTAAGCGTTTCGGTTCCACCTTTGTAATGCGAACAGCTAAGAAATGGAACAAGTTGCCGTCGTCTGTCTTTCCTGAAAACTATAATATGGGTATCTTTAAGGCAAGAGTGAATAGATGCCTTCTAGACCTTCGTGCTCCAACGTGGCCGCAACATCACTTACTAACAGGTGAGATCGCGGTCAAACGAGGGTCTACAGTAGTTAAAAAAAAACATACGTAGAAAAACGCCTTTTTCCCCAGGGGTCAGTTGGTGAGCTTGGGATTGTAGACAATTCTCATTGCACGCCTTTGAACCGAGTTAAAAGGTCCAAGCTGGTAGCCAGGTGCTCCTGCCCAGATGTGACAGCAGTACTCCATGTGGGGCTGGACTTGCGACTTATATAAAGGCAGCCAGCTTGACCTTATGTTCTAAGTGACAACGGTAATGGACGTTGCTAGAGATGTCGACGCCTAGAACCCTAATGCTCGTCGAGATGGTGAGGGGAATGTCCTGGAATTGTGGAGCCACAGTAAATGGGGTTCTTTTAGTGGTGAAACTTGTGTGTTTGTAGGGTTAAATAGAATCAGGTTTTGCCCTCCCCAAAAGGAGACCTCCTCGATGGTTAGTATACCCTCAATGCCAAACACAAGTTGCCTTCGGCCTTCCTCTACAATTTGATTGGTATAGATAGTATAGATATTAATAGAAGTATTTGTTTAAATTGCAGGCGTTATCCCGCGTCGGTCTGGCGGAGCACGAGAAGGTGTCTGTGTACTCCGTGGTGGCGGCCGTGCTGCACCTCGGCAACATACAGTTCGAGGAGGATGGAGGGCCGCGCGGCGGGTGCGGCGTCTCGCCCGCCTCGGAGCCCGCGCTCGCGGCCGCCGCGCGCCTGCTCGGAGTTGACCCCGCCGAGCTGCGCATGGCGCTCGTGTCGCGCCTCATGCAGAGCTCGCGCGGCGGCATGAAGGGGACCGCCATCATGTCAGTACACACACACACACTCTCTGTGGTCGCGGCGGGTGCGGCTTTCACAGCTCCGCTTCTTCTCCTTTTTCTGAGAGGCAACAGAGTTGCTAGCCGCTACAGAAGCGTAGTCACTTTGTCGGGGAGGAACCAGTGTGACCGGTGTCGGCTTCTCTGTGGTGCGAGAGACACAGGCGGCGGGCTGAGGGCACGCGTTTGGTATAATTGCGGCGGCGACCGACTCCGCTGAGGCGACATATTCCGACTCGACACTCAACACCGGCACAGTGCACTTTGCACCTTGCTGCACGTTGACCACGCTAGAGGCGGACGACCTACTTCCTAAACTAATGTCACGTAATGACACCAACTCAGTACGCAAACCGGAGATAGCATCATCAGACACTAACTTAGCCTGCACTACAGCAAGGCTTGTCTTCAAGAACGTGATGTCCCTCAGCAGCCTGGTGACGTCGACGTAGTCGAATCCCAATAGTGGGAGCTTGAGCTTATGCAGCTCCTTCGCAACGAAATCGGGCCCGTCGTCAGGATCAGTCTCCTTGAACAGCGTCACGATGTCCTGAAGACTCCTTTCACCTCCATCCCTCCGGCGGGACGGCATACTGGCTTCCTTGCCGAGCGTGCTGAAGAGTAGCAGCTTGCCACTGCAGATGTCATCCTCCTTGAAGTTTGACTTGCAGATCTGCAAGATGCTGATCTCGTCCATGATGTCGATGGCATTCTGAATGAACGCCAACAACTCGTTCACGACGATCGCCTTGTCAGCCATCGCGGAAACTATCGGGCAGCGGCTTGAGCCGCGCGTTCGCGAATTAAATTCGTAACTGTGCACGAGCGAGACATGTCCGTTTCCAAGCGCGCATCACACTGATTCCACTGCATCGCACTGTTTTTACATTCTCATGTTAGTTGAGCGGTTCGTTATTTTTATAATTTTGTATCACTCATGCATCTATTACTTATTAACTATTTATTGATCTGTGGTTTTGAATTAGTCTTTATTAATTAGTTTATTCAATTTGCAGGGTTCCGCTGAAAACGTACGAAGCGAACAACGCTCGCGACGCGTTGGCGAAAGCGGTGTACAGTCGCCTGTTCGACTACATCGTGCATCGCATAAACACGTCTATCCCGTTCCAGGCGTCCGCTTACTACATCGGCGTGCTCGATATCGCTGGATTTGGTAAGTGAACCCCTGAACTCATCATCACCATCATCATCTTCATCAACAACAACATCATTATCATCATCAACAATAACAACAAAATCATCATCATCTTCATCAACAACAACAACAACAACAACATCATCCTTATCATCATCAACAATAACAACAAAATCATCATCATCATCATCTTCATCAACAACAACATCATGATTATCATCATCAACAATAACAACAAAATCATCATCATCATCATCATCATCATCATCTTCATCATCAACAACAACAACAACATCATCATTATCATCATCAACAATAACAACAAAATCATCATTGTCATCATCGTCATTATCAACAACATCATCATCATCGTCATCAACAACAACAACATCTTCATTATCATCATCAACAATAACAACAAAATCATCATCATCATCATCATCATCATCATCATCATTATCATCATCATCAACAACATCATCATTATCATCAACAACAATAACAACAAAATCATCATCATCATCAGCAACAACAATATCGTCATCATCATCATCATCATCATCATCCTGGAGAAGTCCACTTCTGGACATATGCTTCCCCCATAGTTTTATTTGAACAGAAAAGAACAGTGTACTTCAACACTGTAAGGTACTCTACGCCCATTCAGCCCATTGGAGGACGCCTATACTCGACAGGCGTCCAAGCCCAATAATAATTTGATTAATGTAACATATAATAACATATTTGATATAATTTAATAATAAAAAATACTAGTACTTAAAATGTAATCTTCTATATATATAAAACAAAGTCGTGTTAGTTACACCACTTATAACTCAAGAACGGTTGAACCGATTGGCTGAAATTTGGTGGAGAGGTAGCTTAGAAACAGGAGAAGCATATAGGGGGGGGGGGGGGGGGTCACCGGGGGCTACCCGTGCGAAGCCGGGGCGAATGGCTAGACTCTAATAAAAAAAAAGAATTTTGCATGCAATTTAGGGTTAGAAATAAAAGACTTTATTTTTATTTTATTTATTTTAACTATTTGCAGAGTACTTCCAAATGAACAGTTTCGAGCAGTTCTGCATAAACTACTGCAACGAGAAGCTGCAGCAGTTCTTCAACGAGCGAATTCTCAAGAACGAGCAGGAACTGTACAAGAGGGAGGGACTCAACGTGCCCGAGATCAGATTCGTCGACAACCAGGACTGTATCGGTAACTACCTTACATACCTTATAGGCTTGAGCGCATCCTCTAGAACGAGCAGAGCTGTACAAGAGGGAGGGACTCAACGTGCCCGAGATCAGATTCGTCGACAACCAGGACTGTATCGGTAACACACTTACATACCTTATAGGCTTGAGCGCATCCTCAAGAACGAGCAGAGCTGTACAAGAGGGAGGGACTCAACGTGCCCGAGATCAGATTCGTCGACAACCAGGACTGTATCGGTAACTACCTTACATACCTTATAGGCTTGAGCGCATCCTCTAGAACGAGCAGAGCTGTACAAGAGGGAGGGACTCAACGTGCCCGAGATCAGATTCGTCGACAACCAGGACTGTATCGGTAACTACCTTACATACCTTATAGGCTTGAGCGCATCCTCTAGAACGAGCAGAGCTGTACAAGAGGGAGGGACTCAACGTGCCCGAGATCAGATTCGTCGACAACCAGGACTGTATCGGTAACTACCTCACATACCTTATAGGCTTGAGCGCATCCTCAAGAACGAGCAGAGCTGTACAAGAGGGAGGGACTCAACGTGCCCGAGATCAGATTCGTTGACAACCAGGACTGTATCGGTAACACACTTACATACCTTATACGGTTGAGCACATCCTTAAGAACGAGCAGAGCTGTACAAGAGGGAGGGACTCAACGTGCCCGAGATCAGATTCATCGACAACCAGGACTGTATCGGTTGTATAAAAAAAAGCTTCAACCCAGCTAGGGACGCTATAATTCTGGCCAGTAAAACATATTGTATTTCTCTTACAGATTTAATAGAAAGCAAGAATCACGGCATATTCCACTATCTGGACGAAGAGTCGAAGCTTCCCAAACCAGAGTTCGGACACTTCACGCACTCCGTACATAAAGAACTCGGCACCAATAATAACAGGTACGACGACGAAGACATAAGACAATGAGGGGTTTTCACGGACGTTTCAAACCATACGCTAATAGATGGCGCTACTTTGAACCTAGCTCTCAAAATAAAGTGAAATGTCAAAGTCAACAACTTAGTGATATATTTTCGTGCTATTTTGTTACTATCACACAAAAGCACAGACAATGCATTTGTTAATTTTGACAGGCATACTTGAGTCAGCGCCATCTATCGAGCCAAATAGAACTACTTATTTTTTTTTAATTCAAATATGAAAAGCCCTTATTGCTTACTGATAAATAATAGTGATGCAACGAAAACGAATACGAATATTCGTTTTCGCCGAATAGCAGATATTTACCGAATATTCGTATTCGGCGAATACTAATACGAATATTTAAAAAACTAATATTATACGTACAAACGCAACTCTAATTACTGACAGACTTGGAAAACGCGCGTCGTCGGCACGTAAAAATACGCACGTGTGCAGAGGTCCTTAACCGCAACGACGACGCGACGGGGGACTCCCCGGCCATAGTTTATACAGTACCGCGGCTCCGGGAGTTTCCCTATCATTACAATTACGAACCATTGATTGACTTGTGTCAGTCGAAATCACAAGTCAAGCGAGAGAGTATTTTTTTATTTATTTTCTTTCTGAGGTTGCTGCGAAGTGAAAGAAGTTAAAATTGTAAATTTTAATTATTAAAAGAATAGAAACTTATCAAATAAAGTCTTTTATTATCATGGCATGATATTCGTATTCGTATTCGCCGAATTGTAGGTTTGATATTCGTATTCGTATTCGTAAAAGTACTATTCGTTGCATCACTAATAAATAAGTATTTTGTGAAAAATATATTTTAAACCCCGACGCAAAAACGAAGGGGTTTTATAAGTTTGACTGGGTGTGTGTGTCGATTTTTTTTTAATTGGATGGTGAATTTGTCGGGAGTGGGAGTCTATGTTTGATCAAAATCGGTTCAGCCGTTTCATTGCGTTTAGGGTTTTTTTAATTTTTACAAATTTAATTACTTGTTCAATACAAGCTTTTATAAAATTAGTGATTTTAACCGTGTGTTGATCAAAATGAGCCTATACACGGCCAGTCTACTATTATCCATCGAGGAGTTCCGTTGTCCACCTTCCGTCTCCATCATCGGATCAGCTTGCTGTCACCATCATATTGTATTGTCATCGGAACTTGACAGGTATGCCAAATTTCAGCTCAATCTGTAGAGGATAACTGCTTTAAAATTCAGTTGCAAGATTCCACCCGGATAAACACCACCACGACCACACGACGAACATACATTGCAAGTTAAGGTGGATGCGCACGCTTGAGGCGCGAAATTCAAATTTTATGGTGTTTTTTGCCCATTACAGGTCATCAACACTTCTTCAGATGACGAAAGTTGAGTTCGCGACAACTAGGAGACCTAACACACATGTTTTAATTGATGGTATCTCATAAATATCATCAGTTTAGCTATGATACCCCTAAACACATTTTTACAGTGTTTTTGTTTGTTTAGGGGTATCGTAGCTAAACTGATGATATTTATGAGATACCATCAATTAAAACATGTGTGTTAGGTCTCCTAGTTGTCGCGAACTCAACTTTCGTCATCTGAAGAAGTGTTGATGACCTGTAAAGGGCAAAAAACACCAAAAAATTTGAATCTCGCGCCGCAAACGTGAGCATTCACCTTAAATAAAAGCTTGTAAAATGATGATTTGTTAGTAGTAGAGCTTTTTTGTGATCCGGGAAGTACTACCACCATACCTATTTCTGCCGCAAAGCAGCAGTGCTCGCATTGCTGTATTCCAGTTTGAAGGGTTGCAGGTGAAATTACAGGCACTTGAGACTTTTCATCTTTTTGTCTCGGGGTGGCGGGCGCAATGCAATGCCACATAGGGCGCGTCCTAGGTTGTGACCTGTTCGTATCTCAGGCTTCTTGGTACATACGTTCGCAAATGTCATAAACTTAGTTTTATCAATATTTAGTGATAAAATAGTAGTATATTGCGTTGTAACCATTTTATGACAATTCTGAGGCCTTCTTCAGCACGAGTCCTAGCCTCTTCCCAGGTTTTCCCTTCAAAGCTAATCGCTACGTCATCAGCATATGAAAATATTTTTCCGTTCACTAGCTTTAGATGTGTCATTTACATACATGAGGAAAAGGGTAGGACCCAAGACGCTTCCCTGAGAAACACCGTAACTCATATGCTCTTCTCGGCTTATCAGGCTGACAATTTTAGTTTTATGAGGCCTATTTGTTAGGTAATCCGCCATTATACTTAATAATTAAAGATTAATTAGGTCATTTAAAACCTTTAGCTATAATATCACACTCATTAAAGACAGACTATACATCTCATTAGAAAACTAATTAGTAAATATTTAGTTAAGCTAATAGTATTTTGTTATCTGTGGTTAAGCTATTTAGTAAGGGATTGTCCTCGTTTCCATCAGTCCGCGCAGGAACACCGTTGTTATGATTACTTTACACGGGGTTATAGTGTTGTGTCAGATATTGTTATGATTACTTTACAGGGGGTTATAGTGTTGTGTCAGATATTGTTATGATTACTTTACACGGGGTTATAGTGTTGTGTCAGATATTGTTATGATTACTTTACAGGGGGTTATAGTGTTGTGTCAGATATTGTTATGATTACTTTACAGGGGATTATAGTGTTGTGTCAGATATTGTTATGATTACTTTACACGGGGTTATAGTGTTGTGTCAGATATTGTTATGATTACTTTACACGGGGTTATAGTGTTGTGTCAGATATTGTTATGATTACTTTACACGGGGTTATAGTGTTGTGTCAGATATTGTTATGATTACTTTACAGGGGGTTATAGTGTTGTGTCAGATATTGTTATGATTACTTTACACGGGGTTATAGTGTTGTGTCAGATATTGTTATGATTACTTTACAGGGGGTTATAGTGTTGTGTCAGATATTGTTATGATTACTTTACAGGGGGTTATAGTGTTGTGTCAGATATTGTTATGATTACTTTACACGGGGTTATAGTGTTGTGTCAGATATTGTTATGATTACTTTACAGGGGGTTATAGTGTTGTGTCAGATATTGTTATGATTACTTTACACGGGGTTATAGTGTTGTGTCAGATATTGTTATGATTACTTTACAGGGGGTTATAGTGTTGTGTCAGATATTGTTATGATTACTTTACAGGGGGTTATAGTGTTGTGTCAGATATTGTTATGATTACTTTACACGGGGTTATAGTGTTGTGTCAGATATTGTTATGATTACTTTACAGGGGGTTATAGTGTTGTGTCAGATATTGTTATGATTACTTTACACGGGGTTATAGTGTTGTGTCAGATATTGTTATGATTACTTTACACGGGGTTATAGTGTTGTGTCAGATATTGTTATGATTACTTTACACGGGGTTATAGTGTTGTGTCAGATATTTTTATGATTACTTTACACGTGGTTATAGTGTTGTGTCAGATATTGTTATGATTACTTTACACGGGGTTATAGTGTTGTGTCAGATATTGTTATGATTACTTTACACGGGGTTATAGTGTTGTGTCAGATATTGTTATGATTACTTTACAGGGGGTTATAGTGTTGTGTCAGATATTGTTATGATTACTTTACACGGGGTTATAGTGTTGTGTCAGATATTGTTATGATTACTTTACAGGGGGTTATAGTGTTGTGTCAGATATTGTTATGATTACTTTACACGGGGTTATAGTGTTGTGTCAGATATTGTTATGATTACTTTACAGGGGGTTATAGTGTTGTGTCAGATATTGTTATGATTACTTTACACGGGGTTATAGTGTTGTGTCAGATATTGTTATGATTACTTTACACGGGGTTATAGTGTTGTGTCAGATATTGTTATGATTACTTTACACGGGGTTATAGTGTTGTGTCAGATATTGTTATGATTACTTTACACGGGGTTATAGTGTTCTGTCAGGTATTGTTATGATTACTTTACACGGGGTTATAGTGTTGTGTCAGATATTGTTATGATTACTTTACACGGGGTTATAGTGTTGTGTCAGATATTGTTATGATTACTTTACAGGGGGTTATAGTGTTGTGTCAGATATTGTTATGATTACTTTACACGGGGTTATAGTGTTGTGTCAGATATTGTTATGATTACTTTACACGGGGTTATAGTGTTGTGTCAGATATTGTTATGATTACTTTACAGGGGGTTATAGTGTTGTGTCAGATATTGTTATGATTACTTTACAGGGGGTTATAGTGTTGTGTCAGATATTGTTATGATTACTTTACACGGGGTTATAGTGTTGTGTCAGATATTGTTATGATTACTTTACAGGGGGTTATAGTGTTGTGTCAGATATTGTTATGATTACTTTACACGGGGTTATAGTGTTGTGTCAGATATTGTTATGATTACTTTACAGGGGGTTATAGTGTTGTGTCAGATATTGTGTCTGAAGACTTATCGGCTGTTGTATTATATATTAAGGTTGGTATTATTTTACAGCAGCTTTAACTCGGATTAATATAATGAAATGCCAGCATCTTAGGGACGCTTCCGTCTGGTAGTGATTTGGATCAGTTAGCTAGCTTTAGATCGTTAGCAGCGGTCTTCAGGAAGCACAACTGTTTTACATGTTTATTTTTATTGTGTACATTCCTACTAGTATTAGTTGTATTATTCTTTCTGTAAATAAATGTATGCTTTTATATTGCAAATAATATTGGGTTAAATATATTAGAATTTAATCTTTAATCCTGATATTAAATTTTTGTATTTCATTTTTGACTACACTCTGAATTGTAATAAAATGTATAAATAATGCCAAGTTGTTATTAAAATTAAAATTCGTTGACTTGTTAGATAAATAGGTGTATATATAACTGCATTAATCTTACAATCTTCCATCAATCTTACTGTTTGCAAAGTAAGGCCCCAAATTCCTCCACTTCTCCCTTTCCCGTGCTGTTCGGGTCCGAGTATTCCCTGCTGCAGTTTTCACTTCATCCTCCCGTCTTCTGCATTGCCTTTCTCTGTTTATTTTCTTGTATTTCGGTTACCAATTCACTATTGCTTTGCTCCATTTGTTTTTACCTCGTATTGTATGTTCTTTCCATTTCCATTTGAGTATTTCACCAAAACAATAACGTCTTTTATTTTAGTTCGTCTTCTTAGAGTTTAGCTTTTTTTAACTTCGTTTTCTGAATTACGGTACTACGCCCCTGGGACATAAAGATGAAACGTCTCACGTGCCTGTAATTTAACCGGCACCCATACCCTTCAAACCGGAACACAGCAATGCAAGCATTACTGCTTTCCGGCAGAAATAGATGTGGAGGTACTTCCCCGGACGAACTCTAACAAAAAGCTCTACTTTTACTAAAGTTCTCTACTACTACTAAGTTTACGATGTAACATTAATAATAAACTCTAAGTAATAGTCGTAGTAATGCAGTTAGCATCTTAAGACGCTTCCGTCTGATGGTGATTTGGATCAGTTTAGCCACCTTTAGTTTTAGTTTAGTTTTTTTGTTAGCAGCGGTCTTCAGCTAGAACAACTGTTTCATTTGTTTTTTTTAAACATTGTACATATCTACTTGTATTAGGTGTATTATTATTTTTGAAAATATAGTTTATAACGATAATAACTGGTTGTGTTGTTTTTGAAGACTGCAAGTGCCGCGCGCGTCGCGCCTCAAGGCGCACCGCACGCTGCGTGATGACGAAGGGTTTCTGCTGAGGCACTTCGCAGGAGCTGTCTGCTACAATACGGTAATACAAACATTTTGTAGAACTTTCGCTATCTGAAGAAGTGTTGAAGAGCTGTAATGGACAAAAAACACCAAAAAAAAAAATGAATTTCGCGTTCAAGCGTGAGCATTCACCTTAATTTAAAGGAAATAAAGCGTTTTGTCACATACGAAATCGTATACAAATTAGTTCGTTTATCAATACATCGCCATAAAAAAGCACTGCATTTAAATTTCAACTCTAAGATCATAACGTTGACGTATGTTTTCAGAACCAATTTATAGAAAAGAACAACGATGCCCTCCACGCATCTCTCGAGTTCCTCGTCCAAGAGTCGAACAGCGCGCTCGTGCAGCAACTGTTCCAGACGAGCGACAACAACAACGCGAAGGGCAAACTGAACTTTATATCCGTCGGCGCCAAGTTCCAAAGTCAACTGTCGCAGCTCATGGACAAGTTGAAGGAGAATGTGAGTACCCGACCTACTTGTTTAATGTTATTTTATCTTTAACCTAACATAAGACTAGAATTCCCTATGTCGTGGGAATCAGGAACTGTTTTTTGACCTAACGATAGTCCGCACCGCGGTAGAGACAGTTAAGACTGATAGGTTGCAGCCTGCATGGCTAGTTTCTGATTTCCCTATTAGTCATTCTCCGTGGACTGAGTATAAGTTATACTTTTCATTAGAAACGGTATATTTGACAACCTCCTGCGTCGCAGGCGAACCTTCGCCTGCGACGCAGGAGGTTGTCAAATATACCATAGGTTGCGCGTTCGATTCCCGCTTCGGAAAAAATATTTGTACGATCTGCAGATATTTGTTTAGGGTGTTCTGGGTATTTTCTATGCATAATAAAAAATATCTATCTATGTAATGTATTGTATTAAGTATATCAGTTATCTAGTTCCCATAACACAAGCTCTGCTTAGCTTAGGACTAAATAATGTTGTGGGAACTGTCCAGCATTAATTATTTATTTATTTATTTACCATGTTTTTATTGTTCTTGATATTCAGTTAAGAGTATAAGTTTGTTTTCCTCCTTAGGGTACGAACTTCGTCCGCTGCATAAAGCCGAACTCGCGCATGGTGGGCGGCGCGCTGGAGGGCTCGCTCGTGCTGACGCAGCTGCAGTGCAGCGGCACGACGGCCGTGCTGGAGCTGATGGAGCACGGCTACCCGTCGCGCGCGCCGTTCCACGACCTGCACAACATGTACAAGACATACCTACCGCCCAAGCTGCAGTCACTGTCGCCCAAGGTCTTCTGCGAGGTGAGTTATGAACCCACTACACGTGTCAAGGTAGCGGTTCGGTTTGCGATACAGGCCGGAGACAGGGTCGGAAGACCGTGACAAATGTCTCCGTTTCCGGTGGTCTACTAGGCACCGAGACCAAGACGCAAGACTGAGACAATTACCCCTGTTCAATCAGTATTGTCAAGTGTTGTGTTTTGGAAAGTTATTAATCCACAGTGTAATGGAAAGCCATACAGTTGTGAAGTTACTGTTGGCAGAAGTAGAAGATGATGTCTTGCTATTATATTGTTATTATAAAACGGAACGAGTATTTCTAAATAAATTTATCAGTGTCTTCATCAAAAAACGACGTAAATTTTCACAATTTACGTAAATTTTTCAATAAAAGCAGTCCCCTGTCCCTCCCTCCCCCTATCCTAACCCGCATCCATCCACACAAATATACACATTACCATCAAAATCCTCTAAAGCATTCCCCTCCCTCTACCCCCCATGTTACTCGCTGTTAATGTAACTTTCTATAGGTGAAATAATGTTTTAAATCGGATAAGTTCGTTAGTAGGAGAGCTTCTTTGTGAAAGTGTTGGTCCGGGGAAGTACTACCACCGTAGCTATTTCTGCCGCAAAGCACTAATGCTCGCATTGCTTTGTTCTGGTTTGTAGGGTGCCGGTGAATTCGAGGTAATGCATTGTTAAAGGCAGAGGTTACCGCTTAGCATCAGGTGGGACAGCAGCTTGTTCCGTCATTCACACAGTTAAAAAAACTGTTACGTTTTTATTTTATCCATTATAACATAACATTACACCCAACAGTCACATACATAGTCCTGATCCCACACCAGGATTCCCTGTGTCGTGGTTATCAGAACTGCGAGTCCATGGTACCATAACACACAGACCCGGAGCAAATATTTGCATATCATACAAACCTCGCCCGACACGCTACAGAGGTCGTCAACCAACGAAGTTTCCTTGTTTATAATATGAGTGTAGATTAGGAGTGTTAAATGTGTTGTCTGTGGTCTGTCGACAGGCTATCGTGCACAGCTTCGGTCTGTCGGACAAGGACTACAAGTTCGGCGTGACGCGCGTGTTCTTCCGGCCCGGCAAGTACAGCGAGTTCGACACCATGATGAAGTCAGACCCAGAGAACCTGCGCTCCATCGTGGACGCCGTGCTCTCCTGGCTCGTCAAGTCTCGCTGGAGGAAGAGCATCTTCGCAGTGCTCTCCATCATCAAGTGTAAGCCTACGTTCACTGGGGCTAGGCACAGAATCACATCACACATACGCTGAAACTGCTGAACGGTTGGATGTGGAATAGAGATAGCTGAACTCCAGAGGGCGATTCTCGGATTGTGGACTTGATGTCGAATATAGATATGTCGAAACAAGATGGCGAATGTCGATATTTTATTAAACATTCGCATTCTTGTTTCGAAATATCTCTATTCGACATCAATGTCTACAATCCGAGAATCGCCCCTCTGGAATATATATAACATAGGCAATTTATTTCACACTTATATTATAAATGCAAAAGTTTGTGTGTTAATGAAACGGCTGCACGGATTTGGATAACATTTGTAATAGAGATGCTGGACTCCTGGAATAACTCAGACTATTTTTTATCCCGATATTCCCACGGATTCGAGACTTATGCAGGTAACACCGCGGAGCGGGGCGGGTTAAACGTCTGTGTCCCGTCAGGCCCGTCCCAGTGACTTTTTATGATTGCTCATATTCAGCTCTATTTTCGTAATTATTAGGTTCAAATTCACAGTGCTGACATTTCCCGGCCCAGATACGACACTAATGTTTGAAAAAGTTTGCAAACCTCTGAGCTACAATTAAAAAATGAACTCTCTTTCTATGACAGTAAAGAACAAGATCCTCTACCGACGCGAATGCCTTATCTTGATCCAGAAGACAGTCCGCGGCTACCTCGTCCGTCGCAAACATCGCCCGCGGTACAAAGCCATCGCCAAAATAACAGCTTTGCAGAACAATCTGAAAGAGATGGACAGTGTCACGTCGCAGCTAAAGACAGAGAAGGCGAATGCCCAGAAGAATATCGAGAACCTGAGGAGCTCTATTAGAACCGCCTGTGCGACTATCAAGGTGAGTGAACTGTAAGTGAATGAATGAAGCCTTCGTGCAACAGGAGATAGGGCGTCAGCTACGCAATAGTCCTAACTCCGTTTCTGATTGGCTAATGGTCCTTTTATGGTCACCCTGCATAAAATCAGTGACCAGCACAGGTATTGTCTAATAGATGTCGATTACCATTTTGCTGTTCACTGCGCTGCGTGCTTTAGCAGAAGTAGTATGAAAAGCAAAGCGAGCTCTATAGCGCGTCTGGGCGAGTAGCCGGCTGAGATGCGAAAGATTGCGGGTTTGATTCCCGCTGCGGGACAAATGTTTGTATGATCTGCAAATATTTGTTCCGGGTCTCGGTGTTATGGTACCCATTGTTTCTGATACCCACGACACAGGGAATCCTAGTGTGGGGTTAGGACTATGTATGTGACTGTTGGGTGTTATGCTATGTTATGTAAGTCGAACTTAAGTCTATTACGCAATAAGAACGTAGGTTATATGCCATCCCTTTTCAGGCCTTGTGAAGTTGTTAATAAATGCTGAATAAATAAAATAAATAAATAAATAATGCTGGACAGTTCACACAACATTGTCTAGCCCCAAGCTAAGCAGATCTTGTGTTATGGGTACTAGACAACTGATATACCTAATACAATATATTACATAAATAGATATTTTTTTATTATATATAGAAAATACCCAGAACACCCTGAACAAATATCTGCAGATCGCACAAATATTTATTCCGAGGCGGGAATCGAACCCGCAACCTCCTGCGTCGCAGGCGAACGTTCGCCCGCCGCGTCACAGAGGTCGTCAAAATCAATCAATCAATCAATCAATACTTTTATTTTAGACTTAATGTAAAATGTTATAAACCTAAACAATAAGCCCATAGCAATAAATACCTTAAAACTAACATACATAAATAAAATACTTTATTTTAGTGCACACATTTAGACGGCGATAAACCAGTGTGGTGAAAAGATTTAGTGCGTTACGCAGGCTCCTTACATGCACTGAAACGCCTTGTGATCATATGTCCCTTTTTAATGCTTTTTGTGCGAAGGAGAAGGATAGTGTCACGCTAGTTAATAAGGTATCTTAATTTATGTATTTTGTTCACAGAGTAATCCAAATATAACGGCCGCTGAAATAGACAAACTGTATTCAAAAATGACAAAGGATATTGAATCACAAATGTCTTCGCTACAGAAATATATGGTTGATCAGAAGAATAGGTAGGTGTAAATAACTACTAGCGACAAAATTCCTTCTTGTGGTGCTAGTAACAATTTTGAGGCGCGAAATTATTAGTTTTTGGTGTTTATTGCCCATTACAGCTCATCAACACTTCTTCAGATAGCGAAAGTTGAGTTCGCGAGAACTATGAGACTTAACACACATGTTTTAATTGATAGTATCTCATAAATATCATCAGTTTAGCTACATACACCTAAACAAAAAAAAATACTGTAAAAATGTGTTAGGGGTTACCCGATATCGTAGTTATATTTATGAGAAACTATCAATTAAAACACGTGTCAAAAAAAAACCTAGTTCTTCCAAAATCAATTTTCGCTATCTTAAAAAGTGTTGATGAGATGTAATGGCAAAAAAACACCAAAAAAAAAAAAAAAAACGCGCCCATATGTGAGCATCCACCCTAAGTAAGCAATACCTGGCAAGACGAGGTGGAGATAGGTGGAGTAAGGCTCTATTTAATGGCGCCCAAGAACTAGGTACAGAAACGTTGGTCGTCCAGCAGCGAGATGGGCAGACGATATCGCATGCGTCGCGGCCGAACCTGGATGAGACTGGCACGAGATCAACAGGAAAGGCACAGGCAAAGAGAGGCCTATACTCAGCAGTGGGTGAAGTCAGGCTGTGGATGATGATGATGATTGATGAAGTAAGCAATTTGACCATGAGTTATTCTTGACGAGCTCGGCTAAGCGGCTGATCAGCGGAGAGTTTTTTGGCGCCAATGATGTTTATTTTTGACGGGTCATTCAGATGGCCCACCTGATGTTAAGCGGTAACCTCTGCCTTTAACAACGCATTACCACATAGGTCACGTCCACCTAGGGCGCGCCCATGTCGCATTGCACTTGCAATAAATAACATGTTTTAGAAACGCACTCTTGCATGTTTTTAGGGAAGAACAAGAGAGGCTGGCTAAAATCGAGGCTGAGATGCGCGTCGCAGAGGAATCCAAACGCAAGGAGATGGAGAGAATACAGCAAGAAGAAGCACATAGGAGGCTGTAAGTACAACGTTAAAACAAATTTTAAAAGAAAGCTCAATGTCGTTTAGAGGGCATAGTCGTAAAATATCCCGTGGACCATCCAACACAAACACTGCACAGCACTTCCTTAGTAACAGAGTGGTCCATAATTGGAATGATTTACCTGAAGATGTTGTTACTGCCACATCAATAAACGCTTTCAAAAACAAATTGGATAACTGGTTGTGACCGAACAAACTGTTAACAATTAGAGACATTAAAGTGGATTATATTTCATTGTTTTGTTGTAACCGCGTAAACCAAGGTAGGTTTGTGATGGTAACTCCATTCGCTTGACTAGTACTATTAACTAACTTAATTGAAAGGGTACATAAATAGGTAAGTACTTATGCATAACCTACACCTCTTACCTGTGTTTGTAAATAGTATTTACCAACATGGTTCGATCCTAGGCTCCGCAGTCCGCACCAATGACTTTTATAAGTTATGTGTGGATTCCCATCGCTCTGTGCTTCGGAGGGCACGTTAAGCTCTCGGTCCCGGCTGTTATTGATTAATAGCAGTCGATAAGCCATGTCAGAGGCCCTCGGGCGGCTTGACAAACTCCGACACCAGAGGCCAGCACTACCTCATACGAAACGAAACGAACCAGATTGTACAGGGAATATGATGGTCTAACTATCCGTCAGTTATTCGTGCTAAAAATATTTGTTTTAACGCACAGACAGCTGTTGTCCATGTGCGTTTTTAAAGCTGCGTTGAAGCGCAGAGTTTTAAGACTTCCAGTCCCTTCAATTGCTACCAGTTTTGCTCAACGTTTTGGCCTGTACTTGAAAACCCATATGTTTAACACTGTAGCCAAGCACTGTAGCATAAGTGATAAATACTCGTACCCTGGTGAACTAAAATTCACGGTTAGAAAGTGGCCGCTGTCACTGTCATATTCAGAAACTGAGGACATTCTTGCTCGTCTAATATAGTTTAGTTTATTTTACTTTTTCAATTTTACAACATGTTGCATATTTACCATAACAATTGATTGTTTACTTCCCTAGATTAACAATGTAGCATTGTTTCCAGTAAAGCGGAAATGGAGGCTCGTCGCAAGGCGGAGGAAGCTGAGAGGCTTCGTCTAGAGGAGCAGGATCGCATAGCGGCGCAGAAACTGCAGGTGCAGATGGAGGCGGCGGCCAAGGCAGACCTGGAGAATAGGGAGAGGTCAGTCTCACTACTCTCACAGCTCAGCTGTACACAAACTGCAGGTGCAGATGAAGGCGGCGGCCAAGGCAGACCTGGAGAACAGGTAGAGGTCAGTCTCACTACTCTCACAGCTCAGCTGTGTACAAACTGCAGGTGCAGATAAAGGCGGCGGCCAAGGCAGACCTGGAGACCAGGGAGAGGTCAGTCTCACTACTCTCACAGCTCAGCTGTACACAAACTGCAGGTGCAGATGAAGGCGGCGGCCAAGGCAGACTTGGAGACCAGGGAGAGGTCAGTCTCACTACTCTCACAGCTCAGCTGTACACAAACTGCAGGTGCAGATGAAGGCGGCGGCCAAGGCAGACCAGGAGAACAGGGAGAGGTCAGTCTCACTACTCTCACAGCTCAGCTGTGTACAAACTGCAGGTGCAGATGAAGGCGGCGGCCAAGGCAGACCTGGAGACCAGGGAGAGGTCAGTCTCACTACTCTCACAGCTCAGCTGTACACAAACTGCAGGTGCAGATGGAGGCGGCGGCCAAGGCAGACCTGGAGAACAGGGAGAGGTCAGTCTCACTACTCTCACAGCTCAGCTGTACACAAACTGCAGGTGCAGATGAAGGCGGCGGCCAAGGCAGACCTGGAGAACAGGGAGAGGTCAGTCTCACTACTTTCACAGCTCAGCTGTGTACAAACTGCAGGTGCAGATGAAGGCGGCGGCCAAGGCAGACCTGGAGACCAGGGAGAGGTCAGTCTCACTACTCTCACAGCTCAGCTGTACACAAACTGCAGGTGCAGGTGGAGGCGCCAGCCAAGGCAGACCTGGAGAACAGGGAGAGGTCAGTCTCACTACTCTCACAGCTCAGCTGTACACAAACTGCAGGTGCAGATGGAGGCGGTGGCCAAGGCAGACCTGGAGAACAGGGAGAGGTCAGTCTCACTACTCTCACAGCTCAGCTGTACACAAACTGCAGGTGCAGATGGAGGCGGCGGCCAAGGCGGACCTGGAGAACAGAGAGAGGTCAGTCTCACTACTCTCACAGCTCAGCTGTACACAAACTGCAGGTGCAGATAGAGGCGGCGGCCAAGGCGGACCTGGAGAACAGAGAGAGGTCAGTCTCACTACTCTCACAGCTCAGCTGTACACAAACTGCAGGTGCAGATAGAGGCGGCGGCCAAGGCGGACCTGGAGAACAGAGAGAGGTCAGTCTCACTACTCTCACAGCTCAGCTGTACACAAATCTGTGACCCCAGCCGGTCGTTAAGCGAGCTGTACGAGATACCCACGTGTCGATGATGTGTTGAGTTCCCTTGAGTTGTCGAGAAGTGCGTTGATAGAACCTGGATACTAGTATGAGATTGAACAGCTCCTCAGAGCACTCTCTACTATATAGAGTCGATAGAACACACAGAGCGAGCCGATGTCTCGGCGCAGGCTCAGCGGCTCTATGAACTGGAGGTCTTGGGGTTGTTGACGATTCTAACGGCTCTTCTGAGTAGGGAGTCAAAGCGAAGCAGCTGGTACTCTACCTACCCGTATTTGCAAATAAAGCATACCTTACTTTATGGTTTTACAGATTAGAACAAGAGAGGAGAGACCATGAGATGGCCGTGAGATTGGCAAAGGAAACCAACGGTCACGTCGAAGGGTCACCGCCCCAATTACGCAGGTATTATATATTTTATTTATATATATATATATATATATATAAATGTATATTATAACATTGTTATTCAATATCTATGAGATATATTCAGAGACAATTATGTTTCATTGAAAATCCAGTCGAGAATCAGGTTGCATAGAATTAAAAATACCGTGGCTTAGGTATGCGTACGGTGAAACGCACGGTGAAATTACAGGCTCATGAGACTTTTTATCTTTATGTCTCAGGGTGGCGGGCGCGGTGCAATGCCACATAGGGCGCGTCCTAGGTGGACGTGACCTGTGAGGTAATGCATTGTTCATAGGCAGAGGGTACCGGTGGTACATCTGCTTGTTCCGTCATCTAAAGTTGTATAAAAAAAACGAGGTCCCTCTTCATGAGAAGTGTCCAGCCGGGCTGAGCGTGCGGAGCGGCGAAGCCAAGCTAGGTCCCGTCTCGCGACCTTATCTGGCGTGGTCGCGGTCAGTGCTCTTGAAGAAGGACCTGTAAATGGTCAACGAAACGTCAGCAGGAGAATAGTAAAGTACGTGGTGTATAGTCGTAATTTTTCTAAAAAGAAAATAGGTTGGTTTTTCATAAAACTTTGTTTGTGTACATTTATTTCGGTTTGAAATCAGGTTCGCACTCGGTTTGCGAATATCCTTCCTGTATATAAGCTTACCACGAAATAAGAATGAGATTTCATAAGAAATTCCCTAAAATCTTTGATTTTGAGAGATTGTATCGTTCTAGTTTAGGTGGAAATTTTCGATTGAGGCTCGAAATTCAAATTTTATTGTTTTTTGCTGATCACAGCTCATCAACACGTCTTGAGATTGCGAAATCTAGGATAAATATAAATAAATAAATAAATAAATAATGCTGGACAGTTCACACAACATTATCTAGTCCCAAGCTAAGCAGAGCTTGTGTTATGGGTACTAGATAACTGATATACTTAATACAATATTTTACATAGATAGATATTTTTTATTATACATAGAAAATACCCAGAACACCCTGAACAAATATCTGCGATCGCACAAATATTTGTTCCGAGGCGGGACTCGAACCCGGAACCTCCTGCGTCGAAGGCCAAGCATCGCCTGCCGCGCCACAGGGGTCGTCAATTATCATTAGTTTAGCTACGAATACACAAAAAAATCACTGCAAAAATCCTTTAATGATATTCACTGCTAAACTAATGTTATTTACGAGACACTTTCACTTTAAACATATGTGTTAGTTCTTATAGTCTCCGCAAAATTAGGTTTCGCTATCTCAAGATGTCTTGATGAGCTGTGATTAGCAAAAAACACAATAAAATTTGAATTTGGCTCCTAACCCGAAACGTTGCACCTTAATTTGTACAATTTATTGTGTAAAGCTCTACAAAATTTAGCCAAATAACCTACGATGGATGGACCAAAACAGATTCCCATACAAACTTTGAGGCACAAATGTTTGTGATAGAATATATATGTCACCGGAAAATAACACGATCCGCAAGTTTATAAATTTCGGTTAGGTTAGGTTGAAAGTTTATAAATTTCCTAGGAAATTTATAAATTTACTAGGTTAGGTTAGGTTGAAAGTTTATAAATTTCCTAGGAAATTTATAAACTTGCGGATCGTGTTATATTCCGGTGACATATATAATTTTTTGATATAAATACTTTCTTTGAACTATCATTCATTATTACGGGACGCGGGAGTGCGTTGCATTCACTCCCCTTGAAAAGGCTCTCAAAAAGAGTCGAGTCGGTGTTTTACATCGATATAACGGTACGTGAAAAAAAGTTATTTTTACAAATGAATAGGTAGAATTTGTTCAATGGTTTTTATTTTAAGTAAAAACTAATTATCTAGTTTAATTACAACTTTGTTTAACACTAATAGTATTAAAATGTATTTTTTCATATACACACATTTGAACACTAATATTATTCAGATGTTTTTTTTTGTAATTAAAATGTAAAGTTGCCATTTTGTTATTAGTTTTTACTTGAAATAAAAACCTATTGATTAAATTATATATATTCTATCACCGAAATAGGTTCCTGGAAAAAAAAAATGGTAAACGGTTTTGGTCCATTTTGGACTATTTTGGATATAGTAGCAGATAGCGTCGCAACTAGGAGTGTCTACTATGATGAAACATTCTGCGGGGTAAAACTGCGCTTAAAGTGGATGCGCACGCTTGCGGCGCGAAATTCAAATTTTTTGGTGTTTTTTGCCCATTACAGCTCATCAACACTTCTTCAGATAACGAAAGTTGAGTTCGCGACAACTAGGAGACTTAACACACATGTTTTAATTGATAGTATCTCATAAATATCATCAGTTTAGCTATGATACCCCTAAACACATTTTTACAGTGTTTTTGTTTGTTTAGGGGTATCGTAGCTAAACTGATTATATTTATGAGATACAATCAATTGAAACATGTGTGTTAGGTCTCCTAGTTGTCGCGAACTCAACTTTCGTCATCTGAAGAAGTGTTGATGACCTGTAAAGGGCAAAAAACACCAAAAAATTTGAATCTCGCGCCGCAAACGTGAGCATTCACCTTAAGGCGTAGCCGGCTGAGACGCGAGGCTTGTGGGTTCGATTCCCGCTGCGGGACAAATGTTTCTGACTATTTGTGTTATATATTTGTGAACATCAGCAGTATCTTATTGAAATAATCTAAAATGTATAATACTCAAGAACACCCACCTACAACTATCAAAACTTTAATTCTCTGATGACTCTTACTTCAACGTATGCCTCACTATCTCTGCAACTGTTAAACTAAAATCAGCCATAATGTCTCTACACATGGTTCATTTTTGGAGAGTGTTACAGTTGCGTCTGAACTTATAGTAATATGTACGTATGTCCGCACAGTTTTCCTACCATGGAGTCAATGAACGGCGAGAATAAATTGAACAGGTACTTCAATAGAATGGTATCAGCTTGAACGCTCACTAACTGTGCTAACCCTACGCTTTCCCTCTTGCACGGAACACGGCACTTTGTATCTAACTATATCTAACGTTGGAAACGTATGTTTTTACATCTGCCCCCTTATTCGCTTTGACCAAACGTGACATAACGCGGGCTCGTTACGATATCTGCGTGGAATCATCGTTCAGAATACATTGTGACGTCACACGTTATTGTCAAGTAATTTCTTATGGTCAAAGCGAATAACAGCCCTGGCTGGTTAGAAAAGCATTCAAATTTACAGTTTTACCAAAAATATAAGTCGCCCCGATGTGCCTGCGCCGTAGACCAATTTCTATAGCGCGGGAACCTTCTTTCTACCAATAGCAATTGCGCGCTAAAATCTTGCGCTGTTATTGGTTAATCGATTTTGCGGCTAAATCGCGGCCGGTCGACTCTTAGATGTGAGCGGGACAGAGGTATACAGCGGGGCAGAGCTATACTATACGTTCGGCTACTGTCGGATATCATGTCTGCGCTTTTCTGCGCAAACGAAAACAGTCGATCGGACTTATATTTTGGGTAAAACTATATTATATTACTTATACTATATTTTGTTGGTATTGTTATTTACTTGCAAAATAACAGATTCGGATCTACAGATTCCTGAATTTGTCACAAAATACCACCCTTACGAACCCCCCCTTACGTTTCCCCTTGGAAACGTTGATGTCGTAGACTAATACATACAAATACACACGCCTTTTTCCCCGAAGGGGTAGGCAGAGCCTCAATGGGCCTATTTTCACTTTGGAATATAGACGTTACTAGTGGTGAGCTCATCGCTGCCATTGCTAAAATAAATAGCAGTCGAGTATAATATACAGTTTCCAACGTTCGCAATTGGCCTTACTTCCCTAGTATTGTAGTTTATTAACGTTTGCATGAAGACTTGACTCACCTGTTTTTTAAATAACTAATTTTTTCCTCGTGTATTCTGGTAGTTATATATCTATGCAACACTTGATGTTAGTTCTAAGTGCTAAGTGATGAAACTAAGACAATTAAACATAGCCTTTTTCTCTAACATGCTTGGATCTTCATACAATTTTTCAACCTTCTTCGAGATAATCGGCCTAGGCCGACATCGTTAGTATGAAAACCCATATCTGTCGTGTCACAAAGGGAGTTGCACAATAAAAATCCGTTTGGAAACAATAGTAAGTAAATAAGTACGTACCCTTCCATTTACTGTACCCTTAATATTGTTTCCACCTTAGCAACACTCAATCATTACTTATCTGTGATCTCTCTTCTCTGATTCGTGGATAAATAGAACGAACTGATTGCCTGAATATGGTAGCAGCCTTGGGCCTTCCACATGGTACGCCAGTTGGGCAGTAAAAGAACGACATTGAATGAACACTGAATGAATAGAGCGGGCTCGATGCAAAACTGTTTTTTTTTCTAATGGAAATTTTATACCGTTGACCTCAGACTCATGGCTGCTTTACCGAGCTGTTGGCCTAAAAGTTAGGTTGGTGCAAGGGCACCACTAAGGTACGGACCTCGGCTTGGGCTATTGCCAGAAAGCCCTGGGAACATGCTTGTACTGATTGTAGGCGTGAGGTACCCGACTCGTTGACCCCGCCGGCGGGGTCGGTGTATCGCTAGACTGTTTGCTTTGTCGTGGCCGGATGACATCGCCACCGCATTAGCGGCTGCAATAAAGCCATCGCGATCTCCAAGAACGTGTCTTGGTCCACGGAGGAACTTTGTATAAAAATTCGTTTGGCTATAGAATTATTTATTGCACAAAAACAACGTACATAGGCGAATTTAATGCTAGGAAGCATTCTCTACCAGCCAACCTTTGTGTAATGTGGCTATATTTATGTAGGTGGTGCAAAATACCGCTATCGACCAATTTATAGTCTGACTCGCTCATTTTCATTCAATGTTCATTCTTTCTTTTACTGCCCAACTGGCGTACGTTGTGCTGCCATCATTATTTGATTGATTGTATCTTGAGATGTACTGTTATGACATCGCATGATAAAATCAAAGTGTTCACATTATAGATTGTAATATAAATATCGAATGGCAGGTCGGAACGCGTCCGAATGCAGCAAGCTATGGCGGGCAAGCAGAAGTACGACCTGTCGAAATGGAAATATTCCGAGCTCCGGGATACTATTAATACTTCCTGTGATATTGAGCTGCTCGAGGTAAGAATAACACGAAAGACAACAACCTACTTGAAACACGTCTCCTAATACAGAGCATGCATATCTAACTCGAAGTCATTGGTGGGCCAAATGTTTAACAACCGTAGGATCAGTGGGCCTGAAAACACAACATTAAAGAGAAAAACTCATTAAATAATAAATAATGCTGGACAAGTTCACACAACATTATCTAGACCCGAGCTAAGCAGAGCTTGTGTTATGGGTACTAGTTAACAGACATACTTAATACAATACATTACTTAAATAGATATATTTTATTATACATAGAAAATACCCAGAACACCCTGAACAAATATCTGCAGTTCGCACAAATATTTGTTCCGAGGCGGTAATCGAACCGGCAACCTCCTGCGTCGCAGGCGAACCATTGCCAGCCGCGCCACAGAGGTCGTCAAATGTGGTCGTTGCATCCCCGCAACGAGGAGCTATACATTTTGTAAATAAAGTTACGTACAGCTCGTTCACGATGTCGTTCGACGTCCCCCTGCCTTGGTTGGCACGCCTGAACGACCTGTAGAGTATAAAAAAAATATAACATTAATTTCCTTGTAGGGTATTCTATTTGCGGAAATTAATTTTAAAACTGCACCCAATGCGTCGGTCAATCGCGATCTCGCGTAGATAGTCCTTCCATTAGGGAATATATTATTTTGCAAGCAAATTGTCGTATTTCTTGGTATTGAAGAGATCTAAAGAAAAGGTTTCAGACCAGATTTCAAATTCAGACGGTTTCAAATTCAGACCAGATCGGAGACTTTCTGGAAAAAAGGCCAGGTCAAGAGTACCCTTAACCGACGAGCATGTATGAAGAATGTGATGAGAGTGAATGAAGCAAAAGAGGTGTGTCAGGATCGTAGCAAGTGGAAATCCGTGGTCTCTGCCTACCCCTCCGGGAAACAGGCGTGAGTTTATGTATGTATGTATGTATGTAAAGAAAAGGTCTACACAGCCTATGGCCCCAGCCTAGTATGCCAGGCCAATAAGCTGAGGATGCATCCAAGGCAGTTTCTGCAAACGATAATAAACGTCTTTTGAACCGTTCTTATTGACATCGCAAAGTTTGACTGCACCGATTTTGATTAAATTTAGAGGTTATTAGATTAAAGCCTAGATTGAAACCTAGAAAACCGCGCATGGATCCTAGTTATTTATGATAGCTAGAATGTCCTTGCTAAAGCTAGAATGGTTTTATAAATGAAGCATTAGATACATGCTGTGACATTTACTGAGAACTTACGAAGCTCTCTTAAAATCGAGCTTGACGACCTCTGAGGCGCGGCGGGCGAGTGGCCGGCTGAGATACGAGAGGAGCGGGTTCGATTCCCGCTGCGGTACAAATGTTTACATGTTTTGCAAACATTTGTTCCGGGTATGTGTGTTGTGGTACCATGGTGCTCGTATTTCCTGATACCCACGACACAGGGGATCTTAGGTTTTTTTTTTTTTTTCTCTTAGGCTGAGATAAATAGACGTTACTTATAGCACGTACTGTTAGCATTATCTCTGTCCCTCTCTAGCAAGTGTGATTTGGTATGTGTGTGACAGTGACAGAGATAATGCTAAGCTAAGCAAGATCTCTTACAATCTTAGATAAGCTGACGACCACTGTGGCGCGGCGGGCGAAGGTTGGCTTGCGACGCAGGAGGTTGCGGGTTCAATTCCCGCCTCAGAACAAATATTTGTACGATCTACAGATATATTTGTTCAACGTGTTCTGGGTATTTTCTATGCATAATAAAAAATATCTATGTATGTAATGGATAATGTTGTGTGAACTGTCCAGCATTATTTATATATTTATTTATTAATCTTTAACATCAGCACGCCCTGGATAACTGAAGGACGGCGACCTCGGGGTCGGCCGAGAAAGCGTTGGCGGGACGATCTTGTTGGTTTTGAAAAGCAGTGGTGGGAGACTGCCAGGGACAGGAACAAGTGGAGGAATTTGGGGGAGACCTTTATTTTATTTATTTTATTTATTTTATTTTATTTTTTTTTTTTTTTTTTTTTTTTTATTTTTTTTTTTTTTTTTTTTTTTTTTTTTTTTTTTTTTTTTTTTTTTACCTTTGCCCAGAAGTAGGACAATATAGGTTAAATTAAAATAAAAACTTGGCCTTAGTGTGGGATCAGGACTATGTGGCTGTTGTGTGTTATTATTGTGTGAATGTAACAGGCGTGTCGTCACGAGTTCCACCGTCGCCTGAAGGTGTACCACGCGTGGAAGGCAAAGAACGCGCGCAAGACCACCATGGCTGAGCAAGAGAGGGCGCCACAGTCCATCATGGATGCCGGTAAGAGCCCTTCCAGGCACTAAAAACTATTCTCTTACTATCTTGCGAACTGCTAAGGAGTGGAATACACTACCTTATATTATTACTATTAGCCCATACTGTCCCAGTGTTCGGCAATGGCCTCCCCCTATATCCGCCAGTCACTACGGTCCTTTGCAACCGTTTCCCATTCCCTCTCATAGGCCTCCAGTTGATCCCGCCACCTCATGCGTGGTCTGCCGCGACGCCGCCTGGCTGTATTAGGGCTCCATGCCGTGCTACTACTAGTAGTAGAGCTAAAAGTAGTAGTTTGCCGCAAAGCAGAAGTGCTCGCATTGCTGTGTTCCGGTTTGAAGGGTATGGTTGCCGTTGAAATTACAGGCACATGAGACTTTTCATCTTTGTCTCAGGGTGGCGGGCGCAGTGCAATGCCACATAGGGCGCGTCCTAGGTGGACGTGACCTATGTGATAATGCACTGTTCATAGGCAGAGGCTACCGCTTATCATCAGGTGGGCCATCTGCTTGTTCCGTCATTCTAAGTTGTAAAAAAAACCTTCGTCTGTCTTTCCTGAAAACTATAATCTGGGTCTCTTCAAGGCTAGAGTGAATAGGTACCTTCTAAACCTTTGTGCTCCATCTTAGGCCACATCGTCACTTATCAACAGGTGAGATAGTGGTCAAACAAAGGTCCAAAGTACCAAATTTACTTTTGATTCTCTCAGACTGAGATCTCCCGAACACAAGCAACTAACAGACTTAAAGTGCAACGTTTCGCTTGTGGCGCGAAATTCAAATTTTATTCAGTTTTTCGCTAATGACAGCTCATTAACACATCTTGAGATAGCGAAGCCTGATTTTGCGGAAACTATGAGAACTTACACACATGTTTTGATTGATAGTGTCCATAGAAATATCATTAGTTTAGCTGCGAATGTCAATAAACAAAAAAATCACTATAAAAATAATTGAATGACATTCGCAGCTTTGAATCTGAATCTTTTTTGCAAGCTTTTATTTAACTTGCAATATATGTGTCCGGGTGGAATCTTGCAACTGAATTTTAAAGCAGTTATCCGCAACCGATTGAGCTGAAATTGGGCATACCTATCAAGTTCCGATGACAATACAATATGATTGTGACAGCGAGCAGATCTGATGGAGAAGGAAGGTGGACAAAGGAACTCCTGTCTAGGCTCATTTTGATCAATACACGGTTACGATCACTAATTTTATAAAAACTTGTATTACAAAATATATTTTTCAAAAAAAACTTAAGTTAGTTAATATCAACTTTATTCGTTCCACAGCTAAAACCCCCCGGCTCCCCCAGAAGGGGGACATCCTCGGCGCACGTCACCGCTACTTCCGTATCCCTTTTGTACGGCCCTCCCCCGGCGGGGTGGGGAGCGCGCCCGCGGAGGGGGAGAGGCGGGGCTGGTGGTACGCGCACTTCGACGGACAATATGTAGCCAGACAGATGGAATTACATCCCGACAAGACACCGGTGCTCTTACAAGCAGGTATGCCCTACATCGTATAACACCTTCGCAACATATCAAGTTCTGATTCTGAATATGTACTTACCATAACTACAGCTTTATGGAACAACTAGCAGCGCCCCGCGGTGCTACCCGCATAGGTCTCGATCCCGTGGGAATATCGGGATAAAAATGTGTCCATGTGTTATTCCGGGAGTCAAGCTATCTCCATTACAAATTTCATCCAAATCCGTCCAGCCGTTTCGTGTTTTTTTTTACCGTTTTTGTAATGGTACGGAACCCTTCGTGCGCGATCCCGACTCGCACTAGGCCGGTTTTTTTGATTACCTTCAATGTCCAGACCGGGTTCGATTGTTTTATGATATGTATAGATGATGAATGTATGTGTGCATTGTCCTCAGGCGTGGACGACATGCAGATGTGCGAGCTGAGCCTCGACGAGACCGGGCTCACGCGCAAGCGCGGCGCAGAGATACTAGAGCACGAGTTCGAGCGCGAGTGGGCACGCCACGGCGGCGCGCTCTACGTGCCCGCCGAGCTGCGCAAGCGGTAGGTGACTAGCTGTGCGCACGCGCATTGAAACTGTGCCCACTGTGACGTGTGCACGTCGCAAGATGCCGGTGGGTGGAGGCGGCTCAGGGTCGTTAGTTCTTAGTACTCTATGAGAGAAGCAGAGGACGTCTCTACAGGCAATCAATGCCTAAAAGCTAATTTTGTAAAAAAAAACAACGCTATGAAACGGCTGAACCGATTTTAATAAAACATGTCTAAGAAAATCCATCCATCGCCAGAAAACCGGCTTTAAAATAAAATAAACCGCATTCAAATCGGTTCACCCGTTTAAGGTGCCAAAAACAGACACAGCAGTCAAACTTAAAAACACCCCTCTTTATGCGTCGGGGGTTTAAGGCGCTATAGGTTCAACGAACATTTTTGTATGAGGCGAAGAAGGCGAGCGCACGCTCTGATACCGTGTTTTTATGTATAAAAAAATTATATAAAAATGTCGTTCAAAGTTTTGTTTAATTTTGTTGATGAATTCACTAACTCAAATAATAACTAACATGTAACCAAATGTTTGAAAAATTAAAACGTGAGAGAAGTGAGTGAAAAATAGCATTTAAATTTTAAAAAGGAGGTATCTTTGTTAATTTTTTTTATCGAGTGAAGTAATTCAAATATAGTATTGAATTATTGATTTCACTAGATAAAAAGCTCAAGAATATCATATATTTTTTTCTTCATAGAAAACTATGAAAATTCTTATCGAAAACTTTAAAATTCTATAGACATTTGATAACCTATCGCGCCTTAAAAGAGTTATGGCAGTCATTATCATCATCAACAGTCTATATAAGTCCATGTCCACTGCTGAACGAGGCCGTCCCCATAGAGTTCAATGGGAGAATCACCACGCTTGGCACTGGACTGGTGATCGCAGTATAGAAGCAGGTTTTTTTTTTTTATTCAACTCATTATGATGCTGATGGCCTACCTGATGTCAAGCGGTACCCCCCTGCCTATGAACAGTCCATTGTTACATAGGTCACGTTCACCTACGACGCACCCTGTCGCATTGCACTGCGCCCGCCACCATTAGATATAAAGATGAAGTCTCACGTGCCTGTAATTTCACCGGCATCCATACCTTTCAAACCGGAACACAGCAATACAAACTACTGCTTTGCGGCAAAAATAGGTATGGTGGTAGTACCCTGGACGAACTCTTTCACAAAAAAGCTCTACTACTAACAAAACTACCCGAGTACCACTCAGGTGAACTGCTCATCCCCTGGTATAATCCCTTAGTAGTCTTTTACGACATCCACGGGAGGAGATGGAAGGCTCATTTATCTTGCCATTGCATTGAAGGCTTATTGCCTACCCTTTCGGGGAAAAGGCGTGTGTCTATGTATGTACAAAATATTTTGCCTAATTAAATATTTTCTTATTTTGCAGATAAACATTCCTTGATCATGGCGAGTCGCTGAAGACCACACGAAGTTACAAAGGATATTGTGTTCTATTTACACACATTAAGATAGAGTATTCAACTTAGTGCTTTTCGACGTGCCTTCATCGGTTCCTAGGTGTATTTAGTGCAATAATGAGGGCCACCGGTCAAATCAGTATGAGTTGAGGTATCTTATAACTACTTACTATAGTCACAAGAGTAGATAGCACCTTCATTGTTTACAAATCTTATTACAGTACTACCCAAGTAATATGGCTTACCGATGTACCTGCGCAGAAGATGATTTTTTAAAGCGCGGGAAATGCTATGTACCGCTATTGGTCGGCAGCTGTTAGTCAGCCGCCATACTTGTGATTGAGGGGCGTGACTTGCGAGTGAGACGGGACTAACACCTGCAGTGTATTATGAACCTTATACTAGTGTCCTAAGGTTGATTGTAAGTTTTGAGCATTCTTTCGTTAATCTTCGGAGCCATACTTTCTTGTCTGCGCGAACGAAGATTCACGACGCGCCATATCAGTTGGGTATACCTGTAACGCTGTGTGCCTTACAATTTTAAACAAGAAAGCTTTTAAATTATATCCGTATTTTTCAAAATGAATAAGGTGTCTTAACAGATTTAAATTGTAATATATTCAATGTATTTTAAGATTTTAATGTGCTTATGACTTTTAAAAACATGTCTTAGAATATAGTGGGGTGTACAGTGCTTTTTTGTTCGATTGTACCTATGCGAGAGCAACATCGAAAATAATCTTCAAAAATATTTTATTTTATTCTAAGAAGGATTTTTACTAAAATCTTGTGATTATTTTTAGTCTCCTAAATAATTACTTTATTTATTTAAAAAAACATTCCTCTCAGTAAAACTTTTCTGTTCCATTAGTTTGATTAAATTAGTATTTAATTATCAGTATTTAACATTCCTTAGATTATTATACACAAGGAAACATAGTATTTTTTAAAACAAATTAGGTACAATGTAGTGAATTATATAAAAAGAAACAGTGAAACAGTGCCTTATTGATTTACGCAATATATTATAATGCTTTACCAAAATAAATGAGAGTTGATTGAATTGCATATTTTTATTTAAACTGATCCGGTTAAGGAATACAATTACCCGATTACAATTGTAGCTATTTATAACAGCGTATCTGAAGTCTGAAGTTAGACAAACTTAATCATCAAAATAGTTGAAGTAAGCTTGTATCTTATGGACGCAAGCGTCGACTCTAGCAACTTTAACAAGTTGGCTTGTCCTGATGGTCAAAATCGCTCGATGGCCTCGTACACGTAACACGAACCGTTACTTTAGAGCACGGTAGGGTGTTCAGTCAGGGCAGGGTGGACAATATGAACAGTGCACTACTGAAACATGTAAAACATTATTTGGAGCTATTTATAACCAGCGTATCTGAAGTCTGAAGTTGGACATACTTAATTATTAAAATAGTTGAAGAAAGCTACCTACCATGTTATGGATGCCAGCGTCGACTCAAGCATCCACAAGCAAAGGCTGTCAATAATTAACATTTAATTCAAAACATACTTGCAAAAACATCAGGCTATGCACACGAAAATAAAAAATGCAATGAAAGAAAGAATTAAAATATATTTATTTTTCCCCACTACACAACATACACAAACTATGAAAACAAAAACGAAAATCTACTACCTATGTAGGTAGGTAGGTACTTCAAGATCTTAGAAAAACAAAAATAAAAATTAATAAAAACTGTTATAAACTTTGGTAAGTTGATAGGTTGTGTGTGTTGTGTGGGGTCAAACAGGTCCCTGTCTCAGAATATGCTGCACCAGACCTAGGTTTAGTGCAGTGCTGGTTTTCAGACAGAGCCTAATTAAATGATGCCAGGAACATCAATAAACTACAGGCCCCCCCTGTAGTTTATCGATGTTCGTGGCATCATTAGGGATAGGCAATAAATAAATATGTTAGTGTGTAAAAACAAATAAGTACAATTTTTTATCAGGCAACTGCAAAATAATGAGGCAGGCAGGTTGGTATAGTAATTTAATTCATTGTCTGTGGGGTCCGGTACGGAGGCCTGCAATGCTCTAAGCTATGCCCCCATGATATGCTATGTTCCCAGCTTTATCGGACGCGTCCGTCAGCCGCGGCTTAGCGATGTGCACGGTAGTCGAGACGGTGTCTTCGGACTAGTTCGGACGCCTCGCTTCGTCAGGTTTGTCAATCGAGAAAGCCGAGCAGCGACAGCGAGGACGAATTTACAGAGATAGCGGCGCGCCTTATGTTGTCCTCCAAAAAAAAGGTCGCTTGTGACACTAGAAACGTCCGCGGCCGCGTCCCGTGTCCCGTTCACACCGTCCGCGGACGCACAAACTGGAAAAACATCCAGCTGGCTAGATTCTGTTCGGACGTCTGAACGCCAAGGGCGACTCAAGGTTACGTCCGCGTCCTACGACTGATAGTTTGCATAGTGTAGTATTCAATATATCAATAAGCCGCGGCTGAAGGACGCGTCCGATAATTTGTTCCCAGCTTTGGGTCGGTGCCATAATTTGCAACGTTACAATCCTTCCAAGTCACAGTCAAGTCATGTTTTAGTAAACTGGTGGCCGTTTTACAAAAAACTTTGGTAGAACAATTTCGCAATTCACTTCCATTTCATTTAACTACCTACACTTGTGCTCTAAAGACAAGCTACATTGGTTAAAATGCCACCAAACTTAAGTTATGATATAAAATAAATGTAGACTTTGAGGTAAGTACTGGTATTACTGGTAGGTATTGAAAAGCGCTATGTGACCGATGGTGAAAGAACCAGTGTGGCGACGAACCTCTGTGGGGGTTTTTTGACGTGAGTTAGAAAAAATAATAAAACACTGGAAAAGACATTGAGGTAACCGATGACGGTGTTTTTTTCACGATTGAATAATAAAATACTGAATTTGTAAATTCTTCAGTTCTGCCTATAATTTCCTGCAACGCTGCTCCCAACCAGTGTGGTGAAATTATGATGAAATGGTAGGTAATAAGGTGGCTTACTACTGTGCTAGTGACACTCACACAAACGTAAAAAAACAATCAAAAGCAAAGATCCATTTGGCGGGAACTTCAGAGTCTTTTTTTTTTTTTTCTTTATTATTTTGAATGAGTTTTGTCACCTTTAATTTAAACTAACTAAATTAGCATGCCATTCTCTCCATTTGCACGCCGGCAGCGGCCAAACATATTGTGTCCTATTAATATTTATACCATCAATTTGTACATATGTTTAAGCAAATAAATTATCTTTATCTTTTTTTTTTTTTTTTTTCAGAGTCATCCTCCAAAAACAACAAGAATTGATTTTATTCTGATACACGGGCTATTACTTGTACTCACTGAGCAATAATTGAGCATGTAATCACTACATACGTTCTTGTACTTAGGGAAAACAAAAAAAAAACAGAAGTATGGTTTGGTTAGTTATGCTATTTATGTAGCAAGATCTTGCCGTGGAACAAAACTATTTTGATATCTTGGGCGTAGGAACACAGCTGTTGTTATGAGTCATCAACCTCCAGTTTCCTGTATTCCTAACACTGGCAAAATGTCGAAAGCTAAGAAAGTTGTCGAAGAAGCCAAAGAAATAGGTAATCCCGAAATTGATTTGGTGGATAAAGGGATTTCAAGCCTCGATGAGATACCATCATTGTGTAAGTAGCCCTTCTACAGTTGTTTTGTGCTTTTAGGGATGGAACAAGTGTAACCTGTTTGGCAGAAACTTGTTTGATCAACCAAATGTTTTATTTTATTTTTCTTGAGTTTGTTTTCAGCCAGACATATCTCGAAATCAGATTTTTTATTGATACTTTGCTGTAAAATGTGGGTACGGTACATTTGATATTGTTAAAAAATAAACTGATCCAAACTTACAAGCATCCCCACAGTTTGGCACAACAAAATCTGTTTTTTTTTAAATACAAAGTTTGAAAGTAGATTAAACTTACATGGAAATATAAGCAATAACACGGTTTTAAAAAAACACGCATTGCTGTCTCTAAAAAAAGTCTAATAATAACTTTTGTTATGACATCATCTCATAACTTTGGTAGTTGTTAGTGGTTTTTTCCTTATTTCTGTAGGTTTTTAGACAATTCCATTGTTACTTGACCTAAAAATATATTTTATTAATCTTTCAGTCAGTTTAGCCCACATAACACGGCTATCACTCAGCCACAATAAGATCCAATCGGTCCCGGCTGCACTCGCCAGCCTTGTCAACTTGGAAATCTTGAATCTGGCCAACAACCACATTCAGGAACTGCCCGTCAGCCTGTCTTCTCTACCTAAGCTACGCATCCTCAATGTCTCGCTTAACAGGCTGTACACCCTTCCACGGGGGTTTGGAGTATTCCCTGTGCTTGAGATTCTGGACTTGACGTACAATAATCTCAACGAGAAGGACTTACCTGGAAACTTCTTCATAATGGGTATGTAACACTAATAATAGAGAAAAAAAATTGTCTCAGTTACGTTGATGTACCTATATTATAAGACTATCTATATACTTTAGATTTTCTTTGTCCTGGCTGCTAGCTTATTTATTTATGGAATGTGTTATTACTGGAAAAAATTGATAGCAGAGACAGTCGTGAGAAGCAATGGCGGCGACAAGTTCACCACTTGTCACATCTATTTCACATGATGCACTATCATTAGTCCTTATCAGTGCACTTTAAATGTTTGTCAAGTCTATTTTTGAAAGATATAGACTATTTTTGTTATAACTATCACGTTAGGTATAAAACATGTGTTTGGTAATTTTGTTGTATTTTGATTGATGGTTATTGTAAATTGAAGTTTTATTTTTCAGAGAGCCTCCGCGCGTTGTACCTGGGTGACAATGACTTCGAGTTTCTGCCCCCTGGAATTGGAAATCTGAAAAACTTACAAATCGTACGTATTTTTAAAATCCATACATAGATAGATCCACACACACACACACACACACGAACGCTTTCCCGGAAATGGTACGCAGAGCCTTAGTGAGCCTCTTTTCACTGTGGGTTGCACCATAGAGGAAATATAGACGTAACAAGTGGTGAGTTCATCGCTGCCATTGCGTCCCACGACTGACTCGGGTAATCTAGCAACCCGGACAAATCTTATACCATCGAATCTTACTAACCTCGTGGTCCAGGTACCTACCTAATCCCTTAGTCGGCTTTTACGACATCTATGGGAGGAGACAAAGGGGTGTAATTTATTTTTCCAATTGTGTGGCCCATAACCTATTTGGGTTTAACTGGGTTCTTGGTTTATTTTTCTAGCTGTCGATGCGTGAAAATGACCTGATAGAAGTACCGAGAGAGCTGGGGCAGCTGACGCGCCTGCGCGAACTACACCTGCAAGGCAACAGGCTTGTTGTGCTGCCTCCAGAAATCGGTAATCACCAACCTTTATAAATCCATTGCTGGAAATAAACCTCCTCCACAAAAGCACAAGTCCAGGCTGGTACTGCTGCCACGTTTGGAATGGCTCGGCCAAATACCAGCTTGCTGCCTTGGATTCTATCGAACACAGAGCTTTCAGGCTTATAGGTCAGCAACATGGCGGAGACTAAGATCCAGAGTCTCGAGCATCGCCGTAAGGTCGCATGCCTTACGATCTTGTATAGGTTAAATTTCGGGGAATTCTCCCAGGAACTTCATGATCTGATCCCACCATCTCCTTTTCAAGATAGGACGAGCAGACGCCTGGCTCGGTACCACCCTCAGTAGTATACCCTCTATTCGTACTAAACGTTTCAGTTCTACCTTTATAATGCGAACTGCTAAGGAGTGGAATACACTACCGTTGTCTGTCTTTCCTGAAAACTATAATCTGGGTCTCTTCAAGGCTAGAGTGAATAGGTGCCTAGGTTCTAGACCTTTGTGCTCAATCTTCGGCCACATCGTCACTTACCAACAGGTGAGATCGTGGTCAAAGAAAGGTCTATCAAATTTTAAAAAATAAATTAAAAAAAACCTGCGTATAATGCCATGACGACCAAACTTAAGCCACCTCCATCCACCGATTTCCTGCGATCCTAGAAAAGTAGTGTAGCAAGCCCGCCTTGACCAGCTAGCCGATTACGTAACTCTGTTACTATCAGTTTCACTGTAGTTTCTATCCGAAAGGACCCTCTTGCGATTAGCGCGAATTGAATCTCTTATTTGCAATTACCCAATGGGGCGCCACAGGCAAAACTAATCTCAGATGGCGCCACCATCGCTGGTGCTTGTCATTTAGTGGTCTTGTCTTTTTCTCATCAGAAGGGAAACGGTGTGTACCTTTATTTTTACACTGAAATGCACTACACAGAGGCATTTTTTATACCAGACTGTTATTTAATGTTTATTTACTAAAATACTAAAATTATCCATTGATATTTGACACTTTTGACAGTTTTTTTTAACATTGATAGATCTTTGTTTTGCTACGAAACAACACCAGCGATTATGCGCCACCTAGCGTGATAAATAAGCAGTGTGTCTCCCCATTTACGCAGTTTACATACAATGCTTGATTGCAACTAGACTGCATAAAATAGGTAATCGCAAGAACGTCATTTCAAATAGAAACAGTATTGAAATCAATTGAAACTGATACCAACATAGTTACGTAATCGCGCCACTGGTTTGTGGTATGGTCCTCGATGGTGCCTAGACTGATGTAAAGATGAACAGTATGGTGAAAGGATTTCCTGTGCCTTGCAGAGGCTTCTGTATGAAAATGGCATCATCATCAGTACCTTTAGACGTCCACTGCTGGACAAGGCTAGTAGTAGTAGAGCTTTTTTGTGAAAGAGTTCGTCCGGGGAAGTACTACCACCATACCTATTTCTGCCGCAAAGCAGTAGTGCTCACATTGCTGTGTTCCGGTTTGAAGGGTAAGGGTGCCGGTGAAATTACAGGCACATGAGACTTTTCATCTTTATGTCTCAGGGTGGCGGGTGCAGTGCAATGCCACATAGGGTGCGTCCGAGGTGGACGTGACCTATGAGGTAATGCACTGTCCATAGGCAGAGGTTACCACTTAACATCAGGTCAACGATCAGGTCATCCGCTTAACGATTGTTGATCTGCTTGTTCCGTCATTCAAGTAGTATAAAAAAAAAAGGCTTCCCCCATAGTAATACCATGGCAGGATTTGTCATAATCACCACGCTTGGCAGGCAGATTGATGATCGCAGTATTGGCGTTCATTACTCTGGTGTATACAGCTGCCCATTCCCTGGTGTAGTTTTTACATCCGTGGGAGGAGACGGAAGGGTCTATTCATAGGCAGGACACACCACGGCACCATCATAAAAATGTATTAAACTCAAATGTATTGTGATTGATTCTAGGTACATTGGATCTGGCCGGGAACAAATCAGTACTACGCCTGGAAGGTAACTTCTGGATCCCTCCCATCGAGGATCAACTCAAGCTGGGACCCTCTCACGTGATGGATTACCTACGATCTGAGACATACAAAGTGTGAGTATATGGTTCTAAGAGGGGGTGATAAGACCTGCACTTACCTCCCACTGTGGGGTTTATTGTGCAATTCCCCCTTTTTTGTGTTACTTAGCTTAGCATAGGCCAACTAAAGTGTATTAGTTAAGCCTCTAGGGTCTAAAGTATCAACATCCTACAAAATTAATTACTATTTGAATGTTCCATTTTTTTTTAAATAGTGAACTGAAAGCTACCTACATTACTGCACTAGCATTTCTAGGGCTCGTTCACCGTAAGATGGCAAGACAGGTGCCATCTTGTGGTGAACGAGCTGTAGACGATTGTTGGATGTCGATCATTCACGGTAGGTTGGCACCTGCCATGGAGTATTTACAGGTGCCATCTTACGGTGAACGAGCAGTATGCGTCAATGCATTTGTAAACAAGAAATTAAAAAAATATGGTACTGCCGCGATTTTACTGTACCTAACGTAGTACAAAATAAGTTTGTGTTTTTTTATAAGAACGCGCAGATCCGTAAGAACCCTTACTACTGGTCAACAATTCTGCCTTTAAAACTTTGCTCTATCTTATCTAGTTACTTCTCATTGAACATACAGCTTAATTAAATTTGATTTTAAAACTCACTAAAATCTATTTGTAATAAAACAAGCAATAAGCAAAGCTTGATAAAATCAATCTTTTTTATTAAAAATTATAAGAGTTCAACTTACAATGTTGTCTGCTCAAAAATCCGAAGCTCTCAAGCACGTGCGCCGCCATCTTGCCATTCTATCTAATATAACCTCTCCTCGAGTCCAGGCAGATGGCGCCGTAAGCGCTTGAAACTAACTTCAATATCATAGACTAACGAAACACAATAGGCTGCTAATCTCATACAAGAAAACGTGTATCGATGAATGATTGCCTACAATGACGCTAGATGTCGTTGTTTTGAATCTGCTATAAACGATTGAAATCATTTTTACATGTATTTCGAATAGATCGATAAATCATGTTTAACGACCATAGTTTCATAATTAAAAAATAAATTAGAAATTTAAATGTTTATTTTTAAAGAGATTAGGTAATTGGTTTAAAATGCTGAATGAATAAATTTGCCAGCGCCATCTAGAAATAGCCTGGAATTGACCTTTTTTGAGTCACGTTTTCTTGTATGAGATTAGCAGTCTACTGTGTTTAACTAAACATATCTAAACAGTCTATGTTCAATATTGACTCGCATAAAATACCATCATTATTTTTATCGAGGGAGGGGTTTTCACGGACGTTTCAAATCATACGCTAAAAGATGGCGCTGCTTAGAACCTAGCTTTCAAAATAAAATGAAATGTCAAAGTCAACAACGTAGTGATATATTTTCGTTTTATTTTGTTACCGACACAAAAGCACAGACAATGCATTTGTTAATTTTGACAAGCATACTTGAGGCTGCGCCATATATCGAGCCAAAAAGAAATACTTTTTTTTTAAATTCAATAATGAAAAGGCCTCAATTCGAAAATTCGCTGCTAAATTATTAATGATTTTTGCAAGCAATCAAAACCTTAAATAAAATTAATTAAACTTAAAGTGGTCACATTATTTTGATAAAACAATGCTATTTATAAAATGAATTGGTAAATCACAAAATGATAAATTAAGTTATTGATTAAATAACTATTTGTGATTTTAGAGTCCTAATATTTTGATAACAATAATAATTTCGTTCAAACAAAAACAATATTAAAATGGTAATCGACGATGAACCGATGCGGCGACATCCTAATACAAATTATTTTATTTTCTCGCAATCAAAGTAGAGTATTCGATTCGGTACTAAAACCCATTCATGGCTCGTTTTAGTCTCTTGTTGAACAATCTAGTATTTTTTGAGTGGAGAGTCATTGTTGCACCACTGGGTTTTAAGCCCACGGCCGCCCCACTATATTGAATACAAATTTTGACGACCTCTGTGGCGCGGCGGGCCAAGGTACGCATGCGATGCAGGAGGTTGCGGGTTCGATTCCCGCCCAGGAACAAATATTTGTACGATCTGCAGATATTTGTTCAGGGTGTTCTGGGTATTTCTATGTATAATAAAACATATCTATGTGATGTATTAAGTATGTCAGTTATCTAGTACCCATAACACAAGCTCTGCTTAGCTTGGGGCTAGATAACGTACAGTGGAACTGACCAGCAAAAAAAAAACTCTTAGCGCAAAAATTCGCGCTTTCTTATTCGCTCACGGTTGTCGCTATCTGACCGATGCATGTTCTGTTTGCAGCATATACAGCCGGCACATGTCGGCCAAGCCGCCGCCGCCGCCGCAGACACTCGACAAGAGCAAGAAGGCGAGTCGCGCCGCCTAACACCACTCACTGCTAGGGTTGCATAACGTACTAAACTATAGATAGATAGATTAACTATTTATTGTTCATAAATAACACACAGAAATACAAAACATAACAAAAAACAGCCAAGTGCGAGTCGGACTCGCGCACCGAGGGTTCCGTACCAACCTGTAGGTATATACTAAACGTTATGGTATTTTTATTGCTAAATGAAATCATCATGAGGAAAGGGGTACTAAGTTTAAAATTATTTTTATTATGTCACTAAAAATTTACATTTCGCAATTTTTCCTTTATCTGTGCTATAAGACATTGCTTTGTACCAAATTTCAAGATTCTGAGTTCACGGGAAGTACCCTGTAGGTTTTGATTCCCTTGCGAGTGTCGAAAATTTTCAGCATAAACGGCTGTATCTTTTGATTGTGTTGGCTTAGAAGTTTGAATTTTTTCACAGCTCCAATGGACAGTAGACCTGAGTATTTGATATGAATTTCAGCTTGACACCTCCACGCGTTCCTAAGAAAAAGGGTTTTTACAGATAGACAGACGGACAACAAAGTGATACGGAACCCTAAAAAGTAATAGAAATGCACAATGGGCGGTCTATCGCTTATAGCGATATGTGGATTGTACTTTGTAGCGAGATACGACTACAACATGACAATTTACTAACTAATTTATGTGTATTGCTTTTAATTAAAAAAACCCTAGGGTATTAATATATTAATAGTACTATTTTAGGTGTAATAAAACTGCATATTATTTAAGTAGGTGTAGACTAATTTATAGTATTAATTAACTAGAATAGATAATAAAACCAAATCTTTATTATGTAAATCTTTATTCACGTCGACATAAAAACATCTTATGAATTAATTAATTAATAACAAAAATTGATAAGAGCACTTTAGGAAAACAGTTTTATACACCAAGACCATCCAAATTGTAATAATTCTATCAACTCCAAGAATATTGTTATAAATTCCGGGTATTTTATTCATTCTTCTAAAATCATTTTAGTATTCACAAGAACGGTGCTATTAACGTGTTGTGATCAAATTTAATGTTTTTTATTAGTAATTTTAAATAAACTAATTAAATTATAGAACTAACATGATACGTGTTTTATTTATATTACACACTATTCAGTCGCATTATTTACAAAAATAGATCCATTTAATTGAGAAAAAAATTAGGCCGGCATGAGTAGGGTTACCAGATGACAGGTTTTTCCCGACATGTCAGGAATTTTGGCCCTCTGTCAGGAAAACTGGTAAAATTAGGATTTTTTGAAAATAATTGGGGTAACTTACAACTAAAAAAATAAAATGTTATAGCAATTTTATTTACAAAAAATAATAATTTATTTTCATGAAGTTGTTATATGTTATAATAATGAGTTTTATATCTCCCCTGTAAACAAAAATCAGGAAATCTAATTAAGTCAGGATTTTGTCAAGAAATCTCATTTTTGTATCGCGCCATAGTGGCCATAACGTAACTCTGTTTGTATCGGTTTCAATTGATTTCAATGCTGTTTCTATTTGAAATGACGTTCTTGCGATTACCAATTTTGTGCAGTCTAGTTGCAATCAAGCTTTGTAGGTAAACTGCATAAATTGTGTAATCGCAAGAGCTGCATTTCGGATAGAAACAGCATTGAAACTGATAGCAACTGAGTTACGTAATCCCCTAGCTGGTAACCCTAGTCACACCCGGCAGATGTGAAACATCTATGTTAATCATCGTTTTGCGGTAACGCACGGCATAAGAGTCGGTTTTACTGCCAACGCGCGCCAATAGATGTTTCACATCAAAATTACAAACTAATAACAACAACATTACATACATAGTCATATGCCTTATTCCCCGAAAGGGTAGGCAGAGCCTGAAATGGGCCTCTTTTCACCGTGGGTTGCACCATCGTGGGATATAGACGTGACAAGTGGTGAGCTCATCGCCGCCATTGCTTCCCACGACTGACTCTGCCAACGCTTTCTTCCAATAATAACACATTCCATAATAAGCTAGCAATCAGGACAAATCTTATACCAACGAATCTTACAAACAAGTCCATATTGATATAAAGAATAATTAGTACATGAGGAACATAGTATACGGTATTGACAAGAGTTCGTACTAGACATAACCAAAAATACATTTATTTTAGAAAACATTCTTCAAACAAAGCTTTTATTCAATCTTCCGGCTGTAATTAGTATTTGTACAACACAATGACCAGATTCCACACACCAGAAGACCAATTCTCGTAGTTATTTTCAAAGCACACTGAAAGTTGACCGAATCGAGACTGAATTGTTAATTGACTGAAAATCGGTATTCGGCTCTCATATTTTTTTTAAATTTTGTAACTTCGTGAATGACGGTACATCCAGATAGCCCACCTGATATTTATTGTATTAAATAGGACACCCAAGACAGGTTTATACTAACAAAAACAAAACAAGGTCTTAATCTTAGTGTTCCCGTAACTATAGGGCATCACAGCGTGCGCAAGAAGAAGTTTAAGGAAGAAGTTTAGCGGTTAGCTCTAATAATTAGAGGTAATTTAGTTTATTATCGATTCATGGCGACCACTTATTAGAGTAGGATAGTGTTAAATATATGAATGGAAAGAGTGTTTTTTTATACAACTTGGAATGACGGATCAAGCAGATGGCCCACCTGATGATAAGCGGTACTCTCTGCCTATGAACAGTGCATTAACTCATAGGTCACGTCCACGTAGGACGCACCCTATGTGGCATTGCACTGCGCCCGCTACCCTAAAACATAAAGATGAACAGTCTCAAATGCCTGTAATTTCACCAGCAACCATACCCTTCAAACCGGAACACATCAATGCGAGCACTACTACTGCAGAAATAGGTATGGTGGTATCTATTATGTATTCACGCTAGTGGTGCGTTTTTTTTTTTGCTCATTGCAGCTCATGAACACTTCATCAGATAGCGAAAGTTGATTTCGTGAGAACAAGGAGACTTAACACACATGTTTTAATTGATAGTATCTCATAAATATCATCAGTTTAGCTACGATCCCCCTTAACAAGAAAAAACACTGTAAAAATGTGTTTAGAGGGATCTTAGATAGGGACTGATGATATTTATGAGATACTATCACCTAAAACATGTGTGTTAAGTCTCCTAGTTCTCGCGAAATCAACTTTCGCTATCTGATGAAGTGTTCATGAGCTGTAATCAGCAAAAAACACCAAAAAATTTTAATTTCGCGCCTCAAGCGATAGAATCCACCTTAATACGTTCGCTGCTGGAAAACACACACGTAGTGTTTTAAGTACGTACGTTTTGTATAGAAAAAAAAAATCCGCAGCGAACGTGCGAAGTGTTCAAGTTTCGGTTACATTTTCGTGTTGTATTAATAGCTGAAGTTAACTGAACTCTGACTGAGTTGAGTAGAATACCATTTGAGCATGATCCAAACTATTCTATTACGAGAATTGGGCTTCAATATTAAAGTACAACGCCATAATGAACAAACGCAAGCACACAACGCAGCGCAAGAAGTTTAGTAGAGATAAACCAGTCTGAAACTGAACATACGTTTTATCACTGCTAAGGAGTGGAATACACTACAGTCCTGTCTTTCCTGATAACTATAATCTGAGTCTTTTCAAGGCTAGAGTGAATAGGTGCCTTCTAGACCTTTGTGCTCCATCTTCGGCCACATCGTCACTTACCAACACGTGAGATCGTGGTCAAACAAAGGTATATAAAAGTTAAAAAAATAAAAACGGCCATGTGCGAGTCGGACTCGCGGTCCGAGGGTTCCGTACAAACCTGTAGGTATAAGTAAAAGTTATGGTATTTTTATTGCTAAATGAAATCATCATGAGGAAAGGGGGTAGCAAGTTTAAAATTATTTTTATTATATGATGTCACTAAAAATTTATGCTTTTCGCAATTTTTCCTTTATCTGTGCTATAAGACATTGCTTCGTACCAAATTTCAAGATTCTGAGTTCACGGGAAGTACCCTGTAGGTTTTGATTCCCTTGCGAGTGTCGAAAATTTGCAGCATAAACGGCTGTATCTTTTGATTGCCTTGGCTCAGAAGTTTGAATTTTTTCACAGCTCCAATAGACAGTAGACCTGAGTATTTGATATGAATTTCAGCTTGACACCTCCACGCGTTCCTAAGAAAAAGGGTCTTGACAGACAGACAGACGGACAACAAAGTGATCCTATAATCCATAACACAAGCTCTGCTTAGCTTGGGGGTAGATAATGTTGTGTGAACAGTCCAGCAATAAAAAAAAAAAAAAAAAAATGGTTCCGTTTTACCCTTTTAGGTACGAAACCATAAAAAATAGGTCAACATAAATTTTCCTTATTCCTTAACAAGGATAATTTTTAAACGTCAAACTTGTGTCAAGTTCCAAGTAAAAGCCTTGGACCGTTCAGCTTTAGATAGATTTATCTGTACCTACCGCGCGCTCTTCAGACATGCTCCTCTACTCGGTGACCGTAGTCTCCTATCTTTGGATAGCTTCAGTAATCCGAAGAGTCAGTCCCGTCATCGTCCGATATCTCCATGTAGTCCCTGCTGGCGTTGCGCGTCGGCTGCTTCCTGCCGCGGTCCATAGAGAAGGCGTATGACTCGTAATCCATCACCTCGTTGTCGCTTAAGTGAGAGTTGCCTTCCACGAAACTTGCAAACCTGATATTGAAGAGGAATATTCAGTACTGGGGTTTAAAATATAAATATTGAAAATTTGAGATTTTAGGGGATTTGATGGAAGAGAAAACAATCAGATCTCAGTAAACCTAGCTAAGCTGTTTACAGCTCAGTTCTCAGTGTTCAAGTTTTTTTCCTTAACCTATATTGTCCTTTTGCTGGGCAAAGATCTCCCCCAAATTCTTCCACTTGTCTCTGTATTTGGCAGTCTGCTACCACTCCTCAAAATTAACAAGATCGTCCCGCCAACGCTTTTAACTATAAAAAAACTAATTTATTAACTATACCCTGGTTCAGAATTCGAGATATTTTATGTAAACAAAGGGGATACCATAGCAAAAAAATAGGTGCTCTCTGGTAATTTATTAAATTAGGCCAATAAACAGGCTAGGCATGTTATTGCCGTGGTGTGTCCGGCCCAAGAATAGACCCCTCCTTCTCCTCCCGAGGATGTCGTAAAAGCCGACTAAGGGATTACCCGGACTTGTTTGTAAGATTCGTTGGTATAAGATTTGTCCTGGCTGCTAGTTTATTTAAGGAATGCATTATATTACTGGAAGAAAGCGTTAGTTGAGTCAGTCGTGGGAAGCAATGGCGGCGATGAGTTCACCACTTGTCACGTCTATATCCCACGATGGTGTGACCCACGGTGAAAAGAGGCCCATTTGAGGCTCTGCCTACCCTTTCGGGGAAAAACGCGTGTGTCTATAAATTAATGAATGAAAATGTTATTCTAACTCAGATCTGATGAACTATAAAGTAATCTATATTTTGTCGTATATATTTTTGAGTTATTTTGGTTATTAACAAAGTTATCAAGCAAAAATATATTTGTTAGTAGAAAATATTTCATGTTACTTGGAACACTGCAGAGATTCTAAACATTGGGCTTTGTTTTGAAAGCCGGTCCCCATTTTGTTAATTTCATTCGTTTCTCCTCATTTGCCGAGTACGAATGTGTTTTTCGCACAGTTTTACAATGGAATGGTCATACTGATTAATAGGTAAGAGTTATACATAACATTTTGCCGTTTACACATTGACTCGTCAGATAAACTTAGGTAGGTAATGGGTTTGTTTTTATTTCCCGCAAATTGAAGGTACATACCGCGCGAGCGAACCCGCTGGCGGATATTACAAAAATTTTATACCGTAGGAAAAGCCGCGGGTCAGTACTAGTAAATTATGATCCTAGCAAAAAAAAAATTACCACTGGCTTGCCTCTTTGACGGTGACATTTGTGGTGAATATCTCGAATTCTGAACCAGGGTATAGGTACAGATTTACCCAAAATATAAGTTCGATTGACTGTTTTCGTTTGCGCAGAAAAGCGCAGGCTGATATCCGACAGTAGCCGAACGTATAGTATTTAGTACAGCTCTGTCCCGCTGTATAGCTTTGTCCCGCTCAAACCTAAGAGTCGACTGATGAAGACAGCGCACGACTGGCCGCGATTTTGCCGCGAAATCGATTAACCAATAACAGCGCAAGATTTTTGCACACGATTGCCATTGGTAGAAAGGTTCCCGTGCTATAGAAATTGGTCTACGGCGCAGGTTCATCTTAGGTCGGGACTTATATTTTGGGTAAAACTGTACCTATTTTGATATCTATTTATTATTACAATTTCGTGTCAGTTCTACTCATCCACATCTATATATGTATATAAAACAAAGTCGTGTTAGTTACACCGCTTATAAACACCGCTTATAACTCAAGAACGGGTGAACCGATTTGGCTGGAAATTGGTGGGGAGGTAGCTTAGAACCAGGAGATTGACATAGGGGGGAGTGGTAGGAGGGGGGAGGTCACCGGGGGCTACCCATGCGAAGCCGGGGCGAGTCGCTAGTCTAATATAATGCCGTTTTTTTACTGAAACTGATGAAAACCCGTCATTATTAACCGATTATATAAGTCTTAATACGCACCCATTACACGGTCGTCGGTGTGTTCGATTCAGACTTCGATTAATGCTAGGTGCGGACCTAACGGGACAAGAAAACATTTAAATGACACAGATGCCCGTTTACACCAACAACTCCTCAAGTTTAAGTAGCCCCTAATACATCTACTATTTCAAACCTCATGACAGTTTGCATAGAATGACAAGGAATTCGGAATTAGTCCCCCAAAGTTAGGTATCGTTAAAGGGTATATGAAAATTGTTGACGAAAAAAAGTGTAGGTTTATAGGTTTTTAGGTGTAGGTGTGTAGGTTTTGAGTGCATACCTAAAAGAGAGTAGGTTTACAGTGCCTTTCTAAAAGAGAGTAGGTATAGAGTGCATACCTAAAAGAGAGTAGGTTTAGAGGGCCTTTCTGAAAGAGTGTAGGTATAGAGTGCCTTTCTAAAAGAGAGTAGGTATAGAGTGCCTACCTAAAAGAGAGTAGGTTTAGAGTGCATTTCTAAAAAAGTATAGATATATAGAAAGAGAGTAGGTATAGAGTGCCTACCTAAGAGAGTAGGTTAAGAGTGCCTTTCTAAAAGAGTAGGTATAGAGTGCATACCTAAAAGAGAGTAGGTTTAGAGGGCCTTTCTGAAAGAGTGTAGGTATAGAGTGCCTTTCTAAAAGAGAGTAGGTATAGAGTGCCTACCTAAAAGAGAGTAGGTTTAGAGTGCATTTCTAAAAAAGTTTAGATATATAGAAAGAGAGTAGGTATAGAGTGCCTACCTAGAGAGTAGGTTAAGAGTGCCTTTCTAAAAGAGTAGGTATAGAATGCCTTTCTAAAAGAGTGTAGGTATAGAGTGCCATTCTTCAGTTCTGTTATGTTGCTGTCTGAAGCGTTTGTACTTAACTGTTCTGTCTCTTAACTGATGGATTAGGTATTACTTATCATGGGAGTTATAACATACCGGTTAGAATCGTTTAGTTTGAGCATAATGCTCCACTGTGCGCAGTCTGGGCTCGCGCAGTGTTTCCTTAAGTTTTCGAGCGCCGTCTTAGTTTCCCGAGCTCCTTCTTCGTAGTACTCTTCGCTGGTCAGCAGTCGCGCCTTTGGCGGGAACTTACGCAGCCTGTAAATATAGCCTTATTAGCTATATTATGTATTTTTCAACACACTTGCTCACAAAGTGGCTCTAATTTCACCGCAATTAGGCACATAATGACACCTAATTTTCACTAGAAACGGGATATCCCGTTTCTACTGAAAATTATGTACATAACCATGATAGTTTCAAAAGTTATAAAATGACACCTGTATTCAAACTGTGACTTTTTCATTGCTATTTTCACAAGTGAGTTATAAGAGACAGTTGAACATTTACACAGAGTGTTTATTTCTGTTTTATTATTATTTTCTTCACAAGTGTGTTAAAAAACGTCGTATGATACACGTGTGTATTGATGATTACCGTCTTCGGCTCTCATAAGACCCTCACCTCGCTCGGGTCTCAATGGCGCCTCAGGGGTAATCACCAACATTACACACTTGTACTACAATGTACTATAACCATTTAGCTACATTGCATAAACAATGAGAAATGGGTACCTGCATAAAAATTACAATGAGCAATTTGCCAATATTTATGCAATGTAACATTATGCTATAGTTACCATTTTTTTTTTTTTTTTTTTTTTATACTAATGAATGACGGAACAAGCAGATGGCCCACCTGATGTTAAGCGGTAACCTCTACCTATGAACAGTGCATTACCTCATAGGACACGTACACCTAGGACGCACCCTATGTAACATTGCAATGCGCCCGCCACCCTGAGACATAAAGATGAAAAGTCTCATGTGCCTGTAATTTCACCGGCACCCTTACCCTTCAAACCGGAACACAGCAATGCGAGCGCTACTGCTTTGCGGCAGAAATAGGTATGGTGGTAGTACTTCCCCGGACGAACTCTTTCACAAAAAAGCTCTACTACTACTAAAATTTTTAGTAAGAGTAAGGGTGCCGGTGAAATCACAGGCACAAGAGACTTTTCATCTTTATGTCTCAGGGCGGCGGGCGCAGTGCAATACCACACAGGGTGCGTCCTAGGTGGACGTGACCTATGAGGTACTGCACTGTTCATAGGCAGAGGTTACCGCTTAACATCAGGTGGGCCATATGCTTGTACCGTCATTCAGTAGAATAAAAAAAAAAAACGGGCAATATCTTCAGGTTACGGCAAGATAATAACTCTCAGGATAAGTACCTTTTCTGTTGAAGTTTGCTCTTAAGAAACATTAGGTGAATTTTAAAGAAAAAAACGGCATTTTCGGTTTTTTGAAAAAATTTAATCCAGATAAATAGTATTTCTTCATTCACAAAAGTTGGACTTAATCCACCCCATATTTCCCCAGGAACACGTTCAACCAAACTTTGAAGCGACCAAATCAAATAGAGATTCAGAGAAAACTCATTATAAACATTTTATTTATTTATTTTTGAACATTTGTGTGTTAAACGTACCAGTAGCCCTTAACCTGTTTGTGAAACGTACCAGTAGCCCTGTATCTTTTGTGTTAAACGTACCAGTAACCCTTTACCTGTGTGTGAAACGTACCAGTAATTCTTTACCTGTGTGTGAAACGTACCAGTAACCCTTTACCTGTGTGTGAAACGTACCAGTAATTATTTACCTGTGTGTGAAACGTACCAGTAACCCTTTACCTGTGTGTAAAACGTACCAGTAACCCTTAACCTCTGTGTAAAACGTACCAGTAACCCCTTACCTGTGTGTGAAACGTACCAGTAACCATTAACCTGTGTGTAAAACGTACCAGTAACCCCTTACCTGTGTGTTAAACGTACCAATAACCCCTTACCTGTGTGTGAAACGTTCCAGTAACCCTTTACCTGTGTGTAAAACGTACCAGTAACCCCTTACCTGTGTGTGAAACGTACCAGTAACCCCTTACCTGTGTGTGAAACGTACCAGTAACCCTTAACCTGTGTGCAAAACGTACCAGTAACCCCTTACTTGTGTGTGAAACGTACCAGTAGCCCTGTATCCTGTGCGTGAGAGCCCGCGGGAAGTACTTGGCGGTGAGAGACGCCACCACGACGCCGGCGGATGCCTCCTGGTACTCGCTGCTGAAGAATATCATCAGCACGCCGATACTCTGAAACAATCATATGTGGATTCGTTCTAAACAAAATTAGGTAACAAATTAAAATAAATAACGTCAACCTAAAAAGCAAAAATTTGCTCTCACATTTTTGATATAATCAACAACTCACTATCTCACGTAAATAGGTATAGAAGTTAGTTTAGTAATGATAATCTTTATTTCCCTTTTGACACTATACTTACTTAGGGTATGTACTTAGGGTAATTACACTTTTTTTTTTATACTACTGAATGACGGAACAAGCAGATGGCCCACCTGATGTTAAGCGGTAACCTCTGCCTATGAACAGTGCATTACTACATAGGTCACGTCCACCTAGGAGCCACCCTATGTGGCATTGCTCTGCACCCGCTACCCTAAGACAAAGATGAAAAGACTCAAATGCCTGTAATTTCACCGGCAACAATACCCTTCAAACCGGAACACAGCAATGCGAGCATTAATGCTTTGCGGCAGAAATAGTTATGGTGGTAGTACTTCCCCGGACGAACTCTCACAAAAAAGCTCTACTTCTATGGTTAGCTACCTGTAATGTCCACATGACTAAATTCTTGCTGCGCTCATTCTTCGGCGGGCCTATTCTGTAGCAGACGAGGAAGCTGATGAAGGCGACGATCAGTGTGTACCAAAACGCGTAGGCTTGGTACGACGTCACGATGTTGCGGATATTCTCCCACATTTGCTGGACCAGGTACACGCCCACCGTCCAGCCTCCGATTAGGATGCCGTATGTTAGGGTTTTCTGAAATAGGAAATGTCTGATTAGTAGTTGCTCAATGCTAAGAATGCACCAACACCAGGCAGAATTCTTCATACAAAAAAACGCCTCGCGCCGCACGTAAAAGCAGTTTTTATTGAATATCTCGTAAAATATAAATAATTTTAGAAAACCCCTACAGTAAATCCTCGGTTTTGTTGTAATGATTTTATTTATCTAACTTTTTACCCAATAATATGCACCATTTTAATAAAAAATCGAATCTAGCCAAAAGTTAGTGGTAACTTTGTTTTTTTTTTTCTAACGAGAAAATATTGTCCTATCTTGTTTCCGGTATTATCCCTCGGAATTATAATGTAGTATCCATGCATATTTATAATTTGAATATTGTATTTGATCTACCTAGTCAGTTAAAAATCAAATCTAAAATTGGTATTTTTGCAGCATACCAAGTAGTATTAAAACAGGATTAGTTGTTAGGTAAGATATTGTTGTGTTAAAAGTAAGAACCCCACTTACCCTGGGTAAAAGCTTGCTGACATAGTAAACTAGTACCATGAAGGAAGCAAACACTCCCACCAGTATCCCACACAGGTAGAAGAACAGCGGGTTGTCGCTGAGGGCTCGTGATGAGAATATCACAGCGATACCAAAGGCCATTAGCAGTACCCTCCATATGTCTACCCCTGTCGGAGAAAATGCATTAAGTAGATTAAATATTTATTTATTATATTTAATCGTGGTGTGTCCGGCCTAAGAGTAGACCCCTCCATCTCCTCCCGTGGATGTCGTAAGAGCCGACTAAGGGATTACCCAGACTTGTTTGTAAGATTGGTTGGTATAAGATTTGTCCTGGTTGCTAGCTTATTTAAGGAATGTGTTATTACTGGAAGAAAGCGTTAGCAGAGTCAGTCGTGGGAAGCAATGGCGGCGATGAGCTCACCACTTGTCACGTCTATTTCCCACGATGGTGCAACACACAGTGCAAAGAGGCCCATTCGAGGCTCTGCCTACCCTTTCGGGGAAAAAGGCGTGTGTCTATGTATTTATGTATTATCTAAAGGGGATGCACTGTTTTCAATCCATACATGTTTTTTTTTTAAATGTCCTCTGTCAGTTGGTGTACTATAGTCGGATGTGTGGAGTGGAATATGGTGTTTGGGATCCAATCCATACAGGATAATTATTTATAATACTTTTCACTAGAAATGGGATATTTATTAATTATTATTATTATTAATTTATAGACGAGCAGCTTTCGCTGATGTGTCTACGTCACAGTATTAGAGTTTAAAATTTAGTCGAAATATTGTCTCTTAGTTTTGGTAGATTTTTTTGAGCACTGATTTATTTGTTCGAAGCCAGATGTCGAGTTTATTTTTGAATGCATTGACGGAAGTAGCAGTAACGACGTCATCTGATAGCGCGATAATTAACATGATTTTTGAAAAAATAGTGTTTTGAAAATCATGGTAAACATCCCGCTTCTAGTGAAAAGTATGTACATAACCATGATAGTTTCAAAAGTTAATTATTTATCAGTTTATGGTTGGTCTTGAGTAGGGTTAAACTGGAACCTTTTAGAGTACTCTTTTCTCTTTAGAGTATTATAGAGTTTCTAGGAAATATGTTTTAAAAATAAACTATTTTCCGTCTTATTATCACGGCCCATAGTATGAATAGTCTCTCGTTAGGTTGTTTTAAAACTATTTTAGAGCCTTTTTTCACAAAAAAAAACATTGGGACAACAAGAAATCAGCTTATCATCATCATCAGCCCAAACTAGTTCACAGCTAAGCCTCCCCAATAAAATCAAATAAAAATAACGCGCCACTGAGCCCGGTGTTCGGCTCTCCTCATCCACTTTCTGTCGCCGCCTTTCGTAGGTCATCGCTCCACCCAGCCAGAGGGCGCCCCACGCTACGTTTTCCAAGACGCGGTCTCCACTCAAGAACTCGCTTACCCCAACGGTTAAGCTCATCATCAATCAAGGGCAAAACATAATACAGATAGGCACCTGATTTAGCCAATAATATAGTGAAGTGTCAGAAAAGTAGAGTTCTGATTGAAACAATAGAAAAACAATACATTCCCTATAAAGGCAGGGGTTTGAGTGGGATTTCTCCTTCAACCTCCTGCCGCTCCCCTCCCCAACCCCTCTACAAGAGTACTGGATTAAAGGATACTAATTACTTACTTTGCACTTGTAAATCAATGGTATGCCTCTCCTTAGTATTGAGTGCCATACACGTAGGTGTGAACAAGCCGAGTGACACAGACTTCTGTGTCTTCTTCATGAAGGGATTCACCACGGACCAGCCGTAGCTGTCTTCTGTGTACTCTTTGTACACCTCTTCAGGGTTGTCACCAATGTACTGTCTGAACTCATCGTTTTTCATTTTGATATGGAACTGAAAACAAAATTGATTGTGAATTGATTTTTAGCAGTAGTAGAGCTTTTTTGTGAAAGAGTTCGTCTGGGGAAGTACTAACACCATACCTATTTCTGCCGCAAAGCAATAGTGCTCGCATTGCTGTGTTCCGGTTTGAAGTGTTTCCAGTGAAATTACAGGCACATGAGACTTTTCATCTTTATGTCTCAGGGTGGCGGGCGCAGTGCAATGCCACATAGGGCGCGTCCTAGGTGGATGTGACTTGAAAAAGACAATATTTATTTTCTTGTCACAGATACCAAAGAGCCTCAGGACGAAAGTCAATCATGTAATAATCAGTACATGTTGCCAGTGATGACATACGACGTGGCCGCATCGAGAGAGCAATGCTTGTAGTATCACTACATGATAAATAAACAAATAAATAATGCTGGACAGTTCACACAACATTATCTAACCCCAACCTAAGCAAAGCTTGTGTTATGGGTACTAGATAACTGATATACCTACTTAATATAAAATATTAAAACTAGATTATCTGAACTGCAAATTCTACAAAACAAAATTATCAAATTGCTTTTTAATTATCCATATTTAACATCAACTAAAAAAATCTACAAAGAAACTAAAATTATGTACTTAAAACAGCTATTCATTTATAATACATGCATTATCGTGCGAAAAATCCTCAAGAAATCGATCCACACTAATCTAACGTTTACTAAAACAAGGGAAGTGTCAAAGCAAAGTACGCGACGCGCTAGCTTTCTTGTCTTGCCCAAGTGTCGTACGAACTACGGGAAAAAAACGGTAGTTTACGAAGGCGCACAGCTTTACAATAACTTACCCTCAGATATAAAAAAATTAAATACATTTAACGCATTCAAAACTAAACTTTCTCATCATATTATATCAAACGTTTACTAATAATTTTATGCGTCATAATGTGTTGATTGAGTTCCTATCTATATTAACTTGAACGACCTAAACTATTTTTAATATGTATAATTGATTCTCATGTAAGTGATAATAATTATCTTTTTGAGAATAAATGATTATTAAACTGAATACAATACATTGGTGTGTCCGGCCTAAGAATAGACCCCTCCGTCTCCTCCCGTGGATGTCGTAAAAGCCGACTAAGGGATTACCCGGACTTGTTGATAAGATTCGTTGGTATAAGATATGTCCTGGTTGCTGGATAATTGTAGAATGTGTTAATACTGGAAGAAAGTGTTAGGTAAGTCAGTCGTGGGAAGCAATGGCGGCGATGAGCTCACCACTTGTCACGTCTATATCCCACGATGGTGCAACCCACAGTGAAAAGAGGCTCATTGAGGATCTACCTACCCCTTCGGGGAAAGAGGCGTGTGTCTATGTATGTATGTATACAATCACATAGATAGATATTTTTTACTATTTATATAAAATAGCCAGAACTCCTTGAACAAATATTTGAAGATCGCTCAAAAATTTGTTATGACGCGGGAATCGAACCCGCAACCTCCTGCGTTGCAGTTGAACTTCGCCCGCCACGCCACAGAGGTCGTGGGATCATAGAATCTGAAATAAGGAGATCCATAGAAGAACCAAGATCACCAACATAGCTCTCAGAATTAGCAAGTTGAAGTGGCAATGGGCAGGCCATATAGCTTGCAGAACTGATAAAGATTGGGGAATAAAGGTTCAGAGACCACAAACCGGACGACGCAGATGAGGAAGGCCCCTTCTCAATGGACATCAAAGACATTATAGAGGTTGCAGGAAGTCAGGCGGCTCAAGACGACATTCATCATGGCATTCTATGGGGGAGGTCTACGTCCAGCAGTGCACTTATGTAGGCTAATAATGATAATGACTGCCTCACAAATTGCACCAGTACACTACACACTGTACATAACCCATCTACTTCAGTATATTATGTCCATGAGTTTCTAGTTCCGTCCGAGGCTTCCATAAAACAACTTTCCGTTCTATATAATTAATTCTGCGATGTGGCATACAATTCTGCCAAAGGGTCTTAGCCACTTTGAAGCACATAGACAAAGTTCCCTAAAAGACGGCAGAGATCCATCAGTTTTACAGTGGTCTACATATGTAAATCTAGCAAAAATAAACTTACTGTTGTCACACTAGTGAAGTAATAAATGTTAAAATATAAGTTAGTTTCAATGTTTGTAACTCAATCACCCCAAAACAGCTGAACACCATTTCAGTGAGATTTGGTACACAAATAGATTATGACCTGGATTGAGCTACAGGATACTTTTTATCCAGGAAAACAATCCCTAGAAGTGAGATAGCGGGAGAGGGCTAAGCAGTATTCATTTTCCAGATATCTTCTTTTTTTTTCTTTTCTTTTTTTTAACATTGATAGACCTTTGTTTGACCGCGATCTCACCTGTTGGTAAGTGACGATGTGGCTGAAGATGAAGCACAAAGGTCTAGAAGGCACCTATTCACTCTAGACTTGAAGAGACCCAGATTATAGTTTTCAGGAAAGACAGACGACAGTAGTGTATTCCACTCCTTAGCAGTTCGCATTATAAAGGTAGAACCAAAACGTTTTGTGCGAATAGAAGGTATACCAATGAGGTAAGGATGGTACTGAGCCGTACGCCTGCTCGTCCTGTGATGAAAAAGGATATCTGAGATTTATCCAATATACCAATGGGTATGCATATCAGGATTTGAGTTATGATTATCGTTATCGAATCTGAGAGCTGTTCTGTTAAAAGTGTTGTAATACGTGTATTGTTGGTGTATCTTTCAATAAATAAAATAAAATACCAGGTGAGCAGCAGAGTGCAGGAGTAATCCAGTTACTCCAGATCTGCTGCTAGTGTGTAGCAGCCCTTATCTGACCGGACGCAATTTGTCGCAAGTTAGCGACCCCCAACAATTAATTCTAAAACCCAATAGTAGGGAGGCCAGTCCTCCGAAATTGAATTCCCGTTGGACAGACGAGTTCCGCGCCGACAACCAGTATCATTGTATTCAGCGTGATCTCCTGAACAAGAATAGACCGGTTGTCGCATTCTAAAGTGGTGGAAGGAGGAGAGAGGCGAGGGGAAAGATTCGAAAACCAGATATCAGATTTGGTTAATATCTCAATAACCGCTTGTCCGATTTCAATAAATAAGATGTCATACGATACGTAATTAAATGGTCAACATAATATGTCTGAGAATGGTTTTCGTAAATGTCATAGTTTATTATATATTTAGAAAAAAGGCGTATTTCAAACAAAAGATGATTTTGGCTTTGGTGAAAATTACAGTAAATGGCATCTAACTAAAAAGTAATGTATCACAAAGAATTAGGAGCTTTACCTTTCTTAACTATTTTTTTTTAAATTCGATGAAAAACTACTAAATTGTGACTGGTTTTTGTAAATACCATAGTTTATTTAGTTTATTAAATATTTAGAAAAACGCGAATTTCAAACAAAAGACGCTTTTAGCTTTGCTGAAAATGATAGTGTAAATTACATCTAACTAAAAAGTAATGTATGACAAAAAATTGGGCGCGTTATTCACATGTCTTGAAGTTTTTACTTGATCTTAATAACGGCTGTATCCTTTGAACTGTAACAGTTAGAAACATGAAATGTTCACAGAATAAGTACTGCTTTGGTTTCTACAAGAAAACATAAAGTTTAAAATTATGCTACAATAAACTTTTGTTTTTGCTCGTTCTTAATAAGGGCTTCATTTTTTTAACCGTTACAGTTAGAAACTTGAATTTTTTACAGAATAAGTACTGCTGTAGTTTCTATAAGAAAACAGAATAAAAATTAAATAAAATTCATAAGAATAAACTTTTGTTTTTGCTCGATCTTGATTACAGCTGTATTTTTTGAACCGTAATACAACTATACGTACAATGTAAAGAAACTTGAAATTTTCACAGAAGAAGTACTGCTGTAGTTTCTACAAGAGAACATAATAAAAGTAAAATAAAGTTTAAAATAAACAAAACCAAAAACGTATTTTGTCTGAAATTGGCCTATTTTTTCATATATAATAAAATATGGTATTTGCAAAAAAACCTGTCAGTTTTGTATTTTCTCAACCAAATTAAAAAATTGAAAAAGCAAAATACTGCTGAATAAATCGCTCAATTCTTGGTAATACATCACTTTTTAGTTAGGTGTCATTTACTGCCATTTTCAACAAAATCAAAACCTTGTTTTTTGAAATTTACATTTTTTCGAAATATTTAATAAAGTATGATATTTACAAACACCATTTTAAGACTCGGTATGTCAAAGATTTTATTAAATATCGTATGACACCTTACTTGTTTAAATCGGACAAGCGGTTATTGAGATATTAAGCTAACCTTATACCCGGTTTTCGCATCTTTCCCCTCCCTCTCTCCCCCCTCCACCAATTTAGAATGCGACAACTGGTCTATTCTTGTTCAGGAGATCATGCTGAATACAATGATACCAGTTGTCGGCGCGGGAATAGTCTGTCCAACAGGAATCACCATTTGACGACTTTTTGAGAAGTGGCCTCTCTACTACAACAGTCCAGTCGAAAACCAGACGGTTGGGAACCTTGGTTACGACCCTTGTGCGGATGTATGTGCGACCTAGACCAACTAATACATTTGGAAATAGAGTATTTGCTGAAGTTTACATTTCAACATCTCCACCTAACTTCCACAGTAATCTATTAACTTACTTTGACTGTCTGCCACAATGCGAATAGATTTTTCGAAGTTCCTGTGAAGCAATAGATGTCTACGGGTCGTTTCGACGTAGGAACATCCCTTTCTATTGTTGTAGGACCGCCAAGCCAGTGCACTGAAAACATGATATCTTTTTGTGAAATACAATTTACAACAAAGTACAGAATTAAGTAAATGTTAGCAGGCATTGTTTTACAGGTAATTACCGTCGTAAGGCAGAGAATTTGCTTTCACGAACAGTGAAAACAATAACAATAGCGAAGGTGTCAGGACGCGTCTGTTGAAATACATATTTGATAGAAATTGCGCAATTTACGAACTGAATAGTTTCTGTTCTTAGTACGACATTGCTTGATTCTAGTTTTTGGTGTAGAAAGCATCTATTACTTGTTTTTCGTTTTATTTTAGCTAACTCTAATAGAAATCTGAAATCTCAGAAACAAAACAGCGCACCGGAGAAAGAAAGACCACAGAGTAGGGACAGACAGAGCAGAGTCCACAGAATAAATAACAATAATACTCTACTCTTTACACTCTTTAGCAGTACAGACTCACCTAGGAAGATGGACTTTATACCTCCATGAGACTCACAGACACAGGAAATAATATGACTCAGGGTGGCCAATGGACTTAGGATACCAAGTCCATGGATATACTCCTGAACTTTGTATACTAAGTCCATGGATATACTATACGATCATGGATGTAGCATGTAGGCATTTGCATGCCTAATAATGGTAAGAATGTATCGGATCTATTATTATTGTTTGACATCTACATCATGCACCTACATTCTGACAAATAAATTACTATGAAACTCGAAATAAGAACTAAAGCATGGAACTAAGGCTAAAAACGAAACGGTATCGATTATACCAGTCTCATTCTTTTATATGAATGTATTCATGTGTTGAAATGAGACAAGCATAAATCTATCTGTTCTTATTTGTGTAAGTCGTACCAGGCCTAATGTCAAATTACTAGTACATTCATGGTAACAATCTAGGAAGATGGAGGATAGCAGTAAGAAGGAACACTCTATGCTATTTTAGCACTCAATCCATGTACTACTACATTCATGCTATGTAATATGAACTATGTAGTAAACAATACATTCATAAACGTAGTATTTCTTTTTCCTATTATTCAAATCCATGTTACGGTTCTGGATGTTCTGATCCAATCAAAATCAATTATCTGACAAACAGTGTACTACGTACAAACCAAAAACTCTTAACTTAGAGAGTTAAAAGTCTTATATTTTATCTACCTACTCTACATTAAATACCGGGCAAGGTTGGTTATGTTCCCTGTATTGCACTTTGGATGTGTCAAAGTCAATGTGTCAAAGTTTCGGTTTTTGGCCGCTGCAGACTATGGATTCTTGTACGTTGGACCACGTTGACCCATGGTGGCGCTAGCAGTCTCTTTTAACTGATTTTAACCTCATTTCTCCAAACTACATGGTGGGTGCTACTATCACGGATTCGAGAAAAACGCCATTTTGTTTTTATTTGTGAAATGGTGATTTGTTGTGTGATAAAATTACGTTAAAATATTAGCAAATATAAACAAGTCTCCTGTTTTATCTGTATTAAATTAAGTGAAAAAATACACAAAATAAAAAACAGTTGAGCTGAAAGTGCTAAAACAATATAATTAGTGAAGTCCAAAATACAAAAAACCGACCGTGGAAAACTTTATGCTGATGTGAGATGTGGCTCTCATGCAAAAACTACAATTTAAACCGGGCTCTCATGACATGATCGTCTAACCCGCAGTGCCAGTTTAGCCAGCCAGGCTTTACAGTATACTGCGAGAGCCCGGTGACTTGTTCACATACAGGAATATTACCCTCTAATACCAAGGTACTGTAACATGTGTTTTTTCCCTAAGTACATACCTACTTACCACTTGAAAGGCAGGAAAACGTAGAACTCGCACTAAAATACCCTGACCTGTTCGTCTGCTTGAATATTCGCGCCACGATATTTGTATTTTCCTTTCATCGAGATATCAACGGAATCCACAACGGACGGGGGCTCGCTCATCGCGCCTTAGAATCGAGCACTCCGGTACGGAGGCCGCACTGCTCTAATCGCATAGGAAGGAATAATAAGGAATACGGAATCTATGGAATCCGAATCAATGCGTGCGCGCTTCTCGTAGATCGAGAATCAGCACCACAGCACACGGCGTCGCCAACCTACGAGTGTTTGATTGAAAAAAAAAACGGACGACAAGACAGGAGTACACAGACAGACAGACAGACAGATTGATTGACGTGACGGATGCTGAAAGATCTTTCGTAAAGGTGGTTGGTTTATGAAAATATGAAATTAACTTTTTATCTATCGTTATAGGTACACGGATGGATTCCCAGAGTTCTGCCTGCCTACATATCTTGAAAGCGAGTAAATAGTTTCCCCGTTGAGGAGACTGCACGAATACATAGGTAGTATAGGTCACCGGCCTCTATGTAAGTACCTAGCTATTTTGTGAATCAATTTTGCCCATTGATAAGCGATAGAAAAACTTTAGGACCCGACTCAATACTATCCGGGGTTGTCATTTGGACGGTCTTTTTTCCTCAGTGCCCCCTTTATCTACACCCCATCCGAATCTTCCGAAGACGGCGAGTCTGTTGTCTGGCGGTACAAACCGTATATTTACATTCAGGCCAAGCTTTACCTACATTCACTTCGGCTAGGATATTTATCTAGCTTGTTTCTCGCCAGGTAAACAGCTGGCACTTCTAGGTGTTAATTTGTGAATAAACTTAACCTCGACTATTTTAGGTACAATTATTTTGATTGTTTTATCTTGTGTAAACCTCTAGGATGGGGACGGAAGAGGGTTGCAGTACCTAATAATGTTTAATATTGTATTACCCTATAAGAACCCACAGTCTACACAGCAGTCAGCAGCAGTCTAGCAGTCAGTCTAAGATATACACGCATCAGCTCCGAGAGCTGCCTGTGTATTATAAATAAATAATAATAATAGTCTCTTTATGCATGCATTTCATCAACCACCGGCAAAAATCATCATTACCCTTAAAATATTATTGGTACCTACTGAAATGGCATGCCCATAGCCACTTCAACATACTAATTCTGAGAGCTATGTTAGTTGTTTTCAATGAATTTTTGGTTCTAGTACATGCTAGCTTCTTCTTTTCTTCGATTGTGATCTAGAGATCAAGCTATCTTTTATGAAGTATAGCTTAAATCTATCCTACCATAAACCTAGAAATTACCTAAATCTGTTTAAAATCTAGCATTGGCTTTCGAGACCACGCATTGGAGAATATGTCTCCGAGCAGATGTACTGGGCTGTTGATGAGTTTACTGGATGCAATCGGGCTTAAGATGGACTTCGGTAACTTTTCTATCATCATTATCTTAAGCCTCTTTATGTTCCACTACGCTTTGGCAAATCTTTGTGTGATCTGCAAATAATGTATTTGTGGCCTGGGTGTTATAGTACCATGGTACTCGTAGTTCCGTATACCCACGACAGGGAATCCTAGTGTGTGATCATGACTATGTATGTGACTGTTGGGTGTTATGTTATGGTACCACTCTGATCCAATACGGAGTGAATGTGTTTCCATCTACTGCTGAATATAGATAGAAAGAACCGCCCCATAGAAAGCCCATATCTTTATAATGTCATTGTTTGATCAATAGGGTCCTACCTCTTACATGCGTTGTCCGATTCTGTGGTATCTGAGACGAGAATATATGGCGTAGCTTCCCAAAGGCTGCCCATCTGAGTTGGTTTCGTCTGCTGACCTCTGATGAAGTTGGACCTACCTACCTAATTGAATCGCTTGACACAAATAGACATAACTGCTGGTCAACAACTTTTATGATATTGTCCCGATATATGATTATTGTTTTATTATATTATATTCCCTATGCGGCATTCACTGCGCCCGCCACCCTGAGATAAAGATGAAAAGCTTCATGAATTTTAAGGTACTAATATTCTAATATGATTTATAAAAAAAAAAACTGAATAAATGAAATGAAATGTGCCATTAATTTCACCCGCAACCATAACCTTTAAACTGGAACACAGCAATGCGAGCACTACTGCTTTGCGCCAGAAATAGGTATGGTGGTACTTTCCCAGACAAAATCTTTTACAAAAAAGTGGCCAAGTGCGAGTCGGACTCGCCCATGAAGAGTTCCGTAGCTGCAAGTAACATAATACATATAAAAGTTCTTGGATGGATTACGAATAATGACGTATTAAAAAAAAACTACTTGCTAGATCTCGTTCAAACCAATTTTGAGTTAAAGTTTACATGGTAATGTACATCATATTTTTTTTTTAGTTTTATCATTCTCTTATTTTAGTGACAAATGACATAAGAAACCTCAAAATCATTTTTGAAGACCTATCCATAGATTCCCCACACGTATAGGTTTAATGAAAAACAAAAAAAATTGAGTTTCAGTTCTATGTATGGGGAACCCCAAAAATAATTGTTTTTTTTCAATTTTTGTGTATAAATCTTAATGCGGTTCACAGAATACATCTACCTACCAAGTTTCAACAGTATAGCTCTTATAGTTTCTGAAAAAAAAGGCTGTGACATACACGGACAGACAGACAGACATGACGAATCTATAAGGGTTCCTTGTCTTTGACTACGGAACCCTAAAAAGCTCTACTAGTAATTCCCAATAGTTATGAGTTCTGGGAGCTATATGGCCTGCCCATTGCCACCTCAACATGTTAATTCTGAGAGCTATGCCAGTGATCTTCGTCCTTCTTCGGATCGCCTAATTTCGGGTTCTATCATGTACGGAAAATCCGAGCATAGCAGAGTTAGCGACCAGTCAGACAATCAAGTTATTATTGAAAGAGCGAACCGAGTTCTTTGAACGAACTTTGATGTATCCGTTTTTGATTGCATGAATATTCATTTTTGGAGCTCATGAGTTTAAGTACTGTATTTTTATGTTTTTAAAAATAATGGAAAATGTATTTCAATTTAGTTTAATAATAGTTTATTAATATTAATATTTTGGAAAACTTGGAACATTTCAAGAATTTTCTCATTAAAAATGAGCAAAATTCTTGAAATGTTCCGTACCCAAATGGTCCACACGGAGCCCCATTGAGTAAGTCTCGCTCATCTGTCCGTCTGTCTGTCTGTCACTCTCTCTGCCACAAGCTAAATTCAATCTAGTCTTAATATTTGCACAGCGCGACAGTTTAATAACTCAACTTATACTATTTCTAACTTATACATTTGGTACGGAACCCTGTGCGCAAGGTCTGACGCGCACTTGGCTGGTTATTGTAGATTGACTTGTTGTTGAAAAGATTTTCATCAATAAAATCAAATAACTGTGTGTGTGTCTGTGTTTATGTAGACCCGTAGCTTTTAAACAGTTGAACTTTAATGTGATGGGTGATTTGAATGGGTTTTTTTATTTGAAAACAGGTTTTCTAGTGAAAACAAGTTTTCAAGTTTGAGCTCAAACTTCAAATTAAGATGACAAGACATGTCTTCCTAAAGCAGACTCCAGGGTCCGATGATGACCAGCATAGGATGAACAGGATCTTAGGGTGCTACTGAAGCTGAATCTTCAAGTTTGAGCTCAAACTTCAAATTAAGATGACAAGACATGTCTTCCTAAAGCAGACTCCAGGGTCCGATGATGACCAGCATAGGATGAACAGGATCTTAGGGTGCTACTGAAGCTGAATCTTCAAGTTTGAGCTCAAACTTCAAATTAAGATGACAAGACATGTCTTCCTAAAGCAGACTCCAGGGTCCGATGATGACCAGCATAGGATGAACAGGATCTTAGGGTGCTACTGAAGCTGAATCTTCAAGTTTGAGCTCAAACTTCAAATTAAGATGACAAGACATGTCTTCCTAAAGCAGACTCCAGGGTCCGATGATGACCAGCATAGGATGAACAGGATCTTAGGGTGCTACTGAAGCTGAATCTTCAAGTTTGAGCTCAAACTTCAAATTAAGATGACAAGACATGTCTTCCTAAAGCAGACTCCAGGGTCCGATGATGACCAGCATAGGATGAACAGGATCTTAGGGACTGAAGTTGAATCTTCAAGTTTGAACTCAAACTTCAAATTAAAAAACATCATAAACAAATTAAAAATGACAAACTTTTTTCTTATATTCAAGTTAACACTTATCTTCTCGAAATACATAACCATATTTTTCTTTCAATAAAGCAAAACTTGCATTTATAATCTTGCTAGCTAGGTCTCATCTCTGGTAAAACGCGGTTTTCCGACTTTTCATGCATTTCGAAACACCTAGGTATGCTAGGTCCCCCAGGTACTTTATGTATATGTGACAAACATGTAAAAGAATGGATCAGTATATAAAATTTATATTCTTATCGTATTTTTTTTATGAATTTCACTATCCGGATTTAGCGGACGTCATTATCCGGATTTGAAAATTGGCGGATATCCGGATTGCAAGCCCTAGTCCTAGGTGGACGTTCGTGACATATGTGGCATTGTTACAGGCAGAGGTTACTGCTTAATATATCAGGTGGGCCAATCGCTTGCTCTGTCATTCACGTAGTTAAAAAAAAACCTCTGTCTCCTCTCGTGAATGCCGCAAAAGCCGACTAAGGGATTACACTAAGGGATGGCCAGAAGCATCCACCTGAGTGCTCAAAACATACTGCGATCACCAATCGGCTGCCAAGCGTGGTAATTATGGCAAATGCCCCCATTGCATTATAAGAAGGGAGTCGTCCAGCAGTGAACGTCTATAAGCTGCCGATGAATGAAACCTTATTTGAATTGCTGGCCTATATTTCCTTAGTCCTGAGTCATAGCACGATCTTAATTGTTTTAAGATTCGAAGCAAAACGCGCTCTTTCCCAACAATGGTCAGGCGAGTCGCTGACTTGCTGCTGGAGCAACGGCCGCCTGGACTCGCGCGATGGCAACACGGGCCGCGTGCTGCGGAGACTGCAGATGCGATCCAACGCAGCAGCTATGTTACTGGCGGACTACAGGTCTATTGGAGCACCGGATTTGGTTTGCGTCTCCGATCGGGGTGAAGGTAGAGATATTTTGTTGAAAGCCCTTTAGTTACTTATACCATTTAAGCAATAGTTGGTAGTTCGCAAGTAAATTAATTCGAATCATAGACAAAATTAACTAGGTACAAAACAAGTAATTAACTTTGTAAAAATTAAAAATCCCCCAACGCAATGAAACGGCTAAACCGATTTTGATCAAACAAAGCTAAGAACACTCCTGACAAATAAATAAATAAATAAATAAATAATGCTGGACAGTTCACACAACATTATCTAGCCCCAAGCTAAGCAAAGCTTGTGTTATGGGTACTAGATATCTGATATACTTAATACAATATAATTTACATAGATAGATATTTATTATTATACATAGAAAATACCCAGAACACCCTGAACAAATATCTGCGATCGCACAAATATTTGTTCCGAGGCGGGAATCGAACCCGCAACCTCCTGCGTCGCAGGCGAACCTTAGCCCGCCGCGCCACAGAGGTCGTCACCTATACCTACACCTTTCAAAAAAAAAAAAAACGGTTCACCCGTGCGGGAGCTATTACGATGGGACAGACAGACACACACACAGACACGTCAAACTTATAACACCCCTTCGTTTTTCGTCGGGGGTTAAAAAACACTTCTCAGACAACTGAAATCACGATACTGATGAAGTCCCAACACGTTTTGGTACATTTAGTAGGTACCTATTTTATTTATTTGAAAGCATGTTTTCTAGCGGTGGTTCGTAGACATGTTTTATCAAAATCGGTTCAGCCATTTCATTGCGTTGGGGGTGTTTGTAATTATTACAAAATTAACTATTCAAAACAAGCTTTGGGTAAACAATAGATAATTAATATAGGATATCACCGTAGAGAGTTGAAAAAAGGGACCTCATCTACATAGAAATAAAAACCGGCCAAGTGCGAGTCGGGCTCGCGCAAGAAGGGTTCCGTACCATTATCTTTAAAAACGGCAAAAAAACACGTTTGTTGTATGGGAGCCCTCTTAAATATTTATTTTATTTTTAACCCCCGACGCAAAAACTACTGTGTTTGTAAGTTTGACGTGTCTGCGTGTGTGTCTGTCTGTGCCATCGTAGCTCCCGAACGGATGTACCGTTTTTTTTTTGTTTGAAAGGTGAATTTGTCGGGAGTTTTCTAAGCTATGTTTGATCAAAATCGGTTTAGCCGTTCCATTGCGTTTTTTTAAAATGTTTACTGAATGAATCAATACAAGCTTTGGGTAAACTATGAGACACCACCGTAGAGAGTAGGGAATAGGGAGGAAAGGAAGACCCTCCCATATATTTAAAAAAACTAGGAAATATAAAGTTTTCGAGGAACTAATAAAGTAAGTTAAGGTTAAGTATGGAAACCTGCACAGAGCAGCATTTTTTTTAACTATACTGCACGCCAATATACATTTGCCTATATAATATCGGAGTCTCATACTCAAAAATAAGTGCTAGTCCGACATGGATTTAAAACACTAGAGAACTGTGATCATCACGTGAGCTGCGAGTGAGCTGTATTTATATCTGTTTGTTAATGCAGTTAAAGCTATTTAAGAAAGGTGGTATGAGAAAAAGAGTTGGTAGCTTAGTTAAAGTTACTGTTTTAACGTTACCTGGCACCTAAGCATTAAACACTTGTAATCTGTGAGTGAAATGGACGGAGCCCAGGTAAAGTCGGTTCCTAGGTAGGTAGACATCATCATAGGGAATTGTTGATCTGTAATAAATAAAGATTACATCTCTTGTGATAGTTAAATAATACTGTGAAATAAAATCAAAACAGCTGAGCACTTTTAGCTTAACAGTCCAAGAAAAGGATGCGTCTCCAGCCGGGCATTTCCGTTTGGTATTTTTTAGGGTTCCGTACCCAAAGGGTAAAACGGGACCCTATTACTAAGACTCCGCTGTCTGTCCGTCGGTCACCAGGCTATGAACCGTTACCACACAACCACAACACAACCGCTAGTTACACAGTTGTAACTATCATTAATTATGGCTCCCATACAACAAACGTAATTTTTTTGCAGTTTTTATAGATAGTAATAGATAGATAGTAATCAGTATTTATTAAACATCTTTATTCAGTCTTGTTTGTAAGTCGAAGCAAGGTCTTGTTTGTAAGTTGGTATGTATTATGTTTGTCCGATGATAACTTTATAAAATTTGGTTGGTCGAACCGCACTGAATCTCTAAGGTGATAAATTATTTATTTGTGAGACATCCGATTCTTCTTCAGACACCTTCTGCAGACTGTCCCACTATTGTAGAGGTGTTTGTTCGGGAGACATGCCTGCGATGCGCCTCTCCGACGTGTACAACGGATGGCACGGTCAACATCATGATCTAAAAAATAAATTAAATATATAAAGAATAAAAATCTTTAACCATCTCGTCCCTCTCCTCGAACCAAAGATATTATAAAAGTTGCAGGAAGTCTAGATGCGAGATTGTTCATAGTGGTATTCTACGGGGGAGGCCTATGTCTAGCAGTGGACTTCTACTCTATTCATAATAGGCTGGTGATGATGATGATTATGTCACTTATAGGATTAACAACTAAAGACGCGAGGTTATCCGATTGTTAATTTTTAATGATTTGTAATTGTATTGTTTTTTTAGAAACAACTTAGCTGCAAAAATTTAAATTGTAAGTAGATATTTTAAAACTATATGCCGAAAAGAGTGTCGATAAAGGGGCACTGAAGAAAAAAGACTTACTGGAGAGAATAGAGTAGGTACTCCTCGCCTGCATGTATCCGGAGTTTTAGTGTCACCTTTCCCAAACAGAATTGAGCCCGTTGGACAACTATGTCCAGACTTTTTTGACCTCCAGATTGCCAAGGGGTCCACTTTTACAAGGTGCTATTCAGCGGGATTGCGCTGGTGTGTTCGTTCAACGATTTTATAATTGCCTTACCGGTGCCATGGCTGTCTGAAAAATGTTAAGTTGGAATCATAACAACGAATTAACACAACTTGGGTCTATAGGTAATAACATTTCACTTCAATGTGGTTACTTACTTTCCTTGCAAACTATTCCAAACTCTAATTATTTGATAATTCGTATATTTGCTGAAAAGTAAACAAACAACAGTTTACGATACGCAACGCACAAGCAGTGCTGCCACCTCTCTAAGGCCAAACAGCGCTAAAAGTGCTTGAATTCTTGAAAATTGCGCTAGATTCCGCTAGATTGCATAAACATAAAATAGTGGTAGAATCCGCTAGCTTGCATGAACAAACAAAGGCATAGTAGTAAGAAGTTTTTATTTATTTCAATACAAATATAAAATGGTCTTAATATTATATAAATAAATATAAATAATGCTGGACAAGTTCACACAACATTATCTAGCACCAAGCTAAGCCAGAGCTTGTATTATGGGTACTAGATAACTGATATACTTAATATAATACATTACATAGATACGATATTTTTTTATTCTACATAGAAAACACCCAGAACACCCTGAACAAATATCTGCAGAACGCACAAATATTTGTTTCGAGGCGGGAATCGAACCCGCAACCTTCTGCGTCGCAGGCGAGCCATCGCTAGCCGCGCCGCAGACGTCGTCAATAATAAGTATAATGACCCTACCCTAAACCTAAGGTACGGAACGGAAGCTAAACGAATTGCGGAGTGGTGTTGCTGCTTACTTCCTACTTTTTGCCGAGATTGCGACGTGATTACTGCTAAGTTTGGTCTGTCATAAAAAAAGCGCTATATTTTCCGCTTTTATACTAAAATTTAAGCGCTAAGTGTCCCAGAATTAAAAAGCGCTATATTTTACGCTTTTATACTAAAATTTAAGCGCTAATTGTCCCAGAAAAGCGCTAGATCTAACTCCGGAAGCGCTAAGGTGGCATCACTGTGCACAAAGCACAGAGTAACCTTTTTTTTTTTTTGGCTTTGGAACTTTATCCTTTTACCTTGTCCTGATTATTCTAAAAATTTGACAAAATATTTTAACACCACTTTTTAGATGTTAGATAATTTTAGTTTTTCATTACTGTTAATGATGTAAGTGGTGTCGATTCTGTGCAGCATTCTCTAATTTTAAACCGCGTTAAAGTTGTCGCGCGCCCTTTCTAATAGACTGAAATAAAAGAGACCGCGATAATTTTAATGCGGTTTAAAATTAGAGAATGCTGCACTGAATCGACACCAATGTTTACTTTAGTTTGTTTGACTTATTTGGTTAATTAATATTTCATAGTGTCTCCACCGTGTTGAGCACATACTTGTTTAGAGATCCAAATGTATCTTTATTGATTAAAAAGTCTTGTAGGCGACGGGGAATGTCTGGATTTATGTCCAGTATTTCTGCTGTCGTCAGGAGTCTTTGCAGTGACAAATATTGACAATCCAAGATTGAAGATCTGCATTCAGAGTAAACATATGTTTGTTTATATCTTAGAAAAAAAAATAGAGTCGTGTTATACGGTTGATTAAAAATGGTTTGTACGTTTATACACGGTTCATAGTATAATCGTACTTTGTAAATTAGTCGGATTATCCATAATTTTTAAAACTTCTGACTTTGACTTTCAATGCACAGCCTGGGAATTCACAACCATGGAAAACGTAGCCAGGATTGCACAGCCCGGTAATTCATGTACAAATGGACACAGAATCCATGGTTGTGTATTAGCCGGATTGTAGGTAGCTCGCGATGTCATCCCTAATTGTCACTTCACCCACTCGACCTTCACTACGCTACAGAAGTCGCCGGCTCGCTTCATTCACCACCTCCTACTTCGCTCCACTTGGCGTCGCAGGCTTGCTTCACTCAGGACCTCTCACGCGAGCTACATTTTTATATGTACTCTAGGTGCGTGCCGCACAAGACCAGCAAGGCCATTTTGAAACGTTCGAAAAGTCTTCCGATCGGATTCGTTAGTTTTTGTCGGAAGAAGTACCGACACCAAATAGGTCTCGGAATGTTTTGAGCTAAAGTTTCGTATTCTAATGTCAAAGTTTTCGGTATCGGATATTTTAGAATCGCGTCTATCGGAATCTCCGTCGGTAACTTCCAAATCCGCTGTCGGAATGATTTTCGAAACGTTTTAAATTAGCCCTGCCGGTGTATTGGGGTGCTCTGTTTGTGGGGTGTTTCGGATATACACAACATTTGACAATGACATCCATCATGCTACGCTTTCTATTGTGTCATCTTATAAAAGCTCGTCTGAAGTTTAATTCAAGCCAGTGTGTGTAAACGAAGCATAGGTTATGTATGACGTATCCTTGGCATCCAATTCCCAGGTTGCATATTCCACGGCTGTGAATTATGGGCACGTGTTGGGAATCACACTATATAATATTATAAAGGCGAAAGTTTGTGCGTGTGTGTGTGTGTGTGTGTGTAGTGTGTTTGTTACTTCTTCACGCTGAAATGGCTGGACGGATTTGCATAAAATTTGGAATGGAGATAACTGGACTCAAGGAATAACACATAGGCACATTTTTTATCCCACGGGATCGACACTTACGCGGGTGAAACCGCGGGGCGCTGCTAGTGTACTATATTTTTGTTGTATAACCATGGAAAACGCAACCAAATAATGTAAAACCCGGCAATTGGAAGCCAATTGGATGTACGTAGGAAGTTTTCCAAGGGTGTATGTACAATAATAAGCACAACCCGATAAAACACAACCCTGGAATTGTCAACCATAGATGTTCCAAGCAACCAATTCCAAGGGTGTGCATTCCTTGGTTGAATTTTCTATGGTTGTGAAATAACAGCACCCGAACATCTGCTTGTTCCGTCTTTCAAGAAGTTAAAAAAACCATGCTGCGAGTGAAGGCAGGTAACACTTCTAGGTCTCGGGATATTGCCCAGATGCCTTTCTGGTGGTCCATCTGTGGCTTTAGTGTAGCACAGAACTTCTCGGGGCACGTTATGCCAGGATCGTCGGATGTCAAGCGGTCGCGTGTGCAATGGTGCTTAGTAATAATAGTGCCGACTACGATTTTTCAATGTCATCGTATGGACATTCTATACATATAGGTCCCTCGACAAGGGAGAGGGTCTAATTGTTTATATGTTTTGTGTATCTGTGTATAGATAGCCGGAAGTCAAAAATATCGAAATCATTGGAAATCACATTTTACCAAAAGCACATTTTAGCGTGTCAGATTCTGTACCTAACTTGAAAATATTTCACAGTTATAAACATGCGTTCCATATTATGCAGTATTGTAAAAAAAAAATAGCTAGGTATTTCTATTAACTAGTGAGCCTAAAATATTTAAAAAATACAGAATATAGGGCTTTACCCTTAGCTTACAGGAAAACCTAACCAAAAATCCTGTCTTTAAATTTCTACAGGAAATAGCGGTTTCTATGGTAGTTTACTTACACGGAACCCTCATCACGCGAGTATGACTCGCACTTGTCCGTTTTTACATTTGAAGGTGAATGCAGTTAATAATTATTTATCAATCTATCTGTGTCTCATTGTAATCTATTAATTCCAGGTCTATGTTAACCAATCAATGAGAGGTCCCTTCCCGGCCACTGTAGAGGACCTGCAATGCTTATGGGACATGGTGTGCCTTCAAAGTACACAACGTGTACGAGTTGTATGAACAAACCGCAGAGTTAAAGCCATTGGCAGGTGGTAAGGATATGTCCGTGTTATGTTCGGCTTTAAGAATAGAATAGACCTCTCTGTCTCCTCACTTGGATGTCGTTAAAACCGACTAAAGGGTTACTCTAGGCCCTAGGGGATGGGCAGTAGCATCCACACACATGGATACTCGATCACAATACTGCGATCAGCAATAGTTATCACGATCATAGCTCTCTCCGTAGCCCGCTGCGCGACTGCATTTTCATGGGTATCGAAGCTATATTTTTGTAATGTAGTATCAATCAACCCGTGACTTTGCTCGCTTGTGACTGGCTAGCTTTTGTGGCATTCCAGTTCATAATTTATCTTTCTATCACAATCGGTTCAGCCGTTGTTGCGTTTCGTCATAGGGCAGCAGGCGCACGGCAAAGTAGGTGCCATGATTACTTCCTTCTCAAAATAACCAGTGGCCTTATTGACTCTTCTGATCTTTTAAACCAGATTAACCTAAGTTTTCCTTTTCGACTAACTAGATTCAACAAGCCACTATATGTTCCAATAGTTTCAACCAAATAAAAGCTGAATTCTTATTCTTGCTTTATTCTTGAATTCTTGGGCGAGCAACCAATAACTATAACAGGTCGCTTAGACTTGGATTAACTGCTACTGTTATTTTTTAAAGCAGTAAGTGAATTTATTGATATCTAGCAGCGCCCCGCGGTTTCACCCGCATAAGTCTCGATCCCGTGTGAATATTAGGATAGAAATGTGCCTAGGTATGTGTCATTCCGGGAGTCCAGTTATCTCCATTCCAAATTTCTTGCAAATCTGTCTAGCCGTTTCAGCGTGAAGAAGTTATAAATACACTACACACACACAAACTTTTGCCTTTATAATATTAGTGTGATGATGTGATTTTCACCAAATGAATGTTCACTCGGTCTGATCCCGTTGATTACCTACTCAAACAATATTCGTGAGAACCTTTTATTGGCTCTCTATTGTTATCCTACTTTAGTATAACGTTAAAGTAAGCTGTTGGTTCCCCTTAAAATAATAATTGTATACCAGAGTTTCAGTTCCACCTTAATAATGCGAAATCTGCTAAGAAGTGTAACACACTACCGTCGTTGGCGTGGCAGGCAAGTAGCTGGCGGAGATGCGAGACAAATGTTATTATGATCTGCAAATATTTGTCGCTGGTCTGGGTCCTGTGGCAGCATGGTACTCGTGTATTTTTTATATACATATATAAAAAAATACATATGACTCACTCACTGACTAATTATCAACGCACAGCTAAAGTCCGTTGTCCGTCCTAAAGTCCTAGAGACCCGAAATTTGGAGGGTATGTTCCTTTTGGAAAGTAATTACTGGAATTCAACCCTAAAGTTGAAAGTGGGGTGTTGAAGTTTGTCTGAAACACCTACACGTGGATGAAGTCGCGGGCATTCCACTAGTAACCCAACGGAACTCCTCGATGGATAATAGTAGTCTGGACGTGTTGGAATCATTTTAATAAGCTCACGGTTCTGATTTCAATAATTTCTAATATCTGATTTCGGTTGAATTTCATAAAAGGTTGTTTTGAAAAAGATATATTTCAACAAAAACTTGTATTTTCAGATTTTACGGTACGATGGCGACCTGTGGACTCTGACGCTGCTACCTGTATTTACCTGCTCTATCGTCTCATATCATACAGCTTATTTTGTGAACTACTTTACTGTTGAACTGGTTTATTTCAGATTATAATTCGCTATTACCTACAGAAAATAAACTGTTTGTGTTTGTAAAAATAACAAAATCTTATTTTCAAGTCTTTACATTAATTGTATCTCGCCAGCAAGCTGAGTTTCAGTAGCTGATGAAATGTCTCAGTTGGCATATCAGAGCTCATCTTGCTCAAAGTGAACTCAAACTGAGCTGACGTGACGCAAGATACAACACAACATGAATTATTCTGCTAGTATGAGTGATAATATATTACCTTGTACCTACCTAAATTAAATTTTGTATTTATGTGTGTTATTTAATCGTTAATGTACAATAAAGTGTTAAACTATGTATCGAAATATTGATAACAACTAACAAATTGATAGTACCTACAGTAGTCATGAACTAACCTCTACTATGCGCTTATAACGTAAATATCTCCTAATACCTATCAAAGTACATTGGTAAAATTAATAAGAGTAATAAATAATATTATTTTAGAGGGCATAGTTGATGTATATTTTCAATTACACAGTGAATTTTTGTTTAAGTACTGTTTTTCGATATTTTCGTTCACTTTACGTTGCGAAGCGCTATTCTGTTACTTTGTAACTTACCTGAAATTAACTGTTGTCCGCCTCTTAGATTAAATGTACTATGTTGTTATTTTGTAACTTGACAATACAAGCTGTTTCTCATCTATTAAGTATATACTTACTACAATATCGTTGCATTTAATAAGAACAGTCGTAAAAAAATAAAAAAATAAACTCATTACGTAGGTACGTAACTACGTGCTTAGATTTCGTATTCGTAAAAGGGTTATTTTGCTGTAGTCTTGTTCAATAAATGACAACAGGGTGTCTATTTAGTTTGTATAATTATTCTAAGAACCTGTTGTAATTTATTGTCTGTTGCAAATGTACAGTTTTTTATATTTATAACTTTTCCAAGATTTTATTGTTACGAATTGTAAATAATAAACATATCAAAGTAGACGTACAATAGATACTATGCGAATCCGAATAATAGCACTAGTCTTGTCTTTAGATGGTTCGAAAAATGTTTGTTTTCATTCTTTGCTTTGAGTTTTTTGTTTGATTTGTACGTGATAATATCATAAAAAATGTGTATTTTACTTATTTCTTAAGGCTGTAGCTTTGTTGCAATCAATTACAACACGGTGTCTGTGTAATTTTTATAATGTTTCTAAGAATCTATTGTAATTTGTTTATATGCTCCAAATGTAACAGAAAAATGAAAGTAACTTCTTATGTTTTTAGGATATATTTGTAATTTTTTACAGTTCTAAATATACAGAAATATACGTGAAAGCTCTGAAGTTTAATTTATACCCAAAATAATAATTATTATGTAGGCTAAAAATCAAATAAGAAACATAATAGCCCCTGGGTCCTATTACGCAGTCGTGTATGTTAGTTCCACCAAATTCCGTAAAATCCAATTGACCTCTGGGGTCACCACTTGCCATATTATATACAAGTTTATATTATCTGTTGCATTTACAACTAGCAAAGTTTTCAGTTCCTCAGTAAGGCTTCTTTCTATGTATATAGGTAGAGCTGTTCTGTGATACCGGGGTACAAACAAACAGTGATCAAATATTTACAATAATTCATATCAGTCTAATTGTTGCTCCTTTGCTCCCTTCTAAACGATATAACTAGGAGTACAGTACCTACTTATTTATTACCGGTTTTAATTTTTGTAACTAGTATTTAGTTTCGTCCTCTCCATTTCCATCCATAGGCTCTCTTGATAATTAAACGAAACAATAAACCGCTGCCAAATTATCGCTATCTGTTAATCTCTTGTTAATTTCACTATCACAACCAGTGTCAACATTGATTGAAGACTTCGTCGGCTCAGGATTTTGTGATAAGATTCACCAATTAATTTGTTAGCCGAATTTGCTCTTTGGTAAGTACCTATTTCTATAGATGTCTAATTTATCTCAGTGCTGTAGTTACAGCATAATTATTGTCAATGTAGTTTTCTCTGAATTTAAATGGATTTTGATAAGTAAACAAAAACAAAGAAAATCTGTACCTACTTAGACCTCAGAACCAGTTTATTTCGATCCATACTCCTACATTACTGGAACTCAACCACTCCACCACGCCCACGGCTAAACATAATGCAAGCTTAGCCATGGGGGAAGCTAATAAAACAGCCTATAACACCTTGGGATAATGTAGGATTCTGATAGTGAAAGAATTTTCATCAGTAGGTACTCCTGTAGATTACCTTATAATATGAATTCCTTCCTTAGAACACTTTATTCAAATTAAGAATGTTCCAATTATGCAATCACAGAACTACAATTGCAGGTTACAATACAAGAAACTGAAACTATGGTCTTAATCCTCAATGCCACTGGGATGGGCAAAAAAACAATTCTCAAGTGCTTGATTAATTTAAATATTCATGTTACTTATTTGTTTTTGAAGTTAATTTTATCATCATTCTGGTATTATATATTGATGGCTTGTTCGGATATAACATAATATTCAAAATCTGTTACATTCAATGTTATCTGAAGATTTAAATTTAGAACAGTGTGCCAGGTTAATTGACTGAGGCCAGTGTTAAAACATTAATTAAAGGAGGTCATAGCATACTTCATTAAGTATATGTAGAACATTTGTAAATAGTCCTGACGATAGCTCCCGTCCTACGCTTCTTGTTTTTCTACTATCTATATTTCTTCCCGAGTGCTCAGATGAGGTTAAGTCCTGTTTCACTACATCAACACCCTCGAGGACACTAGAACAGTGCTGGAGGAGGACTTTGGGTTTATGGCAGCACTGTTCTAATGTCCCCGAGATACTAGAATAATGCTGGCATAAACACAAAATCCTTCTCTATTATTATAAGGGGTCTGGCTGGCTTGGGTCAGTTTAGCAGAAGGACAATGCGTAATACACCCCAATGTGGGATATCAGTGCATATCTTATCTTCTTCGTATTGAAATAGAATTAGGACAGTACTTTTTTGAAATATTAGAATTTTAAGTTTACTTGAATTTTTTTGCTTAGCAGTTTTTTATGGTTCCACTCCAAATGTTACTTAATTTTACTTTTAGTACCTGGTGAGAATGAGCTACGCTCAATTTTCCGATAAAAAAACAAAAAACAATTATAATAATCCAAAAACTGACCTTGCAGATCTTTGCTTAACCTAATTATGGAAAAAAGAGTTTTCCTCGGAAAAACGCTTTTTCCCAGAGATGAGACCTAGCTAGATTGATTGTTCGGCTCCAAAAAGCCCCATATAGTAAATTTCATCGAAACCGTTAGAGCCGTTTTCGAGAAAGTGATTATATATATATTTGCCCCTTTAATAGTATTAGGTAGTACTTACCATATGAATTTGTTTTTGTTCATGCTTGCCAGGAATGTTTAACCTACAAATATTCTTAGGTGAGTAAGGTGATAATTATGTCTACTCATTACACAGTAATAGGAGCAGGTCACTTATTATCATTAATGTTATAAGGTATGCATATACACACTATACACAGTAGTCACTAAATAACCATAAATAAATAAATAAATAAATATTGCTGGACAGTTCACACAACATTATCTAGCCCCAAGCTAAGCAGAGCTTGTGTTATGGGACAACTGATATACTTCATACAATATATTACATAGGTAGATATTTTTATTATAAATATAGAAAATACCCAGAACACCCTGAACAAATATCTGCGAATCGCACAAATATTTGTTCCGAGGCGGGAATCGAACCCGCAACCTCCTGCGTCGCAGGCGAACCTACGTCCGCCGCGCTACAGAGGTCGTCAAAATATATCCATATCCACTGCTAGGTACCATAATATTATATTCTTATGGTACTACTTACTAAGTAGCTTGTACTTTACAAAGAGCAAACATTTGGGAAACGTCATATCATCACATATGCGCTCGCGGCTTCTCTCGCGTTTTACCGGAATAAAAAGGAGCCTATAGCTCAATCAAGTTCATAATCTATCTGTATACCAAGTTTTACCGAAATCGGTTCAGCGGTTTCGGCGTGATTGAGTTACAAACATCCAAACTTTGACATTTATGAGATAAGTGGGATGGGATCAAAAGTTCTCTCTACTGTGCTCTCTAGTAATCTATACTAATATTATAAAGCTGAAGAGTTTGTTTGTTTGTTTGTTTGTTTGTTTGAACGCGCTAATCTCCGAAACTACTGGTTCGAATTGAATAATTCTTTTTGTGTTGGATAGTCCAGTTATCGAGGAAGGCTATAGGCTATATAACATCACGCTACGACCAATAGGAGCAAAGATATAGTGGTAAATGTGTAAAAAACGGGAGAAATTATAAGTAATAAAATATCGCGGGCGGGCTGTTTTTCACCGGGGGCTACCCGTGCGAAGCCGGGGCGAGCCGCTAGTATAAGTCTATATGGTTACTTTGTTTAGTTCTCTTTCTTTTTGTTTCGTTTCGTTTCGTATGAGGTAGTGCTGGCCTCTGGTGTCGGAGTTTGTCAAGCCGCCCGAGGGCCTCTGACATGGCTTATCGACTGCTATTAATCAATAACAGCCGGAACCGACAGCTTAACGTGCCCTCCGAAGCACAGAGCGATGGAAATCCGCACATAACTTAGAAAAGTCATTGGTGCGGAGCCTAGGATCGAACCCGGTATCGTTGGATTCTGAGTTGCACTATTGAACCGTTAGGCTACCATCGCTACCATTCTTTTTGTTACCTTTTCACAACTAAACGGCTGAACTGATCTTGATGAACTTTGTCAAAGTTATAGTGTGTATCATGATAAAATACAAAGGATACTTTTTTCATGGAAAATATTGTTTTTTAGGGTTCGGTACCCAAAGGGTAAAACAGGCTCCCATACAACGAACGTGTTTTTTTTTGCCATTTTTATAGATAATGGTGCGGAACCCTTGCGAGTACGACTTGGCCGGTTTTTTTATTTTGAAATTCTGCTAATTTACCGAACTCTGATTAGCAGACTACTCCATATAATTAAGGGGTAGAAAGTCCAATATGGACTCACGCGCTATCGTTGCGTTTTAGGAAATGGATGTCTTGACTGAGAGTACTTCGAATTAAAAAAACTGATTCAAGAAAGACATCCATTTCCTAAAACGCAACGATAGCGCGATGCAGAAAACGGGCAATTAGTACATCGCCATCTATTTATGCATCGTGTACTAACTCTCTATGAACTATGAACTAAACAATCATAGCTAACGCTTTCTTAGTAATAACACACTCCAAAATAAGCCAGCAGCCAGGACAAATCTTATACCAACGAACATTGCCTGACAAGTTAATTTAAAACCTTCTTTTTCAGAAATGAGCGAGAAGCCACAGCCCTTAAAGGCCATCAACAGGCTGTTCGAGGGTCGGGAGCCATGGCAGATAGTTGGCGTTACTGCATCATCAGTCCTGGCCCTCGTCTGGGCCCATAACCTGTACAATGGCAGAGAGAGTAAGATTACTTTAATTATTACAGGTCTAGGCGCTTAACGAGTCAGTCCCTGAGGTATGGGAGGGGTAAGGGAGGGGTGTTTTCGTTTACATTATGTCACATGTCATCTTATAATTTGAGAGACGAAAACACCCCTCCCGTACCGCTCCCATACCTCAGGGAATGTCTCAGTTAGGGTGAATGCTCACGTTTGCGGCTCGAGTTTTTTTTTTGTTGTGTTTTTTGCCCATTACAGCTCATCAACACTTCTTCAGATAGCGAAAGTTGAGTTCGCGAGAACTAGGAGACTTAACACACATGTTTTAATTGATAGTATCTCATAAATACCATCAGTTTAGCTATGATACCCCTAAACACATTTTTACAGTGTTAGGCTAGATAATGTCGTGTGAACTGTCCAGCATTATTTATTTTATTTATTAACGGTTCTTACATTCATTGCACATTGTCGAGTTAGATAAAATGGCTTAAATCTAAACTGAGATTGTATAGGTAGGTATATGTAGATTAGAAACATTTCAAGTACGTTGTTTGCGCAAAACCTTGATATTGAATTAAATGACTTGAACAACAGATAGGATAACTTCTTATCTAGCTCATAGGCATGGTAACAAAAAAAACAAGTTATCTATTTTGAAAAGAAAAACCGTTCTTACAAGAATATCTTACATGAAAGGCGACCTACCCCTAACACTAAAACGCCAACTCATCGACTTGTGTATCCTGCCCGTCCTAACCTACGGTGCGCAGACATGGTCGCTGACCGAGTTACAGAAGTCCAGACTCAAGATTTGTCAAAGGGCAATGGAACGCAGTATTTTGGGTTATAAGAGAACCGACCATGTTAGGAACACCACGCTGCGTTCCCTGACTGGTATTGCCGACGTAGGTAAAAAAACAGCCAGGCTCAAATGGGACTGGGCGGGGCACGTCAGTCGAATGCTTCCCAACAGGTGGGCGAACATCAGCACACCCTGGATACCTGAAGGACGGCGACCTCGGGGTCGGCCGAGAAAGCGTTGGCGGGACGATCTTGTTGGTTTTGAGAAGGAGTGGTGGGAGACTGCCAGGGACAGGGACAGGTGGAGGAATTTGGGGGAGACCTTTGCCCAGCAGTGGGACTATATAGGTTAAGAAAAAAAAACAAGAATATCATAATAGTCCAGTCAAGTTAAACATGAAAATGGTCATCCTTGCAAAAGTTCGGGTCACGCTGTTTTTTTTTTTTTGTTAGGACCTTAACCAATATTAAAAAAACAGATTTGCAATTTTCCAAGTTCGGCGGTGTGCCCAAAAAACCATGTTCAATATCTTGTGAAGGAAGGGTCTGACCTTAGAGAATTCAAATTTTTTGTCTGGGCTGGATATACTTATAATCAAAGGGTCTGACTGACCGGTATAGTCACTGCGAATACTTTTAAAGTAGACTAAATTTGCTACAATTTGACACTAATGCGAGCTCTATACAGCCATTGGTTCCCAAGATAGTTCTTCGAAAATAGGCAACTTTTTCCTAAAGGTGTTTTTTTTATCGAAACGTTCACTTACTTTGTGAAATCTATATGTATAAAACAAAGTTGTGTTAGTTACACCACTTATAACTCAAGAACGGGTGAACCGATTTGGCTGAAAATTGGTGGGGAGGTAGCTTAGAACCAGGAGATTCACATAGGGGGGAGGGGTAGGGGGGGGGGGGGGGTCACCGGGGGCTACCCGTGCGTAGCAGGGCGAGTCGCTAGTATCTTCTAAAATACGCATCCCACGTCAAATATTATACGAAATGAAGTTGTAGTTGTGGTAAACTAGGTATCAATAATCTTTCTCGTCTCCAGCTGTCTCCACCCGTCTCCGCAAGGAGTTCTACCGCTGGCTGCGTCGCGTGCCGCTCGTGCGCCGCAAGATAGACGAGAAGATGTCGGAGATCAACCGCGACTTCAAGAACGACGTGGCGAAGCGTCTCTCCGGGGTGACCCTGAGGAGGCAGCTGCCTGAGGCCGGCCTGAGCGCGGAGCAAGTCGCTGAGGAGGTCAAGGACCATCTCAACTTGGGTGAGACATCATTATCCAACTTACCTTCTATTTTATATTTTTTTTAAATCTTTGATAGACTTTCGATTGACCCCGATCTTACCTGTTGGTAAGTGACGATGCGGCCGACGTTGGAGCACGAAGGTATAGAAGGCACCTATTCACTCTTGCCTTAAAGAGAACCATATTATAGTTATCAGGAAAGACAAGACGGCAACTAGTTCCATGCCTTCCATTAGAAAGGTGGAACCGAAACGCTTAGTGCGAATTGCGGGTATACTGATAAGGTAAGGATGGTACTGAGCCGTGCGTCTGCTTGTCGTTTGATGAAAAAGAGATGGCGGGATCAGATCATGTAGCTCGGGCACATTCCCCGAAATGTAACCTATAGAAGATCGAAAGGCATGCGACTTTACGGCGGTGCTCGAGACTTTGGATCCTAGTCTCCGCCATATATTTATCTCCTATAAACCTGAAAGCTGTGCGTTCGATCGAGTCTAAGGCAGCAAACGGGTGTTTGGCCGAGCTATCCCAAACATGCCATCCGTTACCATTTAACAGTAGCAGCATTACCTTATTTCACTTACCTTGTGTGGTGAATGTTTCTCGTATCCCCCGTTTGCCCGTATCTCTGATGGATTCGGATATGCCCATACTGCCCAAGTTAAAAAAACACTGTATAGACACAATACAATAGGTACGAGTACCTATATGTTTTTATAGTTGTTTATGTGGATACAAAGCCGCCGGACTCATTAATCACTTCCGTATCGCCTTACTGGTCACGACGACATGCATCACATTGCAGAGACATGAGACCGAGCACTGCAATTTTTTTTCTACGTTTTTTTTCTTCATTTGGATTTAAATGCAGTTGACCTCCTGGGGTCATGACTGCGTTACCGGGCTTTTGGTGAGCGCAGATGGCGCTCAACCAGCAAAGTTAGTATGAGGCAACTAGCACAAGGGCACCACTTAGGTACGAACCTCGGCTTGGGCTGTTGCCGGTTGGGGAGGAACGTGCAAAACGCCCCGGAACATGCTTGTACCAGATTGTGTCGCCGGCGAGGTCAGTGCAAAGGTGGAGTGTTGTCTGTCTTGACTGGATGACGTCACTATCGCATTAGCGGTAGTGATAGGGTCATCGGGATCACCAAGAACATGTCTTGGTCTACGGAGGGACTTTTATTTATACGGCGACCTTTGTATGCCTATTGTACTTGTGAGGGTCAAGCACATAACTTCGATACAGACTCCGATTTGACGTGCCCATGTAGCCTCTGCGGGCGCAGTGAATACTTTAATCCGTAATAGGTTCACAGCATGTCTATAGTGAGCTCTAGAGTTTCCAAGTTTTTGGTAAGAGTTCTCACAGTTTTCAAAAAGAAAAAAATATGTGGTATTCTTAAGCTTTTTATCTAATGAAATCATAAATGCAATACACTACTAGTCATTCAAATATAATTAATTCACTCGATAAAAAAATATGTACAAGATACCTTTTTAAAATTGAAATACCATTTTAGATCTAAGCTAAGGCCAAACCAACGCGTTCAGTCCGCGTTCTCAGTGGCGTGCACGATGGCGATCAATGGATCGCCACCGTGCACGGCACCGCGGACACGTGCTGAACGCGTTGGTTTGGCCTTAGTTTTACTTCATACACGTTTAATTTGTTGAAACATTTGGGAACTTGTTAATTATTATTTCAGTTAGTGAAGTAATCAACACAACACAAACAAAACTCTAAATGGTTTTTTTATATTATTATTTTATACACAAAAACACGGTATCAGATCGTGGGTTCGCCTTCTTCGCCTCATACAAAAAATTCGTTTAACCTGGTTGAACCTATAGCGCCTTAACCACATAAATCTTCCACTCAGAACGCTCTTTTCTGGGCCATCATACCTCAACTTTGTCACTGACACAACGTAGGATAACTAAAAAGAACCAGTGACACAACGGTTCTTTGCAATTGAATGGCTCTAGGCTAGACCAGTGGATTGTACACTCACTATGCTCAAGCATGAGTTGGAAATCGTCCTAATATTTTAGATGCCAAAGTTTTTACTCAATAACACCGTTACGGCTGAAATGATTTTAATGAAATTTGGCGTAAGAATAAAACCTGGGGCGGATTGCTTACTAAAGTAAAAGCGTCGGGGAATGATCCCAGGAACTTCACGATCTGATCCCACCACCTCCTTTTCATCATAGGACGAGCAGACGCACGGCTCGTTACCATCCTTACCTCATTAGTATACCCTCTATTCGTACTAAACATTTCATTTCTACCTTTATAATGCGAACTGCTAAGGAGTGGAATACACTACCGTCGTCTGTCTTTCCTGAAAACTATAATCTGGGTCTCTTTAAGGCTGGAAGTGAATAGGTGCCTTCTAGACCTTTGTGCTCAATCTTCGGCCACATCGTCACTTACCAACAGGTGAGATCGTGGTCAAACAAAGGTGTATAAATAATAATAATAATGCTGGACACAGTTCACACAACATTATCTAGCCCCAATCTAAGCAGAGTTTGTGTTATGGTTACTAGATAACTGATATACTTAATACAATACATTACATATATAGATATTTTGATTATACATAGAAAATACCCAGAACACCCTGAACAAATATCTGCAATCGCACAAATATTTGTTCCGAGGCGAATCGAACCCGCAAACTAATGCGTCGCAGGCTAACCTTCGCCCGCCGCACCACAGAGGTCGTATAAGGAATAATGTTATCGTTTTCCCACGAAATTAACTTGTATTTTGCATGTTTCCAGGTGTTTACGACTGGAAGAGCGGTATGATCTCCGGAGCCGTGTACCACGTGTCAGAGGAGATCAGCAAGGTCGCGTGCGATGCGTACTCGCTCACAGCTTACACCAATCCCCTCCACGCTGACGTGTTCCCAGGCGTCAACAAGATGGAGGCCGAGATAGTACGAATGGCCGTCAACCTATTCCACGGAGACGACGATTGCTGTGGTACTGTAAGTAGCTATAGTGTGTTATAAGGATATCTGTCAGCGTATATAGAGAGTGCTTACACCAATCCCCTCCACGCTGACGTGTTCCCTGGCGTCAACAAGATGGAGGCTGAGATAGTACGAATGGCCGTCAACCTATTCCACGGAGACGACGATTGCTGTGGTACTGTAAGTAGCTATAGTGTGCCCTAAGGATATCTGTCAGCGTATATAGTGAGTGCTTACACCAATCCCCTCCACGCTGACGTGTTCCCTGGCGTCAACAAGATGGAGGCTGAGATAGTACGAATGGCCGTCAACCTATTCCACGGAGACGACGATTGCTGTGGTACTGTAAGTAGCTATAGTGTGTTCTAAGGATATGTGTCAGCGTATATAGTGAGTGCTTACACCAATCCCCTCCACGCTGACGTGTTCCCTGGCGTCAACAAGATGGAGGCCGAGATAGTACGAATGGCCGTCAACCTATTCCACGGAGACGACGATTGCTGTGGTACTGTAAGCAGCTATAGTGTGTCCTAAGGATATCTGTCAGCGTATATAGTGAGTGCTTACACCAACACGCTCAACGCTTGCGTGTTTTCCGGTTAGCTTAGATAAAAAGAATAGCTGTCAGCGTGTTCTACAGAGACGTCTACCGTGGGTTGCAGCATCGTGGGATATAGACGTAGCAAGTGCTGATCTCATCGCCGCCACTGCTTTCAACGGCTGACTCTGCTAACGCTTTCTTCCAGTAATAACAACACACGCCTTTTTCCCTGAAAGGCTGGGCATAGCCTCAAATGGGCCTCTTTTCACCGTGGGTTGCAGCATCGTGGTATATAGACGTGGTAAGTGGTGAGCTCATCGTCGCCATTGCTTCCCACGACTGACTATGCTAACGCTTTCTTCCAGTACAAACAATCCGGGTAATCCCTCAGTCGGCTTTTACGACATCCGCGGGAGGAGATGGAGGGGTCTATTCTTGGGCCGGACACACCAGCTACCCAAACTTAATTCAGACATACAAGTAGTGGAAGCAAGTGGTGCAACTAGTTTTTAGTAGTAGTAGTAGATCTTTTTTGTGAAAGAATTCGTCCGGGGAAGTACTACCACCATACCTATTTCTGCCGCAAAGCAGTAGTGCTCGCATTGCTGTGTTCCAATTTGAAGGGTATGGTTGCCGGTGAAATTGCAGGCACATGAGACTTTTCATCTATATGTCTCAGGGTGGCGGGTGCAGTGCAATGCTACATTGCTACATTGGGCGTGTCCTAGGTTGACGTGACCTATGAGGTAATGCACTGTTCATAGGCAGAGGTTACCGATTAACATCAGGTGGGCCATCTGCTAGTTCCGTCATTCAAGTAGTATAAAAATAAATTAAAAATAGACACATGCCTTTTTTACCCGAAAGGGTTGGCAGTTTCTCAAATGGGCCTATTTACAATCTGGGTTGCACCATCGTTTTTTTTTTTTTAGTATTATAAAGTGACAAACAAGCAGACGGCCCGCCTGATGTAAAGCAGTCACCGCCGCCTATGGACATCTGTCACACCCACGGTATTGCAAACGCGCTGCCTACCATTAAGAGCCCTATTGATATTTCTCTTGAATTTACCCATATTGTAGCCCTGTGGGAAGACATAACGAGAGCGTCCGTTTTGTGTTTTTGAGCATAAAAGTATACTAATCGTGTTCCAGGTTACAACCGGTGGCACTGAATCAATCCTGATGGCCTGCAAAGCGTTCCGGGACTACGGCTACAACAAGGGCATCACGAACCCGCAGATAGTGGTGCCATCTACCGTCCACTCCGCGTTCGACAAGGCAGCCCAGTACCTTGGGCTATCTGTGGTGACGGTGCCAGTGAACCCTGACACCATGAAGGTCGATATCGAGAAGGTCAAAGCAGCGATCGGCAGAAGAACTATCTTGGTAAGTTAGCTACAACAAGGGCATAACGAACCTGCAGATAGTGGTGCCATCTACCGTGCACTCCGCGTTTGACAAGGCAGCCCAGTACCTTGGGTTATCTGTGGTGACGGTGCCGGTGAACCCTGACACCATGAAAGTCGATATCGAGAAGGACAAAGCAGCGATCGGCAGAAGAACTATCTTGGTAAGTTAGCTACAACAAGGGCATAACGAACCCGCAGATAGTGGTGCCATCTACCGTGCACTCCGCGTTTGACAAGGCAGCCCAGTACCTTGGGTTATCTGTGGTGACGGTGCCGGTGAACCCTGACACCATGAAAGTCGATATCGAGAAGGTCAAAGCAGCGATCGGCAGAAGAACTATCTTGGTAAGTTAGCTACAACAAGGGCATCACGAATCCGTAGATAGTGGTGCCATCTACCGTGCACTCCGCGTTCGGCAAGGCAGCCCAGTACGTTGGGTTATCTGTGGTGACGGTGCCAGTGAACCCTGACACCATGAAGGTCGATATCGAGAAGGTCAAAGCAGCGATCGGCAGAAGAACTGTCTTGGTAAGTTAGCTACAACAAGGGCATCACGAGCCCGCAGATAGTGGTGCCATCTACCGTGCACTCCGCGTTCGACAAGGGTACCTTGGGTTATCTGTGGTGACGGTGCCAGTGAACCCTGACACCTTGAAGGTCGATATCGAGAAGGTCAAAGCAGCGATCGGCAGAAGAACTGTCTTGGTAAGTTAGCTACAACAAGGGCATCACGAACCCGCAGATAGTGGTGCCATCTACCGTGCACTCGGCGTTCGACAAGGGTACCTTGGGTTATCTGTGGTGACGGTGCCAGTGAACCCTGACACCATGAAGGTCGATATCGAGAAGGTCAAAGCAGCGATCGGCAGAAGAACTATCTTGGTAAGTTAGCTACAACAAGGGCATAACGAACCCGCAGATAGTGGTGCCATCTACCGTGCACTCCGCGTTTGACAAGGCAGCCCAGTACCTTGGGTTGTCTGTGGTGACGGTGCCGGTGAACCCTGACACCATGAAAGTCGATATCGAGAAGGTCAAAGCAGCGATCGGCAGAAGAACTATCTTGGTAAGTTAGCTACAACAAGGGTATCACGAATCCGTAGATAGTGGTGCCATCTACCGTGCACTCCGCGTTCGACAAGGCAGCCCAGTACGTTGGGTTATCTGTGGTGACGGTGCCAGTGAACCCTGACACCATGAAGGTCGATATCGAGAAGGTCAAAGCAGCGATCGGCAGAAGAACTATCTTGGTAAGTTAGCTACAACAAGGGCATAACGAACCTGCAGATAGTGGTGCCATCTACCGTGCACTCCGCGTTCGACAAGGGTACCTTGGGTTATCTGTGGTGACGGTGCCAGTGAACCCTGACACCTTGAAGGTCGATATCGAGAAGGTCAAAGCAGCGATCGGCAGAAGAACTGTCTTGGTAAGTTAGCTACAACAAGGGCATCACGAACCCGCAGATAGTGGTGCCATCTACCGTGCACTCCGCGTTCGACAAGGGTACCTTGGGTTATCTGTGGTGACGGTGCCAGTGAACCAGCCAGTGAAGGTCAAAGCAGCGATCGGCAGAAGAACTATCTGGGTAAGTTAGCTTCATCATCAGACGGTATTCTATACGTTCTCTGCTGGAGATACAACATTCATACATACATAGACACACAGTTCTTCAAAGACAAAGTCAAAAGTATTTTATTCATTGAAATTACAAGGATAATTTTGAATCGTCTCTTAGAATAAAGTTACTCTTGTTCCTACGCGACCAGACCTAGAAGAATCAGGCAAATTTATTTATTTTATAATAGTTGCAAAATCCCGCGTGCCAAGTAACTAAACACATTTTTTTTGTGGTGGTTAGCACTACACAACTTTTGATAAAAAGTACAGAACAATACGAATAATTTAGTTTCTCCTTTAAATACAATTTGCCTTTAAATACACTGGGGAGTAACTAGTTGGCTTTGCCGTCTGTACATAGCATAACACCCAACAGTCCTCCTTCTTCTTCGTGTCGTTGGTTTCCATAGATTATTAAATTGGTTTAGACCAAAATTTATCCACGTCGACAGCATTTTCAGTAGCTTCACACAGGTGCAGGGTGCAGGTGTTGGTGCACTATGGACAGGAAGCAAGTGAGGCATAGTCTGAGTGAACCCTCAGTCACATTGTGCCTCGTCGGAATTTTCCCATTTAACTAAGTTATACCTTCAGCCCACTTAACTCTGGAGTCGGTTCAGAGATGTGGACCAGAGATAAAGATAAATTTATTTGCTTGAACGTAATGTCATCTATGAAAGGTCTTAAAATAAGTAGTTCAAATTATGTTCTACCTTATCTAGCATGCAAATTTCAAAAAAACAAAAGAATATCAAAATTAAATACATCAAATTAAAATTAAAGTCATAAGTAGCTTTAAAATCACAAAGTGTCCTCCATAAATTCACGAATATTATAATCAAATCAAATATCAAATATTTATTTCTATAGAAAAAACTTATACATACCACTAATTACTAACTTAACAAACTTACTAACTACACACTGCTTAGCTACCTCTAAAGTGCCTAATTAAGGTGAATGCTCACGTTTGCGGCGCGAGATTCAAATTTTTTGGTGTTTTTTGCCCTTTACAGGTCATCAACACTTCTTCAGATGACGAAAGTTGAGTTCGCGACAACTAGGAGACCTAACACACATTTTTTAATTGAATGTATCTCATAAATATCATCAGTTTAGCTACGATACCCCTAAACAAACAAAAACACTGTAAAAATGTGTTTAGGGGTATCATAGCTAAACTAATGATATTTATGAGATACTATCAATTAAAACATGTGTGTTAAGTCTCCTAGTTGTCGCGAACTCAACTTTCATTATCTGAAGAAGTGTTGATGAGCTGTAATGGGCAAAAAACACCAAAAAATTTGAATTTCGCGCCGCAAGCGTGCGCATCCACCTTAAAATAGATAAAATTAGGTAGGCAACAAATCAAATCACTATTCTAATGCATTTATCTATTCATAGGCAGGTTTCTAGGCAGAAATATTTGAAAATAACATTATGTTTAGTCTACACTGCAAAGGTAGCTATTAGTAGGTATTTGGTGGCAGATTTAGATTCGCCCTAACACTCCGTACTAGTTTTAAACTGTATCTCGGAGGGTAGTATAATAACATTAACTTATTAATAATTGTTTCAACTTAGGTTTAAATAAACTCATTTAGGATTTTAAACATGTTTGGTATTTTATTGTTAAAGTCCTGAGTTTAAGTTACCAGTCCTGATTCTTTCTGATTGTGTTGTCCAGATAGTGGGCTCGGCGCCGAACTACCCGTACGGCACGATGGACGAGATCTCCTCGCTGTCGGACGTGGCGCTCGAGTATGGCGTGCCGCTGCACGTGGACGCGTGTCTCGGCGGGTTCGTGGCCGCCTTCATGCCGGCGGCGGGCCACCACGTGCCGCCCTTCGACTTCGCGCTGCCCGGAGTCGCCAGCATGTCCGCCGACACGCACAAGGTAATGAATAACCCACATTCCCGATATTCGACATTATCTGTCGCCATTATCAGCATTCCCACCATTGGTCATCCATCAGCCGCCTTATCTTCCGCCATTATTGTGCGCTATTCACCATCTGCCTATGAGGTAATGCATTGTTAAAGGCAGAGGTTGGGTCATCTGCTTGATCCGTCATTCACGTAGTTAAAGAAAACCTGTTCTGTTCGTTTCAGTATGGATTTGCGCCGAAGGGTACATCAGTGATCCTCTACCGCAAGCCGGAGTACCGGCATTGCCAGTACACCGTCACCACCGAGTGGCCGGGCGGCGTGTACGGCTCGCCTACTGTCAACGGTAAACCATTTAATTTGCTATGGCGCCTGGCCCAACGATTGGTTCACTACAGGTCTAGCGCTTAACTGAATCAGTCCCTGAGGTATGGGAGCGGTACGGGGGGGGGGGGGGGGGGGGGGGGTGTTTGTCGTTTCGTTTTTGTTTGTTTTGGTTTTTCGTAGCTAAACTGATGATAATTACGAAATACTATCAATCAAAACATGTGTGTCAAGTCTAATAGTTTTTGCGAATTCAACTTTCGCCACCTGAGGAAGTTTTGATGAGACGTAATGAGCAAAAACACCAAAACTTTCTTTGTTTTTTTTTTGTTTACATTCTATTATTATTTTTTGTTTGTTATTTCTATTAAGTGTGTGTGTGTGTGCTACAAAATAAATCTTTCTCTTTCTTTCTTTCAAAACATAATAATTTCGCACCACAATCGAGAGCATCCAACCTTAAAAGCTACGGTGTTACCTGTTACCGCTTAACATCAGCGTCTGGCTTGGGGCATCTGCTTGTTCCGTCATTAACGTAGATAAAAAAAACATCTTTAATAATATTATTGCGCTGTACACAGGCAGCCGGGCGGGCGGTCTTATCGCTGCGTGCTGGGCGACCATGATGTTCGTGGGCAAGGCCAAATACGTGCAGATGACCAAGGAGATTATAGACACCGCGCGGTACATCGAGCAGGAGTGAGTGACACATACATATACAGCTCGTTCACCGTAAGATGGCACCTGTTAATACTCCATGTTAGGTGCCAACTTACGGTGAACGGTCCGGCTCGTTCACCGTAAGATGGCACCTGTTAATACTCCATGGCAGGTGCCAACTTACGGTGAACGGTCCGGCTCGTTCACCGTAAGATGGCACCTGTTAATACTCCATGGCAGGTGCCAACTTAGGGTGAACGGTCCGGCTCGTTCACCGTAAGATGGCACCTGTTAATACTCCATGGCAGGTGCCAACTTACGGTGAACGGTCCGTCTCGTTCACCGTAAGATAGCACCTGTAAATACTCCATGGCAGGTGCCAACTTACGGTGAACGGTCCGTCTCTTTCACCGTAAGATGGCACCTGTAAATACTCCATGGCAGGTGCCAACTTACGGTGAACGGTCTGTACATAATTTGTAAGACTTATTTTATTTTTATTTTTTTAAATTAAAATTGGCTTGCATTTGCTACATCTCACCTGATGGGAAGCGACGATGAGGCCTATTTAAGCACGCTCGCCTAGAAGATGCCTATTAACTCTTCGGATGAAGATGCCCAAGTTGTATGATAAAGGGAATAAAGGTGCCGGAAGAGAGTTCCAGGCTTTTGCTGTCCGCATGATGAAAGAGCTCGAGAAACGGTTTGTACGCGACGGTGGTATGTCGACAACAAAAGGGTGAAACGCCTCTCCACGCCTGGTCGTCAGGTGGCGGAATGGAGACGAGGGGGGATTTAATCGTGCAGCTCCTGAGACTCACCGTAATACATGCGGTAGAAGATACACAAACACGCAACTCTTCGACGATGTTCCTACAATGACAACTAAAAAGTCTTTAGTCATAAGTAGAATAATCATGAATAAAGACTCTACTTATAACTTTTTTTTTTTTTTTTTTTCCTTAACCTATTGTGTCCCACTGCTGGGCAAAGGTCTCCCCCAAAATTTTCCAGGCATCCCGGCCTTTGGCAGTTTCCCACCACTCCTTCTCGTGAGCTTCGAGATCGTCCCGCCAACGCCTTCTCGGTCGGCCCCGTCGTCGCCTTCCGTCTTCAGGCACCCAAGGAGTTACTACGTTCGCCCACTTCTCGGGGTGCATCCGACTGACGTGGCCAGCCCATTCCCACTTGAGCTTTGCTGTTCTGCTCCCCACATCGGCAATGCCAGTTATCGAACGCGGCATGGTGTTCCGCACTCGGTCGATGCGTTTAAGACCGAGAATGCTGCGTTCCATTGCTCTCTGGCAAATCTTGAGCCTGGACTTATAACTGTTTCATAAAAAAATAACATCCTATTTTTGAAAATGGAACTTAAATTGACGATCTCTTTGGTAGAATAAATAAATGAAATAAATGCATGCAATGCGTTGCGGCTACAGAAGAAATAAAAAAAAAGACAATGGCGCGAAATCCTTAAAAAAAACTCTAATTGCAAATTCAATTGGTAGTGACCGTAATTAATTTTTCATATTGTATAGGATTATTTTATTTTCTCGCAATCGTAGTGAAAAGTAGAGTGTAGAACACGGCGCTAAAAGCCCATTAAAACTCGGTTCCTATTTACTATATAAAATACCTCGTATATAATGGGTCATTTTATCTCCTTGTATAACAATCTACTATTTCACATAAAACTTTTATAATGACCTTATTGTGTTGTATTCCAGACTCCGTCAAGTCCGCGGTATCTACATATTCGGCGCGCCGGCCACCTCGGTGGTCGCGTTCGGCTCTCAACTCTTCGATATCTTCAAGATGGGGGAACTGCTCCACAAAGACGGCTGGTCTCTCAACGCCCTCCAGTTTCCCTCGGGGTGAGTCACTCTAATCACCCACAGAAAATAAAGCCGAGCGATGTTTGTTGCTGACTCCCTAAGTTTCACCCACAGAACATAAAGCCGAGCGTTGTTTGTTGCTGACTCCCTAAGTTTCACCCAGAACATAAAGCCGAGCGTTGTTTGTTGCTGATTCCCTAAGTTTCACCCACAGAGCATAAAGCCGAGCGATGTTTGTTGCTGACTCCCTAAGTTTCACCCACAGAACATAAAGCCGAGCGTTGTTTGTTGCTGACTCCCTAAGTTTCACCCAGAACATAAAGCCGAGCGTTGTTTGTTGCTGACTCCCTAAGTTTCACCCACAGAACATAAAGCCGAGCGTTGTTTGTTGCTGATTCCCTAAGTTTCACCCACAGAGCATAAAGCCGAGCGATGTTTGTTGCTGACTCCCTAAGTTTCACCCACAGAACATAAAGCCGAGCGTTGTTTGTTGCTGACTCCCTAAGTTTCACCCAGAACATAAAGCCGAGCGTTGTTTGTTGCTGACTCCCTAAGTTTCACCCAGAACATAAAGCCGAGCGTTGTTTGTTGCTGACTCCCTAAGTTTCACCCACAGAACATAAAGCCGAGCGTTGTTTGTTGCTGATTCCCTAAGTTTCACCCACAGAGCATAAAGCCGAGCGATGTTTGTTGCTGACTCCCTAAGTTTCACCCACAGAACATAAAGCCGAGCGTTGTTTGTTGCTGACTCCCTAAGTTTCACCCACAGAACATAAAGCCGAGCGTTGTTTGTTGCTGACTCCCTAAGTTTCACCCACAGAACATAAAGCCGAGCGTTGTTTGTTGCTGATTCCCTAAGTTTCACCCACAGAGCATAAAGCCGAGCGATGTTTGTTGCTGACTCCCTAAGTTTCACCCACAGAACATAAAGCCGAGCGTTGTTTGTTGCTGACTCCCTAAGTTTCACCCAGAACATAAAGCCGAGCGTTGTTTGTTGCTGACTCCCTAAGTTTCACCCAGAACATAAAGCCGAGCGTTGTTTGTTGCTGACTCCCTAAGTTTCACCCACAGAACATAAAGCCGAGCGTTGTTTGTTGCTGACTCCCTAAGTTTCACCCACAGAACATAAAGCCGAGCGTTGTTTGTTGCTGACTCCCTAAGTTTCACCCACAGAACATAAAGCCGAGCGTTGTTTGTTGCTGACTCCCTAAGTTTCACCCAGAACATAAAGCCGAGCGTTGTTTGTTGCTGACTCCCTAAGTTTCACCCACAGAACATAAAGCCGAGCGTTGGTTGTTGCTGACTCCCTAAGTTTCACCCACAGAACATAAAGCCGAGCGATGTTTGTTGCTGACTCCCTAAGTTTCACCCACAGAACATAAAGCCGAGCGTTGTTTGTTGCTGACTCCCTAAGTTTCACCCAGAACATAAAGCCGAGCGTTGTTTGTTGCTGACTCCCTAAGTTTCACCCAGAACATAAAGCCGAGCGATGTTTGTTGCTGACTCCCTAAGTTTCACCCACAGAACATAAAGCCGAGCGTTGTTTGTTGCTGACTCCCTAAGTTTCACCCACAGAACATAAAGCCGAGCGATGTTTGTTGCTGACTCCATTAGTTTCACCCAGAACATAAAGCCGAGCGATGTTTGTTGCTGACTCCCTAAGTTTCACCCACAGAACATAAAGCCGAGCGATGTTTGTTGCTGACTCCCTAAGTTTCACCCACAGAACATAAAGCCGAGCGTTGTTTGTTGCTGACTCCCTAAGTTTCACCCACAGAACATAAAGCCGAGCGATGTTTGTTGCTGACTCCATTAGTTTCACCCAGAACATAAAGCCGAGCGATGTTTGTTGCTGACTCCCTAAGTTTCACCCACAGAACATAAAGCCGAGCGATGTTTGTTGCTGACTCCCTAAGTTTCACCCACAGAACATAAAGCCGAGCGATGTTTGTTGCTGACTCCCTAAGTTTCACCCAGAACATAAAGCCGAGCGATGTTTGTTGCTGACTCCCTAAGTTTCACCCACAGAACATAAAGCCGAGCGTTGTTTGTTGCTGACTCCCTAAGTTTCACCCACAGAACATAAAGCCGAGCGATGTTTGTTGCTGACTCCCTAAGTTTGGTTGCGTAGACGAGACGCAGGGTTCAATATCCTACTAGTATTATAAACAAGCAGCGCTCCGCGGTTTCTCCCGCATAAAATGATACATACAGACACACGCCTATATCCCCGAAAGTGTAGGCAGAGCCTCAAATGGGCCTCTTTTCACCGTGGGTAAAAAGATGATGATGGGTGATTTCCATATCGTTGGAAATAGACGTGACAAGTGGTGAGCTCATCGCTGCCATTGCTTCCCACTACTGACTCTGCTAAAGCTTTCTTCCAGTAATAACACATTCCTTAAATAAGCTACCAGCCAGGACAAATCTTATACTAATGAATCTTACAAACAAGTCCGGGTAAATAAACAAGACCGGGTAAAAAAAAAAAAAAAAATGCCGGACAAGTTCACACAACATTATCTAGCCCCCAAGTTAACCAGAGCTTGTGTTATGGGTACTAGTTAACTGATATACTTAATACAATTCATTACATATGTAGATATTTTGTATTATACATAGAAAACACCCAGAATACCCTAAACAAATATCTGCAGGTCGCACAAATATTTGTTCCAAGGCGGGAATCGAATCCGCAACCTCCTGCGTCGCTGGCGAAACATCGCCCGCCGCGCCACAGAGGTCGATCCCGTGGGAATATCAGGATAAAAATGTGCGTTTGTTTGTTACTTCATTACACTGAAACGGCTCAACAGATTTTTATGAAATTTGGAATGGAGTTAACTGGATTCCAGGAAAAACACATAGGCACATTTTAGTTTACAAGAATAGAATATATATTTATTTGCAACAACTTTCAAAAAACTATACAAAAACTCTAAAAACTCTTTCTCTAACCCTAATGTTACAAATGTCTAATAACAAGAAAAGATAAATAAAAAATAATATGAAACTTAAATAACATTGAAATAGGTAGCAAATTAATAAGATTCTCTAATAAAATTTCTCATTTATAAATTCATGAATCGAGCAATAGAAATGATTCTAAAAAGTTTACTTCTTTATAATATTAGTTGATACAAAAACATTTATTTTGTAAATGTTAATGTAACATTGTTTCTGGGGACGGCATGGTTCGTGTACTGTGAGCGGTCTGTTCCGTTAACAGCAGCACTCCGTATTGCCTGTCTCGCAAGTATCTTCGCAATTTTGTTCGCTGAGGAAATTATTGTCGTTTCCTTCGCATCCACCATAAGTGAAAGTTTCACATTGTTTAGATGTGGTGTTGTAGAACCAACGCGGTATGGCCGCTTTGCATGGTCCTGTATCCATTGGCTGGCAGCAGACATCTAGAAATAAAGAATAGTCTTACAAATTATGTACCATTCCCCCTCTAAAAAGCTTATTTTCACTAAAAACAGTTACTAAAAAGCACTATTTTAATTTAACGACCTCTGTGGCGCAGCGGGCGAACGTTCGCCTGCGACGCAGGAGGTTGCGGGTTCGATTCCCGCCTCGTAACAAATATTTTAGCGATCTGTAGATATTTGTTCAGAGTGTTCTGGGTATTTGCTATATATAATAAAAAAATAGCTATCTTTGTAATATATTGTTTTAAGTATATCCGTTGTCTAGTACCCATAACACAAGCAGATAATGTTGTGTGAACTATTTTATTATTTTTCAAGTGTAAACCACACTTTATGGATAACATTAAATTTAAATGTAACCCAAAAATTTGTGTGAACTGTCCAGCAATATTTATTTATTTTATTTATTTATGTTTGAATTTAGAATACACCAATATATTCGACCTCCATCTCAACGGTATACAACCTCCTTTTGCAAAAAATACTCGATACAAACTCCTTGTGCAAAGAATACTCTACATACAAACTCCTTGTGCGAATAACTCCTCGAGATTTGATTGGTCGACATTTTCGCCAAGGAGTTTAGCATTAGAATAAAAACTGTTTTGTGTTCTTTGCTGTCATTAGTAAATTGGCGCTAATTTGAAAACATTAAATTGTACGAACACAAAGATTAGTATAATCGATTGAAAATGCATTCAACTGACGAAGATGTCTATTTTCCCTTAAATCTTTCTTTTTCTCGTAGTCATGGTATAAAGTATAGTATGCAACACTTGAATAAAACGTATTTATATCGACAGGATTCTAACACTTGAATCATCATGAATCACTCCAGAATCCTTCAGTTGTTCGTGATTTAATGGACCTCGCTTTAATTCCTTCATTTATTCACTGATTGCTTAATATACAATTTCGCCTCACAAGCTCGAAAATACTTTTTCCGCCTTCTAACCTCAAAGTAGCACCTTCGCCGCTTGATTTCGGGTTCTCAGGCGGAAAAATAGTAAAATCGTTCGGAAAGGCTTCATTATAAACCTCGTTACGTCCCTTGCCTTCGGTTCGGGCCGTAAACCTCTCGGTTCGTAAATATAAGCCATTCCGAACACGTATGTAATCTACTTTGTTTATTATACGAAATCTGCGTGCAAAAGAGCTTTACACTAGCGTGTTTTTTTTTAAATTCGAACCTTTCCATTCAAAAGAGGTTTTTATACCACCAGCCTCATTTTTTAAACAATGTCACTGGCCAGTATTGGAGTTGAAGATTGCACCTTAAAATAAAAACCTTTTTAAAATGTTCTATTCAATAAGATTCAAGATATTTATAAGCATATATAAGTGTAACAATTTGGTATTATAAACTAGAGCACTTGTGACTTATTTGCCCTCTACAGGCATCGCACATTTTTTAAAGGCGCTTAGTTGAACGAGCGAATCGAGTTCTCTTAGTCAACTTGGAAGAATCGGCGTTTGTATGTATGAATGTATGTATGTATGTATGTATGTATGTATGTATGTTTGTCCGAGCATAACTTCCGAACCGTTAGCCATTATCTTCATGAAATTTGATCGGGGGGTAGATAGTATTGGTACAATTTGTTTGTAATGTGAGCTATATCGATCGAGGGGGGGGGGGAGGGGGGGGGGGGGAGGGGGGGGGGGGGTTGCTGAGATATATATTAAATCAATAAAAGCTTTTATGACACAAATACTGGGAAAAGTCTAAAATTGAAGAATGAACTTGTACTCTATAAAACGATAACCAGTATAACATCCATTGTTGACCTGCCGTTTCTAGGAATTTGAACGACGTTGTAGGTCTAACTTTTCGAACCACACGTACGTATATTTTTTCGAAAAAAATAAGGTAACCTACCTAAATCGCGTGTATTCGCGAGGTCTCAGTTCGGGGCGAACCACTAGTTAATAATAACTAAACTGCAACTTAGTTTCTTACTAGGTAGTACCATAAACTAACTTTAGTTAGTCTATGGTAGTAGTTAGGTACTACAACTAGAACAACTAACTACTAAGTTTGGACTAATACAAAGATTAGTTACTACATTCATCAAGTTGTACATTGTAGCATATCTAAAAAAAAAAATTGGTTAATTTACGTTATGCCTCAGTGCCATGTTTTATTAGCTTCCACCCGTGGCTACGTTCGTGTTATGTGTAGTTCCACAACAGCTGGACGGATTTGGATGACATTTGGAATAGGAAAAAGAGCTGGACTCCTGGAAAAACACTTCTTTTTTTAATTCTGTTATTCCCACGGGTTCGAGACTTATGCGGGTAACACCGCGGGGCGCAGCTAGTCCGACAGAATATAATAAGCTTGTGTAAAAAAGTGTATCTCATTTTAATTTCAAATGGTTCGTTTGCAGATAATTTAAGGAGGAATTTTATTTTGAATCCCATGATATCATAAATGTCAAATTCATTCAAATTAAAACAAAAATGGTTAGAAATACTAGCTGAATACCCGAAAACTGAATACCGGTTTTCTTCCCTTTTAGGGGTTGAATTTACAAAATTCCCTTCTTAGTGTGTGGTTTTGCTACAAAAGGACTCTCCAAGTTTCAGCTTTCTAGGTCCACTCGGCGATGATGTATTAATAAGTGAGTCAGTCAGTTAGTCAGGTGAAGCCCTTATATAGGTATAGATTATTTATTTTTATTTTATTTTATTTGGAAAACAAACAGTATATACATCTAATAATTACAATATTAATAATCACAATTATAAAAACTAATTACCATTAACGTATCTGATTCATCTGGATTGAGCTATAGGCTACTTTTTATCCCGTAAATACGCGAGCGAAGCCGCGGCCGGTCACTAGTCACATCACACTAATATTATAAATGCGACAGTTTGTGTGTGAGTGTGTTTGTTACTTCTTCACGCTGAAACGGCTGGACGGATTTGGATGAAATTTGGAATAGATATAGCTGGACTCCTGGAATAACACATAGCCTATTTTAAATCCCGAAATTCCCATGGGATCGAGACTTACGCGGGTGAAACTTGTAAATAATAAATATTCACTCACCTTCATCCGCTAGCGCCAAGGCGATGGCGACGATTAGTACGATAAAGATAATTCTCGTCATGACGCGCGCTCGCCGAGGACTCGACTTGAACCAAGCATACACCCTCGCGTCGACGCTATTTATATGGATACCAACGAGCTAGGGCGACGTGGCGGTGGCGTGGCGCGGACGATATGTCACGTCGCGATATAAACTGCCAACAATCGCGCGTCGCCGTCGTCTGGAGGTGACACTCCTCCTTCGGCAAAAGCGACCGTATGCGTCCAGGTCTGGGCAAAATACATGCTTTGCTTTAATTCAGGGGTTCCCAAAGTCGGCGATAATGCCCCCTTGTGGGCGGTGCAGGCCTAAAGGGGGGCGGTAAGAGACCCAGAAACAAAATGGGGGCGTCAAATCAGACACACTTTCGCATTCTAATAATTATTGGTATTCCTAGATAGGTCATTTTCGTAGATAATAGACCGCGGGTCAAGTTTTTGTTAAATAACCCGATTTGTGCATGTCTAATATCCGCTAATAATAGCTCACATAAAACAAGGGGGCGCTAAAAAATAATTATGGGGGCGCTAAAAAATAATTTATTCTCAAAGTGGGCAGTAGACAAAGTTGACTTAAATTGAAATACAAATAAAAAAATACTGTATCGCAAGTAATTAAAATACGAAATGCAAAATATCTTTAAGTAAGGTATTTGAAATATAAAATACAAAATACAGTAGTTTAGCTATTTTTAATTGAAATACGAAATACAAATGACAAAAGACAAAATAAGTAATCTTAGCTTGACATTGACAATTCGACTTAAATTTTTTTGCGTTCTGTTGGCCATTTTTGACGTACAGTACAGTCATAGCGTACATTATAAATAACAGGTGCAGTGTTGCCAATTCTAATAGCTGCTTTACCATCATTACACTCTCGCCTCGCACTCACACTCGCGATCGCTAAATGAAGGTTAAATGTATTTTGAAGCCTCAACTATTTGAAATACTAATTACAAAATACCTCGGCGTCAGGTATTTGAAATACGAATTACATTTTAAGGAAGTAATTGAAATACAAATACCAAATACGTATTTGTATTTCAATTACGTATTTTAATTACAAGTATTTCAAATATGTGGCCCTACCCTGCGTCATTTGACTGTCCGTCCAAGCCACGTTCGCGCCCGACGTCACTTCATACAGGGTGTAACATAATACCGATGGTATTCTACACATCATGGCGAATAACTTTAGTTCTAAGACTCATTATATTTCGAAGTTTTTTCATTCATGTAATGCCTCATTATAATCCTGAAATTCAGCCAGAAATTCATGAAATTCCACCATAAATGTACCTAACACAACATGAGACAGCCCTACGTAAGATACCTGAACGTATCGTAACGTCCTCATGTTGTGTTGGGTACATTATTGGAGAAATTTCAGGATTTTTACGAGGCATTTCTTGAATGAAAAACTTCGAATTTTAAAAAGTCGTGGAACTAATTTATTGGCGATGCATGATGTGTAGAACACCCCCTCCCCGGGCTCATAGGGGGTAATATGTTACACCTGTATAAACCGCGCATTACGGCGCGTTCACATACAACGTCCGTTTTACAGGTTCGTTTAAACGTAATGTTATTAGCATATGTCGGTGTATGAGCGAGTTCACACAGAATACAGTATTCCGGATCCAGTAATCGATCCGGAATACTGTAACGCGTAACGCGCCCTTATGTACACTTCCGAGCGACGCGATAGTCGACGACACTCGCCGCGCGTTAGTAACTCATCTGTCGCCATATTCAATTTAAAGTCAAAGCGCTTTGAAACTTGGTTCGTTACGTCATACATTTTACAAATCATTATAATCATCATCATCATCGGCAGCCTCTAGACGTGCTGCTGGACGAGTCATCCCCCAATTAATGCAATAGGGGGGATACGCCACCACTTATCATTATTCTTGGCAGGCAGATTTGGTGAACGCAGTATTGCTGTTGAGTACTCAGGTTGATGCTGCTCATTCGCTAGTGTAATACCTTAGTCTGCTTTTACGACATCCACGGGAGGAGACGGTTCATAGGCTGGACATACCACAACAATAGGCCGGACACACAACAGCAAATAATTATACCGTGTATTCAACTCTAATTGTCCTTAGAATAGTTAGTGTTTTTTGTCTTTTGCATTGACAAGAAGTTTTAAATTCGATCGAGAGACAGAACACAGTGAACACAAGTAATTAATTTTGTAAAAATTAAAAAAACTCTCTACGCAATGAAACGGCTGAACCGATTTTGATCAAATATAGCTAAGAACACTACCGACAAATTCACCTTTCAAACAAAAAAAAAAAACTAAGTCGTTTCATCCGTTTGGGAGCCATGATGCCACATACAGACACAAACACACACCTACACACACATACACACACAGACACGTCAAACTTATAACACCCCATCGTTTTTGCGTCGTGGGTTAAATACAAGGATCCAAAGGAGTCCAAGGGTATTCCGCGTTTACTTTTAGGTTATATATAGTCCACATTTAGTAGGATAGTCTGATGCGAAAGTTTGTGAGTGGTGAGTGTGTGCGTGTGTTTGTTACTTCTTCACGCTGAAACGGCCCGACGGATTTGGATGAAATTTGGAATAGAGATAGCTTAACTCCCGGAATAACACATAGGCACATTTTTATCCTGATATTCCCACGGGATCGAGACCTATGCGGGTAACACCGTGGGGCGTTGCTAGTAGTATATACGAATAGAATATAATCAATATATATAAAATCGTTGCGTGACTGACTGTCAACACACAAACTAAACCGTAAGTCATAGAGCCCTGAAATTTGGAAAGTACGTTCCTTTTGTAGTCTAGGGGTGCACTAAGAAAGGAATTCCAGAAATTAAATCACTAAGGGTGCAATGCGGGTGTTGAAATTTGTATGGAAAAATACACGCGGACGATGTCGCGGGCATTCCACTAGTAGAATATATATTTATTTCAAAAAACTATACAAAAACATCCGGTCAAACCAAAAACATCTAAGACCATTACAAATGTTGCTTGCGATTTCAATGAATATAGTTTCGATTTCGTATCGAGCCTAAAATTATGCTTTTCATCACGCTTTTATTAGCTTCACTGAACAAACAAATTTCGGAATCAAATTGTCGACAACTTCCCGATATCCAAATGAACTGAAATTTGTCATACCTGTCAAGTTCCGATGACAATACAATATTATGGTGACAGCGAGCTTGCCTGATGATGGAGACCAACAAACGAAGTTTACCTCTTTATTTTTTGTATCCTGCTTTATGGCGATGTGTTTTAGTAACAATTATCCAATTTGCTGTCCGATTCTATCCGTTTTTTCATTGTATGCGTCCAGTGAGTCATCTCTCAATCTTTCTCTGTGAATCTTTCCACTAGACTTTGAATAATGTAAAAATGTACAAAATGTGTGTATGTATGTTCTTTTCAGTTTTTAAAATGTAAGGCTACCCGTTCCTTGCAACTGTATAATATTCAAGTTTATTATTTTTCAAGTGTAAACCACACTTTATGGATAATTTTATGTGCGTGTTTTATGAGTCACATATAAATTTAACGTTATCGATAAAGTGTGGTTTACACTTGAAAAATGATATAACTTTGATGGCAGTGGTGTCATCTCTTGTCAATGGTTCGAACTAATTTCGGACTTTGAACAGGTTTCCAATGAAATCTGTAGATGGTTGGAACGAAAATTTTCAGGTAACATTTAAAATTAATGTGTAATATTACATACATAAACACATACAAGCTCGGCTTACCTTGGGGCTAGATAATGTTGTGTGAACTTTGTCCAGCATTATTTATTTATTTATTTTATTTATTTTATTTATTTACATACATAAACTCACGCCTGCTTCCCGGAGGGGTAGGCAGAGACCACGGGTTTCCACTTGCTACGATCCTGACACACATCTTTTGCTTCATTCACACTCATCACATTCTTCATTCATGCTCGTCGGTTACTCTTGACCTGGCCTTTTCCAGAACGTCTCTGATCTGGTTTGAATTCGTTCGCCGAGGTCTTCCCCTTCCCATTGTCCCATTCACGCTCGTCTTGTGTACCCGTTTCGTCAATCTACTATCGTCCATCCTTTCTAAATGCCCAAACCATCTGAGCATACCTTTCTCAATCCTAGACACTACGTCTTCTTTAATTTCACAACGCTCTCTTATCACACTATTCCTTATTCTATCTCTCAAAGTCACACCACACATACTTCTCAAAGCTCTCATCTCCACTGCGTTTATTCTACTTTCATGTTTCTTCTGCCATGTATAATATTAGTTGATACAAAAACATTTAATTCATTTATTTTCTAAATATTAATGTAACATTGATTCTGGGGACTGGCATGGTTCGTGTTCTGTGAGCAGCCTGTACCGTCAAGTGCAGGACGCCGTATTTCATTTCACGCAAGCCGCTTTGCAAATGTCTTCGCTGAGGAAGTTGTTGTCGTTTCCATCGCATCCACCATAATAGAACTGTTGACATGCGTCAGCCGTGGAGTTGTAGAACCAACGCCGCTCGGACGCGCGGCACTGTCCTACCACTTTTGGCTGGCTGCAGACATCTAGAAAGAAAAAATATATTACACTAGACGACCCGCTAGCGATTTCGTCCGCGCGTTGTCAGAAACTTTTTTTGTTTTTTGTACTAGGTTTTTTACACAAAAAAGCTCTACTACTACTAAAAACGACTTGTACCACTTGCTTCCACTACGTGCATGTCTAAATTAGGTTTGGGTGGCTGGTGTGTTGGCCCAAGAATAGACCCCTCCATCTCCTCCCGTGGATGTCGTAAAAGCCGACTAAGGGATTATTGACTAAGCTCTACTACTACTAAAACTACCCCCCCCGCGTTCTAACTTCCCCGGCGTTCAGACAGCAAATTTAACATCAATAACCACGCCGTGAAACGACTTTTGAAACGACACCACACTCAAGTTTTCAAATTAGGGGTCCCATTTTAACCTTAAGGTCCTGAAAATATTTTAATCTTAACAACTATACCGTGAAACTAACTAGTCTTTCCTGATGACTATAATCTGGGTCTCTTCAAGTTTAGAGTGAATAGGTGCCTTCTAGACCTTTGTGCTCCATCTTCGGCCACATCGTCACTGACCAACAAGTGAGATCGTGGGCAAACAAAGGTCTATCAACGTAAAAAAAAAACAGTGTAATGGCTGCCTAAATGTCAAAGTTTATAAGTACATTATTTTACATACATTATTAATAAAGTATTTGCATGTTTGTTACTCAATCACGCCGAAGTAGTAGTAGAGCTTTTTTGTGAAAGAGTTCGTCCGGGAAAGTACTACCACCATACCTATTTCTGCCGCAAAGCAGTAGTGCTCGCATTGCTGTGTTCCGGTTTGAAGGGTAAGGGTACCGGTGAAATTACAGGCACATTTTTTTTAAAATCTTTTATACACCTTTGTTTGACCACGATCTCACTTGTTGGAAAGTGACGATGTGGCCGAAGATGAAATTTTCATCTTTATATGTCTCAGAGTGGCGGGCGTAGTGTAATGCCACATAGGGCGCGTCCTAGGTGGACGTGACTTGTGGGATAATGCACTGTTCATAAGCAGAGGATACCACTTAACATCAGGTGGGCCATCTGGTTGTACCGTCATTCAAGTAGTATAAAAAAAAAAAGGCTGAATCGATTCCAAAGAAATTTGGTATACAGATAGATTATGACCTGGATTGAGCTACTTTTTATCCCGTTAAAACGCGAGCGACGCCGCGGCCGGTCACTAGTAAATAATAAATATTCACTCACCTTCATCCGCTAGCGCCAAGGCGATGGCGACGATTAGTACGATAAAGATAACTCTAGTCATGACGCGCGCTCGCCGAGGACTCGACTTGAACCAAGCATACACCCTCGCGTCGACGCTATTTATATAAATTTATATGAGTCCGAGCCACGTCCGCGCCCGTCGTCACTTCATCAGAACCAGCGCCTTATGTACACTTCCGAGCGACGCGATAGTCGACGACACTCGCCGCGCGTTAGTAACTCATCTATCGCCATATTCAATTTAAAGTCAAAGCGCTTTGAAACTTGGTTCGTTAGTTCATACATTTTACAAATCATTATCATCATCATCATCATCATCTGCAGCCTCTAGACGTGATCCTGGACGAGTCATCCCCCAATTAATGCAATGGGGGGGATACGCCACCACTAATCACCACGCTTGGCAGAAAATGGCAGGCGGATTTGGTGATCGCAGTATTGCTGTTGAGTACTCAGGTTGATGCTAGTGCCCCTGGTGTAATCCCTTAATTGGCTTTTACGATATCCACGGGAGGAGACGGAGGGGTGTACTGTTAGGCCGGACACCACAGAAAATAATTATACCGTACTACCGTACTAATAATAAACTCCCATTGTTCTTAGAATAGTTACAGTGTTTTTTGTCTTTTGCATTGACAAGCAGTTTTAAATTCGATCGAAAGAGACAGAACACAGTGAACTATTTCCAAGGATATTCCGCGTTTACTTTTAGGTTATAGTTTAGACTCTAAAATATATAATTATTTGTAATATACAAAACTGGGGCGGTGCTAGAAAGTGAGAAGCAATTAAATGGTACCTATAAATCCTATAAATCCTACTAAAATTAAACAATATTAATATATTGTTAGACGACCTCTGTGGCGCAGTGGGCGTCGCGTCGGTTTGCCTGCGACGCAGGAGATATCTGCAGATAGTTGTTCTGGGTATTTTCATGAGAAATTTAATTTAAATTAAATTGCATGACTAAGATTGTAGATGTGACGCTGCTGTTAAAGGGCATTTTACAATAAAGTTACTTAAATGAAAATCAATTAATTAATATCAAATTAAGCAAGTTAAATTCAGTAAATCAAGTTAGAATAACGTGCGATGACTGTCGTCTCAATTGCGTTTCTCGGAAGTGCACTTTGTGCTGTTGTTGTTTAGGCAAATAGGTACCTAGTGTTCTGGGTCTACTGGTTTACGACTCTTGAAAGTTGTTTATAGCTCTAATTAAAAGTGCATCGTTTGACATTTAATCGAATGTGACCTTGAATACGAAACTAGCTCATACACTCATTGAAGAATTGAAACTATCGTGGTTGATATTCGCTGGTCCACCGTCGAACGCGGTCGCGGGCGGTGCTCATGATGAAGAGGCTTCTGAACTCAGTCTCGAAACGTCAGCAAAGTGACGAATAATAGTGGAAATTGCCATCTTCGGTGGAAATATTTATGGGTAAACCCTTTAAATTTAAAAAAAAATTGGTACTACACAATGCCTGAAGAGTAAAGTCTTCGATCAGTGCGTCCTATCACTAATGACCTAATGGTGCCGAGACGTGGACACTCACGGTAGGGCTAATCAACCAGTTCAAGGTTGCACAGCGAGCTATGGAACGGGCTATGCTCGGAGTTTGATAAAATCCGCAATGAGATTATCCGACAGAGAACTAACGTCATTGACGTAGCACGCCGGATTAGCAAGCTGAAGTGGCAATGGCAGCAACCGTTGGAGTAAGCGAGTTCTTGAGTGGAGACCGCGTCTTAGCAAATGTAGCGTGGGGCACCCTCTGGTTAGGTGGAGCGATGACCTACGAAAAGCGGCGGCAGAAAGTGGATGAGAAGAGCCGAACACCGGGCTCAGTGGCGCGTATTGGGAGAGGCCTATGTCCAGCAGTGGACTAGAGTGAACTTATGATGATGAGGCTACCTACCTGCTGTCATTATTTACTCGAGTTTTCGTATATTAATGCTTCTTTTCTAGTTGAATGTAGTATTTAATGAAATAACAATTAAAACTATAAACACTTGTGCTCATACAATAACTCTTATTTGAACATGTGTCACTGTTTTTTATTTGTCAGTTATAAAAGCAAAGCGTAACGTCGCATGCCTTTCTATCTTCTAAAGGTTACATTTCGAGGAATGCTCCCAGTAACTACATGATCTGACCACTTGCAGCAGACGCACGGCTCGGTACCATCCTTACCTCATTAGTATACCTCTATTCGTACTAAACGTTTGTCCTGGCTGCTAGCTTATTATGGAATGTGTTATTACTGGAAGAAAGCGTTAGCAGAGTCAGTCGAGGGAAGCAATGGTGGCGATGAGCTCACCACTTGTCACGTCTAAATTCCACGATGATGCAACCCACTGTGCAAAGAGGCCCATTGAGGCTCTGCCGACTTATGTATGTATGTATGTATGTTACATCGCTCGATCGCAGTCTTATGTCCTACACACACATTTGACGCGAGTCCCGACGTTTTTTTTATTTTTTCTTTGGTAGACCCTCGTTTGACCTCTATCTGACCTGTTGGTAAGTGACGATGTGGCCGACGTTGGAGCACCAGCGTCTAGAAGGCACTTATTCACTCTTGCCTTAAAGATACCCATATTATAGTTTTCAGGAAAGACAGACGACGGCAACTTGTTCCATTCCTTAGCTGTTCGCATTACAAAGGTGGAAACGTAACGCTTAGTCATCTGTTTATATTTAGATAGATAGATATATAGAAAATACTTTATTGTACACCTTAATAAATAATAATACGAACAAAAAGAAACAAAACTTAACTATATAATTAAAAGTACAATGGGCGGTCTTATCGCTTAGCAGCGATTTCTTCCAGACAACCTTTGGATGGAGTTAAATTTATACGTTAGGAAGAATGGCCGGGGGTGTATGTATATTATAGGTACAAAAGAAGTGAAAAAATAATTAAAGACAAGTACCTATCTATTAACTAACAACATAAACTAGTAAAAAAAAAAATACAATATTACACATACATACCATAAATACTTAAACTACAGTAAAATAATACATACAGATACATAAATACATAAATACACATACGTACTTATACTGAAGTGAAGGTAAATAATACCATAAGAAGCAATGTAGGACTAGTAGTTTTAGTAGTAGTAGAGCTTTTTTGTGAAAGAGTTCGTCCGGGGAAGTACTACCACCATACCTATTTCTGCCGCAAAGCAGTAGTGCTCGCATTGCTGTGTTCCGGTTTGAAGGGTAAGGGTGCCGGTGAAATTACAGGCACATGAGACTTTTCACCTTTATGTCTCAGGGTGGCGGGCGCAGTGCAATGCCACATAGGTTGCGTCCTAGGTGGACGTGATCTATGAGGTAATGCACTGTTCATAGGCAGAGGTTACCGCTTAACATCAGGTGGGCCTCTTGCTTGATCCGTCATCCAAGTAGTTTAAAAAAAAAAAAAAAAAAAAAAAAAAAACAGTAGGAACGTGTTGTATGACGTGGCCGGGGTTTGCTTAAACTAAACCTTATCTCCTTGTCCACAGGATCCATATTTGCGTGACGCATGCGCACACTCAGCCCGGCATCGCCGACAAGTTCATAGCAGACGTGCGCAAGGCGGCCGAGACATGCCTCCTATCGTCGACCGGCCCGGTGCAGGGCAAGGTAAGCTTTAATGCCATAGATATTAGGTTGCCTTTCCATTGTCGTTCGCTGACTCAACATAATAAGCATGTCGAAGTGGCAACGGGCAAGCCATCGAACGTGACCGTGGACCTCGGTGCCTAACTCGCTACGCTAATTGGCTGTAGCTTAGCTACCTTCTGATAGCTTCCCAAGAAAGCGTTTGGGCCACAGACCATATATCAAGATAGACACAGCGAACACGTAAAGGAGGCGGGCAACCGCTGACCCAGGTCAAAAATAAATGAAGCAGGGTCCCGTCATGGAAGTAATTAGTACGGTTCTAAATGTAGTGTTTTGTCAAAATTTTCTAAAGAACTTGTATATTTTTAGAAGTTGGGAAGCAAACTTTGTATTTCTAAATGATTAGATAAATCAACTCATTGCATTTGCGTAAAACAAAACGCAACAAGCTTCATTACTTCCCACAATTTCTACGCAAGAAATTAAATTAGCTTTTTTATTATCTTAACATATTATATCAATAACCAAAACTATCTCAACTGTATGTTACGTTAGCCAACAAAGTTGCGTCAAACAATGCATGGGGAGTTGCCCATGTTAACTAACTAACTAACTTGCTAACTAACTCAAACTAACACTCACTAACTTGCTCAAATTTGCCCCAATGTCACACGCCATTCGTTTAGTAATATTCTCTCAGAGAACAATGTTGAAATTTTTTGTCATAGCTTGCCGAAGCTCATGGAAATGGCACAGCTTGTTTTAGAGAATATTTAATGCAAGTAGTTAGTGTTAGTCATTATTGTGTGTCTATCCTCGGTGGGCGTTACCTACTTATTCTAAGCTTGGTTGTTTTTATTTTTTATTGTTATATAATTGTGTGCATGCAACATCGCTTTGGATTTCTGTTATGCTGTTGTACTTGTTTCTTAATAAATAAATAAATAAATAAATAATAAATGTTCTTTGTACGAAACCAAGCGCCCTGCATTATTTTGTGCCTGCTATGCTACGAAATATCTCCATTAGCACGGCTAGCTGTTTTCGAAGAATTTTTACAGTTAACTTTGGCCCAATAAGCAATGGCGCCGATGAGATTACCACTTGTCAAGTCTATATCCCCGCGATGGTGCAACGTACTAATCCCCTAATACCCTGTTCATAGGCAGAGGTTACCGCTTAACACCAGGTGGGCCATCTGCGTGTTCAGTCATTCAAGTATTATAAAAAAAAGTACTTTGAAAAGAGGCCCACTGAGGCTCTGCTTATCCTTTCGGGAAAAAGGCGTCATGTCTAAGTATGTTGTTGGTAGATCCCTGTACCTACTATGATCATCATCACTGTTTTGCCCTTTTCCCAATTTATTTGTGGTCGGCGCAGTACGTCTCTTATCTTCCACTCTCCCCTGTCAGCCGTCACCTCATCATTCACTCCCTTCTCATTCATATCATCTCACACGCAATCCATCCATCTTTTCTTAGGTCTTCCTCTTCCCTTCCATCCACTAACATTCATATTCATAACTTTCTTAGTACATGCGTTTCATCCCTCCTCATAACATGCCCATACCAAGCTAAACGATTTCCTTTCAACTTTTTTATACTATAATGTACGTTTTTTTTTTACTACTTGGTATGACTGATCAAGGAGATGGCCCACCTGATGTTAAGCGGTATGAACAGTGCATTGCCTCATAGGTCACGTCCATCGAGGACGCACCCTATGTGGCATTGCACTGCGTCCGCCACCCTGAGACATAAAGATGAAAAGTCTCATGTGCCTGTAATTTCGCCGGCACCCATACCCTTCAAACCGGAACACTGTAATACGAGCACTACTGCTTTGCGACAGAAATAGGTATGGAGGTAGTACTTCAGGTAGGAGTGGAATACACTACCGTCGTCTGTCTTTCTTGAAAACTATAATCTGGGTCTCTTCAAGGCTAGAGTGAATAGGTGCCTTCTTGACCATTGTGCTCCATCTTCGGCCACATCGTCACTTACCAACAGGTGAGATCGTGGTCAAACAAAGGTCTAACAAAGTTAAAAAAAAAAAAAAACCGGGTGAACCCTAAAAAAAGCTCACACCTTACCTTATGTGCAAAAATTTCACAAAAAAGCTCTACTCCTGGTACTATAATGTATTTCGTTAATGTTTCAGATGGCGATATACGGCGTGGCCCAAGGCATCTCGGACAGAAGTCTCGTCTCAGATATTACGAAGTACTTCATAGATTCAATGTACTACCTACCCAAGCCAGAGGATCACAAACACTAAGTTACTACGATAACAAGTCAAAATACCAAGGAAACTGCGCGTAAAGATAATTGACGTGGTGAAATACTGAACTAACATTAGTGCACTAAGAAAATCCCGATATTCACCCACAAAAGGGGTGCGGTATTGAAAAAAAACCCCATTGAAATCAAATCAACCATTTCGGAGCTGACAACATACAGATAAACACACTATAGACTTTTTAGGGGTTAAAAAGCTCTACGCGAACCTTAAAGAGTATTGACGCGGTGAAAAACAGAACTAAAATCGTGAAGTACATCCCCTAAGGGGGTGCGGTATTGAAGTTTGTATGGCTAAAAACCGCATTGAAATTAGAGCAGCCGTTTCTGAGCTGACAACAGACAGATAAACACACTATGGACTCTTTTAGGGGGTTAAAAAGCTCTACGCGAACCGTAAAGAGAATTGACGCGGCGAAAAACAGAACTAAAATCGTGAAGTACATCCCCTAAGGGGGTGCGGTATTGAAGTTTGTATGGCTTAAAACCGCATTAAAATCAGAGCAGCCGTTTTGGAGCTGACAACAGACAGATAAACACACTATATTTACTTTTTTAGGGGGTTTAAAAGCTCTACGCGAACTGCAAAGAGATATGGCGCGATGAAAAACGGAACTAAGATTGTGCACTCACAATCCCGAAATTCACCCCCTAAGGGGGTGCGGTATTGATGTTTGTATGGCTAAAAACCGCATTGAAATCAGAGCAGCCGTTCCGGAGCTGACAACAGACAGATAAACACACTATGTACTTTTTTAGGGGGTTAAAAACCTATACGCGAACCGTAAAGAGAAATGACGCGGTGAAAAACAGAACTAAAATCGTGAAGTACACCCCTAAGGGGGTCCGGTATTGAAGTTTGTATGGCTAATAACTGCATTGAAATCAGAGCAGCCGTTTCGAAGCTGACAACAGACAGATAAACACACTATGGACTTTTTTCAGTCGGGATTTAAAAAACTACGCGAACGAAATCGAGGGCATTCCACTAGTAAAATATGAATCTTAGAGCTTAGATGTCATGTAAAAGATTCATCATCATCATTGGCAGCTCAAATAATAGCCCACTGCTGGGTATAGGCCTCCTCCCTCAAACGCCACTCCAAACGGTTCTGAGCGATTCGCATCCAGGTCTTTCCCTCTACGGCCTCTATATCACCCGCCCACCTGGCTGATGGTCTGCCACGGCCTCTAATGCTCCCTCTCGGTCACCACTCGGTCAGGGCCTTACACCACCTGCCGTCACCAGATCTGGCCAAAAAGATAATCAACTCTTTATTGCACCCGGACTTGTTTGTAAGATTCGTTGGTATAAGATTTGTCCTGGCTGCTTGCTTAAGGAATGTATTATTACTGGAAGAAAGCGTTAGCTGAGTCAGTCAAGGGAAGCAATGGCGGCGATGACCTCACCACTTGTCACGTCTTTTTTACACAATGGTGCAACCGACATCCACGGGAGGAGACGGAGGGTTCTATTCTTAGGCCGGACACACCACACACATAATAAATAACAACATACTTATATTATCTTACAAACTAGTTCACGGTGATACAAAGGGCGGCCTTATCGCTAAGAGCGATCTCTTCCAGGCAACCTTTGGATGGACACTATTGTAAAGAACTCGGCTAAGATAATAAGCGTATAAGCGATATGTAGCGTATTCAGCGTATTATTATCGAGCATGGTTGTTTTTGTAGTTCAACTATATTTAAAGTATTTCTATCAATGTTTTTATGTAAAACTGGTTATTGGTATAGGCACAGATAAAATAATACTATACATATAGGTTTACTTTTAATACGAAGTTAGAAACGGTGTTGTTATTAATTACCTTTTAAAAAGGCTGGACCGATTTTGATGAAATTCACATTACCTATTTGTAGATACATAAAACCTATGCAGAAATTACGTAAGACTAAATACATGATGTTAAAAACATTTATGTAGGTATTTGTTTAAAAAAAAACTAATCTAAATTATTCTTTGTTGTATTTGGTGTTGTTGTTAATTATGTATTAACTTTTAAAAAGGCTGGACCGATTTCGATAAAATTCACATCACCTATTTGTAGATACATAAAACATAAAATCACATAAGACAATTAAAATACATGATGTTGTTAATGTTTAATGTTAATTTGAAAAACTTACCTAAGTAAATTATTCTTTATAATATTTGATATATTTATAAATATAACGGATCTAAGGGTCGAGTTACACTACATCGCGTCCTTCAGTATCGTGGACCTGTCGTTATATACGTAGTGAGCGTATTTTGAGTAGGATGACAACTGAATGCATATGTCTAGGTCATACTTACCTCATTAGCACTACTCTATTTGCACTAAACGTTTCAGTTCTCCCTTTATAATGCTAACTGCTAAGGAGTGGAATACACTATATACCGTCGTCTGTCTTTCCTGAATACTATAATCTGGGTCTCTTCAAGTCTAGTGTGAATAGGTGCCTTCTAGACCTTTGTGCTCCAGCTTCGGCCACATCGTCACTTACCAACAGGTGAGGTGAGATCGTGGCCAAACAAAGGTCTATCAATGTAAAAAAAATATGCGATCGAACGCTTATGCCATATGAGATGATAGCTCGGTGCTGAATGACTCGATATAGTATAGCTTGACCTTGTATTATAAGTCTGTATTTTATATATAAAAGGTGTAGGTAAAATCTCGGAAGGCAAGTTTTGACAAGCGCCCATCAAAGCGCTGTCGTTATTCGATAGCGTCGAGTTCTTTGGAGATGATATTTGCTTTCCGACGCTAATAATGTTTATTTAATGTGGTTTCTTTTTCATTCTAACATATTTTACCAAATATGGGAGAAAATAGTATAATTTTACACTGAAATGACTGTTGTTGGCTTTTATATTGATTTGCGGTAAATCAAATTTGGTTGAAGAAAAGACTGGGTTAATAGGGAAAATAACATCGAAATTACTTGTATGGATTAAAATTACGATGTTATTTTCGATATTAATCCACTGTTCATTTCATTGTTACATTTCAGTGTACAATTATACTCTGTTCGCCCATATTTGGTAAAATACGTTAGTATTTTAACACAGCAACCACCTTAAGTTAGGTATTTATGTGGTATTGGTACTTTAAACACAATTTTGTAATCACAATCAATTTCCTAATTCTTAATGTGATATTTATTTTGTACATAATTTTGTATTAATTGTATATTTGTATAAAATAACATATTTCAATAAAGGCCATAATTATTCTTATATTTTATTTTATTTTTCGAAGTAGTGTATGCGAGACATATAGCGAATAAGCTGTATTTATTATCTACAAGAAGACCTCTGTAGCGCGTCGAACGAGTAGCCGGCTGAGATGTGAAAGGTTGCGGGTTCGATTCCCGCTGCGGGACAAATGTACATATTAACATAATAATTATATTACATATAACATCGTAATTTTAATCCATACAAGTAATTTCGATGTTATTTTCCCTATTAACCCAGTCTTTTCTTCAACCAAATTTGATTTACCGTATGATCTGCAAATATTTAATCCGGGTTTGGGTGTTATAGTACCATGGTACTCGTAGTTCCTGATACGCACGACACAGGAGATCCTAGTGTGGGATCAGGACTATGTGTGTGACTGTTGGGTGTTTTATTTGGGGAATGTTGCTGTAATTTAGCCTATGAATCAAGTCGACAAGAGTCTCCGTCAAGCATCGGAGGCCGCAATGGTCTAAGCCATAGTCCATAGTCATAGTCCAGTTTAAAATGGTGGCAGAAAAACCGAGGTTTTGGAGAGTAAAATCTACCAATCCGAAAGATAAGAAATATCTTTCGGCTACTTTTATTTTATTTCTTTTCCTAGTGTTTTCTTGAGTTATTTTGTGTTATTTTGGTGGCATTTTAACTAATGTAGCTCGTTTAAAAAGCACAAGTGTAGTGAAATGAAATGGAAGGGAATTGCGTGACTTTTGAAATTGGTGGAAATTGTCTACCAAAGTTTTAGTCAAATTGGCCACCGTTTTACTAAAACATGACTCGACTGTGACTTTGACGACTTGGAAGGAGTGTAACGTTGCAAAATATATTGAAAATACAATATAGTGAAAATACACATACTTACTTGAAAATGGCAAAAGCCCAAGCCATGCGGCGCCAATTATAATGAAAAAAAAAAAAAAACAATGACGCCAATGTCAGGTCTAGATATTAATTTGTAATTAAATTAGTCAAGTAGCCGGGGATTTTCAATCTGCCATTTTTGAAAAAAACTTCGTCATTTTCATTTAATTAAATTTTAATGTGTTTTTTCGAGTTACTTCGTTTAGTTTTAGTGGCATTTTAACCGGTGTAACTTGGATAAATAGCACATGTGTGATGTAGTGAAATTTTAGTGTATTGCGTGTCTTTTGCAAATGATGGTTTTTTTCCTGTAAAAACTATTTTTTTCTGCCACTATTTAAACTGGGTTATGACTTGACGGAGACTCTTGACGACTTGACTATAAAAATATAATTAATTATCACTTGACATTGGCTAAATTGTTTGGAGCACTCCTCAGAAGCCATTATATGAAGAAAAAAAAAGAAGTAGTCAAGTCGCCAAGAAAAAACCCAGTTTAAATGGTGGCAGAAAAACATAGTTTTTACAGGGAAAAATCCACCATTTCAAAAAGACACTCAAATCGCATTAACAATAGGTACACTGAAAAACTACATCACACATGTGCTATTTATCTAAGTTACGAGTATATCACAGAATCCTACTAATATTATAAATGCGAAAGTTTGTATGGATGGATGTATCTTTGTTACTCTTTCACGTAAAAACTACGGGATGGATTTGGATGAAATTTAAAATGGAGATAACTGGACTCCCGGAATAACAGATAGGCCCATTTTTACCCCGATATTCCCAGGGGATCGCGACTTACGCGGGTGAAGCCGCGGGGTGCTGCTTGTAATATATATATCATAGGTTACATCGGTTAAAATGCCACCAAAATTATACGAAATAACTCGAAAAAGCAACGGCGGACCTCTATCTTTTATCGAAGGCGGACCTAGACCTATTTAGAAGAATCTGTCAACTCGTCGCGTTCTGAAACATCAAATTCTTCAAAATTACGTTCATTAGTGCCAAAATCCCAGAAACGCTGTTCTGCGCTGTTCAAAATTGTGATGCTACGGGAGAGCAAAACACAAAAATGCCCAAAATTAAAAGTCTGTTATAAAAATGCATTACATAAGTGCATTGTGTTTGTTGTGTGTGTTCGCTGCGACGCTCAGCCGTAGAGTCAACTATTGCGGCTCCAAAATGTGCGGCAATACAGACTTGCATACCTTCTGCCAGTTCCCTGTAAGTATGTACCTACCATTATTACACACTCACTGTAGGTCTGGCCCATTGGACGCTGATAAAATACACGTACCTACATGGAACGTCACCTGTTACAAGTTTATGGTCCCACAAGGCCTTAAAGTAAAGCTATAGGAATGTCTTTAGGTCTCTAGGTTGTTACATATAAAAATCTCGAAGTCCTATCAGGTGGCAAAGGTCTTATTTTAAAATAAAATAGTGGGTTAAGAATCGCAATCTAGTATTATTTATTCAACGTTCTTATGTCTAGGCAATTTAAACAATATTAGTTACACAGTACAATATGAAGTTACAGAATACAGTTCCACACTGTGGAAGGTAGTAAAGATCTTATACTAGATGGTTACTGTTACAACACCCTTGGTTCATATCACCACTAGGATAGACTATCTCCTAACCTACACGTTCCTGGCTAGCTAAACTGCAGTAGGTCTGGGAATGTGGGCGATCGTAAGTGAGCTTGAGACTATGTATTTCTTATTACTGATTTTATATTGAGACTTTTTAAAAAGGTTTCGATGAGATGCTGGGCGCCAGGGCTGACACTCCGGGGAGCATCCAGCCCGTAAGTTAGTGGAAATTACAGTGCTCCCTCGAGCGGAGAGTACGTTCAAAAACAGGTCACTCGGAAGGTGGTACAAGAAGAACTTAACTGGGTGACAGCTGAGCGTAGAAAACGGGCCGCAGACTGCTCGGACTCCCTGGTCAGGTACTGGGCTGGGTCCACCTCCGGGCCTCGTTGAAGCCACTCGAGGAGATGACTCACAGGAATAAAATCCCTCTCCGGCCGTAGCAGCGGTGGGGTTTAATAATGTAAACCGAACACCTCCTGGAATTGTGTGAAACAAGATGTTAGAATAAGCACAGAGCCAGGCGGTTATGTTTTAGAAATCCTTGGATGCCCTATGCAAAGGCGGGTAAAGATTTTGCAAAGAGAGATGCATTTGCATAGGCCCAAGGCGATAGATTATATTCAAAAGCAGTCAATTTATGGCAGAGGAGCAACATAAGCAACATATGGCGGAGACTAAGGTCCAGAGTCTCGAGCACCGCCGTAAGGTCGCATGCCTTTCGATCTTCTATAGGTTACATTTCGGGGAATGCTCCCAGGAACTTCATGATCTGATCCCACCATCTCCTTTTCATCATAGGACGAGCAGGCGCAAGGCTCGGTACCACCCTTACCTGATTAGTATACCCGCTATTCGTACTAAACGTTTCAGTTCCACCTTTATAATGCGAACTGCTAAGGAGTGGAATACACTACCGTCGTCTGTCTTTCCTGAAAACTATAATCTGGGTCTCTTCAAGGCTAGAGTGAATAGGTGCCTTCTAGACCTTTGTGCTCCATCTTCGGCCACATCGTCACTTTCCAACAGGTGAGATCGTGGTCAAACAAAGGTCTATCAAAGTTAAAAAAAAAAAAAAAAAAAAAAAGAGGAGGGCCTTGCGAATTGGCAGCAGATATCACCACATGGTGATTTAAAATTAACACATGTGGTCGACCAGTCGGTAGGTTGTTTTCCATCGGACTGGTCGGTTTGCCACTATAGTAGGGTGATACGGCTTGTATAGCTTTAGTTAAATGGAAGGAAGTAATAAATTAAAGAGATGAGCGGTTGAAAATCAAAGGTTAGGTTAAAAATTTGTAGGGTCATTGTTCTGAAATAAATGGCATGTGGCATGTTAAATGTGTCGGCATCTCAGGAGGAAAGCATTGGTGCTTCCTCCAGAAGAGCGGGACCGAGGTTATAGATAATTCACACACATGGGATGGCAAATGCAATTGAGCGGGCAGGTTGACACCGAATAGTGACAACGTGGTATGTTTAACAAAATAATAGTTATTGCGATGCATTTGGTAGGAATAATGTATGGCGTAGTCCTTGGGCTTACCAGTTAAGTGAAGGTGTCGGTTTTTTTTTTTTTTTTTTTTTTTTAACAATGATAGACCTTTGTTTGACCACGATCTCACCTGTTGGTAAGTGACGATGCGGCCGAAGATGGAGCACAAAGGTCTAGAAGGCACCTATTCACTCTAGCCTTGAAGAGACCCAGATTATAGTTTTCTGGAAAGACAGACGACGGTAGTGTATTCCACTCCTTAGCAGTTCTCATTATAAAGGTAGAACTGAAACGTTTAGTACGAATAGAGGGTATACTAATGAGGTAAGGGTGGTACCGAGCCGTGCGCCTGCTCGTCCTATGATGAAAAGGAGATGGTGGGATCAGATCATGAAGTTCCTGGGAGCATTCCCCGAAATGTAACCTATAGAAGATCGAAAGGCACGCTACCTTACGGCGGTGCTCGAGACTCTGGATCTTAGTCTCCGCCATATGCTGCTCACCAATAAGCCTGAAAGCTCTGCGTTCGATCGAGTCCAAGGCAGCAAGCTGGTGTTTGGCCGAGCCATCCCAAACGTGGCAGCAGTACTCCATACCAGCCCGGACTTGTGCTTTGTACAGACTTAAAAGCTGTCCTGGTGTGAAGTAACGCTTTACCTTATTCAGGATACCCAGCTTCATGGAAGCAGTTTTTGCCTTAGACTCGATGTAGGAGCCAAAGTTGAGAGTAGGCGTGAGTGAAACGCCTAAGAGCTCGAGGTGATCTCCTATAGCTACAGGTACATCCCGAAAGACAGGAAATTGGAGAAACTGACTTTTTTTCGCCGAGAAGAGACAAGCCTGCGTTTTCGAGGCGTTGAACTTGACTAGGTTGGCATCGCCCCAATCGGATACAGCCTTTAGAGTCAAATTCAGACGCTGCAGCATCTCATCTCTTAACTCCAGAATTTCATTCTGCCTAGCACGCGCAGTGGAAACGTATCTCTCCACAACTGTGCTGTCGTCTGCGTACCCAATGATACCGGGCATTAGCAGATCATTAATATGCAGCAGAAACAGTGTGGCAGATAGCACTGACCCCTGAGGTACCCCGGCATTTATAGCCATTTGATCCGACGAGCAGCCATCAACAACTACTCGAATGGATCTTTCCCTCAGAAAGTCTGCGAGCCAGGAACAGAATTGAACTGGCAGTCCGTAAGCAGGAAGCTTGCCAATAAGGCTAGCGTGCCAAACCCTGTCAAAGGCCTTCGAGACGTCTAATGAAACAGCCAGCGCTTCACCATATTTCTCGATGGCCTCACTCCAAATGTGCGTGGCATACACAAGAAGGTCCCCAGTAGACCGATTACGGCGAAATCCGTATTGACGATCACTGAGGAGATCGTTACCTTCGAGGTATGCAAGGAGTTTCCTATTCAGTACACGCTCCATACATTTACATAGTAGGGAGGTGACCGAGATAGGGCGGTAGTTCGAAGGGTCAGCACGACTGCCTTTCTTGGGCACAGGTTGCACGTTAGCGAGCTTCCAAGACTTGGGGACTACACCAGTTTTCAAAGAGAGGCGGAAAAGTCGCGTAAATATTGGAGACAACTCAGGGGCACAGGTTTTTAACACTACGGCCGAGATACCATCAGGACCGCTAGCTTTATTCACGTCAAGACTACGTAGCGTTATGAGCACTTCCTTTTGCTGAATGCGAATTTCTTGCATTAAAGCTTCGCACCGAGGAAGGCTGGGTGGAGTTTCGCCAGAGGTGTCAAGACGCGAAGCCTCCGCAAATTGAGTGGCAAATAAATTTGCTTTCTCAACCGCAGCGTGAGCTAGGGACCCGTCCGGTTTCAGTAGTGGGGGGAGTGAAGGGCGGCTGAAGTTCGCTTCCACCGACTTAGCCAGAGACCAGAAAGCTTTACTTCCCGCAGGGTATGCGGCAAGCTTAGCCCCCAGACGGCCAATCCGATTGAAGCGAGCCTTCCGTAACACCTTCTTGCAGGACTTGGCGGCTTTGTTATAGTCTTTCTTCTTCATCCGTGCATCCGAGGTTTTGCCGTTTCTTGCGTCAACCCAGGCTAGATAAGCCGCACGTTTTAACGCTTCCGCGCTAGCACACGTGGGACTGAACCATGGGCGAGCATTGCTTGAAGGTGATGCATCGGAGAATGGAATAAAATACTCCATTGCTCTTTTGATCACCTCCGTAACGGCATCAGCACAAACCGTCGGGTCACAAGAAGAAAAACAGGTTTGCCGCCAAGGATAAGACGCGAAGAAGTGTCGCATCTCATCCCAATCTGCTGACTTGTAACGCCACACTCGCCTACTACCTCTAGGTGAGGGATCGGGAGGCGAGTATGAAGATACAGACCTCACCACACAGTGATCTGATGTTCCCAAAGGAGGCAACACTGATACCGAGTGGCGATCCGGCTCGTTCGTCAGCAGAAGGTCCAGGCAGTTGGCTGTGTGGTCCTCAACGTCCGGAATTCTGGTTGCCTCACCGACCAGCTGAGTGAGATTTAGCGTAAGTGCAAGTTTGCACGCCTCTCTCCCAGCATGGTCGGACAACTGGTAAGGGAACAGCCACTGTTGGTGGTGGGCGTTAAAATCCCCCAGAATCACCAGTTGGGCATCAGGATAACGTTGTTGGGCCACATCCGCCGCTTCACAGATGTAGTTGAATAACCTGGTTGTCTCGTGGTCTCCAGAGTGCGATCGATATAAACCAGCATAGATAATTTTATCCATGCCGGTGTCCACCAAAGTCCATAAAACGGAGAAATCGGGTTCTTCAAGGTCACGAAGACGCAGACAGCAAATGTCCTCGCGGACAAATAAACAGATACCAGCTATGGATTTAAAGTTGTACTCCAGAGCATAGCCTGGGTATGTGAGGTATGCTGTATTGGGAGGACATTGAATCTGCGTCTCCGTGAGGAATAATAAGTGTGGCTTGGCGGTCTCTAGGTGGTGGTGGACCGGATCGAGATTGGAGTGCAGACCTCGAATGTTTGAGAGGTGCACTTGAAGCGAGAGGAAGTGCTTCCGCTGTGAGCACAACTTATTATATTTTGACTTTTTCATATTTGAAAATTTGAAATATTTGAATTTCGGTAGCTCGAAGTGTGCGTAACCACCAATAGAATAGAATAGAATATTTTTTTATTTGTAACAACACAGGTATAAACAAAATAAAACATGAAAATACACAAAATTATAGTTACATTTGCTGTTACAAAAAGGTCTCTAACTCAGCATATGCAGGTTGTAAACAACCTGCGCTGGTCTTCCGTTAGAGCCTTTTTCTAACCAAGAGAAACATAAAAAATAGCAGACGTGTACATGATACGATTAATGATACAAACAATAACAATTAACAATAACAATAGGTATATTAATTTAGCACAAGTTTGAACAAAAATAAAATAAAAATATACAATATAAAAAGAAAAACAAAACTAATAGGATAAGAATTACAATAAAATAATTAACAATTAACGTAGGTGTTATAATAAAATAATAATTATATAAATAGGTATAATAATAAGAAATATAAGTATTAATAATGATAATAATCATATAGCACTTGTATCGTGTTTGAGACATTCCTGCGTCTTCTGCCAATCGATTAGGTATTTCCTAAGCTTTATACGAAACCCTTGAACACAATGCAGGTTCCTTATCGGCGGAGGAATGTTGTTCCAACACTTAGATGCAGCGTAACGGAAACTGCCTCTAAAGGCTGCTGATCTGTGTTGCTGAGTCGATAGCTGCACCGAGCACTGTCGGGGCCCGTAGGGCCTAGAGCTTGACGCACTCTTCAACCTCTCGTTTAGATATGCAGGTGCGTTGTGCTTCAAAACACCGAAAAGCAGACACGCTAAATGAAGCTTACGTCGATGTCTCATTTTCAGTATGCAGTATTTATTTAGGTATGGTGTCACATGACCTCTGAACGGTATACTGAAGCAAAAACGGGCACAAGCATTCTGGGCTCGTTGTATAAGTTTTTGCGTTTTGGCCAGAAGTCTTGGACCGAATACAACATCCGTATAATTTAATTTCGACAAAACAAGTGACTCCACCAGTTGGATACGAAGCTCTTCGGATATGAATGGCCTCAACTTGTACAATACCTTCAACCTGTAAAAACAATTCCTAACAGAGTCCGTAATATGCTCCTCAAACCGTAGATCACAGTCCATCTGTAAACCCAGGTTACGCGCCTTGTAGACACGCTCAATGGGTTCCCCCATAAGCATAACACTGCCGGATGAGGGTTTTAGATATGCTAATTGGTATCGACTCCCGAAGATTAAATATTTAGTTTTAGCTGGATTAAGCAATAGGCTGTTATTCTTGGACCACAAAGCTATACTATTCAGATCAGCGTTAAGTTTAGAAATGGCGTTATTTAATTCAGAATGCTTACAAGATATGTAGACTTGTATGTCATCTGCGTATATATGAAATTGGCATGATTTAATATGCAATGCGATATCAGCTGTGTACAAAATGAAAAGGATTGGCCCCAAAATAGATCCTTGTGGAACACCCCTATTCACAGCTACCCTATCAGAAAACTGCGTTGCATTACCACCAGACGGCAATGGTTACGACGCGTGGCTAGATGTGGGTTGGCTCAAGGCTTTCTCAAGATGTCCTCGGCGGCGTGGAGTTCGTAGGCGCAGATATGCTATGCCGTGGTCTTTTCAAAGGCTGCAAGAATGTTCAATGGTCAAGATAGGGCCTCTGCTTGATGGTAATTTCCAACGCTTGGGTTCGATGGGTACTCACCGGGACGGAGAAGTGACCGGGTTTGCAGCCGATGGAGGTCGATGAGAAAGGACTAGTCCTGGCACCACCTGGCTATTTAAGTACAAACTCCCACTACCACGAAAATTCGTATTACTCGGTGGGGCAATACGTGAGTCTGCATTTTCGACTGAAGCAAACGTCAAAGACAAAATTAACAAACTAAACTGTTTGCTTGCTTGATAACTTCAAACTCATACAAATTAAATAAAACGATCCTTTCCACTTGGAAGGCTTTCCTGAAACGATTTAATTAAGAATTATAATTAAGTAAATTAAATATATTATGATTGATTCGAACGCTTTCGAGAAACGTCGCAAAAGCGCCATCTAGGAGAAATCAGGAGTACTAGGAGGTATTCTTTCATATTTTTAGTGATCTTCGCAACCAACAGCGCCATCTCTTGGTTATCGAGCGTGCTACGTCGCGATGTTAAATAAAGTTGTAACAAGGTCATGCTTGCAAAATCGAGAACCAGGGCTTTCAAGTTCGTCCACCTTAAGACATCAGCGCCAAAAACCAGGGCTCATAAAACCTTCAATGTACTTTTTTGCATAGGAAATTGATCCGTGCACTGATGTAAATAAATACACAGAACTGGATAAATACTTACATAGAAAACTGGACCAAAATCTCTTATAAATAAGGAGCATAATTGCATCTGCCAAAAAGTACTACGAAACCAAGTAACTCGACTACACAGGGCGATTAAGATTTTGAGTGCGGAACTTGCGACTTGCAAGTTACAAGTATTTTTTTACTTTCAAGTCTTTAGGGTCCGCACCTGGTCGGCGTACTTGCAAGCAAAAACATGGTCTCGTAAATATGCTCCTTCTCTAGATCTCATTGTTCATAAATAATTAGGTATGTTAGTGTGTAAAAACAAATACCTACTTAAATACAAAAATGTTATTAGGGAAGTGCAAAATGATGAGGCAGGTTGGCATATTAATTTAAGGTGGACACATTTTTACAGTGTTTTTTTTGTTTAGTTAATTTAATCTTAACTAAACTGGTGATATTTATGAGACACTATCAATTAAAACATGTGTGTTAAGTCTCCTAGTTCTCGCGAAATCAACTTTCGGTATCTGAAGGAGTGTTTATGAGCTGTGATGGGCACAAAACACCAAAATAAATGAATTTCGCGCCTCTAGCGTAAGCATTCACCTTAATACGTTGTCTGTGGGATAAAGTATTCCTCCAACCCATGATTATAGCTGGTATTGTTAGCCAGCTACTTAGTTAAAAAAAAACACTATTCTAGCCCGGCCCAAGTGCAAGTTGCACCGGCTACATCGACGCCCCACTGACAAAGGACGAGAAGTCTCGACTGCTCGCGCGACTGAACCAACGACGCAACGAGGCTGCGCACGGACACTTGCGCAACATGCCTAGCGCAGGGAACATGCTGAAACTGGTAGAGTATTTCACGGATTTTGTCTTTACATACATACATCATAGACACGCCGTAGAATTTAAACCACCCTACGCAGTAGAGAAAGTGCTACGATCATCTTCTTCTCTTTATTTGCATGTTCTTTCAAAAATGCCACAACGACGTAGAATTTACGAAAGCTCTACGCCGTAGAGAAAGCGCTACGATTTATTTAAACCCAAACTATTAATTTTGGCCATACTCTTCATTGCCATTTCACACGTAACTTGTTGCAAACCGGTTTGAACGATTGTAAACCAATCTATCCAGCCAAATTCATTTGAAACAACACTAACAGCCAGATATCAGAAGGTTACATACATACATACATAGACACACGCATTTTTCCCCGAAAGGGTAAGCAGAGTCCCAACTGAGCCTCTTTTCACCGTGGGTTTCATCGTGGGAAATAGACGTGACAAGTGGTAAGCTCATCGCCGCTATTGCTGCCCACGACTGACTCTGCTAAGGCTTTGTTCCAGTAATAATACATTCCTTAAATAAGCTAGTAGCCGGACAAATCTTATACCAGCGAATCTTACAAACAAGTCCGGGTAATCCCTTAGTCAGCTTTTACGACATCCATGGGAGGATATGGCTGCTAGCTTATTAATGGAATGTGTTATTACTGAAAGAAAGCGTTAGCAAAGTCATTCATGGGAAGCAATGGCAGCGATTAGCTCACGATGAGCTATATGGTGCGACACACTGTGAAAAGAGGTCAATTGAGGCTCTGCCTACCTTCGGGGAAAAAGGCGAGTGTCTATGTATGTACGTATGTATGTATGTATGTAACCTTCTGATAACTGGCTGTTAGTGTTGTTTCAAATGGACTTCGCTGAATAGATTGGTTTACAATCGTTCAAACCGGTTTGCAACAAGTTGGGTGTGGAATGGCAATGAAGAGTATGCCCAAAATTAATAGTTTGGATTTAAATAAATCGTAGCACTTTCTCTACGGCGTAGAGCTTTCGTAAGTTCTACGTCGTAGAGCTTTCGTAAGTTCTACGTCATTGTGGCAATTTTGAAAGAACTTGCAAATAAAGAGAAGAAGATGATCGTAGCACTTTCTGTACGGCGTAGGTTTTTCTTAAGTCTACGTCGTAGTGGCAAAGAACATGGGCAACTCCCCATACATTGTTTGACCCAACTTTTTTGACTAACGTAACGTACAGTTGAGATACTTTTGGTTATTGATAATATATGTTAAGATAATGAAAAATTCATTTAATTTCTTGCGTAGAAGTTGTGGAAAAGTAATGAAGCGTTTTGCGTTTTGTTTCACGCAAATGCAATGAGTTGATTTATCTAATTATTTAGAAATACAAATTTTGCTTCCCAAGTTCGAAAAATTTACAAGTTTTTTAGAAAAATTGGTCAAAAAACTATATTTAGAACCATAGTAATTACTTAACTGAAGCGGCATTGGTTCACTTATTTTTGACCTGGAACAGTGGTTGCCGACCTCCTTTTAAAAACTTCTAAAGAGAAGAGAATCGTAGCACTTTGTCTACGGCGTAGAGCCGTTGATGACTCCATTTTGTTGTTGATGTGTGCAGCGATGGATCGAAGAGTTGGCGGAAGAAGCCCAGCTGTGGGCTGACCAGTGCCGTCCGCCTAGTAGTCCCGAGGAACACGACGAGTGTCGTGACTTATGTAACTACATATACTTATATACTAACTTATAACTGTATATACTTTTAACTTACCACCCTACCTTACTTACCTTACTTACTTTTTACTTCACTTACCTTACTCTATGAAGGCAATATGTTAAAATATCGAATGGGCGGAGTCTAGCAAGAAAACAATTGCTGCATGAAAGTGACAGCGCTATTGCTCACTTGAACCCGGGAAGAGAGGAGGTATAGATTTTTGCCGCTAGGAAGTAACTGACGTAAGCGACAAATGATAAAACTTCGTTTTGCTTCTAAAGTAGCAAATATAAAAAATAAATTATCTATAATTAATCTTAGTAGTTTGATTACATATTGAATTGTATTAAAAATGTACGCTGAATATTTTCTCTAACAGAAGGAGGGACCTTAAACGGGATTTAGGCGGGCCAATTTTAAAAAGTAAAACGATTGATACAAAATTCACCAATCGTGTTTCTTGTCTACGATTTATTTAGATTACATCCTCAAGTAGTAACTGTATTAACATCAAGTTAATCAAGTTAACCTTTACTGAGTGAACATGTAACGCAATAACTCCAAAATTTTAACATAATATCGTCTTAACTTTACTTAATTACTACTTCAGGTACTCTTTGCTTTGTGGTGATTGTTGCCTGTATAAGCATGTATTCTGGAAACCATGAGGTATATACAGTTTTACCCAAAATATAAGTCCGATCGACTGTTTTTCTTTGCGCAGAAAAGCGCAGACTGATATCCGACAGTAGCCGAACGCATAGTATAGCTCTGAAACGCTGTATAGCTTTGTCACACTATCATCTAAGAGTAGACCAGCCCCGATTTTTACGCGAAATCGATTAATCAATAACAGCGCAAGATTTTAGCGCGCGATTGCTATTGGTAGAAAGAAGTCGCTATAGAAATTGGTCTACGGCGCAGGTACATCGGGGCGACTTATATTTTGGGTAAAACTGTACCTTAATATTGCCTTTACATTGTTGTCTACATACAGTATCGATTTGAATATTCCTTCTCAATAAAATCCTGTCTGATCAGTTCTTAACCAGATGTTTCCCTTTCAGATTCAATAACTGTAGGGCAATGCGTAGCCTCTGTGGTGGGCGAAGCACCAGGGCTCCGCGTCGAGTCTATGGTTGATATGTGGTACATGCAGAGCCTACTTTACAAGGGAAACGTCAGTTCGTATGTACCGTAAGTACCTACGTTCAATAGATTTAGGGCAAATATAGGAACCTGCATTTGGAACCCGAAGGAATTATTCCACAAGAGGTTTGCATTTGTGACAATCGGGAATGTGGATGCACCATAAGATCCCAAGATAAATCTTATAATTGAAAGTGGAATCACCGGCAATGTGACGTTCGGAGCAAGGCTTAGCACGCACCGCGATAAAACGCACACGTTTAATCGCAGGTCTGAAACCGCAGCAAAATGTAGCTCATAAGTTTACTGTACAAGCGCACGCATTTGCGACTTTTTTCAGTGACTGATTCAAAAAACATAAGTTGCTACGTTTTGACCGCGGTTTGTAACCGAGCGATTTTTTTGTGGCCATACAGCTTGTAATAATTTATCAAAAGTACAAATAGACATTCTGTAGTTATTGAAAAAAAAAAACTCGGGATGCTGTCGCACGCCGTTGCACATTTTGCAAAAGTATCCTTTAAAAAACTTATAAAACCGGAGCCACAACACACGCTACTCGCCAGAAATACATGGTACTGATCTATACTAATTTATTTATTTATATTTTACTTTAATTAGAACGACAAACAGTTACCAATTACACTAATAAAAGGGTATCTACATAAAAATAGGTACATTTCAAATTAACACAATAATTAAATCAAGAGTTTAGAAAAATATAATAATAGTAAGAGGAAAGATTTGTATTTTTGTGTGTGTGTATGTTTGTAAGGAATCTGACAAGCTACTGAGCCGATTTAAAAAATTATTTCACCATTGGAAAGCTACTTTCACCCTGTAACATAGGCTACCAGGGAGGGAGGGGGTAAGAGGGGGGGGGGGGGGGGGGCTGTTTGTCATCCTGAAACTACCCGTGCTAAGCCGGGACGAGTCGCTAGTATAAAATAAAGCAAAACGCCAGCCGCAGTGCGTGTTTGGATGCGGTTTTGCGTTTTAAGCTATTCCTAAACCGCTCGCGTTCTAGCGCAGTGCGTGCTAAGCCTAACGCGGTTCGTCATTGTCCTTACGTTATTGTCCTGAGCGATGGTAGCCTAACGGTTCAATAGTGCAACTCAGAATCCAACGATACCGGGTTCGATCCTAGGCTCCGCACCAATGACTTTTCTAAGTTATGTGTGGATTTCCATCGCTCTGTGCTTCGGAGGGCACGTTAAGCTGTCGGTCCCGGCTGTTATTGAATAATAGCAGTCGATAAGCCATGTCAGAGGCCCTCGGGCGGCTTGACAAACTCTGACACCAGAGGCCAGCACTACCTCATACGAAACGACGACGATTGTCCTTACGAGGCATGAACTAGAATGAAGCAGTGTTACGACAAACGATTAAGAACTGAATAAATATCTGTTTTATTTTCAGTCCAGAATATGATCGGTACTTCTATGGTGATTTCGGACAGATAATGTGGGCATCGAGCTACACGGTGGGCTGCGGGAGGAGTAGATTCATGGTTGGTAAGCTTCAGCGTTATACCTGCCTACTGTAGGTACCTAACTACTTCTAGATAGGTTTGGTACTTCTATGGTGATTTCGGACAGATAATGTGGGCATCGAGCTACACGGTGGGCTGCGGGAGGAGTAGATTCATGGTTTGTATGCTTCAGCGTTATACCTGCCTACTGTAGGTACCTAACTACTTCTAGATAGGTATGGTACTTCTATGGTGATTTCGGACAGATAATTTGGGCATCGAGCTACACGGTGGGCTGCGGGAGGAGTATATTCATGGTTTGTATGCTTCAGCGTTATACCTGCCTACTGTAGGTACCTAACTACTTCTAGATAGGTTTGGTACTTCGATGGTAATTTCGGACAGATAATGTGGGCATCGAGCTACACGGTGGGCTGCGGGAGGAGTAGATTCATGGTTTGTATGCTTCAGCGTTATACCTGCCTACTGTAGGTACCTAACTACTTCTAGATAGGTTTGGTACTTCTATGGTGATTTCGGACAGATAATGTGGGCATCAAGCTACACGGTGGGCTGCGGGAGGAGTAGATTCATGGTTTGTATGCTTCAGCGTTATACCTGCCTACTGTAGGTACCTAACTACTTCTAGATAGGTTTGGTACTTCTATGGTGATTTCGAAAAGATAATGTGGGCATCAAGATAGATAGATAGATAGATTAACTCTTTATTGTACACAAATAACACACAGAAATACAAAACATAAATCAATAACAAAAAAATAACAGAAATATACAATGGGCGGTCATATCGCTTATAGCAATTTCTTCCAGACAACCTTAGCATGGAGAGGACTATATCACAGAGTAAGGAATAATACTAACGTACAACAGAGAGACAATCTTAGTACTACGATCGTTGCCACGATAAGTCGCGCAAGAGCAGCGCCCGTGGCGCGCGCTCGGTACTAACGTACTAATATGCATTCTTACTTGTTTTCTTAACAGCGTACTAGATGGCGCTTCTCTCTTGCCTTCTTTACAGCGCACTAGATGATACTTGAGAAATCAAGCGTATTTCATCACATCATATCATAGAGTAACACGTTAGTATTCTTACTACTCTGTGGAGTAACTATCGAAATATTATCGAATAATACACTGCTCCGAAACATGGTTTTATTTCAACGCCATCTATGTGTTTCTTGACCAAACTTAGAACCTTAGAACCCAATCAAAATGTTTCGGTTAGAAATTGCTAGATGTCAGTAAAAACATTGAAAAAAAAAACTATTTTATAACGATTTTTGTTATTTTATTAGTTAAAATCACATAAAAAGTCTTCTAGAGGTACTATTTACGCAATGCCGTCAAAAAAAGTGAAAAAATAATCTAATTAATGTGTTCAATATTCCTAGCGATACCAGTACTGCCATCTATCGATATTTTGTGTGAACTAATTCTAAAATGTATGGAATTAACCAGACCTGACTATATGGAAGAATGGGACAGTGGTGTTATCACCTTGACAAATACACATATCATTAAATATATACAAACCTACATTATAATACATAAAAATAAATACATTATTATTAAAAAGACAACATAAAAACAGACAAGCAATGAAACTCAACAGGACGAAGAAGACGATTGGAGATAAAACAGTTTGACACGATCTTTAAAAGAATGCAACGACGGAGCAAGTCGAATCGACAACGGTAATGAATTCCACAGCCGAACAGCTTGCACCGTAAAAGAGTCAGTGTAGAAAGAGCTGTGATGAATGGGGAACTTTAGAGCTAGATTTTCTGATGAAGTGGTGTTTTCTGATTTTCTGATTTTCTTGATATCAAGCTACACGGTGGGCTGCGGGAGGTTTGTATGGTTTGTATGGTTTGTATGCTTCAGCGTTATGCCTGCCTACTGTAGGTACCTAACTACGTCTAGGTAGGTTTGATACGACACAGAAGTTAATGGCGAAGCGAAGAGAGCTCAAATAAGTATCTGAGGCCTGACAATGACACTTAGCGATGATGTTTTTTTTATTTTTTCTTAGTAGTAATAAATGATCAATATCATTACAATCTAGCCGTAAGGCATTAATTTAACATTGACCTAGATTTATAACATAAACTATACCTAAGAATGTGTCCATTGACACTTTTCTTACTGTCTCTATTCAAGGGGAGGACACTTTGTTCTTGTGTTCTTATTAGCAAGCACTAGTTTGCACTACATTACACTATAGTTTACACTACACTAACCCATAAGGTTTAATTCTTTTGAGTGTTCTCACTATGTCCGTGTTGTCGAGAAGCTGGATCTCTACTATCTCTACTCTACTCTGGAAGTCTACGTTCGTGAGCTTTCTGCATATTTTTGAATGACTTTAACTATGAACTCTATATTAAAGGTTAATTTAAATAAAAAATAAAATAAAATCTAGTTTAGTAGGTAAGTGGGTAGGCATTCACAGGTGTTGTGTGGGGACAAATAGGTCCCTGTCTCAGAGGAACTGTAAAAATAAAATCTGGAAGCGAATACCATTTTCGGCTAGGCTACCAGGAGTAAAATTAAAAAGTTGTTTATGCCGAAGTAGACAAGTGTAGTAAATTGCCTACTTAGGGTAATCAAGTTTGTAATAGAGAATGGTTCACCTCAAGCTCCATAAAGTCGGAACCAGGATACAAATTCGAAAATATCTTCAGATTCACGGGAGAGGAAGGTTCCGAAGCGTCGAGCGTCTGGTATGCAACCTGTCTCCTGCGGGCCCCGTTCCATACCGCGCTCTGTGGGACCCCGCGGTGCCTGCCGCCTCGTGCCCCCCTCAGTCACTTCCTGACCAGGCCTACATAGCGCTTTGTGATTACCGTACGTATTCCATCAAGCGCCGTCATGATGATCCTACTACTTGCCATGAAAATAGACCATATCATTTGACGCAGGCATTGACGCATAGACGCGAGAATCGGAAGTCTTTAATGTAAAACGGAATGCGGTATCCTTATACGAGTATAAGTAGACAGATTCATTGGTTTTTCCTTTTTTCTTTGAATCAGCTTCCACTTGTTCTCGAGGCACCACACAGGCATCCCCACCTAGTAGTAAGAAGGATCATCAAAAAAAAAAAACAGACCGTGTTTGTTGCCTGATTCTTCTAGGTCTGGTTGCGTTGGAACATGAGTAAATGTGAATTTATTTTTTAAGACGATGTAAAATCATCCTTGTGATTTCAATGAATAAAATACTTTTTGGCTTTGACTTTGACTTTGAGATGGATAGAACACTTTATTGTACAACACAGAAAATAAGCTACCTACTTCAAAATTGTAATATGAAGTTATAACGGAAGTAGATAGATAGATAAACACATTTTTTTAAATTAAATTTACTAAAAAAAAGTACAATGGACCCAAGTATCGCTGGAAGTACAATAACCTTACAAAAACCAGATATCCTTGGGATGGGATTTATTGAGACTGGTGATCATATGACATTTTGGGAGAATCCAGTTGAATCCTGACCATCTAGCAACCCTTAGTTTATCTCACAAGGATATAAATGTGAAAATTGAAGTTCACGAAGTGTACGCTAGGGGCGCTCATCGGTGTCAATCCGTCACACTACACCATACATCCATGTCATTGCTTAGATTCAAGGCTCTGGCCTCACCTCGGCTCCGATGATCGTCCGGCCATTACGAACTGCGGTATGTTATCCAGTGTGTGTCTTCATACGTGACTGAGCTTTGAATAATCGCAACTCCTTTTAAAATCGCTCTTTAAAAGATACGTTTTATCATCATCAGTTAGTTGATCTCCACTGCTGGACAAGACATAGGTCAGAGAATGCAACGACGAGAGGTCTTGAGCCGGCTCTATCTAGCATCCTGTGACAATTATAATGGCGTCGGTCCATCGAGTGGAGGGGACATCGAATAGGGCCCTGGCGCCATACATTGTGACTTCCAGTTCCTGGACACCATTCGAGACTTAACCCACCCTTATCCCACCTGAACCTTTATCCCAGTGTTTGTCGGTTCTGCGAGCTGTGTAGCCTGCCCATTGCGTCTTCAACTTGCCGACTCTGAGAGCTATGTCAGCGACATTGGATTTTCTTGCTTGGGATTTTATTACATTAAACTCCAACGTGGAACTCCATACCTCTCACCAGAGCTCGTTTTGCGAACTTGATATTGTGAATAAAGCCAAGAGCTATATCTGCGACCTTGGATTTCCTTGCTTGGGATTTTATTACATTAAACTCCAACGTGGAACTCCATACCTCTCACCAGAGCTCGTTGCGCGAACTTGAGCTTGTGAAAGAGGCCAGTATGCGACCAGATCTCAGTGCCGTATGACATCATTGGCACACCAACTGATCATGGACTTTGATTTATAGCTTTTGTCCGTGGCTTCACACGCTTGGTGTTGGGATAAAATCCCCCCCCCAGCATGCATCCACACTCCAAATATCATCATAATCCGCTCAACCGTTTTTTTGACCTGACATCCAGAATCCAGATGGTCCACTGGTCTTGAGTTCATGCAAAAATCCTATAGAAAAAGTACCTATAGTTTTTCCCAGCCAAATTTCACATGTTTCTTTCTCTAAAATAATAATCGGACAATTAGAAACAATAAAAAAAAAATAAGAAGCCAAATCACCCCAGCTGTTCTCAATTGACGCGATAACCAACGAACAGCATTTCAGTTTTATTTTTATAAATCAAGAAGAGTAATGTGTTAAAAAGTTTAATATACAAATGCACCCGGCGATGGGTCAGGTAAAAATGCATTACTTAGATTAAATTTAACACGCAACCGAACGATGGATACTTCAACACGTACAAAAACCAATTTGCTAATTGCAGAATTCGAAATGGATGAGTCAGTTGTTGTGAAGAACAAAATGACTATACAAGAACACATACTCGTTAATTCAGTACTAGAAATAGACAGAAATGAATCTATAAATGGTCTTGGAAGTCTAGAAGAACTGTATCTGACTAATTTAGCGATAGTTACTATGAATGATATTGAAAGTTCTACTTTATACAACTCTATAAAAAAGCGAGAAGCGTTTGATGTCAAAAATAATAATGTCAATGTAACGGATAAGCATATTGAACTGAAAACAACACGAAAAGCACCAGACCATATGAGTCCAAAAATATCTAAGAAGAAATTAAGTACGATTGGCAGACCAAAAACCTATAACATGGAAGAATTGAATGAAATTGAAGATGACCACAAAGAAAACAGTAAGTTGTTTAAGACTCAAAATATGATGTTAAAGTACTTATAGTCAAAGTAATGTAATATCGCATGTTGCAGATTATAAAATCACTGAAGATGCTCTAAAGAAATTTAACGATATCTACGGCGATTATAATATTGTTGAAACGCAAGATGAAAATGAAACTACTGTCACTGAAGCACCTCGTATTGAACAGATGACAGATTTTATAGAAAATGGACAAACTGTTGATTTTAGAAAAAGTACAATTGTATTTGCAGATACCATTAATAACAATAACAACAACTTCAGGAAAGAGACTATTAATACAAGTATTTTTACAACGGTAGCAGTTGTCTCTTATATCACTGAGACAAAATATATAGCAGCGAACGGAACTGGACTCAATGTGTTAACTCAAACGTCATTTGCAAATGCCGATATAAGAGAAACTCTTAAACCAAAAGAAAAGAGCATTGATGATTACCTTACTGATCGTGAGTTGGGATTTGGTCATCAACAATTTCAGAATTATCAAACTTCTTTTTGATAGAAACTAGCTTTTGGCCACAGTTTCGCCTAAAGGAAGTTTTGATATATCTCTACTCTGTATACCTACCAAATTTAATCAAAGTTGGTCTAGTCGTTTTAAGGCGATAAATTGATAAACTATTACTTTGAACGAAATCCTATACGAAAGTACAGGATTTTGTATAAGGTCGTTTATGCTAAAAACTTATTTTTCTGCCTTTAAATTAAAAACTAAGATAATTATTTGAAAATCCTACTTTATTCTTAAAGTGTATGCTTGGATAAAGAGGCTTAAATAGGTCCCGCTTACCTGAAAATTTTAAACTCTTGATAATTTTTTCTCTTCTATAAAAGTTAACCAATCGTGAAATGCTACTACAAAAAAAGTCTGTGATATGAAGAATCAGGTAGTAAAAGTAAATGATCAGAGAGACTACGTTATTTTGAAAATAAAATCAGGATCACTTAGTTTTCTGCACAATTTGTTGCTGTTATACTCGTATAATATATGTATATCTAAGAACCTGTTTTGAGGTCGTACTATCGTTTACAAAAAAATGCATCTAAATCGGCACATTTTGGAGGTAAAGACGAAAACATACACAAATTTTTAGTTCAGTCTGTCGGTTTTTCTTTTTTTGTTAATGAATTTCTTGAAAACTTACACAAATGTTTAGTTCTGTCTTTGAAGTTTTTTGTTTTTTTATATAAATTGCTTGTTCTTTTCTCTACAGCTGATACGATGCAGCAGTTGGAACACACATTGGATCGCATGGAACATAAGATGCAAAGATCAAGAATCACAGCGAAGGTAATACATATCTACTGTATAGTGTAGACCTGTATAGTCTGCGCTTCCCATTTCTTCATGGTCTGTCGTGTGAGCAAGGCGAGGCATTGATAAAATATTATTTAGAATGGTTTCGTATATAAATAAATAGATAAATAAATAATGCTGGACAAGTTCACACAACATTATCTAGCCCCAAGCTAAGCCAGAGCTTGTGTTATGGGTACTAGTTAACTGATATACTTAATACAATACATTACATAGATAGATATTTTTTATTATACATAGAAAACACCCAGAATGGAATATGGTTCCGTATAAGTTCCTATACGCTAACAACGTTTTTTCCTTTAAATAAAAAACCGGCCAAGTGCGAGTCGGGATCGCGCACGAAGGGTTCCGTACCATTATCTATAAAAACGCCAAAAATAATACTTTTTTTGTATGGAAGCCACCTTAAATATTTATTTTATACCGTTTTTTGGTATTTGTTGTTATAGTGGCAAAAGAAATACATCATCTGTGAAAATTTCAACTGTCTAACTATCACGGTTCATAAGATACAGCCTGGTGATAGACACGGACAGCGGAGTCTTAGTAATAGGTCTCTTTGGGTACGGAACCCTAAAAATTATGATTAATTTCAAATAATCCTTCTATAATATTGAAGTGTGTGCTTGGATGAATCTACCAAGAAAATCTAGAGTCCCGGTAGATCTGCAATCGGTCCCGTTTGCCTGTAAAATTCAAATCTCTGTTTTATAAGAGCTGTCGTTGATATTTTTTTCTCTGCTATAAAAGTTAAACAATCGTGAAATAAGTTGTTTTGAGTTTAAATCCATTACAAACAAACAAAGTTTACCTCTTTATTACCAAAGTGTAGATCATGAATATCCCCTTCTAACTATGTTATATTTAGCTATACCTTATTCATACTAATTTGGATAACTTTAATTTTATCGGTTTTAAGTACAAGTACCTACTGACTAACAATGGAGAGTCCGGGGTGAGTCAGTGTGACCTAGCGACACAGGCTCTTTGAGACCTAGTGCAGGGAACAGCGCTCCTCGCGTACAACAAATTGTTTAAGTTATTACTTGACATGATATAGGTCGCGCAACGAGTAATGAGCGCTGACCTTCAATGCGCAGTAGTCATTTTTTGGCTCTGTATAGCGAATGCGCAAATGAGCCGGCTGTACACATTGGGCCAAGGTGTTGGGCCAACATGTCGGGCCAAAATGATGCATCCTAAGGTTGCTGTTTACACATTGGCTTACTGATCATTCTGCATTGGCGCTTCGATGAAAGATGGACATAGAAGTTCTTACAGCCGCGGCTATTTATTTATATAGTGCATTTAACTATTACGTACATGTGCACCAAAGTAGAGTGACTAAAAAGAAATGGCGCAAAAGAGTAACAACGAACTAAACAAGACGCCAACGTGTGAACGCTGTTTGCGGAGCGCGCCAAGATCCTTTGATGTGTGCACAAAAAACTGACACTATTCGGTTGGCCTGCCAATGTTGGCGCCAACTAGACCAATTAGCTTAGCATACCGCCAAGTAGCTCTCTACACATTGGCCCAACAAGTTGGCCCAACACCTTGGCCCAATGTGTACAGCCGGCTTAAACATGCGCAATCAACCCCACCACTTTCGCCGAGCGCTCATTACTTGTTGCGCGACCTGTACTAAACTGTACTATACTTTTGAAGGAACGAATAAAAACTAACTTATCTTATGTTAATTTTGTATTTGAAGGTGCGTCGAGAGCTCGGAGACATCCCTGAAGAACCTGGTGGGTACAGCTCGACGACAGACTTTACTAACTTCTTAACTGGAGAAGAGCGGGAAAAAACGATAGATAAACCTGTACTCAATATGATGCTGAAATACATGCCATATATGAAACAGTACGAGGGTCAACTATTGAGTAACTCAGTTGGCTGTCTGTACTCTTCACTTGTTTTAGTTTGTTTATCTTTCTGTGTTGTAAGTTAGTTATTTATTTTATTACTTGTATTTTTCTTTGTATTTAAATAAAGGTTTTTATTTTGGAATTATAATATGATTTTCCACTAGCAGGTTTCACCCAAGTGGAACCAACATTTATTTTTATTTTTTATGCAACTTTAGATCACAGAACAAGCAGATGGCCCACCTGATGTTAAGCGGTACCCTCTGTCTATAAACAGTGCATTATCTCATAGGTCACATCCACCAAGTACGCGCCCTATGTGGCGTCACCATGAGAAATAAAGATGAAAGTATCATGTGCCTGTAATTTCGCCGGCACCCATACCGTTCAAACCGGAACACAATACAACGGAGTTTCTCTGAAAGATAAAATCTGTAATGAGATTATCCGACGGGGAACTAAAGTCATTGACTAACCACCGGATTAGCAAGCTGAAGTGGCATTGGGCTGGTCATATATGCCGAAGAACCGACAACCGTTGGGGTAAGCGAGTTCTTGAGTGGAGAGCGCGTCTTGGCAAACGTAGCGTGGGGCGCCCTTTGGCTAGGTGGAGCGATGACCTACGAAAGGCAGCGGGCAGAAAGTGGATGAGAAGAGCCGAACTCCAGGCTCTGTGGCACGTATCGGGAGAGGCCTATGTCCAGCAGTGGGCTAGTGTTGGCTGATGATGGTGATGAAACAAAGTCATATAAATATTCATTTTGAGGTCGCTAATTATTATCTTGCCTACATAGTTGTAGGCGACATTTCGATGTCCTATTGACAGTGCCTCCAAGCATTGGTGTCAGTCAATGGACTTTAGAAACCTGGTTATGGAAATCATTAATGAATCATATTGTTCGGCCTACTTTTCAATCAGTTAGTATTCTATTAGTGATTTCATTTAGTAAACCGGAAAAATCGAGTACTGCCGTGGTGTGTCCAGCCTAAGAGTAGATCCCTCCGTCTCCTCCCGTGGATGTCGTAAAGCAGACAAATGGATAACATCAAGGGAGGGGCAACAGTATTTACCTGAGTACTCGACACTAATTCTGCTATCACCATCCGCCTGCTAATTGTGGTGATTGTGTCAAGTTTATTGCATTGGAAGAGACCTCGTCCAGCAGTGGACGTCTGAAGGCTGCTGATGATGAAAATGTATTTTTTTATACAACTTGGAATGACGGGTCAAGCAGATGGCTCACCTGATGTTAAGTGATACCTTCTGCCTATGAACAGTGTATTATCACACATAGGTCACGCCCACCTAGACCCAAACGTGACAAACATGCCCCTATGTGGCATTGCACTGCGCCCGCCACCCTGAGACATAAAGATGAAAAGTCTCATGTGCCTGTAATTTCACCGACACCCTTACCCTTCAAACCGGAACAGAGCAATGCGAGCACTACTGCTTTGTAGCAGAAATGGGTATGGTGTTAGTACTTCCCCGGACGAACTCAAGATAAGCCTTAGTTCAAGGAACTTCTTTTATTAAAATGTTATTGACTACGAATATATACAATTACTATCAAAAAAAGGTAGGTAATGTAATTAGTCTAGGTACTAGTATAGTATTATTTTATCTGTGGTCTAGGTTTAATTTACAAGACTACAGGTCTAACGCTTAACTGAGTCAGTCCTTGAGGTGTGGGAGCGGTACGGGAGCTTAGAGTTTTTTTTATATATAATCAAAGTACGGGAGGGGCGTTATCGTTACTACATTATGTCACATGTCATCTGACCATTTGAGAGACGGAAACACCCCTCCCGTACCACTCCCATACCTCAGGAACTGACTCAGTTAAGCGGTAGACCTGTTCATCCATTATTTTATTGAGACTAACCAGACGCTTTTGCTGGAAAGAAACACAATATCAAAAAGACAAAAAGTAGTCTACAGCTCAATCCAGGTCATAATCTATCTGTATACCAAACTTCATCGAAATCGGTTCAGCCGTTTCGACGTGGTTGAGTAACAAACTTCCAAACATCGTAACTTTGACAAAGAGATGATACAGACATTGTGACATTAGTACCTAACATAGCTTACATCGGTACGTACCTGAAAATATAAGCTCCTTCCACAATCCTTTTTGGGTTATTATAATTATTTTATGGGAGCCTCGACATTGAGTCGGTCATCGGCCGTAAATGCGAACACTTGTGTACAGTTTTATTTGGAACCCTAATGCTCTGAGATAAAGTTTGTTATGAAGCACCAAATTATATTTGAGTTAAAAATTCTACGGTCGCATGCATTCCTTCTGACCAAGCAGTCGTGTCGCGTCGGTCAGTCGTAGAGGACGCTCGTAGCGCGCTACGCCGTAGCGGAGAAGGGGTTGTTTTGTGTAGTTTTGGTAGGTCAAGTGTCTGGTAGGGTCAGATGGACTAGATTGTGCTCGTTGAACTAAATTTATTCCAACTTTATGTTTGCCTGTGTTTTTGTAAAAGTATTATTTCCAGACAAAGTTATTGAAAACAAAAACTAAGTTTACTTTTGTGACTCAAGATATGCTTGATTGAAGTTTCATGATGTTTAATTATATGCATTAAAATGATGATCCAGAACCTGGCATAGTTTTTGTTTCGTGTTAGGATTGATGAATCTGTACTAAGTAAGCTGATCCAAAAACAGCATCCTTTTTTAGCTAGTCAGTAAGATCGAATCGAAATGACAAACGACAAAGGCCCTCAGCCGGCCGAGGGCGCGTCTCACGGCTCCTGGCCGAGGAGAGCTGAAGACGTCAAAATAGAGTTCGGGTTTGGAGTCCCCCTTGGGGCTATGAGCGCGCATCCTGTCTTCCGATCTGCCTGGGATATTGAGTGGTAAGACAATTTTTACATTGTGAGCTGGCTGGCTCATATCTGGCTCAACGCATTAAGTATTGCCATTCAGCGTAGCAATGCAGCCAGCATCTTAGGGACGCTTCCGTCTGATAGTCCTTATAGTCCTTGTAGTCTTTTTAGTCTGATAGTAGTTCCTTTAATTAGTGTAATTGATAATTGTTTGTCGTTCTAATTAAAGTAAATATAAATAAATAAATAAAATAAATAAATAGTGATTTGGATCAGTTGTGCTACCTTTAGATCGTTAGCAGCGGTCTTCAGGTAGGTAAACCAACTGTTTCAAATGTTTTTTTTTAAATTTTGTACATACCTTGTATTAGTTGTATTATTCTTTCTGGAAATAAATGTAAATTTTTACATATAAGAAAATATTGACTTTAGTACATTCTAAGAAGAGACCCCTCCGTCTCCTTCCGTGGATGTCGTCTGAGTGATTACATCAGGGAATGGACAGCATCTACCCGAGTACTCAAAAACCAATACTGCGTTCACCAATCCGCTACCAAGCGTAGTATGATTAGCAAAGTTTTTTTTTTATAGCATTGTATTCTATGGAGAGGCCTCGTCCACCAATGGACTTCTAATGACTGATTAGATGCTGATGTGCCTTTAAATGTTACTTTAAGATAAGATAAGATAAGATAAGATAATTTATGATAATTTATTTGTCGGAAACACAGGTTACATACAGGTTAAATATAGGTTCCTTGCGTTTACAATATTAAGCATTATTAAGTAAGAGTGCTAATCCTTCTGTCTGGGTGAAAAAGAGCGCATCCTTTGTCCATTTAATTAAGAACAAGAGTTGTTATTCTTAATAGATGGTCAAGCTATATAAGTAGCATAGGGTCCTAGCAAGTCGAAATTCAAAGTTAGAACTATTTTAGTAGTAGTTGAGCTTTTTTGTGAAAGAGTTCGTCTGGGGAAGTACTACCACCATACTAATTTCTGCCGCAAAGCAGTAGTGCTCGCAATGCTGTGTTCCGGTTTGAAGGGTGCCGGTGAAATTACAGGCATATGAGACTTTTCATCTTTATGTCTCAGGGTGGCGGGTGCAGTGCAATGCCACATAGGGTGCATCCTAGGTGGACGTGACCTATGAGGTAATGCACTGTTCATAGGCAGAGGGTACCACTTAACATCAAGTGGGCCATCTGCTTGATCCGCCATACCAAGTAGTATAAAAAAAAACAACGATCATTTTGAATCATTTTATGAACTAAATATACTCCTGTTACAAAAAACACGGCTTGGCTTTTTTGATGATCCTACTTACACTAGGTGGGAAGTCAAACAGTCAAGTGTGGCTTTGGAGCTTAGCTGGGGTATGAGCGCGCAATCATATTATCTCGCTCAGCTAGCAACATTGATAAGTAAGAGTGTTGTTATAATTCAAACAAAAAAGAATACAGACCGTTCACCGTAAGTTGGCATCTGCCATGGAGTGTTTACAGATGCTATCTTACGGTGAACGAGCTGTAGTTACCTTCCAACAAGAAATCTTGTGTCAAGGTGGTACCGCAATACTCAAGGTACGAGGCCAAAGATTTATAGCCGGAATAATAAAAAAGGGAATCCTAACTTCCGTCCCGCTTGGGATGATAAAAGTAATTGTATTTTCAACTAAACTGTGAGCGTCTTTAGATCAAGGGGAGATGAAGATGTGAAGATGGGAAAGGATTATTCTATTTCGATGGTTTGGGCGCTTTCTCGTGGGTTTTTTCTTTACACAGAAGATATCAGCTTTTTTGTGAATGAGTTGGTCAGGGGAAGTGCTACCACCATAGATATTTCAGCCACCAAGCAGTAGTAATCGCATTGCTGTGTTCCGGTTTGATGGGTGCCGCTGAAATTATCTGAGCTCTTCATCTTTGTGTCTCAGGGTGGCGAGCGCATTGCAATGCCACATAGGTCCTAAGTGAACGTGACGTATGAGGTAATGCAGGTGGGCTTGATAGGTATTTACAGTTACATGAAAATAAACAACTTTCACAAAAAAATTGCTACTTCTATAGAAAAAACCAAAGATGGAACTGAGTGGCGTACCATGGAAGAATACGAGTGGCCTATGAAAAGTCAAGGATTATGACCTTTATTAATTCCACCAGCCTCATACAGTGCGTGATTTTTTGCCATCGAGCGTAAATAATATTCAATGCCGGGTTATAATTTGAAGGGCATTGCCAATGCTGCCTTACTTCTCAGGGTGGCAAACGAAATGTTTATTTTTTATCTAATACCTTCGACCAAAGTAATAAGTTACTTTTTACTTTGGTTGAAGTCTAATACCTGATTGACGGTACATGCAGATGGCATCTGATGTTAAGCGCTAACCTCTGCCTTTAACGATGCATTACCTCATAAGTCACGTCCACCTAGGACGCACCCTATGTGGCATTGCACTGCGCCCGCCACCCTGAGACATAAAGATGAAAGTGTCATGTGCCTGTAATTTCACCGGCACCTTCAAATTGGAATACAGCAATGCTCGCATTAATGCTTTGCGGCAGAAATAGGTATGGAGGTAGCACTTCCACGGGCGAACTCATCCACAAAGAAGCTCTACTACTACTAAAGACAACTTCAGACGTCTTCAAGTGTTGTCCTCATCGTCGTGCAGCAGTCTGCAGAAGTCCACTACTGGACATAGGCTTCCCCCACAGAATGGTCTTGAGCAGCACTCATCCACCAACTTCTTATGACCTAAAATAGCTTTCTTTTATTTTTCCAAATACCATGCATTTTTTTAAGAACTTTATTATTTTCCGTATCAATTTACACCCATAAACATCTTTATGTGGTCGAGCATCGTAAAGGATTTTTGAACTTGTAATAGGTTACATGTTATAACCTACAACCGCCTTGTTCTACCTGTTCTGTAACCTACATAGTTCACCAACTACTTAGGTACATACGTGGCGCCTAGTTTAGAAGTGAGGGGGTACAATTACAGTACTGACTGACCTCCTTAGCAGGTATTAAGGTGAATGCTCACGTATGCGGCGCGAGATTCAAATTTTTCGGTGTTTTTTGCCTATTACAGCTCATCAACACTTCTTCAGATAGCGAAAGTTGAGTTCGCGACACATAGGAGACTTAACACTCATGTTTTAATTGATGGTATCTCATAAATATCATCAGTTTAGCTACGATACCCCTAAACAAAAAAAAACACTGTAAAAATCATAGCTAAACTGATAATATTTATGAGATACTATCAATTAAATCATGTGTGTTAAGTCTCCTAGTTCTCGCGAACTCAACTTTCGCTAACTGAAGAAGTGTTGCTGAGCTGTAATGGGCAAAAAACACCAAAAAATTTGAATTTCGCGCCTCAAGCGTGCGCATCCACCTTAACTTCATTTTACTTTGGTCGAAGGTACTGAGCGATATTAGTGGCAAAACTATAATCATTGTCCTAACTTGCAATGTCTGACAATCATAACGTTGTTCAGAGCTTCCAAGGATGGATTTTATTGCTCGTAAGAATGATGATAAAAAAAAAATAATTACAAAAAACGAAACATTATGAGTTTGTTTCGTGTAAATAATAGTGTAGTATAGTGCAAACCAGTGCTAGCTAATAAAAACAAAAAAACAAAACTAAGAACTATTTTGTAAATCTAGGTAAATATAAAATTAATTATCTGCCAGCCTTACGGCTAGGTTGTAGTTATGTGCACGGAGGCCGCATTGCTCTAAGTATGTGCATTCCTATAATGCACGCCAAGAAGAAATAAAAAAACCCGCCACTATTGCGTTACCTCTATGAATCCAAATACAAATCCTGTCAAGGTAGTAATCTAAACGGAGATAGATCCTACAGAATGTAGTCTGTACAAGGAATTTCGGGCGCTGATCAGTTTTTAAATTGGAATTAAATTTACCTACACCAAAATCTAACGCAGGTCGTTTGCAGCAGCATCACTCATACAGGCCTACAAAGCTACAATTACTGAAATATTGATTCCATAACCACGTTCAAGGCAACGCGTCGTTTGCATATTTGCATATTCCGGTACAAGGTGAAAGTTGAAGTCTTTTGAATACATACATACACTGGTAGTTCTAAGAACAGTAGACCTCGCTAACTTCTTTGCAACAATTGTGTTCAGTTTACATCCAAACATCATCTAAGTTTCTTGTTAGCTTTACCAATTAAATTGTGTACTATTCAAAAGGTAGTTACAGTAGAGACCATTCACCATAAGATTGCACATGCCAAGGAGTATTATTACATTTTCTATGGTTGGTACTGTTCCCAAGGCACGGACACAGACTAATAGTATAACGCAGGTGCAATCTTACGGTGAACGAGCCCTACTTAGATTAATATTAAAGGATATTTGAATGTTTTAAGGTAAATCTAAAACTAAACTAAAAAACCTACCTAACAGATCACCCGACGGCAGCTTTTACCAAAATTAAAAAAAGTTACCTTGTTCTAAAAACCTCACGAGATATGTAGTACAATTGTACAAATTGTTATAATAATATTCTACTGCAAAAAACACCTAAAAAACTGACTGCCTATACAAGGATTTTAAAGACAGGCGGGTTCCTACTTGCATAATCTATATCTTGACAACGACGACTTAAGCGACTTTAAGCGACTTTGCTCATAATCGAAATTCTTGTTAAGAATTAAGTACCGAACGTTTCTGCCAAATATTATCAAAATCGGCCGGTAAATGGCGCCGCAGCAAACTTGCCCCCTTATTGAAATATCCCTCCAATAAAAAACCACTGATGACAAAATGAAAAACTATAAACCTGTATATACGTAAGACCTGTACGCGAGTACCAGTAGGTAATACCCATATCCGGACAGATGAAAGCAAATTTTGCCAGTTGCAAGGACTTCGCTCGCTCGGTCAATAAACTCGCGCTTGTTTCCCGGAGGAACTACGGGTTTCTACAGCAAATACAAAGCTAATGGAGACTAATGGACTCACAGGCAGGACACAGTGTTCAGCCGATATTGTAGTCTAGACAGGTATAAACATTCGTGTCCCTGCGTCGCCCATTGTGAATTACAAATGTGATTAGGTGTGTGTTCGTAGTCTGAATCATCGAGTTCTAGAACAGATCAATGTTTTGAAACACGGATATTTCGACAATTTATCTACTGTTTAACCCCCTATTAAAAAGAGGGGTTGTATAAGTTTCGGCCCATAGTGTGTCTGTCGTCTGTATGTTTGTAAACATGTGTTTTTGCTGCCACGTAGCTCCGGAACGGATGCTCAGGTTTCAATGCAGTTTTATTTGTATGAAAATTGGTGTTAGAAAAGTGAAAATGAACGGGAGTTTTTAAATTTATATCAACGTATTTTGTTATTATTATACAGCCCTACTATAAAAAAAAAGTTATTTACAGAAATAATAATACAACTAATACAAGGTATGTACAAAATACACATAAAACAGTTGTTACCTAAAAACCGCTGCTAGCGATCTAAAGGTAGCTCTACTGATCCAAATCACTACCAGACGGAAGCGTCCCTAAGATGCTGGCTGCATTGCCACGCTGAATGGCAATACTAATGCGTTGAGCCAGATAAGAGCTAGGTCTCGGGTCACGCGTCGCTTCGACCAGATGCCCTGAAAGGATTTTGACAACGCGAAGGGCCCCGGTCGGTACCCCGCAGACCCAGAGTCTCGACCCCAAAAGGTTCAAATAAGAAAGCTCTGTCGAGACTTGCATATTTGCGTCTTTCGAGGTCCTCAGCGGAATCTGCTATTAAAAGTTGACTAAAAAAAAATTTACATAGGGCCTAAAATTACGTGTGTTTAGTAATAACCTACATCAACATCCTCTATTCAGCTCGCTAAGAGTTCAGGGACCATTATAACCACGTCTTTTATTTCCATCTGCACGATTACCTCCCACTCTCTGTCATTTGGTTAATCAAAACGGCAATGTAGGTGTGATTTTCACACTTGAACGCCAATTTACTACATTATCCACTTGTTCCTGACATGCGTAAAGTGTTCCATGATTTGGACAATTTAACCTTATTTAATTTAACCAATTGGCCTTAGACGAATGCGCTCTAACCCTACAGTATCGAGAAAATAATGAGTGTACCTATATTTTAAATAGCAGACCGCACGACCTCCGCACTTATCTGATACGCGAAGAGGAAGGCCCCCGATGGACCAACGACATTATAAAGGTCGCAGGAAGTCGGTGGATGGGGGCGGGCGTCCAAAACTTCGAGACGAGAAACTCTCCCCGTCTAAATGGGCCTTCGATAAGGAGTGCTGTGGCTTTCATCATCAGCTCACGAGCATGAGATGATGATTCCCAGACATAAACAAGTTTATTTTTTATTTCTTATAAAAAACTCACCAAAATATTTGAAATTCATTAAGCTGACGCATTATAAATTTTGAGCCAAGGATTTTACATTTTTCTCATTCATTACAAAACATATGAAAGTGATATTTGGTTACCTGATTCTTCATATCACTGAATTATTTTAGTTGTAGCATTTCACGATTGGTTAACTTTTATAGAGGAGAAAAAAATACAAGAAACCTCTCATAAAACAGAGATTTGCATTTTACAGGTAAACGGGACCAATATAAATTTCACTAAATGAATAACACACACTTCAATATTATAGCAGGATTATTTAAAATTATCGGTAGTTTGTAGGGTTCCATACCCAAAGGGTAAAACGGGACCCTATTACTAAGACTTCGCTGTTCGTCCGTCTGTCTGTCTGTCTGTCCGTCTGTCACCAGGTTGTATCTCATGAACCGTGATAGTTAGACAGTTGAAATTTTCACAGATGATGTATGTCTGTTGCCGCTATCACAACAAATACAAAAAAACAGAATAAAATTAATATTTAAGGTGGAGCCCATACAAAAAAAAGTGTTTGCCTTTTTATAGATAACTAGTAGTGCCCCGCGATTTCACCCGCGGAAGTCTCGATCCCGTGGGAATATCAGGATAAAAATGCCTATGTGTTATTGCGGGAGTCAAGTTATTTCCATTCCAAATTTCATGCAAATCCGTCCAGCCGTTTCAGCGTGAACAAACACAAGAAGTAACAAACACACACACAAACTTGCGCCTTTATAATATTAGTGTGATGGTACGGAACCCTTCGTGCGCGAGTCCGACTCGCACTTGGACGGTTTTATTATTAATTTAAAGGCAAAAAACCGGTTTTTGCGTATAAGACCTTATACGAAATCCTATACTTTCGTATAGGATTTCAATCGAAATAATAGTTTATCAATGCGTCGCCGGTTCATTAACCTCAAACTAGGTTACAAGGTAAACCTCCAATCATTAAAAGTAGGTGCAGTTAAAAAAGCTCATGTTCCACAAGTCTCAATAGTGTCTTCATACCATCGATTGTATTACATATGAATGAAAGTCCGGGTAATGAACTCGTACAGCGATGAGTCTAGTCGTCGACCTTTGACACACTTTCGAGGGAGGCAGCAGTTGTCAAGTTTACCCTCCTTCCGTCAATGGACAAACACTGGGTTCGCTTACCTTGCAATTTGTACTTCAACTCTAGTTTATGTTTGAAAGCAAACTAGTTTAAGCTTTTTGAATGAATAAAGATTTCTAGGCTAAAATATTAGACGTGTTTTTTTATATCAGAGCATTTTGTACTATTGCGGCCGGACTTTGTACCTACATCCTGCGTAGCACCAAGTATTATATTTACTAAGGGGTACCCACCCTACTAATATTATAAATTCGAAAGATTGGATGTTTTTTACTCAATCACGCGGTAGCGGCTAAACCAATTACAGTGAACAGATGTTATTATAATGATGATTTATACTTTATTACAATCTACAAAAGGTGGGCTTAATGCTAACAGCATTTATGCAGATAGTTAAAGCAAATATGAACTGCATTAAGCTATAAATAATTAGTCAAACAAACTTACCCTGTAAGTGATGTTCGACTGGAATTATGCCGTGTTGTCTCGTCCGAAGATGGTGAAGAGAAAACTTTGTAGTACAAAGTTACTACAAAGTTACGGACCGTTACTACAAAGTTTTCTCTTCATGTTTTTTGTGCTGTTAGTCTTCCTAAAATAAAATAAAATAAAAAAAAAAAAAAAAAAAACGAGGACGAGACTACATAGGCTTAATATCTATTTATCCGGGATTTATTATCCAGGTACCAGTAACATTAATTATCTAGATCCAGGAATTCAGGATACCAGGATACCTCAAAACTTACAAGCTGCAAATTACGACTGGGTGTTATGGTAACTTTATTATTTTGTTATTCTTTTAAGGGAATTGACGCGTAGCTATGGCTACACACTTATGGCTTGTTGATTGTATCTTTTAAGAAATAGGCCGCTAGTATTCATTATCTAGGTATCCAGATTTTATATATAACTAGCAGCGCCCCGCGGTCCCATCCGCATAAGTCTCGATCCCGTGAGAGTATCGGGATAAAAATGTGCCTGTGCGTTATTCCTGGAGTCCAGTTATCTCCATTCCAAATTTCATCCAAATCCGTCCAGCCGTTTCAGCGTGAAGAAGTAACAAACACACGCACACACTCACACCCCCACAAACTTTCGCATTTATAATATTAATGTGATACCAGGCGTTCAGCAGGCTGCAGGAGTATTCATTTTTAAGTCGTTCTTTCTCGTTAAAACGGCTAGATTTTATGAAATTTGGTAGATAGGCTATAGTATAGACAGATCAAAACTTGCATTTAAACATAATAGCGCCCTTAGGAGATTATAGCGGGAGAAACAGCGGGCGCCAGCAAGTCATAAAATAAAAAACCGAGCTTCAAAAAACTAGACCAAAGACCCTTCGGCCGCTATATTAATTGAAACCTTCAACATACCTCCTATGTGTCCTAATGACCAGATATTAGGGTCTATTTCTTTTGTGTTTCTTTCCACCAGTGGCTTTTGTAACTTTGTCGATACGCACCTCTTTTGCGGTCAGTTCCGCAAACGCATTGCCATGGCAACAGTCACAAACAATCTGTCAATTAGTACACTTTACCGTCAATTTTCAGTCGCACAATAATGTCACATTTTACTGCTGCAATATTATGTTTTCCTGACCATACCTTACCCTATAAATTAGTTTAAAACCACATGTTACTAAGAATATTTAGAAGAATGGACTACAGCTTCGGAGATTCTCTGGTGCCCAATGTGCCAGGACTCACACAGTTCTTTAGAAATGATCCATTCTTCGGGTATGTAATGCATTGTGGATATTCAAGGGTTTTTTGCACTGTAGGTATCTGAGTATTAAAGTTAGCGGGTAGTGATCTGCGCGAGGCAACCCGGGCCAGCCAGGTCATGAGTAGACGTGTGGTTTCGTCAGTTTTGCCTCAGCGTTTGTTGGCTTGCCTCGACGGTCACTATAAAAAAGGATAAAGCATAAGTCTCTCATTTTAACGTTGGATCGTAAAAGTAGACATATAGATTCTATTCTATTCTATTCTATTCCTAGCCCTTTGTGTCCCACTGCTGGGCAAATACTCCAGACATCACGATCCTGAGCTGTTTGCCCAGTCAGCCAGAAACTTATTAATTTCGTCTCGCCATCTCCGTTTTGGTGCCGCGTCACCTTCTCGCTGGGTCAGGACGCCATTCGCCACCGATTGACGTCCTATGGTCTTCGTCGTCGTATGGTGGTACTACTTCCCCGGACGAACTCTTTCACAAAAAAGCTCTACTACTTTTACTTTTATTTAGCTAATATAACATAGGCACTCATGGATAACGTAGCGTCCTGTTAGTGAAACAATTATTGAGATCGGCTCAGTAGTTCCTGGGATTACCCCCTTAATGTTAATGTTAAAGAACTCCCTTTTCCGCATTCGAACTCTATGGGCGGTCCATTATGCGTGAGAGTTGTCTGACTAGGTAGTTATTCTAACTCCGTCCAGAAGCACAGTAGTTTCCTGGGGTCTTCGCAGGCTCGGCGGAGTGACCTCAGGTTAAAGATTAACCCATACATACGATCTCACAAATTAACTACCTCACTATAATATTATGGTTTAGATACCGCCTTTTTTTAAGATATCGTACAGAGTCGGTGTTTACAATATACATATGAAAAACACATTTTTCAGTCCATCAACAGGCTTCCATCAGATGGCCAGAATGATGGATCGTATGATGGTGGATAGCATGCAACCCTTCGGCTTCGCTCGCATGACCACCCGACGCAACCAGAGTAGCAGAGGGGACGACGTGCCACCCCAGCAACCCAGAGACGGTCTGAGGACGGAGAAGAGTGAGACGAGGAGGGAGCGGGCGAGACAAGGCGCTGATATACATGCTGTCAACGGCACGCGGCATCCACCCACACAAGGTGACTTTACGGAGGCCTGCAATGCTCTAAGCTTGAAACAATTATACTATATCAGCATCGATATACATACATACATACATACCTCAATGGGCCTCTTGTCAAGTGGGTTGACCATCGTGGAATATAGACGTCCCAAGTGGTGAGATAATCGCCACCATTGCTTCCCACGACTGACTCGGCTAACGCTTTTTTCCAGTAATAACACATTCCAAAATAAGCTCGTAGCCAGGACAAATCTTATACCAAAGAATCTTATCAACAAGTCTAGGTAATCCCATAGTCGGCTTTTACGACATCCACGGGAGGAGATGGAGAGGTCTATTCTTAGGCCGGACACACCACAGCACTAGTGTAATATATAAGCATCGATATATTGGTGAATAAGTCTACACCCGAACTTATTACTAGTAGAAAGCGTTAGCCCAGTCAGTTGTGGGCAATGGTGGCAATGAGCTCACCACTTGTCACGTCTATATTCCTACGATGGTGTAACCCACGGTGAAAAGAGGCCCGTTGAGGCTCTGTGGAAGGCGTGTGACATGTATCAAACAAAGGTCTATCAAAGATTAAAAAAATAATAATAATATGTATATAACTTTTGAAACTATCATGGTTATATAAAATATGGTTATGGTTAATATGTATATAAGTTGAAACTTTTAATATAAATCTTATCTTGAATTTATGGATGTAGAACCGGTGACTTCTAATTCCACAGCCAGTTACATGTCTGTTACGCTATCAGAAAGCTTGGTTTGCCTTTTATTTATATTTTAAATCCTTACTAGTTTTACTTAGCGTTTTTTTTCACTATTCATCGCTATAACTAAAATTAACTTTTCTTTAATTTTAGTTGTAAGACCAACACAAGCGTCCACATTTTTAGAGCAACCGCTCGACCAAAATAAACAAACAGACCCCACAACTGAGAAATGGGCAACAACCCTGCGCCGCAGGGATCCCGATATCCAAGCAACCCTCCCCTCTATCACTAAAAAATCCTCATCCACCTCCTCTTCAGTAGGAAGCGGAAGAAAATGCAGATCTGTAGAAAGAGTGCCCCGGGTCAGAGGAAAGCATCTAGCTCCGATGAAGTTTATTGGAAAAAAAGATATCCCAAACGAAGGCACTGACGTCACAATCTACGAGAAAGACGAAAAAGTGTTCGACTCTACCGGCTATGAGGTACATCTGGTGGACACCTTGGAAAGGGATATCCTCCAAAAGAATCCCGATGTACGTTGGAGAGATGTCATTGGGTTGGAGGATGCGAAATCAGTTCTTAAGGAAGCAATGGTGCTACCTCTTTTCATGCCTGACTATTTTAAGGTGAGACTCTTATTTGTTATTAAACATCATCTTAATGCGTCTACTTTTGCTATCTTCACATGAATAAGAAATTACATATTTTCGTACAGGCTAATTAGTTTTCTAAAAAGTATTTTTGTCGTAATTTAGAGTTTTGTTCGTTGACATTCATTTATAAGAACTTGATTAACTTTCGCGGCAGTACTCGCTATTAGACCTTGCCACACAGCACAAAATCATTAATTAAACGTACGAAAACGAGTGAATAACACAGTCTAGTCTGACCATACTTATTCGTATTTATAGGTCATTTGCGTGCAAGATTACCATCAGCAGTGGCAACTTTGTATTTACCCTTTGAAGCCTTATACCTGCTAATAATTTTCTTTGATTGCTAATGTGTATTTTTTTGTGGTGAAGAAAGTGGGTCAGCTTATTTTAATGTTCTTGTAAAAGTAGCACTGCTGAAATTGCTTTGCCTGACCGTAACACGCAGTCAAGAAAGTTCCATGAAAAAGATAAATGATGTGTTGATTAGTTGCAAACTATTAGCAGAATCAATATGTCACGTGTTTTTTTATGCAACTGGGTAAGAAAAACAAGCATACGTACGGGCCACCTGATGAATGGTAGTTATCGTAGCCGTTTTTAATTTAAGTTTATTGTGAGGAGACCCGCTATAATTAAGCGTGATTTTAATTAAGAAAATGCTGCACGGATTCAACATCATTGTTTCTCATTTTATTTGCCTAAATTGTTGATTGATTTAGGGGTTCTGCCCCCCTATTCCCTAACTGAAAGTCACTCGGTGACTAACGTTTGACAAGTAGAATGATCATCATTAAGAACGTCCATTGATGGTAATTTTGCTTGTCAAACGTTGGTAGTATTTTATATATGTAGGTATGAACGTTTTAAGGTATTTATTGCTATGGGCTTATTGTTTAGGTTTAGTACATTTACCATTAAGTCTGAAATAAAAGTATATATTGATTGATTGTTGGTTATCAAGTGACTTTCAAGATAGGGAATAGGGGGGCTGTTCTTACGAGGCTAAGAAAGGTTTAGAATGAAGACTTTCTTCGACAGTTTGCGTGTCTTGTACAGCTGACAAAAGGGCCGTTTACTTCTAGCTTCAAGTCAAAGGCCCCTTTGTCTGCTGTACCAGTTTATACTATGACTGAAACTTATAGATCTTCTTTTCTCAAATAACTTCAGGGCATCCGAAGACCCTGGAAAGGCGTTCTCCTCACCGGCCCACCCGGCACAGGAAAAACGCTTTTAGCCAGAGCCGTCGCTTCCGAATGCAAAACGACTTTCTTCAACGTGTCCTCTGCCACACTTACTTCCAAGTACCGTGGAGATTCTGAGAAGCTCGTCCGGCTGCTGTTTGATATGGTAGGTCCGGTTAAAAGATAAGTAAAGCCAAAGTAAACCTCATGCTATACCAGCACCGTATTTTTGCATGGTGCCGATATACTTGGCTTGTGTTAATCTAAGCTATATATTTTATTTTTATTTTTTTTTATCTGCCTTGAACAGTGCATTACCTCAAAGGTCACGTCCACCTAGGACGCACCATGTGGCATTGCACTGCGCCCGCCACCCTGAGACATAAAGATGAAAAGTCTCATGTGCCTGTAATTTCACCGGCACCCTTACCCTTCAAACCGGAACACAGCAATGCGAGCACTACTGCTTTGCGGCAGAAATAGGTATGGTGGTAGTACTTCCCCGGAAGAACTCTTTCACAAAAAAGCTCTACTACTACTAAACAAAAAAGCTCTACTACTACTAAAGCTATAAGCTGTCTTCTGACTGTCACAGAAAGATAAAGCTATAAGCTTGTTTAAAATTGTAATTTTGTTTCTACGTTGACTTATTTAAATGTCAAGCACTGTCTATTCTATCATATCATGTTAATACTTATTCAGTTAAAAACAAGACAAAATATAGTAATATCAGCAAGTTTTTTTATTTTTATACTTATTTAACTTTATACTACTTGGTATAATGGGTCAAGTAGATGGCCCACCTGATGTTAAGCGTTACCCTCTGCCTATGAAGAGTGCATTACCTCATAGGTCACATCCACCTAGGACGCTCCCTATGTGACATTGCACTGCGCACGCCACCCTGAGACAAACAGAGGAAAAGTCTCATGTACCTGTAATTTAATCGGCAACCATACCCTTCAAACCAGAACACAGCAATGCGAGCACTACTGCTATGCGGCAGAAATAGATATGGTGGTAGTACTTCTCCGGACGAACTTTCTCACAAAAAAGCTCTACTATTACTAAGTTTGGTTGAAGTGGCTGTGTACCTGACATTGCTACAATGAGAAGACCTATCGAATCAGGAGTACCAGGTACCACAACACATAGACCCAGAGCAAATGCATGCAGTAGGAATCAAACCCTTCTCTCACGTCTCGCCCAACGCCACGGAGATTGTCTCACTTCGTTTGTTTTCCAGGCTGCTTTCTACGCACCAAGCACAATATTCCTGGATGAGGTGGACTCGCTGTGCGCTGTTCGCGGCGCAGACTCCGAGCACGAGGCTTCGAGAAGATTCAAAGCCGAACTGCTCATTCAGATGGATGGACTTGCTGCCGCTTTGTGAGTCATCAACAAACAGCCTTTATACGTCAACTACTGGGAGATAATGGAACAGTTAACATCATCACCCACCAGTAGACGTGAATTGCTGAACATAGACTAAGAATGCCACAAAGAACGGTTTTGAGCCATGTCCATCATTTTTCTGGCCATCGAGTGGTAACCGTGCTACGTCTTCTGGGTTGTGGTGTGGAAACCTATGTTTCCCAGCTATCATCACTCCTGCTAGCTATATGGCCTGCCTATTCACACTTCAGAAGTAGATATGCAGACCTAATCTGTTATGGCACATTTTAGTTTTAGGATATGTCAGATTTAAGATTTTCTATCCCATTTCGAGAGTGCACATAATTCATAAGTGCGTTCATGGTCCTACAGCCTTGTATTAAAAGGCGGAGTTGGTTTCCACTTAATTTATTCTTTATGTTAAATGTTTTAGGTCAGCAACCAGAGTCAGATGACCGATGTTAAAAGAACTGACGGTGTGGTGAATATAATCGGTGCATAATTTTCACTAGAAACGGGATATTTACCATGATTTTTGAGTTTTAAATGTTCCCGATATTTCGGCACAGTTGCATGCGCCATGATCACGGAAGAACTAACTAGTCTTTGCGAGTAGATGTTATTGGCAGATATATCGATCTACCCTCTTTCTCACTCTTTTATTACGAACGATACCACTACCATCGGTTTCATTCGGTTTTTCAAAAGTTATTATAATCAGTGAACCTCGCAGAAACCCCCTTTCGTCAAATGTTTTTGATTGTTTGACGACCTCTGTGGCGCGGCTGGCGATGGTTCGCCTGCGACGCAGGAGGTTGCGGGTTCGATTCCCGCCTCGGAACAAATATTTGTGCGTTCTGCAGATATTTGTTCAGGGTGTTCTGGGTGTTTTCTATGCATAATAAAAAATATCTATCCATGTAATGTATTATATTTAAGTATATCAGTTATCTAGTACCCATAATACAAGCTCTGGCTTAGCTTGGGGCTAGATAATGTTGTGTGAATTTGTCCAGCATTATTTATTTATTTATTTATTTATTGTTTATTTCTACAACATGTTCCTTCACCCTTTGACCTCAATCTACTCGTAGCGTTGCGTACATACATTTGTAGAGTGGTAAAATCGATTTGAATCTTTTGATTCCGGGATTAAAACACATGAACTTGGGATTGGAAGTCGGGTTCCCAATATACCACCACAACGGTCGTTGACCCAGATTTGCCTCTCTTTCAGTAATCAAGATAAGGTAGTAATGGTGCTAGCGGCAACCAACCATCCTTGGGACATCGACGAGGCCTTTCGGAGGAGATTTGAGAAGCGGATTTACATCGGCTTACCTGACGGTATGTTATCAACATATCCTGACTCAGGTTGGCCGCTGCAGACTCGATAATGAGCCGAGCCTAACCCCAAGCCTAACCTGACCGGTTGGAGTACTCCTCGTGCCCAAGCACTTGTGCAGGGGAAGACCTCAACGTAGCCACAGATAATGCGGTTGAGGTGGTCAATTAAAATTGTAAAACTATTTGAGGAGAAGCATTGACATGAAAATAAGAAGAAGACTAATTTTTTTAAGATACCTTGGAAAATAGGCCTTTTTTTTTTATATGGTGCAGTTTTATTGGTAAGGTTTAGCGTTTTATTCCAATTACTAATTAAATTACCATCAACAGCCAAAGTTCGTATAAATTTGCTTAGATAAACAGTTCTAGATAAAAAAACTTTTAGGCAGAATTATTTAAGATTTGTTTTGCATATCTTTTTGGATGAAATTGAAACAGTCTCCACGCGACTTGTGGCGCAGTGGTTATTCGCATCGCGATAACTCCGTCGCGGGTTCGTTCGGCAGGCCGGTAATTACTACTTATTTTCTTTCAGAGGCAGCAAGAGTGAAGCTTTTAAAACTTTGTCTCCGTGAGGTGGTGCTGGCTGAAGGCGTGCTTCTCCCAGAGTTGGCATCCAAGCTGAACGGCTACAGCGGCTCCGATATCTGTAACCTTTGCAGGTTCGTTATTTACCAAAGGTTAGGTAGGAAGTACCTGGAAGAAATTGATCTTTGTACCGCTGCATATAGCTATAGTTGCAGCCTATAGCTCAATCCAGGTCTAAGGGTAACAATCATCCAAACTAATATTAGGTACTCAAGCGCTTGTGAAATGTGACATGCAACATTTACCCCACTTGTTGCAACTGTTGATGGAGTCTTCGTTCCACAAATGTCTACCTTTGTTAAACATCTTGGAGTTGCAATCGCTGACCGCTGGAATAGGTCCTTAAGTGTATTGTTGGGTTGGCTAAGGTCAAGAATCATCATTTCAATAATCCGTGCCACTAGCATGTGTATTCGTGGCACAAGGCATACATCTAAGCCAATAGCCAAGTTATTCAGTATCGATGATGGTGCAGCCCTACTTCACAATGAGCACTAGTTATTGATTTTGTTAATTGTGTATTCCGATACCATAACCGCTGCAATAACTACCTACATACTACAAACTACCTACTGTGAAATAAATGATATTGATTTTCATATTAGGTAGGATAAACAAGGATGTGATAATTATTTGATAAAGTTAATAGGTTCCTGCAATAAATAGTTATCTATCGGTGTGTTATTGAGATGTGGTTGTTAACCATTGACCTCATTTACAAGGTCCCACAACGGGCTATGGAAAGGGCTAAGTTCGGAATTTTCCTATGAGGAAATCCGTAGAAAAACCAAGGTCACCAACATAGCTTTCAGAATTGTAAGGTTGAGTTTACAGCTCGCAGGACTGACAACACTATTTTGTGAAAGAGTTCGTCCGAGGAAGTACTACCTCCATACCTATTTCTGCCACAAAGCAGTAGTGCTCGTATTGCTGTGTTCCGGTTTCAAGGGTTTGGGTACCGGTGAAATTACAGGCACATGAGACTTTTCATCTTTATGTCTCAGGGCGACGGGCGCAGTGCAATGCCACATAGGGCGCGTCCCCTAGGTGGACGTGACCTATGAGGTAATGCATTGTTAAAGGCAGACGTTACCGCTTAACATCAGGTGGGCCATCTGCTTGTTCCGTCATTCACGTAGTTACAACAACAACAAAAAAACTCAAGTGGTGACTATGAACTGAACGCACGCAGTGTAGGAAAGCCCCCTGTCCCGATGGACCGACTACATTAGAAAGGTAGCAAGAGTGATAGGTGATGATGATGATGATGATGATTCGCCCCACAGAGATGCAGCAATGATGACGATGCGTCGCTTGATAGCCGGCAAGAGTCCCGACCAGATCCGGCGACTGAAGCGAGCTGAACTGGACGCCCCGGTCTCCACAGAAGATCTACTCGCGTCCATCGAAAAAACTAAGCGGACGGTCACACAGGCTGATGTCGCCCGGTATACCAAGTATGTGCCTGTCTTTTTTTTATTATTTTTTTAACTAAAAAAGAAAGAAAAGAGTAAAAATATTTATTTGGAACGGCACACATGGGTTTAAGAAATTACACTCAACGAATAAAAATAAAAATAAAAAAGATAAAACATAAAAGTTAATACCTATAAAAGGCAAAAACAAAGTACATATAACTTACTTAACTACTATGATATACCTTTGTTTGTCTTTCTATCTGTCTATCTGTAAATACCATTTATCTCAGGAACGGCTAATGGAATGAACTTTTCATTGAATATAAAATCTGTGGGCTTATAAAAATCAAACTTCCAACTCAATGCATCAAAAATATATAGCAAACAATGGGCACTTTCTCATTGGACGATAACGACACGACACGACATCGTGACGATATCGTCGACGATACCAGGGGCGAAACGATGCAAACAAAGTGCGGTGCACGGACATAGATGTGGTGTGTGCTGCGACGCGTTACCCCGCCCGCCGTTTGTTCGTTTGTTTCTCAATATGGTGCTCAGATAATATATGGGTCACATTTTTAATAAATCACTAAGAATTGATTATTATCGATATGATTATCGATTATAATGACTATACGACTAGATATTGAAATAAAATTCTTATTTCGTTGAGGTGTTTATTGTATGAAGATTTCTTGTTTGCGGCCCAGCCGTAGCAAGTTAGGGACATAGCAGCCAAGTTGACCTTCAAATAATTGAGACACTTGCACTTGCCACGTCTATGTTCCACGATGGTGCAACCCACTGTGAAAAGAGGCCCATTGAGGCTCTGCCTACCTCCCTTTGGGGAAAAAGGCTTGTGTCTATGTATGTACAGTTTTACCCCAAAATATAAGTCCGATCAACTGTTTTCGGTTGCGCAGAAAAGCGCAGACTGATATACGACTGTAGTCGAACGTATAGTATAGCTCTGACCCGCTGTATAGCTCTGCCCCGTTCACATCTAAAGAGTCGACCGGTCGCGATTTAGCCGCGAAATCGATTAACCAATAACAGCGCAAGATTTTAGCGCGCGATTGCTATTGGTAGAAATAAAGTTCCCGCGCTATAGAAATTGGTCTACGGCGCGGGTACATCGGGGCGACTTATATTTTGGGTAAAACTGTATGTTGCTACGATTTTCTGGTCTTATGGTATAATGTTTGACTTGTTCCAGTTGGATGGAAAAGCACGGGTGCTCCTAGCGCAGGGCTCGGGCGCTGCGGGCGCTGCTCCATAGGCTGAAGGCAGCTAGAGACTAAAGCTTCTGGCGACAGTTGGACATTGGGGCCAAATTAACAGTGAACACCTCAGGCAATGTCAGAGCTCAGTCTGAAGGATGTCGGGGTGAATTTAAAAGGACTTATTAAAGGTATTATTGAGTGAGTAAAATGGATTTCAAAACTTTGGTGATATAAAGTAAAATATGGTTGGTATGTTTCTTCTTTTGGTGAGTTTACATTTTGTTTTGGTAGGTAATTGCAATCAATGTTTAACGATTGCCCTGAGATAGCGTTTCGTTCCGTTGGTTAAATCTTGTCTACGATTCGATCAAGTCTTTTCTTTTAACAATATGTAATTTGTGAATATTAACTAAATTTATTGTAAGCCTTTGTTCGCATAAGGTTTTATGCTTATGCATTTGATTCGTTGTCGGTTTGTTTTGTAAGTTTATATCTAGAAGTAGAATTTTGCTAGTTGTTTTGTATTTATCAGATACTTTTGAGGGTTTGCATTCGTCTGAAGCTCTGGGGCTCGTCTTTAGGTAGGTAGGTAAGTCGTATAAAGTAACCAGTTTTTTAAGAAAACTATTACCTAATTCTTTAATTAGTAATTGGAAAATGAGAATTTCAATTCCATTATCGCCTGTGTTAATCATGTTTGCATGTTTATTATTATTAAAAATCTAATTTATATTCTTATTTAAATTGTTTTGTATCTTTTATGTTATTGTTAGGTATCTATTTAAGTGAATACTAAAATTACTCAATGAAACATTGTGATTATTATTTAGTGGTCGTCAAATTATTGTGCAGTTTTTTGTGTAGAATATGAACTGCTTGAATTGACCGGTTCTTCGGTGAAAAGGATAGATTTGGAAATAAAATAACAAAAAGGTTTTATACTTTATTGAGGAATGGTGTAAAATTAGTGTTTTATATCAAGACATGAAGTTTAGTGTAAATTTGGTGTTGTAGCTGTATGTATCGTGCTGTTGGTTAATACAGAGAAAACTTTTAAAATAAAGGATATGGATTTATTAGATTACATTTTTATTTCACACAAACTTTGATATATTAAACAACAAGGCCACGATTTATTGATACATACAATTCTTTTGAATGTTAATGCTTAAATCAACGTAGAGAAAACTCTTTACCTAAAGGATATGGAATTACTTTATTACATTTTTATTTTACACATTTCACGTTTGAATAATAAGGCCACGATTTGGTCGGCTAATTTAGAACTATAGTCACCATTTTTTTGGTACGATATTGATTAATAAATATTCAACAATAAAGATAAAATAACATGCAAATAAACTTTTTCAAAATATTCAAGCTTAAACTAGAATAAAAGAAGTTGGAACATTCCTTATTTTAATGAATACTTACAAGATACTAATATAATTTCAAGGCACTATTTTTATATAATTTTATTATATTTACACTAGATATTCTTAAATAATTTTAAATAAAATACTAATAACTCTTTGGCTACAATTTAAAAACTTATTTTTAAACTACTGTCACTTTCACAAGCGTCTACTTATTTTATTAGATTAGGTAACAGCTATTTTGTGTATTTTCAATTGCTTAAACTGATTCATCTGGTTCTTCTAAAGCATGTACTTTCAATAGAACTCTCAAAGCAATACCTAAAGCAATGTTTTTCTCAGATAGAACCGTTGTGGCATTCAGAATTAACTCTGAAACCGAGTTTAATTTTATTAAGTGAAATTTAAATTCCATTGATTTTTGTTTTAGAAGTCTCTTATATTATTATTCAAATAACATTGAAAGTCTCACCGATAGATAATATTTTATGAAATATCTAATCCTAGTATCCGTTTGTCATTCATACTGAAGTTCATACTGTGGTACATTACTTTTGACCTTACATTACTTGTACTGTTAATCATTAAATTATGTATCTCAATTGCAATTTCATCTCAACTTGAAATTAATATTGATATGAACTATTTTTTTATATATACTTCAACCTATTCGGGTCTTTCTGAAACCCACTAGGGTGAACCATCTTTGGCAAAGTGCTTCTATAATTATATTGGTGCGACTCTGATCTAAGTGTCCTAGCTAAGTTACGCGTTAGTGAAGAAATAATATAGGTACCTACTCAAAAATTAAAATAAACTTTTATATAATATACGCCTTTTTAAATAATCTGAGGCAAAAAAATAATTTACAATGTAAATTCACACCAAGATGGCAGTGCCGGTAACACCACGGCACTTCTTTGACCTTTTTGTTCTCGAGGCATACAGGCGCTTCCTAGTCGTGACAAGGAACATAAAATAAAGCACGCGCCGTGTTATTTGCCTCATTCTTCTAGGTTTGGTCGCGTTGGAAAAGGAGTAATAGTATAAGACGATTCAAAATGATCCTTGTAATTTCAATGATTAAAATACTTTTGATTTTGACTAGGACCAGTCGCCCCAACGCGCAACCCTTTCGAGCTCAAGTTGTATTATCTATTTTAGTAGGTAATTAAGATAAAGTTTACAATGCTGCGTAAAGTTTAGCACCGCTGCCGGCTGCTGCCATTTCGGTGTGAATAAAGCCTGAAAATCTAATTTATCAAAAAAAATTGACAAGTTATTTATCTTCATTTAATAAACGTTCAAAAAATAATAAACAGTTATAATTATAGCAAATAATAAGGATACAGACGCGCAAAGCTGTATCAATAACTTATAAAGAAAATCCAGAGACCTAACTCATTTGTATAGTAGATATTCATCAAATATCTCACGATAGCTATAAAGATGAAAGTGCAAAAATGTTCCCTTTCTTTTCCATTCTAATAGATAGGTACTTGAATGACTTTAAAAATCACTAATGATCATTTATCATCGTCTACATGATCGATTATATATTATTCGACTCGTGCTTGACCAGTTAAGCCAGTTTTTATTCGCAACTAAGTTTACATTTTAGTAGTAGTAGAGCTTTTTTGTGAGAGAGTTCGTCCGGGGTAGTACTAACACCATACCTATTTCTGCCGCAAAGCAGTAGTGCTCGCATTGCTGTGTTCCGGTTTGAAGGGTAAGGGTGCCGGTGAAATTACAGGCACATGAGACTTTTCATCTTTATGTCTCAGGGTGGCGGGCGCAGTGCAATGCCACATAGGGCGCGTCCTAGGTGGACGTGACCTATGAGGTAATGCACTGTTCATAGGCAGAGGTTACCGCTTAACATCAGGTGGGCCATTTGCTTGTTCCGTCATCCTAGTAGTAAAAAAAAAATTAAAAAAAAAAACATTTTAAATATCTCAGTATAAATCAATCAAAACCGTTGTACCACCAGTTACTTTTTTTTAACCTTGGCACCTCAGAAGAACTACGGTTAGTTTTTCCAAACCTGATATCAATGACCTCGTGTAAAAAAACGAAAGAAAAAAACGTGGTAAATATCCCGTTTCTAGTGAAAATTACGTACATAACCATGATAGTTTCAAAAGTTATATAGTAAGACATATTCGACTAGAATTCATTAATAGGTAATGAAATCCCAGTTGGCTAAGCATTAGAAAAATTGTGTTAGTCAAAAACAGACCACCGTAATTTTGGTGCATTCCTATTCAGTCACACTCTTATTCACAGTCATGCTATGACACCCTTTGTTCGGTGTTGGGCAGATTCTGGACTGGAGAATTCCAGTCAGATTCGAAATTCGGCAGATTCGTTATTCGACAGAAAAAAAAAAAAAAAAAAAAAAAAACTAAATAAAGTGGAACCAAAATGTTTTATTTGGTTTTAAATCACAGCGTGACTCAAAACTAATGAGTGTGACAGAAAGGGAATGCACCAAAATTACGGTGGTTCTAGTTGAATCTGTCTTAGTATGACACATGTATAATATCAACATGCACAAGATCAGTGGTATCAGTTAGAAAAAACTAACCGTAGTCCCACTGAGGTACCATGGTCAGGAAAAAGTAACCGCGGTACCACGGATACTAAACGTTCAAAACTAGACATAAATCAACATGCACAAGATCAGTGGTATCAGGGTTAGAAAAAACTAACCGTAGTCCCACTGAGGTACCATGGTCAGGAAAAAGATACCACCACGGATACTAAACTTTCAAAACTAGACATAATTTGATAACTACCACTAATTGCATCACACGATATTGTCGGATCTAAATAGTATCATTGAACAATCCTATTGTGGAAAAGTTTTTTTTTCTCACTAAGGACTTGCCAAGCGTGAGCGGTGACTGCTTCGTGTCACTCTAGTGGTGCACCGTGTCACTCTAGTGGTGCACCGTGTCACTCTAGTGGTGCACCGTGTCACTCTAGTGGTGCACCGTTTGCTTTGGACTTCTCTTCTTCTACTTCTTGCTCCAAGATGGCTGCGAAGGAGAATGGAGTGAACGCATACCCTTGGCCTTCGTAGAACTTGCTCATGAATTCCACCCTGAAAGAAGATTTAGTTATGTTACCCCCTTATGAGATTAAGAACCCTTAATCTAAAAGAAGAAGAGAAGAAGAAGATACTTGAGGAGATTCGTTTTTTTTAATATACCGGGCATTTGCAAGCGTATGGAAAATGCGCCGTCAGGATTTATTATTAAGTACTCAATTATCGCAGTTATCATGGGCATGATACCATATATCACCAAAACGTCCAGGGGAGCCAAGTGGACGGAAAGATTTGATCTAAGTAGAATATTTTTCATGCAGACTTTTAGCTCACACTAACGTTCTACAATCCTGGCTAACCAACCTATATTTTATTGCTTAGCTTTATTGTAAGCCCCATGGTTTACCTTTGCAGACAACCTTATTTTTTCTGGTATATTTAAAAGTTCCACGTTAAAAGACCATCCAACAATATGAGACATTTCACTCGTGTCAAATTGAGTGTCTGGTATTTGTTGGTTAAAATCTGTATCAGACTATCAGGATTAAGGGTCTATTCATACGTACCACAACCACACCACAACCACAACCACAACACGTGGGCGGGCGTTGATTTGTATGAAAAATAATAGTTTAATTCACAAGGGCCACATTTTGCCATCAAACGCAACCGTTTGGTCTATACCGACCACAACGCGACCACCAGCGACACCGCGCAATAGCCGCGTCACCTGCACTACCACAACGCAACTGCAAGAAGCTGCTGCGGCACTATCCACACGTAACCACTGCTTACCCATTTTTTGTCGCTACGATGTGGTGTGGTTGTGGTACGTGTGAATAATCCCCTAGAGTTGTTCTTACCAATGTAATCTCAGCGTGTGTAAGAACGCAGAAAGCCCCTCCATCAGCACCAAGATGGCCAGAGTGAAGAACGCCCACGCAGCGAAGGCCACGTACATCATCACGGAGTTGCCTATGCTGAAGACTGTGCTCACGCCCATTGTGAGCACTCGCTGCCAGAGCACTGCTGATAGTTCTGTTCAAAGTTATTAGTCTTTAGAGGAATACTTATCGGGTTTGTAGAGTTTTTTTTATACAACTTTAGATGATGTTAAGCGATACCCTCTGCCTAAGAACAGTGCATAACCACAGGTCACGTCCACCTAGGACGCACCCTATGTGGCATTGCACTGCGCCCGCCACCCTGAGACATAACGATGGAAAGTTTCATGTGCCTGTAATTTCACCGGCACGAAAGTTGTCATTATGGGGAAGTTGACTTTTTTTGGAAAGTGGTCATTATGGGAAAGTATGTATATGGTGAAGTAGTCATTTTGGTAAAGTAACATTATGTACCTATACCAGCACTTACGCACCCTTCAAACCGGAACACAACAATGCGAGATCTACTGCTTTGAAAGTTTTCTCATTATGGAATGCTGTCTAGTATAGTTAAAAGCGGGCACGTACCAGATTAATACATTGACGTTTAGCAAATCTGTAATTTCAGGGGTTAGCCAGGCCAAATATTCTGATGCAAGGAAATAACTACCGCAAAAAAAGCCCCTCTACGACTCTTCGGAGCTGATCTTGGAAAGTGTTCTAAGCCGTAGCCCACTAGGTCTACGGCGTAGGCGGAGAACAACCTTAGCCTCTGACCGCTGGCACCATAGCAGACTACGGTGCAGCACGGCTATTGTCTAATCGATGTTGATTACCAGTTTGCTGTCCATTGCGCTGCATGTTTTAGCTTTTTTACAAGAATGAATATATTTGAAACACTCAGTGCAATGAACAGCAAACTGGTAATCGACATCGATTAGACAATAGCCGTGCTGCACCGTAGTCTACTACGGTGCCAGCGGTCAGAGGCTAAGGTTGTTCTCCGCCTACGCCGTAGACCCAGTGGGCTACCGCTTAGAATTCTTTCCAAGATCAGCTCCGAATTTCCGATCAGCAAGATCTGCTTTCCAAAATCGAACTTCAGTCTGTTAGACAATAAGACCGCAGATCTTGTAGAGTGGCTTTACGCCGTAGATCTGCCTCCTTATTCCATAACTGGAAGTCACTAGGTTACAAACTTTTGACAAGCAAAACTACCATCAATTGACAATTGACTTTTAGTTAGGGAATAGAGGGGTCAGTCTCCACCTCTGACCGCCACCGTAGCAGACTACACAGCGGATCTTGGAGCGTGTACCTGGTAATCCGCCTCTGAACACCGTAGCCGGTCTACGACGTAGTTTTTTCCATCTATCAGTAACCTTCAACATACGAGCAGGGCTATTTTAAAACGTTCGAAAAGCATTCCGACAGTGGATTCGAAAGTTACCGACGGAGATTCCGATAGACGCGATTCTAAAATATTCTATATCGAAAACTTTAACGTTAGAATACGAATCTTTCGCTCTAAACATTCCAACAGCTATTTGGTGTCGGTAACTCTTCCGACAAAAACTAACGAATCCGTTCGGAAGACTTGTCAAACGTTTAAAAAGTAAGTAATTTTGTAAAAATTAAAAAACCCTCAACGCAGTGAAACGTCTGAACCGATTTTAATCAAACATACCCGACTAATTCACTTTTCAAACAAAAAATAAATAAAATCAAAATCGGTTCATCCGTTCGGGAGCTACGATGCCACAGACAGACACAGACACACACACACAGAAACGTCAAACTTATAAAACCCCGTCGTTTTTGCGTCGTGGGTTAAAAATAGCCTTGCTGATCTGTAGACCTATTCTTCTGCCTAACAAATAATACTTACGCGCATGAGCCAGTGACAGCGCCCAGAGTCGCAGGTATGATGCAGTATGAGACACTGTTCCCAACACGTATTCTATCGTGTGGATGGCTTGCGTGATCATCAACTCGCCCAAGCCGTCTTCTTGAGGGTCTTTCTCTATCACCTCACCACTCTCTACGCCTTGTTGGTATTTCTGGAAAAATAAAATAAGATAAGTATGAGGAAGGATAAGGAAGGAGTTCTTATAAGAGTATAAGAAGTAGGTATAAGACATTTAACTCATTAACAATTTATTACAAGAAACTTTTTTTTTTTTTTTTTTTTTTTTATACTACTGAATGACGGTACAAGCAGATGGCCCTCCTGATGATAAGCGGTAACCTCTGCCTATGAACAGTGCATTACCTCATAGGTCACGTCCACCTAGGACGCACCCTATGTGGCATTGCCCTGCGCCCGCCACCCTGAGACGTAAAGATGAAAAGTCTCATGTGCCTGTAATTTCACCGGCAACCTTACCCAATAAACAATGTTAAAATTTTTGGGTATTAAAGACTGGGTAAGGATCTCTATTCCTCTATTATCACGAGGTATCCATTCCGTTACACTCTTGGTGCATTTTGTGTTGTCATAGTGCTCATTGTGAGGTAGGGCTGCACCATCATCTAAACCGAATAACTTGGCTATTGGCTTAGATGTATGCCTTGTGCCACGAATACACATGCTAGTGGCACGGATTGAGATGATGATTATTTTTTTTAACGTTGGAAATGCCTAACCGCATACCCCCCTGCGCGTTAAGGGGAGCGCAGGGCGGGTTATGTCGGGCCCTCACTGACTAAAACCAACGGTGTTCTCACTCAACACTTTAGTGTCAGGGTCGCGGGAACTATAAAACACCACCGCAGCGAGATGATGATTCTTGACCTTAGCCAACCCAACACTACACTTAAGGATCTATTCCAGCGGTCAGCGATTGCAACTCCAAGATGTTTTTTTTTTTTTTTTTTTTTTTTTTTTATACTACTGAATGGCGGAACTAGCTGATGGCCCACCTGATGATAAGCGGTAACCTCTGCCTATGAACAGTGCATTACCTCATAGGTCACGTCCACCTAGGACGCACCCTATGTGGCATTGCCCTGCGCCCGCCACCCTGAGACGTAAAGATGAAAAGTCTCATCGAACCCGAATAACTTGGCTATTGGCTTAAATGTATGCCTTGTGCCACGAATACACATGCTAGTGGCACGGATTGAGATGATGATTCTTGACCTTAGCCAACCCAACACTACACTTAAGGATCTATTCCAGCGGTCAGCGATTGCAACTCCAAGATGTTTAACAAAGGTAGTCATTTATGGGAAATAATAATGGTTCCGAAAAACAAATTAATCTCCAGCGATCTGTAGCCGACTATTATTCTAATTAACCAGCGTTATAATGAACCTCCGACAAAATTACTAAGTTACCGACAACCTCTGTTGTCGGTAACTTAGTAATTTTGTTTTGGTTCAAAATAAGTGACAGAACCGACACGGAGCACCCCGACTCCACATAGGTTAGGTTAGAACATTATCAGCACGTGAGCTGCGAGCGAGCCGAAGGCGAGCGTGGCCCGGTAGGGCCCGCAGCGAACCATTTATCATGTTTATTTTTCGAAGATTTCAGTATCTCATTCGGTCGTTTCGTCATTTTTATTCGGACAAAAGTAGTCGGAAAGTTAGTATTTTAGGCAGTAGATTTAATATTTTGAGTAAGGACAATTCTTCTTTTTTTGTCGGAGCTTTTTTTTTTTTTTTTTTTTTTTACCCGTTATTTATTAGGTATAAGACATTTGTTTTACCTTTTGTTTCCTAGCCTTCATCATCTGATAGACCGGTTTCCCAAACAGCATGACGGGCACACACATGAAGGCCAGCGCTATAAACGTCTGCTGCACCTGTTCTTGGCCGCTGTACATGTACTTGGGACATGGAGGCTTGTCCTCAGCCTTCTTGAACAGCATCATGTTGATGAAGATTATGAGAACAGAAGGGGCGCAGAATGTGCCGTATGCAGTGTCTGCAATTCAGAAAAAGTCTTGTATTTTTATGACACACCATGTATAGTTTTCATTCTTCTTAAGGGTTCCGTACCCAGCGGGTAAAACGGGACCCTATTACTAAGACTCCGCTGTCCGTCCGTTTGTCTGTCTGTCCGTCTGTCACCAGGCTATATCTCATGAACCGTGATAGTAAGACAGTTGAAATTTTCACAGATGATGTACCTATTTCTGTTGCCGCTATAACAACAAATACTAAAAAAACAGAATAAAATATATTAAGGGGGCTCCCATACAACAAACGTGTTTTTTTTTGCCGTTATTATAGATAATGGTATGAAACCTTTTGTGCACGAGTCCGACTCGCACTTGGGCATTTTTTTTTAACCTTGATAGACCTTTGTTGATTTTCTTTTGTTGTTTGATTTGTATGACCACGATCTCACCTGTTGGTAAGTGACGATGTGGCCGAAGATGGAGCACAAAGGTATAGAAGGCACCTATTCACTCTAGACTTGAAGAGACTCAGATTATAGCTTCAGGAAAGACAGACGACGGTAGTGTATTCCACTCTTTAGCAGTCCGCATTAGGTACCTATAAAGGTAGAACTGAAACGCAAAATGCTGAAATGCGAATGTTTGGATGATATGTCAGTCACGTTGTAACTGATGAACCAATTTGATGTTTTTTACAGTTATTATATCATACCACCATACCTATTTCTGCCGCAAAGCAGTAGTGCTCGCATTGCTGTGTTCCGGTTTGAAGGGTAAGGGTGCCGGTGAAATTACAGGCACATGAGACTTTTCATCTTTATGTCTCAGGGTGGCGGGCGCAGTGCAATGCCACATAGGGCGCGTCCTAGGTGGACGTGACCTATGAGGTAATGCACTGTTCATAGGCAGAGGTTACCGCTTAACATCAGGTGGGCCATCTGCTTGCACCGTCATTACAGTAGTATAAAAAAAAAAAAAAAAAAAAAACTATTGTTTTTTTTATCCCGGCATTTGTCCCGGATAAATAATTTGTAAAGCTTACCGGTAGCGTCTGCCGAGTACATCGTCCACTTCATGAACATTAGTATACAAAGGTACCAAAAGAGGAGCAACAGGAATACTATCTGTGGTATATAATGCAGGAAGATCATCTCCGGCTTCCTGAAGAAACTGTAAAAGAGGAGCAGATTTTAAGTATAAGTTACATCGGCGAATATAGTAATAGTTGACTACAAAAGCTGATTTCTATGAATCCAGTAATTACTTGAAGTTTACCACACTCATTGACACCCCGAAGACCATGTGTATTACTCCAAATATAATGGATAGCTTCATTTTGAATGAATTCAGGAATATTATGTTGTTTGCCGCGAACTGAAATAAATTATAAAGGTTAGTACCTACTTATTTTTGAAGTTTATACCTTTTTTTATACAACGTGGAATGGCGGATCAAGCAGATGGCCCATATGATGTTAAGCGGTACCCTCTGCCACTGAACAGTGCATTATCACATAGGTCACGTCCACCCAGAGGGGTGAGTCTGAGTTTTGCAAACACCATCGTAAAGGTGAACGTAACACGATCGTACGTGTATAACATAATAACTAGCTATTAATCTGTGCCAAAAACGTCACAGATTAATGGCTAGTTACTACGCAATACACGTACACTCGCCGTTACGATCATCGTTACGATGGTGTGTGTAAACTCGGACTTGCCCCTCAGGACGCGCCCTATGTGGCACTGCACTGCGCCCGCCACACTGAGACATAAAGATGAAAAGTCTCATGTGCCTGTAAATTCACCGGCACCCATACCCTTCACACCGGAACACAGCAATGCGAGCACTACTGCTTTGCGGCAGAAATAGGTATGGTGGTAGTATTTCCTCAGACGAACTCTTTCACAAAAAAGCTCTACTACTACTACACTACTATACATGAATCAAAAGTCCAGAATTTACACTTTTTAAGAGGCTCCCCGTATCGTACGTTACCAAGGCCACTGGTATTTTATTGTTCATGCTCAACTAGAGTAACGGTCAATTCACAAGATGGCAGCGGCCTACAGCGGCCGGCAGCTCTCTTGACCAGTCACGCGGCGGCTGTGCTACCAGCCACTGCCATGGTAGGTGTATGCTGAGCCTAAGCGTAAGTAACCAAGATTCATCGTTCAGTTTCATTGAATAACCTGGGCCCCATCGCGCTAATTTTTAACATCATTACCAAAACAAACGGTTATTTCGTACGAGCTGGAATTTCCTTAATCCGTGTTTAAGTCTATTCATGCAACGATCCCTCAGTCCAGACGTAGAAAATAACGTGAGTGGTTTGGTTTTGGTAAAGGCCCAGGAGACATGAGGCGCGGAATTAAAATTTTACCGTGTTTTTGCTGATTATCATCAATACTTCTTGAGATAGCGAAACCGACCACTAGGAGACAATGCTCTAATTGATAAATATGAGTATCATTCGTTTCTAAGAATGTCAATGAACGAAAAAACACTAAAAAAAACATTGAAGGAAATTCATAGCTAAACTTATAATGATGACTATAACTATAACTATTAATGATACTTATGACACTCCAATTAAAACATGTGTGTTATGTCTTCTAGATCCCTCAAATCTAGTTTTCGCTATCTCTAGAAGTGTTAATGAGCTGTGATGAGCAAAAAAACACAGTCAAGTTTAAATTTCATGCCAATTGTCTTACCTACTAGTAGGATTAACATGGCATACTAAGTGAGTAAAGTTAAAATTACAGGCACATGAGATTTTTCATCTTTATGTCTCAGGGTGGCGGGCGCAGTGCAATGCCACTTAGGGTGCGTCCTAGGTGGACGTGACCTAAAAGGTAATGCATTGTTAAAGGCAGAGGTTACCGCTTAACATCAGGTGGGCCATCTGTTTGTTCCGACATTCAAGTAGCTATAGCTATAATGTTGCTAAGATATCCATAGAAAATCCTCACCTGCCAAGCAGGATCCATTCCAAATGGATAAGGAGTTCCAGTATAAGCTGTAATCGGATCCAGCTCCAACATATTATGATTCATCAGTGTCTCATTGTCGTATACATTCATCCAACTGCTCCCAAATATATTGAAAGACTTCGAAAACATATCGTTGTATATCAATCCAGTATACATTGAGAATATACCCATGAGTAATATAATGTAGCGGCCTCCGAAGAATATGTTCCATATTTCGTTGTCAGTTTTGATTTTGGCCAGTCTGTTCTCGAATATGACTAGAAGGGCGCCGAATATGGTCATGATGAAGCCGTGGCCCACATCTCCGAACATCACAGCGAAGAGGAAGGGGAATGTAATGATCGTATACAGAGCTGCAAAGAAGATAATAATAAATAAATAAATAATGCTGGACAGTTCACACAACATTATCTAGCCCCAAGCTAAGCAGAGCTTGTGTTATGGGTACTAGATAACCGATATACTTAATAGAATATATTACATAGATAGATATTTTTTATTATACATAGAAAATACCCAGAACACTCTGAACTGCGATCGCATAAATATTTGTTCCGAGGCGGGAATCGAACCCGCAACCTACTGCGTCGCAGGCCAAGCTTCACCCGCCTCGCCACAGAGGTCGTCAAAGTGCTTCAATAAGATAAGTGCTTAAGTTCGTCAATAAGGCTTCGTCCAGCAGTGGGCGTCTTAAGGCTACTGCTGGTGATGTTGATAATGATGATACTCTAGTTGCTTTCAGTCGCTATTTCATTGAGATGAATCAGTGGGGGAAAATCTCAAATATGCAGAGATATTGAAAGGAATCGTGACGTTAGTTTTATAATCAGGAAACACTAAGGATTTATTGAAAGCCTCGAATCGAACATGCTATAATATATCAGGATCCTTTTAAAATCATCACATGGTAAGGTTATGCTCGCTAAATCTCCTTAAGCTAGTATTTAAGAGTATGCTTGAGTTCTAGCAGTAGTAACTATGAAGTAGTAAGATGGCGTTAACAAAGTGAAAGTACCTGGATTAGCCTCTCTGTAACTTGCGATTCCATAGGAATCAATGAGGTTCTGGAAGCCACATGTGAACTTGTTGGTTCTGTTGAACGTCGGTGGAATCTCCCTGGTAGGCACGTAGTTGAGGATCGAGGATAGCGGGCTTCCACTGGCTTTCTGTAAAAGATAGTTATTGAACGAGCGAAGTGAGTCTGAGTCAACATGGAAGAAACGGCGTTTGTATAAATGTATGTATGTATGTATGTTTATCCTTGTCCCTATGATAACTTCAGAGTTGATCGAATCTTCAAGAAATTTGTAGGGGGTAGACAGTATTGGCACATTTTGTAAGTATCCATCTTCGGCCACATCGTCACTTACCAACAGGTGAGATCGTGGTCAAACAAAGGTCTATCAATGTTTAAAAAAAAAAAAAAAATATATCGGGTTTTGGTGGTAGGTACACTTGATAAATTATTTTAAGATGGTAACTAATTTCACAAATCAGCTACTCATACCTAATAAGTATGATGTAGTATTTACGCCCTTTGCTTAGACCTATTCACGGGCTATTATTTCGATTATTACCTACTTTATCTTAATTGAAGAATTAAATTTGATGTGGCTGCCTGTGCTCGATTTCCAGGTGTGGACTGCAAAAAGCTGATGATGGATGAAGATTATAGGAAAAACTTTAGTTTATTGTTTATGTTTAAGCCCCACTTTTAAAGAAATATAAATATAGTATAAGTGTCAGCCAACTCGACTCCAACAATCTTTGCCTCTAATCAGCAATGCCTTGACTAATTCGGCCAGCTGATGAAATTTACGAATCGGTCAAGATATGGAGCGTCAATGCGGGTTCAAGTCACACATTGACTGGATTGGATTTTTTAGTGGGAAAAAACCACTCACCACACCATTATCCAACGCCTTCTGCGCTAAATAAATATCGTCTTTTGGCACCCAACACTCCGCGATCAGGCACTTTTTGACGATATCCATACTGAACATGTTCAGTGTGTGGTAGATCGCCTTCTCCTTCCGCACTACCACCATCCAGTTGCTGATGTCACGTGCTATGTTTCTGAGAACTAGGCTTCTGTGCTGCTCTGTTTGATCTAAGACCTGGAAAAAACAATGTAGAGTTTATTTTTAAAATGCAAACACTTCTGGAGTGGCCTAAGAGTAGACTTCTCCATCTCCTCCCATGGATGTGATAGAAGCCGACCAAGGGGTTACACCCGGGGATGGGCAGCATTATACACCTGAATGTAATATACACCAATACTGCGATAACCAATCAGCCTGCCGAATGTGGTGGGTACAGCATGGCTTGGAACCCGTGACAGACCTTCTTTACGCGGAGCTTGATCTGTTAGTTACTTACTATCTCCAAATCCTTGATCCTAGCGTCCACTCCGCTAAGCATTTCTTGTTGTTCCTTGTACGTGGCTGGGCAGGGGTATAGCGTGGCTTGGAACCCGTGACAGACCTTCTTTACGCGGAGTTTAATCTGCTCTCCGTGGAAAAACACTACGAACACTGCCTTTTGGAGCTCGTGACCCTGAAATATGAATAAACTGAAATAAAAAATCATGAAACATTACTGTATTAAGATTAAAGATTAAATCTGCAATATTTCATATCCAAGCTGTTTGCCTGCCATACTAAAGTAACATCTCAAGTAAGTAATGATATTTAAAAATCTTTGGATTTTGTTTTGTTAATAATTATGTGTTATCGATAATTTATCTGCAGTCCTTGAATTGCAGTCTGCAGTTATTGAAGTAGAAGAGCTTTTTTGTGAAAGAGTTCGTCCGGGGAAGTACTACCACCATACCTATTTCTGCCGCAAAGTAGTAGTGCTCGCATTGCTGTGTTCCGGTTTGAAGGGTAAGGGTGCCGGTAAAATTACAGGCACATGAGACTTTTCATCTTTATGTCTCAGGGTGGCGGGCGCAGTGCAATGCCACATAGGGTGCGTCCTAGGTGGAAGTGACCTATGAGGTAATGCACTGTTCATAGGCAGAGGTTACCGCTTAACATCAGGCCATCAGCTTGTTCCGTCATTCAAGTAGTATAAAAAAAAAAAGAAAAAAAAAAAAGACCAATTAATCTCTTCTAGTTCAGTCAAAGTATAAACTTCTATACTTTTTCAAATAAATTTGACTACGCACTACTTACTCATTGTTTATTATATCTGCGTTAGTTGCGGTATTGTTGATTCTATTTTTAAGTTATGTGTAGCTCTATACTAATAATATTATATAGTAATTGTGAATTTACAAAAGAACAGGTTGTACCATAATTTTCTAAAACGAGGCGAATAAATGTCTGTTGTTCTTTCTTGACATCTGATGTTGAAGTGAATATTCAGTGAAATAAACGGAGCAAAATATATCCCATCTACCGACGTCTCGTAGAACATGATGTAAGTAACAATAACAGTATGGTACTCTGTGTATCTAATGTAATCAATGAGAGATTATTAAGCATGATAACAGGACATTTATAAGTTCTGGACAATTCTACAAGAAAACCAGCTCATAAAGGTAAAGGTTTGTTTTGACCTTGAGCATTCTTTGTGAGCCGCCAAATCAAAGCGCCAGGTCACAATTGGAAACTAATGGTCTACGACTGAGCCACACACTAACAGGCTTGCCCTTTATACTTGGACTTTACGTCTAGAAAAATCAATAAAACCTGTGGGGTAACGACCGCATACATGAACCTCGCGTTTAAAATAACTAGCATGAAATGCGGTGACTACTAACTATTAAGCTTCTGGTTTAATTACAAAATGTGGTTGTTAAGTTAGGTTTCATTTATCTGGTTTTTTTCCAGACAGTCCCACTAATTTTTTTATCAGTCAGCAAGATATGTGAACTCTGTATTTGTTTTACCCGTAACATATCTCGTAATATCTATATCTGACTGTCTAGATATCCACTCACTGACTTACTCAGTCACTGACTCAACCAAGCAAACATTCATCACGATATTTGAAGAACAACAAAGCCTACAAACTAGAAATTTGGCATGATGCATCAGCTTCTAGGTGCTCATTAAGAAGGGATTTATGAAATTAAGATTTATGAATTCAAATTAAAAAAAGTCAAAGATCCAAATTGAATCTTACGACAAAGCGTTATTGCACATTGAAATCGAGTTAGAAAGCCGATAAAACATTGAAAAGTTCCTTGTGGGCTTTGAGAGTTATTTTTCTAGGAGCCTGTCAATCTCGTCACCGTGGACCGTTTGTATGCCGGTTTCTAACTGGCCAGTATGTTTCAATTATTTACAAACAACAAAGTTTTTGAAAAAGTTCTTTGGGTTCAAGCGACGTATATTTGTTAGTGTTCTGTCTGTATACAAACACACAGAAAAACTCGAAAAATTGCTCTAACGATGCCATGAAATCTATCTGACTTAGCCCACAGCTGGGAAAAATCTCGATTACCGAAAAATTCCATTGAAATATCCCAAATCCTAAGCAAAGTCCTTTGTTAAATACCAGTCTAAATGGGGTTGTATGGGTTTGTGTTGGTTTGTAGGGGTTTGTAAAGTTTTTAAAAAGTCACACACCTGGAAAAAAACCCGATTAATGGTGTCGATTCTGTGCAGCATTCTCTAATTTTAAAGCGCGTTAAAGTTGTCGCGCGCCCTTTCTAATAGACTGAAATAAAAGAGACCGCGGTTTTAAGGGTACGTAAACTGATCAGGCGTTTTTATGAATTTGTTGTTTATGATATCGACAGTAAACCTTCAAAATAACTGTTCAACAATTTCATAAACACATGTAACAAGTCATTAATTTTGTAAAAATTAAAAAAAACCTCAACTCAATGAAACGGCTAAACCGATTTTGATCAAACATAGCTAAGAACACTCTCGACAAATTCACCTTTCAAACAAACAAAAAAACTAAATCGGTTCATCCGTTCGGGAGGTACGATGCGACAGACAGACAGACACACACACACACAGACACGTCAAACTTATAACACCCCTTCGTTTTTGCGTCGGGGGTTAAAAACACATTGTGGTATATTATGAGGGGATCTTACCGTTATGGGGTCTCTCAACGGCTGATCAATCTGCGCCTGCTTAAAGAATATATTCCCATGTGATATCCTCCACAGCATCTTTTCGAAACACGGCACTCTGGATGTGGCCACCACTCCAGCTATGAACCCAAGATGACCGATCACTGAAAATTAAGATTAAAAAGTCATGAAAAAAAAAATACCTTATGAACCATGGTTATGTAATGGAGTAAATTCCCCCATCTGATGGATTGATGAAAATGTTAAGGTAGAAGAAGACGGTAGATAGACTCCATCCCGTTTAACGGGCATTTTATGGAGTAGGTATACATTTAAATATCAAGATCTACAAAATTTGCATTATGTCATAGCACCAAACATGACCGTTTGCGGGCGAACCAAGTCATAAAGTGGCTGTCTAAAATCCGATTTTGCCACCGAAAAACTGACCGTCATTTTACATGTCATCCCTTCGACCAAAGTATTTACGTCGATGTGTCATCCGCCCTGTCCTTACGCTAAGCTTACGCTAGCAATAATATATAGGCACCAACCACAGATTGTTATATGCTCAGGAGTCACTGGGGGATGGAGCAAGGGTTAGAGAACTGGGGTGGGCGCGAGGCATTCTGGGCTTAGAAGTCTTAACACCATCAAAAGAGTCGAAACAAGCCTTTATAAATTGCATAGCCTTAGGTCACGTGCACCTATGACGTGACCTTCGTGGGATTGTACTGTAACCCACCACACTAAGACAGGATTAAAGTCTGTGCCTGTTATTTCACTGGCACCCATACACAACAACCTGAAACACAGCATGCGAGCGTTAGGTACAGCTTTAGTCCTAAATCTGTATAGAGGTCATTTATTCTGTGATAGAGAATAAATGACCCTGAGTGCACTCTTTCACAAGAAGTTTTACCACGGGGTCTCATCCCAAAGAAAAAATATATTGTTCTATTTAAATTCAATAGATGGCGTAACAGGTATAGATTTGTTATTGAAGTATGTGAAAAATGAACATTGGGCCCTGAAAAAAATATTTTGTAATATCAAAAAATACCCATAACACGGGAAAATTAAATAAATGCCTCATCAATCAAGTTTAATTATTTTTAGAAAAATATAATGATGTCGTTTTCTTAGTGGTAATCATTTGAACTAGGTTGAGGTTTGACACAGTTTGTTTGTAGTACCACATGTAGTACAACTTGATAGATGGCGTTATTTTAAAAAAAAACAGATGACCCGCCAATGACGTCATGCCCAAAATGAAAGAGAAAACTATATAGTATTTACGTTCTATTCTAAAATTTTCTAATAAAATATCAGACCTGTATAGATATCATTGTAACCAAAGACGAACTAGTTATACATAAAAGGCAATGTCCTGACTGACTGACTGACCGAGTGACAACGCACAGCCTAAACCGCTGGTCGTTGAGACTTGGAATTTAGAGGGTGTAGGTACCTACTATTCCTTTTAGGGTTTAAAGGTCTACTTAGAAATGAAAATGAAAAATTCGTATGCTAAGGGTTTCAAAATAGGGTTCACACGTAAAAAAAAAAATGCTGTGTATTGCGGATAGCGTCGGCAGTAGATACCTACCTACTTGAAATTTTCGCTTCGGCCGTCAAGGAAACAAGGAAACCGGGGTTTCGTAACTTGTTCATAGGTAGTTTCCTCAAATAAAATTAACAAACATATGTTTCAGCAATATATGAAAATAGGCACGGGAACGTTGTGTTTGTAAAAAAAACACTTTACGATTTAGCCATATTTCAGCGTAAATTCGACGTTGTAGAATATAGTTTCACGATATAGGTAGTTGTTGGGATTCAAATATTTTCAGGAATGGACTCCTAAATTGGAAAACTTGAGTGTTCGTTCGTTTCAATGGTTGTGTCACGGCGTGGTTAGTTGTTTTCTGCACGCCGCCGGGAATGTTTTCTGACTAGGCGCGGACAAAGTCGCGAGCGGGTCATCTAGGTGGTTTATGTGGGGTACCGCGAAATTCCTAATCTTAGATTTGATTTTTAACAGGCATGAAGTACAGTATTTAAATTAAAAATATGCATGGATACTACATTATAATTCCGAGGGGTCGCTGTAGGTACCAGAAACACGATAGGACAATATTTTCTCGATATAAAAAAATCCAAAGTTACATCTATTTTTTGCCTAGATTCGATTGTTTACATATTATTGGGTAAAAAATTAGATAGGTAGATAAAATCAATTCAACAACGCCGAGGGTTCACTGAAGGAGTTTTGTAAAATTATTTACGAAATATTCAATAAAAACCGCTTTTTCGAGCGGCGGGCGAGAGGCGTTTTATTGTGTATGAAGATTTGTGCCTAGGGTTGACGCAGTCTTAGTAAAGATGTTGAGTTAAAAAAAAAAAATCGTCATAAAGGCCCGTCGCACATGGAGCTACTAAAAAATGACGGAACTAATCAGTAGGTAATTACAATTACAAACCACTTAGAAACTGTACCTCGCACACGATGACACGACACTATATAGATGCTCATGTTGTAAAGTTTCAATCACTTCTTTACTATCGTCAGCTTCAGCTTATAATCTCAGTGATTATTAGGCAAACTATTTTATTACACCACATGCAGCATTACTGTGGCAATGGAATCATAATGAGGTAAATCATTGTTAAAGGCAGAGGTTACCGCTTGTCATCAGGTGGGCCACTTGATCTTTTTTTTTTTTTTTTTTTTACTTCTTGGATGACGGAACAAGCAATAGGCCCACCTGATGTTAAGCGGTAACCTCTGCCTATGAACAGTGCATTACCTCATAGGTCACATCCACCTAGGACGTGCCCTATGTGGCATTGCACTGCGCCCGCCACCCTGAGACATAGATGAAAAGTCTCATGTGCCTGTAAGATCTCGTTAGTATTTGAGTTTGTAACTAGTTCTTTTTGAGTAGCTCTATGTACGACGGGCCTAAGTTTTTTAACAAACGCCATCTGTTGAGTGTATGCGCGTTTTACGCGGTAATTACAGTTGCAGGTGCTAGGTGGCTCTAGCTATCAATTACGCTGCTAGCGGCATCTAGCGTCCAGGTAAGGCAACCAATTTAGCCCGCACAATAGCCCGAGTTATGGCGGTCACGTTTCGTTGTATGGCATGAGGTATCTGTACTAGTATAGTATTATTTTATCTGTGCACAGATAAAATAATACTATACGTTTTACTATGAGGAAACTATAAACAAAAACAATTGTCGTTTGAGTAATGAGATGATTTTCATTTTTGAGAGACAGCACAATCCAACAACCAATCCCAGCAGCCCCATTTCGTCATTGGACAACCAGACGCTCGGCAATGTGCCATATTTTTATGATGGAATCCCACCTGTACGGTAGGTGGGATTTAAAGCGGTTTTAGTCAAGATTCATCCTTAGAAAAAAGAAAAATGAAAAAGAATGGAACACATGCAAGCGACTGATTTCCCCTATAAATACAACCTCGGAGTCTTCAAGTCAAAGGTATTTAAAAAGGAGGTGGGCAACCGCTGACCCAGGTCAAAAATAATGAACGTTCACGGAAGTACGGTTCTAAATGTTGTTTTTTGTCCAATTTTTATAAAGAACTTTTGTATGAAATTAAATAATCGTAAATAGGTATCATTTAAAAAAAAAACAGAAAAAGCTGTTCCTGTCTCACGGCCTACGAGCGTGGTCGCGGTCGGTGCTCATGAAGAAGGACCTCTAAATGGTCAAAGAAACGTTAGCAGGACAATAGTAAAGTACGTGGTGTAGAGTCGTAATTTTTCTAAAACTTTTATATTTTTAGATGTTGTGAAGCGAAAGTTGTATTTCTAAATAATTAGATAAATCAACTCATTGCATTTGCGTGAAATAAAACGCGACAAGCTTCATTACTTTCCCACAACTTCTACGCAAGAAATTAAATGTGATTTTTCATTATCTTAACATATAATATCAATAACCAAAAGTATCACAACTGTACGATACGTTAGTCACAGATAACATAATACTATTTTAGTACGTTAGTCAAAAAAGTTGGGTCAAACAATGTATGTTGCCCATGTTCTTTCTAGACAAGTATGCAACATGCTACCTCGATCACGATCACCACCTTGGATCAGAGGGGCAAGTCCGAGTTTACACACACCATTGTAACGATGATCGTAACGGCGAGTGTACGTGTATTGCGTAGTAACTAGCCATTAATCTGTGACGTTTTTGGCACAGATTAATAGCTAGTTATTATGTTATACACGTACGATCGTGTTACGTTCACCGTTACGATGGTGTTTGCAAAACTCAGACTCACCCCTCAGGTAAGTTAGTGGACAAACCCTTGGACGTAAAAAAAAGGTGATATAGCGTACCTGCTTCATTATTATAAATCTGAACGGAAGCTGAGATCTTCCTAGCTGCACTGTGGTCTTGGAAGAAAGTCTGCATCTTCTCAATGAGAAGTTTCAGCTCGATCAGGGAGAGATAGTCGCTTTTGAGATTGTGAGCGTTCCGCGTGATTTCTTGGATTTCACCTTCTATGTAGTCGATTCTTTCCTGAAAATGCAAATTAATAAGACTGAGGCTGAAGAGATACTTGTCGAAGACACGGGAATAAAGAAAATATTATGTTTAATAGCGAATTTCAATGAAGTTAAATAAAACAACTGCATCCACTGTAATAACTAACAGTAGTCCTTATTGTGAAAACAGTGGCTTTATAAACAAAACAATTCATACCTAACTATTAATAAGTTTCATAATAAGAGTAGGTATTCATAGCTAATAGAAGTTTCTTGTTGAAGGCTCAATGAATATTATTGATGCTAATAAAGATAACAATGGACTCATTAATATAAGCAAAGGTGAAAAGAATATTATTATTTGCAATGAAACATAACGCCTTGCTTGTTACAAGGAAAATGATTTGGAAACGGGATATTTAGTATATAGTAGTATAGTATAGTAGTAGTAGAGTTTTTTTGTGAAAGAATTCGTCCGGGGAAGTACTACCACCATGCCTATTTCTGCCGCAAAGCTTGCATTGCTGTGTTCCGGTTTGAAAAGTATGGGTGCCGGTGAAATTACAGGCACATGAGACTTTTTATCTTTATGTCTCAGGGTGGCGGGCGCAGTGCAATGCCACATAGGGCGTGTCCTAGGTGGACGTGACCTATGTGAGAATGCACTGTTCGTAGGCAGAGGTTACCGCTTAACATCAGGTGGGCCATCTGCTTGTTCCGTCATTCAAGAAGTATAAAAAAAAAACATGATTTTAGAGTTTTAATTCTAAATATCCCGTTTCTAGTGAAAACTATATACATAACCATAATTTCAAAAGTTATAAAGTTACTTTAGGGTATAATATTATTTTATCTATGCTTCATGTAATATCGATATCAATTGGAACAAGATTGCGATGCAGCTCCTTAATAACTTCTGAAACTTCTTCTAACTTCTCGTCGTCGTTTCGTATGAGGTAGTGCTGGCCTCTGGTGTCAGAGTTTGTCAAGCCGCCCGAGGGCCTCTGACATGGCTTATCGACTGCTATTAATCAATAACAGCCGGGACCGACAGCTTAACGTGCCCTCCGAAGCACAGAGCGATGGAAATCCACACATAACTTAGAAAAGTCATTGGTGCGGAGCCTAGGATCGAACCCGGTATCGTTGGATTCTGAGTTGCACTATTGAACCGTTAGGCTACCATCGCTATATCTAACTAATCTATCTAACCATCTAACTTCTTAAAATCTTCTTCTGTTCCTTACTAGCTGATTATCCATGCTTCGCTATGGTGGGAAGTTATTTGCTATGTAACTTCTAACAGTTAATTAAAGGTAGTTAGTTAAAGGTAGCGCAGAGAGCAATAGAGGGGTCGATGCTACGGCTATCCCTGCGAGATGAAGTGCGAAATCAGGAGATTCGCAGAAGGTCATGGAAATTGGGAAACGTATCGAAGTGGCAATGAGCAGGACACCTCATGCGCTTCACGGATAACAGATGGAGCCGCAGGATAACCGGGTGGAGACCTTGGGTAGGAGGCCGAAGACCAGGCACGCCGAAGGCACGATGGACCGATGACATTAAAAACGTAGCTGGCCGACAGTGGAGTCATGACACTGGGAACAGAGCCGACTGGAAGAAATTAGGGGAGGCATATATCCAATATTGGACGGAAAGATGCTGATTAATGATGTTGATGAACTTCTAACAGTAGAAAAGTAACAGATTTTCAATTATTTTGTAGGTAAGTAAAGAGTTAGGTATGATCTATTTATGAGTGAAGTATACGTCCTTCTATTAATTAATCTGTGTCTATATTGTAGAACAATTATGCAATAAAATATTTCTGATTTCCGATTTCTGATATCGTCGTTCCTCCAGCCGTCTTCCTGCCGGTTCTTTGACTCTTGCTAGAGACTAACCTCTAGAATATTGATCTCCCGTGGACTCAGGATCCGTCGCGAAGGCTTCGGCAGAGGAGGCGGTTCTGCCAGCTCACCCCAGACCCAGCGAAGCTTGCGTTCCATTTCACTACATCGTCTCACTTCGCTCACGTAGCGACGCTGGAAGTCATTCACGTGTGGATTCAGCTGTGGAAAGAAAAACATCATAGATTTTAATATCGTAAATAGCACTGATGGTCTAATGGAAGGGAGCCCGACTTCTGATCGTAAGGTCGTGGGTTCAAATCCCGTCGTGCTACGATGGATTACTAGCTCTCAAACGGTAAAGGAAAACATCGAGAGGAAAATAATAAAAATAAAATAGTTTATCTTCATCATATTTCCAAGGTGCCAAAACACGATTTCGAGAAATTTTCTCGATAAAAAATATCGTGAACTTACGTCTAAAATGCGCTTATAACTCTATTACCTATCGGCGTAGGTACACGAGCATTTTCGATTACGCAGTAAATATTTGTTTAAATAAAGTTTTTCGTGATTATCGTTCACTTTTCGTAGCGCCAGCGCTGTTCTGACACTTTCTAACTTATTTGAACTTTACTGAGTTAGATAGTGACGAATATTAGCTGTCTGCCTGCCTCTTAAATAGCGTCTTTGATACCTAATTGACCTCTAATGTTCCTTTCCTCTCAGAGGGCAAAGGCGTCCTCTCTATCAATCAAAGACGCATATATCCAGTAAGTAGGTGCACCTAATTATACTAAAATATTATGGTTCATTTTGATTCCAACTTTGTTTTTAACTGGCAACATTATGAATTGAAGTGCGTTCATGTATTCCCTTGAGACATACATGGCCATGACCTTTTCATATTTAGTTACATAGTTGTTACGTACAGCTATATCTTGAAGTAGAATATCTATGTCAATATCCGAATTGTATTAGTATACGATGTACTTAAATGCGTTTTATTATTGCCGCACCTTCGTATAGAAATTGGCTGAGACAGACGTCGTAACTTTTCAATATCTATAAGTAAAATGTCTGTCTTTATGTTCCTATACATGATTTATAGATACTGATTGGATTAAGATGCGATTTCGAATGCTTTTATTTAACTGATTTAACCAGTACATTATTGTTATATAATATTTCTCTGTAAGTGAACTCTGTTCTTTGAGAATAAATAACTTTAACCACAACTTATCGTGCATAATATTCTTATTATAACACACAGGCAGTTCGCGGAGCTGATGATCTTAGTCCTTATCAGAGCACTTTAAATGTTTGTCAAGTCTATTTTTGAAAGAATTCACTGAGGCACTGATCACGGAGTCTGGCAGCCGGTTCCCAGTGCGCACGACGCGATTAGGCAATATGTGCATCCTCGGATTGCTGGTACTTGGCCCGCGTTGCAGCTTCAGCGAGTGTCCTCTGAGTCCTATATTATTGTTCATGGTATATAGTGTCTGTGATAAATCTGGTATAATGTAGTGTTTTTTTAGGATCTTGTAGGTCTCTATTAGGTCTCCACGCTCTCTACGTTTAATAGTTTTATTTGTTAGAAGGTACTCGCACCAATGTGTTTATCTTGCAATGCGATTGCCCAAGTTATAGTGCGCGTCATGTAAAAAGAACGCTGGAACGCCTGAAGAAGCTTGACCGCCAGCGTTCTTTTTACATGACGCGCGTTATACCGTCAGATCGTTTTACCTTGCCGTAACAAAGATCTCTTAATATCATATACTTACGACCATCTTTGAAATTAATGTAAAAATTCCGGCAACACATTTTTTGCTTCTAATAATAAGTGTATCTGCTTTGTTAATTATGATTTGTTGTACCTATTCTAAGTGAAATAAACTTATATTAACTTATGGTGCATCATAGTTTATCGTGCATAAAGAAGTTACCTACTTGTACCAATGTGTGGTTTATCTTGTAAGGCTAATGGCCAAGTTACCGTCAGATCGGATTATTCAGTTTAAATTTTACTGTCAAGTACGATGGCAATAGGTGACAATAATGGTGACAGCGAGCTGATGAATCAAATCATGGAGAAAAACAGCAATGTATAATATTCTCGATATATGAGAGTATTTATGTAGAACAGCACTGTTTGAGTTCATTTTGATGAGCTTAGATACAGTTCCAATTAATTAACATAACAAAACATAACACCCAACAGACACATACATAGTCTTGACCCCACACTAGGATTCCCTGTGTCGTGGGTATCAGAAACTACGAGTACCATGGTACCATAACACCCAGAACCAGAACAAATATTTGCAGATCGTACAAACGTTTGCCCTGCAGCGGGAATTGAACCAGCAACCTTTCGCATCTCAGCCGGCTACTCGCCCGACGCGCTACAGATGTCGTAAATTCATAAACGCTCGTTTAAAAAAAACTAAAATCGAGCAAGGCTTTCTGACAGAATATTAATTTACAATAATAAAAAAGGTAAATAACAACAACATCGATGATAAGAGTCGATGCAGTGGGTTTTCAAAAGTTGTCAATTTTCTAAACTAGATGGCATGACCAGTAGTCCTACTTTAATATTATAAATGCGAAAGTTTGTGAGTGTGTGCGTTTGTTACTACTTCACGCGGAAATGGCTTAACGAATTTGGATGAAATTTGGAATGGAGATAGCTTGACCCCCGGAGTAACACATAGGTACATTGCCGACCGCCAGGCCGATATTCCCACGGGATCGAGACTTACTCGGGTGAAACCGCGGGGTGCTGCTAGTAAGAAATAAAAACATGCAGGGTGAATATTTGTACTTGTATCTTCGTAAATCAACGTGGAAGGAGTCGCGGGGCAAGCTACTACTATATAAACGATGAGCTTCGGTTTTATCGGTCATCTCTTTTTATGGTCTATCTTATTCGAAATGGTATCACATTTACACTTCCCATTTGTAATTTGGCATGTGGTATATAGGTTTATTGTTATTGTTACGGGACTAACAATTGTTATTGTTTAGTAGTAGTAGAGCTTTTTTGTGAAAGAGTTCGTCCGGGGAAGTACTACCACCGTACCTATTTCTGCCGCAAAGCAGTAGTGCTCGCATTGCTGTGTTCCGGATTGAAGGGTATGGGTGCCGGTGAAATAACAGGCACATGAGACTTTTCATCTTTATGTCTCAGGGTGGCGGGCGCAGTGCAATGCCACATAGGGCGCGTCCTAGGTGGACGTGATCTATTAGGTAATGCACCGTTCATAGGCAGAGGTTACCGCTTAACATCAGGTGGGCCTCTTGTTGTTCCGTCATCCAAGTAGTATAAAAAAAAAAAAAAAAAAAACTATCGGTTATTATTTGTCGATCTCTGCGGCGCGTATGCTAGAAGTAGCGGGTTCGATACTCGGTTTGTATGATCTATAAATGTTTGTTCTGGGTCTGGATGTTGTGGTACCATTGTACCAGATACCCACGACACAGGAAATCCTAGTGTAGGCTCAGGACTATATGCGTGACTGTTGGGTGTTATGTTATGTTATGTTTAAACAGTAATATTCTCTATTATGTACTAGTTATGCATTCAAAGCATTTATGATTTTCATACAGGTTTGAAAATAAGTTTTTTTTTTTTTTTATGCTACTGGAATGGCGGAGCAAGCAGATGGCCCACCTGATGTTAAGCGGTAACCTCTGCCTATGAACAGTGCATTACCTCATAGGTCACGTCCACCTAGGACGCGCCCTATGTGGCATTGCACTGCGCCCGCCACCCTGAGACATAAAGATGAAAAGTCTCATGTGCCTGTAATTTCACCGGCACCCTTACCCTTCAAACCGGAACACAGCAATGCGAGCACTACTGCTTTGCGGCAGAAATAGGTATGGTGGTAGTACTTCCCCGGACGAACTCTTTCACAAAAAATCTCTACTACTACTAAAACAACAGTGTCAACATGGCTCGACAACTGGCATACGGCCCGCCTGATGGTAAGCGGTTACCGTCGCCTATTGACATCTGCAACACCAGGGGCATTGCCAATGCGTTGCCTGCCCTGAAGCACTCTTTTTACATATTTTTTGAAGCGGCTCATGTTGTATTTTAGCGGAAACACCTCAGGAGGGAGCCCATTCCACAACTTGCACATATGGGCACAGAATAAATAATAGTACAAGTGTATGGGGGAGAAAAGATCTCGTAAAGCGAGCTGTACGAGATACCCACGTGTCGATGATGTGTGGATGAGCTCCCTTGCGCTGCCGAGAAGTGCGATGGTAGAACCTGGATGCGGGTATGAGATTGAACAGCTCCTCAGAGCACTCTCAGTGTATATTTAGTTTTATGCAATACTAGTGACCCGCCGCGGCTTCTCACGAAATGTTATTATAGGTACATGTAAAACCTTCCAGAAGAAACTCTCTAAACGATAGTGAAAACCGCATCAAAATCCTTTACGTAGTTTTGTAGAACTATGCGTACAAACAGACAGACGTGGATAGAGACTTTGTTCATAATGTAATTGATAAGTTTTTGTAAAAAAATACTTTTTCTTAAGGCATGTATTTAACGCGGCGACAAATTAATCTGATATAGGGATTTATAAAAAAAATATGGAGGTAGCAAAAATAATAAGTTGGCGACTAATTGCGGAGACTAGTATAAAGTAAAAAGTAGCAGCTAAGTAATCAATTTTCGGCTTTGTTTCAATATAAACTAGCATAGAGTTATTGTTTTGGCGACTGAATGAACTAATTAAGCGGAAACATGACAGCGGATAAAAAGTTAAAAATGGCCTACTCTAATTGTTCTATGGAGATTGCATATAAAATAAATCAAGGTCATAAAAAAAATCTAACCTAACCTAAAGCCACTAATATAAAGTTTGTTATCCTTCTGTTAATATTAGTCGCCAAGTCATTATTTATAGTACCTCTCCTATGATTTCAGTAATCTTGTTTATTATTTCTGCTACCTTAAAGTAGCTGCCATTATTTGAATTTTAAAATATCCTTAGTTTAAAGCTCATTTAATATAAATGATTGCCAAAATATTTAATCGCTGACAAGTTATTATTTTTGTTGCAAATAGTTTGCTGCTCTTTAATTTTTCTGTCGCCGCGAAAATAATAAGCCTTTTCTTAATCCGAGGCAACTCCCCATACATTGTTTGACCCAACTTTTTTGACCAACGTAACGTACAGTTGAGATACTTTTGGTTATTGATAATTTACATAATAATGTTAAGATAATGATGATTTCTTGCGTAGAAGTTGTGGGAAAGTAATGAAGCTTGTTGCGTTTTGTTTCACGCAAATGCAATGAGTTGATTTATCTAATTACTAGCGGCTCGCCCCGGCTTGGCACGGGTAGCCCCCGGTGAAAAACAGCCCGCCCGCGATATTTTATTACTTATAATTTCTCCCGTTTTTTACACATTTACCACTATATCTTTGCTCCTATTGGTCGTAGCGTGATGTTATATAGCCTATAGCCTTCCTCGATAACTGGACTATCCAACACAAAAAGAATTATTCAATTCGAACCCGTAGTTTCGGAGATTAGCGCGTTCAAACAAACAAACAAACTCTTCAGCTTTATAAGTATAGATTTAGAAATTCAACTTTTGCTTTCCTACTTAACATAAACAACATTCAGAACCGTACTAATTACTTCTATTAAGGGGCCCTGGTTCATTTATTTTTGACCTGGGTCAGCAGTTGCACTCCTCCTTTCAGTTTTATGCAAAAGTGGTTCTAATTCAGCTTTTGTCCCAATAACATACTAGATGCAAACAAACATTGCAAGTTACATAAAAGCTTGTAGAAATAGTTAAAGCGTTAGTTAGTTAGTTGTAGTTAGTTAGTTGTTAGATTGAAGGGTAAGGGTGCCGGTGAAAATACAGGCACATGAGACTTTTCACCTTTATGTCTCAGGGTGGCGGGCGCAGTGCTATGGCACACAGGGCGCGTTCCAGGTGGACTTGACCTATGAGGTAATGCACTGTTCATAGACAGAGGTTACCGCTTAACATCAGGTGGGCCATCTGCTAGTTCCGTCATTCTAGTAGTATAAAAAACACACCTTTAAACATGAGTTTACAGTAATCTAGGTGCCATGTACGAGTAGGTACCCCGTTAGGGCGTGGAAATGATAAAATGCATTTTCTGTCAACCCTAGAAAATAATGGCATAGTTATCCAACCACTTCGCAAGTGGATATATTAATCACTTTAGATTTACTCGCATATAATGAAGTACCTAATTACCATGAATCACCGTCGCATGCCGAGATCTAACTCTAGAAAGCCTTGAAGTAGTGTAGCATATCATTAGCGACTATAAATCCGTCGTTTCTACAGTTAGCTAAGTGAGTTCAGTTCAAATAGTTGTAATTTTCGACAACCTAGGAATATGTCTCTTAGTTTTTTTTTGAAGAACATAGTATGTGTACTCCATTTGGTGTAGTCATAATTACATACATCATACTATTTTAATAAAACTAACACGTTAACATAGTTTAACATGTTAACATAGTTTAACATGTTAACATAGTTTAACATGTTAACATAGTTTAACATGTTAACATAGTTTAACATGTTAACATAGTTTAACATGTTAACATAGTTTAACATGTTAACATAGTTTAACATGTTAACATAGTTTAACATTTTAACATAGTTTAACATGTTAAATAGTACCTCGGTATCTGTACTTAGCAGTAGTAGAGGTTTTTAGGATGTCATGGATTCGTCATGCCTGGCTGTCTGTCTGTCTGTCTGTCTGTCCGTGTATGTCACAGCCACTTTTTTCCGAAACTATAAGAGCTATGCTGTTGAAACTTGGTAAGTAGATGTATTCTGTTAACCGCATTAAGATTTTCAAACAAATATAGAAAAAAAAAATTGGGGTTACGTTAATACTTAGAACTGAAACTAAAAAAAAAAAAAAACATCAAACCCATACGTGTGGAGAATCTATGGATAGGTCTTTAAAATTGATATTGAGGTTTCTAATATAATTTTTTTCTAAACTGAATAGTTTGCGTGACAGACACTCCCAAAGTGGTAAAAAGTGTCCCCCCCCCCGTAACTTCTAAAATAAGAGAATGATAAAACTAAAAAAAAAATATGATGTACATTACCATGTCAATTTCCAACAAAAAATGGTTTTAACCAAGATCTAGTAAGTAGTTTTTTTGAATACGTCATAAATCGTAAACCATCCAAGAACTTTTATATTATGTTACTTGCTGCTACGGAACGGAACCCTTCATGGGCGAGTCCGAATCGCACTTGGCCGCTTTATTTGTGAAAGAGTTCATCCGATGTACTACCACCATACCTATTTCTGCCGCAAAGCAGTAGAGCTCGATATTGCTGTGTTCCGGTTTGAAGGGTATGGTTAAAGGTGAAAGTACAGGTACCTACACTTCATCTTTATGTCTAGGGTAGCGGGCGCAGTACAATGCCACAATGGGTGCGTCCTAGGTGGACGTGACCAGAGAGATAATGCTGTTGGCCATCTGATTGTTCCATCATTCACGCAGTAAAACAAGTAATTAATTTTGTAAAAATTAAAAAACCCCAAACGAAATGAAACAGCTGAATCGATTTTGATCAAACATAGCTAAGAACACTCCCGACATATTCACCTTTCAAACAAACAAAAAAAATACCAAATCGGTTCATCCGTTCGGGGGCTACGTTGGGACAGACACACACACACACACACACAGACACGTCAAACTTATAACTCCCCTTCGTTTTTGCGTCGGGGTTAAAAAAGGTATATTGGAAATTAGCTAAGCTAATTAAATTATCACACCGACCTGCCTCATTATTTTCCACTTATCTAAGTATATTTTTGTATTTAAGTACGTATTTGTTTTTACGTACTAATATATTTATTTACTGCCCCCCGTAGTTTATTGATGTTCGTGGCATCACCTGGCTAGGCCCTTTCTGAAAACCAGCGCTGCACTAAACCTAGGTCTGGTGCAGTTTATCCTGAGACAGGGACCTATTTGACCCCACACAACACATATAGTTTTTTTCCTACTAACCTACTACTACCAGTTTTTATTTTAGTGTTTTTAATTTTATTTTTACATACCTACCAGTTTTCCTATTTACTCGATTTTTGTTTTTTGTTTTTGTTATGTGTGTGTTGTGTCGTTTCCTCTTCGGGGAAAATAAAAAAAATCTTTTCTTTCTAAGCATTTCTCAAAAAATAATTTCAAAAACTGCACATGTCCAGTACGACTATGATGCCACAGACTAATTGATAACATACGTGACGCCATTTAAATTAATAACACTCTTTTTAGGCGAGTGTTAATTATTGTCAGCTATAAATTCCTTATCCAGTAAGTGATCCCGCGGTCCAGAGGACATGGGACTAATTTGGTCTATTACACGCGCACGGGCCAAGCGCGTGATGGCACTGTGCGCAGAGGTGGATCATTGCCGTTTCAATTAAAAGCAATATAGCCCGCCGTTGTACCGTTCATGAGGCTGTAACAATATGTTCGCGAGTGATGTCATAGATCCACATAGGATGAAGTTGTTAGTTATATCCTGAATGTTGTATCACTACCTTGTCACGTAGTAGTAGTAGAGCTTTTTTGTGCAAGAATTCGTCCGGGGATGTACTACCACCATACCAATTTTTGACGCAAAGCAGTAGTGCTCGCATTGCTGTGTTCCGGTTTGAAGGGTAAGGGTGCCGGTAAAATTATAGGCACATGAGACTTTTCATCTTTGTCTCAGGGTGGCGGGTGCAGTGCAATGCCACATAGGGTGCGTGACCTGTGAGGTAATGCAGTGTTCATAGACAGAGGGTACCACTTAACATCAGGTGGGCCATCTGCTTGAACAGTCATACCAAGTAGTATACAAAAAAAAAACGTTAATTTCCCACGATGGTGCAACCCACAGTGAAAAGAGGCACATTCGAGGCTCTGCTTACCCTTTTGGGAAAAAAGACGTGTGTATATTTATGTATGTATATCCTGAATGTTCCCACAGGTCCAATTAGGGTTTGTGGATTCTAAATTGCCTTTGAGTTTTTGATGAAATTTACGGTTCAGCACATTTGTATAGGTACCTAACTCACTTTACTTTCGGCCTATTTCGAACTACCTATAAACCAGAAGTTTGCTGGTTCCTATTGAGTTAATGCAGCCAGCATCTTCGGGACGCTTCCGTCTGGTAGTGATTTGGATCAGTTGAGCTACCTTTAGATCGTTAGCAGCGGTCTTAGGTAGCGTAGCACAACTGTTTTATATGTATTTTTGTAATTTTGTACATACCTACTTGTATTAGTTTTATTATTATTTCTGTTAATATTTTGTACTTAGTTATTACGGCTTTTAAATCAATTTGTTTCATAAGTAGGTACATAAAGCGATTATTCTGCTTGACAAACCGAGGGCCTTTTAAATTACAATTTATCTTACTCAAAGATAACCTAAACAATGCTATACTCGTACATGAATCTAATAATAGTATCACTGGGTCTTCACAGATTAGGGCTACTCCCAGTAGGAGACTAGTTACTGATTGAGAGGGGGCCCAAGTGCCTGAGAGTTATGAGTTGATAAAGTAGTTTTATTTTAATCCCAGCGTCTTGGCAACACCTTCCGTCTGATAGTGATCTGAACAGTTGACCTATCTATCGTTTGCAACAATCTTATCATTTAATTTGTATTTTGAAAATAATGTTTCTAGGGTTCCGTAGCCAAAGGGTACAACGGGACCCTATTACTAAGACTCCGCTGTCCGTTCATCTGTCCGTCTGCCACCAAGCTGTATCCCATGAACCGTGATAGTTAGACAGTTGAAATTTTCACAAATTATGTATTTATATTGCCTCTATAACAACCAGTATAAACTTTTCACTAGAAACGGGATATTTACCATGATTTTTGAGTTTTGAATGGTCCCGATATTTCGGCACAGTTGCATGCGCCATGATCACGGGAGAACTAACTAAAGTCTTTGCGAGTAGATGTTATTGGCAGATATATCGATCTACCCTCTTTCTCACTCTTTTATTACGAACGATACCACTACCATCGGTTTCATTGTCACACTTCACCCCAACTCGACACACAACACTCACGGTATCCGGACGCGTAGCAGGTACCACACTTTTTTGATTCTTACACATTCTCACCACAGCAAGCTTCCATACTCCAGATAATTGAAAACCTTCTTCTCTATTGAATTTTCTGTACTTAGTAATCTCAATTGCCTCCTGTACCATTCGAACATCGAACATCGGAAACATTCAAAACTCAAAAATCATGGTAAATATCCCGTTTCTAGTGAAAAGTATGTACATAACCATGATAGTTTCAAAAGTTAACCAGAATAAACTCAATAATCACGGTAAAATATCCCGTTTTTAGTGAAAGAATGTTGTTTTTGATAATAATAATAATTATAATAAGCAAGCACGACAGAAGTATGCATTCGCTAAGAATGTGAGTATTCAAACAAACCTTAGGTTTCTACTTGGGCCAACTATTATTTATTCTGTGCTTGGGCTATAAAACTAAGGTTGATAGGGTGAGGTACTTGCATTCATTCTTGAACTGTGATAACAGCCAAATCAATCAGCCGTTATTTAACTAGACTATGGAGGACAGAGCAAATAGTAAATCAGCTGTTTCGATACATACACAAAGAAAATTAGTGTGCAAGCGCCAACCGCATAGAAAACAGCACATAACGATGTAGGCGTAATTAGTATGTAGTATTATCACAGTATTATTTAAGATTAGGTAGAGAGAACGCCGAGACATAGACACTCACGCCGGAGGCTGTGTACAGAATGAGAGCTGCACAGAGAGCCATGGAACGCGCCATGCTCGGCATCAAGCTTATAGACCGTGTTCCCAACATAGAGATACGAAGTCGAACAAAGCTCAAAGATGTTGGGAATCGTATAACGGAACTAAAATGGAGTTGGGCAGGACACCTGGCAAGACGAGGTGATGATAGGTGGAGTAAGGCGCTAACTGAATGGCGTCCAAGAACTGGGTACAGAAACGTTGGTCGTCCAGCAGCTAGATGGGCAGACGATATCGCATGCGTCGCGGGCCGAACCTGGATGAGACTGGCATGGGACCGTAAGGAATGGCACAGGCAAAGAGAGGCCTATACTCAGCAGTGGGTGAAATCAGGCTGTGGATGATGATGATGAGAGAGAACGCTGGACCGACTATATATAAGAAAGAGCGGGCGGAGACTGGATGGAGAAATCAGGAGATAGAAAATAAACTAGCCAAGTGCGAGTCAGACTCGCGCACGAAGGGTTCCGTACCAATATCTATAAAAATGGCAAAAAAATCATGTCTGTTGTATGGGATCCCCCTTAAATATTTATTTTATTCCGATTTTTAATATTTGCTGTTATAGCGGCAACAAAAATGCATAATCTGTGAAAATTTTAACTGTCTAACTATAACGGTTCATGAGATACAGCATTGTGACAGACGGACGGACGGACAGCGGAGTCTTAGTAATAGGGTTCCGTTTTACCCTTTGGATAAGGAACCCTAAAACCGGAGAAAGCTGGAGAAGGCGTATCCAAAATAGGGTCTGACTTAAGCAAAGTACACTGGAGTCTGCGGGGAAAGACATGTAATGATATCTTCATTTGATGTTTAAATAAATTAATAATGCTGGACAGTTCACACAACATTATCTAGCCACAAGCTAAGCAGAGCTTGTGTTATCGGTACTAGTTAACTGATATACTTAATACAATACATTAAATAGATAGATATTTTTTATTATGCATAGAAAACCTGAACAAATATCTGCAGATCGCACAAATATTTGTTCCGAGGCGGGATCCCTAGATCCTGTTCATCCATTACTGGTCATCAGACTCTGGAGCCAGATGTCGTCGAAAATTAACAACTTGAGCAGTATCCTTAAAAAAATTGTTGCAAGTTGATTAACCTGGAAACGGATGCACCAATTTCCACCAAACATAGCTAAGAATACTCTCGATAAAGTCACTTTTTAAAAACAAAACAAAAAATACTAAATCAAAATCGGTTCATCAGTTTGGGAGTTATGATGCCACAGACAGATATACAGATACACAGTTACACACTTAAAACGTATAAAACCCTTATTTTTGCACCGGGGGTTAAAAATAAATAAATTAACTTACCTGCTATAATAAATCTACCTTCAATCTACTATCAGATAAGTTTGTTTGTACGCATGAACAGATTTTGTAACGTTAGGGGCAGCTCATCGCTTCTCAACCAGAAACAGAACTAGGCTACAAATTCCAAACAACAGGACCAAAAAGTTAAAAAAACCTGCTTATGTGGTAGGAGTTACCTTTTTTAATAAACTACCAGTTGAGATAAGGGATGCAAAATCCGACGCCGCGTTCAGTAATAAACTGAAACAGTATTTAATAAAAAATAAAGAAAAAGCGGCCAAGTGCGTGTCGGACTTGCCCATGAAGGGTTCCGTAGCAGCAAGTAACATAATATAAAAGTTCTTGGATGGAATACGATTAATGACGTATTAAAAAAAAAACTACGTACTAGATCTCGTTCAAACCAATTTTGAGTGAAAGTTTACATGGACATACAAACGTACATACATACATACGTGTTTACATTATATATTTTTTTTAGTTTTATCTTTCTCTTATTTTAGAAGTTATGGGGGGGGGGGGGGGGACACACTTTTTACCACTTTGGAAGCGTCTCTCGCGCAAACTATTCAGTTTTGAAAAAAATTATATTAAAAACCTAAATATCATTTTTGAAGACCTATCCATAGATACCCCACACGTATAGGTTTGATGAAAAAAATTTTTTTGAGTGTCAGTTCTATGTATGGGGATCCCCAACAATAATTGTTTTTTTAAATTTTTGTGTAAAAATCTTAATGCGGTTCACAGAATACATCTACCTACCAAGTTTCAACAGTATAGCTCGTATAGTTTCGGAAAAAAAAGGCTGTGACATACACGGACAGACAGACAGACATGACGAATCTATAAAGGTTCCGTAGTTTTTTTACGGAACCCTAAAAACGACTATTTGGTTAGTAACTTCGTAGAAGATAAATTAAGTAAGTTTGTACTCAGCGTATAAATTGTTTTGTTTTTATTTAATTAATATAATCATTGTGTACCTTATAAAATTCACCATTTGATTTGTAAAATAACATTTTACCAATAAATGATCTGGGGGCTTATACGAGAATTTCATAGTATGCTAAACTATGTATAAAGTTTCGTTTCCTTCAATACATTTTCTGACAGCGTCCTTAGTTTTCTCCTCGTTTCCGCTAGGGGCGCTGCTAGTGAATGTAAAACTTCATATAGTTTCGAAAACTATTCAAACTCGTACTAAGCCCCATGTATCAGACAAATTATTAATATTGATAATGACCTCTCCCCCATAGGCCCTACCCCTCATGTTTTTAATTATTTAAATCGGCATAGGTACAACTGTCGCATGCTCGTTCTCACGTGATCGTCCTAACGCCTCATGTCACATGCTCATTGAAACTAATGCTAATGCTTGTAACTGGATAGCCTGGATGTCTGTGGTTATAGCAATACCAGAATGGAATCAAGGCTCGTTGCCTAGGCACACTATACATACATACATGTATGCATGTATTAATGGGGCTGTCACACGTTCATTTAAAATGTTTTTAGGTCAACTATTTGTTGCGAACAAAGTATCATCCTATTTTAATTTAATTAAGGAGCTAAAGAGTGACAAACTCCTAAGGAGTGGAAAACACCACCGTCGTCTGTCTTTGCTGAAAACTATAATCAGGGTCTCTTCAAGGCTAGAGTGAATAGGTGCCTTCTAGACCTTTGTGCTCCATCTTCGGCCACATCGTCACATACCAAGAGGTGAGATCGTGGTCAAACAAAATCTACGTTAAAAAAATAAAAACTAAATTCAGTAGATATGCCATATTATAAAAAAAAGCGGCCAAGTGCGAGTCGGACTCGCCCATGAAGGGTTCCGTAGCAGCAAGTAACATAATATAAAAGTTCTTGGATGGATTACGATTAATGACGTATTCAAAAAACTACTTACTAGATCTCGTTCAAACCAATTTTGAGTGAAAGTTTACATGGTACATGTACATCATATATTTTTTTTAGTTTTATAATTCTCTTATTTCAGAAGTTACGGGGGGGGGGGGGGGGGGGGTACACACTTTTTACCACTTTGGAAGTGTCTCTCGCGCAAACTATTAAGTTTAGAAAAAAATGATATTAGAAACCTCAACATCATTTTTGAAGACCTATCCATAGATACCCACACGTATAGGTTAAATGAAAAAAAAAAAATATTAGTTTCAGTTCTAAGTATGGAGAACCCCAAAAATAATTGTTATTTTAAATTTTTGTGTAAAAATCTTAATGCGGTTCAAATAATACATCTACCTACTAAGTTTCAACAGTATAGCTCTTATAGTTTCGGAAAAAAAAGGCTGTGACATACACGGACAGACAGACAGACAGACAGACATGAAGAATCTATAAGGGTTCCTTGTCTTTGACTACGGAACCCTAAAAACAAGATTAGTAGCTATCTAAGTACCTTGTTTATAGTAGTTATCAAAAAATGCATGTGATGAGCTCACCACTTGTCACGTCTATATTGCACGGCGCAACCCACTGTGAAAGGAGGCCTATGGAGGCTCTGCCTACACCTTCGGGGAAAAAGGCGTGTGTCTATGTAGTTACGTATTAAAAAAAGCCAGCATCAAAATATTTGTGGGCTTCAACTAATACGAGTAAAGTCTGTTCAGAAAGAGAACCGTCGTGGCCAAATTGTGAACTAACGTTTTCTTAGTTTTAACTATTTATTTAGTTTAGAATTCAAACTGTTGGCGTTTTTAATAATAAACTAAAGAAATAGTTACAGTTGTAAAAGGATCAAAACGGAACCGACGCGCTATTTATTGCCCGCTAAACAAAAAAGCTGCGCTGCGCCCTTAAGGCGCTATAGGTTCAACGAACATTTTTGTATGAGGCGAAGAAGGCGAGCGCACGCTCTGATACCGTGTTTTTATGTATAAAAAAATTATATAAAAATGTCGTTCAAAGTTTTGTTTAATTTTGTTGATGAATTCACTAACTCAAATAATAACTAACATGTAACCAAATGTTTCAAAAATTAAAACGTGAGAGAAGTGAGTGAAAAATAGCATTTAAATTTTAAAAAGGAGGTATCTTTGTTATTATTTTTTATTGAGTGAAGTAATTCAAATATTGTATTGAATTATTGATTTCACTAGATAAAAAGCTCAAAAATATCATATATTTTTTTCTTCATAGAAAACTATGAAAATTCTTATCAAAAACTTTAAAATTCTAGAGACATTTGAGAACCTATCGCGCCTTAAATCTTACGACGGTTCCCTTTTTGAATATACTATACGTTGTCATTTTTGGGTTATTCCAAGCAAACATTCGATGGGGTTGGGCCGCCTCATGGGGATTTCCATATTTTTCTTATTACGAAACGCACCCTACTTTAACCCGATTTCATGGGTGTGACTCACCTACTGACATGCTACCTGTTTGAGCTTCCAAAAATATGTCCTACAGTTACCTACAGAGTATTTTTTTCATTTCAATCAGGGTTTTATCTACTAAAAGCTGTGCTGTGACCTGAATTGCATCATTTTAATTAAATAGTTGATTACTGTGTAGTTACTACAACCACTACTTTGTGCCACCGGTTCTTTCTAGGTCACTATTTGCTAGGTCAGACACCAGCTTGAGGTATGGTGGCCCTGTTGGGCCTAGTGACCAATAGTGAAAGAACCAGGCTACCTAGACCCAAGGCCTATTACTTATACTCGGCCCCATAATATAAGACAAACTTGGGCCAAAATGTCATCCTGCCGAGGCTTTGTAGGCGACAGATGCCCCTTAGACATGATAGGAGTGATTCACTTGATAAGTTCAACAAACAATTTTTTTTTTTTTTTTTAAATAGTTCTTAACTTAGTAGGTATACGTTCCAATAAACACTAAAAATAACTTTTTTAAACATTATTGTTTTTTCTGAATAACTTAACATAACATAACTCCGCAGGAGGTTGCTAGTTCGATTCCCGCCTCGGAACAAATATTCTTACGATCTGCAGATATTTGTTCAGGGTGTTCTTGTTATTTTCTATGTATAATAAAATAATATCTATGCAATTTATTGTATTAAGTATATTATTTATCTAGTAGTACCCATACCACAAGCTCATGCTTAGCTTGGGGCTAGATAATGTCGTGAAAACTGTCCAGCATTATTTGGTTTATTTATATATTTATAACTTAATCACCCTACAGTCACATAAAATAGTCCTGAGGGGTGAGTCTGAGTTTTGCAAACACCATCGTAACGGTGAACGTAACACGATCGTACGTGTATAACATAATAACTAGCTATTAATCTGTGCCAAAAACGTCACAGATTAATGGCTAGTTACTACGCAATACACGTACACTCGCCGTTACGATCATCGTTACGATGGTGTGTGTAAACTCGGACTTGCCCCTCAGATCCTACACTACGATGCGCTGTGTCGTGGGTATTTAAAACTACGAGTACCATGGTACCATAACACCCAGCCCTGGAGAAAATATTTGCAGATCATACAAACATTTGTCCCGCAGCGGGAATCGAATCCGCAACTTCTCGCATCTCAGCCGGCTACTCACCCGACGCGCTACAGAGGTTGTCGAACTATCGACATACAATCACAATACTCTTTTTTTACATCTAAATATTTAAGGGGATTCGACAAAAGACTTTATTTTATTTTTATACTACTTGAATGACGGAACAAGCTGATGGCCAACGTGATGTTAAGCGGTAACCTCTACCTATGGACAGTGCGTCAACCTAGGACGCGCCCTATGTGGCATTGCACTGCGCCCGCCACCCTGAGACATAAAGATGAAAAGTCTCATGTGCCTGTAATTTCACCGGCACCCTTACCCTTCAAACTGGAACACAGCAATGCGAGCACTACTGCTTTGCGGCAGAAATAAGTATGGTGGTAGTACTTCCCCGGACGAACTCTATCACAAATAAGCTCTACTACTACTAAAACTTCCTTCTATCGGTGTTTTGGTATTCAAATTTTAGATAACAATACCTTATCAAGGCCAATGAGCTCGAAATGCATTTACGAGCTAAAGTCACGAAAAATGTTGTTTCTGCAGGAAAGGGAGGGATAGCTCTGTCTCTGTCTTAAATGCCCTATTATTTATGGGGCCAACCACGAGGCTAGCCTAAAGCCACAGTCACGGCATAGTCAAAGAATACCTACTATAATTTTATTGGCACAGGTAAGGCGCCCAGATAGCTAATCTAGCTCAATATCACGGAGACACTCATTTCTTCAGATGATGAGTATCAGCGTGGAATTTGAGTCCACCAAGAGAGGTAACTCCACCTGCCTTTCTGCCGCCAAGGAGAAATTACCGGCTGATGACGTTATTGCGTGGTTAAGGCAGATTAGCTAAGATAATAGCCCTAGCAAGTTAAGTCTTATGCTGTAGTTTATCTGGTCGTGCTGTGTTGCGTCCAGCCTAAGCATAGACCCCTCCGTCTCCTCTCGTGGAAGCCGTAAAACTCCACTAAGGTGTTACATCAGGGGTTCGCCTGTCAGGCGTGGTGATCATGGAAAATCCCCCATTGCATTTTATGGGGAGGCCTCTTCCAACAGTGGACGTTTAAAAGATGCTTATGATCTGGTCGTACTGTGGTGTGTCCGGCCTAAGCATGGACCCCTCCGTCTCCTCCCGTGGAAGCCTTAAAACTCCACTAAGGGATTACATCAGGGGTTCGCCTATCAGGCGTGGTGATTATGGAAAATCCCCCACTGCATTTTATGGGGAGGCCTCTTCCAGCGCAGTGGACGTCTAAAATATGCTTATGATCTGGTCGTGCTGTGGTGTGTCCGGCCTAAGCATGGACCCCTCCGTCTCCTCCCGTGGATGCCGTAAAAGTCGACTAAGGGATTACATTAGGGGTTCGCCTGTCAGGCGTGGTGATTATGGAAAATCCCCCACTGCATTTTATGGGGAGGCCTCTTGCAGCGGTGGACGTCTAAAAGATGCTTATGATCTGGTCGTGCTGTGGTGTGTCCGGCCTAAGCATGGACCCCTCCGTCTCCTCCCGTGGATGCCGTAAAAGTCGACTAAGGGATTACATCAGGGGTTCGCCTGTCAGGCGTGGTGATTATGGAAAATCGGCTGCTTATGATAAGGTATAATTATGATGATGCGAGCAGTGACAAACACAAATTGATCTTCTATAGGTTACATTTCGGGGAATGCTCCCAGGAACTTCCTGATCTGATCCCACCATCTCCTTTTCATCATAGGACGAGCAGGCGCACGGCTCGGTACCACCCTTAGCTCATTAGTAAACCCTCTATTCGTACTAAACGTTTCAGTTCTGCCTTTATAATGTGAACTGCTAAGGAGTGGAATACACTACCGTCGTCTGTCTTTCCTGAAAACTATAATTTAGGTCTCTTTAAGGCTAGAGTGAATAGGTGCCTTCTAGACCTTTGTGCTCCATCTTCGGCCACATCGTCACTTACCAACAGGTGAGATCGTGGTCAAACAAAGGTCTATCAATGTAAAAAAAAAACTATAACTCAGTTCTGGGTTTTTTAAGCTGTGCCTCGGCGTGGTTTCCCTGATTCCGTGACTCCGGGAGTGTCCATGCCGAGTCCATCATATTGATTGTACCTACTTCCAGCTCGCAATTTAGAGGCTATCAGAATTAAGGTTAATGGCATCGTATGATGAATATGTCTGCAGAAAATGGCTACTGAGGTAACGTAGCCTTGCCTAATTTTAGGTGTTCCTGTCACAAAATTAATGGCACTAGAAGATGCTTTTTGGGCCAGCAAAATTCCATTATGTGCTGATTAATTAATGGCAGTTAGGACCGGTGCGGTGGCAGATTCGGCTGAGGACCTCAAAAGACGCAAATATGCAAGTCTCGACAGAGCTTAGGTACTTATTTGAGCCTTTCGGGGTCAAGACTCTGCGTTCGCGGGGTACCGGGGCCCTTTGCGTTTTCTAATTTCTTTCAGGGCGTCTGGTCGAAGCGACGCGTGACCCGAGGGCTGGCTCTTATCTGGCTCAACCCATTAGTACCTATTGACATTCAGCGTAGCAATGCAGCCAGCATCTTAGAGACGCTTTCGTCTGGTAGTGATTTGGATCAGTTGTGCTACCTTTAGATCGTTAGCATTGGTCTTCAGGTGGCACAACTGTTGCAAATGTATATTTTAAATTTTGTACACGCCTTGTACTAGTTGCATTATTCTTTCTGTAAATAAATGTATTACATTCATGTTGGTTTTTCATTAAAAGTTATTTCTTGAGGTGGATGTATCACAAATAGCTTTGAGATTTCAAAATGTACCTAATTACCATAACAAAAAATCACATAACACCCAACAGTCATATACGAAGTCCAGAGCCTAAACAAGGATCCCAATAGTGGGTATTAGTTATTTTATGTCATACGGGCGCAGTGCAATGCCGCATAGGGCGCATCCTAGGTGGATGTGACCTATGCGGTGTTGCATACTAGGTATATGTTGTCACAGGCAAGGATTCCGGAATCAGGTAGAATACCTCCCAGTTCCGCCCTTGACAAAAAGGCCTCTATTGTCTTCTTGGTAACCTCTACAATGTGTTAGATGTCTTTATAATTTCATGTATTCAATAGGTTACAGAAACAGTTTTCATAGCGTTAGCTTGTACTATTATTTATTCTGTGGCATTAGTAACTTCGTAAACAAACATCACATCAATGCTAAATGTTGTGATTTATCTTTGAATTATGCAGCATTATCATAGCGTGCTAAGATGTTTGAACCCATTTTTTTTTGGAAATGTACAATTTATGGGGCAGTTCATTGACCTTAAGTAATATAGCCAAGTATATTATTGTACCATTATAGACATCAATGGAGTTTCTTTGTACGTAACTGTCAGATAGCCCACCCAGGCCACGCCAAGATAACGTGAAGAGGTAATGTAACCACACTGTCTATAGGTAATCGCTATCTGTCTAACGAAAATACCTAGTATTTAACTACCTCTATTCCCTTTCGTATATATTGCACTGCACCAGACATGAAGGTGAAAAATTTCATAACATTGCTTATAACCTCACCGATACCCATACTCTTCAAGCGGGAACACTGCAACGAGAGATTTGCCATGCTTGGCTGCAGAAAGTGTACTTAACCCGACAAAATTTAACCACATGCGTTGATACCCTTTTTTTGCCTGGGCAATCCTTTATACTTTCCAGCCCGGGGGGGATGAAAGGTTATGTCGGGCTCCTAATACCGATTCAAACTCCTGGGTGTTCCTGCAGCTCGCTTCCGACTGGGTCGCGGAAACGATTAGCGCAATCTCATCTGTCTGGCCGGGTGCAACGGTCAGGCTGAAGATCTATGCCAGTCTCGACAGGGTTTACGTATTTGAGCCTTTCGGGGTCGAGACTACTGGGTCCGTGGGGTACCAGGACCCTTCGCGTTTTCAAAATTCTTTCAGGGGTATTGCCATTCAGCTTATCAATGCAGCCAGCGTTTTAGAGACGCTTCCGTCGGTAACGATTTGGATCAGTTGAGGTATCTGTAGATCGTTTGCAACGGTGTTTAGGTAGCTCAACTGCATATGTTGTATATACCTACTTGTATTGATTTTATTATTCTTTCTGTAAATCAATATTTTATAATCTTACTACTTACTGCTTCCTAACTTTCTCCATTTTTCTTGTTCTTTACGGTTCCGAGTCCTGGACGATCCGTGCTGTGGACAGGAAAAAGATCGACGCATTCGAGATGTCGTGTTGGAGGAGAATGTTGCGTATACCTTGGACTGCAAAAAGAACTAACAAGACCATTCTCGACCAACTGCAGATCGAAACCAGACTCTCCACTATTTGTGACCAGCGAGTATTTAGCTATTTCGGTCACATCGCTTGGAGGCAACCGGACAACCTAGACAAACTAGTGGTGGTTGGGAAGATAGAGGGAAAAAGACCTCGTGGCCGATCACCTAGCCGCTGGTCTGACCAAGTCAAGGCATTAACAGGCCTCCCTGTCAGTACCACCCTTAGACGTGCCAAAGACAGGCTCGCATAGAAGCAGCTCGTCAATTCCTCTACCAAAGCATTTCAAGACGTGCACGACCTTCAGTAATGAAGAAAACGACAAAGAAAAAGAAGAAGACTACTTCTTATACTAGTAAATTGTCCACTAGTAATTGTCCAATTATACACTAATTGTCTCTAGGTTTGGGTGGTTCAGAGTTACACCTATTATATTTTATTGAGATAGCCTATTGTTATCATAGGTATTTCCAAAGCAATAATATTGGCAAATGGCCAGCATGGCCGTCGTTTCATAACTTGCATAATTACTACCCGCTGTATTCTGCACCACGTGGTTCCCAAGGTTTGAAGATAAGGTCAAAGATTTGAAAACTAGACGGATATAGAGCAGTTAGGTCAGAATATAATCAATATAATTACATTAGATACATATCTCTCATTATTTAATTTATCTTGGCCATAGCCTCAATCATGTAACCAGATTCATGTAACAGATACCCTAATTTACCACTTACTCAATATGATTTTCACTTCTTTCTAGAAACTAATAAAGTGAAGTCGTTTTTAGAAGTCATTTTTTAAACCCCGACGCAAAAACGACGGGGTTTTATAAGTTTGACGTGTCTGTGTGTGTGAGTGTGTGTGTGTGTGTGTGTGTGTGTGTGTGTGTGTGTGTGTGTGTGTGTCCGTCTGTCGCCTCATAGCTCCCGAACGGATGAACCATTTGTTTTTTGTTTGTTTGAAAGGTGAATTTGTCGGGAGTGTTCTTAGCTATGTTTGATCAAAATCGGTTCAGCCGTTTCATTGCGTTGAGTGGTTTTTTAATTTTTACAAAATAAATTATTTAGAATATTACTTTATTGGTCCACTTACTTATAGTGGTTACTTTATAGCGACCAAACCAAACAATAATATATTTAGGGTCTCATAATTGTAAGGAATCAACAGAATTTCTTCACTATTAATAGAAAGAAAGAAAGAAAGAAAGAAAGAAAGAAATAAGAAAGAAAGAAACGTTTATTTATGACTAAACAATCAAAGACACACACATGCAACACGCAAAAGCAAACATCATAAAATAAAAAACTAAAACAAAAACAAATTACACAGATATAAAAAATAAGGCAATTTGTGTGTGTGCCTGACGTAAGCCACAAAAGGGTCCTCAACTCAGCGTTTGCTAGGCCGCGTAGGCAACCCAGCGCTAATAGCAAGTTAACAGGAGGGCAATTCTCGTGCTTTAGAGATTAAGCCGAATTAGACATATGTCGAAAAAAGATGGCGAATGTCGAATAAAATCTCAATTTGCTATTCTCGTGATGTCACAATAGACATAAGTCGACCAAAATCATTCAAATCTAATACGATTTGATGGTTATTGTGACATTTTCGTGTCATTTTTTGTAGACATTCATGCTTCGACATTATCTCTAATTTAGAGATAATCTCTACAATCCGAGAATTGGCCTCCTGGTGAGAATCATCTTACTGGCGGGTTACGAGACTTTCTGCTTAACTTCTCGAAAAGAAGATACCTACGGGTGTGTTTGCGTAAAAGCAGGTAACACCTTACTACCAGTGCTTATAAAGTCTGGCGTCTTTTCCAGCTTTGTTCGTGATTGCTCGCTGCTCTGTAAAGTCCCTATGTTGTTGTCAAAATAGATAACGTCTAGTCGGCTATGGTCATCGAAGTTATCTTCGTTTTGATTCGTTAAGTAAATATACGATAACACAATTAAGTAATTTAACTGATAGGAACTGTCTTCGACGTTTCACAACAACAATTACAAAGTCACTGATATGGGGACAACTGATCAACTTGGTGTTATGACAGACTTGAAGTCTGCAATAAATACCTGTGTGTTTATGAGTCAGCTTGTACAAAACAAAAGATTAAACAAGTAATTAATTTTGTAAAAGTTGAAAAAACCCTCTTGGCCTCAACGCAATGAAACAGCTGAACCGATTTTGATCAAACATAGTTCACACACACTCCCGACCCGACTCTTTTTATTTTTATTTTTTATACTACCAAGGTAGCAAATAAGCTTACGGCCCACCTGTTGGTAAGCGGTTACCGTAGCCTATGAACGCCTGCAATACCAGAGGCATCACACGCGCGTTGCCGACCCTTTAAAAATTTCCAAACACCCCTTTTGAAGAACCCCATACTGTAGTCGCTCGGGAAAACCTCAGCAGGTAGATCATTCCACAACCTGAGCGTTCGCGGCAGGAAGTTTCTCTGAAACCGCACAGTCCGAGACCACCCTGGCTCTAAGGTGTGCGAATGAATCCTCTGCCGATGGCGAGCGGTGCGGTGAAAAAAGGTTGCTGTAGGTATCATGTCAAAACAATTCCTCGGAACAAAACCCATTATACAAACGGTAGAACACGCTTAGGGCAATGCCACATAAGGTGCGTCCTAGGTGGACGTGACCTATGAGGTAATGCACTGTTCATAGGCAGAGGTTACCGCTTATCATCAGGTGGGCCATCTGCTTGTACCGTCATTCAGTAGTATAAAAAAAAAAAAAAAAAAACATATCTGTTCATCCGCTAGGGAGCTACGATGCCACAGACAGACACAAACACAGCACACACACATAGACACGTCAAATTTATAACACCCCGTCGTTTTTGCGTCGGGGGTTAAATATGTTGGATTAATAAAAGGAAAGATAGTCTAGTAAGATAAATGTTAGCTGATCCAAAGATTATAGAATCAGATAAGGGTACGTCATATGAATATGATTCCAAAATAAAATACTCAGAGGAATAGTAAATGCACCGAAATGTGGATCTCCACCGGGACCATAGTAAAGAGTTTGCCGATGAAGTCATTAAAAAAATTGCAGAAGCTTAGGAACGCAGACTTCATCATCACTTGAACGTCGAGGCAACACAGCTTCTTATCATAGTGAGAAGACTAAACATAGAGATAGAAAATAAATGAAACCTCATGAGTTAGTGTAGAGTAAATAATAGTGGTTGCAAACTAGTGCTAGCTAAGAGCAAGAAAACAGTAAGAGAAGTTAATAAATAAATAATGCTGGACAGTTCACACAACATTATCTAGCCCCAAGGTAAGCAGAGCTTGTGTTATAGGTACTAAGATAACTGACATACTTAATACAATATATTACATAGCTAGATATTTTTTATTAAACATAGAAAATACCCAGAACACCCTGAACAAATATCCGAACAAATAATGGATACATTCTTAGCTATAGTTTATTTTATAAATCTAGGCCAATGTTTATTACCTGACTTATAACTTACTAGCCTGCCTTACGGCTGGATTGTAACTTTATTACGGTACATTATTACATACGCGAAGAAGAAGGGATATGATCAGCTTTGAAAATCGAAGTCATGGTAACAAAAAAAGGCAAGTTATGACCGGTGGCAATCACGGGTACAGGTTTTTTTTTGTACTACTTGAATGACGGAACAAGCAGATGGCCCACCTGATGTTAAGCGGTAACCTCTGCCTATGAACAGTGCATTACCACATAGGTCACGTCCACCTAGGACGCGCCCTATGTGGAATTGCACTGCGCTTGCCACCCTGAGACATAAAGATGAAAAGTCTCATGTGCCTGTAATTTCACTAGCACCTTCATAGCACCCTTCAAACCGGAACACAGAAATGCGAACACTACTGCTTTGTGGCAGAAAAAGGTATGGTGGTAGTACTTCCCCGGACGAACTCTTTCACAAAAAAGCTCTACTACTACTAGGTGTACAACTTTGGTTTGGCCTTCACTTTATTATTTTCATAGGGCACAAACTATTGTACAGACCAGGGGATCGATTTTTGAAAGTCACTAAGTGACTAGAAGTCACGAATGACAAAACGTCACCGATGACTTTGAAATCACTTTTTACCAAATGTCGTATTTTTGAAAGTCATACCCTGTCTACCAACTTGCAAATATTTCACAGTCGTTGTCTTTGACATACTACGTATCTGTCCATTATTAGTTTGTCTGTTCCACTATACTAAGTCCATGGTTCCACTCACCGCAGACAAAACAGTGTACTACGTTCGGACCATAGATAATAATGATGTTTGGGTGGAATAGGAAAGCCACAAGAAAAAGAGTAAAATTGAGTAAATACTATTCATAAATGTCAGTGCCAAAACAGACACGGAGTGATTTCAAATCGAGTGGGTAGAGGCACTCGTATTGATATCATAGTATGACAATTTTAGTCAGCGGTGATTTCCAAAAATACGAACTTTTGGAAATCGGTGACTAATAGTCATTTTGCTGACTTCTAGTCACTCGCTGACTTTAAAAAATCGATCCCCAGTTCGTTTGAAAAAATAGTCTGACAAGCACTAAAACGCCTGTCCGGTGTAGTTCAGACAATTTTTACCACAGGTTTCACGAATGTGTAATTTCAGTATCTACCTATGCGACCCACATAAGGATGTCGGCAGTTCTCTTATTACCGAGTTCCGTTACGTAGGGAGGGGTTATTGCGATGCCAACTGAGAGACGCTGGATATAATACACTTGATATTCCTGTTCATCATTGTCATCAGCCTACAATAGGCCTATTTCTTCTAGATCCATTAGTTATTCCGTTGGTCGTGGTTCTCTATAAGGCCGTCCTATGTCCAGCAGTGGGCTTCTATCTTTCTATTTACCATCATTATCATCAGCTGGAAGACGTTCACTGTTGGACGTTCACTACTGGACTAGGCATCTTCTCTAGAATGCCAAAGCCAGGATTTGCCATAATTATCACGCAGGATGATTAATGATCGCAGTTATGTACACTCAGGTGGATGCTTCCGAAGCTACATCCACAATTTGGGTTTATAAGCACAACACAGTGTTCAATACTATCCATGAGCCTAAGACCCAAGATGCTGCGCCCCATCGCACGCTGGCAGCTTCATATTAAGGTGGATGCGCACGCTTGCGGCACGAAATTCAAATTTTTTGGTGTTTTTTGCCCATTACAGCTCATCAACACTTCTTCAGATAACGAAAGTTGAGTTCGCGACAACTAGGAGACCTAACACACATGTTTTAATTGATTGTATCTCATAAATATCATCAGTTTAGCTACGATACCCCTAAACAAACAAAAACACTGTAAAAATGTAACTGTAAAGGGCAAAAAACACCAAAAAATTTGAATCTCGCGCCGCAAACGTGAGCATTCACCTTAATCATTATAGCAAATCACGCACTTCATATCCCGTTAAACTAGTCAATTATCTTCTGGATGCATGGTATGTGTATATTGGCATGCCCATAAATCTTCAGCCACCTACGTTCGCCTAGTTCAGTTATTTTATCTGGAACTCTTTCTAAATATTTAGATAGTCGCGGAAATCCTGCCATATTTATCTACCAGTGATAGTAACTATCCCTTCTACTGAGTTCGCGATGGTTCTGTTGTTAAAATTAACTATTCGATGATATCAATTAAGAATGACAAAAAGCGATCAAGTGCGAGTCGGATATAACCACTAGACCGATGAAGTTATAGCAAAACATTTGATACACATTTTCACTTCACGAATATTTTCAATTTACTGTGGTAATTTAAAGAATTAGGATTTTCGTTTAGATTTTCCTGTAGATTATCAATGAAGCCTTGTGTTCCGTAGATATTTGGTCAATATTTTAGGGTCATTGTTTTTTTGATAAGGGCGACAAACAGACAAACACGAGAGTGATCCTATAATAGTTCCGTTGTTAGATAAACAGATAAAAAATACTTTATTGTACACCACATTATTTATGTATTTAGTAGTAGTAGAGCTTTTTTGTGAAAGAGTTCGTCCAGGGAAGTACTACCACCATACCTATTTCTGCCGCAAAGCAGTAGTGCTCGCATTGCTGTGTTCCGGTTTGAAGGGTAAGGGTGCCGGTGAAACTACAGGCACATGCGACTTTTCATCTATGTCTCAGGGTGGCGGGCGCAGTGCAATGCCATTCATTCTCGTCCAAATCAGTAAGCAGGCAAGACGTGCGCTCAGTTCTTATAAAATACTGTGACAATTTTCATTCAAATCTAACCTCAGTGGGGAAACAAATACAGTTTAGTGTTAAAGTGGTCCTCTATTGGCTCATAAAACCATTCCACGCGGTGACAAGTTGAAGACACTCCCCTCCGCTCACAGGTGAAGCGAAAGGCAAGCTATTACCATCTTATTCTTTCTACTACTCACTACGTCATCGCGTCAGTGCAACTAGCCATTTGTATACTATACCCAAGATCTGCAGACAAATCATGCATCGCACGCCATCGGGGCAGTCAGCTATGTTTTCTTCACAACCAAATCTTAGCTCAGATAATGACATTAATAATGATATTATCAGAAACACTAATCTCAGAAAACGTAAAAACCCCGATCATGATCTTGTTATGGATCTCAAGGACTCCCTATTGCAGTCTTTCAAGGATATGCTTAATAATGAAGTTTCTGAGATGAAACAGCAAAACATCAAAATTCTGCAATCAAATGCGGAAATAATACAATTGCTACAGGCAAACGCTGTTGATCTGACGCAAGCCAAAGAGAAGATCGCTGTCCTTGAATCTGGTCATGCAGCAGCAATAGAACGAGTAAACTATCTTGAATATCAGCTTCATGAGATCCAGAAGCAACAAAAGAAGAAAATGGTGGAAATAAGAAATCTTCCAAGAGATGATAAAGAAAACATCAAGGAAATATGTTCTACGCTGTATAACACCCTAAACATCGAACCTGCAGCTGACATCTCACAAATGTATAGAAAAGGCAAGAATAACAATGCTCCAATTGTGATTGAATTTCATGATGAAAACCACAAGGAAAAACTTTTAACAGCTGTTAAAAAATTTAACAAAGGTAGTACGAGTAAACTGAGCTCGGAACATCTGGGAGTTAAGGGAGACAGAGCTAGAGTATACGTCTCGGAAGCTATAACTACCATGACTAAGAAAATCTATGGAGAGGCACGTGAACTTATGAAAAATTATCAATACAAATATTGCTGGATATCCCGTGGAAACGTGTTGCTTCGCAAGGATGAAGGTCAGCCTGCTATATTGATTAAATCATTGGATCAGGTTGCTGCACTACGTTCATTGTGACTAATTTACATAGCATGGCCTTCACTAAAGTTGGATCCATTTTATACTGTTGTATTCAGTAACCTATTTTGGGATCCTATGTTTAAAATCTTGCTGTGTGGAGGATGCCCTGGAGAATTTGTCATATTATTATCAATTACAACTATCATCTGTTTAGAATATGTGTATTATAGTAATGTAGTTCATTGTAAGAAACACAAATATTTTAAGTGTTTATATTTTTATGTTCCTAGTCTAACACCAGACAAGTTAAAGTGTAACAAGCCCCTTGATTACTCACAAAGTAAAATTATCACCAACACGCATAAACCAAAAACGCAAATTTTTGCGAAAAAAAGTTTTGTTTTTACCTATAACAATGGTTAGTGATCTTGAGGCAGTTGCCACTGACGTTGATCATGAGATCAACGCCGGTGAATCTTACTTGGTTGACGATCCAAGCGCCTTCCAAAAACTTACAAAATCGAAAATTGCCTATAGAGTCATTGCGCAAAATATTCGCAGTGTCAATAAGAATTTTGATGACTTTAATATTTTTCTAACGCGAAGTAATTTCAACTATGATCTAATAATTTTGACAGAATGTTGGCTTCAAAATTGTAATAACATACCATCTATGGACCAGTACGATGGTTTCCAAACTTCTAGGCACATAAATCAAAACAGTGGGGTAGTTGCATACGTCCATAACAGTATGTAACACCCCCCCTACTACCTTCTCTCTATTGTACCTAATAATCTAACTACCTATTATACCGCGCGCACTCACCGACTTCCTACTTTACTCTGTGGAGTTACGATAACTTTAATCTTCCTACTTCTTTAAACACTATAAATTGGCCATGTAATCGTCTAGATATATACCTACGTTGTGACTTGTAATAACTCGAGTTCTTTATTTGTTAATATTGTCGAGTCTTAACGTATCCTAACTACATAAAATATTTTACCTTTTTATCGATATTCTCGTAATAGTTGCTACTAATTCTAATAGGAAAGATACCTATTTAAATTTTATTTTACTTCAGTACACATCGGAACAATTAATTAAAAGATTACTCCAGAGATTTATTTCCATTATAGTTTGTTATTCCTTTGTAAAAGAATAAGCTACAATTAAAGTTCCTAGTAATATTTTGAACATTCTGATTTTACAATTTCTGAGGTTTATTGATTTTGACTTTAGGGCTTCAATACAGACATGTTTGTATTGTGCTATTTCAAGATACTTTTACGTGACAGGTTTGCATCTGTAATAGATCCATTAGGGAAATGACAAGGAAATTACTTGTATAAATTATTTGCTTCTCAGATATAATTTTTAAGTTATTTCTTTAATTATTTGAAGGATGAACCAAATTTGATAAGGTTCATATCCAGAGATAAGCGACTTTTGGAGAACAGCCCCGTCCGCGCTGCCCTCGGTGGATTTCTTCCAATGCTTTTGGTCAATCCTCCCTCGCTTGGACATAGGTAATTACCTAATATTGTCCGTGAGTTTTATCCAAATGATATTCTAATTAAAATCAATTCCCTTTTACTTTAATACAAGGGATTTTAGAGGATCGCGAACCTATTTCTGTCGGAGTAAGTTTGTTAGTCATTTTCAAACATTCCAGGGAATTTTACATTTAATCAATAACGCAAAATCAACCACATACATCCTTCACCTTTGGTTAACTTTGGGATTTATCTAGGCTTCCTGAAGCCTAGGAAAATCCCTACTTGATTCATACCCCTACTTACAAATAATTCTAAATATTCTCTGTAGGATAAATAGAATTCCTAGTTGGATTATCCAGGTAGGAATAATCGCTTGTGAAAATTCTAGACTATATTTAAATGAAATTTTCCTTCCGAGAATGATAATATTCAATTACAAGATTCTCTTTTTTATCTAGTATTTTAAAACGTTTGAATAATATTTTACCCGGTCCTTTATGAAAGAATAATAAAAAAAACTAAATTAAAACTCTGATTAAATTTTAGAAAATGCCAATTTGTAAGGTTGGTCTACGTACGCACTAGTACAATGCCTACGTGAGTGTGCCTAATTACCTGGCTAAATTGGGTGTGTGTAATTCAAACTTTGAGAAAACCGTTCTCATTTTGATTTAAATGTGCAGTTAAATGTGTATGTCTTCTGACGAGGTGCAAGGTCAGAATACCTAGATTGAACTACTAAGGATAGGATATCTATCGCTGTGTAACCTAAAGCGACAGACGGAGCCTAGGGGTCAGGATTAAGGTTTAAGGAGGGATGAGATTTTGCCTTTCTAGCGGACTCACTAGAAAACCTTTTCAGGCGGATAGAGGTTTCCTGTCCAGCAAAAAATGGAAGTCTGAAAACATTAAAATAGAAGATATTCTATAGACTACGACAGTCTAACAAATATCTTCCTTCGAAAATCGTTCACTTTGTCACAAGTCTAAACACTTCTTCCCCATTGACTTTGAATATTTAAGAACACTTGAAAAACATCACCAAAAAGAAACTAGTTAATTTCTCTAATTTTGGGCGGTCTTTCAAATTATTTTTATATTTCACAAAATTTAAACTTTCACTAAATTATATTTAATTTCACTTATTATGGACTATTCCACTTTATAGAATCAATCCTAATATTTCAAGGTATAAATTTCTAGCTTTTAAAAGAACTTTAAAATCACTTCGTAATTAATTAACACAATTTAATATTTTAACCCAGCGTTACCACGCAAACGTGATACTACTTCCAGAATTATCCAGCACTGATCCCCCTTCAGCTGTTACATTTCTATTTAAAGTCGCCAACCAAGATAAAACATTTCATTCAATTTTGAATCTTATTCATACGATTCCTAAATAGGAATTGGTGTGTTCCTTCAAGGTATTCTGAAAATCGGATGTTTATATTTTTTGTATATAAACATTCTCACAGCCCATTTCTCTGAAAAAACGACAGAACAAACCCTCTATTGTTTCCGACCTCATTATTCAAGTATCGCTCGATTTATTTGATAACAAGATATAATAATTTTATTTGAGAATTTGTGAGATACTAATGAATCCAGTACAGATGGTTCGTTACAGTCGCCCCTCAAAATTTACGCAGACACTCAACTTTGTGTCCGGAGAAAATTTTCCTCGCCTATTAATCTCACAAATATTGTTTAGTACAATCATAATTATGATATTTGTATACCATATCTTCCAAAATATTTTTTTTTTTTTTTTTATTATTACCCTATTCTTTATTAAAATTAATCCTCATCTAGATCCATGTTGAATCAACATAAGCTTTTTATTTCATTATTAATTTAATTCCCAACCCCAAAATATTTTTTTCAAATCATCTGGTTTCCACACTTTCATTCAGTCATTCTGCCTCTGTTAATTCAACAATTCAACTAGAATATTATTTACACCCCAACCTTTATTTATTTATGTTGATTAATTCTGAAATCAATTCCATATACTATAAATTTGTAAAATATTTGCTATCACATAGCTCAGGAATCTCTGAAGAAAATTTATCTACCGGTATTAGCATAGATAAATTTTAGGCATGGTTCTTCATACCTTAAAACTGAGTAAATTCAGACAGGGACTTTTGAAGAATAATTATTCACCCGTATCAGTATGAATTAATTATAGGCACTGCTTTGCTTGGCCAAAGTATGTACTAAACTTACTAGTTAAATCTAACCACGAGCGAAGAAAAGGCAAGAATCTCTAAATCCTTTCTCATCTCTTCACAAATATGTATATTAATTTCAGAATCAATTTCTCTTCTCCTTTTGGTTTTATTTACAAAACCCCTTTTCGACAGTGTTTTTTTTTTTTTTTATTTTTTTTTTATTGGTATTATCCAAAATCTACAAGGCACTGCTTCGCATAGCCTTAACTAAGTAAATCCATTTAGGGACCTTTGAAGAATAATTATCCACCTGTATCAGTTTGGATTATTTATAAGACACGGCTTTGCTTGGTCTAGGTATAAACTGAACTCACTAGTTAATTTAATCATGAATTAAAGCAATGAATAAAAGTTTCTAAGTTCTTTCTCACTTTTTTTTTTATTTTGGGATCAGTTTCCTATATATTAGGAATGTAATTTTGTGTAACAAACGATATATATATTTGTATATTTAATATTATATATTCTTTTATTTTTATTTTATTCTTAAACCACTTGGTTAACAACAACTTTCAGAAGTCTTGTTCTCCATTGCAAAATAAAATTCTTTACAATTTACTAAGGTCAAATTCAAACAGTATCGATATGTGTGTTTCACCTGTGTGCGTGAGTACCTAGCTGATTAGTGTAATTTAGACCAATAATCAATAACGTACATCTTCATACCAATATTGACATCAACTACATGTTGTCGCTAGTTTATCTGATTCATTATCCCAGCTTGGAAAAGACTGCACGAAGGAAAATGGGTTGTGGATCCATCTCATCCCTAGTAGAACTAAGGCCGGCACAGTCCTAGGAACAACCAACATTACGTTTCCCTGGAGAGCGCTCCTTTGCCAACTACAATCTACTCCTCCCAATGTCTTCAATCCTCAGACAAGCACGTACAACATGTCTAAACCAACCTCAATAATTCAATGCATTTATTTTAACCATTGGAGTTGACTGTGTGCTTAGTCCGGGCAAAAAAAACCGATTTTGCCGCACGTATAAATAGAACTGCTAACTAAAGCACTCTGTGACAGGGAATCATAGTCTATTGACCTTAACCTAACACCAAACCCCTCTTTAGTCAACCGTCCTTTGTGAAATGTGATGTCTGTTGAATACAACCTTAGTAAAGTGTTTCACTCTACAGATCCTTAGTTTCCCAGAGCCCTCATTCTGATTTTAAAACATCCACACATTTACTCATAATACCTCTCATTGTACGTAATTCATTCCATACTCTTTCATACAAAATTATTTTTTTGTTTTTTATTCACTCCTTTACTCAAATTTTCCCTCTGTTTCATTTCTCCTTTCTCACTTTCATTTCTTCTCTATGAACCTAAGGTTTCTTTTGTAAAGTGAAACCCAAAAATTTTTTATAATCCTGAATTAAATACCCTTCCGTTTTCAAAATCAAATTCTAGTATGTTAATGAATTTAATAGAGAACAATTCATTCGTAAAAGTTGTCAACCAAATATTTTTAATAATATTTTATTATTTGTCAGTTTGTATATTGTACAATTATTATTCTACCACTATGGGTCTTGGTCTCCTTTGTGTTATAGTATTTTTTACACATTAATTTGTTTCACTTTATAATTTTTTAAATTATTTTTATATATAAATCAGAATGACTTCTCAAATCCTGTTTTAAGTTCGTAATCTTTGTACGTCTCAAAATATAAAAAATATTTTGATTGAAAAGAGGAAAGTCGCCGACACACCCCTTTACCTATGGATACTAATCCCAATTGATCCACATTAATTTTACTTTATATATTTTTAATCCTGTTTTCTTTTACAGGTTAAATTGTTTTCTGAATTCAAAACAAGGGTCAACCAGAACTTTATATCCATAAGTAAACTTTCCCCCAAGCCTCCAGTTACAATTTTTTATTTTTATTTTTATTTTTTATTTATTAATTTAACAAAATCTCTTATTTTAATATTTTAAATTTTATCAAACATATATAATAATGATACATATTAATACAACTGTATTTAAGCTATAATTATAAACGCAGAACTTAAAATTTACCTTTAAACAATTTAAAATCTTTTTTCTTATATAACTCACTAAGTTATTTACTTATACTAACCCTTTTTTTTTTTTTATATTCTTACATATTTCAAAACTTAATTCTATGCAGTTCTCTTCCTTCCTATATTAATTACTAGCAATGTTCATTTATAATATCTCGTTAAATGGATTGTATTGAATTTACCCCTTATCTCTTTAGTTTCAGGATTTGTTAAAATATACACATTTTTATAAGGATTACTTGATACCACAAACGGACCCTCATACAATGACTCAAACTTCTTTGTTATTTTATCTTTTGCCTTTGATTTATTTATTTTCTTAATTTTTACCAAATCCCCTATCTCATATTGAATTAAACGATATCGTTGGTTGAACTTTTGTCTACGTTTTTTCCCTTTTTCTTTTAAATTCCTTCGAACCAGCTCTCGAATTTGGTCTACCGAATTTAATCTTATTTCTCCGGTCCCTAAATATTTATCTATTGTTAGTGTGGTTGACTGCCCGTACATAATTTCGCACGGAGTAAACTCTGTACTTTCATGGTATGTATTATTGTACAATTCCTCCAATTCAGGTAAAACTTTCACCCAACTATTATGTTTATGTCCACAATATGTACGAAACAATCGGCCTAATTCCCTATTTACTCTTTCTACGGTGTTGGGTCTTGGGTTTCTAACTGTAGTGTAAATCACATTTACCCCCTTTTGTTTCATAAATTCTTTCCAAATTTTGCTTGCAAATTGTGAACCATTATCTGACATTATTGCTTGCGGTTTTATAATTTCAAAAAACTTCTTTGCCCTCCCTAATACTGAACGAGCTGTAGCTTGTCTTAATTCATAAAATTTAACAAATTTGCTAAAAGTATCCTGAAAGATTAAAATATAATTATATCCAAAAGCTCCAGTTGGTAATGGTCCGTATAAATCCACCATTACTATATCCCCTATATTTTCTGTAATTATAGACTGACATGGCCCTACAAAGTTTTTGTTTGCGGGTTTATTGATTTGACATTCATGGCATTTCTTCAATATAAGTTTGACTTGACGAGTAAGTCCCTTCCAATAAAATCTATCCCTTATGTATTTAATTACTTTAAAAGCCCCTTGATGACCCATCTCCAGATGTATTTGTTTGATTACATCTTCACTTAAACATTTTGGCAAATAAACTACAAATTCTTTATTCTTACCTACTTGAATATATAAAATTCCCTTTTCCTGTTTAATCCTTTCTTTTAGTCTTTTAAATTTTGTAGGATTTTCACTATTATTTTCTCTTGATTTTAATATCGATTTAATATCCTCATCTTGTATTTGTAATTCGGATATTTTTTTTAATTTAATAATCAGATCTTGGTTCTCCCTTCTTCCTACATATAAAATTTCTGGCAATCTAACTTTATCTTCTTGGAGCAGATCACTTGCCGGTGGATACCGAGACAAAACATCTGCCACTACGTTTTCTTTTCCTTTAATGTGCTCTACCTCATAATTAAAATTCTCTAAATAATTTATCCATCTCGTAACTCGCGCATTATATAATTTCCAATTCTTTACAAAAGTTAAGGCTTTGTGATCTGTTTTAATTATGACTTTAGTTCCCCTTAAATAAGTTTCGAATTTTTCTAAACAGTTTATGACCGCATAAAATTCCTGTTCTGTCACTGTCCAATTCAACTGAGCCCCTCTTAAAGCTTTACTATGAAATCCTATTGTTCTTATTTCTCCCTGATCATCTAGTTGATACAATACCCCTGCCATTCCTATGCCCGAACTATCAGTCTGCAAATAAAATGGTTTTCTCAAATCCGGATGTTGAAGTTCTATCGTTTTTATGAATAACCTCTTTATTTTATCAAAAGCTTGTTGTTCTCTTTCACCCCACCTCCAAATTGTCCCTTTTTTTAATAATTCACATAAAACTTGAGAATGGGAACTGTAATCAGGTATAAACCTCCTATAAAAGTTACACAATCCCAGAAATGCCCTTATTTGTTTTAACTTTTTCGGAACTGGGAATTCTTGAATTGATTTTACTTTATCTGGATCTGTTCTTAACCCCTCTGTAGATATTATATACCCTAACATTTTAACCCTTTTGCATATAAATTCACATTTTTTTAAATTACAAGTTAAACCCGCCTTTTGTAATCTCCCTAATACTACTTCCAAATGTTCAATATGTTGCGTGTAAGTTCCCGTCGTTATTATGGCCAAATCATCTAAGTAATTAACACAAAAATCTCTAACTTCGTGGCCTAAAATTTTGTCCATAGCCCTGCTAAAACTTCCAACAGAAGTTTTGAGACCTTGTGGTAATACATTGTATACATATGATTTCCCATTAAAAGTAAAGCCCGTATATTTTTTGCTATTATCAGAAATAGGAATTTGGAAATAAGCATTATTTAAATCAACTACGCTAATAAAATTTGCCCCATGAAAGGAATTCATGACATCTATCTGAAGTGGAGGTTTTTCTGTTTCAGCCACCATGTATTTATTAATTTCTCTGGCATCTAACAATACTCTAATAGATCCGTCTCGTTTTAAAGTAAATGTTAATGGACTGCAAAAAGGGGTAGATGATCTACTAATTATTCCCTGTTCTTCCATCTCCTTTAGTTTCTTTTCTATCTTTCCTCTATACGCATAAGGCACCGGGTATGTTTTTTTTACTATGGCCAAATGCGATTCCATCTCTATGTTATGTTGATAACAATTAGCCCTCCCCAATTTTTCTGAAAATAACCCTTTATATTTATTCAATAATTTCATTAATTTTTCCCTTTCATCAATCCCTAGTTTTGTCCCAGTTACTATTTCTTGTAGCGTTTTTTCTAAATTTTCTGTTTCTTCTATGCTAATCTCTTGTGACCTCTTAATGTCTAGATTTTCTTCGGTCTTTAAAAAATTTACTAAATGTCTCTCTCCATTTATTTCAAACTCTATACCCCTTTTTTCTCGAGTTATTTGAATTGTAACTTCCTTTTGTTGTAACCAATCAAACCCTAAGATTATGTGATTGACCAAACCGGGTACTACTAAACATCCCGTTTCTATGATGATATCGTTCAACTTTATAGGCAAAAGAACCATACTACGTATTTCAACACTTTTATGCCCTACCGCAGTTCTAATTTGAAATGATTTTACAGGCATAAGCGGAATTTGATTTGTTGGATTTGATTTAAGCACATTCCATAACTCCTCAGAAATGCAGGTTATGTCACTACCAGTATCTATTAAACTTACTACTTCATATTCAAATATTTGAGCTGTTATTTCCGATTTGAAATGTTTATACTCCTTTTCTTCTGATTCTTCTTCAAATACAGAATTAACTTTATCTATTTTTATATCTTGTAATGAGTGTTGTTCTATTTTTAGTTTCAATACCTCCACTATTTGTTCTAATATTTGGTCATTTCTTTGTACTTCTTCCCGAAATCCTAACCCCTCTCGTCTACCTCTGTCTACTAACCATCCCCGCTTTGGTATCATCAATCCTTTATTTTTCTTACCTAACGTTTGTCCTGGTTCCCAACCCATCAGATTCATTATTTTTAACACTACGTTCCCTGTGAATTTAACTGAATCGGGAACTACATTTTCAGTTTCTTTTAGTTTAAATTTACATTATTAGTTTTGTTCGCTTCTGTCACTGCATTCACTCCAGCTGGCTTGTTGTTTACCATTCTGTTTTGTCCTGTTGACGGGCGCTGCCAGGTTCTATATTTCTGTTGAACTTCCCTAAATTTCTCCTTGTCCTTCCCGGTCCCATATGCCGTCGAAACGTGTGTCTCTTGTTTGTTTATATCGTCCATATTTCTCAAAAACTCTGCTGTCTCTATTGTGGTTTCAATCTTGGATGTAAACCACCCCTGTTGAATGTACTTCGGAAAATGACGGATGATATCTGCTATCAATTGTTTCTCCGGAATTTTAAAAGTTAGCATCTGAGCTTTCCCTGCTAGTCGTAAGAAATGGTTCAGCATAGAAGGTGTTTTCACCCGATCCCAAACTCCCTGTGCTATATTTCTTCTAAGCTCGCTTTGTTCCTTCTCTCCCCAATAAGTTGAAAGAAAATCTACCTTGAAATCTTCAACCGTCTCCCACCTACTTTTATAAATCCGAGCCCACTCACGTGCATCACCCACCAAACATTCTAAAATGACTTCTAATTCTTTGCCATCCTTTGAAGCCTTTTTTAAATAAATGTCCAAATCCTCTAAGAAGGTCATAGGTTGAATCTGATCCTTCTCCCCAAACTTAGGTTTGTCCATATTCAAATTCCTTATATTATATATCACTTTTTTGTAACCTTCCCTGGATATTTCATTTTCTTTGATTTGTTCATTATTCTCCTTTTCTTTGTTTAAATTTTGTTCTGTTGTTTCCGTATTGGTTGTTTTACAGTGTTCCTCTCCACTTTCTGCCACCGATTCCGCTTCTAATCCGTTAGACGCTTGAGTTTTATATGTTTTAACTTCTTCGCTTAAGGCATCCACTTTAGTAGCTAAGGACATCATGGTCTGTTTCAATGTTCTTAAAAAGGCCCCCGTGGATTTTCCACTTTTTGGTTTTTCCTTGATTGTAGAATTTGATTTTTTTTTACGTTTTGATGTAGATTTATCTTCCTTTTCCAAATTTTGAAAACTTTCCGACTCCAAGATTTCTTGATTTTGATTTGTTTCCGTCTCTTTACTTCCAAGGCGTTCTGGCCTTTTACGCTTTCGTATAGGCTTCATTTTTTTTTTGTTTGATTGGTTACGATTTGTTTCCGTTTCTTTGTTTTTAAAGCGTTCTGAGCTTTTTCGTTTTTCGGTTAGACTTCACTCCCTTTTTTTTTTTTTTTTTTTTTTTTATAAATAAATAAACTTGCCTAAAGTTTATTTAATTATAACCTTTTTTTTTCAATTCTGGTTTCCTCCTGAAATCAAAATAATATAGCTTCCCTAATCTCTAACCATGTTTTAACTTTGATAAATAAAATAAATAAATAAGTAAATTATGCTTAAAACAAGGTTAGTGAAAAGTAATCAAGTCAATTAAATTAATTCAAAGTCAAATTAAAAATAATCAAATCTATTCAAAACGAATTAAAATTAATCAAAGTTATTCAAAGTTTAAATTAAAGTTATAAAATAAAGCAGAGGTTTAAATTTATTTTTTATATAATATTTTTAATCGAAATCAATCAAAATTAATTATAATTATTCAAAGTTTAAATTAAAGTTACAAAATAAATACAAAGGTTTAAATTTATTTTTATATAATATTTTTAATCGAAATCAATCAAAATTAATTAAAATTATTCAAAGTTTAAATTAAGGTTACAAAATAAATACAGAGTTTTAAATTTATTTTTATATATTTTTTTTAATCGAAATCAATCAAAATTAATTAAAATTATTCAAAGTTTAAATTAAGGTTACAAAATAAATACAGAGTTTTAAATTTATTTTTATATATTTTTTTTTTTTATTATTATTTATCTATCATAATTATTATTCATTTTTTATTATCACTGTCATCGAAGAACTATTTCCGTTTTTTTTTTTTTATATCATATTAACGCCCCCCCAAGTTTTATACTTTTGAAATCAGCAATCGTTCTCCAATGTTTTTTTAATTATTTTATTTAGTTTGTTAAAACTTAATTATTTTAAGAATAAATTTTAAAATCCATTTTCCGTCAAACAATCGTAATATTTTTAAACTCCCGTGTTTATAAAAGAAACCATTAATCTTCCAAGTTTTATAGACTAGACTTAGCAATTGTGTAACCTAAGTCGCCACCCGTCATATTCCTATCTGTCTGTCAAAGTAACCCACGAATTTTATTAAAATATCCTGACTTTTGCGAATTCAATCTATAATGTGAACCCTCCCCAGATAAAATCATTAAGCAAATTATTATTGGTATTGTTCAATCATACAAATTTTCTTACATATGTAATATCACTATAACGTTCTAATGTTTAAATTCATACATTTCTTTATGATGTTACGTAATTTTACGCAAGTTAGTCAGAGCCCAAACGAGCGTGCATTCGCTTCTAATATCTGTGAGTTACTGCGGATGAATTGGTTGGAGCTGGATGGTATGGTTGCCAACTGTTCCTTTTAGCAACGCGTGATTTTAATTAAATTGGACAGTCGAACAACCAACCACAAAGGAAACAGTTCCATACTAAAAAAATAGTTGAATAACCAGCCCCACGTAATCAAACCGTGCTTTCTATCCTAGCTTAGTTCGATCAGTCTTAAGATATATTGCGCCAGAAAAATGGATCCAACGTTCCATATATTACGCCAAATCTATCCGTACCTTCTTAGACCGGCCTCCCTAATTCGATCCGCTAAATGGTAATAATTTTTACTCTGTGTCAATTTGATCTGACTTTACCACGGCGTTCAAAAAGTGAAAGTTCACGAGTGTGTTGTCTCTGTCTATGTTGAGATTTGCTCTGCGACATCATATTAATCGTTACTTTCCAATATTAATTGTCAGAAGTTCCAAATAAATTATCATTTGAGAAACTAATATTACTTTGATGTAGTAGGCAATTATAATACGAAAATGAACCGCGGTGTCTCAAAAATTAACCTTGTATATACAGAACAAAGATAACTGTATGGACTAATTACGGCTAACCATACTGCTAGTGACATCTTCCGGCCTTCGCAAAGAAATGCTTTCAAATTTCAATCGTGTAGAACGCGTGAGATGAATCTTATACAAGCAAACCAACCGAGTTCCTCCTCTGGGCACCAGATGTCAACACAGAACCTACTCAAAACTTTTGTTAATCGCGATTTACTCGGTATAAAGATTCTAAAAGACATTAGTCTTAGTGTTAATTTTGTCCTAGGTTTCTGTGAACTTTATAAATGACAAAGTAATTATTATTTCAAAACACCCAAAGCCACATCAACAGACGCGCCTCGCGTTGTCGAATTTGACTCTATGAAAGATCGTTAAATCCCGTGTTAGTTCAGTTACTCAACGATAGGTGTTCATTTTTCTATATCGCAAACAAATCGTAGCTTTCGTATGAGACGGTGTCGACCTCTGGCGTTAAATCCTGTCAAGCCGTCATCGCCCTCCTTTAGCTAGTTAACAGCCCGGACCGAAAAATCGAACCATAGTTATAGGTACCAGCCTCGCATAGTTTCACCTAGATGTCGCTACTGGAAAGATTAGAATGTAATTATCGTAACGTTTTGACTTATTTGTAATTAATTTCCGAACAAAACGGAGTCACTGTGTTCTCTCATTCTTTCACTACGCTCTGTTACGCACATCGTCTCTGTCTCTCGCTTGTTTGGCAATACGAATAAAACAGAGTGGCAACGTCTCATAACAGCCAGTATTGCACGAATCAACAACTTGGCGTCGCTCATTGCGTTCCGAGCTGAAGATTAGAATACTCAACTAATCTGTACTACTCTAACATGTGGAGTCCGTCTCTCTCACACGCATCCACAATAATGTCCTGTTCTTTTTTAGATAATAATTGATTACTTTAAAAGGCCCAGCGGTATGGCAGACCGTAGTGATGCGCGACTTTAACTAAATTGGACAGTCGAACAACTAGCCACTATTTAATTGTTAAGTTGAATTAAAAAATAGTGCTTTACTAAAAAGTTAGTCGAATAAACGAATACTATTTTAATTCAGTAGGTAATAATAGTACGAAGACGAACCGCGGCGCCTCAAAATGATCTCTGTGTACACGGAACAAGGAACATTTCAATGAATATAGGCTTGCCCATGTGGTCGACTGCACGAGTCACGTATAGTATGCAGGTACCTAGTTCAAATCAAAAACACAACTCCAGAGTCCAGACAGACCGTTATGCATGTGTAACGAGCGTAGCTGATAGTATCTAGGTAACGTCTCTTTCACGCAACATGAAGGGCCTAGCACTGAGCCGGCGAAGGCAGCCGATTCGCGACGGAAAACTGCGAGTCGGTTAAGTACCGAAATAAATAGTGGAAGAACAGGCGGAGGCACCCGATTCGCAACGGAAAACCGCGAGTCGGCTAGGTAACGAAAAAAATTAGTGGTACTGCATTGGAAGAATGAATTCATTCAGTGTTTACCGACTTCAGTCGCACTAGTTGAATATTTTTGTTAGTTGAATAAGTCGAATACTTTTATTCATAGTCGCGCATCGCTAGCAGACCGTTCCGTGTTCCGAATTCGATAGTACTTAGGTTCACACCTCTCCTAAATAACGATTAACCAAATCCACTTAAACCACGCGTGCCTACGAAGTCCCAGTTCGGGGCGGACCACCAGTTACTAAGATAAATATTACCCCCAAATCAAAAGAACTTCTATGAACAACTTATAAATATTACCAATCTGTCAACCCACTCAATTGCTGCTACTTAAAAGTGAGTAGTTCACACTACCCACTTAATGACATAAAATACCCACGCGTCAATAGCAAATCAACAACAAAGTCCTGTTCAGTGAAATGAAAGTTCTCACGTCTCAAGTGTAACGATCACTCGACAACAATCACACAACAACGCTTTGTTTAGTGAAACTAATCACTCACGATTTGAGTGGAGTACTCTCGCAACAATAATCCTTTGTTTCCTAAGTAGGTGGGTTAAAGAATGACCTAATAACCCACATATTTTGTTTATATCGAAAACTCTACTAGAAAGAAACTACCAACAAAAAAAACTAAATTATACCGTGAATAAGACCCGACAATAACAAATCCCATACCACAGACAACAAATTGCCAAGTTTTGACTTGGCTTTAAAAATAAGAAAGTTATCGTAACATTATTAATTATTTCTTAGCAGTATCCTTAATAACCAAAATTAATCCTGGCGTAGGTACCAAATTGTAACACCCCCCCTACTACCTTCTCTCTATTGTACCTAATAATCTAACTACCTATTATACCGCGCGCACTCACCGACTTCCTACTTTACTCTGTGGAGTTACGATAACTTTAATCTTCCTACTTCTTTAAACACTATAAATTGGCCATGTAATCGTCTAGATATATACCTACGTTGTGACTTGTAATAACTCGAGTTCTTTATTTGTTAATATTGTCGAGTCTTAACGTATCCTAACTACATAAAATATTTTACCTTTTTATCGATATTCTCGTAATAGTTGCTACTAATTCTAATAGGAAAGATACCTATTTAAATTTTATTTTACTTCAGTACACATCGGAACAATTAATTAAAAGATTACTCCAGAGATTTATTTCCATTATAGTTTGTTATTCCTTTGTAAAAGAATAAGCTACAATTAAAGTTCCTAGTAATATTTTGAACATTCTGATTTTACAATTTCTGAGGTTTATTGATTTTGACTTTAGGGCTTCAATACAGACATGTTTGTATTGTGCTATTTCAAGATACTTTTACGTGACAGGTTTGCATCTGTAATAGATCCATTAGGGAAATGACAAGGAAATTACTTGTATAAATTATTTGCTTCTCAGATATAATTTTTAAGTTATTTCTTTAATTATTTGAAGGATGAACCAAATTTGATAAGGTTCATATCCAGAGATAAGCGACTTTTGGAGAACAGCCCCGTCCGCGCTGCCCTCGGTGGATTTCTTCCAATGCTTTTGGTCAATCCTCCCTCGCTTGGACATAGGTAATTACCTAATATTGTCCGTGAGTTTTATCCAAATGATATTCTAATTAAAATCAATTCCCTTTTACTTTAATACAAGGGATTTTAGAGGATCGCGAACCTATTTCTGTCGGAGTAAGTTTGTTAGTCATTTTCAAACATTCCAGGGAATTTTACATTTAATCAATAACGCAAAATCAACCACATACATCCTTCACCTTTGGTTAACTTTGGGATTTATCTAGGCTTCCTGAAGCCTAGGAAAATCCCTACTTGATTCATACCCCTACTTACAAATAATTCTAAATATTCTCTGTAGGATAAATAGAATTCCTAGTTGGATTATCCAGGTAGGAATAATCGCTTGTGAAAATTCTAGACTATATTTAAATGAAATTTTCCTTCCGAGAATGATAATATTCAATTACAAGATTCTCTTTTTTATCTAGTATTTTAAAACGTTTGAATAATATTTTACCCGGTCCTTTATGAAAGAATAATAAAAAAAACTAAATTAAAACTCTGATTAAATTTTAGAAAATGCCAATTTGTAAGGTTGGTCTACGTACGCACTAGTACAATGCCTACGTGAGTGTGCCTAATTACCTGGCTAAATTGGGTGTGTGTAATTCAAACTTTGAGAAAACCGTTCTCATTTTGATTTAAATGTGCAGTTAAATGTGTATGTCTTCTGACGAGGTGCAAGGTCAGAATACCTAGATTGAACTACTAAGGATAGGATATCTATCGCTGTGTAACCTAAAGCGACAGACGGAGCCTAGGGGTCAGGATTAAGGTTTAAGGAGGGATGAGATTTTGCCTTTCTAGCGGACTCACTAGAAAACCTTTTCAGGCGGATAGAGGTTTCCTGTCCAGCAAAAAATGGAAGTCTGAAAACATTAAAATAGAAGATATTCTATAGACTACGACAGTCTAACAAATATCTTCCTTCGAAAATCGTTCACTTTGTCACAAGTCTAAACACTTCTTCCCCATTGACTTTGAATATTTAAGAACACTTGAAAAACATCACCAAAAAGAAACTAGTTAATTTCTCTAATTTTGGGCGGTCTTTCAAATTATTTTTATATTTCACAAAATTTAAACTTTCACTAAATTATATTTAATTTCACTTATTATGGACTATTCCACTTTATAGAATCAATCCTAATATTTCAAGGTATAAATTTCTAGCTTTTAAAAGAACTTTAAAATCACTTCGTAATTAATTAACACAATTTAATATTTTAACCCAGCGTTACCACGCAAACGTGATACTACTTCCAGAATTATCCAGCACTGATCCCCCTTCAGCTGTTACATTTCTATTTAAAGTCGCCAACCAAGATAAAACATTTCATTCAATTTTGAATCTTATTCATACGATTCCTAAATAGGAATTGGTGTGTTCCTTCAAGGTATTCTGAAAATCGGATGTTTATATTTTTTGTATATAAACATTCTCACAGCCCATTTCTCTGAAAAAACGACAGAACAAACCCTCTATTGTTTCCGACCTCATTATTCAAGTATCGCTCGATTTATTTGATAACAAGATATAATAATTTTATTTGAGAATTTGTGAGATACTAATGAATCCAGTACAGATGGTTCGTTACAAGTATTACAAATGTTTCCGTTTACGAACCAAATATAATTGATGCTGATAGTATTGTGGTGAAATTTGGAATGAGTGCTTTCATCTGTGTGTATAGATCTCCATCTTTTGGATCTTCTGCAAACTTTCTTCTCTCTTTGGATGAAGTACTGACAAACTTAAAAGATATACCTAATATTTACATACTTGGTGATCTCAATATAGACATAAGTAGTAACACATGTGACCCTAAGTCCGATGAATATCTGGACTTGCTCGCAACTCATGGTCTCTTACCTGGCCACATAATACCAACACGTGAAGCAAAGTGCTTAGATCACTGTTTCGTGAAATCAAAGACTAAAGTTCTAACTGCAATTTGCGATTCATCAGTTACAGACCACAGCTGTGTTTATCTTGCTATACCATCCTCAGAACATGATAACCCTACTACATCACATAAAACAGTTAGTAGAATTAACCATGAGCAAGCTTACAAATTGTTAGCAGAGTTGAATTGGAATGATCTTTTTATTATTAGGGACCCAAATAAAGCCACTGAACTGTTCATCAATAGGGTGACCACGCTAATTAAGAATTGTACCCAAAACTATGTAACGAACCATCTTTACTGGATTCATTAGTATCTCACAAATGCTCAAATAAAATTATTATATCTTGTTATCAAATAAATCGAGCGATACTTGAATAATGAGGTCGGAAACAATAGAGGGTTTGTTCTGTCGTTTTTTCAGAGAATTGGGATGTGGGAACGTTTATATACAAAAAATATAAACATTTGATTTTCAGAGTACTTTGAAGGAACACACCAATTCCTGTTTAGGAATCGTATGAATAAGATTCAAAATTGAATGAAATGTTTTATCTTGGTTGGCGACTTTAAATAGAGATGTAACAGCTGAAGGCGGGGTCAGTGCTGGATAATTCTGGAAGTAGTATCACGTTTGCGTGGTAACGCTGGGGTAAAATATTAAATTGTGTTAATTAATTACGAAGTGATTTTAAAGTTCGTTTAAAAGCTAGAAATTTATACCTTGAAATATTAGGATTGATTCTATAAAGTGGAATAGTCCATAATAAGTGAAATTAAATATAATTTAGTGAAAGTTTAAATTTTGTGAAATATAAAAATAATTTGAAAGTCCGCCCAAAATTAGAGAAATTAACTAGTTTCTTTTTGGTGATGTTTTTCAAGTGTTCTTAAATATTCAAAGTTAATGGGGAAGAAGTGTTTAGACTTGTGACAAAGTGAACGATTTTCGAAGGAAGATATTTGTTAGACTGTCGTAGTCTATAGAATATCTTCTATTTTAATGTTTTCAGGTTCCGATATCTTGTTTGACAGGAATTCCTTTATCAGCCCGAAAGGGTTGTCTCGTGAGTCCGCGGGACAGACAAGATCTTATCCATCCAAAAACCTTATTCCTGACCCCTAGGCTCCGTCTGTCGCTTTAGGTTACACAGCGACAGATTTCCTATCCTTAATAGTTCAATCTAGGTATTCTGACCTTGCACCTCGTCAGAAGACATACACATTTAACTGCACATTTAAAACAAAATGAGAACGGTTTTCTCAGAGTTTGAATCACACACACCCAATTAAGCCAGGTAATTAGGCACACTTATATAGGCATTGTATTAGTGCGTATGTAGACCAATCTTACAAATTGGCATTTTCTAAAATTTAACCGGTGATTTAATTTAGTTTACTATTATTCTTTCATAAAGGAACGGGCAAAATAATTATCAAACGTATTAAAATACTAGATAAAAGGAGAATCTTGTAATTGAATATTATCATTCTCGGAAGGAAAATTTCATTTAAATATAGTCTAGAATTTTCACAAGCGATTATTCCTACCTGGATAATCCAACTAGGAATTCTATTTATCCTACAGAGAATATTTAGAATTATTTGTAAGTAGGGGTATGAATCAAGCAGGGATTTTCCTAGGCTTCAGGAAGCCTAGATAAATCCCAAAGTTAACCAAAGGTGAAGGATGTATGTGGTTGATTTTGCGTTATTGATTAAATGTAAAATTCCCTGGAATGTTTGAAAATGACTAACAAACTTACTCCGACGGAAATAGGTTCGCGATCCTCTAAAATCCCTTGTATTAAAGTAAAAAGGAATTGATTTGAATTAGAATATCATTTGGATAAAATTCTCGGACAATATTAGGTAATCTACCTATGTCCAAGCGAGGGAGGATTGACCAAAAGCATTGGAAGAAATCCACCGAGGGCAGCGCGGACGGGGCTGTTCTCCAAAAAGTCGCTTATCTCTGGATATGAACCTTATCAAATTTGGTTCATCCTTCAAATAATTAAAGAAATAACTTAAAAATTCTATCTGAGAAGCAAATAATTTATACAAGTAATTTCTTGTCATTTCCCTAATGGATCTATTACAGATGCAAATCTGTCACGTAAAAGTATCTTGAAATAGCACAAGACAAACATGTCTGTATCGAAGCTAGAGTCAAAATCAATAAACCTCAGAAATTGTAAAATCAGAATGTTCAAAATATTACTAGGAACCTTAATTGTAGCTTATTCTTTTACAAAGGAATAACAAACTATAATGGAAATAAATCTCTGGAGTAATCTTTTAATTAATTGTTCCGATGTGTACTGAAGTAAAATAAAATTTAAGTAGGTATCTTTCCTATTAGAATTAGTAGCAACTATTACGAGGATATCGATAAAAAGGTAAAATATTTTATGTAGTTAGGATACGTTAAGACTTGACAATATTAACAAAAAAAGAATCGAGTTATTACAATACACAACGTAGGTATATATCTAGACGATTACATGGCCAATTTATAGTGTTTAAAGAAGTAGGTAAGATTAAAGTTATCGTAACTCCACAGAGTAAAGTAGGAAGTCGGTGAGTGCGCGCAGTATATTAGGTATTTAGATTATTAGGTATAATAGAGAAGGTATTAGGGGGGGGTGTTACAATTTGGTGCCTACGCCAGGATTAATTTTGGTTGTTAAGGATACTGCTAAGAAATAATTAATTAATGTTACGATAACTTTCTTCTTTTTTTAAAAAAGCCAAAGTAAAACTTGGCATTTGATGTCTGTGGTATGGAATCTGTTGTATTGTCGAGTCTTATTCACGGTATAATTTAGTTTTTTTTTGTTGGTAGTTTCTTTCTAGTAGAGTTTTCGATATAAACAAAATATGTGGGTTATTAGGTCATTCTTTAATCCACCTACTTAGGAAACAAAGGATTATTGTTTTCGAGTTTACTCCACTCAAATCGTGAGTGATTAGTTTCACTAAACAAAGCGTTGTTGTGTGATTGTTGTCGAGTGATCGTTACACTCGAGACGTGAGAACTTTCATTTCACTGAACAGGACATTGTTGTTGATTTGCTATTGACGCGTGGGTACTTTATGTCATTAAGTGGGTAGTGTGAACTACTCACTTTTAAGTAGCAACCATTGAACGGCTGGCTGACGGATTAGTAATATTTATAAGTTGTTTATAGAAGTCCTTTTGATTTGGGGGTAATATTTATCTTAGTAACTGGTGGTCCGCCCCGAACTGGGACTTCGTAGGCACGCGTGGTTTATGTGGATTTGGTAAATCGTTATTTAGGAGAGGTGTGAATCTAAGTACTATCGAATTCGGAACACGGAACGGTCTGCTAGCGATGCACGACTATGAATAAAAGTATTCGTTTATTCGACTAACTTTTTAGTATAGCACTATTTTTTAATTCAACTTAACAATTAAATAGTGGTTAGTTGTTCGACTGTTCAATTTAGTTAAAGTCGCGCATCACTACGGTCTGCCATACCGCTGGGCCTTTTAAAGTAATCAATTATTATCTAAAAATGAACAGGGCATTATTGTGGATGCGTGTGAGAGAGACGGACTCCACATGTTAGAGTAGTACAGATTAGTTGAGTATTCTAATCTTCAGCTCGGAACGCAATGAGCGACGCGAAGTTGCCGATTCGTGCGATACTGGCTGTTATGAGACATTGCCGCTCCATCCATCCGTACCGTCGAACAAGATGTCATCATTAGTATGGAAGCGTTCTGAATAGTTAGTAGTAGAGCAAGCAATGGAAACTGGGTTCAGAATTGTTAAAAATGTACCAAATAGTACTGCCTCGTACATTTTCCATTATCTGACTAATGTTTTATAATAGGTATCTTAGCATGCATAATGATAATCGTTTACGATTCAAAAAATAGAAATTTTGTTCGGAAATTAATTACAAATAAGTCAAAACGTTACGATAAATACATCCTAATCCTTCCAGTAGCGACATCTAGGTGAAACTATGCGAAGCTAGTACATTTAACTATTGGATCGATTTTTCGGTCCGGGTTGCTGATTAGCTAAGGGGAGGAGATGGCGGAATTGACAGAATTTGACGCCAGAGGTCGACACCGTCTCATACGAACCTACGATTTAGTTGTGATATAGAACGGTGAACATTTATCGTTGAGTAGGTGAACTAACACGGGATTTAACGATTTTCTCTTAGAGTTAAAATTCGACAACACTAGGCGCGTTTATCAATGTGACTCTGGGTGTTTTGAAATAATAATTACTTTGTCATTTATAAAGTTCACAGAAATCTAGGACAAAAATTAACACTAGGACTAATATCTTTTTGAATCTTTATACAGAGTAAATCGCGATTAACAAAAGTTTTGAGTAGGTTCTGTGCTGACATCTGGTGCCCAGAGGAGGAACTCGGTTGGTTACTTGTATGAGGTTCGTTTCACGCGTTCTACACGATTGGAATTTGAAAGCATTTCTTTGCGAAGGCCGGAAGGTGTCACTAGCCGCATGGTTAGCAGTAATTAGTTTAGAATGAGTACCTACCTATTATAAGTAACCCATACAGTTATCTTTGTTCTGTATATACAAGGATAATTTTTGAGACACCGCGGTTCATTTTCGTATTATGATTGTCTACTACATCAAGGTAATATTAGTTTCTCAAACCATAATTCATTTGGATCTTCTGACAATTAATATTGGAAAGCAACGATTAATATGATGTCGCAGAGCAAATCTCAACATAAATAGAGACAACACACTCGTGAACTCTCACTTTTGAACGCCGTGGTAAAGTCAGATCAAATTGCCACAGAGTAAAAAAGGTCTAAGAAGGTACGGTTAGATTTGGCGTAATATTTGGAACGTTGGACCCATTTTTCTGGCGCAATATATCTTAAGACTGATCGAACTTGGCTAGGATAGGTAGCACGGTTTGATTACGTGGGGCTGCTTATTCAACTAATTTTTTAGTATGGAACTGTTTCCCTTAAGTCGGCTTAAAAAAATTAAAATAATGGTTTGTTGTTCGACTGTCCGATTTAATTAAAGTCACGCGTTGCTAAAAGGAGCTGTTGGCAACAATTCCATCCAACGCTCCAACCAATTCATCCGCAGTAACTCACAGATATTAGAAGCGAATGCACGCTCGTTTGGGCTCTGACTAACTTGCGTAAAATTACGTAACATCATAAAGAAATGTATGAATTTAAACATTAAAACGTGTTAGTGATATTACATATGTAAGAAAATATGTATGATTGAACAATACCAATAATAATTTGCTTAATGATTTTATCTGGGGGGGGTTCACATTATAGATTGAATTCGCAAAAGTCAGGATATTTTAATAAAAATCGTGGGTTACTTTGACAGATAGATAGGAATATGACGGGTGGCGACTTAGGTTACACAATTGCTAAGTCTAGTCTATAAAACTTGGAAGATTAATGGTTTCTTTTATAAACACGGGAGTTTAAAAATATTACGATTGTTTGACGGAAAATGGATTTTAAAATTTATTCTTAAAATAATTAAGTTTTAACAAACTAAATAAAATAATTAAAAAACATTGGAGAGCGATTGCTGATTTCAAAAGTATAAAACTTGGGGGGGCGTTAATATGATATAAAAAAAAAAAAAAACGGAAATAGTTCTTCGATGACAGTGATAATAAAAAATGAATAATAATTATGATAGATAAATAATAATAAAAAAAAATATATACAAAAATAAATTTAAACCTTTGTATTTATTTTATAACTTTAATTTAAACTTTGAATAACTTTGATTAATTTTAATTCGTTTTGAATAGATTTGATTATTTTTAATTTGACTTTGAATTAATTTAATTAATTTGATTACTTTTCACTAGCCTTGTTTTAAACATAATTTACTTATTTAGTTATTTTATTTATCAAAGTTAAAACATGGTTAGAGATTAGGGAAGCTATATTATTTTAATTTCAGGAAAAAACCAGAATTGAAAAAAAAAAAGGATATAATTAAATAAACTTTAGGTAAGTTTATTTATTTATAAAAAAAAAAAAAAAAAAAAAAAAAGGAGTGAAGTCTAACCGAAAAACGAAAAAGCTCAGAACGCTTTAAAAACAAAGAAACGGAAACAAATCGTAACCAATCAAACAAAAAAAAATGAAGCCTATACGAAAGCGTAAAAGGCCAGAGCGCCTTGGAAGTAAAGAGACGGAAACAAATCAAAATCAAGAAATCTTGGAGTCGGAAAGTTTTCAAAATTTGGAAGAAGAAATCAAATTCTACAATCAAGGAAAAACCAAAAAGTGGAAAATCCACGGAGGCCTTTTTAAGAACATAGAAACAGATCATGATGACCTTAGCTACTAAAGTGGATGCCTTAAGCGAAGAAGTCAAAACATATAAAACTCAAGCGTCTAACGGATTGGAAGCGGAATCGGTGGCAGAAAGTGGAGAGGAACACTGTAAAATAACCAATACGGAAACAACAGAACAAAATTTAAACTAAAGAGATGTTGTTAAATTAATAAATAAAAATAAAAATAAAAAATTGTAACTGGAGGCTTGGGGGAGAGTTTACTTATAGATATAAAGTTCTGGTTGACCCTAGTTTTGAATTCAGAAAACAATTTGACCTGTAAAAGAAAACAGGATAAAGTAAAATTAATGTGGATCAATTGGGATTAGTATAAATAAATAAATAAATAAATAAATAATGCTGGACAAATTCACACAACATTATCTAGCCCCAAGCTAAGCCAGAGCTTGTATTATGGGTACTAGATAACTGATATACTTAATATAATACATTACATAGATAGATATTTTTTATTATGCATAGAAAACACCCAGAACACCCTGAACAAATATCTGCAGAACGCACAAATATTTGTTCCGAGGCGGGAATCGAACCCGCAACCTCCTGCGTCGCAGGCGAACCATCGCCAGCCGCGCCACAGAGGTCGTCACAGAGTATCCATAGGTAAAGGGGTGTGTCGGCGACTTTCCTCTTTTCAATCAAAATATTTTTTATATTTTGAGATGTACAACGATTACGATCTTAAAACAGGAATTAAGAAGTCATTTTGATTTATATATAAAAATAATTTAAAAAATTATAAAGTAAACAAATTAATGTGTAATAAATAATATAACACAAAGGAGACCACGACCCATGAGTGGTAGAATAATAATTGTACAATATACAAACTGACAAATAATAAAATATTATTAAAATTATTTGGTTGACAACTTTTGCGGATGAATTGTTCTCTATTAAATTCATTAACATACTAGAATTTGGTTTTGAAAAGGGAAGGGTATTTTAATTCAGAATTATAAAAATTTTTTTTTGGAGACTTAGTTTCAATTTACAAAAGAAACCTTAGGTTCATAGAGAAGAAATGAAAGTGAGAAAGGAGAAATGAAACAGAGGGAAAATTTGAGTAATGGAGTGAATATAAAACAAAAAAATAATTTTGTATGAAAGAGTATGGAATGAATAACATATAATGAGAGATATTAAGGGTGATTGTGTGAATGTTTTACAATCAGAATGAGGGCTCTGGGAAACTAAGGATCTGTAGAGTGAAACACTTTACTAAGGTTGTATTCAACAGACATCACATTTCACAAAGGACGGTTGACTAAAGAGGGGTTTGGTGTTAGGTTAAGGTCAATAGACTATGATTCCCTGTCACAGAGTGCTTTAGTTAGCAGTTCTATTTATACGTGCGGCAAAATCGTTTTTTTTTGCCCGGATTAAGCACACGGACAACTCCAATGGTTAAATAAATGCATCGAATTATTGAGGTTGGTTTAGACATGTCGTACGTGCTTGTCTGAGGATTGAAGACATTGGGAGGAGTAGATTGTAGTTGGCAAAGGAGCGCTCTCCAGGGAAACGTAATGTTGGTTGTTCCTAGGACTGTGCCGGCCTTAGTTCTACTAGGGATGAGATGGATCCACAACCCATTTTCCTTCGTGCAATCTTTTCCAAGCTGGGATAATGAATCAGATAAACTAGCGACAACATGTAGTTGATGTCAATATTGGTATGAAGATGTACGTTATTGATTATTGGTCTAAATTACACTAATCAGCTAGGTACTCACGCACACAGGTGAAACACACATATCGATACTGTTTGAATTTGACCTTAGTAAATTGTAAAGAATTTTATTTTGCAATGGAGAACAAGACTTCTGAGAGTTGTTGTAGCCAAGTGGTTTAAGAATAAAATAAAAATAAAAGAATATATAATAATAAATATACAAATATATATATCGTAAGAATAAAAAAAAAAAAAAATTACATTCAGAATATAAAGGAAACTGATTCCAAAATAAAAAAAAAAACACTGTCGAAAAGGGGTTTTGTAAATAAAAACCAAAAGGAGAAGATAAATTGATTCTGAAATTAATATACATATTTGTGAAGAGATGAGAAAGGATTTAGAGATTCTTGCCTTTTCTTCACTCGTGGTTAGAATTAACTAGTAAGTTTAGTACATACTTTGGCCAAGCAAAGCAGTGCCTATAATTAATTCATACTGATACGGGTGAATAATTATTCTTCAAAAGTCCCTGTCTGAATTTACTCAGTTTTAAGGTATGAAGAACCATGCCTAAAATTTATCTATGCTAATACCGGTAGATAAATTTTTTTTCAGAGATTCCTGAGCTATGTGATAGCAAATATTTTACAAATTTATAGTATATGGAATTGATTTCAGAATTAATCAACATAAATGAATAAAGGTTGGGGTGTAAATAATATTCTAGTTGAATTGTTGAATTAACAGAGGCAGAATGACTGAATGAAAGTGTGGAAACCAGATGATTTGAAAAAAATATTTTGGGGTTGGGAATTAAATTAATAATGAAATAAAAAACTTATGTTGATTCAACATGGATCTAGATGAGGATTAATTTTAATAAAGAATAGGGTAATAAAAAAAAAAAAAAATATTTTGGAAGATATGGTATACAAATATCATAATTATGATTGTACTAAACAATATTTGTGAGATTAATAGGCTAGGAAAATTTTCTCCGGACACAAAGTTGAGTGTCTGCGTAAATTTTGAGGGGCGACTGTAACGAACCATCTTTACTGGATTCATTAGTATCTCACAAATGCTCAAATAAAATTATTATATCTTGTTATCAAATAAATCGAGCGATACTTGAATAATGAGGTCGGAAACAATAGAGGGTTTGTTCTGTCGTTTTTTCAGAGAATTGGGATGTGGGAACGTTTATATACAAAAAATATAAACATTTGATTTTCAGAGTACTTTGAAGGAACACACCAATTCCTGTTTAGGAATCGTATGAATAAGATTCAAAATTGAATGAAATGTTTTATCTTGGTTGGCGACTTTAAATAGAGATGTAACAGCTGAAGGCGGGGTCAGTGCTGGATAATTCTGGAAGTAGTATCACGTTTGCGTGGTAACGCTGGGGTAAAATATTAAATTGTGTTAATTAATTACGAAGTGATTTTAAAGTTCGTTTAAAAGCTAGAAATTTATACCTTGAAATATTAGGATTGATTCTATAAAGTGGAATAGTCCATAATAAGTGAAATTAAATATAATTTAGTGAAAGTTTAAATTTTGTGAAATATAAAAATAATTTGAAAGTCCGCCCAAAATTAGAGAAATTAACTAGTTTCTTTTTGGTGATGTTTTTCAAGTGTTCTTAAATATTCAAAGTTAATGGGGAAGAAGTGTTTAGACTTGTGACAAAGTGAACGATTTTCGAAGGAAGATATTTCTTAGACTGTCGTAGTCTATAGAATATCTTCTATTTTAATGTTTTCAGGTTCCGATATCTTGTTTGACAGGAATTCCTTTATCAGCCCGAAAGGGTTGTCTCTTGAGTCCGCGGGACAGACAAGATCTTATCCATCCAAAAACCTTATTCCTGACCCCTAGGCTCCGTCTGTCGCTTTAGGTTACACAGCGACAGATTTCCTATCCTTAATAGTTCAATCAAGGTATTCTGACCTTGCACCTCGTCAGAAGACATACACATTTAACTGCACATTTAAAACAAAATGAGAACGGTTTTCTCAGAGTTTGAATCACACACACCCAATTTAGCCAGGTAATTAGGCACACTTATATAGGCATTGTATTAGTGCGTATGTAGACCAATCTTACAAATTGGCATTTTCTAAAATTTAACCGGTGATTTAATTTAGTTTACTATTATTCTTTCATAAAGGAACGGGCAAAATAATTATCAAACGTATTAAAATACTAGATAAAAGGAGAATCTTGTAATTGAATATTATCATTCTCGGAAGGAAAATTTCATTTAAATATAGTCTAGAATTTTCACAAGCGATTATTCCTACCTGGATAATCCAACTAGGAATTCTATTTATCCTACAGAGAATATTTAGAATTATTTGTAAGTAGGGGTATGAATCAAGTAGGGATTTTCCTAGGCTTCAGGAAGCCTAGATAAATCCCAAAGTTAACCAAAGGTGAAGGATGTATGTGGTTGATTTTGCGTTATTGATTAAATGTAAAATTCCCTGGAATGTTTGAAAATGACTAACAAACTTACTCCGACGGAAATAGGTTCGCGATCCTCTAAAATCCCTTGTATTAAAGTAAAAAGGAATTGATTTGAATTAGAATATCATTTGGATAAAATTCTCGGACAATATTAGGTAATCTACCTATGTCCAAGCGAGGGAGGATTGACCAAAAGCATTGGAAGAAATCCACCGAGGGCAGCGCGGACGGGGCTGTTCTCCAAAAAGTCGCTTATCTCTGGATATGAACCTTATCAAATTTGGTTCATCCTTCAAATAATTAAAGAAATAACTTAAAAATTCTATCTGAGAAGCAAATAATTTATACAAGTAATTTCTTGTCATTTCCCTAATGGATCTATTACAGATGCAAATCTGTCACGTAAAAGTATCTTGAAATAGCACAAGACAAACATGTCTGTATCGAAGCTAGAGTCAAAATCAATAAACCTCAGAAATTGTAAAATCAGAATGTTCAAAATATTACTAGGAACCTTAATTGTAGCTTATTCTTTTACAAAGGAATAACAAACTATAATGGAAATAAATCTCTGGAGTAATCTTTTAATTAATTGTTCCGATGTGTACTGAAATAAAATAAAATTTAAGTAGGTATCTTTCCTATTAGAATTAGTAGCAACTATTACGAGGATATCGATAAAAAGGTAAAATATTTTATGTAGTTAGGATACGTTAAGACTTGACAATATTAACAAAAAAAGAATCGAGTTATTACAATACACAACGTAGGTATATATCTAGACGATTACATGGCCAATTTATAGTGTTTAAAGAAGTAGGTAAGATTAAAGTTATCGTAACTCCACAGAGTAAAGTAGGAAGTCGGTGAGTGCGCGCAGTATATTAGGTATTTAGATTATTAGGTATAATAGAGAAGGTATTAGGGGGGGGTGTTACAACTATGCAATACCACATAGAAAATTTACCTTTCAACCATGGATCACCCCTGGGATGCTAAGGTGTATGAGGTTTCGTGATACACTCCATAAACGGCATAAGAAGTCACCTAAAGATTTGAAGTTGGAAATCACATACAAGCGTTACAGGAACCATTGCAATAACATACTTCACAACCTCAAAAATAACTATGATAGATCTGATCTACAAAATAGTAAAAAGGACATTAAAAAAACCTGGAATGTTGTTAAACGGGTTTGTGGTATCCAAAGTTCTAGTAAATCACAGATGTCAAGTGAACTCTTACAACTCAAAGAAACACCCCAAGAATCGATTGATCATATTAATGATTTTTTTTGTAAATGTGGGCAGTAATCTCGCTGCAGATATTCTTAAAAAGATGAATATAACAGAAGAAAGTTTGGTACAAAATTTTAAACAGGATTATTCCAATTTAAATTCATTTATGCTTTTAGAAACAGACCTAATAGAAATTAATAAAATAGTAACGTCTTTAAGAAATACAGCATCTTCTGGTTGGGATGGAATATCATCCATATTCTTTAAAAAATGCATTGGATTTCTGGGCGTGCCTATCACTTATTTATGTAATCTTTGTCTAACGTTAGGGGTATTCCCAAAATTACTAAAATACTCTATAGTGATCCCGGTTTTCAAAGTAGGGAACAGAGACAGTATTACTAACTATCGTCCGATATCTCTCCTACCCACTCTGGCCAAGATCTTGGAGAAACTCATGAACCGTCGGCTTGTCAGCTTCCTAGAAAAGAATAACCTTCTATCATGTAACCAATACGGGTTTAGAGAAAAAATATCTACTGTGGACGCGGTTGAAAGCCTCGTATCTCACGTTGCTGATAATTTAGACAGAAGACAAAAATGTATTGGGGTTTTCCTGGATTTGGCCAAAGCTTTCGATACTGTTTCTGTTCCTCTATTAATATGTAAATTGGAGTCGATGGGCATTCGAGGTCTACCACTTGATCTCTTTAGGGACTACCTTTCTGATAGATCCCAGGCGGTTAGATTGGGTGATAGATTAAGCTGCAGGCGACCAGTTAACTTCGGAGTACCTCAGGGTTCCGTGCTTGGACCAACGCTTTTTTTGATCTATATCAACAGTCTTTGTAATACCTATTTAAACAATGCAAAAATAATAACGTTTGCCGACGACACCGTTGTAATTTTTAGTGGACATACTTGGGAGGACGTACGGCTTACAGCAGAAAATGGGATGAGCGTTATTATTAATTGGCTGAATTACAACTTACTTACACTTAACTTAAATAAAACTAAATATATCACATTTTCTATTTACACCAACAATCAACCTAGTTCAGATTACACTTTGAAAGCTCATTCTTGTACGAAAATTGACAATAAAAGTTGTGAATGTTATACTCTCTCTGCCACTGACTATATTAAATATCTTGGTATTACAATTGATAAAAACTTAAATTGGAAGTATCACATTGAGATACTAAAGTCTCGTATCCGGAAACTCATACCAATTTTCAAGAAGCTAAGGCATTTGAGAGATGACCAAACCAATAAAGTAGTATATTTAACCTTATGCCAATCAATAATAACCTACGGTATTTCGGCTTGGGGAGGAGCAAAAAAGACGTTCCTAATTAAATTAGAACGTGCTCAGCGCTGTATCTTAAAAGTGTTACATTTTAAGCTGTTCAGATACCCCACATCAGACCTATATAAAGAGGTCCTGGTTCTTACTGTACGTCAACTTTTCATCAAGATTATTGTACTGAGACAACATTCTCGTCCAATTCGCTCAGATATGTTAAGTAAAAGAAGGTCACATGAAATATTTTATGTTCCTTCATGTAAGACAAGGTTTGCGCAAGGTTTTTCGTTTTTTCTGGCTCCATTATTATATAATCGCATTAACAAGGAAGTTGAATTATACGATAAAACTAAATATGTATGCGTTAAAACACTTGAAGTATTTCTACTCAATTTTGACTATCAAAAGACCGAAAATTTTTTGCAAATACTAAAGTAAACATAAAATGAGCTAAGTTACGAAAGCTATAATTGTTCTATAATTATTATTATTATGGTACCAAGATGTTGTGTTCTATAATACAATTACGTATTTCAACTATCTAATAAGTAGCTTTAATTTTTTTGTAAATTATCCATAGTACCTATTCAATATGATTTGTCTGTTCTGCGAACATGTACTGTATTACTAAACTTGTGGAATTGTTTTACGTTCAGCTACAGAGCTTGACAATGGAACTGATTCGCTCGGTTTTATTGTTCGGTTTAACCGGACATTCAATAATAAGCTGTATTTGTATGGGACGAGAATCATTACCTCGCCGTAACACAGTTTATAACTAGCACGGGAGGTAATGGTCTCCTCGAACTGTATACTTTACTTATCTACCTTATTTTTTGTTTGTTTGTTTGCTTGTTAAATTCTAATCATATAATTTATACCACCTAAGTTGCATCTGTATTTCTAAGTTTGTAAGTATACAACTGTTTTTTAGTTTTTGTCAAATAAAATTATTCTTATTCTTATTCTTATTCTATAGTGTGCGTCCTAGGTGGACGTGACCTATGAGGTAATGCACTGTTCATAGGCAGAGGTTACCGCTTAACAGCAGGTGGGCCTCTTGCTTGTTCCGTCATCCAAGTAGTATAAAAAAAAAAAAAAAAAACATAACTTTTTATTACAAATAATAAATCTAAAACTAACAATATTGTACAATCGGCAGTCGCTTAGTAGCAATTTCTACCAGACAACCTTTGTATGATTGTGTAAACTCCCTGTTTTGAGCTGTATACAATTAACAAGAGGTATCTATGGTCAAATTATTGCTACCTTTAGATGTACCTACAGAAAGATATAAATTAAATCGGCATTAAGTATATTCGATTAAATTATTTAATTTTAACATTTAAAACAGCAAAACACCATGTCTTTCGATTTTTTGTCTCTGATCAGCTGTGTCCATGTTAAAGAAGGTTGTGGGTAAAAACTTGTATGGACTAATAAAAATGAAAAAAATTCTTTATATGTTTTTTGAGAATATAAATTAAAATTATGTTCCCCCACAGCTTGTGACGTGTAGAATGAAGGTGGTAGATATCTACCACCGTATATCTGGAGATTGTATTACGAAACTCAAGTGGAGCTGCGGAAGACACGTGGCAAGATTTAGTAATGACAAGTGGTGGCCTAAAGGATACACGAGAGGCCTTAGCAGACCAGTAGCCAGTTCTCTTCTTTGTCGTTTTCTTCATTACTGAAGGTCGTGCCCGTCTTGAAATGCTTTGTCAGATGAATTAACGAGCTGCTTCCATGCCAGCCTGTCTTCGGGAGGGAGGTCTGTTAATGCCTTGACTTGGTCAGACCAGCGGCTAGGTGACCGGCCACGAGGTCTTTTCCCCTCTATACTCCCAACCAAAACCAGTTTGTTTAGGTTGCCTGGTTGCCTCCGAGCTATGTGACCGAAGTAGCTCAATACGCGCTCAATAGTAGCCAGGTGGATGGTTGGTATAGTTGTGAACAGGGGAAGACCTGGATACAAAAGGCCCAGAACAGACTCGAGTGCCTTTTGAGGGAGGAAGCTTATAAAGCATAAGGTAGGTTACTTTGAGGTAGGTTTTTAGGCTGCCACTGATGATGATGATGATGATGAGGATGACAACTTGTGATTAGTAGTACTCGTAGTAGAGCTTTTTTGTGAAAGAGTTCGTCCGGGGAAGTACTACCACCATACCTATTTCTGCCGCAAAGCAGAAGTGCTCGCATTGCTGTGTTCCGGTTTGAAGGGGGTGCCGGTGAAATTACAGGCACATGAGACTTTTCATCTTTATGTCTCAGGGCGGCGGGCGCAGTGCAATGCCACATAGGGCGCGTCCTAGGTGGACGTGACCTATGAGGTAATGCACTGTTCATAGGCAGAGGTTACCGCTTAACATCAGGTGGGCCATCTGCTTGTTCCGTCATTCAAGTGGTATATAAAAAAAAAGTGACAAACTAAACATATAGTGGTTCCCACCTTCTAATAACAAACGATAGTAGTTTATCTAAACGATTCATAGAAGGCAACGCCTATTTGAAATATTCTTATCAAACAATTTGAACCAAGTAAAGACGATAAAAATATTTTTTTCTGGGTATTTCTGTTAGGACACAACTATAATCTACCTACAAACTAGGTACCTAGTCATCGTTATATCTCTGTATTTACGTAAAACGTGAACTTTCAGTGGCCTTCACCTCGAATACCACCCGGTACGATAAGTACCTATTGCTATTTATTCCATGGCCTTAGTAGGTAACTATCTTCAAACAAGAGATGTGAGAAACGTATTAATAGCCCTGTTTAGTGAGTTTCATCGGCTTATACTAGTCTATTTGTGTTGATTTAGTCCATTGTCAACGAGGTCATTAGCGGGCAGATATAACTTTCGACGATATCATTTAGATTTGGCCTATTTCAATTTGTCTATCATTGCTAGCGTCCATTTTGGTCGGACGACGGTAACTAGCATAGTTTTTGTGTAGGATTAGTGGAAGTACCCTAGAGGTTTTGGTTTTTACATTTTGGATTTACCCTAATATCTCAAAAACTACTTATGTAAAATAATTATAAAAAATTGATTTTAAATGTCGAAGCAAGGGGCTTTCATATGACATTCCATTTGGACCCCAATATCTCAACAACCCCATGACTGATATAGCTCATAACCTTACCAACAAATTGTACCAATACTATCTAGCCCCCAGTCAAATTTCATAAAGATCGGATTAACGGTTCGAAAGTTATGCTCGGACAAACATACATACATACATTACAAACGCCGATTCTTCCAAGTTGACTCAGAGAACTCGCTTCGCTCGTTCAATTACAATGCCAATGATATTTATCATCATCATCACCATACAGCAGTCCACTGCTGGACATAGGCTTCTCGCATGACGAACGGGCATGCGCCGCCTCCATCTACCGACTTCCTGCGACTTCTATAATGTATTTGGTCCATTGATAAGGGGACCTTCCTCTTTTGCGTCGCTCGGTTTGTAGTAAATTATTATTATTTATTTATTTATACTTAATTGCACATTTTAAAAATGTAACAAAGGTGCATTCAACACTACTACCAGACAAATCTTTTGGTTTGGTCTGCTATGTTAGGGGACATACAAAAAAATAGTTTTTTTTTTTAAAACTAACTTATTCAAAATTCTTTCAGGGCGTCTGGTCGAAGCGACGCGTGACCCGAGAGGTGGCTCTTATCTGGCTCAACGCATTAGTATTGCCATTCAGCGTGGCAATGCAGCTAGCATTTTAGGGACGCTTCCGTCTGGTAGTGATTTTGATCAGTTGAGCTACCTTTAGATGGTTAGCAGCGGTCTTCAGGTAGCACAGCTATATATCATATGTATTTTTTTAAATGTTGTACGTACCTACTTGTATTAGTTGTATTATACTTTCTGTAAATAAATGTATTACTTATCCAAAAACAATTTATGAATATAGTGATCGGAACCTTTAGCTGATTAAAATAAGCTCAAAAACTGCTAGGATTTTGATTAATGATCGAGGAGTTTTTTGTCCACCTTCATTCTCTATCATCACATCAGCTCGTTGTCACCATAATACTATATCGACATTGAAACTTGACAGGTTTGCCAAAGGAGATGGCAACCGCTGACCCAGGTCAATGAATGAACCAGGGCCCCTTCATGGAAGTAATTAGTACGGTTCCAAATGTTGTTTTTTTCAAAATTTTCTAAAGAACTATATTTTAGAAGTCGGGAAGCAAAAGTTGTATTTCTAAATAATTAGATAAATCAACTCATTGCATTTGCGTGAAATAAAACGCAACAAGCTTCATTACTTTACCACAACTTCAATTAAATTAAGAAAAAAATTGCAAGAAATTAAATTAGCTTTTACATTATCTTAACATATATTATCAATAAACAAAAGTATCACAATTGTACGTTACGTTCTTAGAGCATTGCAGGCCTCCGTAGTTACGTTAGTCAAAAAAGTTGGGTCAAACAATGGAGTTGCCCATGTTCTTTCAGCTCAAACGGATGTCAGCAAGTGCTTGAAAAATTAATAACATTTTTTGATGATGAATCAAAAAGAGAAATTTACGAATTAAGCCCGAAGGACAGACATACGAATGAAGCAAGTTAAATAAAAGCTTTTAATACCTACCTACCTTGAGCCTAGTTAATGAGTGTTATCGAAATCAAACGAATCTATAACCGATCGCCCTGAACTGTGCCTGAACGCGATTGACGAGCGCAATATAAGTCCGTATTGTAGAGTTATTACAGATGCTCGTATATTGTGCAGAGAATAAACCTTACCTCCATCAATACTGGTCTAAATTTAACATTACTTTGCAGCTAAAAAAACTAATTCTGCCATAGTTTGTCTACACGTGGTAGGAGAATTAAAAATGTCTTTAACGTTACTTTCTAATTTTTGGCGTCTATTGGAATTCTATTGCAAATACTAAACTTCGTAAAGAATAGTCGCAGATGGAATTGGAACATCTTATGTAATAAATAAGTTTTTGTGAAAATTATATTTTTCAAAACAAGTTTTTATAAAATTTGTGATCGTAACCGTGTGCTGATCGAAATGAGTCTAAACACGGCCAGTCTATTATATCCATCGAGGAGGTTCGTTGTCCACCTTCCGTCTCCATCATCAGATCAGCTCGTTGTCACCATCATATTGTATTGCCATCGGAACTTGACAGGTATGCCAAATTTCAGCTCAATCGATGAGGATAACTGCTTTAAAATGGAGTTGCAAGATTCCACCCGGACTCCACCCAGACAAACGTAGGATACATTGCAAGTTAAATAATAGCTTGTAACAAATATGAGATTCACAACTGGTCCCGGTAGGTGGCGCTGTAGTGCTAGGTGGTGGTACTCGCACTTGATCAGTTTTTTATTAATCGAAGCTGGTGCCAGAGTAAGGATATACTTTTCTAGCCTAGGTAAACATCAAAGAGTAATACATACATACATACATAGATACACGCCTTTTTCCCCGAAGGGGTAGGCAGAGCCTCAATGGGCCTCTTTTCACAGTGGGTTGCACCATCGTGGAATATAGACGTGACGAGTGGTGAGCTCATCGCCGCCATTGCTTGCCACGACTGACTCAGCTAACGCTTTCTTCCAGTATTATCTATCACATTCCATAAATAAGCTAATAGCAGCCAGGACAAATCTTATACCAACGAATCTTACAAACAAGTCCGGGTAATCCCTAAGTCAGCTTTTACGACATCCACGGGAGTAGATGGAGGGGTCTATTCTTGGGCCGGACACACCACGGTAAAGAGTAATAAGGTATTGTGGATACTCACGTCTCTGAACTGAGCGATGCCAGCCTCTCCTAGTTCATACATGGAAACGTAAGCAGCTTCAGGCTGTACGAACAGCTGGCAGAGTACCATCTCTTCACTCCGGAACATCGCACCCATGATGACAGGATTTCTTATTGACTCTGGAACAGAGGAGGAAAGAGATGCCTTAGATAGATAGATAGATAACACTTTATTGCACACGACAAAAAAAAAAGAAATTAACACATTATAAACAATCAGAAAAAAAAGTATGGAAGTACAATGGGTGGTCTTATCGCTGAGAGCGATCTCTTTCAGACAACCTTGGGATGGACTGGAATTGTCGAGAACGATAAAGGACGGTGGTGTAGATCAAATAAATAAATGAACATTAAGACAACTTACAAGTCTGTAAACGTTTTTTTAAATAAGTGAATGACGGTACAAGCAGATGGACCTCTGCCTTTAACAATGCATTGCCTCATACGTCACGCCCACCTAGGACGCACCCTACGTGGCATTGCAGAGTGCCCGCCACACTGAGACGCAAAGATGAAAAGTCTCATGTGCCTGTAATTTCATCGACACCTTCAAACCAGAACACACCAATGCAAACACTATTTTGCGGCAGAAATAGATATGGAGGTAGTATTTCCCCGGATGAATTCTTTCACAAAAAAGCTCTACCTACTACTACTAAACTACTACTCTAGCTCTACTACTAGTTTGATTGAAACGTGGATAAAAAGAACCAGTAAGGTGATAGGATTTAATGTGCGTCGCTGCAAGCTTCTATAGGAACATGCCATATTTCTTAGAATTTTGTATTACAAGCTTTTATTTAACTTGCAATGTATGGATGTTTGTCTGGGTGGAATCCGAATGGGATCTTGCAACTGAATTTTAAAGCAGTTATCCTCAACCGATTGAACTGAAATCTGGCATACCTGTCAAGTTCCGATGACAATACAATATGATGGTGACAACGAGCTGATCTGATGATGGACAACGGAATTCCTCGATGGATACTAGTAGACTGGCAGTGTTTAGGCTCATTTTGATCAGCACACGGTTACGATCACTAATTTTAGAAAAGCTTGTATTGAAAAATATGTTTTTCACAAAAGACTTATTGTTTCTAAGCCTGGATGGTTTCCTAACGATGTGTTCCTTCACCGTTTGAGAGCACATCTTAGTCAGTGGGCAAGATACTTTATTTCAATCGTTTCAGCAATGGAGATTTAACTGTTTAAACATGTTTTTTTTAATCTGGAAAGAAGAATTCAATCTGAATTCACTGGTTTGTTCATTCATAAACTAATGACTAAGACTTTATGGAACCTACTTAAAGAAGCAGTTTGTTTACGGCAGTGATCAGTGCTGTATCTAGGAGCTTACAACTGGGGCAAAACTTCAGTTTGCAGGAACAGAAGGGCGCAAAGGACAAGAGTTCAAAATAAAATGACGTCACGCCTATGACTATAATATATATATAACATATCCTACTAATATTATAATTGCGAAAGTTTGTGTGTGTGTTTGTTACCTCTTCACGCTGAAACGGCTCAACGGATTTGCATGAAAGGAATGGAGATAACTGGATTCCCGGAATAACACATAGGCATATTTTTATTTCGATATTCCCACGGGATCGAGACTTACGCGGGTGAAACCACGGGGCGCTGCTAGTAATTTCATATATTTCAATCAACAATTGGATCATAATTGCTTTAGTTTCTTATCCTAGGTTAGTCACTCTAAGCCATCGAGCAAGGCCTGCAATGCTCTAAGCTCTAAGCATTCTGTTAACTTAAGAAATAAATAATCAAGAAATAATATGCCCATTCTTACAATACAGTCACTGACACATATAAATTGAATTAAATAAAGTATGTCACAAATTAGGATAGGTCAATATTATAAATGTCATTGCGGTTAGAATAAATAATTTAGTTTATTATTAAAACGAATCATACAGCAGTGGCTGATGTACTCACTGTCAAACCTATAGGAAATCCTCTCATTTCATTGTATGGGGCTTTATCCAGCAGCGGACGTCAAACGTCTGCTGTTGATATAATTATAATGAAGTTTTATTTGCGCAATAAATGCCGTTGGTTTCAAAGTTTACAGATACCGCAGAGCTTCATGATTGCTTGTTCACAGTGATGACTTACGCCACTGATTCGTGTTTACTAACTAATTGGCCTAATATAAAAGCTCAAAGTTGCGCAGCGAGCTTTGGCGAGAGCTATGCTCGGAGTTTCGCTACGTGTTAGAATCTAAAATGAGGAGATACGTAGAATAACCAAGGTTAGCAAGTTGAAGTGGCAAAGAGCTGATAACTGTTGGGGAATAAATAAACATAGACCCACGCCTTTTTCCCTGAAAGGGTAGACAGTGCATCAAATGGGTTTCTTATCACTGTGGGTTGCACCATCGTGGGAAATAGACGTGACAAGTGGTGAGCTCAACGCCACCATTGCTTCCCACGACTGACTCTGCTAACGCTTTCTTCCAGTAATTACACATTCCTTAAATAAGTTAGTAGCCAGGACAAATCTTATACTAACGAATCTTCTCAACAAGTCCGGCTTTTACGATATCCACGGGAGAAGATGGAGGGGTCTATACTTGGGCCGGACACACTTCTTGGGGAATAAAGCTTCTCGTAAAGCGGTCAATGCAGTTGTGGAAGACCCCTTCTCGATGGGCCGAAGACATTATTAAGGTAGCAGGAAGTCGGTGGGTGGAGGTATCCGATATCGTTCGTTGTGGTATTCTATGGGGAAGGCCAATATCCATCAGTGGACTTATGTAGGCTGATGATGGTTATTGAGAGGGTATCATTAGCCCTTCGTTGCGCCATTAGCCCCGCCCCACCTCATCTCTACCTTAGTCCGCACCTGCCGAATGGCTTAAATTAAACATTTAAATCGAAATGACAAATAACTTATTTGGATAAGCATGGAAGTGTACATTTATTATTGGAATAATATGTTTTTTTCAAATCATAAGCCATTTCAAAATGACAAATAAAATTATGTACTTCATATTATTTTAGGTTACAACAGGGACGGACTCATACGTTAAAACAAGTAAAAAGTTATAAAAAACCAGCCAAGTGCGAGTCGGACTCGCGCACGAAGGGTTCCGTACCATTATCTATAAAAAAGGCAAAAAATCACGTTTGCTGTATGGAAGTATCCCTTAAATATATGTTTTATTTTAATTTAATCATTTATTTTTAAAGTAAATATATAACTTATTCTGTGAATATTTCAAGCGGTTACCTGTTTCCGTCATCAATATCGAGCAAAAATGAGCAAAAAAATCACGCGTGTTGTATGGGAGTTCCTTAAATATTTATTTTGTTCTGTTTATTAGTATTTGTTATTATAGCGGCAAGATAAATACATCATGTATGAAAATTTCAACTGTCTAACAATCACGGTTCATGAGATACAGACGGACAGAGAGACAGACGGACGGACAGCGGAGTCTTAGTAATAGGATCCCGTTTTACCGTTTGGGTACGGAACCCTAAAAACTATAGCCCGACTGCGGCGAAAATTAAGTAGAATCTTTTTATAAATAATTTAAATAAAAATCTCAATGTACTCCCAAATTTTTCCTCTTTCATTTGACTAATTATCGCCGAAATTAATAAATAGTTTTGTAGTAAACTAAGAACAATCATTTAACATAATATGAAATGTGAACTCAGCTGACGAAACTGTGCAGTTAAGAATCTGGATTGTTGGCCAGACGACACCCACACGACGACGCCAACGACTCCGCGCTGCAAGTGCCCAGACGGCGACCTTGGACGCTTGTGTAGTGTCCCGACTTGCAAGTGCTGTTACATTTTATGACCATTATCATCCATTAATTATTCAGACATAAGAAATCACACTATGCTTACAAATTGTACGAATACCGTACTAGATAAAGATAAAGATAACTTTATTTCACTTAGAATAGGTAAAACAAGTCATAATTAACATTTGCATTAATTTAAAAGATGTTCGTATATGAAACATGAGAACTTTGGCTTCCGTGCTACTTAAAAAAGCGGCCAAGTGCGTGTCAGAATCGCCCATGAAGGGTTCCGTAGCAGCAAGTAACATAATATAAAAGTTCTTGGATGGATTACGATTAATGTATTAAAAAAAAACTACTTGCTAGATCTCGTTCAAACCAATTTTGAGTGAAAGTTTACATGGTAATGTACATTATATATATTTTTTAGTTTTATCATTCTCTTATTTTAGAAGTTATGGGGGGGGGGGGGGGGGGGGGACACTTTTTACCAATTTGGAAGTTTCTCTCGCGCAAACTATTCTGTTTAGAAAAAAATTATATTAGAAACCTCCATATCATTTTCAAAGACCTATCCATAGATACCCCACACGTATAGGTTTGATGAAAAAAAATAATTGTGAGTTTCAGTTCTGAGTATGGGGAACCCCAAAAATAATTGTTTTTTTTAAATTTTTGTGTAAAAATCTTAATGCGGTTTACAGAATACATCTACCTACCAAGTTTCAACAGTATAGCTCTTATAGTTTCGGAAAAAAAAGGCTGTGACATACACGGACAGACAGACAGACATGACGAATCCATAAGGGTTCTTTGTCTTTGACTACGGAACCCTAAAAACTGGGTTACGGCACAGAATAAATAATAGTACAAGTTACGGCAATGTAACGGTTCACACCCCATATAGAATAGTAATAAGGGGGTTTCACGGCCGTTTCACAAAGATGGCGCCAGCTCTTTGCTTAACTGTCAAAATAAAGTTAAATATCAAAGTCAACAACGTAGTGATATATTTCGTGTTTTTTTTTTTACTACTTGGATGACGGAACAAGCAAGATGCCCACCTGATGTTAAGCGGTAACCTCTGCCTATGAACAGTGCATTACCTCATAGGTCACATCCACCTAGGACGCAACCTATGTGGCATTGCACTGCGCCCGCCACCCTGAGACATAGATGAAAAGTCTCATGTGCCTGTAATTTCACCGGCACCCTTACCCTTCAAACCGGAACACAGCAATGCGAGCACTACTACTTTGCGGCAGAAATAGGTATGGTGGTAGTACTTCCCCGGACGAACTCTTTCACAAAAAAGCTCTACTACTACTGTTACTGGTGGTATTTTGTTACTATCACACTAGGAAGATGAACTACATGGAAATAAGACTATAAACAAACTGCATTCGATTATACCAGTCTCATTCTTTTATATGAATGTATTCATGTGTTGGAATGAGACAAGCATATATCTATCTGTTCTTATTTGTGTAACTTGTACCAGGCCAAATGTCACACTTGGTACCAATTACTACTACATTAATGGTCCAATCTAGGAAGATATACATACATTCATGGTACCAATATTCAGGGTACGGAACGGAAAACGACTGTCGTGTGACAATATATTTGTTTCTCTCTAACATAGGATAGCAAGCTATCTTCTAGGATAGGAGTAAGAAGGAACACTCTATGCTATTTTAGCACTCAATCCATGTAGAACTTTTTTCATGGTATCACACAAAAGCACAGACAATGCATTTGTTAATTTTGACAACCACATTTGAGTCAGCGCCATCTATCGAGCCAAGTCGATACTACTTTTTTTTAATTCGAAAATGAAAAGCCCTCATTAATATAATTCATGTTATCGAACACGCAAAGTAAGATTTTCTTTCAAAATATGCACCGCACCACTCTAAAGTGTATTTTAATTGAACATCTCGTAAAATATGTTAATTATATAACCAGTTCATAGTTAATTAATTAACCGTGGTGTGTCCGGCCCAAGAATAGACCCCTCCATCTCCTCCCGTGGATGTCGTAAAAGTCAGTCGTAGGATCAATGGCAGCGATGAGATTACCACGTGTCACGTCTATATTCCACGATGGTGCAACCCATGATGAGACCCTTTCGAGGCTCTGCCTACCCCTTCGGGGAAAAAGCCCACTATTAGCTTAGTTTCATCATAATAATCACCGTTAGTCGTCCACTGCCGGACGAGGCATCCTCCACAGAATGCAATGCAGGGATTTGCTATAGGTAATCACCACGCTTGGCAGGCGGATAGATGATCGCAGTATTGGTGTTGAGTACTCAGGTGGATGCTGCAGCCCAGCCTCTGGTGCAATCCCTCAGTGTACTTTACGTTATCCACGATAGGAGACGGAGGTGTGTATTCTTTGGCCGACACACCACGGCTTACTTAGTTTACCTGGGTTAAATAACTTTAAATAAACATTAACTCTTCTTAAAATTATATCACCTACTAATCACTAGTCGTGCCTAATTGATGTTAATAAAAGTTCAGTAGTAGTAGAGCTTTTTTGTGAAAGAGTTCGTCCGGGGAAGTACTACCACCATACCTATTTCTGCCGCAAAGCAGTAGTGCTCGCATTGCTGTGTTCCGGTTTGAAGGGTGCCGGTGAAATTACAGGCACATGAGACTTTTTCATCTTTATGTCTCAGGGTGGCGGGTGTAGTTCAATGCCACATAGGGCATAGGGTGCGTCCTAGGTGGGCATGACCTATGTGGTAATGCGTTGTTAAAGGCAGAGGTTACCGCTTAAGGTGGATGCGCACGCTTGCGGCGCGAAATTCAAATTTTTTGGTGTTTTTTGCCCATTACAGCTCATCAACACTTCTTCAGATAACGAAAGTTGAGTTCGCGACAATTAGGAGACTTAACACACATGTTTTAATTGATAGTATCTCATAAATATCATCAGTTTAGTTATGATACCCCTAAACACATTTTTACAGTGTTTTTGTTTGTTTAGGGGTATCGTAGCTAAACTGATGATATTTATGAGATACAATCAATTAAAACATGTGTGTTAGGTCTCCTAGTTGTCGCGAACTCAACTTTCGTCATCTGAAGAAGTGTTGATGACCTGTAAAGGGCAAAAAACACCAAAAAATTTGAATCTCGCGCCGCAAACGTGAGCATTCACCTTAACATCAGGTGGGCCATCTGCTTGTCCCGTCAAAAACGAAGTTAAAAAAAAAACACTACTGGGAGCATTATGTAATAGTTTAAATAAGTATGTTGTTTACAAATAATATACTGGTGAACTAAATCTGAAATTAAAGATCATCTTATACGGGTGAGAAAGAGATGGTGCGATCTCCATACTTTTAGTTAGCGAGTTTGCGATACGCAAACCTGCGCATTGTCACATTGCATAAAGACCCTGGGTGTCTGCTTGCGCGCGCAACAGGCAACACTACAGATGATGTCATTATCTTTATTAAAATTGATAAGCTCTGCATGTATCGTTTTGCTAACTAACGGAGGGACAGGCTTGGTCTTGAATTGTGGAAATAGTCAAGATGCTACAACGTCCAGATAACTATTTTGGACAATAAGGGCAATAAAAGTCAGTATGTGGGGGAAACCGGTACTTAAAGAAGGTCTATGAAACCACAGAATAAATAATAGTACAAGAAAACACAAATGAGTTTATTTGCACCAGACTATGTAAATGAAATTGAAAATGATCTAAGGATGCCTAACTAGACTGAATGAAATAACTACCAGACGGAAGCGTCCCTAAGATGCTGGCTGCATTGCCACGCTGAGTGGCAATACAAATGCTTTATGTCAGATATATAAGAGCCAGCTCTCGGGTCATGTGTCATTTTGACCGGACACCCTGGATTACTTTGTAAACGCAAATCCCTTGTACCCCACCGGGACAAGGCTTAAATACGTAAGCTATGTCATCATTAATTCAAGATTTGAGCTCGGCTTTTGGCTGTGCAACCGATGAAATTCTCTCCATTTCACTATTTCGAATGGGGTCTCTATTACCTTCTTATACGTCATGACAGCGACCTTCTGCTCTATCTGGCTCATGCACAGAAGAAGTAATACAGGCTCATGTAGGTCTGCCTCTCTTCGTTTTTTCTATGATAGTTTTTAAAGCTATCATGTTTTATTTGACGACCTCTGTGGCGCACCGGACGAATGTTCGACTGTGGCGCAGGAGGTTGCGGGTTCAATTCCCGCCTCGGAACAAATAATTGTGCGATCTGCCGATATTTGTTCAGGGTGTTCTGGGTGTATTCTATGTATACAAAAAAATATCTATCTATGTAATGTATTGTATTAAGTATATCAGTTATCTAACTAATCCATAGCACAAGCTCTGCTTAGTTGGGGCTAGATAATGTTGTGTGAACTGTCCAGCATTATTCATTATTCATTAACCATCTTTCACCCTCTACTCTGAATAGTTCTGTGCTCAGATTATGGATTCTGAGGTTCTGTATCAAGATATGGTCAAGACCTTTCTACATGTACTGAAAGTCAACTTATCAAGACTTGCATAATTGTAATTAGGACCATCGACGTAAATAAAATGAAATTAGGACCCATCTTGAATGCCACTGTTTTAATTTGACATAGCAGATCGTCGCCCGGCACCGGTGCGCGGTGGTCTTGAATCGAAACGCTAGGCATTGTATTTTTATAACTGGACATCTTCCAAATAGTACTCCTCAATTATCAGAAGTATGGTTCAGTTCTAATACTCATTGATACCAACTTCCATTATCTATGGAATGGAATTGGAATGGACTGGTCTCTATTTATATGGAAGCTATTTTTGTTAAAGTGTTGTAGTCTACGTGTAGGCAGATAGATAATAAAGTCCCGGTTTTCGGATGCTACTGCTCAATTTACTGGGTCAAACTTTAAGAAGGCGTTTTATTGATTTAATTTAAAGTCTTTTCTTTAAAAAAATATGCAAACGTTGTATTTATTTAGGTAGCTACTCAGTTCTTTAAACTATACATAATTATATATAAAATTAGGATTAAGCTTGCAATATTGTCAGCAATAATTAAGTAATTATCCCGCTACCTATTTTTTCGGTAGAAATGTTCTTTTATATTATGTCAATTTCGTCAAAATACTTACATTTACATTAAAAAATCCGAAAATAAGGTCACTATATCACTCACAATAATTATTGTTTGTTTGTTTTCGTGTTTGTTGGTTTGTCCACGAGACGGGCATCCATCCCGGACGGTAGCCGCGCACTGCAGACCTACCCACCCACTATAATAAGCGCTCACCCTACACAGATTAGAACACAGTGAGTAAGTGATTGCACATAGATTATTAAACTGTTAGTAAGCGACTATGCATAGATTAGTGTATAGTTAGTAGCGATTGTCATATGCTCGTACACAGATTATGATATAACAGTTAGTACGTGAATGCTGTTACGTAGATTGGGTCGACAGTTAGGCCAACTTTCCACTGAAGCAGCATACACGATTATATTAGGCTAAGGTCAGACCAACGCGTTCAGCCCGCGTCCGCGGTAGCGTGCACGGTGGCATTGTATTGTCTTACCATTGATCGCCACCGTGCACGCCACTGAGGACGTGGGCTAAACGCGTTGGTTTGGCCTTAGCTTTAGTCGTTGCGCAAATTTAGTCCAATTCTGTAATAAAAACTAATGTTTAATTACATTGCTTTAACATAATTCCTTGACATGAAATAACAACCTACCCCGGACCGATAAAAAGTAGGTACCTATACAGATAATGGAAATTTACATGTTAGTTGTCCAGGGGCAGAGCGACATCAGGCCACGCGGCTTTGTCATTGATCTAGTCACCTAGTCTACTAAGTGACTATACTAGGTCCTAGAGTGTAATACGCTTAATTAATGATTTACATTACGTACACGGAACAAATCTATTATACTAATAGAGCTAGACTGTACCGAAAGTCTCGTAATCCGGTCATCATACGTACATACATAGATACACCCAGCGAAGGGTAGTAAACAGAACCTCAATGGGCCATTTTCACAGTGGGTTGCACCATCGTAGAATATAGACGTGACAAGTGGTGAGCTTATCGCCGCCATTGCTTCCCACGACTGACTCGGCTAACGCCTTCTTCCAGGTATAACACATTCCATAATAAGCTACTAGCCAAGACAAATATTATACCAAAGAATCTTATCAACAAGTCCGGGTAATCTCTTAGTCAGCTCTTTGACATTCACGGGAGGAGATGAAGGGGTCTATTCTTAGGCCGGACACACCACAGCATTTTGTCACAGTTTTTTTTTAGAATGTCGCATATTCGTCACTACTACTCGTACTGCCCCGCTGCTGCTGTCTCGTACTACTGTCGTTACTAGTTTGTAAGGTGTGCAATAAAGTATTTTCATTCATTCATTCATTCATTCATTCGTCATTGCGCTACGGTCGACAGTAGACCTTAGTAGTTACTGCCAAGTGCTCGCCTAAACTAAATAAAATTGGTGTGTCCGTTTGAACTGCGATCCCGTCGCGTTTTATTGGCGATTACGTGTAACACTTCTAGTTTTCTGCGGCTGTTTTGTTGTTTCATGGGGTTTTAGTGTGTTTCTCGTGCTACCAGGATTATATCCCAATAATGAGACCATGAAGGAGAATACTCCTCGTAGTCACATTGGTTTTTGTTGTCTATCTGTAGAATGGCTTCTAAAATAGTTTTAAAAAACTGCCTACCTACCTTGTTATCTATGCAACTACCAATCATGCCACCCATATTCTTAGTAGAATTTTCAAGGGGTACCTATTCAATTTCAATGTAGATTTTGAAAATGTAACAACAAAAAAAAAACCTCGAGTGAGCCTCTTAAATATCATCAGTTTATATAAGTCACCACTAAACAAAAAAAAAGAAAGTGCACACAATAAACTGATGATATTTATGAGATACAATCATTTAAAAACTGTGTGTTAAGTCTCCTAGTTCTCGCGAAATCAACTTTCGCTATCTGAAGAAGTGTACATGAGCTGTAATGGGCAAAAAACAAAAAAAAAAGAATTTCGCTCCTCAAGCGAGAGCATCCACCCTAAACACGGCCAGTCTACTATTATCCATCGAGGAGTTCTATTGTCCACCCTTCGTCTCCATCATTAGATCAGCACGCAGTCACCATCATATTGTATTGTCTTTGAAACTTGACAGGTATGCCAAATTTCAGCTCAATCGGTTGAGGAAAGTTTGACGTGTCTGTGGATGTGACTGTGTGTGTGTGTGTGTGTATGTGTATGTGTACGTGTCTGTCTGTGGCATCGTAGCTCACGAACGGATGAACCGATTTTGATTTTTGTTTGTTTGAAAGGTGAATTAGTCGGGAGTTTCATGCGTCGAGGGTTTTTTATTTTTTACAAAATTAATTACTTGTTATTTGTAATTTTTCTAAAATGATACCTACAGATTATTTCAACATAAATCCGGTTTGAGCTGGATATCTTGATGACGTATCAAGAATCAGAGTCATACAGTAACCTTAGCACGTCACGGTAAGCGGTCGTGCACTCTCCACCACAGACTACTAGGATGCTCTCTCCACCCTAGTTCCAAATCGATTCCTATTGATCCTTCTGTTCTCATTCAATTAATTTGGCTTCGCGTGTGACTTGTGTGTTCCCAATAAATATAACTACTCCCATGTTCCAGACAGATCCCACTCCCACTAGACACGTTGATAAATAGTTAACACGGAACGTTCATCATTTACATCATCACCTTCAAAAGACCCCCCACCGGGATGTTGACCGAGTGTATGCCATTCTTTCTGCCTAAACTGTGTTGCTCATTTTCGAAAAACTCTTAATTTTTTATTGAAATAGATTTTTTGTAACAGTTCTCAAAAAGCGTACTAACAAGGCCAGTTAACATATCTTGAGAGTTAATTTTACCGAACTAGGAATAATCAAGGAATAATCATAACACCGTGGGTGTTGCAAATGTCCATAGGCGGCAGCGACTGCTTTACATCAGGCGGGCCGTCTGCTTGTTTGACACCTTATAATACATAAACAAAAAAAAAAAACAGTCCTAAAAAGTACACTAGCAAAGAGTTTTATCAAAGTCAAAGTCAAAGTATTTTTATAGCTTGAAATACCTACTTGTTATAAAAGATGTCAAATATTAATATTAGGAAAAAAATTTAGGATAAATGATGTCGATACGAAGAAAAACATATATTTATAGATAAAACAAAGCAATTTTACAAAACTGATCGAAATTATTACAATTTGTATTTTATTACAGCAGTATTTCAAAATGTAACATTTTATTTTATTAAATAGATCGTAAAAGCTGAATGTTCGAGAGTCTATTTATCAAATTATCCTACTTAATAATTTATCAAATTATCCTACTTAATAATTTATCAAATTATCCTACTTAATAATTTATCAAATTATCCTACTTAATAATTTATCAAATTATCCTACTTAATAATTTATCAAATTATCCTACTTAATAATTTCTTTAGCTGTATATTTTTTCATTCGACGACCTCTGTGGCGCAGCAGGTGAAGCTTGGCCTGTGACGCAGGAGGTTGCGGGTTCGATTCCCGCCTCGGAACAAATATTTGTGCGATCGCAGATATTTGTTCAGGGTGTTCTGGGTATTTTCTATGTATAATAAAAAATATCTATCTATGTTATATATTGTATTAAGTATATCAGTTATCTAGTACCCATAACACAAGCTCTGCTTAGCTTGGGGCTAGATAATGTTGTGTGAACTGTCCAGCATTATTTATTTATTTATTTATTTATTACCATAAAAAAGTTTACTAGCATGGAGTTTTATACAATGAGAATAAAATAATGTCGACTATAGATAGGACTATAAACCAAGAGATATAATTATATATAGATCGAATTCGAGATAGGCATCTGGCGGCTTAAAATATTATTTGCCTAAAAACTTCATATGACTCACGTATATATTCTATGCTCACGGACGAAAAGGTACGTTTGTAATAACCTATTTACGACCCTTGTATAACAATCACCAGGACAGCTTCTAAGGCTTTACAAAGCACAAGTCCAGGCTGGTACTGCTGCCACGTTTGGGATGGCTCGGGCAAACACCAGCTTGCTGCCTTGGACTCGATCGAATGTAGAGCTTCCAGGCTTATAGGTGAGCAACATATGGCGGAAACTAAGAACTAGAGTCTCGAGCACCGCCGTAAGGTCGCGTGCCTTTCGATCTTCTATAGGTTACATTTCGGGGAATGCTCCCAGGAACTTCATGACCTGATCCCACTATCTCCTTGTCATCACAGGACGAGCAGGCGTACGGCTCGGTACCACCATTATCTCATTAGTATACCCTCTATTCGTATTAAATGTTTCAGTTCTTCCTTTATAATGAGAACTGCTAAGGAGTGGAATACAATACCGTCGTCTGTCTTTCCTGAAAACTATAATCTGGGTCTCTTCAAGGCTAGAGTGAATAGGTGCTTTCTAGACCTTTGTGCTCCATCTTCGGCCATATCGTCACTTACCGACAGGTAAGATCGTGGTCAAACAAAGGTCTATCAATGTTAAAAAAAGAAAAAAACAATGTACTATCGAACTTAGAAAGTAATGGCGAGGCCACACGAAATTCCAGTGCCGTAATCTTGACACATTGTAAAATTAATAGTATTTGTATGTCCACTTTAAAAATAGCCATTTATAAATAAATTAATCAGCAGCGTCCCGTCAGGAATAGAGCTAAACGACACGTCACACACCTTCACCATTACAAATTGGTCCCGCGTGTCACTTGGCATTGCTCCGGAAACCTCATTATAGTGAAGAGCAGAGGGGGTGGCAGTAGGTCAGGGTACACTGGTGATTGTGACCAGAATGTGGGTCGGGTCAGCGACGCCAATGACTGAGTTGAGGTATTATTGAACGAGCGAAGCGAGTTCTCTGACTTAACTTGGAAGAATCGTTGTTTGTATGTATGTATGTATGTATGTATGTATGTTTGTCCGAGCATAACTTCCGAACCGTTAATCCGATCTTCATGACATTTTATTTGGGGGGTAGATAGTATTGGTACAATTTGTTGGTATGGTTATGAGCTATATCGGTCGGGGGGTTGTTGAGATATTGGGGTCCAAGAGGGGGTAAAAAAAAAAGGTGAGAATATCAGATCAAGCGGGGTGTGATATGAAAGCCCCTTGCTTCGACATTTAAAATCATTTATTAACTTATTAGTTTTTGAGATATTAGGGTAAATCGAAAATGTAAAAACCAAAACCTCTAGGTTACTTCTAATAATCCTACAACGCTGAAATTTGGTATGTTTGTAGCTTTTATGACACAATTACTGCAAAAAGTCTAAAATTGACATATTTCGAAACTTGTACTCTATAAAACAATAACCACCCGTTTTTAGGAATTTTAACGACGTTGTAGGTCAAATTTTTTGAATCACACGAACAATACGTACTTTTTCGAAAGAAATAAGGTAACCTACCTAAATCGCGTGTATTCGCGAGGTCTCAGTTCGGGGCGATCCACTAGTTATATGTACTAATACTCGTATTAACAATGCCTACACACGAGCATCACACTTCACACTAATATTATAAATGCGAAAGTTTGTGTGTGTGTGTTTGTTACTTCTTCACGCTGAAACGACTTGACGGATTTGGATGAAATTTGGAACGGAGATAACTGGACTCCTGGAATAACACATAGGCACACTTTTATCCCGATATTCCCATTGGATCGAGACTTACGCTAGTGAAACCGCAGGGTGCTGCTAGGAGAAAAATAAAAAAAATGAAAAGTACTACAAACCAAGACACAAATTTATGTATTAAGTAAAATGTTATGCTGCAGTAAAATAGATTTTCTTGACCTGAAAGATAGCTCTTACGTCGTAATTCGAAAAACAGCATAGCTTAATTGAGTTCGAATGAAAAACTTGTTAGCAAAAAACAAAGCAGTTATCCTCTACCGATTGAGCTGAAATTTGGCGATCTTGTCAAGTTTCGATGACAATACAATATGATGGTGACAGCTTTCTGATCTGATGATGGAGACGGAAGGTGGACAACGGAATTCCTCGATGGATATTAGTTGACTGGCCGTGTTTAGGCTCAATTTGATCAGCACATGGCTACGATCACTAATTTTATAAAAGCTTGTATTGAAAAATATATAAAATAAATAAAATAAAAATAAACAAAAAATACGCTCTTTCTTAGTTCGGTTAGAAGGGCTGAAAATATAAATCCGCTAAAAAGTTCCGCTTGTGAAATGCAACATGCAAAATTCACCCCACTTGTTACATCCGTTGACGATCAGCCTCCTCCTACGGTCCTGAGCCGCCTTCATCCACCGACCTCCTATAACCACGTTAGTACTCGTGGTAAGACGAGCGACTGGATAACACGACACAAATTAGATAATAGTCCTCTTTATCATCGCCCCAGTTCAAAGTACCCCGTGTTGCCGGTCACAGATACGCAATATCTGGTACTAGCATATAGGGATAGCTTGCAACTAGTAGTTTTTAGTAGTAGTAGAGCTTTTTTGTGATAGAGTTCGTCCGGGGAAGTACTACTACCACCATACCTATTTCTGCCGCAAAGCAGTAGTGCACGCATTGCTGTGTTCAGGTTTGAAGGGTAAGGGTGCCGGTGAAATTACAGGCACATGAGACTTTTCATTTTTATATCTCAGGGTGACGGGCGCAGTGCAATTCCACATAGGGCGCGTCCTAGGTAGTCGTGACCTATGAGGTAATGCACTGTTCATAGGCAGAGGTTACCGCTTAACATCAGGTGGGCCATCTGCTTGTTCAGTCATTCAAGTAGTATATTTTTTTTGATGACCTCTGTGGCGGCCGGGTGAACGTTCGCCTGCGACGCCGGAGGTTGATGGTTCGATTCCCGCCTCGGAACAAATATTTGTGCGATATGCAGATATTTGTTCAGGGTGTTCTGGGTATTTTCTATGCACCTATAATAAAAAATAACTATCTATGTTATATATTGTATTAAGTATATCAGTTATCTAGTACCCATAACACAAGCTCTGCTTAGCTTGGGGCTAGATAATGTTGTGTAAACTGTCCAGCATTATTTATTAATTATTATTATTATTCATATAAAAAATAAAATAAAACTCTTGCTTGAAATGGTGCTTGTGAGATGGTTCTTAGCATACTTTGGTGGATGTAGCCGTTTCCAGTATAATGTTTTTTTTTTTGTTTTACTAATATTTTTGTTTTTTATTAGTTTTTAGTAGAGATGCGAAAATTTCGTTGTTGCTTTTTTCCAACGCCGCAAGGACTGAACTAAATTCGATGGAATTTAATATACAGATAGATGACCTGGATTACGACATGGGTTACTTCTATCCCGATATAACGCGAACGAAGCCGCAGGCAGACGCTTGTGTTTTATATGTTAGGAGGTACCTGATATTTTACTTCGAAAATGTCGAGTATAACCTTCGTAGCACTTCGTAGCAAGTGTGCGTAGCGGGTAGAAATTCGAGGTCTGGATTTAGTTTTCGTAGCAGGACAAATGTTATAAGGTATAAGATTCTAAATCTCCGTCAAATTATGTGGTTATGTTTGTACTTATTACTTTATAGCTGTACATAGGGCTTTCTTATTATAAACGTATTGAAAACTTTAAATCGTTGCTAAGTAGCACCATCTATGCTTTTTTAAGGGAACTAGTTTGATTTCTAGTGTTCCAACTGTATTCTACCAGTGTTCTAAAAGTTCATTTAGTTTTCAAAAGATGGCGCTGTTACAATATTAATTTCGGAATAGGCTATAAAAGGTACCTAATATTCTTTGGCTAGTATAGTTAAAGTCATTACGAAGCATGAAGTTATAGATTTTACCTATAAGTTAATGATATGAAGAGTCTTCCCATTACTTACTTCTACTCACAGCTTCTACTCTCAGAATGTTAACTTATGTACCTACACTATGATGGAATTTGCCGTCGTGAAGATAGGAATTTGGCAACGGACAATTTAGTTCCACGCATAACGTGTGTGTTTCGTCAACTTAGAGAATTAAAAAAAATTGTCTGGATATATAATCAAAGTTCGTCAATATAAGATGTAGCTGTGGATGTAGTGTCCATAAGACTATACCGGTCAGACCCTTCCTTCACTAAGATATTGAGCAAAAACTGAAGAAAAAAAACGAAAGTTTCATGGTTTTTAGGGTTCCGTAGCCAAATGGCAAAATACGGAACCCTTATGGATTTCATGTCTGTCTGTCTGCCTGTCCGTCCGTACGTCACAGCCACTTTTTTCCGAAACTATAAGAACTATGCTGTTGAAATTTGGTAAGTAGATGTATTCTGTGAACCGCATTACGATTTTCACACAAAAATATAAAAAAAACAATAAATTTTTGGGGTTCCCCATGCTTAGAACTGAAACTCAACATTTTTTTTCATCAAACCCATACGTGTTGGTTATCTGTGGATAGGTCTTCAAAAATGATAGTGTCATTTTTTTCTAAACTTAATTAGTTTGCGCGAGAGACACTTCCGAAACGGTAAAATGTGTGTTACCCCCGTAACTTCTAAAATAAGAGAATGATAAAACTAAAAAAAATATATGATGTACATTACCATGTAAACTTCCACCGAAAATTGGTTTGAACGAGATCTAGTAAGTAGTTTTTTATTAATACGTCAGTAATCGTAAACCATCCAAGAACTTTTATGTTATGTTACTTGCTGCTACGGAACTCTTCATGGGCGAGTCCGACTCGCACTTGTCCGCTTTTTTAGGGTTCCGTAGTCAAAGACAAGGAACCCTTATAGATTCGTCATGTCTGTCTGTCTGTCTGTCTGTCCGTGTATGTCACAGCCTTTTTTTTCCGAAACTATAAGAGCCTGTTGAAACTTGGTAGGTAGATGTATTCTGTGAACCGCATTAAGATTATTACTTAAAAATTGAAAAAAACAATTATTTTTGGGGTTCCCCATACTTAGAACTGAAACTCATATTTTTTTTGTCATTAAACTTATACGTGTATCTATGGATAGGTCTTCAAAAATGATATTGAAGTTTCAAGTATAATTTTTTTCTAAACTTAATAGTTTGCACCAGAGACACTTCCAAAGTGGTAAAAAGTGTGTCCCCCCCCCCATAACTTCTAAAATAAGAGAATGATAAAACTAAAAAAATATATATGATGTACACTACCATGTAAACTTTCACTCAAAATTGGTTTGAACGAGATCTAGTAAGTATTTTTTTTTAATACGTCATTAATCGTAATCCATCCAAGAACTTTTATATTATGTTACTTGCTGCTACGGAACCCTTCATGGGCGAGTCCGACTCGCACTTGGCCGTTTTTTTATTTTGGCACACCGCGCACACCAACGGGGTCTACCCATGCGGAGCCGGGGCGAATCGCTAGTATTATCTAAAACTCAGAAACATACCTATTTGTTTCGTTTGTAGACCTATCCGAACTTTGTAATTTCATTGTTCATTGTCATACCCTTTTCAAGCAATTTATTCCAGCCCATTTCACGCCTAAATACAAACGAGAGTTGGCAACGATGTGCCATCCCGCAAACTACTAAAAGCTAAGTGAGTGTAAAGGTTCCCCCACTAAAACTAAACCGTGGAAAACGGCTCCGTTTGCTCGAGGACACGAGATTGGGCGGTTACTGCGTTAGGCTTAGCGCATATACAGCTTTTAGTTAAAAGACCAGAAATAAAAACAATCAAATATCACGAAACATACGTAGGTTACTAGTATATTATTATTTTATCTGTGCGCAGGTAGGTATATAAAAGAAAGAAAAAAAGAAAGAATATATATTTATTTGTATACAAGAGCTACACAGAAACACAGAACACACTAAGAAGAAACAGATATGGAGGTACTAGGTGTAACTCAAGTAACAAAATGGTTCTGCCTCAGCATGAGTTGGTTGACAGCAAGCTAGCAACCAACGCTGGTCTTCCGGCAGAACCACTTGTTGGCGTTACGGCTAACCATTCGCAACGACTATACACACAACTAACATAAAGAAAACTAATAATAAGAATAAGGTAAAGAAAAGTAAGGTATGCTCAAATTTAAAAAAAAAAAAAAAAAACCACTGACATAATTTTAGAAAAGGTAAGAAAGTTTTTTTTTTACCAATGAAAAAAAAAATAACTTTCCGAAAAGGAAACTTTTACTTTTTTTTTTTTTTTTTTTTTTTTACTTTTACTTTTACTTGAACTTTTTTTTTTTTTCTTTTACTTTTACTTTTTCAGGTTTTTTTTATCATTTACCTAAATATCAAGCGATAGCTCGTTGTAGCAGGTTTTTTTTTTCTTTGTAAATTATTGGCATGTTGATTCGCAAATATTAAACATTGCGATGAGTCTGGATATACATAGTCTATATTTGAGATCAATATTAAAAATCATCGCAAATTACGAGTAGCAATGTATTTTGATTTAGTATTTATAAAGTACTAGTCAGTAAGATAAATTCAGGAAATTACTTAATCAACTGTGCTTACCTATAATTAAAAAAACATCTATATTTTTATGTTGTAAAAAGGTAAGTAAATACTTACCTTTTTTGTTTGGTCTCTAACAATTTTACGTAATCAATATGTTCGCAATATTGAAAATTTGTGTCGATTTTTACCCTCCTTAGCAAGTGGACAGATTCGCAACTGGACAGATTCTCAACTGGACAGATTCTCAACTGGACAGATTCTCAGGTAGACGGATTAGCAACTGGACAGGACAGAGGATTGATAGACACACACACTTTTTCATGTTGTATTTTTTGTGTCGTATTGTGTATAGCAGTGTTTTACCCGCATAGGTCTCGATCCCGTGGGAGGTTAAATAAATGAATATTACACCTCCGACTAGACCGATTGGTCACAATGTGTAATAAAATATACACTTATATTGTGTTAAGCGTGACGTGCACACAACTCGAATATTATACAATTTGGTCACAGTTATAATCGAGTATGCGCCGGGCCTTAGGGTAAGATTTCCATCCCGCTCTGGGTAGCGAGTGAGGCTGGGCGGCCCGCAGTCGCGACTCAACCACAGAGTAGCCCACACGACACGTGCCATAAAAAATAACTCCCGTCTTCCCGCCATTCGAGACGTAAACGCCATGCAAGACCGCAATTAGAAAGACAATGGAGTATACGTCACCAATAGGTAATTAGATTTTTTTATTGTTATTGTTTAGTTGTGAGGTGACCTCCGCTGTGTGTCGGCGTAAACAACGCGCAGCAGCTTTCAGGGAAGGTTGCAGATTCGGTGAGTAGGACATATATTTGTGTTGAATACGCGGGTTATTTAAGCTATCCACACATTATTTGATTAATGTTTATCGTGCACTCTACCGACATCTATCTACGTTCATATATCAGCGATTCAATCTGCCATTTTTGAAAGAAACGTCGTAATTTTTATGTAATTAAATTTTAATGTGTTTTAGTGTATTTTAGTGGCATTTTAACCGGTGTAACTTGGATAAATAGCATATGTGTGATGTAGTTAAATTTATGTTTATTGCGTGTCTTAACGAAATGATGTTTTTTTCCCTGTATAAACTCTGTTTTTCTGCCACTATTTAAACTGGGTTATGACTTGACGGAGACTTATGACGACTTGACTATAAAAATATAATTAATTATCACTTGACATTGGCGAAATTGTTTGGAGCACTCCTCAGAAGCCATTATATGAAGAAGAAGAAGTTCATAGATCAGTCTTTATCCGAGTATTAATACAATATAAATTATAAATATGCAACTTCGTCTGGCGGAGGGCATTAGTACGTATTATTAGCATCAGAACCCTAGTGTGGGTACTAATATTTTTCGTAGAGTTATTAGAAAGTCTTTGGCTAAACATGTGAAATTAGTTATATTTGAAAAATCATAACTAACTCTTATAATATTGATGTTTACTAAACAAACGCACAAACGCTTTGATAATCCTACCTTGTTTATCTTTATATATGAATATAACTGGAAGATCAACACTATTTCAATTGAAAATTGAACCGTTGTTTGTATAAAACGGGTTTTTATTGGAAAAGGCGCTATTTAAATTAGATCCGGGCCAAGGTTTCAGTAGCTAACTAAGGATTACGATAAAATAATATTTGTTTTTCATGGGGCCTTTGAATACCTATATTTTGATTGAAGCATGGATTTAGGTAGGATTTTGGTTTTACGCATGTGGTATTACTTAATATTGGGATGATTGAACAAAAAAGGTTGTTTCTTTTATAAATAAGGATGAAAATGTTTTTAATTAAAAATGTATCACTCAGGTGATCTTTAGATCATATGCAACGATCTTTAGACAGCCTACTGTTCTATTCGTATTTTATAAATCAATTTATATAAAATCATTGAGCGACTGACTGACTCACTCATTCACTGACTGCCTATCAACGCATAGCCTAAGCCGAGCCGTAAGTCCTAGTCCTAGTAGGTACCCGAAATTAGGAGGTACGTTCCTTTTGTGGTCCAGGGGTTCACTATAAAAGGAATTCCGAAAGTTCAACCCCTAAGGGAGTGCAGCGAGGTGTTGAAGTTTGTATGGAAAAAACTCCACGCGGGCGAAGTCGCGAGCATTCCACTAGTTATGTATTTATCTACATACTTGTATTAGTTAAGATAAGATAAGTTTATTGCACTAATAATACAAAAAAACATAATTAACAAAACAGATGCACATAATATTAGAAAAAAAATATGTTACAGTAACTTTTGAATAAACTTAAAAGATGTTCGTTGCCTTCCGTGCTAGTTAAAAAACTGTGTTACCGTTAAACGCGAACTGCTAAGGAGTGGAATACACTACCGTCGTCTGTCTTTCCTGAAAACTATAATCTGGGTCTCTTCAAGGCTAGAGTGAATAGGTGCCTTCTAGACCTTTGTGCTTCATCTTCGGCCACATCGTCACTTACCAACAGGTGATATCATGGTCAAACAAAGGTATATCAATGTTAAAAAAAAAAAAAAAAAAAAGTTGTATTATTCTTTCTGTAAATAAAGTATTTAATTATAATTAAACTAAAGGTTAAAACTGTCCAATCGATAACTACCTACCCCTTCAAAATAACTCTGCTTAAAAGGGCATTAATTTAAAGTTACATCCCTTGTATATTTCTGATTCATACTAAACCTAAGCTAACATTTTTAAAATGTCCAAAAATTATCAGCCCATACCAACTGTCACACCCAAACGTTTCAATTTTTAACGAACATCACATAATCTCTGCAAGTTCTTTTTATTACTTTTAGTGGGGCCCGGTTGAACCCTTTGTTAGTATCACGTATCGTGAATGCAGCCAGGGCCCTTTATGTGCAACAATAGCAGGGGAATAATAGCCCATGAAGGGGCCATAGGAAGGGGATGTCGCCCTCAGGGCAGTGATAGTTTATACAATTTATTAGCGTCTATCTTATCGTCGCTATGGAAGACTAGCTAAATTAGCGAGCTAGTGATATCAGATGGATAGTCGGCAAGATTAGTGATATTAACTTTTGAAACTATCATGGTTATGTACATAATATTCACTAGAAACGGGATATTTACCATGATTTTTGAGTTTTATATGTTCCCGATATTTCGGCACAGTTGCATGCGCCATGATCACGGGAGAACTGACTGACTGACTGACTGACTCAAAAATCATGGTAAATATCCCGTTTCTAGTGAATATTATTAGTGATATTGCCATATTATTGTTGAGAGCTTTTCCTTTTAAGAGTTCGTCCGGGGAATTACTATTACCATACCTATTTCTGCTGCAAAGCAATAGTGCTCGCATTGCTGTGTTCCGGATTGAAGGGTAAGGGTGCCGGTGAATGAGACTTTTCATCCTTATGTCTCAGGGTGGCGGGCCTAGTGCAATGCCACATAGGGCGCGTCCTAGGTGGACGTGACCTATGTGATAATGCACTGTTCATAGGCAGAGGGTACCACTTAACATCAGGTGGGCCATCTGCTTGATCCGTCATTCCAAGTAGTATCTAGTATACAAAAAAATATTAAATAGTAAGATATATAGATTATTGTACACTAGGATAACATATTTTGTTTTAAAATACCACGTTTTTAAAACGGAAAAATACTATAAAACGCTCAATTGAAATGACAGTTTTTAGGGTTCCGTATTCAAATAGTAAAACGGGACCTACTAAGGCTCCGCTGTCCGTCTGTCTGTCCAACCGTCACCAGGCTGTATCTCATGAACCGTGATAGCTAGACAGTTGAAATTTTCACAGATGATGTATTTCTGTTGCCGCTATAACAAAAAATACCAAAAAATAGAATAAAACAAATACTTAGGGGGCTCCCATACAACGAACGTGTTTTTTTTTGCTGTTTTTGTAGATAATTGTACGGAACCCTTCGTGCGCGAGTCTGACTCGGACTTGCCTGGTTTTTTAACATTGATAGGCCTTCGTTTGACCTCTCGTCTTGGATATAAAATTAACAGCAGCTGCATTCTTGACATCAACAATTTATATTAAACGTTATACTCGTACAAGGGTATAAAACTGGTCACTTTCAAAAACATGTTTCAGAATATTAGAGATACAATTGTAACTTGTAATTTTATTCAAATGTGTGATCCGTAACATATAGAATAAACCAGAAGGTGCGTAAGATGCCATTAGTACGGGGCGCTGTGTCGCCAAAACACAATGCCTCCCCCCGCGCCTATCATACTTAGTATATAGAATAAACCAGAAGGTACGTACGATGCTATTAGTACGGGGCGCTGTGTCGCCAAAACATAATGCCTCCCCCCGCGCCTATCATACTTAGCATATAGAATAAACCAGAAGGTGCGTACGATGCCATTAGTACGGGGCGCTGTGTCGCCAAAACACAATGCCTCCCCCCGCGCCTATCATACTTAGTATATAGAATAAACCAGAAGGTGCGTACGATGCTATTAGTACGGGGCGCTGTGTCGCCAAAACATAATGCCTCCCCCGCGCCTATCATACTTAGCATATAGAATAAACCAGAAGGTGCGTACGATGCCATTAGTACGGGGCGCTGTGTCGCCAAAACACAATGCCTCCCCCCGCGCCTATCATACTTAGTATATAGAATAAACCAGAAGGTGCGTACGATGCTATTAGTACGGGGCGCTGTGTCGCCAAAATACAATGCCTCCCCCCGCGCCTATCATACTTAGTATATAGAATAAACCAGAAGGTGCGTACGATGCCATTAGTACGGGGCGCTGTGTCGCCAAAACACAATGCCTCCCCCCGCGCCTATCATACTTAGTATATAGAATAAACCAGAAGGTGCGTACGATGCTATTAGTACGGGGCGCTGTGTCGCCAAAACACAATGCCTCCCCCCGCGCCTATCATAATTAGTATATAGAATAAACCAGAAGGTGCGTACGATGCCATTAGTACGGGGCGCTGTGTCGCCAAAACACAATGCCTCCCCCCGCGCATATCATACTTAGTATATAGAATAAACCAGGAGGTGCGTACGGTGCTATTAGTACAGGGCGCTGTGTCGTCAAAACACAATGCCTCCCTAGTGTCTATCATACTTAGAATATAGAATAAACCAGAAAGTGCGTAAGATGCCATTAGTACGGGGCGCTGTATCGCCAAAACACAATGCCTCCCCCGCGCCTATTATACTTAGTATATAGAATAAACCAGAAGGTGCGTACGATGCTATCAGTATGGGGTGCTGTAAGGCCAAAACGCAATGCCTCCCCAGTGCCTATCATACTTGGTATATAGAATAAACCAGAAGGTGCGTACGATGCTATTAGTACGGGGCGCTGTGTCGCCAAAACACAATGCCTCCCCCCGCGCCTATCATACTTAGCATATAGAATAAACCAGAAGGTGCGTACGATGCCATTAGTACGGGGCGCTGTGTCGCCAAAACACAATGCCTCCCCCCGCGCATATCATACTTAGTATATAGAATAAACCAGGAGGTGCGTACGGTGCTATTAGTACAGGGCGCTGTGTCGTCAAAACACAATGCCTCCCTAGTGTCTATCATACTTAGAATATAGAATAAACCAGAAAGTGCGTAAGATGCCATTAGTACGGTTCGCTGTATCGCCAAAACACAATGCCTCCCCCACGCCTATTATACTTAGTATATAGAATAAACCAGAAGGTGCGTACGATGCTATCAGTATGGGGTGCTGTAAGGCCAAAACGCAATGCCTCCCCCGTGCCTATCATACTTGGTATATAGAATAAACCAGAAGGTGCGTAAGATGCCATTAGTACGGGGCGCTGTGTCGTCAAAACATAATGCCTCCCCCGTACCTATCATACTTAGTATATAGAATAAACCAGAAGGTGCGTACGATGCTATTAGTACGGGGCGCTGCGTCGCCTAAACACAATGCCTCCCCCGCGCCTATCATACTTTCCACCAGTAAGGGGTAATGTTTTGGTGATGTTGGCAACAATGACAAAACACGCTTGACTTTTTTCCAATTAATAAATGGTTAGCAAAATTCATTATTTAAATAAAAAGTATATTTAAATGTAATGTAATACTTACGTATGAAATATGATTCTATCCTTTTTCTTTTTACGCCTAGCAGTAGTTTTACATATGGAAACGAAACAAGACGGCATATTCACAAGGAAATCTTCGAGTTCGACACGACTAACCGCACGGCCGACCACATAAAGACTGGATGAAACTATTCTCATTGAGACTACTATGTGTGGTGGCAGATTTAACTCGTGACACGGGTTCTGGTTTATTCTATATTCTAAGTCCGTAACGTAGATAAATAATGTTAGCTTTATCAACACCATGAAAATGGGGTGATAGTATTATTTATTATTACAGCAATCCACGTTTATGGCCATATCGATCAAGATCAAGAATTGTATTCTTCAATCAAAGGCATTCAGGCAGTATTATAAACCAAGAAGAAATAAATAACACCCATTGCAATGAAACGACTTCACCGATTTTAATAAAACATGTATAAGAACCATCGCTAGAAAACCTGCTTTAAATAAAAAAAACACATTCAAATCGATTCACCCGTGTAAGAGCAACGGTGCCACAGACAGACAGACACACACACACACATTTAGCAGTCAAACGTATAATACCCCTCTTTTTGTGTCGGGGCACAGAATATATGTCGGGGGTTAAAAATCAACCGTTAGTACGGTCAGCGGTGTCGGTATCGTGTCTTATAGTAGTTATAAGACATGGATTGCCCTTGGTATAGTTACAGTGTTTGTCTTTTACATTGAAAAGCAGTTTGAAATTCGATTGAAAGAAACAAAACACGGTGTTGTAACTATAACAAGGATATTCCGCATTTATTAGTAGCACGGGAGTTTACTTAATGTGAGACGTGAAGCTGTAACTATTTATTCGATATGGAGGAAATATAAATCTAACATTACGTACAAGAAGCTATATTTCTCGATCTGAGAAATATACATGAGAAATACTTAAATTCATCACATTCCAGTGACCAGTAGCACAAGATCTGGCTTACGAGAGGATTTCGGTGAGACGTGGCTGAAAAGAATTGTTTTTCAATGTTAATTTTTTTGTTAGTCGTTGCGTTACATGCTGACTCTGTAACATTAAAGCCCCCTTATTCGCTATGACCAAACGTGACATAAAGCGGGATCGTTACGATATCTGGGTGGAATCATCGTTCAGAATTACATTGTGACGCCACACGTTATTGACAAGTAATCTCCTATGGCCATAGCAACTTGATGTTAATTACAGTAATTACTTGTAGTCCAGTAACTTTGTCGTCTGAAATTATGGGGTAGTATGCGTCAAATCTGGTAGTTCTGATCTTTTGCAGACTTTTTTATGATGTTGGCCTAATAAATAATCCAAGTTTTTGACCTCGATCGCCGAACGCAACCTACTCAAAAATCTAAAAAATCTTTTTTTTTTTCATGTTTTGGCGATTATTACTCTAATGGACTTGTTTTTGAGAAAACTTTTTGAAGACGTTTTTAAAGTAGACTAAATTTGCTACAATATGATACTAGAACTGTATCTGTATACCCAATAGTTTCTGAGATTAAGCCTTTCAAAGTTTATCATTTTTTTCGAACTTCGCAATTTTTTGCAATATTTTATACGTTACTCGAATAACTCTAGCTGGATGAAGTGGACCCCAAAATGATGACCAGAGATGCAGCCCCATAACACCTCTTGCGGATGATTTCTTGCGGGTGCACGAAGGGTTGTGGGAACGCGTGCAGCTGCAAGAAGGCAGGATTAAAATGCTCATCAGTCTGCAGGCACTTCAGCGGGGCCTCTTGTGATAATATACCTGATGTTGCAGTAGTAGATATCCCAGAAAGCGACGACCTGTCCGATGTCGAAATGGAGGATGACATGTGGGCAAAAGATTTCGACGATTCACCACCATCCCCTTATGGGGATATGCCATCTGAATTGCAAAAAATTGCGAAGTTCGAAAAAAATTATAAACTTTGAAAGGCTTAAGAGCAGTCAATTCCAGTACTTTCGATAAAAACGCTGGTGCTCAGCTCGTACGTGATTATAAAGTTGTAACAATTTTTTCGTCAGATGTTTTGTACAAATATGTATCTTGAAGAATATATCTACGTACGTGATCTTTTTTTGTTTTTTTTTGTTTACCTCTAAATTCTGTATAAGCTTTCAAAAATCAGCTTATTTGCACAAATTTACCTGAACTTTGTATGTTCATAATGTTCTTACAAACTGTAAAAGTAAAAAAAAAAAGATCAGGTATCTAGCCCATGTTGTGTAGAATCTAAATTACACACATTTTTTTCACAAACTTGAAAGACTTTTTCAAAAAAACGTACGTGCTGGAACAAGTTTTAGAATATTTTGCGCGTTTATTGCCGTTTCGCAAGTAAGTAGCGGAATTTTCCGAATTCCAACCACAGGATCTGGCACTAGCTCTAATTTTACACAGTGCCTCTCTTTCAAAAATTGAATTGTACGAACCTACAAGATTTTAGTTCAAATCGAATTGGGGCCCCTTAATCTCAGAAACTATTGGGTCTACAGATACAGTTCTAATATCAGTTATAGCAAATTTAGTCTACTTTAAAAACGTCTTAAGAAAGTTTTCTCAAAAACTAGTCCTTTAGGGTTATAATCGCCAAAACTTGAAAAAAAACGTTTTTTTCGATTTTTGACAAGGTTGCGTTCGGCGCTCGAGGTCAAAAACTTGGATTATTCATAAGGCCAACATCATAAACAAGTCTGCAAAAAATCAGAGCTACCGGATTTGACGCATACTGGTGATGTATAAATTTACTGGACTATTGAGAATGTAATCTAAATAAATCAAAGAAACACGATTGGTCACCGCAACCTAAAAATTATTTCTTAAATCTTGCGTGTCCCCCGTATACACAACATCAAGTCGATAAAACGGCACGAGCCATGGTATGCCAGAAACTCGAACACCGCCGTAAAGTCGTTCATTTCGTAACATTTCGGGGAATGCTCCCAGGAACTTCATGATCTGATCCCACCATCTCCTTTTCATCATAGGACGAGCAGACGCACGTGAAGAAATCTGTGAATGGAGATCAGAATATCTCAAAAAGTTATGGATGGTCTCGTAGGAACGTTTTCCTGTAACTATAACGGTTAAGGTACCTGCCCTTACTGTCCCGTCTCAAAAATCCAGCCTGTACCTATACCATTTGATGTCATACGATTTTGAAATCATAAGAAATAATAATTAGTAGTAGTAGAGCTTTTTTTGTAAAAGAGTTCGTCCGGTTAAATACAGCCACCATACCTATTTCTGCCGCAAAGCTGCTGCATTGCTGTGTTCCGGTTTGAAGGGTAAGGGTGCCAGCCGGTGAAATTACAGGCACATGAGACTTTTCATCTTAATGTCTCAGGGTGGCGGGCGCAGTGCAATGCCACATAGGGTGCGTCTTAGGTAGACGTGACCTATGAGGTAATGCACTGTTCATAGGCAGAGGTTACCGCTTAACATCAGGTGGACCATAAGTTTGTTCCGTCATTCAAGTTATATAAACAAAAATAAAATAAAAAAAAAACTTTGCGCGAAAATGTTCCTGACGAGACGGATGAGACACGATAGTTCAATCGTAAAAAATAAAAGGAAATTTTGAAATTGGAATCTTCGTCTTTAAACTGTAACTAATCACGTTTTAATTATAAATTATAACTGGCCAGTGGCACACATAAAAACTATTTTCGCAACACTTTCTGCGTGGCCAGTTACATAGACTGCTAACTTCAAAAACTTCATTTTGCTTTGGAAATAGTATTATTTTATCTGTGCTAGGGTGAAAATAGGTTAATTCAGTATATCGTCGTAGTTAGCTTACAAATATCAATCCAGTCCTGCGACAGTTAACAGTCCTGGTCTAACAGTTATTGAGTGAGTACAAAATTTGCGATTCAATGAAGTCTGGCGAGAATTGGACAAGAGTAGGCAATTGTGTTATCATCTATAAATGACGCTGGAGACGCGTGCATCCTCAAGTGATGAGATTACAAACATGTTTGTTAGTAGATACTTACCTTATAATGGGACAAGATATCCCGCCCACGACGACTGCGAGTAATTTTGGGTGCAGCCGTTTTGATCCCATGGATTCATCCCACGAATATTTATTTCCGGATTCATACCAAAATGTAGGCCGTATTCATCCCAAAAAACATAAAATTAAATTGTTGTCCGTATTAATCACAAAATGTAGTCCGGATTCATACCACGGCCTATAACAATGGACATTGGTACGATCAGACAGAAAAATGCAAGATCCTTACTATCATTTTAATATCTTTTTGTTGGATGCAAATTATTTATAATTGACGTTTGCATGTATGTAAGTTTGTCCGAGGATAACTTGCAAACTGTTGATATATTCTTTATAAAACTAGTATTCTTGTAATTTTTGGTAGTCCCATTAATTGGGCGCCAGACAAAAAAAACACTAAGATTTTGATTTTCAATTATTCTGTAGGTATATCGGAACTCATGATTACCAATCATTCGTCTGTGGTACCAATCCAGTACAAAGTTTTTTTTTAACATTTGACAGACGCCCAACTTTTTAAAATTTAATTGGCTTCTAAATCAAATATACTATGCAAAATATACTATTAACGCTTTGTTATATAAGATTTCACACGATCAACCCACAGTGAAAAGAGGCCCATTTGAGGCTCTGCCTACTCTATCGGGGATAAAGGCAATGTCTATGTATGTATGTATAAGATTTAAATTGGGTCTTTATCCTTTTATACAAACTTTAGGTACCTACCCCCTTTTATCTACCAAAGGGTAGAAAGACGAATTTTTTTTAGTAAGGAAGTCTAAAATGGTTGGTATTCCAATTTAAAAAAAGCGGCCAAGTGCGAGTCGGACTCTCCCATGAAGGGTTCCGTAGCAGCAAGTAACATAATATAAAAGTTCTTGGATGGATTACGATTTATGACGTATTCAAAAAAACTACTTACTAGATCTCGTTCAAACTAATTTTCATTGGAAGTTTACATGGTAATGAACTTTTTTTTTTTTTAGTTTTATCATTCTCTTATTTTAGAAGTTATGGGGGGGGGGGGGGGGGGACACACACTTTTTACCACTTTGGAAGTGTCTCTCGCGCAAACTATTCAGTTTAGAAAAAAAATAAATTAGAAACCTCAATATAATTTTTGAGGACCTATCCATAGATACCCCACACGTATGGGTTTGATGTTTTTTTTTTTTTTAGTTTCAGTTCTAAGTATGGGGAACCCCAAAAATAAAAAACTACTTACTAGATCTTGTTCAAACCCATTTTCAGTGGAAGTTTACATGGTAATGTACATCATATTTTATTTTTAGTTTTATCATTCTCTTATTTTAGAAGTTACGGAGTTACGGGGGGGGGGGGGGGGACACTTTTTACCACTTTGGAAGTGTCCCTCGCGCAAACTATTTAGTTTAGAAAAAAATTATATGAGAAACTTCAATATCATTTTTGAAGACCTATCCATAGATACTCCACACGTATAGGTTTGATGTTTTTTTTTTTGTTGAGTTTCAGTTCGAAGTATGGGGAACCCCAAAAATAATTGTTTTTTTTTTCATTTTTTTTTATATATGGATAGGTCTTCAAAAATTATATTGAGGATTCTAATATCATTTTTTTGTTAAAAAAATATATCGAGAAAAGTAATTTAAATCTAGTAGTTGCATTTATGATTTAACTAGATAACAAGTAATTAATTTTATAAAAAGGCAATGAAACAGCTGAACTGATTTTGATCAAACATAGCTAAGAACACTCCCGACTAATTCACCATTCAAACCGAAAAAAAACAAAATCAAAATCGGTTCGGGAGCTACGATGCCACAGACAGACACACACACACAGACACGTTAAACTTATAACACCCCGTCGTTTTTGCGTCGGGGGTTAAAAAGCTTAAGAATATCATATATTTTTTTCTTCTTGAAAACTGTAAGAACTTAAATATTTTAAAACTCATTATAGAGATGCTGTGAACCTATTGCGTAAAGTAATTGTGTTCTTAATTTTTTTTACTGAAAGTTTCTTATTGGTGTGTCCGACCTAAGAATAGACCCCTCCATCTCCTCCCGTGGATGTCGTAAAAGCCGACTAAGGGATTACCCGGACTTGTTAGTAAGATTTGTTGGTGTAAAATTTGTCCTGGCTGCTAGCTTATTATGGAATGTGTTATTACTGGAAGAAAGCGTTAGTTGAGTCAGTCGTGGGAAGCAATGGCGGCGATGAGCTCACCTCTTTTCACGTCTATATTCCACGATGGTGCAACCCACTGTGAAAAGCGGCCCATTGAGGCTCTGCCTACCCCTTCGGGGAAAAAGGCGTGTGTCTATGTATGTAAGTTTCTTATAACAGATTGTTACAGTTACTTAATAAGACTTCCAAAGTTGATCGAAAGAACAAATAAGGGGATTAAGACATTACTGTCAAAGTTACTGCGCGATAAGGTTTAGGGATAAGCCGTCCCGAGGGAGAGATAATACAAGCTGGTATTAGCGATAATTTGATGTAGGGATTTGCCGAATAATTTTGTTTTGTTGTTAGATTATGGCTGTCTCAAATTATGTACAGGACGAGTTATGTACAGTCGTTTGTATCTAGGAAAGCGAATTAAAACATCCAAACATCTTCTTTTTTTTTAAATTGGCTTCTTGAAAACTTTGGTGGGACGATCTTGTTAATTTTGAAGAGGAGTGGTGGGAGACTGCCAAAAGCAGGGACAAGTGGATGAATTTGGGAGAGACCTTTGCCCAGCAGAGGGTCAATTATAAAGGTTAAGAAAAAAAAATGGCGTCTCTCGTCTTGTGCATTTGCCATTTTCAAATATAATTATTGTATTTTCAATATAATTTGCAACATTACAATCCTTTTAAGTCGTCAAAGTCACAGTCAAGTTATGTTTTAGTAAAGCGGTGGCTGTTTTACAAAAACTTTGGTAGACAATTTCCACCTTTTGAAAAGACACTCAATACATTTCCATTTCATTTCACGACACTGTGCTCTATAGAAGAGCTACATTGGTTATAACGCCACCAAAATTACACAAAATAACTCTTAACAAGTAACTAATTTTGTAAAAATTAAAAAAACCCTCAACGCTATGAAACAGCTGAACCGATTTTGATCAAACATAGCTAAGAACACTCCCGGCAAATTCACCTCTAAAACAAAAACAAAAACGAAATCGGTTCATCGGTTCGGGAGCTACGATGCCACAGACATACATAAACACACACACACACACACACATACACACACACAGACACGTCAAAATTATAACATCCCGTCGTTTTTGCGTCGGGGGTTAAAAACACTAGGAAATAAAATAAAATAAAAGAAATTTATTTACAGAATAATAACAGAAAGAATGATATAAGGTATGTACAAAATACATATGAAACAGTTGTGCTACCTGAAGAACGCTGCTAGCGATCTAAAGGTTGCTCAACTGATCCAAATCACTACCAGACGGAATCGTCCCTAAGATGCTGGCTGCATTGCCACGCTGAATGGCAAATAAACAAAATTAGACGACGCGACGTCTCCATTCGGAAATGGCGGAAAGAGTCCATCCAAACATCGTAACTATCTATCTATCTCTATCTTTGTGAAAGCTACACTCCTAAACCCCCTGTAATTTTTCATTTTAATAATTTGTTGTTTATTTTATATGTTATATTTTTTTTATATATTCTTATTAATTAATATTGTACTAGTATTATTAATATTACCTATTGTAGGTAATTAATACTATGTTACTATTTTACGTTAATATTACTTTTCACACTTTGTCTGTTTGTTCAAAAATATTGTATAAAATGTAAATCCGTTATTGGCCTTAAGATTAGCTTAGTAAAAGTTACTGTTTTTATAGTAAGGGCTGTGGATTTTTTTTAATATATAAAATTCAATAAATATATGATATTAGTGGGATTTAAGTATATCGCTACCCTTGCAATCACTTATGTTCCACTTCAGCCAGTAGGTATTGTCTATTTGAATTCAGAACATCGATATAATATACTAGCACATTATATCGATGATTCAGAATAAGCCTTTCAAAATTAGAATTCGTTCGCCACGCCGAGGTAATAGCAAACTATTCAATATTCTGTGCCTGACAGGGTGGCGGGCGCAGTGCAATGCCACATAGGGTGCGTCCTAGGTGAACGTGACCTATGAGGTAATGCACTGCTCATATGCAGAGGTTACCGCTTAACATCAGGTGGGCCATCTGCTTGTTCCGTCATTCAAGCAGTATAAAACAAACAAAAAAACAAAAAACTACGCCAATATCGTGTTCATACAAAATGAGTACCTAAATGGTTCCAAAAACAGTTTTATCGTATCAATTACGGATTCGGATATGCCGATACTGCCCAAGTTAAAAAAACACTCTGTATAAACAATACTAATACGGATTTGATCAAATTAAATAAGGTTCTTATACATAAAATCAAATACGAATACATATGTGATCAAAGCTGAGTCTCGGTGAAGGTAAACATGCTGCACAAACATAATGTTATGAGATTTATGCAAACGGTCCGGGAGCTAGCGTTACATTACTTACAGTTCAAAGTTGAACATGCGTTTCTAAAACCACGCGACCAAGGTCGGTGGTATCAGCAGTTACCGACAGCAAACCCTCGAACTAAGCAGAACCTGACAAAACGGAGTAGGCAATTAGAGTTAGTGTGTGTAAAACACTGTATAGCTATATAAATAAGTGTAATTATGGAAATTAAATGAGACGTTACCGAGAAATTGGGTGTCTCATTCCACCGGCACGGTCAGGGCTACTCTCTGACAGCTGGACCTCATACCTTGCTGAAGCACTGAGGCTCTGCCTTACTGCTGACGTTTCCTACCTCATCATCTACCTCTCACGTAGCGAAGACACCTTCCAGCCCTTAATTAGTCTTGTGAGCCTGCTTGACTAGCGTGAGTAAATCATCTGTCCATTCAGCTGAATCCTACCAACGCTCCCTCTGCTACCTTAGGTCTCTTGGTAGAAGTATCCCGTACTTATTGTATCTATTTACCTATTACCACTTCATGGTCAGGGAGCTAGGGAAACACAGTTCAGAACTAGGGTTCAGGTGGTAGGTCTACTGCTCCCCCGTAGAGGTGTTGCATGTGTGGTCCGGGTTCCAAGGGTAAAACCTTCCTGACTGTACACTTACCTAAACACTCAAACATTGTCATGTCTCTGGTACACTTGCATGAGCGAAGCTAATGGGGAGACACACTGCTTATTTATCTCGCCAAGTGGCGCATTATAGCTGGTGTTGTTTCGTGGTCGAACAAAAGACTATCATTGTTAAAAAAAAACTCTCAAAAGTTTCAAATATCAATGGATAGGTACCTAATTTTACAACCACACACAATCGCTTTTACTCCCTATCTTAGACTACGCCGATGCCAGCTTCCCTGATCTTACAGAAGAGCAACTCAATAAACTTGAGCGCCTCCAAAATCTTTGCATCCGATTCATATTTGGCTTGCGAAAGTATGATCATGTGTCAGAGTGTCGCGCTAAGCTCAAGTGGTTGCCAATTCGTTTTCGCCGGAATGCTCATATCCTCATACTTCTATATAAAATCTTATTTGTTCCTTCCTCTCCAGCTTATCTTAAAGATTGCTTCGAATTCTTGCATCACTCCCATTCCTTCAATTTGCGCTCTTCCATTACCCTTCTGTTGAAGACTCCGGCTCATAACTCCAAATTCTTTAGCAAATCTTTTACAGTGCGCGCTGTCCATCTGTGGAATGACTTGCCTGTTCACATCAGGTATGCCAAAACGCTACCAATTTTAAAAAATGATGTCTTTAAATTGTATCTCACAGCATCTCTAGAGTGAATGCGTTTACTTTTTCCTTTCAATTCTACTAGGTAACTATATTGTTTTTTGTTTTTATATATTAACACGTTTATTTTTTTATTACTTATTATTATTTTATTGTATTTTTATTGTAGCTTCACCTCCTCTGACGTTCTTTACAATCCTGTCCATCCAAAGGTTGCCTGGAAGAGATCGCTCTTAGCGATAAGGCCGCCCATTGTATCACCGTGAACTAGTTGTAAGTTAATATAAGTATGCTGTTATTTTATTTTTAAGGTGATTCTGATTACAATAATGAGTTTTCTATCCATCTATCTATCTATCTAATTTTAGTAAATAAGAATTAGATAATAATCTGATATAAAACATGCCTCCTGTGTAGTATATTTCAGTGTAAAAATAAAGGCACACACCGTTTCCCTTCTGATGAGAAAAATACAAGACCACTAAATGACAAGCACCAGCGATGATGGCGCCATCTGAGATCAGTTTTGCTTGTGGCTTCTTATTGATGTACTACGCCTACCAAAAAACATGTCGAATCAGATGCAACCACATGGCTTAATTGACTAAGTCACGCAAAAAGCCTACATTCTAATAGTATCGATGGATTGCGATTTAACAGTTAAAGCTGTTTTTTTTGTAGAAATGGGTACTTATTTTTTTTTTATCGACTTCTTGAATGACGGAACCTGATGTTAAGCGGTAACCTCTGCCTTTAACAATGCATAACCTCATAGGTGACATCCACCTAGGACGCACTCTATATGGCATTACGCTCAAAAAGTGTCCGAACTAAAAGAGACACAAAACGCATAAAGAGGGAAAATTCGGACAAGTTTTATCCATACATTGCTGCTGATTATTTAACACATTAGAAGGGCTAGAGTGTGAACGTTCAGTGTATCTAACTAATTTGATCAAATTGAAATCAAGTAGTTGGGCACTACCAAATTGTTTTCCAAATATTACCGACATATCACATTTTTACCAACTATTGTTTTCCACATTACACAATGGTTAGCTGGAAGAGAATGCTATCTAACATTAAGTTTGCCTATGTACAATACTTTTTAAGTTGTGCAATAAAGAATTTTCTATCTATCTATCTATCTAATTTGTCATCGTTCAAATTTTCTAAGGCCATCGTAGGGTTATTATAAAGTGATTGGAGCTTCATAACCATCTGTATGAAATGTCTTGAGCAAAACAACACGATCTCCTCGACTAAGATTTATACAAGTTAAACAGACCACGTTCGTGATACCAATAGTCGCCATCTCGTGCACACGTTACGACTGTTTTAGTAACCCAGACTGTGTGCCGACTGTGTTTGTATATTATAACTAAACTTAGTGTTTTAGAACCCCAGACTGTGTGCCGACTGTGTTTGTATATTATAACTAAACTTAGTGCTATAGCGCTAAATTAGTCTGTTTTCGGTTGGATTTCAGTTTCGATATGATAAATGATGTGTTAGTGCGTCAAAATTTGGTGGAACGACAGATCAATGTCAATGATCTTTAGTAAATTTATACTGTATACTGTAGCATAATTTGTAAGTATAATTTAAATTTAACTGTAGTATATTTATATTTGTAAGCATAGTTTAAATTTAAACGCAGGTTCGAGATGATTAATAATGTTTCGCATCAACATTAGTTTGAACGACAGATCAATGACAATGATCTATAGTGAATTTATACTTGTAAGTATAATTTAAATTTAAACGCAGATTCGGGATGATAAATTATGTGAATTTACACATCAACATTAGTTTGAACGACAGATCAATGACAATGATCTATAGTGAATTTATACTTGTAAGTATAATTTAAATTTAAACGCAGATTCGGGATGATAAATTATGTGTATTTACACATCAACATTAGTTTGAACGACAGATCAATCACAATGATCTATAGTGAATTTATACTTGTAAGTATAATTTAAATTTAAACGCAGATTCGGGATGATAAATTATGTGAATTTACACATCAACATTAGTTTGAACGACAGATCAATGACAATGATCTATAGTGAATTTATACTTGTAAGTATAATTTAAATTTAAACACAGATTCGGGATGATAAATTATGTGAATTTACACATCAACATTAGTTTGAACGACAGATCAATGACAATGATCTATAGTGAATTTATACTTGTAAGTATAATTTAAATTTAAACGCAGATTCGGGATGATAAATTATGTGAATTTACACATCAACATTAGTTTGAACGACAGATCAATGACAATGATCTATAGTGAATTTATACTTGTAAGTATAATTTAAATTTAAACGCAGATTCGGGATGATAAATTATGTGAATTTACACATCAACATTAGTTTGAACGACAGATCAATGACAATGATCTATAGTGAATTTATACTTGTAAGTATAATTTAAATTTAAACGCAGATTCGGGATGATAAATTATGTGTATTTACACATCAAAATTAGTTTGAACGACAGATCAATGACAATTATCTATAGTGAATTTATACTTGTAAGTATAATTTAAATTTAAACGCAGATTCGGGATGATAAATTATGTGTATTTACACGTATACTGAATTTATACTTGTAAGTATAGTTTAAATTAAAACGCAGATCCGGGATGATAAATTATGTGTATTTACACATCAACATTAGTTTGAACGACAGATCAATGACAATGATCTATAGTGAATTTATACTTGTAAGTTAAATTTAAACGCAGATTCGTGATGATAAATTATGTGTATTTACACATCAACATTAGTTTGAACGACAGATCAATGACAATGATCTATAGTGAATTTATACTTGTAAGTATAATTTAAATTTAAACGCACATTCGGGATGATAAATTATGTGAATTTACACATCAACATTAGTTTGAACGACAGGTCAATGACAATGATCTATAGTGAATTTATACTTGTAAGTATAATTTAAATTTATGTGTATTTACGCATCAACATTCGTTCGAACGACAGATCCCATTAGCCCAAAAGGGTGTAGCAAAATGAAAATTTTACTTCTTATTACAAGCTTTATAATACTTGCAATGTATATCCGGGTGGAATCTTGCAACTGAATTTTAAAGCAGTTATCCTCAACCGATTGAGGTGAAATTTGTCATAACTGCCAAGTTCCGATGACAATACAACATGATGGTGACAGCGAGCTGATCTGATGATGGAGACGGACGGTGGACAATGGAACTACGAGATGTATGAATAGTATACTGGTCGTGGTTTGATCAGCACACGGTTACGATCTCTAGTTTTATAAAAGTATGTATTGTTTAAAAAAAAAAAACAACTTATTTTATTAATAATCAATATATTTATTTATTACAGAAAGAATAATGCAACTAAAACAAGGTATGTATGTACAATATGAAACAGTTGTGCTACCTGAAGACCGCTGCTAGCGATCTAAAGGTAGCTCAACTGATCTAAATCACATACCAGACGGAAGCGTCACTAAGATGCTGGCTGCATTGCCTCACTGAATTATTGTGATACTAATGCGTTGAGCCAGATAAAAGCCAGCTTCGATCACGCGTCGCTTCGACCAATTATTTCGATTTTACTAATTTTTCTTTTAGAAGAAAATGTCGCTTTCACGACTTGTCAACTGCTTTTAAATCTGCGTTTTATTTTCACAATATATTTTAGTAAACGATTATTGTGTTTCTTGGTCATGAATAATGTATTTCGATCTTAAAGCGTATACAAAGGTGAAGATGGTCTTTACTTCTTCTTTTATTGGCATTCAAACAGATATATAGCTAGAAATACATAACAATAAAATAAATATAGAAATATAGTTAGTTATATATACCTGTTATATATAACCTATTGAACATAATTTAACTTTCTTGAATAAACTACTTCATCTAAAATATAAAAAAAAAAACATGTTTAAATCCTACCATGACTATAACAATTGCAGTCAGTATCGTTTTGTTGTTGACGAAAGTGTTCCAGCATTTTATTTTTAAAGCTTTTGGTATCGTTGGAAATATCAATATTTTCAACTTTTTGGTTGATATTATTATTATTATTATTTATTATTTATTTATTAAGATATGGTTGTATTTATTACAAAGACGTACAACTGGGGCATTTAACCCAGTATTGGCGCGGCAAAAAGGTGTGTGGAGAATTCTGGTAATAGGTTGTCATGGAACTCTGGCTGGAACAGTTAAATTTATACATTCTATAATTTCGCTACAGTCAAGGTCACCATTAATGATGATGCCTTTTTGTAAAGGTGTTTATTATATATATGCTGTTGGCGTTCCTTTTTATGAATAAATAAAAAATAAATAAACCACAGTTGCGTTTTCTCGCTCGCTGCAACACCTGTTTTCAGCTTTAGACCTTACTGTTTAGTATTACGGTTCCATTCTGTTAAAAAAAGGCTTCAAAGAAGTTGGTATGCTCATCAAGTTTTCAAGAGACAACTCTGTACGTGTTGTGAATCGTTAAAAAACTTGCGAGCTGAGCGTCTTAGCATATTGGACGCTGTACTTACCTATAATTATTTTTCTCATGACTGTTTACAAGACACAGGATATATATAACTGATAGGTGATGTAATCTATATCTGTCTATACTAATTATAAAGAGCAAAGATTTGTTTGTTTGTTTGAATTGAATAGGCTCCAAAACTAATGAACCGATTTGAAAAATTATTTCACTGTTGGGAAGCTACACTATCCCCGGGTGACATAGGCTATAATATATTTAAAAAAAAATAGGGAACCTTACAAACACTATACTTTCTGGTGTGTGGATAGATGTTGTGGAAAGGAGGGGGGGGGGGGGGGGGGGGAGGGAGGGGGATCCCGACACTACCCGTGCGCAGCCGGGGCGAGTTTCTAGTATCATCATCATCACCATCAGCCCTTAGAAGTCCACTGATGCACATTAGCCTCCCCTATAGAATGCTAGGACGAATGGTCTTGTGCCACCTTCATCCACCGCCTTCGTCTATAATGTAATTGGTCCGGGGGCATTCCTCTTTTGGGTCATCCGGTGAACTTTATCAGTGTCTAAGTTCATAAGTGCATAGGCGAACACATACATATTTGGCACACTTGTTTTATCTTGTCTATCAATTAGTTTATTTTGAAAAATATATTTTTCAATACAAGTTTTTATAAATTTAGCAGTCATAACCATGTACTGATCAAAATGAGTCTAAACACGGCCAGTCTTCTATTATCCATCGAGGAGTTCCGTTGTCCACCTTCCGTCTCCATCATTAGATCAGCTCGCTGTCACCATCATATTGTATTGTCATCGGAACTTGACAGGTATGCCAAATTTCAGCTCAATCGGTTGAGGATAACTGTTTTAAAATTCAGTTGCAAGATTCCACCCCGAGAAACATATTCCACCCGGAACATTGCAAGTTAATATAAAGCTTGTAACATTGTCTAGGTTTTTCTATATAAATAAATAAAAATAAATAAATAATGCTCGACAAGTTCACACAACATTATCTAGCCCCAAGCTAAGCAGAGCTTGTGTTATGGGTACTAGTTAACTGATATGGTACTTAATGCAATACATTACATAGATAGATATTTTTTATTATACATAGAAAACACCCAGAGCACCCTGAACAAATATCTGCAGATCGCACAAATATTTGTTCCGAGGCGGGAATCGAACCCGCAACCTACTGCGTCGCAGGCGAACCATCGCCAGCCGCGCCACGGAGGTCGTCAAAACCTTATATAAAACTGTCAATCCATTGAGTATTATTTGCCTAGCAAGCGGCAGAAACATTACATTTAACTGTCCAATTTCAAATGTTTATTCTAATTTGTCCAGCAGTCCCAACCATACAAGATCATCTAAACAAGACATCTGACAGTATATTTAAACTTTGACCCAATTCTACTGAGCTGTGGGATCTGGCGTTTGTATCACAGAGGCTACATTGTACTAAGTTGCATCTACCCGCCGTAATTGTTTCGTGGCCGGTCTGAAACAGAAGCGTGAAGCGAGTAACTGATACTATGGAGAGTTTTTTTTTTTTATAGAATAAATATGTAATTTAAGGCCCACCTGATGTAAAGTGGTAACCGTCGCTTCAGACACCGGCAACACCAGGGTTATTGTCAAAGCGCTGCCTACCCTGAAGGCACCAACTATCACCACGCTTTGTCAGTATTGGAGTATTCAGGTGAATGCTGCTGCCAATACGTACCATGGTTGCACCATCGTGGGAATATGGATGTGACAAGTGGTGAGCTCATTGCCGCTATTGCTTCCCACGACTGACTCAGCTAACGCTTTCTTCCAGTCTACAATCGTTAAATTCTGCAAATCTTATACTAACTTCTTATTACTAACAAGAACGGGTAAGCAATGGCAATCTCAAGACTGCGCTCCCGCCAGGCAGAAATATTCATACAAAAAAACGCCACGCGCCGCTCGAAAAAGCAGTTTTTATTGAATATTTCGTGAAACATAGATAATTTAAAAAAAACCCGCGGGTGAACCCTCTGTTTTATTTTATTGATTTTATTTATCTAATTTTATATGGACACCATATTGACAAACAATCGAATCTAGCCAAAAGTTAGAGGTAATTTTGTGTTTTTTTTATCGAGAAAATTTTGTCCTATCGTGTTTCTGTCTGGATGATCCCTCGTTATTATAATGTAGTATCCATGCATATTTTTAATTTGAATATTGTACTTGATTTATTCAGTTAAAAATATGTTTTTTTTTTTTTTTTTTTAACAATGACAGACCTTTGTTTGACCACTATCTCACCTGTTGGAAAGTGACGATGCGGCCGAAGATGGAGCACAAAGGTCTAGAAGGCACCTATTCACTCTAGCCTTGAAGAGACCCAGATTATAGTTTAAGAAGATTATATCTAAGATTGTTAATTTTGCGTTATACCCCACCTTAAGCTAAGGCCAAACCAACGCATTCAGCCCGCGTCCGAGGTGGCGCGCGAACGGTGGCGATCCATTGTCTTACCTATCTTACCATTGATCGCCACTATGCACGCCAAAGAGGACGCGGGCTGAACGCGTTGGTTTGGTCTTAGCTTTAGTCTGCTTTTACGAAAGCCACAGCCATAGGGGTCTCTTCTTAGGCCAGACACACCAAACCACAGTAAACTAACGCAAGAAAATGTGTTTACATTAATAATAAGTTAATATTTTACAAAACGTCTTTCGCTTATCCCCTACACTTCCAACAAGCAATCTCTGATTACTTATACAGATTTCAATCAAAGCGACACAAAGCTTATTGAGCCGAATGGGGGCGCCTAAATCAAACTCTGTCTTGTGAAGTCCATACGCACTTTTATAAGAGCTTTATTGTCCCGTATGTTTTCGTAGATACTGCTGTAATGAATATCATTAGTGGAACGAATATAATCATTCTTTTACTTATTGGTGTAATAAATATCACTGATGTAAGAGTCTCTGACGCAGGCACTTAAGGTGGCCCTGCGCGACGCACCCAAGTCCATCGCAGGCGTGGTCTAAAATCTTGTAAATATTTTCATTTAAATAAATTTAATGTAATCCATTATATTCTTAATAATAATCTGCATCTTGATCTGATTTAATGTTTAATTTTAATTTTCAAATATTATATTCATTAAAAAATATTTTTGCAAATAAGCTAATTTTTGAAGGTTTATACTGAATTTAGTGGTAAAAATATTTAAATTTTGTTTCCCCATTAACCAAGATATATTCTTCAAGGTACATATTTGTTCAAAACATCTAACGAAGAAATTGTTACAACTTCATAATCACGTATTACTAGCTGAGCACGAGCGTTTGTATGGAAAGTATGTCGTGCAGCCTGCTCTTGAGACGATATGTTAAATTTTTGGTGTCTTTGCGTAACCCGCTCACTCAATAACGGTAAAGGTTACAAACTTGATACTAACACAGTAATTACTTGAGGGTGTAATCTAAATAAAGCAAGAACAGAAACACGTTTGGTAAACCTTTTCTTGATAGATTTCTTTTTTGAAATTGGCCCTCCTAAAACTAGTTTTAGGTCCTTACTTCGATTAGAGATTATATTAAGCGTTATTCTGTATACTATTCATTAGGTAATAACATTACTTAGATTAACGGAGAAGGATTTATTTGTATATTTGCTACTTTAGAAGCAAAACTAAGTTTTATCATTTGTCGCTTACGTCAGATACTTCCGTGTGGCAGAAAGCTATACCACATCTCTTCCCGGGTTCAAGTGAATAACAGCAGTACATAGATAGATAGAATAACACTTTATTGTACACCAAAAAGAATAAAAACACAAAAATAAAAGGATTAACTAAATCAAATTAAAGTACAATGGGCGGCCTTATCGCTGCCTTCGTTCGCTTCCTTATTATCGTTCGCCTTAGCACTGTCATTTTTTTGCAGCTATTGTTTCTTGCTAGACTCCGCTCGTTCAATAATTTAATATATATCGCCTTAAGTTCTCTGATCTCGCTTGTTTGACTATATTAATATTTCATCATTGCTTGAAGCTATTCCGTTTAGACGTCCACTGCTGGACGAAGCCTCCATGCCATGGGATAATTTGCAACAATCACCACACTTGTCATTCGGATTGATGATCCTGAGATAAAGTAAATTAAGATCTTACTGTACACGAAGATAACATACATAACTGACTATAGAAACCATATATTATATAGTAAAAGGAGTATATATTATATTACAGTTTTGATTATGATTTGTATGTAATTCCTTAGTAAATACCTACCTAGCTATAAGCTTGTAAATGTAATAGATTTGTTACATGTAACTATCTACCTACTTACTGAGGTACGTTTAAGTAGTCATATAATACATGGAAGAGCAACGACGCCCTGCCGTCATACAGTGCGAACTAGTACGGAGGGCGGTCACTTGACCGTGCTTATTACCTACTCTAACATTTATTAACTATGTACACATACCACTTAAAACTTTTAGTAATAAGTGGGTACTATGTCCACCTTGAACATTTTCTAAATATTATGTCATATCATCCTTCGACCAAAGTAAAATAAATGGACTGGCCTTACGCATACAAAACGTCCGTGAAAAATAAGACAATTCGGATTTAGGGTACGGTCAACAAATAAACTATCTATCTATCTATCTATCTATCTATCTATCCAGCCACTGCTGAGTAAAGGCCTCTTCTCTATAGCGCCACTCCTGGCGGTCTTGTAAATAAACTAGGTGAAATTAAATTATTGAACTTCTTAAAAACTGTATTTTTTTAATACTTAATACTAATGCAATGTGTTTACTAAAGTTATTTCAGTAGGTTTATAGTACAAAAAATCGCCGAAAAAAATGCAATTATAGAATGAAACTTTTACAAAAATACATGGTTCCCTTCTGTTTTATGTAGTTACGTATCTATTTTTCAGCTCTCAAACATACACAATATAAATCAATAGAAAAGCAAGTCCACCTAAGGTCTTCAGCTCAATCAATTTGTGAAAAATATATTTTTCATCACTCAATAAACTAAGAAAATATCATAAAAATCGTACGGAAACATAAATGTATAAAAATTCCAGTATTTAAGAAACTGCAGAGTGCAGTTTTAAGAATTTTGCACAATGAGTTTTTTTATACTACTTGGAATGACAGATCAAGAAGATTGCCCACCTGATGTTAAGTGGTACCATCTGCCTATGAACAGTGCATTACCTCAGGTCACGTCCACCTAGGATGCGCCCTATGTGACATTCCACTGCGCCCGCCACCCTGAAACATAAAGATGAAAAGTCCCATGTGGCCGTAATTTCATCGGCACCCTTACCCTTCAAACCGGAACACAGCAATGCGAGCACTACTGCTTTGCGGCAGAAACAGGTATGGTGGTAGTACTTCCCCGGACGAACTCTTTTACAAAAAAGCTCTACTACTACTAACCGTTTTTTGGCGTATAGAATTCATTGTGTAGAAAAAGATCAGAGCAAATACGGGAAAATGTATTCCACTTCCAAAAGTCGTCTGTTCTTGCTCGTCTTATGACTTCTATCCATTTTTGTTTACCTTAGATTTTTTTTGGAAAGCTATAAGGTTAATTAACATGCCATTACATATTATATGCAATTACCTAAAGCGACGTGCTTAGCAATGTTTTGACGTAAATAATGCAAATTACAATTCTAAATCAATACGATACCCATCGATAGGCATCAGTTTTTTTTGCAGTCTGTACCGGACCATCCGTCATGCGTGAAGTCTTGTCAAATATTTCGTCGCTGTAGTTGGAAAACTAAATAAGAAATAACAACAACAAAACCAACATCGCGAGAAAAACGCGATTTACTGTTTTATTGCGTCAAAAATGGCAATAGCTTTTTTATCGTAACTAATTTTTCAGTCCGTGTTTTGATATGTTATAGATTGGTACTGTATCTATTTTCGAATTTAATGATAATACATTTTAGTTCTTTTGATTAAGAGAAAAAAATAAAAAAACGACTATGTATTTTTCCCTCGCCAAAGTTTTGAATAATTGAAATGATCTATTATTTACTTATTTGAATATGACAATCCTATCCATGGGTATAGATTTATATAATATTAAAATACATTTTAAAATAAAACCAACTTATAATCATTTCTTTTTATCAAGACTGAATATTAGAAAACTACTGAAACACCTACATTATTTTAGCAGACTTATAAATTCAAAGTAAGTGACATAACAAACTTATCATACGACTAATGCTTATAAAATCAACAAAATAAAAAAAAATTGTGGAACACAATAATTCTAAGTATCAAAAAGAAAAAGGTATGTCGACTAAAATTAAAACTATCTACGAGCATAAACTTGTGTCTGTTAACTTTCATTCAGAGTGGGGAACATTGAGATAATGTCCTGGGGCGTAGTCCTCCTTGTCGCTCGTCCTCTAGTGCAAGACGTGTCCATCGACATGTATGGGCCATCATAACCATGCAATAAAGTCGATTTCGCAAAATGTGTTACTTATGTAGTTTTCCTACCACACGACGATTTATAAGTTTTTTATCAATTGATGAAAATTATATTACAAAACCTTTACTTACGAATGAAATGCGATGCCTGAAGCTTTATTTGTATTTCTTGTGTTGTTTGCACTTGCAGAAAAGCACAGGAAGGCATTGTATTACCAAGGTATCTAATTTTGGTATTTTTCAGCATAGCTGTCACTCGTTGCCGTGACAAAGACTGACTGAAGCGAAGTATACTAGCTAGGTCTGTTTAGAAGCTTCAAAACTATCGTTCCCTAAGGCCCGTCCATTCATTTTATTTACGTCGATGATATCATCGACGTAAATAAAATTACTTTGGTCGAAGTGTCATATTCAGTTTGTTCTTTTGTTTTTTTTAGAAATAAATTATCATTATCATTACATAGGTATATAATGAAAGGGTAGGCAAAACCTAAGGAATGTGTTATTACTGGAACAAAGCGTTAGCCGAGTCAGTCCTCGGAAGCAATGGCGGCGATGAGTTCACCATTTGTCACGTCTATATTCCACGATGATGCAACCCACTGTGAAAAGAGGCCCACTAAGGATCTGCCTACCCCTTCGGGGACAAAAGCGTGTGTCTATGTATGTATGTATGTATGTATGTAGGCAAACCCTCAACGGGCTTCGTCAGCGTGAGTCACACAATCGCAGGAATATAAACGTGACAAGTGGTGAGCTTATCGCCGCCATTGCTGTCCCACGTCATACAAACACGGCTTGCGCTTTTGATTATAATTACATACTACAAGATATCATTACTGAACTAGAAGCGAGTCACAAGTAGTTGCAATCCGGTAAAAGACCTAGAAACGATGTAGATCAATACCAACTGGTATAATATATACTCGTTTTACCATAAATTTGCATTAAGTGTAATCAGTATAAGGGTAAGGGTAGGGTAAGGGTGCCGGTGAAATTACAGGCACATGAGACTTTTCATCTTTATGTCTCAGGGTGGCGGGCGCAGTGCAATGAAACATAGGGTGCGTCCTAGGTGGACGTGACCTATGAGGTAATGCACTGTTCATAGGCAGAGGTTACCACTTAACATCAGGTGGGCCATCTGCTTGTTCCGTCATTCAGTAGTATAAAAAAAAAAAAAAAAAAAAAAGTATATTAAACACATATATAGTTTTGAGGCCTAATTAACATTGTTACAATAATTATTAAATATGTATTGTGCTTAGTAATGTATCTAGTTCAGGGGGGCTACTATGAGCTCTTATATCCATTCAGTTCAAAAACTATTCAGTACAAAATATCGTTTCATCGTTGACATTTTTCATCGTTGAATAACTTTAATTGCAGAAGTCTGTAGACCCTCTGCGATTGTGCCTTTAAATATAGTTGCGGACATCAAGGAAACAATATTTTTTACTGAATAGTTTAACAACTGCATGGCAATAAGAGCTCATAGTAACCCACCAGGTAGCCCCATCCCTAGCCCGAGTTAATCTTCTACACGTCAGAAATGTGACAGCGCTTCATCTTATGTATTATAGTAATATTTCCCTTCACTTCAGTATAAGTACGTATGTATATTATATACTAGCAGCGCCCAGCGGTTTCACCTGCGTAAGTCTCGATCCCGTGGGAATATCGGGATACAAATGTGCCTATGTGTTATTCCGGGAGTCCAGTTTTTGTAACATTACAAAATTATTATAAAAACTTCTAGAACATTCGATACTCACACATAGAAAGTTGTTGACAAAAAACTAACGGACAAGCATTACTCACACATGCACACAGCCATGTTGGTTACATCTCACGCACACATACACGTTGTTGACAACTAGGCTCACCTATAAAATGGCAGGCGCCCTTACGCCCGGCCCTTTTCAAACTCAGACAGAGCAATCAATAACACATCTATATTCTTCCACTACGCCCAATTTTGGGTCCAACTCTACGGGTCGAACCTTACGGTTGGTGGCTTCACAGCCACCAACCGGACTCACCAGCTACCTGCTGTCTACCAGCTGTCTCCAGCCCTACCTGCTGCTACCAGCCTGCCACGAGCCACCTCGCAGACAAGGGGCGCGCTCATCACCATGACGCCTAGACCACGTGCTTCCGATCTGCAGCTCACAGGACAGTACCGTGGAGAGTCCACACCTGTTCTTGGGTTCCGTACTACGCGTGTGTCCAAGTGTTCTTTTCTACAAGCGTGACCTTTTGAGACCTATTCTACTGCTGAGATTAAAACTCTCTTCAATCAAACCCCGTAACCCAACAGCATCTGCCTTCACTGCTCGGAGACAAGCCTGCCCTCCCGGCCTGAGACATCTAATTCTTGAGCTGGCACTCGGAGGTGGAGTCTGTCCCCGTGGAGGGGATCTGTTGGTAGGTGTCCACGTGACAGTGGCGCCCAACTCTCTTTAAAACTCTCTTTCCAACTCTCTTTACAATTCTCTCTTTACTACCATAAGAGATATATTCACTATACCTATTCCGGCCCATATCAACATGATAATGGTGCCCTATTCATTCTCAATCTCAGTCTCAAACTTATGTCTCATACCAATTTTTGTCATTTACAAACGCTTGGTAAAAACTCGGAACAACATACCTACAAGAACAGAGGTGTAAGCTCGCCTTTATTGCATCGTGGCGGTATCATAATAATAGCTACTAGAAATTATTATTGTACCAAAGCTAATAATCTATTGTCTAATTGTGTATAATTCTTTACAGCTATATCTATCTGTGTATACCTATCTGTGTGTTACTGTGTAATTCTAACCATTTCTGTGTACCTACCTACATTATTGCGTAAACAGTGCTAGTTCGTCGTAACAATGGAAACTAAATATCTAAAATGTAGAATCTCACTCAAACGTTCATCTGGTCTACAAACTAGTAGATATGAACGGAAACTATCATAAAGGATATTAAACTCATTCACAATATAGAATAATATTTGCCTACTTATCTACCTAACTAACAATCTATATATCTATGTATCTATCATGCAATTTCATTGATTCACTAAGCTTGACTTACAACTGACCTTGACACTAGAATGTTGGAAATAGTAAACAACACTAGAACAATCTACCTACTTATAAAATACTAATACTATCAACGCGTGTGCGTGTGTGTGTGTGTGAGAAACACTGACCTTAAATACTTCTTTTACATACTTATAATAAACATGATAACTTAAAATCTAAATCGTACCTTCTTACGAGTTCCCTAAAAACTAAACTAAACTAAACGTAAACTTAAAGGTTAACTTAAAATCTATACTATTCCTTTTTCTAAAACTAAACTTGAAACTAGAAACGTAAAATCTACATCGTAGCTACCTACGTAAACACTAAAATCTTAAAATCATAACTAAACTAAACGTAACTTTAATCTACACTAATCGTAATTCGTAATCTATACAAATACTTTTACCTAAACTAGCTATAAAACTGTAAACTACTTTGAACGTACCTACCAACGAATCATCTAGAAACTAAACTACCTACTATCTACTTGATAAAACTAATCCTACGTGTGAGTGTGGGTCGACTAAAGACTTATTACCTATAACCTAGTTAACTTTGAACTAGAAAATAACTTTACCTACATTCTAAAGACTAAACTATAACCAAATAAAACTATACTACCTAAATGCTTATTCAATCTATGTGCGAGGCGGTCTTGAGTATGTTATTCATAAAAACTTTCCAACGCAACAGGGGTCAACAAACCTAAAATGTTGCGAAATATACTTTCTTGCCGAGACCCTACATCTCTGGCGGGATATCTGCATTTTTCTCCCAAGGGACTAAACCTTTGGTGGAACAAACGGAGCGGGTCGTGACTCCGATATAAAAAAAAGCCATCACTAAATGCTAGCTTACTATTGCCTATAGTAATCTATTTTATAACATACTCATTTCAGACCTCACGCAAGAATTAAATCTAAGAAAAACAACTAACTAGATAACTAACTATGTATCTATATCTATATTAAGTATGTATGAGTATCTATATCTAAAATCTATAATTCTGAAAGCTCATTAAAAACCAGCAAACTATGTACTACTATATAAATACTAATAATCTGTAAACCTACAAAACTGCTATAAAGCTAGCTACTAAAAAAAAAAAACAAAATACAATATGTTGATGGCTACAACATCACATTACGTCACAGGCATCGTCACTGTTGACCGGTAGAATCTTCCAGAAAACTACCTACTATAAACTGTTTGTCAAAACAACACGCTGTCTACATACCTACCTACCAACATTCCTTGGCTAAAACTCTCTGAAATGAATTTCTTATCTAACCTAAACGATCAAATGACCAATTAACCTACCTACTTACATTTGCAAAAGTAGCTATTCGCTAAATTATGAATGATTTAGTCTGATAATCACTTACTATTGCCTAATTCTAAAACCTAAGCGAATAGAAATAATATGTTAGAAAAACTCGCTAAAGAATAAAGCCTTACCTACACTAAACTTTTACTAAGTACAACACTTTAATCTACGTATTTTATGTACCTAATCAATTATGTATAATACCTTTTATCTAACTTATGTAAAACATATAAGGACACCTAGTCCCCTAAAAATTGCAAAGGAGATCATAAAATATAATTAAATACCTTGCTGTACTATCAAACACTTATTTATCGTTGAGGTACTTAAAAATACAATACTTACTAAAGACCTCAACTACTTTATCAAATAACGGAAAATTCTCACTTAGGTATATCTTATTAAATACTATCCTAAAAAAAAAAACATTATCAGAGTTTGATTAAGCCATAATTCTTAACATCTTTCCTATTCATTACAAACACATTAAAATAGGTACTTGAGCGAACATTACTGTCACTCATGCCTGACCTACTTACCTTATGGTCTGCCAGGAATGCATAGTTCGTAAACAACTCACGCGTGTCTTATTTAACAGAAACAAAATTGTTAGAATATTAATTAAAATATTTATGAGAAATCTAACTTAAACAAATTAATTAATGCTATTTATTTAAATATTTAATCATTACTTAAAATCACAAATTATTATCTACTTATTCATCTACATTCAAACCCTATTAGTACTAATACAAACAGATAACTAAAATATTCCTGCCTACCCCTATGATATCTTGTTGCAGTGATCTACAGCTACTAAAAGTGACTATTCGATACTATTACTGCCATCTATGATTTCCAACAGGAAACTAAAGACATTAATACTAAACCTCCCCAACAGATGGCGGTTAAACAATATTGCTATGGCCTTCTATATTAGTAATAATGAACTAGAGATAACTTAAAAACTTTCTCAACAGATGTCACCATAAGTTCAGTACAAACAATAACTTCGTAAAAATATTTTTTTAATCCCATTGATAAAAGTAATAAACATAAACAATTAGAATAAATTCAATAAATAATATGAAGACAAGTAAACACAAAATAAAATAAACTTGACTTAATAATAGAAAACACTTACCTATTTAAGAACTTGCATTTACTTAATACTTTTTTTTGGATGACTTTAAACTTCCTTAATAATTTTTTTTTTTTTCTCGATTAGCCTTTAAACTGAAACTCCAACACATAGAGCGACATACAGTATCATAAACAACAGTCACTATTACAAACACTCACTCACTTACTCAATCACTAAAAAATTTTTATAGAGCTAACACTACATTTTTTTTTAATAGAGCAAACACTTATAATTTTTAGTAACGTAGATCTTACACTTAAATTTTTTTTTTACATAGAGCAGACACTTCAAATTTTTTTATTTTCCTTTTCACTTCTCATAGAGACATAGAGTCAACACTTACAAAAAAAAAAAAAAAAAAAAAAAAAATTTTTTTTTTTTGCTACTTCATCTACAAATAGAAACATAGAATCAACTCTTAATTTATCTTATACTCATACAACTTTAACTACAAATAGAACTATAGAGTTAACACTAAATATTTTCTTATCATAACTGTTATATTTAATAATTAACTTTAACTAATAATTACTTAAACTAAACCTATTAGAACACTCTAAGAAGCAATATGAGCGGTGAAAACTCATTTAAAAATAAGCCTCTAACAACAGAGCGGATTGCTTCAAAACTCTTTAAACAAGCCAATTCTGACTAGGATGCGGATTATGGCAAACATCTAAAATAAGCCTAAAATGCCAGCTTCTCTAAATTAATACTAATCAACACTTAACAACTTAAACTTAAACAACTCTACAATGATAGAGACACTTAGAATTAATATTAGAACATTAACTTACAGACAGACTAGTACTAAATAACACTTGCCCTTCTAAATGATAAAGCCTCTACTACACTAACAACTAAAACTCTTGTTGATATGAGTATATTTACACACTAAAGTAAATATATTCTAGTTGTAGCTTCTTAAGCCTTCTATGACTTGAGGCTAATGCGGGATGAATAAAAGATTGAAGTATGAAAGACAGTATGAATGTAGAGTCATCAAGAGATAGGTTGCAGTTCTAGCGGGTTTTATCAGGAAAAACCCTTTCTCTGGGAGGGGCGATACTGTAACATTACAAAATTATTATAAAAACTTCTAGAACATTCGATACTCACACATAGAAAGTTGTTGACAAAAAACTAACGGACAAGCATTACTCACACATGCACACAGCCATGTTGGTTACATCTCACGCACACATACACGTTGTTGACAACTAGGCTCACCTATAAAATGGCAGGCGCCCTTACGCCCGGCCCTTTTCAAACTCAGACAGAGCAATCAATAACACATCTATATTCTTCCACTACGCCCAATTTTGGGTCCAACTCTACGGGTCGAACCTTACGGTTGGTGGCTTCACAGCCACCAACCGGACTCACCAGCTACCTGCTGTCTACCAGCTGTCTCCAGCCCTACCTGCTGCTACCAGCCTGCCACGAGCCACCTCGCAGACAAGGGGCGCGCTCATCACCATGACGCCTAGACCACGTGCTTCCGATCTGCAGCTCACAGGACAGTACCGTGGAGAGTCCACACCTGTTCTTGGGTTCCGTACTACGCGTGTGTCCAAGTGTTCTTTTCTACAAGCGTGACCTTTTGAGACCTATTCTACTGCTGAGATTGAGACCCTTGATCAAACCCCGGCCCATAGCCGTCTGGCCTTCTGCCTGCTACTCTGGCCTTCTGCCTGCTACTCTGGCCCTCTGCCTGCACTTCTGCCTTCAGCATAATACTAAAGACTCTAAGTTTAACAATCCATTCAGTGACCTTATTGTTAGTATTTTAAGTTTAATATATGTATAAAAATGTCCTAATCGTTTTTCTACCTACTCCTAGCTCTTCTATCAGGTAGGATAGGAACCTAAAACCTAGACTACCTACCTGTCCACGGCTGCACCGTGACAATCTCCATTCTAAATTTCATGCAAATCCGTCTCGCCGTTTCAGCGTAAAGAAGTAACAAACACACACACACACACACAAACTTTCGCATTTATAATATTAGTGTAGGATTTGTATACAGGGTGTAACATAATACTATAAGCCCGGGGAGGGGGTCACATCATGGTGAAAAACTTTAATTCTACGACTTTTTAAATTTCGAAGTTTTTCATTCATGAAATACCTCTTAAGAATCCTGAAATTCCTCCAAAAACGTACGTAAAACAACATGAGAACGTTACAGTACGCTAGGGTACCTTGCGTGGGGCTGCCTCATGTTCTGTTAGGTACATTTTATGGAGGAATTTCAGGAATTTCTAGAGGAATTTCAGGATTTTTACGGGGCACTTCATGAATGAAAAATTTCGAAATTAAAAATTTCGTAGAACTAAAGTTATTCGCCATGATGTGTAGAATACTCACTCCCCAGGCTTATAGGGATATTATGTTACAATCTGTATCTTATATTTTACTAAGTAAGTACCCATCTATGGTATGTATGTATATATAGCAGCGCCCCGCGGTTTCACCCGCGTAAGTCTCGATCCCGTGGGAATATCGGTATAAAAATGTGCCTATGTGTTATTCCGGGAGTCCAGTTATCTCCATTCCAATTTTCATGCAAATCTGTCCAGCCGTTTTAGCGTGAAGAAGTAACAAACACACACACAAACTTTCGCATTTATAATATTAGTGGGATTATTTTAAGTAGAGTTTAGATATTTGTGTCGATACTTATTATTTATTTGTTTCTTCACTTCTTTTGCAAACTATTTAAATTTACATACACCCCCAGCCATTATTCCAAACTTATAAATTTCTCTCCATCCAAAGGTTGTCTGAAAGAAATCGCTTCCGAGCGATACGACAGTCCATTGTAATTATAATTACTTAGATAAGTTTTGTTTCTTTTTTTATTTGATAAGGTGCACAATAACGTATTTTTGATTCTATTCTATTCGGAGGATCTCGCGGGTTTTCCACTAGTATATAACATAACACGCAACATTCATATACATAGTCCAGATCCCACACTAGGATTCCCTGTGTCGTGTGTATCAGGTACTACGAGTACCATGCTACCATAACACCCAGACCCGGAACTAATATTTACAGATCATATTATAAATATTTGAATCGAACAAGAATGAATTGTACCTGAATCTCGCATCTCAGCCGGATATGTAGGTATATCTATGACAGTGCTACCTTTAGATCGTTTGCAACGGCCTTTAGGTAGCTCAACTGTTTCAATTGTATTTTTTACAAGCTTTTATATAACTTGCAATGTAGGAATGTTTGTATAGGTGGAATCCATGTGGAATCTTGCAACTGAATTTTAAAGCAGTTATCCTCAACTGATTGAGCTGAAATTTGGCATACCTGTCATGTTCCGATGATAATACAACATGATGGTAACAGCGAGCTGATCTGATGATGGAGACGGAAGGTGGACATAGGCTCATTTTGATCAGCACACGGTTACGATCACAAATTTTATAAAAGCTTGTATTGAGAAAAATATTTTTCACAAAAAACTTATTTAATTTTGTACTTACTTATTTGTGTTAGAAAGTACCTAATTGATGTTATTGTTTCAGGCCGAGTCAACGGTGATGTGTTGACGCAAGCACACGAGCCACTCACCATCATGGACAATGCTCCAGACTACTCCACGAGGACCAAGCGAGGGATCCACCTATCCAAGTGTCTGGCTTCAGTCATCTTAGTCATATTCGCGCTCTCTCTGGTCACAGCTTCACTCTTAGTCTACAACTACGCAGCATGCCCTATAACAGATCAGTTAGCAAACGTTACAAAGTACGAGCTATGTCACTGTGACCAAGCAAAACTTCTGGTACTGCCACTCACAACGGAAAGTAGTAAAAGTGTCATACCTTTAGAAACGACGACTGTGGCTAGTGAAGTGAAACCAGTTGAACTGCGATTACCTACTACAGTTAAACCAGAGAAATACTATCTCAGTATTGTTCCGTATATTTTTGAAGGTAACTTTACGTTCGATGGTGTAGTGAGTATAGTCATAATTGCTATTAATACAACAACAGAAGTCACCTTTCATGGTGTTGAATTAGATTTGCATGAAGTGAGGTTGTATAGCAAAGATGATGGAAAAGAGATAAACATTTTGAGGAGAATAGAAGAAGCATCTCTGAATTTTCATACAATTACGTTGGAGAAGGCATTGGAAGCTGGAAGGCAGTATGTCCTAAACATAACCTATATTGGGTTACTGAACGATGACCTGCATGGATTCTACAGAAGTTCATATGAAGAAAAAGGTGTCAAGAGGTATGTTACAAATAAACTTACCTACTGTTCATTAAAATAATTTGTAACGGAAGCCTTATTAAGGAACTTGCTAAGCTCATAAGGATGTTGATGGTTTATCCCAAGTGGACGCTGACTTAAACTGTCCTTAATCTAGCAAAGACCACTAAACGAATTTCATCTAAACACGACGTTTTGTCGTCATAATCATCAACATCATCATCTATTTTGTAGTAGTAGAGCTTTTTTGTGAAAGAGTTCATCCGGGGAAGTACTACCACCATACCTATTTCTGCCGCTAAGCAGTAGTGCTCGCATTGCTGTGTTCCGGTTTGAAGGGCAAGGGTGCCGGTGAAATTACAGGCACATGAGACTTTTCATCTTTATGTCTCAGGGTGGCGGGCGCAGTGCAATGCCACATAGGTTGCGTCCTAGGTGGACGTGATCTATGAGGTAATGCACTGTTCATAGGCAGAGGTTACCGCTTAACATCAGGTGGGCCTCTTGCTTGATCCGTCATCCAAGTAGTATAAAAAAAAAAAAAAAAACACTGTTGGACGAGGCCTTCCTGCCATGGAGATTTGACATAATCACCTAGCGGGTTGGTAGATAGTTGGGTTGGGTTGGTGGTTGGGTAAGATCAGTGTTAAATTCTTCTGTTGTAATCCCTTAGTGCGGCTTTTAATACATCCGTGAGAGGAGACGGAAGGGTCTATTCTCAGGCGCTGTCTCCACGAGCGACTGCATCGCGATGAGTCCGCGCTCGCGCGTACAATTATCGCCGCAATAACATCGCCATGTGGAGACGCGTTCATAGAAACACATGGCACGACGTTATATCGCCGCGATAACATCGCCGTGTGGAGACGCGTTCATAGAAACACATGGCACGACGTTATATCGCCGCGATAACATCGCCGTGTGGAGACGCGTTCATAGAAACACATGGCACGACGTTATATCGCCGCGATAACATCGCCGTGTGAAGACGCGTTCATAGAAACACATGGCACGACGTTATATCGCCGCGATAACATCGCCGTGTGGAGACGCGTTCATATAAACACATGGCACGACGTTATATCGCCGCGATAACATCGCCGTGTGGAGACGCGTTCATATAAACACATGGCACGACGTTATATCGCCGCGATAACATCGCCGTGTGGAGACGCGTTCATATAAACACATGGCACGACGTTATATCGCCGCGATAACATCGCCGTGTGGAGACGCGTTCATAGAAACACATGGCACGACGTTATATCGCCGCGATAACATCGCCGTGTGAAGACGCGTTCATAGAAACACATGGCACGACGTTATATCGCCGCGATAACATCGCCGTGTGGAGACGCGTTCATAGAAACACATGGCACGACGTTATATCGCCGCGATAACATCGCCGTGTGGAGACGCGTTCATAGAAACACATGGCACGACGTTATATCGCCGCGATAACATCGCCGTGTGGAGACGCGTTCATAGAAACACATGGCACGACGTTATATCGCCGCGATAACATCGCCGTGTGAAGACGCGTTCATAGAAACACATGGCACGACGTTATATCGCCGCGATAACATCGCCGTGTGGAGACGCGTTCATAGAAACACATGGCACGACGTTATATCGCCGCGATAACATCGCCGTGTGGAGACGCGTTCATAAAAACACATGGCACGACGTTATATCGCCGCAATAACATCGCCGTGTGGAGACGCGTTCATAAAAACACATGGCACGACGTTATATCGCCACAATAACATCGCCGTGTGGAGACGCGTTCATAGAAACACATGGCACGACGTTATATCGCCGCGATAACATCGCCGTGTGGAGACGCGTTCATAGAAACACATGGCACGACGTTATATCGCCGCGATAACATCGCCGTGTGGAGACGCGTTCATAGAAACACATGGCACGACGTTATATCGCCGCGATAACATCGCCGTGTGGAGACACGTTCATAGAAACACATGGCACGACGTTATATCGCCGCGATAACATCGCCGTGTGGAGACACGTTCATAGAAACACATGGCACGACGTTATATCGCCGCGATAACATCGCCGTGTGGAGACGCGTTCATAGAAACACATGGCACGACGTTATATCGCCGCGATAACATCGCCGTGTGGAGACGCGTTCATAGAAACACATGGCACGACGTTATATCGCCGCGATAACATCGCCGTGTGGAGACGCGTTCATAGAAACACATGGCACGACGTTATATCGTCGCGATAACATCGCCGTGTGGAGACGCGTTCATAGAAACACATGGCACGACGTTATATCGCCGCGATAACATCGCCGTGTGGAGACGCGTTCATAGAAACACATGGCACGACGTTATATCGCCGCGATAACATCGCCGTGTGGAGACGCGTTCATAGAAACACAGGGCACGACGTTATATCGCCGCGATAACATCGCCGTGTGAAGACGCGTTCATAGAAACACATGGCACGACGTTATATCGCCGCGATAACATCGCCGTGTGGAGACGCGTTCATAGAAACACATGGCACGACGTTATATCGCCGCGATAACATCGCCGTGTGGAGACGCGTTCATAGAAACACATGGCACGACGTTATATCGCCGCGATAACATCGCCGTGTGGAGACGCGTTCATAGAAACACATGGCACGACGTTACATCGCCGCGATAACATCGCCGTGTGGAGACGCGTTCATAGAAACACATGGCACGACGTTATATCGTCGCGATTCTCTCGCTCGTGGCGACAGCGCCTTAGGCCGAACACACCATATCTATTTGTCGTCATATCCTCCCAAATTACGTGATCCAACCTTAGAGGAGATGATATCACTTTTTAAATGTCTAGATAGCACATTAACCCTCTCCAGCTAAAAGCAATGTAATTCACCAAAACCACAAGCTTAATTTCGGAAACTTCCGCTATCTCTCCCAGTCACAATGAATTCAGATACGTGGCCTTTCCAAGGACGTCGCCGAAGTACAAACTAGCACTTATTCTGTGCCACCCCCGTAGTAACAAGTATATTAACTGTGCCGCCAAGGTCAGGCATCGACCTTAGAACCGTCTCTTGGGGCGCGAATTTACGCTACGTTGTATTATGTAAATGGGTTCTGGGAATCAAAACAACTGCTTTTCAGAGAATTTTCAGTACCTCGTAATGTTAATACATAAGTAGGTATTAAAATAAAATTAACCGATTTTTAGAGTTTTTTCACTTCAAAAAGCGATGGTAGCCTAACGGTTCAATAGTGCAACTCAGAATCCAACGATACCGGGTTCGATCCTAGGCTCCGCACCAATGACTTTTCTAAGTTATGTGTGGATTTTCATCGCTCTGTGCTTCGGAGGGCACGTTAAGCTGTCGGTCCCGGCTGTTATTGATTAATAGCAGTCAATAAGCCATGTCAAAGGCCCTCGGGCGGCTTGACAAACTCTGACACCAGAGGCCAGCACTACCTCATACGAAACGAAACGAACTTCAAAAATAATGTTTTTTTAAAAGCAGTTTTACAGCTAAAGAGACCGAATACATTTTTGGTGCGCATACATACTAACTCAAGTCTGAGAATGATCGTCCACCAAAAATGGCCTTTGGTTACCCTTGAGGTTTTTCAGTTTCGGCATTTCCATACAAAAATTTGTAATTCTTTGCTAAATCGTTGAGCTTGTTATTTTTAAAGCAGTCACAGAGAAAATAATACTATAGCTAGTATAGTATTATTTAACCGTTTTTTTATCGTATACTGCAGCTAGTGCAGTATACGATATATTTCAACGATATAGTTTACGATAGTTTCAAGTTGACACCTTTACCTGTTTCTGATAAAAAAAGGTCTGTCTATTGGTCTCGATAGACAAACAGACCTTAGAGCATTGCAGGCTTCCGCAGATAGACTACATAGTGTACTCATAATGGTGCTGTTATTTCCTGCTCAGATACGGAAACCTAAAACAGCTAAAAAGCGTGAGCATAGTACATGCAAGTACTTAACTTTGTTCATCACTAGCTATGGGTGCATTTCCTTGATTCCATTCAACGCTATACCGAAATGATTCCTTTGATATATCGATCACTTTGTTCAAGTGACTATATGCAGGAAAGCCTACGAGGTATAGGGAAATTGTGCTGTTTGTGTGCAAATCCACGCGACACATGACTAACAATGTAACTTTCGTAACATTAATATTAATTTCCCATTGTCTATTAAAACTGAATTGTATTACTGATGTCAAGTGTCGAATAATGTACAGAGCACCTATTATTGATGATAAAACGAACCAAACTGGTGATGTCCTACCACAATTATATGGAGGCTTCGTCTCAAGAGATTAGTTATAATAATAATAAATAATAATAAATAATGCTGGACAGTTCACACAACATTATCTAGACCCAAGCTAAGCAGAGATTGTGTTATGGGTACTAGATAACTGATATACTTAATACAATATATTACATAGATAGATATTTTTTATTATACATAGAAAATACCCAGAACACCCTGAACAAATATCTGCGATCGCACAAATATTTGTTCCGAGGCGGGAATCGAACCCGCAACCTCCTGCGTCGCAGGCCAACCTTCGCCCGCCGCGCCACAGAGGTCGTCAGAGGTAGAGGAGTACCTACCTATAATTCGTAGTAACACGTATAATCTCGCCATTCATTGTAACAATACTTAAAAAATAAAAATGTCCCGCATACTATCCATAACCCCACTTATACTTTCGCGTTTTAGTGCTCCGCCATTCGTCATAACATTAACTGAATTATGTTACTGATGTGAACTGTCGAATAATATTACAGAGCGTCTATTATTATTGCAATTCTGCCTAGAATGTGATCTATGTGGTATTAGAATTGCACACATTAACAGGCAGTCACTATAAAGTGGGTATTACGAGTACTGTAGGTACTCGTAATACCCACTTTATAGTGACTGTACTAGTAATACCAGTGGTCTGGGCCCAATTCTACTAAACCTAGTACTTATTCTTAGCTCAGGTAATGGCTTCTGTGCATTATTTGCAACAATTTAGCCAATGTCAAGTGATATAATTATTATAGTTTTATAGTCAAGTCGTACAGTCTCCGTCAAGTCCTCTTAAATCGTCAGTTTAAATTGTGGCAGAAAAACTGAGTTTTTACAGGAAAAAAAACACCATTTCGAAAAGACTCGCAATACACTCAAATTTCACTACATCACACATGTGCCATTTATCAAAGTTACACCAGTTAAAATGCCACTAAAAATACACGAAATAACTCGAAAGAACGCATTAAAATGTAATAAAATAAAAATGACGACGTTGCTTTTAAAAATGGCAGATTTCAACCCCACTAAACCTAGTATTTAAATTGCTAATTAACTGTCTCATACTTGTCACTTCTGACACTTTTGGCATTCTACATACTAAACTTCAGTGGTTTTTCAATTGCATTATAATTGTGACCATATTTTTTCGTAAAAATTTGAAGAATCATAAATTTAGCGGACTACCATTTTTCATGACAATTGCAATTGAATTGTAACTGCATTTTAGAAGAATGGTTTTTCTTAAAAAAATAGTAGAATAGGGCCCCTGTATCACACACATTTGACTAGCAATGATATGTACACTCGGAGCAAATGAGCCACCGGTGGCTTTGGCCGGTTTCTCATTTGCGTCGAGGGCGCGAGGCTATAAACTAAGTGAGGGTGATAGCCGGACGGAGCGGCACATCATGTCAGTGGTGAGTGTGAGCGTTTTGAGTAACCCGTGGCGGCTACAAGTGGCGAGTCGCAGACAGTGCTGTAATTTAGATAATAAGTAAGTAATTAAGTCGCTGGCCACCTGTGGCTGTGGCCGGTGGGTCGTTTGCACCGGGTCTAAGTACATACGTATTCGTGATGCCACACCTAGGATCTCCTGTATCGTGGGTATAATTAACTACAGTACCATGGTACCACAACACCTAATAAAACCCGTAACAAATAAATAAATAAATAAAATAAATAAATAATGCTGGACAGTTCACACAACATTATCTAGCCCCAAGCTAAGCAGAACTTGTGTTATGGGTACTAGATAACTGATATATTTAATACAATATATTACATAGATATATATTTTTTATTATACATAGAAAATACCCAGAACACCCTGAACAAATATCTGCGATAGCACAAATATTTATTCCGAGACGGGAATCGAACCCGCAACCTCCTGCGTCGCAGGCCAAGCTTCGCCCACCGCGCCACAGCGGTCGTCAATATTTGCAGATCATTATTATCATTATTATTAAGAGCCTGTGGTGTCCCACTGCAGCTTCCTTCTCTCCAGTCCTGTCTATTTTGGGCCACTATAGTATCTATTTCGTCTCTCCATCTTCGCCGCGGTCTGACACGAGATCGTTTCCCGTTCAGAGGCGTCCACTCTGTTATGGCCTTAGCCCATAACCCGTCTGACAATGTGGCAGACGTGGCCCGCCCAATCCCACTTCAATAAGTTAAGTTCATATAAGTTTAGCTCCTCTCTATACAAAGGTTGTCTGGAAGAGATCGCTTTTTAGCGATAAGACCGCCCATTGTACATTTAGTTTTTGTTAAATTTTTATGTGTTTATTTTAACTAGTTTGTAAGGTGTGCAATAAAGTATTTTCATTCATTCATTCATTAAATTTACCCGCTTTTTTGACATCCACGATTTGCAAATCATACATAACTCTATTTCCAGATGGATAGCAGTGACGCAATTCCAGGCTATGGACGCGCGCCGTGCCTTCCCGTGCTGGGACGAGCCGGCGCTCAAGGCACGGTTCACCATCAGCATAGCGCGGCCGAAGAACATGAGCAGTCTGTCGAATATGAACCTCGTGAGCCGAGAGAACCAGTGAGTATGAAAATTCCAAACTATGGACGCCCGCCGTGCCTTCCCGTGCTGGGACGAGCCGGCGCTCAAGGCGCGGTTCACCACCAGCATAGCGCGGCCGAAGAACATGAGCAGTCTGTCGAATATGAACCTCGTGACCAGAGAGAATCAGTGAGTACGACACATAATGTTCTTCGTTTTATTTACTGCCGTAGTCGTTCTCATTCTAAGCCGTTTTCTTCTCAAGATGATGAGATTTTAATTGATTTGGTTGCCCAGCGACCCTTTTTCGGGTTCCGTACCCAAAGGGTAAAACGGGACCCTATTACTAAGGCACCGCTGTCCGTCTCTCTGTCCGCCTGTCACCAGTCCGTGTATCTCATGAACCATGACAGTTATAGACAGTTAACTTTTGCTAAAAATCACCTAATTTGCCTGTACTAAGTTGAAATTTTCACCGACTGTTGCCACTATAACAATAAAGACTAAAAAACAGAATATCATAAATATTTAAGGGGGCTCCCATACAACAAACGTGTTTTTTTAACTGATTTAAAAAGTTCACACAAAAAATATATCCTATAAATAAGTTTTTAACCCCTATATTTTCCCAGACCTAAATCTTTCAAAAATTATGTGATGGTAAAATACAACTATGTTTTTTACAGCAAAACCCTCAAAAACTACATCTGGGACCACTACGCGGAGTCATTGCCGATGTCTACGTACTTAGTTGCGTTCACCGTCACTGACTTCCACAACATGAGCACCAACAACTTCTCGGTGTGGGCTCGCAAGGAAGCCTTGCCTTCTGCAGCGTTCGCTCTCGAGATCGGACCCAAAATACTCAAGTTTCTGGAAGAGTACTATAAGATTAAGTTTCCGCTGCCGAAGATTGACATGATAGCGCTACCGGACTTCAAGAATGGTGCTATGGAGAACTGGGGTCTGCTTACCTATAGGTTAGTTTTGATTGTCATCGCTAAGTGTACCGCCATATCTGCGGAACGTACGGCGCCGATCGTTCGGTTCAACACGCTCGTAGTGTCTTTCAAGTTCCATATGACACATCAGTAGACCTAGTGTGGGCATCGCAGTTAAAACGCGTTTACGCGACCACCGCGTTGGTTGAGTAATCGGTAAAATTAAGGTATACAACAAGTATACTTTACAACAATACGTGCCGTGAACTGTCAAAAATGTCACTTACACTCGCAAAACTGGGGAAACCCTAGAGTAAACGCGCGACTTGGAATAAGCGTTTAATTTACGAGACGCCAAAATTGACGTTAGAAACTAACACTCACACAAAATGATTCATTAACTCGCCGCTAGGGGCTCTGTACATTTCTTCATACAAACTGCGCGTAAAACGCGGTCTTGGTAGAGCGCGTAAACTTGTAGCAAAAAGTCGCACTACGGCTACAGCGGAAATTACGTCGCGTTCAGCGTAGCGCCGAACCTCCCATCGAGCGATTATTTCAGCTAAAACGCAATTTGCAACACTGCGAACGTATTGAACCGAACGATCGGCGCCGTACGTTCCACAGATGTGGCGCTACACTAACTTGTACACATTTAATTTTGTTTATCAAACTAATGACGTAGCGTTTGATGTGGGTAAGTAGAAAACCATCTTCTGACTATTTGTAGAGCCTGAATAGATAAATAATAAATAAATAAATAATGCTGGACGGTTTACACAACATTATCTAGCCCCAAGCTAAGCAGAGCTTGTGTTATGGGTACTAGATAACTGATATACTTAATACAATATATAACATAGATAGATATTTTTTATTATACATAGAAAATACCCAGAACACCCTGAACAAATATCTGCAGATCGCACAAATATTTGTTACGAGGCGGGAATCGAACCCGCAACCTCCAGCGTCGCAGGCGAAAAACAATACGTAATTTCAAACCGAAAGCGAAAAGCAAAGTCTATCTATGTTAAAAAAATAAAATAAAACTATGCATGGGTACCAAATTTTAACATCGGCTTAGCAGTTACAGCTTGATTGAGTAACAAAAATACACGCAAATTTTTCCTTAGTGGGACTAAGGAAACTGTATTTTTTATGTAACATCAACATTAATTTTTTTTTTTAAATCTGACTGTTTTGTTAAATTGTGGTTTCCATTTATCATAACTGGATAAAAATCCAATTTGCATAACAAATGGCATTTCAGACCAAGGGAGGCAATCTAACTAAAGAAATAAGTGATTGATGGTCTGATGTTTCATTACCACCCGCCATCGAGCAACGCAGGCCTCCTTACCGGAGGGGAGACGCCATAGAGCTGTCAACCGATACATATTTATTCAGAAATTTTTGGGGGGGGCTTCACGCACTCACTTACAGTTTAATGCACACTTTTGTAACCAGTCGTTCTATCGCTATAAACGCACACATCTATAAACAGCAACACATCAAAAATCTTTATACACACATAGATGCTTTCTGTGTACAAACATCATGTTATGTCACAAAATTGACAGTAACACCCGTTCTAGGGACTTCCAGCACTCAAGTCGATAAATTAATAGTATCGATAACTTATTGGTAGGAACTTACTTTGCCTACTGTATATATTCTGTGCTACCATCAAGGGTCATTGAAGGGATTTAAGGGCGGCTAGGTATGGGGGGAAGGGTTGAACGCTCTCTGTGAAGGAGGAGTTCCGGAGTTGTTATCGAGGATAACATACAGATCATTTTGTGGATCACTATGAAATTTTAGATTAGTAAAAGGTAGTAGTAGGCTGGAGAGAGAGGGGGTAAACGCGGAAACTTAGAGTATAGAGAAAAAATCAAGAAAATTTTGAGTACCCCAGGTACAACCACTAGCTCATGGGATGATTAGTTCTTGGGAAAATTTAATTAGAATTTTGTTCAAAGCATACAATAATTTCATACAACTACGGGTCGGCAAGTCAAAAGAGACGAAAGGAAAGGAAAGGAAAAAACGCTTTACTTAGCTGCCGTCATCCTTCTAACCTACATAATCCATGTCGGTTCTGGCCACGAAATATACGATGTATTATATCTGTCAGTCACTGTTATTGTCAAAAACCAAAAATCATGATCCTAAGTGCCAAAAAACTACATTAGTCATTAAAATGTAAAATAGTTTTTTTTTTACATTTCAGGCATAATTATCCCACGTCACATGGGATCCTAGTGTGGGATCACAACTATGTAGGTATGTGTTGGGTGTGTTAAGTTATGTTAATGTTAAACAATGGTAGGTAAAGTAATACTTAGCGCTTTACCTAGTGAACAGAATATCGCGTTGAAAATATTATACCTAGCAATTTTTTTTTAATTCTTTGGTCAATCAAAGAATAGGATTTGAATAGGAAAATCCCACGACACAGTACGGACACTCATGACACGACTTTTCTTGAAAATGAGTAAATGAGTTCAAACTGGGAAATGCTTTTGTTAATTTATCGTGATCACGTATCCCACAACCTAGGTAGGCATGCAACTTTTTACGAAAAACTATCACACCTCTAGATTTGTAATATCACATAGTAATTTAAATTCATGTCAAGATGTCATTCCCCTCTGGCTATGCACAATTTCATTTGGGCATACGCGTTAGTAAAACTGGTTTCGCCCGATCATTAGGGCGAGCGAAGCGAGTCCTCTACTATCCCATGCAATTTTGTGGTACACTTAACGAAAAAATTATCCGTTGTAATTTAGCATAGTAATTTAAATTCATGTCTTTGTTTAAATATAAATAATCACGGAAAAAAAGCTTGCTAGCCCTCACCAAGCATGTTTTGCTTTTGCTAGTAATAAAATTGTATCATGATGGGCCGATTGCTCTGTCAGACTGAACCGATCGTGTGACGCATAGAGTAAAACAGTGTGACAGTGCTACAAATACTGAAATGTCGAATCGTTACATTTTCAGCTCTAAATCAAGGTCTGGAACATCGAATTTACGAAAAGATGGTGTTTTCTTTCACATTGTACCTTAGTGAATTTCATTATATATATAAGTATATTTATTTTTATTTTATTTTTTGATGCTGGACACAGTTCACACAAGATTATCCAGCCCCAAGCCAAGCACAGCTTGTGATATGGACTAGATAACTGATATCCCTAGTACAGTACATTACATAGATATTTATTTTGCATTAACATAGAAAATACCCAGAACACCCTGAACAAATATCTGAAGATCGTACAAATATTTGTTCTGAGGCGGGAATCAAACCCGCAACCTCCTGCGTCACAGGCGAACCTTCGTCCACCGCGCCACAGAGGTCGTCAACTTATGGTATAAAATGAATAATTTCAAATTAAAATCATAACAGTTACCTACCTTGTTACATACCAATACCTTCATGGTGATTGGATTAACGGTTAGAAAGTTAGGTTAGGCTAGGCTATGGCTCCCGAATAATATAAATCAAATTTCAATAGCTTGTAAAACATATTAAACGAGCATTTATTTTATCGATAAATAATCTACTTTATTATTGAGGCACATCACTAATTTAGTTGTATAAAAGAAAACACGGGCAACTCACATACAGAAATTTTTGAGAAATAAAAAAAACTGTTAAATGAGCACACAGCTGTTTCAGTGTGCATTGAGGCAGTTATTGTTAACAGTTGCTTATTTAATATAAAAAAAATTAGGTTTACCAACAGTCTACACATGTATGTCGGAGAGAGAAGTCATATGATGAATCTGGAGAATAGATCTACTGAGATTGAAGGCTTATAAACACCATGTGTACGGCTGCGAACAATCGTATTCTGTCGTGTCGCGCCACCCAAACGAATGCGCCCGAGTCTTGTTTACGCAAAGACGCAAAGCGATCGAAGCTCGGATATTATATTATATTATATTTATTATAAGGAAAACCAGCAGCACATGCATACTAAATAAATAAAAGAAGTTAAAGCAGAAGGCTATTAAAAGGTTTTCACGTTTAGAAATAATAATAGATACATAAAAAGAGAGAACAGGCTGAGTGGACTAAAAACTACTATAAACTACAATCTGGTATACAAAACACATAGCAGAAAAATAGAATAAAAAATAAAAAATGAGAGATACAAATGATGAATACATACAAAACAGAAAACAACAGTATAACTATAACAGTAAAAGTAAAACAAACAGTATAAATGAAGGAAACAGATATAAATAATAGTAAACAAAAAAAAAATAAGAACAAGAACCAAAAAAGTAAACCACACCTATCTCATGACGAAATTTCATCATCCTCCGCGGAGGGCGAGAAAAAGTCAGAACTGAGCCGCCGCCTCACGGAACCGACACTGGAGTAGAATAGGTCTAGACCTATTTGCTTAGATAATTTATTAAATTGGTTACCAACTCGCCATAAATAGGAGTTTTGGCGATAATTCGTTCTAACTATTGGTACATGAATAATCTCGTTATATCTAATTATTGTACGGGGAACAACAAGTGTTATTTTACTAAGAAGTTCGGGGCAATTAATATGATAATTAGTGATTTTGAGCAAGAAAAGCAGGTCACCAATTTCACGCCTTTTTTTGAGTGGCAGAAGGTGGAATTTACGACAAAGGTCAACATAGTTAGCAGAATTATACGGAACCTTAAGGCGAAAGCAAATAAACTTAATAAATTTGGTTTGAATACGCTCAATTCTGTTGATATAGGTATCATAACGTGGACTCCAAATTTGAGAAGCATATTCAAGTATGCTGCGCACGTAAGTGCAATATAAAATTTTAAATGTTTTACATCTACTAAAACTAACGGAGCTTCTCATTATAAAGCCTAAAGCTTTGGACGCTTTAGCAATGATGGAATCGATATGAGAGTCAAAGAGAAGTTTAGAATCATGCAGCACGCCTAGATCTCTCATAACCGTGCAATCCTGCAACCTCTGATTTTTTAATAGATAAACTGATTTGACTACAGTTTTTTTGCGAGTATATGTAATAGTAAAGCATTTAGACGGATTGAGATCTAGTTTATTACTAGCACAGTACGTGTCAAGTCGATATAAATCAGCCTGCAAGTCAAGCACATCCCGAGGAGTAACTATAGTCTTAAAAATCTTCATATCATCAGCAAATGAAAGCAGGTTACTGTTGACAAAACAGGAAGAGATATCATTAATAAATATCAGGAAGAGCAAGGGTCCTAGCAGTGATCCTTGGGGGACTCCACTAGGAATAAGAACCCAGCTGGACATATAATTATTAACAACAACAGCCTGCGACCTACTGCAGATGTACGACGAGAACCAACGGAGCAGATCCCCTCTAATACCCATACTAAATAACTTAAGCAACAGAAGGCTATGGTCAATCCTATCAAAGGCCTTGCTGTAATCAGTATAGATTACGTCAACCTGGCGACCATTATCCATTGACTCACTCAAGAACTCATTGAAAATAATAAGGTTAGACACAGTCGACCGCCCTTTAAGGGACCCATGCTGGAAGGGGGAGAAGTGCTGATGAAGCGCTGAATAAATCTGATTGTACACTATCCTTTCAAATAGCTTAGCAACTAAGCATAGCTTGGAGATAGGCCTATAGTTGATAATCTCACATTTAGAGCCCTTTTTATAAATTGGCGATACAAATGCTGCTTTCCAGAGCTTAGGTACGGCACTCAAAGATATTGATTTCTTAAATAAAAATGAAACAGGAATGTAAATTGACTTAGCACACGACTTGAGGAAGACAGGGCTAACGTGGTCTGGGCCAGCAGACTTGGATAAATCAAGGTTAGAGATCAATTTAAACACCTCATCAGGATCGATCTCAATACTGCCAATATCGCATTTCACAGCCTCTGAAGGGACTAATGAGTCAACGTTATAAGAACAGATGCCAGAGGGGACAAGAAAAGTAGAATGAAAATACTTAGAGAATGCTTCGCAGATAGATTCACCTGTAGCTACTGAAGCGTCTAAATAATTTAGATGTGAAGGTATACCATTTGATTTCGAGCGACTTTTTATGTAGGACCAAAACTTTTTTGGATTTTGTTCAATACTATTCTCAATGGATGACATATAATCGGCGAAGCATTTCTTTTCCAAGAGTTGGATTCGATTACGTAAAAGTTTGTAAGTGGCTAAGTCTGTAAGTCCACCATAAGTTTTATATTTCCTATAATGCCTATATTTTTCCTTAATTAATCTAATGAGTGCCCGGCTAAACCACTTAGGGTAAGAGCTGTCACTGACCAACCTAGACGGGACATATTGGTGTTTAAGCTGATCTAAAATCGAATAAAAAAACTCAACTGCTTCCTCGAGCGAACGCGAATCAAATTCAGCATTCCAGTCCATGTCCGCGATCTTGTTGTTAATAGATAAATAATCACCTTTGTTATAAGAATATTTTAAATAGGACTGAGATTTAAGGCAAGATACATTCAGAAAAGAGGCTCTGAGAAGAAAGGTTTGTGGTGTGGTTTGTGGATATAAAAGGAGCGTACGAAAGCGCCAGAGCTCATTATTACATCGGCGTTGGCAGAGTGCACACGATTTAATCAACAAAATACAAAATCAAGTTCAAAGTCAGTTTGAATAAAATCTTAGTGAAACCTCTTTTGAATTTTCCTCATTTGCACGAGACCCACTGGAAAGCCCCTAAGTTGCCTTTTGCCGCTCGGAGGGATCTTGAGGATCCGACATGCATATATGAACTATATACCTATCTTTAGCTACAGAAGAAACCAATGGGGGCTTTTCATTTAAGTTTTTTTTTTTATTCAATTTGGCTCAATTGATGGCCCTGACTCAACTGTGGTTGTCAAAATCAACAAATCCACCGTACCTCTGTTATTTTGTGTGATAGTAACAAAATACCACGAAAATATATCACTTCGTTGTTGACTTTTACATTTCACTTTATTTTTACAGTTAAGTACACAGCAGCGACATCTATTTTCAAGGGTTTATAGATGATTTGGTATGGCCGTGAAAACCCCTCATTATAGGCAAACACAACGTGCAAAGATTGTACAGTAACCTCACAATGGGCGATCAACGATTTTTTTAAAGCATCTTTATTTACTTTTAACTGAAAAGAGTAAAGTTATTTAAGTATGATCAATATTGCCGATTTTGATAAAATTAACCACGTAGTTTTATTCTTATTGTAAACTAGAAGCAACCCGCGATTTCACTCGCATAAGTTTTGATCCTATGGGAACATCTAAATAAAATTTAAAACTATTCCAGTGGTCCAGCTATCGCCGTTCTAAATTTCATCCAATCCTTAGAAAATTTAGCATTTATAATATTACAAACATACACACATACTCACGCCTGTTTCCCAGAGAAGTAGGCAGAGACCATGAATTTCCACTTGCTACGATCCTGGCATACCTGTTTCGCTTCATTCACTCACATCACATTCTTCATATATGCTCATTGGTTAAGGGCGCTCTTAGCCTGCCATTCTCCAGATCGACCCTGATCTATTCTGAATACCTTCACCGAGGTCTCCCCCTTCCAACTGTCCCATTCATGCTCATCTTATGAACTAGTTTCGTCAATCTACTATCATTCATCCTTTAACCAATAACCCAAACCATCCAAGCATATCTTTCTCAATCCTTGTCACTATACACGTGCTCTTTCATTTTACAATGCTCTCTTAACACACAGTTTCTTATTCTATCTCTCAAAGTCCACCATACATACTTCTCAAACCTCTCATCTTCAGTGCATTTATTTTACTTTCATGTTTATTCTGCCTTAGCAACTTTCGCAACCACCATACATTAGTTTTGGCACTAACATTCCTCTATGCACATCCAGTCGTGCCTTTTTGAATACGTTCCGGCTGATAATAAGGCGTTAAGTTCACCTGGTTTCCAGAATTTACTCTCATTTAAATATCATCTTCATGCCTGCCATCTCTTGTAATCAAAGTTCCCAAATGTACAAACTTTTTCATGTTACACTTGTTGTTAATAGTAGTGTGATTTAATTCTATTTCTTTAAATATAGTTACACATGACATTTACGTTGACATATCATCATACACCTCTGCGAGGCACAATTAATCCTTTTACCATACTGGTTCTTTCACCATTGGTCACTAGGCCCCTTTCAGGGACACTATATCTCAAGCTGGTTAGTGAACCAAGAAAGAGCCCGTGACACGAAGTAGTAGTAGTTAGTAGTTACCGGTTAGTTAGTGGTTACATAGCCATCAAATACAAATACACGTTATTCCACATGTCACATTTTGTCGAACGTGTTTAATGAATTGTATTTAGTAATCAAGGATATTAAGTAATCATCCACATCTTGGCTTACTGACATTACACGTTATATACATGTTTACGTCAGCAGAATAAATCCTGAAATGCACATTGATGTATTATACACATTTATATCTACGCTTTTGGTCACTTTTATGTCGCCCCTGTGTCTCACGATTAAGTGGAGCTCGATTGACGAGCGAGCAGGGCAGTCGTAAGGGAATTGGCTTTCATTGCGAATAAATCACGTAACTTGGCAGTGATTTTAGAGTAATGAATGACCAGTGTACTGAAGTGCAGTCGCAGTGAAGAGTGAACCAGTGTTATTGAATAAAATATTCACGGTTTGTTTTGTTAAACCGTTCAGTTTTATTATTTTATCCTGAACACGAACTCAAAAATTACAAAATCTGAGATGGCCACTTTTGTTTATATACGGCTTAATTTTACTTGGTCAATTTTCATGCAATAAGTTATAATAATTTAATTGAAATTCAGGTACATGTGAAAGGAAACACTATCTTTTTGTAAATTTGATGATCCAATCATTTTTTTACAGCATAAAACTGAACAATTCGGCATTTTTCTTAGAGCACTATCTCCCACGCGAGTCGATTCAGTCTGACAGAGCGATCGGCGACAGCTAGTTTTTTATAAGCTGTATGCCCTCGAGGGCATTCAATTTAGAGGGGAACTACAGCGGGGAATGCCTTTGATGGCGTCTCCATTCCGTGTTGCTCGATGCCACCCGCAGATCATAAATTATTTCCATCATCTCTCAGTGGGGTAGGTAAAGAAGGCGTTTACAGAAGGCGACTTTTATCAGCTATACAAACGCATTGCAGCAGTAATGAGGGGTTTTTACAACCGTTTCACATCAAGCTTAGACCCTTGAAAATAGATGGCGCCAGCTCTGTACTTAACTGTCAAAATAAAGTGAAATGTCAATGTCAACAACGTAGTGATATATTTTTGTGATATTCACACAAATGCACAGAAAAATGCATTTGTTATTTTGATAATCACATTTGAGTCAGTGCCATCTATCGAGCCAAATCGAACTACTTTTTTTAATATGAAAATTAAAAGCCCCTCATTTAATGTTGTCACGCGACTATTATCGCGATGTAGACGCGCGAAATGCGCTGCTCAAAGTCGCCCTGTGTAAACACCCCCTAGGGTTTTGTTTTATTATAGTTCGGTGTGTTCGTGACTCATTTTGACGTAAATTGAGCGTTTATTCGAAGATTTATTTCCAATTTGTTATTTAATTTACGTCTCTCACTGATATTTGAAATTGTTTCGCAACAGGACTCGTATACAAATTGGTTTTAACAAGTAATTCATTTTGTAAAAATTTATAAACCCTCATGCAATGAAACGGCAGAACCGATTTTGATCAAACATAGCTAAGAACACTCCCGGCAAAGTAACCTTTCAAACAAAAAAATATCGAAATCGGTTCATCCATTCGGGAGCTACGATGCCACAGACAGACACACACACACACATACACACACAAAGACACGTCAAACTTATAACACCCCGTCGTTTTTGCATCGGGGGTTAAAAATTGTCTGACCTAATTTTTTGTTTGTGTTCATGAAATCGTTTGCATTGTGGTAAAATAATCTTATGTGAACAAATGCATCCACATTTTCTCCGTTTTCTACAATAATGCAATACCAAGTATTTTATATTTAGTTACAAAGTACCACGAAGGCCTTTATTGGAAACCAAAGTCTCATGTGCCTGAAATTTCACACAACACTCTTCAAACTGGAACACAGCAATGCGAGCACTACTGCTTTGCGGCAGAAATGGGTATGGTGGTATTACTTCCCCGCACGAACTCTTTCACTAAAACGCTCTACTAGGTATAGTCCGCTCGGCGAAAATGGTGGAGTTGACTGCGCATGTTTACATTAGCGCATTCCCTATACAGACCCAAAAAATAACTTCTGCACATTGAAGGTCAGCACTCGGTACTCGTTGCGCGACCTTTACTATCAAATCACAAATTAGTATATTTATTTTAATTATTTCAACTACTCCATCGCTTTTCCAGGGAAATAGCAATGCTGTACGAAGCTGGAGTCTCCGCCACATTCGACAAGGTACACGTGGCGCAGGTGGTGGCTCACGAGATCGCGCACCAATGGTTCGGGAACCTGGTGACGCCTTCCTGGTGGCGAGATCTCTGGCTCAACGAGGGCTTCGCTACCTACGTGGAGTACGTCGCTGTTGATGCTGTGAGTTCATAAACTGCCGCGGTCTATCTTTGATTGCAATGGACTAATATACCACCAGCCATGGCTCCAGGTGGGTTACCATGAGCTCTTATAGCCATTCAGTTCAAAAACTATTCAGCACAAAATATCGGTTCCGTGATTTCCGCAACTGTATTTAAAGGCACAGTCGCAGAAGGTCTTTAGACTTATATTTTTTTCTGAAAAGTTTTTGAACTGAATAGCTTTAAGAGTTTATGGTAGCAAAATAAAAACCGTAGAACCAAAAAACTTTACAACAGTTGTCGGTTCTGTGGTTTATACTTGCTGAATAAAAGTTCTTGAATGGCGACCAGGAAAGAAGTCACAGTTTAAAAAGCCTCGCATATCAATGGACCGACGACATTTAAAAGTCAGAGGAAGTCGGTGGATGGCTTAAGACCATTCGCTTTAGCATACTACGGGGAAGAATACTAAAAAAAAAAGTTTTAAAACACGTTGCAAGCATCCTAGAAGCGTTTTCTTCTGTTTGGTTGGAGTGAAGTTTCCTTTATGAATCGCTTGTTGACATCAAAATATATCCGTCGGTTATGACTGTTGTTTTGTAATACCATTGTGTTGAAGAGATTATTCGACACCTTCCTCAGTGGCCATAATTAAAAGAATAAAGAAAAAGAAGAGATTAATCTGCCAAACTGCTTCCAGGTGCTCAATATGTGCTCAATATACTGAGCAAATTAGCACAGTATGACTGCGGTAATCCTAAGCAATCGCTGCCAAGCATGCTGGAGTGTTCCTTTTTTTACTTTGTTTTTGTTGAATAAGCAGATGGCCCACCTGCTGTTAAGCGGTAACCCCTGCCTTTAATAATGCACTACCACATAGGTCATGTCCACATAGGACGCACTCGCCTACGCGGCATTGCTCTGCGCTCACCACCCTGACACATAAATATGAAAAGTCTGATGTGCCTATAATTTCACCGTAATTTTTGCTTGAACACCTGCACGACGAAGGATCTAAACGCGCCAACAACTATCGCTATTAATTTTTCCTCACAAATAAAATTTTACGTGGAACGACACAAAAAGAAGAAGAATCAAAATATAATCCTACTTCTCTTCAGCATTATAAAAGATCACGGTATTTTCTCATTCCAGGTAGAAAAGTCATGGAACATAACAGAGATCTGCATCCTGGATCAGGTACACAACGTCTTCCATTTAGACGCCTTGAACTCCTCTCACCAGCTCTCGGTAGATGTCAGCGCCTCTGAAGAAACTGATGCGATTTTTGATAAAATATCCTATGGGAAAGGTAAGTAACATAACAACATGACCTTATAGTTAGCATCAGATAACATGAAGTAGGTAGAGTAGGTACATTATATAACTATCGCAGGACCCTGGTTTATGGCACAAAGAAAACATATGTCCATTAATGATCGACGTCAAGCTATGGATGACGATAAAGATCCATAAATCCATATCAGTGGCTAGAATCTTTGTCAGACTTTTGAATAGCCAGCAGAATACTTTGGTCCTTGAATAATATGTTTCATAATTTAGTATTTTTTTTTGCAAATCGCGCTTATTTCGGGAAAAGCTCTCGCAAAACATATCCCAACGTAACATGCCATAGAGAAATGTAAAAATAAAAATCTTTCTCTGTAAGTCCATGGAAATAGTAAACAAAATGATTGAACAGACTGACGCCCTTCCAAATACAATATCTGAAAATATCCATTGTAAGTTGGATGCTGTAAAGACAAACCCGAGTCTTGAAGCTATTAAGAAAGTTAATGCGGATATCAACGGCATGGGTCAAACTTTACCTCAAGAGATATCCTCAGCTATGGAGCCAAATTTTAAGTTCTGCCCAGCTACTTTAGTAGATGTAGAGTGGTCGTTTTAGGGCTACGAATTAATACGCTTTGTTTCACAATCAATAAGACAAGTAAAGTAAGTAAGCTACCTAAAATATAACTACTCAGTAAACAAGTATTTGCGTTTCACAATCCCTCAGTAGTGTTAATCACCACTTTATTTGCTCATAAGTTAAAAGTTAACGAAAGGATTTAACCTCTAAGAAGTTAACTCGCTGTGTAACTACTTATCGATACTTATATCTTACCTTTACTTATCGATTGTGAAACAAAGCCGAAGTGACAAACGCCACAAGTTTGCACATGAACTATAGAAAAATACGATAAATTAGGTACATTTTCACTAGAATTACTATGCGAGATTCATTCATTAGATGATATATTATCAAAAGAAAATAACCAAAAATTTCAATTGGTATTTTAATACTTACTGCATATTTTGTGCATACATATTTAAGGCTTCTTTACAGCATTTAGATGCATATTTTTGAATTTCGTTACTGCATAAATATGATGTCTACATAAGATGATGTAAATATTTTTTTCCAAACATAAAAATCTAGGCCTTACACAGGTACCAACTTATCTGAAGAATGAAATCTATGTAGTTTTCTATCATCTACATACATTTCATTCTACAGATAAGTGGGTGGATCTGGCCACCTGGATTCGAGTGGCCATTAGATCGGAAGATAAAGTCAAACTGAACCCTCTAGCTAGAGTCCGCGCCACGACTGAAGTCCGGTGACTGGAGCGCTAGTTTCTATGCGCAAAAGTGCAAAAGTGAAAATCTACCTCTGTTATCCGTTAGTTCCTCAAAAGGCCGTTGGACTTCAGTCGTGGCGCGGATTCTAGTCTACCACAGGCCAGTTAAACTAGGAAGGTAGGTACCTACATACTTTAAAATAAATGAAGACATTTATTGATCGTAGAAGATGGTACATTATGGTATTCTGAGCATATTCGCAAATAGGTTTGACTGCGTATACATGTATCACTGCACTATGATGCATGCTCTCACTAATGACAATCACTTTAAATGACTTTTATAAATAATTTTAATAATTTTGTGACATGACATGTATTGACATTTTTAATTTGTTTTTTTTGTAATTTGTTTTTATTAAATTTAACCTGTGTTGTTGCTTAAATAATTAAATGATTTGTTATGTTGAGCAGTGGATTTCCACAGGTGGATGATGATGTTGTCATATTTTCAATGTTAGTTTGTAGTATTCAATTGTAATTATTCTTACTAACCGTAGTGTAGATAGGCAATGTATTTTACTAACCAAATGATCCTTGTTGATTGAATAAATAAATGAAATATATATATATATATATTATATATTAAATGAGCATCTCTCGTTCGGCCCAAAGCGTAAAGGTAAATTTTTAATTTTTCAGGATCAGCCCTCCTCAGAATGCTAAACCATATCCTCACTGACGAGGTCTTCAATTCTGGAGTAACAGATTACCTGAACGCAAAAATGTACGGAAACGCGGAACAGAAAGACCTTTGGAGTGCCCTGACTACTGCTGCTAGAAAGAAGGGGGATTTCGACGCCGACGTTGCAGTTGTCATGGACTCCTGGACTCTGCAGACTGGGTTCCCAGTCTTGACTGTAGCCAGAAATTACAAGGATGGTACAGTGGCGTTTAGTCAGGTAATTTTATAGGTTTCTAATTTTATAAGTTTCGCATTATAATGTCTATGAATTAAATCTTGTGATCGTTGTTTCTCAAAGAAAAGTCAAAGTCAAAAAGTATTTTATTCATTGAAATCACAAGGATGATTTTGAATCGGCTTAAAAATTAAATTTCCAACGCAACCAGACCTAGAAGAATCAGACAACAAACAAGGTCTGTTTTTTTATGGTCCTTCTTACTACTAGGCGCCTGTGTGGTGCCTCGAGAACAAGTGGAAGCTGATTCAAAGAAAAAAAGGAAAACCAACTTAAAAGCCTTACTTAGGTAGGCAGTCAAAAATAAGATGATAGAGAGAATCAGCAAAAGTTCATAAGGCTGCACACACTACGCTTCTTCTCCCATATTTAGTATTTTTTGTTTACATGTTGTTAAGTATGATGAATATATGGTGATGGCAATACAGTAGGTATCAAGGATGGAGAAGGCAGGTGGACAAGAATTACTCGCTATATAAAAATAGACTGGTTGTGTTTGGTTCATTTTAATGAGCTCACTTTTCCTTGTTACTTCAGAAACATCGGTCAAAAGAGCAGTTGCCAACTTTCCTTATTTTGCTCAACTATTATTGTATGATAAATGTGGAAATGTGTTCATTAATCCGGAGGCCAGCAATGCTCTAAGATAAATCCAATTATTTTTACCACGTTTTATTTCACTTCAATGTTTTTTTCGAAGTAGAAACATAATTTCCGTACTATTATAATACTAATGTGGTACATCATCGCTAGATGTCGCTACCTGTAGCGATTTTTTATATTAAATTATATCGTAACGGTTTGAGAATAAGACCTATGCTTCGGGTGACCACTAGATGTCACTACGGGTATCTTTGACGAATTGATTTTGGTAATCCTATGATTAATTTGTTTTGAAAGAAAGTAAATATTTCTGGATTATGATAAGTGACCGTATTAATTGAATTAATCAAGTTTGATCCTGGTGGTACTGACTTTCTTCCACTCATGCGTAGTCGATCTTATCATCGCAAATAATAATTGATCATGTAAAATAGGGTGGTTAGTAATACTTAATCATAAATTCCATATGATAAATGGTGTAATAGCTGCGCAATAAAAGATGATGACGCATGTTTTTTTTCTAGAAACTTGTTCTTACAATTATTGTTCAGCAATTTTTTTCTTATCTTGAGCGAAATTACCCCAATATTTAGATAAGATTCAATAGTATGTAGACCTTGATTGTCTGTCTAGGTACTAGTGATAATAGCCGATGACGTATTTCGCCCCATCATGTCTCAAGTTCGGGTGGTGATAAAGCAGCGTTTGATGGTGATTGTAATCATCCCTGCAGATAAGAAAAACGTGATTAGGCACGTGTCGATACACGTGATGTTAGTTGTTCATGTATCTATTGGGATCTTTTGCACTTGGTCACAGAATATATAATAGTACATAGGCAAAGACCAGATAACCTAACTTTTTATTTTTTATACTAAGTACTTGGAATGACGGATCAAGAAGATAGCCCACCTGATGTTATTTGGTACCCTCTGCCTATGAACAGTCTATTACCACATACCTAGGTCACGTCCACCTAGGACGCACTCTATGTGGCATTGCACTGCGCCCGCGCTCTTAAAACCGGAACGCAGCAATGCCAGCACTACTGTTTTGCAGCAGAAATAGGGTTGGAGGAAGGTTGGTGGTAGTACTTTCCCGGACGAACTCTTTCACAAATAAGATCTATTTGTGAAAAAGTTCGTCCAGAATTAGTTCTAGAATATATCTGTCTTGTGCCTTTAAAACTATTTAGAACAACTAACTTGTAGGAGCGATTCGTCCTCATCAACGGCACGGACTCCATCCAGAACTCACCAGTGTGGTGGATCCCGGTCGCCTACACAACAGCTACAGAGAAAGACTTCGAGTCCACACGGCCGAAGATATGGGTGAAGGAACGGAAGGTTGCTAGCAATGTGACGGTGAAGAAGGATGATTGGTTCGTCGCCAATATTCAACAGACAGGTTAGTATTTGAACGACCAAATCTATCAAGAAGATCATGACTTCGACCAGATAAACCAGACCATAAAGCTCATCTTGCGTTTGTTTTGAAATATTACAATTATGTTATAATTTTTGAAACTATCATGGTTATGAACATACTTTTCACTAAAAGAAGTGAGATAGAGGGTAGATCGATAAATCATCAATAACATATATAGGTACTCGCAAAGACTTTAGATAGTTCTGCTGAAATCATGGCGCATGCAACCGTGCCAAAATATCGGGAACAATGAAAACTTAAAAATCATGCTAATAATCCCGTTTCTAGTGAAAAGTAAAATTATGTTGTCTCTAACTGCGGGAACTACTAAAATCAGGTGACTAAAGGCTCTTACAGGTGCGGTTATCAGCTGGATTTTGCACAATGCGAAAGGCACTGTCATCTAAAATTCTTTGCATTTATGTAATGCCTCTGTTTTTTAAATAAAATAATCAGAATTTTCGGGTTTGTAGAAGTAAAGTTCTGAAAATCGTTGAGGGGTAGCTCTTTCTGCCATTTGATACTTAGCTGTAGGTACTGATAAGTACAGTAAAATTGGCCTTACTGTTTAAGTTAATATATACTTAGGTAGGTAAGTAATCTAATTCCCAGCAGACGACATGATGAATGGATTAATCTATAACATTACGGAAAGGTTTATCTATGATTAGACTAATCAAAAGTAAAATTATGTTGTCTCAAACTGCGGGAACTACTTAAATCAGGTGACTAAAGGCTCTTACAGGTGCGGTTATCAGCTGGATTTTGCACAATGCGAAAGGCACTGTCATCTAAAATTCTTTGCATTTATGTAATGCCTCTGTTTTTTAAATAAAATAATCAGAATTTTCGGGTTTGTAGAAGTAAAGTTCTGAAAATCGTTGAGGGGTAGCTCTTTCTGCCTTTTGATACTTAGCTGTAGGTACTGATAAGTACAGTAAAATTGGCCTTACTGTTTAAGTTAATATATACTTAGGTAGGTAAGTAATCTAATTCCCAGCAGACGACATGATGAATGGATTAATCTATAACATTACGGAAAGGTTTATCTATGATTAGACTAATCAAAAACTACCAATCTAATCAAAACTCAATTAGGTACAAATCACTTTAGTTCCTATGCCCTATGTATAAATTCCGAACTGAAATATACCTAATGTCTTCGTTACTATGTGTTTATATAAAACTACCTAATAGGATATTACGTTTGTTTTCGTCTCAGCGGGAATTTGGTAAACCCGCAAGTCTCAGGTCACAGCCAAGTAACGTCACAACTGCAAGTTTCACCTCGGAGGTCGTCTCAAAATATAGTTGACACGACGTAACGCGAACTTTGCGTGAAATGGTCCATTGGCAACGACTATTGTTTTTTTGTTATATTTTTTTTTTATATGGAGGCTTATAAACGTCTGATGCGCTTATATTAACAACTAGCAGCACCCCGTGGTTTTACCCACGTCAGTCTCAACCCCGAGAGAATATCGGGATAAAAATTTGTGTTGTCCTATGTGTTGTACCGGGAGTCCAGTTATCTCCATTCCAAATTAAATCCAAATCAGTTGAGCTGTTTCAGCGTGAAGAAGTAACAAACACACTCACACAAACTTTTGCATTTATTATATTAGTGTGATTAATATTCCTAGCCATGGAGAGCCTTCTTACGTTTTTCCTTTGAATACTTTGCAATAACTGATGCTCCTTCCCCAGGTTTCTACCGAGTAAACTACGACCAGCACAACTGGAGACTTCTCATCAAGATCCTCAAAGACCCCTCTCGTTTCCAAGAGATCCACATCATCAACCGCGCTCAGATGATCGATGACGCTATGAACCTCGCCCTGACTGGAAGGTTGGACTATAGAACGGCCTTGGATGTGACTAGTTACTTGGCTCATGAGAGAAGTTATGTGCCTTGGAAGGCGGGACTGTCGGCTCTTGGGTATATCGATTCGATGCTGTCGAAAGGGGCACATTATCTGGAATACGGGGTAAGTTCACCCTCATTTTAATAAATAATAAATAATAATAATAATCATCTATTTATTTTTTGTAGATAATATTCCTTTATAGTGAAAAATATATATTTTTTACGAGATTTAGAATAAATAAGTGAGATAATAATAATAATATTTTTTTACGAGATTTAGAATAAATAAGTGAGATAATAATAATGCTGGACAGTTCACACAACATTATCTAGCTCCAAGCTAAGCAGAGCTTGTGTTATGGGTGTCACTAGATAACTGATATTCAATTATTTCATCATACAATATATTACATAGATAGATATTTTTTTATTATACATAGAAAATACCCAGAACACCCTGAATAAATATCTACGATCGTGCAAATATTTGTTCCGAGGCGGGAATCGAACACGCAACCTCCTGGGTCGCAGGCAACCTTCACCCGCCGCGCCACAGAGGTCGTCATTTTGCACGCATAGAATGAATGCTTTTAACATGAAGTCCTTCTATCTTCTGTTTTTTTGCGCATTATTAAAATAAATAATGTTAATAATATTTGAATGCGTAATCTTATTCTCTTTTCTAAGTTGTTTCTCGGTCTCACTGATTAAGGTTTGATGCGCCTAAAATTGTGTTTGATTGAGATCGTTGATAGAATGAACGGTAGGTTTGGTGATAATAACCCCACCAAGTTTTCTGGCCCGGTGACGGCGGCGTTTTTATAAAATTTTGGCTTCAAAAAGTAATCTGATTTAAAAGCGGCGTGGTTAGTTCCACTTTTGGCCACCAGGCAAGATCAGTTTTGGGGGCTGTATGATAATTGACTACCGGCCCGCTCGCGACTTCGTTCGCGTGGTTCCGGTGACCTAACTGCAACGCCACCTACTGGGTCCAGTTGTAAATTTAAACCATCCAGAGACTCACTCAGGTAGATAATTTGAACCCACTGTGAAAAGAGGCCCATTGAGGCTCTTTCTAACCTCTCCTCGGGGAAAAAGGCGTGTGTCTATGTATGTATGTATGTACAATCATCAAAATTGGTCAAGCCGTTTCTATGTTTTAGCCAGACTTACGAACAGCAATTCATTTTTTCAATAAAAAGAAAAAGAAGAAGCTTTGTGGTCGAACAGGAGAAAAGCTACATACAATACTTTGGCATTGGGCTAAGTAGTGAATTAAAAATTTGGTAGCAATGAACACCCAACAGATGTCGCTAGCCGTATAAAAATGAAGGCGAAATGACGTTTATTCCATCCAGTCCTACCAGTAGTTCGATAGTCGAACTGTTTGGATACGATTAAAAAATTGTTGATGTACAAAATTTACAATTATCTGCTAATAGATGTCGCTAGATGTATGAATTGGGTATTATAATTATAATTAAGTATATCAAAAGATTATAAGAGTAACATAAACGAGGGAAATACCTACTCATCTACTACTACTATCAAATCACGTTTTTAGGTCCATGACTAATATTTTGGGTTTTTAGCACTGGAATTAACGTCTGATGCTATTCGATAAAATTTAAGTAGGTAGGTACCTTTTACTTTAGATGCAATCAGTCTAGGATTTGCGTTATTTGTAGGTTTAATATTAGTCATGATGTTGAAGAATATTACGGATCACATGACTAACCGGATACGGATTTATTGATTGTTTTAAGATTAGTGAATGTAATAGGTACTTAAAAGTCCGTTGATTTTGATGAGTAGATAGTTCCTGTTCGATCCCTTGAAAATGATCCTGTGTAGGTACTTTGATCGTACCTGTTTGAGGTACCTTGTACCTTGTGTTTGAGGTACCTGTTCGCTCCCTTTGATATGGCAGCCGCTTATTGGTAATTTATTTGCCTAAATGACAATTAAAGCGCACTGTGAGTTATAATTTTTTTGTCACTTGAAGCTTTAACAAATTATTTGCGTCAATGATCTCGTATGGATATGCGGTATGGGTATGGCAGAAGAAACATGAAAGTAGAATAAATGCAGTGGAGATGAGAGCTTTGAGAATTATGTGTGGTGTGACTTTGAGAGATAGAATAAGGAATAGTGTGGTAAGAGAGCGTTGTCAAATTTAAGAAGACGTAGTGACTAGGATTGAGAAAGGTATGCTTAGATGGTTTCGGATGGACGATAGTAGATTGCCGAAACGGGTACATAAGACGAGCGTGAATGAGACAGCGGGAAGGGGAAGATTTCGGCGAATGTATTTAGACCAAATCGGATACGTTCTGGAAAAAGGCCACGTCAAGAGTACCCTTAACCGACGAGCATGTATGAAGAATGTGATGAGAGCGAATGAAGCAAAAGAGGTGTGTCAGGATCGTAGCAAGTGGAAATCCGTGGTCTCTTCCTACCCCTCCGGAAAACAATCGTGAGTTTATGTATGTATGTATGTATGATCTCGTAGTAAACTCAGAATATTGAACAATTCTATAAAAAAAACTAAAATGTTATTCCTTGTCACGATGATTCTTTCTTCTTTGTATGTTTTAAGTCTGTCTTATTCCTTACTTTCCGGTATACCTAATGTGTTTCTTAGCTTTTTTCTATCTTATTCTATATATCTGTCCATATTTCCCCACTGTCAATCGTTTCCTACTTATAAAATACATTGTATGTTATTTCCAGCGATACGTTCTCCGTCTCCTTAGCGGAGCAGTCAACGAAGTAGGCTGGGAGGTATCTTCCAACGAAAGCGTCATCAGAGCCCAACAACGAGTAGACCTCCTCGCTTCAGCCTGCCACTTTGAATACGTCAACTGCTTGGAGAATGCCGTCAGGATGTATGCGAACTGGATGTTGGCGCCTAACCCGGATTCGTACAACGAGTAAGTAGAAGATAGCAAAAAATGTCGCCTGTGTATTAAACGAAAAGGAAATCCCTCCTCAGCGTAACATAAGCGTAACGTAAGCGTAAGCGTAAGCGTAACGTAAGCGTAAGCGTAACGCAAGCGTAACACAAGCGTAAGTGTAACGTAAGCCCTCGAAATAATCCTTGTGGAGAAATATTTTTCTCAGTATAAATTATGTTTTGTAACATTCTGGATCGAATCGTATTCCACTGATACTACATATTTGGGTTCTGTTATGTATGTGTTGTGTGGCTGCGTTCTGGGGTTTTATGTATGTGTTATTAAATAGACTTGAATCCATACAACGCAAGTTTATGAGATTCCTTCAGTACAAGTGTAAAAGCCATGATTTGAATTACGAGGCGAGATGTAGAAGGCATCACATTCTGCCACTCCAGGAAAGAAGGACCATAGCAGACATATGTACTATAGTTAAAATAGTGCAGTGTGCTATAGATTCTCCGCATCTCCTCTCCTTGATACAATTATGCGTCCCCACAAGATCTATGAGGAAACCTTTTCTCTCGCCTTACGTTCCGCTTAGTGCCACAAATTACAGAAAGAATTCCTTTTTCATAAGATCAGCAAGCAAGATCTATTACTTTAACCCAGGTAATAGAACGCTACAATGAATATAATAAACAACTCTACATTGCCTTCATAGATTATTCTAAAGCTTTTGATACCATCTCACACCAAGCACTATGGAGAGCGCTAGAGTCCCAGGGTGTTGACATTAAATATATCCATATCCTAAAGGAAATATACAGCCGTAGTACAGCTACATTAAGGATGGAAAAAGTAGGAAAACCATTTCACATATTGAGAGGCGTGAAACAAGGCGATCCAATTTCTCCCAACCTTTTCACAGCGCTCTTAGAGTATATTTTCAACAAACTCAATTGGGAAAGAATGGGAGTAAATGTCAACGGAGAGTTCCTAACCCACCTTCGCTTTGCTGATGATATATGTGTTGTTAGTGAAAGTCACGACGAGCTAACATATATGATGCAGACACTGGACACCGTAAGTCGAAACTGTGGTCTACTAATGAATGCAGACAAAACTTGTCTTCTAACGAACAGTACTAGAATAACCTTATGTGTACAGGGGCAGATTGTAAAATACGTAGATGAGTATGTGTACCTCGGTCAAAGCATATCATTCAATAACCAAACGCTTGAGGAAGTAGAAAGGAGAATCAAATTAGCTTGGAACAAATATTGGTCCCTTAAGCATATATTTAAATCCAAAATTCCAATGACTGTTAAAAAGAAAGCTATAGAAACGTCAGTCTTGCCCACTCTACTTTATGGGTGTCAGAATTGGGCTCTCTCAAAAAATATAATAACTAGAATACAAGTCTTCCAACGAGCAACAGAAAGAAGCATGCTTAATGTCAGGTTAAAAGACCGCATCAAAAACACAGACCTAAGGGAGAGAACCAAAATGATAGATGCGGCTATACTAGCTTGCCAACTGAAGTGGAGATGGGCGGGGCATGTGGCACGAACATCGGACGGAAGATGGACAGAGCGCGTACTACACTGGTACCCTCGCGACGGCGATGCCAAGCGAGCGCGCGGGCGCCCGCGACGCCGCTGGCGTGACGACATCGAGGACGTCGCTGGCGTCACGTGGACGAGGCACGCTAGAGACAGAACTCTCTCTGGATGGAGGAGGCCTTCACCCAAAGATGGGTGCCCAAATAAACAAAACTGTGTAAATCATTTTTTTTTAAATGTTATTCTTTAATGTAGGAATTATTGAATTTGTAATATAAATAATAATGTACCTAATTAAAATGTATAATTCTAATGTATAATGAAAGTATGATTGAAAATGTAATTTAATTATTTATTTGGGAATAAATGGCTTATTATTATTATTATTATAAGATCAGCAAATAATTACAAAAAACTGGTTGACTTTCCTGAACTAGATCTGTTTGACTCCGAGCCAGCCTACTTCAGGCGCGTGCTTTCTGACCATTTGTTTGAATTGGTTTGATAACTCTTTATATTTATATTTATAACTCTAATGTAACTTTGTAGTGTAACTTTTCTTTCTCTTTTTTAAGTTTGGATTATTATATTTAATTTGTTAAGTATTTAAGGCGAACAATTTTTATTTCTAAATTCTTATATGTGGAAACAGGTTAATGGTAATTAGTTTTTATAATTGTAATTTATTAGATATATATACTGTTTGTTTTCCGAATAAAATAAAATAAAATAAAATGAAATAAAATGAAATAAAATAAAATAAAATAAAATAAAATAAAATAAAATAAAATGAAATGAAATGAAATGAAATGAAATGAAATGAAATGAAATGAAATGAAATGAAATGAAATGAAATGAAATGAAATGAAATGAAATGAAATGAAATGAAATGAAATGAAATGAAATGAAATGAAATGAAATGAAATGAAATGAAATGAAATGAAATGAAATGAAATGAAATGAAATGAAATGAAATGAAATGAAATGAAATGAAATGAAATGAAATGAAATGAAATGAAATGAAATGAAATGAAATGAAATGAAATGAAATGAAATGAAATGAAATGAAATGAAATGAAATGAAATGAAATGAAATGAAATAAAATAAAATAAAATAAAATAAAATAAAATAAAATAAAATAAAATAAAATAAAATAAAATAAAATAAAATAAAATAAAATGTATGGGTTGTGTGGCTGCGCCCACTATACATACCCTCATATTGCATCGTACAATAATAAACGAGTGCAAAGCTAACCAGCATACGTGTCACTTGTGTCCCTCTCTGTCCGAATATTTAGCATGTTCCCTTCTAAGTTATACCATAGTTACCATACATATCATACATTCATGACATGTTTTTAATGTATGCTTTTAAATACATTTTTAAATGCCGTCGCTCTTCCCGGCACCGTTGCAAAGCTCATCCACCCATCATAGATCCCTGGGTTTCTCGTACGACTCGTTTCTTGAGATCATTTCTTCCCCATACCTGCAAACTATGGAATGAGCTTCCATCTGAGGATTTCCCGCTTGGTTACAACATGTGTCGCTTCAAGAAAAAATTACATAAATTCCTTCAGGGTAGGCAGCGCATCGACAATACCCCCGGTGTTGCCGGTGTCTATAAGCGACGGTGACTACTTTACATCAGAAGCCCAATTCTCGTAATAAAAACTAGTCAAATTAAAGTTCGGATCATGTTACGATCTAGTGTCGATGTCACAAACGTCAAAAATGGTATTCTGCTCACCTGACAATACAACGCGGAATGTGATTATATCGAAATGCGACTGTAACTTGAATGTTTCAAAGTTCTGAGAATTCTCTCTTTCACTCTTTACAATTATTATATAGCACTATCCTACTCTAATATATGGTCGCAAGAACCGAAAGTAGATTATATTGTTGTTATGAGGGAGTAGAATACCAATTTCTCAGTCAATTTACAATACAATCTCGTTTCGGTCAACTTGCAGTGTGGTTATAAAATAAATAAGAGAATTGGGCTTCAGGTAGTTAAACACAACCTAGTTTGCATATTAGTTTCATTAAAAAAAACTTCTTACAAATAAGAACTTCACCATAATACTCAATCATCAGCGTATAGAAGTCCACTGCTGGATATAGGCCTCCTCGATGGAATTCCATGACGAACTATCTTGAGCCGCCACTATCCACTGACTTCCTACAACTTTAAATGTCGTCAGTCCATCGAGTTGGGGGTCTTCTTACACTGCGTCGTTCGGTTTATGGTCACCACTCGAAAACCTTTTTTCCAAGGTGGATAATGGAACTCCTGGATAGATAATAGTAGTCTAGCCGCGTTTAGGCTCATTTTGATATGAGGTTTACCACTACCACAGGTTTGTCTTTGTTTTGCATTCGGTATCCCGATTATCAAATTCCAAGTTGATATTTGTTTTTATGTATAGTTTTCATGAGTTTCTCAACAAGTCCGCTAGGGGCGCTCATCATTTTCTCCATACAAAAATGAAATTTCGATTCGCAATTCGGTTTTCGTTAATCCGAGTTGTAATAAATTACAAACCTGTGGTAGGCCCTCACCACACGGTGAGGTCACTAATTTTATAAAAGCTTGTATAATGTACAAAATATATTTTTCACAAAAAACTCCTACTATCCACTATGCCACTGTAGTAATAATAACATTTACAATTTTGTGGTTTATTTTCAGGATCAATGTCGACCTTCGCGGCATAGTGTACTGCGTCGGCGTGCGCGCCGGAGGACTGCGCGAGTGGCAGTTTGCGCATGCGCGCCTTGCAGCGGCCTCAGCATCTGAGAGACATCGCCTGCTTTCTGTACTAGGTTGCACCACTGCTCCCCATTTGCTGCATAGGTACCTTACTTCATTTTAATTATGTTTTCTCTTCTATAATTAATAAAACACAGCGGCTTCACACGGCCTTATAACCAGTGTTAGTTTGTGTTGATGTGTTCTACTTTTGAACTGAGCTAGCACTCTTGAGTAGGTTATTTATTGAGAAAGGTGTGTATAAAATATATGTGTGAGACCTTAGATCTAGCTAGTGGCACCACGGGTTTTTTTTAATCAATAAAATATTTATGAACATCTTCATTTATTAGCACATATAATAATTACCCCTATATTAGAATTATAATTTATTAAGGATTCCTGCATCCTATAATTTCCTAACCCCTGGTCACCAACTACTGTAGCCAGTGTGGAGGACTCAAGTCGCCCGCTGCAGGTGTAATCTCAGCAAGTGGGGTATGATCGCAGCTTCCGCGACGCAATGCGACTGCGGTGTTCCAAACCATGCCACACGCTCTTATATGCCCATCCTGCCGTGACTCCTGCACGATGCAAGGTTTTTTGACTCTCCGACAATGCCGTGGGTGTGGCAACCTTTTGGTCAAAATTACTTTTAGTGAGATATCTACACGAAATAAGAAGATTCACACATATTAGTTATGGTATTAGCTTTCAATGAAATTAGACTTTGTCTCGTTGTTTATGTTGTACGTTTACTTTCAGATATCTAGAACTATCACTTCGCAACGACAGTGGCATTAGGAAACAAGATGTCGTCCGTGTGTTCTCCGCCGTCGCAGGCACTGCTATTGGACAGCCCATCGCTTTCAACTTCGTCCGTGCCAACTGGCTTAAGCTGAGGAACTTGTAAGTGGTCAAGTATCATCATTGCCTATCTTGTCTAAAATAAGATACGGTCTCTCTCGAAGCATGCCTTTATCCTTTATGCTCAGTCATTGGTTTGTACAAACAGACTCGAAAACCTAAACTGGTTTCCTAAATAAGCAATCAAATTTAGGAGGGATTCTTAGTTTAAATATTACGTATAAAGGAGCATTCTACATAATTCCAAGATCTAGATTTGATTTTTAACTGACTAAATCAACTATCATATTCAAATGAAACAAGTTTTTTTTTGAAAAATAGTCATATGAACTATGTTCCGATCAAAATGAGCCCAAACACTGCCAGCCTACGTTTATCCATCGAAGTGTGCCGTTGTTCACCATCCGTCTCCATCATCAGATCAGCTCGCTGTCACCATAATATTGTATTGTCGTTGGAACTGGCATACCAATATGTAAATTTCAGCTCCATCGAACACCGGGAATTGGATCAAATTTAACGTAAGATTTGATTGCAAACACATGATTTGTCCATCCACCTTCAGTCTCCATCATCAGATCAGCTCACTTAACCATAGTATTGCATTGTCTTCGGAACTTGACAGCTAAGCCAAATTTCAGCTCACTCGAACACCGGGAAGTGGGCAAAATTAACCTTGCAAGAATTCATTACAGGCACCCGGACAGGTGATAGTAAAAAAAAGCCAAAAATATGTAAAGATGCACATTATATCTCCGAGGGATCACTTGTACCGAAAACACAATAGAACAATATTTTCTCGATAGAAAAAAAAACACAAAGTGAGGTAACTTTTGGCTAGATTCAATTGTTTATCAATATGGTGCATATTATTGTGTTAAAATTAGATAAATAAAAAATAAGCTTACGTAAAATTAAGGTAACTAAGGGTTTTGTAAAATTATAAATATTTTTAAAGATATTATATTTTAAACGGCTTTCTCGAGCGGCACGAAGTTTTTTTTTTTTCAATAATAATTTCAGCATGTGGTTGGCGTTGCATTATGCAGCGATTTTTTTTTAAATCTTCATCATAATCAATATTATCATCATCAGCCTATATAATTTCACTGCTAGACATATACGTATTCATAGAATACAACGACAAACAGTCTTGAGCTACCTACATCCACCAACTTCCTGCGACCTTTATAATGTTTTTGTTTTTGGAGTTTCTTCCAGTTTATGTTTGCTCCTCTAGAACCTTAGTCCTCAACATTTAACAGTTAGCGAGCTATATAGCCCGCCTATTGACATTTCAACTTGCTTATTCTGAGAGCAACTGTGGTGATCCTGGTTCTTCTATGGATCTCTACATTTCAGGTTTTTTCAAATGGTTTTTTTTTTATCACCTAACACAAAATAATAATTGTAATTCTGTTATCTGCCTTCAGCGCAAAGGTATTTTCATGTACTTAAATGACATCACCATGCTGATAAGGAATTAAAAGAATGAGCTTATCGGAATTGATGATCCAAATGATAATAGTAAAATTCTTACTCATGCAAAGAGTCGCTTTCGGGGTCGGCATTTTTTATGCATTTTTCATGAAAGTGATTACATAGTATAATTACGACAAGTTATCATTTTAAAGATTAAAATGAAAACAGCAATGAAGTCATCATAAAAAGACAAACATACACATAAAAACAGACACAACAGCATAGTTCTAAAAGCCCAACAAAATAATTTTATCACAAAATAATATTTATTTTGGGTTATTAAAATTTAAACAGAACATCATTAATCATATCAATATGTTCATCCATCCATTTTGAATATGAATATTTTAAATTGTCCATGTTTGATGTTCACTTGGCTTTATTACAAACTTTTATGTAACTTGCAATGAATATCCTGGTGAAATCTTGCAACTGAATTTTAAAGCTGTTATCCTCAACCGATTGAGTTGAATTTAGCATATCTGTCAAGTTCCGATGACAATACAATATGATGGTGACAACGAGCTGATCTGATGATTGAGACGTAAGGAGGATAACGGAACTCCTCGATGGGTAATACTAGACTGGCCGTTTTTAGGCTCATTTTGATGAGCACATTGTTACAATCACTAATTTTATGAAGGTTTGTATTGAAAAATAAATTTAACAACACAACTTTTGTGATTATTTCAACACTATGGACTATGTTGTCTGAATAAAAACTTCTTTTTTTTTTTTTTTTTTTCGATCAATGCATCACGTACTTCGAAGTTTTTAATGCTTTTTTGTTTTAACCTTCTACATACTCGCAATCTCGGTAATGTTTACCTCATCACCTTCAGCAGCCTTTATATGTCCACTGCTGGACGTGGCCTCCCTCATAGAAATTCAATTTTCTATAACTATTACGCTTGGCAGGCGGATTGGTAATCTGTTTTGTTGTTGAGTACTCTGGTGGATGCTACTACCCATCTCCTGGTTTAATCCCTTAGTTGTTTTTTACGAAATACGCAGGAGGAGACGGAGGGGTCTATTCTGAAGCTGTATACACCACAGTACGTTTATCTACATGTATTTAATTTATTTTTACAGTGTTGGATCTCTCTCAACTTTGAATTTGCTGATAAAAGTGGTAACGAGAAGATTGAATCAACAACATGAATACGAAGAGGTAACAAGCTTCTATCTACACACTATAAATATGATCTGACGTAGCTTTCCCCCGAATAAATATTATAAAATTTTGATTAGTACCCCAGTCTATAACTCTTTTAATTTCTAGTTTTTTTTTAAATAGAACTGGTACTGTAGCTGTCTCTTAAAATCCTAACTTCTAAAGCAAAGCCCTAAATCTGCTCTAAATCTAAGCTTCTAAATCTGTTAGTAAAATTACTAAAGAATCGAATAGTATTATCGAATAATTCTTTAAAAATTATTTTCGATAGTGTTTCTAGACGATTATCTTGGGCACGTGTGCCTTTTCATGCTGTTTTGCAACTCATCGAACCTAATTAACGAATGAAAGCTATTAACTACATCAATAAAACGCTTAGTGTAGCTAATCTATACATATAATATACATAAAATACAGTATTTTGTATGTAAATAGGTATACCCCATTTTACAGAGTTTTGTATTATTTACCAAAAATTTCGCCAAAAAACAAGTTGTGTACTACAAAGGATACATTTGATTCAAAATAAAAGAATGTTGTGCTCAAATTTACCACCGACCATTTAAAACTAAAATGTCCGACAGAATTATCCTGCCTAACATATAAAAAAATTACTTGATACTACAAGTCGTCGTTTCGTATGAGGTAGTACTGGCCTCTGGTGTCAGAGTTTGTCAAGCCGCCCGAGGGCCTGTGACATGCCATATCGACTGCTATTAATCTTTAACAGCCGGGACCGACAGAAAACTAACAGATAACTTAGAAAAGTCATTGGTGCGGAGCCTAGGATCGAACCCGGTATCATTGGATTCTGAGTTGCACTATTGAACCGTTAGGCTACCATCGCTCTACGATACTACAAGTTACTAGGTAATATAGTTTATTAAATCCAAAACCGTTCTGCTAATAACCATATTTTCTTATCCGCAGCTGTTCAGATTCGTAACAGAATCCTGCTCAGACCTTGGACGACCAGTGCAACAAGTACTAGAGACAGTCGCAGCTAACGTGCAGTGGAGGGAACGAAACTACCAGGCTATAGTTGGCTGGTTGTTAGAACACGATAGATCTACTAATACTAGTTAGAAAATAAGAGGAAAGTTTAGTTAAAAATTACAAATTGGATGATAAATGAATTTAATGCATTGTGGTCGAGGAACATCTCTTCAGTTTTAAAATACTAACAAACTAATACAAACAAACATTGCCCTTTGCGTTTTAGAAATTACTATCTGGTTCAACGCATTAGTATTGGCATTTAGCGTGGTAATTAAGTCAGCATCTTAGAACTGCTTCCGTCTGTTAGTGATTTGGATCAGTTCAGCTATCTTTACATAATTTGCAACCGTGTTAAGCTCAGCTGTTTCATAATATATGAATGATTAAATTTTGCATATACCTACTTCATTGAATTGTTCTATACAAGTGCATTTCCTTACTATTGAGGGTAGTATACAATTCGGAAAGGCCTATTTACCCGCTATACACAATACTGTCTTATTATTATTTTTGACCTGTCCTGTCTCACTGCTAGGAAAATTTACCCTATGTCTTTACATATATCGAGGCTACTCGTCGGCTGCCAGTAGCCCTTCTGAAAACTCTTACAAATAATCAGTGTCTTTTCCCAAACTATCATTAAAAAAATAAGAGGACGACCAACCGTCTGACAATGCCGTGGCGTCAGTTTAGAAGGTAATTGCTACGAGTAAATATTGGCATATATCTTACGTAATTTTTATGAACAATTTTGTCATTTAGAAATTAGTTATATATAAGAATTATAATTTTAAATTACCGAGTACCTGTTTTAGTTTAATCTAACTGAGCAACTAATCATTTCATATATTTGTCTACGAAATAAAACAATTGTTCAGATAATCTTTATGGAAATAATAATTACGTTGATGTATTAAACTTAGGTAAATGTACAAGTATTTGGTAAAGTAAGTACCTACACAACTGTAGGTGCTAACATATATTTAGTACATAATATACTAGCTTTGTAAATATTTTAGTAATTTTGTAATAATTTATTTCACCCTTTGTCATAATAAACATAAATTTATAATAAGTTTTTAAATAAAACCTAAAGTTTTTGACAAACACCTAGACTGCTTTTATTTTCCATAATTCTATATGATAGACGAATTGATGACCTCTGTGGCGCAGCGGGCGAGCTGCTGGCTGATAGAGGTGCGGCTTCGATTCCCGTTGCGGGACTAATGTTTAAATGATGTGCAAATATTTGTTCCGGGCCTGTGTGTTGTGATACCATGGTACTCGTAGCTCCTGATACCCACGATTCAGGGAATCCTAGACTGGGATCAGGACTAACGTTTGTGACTGTTGGGTGTTAAGCATTTAAACTTTAAATACTCAAAACCAAGTTTTTCAAAGAATTTAAGAAGATTATTAATTATAGATTTTAACTTGGTACTAGAAAGGACAGATAGGTAAATAACAATAAAATAACATAAGTTTTTTGTGAAAAATATATTTATTAAAACAAGCTTTTATGAAATTAGTGATCGTAACCATGTGCTGATCAAAATGAGCCTAAACACGGCCAGTCTACTATTATCCCTCGACGAGTTCCGTTGTCCACTTTCCATCTCCATCATCAGATCAGCTCGCTGTCACCATAATATTGCATTGTCATCGGAACTTGACAGGTATGCATAATATCATCTCACTCGGTTAAGGATTTGCTTTAAAATTCAGTTGCATTATTCCACCCGGACAAACATACATTGCAAGTGAAATAAAAGCTTGTAAAGAATTTATTTTAGCTGGCTAAAAGAATGATGTTTTAAAAGTTATGTGTTTCTACTCAATCATTATCGGCCGATAGAAGTCCACTGCTAGTGATAATTTATTCACTGACTATACAGTATACTTCAGCACTAGAACGTATTCGGATCATGTTTTGGATGACATTCAGGTGAGACCGATGTCATCGCACTCTTCGCACTCGCAATTCTGGAACCGTAGGAAGGTATTCTCTTCTCAAAACATCTCGATATTTATATCAGGCTTAGTACATTTATATCGTTTATAATCAAATATATAAAATAATTGCGTGGCTGACTGACTGACTGTAGACTATCCATGCACAGCCTAAACCGTTAGTCCTAGAGACCTGAAATTTGGATGGTGCATTCCTATTGTGGTCTTAGGGGTATTCTAAGAAAAGATTTCCGAAACTCTGCCCATAAGGAGTTGCTTGAAGTCTTTTGTACATAAAATACGTGGACAAATTAGCGGAAGTTCCACTTATAAACTTATAGATACTCTTCTCCTCAGTCGTTGCGCTCTTGACAGAGCAGTCGTGGTCGTCATGTTGCACTGTTGTTGAGGGTTGATGTTGCTCGCTTCACGATATCTCGCCATTTATCCCTATTCGTGGACATCCTAGTGCATTCATACAGGTTGCCACACACTGGCACACTGGCACGTTGGCAGACTTGATCTGGTCGGTCCAACGCATGGGCGACCTTCCGTGCCTTATAGCATCTATAAGCCCAATTGCACAGAATAAATAATAGCACAAGTACCCATGTTGGATCTAGGACGTGATGTGCCAATGTAAAAGATGATTTAAGCAGTGTCAGCTAATCATTTGCCTTCTCCACTGATGCCACATCGCCTGGGACTCATTTTAGACACCGTAGGCCTTCCCAGGAACCTACGCTACCCTCTCGACCTTGCTGACAGGACCCACAGGAACGACGAGTACGTACGAGGTCGCTTCAGTTGCAGGTGCTTTACGACCTAGATCCAGCCGAATTTGCGTCAAGTTTTCCTTCTCGGAATCATTCATACAGTAAAACTACTCCTACGAAAGCCAACCAGCCAGGACATAACTTCTTCCAACCCGATACGCCTACAAGTCCGGGCTAACGTCCTGAGATCACTATAAGGCCCATGGTGAATCTAAGGACGTGATGTGCCGTAGACAAACCATTATCAACAACTCTGACGTTAGTGTTGGATTTGCCGTCAACGCACGGTACTTAGCTATTTATCGACTAATCTTAAAAGTATATTATATGTACCGATATGCTATCACACACAAGTAATTTACACAGAAAAGGAGATAACAAATATGATTAACGTTACAAGAAGCACGAGAGCTGGTAATTATGTACAGACAAGTAGAAAAGTGTCTGTCCAATAAGTTCAATTCCCGGGGTAGTTCCCTTCTGTTCTATTGAACATGACGTCATCGAACAAAATGACAAATTTTCTTCCCTATTTTTTCCATAGAGTTACATACTAGCTTTTCACCCGAGTTTCATGCCATAGAACAAAATAAGAATCAGACTTTCCCAAAATCTTCCATGAGAAGCTAAATGACACTGATAATGACTGTAAACCCCTTCTCCCATTACGATTCGCACAGGCGATTCAAGTATCCAGAAGTATACTTAATCGCCTATGCGTATCGTAATGGGAGAAGGTCTCAAGACTGTACCACGACCGCGTGGTAAAAATTTAAGAACGCATTTTACAACCATTACCTACTGCCAATCTCAAGTTTGTTAAAAATTCTCAGTGCGTCAATCAAATTAGTCACTTTAACAACTGCCACAATAAATTAAGGCCAGTATGACTGATAAGATAATCTTAAAGAGGTCTTATTAACCTTGTCATATAGAATAATTTGAGAAATAAAAATATTACATGTTCCAAATAACAAAAAAATCTTGTTCTGTCCGATGACGTCATGCTCCATAGAACATTTGGGAACAACCCAATTCCCGCAACGAGATTAGCGATTTAATTCTGTAAGTGTTCAGATTGTGTATGTTGTAAATCCACTTCGTTTGATTGTAATGATATAGTTTACTAGATGACCCGCTAGCGACTTCGTCCGCGCGTAGTCAGAAAACTTCCCCGGCGTTCCGCATCAACAATCACGCCGAAACGACCTTTGAAAAGACACCACACTCAAATATTTAAATCTTAACAACTATACTGTGAAACGAACTTTTACAACGTCGAAATACGTTGAAATCTGGCTAAAACGTAAAGTGTATTTTTTTTTACAAACAATACTGTCTCATGTCCTTTTTCATGAACATTTCAGGTACCACTGAAACACGTGTTAATTTTATTTGAGGAATCTCCGTGTACATTTTCAAGATTCTACTACCAACGGTTTCCGAAATACAGAGCATTTGAGCATTTCTCATTTCATTTCAAACCCCATTTTGAACCCCTTAGGATGCGGATTTTTAAAATTTCCGTGTAAATTTTCGAGATTCTACTACCAACGGTTTCCGAAATACAGAGCATTTGAGCATTTCTCATTTCATTTCAAACCCCATTTTGAACCCCTTAGGATGCGGATTTTCAAAATTCCGTTCTTAGTACAACCCTGCACATCAAGACAAACACACCCTCCAAATTTCAAGACTCTACGACCAGAGGTTTAGGCTGTGCGTTGTCACTCGGTCAGTCAGTCGGTCAGGATTGCCTTCTATTAGAATTAAAGTTATTCACCATGATGTGTAGAATACCCCCTCCCCGGGCTTATAGGGATATTATGTTACACCCTGTATATGAAAATAATTGCTGAAAGAAATATATTAAAAGCAAGATTTTATTAAATGTACGGACTGTATAGGTACATGATGATGATGATAAAATCAGTAATCAAAACTGTGATCTCATCAAAATGAGCCTAAACACGACCAACCTACTATTTTCCATCACTGAGTTCTCTCATCCACCTTCCATCTCCATCATTAGATCAGGTTTTTAGCTATTTATCAGGTTAGCGTAATTAACACAAAAAAATTATGTGATCGTAATATTGTTGAGTACTCAGATGCATTACGACTTTTAATGATTAGTTCCAAAAATACAGCTAGATGGCGCAGTGTTGTTGAGTACTCGGGTGCATTACAAATGCATTACAACATATAAATTACAAGTTTTAAAAATACAAGATGACGCAGCTACAACAATAGTTCCAAAAAATGCATAGCTGGCTCCCTCGATCAGTGCACTGCGGAAGCTTCTCGCTGTTTGTGAGTCGTATGTGGCCTCACATGGCCTCATATACAATGTAAAAAAACAGAGTTCATGGTTTCAAGGCTGGTACCAAGTGTCCTTCTTTTATTCCAACTGTGACACTTAAAGGTATTCCTCTTAAAAGAGTGCACCAGTTTAAATACCTGGGACAATTGGTAACTGATGATCTTAAGGACGATGCTGATATGGAAAGGGAACGCAGAGCATTGTCAGTCCGGGCGAATATGCTGGCCCGCAGATTCGCTCGATGTACAGACGCAGTGAAAGTTACTTTATTCAAGGCGTACCTCATCTCTGTACTCAGCGAGTCTGTGGTTCAACTATACCCAAAAAGCTTACAATGCTCAGCGGGTCCAATACAACAATGCGCTTAGGGCTCTGTTGTGGCTTCCGTGCTTCTGCAGCGCTTCAGGTATGTTTGCCGAGACGCGTACCGAAACTTTTGACGCCATCTGGCGCAAAAAGACGGCCTCACTGTTATGCAGGCTACGCGCGAGCAGCAACAGCATGCTAAGCGCGTTCTCGGATCGGTTCGATTGTCCTCTGGTTTGGAAGCTCGTCCAGAGGACTAGATCATTGTTAATTATTAAGTACTAACCTAGTTTTAAGTCGTGTTACTAAAAAGTTGGACTCTTGTTGTCTTAATAAATAAATATTCTATTCTATTCTATTCTATAGCCGTGTAATTAACCTTTCCTTGAAGAAAGAAAGGGAAGAGGAGGGCAAGAGGGGGAAAGAGGGGGAAGAGAGGGAAATAGGGGTGTTATAGGTGGGGGAAGGGAGAAAATGTTCGGGGTGGAGGGCTTCAAAAAATACAAAAAGAAATAAGATCCCAAAAAAACATTTTCATAGCAAAAATGATGCCAAGTCTTCTCAAAAGGACAACCAAGTCGGGCATTCTCAATGAACCTTCTATATTTGATCATTTTGGTTGAATTAAACTATTATCATCAACTTTTATTACGAGGCTATAAAGCAGCATACATTTTTTTGGGCTTTTTTAATTAACATTTTTTATCTTTTCAGCAGGGATTGTTTTATTGGTTTGTTTTATGCCATCTTAGAGACTGGTGGAGATGTTGCTGTGAAGATGAAGTGTGAAAATGGACGGATCACATATGTCGTATATCAGACGATAGATGGGAAAGAAGATTCCGGAGTGGACCTAGGTCTGGTTGCTGAAATGTGGGCAGACCGCACTTAAGATGGATCGGTGACCTTATGCAACAGGGAAGGACTGGATGCAGAAAGCTCAGCACCGAGAAGGATAGCGTACTATGCAAGATACCTACTCTCAACATTTGCTGGAAATAGATTAAAGAAGTAAGCATTGGGATAAGCGAGTTCTACAGTGGAGATCACGTCTTGGAAAACGTATAAAGCGTTGGGCTATGTGGAGCGATGACTTACGATGGGCAGTTAGTGGATTAGAAGAGCCGACTGCCAGGCTCAATGGTGCGTATTGGGAGAGGTCTACTTGTATATCCAGTAGTGAACTAATGTGGGCTGATAATGATGATGACGTTGAAGAAAAGCAGACAAAGGGCACTTTTGAGTTTATCCCAAAGTGCTCTCTTCTCTCATACTGGTTCTCTTTCTCTTCTTTGGTGCTAAACATATAAATGGGAAGATAAAAAATTGCTTGGTTAATGCTTCCGCATTTAAACAGTTAAAATTCCCGAAATTCCAAACATATTTTTGCATATTTAACCATGGAATTTGGTGATTTCGGACTGCACTTAAAACATTCGTTAAGAACTCACAATCCTATGTATCAAAGTTATCAGAAATGATAAAACTGGAATTGATATTATGGATATTTGAGATAATGAGTTCGATATTGTATCTACTGATTGTAACTAATAGGGTATATTTCAATAATTTGATTACAATAATCCAGTTGTGGGCCGGCTTTCCGCTTTGGTGGAGTCGCCTTTAGAATTCAAGGTAAGTCTTTTGATTTTTAGGGTCCTATGCAAAAACCGCTTCTTTAAGATATTATTATCAAAATAATACTATTAAAATTACTATGTTAGTGTTTCACAAGGCATGTCAAAAGTGAGTTTGTAGAAACTATCCTCTTTAACGCGGTCCTCACCGCCACTGTACCGGTAACCAGCCATACGGGCCATGTTTTAGTAGTAGTGTCAGCTAGCTTTTCCATTCTACTACCATATAAAGTATTGGTAGGTCCTATATTCTAAGCGGTAGGTATTACTTTATGACTTGTACAAGTCCAAAGTAACTTCTTACCACGCTCTTTACTCTTTTCTTTGTATCTTAACTTTTTGTGTTTTTCTAGACACAAACAAGCATCTACTTTTCTTGGTGATAAAATAAAATTTATGTAAACTATTTACTGAACTAAAAATAAAGACACTTTACCAGATAAGTTCGTATCTTTAAAGAGAGGCTACAACAAGAAAAGGTTGTTAAATTGCATTTATCGGATTGTGTAATTAAGCTCAGCAAACCTCTTAATTGGGTAATCGGTACAACCGTTACCTTTATTTTTGGTCACCGTCAGTTAAGTTTTCATTATGAAATTGTTTTTATTTTTCGTGAAAATAAAAGTAACTATTGGGACCTAAAGTTGCGGGGTGCAACTTACCACATTTTCAAAATTACAATTCCACGAACATTGAAATATAAAACTTACCTACCAGCAGATAATGCTTTTGTATCTTACTGATAAATTATACTCGTCGAACTCTTATCGTTGATTCGACGAGAAGTTAATGAAGCATAGTTTATCGCAAGGCTTAAAAAGATAGTGATAATTGATTATTATGAACGTTATCAGTATGCCATAAAATTATAAAACAGAATAGTTTTAGTGACGGAAAATTAAGCCTTGAAAAAACGGGCAAGCGTAATTTTGAGTTATAGAAATGATGAGAACTCTCAAAGTTTAAAAAGAATGTAAAACCAGCATGGCACGTAGCTACTTATAAAAACTGCAGATTTTAATACACTCTTGATCTGGGTACTAGTAAACAGTTGAAAAAAAAACTTTACCTACTTTTTCTGCTATGTATTTTATTTACTAAACATTTTTAGATGGCGACAATGAAGCTCGTCGTGCTCGCTGCGGTATGCATCTGCGCACACGCCTTCCCCCAAGAGCCCACAGGGCCTGTGACCAGGAACACCATTTTCGCCGATGAGAAATTCGAGGGAGAAATCTTCGAGAACCTTGAGGCCATGGAACAGTTTGAGCTTTCCCGCAACACTGACGCCTCCAGCTTCTACCGACTCCCAAACACTACCAGACCCACCCATTACGATATTACTTGGCAAATTGCTTTTCCAGCTAGACAAATGTCTGGAGCAACCAGCATCACATTGTCTGCCACCCGCGCTGATGTAAATGAGATTGTCTTGCATGCTGATCAAATGACAATTGGAACAGTTACGCTCCTTCAAGGAACCCAAATCATTCAAACTCTAGCTCCCATTTTGGAGGAAGAAGCGCAGTTCTTGCGTGTTCCACTAGCAAGTGGCTCCCTCGCATATGATGATACTAACCCTATCTACTACACCCTGACTATCAACTTCAACGCCCCGCTGAGGACTGACATGTACGGTATTTACGAGAGCTGGTACAGGAACGATCCTAGTAACATCAACGAGCCCGTGAGGTACGTTGAATTTATTTATTTTTTATTTATTATTGTTCATACGTCCCAAATGCCAAAATATTGTTTACTTGTTTGTCCATCGGAATAAAAACCTCAGAAAAATAACTAAAGCTAATAAAAACAGATGAATTTGCTAAAGTTCATGACTCCAATAGTAACCATGAATGTACGTGTGAAATAAATTTATAACTCCAAGACAAGTCATGTACAGAGAACGTGCTAGTCTATACTAACAGATTTGACTTATTTTATTTATTATGATTTCCAATGAGTAATTACACATAACATAAAAATAGAATCAACTAATTGGATGCGTTCCTTGTGCTCACTCTGTAAAGGCAACCACAGCTAACGCAGGTATGAGTATGCATATTGACAAAATTTTAAAGTACACTAGTAGATTATACATTGACGAAGAGAATAAGATTATTGGGACTGTAGATAAATTATTGATAGCACAAATTGACTTGAATATCGTAGTGCCTCACAACTAACGTTGATTATTTCCTCCAATCTGCAAGGAAACACGATGCTCAGTTTTCATAATGTCCTTCGTACAATATATGACGAATACCGTAATTATTTCTCGCTCCTTAGTATCCACTGACCTTCGACACACGATTATAGTTTCCAACAGGATTAAATGTTAGTAGAAAGACCATTTAGTTATTTTGGTGGTGTTTATTTAGTTATTTTTTTGAACACGCTACTCTCGCATTAGTACTATCAGATAGTCCTGATCCTACACTAGGATTCCCTTAAAATCTTCATGCTGCAATTTCTTTAGATACCGCTACATCTATAAATATTTACCTGTAGCCCGATTTCACCCACTGTTAAGGATAGGAATCTCCTTTAAAATATACCTATATCCTATGTTCTTATTTTTTTTTTAAGCTGGATGGCTTCCACTCAGTTCCAAGCCACAGCAGCCCGCTATGCGTTCCCTTGCTACGATGAACCCTCCTTCAAAGCTACTTTCGATATCGTCATCAGACGTCCCACAGCTTTCAAAAGTTGGGCTTGTACCAGGCTCAATACAACAAGGGAGTCCATCTTCACGTAAGTTATTATCAGTTTGTATTATCTGAATCAACCTATTAAAACTTAATATATTTTACATTTAGTTTCCTAATTATATTTTTACTTTCAGTGGTTACCAAGAGGATGTCTTCGGCAGGACACCAATCATGTCAACCTATCTCTTGGCGATCATTGTTGCTGAGTATGAAACCAAACCCCATTATAGCGAGAGTAATCAAATGATGTACGAAGTCATTGCCCGTCCCGGTGCGATGAACGACAGTCAGGGCGACTATGCCTTTGATGTAGGAATGCTGCTTTTGGATGAAATGAGTAACCACACTGCTTTAGACTTTTATGAAGTGGATCCCAACATCAAAATGACACAAGCTGCTATCCCAGATTTCTCAGCTGGTGCTATGGAAAACTGGGGTCTTCTTACTTACAGGTAAATTTTGTTAACTGAGGAAATGACTAAATGCTTTTTGGAAAATCTTATTTAATTGTATTTTCCCAGAGAGGCGTATCTCATGTACGACGAGGCGAACACAAACAGCTACTTCAAGCAGCTAATCGCCTACATTCTTTCCCACGAAATCGCTCACATGTGGTTCGGAAATCTGGTCACATGCGACTGGTGGGATGTCTTGTGGCTGAATGAAGGTTTCGCCAGATACTACCAGTACTTCCTTACTGACTGGGTATGATGTCTTCTGAAAAAGCATGTAACTATTTTTGTGGCCTGCGTAGTTACAATTTTCTAAAATATATTTTAAATTTTTCCAGGTTGAGGACTACATGGGGTTAGAGACACGTTTTATCACTGAGCAGATCCACACTTCCCTTCTCAGTGACTCAGCCAACAACCCACATCCGTTATCCACCAGCTCGATTGGAAGTCCTGCGGCTGTCAGCTCCATGTTCTCAACCCTCACTTACAACAAGGGTGCAGCTGTCATCAGAATGACAGAGCACCTCCTCGGTTTTGACGTCCACAGGGAAGGCTTGAGGAACTATCTGGTAAACAAGTACGTGCATTTTTGTTGACCGTCTTGTGTCAGAAAAGATGATTGTTGTTATTTTTGGATAGCGTTTTGCAGGGCTTTACAAATAAAAATTACTTTATTGCTTAAATATTTGTGTGTACTGATTTTTCTGAACCCAAAATCTATATTGAATGTCCATTTCTATTTTAAAATATAACTATATCGGATTTTTTCAGAGCCTTCCAAACCGCTCTTCCCGGCGATCTCTTTGAAGCCCTCCAAAACGCTGCAGTTTCTAACGGTGCCATCAGTGCCTATGGATCCAACTTCAACGTAAATGACTACTACAAGTCCTGGACCGAACAGGCTGGCCACCCTGTCCTGAACGTGCAAGTAAACCACCAGACCGGTGACATGACCATCTACCAGGTTAGTATCTATTACAATAATGTGTCCCAAAAAAGGATTATCTTAAAATATGTAGAACAAAAAATGTCCTGCTTTGTGATTAGATGCATCTCTATCAGCATGATTTAAATGCCATATACACATACAATGTTGATCAAAATTGGTTCTCTTTGTCAAATTATCTTGTAATAATTATTTAATACCTAGAACCTGCCATAAATCTTCACCGATGCTCTCACCATACGAATCACCAAACTTAGAATGTTGAAAGATTGAAAAACTAAAATAACATATTAATTTGTCTTCTAGCGTCGTTTCAACATCAACACTGGCTATTCCATCAACAACAACAATAACTACATTGTGCCCGTCACCTTCGCTACCGCCAGCAACCCTGACTTCGAAGATACTAAGCCGACTCACATCATAAGAAATGCAGTTACCACCATCTCGCGTGGATCTATCGGTGATGAGTGGGTCGTCTTCAACAAGCAACAGACTGGTAAGTACCTGTAACTCCTCAATAAGTAGCTGTAAATCGCTGACATCATCGCTAATGACAACAAATTATAAATAATGCTGGACAGTTCACACAACATTATCTAGCCCCAAGCTAAGCAGAGCTTGTATTATGGGTACTAGATAACTGATATACTTAATACAATAATACATTACATAGTTTTTTTATTATGCATAAAAAATACCCAGAACACCCTGAAAAAATATCTGCAGATCGTACAAATATTTATACCGAGGCGGGAATCGAACCCGCAACCTCCTGCATTACAGGCAAACCTGCGCCCGCCGTGCAACAGAGGTCGTCACAATTTTAGTCCTCTCAATATAAGATTTAATTTATTCCTGCCATTTATTAGTCGATACCTGTATATCAAATATCGTTTGACAGCACTAAACTAAATTAAGTTTAGTTTTAGCCTAGTTTGTGCCGAGTGAATCGATACCATAATATAACATTACTTTCTTCCGTATACTGTTTGTTAGTTTGCTCCACTCTAAGAAATTTTTGGTAGCCATCCTTAATGTTTTTCTTTCTTCAAAGGTTTCTATCGTGTCAACTATGACGACTACACCTGGGACCTTATTGTCATTGCCCTAAGAGGAGAAAACAGGACCCAGATCCATCAATACAACAGAGCTCAGGTATAATTTAAATTAATATCAGAAGCAAATTTTGTCATGTCCAAAGTTCAGGAAGACCAACGTAAAATGCATCGGTACCTACTTATTTACATATGGCTACCTAAAGTTGTTGTAAATAAAATACGAAAATATCACTTTATCTATCGAAACACTGTTTCAAAGCATCTGTAGATAGATCATATGATCCAAAGGTATTTTGTTTGAGAATTGGGTATATTGAGTTTTCTAGTGAACTTATATGATAGTTACCTGGCTTATCAAAAGTTAGCATCCACCCGCGGGCTCAATCGCTATGGGGATAAAATAGTAGCGATGCTACATGGATCATTTGGCACGTCTTGTGGCTGACGTTGTGGCGCTGTTAGATATTAGATAACAAGATGGCGGTGTTAGTTCTGATTTCGGCTCGTACCAAATGATCCTTGTAGCACTGTATGTGTAAGTGCAGATCATAATCTATCACTTTATCAATTTATTTATTAATTGGTTCTGCCGTCTTGTTTTTATTTAATTATTTAATGTACATTATAAATGTACAATAACATTATAATCAAGCCGTAAGACAGGCTAATAAGGAATTTAACATTGACCTAGATTTATAACATAAACTATACCTACTTTTCTTACTGCAATATCTCTATTTATTCAAGGGGAGGACACTTTGTTGTTGTGTCTTACAAACACTAGTTTGTAAGACTACACTACATTAGCGCTATTCATTCATTAGCCGTCTCTATCAAATTTGTGATCGCTTTCGATTACCAGTTCGCTATACATTGCGCCGCGTGTTTTAGCATCTTTTCAAGAATATAAATATTCCAAACATACAGCGCAATGCACTGCAAACTGGTAAGTGAAGGCGATTACCAGTTTGATAGACAATAGATAGCAAATAAACGTAGGACTATTAATTTTGGCATTTTGATTGGATATGTTTTTTTTTCTTTTAGATCGTGAACGATGTATTCCAATTCGCTCGCTCCGGTCTCATGTCCTACACCAGGGCATTTAACATCCTCTCCTTCCTCGAGTTCGAGACGGAGTACGCTCCCTGGGTCGCCGCTATCACTGGGTTCACATGGATCAGGAACCGGCTGGCTGGCACCCCCTACTTGGCTGAGCTTGAGGTTTGTAGATACCTATCATTTAAAAATGAATTCCCTGACCCTAGTAAGGTAGGTACGCACGAAATCGGGGACGCGCACGCAGATGACTTAATACGATAAATGTTCGCCGTCGTAGTGCGGACGCTAAGTTGGGCGCGGATTGATCATATTGAAAATGTTTGATTGCATTCATAGTAGATCAAGCAAAGTCGCGGACACACGCTAGTTTTTTAAATATTGCTATCAGTTCTTTCCGTTCTCATACGCAGATGAGCTAACCATAACAGAGTATTCCCATAATTTCGGCAAGACCGTGCGGTTTGGGAAGGTTAAAATTCTTAGATTATAATTTAAGATTTCGGGCAGTGTAACCTCCGTAATTGCACATCAACACCCTGTATATACTGTGTTTTTCACTCCTCTTGCTCAAAAAGATCGTCATTGTGGAATATCAGACCGAAGAAAAATAGCATTTCTTCATATAGGAGAAAAAGTTTTTATTTTTTTATTTTGTCTCTCAAATGACAATGAGCCTACAAAAACAAAAAAGTCTTTAGTCATAAGTAGAATAATCATGAATAAAGACTCAACTTATTACGTTTCAAAAAAAAATAACAAAATTTTATTTTTGAAAATAGAACTCTTACTGCATTCGATCTTGGCGATCTCTTTGGTAGAATGCATGCAATGCGTAGCGGCTACAGAAGAAATAAAAAAAAAATATTGGCGCGAAATCTTTAGTGACCGTAATTAATTTTTCATATTGTATTGGATTATTTTATTTTCTCGCAATCGTAGTGAAAAGTAGAGTATAACGCGCTAAAAACCCATAAAAGCTCGGTTTCTATTTACTCCCTCGCTCGTATATAATGGGACATTTTAGCTCCTTGTATAACAATCTACTACTATCTATGCACTAACGCAGTCTTCTATTTGCAGGCTCAGATTGTTCGTTGGTCCGCCCGCGTCATCCAGCAGTTGACCTACTATCCACTCCCCAACGAGGACTTCATGGCTTCATACCTGCGATATCAACTGGCTCCTACTCTATGCATTATTGATGCACCAGGCTGCCGCACAGCTGCCACCAACCAGTTCCGTGCGCTGGTTGACCAGAATACACCGTGAGCATCATTCTCTTTTTATAACCTCTTGACGACCTCTGTGGCGCGGCGGGCGAAGGTTGGCCTGAGACGCAGGAGGTTGCGGGTTCGATTCCCGCCTCGGAACAAATATTTGTGCGATCACAGATATTTGTTCAGGGTGTTCTGGGAATTTTCTATGTATAATAAAAAATATCAATCTATGTTATATATTGTATTAAGTATATCAGATATCTAGTACCTACCCATAACACAAGCTCTGCTTAGCTTGGGGCTAGATAATGTTGTGTGAACTGTCCAGCATTATTTATTATTTTATTTATTATTATTTATATACTACTCTCGTCAAAAATAGATAGTCATCTAGTAATTGCTTTATGAAATTGACTCCAACTCTCTGCAAAGTTCGGGCTGATGGTAGTAAAATGGCGTGCGTTTAAGGTGGTTGCTTTGGGTTGTGGCGCGAAATTATTATTTTTTGGTGATTTTTGCCCATTACAGCACATTAACACTCCTTCAGATAGCGAAAGTTGATTTCGCGAGAACTAGGAGACTTTACACACATGTTTTAATTAATAGTATCTCATAAATAGCATTAATCGAGAGCCATCCACCTTAACCATGCTACTATTTATTTTCTTCTTCTTGCATCAAAGCGAAACGTGGCTCTTGTATCTGCACTACCAACTAAACTAAACAAGCCGGATTAATTCGTTTTGCCTACAATCATTTAGGCCTAGGTTTCCTTAGGCGCGAGCCAGATAGAAGAGACGTAAGACAAGGACACGTTTCGGACAGGGCGGAGACGAGACAAGGAAGCGACTTTTGAAATTATATAAAATAGACACGTTGACTGTGCGAGCGAGCGAGACCCGCCTGGCAGATATGCCACACCGTACCCCCTCTCCTCCCCCGCCGCGTCTGCGCCCCGCCTCTCCTGTATGTTTGGAACAAAAGGCGCGGACGTAAAAGCGTTGCGCCCGCAGTCCCTCCGTAGACCAAGACACGTTCTTGGTGATCCCGATGACCCTATCACTGCCGCTAATGCGGTAGTGACGTCATCCAGTCAAGACAGAGAAAACACTACACCCTTACACCAACCTCGCCGGCGAGGTCGAAGAACCTTCTAAGTACCTTCTGTACCTTCGCCTAAACCAGTACAAGCAAGTTTCGGGGCGTTCTGTTCGATCCTCCCAACCTGGCAACAGCCAAAGCCGAGGTTCGTACCTAAGTGGTGCCCTTGTGCTCGTTGCCCCAACCTAACTTTACAGGTTGAGCGCTATCTGCGCTCACCAAAAGCCCGGTACAGCAGTCATGGCCCCAGGCGGTCAACTGCATTAAAATCCATTCGAAAAAAAAAATAAAAAGAAAAAAAAGCGTTGCGCCCGCGCCCCGTCTATTCTGTATGTTTTGCGTCGCGACGCTTCTATACATTGTATGAAAGGGACGCGGAAGAGACAGATGTCCGCACCCCGTCTGCGTCTTACGTCTTTTCTGTCTGGCCCACACCTAAGAAGTTGTGGCAGCGATATAACGTCCATAATAGAGTGGAGACAGCAGTTTTTAAACATTTTTAATTGACGTTTTCCATGTCTCCGACTGAAGTTATGCCGTGCCTCCACTTTTTAAGTAACAAGACTTGTATCTACCAACCGGATTCAGAAACCAATACTACCCCGCCCTGGTTAGTTTGTGCCATGCTGGCGCAAGTATTTTTCCTTACTTGCACAGGTCAAATTGACCAACGATTTTTTTTTGTTTCAGAGTGCCTGTAGACAGCCGTAACTGGGTGTATTGCAACGGCCTCCGCCAAGGCTCCGTAGCTGACTTCACCTACCTATGGAATAGGTTCCAGAGCCACAACGTCTACACTGAGAAGATTCAGATCCTCATGGTCCTTGGATGCACTCCTCATCAGGCCGCTTTAGATGTGTAAGTGTTTCTTAGTCTTTGAATGAGAATTTTTACATGAATATAACTATTAAATTATAATATGATTGTTAAGTTACAATTAAGTACAATTAAGTAGTTGGGAACTTTTTTCGTCCAAGTATGGAACAAAATATTGAAAAAACACACAAAATCTACAGATCAATAATTTTTTGATCAATTATTTACCTGGTAAATTTGATCTGTTCACTATTTAACCCTTTTCTGATTTTTAACCCCCGACGCAAAAAAGACGGGGTGTTATAAGTTTGACGTGTCTGTGTGTCTGTGTGTGTGTGTGTGTGCGTGTGTGGTGTGTGTGTGTGTGTTGTGTGTGTCTGTCAATGGCATCGTAGCTCCCGAACGGATGAACCGATTTCGTTTTTTTTTGTTTGAACGGTGGATTTGTCGGGCGTATTCCTAGCTATGTCTGATCAAAATCGGTTCAGCCGTTTCATTGCGATGGCGGTTTTTTTAATTTTTATGAAATTAATTACTTGTTATCTTCAAATTATGAAATCCGTACAAAATATACATAAATGCATCAACGCCGTGAAAATTATATTTGGTGTTTGTTCCCAGTTGTCTTTTATATAATCGAAGCACATACAAAATGAATGAATCCTTTGCATTAATACTATTTGTCTCCATTTCTGTAGTTTCCTAAACGGAATTGTCACTCCTAACAACATCGTCCGTCAGCAAGACTACACCACTGCGTTCAGCGGAGCTGTCAACGGCAACGAGGGTAACACCCAGATCGTCTTCCAGTACATCCAGAATAACCTAGCCGCCGTCACTGCAGCGTGAGTATTGGCTTTAGTATTTTTCATTCCGGACCCATGACACCCCTGAAAGATACTCCTGGGGGTGCCACGGGAACTAAGATTTAGACCCGTGGCACCCCCAGTAGTGATAGTGATGGGTAGAGCCTAGAAGCCGAAAGGAACATTCATGCCAAATTTCAAGGTACCACTTTAAAGTTTCTGAGACCTGACGATAAGTCCCAGTTTATTTCGCTTACTAGTAGGATTTCAATGAAAAACCGGCGTCAGATGTATAATTAAGAGGCGGTTCTAAGATGTAGGCATTTTTCATAAGATAAGGTAAACAAGAAAGACAAATTTTCACTGATTGGTAAGTACCCTAGAGACGGCAAGAAAGGCAAAGGTGGACCATTCATGACATGGAAAGACAAGCTCAAACTAGCAGCAGAACCAAACTGGAGAAGAGTAGCTCGAGAGTCGAGACAGAGAGCATTGAAAAATGCTAGAGGGGATTTCCAATAGGAACATTGAAATGCCGCGAGATATTTTATAAAACATGACACAGAAAATAATAAGCCATATTTCAGAATAGGAAGGCTAACTATTGTACCTCTGTGGCACAGCGGGTGAGTAGCCGGCTGAGATGCGAGAGGTGGCGGGATCGATTCCCGCTGCAGGACAAATGATTGTATGGTCTTATAATATTTGGTTAGGGTCTGAGTAGAAGAAGAAAAAACTATAAGAATCAGGCAACAAACACGGCTTGGCTATATTTGATGATCCTTCTTACTACTAGGTGTGAAGCATGTCGAGAATAATGAGAGGATGACTCAAAGAAAAAAAGGAAAAGGGAAAATTAGGAGATATTGTTCCTGACATCGACGTAAATAAAATGAAGTTCCTGATACCTACGCCACAGAGGATCCTAGTGTGAGATTATGACTGTTGGGTGTTTGTTTGTTTGCTTTTGTATTTTTAGTTAGTGGACTAGGGAACGTGCAGGCATCACCTGCAGAGGTTACCACTTAACATCAGGTGGGCCATCTGCTTGTTCCTTCATTCAAGTAGTATAAAAAAAATAAAAAAAAACTTGACAAACTCTGACACCAGAGGCCAGCACTTACCTCATACGAAAAGAAGAAGAAGTAGTATAAAAAAAAAAAAAATACTAAGAATGTGCTTAAAAGACTGTTTATATCCAAAATTGTGTTACCTGAGAACTCTATATCGATCTGCCTGCCAAGCTGCCTGCATTGGTAACAAAAAAGTCAACATTATTGGAATACAACTTTTAAATAATTCAACACACTAAGAATTCAACATTTTGCGAAACAATAAAATATCAACATTGTGTGAAATTATACATTTTGGGATTTTAACATTTTGCAAAGTCAACCGAATGGTCCTAAAGGAATTATAGCAAATCCTCCCATTGCATTCTATGTAGGCAGCCTCGTCCAGGAATGAACTTCTGACGTGGAAAAAACGAGATGACGTGGCTAAGGATTATTTAAACTAAAGTGTGCGTTGAATCCGACCCATAATTAAATTGGTGGACACGTGCCTTTTCGGATTAGCAGATCCTTCTGTTAAAGTCTTAAATACGCTTTAAAAGGAAAACATATTTTACTAAATAATGCAAAAGTCTTGATGTTAAGATGTTTGGATGTTTGTTGGTTACTCAATTTTACACCATAATGGCTGAATGGAACTGGATGAATGAATGAATGAATGAAAATACTTTATTGCACACCTTACAAACTAGTTAAAATCAACACATAACAATTAAACAAAAAACTAAATGTACAATGGGCGGTAAGATAAGGGATCGTTTCGTTTCGTTTCGTATGAGGTAGTGCTGGCCTCTTTTGTCAGAGTTTCTCAAGCCGCCCGAGGGCCTCATCTCTCTCTCTCTTATTCCATAGGGATGATAAGGCTTCTTTTCATTCCGGTGTAAAGTGAGCGTAGTAACTGCGGGCGCACTATATATATTTACAAATAAGCTGATTATGTGGGATTAGAACGCATTCAATGATTTATAGAATACGGGCAGTGCTGTGTAATATCGGTCGTGAGAATACGATCACGGATAAAGCCACGTATTTTTTTTTATACTACTTGGAATGACGTGACTAGCAGATGGCCCACCTGATGTTAAGTGGTACCCTCTGCCTATGAACAGTGCATTACCTCATAGGTCACGTCCATCTAGGACGCACCCTATGTGGCATTGCACTGCGCCCGACACCCTGAGAAAAAAAAAGAATAAAATATATATATATATATATATATATATATATATATATATATATATATATAGGTATATAATAGTATTAATAGATATAATTATAAAGATGAAAAGTCTCATGTGCCTGTAATTTCACCAGCAACCATACCCTTCAAACCGGAACACAGCAATGCGAGCACTACTGCTTTGCGGCAGAAATAGGTATGATGGTAGTACTTCCCCGGACGAACTCTTTCACAAAAAAGCTCTACTACTACTAATGTGTTGATGATGGTTGGTCAGTTTTAGACATTATTTTGAGAAAATAAGCATTTAACTTCTTTTATTTGCAGTTTTGGCTCAGCCGCTACTCCTCTGTCTTACGTGTCAGCCAGATTGAGAACCGAAGCTGAAATCACCGCCGTAAGTACTCCCAAATTATTACTCAAACGATGTTTTTAGAATTATGTTTATTTATTTTAATCAGATCTCACAGAGTTTATGTATAATACATTACGAAACGAAGAACTAAGGTCATCAAAATGGCTCCCAGAATTAGTAACTAAGTCTTCAACTTATATGCAATGATTTTCACTAGAAACGGGATATTTACCATGATTTTTGAGTTTTATATGTTCCCGATATTTCGGCACAGTTGCATGCGCCATAATCACGGGAGAACCCCCGAAACGGGGGGCGCATGCAACTGTGCCGAAATATCGGGAACATATAAAACTCAAAAATCATGGTAAATATCCCGTTTCTAGTGAAAATTATGTACATAACCATGATAGTTTCAAAAGTTACATGCAATGCTTCAATGTGGAATCAGGCTAGAATTATAGCTCGTAGAACCAACAAACACCGGGGCATATAGGTTCTTGAGTGATGACATTGTATCAGAAGATCCAGTCTTAGATGGCTCCAATTCGATGGACCGATTACTTTGTAACGGTGGAAGGAAGTTTGTGGTTGAAGGCAACTGAAGCTGTTTGTCGTCTTTGGTGGCCTTGTCCAGCAGTGGACTTCTTGGAGCTGATGATGATGTTCTTAATTAACCAATGAAGAAACAGGAAGAAAGGAAGTTTGAGATGAAACTGAGTTTATAAATGAAGCTTTTCACGAAACCTTTTTTTTTTCTAGCAAGATGGATCCTCTAACGTTAAAGAAGTATCGAGTAAAGTAGTGTATGTAGTCTATCAATTTGTATTTTTTTTTCTAGTTCCAAACCTGGGCCAACAACAGCGCAGCTGTTTTGGGCAATGCCTACCAGACCGTGTACAACGGCGCGTCCAATTCCATCGCCAACATGGATTGGGTTGTTGACGTTCAGGGTGACCTTGGCAACTACTTTGAGAATGGCGATCAGCAATTGCAGTTGTCCTCGCCAGCTCCTGTTCCCGAAGTGCAGATCTCGACTGTGCCCCCGCCGGCACTCAGCGAGCCGGTCACACCAGACCTGCCAGTGCCTGTTACTGACTCTGCAGTTACTACCTATGTCTCCATGCTCATCATTGCATTGGCTGTTATTGTAAACGTTATTGTCTAAGTAGCTTTTAATGTAAGATTTTGAAGGATTATTATACAAAGCTTTTTGTATGAACATCATCAACATATCTGCCTCAAAATCAGCATCATATATCTGTTTTACTTAATTACTTCTAAGTCCGCAAGTGCCTTACTCCACCGATTGTAAATAGGCCTTAATTTATTGAATAAATGACGATAATAATACCAAGCTAGTTTATCTGAGCGATGAACCCTATTCAACTTGCAGCTGTTAAAAATATTTTTATCTTATTGGTTTATGTTTTGTATAAGAATTTTATGGTTATGTTTTATGCTTTCGCGCTTGATAAACATTAAACCATTATTATAGGTTAGAAGAATAGTAATTAAGATATAACATAGGAACATAAATTGACGATTATCGACCGATTTGAAGTCACGTATAGATACTGAAATATGATTTATGTTCAGGGTCAGATAAATAATTCATTTTCGTGATTCATTTATTTCTTCCGTAAATTATATATTATTGAAAGTGTATATAAATTCTGGAACTGCTTATACTCTTGAGAAGGTCTACATTATAACATTGGTCTGCTGACGAATTGTAGATCTACAATTCGTCAGCAGAAGTTCTGAGGAAGTTCCGGATATTTTAGATAAAAGTTGGATTTTCTTATAATCTTATAATTCTTTAGTGTACACAGAAAAATCATTACAAATAAAATTAAACAAAAGATATTCACAAAGACGAGCTTAACCCTAAAAAGTTTTCTTACAGTAAACCTTTGAGAATTTATTTTCGACTATCGAATCCCTGTAGAAAGCTCTACGACAGTCTATGAAATCCCTACCACTTCATGAGTGAGATTGGTTCGTACAATATTTACTATGATTATCATCATCATCATTATCTACGTCTATATCTAGGTACAAATACATCTACACTATATTATAAAAAGGTAAAATTGTAACTTTGTTTGTATGTTTGATCCGATGATCCGATTTGCATGATATTTGGTTGTTGGATGGGTTTTGCTGATAAGTATATGAATTAAATCAATCAAGAGGTTAATAAAATAAAGGGCTCCAAAAGGGGGCAAATAAAATTAAATTGATACAAATATACTGACTGGTATCATAAGATAGGGTTCTAAATAGACTGAAATAGGCACCTGTTTCATCTCCAGACGAAATCTGCACAACAGCGTAAAAATTTGTACTAACGTTATCTTAGATTAATCCTTTTAAAACAATAAATGTGACTCGATCTAGCTCTACACCTATCAGTTTTGCAGAAAACACTCTGTACGTGATGCTACACGTCCCTGTTTATTTTCCCTCCTTTTCGCTTTGGAGGAAATGGACTAGACACCAGCCTTTCCATGTATTTTCCACGTCACAGACTCATTGTTTTCGCAAGTGAAGCCAATGAAATGATGATATTCTATGTTTCTACACTTGAACCTGCCTAAAACAACGATATGTGTTCACACTACTAAAGATTTATTAACAAGATAAAATGATTCAGGATGTAAGATTGTTATCTTTTTGATATTACCGACCTATTGTTTTAGATCCTGATTCGTCTTCGTAAATAAATTCCTAGTGATATGAAAGCTAAACTAGTCGATGATTAATACTTCTAGTTTGTGAAACATTCACGTTGGTAACCAGCGTTTACCTGCGAGCGCTCAGACTATTTCATCATCTCAGTGCGAGCACAAAACGCAATTTAGCACAGCTTGCTGCCATGGTAGGGCTCAGTTACCCAGCAAACTTTGGAACGGGCTATCTCTAATATCAGAAGGATATAATCCATATCAAAAGATCTGATGGAGAACTGTATGAAGTTGCAGTAGGCCTCAGTTGCAGTACCTATGTACCTATGTAAATAATATGCCAAAGAACCGATAAACCGGATTGACCTGTGTGGAGACCGCGTCTGGGAAAAAGTAGTCTGGAGCAAAGCCTTATTTATACAATTGACTTACGAAGACCGAGGGTATAAAATTGATGAGCAGATCAGGACATCGGGCTCAGATCCAATCGGAAGAGGTCTATGTCCAGCCGTATGTGGGCTGATGATGAAGCACCCACGGCACGCTTTTTTTGCGACTGTGGCTTACAACGCTAGGGATTGTTTCTCTTCAGAATTTGCCATCCAAAATATATTGGACACAAATTGATAATTAGGTATATGGATAGTTTTCCAGTATCTGTTTTTCACATACACGTTTTCCAATATCGGCGATAAGTTCGCTTTGTATTATCTCAATCATTATTAACTTATTAGTTATTTTGATAAGATAAATAGATTAAATGCAATGGTTTGATACTGATATATTCAACGTGTGGGCGCCTTTTCGTTTATTCTTGTTTAGACAAACCAGCGTGACCATGGTAAGTTGTTTCATAATACTTTGATATTTAAATAATTTGGAATTGTATGTGATTACCCCCTAGTAGGATCACTTAACGGATTTGAAGGAGATGATCACATCCTAAATCAAAACAACAATTATTGTTTACTTAGTTAGCTTAGTTTCACACAATTCCTTTACTAAAAGAATGAAAGTGATTACATTACCAACTCGGTATTTTTGTTCTGTTAATTTATAAAGGTTTAGATACTGCTACTATTTACAGCGCGTTTTAATGAATCGTATCTACATTGCTGTTGCCACGTATCTACAACGCGTCATAAATTCTTTGAACCGATCGGAAATACACTTATGCTAATACTACTACTACTACTCTGTGTCACTGGTTCTTTCTCGGTCACCATGCGTTAGGTCAGAGACCAGCTTTAGATATTGTGGCTCAGAAAGAACCAAGTGATGATTGAAAATAATACACTTAATCCCTTGCATCGAGTTTTTATCACTGTTGTCCCGCGACTGCATCGCTGAAAGTAGTCGTTTGTAAAAGTACATATTAAGATACAGATTTAATGTAGGTGTAGGCCTACTTACTTTTTTAAGGTGGTACCTTAGTACATCCCTTTCATTCTATGGTAGATAATTATCCAATAATGTTTCGTCGCGGTAACTAAGTTAATACACGCGACTTCACTCGCGGTAATAAGAAAATAAGATGGAAGAAAGAAAGATAGGTAACATAGATAACGTAACACCCAACAGGCACATACATAAATAAATTGGAAACACGAGAAACGCGAAGGTTCTCAATCGTCGAGGAGTGATATGTATTTATTATATATGATTAAAAACGACATAATATGTAGTTTTTAATTAATTATCCTATTTTTTTGTAGGTCATCCGCTCGTTACACCTCCTTGTGGGGTTAGCCCTCTTCCAGGGCATTCTCACCTTCAGCCCCATTCCTGAGATGCAAGACCTGGAAAACGAATGGGTAGCATTCAACCAAAGACTAGATGACCCCAACTTCCGACTACCAGGCACCACTACGCCGAGGCACTACCAAGTCTCTTTAATTCCCTACATAAACGTCGTCCCGAACCCAAATGCTCGTTTTACCTTCGATGGATTGGTGAGGATCATAATGTCAGCAACTGAAACCGGTGTCACCGAAATTGTTCTGCATTGCAATGACCTGACCATTAATACTCTCACCGTCACATACAACAATACGGCTGGAAATATCGTCGATATAACTGCGCCTAACCAGCAGTTCGAATGTGATCCGACGACCAGCTTCTTGAGGGTCAATACAATCGAAGCTTTGAATATCGACCAGGAGTACATCATCGAAAGTACGTTCGCTGGTAATCTGCAAACGAATATGAGAGGATTCTACAGAAGTTGGTACAGGGATAGCACCAACGCCACAAATGGTATCAGGTATATATAAATGTAACTATATAACTATACTATTTAGTAGTATTTCGTAGATTATACCTATATTTACCAAACATTTCAGATGGATGGCTACTACTCAGTTCCAGCCCGGTCACGCTCGGCAAGCCTTCCCTTGCTACGATGAGCCTGGATTCAAGGCCTTCTTTGATATCTCCATTTCCAGGGAATCAACCTTCAGTCCCTCCATATCCAACATGCCAGTTGCCGAAACATCTGCGTGAGTTATCTTATATTTTTCTCATAATATCATAAATTTTCATTCGTGATCAGGTTGGAATTTTGTTGAGATAAAGCGGATCACGTGAAACAGTCTGGCTGTTTCGTGTGATCAAAACGGACAAACCCATAAATATTAAGCTATAGTGGCAATGAACGCCCGCTGCACAACCTTATTCTTTTAGAAAAATGAAATTAGTAGGTTTTTTTTTGTACGAAAGAAAATTCCGGAATTCAACCCCTAATGCAATTGAAATGGTTTGAAGTCGTATGAGGCTGAGAAAATGGGCGTTGTCATATTGAAATATACAAATACCGTGTTGAGATTTCCTCAAATTGCTCAGTGTGTGAACTATTATTTTTTGTCAAACAGTGTTGTGAACGGACGTGTCACGGAAACATTCCACACCACACCATTAACGTCCACCTACCTTTTGGCTTTCATCGTATCCCACTACGAAGTTGCAACTACCAACAACGACCCTGCCAGACCCTTCCAAATCTACGCAAGGGACAACATTGGTAACCACGGTGACTGGTCTAACGATGTTGGACAAAGGTTGCTGTCGACTATGGAAGCTTATACTGGAATCTCCTACTACGAAATGGCTCCTTACATGAACATGAAGCAGGCTGCTATCCCTGACTTTTCTGCTGGCGCTATGGAAAACTGGGGACTTTTGACTTACAGGTATGTTCACTTGCCAGAACTTATTGAACTTATAAAAATGTCCACCAAAATTACTTTTAAAACAAAATTTTCTTCTAACTGCATTATAATATCAAACACCTTGATAGTATGTTGAAGAATCAATATGACGCGGAGTAGTCCCGAACACCAATTCAATTTCGTGTTCAATGTGTATATCTTCAATTCAATGTCTGAAGTAGCAACGTCCGCACTAAGAGACGTAACAGCAGAGTTGCAGACCGTTGGTTTGGTCGTAACGCTAACAACACGCGTGATGATGTCTTTAACTGTTAATAGGACTGTATAGGATTTGTTACAAAATTCATCTATATAGCATAGAAGCCTGGATAGATAAGACAAACATACATCATGAGACCTCTCTTCCCTTGAGTTTAAGGTTTAAATTGTAGAATTAGGGTTTTTGGGGTGTTTTTGGTCTCGGCAGATGATGATGGCCCGAGAATCTGGGATGCCTCGATTGGTTCACTTTTATCAATTAACTGTATATTTTGTTTTACAGAGAAGCTCTGATTCTATACGACCCCTTAAACTCAAACCACTTCTACAAACAACGTGTGGCTAATATAGTGTCCCATGAAATCGCCCACATGTGGTTCGGTAACCTCGTTACCTGTGCCTGGTGGGACAACCTCTGGCTGAACGAGGGCTTCGCTAGATTCTACCAGTACTACCTAACCGCAATGGTAAGAACTTTTGAAAATCAGTTTTCGGTACAATAATCTACGTTGCATATATTTTTAATCACTTTACTTATTATAACCTACCTACTTTCATAATTAATTAAGTATTAGGTATGTAAATATGCTTGACGAGGCATAGTTTATTACGCCTAGCGTAAGTTTACTACAGGTCTAGCGCTTAACTGAGTCAGTCCCTGAGGTATGGGAGCGGTACAGGAGGGGTGTTTTCGTCACGTCAAAATTAAGCGTGGCTTCATGTCATCTGATAATTTGGAAAACACCCCTCCCGTACCGCTACCATACCTCAGGGACTGACTCAGTTAAGAGCTAGACCTGTAATATTATGTGTGTGGCAATAAGTTAATAATAATAATTAATAATAAATAAATCTGTGGCAATAAATTAATTCAATTCAATGAAAGGATCACTTTTATATGTTTTTTCCAATGCTTTCGTAGCTGGAAGGGTACAAGTAGTTATTTTGTTGGTTCTTACTTATAATACTATCCTTTCTTCAGGTTGAACCCACCCTCGGCTTCGAAACCCGTTTCATAGTTGAGCAACTCCAGGTAGCGATGATTTCCGACTCCGTTGATACCGCTCATGCCCTTACCAACCCAAGCGTCTCTGACCCTGTATCAGTCAGCGCGCACTTCTCTACAATCACCTACGCCAGAGGAGCCGCTGTGTTGAGGATGACACAGCACCTGCTCGGTGATGCTACATTCCAGAAAGCGCTGAGGAACTACTTGAAAGACAGGTAAGATGATGCCATTACCGTTATGTGTTCCAAATGCATTGCAATTCAATATTCCAAATGACTAGAAATTTAGTCTTGCGTTAGCTGGTAGACTTACAAATAATCTAAACTGTGGTCTTCCTCTTGACTAGAGAAATTGTTTGGGATACTAAAGCAAATGTTTTTCTGCAAATATGCAGTTTGAATCCATATTATTTCAAACTCATTTTATTATTGTACAATATACTCATAAATATCAAAGTTACATATCAAGTATAAGCTCTGTATAGCATAACAATCAACCAAGCTTTTCTTTCCGTCAGAGAATACAACGTAGCAGAACCCGAACACCTCTTCAAAGCCTTTGACGACGCAGCCATTGAGGACAGTGCCCTAACAGCTTACAACGGAATCACCATCGACAAGTACTTTAAGACCTGGTCGGAGAAGGCAGGACATCCTCTACTGACCGTCGTCGTCAATCAGCAAACAGGCCGCATGACTGTCACACAGGTAAATTTTACATTTGATTTCGTACCTGACATGGTTATGATGATGAAATTATTAAACAAAACCGTGGGTTGATCAAAATAAGACCAAACATGGCCATTCTACTATTAACCATCGAGGTGTTCTGTTGTCCATGTTGTGGTGACTTTGACTTGGTGACCATCATTGAAAAGCAGTGTCGCTGTTATTAAACCAGCCAGCGTATTGATAGACTTCCAATTTTAAGATGACTGTCTGGATATTTTATTTCCCAAGCGATACTTATTTAAGAATATATATCCCCTGGGTCCCCTCTATGGATGTCATAAAAGCTGACTAAGAGATACCAGGGTATGGGCAGCAGCATCCACCTAAGTACTCAACACCAATACAGCGGTCACCAATCAGTCTGCCAAGCGTGATGATTATGGCAGATCCTCCATTGCATTCTATGGGGAAGTTCTCGCCCACAGTGGCCTTCTAATGGCTGCTGATGATGATGATGATGATAAGGATATACTTATTCATAATTACTTCATAACTTTTATATGTCCTTATAAAAGTTATGAGTTACATGATAATTTTATATTGTGTATAAATATAACTCCTGATAACAACAACATCACGTATATTTAATCTCTTGATTGATTGTATTTTTCATCGCTAGGGGCTGTCAAAGACATGGGTCCCTCCAGCTCATTTAAAATTGAACAAAACTGATTGAAAATGTTTTTTAACCCCCAACGCAAAAGCGACGGTGTGTTATAAGTTTGACGTGTCTGTGTGTGTGTCTGTGTGTATGTCTGTTGTGTGTCTGTCTGTGGCATCGTAGCTCCCGAACGGATGAACCGTTTTTTTTATTTGTTTGAAAGGTGATTTAGTCGGGAGTGTTCTTAGCTATGTTTGATCAAAATCGATTCAGCCGTTTCATTGCGTTGAGGGTTTTTTATTTTTTACAAAATTAATTACATGTTTTATTGACTATAGTCTCGCTGGGAGCGCACTACTGGCTACTCTACTGACCCCAGTCTATACGAGATCCCGATCACATGGACACGCGAAGGAGATGCCGATTTCGAGAATCTGAAACCGAGCCGTGTCATGACAGAGCAGATGGAGATTATCGAGCGGGAGACCACTGGGCTGGAATGGGTTGTCTTCAACAAGCAGGAGTCTGGTAAGTTTTAACTGTTGGACAAAAGTTATTTGTGCTACAAGAGGCCAAGGTAATATTTTGTTGCTGGAGGGCGTTGTTTTGAATTCAGAGCGAAGCAAAGGATTCAATAAACCGATTACTATTGTCACCCGAAAACAATAGTAGATTATGCACTATGGGAATAAAGCAGGGTCTTACGTCGCTCGCGGCATATTGAACCCTGAGCGTAAAGAGGGACTCTAGAGTTAACTGATACATACTATTATTCATCACTACATACGAGAAAAAGAAAAAGCTACGAGTACCTACCTTTCAGCGCGCATTGCCGCCAAAGTCTAACCAGCCAGTAATTTATTCGTACATTATATGCGTTCGACCTCTTTGGGTAACTTCACACACCAAAATTAAATTTTGCTCCCGCTATCCTCTCTAGCTAATTTTCGTTTTTCAAATACTCGTCACTTGACATTGGCGAAATTGTTTGAAGCACTCCTCAGAAGTCATTATAAGAAGAGAAGAGACAGGGAAAGAAGGTGTGACGTAAAATATATTGAACAGTTGCGACTGTCAAAATGTGTTTGACTGAGAAGTGTTGTTTTTTTGAGTATTTTTTCAACAAGCTTTTGTAATGTAGGTATGTATTTTACTTAGAGAATTAAAACATTTTGTCTGGGGCTGGATATATAATCAAAGGTTATCTAAGGTTTAGACTAACAGCTACAAAATACTATCGAGGTTTTCGACAATCCCTAGTTGATACCTTGATATTGTGTTTGCATAGGCCTTAACAGGAATGCATCATTTATATATTCACATAGCATAAATGGGACAAGTCTAAATTTACATGGAAGATTGATCGGAAACACAAAAAAAAAATACGTTATTCATTTATTGCAACCTAATAAGTACTTGTAATACGTTTATAAAACAGCAGATGAGATACGTAGCCTATTTCACGTACATTGCCTATAATGTTTCCTTGTTATTTTCATGCTTGCTTAAGTGAATGTAAATGGGTATGTATTTTACAAATAACACGAACGTATACTAACATTTGACTGTGCATTAAAATGACCCTGCTAACTGATTCTTCTTCTATCGGGATATGGGATGATTTAATCTCAAAATAGCTAAATGTGATCGATGACAGAAAGAATCATCTATCACGGAGCAATGAGTTCTGGGATTATATAACCTTACATCTCGAACAAAACAGCATTACGGACTTGACTGGTCAAACTGGGTGTTTTGCTATGAGGATTCACTTTTTTATTTGATTTTAACGTTTTCAGGGTTCTATCGCGTCAACTATGACGTCACGAACTGGAATCTTCTCACCAGAGCTTTAAGGACCAACAAGAATGCGATCCATGAATACAACCGCGCTCAGGTAGGATAACGTCGAGGTAGAAACCTACATCGGAAAGGAAATAATATTTAAGAGAAAATCCGCCGCACCACAGAGGTCGTCAGAGGTCATTATGTTCTAACACTTTACATCTCTGTGTTAGAACAGGCAGTTTCGCTTCTGTCTTACAACTTCACGTCGGAACTAATAGGTCATAATTCATTATTGCGTCCAGATGGGAAGAATATGGAATCCAAAAACTACATGGGCAAAATCCGGAACAATTAATATTACTTTTAGCTTGTGAGATGAATTCATGGGATGAATACGGTGAACCCTGAAACTACAGTGGTTTTGCTGCTATGGTTTGTCGGTGAAGGTGCGATGAGGCCCGCAGACTAGTCTAACGATACCAAAGTCAAAGTCAAAGTCAAAAGTATTTTTTTCATTGAAATCACAAGGATCATTTTGAATCGTCTTATAAAATAAATTTACTCCTGTTCCAACGCGACCAAACTCAAATGAATCAAGCAACAACACAAGGCTCTTTTTTTGATGATCCTTCTTACTACTAGGTGGGGAGCGCCTGTGTGGTGCCTCGAGAACAAGGGGAAGCTCATTCATTAGAATCAATTAAACATATTACGTGGTACTAAATAGTTATTACATACCTACATAGCCACACAGATACGCGCGATAAATATTTCTGTCTCTTCAGTCAGGTAAAAATATGATTATTGAGGGTCAGATAATTATAATATTTTGAAGTAAAAAAAATAACTGAAATTAATGAATGAATGTTTTTCACTACAATGAAAATCTATTCCAGATTGTCGATGACCTGTTCGCCTTCGCACGAGCCACTGTCTTGCCCTACAGCAGGGTCTTCAATATACTCTCATACTTGGCGTATGAAGACGACTACGCACCCTGGATTGCCGCCATCACCGGATTCAACTTCGCCATCAGACGATTGGCCCATGACGATGCTCAACGCCAGGAACTTGAAGTAAGAATTTGCCATCAAAAAATGTGTTTAGGGGCTATCATAGCTAAACTGATGATATTTATGAGATACAATCATTTAAAACATGTGTGTTAAGTCTCCTACTTTTCGCAAAATCAACTTTCGCTATCTGAAGGAGTGTTCATGAGCTGTAATGGGCAAAAAACAAAAAAAAAACTGAATTTCGCTCCACAAGTGAGAGCTCCCACCTTAATAATAATTCAACTGAAAACTTAAACGTGAAAGAAAGCCAAGTTAGTAACAAACAACTTGCAAGTAGGTACTCGGATAGTGGCTTTGGTAATAAAATAAGTGAGAACTAACTGGATACCAAGTCCGTTCAAAGTTTCTTAAATCATAGCTCCTGTCATGTATAACGTTCTTCAGTTAGGTACCTTGCTACGCAATAGTGCTACTTTACAAGTGCGACAAGTAAACTTTTGATGAATGAGCGCGTGAGTGAGTTATTGACAAAACATTGAGATTTTCTGACGTCTTTATCACGTGGATGGTATCGCTTCGGTTCTACCTATATAATGCGAAAACTTGTAGAGTAGAATACACTACTGGCGTCTGTCTGTCTTTCTGTGCTTCATCGTCCATTTAGTCCATTACCAACAGGTGAGATCGAGGTCAAATGAAGGCATATCATATAAAAAGTTTTTTATTGAAATCTGAGATTTGGTAATTAGAAGCAAGTGGTATATTATATTTTAGGTTATGGAGTGTTGAAAACGGCCCGACATGGTTAGTGTAATTTATGACCCACAGCCGGTGTATCACACTTTTGCTTAGCGAACTTGGTTGACTCACAGTCGTGTGTCTAGATTTGCGATTGCGCATATAACATAACACCCAACAGTCAGACACATAGTTCTGACCCCACACTAGGATTCCCTGTGTCGTGGGTATCAGAAACTACGTGTAACATGGTACACCCAGACCTGGAACAAATATTTGCAGATCATACAAACATTTGCCCCGCAGCGGAAATCGAACCCGTAACCTTTCGCATCTCAGCCGGCTACTCGTCCGACGCGCTACAAAGGTCGTCATTATCTTATAGCTACATTAATTAATAAGAAATAGGTAATAAGAAGATACACCTAACATTTTTTTTCTGTACTTTTAGAAACTCATCATTGATCTGAGTGAAGCCGTTGTGCAGCGTCTTGGCTTCAGCGAGCCAATAAACGAGGATTATATGACCAGTCTGCAGCGAATGTATGTGATGAGCTTCCTCTGTGACGTGGGTCACGAGGGCTGCATTGCTGCTGCTCGAGAAAACTTCGCTACCTGGAAGGCTGGTGGATTGTGAGTAACTTCATGATTATATGCTTTGCGAATATATGTTTAACCAGCTTGAGTCGCTAGATATAACATAACAAAATAACACCCAACAGTCACACACATAGTCCTGATCCCACACTAGGATTCCATGTGTCGTGGGTATTAGGAACTACTAGTACCATGGTACCGTAACATCCAAACCCGAAACAAATTGCAGCAGGTAATCGCACCCGCAACCTCTCGTATCTCAGCAGCCTACTCGCCAGTCGCGCTACAGAGGTCGTCAAACCACCTATTCTCTTAAAACGTGTGCATGTGAATGGCCGCTAGAGTCAGTCATGTTTACACCTCGTTCACCGTAATATGGCACCTGTGAATACTCCATGGCAGGTGCCAACTTACGGTGAACAAGCCAGGCCGTTCACCGTAATATGGCACCTGTAAATACTCCATGGCAGGTTCCAACTTACGGTGAACGGTCTGTACTGCACACCTTTCACGCAAATTCCACGTTGTGGTTATAATAACTCATCTATTATTTACGATTGTCAGCATCCCAGCCAACATGCGCCCTTGGGTATACTGCGCGGGTCTACGCGCCGGCGACGCTACTGACTTCGACTTCTTCTGGGATAAATACCTCGAAGAAGATCTGGCTGGAGAACAGGTGGTTCTCATTCAGGCCGCAGGATGCACATCAGACACTGACAGCCTCGGCCGGTTCTGGGAAGCTATCACCGCTGGTGATGACAATGTTATCATCAGGGGTCAGGATCTGACCACGGCATTGAGCTCTGCCATCACCGCCAATGAAGAAAACACAATGAAATCCTTCAGGTGGCTGCAGGTGCAGGCTAATTTGATCAGAACTCGTGATACGTAAGTATATATTTAATACCATAATAACCATATTAACAGGATTTTACAGAGATAAAAAATCATTTTTTGAAAAAATTTAATTGACGTTGTTTTTTTGCTCGTTTTTGCTCTATATTGATAACGGCAAAGACGTTTGAAATATTCACAGAATATTTATTTATGCAGAGTGTAACATAATATCCCTATAAGCCTGGGGTGTGGGTATTCTACACATCATGGCGAATAATTTTAGTTCTACGACTTTTTAAATTTCGTAGATTTTCATTCATGAAGTGCCTCGTACAAATCCTGAAATTTCTCTAGAAATTCCTGAAATTCCTACAAAAATGTACCTAAGAGAACATGAGGCAGCACCACGCAAGGTACCCTAGCGTACCGTAACGTCCTCATGTTGTTTTAGTAGTAGTAGAACTTTTTTGTGAAAGAGTTCGTCCGGGGAAATACTACCACCATACCTATTTCTGCCGCAAAGCAGTAGTGCTCGCATTGCTGTGTTCCGGTTTGAAGGGTAAGGGTGCCGGTGAAATTACAGGCACATGCGACTTTTCATCTTTATGTCTCAGGGTGGCGGGTGCAGTGCAATGCCACATAGGGTGGGTCCTAGGTGGACGTGACCTATGAGGTAATGCACTATTCATAGGCAGAGGTTACCGCTTAACATCAGGTGAGCCATCTGCTTGTTCCGTCATTCAAGTAGTATAAAAAAAAAGAAAGTTTTTGGAGGAATTTCAGGATTCTTACGAGGCATTTCATGAATGAAAAACTTCGAAATTTAAAAAGTCGTAGAATTAAAGTTATTCACCATGATGTGTAGAATACCCCCTCCCCGGATTTATAGGGATATTATGTTACACCCTGTATTTTCACTTTTAAAGTAAATAATTAAATGAAAATAAAACAAATATTTAAGGGGACAATTTTCTTCTTCTTTTTTTTCACGTGATTGTTTTGCCGTTTTTATAGATAATGGTAGGAACACTTCGTGCGCGAGTACGACCTCGCTAGGCTGGTTTTTAAAAAAATTGTGTTAATTTTACAGGATTGGACTTCAGACTTCACTAAACACCATTATTAGCCGCCTCTTGAACGAAGATCAGATAACCGAGGTAAAATATATCTAACTATTCAAAGCACTATTTATGTAGTACATGAATTCACTAAAGTTCACTAAATCAGAGATGGTAACCCGAAAGCATATTGACAAAATTAATGTTGATCTCTTGCTAACTGATACTTAGTTTTTCATTTATAATTTTATTTCCTATCATAACTACTTTCAATCATTTTGAGTATTATTCACTGTACTAGACCAACAAGATGTTAGATTTATGTATTAAATATTTTTTATTAAATTTTTAGGTTACAGCTTGGTTGAACCAGATCAGAGAAACCCTTGGTGAATCCTTGTATCAGACTGGGCTTAACGCTATTGCAACCGCTCGAGGCAACATTGCCTGGTACCAACAAAGAGCACCCGAGTTCGCTGCTTACTTCGAAACCGGATACGTTGAGCAGGAGATTGAACCCGTAGAAGGTGGAGAAGGTGACGGTGGGGATGGAGGCAGTGGAGAAGGTGGAGAAGAAGGCAGTGGAGATGGTGAAGGTGGAGAAACTGAGGGTGGAGAAACTGAAGCAGAAACTGACTCGGCCAACATAGCCGCTTTGAGTGTTATTACACTGATTGCCACGCTCAGTATTAACTTCCTCGCGTGATTTAAGTATGGTTGATATTAATTTATTTTGTTAAGAAGCTTAAATCAATTCTGGCGTATTTAAATATTGTACTTACTCTTCCAAGGTAGATGTAATCAATATTCTTTGTAAATAATTTTAAAATCTTTCATAAAGCTTTGTTTTAATAAAAAATATGATACGTTTATTTATTTGTGTCGAAGAATTCAGTACTTAGCAGCTGTAGAAATGTATGATAATAATTAAACCATAGAAAAACTGGATTCGAGTTTAATTGATAAGGTAATTAAAAACCTGTTGTATCGTATAGCCTATTTCTCAACGAGCGAAGCAAGTTCTGCAAGTTGGATGAATGTATGTGTATGTTTGTGTAAGGATAACTTTTGAACCGATGGTCCGATCTTCATGATGGAACATTGACCGCTCATGGGCCACCTAGAAAGCGGCATCCAATCTAAACGATATAAGTATCAAATATAGGAAGGTGGCCTAGCACATTCTTATCAATGTTCTTTGGCAGCTTAGAATAAGACTCTATATTCTTAGTGTGGCAGGTCAGTAGATATGTTATAAAAAATAATATCCACAATTACTACTCATTGATACTACATTGATACTTCTTACACTTTGAATTTTAAGATAAAAAAATAAATCTTAAGTAAACTTAAAACTAAACTAAAACATACCTACCAGATCACCCACCCATCACCTGACGGCAGCGAGCCCAGAATGCTGGCTGCATTGCCATGCTGAATGGCATGCTTGTTCGTTGACCAAAATCGAAGCCAGCATTCCGGTCACGCGTGGACTCGAAACGTCGCTCCGCAAGTTCTTTGAAAATTATATGTGCCCCTGGTTCCCACGGGCCTTGAGATTCCATCCCAACGGCTCATATATATAACCTTGGTGGGAGATGATATTAGTAAAATTTGCAGGTGATGCTATAAGCGAAATTGGTTGAGAGGTTGTTGAGATATTGGGGTACAAAAAAGAGAGGCTAGTCAGTTCAGTTGGGGTGTCATCAGTGAACGATGTTTTATTCTTTCCCCAACTGAGCAAACAAAAAGAAAGGCGTCTTCAAAAATAAAATCTTAAAAGCGTCGCCGCACGGATAATGGAATCGCCCGTTTAACGGAACAGGTTACTGGTATGAAGGATTTAATCAATAGCTGGTAGCATTCTAGTGCCTATGTACCAGAGTACAACCCCGATTATCAATAGGTTGTTAGCGCGGAGGTAAGTGACGAGCTATTCAACCGACTAACAGATTTTGTTGCGCAGGGGCTGCAGCAGGGTCCAACACCTATGGTACAAATTATTCGGAATCCCATTTCTAGCCAGATCCCCATACAAGTACCAAAATAAAGAAATCACCTTCTTCAAACCCCTGTGTCAGAAAACATGGACAAAACCATAGATCAAATAAAATAATAAATAATGCTGAACAGTTCACACAACATTGTCTAGGCCCAAGATAAGCAGAGCTTGTGTTATGGGTACTAGATAATTGATATACTTAATACAATACATTGCATAGATCGATATTTTTTCGGTCGAAGGTTAATACCCAGAACACCCTGAATAAATATCTGTTGATCGTAGAAATATTTATACTGAGGCGGGAATCGAAGCCGCAACCTCCTGCATCGCAGGTGCACATTCGCCCGCTGCGCCACAGAGGTCGTCAAATGTTAGAACTGCCAGCATTGGAGCCTGCAAATCACTTTGCATTAGCTTTGTATCCCCGATGTTTTTAATCCCAGAAGGCGATGGCACTGTTCGTCCAATTATCAACCTGATAAATCTAAACAATTATTTTTTTTAGCTAAGTATTTGAATGACGGAGCAAGCAGATGTCCCTCCTGATGTTAAGCGGCAACCTCTGCCTTTACAACGCATTACATCATAGGTCACGCCCACCTAGGTAGGTAGGACGCACCCTATGTGGCATTTCACTGCGCCCGCCACCCTGAGACACAATGATGAAAAGTCTCACGTGCCTGTAATTTCACCGCCACCCTTCAAACCGGAACACAGCTATGCGGGCACTTCTGTTTTGCAGCAGAAATAGATCTGTATGGAGGTAGTACTTCCCCGGATGAACTCTTTCAAAAAAAAGCTCTACAACTACTAAACTACTACAAGTTCGTGTAATTGAGCAAGTTCCGCCTTATAAACGTACACAGAATATTAAGCTTCCGGCAGCCATGGACTGGCTTGTGAAAATGGATAAGTCAAAAGCTTATTTTCACCTGCCGGTGTCCAAGGCACACCGATGCTTTCTCAGAGTAGGTAATCTATCGTAAAACACTATTCCAAATAACCTGCCTTCCATTCGCCCTAGCGTGTTCCCCAAAGATCTCTGCTTGCACATCAAATTGGGTAGCAAAGATAGATAGATAGAAAACACTTTATTGTACAACACAGTTTTCTTTTCTGTTTTGTTTCCTTAACCTATATTGTCCCACTGCTGGGAAAAGGCCTCCCCAAAACTCTTCCACTTGTCCCTGTCCCTGGCAGTCTTACACCATACCTTCTCAAAACTCACAAGATCATCCCGCCAACGCTTTCTCGGCCGACCTCGAGGTCGCCGTCGTTCAGGTATCCAGGTGGGTTACTATGAGCTCTTATTGCTATGCAGTTGATAAACTATTCAGTACAAAATATTGGTTCCGTGATGTCCGCAACTATATTTAAAGGCACAATCGCAGAGGGTCTACATACTTCTGCGATTAAAGTTATACAACGATGAAAAATGTCAACGATGAACCGATATTTTGTACTGAATAGTTTTTGAACTGAATGGATATAATAGCTCATAGTAACCCCCCCCAGGGTGAGGAAACACAGAAAATAAACTATTTAAAAATTAATAAGTTAACTAATCACGGAAGTACAATGGGCGGTCTTATCGCTATAAGCGATCTCTGCCAGACAACCTTGGATGGACTGGAATTATCTCTTAATCATACCAGTCTATAGAAGTCCACTACTGCACATAGGCCTCCCCCACAAAATGCCATGACGAACGGTGTCCAGTCGTCTTTTCTTTTCTTTCTCTTCTCTATTTGCTTCTTCGCCTTCTTGTGCCATCTGTAAATTTTCAGCGACCATCAGAATGTACGTCGACCTTCCTACACTAGGTTGCGTCGTCCGATGGTCGGGAAACCAGCACATTTATTCTCCGGGGTTGTCGGTACTGCATTTTATGTTATGCTAAGGACTGGAATACACTACCGTTGTCTGTCTTTCCTGAAAACTATAGTCTGGGTCTCTTCAAGGCTAGAGTGAATAGGTGCCTTCTAGACCTTTGTGCTCCATCTTCGACCACATTGTCACCAACAGGTGAAATCGCGGTCAACCAAAAGTCTATCAATGTTAAAAAAAATGTGCTTCTCTATTAGTATTTCAACTTGCTAAGTCTTTTCAAAGAACATTTTTTCCATATTCTACAGATTCGAGACAAATAAGCATACATACATACATAGACACACGCCTTTTTCCCCGAAGAGGTAGGCAGAGCCACAATAGGCCTCTTTTCACAGTGGGTTGCACCATCGTGAAATATAGACGTGACAAGTGGTGAGCTCATCGCCAAATAAGCAGTACTAAGATAAATCTAAGCAGTACTAAGATAAATCGCGAATTCTCAATTTCAATCCATCGAGATAGATACATTTTCTGGTGGTTCATGCCACCACTACTCCATGGTTGCTTAAGTCAGTTTTCAATTATCCTACCTACCTACCTAAGTCACTGGGCCGCAAAGAAAGCGAATCGTTAACAGAAACCTCTAAACAAGAAGTGGTTAAAGATGAGCCAACCTCAGGCCAGGTAGATATTTTAATTTAAAAAAAAACAACGAGTCGCTCGAAAAAGCCATTTTTATGGAATATCTCGTAAAATATAGATAATTTTACAAAACCCCTACAGTAAACCCTTGTTTTTGTTGTACCTATTGATTTCATTTATCGAATTTTTTACCCAATAATATGCACCGTTTTATTAGACAATCGAATCTAGCCAGAAGTCGAGGTCGAGGTTGGGTTTTTTCTATCAAGAAAATATTGTCCTATTATGTTTCTAGTACAGTGATCCCTCGGAATTATAATGTTGTATCCATGTATATTTTTAATTTTAATATTGTACTTGAGTTGTCAGTTAAAAAACAAATCTACGTTTATGAATTTTGCGGCACCTTAATAAGTTAAAACATAGACCGGTTTAAAGAGAACTACTATGAATACATAGCCATGGTGTTTTTGGCCTGAGAATAGACCACTGCGTCTCCTCCCGTGGATGGCGTAAGAGCCGACTAAGGGATTACATGAACTTTTCTGAAAGATTCGTTGGTATAAGATTTTTCCTGGCTGCTAGCTTATTTAACCCTAGATAGATAACCTACGCCGCAAAAGCGACCGCGCAAAAAAAATATTGCTGTATCTTTTCATTAGGCGCGCGTATTGACCTATCCTTCTCAGCCAACTCAGTCGTCGGCCTAGGCTGTCGCGGGATGACCGTTTTGTTGCGGTAAGTGCCACAGTTTAGCAGCTAGGACGAGTTGATGCGCTCCCGAGGCGTATGTTTATCTTTTGTGTTACTTTAAGTGTTGTATGGAATAATATGGAATAATAATTATTATTATTTTCAGACTGGTTATATTATTGCTTACTATTTTGTAACAAAAAACACTATTATTATAGATAATTTTAAAAATTTGTTTTTATAAACAGAAGACTGTGGATTTTTTCTAGAGTTCCACTAACTAATTTTTAATTTTCTTAAAATAAACAAGGTGAAAAAATTAATTGCATTTTATTTTTGAAGATACTCTAAACTATAAAATTTAATAGGTACATATTAATATAAATAAGTAATTTTATGTTATATAGATGCATTTGAAAATAGAGAAGCCTCTGAAGCGTATGGTTATCTTTTGCGTATCTCGTAATATGGTTATCTATCTAGGGTTAAGGAATGTGTTATTACTGAAAGAAAGCATTAGCAGAGTCAGTCGTGGGAAGCAATGACAGCGATGAGCTCACCATTTGTCACGTCTATTTCCCACGATGGTGCAATGCACGCGAAAAGAGGCCAATTTGAGGCTCTGCCTACCCTTTCAAGGAAAAAGGCGTGTGTCTATGTATGTATGACTATGAATATGCAAAAACTCTAGACTGACAAAAATATATATTAGCTATGTACATTCCGTCTACTAAACAATACATATCTAAAATGGTTTCGATAGTTATGATAAATGTTGATTTCGTGAACTTTTTGATAAATTTTAATCATTTACTAGGTACATAAAGATAAGGATATAATGAATGATAAATATAAAATAAGGTAAGTACACCCTTCTAGTCGGTCGCCTGGTGTGGTTAGGACCGCTATGGGTAAGTGCTCCAAGATCTATTTCAGTGATTCACTCAGGTATCTCTTTAATACTTTGTTAGCTAAGCATTTGCAAGACGATGAACTCAAATTAAACTGTTAAGACCACTGTTCATCGACACATTAAGGGGTGTTTAAACGGGTTTATACCTTAAATAATCCTTTTTGACATATGTTAAGGCTGAAACTAATGTAGTTACATAACTAATGTAGTTATGTGGTTACATTTCGGGGAATGCTCCCAGGAACTGCACGATCTGATCCCACCATCTCCTTTTCATCATAGGACGAGCAGGCGTACGGCTCAGTACCATCCTTACCTCATTGGTATACCTTCTATTCGCACAAAACGTTTCGGTTCTACCTTTATAATGCGAACTGCTAAGGAGTGGAATACACTGCCGTCGTCTGTCTTTCCTGAAAACTATAATCTGGGTCTCTTCAAGGCTAGAGTGAATAGGTGCCTTCTAGACCTTTGTGCTCCATCTTCGGCCACATCGTCATTTACCAACAGGTGAGATCGTGGTCAAACAAAGGTCTATCAATGTTAAAAAAAAAACAAAAAAAAAATGTTAATTACATAGATACATGATAACATTAAAAAAGAGATAAGTCATTTTTTTTTATTTCTTTAAGGACGGAACATGCAGGTGGGCTCACCTGATATTAAGCGGTAACCTCTGCCTTTAACAATGCATTAACTCATAGATCACATCCACCTAGGACGTACCCTATGGGCATTTCACCGCGCCCGCCACCCTGAGACATAAAGATGAAAAGTCACATGTGCCTGTAATTTCACCAGCACCCATACCCTTCCAACTGGAACACAGTAATGCGAGCACTACTGCTTTGCGGCAGAGATAGGTATTGTGGTAGTACTTCCTCGAACTACTCTCTAAACTAACTACTACTACTAATACATTTACCATATCACAGAAAGAGGTAACAAAAATATGCAGACGTAGGCTTTTGGCTACCAAATACTTGTCTGTTTCATATTTTCGGTATTTTTCGAACACTGTGTCAGTTTTCTTACCACATGTTTAAATATTCACAGGATTCAAAATGGTGTTCCCGAGTCTGTTATGTTTACTCATCGGAACAGCTATTGCTGTTCCGTTTGATGAGTTCCGTTCAAACTTCGAGTTCTTGGACCGCAGCACCAACTTGGACGAGCCTGCCTACCGCCTCCTCGACAACGTGCAACCCTCCGAGCTGTGGGTTACCCTCGATGTACACTTAGATGTCGCCAGCTTCACCGGTTCTGTCACAATTGCTATTGATGTAAGTATTCTAACTGGTTTTAATAGACACACGCCTTTCCCCCCGAAAGGATGGGCAGAGCCTCAATTTGTCTCTTTTCACAATGGGTTGCACCATCGTGGAATAAAGACGAGGTCAGCTTATCGCTGCCATTGCTTCCCACGACTGACTCGGATAACGATTTGCTCCAGTAATAACACATTCCATAATAAGCTAGCAGCAAGGACAAATCTTACACCAACGAATCGTAATATTAATGAAGAAGAAAGCGTTAGCTGAGTCAGTTGTGGAAGCAAAAGTGTCGATGAGCCCACCCCTTGTCACGTCTATATTCCAGGATAGTGCAACCCACTGTGAAAGGAGGCCCCCCATTGACGCTCTTCCTACCCCTTTGGGAGAAAAGGCGTGTGTCTGTATGTAATTTGACAGCTTGATATTTAAAATTTGCAATCGTAATCTGTATAGTGAGATATTCGTAGAGCAAGATGACATCTACTCGTAACAGATGATTATGTGCGTATGGTTCGTTGCTATGAGATGGCATTAAGTTTGCCTGTGTGTACTTTTAAAGATGTGCTATAAATAATTTTCTATCTATCTACCAATGTGCAAAAAAATATCAAGTTCTGGAATTTTACTGCTCTCGTGTGAGTTGGAAACCTCTGAATATTTTTAGATATCGATATTACCTTGCATTTATGCATTAGCTGAAACAGCTTTTACATTTATCAAAATCAGTTACAACATTTACAATTACGAGTAGGTAAATGTTGTCATACTTGTAATACAGTGTCCATCTTCCTTTGAGATTATTACTTAGCGTTTAGAATTTTCAGTCGCACTTTTTGATTTAAGTGTACTTCTATCGAAACTATTATCAAATTATATTACAAGTACATGCTTATAATCTTTTTATGATAAAGAAATAAAACCGGTGCGATATAATTATTGATAAATGCTTTTTATCTAATTGATTGAGATATGAGGCACACGGTCATATAATCCACAGTTTATGAATTTGTTGACGTCATCATCAGCTATTTAGTGTCTACTCATAGAGTGGCCTTGATAAGAACTTTGAACCATCTAATCTTTTTAAATTACGTGTCTGTCAAAGACCGTGATTTTTAACAATCAAAAAAGCTTAGACTAGAACACTATACATAACTCATGCCAGACATAGCGTCGATTAGATAGGTACCCAATGTTAGATAACACTGGATGTCGGCCACGGATCTACTAAAACAGGGAGAAACACATTGGCTCACCTATATAACCCCATAGATTGTGATCAACAATTTAGGATATTTAAGGAGCAATTACGAATTACACTAGGGGATGGGTTGTAGCATTTTCCGTAGTAGTTTCTCAACACCAATACTATGATCACCAATCTGCCTGCTAAGCAAAATGAATAAGGCAAATCTCCCCATTGCGTTCTAATGGGGAAGGCCTCGTCTAACAGTGGTGAACTTTCGGCTGATGATGATGACGCTGATGGAGGAATTTGTACCAACTCCTTTGAAATGGAAGAACTCCTTAAACAAAGAATATGATGGATCAAGAACCAGTTGGATTATCACTATTTAAGGTGGTTGCTTTTTCATACTAACGTATTTTACCAAATATGGGCGAACAGAGTACAATTTTACACTAAAATTACTAAGTATTTTTGGCTTTTATATTGATAATTATTTGCGGCAAATCATATTTTGTTGAAGAAAACAGTGGATTAATAGCGAAAATAATTATAGTCCATAAAAGTCATCTTCTTGAGAACTGCTTTCTAATGGATAGGTAATTTGCGTAAAAATTACGCGACCGACTCACCTTCACACCGCTCTGGCACACTGGTGTGATGGTTAGGAAGAAAACTTCCCCCTCGTAACACTAGTATTTAAGATATGAAAACTCTTTGTATTGATGTTGAACGAGTTTATTTTTCCATTCTCAGATATTGGAAGCGAATCTCACAGAGATCGTCCTGCACCAAAAAGTCGTACGCATTAACGCGGTGAATCTCGCAACTGCAACTGGCGAACCAGTTCCCCTGCAATTCCCTGACCCTTTCACCACCGACGACTACTTTGAGCTGCTCAAGATCAACACTGCACTTCCCATCCCAGCTGGCAAATACGTCATCACCGTCAGCTACGATGGCAAGATCAATGAGAACCCTCTTGATAGGGGCTTCTACAGGGGCTACTACTATCTTGGAAACGAATTGAGGTAAGGATGCAACTAATATAACTATACTATTTGATATCTAGATAGCTACAACATGATTTTTTGCATTGTGTTGATTGAGTCAATTGATGAAAAAATCGAATTAAATTGAATTTGAATTGATTATCGCGACAAATCCAACCACTGCAAAATGGGATTTCTCTTCAACTTAAAGGACCCGCGACGCAAACAGAGGGTTTTGTAAGTTAGACGTATGTAACTGTATATCTGTCTGTGGCATCGTATACGTCAGGCTCCAGCACACGATGAATAGTATCTAGGATGCAACGGATACTCCGATTTTAATGCGATTTTATGTGTATCAAATCTGGTCTTGGAACACTGCATGAAAACATTCGGGGGTTTAATTTTTTTATAAAATTAACTTGTCATCATCTGATTTCCTCACATCGTTGTATATAAATTATTTGCACATAAATTTAAATGCTTACATAACTAATGTTTGCAGGTACTACGCAACTACCCAGTTCCAGCCCTACCATGCCCGGAAGGCATTCCCCTGCTTCGACGAGCCCCAGTTCAAGTCCAAGTTCGTGATCTCCATCACTCGAGACAGCAGCCTCAGCCAATCCTACTCCAACATGCCTATTGCTGATACTCAAGTGTAAGTATTTGAATGAAGTATGTGTAAACTTACAATCTCTGAGGGTCAAAGCTTTGTGTGATTTGATAATTGAAACCCTGGCTCAGGTCAAATCATAATAATTCCCGAAAATATCACCATAGGGTCCCAAAATCCAATATTCCAAAGTTAGGTGGTTACAGGAATATACCTAAAGAACTGTTGATGTTCCATAATAAATATTTATTTACTGTAGATGAATTAAATCGTTTTAGTTATCTTCATCTTTTGTGTAAAGTTATTATTTTTTTGTCGTTAATATGCCTGAATTTATTTGAATTAATTATCTTAACTTTTACAGCAACGGTATCCGCACCACCGAGACCTTCTACCCCACTCCCATCATCTCGGCTTACCTTGTTGCCTTCCACGTCAGTGACTTCGTCGAAACAAACAGCACTAGCTTGTCTGCGAGGCCTTTTGGCATCATATCCCGCCAGGTACTGAAAATGAATTGCAAGTAGAAGTGGATGAAATAACAACCATAGGTCTTGTGGTATTGGGTACGGGTTGTTAAATGCTTTCCAACTCAAAGGCCGTTAGAATAAAAGTTCACGACATGAAATACAAGTCGCAGCGCCTTATTGCATGGTCCACCCGCTGGACAGACTCTCTGGCTATAGTCAAGAGAAATCGTTGGATCTTGGTTGCTTCAGAGAGATAGATTATTGTGTCTAACAATAATTATATGGATACATACATACATTATAACTTTTAAAACTATCATGGTTATGTGTATTATCTTATTTGTGGTTATGTACATACTTTTCGCTAGAAACGGAATATTTAAGTATCATGTTTTTTTTTTCTTTACAGGTCTAGCGCTTAACTGAGTCAGTCCCGAAGGTATGGGAGCGGTACGGTAGGGGTGTTTTGTTCACAATAATATGTCACATGCTTGTCATGTCATCTTATAATTCGAGAGACGAAAACACCCCTCCCGTACCTCTCCCTTATCTCAGGGACTGACTCAGTTAAGCGCTAGACCTGTAGTGTTGTGTGTCGAGGTGGAGTTACAGACCGTTCACTGTAAGATGTCACCTGCGTTATACTCTTAGTCTGTGTCCCAAGGCAGAGGCTTTGGGAATAGTGCCAACCATAGAAAAGTAAATACTCCATGGCAGGTGCCATATTACGGTGAATGGTCGGGTGTGACAATGAAACCGATGGTAGTGGTATCGCTTGTAATAAAATAATGAGAAAGAGGGTAGATCGATATATCTGCCCATAACAGCTACTCGCAAAGATTTGAGTTCGTTCTCCCGTGATCTTGGCGCATGCAACTGTACCGAAATATCGGGAACAATCAAAACTCATTAATCATGGTAAATATCCTGTTTCTAGTGAAAACTACATACATTAAGTGCTAAGTAAAAACCTACCTTTAGATCGTTAGCAGCGGTATTCAGGTAGCACAACTGTTTCACTTTTTTTTTAAAATTTTGTACATTCCTTGTATTAGCTGTATTATTATTTCTGTAAATAAATGTATTTATGATGATTGGATTATACTTAGTTCTGTTCTTAATTATTCCATCACTCCCAGGGTGTCACCGACCAGCATGCATACGCAGCTGAAATCGGTCTGGAGATCACCACACAGCTGGACGACTACCTCGGGATCCAGTACCACGAGATGGGACAGGGTGTGCTTATGAAGAATGATCACATCGCTCTTCCCGACTTCCCGTCCGGTGCTATGGAGAACTGGGGAATGGTCAACTACAGGTAAAACCTATTTGAAGACTCAAGTCTTATTTAAATACTTGAGACTTACTACTATACTATTTTACCATTTAGGATAGATAGATGATAGATAAACACTTTATTCTACACAACGAAAATATAACAAAATAAACAAAAGCAATTAGTACAGTACAATAGGCGGCCTTATCGCTGGGAGTGATTTCTCCCAGGCAACCTTTGGATAGACAGAAATTAGCTAAGCAGAAACAGAAGGCAGTGCACAGAGTTAGGATGTTAGGTGCTCTTTTAAACGGATAACAAAAAGGAGGTGCTTCTCAATTCGTCGGAATCTTTTTTTTTTTTTTTTTGATGTAGGAATTTTTCAAATTTTATAAGCTCACTTGAAGCGATTTGGGTTTTTTTGTTAAAGTGACTCGTTATTGAAATATTTGAAGTAGGTATATATTTGAATATTTGAGTGTAGTATGGGTTTTGTTCCGAGGAATTGTTTGACATGATGCCTACAGCAACCTTTTTTCACCGCACCGCACGCCATCAGCAGAGGATTCATTCGCACACCTTAGAGCCAGGGTGGTCCCGGACTGTGCGGTTTCAGAGAAACTTCCTCCCGCGAACGCTCAGGTTGTGGAATCATCTCCCTGCTGAGGTTTTTCCGAGCGACTACAGTATGGGGTTCTTCAAAAGGGGTGTTTGGAATTTTTTAAAGGGTCGGCAACGCGCGTGTGATGCCTCTGGTATTGCAGGCGTTCATAGGCTACGGGTAACCGCTTACCATCAGGTGGGCCGTAAGCTTGTTTGCTACCTTGGTAGTATAAAAAAAACACTGAAAGAATGCTATGGTTGAATTTACTAAAGTCCCGACGGTTGATAGAATTTACAAGAGTAATAGTAAGAGTTACTAAGGCTTAGCGGTTCAATTTACAAAACAACTAAGGTTGACGGCAAAATAAAGAGTTAACCCTTTTTTTTCATGAATTTTACAATTGTTATGGTTGATTTTACAACAGCTCCGACGATTAATAAAATTTACGATAGTAATAGTAAAAATTACCAAGTCTTAGCTGTAAAATTTACAAAACAATATAGGTTGATGACGAAAAAAGGGCTTTACACTTTTTCTTCATGAATACTACAATTCCATTAGGTTATGATTACTAAAGGTAGGTACAATTTATTGGTAAATGATGTCGTTACACATATTTGAAGTTTAAATTACAAAAGAATAAAGTAGATTAGATATACCAATTGTAAGTGTATTAGAAATATAACCAGTTTGCTGAAGCAAATTTCTTATTAATGTGAAATTCAACGGAGAATATTGTCATATTTACGAGTTCGGTGTGTAGTTACCTTAACAAAGTTGATATCATAAAATATATTCGTTGATTTATCACATTTTCAGCAATATTTTCATGAAGTAGATAATATCGTATAACTTTTGCTTGTATTAACTTTTTTATTGAGTAGATTATAATAAAACATACAATTAGGTAGATATTACCATATACCATTGCACATTTTATAGATTTTTTTTACGTTAAATTGACCAGAGAGTATTGTTTTATTTACGAGTTCACTTTAGTTGAGAAGTTCCCATTTCTACCGCAGTGAGTCGCCGTGTCCGTAACATAACTTAAAGTTGAAATTACAAAAGACTAAAGTAGATAACTCAAAAGTTTTAGTTTATTGGAAAAAACCACTTCGCTGTTGCAAACTTCACAGTCTATTTACGTTGAATTGACTCGAGAGTGTTGTTATATTTAAAAGTTTACTTTGGTAGAAAAGTTCTCATATATACCGTAACATAACTTGAAGTTGAATTAACTAGTAGTAATTACTTGAAGTAGTAGAGCTTTTTTGTGAAAGAGTTCGTCCGGAAAAGTACTACCGCCATACCTATTTCTGCCGCAAAGCAGTAGTGCTCGCATTGCTGTGTTCCGGTTTGAAGGGTAAGGTTGCCGGTGAAATTACAGGCACATGAGACTTTTCATCTTTATGTCTCAGGGTGGCGGGCGCAGTGCAATGCCACATAGGGTGCGTCCTAGGTGGACGTGACCTATGAGGTAATGCACTGTTCATAGGCAGAGGTTACCGCTTAACATTAGGTGGGCCATCGGATTGTTCAGTCATTCAAGTAGTATTAAAAAAAATGAATTAACAAAATTTCACGTAGATTTCAAGATTTCAGCGAAGTAGATATTAACGTATAACTTTTAAACATTTTACAGTTTCTAAGGTTTAATCTATAGGAGAAGCATTGTTGTATTTACGAGCTCGCTTTGGTAGATAAGTTGCAATTTTAACCATGACAAGGAACTTTGGATGTTACCATAATTTATAAGTAAAACTTACAAAAATTGAGTAGATTATAATAAAACATATAATTAAGTAGATATTACCATACTCCTGTTGTATATTTTATAGTTTTCTTACGTTGAATCGACCAAAGAGAGTTACAGGTATGTACGAGTTTATTTTGCGCAGGAGGTTGCAGGTTCGATTCCCGCCAGATTGCTCAAAAAAAAAAATTTGTGCAATTTGCAGATATTTGTTCAGGGTGTTCTGGGTATTTTCTATATATAATAAATAATATCTATCTATTTAATGTATTGTATTAAGTATATTAGTTATCTAGGACCCGTAACACAAGCTCAGCTTAGCTTGGGGCTAGATAATGTTGTGTGGACTGTCCAGCATTTTTTATTTATTTGCATTATTTACTTCGGTAGAAAAGTCCCCATTTGTAACGCAGCGAGGTGCTGTGTTCGTAACATAACTTATAGTTGAAATTATTTATTTATTTATTTATGTTAACTTACAACTATACAAAACTTTCGTAGCAGGCACCGTCTTAGACTCGCGTAGCACACGAATGTGTAAGTTAAATTCGGCGTGGCTGCTAACTGGCTGCTGGCGCAGTTGGTACACCCACCATCCGAGACGCAGGCAACTGCCGGTTCAAATCCAACAGAAAGCAAAAAGTGGCATCATCTACTCACGTTGTGAAGAGGCCCTCGGTGGAGACGGGGCACAACACAAGGCACACTCCAGTGGCAGCGCATATTTAACTAATACCAAGGCGCCCGATCCGTTAAAGCCAGAGGCAAGAGATAAGAAATCTAAAGTAAAAGATAACACAAAAGTTGTCTAGTGAAAATATCACATAGTTAAATACGAGTGCAAAAATTAGGTAAATATTACAAAACAAAGTAGTTATACAATTGTAGTTGTCTAGTAAAAATTGCCACAAGTCATAGTTAAATATACGACAGCAATAATTAGGTATTTACTACAAAACTTTAAAGTAGATAACACAATAGTTTTTTTAGTAAAAATTCTCACAGTTCCATAGTTAAATATACGAGAGAAATTAGGTATTTACTACAAAACCTTAAAGTAGATAACACAATAGTGGTCTAGTAAAAATTACTATAGTTAATGGTAAAACTACCAAATATACAAAAGGAGTTGGTAAATAATACAATTTAGTTACAAATATACCAAAGTGGTTTGTTGACTATCCTACCAGTAGTTTGATAAACAACTACAATAGTATTTAACTTGTTTAGTGAAAAATAACAAAGTTTATGGTAAAATCCACAATATGATATTTAATAAATTTTTACCGAAACTATAGTAGGTAGTAATTTACCAAAGCAGTTTGGTAACAATTCTACCAGCTACATTTGGTAACTTAAATATACCAAACTACTTTGGTAATCAGCCAACCGTCGCCGTTTGGTAAAATCAACTTAACTCAGCGGTAGGTCCTCATTCAAACGTTTAATTTGGTACATTTAATCAGTAATCTGGTAAATTCAAACAAAGTATTCTTTCAGTGAAAGGTTGTTTTTTAATATATTTAAATTTAATGTAATTTAGCATTATCTTAATAATGTTTCTAGAAAAAAAAAATGTAATAACGTTTAATTGTAGACGAAAAACGTTACGGTTAGTTTGCCGAAAGGTTATGCTTCATTGGTTTATCAATGATAAGAAACGGATTTGATAACTTTATGATTCTGAGTATTTTTTCATGTTCTTCCTAATTCTTTTATTTTATTGATTGATTTCCAACAAAGATAGGTTAACGGGTAGTACCTATTCCAATAATGGTATGTCAACTTTAAAGCAAAAAAACGGGTTGCAAAAATAAATAATTTGAATTGATGTTACCCCCTAGTTACTTCCATGCGAATTAAATTCGTGAGTCTATGTAGGGAGGAATTGTTTTGTTATGTGTACTATGTGTGTGTGTACCTGTTGTTTTGATATGTGTTTTGTTTGTTGTTACTATGCACTTACCCAGACACACGTACACAAACACTTCCTCGAAAGGGTAGGCAGAGCCTCAATGGGCTTCTCTTCACCGCGGGTTGCATTATTGTGGGAATATAGACTTGACAAGTGGTGAGCTCATCGTCGCGATTGCTTCCCGCGACTGACTTGGGTAATGCTTTTTTGCAGTAATAAAACATTATATAGTAAGCTAGCAGCCAGGACAAATCGTATACCAAGGCATCTTACTAACAAGTCCGGGTAATCCCTTAGTCAGCTTTTACGACATCCAAGTGGGGAGACAGTGGTGTCTGTTCTTAGGCCGGAAACACCACGGCACTTATTATTTCTAAATCGGAAATATATTGAATAAAAAAGTTGTGATATGGTATGGCATTAGAAAAAAACTTAAATAGTCCATGCTCTACACTCAGTTACAGGATAGACTGTTCTCGACTAGTAAGTTACCCAAATTATTATGGTTGAGATCATAGAAAACAATTTTATGATGTTTTGCTTCACTATTTCAAGTATTGATTTCATGGTGTTTTAGGGTTCCGTACCCAAAGAATAAAACGGGACCCTATTACTAAGGGTACGTTGTCGGTCCGTCCGTCTGTTACCAGGCTATATATTATGAACCGTGATAGTTACAGTTGAAATTTTCACAGATGATTTATTTATGTTGCCTCTATAACAACAAATACTAAAAAAATTGAATAAAATAAATATTTAAAGGGCTCCTATACAACAAACGTAGTTTTTTGCCATTTTTATAGATAATGGTAAGGAACCCTTTATGCGCGAGTCCAACTCGCACTTGTTTTAATTGAGGGTAATTTTTCAGAGAGGCTTACCTGCTGTACGATCCCCAGAACACCAACATCAACAACAAGATCTTCATCGCCACCATCATGGCTCACGAGCTCGGACACAAGTGGTTCGGAAACCTGGTCACTTGTTTCTGGTGGTCTAACTTGTGGCTCAACGAGTCATTCGCTAGTTTCTTCGAATATTTCGGTGCTCACAACGTAAGTTTAACAATCATAATTCATTGTTTTTTACTCAGGTCAATAATAAGAGGTATATGGATTGCAAACTGAGCACATATGTAGCAGCAGACGCACGACTCGGTATCATCTCTTTAGTAAGGTATATTCCCGTTGTCCACGTATATAGAGCTTACCCTCTATTCGTACTAAACGTTTCAGTTCTACCTTCATAATGCAAACTACTAAGTAGTGGAATACACTCCCGTTGTCTGTCTTTCCTGACAACTATAACCTCGGTCTCTTCAAGGCTAGAGTGAATAGGTGCCTTTTAGATCTTTGAGCTCCATTTTTGGCCACATCGTCACTTACCTTTATAATGCGAACTGCTAAGGAGTGGAATAAACTACCGTCAGTCTTTCCTGAAAACTATAATCTGGGTCTCTTCAAGATTAGAGTGAATAGGTGCCTTCTAGACCTTTGTGCTCCATCTTCGGCCACATCGTCACTTACCAAGAGGTGAGATCGTGGTCAAAGAAAGGTCTTTAGAAGTTAAAAAGAAAAAGGTGGTTGTTGTAATGGATTGGTAGGCTGAACAAATTAATAGGCTCACGATTTTTATATCACAAAGCTTGTACTTCACACACAGCTCAATACTGTTTATTTTACATTTCTTACCATTCTTTCTCCTACAAGGCTGATCCTTCTCTCGAGCTCGCTGATCAGTTCGTCGTAGACTACGTACACTCAGCCCTCAACTGGGATGCCGCCGCTGGAGCTACTCCCATGAACTGGACCAGCGTCATCGATAACGACTCCGTGTCTGCTCACTTCAGTACAACCAGCTACGCGAAGGGAGCTTCCGTGCTTAGGATGTTGGAGCACTTTGTAGGAGAGAGGACTTTCAGAAACGCTTTGAGATACTACTTGAGAGACAAGTAAGTAAAGCATAATTTATTACAAACAATATTCTAAAACATCTAAAAATCCTGGTATAGGTATTTAATAGATAAATGTCACCAGGTAAGTTTTACTATGCATTTTCGTCGATAGAAGTAACAATAGTTCGAATTAATTGGTTGTGTTTTTAAATTTTCTATGTAAAAATAAATAATTTAAACTAACTAAATTAGCATGCCATTCTCTCCATTTGCACGCCGGCAGCGGCCAAACATATTGTGTCCTATTAATATTTATACCATCAATTTGTACATATGTTTAAGCAAATAAATTATCTTTATCTTTATCTTTATCTTTATCTTTAAATGAAACTAAGATTTTTAGGGTTCCGTATCCAAAGGGTAAAACGGCACCCTATTACTAAGACTTCGCTGTCCGTCCGTCTGTCACCAGGCTGTATCTCATGAACTGTGATAGTTAGACAGTTGAAATATTCACAGATGATGTATTTCTGTTGCCGCTACAACAAAAAATACTAAAAAACATTAAAATAAATATTTAAGGGGGCTCCCATACAACAGACATGTTTTTTTTTGCAGTTTTTATAAATAATGAAACGGAACCCTTCGTGTGCGAGTCCGACTCGAACTTGGCCGGTTTTTTTTCCTATCCTGTAAAGTAGACACACATACTTACTTGCACACGTTTTTAATTCTGCAATTTGTTTTCAGTGCTTATCAACTAGGAACCCCCGAGAAGCTGTACGATGCTTTCAGACAAGCCACCTCTGAGGACTTGTCTTACACCCAAACCTATCCTGGTATTGAGATCGGAGAGCTGTTTGACTCCTGGGTTCAGAACGGTGGTTCACCTGTCGTCAACGTCGATGTTAACATGAACACCGGTGTTATTACTCTTTCACAGGTTTGTAATTCTGTTATTCTAAATCACCATTCATGAACATCATAAATATCGTCCTCATAATGCACTTCAAAGTTAAATCATTTAAATATCAGGCATCTGGCGCGTTTCTGGTATATTTACATGTTTGTAAGAACAACGGGGAAAAAGTAGATATTCCTCGTTCGGTCCCGTTAATCGTGTTCTGATTTTACAAGATTTTATTTAACTTGCACTGTATGTCTGTTTGTCCGAGTGGAATCTTGCAACTGAATTTTAAAGTTTGTGATGATATTTTGAGTACCTGTCAAGTTCCGATGACAATGCAATATTATGGGACAGTGAGCTGATCTGATGATGGAGACGGAAGGTGGAAAACGGAATGTATGTTTGTCCGGGTGGAATCTTGCAACTGAATTATAAAGCAGTTGTCCTCAACCAATTGAGATAATATTTTGCATACCTGTCAAGTTCCGATGACAATACAATATTATGGTGACAGCGAGCTGATCTAATGATGGAGACGGAAGGTGGACAATGGAACTTCTCGAGGGTTAATAGTAGACTGGCGGTGTTTAGGCTCATTTTGATCAGCACACGGTTAAGATCACTGATTTTATAAAAGCTAGTATTGAAAAATATATTTTTCACAAAAAACTTATTATTTTATCTTCCATGTAAAATCATTTGCTTTCGAAGCAAATGCAGAAATACTTTTGCATTGATTTTAACACTGAAATGACCAACTGCTTTGATCGGTATGTACTGATTTTTCGCAGCACTTCGTAAAGGTTTCAGTTGCAAAGTTTCTGACTTCTGTTTTCATTTGCAGGAACGCTTCCTCATCTCTACTCCAGCCACTCCACTTGCACCACAGCAATGGCAGATCCCCATCTCCTGGACCCACAGCGGCAACCTTGACTTCACTAACACCAAGCCCGCTTTGGTGCTCACAGACACTGCCACCATCCAGAATGCCGCTGGACACAACTTCGTTATCTTGAACATTGCTCAGTCTGGTAGGAACAAATGTATTTTCTATACATATAGTTTTTTGTTCTTCCATATTTTATGCGCCTGTCACATATTTTTACTTCAGACGAAGCTTCCATATAATTATGATAGAAAATCACAAGGTTTGTTCGTTTAATCATTAAGAATGGTATTTGATTTGAATAATGAAATTGTATGTAGCTATACCTAATTCATTATCGCCATCTTGTACAACACAACTTCAACCCATGCAATAATGCTAGTTTAAAATTTAATAACAGGTCTCTACCGTGTCAACTACGACGATCATAACTGGGAAATGATCGCTTCCTATCTCCGTGGTAGCAACAGGCAGAGGATCCACAAGCTCAATAGGGCTCAGGTAAAATTTGAATATAGTCAATCATGCAGTAATATAGCATAGTAGACACCCTGCTAACTATAGATAAGTACTATTGACATACAACGTAACGATGTGAAATTGAAAGTTCTATAGTCGGGCCGTTTTGAACTGAGTCTTAGGTTGGCTTGCGTAATGATCCTAAAATATGTTTAGTGACCCCTTAAATACATACAGCAACTCAACACTATTAGCGTCTTGCACAACAACAATGATTATGTTCCTAAACATATTTATTCAAAACTAAACGCCCGAAATAGGGCCTAATAATCTTGCTTGTCAATCTGTCTCGCTTTGTCTCGGTTTTTTAACCAACTTCAAAAAAGGAAGAGGTTCTCAATTCGTGTGTATTTTTTTTGTAAATCTGTCTCGTTCGCACTCGTTAGGCTTACGGAGCGCGCTAACAGACGCTTATGACTATCGAGATGACGCTGGAGAAGAAATTTGTAGGCACTATCAAATCGAATAAGCACCGATGGGTGTTATCTACCGTATGTTCGATGTCTGAATATAATACGATTGAAGTAAAAATGTAGTATGTAAATGTGGTTTCAGATCGTCAACGATGTCCTTCATTTCCTGCGCGCTGACAAGATCAGCATCACTCGTGCCTTTGACGTTCTCTCCTTCGTCGAGCACGAGACTGACTACTACGTGTGGGCCGGAGCTCTCGGACAGATCGACTGGCTCAGGAGGCGCTTAGAACACTTGCCTGCTGCTCACGCGCAGTTCGATGTATGTTGTCCACAGTATATTAATTCTTAAGAACATGCATGGCTATTGTTATCAACTCTTCTGGCTGTCAGATGGTTTCAAGACTCTAACATTACTCTTTTCGTTCTTTAGCCAACTTTTCTTAATGTTTGTGTTTAAACTAGATTGAACTAACGAAGACCAACATTTCTTCAACACTTACAGACTTACCTGCTTTCTCTGATGGACACCGCCATCGGACACCTTGGCTACAACGAAGGTGCCTCCGACTCCACTTCTACCATCCTCAACAGGATGCAGATCCTCAACTATGCGTGCAATCTTGGCCATGCAGGCTGTGTCAGCGACAGTTTGAACAAGTGGAGGAACCACAGAGCCGATGACAGCATTCTGTAAGTTCATCTTCTTTTGTTTCCCTGGTTTTGGTCTATGTAGTATCAGATGGATTTGGCCCAAAGAAATTACGCTACTTTGTGAACGCTAAGAGCGCTATTTTGTGGCATTCGAAGCTCTACATTGTCAGATAATCAGATAAATACATATATTATGTCGGAATTACTTAGAGTTAAGAGATGGGGGTGCATCCGTATTGATACCAGAAATACATACCACAAGCTAAATAGGGAAGAAAGAGAATTTGCAATCAGTAAACGAATGTGCTACCATAAATCATTATGGTAATTTCACTTACTATCAAAATATTTATTCAAAGTTATAATAATAGCAATTAATGTTTCAGTGTCCCAGTAAACCTTCGTCGCTACGTCTACTGCGTCGGCATCCGCGAGGGTGACGCAACTGACTACGAATTCCTCTACGCGAAGTACAACGCCTCTCAGAACACCGCAGATATGGTGGTCATTCTCCGCGCTCTTGGCTGCACCAAGGATGAGACTCTGCTGAACCAGTAAGTAGATTTTACCATGACTGCCTATATTATTACACCAGTGCCTTCAACCTACAGTCTATTAGCGAATATGAAATACCTGAAGGGTAGCCATCTTATCCATTACGCAAGCTATGATGAAGGTTATATCTGTCTAGTAATTTTAAATAATTCAGGAAATGCTATGCTATCTTATTGTTTTCTAAATGATTTTGAGAAATATGCGTCAAATAGAAAAAATCTTTGAATAAATCAATTGAATGTGGTTAAAAATTAATTAATTTAATAGGGAAATTAAGACTTCTCTAATAATCCTTATTATTTGCAGGGAAGTCTAACAAGACTCTGAACCCAATATTTAATAATTTGATCAAATTTTTCAGTTACCTGGGACAGTCAATGCACAACGACCGGGTCCGCATCCACGACAAGACCAATGCCTTAAGCTACGCGCTTCAAGGCAATAGGGAGAACCTGCCCATTGTCCTCTCTTTCCTCTACGCCAACTACAATGAGATCAGGGAAACGTAAGGAACAGTTATCTACTTACAAAACCAACTAAATAAAAGCAGAGAAAATTAGCAACATGCTGGATATGAATCTTCTTGTATCGTATCAACCCAAACTATAATCAGTTTTGACCAAAGTAATTTTAACGATCATATGATTGAGAATGTCATACTTTGAGATAATAATATACGATTTCTTCTAGGTATGGAGGTTCCGCTCGTCTCACCATTGCTATCAATGCTCTTGCTACCTATTTGACTGACTTCACACTCATCTCCGAGGTAAGAGATGACATCTAATTTGTACAACACAACTTTCATTTATTTAAAGTAAATAAAATCATTGTTTTTCTCATTATTCACAAAAATTAACACTTAATATAATTTTTATTTTCTTTATTTTATCTGTCAGTGTTTCAATGCTGCCAGCATCAAAGGTACTCTTCCGTCTGGTAGTGATTTGGATTAGTTGTGATACCTTTAGATCGTTAGCAGCGGTCTTCAGGTAGCACAACTGTTTCAAATGTATTTTTAAAAAAAAAATGTACTTACCTTATATTAGTTGTATTATTCTTTCTGTAAATAAATGTATATACTTTAACACAAGCTCTGCTTAGCTTGGGGCTAGATGATGTTGTGTGAACTGTCCGGCATTATTTATTTTTTATTTATTTATATAAAAACTTTATTCAAACCACTTGTTTCTTGCAGTTCCAAACCTGGGCCTACTCCAATCAGCTTGAACTTGGCGCTTCCTTCGGAGCTGCCATTAACGTCGTCAACAGTGCCATCTCAAACCTCGCGTGGGGCAACCGCCTGGCGCCTGAGATCTACGAGTATCTCCTCGAGAGGAACTCTGCAGTCACCGTCGCTGCTCCCATTCTCCTGCTCTTCGCAGCTTTGGCAGCACGCTTCCTGCACTAATTTATTTTAGTCTAAGTAACAGTGTCTTGTAATTAAACAGTAAATATTTTTATACGGTTTTGTACCCACCTGTTGTTTATAATCATTTTAATGTTGTGGCACTTTTTAACTGTTTATGTATTTATTTCTATTTTTAAATAAATGAGGTTAAGTAACATTTACTTTTTCTTATTTTTGTATCCCTTATTCTTCGATAATATATATTGTTTAAAACATACATTTAATATACTAATAAATAAAAACTAGATAATTTTGCTTGAAAGAACGATAAATTAAAAAAGATCACCTGGCTGTTATGTAGTTTAGCATAGAATTATGTTTGCTAGACGATTGGTTTACTGATGGTCGAATAGGGGCTTTCAAGTACTGAGTAAAAAGTGGAAATTATTTGGGGTTGCCTGGGCCCTCCATCTTAAAAATATGCTCCATGGTTAATAAAATCGTGTAAAATACGTATTAATGAGACTTCAAAGTAAATAATTAGGTTGGTCCCCAAACTAGGTTGACCTGTATCTTGGCGACCTACCTTAATGTTACAAAATAGTAAATCCTTTAAATAATATGTAATTAATGTGTATAATACGTTCATCAACAACTATGACTTCTAGGTATCTTAATTCACCCGTTCTCATGATCGTTCTAAGTAGTTGCAATGATGTGATGGTAATGCCCGATATCAGTTATGAACTTTTAGTTTGAAGTAATTTGGTGGTTTCGTGGAGTTTATGATAGTGAAGGTCATGAATTTAGTTTTATCAAGCTTGAGAATAATTAGATTGTTATTCACCCATTTGGACTCAACATCTTAATAGTGTTCAGTGAGCATGCCTCAGCCCAGGTCCCTCCATGAAACACAAGAGCGGTTTTGGCAAAGCTGAATATAGACCCATTACATAAAGCGATATCGCACAGGTCATTGATGTATACCAAGCAGAGGACATTCTCGTGCTAACACCAAATGATACATATAAGTCGTTGGTTAACGCGTTAAAATCTATTTGTAAGAGCCTTTTAAAGAATTGAAACAATCATCCGCGTATGCCATCTTTTCCAGAAGAATGGGGACAGAAACTGTGTCAAATGCAGCATAAATGGGACAGCATTGGTGATATCGCTTACACGTTGGCCTAACTATTTGGCCAAACGCTGACCAATATTTTAAGAAGTTGAAAATACACCTACACCGTAGACGAACACCGAAGATCTGAGAGATTGACCAACCTGTGAAAAAACTGGACGCATTGGTGCCAAAGATCCTTTGATTTGTGGACGAAAAATGTCACGGCACGGCTGGTGCACCGATGGTGGATGCCAACGTCTACAGTACGCCAAGTCCGCCTACGCCCTTATACACACTGCGCTTGCTAGTTGGGCGTGTATAGGCCCCGTAAGCCTGACGAATGAACACAACACCATCTACACATCTAACTACCAACTGCTGATCACAGCTGTTAGAGATCCTTTCAAAAACTAAGTACCAAACCCTTTAACGTCCATGAAAGACAAGTTTAATTAGGAAATAATAAGGTTCTAAAATTATCCACTTTTAAAATCTCAAATAAGAATGCATGAATGCACTACATTAATGGCATATAGGGCAACAAACAAATGGCGGTACCAGAAGCAGAAAATTAGGCTGACGAGCAGCTAACAGAGTGATGGTATAACGATGGCTTACATTAATTAATACAGCCTACTAAAAGAAGGAGAACCCAGCTTCCTCATTGTTACTGTCCAAGAAATGAAGATTAGCCAAATTATACCGTCAAGGTTTCATAAAACATTCGGTAGGTATTATTTTCAGGTTTTAATTTTATCGTAAACCAATAAATACGTATTGAGATAATAAGCAGAACTGATAGGATATCATTAATTTATCTGCTAATATTCCAATCCCTTTATAGTCCCGTTACGTTAGATAAGAACAATATACAAAGTTATACAACGAAATAATTATTTTGCCAGAGTACTCTAAGACTTAGTAAGAGACATTTTTGTTTACAAGTAAGTGTTCAATATTTCATAATTATTAAATCTTGTAATGACTTAATCATCTTCATCAGTTTTTTTCAATTTGATTGTGCCAAGCTTTTGTTCTTAGTTTTTGTATTGCATGTAAGTCCTCTTATTTCTTTGAATCTTTCAGAAATGTCCAAATTTTTCAAAATTGCCTTTGGCTTCATGGCCTTGGCTATTGTAATGGCTGATGATGATCTCCCTCTATGGAGTAAAGAATTTGAACCCACTTTTACATTTGCTGGAGCTTCTGAGAGGAATACAGAAGAAATTTATAGACTACCTGAAAATGTGATTCCTCTGGAATATGATATCTATATTGATCTCTTTTTTGAAGAGAGGACTGAAAAGCCATTTAGTTTTGAAGGCAAGGAATACATTATCATTCAGGTAAGATAATAATGTACATGATTATTTTGATTTTTCATAATTCTTCTGGAAATGAAAGGTATCTTAGCGTTATTATACGCACACAAAAATAATACAATAATTTACAAAAATATAGATGGCACACAATGATACAAAATTCCTCAGGCAAAAGAAGAAAACGTCACTGAAGTGGTCCTCCACGCCAACGTCAAAAGTATCAACGCGATCTCACTAACCGTATCAGCGACTAACGTTCCTGTCCATCTAAACAATTTAAATCCCTTCACTGAGGAACCTCAGTATCACTTCCTAAAGATCAACCTAGCCCAAACATTGGAAGTTGGTACCAACTATACTCTGTTCATCGATTACTCGAACACCATGAATGAGGGTCCTATGAAGAGAGGAATATGGCGAGGATGGTACACAGATGCTGATGGCGTGGAAAAGTAAGTAAATTTTCAGTCACTGTTATGCACTTTTATGTGAGTAAAAACTTACGCGGCAAGTTTAATAAGGATTTCATTTTGTTGATGTTCAATATTAATATCTAGTCACGTAACAAGTTAAGTTGAGGATACAATAACATTGGAATTATTTCTTTTCAGAATTTATGCCACTACACACTTCCAACCATACAACGCTAGGCAAGCATTCCCGTGCTGGGACGAGCCTCTTTTCAAATCTGTCTTCAATCTTCACTTGACCAAGCCTAGCACTTATATAGGCACCTTTTCTAACACTGGTTCTAAAACTTTGAGTTTCGTGTAAGTAAGTTTATTCAAATGCAAATAAGTATGATTGAGTAATGCTTTGATTTTATTATTGTTTATTTTTTTTAGCCGTACAAACCGCATTCAAGAAGATTTTCACGCAACCCCTAAGATGTCCTCGTATCTCGTAACATTCCTCGTCAGCGAATCTTTCCAAGTAATCGCTCAGAACGAGAGCTTCACTCCGTCTATTAGAATCATCGGGAGGTCAAACACAGCTAATCTTGGAGACCATGCCTTGAAGTTGGCAGTAGGGATGACTGAGCATTTCGACGAATACTTCCAAATGCCATACTCTACGCTTCACCCAAATCTGTTGAACGATCACATTTCTTCTCCTGACTGGGCTTCTGCTGGTACTGAGAACTGGGGTATGGTGAGCTACAGGTAAAAAAACATTTCAAACATTTTTACTTTAGTATAAACATAAAAAAATATAACATCTTTTAAACTTTGTTCTTCAATCTTGCTACACCAAGACAGAATTAGCCGACTTTTTTCAAATATAAACTTGGGTTCATCTAGCGCTAGACTATTAATTTCAGAGAGCTGTACCTCATCATTGATCCGCGTGATACTATCATGTCTGTTGAGCACTACGCCGCGACTCTGGTTTCCCACGAGCTCGCACACAAATGGTTCGGTAACTTGATTACTTGCTACTGGTGGAGTAACACTTGGATCAACGAGGGTTTTGCCAGTTACTTCGGTTATATTGCCGCCCATGCGGTAAGTTTATTTGTAATTATAATAGGAAGTATGGTTTAATCCTCATTTGGATATTAATTATTTCAAGTCAATGGGATTTTGTAGATACAATCTAGAAACTAATATCTAGGCCTGAAATTTGAATTTGAATTTGAAAAGGTTTAACAGTTTACAATTAAATTATATAGAATCAAACTAGCATGGGCTATCAACTAGTTTTTCATACAAATATTGAAGTCCATGTGGTTTGGAAACTATATAATTAAATTAAAAAACTATCAAATCACGAGTTTATATTAGGGAATTGATGATAGGTACAAAACTTCATGGAGTTTTATGAGAAAATATTCAAAATAGGAGTAAACTTCTTTTATAGTCAAAAGGCTCAATCGCCTATATCGTACACTTCCCTTACGGTTGTTACGTAAGTATGTGGTTTATAATTCAACTTTAATTACTTTATATCATTTTTACTTAAGCTTCAGGTCGAGGCCATGCATGATTTACTTGGTTTTGCAATTTTAAATAATCTGTTTAAATACATTCAGATAAAACTATTTCTCTCGAAGGAGCGATGTAATTTTTAAGGTCGCAGAAAGTTGTTAGATAGAGGCGGCTCAAGACCGTTTGTCGTGGAATTTTATGGAGGCAGCCTTTGTCCAGCAGTGTAATTCTACAGGCTGATGAGGATTTCATTGAACTCGAAAGCTTGTTTGAAGCCTCTTTAATTTATTTAGTTATGCACTGTTGTGAACATTTAATTTAAGTAAATGCCAGATTATTTCTTGAAAAGATTTGATTGTAATGTTAAATGTTTCAAAAAATATTTATTTTCAGATGTTTCCTGAATACGAACTTCACGAGCACTTTAACTCCCGCTACCTCCAGAATTCGCTCTCCTTTGACTCTGGAGTTGGCACTGTACCGATGAACCACGACGTCAACACACCCGCACAAGTCACTGGTCACTTCGGCACTATCAGCTACTCTAAGGGTGCTGCTTTCTTGAGGATGACCGTTGACATCGTCTCCGAGGATACTTTCAGAAAGGCTTGCCAGTACTTCTTAAAAGAAAAGTAAGATATTGTCATGATCATCGGTAGGTTATGCAGGGTATAATCCTTCTCCCTTAATTAAAACTCTTGTCTGTTATGGGTCTTTTGTATGTAGGTACGTTGTACGGAAACGAATTTATCCAATCATAAAGTAAAAGAAACCAACGAATATTTGAAATTATTTTACCAAATACTTTTGCATTTTCATCAAGTACTGGGGGTCCTTTGCTTTTACAGTTAGATTAGGATACACTCATGGTAGAATAGGTAATTATAATTGTATCATACATACACCATGCTTTGCATAAAATTATGACTGTTTTCAGCGAATTTGAGCCAACCAACCAATACGATCTGTACAACGCTTTCAAACAAGCTATTGACGAAGACAACTCTCTACAAGAGTACGGTGATTTTGATTTTGAAGAATATTATCGCATCTGGGTTAATGATCCAGGATATCCTTTATTGGAAGTCGAGGTTGACCATACTACAGGAAACATTAAACTGAAACAGGTAAGTTACTAACGAGGTACCTACTTCTTCATTAGCATGAAGTATTAAATCTTAAAACCTCCGAACAATGTAGGTATTTGGCTGTTGACGGTTGCTTCGTAGTTAGATATATAATATAGTACTAGATACCGATGTTAGATACCATTCCATTCGTGACCGTTAGCAAGCCAATCGTCGGTTATTGAAATACTATCCGTAAATTAATTTGTCTAGCCAAAACCATTCCAAATTTTAATATCGTTCCAAATAGTAGTTTTCTATCTACAAGGAATAAAAAAAAATAGTCGACACAATCTTAATTTTATATTTCAGGAGCGATTCTTCCTCAACGCAAATGCGGCTCCTACTGGCCACATCTACCCCATCCCCATCACCTACACCACCAAGACTAACAACGACTTTACCAAGCTCACACCTATCATGATCTTGGACAAAGATACCTATGAGTTACCAGCTGTTGCTGCTAATGAATGGGTGATTTTCAACAACTTACAACATGGTAAGTTGGTTAATATATTTTTCATGTTTGGGTTTGATATTTTGATGATGAATACCGAAATCTGGGCATTAAAGGACGTGACAAGCTAAATAATTATACTTTTTTTTTAAATGCATAGCATTATCAGCCCATAATAACTCGGGGCCCAACTCTCGACAAGAGTGAATGGGCTTTAATCCGTTACACCAGTGATTCAGTGATTCAGTCATGGTAATTGAGTGTGAGAGGTCAGTGGACCATTTATTTTTTATGCTCAATCCCCAAAATTGGATCAAGTAAAAATAGTAATGCCTAAAATGGTTGTGCTGTGGATTAGAGTAGAATCTTATAGGGATTTGTGATAGTTTTAATCTTGATAGATTTTTACAGGACACTACAGGGTGAACTACGATCAGAGAACGTGGGAGCTTATCACAGAAGCTTTGTTAGAAAATCCAACATCCATCCACTACCTCAACCGAGCTCAGGTGAATACATTAAAATATTAGTCATAATTTATTTATTTATTTAATTCTTTATTGCACAAAACACAAGGAAATTATACAAACGGAGGACTTAATGCTAAGCAGCATTTTCTGACAGTCATCCATGAGGATGATACAAAAAGGTTGGCGTGCTAAAACTAATTACAAAAGAAAGCTTATAATATAGCTTAGAAACTAATTTGCTTAAAATAAATACAAACATATAACAAACAACAAACTTATAATTTAAATGAAAAAATAATAATTCCTAACAAATTAATAATAATAGATAGATAAACAAAATAAATAAAGTATACTATATATATATATCATGTATAATAAGTATCAAAGATATGCAAAATGTGAAACTAAGAAAGTAGGTAGTCCTAAGTAGGTAGGAATATAAGTATAAAAATAATAATAAAAATAACTGACGTAAAATAATTGACGACTTATGATTGTAGTTAGCCAGTCTAACTAGTCTACAAGATTGTCTAGTATTTCCAAAATGTTTCATTAGTTATGCTGCTTTGTGCACATATTTTTTCAACAGAAAATACCCATATTTCTTGCTATTGCTATTTTTTATTGCTTTCAGCTAGGATATTTCTGTGACGACCTCTGTGGCGCGGCTGGCGATGGTTCGCCTGCGACGCAGGAGGTTGCGGGTTCGATTCCCGCCTCGGAAAAAATATTTGTGCGTTCTGCAGATATTTGTTCAGGGTGTTCTGGATGTTTTCTATGTATAATAAAAAATATCTAGGTATCTATGTAATGTATATTATATTAAGTATATCAGTTATCTAGTACCCATAACACAAGCTCTGGCTTAGCTTGGGGCTAGATTATGTTGTGTGAACTTGTCCAGCATTATTTATTTATTTATTTAAGACAAAAATAAAACATAGTTCATAGTGTTTTACTATTTTCTGGTTTTGTAAGTTACCAAAATCTTATGATTAACAGAGAACGTTTATAATTATGGAATATTTTCTCTTCAGATTGTGGACGATGTCTTTGCCTTCATGAGGTCCGGTCACCTGACGTACAGCTTCGGCTTCAACATCCTCCGTTTCTTGAGAACTGAGACCAACTTCCACGTATGGGACCCCGCTATCACAGGGTACACCTGGCTGAGAAATCGGCTGAGGCATCTGCCTGAAAGCCAGGCTCAGTTTGATGTGAGTTATTTTTAACCCCCGACGCAAAAACGACGGGGTGTTTTAAGTTTGACGTGTCTGTGTGTGTGTCTGTGTGTGTGTCTGTGGCATCCTGGCTCACGAACGGATGAAACGTTTTTTTTATCGGGAGTGTTCTTAGCTAAGTTTGATCAAAATCGGTTCAGCCGTTTCATTGCGTTGAGGGTTTTTTCAATTTAAAACAAAATAATTACTTGTGTTTCAATTAATTAGCAGTGGGTGAAGTCAGGCTGTGTATGGTAATTATGATGAAGAATACTATAATTCCTAATAAAGTGTATCGAAATTAGGTGTAAACAGATTTCGATAAAATTATTATGAATATATGTATCCAAAGGTCATAAAGAAGACCTCTGTGGCGCAGCAGGCGAGTAGCCAACTGAGATGCGAGAGGTTACTGGTTCGATTCCCGTCGTGGGACAAATGTTTGTTTGATCTGCAATTATTTGTTTCGGGTGTGGGTGTTTTATTTTATTTTTTTATATACTACTTGAATGACGGAAGAAGCTGATGGCCCACCTGATGTCAAGCGGTAACCTCTGCCTATGAACAGTGCATTCTCACATAGGTCACGTCCACCTAGGACGCGCCCTATGTGACATTGCACTGCGCCCGCCACCCTGAGACATAAAGATGAAAAGTCTCATATGCCTGTAATTTCACCGCCACCCATACCTTTCAAACCGGAACACAGCAATGCGAGCACTACTGCTTTGCGGCAGAAATAGGTATGATGGTAGTACTTCCCCGGACGAACTCTTTCACAAAAAAGCTCTACTACTACTAAACGTACGGTTACTTAGTAACTATTATCTAATCTGTGGTTGTGTGTGGCACGAGGGTACTCGTAGTTACTGATACCCACGACACAGGGAATCCTAGTGTGGGATCGACCCTGTATAATGTGACTGTTAGGTGTTATGTATGTTAAACCTTGCAGTATTTATACCAGGCAGAATTCGCTATATAGGGCCACCATATAATTGATCAGCAAAGATCTATCTATCTAATAAGATTTTTAGCAGTAGTAGAGCTTTTTTGTGAAAGAGTTCGTCCGGGGAAGTACTACCACCATACCTATTTCTGCCGCAAAGTAGTAGTGCTCGCATTGCTGTGTTCCGGTTTGAAGGGTAAGGGTGCCGGTGAAATTACAGGCACATGAGACTTTTCATCTTTATGTCTCAGGGTGGTGGGCGCAGTGCAATGCCACATAGGGTGCGTCCTAGGTGGACGTGACCTATGAGGTAATGCACTGTTCATAGGCAGAGGTTACCGCTTAACATCAGGTAGGCCTCTTGCTTGTACCGTCATCCAAGTAGTATAAAAAAAAAAGATGCTAAAAAATACTTCGTGACGTTCACTACTCTTGCTTACTTATGTTGATAGGCATTCGTGCTCAGCTACTTGGAACACGTGATCAACGAACTTAGCTTCGACGTGGCTGAAGATGAGACCGCGACCGTGAGTCTCAACCGTCAAGCCATTCTGCACTTCGCGTGTACCTTGGGTCATACCAGGTGTATCCAGGAGTCATTCGATAGATTTACTGCTATGAGGAGTGGTGAATGGTAAGTTTGATTCTAGTTTGCGAGTATCATAAAACTGTCACGGTTCATGAGATACTACAGCCTGGCGACACCATTATCTATAAAAACGGCAAAAAATACGTTTTTTGTATGGGAGCTCCCTTTTATTCTGTTTTTTAGTATTTGTTGTTATAGCGGCAACAGAAATACATCATCTGTGAAAGTTTCAACTGTCTAACTATCACGGTTTAAGAGATACAGCCTGGTAACAGACAAACAGACAAACAGACGGACGGACAGCGGATTCTTAGTAATAGGGTTCAGTTTTACCCTTTGGGTACGGAACCCTAAAAATGGACGCAAAGTGCATGCAGCAATGTGGAACAAATCTTGCTCTACCAAAATTTGTAGGCGCTGATCCTACTACAGTTGTAGTGGCGTACCTACTTATCCAGAAAAGAAACCTACTTTCATCAGCTACTTATGAAAGCATATTAGTTCGTTATGCCGAACTAGCATAATAAGTCCTTGAAATGGTAAATGGAATGATTGGAATCTAAGTAGTTTAAACGTGGAATGGAAATGGTATAGAAAAGAGGTAACAGCAGCTCAGACACATTCCTGTCAAAGAGGCAGAGTTGACGATGATGCGCTCCTATTTCTTTCAGGATCCACCCCAGAGTTCGTCGCAGCGTCTATGTCACTGGCCTGAGAGAGGGAGATAGGTCGGACTACATATTTCTCCTACAGCGATTCAGGGAATCCAACTTCGCTAACGACCAGCTCGAGATGCTTAGAGGTTTGGGTGCTGCTAAAGATCCGGAGATATTGAATGAGTACGTACATTACAAAATTATGTTCACTCGTATCGTTCTTCAGAGTTCAAACTCTTTCATCCTCTGAAATGAATCCATTTCTATCAACTCTATGAGGCAATCATAAATCTTAAACTTTGTTTTGGTGAAATAAACTTAAGCTAAGGCCAAAGCAACGCGTTCAGCCCGCGTCCTCAGTGGCGTGCACGGTGGCGATCAATGGTAAGACAATAGATCGCCACCGTGCATGCCGCCGCGGACGTGGGCTGAACGCATCGTTCTGACCTTAGCCTTAAAGTTCCATGATTTGTGAATAGATGGAAATAGAGTTTATTGTTTTAGGACAGGGAACGAAATATATCTCTATAATACGAATATCTATTTTCAGTTATTTGGACGTGACTCTAAACAAGGAAGTGCGGTCTCACGACAAAGTGAACGCATTCAACTACGCTCTCCTCGGCAACCAACAGAATGCAGTAACAGTGCTGCAGTTTGTGAAGAACAAGATCAATGAGATCAGAGTAGCGTAAGTGGTAATCATAAAATTGTAGAACTATAAAAGCAACAATTAAACTCACAATAGACCCAAAGACCTGGATGCGAATCTCACAGAACTGTTTGGAATGGCGTTTGAGGGAGGAGGCTTAGCAGTGGGCAATTATTTGAGCTGACAATGATAATGATGAAACCCACAAGTGGATGCAACGGCCAGATGGTCAGAGTGTAGCTGCCTAAGTAAAATCACCAGTAGTCTCTAGATGTCCACCGCTGGCTGACGCCAGAATGCATTGGGGTGACCTACCATAATCACCATGCTTGTCAGGTGGATAGATGATCGCAGTATTGTATATAGCATTATCCCTTAGTCTGCTTTTACGACATCCATCGGAGAAAAGATAGGTGCTCAGGCTGGACACACAACAGCACATATTAACAGTGGTACGCTTGGGAAACTGGATTCCTTGTTAAATACCAGAGCAAAGGCATTTGTGGTTCAATGTTACGACAATGCTCCTGCTGTGTTTGATATTCTTCTAATCACAACTTAGCTGAGGGAGTGCCCAAGTTTTAACAGCGTGAAGACACAGTTAAGAGGGTAACCATAAAGTTCATCATCAGGTACTTTCTTTAAAATGGTCTGTAAGAGTATTTTTGACTTTCAGATACGTCGAAGACTCCCCGCCCAACCCCGTCCACACGGCCTTGTCGAATCTCGCCGCGTACCTTGATGAAGCTGGATTAGTTGAGGTATGACACATAGTTTGACAGTGGAATACACTACCGTCGTCTGTCTTTCCTGAAAACTATAATCTGGGTCTCTTCAAGTCTAGAGTGAATTGGTGCCTTCTATACCTTTGTGCTCCATCTTCGGCCACATCGTCACTTACCAACAGGTGAGATCGTGGTCAAACAAAGGTCTATCAATGTTAAAAAAAAAAAAAGTTAGCGATTGTGAGCTTTTAATATCACCTCAAAACGAAAAAGAAGTCATATCAAAATATTTTGTTTCCCTTTTGATCGAGTTTCCTTAAACGCGAGATGCCAATGAGGCCACATACTTATTCAGATAGTATAGTATTGAACAGTTAATTACAATTGACTAACAAGTCATTCATTCATCTACACTAATATTATAAAGAGGAAAGATTTGTACCTATTTTTGTATGTTTGTATGTTTGTAATGAATAAACTTAAAAACTACTGTGCCGATTTGAAAAATTATTTCACCATTGGAAAGCTACATTCACCCTGAGTGACATAGGCTACCAGTGGGGGGGGGGGGGGGGGGGGGTAGGAGGGGGTGGAGGTTGTCTATAATATAAAACAAAGTCGTGTTAGTTACACCACTTATAACTGAACAACGGGTGCCCCGATTTGGCTGAAAATTGGTGGGAAGGTAGCTTAGAACCAGGAGATAACATAGGGGGAGGGGTAGGAGGAGGGGGAGTTCATCGGGGGCTTCCCGTGCAAAGCCGGGGTTAGTCGCTAGTAGCTTAATAAAGTTATGCTCAATGCTCAACTTTAGAAAATCAAATTGTTTACTAATCTGTAACTATTTTCCTCTACCAGCTATCCATTAAATGCTCCTTTTTTCATTGACCATTCGTCATCTATAACTTTTGAAGACCTATATAATATTGTTAGGCTTCTAGCCGTGATTTACCATGTTGACCTATGTCTGTCACGTAGACTTAAATTTATGATGACCTTTACATACATACATAGACACACGTCTTTTCCCCCGAATGGGTAGACATAGGCTCAAATGGGCCTCTTTTCACTCTGGGTTGCACCGTAGTAGGATATAGACGTAACAATTGGTGAGCTCATCGCTGCCATTGCTTCCCACGACTGACTCTGGTAACGCTTTCTTCCATTAATAACACATTCTATAATAAGCTACCGGCCAGGACAAATCTTATACCAAAGCTTTAATCCGTTAATACAAGGTTAAATATGGTTTAGATGAAGACTGCACGTCTCATTCGTTGATCGTTTATATTTCCCGGTTTCATTATTTTTAATTTCAGTAATTATGTTCACTTTATTGTATTTTTACAGTACGAGACATGGCTAAGCACTCAGAGCAGCCTTCCACAGTACAACTCTGCCATAAATGCCATCGCTTCGGCAAGAAGCAACATCGCCTGGGGTGACGCTAATGCCGACACGATACTAGCAGCAGCCAGAGATAGTGCGGCTGCTGTAGTCACTTCTGTGACGCTGATGGTGGCTATGATTATGTTTAATTTGTTAGCTTAGACAGATTAGAAAGTTGTTGAATAAAATGTTAAAAAATATTCTTGATTTTATTATCTCACAACCCTTATGTAGACGACCTCTGTCGCTCGACGGGCGAAGGTTCGCCTGCGATGCAGTAGGTTGCGGGTTCGATTCCCGCCTCGGAACTACAGTACGAACTGCAAATATTTGTTCAGGGTGTTCTGAGTATTTTCTATGTATAATAAAAAAACGGCCAAATGCGAGTTGGACTCGCGCACGAGGGTTCAGTACAAGTATCTATAAAAACGGCAAAAAATACAAGTTTGTTGTATGGGAGCCCCCTTAAATATTTTTTTATTCTGTTTATTAGTACTGGTTGTTATAGAGGCCACAGAAATACATCATCTGTGAAAATTTCAACTGTCTAACTATCACGGTTCATGAGATACAGCCTGATGACAGACGGACAGACAGACAGACGGACGGACAGCGGAGTCTTAGTAATAGGATCCCGTTTACCCTTTGGGTTCGGAACCCTAAAAATATCTTTCTATGTAATGTATGTATGTAGCCATAACACAAGTTCTGCTTAGCTTGGGGCAAGATAATGCTGTGTGAACTAACCAGCATTATTTATTTGTTTAACGTCATAATCATCTCAACTGCTGGATATAAGCCATATATTTCGCCTTATCTTATCAACCTTCACTAGTTATCATAAATTACTAATAGGTGATTGAGTATTACTAATAGGTACCTAAAGTACGTGTGTACCTATGTACCTGGTATGTATCTAGACCAAAGTCAAAAGTCAAACTTTTTTTTTTTTTTTTTTTTACTACTTGGATGACGGATCAAGCAAGAAGCCCACCTGATGTTAAGCGGTAACCTCTGCCTATGAACAGTGCATAACCTCATAGATCACGTCCACCTAGGACGCAACCTATGTGGCATTGCACTGCGCCCGCCACCCTGAGACATAAAGATGAAAAGTCTCATGTGCCTGTAATTTCAAAATTTCTGTAATTTGTAAAGTATTTTTATTACTTGAAATACATGTTATAAAAGATGTCAAATATTATTATAAGTATCTAAGGCATGCAATATTTTTGTTAACAGTACAATCATAAAAAAAAAAACAAGCATTAATGAATTATTAAAATGTCAAAATCCAAATAAATAGCTAAATAATTAATATTAACATTTTGTAATAAGTTTGTCGCTCATAAATTCCTCTATAGTGTAATAACATTTATTTGTCAGTAGAGTAAAAGAAAAAAAAAACACAAACACAAAGGATAAAAAACAGCAGTGAAAATTTGGACCTAAACAGCATGGGAAAGAGAGGATAACATGACCTTTGCCGATCAAAGGCAAACAGACACAGTTGTCGATATTGAGCCAACATACCTATTATGTGGAGTTAATTAGTTTAAGTGAATTGTAAAATAATACCTCCGAATACATACATACATAGACACACGCCTTTTTTCCCGAAAGTATAGGCAGAGCCTCAATGGGCCTCTTTTCACAGTGGGTTGCACCATCGTGATATATAGACGTGACAAGTGGTGAGCTCATCGCTGCCATTGCCTCCTACGACTGACTCGGCTAACGCTTTCTTCCAGTAATAACACATTCATAAGCTAGCAGCCAGGACAAACCTTATACGAACGAATCTTATCAACAAGTCCGGATAATTCCTTAGTCGAATTTTACAACATCCACGGGAGGAGACGGAGTGGTCTATTCTTAGGACGGACATACCACATACAAGGCTAAAATATCAATAATAATGCATTTGTTATTGATGAATGTTAACGTCTTTCTAAACAAAAAACTTAACATGTCGTTTGAACTTTACATGCATTTTTGGAAGCTGGTTGCAGGAGAGGTCTACTGTACTTAGTAGAACAAAGGGATGACTAGAAAATAAAAAAAGGAATGGATTTGAACAAGCTTGTCAAATTATCAACATCAATTGGCTAATCATTGTTGGACATATCAATCAATCAATCAATACTTTTATTTCAGGCTTAATGGAAAATTTACAAAACCCAAACAATGAGCCCATAGCAATAAATACCTTAAAACTAACATACACATATACCTAAAATACTATATTTTAGTGCACACGTGTAGACGGCGACGTCTGACGCAAATCCGCGGTGTCTCATTTCAAGCGACCGAAGAACCTCCTGAACTTGACACCTTTCGGCCAGAACTCTCCATTCATGAAGGTCAATAGACGGTCAGCCGGCACCCTCACAATAAAGGAAATAAAATTGACATCATGGCGAGATTCCAACTGCTCGACCCTCATGGTTAGCCCTGTCTTCTGCTTGAGGTACTCCACTACAGCTTCGGGCTTGACGGCGCAGTGAACCCGGGACACGTACAGTGGAGTTGTGGGTACCTCGTCACGCAGCAAGCATGGCTGTTCCAGCTCAGCCGATACGGCAGTTCCGCACTGATTACGGCAAGTGGACTTCCTGTTCCATAGGAATTCCTAATAATAATGCCACGACCTTGAGCTATCTGCATCCATCTACTTTCTTCGACCGAGTGAATATCATCGGTGTTTTTTTTTTTTTTAAATACTATTTCGGTGACGGATCAAGCAAGAGGCCCACCTGATGTTAAGCGGTAACCTCTGCCTATGAACAGTGCATTACCTAATAGCTCGTGCACGCCCACCTAGGACGCACCCTATGTGGCATTGCACTGCGCCCGCCACCCTGAGACATAAAGATGAAAAGTCTCATGTGCCTGTAATTTCACCGGCACCCTTACCCTTCAAACCGGAACACAGCAATGCGAGCACTACTGCTTTGCGGCAGAAATAGGTATGGTGGTAGTACTTCCCCGGACGAACTCTTCTCTTCTCTCACGGTCTATTGAGTGGGGGGCACTACAGACCCTTTACTCTTCAGTAGTGGTTCTGCAATAACTCGCAGCTAATTAAGCTGACTAGTTCTTAGTAAAGATGCCTGAATTAATTGACTACTAGGCTTAGAATGTATTCTATATTCTACGTTACTAGCATGTGTCTCAGTCTAAACCTATGTACGTATGTATTAAGTTAGGTCTAACAAAGATCTAAACATTATGATTACCTCTGTGGTGCGGCGGGCGAAGAATCGCCTGCGACGCAGGAGGTTGCGAGTTCGATTCCCGCTTCAGAACAAATATTTGTGCGATCTGTTCAGGGTGTTCTGAGTGTTTTCTATCTATAATAAAAAATATCTATTTAAGTAATGTATTAAGTATAACAGTTATTTAGTACCCATAACACAAGTTCTGCTTAGCTTGGGGCTAGATACTGTTGTGTGAACTATCCAGCATTATTTATTAATATATTGTATTATTCTAAATTAAAATTTTACTACATTTCGTCCGCGGCTTCACTCGCTTAGTTCCAGGATAAAAATTAGTCTCAATCTGAATAATCTGTGTAGAATGTTTCATCAAAATTGGTTCAGGCAGGGAATGATTCTGATGACGATATACAATGATGATGGTACAAAATGACTGATATCATATCTATCTGTGTACCAAATTTAATTGAAACCCATTCTTATTGGGATGAAAATAAAGACGGTATGATCGGAATGAAATCTTTGATTGAAGTTCTTGACAAAGTATTCTAAGACAACTTTATTGTAGGTAAAACTGTCTATCATCAATTAAACTAATCAAGGTACCTGGATATGCTATCTGTATAAAGTTATGTTATCATCGATACTGGGATTGTTAATCCTGATAAAATTCTATGATATACTTTTAAGTATTATTAATCGATAGAAAAAAAGGCATTTCGCGTAGCGTAATCCAACTGGAAAGGTAGTGTAAATACTTTTTTTTAAATTGTTACGAGAATTATTTGAATTTTTTTATTTATCGACATACCCATTTATTGAAGCACATATTATTGTAGATATTCCTTTAATATTTAATTTTCAGCACTATGGCCAAGCTTATGACGCTAACGGCCCTGGCAGGGCTCTTGGCTCTAGTGGCCGCTGACCTACCATTTGAAGTCAGCGAGTCCATTCTCAGAAACACAGCAGATGACATAGACCCTACGATCTACCGCCTCCCTGAAGATCTGGATCCCATTCACTTCGAGGTTGAAATAACACCATACTTCGAGGATGCGCCAGCTGGGAAAGAAAACTTTACTTTTGATGGAATCGTCAACATCACATTTAAGGTGTGTGCATTTTATTTGTTACTACTTCACGTATTGATTGTGTATTTTACACTTTTTATAAGATCTCCACTCAAAAATTCACTAATTACATACATACATAGACACACGCCTTTTTCCCCGAAAGGGTAGGCAGAGCCTCAAATGGGCCTCTTTTCACTGTGGGTTGCACCATCGTGGGAAATAGACGTGACAAGTGGTGAACTCATCGCTGTCATTGCTTCCCGCGACGTACTCGGGTAACGCTTTCTTACAGTAATAAAACATTATTTAATACTTTTCACTAGAAACGGAATATTTACCAAGATTTTTGAGACTTTAGTTAGTTCTCCCGTGATCATGGCGCATGAAACTGTGCCGAAATATCGGGAACTTTCAAAACTCAAAAATCTTGGTAAATATCCCGTTTCTAGTGAAAAGTATGTACATAAACCATGATGGTTTCAAAAGTTATATTATTTTAATAAGCTAGCAGCCAGGACAATCTTAAATCTTATACCAACGAATCTTACTAACAAGTCCGGGTAATCCCTTAGTCAGCTTTTACGACATCCACGGAAGGAGGGGTAAACTCTTGGGCCGGACACACCACGGTACACCATTAATGAAATAGTGCTTCATGAATGGTGTTTTCATTCTTTGCAAGCCTTTTACCGGGCTGCTTTTGGTGTGGTTGAGCTACCGCCCAGCGATATCGCTTCTCCAACATCTGTTTTTTTTGTATACAACTGTTGCTGTAATTTCACCGGCACCCATACCCTTCAAACCGGAACATAACAATGCGAGCACTACTGCTTTGCGGCAGAAATAGGTATGGTGGTAGTACTTCCCAGGACGAACTCTTTCCAGGAAAAAAGGAAAGGGGAAAAAGCCCTACTACTAACAAAATTATCAATAGGTTACCTTACCTTATCAATAGGTTAGGGTAAATTATAGCGTTTGTTGGGTGCATTATTGACTGTAAATAAAAATTATTATTTCCAGGCTGTCAAAGAAAACATCAACTCTCTTTTCATCCAAGAGAACGTAAAAGACATCCTCACAGTTTCTCTCACCGATACCGCGGATCCCCCGGTCCCAATTCGCCTTAACAGCGACCTGCCCGTAGAGAGGATCCGAGCTTACCACTTCCTGAAGATCAATCTGGCTGAAGGAGTTACCCTGGAAAATGGGAAAGAGTACCGGCTGAGGATTAACTATGAGGGCTTCATCAATGAAACTCCGCTGCAAAGAGGCGTGTTCAGAGGAAGTTACAGGGATCAAAATGGCAATCTTCAGTAAGTTTCAGTTTATATATTTAAATAAGTCCACTTTGTTGAAGATGTCAAACGTTTAGACTGTATATTTATAGAGCTGTTCATTGAAATCTAAGGTATCTATTGAGATCACATAAAAGCGAACCTATTTAGTCGTTTATTTGTTATTTAATCAGATCGTAACTGCTGGTCTGATTTCGGTAAAATTTGTTTTCAACAGATTACACGTACACCATTCTTTAAGTCTGGTTTAAGAATTTATGCACATAAGAACTTATTTACTAACTAATCAATAAAATAATTTAATGGGCGTATGCGAGCGTGCTAAAACATAAAAAAACACAATATAGCTACAAACCTATTGTATGACAAAATAAATACCTTAAAAATATTCATAACTGGTGTTGTTTTCACATGATTTTTCTGGGTTGATTTACAAAATATTATTAATGTTTTGTAAATCCTATTTTTGTCTAGAACGGCTGCTAACATACCTTGTCTATAGAACTATCTTCTATTAGCATAATGTACTTGTTTTTGAATTAAAACTATATACTTATGATTAACTATTCATTTTTACTTTTTTACAGTTGGTACGCCGCCACCCATTTGCAGCCAGTCAACTCCCGCCAAGCATTCCCTGCGTTCGATGAGCCTGGGTTCAAGTCCACTTTCGACATCATTATCAACCGGCCCGCGCATTTCAATGAGACCTATTCCAACATGCCTATCAAGTCGAGCACCCAGTATGTTCTTGTTATTTGTTGTTTATTAATTGGTCAATTTTTTTATAATCTTTTGATGAAAGCATCGTCAAGGTAAAATTTTTCTTTCTCTTTGAAATTGGGAAAGATGCTATTGAAAGTCACATGCTACGTTGAGGGCGATACTTAGGCCTATTACGCACTGTCGTCTAGTCGCCGGCGACTCAGGTTGTCGACGACTGTAATATTGTATAGTTTAAATAGGTGTTTACGCACTAGTCACGGCGACTCGGCGACTCGCCGCGCAGTGGCGACGCACACAGGCAACTGCTGGTCGCCGGCGACTAGTCGACAGTGCGTAATAGCCCTTAAGGTCTAATATCCAATACCAAGATTCACTTTTCGTGGATATTATTGAGCTTAGGAAATTTTGTAAATAGGTACATACATAGACACACGCCATTTTCCCCGAAAGGGTTGAGGCAGAGCCTCAAATGAGCCACTTTTTACCGTGGGTTGCACCATTGTGGGATACAGACGTGACAAGTGGGAACTCATCGCCACCATTGCTTCCCACGACTGACTCTGCTAACGCTTTCTTCCAGTAATAATACAGAGCAGCCAAGATAAATCTTATACCAACGAATCTTACAAACAGGTCCGGGTAACTAACTTTTGAAATGGTGTAATTAACTTTAATGTTTCAGAAACGGAGACCGTGTCAGAGAGGTCTTCGAGACAACACCCAGAATGTCTGCTTATCTGGTGACTTTCCACATCAGCGAGGAGTTCGACATCATCGCTGACAACAATGACCCGGCGAGGTCTTACCGCATCCTAGCCAGGCCTGAAGCTCGAGGTCAGTACTTAAACATTTTTTTATTTTTATTTTTATTAACATTAATAGACTTTTGTTTGACCACGATCTCACCTGTTGGTAAGTGACGATGTGGCCGAAGATGGAGCACAAAGGTCTAGAAGGCACCTATTCACTCTAGACTTGAAGAGACCCAGATTATAGTTTTCAGGAAAGACAGACGACGACAGTGTATTCCACTCCTTAGCAGTTCGCATTATAAAGGTAGAACCGAAACGTTTTGTACGAATAGAAGGTATACCAATGAGGTAAGGATGGTACTGAGCCGTACGCCTGCTCGTCCTATGATGAAAAGGAGATGGTGAATCATAATCATTACAGCTTGACTTTTACTTTTTTTTTATACAACATGGAATGACGGATCAAGCAGATGACCCACCTGATGTTAAGCAGTACCCTCTGCCTAATATTGAACCGTGCATTATCACATAGGTCACGTCCACCTAGGACGCACCTTATGTGGCATTGCACTGCGCCCGCCATACTGAGACATAAAGATGAAAAGTCTCATGTGCCTGTAATTACACCGACAACCATATCCTTCAAACCGGTATACAGCAATGCGTGCAGTACTGCTTTGCGGCAGAAATAGGTATGGAGGTAGTACTTTCCCGGACGAACTCTTTCACAAAAAAGCTCTACTACTACTACTAAATAATCCAATAAAACACTTTTATTTCTGACATCCATCCATTGTCATGCACCGCTCTCATGGATGCGTGTCCAGTCGGCCATTACCGTTAGGTATTTTTAAAATTAATCCAAGCGTGTGCAGTCGGAACTGTGGTGAGCCGGGCCGCGGCCTCATAACCTATGTGAGCAAAAATTAAACTAAGCTTTGTCACTAAGTACCTAATGTGAAACAGGTCAGGGAGAATACGCATTGGAAGTGGGACCTCCCGTAACGAAGTGGCTGGAAGATTACCTGGGCATTGAGTACTACACGATGGCTGAAAACATCAAGAACGATCAGATCGCATCGCCTTACTGGGCTTCCGGTGCTACTGAGAACTGGGGATTGGTAACTTACAGGTAAGGGATATTCATCCATATACACAGTATATCAAACTATTTAAAATGTCATTCAGGCGATATGTTTAAATATAGAATGGGTGGAGCCTATAAAAAAACAATGGCTGCAAGACAGTAACAAAGCTATTACTCACTTGAAACCGGGAAGAGATGTGGTATAGATTTCTGCCCCTCGGAAGTAACTGACGTAAGCGACAAATGATAAAACTTCGTTTTGCTTCTAAAGTAGCAAATATAAAAATAAATTATATTTAATTAATCTAAGGAATGTGACTACTGCATAGTATAAAATTTACGTTTAATATTTTCTCTAGTCGACGGGGGGACCTAAAACGGCTTTTAGGAGAGCGAATTTTAAAAAACAAAGCTATTGAGAAAACTTTCACCAATCGTGTTTCTAGTCTATGATTTATTTAGAGTAATTACTGTATTAACATCAAGTTTGTAACCTTTACTGTTACTGAGTGAGCTGTAACGCAACGACTCCATAAATTTAACAAAAACATCATCTGAAAACATCATCATTGAAATTAAAGTGTTTCTTGAAATACTGGATTTAAAAATGGTTTAATAATAAGTTATTCCAAAATACGTAGATAAATATGATTTTACCCATGTATAGGATTTTTTTGTATAACTTTGTGAATATCCTAATCATGTCTTGAACTCTTAAATCAATCATTTTTGTAGCTACATAATAGCTAATATTATTCGTGGAGGTATACCGGAGCATAGTCTCTTTACTCTTGTCTGACACTCCAGTCTTTTTTGAATATTTAATAACTGTAGAAATATAGTGGAAGGCAGCTATCGTACAACATTTATACAAGAAGTTCAAAATTGTTATGTACCTAAATCAGCTGATTGATAAACTTCGCCCAAAGTATTTGGTCGAAGTTGATAAATATATTTATGACAAGGAACTTCACAGGTAGTCCCTGACCGACGGTGAGATGTGACGACTAGTAAAATTTTAAATAATTTCAGGGAGCTTCGTCTTCTCTACGAAGAGGGAGAGACCAACGCATTAGACAAGATGTACATCGGAACTATCACCGCTCACGAACTCGCTCACAAATGGTTCGGCAACCTCATCACCTGCAGGTGGTGGGACAACGTCTGGATTAACGAGGGTTTTGCCAGCTACTTTGAGTACTTTGCTATGGATGGTGTAAGTTTATATAGTTCTAATTAGCTAGTTAATTATATAGTTTATAGAATGTAGTTCTTATTAGCTACAACTCGATATTAGTTGTTTTTCTCTATGTTTACTATTTCAATTTTGAGATTGAATTGATGAAAAACCACCCGTGACGCAAGCATCTTATTAATTTGGACTTTCTTTGAGAATTATAATATTCTTATTCTTAAGCTACTCAATACTTCAGTGTATTGTTGAAATCGAATTAATCCATTACATTTTCCATGGCTTCCAAGGAGGGCCACTAAAAATCCTGATAAGGTCTGTGCGATTTATTATTTATTCTGTTACATCGTACATCCATAAAAACCACACAATCCAATATCATTTTATCAAAGGGTCCAATATGAAGTTATGTCTTTTCTAGCGACAAAAGAAGATTTCGTGAGAATGCTTGTAAAGGCCTTCTCCCTTTTTCCACTCTTTTATTTTCCAAGCTACTGTCACACATTATAACCAAGATCATCCTGGCTTCTTCTTCAGGGTTTACTAGGACAAGCCGGTGCCAGCTTTAAAGTTTATAAATATGTTTCCAGGTGGACAAAGACTTGGAGCTAGAAGATCAGTTCAACATCATGTACGTGCAAAGCGCGCTTTCTACCGACTCTGCAATCAACACTCGCGCCCTACAGCATACTGTTAACAGCCCAGCTCAAGTGACCGGCCATTTCAGCGGTATCAGCTATTCCAAGGGAGCCTCGCTGTTGCTGATGTTGAAGCATTTTGTCGGCGAAACAACTTTTAAGAATGCCCTGCATCTCTTCTTGGATGACATGTAAGAGGATTTCAAAATCTTATCTAAGCCCATCAATTGGTTTGACATAGATGAATTCGGACCATGTTTTTTTTTATGAAACAAATAGGTAAACTAGCATACGGCTCACCTGATGTAAGGTGGTCACCATCGCTTATAGACACCGGCAACACCAAGGGTATTGTCGACGCGCTGCCTAGCCTGAAGGAATTTATGAACATTTTTCTTGAAGCGACACATTTCGTAACCAAGCACGAAAACCTCAGATGGAAGCTTATTCCATAGTTTTTAGGTATGGGGAAGAAATAATCTCGAGAAACGAGTCGTACGAGAAACCCAGGGTTCTATGATGTGTGGATGAGCTTTGTCACGGTGCATGGAAGAGCGATGGTAAAATCTCGATGCGGGCATGAGATCGAAAAGCTCGTCAGAGCATTCCCCGGTGGCAGACACTTTGACTTATGATCCTAATTGTGGTCGCGATTCTTGATCATAAATGACATGACAGATTTTTAACACTTGAACAATGTTGTATGTCTTGTTATTGTCTTGTGCGCTCAATGCAATTATTGAACAAACCACAATGCCCTAGAAATTGAAATTTGAAAGTATGTAACATCCACAAACCCAAGTTAGATGCCAGCATGGATTACAGCTTATTTGCTTTTATCGAGAGTAGACCGGGAGTGACAGCAGTAGGAATATTATGGACTGATACTGATGGATTTATCTACTAAAGGAATAGTTTCTATTTTTTCTGATATTTTTTTTAGGAGTTACGAGCACGCTTACCCTGAAGATCTGTACAGAGCCTTCGCTGAAGCAGTAGCGGAAAATGCTGTTGACCTCGGGACTGACATCACCGCTTTCATGAAATACTGGGTGGACGAGCCTGGCTACCCCGTGCTCAATGTGAACGTTGATATGAGCTCTGGAATTATCACCCTCGAACAAGTAAGAAAGCTTACAAAGCAACAACCTTACTTAAAATAGGTAAGAAACATCGGACGCGACTCATCGACGTTGATCAAATGCTAGCACTAAAAAAAATACAACAAGCACATAGAATTCTTATCACGTGAGAAATGCCGAATATCATTGTTTATGCATTCTAAAGTATTAATTTAAATGGCAGAAGATAGAGGTCGTATTCACCAGTTTTAACAATCTTACTTATACGCTCTATGGTGCAATTGCCATGCAAGTTGACCAAATCTGAAATATCTTATGGTTTTTATGGAATTTCATCATCACCATCGTTTGAAACAACAACTTCATTTGGATCGGTAGACCAAAATAAGAACGGTACCAAACTCAGGTATATTCGTTGGAAATGTTGTAAAGTACCTATATTATCTCTGCAGGAACGATTTTACATCAGCACTTCAGCCCCAGAATCCACTCAAGTGTGGTCTCTACCCTTGACCTATACCACTGGCAATGACCCGAACTGGGACAACCTGACACCTACTAAAGTGATGACGGAGAAGACTGACAGCATCACAAAGGAGCCAGTGCATGAGTGGGTCATTTTCAATGTGCAGCAGAAGGGTACGTAACAGCTTATGGAATTAACTTAGTTATGTTTACCAATGTTGTTTAATTTGTTTTATTTTGTGGTACACGAACCTACCTCAAGAACCACCTCTCTCTGGCCTCAGCGGTTTGCTGGAAAAACAATTTTTTTAGGGTTAGGCTCGCCTTTGTACATTTAATTTTCATTCTGCCTTTTGTATTTGTGTATTTTGTGTGTACAATCCCACTAATATTATAAATGCGAAAGTTTGTGTGTGTGTTTGTTACTTCTTCACGCTGAAACGGCTGGACGGATTTGCATGAAATTTGGAATGGAGATAACTGGACTCCCGGAATAACACAACGGCACATTTTTATCCCGATATTCCGACGGGATCGAGAGTTACGCGGGTGAAACCGTGGGGCGCTGCTAGTAAGGAATAAAGAAAGTTCGTTTCAGACTTCTGATGCTGAAATTCGGCTGTAAAGTAAAGACGTGTTCATGAAGGCACGAACGTTCTTAGCAAATTAGAATTTCTTGTACACCTTAGTAAGGGAACATAATTACATATACCATGATTTGGTTTATAGCTCGCAGAACTGACAGCCGTTTGTGTATAAAGGTTTTCGAGTGGTGACCAAGAACCAGCCGATACAGAAAGGGGCCGGATTCTAAGGCAATGTTTTTAAGTTCACAGGAAGTTGGGTTGAGGAAGCTCAAGAACGTTCGTTTTCGCATTCTATGGAGGAGGCCTAAGTGCAGCAGTGGATTTCTTTAGAGTGATCATGATGATGAATGAATGAATGAATGAAAACACTTTATTGTACACCTTACAAACTAGTTAAAATAAAAATTACACACAACCTTTAAACAAAAACTAAATGTACAACGGGCGGTCTGATGATGGTTTGGTAATACCTCATTCTAGTGTTATCAACTCGTTTGTGTACTTCATAGACCATGACTAATCTCTAAGTAATTCGATAAAACTCTTCCAAACAATTACGCTACCCTTATAAGATTATGAGGTTTTTTTCTATGCAATCGTATATTTTCCAGATAACATCAAAAGGGTTATGATTTTAGCAGTCTATTTGTATTAATTTTTCAGGTATTTACCGCGTGAACTATGACACCCACAACTGGGAAATGATTGCCAGTGCCCTTAGCAGAAACTACGCCTCCATTCACCATTTGAACAGGGCTCAGGTTTGTGCCTAGATATGCAGGATGAGAAATATTGATATCTTAACGAAATGTGCCTTTAGTATTTTTACATACTTAGACCGTGTTACTATAAAACTCGGATTATCCTTTAAATATTTGCACAGTGTTTTGTTTTTCCATTGACGAACAGTTTCAAATTATAAATTGTATTGAAAGATATATATTTTGCCACATACGTACAAAGATACGCGCGAAACATACCCGGGCTGACTTGTCAGTCAGCCGGGAAAAATTGTTGGGCTCAGGCTCAACTGACCTGGAATTCCATTGTCCATGTTTGTCTATAGTGACCTATCCTATCCAAGTGATTTTTCTTATCTAATGTAGGTAGTGAGGTACATAATAACTACAGATTTTGAGGAAATCAAATAATTTGCTATCACATCGTGTTTTAATTAATAAATAAGTAAGTATTTTAGGAGAGAAAGCAAACGTTTTCATTACGTAAGCAAGCGTTTTCATTGAACAAGCAAGCATTTTCATTGAGTAAGCAAGCGTTTTTATTGATTAAGCAAGCGTTTTTATTGAGTAAGCAAGCGTTTTTATTGATTAAGCAAGCGTTTTTATTGAGTAAGCAAACGTTTTTTTTTTTTATACAGATAGTTGACGATGTCTTCGCTCTCATGCGTGCAGAGAAGATGGAATACGAGCTCGGCTTCCAAGTCTTGGACTTCTTGAAGCAGGACACGAGCTACTACTCCTGGTACCCAGCTATTACTGGATTCAACTGGCTCAGGAACAGGTTCCTGCACTTGCCCGATGTGCTACTCGAATTCGATGTAAGTAATTTAAGCTCTCTTGTTTACTTGATAAAGTGTAATGGCAAAAATGCAAATATCTCCAATAATCCAATAGTCGTTCTCTTATGCGTACCTACATAATGTAGAATTTGCCTTACATTTATTGATTAATTACTTATTGTTATAATCATGAGGCAGCATTTGAGTTAAGTTTCTGTATTCGTTAGATTAGTAGCGACCACGAATCAGACGACGCAGTATTGGAAGGTCACGATAGCGCGACGACATTATAGAGCAAGACAGTGGAAGGTGGCTGCTCAAGACTGATTATCGTGGAATTATATGGGGAAGGTCTATGTCCAGCAGTGGCTCCGTCAGGCTGATATTGATGATGATCAATATAAATAAAATTGTTGCGTGACTGACTGACTGACTGCGTGACTGTCAACGGACAACTCAAACCATTAGTCCTAGAGACCTCAAATTTGGAGGGTACGTTCCATTTTTGGTCTAGGAAAAGAAAGGAATTCTAAGGTGTTTAAGTTTGTATGGAAATCGCAGGCACTAGTATTTAATAAAGCAGGTAGGTACTCGCTGATAAAGTGGTGTCAAAGCGTCGATTTGTTTATAAATTTTCGTGAAAGAGTCATAAAGTTATTATTTGAACAAAACCCATCAAATGCTCAAAATCTATACCATCCCAAGATAGTCATGATTTTTGTTATACCATTTTCAGTCCGTCCTCTACCAATTTCTGGACGCCGTCGTCGAAGACCTCGGGTTCGAAGTGGTAGACAATGAGCCCCTCACCAGGACCCTGAACCGATTCTTCGTACTTACATTCGCCTGCAACATCGGACATGAGGCGTGCGTCAACAACGCTGTTGAGAAATTCAAGGCGTTGATGACCGATGGAACGGCGTAAGATCTTAAACACATTCGAATAAAAAGACTGTATTTATAGGGTAAAAAAAGAATATATATTTACTTGTATACAAGAGTTACACAGAAACACATAATAAACTCTGTGACCTCTGTGGTGCGGCGGGCGAACGTTCGCCTGCGACGCAGGAGGTTGCAGGTTCGATTCCCGCTTCGGAACAAATATTTGTGCGATCTGTTCAGGGTGTTCTGGGTATTTTCTAATATATAATAAAAAATATCTATCTATGTATAATATTGTATTAAGCATATCAGTTCTAGTACCCATAACACAAGTTGTGCTTAGCTTGGGGCTATATAATGTTGTGTGAACTGTCCAGCATTGTTTATTTATTTATTTATTTAAACTTAGTCTAAGAGCAAACAGATTTGAAGGAACGAAGTGTAACTCAAGTAATAAAATGGCTCTGCCTCAGCATGAATTAGCTGACTAGCAAGCTAGCAACCAACGCAGGTCTTCCGTCAGAACCAATTGTTGGCGTTATGGCTAACTACTCACAACAACAAAAGACGAACCCAAAAACGATAGAAAGCATTATATAAGTAGGTATATGCTTTCAGTGGATCGTACATAAAAATAGTTTATTCCTACACTCAAAATATTACGTACTTTACTAATACATACCCGTAGTCTCCAAAGTTTGCGTGACGAACACTATTTGCACATGTAGATGATAAGTAATAGTCTAATCATGCGGAGTAAATGGGTCAATAAAATCTGGAGGAAATTGACCAAGCCTTCTTGTAAATAATTTACTTTTATACTGCCTAAAACATTGGTTACTTTATTAAGTAATATACACATCAATGACCTAAATCTTTGATGAAAAGGTTAAGTGCTCTAGTTCTAATTCATGCTGAGGCAGAACCATTTTGTTACTTGAGTTACACCTCGTTCCTTCATTATGTTTCTTCTTAGTTTAATACGTGTTTCTGTGTAGCTCATGTATACAAATAAATATATATTCTTTCTTCTTCTTTCTTTCTTTAATTTTCATAATATTAATAATAGTTTCGCCAAATTCACGTTTTAAAAACAAATTCAGCTTTTGCACGATGGATATTCCGGACTATGGAAAGTGGACAGTGTGCCCATTTAAAAAAATAACCAAGCAAAAGTACCAAGTTATTATGAGGATCGTAATGTGTAGATGCAGTTTTCCGTCTAACAAGCAATCCGTCCAATTTTAGAATCATTGTCGCAATCCGTCCAACACGAAATCCGTCCAATTTTAGAATGATTGTCGCAATCCGTCCAACACGCAATCCGTATAAAAAAGAAATCCTATTTAAAAGAACGTTTCCCTCCCCTTTTTTCTCCTGTCCATCTATCTCGATCCTCTCAACATCTTCTACTCATGACCCCTGCCCATAGGACCTCTTTTTACTCATACTCTTTTACGGTCACTTTAATCCGCTTGTGGAACTATCCTCCAGTAAAAGTTAGGAAAGCCGCTTCCATGCGAGTCTTCAAGTCCAAACTGTACTAATACTTTTTGTCATTGCAAAATGTCCAACAAAATTGAGCTTATGTTATTTATTGAATTATTTATATGTACATATTATATTATGTTAGGTATTTATATAGCTAGTTATTTAGAGTAGGTATTTAATTATGTTATTCATTTAATCTCAACCTACAATTATTTTTAATAGCACTACCGCCCACTCTACATTACTCAAAGGTTAGCTGGAACAAATGCAAATTAGCATTAAGTTCGCCTATGTACTGCTTTTTGTCTTGTGCAATTAATAATTTTCTATCTATCTATCTATCTATCAATCCGTCCAATTTTAGAATCATTGTTGCAATCCATCCAACACGCAATCCGTCCAGTTTTAGAATCATTGTCGCAAACTGTCCAACACGCTTAAAACATACTTCAAAGAAATAATTATATAAGAATAATGACGAACACCGTATTTACAGAAACCATAGCGAAGCGTTGAGACGTTAGAATGCCTCACGAAACATAATCATTAAAGTTAAATGTAATTTAATCCATGCTCCGTGCTAGATTTAAACTCAGGCTCAAGACCGATAATTCTCTTACTGCTTTATCTCAGTGATCAGGCGTATGCATTACTCTGAAGATTATTTTGTTAGACCCACCAAAACTCGATGTTCCATGTTTTTTTTACCTGTGTGTTTTATTTTTGAATCTCATACAGCGTTAACCCCAATCTGAGACGCCACGTGTTCTGCGAGGGTCTCCGCGATGGTGGCTATGATGAATGGAAGTTCCTCTTCGACCGCAGACAGAGGTCCAACAACCAGGGTGATGAAGTGGCCATGCTGAGGTCTCTAGGATGCACCACTAACGACCAGGCTAGAAGAGAGTGAGTACTACAACAGTTATGTAAGGAGCCAGTAAGGTCAGAAGTACTAACATTCTCTCACCTGGCATATATCACTCGCTATTCAGACAACCTGTAAAAAAATAAAAATATTTAAAATATATTGAGGCGGTTCAAGACTGTTTGTCATGGCATTCTATGGGGTAGGCAGATGACCAGCAGTAGACGTCGCTTATATCTATGACATGCAACTCGTATAGGCTGACTACTTTAATCCATGTGGAGGAATCCTCATATCTCTCGTCATATCATATCGTTAGTAGTAGTAGAGCTTTTTTGTGAAAGAGTTCGTCCGGGGAAGTACTACCACCATACCTATTTCTGCCGTAAAAGCAGTAGTGCTCGCATTGCTGTGTTCCGGTTTGAAGGGTAAGGGTGCCGGTGAAATTACAGGCACATGAGACTTTTCATCTTTATGTCTCAGGGTGGCGGGCGCAGTGCAATGCCACATAGGTAGCGTCCTAGGTGGACGTGATCTATGAGGTAATGCACTGTTCATAGGCAGAGGTTACCGCTTAACATCAGGTGGGCCTCTTACTTGTCCCGTCAACCAAGTAGTATAAAAAAAAAAAAAAAAAAAACTCTTCTCTGATCTGTGAGGGTGCAAGAAGGTAGAAAGAAACAATTACCAAAGTACTAAGTTCGAATTTATTTCTTGGAACAGTTTTTCTTATTCAGTTATTTACTTTTATTTAAACGGAACTGGTTAGTGGGCCAGCTGGTGTTAAGTGGTGACCTGTCCTATTACAACTGGAATACCTTGGGTCATATCCCTCTTAAACGTGCCCGACGTGTCTTTGCACTGCGCCAACCTGAGACATAAAAGTTAAAAAGGTTCATGTGTGTGCCTGCAATTTTATCAGCATCCATACCTTTTAAACCGGAACAAAGCAATGCAATAACTGCCTGGCAGCAGAAATAGGTAGCAAGCCCTTAGTCTTTTATTTCTAGACTGTTCTATTCTAAACAAAACCTTTAGCTGGTTATTAATCAAGTCATACCTTCTAAAGTCTCCTCTTATCTAGTCCCTACTTGGACTTCTGATCCTACGGTCATGGGGTCAATGCCAGGTCGACACCAATGGATTTTTCCACTTCAAAAATGTATGTGCGCAATATAAAGAGCTCTCGAACGGTAAATTAAAACATCGTGAGGAAACCAGCATATTCTGGAACCAACAATTGAAAGACATGTGACATGCACCTGTGAGGTGCACTGAATTCTTTCACCATATTGGTTCTTTCACCACTAGTTACTAGGCCTTTTCAGGGCATCATACCTGAAGCCATCCATGCCATCAGGTGGTCTCTGACCTAAAGTGATCAAGAAAGAACAAGTGACACAAAGTATTAGTAGTATCTAAATAGCAATTTTTGATAAGAATACAATTTTAATTGCAGATACTTGGACATGATTCTGAATGATGATGTCGTGAAGGCGCAAGACCGAGTGAACGCGTTCACTTTCCTGATGATGGGAGACCGCTCCAACGCTCAGGTCGTCCTCGACTATTTGAAGGAGAATGCTGATGCTGTCAGGACCGGGTAATTAGTTTCGGAGAGCATAATTGAATCCTCCATATCCTCCAGTGGATGTTTCTGATACCTACGATAAGGGGATCTTAGTGTGGGATCAGGACTATGTGTCTGTTAGGTGTTATTTTATGGACCACTTAATAAGTTTGACTTATTTTTTTTCAGTGTTTACCTTCAAACATGGTTTGATAGCATCGTTTCCAGCGTGGCTGCTTACGCAGACGAGGGTGTTCTTCAAGATGTAAGTTTACCATTACAAAGAATTAAATAGATAGTTAGTGTAGCAGAGCTTTTTTGTGAAAAAGAGTTTTACGGGGTGGCCATACCTATTTCTTCACAAAGCAATAGTGCTCGCATTGTTGTGTTCCGTTTTGTAGGATATGGGTGACGGTGAAATTACAGGCATATGAGACTTTTCATCTTTATGTCTCAGGGTGGCGGGCGTATTGCAATGCCACATGGGGTGCGTCCTTGGTGGACGTGACCTATGTGGTAATGCATTGTTAATGGCAGAGGTTACTGCTGGTGGGCCACCAGCTTGTTCCGAAATTCACGTAGCTGCAAGAAAGTGACAGCGCTGTTACTGCTCACTTGAACCCGGGGAATGATGAGATATAGATTTCTTCAGCTCGGAAGTAACTGACGTAAGCGACAATAACTGATTAAAAAAAACTCTTTTATTAATCTTAATGTAATTACCCACTGAAAAGTATAAAAATGTACGCTTGATATTTTCTCTAATCGAAGGAGGGATCTAAAAAGGGATTTAAAGAGGGCCAATTTCAAAAAAGCAAACTTTAGTGAAAAATTTCACGAATCGTGTTTTTTGTGTATGATTTATTTCGATTATATCCTCAAGTAATTCGGTATTAACATCATGTTTGTAACCTTTACTGTAACCGAGTGAGCATGTAACGCAACGACTCCAAAATTTTAACATATCGTCCTAATGCGTAATTTTATTTCCCAGATGGAACAATGGCTGACTGCTAACAGCGCTACCTTCCCTGAGTATCAGCTGGGCATCAACAGCGTCGCCTCCGCCCGCGCCAGCCAGGCCTGGGGCACGGAGCGCGCTCAGCGCATCCTGAGGGCCGCCAGAGGATCCGCCGCAACCATCCTCCCCACTACTGTGCTCATGCTATCAGCGCTTGTGGCTCTACTCTTCAAGTAGTTGTCTCCACCCGCGCCAGCCAGGCCCGGGGCACGGAGCGCGCTCAGCGCATCCTGAGGGCTGCCAGGGGATCCGCCGCGACCTTGCTCCCCACTACTGTGCTCATGATATCAGCGCTTGTGGCTCTACTCTTCAAGTAGTCGTCTCCGCCCGCGCCAGCCAGGCCTGGGGCACGGAGCGCGCTCGGCGCATCCTGAGGGCCGCCAGGGGATCCGCCGCGACAATTCTCCCCACTACTGTGCTCATGATATCAGCGCTTGTGGCTCTACTCTTCAAGTAGTCGTCTCCGCCCGCGCCAGCCAGGCCTGGGGCACGGAGCGCGCTCGGCGCATCCTGAGGGCCGCCAGGGGATCCGCCGCGACAATTCTCCCCACTACTGTGCTCATGCTATCAGCACTTGTGGCTCTGCTCTTCAAGTAGTCGCCTCCGCCCGCGTCAGCCAGGCCTGAGCACGCTCAGCACATCCTGAGGGCCGCCAGGGGATCCGCCGCGACCTTATTCCCCACTACTGTGCTCATGATATCATCGCTTATGGCTCTGCTCTTCAAGTAGACAAGTCGACTATTATTAACCACTGAAAATACTACAGGGTATGGCAAGGAGACTCTTCCTTTTAAATTGTATGTCGACGTGATAGTTGAATTAAATATTATAATTATGCCTATGTACAGATCGTGAGTGTACCGAACAAAAAACAACGCAAAGTTTAAAATTATATATATAATAATTCATCTATTTTTATAAAATAAAATATAGTTAAAGTTTTACCTCTTACTGTTTATTTTGTGTTTTCTTGTAAGCAATAAAAATTAAGGAAAGTTACACCTTAATCCATTTGTCATAGGTAACTAAGACGCATTTTCACCAACACATTAACGGACGTTTAAACGGCTGTTTAGCTTAAACAAACGCTTTTTGACAGATGTTTTCATACGTTATCTGTCACTTTGACGATTGGTTACGGTAACCACCGATTTATTAGTTCTTGAACTTGGGCCTTAATGTACCTACGCCGTATTGAAAAAATACTGTAAGTACCTACAGTTTTCAAATTAACGACAACTTCCTTCCTTAAAATATTAATTCAAAATAAGTGATCCAGTGCGATAAAAATGTGATGAGTTAGAGTATGTAGTTCAAAAAAACCCTGGTTTGTGATGTATTAATAAAAGAGCATTGTAACCAAGTTATTGTTTTATTACGAATTATTACTATACTATTAATACTATACAAATCCGTCCCCATTTCAGCGTGAAGAAGTAACAAACACACGCACACACTAACACACTGACAAACTTTCACATTTATAATATTAGTGTGATTCTGAACCTATCTCTGAAACCTTCACCTAATTTTGGAGTGCGATTGTGCAAGTTTTGAAACTATCAGCCAATTTAAACTGATATAGAAGTCACAGGCCCGGTCTAGATATGATAGCTTATAGGTTTTGGAGGTATACATTTCTGGAAAATTTTACGATGTACCGTCCCTTGTACCTTTTGTACACTTGTAGCCTCAGGCACAGAATAAATAATGGTACAAGAACCTCAGTATCAAATAAAAAACTAAGCGATTGCAATTTTACAACGCGTTCAGGGCGCTGTTGTGGCTGCTATGCTGGTGCAGTGCGTCACATGTTCACCGTCACGCATAGCTGGCATCCTTAGAGCATTTCAGCCCTCCGTTTCCGTGTTGCTCCATGACGGCATCCCGGGATCTTAACGCGCGCTCGCCGCCTCGTGCTGCCCCACTGCGCCGTGCGCGCGTCAGCCGTAACAGGCTCCTAGCCGTTGCAGCTGCATATGTCTTAGCTACATCATCATCATCATCATCATTGGCAGCTCAAATAATAGCCCACTGCTGGGTATAAGCCTCCTCCCTCAATCGCCACTCCAAACGTTTCTGTGCGATTCGCATACTGGTCTTTCCCTCTACGGCCTCTATATCATCCGCCCACCTGGCTAATGGTCAAGCTAAGTTTGGTGGAAATTGGTGCAGTTGTTTAAACGATCATTAGCCCACAACAGATTTTAAACGGAACTCTGTAATTTTTACTCCAAGAACCTTCGGTTTGAATTCTAAATGTTAATTTACGGCGACATCAGGCTCTAATGTCTGATGACGACTAAGAAGGATGAACAATGATAGATCTTGTTTATATTTATATTTATATTATAATAAATATAAATATAAATATAAACAAAATCTAGGGTACACTGGTGCTGAATCTTATCTATCCCCGCATTACAGATTACATATAATGTCAAATAACTTGAATAAGACAAAAAAAAATGTCTCCCAGTGGGTTAGCAAATTGCTAACCACAGATTACTTAATAGTTACTTCGGTCTGGCTGCGTTGGAACAGGAGTAAATGTAAATTTATTTTTTAAGACGATTCGTATTGACCCTTGTGATTTCAATGAATAAAATACTTTTTGACTTTGACTTAAGACAGCGCCAAACCCAGGCAGAAATCTTCATTAAAAAAGCGTTTTTTATTGATCTTGTTTGTTACCCAATAATATGCACTATTTTAATAAACAATCGAATCTAAGCAAAACATAGACGTAACTATGTTTTTTTTATTTCTATCGTGAAAATATTGTCCTATCGTGTTTCTGGTACAGCGATCCCTCGGAATTATAATGCAGTATCTATGCATATTTTAAATTGGAATATTGTACTTGATTTTGTCAGTTAAAAATCTAATCTAAGATAAGTAATTTTGCGTTATATGCCACCATCTGTCCAGCATTCGAAACAAAATCAGCAGCAGGTTATTTCTAATGTTATCTCTCTTTTAAAACGTAGCAATTTAGAAAAACATACCTCATAAATAGATGCTACTGCAATTTAAGACTAAATATTATATGAATACAGCGTTTATCTTATATAATCTCAAAGCGATAACGTAGGTAATACCTATCTACTTAAGATGACTCTTATCAGCGGTAGGTACAGTTGAAATGATAGTTAAAAGAGACAACAGTTTCAGCAGTCGAAACATTAATCTGACAAAGTGAACACTTAAAGGTAAGTAACAATTTTGATATAATTAATAATTATGACACACTTCAATAATATCTGATTCAGGAAATAAGCAATGGAAAAATACTTTTTGAGAATTAAAAAATAAAAATGCTTCGGAAAAATGTATCGAAAAGCTTAGTTGGATAGTTTTCACAAGAAACGGGTTATTTACGATGATTTTTGAGTTGTGATTGTTCCCGATATTTCGGCACAGTTGCATGCGCCATGATCCCGGGAGAACTGATCAAAAAAACACATAAACAAAAATCATGGTAAATATCACGTTTCTAGTGAAAAGTATGTAAGTACATAACCATGATAGTTTCAAAACTGCATTTAGGAATTGGCATATTTAAAATTAGGTTAAGAATTTTCATTATTATTTATACAATCTTTCAGCCATGTATAGGTATCTCCTTACCTTGGCTATGCTATGCCAAGCAAGCAGCGTCTTCAGTGACACCAACTACAGGCTCAATACACCGATAAAGCCTAAAGCATATTCCATAGCAATCACCCCTTATTTCAACACCAATGATACCAACGCCTTCACTTTCGACGGAGAAGTTGACATCACGTTTACTACAGAAAAAGAAACAAACCTAATCAAGCTACACTCACAAGACCTTATATTTAAAGATGCTAATATTAAAATTTTGAATGGAGCAAATTCTATACCACTGAGTGTCTCAAATCCATTAGAATTTGATACAAACTATACATTCGCATTCATAAATCTACAAGTTGATCTGCAAATAGGAGTTGAATATAGTTTGAAGATAACATATCGCGGGCCGATAAGAGCAGATCTCAACGGATTCTACAGGAATTATTATATTGAGAAAGGTGTAAAAAAGTAAGTACTTATAAGTAATTAATTTATATAATATTATTTATATTATGGCGCTGATGATTACTGCTAATATACTGGAAAATCTGATAATCCTTACCGATATAATTATAAAAAAATCTATTAATGATGATGTTGGTTGGATTTTTGTCGTGTTTTCACTCTATAACGGCTAAGATTATTAAATTTAAATTTGGTACTATGGTAATAATAGGTACGTAATAATAGTCGTAGTAGAAAATTTGGTTGATTAAAACCTGTATTAAAACATAAATTGCAGTCCTCGGGAGAATAAAGCGGATAATACCGCAGGCAAACGTTACGGAATTATTTGAATACAGGAACAAGCAAATGATAATTTAGAATTAAAGCTTTTTAACGAAGAAATAGCTCTACGATCCACTTTATGTCCTTAAAATCTTATTGCAACATATTTTAGAATTACATCAGCGATGCATTTAGAATACAAAAGTACTATTACTACAAAAGCATTATAATTGATTTAATCTAATGTATCGCTTCAAGTAGGCGTAATTGTAAGATTCCATTGTAAGGTACTTAAATTAATCTAATATCATCAAGAAATGGAACAAACATTCTAAAGAGTACAATCAACAAGTGTTCAGTCAGTGACCTGCGTTAAGAACCCTGGATAAGACAATATACCTATTTTTATTATTTTATTATTATTTTTTTATATTTTTTACCTATTATTGTAGAACTGTTTTTCATCGTAGCATAATGTTAATGTTAATGTTAAAGAACTTCCTTTTCCGCATTCGAACTCTATGGGCGGTCCATTATGCGTGAGAGTTGTTCGACTAGGTAGTTAGCCAGCCTAACTACGTCCAGAAGCACAGAAGTTTCCTGGGGTCTTCGCAGGCTTGGCGGAGTGACCTCGGGTTGTCGAGGATTTGTTTTCGCTGAGCATCGTAGCATAGAAAATATACCAATAATAGGCGCTCTGCAATAACACTTTGGTTATTGTTTTCATAACAAGATACATTATGGATGGCCCAACTGAAATGTTTCCTTTACGTCTCAATAACAGAGAGACAGTGCCTTTTTTAGTGCTTAAAAAATAGGAGGAGGTTCCCAATTCGTGTATTTTTTTCACTGCAAATTTAATAAAAAACTTTATTTTTATCACTCACAACCAGTTATCTCTTATCTTCGTCATTTATAAACCGATTTAGACTTTTTTTTTGTTCTGGTTCTGACGATGAGATCCATGAGAAATTGAGGGAACTCCTCAAATATTATGGTAATACATACATACATAATATATACACAATTTTTTCCCCGAAAGGGTAGGTAGTGCCTCAAATGGGCCTCTTTTCACCGTGGGATGCACCATTTATAGTGATGTTGGCCTGCCTGTGCATTTAGAAATCTTCATTTGTGAAGTGAAACTGATGAATAAGACCACAGATGGCCATTCTAACTCCTCAATGATAAATATTTCACGGGTGGCGATACGAATGACGTTTCGATATCCAACTGAGCTGAAATTTGGCATACCTGTGAAATTCTGACGACAATACAATATATTGGTGACAGCAAGCTGATTTGACGATGGAGACGAAAGGTTGACAACGGAACTCCTCGATGGTAAATAGTAGACTGGCCGTGTTTAGGCTCATTTTGATCAGCACACGGTTCCAATCACTAATTTTACAGCGAGTTGATCTGATGATGGGGACGCCAGGATTCCCTGTGTCGTAGGTATCATAAACTACGATTACAATAGTATCACAACTCCTAAAACTGGGAAAAAATGTTTGTGGATCATGCAAACGTTTGTCCTGCAGTGGAAATCGATCCCGCACCTCTCACGTCTCAGCCAACAACTCGTCCACCACACTCCTTGCCACAGAGGCTACAGAGGACCCAGTTTTATGAAATTCTCCGATACAATCAATCTCATGTGCATGTATTGAGTGAAACTGACAGGGCACCTTATTTCAGATGGCTGGGTGCTACGCAAATGGAGCCTACACACGCGAGGAAGGTGTTCCCTTGCTTCGACGAGCCAGAGCTTAAAGCTACATTCTCATTGAGCATTGATCGGCCGCAGAACTTTAAGCCTTCTCTGGCCAATACTCAACTCCAAACAACGGTGCAGTTGTAAGTATTTTTGAAACTAGAAAGATTTTGGGAGTCGGGATACAGTATATCTCGTCCGACTCCCAACGAACCTATAATTAGGTTTAGGCTAAGGATAAGTTCACTGGCTCATTGAGCGGGCAGTTCAACTACGGTCGTGTCCGTAATTTGTTGACAGGATGGACGTTTGTTACCGAAACCGCCCGTTTGTTGGCTATGTGAATTTGGATGTAATTTTGAATGCTTAACTTTTTAAGTTTATTTGTACTTTTGTTGTGTACTAATAGCAAAATAATATCAATATATCATATTTAGTAGTAGTTTAGTAGTTTTTGTGAAAGAGTTCGTCTGGGGAAGTACTATCACCATACCGATTTCTGCCGGAAAGCAGTAGTGCTCGTATTGGTGTGTTCCGGTTTGATGGGTATGGGTGCCGGTGAAATTACAGGTACATGACACTTTTCCATCTTTATGTCTCAGGGTGGCGGGCGCAGTGCATTGCCTCATAGAGCGCGTCCTAGGTAGACGTGACCTATGTGGTAATGCATTTTTAAAGGCAGAGGTTACTGCTTAAGATCAGGTGGACCTATTCAATTACCGTCATTCAAGCAGTTAATTTCAAGTGTATATATTAATAATGAGCGCACACGCACAGAGACCGTACTTTCTTTATCAGAAGCCTAATAATATTTTGCGTGGATTAATTGGGCGAGGAGAATAAAAACGAACTTCTGGTACAACTCACTATAATTTTGCAAGGTATTATATCTAATCTATATTAATAATTTCGTCAGGGGGCACGGTAGACTCGATTGAATCTTACCATAAGAGATCAAGATTTAAAAAATATTGATTTGCAGTCGATTTCATTTGTCCGCAAAACTCTTATCACATCACACTAATATTAGAAAGGCGAAAGTTTGTGTGTGTGTGTGTGTAGTGTGTTTGTTACTTCTTCACGCTGAAACAGCTGGACAAATTTGCATGAAATTTGGAATGGAGATAATTGGATTCCCGGAATAACACATAGGCACATTTTTATCCCGATATTCCCACGGGATCGAGACTTACGCAGGTGAAACCGCGGGGCGCTGCTAGATGTAAATAATGCTTAAATAAAGACCATTCCACAACCCGAGTGTTTGCGGGTGGAAGTTCCTCTGAAACCGCATAGTTCGGGACCATCCTGGCTCTAAGGTGTGGTGAGAAAGTATATTTAATCTCACTTTATGTCCTGTGTTTCAGGGCCAACGGCTTTACAAGAGAGATATTCTACCCAACACCAATCATGTCCACTTATTTAGTTGCCTTCATGGTGTCCGAGTTCGAAGGGATCGAACATACGAACGGGACTAAAGAGTTCGGCATCTTCACTAGACCAGAGGCATTGAACCAGACGGAGTACGCACTGGACTTTGGTATGAAGGTAGTGGATGCTTTGGGATCCTACTTCGGGATCGATTACTACTCCACTGATGCCTATCTCAAGCTGGACCATATTGCGTTGCCAGATTTCAATGCTGGGGCTATGGAAAATTGGGGACTTATCAAATACAGGTGCAAGAAATATTTAAAGTATAAAAGTTTATTCAGGTGTCACAATCTTAATAATAAAACAATCTCAATAAGACGACCTCTGTGGCGCGGTGGGCTATGGGTCGCCTGCGTCACAGGAGATTGCGGGTTCGTTTCCCGCCTCGGAACAAATACTTGTTTGACCTGCAGATATTTGTTCAAGGTGTTCTGGGTATTTTTTACGTCTCTTAAAAAATATCTATCTATGTAATGTATTGTACTAAGTTTATCAGTACCATAACACAAGTTCTGATTAGTTTGGGGCTAGATATAGTTGTGTGAACTGTCCAGAATTATTTATTATTTATTATTATTTTTAATCTTAGCAAATAATAATAATTGGTTCACCATCACCATTGGATTTCACCATCTTCATTTACATGTTAATTGACATGTTTGATTTATTGTCCTTGAATTTGTATCATGTTTGAAGCCTTCGTATTGACGATACTGAAAAGCGCAACGGCTTTTTTAAAAATGCAACATTTGTATGTTTTTTTTTTTGGTAATGCGTTATTTTGTCTATGGACATCAGATTTTTGAATTTGTAATTCTCCTGCAGGGAGTCTCTACTGCTCTACGTGCCTGAAGATTCAACCCCGTACTACAAGTACCGAGTGGCGCAGATAGTGGCACACGAGACCACACACATGTGGTTTGGCAACCTGGTGACCTGCCATTGGTGGAGTAACACCTGGCTCAACGAAGGCTTCGCTAACTATTTCCAAGATTACATCACGGCTTTTGTGAGCAGTATTTACTAAATGCGGTCTAAGTACTCGATAAGTATTTAAATGCTGTCGAGTAAGAATGATCTTATACATATTTAGTCACGTATCACGTATGTACTTATTCAAAGGCTTACAATATTAATACCCATGGAAGATATCCTCAGGTCTCTTCTCAGATCCGTGAGGATGTGCAGCTAGGAAGTACTCAGCAGCAAATCCAAAAATTGCACTTGTACTGTTTTTATACCGTACAAATCTCGATAGGTCCAACGTGACAAGCTGCTTATTGAAATACCAGCGCAGCCGTATCTACAACCTTAGCTTAATCTATTATTAAAAGAACTTTCTCACCTAATACGCTTATCTAGCAAAGTGCCTAAATTTTTATCTCGTAACGAGCTCATCGCCTGAAATATGTCCACAGCAATGACGAGCGTGTATTGCAAATTGCAATTACCAGCTCTCATTTGCTATGACTTCATCATTATCATTTATAAGTTCTGTTATCTATCACCTATACTTTTTTTGTGTTGTTTCAATAGTATTGTATGTATTAAAAACGAGCGAGCCTTACTGTACAGACCGTTCACCGATAGTTGGCACCTGCCATGGAGTATTTACAGGTGCCATCTTACGGTGAACGTGCTGTAGTCGCATACTTCGATTTTGGTCGAAGGTCACATATGATCTGAAAAATCTAATAAGCCAAGGAGGAGGTGAGACCTGCTTGGCTTATTAGCAACATGGCTGATAGTAACAACCTCTCAGTTAAATGCGCACTTCCTGTTACACACTTCCGTCCCTTTTCACTAAATCACTCCCACAGGTTGCAGGAAAGCGAGAGGAAAGATGTTACACATCAAAAAAAGGTTTTGTCTTCAAACATATAAGTAGTTATCTTTGTATTCATTTCGTTAAACAATATTTTTTACGTATCTACTGGTATTTATTGAAGGCACATACTAGAAAAACTGTTTCAAAATGAGTAAAAAAAATTGATGCTTACAACACAGTTCATTTTCATATATTTTTAAAGTTACTATAGTTCTGTGCTGTGTGAATCTTGGTATAAAAATTTAGATAAAGATAATCTTAATTTTTATACCAAGATTCCCACAGCACAAAACAGAAGCACAAGCAGATTCTTGGTATAAAAATTAAGATAAAGATAATCTTAATTTTTATACCAAGATTCACAAAGCACAAAACAGAAGCACAAGCAGATTCTTGGTATAAAAATTAAGATAACGATAATCTTAATTTTTATACCAAAATTCACAAAGCACAGAACAATAGTAACTTTAAAAATATATGAAAATGAACTGTGTTGCAAGCATCAATTTTTTTTACTCATTTTGAAACAGGTTTTCTTGTTTGTGCCTTCACTAAATACCAGTAGAATAAGGTTATTTTACATCTGATCTTGTTTACTTTAATATCTGAACTCCATTTTAGGTAGATCCAGACGTAGCTTCAGCCAATGTCCTAGTCACTGGCTCTGTCTACGCTGCATACGACGCTGACAATACTCCCACATCATCACCCATCACGAATGAAAACGTGAACTCACCAGCTGAAATCAGTGGACACTTTGGCACAATCACCTATCAGAAGGCAGGATCGGTGATCAGGATGATGCACCATTTTATTGGAGACGCTGGTTTTAGACATGGGCTAAATAATTACTTGCAGACAAAGTAAGATTTTACATTTGCTAATATAATTACACCATTTTTGGATTACGACACATCTGATACGAAAGAACCGGAGATTAACTGAGATGTTCATGATTGAATTTTAATTAAGAAATTTATCAAAAATGCTTTTACTTTAACAGTCCGTTCTTAGCCAAAATTATCAATTATTTTGGCGAAAATATTTTTTAACAAACAAACAATTTAATGGTTTTTGGTATTTTCTGGGGTACAGCAAACCGACAATTCATTATTTTATATCGTTTTTAGCAAATTCACTTCAGGATATCCGGATAAATTGTACAAGGCCCTTGACATTGGCGTCCAGAACACCAGCTCCTTGGCAATGTACCCCAACACTGATATAACTGAGGTGATGAGCTCGTGGATCTCTCAAGCTGGGCATCCTATATTGCATGTAGATATCAACTATGAGACTGATAATGTACTTTTGACTCAGGTAAGAAGGCAAAAACGAAGAATTTATCATGTCTCATGCCCATCCTCTACTGGCCGTCATCTTAGTATTAACTTCAGGCATCCATTGATCCGTTCACATATTTTTTGTTCTAATTCGACTGCAAATAACTACTTAGTATTTTCAGCAACAAGTCAAGCATGTGCATTCTTAAACCTTTCATTTGGTTAAGTGAAAGTGTTGAAACGACTACAGACGGCCGCCGGAACTTCTCAATGATATGCATTTCTCGGGTGGCAATGTGCCTTGCCGATATTCAATTGAGCTGAAATTAGGCATTCATGTCAAGTTCCTATGACAATACAATATAATGGACACAACGAGCTGATGATAGACCTGTAAGGTGGACAATAGAACTCGATGAGTAATATTAGACTGCCCGTGTTTAGGCTCATTGTGTTTAGCAAGCGTTTCCGATTACAAATTTTACAGCGAGCTGATCTGATGATGGAAACGGAATGTGGAAAATAGGACTCCTCGATGGATAATTAGTAGACTGGCTGTGTTAAGGCTCATTTTCATCACTTACATTTTTTTTTTAAAATATGTTAAAAAAAACTTATTATGTTTGGCCTTGATTTTCAGACGACAAATTTTGTAGCCTCGACGTTCTGTATGTTACGCGATATCTTTGCCAATTGTGAACCGATTTCAATTATGATTTTTACTATGAATAGGCTTTATCTCGTGGGTGGTCCCCCATTTATGATACATAAAGAAAATATTCCAAAATATTAGGAAAGTCAGGAGATAAAAATCCTAGCTTTAATTTGAAGTAGGTTTTTTTGTAAAGAATTGTTCCATGCATAATTGTGCACATTAGATCAATTTTAAAGGTCATAAATACGTCCTGTTTATGAATTATCTGACACAATAAGAACTTGATTTTCTAATAATAGGTATGGTATTTATCTAATTTTTCCCTTCACTCCAGAAACGTTTCTACACAAACTCAAGTTACTCTTCAAACGAAACATATAACATCCCTATTACATACACCACTGGAGTTGACCCCGACTTTATTATCACAAAACCTGTGATGGTGATGAAAAATAAAACACACGAGTTCTCTATCCCCGGTATTCACGAGGATCATAGATGGGTTATCTTCAACATACAAGAGACAGGTAAAAAAAAATTTGATACAATAATACTTTTGATTTTACACGCAAAGAAGTAAATGTTTTTTGGGCCGACTAGATTTCGGGAATTTAATGCACCACATTAAACGCATGTTGATTTAGTCCTTCTATAATCGCTTTCCTGTTAGGGTAGCGCTCGCGCAACGAAAAGCGAACGAAAATCACGAAAAACAGCATTTAAACAGAATTTTAATTTGTACAGGGTTTTATAGAGTGAATTACGATGATCAGACCTGGGAATTGATAGCAAACGCGCTTAAGGGTCCAGATCGTCAGAAGATCCATCATTTAAACAGAGCTAAGGTAAGTTTATCATTGAAATAATGCTAAGTGACATAGTTCTGTTTGTACAAATGCAATGTTATAGGATCTGTGTCCAGGACTTGACCTAAGGAGTTTTGCATTGCAGCCGTTACCCTGAGATACCTTATACCTTGTACCTTACTTATGCTATTTAAAGAGTTTTAAATTGGTTACCTACTTAAAGTTGACCTGGTCATACGGAGTGAAATTTTTAAACATACTCAATCACTAGTTATATAACTCTGATAGATAAGCATAATTAATAACGCAATAAGCATTGGTTCGATATTACTTGTTTCCAACAGAAATGTTACCGATTAACTAATTTCTTAAGAATACTTACACTTTTGTGAATCTGGAGCTAGTCTAAAGAAGCTACAGATCATTAAAATATTGACCGAATCAACTGTTGGGTTTACTGTGATTAGCTGAATCAATTCTATATTGATTCACTTTGGTTTTAGTTACCACAAACCACCTTGGCTTTAAAATAACCTCAATAATTAACTGACCTCTATTTGTATGAAGAAAAATTCAGATTTTTCCATGAAACTTACAACGATAAAGAACTTAAGCTTCATAGTGATACAGTTCCATTTTTCCTCAGATTGTAAACGATCTGTTTGCGTTCCTGTTCGCTGATGAAGTGAGCTTCACCCGTCTACAACGAGTATTAGAGTTCATGCCATCAGAAACAGACTATTCGGTGTGGTATGCGGCCATTCGTGGGCTGAATAAACTATGGCATACTTACCTGGGCAGTGATGCTTTAGCGGACATTGAAGTATGTACCTATACTGTAATTAGGTACCTCTTAATTAATTAGGTCCGTGCTGAAAACCAGCGCTGCAGTTTACTGCAGCTTCACGCTGAGCACGGACTCTTTTTGTCAGCACTATACACGGCCCAGTTTATATCTAATGTAAATTGTACCGTGTATGGTTTTATTCAAAATAAACTTTTACTTTACTTTACTTTTACTTTCTTAAAACTGATTCTGTATCTCTTTTTGTCATCAATATAGGAGCAAACGGCATGCATTGAAATTTACTCTATAACGTAATGTAAATCCCTATACTAAGCCAGGATAATTTAAATTTTGTAACAAATGTTTACTTTATGACCTTTTCACTGTTAAAACTCAGTGGTATATGATTCACAAAAGAGATAAACTATGTTTCACACATTAGCTTCAAAATTTCAGGCTTACTCTCTGAAACTACTTGAAAGTAGCATAAAGAATTTGGGATATACTGTTGGAGCGAATGATACATTTGAAACTTTGAGGAACCGTATGCAGGTTCTAGAGTTTGCTTGTAAGTTGGGACATGAAGGCTGCATCGAACACGTTGTTATGCTGTTCAGGGCATTGAAGGAAAATGGCACTGAGTAAGTACTTTTTTTATTTCTTTATTTATAATCAGATGCTCATAAAAGTTATAACATTTGCCAAAACATTATATGAGCTTGTAAACCTTTAAAGCAAATACCTACAATGAAGACAAATTTAGACAGACATGCGTGAAAATTATCCACTTCTTGGTCTTCTTCTTTCTTGACGAGCTGTTTCGACGATTTCAGTAAAATAACAATATTCATAACTGTAGTAACAAAAGCTGTCATGAAACTTCAGAAAATAACATTAATGATTTTTATTCATTGCTTTTTCTATCAGGATATCGCCAAGTTTGAGGCCTGTAGCGTACTGCAATGGGCTGCGCTTTGGGAACGGAAACGACTACGAGTTCCTGTGGAATAGGATGGAAACCACCAACGTTGCCAGTGAAGCTAGAGTCATTGGAGAAATATTGGGTTGTACTTCCGATGAAGGAAAGTTGAAAAGGTAGGTAAACACCCAAGTTTTGGGACGTCAACACTGTGAAAAAGTCTGATTTAAGTTAATGGACTACAAAATAAACAAAATAACTTATGTTTATATTGTTTTTTTGTTTAAGTTACTTGGTATCAATGCTGAAAGAAAACAGCCCTATCAGATTCCAAGATCTGACGGTGCCTCTTACGAGTGTCTTGTCCAATTACACTCATCTAAACCTGGTCATGAACGAGCTAAAGGGCAACTATACTCTCTGGAGTACAATGTATGTATACAACTAACTGATTTAACCTCCTGTTAACAAATAGTAGTGAGGCACAGAGTCTATATAATAAATCTCTATCCAATGAGATAGGTACCTATTCCTCTTCTCGGTCATTGTGGTCTTGATAGACTGGTTGTGGTCGTAATGATGGGGCTAACCTGGCTCGCCTATTTCATCATTTGTCTGTATTTTATGTATCTAAATATGAATTATACTATTACAGTTATCCATCAATGAACACAGTTCTTACATCAATAGCATCAGTTCTGCATACGGAAGCTGATTTTTCTGAAGTAAGTGTCTTATCTTCTTTATCTGAACTTTCAGTTTTTTTACCAATGTCTAGACTTTTTATAACTAACTCGAACCTACACTTTTAACTCTAGTAGCCTAACAAATTAATACATAGGGCTCATTATTATTTAAATTAGAAACATATTTGCCATCATAATTTTCACTAGAAACGGGATATTTACCATGATTTTTGAGTTTTATATGTTCCCGATATTTCGGCACAGTTGCATGCGCCATGATCACGGGAGAACCAACTAAAGTCTTTGCGAGCGAGTAGATGTTATTGGCAGATATATCGATCTACCCTCTTTCTCACTCTTTTTTTTTTTTCTTTTTTCTTCTTGTTAGTTTCAAAAGTTATATTTGCTATTCTCCATTTATCTGTCAGTCTGGGAATTTGAAATGAAATCTTATAAGTGGATTGTGACCTACATTCCAAATTCCGATTGACTTGATGTTTTCCTGCCAAGTTCCGATTACCTAATATGCGCTGGTAATGATGTAGACTAGCACTAGGTGTAGGTGGAGAATATTTCTGTAGCACAATAATACAAGGAAGAAGTAGCCATAGACTTTGTTAAAACATCTTTGGCGTGTTACACAATACATGACTGACTTTTAAAGTTCTACCTTTTCTACCAAATAGGTCAGTAAAATCACAGCACATAATGACTAAGAAACGAGGTCAGACATAGGTGTCCACCCCAAATATAACAAGGCCCTTCATTAGAGACCCTCCTATTTGTATAGGGATGTTTACCCCTGGAGTGGAATGTTTGCCAAACACTCATTCAGGTCACACTGCTCTTAATTAGCATTCCTTATCCGTTGTTTTGTATCGACAATGTTTTATAAAGGTGAATAGTAATTACTCTTTTCGCAATGATTTCTTAATATTGTTCTCTCTATTTTACTATAATACAAAACCAAAAGGTAAGTTATACTCGTATTTGATGAATCAAACAGTAGCAAAAGTAGACGCCGCATAGTAGTGAAAAATGTCTCCGTTTTTACTGAATTAGTACCTAAACAGTAACATTAAAAAAAAAAAAACAATATTCTATGTGAATTGCAGAATGTAGGTTCAGTTGTAAAGTTTTCTTTGAATAGGCCAGTTTTTTTATTGACTTTAAACTTTTTAACTTTTAAACTTGAAAGTTATTTAATTCTTAAATATTACAGAGATATAATTAATAATTCAGTAGCTCTGTAGTATCTGATTTGTGTTATCTTAAAAGATGAAAGAAAAATTGTTACCAAGGTCGAATTTGGCGAGGAACCTGGCCAAGAGCCCAAGTACAATAAAAACTTTATTGTTTTTGACTTCTTATCGAATTTTCAATAATTTATTATTTCTATAGATAACGCCAAAAAAATATTGTGTATTTACAAATTGTGTCTTCTAAGAAATATTTCTGGAAAAGTGTGTGTACCTAGACGATTGCATATTTGTTGTTGACTATTCACAACTATACTTTCGTCTAATGTGTACAAATTTTACCAAATAATTAGAATTAATTAGTATTTACAGCGGTTACTATTGTACCATTCATTAGTTTAATTGTAGGATAAACTAGTTGAGACTCATTAGTTTACAGTCATCCAATGACGAAACATGTGCTCAACAATAACATCATTTCCATTTATTTCCACTATGCATTCCCGAGATGATATTCATTTCTGAGAATCTGGTATAGCTTGTAATTCTGTGTTTCAGTCATCATCATCAACATACCTGTCACCAGTATGCAGTCCACTGCTGGACACAGATTTCTCCCAATGAATGCCACAACGAATACTATTAAGCTGTACCATCCACCGACTTCCTGTGACCTCTATAATGTCTTAGATCTTTGGACTTTTCTTTTCTGCGTCGTCCAATTGTTCGTTGCCATTCGAGAACTTTTATTCTCCAACGGTTGTCAGTTCTGATATCTTTATGGCCTGCCTATTGTTACTTCAACTTGCTAATTCTCAAAGCTACGGCCGTGATCTTGCTTCTTCTTCGAATGAGTTCATTTAGGATTGTATCACGCAGTGAAACTCCCATAACTCTCAATATAGCCCACAGCGAGACTTTAAGTTTATGTATGTGGGGTCAATAGTAAGCGACCACGTGCCATAAAAGTTATCTTATCGTAAGTTACACGCAACTATTTAATTTAACTTATCTAAAAACTAAAACTGTTCACAGTTTGAAACCTTCCTGACTTCCTGCACCGAATGCAGCAGCGAGGTTAAGACTGCTGCCCGCATGTCCTTGGGCCAGGCCAGGTCTGCCACAGCCTGGGCTGACATCCACCAGGAAGATATCCTGATCAACTTGAGAAGTCATGGAGCGGTAATGGCTCCATCTATGTTACTGGTTTTAGCACTAGCGGTTGCTTTGGAAACTTTTGCAATGTTATAATTTTTTTACTAATTCTTTAATATTTTATTATTCATCTTATGAAATGTATTATTTTTAGTAATCTATTTTTAAATAAAAATAAATTTGTAAATAAGAGATATAAGAGATTCAACTCCACTAAGAAATTTATGCTTTTGTGATAATTCACACACTTTATTGTAATTTATAATTAGATATTTAAATAATAATTAGATATCTTAGTTTATGCATTAATAGTATTTTTTATGCTCAAGTTTTTTACCCTGAAATTCTAGGTGTTAGTTAAAACTTTGGTTCTTAATTAAACGTAAGTCTTTTATGGAAACATTGCTTTCTCCATACATGTTATTATGTATTATAGTCTATTTACAAATAGTTAACAAAAACAAACATGGTGTTTAAGCATTGTGTCTGTGTGTTTTAGTTAAGGTTTGTTTATTTTTTATTACCAATAAAGTATTTTATCTACTCTCTTATCGTAAAATTAGAATTATAAACTTTAGAACGAGTTTATAATGACATACTTCATAAACCTACACAAAACCGAAATTTAAAAATAGAATCATATTATGAAACTTTATCTCTAACTAAATAATTATAGAAGATAACTGTTTTACATCATAATACACTACGGCCCATGAAGTTATAGGTAAATCCCAAATTCAAGCTTCTTGCTACGGCCAGACCAAGGAGGATTATTCCTCTTTTCCATTTTTTTTAAATAGACTTTGGTAACGCGCGCTTCATGGTGGTAGAATCATAGACGTAGAATTTTCGCTACGGTAGATGGGTAGAATCATATTTTTTTCGCTACGCTAGATGGGTAGAATCATATCTTTTTCGCTACGCTAGATGGGTAGAATCATATCTTTTTCGCTACGCTAGATGGGTAGAATCATATCTTTTTCGCTACGCTAGATGGGTAGAATCATATCTTTTTTTTGCTTATTCATTTGACGTTTTTATATTTACGTTTTTATTTTTCATGTGCGTTGTTAGTCGAATAACAGTTTTATTGCATGAGTGTAGATAAAGTAGTGTATGAAACTGCACATAACTATAGTTATTAAAACACTCATATTAAAAACCTCGCACAGACTCGGTTTTTAAATTCACACTCATATTTTAATAACCCCTGTTATGTGACAGTTTCATATACTACTATTATGTTATATTCTGTTTATAATGCCTGATTACGTTGAATAATTGTATCAGTGCAGTTATGCAAGTGTCAAGGCTATTTACCATTGACACTGGTGATGTCACTATTGCTATTATTTCTAGATAATACAACAAAATAATGATCATTTAGCCGTGCTGTGTCTGGCCTAAGAATTGACCCCGCCGTCTCCTCCATGGATGTCGTAAAGCCAACTAAAGGATTACCCGGATTTGTTAGTAAGATTTGTAGGCATAAGATTTGTCCTGGCCGCTAGCTTATTGAGGAATATGGAAGAATCTTACGAGTCAGTCGTGGGAAGCAATGGCGGCGATGAGGTCACCACTTGTCACGTCTATATTCCGACGATGGTGTAACCCACTGTGAAAAGAGGCCTTTTGAGGCTCTGCCTACCTTCGGGGAAAAGGCATGTATTGGTGTATGTATCTATTTTTGACATTTGTCATCAAATTCTGTTTGATTAAAATGGAGTAAGGGTACACCAAGGGATGAGCAGCTGCATCCACTGAGTACTCAACACAGATACTGCAATCACCAATCTGCTTATCAAGCGTGGTGAGTAGATTATGGCAAATCCTTTGTGGTGGTAGCCTTGTCCAGTGGTGATGATGATGAAAAAAGAAAGAAAAAGAAACAAAGAGTTTATATTTATTTGTATACAGAATTAGAAGTAGTAGAGCTTTTTTGTGAAAGAGCTCGTCCGGGGAAGTACTACCACCATACCTATTTCTGCCGCAAAGCAGTAGTGCTCGCATTGCTGTGTTCCGGTTTGAAGGGTAAGGGTGCTGGTGAAATTACAGGCACATGAGACTTTTCATCTTTATGTCTCAGGGTGGCGGGCGCAGTGTAATGCCACATAGGGTGCGTCCTAGGTGGACGTGACCTTTGAGGTAATGCACTGTTCATAGGCAGAGGTTACCGCTTAACATCAGGTGGGCCTCTTGCTTGTTCCGTCATCCAAGTAGTATAAAAAAAAAAAAAAAAAAAACTTAGGCTAAGAGGAAACAGATTTGAAGGTACGAAGTGTAACTCAAGTAACAAAATGGCTCTGCCTCAGCATGAGTTGGTTGACTAGCAAGCTAGCAACCAACGCTGGTCTTCCGTCAGAGCCACTTGTTGGCGTTACGGCTAATAACATTTAATGTTCATTTCACCAACCAATTACGAGGAACCTAATACTTATGGAAAAAGAATGCAATATCAAATTGCATTGATTTCATAGAAACATATCAATTTATTTCCGAATGCATCAAAGTTTTATAGTCAAAGATATATTACACTATTGTTTACGTCGACTGTACTTCACTAACAAAATCGTCCAGGGATCTATTTGTAGTTTAAAACGAAATAAATATGTTTTTTTTTCTATTTTATTTAAACTTGTACCTTTGTTTGACCACGATCTCACCTGTTGGTAAGTGACGATGCGGCCGAAGATGGAGCACAAAGGTCTAGAAGGCACCTATTCACTCTAGCCTTGAAGATACCCTGATTATAGTTGGTTCTATTAGTAAGATCAAAGTCCACAGTATTATACAGCCAAGGGATATATTAGGACTACTGCTGAAAACCAGCGTACTATAGAAAAAGTGTACAAACAAATCATATTTATAAAAACTATGAATTCTATTCATCTCAAATACTTACAAGCTCTTTCTGCGGACTAATTGCGCTAATACTAAAACAAAACCACAAACAAAATAGCATATAGTGTATAGCTTATAAGTAACTATAAGATAACTGTAAATCCTGGATTAATAAAATAAAATAAAATAAATAAAATAAAATTAACGTTACCAACAACATTCAACATACAAGAGTAATCGTGCTAATCCTTCGAGTAGGTGACATATTTATCCTCATACGAGTACCAACACAGCGGGCGGGCTTATCCAATTGCTAATCATATGAACGGTAACAAATGTGTGTTTTTCTGTAAAATTAACCTTTTGCAATGTTCGAAGGACTCGCAATGTCAGCGTTTCGAAACTAAAATTGTTTTTACGTATCATCTATTCCGGTGTAAAACTTATGTACGTTTTTATAGAAAAACGCAACAGCAACGTTACGTTACGTTAGCATCGTTCCCTTTGTGTAGTGGTTTAAGATTTAAACGTCAAAGATAAAGTTATTCAGAAAGATAGGTGAATACCAGTTTCTACATCAGCTTAACAAAATCTAAACCGAAACAAAAAAACGTGCACGGTAAAATCGTTCAAAAAACCCTATTCGAGGTTTTGCCATTTATTCTCTCGACTATGGAATTGCGTTTCGGTTTTTTTTTGTTGGTGGAAAGTTGGAGAATTTACTATGAATACTGTTTTTAGGCCCTTTGGTCAGATACCTAAGTAACACATTACAAAAAATATATATAATTGATAAAACCGGTAATAACTCACGTAGGTACTTGTTCCGAGTAAAACACCCGACTCGAGTTTCTGGGACTTAATACCCCCTGCCTCAAGGAGTATATGCGACGGCTTCCCGGCGATAAAAATATATATTTACTAACACAATACGTATCTACCCACACGCAAAATAACTTAAGCTTGATGACTACGGAAACACCTAGTAAAATCGCCTCAGGCTAAATTGTGTGATACAATAGAAAGCTGATTTATTTTTAAACGTTGGTAGCTTTGCGTAGGCTTTTGAAAGGCTATTGTCCACTAACATCGTTAGGTTCATCTGAATGCTAGTGTTGGGATGTTCCTCTGTGACTCTTCCTACCTGACGATTTATGAAATATGTACCTAACGACTTTTAGTTAATTAAAATTAATATCAATTTATTTACAGAAATAAATACAAGTAGGTAAGTACTATGTAAAAAGTTTAAAACATACAGTTAAAACAGTTGAGTTATCTGAAGACGGTCTAAAGGTAGCTCAACTGATCCAAATCTGATGAGCTGTGATTAGCAAAAAACACAATAAAATTTTAATTTCGCGCTTATATTATACGTTACAAGCCTTAATGTTTGACATATTAATTATATGTGTTGTCTTTTGACTTTTGTAGTCTATTATTATAGAGTATCTAATAATTATTTAGGTATACCCAATATTATATATTTGTAATTAGTACAAATAGGCCATTACTCAAATAAATAAATATAACTCTAAGCATATTTCCCACGGATATACTAGTCAGAAAGTTATTTGGTTTCGATTTTTTCATGACCTCCGTGCAAAAATGACTTCGATACAAATGCATGAACAATATGGGTTGAAAAGTCGATTTTTATTAAACTATCGATAGCTTTTTCTGATTCAAATAAGTTAACGCCATCCTTCAAAATAAATTGTCTCTACATGGGCTTACAGTTAGTACAATACGTTGTTAGAAAATTGTTACTTTATGAAGCGTGGGCAAAGCAACTTTCATTCACAGTACAATAAACCCTTTGTGTATTCGGCCCATGTACCGTGTACCTACTACTAACGTAGTAAAATCAGTAAAATTACTTTAAATTTAGTTAGTTAAGGTAGTTAATTAGTTAAGGTGGGATATGCCGCAAAAGTCCTAATCTTAGATTTGTTTTCAGACTAAATCAAGTACAATATTCAAATTAAAAATATGTATGGATACATTATAATTGTGAGGGATCACTGTACCAGAAACACGATAAGACAAAATTTTCTCGATAAAAAAGAAAGTTTTTATATTTTTCGTTTATTTGTTTTTTTGTTTTCGTCTATTTTTTGCTTAGATTCGATTGCTTATTAAACTGATGCATATTATTGGGTAAAAAAATAGTTAAATAAAATCAATACAACAAAATCGAGGGTTTACTGTAGAGGTTTTGTAAAATTATCTATATTTTACGAGATATTCAATAAAAACCGTTTCTAGTTTCTAATCAAAATCAAGCCCATATTTAAACCACAGAAACCACTAAAATCGTTGAAAGGTGACCGTCTATAAAAACTTCGTTTGGCAAAAGGATCCACTATAAATTGAACCTTGACCTTATATTACGATTTCCCTCGTTCAACGTATCTTTGTTATGAAGCAAGGGGAGTCAGAGCTCAGGGAATGCTGGTGTATATAATCTGGCGCCAATTCAACATGTCGAGTGGACATGAAGACCGATTCGGCGCGCGTCCCGTGCGGACGTATTTATCTCTACTACAGTTTGGCGCGAATTATGTTTGAAAATCGAACGAAAATATTTTTTATGACGACGTGCTTAAACGTCAGTGAAAAAGTTTGAATGTAAAAATAAAACAAAACTAGTGCTCTAATTTTAAACTGACCGAAAAGTTAATTAAAATGATCGGCGCGATTTTGTTTTTTCTTCTAACTGCATCAGCTAATGCAGACCAAATAGAAGAGTGTATGAACTATACAATTTACCCAACTCAGTATGAACTCAATATTATGCCGTATATTTTTAAAGACAGTTCGTACTACCAATGTGATATTACAATAGATGTGATAGCTAACGTGCCGGGTTTAAGAACCATAGAGCTAGATGCTAAAGATTTGGACATCCAAGAAGGTTCTATAAAAGTTTTGTATGGGAATACTGATATTGTGAATGGTGCAAGACCTTATGAATACGACGAGAGAAAAGGAAAACTCTACATACATTTGAGTGAGCCGTTGAAGAGATATGATGCAAAGATGGGAGCTCTTTTTGTTTATAAGATTCAGATGACATTCACAAAGTATGTGACTGAAGACAGCCCTGGATTATTTTTGGTGAAATATTACGATGAGGAAAGCCGGGAATTCAAGTAAGTTGAATAATATTTTGTAATATGTTTAAAAGTGTAGCAGAAACTCAAGATAGGTTATACCAAATACCTACAGGACTATTATAGGTAGGTATGCCGTTTTTTTTTAAACATTGATAAGTTTTTGATTGTAAGTGAATTGGTAAGTGACTATGTGGCCGAAGATGGAGCACAAAGGTCTAAAAGGCGCCTGTTCACTCTAGCCTTGAAGATACCCAGATTATAGTTTACAGGCTTTCCTGAAAATTATAATCTGGGTCTCTTCAGCTTTGTGTTTTTTTGTTATTGTCGATGGTTGCAGAAACTGTCTTTATAGTTTCTGCAACCATCGATAACCGTCATAGCTCTTAGAACTAATTAGCGAGTTGAATTGACAATAAGTAGGCCATATAGGGCAAGTAGTACCTCCATAAAAAAAATTGAGGTTATGTATGGAAACCTGAACTGAGCTACATAGCCTGAATTACAAAGTTCCCCCTCCTTCCTCCTCCCACCATCTATAACACCAAATATTTTCAAAATCCTCTCAACATTTGACCCAACAGACACTTGAGTTTTGAATTATCGGATTTTAGCCGGTTCGATACCCGGGTGTGGAAAGCGTATTTTCAAAAACCTTTAAACGCTGTTTTTAAAAATAAAGCAATATTTACTTTAATTAAAATTAGATATCTCCAGTATTTAGAGTACTTAGTGTCGTGGTGTGTCCGGCCCAAGAATAGACCCCTCCATCTCCTCCCGCGGATGTCGTAAAAGCCGACTTAGGGATTATCCGGACTTGTTTGTTAGATTCGTTGGTATAAGATTTGTCCTGGCTGCTAGCTTATTTATGGAATGTGATAGATAATACTGGAAGAAAGCGTTAGCTGAGTCAGTCGTGGGAAGTAATGGCGGCGATGAGCTCACCACTCGTGACGTCTATATTCCACAATGGTGCAACCCACTGTGAAAAGAGGCCCACTGAGGCTCTTCCTACCCCTTCGGGGAAAAAGGCGTGTGTCTATGTATGTATGTATGTTCTTAGCTATGTTTGATCAAAATCAGTTCAGCCGTTTCATTGCGTTGAGGGTTTTTTAAATTTTTACAAATTTAATTCCATTTTGAAGTTTTGGGAAAACTTGCAGCTAGATGGGTAGATAGGAAGGTAAATAAATACATATAGCTATACATAGTTGCTACATGTACGCTGATGGCCAATTATACCTACGTTTCAGCAGACATGAAAACATACTCGGTTTGCAAAGAACGACAGAGATCGGTCACTTAAAACGAATTTGGTACAGAGTGGCTACCAACGATCAAGTCATTAATAGCTTTAATTAAAGTAATTATACGAGCAATAACGATTCGATTCAATTTAAAGATCATTTTGTTTTGTTATTGTATGTCGTAGAATATAGAATAAACCAGAAGGTGCGTACGGTGCTATTAGTACGGGGCGCTGTGTCGCCAAAACACAATGCCTCCCCGGCGCCTATCATACTTAGTATATAGAATAAACCAGAAGGTGCGTACGGTGCTATTAGTACGGGGCGCTGTGTCGCCAAAACACAATGCCTCCCCCGCGCCTATCATACTTAGTATATAGAATAAACCAGAAGGTGCGTACGATGCTATTAGTACGGGGCGCTGTGTCGTCAAAACACAATGCCTCCCCGGCGCCTATCATACTTAGTATATAGAATAAACCAGAAGGTGCGTACGGTGCTATTAGTACGGGGCGCTGTGTCGCCAAAACACAATGCCTCCCCGGCGCCTATCATACTTAGTATATAGAATAAACCAGAAGGTGCGTACGGTGCTATTAGTACGGGGCGCTTTGTCGCCAAAACACAATGCCTCCCCCGCGCCTATCATACTTAGTATATAGAATAAACCAGAAGGTGCGTAAGATGCTATTAGTACGGGGCGCTGTGTCGCCAAAACACTATGCCCCCCGCGCCTATCATACTTAGTATATAGAATAAACCAGAAGGTGCGTACGATGCTGTTAGTACGGGGCGCTGTGTCGCCAAAACACAATGCCTCCCCGGCGCCTATCATACTTAGTATATAGAATAAACCAGAAGGTGCGTACGATGCTATTAGTACGGGGCGCTGTGTCGCCAAAACACAATGCTTCCCCCGCGCCTATCATACTTCCCACCCAGTAGGGGGTGTAATATTTTGGTGATGTTGGCAACAATGTCAAAATGGACTCTTGACTTTTTTCCAAAGAATTAAAGGTAAACAAAATTCATTATTTAAACCAAAAATATAGTTAAATGTTATACTTACGTATGAAATGTGAATCTATACTTTTTTTACGCCTAGCAGATATTTTACATGTGGAAATGACACACAACGGCATATTTACAAAAAAACCTTTCGAGTTCGACACGACTAGCCGCACGTCCGACCACAGACAGACTGGGTGAAACTGTTCTCATTGAGACTAGTTTGCGTGGTGACAGTTTTAACACGTGACACGCGTTCTGGTTTATTCTATGTTCTAAGCTGTACGTTTATGGGTAATAATTAAACATTACATTATAGAACAAGGATGATTGCGTTGTTAAGCCCACGTTGTTTGTGTCGGTATCTAGTGATGCATCAGATTTAATATTCAAGTTCAAATCATTGCTGTAACACTAGGTATAGAGCTTAGATAATCTATAAATAATCAAAGGTATAGAGCTTCTCCGCCGTCTCCCAACAGTGAATCTTAGTAAAGATAATAGGAAAGGTAATATATATAAATATAAATATAATATATATTATAAAGTACCTAATTAATTATTTATTGCTAAAACTGTGTAAACAAGTAAAGGTGGTAGTTTATTTTGTAAGTTTCAACAAAAGTTCGCCCGTGTTGGACGTACAGTAACTATCTTAGATTTTTCCTAGGTATTCGTTTCGTTTCGTATAAGGTAGTGCTGGCCTCTGTTGTCAGAGTTTGTCAAGCCGCCCGAGGGCCTCTGACATGGCTTATCGACTGCTATTTATCAATAACAGCCGGGACCGACAGCTTAACGTGCCCTCCGAAGCACAGAGCGATGGAAATCCGCACATAACTTAGAAAAGTTATTGGTGCGGAGCCTAGGATCGAACCCGGTATCGTTGGATTCTAAGTTGCACTATTGAACCGTTAGGCTACCATCGCTACCTACTTCCTAGGTATAGGAATATAAGATATCAAAAAAAAAAAAAAAAAAAGTAATAAAAAAAAAATACTTTAACATCCTTTTAAATTAAACATGTACAAGACGGACATCATGTCAAATGCCCATAATATCGAACCTATACCGATACACCGGTAACCGCTAAGTTTTGGAATGGGTGTTTCCGCCAAAATACAAAATGAGCCGCTTCAAAAAAAAAAGGAGTCCTTCAGGACAGGCATCGCATTGGCAATGCCTCAGGTGATGCAGATGTCAATAGGCGACGGTAACATCTTACCATCAGGCGGGCCGTATGTCAGTTTGTCGAGCAATAAAAAATAAAAAACACGTTAAGAACAAAATTGTTGACCACATGGTTGACCACATGACTACATAGTTCCTATCTACAATTGTTATGACTGGTGTTCAACCAATATCGGCCACAATATGGATAAATAGTCCCTCATTGGGTTGGTTGACACTGGTGTCTGACCGTGTCATAAATAGTCCCTCATTGGGTTGGTTGACACTGGTGTCTGACCGTGGATGTCATAAATAGTCCCTCATTGGGTTGGTTGACACTGGTGTCTGACCGTGGATGTCATAAATAGTCCCTCATTGGGTTGGTTGAATGTATATCTGTTGCCGCTATAACAACAAATACTCAAAAATAGAATTAAATAATTATTTAAGGGGGCTCCCATACAACAAACGTAATAGTCCAAATATAGGTTAAGCGATGCACTGCGGGGTCAGACCTGTTTTTTTTGCCGTTTTTGTAGTTATATGGACGGAACCATTCGTGCGCGAGTCCGACTCGCACTTGGCCTGCTTTTTTATTACCTATGCATAGAAAATACCCGGAACACCCTGAACAAATATCTGCAGATCGTACAAATATTTGTTCCGAGACAGGAATCGAACCCGCAAACTCCTGCGTCACAGGCAAACCTTCGCCCGCCGCGCCACAGAGGTCGTCGAGGAAATCATGCCATCTCTTTCTACAGTGGATGTCTATTATGTTTTCTGTTTAGTGATTTACTACCAAGCAAAGATAAGTAGTATAGCCAAGATTTCTATGTGGGTTCCGATAAAGGCTTGCACAAGTTTTTACTGTCATGAGACCATATCTGAGCCAGTCGGCCTTCTCTCCCACGTGGTCTAGACAACTATGGCGAGAGTTTACAGATCATAAAAATAACAAAATAAAATACAGGAATGTAATTTTTCTGTGAATGATTCTAGTGCCTTAATTAGCAGATCAGGTAATACCACAGAATAAATAATAGTACGTAGTACTTATACAGGCCGTCCCAAGACTATGCGACATGAAGGGAAAGTACCTTAAATATTGTAAGTAGGATATTTAGCTGAAAGGAGACCTTATTTTATTTTTAAAACTTAGTAATACTGCAATCAAATATTTTCTAAAAAATACCTGCTTCGTCTGGGAATCGAACCGCACATTTAAAGGAATCAAACATTTTACGTTATTCTTTTGTTATAAGATACTATTTTAAATATGAAGTTTTTTTTATCCATTGTTTCAATTGGCATCATAAAAATACGGGATATTTTTTTCACATTTAAGTCGCTTCGATTTCCAGACAAAGCAAGTAGTTTTTAGAAAATCTTTGAATGCAGTATTACTAAGTTTTAATAATACAATGAAGTCATTTTACCGCAAAATATAGTGTCTACAATATTTAAAGTACTTTCCCTTCATGTCGCATAGTCTTGTGACACCCTGTATACGTGTGTTATATGTAAGGGCTCCGCAATAAATCGATTATGGCGCTGACAACACACAAATTTTGTCAGTATCTACCTACTCGTAATAAAGTTACATATCTATATAGCACTCGAAAAGAATGAGGAAACCGCAAAATATTTTTCAATATAGTTGTTTGAAAAATGTACTTACAAGGCCAGTAAACGTAGCATGAATGTTAATTTTACCGAACAAGTGTTTTTTTTTCTTTTTGTAGGTGGCGTCGCACGGCTTTTGCATTTGCCATTTTTTTTGTATTTTCAAAACAGTTTTGTTGTATTTTTAATATAATTTGCAACGTTACACTCCTTCCAAGTCATCTAAGTCACAGTCAAGTCATGTTTTGCCGTTGGCCGTTTTGCCAAAACTTTGGCAGACAATTTACACCAATTTAAAAATACTTTACAAGTTGATTTGTGGTAATTCCACTAATTTGAAGTCACGCAATTCACTTCCATTTTATTTCACTACACTTGTGCTCTTTAAACGAGCCACATTGGTTAAAATGCCACAAAAAAACTCTAGGAAAAGAAACAAAATAGACGAGGCCTCGTTCCAAAAACGGTGTTCTCGAGGCACCACACAGGCGCTCCCCACCTAGTAGTAAGAAGGATCATCAAAAGAAAAACAGACCGTGTTTGTTGCCTGATTCTTCTAGGTCTGGTTGCGTTGGAACAGGAGTAAATGTAAATTTATTTTTTAAGACGATTCAAAATGATCCTTGTGATATCAATGAATAAAATACTTTTGACTTTGACTTTGACTTTGGTGAAAGGAGTCCTACATCTTATCTTATCTTATCTTATAGTGATTTTGTTACAATATTTTCTTTATTCCAGTCCAATAAAGGTTTACTAGCAAAGAGTGTTTTAAACAAATGAGAATAAAATGATGAAAATAATAATTTATAGATGTAACCAAGTGATGAATTTACAAATTTGACTGAAATTATTATAAATCTGTATTTAATTACCGCATACTTAATTTAAATTTTTAACATTTGATTTATCTATATAAAAAATATCGTTGATGATGAGTGTTCGAGACTCTCTTTGACAATTCAAAACTTGGCAGTAAATTCTTTCAGACTAGTAGAAAAGTTTATTAGCAAGGAGTTTTTAACCCCCGGCGTAAAAACGACGGGGTGATATAAGTTTGACGTGTCTGTGTGTGTGTGTGTGTGTGTGTGTCTGTCTGTGGCATCGTAGATCCCGAACGGATGAACCAATTTTGATTTTGTTTTTTTTGTTGGAAAGGTAAATTAGTCGGGAGTTTAAATCGGTTCATCCGTTCGGCAGCTACGATTAATGAGAATTATTCTCTGTTCGGAATAAAATGATGTCGACTATAGGCGAAAAACAAGAAGACATTTAAAAATTTAATAAAAGCGGCCAAGTGCGAGTCGGACTCGCCCATGAAGGGTTCTGAAGCAGCAAGTAACATAATATAAAAAAGTTCTTGGATGGATTACGATTTATGACGTATTAAAAAAAACTACTTACTAGATCTCGTTCAAACCAATTTTCGTTGGAAGTTTACATGGGAAGTTTACATCATTTTTTTTTTTTAGTTTTATCATTCTCTTATTTTAGAAGTTATGGCGGGGGGGGGGGGACTCTTTTTACCACTTTGGAAGTGTCTCTCGCGCAAACTATTCAGTTTAGAAAAAAAATATATTAGAAATCTCAATATCATTTGATATAATATCATTTTAAAGACCTATCCATAGATACCCCACACGAATGGGTTTGATGTTTTTTTTTTTTGAGTTTCAGTTCTAATTATTGGGAACCCCAAAAATTTACTGGTTTTTTTATCTATTTTTTTGAGAAATTCCTAATGCGGTTTACAGAATACATCTACTTACCAAGTTTCAACAGCCTAGCTCTTATAGTTTCGGCAAAAAGTGGCTGTGACATACACGGACAGACAGACATGACGAATCTATAAGAGTTCCGTAATTTTTAGTTACGGAACCATAAAAACCCCCAATGCAATAAAAAGATAAAACTATCTACTATCACCGCACGACCTAAACTAAAACTTGAAATTTCCCAATTTCTCCCCTTGAATACTGCAGTGTGTTGAAAGTAGCTAAGTTTGGAAAAACATCCACGCGGACAACGACGCACTAGCAATATATATATATGTCTGAAAACAGTGGATTTTACCAATCAAGAGTGTAAAACACCTATTCAAAATCCAAGCAGTCGCGGGGTCATAGTATTCCTGATAAAATTATATCAATAATTAAATAAGATTTCGTACGAGTAGGTATGTTTGCTCTTTAATAATTGGGAAGATAATTAGTGATATAAATCCTCAAGACATATTGCAACGGTTCGTTGACCACTTTAACTGGGCCAGTAGGACGTGGGTAGGTCGAAATGTGCAACATTTTATAGTTATTGTTGAATTTAACTATAATAAACTTACTTCATTCACCAGGACACTAATTTACTCCTTGAAAAACACAGCAAAATTACATTCAATTTTTAGGGTTTCACACCTGAAAAGGTAATTAGAAACTTTTTTTTTTTTTTTATTACTACTGAATGACGGAACAAGCAGATGGCCCACCTGATAATAAGCGGTAACCTCTGCCTATGAACAGTGCATTACCTCATAGGTCACGTCCACCTAGGACGCACCCTATGTGGCATTGCACTGCGCCCGCCACCCTGAGACATAAAGATGAAAAGTCTCATGTGCCTGTAATTTCACCGGCACCCTTACCCTTCAAACCGGAACACAGCAATGCGAACACTACTGCTTTGCGGCAGAAATAGGTATGGTGGTAGTACTTCCCCGGACGAACTCTTTCACAAAAAATCTCTACTTCTACTCAAGAACCTATTATATGGACACTTTCGGGTCCGTCTGCCCGTCCATAGATGACTCCTATTTGATCTCTGTCACATTCGTCAGATTCCTTTTTCGTCAGAATATATTATAGGCTGATTTTTTTCTGACGAAAATGGAATTCCTCTTTGGACTGAATACATTATAGGCTGTTTTTTTTCTAACGAAAACGGTATTCCTCTTTGTTTCCGCCGAAACATCTGAACAAATAAAGTCGACAGGTAGGTACATAGATAGAGTGAGGCCACGCAATCACGTATCTACGTATAGCTAACTAGTATAGTTTTATTTTATCTGTGGTATAGCGTAAATAAACGAATTTTTTTATTTTGTAAAATAAAAAAGGTAAACACTTTTGTCGGTGCTTCATTTGGCATATAAATAAAGGTTATTTTTAAATTAAAAAAAGCTTATGAAAAATTTCCAACAAACCTCCCCCCCCGAGCTACGATAATAGCGGTGGGGTATAACGCAAAATTACCAATCTAAGATTTGATTATTAACTGTCTAAATCAAGTAACAATATTGAAATTGTAAATATGCATAGATATTACATTATAATTCTGAAGGATCACTGTACCAGAAAAACGATAGGACAATATTTTCTCGATAGAAAATAAACCCAAAATTACCTCTAACTTTTGGCTAGATTTTATTGTTTATTATAATGGAACATATTATTGGGTAAAAAATTAAGTAAGTAAAATCAATTTAACAAAGTCGAGGGTTAACTGTAGGCTAAAATTATCTATTTTTTCCGAAATATTCATAAAAACCGCTTTATAAGCGACGCGTGGCGTTTTTTTTGTATGAATATTTCTGCTTGGGGTTGCCTGGGGTTGGGGTTGTCCTTTATACGTTCCAAAATAAAAAAATGGTTAGATTATCATGATATACCTACTGATGTAATGTAAGCTTTATTCTCTAAAAGTGACCGTGAATTTGTAATTTTTCACCGCACGTGCTTTCATAAATGTGCCCCGAAACCCTAGAACCACAAATAAAACTATAACAATCATACCTGGAATATGCATGGCAGAGCTAATATCTAGCTAAGAGCTAATAGTCAGTAAAAAAGTAGCTTTAACTCCTCAGCATAAGGTTTACAATGTCGTTTTCAACAGACTAAACGCTAAATAGGTCTAAATAGTGTGTCAGAAGTGCCGGCCTTGTTCTATGCCTCGGTTTCCTACGATGTTGCGTGTGTTATATGACGGTCGTAATAGAGAGATCTGTAGTATAATTCCCGATCGCTTTGACCTGCCAGTAATGAAGGCTTTTATACGGGTCCTGATCAGGTAGGTAGTCTCGCTGGAGTCTGCTTGGTCGGGATTCGTATGAGAGTTTTCACCTCAATCTTATAGCTATAACTAATGTATTTCTAACATAGTTTTTAAGAATAATACTAACAAATAATGGACCTAATAATGTCTGATTTAATCAATGAATTATATTATATTATTATTATAATTAAATACACGACACAGCAGAAGCTATAGTTGGAGTGGCATTAGGCATATTATAGTTCATAGTTCATAGCAGAAATAGTAGTACTTCCCCGGATAAACTCATTATATTAATATATATATTTTGTGGTTTAAAAACCCCGCTGTATTCCGGCCATTCTATGACGGGTCCGTTTTTCTGAAACTACACGCATGAACGTATACTTAGATATATACCTATGGCCTAGCACAAGGTTAGTTTGCCAATTTTACTCACAATGCTAGATTCCTGCATGCTTCTTAGAATTCAGATATTTTAGGATCGAAGCAATATGGTTATCTATTACTCACGTCTCTTTTGTAATAAGTTTTTGTTGTAAAATATCTATTCCAAAACAAGCTTTTATGAAATCCGTGTGCTGACCGTGTTCCTATTTTACACGGCCAGTCTACCATTATCCCTCGAGGAGTTCCGTTGTTCATCGTCTGCATAAAATAAATAAATAAATAAATAAATAAATAAATAATGCTGGACAAGTTCACACAACATTATCTAGCCCCAAGCTAAGCCAGAGCTTGTGTTATGGGTACCAGTTAACTTAGTTAAGTACTGCCATTCAGCGTGGCAATGCAGCCAGCATCTGGGGGACGCTTCCGTCTGGTAGTGATTTGGATCAGTTGAGCTACCTTTAGATCGCTTGCAGCGGTCTTCAGGTAGCATAACTGTTTCATATGTATTTTGTACATACCTTGTATTATTATTTCTGTAAATAAATGTAATTAACTGATATACTTAATACAATAAATTATATAGATAGATATTTTTTTATTATGCATAGAAAACACTCAGAACACCCTGAACAAATATCTGCAGATCGCACAAATATTTGTTCCGGGGCGGGGATCGATGTCACTATAATATTGTATTGTCATTGTGGTGGAGTACCTCAAGCAGAAGACAGGGCTAACCATGAGGGTCGAACAGTTGGAGTCTCGCCATGATGTCAGTTTTATTTCCTTTATGGTGAGGGTGCCGACCATAGACGTAGAATTTATTCGGTACATACTAAATCTATGGTGCTGACTGACCGTCTATCGACCTTTGTGAATGGAGAGTTCAGAGGGCCTAGTCTGCAAATTTGACAAGCAACTTACACGGCCGTGTGGTGTACACTACACGGATTTTAGTATGGAGAAATCGAAGAGCGCCCCTAGCGGGCACCTTGAGAATCTCAAATTCCATACAAAAATCCGTGTAGTGTACACCTCACGCCCGTGTAAGTTGCTTGTCAAATTTGCAGACTAGCCCCTCTGGCCGAAAGGTGAGGTTCTTCGGACGCCTGACACGAGACACCGCGAAGATGCGTCATACGCCTACACGTGTCTAAATGATAGTCTAGTCTAAAAGTGTTTTTTATATGTATGTTAGTTTTTAAGGTATTTATGTTGCTATGGGCTTATTGTTTAGGTTTTTGTACATTTTACAATAAGCCTGAAATAAAGATATTTGATTTGATTTGATTTGATTGGAAATTGACAGGAAAAATGATATGCCCGTTTCCCAAATTATTTGGGGTCGGCGCAGTACGTCTTTTCTTCCACTTTCCCTATCATAATGATAAAAATATCTTAAATTGTAAAATTCATCACATTGAATTTAAAAAAAAAATAGTAATAAAAACTAGGGGTAACTGTTATTTTGTATCCAGAAAATACCTATTGTTCTATTATGTTAGTCTATTTCATTTCATTTCATTTATTCACAAACAATTAAAAATCGTGTCGGAAATTAGGAACAATACAAATAAAGAAAAAAATTACACAAGATACAAAAATTCATAATGTCAGAAGAAATAAAATAATATAATTAACCCTATTTAAAATTATCACATGTCAAGAATTCGTCAACTGAGTAGAAACACCCTTTCAACAGTAGCTTACGACGATGGTAGCCTAACGGTTCAATAGTGCAACTCAGAATCCAACGATACCGGGTTCGATCCTAGGCTCCGCACCAATGACTTTTCTAAGTTATGTGTGGATTTCCATCGCTCTGTGCTTCGGAGGGCACGTTAAGGCGATATGTCAAAATACCGAATGGGCGGAGTCTAGCAAGAAAACAATAGCTGTAAGACAGTGACAGCGCTATTGCTCACTTGAACCCGGGAAAAGGTGAGGTATAGAGTTTTGCCGCTCGGAAGTAACTGACGTAAGCGACAAATGATAAAACTTCGTTTAGATTCTAAAGTAGCAAATATAAAAATAAATGATCTATAATTAATGTAAGTAATGTGATTACCTACTGAATAATATAAAAAAAATATGCTTAATGCTTTCTCTAGTCGAAGGAGGGACCTAAAAAGGGCTTTAGAAGAGCCAATTTAAAAAAATAAAGCTATCGAGAAAAGTTTCGCGAATCGTGTTTCTAGTCTATAATTTATTTAGATTACATCCTCCAGTAATTACTGTATTAACATCAAGTTTGTAACCTTTACTGATAGTGAGTGAGCATGTAACGAAACGACTGCAAAATTTTAACATAGCGTCTTAAGCTGTCGGTCCCGGCTGTTATTGATTAATAGTAGTCGATAAGCCATGTCAGAGGCCCTCGGGCGGCTTGACAAACTCTGACACCAGAGGCCAGCACTACCTCATACGAAACGACGACGACAACAGTAGCTTTGTAAGACTTACTTTAAATACGTTAACACTATCAATAACTTTCAACTCTGTAGGAATAGTTGTACAGCTTGATACCGGGAGCCATGCTTTACAACATTCAACCTCGGGTGCAAAGGTGCCTCAAGATCTTTACGTCTTGTAATTAACCTATTTTTTCTTTGTTCCATCGTTTCATATTTGAAGGGATTTTTTACAATGTCCATAAGAAGTACCAAAATGTACAGACATGGAACGGTCAAAACGTTAAGATTCTGGAAATATTCTTTGCATGATTCCCATTGTGGAATGCGCACTATGGTAGGAATGGCTCTTTTTTGCATAACAAACGCCTTGTGCATATTATATTCATAACTCCTTCCCCAAAACTTCACACTATATCTTATTTTAGATTCTACAAGAGCATAGTAATTGCTCTAATATGGATGTATTTTAATTATAAGTTTTTGTGTTATGTTGGCAATATAAATATTATTGTATTTGTATTTTAAAACGAATCAGCCCTCGGAATTATTATTCATTTTAAAGCTGACACACATAAATAATTTTGAAGTTAGTAAATAATAATATAAAATTTAGTATTATAAAAATCCAACGATTGTCACTTTGCTTGAGTCGCAGCCTTAACACCAAAAGCATTATCTAGTAGTCATTCTGGTCTAAATTACAAGGGGACGGACCCGCAGACAAATGCTATGCATAAAGAGGGATAGGCAGAGCATAAATTTCCGCCTATTACGCTACGTTGGTCTTACTCGTACGACCGCATTAAATTAATATGAATATTCGTACGTTTTTTCAGATACATGTACACATCAAGATTTGCTGTGAACAAAGCAAAATATGCCTTCCCGTGTTTCGACAACCCTCGGTTTGAAGCCGGGTTCAAGTTCAAGGTGTACGTGCTGCCACAGCGAGCTGATATGCAGTATACCAACACCAGTCTTGTCATATCTGAGGTGTTGAAGGAAGACAGGTAAGATACTGTAATTACCACCAGAGTGATCCATAGGTAATCTAAATTTTTTTTTTTTTTTAAAAATATATCTTTCAATACAAGCTTTTATAAAATTAGTGATCGTAACCGTGTGCTGATCAAAATGAACCTAAACACGACCAGTCTACTATTATCTATCGATGAGTTCCGTTGACCACCTTCCGTCTCCATCATCAGATCAGCTCGCTGTCACTATCATATTGTATTGTCATCGGAATGATAGGTACCTATGCCAAATTTCAGCTCAATCGGTTGAGAATAACTGCTTTAAAAGCAAGTTGCAAGTTTCCCCCCGTACATAAATTGCAAGTTAATATAGAGCTTGTAAAAAAAACAGGTGCACGAGATAACGTCAAATTTCAGACGGAAACCATAATTTTGTAACGAGAAAATTACGACGTGCCGTTATCACGTGGGCGAGATTTTTGTCCGTATGATCACACAAATTGTGTGTAGGTACATACTTTTTTTTTTAATAATTGGCGCCGCACGGCTTGTACCTTTGGCATTTTCAATTTAGTTACAATCCTTCCAAGTCGTCAAAGTCACAGTCAAGTCATGTTTTAGTAAAACGGGGGCCCTTTTACAAAAACTTTGGTTGACAATTTCCACCAATTTGAAAATACTTTACAAGATTATGTATGGTGTCCAAAGAGCAACACGGCCATCGATTGTTGCGCAAAGAAAGCCGCTGAATAGGTACTATTTCTGAATTCGGTTATTATATCACTGACCTCTGCTAAATCGGTATGATCTTAGAGTTGCTCTAAGATCATACCGATTAAGCAGAGGCCCGCCCCAAGGCTAGCCCGGTACTGTTATGTATGAATTGGTTTAAAAATAATAATTCAAGAATGCAGTTTCCTACCGAAGGAAAGCGTCCACTGGTCAGCATCGTACGTGTCGGACGAATCGAATTCAAAATGTCTGAAATAAATAAATTGAACTTAATTATTATTTTAATTACAAATTCAATCATTCATATACTTTAATAACAAACAATTGCATTAAAAACACACATTAATTTAATGCATGCACATAATTATTGTCACTTAATATTTTTTTATTTAGGCACCCATCTTTGGGCATATTTTGACCCATTTTGACCACCTTTGACCCATTTTGGCCTCCTCCATCCATCACCATAAGAGTTCTGTCTCTAAACGCGGCTATTCCCATACTAAATGATAATCAGTAGAAATGTGGGAATCGCCAGATTGTTAACTGAGATGTTTGCGGAGCTAGTTTTTCTATGTTTCTTCGAACGACTTTCTCTCCAACAGTTTTCCTCACATGGTGTTGGGTTAGGAAACGAGAGACAGAAAATAATATCATGGCTGTGCCGTGTCTATTGCAAAAGTAACCGCAACGTATATTATGATTACGTAATAAGTTTTCTTACCTACCTACTGAATATCAGAACTTATCAATATTTTAAGATATATTCAATAAAAACTGTTTTTCGTGCGGCGCGAGGCGTTTTTAGGGTTCCGTAGTCAAAAAGACAAGGAACCCTTATAGATTCGTCATGTCTGTCTGTCTGTCTGTCTGTCCGTGTATGTCACAGCCACTTTATTCCGAAACTTTGTAAGTAGATGTATTCTGTAAACTGCATTAAGATAATTACACAAAACTCGAAAAAAACAAGAGTTTTTTGGGGTTCCCCATACTTAGAACTGAAACTCAAATATTTTTTTCATCAAACCCAGACGTGTGGGATATCTATGGATAGGTCTTTAAAAATGATATTGAGGTTTCTAATATAATTTTTTTCTAAACTGAATAGTTTGCGCGAGGGACACTTCCAAAGTGGTAAAATCTAAAATCCGTAACTTCTAAAATAAGAGAATGATAAAACTAAAAAAAAATATATGATGTACATTACCTTGTACACTTCCAACGAAAATTGGTTTGAACGAGATTTAGTAAGTAGTTTTTTTTTAATACGTCATAAACCGTAAACCATCCAAGATGTTTTATATTATGTTACTTGCTGCTACGGAACCCTTCATGGGCGAGTCCGACTCGCACTTGGCCGCTTTTTTTACAAGCTTTTATTTAACTTGCAATGTATGTATGTTTGTCTGGGTGGAACCCGGGTGGAATCTTAACTTGGTTACTTAATTTTAAAGCAGTTACCTTCAACTAATTGAGCTGTAATTTGGCATAGGTACCTGTCAAGTTCCGATGACAATACAATATAATAGTGACAGCGAGCTGATCTGATTATGGAGACGGAAGGTGGACAACGGAACTCCTCGATGGATAATACTAGACTGGCCGTGCTCAAGCTCATTTTGTTCAGCACACGGTTACGATCACTAATTTTATAAAAGCCTTTATTGAAAAATATATTTTTCCCAAAAATCTTATTTGTATGAAGTTTTCTGCCTGGGATTGGCTATTTATTACCATCCTTTACATATGTTTTTAGTTACATTCTCACCAATGATCTATTATGATCTCATCTATCACAACCAAGCACTATCGTCAATACTGATTAGTAGTTTCCACTCCATCCGGTTGCGAAATGACTTTACAATTTCATTGGCGCTTTCCCAATAAGGCAAACCCGTGGACTCTGGGAATGGTGTCAGTATTTTGATGGATGTGTACATTTGCTATAATGTCTGATTTGTAGAAAAATATTTCTATAGCATTTTACCAGGCTTTATTGTTGAACCAGTTTGTAATGGTGATGACCGACCGTCATAGCCGTTTTAGTAAAGCATCTGTCAGTGTAATGTCTATTGTGTGGGCAATGACTGTAGAGTTTAATATTTTGGTCAAGCTTATTCCATGTAGATTCTATTTTGGAATATATGAGTCGCTTTTGAGATGATAGATGCTTATTAACATAATTTATACAAGCATATAACAATTTGACGACCTCTGTGGCGTGGCGGGCGAAGGTTCGCCTGCGACGCAGGTTCGATTACCGCCTCGGAACACATATTTGTACAATCTGCAGATATTTGTTCAGGGTGTTCTGGGTATTTTCTACGTATAATTAAAAATATCTATCTATGTAATGTATTGTATTAAGTATATCAGTTATCTAGTACCCATAACACAAGCTCTGTTTATTTTTACTAAACAATCTTTTTGGATGTGTACATCCGACTGATAATGATGATGATGAAATTAGTAAGCAGAACCGTGAGCTGATCAAAATAGCCCAAGCACCAATAGTCATCAAGGAGTTCCGTTGTCCATCTTCCGTCTCCATCATCAGATCAGCTCGCTGTATAATATTGTATACGAGTAGTTATCTAAAACCAAGGCAATGTCAGAATTTTTCATCGTTTTTTTTTTTTTATTCTACTTGAATGACAGAACAAGCTGATGGCCCACCTGATGTTAAGCGATAACCTCTGCCTATGAACAGTGCATTACCACATAGGTCACGTCCACCTAGGAAGCGCCCTATGTGGCATTGCACTGCGCCCGCCACCCTGAGACATAAAGATGAAAAGTCTCATGTGCCTGTAATTTCACCGGCACCGTTACCCTTCAAACCGGAACACAGCAATGCGAGCACTACTGCGTTGCGGCAGAAATAGGTATGGTGGTAGTACTTCCCCGGACGAACTCTTTCACAAAAAAGCTCTACTACTACACAAATGGAGGTTCACAAATTAGAATTCAAGACAAACAAACAAGGAAATTCCCAATTCGACTGTTTTTTTTTGTGTATATGTAACGTGATATCTGCGCCAGTTTATAATTATATTTATTTGAATTATTTAAATTGAATAATACTATCTGCGTGAAAACGTAATATCGCGTATCCCTTTTATTAAAACCTATGAAGTTTTTTTAAATGTATTTTTTCTCACTATTTTCAATACTTTGTAAAAAAGAAAGTAGAAAGAAAGAATATACCTATATTTATTTGTAGTACTTTTTCGTATTTCTATGTAGCTCTTGAGCATAAAATAAGAAGAAATAGATATGAAGGTACGAGGTGTAGGTAACTCAAGTAACAAAATGGCTCTGCCTCAGCATGAGTTGGTTGACAGCAAGCTAACAACCAACGCTGATCTTCCGGCAGAACCACTTGTTGGCGTTACGGCTAACCACTCACAACGACTAATTTGATTTGCAATTTAATTGGCCAGCTTTACAAACACTAGCTATTATTTAACCTGTTGCAGGTTTTTACATTTGAATAAAGGACAGTTGTGGACATAGATTGACAAAACCTGATCTTGTATTTCCAGGACCAAGGACTATTTGATCATCAACTACATGCTATCACCACAAGTCACTCTCAACCAGGTTGGGTTCCACTTTTCGCAGTTTGGACACAACCAGCTCAAAGCCACACACACAAATGACACCATCTACGTATGGGCCCCATCCGAAGAGCTATATAGCTACAACTTCATACTGCGCTATGGAGTGAAGATTATAGACTTGATCCATGAGTTTTCTGGGACTAGAAGACCGCTTCTGAACGGCCCTATCAATATAGTAGCAGTTCCGACGAAGCTGGATGGATACGAGATTTCTAGTTGGAATCTCCTGACTAATAGGTGAGTTAGTAAAATTAAAGTACTTTAAAAATTTATAGACTAAGAATCAACCACGTTAGCCAGAATTCTCCTTAACGGCCCTATCAATATAGTAGCAGTTCCGACAAAGCTGGATGGATACGAGATTTCTAGTTGGAATCTCCTGACTAATAGGTGAGTTAGTAAAATTAAAGTACTTTAAAAATGTATAGACTAAGAAGCAACCATGTTGGCCAGAATTCTCCTTAACGGCCCTATCAATATAGTAGCAGTTCCGACAAAGCTGGATGGATACGAGATTTCTAGTTGGAATCTCCTGACTAATAGGTGAGTTAGTAAAATTAAAGTACTTTAAAAATTTATAGACTAAGAATCAACCATGCTGGCCAGAATTCTCATTAACGGCCCTATCACTATAGTAGCAGTTCCGACGAAACTGGATGGATACGAGATTTCTAGTTGGAATCTCCTGACTAATAGGTGAGTTAGGAAAGTTAAAGTACTCTAAAAATGAATATACTAAGAAGCAACCATGTCGGCCAGAATTCTCATGCATAATGATTTCTCTAAAAAGGCTTATCGACTGTATTAATCTTATTGGTTGAGAGGAAGCTTAGTTATTTTTAGAAATGAACACATTGCTCGAATTAAATTTGTTTGAACTGAAATGACTGATTAACCTCTCAATAATAATATCGAGCACTTATCAAAACAAGTATGAATAGTTGTTAATCTTTTCTTTGGGGCATGACGTACTATTCCAATAATCACATCCCATAATATAAATCATCCAGCATATTTAATTAACGTAGAGAAGATGCACAGTAATTGTAATCTATGTAAGGGATACAGAAATAGTATAAACATGCCTTTTATGTATCCGTAAATAATAATATGACCTACATTTGTGTTGGCATCGGTACGTATTCGCGGAGCAAGGTCAAGTATTGGGAGCTAGGTGACGCTAGTTCGCGAGTCAGCTGCGCAAACGTAAATACAATATCTGTTTTGAGAACCGATGAGTAACAGGAAACGGCTGTTATTGGCTGGCTATTTGACATTATTTTGCCTTTTGAAGTATTGTCTGAACCGTCTGTTGGTTTGTTGGAACCAAGGGCATTATTAAGGTTTGGTAACAGTTCAAAACGGGAGCCTATGGCACAATTCTAAATGCATCTTAACTCTCGTACTTCGTTCACTTTTTGACTCTCTTATTTTATAATCGCTATAATTATGTCTATTTTTTTATTTTGAACTGTTTGACGAGGCCTTCTCTATAGAACTCAATGTGGGAATTTGTCATAATCACCAAACTTGGCAGGCAGATTGGTGATCGTAGGTGGATGCTGCTGCCAGTCCTCTGTTGTAATACCTTAGTTGGATTTTACGATATCCACGGGAGGCAAATAAGTTTATTCTAAGGCCAGACACACCATGGTACTATTTGCATAATTAATATCAAAGATGTGTATTGAATTTTCAGTGCCTACAAACTAGCCAACATAGACCAACTAACAAGCATCAAGCAGTTGGAAAGAATGAAGTTTGAACTAGCGCAGCAGCTGAGCAGGCTATGGCTGGGGAACCCTGGAGAGACGCAAGTCACCAAATGGCGGGAGGAATGGTTTAAGGAAGGCATAGCTACTTATATGGCTTACTATCTGCTGGCTCAGGTTAGAAGAATAAGATTTGTTGAAATTATTTTTATCAAAACAAGATTTAATGAAAATAGTGATAAGATACACGAGTTGATCAAAATGAGCCCAAACACTGCCAGGCTACTCAATACCGAATACTGAATACCGTTAGCCACCTTCGGCTACCATCATCAGATTAGCTGGTTGTTACTATAATATAGTATTGTGATCGGAATTTGACAGATACTGTGGAATTTACTGCAGTGTCACACTGTGTAATGAGGGGCACAGCACCTTACACCCAACCGTAAAGAAGTTGCTTTATTTTGTAGATAGCAGTTATACAGAGTTTTAAAATAAATCAGTGTCATAATAATAAATATGAAAGTAATTATATGTAAATTATGTGTAAGACTAATAATAATTCGACCAATACCTTAAGAGGCTCTCGCTAAACGGCTGGATCAAGGGTCAGATTCAGAAGGCGGTACTCCTGGACTCAGCACGCATAGTCAGGAGGTTCCTCTCTCTGCAGCCCTAGCCTCCGACCTGGGCATTGCTTCGCGGTCGGTGGTTTCCGTTTTGATTTATATGTTATGTTTCTTATAGTATAAGGCTTCGACTAAAGAAGAAAGAAGAAGAAGAAAGAAGGCGTGCGTCTATGTACGGATGTATGTTTGTAGATAGTATTTATTTATAGTGAAAAAATATTTTTAACGAGATTTTAAATAAATTAGTGTGATATAAAAAATATTGATTCTTAATTTGTAGTACAACTACGGCTCGCAAACTGTTGGCCTCCAACGGCCTCTAAGCTACTACGGCATCCAAATGAAGCACCAAGCCATGTCCTATGACTGGCACCACAGTACTCCAGCATTGATCAACTTCAACGTCAGCCTGGCTATAGAGATCACCTCACAATACAAGGAGCTGGTGACGATGAAAACTGGTGCAATATGGTGGATGCTAGAGAATTGGCTGCAGACAAACCAGCTGCACGAATCATTTGTGAAGCATATTAATGGGATGTAAGTATGGTTTCAAGTAATGACAAAGAAAGAACCAGTGACACAATGATCTTCTTGTCGCGTGTTTAAACTGAAAATAGTTCTAAGTAGCTCTTTGCTCGAGGTTTGAAGAATAGATTCTGCTTAGCCCTGATCAGATTCCCGGTAAAACAAGGTACTTAATAGGCCAAGATCCTGGTTTTCAGAGTATCCTGATAATTTCAGCCATCAAAGTCCGAAAAAAAAACAAAAGAAACATTTTTTTCCTTCCAGTCAGGGATACTCTTTACACCAAAAATGCAATCATCCATAGAGATATCGATAATTTTGGATCAAAAACCCAGTTCTATTGAAATTCAGGTAATTCCTCATATATATTTACTATTTTACTTCACAGGAGAGGCCAATACATATCTGTATGGGACCTTATCAGAGCCATTGATAAAGACACCAGTGAATGCACATACCAGTTCTTCAACGGCTCGACACCATCGAGGATTCTCGAGTCCTGGTTCCATCAAGCGGGATACCCTGTTGTAACCGTCAATGTGCTGAGGGATAGAACTCCTAATGCTATTCAGCTGAAACAGGTAAGTTATCATCTCTACGACTTACAGACCTTCACCCATTATCCATCCATCTACTTCACTTCTATGATTCTGATTTCCGATCCTAAAGCTTCCTCGATCCTAAGAACTTGGTCTTACATTAATAGATTTTCGACTTAACTGATGTGTGCAACACCTTCTATCAAATGGAACAAATAGGTAGGAAACTGTCATGTCATACAACAGAATGTCACAGCAAAATTTCGAAGATATGTGCATGAAGGAGAGCCTCTGGAAGGGGCGCTGAATCCTCATCTGGTTCATATGGTTCTGATTGAAAATTGTCAGAGTCCTTGAACTGGTTCCTGACCTTACGCAGAAATCAAGAAACGAGGAATGTCATTACAAAGAACTTATTTCACTTTCCAGCGTCGCTTCAGCTACAATCCACGGAACTATGAACCCACTGACTATCTCATCCCGATCTCTTACCTCCTCCAAAGTAGCGAGAACTGCATCAACTGCCACCAGCCGCGCTTCACCATCGCGCAGACTTATACCTTCAGCGAGAACTTGAACGGTGGATGGATAATTCTCAACAGGAACGCATCTGGTAACTAAGCATGTTTTAAAATTATCATCATCATTATTAGTCTCTTGAAGTCTACTGGTGGACATAAGCCACTAGAATGCCACGATGATAGGTCTTGAGCCGTCTCCAACCACTGACTTCCTGCGACCGTTTTAGTGTTAATTTTTATCCACTTTCCGATGTCTGATAAAGCTGAAAAGCATACAAACATACACACAAGCTTAAATTTAGTTAAACATAAGTAATTCTCATGTAAAGTGAATTTTAAATTCTTTGTGAGAATAAATTTCTTAAACCAGATAAGCTACGGTGCCCATACAATATGAGGATTATTCTTAAAATGATCAGGATTTAGATTTCATCGACACTGGCTGACAAAAAACTAACCGTGTACCTATAACTGCCTGATAATGATAAAAATAATGACCCTAATATAAATAATAATATTATTCATAATTATAAAATTTGTCAAAAATCTAATGAATCGTGCAAGAAAACCATCAAGAAATATACATTTACTAATACGTATGTACAAAATTAAAAAATACATTTGAAACAGTGGTGCCACCTGAAGACCGCAGGTAACAATCTAAAGGTAGCTCAACTGATCCAAATAACTAGGTCAAGAAAAAGGTCACTAAATGGGAAAACCAAAATTTTGCAAATAATCAAATCTTTAATACTTACCTGATCTTGTTGCATTTACCGTAATAGTATTAAAAGCAGTTCTTGGCAATAGAATATGTATACTCAGTCTATTTTAGAAGCGCCCACGCGCCATGCACTCATGGTTGTTGCCATAACAATTATACAATGCTATAAATTATTCATGAGAAGCATTACATAACAGGAGTGGTTTGAATGTTTCAATATGTTTAATTTATTGTATGTGTTGAATAAACTAATGGTTTACATTTAAGCCTTGCAGGATTGAAGATCCCATTATTAATCAATTAGATTAGAATAAACATTTCTATAATTGAATTTCCCTAAAACAAAACTACAAAGCTAACTGTGTTCAGTCGTTATTCATACTTGGTTATCAACAAAAATAAACCTATTACAAAAGAAGCATTGTGATTAGAAGATTCAGGTAAAATGGCAATAATTGCTGTAGCAGCTTCTAATCTATGAAATCATTTACTTTTCAGGATACTACCGAGTCAACTACGATACGGAGAGCTGGAAACTTATTGCAGCTGCATTGAAAACGAACCCAATGTTGATCAACGAGATGAACCGAGCTCAGGTAAAACGGATTCTATAGTCTATACCTATAACTAAAATAAAACTCATTTTTTGGGATCATTACTACTTTGTATCACCGGTCTTTTCTTTGTTCCTAGCCTAGGACCTGCGTTAGGTCATATACCAGCTTGGTATATGGTGAATAGGGACCAATGATGATCATCATTCTCGCATGATCACTACAAATGGGCGTCCAGGGCAATATACACATAGAATAGGTACCTAGGCTATTTAAAAAATTATCACTATACGTTTATTATAACTTGAATCTAAGGTTTTTTTTTCTAATTTACGATAATCATAGTAGTATAGTAGTAGTAGAGTTTTTTTGTGAAGGAGTTCGTCCGGGGAAGTACTACCACCATGCCTATTTCTGCCGCAAATCAGTAGTGCTCGCATTGCTGTGTTCCGGTTTGAAGGGTAAGGGTGCCGGTGAAATTACAGGCACATGAGACTTTTCATCTTTGTGTCTCAGGGTGGCGGGCACAGTGCAATGCCACATAGGGCGCGTCCTAGGTGGACGTGACCTACGAGGTAATGCACTGTTCATAGGCAGAGGTTACCGCTTAACATCAGGTGGGCCATCAGTTTGCTCCGTCATTCCAGTAGTATATAAAAAAAAAAATTGTAGATACACCGCCGTCCAATAGAGCTTTGCTAATTTCGTTCCATCCATAGATTGCCTGGAAGAGATCACTCTCATACGCATATTGAGACAGGGACCTATTTGAACCCACACACCACACATCGATGCCAATCTACTTTTTAACGTGTCTTTTTGGTGTTTTTTTGTATCGCGTCTGTGTGGTTATAAGAGTAAGGCCCGTAATATCCATAGCTATTTAATCTATTAAACCATTTTTTTTAACTACGTGAACGACATAATAAGCAGATGGCCCACCTGATGTTAAGCGGTACCCTCAGCCTTTAACAACGCATTACCACATAGGTCACGTCTACCTAGGAGGCACCCTATGTGGCATTGCACTGCGCCCGCCACCCTGAGACATAAATATGAACCATCTCATTTGCTTGTAATTTCACCGGCACCCATACCCTTCAAACTGGAACACAGCAATGCAAGCACTACTGCTTTTGGGCAGAAAATGGTTATGGAGTTAGCACTTTCCCGGACGAACTCTTTCACAAAAAAAATCTACTACTACTAAAACCACTAACCACTTTTCCGTTGGCAGAAATAGTTTAAAATAAAAATTTGGTATCCATCTGTCTATCTGACAACCTCTGTGGCGCGGCGGGCGAAGGTTCGCCTGCGATGCAGGTGGTTGCGCGTTCGATTCCCGCCTCGGAAAAAATATTTGTACGATCTGCAGTTATTTGTTCAGGGTGTTCTGGGTATATTCTGTGTATAATAAAAAATATCTATCTATGTAATGTATTATATTAAGTATATCAGTTACCTATAACAAAAGCCCTGTTTATTTTTACAAAACAATCGTTTAGGAAGTGTACATCCGAATGTTAATGATGGTGATGTTATCAGTAAGCATAACCGTGAGCTGACCCATAACACAAGCTCTGCTTAGCTTGGGGCTAGATAATGGTGTGTGAACTCTTCTTCTTCTTTGTCCTCGCTCATTCCCGTTACTCGGGGTCGGCTTTCCTAATTATGTAGCGCCATGTATTTCGCGGGTTCGTGTCGTCTTTGGAATTTCATGTCATAATTGAAAAAAATCGGTATCTACTCACGTAGGTACTTGATCAGAGTTAAAACACCCGGCTCGATTTTCTGGGAGTTATTATCCCCTTCCTCAAGGAGTATTCGCGACGGTTTCGCGGCGAAAACTGCGGGCGGGCGCCCGGAGCTCACGACTGGTGGGTCGCGGAACCTCGGCAACGCTCGGTTTTTTCAATTATAAACATCACTCACGGAAGTTTTAATAGTATTAATATCCGGACATTTGTCAACCATGTGGTTTGAGGTCTTCCTCTTCCCCTCGTTTTAGTGGCAATGGAAAGGCACTTTTGTTATTATTTTAAGACAGAATTATTTATTTATCTATTTCAGATAGTGAACGACGTGTTTGCGCTCTACATGTCAGGTGACATAGACCGGCTTCTCACTGAAGACCTCTTATCGTATCTGGACAATGAGCGCAGTCTCGTAGTTTGGGAAGCTGCCATCGACGGATTCAACATGCTCCGGATTCATGGAACCAAGACTCGCATGACTAAGAACTTGTATTGGGAATGGGAGGTAAGACTCTTTTGTTATGACACTGGTTCTTTCTTGGTCTCCCAGCTGTAAGGGATCAGGGTATGGTGGACCTGAAAAAGAACTTGAGACTGTTAATGAAACATTCAGTGCAGTGGTAGATTCTAAAACGAGTAAGGTTGGTTCTTGTAATTGTTTTAAACTAGCGGCGCCCTGCGGTGTTACCCGCATAGGCTCGATCTCGTGGGAATATTGGGATAAAAATGTGCTGATGAGTTATTACGGGAGTGAAGCTATCTCCATTTCAAATTTCATCCAAATCCGTTGAGCCGTTTCAGCGTGAAGAAGTAACAAACACGCGCACACACTCACATACTCCCAAACTTTCGCATTTATAATATTAGTAGGATTCACACTGACAGTTAACCGATTTGAGATTGAATTGTAAATTGACTAGTTTATATTATAGATTATATTTTTATAACTGTCCAGCATTATTTAATGTTTTTTTTTTTTTTTTTTATACTACTTGAATGACGGAACAAGCTGATGGCCCACCTGATGTTAAGCGGTAACCTCTGCCTATGAACAGTGCATTACCTCATAGGTCACGTCCACCTAAGACGCGCCCTATGTGGCATTGCACTGCGCCCGCCACCCTGAGACATAAAGATGTAAAGTCTCATGTGCCTGTAATTTCACCGGCACCCTTACCCTTCAAACCGGAACACAGCAATGCGAGCACTACTGCTTTGCGGCAGAAATAGGTATGGTGGTAGTACTTCCCGGACGAACTCTTTCACAAAAAAGCTCTACTACTACTAAACTTATTATTTGACTTATTATTTACAAGCAGTGCCTTGTGGTTTCATCCGCGTAAGTCGCGATCCCGTGGGAATATTGGGATTAAAATATGCCTTTGTGTTATTCTGGGAGTCCAGTTATCTTTATTCCAAATTTCATCTAAATCCATCCAGTAGTTTTTACGTGAAAGAGTAACAAAGATACATCCATCCGTACAAACTTTCGCGTTTATAATATTAGTAGGATTTGTTATTTATATGAACAATCTAGTCTATTTTCGATCTGTGAGGAGTATAGAATAGGAAAAGATTGTGTTATAATTAGAAAGAATGAAGAGGGGCTTCTTCAATAGTAAAACTCTATTTAAAATTCTTGGTAAAGTTTTGAAGCATTTTATTTTCGTTCACAATTCGATACTAATCGTATGTTTGTGGTATTTTTAGTTGAGTAGAATACCATTTGTGACATATAAGTCGTTGACACTAGATCGTAATATGATCCAAACTTTATTTTTACGATTTAGGCTTCTTTTTTGCCCACCTATTCGGCCTCGCACTGTTAGGACAATGTAAAAAAGTTATATTGTGCCCCATGAGACAAAATTATTCCCTTATTCTTTCTGTAGGGCCGAACTAGAACTATTAGTCTCCAAATAAGATCAATCAGGGGGGGCTTCAGTGGCAATTTTTAGGGTTCCGTAACAAAATTACGGAACCCTTATGGATTCGTCATGTCTGTCTGTCTGTCTGTCTGTACGTGTATATCAAAGCCACTTTTATTCCGAAACTATAAGAGGTATGCTGTTGAAACTTGGTAAGTAGATGTATTCTGTGAACCGCATTAAGATTTTCACACAAAAATAGAAAAAAAACAAGATTTTTTTGGGGTTCCCCGTACTTAGAACTGAAACTCATGTTTTTTTCATCAAACCGTTACGTGTATCGGGGGGTATCTATGGATAGGTCTTCAAAAATGATATTGAGGTTTCTAATATAATTTTTTTCTAAACTGAATAGTTTGCGCCTGAGATACTTCCAAAGTGGTAAAATGTGTAACTTCTAAAATACCATGTAAACTTCCAACGAAAGTTGGTTTGAACGAGATCTATTAAGTTTTTTTTTGAATACGTCATAAATTGTAAACCATCCATGAACTTTTATGTTATATTACTTGCTGCTACGGAACCCTTCATGGGCGAGTCCGACTCGCACTTGGCCGCTTTGTTTCCATTGTCCCCCAGTGCGTCCGACCTAGAGGTGGTATGTATATTTTTTTTAAATTTTGTTGTTACAGGAGTTCATGGGCAAGAGAGTGATGAGAATCTTCAACCTTCTCATCAGGAACAGCGATATAAGCCCTCAAACTAGATTATTCAGAAGCAACATAATATCTTTCGCCAGTGAAATAAACTACGAACCGTGCCTGAAGTATCTACGTAGTGCCTATCAAGAATACAGATCGGGAAATCAAAGGTGAGATTTGTATATGTATTACTAGCAGCGCCCCGCGGTTTCACCTACATAAGTCTCGAGCCCATAGGAATATCGGGATATACATATTCCTATGTGTTATTCCGGGAGTCCAGTTATATCCATTCCAAATTTCATCCAAATCCGTCAAGCCGTTTCAGCGTGAAGAAGTAACAAACGCACTAACACACAAACTTTCGCATTTATAATATTAGTGTAATGTGATATCCATTTAAAAAGAAGCTGCTTGTGAACCAATGAAGTAGGTACTACCACAGTACATATTTCTGCCACCAGCAGTAATGTTCTCATTGCTGTAGCGGTTTGAGGTTGCCGGTGAAATTACAGCGAGTTTTCAATTATATCTCAGGATGACGGAAATAGGGTATGTCCTAGATAGACGAGACCTAGGAGGTATTGAAGCTGTTGTAGGAAATCGTTTAGAATTAGAGGCCAACTGCCATTGTTTTTTTCTTTTTTGTTCTACCCTTGTAGCGTACAAGCATACGGCCCACCTGTTGGTAAGCGGTTACCGTAGCCTATGAACGCCTGCAATACCAGAGGCATCAAATGCGCGTAGCTGACCCTTTAAAAATTTCCAAACACCCCTTTTGAATAACCCCATACTGTAGTCACTTGGGATAACCTCTGCAGAGATCATTCCAAAAGTGATGAGCCAGTTTCAGCAAAACACCGCAGGTATCAGAAAATGTACGGGTTTTTATAATGACTTATTATTGTAAAATCTTTTACTTTCTGTATTATTTATATTCAATGTATTTATATTGATAAATAAGTGATATTTACAATTGCTGCGTGCTGACCACAGCACATAATATATTAAAACGGAGGGGTCTATTTATAGGCCGAACACTGGTGTGTTGGGCCTATAAATAAACCCCTCCGTTTCCTGCCGGGGATGTCGTAAAAGCAGACTAAGAGGAGATGGAAAGCAGCATCCACCAAAGTACTGAACACAAATACTACGACCACCAATCCGACTGCCAAGTTTGGTGATTATGGTAATTCCCTCATTGCATTATATGGGGAAGCATTGGAACACCAACTTGTTGCCTTGGACTCGATCAAACGCAGAGCTTTCAGGCTTATAAGTGAGCAACATATGGCGGAGACTAAGATCCAGAGTCTCGAGCACCGCCGCGCGCCGTAAGGTCGCGTGCCTTTCGATCTTGTGTAGGTTACATTTCGGGGGATGCTGCCAGGAACTTCATGATCTGATCCCACCATCTCCTTTTCATCAAAGGACGAGCAGACGCACTGCTCGGTACCACCCTTACCTCATTAGTATACCCTCTATTCGTACTAAACGTTTCAGTTCTACCTTTATAATGCGAACTGCTAAGGAGTAGAATACACTACCGTTGTCTGTTTTTCCTGAAAACTATAATCTGGGTCTCTTCAAGGCTAGAGTGAATAGGTGCCTTCTAGACATTTGTGCTCCATCTTCAGCCACATCGTCACCTATAGGTGAGATCGTGGTCAAAGTAAAAAAAAGCCTTGTCCAATAGAGTAGGTATATCTAATGATGAATGTACATGTGATATTTCCAGACTGGACCCAGACATCCGAGAAGCAGTATTCTACGTGTTCGAAAACAGTACGCACATGAAAACACTGAACAAGAAACTGACCCCCATTGAATTAGAAGACAAAATATCTGCTGAGCATAGAGTGTAAGTAAAACAAACAAATAAATAAATAATGCTGGACAGTTCATACAACATTATCTAGCTCAAGCTAAGCAGAGCTTGTGTTATGGGTACAATATATTACATAGACAGATATTTTTTATCATACATAGACTTCAGGATTGGAAGTCAGGTCACTAGCCACTACAAGTACACCACCAGTGACCTATCATAATCAGACGAGTTCATCATCATCATCATCACGAGCCATTAAATGTCCATTTTTGGACGTAGGCCTCTCCCAATTTCTTCCACTCGAGTCGATCAGTTGCCTTCGCCATCCAGTGATAGCCTGCGTATCCTTTTATGTCGTCCACCCATCGTTTCGGTGGATGACCTCTGGGTCTTCTGTTTGCCCACGGTCTCCATTCAAGGATCCGTCTCGTCCAGCGACTTCTGTCAAGCCTGGCAATATGACCCGCCCAGCTCCACTTTCGCTCAGCAATAATGGTGGCCACGTCTCTCAATTTAGTTGTCCGCCGTATCCATTCATTCCGTCTGCGATCCCACAAAGTTATTCCGAGCATAGCTCTCTCCATCACCCTTTGCGCGACTCTGAATCTCTCAGATGACCGTTTGGTAAGCGACATGGTCTCCGTTCCGTAAGTGAAGACTGGCATGATGCATTGCTCGAAAACCTTTGCCTTTAGCTTTAGATGCAGCTTGCCGCGCATTATCCGTTTGTTTGCTCCAAATGCTGCCCAGGCTTGGGATATACGGCGCTCTACTTCAGCCGTTTGATTCTCAATACCTAACGTTATTTTGTGTCCTAGGTAGATGTAACTGTCTACAACATCAAAAGGCATTTGGTAGTTCTCTGCTTCTGAGATGTTGGTCATAATTTTTGTTTTTGCTAGACTCATCTTTAAGCCAACTTTTTCAGACTGAATCTTTAGGTCTACGATCATAGACAACATATCGCCAACACTCTCCGAGAACAAGACTAAATCATCAGCGAATCTCAAGTTTGTTAACATCTCTCCTTCCACATTTATACCTTTTCCGTCCCAGCCAAGCTTCTTGAAGACGTTTTCCAGAGTTGCGGAAAAAAGATTGGAAGAGATAGTATCCTCCTGCCAAACACCACGTGGCAGGTTGAATTTTTGCGTCTTTTCATGTAACCTTACACAAGCAGTGGCATGGACTTGTAAATGTTTCAGTATGGCGATGTATCTTTCATCCACTCTGCAGTCTGCCAACGCTTATTCAACCGCCCAGCTTTACTGGACCAGACAAGTTACTGATCATGAAATTAATATTTTCAGTCGAGAAAGAAACGGTTTTCTGATAAGATGCCCATTTGGAGAAGCAAGACCAATGCCTTACATAGCCACTGACAAGGTAAGCCCTTATTTAACTGCTACAAAGCCTCAGTTTTGCTCGCCTAGCAAGTATCAGGATAAGAACAAGATAGAACAGGATAGAAGTTGTCTATAATGTAAGCATACCTGCAACATTATAGAGGTTGCAGGAAGTCGATGGATAGAACCAGCTCAAGACCATTCGTCGTGGCATTCTATGGGGGAGCCTTATGTACAGCAAACTGTGGATTGATAATTATGATGATAAATTTAAATCCTGGAGACCAAGTTCACTCGAAGCACATTTAGGCCTTCACCTATTCATTTTTTTTATTAACTTTTTACAATGCGATTACATTAAATAGAGACCAATTTGACAAAGAAAAACAGATCTGAAAGAAAAACCTACTTGCTAAGATATTTTACAGTTTATATTGTGAATATAACTCCAGTGATGTAAATTCAGTGCACAGCATAATTTTTATTAAAAAATAGAAGTTCATAAACTAAAACCCGACTATGCAAAACGTCAAAACAAGTACCAAAATTTTGTAAGTGGAATTTAGTATGACGTTGTATAATCTATACGACACCACACATACTACACTGACTACAAGGAAAAGTCGTACAAGGACGAGTAGAAGGCACCAGACCGCGCGGAAGGTCGCTCATGCGTTGGACCGACTAGATCAAGTCTGCAGTGGGTGGCAACCTGTATCAATGCACAGGGATGTCCACGAATAGGCATAAACGGTGACATATCGTGAGGCGAGCAATATCAGCCCCTAATAACAGTACAACATGACGACCACGACCGCTCTGTCAAGAGTGCAACGACTGAGAAGAAGAATCTATACGACGTCTAAGTTCCCATTTTGCATAGTCGGGTTTTAGTTTATCAACTTATTTTTTTTAATAATAATTATGCTGTGTACAAAATTATTATCATCATAATCAGCCTGCAGCAGTCCACTGCTGGACATAGGCCTCTCCCAATGCGCGCCATTTAGACCGATTTCCAGCTCTTCCCATCCACTTTCTACCAGCCGCCTTACGCAGACCGTCGCTCCACCTAGCCAGGGGGCGCCTCACACTACGTTTACCAAGACGTGGTCTCCTCTCTAGAACACGTATTATCTATAAAACGCAGAAAGTCACGACGCTTCATGATATCTACCTTATTTGCCAATATCCGTCGTCGTTTCAGAGCTACGAGGGAACAGATGAACAAACCTAAATACATGATAAAAAAACGACCGAGCTTCACATTGATGTGTAACATCTGACATCTCACCTCCTTGGTAATAAGCAACATGGATGATAGTACGAACAAAAACTCTCGAAAAAATGCGCGCTTCCTGTTACACACTTCCGTCTCTTTTCACGAAATCACTCCCACAGATTGCAGGAAAGAGAGAGGAAATCGAAAAACAAGGTCTTCTACCCCGTGGCTAACACCGGTTAAAGTTATAATACTATTATTACGGAATTAATAAAATACTTTCAGTAATATTTAAATTGTCGTTTTGTTTATCTATTCAAATGAAGCAATTAAGTTAGAGATTCATTGTAACTTAGAAACCATACTGAACCGTAACCGTGTGTTTTTATCGGATTCGGACAAGTATTACCTATACACAAAGTTAGATTACACTCTACTGAGTAGTACAGAGACGGGCTGTCTAAATTCTCATTGGTGATGACGTAGCTGGTGTTTCCCACGTGACCATCGTGACTCGGAAGAGCATACCTGGCGATGTATATTAGTATAGATAGACTGCTAAAATCATAACTCATAACTTCCTATGCCGTGCACCAGTAATAAATAAATGTACTTTAGTGTTTTTTTTTTCAAAATTCTGCATTGAATGTCTGCAGCTTATGATGAAAGTAGTTAGGAAACATAGAACGCCTTAGGGTAATTTCATAGCCAGTGTCAGCTCGACACATGGCCAAATAAGTAAAGGCGTTGCCGATTAGAGACAAAGATGGTTAGAGATCAGATGGTTTGATATATACGCAAAGCAGTAGTGCTCGCATTGCTGTGTTCCGGTTTGACGGGTATGGTTTCCGGTGAATTTACAGGCACATGAGACTTTTCATCTTTATGTCTCAGGGTGGCGGGCGCAGTGAAATGTCACGTAGGGTGCGTCCTAGGTGAACGTGACCTATGTGGTAATGCGTTGTTAAAGGCAGAGTTTAACGCTTAACATCAGGTGGGCCATCTGATTGTTTCGTCATTCAAGTAGTAAAATAATAAATTCCCATAATAATAAATTTAACAAACTTTGAATCTATGCTTTGAATACAATACTGCTAAAGGTTTTCATAATGATTCAAACCATACCTGTGTTGTTCTTTTCAGCCCGTAACAATGGTTCCAGTACCAGGAAAATTGGAGAAGCCTCAACCAACATCATCATCATCTTCAAAATTAGCAGCTGCTTTGGTTACGTTACTGATTTCCATGGCTCTGATGATTCATTAAAAGAACTCATTTTTACATTTTGTGAAGATCTGAAGTGAATATTAGTTCTAGTCATTTTTATATTACACAATAACATAGATTTTAATAATCTTATCGATATTTGTGCACAGTTTTACGTAGACTTAAGTAATAGCATTTTATATTGACTTATATTATACTAGAACTTAACAAAGAACATGGGCAATTCCCCATAAATTCATTGACCCAACTGTTTTAACTAACGTAACGTACAGTTGAGATACTTTTGGTTATTAATAATATATTATGTGAATATAATGAAAAAGCTAATTTTGTCAGCGGTTGCCAATATCCTTTGTACGATCTGGGTATCAAATTAAAGACTTTGCGTTTCTTAAAACTATTTATTTATAATAATACTTTTATGCAATATGTACATATTACAGCGTTTAATGTTTAATTTAATTATTATCATAGCACAAGTGCCTTCATAATATTTAAATAATAAGTATATAGTTATGAAATATGTTATGTCACAGATAAAGTTGATTACCACGTAAGTAATATGCTGTATCTGTGGTATTATTGATTAAATATAGAATAATAATTTATTAAAACTTATTATAATAATGTTCGATTACGAATATAAGAAAGTAAATTTGAAGCAAGAGGACGCGTTTGCTTCAAATTTAGCATAACTTAATATGATTAAATATTTTTACACATTTATATTAATTACTTATATATAAACCATTCCACCAATCTCTAATCTTATAAAATACGAGTGAAAATGCAGTATAAAATCTAAATCTATTCTTATTATATTTTAATAAATTATATTTATTTATCTTAAAACTTATCTCGATATTATTGGTTAATATTCATTGTAATTCCGATCATAATATACGTTAAACAAAACTAATTAATTATGTATTTTTCTTAACCTAATTCACTTTGTGCAATTTCGATCACCTATCACTACACTAAAATTAAATAATATGATTAAATACAAGTATATAAATTTAATATAATTATCAAACATTCTTAATACACATTAATGTAGCAAGAAGTGACTAAAAACATTCAACCATTGCCAAATATCGACTACAATATGACAGACGGAGTTATTTTTTTCTTAAAGAAGAAGGTTTTCTTTAGAATTTTAAGGGATGTATATCATTATTCATCCACATTTGTCGATTAAAGATCATAAACTGAATATTGTAGTCGATATTAGCTGCACATCAGAAACAACACTACTATCATAGTGATAGCACTGGGTTTCAACTCATTCTCACACAAAAGCTTTCAATAACTTATAAACCTAAAACTAACATAGTTAACTTAAATATTTATTGTTTTCCCGATATCGAAGTGTCAATTTTATAAAGTGATTTAAGACCGAAATAATAATATTTACTTAACCCAATCACCAAAATACAAATATTTAAATCACTAGAAAATCTTATAGCTCAGCTATAAATTAAATTATAGGTTAATCAAAGCTTAGTGATTGAACAGCGCAATCATACACGAAGCAAATATAAGTACAGAAGATACAATCAATGTAGGCGCATCGTTCTCGTCAATCCATTCATATACATAGTCCATGTATACATTCTCCCAACCCTGGTTCTCCATGACCATGGCTGCTATTCTCTCTGCGGGGAGCTGCGATTCATCGAGTCTGTTGTTCTGGGCGTAGATCCACACGTTGAACTGTTGAAAAACAATCTTTACTAGGTACAGTTTTCTCCAAACTATAAGTAAAATGTATAGTTCTCATTTGCGCAGAAAAGCGCAGACTGATTTCCGACAGTAGCCGAACGTATATAGCTCTGTCCCGCTAGGTCCCGCTGCAGAGTCGACTGATGAACAAGATGGCGCACGACCGGCCGCGATTTTGCCGCGAAATCGATTAACCAATAACAGCGCAAGGTTTTAGCGCGCAACTGCTATTGGTAGAAAGAAGGTTCCCGCGCTGTATAAACTGGTGTTCGGCGGAAGTACATCGGGGTGACTTATAATTTGTTTAAAACTGTACAATATATTTTTGTACACAGCCTTGGCATTCAACGAAGACTTTAGGCCACTCACGTGAGTAACTAGGTCAGCAAAAAATTTACAAATATGTCAAGCAGTTTACTTTATTCCATAAAGTAGGGGAGGCCTGTAGGCTAAATGGGGATATACTCGAGCGTCGCAGGAACCAACTGGATTTCGAAGATTAGATGGTAGAAAGAAAAAAAAGGTTATTACACCCTTTCACCGGTGGGGGAAGCGTCCACAGTTGTACAAAATGTAAAAAAAAGTCACATGGGAATACTCGAGCGCGTTAGATATTGATGCCCCTCGTGTCTCTAATATCGGAGTTATGTTAATCTGCCGGTTTGTATGGTGGGGTGGCAGTACGGGAGGGTTGAAAACGGGAAAGAAAACTTCGAGAGCGTCAGATATTTAGAAGGGAAATCAAGAGAACCCAATCAAAAGACCTTGCAAGATAATGGCAGCTTCGTGAAATGCAAAAAAAAAACGCCATTTTGAAATACTCGATCGCGTCGGATTATTAAATCACTACTATGACGTCACTATCGTAAACAGAAAAGAACTCTCGACGACAAAAGCAGTTCTCATAGTACACTGTACCTACCATAAGTAAACCTAAGTTGAATCATAAGAAAGACAGCAATCACTTACGTCATTGGATTGTCCAAAATCAGCCATATTTTCACCCAGTGCGGCTATTGCCTCTTCAAGTTTTGCGTGACCTCCGTACCTTGAAAGTAACAATCACAGAAAATTAGACTACTGCGGACTGTTAGTAAACGTCATTTAAGAAATTAAATACTGAATACTGTGAAAGCCTATCTGAAGATTAATAAACAAAGTGATAGAAACTTACATAGATCTAACTTCAGTGGTACGCATTACAATAAAGTTCAGCGCCACCCAGGCGTTCTGATAGCTTGATGCTGCTGCAGCTTTGAAGATTGATAGCCTCTCCTCTGCCGTGTATGGACTGTTCGTTGCTATCGTTTCTTCCAGGAAACTGTGAACAATGAATACAAAGCTAAGCTAAAGCTGCTGGGGTGCTTCCAGAACTTTCAATCTTTAAATGAAATATCATTTAGGAACCTAACATTTTCAGGACCTTTACAAAGCCTTAGATGTCTTATTAAATAAAATTAAAAGGATCATTTTAAATATCATTAAAATTAAGACAACAGTCTTGGCTTTTATGAAGATTCTCCACAAATACTAGAAAGCTCCAATAACATGAGTATCGAACAAAAAAATCGAAGAAAATTAAAATAAAAGATACAAAAGTTAATATAATATTAATTTATTATTACGCTGTATATTTTTTTATCAAGTATCATCTGATATATTACATTATACACAAGCACTTACGTCCTGACATAGTTCCCATCCCGAGAGCAGGTTAGGGACTCTAGAATGACAACCCGCTCGTACATACTAGGCTCAATGTTGAGTCTATCATGCAGAGCGGAGATTATGTCATCTCCACCTTCCCTCGCCATAGTGCAGTACACTGCCGGCCTGAGATCAGCTGGTATGTTGGGGTTACTGAAATAATTATAAAAGTTACAATATTTGCTAGTTATTTCATCGAAGTGAGAGTAAATTTTAATAAATTTATCCAAGGTTCTTAAAGCTTATAAACAGATTGAGTTACTCATGAAAAGTTCAGATGATTATGGTATGTTCCTGTGGTAACCCGGGCTTCATAGAAATGTGGTCAGTGAGCGCATTAATTATAATATAGGTACTAGTGGAATACCCGCAACTACGCCCGCGTTGAGTTGTTGATACATACTTCAACACACCGCTGCACCTCCATAGGGGTTAAATTTTTGAAATTAATTTCTTAATGCACCCCTAGACCACAAATAGGAACAAACCCTCTAAATTTCAAGTATCTAGGACTTACGGTTTAGGCTGAGCGTTGATAGTCAGTCAGTGAGTGAGTCAGTCAGTCAGTCAGTCAGTCACGCAACGATTTGATATTTATTGATTTGTGTTATTATACCTACTTTTACCGGTTTTTGCCAGTTTTACTGTTACTTTTTAGCTTTGGCTGCTTTTGACCATGTAAGTGCACATTCAATCTTTCAGTCAATGATAAGGGCACTCTAGGTAGTAGATGGAAGCATTTCCAACATGCGGGCTGTATTGCTCGGTTTACTTACACTACGTTCTCGTTGTTGTTCGGATCCCAGAACCAGTCCACAGCAGCTGCGATGCAAGGCTGGTAGTTAGCTCTGCAAGCGTGGTCCATCACCAATCCCCTAGTGAGAGAGACCATGGCTGGTTCTGAGAGAGCCGGATCTGGGGAGAAGCCGATCTCTCTTTCGAATGCACCAATGGATCTACGCACCATTCTCTGTTTGGAAACACAAAAGTATAATCAGTACCTAGATGTACACTCACGATTTTAAAGTTACGCCAATTATGGCTAAAGAGAAAAGTTTCCGAAGGTTTTAGTTAGTAACTACCTATTATTAGTAAGTCAGATATGAAGGTCATAATATTGTGTATTTTGTTAAAACTTGGGTAAATATCGTTATTAAAAACTAGACAAATGTGAGGTTTTCTTAAGAAGTTACTCATTACTTGTTACATTCTCCTGGCGAAACCTTCGTTGGCACGTACTCTGTCTCATGCTCTATTGCAAACACCCCGCAAAGCGTTACGTTACGTGGTATCCTTTCAGATTTAGCCACATTTTATAATTTCGTTTAGAAAAATTAAGCATTTCGTACCAGGTATATATCAGGATCCAAATCTTCATCTTCCTCTACGAGCGCCACGAGACGTTTCCTCAAGAAGTTCATATTCCTGATGAACGCCTTCCACGGCGCGTACTCTGTCTCATGCTCCATTGATAGCACTACTCTAAAAGCCGTTTCATAGTCAATCCTTCCAGCTCTGGCCAAGTTAAGAGAATCATCGATGAGCTGTAATAAAATTTTATTATAATTTTCTCAAAGTAAGACACAGTAAGTTGTACTTATTTTACAGTGGGATGAGTGAGACACAGGGACGGGTAAACCTATAAACTTCACTCAGCACCTTTTTACAAGGTTAGCATTCTTGAACACACATTTCTTAACAAATTAAAAAAAAAAACTTCGTATTCTCTAATTTTTTTCTATTATTAAAATTTAAATTATTTTTAGTTCATATCTTAACAAATTAAGGACTTGAATGTTAAAACAGAACAGATAATTAATGAAGAAGGACCATTTGGCTACGGAATCCTAGACATAGAGAACTGAAAGTAGTAGTAGAGCTGTTTTCTGAAAGAGTTCATCCGGGGAAGCACTACCTCCATACTTATTTCTGCCGCAAAGCAGTACCTAATGCTCGCATTGCTGTGTTCAGGTTTGAAGGGTATGGGTGCCGGTGAAATTACAGGCACATGATAATTTTCATCTTTATGTCTCAGGGTGGCAAGCGCAGTGCAATGTCAAATGGGGCGCGTCCTAGGTGGACGTGAACTATCAGTTAATGCATTGTTAAAGGGAGAGATTACCGCTTAACATCAGGTGGGCCATCTGCATCTGTCATTAACGCCGTTAAAAAAAAAGCGTAAGTTAATATCTAAATATTTACCGTAGCACGGTTCAGCGGATGTATTTCTGCCCTACGATCGGGGTCGTTCAGAGCCTCGATGATTCTTTCCCATAAGTCGTTATCGTAGTTGACTCGGTAGTAGCCTGAAACTCAAACAATGACGTCACAATATCGCAAATGCTTGCAAATATAGGCTTGTAAAATGTGACAGTCTAGGTAAACTTTAAAATGAAACTGATTTTAAAACTGTGTTACTGACATTTACCAAATAACTAGATGTTAATTTGATCAAAGTCCACTGCTGGACATAGGCCGGCTCCCATAGAATGCCAGAAACGACTCTGATATGCTGAGAACTTTAAAATGTTGTCGGTCCATCGAGACCTACACTGCAACGTCCAATTTGTGTTTATTTACTACGGAGTTCATTTTTACTTCACCATCATTGTGTTTTGTAAAAACCTATGGTTACTATAACTCCTTGGCTATGGGGTGTTTGTTGGAATTCATCTTAAGTCTCACCTTGGCCCTGTATGTTGAACAGAGTATAGTCTCCTTCCTCTTCATCCAAGAACATGTTGAAGGTCATAGTGCCCTCCATCATCTCTATCGGGTGGATGACTTCGTAGTTCGGCTGCGTGCTCACTGTGTATGTTATCGGCACGTTGAAGGCTACATGAGGCTGAGATGAAAAGCCAAAACGTTCCTGAAAACAAATAAAAGCTTATATAGTTTATATAACCACAGTAGGGTTCCGTGTTCGACGTGTACTTTTGCAGTAACGGTGAGCTCACAAATATAAATTCATCATAGTCGTGTTACTGGATCTTTCTTGGTCACCCTGCTTTCAAACAGTAACCAGCTTGAGGTATAAATACCCCTAAAAGGTTCTTCTGACTACTGGTCAATGAGCCAGTTGGGTGAAAGTATGTAAGCAGCTGGCAGATTTCTTTAAGCACATTTGACATGTCTTTCAATGTCTTGATTTTAGGAAATGCCACTTTCTGCACGATCGATGTTTCTATTTATTTATGTATTTGTGGTCAATTTATTTATTTGGATTACCAATGAGTAACACACATCCACATGTGGTCGCTACTTAAGATCCTTAATTCCTCAACGGTTGTCAATTCTGCGAGCTATATAGAGCCTGCCCATTGTCACTTCAAGCTGCCAATTCTTGTTCTATGGATCTTCTCATTTCGAATTATATCACATAGTGAAAGACCGAGCACAGCTCTCTCCATAGCCCGCTGCGTGATTTTTAGCTTGCGTATTAAGGCCAACACAGGGCCGTAAGTTATCACCAGCAACACAAACAGACTTTGTCTTGAGGCTCTGCGGTATCTGTGCCAAGAAGATATGGCGTAGTTTCCCGAACGTTGCCCATACAAGTTGGGATAATTCGATCTCTTTTTTGATGTTGGGCCTACCTAATTTAATCGTTCGACACTAATAGATATAGTCGTCACTAACTTCTGAAATCTACTGTTATCTTACTTGAGTAACAAGAACACCGCCCTGCCTCAATCCAACATGGATGAGGGGGTATCCGTTTGTCTCGATCCAAGGCTGAAGGTATTCTTCAATGCTTTCCACACGCTGGTTGCCGTTGTGATCCCAATCACTGTTGATGGCGTCCACGAAGAGTGAGGAGCTGACTGTTTGTAATGCCCTGTTGAAAGAGCATACTATTTTATCGTTATTAGAGACTTAATATAAATCAAAAATAATTATTTTTGAAAAAAATAAGAGTTCCCTGCTAGGATTTTTTCCCCAATATAAGATTTTAAAATATTAGTGATCGGAACCGTGTGCTAAACACTGCCAGTCTACTATTATCCGTCGAGGAGATCCGTTGTTTACCTTCCGTCTCTATCATCAGATCAGCACGCTGTCACCATTACTATATTGTATTGCCATTGGAATTTGACAGGTATGCCAAATTTCAGCTCGATCGGATATCGTAAAGTCACCCGTGAAATACTTATCATTGAGTAATTCCAATGGCATTCTCTGGTCTTTTTCATTAGTTCCACTTCACATTATCAGAATCAAATTTTGATGAAAATCTGGATCTGATAATGGGATCCATGAGGAATTGAGGGAATTCCTCAAATATTATAGGCATACATATAGCGATTTCGGTATTTTCAGCATTAAGTCAAGCATGTGCATTCAGAAAGTTCCATTCGGTAAGTGGAACTGATGAGGAAGACCAGAGATGGCCATTGGAATTACTCAATGATAAGTATTTCACGGGTGACTTTCAGATATCCGATTGAGCTGAAATTTGGCATACCTCTCACGTTCCAATATAATGGTGACAGCGAGCTGATCTGATGATAGAGACGGAACTCGATGGATAATAGTAGACTGGCCGTGTTTAGGCTCATTGTGATCAGCACATGGTTCCGACCACTAATATTATAAAATCTTGTATTGGGGAAAAAATACTAACTGCGAAGTCGTTTTTTTTCCGAAAAGTATCATCGTGTTATGGCGACTGTGACTTGCATGGTTCGACAGGAAACGCATGGCCTTTTTATTTATTCTATGTTTACAACAATAATTATTTAATTCATAATAATAAAATTTATCTAGTTCATATAAATAGCTCATGTTTCAAATTCAATCATGATAACAAATTCGTGTTACTTTTCACTTCTGAAATGTCGGCTGTGATAAACTGACACTTCGGTATGCTGATAACTCGATCACGAGCTATTTTTATCTAGAAAGATGTTTTTATCAATACCTACATACCTGCCCGCTAAGAGTGCTCTTCCCGCTGATTGTATGAAGTCTTGAGACTCGTCTCCGAGGATCAATCTCATCATTCTGAATAGTGCTGGAGTTTTGTATTTCATAAGGCCATTGATGTTGTCTCGTATTACATCCTCGTCAAACATGTCTTCACCTGGTTCGAGGACCTGGGCGCTAGTGTATCCGTCTCGAAGGAGACTCTCTTGGATGATTTCAGTAACGAACAGAGTGTTAACGTCTAGTAACGAGACATCCATCCCAGTGATGTCGTTTTGGAACTGAAAATTACAAAAGTGAAGTCATTCACTTGATATTCGTATCAGAAATGTCCATAACCTGAAACTAACTTTATTTAGGCACTTTCTTCCGTACAAATTTTAATTTTGCGTAATAATATGAAACAAATTTAAGTACTAACCGTTCTCAAAATGTCCCAAGCAGCATATGAGCCCAGGCCAGACACCACCCACTCGTATCGCCAGTTTTCTGGGAAGATGACGTATCCAAACCACTGTTTCGACAATGCCTCCGCCATTTTCACTAGACCTGTGTATCGTTGCTTTATTGAGCATGTATTCTCCATCAGGATGTATGGTTCCCTTTACATATAAAAACATTTCCAAATTAGCACATCACAAAATAATAAAATCTTTAAAGGAGGTGGGCAACCATTGACGCAGGTCAAAAATAAATCATGGAAGTAATTGGTATGGTTCTAAATGTTGTTTTTTGTGCAATTTTTCTAAAGAACTTGTATATTTTTAGAAGTTATAATAAGAAATTAAATAAGTTGTATTTCTAAATAATTAGATTACTCTTTAACTCATTGCATTTGCGTGAAACAATACGCAACAAGATCCGTTGCTTTCCCACAACTTCTACGCAAGAAATTAAATTAGCTTATTCTTTATCTTAGTTCGACTGTGTACATTGTTTGTTTTGTGAAATAAAGAATATTATATTCTATTCTATCTTAACATACATACATACATACATATACAACCAATATAACCAAAAGTATGTCAACTTTACATTACGTTAGTCAAAAAATTTGGGCAAACAATTTATGGAGAAGTTGCCCATGTTCTTTGTGCGATCGATGTATTGTTTCGAATATTGTAATGGGTGATGTAGGTTTGTATCTTGTTTTTGTCACGAAATTACAAAAAAAAAAGGTAAAATAATAGAGTACTCACCAAATACCAATCATGGACAGTCCATACCAATCCACGGACACATCAGGTAAGGCCAAAATGCTCAACTGTGTGTTTTGGTTCATTTGGATTTCAAAGTACGGCTTATTAGTCCATTCGTTGAGGGTGTTGAAATAGAAGTTGAACGCAACAGAGGCCTGTGACTCCTGGTTGCTGACGCCTGGACGGACGTAAAGAAGGACGTTGCTGGTCGGTACGTTAACGTTGTTGAAGTTATGAGCAGCCATAGACCAGAGATGGGGTGGACCTTCGAGTGCCCTGAATTGGTTCCTGAAAAATAAATTTTGTTACATTAATATATTGTAAATCGTGTTTGAAAAATAAGTAGATTGTCCTTATTTTAACCGTGATAATAGGCCTTTTTTAGATCCCGCTAAACAAAAAAAAACACTGTAAAAATGAATTTAGGGGGATCGTAGCTAAACTGATGTTATTTATGAGATACTATCAATTAAAACATATCTCCTAGTTCTCGCGAAATCAACTTTCGCTATCTGAAGAAACGTCCATGAGCTGTAATGGGCAAAAAACACCAAATAAATTAAATATCACGCCTCATGCGAGAGCATCCTTTACCTTTAGATAAAATTTGCGAAGTTTTACTCTGTGTTTACTCACTGACTATTTTCTTCAAGTGCAGAATTAGACACAATGTTGTTGTATTCTATGTTGTTGTACGTGAAACTGATGATAGAAGCTTCGGTTGGCTCATCCATGCAAGGAAACACTCGCCTCGCGTTTGATGGATGCAAGTTCATAGCCAGATAGTTACTGAAAATACAAAGTACCCTTAAAACATGAATGCCTCGCGACCGAATCACCTTCACACCGCTCTGTCTGGTTCTTCCTAACCAACACTGGTGTGATGGTTAGGAACAAAACTTCCTCCACGTAACACTAGTGTAAAATATGGGGTCAAACGTCAAATATGCTTCTAATTTCTAGACCTTCATCATTAGAGCACACATTTTCTACAGGATTTATAAAAACTACTAAAATCTGTAAAAAGGTACATGACCCCACATAGACTTATAGTCAACTAAGAATAAAAGCTAGTACAATTTTTCAAATAATTTAGAAACAGACATTTATTTATTTATTTTATTTAATTTATAAAATTACAACAATTATTCAATAAAATACACTGGTCTCTGCTTGTATAACTTCTGACAATAATTATTTCCAATCCGTTAGGTTATCCACGGGGATTAGTTTTCCATTGAAAGCAGTTTCATTATTTTGATTATTTGTAAGAAACTAAATACTCAATATACACGAACCAGTCGTGATTCGTGTGTTATATGATAATGCGAAGATACTGCTTCATTATACAGATTTTTACCAAATTCGTAGACGTAATTATTACTAGCGTAAGGAGGCGGATGGCGTGATAATTTTTCCAACTAACAAATTTTGTCCAATTTTTCTGCCTACCATACTGCCAATTTTTCTACCACAACCAGTCGATGATATATTTATTTTATTTATTAGGATTTCCAATGAGTAATAAACATAACTTAAAAATAGAATCAACTAATTGGCTGCGTTCCCTGTGCTCACTCTGTATAGGCAAGACTTAGTAATAGTAATGTACGCGATCGGTGGTGTTTGAATATATGAAAACTCTGTACATCGATTGCGTCTTTGAGTTAAATATACGCCGAATTCTGTAAAAAATATTCTGTTAAAAGTATATTTACAAGTCATTGAAATGTCCTCGATACAATCCTTGTCCAGCAATTGTCAAGCTTCCAGAATAGGAGATTATGAGTATGTATGACGACGCAATCTGCACTGGTTCTATTTCTAATAATCCCTCATCATGGTTGAAGTTAGCCTGTAAAGCGTTCGTTTCAGTGAACACTCCAACCATCACAGACTGGATGTTGAGATCATCGTCACAATGTAGCACTATAGGGTCTTCTCTCGTTGCAAATGTGAGCTCAACAGTAATAACAGCTCTACCGTTAAATGAATTTCCAGTTGGAGTGATTTCAATAGCATACTCTCGAACGTTTTGGCCAGGCCTTACGTCTTGTCTTAGTAAGGCGTTTCTTGTCATATTGAGAATTATATCGGTATGGTTTCCATCGATTATTTCTGTTGAGTTGTCGATGCTTGGGGTTTCTTCTGTTGGAAGCACTTCATCTTCTGTTATTGCAGCACGGGCTCTTAAAATATTTGCTACATCTGGAATTTCCGAAATTTTGAACACGTTGTCCGTGGTTATCAACGAGGGTAATCTTGTATCGATTGGTAGTGATTTCGTAAACACATTCACTAAAATTAAATAAGAGAATATCGCTAACTTCCATTTGAACTTGGTCCGAGCCATTTTTGATGCTCAAATGGCCTTTTCACTTCACTCAGCCTCACATGCGTAACACAGCACGGTCTTTAGAGAAATGGGGACAGAAACACTTTATACATATCGATAATAGTGATCGGTTGATGAGATAGGAAGATCTAGATAGTGTCAGAAATAGGTTTAGGGAAGATAAACTGTGCGATAGATTGGCGCTTAACAGATTCTTAAGATCATATACTGGGCTGTAACTCGGAAAAATAATGTTGCAAATTATGAAATAACAGTTGGACAGAAATAAGAGATATAGTAAAACTTGGGTTTACATTTTTGTACGATTATGGAGTTCAGTTTTTTGCCAATTGGCTATGAAACCCAGCAACTACAACGTGAGATTTAAATTAAAAAATATCCATCTGTCTGTCATCCCATGTCATCTGGCCCATCTATTCGACTGTCTGTCTGTCCGTCTGTTAGTCGTCTACAGCCATTTAATCGCAGATAATTTGGCACTAGTAATTTTAAACAGATGTATATACTATAAATCGCTGTACCTATATATCTTAGTGAAAAAACAAAACCAGTGCATATAAGTGTCTGAGGTATCTTTAGATATCTTTATCATTTTTAGGGCTCCGTACCCAAAGGGTCCAAACAGAGCCCTATTTTTCGAGTCGCTCATTTATCCGTCCGTCTGAATGTCTGTCACAAGGGTTTTGCAGCTAAATCTACCTTGAAGCTAGTCTTCAAATTGCTTTATTTATGTATCATTCCTATTGACCCAAAGCCAAATAGGTATATAACCAAAAAATATTTAGAAATGTTTGTGAGAGGGTTTACCCATACCAACTATTATTTATAGAAACGTTGAATTGTTTTTTTTTTGAACTCTTAAAACTGTCTCGAAAATATATATATTCTCCGTGATGTTACTCAATCCTGCTTTCCTCCGTGGCGACCTCTGTGGCGCGGCGTGCGAAAGTTCACCTGTGACACTGGAGGTTGCGGGTTCTATTCCCGCCTTGGAACAAATATTTCTTCAGGGTGTTCTGAGTATTTTCTATGTAGGTATAATAAAAATATCTAACTATGTAATGTATTGTATTAAGTTTATCAGTTATCTAGTACCCATAACACAAGCTCTGCTTAGCTTGAGGCTAGATAAAGATAAAGATAAGTTTATTTCACTTAGAATAGGTACAACAAAACATAATTTAAGAAGTTCGTAAGTATATGAAAATAAGAGAACTTTGCCTTCCGTGCTAGTTAAAAAACAAATGAAAAATTAATATAATACATTTATTTACAGAAAAAATAATACAAGGTATGTACAAAATACATATGAAACAGTTGTGCTACCTGAAGACCGCTGCAAGCGATCTAAAGGTAGGTTAAAAAACTGTGTTATACGGCAAGGTAACGCTTCTCACCCCATAAACGAATAGAATGGTCCATACTGAACCTTTACTACAATTAAACCTAAACATAAGCCGATATAAATGGCATGTTTGCGGAAAGCAGAGTTGATGGCTTCCATAGCATCATGCGCAAGAGGTGTGCGTCAATGAGGGGAAGGGTCCGTGGAAGCCCGAACAGCATCGTGAACGCGTTGTCGGGCAGGTGGGACTGTCCTATAGCAAACCGCTGGATGCGCCTGCATGTTGGGTTTGCGAAAAATGTTTTTATTTAATTTTTTTAATTGTAAATGTGTCTCTCTACTAACATTATCATAAGCGCGACTAACAAAATATGGACAATGTCTGAAATAAATAAATTGAATTGAATTGAATTGAATAAATATATACTTTAGCTTAGTCACAGATAAAATAATACTATAGCTTAGTATTATTTTATCTGTGCCTTATCTAACATACATATTTTATACTTAAAACTATCACTTAGAGTGTATATATTCTGTGCTTAGAGTCAATAGAGGGATTTGGTTTCGATAACGTTGGTTAGATAATGTTGTGTGAACTGTCCAGCAGTATTTATTTATTTTATTTATTTATTTATTAGAACAATACGAATTATGCTTTATCTTTCAATTATCTTCAGTTAGTTTGACCTAGGCTGTGGTTTACACGTTTACTTCCGTCCCGTTTTTCTGAGGCCCTTGTAACTACTCCTTTTCCCAACGTGGGCCCTTTGATAGACAGTTAAGCCTAATATGTTACCTAGATTAGGCTGGTTTGTGCATCGTCACTTCATTCTTAGGAAGAGGGGTCAGCTCAAAGTATGTAGTGCAACTTCTGATTGAGCATTAATTCGTGCTAATTTATTTTTACTTTTGAGGATAACATCTAACAAACGATTTCTTTTTTTTTACCAAAACATTTCGACAAATATTGACACTATCTTGATGATTTTCCAACGCTGATAAAATTGAGATTGCTGTCATGTACCACTGCTTACGTATTTGGTCAACTAGAAACGTATCTTATCGTACGTTTCTTTAGATTATTGGTCCAGCCACTTGAACAATTTACAGAGATGTGCTGAATCAAAATAAACTCTATTGAAATGAAAAACTCCTTACTTTTAAACTTTATTAGCTACCTTTTTACTAAAACCGTCATATGGCGTCCTCCTAGCTAACTCCTGGCATAATCGGTTTCCATTGGGTTTTGTCCATTATATTTTTCGAACCAAGTCTGTCGAGGGCATTATCGTGCCAGTATCTGCCCTACGTCTAGCTCAAACCGTCAAGTTACGTCATGAACTTACAGGTCTAGCGCTTAACTGAGTCAGTCCTTGAAGTATGGGAGCGGTACGGGGGGGTTGTTTACGTCTCTCAAATTATCAGATGACATTAAACCACACTTCATTTTGACGTAACGAAAACACCCCTTCCGTACCGCTCTCATACCTCAGGGACTGACTCAGTTAAGTTACCTGTAGTAACTAAGTCCATGAGTTACGTCAATTAATTTACAAATCTAGGTACCTATAGCTTTGGTTTCCCAAAGTTAATATCAAAAAATACTCACGTAGAATCATACCGTCCTGTGTAAAGTCCTTGTCCAGGAACCAATAAAGTTCCCCGATATTCGATCACAAACGTATACAGCGTCGCTTCAACACCAGTCTCAATTTCCAAAATTCCATCATCCTCATCAACATCAAAATCAGCTACAGGAGCGAAATTTGTACCACCAACTAAGGAGTACACTACTGAATCGATATCCAAGTCTCTCACGTAGAACATGACTGGGTCTTCTCTTGTTGTCAAATCTATGATATTGACTTGAACTGTCAATCTTCCACTGAAAGTGTCATCGTTCACATTTGGAGTAATTTCAATGGAGTAACTAGTAACATGCATGCCTGGTCGTATTTGGTTTCTCATAGTTAGATTAGATTTTACTGTATTGACCACATTATTCGTGCTACTTGTAGTAGCAGGTACTTCATTTACAACTTGTACTACTTCTGTATTATTGATTGTTAAATAATTGACTTCGTGTTCCATGTCTACTTCAAGTATTTCGTTGACAGTATTTACCGAATCTTCTGCGATGATTGCATCAGTTAGGTTATTTGATTCAACTTCAAGCCTTATCGGATAACTTTCATCAGGTAACAAACTGTTTGGTTCATTTTGAACTATAATTGGTAAAGTTGATGTTAATCCAATTATAAGGAATAAAACGCAGATACATTTTGTAGCACTCATTTTGTTTGATAATGGAGATTGGATGATAGGATTAACATCGGGTTTCCGCAAAATACGTATACCGCGATGAGTAACAAAGTACTGATAGAGTTTTAGGTAGATTGTATTGAGCCATACTGATTGGAGTAAGGTTTTTCCTATGTAGAGATAATGCTTCTCAAATGTACAGTGAGTGCCAAGAAAAAGTTAACACCAGCAACTGTAACTATTAAAAAAAGCGCGATTGTTCTCGGCTAATATATGATGACGTTTTATTTTAATACTAGAGGCGCCCCGCAGTGTTACCCGCACAGGACTCGATGCCGTGAGAATATCAGGATATTAATGTACTTATGTGTTATTCCGGGAGTCACTCTATCTCCATTCCAAATTTCATCCAAATCCGTCGAACCGTTTCAGCGTTAAAAAGTAATAAACACACGCACACACTCATATACAAACTTTCGCATTTATAATATTACTAAGACTATAAAGGTGATTGAAACTCGGCACCAAGAAAGATTGAAGGATAAAATAGAAGCCGTTTCAGGAAACAATTATAAGGATAGCATGGGAAGGGGAGGAAAGGTAACCTCCGGAGGAGGCTGTTAACCCAAAGTAGTTCTCAATAATGAAACACATTCAACCTTATTTTTAAATAAAATATTAAATTACTTATAAGTAAATCTAATCTACCTAATAACCAGAACTGAAGGCCGTTAAATATAAGAAATAAAAAGGAGTACTATTTTATTTATTTATGCTTGTTATTTTTTTGCACTGCAGTGTAGATAACATCAATACAGCAAGGCCAAATATGACGGGAGTTATTATAATCTACCCGTGAAATACAGATGGTTTCAATTGATTGATCTGTAAGCTGCCAATATCTCGGCCCTCTGTGCCAAAAGCTGATGTACACTGCTATATAAGTCTTAGTCGAAAACAAAATCATTTCATCGCGAAGGATGTGCAATTTACCTTTGACGACCTCTGTGGTGCGGCGGGCGAATGTTCGCCTGCGACGCAGGAGGTTGCGGGTTCGATTCCCGCATCGGAACAAATATTTGTGCGATCTGCAGATATTTGTTCAGGGTGTTCTGGGTATTTTCTAGGAAAACTGTACCTAATATCACTCACTGATAGTTTATGACTGATGAAAAAGCTGTGTTTTAATATATTTTGAATATAATTATGTAGAATACAAAATAATAAACAACGTCGTATTTTTCACTCTACGGAACTACCTACCTACGAATATACAAATAAACCATTTGGTTGATTCCAAAAAAAAAATAGCATAATATTCTTCAGTATCACAGGTCTGCAAGTATTTGTTCCGGGTCTGGGTGTTATGGTACCATGGTACTCATAGTTCCTGATACCTACGACATGTGATCTTAGGTACAGTGAAATCACTACTATGTATGTGACTGTTGTATGAGCTGTATGTTTTTTTTTTTTTTTTTTTTATACTACTTGAATGACGGAACAAGCAAGAGGCCCACCTGATGTTAAGCGGTAACCTCTGCCTATGAACAGTGCATTACCACATAGGTCACGTCCACCTAGGACGCACCCTATGTGGAATTACACTGCGTCCGCCACCCTGAGACATAAAGATGAAAAGTCTCATGTGCCTGTAATTTCACCGGCACCCTTACCCTTCAAACCGGAACACAGCAATGCAAGCACTGCTGCTTTGCGGCAGAAATAGGTACGGTGGTAGTACTTCCCCGGACGAACTCTTTCACAAAAAAGCTCTACTACTACTAAATGTAGGACCTGGGGATTGTTTTTCGTTATAAAATAAAACAGAGTTAGCATTATTGGGAAGGAAAATAAAAATGATATCGTATAAATTCTATAATGAAAACTTTTCAAAAAATATTCACAGCAACTATTATAAAACTGATTCATTAAAATTCACAGAACTTACACTTTTACTTAAATGTTAAAGTGAATTGGATCTTCTGATGATTTGACTATTTGACTACCTACAGTGTTTGCAATCTTATACATCGTTTTCTGGCAGTTTCACTTAGTAGTTGAACATAGCTACTGCGAAAGTCAGTAGGACCACCAATCCAGCCGTTATACCACTGGCATTGCTGGTGCCGTAGTTTTCTTTCAACCACTCGTCAACGACGGCTGAGTTCTCGTTGCTCCATGTGATAGAGGCAGCTATGTTCTCCTGGATAGCTGCTATCGAAGCAAGCTCTCCAGCTGTGAAGACGTTCTGGTGACGGTTGATGAAAGTCACCACCTGAAAACAATTACCGACCATCAGCTGGGTTACCATCATGGGTTTGACGACCTCTGTGGCGCGGCGGGCGAACGTTCGCCTGCGACGCAGGAAGTTACGGGTTCGATTCCCGCCTCGGAACAAATATTTGTGCGATTCGCAGATATTTGTTCAGAGTGTTCTGGGTATTTACTATATATTATAATAAAAAATATCTATCTATGTAATATATTGTACTAAGTATATCAGTTGTCTAGTACCCATAACACAAGCTCTGCTTAGCTTGGGGCTAGATAATGTTTTGTGAACTGTCCAGCAATAATTATTTATTTATTTATTATTTACCATGAGCTCTTATAGCCATTCAGTTCAAAAACTATTCAGTACAAAATATCGGTTCCGTGATGACGTGAATTAATTTGGTTACCTTCTCTGAGTGTGCTTGTGTTGTCAGTCTTCTAGCAAAAGCGTTGAGGATATTGGTAGTTCCAGTCAGTCCTTGTACCCTGAAAATAATTTGAATCCTTAATGAAACTGACCGACCATGTAATGGAAGGCTCAATTCACACCAAGATGGCAGTGACCGGCTTTATCTTCGCTTTTACTTTATATACCTATCGCTTGCAGCTGTCTAAAGAGGCTACTCCCGAAGGCTCTTCTACCGGCCGCTTTTGGACGCTACCATCTTAGTTTGAATGGAATATTTTAGGAACAAAACATAAATTCGTGTCAAAACAAACGTACATTTTTACCATAAGTTTTACCCAAAATATAAGTCGACTCGGTATAAAAAAAAATAAAAAAAATAAATAAAAAATAAAAATAAAAATAAAAATACTTTATTTCAGACACACAGATCCATAATTTGGTTAGTACACAAAAATACAGCACTTATGAAAAAATATTATTAATTCCTACAGTAACACAGTTATATATTTATTCTAACAACTGGGAAAAAATGCACTCAGTTATATGTGTAATTGGCCATAACTGAATGCATCTTAGTCCAGTGCTGAGTGAGGTGGGAATCTGGCCTATCGGCTACCACAGCCAGGAGGCTGTTGTGGCTGACGCGCACTCTGCGCAGCGCGGCGGCAGCGCGCACGCGCAGGATCGCCGGGAAGCTGTCTACGTGTGCGTCAGCGAACATGTCCGACGCACTGCACCAGCGCGGCAGCCACAACAGCGCCCTGAACGCGTTGTTGAATTGAACCCGTAGAGCGCTCACAGATGTTTTCCTATATCTGGTCCAGAGGCTACAAGTGTATAAGGAGGTACAAAATGCACGGAACAGTGTAATTTTAACCGGAACTGTATACCTGCGCCGTAGACCAATTTATATACCGCGGGAACCTCTTTTCTACCAATAGCAATCGCGCGCTAAAATCTTGCGCTGTTATTGGTTAATGATTTCGCGGCAAAATCGCGGCCGGTCGTTCATCAGTCCACTCTTAGATGTGAGCGGGACATAGTTATACAGCGGGACAGAGCTATTCGTTCGGCTACTGTCGGATATCAGTCAGCGCTTTTCTGCGCAAACGAAAACAGTCGATCGGACTTATATTTTGGGTAAAACTGTAACAATATTTGTATATTCTCACCTAGGTTGGATATCAGGCCAGTGTTCAGTAACAAAGTCAAGTGCAGCGTCCATGTTGTCTGGACTCGAGTTGATGACGGACACGATGATGGTGTGTCTGTCCTGCTCACGGACAGCCGAAGCGTCGTTAATTACTTGATCCAAGTAGCTGTTGAAAGATAAAATCAAGGTTAGAATAATGCGGGAGAAACAAATTAATTCAATGACAAAGGTACCTCTACTGTTGCATGTTGGTTTTACCTATTAACCCCCTTTTACTTAAATCAGAGTAAATTTGATGCGTACAAGGTAAATTATTTTTTTACACCACCTGCTCGACAAAATCCAACCTATTAACATATCATGCAACCTCAAAGTAAAGTTAAGCATTTATTTATTTGTGTCTATAAAGTTGTATGAAACTCCCTAGGGAATTGTGATTTGAATTTGGAACGTCAAATTCGTGTGGAAACTCGTGGAGAACTATGTAAAAAAATGCGTATAAACCATTGTAAAGCGGTTTGTTCGAAAATAGAACAGGCCACCATAAGCAGAACTCAAAAAAAAACAAGTTGCGTTTGCAAAGAATGTGAAAAAAGACGGTGTTTGGTGCTGTAATTTTCAGTCATTTTTTACTTTCTATCAGAAGTTGTGAGAAGTAGAGTATGTCCCTCTAGAATAAAGCCTGTCTTCGTAAATTGGCTCTCCAAAAACCCGTTCTAGGTCCCTAGAACGGTTCAATTCTAGGTTCTAGGTACTAGTCCCTCCTTCGACTATAGAAAATATTAAGTTTAATTTTTTATACGTTTCACTAGGTAATCACATTACTTAGATTAATTAAAGATAATTTATATTTATATTTGCTACTTTAAAGTAGCAAATATAATATAAAAATTATTGCTTTATCAATTTAGGTTTTGCTTCTAAAAGCAAAATAAAGTTTAATCATTTGTCGCTTACGTCAGTTACTTTTGAGCGGCAGAAATCTATACCTCATCTCCAAGTTCAAGTGAGTTATTAACGCAGTCTGAATCTGCCATTTTTTAAAGAAACGTCGTTATTTTTACTTACATTTTAAGGTGTTTTTTCGAGTTATTTCGTGTAATTTTAGTGGCATTTTTACCGGTGTAACTTGGATAAATGGCACATGTGTGATGTAGTGAAATTTAATTGTATAATTAAATTCACCATTTTGAAAAGATACGCATCTTTTCAAAATGGTGAATTTTTCCCTGTATGGACTCGGTTTTTCTGTCGCTTTTTAAACTGGGTGATGACTTGACAGAGACTCTTGACGGCTTGACTATATAAATATAATAAAACACTTGACATCGGCTTAATTGTTGCAAATAATGCACAGAAGCCATTACCTAATCTAAGAAGAAGAAGAAAAACGCAGTCACTGTCTTGACGCAGTTGCAGCTATTGTCTTCTTGATAGAATCCGCCCATTCGATATTTTAGCATAACAGACACTGTATTAGTTGTAAGTTACTTACAAAGTACGCAGATCGGGATTAGAAGTGCACCCCAGAGCGTTCAGTAGGATGGATTGTTCACTGGAGTCAGAGGTGCTGAGGTACTGATCCCATAGGAAGTTAAAGTTGTCCTCGTCTCCTCCGCGGAGACCGGAGCAGAAGACTGTGGTTTGAATGTCAGGGTTGAGACGCTGGGCTGTGAATGAAGAAAATATGTTATTAGTATACTTTTCACTCTTCTTCTCAGTCGTTGCATTCTTGACAGAGCGGTCGTGGTCGTCATGTTGTACTGTTATTAGGGGCAGATGTTGCTCGCCTCACGACATCTCGCCATTTATTCCTATTCGTGGACATCCTAGTGCATCCATACAGGTTACCACCCACTGCAGACTTGATCTGGTCGGTCCAACGCATGGGCGACCTTCTGCGCGGTCTGGTGCCTTCTACTCGTCCTTGTACGACAAGACGATCAATGGAGTCAGTGTCCCGTCTCGAGACGTGTCCGAAAAACATAGGGATTTGAGTTTGAACTAGATAGGATAGACGCTGCTTAATGCCAAGTTCTTGAAGTATCGACACATTAGTACGAAACTCTGTCACTAGAAACGGGATATTTACCATGATTTTTGAGTTTTAATTGTTCCCGATATTTCGGCAAAATTGCAATTGCGCTATGATCACGTGCCGATTAACTGTGCCGAAATATCGGAAACAATTAAAACTCAAAAATCATGGTAAATCCTGTACCTAGTTAAAAGTATGTACATAACCATGATAGTTTCAAAAGTTATTTGTTATTAGTCTTTGTGAATAGGGTTTATTTTCTGCCAGGGTCTATTTAAGGGCTTATTTTCTGGGTCTTTTCTTTTTTCTTAGTATATTTTTTGACTCTCATCTCAAGTCACATCTCAAATCATCTTTTTAGAAAACACGATAAAAGAAAACAACCCTAAAAGCCTAAACACGGCCAGCCTACTATTTATCCATGGAGGATTGCCGGTTGTCCATATTCTGCCTCTATCATCAGATCAGCTCGCTGTTACCATAATATTGTATTGTCATCGGAACTTGACAGATATGCAAGATTTAAGCTCAATCGGATGTCAAGAAGTGGTTCTAATTCAGCTTGCATGAGCTTACCTAAACAAACAATATAAAAGTTGAAATCTGTCGTTTTTGAAAGAAACGTCGTCATTTTTATTTTATTACATTTTAATGTGTTTTTTCGAGTTATTTCGTGTAATTTTAGTGGCATTTTAACCGGTGTAACTTGGATAAATGGCACATGTGTGATGTAGTGAAATTTGAGGGTATTGCGAGTCTTTTCGAAATGGTGGATTTTTTCCTGTAAAAACTCAGTTTTTCTGCCACAATTTAAACTGGGTTAGGACTAGTCGGAGACTCTTGACGACTTGACTTGACTATAAAACTGTAATAATTATATCACTTGACATTGTTGCAAATAATGCACAGAAGCCATTACCTAAGATAAGAAGAAACAATATAAACCAACATTGCAGGTTACTCCAAAACTAAAATAACCGACGTAGGAGAAAAAGCCGCCTAGCTGAAGTTGAATTGGGCTGGGCATATCTATTGCATGCCTGATGAGCTGTGGGCCAAAATAACCACTATGTGGGGCTCTGACGCAGCGAGACGGAGTCGCGGCAAACCGCGCAGGAGATAGCGCGATGAAATTGACACTTTTAACACAGATTGGCAAACAATGGCAAAGGATCGTAGTGACTGAAGGATATGGGGGGAGGCCTTTGCCCAACAATGGCATGATTCAGGCTAACAGTAACAGCAACAGAATTCTTTATCTTGTCAGAAATTGATGTTCCTGTGTGGGAGTGTTTATAGAACAAGCTTATAAAAGTGCACTTACTAGGGTTGCTTCTGTAGCTCTCCAGCTTCTCCTGAGCGGTTTCAATGCACTCCTGGTTGCCGAGCCGGCAGTTAATGTCCAAGATAATGTTCCTGTGGTACGGAGTCACGTGTTCCTCCTCATCTTGAGCATCGAAGCCGAGCTTTGCGAACAGTGGAGCGCTCAGACCGAGAAGGTAGGTCTGTAATCAATAAGTTTTTTGTGAAAAATATATTTTTCTATACAAGCTTTTATAAAATTAGTAATCGTAAAAGTGTGCTGATCAAAATGAGCCTTAACACGGCCAGTCCAATATTATCTATCGGTGAGGTCCGGTGTCTCCATCATCAGATCAGCTCGCTGTCACCATCATATTTTATTGTCATCGGAAGTTGACAGGTATGCCAAATTTCAGCTCAATCATTTGAGGATAATAGGATAGATAGGATCTCACACTAGGATCACGTGTCGTGGGTATCAGGAACTACGAGTACCATGGCACCACAACACATAGACTCAGAATAAAATATTTGCAGATCATACAAACTTTACCTGAATGACGGAATAAGCAGATGGCCCACCTGATGTTAGCGGTAACTTCTGCCTTTAACAACGCATTACCACATAGGTCACAACCACCTAGGACGCACTCTATGTGGCATTGCACTGCGCTCGCCACCCTGAGAGTTGAAACATTAAGATGAAAAGTCTCATTTGACTGTAATTTCACCGGCACCTATATACCCTTCAAACCGGAACACATCAATGCGAGCACTACTGCTTTGCGGCAGAAATAGGTATAGAGGTAGTACTGTAAATACCTGCGTGCCGGTTGGTTCTTGCTAAACGCAATGTATACTATCATGCCATTACGATTTTCAATAAACTACCAAATTACTTTAAGGACCTTCCAATAAATGTATTTAAATGGAAATTGTAAAATTGGTTGATGGAAAAATGTTTTTATGACATCAAGGAATTTATGGAATGTAAAATCTGACATTCATTGTTTCTCATTTTGTTTTTTTATTTTTTTACATAATTTTTGTATACGTACCTTCCACACCCTTGTGATTTATTTTTATTATTATTAGATTATATGACGATGACGACCTCTGTGGCGCGGCGGGCGAAGCTTGGCCTGCGACGCAGGAGGTTGCGGGTTCGATTCCCGCCTCGGAACAAATATTTGTGCGATCGCAGATATTTGTTCAGGGTGTTCTGGGTATTTTCTATGTATAATAAAAAATATCTATCTATGTAATATATTGTATTAAGTATATCAGTTATCTAGTACCATAACACAAGCTCTGCTTAGCTTGGGGCTAGATAATGTTGTGTGAACTGTCCAGCATTATTTATTTACTTTATTTATTTATTTATATTTATTAGATTAGCTACAATAGTGACATTCGTTTTTAATTTTGCACGCCTTTATGAGGCAGAATGTAAAGGAACATTATTTTCTATTTTTAACATCTATTATACCTACATTCTTGTGAATATAAATGATTATGATTATGATTACTACCCCGGACGAACTCTTCCACAAAAAAGCTCTACTACTACTTAAGTCATTTGTCCCACAGCGGGAATCGAACCCGCAACTTCACACACTTATCTTCTCTTTAACTTAGACACCGCAAGTACACCTTACTTGCAGGTCTCGGCTCGGTTCGGTTATCTCAAAATGTTAAACCACGTCACTAACTTTTCAAGTACCTAAAACATTGATAACGATGCGGTTGCAATCTTAGAGTAGGTAACAATAATTTACAGAGGAGGAATAGAATAGAATAGAATATTTATTTATTAAGACAACAAGAGTCCAACTTATTAGTAACACGACTTAAAACTAGGTTAGTACTTAATAAATAACAATGATTTAGTCCTCTGGACGAGCTTCCAAACCAGAGGACAATCGAAACGATCAGAGAACGCGCTTAGCGCGTAACGTTTGTCACCTTAGCATTTAGGTCTATTTTTGATTGTTCACTTTAAAAAGCATACTGTTTTTGAACAACTTAATATAAAAAAAACCTTTGGTCAAAACTTAAACAAGCAACTGATCAAAGGTGGCATAGAACATGGGCAACTCCCCATTTATTGTTTGACCCTTTTTTGACTAACGTAACTAACAGTTGGGTATTGATAATATATGTTATGATAATGATAATACAGTCACATGAGACTTATCATCTTTATGTCTCAGGGTGGCGGGCGCAGTACAATGCCACATCAGGCGCGTCCTAGGTGGACGTGACCTATGAGGTAATCCACTGTTCATAGGCAGAGGTTACCGCTTAACATCAGGTGGGCCATCAGCTTGTACGGTCATTCAAGTATTTATTTATTTAGCCTTTATTTCCATAACTTAATACTTATTTTTTTTATACATATTTAAAACACACAAATTAGGTACACTAAAAGTCAGGCCCCATTTTGGGTATAGGCCTCCTCCAACTGTCTCCACTTGTCCCTTTGTTGAGCGCTTTCTATCCAGTCCTCACCTGCCACTTTCCGGATCTCATCAGTCCATCTTTCTTTGGGCCTACCTCTAGATCTTCTGCCGTGTGGGCCCGCCCAAGTGGTAACGCGTTTCGTCCATCTATTGTCCGCAGTGCGAGCTATGTGCCCCGCCCATTTCCACTTCAGGCGCTTTGCATGTCGGAGAGCATCTATCAGTTCTGTTCGCTGTCGTATTTCCGAACTTTTTTGTTTGTCAATAAGCTTGATGCCCATGATGCTCCTCTCCATAGCACGTTGGCACGTTTGAATTTTGTTTTTTATATGTTCATTAAAAATCCAAGTTTGTGCGCCATAAGACAGACAAGGCAGGAGGCAGGAATCCATAACTTTTTTCTTAAGTTTTAGTGGCAGCTTGGATTTTAATACTTCTTTAAAACTCCAATACTTTCTCCAGGACATATTTATTCTTCGTTCCATTTCGTCTTGGTGTCTAGAGTTCTTAAATGATATTTGTTTCCCGAGGTAGATATAGGTATCTACGTACTCTATCTGTGTTTGGTTTACAAATATTGGATTTTTAATACTATTTGTAGAAACTTTGGTTTTTGACGAATTTAACTTTAAACCAATACTTGCGCTAGCGGTGCTTAGCTCTATCACCATTTCCTCCAGCTGTTTTGATGTGCTTGAAAAAATAACAATATCATCTGCAAATCTAAGGTTACTCAGGTATGATTCATTAATCTTAATTCCTTTCCTCTCCCAGTCTAGTTCTTTCATAATATTTTGCAGCACGGCTATGAAAATTTTTGGGGATATTGGATCTCCTTGCTTCACACCTCTGCGAATATTTATTTTTGCGCCAAGCCTGTCTAATTTCACCCGACTTGTACTCTTGCTGTAGATATCCATGATTATATTAATATATACTTTTGGGGTGCCCTGTTGTTCCAGTGCTCGCCAGATGCTCTCATGTGATATTGAATCAAACGCTTTCGCATAGTCTATATAAGCTAGATATAGAGGCCTATTGAATTCCTGGTATTTTTCCACTATTAGGTCCAACGTGTGAATATGATCGATGGTACAGAATCCTCGGCGAAAACCTGCTTGTTCCACTGGCTGACTTTTCTCAATAGTCGACGATAATCTTTTTTCTAAACAAGCCGCGAAAAGCTTATACATCGTTGGGAGTAGACTGATTGGGCGATAATTATTTATGTCAGTTGGCTCTCCTTTTTTGTAAAGGAGAGTTATTCTTGATTCAGCCCACTGTTTAGGTATTTCTTGAATTTCGAGAATTTTATTAAACAAAATCAATAGAGGACCAATCAGAACATTTTTTCCAATTTTTAGGGCTTCGTTACAGATATTGTCTGGTCCTGGGCTCTTTCCATTTTTCATTTTTTGCAAAGTTTTAAGGATCTCTTCACCGTCGAACGGAGCGGGTTTTGTATCTGTTCCCCAGCTTAAAACGTATTTTCCATATGTTTGTTGGTGTTTAGTAGAGTCGTCGTAAAGATTCTTGTAGAAAACTGTGGCAATATTTACAATGTCATCTCTTGTTTGTATTTTGTGAGTTGTCTCTGTAGATTTTAGTGATGGTATCCATGTTTTTTCTGTATTCAACTGTTTGTAGGCTCTTTTTTGACTTCCTGTTTGTAGTAGGTTTTTCTCTATAATTTCCATTCTGTGGTTTTCGTAGTCTTTTTTCAACAGCTTGTTTGTGGTTTTATAAAGTGTTGATAGCTCCTTTTTTTCTTCTTTGTTTCTTGATGGTTTGTGTTGTAGATTCGTGCGTCTATCTATTAAGTGTTTGGTTTTTTCCGACAATATATCCTTTTTGATTTCCACCGAAGAAAGACCGTTAAAGCTTTGCTCTATGGATGTCTCTATTTTTTTGTAATAAGACTCTATGTCGTCTCTGTCTTCCCAGTATATTTGATCTGCTTTCATTTTCAAAGCTTCAATGTATAATTTTTGGTTATGTTCATTAGATAGTATGTTTTTCGATATTTTGTATGTAGCTCTACATTTCTTTTGTTTGTCTAGTATTATTGTTCCTCTGACAAGCCTATGGTCACTAGGAAATATTTTATTATTCAGGACGTCTATGTTGGTAAATATTTGTTGACAATTACTTAAGATGAAGTCGATCTGGTTTTTATTTTTCTTATCGGGTGTAATCCAGGTCCAAAGATTTTTAATGTTCTTCTTAAATATTGTATTGATAATAGTGAGTTTCTTTTGTAGCGCAAACTGTACAAGTTTTTCACCTCTATGATTTCTTTTTCCGTAGGAGTATGGGCCTCTAACTAAGTTCTCTCCAGATTTATGTTGTCCTATTTTGGCGTTGAAGTCACCCATTAATATAACTTTTCCGTGTGATAAGTTGAGTGCGCTTTCAATTTGATCATAGAAAGCTGTGATTTCCTCTGCTGGTGCTTCTAGAGTAGGGGCATATACTTGTATCAATGACAGGTTTGATCCAAAGTTAAGATTTAACAAACATACTCTTTCAGAAAACCCTGTGTAGTTTACTATATTATTTTTGTATTTCTTTTTAATCAAGAATCCAACACCGTGGAGCCCTTTTGACTCTCCTGTGTAGCAAAATATGTGACTTTCATCTTCTATAATGTGGTTACCAGATTTTCTCACTTCTCCCAGTCCTATGATGTCGTATTTAACATTGGTTAGAGAATATTTCAGGAGAATCATTCTTTGTGGGGACAGTAGAGATTTGACATTGTATGTGCAAACGTAGAGTTGTTGACAAGTTGGAGGGTTACAGTCGTTATCTCCCGCGGTGACTGGCCGTATTGGGAGATCGAGAGGGGCCGGCTTTAATTGCTATTCTGTGTCATGGCGAGAGCAGTGTGCTTGGGAGGTACTGTTTTGGTATGAGAACGTCGGTTTTTTGATTATAAAGTTACTCATATTATTAGTTTTATTTATTTTCATCGGTTGCTTATTATTTTGATGCTTTTTTCCATTAGAGTTTTCGGTAGTTTCTGGGGATTCTGATAGGTTTCTCTTTTTGTGGTAAGTTTTTTGTGGTTCTGTATTCTGGGTTCTGTTTTTTAATATAATGAGTTTATCGTATTTGATCACAGCTACTCTCCCTTGTTCTCTTTCTCTCTCTAACTCAACTTGGAGTTCTTTGCGCTTGCTGAGTACGTCGAGGGGAAAGTCTTCTTTCATATAAAATTGTGTTTTTTCTAAGTTTTTCTTATTTTTCAGGATTTTTATTTTTAATCCCATAGTAAGTATTGTTATTACGATGGGTCTGACTTTTTCTCCTCTTTTCCCCAATCTTCTCACTGATTCGATACTGTTAAAATCACATTTAATTTTAAGAGTATTGTTTATTATATCCAGCACAATTTCTTCTAATTCGTGGTAGCTTTTCTCGCGTTCTTCCACGCCAAAAAATAGCAGATTTTTCCTTCTCATAAATCGCTCAAAATTGTCAATTGAAATTTTTTGTAATTCGATTTTTTGCTCTAGGTGTTCGTTTTTTATTTCAAGAGTTTTAAACTTCTCATTTATATTGTTGTTAATAGTATTTTTAATATCTTCTTTCATCTCGACCATATCCACTTTTTGTTGCTTCATTTCCTCTTGCATAAGTTTGAGCATAGTTTTAATTTCGTCCATTTTTATGAACAGCGCCCTCTTTTGGTGGGTACCAAGAACTAAACGCTCGCTAGGTCTAGCTGAACCCACGTTATCGATTTAGCTAAGTGAAAGCTACTTCAAGGTCTAGTTTTCTAAGAGGCCGCTAGATGGCGTGCGTGGGTGTGAAGCTTCCCCTGAGTAATTGTGATTTTGTGATTCATCGGCAAGAATAACACTTTGGGGTTATAATATGAAATACCTTACCAAGGCTTATTTTCAAACAGTCAGTGTTCAAAGAGACTAATAAAACACTTTCACTAGTTTTTTTGTTAGTAACAATGTCCAGTTCACTCTAAAAGTTTCGGAAATCACAGTCACTTTGATAGTTTTTATTTATTGATTATTACTATTTATCCTTATTTTTCACTGGGTTCTATACACTAGTCACATAAAACACTGGTTAATATTTGTTGTTTCACACGTTACAGCTCTTGATAACTTAGATTTCCATTTATTTTTCAACTTTATTTACGAACTCGATGCAATCAGTGGCACTGTGGCGCCCTCTCTCCGGTCATTCAAGTACTTAGTATTAAAAAAAAAAAAGTTACGTTAGAAATTATTACTGGAAGAAAGCGTTGGCCGAGTCAGTCGTAGGAAACAATGGCAGCGATGAGCTCACTACTCGTCACGTCTTATATCCAACGATGGGTTTTTTTTAGTAGTAGTAGAGTTTTTTTGTGAAAGAGTTCGTCCGGGGAAGTATTACCACCATACCTATTTCTGCCGCAAAGCAGTAGTGCTCGCATTGCTGTGTTCCGGTTTAAAGGGTAAGGGTGCCGGTGAAATTACAGGCACATGAGACTTGTCATCTTTATGTCTCAGAGTGGCGGGCGCAGTGCAATGCCACAAAGGGTGCGTCCTAGGTGGACTTGACCTATGAGGTAATGCACTGTTCATAGGCAGAGGTTACCGCTTAAAATCAGGTGGGCCATCTGCTTGTTCCGTCATTCAAGTAGTATAAAAAAAAAAAATATGGTGCAAGCCACTGTGAAAAGAGGCCTATTGAGGCTCGCCTAAAACCCTTCGGTTTTGCCCTTCGGGGAAAAATGCGTGTGTCCATGTAAGTATGCAAACATGATTAATGAGAACAGGTTACTTGGTAGTGTTCATAAGCGGGTGACCCGCTGAGGGCCAGGTCTAGACAGCTGAAGGCAGCGTTGGCAGCTGCCCACGGGATGTAGTCTTACCTGGTAGTGTTCATACGCGGGTGAGCCGCTGAGGGCCAGGTCTAGGTAGCTGAAGGCAGAGTTGGCAGCTGCCCACGGGATGTAGTCTTACGTGGTAGAATTCATACGCAGGTGAGCCGCTGAGGGCCAGGTCTAGGTAGCTGAAGGCAGGGTTAGCAGCTGCCCACGGGATGTAGTCTTACCTGGTAGTGTTCATACGCGGGTGAGCCGCTGAGGGCCAGGTCTAGGTAGCTGAAGGCAGGGTTGGCAGCTGCCCACGGGATGTAGTCTTCCTCCTTCTCCAAGTAACGGGATAGCTCAAAGGCATAGTTGTAGTTCTATAAAAATGAACAAAAATAAGCCTATGGTGAAAAAAATATTTTTCTATACAAGCTTTTATAAAATTAGTGATCGTAACAGTGTGCTGATCAAAATGAGCCTAAAAACGGCCGGTCTACTATTATCCCTCGAGGAATTCCATCGTCCATCTTCCGTCTCCATCATCAGATCAGCTCGCTTTCACCATAATTGCATTGTCATCGGAACTTGACAGGTATGCAAAATATCATCTCAATGGGTTGAGGATAACTGCTTCAAAATTTAGTTGCAAGATTCCACCCGGACGACGACATTGCAAGTTAACCGCTTGGCGTGCACATGTGTCGGCCGACATACTTTTTTCCGCATACCTTCGAATCCTACTTGTGTCGGCCGACACAGTCCATAGAGGGTTTATTATATTGTCTATTAATCATTATTTAGGAACCGGATGCCAGATATTGCAACACTATTCCATAGAGGCATGATGGTAGATTGACAAAGAGGCAATAACCACTTTTTACGATTAAAGTTAAGTTAGTAAACAAATAATATTCGATCGACATCGGCCGCAATTTTGTTGCCGCAGTCATCAGTCTTCTAAAATAAAGAAAATTGTGTGTTTTCTGGTTATTTGAGTGTAAATGACTGCAATAATAATGTTTTTTAGGATATAGACCATGTGTTATTGCCAATAAACTACTAGAAAGTGCTTTGTGAAGATGTTTATTGTGATCTCAAAGTTAGTGGTTAGTTGCGTTTACAATTTAGCCACAGTGAGGAAATGTTTATTTTAAGTTTTTTTCAACAAAACGGTAAGTTTTTATAAAATAGTTGCTTATAAAGAAACCAATAAGAAATTTCAAGAGGATTCTTGTAGTAGTATTAGTTTTATTATCCGTCCATTCATTAGGCCACAATTAACGATTTAGTGATGAGTCCGCCCATCCATCATTTTTGCTGTGATCTGCCCGCGAGTCAAGGGATAGTATACATGCGAAATCGCGCTACTCGACCGGTTAAATAAAAGCTTGTAATCAATAAATTGTCAATGCAAGAAAAATTAAACAACAGAAATCCTATGTTATATCATCATCATCATCATCCACAGCCTGAAATCACCCACTGCTGAGTATAGGCCTCTCTTTGCCAGTGACATTCCTCACGGTCCCGTGCCAGTCTCATCCAGGTACGGCCGCGACGCATGCGATATCGTCTGCCCATCTTGCTGCTGGATGACCAAACTTTACTATATATTTCAGTAGAATTATTTTTAGGTAAATTAATGTCAAAGTTTAAAAATGATCGAATACCTACACAATTATAACCAATTACATTTTTGGTCTACTACTACTTCATGGTTATATTGTTTTCTTGTGTTCTGCGTAAGGAGAGATACCGGCTTGAGCTAATGAGGGTCTTAAAAAAGGGCCTCATGGAGTCAGCCTCGCAAGGCTCCATTCATGAACAACTTTTTGTTCTGGATAATCAGAAAATCTCTGAGCTTATAACGTATTGCAAGTTAAAAACATCTTGCTAGTTAAAAACATTTGAAAACATTTTTGATTCCATACACGTAAACATAATAGTTCTCCAGCAAATAAGATTAAAAAAGTAGCGGTAATTAAAAGGGAATAGTCGCAGTTCAATTAGGTACGGAGCGCACTGCTTAATGCCATTAGTATGCAAACGACATTGATTCTGCATTGCCAGAAGTTCGGAAGCTTAAATTTCGCTGCCGAAGCATTCTACGGACTTTAAAAGAATTTTCACGGAGTTGAAAGTATCCTCTTTTTTCACTTTAGATCACTTCAGCCAAGGTTTTTCGGAAATCTTTTTACCGAATTTTTTACCCGACCCGTAGTCACAGATAAATTCTCTCACATTGATTTCTAATAAGTATCAGAAACTACAAAAGCATAAAAATATTTGAAACGATGATACGGTTTTCTCGTTTCTAACTTATCTGATATCGGCACGAAGATTTTCAATATCGCTTTCACAAATAATTCGATACCCTCGCTATACCCCGCATCGCATATGAATAATATTGGTACTTTACTTCATTGTATATTTTTATCCGATATGCAATTTTCCCTATTGAATAAAATATCCTTCATAGAAAAACATGGAGAAACTAGGTCTGGAGCAACCTCACAGGGCGTATGGCGAACCCTCTGAACGTAGTATTTATGAATTTTAAGTGTGCACATCCTACTATCTTCTTAGATGATTTATTCTAGGCCGAGCCAAGGTGGGGACGAGGCGGGGCCGAGCTACGTACGAGGCGTGGACGAACCACGTACGAGGCGTGGACGAACCACGTACGAGGCGTGGAAGAGACACGTACGAGGCGTGGACGAGCCACGTACGAGGCGTGGATGAGCCACGTACCTACGAGGCGCGGACGAGGCACGTTGTGATAGTCTTCTGATAGTCATCATCACAGGAAATCCAGGGCTGCTTGGTGTTTACTTTCGCATTCATTCGCAACATTGTCGAAAATGCACCGGCCAAATGACACTTTAGTAAAATACGTGTTATCCCCATTTTTAAAGTCAAAATACTTCTCCAGTACGATTCCTCTGAGAATTTCACTTTGACTTGGGTACTATCCGAGTATGGCGAGTTGCGAGTAGCTTCAGCTCGGGGATATTTCAAATTCTCAAAGCTTGCTATTTGATCTTATATCTCGAACGTATTTGCAGGAGCTATCGATAAGAGACGAAGATAGATAATTCGCTATCAAATCAGCAATAGACGATGCAATATTCACGAGCAATCGGATAATCCACATACATCAGCAAATTATCTATACTTTTTGATGTGTAACAACTACGATAAAATAATACTTATTTACAGAAAGAACAATACAACTTATACAAGGTATGTACAAAATAATAATACAACTAATACAAGGTATGTACAAAATAATAATACAACTAATACAAGGTATGTACAAAATAATAATACAACTAATACAAGGTATGTACAAAATACACATAAAACACTTGTACTACCTGAAGACTGCTGCTAGCGATCTAAAAGTAGCTCAACTGATCCAAATCACTACCAGACGGAAGCGTCCCTAAGATGCTGGCTGTATTAGCACGCTACGATAAAATGAAATTTGAATTGAATTGATTTCATATAAAGTTCAGGGGAAAATTAAACCCACCAGTCGATCTTAAATGAGAGTGTCGAAATATTTTAATGCGACCACGGACATAAAGCTTAGAAAAGTATTTATTCCAGCCACGATGTTGTCTGTTCCCGGGATAAAGTAAATCAATTTCCAAACAAACAAAGAGATAGGTAAAATAAAACAAATAAAGAAAATAAGGCGTTTATAAAAAGACGGCAACATTTCGTTAATCCTATAATCTGTCAACGAAAAACATAACCATTTGTAAAATGAAGAATCATACAATCTACCGACGCAAAGAATGCATTAACACAGAAAGTAAAATAATCCTATCATACTTAATATTATAAACGCGAAAGTTTGTAAAGATGTATGTTTGTTACTCTTTCACGTAAAAACTACCGGATGGATTTGGATGAAATTTGGAATGGAGATAACTGGACTCCCGGAATAACACATAGGCACATTTTTATCCTGATATTCGCACGGGATCGTGACTTACGCGGGTGAAACCGCGGGGCCCTGCTTGTAATTATATAAATATGAAATACTATTCGTAGGTAATCGCATCACTTGAGAACGGCTGGACCGATTTTGCTATTGTTTTTTTTATTGTTCTTATAAGTCTTTTAAGGAAACAAAAATTTTAAAAGTTGCAAAGTCGGGAAGAACTGAAGGTGATTTCTCAATTGGATTATTGTATCAACTCAAGACCATTAGGCTGGACATCGTCTGTCTGACGGTTGAGCTGATTTTGATGTTATTTGGTGTATGGATAGATTCTGGGGGAGGGCGGTGGAGAGGTGGCACGTGAGGGTAAAAGGCTAGTATTAAATAAACATTGTGACATTTACTTACCCCTATAAATCCTATTCGGCAAGCAAAAGATGGAAAAGAAAAATATTCCAAATTATTCACCTTCCTACTTACTTTTAACTAAATGATGATGATGATGACGTCATCCAGGCCGAAAATTTATTTTAACAAAATTTATAAATGTTGAGTAGATTACAAAGTTTTGTGATAAGATGAATTCGTGAGCTGTGTGCATAGAAGCTACAAATATCTGACAGCAAACCCATTGCGTAAGTCAGATAGCTCAATTAGCCAATAGAGCCCCTGAACTACTCCTGACCTGGCACTGTACTCTTTTGTTCCACTTTAATTATTATGGCCATCAATTGAAATTCTGTTTGCATCCTTTTGAGAAATAGAGCAGTTGCAATTTCCTCGGAGCAGTATTTTTACTTTCTTCATGCATATTTATGAAAGTAAGGAAAAACTGTGCTCGTTTTTTTAAAAAGATGATTGAGAAAGGCATGATGCGAATATTAATTCTGAAGCTATGTATTTCTAGCTCTTTTAGCTATAGTTGATTATAAAGCATTACATTTCAGGGATATGAATTTGAATTGGTTGTTTTTCTTCACCGCTAGATAAATGGATTGCTCCTCATGTTTGTCGCTGATAGATCGCTGGTGGCGATAAGGTCGCCCATTGAACTCCTATAACTTTGAAATTTGCAATTTTTTTGTGCTACCGTGAGGTGATCAATAATGAGTTATTTATCATATTTCCAATAAATTAAGCTTCTAGCCAGGATTGGAGAAAATAATGAAATGCCAAACCATTCACCATGATAATATTATATAAATAATTTCGAGCTAATTCCAAGTGACCAAAATTTGAAGGTATTTTAGAAGTTTGGATCAACTTAGACCTCAATTCTTTTATGAGAAAAGTTGGTCCAGTTATTAGTGGGAAAACCGTTCTGAAATGCGGATACTAATTACCTGTTCAGAAAAGAGACAAAACGATAATTATGTCACTCGGCCAGTCATTTAGTTAAATCCATTCGTTTTCGTTGTTTTTTATTTTCTCTGAACTCTGCCCCTGTCAATAAATTACCCCAGATTTCAAAATATCGATGTCATGGATAATAAGTTTTTTGTGAAAAATATATTTTTTCAATACAAGCTTTTATAAAATTAGTGATCGTAACCGTGTGCTGATCAAAATGAGCCTAAGCACGACCAGTCTACTATTATCCCTCGAGGAGTTCCGTTGTCCACCTTCCGTCTCCATCATCAGATCAGCTCGCTGTTACCATCATATTGTATTGTCATCAGAATTTGACAGGTATGCCAAATTACAGCTCAATCGGTTGAGGATAACTGCTTTAAAATCCAGTTGCAAGATTCCACCCGGATTCCACCCAGACAAACATACATACATTGCAAGTTCAATAAAAGCTTGTAAAATAGCAGTTAACTCACCAATTTACCAGTTCTGGCGAGGTTGAAGGCATCGTCCAGGATCTGCGCGCGGTTGATCACGTGGATGATGGAGTGGTCAGAGCTGAGGACCCCGGCGAGGGCTTCCCAGTTCTCATTGTCATAGTTCACTCGGTAGTAACCTGCGCATCAAGTTCTCTATTAATGTTGGCCATTCAAAAGAAGCACCGCTATAAGAATGCTGGCGTTATAAGAGAATCTTTATTTACAACTAATACATATACATACATACATAAACTCACGCCTGTTTCCCGAAGGGGTAGGCAGAGAACACAGATTTCCACTTGCCACGATCCTGACACACTTCTTTTGCTTCATTCACTCTCATCACATTCTTCATACATGCTCATCGGTTAAGGGTACTCTTGACCTGGCCTTTTTCCAGAACGTCTCCGATCCTTGTCTGAATACGTTCGCCGAGGTCTTCCCCTTCTCACTGTCCCATTCACGTTCGTCTTATGTACCTGTTTCGTCAATATACTATCGTCCATCCCTTTTAGTATGTAAGTAAAAAAATTAAATTGAAATAAAACAGTTGAGTTACCTAAAGACCGTTGCAAATGATTTAAAGGTAGCTAAACTAATCCAAATCACCACTAGACAGAATCTTCCCTAAGATGCTGGCTTCATTGCCATGCTGAATGGCAATACTAATGCGTTGATCCAGAAAAGAGCCACCTATCGAACCGACGCCCTGTTAGAATTTTGAAAACGTGAAGGGTCCCGGTACCCCATATACCCAGAGTCTCGACCCCGAAAGACTCAAATACGAAAGCTCTGGTGGGACTAGCATACTCATATTTATTTTGCGCCTTTTGAGATCTTCAGACGATACAATACCCACATAGAACACACCTTTCTCCCCGAAAGGGTAGGCAGAACCTCAATGAGCCTTTTTTACAGTGGGTTGCACCATCGTGGAAATAGACGTGACAAGTGGTGAGCTCATCGGCGTCATTGTCTCCAGCGACTGACTCGGCTTACGCTTTCTTCCAGTAATAACACATTCCATAATAAGCTAGCAGCCAGGACAAATCTTATACCAACGAATCTTATCCAAGACCGGGTAATCCCTTAGTCGGGTTTTACGACATCCATGGGAGGAGACGGAGGGGTCTATTCTTAAACGATAAAATAAGCCTTAATGTATCTACTACTACAACTACTACTACTACTACTACTAGCAGTACTACTACTACTACTACTACTACTACTACTACTACTACTACTACTACTACTACTACTACTACTACTACTACTACTACTACTACTACTACTACTACTACTACTACTACTACTACTACTACTACTACGAATACTACTACTACTACTACCACTACTACTACGATTACTACTACTACTACTACTACTACTACTACTACTACTACTACTATTACTACTACTACTAAGGAGATACTATGGAGATAATTTACACGCGATGATGAAATTGATGACCTACCAGTCTGCTGCTTGTTGAAAATGAACCATTCGGCTTCTTGCAAGCCAGGAATGTCAATGGACGGTGAGGGGTAGCCAACACCCACCCAGAACTGAGGGCTGGTGTCTTGGAAGTCGATGTCGGTGGACAGCACCCAGTTCAATGGGATGTGCCAGCGGTCGTTGGATGTTAGAGATGTGTCAGTGAGGTAGCGTTCCTGAAACAAGTAGTTGTGAGCTTGAAAAAGGGAGCCATTGTTGAAAATATATTGGTATTAAATATTAAAAAATAAATAATGCTGGACAGTCCACACAACATTATCTAGCCCCAAGCTAAGCAGAGCTTTTGTAATGGGTACTAGATAACTGATATATTTAATACAATACATTAAATAGATAGATATTTTTATTATACATAGAAAATACCCAGAACACCCTGAACAAATATCTGCAGATCGTACAAATATTTGTTCCGAGGCGGGAATCGAACCCGCAACTTCAGGCTGAGCTTTGAAAATGAATTTGTCTCAACTTTTTCACTCAAAAAACCGACCTATGTCGTAATCTCATCTCGAATACATCTTTATAGTAGTAGCATAGAATTTTTTAAAAGAGTTCGTCCGGGGAATTATTACCTCCATACCTATTTCTGCCGCAAAGCAGTAGTGGTCGCATCGCTGTGTTCCGGTGCCGTTAAAATTACAGGCACATGAGACTATCCATCTTTATGTCTCAGGGTGGCGGGCGCAGTGCAATGCCACATAGGGTGCGTCCTAGGTGGACGTGACCTATGTTGTAATGTATTGTTAAAGGCAGAGGATACCGCTTAAGGCGCTATAGGTTCAACGAACATTTTTGTATGAGGCGAAGAAGTCGAGCGCACGCTCTGATACTGTAATTCAAATATTGTATTGAATTATTGATTTCACTAGATAAAAAGCTCAAGAATATAATTTTTTTTCCTTCATCGAAAACTATGAAAATTCTTATCAAAATCTTTAAAATTCTAGAGACATTTGAGAACCTATCGCGCCTTATTATCAGGTGAGCCATCTGCTTGTTCCGTCATTCAAGTGGTAAACAAGTAATTAATTTTGTAAAAATTAAAATAACCCTCAACACAATGAAACGGCTGAACCGATTTTGATCAAACATAACTAAGAAAACTCCCGAAAAATTCACCTTATAAACAAAAAAAAAAACGAAATAGGTTCATCCGTTCGGGAGCTCCGATGCCACATACAGACACACACACAGACACACACAGACATATCAAACTTATAACAAACCGTCGTTTTTGCGTAGGGGGTTAAAATCATATTTTTTTTTTTATATTCAGACTCTCCCGCAAGACGTCCAATGCTGGATACATCCTCCGCTATAAAATACAATAGATTGCCGATAATCAACACGCTTGGTAGGAAGATTGGTGATTGCATTATTGGTATTGACAGCAATGCGAGCACTACTGCTTTGCGCCAGAAATAGGTATGGTGGTAGTACTTTCCCAGACGAACTCTTTCACAAATAACCTCTACTAAAAATCTAGCCTACAAATGTACATTAAGAGCTAAGCTATAATGAAGGTAGGTAGGTAAAACCAGAGTGAAGTTTGTTAATTAGATTTGGTTTTGGAAAGGGTATATTTATAATTTTCCCAAACCAAACCATTACACACGAGGCTTAAGCGCGGTTTGTGGATATACTAATAATAACAGTTTGAGGTCCATGTTAATAGTTTGGTTTGCGTTTTATAATAAGATTTCACGACCTCTATTTTCCAAATTAAATTTTAAGCTTGTTATACCACTATAGTGTAACATACATAACATTACTTTGGTCGAAGCATAACATAACACGTACCTCAAAAGATAAAACGGAACCATTATAGGATCACTTTGTTGTCCGTCTGTCTGTCTGTCAAGACCCTTTTTCAAATACTCAAGTCTACTGTCCCTTGGAGCTGTGAAAAAATCAAACTTCTAAGCCAAAAGATACAGCCGTTTATGCTGCAAATTTTCGACACTCGCAAGGGAATCAAAACCTACAGGGTACTTCCCATGAACTCAGAATCTTGAAATTTGGTACGAAGCAACGTGTTATAGCACAAATATAGGAAAAATTGCGAAAAGCATAAATTTTTAGTTACAACATATAATCAAAATATTTTTAATAATTTTACTACCCCTTTCCTCATGATGATTTCATTAAGCAATAAAATACCATAACTTTTACTTGTATACCTACAGGTTTGTACGGAACCCTCGGTACGCGAGTCCGACTCGCACTTGGCTGGTTTAAAAAAAACACAAGTTCTAGAATCATGTCTTCTGTGCTTTTCTAACTCACCTGCGACACGTAAACAGAGTTAGCACTGGGCGCAGTCCTCCTCACAGTGATGACAGGAAAGCCTCCCTGGGTGGTCCAGCGATTGAGGATGGTGGTGAGCGGCCAGGGAACAGTGTGGTTCGACTCATTCAGAGCTTCCTGGAGAGCAGTGTACAGGTTGCTTGGGGAGGCGGCTTTACGGGAGCTGAAAAACAGATTTTACATACATACATACATACATAGACACACGCCTCTTTCCCCGAAGGGGTAGGCAGAGCCTCAATGGGTCTCTTTTCACTGTGGGTTGCACCATCGTGGGATATAGACGTGACAAGTGGTCAGCTCATCGCCGCCATTGCTTCCCACGACTGACTCACCTTACACTTTCTTCCAGTAATAACAAATTCTACAATTATCCAGCAACCAGGACATATCTTATACCAACAAATCCTATCAACAAGTCCGGGTAATCCCTTAGTCGGCTTTTACGACATCCACGGGAGGAGACGGAGGGGTCTATTCTTAGGCCGGACACACCACGGCAAGATTTTACAAGTGTGTAAAAAGTGTGTAATACCAATTTCGACACGTTGTAACTCATTTATGTTAGAAAGTGGAGAACTGAGAACTGAACAACTGAACTGAACTGAACTGAACTGAATGAGAACTGCCAAGGTGTGGAATAAACTACCGTCGTCTGTCTTTCCTGAAAACTATAATCTGGGTCTCTTCAAGGCTAGAGTGAATAGGTGCCTTCTAGACCTTTGTGCTCCATCTTCGGCCACATCGTCACTTACCAAAAGGTGAGATCGTGGTCAAACAAAGGTCTATAATTTAAAAAATAAAATAAAAAATGTGGCATAATTTAGTAATCGCGGAATTAAAATTAAGTGAAAATCACGACATCACGACGAAAAAAAGACATTGGTGCGAAATCTTTAGATTTTTTCTCTAATTGGAAATTGAATTGGTAGTGACCGTAATTAATTTTTCATATTGTATTGGAATTTTTAATTTTCTCCCAATCGTAGTGAAAAGTAGAGTGGAACACTTGGCTCTAAAAACCCATTAAAACTCGGTTTCTATTTAATCCCTCGCTAAATCTCGGGAGTAAAACTACCTCGTACATAATGGGTCATTTTAGCTCCTTGTGTAACAATCTACTATTTGCAACGAGAAAAACCGTCGCATCACAGAATCATACGTTCAACTTGAAAAACTTGTCTTTGCCGACATTAAGGTGAATGAAAAAGTACAAAATTCTGAGTCGTTTAGAAGTGGCATCATATTTTCAGTCAAAAACAGCTGCACTTTGTTATTACGACCTCTGTGGCGCGGCGGGCGAAGCTTGGCCGGCGACGCAGGAGGTTGCGGGTTCGATTCCCGCCTCGGAACAAATATTTGTGCGATCGCAGATATTTGTTCAGGGTGTTCTGGGTATTTTCTATGTATAATAAAAAATATCTATCTATGTAATATATTGTATAAAGTATATCAGTTATCTAGTACCCATAACACAAGCTCTGCTTAGCTTGGGGCTAGATAATGTTGTGTGAACTGTCCAGTATTATTTATTTATTTATTATTGTTTCATGAATGAATGTTTTTTTTGCAGCACATAACCTTGGCACCTCTATAATGAAAGCATCCAAATAAGATCAACCAGCTGCTGTATGCGCCTAAAGCAGGTTTTTTTTCCGTTGGCAACCAAATGTTGAATAGTTACAAGCGATTCCATGATTCACGGAAGTATAATGGAACTACTTGGATAGATCATAAAAGCCGTGTTCAGATACCTCACCATGGAAAAGCTTTTGTAGATTAGTTGTTCACATTTAAATGAAAATTAATAGAATTGAAAAATTGGTGTTATTTGAGGTAACATACACAAATATCAAAACCTAGATTAATTAAACAAAAATTAGTTGGCCATCATACTACACCCACTACGTTTTGTTTAGATTTCAGATAATTTGTCAGAAATGTCTTACTTCTCCTTGATGTAGATTATCAATCCCTGTCTGAAGATTTCAGGAGTAAGGAAGTGTTGCATCATACGTATAACGGAGCCGGCTGAAAGAAACAAATACATTCTAAGATATGGGGTTATAATATGGGGAAATTCTATGGATTCTCAGAGAGCTTTTATAGCCCAAAAGAAGTGTATTTGCTGAATATTTGGCCTAAAATGGACCGATCCATGTGGACATACATAGACATACATACATACATAGATACACGCCTTTTTCCCCGATGGGGTAGGCAGAGCCTCAATGGGCCGCTTTTCACTGTGGGTTGCACCATAGTGGAATATAGACGTGACAAGTGGTGAGCTCATCGCCGCCATGGACATTTGTTTATAAAGCACTATCTTCTGACACTTCCATCCATCCATGATATTTCTGCCGCAAAGCAGTAGTGTTTGCATTGCTGTGTTCCGGTTTGAAGGGTAAGGGTGCCGGTGAAATAACAGGCACATGAGACTTTTCATCTTTATGTCTCAGGGTGGCGGGTGCAGTGCAATGCCACATAGAGTACGTCCTAGGTGGATGTGGCCTATGAGGTAATGCACTGTTGATAGGCAGAGGGTACCAATTCATATCAGGTGGGCCATCTGCTTGATCCGTCATTCCAAGACATAGACATCATCAGTCTGTGTTTGTCTCTTCTATGGCCACGCCTAGTCACGCCCTGTAACCGCTAAATTACCGCCGTTTTCTTATGGTCCTACGGTCCTACTATTTTGTCCTACTAGTAGGATCACGAGGGAGACCAGTTTCTCTTCGTCCTTCTATGACATATTAATTAAGGCTCATGTTAGAGGTCATGACTTTCGGATGAGAGTTTTCACCTCAACTTATAGCTAAGTATAACTAATGTATTTCTAACATAGTTTTTAAGAATAATACTAACAAATAATGGACCTAATAATGTCTGATTTAAAAATAATGAATTATATTATATTATATTATGACTTTGGAAACCCTGGTTTTGCCTTGGCTTTATTTTAATACATACATAGACACACACCTTTTTCCCCGAAGGGGTAGGCAGAGCCTCAATGGGCCGCTTTTCACAGTGGGTCGCACCATCGTGGAATATAGACGTGACAAGTGGTGAGCTCATCGCCACCATTGCTTCCCGCGACTGACTCAACTAACGTTATTTTATTACAACGAAGAAATATAAAAAAATAATGAAAGATATTGTGTAAAAGGAAATAACATCTCATAATGATGAAAAAATCCAACATCCCCCATTTTTTCATCATATTAAGTTAATAAACCAACCAACCTTGAAGAATTTCTCTCTGTATCCGGTTAGGTTATATATTAAAAATCTTCATACGTAAAATACCCAAACGTAACTCAAAAGGAATGTTAGCGATAACAAAGATAATTTATCAAACAATTTCTCAATTTTGATAAGATTAACTGGAATGTTCCTGCAGGTAACATTTTTGTGCAAGTGAAGGTATGAGCAAACAACACTAATAGTAGATTAGTAGCCAAGGGCTGTAAGGCATCAAATGCAGCCCAAGATATTAAGGCGCACGAGCGTCTACAGTTCGAGGGTGCCATTGATGCTTACACCCGAGCTAACTACTCTGCTTTACATCTCGATTGTGAGGTAAGTAGGTCCTTATTACCCCCAAATGGGGCTTTTAGGTGACCAATTAGCAGTCTAGGGTAATAATGTAGCTAGAAAAGCCCTAGGGCGGTAAGTAATTTAAAAAAAAACTTCACTCTTTAAAAAGTTCGCGTACATCTAACCATCATACTGGCAATAGACATCATGCATTCAGTTTTTTAATTACTTACCGCCCTAGGGCTTTTCTAGCTACATTATTACCCTAGAGCGCTAATTGGTCACCTACAAGCCCCATATGGGGGTAATAAGGACCTACTTACCGAATATGGGAGATGTAAAATAATAAAAAAAGATCACAACACAACTGTAATCCCCATTGTGGTGATCTTAAAACCTCTATCTACCCTACCCGAATTCTCAAGAAATGTTTTAATAGGTGTTAGTCAGAGGCAAGTCAAGGCAAGGTAACAATTTGCAGCCCAAAGCCGCTTAGTGTTTTTTTGTTTTTTTTATACTACTTGGATGACGGAACAAGCAAGAGGCCCACCTGATGTTAAGAGGTAACCTCTGCCTATGAACAGTGCATTACCTCATAGGGCACGTCCACCTAGGACGCACCCTAGTGGTATACTATTCGATGGCATATGTCTTCAAATTTTGACTTCCCGAGCATGCTGGGTTTACTCGGTCATTTTATTCACTTTTGTGAGCAGGCTTTAGACGTCCACTGTTGGTCGAGGCCTCCAAATAAGGCAATGGGGGATTTGCCATAACCAACACTCTTGGCAGACGGATTGGTAATACCTGTAATTGGTGTTGAGTAGGTACTCAGGTGGATGCTGCTGCCCCTCCCCCCCCCCCCTGTAATCCCTTAGTCAGCGTTTACGACATCCTCGGGAGGAGATCGAGGAGTCTGGTCTTTGACTGAATTTGACATGGCATATATGGCACGCGTTTTTTAGCGTTTCGATAAACCTATCTAAGTTGTGTTCAGCCACGCATACTGTTCGGCACGGTACAACAAAATGTGTTTATTCCTAAGCTAAGCAATCGAGTTGAATGTCTACTCATACTAATTGGCGATTAGTACTAAAATATAATTAATTTATTCGACACTGTATAAAGCTTGCCTAACAGAGGCTGAATTTATTTTCCGTCAAATTACATTAATTTTATTGCCCATTGTTCGTTCAGTTACCGGTAAACGAAGGTGTCATTTTTATGGTAGTTGTGGGTCTTTCTGGAAACAGCAATTGCCCACTCAGATAATATTTTATAGGTGAATTTTAATTGCCTTTAATCGTTCAGAAAAATCAGGAAACTCGATGGGTGAAACATAAAAGACCAACCAAGTGCGAGTCGGACTCGCGCACCTAGGGTTCCATACAAACCTATTTTAATGCCAAATGAAATCATCGTTTAAAAATATTTTTATCATATAGGATGTAACTTAAAATTTATGCTTTTCGCAATTTTTCCTTTATCTGTGCTATAATAGGACGTTGCTTCGTGCCAAATTTCAAGATGCTGAGTTCACGGGAGTACCCTGTAGGTTTCGAGTGTCGTAAATTTTCATCATAAAATTCCCCCCCCCCCCCCCCACACGTTTTACCCTTTGTGTACGGGACTCTAAAAACAGGAATATAAGAAACATAAACTGTGGAGTTGATGACCGTATTCATCATCAGCATCAGCATGTAGGAGTCAACTCTCCATATAATCCCACGAGGAACGGTCTAGAGCTTTAATGTTGATTGAAAATGCTTTGAAACAGTGTAGGAAACTTACATTTCTGATAAGCGACAGCATTGAAGGTTCCTAAGATCTGGGAAGGCGTGTACACCTCATGGGTCATGGGATTCACACTGAGGACTGCGTCCGACTGGAACACATTCTGGAGAGCGATGACGAACTGATCCATCATACGCCATTCAGGGAGTACCTGTGGAAGATTAAAACCATTTGTAAATCTATTTAATCTCCCCCAAGACGTTTGGAAGACGAGCTATTTATGCAGAGAGTAGAAGGATCCTAAAAGAAAGGCTGGTTCTATTAAACAAAAGTCTATCCTGAAACTATTTAGTGGAAACCGAACTATTTAAGGTCTAAAGCTGGGTTTATATTGTTGTGTCGGGGTGTGTTGGGGCGCCTTCTGTTGTGTCGCCGAGTGTTCACGAGTGCTGTGTTATGGCGCAATATGGCGCATTTTCAGATTATTCATCGTGTGAGAGTTGTGGGGTGAATTCGTATATATATTTATTATATTATATTCTTTACACTTTGTGTCATAAAGTACTCTATATTGCCGTACTAACTCGATAAGTTCATTGGAAATTTTTATAAAGCAGAAAATTAAATATCTAGTTAAAGAATGAACTGCATCCCTCGCGGTTACGCGTCGTTGTGACAGATTCACATTGATGTGGCGTGTTGTGGCACGACAAATACCCCACCAACACTCTGTCGCGACCGAGTGTCGACCGATTGTCACCGCGACGGAACGAGCCACAACACAACACAATCTACTTATGTGAATCTAGTCATAGGTAATAAACGTAACCGATTGCGTTCTAGCGCGTCACGACACACCCCGACACAAAAATATGAACCTAACTCAATAGTGAAAGGTGAAACGGAACTGATGACAGAACCTCTAAAAACATACCAAATCAGTGGCGAAGTTTTCAAAGAAGTTGGCGAAACCTTCGTTCAGCCAGGTGTATGTCCAGGATTGAGGGCCCACTTCGTTCCCGAACCACTGATGAACATTCTCGTGGCAGATGATGCGGCCGATATTTTGTTTGACGGCCGTGGTGGTAACGCCATCTTGGACGAGCAGGGCTACTTCCCTGTAGAAAAAAAAATATTTAAGAATTTGCCAACACATTATTTTTAATGATTTGCCAAAGATCTTGCTTAATTCTTTAACATTGAAGATTATTATCTACTAGCGACTCGCCCCGGCTTCACACGGGTAGAACCATAACGCGAGCGAACCCGCGGGCGTTAGCTAATAAACCATATCCTATAAGAACTCAGCGGTAATGTAGTGTTTTTTTTTTTAATCCATTATTATTTTATTCTATCATCAACACTTTTCGCAGCGCACGCGATGTAAAGAATATTTTGGTATTTTTTTTTACACTTTGGGTTACATTATTGGAGTTCTAGTAAGGATCCCTATTTAAAAAAAAATATAATATAGCCTATGTCACCCGGGGATAGTGTAGCTTCCCAACAGTGAAATAATTTTTCAAATCGGTTTAGTAGTTTCGGAGCCTATTCAATGCAAACAAACAATCAAATCTTACCTCATTATATAGTAGAGTTATAGATAGATACATCGACCAAAGTATTTTACTTTGGTCGAAGGATAGATAGATAGTATACATGACATATTATTATTTATTATCCATCTATGTGACAGAATTCAGTATCTAGGCCAGAAAAGTTGAGGAGATTAATTACCTACCATTACAGGCACATGAGACTTTTCATCTATGTCTCAGGGTGGCGGGCGCAGTGCATTGCCACATAGGGTGCGTCCTAGGTGGACGTGACCTATGAGATAATGCACTGTTCATAGGCAGGGGTTACCCCTTAACATCAGGTGGGCCTCTTGCTTGTTCCGTCATCCAAGTAGTATAAAAAAAAAAAAAAAAACCTTTCCACTGTTTTCAACGTTTTTATTTGTGTAATAAGAACATAAAGTATTGCATTAAAGTATCCGTTTAACTTATTTCAGTAGGTAGGCAAAACATCATACATTAAATACTGGAAATGAGATTGGATTTATGTTTGAAACCGTGAACCAGTGAGATTTACGAGGTTCTTTACGATGAATTCGAGTATTGACACTCGATAAGTACTCATAAATAAATGTATTTATGGCTCATATTACGAGCTTTGATACATAATGTTATATAGGAAATGATTTTATGCCTTTAGAAAAATAACGTTCAGTTTTGGCCCTTGAAACGAGTTTCCACCAATAGTTTTCTACTGAAACCCACACAGATATTGATATTTTATAGAAAATCGGCCTTATAATTTTTATCGTCATGAACTTGTTAGCCATTTCTAATCTAAAGTATTTCACAATTTTAAGAGAAGAAAAATGTGTTAAGCCGGTCTGAAATCCGCTGCTTGTAATACCTTAGATTTGTATCAAATAAATTCCAATTAGATAAGAACAGATATCATGCTGATTGGTACCTATTTTCTTGTTATACTACCAAGGTAGCAAACAAGCATAGGCCCACCTGTTGGTAAGCGGTTACCGTAGCCTATGGACGCCTGCAATACTAGAGACACCAAACCCGCGTTGCCGACCCCTTCAAAAATTCCAAACACCGCTATTGAAGAACCCCATACTGTAGTCACTTGGGAAAACCTCCACTTAGGTATATTATATTATGTGTTTGATCACAGATACAGAAATGTGATCGAAGTATTATGTATATTAATGTTATATTTTGACATCTTTGACGATAGCGATCCCCCTAGCTTTCGGAAAACAAAAGAAGCTTGATGTGTAGTTTAAGTGTAGGTTTAACGCGTCTTTTCGAAATGGTGGATTTTTTCCTGTAAAAACTCGGTTTTTCTGCCGCTAAACTGGGTTATGACTTGACGGAGCTCACCACTCGTCACGTCTATATTCCACGATGGTGCAACCCACTGTGAAAAGAGGCCCATTGAGGCTCTGCCTACCCCTTCGGGGAAAAAGGCGTGTGTCTATGTATGTATGTCTATTGATATAACTTTTGAAACTATCATGGCTATGTACATACTTTTCACTAGAAACAGGATATTCTATATATCATAAGTTACTTAACAATGTAAAAGAGTGTAAGAACTTAAATATGTATAAAAGTAAACTTAGAAGAGGCAGGGAAAAGTTAGCATTATTATTAGTATTAATTTATATCTCATTGTAAGTAAACTATATTTAGTTTTTATGAGAAATAAAGTTCTTTAAAACTATCTATATATTCGTAAATTCTCGTAAATCCTACTTATTCCACATACGGGAATTTATCTTTTCACTAAATTTAAAACTCAAAAATCATGGCATCAAACATCATCCCGTTTCTAGTGAAAAGTATACTCTATTAATGTTGTAAAAACCTCACCTGTAAATCACCAATCCCCAGTTCTCCATAGCACCAGCTGCAAAATCAGGGACCGCTACTTTGTCCATCTTGGGGAATTCATAGGCGAACTCGGTGTAGTTCTCCAAAGCGACCATATTCCTCTGGCCAAAGTCCAAGGCGAACCTAGCTGTTTCGTTAGTCCCTGGGCGGGAGTACACCCTGAAGGGAATGTGGTAGAGCGGGTTCTCGGTGTTGTCGATGTATTCGAAGTTCGATACGAGGTAAGCCAGTAGGTAGCTGGACATCACTAGCGTGTCTTCGAACTCGTGTTTAACCCAGCCAGCAACGTTGTCCCTAGAAACAAACAATCGGAAAAGGATTCAAGCAGAGACTTGTAACTAATCATTGGCAGAGGTTGGGTTTAATATATACCAGTGTAACCAATTTGTGTGGTATTCTTTGGGAAATATCAAACGAAACTTTAGCGTGGCCTTGCGAATAATAATAATAAATATAAATAAATAATAAATAATGCTGGACAGTTCACACAACATTATCTAGCCCATTATCTAACAGTACCTATGGACCTCCGAATCAACTATCTGTGCACCCTGGAATTTGTTAAAGCCATTTCCATTTTTCCTAAACTAAAAGACGAGTCCTTGAGAAAAAAGGAATTAAGTACTTTATAAATTCACAGATCATTTAAATGATGCCTGTTTTAGTTAGCAAGATAGGTCTTTTTTTGTTTGGTGTTTTGATCAACGTAGAATTAATTTGTAGGGTCCCAAAACGAAGGAGAGTCCGTCCGTTTGTCTGTCTGTGTGTGTGTTTGATTTCACATCTATTATGATACAATTTGGGATGCACACAATATGTGAAAAATACATCCAGAAATAAGAAAAATACAATACCATTTTTTTAGCATTCCCTTGTGTACTCCGATCTAGAACTTTTGACTATCGTGGTTTATGTACATACTTTTCACTAGAAACGGGAGAAGGGGGGTTCTCCCGTGATTATGGCGCTTGCAGCTGTGCCGAAATATCGGGAACAATTAAAACTCAAAAATCAAAAATCCCGTTTCTAGTGAAAAGTCCGATCTAGAAGTTTAAAAAACTTTTATTTTTATTTAAGGCATATAAGGCGTCAACTTTGTTAAGATTTTGTTCCTTATCACAATGATGATGGGTCAACTTACTTCAATGTATCATTCCTCAGAACAGTATTACTCCTCACGACAGCGTAGGCCTCAGGCGCGTAGATGGTCGTTCTGAAGATAGCCTTCTGAGCTGGTTCGTCGTAGCACGGGAAGGCGCGACGAGCGAAAGTTGGCTGCAACTGGGATGTGACCAGGCTCCTGTAAAACAAGGATTTAAGCAGGTTCTTCTAGTGGTGCTAGTTTTGTGCTATATAGTATATATATATATATATACTATATATATATATAGTGCTTCCAGTCATGCCACTCAAAGGTTTGAAGCCCAGTGAATTTAAGAAAAGCCATTACGAATTACATCTCAAACAGTGAAGGTTATATGAAGTAAACTGACATGTTCCAAAATTATTTGTTTTTCAGAGGAAAAATCAAAGGAAATCCTGATTTCAACCCAGCGACCTTAGGATCAGAAGCGGTATTTCCCACTGAGGCACCATGGCTCTAAATAAAAACATGGTGTTTATTATTTTACTTTACTGTTTGTTTTTGAAAAGTGAACGAGAATAGAGCAGTAATAAGAACTATACAGAGTAAAAGGAGAAACCTGGTTGGTCCCCCTTATAAGACATGACAGCTTTTTATAAACCATCATAGCAAAGAAAATAGAACATAAACGAGGAATAGAAAGACCGCAAATAAGGTACATGAGACAGGTGAAGGAGAAAGTTGCTGTTATGTCGTGTAAGGAGTTGAAAGAGCCGGTATTAAATAATACTGGACAGTTCAACAAAAAGTTCATTAAATGGGGCTAGATCAAGGTAAGCAGAGCTTGTGTTATGGGTACTATGTAACTGATATACTTTAAACAATACATTACATAGATAGATATTTTTTATTATACATAGAAAATACCCCGAACACCCTGAACAAATAGCTGCAGATCCTACAAATATTTGTTAAGCGGAAATCAAACCCGCAACCAGCTGCGTCGCAGGCGAACCTTCAAAAATACCGAGGTCGTCAAAAATAATTGTAACTGTATTGGAAATAATTAAATGGAGGAAATAGCATTGGTTACACTTAAATCTTGAATTAACGAATACTTACTGTGTGCTGCCATTTTCTTCGTACTTCGAAACGTAGATCCCGAACATATTCTCAGCGTATCGTCCTACATAGTTAATATGAACGGTATACGGCTGCAGAGGTTGCAGTGTCTCTATGGTTATGATCCTCAGAAGATGTGTATCATCATCAGATGCTGTGTAGTTATAGAAAAGATCTGTGACGCCATCTCTTTCACTATAAACTTCTACATTGTCGATATCCATTTCCATGGCATGGAGATAAATCTCATTGGTTGGGACGAAGGTTGAAATCCTAATGCTCACATTCCCGAAGAAATATTCTTCGTTGCTTGGGTCGAGGAATAGTGCGACATCATAGAAGGTGGGGAAGGTTTCTGTGGGTAGTACGTAGAGTGCTGGTAGGTTTCTGGTTGAGGCGTCTTGTGTTACGGAGGTTGGCTCTAGAGGCACGCCAAAGGCAGCGCCCAGGACTGCTAGGCATACCAGTAAATACATGGCTGAAAAAAAAAAAGCTGTTGACAAGAAATCTAAGCCAAGTGAAACGTCGGGCGGTCTCGTTAGTAATAAGTGTTATGTGTTTCTTTTTCAATACAAATCCATTTTTTTTAAATTGGTGCTCGTAACCGTGTGCTGATAAAAATGAGCCTAAACACGGCCAATCTACTATTGCCCATCGAGGAGTTCCGTTGTCCACCTTCCGTCTCCATCATCAGATCAGCTCGCTGTTACCATCGTATTGTATTGTCATCAGAATTTGACAGGTGTGCCAAATTACAGCTCAATCGGTTGAGGATAACTGCTTTAAAATCCAGTTGCAAGATTCCACCCAGATTCCACCCAGACAAACACATACATACATTGCAAGTTAAATAAAAGCTTGAAAAAACGCTAAAGAAGATTATAATGAGGAAGTGATCTCTGGCTCCTGACCAAAAGGCCAGTGGGCGTCGGAAAATCTGTCTCCCAGACTAAAAGGCCAGCGGAGGTCGGAAAATGCGGGATCCGGTCCCAATTTCCGTTCCTTAGCGCTTCCTTGACTTTCACCGGAAAAATTGAGAGCGATTTCAAAATAACCACAATGCTAATGCGGCAACGTTTTCCTCGGATTCGCGCTCAGAATTAAAAGGGCAGTAAGAAATTAGTGTTTTATTGTTTTCCTTTGAGGGAATTAAAAAGTAAGAGAGAACGATTTCCATGATGGTCATGTGCGGACGCTTGAATTAGTTACCACACGGTTGTTATTAAACCATTCAAAACTCTTTTATTTAATCATAAAAAAACACTACAAAACTTATCAAATCTCATTGAATGAAAGCAATAATGCCTAGCAAACGCTGAGTTGGGGACCCTTTTGTGGCTTACATCAGGCGCACACACAAATTGCCTTATTTTTTATTTCGTTGTAATTTGCTTTTTTGTTGGTGTGTGTCTTTGTTTGTATAGTCATAAATAAACGTTTCTTTCTTTCTCTCTTTCTTTCAATAAATAGGAGATATGGTTTACCCACCCAAATAAAGACGTACAATATGTAGTTTAAACAAAGTTTTACAATTAATAAAAATTATAAAAATTGTGCAATATTGTTTATCTCAAACACTTCCTACGTAGGAACGCTTTATTTATCGGCATAAGATCCAGAGTCTCATGAAGATAAAGCGATTGCCATACGTACTTTATCAATATGTTTATCTTTAAGATAAGACTCAAATCCACTTGACACGAGAAAAAATTGCCCAATTGATTCAATCGAAACATGAAGATAATGTTTTTGGGATATTGGGTTATTGCAAAAACAGTTACTTATAGAAGCGAATTTTTTAGAGAAATGGCAAAGTAAGTTATATGCAAAGTAGGAAGATTAAACTATTTGTATAGTATTTTAAAAACTATAACGCCTCTGAGCCTGCACCGAGACATCTGCTCGCTCTGTGTGTTCTGTCGGCTCTATAATGAGGAGTGCTCTATAGGTGTGTTTTTTAAAAACTATAACGCCTCTGAGCCTGCACCGAGACATCTGCTCGCTCTGTGTGTTCTGTCGGCTCTATAATGAGGAGTGCTCTATAGGTGTGTTTTTTAAAAACTATAACGCCTCTGAGCCTGCACCGAGACATCTGCTCGCTCTGTGTGTTCTGTCGGCTCTATAATGAGGAGTGCTCTATAGGTGTGTTTTTTAAAAACTATAACGCCTCTGAGCCTGCACCGAGACATCTGCTCGCTCTGTGTGTTCTGTCGGCTCTATAATGAGGAGTGCTCTATAGGTGTGTTTTTTAAAAACTATAACGCCTCTGAGCCTGCACCGAGACATCTGCTCGCTCTGTGTGTTCTGTCGGCTCTATAATGAGGAGTGCTCTATAGGTGTGTTTTTTTAATATTGTGCATGACAAATATGCATACGGCCCGCCTGATGGCTATTGACATCTGCAACACTAGAGGCATTGCCAATGGCGTTGCCTGCCCTGAAGAACTCTTTTTTTTAATTTGTTGCTGCTCATTTTGTAATTTAGCGGAAACACCTCAGGACCATGCCACAAGTTGCACGTCTGGGAAAGAAAAAACTCGTAAAGCGAGCTGTTCGAGATACCCACGTGTCAATGATGTGTGGTTGAGCTCCTTTGTGTTGTCGAGAAGTGCGATGATAGAGCCTGGAAGCGGGTATGAGATTCAACAGCTCCTCAGAGCACTCCCCATTATAGAGCCGATAGAACACACAGAGCGAGCCGATGTCTCGGCACAGGCTCAGAAATTTTTAAATACTATACAAATAGTTCAATCCCTTTCGGTAAACTTAGCTAAACTTAAAAATAAGCACGTTTAGTGAGTTGTTACATACAAGAAAAGAGATATCTTTAGGGCTGTTTAGGTCAAAGTCAAAGTCAAAAAGTATTTTATTCATTGAAATCACAAGGATCATTTTGAATCGTCTTAAAAAATAAATTTACATTTACTCCTGTTCCAACGCAACCAGACCTAGCAGAATCAGGCAACAAACACGGTCTGTTTTTCTTTTGATGATCCTTCTTACTACTAGGTGGGAACAACTAGATACTCCAATATGCTTATATAGACTCTTGTTTTATAACTATAGCTTACTTAAAATAAGACACTAGTAGACAAACGTAAACGTCCCATTCGATATTTTAACATAATATATCGCATTAATAAAAACTAAGCTACTTTAGGTGCCAGCAAGTCTCATGATCTCTTTCACCAACCAATTATGGGCCACTCAACGCATACGACAAGCGTCTGTTATATTTTCCTTACAGCCTGTTATTATGCGTTAGGTTGCTCGTAAATTAAGAATAGCTTAGTGAAAAAGGGTGTTAGTTTTTATGACAATAATATGCTATTCTAAGGTAAAAGCAACAAGACTCACCTATGTATTTACTTGTACACCACTACTAATGAACTGGATTACTTTAGATTAGTATTCGGTACAACACGATTAATATGTTATCTAAATTATTTATCATCGATGTAAAATATCAGTCTATCTTTACGACTAGCTTTACGTCATGGCTTAGATCGCCATTTAATCAATAATCATTTTCGTACTTATTTATTCAGATTACAGAGAATGCAAATTGGGGACAAATGGGAATCAACAATTCCTGTCTGTCCCTGAATGGGGACAGATTCGGGGACAACCGGGAACTACTCAAAATAACCGATACAGTAGTGTCGGTCGCGCAACGAAATATGAGCGCTCGGCGAAAGTGGTGGGGTTGATTGTGTAAAATCGCGCATTCAATATACAGACCAAAACAATTACCACTGCAAATTGAAAGTCAGCGCTCATAACTCGTTGCGCGACTTATAGTAGAGCTTTTTTGTGGTAGAGTTAATTTGGGGAAGTACTACTATCACCGAACTTATTTCTGCCGCGAAGCAGTAGCGCTCGCATTGCTGTGTTCCTATTTGAAGGGTATGGGTGCTGGTGAAATTATAGGCACATGAGACTTTTCATCTTTATGTCTCAGGGTGGCGGGCGCAGTGCAATGCCACATAGGGCGCGTCAGGTGGATATGACCTATGTGATAATGCATTGTTAAAGGCAGAGGTTACCGCTTAACATCAGGTGGACCAACTGCTTGTTCTGCCATTCATTAAAAAAAAACTTATATGTTAAGTCAGCGAAACTTTATGTTATAGTTTATCTTATCTTTGGTCTTTATCTTTAGATCGTTTGTAACGGTTTTTATGTAGCTCAACAATCCCTTCTAACACTACTGAAATAAATGATGATGATGTTTGGATATTTGACGTACTCTCACGCCATAGACTGGGCCAATTTTGATGAAATTTTGCACCCAGATAATTTTTAATGTAACATTTGAAAAAAGTACAGAATATTTAATCCAATATTCGGTTTCCTCGGGAAAATAACGCGGGTGAACCCACGCGTGATAGTAGTATAATAAATAATGTAATTGTACCGTAAAATTATGATGTTTAATACTTTTACTCTCATACAAACAAAATATTTTTTCATTATTTGTATAAACCAAATGATTATCGGATTACTCGAATAATCTCGATGAAAAATTAAGATGTCTAGGTAAAATACCTAGAGCTGATGGAATTGCTTTAATCATTATTAATAATCATTTTGACAACCTCTGTGGCGCGGCGGGCGAAAGTTCACCTGCGACACAGGAGGTTGCGGTTTTGATTCCCGCCTCAGCACAAATATTTGTACGATCTGCAGATTTTTTTAGGGTGTTCTGGGTATTTAATAAAATATCTATCTATGTAATGTATTGTATTTGACGACCTCTGTGGCGCGGCTGGCGATGGTTCGCCTGCGTCGCAGGAGGTTGCGGGTTCGATTCCCGCCTCGGAACAAATAATTTGTGCGATCTGCAGATATTTGTTCCGGGTGTTCTGGGTGTTTTCTATGTATAATAAAAAATATCTATTTATGTAATGTATTGTATTATGTATATCAGTTACCTAGTATACCCATAACACAAGCTCTGGCTTAGCTAGGGGCTAGATAATGTTGTGTGAACTTGTCCAGCATTTTTTTTATTTTTTATTTACCTAAGTATCTATCCATTTATCGCTATCCCACGTGATTACGGTAATGTCCTTCATGATGATTCATGGCGGAAGTGTACTTATGAATTCATGGCGGTTTCGCAGACATCAATTCGCGGCGGGAGGTGTCATGGCGAAAAACACATTTAAGAGATGAATTTACCTGGAACTAGTTGAACCCGCTGTCGCCATCTTTAAGTCTTGATCCGTTATTTACGTGATATTTTTAGGTTTTGTTAAATTCTGAAACATTAATAATACATTACTGCCACGCTCTGTAACTCAAGTGGTGAATAGAATGCAATATAACATTATTTATTGAAATAGAAGAAAACATTAACATTAATTAAGCTAAACTAATTAGGCTATTATGACATCAGTCCTCGTCATTTATAGGATGACATGTAACAGAGAATAATACTTTATAATTTTTCTTGGATGAATTTTTAAACAATAAATATTAATTTATTAAATTTTTACTCAATTGAATAGAGTCGAAATCAATAATATACAGTACGTAATACCAATGAATGATAATTATTAATAATAGTATCATTAAACTTATCAATAAATATCTGCTGTAAAGAGGTATACCCAGTAATATTAAAATAATTGACTGAGATAAATAATACCTACCAAAGGATACAATACACATAGTTAACTCTACTCTAAAAAGGCATAATTACTCGTAGTTTTCATATAACATCAGCGATGGTAGCCTAACGGTTCAATAGTGCAATTCAGAATCCAACGATACCGGGTTCGATCCTAGGCTCCGCACCAATGACTTTTCTAAGTTACGTGCGGATTTCCATCGCTCTGTGCTTCGGAGGGCACGTTAAGCTGTCGGTCCCGGCTGTTATTGATTAATAGCAGTCGATAAGCCATGTCAGAGGCCCTCGGGCGGCTTGACAAACTCCGACACCAGAGGCCAGCACTACCTCATACGAAACGAAACGAAATATAACATCAGAATTACAGTAAATCCCTTCTCCCATTACGATCGTCGTCGTTTCGTATGAGGTAGGTAGTGCTGGCCTCTGGTGTCAGAGTTTGTCAAGCCGCCCGAGGGCCTCTGACATGGCTTATCGACTGCTATTAATCAATAACAGCCGGGACCGACAGCTTAACGTGCCCTCCGAAGCACAGAGCGATGGAAATCCGCACATAACTTAGAAAAGTCATTGGTGCGGAGCCTAGCATCGAACCCGGTATCGTTGGATTCTGAGTTGCACTATTGAACCGTTAGGGTACCATCGCCCAATACGATACGCATAGGCGATTCAAGTATCCTGCAAGTCTAGGAGACTAGTCGCCGCCTAGTATCTCACATACATTTGAATGCAGGCTCGCACACTACACTACTGGTATCCTACGCGTCCGCGACTGGTATCGCACGACTCGCCGTGTTGGTCGCTTGTGCGTCAAGTCAGTTGCGCGCTTGATCGTCTCGACAAGATGGCAACGGAGCAAGAAATAAATATTAAGTTTGTACAAGAAGTTGAAAAACATGCTTGTATACATAGCTACAAATTACCGGAATACATGCGGAAAATACAATAGATAGGAGTAGGGCAGAAATTGGGAATATAAAATTTATGTTTCTTCCAATATGTATAAATGAATCCAGTATTTTCTACTCATGCGTTGACGCCTTCTGTTTCTATAAAACAGAAAAACTGCAAGTTTTTATTTTTAATTTTTTTAACATTGATAGACCTTTGTTTGAACACGAGCGGTGAAAGAAAGGTTGTTGAAGCAAGTGACATAGACTTTGACATCCATCTAGTAATTATTTTAATTTCCAATAGGTAATTGTTTTAATTTTGTTGTCATTTTTATGATATAACTTTAGTAGGTAATTAAGTAGACTTGATTGAATTAGTGCATGCTTTACTACATATACATTTTTCCTGATCTGTCTTAATATAACAAATGTTTGTACGCTGAAATGCAGAGTCCAGCGATACCATACTCACCATACCTAACCTACCAACCTACTACCTGGATTCACAAACAATAAATGATTTATGATTTTATGATTTATGCTTCTTCGTCACTGGAATTGCTCGACATAACGTCCGTCCACGATAAACGAGTTTGCACAAATGATGAATTTTTATTAGCATAATATGCGAGCGTCGGGTAGCGAACAAATTGAGATGGCCCCCCCCTGTGTGTTGTTCTCTGTTCTATGCATGGACTCCGCTCTCTGGCTCGCCCGGACTCTGCTCTGCTCTCTATCTATATATATGGGCTTATCTTGGACTAGCTAGACTAGCTAGGTCTAGGTCTATGTAGCGCTGACACGCTATATGGCAAGCTGTGGCAAGCTCGCTCGCGCGCGAGTCCTTCCTTCCTTGCTCTGCGTATGTGTGTTAATAGCACCCAACAATAAATGTCGAGTCTGCTCTACTTATCCAATGCAAAAATGCATGACATGTATATCTGTCTGCATTGTCCAACACCATGTATAATGTATTCAGGCCGATGAAAGCCTGGAGTCTCATACACTTCTATGTATGTTTAAGAGTATAGCAAGTAGTAATACATATGCCAACCAACTGTATTGATTTAATCAGTGTGCAATAAATATTTATAGGCCAACTTGTTTCAATTCTAATCAAGAGTTAGGTATCTCAGATCATCAACTTCTCAACATCACTGCTGCTGACTCCATTCAAGTTTCAGGCATAGCTGTCTTATAGGGTACAGTCACCTTATCTCTTTCAGGGATCAAAGTTTTTTAGCGGAACGCCTTAGGGCCAATTCCGCAAACTTAACAAGCGAGTTAAATTCATTAACAATTAAAGGTACTTAGTCCTGGGTTAGTCTAGAAACAAGGTGTGTTCTGGCTTAAGCCTAGTTGAGATAAATCTGTATTTAATGTTGGCTGGTAAAGTATTACTGATTTACCTACCTATGAGTTAATGGGACGATGTAGGAAGGTTTCAATAAATTTCTGTTAGCGAATTCATGTGGTTTTGTATTTTTAGAACTCGCAAAAAAGTCTAACGAAACACTCGATTAATTAGATTAAGTCTTACTGATAAGCAAGATCTTAAACCCTTGATTTAGTTCCTAACCCATCCTATGAGGAGGTTAAAATGAATCAAGGACAAATAAAAAATCCCCCTCGGGTTGATTAAAGCTAGCTTAGTCTAGGTACAACTAACACCTTAATGTATTAGAAATTCCGCTTCAAACAATTGGTAAGTCCAAATCAATTGTCGTCTCACCCCTGTACCATAGCTAGTACATAATTACACGTTGTAATTATGTGCTTTTGGCTAGAACAGTATCGTTGAATTAGTCAGATGCTAATTACCCATAATGCATATTTCAGTCCTGTATATTTATATACAGAGCGTCACGTCGTCTGGTCAGCGAGCTAGATTAATCTGCGAGTTATCAAAATGCGATGCATTTAGATACCTTTATGCGGATTTTTAGGCTCCGAGTCAGGTCACCTGTAGGGTCTAGAAATCTATATCGATATCTAGGTTATAGAAGACACATTATTTAATTATAGATAAGACTTAACTTAAGTATTCCAGTATCTGCACTCGTTCCGAATTTAAAACCATACTTTTGTATGTATTAAGAACTGCTTGTGTTATTAACTTTGAACTTGGATAATGTTTATTCACAAGACTTATTTTAACGGATTGGCGTTTTTGCTAAAATCGTCCAATCAGTATTTCTTTATGCACAATTTATCAATTAAATGTTGAGTTTATTTTTAAATCCAAGCTTCAAATGTATCGACCATTCAGTCTCGTAGCCAAAATTCGAGTGAGTTAAAAATCTCTAATAATTACATATTTGAACACAATACTATCGCTTATTATATAATCGCTCTTAATATCTATGCCATAAGGTTCCGTTTTCATCGTGTACGTGGTGTCCTAATTCATGTAAGGGCTTGCTTCCCACGGGTGCGAGCGAGGTAGTTGCCATAGCAGCTTTGCCCCGTTAGACCGAAACGAGACACCTTCTCCTTTCACCAACACTGAAATCAACAAATTTACAAAGTAGCTTCTATTTCGAACCTTATATGCTCAGCACAGGATTCCCCTTAGTTTTAACAGATCCTGTGGAATTTGGCAAAGCATATACTTCTGTGCTTAAGTTTCTTTTCGATATTCCAAGAACCCTCGCTCTCAGAATATGGTGTAACTAGGTACTTCAAAAGTATTGCCAGATGATGCAACATACATGGGAACCAGGATTCCATCACATTCCTCTCCCTGAAGACATTTAAAGTTGTAAGCAACTATATATTTCTTCGATATCTGATATGACTCCTTTAGGAAATTTCTATTCCATCAGCTCCCTTATGCCTATGTTTAAAAGATTCCAACAAGAAAAAAATTATTCAACTTTTCATCTTAAAGTAAATGTCCAATACGAAAACTTTCGTTTTTCAACAGTAGATTCCATTATCAACTTCATCATCATCATCATCACCATCAAGTCACGTCTGGTTTTGTAGAGGCCCTCGATTCTTATGTAATCGCTAACGCTTATTAGCTTGCATTATCACAATCATCATCATCAAAATGTAGAGGTCCTCGATTTTTCGTAATAACTTATCAGTCATCGTTCAGGATACCATTTCACCTATAATCATCATCATCAAAATGTAGAGGTCCTCGATTTTTTGTAATAACTTATCAGTCATCGTCCAGGATACCATTTCACCTATAATCATCATCATCAAAATGTAGAGGTCCTCGATTTTTTTTTCGTAATTGCTTACGCTTATTCGTTTGCATCCACCATAATCGTCATCATTACGTAATTGCTTACGCTTATTCACACTACTGACGGTGTGAAGATAAATGTGTCTCCTTCATACATTTAAACATACTATTACCATAGCTGAAAACACTATATTTGCATGCAAATACATTTTTAAATTTGTAGAACATTTAAAACCAATCAATCCATTGTTGCTTCTTTATTCCGTCCGAATAAACACCACCTTTATCTATCAACCTTGGAATAAATAATTACACGTTATTCATATGAGTAAAATATACATCATTTTAAAATTCGTTAACAGCAGGCTCGAAGCTTCACCTAAAAAAACTTGGGTTCGCAGGTATCCGTCCTCGCGACGCCTCACAAACCTTTTTTTTTTCGTCTGTGGAATGTGTGTCTCTGTGTTAATTCTTACAATTATATATTCGATTTTTATTTAATGTTATATTGGCTTCCTCCTCGTAACCTTATGAATAGTGTAGGTTTTACATGAATCAATCAATCATGTCACTGGTTCTTTCGTGGTAAACTGCATTATAACTTTCACCATCGTCGAAATGGTAACTTTCATCCTTTGAAAGTGAAACTATTGTCCCTCTTTTATGAGTCGACCCGCATACCTCGGTTTTTATTACTTATTTGGTATTATTATAAGTTTAGGTCCCATTTCGGAATGAGGTGCATTTAAACCGTTGTTTGTCAGAGAGTAAGTTACGAATTTATTAATTTTAATTTATATTCGTTGGTACATCAAGTCTTATTATATTGTCTTTTTAGAAATTGCCTTATAGCGACCTTGTCTCCTCATTGCTCTACGACTCATTTTAGAAACTCCCTTGAGTTTAGACTGCGTTGATGGACTTTCGTATGCATTCAGATCATTCAGAACTCCGTGATGTTCACTTCTTACATTTTGTTCTATATTTCTAAGGAACGTAGCTGCCTTAAATATAGTGACCTCTTCCAAACTAGCAAACCAAAGTCGTTGAATTTCAACAGAAAAGTGTCTCATAACACAATTCACTTTTTCACGCTCAGTCATGGCTATCGTTAGTAAATATACTTTATCAATTTGATCCGCAAAATGTTCACTCATAGACATTTCTTTACTTTCATCATAAACGCCATTTATTAATTTATTTCTAGCAATTTCCTGGTGTGATTCCGCCCAGTAATTAAAACGAAAATCAACTTCAAAGTCATCAAACGATTTCCACGAATCACTAAATAACTCCAATATTGTAAGTGCAGGCCCAGTTAAACAGCTTAAAACAACCTGTACTGTGTCTTGTGCGTTCAACTTAATATAATTTTTCAATCGTTTTAAAATCTCATCGGAGTGACCTGTCCTTTACCGTTAAACATCGGCTTAGCATTCGTTGGTCGTATGACACATACGTTGTTTGACCTATTTAAGGTTTCTCCTTCAATTATTTCCATACGTTTTAATATCTCATCAAACTTTCTTTCCAATAACAAAATACTTGCATTCACGTCTTGCTGTGTATTTTGACTCCTATTATTAATAGTGCGTGTCGATTTCGCGTGGTCTTTAAGTGTCTCTCGACTTTCTATCTGTTTCTTATCTCTCGGTTCGGCCCCAGCCATTAAACTATTCGCCTGCCTTCGCATCTGCCTACTCGCAACCCGTCCTGACATTATTATCCTAAAATTAACACGCAATAACTAAATATTCTACTAGATACCTATCCAATACCTACTTATAACTAATTTAGTAATATTCTTAATAATAAAATATCTTAACACCAAGACATTACCTAAAACCATTAACTAAAATTTAACCTAACTGTAACCCCTAAAAACCCCTGATATATTTTAGCCTGTGGAATGACACAAAAACACAATAAATACAATTTATATTACTGTCCGCTTTGCATCCGGTTGTAAAGATATTCGCCTCTCCCAGATTTCTAAACGAAGCATGTGGCTGTAGTTTTTTTTTTTCTTTCTATTTGTAAGAAACAATCCCTTTTGTTTTTATTGCCTTTTAAAATAACATGGTATTCGGAATTTATTTGGAACTTGCAATAAAAGTATTGTCGGCTTATTTGTCCGAAAAACCTTACCAACAAAATATATGAACAATAAAATCTTTGGACAATGGGTTTTGCCAAAAGGTTTTGCCTTTGTTACTTCTTTGGTAAACATATTTAAATGATCGTCTAAGTTGGTTCATTTTAAATTGACATGTGTTTAAAATGATTATGAATTCTACGTTGTGTTTTGAATTTGAATGAATTAAATTTAAGTAACTCAGATAATTTTTCTAGTGGTTAAAGCCTTATGCAATAACCTATTGACTAGATCCTCGGTCAAGGCAACACATGAGATGGCCCCCCCCTGTGCTGTTGTTCTCTGTTCTATGCATGGACTCCGCTCTCTGGCTCGCCCGGACTCTGCTCTGCTCTCTATCTATATATATGGGCTTATCTTGGACTAGCTAGACTAGCTAGGTCTAGGTCTATGTAGCGCTGACACGCTATATGGCAAGCTGTGGCAAGCTCGCTCGCGCGCGAGTCCTTCCTTCCTTGCTCTGCGTATGTGTGTTAATAGCACCCAACAATAAATGTCGAGTCTGCTCTACTTATCCAATGCAAAAATGCATGACATGTATATCTGTCTGCATTGTCCAACACCATGTATAATGTATTCAGGCCGATGAAAGCCTGGAGTCTCATACACTTCTATGTATGTTTAAGAGTATAGCAAGTAGTAATACATATGCCAACCAACTGTATTGATTTAATCAGTGTGCAATAAATATTTATAGGCCAACTTGTTTCAATTCTAATCAAGAGTTAGGTATCTCAGATCATCAACTTCTCAACATCACTGCTGCTGACTCCATTCAAGTTTCAGGCATAGCTGTCTTATAGGGTACAGTCACCTTATCTCTTTCAGGGATCAAAGTTTTTTAGCGGAACGCCTTAGGGCCAATTCCGCAAACTTAACAAGCGAGTTAAATTCATTAACAATTAAAGGTACTTAGTCCTGGGTTAGTCTAGAAACAAGGTGTGTTCTGGCTTAAGCCTAGTTGAGATAAATCTGTATTTAATGTTGGCTGGTAAAGTATTACTGATTTACCTACCTATGAGTTAATGGGACGATGTAGGAAGGTTTCAATAAATTTCTGTTAGCGAATTCATGTGGTTTTGTATTTTTAGAACTCGCAAAAAAGTCTAACGAAACACTCGATTAATTAGATTAAGTCTTACTGATAAGCAAGATCTTAAACCCTTGATTTAGTTCCTAACCCATCCTATGAGGAGGTTAAAATGAATCAAGGACAAATAAAAAATCCCCCTCGGGTTGATTAAAGCTAGCTTAGTCTAGGTACAACTAACACCTTAATGTATTAGAAATTCCGCTTCAAACAATTGGTAAGTCCAAATCAATTGTCGTCTCACCCCTGTACCATAGCTAGTACATAATTACACGTTGTAATTATGTGCTTTTGGCTAGAACAGTATCGTTGAATTAGTCAGATGCTAATTACCCATAATGCATATTTCAGTCCTGTATATTTATATACAGAGCGTCACGTCGTCTGGTCAGCGAGCTAGATTAATCTGCGAGTTATCAAAATGCGATGCATTTAGATACCTTTATGCGGATTTTTAGGCTCCGAGTCAGGTCACCTGTAGGGTCTAGAAATCTATATCGATATCTAGGTTATAGAAGACACATTATTTAATTATAGATAAGACTTAACTTAAGTATTCCAGTATCTGCACTCGTTCCGAATTTAAAACCATACTTTTGTATGTATTAAGAACTGCTTGTGTTATTAACTTTGAACTTGGATAATGTTTATTCACAAGACTTATTTTAACGGATTGGCGTTTTTGCTAAAATCGTCCAATCAGTATTTCTTTATGCACAATTTATCAATTAAATGTTGAGTTTATTTTTAAATCCAAGCTTCAAATGTATCGACCATTCAGTCTCGTAGCCAAAATTCGAGTGAGTTAAAAATCTCTAATAATTACATATTTGAACACAATACTATCGCTTATTATATAATCGCTCTTAATATCTATGCCATAAGGTTCCGTTTTCATCGTGTACGTGGTGTCCTAATTCATGTAAGGGCTTGCTTCCCACGGGTGCGAGCGAGGTAGTTGCCATAGCAGCTTTGCCCCGTTAGACCGAAACGAGACACCTTCTCCTTTCACCAACACTGAAATCAACAAATTTACAAAGTAGCTTCTATTTCGAACCTTATATGCTCAGCACAGGATTCCCCTTAGTTTTAACAGATCCTGTGGAATTTGGCAAAGCATATACTTCTGTGCTTAAGTTTCTTTTCGATATTCCAAGAACCCTCGCTCTCAGAATATGGTGTAACTAGGTACTTCAAAAGTATTGCCAGATGATGCAACATACATGGGAACCAGGATTCCATCACAAAATATCCAACTAGTATTATACTCGAGTATCGTATCCTACAAGTATCGTAATGGGAAAATGGCCTCTAACTGGTCTCATTAGATAAATATTCATTTACAGTGCGTCCGATCCGAATCCAATCCGAATCCGAGAAAATACGGTCCAGAGTACTCGTAGAACTAGGTATCTGTATGGTTCCGTCATCAGAAATCGGATCTAGTGCGTAAACCATACCAAATACCATACGGCGCGTAGTTCGAACCGTAAAAAAACCTTACTAATTTTTTAAAATAACCCTTTCAACTTATAAACTAATTTGCCTTAATTTACTTATTTTTTTTTTTTTTTTGTTTCAATGTTTGAGATTCTGATTTTTTTAATTCAAAAATTCGTTTATCTGCCACCCTACTTTCAGTACACCATATAAAACAATAATAGTACAGTATAGTTCAAAAGAGGTAAAGAGAGGTGTATATAAATAAATAAATAAATAAATAATGCTGGACAGTTCACACAACATTATCTAGCCCCAAGCTAAGCAGAGCTTGTGTTATGGGTACTAGATAACTGATATACTTAATACAATATATTGTATAGATAGATATTTTTTATTATACATAGAAAATACCCAGAACACCCTGAACAGATATCTGCGATCGCACAAATATTTGTTCCGAGGCGGGAATCGAACCCGCAACCTCCTGCGTCGCAGCCCAAGCTTCGCCCGCGGCGCCACAGAGGTCGTCATATGGGCTTTATCGTAGCGAAGCACGTGTATATTCTGGTGGTTATTAATAAAATTGCTTGGATAAAAATAAATAAACAAGTAGAAGAGGTAAAAAACTATTAAAACTATTATTATTATTACCTCACTCATTTATTCAAAATCTAGTAAATATATTTTTCACTATAAAGGAATACTATCTACAATAAATAAATAATATAAAAAACAAATATATCTAAACGGGGAACAACCGACCGCGGAGCAATGCCCAAACGGTCGGGGGCTAGGGCTGCAGAGACAGGAATCTCCTGACTATGCGTGCAGAGTCCAGGAGTACCGCCTTCTGAATCTGTCCCTTGATCCAACTATTAAGCGAGAGCTTCTTAAAGTATTGGTCGAAGCTCTTCGCTTTCAGTCTTTCCACTGAAACGACTATCGGGACGATAATTATTATTATTATTATTGTTCAATTTACAAAACTATGTCTCACTGAAAGTAACCTATAGGTAACTTTCGTGTCCCAGAAAGGCAGTAAATTATTGTAATAAAACAGACCAAAAGCAATGTTTCAAAACTGTATCTTGTCTGATTTAAATAACAAGATTGGGTAAGTTTAATAACAAATGTAATTTGTTCTGTCTGTTTGTATAGAGAGTGCTCCAGTTCCACATATCGCTGTGGTTACACTATAAGTTTAAGCATAAAAGTTAAGCATAAGCATAAGATAAGCATAAGTTTTACCATAGACGACCTCTGTGGCGCGGCGGGCGACGGTTGGCCTGCGACGCAGGAGGTTGCGGGTTCGATTCCCGCCTCGGAACAAATATTTGTGCTATCGCAGATATTTTTTCAGGGTGTTCTGGGTATTTTATATGTATAATAAAAAATATCTATCTATGTAATATATATTGTATTAAGTATATCAGTTATCTAGTACCCATAACACAAGCTCTGCTTAGCTTGGGGCTAGATAATGTTGTGTGAACTGTCCAGCATTATTATTATTATTATTATTATCTCACTTATTTATTCTAAATCTCGTAAAAAAAAATATATTTTTCACTATAAAGGAATACTATCTACAAAAAATAAATAGTATAAAAAACATTATAGTAAAAAATATAAATCTAAACGGGGAACCACCGACCGCGGAGCGAGGCCCAAACGGTCGGAGGCTAGGGCTGCAGAGAGAGGAACCTCCTGACTATGCGTGCCGAGTCCAGGAGTACCGCCTTCTGAATCTGATTATTATACCACACATTTATTAAAAATCTCGTAAAAAAATATATTCTTCACTATAAAGCAATACTATCTATAAAAAAATAAATAGTAAAAAACATTATATATATGTTTAGCCCCTCTCCATCCAAAGGTTGTCTGGAAGAGATTGATTCTAAGTGATAAGACCGCCCATTGTATGTGCGTTTAGTTTTTGTTTAATTGTTGTGTGTTTATTTTAACTAGTTTGTAAGGTGTGCAATAAATTATTTTATCTACACTCAAATCGAAAAATTTGAATTACGAATTCAAAGACGGTTCTATACAGACGCACTTTATAGACGTATATACATAAAATTAAGAATAAAACTCATTATAGTACCGCCAACTGTATCATAAAACTCATTATAGTACCGCTATCTTTTTTTATTAATTCATTAAACTAGTCTATGGTTATAGCCTGAATATGAAAAAAAAGGCGCACGCATGCGCAGTTCGAACTGTGAAAAAATGGCGCACGCATGCGTAGTTTGAACTTAATTTCCCGCGCTTCCCATACATTTTTTTGCCGATCGTGTTTTTCTTTGTTTTATTTCAATTTTTCCTATGAGTGAAGATAAAGTAGTGTATAAAACTTTATATAACTTAGGTATTAAAACACTCGAGTCAACCTATTATCACAGACTCTCGTGTTTTAATACCCCTTCTTATATGACAGTTGCATAAGCTACTATTCATTCATTCATTCATTACACGTTGAATAAAAGTTGATTTACTGCCAAAGCAGCGATGCAACTTGGCAACAGCTTCAATAATACATACATATATACATGTCTATGTACACTCCTTTTCCCCGAAGGAGGGTAGGCAGAGCCTCAATGGGCCTCTTTTCAGTGGGTTGCACCATCGTGGAATATAGACGTGACAAGTGGTGAGCTCATCGCCGCCATTTCTCCCCACGAGTGACTCGGCTAACGCTTTATGTAGTGTATGTATACGTATACTTTTATTTATTTATTTGATCTACGCCACCGTCCTTTATCATCCTCGTCAATTCCAGTCCATCCCGAGGTTGTCTGGAAGAGATTGCTCTCAGCGATAAGATCGCCCATTGAACTTGCATACTTTATTTTTATTTTTATGTGTTAGTTTTTATGTGGTGTGCAATAAAGTGGTATCTATCTATCTAGCACTTCACTTGGCATATTTGGGCAAACATTTGATTTATTTTGTCAAGCTAAGTAGTACCATGTATGGTTGGACCATGTGTCCAACCATACATGGTACTACTGGTAATGGGTAACGCAAACTTTTTTTTTTGTTTTTTTTTTTTTATATACTACGTGAATGACGTAACAAGCAGATGGCCCCACCTGATGTTAAGCTGTAACCTCTGCCTATGAACAGTGCATTACCTCATAGATCACGTCCACCTAGGACGCGCCCTATGTGGCATTGCACTGCGCCCGCCACCCTGAGACATAAAGATGAAAAGTCTCATGTGCCTGTAATTTCACCGGTACCCTTACCCTTCAAACCGGAACACAGCAATGCGAGCACTACTGCTTTGCGTCAGAAATAGGTATTTGCGCCAGTACACCAAGTGAAGTGCCGCCAATATGTAATACAGACAGATATTTTAATAAGGGGATAATTACAGATCATTGTCTCTTACAACTGAAAAAACCTCTAAAATCTCCTGAAACTCTCAAACGTGAAAGATATTAAAATGCAGAGCAAAAACAAAACCTTTTTGCGTCTTTAGCCTCCTCAAACGTGGGCTTAAAATCTTAGAGCAACATTCCCCGAGCTTAGTAGATATTCATGGGCCATTTCGTGTCATTCATAACGCAGGATTAGGGTCAAATAGACCACAGACAGCTACTTTAATATTAATAAGTCATAGACGTGTATTGTGATTTTTAACCCCCGACGCAAAAACGACGGGGTGTTATAAGTTTGACGTGTCTGTGTGTGTGTGTGTGTGTGAGAGAGAGTGTGTGTGTAGGTGTGTGTGTGTGTGTGTGTGCGTGTGTGTGTGTGTGTGCGTGTGTGTCTGTCCCATCGTAGCTCCCGAACGGATGAACCGATTTCGTTTTTTTGTTTTGTTTGAATGGTGAATTTGTCGGGAGTATTCTTAGCTATGTTTGATCAAAATCGGTAAAACCGTTTCATTGCGTTGGGGGTTTTTCTAATTTTAACAAAATTAATTACTTGTATTATTATATTTTAAGTAAAATCCAATTGCAAAATGGAAATTACCTAGTTTTATTACAAAAAGTCAATTTTATGACCAATAGAATTGAAATGTATTTTTTCACCTTGATATACCTTTGTTTGACCACGATCTCACCTGTTGGTAAGTGGCGATGTGGCCGAAGATAGAGCACAAAGGTACACACATACAAACATACATTTTAACACCAATTGTAATCAAACTGGGTAATTGCCATTTTGCAATTAGTTTTTACTTAAAATAAAACACTTAACGCACGCACGCGCTTAAACACTCGTGGTCAAACAAAGGTCTATCATTGTAAAAAAAAAACAAAAAAAAAACTACTTAATAATTAATTATGTATTCACACCGTCATTGGTTCCTGAAAGCTTGTCTTGGAAACGGGTTTGGACTAACCACCAAGTATTTTTTTAGTTTTTATTCATTTATTGATCTTATGACTATTATAGCGAGCACCTCCAAATGTTTACAAACGCGCCGGTCGGATCGTCTTCGACAAAGAGATTTGCGTGCTAATATAGTCTAAAGCTCACCTCTTTACAGAGCGCATGTGTTTGTCGGTAACCAAGATATGTAACTAGCCTAAAATACTTAATAAAAGATTATGTCTGACAGAGTATTTAAATTCAGACCCTATAACTGGCAGCCTAACGTGGAGCTGAATCGTGGACTTTCACTGCAGAACTTTCGCGAGTGTACCTACTCAGTGCCTACCGGAATAGTGAAGATAGTGAAATAATTCCTACTTAGTGACTACCTATTTTCGTGTGGAATCTGTCGCGAGAGTACCTCTGTGTCATTGTTAGCAACAGTGAAACGTGAAGTCCTGGCTTGTCGAGAAGTTACATACCTACTGTGTTTTGCGTACCTGGTATTCCGTGGAATTGTGCGTAGCAACAAGGTTTTGTGGCAGGTATTTCGTTATTACCTGAACCTAGTGTACATTATGGACCCGGGAATTAACCGTAAAGTGCGTACGCGGCGCTCGTGTTGTGAGGTCACACCGCGCGTTAATAAGTACTAGACTGAATCGTGCCCTAAGGGAGCCCCTGGTTTGTTTATTTATGCATTCCAGTGTTAGTGTACGAGTGCGGGATGTAAGAGGACACTGATGTCTTTTGGTGACGGGTTCTTTGTGTAGCGTATCGTGCGTTGTTATCAGTTTTGTTCCTAGGTATTATTATATACCTAGACTGAGTGCAGATACGAACCTGTAGTTTTTTTTATTGACTGTACGGGGTTGTGTAGCGTATCGTGCGTAGTTATCAGTTTGTTCCTAGGTATTATATACCTAGACTGAGTGCAGATACGAACCCATAGTGGTAGTTATTGACTGTGTACAGCGTTGTGCGTATCGTACGTAATAAGTACGGACTATTTTGAGAGTGCTTGGACCTGAGAAGTGGCGTAGATCTAAAAACGATTTTATCGTTATCTGCGAACTTTAGTTAACTAGGTTGGGACTCTGACAGTGCGTAGATTTGTTAGTGCGATTTATTCGTTATCTGCGAGTGTTCACTGAGTGTCTAGGTTCGAACTTAGGTATCCTAGTAATACCTACCTAGACTTGGAAAATATTGGACAGTGTTTTATGGAATTGTGTAGAACTTTGGGTTTTGGACTACATTTAATTATTTTAACATAAAGACTGTGTTATTCTTAGCAGTTTGAGTTACGTACGGACAGAATAGATTTTGTTTTGTGACAAGGACGCTTTTGCGACAATTTCGTGTTTATCTATTTTTCGTGTTTCGTGTTGTGACTTTTATCATGAAAATGAAAGAGTTTCGTAACTTTTGCGCCTAAGTGAACATTATTCATTAGTATTTAGTGCGTTTAGTGCTTTGTTTAGCCTAGGTATACCTACCTGGCTAGCACTAAGTTGAACTGGTTGGTGTTTGTTTCGGTGTCTGTGTTCGAGAACTGTGAACGATAATGGTGCTAACGAGATCGCGAGCCGCGAGCCCAGCTTCCGCTGGCAGTTCGGTTCAAGAACCGCCAGCGCCCGAGCTGGCGAGCAATCCGCCTGGCGCTGACAGCGCCGGCGCATTTGCTGGTGCCTCTGTGGCCAGCATTCCTGTCGCCGCGCAGGCGTCTCCGCCGCATTCGCAGCCTACTGCTGCTGGGGTAGCAGCTGCTCCAGTCGTGATGACGACTGATCAATTACTGCTGCTGATTAACAGGCTAAGTCACCCTGTTCCTGTAAGTACACCTACACCTACCTATTCTGGGAATTTTGCGAAATGTACTGCGCGCTTTGATGGAGGAACCTCTACAGCCTCCATTGGGGTTGAAGCCTTTATAGATGCAGTTGAAACATACAAAACCTGTCTCAACGTCGATGATGGTAATGCTCTTCGTGGATTGTCCATGTTACTGACGGGGTTGGCCGCTACATGGTGGCAGGGCGTTAAAGATACGACCCCGACATGGAAAGCAGCTTTAGAAGCGTTGAAACAAACTTTTGGGTCACGTTTACCCCCACATAAACTTTATCGGAAGATATTTGAACGAGAGCAGAGAGTGGATGAGGCAATTGATTTATTTCTTTGCCATATTCGAGCGTTATTTGCCCAGCTGCCTGCATCGACTCTTACCGAAGCTATTCAGCTGGATATGACCTATGGATTACTACATAGACGCTTACGGGAAAAAATCTCGCGCTCTAGTTTTACAACATTCGCAGAGCTTCTAGTGGAAGCGCGACGCACGGAAGATATCCTAGATGAGAATAAGACGCGAGCAATTTTTACGGCTATCGATACGAAACCGGTGATATCTCCTTCTACAAGTCAACGTGTACAGGCTACGCCAACGAATAGTACAGGCCGACATAGGCCTCAGTGCCATTATTGTAAGCAGTACGGCCATGTTCGAGATGCGTGCCCGCGACTCACTAAGCCTAAGACGGCTAGCGCGGAGGATGGAACTAAAATACCGCCGGCAGTCACATGCTTCGGGTGTGGAGCGCCAGGAGTGATTAGATCGAACTGCCCCAAGTGTAAAGAGAAAAAATTTGTAGTGACGTCTAGCTCGTTTCAATCGGTTTCCGCGAGTACAGACTACATAGATTCGCGTGATAGGCCAGTGTTAAGTGTCGAAATCAACGGTGCCGTGGGCAAAGTGCTAGTAGACACCGGTGCTAAACATTCGGTTGGGAGTGTTAGCTTAAGAGCTCATTTAGTTAAGTCTGGTCAGGATTTTAAAAATGTATACGCTGAATTTAAGTATGCTGACGGGCGTGTTTGTGCACAATATGTAGAACTTGCGCACGTTAAGATGACGGTGCGAGGGTTAGAGTTAGGTGTAGATTTTGTCATGCTACCTAATGCAACAGAAAGTCTGTTAGGCATGAACTTTATAAAAGACTCTGGCATGGTGTTAGATTTCACTAAAAATGTTTGGTATATGAGTCACGATAAGGCGCCTCAACCTATGCTTTTTGAAAGGAAGCAATCGGAAATTATTTGTTCGTCTGTGGGTCTACGCGAGGATGAAGGAGCCCATTTGAATTCGGATGAACGGAAGCAACAGTCTGATCTCCTGAATTTCCATGAGGACATTGTTACCCCAGGGGGAGGACCGACGCAGTACGCCATACACCATATAGATACGGGTGACGCGTCGCCAATCGCTTGCCCCCTTTATAGAGTAACACCCGCCAGGAAGGAAATAATACGAAAAGAAATAGAGAAGATGTTAGAAGAAGATATAATTGAAGAGGCTGAGTCCGAGTGGGCCTCACCTGTTGTCTTGGTACCGAAGAAGAATGAATTCTTCAATTTGACAGCGAATCGTACCAAGTGTGTCTTTGCTAGAGACCGGGTTACGTACCTGGGACACGTTATCTCTTCTCGTGGCATTGAAGCTGATCCAACGAAAGTAGATGCCGTGTTGAACATGAAGTCTCCAACGAACGTAAAGGAGCTGAGAACGTTCCTACAAACCAGTGCCTGGTTCCGTAAGTTCATTCCGCAGTTCTCAGATGTAGCCCGACGTTTGACGGATCTAACGAAGAAGGATCGACTGAAGTTACGCCTTTCCACTAGTCCTATTCTGCGCCAACCAAACTTCGAAGAACCGTTTGTCTTGAGAACAGATGCTAGCGCCTATGCTCTAGGAGCCGTACTAATGCAAGGGGAGTGTACAAAGGAAGAAAGGCCAATCGAATATGCCAGTAGACTGTTGACCTCCGCCGAACGAAATTATCATACTACTGAAAGAGAAGCGTTAGCGGTAGTTTGGGCATTAGTGAAGTTTAGAGGATATGTAGAGGGAACGCGTGTACGCGTAGCAACTGATCATCAGCCGTTGAAGTGGCTGTTAACCTTGAAGACACCCAGGGGTCGTTTGGCCCGTTGGGCAATGAAGATCCAGACATATGATCTAGATGTCGAATACACCCCGGGTAGAGTGAATGTAGTGGCTGATACTCTTAGTCGCCCTGTAGATATAGACCGGCCAAGCCACAGACGGGGTCGTACCTGTGACTTGGAGGGGGAGTGTATAGCGAGCACCTCCAAATGTTTACAAACGCGCCGGTCGGATCGTCTTCGACAAAGAGATTTGCGTGCTAATATAGTCTAAAGCTCACCTCTTTACAGAGCGCATGTGTTTGTCGGTAACCAAGATATGTAACTAGCCTAAAATACTTAATAAAAGATTATGTCTGACAGAGTATTTAAATTCAGACCCTATACTATGGTACTTATATACCATAGTCATAATTGTGATTAGAATAATTTTCTCAAGTAACTGTCATATTATGACAGTTACAGCAACCGGCTGGCGACCGGCACGGTAGGCAACGACAAGCCTACAAACAAGGGAAAAAAATGTTGACTTCTGAAGGCGCACCAGCAGCTCTATAACAAACTACCGTCAGATATTGAAAATGTAAACTCATTCAATGCTAAATGCATTGAATGAGACAAAACTTACGCAGTACGTTGTAGATACCTACTTTTAAAGCTAGTACCTACCTACTTATTTAAAAGATGCATATCATGCATATGCATTGAATGAGAGCCTTAATTACCTAGTTTACTTCAAATAATGTACTACCTATTTACTTACTTGAACCTCGCTTCGCTTCCTTCCGGTGGTCAATACCTCAGATTCACGGATGTTCAGAAAAGACATTAAAAAATGCAACATTGAGCCCTCTCATTGGGAGTCTCTGGCAGAAAAGCACCCGGAGTGGAGAAGGCTGGTACAGCAGAAGGTCTGGGCTTTTGAAGATGACAGAAGGCGCGATCTTCATTTAAAGCGCCACGATCTGAAAAGTAGACCGCCTTCTAACATAGTGTACCATTATGAAAATAATACCCTCACGTAAACTACTGCAAACGCACGTTTACAGCCAAAATAGGGTACGTAAGTCAGATATGCTCTTGCATGACTGATAAGTCATGCAAGAGCACACTAGCGAAGCTCTTCCGTATGAAGCAGATGAACAGTAGCCGTGGTCGAAATTGGCCTGGATGACATCATCATAAGATAAATGTTTTTGTCATGTACTCGTAAGTGACATAATCTGTCTTTTTATTACAAGCTATTAACTTGCAATGTATGTCCGTGTGGAATCTTGCAACTAAATTTTAAAGCAGTTATCCTCAAACGATTGAGCTGAAATTTGGCATACCTGTCAAGTTGCGATGACAATGCAATATTATGGTAACAGCGAGCTGATCTGATGATGGAGACGGAAGGTGGACAACGGAACTCCTCGAGGGATAATAGAAGACTGACCGTGTTTTGGCTCATTTTGATCAGCACACGGTTAGTATTACTAATTTTGTAAAAGCATGTATTGAAATTTTTTTTTTTCACAAAAAACTTATTGAGAATAAATTTCTTTAAACCACGCGCCCGTTCGATCCTATATATACCTATTTTAGAGATTAAAATAAGGTTCGAAATGTTGCGTAAGTGTTGTCGCAAAGTGTTCATCACGACATTGTCGGTCACTGCCAGCCGTTACAATCTAGGAGTAAACGTAAATAAATAATAGTTTAAAAAAACTAAAAAAAACACGCTTTTATAGCTAACCGAACTAAAAAATAGAAAAAAAAATCAATTTCAAAGAGTTTATACTACAGTAGTAGAAGATCGAACAATCAATTTTTTTTTTTTTTTTTTTAAAGCTTGGGGTTCATTTTACTACTTTTCATAACTCTCCTCTCATAGATAATTGCCAACAGAATGATTGTTACATCTACTTTATCAAGCACCCCAAGATTTTAAAAAATAAAATAGGTTGGTTGTTCGATCTTCTACTACTGTAATATAAACTCTTTGAAATTGAAAATTATTTTCTATTTTTTAGTTCGGTTAGCTATAAAAACGTGTTTTTTTTAGTTATTTTTAAACTATTATTTATTTTCCATTTTTTAGTTCGATTTATCAATTAGTTATTTGTTGACATGTGGCATTGAAATTTCTCACAAATCATTTCGCAATCTCATCATTTACTACAGAGGATCTACCAAAGAATTTATTAATCCTGGCGGTCCTAATAAGGATAACGGGAAACTGTTATCAAATTATTGCATTGTCATCGGTCCTTGATACGTATGCAAAGTTTCAAATTAATCAGACTTGTGGAAATTGGTGAAAATTATGCTCAAAGATTCCGTTACATACATACATACATACATACATACATACATACATACATAGATACAACCCAAGCTAATATAAAAGCGTGTTAAAAAAAACACTCAAAACAATCATTAGACGAATCACGTGAATCCATAAAAATATTTTAAAATTACTTCGATTTACATTCATTAGTGAAATGTTTACAGTATTAATAGCTTCCTAAATGGGTTTTTGTTTCCGAAATTAGACTGTTCTGTTGACAATCATAATGGTTTACCAATACCACAGACAAAATAATACTATACAAAATACGTTTAAATTTATAAGTGTATTTTTAAACTCTGTACGTGGAACTAAAGTGAAGTGCCGACCACGACCGCTCTGCCAAGAGTGTAACGACGAAGAAGATGGTTAAGATTATATCTATGCTCAAATAGGTACCTACTCCATTTCTAAAGAAGAGCTTTTTCGTAATCTTCTACTAGTGACTTTTTTATGTGTATTATGACAGATAAATAATACTATACGTGTTATGAAGGTAACATCAATATTATCATTATTATTAATTTTTTAATGTATTTTCTTTGTAACTTAAGGATAATCGTCTTGATTACTAAAAGCTCGGTTCACGGTAGATGGCGTGGATACTTATTGTATTACTTTTTTATTTTTTGTGCTAAATTCGGGCGTCTTTCATGTTTTATTTTATCGTTCGCGGCTAAGTTGTAGTTGTAAGAATTTAATTCAGTATGAATTTCCTTTAAACAGTCATTTGAAAGTTCAAATTACCTAGAAATAAGATCGTTCACTTTTCTGATGTAATTACACGCACGCACACATACATATTCACTGTTTTGGTTTTCATTAGATGGCGTTGTTATTGTCCAAGAGCATTGGCATGGACGTAAGATAGATGGCGTTAAATAAATAGCTTGGTATCTGTTTATAGATCGCGTTGAATAAAATTGTTAGAATGATAAAAGGTATTTCAGGGAAAAACTCGGAAAATTATTGTTTACAAGAATAAAACTTATTTTTCTAATGTCCAAAATGTACACGAATGTAAGTAACTGACCTTCATCATTGCAGTAGGTAGGTAGGTACCCATAATTATCATAGTTTGCCCCGTGAACCCATGACGGTTTTTCATTATCATCAGCCTACAGAAGTCCACTGCTGGACATGGACCTCCCCATAGAATGTCAAGACAAACGGTCTTGAGCAGCCTCCATCTACCGCCTTTCCGCAACCCCTTCTGTGGCGTGTCCGGCAAGATAGGATGTTGCATAAGAATGTTTCGTTTTACAGAAATGAACAAAAAAAAAGAAAAAAAGATTATAAATTGTTTTATATTACAACTTCTGCTTACACTAGAAATATTAGGTATACAGTAAAAAAACATCATCAATAACTAAATACATTTTGCCTTCGTTTTTTGTATTCATTGCTCGAAGATTCTGTACCCGTACCTAAATCCGAAACATCCGTAAAAGAACCAGGATCATATAGCTTTATGTCTAGCCCATTGCCACTTCAACTTGCTAATTTAGAGACCTATGTCAGTGAGCCGGTGGACTTGGATCTACAGGCTGATGTTTGTACCACCATCCATTTAGAATGCGTAGTACGAATAGATAGGTACCTACTCTAGGTAGGTACCTACTACCTATTCTACGCACGGACATTGTTCAGCTAGTCTAATATAAAACCATTTTACTGACTTCAAGCCAATGTAGACGGTTGATCATCATCATCATCAGTCTACAGAAGTCCACTGCTGGACAACGGTTTCCTCTCTAAAATGCCACGACGAACTCTCTTGAGCCTGCATCTACCAACTTTCTGCTGATTATAATATCTTTGGTGCATGGAAAGAGGGGTCTTCCTCTACCTTCATCAGGTTTGTAGGTACCACTCGAGAACCTTTATTCACATAATATGGTTGTTAGTTCTGCGAACTATAAAGCCATTTTTTTTTTTTTTTTTTTAACTTTGATAGACTTTTGTTTGACCACGATCTCACCTGTTGGTAAGTGACGATGTGGCCGAAGATGGAGCACAAAGGTCTAGAAGGAACCTATTCACTCTAGTCTTGAAGATACCCAGATTATAGTTTTCAGGAAAGACAGACGACGGTAGTGTATTCCACTCCTTAGCAGTTCGCATTATAAAGGTAGAATTGAAACGTTTAGTACGAAAAGAGGGTATACTAATGAGGTAAGGGTGGTACCAAGCCGTGCGCCTGCTCGTCCATGATGAAAAGGAGATAGTGGGATCAGATCATGAAGTTCCTGGGAGCATTCCCCAAAATGTAACCTATATATAGAAGATCGAAAGGCACGCAACCTTACGGCGGTGCTCGAGAGACTCTAGTCTCCGCCATATGTTGCCCACCTATAAGCCTGAACGCTCTGCTCTCTGAACGTTCGATCGAGTCCAAGGCAGCAAGCTGGTGTTTGGCCGAGCCAGCCATCCCAAACGTGGTAGGAGTACTTCATACCAGCCCGGACTTGTGCTTTGTACAGACTTAGAAGGCTTCATGGAGGCAGTTTTTGCCTTAGACTCGATGTAGGAGCCAAGTTGAGAGTAGGCGTGAGTGAAACGCCTAAGAGCTCGAGGTGATCTCCTATAGCTACAGGTATATCTCGGAAGACAGGAACTTGGAGAAACTTACTTTTTTCGCGGAGAAGAGACAAGCCTGCGTTTTAGAGGCGTTGAACTTGACTAGATTGGCATCACCCCAATCGGAAACAGCCTTGAGAATCAAATTCAGACGCTGCAGCATCTCATCTCTTAACTCCAGAATTTAATTCTGCCTAGCACGCGCATTGGAAACGTATCTCTCCACAACTGTGCTGTCGTCTGCATACCCAATGATACTGGGCATTAGCAGATCATTTATATGCAGCAGAAACAGTGTGGCAGGTAGCACTGACCCCTGAGGTACCCCGGCGTTTATAGCCATTTGATCCGACGAGCACCCGTCAACAACTTACTCGAATGGATCTTTCCCTCAGAAAGTCTGCGAGGCAGGCGCAGAATTGAACTGGCAGTCCGTAAGCAGGAAGCTTGTCAATAAGGCTAGCGTGCCAAACCTGTCAAAGGCCTTCGAGACGTCTAATGAAACAGCCAGTGCTTCACCATGATCTCGATGGCCTCTCTCCAAATGTGCGTGGCATACACAAGAAGGTCCCCAGTAGACCAATTTCGGCGAAATATCCTCGATCCGTCGAGGTATGCAAGGACCTTCCTATTCTGTACACGCTCCATACATTTACATAGTAGGGAGGTGACCTAGATAGGGCGGTAGTTCAAAGGGTCAGCACGACTGCCTTTCTTGGGCACAGGTTGCACGTTAGCGAGCTTCCAAGACTTGGGGACTTCACCAGTATTCAAAGAGAGGCGGAAAAGTTGCGTTAATATTGAAGACAACTCAGGTTCACAGGTTTTTAATACTACGGCCGAGATACCATCCGGACCGCTAGCTTTATTCACGTCGAGACTACGTAGCGTTTTGAGCACTTCCTTTTGCTGGATGCGAATTCTTGCATTGAAGCTTCGCACCGAGGAAGGCTGGGTGGAGTTTCGCCAGAGGCGTCAAGACGCGAAGCCTCCGCAAATTGAGTGGCAAATAAATTTGCTTTCTCAACCGCAGCGTGAGTTTGGGACCCGTCCGGTTTCAGTAGTTGGGTTTAGTGAAGGGCGGCTGAAGTTCGCTTCCACCGACTTAGCCAGAGACCAGAAAGCTTTACTTCCCGCAGGGTATGCGGCAAACTTAGCCCCCAGATAGCCAATCCGATTGAAGCGAGCCTTCTGTAACACCTTCTTGCAGGACTTGGTGGCTTTGTTATAGGCTTTCTTCATAATCCGTGCATCCGAGGTTTAACCGTTTCTTGCGTCAACGCAAGCTAGGTATGCAACACGTTTTTGCGCTTCCGCGCTAGCACACGCGGGACTAAACCATGGGCGAGCATTGCTTGCAGGTGAAGCATCGGAGAATGGAAAAAAATACTCCATTGCTCTATTTATCACCTCCGTAACGGCATCAGCACTGACCGTTGGATCACATGAAGAAAAGCAAGTTTGCCGCCAAGGATAAGAAGCGAAGAAGTGTCGCATCTCATCCCAATCTGCCGACTTGTAACACCACACTCGCCTACTACCTCTGGGCGAGGGATCGGGTGGCGAGTATGAAGATACAGACCTCACCACACAGTGATCTGATGTTCCCAAAGGAAGCATCACTGATACCGAGTGGCGATCCGGCTCGTTCGTCAGCAGAAGGTCCAGGCAGTTGGCTGTGTGGTCCTCAACGTCCAGAATTCTGGTTGCCGCATTGACGAGCTGAGTGAGATTAAAGTGAGTGCAAGTTTGCACGCCTCTCTCCCAGCATAGTCGGACAACTGGTAAGGGAACAGCCACTGTTGGTGGTGGGCGTTAAAGTCCCCCAGAATCACCAGTTGGGCATCAGGATAACGTTGCTGGGCCACATCCGCCGCTTCACTGATGTAGTTGAACAACCTGGTTGTCTCGTGGTCTTCAGAGTGACAATGATATAAACCAGCATAGATAATTTTATCTAAGCCGGTGTCCACCAAAGTACATAAAACTGAGAAATCGGGTTCATTGAATCTGCGTCTCCGTGAGGATTAAATAATAAGTGTGGCTTAGCTGTCCCTAGGTGGTGGTGGACCGGATCGAGATTGGAGTGCAGTCCTCTAATGTTACAGAGGTGCGCTTGAAGCGAGAGGAAAGAAAGAAAGAAAGAAAGAAAGAAAATTTATTTATATTACCACACGCACAACACTCACATAAAACAAGAAGACAAAAACAAAAATCTACTAAGTATAGGTATAGGTACTACAAGATCTTAGAGAATTGAAAACAAAAATAAATAAAACTGTTATAACCGTTGGTAAGATGATAGGTTGTGTAGGAAGTGCTTCCGCTGTGAGCGCAACTTATTATATGTTGACTTTTTCATGGTTTGGTTTTTGGAGTGATTAGGTTTGTGGGAAAAACGGCTGTTGAGTGAGGCACTGGTCAGTGAAAGCCTAGAGACAAACAGCAGGCTCCTGCGCCAGTGGGAGACTAGACTGGAGACTGAGACCTCCCTCCAGGAATGGCCATCGGGTCCTCTAATCCGGTCGCCAACCGGCACGATGGAGCATTCTGGGATTTTTCGCAAGGCGGCGGGCTAGCTTACTAGTTGGGCCCCCTACAACCTGCAGTCAGCCAGCGGAGAACCGTGCTTCGGATCCCGCTACCTTCCAAGCCTAGCCAACCGGCACACTTGCACTGCTGCGGTCTCTAAAACGCACATGCTGAATCCAGTGCACGAACTGCCGTGGTATTCGGGGCCGCATGAAGCCTCACGTGAATATTCACGATTTGCGCAGTAAGAAATCTGCACTCTGTAAAGTTCGGCGTGTAACGCGTATCGCGCAACGCGTGAATTAGATGACACAAATAGGAAGTGAATTGGCTCAAATCACGGTACACAGTGGAACGATTTTGAAAAAAGGTGGACGTAGGAACAAGTTTCGTAATTTCTGTCTAAAAAAAATTGCAACTGATAGGAAATTGTATGGTGATTAAAAGATATTCTATTAAATTTTCAAAAAAAGACACTCGTTTGTAGGTTAAAATAATAGTTCAGAAAAAATGTATGGAAAGATTTATATTATATTGTTTTTCTCAGAAATAAGAAGTTTGTTCAAGAAAAAACCTATAATAGCTTAAAGTAGCTACCGTCTTCTACAAATGGGCATATAGGGTTCTGGACGGTTTAACCCTGCAGCATTGGCAGTTAAGGGGAATTAAACTCTTAAAAAATATTGTTTATTTTGATACGAGCATCTGATAGGAAATGTAGTGCTTGTTAAAAGTTATTCTATACAATTTTCCATAAAAATGAGTCTGTGATATTATAAAAATGTATTTCTGAAAAAATGCAATGAAATATAAATCAACATATTTTTTCTCGGAATTTTAAATCATAAGAAACTTACACTACTTAAGTTCTATACAACAACGAAATATTCGTTTTTGGCTAAACGCTGTTGCAGTGGTGTTTAAATGGGATCAAACTTTACAAATATATGATTTAATGTTAAATGTTAATGGAAAATGGTTCAATTTCTGTCATTCGCTCAGTCTTATCTAAGTAAAATGAATAAATCATAATAAAATCTAGTGTAAAAAACTTCTAAGTCTAACTATTGGCTTCGTAATTATCTCCAAATAATTTGCCAATTTTTCCGATACTCGACATTTCTGACCTTATAGGTAGGTACCCGATACTTTTCATTGCTACAGTTCTTCCACTGAGCATTACATTCATAAAAGTAATAAATCAATATACAATCTAGTGTCAAAAAGTACAAAGATCTAAGAGATTAAGAGATTGTCTTATTAATTATCTCCAAATAACTTAAATAACTTGCCAATTGTGTTGTTATATCCAAAAGGACTTGTAACTTAATCTTTGCCTCCGTTATTTCAACACCTTCTGTAGGGTAGTATCTTTTTTTGGCTTCTAATATCTTGTAGTAGAAGGGCAATACAGATATGCTGGAATCTGATAACATTGTCCTCAGGGATAAGTATTTTCATTTCGTTAGATTCAGCGAAGTTGAAAGAGCAAGAGCACTATCTTCATCAGAGAAATCATCGCATCCAATGAATAAAATCAGAGCATCACAACAAAACTTTACAGATCTGTTAATATGATTTACCCTCTTACCATTTTAAAATAGTCCGGAATTCCCAGCAGCCATTTTTCATAAAACATATGATAGATATTTTAGTATCGATGTAACTAAAATATTTCCCAAATAAAGTTAATAATGACAAAAATCCCCTTAAAACTAGAAGCAACCTTCGTAAAACTAGTAATCACTTACTGGAAAGATCCACCAAATTATCAGTAGAACCATTTACTTACCTACATTTTTCTATCATCTACATACATTAAATTCTACAGATAAGTTGGTGGGTCTCTAACAATGAAAGGAATCTAGTACCTTCCTACAAGGTCAGTCATTAGGCTCAAGTATCGGGACCATTATTAATAATACGTGGCAAATTATTTCAAGATAAGTAATAGGGGGCGTTCAAGTATTATGTAAGCGCTTGAGGGGGGCGGGGGGGTCTTTGTTTTGCTTATTTTTGATGACATGGTCGATATCGTGATTACGTCAGCAGTTATTATTTACTTATATTACACAAATGGCAACCCACAAATTGTCTATGCTTGAAAATAAAACTCACATGTCGGGGATTCCCACAAATAAAGAATACGTTATAGGTATTATAGGTAGGTACTCACCTAGAAGCGAGTGGGGATTACCGCGCGCACTTGTCACGTCTAAATTTCTTCCGTCAATCTATTGTTTCGTTTCGATTCGAATGACGATTTGACGTATTGTAAGCAAATCAAAGCAAGTTAATGTTTGTTTTAACCGGTGATCCTTTTTCGCCCAAGCTTAACTGTTTAACATGTCGTTTCAAATAAACAAATCCAAGTAATATCAAAAATTATTCGAAAGTTTTAAAAAATCTCATACAAATACAAAAGTACAAAATGTACAGAAGTTAGTTAAGCCTATTTGCTAACTACTGCTCACGAATCAATAAAAAAACAGAATACATTAAAAGAAAAATGCATATAGGTACCAATGATTAAGTAAGCATGGGAGGGGGGGAAGAGGTTTGCTTTCTTTTGCTAACACAGCTTACACAGAAGGGGTGGGCATAGTGCGCGTCATGTAAAAAGAACGCTGGCGGTCAAGCTTCTACAGGCGTTCCAGCGTTCTTTTTACATGACGCGTACTATAATGGTACATTATTTGTAGTAAACTAGGCAGGCACTCATTCAATGTATAGGTATACATCTCTTAAATAAGTAGAAAAGTAAGTAATCTCTTAAAAAGAACGCTGGAACGCCTGAAGAAGCTTGACCGCCAGCGTTCTTTTTACATGACGCGCATTATAAATAGTTGTAAAAAATCTGCTTACGTAATACTTGAATGGCCCCATACGACAATCGCTAACTTTGTAGTTTTTGTCTCTAGTGACTCTAGAGTCTAGATGATATGGTGATTTACTTTTATGAAAGTAATACTCAGTGGAAGTACTGTAACAATGAAAGGTATCTGGTACTTAACCTACAAGGTCAGTCATTAGGCTCAGGTATCGGAAAAATTGGCAAGTTATTTGGAGATAATTATTAAGACTATAGCGATCTTTGTACTTTTTGACACTAGATTTTATTTTGATTTATTACTATTATGAACGTAATACTCAGTGAAAGTACTGTAGCAATGAAAAATATCTGGTACCTACCTACAAGGTCAGAAATGTCGAGTATCGGAAAAATTGGCAAGTTATTTGGAGATAATTACTAAGCCAGTAGTTAGACTTAGAAGTTTTTTACACTAGATTTTATTATGATTTATTAATTTTACTTAGATAATACTGAGCGAATGACAGAAATTGAACCATTTTCCATTAACATTTAACATTATATCATATATTTTTAAAGTTTGATCCCATTTAAATACCGCTGCAACAGCGTTAAGCCAAAAACGATTATTTATTTTTTGTAAAGAACTTAAGCAGTGTAAGTTTCTTATGAAAACCTTTTAAAATTCCGAGAAAAAATTTGTTGATTTATATTTCATCGCATTTTTCAGAAATATGTTTTTATAATATCACAGACTCATTGTTATGGAAAATTGTATTGAATAACTTTTAACAAGCATTTCCTATCAGATGCTCGTATCAAAATAATTTTTTTTTTCAAGAGTTTAACCCCCTTAACTGCCAATGCTGCAGGGTTAACAGAACCCTATATGACCCATTTGTAGAAGACGGCAGCTACTTTAAGCTATTGGTTTTTTTTTTAACAAACTTCTTATTTTTGAGAAAAACAATATAATATAAATCTTTCCATACATTTTTTTCTAAACTATTTTTTTAACCCATGAAGAAGTGCCTTTTTTTGCAAATTGAATAGAATATATTTTAATCACCATACAATTTCCTATCAGTTGCAATTTTTTCAGACCGAAATTACGAAATTTGTTCCTACGTCCACCTTTTTTCAAAATCGCCCCACTGTGCGGTACCCCGAATACCATAGCTGCTCAAACCCGTCACTTCCACGATGGCTACACTGGACATCAGTCCGAAACACGACAATGTCGCTTCACGGACTGGCTATGTCCATGGGGTGGTGATAAGCCACGGCCGAAGCCTACCACCAGAAATGTTGTTACCCGTTTGACACCACCCAGAGATCACGTGTAGGGACGCGAGGGTATTTTCCTATGGACGCGAGCAACTCCAATCTCCAAATTTCCGAGCGTACTCTTAGATGATCTATATACCTGCACACCAGTACCTTAGATGATGCTGATAATAACTACGTCGTTGTTAATATTCATCACCACCGCCATCATCATCATCATCACCACCACCATCATCATCATCATCATCTAAAGTATTGTCGTGCATGTGATGATGATGATGATTATGATGATGATGATGATGATGATGGTTGTGGTGGTGATGATGATGGTGGTGACCATCACCGCCATCATCATCATCATAATCACCACCATCATCATCATCATCATCATCATCATCATAATCACCTGCACGCTAATATCCTAGATGATGATGATGATGATGATGATGATGATGATGATGATGGTGGTGATGGTGATGATGATGGCGGTGGTGATGAATATTAACAACATTATGAAGATATATTATATTAACCACCATCACCATCATCATCATCATCACCTGCACGCCAATACTCTAGATGAAGATGATGATGATGTTAGTGGTGGTGATGGTGATGAAGGCGGTGGTGATGAACATTAAAAACATCATGATCATCATCATCATCATCACCTGCACGCGTATACCCTAGATGAGGATGATGATGGTGATGGTGATGATGATGGTGGTGGTGATGAACATTAACAACATCATCGTCATCATCATCATCATCATCATCTAGGGTATTGGCGTTCAGGTGTTGGTTCTGGTTCGCTGCAGGCCCTGCTGACTACTGAGCCACGCTCGCCTTCGGCTCGCTCGCAGCTTTCGTGGTGATCACTGTTCTCTAGTGTTTTAAATCCATGTTGTACTTTCACTCATTTTGAAATATAAGACTATTCAAAATTCGTAGAATCGTGCATCATACTATCATTGATTCTGGCCAAGTTTTCACGTATTCTTTCGTTGTTTTATTTTTAACACCTCACATAGTAACTTAAAACTTGGGTAGGCTACCTAAATTGAAATAAAGTATTTTCTCGCACTATAATGCTATTGCAAAGTTTAAAGAACGTAGTTGTAAAATAAATTAGAATACATTATTATAAGTACAGTTGGCAACCCTATCAGAACTAGCTCGCTATAGTTGAAATTACGGCCAACTTATAAAAAGTATTGTGTGTTCACACTAGTAACGGTTTGGCAACGTCGCTTTTAAACTTTTGCTGACGGAGCGGCAACATATCAAAGTAAAAGTCAAAAAGTATTTTATTCATTGAAATCACAAGGATCATTTTGAATCGTCTTAAAAAATAAATTTACATTTACTCCTGTTCCAACGCAACCAGACCTAGAAGAATCAGGCAACAAACACGGTCTGTTTTTCTTTTGATGATCCTGCTTACTATTAGGTGGGGAGCCCCTGTGTAGAGCCTCGAGAACAAGTGGAAGCTGATTCAAAGAAAAAAAGGAAAATCAACTTAAAAGCCTTCCTTAGGTACGCAGTCAAAAGTAAGATGATAGAGAAAATCAGCAAAAGTTCATAAGGCAGCACACTCTACGCTTGATATACTCATAAATAACACATATTACAGTCCAGTCGGCAGGTGGTTTCAGATGGAAAAAGGTCAAAAGCTAATGAAACTTTGGGAGGTTGTTCAGGGATAGTTAATTAACATTTTCCCAAGTTTTGGACCTCGAGGACCATGTGCGAAAAGTGGAGGGGGGGGGGGGGGGGAGGGGAACTGCACCTTCCTCCGGTTTTTTCTCAATAACTTTTTTCTCTTACATCCCACGGCAAAAGTACCAGCTACTTTTTTGTAGAACGTTAAATTTACTATAATTTGGACTAATAAAACATGTTTCTATGTCAATAGATTATCGAGATATGGCGATGTGTGTTTTTTTCTAAGTACATCAACTACGTGCAGAGACACTTTGGTAGCAATGTGATTGTTGTCTTTGATGGATACCCCACTAAATCCGGCTATCAAAGCACCAAAGCAGCAGAACGAGCTCGCCAGTCTGCATTACAAGCACCAACCAAAGTCGTGTTCTCCTCATCTACTATGGTCACAATAGCACAAGAAAAGTTCTGGCAAAAGATCACAATATGGGAGCATTCATTTCGATGTTGATGACACAAATGGTGGATGCTAGCATCGAAGTGAAGCAGGCATTTGAGGACGCCGTGATCATGGTGGTGGGGATGGGGTTGAGAAGAGAAGACTGAGTCCCTGCAGAAGACTGCTTCCACCCCCAATTAGTGGGATACAAGTTGACTTCCCGCCAGTTCAGCAATTGCTTGGAGGTAGCATATTGACGACCTCTGTGGCGCGGCGGGCGAAGGTTGGCCTGCGACGCAGGAGGTTGCGGGTGCGATTCCCGGAACATTTGTTCATTTTGTTCATCGGAACAAATATTTGTGCGATCGCAGATATTTGTTCAGGGTGTTCTGGGTATTTTCTATGCATAATAAAAAATATCTATCTATGTAATATATTGTATTAAGTATATCAGTTATCTAGTATCCATAACACAAGCTCTGCTTAGCTTGGGGCTAGATAATGTTGTGTGAACTGTCCAGCATTATTTATTTATTTATTTATCTTGCTGCATGGTGGCCTGTGGCATCTTCTTTATGACTGGTTTTGATTATCTGTCGTTTTTGAGAGAACCGCCGGGCCTTAAGGTACCAGTTTGGATTCAAATGAAAGCTACAATAATTTACTACAACTTCATTAAAATAATTTTTGACGTGGGATGCATATTTTAGAATATATTTCACAAAATAAGTAAAAATTTCTTAAAAAAACACTTAGGGGAAAAATTGCCTATTTTCGAAGAACTTTATCTTGGAAACCAATGGCTGTATAGATCTCGCCTTAGTGACAAATTGTAGAAAATTTAGTCTACTTTAAAAATATGCCTGTTGACTATGCCGGTCAGACCCTTCCTTGACTAAGATATTGAGCAAAAACTGAAAAAATATATAAAATTTCATGATTTTTTGAGCCGCTCGCTCAGCACTTGGAAAATATGTTTTTTTAATAGTGGTTAAGGTATTAACAACATATAAAAATCAGCGTGACCGGAACTTTTGTAAGCACGACCCCTTTTTCATGTTTAACTTGACTGCACTATAATATGAATACCAACATGATGATGTGAATGTTTGGTTTTCATCAGAGAAGAAAATCAGCTTTTGAGATCTGGTGTGGGTTTCCAAAGTAGGTGATTGTAACCAGGAACCATAATTATAATAACATTCTATCATTATTTGGGTATAACCATGGTATAACAGAAGAAATAAGGTGGAATTTAGCATTTTTCGGCACATTTTAGCAAATTCTAAAAAAATATTTTTTCGAAGCGCCATATCTCGGTAACTTATCAACATACAATCAAGTTTGAATAATCAAAATTATAGTAAATTTAACGTTCTACAAAAAATAATTAGTACTTTTGCCATAGGATGTAAGGGAAAAAAGTTATTGAGAAAAAACCGGCGGAAGGTGCAGTTTCCCGCCCCCTCCTCTTTTCGCACAGGGTCCTCGAGGTCCAAAACTTGTTTTTTTTATTTAACCATCCCTGAACAACATCCTGAAGTTTCATTAACTTTTGACCTTTTTCCACTACTTTACCCCACTTTTTACGACCTGCCGACTAAAACATCACTTTTATTATTTAGCGCCATCTCTATCATGTTTACTTACTATCTTACACAAAACTCTTATGTTTGAAGGTCAATTTAGCGCCATCACTGTCATCTTTAATTAAACTGGGTGCTCTGCTGCGTAAAAGTATCTCGCTACGATAATAGATGTCCGTGCAAAATAAACTCACACATTTGTAAAAATTGTCGTATTTCAAACCTGTTTTAAAAATTCCCTATTGTATATTTTTGTTTGGAACGACCATTCGCGATAACTATTATCATTAGGAATCCTACAAAATAAGTCAATTTATAAAATGACAATCTGTGGTTTGAGTAACGGCCTAAAGTATTTTGTATGGGCAAGGAAACTTGAACATTCACCTTAAGTGTCTAAATTATGTTTTTGTATCTGTTTTTTATGTTTTTGTTGTTATTTTTTATTTATTTTTGTGCTTTTGTCCTACTGTATTCCTAGTATTCTGTTTGTTTTGTTTGTTTTTGTTGTGTGCCAAATAAATGTTTTTCATATCATTTCATTTCATTTCATCATGGATGATGGGTAGGTATAATTCTGCTAAATTAGTGAGTTTTTATGAAGTTAACTAAAGTTAGAGAGCGTATCACCTTGAGATATATATAACTGGAAGTGTTTAGTGACATTTTGATCAGCTTACGGTTCCAATATTATTAAAAAGTTTATTAGAAATGTAACATTACGAAAAGCGAGTACTTTATGGTCTAGGTAAATAAATCATGTTAGTGCATACGTACTTAGTGGCCATATCAATTGCGTCAAAACCAAAAGTACTGAATAAGGCCGGCCACATACAATCGTTTTTTTTTTTTAAATCCTTCTTGGGTTCCGTACGGATGCCACACACTTGGTTTTTTTTCCGTGGGGAATTCCGAACGCACAGGCCATCACGCGGAGTTACGAATCGAAAAAAATTGTGGTAGGTCCATAGATTTGTATGGACTTCCTGCGTTCGATATTTCATTTCGAAATTCCGTTTGTATGTGGCCGGCCTTAAACCACCTATTTTTTACAAAAACTATTTTTTTTTCGTTTTTCACAAAAGATCACGTTTTTAAAATGAGGTTTTCAATATTTCTACAATTTGTTTCCGCCACCCGGCGCCATTCATAGTACATGCGTCAACCAGCAATGCGAGAAAAATCGTACACTTTCAGAACGGTTTCGCGTCGTAATCTCGAATATTTATATTCCAAGTAATGTAAATTGCGAATTTTAATCTAAAAAACGGCCAAGTGCGAGACGGACTCGCCCATGAAGGGTTCCGGTAGCAGCAAGTAACATAATATAAATTCGCTTTAAAGACGTTTAAATTGCTAATACCGTGGCTTTGGAAATGGATATTGTGGAAATACATACAAGAAATATTGAAAACCTCATTTTAAAATCGAGTTTATTTTAGAAAATGTTTTATAAAAATATTGGTAGTTTTATAAAATACTTTTGGTTTTGACGCTTTGAATACCGTACAATAACGACCATTTTTTTAAATGTACCTATAATGTGCTTTCTATTGATTTTCAAGTGGCGTAATTAGATATGTCAAAGCACCGTTTTTCTTTTATTTTATTCAATTGGTATTCAAACACACATAAAATAATGACGACCGACTAACCTTCACACCGCTCTGTCACATACTGATGGTTAGGAAGAAAACTTCCTCCACGTAACACTAGTATTAAAGATAAGAAAATGCATTCCTAACCTCAACACCGTCGCTTCTCTGTCACACTGGTGTGATGGTGAGGAAGGAAATTTATTCAACGTAACATTAGTATTAAAGATAGGAAAAGGTTTTCCTTACCTCAACACCGTACACCACGTCCGACTCACCTTCACACTGCTCTGTCACACTGGTTAATAATGTTAATTTTAATGTTAATGTTAAAGTACTCCTTTTTCCGCATTCAAACTCTATGGGCGGTCCATTATGCGTGAGAGTTGTCTGGCTAGGTAGTTAGCCATCCTAACTCCGTCCAGAAGCACAGAAGTTTCCTGGGGTCTTCGCAAGCTTCGCAGAGTGACCTTGGGTTGCTGAGCATTTGTTTACGTTGATTTGCTACTCCCATACATTCCAGGACTACGTGGGCAGCCGATTCTCCTTCGGTCAGACACCCTTTGCTGAGTGGGCTGTCAGTGGCTCCGATGTTGAAGAGGTGTTTGTTCAGGAGACAGTGTCCTGTGAGTGTCGCCACGATGGTGCGAAGTTCTATTCTTTGAAGGTTGAGCAGGCGACGTGTCAGTTATGGTAAGGCAGCCGGTAGGGCTGCTCTTGACTGTCTGCAGTCCATATTCCGTGCCCAGCGTTCATTGTGTTGGTTAATGGTGCGGAGCCACATCCATGTGCGTAGCTGAGAGAAGGGCAGAGGGAGGAATGGAGATGGGCCTCTGTGGTTGTTCCCGACTCTCTTCTAGCTAGCTCATCTGTGGCGTCGTTACCCAGTGATCCGCTATGCCCCTTATTCCATTGCAGAGTCACCTTGTTTCCCAAGTTGATTCTCTCCAGGTGACATTCGTAAACGAGCTTGGAGTTGCAGTTTTGGCTCTCCAGAACTCTGAGTGCTGCTGAGTTGTCGGAGAGGATTCTTATGTTGTAGTCTGTGATCCCTCTCCTGATTATTGCGGTGGCGGCCTCAGTGATGGCCACTCATTCACAATGAAAAATGGAACTGTGTATGCCTAGTATCGTTGATACGTTAATGTTGAGATCCAACGAGTGTATATATACCAGCACCTGTTTCCTGTTTAGTTTTAGAGCCATCAGTGTAGACCCGGGCCTCGCTGTTTCCTGATTGATCTCTTTGATCCTCACATAGTTGTATGTGGTAGTTTTTTTGGAATATGTATTGCTTAGGGATGTTATCACACGGTGCGACAAGTAAATTTTCTTCATAACCGTTACACCAGAACACCTTTTCCTATCTTTAATACTAATGTTACGTAGAAGAAATTTCCTTCCTCACCATCACACCAGTGTGACAGAGAAGCGACGGTGCTGAGGTTAGGAATGCGTTTACCTATCTTTAATACTAGTGTTACGTGGAGGAAGTTTTCTTCCTAACCATCACACCAGTGTGACAGAGCGGTGTGAAGGTTAGTCGGTCGCGGAAATAATGATTGACAGACTTCTTCAGTTTTAAACAAATAGAGCTGCATTTAACTGCCTGAACACTAGAAAGAAACTCGATGGTGAAAACTGCATTGGTGCGCCAAAAGCGTTATTCAAAATTGCTTCGTACCCTTTTCTATTGAATACAATCGGTAAATGTTTCACCAAAATACCAACGTGCGTGTAAAATACGACGGTGGCTGTTTGACCGGCAAACCGGAACAATTTAATTAACAATACTTATTGGAGCGTACCACCATTTACAATGTAAGCCTTCATTTTGTGTACTTTTAAGGGTTATTGATGGTTGCAATTTTTAAAAATGCTACAAAAATTATATAAAAGTTTTTTTATAAATCTGTGTATTTTCGCCATTTTGTAATTATTTTTTTCAAAAATTAAAATACTAATTTAATTCAATTCATTTTTTTTTTTTTTATACTACTTGAATGACTGAACAAGCAGATGGCCCATCTTATGTTAAGCGGTAACCTCTGCCTATGAACAGTGCATTACCTCAAAGGTCACGTCCACCTAGGACGCGCCCTATGTGGCATTGCACTGCGCCCGCCACCCTGAGACATAAAGATGAAAAGTCTCATGTGCCTGTAATTATATATCAAATAGGCACAAAACGACAAAATACACATAATTACACACTTTTGTAAAGTAGAGTAAAATAGAGTAAAATACACATAATTACACACTTTTGTAAAGTAGAGTAAAATAGAGTAAAATACACATAATTACACACTTTTGTAAAGTAGAGTAAAATAGAGTAAAATACACATAATTACACACTTTTGTAAAGTAGAGTAAAATAGAGTAAAATACACATAATTACACACTTTTGTAAAGTAGAGTAAAATAGAGTAAAATACACATAATTACACACTTTTGTAAAGTAGAGTAAAATAGAGTAAAATACACATAATTACACACTTTTGTAAAGTAGAGTAAAATAGAGTAAAATACACATAATTACACACTTTTGTAACGTAGAGTAAAATAGAGTAAAATACACATAATTACACACTTTTGTAAAGTAGAGTAAAATAGAGTAAAATACACATAATTACACACTTTTGTAAAGTAGAGTAAAATAGAGTAAAATACACATAATTACACACTTTTGTAACGTAGAGTAAAATAGAGTAAAATACACATAATTACACACTTTTGTAAAGTAGAGTAAAATAGAGTAAAATACACATAATTACACACTTTTGTAAAGTAGAGTAAAATAGAGTAAAATACACATAATTACACACTTTTGTAACGTAGAGTAAAATAGAGTAAAATACACATAATTACACACTTTTGTAAAGTAGAGTAAAATAGAGTAAAAAACTAGTAGAGACTATAATAAAAGGAATTATCACAACCTAAATAAATATACACTTAATAGTATAGATAATCAAAATTACAAATTATATAACACTTATTTATACATTACTATGTCACTTTTAACATAAAATTAATAATTTAGTAGTAGTAGAGCTTTTTTGTGAAAGAGTTCGTCCGGGGAAGTACTACCACCAGTAGTATTTCTGCCGCAAAGCAGTTGTGCTCGCATTGCTGTGTTCCGGTTTGAAGGGTAACTATGGTTGCCGGTGAAATTACAGGCACATGAGAGTTTTCATCTATATGTCTCAGGGTGGCGGGCGCAGTGCAATGGCACATAGTGTGCGTCCTAGTTGGACGTGACATGTGAGATAATGCACTGTTCATAGGCAGAGGGTACCGCTTAACATCAGGTAGGCCATCACATTGAACTGTCATAACAAGCTGTATAAAAAAAAAAATGGGTGTCTAATTTGTCTGTGGTTAACATGATGATGTTTATGATGACATTATAACAATTATATCACTAACATTAGTTCTCAAATTTTTTAAGCTGTTTTGGACCTTTCACCTATAATAAAAAAATACAATTTTAGCACGTCATTTGACATATTTATATAGACGTGTACGAGCCCTTTGAACGATTTACTAACTTCATGGAGCTCCGTAATGAGAGCGATATGATACAGATTAATCTGTACCTGGCTTAGGCTGTGCCTGTTGCGCCGTAGCACCGTAGCACGGCTACGGCGTAGCCAGTTATCTCGCACAGCCCAGTCTTTCCGCCCGCGTCGCGCCGGTACACCCAACTAACCTACTTTCCATACGTCAATTTGAAGTGTTTCAAAAACGCGTTCCATTTTTAAATGAGGACTTCTTAGTGGCCAGTTTAAATTATGAATGTTTATGGAAGTTTATGGTTGAGTAGGTGAGTTTTACAATTTATTAATTCGTAGTCTCAACAAAGCAGTAATGTTAAAATTAAGATTTTTGGATCTTTATTTGTTTGTTACTTAATCACGCCGAAACAGTTGAACTGATTTCGATGAAATTTGGTACATACATAGATTATGACCTGAATTGAGCTATAGGCTACTTTTTACCATGGTAAAATGCAAGAGAAGCCGTGGGTTTACACTAGTTTATTATAGTTCATAAATCAATGACCTGTTCATAGGCAGAGGGTACCGATTCAAATCAGATGGGCTATCTGCTTGTTCAGTCATCTAAAGTGGTATAAAAAAAATGATTACCACCTTTTAATTTTTGTAAAATTAATATATTAATTTTCGTGAAGGTACATTTAAATTAAAATAAATGTTAATCTTTAACAAGACTGACATCGACAATAATTTTATTTTAGATATTTTAAATTACAGACCTACTTTAAAATTATTTTCGCTTTACTTAGTGAATACTTTTTAAACAAAATACCATATTATTTATAAAAAATATGTGAACAAGATTTTGCATGCATGTATTCTGTACAAAGTTTGAAAACCCGGATTACTTATTTAGCCACTGTGTTTCTCTTTTAAATCGTGTTTAAAAAGTGTATCGTTACCCTTATCGTTTAATGTTTTTACAACCTCTTATGTCCGTCTTCAGCCAGTATATTGTCACTTAGATTAATTCGCTCCGCCGAGGAATATCATACTATTCAATATTCTGTGACTAACACAGATTAGCATATAGCAAATTGTCGTTTTTCTTGGTTATAATCCCTCATGTCGTTATGTCCCTCGAGTCATCTTAAACGCAAAACATCAAAGTACCGTAAGACATAAAACGCTAATTATTATTTTAAGTTGATTAACTAGCCGGCGGTATAATCGCATGTGTGTTTTGGAAAAACATTATCAAAAATAAAAAATAAAAACTGTAATTTTATACAAAACTGCACAATACAAAGGAAATTCATTCTCATAACGGTGCAAAGTGCAATGAGAATTTTGTGGAGTTTTCCTTTGTCTTTAAAAAAGTGTATTTTCACTTTGAAATTTAATTAAAACTGACCTACTTAGTGCTACAACAGACAATGCTTTATTGAACGAACCTGAATAGTTTGGCTCTATTAAGCTGTGAGAGTATTAAGTCTTCCAAAGCCAATTATTTGGCTTCCAGTTAATAACAATACCCACTCATTCCAACCTGAAAATCAAAGACAAATTGTGCAATATCTCAGTCAATTTATGATATCACTGGCTAAAACTCACTACTTCACTCCGCGTGCTATTCACACTACATTATTCTATGGTACTACACATTTTAGATCATACAAAATAACACACGCCTATACACAACTAGGGGAATGCCCGCGACTTCGTCCGCGTGTACTTTTCCATACAAACTTAAATACCCCGCCCTAAGGGGTTGAATTTCTGGAACTCCTTTCTTAGTGCACCCCCAGACCACAAAAGGACCGTACCCTTCAAATTTCAGGTCTCTAGGACTTACGGTTTAGGCTGTGCGTTGATAGTCAGTCATTCAGTCAGTCAGTCACGCAACGATTTTATATATATTGACTATGTTAATATCAGTGCAGAGGTGCCCTACTAAGGGTACTAGTATAGAATTATTTTATCTGTGCTAAGGGTAAGATTTTCTTTGGACTTTTCTATCAGTCTCATCCAAAGATATGCTAAGAACAATTTAAACTAATCTTCTACTGATATTCGTTGAGAATAGAGTTCCGTTTGAACACCTTCTGGACCCAACTCTTGTTGCCATATTGTCAAAAAAACGCGAGTTTTTACATGAAAAAATCCACCATTTCGAAAAGACACGCAATTTAACTACATCACACATGTGCTATTTATACAAGTTACACCGGTTAAAATGCAACACACATTATACGAAATAACTTGAAAACACATTTAAATGTAATTTAATAAAAATGACGACGTTTCTTTCAAAAATGGCCAATTGAATCCCTTCCTATAGATATCCATCAACTTATCTGTAGAACCATTTACCTACATTTTTCTATGATCTATATTTCATTCTACAGATAAGTTGGTGGATCTATAACCATATTGAAGCTTAATAGATCGCTGAAAAACTTATTTTCAATGAGAATCGATTTGACACGCCGCGTGCTAATACTTCTGCTAAACCGTGAAGCCAATAGAGTTTATTAATATTTTATTAGGCAATAGGCAATCTGTTGGTGTGACGTCATTAAATATTAATGGTCTACGCTTTCGTAGGTACTTGAGCTAAATACGATCGCAAATTAATGGGGTTTAGTAGCAAATAAACAGTTTTGTTTGGTTTACCGTTCAGAATAATATGCAAGTCTCGACCGAGCCTACTTATTTGAGCCTTTCGGGTCGAGACTCTGAGACCGTGGTGTTCCGGGGCCCTTCGCGTTTTCAAAATTCTTTCAGGGCATCTGTTCGAAGCGACGCGTGACCCGAGAGCTGGCTATTATCTGGCTCAACGCATTAGTATTGCCATTCAGCGTGGCAATGCAGCCAGCATCTTAGGGATGCTTCCGTCTGGTAGTGATTTGGATCAGTTGAGCTACCTTTAGATCGCCAGCAGCGGTCTTCAGGTAGCACAACTGTTTCATATGTATTTTGTACATACCTTGTATTATTCTTTCTGTAAATAAATAATATGCTAGAATAGATATAATCAAACGATCAAAGTCCTTTTTTTTGCGTGAACTCCTTCCGCCATTTAGGAAAAGAGACGTCTTCTTCTTTTATTTGATGTCTTTTCCTGGAGTTTTTTGAGTTATTGGTGGCATTTTAACCAATGTAGCTCGTTTAAAGAGCACATTAAGTGTAGTGAAATGAAATGGAAGTGAGTAGCGTGAATTTTCAATTTGGTGGAAATTGTCTACTAAAGTTTTAGTAAAACGGCCATCGTTACGAAAACCATACGACTGTGAACATCACGAATACGAAAGAAGATAGTTTGGTATGGGCAAACAAAGCACATATATTATATAGGTACCTACACAAGTCCTTGAAGCCCTTTGTGTCTTCCCTGTAGGCGAGTGTTGTGGGATCCTCTCAGCTAACGTGTCCATTAACTTACCAGAGGTCATCTTCGAGTTACCTAGTTGTCGGTTCTGTGAGATATATGGCATGCCCTAGTACATGCATAGTTCTAGCTACTTATAAGCGTTAAAGCAGTTATCCTCAACCGATTGAGATGATATTTTGCATAACTCTCAAATTCCGATGACAATGCAATATTAGGGTGTCAGCGAGCAGATCTCACGATGGATACGGAAGGTGGACAACGGAACTCCTCGAGGGATAATAGTAGACTGCCCGTGTTTAGGCTCATTTTGATCAGCCACGGTTAAAATCACTAATATTATAAAATTTTGTATTGGGGAAAAAAACGTAACTACAAAGTCAGTTTTTTTTCGAAAATAATTGTCATAAACCATCAACTTAGAATTCACTCCCTTCTTTTTCATCTCATTTTTCACAATAATCCTTTTTAAGCCTGCCACTAAGTAATCGTTTTCGCCGTTACATGACACCTTCGATAAAATAACTACCATGACACCTACATAATCTATAATAACCTGAAACTTACCATATATTTTATGCACATTGCGAAGTTTTGCTGCTCATATCGTGGTCGATAGCGTGTCGAAACTCGGGCGGTCTCCAATATCCGCCGGAGCGACCCATATCTCACGTTGATTATCTTGTGTCCAGTAGAACGTCAATCACAGGCCAATAACCCGCAGGGAGGCTGTGTCAAGCCAGGGTTTACTAAGAAGCGACAAAGTCTTATAGCGGTCGTAATACATTATCATATTATGTATTATGTATGTGTGAATACCTACTATGTAAAGATAGAATTTAAATCGTGGTCAAAGTAAAGTCAAAATCGCTTAAATAGTAAAAACCTGAAAATTATACATACATACATACATACATGCTCACCACTTGTCACTTCTATATTCCACGATGGTGCAACCCACTGTGAAAAGAGGCCCATTGAGGCTCTGCCTACCCCTTCGGGGAAAAAGGCGTGTGTCTATGTGTATGTACATACATGCATAAACACACGCCTTTTTCCCGAAATGGTAGGCAAGCCTCAAATGTGCCTCTTTTCGTGGGTTGCACCATCATGGAATATAGGCGTGACAAATGGTGAGCTCATCACCGCCATTGCTTCCCACGACTAACTCTGCTAACGCTCTCTTCCGTAATAATACATTCCTTATATAAGCTAGCAGCCAGGACAAATCTTATACCACGAATCTTACAAACAAGTCCGGGTAATAAGAAAATCGTTTTTCCAATGATGGTGAATTCGCCAGATATGGCCTCTTACTTGATAAGGTAGGTTAAATTATTGTCACAGTGTATCCTAGTGTGGGATCGGACTATGTATATTATGTGACTGTTTTAAATTATGTATGATACTACTACTTAATATATAATTTCAGTGGACATACTCCATTAGTCGTCGTCGTTTCGTATGAGGTACTGCTGGCCTCTGGTGTCAGAGTTTGTCAAGCCGCCCAAGGGCCACTGACATGGCTTATCGACTGCTATTAATCAATAACAGCCGGGACTGACAGCTTAACGTGCCCTCCGAAGCACAGAGCGATGGAAATCCACACATAACTTAGAAAAGTCATTGGTGCGGAGCCTAGGATCGAACCCGGTATCGTTGGATTCTGAGTTGCACTATTGAACCGTTAGGCTACCATCGCTCTTAGTGAAATTCGTGAAATTATTTATGAAGTAGCAAAAAGCACAGGTTTGTAAGAGCTCGCATGTTTTTTTTCCTGTATTTAAACACATCGTCTAAGATTAATTTAAATTACAATGATAAATTACAAATCTTTGTGTGATAGTTTTTTCGTAAAGTGTACCACAAAATGCAAAACTGCATCACTCTCTCCACTCTGGTTTCAAGCTGAAAATCAGCGTTGGGCGATACTACACCCAACATTTATGCTGAGCACGCCATTTTGGCACACACACATGAGCCGATTTATACTGCCTATTCTTTAAGTACTATTTTTTGTAGGTCCTTGTTTTTTTTTTTAGTTTTTTGTTTCCATTTTTTTTGTATTATTGGCTTTGTTTTTTTGTATTCATGTGTTTCTTTTGTCAAATAAACGTTTTTCTATTTATATTTCTATTTCAAATGTTGAAGGGAAAGTAGAGAGCTCGCTTCGCTCACCAAAATAGATTATTTCGTTCTGATGTTTTGACAGTTCAGGTAAGGAAATTCAGAATAATAACACAAAAAGTAAGGCCGTCATATGTAGGCAGGTGCTTCTTAAGAAACTCAGGTTTTAGTAGTACCTACAGGGATTTGAAATGAGGGAAACTTGTTTCTGTCATCGTCGATAGGAGATTGATGACAGATGGAATAAACCAATGTACGTGGCATTCCTGTACTTGACTTCATCAAAACTGGTATTCATTATTATATTTATAGTATTATTTTAAGTGTGGTAGGGGGCGGAAGGATGAAGGAAACCATTGCCCTTCAGTGGAACAGTAACGCTTAAAGTCTTACTCAGGTTGTTAGTACTCATATATAAACTGTGGTTTTTCCTTCGTCTGAGCACTGCTTATCAAATTTAAACTGATTCTAATTTAAAAGCCGTGTCTTGGGATAATGGGTTACGAAAAATACTCACTTTATAGTAGTAGTTAAGACAAAAATAAGCGCGTTGTAGGTCTGTCACTGGAATGTATTGTAAGTTATTAGTTGGCAAGAATAAATCGAAAAACCACATTTATCCATGATTTATTCTAAAGGAAATATGCAAAAAGTTTCAGACGCGGGTATCAAACATGAAATAGTGAGACAAGCGTTAGATTTACTATCTGATAAATCAGCTTCCTTTGACCATATTTAGCTAGAAAGTTGGTTTTAGGCGCTTGTCTACCGTCGCTTAGACCAACCGTCTTACCAATTCGTTCAATTTAATTAGACTTGACTAATTTTTTATTTAATTTGTTTATAAGATTTAATTTTTCTCAAGTGTTCAGTTATCCTTAATCTTTTTGTTGGAAGAAAGAAGTTTTCTGTCTGATGTCATCATAATTTGTGAGAAAACCCGATCAAAATTGGAATATCTTAATCGTTATCAGCAAGTTGAAGTCCAATACTGGACATAGCCCATTATAGTTCTGAGATTACTGGTCTTGAGCCGCCTTCACCCACAACATTCCTGAACCATGGCAGCTACCAGTGCCAGGAATATCAGAACCATCGGGACTGGGGGCCGTCATATTTTATCAGAACCATCGGGACTGGAGGCCGTCATATTTTATCAGAACCATCGGGACTGGGGGTCGTCATATATTATCAGAACCATCGGGACTGGGGGCCGTCATATTTTATCAGAACCATCGGGACTGGGGGCCGTCATATTTTATCAGAACCATCGGGACTGGGGGCCGTCATATTTTAATTTTTACCAGGTTGTATTCTTGATCGAATGGGTTTGCCATAAAATACTGCGCTTGGCAGGCAGATTGGAGATCGCAGTATTGCTGTTAGCACTCTGTGGATGCTTTTATACCTATCCACAAGAAGAGGGAGAGGTCTTGGACCAGAAATCAACGGCATAAATGTAACGTAATTATCTGTTTTTTTTTTTTATAATATGTATTTGGATGACGGAACAAGCAAGAAGCCCACCTGATGTTAAGCGGTAACCTCTGCCTATGAACAGTGCATTACCACATAGGTCACGTCCACCTGGGACGCACCTATGTGGCATTGCACGGCGCCCGCCACCCTGAGACATAAAGATGAAAAGTCTCATGTGCCTGTAATTTCACCGGCACCCTTACCCTTCAAACCGGAACACAGCAATGCAAGCACTACTGCTTTTCGGCAGAAATAGGTAAAGTGGTAGTACTTCCCCGGACGAACTCTTTCACAAAAAAGCTCTAGTACTACTAAAAAGCTCTTTTACTACTAATATGTACGAACTTAACGTTGTGTGGTTTCGTACCGGTTGGCGCTGGTAACCTGATTGTTAAGTGACTGTTTTATCTGCGGTGGTAATTTGTCACTGTCTCTCTTCGAGGCTATCTATTTACTTTCTATTTTCTTTTCCTATTTGTTTTTAACTATTTACCTATACTAGTTTTTCCCGCCACTCCGTTTCCTGTCATCTAAATCGGTGCTCAATGCAGCCTTCTCCTCGCGTCGTATCCCTCAATGGAGGGTCGTGACCCCCTCCATGGATTACTTACTGCCGGACGATGTTGCGCCAATGAGATCTGTTGCCAGCTAGCTGCACGGCTTCGTGGAGTTTTGAATCGTGAGTGGTGCGGTTCTCGTTTGACCAACGTAATGGGCTTCGGCCTCGTGGCCTCTTTCCCTCAATTTTTCCAGTGACAATCAGATTCTATAAGTTGTCACAGCCGTTTCGCAATGCAGCCTAGATGCTCAAAATACCTTACTCATAAGCTCAGAACGTTATTTTCTCAAAAAATACCATTTATAAACTAGCTCTGAAAATTTTCGTGCCGAGAAAATTCTTAATAAGATTTCGATATTTGGTTTGTACCCTTTACGGATATAGAAACAGCTGGATTAAATTTTAACTCGTGATTTGGGTACGGTACGGTGGGTTTGATGAAACCTTTAAAACAGTAATTCCTGCTGGAACGAAGGTCTGTTGCTCGCGTTATTACTTCTTATAATGCAATCTCATAATTAGTAAGGTAGGGCGAAAATTTTCCATCGTCATTACTAAGTACCCAGTATTTTTTACAAGTTCCCTAAAATATTTCATTTGTACACTCTGGATTTTCCAAATACGTGAGTTTTAAGAAAGAATAGTATTTGTATTGAATACATTAATATGTTTTCAATAATCTTTCACGGCGATCATACATTAAACTTACTTAGTTTTGGTAAGTTAGTTTTGGTGGGATTTGTGCGGGTGAAGATAAATGTATGTTAGAAGTCAATCCTTTTCATCAGGTTGAGGATAAGGGATAATCCATCATACCAGCCTACTGTAATTTGGTGAGCTTATTAGATCTTTAGTTGAATGTGATTTCAGCTCAAGGTAAATACATCTCAATTTGCTCTTGAATTTTCTTTTATACAGAAATCAGTGATAAGCTTCCATATAATATGGGTGTATTCACGTGGGCTTACTTTTTAACCCACGACGCAAAAACGACAGGGTGTTATAAGTTTGACGTGTCTGTGTGTGCGTGTGTGTGTGTGTGTGTGTGTGTGTGTTTGTGTATGTGCGTGTGTGTGTCTGTGTATGTGTCTATGTGTATGTCTGTCTGTGGCATCGTAGCTCCCGAATGGATGAACCGATTTTGATTTATTATTTTTTTGTTTGAAAGGTGAATTAGTCAGTAGTGTTCTTAGCTATGTTTGATCAAAATCGGTTCAGTTGTTTCATTGTGTTGAGGGTTTTTTTAATTTTTACAAAACTAATTACTTGTTTATACAATCCATTGATATAGCAGCGGTGAACGTATATCCCCTAAGTCAGGCTTCGATCCCCACTCGGTTAAATTCAAACCCATACATACATAAACTCATGCCTTTTTCCCGGAGGGGCAGACGGAGCCAACTTATTTTTTTTTATTTTTTTTTTTATATGTAATGGCTCGACAAGCTGGCTTACGGCCCGCCTGATGGTAAGCGGTTACCGTCGCCTATTGACATCTGCAACACCAGAGGTATTGCCAATGCGTTGCCTGCCCTGAAGGACTCTTTTTACATTTTTTTTGCAGCGGCTCATGTTGTAGTTTAGCAGAAACACCTCAGGGGGGAGCCCATTCCACAATTTGCACGTATGGGGGAGAAATGATCTCGTAAAGCGAGCTGTACGAGATATCCACGACTCGACAGATATTTCGACTTGCTACGTTCCTGACATACCTCTTTTGCTTCATTCACTCTCATCACATTTTTCATACATGCTCGTCTAATACCTACTCTTGACCTGGTCTTTTTCGAGAACGTCTCTGATCTGTTCTAAATACTGTCGCCGAGGTCTTCCCTTTCCTACTCTCCCATTCACGCTTGTCTTATGTACGTAGCTGTTCCAATTCAAACTCTAAAGTATTTTATTCATTAATGATTTAAATTAAAAATTAAGTTGTTTGTGAAAAAAAAAAATTTCAATACAAGCTTTTAAAAAATTAGTGTTCGTAACCGTGTGCTGATCAAAATGAGCCTAAATACGGTCAGTCTTCTATTATCCACCGAGGAGTTCCGTTGTCCACCTCCCGTCTCCATCAGCAGATCAGCTCGTTGTCACCATCATATTGTATTGTCATCGGAACTTGACAGGTATGCCAAATTTCAGCTTAATCGGTAAAGGATAACTGCTTTAAAATTCAGTTGCAAGATTCCACCCGGATAAACATATTCCACCCGGACATTCATTGCAAGGATATTACCATATTATAAGAGAAACACTGATATTATTAAACAAGCAAATTGTATAATATATGTTTGCTCGGCGAAACGTTGTAGAGCTAATCTTCATGTTGTAGGTATAAATAAAGCTTATAAAATACTTTTAAATCAAGGATTATATTGAATCGTCTTACAAACTTTTACTCCGTTCCACCGCGACCAAACCTAGAAATTGCTTTTATTTATGAAAATAATTATCTGATAGTTATACTATTGGTTCTAGTTTGTTAGTATCTACTTACTACTTTTCTAAAACAGGTTCAGCAAACAGCTATTCAATTCTATTTTAAAAAAGCTGCAGTAAAAGCTGTGTACCGACACTGTGCAAACATTATCGATCATTGATACACGTTCACTCCACATCGTGCTAAATAAAGTGCAGTAATCTACACGCTAGCTATTACGTGGTATCAAACTAGTCTGTACAGAATAACTAAGCGTACCTGATACTGATTATAGTTGTTAGATTCGAAATAAGCGCGTAGTAAGTGTGACAATGGAATTGATGAATAATATGTGTAGTGTACGGGGTAGACAGGTGATAAAGCATGGTTAAAGGATGACTCACGCTAGACCGTGTCGGGTCCGAGCCGAGTGTCGGCCGTAGCACAGTCACCGAGCCGAGTGTCAGCCGTAGCACGGTCACCGAGCCGAGTGTCGGCCGTAGCACGGTCACCGAGCCGAGTGTCAGCCATAGCACGGACACTGAGCCGAGTGCCGGCCGTAGCACGGTCACCGAGCCGAGTGTCGGCCGTAGCACTGTCACCGAGTCGAGTGTCGGCCGTAGCACGGTCCCAAGCCGAGTGTTGGCCGTAGCACTGTCACCGAGTCGAGTGTCGGCCGTAGCACGGTCACGGAGCCGAGTGTTGGCCGTAGCACGGTCACCGAGCCGAGTGTCGGCCGTAGCACGGTCACCGAGCCGAGTGTTGGCCATAGCACGGTCACCCAGCCGAGTGTCGGCCGTAGAGCGGTCAACTAATACTACATATATTTTGTATGGACCCACTCACGCTATACTGAGCGGCAACCGAGGAACGGCCGAGCAACGGACAACGCTCGGAAACAACTCGGATCGGCCACGGACCGTTGCATAATTACAGTGCCACCGAGCTGCAAGCTGCAACACAATTTTACGACACTTCTTTTGGTCGGGCGAGTATTATGCATCACGGCGCAACGGTAATTGCTCGGTCGAGGCCCGTCTTTCTAATGTAGGTAATCATAATAAGACACGAGACCGGCTCGGAGACCGTTCTACGGCTGACACTCGGCTCGGACCCGACACGGTCTAGCGTGAGTCATCCTTAATCCTGTGACGAAAACTTTTAGAGTTAAGTAGTGAAAACTATGACTTAAAAACGAAACTTAACACTATTCGTATTTAATCCATACGCTTTATTGATCGTTTTAATAGTGCCATAAATGGCTCAGTCACAAAACGTCAACTTCTCATAATAATATATGTCTTGTTGATAAAAATCCTAAATATTTGTTCCGTCATTCACATAGTTAAAAAAAACATTTTTGCACTTTCTTCACAAAGTTATGTCCATTTATATTTTGTCGAAATTCATAAGTTCCTTACGAGATAAAATAAACATTTTAACACTGCATTTCAACTTGGTCTGAGCGCCCATTTTTGGTAAATTTGCATGCAAAATGGAAACAAGCCGCATTCCCCTCACATGCAAATAGCTCTGTGTATTAATAAGTAGCTCTGTATGCAACTAACCAACTTATTCCATTAAGCTGGAGCAACTAACGGTGCTAGCTGTTTCTGAACTTTGACTGTATCCATACTGCTTCAGGCCGTGGTCTCCAATATGAATAAAACAGAAGTCCTTCATTCAACCCACCACCAAGGAAAACTTCGTATGTTTAAACTAAAAGGACTATGTAAAATAAACTTTAGTAATAATAATATAATAAACTATAATAAAGAGCGATGGTAGCCTAACGGTTCAATAGTGCAACTCAGAATCCAACGATACCGGGTTCGATCCTAGGCTCCGCAACAATGACTTTTGTAAGTTATGTGTGGATTTCCATCGCTCTGTGCTTCGGAGGGCACGTTAAGCTGTCGTTCCCGGCTGTTATTGATTAATAGCAGTCGATAAGCCATGTCAGAGGCCCTCGGGCGGCTTGACAAACTCTGACACCAGAGGCCAGCACTACCTCATACGAAACGACGAACGACGACGACTATAATAAATGCTTATTGTAGTGCTGGCCCATATAGCTGGACGAGGAAGCGCGTAGCTTTGGCGTCCGCAGCCAACGTTGGCGCAGTGTTGGCTTCCTATAAAAACCACGCTTGGCAGCAGTTTTTTTTATTTTGTATATACAACTTAGTATGATGGATCAGGCTGATGGCCCACATGATCTTAAGCGGTAACCTCTGCCTATGAATAGTGCATTACCTCATAGGTCACGTCCACCTAGGACGCGCCCTATCTGGCATTGCACTGCGCCCGCCACCCTGAGACAAAGATGAAAGTCTCATGTGCCTGTAATTTCACCGGCACCCTTACCCTTCAAACCGGAACACAGCAATGCGAGCACTACTGAGAGATTCCACACAGAGGTATTCTCTGCCTATAAACAGTGCATTACCTAATAGTTCACGTCCACCTAGGACGCGCCCTATGTGGAATTTCACTGCGCCCGCTGCCCTGAGGCATTAAGATAATTCTCACCGGTACCCATCAATGCTATCTCTACTTTCCGGCGGAAATAGGTATGTTGGTAGTACTTCCCCGGACGATCTCTTTCACAAACAAGTTCTACTACTACTAAACAACTAATATTCTAGGCCGGACACTACGGCAGTCATACGGCAACATTTACTTGGTTAATTCAACTTATATTAAGTTAATCTCAGATTATGTAGGTAGATATATAGATATCTGTCACAAACATTCGAACAAGACTCATAAAGTGAACTCATAATAAGTTGGTTAACAAGTTTAGACAAGCTTACAACAGCTGCAAACGGTCTCAATTCATATTCCTACTAATATCATTAATAAGTGATACAAGTGAAATGAATGATGATGTTTATTATTTGTCTTGCTTCCAGGAGGCCAATTCTCGGATTGTAGAGATTATCTCTAAATTAGAGATAATGTCGAAGCATGAATGTCTACAAAAAATGTAACGAAAATGTCACAATAACCATCAAATCGTATTCGATTTGAATGATTTAGGTCGACTTATTGTAACTTCCCCCTCAACACTACCCCCCTTTCTTATTTCTTAATCTCTCTACCCTCGTAACCCTAAACCCCAACAAACACTAGAAACTACTGACTGCTCTTAAACTTAACTCCCGCTTTCCAACTTTCTTAGTTACTTACATGAACGTATCTTTGATATGCTCATTATACTAGATATGGGTTAACTTGATTCATTATTTAATTCCTATGGCCAAGGTGATCGTCTAGTTTTTAGTGGTAGGACCGTACGTTGTGTAATTGTAGTAATTCAGGTAATTTTAAGTTATTTATGTCAAGACCTAACAATACCTAATGGAAACCTAACTAAACTTATTTATAGAATAGTGAATAATATCTAAACTACTAAAATATAAATTCTTTATTGATTAGTTTTAAAATATAATTTGATTAACCTAGTTTATCCCGACGTTATTAATTTTAGATTTTATCCTAATCTATAACTACAGTTCAAAGACTTCCTCACTATACCATACTTATAAAATTTCCTAACTTACCTAATATAATATCTATAAACAAATCTATTTAATGACTTTATCCTAAAGTTCACTCCAACATAATTTAATTAGTATGAACGCATCACAGAGTCAAAAGAGATGTGTTATCCTCTTAACAACAATAAGTATTGAAACTTCATAAATTATCAAGATTAAAAGCTATGGATTTAGCTAAGGTTTGTTAGTCAGTCTGTATAGTCATGTACTGGGACACTTTAAGGGCCGCACAATAAAATTGTGCGGGACAGTTCATCCGACCTCCCCTCAACTGTCTTTCCGAACCTCGCCATACATAAATATTATAAAATATAATGACGTTAAGGGACAAAGAAACATTCATACAGGAAAGTTATTATTCCAGAATGTTTGTATAAAAATGTATTTCAGGATTTAAAATTATATTTAATATAAAAGTCTTAATTTTGAGACTCATATGAAAATATAGATCTTTATTGATCTTTATAGACTCATTTATGCTTTAAAAGAGGATTCACAAACTCTAATGGTCCATGACACGCTCAAACTTATAAATTCTTAGAGGATAAAACCTCAGATAATGAGAGATTATGTATATTTATAAATACCACTTAGTCAAGTGTCTAAGATTCTAACTTGACTTCAGACTCATTTGGTCATCAAGCATTTTAGCCTAAATATTTATTTATTAGATGGAAATAACGGTTATAACGGTATTCATAAAATATCTTGAATTAACCTAAACGAAAGTCTTACCTTAATACCTACAACAACTACGAATTCTCTTACTCGAACTACCTAAAGGTTTTATTGTTAATCTATTTTTATTCAAACTAGCAGTGAGGAGGGTAGCTCGCGATCTTCCATCAACTCTTCTAACCCCGGACTTGCCTTCACGGAAAGGCCCCTAAGTTCTAATAGTAACCTAACATTCTACGGAAAAAGAACAAGAACTACCTTGAAGTTAAATATTTTATTTTATATTTAAACGAACTAACAGTGAGGTGGGTTAACTCGCGATCATCCAACACTCTTCTAACCCGGACTTGCCTTCACGGAAAAGCCCCTAAGTTCTAATAGTAACCTAACATTCTACGGAAAAAGAACAAGAACTACCTTGAAGTTAAATATTTTATTTTATATTTAAACGAACTAACAGTGAGGTGGGTTAACTCGCGATCATCCAACACTCTTCTAACCCGGACTTGCCTTCACGGAAAGGCCCCTAAGTTCTAATAGTAACCTAACATTCTACGGAATAAGAACAAGAACTACCTTGAAGTTAAATATTTTATTTTATATTTAAACGAACTAACAGTGAGGTGGGTTAACTCGCGATCATCCAACACTCTTCTAACCCGGACTTGCCTTCACGGAAAGGCCCCTAAATTCTAATAATAATCCTACATTCTACAAAGCCTAGTAGAAAATAAACTAAACTTCAAATAAAACTCGGTATAATAAAATTCTTCCGAATATTTACAAGAAACTAATTTCTGTTTTAAAGAATTCCCCAAATAAAACCTTGGAACATAATAAAATAGCATAAGAAAGAATTATCAATATTTGATATTACAGATTAGGGACTTCAAGTTCCTCCTTCTATTCTAGTCAGGATTCACTTAGCACGGCTCTTGCTAGGCTGAGTATAATCATGAATATCAAAAACGATTTCCTTATAGCTTTTGGTAAAACCCCAGTTACCTATTTGTTTCAAACTTTATAATTTTGTCACAACAAAATAATCCAAAATCACAACTTTTACTTTTAACAAGTTTAGATTTACTAGCTTATTATTTCAAACAAGATAGTTTTAAAATGGAACTTCTGAATCCAATTCAAAATTCAAAACTATTCTTTGAATATAAATTATGATAGTAGATATCCTGGTTTGTTACATCAGGTCAGTGTCTCAAGAGTCACTCCCTTCTCTAGTAGAGATCATCTTCAGTACGGCTTTGCTTGACTGGAGTATAACCGTTAATAACAAAATTGAGTTCTCTTTCATCTCAATAGATATCACTATGTAAAATTTGTGAATTATTTCTCTCCAATTAAACACAGAAGTTCACTTTCTCAAAATAAGTTGGATTTTAGATTTAATCGATAAGTAAGATTCACATTAAGTAATAGACTGCAAATTTGAAAAGGAATTTCTATCAAGATATAAACCCTATCTAAAGGTTACGTGAAAACTAAGAACAAGTTTCTAGATTCAATTTATCAAAGAAAGGGTAAAAAAAACTTTTAAGTAAAATCATTAAAGCAATTAAACTGCCTTGAAAGACTTCCTTATTATTTCAAACGAAAACGTGAACGCAAACGTAAATGCAAACACAACACAAACGCAACATAAACGTCAACGCAATCAAGCGAAACGTAAACGCAAACGTAAGCGTCAATGCAAACATAACGCAACATAAACGTAGTCGAAACAAGGAACGTAAACGCAAACGTAAACGCAAACGTAAATGTAAACATAACACAAACGCAACATAAACGTCAACGCAATCAAGCGTAACGTAAACGCAAACGAAAGCGTCAATGCAAACATAAACGCAACATAAACGCAACTTAAACGCAAACGTGAATGTAAACATAACACAAACGCAACATAGACGTCAACGCAATTCAGCGTAACGTAAACGCAAACGTAAGCGTCAATGCAAACAAAAACGCATAGTATTTTAATTACTTTAATTACTTTACTTTATTTTATCTGTAAAGTACACACAAGCCATCAATTTATGCAATAAGACACAACATTACAAAAGTTATAAAAACAATTGACTTACCAATGATTCTCCAAGCTCCGACCTCTCTGGCTTCTCCAATCCAACTGTCCTCCCAACCGCTCGTCCCCAGCTTTATACCCGCAACCACCTACGGGGGTCACGATCCTTCTCTGGGCGTCATGACCCTCATACGACAGCTATTGCGTTGCTATTGGCCGGCATCGCTATCGGCGTAACCAAGAGCGCTGCTATTGGCCGGCATTGCTATCGGGGTCACTATCGGCGTAATATGATTCCAACAGCAAAGGTCATTCACTCCACTCAATTTCTATTGTTTTATTTGTTTCTTACAGACATTTCAAATTCTTCTAACTTCAAGCTCTTTAAATCTATTAGAATATTATGTGTTTCCGCGAAACGGAACGATGTGGTGTAATGGGTTATTTTACGCTGGTTTGGTTTGGTTACGCAGTGCTTACAAATTTGTATGTTCCCGCCATTTCTTACGGAAAGCAGCACCTCCCGTGGCGAGTAGCGGAACGTCAGAAAAACGTTGCCAGTCGGCAGAAAAATTACATTTTGACAAGCAGGTGACAGTTGAGGTATACAACACTGGAGAACGGAATCAAATTGTTTGCCGGAGGATTGTAACCTCAGAGGAGAAGGCCCCCAATATTGTTAACGCCGTAAAAAGCTTAGCTAAGGAAATTAGAAGGATCTAGAAGCAAATTAGTATTTTGCGAGGACGGAGGGGGTATCCGAGCTACGATTGAGTGCAAAGTTTAGGAAGTCTTTTGCGCCTGACTTCCAAACCCGAAAGCCCGTTTCGGTCAGTCCATAATATTCAATATAAACGGGGATTGCGAAAGGAGGGATGAAAACATATGACGTTTGCTGGTTTCTCAAGTACTCATCGACCCACTAGTTTTTAGTTTCTACATTTGAGTGTTCGCAGTGACAAATTTAGTTTTGAAACATATGTGGAAGAAAAATATAGGAATAAGGTGTGCTCCACTTCGGTTAAAAGATCTACTGCTGTCGATATCCAGTAACGGAGAAACTAAGTTTCCCCAGTTTTATTTTTGCATTATATAAACTAGCGTGTAAGAAATAAAGGGTTAAGTTATAATCATCTTTACCTTACCAATTTAATACAAGTAATTAAAATTAACTCTGTGTTTGCTTGTTTTCCTGAAACCCCAAGAGCAAGAAGTGGATATTGTCACATCCACTAATCCACTAGGCTGAGCTAACCGTGACAGTGGGTAGATTTCGGCGGCGGAGCGATTCTTGACAATTACATTATGTATATAATTTTTAAATAACGAATAATTTCATTTTGTTTATTTATTTTGTTATTCCTAGCATGTTTTACTTGCTAGATTTCTTGAACTGTGCAACATTTTTATCCTTAAATATGTTTGTGAAGTAAACGAATCATCAGTCAGCACGTTTGATTAGTTACAGCTCGACCCCCTGCAAATTTTCGCAGTTAATTTTCCCAAAATTTACTATAGGAAATTTGGCATAATCCAATTTTATTCACAAACACAATTGAACTTCATTATTCTCATCATACTTTCCAAACTACAAGTAAACTACAATTTGATAGTGCTTAAAATCAAATATATATTTAATCTCGTGTGTGTTCGGGTGGGTGTGTATAAAGTGTAAAGTGTCTTTAAACCCAATCTGAAAACAGTCCATTAAGAACTCGAGCATCAGACGATAATTATGATGGCATGACCAAAACACCCAACCACAGAAACCATCTGTTTAATCTAGGTTCAGCAGAAGAAGCAGGGCTGTGAATTCTGCTATACCCGAGTGATATCAAGTAGCCCTTCCCGATCAAACCCTTGTTTGAAGTGAAAGTACTACCTCCCCCCTACTTTTTCCAGATCACCCAATAATGGCAAGTGTAACGGGGCGAAATAAACATGTTATTCCCCTGAAGCTAAAGTCCCATAATGAGCCATTTTCAATTCGGCGCATGTAGGAGTGCCCAGTTCGAACCTAACCACGTGAGTAGAACTTTTAATGAAGGCAACTCGTGACAGGAATATTTTGTCTAAAGACTTAAACCTAACACCAAATCCCTTCCTTCACCAACCGTCCTTTGTGTAGTAAATGTCATATCTAAAATTAAGCACCAGCAACCGTTTCTAACCTAGGAACTGTGGAATTAACTAAGCCCTTAATGTTTTTTTTTTTTTTCAATTTTTTTTTTTTTTTTTTTTCATTCATCATCTCTCAAAACTCCTCACGTAAAAGTTTCGCAGTAGATTCACGCTACTTAATTAGCCCAACAGGTCAGTTTAGGTAAGAAACTTTTGTAAAATAACAAAATAAATTAGTTAAATTTAAGCTAATAATAAATCAATTCATCCGATGAATGCTTGCTAAACCAGATTATGATCATTCAAACTATTATTCGTTAACCTTTTTTATTCTTAAATATTCTAGATAACTGATGTCTGTATCAAACCACAGCATGACTTCAAATTCATTTACTTTTTTTTTATTTTGAATCTTCATGTTTGTTTACTGCATGAGAAACATGAATACAATTTAAGTTATATTTTTTTTATTTTAATCGAACTAAACAGTGAGGAGGGTTAACTCTCGATCATCCTTCACTCTACTAACCGCGGACTTGCCTTCACGGAAAGGCCCCTAATTCTAAAAATATCCTATTTTCTACGAAACGAAAACGAACTACCTTGAAGTTAAATAATTTATTTTTATTTTTTAATAGAACTAACAGTGAGGAGGGCTATCTCGCGATCATCCTTCACTCTACTAACCGCGGACTTGCCTTCACGGAAAAGCCCCTAATTCTAAAAATATCCTATTTTCTACGAAACGAAAACGAACTACCTTGAAGTTATATAATTTATTTTTATTTTTTAATAGAACTAACAGTGAGGAGGGCTAACTCGCGATCATCCTTCACTCTACTAACCGCGGACTTGCCTTCACGGAAAAGCCCCTAATTCTAAAAATATCCTATTTTCTACGAAACGAAAACGAACTACCTTGAAGTTAAATAATTTATTTTTATTTTTTAATAGAACTAACAGTGAGGAGGGCTAACTCGCGATCATCCTTCACTCTACTAACCGCGGACTTGCCTTCACGGAAAGGCCCCTAATTCTAAAAATATCCTACATTCTACGAAACGAAAACGAACTACCTCGAAATATTTTATTTTTTTAATTTCCTAATATTGTCACTTAAATTTCATTCTATTATATTGTTTTCAAAACACAATTATCATACTTAAATATATATATCATTATAATAATATACTATAGTCAGGCCATTCCAATAGGCAACACTTGACAATTCATCAAAATTCAACAACGTAACCCTGTAACGGCGGGTATAAAATAAGAACTGCACAATGCTTACCTTTTTTTTTTCAATTACGATTACATATTTATTGTAATAATGACCGATACGAGTAATTTTACGATTTTCTTTCACTAATAAACCATTCTAAATGTAATAAACAATGTCTGATCCAAAGAACTAAACGCCGCCACAATGTTGCGTCATTTAACCCTTTTTATTTACAAACACTAGGGATGCCACTCCAAAAATCAAAAGCCGATAAGTAGAATAGAATGCAGCGATTACTTATGAAGAAATATCTTCATAAATTAGTAACCTCGTTGTGATTATAATAAAACATATTGATATTTATTATTCTTTTAACTAACGATAAAAATAGAAAAAAAACTAAATAGAAAAATCATTGATGTTAGGTACAATTTAGATGGAATGTATAAATTATAATGGACAATGCACCGTATCCCTCTGCACAAGTTGTCACACCACCAACTCATAAATATTGAAATTGTCTCGTGAATGTTAAGAAATGGTGTGAACCAAGTCCAACTTTATTAAAAGTTGAGTTGTTAAATCTGGTAAAAGCAACTAAGCCGTCCAAGCTCCGCTATATAATCGATGAACTAACCCTAGAGCATGGACACAAAGTTATTCGATTTCCTCTCTACCACTGCCAGTATAACGCCATCAAGCTTATTTGGGCACAAATAAAGGGTCATGCAGCGCGGAACAATACTGAACCACTCTTCAGCACTGCTAAAATGATGACTCTGCTACAAATTGTGTGTGCAGAAGTCAGTCAGAAAAGTCGTACAGAAAACAAAGAAAATAATTTTACAAGATTTTGAACGAGATGTTAGAATAGACAATATTATTGAAAGTGAATTAAAAATATCTCTAAATGCTGACAGCAGTGATGAAGATGACAATACTAATAACAGTTCTGATAGTTCAACTGAATAAATGCAATTTTTTTTATTAACTTATGTATCTGTCTTATTTTGCTCCTTAAATTTACGAAAGAAAATAATGAGACAGGGATTCGCCCGATGACCCTTAAAATTCACATATGTTCCAAGTCCGTATCGATTCATTCACCCTAATCGATGTTTCCAAGCAGGTCACCTCAATATGAAGATAAAACCGACAAATGTCAAATGCTACCCACCAAAATGGCTGACAATAATTTTTTTTATATTTTGACACTCAAATTTCTACCAACAATTTCTGAAAAATAAAAACATTGACTAGACCTGTTCAGGATTTTATATCCTCCTTTCTAGTCAAATAATATTGTACTTCAGAAATCTTATCAAGAACGTTAAATTGTAACCTCTAAAATCAAACATTTTGTTCCTATATTTCACGCAACCTTTGTTCAAATCTTTTATTATGAAAAACTCATTGAAAACACTGTTGAAACACTAGGGCCCTCCATAACCTCAATCCCCAACAATTTTTTTTCTGGCCATTTAAAAATCTACTTAAAATACCTGTTCATTCAACATCATACACGACTCCTTTTAGACACTATTCATTGTAGTTCATTCATCCCTAGCTTTCCAACAGCATTATTTATATTTAAATACATAATTTACCTTTTAATGAACTACTCTTAACTATTAGCTTACTATGAATCTCACCTGTCCAAATTAAGCTACTCCTTTTTTAGTTTACCCCATTTAAAAATCTCCAAATAGTTTGAAGATATAGTAACCAAACCTTTCAATAAATTACCAATTTACTCAGAAAGAAAAAAAAAACTAAATTTGTTATATATATTTTAAATAACCCTTTTTTTTTATCACCCAAACTTAACAAAAGAATAAAATCAAACTTTGACCAACGGCAAGGTATTGTTTAGAAATAATAAACCAACTCAATCAGTTTCTAGACTACCTATCTAAGTTACTTGTTTTTTTTTTTTTTTTTTTTTTTTACAGGCACTAATGCAATGAGCCATCTATGTTGTCACTAAACTTTTATAAAATAAAAATATAACACGAGAATGGAAAATTTGTGATTACGCATTTTGTACAATAGAACCCTCATTTAATCTAGGCGTATTTACGAGTCTGAAACTTTTAAATAAATAAACAAATCTTAAATAAATCCCTTTTTTTTTTAAAGTAAGTCAATTTTTTTTTATATATATTTCGCCTGTTTTGGCTAAACCCTTTATTTTAACCCAACCTAACCTTAGGAAAGAGTTCGTTCGAGAAGCACCACCACCATACCCATTCCTGCCACAAAACAGCAGTGCTCGCACCGCTGTGTTCCGGCTCAAAGAAGAAGGGTGTCGGCGAAATCACAGACACGTGAGATCCCTCATCTCCACGTCTCAGGGTGGCGGCCGCAGTGCAATGCCACACAGGGCGCGTCACAGGTGGACGCGACCCATGAGGCAATGCCCCATTCATAGACAGACTCACCACTCACTCAACATCAGTTGGGCCATCCACTTGATCCGCAATTTCAAGTAGTATACAAAGTAAAAACTAAGTAGTTTTTTTTCTTACCTAACCTAAGTGAAAACCTTATTTTTTTTACTCAATCCCTAATTTAGATTATGTTAAACAATTTTTGATTCTAACAAATTAATACTCAGAAACGAACCAAACCCATTTGCTCCAACAATTTATTTTTTGTTCTGTGCGACTTATATTTTTTTATTTATTTACTAAGTCGGTCTATGAGTAAAAATAATTAATAATAAAGATGTGAATAGATTTATTTTAATCTAAATTTAAAGCTCTTAAAAGGTACATTCTTACGTAATCGTTTTCCACAAATGTAAAACCTAAGTGCAAGCAATCTACGACCCCCTTTTAAAATAATTACATACCTACGTATAATATCAAAGAAAATTTATTCTAAAGCAAAACGATATATTTTACGACTTCCACTTTTGAATAATTATATACCTACTTCTATAACAAAAAACATTTCACGATACTATAGTTAACTAAAAATAATTTAATTTACGACCCCCCAATTTAAAGAATAAAATACTTGTATGAAAAGATAAAGTTAACCACTTACAAAATCTATTCTTAAATGACTTGTTTAACGTTCATTAATTTCTACTGTAATAATATACCTTCTCAATAAATTAATATTTTTGAATAATCCCGCTTAAAGAAATCAACCCCTAAAATCTGAAAAATATTATCTATCAATTTATCTGACTATCTACCTGTCTTTTTTCCTATCTAACTACGTATCTATCTACCTATCTATCTTCCGATCTATCTACCTATCTATCTATCTTCCTATCTTTCTTTATGAAAGTATTTACCTATAATCTCACTCTAGTCTAATTCAAAATAATTTATTTATCGACCTCCCCGTTCAAAGAATTTTAATTTCCACGTTTACAATGCAAACCCACTATTTACCTACTTGAAATTAATTAACTAACCGACCCCACGTTTAAAGAATTTTAATTCCCACTTTTACAAGGCAACCCACTATTTACCTACTTAAAATTAATTAACTAACCGACCCCCCGTTTAAAGAATTTTAATACCTATTTTTACGTTAATTAGAAATGTTGGGTAGAACTACTCTAAGTTAACTTCTTATTTTAGATAAAAATACCTGAGGCAAAACTGAGACATTTACCTAGTTAGAATTAACCCCGTTTTATTCTATGTAAATGGAACAAATTTAATATATTATAACAACAAAATTCATAGATAAGTAGCTCAAAATAAAATAGGAAACATAAAAATACAATTCTGCTATTAAAATCATCCTATTTTACTACTAACCTATTTTATGTATCTACAACGACTAGTTCAGTTTTTTTTTTTTTTTAAAGGCGTTAAATGGACATGAACCTAATGATGATGGTATTCTTTATACTACCTTGAACAATTATTTCTGCTAAAGTTTTTAGATTCATTATATTCAATTAACCTCAGTAGAACCTCACTTAATCAATTTTAATTTTTCCAAAATTTGCCAATAAAATGATATCTACATTTAAATAATTTAAAAATCGCAACTACATAAGACTGAAAGTGACTTTATTTACTTTGTTACTTTGCCTAGAAATATAAGTTAACCTACCTATTTTCTCGCATAGTCTTTAAGTTCGATAACCTTTTAAACGAGGACACAATTATCTATTTATTTTTAATAAATTTAACAAACACTACCTACCTTCCAACTAACGTAATGAAACTACTTTCCTACAACGAAGACTTACATAATTTATAAAACTATTAAATAAAAAGATGCTTACAAAATTACTAAATAAAATACCTAATTATAGTTTGACTTCACATAGAACTTTCCTATATTTACGGCAACAAATTGTGCGGGAAACCCGCCACATGAATCAAATACTAAATCAACAACCCACAAACTAACAACATACCCAAAAATATTTATTTTATACTTATGACACCTAAAAAAAATAACCTAATTAAATTCATATTACTAATAAATTGAGAAACTACTTAATTTAGACATAAACTATCCTGGTCACGGCTAGACCATATTGTAACTTCCCCCTCAACACACTACCCCCCTTTCTTATTCCTTAATCTCTCAACCCTCGTAACCCTAAACCCCAACAAACACTAGAAACTACTGACTGCTCTTAAACTTAACTCCCGCTTTCCAACTTTCTTAGTTACTTACATGAACGTATCTTTGATATGCTCATTATACTAGATATGGGTTAACTTGATTCATTATTTAATTCCTATGGCCAAGGTGATCGTCTAGTTTTTAGTGGTAGGACCGTACGTTGTGTAATTGTAGTAATTCAGGTAATTTTAAGTTATTTATGTCAAGACCTAACAATACCTAATGGAAACCTAACTAAACTTATTTATAGAATAGTGAATAATATCTAAACTACTAAAATATAAATTCTTTATTGATTAGTTTTAAAATATAATTTGATTAACCTAGTTTATCCCGACGTTATTAATTTTAGATTTTATCCTAATCTATAACTACAGTTCAAAGACTTCCTCACTATACCATACTTATAAAATTTCCTAACTTACCTAATATAATATCTATAAACAAATCTATTTAATGACTTTATCCTAAAGTTCACTCCAACATAATTTAATTAGTATGAACGCATCACAGAGTCAAAAGAGATGTGTTATCCTCTTAACAACAATAAGTATTGAAACTTCATAAATTATCAAGATTAAAAGCTATGGATTTAGCTAAGGTTTGTTAGTCAGTCTGTATAGTCATGTACTGGGACACTTTAAGGGCCGCACAATAAAATTGTGCGGGACAGTTCATCCGACCTCCCCTCAACTGTCTTTCCGAACCTCGCCATACATAAATATTATAAAATATAATGACGTTAAGGGACAAAGAAACATTCATACAGGAAAGTTATTATTCCAGAATGTTTGTATAAAAATGTATTTCAGGATTTAAAATTATATTTAATATAAAAGTCTTAATTTTGAGACTCATATGAAAATATAGATCTTTATTGATCTTTATAGACTCATTTATGCTTTAAAAGAGGATTCACAAACTCTAATGGTCCATGACACGCTCAAACTTATAAATTCTTAGAGGATAAAACCTCAGATAATGAGAGATTATGTATATTTATAAATACCACTTAGTCAAGTGTCTAAGATTCTAACTTGACTTCAGACTCATTTGGTCATCAAGCATTTTAGCCTAAATATTTATTTATTAGATGGAAATAACGGTTATAACGGTATTCATAAAATATCTTGAATTAACCTAAACGAAAGTCTTACCTTAATACCTACAACAACTACGAATTCTCTTACTCGAACTACCTAAAGGTTTTATTGTTAATCTATTTTTATTCAAACTAGCAGTGAGGAGGGTAGCTCGCGATCTTCCATCAACTCTTCTAACCCCGGACTTGCCTTCACGGAAAGGCCCCTAAGTTCTAATAGTAACCTAACATTCTACGGAAAAAGAACAAGAACTACCTTGAAGTTAAATATTTTATTTTATATTTAAACGAACTAACAGTGAGGTGGGTTAACTCGCGATCATCCAACACTCTTCTAACCCGGACTTGCCTTCACGGAAAAGCCCCTAAGTTCTAATAGTAACCTAACATTCTACGGAAAAAGAACAAGAACTACCTTGAAGTTAAATATTTTATTTTATATTTAAACGAACTAACAGTGAGGTGGGTTAACTCGCGATCATCCAACACTCTTCTAACCCGGACTTGCCTTCACGGAAAGGCCCCTAAGTTCTAATAGTAACCTAACATTCTACGGAATAAGAACAAGAACTACCTTGAAGTTAAATATTTTATTTTATATTTAAACGAACTAACAGTGAGGTGGGTTAACTCGCGATCATCCAACACTCTTCTAACCCGGACTTGCCTTCACGGAAAGGCCCCTAAATTCTAATAATAATCCTACATTCTACAAAGCCTAGTAGAAAATAAACTAAACTTCAAATAAAACTCGGTATAATAAAATTCTTCCGAATATTTACAAGAAACTAATTTCTGTTTTAAAGAATTCCCCAAATAAAACCTTGGAACATAATAAAATAGCATAAGAAAGAATTATCAATATTTGATATTACAGATTAGGGACTTCAAGTTCCTCCTTCTATTCTAGTCAGGATTCACTTAGCACGGCTCTTGCTAGGCTGAGTATAATCATGAATATCAAAAACGATTTCCTTATAGCTTTTGGTAAAACCCCAGTTACCTATTTGTTTCAAACTTTATAATTTTGTCACAACAAAATAATCCAAAATCACAACTTTTACTTTTAACAAGTTTAGATTTACTAGCTTATTATTTCAAACAAGATAGTTTTAAAATGGAACTTCTGAATCCAATTCAAAATTCAAAACTATTCTTTGAATATAAATTATGATAGTAGATATCCTGGTTTGTTACATCAGGTCAGTGTCTCAAGAGTCACTCCCTTCTCTAGTAGAGATCATCTTCAGTACGGCTTTGCTTGACTGGAGTATAACCGTTAATAACAAAATTGAGTTCTCTTTCATCTCAATAGATATCACTATGTAAAATTTGTGAATTATTTCTCTCCAATTAAACACAGAAGTTCACTTTCTCAAAATAAGTTGGATTTTAGATTTAATCGATAAGTAAGATTCACATTAAGTAATAGACTGCAAATTTGAAAAGGAATTTCTATCAAGATATAAACCCTATCTAAAGGTTACGTGAAAACTAAGAACAAGTTTCTAGATTCAATTTATCAAAGAAAGGGTAAAAAAAACTTTTAAGTAAAATCATTAAAGCAATTAAACTGCCTTGAAAGACTTCCTTATTATTTCAAACGAAAACGTGAACGCAAACGTAAATGCAAACACAACACAAACGCAACATAAACGTCAACGCAATCAAGCGAAACGTAAACGCAAACGTAAGCGTCAATGCAAACATAACGCAACATAAACGTAGTCGAAACAAGGAACGTAAACGCAAACGTAAACGCAAACGTAAATGTAAACATAACACAAACGCAACATAAACGTCAACGCAATCAAGCGTAACGTAAACGCAAACGAAAGCGTCAATGCAAACATAAACGCAACATAAACGCAACTTAAACGCAAACGTGAATGTAAACATAACACAAACGCAACATAGACGTCAACGCAATTCAGCGTAACGTAAACGCAAACGTAAGCGTCAATGCAAACAAAAACGCATAGTATTTTAATTACTTTAATTACTTTACTTTATTTTATCTGTAAAGTACACACAAGCCATCAATTTATGCAATAAGACACAACATTACAAAAGTTATAAAAACAATTGACTTACCAATGATTCTCCAAGCTCCGACCTCTCTGGCTTCTCCAATCCAACTGTCCTCCCAACCGCTCGTCCCCAGCTTTATACCCGCAACCACCTACGGGGGTCACGATCCTTCTCTGGGCGTCATGACCCTCATACGACAGCTATTGCGTTGCTATTGGCCGGCATCGCTATCGGCGTAACCAAGAGCGCTGCTATTGGCCGGCATTGCTATCGGGGTCACTATCGGCGTAATATGATTCCAACAGCAAAGGTCATTCACTCCACTCAATTTCTATTGTTTTATTTGTTTCTTACAGACATTTCAAATTCTTCTAACTTCAAGCTCTTTAAATCTATTAGAATATTATGTGTTTCCGCGAAACGGAACGATGTGGTGTAATGGGTTATTTTACGCTGGTTTGGTTTGGTTACGCAGTGCTTACAAATTTGTATGTTCCCGCCATTTCTTACGGAAAGCAGCACCTCCCGTGGCGAGTAGCGGAACGTCAGAAAAACGTTGCCAGTCGGCAGAAAAATTACATTTTGACAAGCAGGTGACAGTTGAGGTATACAACACTGGAGAACGGAATCAAATTGTTTGCCGGAGGATTGTAACCTCAGAGGAGAAGGCCCCCAATATTGTTAACGCCGTAAAAAGCTTAGCTAAGGAAATTAGAAGGATCTAGAAGCAAATTAGTATTTTGCGAGGACGGAGGGGGTATCCGAGCTACGATTGAGTGCAAAGTTTAGGAAGTCTTTTGCGCCTGACTTCCAAACCCGAAAGCCCGTTTCGGTCAGTCCATAATATTCAATATAAACGGGGATTGCGAAAGGAGGGATGAAAACATATGACGTTTGCTGGTTTCTCAAGTACTCATCGACCCACTAGTTTTTAGTTTCTACATTTGAGTGTTCGCAGTGACAAATTTAGTTTTGAAACATATGTGGAAGAAAAATATAGGAATAAGGTGTGCTCCACTTCGGTTAAAAGATCTACTGCTGTCGATATCCAGTAACGGAGAAACTAAGTTTCCCCAGTTTTATTTTTGCATTATATAAACTAGCGTGTAAGAAATAAAGGGTTAAGTTATAATCATCTTTACCTTACCAATTTAATACAAGTAATTAAAATTAACTCTGTGTTTGCTTGTTTTCCTGAAACCCCAAGAGCAAGAAGTGGATATTGTCACATCCACTAATCCACTAGGCTGAGCTAACCGTGACAGTGGGTAGATTTCGGCGGCGGAGCGATTCTTGACAATTACATTATGTATATAATTTTTAAATAACGAATAATTTCATTTTGTTTATTTATTTTGTTATTCCTAGCATGTTTTACTTGCTAGATTTCTTGAACTGTGCAACATTTTTATCCTTAAATATGTTTGTGAAGTAAACGAATCATCAGTCAGCACGTTTGATTAGTTACATTATGTCTATTTGTGACATCACGAGAATAGCAAATTAAGATTTTATTCGACATTCGCCATCTTTTTTCTTAATATGTCTAATTCGACATAATAGGAGGGCAATTCTCGGATTGTAGAGATTATCTCTAAGTTAGAGATAATGTCGAAGCATGAATGTCTACAAAAAATGTCACGAAAACGTCACAATAACCATCAAATCGTATTCGATTTTTATGATTTTGGTCGACTTATGTCTATTTGTGACATCACGAGAATAGCAAATTAAGATTTTATTCGACATTCGCCATCTTTTTTCGCAATCTGTCTAATTCGACTTAATCTCTTAAGCACGAGAATTGCCCTCCTGGAGGGTAATTCTCGGATTGTAGAGATTATCTCTAAGTTAGAGATAATGTCGAAGCATGAATGTCTACAAAAAATGTCACGAAAATGTCACAATAACCATCAAATCGTATTCGATTTTTATGATTTTGGTCGACTTATGTCTATTTGTGACATTACGAGAATAGCAAATTAAGATTTTATTCGACATTCGCCATCTTTTTTCGCAATCTGTCTAATTCGACTTAATCTCTTAAGCACGAGAATTGCCCTCCTGGAGGGTAATTCTCGGATTGTAGAGATTATCTCTAAGTTAGAGATAATGTCGAAGCATGAATGTCTACAAAAAATGTCACGAAAATGTCACAATAACCATCAAATCGTATTCGATTTTTATGATTTTGGTCGACTTATGTCTATTTGTGACATCACGAGAATAGCAAATTAAGATTTTATTCGACATTCACCATCTTTTTTCGCAATATCTCTAATTCGACTTAATCTCTAAAGCACGAGAATTGCCCTCCAAGTGGGCAACCGAAAACTCCTTCGTGCAAAAGCAGAACTTGTTATAACGTGACCTTGGCGAAATTAAACGTTTCAGATCTTTATAATGCGAACTGCTAAGGAGTGGAAAACACTACCGTCGTCTGTCTTTCCTGAAAACTATAATCTGGCTCTTTTCAAGGCTAAAGTGAAAAGATGCCTTCTAGAGTTTTATTTAAAAATCAATACAGAAAATAAAAGTTTAAATAACAATAAACAAGCGTCATGCGTGTCGTATAAGGTACCTGTTCTCACAATCACTGAACACTGAGGTACATCAGGGCAAATACAAGATTTGTTATTGCCATCTGCGATGTGTCTGGCTTATGTTTGGTTTGTGGCAAAACCAATTCCTACGCAATACAATTCCTTTGCTGAAGTTTGTACTTATGGAACATGTCTGCTTCGATCAAGAATAAAACTAGATTTCGGGTCACGTACAAAATCAAAGCTAAATACCGTCCGCGTGGGTATATATATGGCTATTTTATAGCTATATAATATATACGTAGCTATATTTGTTTACTAACGAACTGAAACAAAATTTTTGAAACAGTTCTAAGTTCAAACATGACACCTAGCTATAAAGTAGCAAATCTTCAAAATATTATCTTATACTTACGATCATTCCTCACAAAAAACGAGCAAAGCAATAAATTACTCCTGTCACTTAGAAATGAAAAGACATAGGTTAAACAACATTTATTGTGAAATCAACCTTAAAGAGCTACAAATAAAATTCTCACAAATACAAATAAAAAATAAGAGCTCCTTTTTCAAATGAGCTGTTATTCAACGAGACGTCTTTTTTGCGCAGACCTGACATCTAGTTGTATTCTTGATCAAAGCATGTCTGTAACCTGTTTTGTATAAGTTCCAATAGTGTAGAGAATGTTTAATGGCTTTTAAATATTAAGCTACATCATCATCATCATCCTGTAGAACCTTAACAACCTTTAACCCCTGAATCTGAACCCGTAGAATTCCCTTGCTGGACACAGGCCTCTCCCATAGAAACCATACTTATGGGAAATACTAAGAAGTTACTTCTTGGGATTATACAATCTTAGGTAGACGATGTCATACAAACTGAAGCAAACCAAAAAATTTTTTTTCTATAATACCACAGAATAAATAATAGTAAAACTAATACCTACTAAGAGTGGATTCGACCAAAACGAAATTTATACCCGAGTAACTATACCACGGAATAACTAGGCGGGCGAACGTTCGCTTGCGACGCAGCAGGTTGCGGGTTCGATTCCCGCCTCAGAACAAATATTTGTGCGATCTGCAGATATTTGTTCCGGGTGTTCTGGGTATTTTCTATATATAATAAAAATATCTATCTATGTAATATATTGTATTAAGTATATCAGTTATCTAGTACCCATAACACAAGCTCTGGCTTAGCTTGGGGCTAGATAATGTTGTGTGAACTGTCCAGCATTATTTATTTATTTATTTATTCCACCATATTAATCTCGAGCCGTTCTTCCAAGCAATCGAAAGTATAGGTACTCTTCGAATAACATGAATAGCAAAATGAACGATGAACAATTGTATTACCCTGCAAATAGCTGATGTTGTACCACAACCGGGCGGTGTACAAGCAACGCGTGTTTGTCGTATTGTAGTACCTTTTACAGGCAGGTTCCTGCTAAAGGTTTGAAGGCAGTTACAAATAGGTACTTAGGTTTATTAGTTAGGTAGGTAACTACTAAATATTAATGTACATTTACCGGTTGGAAATCTATTCCAGTTAAGCGTCAATTTTCGTTAGCAGATGTAAAGTTGATTAGTGAAAATAGTCATTTACTTGAGACAGTTGCGATTTTTCGTGATTTTCGCTCACTATTTGTTTTGCGTGCTCTGTTCTGCCCCGTTCTTACTTACCTGAACTTTACTGAGTTAGATAGTGACAGAATTTGTGGGGACTAATCACCTAAACACAAGTAATTAATTTTGTAAAAAATAAAAAACCCTCAACGCAATGAAACGTCTTTGATCAAACATAGCTAAGAACACTTCCGACAAATTCACCTTTCAAACAAAACAAAAAAATCGAAATCGAAATCCGTTTGGGAGCTTAAGTGGACAGACAGACACACACACACATACACGTCAAACTTATAACACCCCGTCGTTTTTGCGTCGGGGGTTAAAAATGTGTAGATAATTGCATTCTAACATTTTCGTTTTAGTTTGAACACTCGAAGAAAAACCACAGATCTATAGCCAAATATTAAACAAATTCAGCCTTTTTATAGTGCTGTAAACATAAAATCGAACCGTCCAAAAAGCTAGGTAAAGATGTTTTCCAATTTTATTGTAGAACATAAAATGTGATGTCGGCGACAGGTGCTCTCGAGAAATGAATGTTTTTGATCTGCAAAATATCGTAAGTTCGTAAAAGGTAAACGTTGTTTTAACATTCTGACTTTTTAAAACCGTTTTTTTGCTCATTTTCTGTTTCGAGTCTAGTTCTACACTAGGTAAACAATAATCATTTTTAATGACTACCTACCTAAGGTTTTTACGTCGGCTTTCTTTTTATTTCCTCGACAATCTCTGTGGCGCGACGGCTGAACGTAAGCCTGCGACGCGCTTTTTACGTCGGCTTTCTTTTTATTTCCTCTACAATCTCTGTGGCGCGACGGCTGAACGTAAGCCGGCGACGCGCTTTTTACGTCGGCTTTCTTTTTATTTCCTCGACAATCTCTGTGGCGCGACGGCTGAACGTAAGCCGGCGACGCGCTTTTTACGTCGGCTTTCTTTTTATTTCCTCGACAATCTCTGTGGCGCGACGGCTGAACGTAAGCCGGCGACGCGCTTTTTACGTCGGCTTTATTTTTATTTCCTCTACAATCTCTGTGGCGCGACGGCTGAACGTAAGCCTGCGACGCGCTTTTTACGTCGGCTTTCTTTTTATTTCCTCGACAATCTCTGTGGCGCGACGGCTGAACGTAAGCCTGCGACGCGCTTTTTACGTCGGCTTTCTTTTTATTTCCTCGACAATCTCTGTGGCGCGACGGCTGAACGTAAGCCTGCGACGCGCTTTTTACGTCGGCTTTCTTTTTATTTCCTCAACAATCTCTGTGGCGCGACGGCTGAACGTAAGCCTGCGACGCGCTTTTTACGTCGGCTTTCTTTTTATTTCCTCTACAATCTCTGTGGCGCGACGGCTGAACGTAAGCCTGCGACGCGCTTTTTACGTCGGCTTTCTTTTTATTTCCTCTACAATCTCTGTGGCGCGACGGCTGAACGTAAGCCTGCGACGCGCTTTTTACGTCGGCTTTCTTTTTATTTCCTCGACAATCTCTGTGGCGCGACGGCTGAACGTAAGCCTGCGACGCGCGAATTATTGCGGGTTCGATTCCCGCCTAGGAACAAATATTTGTACGATCTGCAGATTCAGGGTGCACTGGGTATTTTCGTTGTATAATAAAAATATCTATCTAAGTAATGTATTGTATCAGTTATGTCGAACCCATAACACAAGCTCTGCTTAGCCCGGGGCTAGATAATGTTGTGTAACTTTCCAACATTATTTAATTTTATTTATTTATTTATTTGTATCAGTTTATCTTTATATCGTGGCACCACACGCACTCACCATCTAGTAGTTTTTTAAGAATGATTTAAAAAAAAGCCAGGCCCTGTTTGTTGCCTGATTCTTCTAGGTTTGGCGCGTTAGAACAGGAGTAAATTTAGTTTATAAGACCATTCAATATGATCCTTGTGATTTAAACTTTGACTTTATGCTGAATGGTAAATTAGACATCCATCAAGATCTAGAAGGCCGGTTATCGATAACGAGCAGAAAAACGAGCGAGCCTTACAGTATACATCGAGCAACACGGAAACGGAGGCCTGCGTTGCTCGATGGTCGCATATGAAGTATACATCTGACATCTCACCTCCTTTGTAATAAGCAACATGGCTGATATAGTACCATCCTCTCGGAAAAATTGCGCGCTTCCTGTTTTTTAAAAAAAAATTATGAAACAAATAGGCAGACTGTCATACGGCCCACCTGTGGTGCGATCAGCGAAATATGTTGCAAACGATTTCTATAGTCCGCTTGATGCTAACAAAATAATATTTCTATCGATGTTTTCCGATCAGCTATCTTTTCTTGCTCCGATTTCTATGGACTTCTATCGATGTGTTCTATCTGAAGTTTGTACGAATTAAGGATAACTCGACCACTTTACAAAGTACGATTACGCTATGAACCGTGTATCAACGTACTAACCATTTTTAATCAACTCTTATGATTAATACGACTCTTTTATGCTTTGTTTATGATAGAAACATATTTTTACTCTGTGCTGTGTGACTTGTGCGAATTGTGCTATGCGTAGTATCCTATTAGTCAATCCTTGTGAGAAAAGTTTGTTTACATTTTAATAAATATACGAATTATCTAATACTTATGGTTTGGAAGGAAAGTAAGTAACCAAATTGAAGTGAAATGTATATATAAGTACCTATGGACCCAAGTTGTGTTGATTCGTTCGACTCCAATTTAATATTTTTAACAAAATAGCGCAATACCGCTAAACATAGTAAAGTGTTTTGTACGTACTGAATGTTTTTATTTGATTTGGATTGTAATTAAAACCATGTTCAAACAATTAAAAAATCCACTTTTATGGCTTACCTTTTAGATTTTTATGGTTTGAAACAAACATTTACTTGTTTCTATTGCAATAGGTTGTGTTGCGATCAAATGCTGTCATTATTCATTGAAACAGCGGTACATAATCGCTACTTCATACTATCGATAGAAACACTACATGTCAAAAGGCTTTTTGTTGAATTCAAGCTTTGTTAGCAACAGGGTGAGTTGCATGATCGCTAAAACTTCATTTTCATTAGAAACAGCATTGAAACAGCGCACTGCTGATAGAAACAGGAGATAGCTAATCGCTCGGCTGATGTGAAGCAGTCACCGTCGCTTATAGACATCGGCAACACCAGGGGGGGTATTGTCGATGCGCTGGCTACCCTGAAGGAATTTATGAAAAAAAATATTGAAGCGACACAATATGTCGTAACCAAGCGGGAAAACTTCAGATGGAAGCTCATTCCAGAGTTTGTAGGTATGGGGAAGAAATGATCTCGAGAAACGAGTCGTTCGAGAAACTCAGGGTTCTATGATGTGCGGATGAGCTTTTTTTTCCTGTACACACATCCGTTCCATTTCACTAAATCACTCCCACAGATTGAAGGAAAGCGAGAGGAAAGATGTTACACATCAAAAACCTACCAATCCCAACTACTGGGAATAGCCGAAAATAACGGGGTCCGTATTTTAGGAAATTCTATCGTGTTTCATCCTGTATCTATTTGGTTCAGCCGTTCTCTGAAATATTATTATTAATCTTAAAGTAATACTCTGTTAAAAGTACATGTATGTTATATCTATCCAAAGCCGAGCTTCTAATAAATCCTTCGTGTTTACATCAGTGTCCAAACACACCTGGGGCTAGCAGTATGCGCTGTGTAAAGCCAGTCGAGAAATGACAAGTTTACATTAAGGTGGTCGCTTTTCCATACAAACGTATTAGCACAAATATGGGCAAACAGAGTATAATTTTACACTGAAATGACTGTTGTTGGCTTTTATATTGGTCATTATTTGCGTCAACACATATTTGGTTGAAGAAAACAGTGGATTAATAGCGAAAATAACATCGAAATTTTAGTTCATTTATGTCAGTGTGTGGGTGTACACTGACAGTGTGACACACATAGCCGCAGATTAGACAACAGTCACAAGTCTCTTACACGCGACGTTGTCAGCTCGTGACTTACGCCGGCTAAGCGCTGTTGCCGCTTCGATCTGTCATATCATAATTAGCTCGGATAGAAAATATTAGAAAAACAAACATTTAGGATTGGACATGTGTATGCGAATCAGCCAGACAGCCGGAGGCCGCAATGCATTGCAAGGTCTCTACATATGAACTTTGTATAAATAATGGGAGAAAATTAAATTACAAACAACTAGACAGAAATTACAGACACATATAATATTATCTTAATTACGTAAAAATTAAATTAAATACTACTAGCTGATCATAATTACCTATATATTTACGCACAAGGTTTTTTGAACTGAGACCTCACGAATACACACGGTTTAGGAAGGTTACCTTATTTATTTCGAAAAAAATATCTATGTACATCCACATGTGGTTCGAAAAGTTAGACCTTCAACGTCGTTCAAATTCCTAGAAACGGGAGGTCAACAAAGAATGTTATACACTGGTTGTTATTTTATAGAGTATAGGTACCTACAAGTTTCAAGATTCATAAATTTTAGACTTTTCCCAGTATTTGTATCATAAAATCTACAAACGTAAAAAAAACAGCGTTGTAGGATTAGTGGAAGTACCCTAGAGGTTTTGTTTTTTTACATTTTTGATTTACCCTAACATCTCAAAAACTAAAAAAGTTTTGAAATGTCGAAGCGAGGAACTTTCATATGACACCACATTTGATCTGATATTCTCACTTTTTTTTACCTCCTCTTGGACCCCAATATCTCAACAACCCCCCGACCGATATAGCTCATAACCTTACCAACAAATTGTACCAATACTATCACCTCCCAATCAAATTTCATGAAGATCGGATTAACGGTTCGGAAGTTATGCTCGGACAAACATACATACATACATACATACAAATGCCAATTCTTCCAAGTTGAATCAGAGAACTCGCTTCGCTCATTCAATATTTAAAAAAAAAAAAAAAAATTGCCTTGTTTCAGTCGAAGTCAGTTCTGTGTAGGTAGGTGAAACTACAATCTTCAAACAAATTCGTTGAAATGATTCCTAGGGGTATTATTCATTATAATTGCGAGTTAGGGTCTTCGGAAGATTCAGATATGCAGGCCCAGGGTGGGTATTGAACATTTTGCCTCCTGCTTAGAAGACAAGAGTTCATCTTACTATGACATGTTATGTCTGTCCGTGTATGTCACAGCCACTTTTTTCCGAAACTATAGGATCTATGCTGTTGAAACTTGGTAAGTAGATGTATTCTGTGAACCGCATTCAGATTTTCAAAAAAAAATTAAAAAAACAAAAAAAAATGGGGTTAGTTCTAAGTATTAGTACTTAGAACTGAAACTCATTTTTTTTTTCATCATTCCTGTTGGTGTGGGGTATCTATGTATAGGTCTTCAAAAATGATATTGAGGTTTCTAATATAACTTTTTTCTAAACTAAATAGTTTGCGCGACAGACACTTCCAAAGTGGTAAAAAGTCCCCCCCCCAACCCCGTAACTTCTAAAATAAGAGAATGATAAAACTAAAAAAAAAATGTACATTACCATGTAAACTTCCAACGAAAATTGGTTTGAACGATATCTAGTTAGTAGTTTTTTTTAATACGTCATAAATCGTAAACCATCCAAGAACTTTGATATTATGTTACTTGCTGCTACGGAACCCTTCATGGGCGAGTCCGACTCGCACTTGGCCACTTTTTTTTTTAATTTCCATAATATTATTTGCATGCAATGCATATCAGCCGGCCTAGCCAAATGACATTCGCTTCGAAGCGATTCCATTCCTTTCTAGGCGCTAGTCCAGATGGTACGTTCCTAAGCACTAATTTATTACTAGTAGGTAATTGTGTTTATACTGTACTAGCCATTTCACCGCAGCTTGGCAAACAAACAAACAAACAAAACAACAAAGTTTACATATTTACAGGGAATTAATTTTGTAAAAATTAAAAAAAACCCGAACGAAATAAAACGGCTGAACCGATTTTGATCCAACTAAGCTAAGAACACTCCCGACAAATACACCTATCAAACAAAAACAAAAAACGATTTCGGTTCATCCGTTCGGGAGCCACGTTGGGACATACAGACACACACACACACACACACAGACACGTCAAACTTATAACACCCCTTCGTTTTTCGTCGGGGGTTAAAAAATACAAAATAATAGTGAAGATAAATAAAAAAACATAAAAAAGATAAATATTTTATACATAGTGTAATACAAATTAACAATCTTTTTTTTAAGGAGAATTAGCCTTTTTGAAATACAATCCTTTCCCTCATTGTCTCGCAAGTCGCAAAGGCCTCGAAATTAAAAATAATATAATTAATTTTTATTGAATGGGTTATCCTCTTTTTTAACCCCCGACGAAAAACGAAGGGGTATTATAAGTTTGACGTGTCTGTGTGTGTGTGTGTCTGTCTGTCCCATCGTAGCTCCCAAACGGATGAACCGAAATCGTTTTTTTTTGTTTGAAAGGTGTATTTTTCGGGAGTGTTCTTAGCTTTGTTTGATCAAAATCGGTTCAGCCGTTCAGCGTTGGGTTTATTTTTTTATTTTTACAAAATTAATTACTAACTCAACTATAATCTGGACCTCTTCAAGGCTAGAGTGAATAGGTGCCTTCTAGACCTTTGTGCTCCATCTTCGGCCGCATCGTCACTTACCAACAGGTGAGATCGTGCACAAACAAAGGTCTATAAATGTTTAAAAAAAAAAAAAAAAACTTGTTGAAAATAGGGTCAACTGCGGATTTCCTCAATGAAGAATTGTTACTTCGTCGGCTTTATTTCTCAAACTCAAGACATCACAATAATGGAAATGGAGCGCGACGAATTATTCCCATTTGTCACACTGATCTGTCCCCCCTAAGGTGACAGTTAGAACAAAAAAGTTGGATCTGTCCCCCTGTTGCGTGATTGGGTGATGGCTGGTACATTTGCGTGTAATTTTTATTTTTATTTTAGGTTATTGTATGGAACCCTTCGTGCTAGAGTCCGACTAGCACTTGGCAGTTTTTTTTTATTTTTTATGATACGAATTGGCAAACTAGCATACGGCCTGAAGCCCAATTCTCTTAATTATTTTATAACCACACTGCAAGTTGACCGAAACGAGATTGTATTGTAAATTGACTGAGAAATTGGTATTCTGCTCCCTCACAATAACAAGATAATCTACTTTCGGTTCTTGCGACCATATATTAGAGTAGGATAGTGCTATATAATAATTGTAAAGAGTGAAAGAGAGAATTCTCAGAACTTTGAAACATTCAAGTTACAGTCACATTTCGATATAATCACATTCCGTGTTGTATTGTCAGGTGAGCAGAATACCATTTTTGACGTTTGTGACATCGACACTCGATCGTAACATGATCCGAACTTTAATTTGACTATTTTTTATTACGAGAATTGGCTTTCTGATGTGAAGTGGTCACCGTCGCTTATAGACACCGGCAACACCGGGGGTAATTGTCGATGCGCTGCCTACCCTGAAGGAATTTATGACCATTTTTCATGAAATAAAACATGTCGTACGTAACCAAGCGTTAAAACCTCAGATGGAAGCTCATTCCATAGTTTGTAGGCACAGAATAAATAATAGTACTTTATGGGGAAGAAATGATCTCGAGAAACGACTCGTTCGAGAAACCCAGGGTTCTATGATGTGCGGATGAGCTTTGTCACGGTGCCGGGAAGAGCGATGGTAAAATCTCGATGCGAGGATGAGATCGGAAAGCTCGTCAGAACATTCCCCGTTGTAGAGGCGGTAGAACACGCAAAGAGATCCGATAGCTCTGCGTTGGCTAAGCGGTTCTAGAGTATCGGAGAGCTTGGGGTCACCGATGATGCTAATGGCTCTTCTCTGTAAGGAGTCAAAACGAAGCAGCTGGTACTTGGTTGCCCCGTGCCATAGATGGGAACAGTTTCTACGTGCGGCCTTACTTGTGCTTTGTAAAGCAATAGCCATTGATGCGGCGTAAAATAAAGTTTCTATGTGCATTATATTATGGGGGAGGCCTATGCCCAGCCGTGGACTTCAGTTGATGATCTATCAATAAAAGCTGAAAGTAACTAAATCTTTAGAAAAAAAAGCGGCCAAGTGCGAGTCGGACTCGCCCATGAAGGGTTCCGTAGCAGCAAGTAACATAACATAAAAGTTCTTGGATGGTTTACAACTTATGATATATTAAAAAAAACTACGTACTAGATCTCTTTCAAAACAATTTTCGTTGGAAGTTTACATGGTAATGTACACCATATTTTTTTTTTTAGTTTTATCATTCTCTCTCTCGCAAACTATTCAGTTTAGAAAAAAATGATATTAGAAACCTCAATATCATTTTTGAAGACCTATCCATTGATACCCCACACAGGTTTGATGAAAAAAAAATGTGTTTCAGTTTTAAGTATGGGGAACCCCAAAAACTTATTGTTTTTTTCTATTTTTGTGTGAAAATTAGTTTCGGAAAAAAGTGGCTGTGACATACACGGACAGACAGACATACATGACGAATCCATAAGGGTTCCGTATTTTTTTTTTCGGAACCCTGAAAAACGACTTCATAGCTAGGAGTTTATACCCAATACAACATAAATACATACATAGACACACGCCTTTTTCCCCGAAAGAGTAAGCAGAGCCTCTCATGTGCCTCTTTTCACTGTGGGTTGCACCATCGTGGGAAATACACGTGACAAGTGGTGAGCTCATCGCCGCCATTGCTTCCCACGACTGACTCTGCTAATGCTTTCTTCCAGTATAATACATTCCTGAAATAAGCTAGCAGTCAGGAACTACAAGCTAACTACAAGTCCGGGTATAAGACTTAATAAAATTAGTGTGCTGATGAAAATGAGCCTAAACACGGCCAGTCTACTATTATCCATCGAGGAGTTCCGCTGTCCACGTTCCGTCTCCATCATCAGATCAGCTCGCTTTCACCATAGTATTGTACTGTCATCGGAACTAGATAGGTACGAGTATGCCAAATTTCAGCTCAATCGGATATCGCAGGAGACACCATTGTTGCCACCCATGAAATATAGTAGTAGTAGAGCTTTTTTGTGTAAGAGTTCGTCCGGGGAAGTACTACCACCATACCTATTTCTGCCGCAAAGCAGTAGTCCTCGCATTGCTGTGTTCCGGTTTGAAGGGTAAGGGTGCCGGTGAAATTACAGGCACATGAGACGTTTCACCTTTATGTCTCAGGGTGGCGGGCGCAGTGCTATGCCACATAGGGCGCGTCCTAGGTGGACGTGACCTATGAGGTAATGCACTGTTCATAGGCAGAGGTTACCGCTTAACATCAGGTGGGCCATCAGCATGTTCCGTCATTCTAGTAGTATAAAAAAAAAAAACATTCTGAATGCAAATGCTTGACTTGTTGCTGAAAATACCGAAATTGATATATGTGTGCCTATAATATTTGAGGAGTTCCCTCAATCTTCATGGATTCCATCATCAGAAAAACATTTTAATGAAAATGGCACCAATCTGGAAGTATATCATGTAATTTTTTTTCCTAATCGTTACGTAAATGGTATGAGGTAACAAACATAATAAAAAACTCTGGAATTGATAACCTCCTCCATTTTTTGAGGTCGGTTAAGAATCGAGTACCTACTTTTTGATTTGAAATAAGGACACACCACAACACTCACTTCACAAACATAATATTGGCTGAAGCAGAATCAGTGTATTTTGTAGATCATTACAAAAACATTTATAAAAAAAAATAGTCTGGTATCGAACCCAGTACTGTGGTTTTAGTGTCGAGAGATCTAGTCACTGGTTACAAAAAAAAAAGTAAAAAAAAAAAATAAAAAAAATAAAGGCAGTATAGAATCGAACGCAGTAACGTGGGTTCAGAAGTTCTGAGTCGACAGTCCAAGCCGCTAATCCAACTATTTTGAAATTCGCGCGCCGAAATTAGCTTATAGTTCTAATACAATAATATCCTTGACTGTGTGCGTGAGTAGGCTTTCATATTGCTCGGAATTTGCTCGGCACAAGTATGTTAAAACTAGAGACTAAAATAACCTGAAATATAGCTAGGTACATAGCAAATGAACCACCATTTGCGTGAACGTTAGTGTTATGACATAATATGCACATTTTAATTCATAAATACATAAAATACTTCAAAATTTGGCAACAGCGCCATCTATTGACGTTGTCGTGCCTAGCTGACCACGAGGAACAACCTTAATTGAACCGATTCAATTGAGGGCAGACGGTCTTTTTGTACTCTGTGGTGCAGAATCCTTGGCCTGACTTTCGGTAATATCTATCTTGTAAATAGAAAAATAAACAAACGACAATTTTTAGGGTTTGGTACCCAAAGGGTAAAGAGGGACCTTATTAGTAAGGCTCCACTGTCCAGGGGCGGTATGTAACAAGTGGCGATCACAATAGGCCTAACTGGTCGCAGTGATATCAAAGCCACAATCAGCTAATAAAAAAAGGCTCCACTGTCCGTCTGTCTGTCTGTTCGTCTGTTACTATATCTCATAGCTGTAGCTTATAGCTGTATCTCATGAACCGTGATAGTTAGACAGATGAAATTTTCACAGATGATGTATTTAACTTTTATAGAGCGCCAAGTGCCCACCCTGAAAGGCCCCTAAGTGTTGCGATTCTTAGAGCAATATTTTTTGTTGGTTATGTTTATGAAAAATGATTTGTACGTGTTTACTCTATAATTAAATATATTATAATTATATTATAATTATATTACAAGTGTTCTATATCATTGTTTTGGTATTGAATTTTTCTACCTACTAACAATAGTAAGATCATTTGAAATACTTACATGGCCCCGTAGTAAATTATTATATTCGAAGTTGTTGATTTCACACACATTTACTCATACATTTTCCGTCATTACACTCATTTACCTATAGCCTTCACCAAAATAACACCCATAAGTATGTAGCATACATATTTACGTAAACATTTCAAGAATGTTATCACTTTGAAACACTTTCATAACACTAGAAAACGATAACTTACAACTCCGCGCAATAAAATCCGTGGCGGCAACATGGCGCCGTCATGCAATACATAGCAAGTGCAGAGCCCGAATGGCCGACCGACCGAACAAATAAATTCATTTCTTCGAGTGAGTTCAGTTGTCATACAATGTGAAGGCAGGAATGAAATGGGATTGAATGAACCTTCCAATCTGTGGAGCCAATAGGAACTCCGAATTCGAGCATTGACATAGAAATAGTAGAATATGGTAGAATTCTTCTCGTTCAAACCGTTGCACGAGAGCATTTGGCGCGCACTTTTTTCTCGTTCAAACCGTTGCACGAGAACATTTTAAGGGCAACCTATAACAAAAAATACGTGTTTTTCCCGTTTTTATAGATAATGGTACGGAACCCTTCGTGCGCGAGTCCGACTCGCGCTTGGCTGGTTTTATTTATACCCCTATCTCAACTGATGGAAAGTGATGATGTGGTCAAAGATGTAGCACGGTTGCCTAGAAGATACCTATTTACTTTTGACTTCAAGAGATGCTGGTGTAACCCATTGTGAAAAGAGGCCCATTCAGGCTCTGCCTACCCCTTCGGGGAAAAGGCGTGTGTTTTTGTATGTTATGTTCAAGACATACACCACTATTCTAAGTTGTTCCGCCAACTCTCAGTGAATCGACTCAGCCTCAATCGAGGATTTTTTAATTCCATTTTAAAAATCTTCATTGAAATGTTTATCTCATTAAAGCCTCCGTACGGTAGAAATGGAATAACAAATTTCCTTGAGTGAGGCTGAGTGGAGTGGAGGAAGGTTTAAGGAACAACTAATAAAATGGATGTTGTATCCATGTATGTATGTATTTATGTATTAATGTGTATTAATGTATTATTATTATTATGTGTATTGTTGTATTTATGTATGTCAGTAGGTAGGTCGTATTTTTCAACTAATCTTGATGAAACTTGATATGCAAGTACTAAAATTTTAGTTAGTTTTGTCATCTGCGTTTTTTGATTGGCTGGGTATTTTCCCCAAAAAGGTTAGGAGTTTCCTGCAGTGCCTTTTACCGCCTGATTTTGATAATATTTGGCAGAAACTTACACGGACTTGTTTGTAAGATTCGTTGGTATAGGATTTGTCCTGGCTCCTAGCATAATCTATATAAGGAATGTGTTATTACTGGAAGAAAGCGTTAGCAGAGTCAGTCGTTGGAAGCAATGGCGGCGATGAGCTCACCACTTGACACATCTATTTCCCACGATGGTGCCCACAGTGAAAAGAGGCCCATTTGAGGCTCTGCCTACCCTTTCGGGGAAAAAAGCGTCCATCTATGTATGTATGTATGTTGACAGAAATATTCGGTACTCAATTCTAAACACGAATTTCGAATATAGGCATAAACGGTCAAGAGGTTGTCTCGATATACAGGTCAATTGTTCGCAGAAGTACTAGAAAGTACACTAAATTGGCTGCTAGTTCGGTCTATCGGAAAATGTTCGGTGGATGTTTACAAGCTCCGTGATGTTATTAGATTGCCCAAGCTCTAGAGTGGTGACACCTGGTGCTCGTGTGCCAGATTTACAAAGATATTTCAATTCGGAGGGATCGGTAAATTCATGTTATTGAAAACTGGAGTGTTCAATTCTAGAGATATTGGGCTGAGAACATCTCAAACAGAAAAAAGACTGAATGATAGTTTTAAGTTGGATGCTCTCGCTTTTGGCGCGAAATTCAAATTTATTGGTGTTTTTTGCTGATTACAGCTCATTAACACGTCTTCATAAAGCGAAAATTGATTTTTTGAGAACTAGGAGACTCTATACACATGTTTTAATTGATAGTATCTCATAAATTACATCAGTTTAGCTACGATCAACCTTAACACATTTTTACAGTGTTTTTTTTTTGTTTAGGGGTATCGTAGCTAACCTTTTGAAATTTATGAGATACTATCAATTAAAACATGTGTGTTAAGTCTCCTAGTTCTCGCGAAATCATCTTTCGCTATCTGAAGAAGTGTTGATGAGCTGTAATAGGCAAAAAACATCCAAAAAAAAAAGAATTTCGCGCCTCAAGCGTTTATACCTCAAACCAACGGAACTCTTATAGGATCACTGTCTGTCTGTCTGACCGTCTTTTTCCAAATCTGATTGAGATTTGTTCCATATCTACCTATAGACAAATCAAATGTTTTAAATAAACTATAATCCTTATTGTTAATTGGTTATATTTAATATATTTTGGTTTCATTAATGATATAATCCAATTGATAAAATTGAACTAAAAAAAACCTTATTTTTATTCAAATAAAAATATTAGACTATGGTGACTCAATCACGAACGTAACATGAAAAAAAAAACTGTAATTCCATGGTGAGGCAGCTAACTTGACAGACACCTAATTTTAAGTGAAAAAAAAAAAATTTGAATAATGAAATAAAAAACGTATATAATTTATCAAATAAAGAGGCAAATAACGCAAATACATATTAAACAACATGCATCGTTTGAAAGATATTTTAAAAAAAATACGAAAATCGGGCATTCCCCAACATAATCAATGGTTGGATGGCTGGAAGAGAATGCTATCTAGCATTAAAGTCGCCTATGTACAGTACTTTTTAAGTTGAGCAATAAATAACTTTCTATCCATCTATTTATCTATCTATCATCCCCTTATCTCCGAAACCACAAATACTTTTTTTTAACCCCCGGCGCAAAAACGACGGGGTGTTATAAGTTTGAAGTGTCTGTTTGTGTGTCTCCGTGTGTGTCTGTGTGTGTGCCTGTGAGTGTGTCTGTGAGTGTGTCTGTGTGTGTGTCTTGTGTGTGTCTGGCTGTGGCATCGTAGCTCCCGAACGGATGAACCGATTTAGTTTTTTTTTGTATGTTTGAAATGTGAATTAGTCGGGAGTGTTCTTAGCTATTTTTGATCAAAATCGGTTCAGCCGTTTCATTGCGTTGAGGGTTTTTTTAATTTTTACAAAATTAATTACTTGTTTATTATAAATCAGAAAGTAAAAAAAGAACAAAAAAGTCTTCGATAATTTATAAATTGGTGTTGACGAGAACTTTTTACCCTAGTAAAAGATATAATTTTCCCATTCGGAATTAATTCCCAATGCGAATTATTCGCGTTTGTAGAAAATCTCTTAGTAATACGTATAGTGTTATTTTAGCTGTGGTAATACTGATATTACAATATATGTAACCTTTCCACATCAGGTTTAACTGGATATGTACCGAACTTCAGTTTAATTTGCAACGAAATTGCTTCCAGCTAATTGAGTGAGTCGAGTTAGTTGGAACTAATCTAAGATGGATCCATTTCAGCTGGTTTCAGAACTATGGAGCAACTTGTGGAGGAGAATATGGACTATGTATTGCAATGGAAGTGGCTAGCCAGTCAACAGTGGCCGTTTAATAAATGGCAATAATATCCTGCCACTATTAGATGTTATCAAAATTTTTAAAATTTTAAAAAAAATACGATCGTGCATTTCACTATGAGAAGAGTCCCATTTGAAGCTCTGCTTCAGGTATGCTGCAAAAAAACTGCTTTCGCGGAAAAAGGCGTGTGTCTCTGTATGTACGTATGTAGGTACGTATGTAGTAGTAGTAGAGCTTTTTTTGTGAAAGAGTTCGTCCGGGGAAGTACTACCACCATACCTATTTCTGCTGCAAAGCAGTAGTGCTCGCATTGCTGTGTTCCGGTTTGAAGGGTAAGGGTGCCGGTGAAATTACAGGCACATGAGACTTTTCATCTTTATGTCTCAGGGTGGCGGGCGCAGTGCAATGCCACATAGGTGGCGTCCTAGGTGATCGTGTCCTATGAGGTAATGCACTGTTCATAGGCAGTGGTTACCGCTTAACATCAGGTGGGCCATCTGCTTGTTCCGTCAATCAGTAGTATATAATTAAAAAAAAGGTACGTATTGGTAGCGAGTAGTAACTATTGCGACAGATTACCAGAAAAAGCTTTTCTGCCACATGTTAATAGTCGTTGAAAAGTGTTACTTATTGAAATGAAGTTTTGGTACACATTTCAATACAGGTACCTTCTAATCGGTATTGCAGTGAAGTCATGGTCAAAGTCAAAGACAAAGTATATTTATTGCTGAATTACATGTTGAAAGGATATTACAGTTATAATTTTGGATTCAATGTAATCTACCCTTTCGCCTTTCCGGTACTTTATGTGTAGAATGGCTCTATGAATAACCCCAACTTACCAAGGGACTATGTATACCATGGGTCGTGATTAGTGGTTTCCTATAGTGTCAGAATAACACTATATCCTAGCTTGCCACAGTAGCAGGATCTTCATTTAATATTAAACGTCCACTGGCTGACTAGACACTTCCAATAATTTATTCATTTGTTTTGGTCTAGATCTGTCTCACGCGTCAGACTGGCGCGTACAAGCGAAAATCCATCTCTTCCTGGTGGGTTACTATGAGCTCTTATTGCCATGCAGTTGATAAACTATTCAGTACAAAATATTGGTTCCGTGATGTCCGCAACTATATTTAAAGGCACAATCGCAGAGGGTCTACAGACTTCTGCGATTAAAGTTTTCAAAGTTTTTGAACTGAATGGATATAAGAGCTCATAGTAACCCCCCTGGGCTGGCATTCTCTATTACCATAGGAGATTACTTGACAATAACATGTGATGTCACAATGTATTCTGAACGATGATTACACGCAGTTATCGTAACGAGTCCGCGTTATGTCACGTTTGGTCATAGCTAATAAGGGGGCTGAGTTAGAGATAAGTTTTACAATACTTTTCTAATTCACAAATATGTTTTATTGCAGTGCCTGGTAGTTTGTCTATTTCTGCAACCACAACGAAAATGACGTAATGTATGTATCATACACCCATACATACAATAATAGACCCACGCCACACGCGATGCAGAGCCTCAAATGGGCCTCTTTTCACCGTGGGTTGCACCATCGTGGGGTATAGACGTGACAAGTCGTAAGCTCATCGCCGCCATCGCTTCCCACGACTGACTCTGCTAACGCTTTCTTCCAATAATAATACATTCCTTAAATAAGCTAGCAGCCAGGGCAAATCTTATACCAACGAATCTTACAAACAAGTCCGGGTAATCTTATACCAACGAATCTTATAAACAAGTCCGGGTAAATTTACGTAATGTAAAACGTGATTTAATTGCCCATGTAGGTTCCATTGAGGTCCCAACACGAATACCGTTACGGGGCAGTGGTCCAACTGCTGTGTCCAATTAGTTGGACTACGGGCCTTTACTATGGGTCGTGGTCCAACTATCTTTGCAGTTGGACCACGGCACCATAGTAGAGTTCCCAGGTCCAATTAAAACAATTTCAAATAATACAACTGCAATAATACCGGGATCATCGATCGCCTGCCACGCTTGGAAATGATGGCAAATCTATCGAACAGGACCAACTGATTCATAGAAAAAGATAACCTAAAAACCGGCCAAGTGCGAGTCGGACTCGCACACGGAGTCAGTTCCGTACCATTTTCTATAAAAACGGGAAAGAGGCGTGTGTATGTATGTATGAAGAATAACGACAAGAACCTTAAAGCTATGCATAAGTGAAGGTTGTGTAAAAACCGGATTAGGTCAGTAAAAAATGTACCTAATAGTGATATTATGCGCAGACCCCAAAATGGGATGGATTATCCCAGGCGGGGCCCCAGCGGCCGTGACGGGAATTATGAACATTTTTGAACTATAAGTTTGTTTTAGATAGAAGATAACATCTGATAATAAGATTTCAGGGCATCTGGTCGAAGCGACGCGTGACCCGAGAGCTGGCTCTTATCTGGCTCAACGCATTAGTATTGCCATTCAGCGTGGCAATGCAGCCAGCATCTTAGGGACGCTTCCGTCTGGTAGTGATTTGGATCAGTTGAGCTACCTTTAGATCGCTTGTAGCGGTCTTCAGGTAGCACAACTGTTTCATATGTATTTTGTACATACCTTGTATTATTCTTTCTGTAAATAAATGTTTAGAAGATAACTATATCGATGTATCTCCAGATATGGGAGAAACTAAGTAGAACTTTTGGCTCCCGACATGGGAGAAACTTAAGTACTTTTGGATAAGCTTTTTAAAGTTCAACGGAAATCAAAACTTTTACAGATCGCTTGATATTCACCCAGCCAATGCTTAGTTTAAAAATATACTTTCGGATAAAATTGTACTCTGTTAAAGATTCTTTGTAGATTTCTTCTTAAACATCTCAATAAATATAGTCATACCAAACCTGGGTAGCTAATTTTATAAAACAACAAAAATAAAACTACCCAAATATGTTATTTCATCATCATAATCATCATCAGCCTGTATCAGTCCACTGCTGGACATAGGCCTCTCCCAATGCGCGCCATTTAGATACCAGCCGCCTCAGATCGTCGCTCCACCTAGCCAGGGGGCGCCCCACATTACGTTATTTATTTTAATATATTCTTTGATCTTACTCTATATGACTATTTCAAACACACTACAGATGTTGAAATATGTTTTTAATTAAACACAGTTTTAATGCAAATATAGTTTTGAAGCATTTTTCATTTTATGGCGCCAGATTTTTATTCATTGGCACTGTTGATCTTATAAGATCAAATTCTTTCAATCTATAGATTGAACGAACATTTACAAAAATAGTCATATCTATATATTATTTTTTGGAAAACTGTAATATTGTTTTTTTTTATTTATTATTATAGAAATAATATAACTTTGGTAACGAAAATAATTTTGTATTTTAACTAAAAGTACCTCATATTTTTATACGCAAATATAGTCATACTACCTCCAGTTATATAGCTACAATTTCCCAAATAACGGGTATTACAGTCGTTAATTATAGCATCAATTATCCCAGCGTCTCATAAGCTTTGACGAGTTTGACAAAAGAAGCCGACGTGACGACAAAAGAGCTCATCTACTGGTTTAATTAAATCATCGTCTGTGACTGTTGGTTGATTAATAATGTTGAAAGGATTTAATTACTTGCAAGACAGTCGATAAACAACCCGACGAACCAAATGTGGTGGTTGTAAGAAGCCGGTGGATGGAAGTGGCTAAATACAAGTTGTCTTGGCATTAGATGGTGGAGTTATATGTCCAGCAGTGGACACTTATCTATAATGATCATGATTATATGAATAACTAAAGTAGATAGATAGAAAAATCTTTATTGCACAACTTAAAAAGTATTGTACATACACTGAAAAAAAAATACAGTTCGAGTAACCCGAAAACCGATAAAAGTTACCGTTCTGCGAGGTTAAAATGGAGCCAACACATTAAACACGTAAGCATAACTGAAAAAAAAACAGTTAAAGTAAAACAGTTCATTTTACTGTCTTATCCGGACTGATGTTTAACCGTTGAAATTTAAATTACTGCCCGGATACGTTGTTATTATTGACCAAAAAGTTCCTGTAACTGTTTATACATATTTATTTACTGTTTGCTTCCTAACTGTTTTTTTGCAGTTGCCCCAACGGTGTAAATTAATTAGATCTCAATGAAAAATATGTTGTAGCAACTGTGTAAATTTTAACTGTGCACTTTTTGCACACAGTTAGGTATTTTTTTTTCAGTGTAGGCGAACATAACGCTAGATAGCATTCTCTTCCAACTAACCTTTGTGTATTGTGGAAAACAATTTAAAGTTAGTGCACATAATTTGATTAAAGGATAGATTATAGATTTGAAGATAAACTAAATATAACATATTTACAACAATATATACAGGATTAATAAATAAACACATACACATATATTTACTAGACTAATACATACAGGATATCCCAAAAAGTAGTGTCAAGCTGAAGACCAAAGAAAGGTTACCCCCAGAGGTACCCGAATCACCCCCATGTATTTTCCGCGATTTTTAGTAGTTTTCGAGTTATGTTTTTTTTATTTTTTTTAAGACAATCGGAGTTCCTATACTTTTTTGGCCATTGTGACTAGATAAGTTGAGACAGAGGCCTGTTTTTTTTAAAAAATAAGCTGAATACTATGGTTACCTGGCCTGATAGCATTTACATCAATAGCACCTACTATTGTATGAAAATAAAAATAATAATATAAAGATTTTAAATGTTTTGTTTAATATCTTACTTTCAAAGAACGTTTAAAAAAAAGTCATATAAACTCTTTCATCCAAACCTATATTAAAAACATGGCTGATGTGTCAGCTATTAGTCATGTATCCTTGTTCCAGATTCTTGCACAGGATCATAAAAAAACACTCAATTTAATAAAGTTAGTTCAAAAACGAGTTTTTGAAAATGATTTGCAAGCCGGGATTAAAAGAAATCTGGCAGTCAGGAGATTGTAACACATAAGCAATAGTAAAATAACCCATTTTTGTTGTTCAAGGACATTATTTTCTACCTGCGAGGTCGAAACCTGCGACAGATGGTTGGCCCATTCCAACTGCCAGATCGCCTAAATGGCGAGTCATACTTGAACTTTTTAAGAGAAGATGTTATCCACAGACATCATTTTACAAACACGCCGAAAAATTTCGGCAAAAAAACCGACTTCGGCTTGACACAACTTTTTGGGAAATCCTGTATATCCATAGGCACAGATATAATAATACTATACTAGTATCATAGGTATACAATTATAGTTACTTACTTAGACATTAAATGTCAAGGACACATTGGGAGATAAATTATCTGTAGGATTCGATCATGACAGTGACGTAATGATTATAAACTTAGGATCTGAAAACATCAACTGAGGTGAGTTGGTGAGGCTAAAGTACATTTATTTACAGAAAGCTTATTACAACTAATACATACATACATACATAGACACACGCCTTTTTCCCCGAAGGGGTAGGCAGAGCCTCATTGGGCCTCTTTTCACAGTGGGTTGCACCATCGTGGAATATAGACGTGACGAGTGGTGAGCTCATCGCCGCCATTGCTTCCCACGACTGACTCAGCTAACGCTTTCTTCCAGTATTATCACATTCCATAAATGAGCTAGCAGCCAGGACAAATCTTATACCAACGAATCTTACAAACAAGTCCGGGTAATCCCTTAGTCGGCTTTTACGACATCCACGGGAGGAGATGGAGGGGTCTATTCTTGGGCCGGACACACCACGGACAACTATATAACTAATATAAGTAAATATCTACAAAATTAAAAATATACATATGAAACAGTTGTGCTACCTAAAGACGACGCTAACGATCTAAAGGTAGCTCAACTGATCCAAATCACTACCAAACGGAAGCGTCCCTAAGATGCTGGCTGCATGCTACGCTGAATGGCAATACTAATGCATTGAGCCAGATAAGAGCTAGACATCGGATCACGCGTTTTATATAACGGTAATTTGATTATATTATGTACAGACGGGGATATTTTTCATTGCATTAACTTTGCTCGCTCAAATTACCATGAAGGTGCATAAGGTCGTTTTAAGGGTAAAGTTGTGTTTAGTCACAGATAAAATAATACTAATAATAATAATATTAATAATAAAAATCTTTATTGACATAATACAGAGTACATAATAAAATTACTGAATCCATAGGCTCCCAAACTAGTTTAAAAATTGTATATCAGGAGCCAGTGGCTTCTCCCACCTTATACCACAATTAATTATGTCCTATGCAAACTAAAAAAATTATATAAAAAGAAACACTAAAACTAAAAAGCCAAAACAAAAACTAAAACAAAACAAAACAATCCCTCTAACAATAGTGTTTTATAGATAAATTAAAGATGAATTAATATTATAAACGTACCTACTGAATTGTATTCATGGGTAAATATACATTCATACTTACAAAAAAAAAGGGTTTGGTTTGGTAAAGGCTCTACCTGTATTTACATTCGTTGTTATTATTTTGACATTCATGATTCACACCTGACACGTTGTGAAACTTTTGCTATGAATAAAATTTGAATTTATGAGCAACGAAAAATTAAAAGACAGTTCATATATTTTTTTGAAATTTTGCGTTTTAATTGCCTGCTGTATTTTAAAAAGTTTGCATAAGTCATTTGCATAATTATGCAAATTCGAAACATTAAAATCTAAATAAATTTGTCAAATTCGTACAGTGCCTGTATTACCTTACTGTATTGCATAATATTTATCAAATCAAATCAAAATTAAATCAAATATCTTTAGTTCAGGCTTATTGTAAAATGTACAAAAACCTAAACAATAAGCCCATAGCAACATAAATACCTTAAAAACTAACATACATATAAAAAAACACTTTAGACTTGCGCACGTTTAGACGGCGACGCATGACGCACCTGCGCGGTGTCTCGTGTCAGGCGTCCGAAGAACCTCCTGAACTTGACACCTCTCGGCCAAAACTCTCCATTCATGAAAGTCGATAGACGGTCAGTCCGCACCCTCACCATAGAGGAAATAAAATTCACATCATGGCTCTCGCCAACTGCTCGACCCTCATGGTTAGCTCTGTCTTCTGCTTGAGGTACTCCACCACCGCTTCGGGATTCACGGCGTAGTGAACCTGGGACTCGTACAGCGGAGTTGTGGGTACCTCCGCACGCAGCAAGCACGGCTGGTTCAGCTTAGTCGATACGGCAGTTCCGCACAGATTACGAGAAGTGGACTTCGTCTTCCTTCGTTACGCCTTGATGAAACCCTCCTTGACCCTAGAAGGGCCCGCAGGCACTTGCTGTCGCTCAGGTTTCGAAACGCGAGCGGCTACAGCAGTGGCGTATTCGAGTCGCTGCGGCGGTGCTGCCGCGGCACGTGACGTTACAACCATTGGAGCGGTTAGAGGCGATGCGGCGGTGGCAGCGGGGGCAGCGAGGTCTGCGGGGTGCGGGGCGTTACACGCATTGCGTGAAATTGCAACGCCAGAAGATGTCAAACTGCAAGGCGACACATTCTTTGCATCGCCTCGCCGTACTTCGGGTGACCTAGTATTATCACGCAATGACACAATCTCAGTACGAAGTTCACCAATGATGATCTGTGATTCTTCAAACTTCAACTGCATCTCAGCCAGGCTTGCTTTAAAAGCTAACATGTCCTTAAAAATCCTGCTGACATCCACGTGATCCCATGCCAGCGGTGGAGTTCGATGGAGTAGCTTAGCGACGAAATCAAAAAAATAAAATTTTAATTGAATACTTCGTAAACTATCTGTAAGTAAGTAGTTTTATTTTTTCTAAGAGAAAATATTGTTTGATTGTGTTTTGGTTAGAGTATGTCATCCGAATTATACAGAAGGTTTTTTTTTTAACTTGGACAGTATATGGGCATATTCGAATCCATAAGAGATACAGGAAAACTGTATTTGGAACCGTTTAATCATTTTGTATGAAATCTATTTTGGCGTAGTTATTTCTTTGGTGAAGCGAAAGTTCTCCGTAAAAATGAGTTATTATTTTGATCAAGTTTTTTTATAATGCGTATCGTCTCAGTTTCATGTAAGGACTGTTTCATTATATCGGAAGAAAAAAAACGGACAAGAAGTTAGTCAAATTTAATAAAATGTTTTCTCATACAATTTGTATGTATATCTGGTACATACGTTTATAAAACTATCGCAATAAATGTTCAATATGGTCTCCCTCTTGCTGCATACAGGTACGAGCACGTTTCATTATACTTCTAATGGCCTTAAATTCACTACTACGGAGCTCGATAGAAAATCAGTCTCACTACTATTACACAAATTTGACGTGAACCTTTTTTACATGATAGAAATATCGTCGGCGTTCCCACAATTTAATTCGACCTTGAAAGGTTACTTCCCAGCCATATTTCAAATACTGATTCAGACCATCGACTATCAATTTACAATTTGCTCGAGATTCAAACCACGCAATATATGTCCTTGTGTTTATTTAGCAAAGGGCTGCCGTTCAATAAACCGAGCCCTACCGTCGGCAGTGACCTTCGCAACGTTATTTTAAGACTACCTTCTCTACCTTGACAGAGTACGTAGCGGTATGAGCGGTCGGGCTTACTGGACTAGGGAACTGCGGAGTTTTATAAAGACGCGTGTTTTAAAAACCAGTCCTCCCACCCCCTCTCCCCCATCCACAATCTGCTCAACCGTTACGGAGGTGAATGGAACTAAATAATTAAAGCCAGCATAGTCGCGGGTAGTTAATAAAACATAGCCAACATCCATGGTTATTACGCTCTTATCACGTATATTTTCCAGTAAAGTGTACAAAAATGTTGTGCGAAAAACATACTGCAATAGTTTCACTAGGTTGAGTATGGTTTATTGGTTTAAGGCTATTGGGTATTGGCGTGCAGGTATATGTTCTGGTTCACTGCGGGCCCTGCCGGGCCACGCTTGCCTTTAGCTCGCTCGCAGGTTCACGTGGTGATCACTGTTCTGTTAGCTATCCGCCTATGGAATGATCTTCCTCTGGTTATCAGAACCGCTAAATCTCTTCCTATTTTTAAAAAGCTATTGTTCAATCACTTTTTGTCCATATCGTAAAGCTGTTAATTCTAGTAATATGTCCAGATGTTTTATTTTTTTATTTAGTATATTTTGTGTAGTTATATTATATATTTATGTATTATAAGTTGGATTGTATGTATACGTATACGTTTATTTATTTATTTATTTGATCTACAACACCGTCCTTTATCGTTCTCGATAATTCCAGTCCATCCCAAGGTTGTCTGGAAGAGATCGCTCTCAGCGATAAGACCGCCCATTGTACTTCCATACTTTATTTTTCTGATTGTTTTCCATGTGTTAATTTCTTTTTTTGTGGTGTATAATAAAGTGTTATCTATCTATCTATCTATCTCTACTGTTTTAAATCCATTTTTTTTTTTTTTATACTACTTTGATGACGGAACAAGCAAGAGGCCCACCTGATGTTAAGCGGTAACCTCTGCCTATGAACAGTGCATTACCTCAAAGGTCACGTCCACCTAGGACGCACCCTATGTGGCATTGCACTGCGCCCGCCACCCTGAGACATAAAGATGAAAAGTCTCATGTGCCTGTAATTTCACCGGCACCCTTACCCTTCAAACCGGAACACAGCAATGCGAGCACTACTGCTTTGCGGCAGAAATAGGTATGGTGGTAGTACTTCCCCGGACGAACTCTTTCACAAAAAAGCTCTACTACTACAGACTACTACCATTTCATTTTAGTATGAGACTATTCAGTATGCGTAGAAAAATAAATACAATGCTAAATCAATAATAAATCCTAAATCTATACAATGTCAGATAATGTTGGTTCTAGACTTGCATAATCTCTTAACTAATACACTGAATCATCGTCAGAAGTTATAAGCGACCATAACGCAGAAACCTTGTAAAGGTAGTCTCTAAAAATAATAATATGGTTAATACCTGTACCTGTGCGTACTGTTCTTGTACGAGTATACTTTCAATATACCTACGCGACGTAGGCGTAGTAATGGAGTCCCAATTGGGTACGGTACCCTAAGAATCTAAAGTGGGCTTCAACCCGTTGTCAATACTTGAGGCAAGCAAATACTTCGTCAGTGAAAATAGAAAATCCTTCTTGGTACCCTGTGGGGTAATATATCATTCATCATCATCATCAACTTGTAGAAGTTTACGGCTAGACACACAGAGAGTTTTCACCTCAACTTATAGCTAAGTATAACTAATGTATTTCTAACATAGTTTTTAAGAATAATACTAACAAATAATGGACCTAATAATGTCTGATTTAATAAATGAATTATATTATTATATATAGGCCTCCTCCGTAGAATGCCATGACGAATGATCTTGAGCCGTCTCCATCCACTAACATTCTGTGACCTTTAAAATATCGTCCCTCCATTGAGTGGGGCCTTGCTACGCTGCGTCGTCCGTTTCATGGTCGCCACTCGAGAACTTTTAGGGCCCTAACTCACCGAGATGCCATGTTGACGTTGCTGGCTACGTATCCAAACAATTCATATTGAAAATTTAGGCAGTTAACTCACTTGGCAACAGTTTAGCAACGTCGCCAATTTGGAAACGTAGCCACAACCAACGGGTCACTTTGTGGACACTGGTTACCTGGAACGCTGGTGACGTAGCCAATACAATGTACACGAGCAAGCTGCGTCTCACTCACTCGGTGTCCCACCGCTCGCCAAGATGGATACACAGCGCACACGTGTTTTATGGAAAAAAATAGTTTTGATACCGAAAGATTTATTGTGGCTACTCCATTTATCAAACGAAGGTAGCCAGAGGTAGCCATAGATACGTAGCCGGCGACATCGCCATGGAATCTCGGTGAGTTAGGGCCCTTATTGTCTATCCAATGGTTGTCAGTTCATTATGCTAATTCTAAGAACTATGTGGGTGATCTTTGTTCTTCTACGGATTTTGTCATTTCGAATTTTATCACGTAGGAATTTCCAAGCATAGCTCTTTCCACCGTCCGCTGTGTAAATTTAAGCTGATGTATGACAAGTTAGCGACCACATTATAAGTCATTATACATTAAGTTAATGGTTTTTGAATACGTTTTTTTTTTTTTTTTTTTTTTTACTTTGATAGACCTTTGTTTGACCACGATCTCACCTGTTGGAAAGTGACGATGTGGCCGAAGATGGAGCACAAAGGTCTAGAAGGCACCTATTCACTCTAGCCTTGAAGAGACCCAGATTATAGTTTTCAGGAAAGACAGACGACGGTAGTGTATTCCACTCCTTAGCATTTCGCATTATAAAGGTGGAACTGAAACGTTTAGTACGAATAGCGGGTATACTAATCAGGTAAGGGTGGTACCGAGCCGTGCGCCTGCTCGTCCTATGATGAAAAGGAGATGGTGGGATCAGATCATGAAGTTCCTGGGAGCATTCCCCGAAATGTAACCTATAGAAGATCGAAAGGCATGCGACCTTACGGCGGTGCTCGAGACTCTGGACCTTAGTCTCCGCCATATGTTGCTCACCTATTAGCCTAAAAGCTCTGCGTTCAATCGAGTCCAAGGCAGCAAGCTGGTGTTTGGCCGAGCCATCCCAAACGTGGCAGCAATACTCCATACCAGCCCGGACTTGTGCTTTGTACAGACTTAGAAGCTGTCCTGGTGTGAAGTAACGCTTTACCTTATTCAGGATACCCAGCTTCATGGAAGCAGTTTTTGCCTTAGACTCGATGTAGGAGCCAAAGTTGAGAGTAGGCGTGAGTGAAACGCCTAAGAGCTCGAGGTGATCACCTATAGCTACAGGTACATCTCGGAAGACAGGAACTTGGAGAAACGGACTTTTTTTCGCCGAGAAGAGACAAGCCTGCGTTTTAGAGGCGTTGAACTTGACTAGATTGGCATTGCCCCAATCGGATACAGCCTTGAGAGTCAAATTCAGACGCTGCAGCATCTCATCTCTTAACTCCAGAATTTCATTCTGCCTAGCACGCGCAGTGGAAACGTATCTCTCCACAACTGTGCTGTCGTCTGCATACCCAATGATACTGGGCATTAGCAGATCATTAATATGCAGCAGAAACAGTGTGGCAGATAGCACTGACCCCTGAGGTACCCCGGCATTTATAGCCATTTGATCCGACGAGCAGCTGTCAACAACTACTCGAATGGATCTTTTCCTCAGAAAGTCTGCGAGCCAGGAGCAGAATTGAACTGGCAGTCCGTAAGCAGGAAGCTTGCCAATAAGGCTAGCATGCCAAACCCTGTCAAAGGCCTTCGAGACATCAAGTGAAACAGCCAGTGCTTCACCATGCTTCTCGATGGCCTCACTCCAAATGTGCGTGGCATACACAAGAAGGTCCCCAGTAGACCGATTTCGGAGAAATCCGTATTGGCGATCACTGAGGAGGTCGTTACCTTCGAGGTATGCAAGGAGTTTCCTATTCAGCACACGCTCCATACATTTACATAGCAGGGAGGTGACCGAGATAGGGCGGTAGTTCGAAGGGTCAGCACGACTGCCTTTCTTGGGCACTGGCTGCACGTTAGCGAGCTTCCAAGACTTGGGAACATCACCAGTTTTCAAAGAGAGGCGGAAAAGTCGCGTTAATATTGGAGACAACTCAGGGGCACAGGTTTTTAACACTACGGCCGAGATACCATCCGGACCGCTAGCTTTATTCACGTCGAGACTACGTAGCGTTTTGAGCACTTCCTTTTGCTGGATGCGAATTTCTTGCATAGAAGCCCCGCACCGAGGAAGGCTGGGTGGAATTTCGCCAGAGGTGTCAAGACGCGAAGCCTCCGCAAATTGATTGGCAAATAAATTTGCTTTCTCAACCGCAGCGTGAGCTAGGGACCCGTCTGGTTTCAGTAGTGGGGGGAGTGAAGGGCGGCAGAAGTTCGCTTCCACCGACTTAGCCAGAGACCAGAAAGCTTTACTTCCCGCAGGGTATGCGGCAAGCTTAGCCCCCAGACGGCCAATCCGATTGAAGCGAGCCTTCCGTATCACCTTCTTGCAGGACTTGGCGGCTTTGTTAAAGGCTTTCTTCTTAATCCGTGCATCCGAGGTTTTACCGTTTCTTGCGTCAACCCAGGCTAGGTATGCCGCACGTTTTTGCGCTTCCGCGCTAGCACACGCAGGACTGAACCAAGGGCGAGCATTGCTTGAAGGTGAAGCATCAGAGAATGGAATAAAATACTCCATTGCTCTTTTGATCACCTCCGTAACGGCATTCGCACAGACCGTCGGGTCACAAGAAGAAAAGCAGGTTTGCCGCCAAGGATAAGAAGCGAAGAAGTGTCGCATCTCATCCCAATCTGCCGACTTGTAACGCCACACTCGCCTACTACCTCTGGGTGAGGGATCGGGTGGCGAGTATGAAGATACAGACCTCACCACACAGTGATCAGATGAACCCAAAGGGGGCATCACTGATACCGAGTGGCGATCCAGCTCGTTTGTCAGCAGAAGGTCCAGGCAGTTGGCTGTGTGGTCCTCAACGTCCGGAATTCTGGTTGCCTCATTGACCAGCTGAGTGAGATTTAGCGTGAGTGCAAGTTTGCACGCCTCTCTCCCAGCATGGTCAGACAACTGGTAAGGGAACAGCCACTGTTGGTGGTGGGCGTTAAAGTCCCCTAGAATCACCAGTTGGGCATCAGGATAACGTTGTTGGGCCACATCCGCCGCTTCACAGATGTAATTGAACAACCTGGTTGTCTCGTGGTCTCCGGAGTGCGATCTATATAAACCAGCATAGATGATTTTATCCATGCCGGAGTCCACCAAAGTCCATAGAACGGAGAAATCGGATTCTTCAAGGTCACGAAGACGCAGACAACAAATGTCCTCCCGGACAAATAAACAGATACCAGCTTTGGATTTAAAGTTGTGCTCCAGAGCATAGCCTGGGTATGTGAGGTATGCTGTATCGGGAGGACATTAAATCTGTGTCTCCGTGAGGAATAATAAGTGTGGCTTGGCGGTCTCTAGGTGGTGGTGGACCGGATCGAGATTGGAGTGCAGTCCTCGAATGTTAGAGAGGTGCACTTGAAGCGAGAGGAAGTGCTTCCGCTGTAGAAACGACTTATTATTTTTGGACTTTTTCATGATGGTTTTAAGAGTGATAGGTTTTTGGGAAAAACGGCTGTTGAGCGAGGCACTGGTCAGCGAAAACCTAGAGATAAAACAGCAGGCACCTGCGCCAGTGGGAGACTAGACTGGAGACTGCGGGGACGCCCGAACCCCCCCAGGAATGGCCATCGGGTCCTCTCATCCGGTCGCCAACCGGCACCATGGAGCATTCTGGGATTTTTCGCGAGGCGGCGGGGCAGCCTTTCTTGAGTGGCTAACTCACTAGTTGGGCCCCCTACAACCTGCGGTCGGCCAGCGGAGAACCGTGCTTCGGATCCCGCTACCCTCCAAGTCTAGCCACCCGGCACACTTGCACAGCTGCAGTCTCTAGAACGCACATGCTGAATCCAGTGCACGAACTGCTCAAACCCGTCACTTCCACGATGGCTACACTGGACATCAGTCCGAAACACGACAATGTCGCTTCACGGACTGGCTTTGTCCAGTGGGTGGTGACAAGCCACGGCCGAAGCCTACCACCAGAAATGTTGCTACCCGTTTGGCACCACCCAGAGATCACGTGTAGGGACGCAAGGGTATCTTCCTACGGACGCGGGTAACTTCGATCTCCCGAAAACGATACGTCTTTATTTACCTATGTAAACTCAAATCTCACGCTTACTGATACAAAACTTGTAAGCTTTATGCAATTGAAAAACCTGATTAACTTATACATAGCTCTTAGAACGAACAAGTTGAAGTGGCAATGAGCGGACCATATATCTCACGAAACAAGAACCGCTGGGAAAAGAAGGTTCTTTAGTGGCAACCAAGAACCAGAAGCCTCATGGATCGAAGACATCGAAACGCGTAGTTGGTTGCAGGAATTTGGTGGATGAAGACGGCTCAATACCATTTGTCGTGGCTTTAGGGAACGCATATGTCCAGCAGTGGACTTTAAGCGGCTGACGGTGATGATGTTCAACTTTTTATTTTATTTTTATACAATCAAATCAAATTTCGTCAAAGTAGCGGTTGCCCTTGGTTTACCTACGTTATTCTCCTGAAGGAACTGAATTTTAGGTACCTATTCCAAATTTCATCAAAATTGGCCCAGCCATTTTAACCTGAAAACACGACAAACAACAAATCAGACAATGTTTAAATTTTACAAGGTTTTTATTTAACTTGCAATGTAAGTGTATGTATGTCCGGGTGGAATCTTGCAACTGAATTTTTAAACAGTTATCCTCAACCGATTGAGCTGAAATTTGGCATGCCTGTCAAGTTCTGATGACAATACGAAATTTTGGTGACAGCGAGCTGATGTGATGATGTTGGTGGACAACGGAACTCCTCGAGGGGTTATAGTAGACTGGCCGTGTAGTTTTGATCAGCACACGGTTACTATCACTAATTTTATAAAAGTTTGTATTTAAAAATATATTTTTAAATAAATTTTACTAGGTACATATATATTGGGATTCATCCTTAAGTATGAACCAACATCCGATAGCGTAAAGGTTCCAATTTTCTATTCTGTTTAGATTTATTTAATAAAATTAATTTGAACCTTTGTCACACTCCAACGATCAAACCGTGTCTTTGCAGATGAAATAAGGCCGTGATCGCATGGACGGCCGCGTCCTGGGCGGACGGCCTCGCCCGTCTACTGCCCGCCTTATCTGTGAGTATTGTGCGCTGAGATGGTAATGTACAGGAAGATAAGTAAATATAGAATAGTCTTTGCTAAAGTTGTCACAATATAATAGACCCGTTTATATAACTCTCAGCAAAGTAATTTAACATGTGAACCAGCAAACCAACATTGTATTAACGTAGCATTTGGTATGGATTTCTATAATAAAAATGTTAAGTAACATTTAGGGCTTTCCCAAAACAATATTTCGTAATAACCTTTACGTTACGTACAATTGTTTTAAGAAATACAACCTAAAATTAAATAATAAAATACCTAGGACATAACTGTTTATGAAATTACAGGCACATGAGACTTTACATCTTTATGTCTCAGGGTGGCGGGCGCAGTGCAATGCCACATAGGGCGCGTCCTAGGTGGACGTGACCTATGAGGTAATGCACTGTTCATAGGCAGAGGTTACCGCTTAACATCAGGTGGGCCACGGGCTTGTTCCGTCATTCAAGTGTATAAAAAAAAAAAAAAAGTTTTGTAACCAAAATTGCATAATTCATTGAAATTCGCACGAAATTAAGACTTGAAATATTTGCTATTACATTATGTAATTCACCGATAAAGAAAAATTTATATTATGAACGGAATAAGTTAATTATTATTTGTTTTCCGTTTCAATTTCATTTAAAGTTACATTCTATCTTTGATGCATTTTCATCGAGTATCTATCGTCTTTTATTTTGTGATGACTTTAGTAGTTTTCAAACTTAGAGCAATGCAGCGTCCATTCCGTGTTGCTCTGTTTTCAAGTGATGAAGGCCATTTAAGATACAGTATGGACTCTTCCCGCTATTTTCGAAAAGAGACGTTGTCTACTTTTATTTTATTTCTTTTCCTAGTGTTTTCTTTAGTTATTTTGTGTTATTTTGGTGGCATTTTAACTAATGTAGCTCGTTTAAAAAGCACAAGTGTAGTGAAATGAAATGGAAGTGAATTGCGTGACTTTTGAAATTGGTGGAAATTGTCTACCAAAGTTTTAGTAAAAATTTGCCACCGTTTTACTAAAATATGACTCGACTGTGACTTTGACGACTTGGAAGGAGTGTAACGTTGCAAAATATATTACTTATAAATACAATATAGTGAAAATACAGATACTTGAAAATGGCAAATGCACAAACCGTGCGGCGCCAATTATAAAGAAAGAAAAAAAAAAAATACAGTTGAGGAATACGCTAGCGAGACAATCATCAAAAATATTGGCCAATGACAGCAGGGTGCTTGAAATTATTGTAATTTGATGGGTTAATATTTGAAGCTCGTTAACGCGTTCACATAGAACGTCCAGAAGTCCAATATTCCGGATCCAGTAATCGATCCGGAATACTGTATTCTGTGTGAACTCGCTCATACAACTACATACGCTTATAACATTTACGTTTAAACGGACCTGTCAAACGGACGTTCTATGTGAACGCGCCCGATATTCGTGCTTTGACCTCTATGATCCTTCTGGACATTAATTATTACACAATTATCTGACACCACAGTACTAATGTACAGTTATTTAAACGTACAGTACAGTAAACGCACTCAATCCGCCATTTCTGAAAAGAAACATAATTTTCAACTAATTTTATTTTGTTGTTTTTTTCGAGTTATAACCGTGTAAATTTCGTGGCATTTTAACCGGTATAACTTAGGTTTATGGTGTAGTTAAATACATGTAGTTAATATGTATTGCTGTATTTCAAATGGGTGGATATATGTCATCCAAACACTTAATTATTTCTGCCACCGTTTTAAACTACATAGTTTATGCCTTGATGGAGACTAAAGACTTAGTAGTTTTACTTCAATTATACTCAGGACATTAACGAAAATGCAGAAGACTCCTCAGAGGCCATAAAGAGAAGAGACATACATAGACAACATTCATACTAAGTAATTGAAAAACCGGTATTAACTAAAGTACTTGTTTCGATTTAAAAAAATACACACACCCGACTCTACCTTCTGGGATTTATTGTCCCAAGCCGTCACGAATACTCCTTGAGGAAGGGGTGAGGAGGGGGGGGGGGGGTTAGCTTTATCCCAGAAACTCGAGTCGAGTGTTTTTTTTTTTACTCATAACAAGTACCTATACGTGAGTTAATACCGGTTTTCAATTATTATGAATAACACTTACGGAAGTTTTAATAGTATAACATTCATACATCATATGAAAATCCATCAAACCATTTTCAGTTAAGTTAGGTTATAGTGCTCATCATCGAATAAATTAAATAAAAATAAAATATTCGCTTATCCATTTATTGTTTCAGATCTGTATCTTCAATTTATATGATGTTTTGTTAACAAAACACCTTTGTTACAGTCGCAAAGCCCCATCGCCAGTTTCAACGCGGACAATAACGGCGCCTTACAATGAACACGACGGAACTGAGTGTAGACGTGAACCGGTCCACGCCCATCTACAGCATCGGGACTAGCTTTATCACGCAATGGTCAGTGAACGTTACATCTACAGCATCGGGACTAGCTTTATCACGCAATGGTCAGTGAACGTTACATCTACAGCATCGGGACTAGCATTATCACGCAATGGTCAGTGAACGTTACATCTACAGCATCGGGACTAGCTTTATCACGCAATGGTCAGTGAACGTTACATCTACAGCATCGGGACTAGCTTTATCACGCAATGGTCAGTGAACGTTACATCTACAGCATCGGGACTAGCATTATCACGCAATGGTCAGTGAACGTTACATCTACAGCATCGGGACTAGCTTTATCACGCAATGGTCAGTGAACGGTACATCTACAGCATTGTGACTAGCTTTATCACGCAATGGTCAGTGAACGGTACATCTACAGCATTGGGACTAGCTTTATCACGCAATGGTCAGTGAACGTTACATCTACAGCATTGTGACTAACTTTATCACGCAATGGTCAGTGAACGTTACATCTAGAGCATTGTGACTAGCTTTATCACGCAATGGTCAGTGAACGTTACATCTACAGCATTGTGACTAGCTTTATCACGCAATGGTCAGTGAACGTTACATCTACAGCATTGTGACTAACTTTATCACGCAATGGTCAGTGAACGTTACATCTAGAGCATTGTGACTAACTTTATCACGCAATGGTCAGTGAACGTTACATCTACAGCATTGGGACTAGCTTTATCACGCAATGGTCAGTGAACGTTACATCTACAGCATTGTGACTAACTTTATCACGCAATGGTCAGTGAACGTTACATCTAGAGCATTGTGACTAGCTTTATCACGCAATGGTCAGTGAACGTTACATCTACAGCATTGTGACTAGCTTTATCACGCAATGGTCAGTGAACGTTACATCTACAGCATTGTGACTAGCTTTATCACGCAATGGTCAGTGAACGTTACATCTACAGCATTGGGACTAGCTTTATCACGCAATGGTCAGTGAACGTTACATCTACAGCATTGGGACTAGCTTTATCACGCAATGGTCAGTGAACGGTATATCTAAAGCATTGGGCCTAGCTTTATCACGCAATGGTCAGTGAACGGTACATCTACAGCATTGGGACTAGCTTTATCACGCAATGGTCAGTGAACGTTAACGCTGCTGACAAAACGTTTTTGCTTCAGTTGGAAAGGGCGCAGCGAGCACTGCTTAAAGTTATATTATTCAGACCAAGATACTACTCCACGAGCGCCCTATATGAAGAATGTTCTGTTCTTTCAATCAGGAAACTTTATATCAAGGCGTTGGTAGGTAAGCAACACTCCCTAGTGACTTCAGACAAAATAACACTGTCCAACTTGAAACGTAGGAAAGACAAAGTGTTTAAAGTACCTGGATGCAGAACAAAGCTAGGGGGAAAGTCCTTACTTATTATGGGTCCAAAACTGTACAATCGTGTAAGTCAAAATCGAGCTATTGTACAAATGAACTACAGACAAGTAAATATTACACTTATGGACTTCCTATGCAATCTTACATACGCTGAAACAGAAAAACACATGACAAACATCAGATAAAATGCAAAATATCTTCGCAACACAAATAATAAAAATATATTATTATATAAATAATATATAACTATGGTACTACTATATAATTGAAATATAAAATATCAGACTTTCAGTCACTCGCCTCACTTTCATATAAGTAGGTAGATAACTCACTAAAACACAACTCACAACCACACACCTGCATAACACGAAACCCTAAATAATGTTATAGGAAATTTATGTTAGAATGTTGGACACTATATTTACTTTATTCGTAAAAATCGTTACCTACTTTTGTTTTTTAATTGTTTTTTGTTTTCTCTTGTTATTATTACTACTGTATTATTAGCTTTAAGATTTGTTAGCTCACTATACCTCATACTAATTTGTATAACTTTAACTTTAATTTTATGTTTACTAAGTACAAGTACCTATTATCTAAGACTAACGATGGAGAGTCCGGGGTGAGTCACTGTGACCTTGCAACACAGGCTCTTTGAGACCTAGTGCAGGGAACAGCGCTCCTCGCGTACATTATTATTGTTTAAGTCATTACTTGATGATTCTAAACTGTACCATATTTTTGAAGGAACGAATAAATTTATCTTTATCTTTTATTTTTATCTAATGGTCAGTGAACGGTACATCTACAGCATTGGGACTAGCTTTATCACGCAATGGTCAGCGAACGGTACATCTACAGCATTGGGACTAGCTTTATCACGCAATGGTCAGCGAACGGTACATCTACAGCATTGGGACTAGCTTTATCACGCAATGGTCAGTGAACGTTACATCTACAGCATTGGGACTAGCTTTATCACGCAATGGTCAGTGAACGTTACATCTACAACATTGGGACTAGCTTTATCACGCAATGGTCAGCGAACGGTACATCTACAGCATTGGGACTAGCTTTATCACGCAATGGTCAGTGAACGGTACATCTACAGCATTGGGACTAGCTTTATCACGCAATGGTCAGTGAACGGTACATCTACAGCATTGGGACTAGCTTTATCACGCAATGGTCAGCGAACGGTACATCTACAGCATTGGGACTAGCTTTATCACGCAATGGTCAGTGAACGTTACATCTACAGCATTGGGACTAGCTTTATCACTCAATGGTCAGTGAACGTTACATCTACAACATTGGGACTAGCTTTATCACGCAATGGTCAGCGAACGGTACATCTACAGCATTGGGACTAGCTTTATCACGCAATGGTCAGTGAACGGTACATCTACAGCATTGGGACTAGCTTTATCACGCAATGGTCAGTGAACGTTACATCTACAGCATTGGGACTAGCTCTATCACGCAATGGTCAGTGAACGGTACATCTACAGCATTGGGACTAGCTCTATCACGCAATGGTCAGTGAACGGTACATCTACAGCATTGGGACTAGCTTTATCACGCAATGGTCAGTCAACGGTACATCTACAGCATTGGGACTAGCTTTATCACGCAATGGTCAGTGAACGGTACATCTACAGCATTGGGACTAGCTTTATCACGCAATGGACAGTGAACGTTACATCTACAGCATTGGGACTAGCTCTATCACGCAATGGTCAGTGAACGGTACATCTACAGCATTGGGACTAGCTTTATCACGCAATGGTCAGTGAATTTTACATCTACAGCATTGGGACTAGCTTTATCACGCAATGGTCAGTGAACGGTACATCTACAGCATTGGGACTAGCTTTATCACGCAATGGTCAGTGAACGTTACATCTACAGCATTGGGACTAGCTTTATCACGCAATGGTCAGTGAACTGTACATCTACAGTATTGGGACTAGCTTTATCACGCAATGGTCAGTTAACGTTACATCTACAGCATTGGGACTAGCTTTATCACGCAATGGTCAGTGAACGTTACATCTACAGCATCGGGACTAGCTTTATCACGCAATGGTCAGTGAATTTTACATCTACAGCATTGGGACTAGCTTTATCACGCAATGGTCAGTGAACGGTACATCTACAGCATCGGGACTAGCTTTATCACGCAATGGTCAGTGAACGGTACATCTACAGCATCGGGACTAGCTTTATCACGCAATGGTCAGTGAATTTTACATCTACAGCATTGGGACTAGCTTTATCACGCAATGGTCAGTGAACGGTACATCTACAGCATTGGGACTAGCTTTATCACGCAATGGTCAGTGAACGGTACATCTACAGCATCGGGACTAGCTTTATCACGCAATGGTCAGTGAACGGTACATCTACAGCATTGGGACTAGCTTTATCACGCAATGGTCAGTGAATTTTACATCTACAGCATTGGGACTAGCTTTATCACGCAATGGTCAGTGAACGGTACATCTACAGCATCGGGACTAGCTTTATCACGCAATGGTCAGTGAACGGTACATCTACAGCATCGGGACTAGCTTTATCACGCAATGGTCAGTGAACGTTACATCTACAGCATCGGGACTAGCTTTATCACGCAATGGTCAGTGAACGTTACATCTACAGCATCGGGACTAGCTTTATCACGCAATGGTCAGTGAACGGTACATCTACAGCATTGGGACTAGCTTTATCACGCAATGGTCAGTGAACGTTACATCTACAGCATCGGGACTAGCTTTATCACGCAATGGTCAGTGAACGTTACATCTACAGCATCGGGACTAGCTTTATCACGCAATGGTCAGTGAACGTTACAATCTTCTCACTTATACTACGCGTAGAATACGCGGACTTAACGTAATATGTCTGCGACAATAGGTTTCAGGATACCGTGTGAACTATACGATGACTGCAACTAATAACTCTTGAACACAATTCCTATCGACCGGTATTGGACAAGTGTCATTTTGTACCCTTAAATGCCAACCTAGCGCCAAATTAATTTAATAATGCGGATATTTAATGAACTAATTGGGATTGAAGTTGTCCAAAAGCAGAGAGCAGCTAACTTTATAGTAGGCACTGACACAATCCATTACCAATCCCAAATACCAGCTGGTTTATAGCAAATCATATTTGTTTTCATGAGTACGGGAGTTGTCATCATTGTGCTAATATTGGATTAAAATAGCCGAACGAATAAATTTATCTTATCTTATCTTATTGGACAATAATTAGTATTGGATTTAAGGGTAATGCTGCAGCGCTTTAATTTATACGGAAGAAGGCATTAATTGATGCACAAATACATCATAGAGGTCGCAGGAAGGCGGTGGATGGAGGCAGCTCAAGACCGTTCGTCATGGCTTCCTATAGGGAGGCTTATGTCCAGCAGTGGATTTATGATGACTTATGATGATGATGATGACTTTTTACGGAACTGACTTTATAAACATGATGGTCAATAAAAAGTTCATCTTACATAGCGAAGGCTATATAAGCTACAGATTGTCTATACGAAATATTGTCTTATGGATAAACTTCTGGGCACCATATAGGGTTTCAACGAGCGAACACTTAAATTGGTCTACATAGAGCATCGTCGATATTCTGGCTTCGTTCACTAGGATTCGCAATAAAGCTCCACAGTGGGTCCGTGGCTACATTTTCTGCCTCTTCGATCAGCATGTGAACCTATTGTTATTATTTTAACAAGCTTTTATTTAACTTGCAATGTATGTCCGGGTGTAATCTTGCAACTGAATTTTAAAGCAGTTATCCTTAACCGATTAACCTGTTTTTTTTTTTTATACTACTTGGATGACGGAACAAGCAAGAGGCCCACCTGATGTTAAGCGGTAACCTCTGCCTATGAACAATGCATTACCTCATAGGTCACGCCACACCTGTCAAATTCCGATGACAATACATTATGATCGTAACAGCGAGCTGATCTGATGATGTAAATGGAAGGTGGGCATTTTGATTAACACACGGTTCCGATAACTAATTTTATAAAAGCTTCTATTGAAAAATATATTCTTCACAAAAAACTTATTCTACTTTATTCCACGTGAGGTTTTATGGTTCTTTAAGTAACATCAGTTGATCTGTATTCTGACAAGCTAGATATATCTGGCTAAAATCTTATTAACCTTACATTTGTATCTCGGTACACGCAACCAGAATACATTTCCGGAGTGTAAATGTTAAGCACAGAACTGCCTGAAGTAAACGTAATACAATTACTTATTCACAATTTCTCAGAAATAATAACGTAAATCTCCTATTTATTTAATTTCCAAGGATTTAACTTTCTGAGTAAAGTTACCGCGTAACATCCTACTGCCGTAGTAAAATGTTACCGCGCATCTTTTATTGCAAACAAAATTATTGTTACGAGCGACTCTCAGAACGACCCTAGAACGTCCCATTTTAGCATTTTCTATGTTAGAAAATGGCCCTTAAATATTAAATTTTATGAGCAAATACAGTACGAGCAAGCTGTGCAGTAAATTTTGGGTTTATGTGAATTATAAAATAGAGAAGTGTACTGCACTTCGAAAAGTGTGGAATGTATACTATTGCTCTCTATGTTATTTGTTTTAGTGCAGAAAATTGCATAAATATTAAGGCATACTGAACAAAATCGTAAACGCGCATTAAATTTAGTTAAACATAAGTTATTCTCATGTTAAGTGAATTTTAAATTCTTTGTGAGAATAAATTCTTAAACCAGAAAAACATGCCCTTGTTACTATCACAGCATAATGCTAAAAACCGGCCAAGTGCGAGTCAGACTCGCGGATGAATGGTTGCGTACAAACCAATATCTATAAAAACGGTAATTTAGTCACGTTTGTTGTATGGGAGCCCCCTTAAATATTTATTTTATTCTGTTTTTTAGTATTTTTTGTTATAGCGGCAACATAAGTACATCATCTGTAAGAATTTCAACTGTCTAACTATCACGGTTCATGAGATACAGCCTGGTGACAGACGGACAGATGGACGGACAGCAGAGTCTTAGTAGTAGGGTCCCGTTTTTACCCTTTAGGTACGGATCCCTAAAAACTGATCATGCAGATCTACTTCAAATTGTAAACACAATAATATTGTTATTATGGTATCGTCGGCATTGCCAATCATCAAAGCCATATCATTTGGCTACGCAAATCTACCTACGGAACCTTAGCTATGCTAATGTTACAGATTGTACAATAGTTTATTTTTATTTTTTTGTTTTTTATTTATTGAGGAACAACAAACCGAGGCTTAAAAAATACAATAGAATACGATGATAATCTGCAGTAGTTATAAAAACTGTGTCGCAGACACCAACGCCCTCCCCCGTTACAAAAAGTTATGAGTTCCAAACAAGTTATAGGTATAAAGTACAATAGATTAGAAATTAGTTTAGTTAACAATTTAAAATTCAATAGAAAATTTAATATATTACTAGTATGCGAGTCGAGCGTGTGTGTATGCAAGTGTGTGTGTATGGGAGTGTAGGTGTGTGTGTGTGTGTTTGTGTGTGTATGAGAGAGTGCGTGTGTATGTGTGTGTTTGGAAGAACGAATAAGTGTAATGTGTAAGTGTAGTGTGTGTAAAGTAATACATATATTATTACTATTTGATTTACCTATTTAATTCTGACATTCTTTTGTATTTTTGTAATTTGCATGCTAGATAAGGTAGAACATAATTGGAACTTACATACTTATTTTTAAGACCTATATGACATTATTTTCAAGCAAATAAATATATCTTTATCTTTATCTTTATCTTTATCTTTATCTTTATCTTTATCTTTATCTATATCTATATCTATATCTTTATCTTTATCTTTATCTTTATCTTTATCTTTATCTTTATCTTTATCTTTATCTTTATCTTTGACAACCCTTAGGCGATTCTCCGTATCTTCATAATTTAGGGATGTAAGCCACTCAAGACATTTTAATTTACATTTGTTGTGTGGAAGAGGATAAATATTAATCTAAAGTTTACAGTATATTAACACAGTGGTAAAATCTAGACAAACTAATGTGTTCTTGTAGGCTTTAAAAGCGTTGATACTATTGACACGCAATGAGTCGGCCAATGCTTCCAGTGGACATAAATTATAACCTCGGCTCTTGTTGCCTCCTAATACCAACAAATCACGAAAGAAGCGTTACATCAAATAGTCTAGTATTTTACAAGATTGAAAAGAAAATCCCACTTTTATCTGGATCGACTACTCTACTTTAACTGCGCTATAAAATACACTTCTATCGAATAGTTGTAGAACGACTTCCAATAGAACATCCCAAGGCGGATTTTATGATCAGTAGAAATAAATGTAGGCGTAAACCCAGATTGGAACCAGGGATTCAAACCGCTTACAACGGTCAAAGTAAAGTACATAAACCAGGTTATTTTATATTACATACTTCGTTCTTGTGTAATACCCGATCTTTGTTATTTTGGAGAAGCTCAATAGTAGATTGTTGAACAGAGCGGAAACTGACTTCTTGGTGCACCAAGTGTTAGTTTTGTTCGTTAGCGAGATACGAGTGCAATAAGAAGTTACTCCGAGCGAGGATAGTAATCTGGTTTTCATGTACAGCAAGAAAGGTTGATAAAAAGTAAATTTGTAAAAATAAAAAAAAAACCTCAACGCAATGAAACGGCTCAACCGATTTTGATCAAACATAGCTAAGAACACTACCGACTAACACACCTTTCAAACAAAAAAAAAAAGTTTCATCCGTTCGGGAGCTACGATGCCACAGACAGACACACACATAGACACACACAGACACGTCAAACTTATAACACCCCGTCGTTATTGCGTCGGGGGTTAAAAAATAATTAACAAAAAAAACATAATTTAAGAAGCGTGACCAAGTCTTATTTCGGCAAGTTTCTTCTTTTTCCGAAATAGCTCTCAGAATTAGCAAATCGAAGTGGCAATGGGCTGGCCAAATAGCTCGCAGAACTGACAACCGTTGGGGATGGGGAATGAAGATTTTCAAATGATGACCGGACCGGACGATGCAGTGTAGGAAAGCCCCTTCTCGCTGCGAGGTGGATGAAGGCAGCTCAGAAGGGGCTCAAACTCATTGGTCGTGGAACTCTATAAGAAAGAGCTCGGCAGTTTTGCTGAATGAATGAATGAATGAAAATACTTGCCGAATTGCATTCGGAGTTTCTTTGATGGACTGCTTCCATGCTTATATTTATTTTGTTAACTGGGTCGGGCTCAAAAAGTCTTGAATAGCAAAGCCACTACGTGCACAATACCTAGATTTCAAAAAGAAAAGTAGGCCGCGCACCTTACCTCTCATTTGTTTATAATACCACGCTTGCTACGAAAGTGGTCAAAAATACAGTTCGACAAAAAACCGCATTGATTTGGTAATTCGCGATTGAGTTTCACATCATAACTATGTGGCCACCGGCCGACGTCGGCACCGGCTGTTCGCCTATCACATGCCGCGAACTAAACATGCGAGCAACGCGCCAACATGTGCCCTAACTCTGTTAAACGCATTCTTACACGAGTTTCAACATATTGATATTTTTAATGACAGCCTTTGTTGTATTGCTAACGCATTAAGAGTATTTTTAAGTTATTATTTAAGGTAGTTAGCATTTTGGTGTAAACTGTTAGCGTACTATCTTTTTGAAAATAAATAAATCTAAATAAATTTAAATCAAATCATTTATGGCCGACCTTAATAGAAGCTAGTAGTTTTTTTTTTTTTTTTTTTTAGTTGATAGATCATAAACTGATCCGGTGCAGGAATAATCAATTGTGTAACTTAGTTTAGACGGCGTAGCAGCTCGTAGCACTCCGCTACGCAAGCCTACGACAGATCATTGTATTACCTGCCATGTTCTAGCTAGGTTGTAGTGTATCATCTCGTTGTACAACGTGGAGCCAGAATTGCTATTTGTATGGTTCCGAAGTCTGAATAAGAACCCTTATAGTTCCGCCATGTCCATCTGTACGTCTGTCTGTCTGTCCATTCTGTCTCGTAGCTCGTATTAGTATACGAGCTACGAGTAAAATGGCTCTGAAGGAGGAACAGACAGACTAATAGACAGTCATATTTTGCACAGAAGTACAAATTAGGAAGCAAAAAAGTTATGTATTTCATAACTTTTTCGGCTGAAACAATAAAGATAAAATAGTACATAGATAGAGTATGACCTGAATTGAGTTTTAAATACTTTTATATCCAGAAAAACAAAACACACAGGGTTGAAATCGGGTGAGTATTAGTATATATGAAAAGATGTACGGTAGACTCGATTTTAACTTCCCAAATATAATAAAACTATTTGGGTTATCGTGAGTTGTCTTTAGAGCCCTACACTGCGTGTTCCAACATAAACTTGGCCAATTATTTATTGATTAGTGACAAGTAGCTCTACCCGTGCAGTTAACGTTGTCATTGTGGCTCCACGTTATAGTCACGCAACCCTTACTCTAATAATTATAATGCCTATAATACTTAATAGATTTCAAGTTGGTGATTGGTAGCAATCGACTGTTTATTTCCGCGGCACAGTCAGAGTATATTACTACTTAGTAGAATGTATAGGTACCCGTAAGTGGCACGTACCTTCGCTGCTACGCAAGCCTCGTGTGGATTATTGTCCAGTCCAGCACTTTACTGGATTAACTCACTGGATTACTGGACTGAAATAATGTGAACCGGGCATAATATATAAGTTAACTTCTTTTGATGAGTCCCAATAATAACAAATAAGATTGCAAAAGTAGCTGAAGAAATAACAGGCTGGAAATATCACAAAATTTCCAACATTTCCGAACTGAAATACTCGTTATAATATTACAAATATTACATTGAAACATGACGATGTTGTTGATTCTTTCTATCCAATTACAAAGTAAATCAAAACTTATAAATTAGATGACTCATCAATCCTGTGAAGCTTTTTAACTTGATTCAACTTTCAATATACGAATATTTTGCGAAACGATATTGAATAAAATTTCATAATAAACATCATCAGCCTACAGAAGTCCAGGGCTGGACATAGATCTCCCCCATAGAATGCCACGATGATCGGTATTGAGTCTCCATCCACAGACTTCCTGCGACCCTAAGGAGTGGAATAAACTACCGTCATCTATCATTGTAAAAAAAAAAAAAAAACAGGTTGTTTTTACTTTTTTTAGATCTATTATTATGGTAGGTAGATTCAAGTTTTAGATTTTTATTATTTTATTTATTATTTAGGCCTTTATTATTTATTTTTGTCATGGGGCCTTCCTCTTCTGCTTCTTTTGGTTTATGGTCACCACTCTAGAATCTTTATTCCCCAACAGTAACAGTTCTGCGAGATATATGGCCTGCCCATTGCCACTTCGACTTGCTAATTCTTGAGTCCGAAATGTAGTCTATGGATCTCCTCATGGCGGATTCTGTCACGTAGTGAAACTCCGAGCATAGCTCTCTCCATAGCCCGCTGAACAACTTTGAGCTTTTTTAAGCAGCCAATATGTAGCAGCTATATATGTCTCAATGCCGTAAGAGTAAAATTTATGTAACTTAGATGTGCAAAAACTAACTGGTATTCAAAATATTACTAACTGCACTAAGCGTTTCAGTTCCACCTCCGTAATACGAACAGCTAAGGAATGGAACAAGTCGCCGTCGTCTGTCTTTCCTGAAAACTATAATATAGGTCTCTTTAAGGCTATATAGAGTAAATAATAGTGCTTCTAGACCTTCGTGCTCCATCGTCGGCCGCATTGTCACTTACCAACAGGTGAGATGGCGGTCAAACGAGGGCCTACCATAGATAAAAAAAAACAACATTAGGGCAGAAAAGGACCCCAATAGCTTTGTCATAGATTGATTACTACCAACAAGCTAATTTTAATGCAAGTTTTTGTCCCCTACAGGAAACTCCAGAAACTAAAGCAGCGGACGTGCATACCTACAGGGAATTATCAGGAATGCCAGGGAGGTTACCTCCTGGCTAACGGCACCAACTACACGGATGTCTACTACCTCAACAGTACCTTGGAGAATCTGCTAAATGCCAATGAAGGACTGGTCAGTATTTCATGTTTAGGCTGCGTCCCTAGTAGGCGGACTGAACAGTCTGCCTACTGGGGACGCAGCCGCAGTAGGACGGCGAACGCCGCCGACTGAGTACGCCTACGCCCTTCCATTTAATTTAAATTGAGTGTTCACTGTTGGCTAGTTTTGCGCTCAAACAACGCGCGTGAGTTTTGTTTTTTAATTTTTAAAAATGAGATCTCCGAATTATATCTCGCAGCATCTCTAGAGTGAATGCGTTTACTCTTTCCTTTCAATTCTACTAGGTACCTATATTGTATTATGTTTTTATACACGTTTATTTTATTATTTTATTGTATTTTTATTGTAACTTCACCACCTCCCCTCACGTTATTTACAATGCTGTCCATCCAAAGGTTGCGTGGAAGAGATCGCTCTTAGCGATAAGTTCGCCCATTGTATCACCATGAACTAGTTTGTAAGATAATATAAGTATGTTGTTATTTTATTATTTTAAGGTGAGTACAATAAAGAGTTACCTATCTATCTAATCTATCTATACACGCAGTTTGCAGTGTTACGCGAAAAACTATCAAACTGTGAACACTCCATTTCAAATATATGGAAGGGCGTACTGAACCGATACGCCGCAAACTCAGTCGGCGGCGAACAGTTTGCCTACTGGGGATGCAGCTTAACTCAGTCGGCGGCGAACAGTTTGCCTACTGGGGACGCAGCCTAATATGACACAGATTCATTGTCAGTATTAGTAGTTCAACTACTGCTGTTAAAAAGCTGCCGAGAGTCAAATAGGCTTCTCATAAACCTATTTTTAGCAAAATCTACTGAGTTCATGACAACAACAAAAAAAACTTCATTATTTCAAATGGTATGGCAGAAACAGGATTTCGATAAGGAACATGATCAACTCCCCTGCATTGTTTGATCCATATTTTTTGACTAACGTAACGTACAGTTAAGATACATTTGGTTATTGATAATATATGTTAAGATAATGAAAAAGCTAATTTAATTTCTTGCGTAGAAGTTGTGGGAAAGTAATGAAGCTTGTTGCGTTTTTTTTCACGCAAATGCTATGAGTTGATTTATCTAATTATTTTGAAACACAACTTTTGCTTCCCAACTTCTAAAAATATACAAATCCTTCAGAAGAATTGGGCAAAAAACAACATTTAGCACTGTACTAATTTATTTACTGACTTGCATTTATTTTTGACCTGCGTCAGCGGTTGCTCACCTCCTTTTATTGATAAAAAAAAGTGAACGTTATTAATGCAATTAACTTGTTACATACCTATATCAGTAGTAGTACAGCTTTTTTGTGAAAGAGTTCGTCCGGGGATGTACTACCACCATACCTATTTATGCCGCAAAGCAGTAGTGCTCGCATTGCTGTGTTCCGGTTTGAAGGGTAAGGGTGCCGGTGAAATTACAGGCACATGAGACTTTACATCTTTGTCTCAGGGTGGCGGGCGCAGTGCAATGCGACATAGGGCGCGTCCTAGGTGGACGTGACCTATGAGGTAATGCACTGTTCATAGGCAGAGGTTACCGCTTAACATCAGGTGGGCCATCAGCTTGTTCCGTCATTCAAATAGTATAAAAAAAAAAAAAAAAAAAAACTGAAGAATATCAAGGTAAATTTGTGATTTTTTATTGCTGTTTCTGGGGTAAATGAACGGCAAACAGTTGGAAGTTTTTTACACGTAATGATATCCAAACATTATGTAGTGAAAGGATCTTGACGTAAAATAAATATCTTCATATCAACGTGTGGATATTTGTTCTACCCTTACTACCACAGTGTAAAGAAAACAAACTTCTACACCTTATAAAAATCGTGATATTGCTACATACTTTACTGTTTTTAAGATAATGACTAAGATAATTTGAATCTATACTTATAATATTATAAAGCTGAAGAGTTTGTTTGTTTGTTTGTTTGTTTGTTTGTTTGTTTGTTTGTTTGTTTGAACGCGCTAATCTCTGAAACTACTGGTTCGAATTGAATAATTCTTTTTGTGTTGGATAGTCCAGTTATCGAGGAAGGCTATAGGCTATATAACATCACGCTACGACCAATAGGAGCAAAGATATAGTGGTAAATGTGTAAAAAACGGGAGAAATTATACCTAATCTACGCGCGGACGAAGTCGCGAGCGGGTCAGCTAGTACAATATAACCATCGTCAAAGGAAACATTGAAGGTTCGTTTATTCCCTTGGTTTTTTTTTTCTTCATCGTTATCTATAATTATTAGGTATTATCCAGCTTTTAAGCTTCGCTTGAGTAAGCTTGGGTAAAATCGATCGTCTGAGCGTACACGCGTTTTTCGCAAGGCCTAACAATCTAACGACCTAAGCAAATCTAGTAAGGAAAACAAGATTTTTTAGTTCAGCCAACATATCGAAAATAAATCGTTCTGTACGTAGAAAAATGGATAACGTAAACCAAAGCTACACAAAAGCTCTAAGCAATAATGGATATGACTTACGCAATCTACAAACTCTGTCAAGGTCAACACTATTGTTAGCGCTTTTCTGTCTATATTTGTTTTTAACCCCCGACGCAAAAACGACGGGGTGTTATAAGTTTGACGTGTCTGAGTGTGTGTGTGTGAGTGTGTGTTAGTGTTTGTGTCTGTGGCATCGTAGCTCCCAAACGAATGAACAGATTTCTTTTTTGTTGTTGTTTGAAAGGTGAATTTGTCGGGAGTGTTCTTAGCTATGTTTGATCAAAATCGGTTCAACCTTTTCATTGCGTTGAGGGTTTTTAAATTTTTACAATTTTAATTACTTGTTGATATCCATTTGTCTAGCGGGCAGAATCACAGAATAATACAACAGAAGGCCAGCTCCATGCAACGAGCGATAACGGGCGCACGCACAAATAGAAGCGTACGTACGTCATCTATGTGTGTATCTCGGTGAAAGTCGGTCGAACGCAAGACACAAGTGCCCGCTTTGCCGATTCACGTGCGTTATTGATCCTAACGGTTCAATAGTGCAACTCAGAATCCAACGATACCGGGTTCGATCCTAGGCTCCGCACCAATGACTTTTCTAAGTTATGTGTGGATTTCCATCGCTCTGTGCTTCGGAGGGCACGTTAAGCTGTCGGTCCGGCTGTTATTGATTAATAGCAGTCGATAAGCCATGTCAGGGGCCCTCGGGTGGCTTGACAAACTCTGACACCAGAGGCCAGCACTACCTCATACGAAACGACGACGACGAATTCAATATATTTATTTCAGGCTTATTGGGAACTGTACAAAACCTAAACAATAAGCCCATAGCAATATAAATACCAAAAACTAACAATATAAAAAAAAAACACTTTATTCTATTTTAATGCACATGAATGAGTAATGATTTGTGACTTGTTACAGTGACCAGTTTGATAGTCACATGTCTTGAACTCTCTAGCATCCGCCCACGGCTTCGGTCGCGTGGTAACGGATTTATAAGCAACAGATTTTTTAAATTGAATTTGTTAAAATATACCTACGCAATAAGAGCGTAATAACCATGTACAGTTTCTAACAAGTACTTAATTTTGTAAAAATTAAAAAACCCTCAACGCAATGAAACGGCTGAACCGATTTAGATCATACATAGCTAAGAACACTCCCGACTAAAAAACTTTCCAAACAAAAAAAAAACAAAATCGGTTCTTCCGTTCTGGAGCTACGATGCCACAGACAGATACACACACAGACACACACACGCACAGACACGTCAAACTTATAACACCCCGTCGTTTTTGCGTCTGGGTTTAAAAATAGGTACGGCTAATACAATTTGGAACTATACACGAGCATTCCCCAAGCATTCCCGTCCTCGGCGTACTGTTCTTGTACTAGTATACTTTCAATATACGCGTTGGAGCTGGCCTTCTGTACTTAATATTTTGTGGTAGAACTGCGTAAAGCGGCTATACTTGGACTGTCGTTTGCATGAGGTTCCGTGCCTTGAAGTGAGGGTGCGAGGCGTGGTACATTGTTTAACACGGACAGCTAATCGATTCGTGCCATTATCGACGGTGTCAGGGACGGGAATTATGAACAGTTGCTGCTTGCTCATTATTGAAACCGAAAGGCACCTACTAGATAGCTAACTTTTCAATTAATTTAATGAACAAAAACTTTTGATTCAATGTAATCTACCCTTTAAAGGCGTGCAATGTCAATTTTATTTACAATAATTTTAATTAAAAATAATGGTAGAAATATGCATTACAAATAAAAACAGAAAATTAAATTAATATAACATGTCATAAATATTACAAAAATTAAAATTAAATTAAAAGAAATGTCATCACTTGTCAAAAAAAATATCGATCATAAATTCATTTACCCTATAATATTATTTACAGATAAAATGGCTCTCAGCTTTCTCTGAAACATTGAAGTTGGCAACTCTCTCAGTGGTACAGGTATTTTGTTGTAAATAAATGGAGCCTTATTAAAAAAATTAAATAAATCTGAATTGTGTCTGACGAACATTGCTGTCTCTAAAATATACAGCGAAGGAAGATTTAAGATATTTTTTTTTTAAAGTTTGCACGTATCTGTTACCTTAAAGCGAAACATAGCTCTTACACTTCTTTTTTGATATTTGAACACTCTTTCGATATCAGTGGAATTTACCCAAAAAATCATCGTTACGTCATCGTAACGGCAATCGTGCGTTTATTGCGTAGTACCTATCCATTAATCTGCGAAGTTGCTGGCACTCCCTGTCAGCCGTCACCTCATCATTCACTCCCTTCTCATTCATATCATCTCTCACGCAATCCATACATATTTTCTTAGGTCTTCCTCTTCCTTTCCATCCACTAACATTCATATTCATAACTTTCTTAGTTACATGCGTTTGTTTCATCCTCATAACATGCCCATACCAAGCTCAACGATTTCCTTTCAACTTTTCTGTCAAGGTGCAATTTTCAAATGTCCTCTTATGTACTCATTCCTTATTTAATCCATTCTTGTTACTCCACACATCCATCTCAACATTCTCATCTCTGCTGCATGCAATCTTCTTTCATCCTTCTTCTCCATGGCCCAGTATTCCGATCCATACATAACACCAGGTCTTATTACGGATTTGTAAATTTTACCCTTCAACTTGAGTGGCATCCGTAGGTCACATGTTGTTGCTATGACCTGTCGTCATTTCATCCACCCTGAGTTGATCCGAAGAGAAGGTAGGTACGTCTCTTCCTGAAATGTCATTGGTGACATTTTTTAACTGGGTTTACCATTGTTTCTCAAGGAAAACTTCTTATAACTAGTAAGTATTTGAGTATGACATTTAAATGTAGATTTTTATTTGGATTATATATTCAAGGGTCAACAAATCATTCAAACAGAACCAGCCATTACGGCGTAAACTTGTAAACGGGGTGATCCATTGGCAAGCCGGCGAGTTAACGATATAAACTGTTGGCTCGTTGAGTTGTCGACTCGCGTTGGTGATCCATTGGCATACCAATAGTTTATTATACCGGTTATTATACCGCAGTCTCAGGATTTCAAGCATGCACGAAGAACCAACGAGCCAAACCGCGGTTATGTAGGTGCTCCATTGACGGCCTATAATACCTCTGGCTCGCTGGTGTACCAGCTGTTTTACTCGCAAATGAATCACCCCCTTTACATACAAAAACGAATTTATTACCAATTTGTGTATGTCCTTGCGTTGTTTATGCTTTCAGGTTTTGTAGAAACACATACATTCAAGTATCAAAATATTGTATCTAAACAAGCAACTCACTCGTTACTCGGTAGGTATAATATAAGCAACGCTTCATTGCCTTCGTAAATAGCAGCTTGCTCATTATCGAGCGCTGATGTACATACACGTTAAATAGAGGAGACCTGGGAAGGGCGGGAAATGTGAGCTCAACCGAAATTGTGTCGGTTTTGTGGCTGTATTTACAAATAAAACAAAATATTGAAATTGTTTGAATACCAAAGTAGGTAGGTACTTAAATCCTTGACGTAAGTAAGTAGGTAGGACCTACAACTGGAGAGTGGAGGAGTTTTCACCAGCCTTTTTCCGCGGCATCACGCGGTGTCGGGATAAAAAATATTCCCCCTTCCTCTGTCCTGTTGTCCTGTGAAAGACAGACAAAAAAAAACTATTTTGGCCTCTATATCGGCTAAGGACTTATGTAAGTATAAGTTTATTGACAAGAAACGTACAACGTTAATACATTTTACTTTGGTCGAAGGTTAATACAGAGGTACCTACTTGTACCTACTATTATTTATTCTGTAGCATAGTACGTACAAATAAAAAGAAAATTAGGTATATTGAACAATGGAAAAAAGGTTTTGTTCAAATGGTTAACCTTTATTTCCCTTTTGACACAATACATGTACTTAGGTACGACATTCAACAATTTATAAAAAAAACGTAATATTAAACAAAATTAAATTAAATTAAATTAAATATGTGACACCGTCAAATTCTAAAGACATAAAATAATTCAAAATAAAATAACACTATTCATTACGAAATAGATCAATCAGTAATTTGCATAATCACATCAACGAACACCACAAAATATGGATTTATCATCGAAGGCTTCGTCAATTTTATAATAACTTTTAAATAATAAAGATATTTCATGTAATTAAAAAACTCAATGTTACTTTTATTTCTTATATCAACTGGAATAGTATTATTCGTATTCAAAAAGGAAGATTCTGAGAAGGCCTGAACTTTCTGAAATTTCAACCTTTTGAATTTCTTTCATCATCGTTCACAAGGTTCTTTTTAGTGCGACCAAAACTCAATCTAGTCACTGACCTGTCCACTATACACCTTTTTTAACCTGCCTACAGGACGATCAAGAAAGAACCAGTGACGTGATGAGAAAAGGGAAGCAGCGTTAATAATCTATTCTTATCTTTGCCAGCAACCAGTGCTGCCACCGTTCCCTCTTTGGCTGGCGGCAATCTTCGCGACGTGTCTTGTGCTAGTCATCCTGCTGACGGTCAGCGGGAACGTGTTAGTACTACTGGCCTTCCTGGTGGATCGGACAATACGGCAGCCCAGTAACTACTTCATCGCGTCACTAGCAGCTACTGATCTGTTGATAGGTATGTACCCGCCTGCTAGCTCAGTTTCCATTGTGTCGAAGACCCTGGACGTAGCGTTCAGGTCTATTTATTGCAATTGATTAGTTAAAGATCCAACGGTTTCTTAAAGTATTTTTATTTTACTTGAATTTTGGTTCGAAAACATATTTTTTTAAATTCATTATGAATAATTTTATTAGTTTACAAAGTATCAAGTTAATTTTCCTACAACATCTTATCCGAGTTATTTCCAATCCAATTAACGAAAATGTCTGGTAACTTTGACAACAAATCGCTAACGATGCCTCTGACATTTAAGAACAGCCTTACAAAAGGTGTGATTATATTTTCCATTGTCGGCAGGTACGCTATCGCTTCCATTCTACACCGATTACGTCTTGAAAGGGTACTGGCATTTGGGGCCTCTACTATGCGACCTTTGGCTCTCAGTCGACTACACAGTGTGCTTAGTGTCACAATACACTGTTCTTCTCATCACTGTGGATAGGTTCTGTAGTGTCAAAATAGCAGCAAGGTATAGAGCGTGGCGGACTAAGAACCGAGTGATATGGATGGTGACAGTAACGTGGATAACACCAGCATTGTTATTTTTCACTACGATATTCGGGTGGGAACACTTTGTTGGATACCGGGACTTGCAAGAAGGAGAATGTGCTGTGCAGTTTCTGAAAGACCCAATCTTCAATACAGCACTTATTATTGGCTACTACTGGACGACACTTTTTGTTCTTATATTTCTGTACGCGGGTATTTTCAAAACGGCATACGATATGCAGAAGAAAAGTGAAGCAAAGCAAAGGAAAATGCAATCGATGGTAGCTCTCAGTGCAGGAGTTATGAGAGGCATGGCTGGTGGTACCGCTGGTATGTCAGGGCTATCCAAACCAACCATCTCTAGTGAAGACCAGCTAAAGGTGTCCGAGTCGGTACGCAAAGATTCAACGTCAAAAAGCTCACTTGCAGCTCCATTGCTCAACTTAGGTGGTTCAACCGATTCAAATTCCAGTCAAAAATCATCAGCACATAAAAGCAGTGCCACTGTAACTGGTACTTCGACAACTGCTGAATCAGATGGAGATAAGAGAGAAGATCCGGTAGAGGCAGAAAGGTCTAGTAGTCCAGCGTTTGACTCGGATGAAGAAAGCACAACTAATCAACCCAATTCCAAAAAGCGACCTTCTGTGGCAAATTTGGTAATGCAAACAGGAGCTCTACAGTTGCTGAACAATATGCGATTCAACGGTGGTATGCTTATCAAGCCCGATGGAAAGCAATCTCCTTCAGTGAAACACGATGCAGACAAGCCGAAGACTTCTCTTTCTCAGATATCAGAAAAAAGTCTTCTAGATACAGACAACCCCTCATCGCAAAGCAATGACCCAACTCCAGTTCCTACTATTCCGCTATCTTCAGCCAGTTTCATGTCTCCTATTTCTTCTGGTATAGCTACGCCATCTGACCAAAGAGAAGTGTCTACAACAATTGCTCAAAGAGTCATCCCTCCTCCATCGGAATTCAGATGTAGCCCGGCCGTTTCCGAAAGCCCACCCTCAATTTCCGAGTCCTCACGAACTAGAACCGTGAGATTAGTAAAAGGAGATGGATCTTCTTATGACGTTCTTGTAGGCTTAGACGGAGCAGATTTGAGGTATATGGACGAGAGTTCAGTCATTTTAGCATCACCTACTTACGAAAGTCCACCATCTTCAGTAACTTTTGCTACCGCAACTGAACCGTCATCTCCTCCTACATTAAATTCTGGAGCGGTAACAAATACTTCGTTATTACAAGCAGCTCTAATCAGAGCGACTGCAGGAGCGAAAACTCCACAAACTATAACCAATTTTTCTCCACCGCCCCCTGTAAAAGTGAACACAGAAGTGAGTTTAACTGCGGGAGAACGACCCAAACCCGTAATCACTCTCGTATCGACGTCTTCCAACAACAATGAGCCGAAGCCGAGAGAGTCTAAAGTGTCCCCAATGAAACTAAATCCAGCGATAAGTCCTGCGGTTGAAAACAGTGACGTATCGAGCACCGCAGTAACTGGGTCAGGTCGCGGCGACTCCAAGAAAGAGTTCGTAAAAAACATTGGAAAAAAATTAAAAGTTAAGCGTTCGAAGCGAGACGGTCTGTTCCCGAGCATCGGCCGGCAGAAATCCAAATCGGAAAACCGAGCGCGTAAGGCTTTTAGAACCATATCGTTTATTTTAGGTGCTTTTGTAGTGTGCTGGACGCCTTACCACGTGCTTGCTCTAGTTGAAGGTTTCTGTACGGACCCGCCTTGTATCAACAAGCATCTCTATATGTTCTCTTACTTCCTCTGCTACGCGAACAGCCCGATCAATCCGTTTTGCTACGCCCTGGCAAACCAGCAGTTTAAGAAGACATTCACGAGACTCTTACGGGGTGACTTCCACATCACCTAGTCCACGTTTACTATTTATAAATATTGAATGCGTAAGGGACATTGGATCAGTGAACCGCAATAATATACGCGCACAATATTATGAACTTTTACATAATTTTAAGATACGACAATACGAGTATTATAGCTTTATAGCTGAAGCTTTTGGTGTATAGTGATGAATGAAGTGTGTCGAATATGTATTGTATAGAATTAGTGATGCAGTGTAAAAAAATTAACTTGTGTATTTTTTTTGTAATGAATTTAATATTATCAGATTTTATTTAAATCAAGTTCAGAACTGACAATAAATTGTTAGGTTTGTGTAAATAAAATATTATAAAATGTTAGATCTTTATAATTGTAACTCGTTAAAATGAGTATTTTGAATTTAAAATTAGGTTGTAGATACATTTTATCATCGTAGAACGTCAAAGACGGTACATTTTATGAATATTTAAAAGTATAAGTAAATGTTGTATGAACTTTTATAAATACGACTTGGTTTTTAAGTATTGGAATTAGTTTTTCGTTTAGTTTACTTTTAAATTGTCACTAAATTAAACTAAAATACGCTTAAAAGCTTTTAGCCTCGAGCCCTAGCTAAAGTTTTTCAGCGATTTTAATGGGTAGTCAATTAATTCGATTTTATTAATTTCCTAAACTAACAAATTTAAAAAATAGGCCTAAAATATTTATATAACCCTCATTCTTCATCCCAAGTTCAAATTTTATAATTTCATGGCGAATCCTAGGTATAAAATTATTTAGGTAAGTTACAAGTTAAGTATTTGACCTAAATTAATCTACTATGTAGCAACAAAGGTTAGTATCTCAAAACTTTTGTTACCTCTGTCGATGGATGCGAATTAATCACTATAATATTATTAATACTAAATAATATTAATATTAATAATATTATTAATATTATAAATATTAAAACATGATATAAGTAGTTTTGTATATCATTATTAATAATGATTCGAAACCTATAAGAAAAATTAAGCTTTGTAATTTTTATAAAATTTTAAGTTGATTTTAGAAAATCAGTACAAATATTTTATTAATGTATAAGTTCTGGGATAAATTGAAAGACAAAAGTGAAATAATAATAGTTAGAATTATAAATATAAATGAATCTGGTAGTTTTACGATGATATACAGATTTGATTTCTAAGCAATCAAATAAAAAATATCGCCAAGTGCTGTAATTTAATTGTTGCCATATTCTGCAACCATTCGTTAGGTTTAGAACCAAGATATGCCCTTAAATGCAGAAGTTTTGGTTATTGTATTCGTATACCTAATTATAAGTTTATACTCAACTACTGAATACATGTACCAACTAAATTCATATACCTTCTGTCGTGGTATTATAATATTAATTTGTAAACTTTATTATTATGACAGATGAATGTTCTATCATGGGTTTTTCCCAAAATAGTTAGCCTTCTTGTATATCAATATACATCAATAATTATAATATCAGTAAATTTTAAGTTCTTTCTATGTAGCTACTTGTTCAATTCAAAATAACTCTGTATTTTTTTCATAAACTAGCAAATATTATAGAAATACCTACAAGAGACTCTCCAATGAGTGTAATCTATAGATGTGCTCTTGCCTTAGTACAGTGTCAATAATATTGTAACGAGTATTTTAAAATTATTTTGTAAATAGGCTTTGTAGGTATGTAAGTTTCTTAATAAAAATGTTTACGTCAAAACAAATTTTAAATGAATTAAATAGTGAATTTGAATTGTTTTATTATTTAAAAGCTTTGATTATATATCCAGCCGACAATTTTTAAAAGCTTTGATTATATATCCAGCCGACAATTTTTAAAAGCTTTGATTATATATCCAGCCGACAATTTTTAAAAGCTTTGATTATATATCCAGCCGAGAATTTTTTGTAATTCTCTAAGTATAATAGTGTCCACTCGCGTTTTATCAGGATAAAAAGTAGCCTAAAGCTCGATCTAGGTCATAATCTAAAAACCTCCAAACATCGTAATTAGTGGGATGCACTAAATTAATCATAATTGTATAATGATATATTTTGTGATATCAGAATTTTCATCATTAACATAAATGCTGTAGGTACATATGCCTCCCCCATAGATTGCCACGACAAACGGTTCTGAGCTGCCTTCATCCGCTGACTTCCTACGACCACTATAATGTCGATGGTCCATACGAGGGGGGTTTTGCTCTTCTGCGTCGTCTGGTTTGATAGATACATAGATAGATAACACTTTGAAATTGATCACCTCATAGACACACTTTATATACAGGGCATCCCAAGACTATGCGACATAAAGGGAAAGTACCTCAAATATTGTAGATAGGATATTTTGCTGAGAGGAGACTTTTTTTTATTTTTAAAACTTAGTAATAATGCATTCAAAGATTTTCTAAAAATTACTTGCTTCGTCTTGGAATCGAACCTGAATGGTGCCTTCTAGACATTCGTGCTCCATCGTCGGCTGCAGCTTCACATACCAACAGGTTGATCATGGCCAAATTAAGGTATATAATAGTTTTAAAAAATTAGGGAAATAAAAGGACGGCCTTTTTATAACTATCTACTTAGAAAGACCGGCGTGGTGTGTCCAGGCTAAGAATAGACCCTTCCGTCTCCTCCCAAGGATGTCGTAAAAGCCGACTAAGGGATTACCTGGACTTGTTGATCAGATTCGTTGGTATAAGATTTGTCCTGGCTGCTCCTTATTATGGAATGTGTTATTACTGGAAGAAAGCGTTAGCCGATTCAGTCGTGGGAAGCAATGGCGGCGATGAGCTCACCACTTGTCACGTCTATTATTCCACGATGGTGTAACCCACTGTGAAAAGAGGCCCATTGAGGCTCTGCCCACTCCTTCGGGGGAAAAGGCGTGTGTCTATGTATGCATGTACTTAGAAAGAAAAATATTGCTACCTACTTAAATGAAGAAAATACACACGCAGTCAATCGTGCCTCATCCCTTTGTGCGTACCTAATCCTACTCATTACAAAGGAACGGTATTAGCGACGGAATTATAAAATGCTGGTAAAACGAGTACCAGCTCTTTCCTAAGTCGTAAAAACCAGCCAAGTGCAAGTCGGACTCGCGCACGAAGGGTTGCGTACGATTATCTATAAAAACGGGGAAAAAACACGTTTGTATGGGAGGCCCCTTAAATATTTATTTTATTCTGTTTTTTAGTATAATTTGTTATAGCGGCAACAGAAAAACATCATCTGTAAAAATTTCAACTGCCTGACTATCACGGTTCCTGAGATACAGCCTGGTGACAGACGGATAGACAGACAGACGGGCCGACAGTGTAGTCTTAGTAATAGGGTCCCGTTTTACCCTTTGGGTACGGAATCCTAAAAACCTCAATCGTTTTATTCCAACGTCTCAGAGGACTACAAAAATGGAAGGGAGCAATTTGTCCGGGCAGTGTCGTGACTGAAGCCATTAGAATAGTCGAAAATAAATATAGCTGAAGGTCTGCTGTCTCCGAGGTCGATAGTCTACTGTCGCCATTTATTTCGAATCAGCGGAAGGACGAGACAATATTGATGATTCAATACTTTTTTTAGGGTACCGTATCCCTAAAGTGTAAGAAACGGTAGCCCATACATTATATACCTACGGAACTATAACATAACCTCTGTGGCGCGGCGGGCGAAGGTTGGCCTGTGACGCAGGAGGTTGCGGGTTCGATTCCCGCCTCGGAACAAATATTTGTGCGATCGCAGATATTTGTTCAGGGTGTTCTGGGTATTTTCTATGTATAATAAAAAATATCTATCTATTTAATGTATTGTATTAAGTATATCAGTTATCTAGTACCCATAACACAAGCTCTGCTTAGCTTGGGGCTAGATAATGTTGTGTGAACTGTCCAGCAATATTTATTTATTATTATTATTTATTTATAACACCCAAAGTCACATACGAAAGTCACCCACACTTTAATTTTCTGTGTTTGTGTACTCATAGTACTCATACTCTGCTGTGGTATGTCCGGCCTAAGAATAGACCCCTCCGTCTCCTCCCGTCGATGTCGTAAAAGTCGACTAAGGGATTACCCGGACTTGTTGATAAGATTCGTTGGTATAAGATTTGTCCTGGCTGGTAGCTTATTATGGAATGTGTTATTACTGGAAGAAAGCGTTAGCTGAGTCAGTCGTGGGAAGCAATGGCGGCGATGAGCTCACCACTTGTCACGTCTATATTCCACGATGGTGCAACCCACTGTGAAAAGAGGCCTATTGTGGCTCTGCCTACCTCTTCGGGGAAAAAGGCGTGTGTATGTATAGTACTCATATCATGAAATACGAGTACCATGTACCACAACACACGGACCCGGAATATTTTCAAATCATGCAAACATTTGTCCTGCATCGGGAATCAAACCTGAAACCTCTTGCATCTCAACTGGTGTATCGCCCGCCGCGTCAGAAAGTTCATCAATTACTCGTTGTACTTCCAAACTATATGCACTGTTATTTCACAGCACTCTATATGTAAGGACTGCGCCAACACCAGGCAGAAATCTTCATACAAAAAAAAACGGGTCGCGCCGCTTGAAAATCTATTTTTTTTAATCTCTCGTAAAATATAGATAATTTTACAAACCCCCTCTAGTGTATCAAAACTTCGGCTTTGTTGTATTGACTTTATTTCTCTAATTTTTTACCCAATAATATGCACTATTTTAATAAACAATCGAATAAAGGAAAAAAATATACGTAACTTTGTTTTTTTTTTTCTGTCGAGAAAATATTGTCCTATCGTGTTTCTGGTACAGTGATCTCTCGGAATTATAATGTAGTATCCATGCATATTTTTAATTTGAATATTGTACTTGATTTAGTCTGTTAAAATTCCAACCTAAGATTAGTAATTTTGCGTTATACCCCACCTTAATGTATTGTCCTTTACGGACACAGCCGTGAAGCAGACATCAATTTCCCATTGTCCTTTGAAACACATCATATAACATCAGGTGGGTCTGAGAGAGCATTGTGTTTATCATTTCCCAAGCCATAGAGCAGTGAGACAGTTGCCGCCCGCCCACAATCAGGTCGACAATGATACGTAATGATAGGAGTGCCAAGTGAAGAGATGATTCTAGTCTAGTTGTATAAAATAGTAGTTTATGAAACTCTTACATAACAAGGGTCAATAAAACACGAGTGTTTTAATAGTTTCACACAAGTTTTTTGATACCTAGTTATGTGCAGTTTAAGTCACTAACAAATCTTAACTCATGCAATAAAACTTTTTTTTGACCAACAAAGCATATTAATAATCATAAAATAAATAATAATTAAATGTTTTCTTTCTTTATTTCTTTAAAATAAATGAAACAGCGTAAAAAAACCATGCGACCGCGTATGCCATGCATCGAGCAACGCAGGCCTCCGTACCGGAGTGCTCGATGATGCCATGTAACGTGCGTAGTCATAGACTATTTAAAAAAAAAACGATAAAGCCTCCTTGGTCTGGCCGTAGTGTACTTTAATCATGGAAGTATATTAGTCCATCTTCCTAGACTTTAATGTAAAAAAGTTACAGTTACCTAAGTTAGTTATTGATGATGGCGACGGAAGGTGGACAACGTACACTCCAGACGGCCATGTTTGACTAATTTTGGTCAGCTCAGTACTGCTTACTAATTTCATAATTTATTCAACATTTTCGGATGTACACTTCTTAAATTTTATTTGGAATAAGTGTTTCGTTTGATTGTACTTATTTTAACTAATCCCGGCATATAAAATAAGAACCATCAAAATGTTTGATTTACTGCAAATAGTACAGAGGCCACTTCTCAAAAAGTCGTCAAATGGCGATTCCCGTTGGACAGACGAGTTCCGCGCCGACAACCAGTATCATTGTGTTCAAAGTGATCTACTGAACAAGAATAGACCTGTTGTCTCATTCTAAAATGGTGGAGGGAGGAGAGAGGGGAGGGGAAAGATTCAAAATCCGGGTATCAGATTTGGTTGATATCTCAATAACCGCTTGTCCGATTTAAACAAGTAAGGTGTGATACGATAGTTAATAAAAAAATTGACATACCGAGCCTATTTTTGAATATATAATAAAATATGGTATTTGCAAAAAGCTGTCACAGTTTTGTCGTTTCTCAACTAAATTAATAAATTAAATAAGCTAAATCCTGCTGAATAAATCGCTCAATTCTTTGTAATACATCACTTTTTAGTTAGATGCTATTTACTGTCATTTTCACCAAAGCCAAAACCATCTTTTGTTTGAAATTCGGCTTTTTTCTAAATATTTAATAAACTATGACATTTATGAAAACCATTACTAGACATAGTATGTTGACCATTTAATTACCTATCGTATGACATCTTATTTATTGAAATCGGACAAGCGGTTATTGAGATATTAACCAAATCTGATACCCGGATTTCGAATCTTTCCCCTCCCCTCTCTCCTCCCTCCACCACTTTAGAATGCGACAACCAGTCTATTCTTGTTCAGGAGATCACGTTGAACACAATGATACTGGTTGTCGGCGCGGAACTCGTCTGTCCAACGGGAATTCAGTTTCGGAGGACTGGCCGCTTGTTTTCATTTTTGCTGTCGTGTAGAGTGGGGTTTTAAAATTTGAAAGAGGAGAAAATTCTGAGGGCTTCGATATTTTACACGCTTTTCATTAACTTGCAATGTATATCCGGGTGGAATCTTGCAACTGAATTTTAAAGCAGTTATCCTCATCCGATTGAGCTTGGCATACCTGTCAAGTTCCAATGACAATACAACATGATGGTGACAGCTAGCTGATTTGATGATGGAGACGGAAGGTGGACAACGGAACTCCTCGAAGGATAAAAGTAGACTGGCCGTGTTTAGGCTCATTTTGATCAGCACACGGTTACAATCACTAATTTTATAAATGCATGTATTGAAAAATATATTTAATTATACTCTATATGCTTCTCTCATTTGAAATGGTACCTCTCAAAAATTATTTGTAACTTGACATAACTAGGAGTTCCTATTGTGTTCGTAAAGTTTGAATAAAATATGAATATAAAAATATTGTACTTACATAAGTACCTAATGTTGTGGTTGATCTTTCCCTCAGAAAGTATGCGAGCCAGGAGCAGAATTGAACTGGCAGTCCGTAAGCAGCAAGCTTGCCAATAAGGCTAGCGTGCCAAACCCTGTCAAAGGCCTTCGAGACGTCTAATGAAACAGCCAGTGCTTCACCATGCTTCTCGGTGGCCTCACTCCAAATGTGCGTGGCATACACAAGAAGGTCCCCAGTAGACCGATTTCGGCGAAATCCGTATTGGCGATCACTGAGGAGGTCGTTACCTTCGAGGTATGCAAGGAGTTTCCTATTCAGCACACGCTGCATACATTTACATAGCAGGGAGGTGACCGAGATAGGGCGGTAGTTCGAAGGGTCAGCACGACTGCCTTTCTTGGGCACAGGTTGCACGTTAGCGAGCTTCCAAGACGTGGGGACTTCACCAGTTTTCAAAATGCAATTGTTTTCACCGTTTTTACTTGTTTCACAAAACTAGAATACAAGAAAATATGGTAAAACTCAAAGAAAACGAGCAATAGATTACACTACATTGTCTCCAAACTTCAAGGGTCATTTGACCCACACAAACAATAGACTCCGCCTGAATGCTATCACACAGTCCATACATAACCGCTGTCAAAACAAACAATACAGAAGGGTGGTATTGTAGGCTGCCTCGCTATACTCGCAATTTGTTTATTCGTGGTCATAGTTGAGATATTGTGTGCTAGTACCTACTTATGTGTGACTCATGTGGTCAAGACTGCGCCACCTGCGCCACGCTCCGCTCGAAAAAGCGGTTTTTATTGAATATCTCGTGAAATGCAGATCATTTTAAAAACATTGTGGGTAAACCCTCCGTTTTATTGTATTGCTACTTAGTATAACTATTTAGTTTTAACATGACATCTGCAATGAATTATAATTAATTAGTTTATGTTTACAATTTGAATTTTTATTGTTTAGAATGTTTTTTTATCATAATTTTTCGTAAGTTTTTTTTTTTTTTTTTTTTTTTTTTAAGTTATCTCACCTGTTAATTTGTATTTACTAATAAATTGATTATTCCTGATCTTATTTATCCAATTTATACCATATTGACAAACAATCGAATCTAGCCAAAAGATTTTTTTTATCGAGAAAATTTTGTCCTGTGGTGTTTCTGTCTGGGTGATCCCTCGGTATTATAATGTTGTATCCATTCATATTTTTTATTTGGATGTTGTTCTTGATATAGTCAGTTAAAAACCTAATCTAAGATTGGTAATTTTGCATTATACCCCACCTTAAGCGACTACAGAGTTTATTAGCAACGCCGTCCAAGATCTTTGCGTAGGTATTTCACTTATTGCGTTAATCATTTAGGGTTTAATTGAATAATAAAGGATGTAATTGAACAATTTTGAATTGAACGATTTACCTTGTATTATTTCTATTATTCTTTCTATGTTAATAAAAATCATAAATACAACGAATAAAACGTTTCAAATTGTTGGTCAAGAATTAAACATAAATTATCTGAACTAAGGTAAATAATTTATAAGTAATATGTAAAGCTACAGTTTACAAAATAATAATACTAATACCTAGTAATGTTGTCTGCCTTGTTTGTAAGATAAAAATGACAATGTTGTGTTCGCCTGTAATTGGTGTATGTATCAGCTCGAAACTAAGAGAGTGATTTTTGTAAAGGTATATATAATTATATGCTGTTAGTGTTCCTTTTTATGAATAAACTAGCTGACCCGCTCGCAACTTCGTCGACGCGTAGACTTTCATACAAACTTTAACACCCCTTTTCAACCCCTTAGGGTGCGAATTTTCAAAAATCGTTTCTTATTGCGCGCCTACACCCCTTAATAAATGCTTGTGCCAAATTTCAGACCTCTCGGCCCAGTAGTTTCCGAGCTTTCGTGATGAGTGGTCAGTGAGTGAGTGGACTTCTCTTTTATATATATATAGATAAATAATTTAGAATTTTAGAAAAATTACGACTATACACCGCGTACTTTACTATTCTCCTGCTGACGTTTCGTTGACCATTTGTAGGTCCTTCTTCATGAGCACCGACCGCGACCACGCTCGAAGGTCGCGAGATGGGAACAAAACGATGAACCAAGCCACGGTAATTTTAATTCTATTTTTTTATTTTATTTTTGATAGTTTATAATTTTATTATTCTTCCACTAACAGGAAACCACATGATCCTATAATAGTTTCATTCGTATCTTTAAAGGTCTAAAAAACCTGAAAGCAACATGTACTAACATAATTTTTGTATGGGAAAGTGTTACATGAAGTAGCGTACTTGGCAAGTGGATGGGTCTTCCTTGAGCGTCGAAAGGTGAACAAGGTATTGTGATCTTTCAAAGTGTAAGTCAAGCTTCTTTAACAATCGATTGAAAAGTACTCTACTATAGCCAAAAAGAAAAAGCCAGCGTTTACTTAGTGCCGGCCGTTATATCACGGCATCGGAGGCCTGCGTTGCTCGATGTATCACGGTGATAATACAGCGGAAATACGTCATATTTCGTTGACATTAAGTTGAACAAAAAAAGAAAAAGTTTTTTTGAAAAGTGTATTTTTCAAGACAAGTACTTTAAAAAGTGATCGTAACCGTGTGCTGATCTAAACACGGCCAGTCTACTATATATCCATCGAGGAGTACCGTTGTCTTCTTTCCATATTCATCATCAGATCAGCTCGCCATCACCTTACTATTGTATTACAATCGGAACTTGCCAGCTATACAAAATTTGAGCTCAATAGGATGTCAAAAAGTAGTTCTAACTCAGCTTGCAAGATTGAATACAAACAATGCAAGCAAAGTAGCAAATTACTTTGAATATTGGCAATTTTGTTATTGTGTATCCTTAAAAATGTCCTCCGGTTTTCACATAACTATCGGGATAATATTACCAAACAATTTCATATGACAAATTAATAAAAGATACTTTTATTTACAGAAAGAATAATACAAGGTATGGACAAAATACATATGAAACAGTTGTGCTACCTGAAGACCGCTACAAGCGATTCACAGGTAGCTCAACTGATCCAAATCACTACCAGACGGAAGCGTCCCTAAGATGCTGGCTGCATTGCCACGCTGAATGGCAATACTAATGCGTTGAGCCAGATAAGAGCCCGCTCTCGGGTCACGCGTCGCAAATTAATTGTTACAATCAGATATTTCAATTAATTCCAGCAGCGTGCTCATTTGGTTAACGACAATGCACATTTTAATTAGTGAGATGCCTGGAACATAGCTCCTATGGAAAATAAATTAATAACAAGGGTTTAGTGAACAATATGCTTGACTTTTAAATAATACCTACAAAGCGTGATAAATGTGAAAGAGCTACAAAAGAACAATTTCTAGAACTAATTTGCTCAAATTTGCCCCAATGTCACACGCCATCCGTTTAGTTAATGTTCTCTCAGAGAACAATGTTGATATTTTTTGTTATAACCTGCCGAAACTCATGGAGATAGTGCAGGGGATCGATTTTTGAAAGTCACTAAGTGACTAGAAGTCACGAATGACAAAACGTCATCGATGTCTTTGAAATCACTTTTTACCAAATGTCGTATTTTTGAAAGTCATACCCTGTCTACCAACTTGCAAATATATCACAGTCGTTGTCTTTGACATACTACGTATCTGCCCATTATTAGTTTGTCTGTTCAACTATACTAAGTCCATGGTTCCACTCACCACAGACAAAACAGTGTACTACGTTCGGACCACAGATAATAATTATGTGTGGGTGGAATAGGAAAGCCACAAGATAAAGAGTAAAATTGACTAAATACTATTCATAAATGTCAGTGCCAAAACAGTCACGGAGTGATTTCAAATCGAGTGGGTAGAGGCACTCGTATTGATATCATAGTATGACAATTTTAGTCAGCGGTGATTTACAAAAATACGAACTTTTGGAAATCGGTGACTAATAGTCATTTTGCTGACTTCTAGTCACTCGCTGACTTTCAAAAATCGATCCCCAGCTTGTATTAGATAATCTTGAGTGTAAGTATGTAGTGATTCTAGTGAAAGTATTATTGTAGGTCTATCCTCATTAAGTATTACCTACTTATTTTAAGCTTGGTTGTTTTTTATTTTTATATAATTGTGTGCATGCAACATCGCTTTGGATTTCTGTTATGGTATTGTACTTGTTTCTTAATAAATAAATAAATAATTAGAAATAATATGAACCACATAAGTCAAGACTACGAATAAAATTAACCACAAATATTTGCTCAATTCGTCCTTTCGAATGCAGAGTTTATTAGATTGTACCGCCAAACTTCCTTTGCATACAAAGTCTCAAGTGCCCTAGCAGTACAATCCTCTTAACAAATAATATCAGTATATCACAACTAGGTATCAATTGTGACCTTTAGATAAGCATAATTATATTATACAATAACATAACATTCAACAGTCACATACAGATTCCTAATCCCACACTAGGATTCCCTGTCGTGGGTAACAATGATATAGAATATTAGCTTTTAACAAAGGTAGTACTTCGCTAACAGGCTAACGCCTGAGTAAGGATTATCTTCTGTCTATTAATATGACACGCTATGTAATGGCCATATGCTTCATGTAATTAAAAAGTTTCAACACCACAGTTTATTACAATTTCCAACCCACAAATTTACAGGCCATTCGTCTTTTTTCCGGCTAAACAAAATGGCTCTAACACTCATTCTGGCAAGGAAAGAAAGTGTGACCAATTAGCAAGCGCGATTTGTCAAGTGTCGGCATGAGATAAATGTAAGATATGCAGGAGGGCAATTCTCGTGCTTTAGAGATTAAGTCGAATTCGACATATATCGAAAAAAGATGGCGAATGTCGAATAAAATCTTAATTTGCTATTCTCGTGATGTCACAAATAGACATAAGTCGACCAAAATCATTCAAATCGAATACGATTTGATGGTTATTGTGACATTTTCGTGACCTTTTTTTTTGCGTGTTTGCAATATTTTTTTGTTTACTTTGAGAATTACGGAACATCCAGATTGCCCACCTGATGTTAAGCGGTAACCTCTGCCTATAACAATTCATTCAATTAGGTCACATTAACCTAGGACGCGCCCTATCTGGCATTGCACTGCGCCCGCCACCCTGAGACATAAAGATAAAAGTCTAATGTGCCTGTAATTTCACCGGCATCCATACCCTTCAAACCGGAACACATCAATGCGAGCACTACTGCTTTGCGGCAGAAATAGGTATAGTGGTAGTACTTCTCCAGACGAACTCTCTCACAAAAAAGCACTACTACTACTAAAATTGCTAATTAGTTTGGATGTCTGATTTCTGTGGTCTCATAGGTCTGAAACGGGTGGACTGACTTCAATACGTTACGGTATGAACGATATGTTTGAGATAGTTGCCAGCTGTGTTTGATGTAAATTGTTGCAAGCATTGCCAGGATCAACAGCTCGCAACATTTTGGAGAAAACAGACGATTGATTGCATCTTGATCCTTCATTTATTACGAAATCAGGCTTAATTTAAATGTAACCCAAAAATTCCGTTCCAGCGGGACTCGAACCCACAACCTTGCGCACAGGCACAACAAAATGGCTCTGCCTAAGCATGAGTTGGTTAACTAGCAAGCTAGCAACCAACGCTGGTCTTCCGTCAGAGCCACTTATTGGCTTGTTGTAGTGTAATACATGACATGTGTTACACCACAGTTCTCTACATCGTGACATCGTTGACATCTCTACGTGTCAATTGCTTGTTAAATTCCATCGAGCAACGCAGGCTTCCGATGTTAAATTCAGACTCAAAGATCTATCAAATGCTTGAGCTGCATCCGTGCAGTTTCTTACCTTCTATTTGACCAGTTTTTTGAGATCATCCCTTGGCTTCTTGGCAATGTGGCAGAAGAAATCCAAGGTCCTGCAGATAATAATAGTATATTTAGCATCACGGATATATTGCCCGCATAATCCACTGATTTAGTAATTGAATACATCAGCAATATTTAATAATTATTTCTCATGCGTAGGGCCGCAGTGCAATGCCGAATAGCGCGTGTAGACGTAACCTACGAGGTAATGCATTGCTAAGGGCAGAGGTTACCGCCTAACATCAGGTAAACCATCTGCTTGTTCTGCCAATCATTAAAATAAAAAAAAACAAATTATCAAGCGTTTTTTTTTTTTTTTTTTTTATTAATAATAATAATATAATAAATAATAATAATAAGCAACAAGGTTCGCGCCTTTAACGGCTGGGTTATGCCCCTGCTCATATACACCTTCGGCATATTAAGGTGGACCCAGACAGAGTTAGATGCCGTGGATTGTAGAGTTCGTCAACTGTTAACGACCCATCGCATGCGACACCCGCGTTCGTCAGTAATGAGAATGTACATCCCGCGGAAGTGTGGAGGTCGAGGCTTTTTAAATGCTAAGACTCTACACAACCGCGAGGTGTGCAGTCTCAGGGAATACTTCCTCGACGCTGAGTACGGGATGCATCACGATGTAGTTGCAGTTGACAAGAACTTTACCCCGCTCTCCTTAGCAAACGAGAACTGGCGTAAACCATTAGCCCTGAGCACTCAGGACCGCAAGTCCGTATGGAAGAGCAAGGAACTGCATGGGCGGTTTTACAAGGCCCTCACAGGGCCCGATGTAGATCTGCTCGCTTCAGTGAACTGGCTACGTTTCGGTGACCTCTTTGGGGAAACCGAGGGTTTTGTCTGTGCGATTATGGATGAGGTTATCAAGACGAACAACTATCGAAAGTACATCATGAAGGATGGGACGGTTGATATCTGTAGAGCATGTCACCGTCCCGGAGAGTCCCTCAGACATGTACTTTCGGGTTGTTCGCATCTTTCTAACTCAGAGTATCTGCACAGACACAACCAAGTAGCCAGGATCATCCACCAGCAACTTGCTCTCCGATATGGCCTCTTCGGACCTGAGGTGCCGTACTATAAGTACGTGCCTCAGCCGGTTCTTGAAAATGGCCGTGTCACGCTCTACTGGGACCGGTCTATCATCACGGACAGGACTATTGTTGCCAATAAGCCTGATATCGTGGTGGTAGATCGGTCGGAACGCCGGGCAATACTTGTTGATGTCACTATCCCACATGATGCTAATCTCGTGAAGGCCGAGAAAGACAAGTTAAGCAAGTACCTTGACTTGGCTTACGAGATTACCGCCATGTGGGATGTGGATTCAACAATTATCGTCCCGATAGTCGTTTCAGTAAATGGACTGATAGCGAAGAGCTTCGACCAATATCTTAAGAAGCTCTCGCTAAATGGTTGGATCAAGGGTCAGATCCAGAAGGCGGTACTCCTGGACTCGGCACGCATAGTCAGGAGGTTCCTCTCTCTGCAGCCCTAGCCCCCGACCGTTTGGGCCTCGCTCCGCGGTCGGTGGTTCCCCGTTTAGATTTATATTTTTTACTATAATGTTTTTTATACTATTTATTTTTTGTAGATAGTATTCCTTTATAGTAAAAAATATATATATTTTTACGAGATTTAGAATAAATAAGTGAGATAATAATAATAAATAATAATAATAAAATACGTTGAATTGAAGGACGAAATCACCCGGATGTGGCGATTAGAGAAAGTTCTATTATACCAATTGTTTTATCTTCAACAGGCGTTATCCCCAATCAACTGTTCCAGGCTCTCGCTCTATTAGATCTACCAAAGCACACTTATACTCTCCTTCAAAAAGCCGTAATTTTGAATACATGTAGGATAGTCCGTAATTTTTTACAAATTGACCTTTCGCCTTCCTCTGGTACAACAATCGAACCAACTGGTGCGCACTTGGCTTAGGCCCGTGCGCTTCAGATTTTCCTGATCTTCGGAGCCGAGCTGATTCAGATCCAAAAAACAAATAATAATAATAAAATTCCAAGCATTTTATTTAAGATGTACAAAATTAGATCCCGCTTTGTGATTTTAATGAATACCTATTACATTATTCCCCGTAGTTTATATGTTCAGTAGGAGTATTTAGTAGGAGCACGAGGAGGAAGCGTCCTTATCGATATAATTTAGAATACATATATATATTATTATAATATTATTATATTTGTTATTTATATTTTTTTACCATCTTATCTTTCTTCAACAGTAAGGCCTTATCTTATCCAATACTACAAAACACTAACGAAATCACTGTAGGCATTCGCAAGTGCCTGTAAGGCTTTAAACTGCACAGGCTCTGTTCTATTAAGTCCGGATATTAACAAGGTTCTATTGTCTCAAGCACTAACGCAGATCGCCTTTGTTTATATTCTCTGAAGAACTAATTAACTTGGATGAGACTGGAACGGGTCTGTTAAGGCTGCAGTAATAATTGGAAGAATCTGGAGTTGAATAATATGATAGGAGAATTGTTTCTAAAAGAGAGATAAGACGAGTGATCAGCACAGAATTTGAATAAGGTAAATAATTTTCGAAAAAAATATGACTTCGAGGTTAGGAATTTATCCACACCCAATACAAGATTTTATATTATTAGTGATTGGAACCGTGCGCTGATCACAATGAGCCTAGACACGGTCAATCTTTATCCATCGAAGAGTTCCGCTGTCCACCTTCCTACTCCATCATCAGATCAGCTCGCTGTCACCATCATATTGTATTTTCATCGGAACTTGACAGGTATGCCAAATTTCAGTTCAGTCGGATATCGAAAAGTCACTATTATCACCAACCGTGAGATACTTATCATTGAGTAGTTCCATGACCATCTCTGGTCTTTTCATCGGTTCCAATTCACCTGGCACTTTGTGAATGCACATACTTGACTTGTTGCTGAAAATACCGAAATCGCTATATGTGTGCCTTTAATATTTGAGGAGTTCCCTCAATTTCTCATGGATCCTATTATCAGAACCAGATTTTGATGAAAATGGGACCAATCTGGAGGTATATCGTGGCAAATAAAAAAAATGGGTTTTAAATGACGGAGATATGAGGTATGAGGTACGGAGATATACAAAAAAAAAAACATACGACTTGAGAACATCCTCCTTATTTTTGAAGTCGGTTAAAAAAAGTTAAGAAAGCTGAATTAAATGTGCTGTGGGATAATATTCCCTAGGTCAATTATGTCAAAAATGTTTTTTTTTTATGAAACAGATACACAAACTAGCTTATTACCTACCGGTCACCCGGTACTTTACCGGTTTATCTCTATAGATACCGGCAACGTCGGGGGCATTTTTAATGCGTTGGTTAACCTAAATAATGTTTAACATATTTCTTGAAGCGGCATTGTCGTAACGAAGCGGGAAAACCTCACACAAATGCACGGTAATGCACTGTTCATAGGCAGAGGTTACCGCTTAACATCAGGTGGGCCTCTTGCTTGTCCCGTCATCCAAGTAGTATTAAAAAAAAAACAAAAAAAAAACCTCAGATGGTAGCTCATTCTACAGCTTGCGTATGGGGAAGAAATGAAATCGAGAAAAGAGTGGTTCGTGAAACCCAGGTTTTTTTTTTAACATTGATAGACCTTTGTTTGACCACGATAATAATGTAGATAAGCTTTGTCACTGTGCCAGGGCCCTTATTCACTTATTTAATGGCAATAACGTGTGTCGTCATAATGTAATCCATACGATAATTCCATGCAGATATCGTAACGAGCCCACGTTATGTCAAGTTTGATCATACCCAGAATCAAGTGTAGATGGATTCCACGCAATCATGCGGAAACGAGTTACCTCCTTGATGAGCCGCGTGCGAGGTAGTACCAATAGCCTCCTCGTCACCGTCCTGGACAGGGTTGACTGTCCCGTCGTGAGGCACTGGAATGCCATACATATGGCTTCCAGAGCCGCTATATTTAATGTGAGTTAGGTGTGTTTTTATTTTATTTTTATTTTTTATACTACTTGGATGACGGAGCAAGCAAGAGGCCCACCTGATGTTAAGCGGTAACCTCTGCCTATGAACAGTGCATTACCACATAGGTCACGTCCACCTAGGACGCACTCTATGTGGCATTGCACTGCGCCCGCCTACCCTGAGACATAAAGATGAAAAGTCTCATGTGCCTGTAATTTCACTGGCACCCTTACCCTTCAAACCGGAACACAGCAATGCAAGCACTACTGCTTTGCGGCAGAAATAGGTACGGTGGTAGTACTTCCCCGGACGAACTCTTTCACAAAAAAGCTCTACTACTACTAAACTACTACTAGTCTGCTCTACTACTAGCGTGGTTTTGTTTTGGCTCTTTTAATATTGTATTTTCTTTGCCTATGGATTTTATCTGAAATATATGAATTAATAATAATAGCGAATAATGGGGCTCTCGATAATCTCGAAGCTCTCGAAACTCACGAGAAGGAGTGGTGGGAAACTACCAAAGGCCGGGATGCCTGGAAAATTTTAGGGGAGACCTTTGCCCAGCAGTGGGACACAATAGGTTAAGAAAAAATAAATGGGCAGAAAGAGCTATGGTAAATCTCGATACCGAGATGAGATCGAAAAACTCGTGGGAACATTCCCCAAATTTTGAATCAGACTGGTTTTTCAATTTGGGAAAAGCCAATGGCAGTTTCTTTTTATATACATCACGCAATCAACTTGTTCAACAGCTACGTGGGTACAAAGTTCAACGAACATTTCGTCAGTGTTAAACTAACAAAATCACGCGAGCTTTGATAATATTTTAATATTTTTACCATAATATTAACACGCAATAGTAACTCGAGGGTAATTTTCACGTGAAGATAGTCACAGCTTTTTAAACATGATCCTCATCTTCATCAGCTTACAGAAATCCACTGCTGGACCTATGAATATGAATATAAAATATGACCTATGAATATATGAATAGGAATATGAATTCCTCCCCCATAGAATGCCACGAAGAATTGTCTTGAGTAGTAGTAGACCGTTTTTGTGAAATAATTCGGCCAGGGAAGTACTACCACCATACCTATTTCTGCCGCAAAGCATATTTGCTGGTGAAACTACGAGCATCACATGAGACTTTTCATCTGTATGTCTTGTGGCGGGCACAGTGCAATACCACATAATATGCGTCCTAGGTGGACATGGCCTATGTGATAATGCACTGTTCATATGTACTTTTCATCTGTATGTCTTGTGGCGGGCACAGTACAATACCACATAATATGCGTCCTAGGTGGACATGGCCTATGTGATAATGCACTGTTCATATGCAGAGGGTACTGCTTAACATCAGGTGGGCCATTTGCTTAATCCGTCATTCCAAGTTGAATAAAAGTCGACTCTATCCACTGACTTCGTGCTACCTCTATTATGTATATTTGGTACATCGAGAGGGGTTTGGGTTTGGGGCTTCCTCTTCTGCATCGTCCGAGTTATAATCACCACTCGAGGAACCTTACTCCCGAGCAGTTATCAGTTTTTTATGCTAAATGGCCTGCCCGTTGCCACTTCAACTTGCTAATTCTATTTTTTCTACGGTTCTACTCATATCGGATTCAGTCACGTATTGAAACTATGTAGCTCTCTCCATAGCCTGCTGTGCACCTTTGAGCTTGTATGCAGCCAATAGTTAGCGGCCACGTCTCAGTGCCGTAAATCATTACTGGCAACCCCGCTGACAATAGACTTTCGTTTTGTGGCTCTGCGGAATCTGTGACGAGCGGTTTTTTTGTAACTACTTGAATGGCGGAACTAGCTTATGGCCCACCTGATGTTAAGCGGTAACATCTGCCTTTAACAACGCATTACCACATAGGTCACGTCCACCTAGGACGCACTCTATGTAGCATTGCACTACGCCCGCCACCCTGAGACGTAAAGATGATAAGTCTCATGTCATGTCTCATGTGATACGTACATATTAATTATGGCATAGTAGCGTAAAAACCGAATCTTCCGGCCGCCAGGTTCGATCGCGTTGTTCGATTGATCGAACCACGAGGACCATAACTTATTTATGGTTCGATCAATCTAACAGTGAGGATTCTTGATTCTTCGTAGTTCGATCAATTTCAGTCAACCGAACCACAAGGAAATTTAGAAGCATAATTTATTCAAAACTGATAAATTCAAACAAACATAGTCTCGTAAATTTAAATTTTTACTTTGCATACAGGCATTAATATAAATAAATAAATAATGCTGGACAGTTCACACAACATTATCTAGCCCCCAAGCTAAGCAGAGCTTGTGTTATGGGTACCTACTAGATAACTGATATACTTAATACAATACATTACAAGATAGATATTTTTATTATACATAGAAAATACCTAGAACACCCTTAACAAATATCTGCAGATCGCACAAATATTTGTTCCGAGGCGGGAATCGAACCCGCAACCTCCTGCATCGCATGATATAAACGAACTGTGGGGTAAGCAGGAATAATTAACATTAGTAAGACGCTAGCGAGACGATACTCAACGTCAAATATGGACCAATGACATCGGGGTGACTAGAAATTTTAACAACTTGATTAGTTAATATTTGACATTTGCTATCGTGTCGCTGGACGACCAACGTTTCTGTACCCAGTTCTTGGACGCCATTCAGTTAGCGCCTTACTCCACCTATCATCACCTCGTCTTGCCAGGTGTCCTTACCAGGTACAGAAACGTTGGTCGTCCAGCAGCTAGATGGGCAGACGATATCGCATGCGTCGCGGGCCGAACCTGGATGAGACTGGCACGGGACCGTAAGGAATGGCACAGGCAAAGAGAGGCCTATACTCAGCAGTGGGTGAAGTCAGGCTGTGGATGATGATGATGATGATCGTGTCGCTAACGTTTCGCTTACGTTCATTATTCATGAGCAACTAAAATAAAAGTATTATTTAAGACGCTATGTTAAAATTTTGGAGTCGTTTCGTTTCATGCTCACTCACTATCAGTAAAGGTTACAAACTTGATGTTAATACAGTAATTACTTGAGGATGTAATCTAAATAAATTATAGACTAGAAACACGATTCGCGAAACTTTTCTCGATAGCTTTATTTTTTGAAATTGGCTCTTCTAAAGCCCTTTTTAGGTCTCTCCTTCGACTAGAGAAAGTATTAAGCATATTTTTTTATATTATTCAGTAGGTAATCACATTACTTACATTAATTATAGATAATTTATTTTTATATTTGCTACTTTAGAAGCTAAACGAAGTTTTGTCATTTGTCGCTTACGTCAGTTACTTCCGAGTGGCAAAAGTCTATACCTCACCTTTGCCCGGGTTCAAGTGACCAATAGCGCTGTCACTGTCATACAGCTATTGTTTTCTGGCTAGACTCCGCCCATTCGGTATTTTAACATATCGCCTTAACAGAACGTAAAACTGTATTTACTCGTAAATATAACGGTGACGTTTGCAGCCAATTTCATTTCAGCATCGAAATATGGACAAGTGGTTTTGAACTCCGTATATTTGCTGCAGCCATCTGTTCGCCCCGCTTATTGATTTCACAAAATATGCTCAGCTTTTTCTGAGCCGTGTATTCACTAGGCGACAAATGTTGAGCAACATGTTTGCCAACTAACATCGCCCGACATCAGATTAGATGGTGCGGTTTACGTACGAAAACATTTCACTGAGTCATTTCATTTTTCTGGGTATCTTCAGGGCCAGAGTGATCAGGTGCCTTCTAAACCTTTGTGCTTCATCTTCGGCCACATCGTCACTTACTAACAGCATTTATTCTGTGCTTACAGGTGAGATCATGGTCAAACAAAAAGGTACAACATAGTAAAAAAAAACTTGCCTTCAATTAGGGTCTTATTGAATAAGACCCTAATTGGAGGCAAGTTTTTTTTCGCGAGCGAAATCTTTTCTCTTTGGCAAAAACCCAACATTTTTTTTATAATTCTTTCCAAATAATAAGTTTAGTGATAAAAATATTTTTCAATAAAATCTTTCATAAAATATACATCTGACTGATGATGATGATGAAATTAGTCAGCAGAACCGTGAGCTGATCAAAATAAACACAAACACGGCTTGTCTACTTTTAACTGTCGAGGAGTTCCATTGGCCACCTTCCCGTCTTCATCATCAGATCAGCTCGCTGTTAAATAAAAGCTTTTATCTACACTCAAATCGAAAAATTCGAATTACGAATTCAAAGAAGGTTCTATACAGACGCACTTTATAGACGCATATACATAAAATTAAGAATAAAACTCATTATAGTACCGGCAACTGTACCATAAAATTCATTATAGTACCGCTATATTTTTTTTTATTAATTCATTAAACTAGTCTATGGTTATAGCCTGAATATTTAAAAAAAGGCGCACGCATGCGCAGTTCGAACTGTGAAAAAATGGCGCACGCATGTGTAGTTTGAACTTAATTTCCCGCGCTTCCCATAAATTTTTTTGCCGATCGTGTTTTACTTTGTTTAATTACAATTTTTCCTATGAGTGAAGATAAAGTAGTGTATGAAACTGCATATAACTTAGGTATTAAAACACTCGAGTCAACCTATTATCGCATTCGGCTTCGCCTCAAGCGATAAACAGACTCTCGTTTTTTAATACCCCTTCTTATATGACAGTTGCATAAACTACTATTAACTTTTAAACACTGAACATGGCACAACCATGTGGAGCAAATCAATACATTCTTAAAAAGTCTACAGTAGTCATTGAATATACATATTTCACCTATCACTGAGATAACTAAAAAACAGGTCCACTGAGGCTCTGCTTACTCTTTTGGGGGAAAAGGCGTGTGTCTATGTATGTATGTCTTGCCACCCTAATTTTTCCCAACCGTGTGCAACAAATATCTACTAGAACTTACTGATATATTATTCATAATTGCCTGTGTATGAGCATCTTTAAATATCAGGCTTTTTAGTTTCAAACTAAAGTTCTCAACTTCATGGTAATCGAGCTTCGATCATCCATTCCATCCACCAAACAACCAATTTTGATCTTTACACCTCACAGATTACAGCTCATGCTATCCGCAAATTTAAGCAATAGCTTTGTTGGATATGTGAGCAAAACTGTTATCTACAATTTTGCCAGGGGACTTAGAACTGTATAGCTTTGGGAATAGAGTTGTTTAGTTGTTCGTTTATTTTGTAGTGTCATATGCCGTGCAATTAGCACATCGGCCTCGTTCTGGTATTGCCTGGTCTCCAGCGCCGTAGGCAGTGTGATCCAGTTATTAAAGCATGCCTGGTGTGTTCTCATTGCTTTGAATGAGGGGTTTTCACAGCCGTTTCACATCATGCATAAAGCCTTGAAAATAGATGGCGCCAGCTCTGTACTTAACTGTCAAAATAAAGTGAAATTTCAAAGTCAACAACGTAGTGATTTAAATTCGTGGTATTATGTTACTATCACCACAGCTATCACAAAGAAGCGCAGACAATGCATTTGTTAATTTTAACAACCATAGATGAGTCAGCGCCATCTATCGAGCCAAATAAAACAACTTTTTAAATTCGAAAATGAAAAGCCCTCGCTGGTAAAAGTCGTTCGTAAAAGCAGTTTTTATTGAATATCCCATAAAATATAGATAATTTTAAAAAACCCCTATTTTATTGATTTTAGTTATCTTATTTTTTACCCATTTGAATGCACCATTTTAATAAACAATCGAATCTAGGTAAAATATAAACGTAACTTTGTTTTTTTCTATCAAGAAAATCGTGTTTCTGGTACAGTGATCCCTCGGAATAATGTAGTATCCATACATATTTTTTAATTTTAATATTGTACTAATCAAATCTAAGATAAACAATTTTGCAGCATGTCTTAAAGCGTAATCCTAGATCTTGCGACATCCATGGAAGGAGACGAAGGTATCTATTCTTTGGCCGGACACACCACAACACTATATTTTACCTACGTCAGTTCTGAAACAGGAGGAACCGCCGGCCAGCATCGATTATGGTAATAATGCTATTAAATTGCAAATACCCGCTGAGGTGGACAATTTATAACTGCAACGTACCTTCCAGGGTTGCTAAAGATCAATTTATGAAAAACTACATTCATTCCTACGATTCAAAATCCATATCTATAGAAGAGCTAAGCGACTGACTGACTGACTGACTTATTGATTCATTATCGCCGCGCCGAAATTGCTGGGCCTAGAGAGCTTAAAACTGGAGCCCAGCGAAAAACCGATAAAAATTTAAAACAGTATCATTTGTTACGCAGTTTAGCAGAAATTTTAAGTGCGGACAAACGTCTGACGTCTCCGGTGTTGTATACTACCTATGTATAGTTTATAGTTATAATATAACAATTCTATTCATATATTCTATAAGTAGGATTTTCAGAAAGAGACAACATAGACAAAACACTACTCTACTAATACTACCTCTGAAGCACAAACTTTTATAAAATTATGCATCAAGCCGATCTACAATCTATATCTTGATAACCTCTGGACCGATTTAACTCATATTCGAAATTCGGGTTTAAAATTGAGCAACGTATATTTCTGCTAAATATTATCAAAATTGGCCGGTGAATAGCGCTTCAGCAAACTTTCCCTCTTTTTGGAGGAAATACCTCTCAATCTCTCTGATCAATGAAATTCTATTAAATTGTAAACAAGTAAATCAAGTTCCGTCCATTTTTTTTTTTTGAAAAATGGGACTTTTTCGCGAATACCGACATACTGACAAATGAAAGTAAATTTATCACGTTGCTGCTGGCTTCTCTCGCTTGGTCAAACAACTGGTTATGTTATCTCCTTTTAATATCCCTGAAGTGTTATGATTAGATCATTGTAACACTACACATTTCCAGAGCCAACCCTAGAGCGGAAGGTTTTATTGGATTTATTTTCTTAATCTGGAGTTACCAGACTTACAAGATAAATTGAACGCTGTTTTAATTTTCAGTGTTTTTTTTAGCATTTTCTTAACCAATCTGTTTTATTCCTAATTATAAGAATTTAGTGTATATTTTATACCGACTCCTAAAAAAGAAGGATGGTTTCTCAATTCGTGAGTTTTTTTTATCTCCGTCATTTATTAACCGTTTTTTTTCTTTTTTAGTTGACTTGATATACTCCCTGATTGGTCTTGAGGAATTGAGGGAACTCCTCAAATATTATAGGCATACATATAGCGATTTCGGTATTTTCAGCAACAAGACAATTATGTGCATTCAGAAAGTGACATTTGATGAAGAAGTCCAGAGATGGAAAAATCTTGTACATATTAAATTCCTAGCATTGAAGTCTTTTTTTTTCGAAAAGAATTAGTGTTACTGTGATAGACCTTCACTTGTCCAGGATCTCACCTGTTGGTAAGTGAAGATGCGGCCGACGATAGAACACGAAGGTCTAGAACGCACGTAGTCACTCTTGCCCTAATGATACCCAGTTTATAGTTTTCAGGAGAGACAGACGACGGCAGCGAGTTAATTTTATTTTATTTTTTTATTTTATTTGTATGTCCGAACAAGCAGATGTCTCATCTGATGTTAGGCCTCAGCGCATAACAATGAATCCCCTCACAGGCAAGCGAGCTACAGAAAGGGCTATGCTTGGGTCTCTCTGAAGGATAAGATCCGGAACGAGGTTATCCGACAGAGAACCAAAGTTCTCGACATAGAAGATTAGCAAGCTGAAGTGGCAGTGGGCCGGTCATGTCTGTAGAAGTACCGATAACCGGTGGAGTAAAATGGTTCTTGAGTGGAGACTGCGTCTTGGCAAACGTAGCTAGGGCACCCTCTGGCTAGGTCGAGTGACGACTTGCGCGGGGGGCTGGTAGAAACTCGATGAGGAGAGCCGAAGACCGGGCTCAGTGGCGCACCATACGAGAGACCTATGTCCAGCAGTGGACTGCTATAGGTTGATGATGATGATGAGACCTCACAGGTAATTCATTGTGCATTCAACCTTTGTGCGATAGCACTGCGCCCGCCCCTCTGAGACACAAAGGTGAAAAGTCTCATGATGTGCCTGAAATACGAACGACACCCATACTCTTGAAACCGGAACACAGCAATGCGAGCACTACAGGTTTGCGACAGAAATGGGTACGGTGGTAGTACTTCCCCGGACGAAGTCTTTCACATAAAAGCTTTATAACACTATTCTAATATATTATGAACTTTCAAAAAATACTTTGGTGGTGTATCCGTGGTGTATCCAGCCCAAGAATAGACCCCTCCATCTCCTCCCGTGGATGTCGTAAAATCCGACTAAGGTAGTACCCAGACTTATTTGTAAGATTCGTTGGTATAACATTTGTCCTGGCTGCTAGCTTATATTATTACTGGAAGAAAGCGTTAGCAGAGTCAGTCGTGAAAAGCAATAACGGCGATAAGCTCACCACTTGTCACGTCTATATCCTACGATGGTTCAACCCACGGTGAAAAGAGGCCCAGTTGAGGCTCTGCCTACCCTTTCGGGGAAAGAGGCGAGTATCTATGTATGTATGTATGTGCTTTGGTGAAATAGTCTTCACTCAAGCCGCCTTCATCCAAAGGTTGTCTAGAAGACACGGAGTTTTACAATAAACACCGACTTGTCCGATTCTAATAGCAATTGTTTTAAATTGTTTGCAATTCCTTGAAGTGTAATTCCTTAACATAGTTAATGTTTTGTTCATGCTTAAATTCCAGTATTTTGTACTATAAGTACAATATCAACAGAAATTAAAATAAGAACATTCGAGTTGCAAGTGCTGGGCAAAAGCGGCAATAGTTGTGTAACAATGCTGGGAAATAAATGGGTCGATTTATCGGTATGGCTGAGCCGTGTAAACCCGGAACAGCAGTTGCAAACGTGTCAACACGGCAAGAGTTGCCGTGTGTCGCTGAAACAGCTACGGTGGACACACGGCTGAAGAAGAAGGTTTTGTTTTGCACACGGCTTGTTGGGCCGTGTTTAGAACGGTTCTAATGCCAGGTTTGTGTGGCAATATGGTCCAATCTTCTGTGTCACCACCGCTCCTACAACCGTGTTGTCCGTAACCGTGCATTTTTGGACGGCTAGGGTTTTGACACGGCTAGAAAAATATTGTACAAGTTTAACGTAGCCGTCTTTAACCGCTAACGCAGCTGTGTAAATGGCTAAAGTAGCCGTGCCAAATGTCTAACCGTGTACACGGCTTTACACACGGCATCCAAACTCGGTAGGCAAAGCCGTTTACATGGCTCCGCAAATGGTAGCCATGTTCAAAAGCTGTGTTTTTTTCCCAGCTGTCTACTGAGCAAGCAATTAATTAAATCCAGTTCGCCAACGGAATAAGATTGTACAAAGCAAGAGCTGGTACCTATGGGGAACTGAAAAGTATACCTATCCCTGGACCAATTACATGAACATGAAAAAAGGTTCCGCTGCGAATGTCGTAAAAGCCGACTGAAGGTACGGACAGAGGTGCTCATTACTAGCACGAAAGCATGCTTTTATTGAGCAAGTGCTCATTAGTAGCACGTGTACACATTGCTAGTGTTCAGCAGGCTTATTTCGAGCATGCTCAAAAATCAAACAATTGTTGAATTTTGAGCATGCTACCTGAGGCGCGGGTGGGAGAGGGCGTGCTAAGCACGTCTGAACACGTTTGCTTAGGAGCAGGAGCATGCTTATTGCTAGGAAATGTGAACAGTTGCAGAGCATGCTAATTTTAAGCAAACTTATGAGCATGCTTTTTTGAGCACGTCTGTCAGTACCTTAAGAGATTGCACCAGGGGATATCAAGAAACATCCACCTGAGTACCTAACATCGTCAACTATGTATAGTTAGTACTTTTTAAGTTTTGCAATAAACAATATTCTATCCATCTATTTATCATTCTTAATTTTACGAAAACGCCTATAACAGCTATATTAAATGCGGTTAATATTATACACACACGAAATCTAAAGGTACCAGCACTAATTAAACTGTCGCTTTTAAAGTGTTCGCGTGTTAGAGCCTACAATGTGCACATAAAATAAGAGCCACCCGCGGCTTCTTCTAGTTAATATACTACATATTATACAAATATCATCACATATCACACCGTCTACATTTAGGGACTGTTTTGTATAATTTTAACTGCTATACGTGGAAACTTGTAATTAGCCTTTAAGTACTTACCCATTGTTTCATTATATTTGTGTTTAGCTGTAAGTTTTCCCAAAATTGTAAAAATAAAATAAAATAAAATAAATATGTTCAGTTCCTAATTATTCTGGTGGTATCGAGGTAAAAAGAAACCTTTTTACCTGTGAAAAGACAAAAAAAATAGTTAATCTGGGTTATCAGAATCTATCTCTACAGGTAAGTACCGAAATTAATCGAAATAATTCATAATATGGTAAGGCGTGATTGGATAACAGAACAGCAGCCTTTATGTATTAATTAGTTTCTATGTTTGTGTTAATTTGTAAATAAGGATCTTAATAAGTAGTGTTTTTATGTAAATAAGGATCTAATTTAAGTATGAGGAATATTTTTGCATCTTATAAATGTTTTAGAATAAATAAAATAAAAAAACAAAGAGTACAGATTTGATACATTCGTCCCGCTCCAACAACAGATAGAGATAGCAATTTTGCCAGAACTATTATAAAATAAATGTGCTAGTGTGTGTGAAAGATATACACGAACGGAGATGGCTGAGACGCATAAATTTCATCGTATTTTCTGATGGTGAGCTACTGCAGCAGAATAACTAAAGGAAAATTAAAATTCTAACAGTATCTCTCTTAGAATAATATAAAACGCATGGAAATTTAATTTCGTACTTTAGTTAGAAGGTATTATAAAACAAAATATTTAAAATATGGAACATTATGACTACACGTCTAAGACTTTGGCTTCACAGAATAAACTTTTCATTTTTGACGACCTCTGTGGCGTGGGGTGTGAAGGTTCGCCTGCGACGCAGGAGGTTGCGGGTTCGATTCTTGCCATGAAACAAATATTTGTACGATCTGCAGATATTTGTTCAGGGTGTTCTGGGTATTTTCTATGTATAGTAAAAAACATCGATCTATGTAATTTATTATTTATTATTTATTTATTTATTTATTTATCATACAAACTGATCTACATATATTTTGGTTAGTAGTATCTTAAAACCTATGTTAGGTTTGTCTAAATACTAGGTTCATTTACAATACAACACACGAGCGATAACAAATGACATGGAATATTTTACAACTACTACGGCGAGCAAGAGTACAAAATTGACGGTAGTGTGTCAGAATAACTAGGTAGTAGGTACAAGACGGTACAACAATGACACAGTGCAGTGAACACAAAAAACCCGTCCGGTGATGTGCAAGCTCACCGACAGCCAGTTGCAGGTAGTATGCACTCGAGATGCGTGTGTGTGTGCACTTGCGCTACAGAGGATGCTCCATTTTACGCCGGGTTTATGTATTTAGATCTAAGTAGAAATTCATATTGGTGGAATTCAGACATCCGTTTCATAGTTATGAAATATATAAATGTACCAAATATCCAGTTACGTATTCACTATTTTTAATTCACTAAATTTGGTCAATGAAGTATTTTTTAAAATGTATTAGGAAATGTATTATGTTTTTTTAATGTGTATTATTATAAATGTATTTTGTATTAGGTAGGTATATCAGCTCAATCGGTTGAGGATAACTGCTTTAAAATTCAGTTGCAAGATTCCTATCGGATTCCACCCAGATAAACAAACATTCATTGCAAGTTAAATAAAAGCTTGTAAACTATGTATTTTTTTCTGTGCCTTGTGTGCTTGATACTGTATATCAAGCAAGAAAGCGACACGAGTGCCCGTATTCAACGGATGTAGATGGTTCAAAAGCGACGTAGCTGAAGGCGTGTGAAAAACGTGTTCGGGAATTTTATGCCTTCATAACAGAAACTGCCGAAAACTGTGATTTTTGAATATTCGCCTGCATTTCGTGTTGTTGACTGAAATTTTCGGTTTGTTACTTATTTTAGACCTTTAGGTACATATGGCAACTTCATGTAAAATGTTTGCTTTTCATTATTTCTGGTTAATTGTTCCAATATTTTCTCCAAGTTGTACTTAAATTGTACTCAAGAAACTTTTCTTTAATTAACTTTCACGTCTGTGTGCTTGTTTGTGTGTTTCCCCTTCATGAAGCCTGTGACACAGAATAAATAATAGCCTGTGATAATGTTTTGTATACGCAACAGAGTGAATAATGTACTGCATTAAAACTATTTAGATGTCCGAAAATTATTAGCTATTAAAATAAGAAACAGACCAAGTGCGAGTCGGACTCGCGCACGAAGGGTTCCGTACCATTATCTATTAAAACAGCAAAAAAAAACAAGTTTGTTTTATGGCCCCTTAAATATTTATTTTATTTTGTTTTTTAGCATTTTTGTTATAGTGGCAACAGAAATTACATCATCTGTGAAAATTTCAACTGTCTTACTATCACGGTTCATGAGATACAGCCTGGTGACAGACGGACGAACAACGAAGTCTTAGTAATAGCGTGCCGTTTTACCCTTTGGGTACGGAAACCTAAAAAGAACATCACAGGCCAAATCTTACAGGTATGCAACTCCATTATATAAAATATTCCTATAAGTAAAATGCAAAAGCAATGTAGGTAAACATTTGTTTATCTCTGCTACATAAATTGAGTGAGGAAAACGGAGAAATGAAACTCCAGCACCACATTTTAAAGCAAAACTGAGGTAAATATTTTTCCAATATTTTCTATGACGGAAGCATGACAGATTACGAGAGTCACAGTTTAAGCATAGGCAGTAAAACTTTTAAAAGATTCATAAGTTTTCAATATAAAATTTCATTGTGATCTTTGAATGAATGGCTGTGTTTTTTATGTCGTTTTAAACAATTTATTTCCTTTTTGGTGAGGGTGCCGACTGACTGTCTATCGACCTTCATGTATGGACAGTTCTGGCCGAGAGGTGTCAAGTTCAGGAGGTTCTTCGGACGCCTGACACGAGACACCGCGCAGTTGCGTCATACGTCGCCGTCTACACATGTGCATTAAAGTAGAATAAAGTGTTTTTATATGTTTATATTTATATTTATATTTACTTTAATTAGAACGACAAACAGTTATCAGTTACACTAATTAAATGGTATCTACATAAAAATAGGTACATTAAAATTAACACATAATAATTAAAACAAGAATTTAGATACAAAAATCAACCATTAAAAACCAAAGGTCAACTTAAAAAATACATAATTCAAACCTAAGGTAGGTAGTCAATAGTTAGATATATACGCTACGTTATGTATGTTAGTTTTAAGGTATTTATGTTGCTATGGGATTATTGCGCTTATTGAGTAGGTTTTGTACAGTTCCCAATAAGCCTGAAATAAATATATTGATTGATTGATTGATTGATTGATTATACGTCTATAATTTTGCTTTGGTAGTCAGGCCAAGACTTTTGCTCTGATTCTGGGCCCCAATCACGCTTATCTTGAACGTTACTACCAATTGCTGGAGCCCAGATTCACTCAGCCATTGACCACCATGAAAGAAAGAAAGAAAGTAAGATCCCAAACCATGAACTCTGCCAAAAGACAGTCTCCAAGATTGGTTTTGATGTTTAGTGCCTATTTCGCCAGATCCAATCCATTGAGTAAATCTAATGTTACTATACCTGTGATACAAAAAAAGAAACAGCCAAGTACGAAATGGACTCGCGCACGAAAGGTTCTGTACCATTATCTATAAAAATGGAAAAAAACACGAATAAAAAAAGGATAAAATAAAATTTGCAAGCAAAAAGCGGTCACCCATCCAAAAACTGACCTCGCAGATCATTGTTAACCTAGATTTGGAAAAACTACGTTTGTTGTATGGGAGCCCCCTTAACTTTTTATTTTATACTATTTTTTAGTATTTGTTGTTATACCGGCAACAGAAATACATCATCTGTGAAAATTGCAACTGTCTAACTATCACGGTTCATGAGATACAGCCTGGTGACACCATTATCTATAAAAAAGGCAAGAAAACACGTTTTTTGTATGGGAGCCCCCTTAAATATTTATTTTGTCCTGTTTTTTAGTATTTTTGTAATAGCGGCAACAGAAATACATCATCTGTGATAGTTTTACGGTCAAACTATCACGGTTCATGAGATACAGCCTGGTGACAGACGGACAGACAGACAGCTAGACGGATAGCCGAGCCTCGGACCGGGCTGGATAGTAATAGGGTTCCGTTTTACCCTTTAGGTACGGAACCCTAAAAATACCGAAAGAGTGATGGCACAGAAAAATATTACAAATTGACAAGCAATAGTGTACTTAGGTCTTTTATTCACAAAAAAAAAAAAAAACTTTCGTGTAACAAAAAAACAGTCCTTTAAAAATAACCATATCTACTTCATTATTTTCACTGTGTCAGCCCATAGAAGTGGCAAACTGCGGTTCACCTTATCGGGTCAGAGTTATTGGCCGTGTAAGTATATATTTTGGTACATAGCGGCACTTTGGGCTATCGATGTCTTCGAATATAGGTCTGCCGAAAATATGCTGAAGACATTATCGATACTTTCGAGTTTGTACCTAATTTGTAACTATATTCTGGGTAAAAACTCTCTGGGTCATTTTTCTTCTGAGTTTAGTATCAGGACGAGCAGGCGTACGGCTCGGTACCATCGTTACCTCCCTCTATTCATACCAAACGTTTCAGTTCTACCTTTATTATGCGAACTGCTAAGGAGTGGAATACACTACCGTCGTCTGTCTTTCCTTAAAACTATAAACTGGGTCTCATCAAGGCTTGAGTGAGTAGGTGCCTTCTAGACTTTTGTGCTCCATCTTCGACCACATCGTCACTTACCAACAGGTAAGATCGTGGTCAAACAAATGCCTTACAAAAGCAAACTTAAAAAAAAAAAAAACTTGGTGCATCTATCATAGCCAACTGAAATCAGTCATTTAATTGAACGGTTATTCACAGTTACACAATCAAAATATTCTTATTCTCCATATAAGTTTAATTGAACGAGCGAAGCGAGTTCTCTGAGTCAACTTGGAAGAATCGGCGTCTGTATATTGTATGTATGTATGTATGTATGTTTGTCCGAGCATAACTTCCGAACCGTTAATCCGAGCTTCATAAAATTTGATTTGTGGGTACAATTTGTTGGTAAGGCTATGAGCTATATCGGTCAGGGGGTTGTTGAGACATTGGGGTCCAAGAGGGGGTAAAAAAAAAATGTGAAAATATCAGATCAAATGGGATGTCATATGAAATCCCCTTGCCTCGACATTTCAAAACGATTTTTTATAATTTTTAAACTTATTTAGTTTTTGAGATATTAGGGTAAATCAAAAATGTAAAAAACCAAAACCTCTAGGATACTTCCACTAATCCTACAATGCTGATATTTGATTTGTTTGTAGCTTTTATGACACTAATACTGGGAAAAGTCTAAAATTGAAGAATTTCGAAACTTGTACTCCATAAAACAATAACCAATATTGTTGACCTCCCGTATCTAGGAATTTGAACGACATTGTAGGTCCAACTTTTCGAACCATACGTACGTATATTTTTTCAAAAGAAATAAGGTAACCTACCTAAATCGCGTGTATTTGCGAGGTCTCAGTTTGGGGTGAACCACTTGTTATTTCAATTATAATATCAGCAATTTCTATTATAATCAGGATCTCCAAGCCCGTAGCTGGGAGTTTGATTCCCATATCAGCGTGTAGTACCTATATGCTTATAAGCCCGCCTTTGTGGCAGGATCAAACGATCTGGCGAGGAGTAATACAGCCACTCGGTGGCATGTAGGTGTAGACAGGTATGGATGAAGCGAGTGGAACCAACCCTTAAAATAAATGGGGATTTTTAAATGTATCTATAGCTTCAAAGTCTACCGTTCGAAGTTTTTATAAACACTTGTTATTTAAGTATATCAGTTATCTAGTACCCATAACACAAGCTCTGCTTAGCTTGGGGCTAGATAATGTTGTGTGAACTGTCCAGCATTATTTATTATTTATTTATTTATTTATTTATTTATTCAAATTTTGAGTTACTAGTATAGTATTTTTTTATCTATGGTTTAGTATAAAGCAATGTCTTTATACGAAAGTCTTCATAAAAAAGTATTACGAATTTTACTGACATTTACCATATTTATTTCGTGTTTTTTTTATTTTTTGTGTAGGTTAACGACATTATGGCATACTCCTTGAACCCTTGGTGTTGACATCTGTCAATAGTGGTAAGCTATGACAGTTAAGACGGGGTATAACCCGAGGATATAACGCAAAATTACCAAATCTAGATTTGTTTTTAATTGAGTAAATCAAGTACAATATTCAAATTATAAATATGCATGGATACTAAATTATAATTCCGCGGGATCACTGTACCAGAAACACGATAGGACAATAAAATGAAATCAATAGAATGAATCAATGAAAAAAAAAAAACAAAGTTACCTCTAACGTTTGGCTAGATTCTATTGTTTATTAAAATGGAGCATATAATTGGGTAAAAAATTAAATAAATAAAATCAATACAACAAAGCCGAGGGTTTACTGTAGGGTAAAATTATCTATATTTTACGAGATATTCAATAAAAACTACTTTTTCGTGCGGTGCGACGCGTTTTTTTTGTTGAAGATGGCGTATGGCGTATATTTGTATGGGTTGGCGCAACCAACCGCAAAATCTTGAGAATATACTCTCGTAACACAGTGTCTGCTATTCTGTGTCGTATAATTACCATAATTAGCATAATTTCGCAATAACCCAAATCAGCTCAAACAAGTTCTGAATTAAATGAATGACCTTCGCGCGCGCGATGTATTAATTAAATGTTTTAATTATCAATTACCATAAACTTATTTGAATTGTCGCAAAAATTATGACAACACAGGACTGTTGTTTTTAACTTTTCAATGTGGATTTCCTGAGGTCATCAGAGGTCATCTGAGGTTTCTGATCATCGGAACGATTGTCATGGCATTCCATGGGGGATATGGAGGCATATATCATGCACGATTCATCATCATCCGCCTACAGAAGTCCGCCGCTTCTGTAAGATGATGATGATGAATCTTGTTTGCTATTATTTGGACACCTAAAAGACCTTACTACAGCCTTATTATTAACCTTATTACAATAAGGATTACAACAACTTGGAGTAAATTAAACAGATTTTCGTAGACCCTCTACGTCGTAGACTCATTCTATGAACTTCGTTATTTAACGTTACAAATGTTTTTATCACTTGAGATACATAGTTAATATTAAATGGGTACTCTGATGTAAATCCGAAGCACTTTCAGTACCTAGCCACTGATTTTTAACACCTTGACCACAACAAAACCATCAACAAGTATAAAATATACTACGTCAGTTGAAAAATGCACAAAGGTAAAGGTAAGGTATATCATTGAAATAAACTATTTATGTTCGAGTGCTATTGTGCTATTGCTGTGGTGTGTCCGGCCTAAGAATAGACCCCTCCGTCTCCTCCCGTGGATGTCGTAAAAGCCGACTAAGGGATTACCCGGACTTGTTGATAAGATTCGTTGGTATAAGATTTGTCCTGGCTGGTAGCTTATTATGGAATGTGTTATTACTGGAAGAAAGCGTTAGCTGAGTCAGTCGTGGGAAGCAATGAGGGCGATGAGCTCACCACTTGTCACGTCTATATTCTACGATGGTGCAACCCACTGTGAAAAGAGGCCTATTGTGGCTCTGCCTACCCCTTCGGGGAAAAAGGCGTGTGTCTATGTATGTATGTATGTTCGAGAATTTTTACGATTTCTGTTTTTTTCTGATTATTTTGGTATTAATCTACTTATTAACAAAGACCATAAAAATCCATAAAATCAGCCGTTTTTTTAACTGTGAATTCATTAATACATATTACATTGAACAGTGAATACATTTGTAATTATTTTTTACTTAAAATAAAACAATAGTGATGAAATTATATATATTCTGCTACTAACATTGGTTTCTCAAATTTTTGTATGGTAAACTGTTTTGGGCTCTCAGATGAGAACATTTTCAAAAAAGCAAGATGGTATCCCTAAAAAATCGTATAGCCAAAGTAAGTATCCCTAAAAGATCGTATAACAAAAGTTGTTTATTCGAATGATACCAATTTGAATTCGCGATGAGTTTACGTTTTTTCCAACTGTGGTTATTTCCTAGACCACGTATTCTTTGACACAAAACATTTTCTTTATCACACAACACAGGAAACCCGCTATTTCACAATTAGTTTGTTGCGCATAGCTTGGTTAGCTCGTGCATTATTCTATTAGCAGTGACCGGGCGTACAATGGACACTTTCCAACTGACAACGGGCTTTTCAGCTAGACTTGTCTTAAGAGTGACGTCCACTGTTGGAAGAGGGCACACCTATAACAAGTAATTAATTTTATATAAATCAAAAAACCCTCAACGCAATGAAACGGCTGAACCGATTTAGATCAAACATAGCTAAGGACACTTCCGACAAATTCACCTATCAAACAAAAACAAACAAAAAAGAAATCGGTTCATCCGTTCCAACGTTCTCTTCCGTTCGGGAGCTACGATGGACAAACACACACACACACACACACACACACACACACACAGACACGTCAAACTTATAACACCCCGTCGTTTTTGCGTCGGGGGTTAAAAAGGACAGAATGCAATTTACCATAATCAGCACGCTTGGCAGGCGGTTTGGATCGCATTATTGGTGCTGAGCACTCATGTGGATACTGCTGCCCTATCCTGGTGAATCCCTCAGTCAGCTTTTACGACATCCACGAGAGGAGACGGAGGGGCCTAATCTTAGGCCGGATAGACCACGGCCAAACAAGTAACATCATCTCTGTGAATAGAGCCTTCTAGACCTTCGTGCTCCAACGTCGGCCGCATCGTCACTTACACACAGGTGAGGTCGAGGTCAATCGAGGGTCCAACATAGTAAAAAAAACTCTTTTTTTTTTTTGTTAAACGTACTCTAGTAAATTTAAAGAATATATTGCCTGAAATCGTTTTAAACAATGAAATTGGAAAAGTTTATGTAATCAACTTTTAGTTGTATATTTTACAATCATTTGATAATGATAAATTATCTAAAAAGTGGAAAATATGTACCCTAAGTACAATAAGCTTACTTACTAAGTAATTGGATTCTACGTTTAGACACCTTTTGAAAAGTATTTTGGTTTGAAATTTGGTTAGATCTAGCCAAAGTATAGCATGTTGGCAACAATGGTAATGGATACTGCAAACATCCGTTTACAAAATGTTTGTAACTCAGTTTTAGTTACAATCGAATCGGTAATGGCCGAAGGGAACATTTTAATGTAGGTCACTTTAGACAGGGGTATAGTTCCACCAACTTATCTATTCAGTTAACAGCGTCGCTAATGGAGCCATTTTGCGTTTGATCGGAAGAGACAAAACATGGTGTAACTATTCCAAGAAAATTACGTATTCCAAGAAAACTCCACGTTTAAAAAAAAAAAACTTGTCCTCAGTTATGGCACAGATAAAATAATACTATATACTAGTTAATCGTATTATTGGTTATTGGAAACTCCTGAGCAGGATGACTTGTATGGATCGGTCGTGTGATAGGACATTTGGTGTTATAAAATTTCCCCATTTTTAGGGTAATTTCTAAAACATCCCGAAAACCATTTTCAATGCAACAACAACAGCAAGAAAACGGTCACGCGAGCTGCTTGCAGCTCGCGCACCACCGACCCACTAGTTATTGTATAAAACTGTACCTAATCGTCTTTAGTTAGAATGTTGTCCACCTCTCATAAAAAATTGAATTGACGACCTCTGTGGCGCGGCAGGCGAAGCTTGGCCTGCGACGCAGGAGGTTGCGGGTTCGATTCCCGCCTCGGAACAAATATTTGTGCGATCGCTGATATTTGTTCAGGGTGTTCTGGGTATTTTCTATGTATAATAAAAAATATCTATAAATGCAATATATTTTATTAAGTATATCAGTTATCTAGTACCCATAACACAAGCTCTGCTTAGCTTGGGGCTAGATAATGTTGTGTGAACTGTCCAGCATTATTTATTTATTTATTATTTAATTCAATGTTGTCCACCTAATGAAACCTCATAGGATTTATTTATTTCGTTCGGAAACCGTAACGTATGTTCGTGAGTGAATTAAGGATGAAAAGTCTGTTTTCGCTTACAATAAGACTCTGATAAAAACATAGATCTAAGCGTAGCAAAAATTCTATGTCTGTGGTTAAATTTTTCGAAATATTTTGCAATGAAATATGTTTTGTGTACCCGTTTATGAAGTAAATAATTACTTAATTACTTAAAAGTGAGTAGCTATAAAACGAACAAATCAAAAATATATTCGTTTGTGAAGTAGGTACACTAAAGCATTTATAAACCACTGAAATCAGTCGCGTAATAGTAGGAATATTATGGTACTAGTGCGTAATGTTGGTGATTACCACTGAGGCGCTATTGAGACCCGAGCCGTAAGGTGAGGGTCTTAAGAGAGCCGAGGACGGTAATCATCAATACACACGTGTATCATACGACGTTTTTCAACAAACTTGTGAAGAAAATAATAAAAGAACAGAAATACACACTCTGTGTAAATGTTCAACTGTCTCTATAACTCACTTGTGAATAATTAATAATATCCCAAAAATCTAAAACTATTGCGTCTACCGTCAGATCAAATCCTGCATACTTATTAATTTTTGCACTAAAACATTTTTTACCGTGCTTGTCTGACCTCGTGAACAAGCGGCCTGAAGTCCAGCCAAACGCGCAGGCTTATCTGAGCCCATAACATTTACAGGGTTAGTAACTGTGTTTAAATAAATAAATAAATAAATAAATAATGCTGGACAGTTCACACAACATTATCTAGCCCCAAGCTAAGCAGAGCTTGTATTATGGGTACTAGATAACTGATATACTTAATACAATATATTACATAGATAGATATTTTTTATTATGCATAGAAAATACCCAGAACACCCTGAACAAATATCTGCGATCGCACAAATATTTGTTCCGAGGCGGGAATCGAACCCGCAACCTTCTGCGTCACAGGCCAACCGTCGCCCGCCCTGCCACAGAGGTCGTCAGAGGTTAAAATAGTATAAAGCTTGAATGAACATTGGAGTAAGTATTATAAGCAAATTTTTGACATGTTAGGCCAGCTGGGACCAATTTGAACTACAAGGATAAAAAAGTTTTTAAACTTCCATGGACCAACAGTTCTATAGAACTAATGGAAGTTACCAGATATTTTTAGTTCTATAGAACAAATGGGCTAGTTTTCGTTTCAATAGTCCTACCATTGAACTACAGGGGTAAAAAAGTTTTAACAGTCTTATGACGTAACAGTCCTATGGAACAAATGGGAGTTACTGAATAAAATACCTACTTTATTAGAATGACTAGCTCCTTGAATTGTACAGAGCAATTATAAGGAGATAATCTGAGGCCGTGGTATAGTGGTAATAGTGCTTTTGTATATCCGGCCTGAGAGACCCCTTCGTCTCCTCCGCCTCCGTCCTCTCCTGTCTCCGTCAGGCTCAGGCGTTTATGAAGTAAATAATTACTTAATTACTTAAAAGTGAGTAGCTATAAAACGAACAAATCAAAAATATATTCGTGTGTGAAGTAGGTACACTAAAGCATTTATAAACCACTGAAATCAGTCGCGTAATAGTAGGAATATTATGGTACTAGTGCGTAATGTTGGTGATTACCACTGAGGCGCTATTGAGACCCGAGCCGTAAGGTGAGGGTCTTAAGAGAGCCGAGGACGGTAATCATCAATACACACGTGTATCATACGACGTTTTTCAACAAACTTGTGAAGAAAATAATAAAAGAACAGAAATACACACTCTGTGTAAATGTTCAACTGTCTCTATAACTCACTTGTGAATAATTAATAATATCCCAAAAATCTAAAACTATTGCGTCTACCGTCAGATCAAATCCTGCATACTTATTAATTTTTGCACTAAAACATTTTTTACCGTGCTTGTCTGACCTCGTGAACAAGCGGCCTGAAGTCCAGCCAAACGCGCAGGCTTATCTGAGCCCATAACATTTACAGGGTTAGTAACTGTGTTTAAATAAATAAATAAATAAATAAATAATGCTGGACAGTTCACACAACATTATCTAGCCCCAAGCTAAGCAGAGCTTGTGTTATGGGTACTAGATAACTGATATACTTAATACAATATATTACATAGATAGATATTTTTTATTATGCATAGAAAATACCCAGAACACCCTGAACAAATAGCTGCGATCGCACAAATATTTGTTCCGAGGCGGGAATCGAACCCGCAACCTTCTGCGTCACAGGCCAACCGTCGCCCGCCCTGCCACAGAGGTCGTCAGAGGTTAAAATAGTATAAAGCTTGAATGAACATTGGAGTAAGTATTATAAGCAAATTTTTGACATGTTAGGCCAGCTGGGACCAATTTGAACTACAAGGATAAAAAAGTTTTTAAACTTCCATGGACCAACAGTTCTATAGAACTAATGGAAGTTACCAGATATTTTTAGTTCTATAGAACAAATGGGCTAGTTTTCGTTTCAATAGTCCTACCATTGAACTACAGGGGTAAAAAAGTTTTAACAGTCTTATGACGTAACAGTCCTATGGAACAAATGGGAGTTACTGAATAAAATACCTACTTTATTAGAATGACTAGCTCCTTGAATTGTACAGAGCAATTATAAGGAGATAATCTGAGGCCGTGGTATAGTGGTAATAGTGCTTTTGTATATCCGGCCTGAGAGACCCCTCCGTCTCCTCCGCCTCCGTCCTCTCCTGTCTCCGTCAGGCTCTGCCTACCCCTCCGGGGAAAAGGCGTGCGTCTATGTATGTATGTATAAAAAAAAATGTTGGACAGTCCACATAACATTATCTAGCCCCAAGCTAAGCAGAGCTTGTGTTATGGGTACTAGATAACTGATATACATAATACAATACATTAAATAGATAGGCATTTTTTATTATACATAGAAAATGTATAACAAATATCTGCAGATCGCACAAATATTTTTCCCGAGGCGAGAATCGAACCCGTAATGTATGTACCTATATTTTAACCAGTTCCTCTCACTTTGACCTGAATACGTAAAAGTATACCACGTTAGCAACTTTAAGTGGAAGATTGTAGGACCCAACTAGTTTATATCAAGTTTTAAAGTTCTACAGCGTCTTTTTTTTTCAACTCGCTTTATTAATTAAACAAGAAATTAAATTTTTAAACCCCCCCTGTATGTATATATATATATGTATGTTCTACTGTGGTGTGAACTGTGTGAACTACTCAAGCAGCAAACTCCAGTGTGCTGAGTCTGGCTTTTACCAAACATTTGACACTGGTGTATGGTGTAGTGTAACACGCATTTTTGTATGGGAATATGATAAGCGCCCCTAGCGTACACTTTGAGAACTTATATTCTGAGTCCCAGCTGCCATGCTTACGATCATCGTCGTTACACTATACACCGATCGTATAAGCCGAGCCACGGCCGTCGTATCGCAAGCACTTACGTACCGTTTTTAACGGTTTTTCATTTATTTCTGAGTCCGAGTGCCAAATTTGACAGCTTCACGCTTGGAATACGATGACACGACGGCGACGATGAGCGTTACGATCAACACTTGTGTTTTTGGCGGTGAGAGGTGAGCGCTACACGGTAGTGTTAATTTTTCTGTGTAATTGTGGACTTTTGTGGGGTTCTTTGTTATTGAGGATGTCTGCGACATATTTTCTTGCATGGATGTTGATGAAGAAGAACGGGCTCGTGAGCTACGGGAAATGCGAGACAGTCTTCGGGCATCCTTTGATCCTGTATAAGATCTCCCGGAGACCGAATTTAGGAATACCGGCTGTCGAAAGAAGCCTTCGTATTCCTATGCGAAGAGCTGCGACAGCGTACCGACCGACCGACCAAAGGCCTAAGCAGCGTGTGAGCCTTGAAGTAAAAGTGAGTACCTATATTACTTTTGTCAATAATTTACCTCGTAGACAGAGTATAGAGGTACGCTCTACGATTTACCTGCTCTAGGCCTTATTTTGCTTGTAGATTGTGGTTTCTTTCTTTACCCCTGTCTCTGGTTCGTTTCGAAGACCTAGCGTGGTGAAAGATTCTTCTTTGATGATACAAATTACCTACTTAGGTACTTAATGCTCAAAAAACTAACTATATGTGCTATACAATATATAATAGAACCCAACCTGGAAGGGATTTCAACATACGGATACATAATTATGAAAACATACATGACGACCAGTGTAACTGTCTCATAATTAACAAAGTCTCCTCAACTAAGTACTTGGGAGTCATGTTAGATCAAAAAATCAAAAATCATTCCTAGAAAATTTTACTTTAGCAATGTTTATAACTTAGGTATGTATTTCTTGTTTCAGAAAATCACGAAGGACTCCGGAGAAAAGGTGGCCGTAAGCCTCACATCAGTCATCAAACCCTACGGATACAACTAGTAGAGGATAAGATATCATACAAATTCTAAATTCTTTGCATAAAAATAAACATCTGGTTGTCCAAAACGTGGTTTCATTGCTGATAGGTAGATACATAACTAAATCAAGAGAATATAGGACTACAATTATCTTACCCTTGGCTTGCATGTACCTGTACATAAGAGAATTGTGTATTCTTGTGAAACAACACCCAGAATACTTTATCTGATTGCTTCATAGCAATCAGATATACCTACCTAGTTGTAAAAAATGTTGAGCCTAGAAATCCATTTATACTTTATTTACCCAAACTTAAACTGCAGACTTATAAGATAAATATATATAATAAATGTAAATGCCATACGGGTCTATAATAAAATACCAAATTCATGGATTTGCCATTAAGTATATCAGTTATCTAGTACCCATAACACAAGCTCTGCTTAGCTTGGGGCTAGATAATGTTGTGTGAACTGTCCAGCATTATTTATTTATTTATGTTCTTATGTTTAAAAGCAAGCTAGCGAAAGAGGTGTTATAATTGTATTGTAACACCTCTTAGAAATAAGTTACCTGTATTCGAGCAAGTAAAAAATTTTTATTCTTAGGAACCGGATGAAAAAAGTTAATGGTCTCAGTAAGGTAAGGTCGGTAAGGTTTAAGGTATCTGCGATTATGATCATAGTGAAATAATATAGGCAACTTACCTGTCCTGTTACCCTGTGTCAATAAACAAGATCTAATTTCTTGGACTTGTCAGTTAGGTCGCTGCTACCATGACTTTACTAGATCTATATATATATATCTATATTTATATTTTATAGATTTATCTAGATGATTTTTGGTTTCGGGCCTTATATGAATGTGTTTACCAAAAATATTCTTAAAAAACAACACTTCTCCCAATGGCCTAAACTAGGGGGGAAATCATAAGTGATACTAGAAAGTTATGCGCTCCTGCCCAATACGAAAAATTCAGTCATTGAAATTACCACCAAAGTAAGTCAAAAGTATTTTATTCATTGAAATCACAAGGTACAATCACTCCACAAGCACAGAAGTTTACTGGGGTCTTCGCAGGCTTCTCGGGTTGTTGAGGATTTGTTTACGTTGAGCTGCTATTTCCACACATTCCAGGATTAAGTGGGCAGCCGATTCTTCTTCGGTCAGACACCCTCTGCAGAGTGGGCTGTATGTGGCTCCGATGTTGAAGAGGCGTTGAGACTGTGTCCTATGAGTGTCCCCACGAACCCACGATGGTGCGAAGGGTTATTCTTTGAAAGTTGAGCAGGCGACGTATCAGTTGTTGTAGGTAAGCCAAGCCAGCCGGTAGGGCAGCTCTTGACTGTATGCAGCCCGTGGTCCGTGCCCAGCGTTCATTGTGTTTATTAGTGTTGCGGAGTTGCATCCATGTTTGCACGAAGAGGTTTGTTACTTATAAATCTTTGAATACTTTCTTTGTTTGGAAATTAATGAAAATACTTGAATTTGCCTACTACACCTTCTTCTTCTTCATAATGGCGAAAACCAACTTCAACTTCAACTTCAAAAATGAAAATACAATTTGACTTTGACATCTTTACAGTGACAACTGACACATTCAACAATCAAATTCCATAGACAAATACCTTTTTATCAGTTTTAAATTCATTTCGACAACATATCATAGCCAATTTTGGCGTCTTCCGGTGTTATACGATCGTGTCCCTACGATGGGTGGTATACGACGGTGTTGAACCACTAAGACTCACTTATGTCCCACACACACCGGTGTATGGTGTAAGCGTAGTGTAAGTACGACGGACGATTGGTGTCATCGTGTGCAAAACTGCGACTCAGCCCTCAGATACGAAAACATATACCTTCATATGTAACATGACCTATATGAGCGAAGTTTATCTCGACTAAGCACTCGTCTACGACTAATTAATAATCGATTATGGCGTTCGTGTCTACAACATTAATGTCTTGTCACGTTCATGCGCGCTTTCATATCGAACGTTAACACGACACGATATCGTCGACGATATTGTCGGATAGGTAAGCACATTCATTTATTTATTTAAAACTTTCACACAAAACAATAGTGCAAGGAGGACTTAAGCTAACAGCATTATCTGCCAGTCATCCTGGACGTCCAGAAAGATAATAAGGCGTGCCTTACAAACAAGGACCACAGAAAATAATAATAATAAAATTAGTTAAAAAAAACTAAAACGATAAATATAATATCTTAATAAATAAACATACCCAAACAAAACAAAAAGTTTTACTACTTAGGCTACTTCTTATCCCGGTAAAAAGTGAGTGAATCCGTGGGTGGACACTAGTTTAAACATATTCATAAGTAATTTTGGGTAGAGTTTAATTCGGTTGGTAACAAAGAAACCGTATCGTTTTATGTTACAACGCAGAACAAATCCGTTATTTTTGCCATAACTTTCAGTAAGGCGTTTCTTTATGATCGAGAAAAGTTAATTTCCGGTTTTGTATATGTTGACACGGAAGTTAGGGTTATATGCTTATATATATAACTGTGTAATAACTGTGATACACATAAATTACACTCACCAAGCTTGGATCAGAGCTGACTGAACTGAACAGAAAAGCAATCGATGACGAATTTACCCCACATATTTTCGATGACGAATTTACCCCACCTTTTTTTCGATGTCAAATTTATCCCACATTTTTTCAATGACGAATTTACCCCACATATTTTAGATGACGAATTTACCCCACATTGAAGTTGTCACAAAAAATCACAAAGAGATACAAGGAATAGACCGCACCCTCACGAGTTATTTCTCATATAACTCAAAGCTTCAACAACTCGTGAATTTCGAAAACTTCAGGTTTCCTATCACTAAGAACTCAGACTTCACAATGATAACACTTACATCAAACTTACGTAGTTAAAATGCTAAGATAATTCAAAATTATACGTAAAAATACAAAAGAATTGAATGTCTAGGGTATGGAAATATAACTTAGGTATACTTTGAGTTCAATCTTGGATTGCGATGTCTTCGAAGAATTTTCTAGAATTTGCTAAATTTGCCTAGTACTACTTTCTATCTATACAGGTTTATTCTATCTATATTGATAGAGCTAAACCGCCGCGTTCAGCCCGCGTCCGCGGTGGCATGCACGGTGGCGATCCATCACCACCCTGGACGCCACAGAGGACGCGGGCTGATCGCACCGGTTTGGCCCAATTTAGCTTTAACCTGACTGACTGACTGTCTCACTTATAGATTCATCATCGCCTAGCTGAAACCGCTGGACCTAGAAAGCTGAAGTTTGGAGCGTAGGTTCCATACCTATTTCTGCCGCAAAGCTGTAGTTCTCGCATTGCTGTGTTCGGGTATGAAGGGTATGGATGCCGGTGCAGTTACAGGCACATGAGACTTTTCATCGTTGTCTCAGGGTGGCGGGTGCAGTGCAATGCCACATAAGGTGCGTTCTAGGTGGACGTGACCTATGAGGTAATGCATAGTTAAAGGCAGAGGTTACCGCTTAACATCAGGTGGACCATCTGCAAAAAATAAATATATTTGGTATGATAAGAGTTAGTTTGTAGCAGCACATTTTTAAGTGCATCCGTATTGATCCCAGAAATTCATACCACAAGCTAAAAGTAATAATAATTATTCCGTATTCATACTACGCAATTTTTACGCACCTACATCTAAAATCAGTGGAAGTAAAGTCAGCAAAAACCTGGCGTAAGCCTGGCTCAAAGAACCCCGATGAACTCCTGTTTCGATGAATCGTTCACGCTGTGGGGTGAGTCCACTGGCTTGACCCATTCCAAAGCTCTTATTAAAGCCTTCGATAAGCGGAACACCAACAGTATCTTAGCGCTGAGTAGGATCAACCTTCGCATTATGGTCAGAGCCTTGACTGACCATATGAGCACATGTTCAAGTTAAGGTTATGCAAACGCAATCCTGCAGATTCGGTGATGAGGCGGATGAAACGCCTCTTCATCTGCTAGGTGATCCGAGTGTGGACCACTAATGCACAAACACAGCATTCATCTGGGCAAACACATCCTCAGCCCGGATGAACTCAAAGAAATCACCCCTAAGAAAATCCTACAGTTCCTAGCAGCGGTCTTGTTGGTCTTAGCGGTGAACTTTAACGCCCTCTCCAGGGGCGGTATGTAACAAGTGGCGGTCACAATATGCCTAACTGGTCGCAATGATACAATAGCCACAATAAGCTAATAAAAAAATAAAATAAAAAAAAGTTAGCAAAAAAATTCTTTACTGAGAAACATATTTATTTCACAACATTTTCGGTATGAAATAATCAACAAAGTTATGAAATATAAAATATGGAATCAGCGTCACCGACTCTCGTCGTCGTTGTTTCGTATGAGGTAGTGCTGGCCTCTGGTGTCAGAGTTTGTCAAGCCGCCCGAGGGCCTCTGACATGGCTTATCGACTGCTATTAATCAATAACAGCCGGGACCGACAGCTTAACGTGCCCTCCGAAGCACAGAGCGATGGAAATCCACACATAACTTAGAAAAGTCATTGGTGCGCAGCCTAGGATCGAACCCGGTATCGTTGGATTCTGAGTTGCACTATTGAACCGTTAGGCTACCATCGCTACTCTGCCGTCGGGTGAGGGCTTGCTGATCTGAACTAGGTTTTTATTTTAGTTTTGTTTTATTGTATTAGTTTTAATTGAATATAAATATATAATGAGAAATATTGAATTAAACTAGACAAATCACATTGTTTGCATCATTTCATTTCTAGTCTTATAAATGCTTCTTACCTAACAAACTTTCCCTATTTTTTGTACTTCCAGTTGGACTACTAAGTAGTACGGTACGAAGGGCATTTTTCAAATGATAAATGTAAACAGGGAATAAGATTAGTATCTAATTATGTAAATCCTGAAAACATTTGCTCTCAACTTTTACTGTCAGCGAAAATCCTTTAGCTATTTGGCTTATTCTGCGAACCACCCTGGACTTTACCGTTTGTAAAATAGAGTTTAGTATCGTTTAACATGAGAAAATAGAATTCGTGCCATATCATATGCAATATTTTGCCACGATGCCTCTTACGTAGACAAAACATTCTCAGTCCGTATAAACTTTGCGATGGCTTTTTGTGAGCCTAAACACGGCCAGTCTACTATTATCCCTCGAGGAGTTCCGTTGTCCACCTTCCGTCTGCATCATCAGATCATCCCCCCCACCTACCAAAGCTGTCTTACAAAAAGTAATTATGAATTTCAAATATAGATGTTCAAAAAATATTGGAAGGCCCAAGTTAGATTATAGATGCGGAAGTAAGATAAAGTTAAAAGACTGCCTTAACAAACAGTGCCTTAATTAACGACTGAAATTGATAACTTTTAATGAGAATTTTTGTACAAAATCTTAATGTAGCCATTTGGAAAGTTTATCGGAGAAAAATTATTAATTTTTATATTTATCTTTTGTTAAATGAGACTTATGAACCAAAACTCCATCAGGTATAACCACATTTTAAAGGCTCTTTTTCTACGAGCAGCTGATTAACCAAACTTTAATTCTTTTCGAAAAAAACAAGACTTTAAAGCTAGGAATTTATCCCCGTACAAGATTTTATAATATTAGTGATCGGAACCGTGTGCTGTTCACAATGAGCCCATAGACTGCCAATCTACTATTATCCATTGAGGAGTTCCGTTGTTCACCTTCCGTCTCCATCATCAGATCAGCTCGCTGTCACCATAATATTGTATTGTCATCAGAACTAGACAGGTATGCCAAATTTCAGCTCAATCGGATATCAGAAAATCGCCAGCCGTGAAATACGATACTACAGATACTATCAATATATTGATAGTTCCAATGGAAATCTCTGGTATTCTTCATCAGTTCCACTTCACCAAATAGCACCTACTGAATGCCATACTTGACTTGTTGCAGAAAATACCGAAATCACTATATGTGTGCCTATAATATTTGAGGAGTTCCCTCAATTCCTCATGGATCCCATCATTAGAACCAGATTTTGATAAAAATGGGACCAATCTAGAAACAAGTATAAAATATCGTGTCAACATCTTTTTTTCAAATTTGTTCTTAATTGTCACTATTCGAAATTTCGAATATTTTAAAACGTCGAGGAGGTTTTCTTTCGTGTGTTTTTTTAAATATAATGTTTGTTACCTCATATTTGCGGCAATTGCTCATATGGCGCGTTAGGGGTTTCGTTTCGTTTAATATAAAGATATTGCTTGTTTAATAGTATTGGATAAGCTACTGAATAAGCCCGTAATAGTTTTGTTACCTTCAAATAAGTATAGCGATTACTTCCGCCAAAAATGTTCCATCGCTAACTTAGGAAACCTTTACGCAAAAGTTCACCATATATTTAAAAACCAAAGCAAACGTAAGGTCAAGTTAACCCGTCCAAAAGGGCGGATGAACTGGGTATAAAGAGCTTATCCTTAACGGATGGCCGTCTATACAACACCTACATGATTTTCCTGCTCCATCGCTTTGGGATGAGCCTACAGATTTCCAGTTTAGACGTCACATTTCATGAAAGCGTGGGCGAAGTAACATTACCTAATCTGTAGCATGTTTTTTTTTGTAGACTGTCTGGCTAACACGTGTAAAACCAAACCTTGAAATCAGAGCACCCGCTCCCGAGCTTTGCAGCAACAAAAAAACAAACATACATACATAACTACAGACACACTAGTAGGGTCTCAACTTATAACAATATATAGCTAAGTTTATGCCACTTTCTTCAACAATGCTACAAAGACAGGGTTGTTTTACTAAGTTATACAAAAGTATTATTATTTTATCTGTGCCCAAGGTGTACTCCAAGCAACGCGTTCACTTTATCTCCCGTTTTAGTAGCACATTCAAGCAAATCAAGTTATACTACAATATTATACCAAATACGGTCTAAATTGTTTTACGCGCCAAAATATTATTATTACCCGTGTGAACCTCGTAACCGCGAGGGATGCAGTTTATTCCATAACTAGATATTGAATATTTTGATTCCTTCTACTTTATAAAAATGTCCGATGAACTTATCGAGTTAGGTAGTACGGCAATATATAGTACTCTATGACACTAAATGTAAATAATTTTCACTAGAAACGGGATATTTACCATATGTGCCGAAATATCGGGAACAATTACAAACTCAAAAATCATGGTAAATATCCCGTTTCTAGTGAAAATTATGTACCTACATAAGGATGATAGTTTCAAAAGTTATACTAAATTTAAAGAATAAATATGTAATATATTTTACAAGTATTCACACCACAACTCTCACACGATGAATGATCTAAAAACGCGCCATATTGCGCCACAACACAACACATCGGTAAGAATATTCCACGGCACAACAGTATGAACACTCTGTGACACAACAGTATGAACACTCCACGACACAACAGTATGAACACTCCGCGACACAACAGTATGAACACTCTGCGACACAACAGTATGAACACTCCGCGACACAACAGAAGGCGCCCCAACACACCCCGACACCACAATATGAACCTAGCTTTATTCTTTTTTTTCAATGTCTGTTTTGAGGTTTTTTCATCCCATAATATTTTATCTTCTGGAACGAACTGCCAACAAAATATTCATAACTGTTATAGCTGTGTGTTCATAGCTTTAAGCTGCGGCTTCACTTTATCATCATCATCATCCTGTAGAGGTCCACTGCTGTATAAAGGCTTTCCCCATAGAATCCCTTCATCCAACGCCTTCCTGAGATCTTTATAAAGTCGTCCTAGCCCCTTATTCAGCTTTACGACATCCACGGGAGAAGGCGGAGGGGTATATTCTTAGGCCGGACACACCATGGCTTTCTTGGGTCGGACACACAACAAAGCTCATCACCGCCATTGCTTCCCACGATTGACTCGGCTAACCCTTTCTTCCAGTAGTAACACATTCTATAATAAGCTTAGCCAGGGCAAATCTTAATCTTATCAACAAGTCTGGGTAATCCCTTAGTCAGCTTTTATGAAATCCACGGGAGGAGACGGAGTGGTCTATTCTTAGGCCAGATACACCATGGCAGTGTTCAATTTTCATACTTTCCAGATTAAAAGTCATTGCACTTTTTGAACACTAATAAGTCCGCGCACTAATGAGGCGTAGGCTACATTATACCTGCCGACACAATTGAGTTTACTCAGTGCCTCTATACCGTTAAGTATATTAGACTTGCACTGAGCAGGCAGAGCTTATCAGACTTGCATAGTGCGCGAACAATCACATTAGAGAGTTAGGCAGGTGGTGTAGTGGGAAAAGTTGATCTGTAGACTGTTTGCAGAGTGGAAGGCAACGTCTGAAGTTGGCTAAATTTAATAAACTCGATTCTAGAGGAGTCTGTCGAAAGTAGATTTAGGATCCCTCATTTTAGGGTTCCGTAACCAAAGGATAAAACGGGACCCTATTACTGAGGCTCGGCTGTCCGTTCGTCCGTCTGTCACCAGGCTGTATCTCATGAATCGTAAAAGTAAGATAGTTGAAATTTTAACAGGTGATGTATTTCTGTTGCCGCTATAAGAACAGATACTAAAACACACAATTAAATAAATATTTAAGGGGGCTCCCATACAACAAACGTGATTTCTCCAGGTGCGGGGTCAGTTTTTGGATGGGTGACCACTCTATGCGTTTTTTTTAGATACCTTTTTTTGCCGTTTTTGTAGTTAATGGTAAGAAAGCCTTCGTGCGCGAGCCCGACTTGCATTTGGCCGTTTTTTTTTTTGTGTTCTCTACTCCCTGTAGCGCGTTTCACCGCGTGCGTTTGTTTGACCACGATCTCACCTGTTGGTAAGTGACGATGTAAGAATGGATGTAATAATGGCTTCACTCCAACTTTACCATAATATTTTTTATAACAAACTGAATACTAGAATTGAAACTATCGTGGTTGGGAATCATATTAAAAGATAAACGGCTAATTACCACTATTATTCGTCACTTTGCTGACGTTTCGAGACTGAGTTCAGAAGCCTCTTCATCATGAGCACCGCCCGCGACCGCGTTCGACGGTGGACCAGCGAATACTGCGTGCAACCGCGCGCTCAGCTCGCTGGGACAGCGGCGGCGGCGGCGGCGGCGGTAGGTTCGTTGCGCGCGCGTCGAGAATTAGTTCATCTACGTCACTAGCACTACCTACGTCGTCGGTATAAGGCTGCGTACACACTGCACTCACGGTATCACTCTCCAGACCGATTACAGTACTACAAACAGTAGTGGCGGAGTGGAGTAAAGGTTGCCATGCCGGCGAAATACCCCATCCCCGATCGCGATTGAAATTTGGATGTCGGCTAATCTCAATTGCTTCCCGTATCTTGCGAGGAACAAAAAACTTCTCTTTCGCAAGAACTGAAATTTTGTCAAACCGTAGGTAGTGGGTCGATTCCGACTCAGTCTCGAAACGTCAGCAAAGTGACGAATAATAGTGGTAATTAGCCGTTTATCTTTTAAACTGAATACTGTAGTAATAATGATGCTATAGTAACGTCATTATTACTACAGTATCGTTACACTGTAACAGAAGATCATGCTAAACAACGTTAGGTATTTCAGACTCTTAAAAGCTAACGGTAACGTTGTAATAGCGTAGATAAGTATTGATTAGGTGAGTAAATGTTAGGAGTTGTAAAAGGATTTTGAAAGTCGCCATCATTGCAGATGTCCTATCTAAATGCAAATTCTGCGATCCCATAAAAGCCGAGATATCAGACATTATAACAGAACAGAAATCAAATGACCCATTTCCTTTTTAGCTTTGTTTTTAGTAAATATCCTTGTTGTGAAATATAAAGGGACACTGCTAAACACCGCTGACATATAATTTAAGGTTAAATTTAATGTAAGGTTTTGCCGCAAAATTCCAAGTCCTAGATTTGATTTGTAGCTGACTTAATCGACTACTATATTCAAATTGAAATACTACATTATGAGGGCTTTTCATATTCGCATAAAAAAGTGGTTTGATTTGGCTCGATAGATGACGCTAATTCAAGTATGCTTGTCAAAATTAACAAATGCATTTTCTATGCTTTTGTGTGATAGTAACAAAATACCACGAAAATATATCATTACGTTGTTGACTTTGACATTTCACTTTATTTTGAAGGCCAGGTTCAAAGCAGCGCCATCTTTTAGAGCATGATTTGAAATGTCCGTGAAAACCCCTCATTCCGAGGGATCACTGTACCAAAAACTCGATAGGACAATATTTTGTCAGTAGAAAATATACATAGTTACCTCTAACATTTGGCTAGATTCGATTGTTTCTCAATATGCATATTATTGGATTAAAAATTAGATAAATCAATACAATACAATACAGACGAGGGCTTACTGCAGGGGTTTTGTAAAATTACGTATAATTTACGAGATATTCAATTAAAACGTGTTTTTCGAGCCGAGCGATATCTAAATTTTTTGTATGAAGATTTCAGCCTGGGGTTTACGCCTTGGATTCAGATTATCTCAGTATATCCTCACCTTACTATTGTTTTCTATGTCACATACCTGCCCTCATTAGGGGCTCCATTAGTCGGAGATGAGATATTTTCGAACGATCCAGATGAAAAATAAATCCGCTACAACATCCCATCAAGTATTAAAACTTAGTCTCAGTAGATCAATTACCATTTCAATGAACAGTTTTCCTAGTGTAGGTAATTCAGTTTATTTCTTTCATTGTCAAGAGATGGCACTCGCATAGGTACCTAACTATTGGTATTTACGTATAGTATTATTTTATGTCTATTTACATACTTTTTAACCCCCGACGTAAAAACGACGGGGTGTTATAAGTTTGACGTGTCTGTGTGTGTGTGTGTGGTGTGTGTGTCTGCGGCATCGTAGCTCCAGAACGGATGAACTGATTTCGTTTTTTTTGTTGTTGTTTGAAAGGTGAATTTGTCGGGAGTGTTCTTAGCTATGTTTGAACAAAATCGGCTCAGCCGTTTCATTGCGTTGAGGGTTTTTTAATTTTTACAAAATTAATTACTTGTTATGGCAGTGGAGAACTTCGTTCAGCCAACGTAAATAGTTTAAAAAATACAAAATCCTGTAAAATTATGTAATAATGAATATCTTTGTGATAGCACAGAATAAATAATAGTAGGTAGGTACAAGGTGATAGTTACGTATTTTGAAATATTTACTGTAACCCCGACTTGTTTGTAAGATTCGTTGGTATAAGATTTGTCCTGGCTGCTAGCTTACTAAAGGAATGTATTATTACTGGATGAAAGTGTTAGCTAAGTCGGTCGTGGGAAGCAATGGCGGCGATGAGCTCACCACTTGTCACGTCTATATCCCACGATGGTGCAACCCACGGTGAAAAGAGGCCCATAAGGCTCTGCCTACCCTTTTGGTGAAAAAAGCATGATTGTGTCTATGTATGTATGTACCTACTGTAATTGAAATTGTCGCCATCGCCATCTAGCGAGAGATAAATCATGCTAAAATTACACTAGGAAAACTCCTCATCGATTGAACTACTGACTCTTTTGTGGTATTCTGTGTATCACACCTATGTTCTCGTAGTTCCTGATACACACGATAGGGATTGGGAAGCCTAGTGTCAGATCAGGACTATGAATATGTGTGTTGGGTAGGTATTACGTTATATTTGCCTAAAACTAGAGGGATTATCTCTTAGGCGATTAATTGTAGGTATTTAAGCAATATTAATCCTCTGGGATCAGTAGTCTCTAATCAATCGATACGGCCCATTGAATCGGCAAATGAGATTTAGCATGGCGCGTGTCCAACGTAGACCCAGACGCGCCTTGTAGAATTTGATTAGCAGCCGCATAGGGCACATACACGCATGCCTCTTTGCTCTACTTCATCGTGTAGGGGTATGAATCCTACTAATATCAGAAATGTCAAAGTTACGATGTTTGGATGGTACTTTGGACCATCGACGTAAATAAAATGAATGGACGGGCCTTAGGGAACGATAGTTTTGAAGCTTCTAAACAGACCTAGCTAGTATACTTCGCTTCAGTCAGTCTTTGTCACGGCAACGAGTGACGGCTATGCTGAAAAATACCAAAATTAGATACCTTGGTGATACAATGCCTTCCTGTGCTTTTCTGTAAGTGCAAACAACACAAGAAATACAAATAAAGCTTCAGGCATCGCATTTCATTCGTAAGTAAAGGTTTTGTAATATAATTTTCATCAATTGATAAAAATCTTATAAATCGTCGTGTAGTAGGAAAACTACATAAGTAACACATTTTGCGAAATCGACTTTATTGCATGGTTATGATGGCCCATACATGTCGATGGACACGTCTTGCTCTAGAGGACGAGCGACAAGGAGGACGCCCCAGGACATTATCTCAATGTTCCCCACTCTTAATGAAAGTTAACAGACACAAGTTTATACTCGTAGATAGTTTTGATTTTAGTCGACATACCTTTTTCTTTTTGAAACTTAGAATTATTGTGTTCCACAAATTGATTTCATTTTGTTGATTTTATAAGCATTAGTCGTATGATAAGTTTGTTATGTCACTTACTTTGAATTTATAAGTCTGCTAAAATAATGTAGGTGTTTCAGAAGTTTTCTAATATTCAGTCTTGATAAAAAGAAATGATTATTAAGACGACCTCTGTGGCGCGGCGGGCGAACGTTCGCCTGCGACGCAGGAGGTTGCGGGTTCGATTCCCGCCTCGGAACAAATACTTGTGCGATCCGCAGATATTTGTTCAGGGTGTTCTGGGTATTTTCTATGTATAATAAAAAATATCTATCTATGTTAATATTGTATTAAGTGTATCAGTTGTCTAGTACCCATAACACAAGCTCTGCTTAGCTTGGGGCTAGATAATGTTGTGTGAACTGTCCAGAAATATTTATTTATTTATTATAAGTTGGTTTTATTTTAAAATGTATTTAATATTATTTAAATCTATACCCATGGATAGGATTGTCATATTAAAATAAGTAAATAATAGATCATTTCATGATTTCACTATTATGGGAAAATTAAATAATGGCACTTATCATTAGCTTTTTGAACCTCAGTGGAGATCATTGACGAAGGAAAACTAAACAATTGACATGCAAAAATAAATAACTGCATCAATTATTCAAAACTTTGGCGAGGGAAAAATACATAGTCGTTTTTTTATTTTTTTCTCTTAATCAAAAGAACTAAAATGTATTATCATTAAATTCAAAAATAGATACAGTACCAATCTATAACTTATCAAAACACGGACTGTAAAATTAGTTACGATAAAAAAGTTATTGCCATTTTTGACGCAATAAAACAGTAAATCACGTTTTTCTCGCGATTTTGGTTTTGTTGTTGTTATTAGTTGTTTAGTTTTCCAACTACAGCGACGAAATATTTGACAAGACTTCACGCATGACGGATGGTCCGGTACAGACTGCAAAAAAATCTGATGCCGTATTGATTTAGAATTGTAATTTGCATTATTTACGTCAAAACATTGCTAAGCACGTCGCTTTAGGTAATTGCATATAATATGTAATGGCATGTTAATTAACCTTATAGCTTTCCAAAAGAAATCTAAGGTAAACAAAAATGGATAGAAGTCATAAGACGAGCAAGAACAGACGACTTTTGGAAGTGGAATACATTTTCCCGTATTTGCTCTGATAATTTTCTACACAATGAATTTTATACGCCAAAAAACGGTTAGTAGTAGTAGAGCTTTTTTGTGAAAGAGTTCGTCCGGGGAAGTACTACCACGATACCTGTTTCTGCCGCAAAGCAGTAGTGCTCGCATTGCTGTGTTCCGGTTTGAAGGGTAAGGGTGCCGATGAAATTACGGCCACATGGGACTTTTCATCTTTATGTTTCAGGGTGGCGGGCGCAGTGGAATGCCACATAGGGTGCGTCCTAGGTGGACGTGACCTGAGGTAATGCACAGTTCATAGGCAGAGGGTACCACTTAACATCAAGTGGGCCATCTTCTTGATCTGTCATTCCAAGTAGTATAAAAAAACTCATTGTGCTAAAGTCTTAAAACTACACTCTGCAGTTTTTTAAATACTGGAATTTTTATACATTTATGTTTCCGTACGATTTTTGTGATATTTTCTTAGTTTATTGAGTGATGAAAAATACCTGAAGACCTTAGGTGGACTTGCTTTTCTATTGATTTATATTGTGTATGTTTGAGAGCTGAAAAATAGATACATAACTACATAAAACAGAAGGGAACCATGTATTTTTGTAAAAGTTTCTTTCAATAATTGCATTTTTTTCGGCGATTTTTTGTACTATAAACCTACTGAAATAACTTTAGAAAACACATTGCATCTGTTAAAGTATTAAGTATTAAAAAAATACAGTTTTTAAGAAGTTCAATAATATAATTTCACCTAGTTTATTTACAAGACCGCCAGGAGTGGCGCTATAGAGAAGAGGCCTTTACTCAGCAGTGGCTGGATAGATAGATAGATAGTTTATTTGTTGACCGTACCCTAAATCCGAATAGTCTTATTTTTCACGGACGTTTTGTACGGGTAAGGCCAGTCCATTTATTTTACTTTGGTCGAAGCTTTGGACCTATATAACTTTTGAAACTATCTTGGTAATATTCACTAGAAACGGGATTTTTACCTTGATCTTTGAGTTTTGATAAAAAAAAAGATGGTGGTACCTATCCCGTTTCTAGTGAAAAGTATGTTTAGATGTATGTTTGTATTACTCAATCACTCCAAAACCACTGAACCGATTTCAATTAAATTAGATACTCAGATAGATAATAACCTGTATTGAGCTATAGGCTACTTTTTATCCTGGTAAAATACGAGCGGACATTAATAAATAGTAATAAAATGTTATATAGCATTGTTACAATACAGAATCGAATATATTCAAGTAGGTAGTAAACTATTAGTAGGTATAGGCTTTTTTGTGAGAGTTCGTCCGGCTAGCTTATTACGTATCTTGCAATAGCAATGCGATAGCAATAATTACGCGATTATCGCATCCAAATCGCAAATTCGTATTACGTATCAGCGATCCGTAATACAAATTTGTAATTTGGATGCGATGATCGCGCAATTCTCGCGCGATTCTTGCTATCGCATTGCTATTGCAACATACGTAATAAGCTAGCGGGTAAGTACTACCATAATACAATGGTACTTATTTTTGCCGCAAAGCAGTAGCGTTCGCATTGCTGTGTTCCAATTTGAAAGGTATGGGTGCCGGTGAAATTACAGGCACATGAGACTTTTATCGATATGTCTACTGTTTTTTTTTTTATAAAACTTGGAATGACGCTTCATGCAGATGGCCCATCCTGATGTTAAGCGGTACCCTCTGCTGAGACATAAAAATTAAAAGTGTCAAGTGCCTGTAATTTCACCGGTAACCATACCCTTCAATCCGGAACACAGCAATGGAAGCACTACTGCTTTGCGGCAGAAATAGGTATGGTGGTAGTCCTTCCCCGGACGAACTCTTTCACAAAAAAGCTAAACTACAACTAAAATCTATATACTAAGGGTTAAATAAAAAACAGTTTAGAGCGTTGAAAGCGATCTCGATAGCTCAACTGATCCAAATCACTTCCAATAATAATACCTACATTATTTACTAATTCTGAAATAAATCCTTTTTTATGCAGTAAATAATAAAAGTTCAGAACAAGCTCAAATTCGATTCCGAAACATACCCAAAACTTTCAGATCGTGAGTGACTTTCATGACACAACTGCCTTTAATACGACTCACGAATGTGCCTACTGACCTTTCTTGTCAAAGGCGAATTAGACGATGGAAAGGCTTACAAATTTTCCTCTGCATTGGCTACAATATAAAATAATACATGCCTGGGTGAAGTTATCGATTATGTTGGATAATTTGTGTACGATGCCGCTGAAGTACAAAAATGCCTACGTTTTGCTCGTGTTATCCCGAATTGTGAGTTTCGATCACGAACCTATATCAACATAGACACCGCAAACACGTAAATTTGTATGAAACCAAGCGAATTGTTTTATTTTGTATCTACCTACAATGCTACAAAATATCTTCATGAAATATTTGCACGGCTAGCTGTTTTCGTCGAATTTTTACATTTCGCTTTAGGTATCTGAGCAATTACGCATTTTTTTTTATCGCGGAGATGGCCAAGAGCGAACTGACATATTTTTTTTACGCAAGCTTTTATATATTATACTAGCGACTCGTCCCGGCTTCGCACGGGTAGTTTCAGATGAAAAACAGCCCCCCCCCCCTCGTATCCCCCCCCCCTCGTACCCCCCCTGGTAGCCTATGTCACTCAGGGTGAACGTAGCTTTCCAATGGTGAAAGAATTTTTTAAATCGGCCCAGTACTTTTTAAGCCTATTCATTACAAACATACAAACATACAAAAATAGGTACAAATCTTTCCTCTTTATAATATTATAGTATAGATAGATATAGATATAGATTATGTATCTTGCAATGTATGTATGTTTGTCCAGGTGGAATCTTGCAAATAAATTTTAAAGCAGTAATCCCCTACCGATTGAGATGATATTTTACATACCAGTCAAGTTACGATGACAATGCAACATTATGGTGACAGCGAGCTGATCTGATGATGGAGACGGAAGGTGGACAACGGAACTCCTCGAGGGATAATAGTAGACAGGCCGTGTTTAGGCTTATTTTGATCAGCATACGGTTAAAATCACTAATTTTATAAATGCTTGTATTAAAAAAAAAAAAAAAAAAACTTATTAAATAGTATACTCTTTGAATACGACGAGTTGGCCAGCGGACTTGATGAGAAACTCAGTGTTACCATTAAAAAATAAAATATCAACTCAATCGTCAGTAGAGCCTCTCACTAATCAGTGAAATACTTAAACGATTTGTACAAAGACGCCGTAAACTCACGGTGGCTTATCGTCTTCTATTAAAATTTGAAGAGAGCGTAGCTCTAAAATAATATTCATTTTGCTTTTATTTAATTTTGTAGACTATGTCCTAATTTATGTTAGCTTCGATTATGTCTAGTTTCACACGCAAGGAAAATTAATCTAAGCATTGAATAACCTCTACTCGATAATAAACACAACGCGCAATCCTTAACCGGCTTGTGATATATTTATATTTATTTGATGGAAAACCAGACTTAAAATTAACAGACTTACAAATTGATAAATATCAGAAGATTATTGAAGGTTTCCACGGATAGGTAGCGGAATACTACCTACAAAAAAAGATTATATGAACATAATGCACATAACTACATGCATCACTTTTAAATACAGTTAGTTAAGTATTTAAAGTTACATTTTTTTTAACTAAACATTTATCATCAACATTATCATCATTGACGCCAAAAAAATCTGCTGAGCAGCCGCCTAGCCGATACACTTGTGCAGAATATATGAAGGTCAAACTCTGCTGAGCAGCCGCCTAGCCGATACACTTGTGCAGAATATATAAACTCTGCTGAGCAGCCGCCTAGCCGATACACTTGTGCAGAATATATAAACTCTGCTGAGCAGCCGCCTAGCCGATACACTTGTGCAGAATATATAAACTCTGCTGAGCAGCCGCCTAGCCGATACACATGTGCAGAATATATAAACTCTGCTGAGCAGCCGCCTAGCCGATACACATGTGCAGAATATATTAACTCTGCTGAGCAGCCGCCTAGCCGATACACTTGTGCAGAATATATAAACTCTGCTGAGCAGCCGCCTAGCCGATACACTTGTGCAGAATATATAAACTCTGCTGAGCAGCCGCCTAGCCGATACACTTGTGCAGAATATATAAACTCTGCTGAGCAGCCGCCTAGCCGATACACTTGTGCAGAATATATAAACTCTGCTGAGCAGCCGCCTAGCCGATACACATGTGCAGAATATATAAACTCTGCTGAGCAGCCGCCTAGCCGATACACTTGTGCAGAATATATAAACTCTGCTGAGCAGCCGCCTAGCCGATACACTTGTGCAGAATATATAAACTCTGCTGAGCAGCCACCTAGCCGATACACTTGTGCAGAATATAATAATATAAACTCTGCTGAGCAGCCGCCTAGCCGATACACTTGTGCAGAATATATAAACTCTGCTGAGAAGCCGCCTAGCCGATACACTTGTGCAGAATATATAAAGGTAAAACTCTGCTGAGCAGCCGCCTAGCCGATACACTTGTGCAGAATATATAAAGGTCAAACTCTGCTGAGCAGCCGCCTAGCCGATACACTTGTGCAGAATATATAAAGGTCAAATTGGTTACTTTTGTTCAAATTGTTACTCGCTCGCCACAAGAACAAATTTTGTCGGTAGTTAGTGCCAACATGAGGAACATAGATAGGGGGGTTAAATATAAAAGGTTTGTAGGGAATGTTAAGCTGTTTTTTTTTTCAGTAAATTGAGACAATTAGTTTTGTTCGACGTGATTTTAAGCATAAAAGATACGTCAGCGATCTCACGCCGCTTGGAAATAGGGAGAATTTGAAATTGCTTACAAAAATCGAGGTAATTGGCTTAACTATATGGATTTTTTAGACACAAGCAAAGGTACTCAATAAACCCATTAATAATATCCCAAATTTCAAACCAAACACCATTACCGAAGCCCATTTTCATTACCAATAATTATATATAACTTGCTGCGTGACTGACTGACTGGATATCAACGCACAGCCTGAACCGTAAGTCCTAAAGAACTGAAATTTGGAAGGTTGGTACATTTGACGACCTCTGTGGCGCGGCGGGCGAACGTTCGCCTGCGACGTAGAAGGTTGCGGATTCGATTCCCGCCTCGGAACTAATATTTGTGCGATCTGCAGATATTTGTTCAGGGTGTTCTGGGTATTTTCTATAAATAATAAAAAATATCTATCTATGTAATATATTGTACTAGGTATATCAGTTGTCTAGTACCCATAACACAAGCTCTGCTTAGCTTGGGGCTAGATAATGTTATGTGAACTCTGTCCAGTATTATTTAATTATTTATTATTCCTTTTGTGATCAAGGAGTGCATGCAGGTATTTCCGTAATATACCCCCTAAGAGGATGCGACGGGGTGTTAAAGTTTATGGTTACCTCCACGCAGACGAAGACGCGGGCGTTCCACTAGTATGCTATGCTTGAGAGCGACACATACCTAGCATAGGTATTATTAAGCAAATTTGTTCGGGCTCGCTCAGTCCCGCGGGACCGAAATTCGTTCTCGGCCAAATATCGATGTTTACGTAAGATTCATACGATCCACTGTGCAAATAAATCTGCTGCGGTGTCTACCTACTCGTGCTTGAAATGGGGTTTCATTTTTCATGTTAACTTAGTTTCATACTATCAATTTTTAACCCCCCACCACAGAATAAAGAATAGTACCGACGCAAAACCGACGGGGTGTTATAAGTTTGACGTGTCTGTGTGTGTGTCTGTCTGTGGCATCGTAGCTCGCGAACGGATGAACCGATTTTGATTTGTTTTTTTGTTTAAAAGGTGAATTAGTCGAGAGTGTTCTAAGCTATGTGTGATCTAATCGGTTCAGCCGTTATATTGCGTTGAGTTTTTTTTATATTTTTTACAAAATTAATTACTATTATTTTAAGTAGTAATAATACAAAGATCGTTTAGCCACAGAATAAATAATAAGTAGTTCCTTAAAACACCACGCTGACCAGTGCGTATTTGCGATTTTTTCTCCCGGTCACGTTAGTCGAACGAAGCTCAATTATGTTGGGAATCGTATAACGAAACTAAAATGGAGTTGGGCAGGACACCTGGCAAGACGAGGTGGCGATAGGTGGAGTAAGACGCTAACTGAATGGCGCCCAAGAACTGGGTACAGAAACGTTGGTCGTCCAGCAGCGAGATGGGCAGACGATATCGCATGCGTCGCGGCCGAACCTGGATGAGACTGGCACGGGACCGTGAGGAATGTCACTGGCTAAGAGAGGCCTTTACTCAGCAGTGGGTGAAGTCAGGCTGTGGATGATGATGATGATGATGAGTCATATGATAGTAAGAGCACTGGTGGTCTAGTGAAAGAGACCGCGACTTCCGATCCTATAGACGTGGGTTCATATCCCGGTCGTGCACCAATGGATTTTACCACTTGAAAATTTTATTTGCGCAATATAACGTGGTGAACGAAAACATCGTGAGGAAATCAGCATATCCTAATTACAAAAATTCGATGATATTTGACATGGTTTGGTTATAAGATTGACGTGTCTGTGTCTGAGTGTGTGTGTGTGTGTGTAGGTGTGTGTGTGTGTGTGTGTGTGTGTGTGTGTGTGTGTGTGTGTGTCTGTGGCATCGTAGCACCCGAACGGATGAACCGTTTCGTTTTTTCTTTTTGTTTGAAAGGTGAATTTGTCGGGAGTGTTCTTAGCTATGTTTGATCAAAATCGGTTCAACTGTTTCATTGCGTTCAGGATTTTTGTGAATTTTTACAAAATTAATTTCTTAATAATAATTTAATTTTAATTCTTGTAACACTGGTTCTTACACCATTGGGCCATTTTCAGGGGCATCAAGTCATCAACCTGACGAAAGGTGACCAAGAAATAACTAGGGACACGACGAACGAACAAATGGATAAAAATAATGATTCTTACGTAATAAAACACCAATAAAGTGGAAAGGCAATCCAAATCAAAATACCTCTGCTTCCCAAATTGTTGATACAATTCGTCTCCCGGGCGTACTTACGATAAAGTTTCACAACAACGCGAGAACTTCAGCTATTCTGAAGCCCAATTCTCTTATTTATTTTATAACCACACTGCAAGTGGACCGAATCGAGATTGAATTGTAAATTGACTGAAAAATTGGTATTCTGCTCCCTCATAACAACAATATAATTTACTTTCGGTTCTTGCGACCATATATTAGAGTAGGATAGTATCTATATAACATCTATATAATAACTGTAAAGAGTGAAAGAGAGAATTCTCAGAACTTTGAAACATTCAAGTTACAGTCACATTTCGATGTAATCACATTCCGCGTTGTATTGTCAGGTGAGCAGAATACCATTTTTGACGTTTGTGACATCAACACTAGATCATAACATGATCAGAACTTTTATTTGACTATTTTTTATTACGAGAATTGGACTTCTGGTTGAAATAGGAGCTCAAATCATACCAGCAACATTCGATTTGGGAATTCTTAAGACGATTAGTTTTGCCGAAACACAAAATAGACCTATTTTGAAAGCCTACTCCTCCTACAAAAATGGCCCAAATTATTTAAAAAATATCATTTAATGGGTATAATATAGTCAAGAATAGAACTATATGTTAAAATTTTTTTAATTGCTGTTGCTTTTGACAGTAAAAAATAAAACATTGTTCCCTATAATTTACGCAAGAATTCCTACTCCTTCCAAACGCCTGCAGCTATTTTAATGATTCTTTCACAATATTATAGACAATTTTCAGACTTTACACATGATATGTTTACATTTTCAAAAATAATTATCATTTTTAAACAATAAAACAAAAACTGTAAAACGAGCTGCCACGGGCGGTTCGGCCGCGGAAGTCAGTCCGGCCCAAGCGTTCGCACGGGGTACCCGCGTCACTTTTTTGCTCCGCTCCTATGAGTGCCACCGACTGGTTCGGGCACAATAAGACACGATAGCAGTTAGTGTACTCATCGTAGTTTTTTAGTTGTGCTGTGTGTTCTTGAACAAAACATTGTAAATATTGATCGTTTTCGTTTAGATATCTTGTTTGCGCGAGGACGCTTGTTGGTTTCTTATCTTTGACGACCTCTGTAGCGCGTCGGGCGAGTAGCCGGCTGAGATGCGAATGGTTGCGGGTTCGATTCCCGCTGCGGGACAAATGTTTGTATGATCTGCAAATATTTGTTCCGGGTCTACAATACCATGGTACTCGTAGTTTCTGATACCCACAACACAGGGATGCCTTGTGTGGGATCAGGACTATGTATGTGACTGTTGGGTGTTATGTTATGTTATCTACTATAAGAATAAGTCGACCTCTGTGGCGAGGCGGGCGAACGTTCGCCTGCGACGCCGGAGGTTGCGGGTTCGATTCCCGCCTCGGAACAAATATTTATGCGATATGCAGATATTTGTTCAGGGTGTTCTGGGTATTTTCTATGTATAATAAAAAATATCTATCTATATATTATATATTGTGTATTAAGTATATCAGTTATCTAGTACCCATAACACAAGCTCTGCTTAGCTTGGGGCTAGATAATGTTGTGTTAACTGTCCAGCATTATTTATTATTTATTTATTTATTTAAGTACGTATGATATTAAATACATTTATTTACAGAAAGAATAATACAAGGTATGTACAAAATACATATGAAACAGTTGTGCTACCTGAAGACCGCTACCGGTAGCTCAACTGATCCAAATCACTACCAGACGGAAGCATCCCTAAGATGCTGGCTGCATTGCCACGCTGAATGGCAATACTAATGCGTTGAGCCAGATAAGAGCCAGCTCTCGGGTCACGCGTCGCTTCGACCAGATGCCCTGAAATAATTTTGAAAACGCGATGGGCCCCGGAACCCCACGGACCCAGAGTCTCGACCCCGAAAGGCTCAAATAAGTAAGCTCTGTCGAGATTTGCATATTTGCGTCTTTTGAGGTCCTCAGCGGAATCTGCCGCCGCACCGGCCCTAACTGATGTCCCGGACAGATGAGATGGCGCAAGGGTATCAACGCATGTAGCGTCCCACACCAAAGGCCTACCCTTTTCCCACGGAACAAGAGTCATGCCATCAGGCCGCTTACCATCGTCACGAAACAGACCATTCGGTTCTAGAATGGCTGGAATGTTAACGCTGGTAAGGGCCCGGCGAATGATATCATTAAGGCTAGCGTGGCGGGAAATCCTACCGGCAGCCCTGGTGCACGATAATCCGTGGTGACCAAGCTGATCAACAGCAGTACCGCACTGGCAGTGATGAGGGGCACAGCACCCTACACCCAACCGTAAAGAAGTTGCAATACGGAAAGAAACTGGATCCATTAAAGTACCAGTATTTTGTGATGGAAGTGCTTGCAACCAAAACCCTGACTCCCATTTGGAAACGGCCAGGAGACGAGCACGATCTGTGGAGCTTGAGCACGTTTGTAACAGACAATTCCGCGTCATCTCACACAGAGGCCCGTCCCATTGCCGTTGAGACGAAAGAGATTTGGGGGGAGTAGTATTGGGGCAAGCACTATGCCAAGCATTTTGAGCCTCGTCTAAGTATGAAATTTTGAGTGTGTTGCCAGAAAGAGCCACAAGAGAAGGTGATAGAATTTTATTAACCAAAGAACAAGTGCTATAGACGGAAGACAAGAACGCTGGTAGGGCTACACTTGAAATTTTACGAAAACCTAAGCCTCCTAATTTAACAGGCAAGGAGGCTGTTAAATTAATTGAAAAATCACGAATGAAAAATCTCGAACGAAAAATCTCGGATGAAAATTCTCGAATGAAAAATCTCGAATGAAAAATCTCGAATAAAATTCTCGAAAGAAACATCTTGAATGAAAAATCACGAACGAAAAATCTAGAATGAAAAATCTCGAATGGTAAATCTCGGATGAAAAATCTAGAATGAAAAAAATCGATATATTTAATTCGTAGGCCTACGCCGAAGAGGCGACTACTAACAGTCAGCAATACATTACCTACCTAGGCATAAGAAACGAAATAGGAAACTGTTACATGAAGAAGTAGAAGAATAAAACTGTACATAAAACAAAATAAAAAGGAAACATGGAAAAAAAATATCTATAACAGAAAGACAAAAATTAAATATAGCAAGTAAATAGTTAATTTTAATTTTGTATGTAGTTTTTCTAATGTATATTATTTTAGTAGAAATAAAGGCTTTTATATTTATATTTATATTTATATATATTTAATTCGAGATTTTTCGTTTGAGATTTTTCATTAAATTTTTCCCATTCGAGAGTTTTCATTCGATATTTTTCAATCGGTGTTTTTCATTCGAGATTTTTCATATATGATTTTCCTTTCGAGATTTTTCATTCGAGAATTTTCATCCGAGATTTTTCGTTCGAGATTTTTCATTCGTGATTTTTCATATACGTACTTATACTTATAGTAGATAACGTAACGTAACACCCAACAGTCACACTCCTGATCCCACACAAGGCATCCCTGTGTTGTGGGTATCAGAAACTACGAGTACCATGGTACCATAACACCCAGACCTGGAACAAATATTTGGTCCATTGGTGTATTCAGGAATAAACCGTTATGAACCAATAAAACTACTAGGTATGTAAAAAATAGGTACTATTATTTATATTTATTGGCTCTGTCTACACTTTCGGGAAAAAGGCGTGTATCGTCTATGTATGTATGTATATTTATTAGTTCATTAGTCCATAATGGTTTTGCCTGACCTAAAGAAAACATATTTTATTGTACATATTTTGATTTGTCTCCCAATAACCTGTTGTCTTTATTTCTTAATCCAAGGGACAGTGTACCTATTTCATTATCTACCATTACTAGGTTTGTTTATATCTGTTTATATCTAGACAGGACTAGCAAACAAAGCTAAGGAAAATCAACAATGCCGCCACGCATATACTATACAATAGCGCATAATTTCCGATGCTCAAAATCAAAAGTGCACGAGTTCTCAAACACAACAAACTAGACAACAGATATGACTGCATGACTAGAGCACCTCGTGCCAAACCGCGGCTGCCGCCTGCCGCGCGCCGCGGTCTATGACTAGCACACCGCGCTCCACGCCGCGGCCGGCGCCCGCTGCCGCGCGCGCCGCGCGCTGTTATTCTTCATTGTTTCTGAATATTGTGCCAATGTTTATGCATGGCGTGTGGTGCGGGCTCGGGATGCAACATTTCCTAGGCTCCGCCCAGATGCCCAAGGTCGTTCGAGGCTATAATCACCTTAAGGTGTTAAAATCTTTACGAGAAACTATTCACGGAATGTATAAGTTTAGTAAAAATAAGTTCTTTACTACATAATATGTATGCTTAGAAACCTACTTAATTTTTATTTTATTTTTATTTTTATTTTATTAAATAGGACACCCAACACAGGTTTACACTAACACATTCAAAAAACAAAACAAAACAAGGTCTTAATCTTAGTGTTCCCGTAATTATAGGGTATCACAGCGTGAGCAAGAAATACAACAATTAACAGCTTATTACAGGGATACATAGTAAATTAAAGAATAAGAAATATAAAAATAGTTATTACATAATGTAAAACTTAGGTTATAACATTTTGTTGTGTTTATACCACAGATAAAATAATGTTTATGCTGATATTACCGTGACATTACCGAGTTTTTTTTTATACAACTTGTTATGACAGGTCAAGCAGACAGCCCACCTCATGTTAAGCGGTACCCTCTGCCTATGAACAGTGCATTACCTCATAGGTCACGTCCACCTAGGACGCACTGCACTCTATGTGGCATTGCACTGCGCCCGCCACCCTGAGACATAAAGATGAAAACTCTCATGTGCCTGTAATTTCACTGGCACCCATACCCTTCAAACTGGAACACAGTAATGCGAGCCCTACTGCTTTGCAGCAGAAATATGTATGGTGGTAGTACTTCCCCGGACGAACTCTTTCACAAAAAAGCTCTACTTCTTGGATGGGATACAATTCTTAAGGTACAAAGTAAACAAGTAATTAATTTTGTAAAAATTAAGAAACCCTCATCGCAATGAAACGGCTGAACCGATTTTGATCAAACATAGCTAGGAACACTCACGACAAATACACCTTTCAAACAAAAAAAAAACAAATCGGTTCATCCGTTCGGGAGCTACGATGCCACAGATAGACACACACACACACACACACACACACAGACACACACACAGACACAGACACACACACAGACACGTCAAACTTATAAACCCCGTCGTTTTTGCGTCGTGGCTTAAAAATACAACCAAAACCGTTAAGCTACCCAAAGCCCTGTTACTTGGCTTCAAAACTTTGATAGTTATTCAAATCTCTTGCAAAGTATGTTGTTGACTGCTCGTTATCGATTGTCAAGGTCGCTTTAATAGCTTGTTATGGCACTACCTTTAAATGTCAGAACGCTGCCTTTAATGATACCTCGGGCACAGAATATATACACCTCGGGCTCACATTTACATTACTATGATACCGAGCGTACCTATACTATGCACCTACCAATGCAAGATTTAATGGTTTTCTACGCAAAAACAACGGGGTCTTATAAGTTTGACGTGTCTCTGTGTGTGTGTGTGTATGTGTCTGCTGTGGCATCGTAGCTCCCGAACGGATGGACCAATTATGAGTTTGGTTTTTTTTGTTTGAAAGGTGAATTAGTCGGGAGTGTTCTTAGCTATGTTTGATCATAATCGGTTAAGCCGTTGTATTGAGTAGCAGGTTTTTTTAATTTTTACAAAATTAATTACTTGTTTGTTATCTAATTACTTACGTAACTTAAAATTTTATCTGTGATTACTTGTTTCTTCATATTTAACTAATCTATATTAATCTATCATTAATTCATTCATTCATTTATTATTATTTATCTATATTAAAATAAATATTAAGGAGGCTCCCATACAACAAAACGTGTTTTTTTTTGCCGTTTTTATAGATAATGGTACGGAATCCTTCGTGCGCGAGTCTGACTCACACATGGCTGGTTTTGTTGTGTTCCCGTGTATGCACAAAATCAGTAAACTCCCTTCAAAATACCGTCCGTCCGTCTGACTGACGAACCGCCTCCTATTTATGTTTGAGAACCATTGAGCCGGTACGATAATACGGAGTTGAGCGTTACACGAAGTGGAAAGACTAATAACCGGAAGCAACCACCTTGGATTTTGAGATAACTACACAAGATTTGTACATTTTGAGGACCGACAAAATCCACCATTTTGTTCACAGCTAGCGGACTATCAAGGAACTTTATTTCACAAAATAAATGACAAACTTACGATGTTTGAGAATTTAAATATTTGATACCGTGGTGTGTCCAGCCTAAGAATATACTCCCCGTCTCCTCCCGTGGATGTCGTAAAAGCCGATTAGGATTACCCGGACTTGTTGCTAAAATTAGTTGGTATGAGATCTGTCTTAGCTGCTAGCTTATAATGTGTTATTACTGGAAGAAAGCGTTAGCTGAGTCAGTCGCGGGAAGCAATGGCGGCGATGAGCTCACTACTCACCACGTCTATCTATATTCCACGACCAACCCACTGTGAAAAGAGGCCCTTTAAGGCTCTGCCTACCCCTTCGGGGAAAAAAGGAGTGTGTCTATATATGTTCGTATGTATTTTACAAGATTTGTACAGGTTGAGGACCGACAAAATCCACCATTTTGCTCACAGCTAGCGGACCCGTGAAGGATCTTTATCCCACTTGTAAATGTCAAAGTTACGATGTTAGAGAATGTTGATGTTAAGTTAAGGTCAAACCAACGCGATCAGCCCGCGTCCTCAGTGGCGTGCGCGGTAGCCATCAATGGTAAGACAATGGATCGCCACCGTGCACCCACCGCGGACGTGGGCTGAACGCGTCGGTATGATCTTAGCCTTTCTCAATCACGCTGAAACGGCTGAACATATTTCCATAAAACGGTACACAGATTGAGACAGTTGTATGACCTGGATTGAGTTATAGCTTAGGCTACCTTTTATCTTGGTAAAACATTAGCGAAACCACGGGTGGACTTTAGTATATAATAATCAAAACACAGATTTAAATTAGATATTTTACTTAGTTAGTTTTTGCTGGGACTACTGTTAGGCAAAGGTCCCTTCTCCCAAAATCCCAATCTCCATTCATCCCGGTTTTTGGCGGTCCCCACCTCTCTTTCTCGTAAGCCAATTGTCGAATCGATAGACAAATTAAAGGTTAAGGATGTTTTTGAAGATAAAATTATAATAAGTTTTATACCAATTTTATAAATTTAGTGATTGTAACCGTGTGCTGATCAAAATGAACCTAAACACGGCCAGTCTACTATTATCCATCGAGGAGTTCCGTTGTCCACCTTCCGTCTCCATCATCAGATCAGCTTGCTGTTACCATCATATTGCATTGTCATTGGAACTTGACAGATATGCCAAATTTTAGCTCAATCGGTTGAGGATAACTGCTTTAAAATTCAGTTGCAAGATTCCATCCCGACAAACATACATTCCGTTGTCCACCTTCCGTCTCCATCATCAGATCAGCTCGTTGTCATCATAATACTGCATTGTCATCGGAACTTGACAGGTATACCAAATTTTAGCTCAATCGGTTGAGGATAACTGCTTTAAAATTCAGTTGCAAGATTCCACCCCGACAAACATACATTCCGTTGTCCACCTTCCGTCTCCATCATCAGATCAGCTTTCTGTCACCATAATATTGCATTGTCATCGGAACTTGACAGGTATGCCAAATTTCAGCTCAATCGGTTGAGGATAACTGCTTTGAAATTCAGTTGCAAGATTCCACCCGGACAAACATTGCCAGTTAATATAAAGCTTGTAAAAAAAAAAACGTGACATGCATGCCTTTGTAACAGTCTATCTGTCGAGTCTTGGTGGTGATACGATCTTTGTCTACCTGAATACGCTGAAAACCTTTAAAAGATTCTGTAAATTCTGATTCCATTGTAAAGTTACATCTACATTCATCCCTTTTCGAAAGATAAAATTCCTTTTCTGCAGTAAATTGCTAAAGAAATCCTTCTGAATTGAATCTTATTCAAAACTATCGCGTTCGCCATCAACAATCCGAAGAACTTGAATTGCATTCAAAATGTTGAAGAAACTTTATTTGCCGTATCAATTTACACTGTGAAATCAGCTTACTGGAGTTTTCAGACGAACATATTTGGATAAACCCATCTAATATCAACCTTATCGTTGTACACGTAAGGTTTGTTTTAGTTCGAGTGGTTTTCGAAGACAATGAACCAAGTCTTACATACTAACAAAATACGTCCTATATAATATTCTGTGACAAAACATTTGTTGGTACTTTGTTTTCAAGAAGCAGCTGTTTTGTTTCATCATAATTTTAGGAGAGTTTGTAAAGTTTATGATTACCTGCGTTGTTATTGTTATAGTAGATTATACACTGAGGGGATAAAGCCGTGTCTTAAGTCACGGGCGGCATTATTGAACCCTGAACGTAACGAGAGACTCTAGAGTTAACCTCGCTTCGCTCTGGAAGAGTCCTGAGTGAAGTGAAGGGTTCAAGCTGCCCAAGACGAAGACAGGCTTTATCCCAGAGGAGCATACCTTTCACACCATGCATAGTGTTCCAAAGTCAAGATACAATTTATGCTTCCTAATGCTACATTTATACGAGCTTAGTACTTGCCATTAGTACTAATCTTTTAGTATTTTAACCTGCTTCGTGACAAGTGAGAAGTAGCCATTTACACTAGGGTATTAGCAGAAAGGTATTACAGACCGTTCACCGTAAGATGCCCCTGTCACCGTTGGCACTATTCTTAAGGCAGGGGACTTCTTACGGTGAACGGTCTGTAGTTACGAGTACAAGAAATCCGTTCGAAATGTCATCAAGAAACACTTAAATAAATAAATAATGCTGAGCAGTTCACACAACATTATCCAGCCCCAAGCCAAGCAGAGCTTGTGTTATTGTTACTAAATAAGTGATATACTTAATACAATACAGTACATAGATAGATATAATTTTCACTATAAACGGGATATTTACCATGATTTTTGAGTTTTATATGTTCCCAATATTTCGGCACAGTTGCATGCGCCATGATCACGGCAGAAATAACTAAAGAGATTACTAAGTACAGAAACTTCAATAGAGAAGATGGTTTTCAATTATCTGGAGTATGGAAGCCTGTGGTGAGAATGTATAAGAATCAAAAAAGTGTGGTACCTGCTACGCGTCCGGACACCGTTAGTGTTGTTTGTCGAGTTGGTGTGAATTGTGACAATGAAACCGATGGTAGTGGTATCGTTCGTAATAAAAGAGTGAGAAAGAGGGTAAATCGATATATCTGCCAATAACATCTACTCGCAAAGACTTTAGTTAGTTCTCCCGTGATCATGGCGCATGCAACTGTGCCGAAATATTGGGAACATATAAAACTCAAAAATCATGGTAAATATCCCGTTTCTAGTGAAAATTATGTACATAACCATGATAGTTTCAAAAGTTATATAGATAGATATTTTTTTATTATACGTAGAAAATATCCAAAACACCCTGAACAATTATCGGCAGATCGTACAAATATTTATTCCGAGGCGGGAATCGAAACCGCAACCTCCTGCGTCGCATGCGAACGTTCGCCCGCCGCGCCACAGAGGTCGTCAACTTGTCGTGACTGTTTACAGCAAGTATTAAAGCTTAGAAAGTTTCGTTGGTTAGTCTACTTGTGGCTTAGTAAATAGGATCAGCTTATATTTACTTACCGTGGCAGTTTCATCATCATCGTAAGCCGTTAGACCGTATACTCATAAATCCCCTACCTGTCTGGCCCCACTGGGGGACGTTGGGAGAAAAAAGCGCCAACGTACCCCGCTCATGACGTTTTTTTTTTTTTATACTACTATGATGACGGAACAAGCAAGAGGCTGTAACGCCCCCCCCCCCCCCCTACTTTTACTTTAGCCTACTTTACCTAATATACCGCGCGCACTCACCGACTTCCTACTTTACTCAGTGAAGTTTACGATAACTTTAATCTTACCTACTTCTTTAAATCACTATAAATTGGCCATGTGATCGTCTAGATATATCCCTACGTTGTGTATTGTAATAACTCAAATTCCTTTTTTGTTAATATTGTCGAGTCTTAACGTATCCTAACCACATAAAATATCCTACCTTTTTCCTTAATCCACGTCTTTAGTTGTTACTAATTCTGAATGAAAAGATACCTACTTAAATTTTATTTTACTACTGTACACTTCGGAACAATTAACTAAAAGTTTACTTCAGGATTTTATTTCCTCTATAGTTTGTTATTCCTTTGATAAAAGGATAAGCCGCAATTAAAGTTTTTAGTAATGTTTCGAACTTTCTGATTTTGTAATATCTGAAGTTTATTAATTTTAACTCCAAGTTTTTAATACCGTCACGTTTGTCTTATGATAACTCAAGATACTTATTGCGTGACAGATTTGCATTTGTAATACATCCATTAGGGAAATGACAAGAAATTACTTGTATAAATTATTTGCTTCTTAGATAGGATTTTTAAGTTATTTCTTTAACTGTTTGGAAGGATGAACCATAATTGATAAGGGTTGCATCCAGGGATAAGCTACTTTGGAGAACAGCCCCGGCCTCGCTGCCCACGGTGGATTTCTACCATTGCTTTTTGGTCAAACCTCCCTCGCTTGGACATAGGTAGATTACCTAATATTGTCCGGGAATTTTATCCAAATGATATTCTAATGCAAATCAATTCATTTTACTTTATTACAAAGAATTTTAGAGGACCGCGAAACTATTTCCGTCGGGAGTAAGTCTGTTAGTCATTCTCAATCATTTCAGAGAATTTACATGTAATCAATAATGCAAAACCAAACACATTCATCCTTCACCTTAGGTTAACTTTGGGATTTATCTAGGCTTCCTAAAGCTCAGAAAAATCCCTACTTGATTCATACTCCTACTTACGAATAATTCTAAAATTCTCTGTAGAATAAATAGAATTCCTAGTTGGATTATCCAGGTAGGAATAATCACTTGTGAAAACTCTAGACTATATTTAAATGAATTTTTCCTTCCACGAACGATAATTCTCAATTACAAGATTCTCTTTTTTATCTAGTATTTTAATACGTTTGAATAATATTTTGCCCGATCCTTTATGAAAGAATAATAGAAAACTAAATTAAATCTCCGATTAAATTTTAGAAAATGCCAATTTGTAAGATTGGTCTACGTACGCACTAATACAATACCTACATAAGTGTGCCTGATTACCTGGCTAAATTGGGTGTGTGTAATTCAAACTTTGAGAAGACGATCTCATCTTGTTTTAAATGTGCAAGTTAATTGTGTGTGTCTTCTGACGATGTGCAAGGCCAGAATATCTAGATTGAACTATTAGGGTTAGGAAGCCTGTCGCTGTGTAACCTAAAACGACAGACGGAGCCTAGAGGTCAGGAATAAGGTTTATAGGAGGGATAAGACTCACTTGACTATCGGGCTCAATAGTCACTCTTTCGAGGGTGAAAGGTGTCCTGACCAGTGAGAATCGGAATCTGAAAACATTAAAATAGAAGATAATCAATAGACTACGACAGTCTAACAACTATCTTCCTTCGAAGAACGTTCACTTTTTCACTAGCTAAACACTTTATCCCAATTGACTTTGAATATTTAAGAACACTTGAAAAACATCTCCAAAAAGAAACTGGTTAATTTTTCTTATTTTGGGCGGATTTTCCAATTATTTTTATATTTCACAAAATTTAATCTTTTACTAAATTATATTTAATTTCACTTATTATGGACTATTCTACTTTCTAGAATCAATCCTAATATTTCAAAGTATAAATTTCTAGCTTTTAAACGAGCTTTAAAATCACTTCGTAATTAATTACACAATTTAATATTTTACCCCCGAGCTACTGTACAACGTGTTGCTTATACTGAAAACGCCCAGGACTGATCCATCTCATGACCGGACTTCCTTATTTAAACCACCATCCAAGAGGTGAAGGGTTTTTTTTTTTGTAAAACGAAACAGTAGTTTTATTTAGGTCAGAGGGGAGCGGATTGCGAGGGAATTATGCGTTATTTATATAAAATATTCCGCTTAATTCTGAACCTTATTCATACGACTTCTAAACAGGAATTTGTGTGCTCCTTCAAAATATTCTGAAAAACGTTTGTTTATCATTCACACAGACCAACTCTTTGAAAAACGACAGAAGAAACCCTCTATTGTTTTCGACCTCATTATTCAAGTATCGCTCGATTTATTCGATAAAATATATTATAATTTTATTTGAGTATTTGTGAGATATTAATGAAACTAGTAAGGGTGGTTCGTTACAAGGCCCACCTGATGTTAAGCGGTAACCTTTGCCTATGAACAGTGCATTACTTCATAGGTCACGTCCACCTAGGACGCACCCTTTGTGGCATTGCACTGCGCCCGCCACCCTGAGACATAAAGATGAAAAGTCTCATGTGCCTGTAATTTCACCGGCACCCTTAACCTTCAAACCGTAACACAGCAATGCGAGCACTACTGCTTTGCGGCAGAAATAGGTATGGTGGTTGTTCCACTCCTCGAGCTGACAAGCCCTCGTGGGGGGCTGCGAGGAGGGTGTAGGCCGTGATACACAGCGCCTAAACCACTCAAACTACGCCTCCAGTGAGGCCAACAACGGTCCAAATCTCTCACTAGATGAGGCGGATACGCTCTGATTCCAATTATTTTTCCAAATTCGAGATCCAACACGCAAATTATTTCGCGATCCATCACAAGATGAATCGTATACTTTTTTTTCTTACCAAAAACTCATAGAGAGTGTATCTGTCAAAGTCAAAAACCACAGAGAACAAATCTCTCGGTTCCATAGTTATACGGAGGCGAGCTCCATGGAATTTGACTCGAAATCAAACAGTGGTAGTTCTTCCCCGGATGAACTCTTTCACAAAAAAGCTCTACTACTACTACAACGTGCAGAAATATCATATTTACACAGTAGAACTTTTTTTTCTGTTTTTAAGTTTTCTTTATGATGATCACTGAACACGATTCTGCTGTCAGAATTGAAAACAGTTGCCGAGATTTTGAAGTTTTTTTTTTGTTTCTTTGTTGTTCGATTGCTTTCAAAATCGATATCTGAAATTCCCTGTTTACATAAAGCCAAACCGTGTTTGTTGCCTGATTATTCTAATTTTGGTCGCGTTGGAACGGGAGTAAATTTATTTTATGAGATGATTCAAATGAGTGTACTACTGAATTTCGACAGTTCGTTTTTTCGACAATGATCCATGTGATTTCAATGAATAAAATACTTTGACTTTTTATAAATGGGACGAACTAAGCATTAGTTACTGAGCTCGTGTAAATATAGCATCTCGAAAATTTTACATCCAAGAATATCAGGTATATTTTTTAGAAAAGTTTCCGCGTTATTTTTCATCACAGTTTATTGAAATAATTGGAAAAGACTTTCAAAAACGGAAATTAAAAACGAACGAAAAGTCGTTTTTAATCAAATAATTTCTTAATCTAGGTAAGTGAGCCAGTAAAATAAGAAGGCTGCGTCCCCAGTAGGCAAACTGTTCGCCGCCGACTGAGTTAGCGGCATATCGGTTTAGTACGCCCTTCCATATTGAAATGGAGTGTTCACAGTTTGCTATTTTGCGCTCAATCTACGCAGCAAACTGTGAACACTTCATTTCAAATATATGGAAGGACGCTTCAACCAAAACCAAAAGTATTTGATCGAAGGAAGAGCGTACTAAACCAATACGCTAACTCAGTCGGCGGCAAACTTTTTGCCTACTGGGGACGCAGCCTAAAAGTGCGATTCCAACGCAAAGTTTAATGTTTGATCTGGGAGAATTAAACAAAACCACATTCCCTGACCGTATTTAGATTCTTCAGTAGCTATTAGGCATCACTGAGAATGACAATAGCCCTCCAGAGGGTCTGCGACGCCAAAAAACTTTGTTCTATGGCTTTTGAAAATCATTTCCATAATCTCTACCCATTGGGGTTCTATAATAACGGTACTTATGTTAAAACTTTAGCTAATTACGTGTAGGAAAGGACCCTTATAGCATTGCAGGCCTCCGTTCGGCATGTTTATTGGAGCACTATCTCCCCGCGATTCAATTCAGGCCGACAGAGCTCTCGGTGATAGCATAGACTAACTAACTGTGTTTAGTTAGTCTATCTATGGTGATAGCCAGTTTTTAGGGTTCCGTACCCAAAGGGTAAAACGGGACCCTACTACTAAGACTCCGCTGTCTGTCTATCTGTCCGTCTGTCACCGGGCTGTATCTCATGAACCGTAATAGTTAGACAGTTGAAATTTTCACAGATGATGTATTTCTGTTGCCGCTATAACAACAAATACTAAAAAACAGAATAAAAAAATGTTTTAGGGGGTTCCTATAGAAAAAACGTGTTTTTTTTGCCGTTTTATAGATAATGGTGTCACCAGGCTGTGTATCTCATGAAACGTGATAGTTAGACAGTTGAAATTTTCACAGATGATGTATTTCTGTTGCCGCTTTATCAAAAAATACGAAAAAAATGATTAAAATAAATACTTAATGGGGCTCCCATGCAACAAACGTGATAAGCGTGCAATAAGCGCCCATACAAATTATGTATTAATGAAGAGTTCCCGTTTCCTACAGATCCAGAGTCCATTAGGGATTAATTTAAATAAAAAATTATGAATATTACGAAAGCTCTCTAATGCTCAGTCTACAGCGTCACAGTGTCGTTATCTCCATTCACCGACCATCACCGTCGCAGCGGAACAAAGGCCCTAGCGGAGACATTTCAAATAATAGACACCACTTATAGTTAGTTAGTCTACCTTACCTGACTGTAATTTCCAACTGTGAACGCTCATTCACTATCACTTGGTCACGTAGATTTGTGTAAGTTTACGAATCTGTTTTAGAAGACGTGGGAAGTGGTATGAATAATATTCGCACCGGCACACTGCGAGTTAGGTAAATGAACCAGAGTCGTGCAATTTTGAAAGTTATCTTCTACTATATAAAAATAAGTCGGGTTTTCCTTCCTGACGCTATAACTCCAGAACGCACGAACCGATTTGGATGAAAATTAGTGGGGAGGTAGCTTAGAACCAGGAGATTGTCTTAAGAGGGAGGGGTTCACCGGGTGCTACCCGTGCGATGCCGGGGCGAGTCGCTAGTTACCAATAAAAACAGGTCCGTTCACGTTATTTCGTACGCCAGGATCCTTGCTTGTATTGGCCTTACACTCGGAGGATTACGCATTATAGTTTACGGCTCAATTTAAAGTGGTGTATGCAGCAAAATTACCAATCTTAGATTAGATTTTTAACTGACTAAATCAAGTACAATATTCAAATTATAAATATGCATGGATGCTACATTATAATTCCGAGGGATTATACCAGAAACAAGATAGGACAAAAATTTCTCTATAGAAAAAAAACCTAAGTTACCTACGTCTGTTTTTTGCATAGATTCGATTGTTTATTAAATGGTGCATATTATTGGGTAAAAAAAAACAAAGCCAAAAAGATTTACTGTGGGGTTTTTGTAAAATTATCTATATTTTAGGAGATATTCAATAAAAACTGCTTTTTCAAGCGGCGCGAGGCGTTGTTTTTTGTATGAAGATTTCTACCTGGGGTTGGCGCTGTCTTAAACTCTGCGGATTAAGCACTATAATTTACGGCTCAATTTAAGTAATTCCTCAATCCAGACGTACGAAATAACGTTTTGATTTTGTGTTGGTAATAACGTTCAAAATAAGCGAGATTGGGGCCCAGATATTGAACCACGTCTCGTGTCGAACCCCACATTGTAGGGTTCTGAAGTCACGTCACAGTCCCTCCATAACTATTCATAACACCGTCCTTTATCGTTCTCGTCAATTCCAGTCCATCCCAAGGTTGTCTGGAAGAAGATGGGTCTCAGCGATCTTACTTCCGTACTTATTTTTCGTATTTTTTTGAAAGGTGTGTTTTTTGGTGTGGTTTGCAATAAAGTGTTATCTATCTATCTATCTGTAACTCGAATATACTATTCACATTTTTTTGACGATCGATGACGTTAGTTCAACGGAAGTTCAACGGAAGTTCAACGGAAGTTCGACGGAAGTTCCACGGGTAAAGTTTACTCAACTCAAGATTAGATGTCGCCTTTATAATACATTAGAACGCACGAGTTGTGCTTAAGATTCATTTTATTGTGTTTTTTAAAGTTATAACGTGTAATTTTGGTGGCATTTTAACCGGTGTAACATATTTATAGAGCACATGTGTTGGTTAGATACATAGTATACCGTGATAGTGTAGTGTCTTTTCGAAATGATGGATTTTGTTCCCCGAAACTGAAATATCTGACTAGAAATATCTCGAGAAAAAAAAAACTATGTAAAAATGGCGAATGACATATCTCGATTGAAAAATATCGAATGATTAATCTCGATTGAAACATTTCGAATAATGAATCTCGATTGAAAAATTTCGAATGATAAATCTCGATTTTTAAATTTCGAATGATAAATCTCGATTGAAAATTATTAGTCAAAAATCTAACATGAAGAGTCGTAACGCTACGTTTGATAACTAACTTGATAAAACAACAAATAATAATAATAATAACAATATAATTATGATTATGTAGGAATTGATATTGCAAATTGCCATGTTAGCTGTCGAGGGAAGGAGCGACATCAGTCTATGCGGCTTTATCTTTTATATAGTCATCTATAGAGAGTGAAACAACTCTTCCAGCTAACTAAAACAATCTGAACGTTAAGTAAATTGACCATGAACTTTAAAACTAAATTGCGGGGTCATAATATGTCTTATACTGCTATGAAGGGTTCGATATGCAGCAACCTTCAGGGAACCTTGAGTGCCGGCGGTCAGGCGATGGAGAAACGCTGTTATATGTTAGCTAACCGGCTTTTATAGATTTTCCGGCTTTTTGTTTTAATTAGCAAATTTTATAAACCTACCTAATTAAAATCCCCGACAATTTCCAGTGTTTCATTAAAATTGGAAAAAGGAACACATGAACACAGGAAATAGATTGAATATTATTTATTGCACAAGACAAAAAAACAGTACGTACATAGACGAACTTAATGTTAATTAGCATTTTCTTCCAGCGAACCTTTGTGTAATGTAGAGTGGGTGGTAGTGCTATTGTCAATCATTATACGTCGAGATTAAATGATTAACGTAATTTAACTAAATACCTACTCTAAATAACTAGATAATTATATCAATACCTAACATCTTATAATACATAAAAATAATTCAATAAATAACATTTATAAGCTTGCACTTATAGCCGCACATCGGTGTCTAGCGCGCCCTACATTATATGCGTGCTAGACACTGATCTGCGTGTATCTTTTTCCCGAAGGTAATTATTCTATTCACGGCTAGTGGTTGCCACAGGAAAAAATAAAACGCGCTATCAGCTGTCATTCCTTGCAACTGTCAACCAAAAGCATTTTTGCGAGCTGATGATCCTGGAACAGAAATAGCTGCACCAATTTTCACCAAACATAACTAAGAAACATCACGCAAACACCAGCTTTTATAGATCACATCCCTTAGTCGACATTTACGACATCCACAGGCAGAGATGGAGGGGTCTATTCCTAGGCTTGGCACACTAAAGATTTTATACATATTGGTTTATGTAATTAAGTTTTTGTTGAAAATACATTTTTCAATAAATGCTTTCATAAATTAGTGATCGGAATCGTGTGCTGATAAAAATGAGCCTAAACACGGCCAGTCTACTATTATCTATCGAGGAATTCCGTTGTCCACCTTCCGTCTCTATCATCAGATCAGCTCGCTGTCACCATAATTGTATTGTTATCGGATTCGGAACTTGACAGGTATGCCAAATTTCATCTCAATCGGTTGAGGGTAACTGCTTCAAGATTCAGTTGCAAGATTTGACCCGAATACATACATTTTAGTAGTAGTAGAGCTTTTTTGTGAAAGGGTTCGTCCGGGGAAGTACTACCACCATACCTATTTCTGCCGCAAAGCAGTAGTGCTCGCATTGCTGTGTTCCTGTTTGAAGGGTAAGGGTGCCGGTGAAATTACAGGCACATGAGGTTTTTCATCTTTATGTCTCAGGGTGGCGGGCGCAGTGCAATGCCACATAGGGCGCGTCTTAGGTGGACGTGACCTATGAGGTAATGCACTGTTCATAGGCAGAGGTTACCGCTTAACATCAGGTGGGCCATCAGCTTGTTCCGTCATTCAAGTAGTATAAAAAAAAAAAAAAACATTGCATGTTAAATAAATGCTCCATCGTTCAGCACTAGAGTATTGATTAGTTTTGATTGGTGGAGACGTGCAGTATGATTGACTCAAGAACCGTCAGAATACGGAAATCAATTACGGAGCCGCTGATTTTAGGGCAATACAGGTTAAAGGAATAGGCATTTATATGCCATTTCCTTATATGCTTATGCATATTATTTGAAAACAACAAAGAAATTTTCAGAAAACAAACAAAACATTTTTATTTTTATTTTATTTTTATTATTAATGAAAAACAAACAACTACGTTATTAGGTACAATCAGTAATACATAAATGTAATTATATAAGACATAAATAATGTTAGTCCACAACGTTCTCCACGTGACGTTTGTTTTAAACATGATTACAAAAAGATGCAGCTAATGATTTATTAATGATTAATTATATGTCAAAAAATTTAAGACTTGAAAATAGTGAAATTCCATTTAAGGTTACGCCAACCGCAGGCAGAAATATTAACACAAAAAAAAACGCCTCGCCGCGTACGAAAAAGCAGTTTATATTGAATATTTAGTAAAATGTAAATAATTTTACAAAACCCCAAAAGTAAGCCCTCGTCTTTCTTATATTGATTTTATTTATCTAGTTTTTTACCCAATAATATGCTCCGCTTTAATAAACAATTGAATCTAGCAAAAAAATTTAGTTAACTTTGGGTTTTTCTAGCGAGAAAATATTGTCCTATTGTGTTTCTGAATTCTGGTAATGGTCAGATATAGTTAAAACTAATATGTATATACGGGCCTCAGTTTAAACCGAGATGTATATACGGGCCTCAGTTTAAACTGAGATGTATATACGGGCCTTCGTTTAAACTGAGGTGTATATACAGGCCTCAGTTTAAACTGAGATGTATATACGGGCCTTCGTTTAAACTGAGGTGTATATACAGGCCTCAGTTTAAACTGAGATGTATATACGGGCCTTCGTTTAAACTGAGGTGTATATACAGGCCTCAGTTTAAACTGAGATGTATATACGGGCCTAAGTTTAAACTGAGATGTATATACGGGCCTCAGTTTAAACTGAGATGTATATACGGGCCTCAGTTTAAACTTAGATGTATATACAGGCCTCAGTTTAAACCATTTCCGTCCATTGACTGAAAATCATGATATTGATATTTAGGGCCTAAGTACTATTTATAATTAATAATAATTGTTATGAAACCCACAGTAAAAAGACGCCTATTGACGCACTGCCTGGGTAGGCAGTGCGTCAATAGGCGTCTTTTTACTGTGGGTTTCATAACAAGCGTCATGATCTGAAAATGTTTGTCACACCACCCTGGCCTGTAGTCCGGTCATTTTAGACATAAAAATAGTGATCAAATAAAGAAAATTCCGACAGAGCCGAATCTTCGTAGAGACCTTAGGTTTACCACAAGGAATAAAGTCTCAAAAGTCCCCATCAGTCCCATGTGAGCTTAGGGACTTATTCGGGGTCCAAGGTCAAAATTTTAGGTTTTTTGGATTTTTCTCGAAAACGGTAAGTTTTATCGAAAAAGTACCTCAGAACAATTTGATAATTTGTAGATCTTAAAATTCTCTTTAAAAATGGTCTTCATGATTTTTTCTCTAAGACCCACTATTTCCCAGATATTGCGCTTGTAAGAATCATGTTCTACATAGTATGCACACATATGCCACGTATATACATATTTAGGTACTCAAGCAAGCAAAAATGCCTACTCGTGTCTCTTTTATGTAAACATTATACTATTCTAAGAAAATTTACTCTAAAATGACCGCCGGTCCCTTACCGAATCCCCTCTACTTGAATAACATCTGGCCTTGAAAAACATCTGCCTATTCTTTTGTCCATGTGGTGTCGTTCACGTATACCTGCTTCTTTTTGTGTTGAACGAGCAGTTCGAGTACGTATTTATTACAAGCGTTTACTATTGAAGTTAGTGATGATTAATATTTAAAAAAAAATGTCACAATTTTGCTTTATTTGTACTAAACTTTTGACTGAAGATGAAACTGTTGTGGTCAGTCGTGGAATGCCAACTTTAATCGATGCAAGTGTCGCGAGAAGTGATGAATTTGCTGATTATTTAAGAAGCCAAAAGTCCGTTACAATTCACGTGGATTGCAGAAAATCATACACCCGGAAATAGAATAGGCAGATGTTTTTCAAGGCCAGATGTTATTCAAGTAGAGGGGATTCGGTAAGGGACCGGCGGTCATTTTAGAGTAAATTTTCTTAGAATAGTATAATGTATGCATAAAAGAGACACGAGTAGGCATTTTTGCTTGCATGAGTACCTAAATATGTATATACGTGGCATATGTGTGCATACTATGTAGAACATGATTCTTACAAGCGCAATATCTGGGAAATAGTGGGTCTTAGAGAAAAAATCATAGGGACCATTTTTATAGAGAATTTTAAGATCTACAAATTGCTCTGAGGTACTTTTTCGATAAACTTACCGTTTTCGAGAAAAATCCAAAAAACCTAAAATTTTGACCTTGGGCCCCGAATAAGTCCCTAAGCTCACATGGGACTGATGGGGACTTTTGACACTTTATTCCTTGTGGTAAACCTAAGGTCTCTACGAAGATTTGGCTGTGTCGGAATTTTCTTTATTTCAATTGTCTAATATGACCGGACTACTGGATATTGTGACACCATGTTATTCATAAATTTAAAATTCAAATTCAAATTAATTTTAATCATTGAAATCAAACAGGTAATTTTGAATCATCTTGTTTTAGGTAAGTACTTTGTTTTAGAACAAAGTACTTACCTAAAAAAAGATGATCGAAGCGTTAGCGCTTCGATAAAAGATGTAGTTCTGTAATCGCAGTTCTAACGCAACCAGTTTTTGTAGTAGTAGAGCTTTTTTGTGAAAGAGTTCGTCCGGGAAAGTACTATACCACCTTACCTTTTTCTGCCGCAAAGCAGTTTTGCCACAGAATAAATAATACTACAAGTATTGCTCGCATTGCTGTGTTCCGGTTTGAAGGGTATATATTCCGGTGAAATTACAGGCACATGAGACTTTTCATCTTTATGTCTCAGGGTGGCGGGCACAGTACAATGCCGCATAGGTCGCGCCCTAGGTGGACGTGACCTGTGGGATAATGCACTGTTAATAGGCAGAGGGTACCGCTTAACATCAAGTGGGCCATCCGCTTGTTTCGTCATTCTAAGTTGAATAAAAAAAAACAGTCCTAGACAAATCTAGATAAATAAATAATAATAATAAAATAATAAATAATGCTGGACAGTTCACACAGCATTATCTAGCCCCAAGCTAAGCAGAGCTTGTGTTATGGGTACTAGATAGAAAGATAATAAACAGGGAAATAAATAGATAAGAAACAGGGCTTTGTTTTTTAACATCCTTTTTACTACTAGGGGAGAAGCGTCCGCATGGTACCTCGAGAACAAGTAATGAATTTTGAAAAAAAACAAAAACACTCAATTCAATGAAACGGCTGAACCAATTTTGATCAAACATAGCTAAGAACAATCCCGACTAATTCACCTTTAAAAAAAAAAAAAACCGGTTCATCTGTTTGGAAGCTACGATGCCACAGACAAACACACACACACACACACACACACACAGACACGTAAAACTTATAACATCCCGTCGTTTTTGCGTCGGGTGTTAATAAAGAGAAGCTGATACCCTCGACTCAGGGAATCTTAATGTGCAATCATGAATCAATGTGACTGATCTATCTGTCTTCAAACGTGTTTTTCTAACCATTGGGAGTTGGTTCAATAACTCATTTTTGTTCTTACTTTATATTGGTACAATTCGCTCTATTCTTAACATTTGAATTATTTAAGTACTTAAGACAAACTAGTTTTTCTAATTCTTATGCGAAAATATATGTACTTAATAGTAATTAGTAGTGAATACTGGGTTTTAGGTATGTTATATACATACATACATAAACTCACCCCTGTTTCCCGGAGGGATAGGCACAGACTACAGGTGTCCACTTGCTATGATCCTGACATACCTCTTTTGCCTCAATAACTCTCATCGTATTCTTTAAACATGCGCGTAGGTTATGGGTACTCTTGACCTGGCCTTTTTCCAGAACGTCTCCGATCTGGTCTGAATATGCTGACTGTGGTCTTCCCCTTCCCACTGTCCTATTCACGCTCGTCTAAGGTACCCGTTTTTTTTATGTTCACACACGGACAGTTCCTAATTTCACGTTTCGTCAATCTACTATCGTCCATCTTATATAAAAAAGGCTTTGTCCTGACTGACCGAGGTCCAACGCACAGCCTAAACCGCTGGTCGTAGAGACTTGAAATTTGGAGGGTGTGTTTGCCTCAATGCGTAGGGGTGTACTAAGAAAGGAATTTTGAAAATTCGTATGCTAAGGGGTTCAAAATGGGGTTCCAACGTAAAACAAAAATGCTCTGTATTTCGGAAACCGTTAGTAGTAGAACCATGAAATTTTACAAGGAGATTTGTCAAATAAAATTAACAAACACGTGTTTCAGCGATACCTGAAATTTTCCTGAAAAACGGCAGGGGAACGTTTTCTTTGTAAAAAAATAAAAAAACTTTAGTTTTTACAACGCAAGGCCTAAACCCCTAATCGTAGAGACTTGAAATTTGGAGAGTGTTGTCCTTGTAGGGTGTAAAGGTGTACTTAAAAGGAATTTGGAAATTTCGCTCCCTTAGGGGTCCATAAAGGGCTTTTAATTTATACACTTTGCGTTTTGCATCGCACCGCCTAAACCGCTGGATTGTGCTAGATACACAAAATTTGGAGGATGTATTAATTTTTAGGTGTAGCGGTGTACTAAGAAAGGATTTTGGAAAATTCACCCTGTAAGGGGTCCAAACCGGCTTTTAATGTAAAACTAAAATGCTTCGTATTTTTGAAACCGTTGGTAGTAGATACTTGAAAATTCACAGGTAGATTTCTAATATAAAAATAGCAAAAATATGTTTCAGTAGTACCTGAAATTTTGATGAAAAAAGGCACGGGAACGTTTTCTTTGTAAATAAATAAACTTTACGTTTTAGCCAGATTTCAGCGTATTTTGACGATTTAAAAGTTAGTTTCACAGTGTTAGTCATTGTGATCAAAATATTTTCAGGACATCAAGGTTCAAATGTGACCCCTAAATTGAAAAACTTGAGTATGGTGTCGTTTCAAAGGTCGTTTCACGGTGTCGTTGTTGAGATTCAAATATTTTCAGGAAATCAAGGATAAAATGTGACCCCTAAATTGAAAAACTTGAGTGTGGTGTCGTTCCAAAAGTAGTTTCACGGGGTGGTTGTTGATGTTTAAGTTGCTGTCTGCACGCCGCGCCGGGGATATTTTTAAACAACGCGCAGACGAAGTCGCGCGCGGGTCATCTAGTCCTTTCTAAATGCCCAAACCATCTAAGCATACCTTTCTCAATCTTTGTCACTTCGTCTTCTTTAATTTCATAGTCTTTAGGTGTGTTATGTTCTTCAAAACACATATAATATATGTACCAATGTTTGTATTTATTAATACTCGTACGTTACATAGGGTGGTGTGAACAAAGGCAGCGTGGCACGGAGCGGCTGCCTCATTCAGCCAGCATAAAGCCCTTTTCGCTCACTCCGGCATTACGGGCAGTCTAGAACGGAAATCATGAATATTTCATGCGGGTAGTTCTAGGTCTTTGCATGAATTGCAATTCAGAAATGCAGAATTCAATGCAGAAATTGCTAATAGTGTTTTAGATACAACAATGTGTAAAGCCCCGGAAAAGCTTTCAAAGTTTTTATAAATTAGTTGCTTATAAGACACAAGGAATAATTAATTTATTAGTAAATACAAATTTACAGGTCAGAACACCAACAAGAAATTTCAACAAGATTCTTGTAGTGGTTCAAAAATATGTTTCAGTAGTACCTGAAATTTTGCTGAAAAAAGGCTCGGGAACGTTTTCTTTGTAAATAAATAAACTTTACGTTTTAGCCAGATTTCAGCGTATTTTGACGATTTAAAAGTTAGTTTCACTGTGTTAGTCATTGTGATCAAAATATTTTCAGGACCTCAATGTTCATATGTGACCCCTAAATTGAAAAACTTGAGTATGGTGTCGTTTAAAAGGTCGTTTCACGGTGTCGTTGTTGAGATTCAAATATTTTCAGGAAATCAAGGATAAAATGTGACCCCTAAATTGAAAAATTTGAGTGTGGTATCGTTTCAAAAGTAGTTTCACGGGGTGGTTGTTGATGTTTAAGTTGTTGTCTGCACGCCGCGCCGGGGATATTTTTAAACAACGCGCAGACGAAGTCGCGCGCGGGTCATCTAGTCCTTTCTAAATGCCCAAACCATCTAAGCATACCTTTCTCAATCTTTGTCACTTCGTCTTCTTTAATTTCATAGTCTTTAGGTGTGTTATGTTCTTCAAAACACATATAATATATGTACCAATGTTTGTATTTATTAATACTCGTACGTTACATAGGGTGGTGTGAACAAAGGCAGCGTGGCACGGAGCGGCTGCCTCATTCAGCCAGCATAAAGCCCTTTTCGCTCACTCCGGCATTACGGGCAGTCTAGAACGGAAATCATGAATATTTCATGCGGGTAGTTCTAGGTCTTTGCATGAATTGCAATTCAGAAATGCAGAATTCAATGCAGAAATTGCTAATAGTGTTTTAGATACAACAATGTGTAAAGCCCCGGAAAAGCTTTCAAAGTTTTTATAAATTAGTTGCTTATAAGACACAAGGAATAATTAATTTATTAGTAAATACAAATTTACAGGTCAGAACACCAACAAGAAATTTCAACAAGATTCTTGTAGTGGTTCAAAAATATGTTTCAGTAGTACCTGAAATTTTGCTGAAAAAAGGCTCGGGAACGTTTTCTTTGTAAATAAATAAACTTTACGTTTTAGCCAGATTTCAGCGTATTTTGACGATTTAAAAGTTAGTTTCACTGTGTTAGTCATTGTGATCAAAATATTTTCAGGACCTCAATGTTCATATGTGACCCCTAAATTGAAAAACTTGAGTATGGTGTCGTTTAAAAGGTCGTTTCACGGTGTCGTTGTTGAGATTCAAATATTTTCAGGAAATCAAGGATAAAATGTGACCCCTAAATTGAAAAATTTGAGTGTGGTATCGTTTCAAAAGTAGTTTCACGGGGTGGTTGTTGATGTTTAAGTTGTTGTCTGCACGCCGCGCCGGGGATATTTTTAAACAACGCGCAGACGAAGTCGCGCGCGGGTCATCTAGTCCTTTCTAAATGCCCAAACCATCTAAGCATACCTTTCTCAATCTTTGTCACTTCGTCTTCTTTAATTTCATAGTCTTTAGGTATGTTATGTTCTTTAAAACACATATAATATATGTACCAATGTTTGTATTTATTAATACTCGTACGTTACATAGGGTGGTGTGAACAAAGGCAGCGTGGCACGGAGCGGCTGCCTCATTCAGCCAGCATAAAGCCCTTTTCGCTCACTCCGGCATTATGGGCAGTCTAGAACGGAAATCATGAATATTTCATGCGGGTAGTTCTAGGTCTTTGAGGAGGTTGTGACGAGCTGCGTATTCAGAATATTCATAGTAGCGTTCAGAACTCCGTCTGCCGGTGATGTTGTAAAATAATAAATAAATAATAAATAAATAATGCTGGACAGTTCACATAACATTATCTAGATCCAAGCTAAGTAGAGCTTGTGTTTTTTTTTATACTATTTGGATTTACAATCAATCAATCAAATTGTTTATTTGCTACAAATAGTGTTACAAAGATGTTATAAATTTTTAAAAAAGTACCAACTACCAGGCATCGAAAAATTACATTTTAAAATATATTATTAAATTACGAATCAGGCAGATGGCCCACCTGATGTTAAGTGTTACCCTCTGCCTATGAACAGTGCATTATTTCATAGGTCACGTCCACCTAGGACGCACCCTATGTGGCATTGCACTGCGCCCGCCACCCTGAGACATAAAGATGAAAAGTCTCATGTGCCTGTAATTTCACCGGCACCCTTACCCTTCAAACCGGAACACAGCAATGCGAGCACTACTGCTTTGCGGCAGAAATAGGTATGGTGGTAGTACTTCCCCGGACGAACTCTTTCACAAAAAAGCTCTACTACTACTGAAGTTGCGTTTGTCTATCTTCTACCGCAAGCATTTTGGTAGTGCTTTTTGTTTCCACCCAATAATTTTCTACCCATTTAGGTATTGTATCGTTTCAACCCATTTTACCAAAATTTCTGTTCTTGTTTCAACCCAATCCTAAGATTTGAGTCACAGTGAATATATAAAACTATAACCATCATCATCACCAGCCTATAGAAGTCCACACTGGACATACTTCTCCCCCGTAGAATACCAGGACGCACGTTCCTGAGCCACCTCCATGCACCAACTTCCTGAGACCTTTGTCTTTGGTACATTCAGAGGGGCAGGACCGATTCTAGCTTATCTGGGGAGCGAACCCTGCTCAGACACACCCCTTCCACAATGCCATTACAGTGCTTAGAAGCTGCACGATTTAATCCCCTCGTATCCATTCCGCCACCTGACGTCCAGACGTGGAGAGTCGTTTCACCCTTTTGTTGTCGACATACCACTGTCGATTACAAACCGTTTCTCGAGCTCTTTCATCATGCGGACAGCAAAAGCCTGGAACTCTCTTCCGGCTTCTTTATTCCCTTATCATACAACTTGGGTATCTTCAAACGAAGAGTGAATAAGCATCTTCTAGGCGAGCGTGCTTAAATAGGCCTCATCGTCGCTTCCCATCAGGTGAGATGTAGCCAAACGTTAGCCTACTTTAGATTAAAAACAGGTGCTGGACAGCAGCATCCACCTGAGTACTTAACATCAGTGATGATCACAAATCCGCCTGCCAAGCGTGGATATTATGGCAAATCCCCGCGCTACGTTATAGGGGAGGCTTCGTATTATGCATACCTATTTATCTATATATATATTTGTTAGTATTTGATTTAAAATTATTAGATACCTACGAAATAAATATGAGAAAAGAAATAAAATTAATTTGGTAGGTTTTATTTTAGTTTTGGTTTATTGGCTTAGTCTTAAATGTCTTAATAAGAAATATAAAAATATAACTTTAATTAGTGTGACGTCTTACGGACATCGTTTTTAAGAACGAACGCTCTCATGACTGTGTTTGGTATAGAAAAATTATATAAAAACGCCCTTTAGAGTTTTGAAAAATATAGTTGTTGAATTCACTCAATTAATAATTAAAAAGCTACCAAATGTTTCAAAAATTAAAACTATCTAAGAAGTGAGTCTAAAATTGGATTTAGATTATAAATTTAATTCAATCAGTTAGGGCCGGTGCGGCGGCAGATACCGCTGAGGACCTCAAAAGACGCAAACATGCAAGGGCTTCCTTAACCCAGAAATCAAAATGAAGACTTTTCTTTATACGTGGAATAATTATGTTAAAACTTTTGGATTACCTATTTAGTTTTTATCGCAGGAATTCGATTAGTTTGTGCTTAGTAAATTTAAATTCTACGTCCATTTATTTGAATTCTCTTAAAAGGAAGCTCTAGAAAGAGAACTTAAAGACTTAACACAGATGTTTTAACTGATAGTATCTCATAGAACATATCACAGCACAGAATATTAATAGTACAAGGTAATGGCTAAAAAACACCAAAAAAATTGAATTTCGCCTTTTTTTTTATACTTCTAGAATGACGGAACAAGCAAATGGCCCACCTGATGTTAAGCGGTAACCTCTGCCTATAAACAGTGAATTACCTCATAGGTCACGTCCACCTAGGACGCGCTCTATGTGGCATTGCACGGCGCCCGCCACCCTGAGACATAAAAGAAAAGTGCATGTGCCTGTAATTTCACCGGCACCCTTACCCTTCAAACCGGAACACAGCAATGCGAGCACTACTGCTTTGCGGCAGAAATAGGTATGGTGGTAGTACTTCCCCGGACGAACTCTTTCACAATGACTCCGATGACAATTTTTTATTTTTTTTTAATGATTCTAATAGGCAAACTAGCTTACGGGCCCACCTGATGTAAAGTGGTCACCGTCGCTTATAGACACCGGCAACACCGGGGGTATTGTCGATGTCGATTGTTATTTTGATAATCATAAATTTGGTCCTCAAGATTCTGGCTCTGCCTAGTGTCTTTAGTAGGTACCTACCTAGGTTGTCTGGCAGAGATCGCTTATAACGATAAGACCGCCCATTGTACTTCCGTGTTTAGTTTAATATTAATTTTTAATTAGCTTATTTTCTGTGTTGTGCAATAAAGTGTTTTCTATCTATCTATCTACCTAGATATGCCTATATGCAGTCAGCAATAGAAACTAACAACTTTGATTAGTTACTAAAGATCCCTTAGCTTTGGTCCATTCTACTGATAGATCCCGTTTACCTTTAATTTAGTTACCTACTGTTTTTTATTCACAAAAAAGCTCTACTACTACCTCAAGCGAGAGCTTCCACCTTAAGATACCCTTTTATACTTCGCCACCGTGTGCCATCGTCAAGTTAGTAAATATTTATGACCTCTGTTTATAAACTGCCTACATCCACGGCGGGGCCCGTCTATAAAATTATGCATGGACGCCGCAAGATAAACATTTATTCGTGGTTGTTAGCTTTTTGTTATGTTGTGTCCCGATTCATTACCGACTATCATCTGTCACTGTCACTGTCAAAAACAAGGGACAACTTGAGAACGAGCTGAAAAAATCGTGGAGCTCAGGAGCTAGTGATAGATCTGTTACAAGATTTGGTTTTTCTGATGTGTAACATCTTTCTTCTTGCTTTCCTGCAATCTTTATCCGTATCTGTTATATGGCAAGCCCTTTAGCATTTTTTTTTTCTTAACTATTATAGACCCTCGTTTGACCGCGATCTCACCTGTTGGTAAGTGACGATGCGGCCGACGTTGGAGCACCGAAGGATATTCATTCTGTGATGAAGGTCTAGAAGACACCTATTCACTCTTGCCCTAAAGAGACCCATATTATAGTTTTTAGGAAACACAGACGACGGTAACATGGTCCATTCATTAGCTGTTCGCATTACAAAGGTGGAACCGAAACGAATAATATTATCTATTTGAATTCTATTGACGTTTACATATCTTCAGTATTTTATGAGATTTGTATGTGCATTATATTATTATATTTATAATTTTAAATTGTGAAATGCATGTAACATGTCTAAAGAGGAAATAAATGACTATATGACAATATGACCAGGTATATATTATGTAGGAGAGATTTCGTGAAAAGGAACGGAAGTGAGTAACAGGAACCGCACATTTTACTGAGAGGTTGGTACTATCAGCCACGTTGCCTTATTATATTCTACCAAGGTGGTGAGATGTCAGGACGCACGCATTTTTCCGAGAGGTTGGTACTAATACAAAAAATACAAATACAAATGTTTTATTTACAAATAATAGTGGCTATTGACGACCTCAGTGGCGGGGCGGGCGAACGTTCGCCTGCGACGCCGGAGGTAGCGGGTTCGATTCCCGCCTCGGAACAAATATTTGTGCGATATGCAGATATTTGTTCAGGGTGTTCTGGGTATTTTCTATGTATAATAAAAAATATCTATCTATGTTATATATTGTATTAAGTATATCAGTTATCTAGTACCCATAACACAAGCTCTGCTTAGCTTGGGGCTAGATAATGTTGTGTAAACTGTCCAGCATTATTTATTTATTTATTTATTTATTATTGATAATTAACAATGGGTACCGCACTAGGACAAGCCTGTATCGCGGATACCCGGACTAAGATTAACAAGAAAGTTTATTTATGAAGAGAAAACAATATGCGTGGCAAACATTGCAAAAACTAAATTTAAACAGTACTACAACAAAAATGGGCGAGTGAAAGAAGATTAATTGCGTGTAAGGGTGAGTGTGAGAAGGTATATAGGTGGGTGTGGGCGGGTGAGCGCGTGTGTGAGGCACTCCTGCTACCACCAGTCTCATAAGAGTCTGGGTATCACAGGAGTAGCCACCGTGTGTATGTATTTGGGTGTGTATGTTGAGTGTGTTGGAGTTTGTGAAAGTGTGGGTGTGTGGATGAGTGGATAAAACATGGTATAAATTATGTGATGGCAACCAATAATGACTTTGTCTCGTCATAGTCAAGTGCGATCAGCCATTTCCTGATCCTTACTTTGGCACTGTATAACGAGCACGATTTAAGATCACACTTAATGAGCGCAAGCCTATAAATGAAAGGGGCGGCAAATAATCTAAAGCGTGTTGCAAATGCAGTTCTTACTTTAGGAACTCTGATTCTTTGCCGACGAGCATTTGGACATCTGGTCGTTGTTGCACATGCCCTATGATACCATAGTGCTGCTTTCTGAATATAAAGTTGACGAACTGTAAGTGTTTCGGATTCTTGGTGGAGAAATTTAGTCGAGTACTATCAGCCATGTTGCTTTTTAACAAGGAGGTGACGTGTCAGATGTTACGCGACTACTTTGCGACTATGTTGCGACTATGTTGCGACTACTGTAAGGCTTGCTCATTTTTTTATACAACTTTAAATGACAGATCAAGCATATGGCCCACTTGATGTTAAGCGTTACCCTCTGCTTATGAACAGTGCATTATCTCATAGGTCATGTCAACCTAGGAGGCGATCTATGCGGCATTGTGATGCGCCCTCCATCCCGAGACATAAAGATGAAAATCACCCGCACCCATAATCCTTCAAACTGGAACACAGCAATGCGAGCACTACTGCTTTGCGGTAGAAATAGGTATGTTGGTATACTGTATCTTGTGTTGTGTATTTGTTTATTACAATAAATCTCCTTAGAAAACTAAAACTCAAAAGATTTTAAGCCTACCTACGTCCAGATTCTGCAACGCATTTTTAACTGATTTAAATCCTTAAATTTCCGTAGTTCTTGAGTTGTGTTGAAAAAAATAATATTTTATAGTTTATTTGTATTTGACGTCACAGATAATTGAGGTAAGAAAATCCTCACTGTGTCCCAGACTAGAGCAGACACAACACTAAAATGGCGCCTTCTAACCCATAAAACAATGTAAACTCTATGCTCCAGCGTCAAAGTTGGAAATTGTACGGAAAGGTTTTGAATGTACTTCGCGTGTCTAAAATGCTAACTGCTCGGATTACCTCTTGGGATTACCCTCATAAAAATGCGTGTGACTTTTGTTTGAATTTTAAAATTATGTAAAGGCATAATTAGATTTTTCAATCTACTATTTTTGAAAGAAACGTCTTTATTTTTATTTAATTTATTCTTAATGTGTTTTTTGTGTTATTTCGTGTAATTTTGGTGGCATTTTATCCGGTGTAACTTGGATAAATAGCACATGTGTGGTGTTAAGTAACATTTACGTGTATGGCATGTCTTTTCAAAATAATGTTTTTTTTCCTGCAAAAACTCAGTTCTCTGTCACTATTTAAACTGGGTTTTGACTTGACGGAGACTCGACGACTTGACTATAAAAAACATAATTATAGCACTTGATATTGGATAATTTTTTTGGAGCACTCCTCATAAGTCATTATATGAAGAAGAAGAAGGGATGATTATCACAATGGATATCACCGAGTAGGTAAATTAATAAGGTAATTAAGTAAACACCGACAGTGTAAATTAAATCTCGTGCGATTGTAAATTCCTAATTGTATACTGGTAGGTAATTGGTTGCACATCTAATAGCAATTGGCACATGAGACTTTTCATCCATTGGGCGCAGTGCAATACCACGTAGGGCGCGTCTTAGGTGGACGGGTAATGCATTGCTGTACAGGCAGAGGACGCCTATTAGCAAAATTCCTAATCTTAGATATGATTTTTAACTGACTAAATCAAGTACAATATTCAAATTATAAATATGCATGGATATGCATTATATTTCCGAGGGCTCACTCTACCAGAAAAACGATGGAACAATATTATCTCGATGGAAAAAAAAACAAAGTTAGGCCTGGCCTATTAAGTTATTTTTGGCCTAGATTCAATTTTTTATTTGACGACCTCTGTGACGCGGCGGGCGAACGTTCGCCTGCGACGCAGGAGGTTGCGGGTTCGATTCCCGCCTCGGAACAAATATTTGTGCGATCTGCAGATATTTGTTCCGGGTGTTCTGGGTATTTTCTATATATAATAAAAAATATCTATCTATGTAATATATTGTATTAAGTATATCAGTTGTCTAGTACCCATAATACAAGCTCTGCTTAGCTTGGGGCTAGATAATGTCGTGTGAACTGTCCGGCATTATTTATTTATTTCTTATTTATTAATTCATTAAAATAAAATAAAAAGACTTATTTTCAGTATAACGTTCAATAATTCAATAACTCGGTCAAGAGCAGGCGACCTAGGCTCTAATACCTACGTGCAAAGTTAACGAACCCCCCTAAATCACCGCTCAAGTGGAAGGGTTTTCTATTTTTATCCTAAGCCCACCTACTGTTGTTGATTCTATGTGTTTGTAGAGTGATTCTTCAACCCTTTCCGAGGGGAAGTTAATCGGTAAAAACTACATTAGTTTGTCATGGCTTATTGAAAGGTTGTCCAGGATTTACGAGAATGGTGTGTTTACATTATCTGTTTCAGAGAAATGCTTGCTTTTAGTTAAATAAATAAATAAAATAAATAATATGCTGGACAGTTCACACAGCATTATCTAGCCCCAAGCTAAGCAGAGCTTGTGTTATGGGTACTAGATAACTGATATACTTAATACAATATATTACATAGATAGGTATGGTATAGTTATGGTGGTTGCTTTCGCATGTGGCGCATTTTTTTAATGTTTTTTGCTTATCACATCTCATAAACATTCTTCAGATAGCGAAAACTAATTTGCCGGTAATCATATGACCTAATACACAAGTTTTAATTTATTGTACCTATCACATAAATGAATGAATTAATGAATGAAAATACTTTATTGTACACCTTACAAACTAGTTAAAAACAAGACATAACAATTAAACAAAAAAAACTAAATGTACAATGTAAATGTATTAACAAATAAATATCATTAGTTTGGCTATGAATGTGCTTGAAACAAAAAACACTGAATACCGTTGAAGCAGAATCGTAGCCTTAACTAATGATATTTATGTGATACTATAAATTAGTAGTAGTAGAGCTAATTAGGGTTCCGTAGCCCAATGGCAAAAATGGAACCCTTATGGATTCGTCATTTCTGTCTGTCCGTCCGTATGTCACAGCCACTTTTTTCCGAAACTATAAGAGCTATGCTGTTGAAACTTGGTACCCAATTAGATGTATTCTGTGAACCGCATTAAGATAAAAAAAAAAAAAAAAAAAAAAAAAAAAAAATTTGGGGTTCCCCATACTTAGAACTGAAACTCTTTTTTTTTCATCAAACCCATACGTATCTATGGATAGGTCTTCAAAATGATATTGAGGTTTCTATTTTTTTTTTTTCTAAACTGAATAGTTTGCGCGAGAGACACTTCCAAACTGGTAAAATGTGTATGTGTATCCACACATCTGTCGTTCTTAGTAGTTTAAAAATTCAAACATGTGTGTCATATTTACCGGCAAATTAGATTTCGCTGTCTGTACGAGTGTTGATGAGCTGTGATGAGCAAAAAACACGAAAAATTTGAATTTCGCGCCACAACCGAAAGCAACCACCTTCTAATAGGACCTAAATATTTGGATAAAACATATATCATTTTATTGCTGACACGAATACCGCATTATTCTCTACATTCAAAAGCACACGTAATAAAAACTCGATATGAAATTGTATTTTTGTTTCCGCTGCAGATACAAACAGTAATCACAGTTGACACATTACTCTCCAGGGATATGTGGGAAACCTTTTAATGATTTTTCAGCAGCGGTATTTATTCTGTGTTGTGAAAAATAAAGTTGGACAGGACACCTGGGCAAGACGAGGTGACGATAGGTGAAGTAAGGCGCTAAGATACCTATTTAAAAGTCATAAAATCTACCTAATATAAATATAAATAAAATATATATACATAAAAACTTTCGTGAATCATATCAATTATATTATTTAAAAAAAACGGGAAATTTTCACGTACCGTTAAATCGATGTAAGCACCGACATTGTAGACACCATTGACACCACCGACATTTTGGTGGTTTTTTTTATAATATAATATATATATATACATAATACAGTACTTACAGAGTTTAAAAAAATAAAAGTCACATTTTTTATGAACAGCCTGTATTCACGTGTTTAGCTCGCATTACTCGACTCAACTGATGGAAGTATGCCGGCCGGTAACCGGTTTATCGGTGCAGTCAGAATGCAACGTTTTTTGTACGACAAACATAACTAGTTCCTACCTAAATTACCTGACTTATTTATGTATTTACCTATTTTAAGCGGTGAAGAGGATACTGAATTACAGAGTAAGATTATGTATTTATACCTAAGGAAGTTTGTATACACTCTGAACAAACCCATAAGTGTCTTTTGAGTGTATAATGCTTTGTTTGTGTTAATTTTATAAGATATAATAATAAAAAAAAAAAAAAAAAAAAAAAAAAAAAAAATTGCGTATGGCCCACCTGATGTTAAGCGGTAACCTCTGCCTATGAACAGTGCATGCCCACCTAGGACGCACCCTATATGGCATTGCACTGCGCCCGCCACCCTAAGACATAAAGATGAAAAGTCTCATGTGCCTGTAATGTCACCGGCACCCGTACCCTTCAAATCACTGCGACAGCAACACAATGCAGCAATGCGAGCACTACTGCTTTGCGTCAGAAATAGGTATGGTAGTAGTACTTCTCCGGCCGAACTCTTTCACAAAGAAGCTCTACTACTACTAACTGAATGGCGTCCAAGAACAACTACTCGCCACCAACCGCTAGATAAGCTCGCCATCGGCAGAGGATTCATCCGCACATCTTGGAGCCAGGGTGGTCCCGGACTGTGCGGTTTCAGAGAAACTTCCTCCCGCGAACACTCTGGTTGTGGAATGATCTCCCACTGAGATTTTCCCAAGTGACTATACAGTATGGGGTTCTTCAAAAGGGGTGTTTGGAAATTTGTAAAGGGTCGGCAACGCTCGTGTGATACCTCTAGTATTGAAGGCGTCCATAGACTACGGTAACCGCTTACAAGCAGATGGGCCCGTATGCTTGCTTGCTACTTTGGTAGTATAAAAAACAAAAAACTGGGTACAGAATATAGCATGCTTCGCGGGCCGAACCTGAATGAGACTGGCACGGGACCGTGAGGAATGGCACAGGCAAAGAGAGGCCTATACTCAGCAGTGGGTGAAGTCAGGCTGAGGATGTCTTATGATGATGATGCCAGCAGATTGGCCATAGTTGTGCCGCATTCATAGCTTCTATCTATCCCCCTTGTTTTATTCGTCCATGATCCCTGCACCAATATCATAATTACGAAATTTTGGATGTTTGTATGTTTACTCAATTACGCCACAACGGCTGAACCGATTTTGGTGAAATTTAGTATATAGATAGATTATGACCTGAATTGAGCGTAACAAGTAAATCAGCCGGCTTTGGTCGGCCTAATTCTGCGCATTGGGTCGCCGTGCGCCGTCCGGACTTCACGAGCCGTGCTACGTGAAATAGTAATAATACCTCATCAGTATACCCGCAATTCGCACTAAGCGTTTGCTTGACTGTAACTGAACTTCTTTGAAAAATCCATATGGGATCCATCAGGAACAAAAAACGAATTAAAATAATAATTTTAAACAAATCCCTTGGAGGTAGGATCGATTAGGAACGAAATTATAGGTATAAGGGATCAAACTCAAGGGATCCATCAAGAACTACTCAGCATTTGAAGAGTCTGATGACATCAGACATTAGAGACTAATAACATAGTGGCGGGTGCAGTGCCATGTAGGGTAGGTACGTATACGTACGTACGTAGACTTGACCACGTACCAGGTATTGCCATAAGAATAACTTGGTTATTAGTTATTTTTATGGTATTACTTACAGTAATAGGCCATCTATCACTACTCAATAATTAAATGAGTTTCGCGTTTTCATAATTGTTTCAGAGCGTCTGGGCGAAGCGACGCGTGATGCGAGAGCTGATTCTTATCTGGATCATCTCATTGTATTGCCATTCAGCGTAGCAATGCAGCCAGCATCTTAGAGATGCTTGCATCTGGTAGTGATTTTGAGCAGATGAGCTACCTTTACATCGTTTGCAGCGGTCTTTAGGTTCATTTGAAATAACTACTTCATCATTATCAACCTACTGCAGTCCACTGCTGGACATAGGTCTCTCCCATGGCACGCCACTGAGCCCGGTTTTCTGCTCCTCATCCAGTTTCTGCCAGCCACTCCGCGCAAGTCGTCGCTCCACCTAGCCAGAGGGTGTCCTACACTACGTTTGCCAAGACGTTGGTCTCCACTCAAGAACTCGTTTAATACACCGGTTATCGGTTCTTCTGCAGACATGACCGGCCCATTGCCACTTCAGCTTGCTAATCCTCTGGGCTATGTCTAGAACTTTGGTTCTCTGACGGATAACCTCGTTTCGGATCTTATCCCTCAGAGAGACACCAAGCATAGCCCTCTCCATAGATCGCTGAGCTTTAAGTTCACGGACCCGTCCTACCATGAGTGTCCACGTTTCAGCTCCGTGAGTCATAACTGGTAGGACGCACTGGTTAAATAGCCACTTGTTCTATTATTCCTTCTGTAAATAAAGATTTTACCCAAAACAGCAATTCAAGTAAACGCTTGCCCTAACTTTTCCTATTTAGTTTTTCTGGCAAACTATTTCCCGAACTCGGGTCGCGTGAAATCAATAAAGCAAATGTGGGCGGTGTTTGTTTGTTTGTCAATTAAAGCGGCCCAATATTTGCATCCACGACTCCGGGTAATGGTAGCCTTTTTGGTAAGGCCACATTCACGTACAAAGCAGAAGAATAACTATACAACTTGTACATTCCTCGTTCTGCACCTTCCTCTTTTTTTTTTTTATACTACTTGAATGACGGAACAAGGAGATGGCCCACCTGATGTTAAGCGGTAACCTCTGCCTATGAACAGTGCATTACCTTATAGGTCACGTCCACCTAGGACGCACCCTATGTGGCATTGCACTGCGCCCGCCACTCTGAGACATAAAGATGAAAAGTCTCATGTGCCTGTAATTTCACCGGCACCCTTACCCTTCAAACCGGAACACAGCAATCCGAGCACTACTGCTTTGCGGAAAAAATAGGTATGGTGGTAGTACTTCCCCGGACGAAGTCTTTCACAAAAAAGCTCTACTACTACTAACTCTACTACTAGCTCCACTACTTCCTTCCTCTACTTTTGAGTGCCTGAAATAAATGGGCTCACAACTTTAACTTTAATGGAGGGATCGGTATCACATTACAGCATATGTAAAAACCACCATGTAACGATATCGCCACGCAGACGCACGGCTCGGTACCATCCTTACCTCATTAGTATACCCTCTATTCATACTAAACGATTCAGTTCTACCTTTATAATGCGAACTGCTAAGGAGTGGAATACCCTACCGTCGTCTGTCTTTCCTGAAAACTATAATCGGCGTCTCTTCAAGACTAGAGTGAATAGGTGCCTTCTAGACCTCTGTGCTTCATCTTCGGCCACATTGTCACATACCAACAGGTGAGATCGTGGTCAAACAAAGGTATATCATAGTTTAAAAAAAACGTAAGTGATGATACTACTAAAACACGATTTCGCCTTAAATGATATTGCCAAAACACTATTTCGCCTTTAATGATATTGCCAAAACACTATTTCGCCAGTAATGATACTTCCAAAATACGATATTGCCAAAACAATATTTCGCCAGTAGTGATACTGCCAAAACACAATTTTGCTAATAATGATATTGCCAAAACACAATTTCGCTAATAATGATATTGCCAAAACACAATTTCGCTAATAATGATATTGCCAAAACACAATTTCGCCAGTAAAGATGCTGCCAAAACACGATACTGATATAAACAATTCTGCCAAAACAAGATTCCGACTGTAACGATTCCAAATGTCAAATTCTGTCAAATAACTGACGCCATGAAACTTTACCGACACAAAGCGGCACACTATCTTGATTTGTTTGACTACCTCTGTAGCGCGTCAGGCACGTAGAGATACGAGAGGTTGCTGGTTTGATTCTCGCTGCGGGACAAATGTGTCTATCTGCCCGATCCCTTTATATTTGTTCTGGTGTGGGTGTTATGGTACCATGAAACTTGTAGTTCCTGATACCTACGACACAGGAGATCCTAGTGTTGAATAATGAGTATGTATTTGACTGTTGGTTGTAAGTTACGAGTATATTATGTTATAAATAAATAAATAATGCTGGAAAGTTGACACAACATATGATATACTAGCAGCGCCCTGCGGTTTCACCCGCGTAAGTCTCGATCCCGTGGGAATATCGGGATAAAAATGCGCCTATGTGTTATACCGGGAGTCCAGTTATCTCCATTCCAAATCCATTTCATCCAAATCCGTCAAGCCGTTTCAGCGTGAAGAAGTAACAAACACACACACTCACAAACTTTCGCATTTATAATATTAGTGTGATGTTCTTCGGTTACAACCTGCTTAGTACGTGAATGCACCCTAACCTAGCCTGGTTTCGATAATGGTGAGCGATCGCGACGATCTGTCATACAAATACGAGGCATTGTGTATTCTTAAAAGGATTTTGAATACGAATCCGAGTGATTTTGGTAAGAAAAGAGATTTTGCAACCATGCTAATGATTTATCAATAAAGTTTTGATGTTTATTACCCGACTGAGGGGGTTACATTACCATCCAAATTTATGTTTTGAGCGTATGTTGCTACCGTACGACGCGTGTCTGGAGTTTATTCCAGTCCAGCTCAGTATAAAATGCGCGAATATGTTGCACAGAGGGAAAACATTACAGACTTCACTTTTTGCTAACGCTCGATTTTTCAAGTTTTACCTACTCATCTATTTGAATACCGTGGGCCTTACATAATTATGAAAATAGTCCAACGGTCGTGGGTAGCAATGGCGGCGATGATCTCACCACTTGTCACGTCTCACGATGGTGAAACCCACACTGAAAAGAGGCCCATTGAGGCTCTGCCTACCCTTAGGAGAAGAAGGCATGTGTGTATATATGTAAAAACACTGGCACACACGTTTTACTAATTATCGTGCTTTACCTTTACGCACATTAAATAAATAAAATTAAAAAATTAAATAGCTTTATTATTCCTATAGGTACACATAAAAAAAAGTTAAAAGTGAATGATATACAAATAAACAATAACCTAACAAAAAACAAAGTAAAAAAAAAACTTAAACACTAATTTAAAAAATAGTTTATTATTAGGTACTTAATGGTGTCGATTCTGTGCAGCATTCTCTAATTTTAAAGCGCGTTAAAGTTGTCGCGCGCCCTTTCTAATAGACTGAAATAAAAGAGACCGCGATAATTTTAATGCGGTTTAAAATTAGAGAATGCTGCACAGAATCGACACCAATGTGTACGCACATTAAGATGCAATTATTTTAAGCCTATAGTTAAGGTTTTTCCACGTTTCAGTATTTCTACCGCTGTGGCGTATTTCCAAATCAACACAATGTATTCAAATCGAATTCACCAATACGTAGCTAATTTGCAGTAAACACGCCGGTCCTCTAAAACTAGCAATACAAGGCGACCGCTACCTCTAAAATAACCTAATATTATATTTGAGTGGTTTAGGTTGATTTTCGGTTGGATTGTATGCCGCTATTTGTTCGGTATAGACCACAATCAGTTTATTAACCATTAGCGACGCAACAGCAGCGGTGAAAACGCTACAAGGTATATACCATAGATATATGATCAATAGAAGTGACATGCACGCTAAAAAACATGTCCAAAACCAACTACATCTCGGTTTTTGTTTTACCTGTTCGTTTATATTTTTTTTGTATCGCAAGACGTAACACAAACATTATATTTTTACAAAACAAATATATTCATACAAAATAGTTATATTATAATATAATAAAAACCGGTCAAGTGCGAGCTGGACTCGCGGACCGAGGGTTCCGTACAAACCTGCAGATATATAAGTAAAAGTTGGTATTTTTATTGCTAAATTAAATCATCATGAGGAAAGGGGTAGTAAGTTTAAACACAAAGTTAAAGTTTAGTTTGTTTTTTGATTTGTGATGTTGCTGCGTGGATGGCACTGAGAGACACTCAATTAATTGTAGTTAAATTAGATATAAGGACTTAGTTTTTGCCTTTTGTATGTATTACCTATTATTTTTTATTTTATTTGTCGAGTGTTTTTTGTCCTATCCATGTGTGCCGTTACAAATAAATAATTTTTCTTTCGTTTTTCTTTTCTTTAAAATTATAAAAAATATTTTAATAGTTTTAAATTTATGCTTTTCGCAATTTTTCCTTTATTTGTGCTATATAAGACGTTTAATTGCTTCGTACCAAATTTCAAGTTTCTGAGTTCACGGGATTACCCTGTAGGGTTTGATTCTCTTGCGAGTGTCGAAAAATTGCAGCATACACGGCTGTATCTTTTGATTGCGCTGGCTTAGAAGTTTGATTTTTTCACAGCTCCAATGGACAGTAGACTTGAGTATTTGATATGAATTTCAGCTTGATACCTCCACGCGTTCCTGACAAAAAGGGTCTTGACAGACAGACAGACGGACAACAAAGAGATTCTATAATGGTTCCGTTTTTCTTTTGAGGTACGGAACCCTAACAATTATATTTAAACAATTTTATTTATTTATTTTATTTATTTATTTTATTTTATTAATCCAGGATTCACAGTTATCTTATAGTTAGTTATAAGCTATACAAAGTAATAAACTATCTGGGTTTTTTTACCTACGTGAGCAGCACCATACATGTAATACAAGACAGTAATTTTTGTATATTCAAACGAAAATATCGTGTAGATAAGGGTTGTGTTCTTATGGAACAATCCCTAAATCTAATCCATCTTCATCCCTTACGAGGGTAAAATAATACGAGCCTCATAAAAACTGACCCGAAACCTCCACCTTATCTCATTAAAGGGCGCGCGAAACTTGAATCCATTTTGCAGACGACATTCTACCGGAAAGAAATCCCTAGACGATGACAAGCGGATTAGAGCACACCTTTGTTGACAAGCAAAATGTATCTTTATGGCGTATCTAGGTAGAGTGCTAATCCCTCGTCGCCTCAATTTCAGCGAGCGGACCACAGGGATATGTGTAACGCGGCCAGTTTATTTAGGTCCTCGAGGCTTCATACATTTGCCTCGTAGATTCGTATTTTCATAGATAAGAGGAGAGGGTGGGAGGTGAGGGTAGTCTGGTGCTCAAAACCGCAGACCATCCTGTCTAAACAGACGATGGCGCTTCGTTGCGTGTTAGCTGTTTATTTCTGCCTAACAACCGTTTTACTTTAGTCAAACTTTTGAAAAAATAACTTGACACACTTTAACTTTTTTAGGGCTCCGTAGCCAAATGGCAACAAACGGAACCCTTATGGATTCGTCATGTCTGTCTGTCTGTCTTTCCGTCCGTATGTCACAGCCACTTTTTTCTGAAACTATAAGAACTATGCTGTTGAAAGTTGGTAAGTAGATGTATTCTGTGAACCGCATTAAGATTTTCACACAAAAATAGAAAAAAAACAATAAATTTTGCGGGTTCCCCATACTTAGAACTAGAAATCCAAATTTTTTTTTTCGTCAATCCCTTACGTGGATACGTCTTCAAAAATTATATTGAGGTTTCTAATATATATTTTTTCTAAACTGAATAGTTTGCGCCAGTGTGGTAAGTGGTCCAAAGTGGTAAAATGTAACTTATCTGTAACTTTTAAAATAAGAGAATGAAAAAACTACAAAAAAAAATGTTGTACATTACCATGTAAACTTTCACTGAAAATTGATTTGAACGAGATCTAGTAAGTAGTTTTTTTTTAATACACTATTCAAAGTTACAACGAACTACAAGAACTTTTATATTATGTTACTTGCTGCTACGGAACCCTTCATGGGCGAGTCCGACTCGCACTTGGCCGCTTTTTTATTTGTTTATTTATTTTATTTTATTAATCTACGATTCACAGTTATCTTACAGTTAGGTTTAAGCTATACAGGCTGCCAGACACTTAACACCAGCAGCCTGTGGGTTGCCTATACGCAGAGGGCGTACAACGTGCTGCGCGTTCAGTATAATAATGGGTTTAGAGTGCTGATGGGGTTGCCACGTTTCTGCAGTGCGTCAGGTATGTTCAGTGAGGCGCACACTGATGGCTTCCACGCCATCATAAGAAAGCGCTGTGCGTCTCTCATGGATCGCCTGCGTGGCAGCACCAACCCCATTCTGAACAACTTAGCAGAAGGTGGGACTCTCCGATTATGAGGCACTGGATAAGCCTGCATACAACACTTTTCAAGGGACGCTGCCTGGTATCTGAGAGTCCCTTGTATTTGTTGTTGTGTCGTTTTGTGCCTGTGTGTTGTAATTTGACATAAATAATCATTTGTAATTTGTGTGTGTAATTTTTCATTTTATTTATTTCTTACCTTATTATTACGATCTTGATTAAATGTACCTACTTACGGCGCGTTCGTTTTATAGGTCCGTTTAAACGTATATGTTATTAGCCTATGTAGTTGTATGAGCGAGTTCACACAGAATACAGTATTCCGGATCCAGTAATCGATCCGGAATACTGTATTCTGTGTGAACCCGCTCATACAACTACATACGCTAATAACATATACTATAGAATAAATAGAAAAAGGTAAAATTCAATTTAAAAGGTAGAATTATAAATAGTTAAAGAATAAACGAGTATAATTATAAATAGTTAAAGAATAAACGAGTATAATTATAAATAGTTAAAGAAGGCAACGAAAAGTTTCTGTACAAAACTGTAGTGTAGTGAAAATTACTTTAATTCGTTTTATCACCGTCGCGTCGTGGCGGATACAAATTCCATTCTGCAGATTAATATAATGAAAAGCTCTTTGAGGGATCGTGGTAACTCACTTTTCTTTGTTTTATAACTGTTAGAAACTGGGATATTTCTATGTGAGCGCTCACTGCGCATATATGCATATTGGCATATTGCTAAATCATGTATTACTAGTGGTTCGCCCCGAACTGAGACCTCGAGAATACACGCGATTTAGGTAGCTAACTTATATCATTCGTAAAATTATCTATGTATAAAGGAACTCTGAAAATAGTCGAAGGTTTAATTTTTAACCCCCGACGTAAAAACGAAGGGGTGTTATAAGTTTGACGTGTCTGTGTGTGCTTGTGTGTGTGTCTATGTGTGTGTGGGTCTGTCTGTCCCATCGTAGCTTCCGAACGGATGAACAGATTTAGTTTTTTTTTTGTAAGGTGAATTTTTCGGGAGTGTTCTTAGCTATGTTTGATCAAAATCGGTTCAGCCGTTTCTATGCGTTGGGTTTTTTTATTTTTTACAAAATTAATTACTTGTTATACTAAGGTGTTTTCAAAAAAGGCTAACCACTGTTCAAATTCTTAACCTTAAGTATTCGTTAATTTGTAAACCAAGTTTAGAATCTGTCGGCTCAGAGTAAGGACAGTCGGTCGCTTGAGCAACGCCAACTATTAATATTGGTTGAATAACGCTAAAACGTGGCCTAAACTATAAGCAGAGGCAACCAGCCTTATTATTGACGACCTCTGTGGTGCGGCGGGCGAAGGTTTTAGTAGTAGTAGAGCTTTTTTGTGAAAGAGTTCGTCCGGGGAAGTACTACCACCATACCTATTTCTGCCGCAAAGTTAGTGCTCGCATTGCTGTGTTCTGGTTTGAAGGGTAAGGGTGCCGGTGAAATTACAGGCACATGAGACTTTTCATCTTTATGTCTCAGGGTGGCGGGCGCAGTGTAATGCCACATAGGGCGCGTCCTAGGTGGACGTGACCTATGAGGTAATGCACTGTTCATAGGCAGAGGTTACCGCTTAACATCAGGTGGGCCATCTGCTTGTTCCGTCATTCAAGTAGCACAAAAAAAAAAAAAAAGAAGTTGTGGTTTCGATTCCCGTTTCGGAACAAATATATGTAAAATCTGCAGACATTTGTTCAGGGTGTTCTGGGTATTTTCTACGTATAATAAAAAATATCTATCTATGTAGTGTATTGAATTAAGAATATCAGTTATCTAGTACCCATAACACAAGCTCTGCTTAGCTTGGGGCTAGAAAATGTTGTGTGAACTGTCCAACATTATTTACTTATAAAAAAAAGGAAATATAATGGTGACGAAATTACCTTTAGAGTATGGACCTAAAGCACAGATTACTTAATAGTTACTACGTAACCTAAAGAGTAGCACAAAAAAAACACATAAAGATAGCCTTGACCCACCACTCCTAGACAGTACGTTATTTCTTCGTTACACGATTCATTGATGAATTGTGTTCATCTTGTACGGCCATCACTTGTATTGACGAGCTGCAAAATTGATGATAGTGTGATTCGAAAACATTTCAAAATGAATACTCAAGAATTACAACTGACTTTGTCCTTTAGTTGATGTTTCGAGACTTTAGATGCTTCTCATCATGAGCACTTGCTGGACAATATGTTATTATTATTTCCGAATTTGTAGTTAGTGTGGGACGCTGAACACGAATCTTATATTATTTATGAATTATAATTAAAATCTTTATGCTGGTTAAATAATTCTAATAATTAGTTGTGCTGCAATAGTAATATGCAAAGATGAATAGCTGCTTCCAAGCCTCTGTCATGCTTTCGTAACGTTTTATTTTATTATTTTATTTCATTTATTGGGTACAGAAAACTATATACTAATAAACAGCAACATTATATAACACTATTAGTGCGCGCCTACACCCCATAATGAATGCTTGTGCCAAATTTCAGCCCTCTCGGCCCAGTAGTTTCCGAGATTTCGTGATGAGTGGTCAGTGAGTGATGAGTGTGTGGACTTCTCTTTTTTATATATAGATAAATTAACCTGTTGGAAAAAAAAAAAAAAAAAAAAACTTTCTGTCTGTGATTTGTCTTAAATCTAGTACGTAATTCGTAAAGTGCAGCCAGCACCGTTGTACACGGATTATGTAGGTAAGTATACAAATTAGGGCAGGTTAGCAAAATAGATCCCTAGGTATTAGTAATGTATGTACAAATACAGGTAACAAAGTAGTTTTTAGCCAAGGTTACACTGCTTCAATTTTTGTTGTGTCTCCAGTGTTGCATTGTGTTTTTTATTTTTTTATGTATTTATTTATTATTTACAGAATGAATAATAGAACTAAAACAAGGTACGTACAAAAATACTTAAATATAGAAAGAAAAAAAAAAAAAAAAAAAAAAAAAAGAAGTTTTTATTGTGTTTTCTTAATTTTATTTTATTGGATTTGACTATAGATATTAGACTTATTGACATGTTGTTTTTTTTTTTGTATTATGTAATATTTTGTGTTTGTAGTGTAGGTTAATTTATAATTTATGAATAGTATGAATATTTTGGTTTTTAGATTTAAGATTAATTAATTATTTCCGCACACAATATATTTAGTTTAAGGATTAAATTAATGAAATGAAATTCTGTAGGTACTGTTTACTTTAAAGTGGAGGCTGTCACTTGCGGCGCGAAATTCAAAAATTTTGGCGTTTTTTGTCCATTACAACTCATCAACACTTCTTCACATAGCGTAAGTTGATTTCGCAAGAACTAGGAGACTTAACACACACATGTTACAAGTCAACAAGTCTTACAAATTAGAGGTTCCTAATGCATATTACGAAACGTGCCTATCTACTGATGTCTGGCCTATCAACGCCAGAATAAAGGTTTGGTTCAACCTGAGAAGACCGGCGAGGAACTCTTCTGACTTCCTTAAATCTCGTAGCCCAACAAGGGGACACGTCGTGGCTGGATCTAACCCAGTCTCTCTGCAGCCCTTTCGTGGCCCAGCGACCTCGCGTGATGCGTGCGGGGCTCTCCCTGACGCACAGCCCTTTCGGGGCCATACGGACGCCAAGTAAGAGAAATTCCAGCCTTAACGTTTTCTATCAGAATGTACGCGGTCTGAAGACCAAGCTGAAGGCCTGGAGAAACAGCCTATTGTTATTGGAACACAATCTGGTAGCTGCTACGGAGACCTTTTTGGATGCGTCTGTGGAGGACTTGGAGGTGACGCTCGAAGACTGGAGCATACTGCGGCGTGATAGAAAAACCATATGTGGAGGAGTACTGCTTGCTGCGCGCCAACCAATCGTACTGCGTCGGCAGCCTGATCTGGAAACCGATTCTGGTGAGGATCTGTGGGCGAGTTTTGTCTGGCTCGGTCGTAGGATTTATGTATGTGTTGTTTACATCAAGCCCAGCGCAAGTGACGAGGATTATATGCGGTGGTTTTGTAAAGCTTTATCAACGATGTTAAGGGAATTGTTTTTGTAGTGGGAGACATCAATTTAAATAGTGCGTCTATGAATGTAAAAAACTATTACTGTTACTTCTTGACTTTTTGTAATCTGTCTGAGATGAATTGTGTGCCTAATGCGTATGGAGGAATGCTAGATGGTGTCTTGGTTCAGGAGTGCGTTGACGTGATTGAGACGCGAGTCCAAGTCGCGGACGGTCTTGTGAAAATTGATCCCCCTCACCCCCCCCCTTGACATTATGATTATTACTTCTGCGGCTCGTCATTATGATCATGTTGAGCCGAGCAATATTGACCCTTGCAAAGATTGGAATTTTATAAAAGCTGACTACAATCTTCTATTTGACTTGCTTTCTGAAACCTCTTGGATTGAAGTTTTTAACTGTAATTATGTGCAATCGAGCACTGAGAAATTTAATCACATTATTTATAATTTATTTGACATTTGCATTCCAAGGAAACGCCGTAAAAGCTCGTCGTGTAGACGATATCCTGTATGGTTTACTTATGACATAATTCAGGACATTAAACGTAAAAACAAATTACACTCTAGCTGGAAGCGAAATAACTGTCTAGAATCTCACAAGGCTTTTTCTGCGCTTAGAGCTTCTCTTAAGATTCGCATCTCATCCGCACATGAGGTATATTTGAAAAGCATTGAGGACAATATCATCACAAATCCTCGAGGGTTTTGGCAGCATGTCTCGAGTCTCCGGTCCAAAGGGGGTTTCGAACCTTCTATAACTTCTGAAGGAGAAGCCTTTAGTGGGGTTAAGGCCTCTGAAGCTTTTGCCAAGTTTTCCGCTAGTGTTTTTCTTCCTGATGTGCCCCGGTTGGATGCCAAGAGCACAAACCAACTTGATAGGATTAAGTCCAGCAATTATGTAAACATTTTTGAGTTCTCTCTGAGTGATGTGGCTTATGGTATCAAAAGCCTCAAACCTGGGAGCTCTATTGGCCCGGATAATATTCCACCGTGGTTTCTTAAACAGGGTCTGAAGTTTCTTGTTCGCCCACTTTGCTATATTTTTAATTTGGCTCTATCCTCTGGTGTATATCCGGCGCAGTGGAAGTTGACCAGGGTGACGCCTATTCCCAAAAGTAGCAACAAGTCGTCTGTTGAGGAATATAGGCCGATCGCTATACTGTCTTCACCGGCAAAAGTCTTTGAGCGTATTTTGCATAAAGAAATTTACAGCCAAGTGGAGCAGTTTCTTTGCAATGAACAAGCATGGCTTTAGAAAGAAGAGGTCAGTCAACACAAATTTGCTTACAGTCGTCGACTTCATATCGGCAAGGATGGATTGCGGAGGTCAGGTAGACGTTCTTTACTTCGATTTCTGCAAGGCTTTCGACCGAGTCAATAATGACATACTTCTTTCTAAATTAAGTAAATTGGGTGTTGCTCCGGGGCTGCTTGGGTTAACTGCGGACTATCTTAGAGACCGACGGCAATATGTAAGGCTAGGTCTACCCCCGTATCACACGCGTTCAGGGGTCAGTGAGGGGTCTATTCTCGGACCTCTTCTCTTCATTCTGATGGTCAACGATATCCCATCTGTCATAAAGCATGTTAAATGTCTGCTTTATGCGGATGATTTGAAGTTGATTTCAGAAATTAAGTCTGCAGATGACTGTCTGAACCTCCAACGTGATGTGGACGCGGTTTATAAGTGGGGTGTGGCAAATAGAATGGAATTTAACTCGTTGAAGTGCTTTGTTATGACTTTCGGTCACATGTGGCACCCTATCGAATTTCAGTATAAGTTGAACTGCGATCTTATCACAAGATCCACTACAATGAAAGACCTGGGTGTCACTTACGACCGAAAGTTAACTTTCCACGACCACGTCGCCACAGTAGCCAAGGAGTCTTTCCGAAGACTAGGTTTTGTTTTAAGGAATTGCAGAGACTTTCGCGGTGACCATGTCATAAAGCTAATTTGTAGTGCCCTGGTCCGCAGTAAACTTGAAGCAAGCTCGTGTGTGTGGCACCCGCATGAAAGCACTTACGCGCTCTTGCTGGAAAAAGTACAAAAGGCTTTTCTTCGCTACCTCTATAAGCGCATGTATGGCTATTACCCATACATGTACCCGACAAAGTTCCTCCTGGGCTGCTTAGGCTATAACAGTTTGGAAGTCAGAAGAGCTAATAATTTATTTATTACCATGCTTAAGGTTCTTCGTGGTAGGATAGATGCCCCTGATATCCATAATGAACTGTTGCGACTGTATGTCCCTAATAATTACTGTGGCGGCAGGAGACATAAATTATCATCGGTGCCTTTTTGCAGAACAGTAGCGCGCGCCCAGTCTCCCATTCCACGAACCCTCAGTGCGCTCAATGCTCTCCTGGACGCAAGCTCTGATTATGATGTGTTTGTGGATGAATGGAAGGTGATTCTGTCTGAGTGCTTGACGTTCTGTGAGGAGAATGTATGATTGTTTGTGCTTGAATGTTGACATGAAATTCTGTTTACCTTTTTGACATCTGTTTTTATTTTTGAATGTGATTTACCTAATTTTTTGTGATAAAACTTTGACATGCTTTTTATTTTAATCTTTGTTTACTTATATATTTTTTATTTTTTTTATTTTTATTGTTTATTTAATATGATTACCCAATAATTGGTTATATTTTAAAATTCTTATTGTTTAATTTAATATGTTTACCATATCATTGTTTATATTATGTTAATTTTTATACCTATGTAAATTCATTAGTGTAATTGGCCTGTGCCGTTCTAGTTGAATAAATAAATACAAATAAATACAAATGTTTGAATTGATAGTATCTCAAAATTATCATCAGTTTAGCTACGACGATTAGATAACCAAAAAAAACCACTTTAAAAATGTGTTTAAGGGGATGTCGTAGCTAAACTGATGACATTTATCAAATCAAATCAAATATCTTTATTTCAGGCTTATTGGAAAATATACAAAAACCTTAACATAAATACTATATCATATAATACCATAGCAACATCAATACCTTAAAAACTAACATACATATAAAAAACACTTTAGACTTGCACACGTTTAGACGGCGACGCATGACGCACCTGCGCGGTGTCTCGTGTCAGGCGTCCGACGAACCTCCTGAACTTGACACCTCTCGGCCAGAACTCTCCATTCATGAAAGTCGATAGACGGTCAGTCCGCACCCTCACCATAAAGGAAATAAAATTGACATCATGGCGAGACTCCAACTACTCGACCCTCATGGTTAGCCCTGTCTTCTGCTTGAGGTACTCCACCACCGTTTCAGGCTTCACAGCGTAGTGAACCCGGGACACGTACAGTGGAGTTGTGGGTACCTTCGCACGCAGCAAGCACGGCTGGTTCAGCTCAGCCGATACGGCAGTTCCGCACAGATTACGAGAAGTGGACTTCCTCTTCCTTCGTTCCACCTTGATGAACCCTTGACTAGTATTTATGAGATACTATCAATTAAAACATGTGTGTTAAGTCTCCTATAAGGTCTCCCAAATAAACTTTCGCCGAGTATATGAAGAAGTGTTGATGAGTTGCAATGGGCAAAAAACTCATTTTTTTTGAATTTCGTGCTTCAAGCGAGCCAACTACTATTAATCGCGTAGTCTTATAAATTAAACCAGAACTGACTCAGTTTTAATACTATTGTGGAATGCTTCGTTCTGAAACCGCAGACCGCACTTTCTGCGGAAATTATTTCTATGAAGCTGTGGTTGTTTGTACCATTTCAAAGAAGTCGGGTCCATTTCTGGCGACTACGCAGAGATATTATTTTAGTAAATAATGTTTTCTAGTTATAAATATACCCACAACCGAGATTTAATATTATTATCTAGTTTTCATGGTTGAATGATACTTAATTTCTAAAATATAAAGGAATATAAAATAATTCGTTCAAAACCACTACCTTAAAAAAATTACATGATAGTATATTATTATTATTATTTTGTTATGTTTTTTATCTGCGATCAGTTTTCAGACTATGAGCAGGTTGTACTATTATTTATTATGTGGAGCAGGTTTGGTGTGGGTAGTGGGTAGGGCTTCCAATCCAGATAACCGGATATCCGCCAATTTTCAAATCCGGATAATGACGTCTGCTAAATCCGGATAATTCGGATAGTGAAATTCATCAAAAAATTACGATAAGAATCTAAATTTAATATACTGGGGATTGATTTTAGAGTGTCATCGAGTGACTAATAGTCAGCAAAATGGCTATTAGTCACCGATTTCCAAAAGTTCGTATTATTAGAAGTCACCGGTGACAAAAATTCTCATAGCATGATATAAATACGAGTGCCTCTACCCACTCGATTTGAAATCACTCCGTGACTATTTTTGGAACTGACATTTTAATCAGATTATGAATAGTAGTAGAGCTTTTTTTGTGAAAGAGTGCGTCCGGGGAAGTACTACCACCTATTTCTGTCGTAAAGCAGTAGTGCTCGCATTGCTGAGTTCCGGTTTGAAGGGTATGGATGCCGCTGAAATTACAGGCACATGATAATTTTCATCTTTATGTCTCAGGGTGGCGGGTGCAGTGCAATGCCACATAGGGCGCGTCCTAAGTGGACAGGGCCTACACGCACGCACGCATACACGTATTGATCACAAATTCTCTAAGGATCACGTAGTATCTATCGAAATAGTAGAATAGTTGGTAGACAGAGTATGACTCTCAAAAATACGACATTTGGTAAAGAGTGATTTCGAAGTTTTTTTTTTTTTTATGCTACTTGAATGACTGAACAAGCAGATGGCCCACTTGATGTTAAGCGGTAACCTCTGCCTATGAACAGTGCATTCTCACATAGGTCACGTCCACCTAGGCCGCGCCCTATGTGGCATTGCACTGCGCCCGACACCCTGAGACAATGGCATTTTGTCATTCGTGATTTCTAGTCAATCTAGGTCTCTGAGCGAATAATTCAATAATGTTAATGCAGGTAACATACAACTGACAACCGTGACTGGCAACAAGACATCTTCACTATCCTGTGGTTTCATCATTGCTTCGAACAGGCAATATCAAGTGCTACCATTAAACTTACATCGCGAGAAACTTCTCACTGTTGCTAACCTTATTCAAATGACTTATTTAATTACTAGACTGTTAGGTACTAGCTTAGAGCATTGCAGACCTGTTACTAGAGACACTTCTATGCATCGACGTAAATATTTACTTTGGTCGAAGCTTCTATGTATATGGCTTCACGTTAACAAATCTTATTTGAATATCGTTTCGTAACCAAGTAATTAATTTTGTAAAATTTAAAAAAACCCTCTACGCAATGAAACGGCTGAACCGTTTTTGATCAAACATAGCTAAGAACACTTCCGAAAAATACAACTTTCAAACAAAAAAAAAAACAAAATCGGTTCATCCGTTCGGGAGCTACAATACCATAGACAGACAGACACACACACACACACACACACACAGCAACGTCAAACTTATAACACCCCGTCGTTTTTGCGTCGGGGGTTAAAAAGGTTTATATGAAAATGAATCGAACAAGGAAAAAATCCATATTCTAAATTCATTCAGGGCGTCTGGTCGAAGCAACGCGTGACCCGAGAGCTGGCTCTTGTCTGGCTCAACGCATTAGTATTGCCATTCAGCGTAGCAATGCAGCCAGTATCTCAGGGACGCTTCCGTCTGGTAGTGATTTGGAACAGTCAAGCTACCTTTAGATCGTTAGCAGCGGTCTTCAGGTAGCACAACTGTATCAATTGTATTGTTTATATTTTGTGCATACCTACTTATGTATATTATTATTTCTAAAAAAATAAAAACTTTTTCCTATTTCTGCCGCAAAGCAGTAGTGCTCGCATTGCTGTGTTCCGGTTTGAAGGGTAAGGGTGCCGGTGAAATTACAGGCTCATGAGACTTTTCATCTTTATGTCTCAGGGTGGTGGGCGCAGTGCAATGCCACATGGGGTGCGTCCTAGGTAGACGTGACCTTTGAGGTAATGCACTGTTCATAGGCAGAGGTTATCGCTTAACATCAGGTGGGCCTCTTGCTTGTTCCGTCATCCAAGTAGTATAAAAAAAAATAAAAAAAAAATGTATAGGTATGTATTCCATATCATAAAACAGATCATAAAAAGCCCAGTTACTTTCATAAAAAACATGCAATTCGTTCGTTGTTGGATTTCAGAACACACCACACAACCTAACATGAATGTGCTGTGTAGGTGAACTGATTAGTTTTTTTTTTTTTTTTTTTTTTATACTTCTTGGGTGACGGAACAAGCAAGAGGCCCACCTGATGTTAAGCGGTAACCTCTGCCTATGAACAGTGCATTACCTCATAGTTCACGTCCACCTAGGACGCATCCTATGTGGGATTGCACTGCGCCCGCCACCCTGAGACATAGATGAAAAGTCTCAGTCTCAGTCAATATACATTACGATACCAATAAATAATTAAATGCTATCTTATGAAATAGTTTGTCTTCTACTTTCCGTTGTTCCGTAATCGAAACGCTATCAAAATGAGCCCAAACACTGCCAACCTTCTATTATCTATCAAGGAGTGCTTGTCTCCATCATCAGATCAGCACGCTGTCACCATCATATTGTATTGTCATCGGAACGGAATAATCAGGAATAATCAGGAATAATCAATTTATTAGTAAATACAAATTTACGGGTCAGATAATTTTAAAACAAATAAAATAAAATAAAATTTCTTACGAAAAACTATGATAAAAAAACATTCTAAACAATAAAAATTCAAATTGTAAACATAAACTAATTAATTATAATTCATTGCAGATGTCATGTTAAAACTAAATAGTTATACTAAGTAGCAATTACGTAAGATTTAATTTATTCAAATCTAATTTTAAATTATAAGGAACTTGGCAGGTATGCCAAATTTCAGCGATTTTTTTTTCAATTTATTTCCGGGAATTTGATAACAAACGCCGGGTCAGGGGAAACTAAACTAAACTAACTTACTTACTACATTTTATTTCCGAGGAATCATTGTACCAGGAACACGATAGGACAATATTTTATTGATAGAAAAAAAAAACCCAAAGCCGATTGTTTATTAAAATGAAGCAAATCATTGGAGTAACAAATTAGATAAATAAAATCAATACAAAAAAGCCGAGGGTTTACTGTAGGGGTTTTGTAAAATGATCCATATTTGACGAGATATTCAATAAAAACAGCTTAATCGTGCGGCGCGAGGCGTTTTTTTTATATGAAGACTTCTGCCTGGTGTTGGCGCAGTCTTGAAGGAGTGATTTTACTTGCCCCTAGCAGTAAGTCAACATTAAATAAGTACTATTTTCTTGTTCCCCTCTTGAGAGCACACGCCAAACTTGATTGCTTTGGGAGCTGTAACAAGTGTGAAATTACAGGCACATGAGACTCTCAGGCGCTGTCTCCACGAGCGAGAGAATCGCGAGTCCGCGCTCGCCCATACAAATTATCGCAGCGATAACATCGCCGTGTGGAGACGCGTTCATAGAAATACATGGCTCGACGTTAACTCAGGGTGGCGGGCGCAATACAATGCCACTAAGGTGCGCTCTAGGCGGACGTGACCTATGAGGTATTGCATTGTTAAAGGCAGAGGTTACCGCTTAACATCAGGTGGGCCATCTGCTTGTTCCATCATTCATAAAGAGAAAAAAAAACAGGCAAGTGTTAGTCGGACTCGCGCACAAAGGGTTCCGTACCATTATCTATAAAAACGAAAAAAACACATTTGTTGTTTGTTCCCTTAAATATTTATTTTATCTGTTTTTAGTATTTGTTGTTATAGCGGCAACAGAAATACATCATCTGTCAAAATTTCAACTGTCTAACTATCACGGTTCATGAGATACAGCCTGGTGACAGACGGATAGACGGATGGCGGAGTCTTAGTAATAAGGTCTCGTTTTAACTTTTGGGTAGGGAACCCTAAAATAGTAATACTATGCAATTACTTTTTTTTTTTTTTATTCTACATGAATGACTGAACAATCAGATGGCCCACCTGATGTTAAGCTGTAACCTCTGACTATGAACAGTGCATTACCTCATAGGTCACGCCCACCTAGGACGCACCCTATGTGGCATTGCACTGCGCCCGCCACCCTGAGACATAAAGGTGAAAAGTCTCATGTGCCTGTAATTTCACCGGCACCCTTACCCTTCAAACCGGAACACAGCAATGCGAGCACCACTGCTATGCGGCAGAAATAGGTATGGTGGGAGTACTTCCCTAGACGAACACTTTCACAAAAAAGCTCTACTACTACTACGCTTCAAAGATAATCTTCTTTCTTAGCACGTTTCTTATTGATGTTTGGATCTTAGAACTATTTCCAAGTGGGACCTCGAGAGCAATCCCGTCTTGATCGAGTCGGAAGCTGTCGCCGCCTCCGATCGACCTGTTGATTGCTCCTTAAGTGGGCCTTAATCCTTAATCACGTCTTGAGCCGAGACTGGGATAAGGTACCTACTAGTGAAGAAATGTAGTAAATAAATGCCTTTTGTATGTTCAAATTGTTATTTTTAGGGTTCCGTACCCAAAGGGTAAAGGGTATAGGGTCCCCCTATTACTAAGGCTCGGCTGTCCGTCTATCTGTCTGTCTGTCTGTCCGTCTGTCACCAGGCTGTATCTCATGAACCGTAATAGTTAGAGTTGAAATTTTCACAGACGATGTATTTCTGCCTTGCCGCTATAACAATAAATACTAAAAAAAAAAAGAAAAAAAAAGGGCTTTCATACTAAAAACGTGATTTTTCCAAATGTAGACTAAGCAATGACCTGCAAGGTCAGTATTTGGATGGGTGACCACATTTTGCGTAAAACTTTTATTTTTATTTATTCAGATACGTGTTTTTTTTGCCGTTTTTATATATTATGGTACGGAACCCTTCGTGCGCCAGTCCGACTCGTACTTGGCCGGTTTTTATTTTCGAAACGTATTGTAAAAAGTAAATAAATAAATAATGCTGGACAGTTCACACAACATTATCTAGCCCCAAGCTAAGCAGAGCTTGTGTTATGGGTACTAGACAACTGATATACTTAATACAATATTACATAGTTTTTTTTTTTATTATACACAGAAAATACCCAGAACACCCTGAACAAATATCTGCGATCGCACAATTATTTGTTCCGAGTGCGGGAATCGAACCCGCAACCTCCTGCGTCGCTGGCCAAGCTTCGCCCGCCGCGCCACAGAGGTCGTCGGATTGTAAGAGGAGTGTACGCTTTGAAGATTGAGTCCTTTGCTTATAAATAAAGTTTGCTTCTATTTTGGATTATCTCATTAACTCCATGCAATTATGTACAGGATATTCATTTAGGTACAGAAAGAATACATACATACAAAGACACACGCCTTTTTCCCCGATAGGGTATGCAGCGCCTCAAATGGGGCTCTTTTCACCGTGGGTTGCACCATCGTAGGAAATAGACGTGACAAGTGGTGAGCTCATCGCTGCCATTGCTTCCCACGACTGACTCAGCTAACGCTTTCTTCCAGTACTATCTATCACATTCCATAGTAATAACAACACATGTAATAACACATTTATTAAATAAGCTAGCAACCAGGACAAATCTTATACCAACGAATCTTACAAACAAGTCCGGGTAATTCCTTAGTCGGCTCTTACGACATCCACGCGAGGAGACGGAGGGGTCTTTTCTTAGGCCAATAACACCACGGCTATTATATTCATAGTCATTCTCTTTAAAACGGAACAAGCAGATGGCTCACCTGATGTTAAGCGGTAACCTCTGCCTTTAACAACGCATTACCACGTAGGTCACGTCCACCTAGGACGCACCCTATGCGACATTGCACTGTCTTAACTTAATAACGGAACAAGCAGATGGCTCACCTGATGTTAAGCGGTAACCTCTGCCTTAACTACGCATTACCACGTAGGTCACGTCCACCTAGGACGCACCCTATGCGGCATTGCACTGCGCTCGCCACCCTGAGACATAAAGATGAAAAGTTTCATGTGCCTGTAATTTCTCCGGCACCCATACCCTTTAAACCGGAACACAGTAATGCGTGCACTACTGCTTTGCGGCAGAAATAGCTATGGAGGTACTTCCCCGGACGAACTCTCACAAAAAAGCTATACTACTACTAAAACCAGCTACTTCCCGTCTCACGACCTTTGAGCGTTGTCGCGGTCAGTGCTCATTGAAGAAGGACCTCTAAGGAAACGTCAGCAGGAGGATAGTAAAGTACGTGGTGTAAAAACCGTATTTTTTCTAAAATGGTAAGTGAAATCGAATCAGTATAGTTCCGGGTATTATTCCCTACAAACAAACTCACTAACAAACTTCATATCTTTATAATAAGTAGTTACAGTGTAGACAATGTCGGCGTTCAAAGCTAGTGCAACGAAGGTATTATCTCCGAAGGTCCGGACTCCCGTTTGCCCTAATTAAGTTCCACAACTGGGCAAATTCTGTAGACTGCGGAGATTGTAAATTTTCATCGACCGGAAAATCTTCACTAAGCGACAGTTTCATAAACTAGTTTAGTTCTCTCGAGGACTATCAAGTGTCTCTGGACATGAGATACATCTATTTTAAGCCAGGATAGACACAAACCAAGTAGGTACAATTCCTTTTCATCATAGGTCGAGCAGGCGCACGGCTCGGTACCATCCTTACCTCATTAGTATACCCTCTATTTGTACTAATCGTTTCAGTTCTACCTTTATAATGCGAACTGTTAAGGAGTGGAATACACTACCGCCGTCTGTCTTTCCTGAAAATTATAATCTGGGTCTCTTCAAGGCTAGAGTGAATAGGTGCCTTCTAGACCTTTGTGCTCCATCTTCGGCCTCATCGTCACTTGTCTTACCAACAGGTGATATCATAGTCAAACAATATAAAAAAAATAAAAAAAAACTTGCATCTATAATAATTTTACTGGCAAGTTAGGTCGTGCACGTGTTAGAATCTGAAATGAGGAGATCCGTAGAAGAACCAAGATCATCGACTTAGCATGCACTCAGAATTAGCAAGTTAAAGTGGCAATGGGCAGGCCATAATAGCTCGCAGAACTGGAGCTATAAAGCCGTTGGAGAATAGAGGTTATCTGTTCGTTCTCGGTTTGTTCTGGAAAAAGGCCGGGTCAAGAGTACTCTTAACCGACGAGCATGTATAAAGAATGTGATGAGAGTGAATGAAGCAAAAGAGGTGTGTCAGGATCGTAACAAGTGGAAATCCGTGGTCTCTGCCTACCTCTCCCGGAAACATGTGTGAGTTTATGTATGTATGTATGTAATAAAGGTTGTAGAGTGGCGACCACAAACTCGACAACGCAGTAGCGAAAGGTCCTTGGTCTCGATGAACCAAAGACATTATAAACGTCGCAGGAAGTCGATATATGGAGTCTACACTCTAAATTGTTCGTCGCCATTCTATGTGGAGACCTATGTCCAGCAGTGGACTGCTGAAAGCTGATGATGAAGTTAGGTCTTAAGTAGATATATCCAGCCTAAGAATTAACCTCTCCGCATACCATACATGTCCTAATAAGCGATTATGGGATACCAGTATCCTGAGTAATTAACACCTAATGTTCTAGATATCTGCAAGCTCATCCGCACATCATAGAATCCTGGGTTTCTCGAACGACTCGTTTCTCGAGATCATTTCTTCCCCATACCTACAAACTATGGAATGAGCTTCCATCTGAGGTTTTCCCGCTTAGTTACGACATGTGTTGCTTCAAGAAAAATGTTCATAAATTCCTAGAGGGTAGGCAGCGCAATGACAATACCCCGGGTGTTGTCGGTGTCTATAAGCGACGGTGACCACTTCACATCAGGGGGCCGTAAGCTAGTTTGCATAAATATTTATTTCATTAAAAAAAAAAAAGTTGGAAAGATGTTGCATGTTATTAAAAAAATATTCCCAAGGCTTCCTGACGTCTTGGGGAACGGGCTCATCCCAATCGACTTTAAGAAGCCATAATTTTAGTAGAATCATTTTGGATTGGATTATACATGGACTCAATAACCAATCCGCCTGCCAAGCATGGTGATTCTAGCAATTCTCCTCACTGTATTCTATGGGGGAAGCCTCGTCGAGCACGTATTATAACCAGCTCATGATCATGTATCTGGATGATAGGTATCTTGTCTCTGTTTCGTAAACAGAATTGGGGAAAATCTGTTCAGTTAGTTTTAAATACTGATTTCCTCATCATGTGAACCGTAGGTAATTTACCCTCTGTCCACTAAAATCCATTAAAATTATCCGTTGACGGATCTTTTTGCATCTTTATGTCCACTTTATACTTAAGGTAAATACATTTACCTGTAACATACTCGTAAAAAGTTATTTCACCGCGCTTTTGATTTTTGAGTCCAAAGGCTTTTCTCCCAGGCTTAGTTACAAAATGTTGTTCAAAGGGGACTAAACCCTGTTTGTTGGTTATCTGTAAACATTGCTTTAAGCTACTTGGTAACTATTAACTAAGCAAATATAATTATGGAAACCTTGGCAGCATATTTTGTAATCAAATCAAATCGATGGTCAACTCAATCGTCAATAACCATCGTGTTGTTGTATGAGGCAGTGTTTCAGTTTAATGACTTATCACTAACGACGATCAAGTCACATCACACTGATAGTAATAGGTACATATACGAAAGCAGTGACAATACGAGACGATATAGCTATCGACTGATATGAATGCATCACTTATATTGTCACGTTCGAGCACCGAGCCGTCGGTAATACGAACAAATTCGATGCCGCCCCGTGCCGAAGTATAACTTATAGACAGTAGCCTAACAACGGCAATAATAATGATTTCTTAACATAGAGTAACATAATACATGTTATATACCATCTACTGAATCAATACTATCTTAATAACAGAACACAACTTTTCGATCTCATCCCCGCATCGAGATTTTAGCATCGCTCTTCCCGGCACCGTGACAAAACTCATCCACACATCATAGATCCCTGGGTTTCTCTTACGACTCGTTTCTCGAGATCATTTCTTCCCCATACCTATAAACTTTGGAATGAGCTTCCATGTGGGGTTTTCCCGCTTGGTTACGACATGTGTCGCTTCAAGAAAAATGTTCATAAATTCCTTCAGGGTAGGCAGCGCATCGACAATACCCCCGGTGTTGCCGGTGTCTATAAGCGACGGTGACCACTTTACATCAGGTGAGCCGTAACCAAGTTTGCCAATTAGTTTCATTAAAAAAAAAAAAAAAAAAAAAAAGGCAGACTTCAAAAAAAAGGAGGAGGTTCTCAACTCGTGTGTTTTTTTTGCAAGCTCTTATTAACTTGCAATGTATATCTGGGTGGAATCTTGCAACTGAATTTTAAAGCAGTTATCCTCAACTGATTGAGCTGAAATTTTGCATACCTGTCAAGTTCCGATGACAATGCAATATTATTCAAATTCAATTTCAAGATCTTTATTTCAGGCTTACTGAGAAATGCACTAAACCTAAACAGTAAGCCCATATCAACATTAATACCTTAGAAACAAACATACACATAAAAAACACTTTATTACTTAATCTAACACACGACATGGTGACAGCGAGCTGATCTGATGACGGAGACGGAAGGTGGACAACGGAACTCCTCGAGGGATAATAGTAGACTGCCCGTGTTTAGGTTCGATTAGGTTACGAGGTTAACTCGTTTAGGTTACGATCACTAATTTGATAAAACTTGTATTGAAAAATATATTTTTCACAAAAAACTTATTTATGTTTGTAACCTCATATCTCCGTCATTTATGAACCGATTTGGAAAAATATTGTTTATTTGCCACGATATTATTCCAGATTGGTCCCATTTTCATCCCAATCTGGTTCTAATGATGGAATCCATGATGAATTGAGGGAACTACACAAATATAATATTATAGGCATACACATATAGCGATTTCGGTATTTTCAGCAACAAGTGAGGCATGTGCATTCTGAAAGTGCCATTTAGTGAAGTGGATCTGATGAAGAAGACCAGAGGTGGCAAAAATTGGGGGTATATTCCTAGCTTCGAAGTCGTTTTTTTTCGGAAATAATTATTCTGTTATCATTTTCCTGTCGAAGAGATAGAGATGTTTCTGCTAAAGTTACTGTGTGACGTATGTATGGTGTGACTGCGAATATTGAGTGGATTCCCGTGTACCTCCTATAACTCCCATATTTATAAATATGTCTTTTAAAACGAAGCTTTTATAGAGCTACATGTATTATAAGCTATAGAATATATGCACCAGTGAATGAAAAGAATTGGCTGAACAATTTTTACAACTGAAATGCAAGTGTGGATAAAGGGAATATTATACACGCTTTTTTTTTCTTTTTCGTGCCTGTTTTTAACCCTCGACGCAAAAACGACGGGGTGTTATAAGTTTGACGTTTCTGTGCGTGTGTCTGTGTGTGTGTGTGTGTTGTGTCTGTCTGTGGCATCGTAGCTCCCGAACGGATGAACCGATTTAGTTTTTTTTTTTTTGTTCATAATGTTAATTTGTCGGGAGTGTTCTTAGCAATGTTTGATCAAAATCGGTTCAGCCATTTTATTGCGTTGAGGGTTTTTTAATTTTTACAAAATTAATTAATTGTTATAAAATTTGACCAGTGTTTTAAGCCTTTAAATGTTTTGCTTTGAATGTTTGTACATAAAAAAACGTTTTCAAAAAACAAGAAGCAAAGTAGTCATATAGGATTACTTCCAATTCATCGACCTCTGTGGCGCGGCGGGCGAAGCTTGGCCTGCGACGCAGGAGGTTGCGGGTTCGATTCCCGCCTCGGAACAAATATTTGTGGTATCGCAGATATTTGTTCAGGGTGTTCTGGGTATTTTCTATGTATAATAAAAAATATCTATCTATGTATTATATCGTATTAAGTATATCAGTTATCTAGTACTCATAACACAAGCTCTGCTTAGCTTAGGGCTAGATAATGTTGTGTGAACTGTGTCCAGCATTATTTATTTATTTATTTATTATTTATTATCTACATTTTTGTCATTATACATTTTTGTCATTCAGACATCAGTGATCAATTAGTATGATGAATTATTTAATAAGTTTTTTGTGAATAATATCTTTTTAGGGTTCCGTAGTCAAAGACAAGGAACCCTTATGGATTCGTCATGTCTATCTGTCTGTCAGTCTGTCCGTGTATGTCACAGCCTTTTTTTCCCGAAACTATAAGAGCTATAACTGTTGAAACTTGGTAGGTAGATGTATTCTGTGAACCGCATTAAGATATTTACACAAAAATTTTAAAAAAACAATTATTTTTGGGGTTACTTACAACTGAAATACTAATGAATACTGGGCATACTTAGAACTGAAACTCAAAAAAAAAAGCATCAATCCTATTCGTGTGGGGTATCTATGGATAGGTCTTCAAAAATGATGTTGAGGTTTCTAATATCATGAATTCTAATGGTAAAAACTGTCCCCCCCCCCCCCCCCCAAACCCCCCCCCCCCCCCCCCCCACCCCACCCCACCCCCGTAACTTCGAAAATAAGAGAATTATTAAACTAACAAAATATATGATGTACATTAATTACCATGTAAACTTCCACTGAAAATTGGTTTGAACGAGATCTAGTAAGTAGATTTTTATTTTTAAGGTTCCTCATTACAAATTTCCAGATGTCCACCTTTGGTCTCCATCAACAGATCAGTTCGCTGTCACCATCATATTGTATTGTCATTGGAACTTGACAGGTTTGCTAAATTTCAGCTCAATCGGTTGAGGATAACTGCTTTAAAATTCAGTTGCAAGATTCCACGCGGATTTCACCCAGCCAAACATACATACATTGCAAGTTAAATAAAAGCTTGTAAAAATGTCGAGGATTTACAAACTGACTTCAATCAGTCTTCAATCAGTTTGAGTAGTAGTAGAGCTTTTTTGTGAAAGAGTTCGTCCGGGGAAGTACTACCACCATACCTATTTCTGCCGCAAAGCAGTAGTGCTCGCATTGCTGTGTTCCGGTTTGAAGGGTAAGGGTGCCGGTGAAATTACAGGCACATGAGACTTTTCATCTTTATGTCTCAGGGTGGCGGGCGCAGTGCAATGCCTTATAGGTTGCATCCTAGGTGGACGTGATCTATGAGGTAATGCACTGTTCATAGGCAGAGGTTACCGCTTAACATCAGGTGGGCCCCTTGCTTGATCCGTCATCCAAGCAGTATAAAAAAAATAAAAAAAAAAAAAAAAAAACCAAAAGGCGGAGGTAACTCATTTCGGGCCGTTATGTATTTTTACCCCCGATGGAGAAGCAGTATATGCGCTTAGACTGAGAAGTTGTGTGTTTGTGTGTGCAAACGAATGGTCACATTTATCTCTTTTCTTTATGTGAAAAATGGTGTTTGCGATGTGTTTCGTGGAAATTGGTGCAGTCGTTTCCATTTCAAGACCACCAGCTATCAAAAATGCTTTTATTTTGTCGTGTGACATCTATTCGTGAATAGTAATTAGCTTCGGGGCCCTACATTAGGCTTGCTAGACGATGTGCTTTCATAAGTGTTTCTTGTTCCAATTTTAATGGAACACAGCTAATATTCCGGGTTTTTTTTTATATAAAATTTAATTTTAGTAGTAGTAGAGCTTTTTTGTGAAAGAGTTCGTCCGGGGAAGTACTACCACCATACCTATTTCTGCCGCAAAGCAGTAGTGCTCGCATTGCTGTGTTCCGGTTTGAAGGGTAAGGGTGCCGGTGAAATTACAGGCACATGAGACTTTTCATCCTTATGTCTCAGGGTGGCGGGCGCAGTGCAATGCGACATAGGGCGCATCCTAGGTGGACGTGACCTATGAGGTAATGCACTGTTCATAGGCAGAGGTTACCGCTTGACATCAGGTGGGCCATCAGCTTGTTCCGTCATTCAGTAGTATAAAAAAAAAAAAAAAAAAAACTTATGTAATATAGGCACTTACATCGATTACTCAGTGAAGGCTGGTCCGATTTAGATTGTTGTTTCTTTGTTGTTCATACATACATACATAAATAGACACACGCCTTTTTCCCCGAAAGGGTAGGCAGAGCCTCAAATGGTCCACTTTTCACTGTGATTGGACCATCGTGGAAAATAGGACATAAGTATAATTTCTTTGTTTTGTAGGGAATAATCCCGGAGTGATCCTATCCCAAGGATTTTAATTGCCAAAAGCTTAACTAGTAAGTGAAAGCAATTCTAGTAGATTTTTTTCTAGAATAAGAAACATTATAAACTACGATTGGGTATCCGGTTTTGAACTCCCAACAAACATCCACGAACAGCTAACTTATATACCTAATTGGGATTTAGGTGTACGTTACAAGTAAATCAAGCGTAGCGTGTGTCTTATGAACTTTTGCTAAATCTCTTTACATCTAAATTTTGACTGCATACATGGTTTTTAATGTGGTTCTCTTGTTTCTTTGAATTAGCTTCTCCTTGTTCTCGAGGCACCACACAGGCGCTTTCCACCTAGTGGTAAGAAAAAACATCAAAAAGCCAAGCTTTGTTGCCTGTTTTAGGTTTAGTCGCGTTGGAATGATTAAATTAAATTAAGTTTTTAAGACGATTCAAAATGATCCTTGTGATTTCAATGAATAAAATACTTTTGACTTTGCTCTGACGTCCCGTATTGAGGTGAATTGTGAAATGTCTTCTCCATGACTCCAGCCAGCCCATCTCCTTAAGAGGAAACACCAAGGGCTAGAGAATAAAAAAAAAGGTATTTGTAAAATCGATTACTGTCGCGCAGACCTCAAACCTCCGCAGAGCGTGATAGAGACAACTGCAGCTTGGATCGACAAAGTACATAAAATCAACGATTCGTAGTCCCCTGATTCCTTCTCCAAAACTTAACCAATTTAACTATTTTTTTTAATTAAAAATTGCCATTCAGCGTGGCAATGCAGCCAGCATCTTAGGGACGCTTCCGTCTGGTAGTGATTTGGATCAGTTGAGCTACCTTTAGATCGCTTGCAGCGGTCTTCAGGTGGCACAACTGTTTCATATGTATTTTGTACATACCTTGTATTATTCTTTCTCTAAATAAATGTATTTTTATTAAAAATAAAATAAAGTTTTAGTCGTGTTCCTATGATTTAATTTGTTATTTTATTTATTTAAATTTGTTTTCAGGATGTTTGAACACAACGGAAAATCTGACCATTTTTTTAGGTTTTTGAACGTTCATATCTCTTTTATTAGTACATTTATTTACAGAAAGAATAATACAAGGTATGTACAAAATACATATGAAACAGTTGTGCTACCTGAAGACCGCTGCAAGCGATCTAAAGGTAGCTCAACTGATCAATTTTATTAATTAATTTATAAAAAAAAGGAAAACATAAGACCATGCCAATGGCGGCCATAGTTTTTTTGGAAAAAAAAATGCTCTACGGTCATTATCCAGGGAGAAAACAGGGGACTACGTTTGTATGGGAAAATGGCCCATGTGTTTCCTCTAGAAGGAGAAGACAAGAAGTTTGGGTTGACAGCATTAAAACCTTCTTCCCCTTGCTTCCTGCTTGCGGGACGGCGGTTGGCGATAAAAGTTTTCATTTGAGAGCTGGATTCGTAACGAGCACCACTCGCGACTGAATGAAGGGCCTCTCCGGTATTCATGCGATCCTACGTGCTTCTGGGAAGGGGGGAAGGATGAGGCGGCTAGCGGATAACTGACTCTTTGTAACCCCCGACTAAAAAGATGGATGTTAAAAGTTTGACGCCTTAGTATGTCTGGTCTGTCTGTCTGTATGTATCTTGTTGCTTTGTTGCCACGTACCTCGCTCCGGAGATAATGTGGCAACAGAGCAACCCAAAGAAGTTTTCTGGTTTCAATTTTGTTTGTTTTTATGAAATATGGTGTTAGCGACATGGTTCTTAGATGTGTTTGGTGGAAACTGGTGGAAAAGTTTCCAGGATCATCGCAACAATTTTATTAACAAAACTCATTTTTGAATCTTAAAGGCATTGGGTATGTTTTTTCCACTATTTTCGAGTAGTTCCTGTTTGTCCCCGAATCTGTCCCCATTCACTATGCAATGACCCGACACAGACTAACGAATGATGAGCATTCCTGACTATAAGTGACTTACTCCCGCGAACACTCAGGTTGTGGAATGATCTCCAGAGGTTTTCCCGAGTGACTACAGTATAGGGTTCTTCAAAAGAAAATGGTGTTTGGATTTTTTAAAGGGTCGGCAACGCGTGTATGTGTGGTATACGCTACGATAACCGCTTACCAACAGGTCCGTATGCTAGTTTGCTACCTCGGGGGTATAATAAAAAAAACATGGTTTTGGTACATTGGTGACACAAGGTTCTGTGTGAGTGCGTAGATTTTATATTAGTACTATTCGTTATTCTGTGTTAAGACTGTGTCACCGCCAGGCAGAAATCTTCATACAAAAAAAAACACCACGCGCCGCTCGAAAAAGCGGTTTTTATTGAATATCTCGTGAAATATAGATAAATTTAAAAACCCCGTGGGTGAACCCTCCGTTTTATTGTATTGATCTTATTTATCTAATTTTTGACCCAATAATCTTTACCATATTGACAAACAAAACTACAACAACTACAAAACAAACAAATCTAACCAAAAGTTAGAGGTAACTTTGTGTTTTGTTTCTCTAGAAAATGTTGTCCTATTGTGTTTCTGTCTGGGTGATCCCTCGGTTATATTATAATGTAGTATCCATGCATATTTTTAATTTGAATATTGTACTTGACAGTCAGTTAAAAGTCGAATCCAAGATTGGTAATTTTGCGTTATATCCCGCCTTAAGAGCATAGTTTTCGCCTTCACTTATATTGTGCGCCATGTCCTGTCTGAAGTTGTGAACTTCTTTATTTGTCTTAGACATATACATTGACATACGCCTTATTCCCCGAAGGGGTAGGCAGAGCCTCAATGTGCCTCTTTTCACAGTAGGTTGCACCATCGTGGAATATAGACGTGACGAGTGGTGAACTCATCGCCGCCATTGCTTGCCACGACTGACTCAGCTAACGCTTTCTTCCAGTATTATCACATTCCATAAATAAGCTAGCAGCCAGGACACATCTTATACCAACGAATCTTACAAACAAGTCCGGGTAACCCCTAAGTCGGCTTCCACGACATCCACTGGAGGAGATGGAGGGGTCTATTCTTGGGCCGGACACACCACGGCAAATAATAAAATATGCCATTTGTAATGTAGGTACTTCGACCAAAGTAAAAAGTAGGTATCTTTTAACTTGAACCCTAGTGCTTTAAGCTTTGCCCCGACGACCTCGAGATGAACGGAATATGAACAGAATGCAATCTCTGAGCTCACCGTTTCAAAGGTAAAAAATTGCATTCAATTTCACCTTTCCTGGTAAAGCAACAGAGTTGAAAGTGCCCTGGCTGGATTCATCAGTTGGTCTTGCTTTAAAATGTATGTTGGTACATTGACATAAATGTATATGGTTGGGTAAAGGTTTTATGGGCTATCTAATAGTACAAGATCCAGCCATCAGATAACGGCACTCACCTAGAGGTCGCTAGTGGACCCCCATTGTCCACAAGTAGGTACATACCTAATTTATAACAGACCAAAAGAGCTGAGTCTGAAAGCAGCACTGTAGCTTATCATGAGACAGGAACCTATTTGACAACACTATCGATGCTTATACCTACTAAATACGGTAAATTTTAACAAGCTTTTAGTAGTAGTAGAGCTTTTTTGTGAAAGAGCTCGTCCGGGGAAGTACTACCACCATACCTTTTTCTGCTGCAAAGCAGTAGTGCTCGCATTGCTGTGTTCCGGTTTGAAGGGTAAGGGTGCCGGTGAAATTACAGGCACATGAGACTTTTCATCTTTATGTCTCAGGGTGGCGGGCGCAGTGCAATGCCACATAGGGTGCGTCCTAGGTGGACGTGACCTTTGAGGTAATGCACTGTTCATAGGCAGAGGTTACCGCTTAACATCAGGTGGGCCTCTTGCATGTTCCGTCATCCAAGTAGTATAAAAAAAAAAAAAAAAAAAAAACTTGGTGTGTCCGACCTAAGAATAGACCCCTCCGTCTCCTCCCGTGGATGTCGTAAAAGCCGACTAAGGGATTACCCGGACTTGTTGATAAGATTCGTTGGTATAAGATTTGTCCTGACTGCTAGCTTATTATAGAATGTGTTATAACTGGAAGAAAGCGTTAGCTGAGTCGGTCGTGGGAAGCAATGGCGGCGATGAGCTCACCACTCGTCACGTCTATTCCACGATGGTGAAAAGAGGCCCTTTGAGTCTCTGCCTACCCCTTGAGAATATCAGATCAAATGGGGTCTCATATGAAAGCCCCTCGCTTCATCATTTCAAAACTATTTTTTATACTTTTTTAACTTATGTAGTTATTGAGAAATTAGGGTAAATCGAAAATGTAAAATACCAAAACCTCTAGGGTACTTCCACTAACCCTACAACGCTGAAATTTGGTATGTTTGTAGCTTTTATGACACAAATACTGGAAAAAGTCTAAAATTGAAAAATAAATAAATTTGTAATAAAACGTAACCAGTATAACATCCATTGTTGACCTCCCGTTTCTAGGAATTTGAACGACCTTATAGGTCTATATTTTAAACCAACAAGAACGTTCATTTAATGTGGATGTACTCACATACATAGATATATTATCGAAAGAAATCAGAAAATAATAATAAAACAGAAATACACACTCGTGTAAATGTTCAACTGTCTCTATAACCCACTAGTGAATAATAGCAATGAAAAAGTCACAGTTTGATTACAGGTGTAAAACAGAAATACCTACACACTCTGTGTAAATGTTCAACTGTCTCTATAACCCACTAGTGAATAATAACAATGAAAAAGTCACAGTTTGATTACAGGTGTAAAACAGAAATACCTACACACTCTGTGTAAATGTTCAACTGTCTCTATAACCCACTAGTGAATAATAACAATGAAAAAGTCTCAGTTTGATTACAGGTGTAAAACAGAAATACCTACACACTCTGTGTAAATGTTCAACTGTCTCTATAACCCACTAGTGAATAATAACAATGAAAAAGTCACAGTTTGATTACAGGTGTAAAACAGAAATACCTACACACTCTGTGTAAATGTTCAACTGTCTCTATAACCCACTAGTGAATAATAACAATGAAAAAGTCACAGTTTGATTACAGGTGTATAACAGAAATACCTACACACTCTGTGTAAATGTTCAACTGTCTCTATAACCCACTAGTGAATAATAACAATGAAAAAGTCACAGTTTGATTACAGGTGTAAAACAGAAATACCTACACACTCTGTGTAAATGTTCAACTGTCTCTATAACCCACTAGTGAATAATAACAATGAAAAAGTCACAGTTTGATTACAGGTGTAAAACAGAAATACCTACACTGTGTAAATGTTCAACTGTCTCTATAACCCACTAGTGAATAATAACAATGAAAAAGTCACAGTTTGATTACAGGTGTAAAACAGAAATACCTACACACTTTGTGTAAATGTTCAACTGTCTCTATAACCCACTAGTGAATAATAACAATGAAAAAGTCTCAGTTTGATTACAGGTGTAAAACAGAAATACCTACACACTCTGTGTAAATGTTCAACTGTCTCTATAACCCACTAGTGAATAATAACAATGAAAAAGTCACAGTTTGATTACAGGTGTAAAACAGAAATACCTACACACTCTGTGTAAATGTTCAACTGTCTCTATAACCCACTAGTGAATAATAACAATGAAAAAGTCTCAGTTTGATTACAGGTGTAAAACAGAAATACCTACACACTCTGTGTAAATGTTCAACTGTCTCTATAACCCACTAGTGAATAATAACAATGAAAAAGTCACAGTTTGATTACAGGTGTAAAACAGAAATACCTACACACTCTGTGTAAATGTTCAACTGTCTCTATAAACCACTAGTGAATAATAACAATGAAAAAGTCACAGTTTGATTACAGGTGTAAAACAGAAATACCTACACACTCTGTGTAAATGTTCAACTGTCTCTATAACCCACTTGTGAATAATAGCAATGAAAAAGACACAGTTTGACTACAGGTGTCATTATGTGCCTAATTGCGGTGAATATAGAGCCACTTTATGAGCAAGTGTGTTTTTTTTTTTTAACTAATCACCTTTATATTGGGGTAGATAAACATAGCACCGCTTGCGCCTGCCCTGTTTACTATAATGGAAAATAACAACGAAAAAAGACTCAGGCGCACGCAATGTTGATTTAAATATCAAATATCAGAGCTAAGTAACCATATCAATTAAAAACGGATTAAGATGGTATACTTTGTAAAAAATATATTATATTTAGAACGAAGAAAATGTTGATTTTTTCGTATTATTTTCCTGGAAGCTACTATAAATTCCAAAACCTTGCAACTCTCGCAGAACAAACATCTATCTCCCCAAGAGCGTTTCTATCAAACAATTTATCGACATGTCTGCTTTCAAGGCTACGTTCTTCATCCTCCTCGTCGCCGCTGCGATGATGATCACCACAACTAACGCTTCCATCAGAATCAGTCCGTGTGACCACGTCTGCAGCAGACCAGATCCGGAAAAGGACCAGTGCTGCAGAGCCCATGGATATTCCTACCACGGTACGCGTACAGGTGGCATGTGGTGTGAGTGATCTCACCTCATTGTTACGTAAAGCTGCCTCTGGTGAACTAATTCTATAGCCTAGTGTAGGCACCATTACAGAATAAATAATCGTTTGTCTCAATAAAAAAAGTTTTTTTTTTTTTTTTTTTTTCATATATTAGAGATTGATACTGTTGTTCTAGTGTACAGCTTGTCGTGGCGTGTCCGGCCTGAGACTAGATCCCTCCGTCTCCTCCCGTGGATGTCGTAAAAGCTGACTTGGGGCTTACAAGAGGGGATGGGCAGCACCATCCACCTGAGTACTCACACCAATACACGCTCATTGCTAATTGGCCAATACACCAATATGTCCCATTCGATGGACAGCAGAAGCATGGTGACAGGAAGTATGTGGGTGGAGGCAGCTCAAGACTGTTCGTCGTGGCATTCCATGAGGAAGTTTATAGCGGCGAAGCCAAGCTAGTTCCCGTCTCACGGTCTTCGAGCGTGGTCGTAGTCGGTGCTCATGAAGAAGGACCTATACAAATGGTCAACGAAACGTCAGCAGGAGAATAGTAAAGTACGAGGTGTATAGTCGTAATTTTTCTAAAAGATACCAAGATACGGTAATTTCAATTCTATTAGTTTGTATAGTTATAATGTGAGATATTTAATTGAGGAAAATTGTTACCTCAACCACGGAATATATAATAGTAAACGAATATGCTGTTTTTTTTTATGCAACTTGGTGTGACGGATCAAGCAGATGGCTCACCTGATGTTAAGCGGTACCCTCTGCCTATGAACAGTGCATTATCACATAGGTCACGTCCACCTAGGACGCATCCTAAGTGGCATTGCACTGCGCCCGCCACCCTGAGACATAAAGATGAAAAGTCATGAGACTCGTGCCTGTAATTTCACCAGTAACCATACCCTTCAAACCGGAACACAGCAATGCGAGTACTACTGTTTTGCGGGAGAAATAGGTATGGTGGTTGTACTTTCCCGGACCAACTCTTTCACAAAAAAGCTCTACTACTACTAAAACGTCTATGGTCACCAGCTCGCAAAACCTCTACACAAAATACTTTTGGAAAACAATGAAGGCTTTTCATCAACGAATAAAAAAAAAGTAGTTCGATTTGGCTCGATAGATGGCGCTGACTCGAGTATACTTGTCAAAATAACAAATGCATTGTCTGTGCTTTTGTGTGAATATCACGAAAATATATCACTACGTTGTGACGTTGACATTTCATTTTATTTTGACAGAGCTACTTTAGCTTGTGCAGAGTTGGCGCCATCTATTTTCATGGCTATAAACATGATGTGAAACGGCTGTGAAAACCCCTCATTGCAAGGAATGACAGCTGATAGCGCGTTCTATTTTTTCGTGTGGTGACATCTAGTGGTGAACAGATAATTAGTTTCGGGACACTACATTGGTGTGCTAGAAACCGATGTGCGTTCAACTGTTATTTTTTATAAATTCACCTAGCTAGGCCCTGTCTGAAAACCAGCGCTGCACTAAACCTAGGTCTGGTGCAGCTTACACTGAGACAGGGACCTATTTGACCCCACACAAAACATAACGACACCTTCCTTCATAACAACCTGCTATGTAGTTTTTATTTTATTTTTCATTTTTGTATTCCAGTTGTCCTTATTACTATATTTTCCATGACCTTGATATCTTTATCTGTCTGCTGAACTTTAGCATATTAACTGCGGAAGCGTAGTATAAATACCAAGAACTCGTTCAAATCACCACAGAACGAACCTCTATCTACACAAGAGTGTTTCTACCAATAAAACAAGTCATCATCATGTCTGCTTTCAAGGCTGCGTTCTTCGTCCTCCTCATCGCTGCTGCGATGGTCATCACCACCGAGGCACACAGCAGGGTAGCAGCCTGTGACCAGGTCTGCAGCAAGACAGATCCTGAGAAGAACGAATGCTGCAAGGCCCATGGACACACCTCTTATGTATCTTGTTCTGGTAGCCAAATGGTGTGTCACTGATGTAAGATTATAATCGTCTTTGATCTACGAATGTCATGCCTCAGAAAATATAACAAAAAAATATTGTATTTGAAATAAATAATATGTTTAATTAAACGTTGTTTTGCTGTTACTTAGGAGTAGTAGAGCTTTTTTGTGAAAGAGCTCGTCCGGGGAAGTACTACCACCATACCTATTTCTGCAGCAAAGCAGTAGTGCTCGCATTGCTGTGTTCCGGTTTGAAGGGTAAGGGTGCCGGTGAAATTACAGGCACATGAGACTTTTCATCTTTATATCTCAGGGTGGCGGGCGCAGTGCAATGCCACATAGGGTGCGTCCTAGGTGGACGTGACCTATGAGGTAATGCACTGTTCATAGGCAGAGGTTACCGCTTAACATCAGGTGGGCCTCTTGCTTGTTCCGTCATACAAGTAGTATAAAAAAAAAAAAAAAAAAAACTGATGTTAATAAGTAAACTATTCTAAGTAAAGCTAAGGCCAAACCAACGCGTTCAGCAAGGTGCGCGTGCACGGTGGCGATCCATTGTCGTGCCATTGATCAGCACCGTGCACGCCACTGTGGACGCGGGCTGAACGCGTTGGTTTGGCCTTAGCTTTACTAGATAGGTACAATATGACTCAGTATAACAGCACAAAGCACGTATACGCGGCAGTGGCTCTTTTCTATTTTGTGGTTACAGGATCAAGCCAGGTTAGGCAAACTTTAAACTTATATGAACTTAACTTAAAAATAAGGTCCAGACATAAAATAGGTACCTACTTAGTGTGTTCAAGGCCTACTTTTTACGTTATTTGTTATTTGGTAATAAATAAAATAAATAAATAAATAATACTGGACAGATCACACAACATTCTCTAGCCCCAAGCTAAGCAGAGCTCGTGTTATGGGTACTAGATAACTGATATACTTAATACAATACATTACCACAGGTAAAATAATTCTATACTACATTAGATAGATAGATATTTTTTATTATTTTTAAAAAATACCTAGAACACCCTGAACAAATATCTGAAGATCGTACAAATATTTGTTCTGACGCGGGAATCGAACACGCAAACCTTCGCCCGCTGCGCCACAGAGGTCGTCAAATAATAATAAGCTTTTGTTGTAAAATATATTTTTCAATACAAGCTTTTATGCTTAAATTAATATAAAATTGAATAATAATAATAATTGATAAATTACTAAATTAATTTAATAATTGTAATTTTGTATACTTACTATAAAATTAATTTTAAGATTTAATTATAACTTTTTATTGTGTCAAATCTGAAATAAAAAAATATCTTATCTTATCTTATCTTTTATAAAATTGGTATAGGAACCATCAGCTGTTAAAAATGAGCCTAAACACGGCTAGTCTACTATTATCCATCAAGGAGTTCCGTTGTCCACCATCTCCATCATCATTATCTCCGTTGTCTCCATCATCAGATCAGCTCGCTGTCACTTGTTGTCGTTATTGTATAGTCATCGAGACAGGTATGCATCAGCGCAATCGAATGATAAGAAGCTGGTCCTTATTCAGCTTGCAAGATGTTACCTACACAAACATATAAAAGCTTCTAAAAAAAACTCGATGGTCCGATGACATTTAAAGGTCGCAGGTATTCGTCATAGAGCTATATGCTGAGGAGTTCATTATCTTTAATTGAGGAAAACATTGATATAAAATCATTAATAATTTTCGTAATAATTTTACAAAATCCTACTAGGTGTACATTAAAAATAAAAAATAAATACTGGACTGTTCACCCAACACACATTATCTAGCCCCAAGCTAAGCAGAGCTTGTGTTATGGCACAGATACTAATATGGTATGATATGGTAATAATACTATACTAGTAGTTATGGGTACTAGACAACTGATATACTTAATATAATACATAGATAGATATTTTTTATTATACATAGAAAATACCCAGAACACCCTGAACAAATATCTGCGATCGCACAAATATTTGTTCCGAAGCGGGAATCGAACCCGTAACCTCCTGCGTCACAGGCGAATCTTCGCCCGCCGCGCCACAGTGGTCGTCAAATAATAATATAAGGACAGAGCGGCGAACACCGGGATATCTACTTTTTGATAAATTGATTTGCCTTGTTTGATACAAAACAAGAGTTTTATAAAAACTTTGCAGTTAGACGATCTTCTGAAAAAGTATTGATAAAAAACCTGTCCGCGAATTTGAAAAATGGTAACCAATCAATGGAATTGAGATTTTCGCAGGCTGGAACAATATTCAATACATACATACATAGACACACGCCTCTTTCCCCGAAGGGGTAGGCAGAGTCTCAATGGGCCTCTTTTCACTGTGGGTTGCACCATCGTGGGATATAGTCGTGACAAGTGGTGAGCTCATCGCCGCCATTGCTTCCCACGACTGACTCACCTAACACTTTCTTCCAGTAATAACACATTCTACAATTATCCAGCGACCAGGACATATCTTATACCAACGAATCTTATCAACAAGTCCGGGTAATCCCTTAGTCGGCTTTTACGACATCCACGGGAGGAGACGGAGGGGTCTATTCTTAGGCCGGACACACCACTTATATTTAACTTTCAGTAAGTTGATATAATGCCACTCCTGGCACAAGATCGCCAGGAGTGGCGTTCTAGAGAAGAGGCCTTTACTCAGCAGTGGGTGTTACCGGCTGAATAGATAGAAGTTGATATTGATATCCAACGAAGTAACATATACACACTACGGTCGGTGAACTGAACTCTATTTGTATCTCTAGCTAGACACAACACCTCCGTGCCGGCTGGTTCTTGCTATAAACACAAAGTATACCTACAATCATGCCATCACGATTTTCAATAAACTACCAAATGACTTTAAGAAAAAATACAAATACAAAAAAATACAAATGTTTATTTCATTAACTTAAAGTCTACAATTTAACAGGGTTTGGACACTCCTTTTAAGCAAAAAATATGCTTGTGTTAGGAGATACCGCTCTTCTATATCCATCGTTTTTTTTTTTTTTTTTTAAGTAGTATATAAACATAACATTAAACATTTTTAGCAACAAAACAGAGACAACAAACAGACAGCGCAGAGAAAAAGTTTGATAATTATTGTAACCTAATAATTGTAACCAAGTATGAGGAAGTGTATGTGGGTGTGTGGTGTGTGGTGTGTGAGGCAGTGTGGGTAAATGTAAGTACGGGCTCTCCTGCTACCACCAGTCTCTTAAGAGTCTGGGTATCACAGGAGAAACCCTGATGAGTGAATGTGAGTGCGACCTGCCAATAAATTTATTTTCACACCACCTGCTTGACAATGTCCAATTACATATAATGCAACCTCAACGTCAAGTAAACCATTATCTTTTTAGGGACATAAAGTTGTATGAAACTCCCTAGGGAATAAAGTGATTTGAATTTGGAACGTCAAATTCGTGTGGAAACTCGTGGAAAACTCTAAGTAAAAAAATAACCATATGGCATTGTAATAGTAGATTATGCACTATGGGAATAAAGCAGTGTCTTAAGTCGCGGGCGGCATATTGAACCATGAGCGTGATGTTATATAGAGTCCTCAGTGAAGCGAGGGGTTTAAGCTGCCCAAGACGAAGACAGGCTTTGACGAAACAAAAGACGGTGTTTGGTGCTGTGATTTTCAGTAAGTTTTTATTGTCTCGCAGAAGGTGTCAAAGGTAGAGTATGCTCCTCTGGTATAAAGCCTGTCTTCGTCTTGGGCAGCTTGAACCCCTCGCTTCACTTAAGACTCTATATAACTCGCTCAGGGCACAGAATAAATAATAGTGTGTTCAATATGCCACCCGCGACGCATCGAGCAACGCAGGCCTCCGTTCCGTGTCGCTCGATGCCCGCGACGTAAGACACTGCCTGCCGCGGCCCGGTTCGCTACATTTCTGATTGGACACATAGTGCATAATCTACTATGTAAACAATTATATTTATTTACAGAAAGAATAATACAACTAATACAAGCTATGTACAAAATACATATGAAGCAGTTGTGCTACCTGAAGAGTCCGCTGCTAGCGATCTAAAGGTAGCTCAACTGATCCAAATCACTATCTACTATTAAATTGATATTGAAAAATTGGTTGATGGATAAATGATTTTATGACATTAAGGAATTTATGGATTGTAAAATGTGACATTCGTTGTTCCTCTTTTTTTTTGGACATTATTTCTGCATACAAACTATATTAACATCTATACTTACATTCTTGCGCATAAATAATTATAATTTATGCCGCGGCGGAGGCAGCAGAAAATGCTAAGCGGCGCAAATATGTAGTCCTCTCCGATGACTACATTTTTGCGCCGCTTGGTGTAGAGACTTTGGGACCATGGGGCCCTAGTACTAAGACCTTTTTTAAAAAAATATCACCGATGCTCATCGACGCCGCTGGTGACAAGAGGGCTGGCTCCTTCCTGGCGCAAAGAATTTCTTTGGCCATTCAACGTGGGAATGCAGCCAGTGCTCTTGCCACCTTGCCCTATGAACCAAATTTATTGTGTTAGCTTCTTTTTTTCTTTTCTTTTCTATATTTAAGTATTTTTGTACATACCTTGTTTTAGTTCTATTATTCATTCTGTAAATAATAAATGTTTAATTTTCAGTTGAAAAAAAAAAAAAAAAAAATATAATTTTCAAATATAAGTATGTAGGTTTTAATAGTTCTCTTTTAAGTGCTAAAATATTCTCTCAATAAATAAAAATTACTATTGTGTCCTCAGCTACGAAAAAATCTATGTAGTTAGAGGCATCAAGGCACTGTTCAACTTCTAACTACAATATTTGCGAGTGTAGGTATCAAAAATATAACAAATCTTTTCTGAGAAATTGTATACGATTTTACAATTAAGTCCCGGCTGAAATACTAGAATTGAATGCGAAACAATTCAAGAAATAATTTTCACTAGAAACGGGATATTTACCATGATTTTTGAGTTTTATATCGAGCTACACAGTCCGCAGGTAATCTCGACAGAGCGACATTACATACCGAGAATGGTACAAGAGGCAATTGAGATTACTAAGTACAGAAACTTCAATAGAGAAGATGGTTTTCAATTATCTGGAGTATGGAAGCCTGTGGTAAGAATGTGTAAGAATCAAAAAAGTGTGGTACCTGCTACGCGTCCGGACACCGTTAGTGTTGTGTGTCGAGTTGGTGTGAATTGTGACAATGAAACCGATGGTAGTGGTATCGTTCGTAATAAAAGAGTGAGAAAGAGGGTAGATCGATATATCTGCCAATAACATCTACTCGCAAAGACTTTAGTCAGTTCTCCCGTGATCATGGCGCATGCAACTGTGCCGAAATATCGGGAACATATAAAACTCAAAAATCATGGTAAATATCCCGTTTCTAGTGAAAATTATGTACATAACCATGATAGTTTCAAAAGTTAATTCAAGAAATGTACCTATGAAGACTGGTTTAACCAGATGTGCATATTATAAGTGCTGTGACTACACGTCTCAGTCGCAAAACGTCCACTTCTCATAATGTACACCGCCCTTTTTATCAATATGACCACTTCGCAAAACGTCCACATCGAAAATACACAAGTAATAACGTTTTTTTTTTTTTTTATACTACTGAATGACTGAACTAGCAGATGGCCCACCTGATGTTAAGCGGTAACCTCTGCCTATGAACAGTGCATTACCTCATAGGTCACGGCCACCTAGGACGCGCCCTATGTGGCATTGCACTGCGCCCGCCACCCTGAGACATAAAGATGAAAAGTCTCATGTGCCTGTAATTTCACCGGAACCCTTAATAGGTATGGTGGTAGTACTTCCCCGGACGAACTCCTTCACAAAAAAGCTCTACTACTACTTAAGATGTTTGGGCATTGTCAGTCTCAGCGCTCAAAAAACACAACAGTTGTAAATAATTAATGATTTAACCTTTTGATGAATTGTTAGTAGTGACATTCTATTTTTACTTTATTATTTCAATTAAATTTGTTGTACTGTCTATTATTTTATGTAGTTTATGACAAGGCTCCTTTACAGCCGATATTTTATTTTATTTTGTATTAATTATGGTAGAAATCCAAATTGTTGACATGCCAACAATATGACGTGTTTGTTTTGATTTGATGGCTAATTAATTTACTCTTTGTTTAGACTAATTGTATCTTTTGTGTTAGAGTTCGCTTGTTTACAACTATATGCCGCCACTAGAGAGCTGATACAGTTTACTATTTTGTAACTAGATGTCGCCACCAGACAAGTTAGAACGCGCTATCGATGCGTTTTGATGAAGCATTGGAATCATAGCCATTGGCATGGCAGGTATTCTGTTATAGAACGTCGAAGTATAAGCATCTAATATTGTAAAACCACAGAATATATAATTGAGATAAAAGTAATGCTGTATTTAATATTGTACCCCGCCATTGCTGAGGTTATAGATAGTTTCGTAATATTTGTTTGTTTATTTGATTTGATAGGTAATAGTTTGAAACTGTGACTTAATTAAGTACCTAGTAACAAACTGACAAAGCCTATGTACAGCCGCTAAAGTGATAATGTATTAACAAAACCAAGTGTAAGTATAATCTGGGTCTCTTCAAGGCTAGAGTGAATAGGTGCCTTCTAGACCTTTGTGCTTCATCTTCGGCCACATCGTCACTTACCAACAGGTGAGATCGTGGTCAAACAAAGGTCTACAAACGTTAAAAAAAAGAAAGAAAAAAAGTGTTCCATGTGTTCACCTTTGGGAGGTGAATTAATAATTAATACTGAATACATAGTTACACAACGATGTTTATTATTTGCCTCCGACAATCTATATTCTTAAGTTTATATTTTATTTATTATTGGCTTCGCACGGCTTGTGCATTTGCCATTTTCATGTTTTTTGTATTTTCAATATAATTTTATAATATTTTCGATATAATTTGCAACGTTCCAACTCCTTCCAAGTCGTGAAAGTCACAGTCAAGTCATGTTTTAGTAAACCGGTGGCCGTTTTACTGGTAGATAAAACTTGTTATTTGGAACCATATCAATGAAGTGACTCGACACTCACTTAGATTGTTTACTTTGTTAAAATGCATAGAACGAGGAAAACTTTGATTTTAATTATTTTTTACCTTTTATTTATCGATTTATCAACGTCTGTCCGTCTGCTGACCTTTTACATATTATTACCTGGAAGCGTAGTATAAATACCACGAAATCATTCAAATCTTCACAGATCAAATCTTTATCTACGCTACAAAATCGTTTGTCTTATAATATTAAAATGTTAATAATTAACATTGTTTTACTATTATTTTAACAGGGTTCATATTATTGTACCATGATTGTACCGTGTTATAATTGATGTACCTATATACCCGTATCCTTAAAGCGATGTTAAGACTAGCATTAAACCGTGCGAAGCGAGTCTTTACAACAACTGGCAAAATTTGCTTTTATCTGTCTACCGTTAAAACACGCACGAGTGTTTTTTACCTAGTTATGTGCTTTCATACACTACTTTATCTAAACTCATGCAATAAAACTTTTGCTTGGGCAACAAAGCACTTGAAAAGAATAACGTAAAGAGCGTAAAATAAGTAAAAAAAACAAACACCTTCCACATACCAAGTAGGCGGCGCGCGTAACCATAGACCATACATAGACTATGTCACGAAAATAATATTTTTTTTTATAAATTTTCTTGGTCTCGCCTCATATCCTTATATCGTAAAATCCTTCTTTTTTTTATATGCTACTTGAATGACGGAACAAGCAGATGGCCCACCTGATGTTAAGCGGTAACCTCTGCCTATGAACAGTGCATTACCTCATAAGTCACGTCCACCTAGGACGCACCCTGTGTGGCATTGCACTGCGCCCGCCACCCTGAGACATAAAGATGAAAAGTCTCATGTGCCTGTAATTTCACCGGCACCCTTCAAACCGGAACACAGCAAAGCGAGCACTACTGCTTTGCGGCAGAAATAGGTATGGTGGTAGTACTTCCCCGTACGAACTCTTTCACAAAAAAGCTCTATAATACTACTACTAAATTCCTCCTGATTCCTATCCTGATTAAGAATACATAATAAATAAATTGCATAATAATTTATTGCTAATATAATTAACTGCTCTATTCTCACGTAAAAATCGAAGCACACACATTTGATTAAAATTCTGCACGTCAGTTCTAAATTGAATGATATTTGGCTGCGTCCCCAGTAGGCAAACTGTTCGCCGCCAACTGAAGCCCACATTACATTATCCAATTATCTCTACGTCAATTATTGTCTTATCTCTACGAGAAGTTGTCATGGATATCCAGCTCCAGATATTGTGGCTCTCGCCAGTGTTCGAAGCAGCTCGAGACACAGCGGCACAGCTCTGCTTGCTTCAGAGGCTTCGCTATGCAGCATCAAAGTGCTGGAACAATATCCCGCCTACGATAAGGGACCTGCAAAGCTTATATTGTTTTAGATCTAAATTAAAGAAATTTTTGTTTGACCATCAAATGGATCAGGAAAGTCTAAGACACGACAAAAGTGCTCTGTAAAAGTTTCCTTTTCGGAAAGTTGATTTTTTCGTTGGTATGATTATTGTTAAAAAAAATCTTTCTTACCTTTACTAAAATTATTGTATGTCAGTGGTTTTTTGAAATTTGAGCATACCTTACTTTTTTTTACCTTATTCTTATTATTAGTTTTCTTTATGTTAGTTGTGTGTATAGTCGTTGCGAGTGGTTAGCCGTAACGCCAACAAGTGGTTCTGCCGGAAGACCAGCGTTGGTTGCTAGTTTGCTATCAACCAACTCATGCTGAGGCAGAACCATTTTGTTACTTGAGATACACCTAGTACCTCCATATCTGTTTCTTCTTAGTGTGTTCTGTGTTTCTGTGTAGCTCTTGTATACAAATAAATATATATTCTTTCTTTCTTTTTCTTTCAATTTGCAGAGCTGTAACGAGCCCCGCAGACGTCCGGACCCGATGACAGCCACCGAGCGACTAACACACACATGGACATCGACGCAGCGTGGCCCCGCCTCCGCGCGCATCCAGACGCGCACACACACTACCGCGCCGGGCGTTAGGATATAAGGCATCGCAGTCAGTTATTCTGGGCACTCGCGGGCTAGCTCCGAAGCTGAGAGGTTCTCTGGCGCGGCCTCATGGTTACCCTGGTCGTGCGGAGAATCTTGAGAGCGAACCGAGCGACCCCACGCGGTGTCACTGCCCCTCATCCCGGGTATTCGCGGCCTGGTTTACCGGGTCGCTGGATATCTGGTTAGGGTATTAGGGCAAGGGGAGACGCGGCCTCATGGTTACCCTGTTCGTGTTTCCCTGGCTGATAGTTTGGACGATCCGGCGGGTGGGATCACCGTGTTCCTACTCGTGGGGTCGTTCGTCCGAGTTCATTCTCCGCGGTCCCATGGTTTGGACCTGATCGTGGAGAGTGTTCTCCGCAGTAGTTCTCACAGTCTCCATTGCAGCGTCCCGCACCGATTGGCTAAAACCAAGAGGTCGCGGGCCTGCTAGGTAGCTAGATTACTAACCCGAAGGGGGTTACGTCCAACCTCAAACACAGGTTGGGAGTAACTTACCTTCCCCGTCACAGACCGTTGGTCTCTGAGTAGCCCGCATACCCAAGTCCGCGGTACCGAGTAAGCCGTAGATTAAGTAGTCTGTAAGAGTGTGACTTTACTCCCTAGGATATCAAAGGAGATTGCATTGTATAGTATTCAGTAAGCAAATAAACCTTAACTTATGTTAGACTGAGAGTATCATTCCAGCGAGTCCCCTATCCCGTCCAGTAAACCCGATATTAAATATCAACAGAACGCCGTGGCAAGGCTGCCCCCAGGCACTCCGTTATAGAGCACTAAATTAAATAGACTAAATTAATTAGTAGCGTGCTAAATTTGGATTGTGTAATGGCAGTTAGACAGCTAGTGATCCAATCTAGTGCGATCGCATGGACTCTGCCGCACTGCCGCATCTCGTACACTAGCTAGCGCGCTAAATTGCATGGTGTAATGCGGACTAGCGTGCTTAACCTAGATATGCTAGCTATTGTTTAATTATTTTTTGTCCATGTCGTAAAGCTGTAAATTCTAGTAATATGTTCAGATATTTTTATTTATTTATTTAGTTTATTTTGTGTAGTTATATTATATATTTATGTTATTATAAGTTCGATTGTATGTATACGTATACTTTTATTTATTTATTTGATCTACACCACCGTCCTTTATCGTTCTTGTCAATTCCAGTCCATCCCAAGGTTGTCTGGAAGAGATCGCTCTCAGCGATAAGACCGCCCATTGTACTTCCATAGGTACTTATTTTTCTGATTGTTTTTAATGTTATTTTTATTTTTGTGGTGTGCAATAAAGTGTTATCTATCTTTATATCTATGCACGGTCAGTCGGTCGGCGTGCGTTGAACAGGAGGACATATTTTTGGTTTAAAATCAAAATGACGCAACCGTCGACTTCAAATTGTGAAGATCCCAATCTAAAAAAAATACTGTAATAAATATTTGACAGTTTTTCTCAGCTTTAAATATTCTTTGACCAAACATTTTCTGCGTCTTTTTAGGGTTCCGTACCCAAAGGGTAAAATGAGACCCTATTACTAAGGCTCGGCTGTCCGTCAGTCTGTCCGTCTGTCACCAGGCTGTATCGCATGAACCGTGATAGTTAGACAGTTGAAATTTTCACAGATGATGTATTTCTGTTGCCGCTATAACAACAAATACAAAAAAACAGAATAAAATAAATATTTAAGGGGGCTGCCATACAACAAACGTGGTTTTTACAAATGTTCTGCAATGATCTACGAGGTCAGTTTTTAAATGGGTGACCACTTTTTGCGTGATTTTTTTTAAGGTTCTTTTTAAGGTACGTTTTTTTACAAACGTGTTATTTTTTCTGTTGTTATAATCGGACGGAACCCTTCGTGCGCGAGTCTGACTCGCACTGGGCCGTTTTTATTATTATTTATTATCATTAAGGTTGTTCCTCGTGGTCAGCTAGGCACGACAGCGTCAATAGATGGCGCTGTTGCCAAATTTTGAAGTATTTTATGTATTTATGAATTAAAATGTGCATATTATGTCATAACACTAACGTTCACGCAAATGGTGGTTTATTTGCTATGTACCTAGCTATATTTCAGGTTATTTTAGTCTCTAGTTTTAACATACTTGTGCCGAGCAAATTCCGAGCAATATGAAAGCCTACTCACGCACACAGTCAAGGATATTATTGTATTAGAACTATAAGCTAATTTCGGCGCGCGAATTTCAAAATAGTTGGACTAGCGGCTTGGACTGTCGACTCAGAACTTCTGAACCCACGTTACTGCGTTCGATTCTATACTGCCTATATTTTTTGTATTTTTTTTTTACTTTTTTTTTGTGAACCAGTGACTAGATCTCTCGACACTAAACCCACAGTACTGGGTTCGATACCAGACTATTTTTTTTTTATAAATGTTTTTGTAATGATCTACAAAATACACTGATTCTGCTTCAGCCAATATTATGTTTGTGAAGTGAGTGTTGTGGTGTGTCCTTATTTCAAATCAAAAAGTAGGTACTCGATTCTTAACCGACCTCAAAAAATGGAGGAGGTTATCAATTCCAGAGTTTTTTATTATGTTTGTTACCTCATACCATTTACGTAACGATTAGGTAAAAAAATTACATGATATACTTCCAGATTGGTGCCATTTTCATTAAAATGTTTTTCTGATGATGGAATCCATGAAGATTGAGGGAACTCCTCAAATATTATAGGCACACATATATCAATTTCGGTATTTTCAGCAACAAGTCAAGCATTGCATTCAGAATGTTTTTTGTTTTTTATACTACTAGAATGACGGAACATGCTGATGGCCCACCTGATGTTAAGCGGTAACCTCTGCCTATGAACAGTGCATTACCTCATAGGTCACGTCCACCTAGGACGCGCCCTATGTGGCATTGCACTGCGCCCGCCACCCTGAGACATAAAGGTGAAACGTCTCATGTGCCTGTAATTTCACCGGCACCCTTACCCTTCAAACCGGAACACAGCAATGCGAGGACTACTGCTTTGCGGCAGAAATAGGTATGGTGGTAGTACTTCCCCGGACGAACTCTTACACAAAAAAGCTCTACTACTACTATATTTCACGGGTGGCAACAATGTCTCCTGCGATATCCGATTGAGCTGAAATTTGGCATACTCGTACCTATCTAGTTCCGATGACAGTACAATACTATGGTGAAAGCGAGCTGATCTGATGATGGAGACGGAACGTGGACAGCGGAACTCCTCGATGGATAATAGTAAACTGGCCGTGCTTAGGCTCATTTTCATCAGCACACTAATTTTATTAAGTCTTATACCTGGACTTGTAGTTAGCTTGTAGTTCCTGACTGCTAGCTTATTTCAGGAATGTATTATACTGGAAGAAAGCATTAGCAGAGTCAGTCGTGGGAAGCAATGGCGGCGATGAGCTCACCACTTGTCACGTGTATTTCCCACGATGGTGCAACCCACAGTGAAAAGAGGCACATGAGAGGCTCTGCTTACTCTTTCGGGGAAAAAGGCGTGTGTCTATGTATGTATTTATGTTGTATTGGGTATAAATTCCTAGCTATGAAGTAGTTTTTCAGGGTTCCGAAAAAAAAAAATACGGAACCCTTATGGATTCGTCATGTATGTCTGTCTGTCCGTGTATGTCACAGCCACTTTTTTCCGAAACTAATTTTCACACAAAAATAGAAAAAAACAATAAGTTTTTGGGGTTCCCCATACTTAAAACTGAAACACATTTTTTTTTCATCAAACCTGTGTGGGGTATCAATGGATAGGTCTTCGAAAATGATATTGAGGTTTCTAATATCATTTTTTTCTAAACTGAATAGTTTGCGAGAGAGAGAATGATAAAACTAAACAAAAAAAAATGGTGAACATTACCATGTAAACTTCCAACGAAAATTGTTTTGAAAGAGATCTAGTACGTAGTTTTTTTTAATATATCATAAGTTGTAAACCATCCAAGAACTTTTATGTTATGTTACTTGCTGCTACGGAACTCTTCATGGGCGAGTCCGACTCGCACTTGGCCGCTTTTTTTTCTAAAGATTTATTTACTTTCAGCTTTTATTGATAGATCATTCAGTTTAGATCAACTGAAGTCCACGGCTGGGCATAGGCCTCCCCCATAATATAATGCACATAGAAACTTTATTTTACGCCGCATAAATGGCTATTGCTTTACAAAGCACAAGTAAGGCCGCACGTAGAAACTGTTCCCATCTATGGCACGGGGCACCCAAGTACCAGCTGCTTCGTTTTGACTCCTTACAGAGAAGAGCCATTAGCATCATCGGTGACCCCAAGCTCTCCGATACTCTAGAACCGCTTAGCCAACGCAGAGCTATCGGATCTCTTTGCGTGATCTACCGCCTCTACAACGGGGAATGTTCTGACGAGCTTTCCGATCTCATCCTCGCATCGAGATTTTACCATCGCTCTTCCCGGCACCGTGACAAAGCTCATCCGCACATCATAGAACCCTGGGTTTCTCGAACGACTCGTTTCTCGAGATCATTTCTTCCCCATAAAGTACTATTATTTATTCTGTGCCTATAAACTATGGAATGAGCTTCCATCTGAGGTTTTCCCGTGTCGTACATGTCGTACGTAACCATGTTTTATTTCATGAAAAATGGTCATAAATTCCTTCAGGGTAGGCAGCGCATCGACAATTACCCCCGGTGTTGCCGGTGTCTATAAGCGACGGTGACCACTTCACATCAGGCCGTATGCTAGTTTGCCAATTTGTATCATAAAAAATAAAAAATAAACTGCCAAGTGCTAGTCGGACTCTAGCACGAAGGGTTCCATACAATAATCTAAAATTAAAATTAAAATTACACGCAAATGTACCAGCCATCACCCAATGACGCAACAGGGGGACAGATCCAACTTTTTTGTTCTAACTGTCACCTTAGGGGGGACAGATCAGTGTGACAAATGGGAATAATTCGTCGCGCTCCATTTCCATTATTGTGATGTCTTGAGTTTGAGAAATAAAGCCGACGAAGTAACAATTCTTCATTGAGGAAATCCGCAGTTGACCCTATTTTCAACAAGTTTTTTTTTTTTTTTTTTTAACATTGATACACCTTTGTTTGTGCACGATCTCACCTGTTGGTAAGTGACGATGCGGCCGAAGATGGAGCACAAAGGTCTAGAAGGCACCTATTCACTCTAGCCTTGAAGAGGTCCAGATTATAGTTGAGTTAGTAATTAATTTTGTAAAAATTAAAAAAAAAACCCCAACGCTGAACGGCTGAACCGATTTTGATCAAACAAAGCTAAGAACACTCCCGAAAAATAAACCTTTCAAACAAAAAAAAACGATTTCGGTTCATCAGTTTGGGAGCTACGATGGGACAGACAGACACACACACACACAGACACGTCAAACTTATAATACCCCTTCGTTTTTCGTCGGGGGTTAAAAGAGAGGATAACCCATTCAATAAAAAATAATTATATTATTTTTAATTTCGAGGCCTTTGCGACTTGCGAGACAATGAGGGAAAGGATTGCATTTCAAAAAGGCTAATTCTCCTTAAAAAAAAAGATTGTTAATTTGTATTACACTATGTATAAAATATTTATCTTTTTTATGCTTTTTTATTTATCTTCACTATTATTTTGTATTTTTTAACCCCCGACGAAAAACGAAGGGGTGTTATAAGTTTGACGTGTCTGTGTGTGTGTGTGTGTGTCTGTATGTCCCAACGTGGCTCCCGAACGGATGAACCGAAATCGTTTTTTGTTTTTGTTTGATAGGTGTATTTGTCGGGAGTGTTCTTAGCTTTGTTGGATCAAAATCGGTTCAGCCGTTTTATTTCGTTCGGTTTTTTTTTAAGTTTTACAAAATTAATTCCCTGTAAATATGTAAACTTTGTTGTTTTGTTTGTTTGTTTGTTTGCCAAGCTGCGGTGAAATGGCTAGTACAGTATAAACACAATTACCTACTAGTAATAAATTAGTGCTTAGGAACGTACCATCTGGACTAGCGCCTAGAAAGGAATGGAATCGCTTCGAAGCGAATGTCTTTTGGCTAGGCCGGCTGATATGCATTGCATGCAAATAATATTATGGAAATTAAAAAAAAAAGTGGCCAAGTGCGAGTCGGAGTCGCCCATGAAGGGTTCCGTAGCAGCAAGTAACATAATATCAAAGTTCTTGGATGGTTTACGATTTATGACGTATTAAAAAAAAACTACTAACTAGATCTCGTTCAAACCAATTTTCGTTGGAAGTTTACATGGTAATGTACATTTTTTTTTTAGTTTTATCATTCTCTTATTTTAGAAGTTACGGGGTTGGGGGGGGGGGGGGGGACTTTTTACCACTTTGGAAGTGTCTGTCGTGCAAACTATTCAGTTTAGAAAAAAGTTATATTATAAACCTCAATATCATTTTTGAAGACCTATACATAGATACCCCACACCAACGGGTTTGATGAAAAAAAAAATTGAGTTTCAGTTCTAAGTACTAATACTTAGAACTGAACCCCCATTTTTTTTTTGTTTTTTTCTATTTTTTTGTGAAAATCTGAATGCGGTTCACAGAATACACCTACTTACCAAGTTTCAACAGCATAGATCCTATAGTTTCGGAAAAAAGTGGCTGTGACATACACGAACAGACATAACATGTCATAGTAAGATGAACTCTTGTCTTCTAAGCAGGAGGCAAAATGTTCAATACCCACCCTGGGCCTGCATATCTGAACCTTCCGAAGACCCTAACTCGCAATTATAATGAATAAGACCCCTAGGAATCATTTCAACGAATTTGTTTGAAGATTGTAGTTTCACCTACCTACACAGAACTGACTTCGACTGAAACAAGGCAATACTATGTTTTTTTTTTTAAATATTGAATGAGCGAAGCGAATTCTCTGATTCAACTTGGAAGAATTGGCATTTGTATGTATGTATGTATGTATGTTTGTCCGAGCATAACTTCCGAACCGTTAATCCGATCTTCATGAAATTTGATTGGGAGGTGATAGTATTGGTACAATTTGTTGGTAAGGTTATGAGCTATATCGGTCGGGGGGTTGTTGAGATATTGGGGTCCAAGAGGAGGTAAAAAAAAGTGAGAATATCAGATCAAATGTGGTGTCATATGAAAGTTCCTCGCTTCGACATTTCAAAACTATTTTAGTTTCTGAGATGTTAGGGTAAATCAAAAATGTAAAAAAACAAAACCTCTAGGGTACTTCCACTAATCCTACAACGCTGTTTTTTTTACGTTTGTAGCTTTTATGATACAAATACTGGGAAAAGTCTAAAATTTATGAATCTTGAAACTTGTAGGTACCTACTCTATAAAATAACAACCAGTGTATAACATTCTTTGTTGACCTCCCGTTTCTAGGAATTTTAACGACGTTGAAGGTCTAACTTTTCGAACCACATGTGGATGTACATAGATATTTTTTCGAAATAAATAAGGTAACCCACCTAAACCGTGTGTATTCGTGAGGTCTCAGTTCAAAAAACCTTGTGCGTAAATATATAGGTAATTATGATCAGCTAGTAGTATTTAATTTAATTTTTACGTAATTAAGATAATATTATATTTGTCTGTAATTTCTGTCTAGTTGTTTGTAATTTAATTTTCTCCCATTATTTATACAAAGTTCATATGTAGAGACCTTGCAATGCATTGCGGCCTCCGGCTGTCTGGCTGATTCGCATACACATGTCCAATCCTAAATGTTTGTTTTTCTAATATTTTCTATCCGAGCTAATTATGATATGACAGATCGAAGCGGCAACAGCGCTTAGCCGGCGTAAGTCACGAGCTGACAACGTCGCGTGTAAGTGACATGTTACTGTTATCTAATCTGCGGCTATGTGTGTGACACTGTCAGTGTACACTCACACACTGACATAAATGAACTAAAATTTCGATGTTATTTTCGCTATTAATCCACTGTTTTCTTCAACCAAATATGTGTTGACGCAAATAATGACCAATATAAAAGCCAACAACAGTCATTTCAGTGTAAAATTATACTCTGTTTGCCCATATTTGTGCTAATACGTTTGTATGGAAAAGCGACCACCTTAAACTCGAACTCTACACCATTGCAAAAACAATGCCATTTTTCTGGTGTTTTGATGATGCTATATTCGTCTAGCGCTCTTGGAAAGGTGCGGTTTGGCTGACGTTCACTACCGAAATGAAAAGGAAGTTAGACTAACTTAACTAGCGTCGCTAACTAGTGTAGTGTAATGAGCGAGCTCTTTTTATATCGCATTAGCGACTCGCCCCGGCTTCGCACGGGTAGCACCCGGTGAACCCCCCCCCCCCCCCCCCCCCTAAGACAATCTCCTGGTTCTAAGCTACCTCCCCACCAATTTTCAGCCAAATCGGTTCGTGCGTTCTGGAGTAATAGCGTCAGGAAGGAAAACCCGACTTATTTTTATATAGTAGAGAAGAAGAAGACTAGGGCACTAAATCTAGCGCTCCGCAAATTGGATAATGTAATGGGCGCTTTAATTAGCGGCGTATCGGTTTAGTATACGCCCTTCCATATAATATTTTTTTAAATGGAGTGTGTTGCTAGTTTTGCGCTCACTCTACGCAGTTTGCAGCGTTACGCGCAAAACTGCAAACTGTGAACACTCTATTACAAATATGGAAGGGCGTACTTAACCGATACGCCACAAACTCAGTTTGCTAGTTTTGCGCTCACTATACGCGGCGTTATACGTCAAACTAGCAAACTATGAACACTCCATTACAAATATGGAAGGGCGTACTTAAACGATACGCCGCAAACTCAGTTTGCTAGTTTTGCGCTCACTATACGCGGCGTTATACGTCAAACTAGCAAACTATGAACACTCCATTACAAATATGGAAGGGCGTACTTAAACGATACGCCACAAACTCAGTTTGCCAGTTTTACGCTCACTCTACGCAGTTTGCAGCGTTACGCGCAAAACTAGCAAACTGTGAACACTCCATTTCGAATTTGATTATAATTTTTTATTCATTGAAATCACAAGGATCATTTTGAATCGTCTCAAAAATAAATTTACATTTACTCCTGTTCCAACGCAACCAGACCTAGAAGAATCAGCAACAAACACGGTCTGTTTTTTTTTGATGATCCTTCTTAGTACTAGGTACTGTGCCTCGAGAACAAGCGGAAGCTGATTCAAAGACAAAAGAAAAACCAACCTAACCTTAGGTACCTAGGCAGTCAAAAGTAATATGCTAGAGAGAATCAGCAAAAGTTAATAAGGCAGCACACTCCACGCTTGATATACTCATAAATAACACATCAATAATACATTATATGTAGGTACAGACATTGCAAATTGACAAATTAGGTGTCGACGGGCAGAGCGACATCAGGTCACGCGGCTTTATCATTAACATAGTCATGTAGTGCGTAATACGCTTTCTTAATTAGATTATTCTTTATGTAGGATTGAAATCTTCGAATCGAAAGTTTAGAAGCACTTTCTGGAAGTTTATTACAGAACCGAACAGAATTCCCCATACTTTACTTACCCACTTACTTTTTTAAATCTAAATTTGGGGATATTCAGTTTATTTTTATTTCTCGTGTTAAAAATATGGAAGGGCGTCCTAAACCGAACCCAGTCCGCCGATAACTCAGTCGGCGGCGAACAGTTTGCCTACTGGGGACGCAGCTTTATACATAATTGCCTGGCGGTGAGGAGACCGCCAATTAGGTGGGAACTGCACTGTAGTGGGCGGCCGATTACCATGTCAAAGAACAGGCAACCAGTAGGCGTCAGTATGTGCAGATGAATAACCTGTTAAAACCAGAAATAAATTTGTAATTCGAAAAACCTTGAAGAAGTTACAAATATATCACCTATCCAAAGATATCACCTACCTATCCAAAGATATCACCTATCCAATTAGTTTTTATCCTGCGGTAAAACGCACTTTAATAGACCTTTGATTGACCACGATGTCACCTGTTGGTAAGTGACGATGTGGCCGAGGATGGAGCACAAATGTCTAGAAGGCATTCACTCTAGAAGATACCCAGAATATAGTTTTCAGGAAAGACACGACGGTTGTGTATTCCACTCTTTATATTATTTTGATGTTACTCAACAGTAAGTGACGATGTGGCCGAAGATGGAGCACAAAAGTTTTAGAAGGCACCTATTCACTCTAGCCTTGAAGAGACCCAGATTATAGTTTTCAGGCAAGACAGACCATGGTAGTGATTTCCACTCCTTATATTTTGATGTTAATCAATTGCCATCGTAAGTGAAATTACATTTAAAAGTTGAAAATAAAGAGCTATTAGATTGTACACTATTGGCCTTGTATACAAGCTTCAATATCACACAGTGGGCTATGCAGAGAGCTTAGTTAGATGTTTGTGGTTTACTACAAGATATAGGTATCTAATCCAAAATGGGAAGATCCGTAGAAGAACCAAGATCACCGACAAAACTCTCAGAATTATCAGGTTGAAGTTAGTCTTGTTAGTAGTAGAGCTTTTTTGTGAAAGAGTTCGGCAAGGGAAGTACTACCACCATACCTATTTCTGCCGCAAAGCAGTAGTGCTCGCATTGCTGTGTTCTGGTTTGAAGGGTATGGGTGCCGGTGAAATTACAGGCACATGAGACTTTCATCTTTATGTCACAGGGTGGCGGCCGCAGTGCAATGCCACATAGGGCGCGTCCTAGGTGGACGTGACCTATTAGATAATGCACTGTTCATAGGCAGAGGGTACCGGTTAACATCAAGTGGGCCATCTGCTTGTTCGGTCATCACAAATTGTATAGTAAAAAAGTGGCTATGCTTGCAGAACAGGTGGGTTACTATGAGCTCTTATTGCCATGCAGTTGATAAACTATTCAGTACAAAATATTGGTTCCGTGATGTCCGCAACTATATTTAAAGGCACAATCGCAGAGGGTCTACAGACTTCTGCAATTAAAGTTATTCAACGATGAAAAATGTCAACGATGAACCGATATTTTGTACTGAATAGTTTTTGAACTGAATGGATATAAGAGCTCATAGTAACCCCCCTGGTTGGGCAATAAACAGGGAAATCTGAAGTACTCATCTACAAAAGGAGGCCAAATTGTTGAAATGAGATAGCAGTATACCAATATTCAGTGAATCCACAATCAGTCTCGATTCAATCAACTTTCAGTATGGATTTAAAATATATACGAAAATTGGCAGCTTCTGAACTTTTAACATCCAACCAGTCTCAATAAATAAACGCTATATCAATTTACTTGTATTGGTCTTAAAGCCTTCGCCGGAAATCACATGGTCTCGCCGGAAATGGACCGCCTTTGTCAATAGAGTGTAGCCGGGGGCAGAGATAGGCATTATATAAATAAAACCAACTTGGGGATTTGGGAAACGATCTTTATGCCTTTTAAAAGGCTGTTTGTTATGTGTTTGGGTTCCAGAAGTGCCTCAATTACTTTCGGTCGTGTTGAAGCTAATAAGAGACTTGAAGATAAACTAAAACTTTACATTGTTGAGGAGTATCCTATTACTTTTCTGTTCTTTCTTTGATACCTCCTCGAATATGGCGACCTCTGTGGCGCGGCGGGCGAATGTTTGCCTGCGACGCAGGAGGTTGCGGGTTCGATTCCCGCCTCGGAACAAATATTTGTACGGTCATTGTTCAGGGTGTCCTATGTGTATATTTTTGTGAGAACTGTCCAGCATTTTTTATTTTTTATTTATTTCATATGCCGTAATTACCGATAATTGTTGAGAATAACTAAATTTTCTTTGAATGTGTATTTTATTTATTCAAACAAACGTTATAGTACAGGATCCTGAGCTATCTTATTACCCCTTAGGTATTCTTAACCAGGTGAAATATTGTTCATATACTATAAAATATATTAATAAATATTAATAAATAAAAAATAAATAAACTTTATTTCAGACTCACAGATTCATAATATGGTTAGTACACAAAATACAGCACTTATGAAAATATCATTAATACCTACAGTAACACAGTTAAATTTTTATTCTAAGAACTAGGCCAAAAATCACTCACTAAGGAATATGATATAATATTCATATAATCGGAACTTTTCACATTTAAATTTAACTGGACACGTGTTTGGTACATACGTGCATTTGTTTTTATTTTTATTATTTTTTATTTTGTGTATTTGCCATATAACTTTGAAGGTATCTTGGAGTATCGTTGGACCTGGTTATAGCTAGCTGGTGTTGGCAAGAGCCTGGTAAAACCAAATATCAAAATTTATGATTCTTCTGAACAAAAAATTAAGCGCTCATAAAAACTTTGCCACTGAAACCAATTTCATTTTATGCTTTATCAAACTTTGATCGATCTTAAAAAATGCAATCTCATTTCGTCAAGCTCAGTGGATAATGAAGGACATTGTGTCTCCAAATTTCTATCATTGACTTGATGTACATTCTATCCAAAAAACAATGTCAAAAACAAACAAAAAAAAAATTTATGACGAGGAAAGCAAGATTAGTATCTTGTATCAAATTGAATGGTGCAAACATAACTAACCAGTTACGTCTGCACCATTTTTGGGGCAAATCAATGGTGCAAACGTAACCGGGGGAACCTACGTACCAACCTACCTTTAATTTTACGCTGTTTATCTTGAAAAGGTGTCACGGTGCAGCCGTGGACAGGTAGGTAGTCTAGGTTTTAGGTTCCTATCCTACCTGATAGAAGAGCTAGGGTTAGGTAGAAAAACGATTAGGACATTTTTATACATATATTAAACTTAAAATGCTAACAATAAGGTCACTGAATGGATTGTTAAACTTAGAGTCTTTAGTGTTATGCTGAAGGCAGAAGTGCAGGCAGAGGGCCAGAGTAGCAGGCAGAAGGCCAGAGTAGCAGGCAGAAGGCCAGACGGCTATGGGCCGGGGTTTGATCAAGGGTCTCAATCTCAGCAGTAGAATAGGTCTCAAAAGGTCACGCTTGTAGAAAAGAACACTTGGACACACGCGTAGTACGGAACCCAAGAACAGGTGTGGACTCTCCACGGTACTGTCCTGTGAGCTGCAGATCGGAAGCACGTGGTCTAGGCGTCATGGTGAAGAGCGCGCCCCTTGTCTGCGAGGTGGCTTGTGGCAGGCTGGTAGCAGCAGGTAGGGCTGGAGACAGCTGGTAGACAGCAGGTAGCTGGTGAGTCCGGTTGGTGGCTGTGAAGCCACCAACCGTAAGGTTCGACCCGTAGAGTTGGACCCTGTAAAGATCACGTAGTTGTAGTGACAGGCTTGATTCTTCCCCCTGGTGTAACTTGGTTGAAAGTCGCCTCTAGGTGCCGCAGACGTGGCTCGCAGGGGTAGGCAGTACGTGGCTTTCAACCTTATTACACCGTAGGGTTTACAACAGAGATTAAGAACTAGTTAGTCAGAAGGACAGACATAGTAGGTGTCTTAGAGTGCAGTTAAGACGAACGCAGACGTCCCTAAATGAACGATGATGCTAGATTTTACAACATTAAGAAAGATAAGAAGTACATCAGATTAAACAATAGATTAAACAGTAGATTAAACAGTAGATTAAACAGTAGATTAAACAGTAGATTAAACAGTAGATTAAACAGTGCTAGTTATAGTGTAGTATATTTAAACAAACTCACCAAAATTGGGCGTAGTGGAAGTATAGAGGTTATAGAGGTATTATTGATTGCTCCGTCTAAGTGTGGAATGTCCTGTGCGTAGGGCGCATGTCTATTTATAGGTGCATCTAGCGTAAATAGTTTCTATGTGTGCGTGAGATGTAACTGATGGCTGATGTCTGTGTGGGTAACTATTGTCCGTTAGTTTTTTGTCAACAAGCTACTTGTGTGAGTATGGAAGCTTCTAGAAGTTTTATAATAATTTTGTAATGTTACAGTATCGCCCCTCCCAGAGAAAGGGTTTTTCCTGATAAAACCCGCTAGAACTGCAACCTATCTCTTGATGACTCTACATTCATACTGTCTTTCATACTTCAATCTTTTATTCATCCCGCATTAGCCTCAAGTCATAGAAGGCTTAAGAAGCTACAACTAGAATATATTTACTTTAGTGTGTAAATATACTCATATCAACAAGAGTTTTAGTTGTTAGTGTAGTAGAGGCTTTATCATTTAGAAGGGCAAGTGTTATTTAGTACTAGTCTGTCTGTAAGTTAATGTTCTAATATAAATTCTAAGTGTCTCTATCATTGTAGAGTTGTTTAAGTTTAAGTTGTTAAGTGTAGATTAGTATTAATTTAGAGAAGCTGGCATTTTTGGCTTATTTTAGATGTTTGCCATAATCCGCATCCTAGTCAGAATTGGCTTGTTTAAAGAGTTTTGAAGCAATCCGCTCTGTTGTTAGAGGCTTATTTTTAAATGAGTTTTCACCGCTCATATTGCTTCTTAGAGTGTTCTAATAGGTTTAGTTTAAGTAATTATTAGTTAAAGTTAATTATTAAATATTACAGTTATGATAAGAAAATATTTAGTGTTAACTCTATAGTTCTATTTGTAGTTAAAGTTGTATGAGTATAAGATAAATTAAGAGTTGATTCTATGTTCCTATTTGTAGATGAAGTAGCAAAAAAAAAATTTTTTTTTTTTTGTAAGTGTTGACTCTATGTCTCTATGAGAAGTGAAAAGGAAAAAAAAATTTTTGAAGTGTCTGCTCTATGTAAAAAAAAAATTAAAGTGTAAGATCTACGTTACTAAAATTATAAGTGTTTGCTCTATAAAAAAAATGTAGTGTTAGCTCTATAAAAAAATTGTAGTGATTGAGTAAGTGAGTGAGTGTTTGTAATAGTGACTGTTGTTTATGATACTGTATGTCGCTCTATGTGTTGGAGTTTCAGTTTAAAGGCTAATCGAGAAAAAAAAAAAAATAAGGAAGTTTAAAGTCATCCAAAAAAAATAAAAGTATTAAGTAAATGCAAGTTCTTAAATAGGTAAGTGTTTTCTATTATTAAGTCAAGTTTATTTTATTTTGTGTTTACTTGTCTTCATATTATTTATTGAATTTATCCTAATTGTTTATGTTTATTATTTTTATCAATGGGATTAAAAAATATTTTTACAAAGTTATTTTTTGTGCTGAACTTATGGTGACATCTGTTGAGAAAGTTTCTAAGTTATCTCTAGTTCATTATTACTAATATAGATGGCCATAGCAATATTGTTTAACCGCCATCTGTTGGGAAGGTTTAGTATTAATGTCTTTAGTTTCCTGTTGGAAATCATAGATGGCAGTAATAGTATCGAATAGTCACTTTTAGTAGCTGTAGATTAATTCACTGTAACAAGATATCATAGGGGTAGGCAGGAATATTTTAGTTATCTGTTTGTATTAGTAGTAATAGGGTTTGAATGTAGATGAATAAGTAGATAATAATTTGTGATTTTAAGTAATGATTAAATATTTAAATAAATAGCATTAATTAATTTGTTTAAGTTAGATTTCTCATAAATATTTTTATTAGTATTCTAACAATTTTGTTTCTGTTAAATAAGACACGCGTGAGTTGTTTACGAACTATGCATTCCTGGCAGACAATAAGGTAAGTAGGTCAGGCATGAGTGACAGTAATGTTCGCTCAAGTACCTATTTGAATGTGTTTGTAATGAATAGGAAAGATGTTAAGAATTATGGCTTAATCAAACTCTGATAATGTTTTATTTTAGGATAGTATTTAATAAGGTATACTTAAGTGTGAATTTTCCGTTATTTGATAAAGTAATTGAGGTCTTTAGTAAGTATTGTATTTTTAAGTACCTCAACGATAAATAAGTGTTTGATAGTAAAGCAAGGTATTTAATTATATTTTATGACCTCCTTTGCAATTTTTAGGGGACTAGGTGTCCTTATTTGTTTTACATAAGTTAGATAAAAGGTATTATACATAATTGATTAGTTACTTAAAATACGTAGATTAAAGTGTTGTACTTTGAAAAAGTTTAGTGTAGGTGTTAGTGTTCTTTAGCTAGTTTTTCTAACATATTATTTCTATTCGCTTAGGTTTTAGAATTAGGCAATAGTAAATGATCAGACTAAATTATTCATAATTTAGCGAATAGCTACTTTTGCAAATGTAAGTAGGTAGGTTCATTGGTCATTTGATCGTTTAGGTTAGATAAGAAATTCGTTTCAGAGAGTTTTAGCCAAGGAATGTTGGTAGGTAGGTATGTAGACAGCGTGTTGTTTTGACAAACAGTTTATAGTAGGTATTTTTCTAGAAGATTCTACCGGTCATCAGTGACGATGCCTGTGACGTAATGTGATGTTGTAGCCATCAACATATTGTATTTTGTTTTTCTAGTAGCTAGCTTTATAGCAGTTTTGTAGGTTTACAGATTATTAGTATGTATATAGTAGTACATAGTTTGCTGGTTTTTAATGAGCTTTCAGAATTATAGATTTTAGATATAGATACTCATACATACTTAATATAGATATACATAGATACATAGTTAGTTAGCTAGTTAGTTGTTTTTCTTAGATTTAATTCTTGCGTGAGGTCTGAAATGAGTATGTTATAAAATAGATTACTATAGGCAATAGTAAGCTAGCATTTAGTGATGGCTTTTTTTATATCGGAGTCACGACCCGCTCCGTTTGTTCCACCGAAGGTTTAGTCCCTTGGGAGGAAAAATGCAGATATCCCGCCAGAGATGTAGGGTCTCGGCAAGAAAGTATATTTCGCAACATTTTAGGTTTGTTGACCTCTGTTGCGTTGGAAAGTTTTTATGAATAACATACTCAAGACCGCCTCGCACATAGATTGAATAAGCATTTATTAAGTAGGTAGTATAGTTTTATTTGGTTATAGTTTAGTCTTTAGAATGTAGGTAAAGTTATTTTCTAGTTCAAAGTTAACTAGGTTATAGGTAATAAGTCTTTAGTCGACCCACACACACACGTAGGATTAGTTTCATCATGTAGATAGTAGGTAGTTTAGTTTCTAGATGATTCGTTGGTAGGTACATTCAAAGTTGTTTACAGTTTTAAAGTTAGTTTAAGTTTTAACAAGTAGATTTGCTTTTCTTTAGGTAGTATTATTTTAGTTATTAGATGATACGTAGTTAGGTATGTTCAACGTTGTTTATAGTTTCATAGCTAGTTTAGGTAAAAGTATTTGCATAGATTACGAATTACGATTAGTGTAGATTAAAGTTACGTTTAGTTTAGTATAGATTTTAAGATTTTAGTGTATACGTAGGTAGCTACGATGTAGATTTTACGTTTCTAGTTTCAAGTTTAGTTTTAGTAAAAGGAATAGTATAGATTTTAAGTTATGTTTCTAGATGCGTGCATCTAGAATTTAGTTAGTTTAAGTGTGTTAAAGAAGTATTTAAGTTCAGTGTTTCTCACACACACACGCACACGCGTTGATAGTATTAGTATTCTATAAGTAGGTAGATTGTTCTAGTGTTGTTTACTATTTCCAACATTCTAGTGTCAAGGTCAGTTGTAAGTCAAGCTTAGTGAATCAATGAAATTGCATGATAGATACATAGATAGATAGATTGTTAGTTAGGTAGATAAGTAGGCAAATATTATTCTTTATAGTGAATGAGTTTAATATCCTTTATGATAGTTTAGGTGTATGGTACATATAGGATTTCCGTTCATATCTACTAGTTTGTAGACGATAGATGAACGTTTGAGTGAGATTTAACATTTTAGATATTTAGTTTCCATTGTTACGACGAACTAGCACTGTTTACGCAATAATGTAGGTAGGTACACAGAAATGGTTAGAATAACACAGTAACACACAGATAGGTATAGCTGTAAAGAATTATACACAATTAGACAATAGATTATTAGCTTTGGTACAATAATAATTTCTAGTAGCTATTATTATGATACCGCCACGATGCAATAAAGGCGAGCTTACACCTCTGTTCTTGTAGGTATGTTGTTCCAAGTTTTACCAAGCGTTTATAAATGACAAAAAATAGGTATGAGACACAAGTTTAAGACTGAGATTGAGAATGAATAGGGCACCATTATCATGTTGATATGGGCCGGAATAGGTATAGTGAATATATCTCTTATGGTAGTAAAGAGAGAATTGTAAAGAGAGTTGGAAAGAGAGTTTTAAAGAGAGTTGGGCGCCACTGTCACGGTGCAGCCGTGGACAGGTAGGTAGTCTAGGTTTTAGGTTCCTATCCTACCTGATAGAAGAGCTAGGGGTAGGTAGAAAAACGATTAGGACATTTTTATACATATATTAAACTTAAAATGCTAACAATAAGGTCACTGAATGGATTGTTAAACTTAGAGTCTTTAGTGTTATGCTGAAGGCAGAAGTGCAGGCAGAGGGCCAGAGTAGCAGGCAGAAGGCCAGAGTAGCAGGCAGAAGGCCAGACGGCTATGGGCCGGGGTTTGATCAAGGGTCTCAATCTCAGCAGTAGAATAGGTCTCAAAAGGTCACGCTTGTAGAAAAGAACACTTGGACACACGCGTAGTACGGAACCCAAGAACAGGTGTGGACTCTCCACGGTACTGTCCTGTGAGCTGCAGATCGGAAGCACGTGGTCTAGGCGTCATGGTGAAGAGCGCGCCCCTTGTCTGCGAGGTGGCTCGTGGCAGGCTGGTAGCAGCAGGTAGGGCTGGAGACAGCTGGTAGACAGCAGGTAGCTGGTGAGTCCGGTTGGTGGCTGTGAAGCCACCAACCGTAAGGTTCGACCCGTAGAGTTGGACCCTGTAAAGATCACGTAGTTGTAGTGACAGGCTTGATTCTTCCCCCTGGTGTAACTTGGTTGAAAGTCGCCTCTAGGTGCCGCAGACGTGGCTCGCAGGGGTAGGCAGTACGTGGCTTTCAACCTTATTACACCGTAGGGTTTACAACAGAGATTAAGAACTAGTTAGTCAGAAGGACAGACATAGTAGGTGTCTTAGAGTGCAGTTAAGACGAACGCAGACGTCCCTAAATGAACGATGATGCTAGATTTTACAACATTAAGAAAGATAAGAAGTACATCAGATTAAACAATAGATTAAACAGTAGATTAAACAGTAGATTAAACAGTAGATTTGTAGGCACCTTAGGCAACATACTTACATACAATTAAAATATTCACAAACACCGAATAGGTACGACGAGTTCGATGTTATTATGATAACATCTAACTCGTCCCAACACTAGCTGGGTCGCGCGCTGTTATATACTAGCGTGCGTTATATACTTGGCTCGCGCCGCACCTCGGCCGGCGCGGACGCATTCACCAGAGTCACAGCTCGAACACAGCGCGAAGCGCACGCCGCTCGCGCTCCGACCGCGCTCGTAAATACGGCCAATATTTGTACCTACCTATATACCATATTTCTCAAGTTGTAATATCTTTCGGTTACGTGTAAATTGTGTTTCTTCTTACTCCTAGTGCCTTCAAACTTTGTGTGGTAACAATATAGTGATTTGGGATTATATACTACAGTGTAACAGTGAGTTCGTACATTTATTTACCTATTCCCCATTAACTACATCTGAAGTACTACACCCATATAACATACCTATCCAATCCACCAAACTGGTGACCCCGACGTGATGAGCCAGGCCAGGTATGAGAAAGGACTGTAGGGATTGGGCGCGTTCATGTTTACCGTGTCAGCGGGCGAAAGTCAATCGCCATGTGTCTTCCCCGCTTGGCACCTACCACCTTCCACGCGCTCGCTTTAAACAGATCCATATCGATCTGGTTGGACCCCTTCCGCTTTCGCAGGGCTATCGGTATTGCTTAACAGCAGTAGATTGGTTTACTCGATGGCCAGAAGCAGTACCTATAGCCGATATAACCGCAGAGACCGTCGCAAAGGCCTTGCTATCGACTTGGATTGCTCGGTTTGGTTGTCCAACTGACATTACAACAGATCGTGGCAGTCAGTTCGAATCGGCCTTGTTCCAATGTCTGTCTAAAATGGCTGGATTTGTCCATAAAAGGACCACTGCCTACCACCCGGCTTGTAATGGTCTAGTCGAACGGTTTCACCGACAACTTAAAGCCGCAATAGTTTGCCATGCGAATGACAGGTGGACGGAATCGTTGCCATGGGTCTTACTAGGTATTCGCACTTCTTTCAAGGAGGACATTCAAGCTTCCTCAGCAGAGCTCGTGTACGGGGAGCCATTGAGGCTACCCGGGGAATTTTTCGAACCAACCACTAGCGGTACAACGGATTTATCTGAATTTGGCGCTAGAGTTAGGAACTTCGCAGAGAAGTTGCGACCAATACCTACTTCGCGCCATGGTAAGCGTAGAGTATTTATTTATAAGGAACTCGAAACCTGTGATCATGTTTTCCTTCGAGATGACACATCACGAGGTTCTCTTTCCCCAGCTTACTCCGGACCCCATAAGGTACTTGTTAGGGGCGATAAAGTATTTAAAATACTTCGCAATAATAAGGAAACGACAGTTTCAATAGACCGTCTTAAACCAGCTTTCACACTTTCAGTACAGGACGAAGAACCGCCACCTGTAAACACACATAACTATGTAACTCGTTCTGGTCGACAGGTCAGATTTCCTGATTCCTATCGCCCTTGACGGGCTCTGGTGGGGGGTGGTGTAGGCACCTTAGGCAACATACTTACATACAATTAAAATATACACAAACACCGAATAGGTACGACGAGTTCGGTGTTATTATGATAACATCTAACTCGTCCCAACACTAGCTGGGTCGCGCGCTGTTATATACTAGTGCGCGTTATATACTTGGCTCGCGCCGCACCTCGGCCGGCGCGGACGCATTCACCAGAGTCACAGCTCGAACACAGCGCGAAGCGCACGCCGCTCGCGCTCCGACCGCGCTCGTAAATACGGCCAATATTTGTACCTACCTATATACCATATTTCTCAAGTTGTAATATCTTTCGGTTACGTGTAAATTGTGTTTCTTCTTACTCCTAGTGCCTTCAAACTTTGTGTGGTAACAATATAGTGATTTGGGATTATATACTACAGTGTAACAGTGAGTTCGTACATTTATTTACCTATTCCCCATTAACTACATCTGAAGTACTACACCCATATAACATACCTATCCAATCCACCAAAGATTAAACAGTAGATTAAACAGTGCTAGTTAGAGTGTAGTATATTTAAACAAACTCACCAAAATTGGGCGTAGTGGAAGTATAGAGGTTATAGAGGTATTATTGATTGCTCCGTCTAAGTGTGGAATGTCCTGTGCGTAGGGCGCATGTCTATTTATAGGTGCATCTAGCGTAAATAGTTTCTATGTGTGCGTGAGATGTAACTGATGGCTGATGTCTGTGTGGGTAACTATTGTCCGTTAGTTTTTTGTCAACAAGCTACTTGTGTGAGTATGGAAGCTTCTAGAAGTTTTATAATAATTTTGTAATGTTACAAAGGATGCGGATACAGCAGCATGATAAAGTCTCTCCCTCAGCACACACTTTGCTGTTTTTACAAGCTTTTATTTAATTTTCAACGTATATTTTTGTCTGGGTGAAATCCGGGTGGAATCTTGCAACTGAATTTTCAAGCAGTTACCCTCAACCGATTGAGCTAAAATTTGGCATATCTGTCCGATGACAATACAATATGATGGTGACAGCGAGCTGATCTGATGATGGAGATGGAAGTTGGATAACGGAACTCCTCGATGGATAATAGTAGACTGGCCGTGTTTAGGCTCATTTAGATCAGCACACGGTTACGATCACTGATTTTATAAAAGCTTGTATTGAAAAATTTAATTTTTATAAAAAACATTACTTAATAGCAGATTTATTATAATTTTTAAGCACCTCTGTTGAAAAGCCGCAGATGGCAAGTTGTATGAGCAAAAGACGTATTTGTACTCAAACGTATTTGTAACTTGCGGTCCAAAATCGAGGCAAGCTGTAGCCCGTCTTGGTTTACCATAACTCCTCCGTCCATTCCCATCTACTGTATTTAATTAAAATCCTTTGATAACCGTTCAAAGCAATCTTTGAAGTTTAATCTAATCTTAGGTAGTAAGTACATATCCGACAATAACTGATTACCTGTGGTAATCCACTGTGAAGTTATTTGTTATAACTCCTAACTTCTAACAGTAGAAAAGTATATTCCATAAATCTTTAAATGACGATTACTTTTTTTCGACTTCCGAATTTAATAAAACAAAGCCTTATATTTGGGTCTAAATTAGGTTAAGTCCATTTGTGAAAATTAAACCGTTCAGTAGTTACGGAGATGTGCGCGAACAAACAGACAGACAGACTAAACACAAATCGCTTGATATGTGTTCTATACACTTCTTTATTACAGACATTTCTTTGAAGAAAAGTTAATATTTAGTTCCAACTCGTAGCACTTTCTCTCGTAGCACGCACGTAGCAACTTGCTACGAAAAACCATTTGGCCTTTGTATTCACATCACACTTCAGCCAATTGATGATGCCTGAAATGAAAACAGTGAGGTTCGTAACAGTAAAACTGTTTTTATAAGTAGCGACCGTCATATAGCGTTGGCTGCAATTGTCAACCTTACAGCGAAGTAGTAAGGCTCAATTCACACAAAGATTGCAGCGACTGGTAGCGCACCCAAAAACACTACAAATTATTTAAAATTAAATTTTTCTTTTTTTTCTTTTCATTTCAAAAAATCATAGTATCGCATGACTTGTCAGAGGACGTGCCAAGGCTTTGCCGGATGACAGCCGTTGTTGGACGCTTTCATCTTGGTATATATCTACTACTAGCTGACCCGCTCGCGACTTCGTCCGCGCGTAGATTAGGTAGTACCTACCTACTCGTACGTACTATGCTTTCTGTAAATAGTTGCTGGTACAAATATCTGCCTGAAGGTATAAGTCCACTGCTGGCCATGGGCCACCCCTATAGAATGCCACAATGAACATCCTGAGCCGCCTCCATGCAACTTTTAACATTCGTCGGCCCATCGAGGAGGCTTTCTACTCGTCCGGTTGAAGGTTGCCACTCGAGAGCAATTATTGCTTAGCGGTTGTTGGTTCTGCCACAGAAGAAATATTGTTCTGCGGGCTATATGGTCTGCCCATTGCCACTTCAACTTGCTAATTTTGAGAGCCTGTCAATGGTCCCGATTCTTCTACGCATCTCTTCGTTTCGGATTCAGGTACAAGTACGGATTCTCCGAGCACAGCTCTCACCATAGCATAGGAATTTGAGCTTTTATCATGCTTATAGTTGATAATCACATCTCACTACCGTAAGTCATCACTGGCAACATTAACAGACTTTCATCTTGAGGCTCTCCAGTGTCTGTGATGTGAATATATAGCGTAGTTTCCTGAAAGCTGCTCACCTGAGTTGGATTCGTCGGCTAACCTCATCATAGAAGGTCGAACACCTTCCTAGTTGAATCGTTTACCCAAGGAGACATAGTGGTCTAAAGCAACATAGCAGAATCACAAATGAACATTGGCAAGATACTAACAAACCCCCAAAAACAGCCAAAAAATACAGATCCTCTAAAATAAACTAATTATTCCTCCTTAAAACTCTCACAACCTAAGAAGCCTTACAAACCTGTCAACAGCCATTCAAACTCATAAAAATACTGGGTTTATACCCTACCCTAACTCCTTAGATTTCATACAATGCCTTAAACTCTGAGAAACCCTTAAAACCTCGTACAAACCCATACAACCCCATTACGACAGACCTTGCTCAGGAGTCTTGCTTGGGAGTCGGGATTTTTACCAGCTTTTTACAATACCCACATACCTTAGAAACCCTTACAAATCCATACGACCCCATTTTAGACGTTAAATAACAAAGGACTTTTCTCATGATTTGACATTTTTATTTTTCCTATTGTTTGACTAAGTTTGAACGGTTTTCTCGGCCTCAAAACTCCCTATCCTACCCTATCCTATATCGTCAAAATTGTAAAAGCAGTATTTCGAGATAATTTGTACAGACAAACAGACACAGAAACAAATAAATTATATACGTACCAACGTTGCTCGAACGCATAGAACTTTTTCAAAAAACTTCGTTAGTAAAATAAAATTCTAATTTCGATAAAATAATAATATGAAAGACCTTCTAACAGCACGCTTGGTTTGCCTTCTCCATCAGATTTATCAATATATCACCAACCGATCAAAATTTTCAGAACTCTCGTAACATAGTATATAGGTAGAGCTGTTCTGTGCTAGTAACTTACTAAATAAAGTCAAGTAAGTAAGTAAAGTAAGTTAGGATTGTCGACGCACCCAAAGTTACCAGGGATCTAGAGCTGTTGAGCGTGCGCCGAGATATTGGCGCACTTAGCGTCTTTATAAGATTTGTAACGGGGAATGTTCTGAGGAGCTGTTTGAACTAATCCCAGCTTCGCACTTTTATAACCGCACATCCCGCCATCGTGAGCAAACTCACCCGCACATTTTGGATGGATCTCGCATAATGCGTTTCACGCGCTCGTTTCTCCCACACACCTGCAGGGCGTGGATGAGCTCCCGTTGGATGTCTTCCCACAGGGCTACAAAATGGGTGAATTCAAGAGAAATATCAATAGCTCAAAAGCAATAATGGTAATGGTAGGCAGCGCGTTTGCAAAACCCTGGTTGTTGCAGATGTCCATAGGCGGCGGCTCCGGTACGGAGGCCTGCGTTGCTCGATGGACGGCGGTGACACATCAGGCGGGCCGTCTGCTTGTTTGTCAACTCATTATTTTTGCATGTCAAAATAGCGTAACTATGGAACTGTTTGTATTGGAAAATTAAGACATTCAGAAGCCATCATAAGAAAAGAAAAAGAAGAAGAAGAAGAGTATTGCGTGTCTTTTCGATAAGGTGGATTAAAACTCGGTTTCTCTGCCACCGGTTCTCGGTTTCTCGGTTTGTCTGAATTTCATGCACTAAGCCATTATATGAAGTAGAAGAAGAAGAAGAACGGTAGAAATTGTTTGGAACACTCGTCAGAAGCCATTATAAGAATGAGCTCCCGTTGAATGTTTTCCCACAGGGCTACAATATGCGTGAATTCAAGAGAAATATCAATAGGGCTCTTAATGGCAGGCAACGCGTTTGCAATAACGTGGCGTGTTGCAGATGTCCATAGGCGGCGGTGACTGCTTTACATCAGGCGGGCCGTCTGCTTGTTTGTCAACTCATTATGTTTGCATGTCAAAATAGCGTAACTATGGAACAGTTTTTACAGAAGCCATCATAAGAAAAGAAGAAGTTGGTATTGCGTGTCTATTTGATATGGTGGATTAAAACTCGGTTTCTCTGCCACCATTTAATGCACTAAGCCATTATATGAAGATGAAGAAGAAGAAGAACGTTACATTGATGAAATATTTTGGAACACTCCTCAGAAGCCATTAAAAGAAGAGAAGAAGAAGTATGTGAATCCTGAACGCATTACAATACATGTTTGTATTGTTTGTTTGGAAAAATTGCGAAGAAAATACTTAAAACGACAATTTAATTTATTTATTTTATTCCATAGTTACGATATTTTGACATTCAAACAATTCCATAGTTACGCTATTTTGACATGCAAAAATGTCAAGCGTTCAGGATTCACGTACTTCTTCTTCTCTTCTTATAATGGCTTCTGAGGAGTGATCCAAACAATTCCGTCAATGTACCGTTCTTCTTCCTCTTCTTCTTCAAAATGTAAATGATGATTAATAATTCTTCCTGATGTAAATGGTGGCAGAGAAAGCGAGTTTTAATCCACCTTATCGAAAATACACGCAATAATCTTCTTCTTCTTCTTTTCTTATGATGGCTTCTGAGTGTCTTAATTGCCAATACAAACTGTTCCATAGTTATTTTGACATGCAAACATCTCAAAATAATTCCTACGTCCATGTATAATTCAAATAATTTTATTGTTAACTTTTTTTTAAATATTATGAGTTGACAATCAAGCAGACGGCCCTCCTGATGTAAAGCAGTCACCTATGGACACAGCCTATGGATATCTGCATCACCCACGGTATTGCAAACGCGCTGCCTACCATTAAGAGCCCTATTGATATTTCTCTTGAATTTACCCATATTGTAGCCCTGTGGGAAGACATCCATCGGAGCTCATTCCAAGCCTTGCAGGTACGCGGGAGAAACGAGCGCGTGAAACGCTCTGTGCGAGACCTCCACGCATCCAAAATGTGCGGGTGAGCTCGCTGACGATGGTGGGATGTGCGGTTATAAAAGTGCGAAGCTGGGATTAGTTAGTTCAGATAGCTCCTTAGAGCATCCCTGTTAAAAATCTTATAAAAGACGCTAAGCGCACCAATATCTCGGCGCACGGTCAACAGCTCTAGATCCCTGGTAACTTTGGGTGCGTCGACAATCCCAACCTACTTTACTTACTTACTTGACTTTATTTAGTAAGTTACGAGAGTTCTGATAATTTTGATAGGTTGGTGATATATTGATAAATCTGACGGAGAAGGCAAACCAAGCGTGCTGTTAGAAGGACTTGCATATTTTAATTTTATTTTATTAACGAAGTGTTTTGAAAAATTCAATGCGTTTGAGCAACGTTGGTACTTATATAATTTATTTGTTTCTTTGTCTGTCTGTCTGTATAAATTATCTGTATTTTTATTATTACTGCTCTTACAATTTTGACGAAATAGGATAGGATAGGGAGTTTCGAGGCCGAGAAAACCGTTCAAACTTAGTCAAACAATAGGAAAAATAAAAATCTCAAATTATAAGAAAAGTCCTTTATTCTATAACGTCTAAAATGGGGTCGTATGGATTTGTGAGGGTTTCTAGGGTTGTAAGTGTTGTAAAAAAATTAGAGTCTCACGAAAACGTTCCTGCCTCAGCTGGTAAAACTCCCGACTCCCAATCAAGACTCCTGCCATGAGTAAGGTCCGTCGTAATGGGGTTGTATGGGTTTGTACGAGGTTTTAAGGGTTTCTCAGAGTTTAAGGCATTGTATGAAATCTGAGGAGTACCTAAGTAGGGTATAAACCCTGTGTTTTTATGAGTTTGAATGGCTGTTTAGAGGTTTGTAAGGCTTCTTAGATTGTGAGAGTTTTAAGAGGGAATAATTAGGTTATTTTTGAGGATCTGTATTTTTGTCTGTTTTTGGGGGTTTGTTAGTATCTTGCCAATGTTCAATTGGGATTATGCTATGATGCTTTAGACCACTATGTCTACTTGGGTAAACGATTCAACTAGGAAGGTATTGGACCTTTTATGATGAGGTTAGCCGACGAATCCAACTCAGGTGAGCAGCTTTCAGGAAACTACGCTATATATTCACATCACAGATACTGGAGAGCCTCATGATAAAAGTCTGTTATCGGTGCATGTTGCCAGTGATAAGTTACGGTAGTGAGATGTGATTATCAACTATAAGCATGATAAAAGCTCAAAATCGTGCAGCGGGCTATGGAGAGAGCTGTGCTCAGAGATTCTGTAACTGTACCTGAATCCGAAACGAAGAGATGCGTAGAAGAATCGGGACCACTGACAGGCTCTAAAAATTTGCAAGTTGAAGTGGCAATGGGCAGATCATATAGCTCGCAGAACATTATTTATTCTGTGGCAGCGCAGAACCAACAACCGTTGAGGAATAATTGCTCTAGAGTGGCAAGCTTGAACCGGACGAGTAGAAAGCCTCCTCGATGAGCCGACGACATGTTAAAAGTTGCAGGAAATCGTTGCATAGAGGCGGCTCAGGGTGTTAATTGTGGCATTCTATAGGGGTGGCCCATGGCCAGTAGTGGACTTATACCTACAGGCAGATATTTGTACCCGCAACTATTTACCAGATAATACCTAATCTACGCGCGGACGAAGTCGCGAGCGGGTCAGCTAGTATAGATATAAAAATAAGTCGGGTTTTCCTTCCTGACGCTATAACTCCAGAACGCACGAACCGATTTGGCTGAAAATTGGTTGGGAGGTAGCTTGGAACCAGGAGATTGTCTTAGGGGGGAAAGAGGGGGTTCACCGGGTGCTACCCGTGCGAAGCCGGGGCGAGTCGCTAGTTGATGTATAAGTGCGTCACTTTTTTTTTTTACTTTAATTGGCCCTCTTTTATCCGTGATCTTACCTATCGGTAAGTGACGATGTGGCCGACGATGGAGTACGAAGGTCTAGAAGGTAACTATTCACTTAAAGAGCCTTAAAGAGACCCATATTATAGTTTTCAGGAAAAACAGACGACGGCAACTTGTTCCATTCCTTAGCTGTTCGCATTACAAAGGTGGAACTGAAACGCTTAGAGCGAATTGCGGATATACTGATGAGGTACGGATGGTACCGAGCCATGCGCCTGCTTGTTTTATGATGAAAAGGAGATGGTGGGATCAGATCATCTGACGGTCATTGACGACCTCTGTGGCGGAGCGGGCGAACGTTCGCCTGCGACGCCGGAGGTTGCGGGTTCGATTCCCGCCTCGGAACAAATATTTGTGCGATATGCAGATATTTGTTCAGGGTGTTCTGGGTATTTTCTATGTATAATAAAAAGTATCTATCTATGTTATTATATTGTATTAAGTATATCAGTTATCTAGTACCCATAACACAAGCTCTGCTTAGCTTGGGGCTAGATAATGTTGTGTAAACTGTCCAGCATTATTTATTTATTTATTTATGTTGTTCCTGGGCATATTCCCCGAAATGTAACCTATAGAAGATCGAAAGGCATGCATGCACGTGGCCTATTCGTGCTATTACGCCGTCATATGATGGTCACCGCTCCCTAGAAGACCGAAGCGAAAGGCGGCAAAATGCCCGTTCAAAAATGTTGCGACTAGCTCGGGAGCCCAGCGCAATTATTCGCACCAAGTGCCGCCAACCGAAACACCGCTTGCCCTACATTACATATCTGTAGGTATAGAGCAGGCTCTAGGCATAAGCAAATGGTAGGTTATGTTGATAAACTCTCATGAATGTAGTAGTACATGGATTGAGTGCTAAAATAGCATAGAGTGTTCCTTCTTACTCCTATCCTAGAAGATAGCTTGCTATCCTATGTTAGAGAGAAACAAATGTATTGTCACACGACAGTCGTTTTTCCGTTCCGTACCCTGAATTTTGGTATGATGCATATACATCTTCCTAGATTGTTACCATGAATGTAGTAGTAATTTGTCATTTGGCCTGGTACGACTTACACAAAAAAGAACAGATAGATTTATGCTTGTCTCATTCCAACACATAATAATAAATAAATAATAAATAATGCTGGACAGTTTACACAACATTATCTAGCCCCAAGCTAAGCAGAGCTTGTGTTATGGGTACTAGATAACTGATATACTTAATACAATACATAACATAGATAGATATTTTTTATTATACATAGAAAATACCCAGAACACCCTGAACAAATACCTGTATATCGCACAAATATTTGTTCCGAGGCGGGAATCGAACCCCCGATGTTTACATGAATACATTCATATAAAAGAATGAGACTGGTATAATCGATACCGTTTCGTTTTTAGCCTTAGTTCAATGCCTTTAGTCCATCTTCCTAGGAAACTCTTTTTAGGGTTAAACTCGCCTCTGTACATGTTCGCTACCTCTTACTGTTTATTTTGTGTTTTCTTGTGTGCAATAAAGAATAAAGAATAAAGAATGAATGTTTTTTGAAAAACCATAGTTTTGCACGTTGTCATTGATTAATGTTTATCTAGGGTGATGTCAGTACCCAAACTGCAATATAAACCCAAAAAACCAGCCAAGTGCGAGCCGGACTCGCGCCCGCAGGGTTTCGTACCATTATCTATAAAAACGGCATAAAACACGTTTATTGTATGGGAGCCCCACTTAAATATTTGTTTTATTTTAATTTAATTATTTATTATTAAAGTGAATATTTCAAGCGTCAACCTGCCATTATCAATATAGAACAAAAAAGAGCAAAAAAATCACGTTTGTTGTATGGGAGCCCCCTTAAATATCTATTTTATTCTATTTTGTAGTATATTTTGTTATAGAGGCAACAGAAAAAAAACCATCATCTGTGAAAATTTGAACTGTCTAACTATCACGGTTCATGAGACAGCCTGGTGACAGACGGACAGCGGAGTCTTAGTACCTAATAGGGTCCCGTTTTACCCTTTGGGTACGGAACCCTAAAAACTACTTTCCTCGATATGCATTGAAGGCATACTTCTCATAAAAATATTAAAATACTTCAAAAAAATACAATATACGTGTAACAACAGTACGAGTGTGACGTGTGTGTGTGACGTGTGTGTGTCTACAATATTTTGATAACTTGTTTCATTTGTGGCTGTGGTGTGTCCGGCCTAAGAATAGACCTCTCCGTCTCCTTCCGTGGATGTCGTAAAAGACGACGGACTTGTTGATAAGATTCGTTGGTATAAGATTACACGCTAGAAGCTAGCCCCCGGCACCACTCGCCAGTGTTGCGCACAGGTAGCTTCTAAAAGCCTATACCTATCTACATCGATTTTGTGCTGTGACATTGTTCGGGTGAGAGCGTCGCTTAGCTTATCTTCGCTGCGGGAACAGGCTTTTACGAGCTTCATAAGAGGTTATGGGTGATTTTGTTTTCCTTATCAACTGTACTGTCTGTTGAAGTAATTCAGCACTCCGATATGAGAGTAGACAGGTAATTTATTCTGTATAAATTAATAAAAACCCCAACGCAATAAAACGGCTGAACCGATTTTGATCAAACATAGCTAAGAACACTCCCGACAAATCCAATTTTCAAACAAAAAAAAACCAAATCGGTTCATCCGTTCGGGAGCTACGATGCCACAGACAGACACACACACACACACACACAGACACGTCAAACTTATAACACCCCGTCGTTTTTGCGTCGGGGGTTAAAAACAGTTTTACGTAATTTAAACCAGTGTTTAATCATAAGGTCTTATTTCCCACCGTTTGTATGTTATACTGCAATTTTTAATGACAAAAACATACTGAATTTTAAAACTGATTAAAATTTAACCAGCGGCTATGCCAGTGAATTTAATATTGACTTTATCGCAAAAGTGCAAACAGAACTCCGAAGCGTTTCGTTATATCGATCATTCAGTTTGTCTAAGAGTAATAATAAAAAAGCTGTGCTCTGTGCACGTGTAGGTAACACGGACAGAACTAGCACTGATGAATATCCCTTAAGGTGGATGCTCACGCTCTCGACGCGAAATTCAAATTTTTTGGTGTTTTTTGCCCATTACAGCCCATCAACACTTCTTCAGATAGCGAAAGATGAGTTCGCGAGAACTAGGAGACTTAACACACATGTTTTAATTGATAGTATCTCATAAATATCATCAGTTTAGCTACGATACCCATAAACAAAATTGTTTATGGGTATCGTACACTGGTTTTTCGAAATGATGGTTTTTTCCTGTAAAAACTCAGTTTTTCTGCCACTAATTAAACTGGGTTATGACTTGACGGAGACACTTGACGACAATAATTTATTATATTACTTGAGACGGGCTAAATTGTTTGGAGCACTCCTTAACAGCCATTATATGAAGAAGAAGAAAAAGACTTAAGGTTTTGTTTATGGGTATCGTAGCTAAACTGATGATATTTATGAGATACTATCAATTAAAACATGTGCGTTAAGTCTCCTAGTTCTCGCGAACTCATCTTTCGCTATCTGAAGAAGTGTTGATGGGCTGTAACGGACAAAAAACACAAAAATAAATTGAATCTCGCGCCGCCAGTGTGAGCATTCACCTTAAGTCTTTTTCTTCTTCTTCATATAATGGCTGTTAAGGAGTGCTCCAAACAATTTAGCCAGTGTCAAGTAATATATTAAATTATTGTAGTCAAGTGTCTCCGTCAAGTCATAACCCAGTTTAAATAGTGACAGAAAAACTGAGTTTTTACAGGAAAAAACCATCATTTCGAAAAGACACGCAACACACTAAATTTCACTACATCACACATGTGCTATTTATCCACGTTACACCAATTCAAATTACACGAAATAACTCAAAAAACACATTAAAATGTAATTATATAAAAATGAAGACGTTTCTTTCAAAAATGGCAGATTGAATCCCCATCCCTTAAGTCAACAAAAACTAAAGTTTTTTTTTATAAATTTCTTCAGGGTAGGCAGCGCATCGACAATATAAGCAACGGTGACTTTACATCGTGGGCCGTAAGCTGGTTTGCCTATTAGTAACATAAAAAGAGGTAAGGTCGTGGTCAAACAAAAGTAATTTTAAAAAACTATTTCAAAAAACCAAACGTGCAATACAGACTGACAAACTATGGCCTCAAATTTAAAACACCCATCTTTTTAATAAGGCGTTAAAAATACAAAAGTTCACGCTGTACAGCTTCCTTAATTATTACTCTAAGTGGAAACTCATTCGGTCTCAGTAATCCCGATTGATGTCGGTCGATTCAAAAGCTATCTAAAGTTGAATTATTTCCAGTTTGTTTCAAAGGATTTGCTCCGTCCAGGCATTTCGCACTTTGCGATTAAAAACGATTTGTATTATTTATTGAGAGAAAACGTTTTAATTTTATGGGTGTGATGCTACAACGACTAGAATAACAAATTTTCTTCACAGCAATGCTGATTAAAATATCTCTCAGGTATTTTATATCTCGAGATAGCGAATTAACAAAAAAACATGGTAGTGTAAAATAAATGGTGTCCTCGTATTAAGGCGTCGATGGACGCCGAATTTCGCTACTAATATAACTAAGTAAGTAGGTGACAGAATAGCGCTCGCGAAACGAAAAGTGAGCGAAAAACACGTTTATTTAATTAACTTGCAATGTAAGTCCGGCGGAATCTTGCAACTGAATTTTAAAGCAGTTATCCTCAACCCATTGAGCTGAAATTTAGCACACCTGTCAAGTTCCAATGACAATACAATATTATGGTGACAGCGAGCTGATCTGATGATGGAGACGGAAGGTGGACAGCGGATTGTATGTTTGTCCGGGTGGAATCTTGCAACTGAATTTTAAAACAGTTATCCTCAACCGATTGAGCTGAAATTTGGCATACCTGTCAAGTTCCGATGACAATGCAATATTATGGTAACAGCGAGCTGATCTGATGATGGAGACGGAAGGTTGACAACGGAACTCCTCGAGGAATAGTAGTAGACTGGCCGTGTTTAGGCTCATTTTGATCAGCAGACGGTTACAATCACTAATTTTATAAAAGCTTGTATTGAAAAATATATTTTTCAGTATAAACTTATTCTTGTATTGTATTGTACTCGTTGGCGCACAAAAACCTCTTTTTCATACAATACTAAAAACCCCAACACATCGTACAGAAATACACAATACTTGCTGAAAATCTGTATTTCTCATTACAATGGTCCGCGGTTACTGCTTCTACCGACAATGCGAACAACAATCTCACAATGGCATATTGTTGACGCGGTGACGTCACAATAGCGACGCGACCGACGCGACGCGGACGCGCTGATTCATATTTTTCTATACCTACCCGCAGTTTCTATGAATAAAACTCGCTGTTGAATGGTAGGTAGACGGTTCCAGTTATAATTGAGTCGAAAACTGGGCGGGATGGTTTTTAGGGTTCCATACCCAAAGGATAATACGGGACTCTAGGGCTCCGATGTCCGTCTATCCACCTGTCACCAGTACCCTTAGTACGAGAATTTGACAGTATTCGAAACTATATGAAGTTTCGTTTCCTTCAATACATTTTCTGACAGCGTCCTTAGTTTCTCCTCGTTTTCGCTAGGGGCGCTGCTAGTAAATGTATGGAAGGAAACGAAACTTCATATAGTTTCGAATACTGTCAAATTCTCGTACTAACCCCCCAGGCTGGTTCATGAGTGAACCGTTATAGTTAGTAAGTTGAAGTTTTCACAGATGATGTGTTTTAGTTGGCGCTATAACAACAAATAAAAAAACCGAATAAAATAAATATTTGAGGCTTCCATACAACAAACGTGATTTATTTGCTCGTTTTTGCTCGTTATTGATAACAGCAACAGGCGTCTACCTGTTGTCTTTTACGAAATATTCCGTTCAATCTCAGTAGATCCATTGTCCAGATCCATAGTGTATCTAGTGAGATATTTTACAGAATATTTAGTTATATATTCACTTTAAAAATAAATATTAAGATTAAAATAAAACAAATATTTAAGGGGGATTCCCATACAACAAACGTGTTTTTTTGCCGTTTTTATAGATAATGGTAAGGAGCCCTTCGTGCGCTAGTCCGACTCGTGTTAAGTTAAGTTAAGTGATAAGTTTTGTGTTCGATCACTAATGTTATAAAAGTTTAAGCTTCTTTTGAAAAAGAATTATTGTTATAGAAGCTTATGCTTTTATGAAATTAGCGATCGGAACCGTGAGTTGATCCAAATGAGGCAAAACACTGCCAACCTACTTACTATTAACAATGGAGGTGTTCCATTTTCCACCTTCCATCACCATCATCAGCCAATTGTATTGTCATAGAAACTTAACAGGTATGCCAAATTACAGCTCAATCAGACACAGAAGCCACAATCAAAAGACGAAGAAGAAGCAAGCGCTTGAAAATGGATTACAAATTATCCAGGCTTATTTTCAATTAAGACTGCGCCAACCACAGGCAGAAATCTTCATACAAAAAAAACGCCTCGAGCCGTTCGAAAAACGGTTTTTATTGAATATCTCGTAAAATATACATAATTTTACAAAACCCCTATAGTAAACGACTTCTGTGGCGCGGCGGGCGAAGATTGGCCCGCGACGCAGGAGGTTGCGGGTTTGATTCCCGCCTCGGAACAAATATTTGTGCGATCGCAGATATTTGTTAAGGGTGTTTTGGGTATTTTTCTATGTAAAAAAATATCTATGTATGTAATATATTGTATTAAGTATATCAGTTATCTAGTACCCATAACACAAGCTCTGCTTAGCTTGGGGCTAGATAATTTTGTGTGAACTGTCCAGCATTATTTATTTATTATTATTATTTAAACCCTTGGCTTCGTTGTATTGTTTTTATGTATCGAATTTTTACCATTTTAATAAACAATCGAATCTAGGCAAAAAATATACATAACTTTGTTTTTTTTCCTATCGAGAAAATATTATCAAGCCATATTTCTCGTACAGTGATTCCTCGGAATTATAATGTAGTATCCATGCATGTTTTTAATTTGAATATTGTATTTGATTAAGTCTATTAAATAAAGTATAATACAACTAATACAAGGTATGTACAAAATACTTATGAAACAGTTGTGCTACCTGAAGACCGCTGCTAACGATCTAAAAGTAGCTCAACTAAAAAATCTAATCTAAGATTAGGAATTTTGCACATACCCCACCTTAAGGCAATTTTTCCTTTCTTATTATAGACGAAATAAAACCCAACTACCTCATATCCAATATCAATGAAATCTAAGCAATCCACTTCTGATTCCAATTAATCCGTATTCTACCAGTGCGGTGCTCTATAGGGCATTTATTATTTTTTGCCCAACTAATCGGATCTCAAGTGTGACCCAGATCTGGCAGCCTCCAGGCACAGCTATAACTAATTAACAGTGAGAGCCGCAGGGTAAGGCAGCGTTTCCACCAGGGCAGTGCCAGGAAAACACCAATAGGATTGTGGAAAGTGTCACCAATCGGAAAGTGGGATTGGGCTGGTCACGTCTGCCGCATGCCGAGTGACGAGTGGCGTCCTGACCCAGCGAGAACGCGAGAAGGTACCAAAATGGAGATGGCGAGACGAAACTGATAAATTTCCGGCTGATTCAGCAAACAGAGCTCAGGATCGTGATGTCTGGAAGGAGTGGGGGGAGGCCTTTGCCCAGCAGTAGGACACAAAAGGCTAGAAATATAAATACAATATAATATTATTACTTAATTTTCCTAGCCTTGCTCATCGCAGCTCTGATGGAAAAAGGCTTAGTGGGGCGAAGTCTTCGTACATTCAAAACAAGTTAGGGAGGCGTGCGATGTATGTGTACGAGGTATGTGTGAAGCGGTGAGGCTAAGCGAGCTACAAGACTAGTAGCCAATGGACGGTGTTTCTTCCAGCTTGCTCACATCACTCAGGTTCCTTGCACCACTCAGGTTCCTCGCATCACGCAGGTTCCTCGCATCGCTCGCTTACTCGCATCACTCAGGTTCCCGGCACCGCTCGCTTCCTCGCATTGCTCAGGTTCCCCGCACCGCTCGCTCACTCGTATCGCTCAGGTTTCCCGCACCGCTCGCTTACTCACATCACTCAGGTTCCCCGCACCGCTCGCTTACTCGCATCGCCCAGGTTCCTCGCACCACTCAGGTGTCTCACATCGCTCAGGTTCCTCGCACCGCTCGCTTCCTCGCATTGCTCAGGTTCCCCGCACCGCTCGCTTACTCGTATCGCTCAGGTTTCCCGCACCGCTCGCTTACTCACATCACTCAGGTTCCCCGCACCGCTCGCTTGCTCGCATCGCCCAGGTTCCTCGCACCACTCAGGTGTCTCACATCGCTCAGGTTCCTCGCACCGCTCGCTTCGTCACATCGCTAAGGTTTTCCGCACCACCGGCTTCCTCGGATCGCCGGCTTCCTAGCATCGCGCAGGTTCCCCGCACCGCCCGCTTCCTCGCATCGCTCAGGTTTCTCGCATCGCTCAGGTTCCTCGCACCGCCCACTTCCTCGCATCGCTCAGGTTCCTCGCACCGCTCAGCCTCCTCGCACCACCCCAGTGGAAACGCAGCCTAAGCCCGGTAGTTGGTATTTCACAATTCATTAAAACTTTGCTACGCTGCTGCCGCTACGACGTAGCTACATACAGGTACTACTATTTCGTATCACCGGTTCTTTCTTGGCCATCCTGGGTTGGATCACTGATGGTGGAGGTATGGTGGCTCTAAGAAGGACTAACTATGCAATAGTAAAAGAACCAGTGTTGGAACAGGAGTCAGTGTGCCGTGCAGAGGAGCCTTTCAGACACATATCACGTTCTTCGAATTTTTGGTTCTAGAACATGCCAGTTTCCTCGCGATGTTTTTCTTCACCGTTTGATATACGGGTCATGATCATAGTCTGCAGATATCCACTGTTGAAAAGAGACCTAAGGTCTTAAACAGCTATGTCAAACGGACTTGTGGTGCCTCCATCCACCGACTTCCTGCATCGCATCGAAAAATCGTGACATCTCACTAATATCAATGTTTCAACATTTTACAAATTCAAAATTTTGTGCCAAAGCCGTGTGAAGGTTAGTCGGTCGCGAAAAGTTCAAATTCCAAAGAGGCAAAGGGTGTTTGGTATGTTTGTTACTCAATCACGACGAAACGGCTGAACCGATTTCGGTAAAATTTGGTAAACACATAGATTATGACCTGTGGGGTTATTGACTGACGTTTGATTGCGATGTCCAGTTTGCTATTCATTGCGCAGCGTGTTTTATTTTATTTTATTTATTTTATTTTATTAATCCAGGATTTACAGTTATCTTATAGTTACTTATAAGCTATACACTATATGCTATTCTGAAACCAATTTAAATCCACATTATGTACACAGTTCGTTTAAAAAGAAGGTAGGTACGCATGCAAGGTCAACAAAAAACAAAAACGGCAGGAAAGCCGGATAAGGTATATATCAGTTACATAGGCAAATTAAGTAAATTAAGTTAAGTACCTACATTAATTTAGGTAAAATTAAATATTTCTGTTCTTGTATAAAAGCTAAAACACACAGCGCAATGAACAGCAAACTGGTAATCGACATTAAACATCAGTCTACAACGCAATTCCCCCGCTGGACTGCATAGGCTACTTTTTATCACGGTAAAACGCGAAAGTATCCCCGGGCGAACACTAGTAGTATGTAAAAAGTCACTATCCACTATGTCTGTCCGGTTAGTTCTTAGTTTTAAACTACGCAATAAATTTTGGTACGGTTACCACTGTCATTTAGATAATTTCTTCCGGAGGGCTATATGCATAAAACTTTTCGTGAGAAGCCGAAGCGGACCACTATTAGTTTAGTAGTAGTAGAGCTTTTTTGTGAAGAGTTCGTCTGGGGAAGTACTACCACCATACCTATTTCTGCCGCAAAGCAGTAGTGCTCGCATTGCTGCATTCCGGTTTGAAGGATAAGATTGCCAGTGAAATTACAGGCACATGAGACTTTCATCTTTATGTCTCAGGGTGGCGGGCGCAGTGCAATGCCACATAGGGCGCGACCTAGGTGGACGTGACCTATGAGGTAATGCACTGTTCATAGGCAGAGGTTACCGCTTAACATCAGGTGGGCCATCTGCTTGTTCCGTCATTCAAGTAGTATAAAAAATAGTTTCTGAAGTAATTCCCTTCATCAAGTCGTAGTAGGCCGCTCAATATAAAATATGATTTCTTTTGGGCCGCGAAAAGTACCCAGTTTCCCGTTATTCTCAGACATTTTGTTACACAACCGTTACTGAAGGTTCATAAGGTCGCAGTATAAGTTAAAAATATAGTTCATCATTACAGAACCCTCGTAGAAACTGGATTGGTCCGTCACATTTCGGCGTGCGCGTACTTTGATGGCCTAAATCGCTACGCGGGAAGTACTGCGACCTTATGAACCTTCAGTAACGGTTGTGTAACAAAATACATACATACATACATACATAGACACACGCCCTTTTCCCCGAAGAGGTAGACAAAGCCTCAAGGGGCCTCTTTTCTCCGTGGGTTGCACCATCGTGGAATATAGACGTGACAAGTGGTGAGCTCATCGCTGCCATTGCTTCCCACGACTGACTTAACTAACGCTTTCTTCGAGTAATAATATATTCCATAATAAGCTAGCAGCAGCCAGGACATATCTAATACCAACGAATCTTATCAACAAGTCCGGGTAATCCCATAGGGTCTATTATTTGGCCAGACACACCACAGCTATATATGTGTCCCTCGTGTTCCTACAACAGTTTTCATACAAAGAAAACCGCATTGAATTCGGACCACCCTAGATTCTATTCATTGTCATCATCATCATCATCAATCTACTGCAGTCCACTGCTGGACTTTAGGTCTCTCGCATGGCGCGCCACTGAACCCGGTCTTTGGCTCTCCACATCCAGTTTCTATCAGCCACCCCGCGCCAGTCGTCGCTGCACCTAGCCAGAGGGCGCCCTACACTACGTTTGCCAAGACGCGGTCTCCACTCAAGAACTCGTTTACTTCAATGTGTGCTGGTCATCATCAGACCCTTAAAATAAATTATTACAAACTGATTCCTGTTGCTGATTACTGAAAAGAACTGCCAAAAAATTATATCAAACATAGCTAAAACAATCTCGCAACAATTATCTATATAAAATCAACTGAATTCGGATTCATTGTGTTTTTTTTTTGCACCTATTCTGCAGCTCCATGGCAACAAAAGAAGACGCAAACATACAGATATACCGATAAACTGTGGCCACAAACTTATAACTCCCACTTTTTAGTCAGGGGTTAAAAAATAAGCGCACATTTCCCCGACCTTTCGCAGCAAAAACCCATTACTTCAATCATAATAAGTAGGTATTTCGTTACGAAAGCAAAACACCAAGATACAGGATATATACGATTAGCTGTAATGCATGTATGAGCGTATATAAAGGTATACGAACACTCCACGTAGGAAATAAAAACCCGTACTTATTGCTAAAACTCCGAGTGGGTCCATTCAACAAATAAGCTACTTATGGGAAGTTTCAGTCGAATTCAGGCATTCGATACTCTTTACACGCCGTGGATGAGAGTACACACATACTTTAATGGGCACCTTCAAGGTTAATGTAGATTTTAAAGAGCACCCTTTTCCGCATTCGAACTATATGTGGTCTATTTTGCGTGAGAGTTGTCTGACTAGGTAGTTAGCCAGCCTAACTCCGTCCAGAAGTACATAAGTTTCCTGGGGTCTTCACAGGCTTGGCGGAGTGACCTCGGGTTGTTGAGGATTTGCTTACGTTGAATGTTTTGCCGTTTTGAAAAGGCAATCAGGATGTTTTATGCTGATGGACCTCCGTGGTGCAGCGGGTGCGTGGCTGAGATGCGAGAGGTGCTGGGTTGTTTCCCGCTGCGGGACAAATGTTAACATGATCTGCAATTCAGAATAAGAAATCCAAAAACCACTAGAACATCTCTAGATCTATTTTTCTTGGTAACCACGAAACAGAGAGAAACTTAATGTGGGATAGGACTAATGTACCTACATAATGTATGTTCAGTTATGTTTTTTTATGATGAACTAGTCTCCAACCGCGGCTTCTCTCGCGTTTTTTACGGATAAAAATTAGCCTTTAGCTCAATCCAGGTCATAATCTATCTGTGTACCAAATTTCATCGAAATCGTATTAGCTGTTTTGGCGTGATTGAGTAACAAACATCTATATAAATATCATAACTTGGCATTTATGATATTAGTGGGATTAAGATTCATCAGAAGATGCTGGCTGCATTGCCACGCTGAATGCGGCAATGCTATTGCGTTGAGCCAGATATGAGCCAGCTCTCGGGTCAAGCGTCGCTTTAACCAGAAGCCCTTACTGGCTCATGCTGAGACAGAGACCATTTTTTTTTTTTTTTTTATACTACCAATGTAGCAAACAAGCTTACGGCCCACCTGTTGGTAAGCGGTTACCGTAGCCTATGAACGCCTGCAATACCAGAGGCATCACACGCGCGTTGCCGACCCTTTAAAAATTTCCAAACACCCCTTTTGAAGAACCCCTTACTGTAGTCGCTCGGGAAAACCTCAGCAGGGAGATCATTCCACAACCTGAGCGTTCGCGGGAGGAAGTTTCTCTGAAACCTCACAGTCCGGGACCACCCTGGCTTTAAGGTGTGCGAATGAATCCTCTGCCGATGGCGAGCGGCATTAAGACCATTTTAAGATTCAAATCAGAAGATGCTGGCTGCATTGCCACGCTGAATGCGGCAATGCTATTGCGTTGAGCCAGGTCTCGGGTCAAGCATCGCTTTGACCAGAAGGCCTACTGGCTCATGCTGAGACAGATACCATTTAGTGACTCAATGAAAAAATTTGTTAGCTTTGTCTTCTATTTTATTATGTTTTTGATTGAGTTACAAATTTAGCCTAAACCCTCATAATTCGCTCTGAGCTTGCATGTAAAACATAAACATCACACAAAAAAGACACCACTCCTCTTACATTTTGACTTCGGGAACATTTCCAAGAAGCGATAATTTGATTCAGATAGCTGTGAATTACATAAGGTACATCACATACCAGTAAACATGAAATACAATATTTTATTACCAATCTTTTACCGATGTAAAAAATAAATTGGATCACGCAGCTGTAGGTACAGGGAAAAGTCAATGATGTTTATTTACGGACAGGCTACCTACCTACATTTACAATTTATTCTATACGCAGAGGTTACCGCTTAAGATCAGGTGGTATTAGTAGTAGTAGTAGAGCTTTTTTGTGAAAGAGTTCGTCCGGGGAAGTACTACCACCATACCTATTTCTGCCGCAAAGCAGTAGTGCTCGCATTGGTGTGTTCCGGTTTGAAGGGTAAGGGTGCCGGTGAAATTACATCAGGCACATGAGACTTTTCATCTTTATGTCTCAGGGTGGCGGGCGCAGTGCAATGCCACATAGGGTGCGTCCTAGGTGGACGTGACCTATGAAGTAATGCACTGTTCATAGGCAGAGGTTACCGCTTAACATCAGGTGGGCCTCTTGCTTGTTCCGTCATCCAAGTAGTATAAAAAAAAAAAAGGTGGCTTGTTCTATCATTCAAGTAGAAAAAAAAAACCCAACATTTATTATTACGCAACAATAACCTATATGCCTGACCTTTGTGTTCAACAAATTAGTAACTAGTACGTTTATATGAGGTCTGCACAACTCCATGGAACGTAGTACTTCAAATTTGATGTAGACCTGGGTCTGCAACGCGTGCTGTCTGGTATTTTAGTGTCGTAAGAAAAAAATACCTGTTTGATCAGGCTGTTAGACTCCAAAATCAGAACAAATCAATCTCATAACTTCGAGTAAAATTAGAAAATAACAACGTTAGGTACATAGGAAGGAACACACTCGCAATTTGTAGCGTATAAGCTTTGAGAAATAGGTCCCTGGCGTTTACAGGTTTATGGTAACCCATCTATAGGAATATATCATCAATTGAAAAAGTCAGAGATTGAGATTCCATCACCGCTTCACCCGAAGGAAATAAATGACGTAATTTACAAACGTATTCCAATGCGCGCGATACACGGTCTTACAGACGAATCATCTGTATACGTCTGACACTTGATGAAAAGCTGAAAAATACATTAGCATCTAAAAGAAGGTCCTTGACTCTGCCTTATATTTGATTTACGTTACGTATAAATTCACCTTACCTCAAGAAATGTTATTTCTTTCAAATTGAAAATGCTATGATTTGATTTGCATATATCATGACTTTCTTGTGTCACAAAAGTTGCTCAGGAATTATGATCAGCGTATCAGAGGCTCGGTGTTCGCCCAACGTGACATTCAGCGCGCATTATATAATGAATCTCGCCTGCAATGCAAAACTATTCTAATAAATAAAAAATAAATACATAATGCTAGACACAACATTATCTAGCCCCAAGCTAAGCAGAGCTTGTGTTATGGGTAGGTACTAGATAACTGATATACTTAATACAATACATTACATAGATAGATATTTTTGATTATGCATAGAAAATACCCAGAACACCCTGAACAAATATCTGCAGATCGTACAAATATTAGTTCCGAGGCGGGAATCGGACCTGCAACCTCCTGCGTCGCAGGCGAACCTTCGCCCGCCGCGCCACAGAGGTCGCCAACATCGACCGAATGAACGATGAATGTCGGGGATGTTTTCATCATTTTCTTCCAATCTACAAACAAATAAAAAAAACACTGAATCACGTTTGAATCGCTGTTGTCGCACTATTTCATCGCAACTAAATGGCATCCTGGACCACAGCCTGAATCCTAACAACCTAACCCAGAACACAGACCAGATGCCAATTTTAAATCTTTGTCCACGCTGGGATGACTATCGCCAAAAATTTACAGTAGTAGCTTTTTTGTGAAAGAGATTGTCCGGGGATGTACTACCACCATACCTATTTCTTCCACAAAGCAGTAGTGCTCGCATTGCTGTGTTCCTGTTTGAAGGGTATGGTTGCCTGTGAAATTACAGGCACATGAACTTTTCATCTTTATGTCTCAGGGTGGCGGGCGCAGTGCAATGCCACAAAGGGTGCGTCCTAGGTGGATGTGACCAATGTGATAATGCACTGTTTATAGGCAGGGGGTATCGCTTATCATCAGGTGGGACATTTGCTTGTCCAGTCACACTAAGAAGTATAAAAAAAATGCTCTCTTATTTCCTTTCGTAAAATTCATAGTGTGTTTAAATAAGCCTCATCATTCGCAAGCTCAGTAAAAAGCACTTGACTCCTGATAAAAAATTCAATTTCGCCACCTCATTATGGAAATATCCTGAAAAATAAGACTTACTCCGAGGATCCTATATTACCTATTTAATTAAATTCCTAAGTGTAATTTTCTGTCGTAATGAACACTCGCTTTGACCAACTGAATTGACACTCTCATTTTAATATAGACGAAGATGATAGCGGGTCGAAATAGGCTATGTTTTTTGCCTGGGATAATTGAATAGTCAAACAAACTTACCCTGTAAGTGATGTTCTACTGGAATTCTTGTGAGCCATCGAACGACCGGCAAGCACGTTTGTGTGTGTGTCTATTGTTGTGTGCGTTTATTGTTATCCGTCACTCTCGCTGTTTTATTATTTATTTGTTGCCTTGAATTGAGTACGATTCCTTGATATGCTTGTGTTTAAGTATACCTATGTAATTAAGGATCTAATTGAAGTATGAGGAATCCTTTTTGCGTCTTAGATAAGCCTCTAACGTTTTATAGATGTTTTAGTTATTGAAAGAAAATGTTTGTGAATAAATAAATTTAAAAAAAATGCTAAGTGCTATCCTCGATGATGAGGTAGTCCAGTCCTTTTGGACTACAGAGTTATTGGACCTCGTCACCAAGGTTTTTTTTTTTGGTAGACCTTTGTTTGACCACGATCTCACCTGTTGGTAAGTGACGATGTGGCCGAAGATGGAGCACAAAGGTCTAGAAGGCACCTATTCACTCTAGACTTGAAGAGCCCCAGATTATAGTTTTCAGGAAAGACAGACGACGGTAGTGTATTCCACTCCTTAGCAGTTCGCATTATAAAGGTAGAACTGAAACGTTTAGTGCGAATAGAAGGTATATGAGAATTCTCCGAAATTTAACCTGTAGAAGATCGAAAGGCTTTCTTTGAACTTTACGGTAGTGCTCGAGACTGGATCTAAGTCTCCGCTATATGTTGCTCACCTATAAGCCTGAAAGCTCTGCGTTCGTTCGAGTCCAAGCCAGCAAACTGGTGCTTGGCCGAGCCATCCCAAACGTGGCAGTAGTACTACATACCAGCCCGGACTTGTTCTTTATATAAACTGAGAAGTTGTTCTGGTGTGAAGTAATGCTTTACCTTAATTGAATAGTCAAACATACTTCGACTGGAATATTTTTTTGTATGTTTTTTTATTTCAATTCTGGATTGAATGTGATTATTTATTTATTTTCATTGTAAAATAAAATTAATAGAAAATAATTCATTAGTTAGGGGAAAATTAGTGCAACAAGACCACTGAGCTCTATTGACTAAACATTTTGGTTTGTCAGTATATTAATGCAGAGGGTGGCGTGGTATCTTCCAGGTCTGGTCTCTTGCAGGCCATCGCACCACATCGGTTGGGGCAACACTTGAGCGCGCGTGGACAGTCAGAATCACCTGTGCAGGTGTGAGTGCATATCCAGGCACCGCCGGGGTACTCAGGGCAGCGGCCTGGCTTCACTGAAAATAATAGTAAAGCTTTTTAATAATAATACTTGGGTTGGCATAACAATTTTAGTAGTAGTAGAGCTTTTTTGTGAAAGAGTTCGTCCGGTTAAGTACTACCACCATACCTATTTCTGCCGCCAAGCAGTAGTGCTCGCATTGCTGTGTTCCGGTTGGAAGGGAAGGGTGCCGGTGAAATTACAGGCACATGAGACTTTTCATTTTTATGTCTCAGGGTGGCGGGCGCAGGGCAATGCCACATAGGGCGCGTCCTAGGTGGACGTGACCAATGAGCTAATGCATAAATAATAAATAAATAATATTGGATATTTCACACGACATTATTTAGCCACAAGCTATGCAGAGCTTGTGTTATGGGATATCTGATATACAATTTATTTTATTATAAGTAGGTTAGCTACAATCCCTACCACCCCTCCTAAACCCCAATTCATGCGGCACGATTCTAGAGCTCTAAAACTCAAATTCTACATACATACATACGCCTTTTTCCCCGAAAGGGTAGGCAGAGCCTCAAATGGGCCTCTTTTCACTGTGGGTTGCACCATCGTCGAAAATAGACGTGACAAGTGGTTAGCTCATCGCCGCCATTGCTTCCCACAACTGACTCTGCTATCGCTTTATTCCAGTAATAACACACAGCCAGGACAAATATTATACCAGCAAATCATACAAACAAGTCCGGGTAAAATCTATTCTATCTATATTTATTCAAATTCTATTTTCTCAATAACTACACATCTCCTAGGAGTGGGAGTGGTACCAGGGGGTAGGCTCTCCACTCCCACCACTCTCCTGAACCCCAATTCTAACGCAACCACCGGTCGTGAACCGCCTCCAACCACCGACTTCCTGCTTTCGTTACAATATCGTCGGTCGGTCGGTCCATCGAGTAGGGGCCGTTCTGCACTGCGGCTGTCATTCGTCTTCATCAGTAGCAAAGGTACAGAAGCCCCCCCATAGAATGTAATGGGGGATTCAATGCCCTTATCACCACGCTTGGCAGGCGGATTGCTGAATATTATTAGTTTATTTTATTAGTCGGCTGATACAACATCCATGAGAGGAGACGGAGGGCTATATTCTTAGGCAGGAAACACCACGGTACATCCTGTCATCCTAGACGTAGATCCCACTAATATCATAAAAATTACAATGTTACAATGTTTGGATGATTGTTACTCATTCAAGTCGAAACCGCTGAACCGTTTTCTATAAAATTAGATACACCGATAGTGTTGCGGACCAAATAAATAAAACGCGTAACCATTTAATTCCAGCGTTTATTTCAGACTGCCAAAACAAAATCATTTTTGAAACATCACATAAAAAAGAACCAATTTTAAAATATGTACTATTTTCTCACCAGCCAGCCTCCCTCAAGTTCTGAAGGAGGCTGGCGTGGTTGGCGCGCAGATAGATTATGGCCTGGATTGAGATATAGAATACTTTTTATCCTTGTAAGGCGCGATCGAAGCCGCGGGCGGACACTAATACAAAATAAATACATAGCAATTAATGCCAGCAAACCAGTACAAATAATATGAAATTAATGAATAGCAGGAAAAGGTACATAACAAGTATTGCAACATAATTTCACCGAAAACAGGAAAAATATATTATTTTTCTAAAAATCCATTGACCTTGTTTTGGTACCTAGTTTTTGTTTTGATAAAAGGTCAAGTTAGCAACTTAATTTTACAAATACCTCACTCATTTTAATTTTTCAATGATATAATCATCATTTAAACAAAATAAATACAATCTAAGAAATCTGGAATATACGAGTAGACGTGACGCTCATCGCCGCCATTACTTACTTTGACTGACTCGACTAACTAAAACTTGGCATACCTGTATAGTTCCAATTACAATACAATATGATGGTGACAGCGAGCTGATCTGATGACGGAAAGTGGACAACGGAACTCCTAGATGGATAATAGTAGACTGGCCATGTTTATCAGGCTCATTTTGATAAGCACACGCTTATCAAAACGCTTGTATTGGGGATAAATTCCTAGTATCGAAGTCAGTATTTTTTCGAAAAGAATTATTAACAAATGGTCTCACATGCATTTTTCAGTAAAAAAAACGTTGTCAGATTTTAGTTTTTTAAACGTTTATCTTATTACAAGCTTTTATTTAACTTGCAATGTATGTATGTTTGTCCGGGTGGAATCTTGCAACTGAATTTTAAAGCAGTTTTCCTCAACCGATTGAGATGAAATTTGGCATACCTGTCAAGTTCCGATGACAATACAAATGATGATGATAGGGAGCTGATCTGATGATGGAGACGGAAGGTGGACAATGGAACTCCTCGATGGATAATTAATGGGACTGGCCGTGCTTAGGCTCATTTTGATCAGCACTCTGTTACGATCACAAAATTTTATTGAAAAATATTTTGTTTACTAAAAACTTTATATTTTTATATTGCCAATATTTTTGTTGGGATCTCAACTTACCTAATGTAACAGCATTCCTCTGAGTCACGGGGTCCACACACATCGCACCACCGCATGCAGTGGGACAGCACAGCTGCTTGCCTTCACATGAGATGTCTGGTCCACAGGTGGGATTGCACTGGTCTACCGGCAGTGTCGGTGGGCATGAGCCCTGCCCAGATATCACTGAGGCTATAAGACTTGAAGCTGTAATATGATCGTATCAATTCAAAGACGTGGTGCAACACTCCTATGCTCTCAGCTGAATGACATCGTAAGCTAAACCTTAAAAAACTATTTAAAAAAACTACAAAATCGGGGACTATGTTGATATTATGACTGCTCCAATTCCTCCAATCATAGGAAGAATGACTTCATCAAGTGGTATAGATGTCTTATAATCCAGTGGAGATGTACATCCGTGCTTGCAAAAGGTCCGGCAGTTCTGTTTTTTTTTATGTTGTTAGGACCTAAACCAATATTAAAAAACCAGATTTGCAATTTTCAAAATGCTGTGCAAGCGGCGGTGTGCCCAAAAAACCATTACATTTTCGTTTTGTTTTTCAGTTTTCGCTCAATATCTTAGTGAAGGATGGGTCTAACCGATAAAGTCACTATGCATACTTTTAAAGCAGACAATTTGCTACAATTTGAGATGAAGGCAAGCTCTATACAGTAATTGCTTCCCAACATACGTCGACCTCAGAACAATCGGACCTTTTGCAAGCACGACCCCCTTTTCATGTTAACTTGACTGGGCTATTAGTAGTTAATACGTATCTTAGATCTAATGCAGTAGATAGTGATGTTTTAGTAGTAGTAGAGCTTTTTTGTGAAAGAGTTCGTCCGGGGAAGTACTACCACCATACCTATTTCTGCCACAAAGCAGTATTGCTTGCATTGCTGTGTTCCGGTTTGAAGGGTAAGGGTGCCGGTGAAATTACAGGCACATGAGACTTTTCATCTTTATGTCTCAGGGTGGCGGGCGCAGTGCAATGCCACATAGGTTGCGTCCTAGGTGGACGTGATCTATGAGGTAATGCACTGTTCATAGGCAGAGGTTACCGCTTAACATCAGGTGGGCCTCTTGCTTGCACTGTCAACCAAGTAGTATAAAAAAAAATAAAAAAAAAAAAATGCATGCCTCAAGTACGTGTATTACCGCCAATACTAGCACTCGTAAACTTGCTCGTTACTAGATGCTTCTAGAAAACAGCCCAGTTGCCCGGTTTTGAAATCTCTCTTAGAATTCCTCGTGGATATTTTATTTGCTAGTCTGATATACTCTAGTTAAACTCGATGTAGACAAATGTTAACAAACCGACCATATTTAAAGTTAAAATAAATCGCTTAAAAATTAAAAGGAACAACGCTATAAAGGTATTGTTTTTTGTCACTAACTTGTACAAATATAAATCAATATTCATATATTCAAACTAAAACATAGTCACAATAATGTAGAATGCATGATGGTTTGTTCAGGTACATTTTGTCTAAATTGAGTTTGACTAGAGTATAGCATCATATATTTTATTATTGTAAGACTTAGTTGATTAGAACCAGAATTAACTAGTTACTTACGATATTATCCAATCGGTTTTTAACAAAAACTAGTGAAACACCAGTGACTTCATCGGCGTGTTTTTTTTTCATACAAACTTCAACGCCCAATACGGGTTGAATTTTGTATGTCTTTGTTAGTGCACCCCTAGACCACAAAAGGAACATACCTTCCAAATTTCAGTACTCTAGGAATTACGGTTTACTCTGTGCTTTGATAGTCAGTCAGTGAATGAGTGAGTATTTCAGTCAGTTGGTCAGTCACACAACTATTTTATTTACATTGATTATGCGTATTACATTTGTTTGAAAACTTATCATAGCTAAATACCTCGCAATACATAATCAATTTAACACAAGACTATTCACAAAACAATAAACAAACTTCATGCATCCTTCGAGTGATCCCACATCTTCCTAAGCTTTCACAAATGCCTCCAAAATATACGCTCAAGCAGGATAAAACAAACGACACTTTGAAACATTATCAAATCACATCACAACTCAGGTAAGTTATCTCTATAGAAACTCCAGACATCCAGAAAATCTCTCCAAACTCTCCCAGATGCCCCCAAAATGAGGCTCTGAATTTGACTTGCCTACTTAAATAAATCGGCTCAGTTCATTAGACACAGAACACTCACCAATTAGAACACAATATAACGACATTTCGCTCCAGTCACAGAAGTCAGCTTTATAATTCTCGCTTGCTCCGATAATTGCTAGAAGCGTGTCACAAATAACTGTCGAGTTGAGATACACAGACTTACGGAATAGAGAACAAACTAGATTTTATAATGATTCAATTTTACGTTGACTCAATGTTAACTGATCTAAGCAAGTGACTACAATAAATTCAAGCGCAGTTGTGATTCTGACGCAGTACTCTGAAGAATGACAAATCTACTAACGCGCTTCTTTTTTTATAGTCCATCATTATGTAGTGCTCTTAACATAGCTACAAGAAACTGAATAAACAGGATAAATATAAGAGCAAATCATAAGTAGGTATAATCATAAATTATTAAGTAGAATACCTTACAACTCAACAACAGCGGTTTCAATCCATGTAATTATCAGGAATTAAGTGACGTCACATGGTGATTCCAGCCTAAGACTGTGACTCTCCTTCTCGTCCCACGAATCTCGTAAAAGCTGACTAAGGGATTACACTAGGGGATAAGCAGCAGCATCCAAAATGACATTTAGACATTTTGGAATTTATTAATTAAAATTGACAGGTAGCTTACAGTTTAAATACCAAAACGCTAACTATCTATAATTATGTATAGCGCAATAACACGATAAAATGTAACTTTTGAAACTATCATGGTTATGTACATAATTTTCACTAGAAACGGGATATTTACCATGGTAGTGGTATCGTTCGTAATAAAAGAGTGAGAAAGAGGGTAGATCGATATATCTGCCAATAACATCTACTCGCAAATACTTTAGTCAGTTCTCCCGTGATCATGGCGCATGCAACTGTGCCGAAATATCGGGAACATATAAAACTCAAAAATCATGGTAAATATCCCGTTCTAGTGAAAATTACGATAAAATGTAATAATTAATAATAATAACGTTTACACAGAGATAGATACTTACTAATTAAAAGTTAAATGTGATGTGTAAACACATAAGTAGAGCCAAGGCTATCATTAAATATGTCAACATGTTGGAACTCTTGCAAAAAGCCGAATATTACTGTAATCACCAATCCACCTGCCAATCATAATGATTATGGCAACACCCCACTGTATTTTATGGAGACAGGCCCCGGTTCCTCAAAGTTTGTCCTAAATCCTAACCTAACCTACTGAAGACTGGCCGTGTTTACGCTAATTTTGATCAGCAAACGGTTACGATCACTTATTTTATAAAAGCTTCTATCTATCTATTCAGCCGGTAACACCCACTGCTGACTAAAGGCCTCTTCTCTAGAACGCCACTCCTGGCGATCTTGTGCCAGCCGGATCCACTGCTCTTCTACTGCCTGCACAATATCATCTGACCATCGGGCAGGTGGTCTGCCTCGAGACCGCCGCATATCTCTCGGCCTCCATTCGGTGCCTGCTTTGGTCCATCGGTAATCCTCTCGCCTTGCCAAGTGTCCCGCCCATCTCCACTTGAGCCTCGCAATCCGTATACCTACATCCTCGACCTTAGTCCGGCGTCGAATCTCGACGTTTGGTATACGGTCCACGAGGTGGATACCTAGCATGGCCCGCTCCATGGCTCTTTGAGCAACTCTTAGTAGTGTATACGTGCTCATTTGTGAGTGGCCATGTTTCGGCTCCATAAGTAAGAATGGGCAGAACACATTGGTTGAATGTCTTGGTCTTAAGACATTGAGGGATTTTCGATTTAAAAACGTCTTCCAATTTACCAAAAGCAGCCCACCCCAGTTGTATACGCCTCGTGATCTCTCTCATCTGTGAGCCCCGGCCAAAAGATAAACTATGTCCAAAGTAAACGTACTCATCAACTGCATCTATCCTGTGATCGTTTACAGTGATGTTGGGTATGCGAGACAGATGGTTTGTCATTACCTTTGTCTTGGACATGTTCATCTTAAGTCCAACGCTCACTGAGGCTTCATGCAGTTCAACCAGCATGCTCTGGAGGTCTTCGGTGGTCTCAGCTACTAGAATAAGGTCATCAGCAAAACGTAAGTGAGACATGTAACAGCCATTGATAGATAGATAGATAGATAAAGTCTTTATTTACAACTTCAGACACACACATACAAATTACAACATACCCAAACTCTTGATGCCTTTCTCATCCCAATCCAAAGTTTTCATTATATCCTCCAATAGGCACATAAATAGTTTGGGCGAGATGGTGTCCCCTTATCGCACTCCACGACTAATGGGAATAAGGTCGGATAGCTTATGCAGGCGTACTTGCATTGTGGCTGATTTATATAGCTCCCGAAGAATGTTAACGTAGCGCTTGTCAATATTACAAATATGGAGAGAGTGAAACACCGCCCAGTGTTCGACGCTGTCGAATGCCTTTTCATAATCAACAAAGGCAAAACACAACGGGCGGTTATACTCTCTACTTCTCTCCATCAATTGCTTGACAGCGTGTATATGGTCTTTCTGTATGGTATGATATGGTGTAGTGGTCGAGTAACCACTTCGGAAGCCAGCCTGCTCGATTGGTTGGTATTCATCGAGTTTACGCGACAATCGATTGCATAGAATTTTTGCAAACAACTTGTAGACCTGGGAGAGAAGGCTTATGGATCTGAAGTTCTGTAGGTTGGTTTTATTGCCTTTCTTGTGCAATATCGAGACGATTGCATTTTTCCATGCATCAGGTGTAACACCTTCGGCCAGTACCTTATTAAAGAGATATGCCAGTGGTTTGCGTAATGAGAGACCTCCTGCTTGCAGCATCTCAACATAAACTCCATCCTCACCAGAAGCTTTACCGCGTTTCATTCGATTCAAGGCAAACCGAATTTCATCTTCAGTTATAGGTGGTATGTTTTCTATATCAGTGCGTTCTATTGGGTTTGCTCTAGGATCTGCAGCGCTCGGCGAGTCTGGTTCCACTACCTTTGACGAGTATAGATCTTCGTAAAACTCTTCAAAGATACGAATGATACCGTAAAAACTTGTATTGAATAAAATATTTTTCACAAAAAACATATAACCAATCATCATCATCATAAATGGCAGCTCAAATAATAGCCCACTGCTGGGTATAAGCCTCCTCCCTCAAATGCCACTCCAAACGTTTATGTGCGATTCGCATCCAGGTATTTCCCTCTACGGCCTCTATATCATCCGCCCACCTGGCTGATGGTCTGCCACGGCCTCTAGTACTTCCTCACTATATAACCAATACAGAATGTTAAATATATTATATTTCCATTTAATTGTAACTATGCTTTATTATTTGAACATCTGTGTGTCCCAATCAATGTGGCAGAGATAACTTCGAGAACCGCACGTAGTTATCGAGTCGAGTTCGTACATCCCGCTAAACAAATTGTATCACTGAAGCAGGAAAGTACTATCTAACCTACTTAACTGATGTTGAGACGCTGCCGTTATTGGTAGGCGATAAAAACAAGGAATATTATGTAGGTATCCGGCCTTAGAATGGACCCATTCGTCTCCTCCCGTGGATATCGTAAAGGTGACTAAGGAATTACCCGGGCTTGTTACTAAGATTTGTTAGTATAACATTTGTCCTGGCTGTTAGCTTATTAGGGAATGTGTAAACTGTGAATGTGTGTTCTGGAAGAAAGCATTATGCGAGTCAGTCGTGGGAAGCAATGGTGGCAAAGAGCTCACCACTTGTCACGTCTCTATTCCTACGATGGTGCAACCCACGGTGAAAAGAAGCCTATTGAGTCCCTTTCGGGAGAAAAGGTGTGTGTCTATGTATGTATGTCGCAGCCAACTGGTTGAATCAGCCACTTGCCACTCGGCTTATCGATATTCAGACATGTAGTTGAGTGCCGTCGTTCAATTAACGACCTAGCCGTCCAATTAAATGGCTGATTCAACCAGTTTTCTGCGACATTTAACCATGAAGATACAGGTAAAACCTTTATCTATTTTCACCTATATTTTCATGATAAATACATATTGCCAGCTAACGTCACGTCATACAATGCAATATGAAAAGTTTTTCCTTCTTTTTATTGCTTTGTTCCTAGTCGACATCAGCTCTTTGTTATACGACCAGCACACCTTGGATTCCTAGAAACAAAGCCAAGATTGGCAAAGGCCCTGTTCTTAGAAGAACAAACAAAACAACTTGTCTTCGACTTGTTTTATGAACTTCCACCTTTTTGAATCTTTACCACGATTGAACTAACTGGAAAAAAAGTACACGTTATCAGTTTTTTTTTAAATCTAAAATGGGCTTTCGTTTGGCTACATCTCACCTGATGGGAAGCGACGATGAGGCCTATTTAAGCACGCTCGCCTAGAAGATGCCTATTAACTCTTTGTTTGAAGATGTCCAAGTTGTATGATAAAGGGAATAAAGAAGCCGGAAGATTGATTGAATCTTACGGTCGAACCACCTGGCCAGAGCCGAGTAAGCTATGGCCCAGTTTTTTTTAATAATCGTGTTGTTTTCTTCAGATGCCAATATAAATGAAAACTGTACCTAATGTCAAAACGAATTCAGTAAGTAAAAACAATCCCACTTGTAAATAAAAATACATAATAATATCAACCATGTTGATGACCACATATCTGGGGTTATCATCTCTTATCTTCCCTCTTATAAGCATTTGTGCTCTATACGGAATTTTACGGACCGGCAGCGCGGCGGCGATCCGATTTTTCAAGGTCCAATGTGGCAGGCTACCATCGCAATTCGCACCGCTCGCCATCGTCGGGAATTCATACTCACACTTTGGAGCCAATGTGGTTACGCGCCGCGAGGTTCCAGAGAAATTTCCTCCCTAATCAATCAAGTTGTGGAATGATCTGCCGAGGCATAGTATGGGTTGTTGAAAAAAGGCCACATAGCTCGCAGAACCGTCAACCGGGGAATAAAGGTTCTTGTAAGTATATCAATAGATTTCAATTTCAAATGATATAGGTAATAATGATTCATCGTCAAAGAGTTTGAATCGGTTCACGATATTAATTAGGATAACGCCTGCTCATTTGTTACAACTCGCGCGAAGGGGTTTTGCTCTTGAATTGTTCACAGGTGCGTATTATTAATGGGTGACGGTTGGATCATTCATCACACTGACCACGATCTACACGACATAATAAATAGAAGGTTTCCAGTTTTTGCAAATGGAAAAATATCCAGTTCATTTCACAGATTCACACAAAGAACATCTCGTGGATTTTGTAACCCTGTTGCAATCAGTTCACACTCACACAAATATACACATACACGCACACACACAAACACACTCACGTAAACACGCACATATTTCAGGGAATTGTATAGTGGTAAATAGTTAATAATTATTAATAAGTTGAATGTCTTTATTTACGGAAAGAAAATAACTACAACTAATACAAGTAAACCTCGTAGCGATATCATCTTTAAAATTTATAAAAATTATAGAGAGTCCGAAGCGAGTCACTATGACCTTACAATTACAGGCTCAGTGGAGACCTAGTGTGGGGAATAGAGCTTAAATTGGTACAAACTTAATTTTTGTTAGTAACGCTGTATGAATTAATGTAAAGCTACTTAATTAAGCTATTTGTATTTGTGTTTATGTAAACCTTATGTACCGCCAACTATAAGAGAAAATAAACATTACTTTACAATACATGAAGCTCGTTATTTTTTCATGTATATAACCCACACTTCGTCTGGATATTACTATGAATGTTATCAATATACTTAATAAATTTGTTTTAACTTGTAAAGTCAAAGTCAAATATATTTTACTCATTGTAATCACAAGGATCATTTTGAATCGTCTTATAAAGTAAATTTACTCCTGTTCCAACGCGACCAGACCTAGAAGAATCAGGTAACAAACTCCAGAAAATGGGCTGCAGCAAGTTAAGTCACCCTGTTAAAAAAAATTGAGGCACGACCCGTGCTTCCGCCTGTTTTTTTTTGTATTTGTATTTGTCTCGACCTGTCCAACTCCTCCCGTGGATATCACAAATATCGTCAATTATGACAGGGGTACTGATCTGAATACTTAACACTAATACTGCGATCCACCAATCCGACTGCCCAGTGGGTGATTATGGCAAATCCCCTCTGCTCTATGGGGAGGCTTCACCCAGCAGAACAGCAGCAGACACAGCAGCAATGGGAGCAGTTGACGCCAGCCGGCTGATGAAGAAGCCACACTTATGGAGAAACCTTATGGATGCGAGTTCGTGTCTCGCTGGAACTGAATTGTTGGGTCACATTTAAGTTGCCGCAAAGCAGTAGTGCTCGCATTGATGTGTTCCAGTTTGAAGGGTATGGGGAAATAAAAAAGAGATGGCAAAATTACGCCGACTGTACTTCACTAACAAAATCGACAAGGGATCCATATGTAAATTGAAAGTTGGCTAAACATTTTAATATAATATAATATAATTCATTTATTAAATCAGACATTATTAGGTCCATTATTTGTTAGTATTATTCTTAAAAACTATGTTAGAAATACATTAGTTATACTTAGCTATAAGTAAATGGTTAATGGGTCGAACAGGACAATCAAAGTCCTATGGATCATTCTCAATGGATCGAACAGGAACTACTCAAAAACACGACCTAGACGTTAATTCATTTATTCATTCATTTAATAATATTTTTTTTTTTTTTTCATTTTTCATTCACAATTTCATTTCTTCAAATGAAATTGTGTTATTTATTCGAATCACACACAAACTACATCAACCCAGCAAACATCTGATTATGGCAAAACAGACGATTGGAAAAAAAAAAAGTAGTAGTATGGCTTTTTAGTGAATGAGTTCGTCCGAGAAAGTTTACCAGCACACCTATTTGTGCCGCAAAGCAGTATTGCTCACAATGACGTGTTCCGGTTTGAAGGATATGGTTGCCGGTGAAATTACAGGCACATGAGACTTTTCATCTTTATGTCGCAGGGTGACGGTTGCAGTGCAATGTCACATAGGGCGCGTCCTAGGTGGGCGTGACCTATGAAGTAATGCATTGTTAAAGGCAAACATCAGGCGGGCCATCTGCTTGTTCTGTCATTCACGTAGTAAATTTACTGTTTCTATCCGAAATTATGCTCCTGTGTTATCCCAATTTACGCAGTTTACATAAAAAGCTTCTTTTTTTTATAGACCTTTGTTTGAGCATGATCTCACCTGTTGGTAAGTGACGATGTGGCCGAAGATGGAGCACAAAGGTCTAGAAGGTGAAGGTGAAGGTCTATTCACTCTAGCCTTGAAGAGACCCAGATTATAGTATTCAGGAAAGACAGACGACGGTAGTGTATTCCACTCCTTAGCAGTTCGCATTATAAAGCTAGAACTGAAGCGTTTAGGGTATACTAATGAGGTCAGGATTGCTTCGTTGCAATTAGACTGCGTAAATTAGGTATTCGCAAAAAGTCATTTCAAATAAAATTAAAACCGATGGCAAAGTAACGTAGAGCTACGTAATCACGCCCATAGTTTCAACTTCAGCCGCAGGTACCTTTCTTACTTACTAATGACTACCCAGAAGTACCTTGTTGTACCCAGCTAGGTAGAGCTTTTTTATAAAAGAGTTCGTCCGGGTTAGTACTACCAACACACCTATTTCTCTTTTTCATAAAAGAGTTCCTTCGGGTAAGTACTATCACCACGCCCATTTCTGCCGCAAACAGTAGTTTTTTTTTTTTTTTTTTAACTTTGGTAGACCTTTGTTTGACCACGATCTCACCTGTTGGAAAGTGACGATGTGGCCGAAGATGGAGCACAAAGGTCTAGAAGGCACCTATTCACTCTAGCCTTGAAGAGACCCAGATTATAGTTTTCAGGAAAGACAGACGACGGTAGTGTATTCCACTCCTTAGCAGTTCGCATTATAAAGGTGGAACTGAAACGTTTAGTACGAATAGCGGGTATACTAATCAGGTAAGGGTGGTACCGAGCCGTGCGCCTGCTCGTCCTGTGATGAAAAGGAGATGGTGGGATCAGATCATGAAGTTCCTGAGAGCATTCCCCGAAATGCAGAATGTAGTGCTTCCATTGCTGTGTTCTTGTTTGAAGGGTATGGGTGTCGGTGATGTTATAGTTATATACTTTGGACGGGCCTTAGGGAGCGATAGTTTGGAAACTTGTAAAGTGAGCTCACTCAGTCACTTCCCTTCAGTCGGTCTTTGTGACGGGAACGAGTGACGTAACGTACGTGTGTTGTAATTGTGACACGTGCAGCGCAAACCCACTTTTCCTATCCACCTGCCCTGCATGGGTTAAAGGAACTAATGGGTCGATTTTTTCCCACTAGTTCCTTTGATTATTTCAATAGTACTACTGGGAAAAAATTACCTGGAAAAAGGGAAAAAAATATTAAAGGAACTGGCAAAAGGGACTAGTGGACTATCCTTATTTTTCACGGACGTTTTGCATGGGTAAGGCCTGGCCATACATTTTTATTTTGGTCGAAGGTTGTAAATATGTGTGTTATAAATTAGGGTATGCGTATTTAGGTGAGTAGATAAATCAAATAATAAAAATATATTGTTATAATTATCATCATTACGTTTTAATAACAAAAACGATAAAAATAATCCAATATACAAAAACAATAAACACTTTTACAAGTATGTACAAAAACAATTTAGCACTACCCTCTACGGCGTAGTACCGTCTACGGAACAAATGGCTTAGGTATTTGTATATTATTTGTATGTGTAGTTGTAGCCACACATGCTTATATCCTACTTATATCAGTTTGTGGTTTAAAAATATCATAACATTACAATGATAGACTTAAAAACACTGTGAAAAATATTTTTATTTACTAAGTATCTGCATCTACGAAGCTTGCCTATTGAATAAAGATTAAAATTAATAATGTAAAAGCAAATAATAACTAAAGCTTAAGGCAATTTGCTATTTCAAATAACCGGCTAACCCTGAATGTTATACATATAACCTATTGACTACCTACCTTAGGTTTGAATTATGTATTTTTAAGTTGACCTTTGGTTTTGAATGGTTGATTTTTGTATTTAAATTCTCGATTTAATTATTATGTGTTAATTTTAATGTACCTATTTTCATGTAGATACCCTTTAATTAGTGTAATTGATAATTGTTTGTCGTTCTAATTAAAGTAAATATAAATTAATAAATAAATAAATAAATATAATTATTCAAGCATCCTTATTACCTTTCCATCATAGGATTGAATCTAATCAACTATTTTTTTAAAGTGACTTTTTACGAGCTTCTTCTTCTTCTTTTTATTTTTTTTTCTTTATAATTGGCGCCACACGGCTTGTTCATTTGCCATTTTCAAGTATCTGTATTTTCACTTTATTGTATTTTCAATATATTTTGCAACGTTACACTCCTTCCAAGTCGTCAAAGTCACAGTCGAGTCATGTTTTAGTAAAACGGTGGGCAATTTTTCTAAAACTTTGGTAGACAATTTCCACCAATTTCAAAAGTCACGCAATTCACTTCCATTTCATTTCACTACACTTGTGTTTTTTAAACGAGCTACATTAGTAAAAATGCCACCAAAATAACACAAAATAACTCAAGAAAACACTAGGAAAATAAATAAAATAAAAGTAGACAATGTCTCTTTTCGAAAATGGCGGGAAGAGTCCTTTAATTTACTTGCAATGTAATGTCCGGGTGGAATTTTGCAACTGAATTTTAAAGCAGTTATCCTCAACCGATTGAGCTGAAATTTGGCATACCTGTCAAGTTCCGATGACAATACGATATGATGGTGACAGTGAGCTGATCTGAAGATGGAGACAGAAGGTGAACAACGGAAATCCTCGATGGATAATAGTAGACTGGCCGTGTTTAGGCTCATTTTGATCAGCACACGGTTACGATGACTAATTTTATAAAAGCTTGTATTGAAAAAAATATTTTTCACAAAATACTTATTAACTTGATTATGAGTACCAAGAACGACCCATTTATATTGTAATTATATTTAATTATAATGGCTATGTATTTCTATAACAACTTCTATCTATTCTGTCGGAGTCTTCGTAGGATCTTGGATATTCTACTATCAATACCAAACAAAAAAATCGCCTACTGTAAACTTTGGTCGGTTACACACTCAAACTCTCGGGAAGCGACGAATTATTCCGGCTAATTGTAAGACAGGAATCTTCAGTAGGTGCACAGTACGTAGGACATAACATAATCTTCAAGTGGGTCTGGAATGGCATGAAGCTAGGAATCTCATCCCTCTGAAAGCCGTCCCTTCCGGAATTCTCGTCGGGCTAAAGTGACGTTGGTTTACAAAGACTTTTCTTAAATAATTAGTTGGTTATACGTGGAACTGCATTCCACGGTGGTTTTATGTATTTGTAAGGTACAGTGCAAACTTTTTTTTATCTAGATTGTTAGATTATGTAGATTCATCAACAATATTAAAAAACACGACCGCCATGATTTTAAGTCAACTAATAGTTTCGAAGTTTTTTCTTGATATCTAAATAAATACATAAATATTATATATTTTTAGAGTCTACTCCCCAAGTTCTACATATTGATTACAAACACGATCAGCTTCAGATAATTTTTAAGCTTTGGTCTTTTTAATTTGGAAATCATTGTCACCATATTTTTTACTAATCCAATGCATTTCGGGGTAACGTGTAGATTGTAATATCACAATTACAATAGTAGTAGTAGAGCTTTTTTGTGAAAGAGTTCGTCCGGGGAAGTACTACCACCATACCTATTTCTGCCGCAAAGCAGTAGTGCTCGCATTGCTGTGTTCCGGTTTGAAGGGTAAGGGTGCCGGTGAAATTACAGGCACATGAGACTTTTCATCTTTATGTCTCAGGGTGGCGGGCGCAGTGCAATGCCACATAGGTTGCGTCGTAGGTGGACGTGATCTATGAGGTAATGCACTGTTCATAGGCAGAGGTTACCGCTTAACATCAGGTGGGCCTCTTACTAGATCCGTCATCCAAGCAGTATAAAAAAAAAAAAAAAAAAACATCTAAATCTATTAAGGCGTTTAGAAGATATATTGGAATAAATATACATACATACATGTTCACATACATACATACAGGATTATAGTGACTGGAGGATATGGGTGAGGCCTTTGCCCAACAATGGGATGATTCAGGCTAACAGTAACAGTAACATACATGAACCCTTAAAACAATACACTCCTTTTTTGGGGGCTGTCGCGTAAAAACGCTACACTTGTTCTAAGGCTGTTGATTTTATTGGAATGTTAACTTAAATACCTTATAACCCTGCTACTATTAAATACTGATATTGAAAAAACCGGTATTGACTCACGTATAGGTATTTATTATTTATTATTATTATTTATTATTATTAGTTTATAACTTCAAGCACATAAATAACAGGGTACAAAAAATATTAACATTAGAGTAGTAATTATATGTAACATAAATTGGCTTGTATGAAAGAGCTAGTTAGAGTATTCAGACCCTACACTAAGTCATAGACTTGTACTGTAGGTGTCCCTTCCAAATACGTTAAACAGAGTTAAAAGCCATTAAATATAAGAATAAAAGGTAAATATGTATTCCTTTAATATTCATCTTTTTTGAAAAATACTTTGATATAAAATAATGTATATATAATAATACGAATACGAATAAGGGTCGATTTCACAAACTCCAGATAAAATTATACGCCTGTCAAACATATCACCATCCCTTTCTTAAAAAAAAAAAAACACAAACAAGTAAAAACACCCAACTCGAGATTCTGTTTTTTTTTTTTTTTTTTCTCCCTTCCTCAAGGAGCAATCACCGGGAAGCCGTCGCGAATACTCCTTGTAGAAGGGGATAATAAATCCCAGAAACTCGAGTCGGGTGTGTTTACTCGAAACAATTACCTATAACGTGAGTTAATACCGGTTTTTCAATTATTATGAATAACACTTACGGAAGTTTTAATATTAAATACTGTATTTCTATTTCTATATTACAAAATCCAATAAATTACATCTCATTACTGCTTACGTCATTCGCACGGTATCGACGGCAGTTCCTTAGCTCCAATGAACTTATCGTCTTTCACATTAGAGTTAGCGATATACCCATCCAACCATTTTGATATGACTGGTATATTCTCCGAAGACCACCTTGCTTCCTCTTTGATGTTCCTCAGAGACTTCTCGATGATGTGTTCCGCTGAGCCGAATCGCCCTGCTTGTGCCGAGTAGAAGTCAGATACCATCTTTAGACCATCCTGGGTCTTGAATCCAGAAGTCGCTGAAGAGACCAGGCTGTCCCATAGGTTGTGCTCGCTGCCGTACCTGTGAAAATTTTATGTTAGATCTGATGCCATGCAGCTCGCTGGCAAAATATCTCGATGGCACAAAATATTTCATTAAAAAGTTATCTATGGAGGCCACGAACCTCAGCATTGAGGAATACAACGCTAGGAGGAGGAGATCTAGCGAAGCTTGGCCCTCCAATATCTTTCAGATAAGCCAGCCAACGATGGGCTTGCCTATGGTCGGTCACGAACCACTGGCTTAATCAACCAAGAAGTAATAGGATCCAAAGAGTACACACTAAAACACTACTGAAAACTTTCTCTAACAGTCTAACCACCAAATCTTCCTTAACAACATTTAAAAAATGCTGTCGTAAAATTGTCTGAGCATGAAGCTGGTGGTATGTGCCCTCAGAATGAGGTGCCTATATTTATTGAGTAACTTAAAATATTTAAACACACACACATACATAGACACACGCCTTTCTCCCCGAAGAGGTAAGTAGAGCCTCAATGGGCTTCTTTTCACAGTGGGTTGCACCATCATGGAATATAGACGTGATAAGTGTTGAGCTCATCGCCGCCACTACTTCCCACGACTGACTCTGCTAACGCTTTCTTCCAGCAACACATTCCATAATAAGCTAGCAGCCAAGACAAATCTTATCAACAAGTCCGGGTAAAATATATTCAAAATTCTTACTTATTCTTCAAAAACGGGAAATTCTCGTGCAAGTAAATGAGTAGCGTGGTGTATCCATCGGAGCTTCCCGTCAGCATATTGAAGATCATAAACAGGTCCGTCTCAGTGAAGTTGTCATTTCCCTCCATCAGAGTAATATTCAGTAGTTTCTTGGTCTTCATCGTGTCTACCGGACAGCCAGCCAGGTTTTTGAGGAGGTAAGTCCGTTCACTCTGCTTTCTGGAGGGGGGGAAGTTGATAACCCGGTGGAGACCAAAGTCCCACTCCTTCATGGTTCCGTATTTAAAGACTGGGCAGATGTATTGGTTGGATATTCTGTGAAAGATATACGAGCATTCAGAAAATCCCCTCCTTTGTCAATGAGTTCAATCATTTGATGACCTGTTTGACGCGGCGGGCGAACGTTCGCCTGCGACACAGGAGGTTGCGGGTTCGATTCCCGCCTCGGAACAAATATTTGTGCGATCTGCAGATATTTGTTTCGGGTGTTCTGGGTGTTTTCAATATATAATAAAAAATATCTATCTATGTAATATATTGTATTAAGTATATCAGTTGTCTAGTACCCATAACCACAAGCTCTGCTGAACTGCTAGTGTGAACTGTCCAGCATTATTTATTTATTTATTTCACAATAATTTCATGTAGGCGGTTACAGCGGTTATGGTATCGAAATAACTCGAAAGAAATCGAATACCAATTACTGGTGCTCATTGTGAGGAAGAGATGCACCATCATCGAATTCGAATAACTTGGCTCTTGGCTCAAATTTATGCCTTGTGCCACGAATACACATGCTGGTGGCACGGAGTATTGAGATCATGATTCTTGACCTTAGCAACCCATCACTACACTTAAGAGCAGTCAATTCCAGTACTTTCTATAAAAACGCTGGTGCTCAGCTCGTACGTGATTATGAAGTTGTAACAATTTTTTCGTCAGATGTTTTGTACAAATATGTATCTTTAAGAATATATCTTATGATGCAACTTATTTTTTTTTACCACTACTTTCTGTATAAGCCTTCAAAAATCAGCTTATTCGCACAATGTTACCTGAACTTTGGATGTTCATAATGTACTTATAAACTGTAAAAGTAAAAAAAGGCTTATCAGGTATCTCGCCCATGTTGGCTAGAATCTAAATTACAAGCATTTTATTCACAAACTCTAATTTAGAGATAATTTCTACAATCTGAGGATTGCCCTCCAGACTTGAACTGAACGAAGGTTTGAAACGTTTCAAATAGTGCGATGGGTCCCTGATTCCAAAAGAGCCATGTATAAACTTGTAACAGTAGTGTGTATATACTTTCTCCAATGTGAGGACCTCAATCCCATTCACGTAATCATTTACAAAAGTCAGGCCATAGCTCGGCGAGCAACAGGGATAGATTTATTCAACCAAATCTTTTGCTTATCCAATGGACACGATGAAAAGGTTTCAGACTCCTATTACAAGTTGATCAAAATGAAAACAATTTTTGAAATAATACGGACTTTAAGGAAACAACATCTGTTTCTACGGATAAAAAAGTTTTATGACAAATTGAAATACTACGGAAAATAATGAAGTGTTTTGTAAACTGAATATCGTTGTGATTTGCTTTTTGATTTTCCTGTTTACAATGTTCAGGGTATTTTGTTTATCACTTAGTTTACCCAGACACTATTACGGGCCAAGTAAATTTTGGAATGGGCATCTAAATACTGCAAGAAATCCCAATTCACGTCTTGATAAAAATATTCGTACCAAATATATAAGGTGTAAGTTTTTCTGAATCCAGCCTATAAATAATAAGTAAATAAATAAATAATGCTGGACAGTTCACACAACATTATCTAGCTCCAAGCTAAGCAGAGCTTGTGTTATGGGTACTAGTTTTTTTTTTTTTTTTTTTTTAGATAACTGATATACTTAATATAATACATTTTTTTTTTTTATTATACATAGAAAATACCCAGAACACCCTGAACAAATATCTGCAGATCGTTCATATATTTGTTTCGAGGCGGGAATCGAACCCGCAACCTCTGCGTCGCAGGCAAACCTTCGCCCGCCACGCCACAGAGGTCGCATATTTTTGATCAGTCTACATTACTAGACCAGCGTTGGTTGCTAGCTTGCTGTCAACCAACTCATGCTGAGGCAGAACCATTTTGTTACTTGAGTTACACCTAGTACCTTCATATTATCTGTTTCTTCTTAGTGTGTTCTGTGTTTCTGTGTAGCTCTTACAAATAAATACATATTCTTTCTTTCTTTCTTTCTACTCTTGAATGAAATGAAATTGCATTAAATATGGTCAAAATAGAAGATATAAAACAGTTAAAAGTCCTACAAGCTATCCTTGTATTAGTTACCCCCAAAGTATTATGCCATAACGTAGCTATGAATGTGCATAGGTACGCATAATAGTAACAGAGCGTAGTCTACAGTGTTATTAAAACATTAGACATAGAATTTTCGCTATTAAAACAGTTAAATAAATGCGCTGTCAGTACCTTTCTCAATAGCTACCTAACTACCCACAGATTTTCAAACTCCAACATGGTTTTTTTTTTTAAAAGTGCACGTTAAGATGGTTGCTTTCGCTTGTGTCGTGAAATTCATTTTTTCGGGTTTTTTGCTCTTCACAGCTCAACAACACTTCTTCATATAGCGAAAACTATGTTGACGGTAATTATATGACCTAGCACAAGTTTTAATTTATAGTATCACATAAATATCATTAGTTTGGCTATGAATGTGATTGAAACAAAAAACACTGTAAATACCATTGAAGCACAGCATTGGTTGAAAGCAACCACGTCAACTGATACAAGTAATTATGTTTGTAAAAATTAAAAAACCGTCAACGCAATGAAACGCCTGAACCGATTTTGATCAAACATAGCTAAGAACACTCCCGACAATTTCACCTGTAAACAAAAAAAAAACTGTTCATCCGTTCGGGAGCTACGTTGCGACAGACAGACACACACACACACACACACACACACACACACACACAGACACGTCAAACTTATAACACCCCAACGTTTTTGCGTCGGGGGTTAAAATGAAATCAAAATATTATATATTTGGCATAAAAACTCACGGGTTTCCTTCATCAGGGTTCTTTGCTTGCATCCACTTGGCGTATTGCTCCTGTGCCTCCTTAATGCAGGGCTTGTACCCGGATTGGCAGAGGAAGTTCTTCGTAAGTGTGCGCAGGTTGGTCTTCCAACTCATTTCGTCCTCCTTCTCCTCTTTCTTCAGCTCTTCGTACAGGGGGCTTAGCATCAATCTCACGTATTTCTATAAAGCAAATTGAACATAATTTACATACAAACACACACACATACATAGACTCATTCCGTTTTCCCCGAAGAGGTAGGCAGAGCCTCAACGTTCCTCATTTCACAGTGGGTTCACCATTGTGGAATATAGACGTGACAAGTGGTGAGCTCGTCGCCGCCATTGCTTCCCACGACTGACTCTGCTAACGCTTTCTCCCAGTAATAACACATTCCATAATAAGCTAGCAGCCAGGACAAATCTTATACCAACGAATCTTATCAACAAGTCCGTGTAATCACTTAGTCGGCTTTTACGACATCCACGGGAGAAGACGGAGAGGTCTAGTCTTAGGCCGGAATCTTTTCTTAGGCATAATTTACTGCCTAGTTTTTTTATAATTGTGATGATTCGTTCAACTAGTCAAATCCCAAAGATTCAGATCGTATTGGCACAGGTGTCGGGGACGTTTTTAGGGTTCCGTAATAATTGGTAGGTCATGGAGGATTTAACTTGTATAACAACTGTGATAACGTGTCCCTATGATTATGCAATAAATGACACATAACACCCAACAGGCACATACATAGTCCTGAGCCCACACTAGGATTCCCTGTGTCGTGGGTATCAGGAATTACGAGTACCATGCTACCATAACACCCAGACCCGGAACAAATATTTGCAGATCATACAAACACTTGTCCCGCAGCGGGCATCGAACCCGCAACCTATCACATCTCAGCCGGCTACTCGCCCGACGTGCTACAGCGGTCGTGATTTGACTTTGAAAGGCGTTACAAGTACCTTATTTTCATAGTTCTCTTATTTTCATATACTTACGAACATCTTCAATTATGTTTTGTTGTACTAATAAACTTATCTTTACATTTACCTTGAACTTGTCCTGAATACAAGGGCTGATATGCCTGCCGACGTGATCAATCATGGTGAAGACAGAATCCCAAACAAGATGGCTTCTCTCTTCCTTCAAAAACAGGGTCATGTTTAGCGCAGTCGCGAAGGAGAGCTCTCCCGCGAAAGCCAGATTCCAAGCGTCGTGCTGCAGCTTGGCTCGTGTCAGCTCGGGGATGGAGGTCCGCTTGCTGCTTTGCAGATATTGCGAGATCAAGTACCAGTTGTGCGTGTCGTAGTTTACAGGGAATGGAGCTGGAAAGAGAAGGTGTTGGTTTAGTTGGAACACAAACAGCAGTAAGATCTCCTATATAAAAGGCAATGTCCTGACTGACTCAAAAACTACAATATATTTGGACTGACTGACTGATTCAACGAGTGACAACGCACAGCCTAAACCACTGGGCGTAGAGACTTGAAGGAGGGTGTATTCGTCTTGATGCGCAGGGTTGTATTAAGAAAGGAATTTTGAAAATTCGCATGCTAATGGGTCAAAATGGGGTTCTAACGTAAAACAAAAATGCTCTGTAATTCGGTTAGTAGAATTTTGAAATTTTACAAGGAGATTCCTCAAATAAAATTAACAAACAGGTGTTTCAGCAGTACCTAAAAATGTCCATGAAAAATGGCACGTGTACGTTTTCTTTGTAAAAAAATACACTTCAATTTAGCCGAATTTCAGTGTATTTAGACGTAGGTAGTAAAATATGTTCAAGATGTTGTTGTTGAGATTAAAATATTTACGCGGATGAAACTGTGAGCGTGTCAGCTAGTGATTATAAATCGTTACATTGATAATTGCAAACTGGCTCGATAGTTGATAAATATGTAGTTGGAAACAGCTAACTACGACTTCAACTATGACTGGTGCTAACATGAATAGGTCACCTATCCATGTCAGCGCTAGCTTTTTAAATTGTTTCAATAAGTTACCCAATCTCGTCCAGGTTCAACCAGTGTAAGTACACTAAGTATAATTGCCGGCTGCTGTGGCATATATACTAACCTATCTCCTCAGGGTTGACAATGATAAACTGTTCTTTGCCGGGCATGTTTCTGATCTTCAGTTCCTTTTCTTTCGTCCAGACTTCAGGTGTTGTCTGCGTAAAGTCGAGATTGTCTTCCTTGATGATGACGAGTGGCACCCACCATGACATGTTTTCTGCGTCGGGGACATCGTGGGGACGCTCGCGAAGATATACTTTCTGAGAGAAATTAATGGGCTTTAAGATGAACTTTAATGTTACTGAGACGACATACTTTTAAGTACATGTTACCCCAAAGCACTGTAACATAGCTAAGCGATGAAACTACATGAGTATATAATACGCACTTATTTTATTAGGTGGATGATATATAAATCAAATTATCGAGCTGGAGCAATCATAAAGACGTCTGTGGTGCGGCGGGTGAAGGTTGGCCTGTGACGCAGGAGGTTGCGGTTTCGATTCCCGCCTCGGAACAAATATTTGTGCGTTCGCAGATATTTGTTCAGGGTATTTTCTATGTATGATAAAAATATCTATCTATGTAATATATTGTATTAAACTAAGTATATCAGTTTTCTAGTACCTATAGCACAAGCTCTGCTTAGCTTAGGGCTAGATAATGTCGTGTGAACTGCCCAGCATTATTTATTTATTTTTATTTATAACAAAAATTACTTAAGTGTAACGATACCGAAAGATCCCTAATGTTCAGTATCATATAGGCAGACTTTGTCATTGTGAATAGTCCGAAATGACTTCCTTGTTTTGATTATTATGTAATTAAGGTACATTGCATACCAGTCTATTAGCTAATAATAAGGTTCGTTAGGAGTATGCACACTGAATTTTTATAGGAAAGTATGTTGTGTAAATATTATCAGTACACGATTAATATTTCCTCAATAACCATCGGTGTCGCTTGCTTTTGGGCCTAGCTTATGTCTGTTAAGACCTTGGTTCTCTAATTCTAAATCTAACCTGTGTAGCTACAAGGTAATTTCTCTCATAGTTCCTCTCGATATTGACCACGGGAAGCCTGTCCTTGTCAATCCAGCTCTTAGCCACGGTCTTCGTATCCACATCAGCGGGCATCGTCTTGTCTTCCACTGCGGCGGCGCTCAGGGCACTCCAGATATCATCACCGGTGAAGGTTTTGAATTTGCTGAGATCAAAACAGAATATAATAACAAAGACGCTAGTTTAAAGTATAAGGTTAGCGTTGCGTATAAGGTTTTAAAAAATGAGAATGTATTATTAAAAGGTGCTGCAGAAGAAAGAGAGCCGAGAAGTAGGGAGTTATCTCCAGGTATATTATTAGAAGATAAACACGATAAAGCTGGTAAAGCTGATTAAAATGAGTAGTAATAAAATAATATTCACCCCGAAGTTTTTGTAAGAATTAGGAAATCAAAAACAAGAAAGAGAGACAAGAAGATTAACAAAAAAACGATAAATTTTAGCTTATTTCAGAAATCTGCTATTTCAGTGAGAATTGAGAATTGGAATTTTCTATTCCTTAGGTAACTTACCGAGACTCTAAGAAGCCCTTGATGGCCTTTTTAAAAGTGTTTCCTCCGATGGTGTAGTTGAACATCCGAAACAGCAGCTCGAGCTTGGTACACGTGGTCTCTTGCTTCATGCCCGTGATGCGAGAGTGGGGGTAACGCTTGCTGAACTCGTAGTATAGCGAGTACAAGACGGTAAGTGGCCATTTGCCCTCCATCTCTGAGCCATGGTTGATCTGTCAATGAAGTTAAAATAACTTAGCCATACATCTCATTCAGCCTGTGTGATTAAGCAGGTGAGATGGCCAGATCAAATTTTTCAAATGCCGTACTGTTTTTGGTCATTGCAAGATCACTCATGTCCAAAAACTGTATCATTTCATCATTGGTGATCCGAATTTATATACCAAGTGCACCAATGCTGCCTTGTGAAGGTTAATGAGGTCATGAGCTATGATGCTACTTCGCACAATGTTGGATACGATAGTTGTATCTATTAATTGATAAAAATTGGTGATACTGGCAATGGAAATCTAGAAACTATAGCTAACGGTATGGGCAGTGCCAGGTACGGTCAGCGGAACTAGTTGGTTAGACCTACGATCCCCAACGAGGTACGTTTTGACCCGGTACCAAGCGAAGCAGGCTAGTCACATAAAACTATGTAATTATGGGTTTACTTCTTATTCGATTTATACGTGAAATTAGGGACCGTTTACGATAGGTCGAGTCAAAGAGAAGCCTTTAGATAGTTTTTTTTTATTTCTGCCGCAAAGCAGTAGTGCTCGCATTGCTGTGTTCCGGTTTGAAGGGTAAGGGTGCCGGTGAAATTACAGGCACATGAGACTTTTCATCTTTATGTCTCAGGGTGGCGGGCGCAGTGCAATGCCACATAGGTTGCGTCCTAGGTGGACGTGATCTATGAGGTAATGCACTGTTCATAGGCAGAGGTTACCGCTTAACATCAGGTGGGCCTCTTGCTTGATGCGTCATCCAAGTAGTATAAAAAAAAAAAAAGATAGAGTTGTAGTTATTACAGGAAACTGTAGCTAAATGACGATGTCTTTTCATCTTAAAGTATCAATTTTCACCTGAAATGCGGTTTCCGCAGCGATATACCCAACCAGAGCCTTGTTGAGATGGGCATCCGACCACCATGCAGGCGTGGTGAAGGCTCCGAGCCATTGATACGAGATCTCCTGAGCCAGTTGAAGATACCCCTTGTTGTTAAGGTCACTCTCTCTGAAAGAAATGTGCAAATTTATGAGATAATAATAAGGATGACAACTTTTTGTGTTTTTAGGTGGACTATCCGAACTTTAGTAGTAGTAGAGCTTTTTTGCGAATGTGTTCGTCCGGGGTAGTACTACCACCATACCTATTTCTGCCGCAATGAAGTAATGCTTGCATTGCTGTGTTCCGGTTTGAAGGGTATGGGTGCCGGTGAAATTAAAGGCACATGAGACTTTTCATGTTTATGTCTCAGGGTGGCGGGCGCAGTGCAATACTGCATAGGGTGCGCACTAGGTGGATGTGACCTATGAGGTAATGCACTGTTCATAGGCAGAGGGTACCGCTTAACATCAGGTGGGCCATCAGCTTGATCCGTCATACAAATTCAAATAAAAAAAAACTGCCTTCTGAGCAGAGCAGTGGGCCATTGTTGTCATCAGACATTCAATTGTAAAGAATTGTTAATAAGAACCTTGAATGAGTCTAACAACATCCGTATAGTTTTCTCAAAACTGTAAGGGAACCCAAGTTTGATGCTTTCTTGGAATAAATTATGCAAAATACTACAGGCTCATTTATCTTTTTGGTAAATCTATTCTTATCATGACAAGGATAACCATCATTGATCGAGCGAGCAACAATGATCGTTACCTGGACAATGAGCCCGTCTGGAACCGGCCTTGGCTGCCGTGTCACGTCTATTGTGTGACATTTACTGACACGTATTGGAGGGGCTCGAGAGACAGATTTTGACGCACACAAAATCCCCGACGTCGTGAGTAGTTATTTTGAATAACTTATCTATACGTGTCTATACTGACTTAAAATTAGATGGCTGTTGCTACTAATTGTCTAATGAGATTTTCAGTTTTGATCTGAATCCATTGAATTTTATTTATTTATTTATATACAACAACTTAGTACGGCCTGGGCCAGTTACACTAAATTTAAGTCATAAAATTAGGTAATTAATAAATCAATCACATAAAATGACAAAAATAAATAATAGTTAGTAATAATAAAACCTAAACAATAACAACAATAAAAGCAAGCAATAGATAAATGACAAAATGTCAGACATCCCTCTCACACATTCACCTCGCAGAACCTCAAGCACTCCGACAGGATCATCTTCCATCCATCCGCAAACACATCGCAATCACGATTTGCGTCCAGGAGGGCATTGAGTGCAGTGAGTGTGCGCGGGATCGGAGAATGGGCGCGCGCCACCATGCGGGAAAACGGCACCGAGAGTAACTTATGCCTCCTGCCGCTGCAATAGTTGCTGGGGACGTAGAACCGCGCCAGCTCATCATGGAGATCAGGGGCATCTATCTTTCCATGAAGAACCTTAAACATGGTTATCATTTGGTCTTTAAAGTAACTACAGGTCTAGCGCTTGACTGTCCCTGAGGTGATGGTACGGGAGGGGTGTTTTTGTCTCTCAAATTATTATATGATATGCAACCACGCTTCATTTTGACGGAACGTAAACACCCCCCCGTACCGCTCCCACACCTCAAGGACTGACTCAGTTAAGCGCTAGACCTGTTGTTTCCTACTTCGCGTAAATGTGGGTAATGAGGATGGAATTTTATCCAAGGCACCTGTTGGAGAACACCACAAATTAACTACCTGTTCTTGATGAGGACTTACTTGAATATGATGAGTCCCCAGTTGTCCGAAGGCTTCACACCCGTGTAAGTTGGCAGGGCTACCAGGTCCAGCTTTTTAAGCGGCAGAGAGACCTGCCATATGCTCTCTAGTTTGCGGAACACTGTGTCCAGTTTGTTGTTCAGGTCTTCGAAGGACTCCAAGTACTCCGGACGGGCCCATGAACGCAAAACTGTGGTTACAGAAAAGATTTGAGGAACGTCGGACGTTCTTACTTATTGTTACAAGCTGACAAAGTCTGTGATTAAGAGACTGGATAGATAGGTACATAAGTAATTAATTTTGTAAAAATTAAAAACCCCCAACGGAATGAAACGGCTAAACCGATTTTGATCAAACATAGCTAAGAACACTACAGACAAATTCACCTTTCAAACAAAAAAAAAAAACGGTCCATCCGTTCGGGAGCTACGATGGGACAGACAAACACACACACACACACACACACACACATAGACACATCAAACTTATAACACCCCTTCGTTTTTACGTCGGGGGTTAAAAACATGAGGTCGCAATGCTCTAAGGGTACAAAACATCGAACTCTCATACGGAGGCCGCAATGCTCTAAGGTACAACACAACATTTGTAAGAATGTTCATGAAAAGACACTCTGCAAGGTGCACTAAAACATTTATCTAATATGTTAATGTTCTAGTATGTTATTTCTCTGATTTGTTAAAAGACAATTGGACAAAAGGCCTTTATTAGGGTCATCACATCCTGGTCGTAAGGAAAGAATCAGTGATAAGAAACGAACTAAATCAAAGGATAGTCAAGGATAGTAAGTAAACCAAACCAATAGCCAATTAGGCTGTCGGACCAGTGCAGTGACGTTTGAGGGAGGAGGGTTTCGTAGGCTATTACTTTAGCTGGCAATAATAATGATGGTTTGCTCTTAATGCTCACAGATGGTTGTCCCGCCGATGGATGTATGTTTGGTGTAGAGGTCAAGCAGCTTCAGTTCGGCGATGACAAGGCCCAGCGTGAAGGTGGACATCGGAGGAGTGCGCTCGAAGTGATCCCGCACTGCGTTAGGCTCGTCTTTACTAAGGAAACAGGTAATTTTGGAGTCTTCAGTGGCATTTACTTGAACAACTTTAGGCAGATCGCTTACAGCAGAGTTATGCAGCCACCCCATGGCGTGCAAGTTGAAGTGGCAATAGCCAGGCCATATAGCTCACACTGACAACCGCTAGGGAATAAATACAGTCAAGGGGCGAATCAGAAGACGCTACTCTATTGATCGATGATATTGGTCTCAGGAAGACGCTGGGCTGGAGGCAGCTTAAGCCCGTTGTAGCATTCTTTAGAGAAGGCATATTTCCAATGTTTAGCAACAGAAGTATTCGTGCTGATAAATCATCATTATCATCTTGTAGAAATCCATAGTTTGACATAGGACTCCCCATTACCCCCTAAGAACAGTAATTAATCACCTACAGCCACCGAATTCCTGCGGCCTATAAAAACTCGTCGGTCAATGGAGAGTGTAGGAAGGCCCCCTTCTTAAACTGCATCATCCAGTTCATGGTCGAACCTTTATTCCCGAACGGTTGTCAGTTCTTTTTGTACTAAACGTTTCGGTTCTACTATTATAATGCGAACTGCTAAGGAGTGGAATAGACTACCGTCGTCTGTCTTTCCTGGAAAACTGATCTGGGTCTCTTCAAGGCTAGAATGAATAGGAGCCTTTTAGACCTTTGTGCTCCATCTTCTGTCATTAACCAATAGGTGAGATAGTGGTCAAACAAAAATAAAGAGCTCCACTACCTGCTTACAGCCATTTCAACTTTGCTTGACCTGATGATGCGCCTATAATACCTGTAATACTCACATCTCCTCAGTCTTCTCTAGCAGAGTGTTGCTCAGCGCCACCATGTTCTTAGGGCGCACCACGCTCAGGTCGAAGGGTGTCTTATACCCTGGCTCGTCGAAACACGGAAACATACGCCGCGCGTTATTTGGACGCAGCTGGGTCCCGGCCACGATCCTGGAGTAAAGCTTAGGAAGCTTAGAGATAAATAGACGTAACTTAGCATGTACTAATGCTTAGCATTGTCTCTGTCCCTCTCTAGCGGTGATTTGATATGTGTGTGGAAGAGATAGGGTTTTTTTTTTTTTATTAAATCTTAAAAAATTTACACAAAGTATTATACACTCAAAATACCCTTATGGGTTTGTTCAGAGTGTATACAAACCTCCTTAGGTATAATTAAACACATAATCTTACTCTGTAATTCATAATGCCAAGCAACGCCATCTGGCGCAAAAAGACGGCCTCGCTGTTGAGCAGGCTTCGCACGAGCAGCAACAGTATCCTAAGCGCGTTCTCTGATCGGTTAGATTGTCCTCTGGTATGGAAGCTCGTCCAGAGGACTAAATCATTGTTCCTAGTTTTGAGTTGTTTTACTAAAAAGTTGGAATAAGTTGTCTGAATAAATAAATATTTTATTCTATTAGTACCCGCGTGCTAAGTGAAATCTATTTATCGTGTCACTGCTGTCTTTTTAAAGTTGTGCATGTAAATTCGTTCTGGGTAAGTAAGAGGTTATATTGTTTCCAACAAACAAAGACTTCCTCGTAAAAGTTCAACTAAAAATTGGCTGTGGATGTTAGTTTTTGTAAAGTTTTGCCCACTACTTGGCCAATAACCTGCAGTATAAAAGAAACGATTGGCAACTGTGGTAATTCGCCACAATTCACAAACTGTTTCTTTATTGGAGGCTATACACAAATTAGTCTCACAAATTATGTCATAATTAGTAAAATTCATGATATTTAAGGTGGATGATCCAAAACCGTTTCCCATACAAATTTGAGAAACCAATGTCGGTGATACTAGTATAGTTTTTTTTTTTTTTTTTATACTACTTGTACGACGGAACAAGCAAGAGGCCCACCTGATGTTAAGCGGTAACCTCTGCCTATGAACAGTGCATTACCTCATAGGTCACGTCCACCTAGGACGCACCCTATGTGGCATTGCACTGCGCCCGCCACCCTGAGACATAAAGATGAAAAGTCTCATGTGCCTGTAATTTCACCGGCACCCTTACCCTTCAAACCGGAACACAGCAATGCGAGCACTACTGCTTTGCGGCAGAAATAGGTATGGTAGTAGTACTTCCCCGGACGAACTCTTTCACAAAAAAGCTCTACTACTACTAAACTCTATAGATATTATAACTTCATCATTACTATTTTATAATAAGTATTTTTTTATGTTTTTTTTTCTTCACATCGTTAGCAGCGGTCTTCAGGTAGCACAACTGTTTAATTTGTGTTTAATAATATTAGTGTTAAAATGTAAGAAAATTTACCTACTTTTTTTTTTATAAAACTGGGTATGTTCCGTTTCGTAATTAGTTGATACTTAAAATATAACACTAGTGATAAAGTTATATATATTATTCTAATATTGACATTCGGTTTTAGGGTTCCGTAGCCAAAGGGTAAAACGGGACCCTATTACTAAGGCTCCGCTTTCCATCTGTCCGCCTGTCACCAGGCTGTATCTAATGAACCGTGATAGTTAGATAGTTAGTTGAAATTTTCACATATGATAATTTCTGTTGCCGCATAACAACAAATACTAAAACACAGAATAAATTATATATTTAAGGGGGCTCCTGTATAACAAACTTTTTTATAGATAGTGGTACAGAAACCTTCGTGCACGAGTCAGACTTGCAATTGGCCGGTTTTTTTAAAGTTTGTATGAATAATAGTTTTGGGTAGCAAGATCAAAACGCATGACTAACCTTTCATTTTCCTCGACGCTGTAAGTGGACTTGAAGAAGGCTTCCGTAGAGCCAGTCTCGAACTCCCCCCGGAACGTGAACGCCAAATAGCCGACTGAGGACTTGGGGACGCTCCTCTCCAGGTAGACCGTAGCGATCGGCTTCTTGACATCCATCTCTAGGGATCGGATACTGATCAACTGCCGCTCGTCTCTGGAAAAACATCATCATCAGCGACCTTTGATTATGAGTGAACAGCCATGATGATTCGCAAGGTCCCGGATTAGTGGTTGTCATCCACAGTGTATCCGGCCTAAGAATAGACCCCTCCATCTCCTCCCATGGATGTCGTAAAAGCCGACTAAGCTTTTTGGACGGTCCACTGCATGAATGCACCAGGAAAACTGCAGTGCGAGATGAATGGCGAAGGATTTTGAAGCGAGCAAAAGACCCTGAAGTGACGACCACGACCACTCTGCCAAGGGTGTAACGAAGAAGAAGAAGACTAAGATACATGAAGGTGGGTAAAGACCTCGTCAATCGAAGACTTCATGGCATTCTAATGGAGGAACTGTGGAATATCAGCTAATGACTCACCCTTTTAAAAGCACAACTTCCTGCTCCAATATCTTCAGCTGAGGGCCGCAATGAACAGTAATCTTGTCAGTATCCTCCAGCCACGTGACGTTAATGCGGACCATTCCCGTGAAGTATCCATCATCAAGGTACGGCTCCAGGGAGAGGCTGTAGCCGGTGGGTTCCACCGACTTCTCCAGCCGACTCTCCATCGCGAGGCCGTAGGCATTGTTGATGTCGATGCTACGAGTCTTGATGATGTGGAAGGCTTTCAGGTTCTAAAATGGGAAAGAGGAACTTAAATACGAATGGTTCAGGTTACTGAGCTAAACATTTTAAGCAATTTTTTACGATGGTGAAAACGCATTACGCATGTCCATCAGCTCGGGGAGAGCTGAGGGGGTCTGTCGGACTCTCCGTTGACTAGCACCCAGCGGCATACCGACTAAAAACCCATCGATATTCCTTCCTTCACCTTAATGCTAGTGCATCATCAAGCCACTCATCATCTGACGAGTGGTTTAGAGATGCACCAACACGTGACAGGGTCACGGGGTCCCGATTGGATTCTACCGAGGCCCTGTCGGTGAGCTAAACACCCTGTCACAACAACATAACACAAGCTCTGCTTAGCTTGGGGTTGGATAATGTTGTGTGAACTGTCCAGCATTATTTATTTTATTTTAATTTTAATTATTCCTTTATACATTAGCCGTGCTACTAATAATCGCGAAACATCCTTTGAATAGTTACACCATGTTTTGTCTCATTCGATCGAATCGGAAACTGCTTTTCAATACAAAAGACAAAACACAGGAATTCGGTTGACCGCGATCTCACCTGTTGGTAAGTGACAATGCGGCCGACGTTGGAGCACGAAGGCACCTATTCACTCTTGCCTTAAAGAGACCCATATTATAGTTTTCAGGAAATACAGATGACGGCAACTTGTTCCATTCCTTAGCTGTTCGCATTACAAATTCAAAAATCAATTCAAAATTCAAAATCTTTATTTCAGGCTTACTGAGAAATGCACTAAACCTAAACAGTAAGCCCATATCAACATAAATACCTTAGAAACTAACATACACATAAAAAAACACTTTATTTATTACTTAATCTAACACACGTGTGATCGCCGACGCGTCGCGGCCCACGGGATCACGTGACAGGCGTCCCTTAAACCGCCGGTACTTCACCCCTTTCGGCCAGAAGTTAGGGCTCAAGTAAGTCATCACATTTTCCGTAGGGACCCTCACCATAAATGAGCTAAAGCTCACATTATGACGAGAGTCCAACTTCATGACCCTCAAACCTACTCCGGCTTTCTTCCTGATGTACTCCACCATCTCTACGACCTTCACGTCAAAGTAGACGCGGGACACGTAGATCTGCGTAGTGCGTACAAAGGTGGAACCGAAACGCTTAGTGCGAATTGCGGGTGAGGGTATGAGGTACGGATGATACTGAGACGTACTGCTTGTCGTATGATGAAAAGGTGATGGTGGGATCAGATCATTGTGTTTTTAGGGTTCTACAGTTTCTACAGCCTGAAATGGCCTTACCATTCATGTAACCATCTGAAAATGTAAAGTGAGTATTTCATTTTGACGTCATTAAAGGTCTTGTGTCTCGAGACAGTGCTATTTCATAACATTGAAAAATATTTTCAGCATTTCAACAATTCTTATCAAAGTTTACTAGTACGCGTCACGGTAATGAAATTTTAGTTTAAAATTAACTTATCCGATAACATACGTTTAATATATCATGAATCATGAATAACGCAATAAGGGAACTGATTTCTTCAATATTTTGGATATAAATTATTCAGCAATACGCTTACATACATACATACATACATAGACACACGCCTTTTTCCCCGAAGGGGTAGACAGAGCCTCAATGGGCCTCTTTTCACAGTGGGTGGCACCATCGTGGAATATAGACGTGACGAGTGGTGAGCTCGTCGCCGCCATTGCTTCCCACGACTGACTCAGCTAACGCTTTCTTCCAGTATTATCACATTCCATAAATAAGCTAGCAGCCAGGACAAATCTTATACCAACGAATCTTACAAACAAGTCCGGGTAAATACGCTTATACTGTGGCAATACGCTTTTCTAGTGTATTTTTACTCTGGTATAGACCTGCTGTGGTGTATCCAGCCTAAGAATAGAACCCTTCGTCTCCTCCCATAGATGTAGCAAACGCTAAGGGATAACACTACGGTACGGTCAGCAGCATACACCTGAGTACTCAACACCAATCAATCAATCAATCAATCAATTAATCAATCAAATTGTTTAATCAATAAATAGTGTTACAAGGATGTTATTAATACCAATACTGCGATCACCAATCCACCTGCCAAGCGTGATGATTATGGCAAATCCCCCTCTTGCACGTCCAGCAGTGAATATCTAGAGGCTTCGATGATGATGACTAATATGTATGACAGAAGCTTGTGCGAGAATCGAATGCCGGCTACTCGACAGCCAAGGCACGGTAGACTACTACCGTTTGCTACTACTAAGTAGAGCTTTTTTGTGAGAGTTTGTCCGTGGAACTACTACCTCCATACCTATTTCAGCCGCTAAGCATTAGTGCTCGCATTGCTGTGTTCCGGTTTGAAGGGTGAAATTACAGGCACATGAGATTTTATGTCTCAGGGTGGCGGGCGCAGTGCAATGCCGCATATCAATCGACATGAGGTATTGATATGAGGTAATGCATTGGGCCTGAAACATTTATTATCAGTAGCAGTCAGTAACGACTTAGACAGTGTCAAGTCGGGTCCGACGTCAGACGTACGCTCAAGGTCGCTCAAGATCACGTCCGCAATTTATTACTGACAAGCAGCGCCCCGCGGTTTAACCCGCGTAAGTCTCGATCCCGTGGGAATATCGGGATAAAAATGTGCCTATATGTTATTCCGGGAGTCCAGTTATCTCAATTCCAAATTTCATCCAAATCCATCGAGTAGTTTTTATCCATCCATCCATTCTTAAAAACTTTCGCATTTATAATATTATTAGGATAGTTTGCACGCGTGTTATTGACCAGAAACAGCATAAGTGTCAGTTGCAAGTGCTGGACGCCTCCACTATGTTTTAGCTGTACTTATAGCAGTAGGAAGGAAGGTACAGTTTTACCCAAAATATAAGTCCGATCGACTGTTTTCGTTTGCGCAGAAAAGCGCAGAATGATATGCGACCGCAGCCGAACGTATAGTATAGCTCTGATACGCTGTATAGCTCTGTCCCGCTAACACCTAAAAGTAGACCAGCCGCGATTTTGCCGTGAAATCGATTACCCAATAACAGGGCAAGATTGCTATTGTTAGAAAGTAGGTTCCCGCGCTATAGAAATTGGTCTACGTCGAAAATTGTTATTACATATGGTTTAGCAATTTTTATAATTCAAGATATACATCCATATGTTGAAGATTGAAAACAAACAATTAAAATCGACTAAAAACCAATAATTTTCTGAAATGTTCGGATGTAAGATTTTGAACGAATCTTTTGAAATCAAGAAAACACAAGACGTGGGGCATAGACAACCTATCTTATGTCATACGGAATACAGTTTTTCAATTCCCTACCATGGCGTGTTTAGAAAACACGTTTGCGTTTAGGAAATCTTATGACGTCTCCCGTTATTGGCAAGGAATCTCCTATATCATAGCGAATAACCGTCCAGGGCCCTTATTAGCTATGACCAAACGTGATATAACGCGGGCTCGTTACAATATCTGCGTGGAATCATCGTTCAGAATACATTGTGAATTTGTGACGTCACACGTTCGTGGCAAGTAATCTCCTGAGGTCATAGCGAATACAGGTCGATGTACCTGCGCCTTACATTATATTTTGGGTAAAACTGTACTGATAATGTAGTATCCTAATGTGGTAAGTAGGTAATTCTGTTTCCATCGCTCAAGGGTAATTTGAACACTTGGCAACCGGCCAGTATTTAGTAACCGCTCTAATCTAATCATGGGAGGTAATAAATGATCTAAACGAGTGTTTACGTGCAGACCATCGAGCGTGACGTAGTGCTAAATGCACTTCATTAATTAACAGCCGTGTGGATAGTGCCGCTATTCACATCTAGTGGTGTTTTGATGCATTCAATCACTTGTACCTACTTATAAGCACAAAATAGACAGATATTTCTGGCCTGGGCATCATGTATGACCAGAACATGTCCCTATGCAGAAATGAATAGCTTGAAATTCGACTTTTTGTTTATCATTGCAAATTATTTTCGATCGATGCTGGCTTATTCAGCAAGAACATGTATGATTGGCGATATCTCAAAAGTTCTGAATGGTTAAAGTGAAAAAAAAAAATTGCATAGGATACAAGTTTTTTTTTTTTCAGAAAAAGAAACTCAAAATCTTTTTAAAAATATTACAAAACCTACAAAAACGGTAGTTTTTTTGGCAACTTTTTTTTTTATCTGTCTTGTGTAGGACTTTCACCTGGATTCGTTTACATATTTTGGAGATACAAAGCTTCAAAAACGGCCCTTGCCGCGCCATGCGCCGTGCGGGATATGGCGATTACTGGCATCAATGAAGATATTTAAAAAACCGGTCAAGTGCGAGTCGAACTCGCGAACTAATGGTTCCGTACCAATTATCTATAAAAAACACGTCTGATATATAGGAGCCCCTCTAATATTTATTTTATTCTGTTTTTTAGTATTTATTGTTATACCGGCAACAGAAATACATCATCTGTGAAAATTTCAACTGGCTAACTATCACGGAACATGAGACAGCATGTTCAGCCTGGTGACAGACGGACAGACAGACCGATGGACGGATAACCGAGTCATAGTAATAGGGACCCTTTGGGTATGGAACCCTAAAATTGCGTACAATTCGTGCGTAATGGGGAGTTCTAGTGGTGGCTCATGAAATCGATGATCTAGCTACAAAGTTATTTTTTTCAGGTCCCCTGGTACTCTGGTATCCTAATACTGATTAAATAGATCCATTAACTTACCTTGTCCGGTGGTAGTGAGTAAGCCCCACACACACAGAGGCCCCCGATGATCAGCGATAGTGTGAACATAGCTTTAGCTGCGAACCTGCTAAAACAAAGATAATTTCAGAGAAATCTTCATACTTAATAATAAAAGCAGTTTTATTTAATATCTCGTAAAATACACTGGTTTTTTAACCCCTGACGAAAAACAAAGGGGTGTTATAAGTTTGACGTGTCTGTATGTGTGTGTGTGTGTGTGTCTGTCCGATCGTAGCTCCTGAACGGATGAACCGATTTAGTTTTTTTTTTTTGTTTGAAAGGTGTATTTGTCGGGAGTGTTCTTAGCTTTGTTTGATCAAAATCAGTTCAGCAGTTCAGCTTTGGGGGTTTTTTTTATTTTTACAAAATTAATTACTTGTTGATAATACTGTTTTTATGTCTACCAACATCCTAGCTTGACGTACAATTTTAATTTTCACGTCTTTTATTTTATGAAATACTTTTATTATATTATTATTATTTGTTCATTAATTATGTATAATTAATTATTGTGAAGCAGACATCCGTGTTTTTCATGGTTCCAGCGGAAGATCAGCGTTGTGTTGCTACAAAACAACAAATGCTGAGCTGGACGCCAATTTGTGTCAGTGTGTTGCGTGACTTGCGTGACTGCTACTAGGAGGCAACTTAGTTTTATATTTTTTTGTTTATGTGTGTGTGTGTGTGTGTGTTATTTCGTGTAGAATATTGTTTCCATGGTTTGTTGACACAAATAAAAGTTTTTTCTTTCTTTCTTTCTTTCTTTCTTTCAAAATATAGATAATTTTACAAAACACCTACAGTAATCTCTCGGCTTTGTTGTATTTATTTGATTTCTCTAATAATATGCACCATTTGATTAAACAATCAAATCTAGGCAAAAAATAGGCGTAACTTTGTTTTTTTTTCTATAGACAAAATACTGTCCTATTGTTATTTTCAAATTAATGATGTTTTTAATTTAAAAAAAAACTAATGTGACCTAAACACGAAATAATAGTTTTATCAATGCGTCGCCTTACTTCCCTGTTTGGTATTAATTTAACAAACAATAATGGTTAAAATTCACAAAATTCATCAAAATAAAATTTTGTGTTTATTTTTTTAATACAATCTTTTATTAAATAAGTGATCGTAACCGTATGCTGATCAAAATGAGCCTAAACACGGCCAGTCTACTATTATCTATCGAGGAGTTCCATTGTCCGCCTTCCATCTCCATCATCAGATCAGCTCGCTGTCACCATAATATTACATTGTCATCGGAACTTGACAGGTATGCAAAATATCATCTCAATCGGTTGAGGATAACTGTTTTAAAATTCATTTACAAGTTTCCACCCGGACAAACATTCATACATTGAAAGTTAAATAAAAGCTTGTAATAAATAGGTTTTTCTCTTTGAACTCGCGCCGGTGTTTTGTGCCTTTACTTGGAGAGGCTTTTTGATAACATGGCTGGGGCGGAAATTGAAAAACAGCCATTTCGATGTTCTCGTATCTGCGCAGTATTAGGTGTTTATGGGGTGTACAAGAATATTTATGTTATTCTGAAAGGGGGGGGGGAGGGGTGAAGGTATGCATATCAATGCGAACAACTTTTGTTTTACGCTGTTTGGAAATAGGCTGCGTCTAAGGAGGTTTTTGTCTGCAAGACTGGCACATCCTATACTAACTATTAAAAAATCCAGGATTTGTATATAAGTATATAAATAATTTGTATATAATAATTATATATCTACTGACGTTCTCGAAAACGGCTCTAACGAAATTTGCTATATGGAGGTTTTTGGGTAGAAAATTTTGGAAGCATTTTAACCAATGTAGCTCGTCTTTAGAGCACAAGTGCAGTGAAATGAAATGGAAGTGTATTGCGTGACTTTTCAAATTGGTGGAAATTGTCTACCAAAGTTTTTGTAAAACGGCCACCGTTTTACTAAGACATGACTTGACTTTGATGAATTTGAAGGATTGTAACGTTGCAAATTATATAAAAAATACAATATTAAATTATTCTTGAAAATGGCAAATGCACAAGACGTGCGACGCCAATTATAAAGAAAAAAAGGTTAGACGTAAAGATTAAATTAGTAAACATAAGTTAACAGAAAAAATTAAAAAGCGGCCAAGTGCGAGTAGGAGTCGCCCATGAAGGGTTCCGTAGCAGCAAGTAACATAATATAAAAGTTCTTGGACGGATTACGATTTATGACGTATTAAAAAAAAACTACTTACTAGATATCGTTCAAACCAATTTTGGTTGGAAGTTTACATGTACATCATATTTTTTTTTAGTTTTATAATTCTCTTATTTTAGAAGTTATGGGGGGGGGACACACTTTTTACCACTTTGGAAGTGTCTCCCGCGCAAACTATTCAGTTTAGAAAAAAATGATATTAGAAACCGCAATATCATTTTTGAAGACCTATCCATAAATACCCCACACGTATGGATTTGATGTTTTTTTTTATTTTAGTTTCAGTTCTAAGTATGGGGACCCCAAAAATAAAAAACTACTTACTAGATCTCGTTCAAATCAATTTTCAGTGGAAGTTTACATGGTAATGTACATCATATAATTTTTTTACTTTTATTTTTCTCTTATTTTAGAAGTTACGGGGGGGGGCACACTTTTTACCACTTTGGAAGTGTATCTCGCGCAAACTATTCAGTTTAGAAAAAAAATATATTAGAAATCTCAACATCATTTTTGAAGACCTATTCCTATTCCTATTCTCGGATAGGTTTGATGTTTTTTTTTTTTTGAGTTTCAGTTCTAAGTATGGGGAACCCCAAAAATAATTGTTTTTTTTTTTCAATTTTTGTGTAAAAATCTTAATGCGGTTCACAGAATACATCTACCTACCAAGTTTCAACAGTATACCTCTTATAGTTTCGGAAAAAAAGGCTGTGACATACACGGACAGACAGACAGACATGACGAATCTATAAGGGTTCCTTGTCTTTGACTACGGAACCCTAAAAACCTCACCAGAAAATACTAAGACGCATTTTCACCAACACATTAACGGACGTTTTAACGGCTGTTTAGCTTAAACAACTCTTTTTGACAGATGTTTTCATACGTTATCTGTCACTTTGACGATTGATACGGTAACCACCGATTTAATTGTTCGTGAACTTGGGCCTAAGTAGGTTCATACGTTTAAATCGCAGTACACTTAGAACCGCCATGGTCTGGCTTTAGAATAGCCCCATCTCCTCCCGTGGATGACATAAAAGCCAACTAAGTGATTACACTGATACGGGATGGGCAGCAGTAGTAGGTACCTGAGTACTCGACAACAATCACCAATCCGCCAGCCAAGCGTGGTGACTATGGCAAAGCCCCTGCAGCGAACACTGGACGCCTAACGGCTTATGACAAATTCCACCATCGTTCACATATCCAGGAGATAAATCAGCTTCAGAAAACTTATTCAGAACGCTACGTTCGTAAAATACTGCTTAGCACGGTTTAGCACTCCAAGTTTTTTAGAAGTCAGTGCAGCTTTTGCTTTGAGATGACTCCCATATTGGACCTCATTAGATATCTCGACCCCCAGAATCCCGATACTTGATAAGGGAATGTCTTGGAATCGCGGCGACACATCAAACGGGGCCTTCTTAGAAGAGAACGCACAAACCTGTGTCTTCATTGGGTTAAAGGTGACCAAGTTCCGGTCACCCCAATCGGAAACTTGCCCTAAGGAGCTCTCAACATCAGACACAAGTTTACGCTTGTTCTCATCAACTTCAGAACGAGAGGCATTAGAGCGGCCGGAGTAAAAGGTGTCACCCGTACTATTATCTGCATAACAATGAAGACCACTAATTTGCAGCATATCATTGAATAGCGTAGGCGACAGCTCTGATCCTTGCGGAACACCAGCATTGATAGGCTTCGGTTCTGAGCATGACCCATCAACAACAGCCTTGATGCTCCACCCGGATAAGAAGCTGGCAACCCATTTGCATAGCCCCACTGGAAGCCTGTACGATGGTAATTTCGTAAGAAGTACCCCGTGCCAAACCCGATCAAAAGCTTTAGCGATATCTAGGCTAACTACCAGGGCTTCCCTTCTACTCTCGACGGCTACAGCCCAACGGTGAGTGAGATAGACCAAAAGATCACCAGCCGATCGCCCATGACGGAAGCCGTATTGATGGTCACTGATCAGTTGGTGCTCCTCCAGGTATCCCAGAAGCCGAGTGTTTATCACTCGCTCCATCACCTTACAGAGTAGAGAGGTTATCGCAATGGGCCTGTAGTTGGACGGGTTGGTTGATTGCACAATAAATGGTAATATCAACAGTTAAGTTTATAGACAAAATCACGATTTTTAACTATTCACTAGTGTGCGTCGTCAGACCTTTAATTCAAATACGATGCAACAGTTTTCAGTGTCTGGGCGTATCTAACGATTTAAATCTTTGCCCACAACGACACAGGGAACTCTTAGACCAGTTCGGGCAAGCATGAATAAATAACGTTAGCAAGACGCTACCGAAAAGATATTCAATGTCAAATATTGACCAATGATATCGGGGTGACAAAAAATCTTAATAACTTGATTGGTTAATATTTGACATTTACACGTCGCTAGCGTCTCGCTAAAGTTAATTATTCGTGCTTTCCCAACAGGACTATGTACACGATTGTAACTGTTGCGTATTATTTATGTATTTGAATACCTAATAAATCAGTGTAAATCAGTGTACTCACATCAGCTCGGAGTCCAGACCGCCACTGGCCGCAGGGGCCCAAACTACCGCCAATTGCCAGCAGGATACGACTCATTTGCACTGACGATACAGATTGCCGTCGCGTATATTAGAGCTAATGTAGTTACAAGGTACCGACAGCGCAATCAGCTATTTGGGAATTCAATTTGGTGGCTCCGGTGGCTGTTTGATGGAATTTCAGCCTGTCTGGGAAATGTTAAAGCTATTTACGGATGGTACGGTACATACGTAGATATATTATTTATTGATTCGACTGCTTATGTTAATAATTTTCTTTGCTGAGATAATACAGGCAGAAGAAATACCTATAATATCGTTTTTGTAATACAACTTACCCACTACGAATGCCTACGTTACTTAGGTTAGTCCTACTACGAATTTCTACGTTACTCAAGTTGGTTTTATTACGAATGCCTACGTTACTCAAGTTGGTTCTATTACGAATACCTACGTTACTCAAGTTGGTTCTATTACGAATACCTACGTTACTCAGGTTGGTCCTTCTACGAATGCCTGCGTTACTCAAGTTGGTTCTATTACGAATACCTACGTTACTATGGTTGGTCCTTCTACAAATGCCTACGTTACTCAGGTTGGTCCTTCTACGAATGCCTACGTTACTCAAGTTGGTTCTATTACGAATACCTACGTTACTCAGTTTGGTCCTTCTACGAATGCCTACGTTACTCAAGTTGGTCCTACTACGAATGCCTACGTTATTCAGGTTAGTCCTACTATAAATTCCTAAGTTACTCAGGTTAGTCCTACACAGCAGAAACGGCTTGCAAATCAACGCTGCGTTTGGAGAGGAGACTGCTAATGAACGCACCTTGCGTTCTTTGTTTAAACGCTTTCGTAATGGAAACTTTGACTTGAAGAATGAACCACGTGGAAGACCGCCCACACAGCTGAATAACGCCACTGCACAAGAAACCATTGTAACTCTACAGGAGCTGCAGTTAGAAACCATACGTCATCCTCCGTACTCGCCAGACCTTGCTCCAACGGACTACCATTTTTTTCCTGATTTAGTAAATTTTCTACGTGATAAAAAATGTTCTTTCCAAAACAAAATGCTTTGTCATAGTTTGTCGAATCTAGATCCCCAGAGTTCTATCGTAAAGGCATAAATGAACTTCCGTTTAGATGGCAGATGTATAGATAATGCGGGTAAATATTTTGATGAAACCAATACAGCAATTAGAGATGCAAATATACGTTTTATCTATCTATCTATCTATCTATCTATCAATTAACATACAAAATAGTTTCACTTTTTACCGTACTAATCTGCCTACATTTAATGTTATTGAATTTGATTAAGTAATCGATTTCTATGTTGTGTATGTCTTAATTATGTTTTGTGTAGTTGAAGCCTATGGAGACAGCGCTTTAGATAACGTGGACAACGGGAAGGGATTTAGTGACTTCCCGCTGTCCACGTTGCAGCGTTGGCGGGGGACAGCCAACGTGGACAACGGGAAGGGATTTTTAGACTTCCCGTTGTCCACGTTGACGTGGACAAGACAACGTGGACAACGAGAATAAACCGAAATAAATATGTTAAATCTTAGAAAAAAAACTAGTTTCAATTTTTCAGTACAATTCGGCAATTGTACCCCTAATATGAAGGTACGGAATCCTCTGAACTATTAGTATGCTACCAGTACCTCGATAGGATAGAACCTGTCACATGCACTGTCCGCCTGAGCCACGGCGCGGTGTGATGAACCACTGACCTTACTGCTGATTGATAAACAAATCTATTGACTACACCTGGATCGTGTTAACCGAATGATGAGAATTAATGCCAAGATGCCAGCAGGTATTTAAAAAACACATCACAAGCTTCAGACAGTGCGGTTCTGACCTTACCTACTGCTGATTGAACAAATATTGGCTACACCTGGATTTTGTTAGACGAGATGATGAATGAAGACCCAAATACACACATCAAAAAGTCTAAGCAACATGCAACATGTCACAAATTATTAAATTTTTAAGTCTTTACTCACTCAAGGTGCGTAGGTATGTAAACTTTTTTGTTTTCGATGACATATGTTTTGTTTTTTCATAAAATTGAAACGAATGCGAATTTGTGCGACAACAAAAAAAAGGGAATTTGTTTGAATTTATAATTTTACCTACAATTTAAATAAAGTTAGCGACAAAATTGGATTCTGAGACATTATTTACGTCATGGAGCGTCATCATTTGACACAGATCAAATGCAAAGAGCTGTAGGGATGTTGCAAGCGGGAAGAAATCAATCTCAGGTATCTCGGCATTTTGGTATTCATAAAAGCGTTATTTGTCGTCTTTGGCAGCGCTTCAATAATACAGGAGACCTCGCTGAACAGCATCCAGGCCGTGGAAGGAGTACAACCACTCGGCAAGACCGGTACATACAACTGACTGCAAGACGCCAGCCATCTTAATTAAGACCCATAAAATCAGAACACTCGAAGCTCACTTTCTCATTCACTAAAATGTTCCACGTAACTAACTATAAGAGAACTGTGAATCCTAGATTAAAAAAATAAAATACAAATAATAAATAAAATCAAACTTCTCGTAGCTGCTCGTTGCTCACTTTCCCATTCACTAAAATGTTCTACGTAACTAACTAGAAGAGAAATGTGAATCCTAGATTAAAAAAAATTAAATAAAAATAATAAATAAAATCAAACTTCTCGTAGCTACTCGTTGCTAACTTTCTCATTCATTCAAATGTTGCTTCTCGTAGCAGTTCATAGCTCACTTTCTCATTCACTAAAATGTTCTACGTAACTTCTCGTAGTAGCTCGTAGCTAACTTTCTCATTCATTCAAATGTTGCTTCTCGTAGCAGTTCATAGCTCACTTTCTCATTCACTAAAATGTTCTACGTAACTTCTCGTAGTAGCTCGTAGCTAACTTTCTCATTCATTCAAATGTTGCTTCTCGTAGCAGTTCATAGCTCACTTTCTCATTCACTAAAATGTTCTACGTAACTTCTCGTAGCTGCTCGTTGCTAACTTTCTCATTCATTCAAATGTTGCTTCTCGTAGCAGTTCATAGCTCACTTTCTCATTCACTAAAATGTTCTACGTAACTTCTCGTAGCTGCTCGTTGCTAACTTTCTCATTCATTCAAATGTTGCTTCTCGTAGCAGTTCATAGCTCACTTTCTCATTCACTAAAATGTTCTACGTAACTTCTCGTAGAAGCTCGTAGCTAACTTTCTCATTCATTCAAATGTCGCTTCTCGTAGCAGTTCATAGCTCACTTTCTCATTCACTAAAATGTTCTACGTAACTTCTCGTAGAAGCTCGTAGCTAACTTACTCATTCACTAAAATGTTCTACGTAACTTCTCGAAGCAGCTCGTAGCTAACTTTCTCATTCACTAAAATGTTCTACGTAGCTTCTCGTAGCAGCTCGTAGCTCACTTTCTCATTCAATAAAATGTTCAACGTAAGTACTCGTACCAACTCGTAGCTCACTTTCTCATTCACTAAAATGTTCTCCGTAGCTTCTCGTAGCAACTCCTAGCTCACTTTCTAATTCTCTAAAATGTTCTACGTAGCTTCTCGTAGCAGCTCATAGCTCACTTTCTGATTCTCTAAAATGTTCTATGTAGCTTCTCGTACCAGCTCGTAGCTCACTTTCTCATTCTCTAAAATGTTCTATGTAGCTTCTCGCACCAGCTCGGCGCTCACTTTCTCATTCTCTAAAATGTTCCACGTAACTTCTCGTACCGGCTCATAGCTCACTTTCTCATTCAATAAAATGTTCAACGTAAGTACTCGTACCAGCTCGTAGCTCACTTTCTCATTCTCTAAAATGTTCTACGTAGCTTCTCGTACCAGCTCGTAGCTCACTTTCCAGTCTCTAAAATGTTCCACGTAACTTCTCGTACCGGCTCGTAGCTCACTTTCTCATTCAATCAAATGTTCTACGTAGCTTCTCGTACCAGCTCGTAGCTTACTTTCTCATACTCTAAAATGTTCTACGTAACTTCTCGTACCGGCTCGTAGCTCACTTTCTCATTCAGTCAAATGTTCTACGTAACTTCTCGTAGCAGCACGTGGCTCACTTTGATGATGATGATGATGATGATGATGTAACTCTAGCTGATATTAAGGTTGATGATGATGATGTATACCTAGCTGGTATTATGGATGATGAAGATTATGAAGCTGATGATGATCATGATGATGATGATGTATCTCTAGCTGATATTAAGGTTGATGATGATGATGAAAAAGATGATGATGATGACGATGATGTATTTCTAGCTGATATTAAGGTTGTCGAAGATGTTGATGATGATGATAATGATGATGTATCTCTAGCAGTAATTATGGTTGATGTTGAAGATGATGATGATGATGATGATGATGTATCTCAAGCTGATATTTAGCTTGATGATTATGATGATGATGATGATGATGATGTATCTCTAGCTGATATTATATTTGATGATGATGATGAAGATGATGATGATGATGATGACGATGATGTATATCTAGCTGATATTAAGGTTGATGAAGATGATGATGATGATGATGTATCTCTAGCAGTAATTATGGTTGATGTTGAAGATGATGATGATGACGATGATGTATTTCTAGCTGATATTAAGGTTGTTGAAGATGTTGATGATGATGATAATGATGATGTATCTCTAGCAGTAATTATGGTTGATGTTGAAGATGATGATGAAGATGATGATGATGATGATGATGATGATGATGATGATGATATAAATCTAGCTGATATTAAGGTTGATGAAGATGATGATGATGATGATGTATCTCTAGCAGTAATTTTGGTTGATGTTGAAGATGATGATGATGACGATGATGTATTTCTAGCTGATATTAAGGTTGTTGAAGATATTGATGTTGATGATAATGATTATGTATATCTAGAAGTAATTATGGTTGATGTTGAAGATGATGATTATGATGATGATGATGTATCTCTAGCTGATATTATATTTGATGATGATGATGAAGATGATGATGATGACGATGATGTTTATCTAGCTGATATTAAGGTTGATGAAGATGCTGATGATGATGATGTATCTCAAGCTAATATTAAGCTTGATGATGATGATGATTATGATGAAATATCTCTAGCTGATAATAAGGTTGATGATGATGATGATGATGATGATGATGATGATGATGTAACTCTAGCTGATATTACGGTTGATCTTGATGATGATGATGATGATGATGATAAGTTATCTCTAGCTGCTATTATGGGGCCTATAAGGCCCTTGTGATCTTATATCATTGATGTGTACAGTTGAACTTGAAATTCATTATTTTAATGAAAACAATAGTCTCGTCCAAAATTATCATAATTTATGATAAACTATTTAGCACACATGTGGTTCTGCGGTTTAATATGATTACGTACGTACTTACTTACGTACGCACATCCAGACCAGATCTGACCATACATTAGCAACGATACTGGCTTCAAAACTCACAACACAACAATGTTTAGTAGTAGTAGAGCTTCTTTGTGAAAGAGTTCGTCCGGGGAAGTACCTATTTCCTATTTTTTACCTATTTCTGCCGCAAAGCAGTAGCGCTCGCATTGCTGTGTTTCAGTTTGAAGGGTACGGGTGCCGGTGAAATTACGGGTAAATGAGACTTTTCATCTTTATGTCTCAGGGTGGCGGGCGCGGAGCAACGCCACATAGAGTGCGTCCTAGGTGGGCGTGACCTGTGAGGTAATGCACTGTTCATAGGCAGAGGGTACCACTTAACATCAGGTGGGCCATCTGCTTGACCCGTCATTCCAAGTTAGTATAAAAAAAAGTTTTACTGGAACGGATACAAATCAGCAATCAACGGGTAACACATTCATTGAATTTGTTAGTCGGTTGAGTCGATACAAGAAATCGTATGCAGCTTATCGCGAATGATCTCATCCAAGGAAGTGACCTTCATCATTGAAGAAATGCTGACGTCAGCGGTCAGCCTTTCTTGATAAAATATCTGGTGATTTATATGCGGTATGTCACACGCAGCTCTCATCTACATGATACAGTAATTGGTAATGAGTTGATCTTAGACTTGTTTTTTTTTTCTCTGTATACTACCAAGGTAGCAAACCAGCTTACGGCCCACCTGTTGGTAAGCGGTTACCGTAGCCTATGAACGCCTGCAATACCAGAGGCATCAAACGCGCGTTGACGACCCTTTAAAAATTTCCAAACACCCCTTTTGAAGAACCCCATACTGTAGTCGCTCGGGAAAACCTCAGCAAGGAGATCATTCCACAACCAAGTCATCCATCTCAGAGTCATCATCATTCATCAGTCGTCACCAGATCATTTTGCAAGTAATGCAAAGTAGATGTTTAGAGAACAGATAAGGAGTGGAATACACTACCGTCGTCTGTCTTTCCTGAAAACTATAATCTGGGTCTCTTAAAGTCAAGAGTGAATAGCTGCCTTCTAGATCTTTGTGCTTCATCTTCGGCCACATCGTCACTTACCAACAGGTGAGATCGTGGCCAAACAAAGGTCTATCAACGTAAAAAAAAAAAAAAAACATGTTAAGTAATGTTATTGTTAAAGAACTCTCTTTTCCGTACTCTCGAACTTTATAGGCGGTCCATTATGCGTGAGAGTTGTCTGACTAGGAAGTTAGCCTAACTCCGTCCAGAAGCACAGAAGTTTCCTGGGGTCTTCGCAAGCTTGGTGGAGTGACATCGGGTTGTTGGAGATTTGTTTTCGTTGAGCTGCTACTCCCACACATTCCAGGACTACGTGGGCAGCCGATTCTTCTTCGGTCAGACACCCTCTACAGAGTGCGCTGTCTGTGGCTCCAATGTAGAGAACAGAATAAATATATTACCTTATAGAGTCAGTCGTGGGAAGCAATGGCGGTGATGAGCTCACCACTTGTCACATCTGTATTCTACGATGGTGCAATCCACTGTGAAAAGAGGCCATGCCTACCCCTATTCGGGGAAAAGGCGTGTTTATATGTATAACGATAGAGGAATAAAGGAATGTAGGTACACGAATTTGCAGTGTCAGGGTTTTTTAGTAGAAGTTGTAATAAAATAAAAAAAGCGGCCAAGTGCAAGTCGGACTCGCCCATGAAGGGTTCCGTAGCAGCAAGTAACATAATATAAAAGTTCTTGGATGGATTACGATTAATGACGTATTAAAAAAAAACTACTTACTTGATCTCGTTCAAACCAATTTTGAGTGAAAGTTTACATGGTAATGTACATTATATATTTTTTTTAGTTTTATCATTCTCTTATTTTAGAAGTTATGGGGGGGGGGGACACTTTTTACCACTTTGGAAGTGTCTCTCGTGCAAACTATTCAGTTTAGAAAAAAATGATATTAGAAAGCGCAATATCATTTTTGAAGACCTATCCATAAATACCCCACACGTATGGGTTTGATGTTTTTTTTATTTTAGTTTCAGTTCTAAGTATGGGGACCCCAAAAATAATTGTTTTTTTTTTCAATTTTTGTGTAAAAATCTTAATGCTGTTCACAGAATACATCTACCTACCAAGTTTCAATAGTCTAGCTCAACATTTTTTTTCATCAAACTCACGTGTTTTGTGTCATGGATAGGTCTTCAAAAATGATATTGAGGTTTCAAATATTTTTTTTTCTAAACTGAATGGTTTACGCGAGAGACACTTCTAAAGTGGTAAAATGTGTGTCGTCGACCCCCCCCCCCCCCCCCCCCCCCCCCCCCCCCCCCCCAGTAACTTATAAAATAAGCGAAAGAAAAAACAAAAAAAAAAAACATGATGTACCATATACACTTCCACCGAAAATTGGTTTGAACGAGATCTAGTAAGTCGTTTTTTTTTAAATACGTCATAAATCGTAAACCATCCCAGAACTTTTATATTATGTTACTTGCTGCTACTGAACCCTTCATGGGTGAGTCCGACTCGCACTTGGCCGCTTTTTTTATGTTTTGGCTCGACAAACTGGCATACGGCCCGCCAGATGGTAAGCGGTTACCGTCACCTATTAACATAGATAGATAGATAGATAAATCTTTATAATACTCACCTTCAAATAATAAAATAACAACATACTAGATAGATAAGTTAACAATAGTTAATAGTTAACAACATAGATCAGTTGATTTGAATAAACAAATTGGGATTTGTCATAAACACCACGCTTGGCAGACGGACTGATGATCGCAGTATTGATGTTGAGTACTCAAGTGGATGCTGCCGCCCTTCCAATGGTGACTGCGCCAACACTAGGCAGAAATCTTCATTACAAAAAAAACGCTTCGTGCCGCCCGAAAAAGCAGTTTTTATTGAATATCTCGTAAAATATAGATAATTTTACAAAACTCTTACAGTAAACACTCGGCTTTGTTGTATTGATTTTATTTATCTAATTGTTACCCAATAATATGCACCATTTTAATAAACAATCGAATCTAGGTAATTTTTTGTTTATTCTTGATCGAGAAAATATGGTCCTATCATGTTTCTGGTACAGTGATCCCTCGTAATTATAATATAGTATCCATGCATATTTATAATTTAAATATTGTACTTGATTTAGTCAGCTAAAAATCAAATCTAATATTAAATTTAAATGTAACCCGAAAATTTCGTTCCAGCGGGACTCGAACCCGCAACCTCGTCTGTGATCGGCGATGCCTTTACCAATTCGGCAATAGAACGAGCTATGACGCTGAAGTGTGGTTTACACTTGAAAAATAATAAACTAGTAATCTAATATTGGTAATTTTGCGTTATACCCGACCTTAACGCATATAGAATTCACACATACGAGCAGTGGCGTAACAATAGGGTGGCAGGGCTAGCAAAATGCCACGGGCCCCCGACCCACGAGGGCCCCGGCCAAGAGGCCGCGAGCACAAAAACTTTTTTTTACATTGTACCTGAGTATTTTATTTTATTTGAAAAGTATATTTTTATAAGTTCTGCTTAAAATCCAAAGTGAGACAACAATTTTTTTTAAATTTTCGAATTTGCCTCGGTCTCACAACTTTATTTTTAAAAAAAAACGAACTTGCCACGGGCCCCAGATGGTATAGTTACGCCACTGCATACGAGTACACTGTGATAGAATACAGTAGGTACTCTTATTTGGTACTGTAGTGTATGAAGGTGCAATGCCTAAATTATAATGTTAGTCTGTGGCATACAGAAGCCAACAGATCTACGCCTGTTTCTATGTAGACGGTAGGAAAGACAACAGACATAGTCTATGGTAAGCAGCCAGTCGGTGAGGGCTCGGATACCAGGATAATATTCGGTGTTGTGGTGAGATTGAGGATCTGATAAAGCCGCTACTAAAGGAACCAGAAGTACTGAGGATCTGATAAAGCCGCTACTAAAGGAACCAGAAGTACTTACATCGTGGTGTACAATGACGCTACAGGTACCCTTTGGATACGGTAGTTCCGTACTAGTACTACTAACCAAGTGACACAATAGAGCTGTGTATGTACTTACTTAGGTAACACCTACTTTAATTTACGTTAAGGTTGAACTATGTAAATAAGGATATTTAAAACATAAATAAACCTAATGTCATAAACAAATCGCATTTCATTATTCTCGAGCAATGTGTTACTATCATAGAATCTTTTTTTTATATTTTTATTTGTCTTCAGAGTAGAAAATTCATTTACGAATAAACCGGTCCGGGAAGGACCGGAATTATGTCGGACTCACCGCCCTGAAAAGGGCAGAATACCTGGCTAAAAATACTCCGGTGTTCCTCTCGCGCCATGTTTGCCAGACCACGGGAACAAAATCCTTCCGCGATCCGACTGGCGATATTAGTATTATCATAGGACCTAACTACCTATAAGTAAACACATGTAGGTATTTATTTATATTTATTTATAGGTCGTCTGGTCGAAGCGACGCGTGACCCGAGTGCTGGCTCTTATCTGGCTCAACGCATTACTATTGCCATTCAGCGTGGCAATGCAGCCAGCATCTTAGGGACGCTTCCGTCTGGTAGTGATTTGGATCAGTTGAGCTACATTATACAGGGTGGAATTTTGTAATGCCACCTGAAGGGAATGTACTCTTAATACTGTAGATAGAAAATTTTACTCAAAGAAAACATCCTTTATTTTCAAAAAGTTAGAAAACTGCATTCAAAGATTTTCTAAAATTCGCTTGCCACACCCGGGAATTGAACCGACTAAAATCTGTAAAAATTACACCATGTACTTTTATTGCAACGATCGTTAGGGTCAATTACAAGGATGAAATCTCTCTAGATAGAGTAGATGTATTCTGTGAACCGCATTAAGATTTTCACACAAAAATAGAAAACAATAAATTTTTGGGGTTCCCCATACTTAGAACTAAAACTCGTTTTTTTTTTTTTTTCATTAAACTCACGTGTTTTGTGTCATGGATAGGTCTTCAAAAATGATATTGAGGTTTCAAATATATTTTTTTCTAAACTGAATGGTTTACGCGAGAGACACTTCCAAAGTGGTAAAATGTGTGTCGTCGACCCCCCTCCCCCCCGTAACTTATAAAATAAGCGAAAGAAAAAACAAAAAAAAAACATGATGTACATTACCATATAAACTTCCACCGAAGATTGGTTTGAACAAGATCTAGTAAGTCGTTTTTTTTAAATACGTCATAAATCGTAAACCATCCCAGAACTTTTATATTATGTTACTTGCTGCTACTGAACCCTTCATGGGTGAGTCCGACTCGCACTTGGCCGCTTTTTTTATGTTTTGGCTCGACAAACTGGCATACGGCCCGCCAGATGGTAAGCGGTTACCGTCACCTATTAACATAGATAGATAGATAGATAAATCTTTATAATACTCACCTTCAAATAATAAAATAACAACATACTAGATAGATAAGTTAACAATAGTTAATAGTTAACAACATAGATCAGTTGATTTGAATAAACAAATTGGGATTTGTCATAAACACCACGCTTGGCAGACGGACTGATGATCGCAGTATTGATGTTGAGTACTCAAGTGGATGCTGCCGCCCTTCCAATGGTGACTGCGCCAACACTAGGCAGAAATCTTCATTACAAAAAAAACGCTTCGTGCCGCCCGAAAAAGCAGTTTTTATTGAATATCTCGTAAAATATAGATAATTTTACAAAACTCTTACAGTAAACACTCGGCTTTGTTGTATTGATTTTATTTATCTAATTGTTACCCAATAATATGCACCATTTTAATAAACAATCGAATCTAGGTAATTTTTTGTTTATTCTTGATCGAGAAAATATGGTCCTATCATGTTTCTGGTACAGTGATCCCTCGTAATTATAATATAGTATCCATGCATATTTATAATTTAAATATTGTACTTGATTTAGTCAGCTAAAAATCAAATCTAATATTAAATTTAAATGTAACCCGAAAATTTCGTTCCAGCGGGACTCGAACCCGCAACCTCGTCTGTGATCGGCGATGCCTTTACCAATTCGGCAATAGAACGAGCTATGACGCTGATGTGTGGTTTACACTTGAAAAATAATAAACTAGTAATCTAATATTGGTAATTTTGCGTTATACCCGACCTTAACGCATATAGAATTCACACATACGAGCAGTGGCGTAACAATAGGGTGGCAGGGCTAGCAAAATGCCACGGGCCCCCGACCCACGAGGGCCCCGGCCAAGAGGCCGCGAGCACAAAAACTTTTTTTTTACATTGTACCTGAGTATTTTATTTTATTTGAAAAGTATATTTTTATAAGTTCTGCTTAAAATCCAAAGTGAGACAACAATTTTTTTTAAATTTTCGAATTTGCCTCGGTCTCACAACTTTATTTTTAAAAAAAAACGAACTTGCCACGGGCCCCAGATGGTATAGTTACGCCACTGCATACGAGTACACTGTGATAGAATACAGTAGGTACTCTTATTTGGTACTGTAGTGTATGAAGGTGCAATGCCTAAATTATAATGTTAGTCTGTGGCATACAGAAGCCAACAGATCTACGCCTGTTTCTATGTAGACGGTAGGAAAGACAACAGACATAGTCTATGGTAAGCAGCCAGTCGGTGAGGGCTCGGATACCAGGATAATATTCGGTGTTGTGGTGAGATTGAGGATCTGATAAAGCCGCTACTAAAGGAACCAGAAGTACTGAGGATCTGATAAAGCCGCTACTAAAGGAACCAGAAGTACTTACATCGTGGTGTACAATGACGCTACAGGTACCCTTTGGATACGGTAGTTCCGTACTAGTACTACTAACCAAGTGACACAATAGAGCTGTGTATGTACTTACTTAGGTAACACCTACTTTAATTTACGTTAAGGTTGAACTATGTAAATAAGGATATTTAAAACATAAATAAACCTAATGTCATAAACAAATCGCATTTCATTATTCTCGAGCAATGTGTTACTATCATAGAATCTTTTTTTTATATTTTTATTTGTCTTCAGAGTAGAAAATTCATTTACGAATAAACCGGTCCGGGAAGGACCGGAATTATGTCGGACTCACCGCCCTGAAAAGGGCAGAATACCTGGCTAAAAATACTCCGGTGTTCCTCTCGCGCCATGTTTGCCAGACCACGGGAACAAAATCCTTCCGCGATCCGACTGGCGATATTAGTACTATCATAGGACCTAACTACCTATAAGTAAACACATGTAGGTATTTATTTATATTTATTTATAGGTCGTCTGGTCGAAGCGACGCGTGACCCGAGTGCTGGCTCTTATCTGGCTCAACGCATTACTATTGCCATTCAGCGTGGCAATGCAGCCAGCATCTTAGGGACGCTTCCGTCTGGTAGTGATTTGGATCAGTTGAGCTACATTATACAGGGTGGAATTTTGTAATGCCACCTGAAGGGAATGTACTCTTAATACTGTAGATAGAAAATTTTACTCAAAGAAAACATCCTTTATTTTCAAAAAGTTAGAAAACTGCATTCAAAGATTTTCTAAAATTCGCTTGCCACACCCGGGAATTGAACCGACTAAAATCTGTAAAAATTACACCATGTACTTTTATTGCAACGATCGTTAGGGTCAATTACAAGGATGAAATCTCTCTAATAAACTTGTTAAATTTAATGAAAGGAAAACCATGAAATCTTGCCTTATAAATTCAATGGATCAAGTTAAAGCTTTTTTACTCATAGATCCATGTGTTTACTTACCTTGTTTAGTAATAAATAATTATCATTGACGTCATTTATCCATTAAAATTACGAATTACTAGGTATTTAGATAAGACGATTGAAATTTGCACGTGTTTGTTATGCAGACTCCTCCTTAGATGCGACATAACTGCGTGTATGAAGTAGTTTAAATATGGAATGATACTTTTGAAAAAAGATTGGTATTTCTTATTCACATTTGATTTGATCTGTTTTTTTTAACCCCCGACGAAAAACGAAGGGGTAATATAAGTTTGACGTGTCTGTGTGTGTGTGTGTGTGTGTGTCTGTCTGTCCCATCGTAGCTCCCGAATGGATGAACCGATTTCGTTTTTTTTTCTGTTTGAAAGGTGTATTTGTCGGGATTGTTCTTAGCTTTGTTTGGTCAAAATCGGTTTAGCTGTTGGGGGTTTTTTTAATTTTTACAAAATTAATTACTTGTTTTACAAATCATTTCATAGTTATCTCACGGTAAAAATGGCTTATTAAGATCAATTTGATTTAATAGAAGCTTATTTTTTAAATAACAAACATATTAATCTAGCTCTGTGGTAGTATGGAGAGAGATATCGAGACCGACAGGCACCAACTCGGTTCGTATTGAAAAGAATGGTAGAAAATTTAAATAATACTGGTAGTTTTAAAAAGCGACGGCAAACTCTTCAGCAGACCTCTTATCTTCATGGTTTTCCTTTCATTTAATTTGTCAAGTTTGTTAGAGAGATTTCATCCTTCTAATTGACTCTAACGATCGATGCAATAAAAGTACAGGGTGTAACTTTTACAGATTTTAGTCGGTTCGATTACCGGGTGTGGCAAGCTAATTTTCGAAAATATTTGAAGGCAGTTTTCATTCTTTTTAAATGTAAAGGAATGTTTTCTTTTTGTAAAAATTTCTATATACAGTATTAAAAGTACTTTCCCTTTGGGTGGCATTAAAAGAAAGAAAGAAAGAAAGAAAGAAACGTTTTTATGACTATACAAACACACACCAAGAAAAAAGCAAACAAGATATGAACTATATAAAAACTAAAACAAAAACAAATAACACAGATATAATAAAGGTAATACAAAATTCCACCCTGTATATAGAGCTATCGTTAGCAGCGGTCTTCAGGTAGCACAATTGTATCATACGTTTTTTTTGTACTTACCTTATATTATTGTTTCTGTAAATAAATGTATATATTTTTTATTTACAGAAAGATAATAACAGTTGAACTATCTGAAGACTGTTGAAAACGATCTAAAGGTAGCTCAACTGATAAGACCGCTCATTGTGCATTTCTGTTATTTTTTGTTAGTTATGTTTTGTATTTTGACGCCCTCTGTGGCGCGGCGGGCGAATGTTCGCCTGCGTCGCAGGAGGTTGCGGGTTCGATTACCGCCTCGGAACAAATATTTCTACGACCTGCAGATATTTGTTCAGGATGTTCTGGGTATTTTGTATGTATAATAAAAAATATCTATCTATGTAATATATTGTATTAAGTATATCAGTTCCCTAGTACCCATAACACAAGCTCTGCTTAGCTTGGGGCTAGATAATGTTGTGTGAACTGTCCAGCATTATTTATTTTATTTATTTATTTATTTTATTTCTGTGTGTTAGTTGAGTACAATAAAGAGTTAATCTATCTATCTGATCCAAAGCCTGATGAATCACTTATAAGTTATTCATAAAAGTCTACATATGTAAGTCAGTGTGATTTGGAGATAACGTAATAATAATATTAACGAGTTTTAAAATAAATCTGTGTACACATACACATAATCTGTGTACACATACACATAATTATGTGTGTACATATGATTGTACTGTGTGTTATAATTGAATGTAGGAATAGATTGTCCTTGTCAGCGACGGTTTAATAACTATAACAACCTAAAAATATTAAGGTGGTTGCTTTTTCATACGTATTTGCACAATTATGGGCGAACAGAGTATAATATTACACTGAAATGACTGTTGTTGGCTTTTATATCAGTAACTATTTGCGGCAAATCATATTTGGTTGAATAAAACAGTGGACCAATAGCGAAAATAATATCAAAATGGCTTGTATGGACTAAAATGTCGATGTTATTTTCGCTATTAATCCAGTGTTTTATTCAAACAAATATGATTTGCCGCAAATAAGTACCAATATAAAAGCCAACAACAGTAATTTTCGTGTAAAACTATACTCTGTTCGCCCATATTTGTGTAAATAAGTTTGTATGAAAAAGCAACCACCTTAAGTAGGTAAGTATTGCTTATTTTGTGAGGTAAGTTATGTAGTTTTTCTACATGTGGCATACATAATGGAGCATATAGAAAAGAGCCTTGGAATATTTGAGTCATTCTTACTTTTTTATTCAAATTTGAACTGTAGGATATCTATTTTTAATTCTAGATACTTTGTTCGCTCATAGCAATTTTTTAGCATTACAGGCAAACAAAGAAGTAATATTTTAAAAGCCTTGCGTTGCGGTTGGAGAGGTTTAATTGGACCGCGATAATGTTGCAAAAGTCCTCCACACAGTCTAAATATGATCACACCATATTATATCCCAGTGTGTATGTGTGCGTGTGTTACTTCTTCACACAAAAACGGCTCGACGGATTTGGATGAAATTTGAAATGGAGATAGCTTGACTCCCGGAATAACACATAGGCATTTTATCCCGATATTCCCACGGGATCGAGACCTATGAACACCGTGGGGCGCAGCAGCAATGCGAAGACTTATCCAATGTACCAGGCGACCAGCAGAATGCAGGAGTAATCTGTTAACCGAATATCTAGAATACCGGTGAAATGGGGGCGACCGCTATCCGGTATTTTCACCGTCACCTCCTGCAGTCTGCTGCAAATCTATATACCTATACTAATAGGTAATAAGTTTCTTGAGAAATAGTAGATTGTTAACCGAGGGTCGAAAGAATCAATTCCCGAGGTATTTAGACGCCCGAGCGCAGCGAGGGCGGCTATAGTCCGAGTAGGAATTGATTCATACCCGTGTTAAACACTCTACTTTTCATTTCGAATATGAGGAAAATAAAACTAGTTGTTTATCTAAACTATTTATTGATAATATATAATAATATTAGTAGTATCTATTTAAAATTAATTGGCAAATTAGGACAATTGTGTCAACACCCTCGGTTAACAATCTACTATTCTTTTAAGATTTCTGGCAAAAGATTTTCAATAATACAATTTGCCTCGTCTTTAATTGAATCTGGTGTCAACATTTCAGAATCGCTTGAACTCATTTTTAATATTCAAATCTTAGCATAAAAGATTATTCCCTATTTTTTTTTTAATTCCGGCACAGATACATAACAGATTAGTATCCCGCCAATTTATGTCGTCTTTTTAAATTTTTAATATGGAACTCACCGCGTAATTGTTGCGGCTTATTCCGCTCAAAGAAGTTTGCGCTAAGTTCACACTGGCTATTTAGAAAGTCACATGGCCGCAGCATTTTTTTTAATTAGTTTTTTTTTTACATAAAACTCTTCACAGCTGACAGCTGTTCTATTTTTAAAGTTCATTCCGGCCCTTAGGTGGGAAGTACTTTGTATGACTATTTCAATACAAGCTTTTACAAAATTAGTGATCGTAACCGTGTGCTGATCAAAATGTGCCTAAACACGGTCAGTCTATTATTATCCCTCGAGGAGTTCCATTGTCCACCTTCCGTCTCCATCATCAGATCAGCTCGCTGTTACCATAATATTGCATTGTCATCGGAACTTGACAGCCTTGATAACAGCTTTAAAATTTAGTTGAAAGATTCCACCCGGACATACATAAAAAAGCGGCCAAGTGCGTGTCGGACTCGCCCATGAAGGGTTCCGTAGCAGCAAGTAACATAATATAAAAGTTCTTGGATGGATTACGATTAATGACGTATTAAAAAAAAACTACTTACTAGATCTCGTTCAAACCAATTTTGAGTGAAATTTTACATGGTAATGTACATTATATATTTTTTTTAGTTTTATCATTCTCTTATTTTAGAAGTTATGGGGGGGGGGGACACACTTTTTACCACTTTGGAAGTGTCTCTCGCGCAAACTATTCAGTTTAGAAAAAAATGATATTAGAAACCTCAACATCATTTTTGAAGACCTATCCATAGATACCCCACAAGTATAGGATTGAAGAAAAAAAAAATTGCGTGTCAGTTCTAAGTATGGGGAACCCCAAAAATAATTGTTTTTTTTTTTATTTTTGTGTAAAAATCTTAATGCGGTTCAGAGAATACATCTACCTACCAAGTTTCAACAGTATAGCTCTTATAGTTTCGGAAAAAAAAGGCTGTGACATACACGGACAGACAGACAGACAGACAGACATGACGAATCCATAAGGGTTCCTTGTCTTTGACTACGGAACCCTAAAAAGTTAACCCCTATTTCTCCTGGTCACGCTATAACTCGAAAATGGTTGGACCGGTTTCACAAATTTTTTTTTTTTTGTGTTTGTTATTGTCAGGAGTATGTTCTTAGGAAATAAAATTTCAAATAAACCCTTTAGGTGGCGCTGCATTCGGGTCACCGGAACCACGCGAACGAAGTCGCGAGCGGGCCGCAAGTATAAATAAATAAATAAATAAATAATGCTGGACAGTTCACACAACATTATCTAGCCCCAAGCTAAGCAGATCTTGTGTTATGGGTACTAGATAACTGATATACTTAATACAATATACATTACATAGATAGATATTTTTTATTATACTCACATAGAAAATAACCAAAAAACCATGAACAAATATCTGCAGATTGCACAAATATTTGTTCCAAGGCAGGAATCGAACCCGCAACCTCCTGCGTCGCAGGCAAATCTTCGCCCGCGGCGCCACAGAGGTTGTCAAGTGCGAAATAAAAACTATGGAAGGAAATACATAACCTTGAAACTCGTAGGTACATACTGTGCTCATACGTAAGTACCTGCTGTGCTATTTCTGCCACAAAGCAGTAGTGCTCGCGTAGCAGTGTTCCGGTTTGAAGGGTTTGGTTGCTGCTGAAATTACAGGCAAATGAGACTTTCATATTTATGTCTCAGGGTGGCATGCGCAGTGCAATGCCACATACGGTGCGTCCTAGGTAGGCTTGACCTATGTGGTAATACACTGTTCATTGGCAGAGGATACCGCTTAACATCAGGTGGGCCATCTGCTTGATCAGTCATTACCAAGTTGTATATTCTAAGGCGTGGCTGAGCCCTCGAACTTTTCTCTTACACTAGACTAAATGTTATTTGTATACTTACAACCTTTATTTATTAGTATAGTGTAAAGAATAAATGCCCTTTTATTTTTATTTTATTTTGTTTTTAATAACAAAAAACTTGTAAGGTTAGGTAGGTACCTTCTGGCATCAATAAAGCCTAGGCACTATTGGCAAGGTTATCGAAGTAGGTATTTTACTACATTTCTTTACAGCCAGGTAAAATTGTAATAATATCGCGAAAACCATGCAGGTAAATGGATCTATTGGCCAGTGACACGTGAACGGTAACGGTGAAGAGTGGAGGCTGCGTGAAGGCTCATCGTAAAATGGTTAGCGAACACGTAAACTACAGCGCCGTGGGATGTGCGCATACCGCCGATAGAAGTCGCAAACGCTGCTTCACTCTTGCCGTTTCAAATTGTAGCTAATTTATTTTTATTTGTGAGTGTTTTTTTAGTGCTTTGTGTTACTTGTTCACGTGTTTGGAATATTTTTGGATTGAGTTAACGGTAAGTAGGTTATATAGGTATATATTTTTGTATAATATCCATGTGGCTAGAAGAATAGAAGTAGGTACCTACCTGTTAAAATTGTTGGTACTACCTCCACACGCTACCTACCTGTAAATGAATTAATTTCGTCATTCCTGACTACCATGTGTGGCGCGGAGGGCGAAGGTTCGCCTGCGACGCTTCTGTTGCGGGTTCTATTCCCGCCTCGGAACAAATATTAGCACGATCTGCGGATAATGTTCAGGGTGTATACCCAATACGAGTATTCTATGCATAATAAAAATAAAAATAAAGCATATCAGTTATCTAGTACCCATAACACAAGCTCGGCTTAGCTTGGGGCTAGATAATGTTGTGTGAACTGTCCAGCATTATTTATTTATTCATTCTTTGGACGATAGAATAGGTAAGTCCTACCCACATAGACAATTAAAAATCATTAGCACACATCGAAAGTACATTATTGTTCTTCTGTGGTGTGTCCGGCCTAAGTATAGACTCTCCACATAGACGGGTATCTCCTCCCGTGGATGCCGTAAAAGCCGTCTAAGAGATTACACCAGGGGATGGGCAGCGTCCACATGAATACTGCGATCACCGATCCACCTCCAGCGTGGTGATTAGGGCAAATCCCCCCTCGCTTTCTGGGAGGAGGCCTCGTCCAGCAGTGGTCGAGTAAAGGCTGCTGATGATGAAGAAAGAACAACTTTCCAATTCCGAGTGATTGAATGTGTAGTGTATGTGCCTAAATCATAATGTGACTCTGTGGCATTCTGTGGCTGACAGATTGCCTGTTTCCATATGTAGACGGTAGAAAGGACAACAAGACGTTAGTCTATGGTAGGCAGCCAGTCGGTGATGGCTCCGATACCAAGATAACAGTCGGTGATGTGCTGAGATTGAGGATCTGTCGAAGCCGCTACTAAGGAACCAGGAATACTTACATTGTGGTGTACGGTACGACACTTCAGAATGTATTAGTGAATTATATTATCTCATCAACCTCATGATTAATTAGGTACTTTTTATGTTAATCAAAGTCACAGTCAAAGTATTTTATTCATTGAAGTCACAAGGATTATTTTAAATCGTCTAATAAAATAAATTTACTCAGCTGTTCCAACGCAACCAGACCTAGAAGAATCAGGCAACAAACACGGCTCGGCTTTATTTGATGATCCTTCTTACTACTAGGTGGGGAGCGCCTGTGTGGTGCCTCGAGAACAAGTGGAAGCTGATTCAAAGAAAAAAGGAAAACCAACTTTAAAAGCCTTATAGGTAGGCAGTCAAAAGTAAGATGCTAGAGAAAATTAGCAAAAGTTCATAAGATAGCACACGCCACGCTTGATATACTCATAAATAACACATCTATAATAAATTGTATTTAGGTACAGACATTGCAAATTGACAAATTAGCTGTCAAGGGGCAGAACGACATCAGGCCACGCGGCTTTATCATTAACATAGACATGTAGAGTGTTATGTAGGATTTAAATCTTCGAATCGAAAGTTTAGAAGCACTTAACTTACTACACTAATCTCTAGGTAGACCAGTGGTTTTGACAGTTTATTATAAAATTGTATGGTTTCCAATTCACACTGACATGGAAATCTTAAATAACCCATCCTAGTTTGATGCACCAAAATCCAAATCATATTTTTTATTTTTAACTGAGTTAATGAAGTACGAAATACCTATGCGTGGATACTAGATTACAATTCCTAGAGATCACTGTACCGAATATATGATACGTAGGGCAATATTTTCGTGATAGAAAAAACACAGTTACCTCTAACTTTTCGCTAGATTCGTTTATTTCTCAATAGGGTACTTGTACTATTATTTATTCTGTGATATAGTGCAGATTATTGGATCAAAAGTTTATAAATAAAAACAATAGGTACCTAGGTAGGTACATGTTACTGTGAAGTTTTTTTTTTTTTTTTTTTTTTTTTTTTATACTACTAGAATGACGGAATAAGCAAATAGCCCACCTGATGTTAAGCGGTAACCTCTGCCTATGAACAGTGCATTACCTCATAGGTCACGTCCACCTAGGACGCGCCCTATGTGGCATTGCACTGCGCCCGCCACCCTGAGACATAAAGATGAATAGTCTCATGTGCCTGTAATTTCCCCGGCACCCTTACCCTTCAAACCGGAACACAGCAATGCGAGCACTACTGCTTTGCGGCAGAAATAGGTATGGTGGTAGTACTTCCCCGGACGAACTCTTTCACAAAAAAGCTCTACTACTACTAAAAATTATACCTATTGTACGAGATATTCACTTAAAATTGCAGTTAGTTTTTGTTTTTCTACGATTTTTTTTTTTAATTTGACAAACCACAGGTCTAGTTCTCTAGATTAGTCTACAAAATTGTGTTGACTTGAATTAACTTATATATCCAACTTCGGTTATCGGGCTCTTTACAGACGATATCGAAACGACACGATATCGTGGCAGTTATTCTAAGATCGTGGCGATATCGTTGATAGGTGTGAAAGCAGTAGTAGGTAGTTATGAGCTGTGTGCCCATACCATACCTATTGCCGACGATATCGTGTCGTGTCGTTGTCGTTCAATGTGAAAGCGCCCTTCAGTCAACTTTTGCGACAAACGTAAAATCGAAATAAGTATGTAATTACTAAGCTATATAGGTAATTACAGGAATTTACTTTTTGTAACTTTGTAAAATATTCAATACTTAATTATTTTATAAAAACGGGAAATTTTCACGTACCGTTAAATCGATGTAAGCACCGACATTGTTTCGACCCGGAGAAGGCGGGTGGAGTGCGTCGCGTTCACTCACCTTGAGAAAGGCTCTCGAACGGGTCGAAACAATGTCGGTGCTTACATCGATTTAACGGTACGTGAAAATTTGCCGTTTTTATAAAATAATTGATATGATTCACGAAAGTTTTTATATTCAATACTTATTGTAAAAATGAGCTGGCTGATGTGATCTGGCATAGTTATCAGCTGCGCGTGCGCGTATGCTTTGGACACGCGATAACATTAGGCACAGCACCGACCGGCATAGCAACCTATCAGCAAAAAAATCAATAACGTTCGTCAATCAAAATTCATAAGTATTTCGTGAAAAATATATGTTTCAATACAATTTAAGCTTTTATAAAATTAGTGATCGCTACCGTGTGCTGATCAAAATGACCCTAAACACGGCCAGTCTACTATTATCCATCGAGGAGTTCCGTTGTCCACCTTCCGTCTCCATCATCAGATCAGCTCGCTGTCACCATCATATTGTATTGTCATCGGAACTTGACAGTTATGCAAAATTTATTAGCTCAATTGGTTGAGGATAACTGCTTTAAAACTCAGTTGCATGATTCCACCCGGATTCCACTCAGATAAACATACCTACTTACATACATTACAAGCTTATAGATTAGTAGAAAGGATAGGTACCACGTAGCAACACTGATCGTTTTTTTTTTTTTTGTCAGATTTCCGCCATTTTTTTATTTTTTTCATTTATTGTGATTCCTTCGTCGAAATAGATGACGCAAACCAGTTTACGAGCATAGAAATGACTAATTATAAATAAAATACACCCACACATGCGTCCTTTTGAACCACGCATAATATAGGGTTCCGAAGTTTAGTGAAGTTAAAACTAGATGTCACCACTAGTGGAATAAACGCGCTATCGGTGGCATTCCTTGTTGGACAACTCTCTGTACCGGGACACACCCCTTGGGATTTGTTATTTTATTATTTGCACAGGGTTCATGCCCAAACACATTAAATAACACATTATAGAAACAAATAAACAAACTCGCATAATCTGTAAAAACCCCTGCCACTGAATATTATGAAAAAAACGCAAAGAAACCGTCACTCCGGTAGTTTAGTATTACTCTTTGGTAGATTAGGTTTCAACTCTGGTATTAATAAGCCAGAAGGCTGTCTGTCGGCCTGTCTGGATTCTGTCGTACCATACCATACTAGAGATTAGGTAGGTAGGTAGATTAGGTAACATTTCTGGTAGATTAAGTAAGAACTCTGGTAGATTAGGTAACAACTCCGGTAGTTTGGATAGCAACTCTTTGGTAGATCAGGTAACATTTCTGGTAGATTAGGTAACAACTCTGGTAGATTAAGTAACAGTCTTTGTTAGATTAGGTAGGAAGGTACTAATAAACGGGGCTACTATCTAAAAAACCAGTTATTGTTTTCATTAGTCTCTTAGCATCCCTATAGGTACCTACTTAGCGATCCCATTTCAACCCTTTTGGGCCCCCTGAGGAAGTTAATCGTTTTGTTTCAGGATGTTACCAAAATGACGCTCTCCACAAGCCGGCAGCAGTTCCTGGCTTATGAAACTCAGCCGCCAGAGAACATACAGTACGGAAGGAAAGGAGGCGTGTTCATTTCTAACTGCGTTTGTGTTGGATTCGTGCTATTTGCTATACTACTAGCTTTAATAGTGGGCGTTATTGCACATTTTATCACATATTTTAAGGTAAGTTTTCTCCTATGATTTTGACCTATCTTCTACAGTAAGTATCTAACTACGAAAGTAACCTCAGCAATCATCCACTTTTCAAAACATAAATATGATTGCAAGTGATTGAAGAAGCGACAGTTCAGCAAGAAACCAACGTCGATTGCCGAGGCACATTGTTTTCCTAGTTGTAGTAGGTAGGTACCTACCTAGGTAAAACGATGGCCGTTTTACTAAAACTTTGGTAGATAATTTCCACCAATTCGAAGAGCTACGCAAATCGCATCCATTTCATCATCTAGTTTTCAACTTTACACCATAACTATATCAAAAACACGCCTTTGTATTCGGCCTAAGAATATACCCTTCCCCTCTGTTCTCCTCCCATAGAATAGATGTAGTAAAACACATACTTAGGCGACACCAGGGCATCCAACAGCATCTACACCATTGCATGCATTTCATTTGTGCTCCTTAAACAAAATAACTAAAAAGAACACTAAGAAAATAAATAACGTCGTCTCTTTTCGAAAATAAGTAAGTAAGTAAGTAAGTAAAGCATTTATTGAATAAACCAATGTACATATTAAAATGGCGGAAGGAGTCCTACGGCACGGCATGCTTTCAATCCGTTCAATCTCAGTACCTAGATCCATTGTCCAGATCCATAGTGGATCTAGTGAGATCAAAGTCAAAGTAAAAAAGTATTTTATTCATTGAAATCACAAGGATCATTTTGTATCGTCTTATCGTTAGATATTTTTAACCCCCCGACAAAAAACGAAGGGGTGTTATAAGTTTGACGTATATGTGTGTGTGTGTGTATGTGTCTGTCTGTCCCATCGTAGCTCCCGAACGGATGAACCGATTTCGTTTTTTTTTTGTTTGTTTGAAAGGTGTGTTTGTCGGGAGTGTTCTTAGCTTTGTTTGATCAAAATCGGTTCAGCCGTTCAGCGTTGGGGTTTTTTTTATTTTTATAAAATTAATTACTTGTTCAACACCGTAATTTTGTTTTGTAAACGGAGATACAGTTGGATACACTGAATTTTTGGCCGATTTTCCTCAAATTTACCAGTAAATCCACTGATTTCCGTAAAAATCTCCTGATTACTTATTTGCTCCAACAACATGAGTACCTACCTACTGTGTGTTTTACAATTCCTGAGGTTCTTCCATAGGTACTTATTTTTCTGATTGTTTTAAATGTTATTTTTATTTTTGTGGTGTGCAATAAAGTGTTATCTATCTATCTATCCTGTCTAAAACCTGGTAATAGCTTAGAGCGTTTTATATAATGTAAGAGTAATTGGAACAAGAACAAAACCTGCCGAAGAAACTGCGTGAAACGAAACGTGAAAAGAAACGTGAAAATGATATGGTTTCGGTTTCCAGTTCCACTCCCCACTCCCCGTATATAGGAGAGCTATTCTGTGCACTCCCGACTTAAAACAATTTAAAAATCTAACTGATTTCCTATTACAGCTGAAATGAAGGCAAATCATAACATTAAAATGTATAAAAATATTTTTACTTGGAAAACTTTGTTTGTGGATGAATTTTATATCATCTTTCGTTTTTTTACCCATTGTCCTCAATGCAGCAATTTCAGCTTTCCCTTTCTTATTAAACTTCCAGGAGTTTGAAAATAAGACATTGCAACACACTAATGCTTTGACAGTTGACAGTTGATAAATTAAAACAAAACAAATGTGATTGTGAATGTGAACAATTACTGTATAAAATGACAATCGATTTGCGTTCGCGATTTGAAAATAACAGAAATGCTAATTTAATATTATTAGATTAGATCCATCCAAAGAGGTTCCAACCTCCAAACCACAATGATAAAATATTGTTAACAAATAATTAAAGCAGAAAAATAATACTCAAACATTTTCGAAGCTGTGATATTTATTGATTATTTTTAATCAAGATGATGACGAGAAGGGTGGCTGTGAAGATATTTCTAGTGCTAGTTCTAAGTGTAGGATACATTCAGACCTTAGTTGTGAGTATTTCAAATAATTTTATTTTAAAAAATTCATGCCTGAAAGATAAATGTCCCACAATCAGATGAAAAAACTTTTATTCAATTCAGGGTTAAGGTGTACATAAGGGGGCACTGAGGAAAAAAGGCATTTTTTAAAAACCTTTTTTTTTTTTTCTTTTTTTTTGCTTATTCTTTTTCTTAGGCATCAATTAATGTTAAATGCATTTTTTCCATTTGACTTACCGTTTTTGAGATATGAAGTCTGGAAAAAATTCAGTAGTTGGTATCATGTTCCCAGTCCGACATGGATTTAAAACACTAGAGAAAAGTAATTTTTCCTCAGTACACTCAGTACCCCCTTATGTACACTCTCCTCCTTTGAATAGAAAAAATAACAAGAGTTAATTTTTATACTATTCAGTAGGTAATCATTACCTAGATTAAAGAAGAAAGATTTATTTTTATATATGCTACTTTAGAAGCAAAACAAAGTTTTATCATTTGACGCTTACGTCAGTTACTTCTGAGCGGCAGAAATCTATACCTCATCTCTTACCGGGTGCAGGTGAGTAATAGCGCTGTCACTTTAGCAGCTATTGTTTTCTTGCTAGACTCTGCTCATTCAATATTTTATCATATCGTCTTAAGTAAAAAAACCTGGGAAAAATAAATAATACAAGCTGTATTTTTTTATTATTACAGTACAGTTCCCAAACAAATGTTGCATTTTGGGATGAAACAGAACCATTCGGCCAATCAAGCCAGCCGGCGGCTGACCTCCGTCTTCCATCCGACGTAGTGCCCAGCTTCTACAGACTGAAGTTAAGAACTGACTTAGATAACGCAAGCTTCACAGGGGAAGTGGCAATAACCCTCCGAGCCAGTAAACAAGTTAAAAAAATCATTCTACATTCTAAAAACCTCACTATAAGTCAGGATGCTAAGCTCACTGAACTGATCTATGAGAGGGTGGCGATGTTACGCACAAAACGTGATGCGGAGACTGGCAATACAACAAAGACAGCTGAAAACCCTAGCAATGTAACGGAGACTGTTGAAAGTGCTGCCATTGTCACTGAGACTGTAGAAAGTGCTGGCAATGTCACTGAGACTGTAGAAGGTGCTAGCAATGTCACTGAGACTGTAGAAGGTGCTAGCAATGGCACTGAGACCGTTGGAGGTGCTAGCAATGTGACCGAGACTGTCCAAAATGCTACAGAAGCATCTATTACTCCGGTCCAGCCGGTCGATACCCAAGTCACGCACAGCAATGCCAAGAGAGTTAAGATCCTTACCATTATGGAGAGTACCGGAGACAGATTGGTGATTGTTCTGGCCTCGGCGCTCAAATCTAATGTTGATTATATCCTGGAGCTGTCCTTCTCGGGGAAGATCGGAGACTCACTCACCGGTTTCTATAAAAGCACATACACAAATAAGGATAAGGAGAGCAAGTATGTATTGATTCTTTTAAAATTATTATTAGTCTGCTAAGGAAAACTACGATTGGTCATTCAAATTAACAAGAATTATGTTCCCACAATGGTACAACCCCCTTTGAAAAGAGGCCCATTGAGGCTCTGCCTACCTTTTCTGGGAAAAAGGCGTGTGTCTATCGTTTGTATGTATGTATATATTTATAGGATTTCAATTCAAATTCAAAATAATTATTTCAGGCTTATTGAGAATTGTACTAAACCTAAACTATAAGCCCATAGAAACATAAATACCTTAGAAACTAACATGTATATAAAAACACTTTATTTATAACATAATCTAACACACGTCTGATCGCCGACGCGTCGCGGCCCGGGGGATCACGTGACAGACGGCCCTTGAACCGCCGGAACTTCACCCCTTTCGGCCAGAAGTCAGGACTCAAGTAGTTCTTCAGATCTTCCGTAGGGACCCTCACCATAAATGAGCTAAAGCCCACATTATGCCGAGAGTCCAACTTCATGACCCTCAATCCCACTCTGACTTTCTTCCTGATGTACTCCACCACCTCTACGACCTTCACGTCGAAGTAGACGCGGGACACGTAGATCTGCGTAGTGGGTCAAGATGGTCAATTTCAGTTCATTGACGGGCTCACCATCCAAGGTACCTACCTATTATCATAGCTTTTATTCTGTACTAGCTGAATAGGTACCCTTCTTTCGCCAAAATATTCCTAATCATGAGGAATAATACTGTATTTTTTCAGGAAAAACAAGTTATTTTTTGTTATTGCCAAGAGTGCGACACAGGATAATAAAGTAATCATTTGGGTTTCACTCCGTAGAGAATTAAATAACAAAAAATAAATATTTTTCCTGACAAATACATCCTTTATGACCTTCCTCATGATACATGCCTCTCTCTGCGTGTTCTACCGTTTGTATAATGGGTTTTGTTCTGGGGAATTGTTTGACATGATGCCTACAGCCACCTTATTTCACCGCACCGCTCGCCGTCGGAAGAGGATTCATCCGCACACCTTAGAGCCAGGGTGGTCCCGGACTGTGCGGTTTCAGAGGCACTTCCTCCCGCAAACACTCAGGTTGTGGAATGAACTCCCTGCTGAGGTTTTCCCAAGCGACTACAGTATGGGGTTCTTCAAAAGGGGTGCTTGGAATTTTTTAAAGGGTCGGCAACGCGCGCTTGATTCCTCTGGTATTGCAGGCGTCCATAAGCTACGGTAACTGCTTACCAACAGGTAGACCGTATGCTTGTTTGCTACCTTGGTAGTATACAAAAACAAAACATACTATAACTTTGTTAAATTTCATCAAGTTTTTTCCAGCCATTTTAGACTATTTTTAACCCCCGACGCAAAAACGACGGGGTGTTATAAGTTTGTCGTGTCTCTGTGTGTGTCTATGTGTGTGTCTGGCTGTGGCATCGTGGCTCCCGAACAGACGAACCGTTTTTTTTTTGTGAATGTTGAATTACTCTGTTGTGTTATTAGCAATTTTTGATCAAAATCGGTTCAGCCGTTTCATTACGTTGAGGGTTTTTTAATTTTTACAAAATTAATTACTTGTAGATTGTAATAACAGACAGAGAGACAGAGTTACTTTCTAAATTAGGTATTTAAAAGTAAATGATAATAAAGTTGAGTAATGGAACAAATGAATTGACAATTCGTTTCGTTTCGTTTCGTATGAGGTATAGTGCTGGCCTCTGGTGTCAGAGTTTGTCAAGCCGCCCGAGGGCCTCTGACATGGCTTATCGACTGCTATTAATCAATAACAGCCGGGACCGACAGCTTAACGTGCCCTCCGAAGCACAGAGCGATGGAAATCCGCACATAACTTAGAAAAGTCATTGGTGCGGAGCCTAGGATCGAACCCGGTATCGTTGGATTCTGAGTTGCACTATTGAACCGTTAGGCTACCATCGCTCTTAATTGACAATGATTATATGGAGTAATAATACTGTTTTCATAGTTTATTAAAAATCACATTCTAAGGTATGACCGGTGACAATTAAATATTGCATAAGCCATTTTCATACAAATTGTTTCAATGTATGATAGGAAGTTCATGAGATAAGACACACTATGTAATGATTATAGTTCTGCTGTCAGCATGAACTTGCAGGGGCCTTGAAAGTGTACAGCAGGCATATTATGAGCTCTTATTTCCATTCAGTTCAAAAACTATTCAGTACAAAATATCGGTTCCGTGATATCCGCAACTATATTTAAAGGCACAGTTGCAGAGAGTCTATAGACATCTGCGATTAAATTTATTCAACGACGCGGATGTCAACGATGAACCGATATTTTGTACTGAATAGTTTTTGAACTGAATGGAAATAAGAGCTCATAATATGCCTGCTGTACACTGTTTTACTGTTTAGTAAGTTAGAGACATTACACAAGTCTGCGTCCCTGATGCGCTGGGTGCGCGACAGCTCCAACAGCTACCTACACCTGATTGCACAGAGGCTGGACACTGACTGTCTATTTATGGAACACTGGACAAGAGCGTATATTGTGCTCTCTTGACCGGTGTTCGATAAATATTTTGAATGAAGATTTTAATTTTAATTTTTCATATTTCTTGTTAATTTTAATTTTAATTTTTTACTTTAAAAGTTTTTAATTCTGATTTTACTCGAAATAGACACTTTAACTAATTTTTAACCGACGACGCAAAAACGACGGGGTGTTATCAGTTTGACGTGTCTATGTGTGTGTCTGTCTGTGGCATCGTAGCTCCTGAACGGATGAACCGATTTCGATATTTTTTTAGTTTGTTAGGTGAATTTTGTTCTTAGCTATGTTTGATCAAAATCGGTTCAGCCGTTTCATTGCGTTGAGGATTTTTTAATTTTTACAAAATTAATTACATACTTGTTATTATAATGTATTGTTGTCTGAAATAAACAACTTGGATTGAATTGAATTATTATGTTAGGTATCAAAAAGAGCACATTCTACATGTATATAGATTACATACACAAATGTTTTTTTTTTTTATTATTTAAATTAATTAAAATTTAAATTTATTTATTCCCAAAAATAAACAAGCAATACAAAATCTATTCTAATTATAATAAGATTCACATTATAATGGCTTGTACTACGTAGATATTAGTTACAGTATCTACACTAAGTGCTAGACTTGTGTTGTAGACACTGCGTAACCTTCCATTCTTAAGAAATGGACCGATATTATGAGATGGCTCAATGTACGCGCTACATCAAGCGACACGACAAGCGGAACATTTTCCCTAGTCAGGTTTTAGTTTTATAAACTTTTTACTTGTTTTTGTATTTTATTAATATCATAATAATCTAATTAAGGTTGTTGCTTTCTCATACTAACGTATTTTACCAAATATGGGGGAACAGAGTATAATTTACATTTTAATACTGAAATGACTGTTGTTTGCTTTTATATTGGTCATTTTGGTTGAAGAAAACAATGGATTAATAGCGAAAATAATATCGAAACTTTAGTCCATACAAGAAAGAAAGAAAGAAAGAAAGAAATAAAAGTTTATTTATGACTATACAAACACACACCAAGAAAAAAACAAACAAACAAGATATGGACTATATAAAAACAAAAACAAATAACACAGATATACAACAAGACACAAGACAGAAGAAGACACAGATACAAGTCATTTCGATGTTATTTTCGCTATTAGTCCACTGTTTTCTTCGACCAAATATGATTTACCGCAAATAATGACCAATATAAAAGCCAACAACGTCGTCATTTTTATTTTATTACATTTTATTGTGTTTTTTCGAGTTATTTCGTGTAATTTTAGTGGCATTTTAACCGGTGTAACTTGGATAAATGGCACATGTGTGATGTAGTGAAATTTAAGTGTATTGCGAATATTTTCGAAATGCTGGATTTTTCCTGTAAAAACTCAGTTTTTCGGCCACCATTTAAACTGGGTTAGGACTTGACGGAGACTCTTGACGACTTGACCATAAAACTATAATAAATATATCACTTGACATTGGCTAAATTGTTGCAAATAATGCACAGAAGCCATTACCTAAGCTAAGAAGAAGAACAGTCATTTCAGTGTCAAATTATATTGTGTTTGCCCCACATTTGGTCAAATACGTTAGTATGAAAAAGCAACCACCTTAAGGAATCATTTTTGATTTTTTTATATCAATTTTCATTTTTAAATCAATAATTTCACTGGTTTTTGTTAATTATTTGTAATTTTTGTAGACCCCTCGGCGTGACTCAGTTTGAGCCTACGTCTGCGCGCGCGGCGTTCCCCTGCTTCGACGAGCCGGCCTTCAAAGCCAAGTTCGAGATCAGCATAGCCCATAGCCAGAATGTCAATGTGCTGTCCAATATGAAGGTCTCTACCACTGAGCTTGTGTAAGTAAATTATTTCATCATCGTTGTCTTGCCCTTTTCCCAATTTATTTAGGGTCGGCGCAGTACGTCTTTTTCTTCCACTCTCCCCTTTTATAATAGTAATTTATTTATTTTATATTATTTAAATTCAACTGCTTTCTGCACTTACAGTTTACACTAACGCGTGCAGAAAGCCAAAACAATACATTACTAAGCGTTTCAGTTCCACCTTATAATGCGAACTGCTAAGAAGTGGGAAACACTACCGTCGTCTGTCTTTCCTGAAAACTATAATCTGGGTCTCTTCAAGGCTAGAGCGATTAGGTGCCTTCTAGACCTTTGTGCTCCATCTTCCGTCACTTACCAACAGGTGAGATCGTGGTCAAACAAAGGTCTATCGAAGTAAAAAAAAAAACCTTTGTTTGACCACGATCTCACCTGTTGGTAAGTGACGGAAGATGGAGCACAAAGGTCTAGAAGGCACCTAATCGCTCTAGCCTTGAAGAGACCCAGATTATAGTTTTCAGGAAAGACAGACGACGGTAGTGTTTCCCACTTCTTAGCAGTTCGCATTATAAAGGTAGAACTGAAACGTTTAGTACGAATAGAGGGTATACTAATGAGGTAAGGGTGGTACCGAGCCGTACGCTTGCTTGCCTATCAAAGTTGGTTGTATCCTGTCCTACTAATATTATAAACGCGAAAGTTTGTATGGATCGATGGATGGATGGATGTTTGTTACTCTTTCACGTAAAAACTACTGGATGGATTTGGATGAAATTTGGAATGGAGATAACTGGACTCCCGTAATAACACATAGGCACATTTTTATCCCGATATTCCCACGGGATCGAGACTTACGCGTGTGAAACCGCGGGGCGCTGCTTGTTTCATAATATTTCTCTTTTCAGCCCCGACCAGCCCAACTACCAATGGACGCATTTCGACCGCTCCGTGGAAATGTCTACATACCTAGTAGCTTACGTACTCTCAGACTTCCAGTCCCTAGAAACTACGTACCTGAGCAAAGATAACGTGAATAAGGCCATCAAGGTGTGGGCCAGACCGGAATTCATATCGAAAGCGAGCTACGCGTTGAATATTACTCCGAAGCTGCTAGATTACTATGAGGACGTGTTTGGAGTTCCATACGCGTTGGATAAGCTGGATCTGATCGCGATACCGGACTTCGCCAGCGGGGCTATGGAGAACTGGGGGCTGATTACTTTTAGGTAAGAAACTTTTAAGTTTAGATGAACTACAAGGTGTTCCAGATAATTGAAACGGCGAAGGCCTACCTATGTGCATAAGTACATAAGTGCTGTATTTTGTGTACGAACCAAATTATGGATCTGTGTGTCTGAAATAGTCTTCTTTTTATCTTTTTTTTTATCTCCAGCAGTGAACTTCTGTAGGCTGATGATGATGAATGACATCAATAACAACTGTTAGAATGACGGAACAAGCAGATGGTCTACCTGATGTGAAGCGGTAACCTTTTCCCTTAAAAATACTACATAACCTCATAGATCACGTTCACGCACGTTTAGTACTTCCCCGGACGAACTCATTTACTAAAAAGCCCTACTACTACTTTTTAGGGTTCCGTACCCAAAGGGTAAAACGGAACTAAGACTCCGCTGTCCGTCCGTCTGGCTGTCTGTCTGTCTGTCCGTCTGTCACCAGGCTGTATCTCATGAACCGTGATTGTTATATAGTTGAAATTTTCACAGATAATGTATTTCTGTTGCCGCTATAACAACAAATACTAAAAAACAGAATTAAATAAATATTGAATGGGGCTCCAATACAAGAAACGTGTTTTTTTTGCTCGATGTCGATAACGGCAAAATTTAGACGCTTGAAATATTCACAGAATATTTAGTTGTATATTCACTTTAAAATAAATAATTAAATTAAAATAAAACAAATATTTAAGGGGGGCTCCCATGCAACAAAGCTGTTTTTTTTGCCGTTTTTGTAGATAATGGTACGAGTCGAACTCGCACTTGGCCGTTTTCTTTTTACCTGCTATCGGCTATTGTCCATAAATTAATCAGTAGTTTCTGGGTTGATGTAGTTGTGGTGTGATTCCAAGGAATATAACAACACCATTTAATTTTAAGGACTGGTTAGGTTCTGTGGTCTAGGTATTTGCCATCTCTTTAGGCGTTTAAAATTTTCTTGTGTCTACTATTACAGACAAACAGACAAGATAAAACAGACAGTAGTAGCAGAGCTTTTTTGTGACGGAGTTCGTCCGGGGAAGAACTACCACCATATCTATTTCTGCCGCAAAGCAGTAGTGCTCGCATTGCTGTGTTCCGGTTTGAAGGGTATGGGTGCCGGTGAAATAACAGGCACATGATACTTTTCATCTTTATGTCTCAGATATAACTTTTAAAACTATCACGGTTATGTACATAGTTTTCACTAGAAAAGGGATAATGTTAATGTTAAAGAACTCCCTTTTCCGCATTCGAACTCTATGGGCGGTCCATTATGCGTGAGAGTTGTCTAACTACGTAGTTAGCCAGCCTAACTCCGTCCAGAAGCACAGAAGTTTCCTGGGGTCTTCGCAGGCTTGGCAGAGTGACCTCGGGTTGTTGAGGATTTGTTTTCGTTGAGCTGCTACTCCCACACATTCCAGGACTACGTGGGCAGCCGATTCTTCTTCGGTCAGACACCCTCTGCAGAGTGGGCTGTCTGTGGCTCCGATGTTGAAGAGGTGTTTGTTCAGGAGACAGTGTCCTGTGAGTGTCGCCACAATGGTGCGAAGGTCTATTCTTTGAAGGTTGAGCAGGCGACGTGTCAGTCGTGGTAAGGCAGCCGGTAGGGCTGCTCTTGACTGTCTGTAGAAAAGGGATATTTACCTTGATCATTTCACTGTGGGTTGCACCATCGTGGGAAATAGACGTGACAAGTTGTGAGCTTATCGCCGCCATATTGCTTCCCACGAAAGACTCTGCTATGCTTTCTTCCGGTAATAACAAATTCCTTAAATAAGCTAGCAGCCAGGACAAATCTTATACCAACGAATCTTACAAACAAGCCCGGGTAATCCCTTAGTCAGCTCTTACGACATCTGCGGGAGGAGACGGAGGGGTCTATTCTTATATGCTTATAACTGGACGACGCTGGAAAAGCCACCTCTCGAATCCCATTGCAAACTCAAAAATCATGGTAAATATCCCGTTTCTAGTGAAAATTTGGTAGCCTAACGGTTCAATAGTGCAACTCAGAATCCAACGATACCGGGTTCGATCCTAGGCTCCGCACCAATGACTTTTCTAAGTTATGTGTGGATTTCCATCGCTCTGTGCTTCGGAGGGCACGTTAAGCTGTCGGTCCCGGCTGTTATTGATTAATAGCAGTCGATAAGCCATGTCAGAGGCCCTCGGGCGGCTTGACAAACTCTGACACCAGAGGCCAGCACTACCTCATACGAAACGACGAACGACGACGAGTGAAAATTATTTATGTCTCAGGGTGGCGGGCGCAGTGCAATGCCACATAGGGTGCGTCCTAGGTGGACGTGACCTATGTGATAATGCACTGTTCATAGGCAGAGGGTACCGCTTAACATCTTCTTGATCCGTCATTAAAAGTAGTATAAAAAAAGACAAGAGTTACTTTCGAATTTATAATATTAGTGTGGTAGGTACCTAGTGGTTTGTAAACACAGGTGAAATGATTTAATTACAGATGGTAATTTAAACGCGTTGTGTCAAGGCTAAATAGTACTAACGAGTATGTGTTTGGTGTGGTGTAGGTACCTATTTAAGAATGTACGTATTGGGTGGTCTTATCTAATTGGAATAGTAAATGACTGGAGTGTTTCAGTAATGTTTCTGGGTTATCTGTAAACAAAAACACGGCTTGTGTGTGGATTATATTAGTACCTACAATTGTAACTACTTGGAGTAGGTATCTACGATATAATAGCTTGGGTACTATATAGTATTTATAAGGTTCCGTAACCAAAGGGTAAAACGGGACCCTATTAATCAAAATTCTCTGTCCGTCTGTCACCAGGCTGTATCTCATGAACCGGGATAGTCAGACAGTTGAAATTTTCACAGATGATGTATTTATGTTGCCGCTATAACAACAAATACTAAAAAACAGAATAAAATAAATATTTAATGGGGCTCCAATACAAGAAACGTGTTTTTTTGCTCGATGTCGATAACGGCAAAATTTAGACGCTTGAAATATTCACAGAATATTTAGTTGTATATTCACTTTAAAAATAAATAATTAAATTAAAATAAAACAAATATTTAAGGGGGGATCCCATGAAACAAACCTGTTTTTTTGCCGTTTTTGTAGATAATGGTACGAGTCCAACTCGCACTTGGCTGTTTTCTTTTTACCTGCTATCGTCCATAAATTAATCAGTAGTTTCTGGGTTGATGTAGTTTCTATATATAGATAATGGTACGGAACCCTTCGTACGCAGTTCCGACTCGCACTTGGCCGATTTTTTATCTGTGGCTTGAGTTACTGACCTAGTTGTTTTGGAATATTAAGGTGGATGCTCTCGCATGTGGCGCGAAATACATTTTTTTTTTGTTTTTTGTTCATTACGTCTCTTCAACACTTTTTCAGATAGCGAAAGTTGATTACGCGAAAACTAGGAGACAAAACACACAAGTTTTAATTGATACAAAATACTTACCTATACTTCCTATACATATACATATACGCACTCACATTCACTCATCAGGGTTTCTCCTGTGATACCTAGACTCTTAAGAGACTGGTGGTAGCAGGAGAGCCCGTACTTACATTTACCCACACTGCCTCACACACCACACACCACACACCCACATACACTTCCTCATACTTGGTTACAATTATTAGGTTACAATAATTATCAAACTTTTTCTCTGCGCTGTCTGTTTGTTGTCTCTGTTTTGTTGCTAAAAATGTTTATTGTTATGTTTATGTAAAAATACTACTAAAAAAAAAAAAAAAAAAAAAAAACGATGGATATAGAAGAGCGGTATCTCCTAACACAAGCATATTTTTTGCTTAAAAGGAGTGTCCAAACCCTGTTAAATTGTAGACTTTAAGTTAATGAAATAAACATTTGTATCTGTATTTGTATTTGTATTCCTGCTACCATTAAAATTTCGTCAGGCCATCAAGAGGTGGCCTTTCTACACAGCGTCGTCCAGAAATAAGCATATAAGAATAGACCCCTCCATCTCCTCCAGTGGATGTCGTAAAAGCCGACTAAGGGATTACCCGGACTTGTTTGTAAGATCAAAAAAGGAAAAAGGTCTGCGGGGGAAAAGGTGTGTGTCTATGAATGAATGTGGCCAATGAAAACACAATGGTAACTTAAATTTTATTTTAACCCAAAAATTCCTTAAATTTCGTCTCCAGCGTCAGCTCGTTCTATGGCCAAATTGGTAAAGGCATCGCCGATCACTGGCGAGGATGCGGGTTTGAGTCCCGCTGGAACGGAGTTTTTAGGTTTCTTTTAAATTTATTGTTATTCAAAATCTTTATTTTTGTTATCCATAAGGTGTGGTTTACACTTGAAAAATAATAAACTTTGATGAAATAGCAGTGGTGCCATCTCTTGTCAATGGTTCGAACTTATTTCTGACTTTGAACAGAAGGTTTCCAATGAAACACCTGCAGATGGCTTCCATCGGCGCTATAGCCGAGTTGATAGTGCCCGCAAATATCGTCTCCAGCGTCATAGCTCAAAATTTTATTTATAAAGTGTGTTTTACACTTGAAAAATAATAAACTACAATGGTAACTGTCTTAACGACCTCCTTGACGACCTCTGTGGCGCGACGCTCGAGGTTGCGGGTACGATTGCTGCCTCGGAACAAATATTTGTACATAATTTTCACTAGAAACGGGATATTTACCATGATTTTTGAGTTTAGTCGAGTGGTATCGTTCGTAATAAAAGAGTGAGAAAGAGGGTAGATCGATATATCTGCCAATAACATCTACTCGCAAAGACTTTAGTTAGTTCTCCCGTGATCATGGCGCATGCAACTGTGCCGAAATATCGGGAACATATAAAACTCAAAAATCATGGTAAATATCCCGTTTCTAGTGAAAATTATGTACATAACCATGATAGTTTCAAAAGTTATAAATATTTGTATGTTCTGCAGATATTTGTTCAGGGTGTTCTGGGTATTTTCTATGTATAATAAAAAATATGTGTAGTCTTGTATTAAGTGAATCAGTTATCTAGTCAGTTACTAGTTTTTTTGTAGTAGTAGTAGTAGTAGAGCTTTTTTGTGAAAGAGTTCATCCGGGGAAGTACTACCACCATACCTATTTCTGCCACAAAGCAGTAGTGCTCGCATTGCTGTGTTCCGGCTTGGTGCCGGTGAAATTACAGGCACATGAGACTTTTCATCTTTATGTCTCAGGGTGGCGGGCGCAGTGCAATGCCACATAGGGTACGTCCTAGGTGGACGTGACCTATAAGGTAATGCACTGTTCAAAGGCAGAGGTTACCGCTTAACATCAGGTGGGCCATCTGCTTGTTCCGTCATTCAAGTAGTATTAAAAAAACCCATAACACAAGCTCTGCTTAGCGTGGGGCTAGATAATGTTGTGTGGACTGTCCAGCATTATTTATTATTTTATTTAAATTTACAGAGAAACAACTCTCCTATTCGACGAGGTGGACGGTATCCCACGCGACAAGCAAAACGTGGCCATAGACGTGGCCCACGAGCTAGCCCATCAGTGGTTCGGTAACTTGGTCACTATGAAGTGGTGGACCGACCTCTGGCTGAACGAGGGATTCGCCACCTACATCGAGTATCTAGGCGTGGACCATGTAAGCATACAAGTTCAAATTCATATTCAAAATCTTTATTTCAGGCTTTGGGAATTGTACTAAACAATAAGCCATTTAATATATAAATTTTTAATTGTTAGTGAATAATTTTATTTATTCACTAACAATTAAAAATTACACAAGAACATTAAGAAGCTTCCTGAGCACAGTCACAGAATATATGCACAGTGGCTGAGCGGGTGTATGGTCTGATCCTCAGTCACTGGACCAAAACGCATGTGCTGCCATGCCACTCAATGCGGTGTGCCAAATAATTTAATTTTAATTTTAATAATTTAATTTAATTTAATAATTATGATTTGTAATTTTAGAAATACTATGTGATAATATCTACTATCAATTCTTTACTAGCATAATATGGTGTGAAAAACCGAATTAAATGATAAAATAATAATTAAAATCCATTTACAAAAATTTAAAACAAGCACAAAAAAAATGCCAGCTGAAATAAAATGTTATTATATACTCTATTTATGTATATTATAGTTATATATATTATATTATATATTATATTATATTTCTATCTATAGTTTTGCTTTAGTGTCTTAGTTTTAGATTTAATTTAATATTACATTTAATGTCTCTTAACTCACTAATAATGGTATAACTATTAAAAAAAAAAAAAAAAAAAAAAAAATTATCACAAGTCATGAATTCATCAATTAGGTACTTAGGTTTTTTTTTGTTATACATCTTTATATGTCAGACCAAGCATATGGCCCACCTGATCTTAGCGGTATCCTCTGCTTATGAACAGTGCATTATCTCATAGGTCACGTCCACCAAGTACGCGATGCGGTATTGCACTGCGCCCTTCAGGTGAAAATAAATATTCATAAAGGTGGAAAGTCTCATGTGCCTGTAATTTCACAGGCACCTTCAAACCGGAACACAGTAACCACTACTGCTTTGTGGCAGAAATAGGTATGGTGGTAGTACTTCACCGGACGAACTCATTCACAAAAAATCTCTAGGTACTAGTAACAAAATAACAGCCAACTTAATAAGTAACCAGACATTCAACAAAAAAATTGTGTTTACTGTGTCCAAAACCGCGGTAAAACAAAACACTTTTCCAAAAAAATAACGCGGTTTGTAAAATCTATCGTATATGTATGTGCCTTGGTCAAGTGGCATTGTTTACTGCTTAGCAGGTATACTTGACTATCAAAGGAATAAGTTTTTTGTGAAAAATATATTTTTAAATACAAACTTTTATACAATTAGTGATCGTAACCGTGTGCTGATCAAAATGAGCCTAAACACGGCCAGTACTATTATCCCTCGAGGAGTTCCGTTGTCCACCTTCCGTCTCGTTCGAACGTTCGCCCGCCGCGCCAGAGAGGTCGTCAAAATGATACTCTTGATGCTTATATCTGTCAGATCGAGCCGAAATGGAAGATGTTGGAGCTGTTGTCGCGCGACAAGATGGATCTGCTGCGGTCGGACGCGCTCAAGAACACGTCGCCCGTGTCGCGCGACGTGGTCGACGCTGCCGAGATCTCGCAGAAGTTCGATGAGATCTCGTATACGAAGGGCGCCAACCTTATCCGCATGCTGAACCACACGCTCTCCGAGGAGCTGTTCCACAAGGGCCTGCTCATATACCTGAACTCCTGGTAAGTTTTAGTTCGACAGGATCTCGTACACGAAGGGCGCCAACCTCATCCGCATGCTGAACCACACGCTCTCCGAGGAGCTGTTCCACAAGGGCCTGCTCATATACCTGAACTCCTGGTAAGTTTTAGTTCGACGAGATCTCGTACACGAAGAGCGCCAACCTCATCCGCATGCTGAACCACACGCTCTCCGAGGAGCTGTTCAGCAAGGGCCTGCTCATATACTTGAACTCCTGGTAAGGTTTTAGTTCGACAAGATCTCGTACACGAAGGGCGCCAACCTCATCCGCATGCTGAACCACACGCTCTCCGAGGAGCTGTTCCACAATGGCCTGCTCATATACTTGAACACTTGGTGAGTTTCACTTATGATCACAGAGGATGTGTAAAAGTAGCGTCAGTGACGGACAAAATGTGGAGTAATAGGTTAGCGTGGTATAAACAGAGTTTAATTCAAAAAACTGGCCGCCATTTTGAACTTTTTGTTACTATATTTAAATGTGACCCAAAAATTCCGTTCCAGCGGAACTCGAACCCGCATCTTCGCCTGTAATCGGCAATGCCTTCACCAGTTCGGCCATAGAACGAGCTATGACGCTGGAGACGAATTTTGTGGGCACTATCAACTCGGCTATAACGCCGTCTACAGGTGCTTCATTTGGAAACCTTCCGACCGATTACAGGCGAAGATGCGGGTTCGAGTCCCGCTGAAACAGAATTTTTGGGTCAAATTTAATTTGAATTTTATCCGTAAAGTGTGGTTTGCACTTGAAAAATAATAATTTTTTTGATTACTGTCCCAAATTCTTTCAAAATCTATACCTGTAGTCAGAATTTCTTGAAAAAATCTGTCCACCATTTTAAGCATTGCACTCTAACTCTAAGCATTTAACTCTAACACTTTTTATGAAGATGTACTTTGTGATGTTATCATTGCCGTAGTAGCATTGCTTCATCATCCACTTCGCGACTGCTCTCAAGAGTCCTAATAATAAATATTATTTTTAAAAAAATCAAAAAACACGCTTTTATAGCTAACCGAACTAAAAAATAGAAAATAATTTTCAATTTCAAAGAGTTTATATGACAGTAGTAGAAGATCGAACAATCAATCAGTTTTTTTTTTTTTTTTTTTTAGTGTAAATGTAACTGGCATTCTGTTGGAAAATGCAAACTAAGTAGTAAAATGGACCCCACGCTTTATAAAAAAAAAAACTGTTTGATTGTTCGATCTTCTACTACTGGAACATAAACTCTTTGAAATTGAAAATTATTTTCTATTTTTTAGTTCGGGTAGCTATAAAAGCGTGTTTTTTTAATTTTTTTAAAATATTATTTATTTTTCATTTTTTAGTTCGATTTATCAATTAGTTATTTGTTAATGTTAATATGTGGTATTGAAATTTCTCACAGTAAGGCCTTCTAACTCTCTCTCTCTCTCTCTCTCTCTCTCTCTCTCTCTCTCTCTCTCTCTCTCTCTCTCTCTCTCTCTCTCTCTCTCTCTCTCTCTCTCTCTCTATGCAAAGTTTCAAATTAATCAGACTTCTGGAAATTGGAAATTATGCTCAAAGATTCAGTTACATACATACATACATACATACATACATACATACATAGATACAACCCAAGCTAATAAAAGCGTGTTAAAAAGGAACAATCGCCCGCCTGTCTCGATTTGGCCACGAAGATGATAAATTTTTGAAATTAAAATTAGGCTCTGTAGTAATGGCGTAAAACATAAATTAAAATGTTTTAGTTTGTCCACGTATACACACAAGCGCATGTTTTTTTTTTATGAATTTTGCTTTCGTCCCGATGTCCATTCCTCCTTATATTATATTATAATGGATGTTATGGTTCTCACGCGCAATGGAGCACCCATTGAGTTCAAATTCGGAAAAGAGAGTTCTTTAACATAATTTAACCTTTATAATGCGAACTGCTAAGGAGTGGAATACACTACCGTGGTCTGTCTTTCCTGAAAACTATAATCTGGGTCTCTTCAAGGCCTTCTAGACTTTTGTGCTCCATCTTCGGCCACATCGTCACTTACCAACAGTGGTCAAAGAAGGTCTATCAACGATTTAAAAATAACATGGTTTACTGGCTACAGTTATTTTAAATACCCACTTGTTACTAGGACGCCATTTTGAACACGTGTTAGCACATACACTTGAACACAAAAATCCACGGGATTCTAACCCTAATGCTTGTACAAACAAATGCTGTCAGGAAGTACGCGAACGCCGAAGAGAATGACCTCTGGGAGGCCATGTCCAAGGCCACCGCCTCGGACCCTCAGCTCGCTGAGCTCTCCATCGTGCAGTTCATGAACTCGTGGACGCGGCAGGCAGGCTACCCCCTTCTGCAAGTCAACAGGAACTATGAAACAGGCAACATTGAGCTGGAACAGGTCAGAAAGAAAGTTTTTTAGAGTTCGATACCCAAAGAGTGTCAACGGGACATGTTGCTTACGCCATTCGTCTGTCTCACAGACCTATATTACACTTTTCATCTTTGTCTCAGGGTGGCGGGCGCAGTGTAATGCCACATAGGGTGCGTCCTAGGTGGACGTCATCTATGTGATAATGCACTGTTCATAGGCAGAGGGTACCGCTTACCATCTGCTTGTTCCGTCATTCAAGTAGCAAAATAAATTTTAAAAAAAATATAGTTAACGCAAATTCATCTACTTTGGCTTTCCGAAAGCTTGAGCAATGTACCTATTAGCAAACCTCAAATCGGTTCGCTCTCGGCCGTCTTCGCGATAGCACGTCGGATGTTAATAAAAAAACCGGCCAAGTGCGAGAAGACTCGCGCACGAAGGGTGTCGTACCATTATCTATTAAAACGGCAAAAAATCACTTTTAAATATTTATTTTATTCTGTTTTTTAGTATTTGTTGTTATAGCGACAACAGAAATACATCATCTGTGAAAATTTCAACTGTCTAACTATCACGGTTCATGAGATACAGCCTGGTGACAGGCGGACAGGCGGACAGCAGAGTCTTAATAATAGGGTCCCGTCACTTCACCGTTGATAATCCAGCATTGTTAGCTTACTTAGGTACTTATCGTACTCAGTTCATCATCATCATCATCATCATCATCATCATCATCCTACTACTGGACATAGGTCTCCCTCATGGCGCGCCACTGAGCCCGGTTTTCGGCTCTCCTCATCCAGTTTCTGCCAGCCACCCCGCGCAAGTCGTCGCTCCACCTAGCCAGAGGGTGCCCTACACTACGTTTGCCTAGACGCGGTCTCCACTCAAGAACTCGTTTACTCCACCGATTATCGGTTCTTCTGCAGACATGACCGGCCCACTGCCACTTCGGCTCGCTAATCCTCTGGGCTATGTCTAGAACTTTGGTTCTCTGTCGGATAACCTCGTTTCGGATCTCCCTCAGAGAGACTCCAAGCATAGCCCTCTCCATAGCTCGCTGAGCGACTTTAAGTTTATGGACCCGTCCTACAGTGAGTGTCCACGTTTCAGCTCCATAAGTCATAACTGGTAGGACGCACTGGTTAAAGACTTTTGTCTTTAAGCATTGTGGGATGGGCGACGATAAAACTTGACTTGACTTGCGTACTCACTTAGCTCCTTGTTTCCGTTACAGAAACTATTCACAAGTTCCGTTCAGCCCTACCAAGCCATGGTGGACCAGCTCTGGCACATCCCGATCAGTTACACCTCGGCTGATACTCCGGTTGAGCAGTGGAGCACAAAACCAAAGACCTGGCTGAAAGAGAGACTCAGCGTGGTGAAGAGTGACCTTAATGCTAGTCAAGCGTTGTACGTCAATGTTGGTGCTATAGGTGAGTCGCTTGGACCAGCTCTGGCACATCCCGATCAGTTACACCTCGGCTGATACTCCGGTTGAGCAGTGGAGCACAAAACCAAAGACCTGGCTGAAAGAGAGACTCAGCGTGGTGAAGAGTGACCTTAATGCTAGTCAAGCGTTGTACGTCAATGTTGGTGCTATAGGTGAGTTGCTTGGACCAGCTCTGGCACATCCCGATCAGTAACACCTCAGCTGATACTCCCATTGAGCAGTGGAGCACTAAGCCAAAGACCTGGCTGAAAGAGAGACTCAGTGTGGTGAAGAGTGACCTTAATGCTAGTCAAGCGTTGTACGTCAATGTTGGTGCTATAAGTGAGTTTCCTCCTGTGACCTTTGACCCCGACCTTAATGCTAGTCAAGCGTTGTACTTCAATGTTGGTGCTATAGGTAAGTTGCCTTCTGTGACCTTTGACCACGAACTTAATGCTAGTCAAGCGTTGTACGTCAATGTTTGTGCCATAGGTAAGTTGCCTTCTGTGACCTTTGACCACGACCTTAATGCTGGTCAAGCATTGTACGTCAATGTTGGTGCTATAGGTGAGTTTCTTCCTGTGACCTTTGACCCCGACCTTAATGCTAGCCAAGCGTTGTACGTCAATGTTGGTGCTATAGGTAAGTTGCCTTCTGTGACCTTTGACCACGACCTTAATGCTAGTCAAGCATTGTACGTCAATGTTGGTGCTATAGGTGAGTTTCTTCCTGTGACCTTTGAGCCCGACCTTAATGCTAGTCAAGCGTTGTACGTCAATGTTGGTGCTATAGGTGAGTTTCTTCCTGTGACCTTTGACCCCGACCTTAATGCTAGTCAAGCGTTGTACGTCAATGTTGGTGCTATAGGTGAATTTCTTCCTGTGACCTTTGACCCCGACCTTAATGCTAGTCAAGCGTTGTACGTCAATGTTGGTGCTATAGGTAAGTTGCCTTCTGTGACCTTTGACCACGACCTTAATGCTGGTCAAGCATTGTACGTCAATGTTGGTGCTATAGGTGAGTTTCTTCCTGTGACCTTTGACGCCGACCTTAATGCTAGTCAAGCGTTGTACGTCAATGTTGGTGCTATAGGTAAGTTGCCTTCTGTGACCTTTGACCACGACCTTAATGCTAGTCAAGCGTTGTACTTCAATGTTGGTGCTATAGGTGAGTTGCCTTCTGTGACCTTTGACCACGAACTTAATGCTAGTCAAGCGTTGTACGTCAATGTTGGTGCTATAGGTGAGTTGCCTTCTGTGACCTTTGACCACGAACGTAATGCTAGTCAAGCGTTGTACGTCAATGTTGGTGCTATAGGTGAGTTTCCTCCTGTGACCTTTGACCACGACCTTAATGCTAGTCAAGCGTTGTACGTCAATGTTGGTGCCATAGGTAAGTCGCTTCCTTTCGCTTTCCATGGACCTAACAATTAGGTCCATGGAAAAACCTGACGTTTGAATTTTCAACCACTTCCTGATATCCGATTAAAGGCATACCTGTCAAGTTCCGATAACAATACAATATTATGGTAACAGCGAACTGATCTGATGATTTAATCGATAAGTAATAGCAGCCTGGCAGTGTTTGGGCTCATTTTGATCAGCTCACGGTTCCGAACACTAATTTCAGACAACCTTGTGAAAAAATACAACAAAAATCTTAATTTCGACCTCTGTGGCGCGGCGGGAGAAGGTTCGCCTGCGACGCAGGAGGTTCCGGGTTCGATTCCCGCCTCGGAACAAATATTTTTACGATCTGCACATATTTTTTCAGTGTGTTCTGGGTATTTTCTATGTATAAGAAAAAATATCTATGTATGTTATGTATTGTATTAAGTATATCAGTTATCTACTACCAATAACCACAGAATAAATAATAGTACAAGTACAGGAGGCTTAATTCACGAACAAATTTATATAAATTCACTCATATAAATCAATATAATATAATTAATATAATTCATTTATATAAAGTTATATAATTTCTATAAAACTCTTGCTGGGACGCAACAAAGTGCAATTCACCTCGCATTAGCGCTTAGTGCCCATCGAGATATTTACCTAAACTACAGCCATAAAAGCTTCTTTCGTTGGTGATACAAATAAATAAATATATAAATAAAATAAAATATAAATAAAAAAATATAAAATATAACACAAGCTCTGCTTAGCTTGGGGCTAGATATCGTTGTGTGAACTCTCCAGCATTATTTATTTATTAATTTCAGGGTACTACAGAGTTAACTACGACCAAAAGAACTGGCAACTTCTCAGCTCCGCTCTCCGCTCAGGCGCGGTTCAATCTCCCATCGCGAAAGCTCAACTCATCGACGACGCGTTCAATCTCGCCAAGATCTCCAGCCTCGACTACAGCTACGCGCTGGGCCTGACCACCTGCGTCATCGACGGAGAGGACTCCAAGATAGTCTGGGATCTGGTACTCAATAATATGGCCTTTTTGAGGTATAATCTGAGGGCTGTCCCAGGATACGAGTACTTCCAGGTATGACATTTATTTTGTAATTTTGTTACATATACCTGTGGTCGCGTTGGAACTGGAGTAAATTTATTTTTTAAGACGATTCAAAATGATCCTTGTGATTTCATTGATTAAAATTTTTTTGACTTTGACTTTGACTTTACATACATAGACACACGCCTTTTTCCCCGAGGGGGTATCAACGGACCTCTTTTCACAGGGAGTTGCACCATCGTGGAATATAGACGTGACAAGTGGTGAGGTAATCGCCGCCATTGCTTCCCACGACTGACTCGGCTAACGCTTTGTTCCAGTAATAACACATTCCATAATAATCTAGCAGCCAGGACAAATCTTATACAAACTAATCTTATCAAAAAGTCCGGGTAATACCTTAGTCGGCTTTTACGATATCCATGGGAAGAGACGGAGGGGTGTATTCTTAGACCGGACACACCAATAATCCGAAATATAACTTCCAAATACTTTTACTTTTTAAATTTAATGTTAGTTTAAAAGGTAGCGGAAGTCGGTGAATGGAGGCGGCTTAAGACCGTTCCTCGTAGCATGATTCAAGATTCAAGATATTTTTTTGCGTAAAAAAGGATAACAATTTTGTCTTGTAAACTAGTGAGCGCCTAATATATTTGCCCTCTGCAAGCATTGCAAATTTTTTGAGGGCGCTTTGTTTATGAGCAATATCCAGCAGTGGGCTTCTATACAGGCTGATGATGATGATGATGATGATGATGAATCACCTCATGTCTATATAATGCTACAAGGAACAGTTTTGAGCCGACACCATCCACTGACTTCTTGCGACCGTTGCAATGTCATTGGTTCTCCGAGTGCGGGGGCGTCCGCTGCGTCAGCCGCTTTGTTGTTGCCACTCGAGAACCTTCATTCCTCTGCGGTTGTGAGTTCTGCGAGCTATACGGCCTTTCCATTGCCACTTTAAATTGCTAAGAAGTAATGTACAAGTGAATCCCTATCAGTTCCTTCATCGCCATATAACTTTCAGGGCCTCAGCAGGCTAGCTACTCTTAGCATCAGAGTTCATCTATTTTACGACTGCATCAATGCTGTAGTTTTGTCTATTTTCTGCTTTCGATTGGTGTATCAAAATCACGCGTTTTAGCGATTGCTTCGGATTGGTCGGCTGGCGGAGAAGTGAAGCGAGGAGGGAGCGATAATTCGCTGCATCGAGCTTTCAAAAAGCGACTAAATTGACGATCGCCGATGCTAAAGTACAGACCGTTCACCGTAAGATGTACCCTGCCTTGGTTGGCACTATTCCCAAGGCAAGGAGACATCTTAAGGTGAACTGTCTGTAGCTAGGCTGCTTTGGCAACCTCGAATTATCTGTGTAAAGTTGTACAAGTTGTACTGTACGTTTTCTTTTCAGGATTACATGAAACTAATCTTAAAAAAGCAGCTAGAAAAACTAAACTACGGTCTCGACAAGCCAAAAGACGACAACGAAGCGTTCCTCGCAGAGAATCTGGTGATGTGGGAGTGTTACCTGGAGTCGCCACGCTGTGTGGAGTGGGCGAGGAGCCAGTTCGAGGGCTGGGTGAGCCAGGATAACCTCACTAACAACCCGTGAGTATAACCAACGAAGTGTTCCTCGCAGAGAGCCTGGTGATGTGGGAGTGTTACCTGGAGTCGCCGCGCTGTGTGGAGTGGGCGAGGAGCCAGTTCGACAGCTGGGTGAGCCAGGACAACCTCACTAACAACCCGTGAGTATAACCAACGAAGCGTTCCTCGCAGAGAGCCTGGTGATGAGGTTGTGTTACCTGGAGTCGCCGCGCTGTGTGCAGTGGGCGAGGAGCCTGTTCGAGGGCTGGCTGAGCCAGGACAACCTCACTACCAACCCGTCAGTATAACCAACGAAGCGTTCCTCTAGACTTCCCCAGTGGCATATCCAGTGGCATATCAAATCAAATCAAATAACTTTATTTCAGACTTATTAGAAAATGTACAAAAACCTAAACAAAAAGCCCATAGCAACATAAATACCTTAAAAACTAACATACATATAAAAACACTTTAGACTTGCACACGTTTAGACGGCGACGCATGACGCACCTTCGCGGTGTCTCGTGTCAGGCGTCCGAAGACATAGGCATAGGTTAGGGTGGAACAATAGGATTATCTAATTTCCTCTTGAGGCTCTGCGCTAACTGTGACGTGAAAATATAACTTAGTTTCCTGAACGCTGCCCATCCGAGTTGGATTCGTCGGCTGACCTCATTAACGAAGTTGTGTTGTTGAATCGTGTGACCCATAATAAATACTCGTATGATTTAATTGTAGGATTCCAAGCTACCTGCGCTCACTGGTGTACAGCACAGTAATCCGCCGCGGAGGGCGACGCGAGTTCGACTTACTATGGAACGTGTATAAGAACTCCACCGACCCCAGTCTACAGAGCCTCATCATCAACGTGCTGCCGGGCACCAGGGACGACTCGCTCATTGCTGCGTATGTATCCACATAATCTTCTATCACATATCCTTCTAACATAGTGTACCATTATGAATATAATACCCTCACGTGCAACTACTGCAAACGCACGTTTACAGCCAAAATAGGGTACGTAAGCCATATAAGAGCACACCAGCGAAGCTCTTCCGTATGAAGCAGAAAAACAGTCGCCGTGATTACAGACTACAACATAAGGATCCTCTCCGACAGCTCAACAACACTCAGAGCTCTGGAGAGTCACAGCTGCAACTCCAAGCTAGTTTACGAATGTTATCTAGCCCTGGAGAGAATCGCCTTGGGAAAAAAGGTGACTCTGCAATGGATAAAGGGGCATAGCGGATCACTGGGTAACGACGCCGCAGATGAGCTAGCTAGAAGAGGGTCGGGAACAACCACAGAGGGCCCGGCCCATCTCCATTCCTCCCTCTGCCCTTCTCTCAGCTACGCACATGGATGCGGCTCCGCACCATTAACCAACACAATGAACGCTGGGCACGGATTACGGACTGCAGACAGTCAAGAGCAGCCCTACCGGCTACCTTACCTCAATTGACACGTCGCCTGTTCAACCTTCAAAGAATAGACCTTCGCACCATCGTGGCGACACTCACAGGACACTGTCTCCTGAACAAACACCTGTTCAACATCGGAGCCACAGACAGCCCACTCAGCAGAGGGTGTCTGACCGAAGAAGAATCGGCTGCCCACGTAGTCCTGAAATCTGTGGGAGTAGCAGCTCAACGTAAACAAATCCTCAACAACCCGAGGTCACTCCGCCAAGCTTGTGAAGACCTCAGGAAACTTCTGTGCTTCTGGACGGAGTTAGGCTAACTACCTAGTCAGACAACTCTCACGCATAATGAGTTCCGCCCGTAGAGTTCGAATGCGGAAAAGCGTGGCTAAAATCGGTCTGAATAAGGCAAGCGAAGTCAAATGATAATTAAGACAAATAGCCCCATTGCATTCTATGGGGAGGCCTTTTTTTAACATTGAAAGGCCTTTGTTATCGAGACCTTGGTTATGATGAATAAGCAACTATTACTAAAAGAAGTAATACATTTAAGTAAGCAATTTGACCTTAATTTATTTTGCACAAGTGTCAGCTTGGGTAGGCGTCTGCTCAGCGGAGAGTATTTTGGCACCAATGAAAGATTGTAATGTTGATGATAAATGTTTAGTTTGAAATTTTGTATAACTTTAAATACCTAACTATGTATGTATAGATGATGCATTTACATTATGTTCATAGTCTTTTTTGTTGTACTTTCCGCTACCTATCCGTGAAAACCTTCAATAGGCTTTCTGGTATTTATCTATTTGTAACTCTGTTAATTTTAAGCCTTTGGTTTTCCCTTAATTAAATATAAATAAGCTCGTCTTGAAAGTTGTGTTCAAGAGAAGCCTCTAATCGCAGGTTACTGGAGAGAAGCATGTCGGAGATCCCCAAGCAGTACGCCGTGGGGGTGTGGGCCGTGGAGCCGGGCGTGGGCTCGCAGACAGCGCAACAGTTCCTCCTCACCCACTTCGAGCGCGTGTACGACCGGTTCACGGCCATCGACCCCTTCATGTTCCCCACGGTGCTGAACGCCGCCTTCGGGTTTATCACCACCCAGTACGAGTTAGACAGAGTTAGTACTATCTCTGTTATTATACAAAAAGGAAGCAACTGAGTATCAGATAGCGGATTACATAACTCTGTTCCTATCAGTTTCAATGCTGTTTCTATCAGAAAGGACGTTCATGCTATTTTGCAACTAGACTGCATAAATTTGATAATAGCAATAACGTCATTATTTTAAATTATAATTTTATTTTTTCTAATTTATTTTAATTTTTGGTTTGAATTGATTGTGAATTTTATTTTTAATTATGATTTTACTCAAAATATGGACACTTTAACTTATTTTTATTATAACATATTGAATTACAAATAGAAACAGCATTAAAATCAATTGAAACCGATAGCAACAGAGTTACGTATTCGCGCCACTGATGCTCGCTAACTTTTATTATAGAACGTGTCCTGGAACATGTATGTATGCCATAGAAATATGAAGTAGGGAGAAGTGTTATCCGGGCTCTTTTGTATTGAAACCGATGTCGCAGTTTTTTGCCCCATTACTTTTTACGCTTACTCAATTATTTTACTACGCGTGTTATACGGAAAACTATACTCTGCCATAGCACATGCTGAGTGGTTGCCTTTTTGTAACCGCTTTTTAATCTTAAAATATGCAAATTCAGAGTTGTTTTGTTTGAGGTTACAAATTAAATATAGGTTTTTCTTTATTTTTTTGATGTTTTTTGTTTTATCTTTATTTCAAGTAAAGAAAAACCTATATTTAGTTTGTAGCCTCATAACAAAACAACTCTGAATTTGCATATTTTAAGCTTAAAAATCGTTTACAAAAAAGGCAACCACTCAGCATTTGAATTTGCATATGACATAGCTTAAAAATCCGCGACCGACTCAACTTCAAACCGCTCCGTTCTGTTTTTTTACATCATTATAAAATTATTTATAACAAAAATGCTGTCCTAATATGTTTGCTTTCCGCTACGATTGTGAAGTACAGCTCGTTCACCCTAAGATGTCCCCTTCGCCGTAAGATGTCCCCTGCCATCGCATAAGATGATTTCATCTTACGGTGAACGAGTTGTAGTATCCATCGCAGTTTGTGTACGAGTTGCCTGTCACTATAACAGTATTAACGTCCCTTCATCTGTTTTGCAGTTGAAATCGTTCGCGTTAGAAAACAAGAAGAAGTTGCTGCCGATGTCGCAGACCCTTCAGAAGCTGGTGGACACGGCGGCGCTCAGGATCGACTGGGTGCAGAAACACGCGCGCGGCATCAACCAGTGGTTCCAGGACTACGTCACCGGTAAATAAAGAAAAGAAAGAAAAAAAACATGACAATGACAAACGTAGTACAGTTTTACCCAAAATAAAAGTCCGGTCGTTTTCGTTTGCGCAGAAAAGCGCAGACTGATATCCGACAGTAGCCGAACGTATAGTATAGCTCTGACCCGCTGTATACCTCTGTCCCGCTCACATCTAAGTGTCGACTTATGAACAAGCTGGCGCACAACCGGCCGCAGTAGTAATTTTTTGGATCTGTTTAGAGGGGGGAGAGAGGCGCGACGGGAGAGGCGGCCAGCGTCGTGGGCGCGCTATTGGTTGATCAGTCGTCCTCAGTACCGCGCGCCCCGCACTCGTGTCTCGCGCTCCCTAGATAAAGACATATGTTTTTGATACTTAGTTTATATTGATACTTTTGTTCCCGTTTCATTGTGGAAAAGATGCCGAAAAAAAATGTGTTAACTGCAAGCCAGAAAAAGGGTTTATGACGTGAATTGTTTTATTAAAAAGGAGACAGATGAAATGGTCGATAATCGTTGAAATTACGAGTAATAATTTTTGTAAAAATTAAAAAAACCCTCAACGCAATGAAACGGCTGAACCGATTTTGATCAAACATAGCTCTAAGAACACACCCGACAAATTCAAATTTCAAACAAAACAAAAAAACTAAATCGGTTCATCCGTTCGGGAGCTACGATGCGACAGACAGACACACAGAGACACGTCAAACTTATAACTTGCATAACACCCTGTCGTTTTTGCGTCGGGGGTTAAAAATACAACAGATCATAACCAATTTAAAACAAGGTCAGAAAAGAACAGCACTTTGCACAAAAAAACAACGTCTGCAGGGCACAAACGTCTGTAGCGACTTTTAGAAGGATTTCGAAAAATCCTATCGAGAAATGCTGTGCGCGAATGTACACATGTAATCAACCCCACCACTTTCGCCGAGCGCTCATTACTTGTTGCGCGACCTGTACTTGTAGTTCATACAATCATAATACTATACCCACGACGTATAGTACTATGTTATCTGTGCCCACCACACAATGGATTCTAGTGTGGTATCAGGACTATGTATGTGACTTTTGGGTGTTATGTTATGTTAATTTGTTTGCTAGAATATTAAACAAAACACCGATAATAGCTGTTTAGCGTAGCTACAGATAAAATAATACTATACCTTAAATGTAATACTAAAACTAAGCCAATAAAGCAAAACTAAAATAAAATAAAAACCTACCTATCAGATCCGCAAGCCGTCACCCGATGGCAGCGTGCCCAGAATGCTGGCTGCATTGCCACGCTGAATGGCAATGCTTATTCATTGACCAAAATAAGAGCCAGCATTCCGGTCACGCGTGCACTCAAAAAGACGCTCCGCAAGGTCCTTGAAAATTGTATGCGCCCCTGGTCCCCACGGGCCTAGAGTTTCCACGCCAAACAGCTCAAATATGTACCCTCTGTCGAGTAGTGCATACTTGCGCCGTTTTACGGACTCCGCTGTTGTTGCTGCGGAGCCAGCCCGCACTGATGTACCCGGAAGATGGGACGGCGCCAGAGTATCGACACAGGCAGCGTCTCACACCAGAGGTCGTCCCATTCTCCAGGGGATCAGTGTCATACCGTCAGGTCTTTTCCCGTCGTCACGCATCAAGCCACACGGTTCAAGGGTAGCCGTCACTGAAGCACTGGAAAAAGCCCGACGGATGATGTCATTTAGAGGAATATTAAACGAAATTAAACACAGAATTGCCAAATTACTGACTGACTGACTATCAACGCACAGCCTAAACCATAAGTTCTAGAGACCTGAAATTTGGAAGGAACGATCCTTTTGTAGTCTAGGGGTGCACTAAGAAAGGAATTCCAGAAATTCAACCCCTATAGGGGTGCAGCGGGGTGTTTAAGTTTGTATGGAAAAGTACACGCGGACATTCCATTTCCGCGGGCATTCCACTAGTGTTAAATAAAAATACTTTTCAACACACTTGCTCATAAAGTGGCTGTAATTTCTCCGCAATTAGGCACATAATGACACCTGTAATCAAACTGTGACTTTTTCATTGCTATTATTCACGAGTGAGTTATAGAGACTGTTGAACATTTACACAGAGTGTGTATTTCTGTTTTACCTGTAATCAAACTGTGACTTTTTCATTGCTATTATTCACTAGTGAGTTATAGAGACAGTAGAACATTTACACAGAGTGTGTATTTCTGGTTTATTATTATTTTCTTCACAAGTGTGTTGAAAAACGTCATATGATTCACGTATGATACATTGATGATTACCGTCCTCGGCTCTCTTAAGACCCTCACCTAACGGCTCGGGTCTCAATGGCGCTACAGCGGTAATCACCAACATTACACACTAGTACCATACTGTACTATTATTTCAGACCGAGATCCATAGCAAAATTGTAAATATTAAAATATACATTTTATCAACAGGAAAACTGGCATCAGATGGCAGCGCCACCACTGTGGCTCCAACTACTCCGTCAGTCACCACACTGGTCCCTAATACCGCCAATAGTACAATAGCTAACGCTACATCTAGTATAGACAATTCTACCGCCGTATAATGCAGCACAGGTCTTATAAGGTCAGGTGGGGTAAGAGTGATATGCGATCGTTGCTGAAGGTCAGGTGGGGTAAGATTCATTATGGTCATTGCTGAAGGTCAAGGTCAGATGGGGTAACAGTCATATGACCGTATCTGAAGGTCTGGTGGGGTAAGATTCATACGACCGTATCTGAAGGCCTGGTGGGGTAAGATTCATTATGGTCGTTGCTGAAGGTCAAGGTCAGATGGGGTAACAGTCGTATGACCGTATCTGAAGGTCTGGTGGGGTAAGAGTCATACGACCGTATCTGAAGGTCTGGTGGGGTAAGAGTCATACGACCGTAGGTCTGATGGGGTAAGATTCATTATGGTCGTGGCTGAAGGTCAAGTAGGGTAACAGTCATGTGGTCGTAGCTTAAGGCCAGATGGGGTAACAGTCGTATGACCGTATCTGAAGGTCTGGTGGGGTAAGAGTCATACGACCGTATCTGAAGGTCTGGTGGGGTAAGAGTCATACGACCGTAGGTCTGATGGGGTAAGAGTCATACGACCGTAGGTCTGATGGGGTAAGATTCATTATGGTTGTATCTGAAGGACAGGTAGGGTAACAGTCATACGGTCGTATCTGAAGGACAGGTAGGGTAACAGTCATACGGTCGTATCTGAAGGACAGGTGGGGTAACAGTCATACGGTCGTAGATTAAGGTCAGGTGGGGTAAGAGTTATTACTGTCGTAGCTCTTAAGAGCTTCGCAAGATTATGCTTAAGCTTATGATCCTTAGGTCGGGTGGAGTAAGAGTCATACATTTGTAGCTAATGGTCAGGTGGGGTAACAGTCATAAGGTCTAAGCTGAAGGTCTAGTGGGGTAATATTGTGTTCCGGTCGTAGGTTACCCACTTATTTGAATGGCTTTCTCTCGTAACCCAGAGTTCCTCGTACTCTACCTAATTTATTGTATTTTCTGTCGTTGTACTGGCTAAGTATTACCACGATGTGTGTATAAATAATTATTATTCTGAAAATACTATCTGATTAATCTGATTACTATTGATTACACAGTCTATCTATCCTTTCATATTACAGTTTTACCCAAAATATAAGTCCGATCGACTGTTTTCGTTTGCGCAGAAAAGCGCAGACTGATACCCGACAGTAGCCGAACGTATAGTATAGCTCTGTCCCGCTCACATCTAAGAGTCGACCGGCCGCGATTTTGGCGCGAAATCGATTAACCAATAACAGCGCAAGATTTTGGCGCGCTATTGCCATTGGTAGAAAGAAAGTTCCCGCGCTATAGAAATTGGTCTACGGCGCAGGTACATCGGGGTGACTTATATTTTGGGTAAAAATGTACCTAGGTATAACGTTTTGTCCCTTTCTATAACTTTATTTTAATTTCTAGTATTTTTTTATTGATCCCACTTCTGATTCTCGCCGGCATCTTTGGCGATATTTCATAATCTTCTTCTAACTATAAGTGGAAATATAAGCAGTAAGTGAAGTACAAGTAATAGATAAAACATTGTTAAAAGATATAAGAGAAGGCGCCAATTGAAGTCAGAAATATGGTTACCTGTGATAACTGTTATTATCTATACATATAATAAACCTCAGGAGAGTGCAATCGGTACATTTAATATATTTTAACAAAAAGAATAAGGCAGTAAAAAAGCCCTGACTTGTGTTAAATATACAACGTGTATTTGAAATAACGCAAAATTTCGGACACCCCTACCAACTATGACGCAATAAATTGATCTCACACAAAAATACTTAATAATCGTTATTACTGACACAATAATAAAAGTATGATACAATTCAACATTAAAAAAATAGTTTAATCTAAAGATAGCTGAACTGATCCAAATCACAACCAGACGGAAGCGTCCCTAAGATGCTGGCTGCATTGCCACGCTGAATGACAGATCCACTACAGGGTTGAGCCAGATAAGAGGCAGCTCTCAGGTCACGTCGCTTCGGATGCCCTGAAATTTTAAAAACGCAAAGAATCGTTTACCTACAGACCTGGAGTCTTGACCCCGAAATGCTCAAATACGTAAGCTCCGTCGAGTCTCGCATATTTTCAATAATAAATTATTATACGAGTTATTTGTAATTTTTTTTTGTTCTCAATGTTCTCAATGACTCATAGCGTGAGCCGAATCGTAGAACATCGATGAACTTCGAGCCCTAGACACGCTTAATGTGCGTTCGATAGTACCAAAATAAATGTAACAAACACAATGGAAAAAAATGCTTTATTTTACTTTGTTTTACTCTATTTGTTTTATTCTGAACGCTGTTAGCGTTATTTTTAGTTAATGAGGGCTTTTCATTTTCGAATATAAAAAAGTAGTTCGATTTGGCTCGATAGATGGCGCTGACTCTACCATGGTTGTCAAAATTAACAAATGCATTGTCTGTGCTTTTGTGTGATAGTAACAAAATACCACGAAAATATATTACTACGTTGTTGACTTTGACATTTCACTTTATTTTGACAGTTAAGTACAGAGCTAGCGCCATCTATTTTCAAGGCTTTAAGCATGATATGAAACGGCCGTGAAAACCCCTCATTGCAGCAGTTGTTGCATTAGTTTATATTTTGCGTTATTTCAATAACACGTTGTATAACATTTTATCACAAAAATTATATTATCTCTGCATTAGGTTATCAGCGACAAATGTTTACATACAAAGTCCCATTTAATATTGATTGGAGATAAAAGGCCAAAGCGTATGGTACTTACTATTAGATATAATATAGAAGTTATAATAATAATTATGTCATTTTTATTTATAGAATTATTATTGTTAGAATAAATGCCATAGAGTCTGTGTCTTATTATTATTTATTTAAGTTGAAATTTAAATCGCAATAATTTAATTGATTACTTATTTATTATGTAAGTAGCTAGAAACTAAATGAATGACAGTAAGACATTCCTTTGTCAAAACTTACATGCTTCAATTGTTGTATTGTAGTTCACTTAAGTACATACAATGTATAATAATGTTCCTATTTTAATTATTAATGTCTCGAATTTATAAGATCTTAACTTCCATTTTGTTTTGTTTATCTGTATTTTATAAAATTATTGCATGAAAGTGCACTATGAAAGATTTCGATGATAAATAAAGATTTTAAATTCAAAACTGTGTTTCAAAATTTAATAACTATTCTATGTATGCGGTCTCTTTTACCCCCTTACACGACATGACAGTGACCTTCTCTATCTGGCTCACGTAACTTATTCACGGTCTGCCTCTTCCTCGTTTCCCTTCTATGTTGTTTTTTTATAAAGCTGTCATGTCGTTTATGAGGACCTTGTCGTGAATGTAATTTCATTAATTTTTAACCCCCGACGCAAAAACGACGGGGTGTTATATGTTTGACGTGTCTGTGTATGTGTGTGTGTGTGTGTGTGTGTGTGTGTGTGTGTGTGTGTGTTTGTGTGTCTATTGTGGAATCGTAGCTCCCGAACGGATGAACTGATTTCGTTTTTTTTTTTTTTGTTGGGAAGGTGGATTTGTCGGCAGTGTTCTTTGCTATGTTTGATCAAAATCGGTTCAGCCGTTTCATTGCCTTGAGGGTTTTTTAAATTTTTACAAAATTAATTACTTGTTATAAAGCTTTCATGTCGTTTATGAGGACCAACCATCTTGTCGTGAATGTAATATCATTTATTTTATAAAACCGTTTCGCTTAAGGCGCGAAATTATAATGTTATTGTGTATTTGCTAATTGCACAGCTCATCAGCACATTTTGAGATAGTGAATCCTGATTTTGCTGAAACTAGGAGATCAAAGGGGGGGGGGGGGGGGGGGGGGAAGGGTGCCGGTGAAATTACAGGCACATGAGACTTTTCATCCTTATGTCTCAGGGTGGCGGGCGCAGTGCAATGCTACATAGGGCGCGTCCTAGGTGGACGTGACCTATGAGGTAATGCACTGTTCATAGGCAGAGGTTACCGCTTAACATCAGGTGGGCCATCTGCTTGTTCCGTCATTCAAGTAGTATAAAAAATAAAAAAAAGTTAGTTTTTGACGACCTCTGTGGCGGGGCGGGCGAACGTTCGCCTGCGACGCCGGAGGTTGCGGGTTCGATTCCCGCCTCGGAACAAATATTTGTGCGATATGCAGATGTTTGTTGAGGGTGTTCTGGGTATTTTCTATGTATAATAAAAAATATCTATCTATGTTATATATTGTGTATTAAGTATATCAGTTATCTAGTACCCATAACACAAGCTCTGCTTAGCTTGGGGCTAGATAATGTTGTGTTAACTGTCCAGCATTATTTATTTATTTATAAAGCTGCCGTGTCGTTTATGAGGACCAACCATCTTGTCGTGCCATCATTCATTTTATAAAAACCTATTGAAACGTCTCACTTGAGGCGCGAAATTCAAATGATATTGTGTATTTGCTAATTGCACAGCTCATCAGCACATTTTGATATAGTGAAATCTAATTTTGCTGAAACTAGGAGACCTAAAGCACATGTTTTGATTGAAAGCGTCTCATAAATATCATTAGTTTAGCTACAAATGTCAATTAACAAAAAAAACACTAGAAATTCTTGAATGACATTCGTATAAATAGAAACCATACAAAGACTTATTAAAACTCATGTTAAAACTACAGAAAAACAAAGTTTAACTACTGTGTCTTACATACATACATAGACACACGCCTTTATCCCCGAAGGGGTAGGCAGAGCCTCAATGGGCCTCTTTTCACAGTGGGTTGCACCATCGTGGAATATAGACGTGACGAGTGGTGAGCTCATCGCCGCCATTGCTTCCCACGACTGACTCAGCTAACGCTTTCTTCCAGTAAGCACATTACATAAATAAGCTAGCAGCCAGGACAAATCTTATACCAACGAATCTTACAAACAAGTCCGGGTAATCCCTAAGTCGGCTTTTACGACATCCACGGGAGGAGATGGAGGGGTCTATTCTTGGGCCGGACACACCACGGTCTTAAACATAAGAATAAAAAAAAAAATATCTTCCGGATCTAAAAAAACATAAGAAAACGCTTTCATAGAAAAATGCTAACAAATTAATAAAAGTATTATTAGTCGAAACACTCAAAAAGGAAATAAACAAAGTCGTAGCTAAGCTAATGCTGTTTATGAGACACTATCAATTAAAACATGTGTGCTATTTATCCTAGTTTCCGCAAAATCAGGTTTCGATATCTCAAGAAGTTTTTATGACCAAAAAGCTCAATAAAATTTGAATTTCCGCCACAAGCGAAACGGTATTTGCATTCAAATCCGTGTTTTGCTGAAAAACTCGAGGTGGTTGCTTGCACTTGTGGCGCGAAATTCATTTTTTTTTCGTGTTTTTTGCTCATCTCAGCTCTTCAACACTTCTTCAGATAGCGAAAACTATGCTGTGCTGGTAATTTATATAACCTAACACACAACTTTTAATTTAAAGTATCACATAAATATCATAAGTCAACCACCTAAGTTTTACAGCAAAACACGGATTTGAATGCAAATACCGTTTCGCTTGTGGCGCAAATTCAAATTTTATTGAGCTTCTTGATATAGCCAAAGCTGATTTTGTGCCACAAGTGAAAGGAAAAACCCTATTAATTCTATGCTTTAAAGTTATACTGAATCGACTCTATTCAAATTCTACAACATTCGCGGCTTCCCCCTACTTACCTGCGCGTCAGCTCCGCGCACGTATGACATGACATCCCCTAAAATCGATAACCTGCTTGTAAACATGCCCTCACTAGACCAAACAGTTTACTTACCTTTTTATACAATCCATGTTTTGTGTAATAATTTCCGCGTAGCTTTGTAACTATTGGTTTTGTCGTGTAACCTTGAACCAGTAGCTGATACTATGGATGCAGCAAATGTAGGGTATTCGTATCATTTACCGTCTGGTGGTTGGAACTACAAGATACGCAATACGTTGTCACAATTCAGTGATTTGTTCAGCGAATTCAATAAATACATCGCTCCTGCCTACCATCATGATCGCTGTGAAAGGTATGAAAAACATTTTAAACTTCTATTTTCGTCTTAATTTAGTGGTAGGTACCTTGAGTAATTTTACTTAGTTTTGACATCCCTAGAAATTCCACATTTTATAACCCTATTAGAGGTTGCGCTGCTCCAATGAGGAGTTTTCCTAGTGTCATTTTAACATTATTTATCTGCCGCTAGATGGCGGTGGCGACAGTTTTGGTAACAGTAAATATTTCAAAATACGTAACTATTACAAAGATATTAATTATTACATAATTAAACATTTTTTATTTAATTATTTACGTTGTCTGAACGAAGTTAAAATTTTAAAAGTAGGTATATACCAATAGTTACGCGAGTGCCATCTCTTGACGATGATAGAAATAAGCTGACAATGACACTTGGAAAACTCCTCAGTCAGCCTTACCTCAGTTAACCCCAGTGTGCCCCAGTCCAGGTGTGTTCCTTACACAAATGTTTTTTTTTTATAGGTCTGTCCAGATGCGAGTATATTCGATGCACAAAGGGGAGTTCGTTGTGGTTTTTATAGCGTTTTTTGCTTGCTTCGGTTTGGGTGTCTTCATAGGACTGGCTGGTAAGAATTTAATTTTATTCTATATGTAGCAAATTGGGTTGATAGAGTTAGTTAAGAAACTCTTCCCGCCATTTTCGAGAAGAGACGTAACACCCGTACCTATTTCATTTCCTAGTGTTTTTTTTCTTGTTTTTTTTTTTTATTTTGTGTCATTTTGGTAGCATTTTAACCAATGTAGCTCGTTTAAAGAGGAGAAATGAAAGTAAATGGAAATGAAATGGAAGTGCGTGACTTTTCAAATTGGTGGAAATTGTCTACCAAAGTTTTAGTAAAACGGCCACCGTTTTACTAAACACATGACTTGACTGGTGACTTAGATGACTTGGAAGGATTGTAACGTTGCAAATACAATAATAAATTTATACTTGAAAATGGTAAATGAACAAGCCGTGCGACGCCAATTATAAAGAAAAAAAAGAGTTAGTTTTATTTTTTTATTTTATTTATTCAAGGACAAATAAACAGCTACTATAAATGTTAGGATATGAAAGAGTTAAGTAACACAAATATAACAATATTGTAGTTATGATATTGTTCTGAGGGTAGAGTCATAGATATGTCGCAGACAACTGGTTGAAAAAGCCGTTTCATTGCACGGCTAGCCCTTTCATTGAACAACGCCACTCACTAGGTACGTAATAAATCCTGGGATCTCGAGAAAACAGCTATAATATCATCATCGTGAGATTGTACAGTACGTTCACCGTAAGATGGCACCTGCCTTGGTTGGCACGCCATACAAGTCAGGTGACATCTTACGGTGAACGAGATGTAGTACCCCGGTAGGTTTTTTTAAAAATTATTAATAAAAACAATTAAAAAAAAACAATGAAATTGAAATTCAATGAAAGGGCTAGCCTTTCCAACCAGTTGGATGCGATGCGACAGATATACCGCAGCTATACTTATACAAGATATAGATACAGTGTAGCCAGGCACAGAAAATTACAAAACTCATGTCTGTCAAATGGTCTCAAAAACGGCTCACATTTTTGATGAAATTACCAGGATAGGTCACACGTTTTGAGGCCAAAAAAACGATCTAGCTTGTCCCTGACTTTGACTTGTAGAGGAGTTTTTAGGGAACGTAAGGGTTTTTAGGGGATGTAAGGGAATGTAGCTGACGCTTAATTTAGGAGTTTTACGGTTTTTTTGATGTTTGTATATAGATCTTTTTAGGGGCTGTATAGATTTGTAGGGATATATAGGGATTTAAGGCGTTAGATTTTAAGAGTTAGATTTTAAGAGGTTTATAAAGGATTTTTTAGCCTCTCAATGAGTTTTAGGGGTTTGTGTCCAGTTTCCGAGCAATGCTGGGTTTTCTACCAGTAATAAGTTCTATGAACTACACGGGTTTCGCTTCGCTTCTTTTTTACTTTTACCTACCTTTATAGTAGTAGTAGAGCTTTTTTGTGTAAGAGTTCGTCCGGGGAAGTACAACCACCATACCTATTTCTGCCGCAAAGCAGTAGTGCTCGCATTGCTGTGTTCCGGTCTGAAGGGTAAGGGTGCCGGTGAAATTACAGGCACATGAGACTTTTCATCTTTATGTCTCAGGGTGGCGGGCGCAGTGCAATGCCACATAGGGCGCGTCCTAGGTGGACGTGATCTATGAGGTAATGCACTGTTCATAGGCAGAGGTTACCGCTTAACATCAGGTGGGCCATTTGCTTGTTCTGACATACAAGTAGAATAAAAAAAAAGGTAGGTTACGCGTTTAAAAACATCCACAAACTTTATCTTTTTAGGCCCTTCGCCAACCATGACGACGTCAATATCAGCGAGTACAATCCTGTCCAACGCGAGCACCATATACGAAGGCCCGTTCCATCTGCACAGCCCCGCGCTGGGCACTAGAGTGCAGCAACTGTGGCTGATGGCAGAGATACTCACTAATAACAACGACGGTGAGTTGGTTCTTCTGACTATATATAGTAGTAGTAAGTACCTACTATAGTAAGTAGAGATTATAATCTCTACTTTTGAGTTAAACACAGGCTTATGGGTGAGCAACATATGGCGGAGACTAAGGGCCGGTTTATTAACTCATTAGTATACCCTAAATATGGTGAAGCACTGGCTGTTTCATTAGACGTCTCGAAGGCTTTTGATAGGGTTTGGCACGCTAGCCTTATTGGCAAGCTTCCTGCCTACGGACTGCCAGTTCAATTCTGCTCCTGGCTCGCAGATTTTCTGAGGGAAAGATCCATTCGAGTAGTTATTGACGGCTGCTCGTCGGATCAATTGGCTATTAATGCCGGGGTACCTCAGGGGTCAGTGCTATCTGCCACACTGTTTCTGCTGCACATTAATGATCTGCTAATGCCCGGTATCATTGGGTATGCAGACGACAGCACAGTTGTGGAGAGATATGTTTCCACTGCGCGAGCTAGGCAGAATGAAATTCAGGAGTTAAGAGATGAGATGCTGCAGCGTCTGAATTTGACTCTCAAGGCTGTATCCGACTGGGGCGATGCCAATCTAGTCAAGTTCAACGCCTCTAAAACGCAGGCTTGTCTCTTCTCGGCGAAAAAAAGTCCGTTTCTCCAAGTTCCTGTATTCCGAGATGTACCTGTAGCTATAGGAGATCACCTCGAGCTCTTAGGTGTTTCGCTCACGCCTACTCTCAACTTTGGCTCCTACATCGAGTCTAAGGCAAAAACAGCTGCCATGAAGCTAGGCATCCTGAATAAGGTAAAGCGTTACTTCACACCAGGACAGCTTCTCAGTTTATATAAAGCACAAGTCCGGGCTGGTATGGAGTACTGCTGCCATGTTTGGGATGGCTCGGCCAAACACCAGCTTGCTGCCTTGGACTCGATTGAACGTAGAGCTTTCAGGCTTATAGGTGAGCAACATATGGCGGAGACTAAGATCCAGAGTCTCGAGCACCGCCGTAAGGTTGCATGCCTTGCGATCTTCTATAGGTTACATTTCGGTGAATGTTCCCAGGAACTGCACGATCTGATCCCACCATCTCCTTTTCATCATAGGACGAGCAGGCGTACGGCTCAGTACCATCCTTACCTCATTGGTATACCTTCTATTCGCACAAAACGTTTCAGTTCTACCTTTATAATGCGAACTGCTAAGGAGTGGAATACACTACCGTCGTCTGTCTTTCCTGAAAACTATAATCTGGGTCTCTTCAAGTCAAGAGTGAATAGGTGCCTTCTAGACCTTTGTGCTTCATCTTCGACCACATCGTCACTTACCAACAGGTGAGATCGTGGTCAAACAAAGGTCTATCAATGTTAAAAAAAAAAAAAAAAAAAAAAAACCCTCTATTCGTACTAAACGATTCAGTTCTACCTTTATAATGCGAACTGCTATATGTGGAGTGGAATACACTACCGTCGTCTGGCTTTCCTGAAAACTATAATCTGGGTATCTGCAAGGCTAGAGTGAATAGGTGCCTTCTAGACCTTTGTGCTTCATCTTTGGCCACATCGTCACTTACCAACAGGTGAGATCGTGGTAAAACAATGTTAAAAAAAACTCTACTTTTCCGTTAAACTCAGGCTTAGGTATATAGGTGAGCAACATATGGCGGAGACTATGATCCAGAGTCTCAAGCTCCGCCGTAAAGTGCAAGCAATGTTTTGATCTTCTATAGGTTTCGGGGAATGCTCCGAGGACCTTCACGATCTGATCCTACCATAATCCTTTTCATCATAGGAAAAAAAAACTCGCCTACCTATCTATACCTTCTAGACCTTTGTGCTCCATCTTCGGCCACATCGTCACTTACCAACAGGTGAGATCGTGGTCCAACAAGGTCTATCAATGTTAAAAAAAACTCTACTTTTCCCTTAAACACAGGCTTATAGAGGTGAGTATGGCGGAGACTATGATTCAGTCTCAAGCACGTATAGTATAGGTTTACCTATATATTCTATAGGTTACATTTCGGGGAATGCTCCCAGGAACTTCACGATATGATACCACCGTCTCATTTTTATCATAGGACAAAAAAACTCACTTACCTATCATCATAAAACTATCGTAGAGCTAAATCTAAATGAACGGTGCGCGTACCCTTGAAATCTGCTAAGGGCGTTTATAGATCTATGAACTTGGTCGTGACGTGACGAGCACGAGGTCAACGCTCCACGAGAGGGTGATGACCCGCGCGAATTATGGAAACGACATGACGCCTGACGGTATTTCAGATTTGCAATGCAAGTAGTCCCATACCAAGGCTGATCTTCTCAATGTCAGAAGTATCTAATTATGATAAGAGGTTGGCGTCTGATTTCAGCAACGTACTCCAGATAAGATCACACGTCAAGATCTACGTAACTTAGGTACCTACTTAAAAACGTTATTTTGGGGGGTTGAAATCTGCCATTTTTGAAAGAAACGTCGTCATTTTTATTTTATTACATTTTAATGTGTTTTTTCGAGTTATTTCGTGTAATTTTAGTGGCATTTTAACCGATGTAACTTGGATAAATGGCACATGTGTGATGTAGTGAAATTTGAGTGTATTGCGAGTCTTTTCGAAATGGTGGATTTTTTCCTGTAAAAACTCAGTTTTTTATCCACAATTTAAACTGGGTTAGGACTAGACGGAGACTCTTGACGACTTGACTATAAAACTATAATAATTATATCACTTGACATTGGCTAAATTGTTGCAAATAATGCACAGAAGCCATTACCTAAGCTAAGAAGAAGAACGTTATTTTTTAAGCATTGTCATATATTCTGTGGCATTTCGCAAAATTAGTCCTGTCACTTTTTGCCATAGGTCTCGATCCCGTAGAAACATCGGGATAAAAATGTGCCTATGTGCACAGAATATATAATAGTACTATGTGTTATTCCGGGAGTCAAGCTATCTCCATTCAAAATTTTATCCAAATCCGTCTAGCCGTTTCATCGTGTAGGAGTAACAAACAAACTCACACACTCACAAACTTTTGCATTATTAGTGCGCATCTGGGGTATGCTTTTGCCAAAATTCAGACCTCTCGGCCCAGTAGTTACCGAGATTTCGTGATGAGTGAGTGAGTCAGTGAGTGGACTTCTCTTTTATATATTTAGAGTAGGATTTTGACATGCATAATATGTATAGTTAGTTAATGCAAGGAGTCGGACATTCTTCAGGGGAGCCTATGTCCAGCAGTGGACTTCCTAGTAATGATTTGTTTATGTCGTTTGTGAGTGGGGAACTAAGCTCATTTTCTTTTTTCTTTTTCAGAGGAGATCTTCGATAAGAGTTTCCAAATTAGTATATCGGTAGATGGAGTAATAGGAGAACTAGCTACAGTGAATCTTGTACCTGAAAGCGAAGCGACCAACAGGTGAGAACTGGCTACTTTGAATCTTGTACCTGAAAGCGAAGCGACCAACAGGTGAGAACTAGCTACAGTGAATCTTGTACCTGAAAGCGAAGCGACCAACAGGTGAGAACTAGCTACAGTGAATCTTGTACCTGAAAGCGAAGCGACCAACAGGTGAGAACTGGCTACTTTGAATCTTGTACCTGAAAGCGAAGCGACCAACAGGTGAGAACTAGCTACAGTGAATCTTGTACCTGAAAGCGAAGCGACCAACAGGTGAGAACTAGCTACAGTGAATCTTGTACCTGAAAGCGAAGCGACCAACAGGTGAGAACTAGCTACTGTGAATCTTGTATATACCTGAAAGCGAGGCGACCAACAGGTGAGAACTAGCTACTGTGAATCTTGTACCTGAAAGCGAGGCGACCAACAGGTGAGAACTAGCTACTGTGAATCTTGTACCTGAAAGCGAAGCGACCAACAGGTGAGAACTGGCTACTGTGAATCTTGTACCTGAAAGCGATGCGACCAACAGGTGAGAACTAGCTACTGTGAATCTTGTACCTGAGAGCGAAGCGACCAACAGGTGAGGACTAGCTACTGTGAATCTTGTACATGAAAGCGAAGCGACCAACAGGTGAGAATTCTCTAAAACTAACCTGGAACTGAGACACGTCTTGCAAAGCCTGCGTACCTACCTACTGGTGGTAACTGGTAATTAAGTCCCCAAACTGCAAAATAGACTTTTCTTTCCAAGCCTACCTACTTCTCGCAAACGGTAAATTTAAAACACCTACTTTTAGAGGACTTTTCCTTTTTCCCCGAAGGGGGAGGCAAATCCTTAATGGTCCTCTTTTCACAGTGGGTTGCACCATAGTGGAATATACACGTGGCAAGCGGTGAGCTCATCGCCGCCATTGCTTCCCACAACTGACTCGGCTAACGCTTTCTTCCAGTAATAACACATTCCGTAATAAGCTAGCAGCCAGGAAACCTTACCAACGAATCTTATCAACAAGCCCGGGTAATCCCAGGTTACTTGTGTTTCCAGAACTCGGCATTTAAAATGCAAGAAGCAGACGTGCGAGGAGGTTATGGCGATACACCTTGGCGCGCTGGAGTACACGCGCTACATGCTCAACATCAACCTCTACGGGCTGCGGGAGTTCCACAAGCGATACTATATCAGAGAGATTGTATTCTATGTGAGTACCTTATAGAGTGTAGGTAATGCAAGAAGCAGACGTGCGAGGAGGTGATGCGATACACCTCGGCGCGCTGGAGTACACGCGCTACATCCTCAACATCAACCTCTACGGGCTGCGGGAGTTCCACAAGCGATACTATATCAGAGAGATTGTATTCTATGTGAGTTTTTTTAATAATAATAGGTATAAGGTGCGCATCCTTCCCGGCGTCTTGACTTACGGATCACAAACTTGGTCTATGACAAACATCCAGAAATCCAAACTCAAGGTTTGCCAAATAGGCAATAGAGCGCAGTATTACTGACCGCATCCGAAACACCATACTGCGCTCCGAAACCAAAGTCACCGATGTGGGAGAGAAGGCCGCGAGGCTGAAGTGGGGTTGGGCCGGTCACATTTGCCACATGCCCGACGAACTTTGAGCCAAAATTACCACGGCATGGAGCCCTAATACAGCCAGGCGGCGTCGCGGCAGACCACGCATGAGGTGGCGGGATGAACTATACACCTATGAGAGGGAATGGGAAACGGTTGCACAAAACCGTAGTGACTGGCGGAAATGGGGGGAGGCCAACAATGGGACAGTATGGGCTAATAGTAAATATAAGATGCCATACAAGCAGACGGCCAGCCTGATGTAGAGCAGTCACCGCCGCCATGGACATCTGCAACACCTGCGGTATTGCAAACGCGCTGCCTACCAATACCTAATACGCGAGTCCTATTGACATTTATCTTAAATTTACCCATATTGTAGCCCTGTGGGAAGACATCCAACGGGAGCTCATTCCACGCCATGCAGGTGCGCGGGAGAAACGAACGCATGAAACGTACTGTGCGAGACATCCACGCATCCACAATGTGCGGGTGAGCTCGCTGACGATGCTGGCGGGATGTGCGGTTATAAAAATGCGAAGTTGGGATTAGTTTAAACTTCTCAGATTATAAAAGACGCTAAGCGCGCCAATATCTCGGCGCACGCTCAACGACTCGGTACCCGTAATATAGAGTTTAATGCAAGAAGCTGACGATATGACGATACCTACACCTAAGCTCGCTCCAATTACACCCGCTGGACTACCACTCCTTACTGCGAACCTTAATAAATCGATTGTATTCTATACGAGGAAATGCGGACGGTGTTTATTCCATACATCGCCTGTTTCTCCCTGGATATGTTTTAATTCACAAATAAATTAATTAGTACCTAATTTAAAAATAATACTTAGCAAATAGCAAAACAAATAAAGGAAAATACACAGGCATCTAGATAAAGTCCTTCACATATAGGTATACTAAACCAAGGTTACGCAAAAAAAAACTTCGTCCACTAAACGTAGGTAACTAAACTCAGCTGTGTCGATGACCAATAGAATGCAGCAAAAGCACACGTACTTACGTGATCTGTGAAACGTAGGTAAGCTTAGACGTTTCGCAGATCACGTACCTAGTCCTTCCCTGGCATACTCTCAGGAGTCAGTAGGTACACTTGTTATTTGGATTTTCTGTAATATTTTCATATAAGCAGTTACAAACTGGCCTTCCTATAGCTTCACAAATATAATTTTAGTATCTGTGCGACTCTTCTTGTTTATTTTGGTCCTTCGAGGCATTAATAAACAGAGTTCCTGCAACGCAGGAGGTTGCGGGTTCGATTCCCGCCTCGGAACAAATATTTGTGCAATCTGCTGATATTTGTTCAGGGTGTTCTGGGTATTTTATATGTATAATTAAAATCTATCTATGTAATGTATATTGTAATTAGTTATCTAGTTCCCATAACACAAGCTCTGCTTAGCTTGGGGCTAGATAATGTTGTGTGAACTGTCCAGCATTATTTATTTATTATTTATTTCGTTGTAGTAGGAACTCTACCCTGGCTGAATCTAGGCACTAGTAGGCACTACTTGAGTTGCTTGTAACGTTTTTTTTTTTTCAGTTTAAAACATACAACCCAGCGTTCACGCAAATGGAAACGTGGTTCAGATTTATATTTCTACTGACGACATTCTCTATAGCAGTAAGTGTCTTGGAGAACACACTCCAGTCCACAGACCATATTATTATGTATCAAGATAGACACCGCAAGTGCACCTACTTCTTTACCTGTCCACAAGCTTACGCAATGCACCTATTAGTAAACCGTCTTCGCGATAGCACGTAGAAAAATGCCTAATTGCACCATAGTGAACTGTAAAAAAAAAACGATCTGACTATAGGATGATCGACACAAACGATAAAAACATTCAAAAGCACTGCACTAATTGACCTGGATGTGCCACGCGACCGAATTTAAATCCCCGTGGCACCAGCGACCGTGGCACCGTGGGTGTCTTCCAGGTGTGCCATGGGTCCGGAATAGAAATTAGCTAGCTAATAGAGATATTTCGTAGAAAAGTAGGTGCAAAATAAAACGTCACGCTTGGTTTCATACAAATTTAAAAAAGAAGAAAAGAAAGAAAGAATATATATTTATTTGTATACAAGAGCTACACAGAAACACAGAACACACTAAGAAGAAACAGATATGAAGGTACTAGGTGTAACTCAAGTAACAAAATGGTTCTGCCTCAGCATGAGTTGGTTGACAGCAAGCTAGCAACCAACGCTGGTCTTCCGGCAGAACCACTTGTTGAGTTGTTGGTCGTTGGTTGTTGAAATTTACGTGTTTGCGGTGTCTATCATGATATATGGTCTGTGCTACAGCCTTATTAAATGGTAGCCAGGTTACATGACTAATATTTTCATGTAAATTTTCAGTGTTGGTTTGCACATTCGTTGAGGAAATTTTCTACACATGACTGGGCTATAGAACAAAAGTGGCTGTCAATTCTGCTTCCATTACTTCTACTGTACAATGGTAAGAAACATACTTTTTTAGGGTTCCGTACCTCAAAGGGCCTACGGTGCCGAGACGTGGACACTCACGGTGCGATTTGTCCATCAGTTCAAGGTCGCTCAGCGTGCTATGGAACGAGCTTTACGGAGTTTCTCTAAGGGAAAAAATCAGAAACGAAGTGTTCATAGGCAGAGGGTACCTAGTACTTACCGTTTAATATTAAGTGAGTCATCTGCTTGTTCCGTCATTTCAAGTTGTGGGTACCTACTTAAGTATAAAATAATAATAATAGTTTCTCGAGATCATTTCTTCCCCATACCTACAAACTATGGAATGAGCTTCCATCTGAAGTTTTCCCGCTTGGTTACGACATGTATCGCTTCAAGAAAAATATTCATAAATTCCTTCAGGGTAGGCAGCGCATCGACAATACAACGGGTGTTGCCGGTGTCTATAAGCGACGGTGACCACTTCACATCAGGAAGGCCGTAAGCTAGTTTGCCGAATTAATTCATAAAAAAAAACAACCTATAATTCGTGACGCGATGGTATTCTACGCCAAGGGAACCAATCCTAACTACCTAACCTACCTAATAGTCACAGATAAAGGGAGTCGACAATGTTTCGCAACGCGCCTTGCTTGCTGTTGTTCAATGCAACCAGTCTTTCTTTGCGAAATAATGCTTGAAAGAAATCTGATCACGATACGACTAATAACGACGCACGAAACCGACCGAGAATACCTTCATTTCAATGGGAGTTTCAGTTTTCAACTCAGTAAATGTCACAAACGGCTAGTATCGCAAGACCATAGGTATCATACCAAGCAAGTTACTAGCTAAGCATGGATAGGTAGATTATTATTATTTATACTTGATTGCACATAAAATAATGTAACAAAAAGATGGACTTAATGCTAACAGCATTTTCTACCAGCCAAACCTGGTTTGTGACAGCTGGTGGTTGACGTAACTACTTACAAACTAACACAATAGGATCTTAAAAACTACCTACATTAACAATAATATACCTAAATATAATGCAATATAAATAATAATATAATACCTACATAAACATATATATAACTATATCTACATAATAATAAATAAATAGATACATACAAAGTTCAAAAATATATAAGTACACACAATAATAAATTAACTTAATAAATAATCTAAGATATATTTTATACCTTAGATTATATTTTATATCACTATGTACACAGCTGATCAATAAAGATATTCTTATTCTTATACATACTTACATAAGAGTGTCATCATTTTTGATAAAGGTATTCTTGAGTTAGTCTTTTGAAGCATTCTAGATAGGTAGTGTGTTTGTGCTAAACAGACATATTGCGAGACAGTGACCTAAAAACGTTTATCACACGTTTGCAACTTTCTAAACCAGAACTAAGATAAGGTAGGTAGTAGTAGTAGAGCTTTTTTGTGAAAGAGTTCGTCCGGGTAAGTACTACCACCATACCTATTTCTGTCGCAAAGCAGTAGTGCTCGCATTGCTGTGTTCCGGTTTGAAGGGTATGGTTGCCGGTGAAATTACAGGCACATGAGACTTTTCATCCTTATGTCTCAGGGTGGCGGGCGCAGTGCAATGCTACATAGGGCGCGTCATAGGTGGACGTTTTTTTTTTTATTTAACTATTTGATTGCCGGGTCAATTAGATGGTCCATCTGATGTTAAGCGGTAACCTCTGCCTTTAAAAATGCATTACCTCACAGGTCACGTCCACCTAGGACGCACCCTATGTGGCACTGCACTGCGCCCACAACCCTGAGACATAAAGATGGAAAGTCTCATGTGCTTGTAATTTCAACGTGACCTATGATAATGCACTGTTCATAGGCAGAGGGTACCGCTTATCATCAGGTGGGCCATCTGCTTGTTCTGTCATCCTAAGTAGCTTGTGGTAATCGCTAGTGGAACTCTCTTCCAATAGAAGTCAGGAAAGCCGCTTCCATGGGAGTCTTCAAGTCCTAACTGTACCAATACTTTTTGTAATTGCAAAATGTCCAACAAAATTGAGCTTATGTTATTTATTGAATTATTTATATATATTATATTATGTTAGGTATTTATATAGCTAGTTATTTAGAGTAGGTATTTAATTATGTTAATCATTTAATCTCACCCAATAATTTTTTTTAATAACTCTACCGCCCACTCTACATTACCTACACAAAGGTTAGCTGGAAGAAAATGCTAATTAGCATTAAGTTCGCCTATGTACTGCTTTTTTGTCCTGTGCAATAAAGAATTTTCTATCTATCTATCTACCTAGTAGTATAATGAAAAAATAAATTTAAAAAAAGTTCGATGTTTCCTGAATAATCAATGATTTTGTATAAAATTTCCGTTCCCCAGATCCAATATTCCCGTTGCGCCTCGTCTCGGGAAGTTGCTTCGCGCCACTTATGGATACGCTGTTCCAGAGCACGTTCCTAGCGTTCTTCATGCTGTCCTGGCTGGCGCTGTACCATGGATTAAGGCAGGTCAGTTCCGTTCCTGTCCTATCACCTACTTTCAGGGTCAAAGTTAAATAATAGATAGATAGATAGATAGATTAACACTTTATTATACACCAAAAAAAAAATAGAAAAACACAATAATAAAAGGATTAACTAAATCAAATTATAGTACAATGGGCGGCCTTATCGCTGAAAGACTGAGAATAATAATAATATAAACTTTTATTTCAGACTAGTGATCCATATTGGGTTCGTAACACAAAAATAACTTAAATTATGTTAATACAATAAATAACCTATAAATGCTACCAAATGTGTATCGAGAGAAGCAATTCAAAAAGTGTATCCTAAATTTATGATTTCATTAGATAAATCTTAGATGTTTTTTTTTCCCCAGCTTCAAGGGACAGTAGACCTGAGTATTTGATATGAATTTCAGCATGATACCTCCACGCGCTCCTGAGAAAAAGGGTCTTGACAGACGGACAGACGGACAACAAAGTGATCCTATAATGGTTCCGTTTTTCTTTTTGAGGTACGGAACCCTGAAAAGAATAGAATCGCAAAGAGGTCGCAGGAAGGCGGTGGATGAACGCGTATGTCCAGCAGTGGAGTTTTGTAAGCTGATGATGATGATGATGACCTTCCAAGGAAATTCTTGGAATTGAGTTTTCTGTCCACTACATCCCCGTGTGGTGCACTTTATAAAAACTTCCAGGTTCTACCATCGCACTTCTCGACAGCGGAAGGGAGCTCATCCACACATCATCGACACGTGGGTATCTCGTACAGCTCGCTTTACGATTTTCTCCCCCATACGTGCAAGTTGTGGAATGGGCCTGAGGTGTTTCCGCTAAACTACAACATGAGCCAATTAAAAAAAAAAAGAGTCCTTTAGGGCAGGCAACGCATTGGCAATACCTCTGGTGTTGCAGATGTCAATAGGCGATGATAACCACTTAATACCATCAGGCGGGCCGTACCTATGCCAGTTTGTCGAGCCATTTTACGTCCCGTGGTTACTTGGTCCAGCTTCGTTAAGAAATGTGTCGCTTCAAGAAAAATGATCATAAATTCCTTCAGGGTAGGCAGCGCATCGACAATAACACCGGTGTTGCCAGTGTCTATAAGCGACAGTGACCAATTTACATCAGGTGGGCCGTAAGCTAAGGAACTGCTAAGGAGTGAAATACACTACCACCGTCTGTCTTTCCTATACCTAAACTATAATCTGTGTCTCTTCAAGGCTAGAGTGAATAGGTGTCTTCTAGGCCTTTGTGCTCCATCTTCGGCCACATTGTCACTTACCAACAGGTGAGATCGTGGTTAAACAAAGGTCAACAAAAGTAAAAAAAAAAGTAAAAAAACTTGTTAGACTATAAGACTACGTCCATGCCTATAAGCATGGACTTAATAAGCATGGACTTAGAGCCTATAGGTTACATAAAAAATAAAAAAAACGCAGTATATCCCCATGGGCCTGATTGGTTTATTTTTGTTCCAGAACGAAAGAGGCTTTCTATCGTTCTACCTGATCAAAGTAATTGTGGTGGGTCTGGTGTGGACGCCGGCTTTTATCATCACGATCTGGCAAAAATACTACGCGTACTACGATCCGACCTTCAACTACATGATGAATCCCAATTATCCTGTAAGTTACCTACTTATAGCTTGTGTACAGGTTGCATAGGTATAGCTACAGGTCCAGCGCTTAACTGAGTCAGTACCTAAAGTATGGGAGCGAGCGGTACGACAGGAGTGTTTCCGTCAAACATTAAAATATTTTTTAATTTCAGCTGATAATTTGAGATACGAAAACACCTCTCCCGTACCGCTCCCATACTTTAGGGACTGACTCAGTTAAGCGCTGGACCTGTAGTAGGTGTAGTTACTTGTACTATTATTTATTCTATGGCGTAGTGAAATGACGCGTAGAGTACGCGTCATGTAAAAATAACGCTGGTACGTATGAAGAAGTATGACCGCCAGCGTTCTTTTTACATGACGCGCATTATAGACCAAACCACTCGATAAGCCATGTCAGAGGCCCTCGGGCGGCTTGACAAACTCCGACACCAGAGGCCAGCACTACCTCATACGAAACGAAACGAAACTACTCGAAAAGTTTGTTGCATCGCAAGAGCAAACTATGACTAAGTACAGTGCGCGAGGATAAATGATAATACAGTATTTCTGATATTATTTGTTATTTTATTTTTACAATTTTAGAGAAACTAACAGCTAAGCACAAACTATGGTATTTATATATAAAATAACATGTTTAGACATGTTAAAAAGCATGTATCTCAGGCGCCTGTTACACGTAAAGTATTTACTGTGTTCCGGCAATAAATACTGAAGTATCGTGGTATTTATTGAACGTGTAACGTAACTAGCGTACTGATGGATGTCAATATTTAATCATGGATTTCTAGATTTCTTGATTCCGCATTGACGACCCGTTGTAATATGATAAATATTGAACGTGTGTTCTTCTGATGTTAATTACGTACGTCTATCAATAAATACTGAACTTACGGATCACAGTAAATACTTTACGTGTAACAGGCGCCTCATAAGTGACTATTAGTCTTCTAATGAGAATCTTAGAAACTGTCCGAATTACTCCGAGCAGAAGTGAGAAATTAGTAAGATACTACTGCCTCATAGAAACGGCTCTCTCTAATCATGTTTTAACAACATGTGTGCGTGTCTGTCTGAGTTATTCACTTACTGAGTGAATAAGGGCCCTAACTCACCGTGTTGCCATGGCGACGCGGCTGCGTCGCCGGCTACCTCTGGCTACCTTCGATTGCCATTAAATTACGGTCGGAATAATCTGATATTGCAGTATTTCATAAAAATAAAATAAAATTACAAGCACATGAGACTTTTCATCTTAGTCTCAGGGTGCCGGGCGCAGTGCAATGCTACATAGGGTGCATCCTAAGTGAACGTGACCTATGAAGTAATGCACTGTTCATAGGCAGAGGTTACCGCTTAACATCAGGTGGGCCTACTGCTTGTTCCGTCATGCAAGTAGCATATAAAAAAGAAAAAAATGGTCGATTTTGAAATTCCACAATAAAACAATTTTTTCCACAAAACACGTGTGCGCTTGTGCGTCCGTCTTGGCGACCGGTTGGACATAGCGATGGGCAATTCGGTTCACGAAATCGGTTCAACCCGGTTTGAGCCTAAGTCGACTTGAGTCGACTTACATTTTGACCAAACCGAATCGTTCACGCAGACTCTGTGTGCTGTGTTCGCGTCGATCTACCGCTTCGCCGCTCGAGCCCGCAGCCCGTCTCCCGCCATTAGGAACGAACGAAACGTAACGTAGGTATGCTTGTTCCATAATAAATAAATTTAAAAAAACTATTTTTTTGGTAGTTCCTTTCTAGTAGATTTCTTCCTAGTAGATTTTTTATATATTCAAAATATGTAGGTACCTACTTAAAAACAAAGCATTATTGTTACCTACTTACTGCACTTGAAGCGTAGGTATTTTGTTTCACTAAGTAATGTGTACTACCTATTTTAGTAATAGGTATTAATTTTAAAAACTATAGCAACAATTAAGCAAACAGTTAGCAAGTTGGTAATATTTATAAAGTAGGTACCTATAAGAATACTTTTGATTTAAGGATGGTTGTGATACTTACCTTAGTAACTAGTGGTTCGCCCTGAACTGAGACCTCCCGAATACACGTGATTTATGTAGGTTACCTTATTTATTTTGAAAAAATATACATAGGAACGTGGGGTCCGAAAAGTTAGACCTACAATGACGTTCAAATTCCTAGAAACGGGAGGTCAACAATTTTGGTTATTGTTTTATAGAGTCAAAGTTTCTAAATTCTTCAATTTTAGACTATTCCCAGTATTTGTGTCATAAAAGCTACAAACATAACAAATTTCAGCGTTGTAGGATTACTGGAAGTACCCTAGAGGTTTTGGTTTTTACATTTTCGATTTACCCTAATGTCTCAAAACCTACATAATAATAATTCATTTATTAAATCAGACATTATTAGGTCCATTATTTATTAGTTTTGTTAGTAGTACCTAAGTAAGTTAAAAAATTATAAAAAATAGTTTTGAAATGTCGAAGCGAGGGTCTTTTATATGACACCCCATTTGACCTGATATTCTCATCTTTTTTTTTACCCCCTTTTGGACCCCAATATCTCAAAGACCCCCGACCGATATAGCTCATAACCTTACCAACAAATTGTACGAATACTATCTAACCCCCAATCAAATTTCATGAAGATCGGATTAAGGGTTCGGAAGTTATGCTCGGACAAACATACATACATACATTCATACAAACGCCGATTCTTCCAAGTTGAAACTAAATTAGTGCTTCGCTCGTTCAATTAGTGTTACGTACCTACTCAGTATTAGGTAGGTAGTTACCATAATGATTATAATTCACTGAATTAGGTACCTACTTCCTTATACTACACGTAGGTATGCGTTTATCGGATTAAACAACCAACGTGAAGTGACGTATAGATTATAGAAGTCAATCAAACTCTAAAGAGATGTTTCGTTTACTACCTACCTACTTCGTTTCCTTCGCGTCCCAGAATCAGTAAATCAACGGGTTGACTGACGCGAGTGACCTAAACCGTGAACGCGAGTCGAAAAATGCACACGCGCACTCGCTCGGGCTCGGTCGGACGGCTTCCTCCTGCCAGCCAATTCGGTTTGAGTATAGCCCGGTTTCGCACCGGTTTGCGTATCAAGTCAAACCGTTCAAACCGGTTTGGAAAATTTACGGGTTGGCCCATCGCTAGCTTGGACACCGAGTGAGTGAGACGCAGCTTGCTCGTGTACATTGTATTGGCTACGTCGCCAGCATGCCGGTATCCAGTCTTCACAAAGTGACCCGTTGGTTGTGGCTACGCTTCCAAATTGGCGACGTTGCTAAACTGTTGCCAAGTGAGTTAACTGCCATAAATTTCAATATGAATTGTTTGAATACGTAGCCGGCGACGTCGCCATGGCAATATCTCGGTGAATTAGGGCCCGAAGTGATAATTTCTAGAAACGGATATCTCTAATTTCGATGTGTTAGGTATTCACTCACAGAGTGGATCAATAAAATAATCTAGCCCCAAGCTAAGCAGAGCTTGTGTTATGGGTACTAGATAACTGATATACTTAATACAATACGTTAAATAGATAGATATTTTTTATTATAAGTACATAGAAAATAAAATACCCAGAACACCCTGAACAAATATCTGCAGATCGCACAAATATTTGTTCCGAGGCGGGAATCGAATCCGCAACCTCCTGCGTCGCAGGCGAACCTTCGTCCGCCGCGCCACAGAGGTCGTCAATAAGTGATACATTTCGTTTCCAGGTGGTGAAGATAATGTTCTTCTGTGCAATCACACTGTACTTCCTATATCTACTCGTTCTGATCATCAAAGCGTATAGCGACCTTCGGAACATGCCATTTTTCGGTAAGCATCGACCAGCACACTTTTCGTGATACACTTGTTTACTTATATTTTAAGTCTGATTATAAGAATAAGTGTTAAGACCAAGACATTCAACCAATGTGTTTAGCCCATTCTCACTTATGGAGCCGAAACATGGCCACTCACAAATGAGCACGTGTATACTATAAAGGTGGGTACTGACCAACGTTACGAGGTGTAATGTAACATTCGAATCGAGCGTGTACGCATCGAGCATGTTACGCAGTGTCCTTAAAATCGACGTAACATGCTCGTCAAAACTCTGTGCTCCGTCGCCGCCAGTTCACTCCGAGATGGCCGACAGCGAGGACGTATTGGGAACTTTGATTCTACTTAGTTATTGTTTCATCCAAGTGAAGAAAAAGAAAAAACGTTACTGGACATCTTTAATTTGTTATAATGCTCTGGGTGAGCTGGGTTCCACAACAGTGTTTCTTCTTTGTATTTTTCAATAAAATACAAAGTTTTTTCTTTATTCCACTCCATGCTTCTTGAAACTTGATATAATTACGAGAGGAATAACGGGTGATCACTTGCGATGTCCACGTGCGCTCGTGACGACTCGCAACGGCGTACTGACTGAACCGCGTAACAGTCAAAGGATTCGCCAAAAAACCGACAGCCGGGTGGAGCACTCAAAGCGAGCAACGAGCCGCTCGTTGCTCGCTGGTTTCCCCGTAACACGACGTACTGACTGCACGAATGCTCGCGGTGTAACACGTTACATTACGCCCCGTAACGCCGGTCAGTACCCACCTTAAGAGTTGCTCAAAGAGCCGTGGAGCGGGCCATGCTAGGTATCCACCTCGTGGACCAAGCGTCGAGATTCGACGCCGGACTAAGGTCGAGGATGTAGGTATACGGATTGCGAGGCTCAAGTGGAGATGGGCGGGACACTTGGCATGGCGAGAGGATTAAAGATGGACCAAAGCAGTCACTGAAAGGAGGCCGAGAGATATGCGGCGGCCTCGAGGCAGACCACCTGCCCGATGGTCAGACGATATCGTTCAGGCAGTAGGAGAGCGGTGGATCCGGCTGGCACAAGACCGCCAGGAGTGGCGATATAGAGAAGAGGCCTTTACTCAGTAGTGGGTGTTACCGGCTGGATAGATAGATATAGATAAGAATAAGATCGTACAGGTAATGTACCAAAAGTCTGCTTTTTTCAGGTACCTACTTGTAAAAAGCACAATTAAAGGTCCATCCCATTCTTCCAAACACTAATAATCACAAAGTTTCACGCAGAGATAAGTGTTTTGTGAATCCACGTCACCAAACAACCATTGTCTGAAGTGTTGTCATAAATTGTTCACCTGATTTGTTCGTAGGTTTATTATTATTATGTATATATTGTAAAATTAGTTATTTGTCTACTTTATGAGTACATATGTATAGTTATATATATTATATTTATTTGTGTGTGTATTATACTTATCTATTATTCTGTAATAATTTTTTTTTGTAATAATGTGTAAGTTTATTTAATGAAAATATTTCTTTTACATTTAAAAATGGGTACACCCCAACCAATCTTCCAGATAAGTTCAGCTCCTCTCCATCCAAAGGTTGTCTGGAAGAGATCGCTCTTTAGCGATAAGACCGCCCATTGTACATTTAGTTTTTTTTGTTTAATTGTTATGTCTTGTTTTTAACTAGTTTGTAAGGTGTACAATAGGTAAAGTATTTTCATTCATTCATTCATTCATTGTTTTGCAGATATCAGACTCCGCTGCATATCTTTAATGGTCGCAACGGTGACGTTCATCACCACTATCCTGGCCTTGCAAGGATGGGGCCCGGCGGCGCTGCAGGACCACTGGGCCTCGCAACCGAAGGTCCACTACGATACCTCGGCGCCTTTCATGGCGCTCTATGGCCTGTTTAATTTCAAGCTGTATATTTTGGCGTATCTTTTCTCACCCGGCGGAGCAAATGTCCATGGTAAGTGAAAATTCGACACCGTCTTTCTTTAAGTGCTCGTCCACAGTGCGGGTCTAGCGCGGTTGCGACGACGGGCGCGCAATATCAAACATATGCATCCACCGTTTCCATCCATAGTGTAGTGACTGGGGGCGGGCGCCTAGCGCGACGGGCATGAGCGAGAGTAGTCCAGTAACTTTGTCGTCTGAAAGTATGGGGTAGTATGCGTCAAATCCGGTAGTTCTGTTTTTTTGCAGACTTGTTTATGAAAAAAAAAAAAAAACTTAAAACTATCCTGTGGTGTTCGCACTAGGCAAGCCTGTATAGCGAACACCAAAATGATGATGATGTTGGCCTAATGAATAATCCAAGTTTTTGACCTCTAGCGCCGAACGCAACCTTGTCAAAAATAGAAAAAAAACTTTTTTTTTTAAGTTTTGGCGATTTAAACCCTAAAGGACTAGTTTTGAGAAAACTTTCTCAGGACGTTTTTAAAGTAGACTAAATTTTCTACAATATGATACTAGAACTGTATCTGTAGACCCTATAGTTTCTGAGATTAAGCCTTTCAAAGTTTATCATTTTTTTCGAACTTCGCAATTTTTAGCAATATTTTAGACGTTATATCTCTAGCGGGATAAAGTCAACACCAAAAAAATTATGACCAGAGATGCAGCCCCACAACACCTCTTGCGGATGATTTCTTGCGGGTGCACGAAGGGTTGTGGGAACGCGTGCAGCTGCAGGAAGGCAGGATTAAAATGCTCATCAGTCTGCAGGCACTGCAGCGGGGCCTCTTGTGATAATATACCTGATGTTGCAGTAGTAGATATCCCAGAAGGCGACGATCTGTCCGATGTCGAAATGGAGGATGACTTGTGGGCAAAAGACTTCGACGATTCACCACCATCCCCTTAGGGGATATGCCATCTGAATTGCAAAAAATTGCGAAGTTCGAAAAAAAATATAAACTTTGAAAGGCTTAATCTCAGAAACTATTGGGTCTACAGATACAGTTCTAGTATCATATTGTAGCAAATTTAGTCTACTTTAAAAACGTCCTAAAATAGTTTTCTCAAAAACTAGTCCTTTAGGGTTATAATCGGCATTTTTTTTAAAATAAAACGTTTTTTTTTTAGATTTTTAACTAGGTTGCGTTCGGCGCTCGAGGTCAAAAACTTGGATTATTCATAAGGCCAACATCATAAACAAGTCTGCAAAAAATCAGAACTACCGGATTTGACGCATACTGGTGATGTATAAAGTTAGTGGACTAGGGAGCGCGCGTAGTTTTCAAACGTTCCTATCCGCTCGTTATGGACACAGTACGGGCCTAGCAAGCAACCGTCTCAATGCGCGGCGCGGGTGGCGTTGATATCAAACCAGTTCGGTCTTAAAGTCTTAACGCTTGGCGTTTGGTAATTTTAGGTGATATTTTACTCAAGATATAATCAAATGTTGACGCGGACATTCGAGTGTACCTACTCAAATAATTTTCTACGGTACAATTGCAATTCTTCAAACAATGTAAAAACATCACCATTTATTTTTCTGTCTTTATTTATTTCTTGCACACTGTCCCTTATGTTCAACACCTCCCATCTCAGGATAGGACTGTCTAGTAAACATATTAAATCCTTGTCCATGGTTTACAACGGCCTGAGTACAGCTCGCGCGTCACTGTGGCCACCCGCACGCGCCCGCCGCGCCGCCGTCGCGCCCGCAAAGGCCCTCGTCCCCGCGCATGCAGTGTGGACGCGCACTAAGGAAGAGTAATTTTAAGGATAATACGACACACAGCGACAGAATTCCACCGGCTAGCTAGATGAATTGAAGATTAGGCCACAGACAAACAGTGGATTAAGGCTACTAAGAACAGGAGTAAACGTATACGATAAATGCAAATGGCGGATAGCGTATCGGGAATTTTCTCGATCAAGCATAACCGGAGTCAAGCAAGAGCCAAGAGTGAGGGGCAGCGTTGCCAACATAACGGATTTCCCGACATATCTAGCGGATTAGGATATGCAGAAACGGAAGAAATCGTATTTTGACGGCTAACGGATTTTTTAGCGGAATTTTGTAGCAAAAGATTTTATTGAGATAAGCATTGTAAGTTATAGCCAGCCGTCAACTTCTACTGCATCCGGAATGATTGAGACCCCAAATAGTGACGATGATTTAGTTAATATACATCGATATAATAAAGTACTAGTATATTTATCGATGATAATATAGAATTACATTCATTTAAAAAAAAATGTACTTAATTTTATTTATTTTACAAAAAAAAAAAAAAATTGTTGGCAGCACTGGTGAGGGGGAAGTCATGAATAGCAAAGCTGTAACAGAAGCTGCCAGCGAGTGTGAGCCGCGAAAATTTAGTATTTAGCGAAGAACTTAAATAAAAAGCAGCCAAATGCGTATCGGACTATGTTAAATGTATACTTAGCTTAATTTTATTTTATTACTTACATTTTATTTTAATTTCAATTAATCTTTAAGAAAGATAGATAAATAGATTAACACTTTATTGTACACCAAAAAATAATAATAAAATAACACAATAATAAAAGGATTAACTAAATCAAATTATATTACAATGGGCGGCCTGATCGCTGAAAGCGATTTCTTCCAGGCAACCTTTGGATGGACAGTAATGAGCGAAGTAATAACGAACGGCGGTGCACAGAGTAAAATAAATAAATAATAACACCAATAATAATGATAGATGAATAAGAAAACGTTAAGAAAGTTAACACAGAATCGCTAGACTTACTTAGTTTACTATTTTTACAATGTGTAGTAAAACATGAAACACGAGCATACATAACAAAACGTGTAGAACCTACGTGTACACTTGTTATATTAAACATTAACAATCAACATTCAACATAGACGGAGAATAAATAAACAATAACACAATCTATACACGCGGTAGAGGAAGAATCTTCTGTGACTTAGGTACACTACCTAGAGCTACAGTCTTACGTCAACATTGAACAACGACGGACCGCTCGCGAGAAAAGATAAATAAAGAGTCGGGCCTGCCGTGGTGCCTCGATATAATGCCAAGACGAACGGTTCCTTCCACCGACTTCCTGCACTGCATCTTTCGGTTCGCGGTCTCTACCTACTCGAGAACCTTCACATTTCCCAGCAATTTTTCTGTTCTGTAACTTACCTATGATATAATGATGCAGTGTAGCAAAATTGTACAAATAAACTGTACATGACATATAAGTTTTGTATTTGTATTTAAGTAACCACAGCCTCCACAGTTCACATCCAGGCAGAGTGCTATCGCTAAGAACCTCGGTAGAGCAACCTCGTGGATAGACAAGAAAGCCTTGAGGACCTAGTACAGGCAACTATTATTTATTCTGTGGTACAGGTTTGTCTAAGTTTTGCATTCGGTATCCCGACTATCGAATTGTCGATATTTGTTTTTATGTATGGTATTAATGAGTTTCCACCACTAGGGGCGCTTATCATTTTCGGCATACAAAAACGACATTTCGACTCGCAATTCGGTTTTCGTTATTCCGAGTGGTTCCATTACAAATTTGTAACTCAGCCCTCTGGTTTTCTGGTCTTTTGTTTTCGCACTTTCAGGTTTTCCCATCCGATTCATCTTCTATAACTCGCCCAAATACGCTCTTCTTTCTGAAACTTTCGCTTAGCAATAGGTTACGATGTAGGCACTTATAGTCGGTTCATTCCGTTTACCCATGCAGGTTTAGTCACGAGAATCATCATGAATCATATAAGCAGCCCACATTATCCCAGATTAAATAATAGTTACTACGTAACAGATACATCACTCCCAATACAAAAACGGAAATGCCTTCTCTATCCGCCTACAAAATCCGAATAATAAAACCTGGCGCTCGAAACATACTGCAAGCAATTTAATTTTTGACTTAAGTATGCATGGCGAGGGTCGATATTGCTTTGCCCACTGCATGACCCTGAAGTAAGCGCGTCGTCGATCAAATATGCCAGGGTTGTACGAGAATTATTACTTATACTAGGTACTGCTCCAACTACGCCACGCGAGTCCGACTCCCACTTGACCGTATTTTTTGTACAGGGTGGTACCAATAATTTAGATAGTGAAAATAATTAAATTCTAAAATAGAGCTAAAGTAATAAGCATGAATAAGCATCAATGAGGGGTTTTCACTGCCGTTTCACATCATGCCTATAGCCTTGAAAATAGATGGCGCCAGCTCAGTACTTAACTGTCAAAATAAAGTGAAATGTCAACAACTTAGTGACATATTTTCGTGGTATTCACACAAAAGCAGCGACAACGCATTTGTTAATTTTGACAAGCACAGTTGAGTCAGCGCCATCTATCGAGCCAAATCGAACTACTTTTTTTTAATTCGAAAATGAAAAGCCCTCTTTAAATGAAAGTGCCAAAATGTAGGCAAAGACAATGTTTAATTTGTCTTTTTCCTGTACGATTTTGGCATGTAGATGGTATCTATAGTACAAAGATAACGGGCAAATGACAAACAATAAAATCCGAATGACCTCGACTGAGGTATAATCGGGCCAAATTCATTAGAAAGAAAACAATGAAAAAAGAGGAATACGAGATTAGACAAATAAATGGAACGCACTTTGACATAAAATTTCATTGCTATTAGGACACGAATAGGTAAATGTATGAACGACTTTTTTCTGCCCCAGTTCTGCTGCACTGTTCCTACACTAAATTTTACCAGAGCAGCTGCAAACGGTAGTAGGTACTTGCTATTCATAGAACCCGATTTTCTATGTAGTAGTAGAGCTATTTATGAGAGTTCATTTATGTGAGGAAGTACTACCACCACAATGTGTTCCGGTTTGAAGGGTGCTGGTGAAAAGACAGGAAAATTACTTTTATTTTTTACGTCTAATAATGACGGGTGCAGTGCAATGCCACGAAGAGCGCGTCCTAGGTAGACAAGACGTGACCAAGAATAATTGATTTTTTACTAGGTTGGGGTCGCCGCTTAATATCTGGTGGGTGGGCCGCATGATGTGGCGTGTATAAGAGTTGGCAACCCTAGCCACATGCCAGTTCCGCCATTAAGTTGATTCAAAAAACCTAAAAACTAAGCGGATGTCCGTGGTTCCCTCTGGGCCTCAACGGAAGATCAGCGCTGGGTTGCCAACGCGGCAGCAAACGCTGAGTTGGGGACCCTTTTGTGGCTTACGGCAGGCAGGCGCACACACACAAATTGCCTTATTTTTTGTTTCTGTGTAATTTACTTTTTATTTAGTTCCTATCTTGTTTGCTTTTTTGTTGGTCTGTCTTTGTGTTTTTATAGTCATGAATAAACGTTTATTTCTTTCTTTCTATCAAAAGCTTATTAATAATTGGCCAAGAAACGCTAAATTAATTATGCACGTTTCGTGTAAATAAGAGTGACGATGAAAAAGATACTGCTCATTGCCCACGCGCTTTGAGCACAGTAAATACATACGCGTTCAACGCGTTGAGCGTCTACGGGAGTTAAAACCAGAGTCATATGTTAACAGTCCGCCATTTTGTTTCAGAAACGGCCATTACAAAGGACAACCCCGCGTTCTCAATGATCAACGATTCCGACGAAGAAGTTATTTACGGGTCGGACGAGGAAAGCCGCCGCCCCCTCAACTCGCACCATAGAATAGCTAATGAAGAGATATGAATCATAGTTAAATGTATTATAATTGCCATATATTTTTCTCTTGTTATACAATTGAGAATGAAACATGGTTTTATTATCCTGCCTTATTTCCAACAGTGGGAATACAACTCATATAAACAAGAGTCAATCGAGAACTGAGAAAAGGAATTAAGATGTAGGTATGCGCCACGCTTGTGGCGCGAATTCTATTTTTTTGTTGTCTTTTGCTCATTAGGTTAGGTACCTACAGCTCATGAACACTTCTTCAGATAGCGAAAGTTGATTTCGCGAGAACTAGGAGACTTAACACACATGTTTTAATTGATAGTATCTCATAAATATCATGCGTTTAGCTACGATCCCCCTAAACAAAACAAAAAACACTGTAAAAATGTGATTAGGGGGATCGTAGCTAAACTGGTGATATTTATGAGATACTATAAAAAAACATGTGTGTTAAGTCTCCTAGTTCTCGCGAAATCAACTTTCGCTATCTGAAGAAGTGTAGATGATGTGCTGTAATGGGCCAAACACACCAAAAAAAATTAATTTCGCGCCTCAAGTGTGAGCTTCCACCGTAAGAGGAAACACAAGGTCCGTTTTCCCATACAAACGTAGTCCCCTGTTTTCTCCATGGATTATGCTAGGAGAGCAATTATTTAGAGCAAGCAAAAATCTATGGCCACGTTGACATGTCCCTGTGTTTTCTTTTTTTTATAACTTAATTATTAAAAGAGATATGAACATACAAAAACCTAAAAAAATGGTCAGATTTTCCGCTGTGTTCAAACATCCTTAAAACAAATTTGGCTAGATTATATAAAAAAATTAAATCATAGGAACACGGCTAAAACTTTCCTTCATTTTTAATTAAAAAAAATAGTTAAATTGGTTAAGTTTTGGAGAAGGAATCAGGGGACTACGAATCGTTGATTTTATGTACTTTTAATAGGTATTGTCGATCCAAGCTGCAGTTGTCTCTATCACGCTCTGCGGGGGGAGGTTTGAGGTCTGCGCGAGACAGCAATAGATTTTACATATACCTATTTTTTAATTCTCTAGCCCTTGGTGTTTCCTCTTAAAAGTATATCATTCAGCGAGACTAGTTTATAGAGTATTTGAACTGTGAAGTGAAGTAACTTGTAGAACGCTGGCGCTGGAGTATGTCATCGCAACACTGAGATCAAATTACAAAGCGCATTCTGCTAAAACGAGTCAAGTTACCTGCATGTTGCATGGAATGTTTAGGGTTCAATTTTGCGCCAGTATCGTAGGTGTCGTGATGCTGAAATATTTTTAGTAGAAGTTTTTTTATCTTCTTCTTCTTCTTCTTCACATAATGTCATCTGAGGAGTGCTCCAAACAATTTCGCCAATGTCAAGTGACTTAATTAAATTTTTTATTTAGATCCACCAACTTATCTTTAGAACCATTTACCTACATTTTTCTATCATCTACATAGGCACATTTCATTCTACAGACAAGTTGGTGGATCTCTAGCAAAGTCGTCAAGAGTCTCCGTCAAGTCATAGCATCAAGCATCATCATCATCGAAAAAAAAAAAAACGTTTCGAAAAGACACGTAATATCTGTAATGAATCTACAAAAAAATGGACAGTTCACATAACATTATCTAGCCCCAAGCTAAGCAGAGCTAGTGTTATAGGTACTAGATAAGTGAATACAATACAGACATAGAAAGATTATTATACATAGAAAATACCAAGAACACCCTGAACAAATATCTGCATATCGTACAAATGTTTGTTCCTTGGCCGGAATCGAACCCGCAACCTCCTGCGTCGCAGGTGTTTCCTGATTAGAAATAGAAACAATTAAGGACATTTTTTTTGTGAAAAATCCTATTTACTGCAAACTGGCATTTTTCAAAAATCCAAATATACAGTTTTAGTTGGCTCAGACGCAAAACGTCCACTTCTCATAATGTACACCGCCCTTTTTCTCAATATGACCACTTCGCAAAATGTCCACTTCGCAAAATGTACACTCGATTTTTTCTCATAACGTACACTGTGCGTTTTCTCAAAATGACCACTTTGCAAAATGTACACTGTATTTTTTGCAAAATGTACACTTCACTTTTTCTCAAAACTACTTCGACTTTGACTTTTTTTTAATAATTTTCACTGTTTATACTTTTTTACTTTTTTGAACTTTTTTATTTTCTTTACTTTTTTACTTTTATACATATTTTTACTTTTTAAAATAAAGAAAAAAGTAAAACTACAAATAAAAGTATAAAAGTAAATATATAAATAAAAGTATACAAGCTAAGAAAATAAAAAGTTAAAATAAAAGTCAAAAAGTAAAACCAGTGAAAAAGTTAAAAAAAAGCTAAGACGTGAGTAAAAAAAACGAAAGAGTTAAAAAAAATAAGTAAATAAGTAAAAAAATGAAAAAAGCTAAAATAAGTACAAAAGTAAAAAGTAAAGAAAATTAAAAATTTGAAAAAAGTAAAAGTAGTGAAAAAAAAAGTAAAGAAAGAGTAAAAAAAATACATAAAAGTAAAAAAGTGAAAAAAAAAAAAAAAAAAAAGTGAAAAACTATAAATAAAAGTAAAAAAGTTAAAATATAAATAAAAGTAAAAAGTAAAGAAATATAAAAAGTTTTAAAAAGTAAAAAAGTATAAACAGTGAAAATTAAAATAAAAAAAAAGTTAAAATAAAAATAACAAAGAAGTAAAAAGTAAAGAAAAGTAATTAAAAGAAAAGAAGTAAAAAAACAGATTAAGAAAAGTAAAAAAAATGTAATTTTTTGAAAAGTCCAGTGTACATTTTGCTACTAAATTTATTTAGTAACATTTTGAGAAAAAATCCAGTGTACATTTTGCGAAGTGATCATTTTGAGAAAACGCACGGTGTACGTTATGCGAAAAAATCGAGTGTACATTTTGAGAAGTGGACGTTTTGCGAAGTGGTCATATTGAGAAAAAGGGCGGTGTACATTATGAGAAGTGGACGTTATGCGACTGAGCCAAATCTACAAAATTCACCTAGTTTCCTTAGAACAAACCTCTCTAACAACAGCAGAAATGTTACTTACCCTGAGAGTCCCATTATCTTGCCACAGGCTGTATATACCGGACAGCAGAGCGAGCCGCCAATAATTTAGTGTAAGTATAGCTTGAGTAGAGTGCAACAAAATGTATATTGATCACTGCAATTACAATATAGAGTCTATTCAAAAAGAGAAGCGTCGTGGCCAAATTGTGAACTTCGGGGAATGCTCCCAGGAACTGCACGATCTGATCCCACCATCTCCTTTTCATCATAGGACGAGCAGGCGTACGGCTCAGTACCATCCTTACCTCATTGGTATACCTTCTATTCGCACAAAACGTTTCGGTTCTACCTTTATAATGCCGAACTGCTAAGGAGTGGAACACACTGCCGTCGTCTGTCTTTCCTGAAAACTATAATCTGGGTCTCTTCAAGTCAAGAGTGAACAGGTGCCTTCTAGACCTTTGTGCTCCATCTTCGGCCACATCGTCACTTACCAACAGGTGAGATCGTGGTCAAACAAAGGTCTATTAATGTTAAAAAAAAAAAAAAAAAACGTTTTATTTAGTTTATTTAACTATTTCTTTAGCCTAGGATTCAAAATGTCGGCATTTTTAATTTTATACTAAATAAATAGTTACAGTTGTAAAATGATCAAAATGGAACAGACGCGCTATTTATTGTATTGCCCGCTAAACAAAAAAGGTAAATAAGCACAGCTGCGCCCTCCAAGACGCTTCTCTTTTTGAACAGACTCTATAACTGCGAGCCGAGAAAAATTATATCAAGTTTTTTGAGTTTGGTCAAAATAAAGTGCTAAGGTCAAGTGGGGCGGGGGGTAATGCACCTATTGCTTCCCCCCCCCCCCCCCCCTGACTCACGACGGAGGGCACTAAAAAAACATAATAACAAGATGGCGGCCGGCAGTCGGAGGTGCACGCAATAGACACTAAATACCCGTATATAAAGGTACTTTGTGCTAAATACCTAGCAGAGGTGCAGTCATAGACCTAGTAGCGAAAATTCTAAGTCTATGGATGCAATAGATGACACACACTAGGGGCAGATTACAGATGTATGACATAACGGAATAAAAGTTTTTGTTGTGAAACAGTGCCACAAAGGGATATAGACCGGGAGATAGTGACACAAAATATTGGGTCATTTGTACCAGTATGGCGGTTCTTCAGGGGTCTTATTACGTAATGACAAAAATAAAAATGATGGTCATAGCGCCGGTACCGGCGGCCCAATCACGTGGGCGTTAGTCGAACTCGTCGGATAAATTAAGAGTATCAAACGATTTGTTCCACAAACATTCGACCCGCGACCCGTGTACCCACCGGCTTCACCCACCGGTGGGTGTAGTGGTAATTCCTGTTTACCCGTGTACCCACTGCGATATGGTTGGAATTAATTATCGATGAAAAAATTAAATCAAATTCAATTTTTTATGAGTGGCTTGGAGTGGGATGAAAAAAATTAAAATAATAAATGAAGAGAAATGAATGAAAATGACAGAATATGACAGAGCATGACAGAGAATGACGGATAATGACAGAGAATGACAGAGCATGACAGAGAATGACAGAGCATGACAGAGAATGACAGATAATGACAGAGCATGACATCTTCGCATTAACTGCTGCGCCCGCGTTGTTTCCCGCATAGGTCTAAATCCCGTGGGAATATAATCTTTTATCAAATTACTCCTGCATTCTGCTGCTCCCCTGGTACATTCGATAAAAAATATTTGCATTGCTGCTGCGCCTCGCGGTGTTATCCACATAAGTCTCGATTACTCCTGCATTTTTCTGCTGGCCTGGTACATTGGATAAACTTTCGCCCCCATTTCACCGGTATTCTAGATATTCGGTTACCTAAATTACTCCTGCATTCTGGCTGCTCACCTGGTACATTTGATGAAAAGTCTTCGCATTGCTGCTGCGCCTCGCGGTGTTATTCACATAAGACTCGATTACTCCTGCATTTTTCTGCTAGCCTGGTACATTGGATAAATAAATAGGTCTAATAGAATATAACGAGGTTTAAAACTTTTTGTATTATTTATCTCTTTAACATCGAACTTATCGTATTCTTCTTCTTCTTTCGTGTCGATGTCTCAAAGCCATTTTGACCAATAGGTTGCCACACCCACGGCATTGTCAGAGCTACTTACTTATCGTACATACTTATCGTATTATTTTTTTATTTTTTTAATCGATCATTTATTCCAACCATATCGCAGTGGGTACACGGGTAAACAGGAATTACCACTACACCCACCGGTGGGTGAAGCCAGTGGGTGCACGGGTCGCGGGTCAAACATTCTAGTATTTTCCGATAGTCCATAAAAAAAGAAGTAGGCGGTAGTGTCATGCCATACTTCTCCGGTGTGACTTACAGACCGCCATACCGACGCGAATACGTTAATTAAAAAAAACAATTCAATTATTTGTACCAGGCTAATTTTTGCACAGTTAGTAATCGTCGTGCAGCCATTTACGAACATCACCATGCCATACTTTTCGGACGGTTCCGAATGGCCGCCATACCGCCGAAAATTAGCAATTTTTTTTTTTGCAAAACGACTTGTACCACCCTAAACATTTTTTCAACAGCTCCTGTATGATCATAAATAGAAGTCTGATAATGCCATACCTGTTTCAGGGAGGTGGCGAATATATACAATATTTTTTTTAATTGTAAGATTTTATTCGTATTTCGAACGATTTGTACCAGTATGGCACTAATTATTCCTGTAAGTTTGAGGTTTAACGAACATAAATACAAAATTTCAAAGATCTAGGTGGCGGCAATCTTGTCTTATAACCAGATGTTATATTGTATAATATTTTGTATATAATTTTTTGTAGGTAGAATTGTATCCAAACAAACAGAATATAATGATCCCATGCTGTAAAAAAATATTTTACGTATTGTGCAGTCGTATTTTTGAAAGGTGTCGAATAAATAAGATTTTCAAGTATGGCAGCACTTTTTCCCCCTACTAGAAGTATGGCAAACATAATAAAGGTCACATTTTATCAAATGCCTTCCAAAAATCCAAATGCAATACTGGTACAAATCACATGGCAAAAAAAAATTTGCTCATTTTCGGCGGTATGGCGGCCATTTGGAACCGTCCGAAAAGTATGGCATAGTGATGTTCGTAAATGGCTGCACGACGATGATTAACTGTGCAAAAAATAGCCTGGTACAAATGGTTGAATTGTGTTTTTTTAATTAACGTGTTCGCGTCGGTATGCTGGCTGTAAGTCACACCGGAGAAGTATGGCATGACACTACCGCCTACTTCTTTTTTTATGGACTATCGGAAAATACTAGAATGTTTGTGAAACAAATTGTTTGACACTCGTAATATATCCGACAAGTTCGACTAACGCCCACGTGATTGGGCCGCCGGTACCAGCGCTATGACCATCATTTTTCTTTTTCATTACGTAATAAGACCCCTCAAGAACCGCCGTACTGGTACAAATGACCCAATATTTTGTGTCACTATCTCCCGGTCTAATATTTTCCTGTTGAATCTGCCCCCCTATTCCCTAACTGAAAGTCACTCGGTGACTAACGTTTGACAGGAAGAATAATCATCAATTAAAAAAAAATACTATTAAAAATTGTCAATTGATGGTAATTTTACTTGTCAAACGTTGGTCACTGAGTGACTTTCAAGATAGGGAATAGGGGGGCTGGTCTGGGTTTCTGTGTATGACTTGACAGGAACCTACTATCCCAACAACCAGTAGGACCATCTAGTGGGGTGGATGATGAGAATGATATGAATCGCTCATTTATACGGGGAACGCCATTTCACAGGCGCCATTTTGTGAACTTGTTTGCAAGATGGCGTCTGATCTCAAAAACTACATACAACAGTTACTGGTACGTAACAGTTACAATTGCCCGACCTTATCACAGATACATAAGTTTTGCGATGGATTGGGCTATTTCAACGCTACATTTATGATTTCAACTGTATCCTTGAGCATTCATAATTCGCTAGCGAACCCTTTCGATATGTACGCTTTTGAGATCAGACGCCATCTTGTAAACAAATTAACAAAATGGCGTTCCGTATTTATTCCCTCTAGGCAGCAGGAGTCTTGACAGAGCTAGAATATAGAATGAAATATACTCTTAAAAATTAAAGATTTAATTATGGTGAATTTTAATAAATAATTATCATCAATGTACATACCTTAACGTAGGTAATTATTACACAATGGAGTCATTCTAATGATATAGTCTGTAAATTGTTCAGGGTGCGCGTGATTAGGAGCACAGGGTGGGGTTGGAGGACGGCCGACGGCAGGGGGCGCTGACGAGCCCCGCAGGGCGCCGAGGGCAGAGCGTGAGGCGTGGCCGCCGTGCGTCGCAGCACCGCACCACCCCGCACCACACATGTAACTCCTGCACGAGGGTCACAGTTCTCATTCACCTCGTTGACAGCCGGGCTCTCATCATCAGAGCACAGATCAATCACTTCACACTCACTGTTCAACTGTTTCAAAGGGTCAAAATTCTTTATTTCAACATCAGCAGGCTCGCAACTTGTATCCACAAATATAATATCTTTGTCCTCCATATTCTTCCGTTTGATTTCCCCCTCCTCTTTTAGTCTATCGATGTACTCCTGCATGCTTGCCATCGACATCCTTTCAATATCTACAGTTATCCTTCTACACTTCAGATAGAGAAGTTGTGCCTTCACATCGAGTATCTTTTTATTTCTTTGTTCAGGAAACACATATTTACGATGCCAGTAATCTATCGGCCGGCGGTATCTCACAGGGAACTGCTGATTTTTTAATTTATTAACTGTAACTTTTATAGGAAGAGAGGTTGTACAGCAGTATCGTTCAACCCTCTCTCTCGAGTAAGTCATATCTCTCTGGATTTGATTTTTACTATACTTTTTGTAAGCCAAGGATGAGAATGGATAAGGAGGACCTCTGTCAATATTTGCTGCACTTCTCACACTCTTCATTTTATTATCACTGTCAGATCTCCCCAAGTCAGGTTTTATAGCCTTTGAGTCAACGGGCTGCAACCTCAGAGCAGAAAGGAAATCAGGAAGTCTGCCGTTGCAGCTACCAGCCGGGATATCATTATTACAGAGCCTCTCATGGATATTGAGCGTTTCTACATTATCAAAGTGGCTGTCACAGTTGTCACATAAATATATATTGGCAGATTTTGTGGGGATATCATTATCTATGTCATCTATTACTATAGCATCATCAACATCTATCGGATTGTTAATAACTACTGATGCATCCTTGTCATAGTACATGTTCTCATTCCGGAAGGTCACAAGGAGTCGTCCGGTGGGCTTGAGATAGAGAGACGTGGTCTCGTCCAAGTTGTCGACATACCGCAGACGTTTGCGCGGATATCGCGCCAACTGCGCTGAGAACACAAGCAGAAACGAGCTGTTGTGGAAGGTGTAGCACTTCCTCACCAGGCTCTTCAGACGCTCGTCCCACTCTGCCGTCACGTTGCTGGGCCGCACGAAAGGGTGACAGAAGGGCACGTCCGTCGGCCACCACTCCGGCCGAACAATGTCGTTCACCGTATCGTGCCCCCAGGAACATGTTACCATGAACGTGATGAACTTCTCCAACTCGGCCGCGGAACAGTTCGTGAGCGCCACCGGATGCCCGCCGGTGAACAACAGCGGCAAATTGGCGATCATCGCTACCGCCGAGGATTACGGTCATCACGACGAGACGGGGAGCGCTTGCGATCTCGCCCCGCGTAGACCCATAACGGTTAACGACTAGCAAGCCATATTTGAGGTGTCTCTACTTGATGCTCTATATCATACACATTGGTAATAACACTGTCACAAAATAGACACGAAAACTATCCCAAAATTCATGGAATTTGAGTAAAATTTACGAAAATGCGAGAAACAAGACAGAGTGAGTTCACGTAAAAAGAGGGAGATCGCGTAGTTCACAGACAAACAGTGCGTAGTTATCGTAGACAAAAGACTAATAATATTCGTACCACTGGCTTCCAATGATCGAGGTGGACAAAACGAGACTGTGCATTACTGGCCGCGCATTATCGTGTTGTACATTAATGTTCGTATCGTAGTCGTAGCGTAGACCATAGACAAAGATGTAGAGTAGACTCGGATGAAGAACTAAAGCAACCTCCATGAGAGTAGAATCTAAGCTAGGGAAAGAGCGTATTTACGCTACCAGGTATTTCCACCAGGTTTTTGCTTGCTAATACCGACCGAGGTACGGTGCGGACCCTACAGACTTGAGAGTAAAAAATACTTCCAAGTAAAGTTGCTGTGTGCCCTGTGCAATCGAATTACTTGCAAGGTTTCGTAGTACTTTTTAGCAGATGCAGAAAAGCTTGTTTGGTCCAATTTCATAAGTTAATGTTGACCTTAATTGTTCTACTTCTAAGTATTTTTATTTTTCAAACGTGATTTTGTTTGTTTCCTATAAATATTCCGCCTTTTTTAAATGTTTCGTTATTTTTAAATCATGTTTTCTGTGTCAGTGTTCACACTTAACAGTGTTGTCTGCACCCATGGAACGCAGAGGGGCACGTCCGAGTTTACACACACCATCGTAACGATGATCGTAACGGCGAGTGTACGTGTATTGCTTAGTAACTAGCCATTAATCTGTGACGTTTTTGGCACAGATTAATAGCTGGTTATTATGTTATACACGTACGATCGTGATACGTTCACCGTTACGATGGTGTTTGCAAAACTCAGACTCACCCCTCAGGACACAGCTGTAATTTTTTTTTTTTTTTCTTTATATTTGGCTCCGCACGGCTTGTGCATTTGCCATTTTCAAGTAAGTATCTGTATTTTCTGTTTATTGTATTTTCAATATACTTCTTCTTATCTTAGGTAATGGCTTCTGTGCATTATATAACTGTGTTACTGTAGGAATTAATAATAATGTCAAATGATATAATTGTTATAGTTTTATAGTCAAGTCGTCAAAGAGTCTACGTCAAGTCCTAACCCAGTTTAAATGGTGGCCGAAAAACTGAGTTTTTACATGAAAAATCCACCATTTCAAAAAGACTCGCAATACACTTAAATTTCACTACATCACACATGTGCCATTTATCCAAGTTACACTGGTTAAAATGCCACTAAAATTACACGAAATAACTCGAAAAAACACAATAAAATGTAATAAAATAAAAATGACGACGTTTCTTACAAAAATGGCAGATTTCAACCATATTCAATATATTTTGCAACGTTACACTCCTTTCAAGTCGTGAAAGTCACAGTCAAGTCATGTTTTAGTAAAACGGTGGCCAATTTTACTAAAACTTTGGTAGACAATTTCCACCAATTTCAAAAGTCACGCAATTCACTTCCATTTCATTTCACTACACTTGTGCTTTTTAAACAAGCTACATTAGTTAAAATGCCACCAAAATAACTCAAGAAAACTCTAGGAAAAGAAATAAAATAAAAGTAGACAACGTCTCTTTTCGAAAATGGCGGGAAGAGTCCCCCAAATGTACTTGACATTGGCTTTTAGTGATTATTTAGTCTATGGCTAAATTGAGCCATTAATTGTAGCCAAAAACTACAATATATTTGATTGTAGCTTTGCATTTGCAAACAACACGAATTTCTTTCTAAATGGATTTACGGTTGTTTCTGAATTCCGGTTATCCATTCCAAAGAAAATAAATAACATCCATTCGAAGAATCATTGAGAGTGTAAACAAAGTCTTTCTTTCACCTTTAAAAAAATGAGTTTTTGAAACAATCCGCTATAATGGTGAGCTCTCTTGAAGAAAAGCAACTTTTTGTCTTTTTACTATTAAATGTGATGCTAACGTTATTTGTACTCAACAGGCGGAGAATAATTCGCCATGTACGTCGACCAGTAGCTCAGAAGATCTTGACTATCAGTGAGTAGTTTTCAAGTTGTTATCACTAGAAAATGACAAAGAAAAGTAAACATAAACATTGCAATCACACCTACCTTTTTGTTGAATTAAAGTGCAATGAGTGTCATAAACCTCCTACTGCAGTTGTGACCTTCGCAAAGATAAAAAATGTTTTGTCACAATGTATTTTAGTCCTTAAAAGTGATGAGCATGGAACTTTCCGTTCGAAGGCCTGTGTGGCGGAACGCGTGAGTAGCCAACTGCAAAGTGAATTCCTAGTTTATATTAAATCTTTTGGTCCTCTATACACAGTGCCAGCCAGTGAACAGCCATAGTATGTAAATTTATATCGGCTTACAGAGCCACTGTCCATATATAGGCGACATTCTTAGGGACTCAATGGAAATTTTAGTGTCATTTAATGTTTTTCATAACTAACCACAGTAATGGCAAGTTAACAATTCCCTTGTTAACATTAAGATTAAACTATATTTAAGTTCATGTTATTTTACTATGTCTGGATTGAGTTGAATTCCTCATTGAGACCTTCAAGATCCTCTCTGGCACTCACAATTTGCCTGAATTTCATAAAAGAAAGCTGAATGTTGTTGGGAGGGCATAGCTGTAAAATATCCCGTGGACCATCCAATACAAACACTGCACAGCACTTCCTTAGTAACAGAGTGGTTCATAATTGGAATCATTTACCAAAAGATGTTGTTGTAACTGCAACATCATTAAATGCTTTCAAAAACAAATTAGATAACTGGTTGCGAACAAACAAACTGTTACCAATAAATGACATTAAAGTGTAATCAGTGCAGCGAGTGAAATTAAAACATTTCAACACTCTGAAATAGACACATCAGGGAAAACTGCTCGTATAGAATTTTAAATAATAATAATGATTTCCTTAATTCAATGAGTTTCAGGTAGTACTATATATATTCTGCATTTCAGTTCAATTCAAGCAATGATGCCTCAATCCAGACGTTTGAAATAACAATGGTTCTGGTTTGTTTTTTAATAAAGTTCAAATCTAGTGTGATTGAGGCCAGGTCTATGTGTGTGTCTGTTGGATGTTATGATAAGATAGGGTTTTTTAAATTATTATAAATTTTATAAATATATTGAGGTTCCCGAGGTTGTAAGTGACTTTGGGTTGATGATGGGTAGGGTATGCTCGATTTTCGTATATTTTCTTAATAAAACCTCACAAGGAGCCCTTTCTTAATAATAATAATAATAGTCATAATAGTTATTTATTGATTATACATATATCATAAGTCAAGGTGAGTGGAACAACTACTTGAAAGTAGCACACACAAATACAATTATATAATAGGTAATTATAAAATAAATTTATATTCTGGGTTAAACACAATCCTAACAATTGTAGGTAATAAAAATTCATGTCAAAATACGATAAGTACTCATACTATTTATAAGATGTACATTTGATATAATCATAATGATTAACATTAAAATTATCACATGATACACTTGAAAAAAGTTTTTTTATTTCAATTCCTAATATGCCACTCAAACCCTCAAAATCATAATTACATAGTTGTTTTTTTTTTTAGTAAGTAGACATCAGATTGGTCCGTTTATGGCACTGTTTGTACCTTTTGATGTACAGGACGCTAAAATGTGTAATATTTTGTTGGTTTTCAGACTAGAGCAGCCAATATGGAGCTTGGATCAGCTGAGGTCGGCTGCGATAGAGCAGAGGGTGCTGCGGCCGCGTGCCCTCGCGTGGGCTATCATGCTGCAAGCTGTGCCGCCGCCCAACGGCGACCTTCTGACGAGGTCAGTAACACTTTGAAACGCTCACAATATGGAGCTTGGATCAGCTGTGATCGGCTGCGATAGAGCAGAGGGTGCTGCGGCCGCGTGCCCTCGCGTGGGCCATCATGCTGCAAGCTGTGCCGCCGCCCAACGGCGACCTTCTGACGAGGTCAGTAACACTTTGAAACGCTCACAATATGGAGCTTGGATCAGCTGTGATCGGCTGCGATAGAGCAGGCGGTGCTGCGGCCGCGTGCCCTCGCGTGGGCCATCATGCTGCAAGCTGTGCCGCCGCCCAACGGCGACCTTCTGACGAGGTCAGTAACACTTTGAAACGCTCACAATATGGAGCTTGGATCAGCTGAGATCGGCTGCGATAGAGCAGACGGTGCTGCGGCCGCGTGCCCTCGCGTGAGCCATCATGCTGGAAGCTGTGTCGCCGCCCAACGGCGACCTTCTGACGAGGTCAGTAACACTTTAAAACGCTCACAATATGGAGCTTGGATCAGCTGAGATCGGCTGCGATAGAGCAGACGGTGCTGCGGCCGCGTGCCCTCGCGTGAGCCATCATGCTGGAAGCTGTGCCGCCGCCCAACGGCGACCTTCTGACGAGGTCAGTAACACTTTGAAACGCTCACAATATGGAGCTTGGATCAGCTGTGATCGGCTGCGATAGAGCAGACGGTGCTGCGGCCGCGTGCCCTCGCGTGGGCCATCATGCTGCAAGCTGTGCCGCCGCCCAACGGCGACCTTCTGACGAGGTCAGTAACACTTTGAAACGCTCACAATATGGAGCTTGGATCAGCTGAGATCGGCTGCGATAGAGCAGACGGTGCTGCGGCCGCGTGCCCTCGCGTGAGCCATCATGCTGGAAGCTGTGCCGCCGCCCAACGGCGACCTTCTGACGAGGTCAGTAACACTTTAAAACGCTCACAATATGGAGCTTGGATCAGCTTAGGTCGGCTGCGATAGAGCAGAGGGTGCTGCGGCCGCGTGCCCTCGCATGAGCCATCATGCTGCAAGCTGTGCCGCCGCCCAACGACGACCTTCTGACGAGGTCAGTAACACTTTGAAACGCTCACAATATGGAGCTTGGATCAGCTGAGGTCGGCTGCGATAGAGCAGAGGGTGCTGCGGCCGCGTGCCCTCGCGTGGGCCATCATGCTGCAAGCTGTGCCCTTCTGACGAGGTTAGTAACACCTTATAACGCTCACATTATGGAGCTTGGATCAGCTGAGGTCGGCTGCGATAGAGCAGAGGGTGCTGCGGCCGCGTGCCCTCGCGTGGGCCATCATGCTGCAAGCTGTGCCCTTCTGACGAGGTCAGTAACACTTTAAAACGCTCACAATATGGAGCTTGGATCAGCTGAGGTCGGCTGCGATAGAGCAGTGAGTGCTGCGGCCGCGTGCCCTCGCGTGGGCCATCATGCTGCAAGCTGTGCCCTTCTCACGAGGTCAGTAACACTTTGAAACGCTCACAAACTCTTTTTTACACGACTGCCCCAAAACAAGGAGTGTATTGGCTCCGAAAAGGCTCGAGAGAACAATTTTAGGGAAATTTAAACTAAGTTACATGTATTTTCCAATTTGATATCTTATACTTTATACTTTATTTATTTAAAAAACACACACATCATTTCGGGGGCACAGCTAGTAAAAAAAATATGTAAAAATTTGCAAAAAAATATATCAATTTAGTTTCGAAAGCAACTTTAAGTTCTTCTTCTCTTCTTATAATGGTTTCTGAGGAATGCTCCAAACGTGAAGTGATATAATTATATTTTTAATAGTCAAGTGGTCAAGAGTCTCCGTCAAGTCATAACCCAGTTTAAAAGGTGGCAGAAAAACCTGGTTTTTACAGGGAAAAATCAACCATTTCGAAAAGACACGCAATACACTGAAATTTAACTACATCACACATGTGCTATTTATCCAAATTACACCGGTTAAAATGCCACTAAAATTACACGAAATAACTCGAAAAAACACATTAAAATGTTATTAAATAAAAAATGACGACGTTTCTTTCAAAAATGGCAGATTTAATCCCTAACTGTAGGTTACTACTAATGATTATTTTCTTGTGTATTTCAGTATCAAAACTCATAGGACATTCTACAATGAGCTGAAGGCGAGGTTGTCCATGGATCCTCGAACTGTGATTGATGACGACCCACTCTCCCAAGATGATGAGGTAACAACGCAACTTGAAACGGTCCTAGCAGATTAGATCTTCACATGAAAACCCATCCATCTAAGTTTTGAATATTCGACTGACTTCAAATAATTATTTTCGAAAAAAAAAAAACGACTGCATCAGTTCCAATTCACCAAATGGCACTTTCTGAATGCACATGATTGACTTGATGCTGAAAATACCCTATATGTGTGCCTATAATACTTGAGGAGTTCCAGCAATTCCTCATGGATCCCATCATCAGAACCAGATTGTGATGAAAAAGGGACCAATCGTTTTTGTTTATGTTTTTATCACACTAAGGATTGGTGAGGTGATCGCGGGTTAATGCCCATCCCCAGGTGTAATCCCTTAGTCGGCTTTTACGACATCCACGGGAGGGGACTGAGGGGTATTTCCTTAAGTCTGAAACATCACACTCAGTATGAACATTTCCTTACAGAGCGCGTGGAAGCAACACTTCTGTGATAATGAACTCAAAAACCTGATACTGCAAGATGTAGTCCGGACCTATCCTGATGAGCTGTACTTTAGGGAGAAGGATGTGCAGGACCTGATGGTAAGGACCTAAGCCACGAACTTTAACTACGCCCGCACATTGCAGTAGTAGTAGTAAAGCTTTTTTGTGAAAGAGTTCGTCCGGATAAGTACTACCACCATACCTATTTCTGCCGCAAAGCAGTAGTGCTCGCATTGCTGTGTTCCGGTTTGAAGGGTAAGGGTGCCGGTGAATTTACAGGCGCAGTGCAATGCCACATAGGGCGCGTCCTAGGTGGACGTGACCTATGAGGTAATGCGCTGTTCATAGGCAGAGGTTACCGCTTAACATCAGGTGGGCGAACTGCTTGTTCCGTCATTCAAGGAGTATACAAAAAAAAAAAAAAACTGCCACAAGCTGCTGACGAGTTTTTTCATACATTTTGTATAGTATCGGCGCAAAACGAGTGTTCGAGTGGCCGCGTTCGAGCCACAAGCTGCGGGAGTCGCACGAGCCCTTTTTTTTTAGCTACTTGAATGTTGGAACAATCAGATGGCCCACCTGATGTTAGGCAGTACCCTTTGCCTATGAACAGTGCATTATCATTGCACTGTGCCCGCCACCCTGAGACATAAAGATGAAAAGTCTCATGTGCCTGTAATTTCACCGGCACCCTTACCCTTCAAACCGGAACAACTATGCGCACCCTGCTTTGCTGCAGAAATGGATATTGTGGACGAACTTCCCCGGACGAACGCTTTCACAAAAAACGCTTTTTACGAAAAATAAGTTTTTTGTGAAAAATATATTTTTCAATACAAGCTTTTATAAAATTAGTGATCGTAACCGTGTGCTGATCAAAATGAGCCTAAACACGGCCAGTCTACTATTATCCATCGAGGAGTTCCGTTGTCCACCTTCCGTCTCCATCATCAGATCAGCTCGCTGTCGCCATATATTGTATTGTCATCGGAACTTGACAGGTATGCCAAATTTCAGCTCAATCGGTTGAGGATAACTGCTTTCAAATTCAGTTACACGATTCCACCCAGACAAACATATACATTGCAAGTTTAATAAAAGCTTGTAAAAAATATAAATTTCGTGACTAAATTCGTAAATTTGTTGTGTTTTCAGGTCCGCGTGTTATTCCACTGGGCGCGCACGCACCCGTATGTTGGATACAGACAAGGCATGCACGAAATACTAGCGCCAATGATATTTGAGTTGTACTTAGACAGAAATTTTGCACCCAGTAGTATTAGGTGAGACAACATAGCCTTACATAGCCATAGTTTGTTGTCTATAATTAATTATTTTAAATTTCTAAACAAAACTTTTTTTTTTCAGTGAAAAATTAAGATATATCTTGGATGAGGATTATTTAGAACATGACAGCTAGTAAGTATTATATTATTTATTTTGTTTTTTTAACTTCATGAATGACAGAACAATCAGATGGCCCACCTGATGTTAGGCGGTAACCTCTGCCTTTAGCAAAGCATTACCTAATGTTAAGGCTCATTTCGATCATCACACGGTTCCGATCACAAATTGTATAAAAGCTTAACTGGCCGTGTTAAGGCTCATTTCGATCAGCACACGGTTCCGGTCACAAATTGTGTAAAAGCTTAACTGACCTTGTTAAGGCTCATTTCGATCAGCACACGGTTCCGGTCACAAATTGTATAAAAGCTTAACTGGCCGTGTTAAGGCTCATTTCGATCAGCACACGGTTCCGGTCACAAATTGTATAAAAGCTTAACTGGCCGTGTTAAGGCTCATTTCGATCAGCACATGGTTCCGGTCACAAATTGTATAAAAGCTTAACTGACCGTGTTAAGGCTCATTTCGATCAGCACACGGTTCCGGTCACAAATTGTATAAAAGCTTAACTGGCCGTGTTAAGGCTCATTTCGATCAGCACACGGTTCCGGTCACAAATTGTATAAAAGCTTAACTGGCCGTGTTAAGGCTCATTTCGATCAGCACACGGTTCCGGTCACAAATTGTATAAAAGCTTAACTGGCCGTGTTAAGGCTCATTTCGATCAGCACACGGTTCCGGTCACAAATTGTATAAAAGCTTAACTGACCGTGTTAAGGCTCATTTCGATCAGCACACGGTTCCGGTCACAAATTGTATAAAAGCTTAACTGGCCGTGTTAAGGCTCATTTCGATCAGCACACGGTTCCGGTCACAAATTGTATAAAAGCTTAACTGGCCGTGTTAAGGCTCATTTCGATCAGCACACGGTTCCGGTCACAAATTGTATAAAAGCTTAACTGGCCGTGTTAAGGCTCATTTCGATCAGCACACGGTTCCGGTCACAAATTGTATAAAAGCTTAACTGGCCGTGTTAAGGCTCATTTCGATCAGCACACGGTTCCGGTCACAAATTGTATAAAAGCTTAACTGGCCGTGTTAAGGCTCATTTCGATCAGCACACGGTTCCGGTCACAAATTGTATAAAAGCTTAACTGGCCGTGTTAAGGCTCATTTCGATCAGCACACGGTTCCGATCACAAATTGTATAAAAACTTATAAAAAAAAAAAAAAAAAAAACATGTTTGTTTGATTGTTGAACATTATTGTTTTTTTTTTCAGTATGTTATTTAGTGCAGTCCTCAAGGGCCTAGAAAGGTATTACACAACTGGCGATGCGATACCCTCATCATGCGGAAGGCTGCCGTCATCTAGGGATGTGCATGTAAGTACCTAATATCTTCCCAATAGTTCCATAATGTTGAGATATGATATTTCAGCCTTCTGATGGTGATTGGTTACTTCATATGAAATACGTGTACTGGATTACTGGTTTAACTAAAGGTTACAAATTAGTAGTAGAGTTTTTTAATGAAAGAGTTTGTCCGGGGAAGTACTACCACCATGCCTATTTCTGCCGCAAAGCAGTAGTGCTCGCATTGCTGTGTTCCGGTTCGAAGGGTAAGGGTGCCGGTGAAATTACAGGCACATGAGACTTTCATCTTTATGTCTCAGGGTGGCGGGCGCAGTGCAATGCCACATAGGGTGCGTCCTAGGTGGACGTGACCTATGAGGTAATGCACTGTTCATAGGCAGAGGTTACCGCTTAACATCAGGTGGGCCGTCTGCTTGTTCCGTCATACCAGTAGTATAAAAATAAAAAAAGTCTTAACTTTGAGACCGGCGGCAAGTGACTGGCGTCACCACACGCAGCGCGGGGCGGGGCTATATAAAATTGCTGACACAAGTATTCTGTGCCCATACAGTCATCACCTTCTTTTTTTTTGTGTTTTAATGTTGGAGTACATTAAGTAAGGAAGGAAGGAAGGACTAGGTCTATGGAGGTCCTGGGGGGGTCTTTTAAATGAAAATATTACTTGTTTTAATTACTGGTATTAAAGAACAACGGCTTAACTCTAGAGCGGTTCAGGGCAGACTAGCGCCCACGGCGCAGTGCCGCCTTAACCTACTTATCTGGCCAACATCGGCGAATTTGCAATGAGGTGGTCCCTACACATAGCATAGTGGTGAAATTACAGGCACATTAGACTTTCATCTTTATGTCTCAAGGTCGCGGACGCAGTGCAATACCACATATTATTATTATAATTATATAATTTACTAGCGACTCGCCCCGGCTTCGCACGGGTAGCCCCCGGTGATATTTTATTACTTATTCTGCTATTCGGAGCGGAGAAGAATCCACCAAAAAAGAGATAACTAACATCGGTCCAGCCGATCTTGAGTTATAAGTGGTGTAACTAACACGACTTTGTTTTATATATATATAGATGTCTTTTTTTTACACTATTTTATGTTAGTAAAGAATTGTTAGTCACATAGTATTTCTAAAATTACAAATCACAATTATTAAATTAAATTAAATTACTAGGCACACCGCATTGAGTGGCATGGCAGCACATGCGTTTTAGTCCAGTGACTGAGAATCGGACCATCCACCCGCACGGCCACTGTGGTCAGGAAGCTGTTGGCGCTGCCGCGCACCCGCCGCATCAGGCACATAGGGTGCGTCCTAGGTGGACGTGACCTTTGTGGTAATAGTAGTATTAGGGGTCAGCACGAGTAGTAGAATCTGACGCACTCGAGTATTTCAAAATGGCGTTTTTTTAGAAGCCGCCATGAGCTTGCGTCATGTCCGAATCGTATGTCTTTTGAATGGGAGCTTCTTTCGGGTTCACTTAAAGTAGGTTAGATTAGATTTTTAACTGCCAAATCAAGTACAATATTCAAACTAAAAATATGCATGGTTACTACATTATAATACCGAGAGATCACCTAGACAGAAAAACGAAAGGACAAAATTTTTTTCTCGATAAAAAATACACAAAGTTACCTCTAACTTTTGGCTAGATTCGATTGTTTGTCAATATGGTACAGATTATTGGGTCAAAAATTGGATAAATTAGATCAATAAAATAAAAGGGACGGACCACCATAGGGGTTTTTCCTGGGTTTTTTAAAAATTTCTATATTTCAGGAGATATTCAATAAAAACTGCTTTTTCGGGTGGCGCGTGGCGTATTTTATATTAATTTAGATTTCTGCCTGGGGTTGGCGCAGTCTTAACATCCCCTCTGAATATCGTATAAAAAATAATCAGTCACTCATTCATCATTGTTTTGCCTTTTTCCCAATTTATTTGGGGTCGGCGCAGTACGTCTTTTTCTTGCACTCTCCTACCACTTTCTTTTTCTCGACCATCACCTCATCATTCACTCCCTTCTCATTCATATCATCTCACCCGCAATCCATCTTTTCTTAGGTCTTCCTCTTCCCTTCCATCCACTAACATTCATATTCATAACTCCCTTATTAACATGCGTTTCATCCCACCTCATAACATGCCCATACCTAGTATAGTATTATTTTATCTGTGCCCATACCAAGCTAATCGATTTCCTTTTAACTTTTCAGTCACTTGTGCAATTTTCAAACGGCTCATTCGCAAAACGCCCAGTTCTCATAATGTACACTCAATTTTTTCGCAAAATGTACACTGTACGTTTTCTCAAAATGACCACGTCGCAAAATGAACACTGGTTTTTTTCTCAAAATGTACACTAAATTCATTCGCAAAATGAACACTGGACTTTTCGTACAAAAGATTTTTTTCTGCTTTAGTTTTTCCTTTTTTTTATTTATATTTTTACTTTTTGTTTATTTTTAAATTTTAACTGTTTTTAATTTTCTTTACTTGTTTACTTATTTGACTTCCTACTCATTCCTTATTTTATCCATTCTTGGCCAATAGTCACTATTATGGTACAGTTATTAAAAAGTAATTTAAATTATGTTTCAGCATCCGAACGAAGTGGTCCGGTACTTGGAGAAAGTGAAAGAAGACTACTTGGTGCCTTTGGATCCGGAGTTGGCCTCTCACATGGCGACCGCCAATATCTCTATGGAGCTGTTTGGCATGTAAGTGTATGTGCAGTGCAGGTGTGGAGAACCTGAGTGTATTGAAAGTGAAAGAAGACTACTTGGTGCCTTTGTATCCGGAGTTGGCCACTCACATGGCGACCGCCAATATCTCTATGGAGCTGTTTGGCATGTAAGTGTATGTGCAGGTGTGGGGAACCAGAGTGTATTGAAAGTGAAAGAAGACTACTTGGTCCCTTTGGATCCGGAGTTGGCCACTCATATGGCGACGGCCAATATCTCTATGGAGCTGTTTGGCATGTAAGTGTATGTGCAGGTGTGGGGAACCAGAGTGTATTGAGAGTGAAAGAAGACTACTTGGTGCCTTTGGATCCGGAGTTGGCCACTCATATGGCGACCGCCAATATCTCTATGGAGCTGTTTGGCATGTAAGTGTATGTGCAGGTGTGGGGAACCAGAGTGTATTGAGAGTGAAAGAAGACTACTTGGTGCCTTTTATCCGGAGTTGGCCACACACATGGCGACCGCCAATATCTTTATGGAGCTGTTTGGCATGTAAGTGTATGTGCAGGTGTGGAGAACCTGAGTGTATTGAAAGTGAAAGAAGACTACTTGGTGCCTTTGTATCCGGAGTTGGCCACTCACATGGCGACCGCCAATATCTCTATGGAGCTGTTTGGCATGTAAGTGTATGTGCAGGTGTGGGGAACCAGAGTGTATTGAAAGTGAAAGAAGACTACTTGGTCCCTTTGGATCCGGAGTTGGCCACTCATATGGCGACGGCCAATATCTCTATGGAGCTGTTTGGCATGTAAGTGTATGTGCAGGTGTGGGGAACCAGAGTGTATTGAGAGTGAAAGAAGACTACTTGGTGCCTTTGGATCCGGAGTTGGCCACTCATATGGCGACCGCCAATATCTCTATGGAGCTGTTTGGCATGTAAGTGTATGTGCAGGTGTGGGGAACCAGAGTGTATTGAGAGTGAAAGAAGACTACTTGGTGCCTTTTATCCGGAGTTGGCCACACACATGGCGACCGCCAATATCTTTATGGAGCTGTTTGGCATGTAAGTGTATGTGCAGTGCAGGTGTGGGGAACCAGAGTGTATTGAAAGTGAAGAAGACTACTTGGTGCCTTTGTATCCGGAGTTGGCTACTCATATGGCGACCGCCAATATCTCTATGGAGCTGTTTGGCATGTAAGGTGTATGTGCAGTGCAGGTGTGGGTAACCAGAGTGTACCTACTGAGATTCCCAAGTTCGTGTGGCAGAGACGACCTAAACACCGCTTCAGAAGCCGCCATTGCCTTTAAGGTGGTTGCTTTTTAACCCCCGACGCAAAAACGACGGGGTGTTAGACGTTTGACGTGTGTGTGTGTGTGTGTGTGTGTGTGTGTGTGTGTGTGTGTGTGTGTGTGTGTCTGCCTGTCTGTCTGTGGAATCGTAGCTCCCGAACGGATGAACCGATTTCGTATTATTTTTTGTTTGAAAGGTGAATTTTTCGGGAGTTTTCTTAACTATGTTTGATCAAAATCGGTTCAACCGTTTCATTGCGTTGAGGGTTTTTTTAATTTTTACAAAATTAAAATATGTTCGGCCAGAGTATAATTTGACACCGAATTGACTGTTGTTGAGTTTTATATGGCTCAGGCATGAAATATCTGTTTTCCTAAAATTTACACTTCTCAAAACTTCTGCGTTTCCACAATGTTAGCACTTCGCTGCTGACAAGACATGCAGACATTGTGGAAAAGCAGACATTTTGGGAAAAATACATTTTAGGAAAACGGAAATTTCCGTTTCCTCCTTTTATATTGGGCATATTTGATTGAAGAAAACAGTGGATTAATAGCGAAAATAACAGCGAAATTTTTGTCCATGCAAGTAATTTCGATGATATTTTCGCTATTAATCCAGTGTTTTCTTCAATCATATATGATTTATACTGCAAATAATGATCAATATAAAAGGCTTATTATTTTCGCGGCGACAGAAAAATTAAAGAGCAGCAAACTATTTGCAACTAAAATAATAACTTGTCAGCGATTAAATATTTTGGCAATAATTTATATTAAATGAGTTTGTTATCCTTCTGCTAATATTAGTCGCCAAGTCATTATTTATAGTACCTCGCCTATGATTTCAGTAATCTTGTTTATTATTTCTGCTACCTTAAAGTAGCTGCCATTATTTGAATTTTAAAATATCCTTAGTTTAAAGCTCATTTAATATAAATGATTGCCAAAATATTTAATCGCTGACTAGTTATTATTTTAGTTGCAAATAGTTTGTTGGGCTTTAATTTTTCTGTCGCCGCGTTTTTTTTCTTTTTTTTTTCCGAAGGATTTATATGCATTTGACCGCCTGGGGCCATGACTGCTTTACCGGGCTTTTGGTGAGCGCAGATGGCGCTCAACCTGTAAAGTTAGGTTTTGGGCAATGAGCACAAGGGCACCACTTAGGTACGAACCTCGGCTTGGGCTGTTGCCAGGTTGGGAGGATCGGACAGAACGCCCCGGAACATGCTTTTACCGGTTTATGCGAAGGTACAGAAGGTACTTAGAAGGTTCTTCGACCTCGCCGGCGAGGTCGGTGCAAAGGTGGAGTGTTTTCTCTGTCTTGACTGGATGACGTCACTCCCGCATTAGCGGCAGTGATAGGGTCATCGGGATCACCAAGAACATGTCTTGGTCTACAGAGGGACTTCTGTCGCCGCGAAAATAAAAAGCCTTTATTTTATATGCAATCTCCATTGAACAATTAGAGTAGGCCATTTTCAACTTTTTATCCGCTGTCATGTTTCCGCTTAATTAGTTAATTCAGTCGCCAAAACAATAACTCGATGCTAGTTTATATTGAAACAAAGCCGAAAATTGATTACTTAGCTGCTACTTTTTACTTTATACTAGTCTCCGCAATTAGTCGCCAACTTATTACTTTTGCTACCCCCTTGAATTTTTTATAAATCCCTAAATCAGATAAATTTGTCGCCGCGTTAAATACATGCCAATATAAAAGACGACAACAGTCAATTCACCGTCAAATTATACTCTGTTCACCCATATTTGGTAAAATACGTTAGTATGAAAAAGCAATCACAGCAGCAAAAAAAAAAAAAAGGGCGCGAAATTCCAATTTTATTGTGTTTTTTGCTAATCACAGCTCATCAACACATCTTCAGATAGCGAAACAAGATTTTGCGGAAACTAGCACACATGTTGTGATATATAGTGTCTCATAAATATCATTTGCTACGTCATTTCATGTCAATCTATGATTTTTAGTGTTTTTTTGTTCATTGACAATCGTAGCTCAGCTATATTTATTGTTTTCAGTCGGTGGTTACGATTGCTCTTCGGCCGTGAGTTCCCGCGCTCAGAGATACCACACCTATGGGGCTTCCTGTTTGCCGACGGACCGACGCTACCCAACCTGCACTACGTCATCGTCGCCATCTTGCTTTCTATGCGGAGCACACGTTAGTTTATAAATACCACATCTATGGGGCTTCCTGTTCGCCGACGGACCGACGCTACCCAACCTGCACTACGTGATCGTCGCCATCTTGCTTTCTATGCGGAGCACACGTTAGTTTATAAATACCACATCTATGGGGCTTCCTGTTCGCCGACGGACCGACGCTTCTCAACCTGCACTACGTCATCGTCGCCATCTTGCGTTCTATGCGGAGCACACGTAAGTTTATAAATACCACATCTATGGGGCTTCCTGTTCGCCGACGGACCGACGCTACCCAATCTGCACTACGTCATCGTCGCCATCTTGCTTTCTATGCGGAGCACACGTTAGTGTATAAATACCACATCTATGGGGCTTCCTGTTCGCCGACGGACCGACGCTACCCAACCTGCACTACGTCATCGTCGCCATCTTGCTTTCTATGCGGAGCACACGTTAGTGTATAAATACCACATCTATGGGGCTTCCTGTTCGCCGACGGACCGACGCTTCTCAACCTGCACTACGTCATCGTCGCCATCTTGCTTTCAATGCGGAGCACATGTTAGTTTATAAATACCACATCTATGGGGCTTCCTGTTCGCGACGGACCGACGCTACCCAACCTGCACTACGTGATCGTCGCCATCTTGCTTTCTATGCGGACCACACGTTAGTTTATAAATACCACATCTATGGGGCTTCCTGTTCGCCGACGGACCGACGCTTCTCAACCTGCACTACGTCATCGTCGCCATCTTGCGTTCTATGCGGAGCACACGTAAGTTTATAAATACCACATCTATGGGGCTTCCTGTTCGCCGACGGACCGACGCTTCTCAACCTGCACTACGTCATCGTCGCCATCTTGCTTTCTATGCGGAGCACACGTTAGTTTATAAATATCACATCTATATCTATATCTATATCTATGTGGCGGGCGCAGTGCAATGCCACATAGGGCGCGTCCTAGGTGGACGTGACCTATGAGGTAATGCACTGTTCATAGGCAGAGTTACCGCTTAACATCAGGTGGGCCATCAGCTTGTTCAGTCATTCAAGAAGCATAAAAAAAAAAAAAAAAAAAACTATGGGGGGGCTTCCTGTTCGCCGACGGACCGACGCTACCCAACCTGCACTACGTGATCGTCGCCATCTTGCTTTCTATGCGGAGCACACGTTAGTTTACAATTTATGTATTAGCACAGAATACATAATAGTATAGGTAAAGAAGGTTGACTCCACAAAATCATTTAATAAATAAATAGCGACTCTTGTCCCCACACAATAAAGTGCAATTTGGGTCGCTCAGCGCTAATTACCTACAGCTAAAGTCACCTAGTAGTTACCTCCCTTTCTATCGCGTAACTCTTATCTTGTCTGAGTCACTGACTCGACAAGTCGAGCCCGCCGGGTACTTGTAGCTTGGTACCTACAGTGCGGAGTGCGCCTCGCCTGGTATTAATAACTACCTTTTGGCCACAGCTCCTCCCGCGTGGATTAATTATGACGAAGATACAAATTATTTTTCTTAAGACGAAGATACGTTTCGACCTCTGTGGCGCGATGGGCGAAGGTTCGCCTGGGACGCAGGAGTTTGCGGGTTCGATTCCCACCTCGGAACAAATATTTGCAGATATTTGTTCAGTGCTCATAACTCGTTGCACGACCTATACTAGATAATTGATGTGCTAACTTGTTAGAGACTTAACCTAGTTCTATCGTGTAGTTAGACAATACATTAGATTTTTCGACCATTTCTCATCAAAATACAGATTAATAGTGTAGTTATCTCTTAGCCCTATCCCGTATCTGTTAAATAATGTTCCCGATTCTGTTTGCAGTGCTAGACCCCGACCCGGGCGTGGTGCTGGCGGCGCTGATGCGTCCGTCGCGCGTATCGGCTCAGCATGTCATAGCGCACGCGCTACACCTCCGCAGTCCGCGTCTGTACGCCCTGCCGCCGCCGTTCGTTGTTCCGCCGCCGGAACACAACAGTCATAGGTAAGTTTGCAGTGCTAGACCCCGACCCGGGCGTGGTGCCGGCGGCGCTGATGTGTTGGCTCAGCACGTCATAGCGCATGCGCTACACCTCCGCAGCTCGCGTCTGTACGCCCTCCCGCCGCCGTGCCATGTACCGCCGCCCGAACACAACACTCATAGGTAAGTGTGCAGTGCTAGACCCCGACCCGGGCGTGGTGCTGGCGGCGCTGATGTGTCGGCTCAGCACGTCATAGCGCACACGCTACACCTCCGCAGCCCGCGTCTGTATGCCCTCCTGCCGCCGTGCCTTGTACCGCCACTCGAACACAACACTCATAGGTAAGGGTGCAGTGCTAGACCCCGACCCGGGCGTGGTGCCGGCGGCGCTGATGTGTCGGCTCAGCACGTCATAGCACACACGCTACACCTCCGCAGTCCGCGTCTGTATGCCCTCCCGCCGCCGTGCCTTGAACCGCCACTCGAACACAACACTCATAGGTAAGTAGGCATATAATTAAAATTACCGTGCTACATTTTAGTAGTAGTAAATCTTGTAATTGTATTACCAAAATTTAAGGAGCTATGCGAGACTCGAACCCTTATTCTCCAAGCTTATAAGTAACCCCTGTAGTATAAGCCTGTAGACAATGACACAGCAGATATAATCAGTTTTTTGTTGAATCATATATTGTCCAATACAAGTTTTTATAAAATTCGTGATCAGTTACCGTGTGCTGATCAAAATGAGCCTAAAACACGGCCAGTCTACTTTGTCTATCGAGGATTTCCGTTGTCCACTTTCCGTCTCCATCATCAGATCTGCTCGCTGTCACCATCATATTGTATTGTCATCGGAACTTGACAGGTATACAAAATATGATCTCAATCGGTTGAGGATAACTGCTTTAAAATTCAGTTTCAAGATTCCACCCGGACAAACATATTCCACCTGGACATACATTGCAAGTTATTATAAAGCTTGTAAAAATAACAACCAATTCTGTAACTTCCCATGAAATTTACAGGAGTTTTCAAAACGTTTTCGTGGACCATTTCGCGAAGCAACTCTTGGAAACGCTACTGGGTTACCTCTGAACCCAACAGCTATTGTGTTGTCCTGAGGATCTGTAGGATAAGAGCGAGACCCTTCATAAGTAGGTAGGTTTATTGTGTATTTATGTACCGACTATGCCTTGGCCGAATATCCGACTATTTGATTACTAATTTACTAGACTGTCAACTAATCTAATTTATGTGTAGAGGAAAACAAGTCGAATAAAACTGGTTAGTAAAAGTAGTAAAGTTAGTAAAGCCGGTCTGCCCCTCGACACCTAATTTGTCAATTTGCAATGTCTGTACCTACATATATAATTTATTATTGATGTGTTATTTATGAGTATATCAAGCGTAGTGTGTGCTGCCTTATTAACTTTTGCTGATTCTCTCTATCATCTTACTTTTGACTGCCTACCTAAGTAAGGCTTTTAAGTTGGTTTTCCTTTCCTTTCTTCTTTGAATCAGCTTCCACTTGTTCTCGAGGCACCACACAGGCGCTCCCCACCTAGTAGTAAGAAGGATCATCAAAAGAAAAACAGACCGTGTTTGTTGCCTGATTCTTCTAGGTCTGGTTGCGTTGGAACAGGAGTAAATGTAAATTTATTATTTAAGACGAAACAAAATGATCCTTGCGATTTCAATGAATAAAATACTTTTTGACTTTGACTTTGAGTAGAGTAGAGACTAACACTAGTCTATCAACTAAATAGCTCCCGGCTAGTAGATCAAGTAATTGGTTCCTAGAGGCCGACTAATTCGCTTTTCGGGGCTGACTACAAGGCTAATAGAGCGTGGCTGATGTGCTTCAATAGGTCAAAGAGTTGGATGGTCGTCCAAGACAGTTTGTACATCACTAATGTGTTTAAACGACGTGACGTCATCATCAGCTTGTAGACGTGCACTGCTGGGCAAAGGCCTCCCCTTAGAATGCCACGACGAATGGGCTTGAATCGCCTTCACCCACCGACTTACTACTTAGTGCGTCGTCTGGTTCGTGGTCGCCCCTCGAGAACCTTTCTAGCCAGCAGTGATTGTTGGCTCTGCGAGCTATATGGCATGCACATTGCAACTTCAATTTGAAAATCCTGAAAGCTTAACCGTGTATGTACCTAATTACATTTAAGTAACACATTTCCAGTCCGGATGACTACGCGGGCATCGAGCAGAGCGGCGACGGGTGGTGGGACGGAGGGGGGTCGGGCTCGGAGGGGGTGGCAGAGGGCGCGGACGTGGCGCGCTCGCTGGCCACGCTGGCCGTGCTGAGAGCGAGGCTGCCGCCCGCGGTCGCGGCGCTCGCGGCTGCGCTCCCGCGGCCCAACGAGCGAGTGAGGCGACCGCTGATGCAGATACTGCAGGTAACATAGCTTGCGGGTGTGTGGGTCGCGCTCGGAGGGGGTGGCAGAGGGCGCGGAAATGGCGCTCGCTGGCCACGCTGGCCGTGCTAAGTAGACGTATCCGAACTCACACTTCAACATAAGAGTAAAAAAAAAAAAAAAAAAATGCCAAAGTTAATTTTTGGCGTATACGACCTTATACGAAATCTTATACTTTCGTATAGGATCAATCTAAATAATAGTTTATAAATGCGTCGCCCTAACTTATATTATCCAAAATAAAATTCTCGCTAATGTAAATGTTTGTTTAGTTGGCAGCTGTGCTGCAATGCCGCAACCACGAGCTGATCGACGTGGAGACAGCGCTGGAGGCCGACGAAGGGCAGACCTCGGGCCAAGTCGGGCGCAAGCAGCTAGTGCCCGTCGTCATAGCCAGCCGACGCACAAACAAACAGACACACAACCCTCCCAAAGAAGTGCCATTAACAGTGTTCCATCAAGGCGAGTGCCAGAGTGATAGGGGATTCCCCTGCCTAGACCCGCTCAGGCTACGGACAGAATGACTAAGGCGCAAAATGCTGCTCTACAACTATTATAATTAGGACTGTTTTAGTCTGAATTGTTATGTAAATAGTACTAATAACTTTTGAAACTATCATGGTTATGTACTATCAGCTACAAAAGTCCCTGCCCAGTTTCAAAACATTTTCGCTTGCAGCGATGACCGTAAACTAACTTTGCCCCTTTTTTTATGTTGTTTGTTTTTGACCAATGAGACGTTATGTCCATTGTCTAAGAAAGTCCTTTGTTTTATGACTTTTACAAATTCTATTAGATTGTTTGCGTCAGAATCTCTGCGAAACTCTCGTAAAATGTATGCGCAGCCGGCGCGATGCTGTCATAAACGCTGGCGTTGCAATTACCAAATATTAGGTGTTTTGTTAATATTTTTATTATAACCTATTCCCATACCTATTTCTGCCGCAAAGCAGTAGTGCTCGCATTGCTGTGTTCCGGTTTGACGGGTAAGGGTGCCGGTGAAATTACAGGCACATGAGACTTTTCATCTTTATGTCTCAGGGTGGCGGGCGCAGTGCAATGCCACATAGGGCGCGTCTTAGGTGGACGTGACCTATGAGGTAATGCACTGTTCATAGGCAGAGGTTACCGCTTAACACCAGGTGGGCCATCACCTTGTTACGTCATTCAGTAGTATAAAAAAAATGCTATAATAAAACTATTAGCATAGGACCTAATATTTAAAAAAAATTGTTTTCCCCGAAATAGTAAGTTTCTATAGGTGTTCAAAAGGCATTAGGGTGGGGCTGACGTCACTGCGACTAGTCACTTTCCACACCAAATTCACCCTTAGCAGGGTCAGGGACTTTTGTAGCTGATAGTACATACTTTTCACTAGAAACGGAATATTTACCATGATTAGTGCACTGATAAGTACTAAGATATACACGCATCAGCTCCGAGAGCTGCCTGTGTATTATAAATAAATAAATAATAATAAAATTAATTATTGAGTTTTGATTGTTCCCGATATTTCGGCACAGTTGCATGCGCCATGATCACGGGAGAACTAACTAAAGTCTTTTTTTTAGAGTGAAACCGATGGGAGTGTTGTCGTTTTTTTTTTTCTTTATAATTGGCGCCGCACGGCTTGTGCATTTGCCATTTTCAAGTATCAGTATTTTCACTAATTGTATTTTCAATATATTTTGCAACGTTACACTACTTCCAAGTCGTCAAAGTCACAGTCGAGTCATGTTTTAGTAAAACGGTGGCCAATTTTACTAAAACTTTGGTAGACAATTTCCACCAATTTCAAAAGTCACGCAATTCACTTCCATTTCATTTCACTACACTTGTGCTTTTTAAACGAGCTACATTAGTTAAAATGCCACCAAAATAACTCAAGAAAACACTAGGAAAGGAAATAAAATAAAAGTAGACAACGTCTCTTTTCAAAAATGGCGGCAAGAGTGGTGTTGTCGTTCGTAATAAAAGATTGAGAAAGAGGGTAGATCGATATATCTGCCAATAACATCTACTCGCAAAGACTTTAGTCAGTTCTCCCGTGATCATGGCGCATGCAACTGTGACGAAATATCGGGAACAATCAAAACTCGAAAATCATAGTAAACATTCCGTTTCTAGTGAAAAGTAATAACTTTGTTTGCGCTTAATGATGTTTTTTCAAATACTTGCGTTATTTTGTCAATGTGACCACAACTATATTACGCACGGAACAAGATTGAGTTTACGCTGACTAAATAACAAAATATTTACGCAAATAGGTACCTTAAAGTGCCAACATTATGTATAATACTAGTCTCGACATAATTTTTGACTAATATATATAAGGTATTCAAAGTAGTAGGTAATACAAAAATGGTTTATAGAATGTGTTCAGAAAGAGAGCCGTCGTGGGCAAATTGTGAACTAGCGTTTTGTTTAGTTTATGATTCAAACTTTCGCCATTTTGAATCATAAACTAAAGAAATAGTTACAGTTGTAACAAGATCAAAACGAAACAGACACGCTATTGTATTGCGCGCTAAACAAAAAAGGTAAATTAGCACAGCTGCGCCCTCAAATCCCGCGACGGGTCTCTTTCTGAACAGACTACAAGACCTACCCGCGTTTTTCTGTCGAAGGAATTGAATTTTGGGGATGAGTATGTAAGGGCGATAAGCGATAAGACCGCCCATTGTACTTTTAATTATATAGTTAAGTTTTGTTTCTTTTTGTTCGTTTTATTAGCTATTAAGATAAATAAAGTACAATAAAGTATTTTATATTCTATTCTAAGGGCGAAAAGCTGACAAAAAAATTAAGCACTTTTATTTTTTGGTAGGGACTTTCGGGTAAATTATAAAAAAATCGGCGGCTGTGATACGACAGGTTGCGGGTTCTTCTATGCGGGACAAATGTTTGTACAGTTTAACCCAAAATATAAATCCAATCGACTATTTTCGTTTGCGCAGAAAAGCGCAGACTGATATCCGACGGTAGCCGAACGTATAGTATAGCTCTGTCCCGCTCGCATCTAAGAGTCGATCGGCCGCGATTTTGCCGCGAAATCGATTATCCAATAACAGCGCAAGATTTTAGCGCGCTATTACTATTGGTTGAAAGAAGGTTCCCGCGCTATAGAAATTGGTCTACGGCGCAGGTACATCGGGGCGACTTATATTTTGGGTAAAACTGTATGACCTGCAAATATTTGTTCCGTGTCTGGTGGGACAATGGGTACTCTTAGTTCCTGATACCCACGACACAGAGAATCCTAGTGTGGGATCAGGACTATGTATGTGACTGTTGGGTGTTAGGTTACCTATGCATTTATATATGTAATGGACAAATTAGGGCTAATAGATACTTACAAAAAGCCATCAATAGTTTTACAGGCTTGAAGAAAAAGTGCAATGTTTATTTTGTTTTTAGACAATTATTCAATTTAATAAAAATGTATTTGTAACAAATTTATATTCTGTGTAAACCATTATATTAAGATGTTATTTTTAGAGTGTAGGTAAAACGCTAAAATAATGTAAGGTGGATGCACTCGCTTGAGGCGCGAAATTTAAATTGTTTGGTGTTTTTTGTCCATTACAGCTCATCAACACTTGTTCAAATAGCGAAAGTAGATTTCGCGAGAACTAGGTGACTTAACACATATGTTTTAATTGATAGTATCTCATAAATATCATCAGTTTAGCTACGATCCCCCTAAATAAATAAAAAACACTGTAAAAATGTGTTTAGGAGGATCGAAGCTAAATGATATTTATGAGATACTATCAATTACACATGTGTGTTAAGTCTCCTAGTTCTCGCGAAATCAACTTTCGCTATCTGAAGGAAGTGTTCATGAGCTGCAATGTGCAAAAAACACCAAAAAAAAATGAATTTTGGTTCTCAAGCTAGAGAATCCACCTTAACTATGTTTAATTCTTCTATAGTGCTGGTTACCTTTGTGGTAGGCAAATTTTTTATATGACAAAACTCCAATAATATTTTAGGTTAATATACTTGTAACACTAGGTAAGGTAGAGTTAATACCCAATGTGATAGATGTTTCAATAAAGAACAAACAATATTTAAATAAAATAGATTACATATATTACCGATAGGCAATAAGGATAGTAGTAGTAGAGCTTTTTAGTGAGATTTCGTCCGGAGAATGAGGGTGGCGGGCGCAGTGCAATGCTACATAGGGCGCGTCCTAGGTAGGCGTGACCTATGTGGTAATGCGTTGTTAAAGACAGAGGTTACCTCTTCACATAGGTGGGCCATAAGCTAGTTCCGTCATTATCAAAGTTAAAGAAGAGAAAAATATATGTCGCAGTAAGAAAGTCATATCAGCGAAATGGCCATTTCACTAGCACCGCGAGAAATTTAATAATTACTATTAAGTCTATCAAAGTTCTTTTTTACTATACACTATTATGAAGATGGCCATTTCATATTTATTTTCGAAAACATAATAAAAGTAATGAAAACTGAAATAGGGCAATGGCGATTTCACTGATTGGACTATTTTACTGCGATACATAGTATTTTGTAAAATAGTTTTATACTTATAACGTGTAAAAATAAGTAACTAGTAATTCATATCAATATTTCAATCGTGCCGCTACGCAATAAAATATTGTCCAAGTTGCACCTGATTTTATTTTTATGGCATGACCCACAGTTTTACAATCCATTGTAAAACGGCCTACCCTGCTACCCTGTAGGAACTGTAGCCCTAGAAAAAACAAAATACTTTGCGAGCTAGTGACTACAAGTCATTCCTCATGTATGTGGAATATCTACCCTATCTCTACTGTTATTCTTCAACATCTTTACCAAGACCACAAAGTGTATATACAAAGACCTCCGTACATCGAGCAACGCAGGCCTCCGTACCGGAGGGGAGACGCCTTAGAGCTGTCAACCGATACATATTTATTCAGAAATTTTTGGGGGGGGCTTCACGCACTCACTTACAGTTTGATGCACACTTTTGTAACCAGTCGTTCTATCGCTATAAACGCACACATCTATAAACAGCAACACATCAAAAATCTTTATACACACATAAATGCTTTCTGTGTACAAACATCATGTTATGTCACAAAATTGACAGTAACACCCGTTCTAGGGACTTCCAGCACTCAAGTCGATAAATTAATAGTATCGATAACTTTTTGGTAGGAACTTACTTTGCCTACTGTATATATTCTGTGCTACCATCAAGGGTCATTGAAGGGATTTAAGGGCGGCTAGGTATGGGGGGAAGGGTTGAACGCTCTCTGTGAAGGAGGAGTTCCGGAGTAGTTATCGAGGATAACATACAGATCATTTTGTGGATCACTATGAAATTTTAGATTAGTAAAAGGTAGTAGTAGGCTGGAGAGAGAGGGGGTAAACGCGGAAACTTAGAGTATAGAGAAAAAATCAAGAAAATTTTGAGTACCCCAGGTACAACCACTAGCTCATGAGATGATTAGTTCTTGGGAAAATTTAATTAGAATTTTGTTCAAAGCATACAATAATTTCATAAAACTATGGGCTGGCAAGTCAAAAGAGACGAAAGGAAAGGAAAGGAAAAAACGCTTTACTTAGCTGCCGTCATCCTTCTAACCTACAAAATCCATGTCGATTCTAGCCACACGAAATATACGATGTATTATATCTGTCAGTCACTGTTATTGTCAAAAACCAAAAATCATGGTCCTAAGCGCCAAAAAACTACATTAGTCATTAAAATGTAAAATAGTTTTTTTTTTTAAATTTCAGGCATAATTATCCCACGTCACATGGGATCCTAGTGTGGGATCACAACTATGTAGGTATGTGCTGGGTGTGTTAAGTTATGTTAATGTTAAACAATGGTAGGTAAAGTAATACTTAGCGCTTTATCTAGTGAACAGAAAATCGCGTTGAAAAAATTATACCTAGCAATTTTTTTTTAAATTCTTTGGTCAATCAAAGAATAGGATTTGAATAGGAAAATCCCACGACACAGTAAGGACACTCATGACACGACTTTTCTTGAAAATGAGTAAATGAGTTCAAACTGGGAAATGCTTTTGTTAATTTATCGTGATCACGTATCCCACAACCTAGGTAGGCATGCAACTTTTTACGAAAAACTATCACACCTCTAGATTTGTAATATCACAAAGTAATTTAAATTCATGTCAAGATGTCGTTCCCCTCTGGCTATGCACAATTTCATTTGGGCATACGCGTTAGTAACACTGTTTTCGCTCGATCATTAGGGCGAGCGAAGCGAGTCCTCTACTATCCCATGCAATTTTGTGGTACACTTAACGAAAAAACTATCCGTTGTAATTTAGCATAGTAATTTAAATTCATGTCTTTGTTTAAATATAAATAATCACGGAAAAAAAAGCTTGCTAGCCCTCACCAAGCATGTTTTGCTTTTGCTAGTAATAAAATTGTATCATGATGGGCCGATTGCTCTGTCAGACTGAACCGATCGTGTGACGCATAGAGTAAAACAGTGTGACAGTGCTACAAATACTACCGAATCGTTACATTTTCAGCTGTAAATCAAGGTCTGGAACATCGAATTTACGAAAAGATGGTGTTTTCTTTCACATTGTACCTAAGTGAATTTCATTATACATATATATATTTATTTTTATTTTATTTTTTGATGCTGGACACAGTTCACACAAGATTATCCAGCCCCAAGCCAAGCACAGCTTGTGATATGGACTAGATAACTGATATCCCTAGTACAGTACATTACATAGATATTTATTTTGCATTAACATAGAAAATACCCAGAACACCCTGAACAAATATCTGAAGATCGTACAAATATTTGTTCTGAGGCAGGAATCAAACCCGCAACCTCCTGCGTCACAGGCGAACCTTCGTCCACCGCGCCACAGAGGTCGTCAACTTATGGCATAAAATGAATAATTTCAAATTAAAATCATAACAGTTACCTACCTTGTTACATACCAATACCTTCATGGTGATTGGATTAACGGTTAGAAAGTTAGGTTAGGCTAGGCTATGGCTCCCGAATAATATAAATCAAATTTCAATAGCTTGTAAAACATATTAAACGAGCATTTATTTTATCGATAAAAAATCTACTTTATTATTGAGGCACATCACTAATTTAGTAGTATAAAAGAAAACACGGGCAACTCACATACAGGAATTTTTGAGAAATAAAAAAAACTGTTAAATGAGCACAAAGCTATTTCAGTGTGCATTGAGGCTGTTATTGTTAGCAGTTGCTTATTTAATAAAAAAAATATTAGGTTTACCAACAGTCTACACATGTATGTTGGAGAGAGAAGTCATATGATGAATCTGGCGAATAGATCTACTGAGATTGAAGGCTTATAAACACCACGTGTACGGATGCGAACAATCGTATTCTGTCGTGTCGCGCCATCCAAACGAATGCGCCCGAGTCTTGTTTACGCAAAGACGCAAAGCGATCGACGCTCGGATATAAAAGGAGCGTACGAAAGCGCCAGAGCTCATTATTACATCGGCGTTGGCAGAGTGCACACGATTTAATCAACAAAATACAAAATCAAGTTCGTAGTCAGTTTGAATAAAATCTTAGTGAAACCACTTTTGAATTTTCCTCATTTGCACGAGACCCACTGGAAAGCCCCTAAGTTGCCTTTTGCCGCTCGGAGGGATCTTGAGGATCCGACATGCATATATGAAGAGGTACAAACTATATACCTATCTTTAGCTACAGAAGAAACCAATGGGGGCTTTTCATTTTCGTTTTTTTTTTTAATTCAATTTGGCTCAATTGATGGCCCTGACTCGACTGTGGTTGTCAAAATCAACAAATGCATCGTACCTATGTTATTTTGTGTGATAGTAACAAAATACCACGAAAATGTATCACTTCGTTGTTGACTTTTACATTTCACTTTATTTTTACAGTTAAGTACACAGCAGCGACATCTATTTTCAAAGGTTTATAGATGATTTGGTATGGCCGTGAAAACCCCTCATTATAGGCAAACACGACGTGCAAAGATTTTACAGTAACCTCACAATGGGCGATCAACGATTTTTTTAAAGCATCTTTATTTACTTTTACCTGAAAAGAGTAAAGTTAAGAGTAAGTTGAGTTGAGTTAAGTTAGTAGTGGTATCGTTCGTAATAAAAGAGTGAGAAAGAGGGTAGATCGATATATCTGCCAATAACATCTACTCGCAAAGACTTTAGTCAGTTCTCCCGTGATCATGGCGCATGCAACTGTGCCGAAATATCGGGAACATATAAAACTCAAAAATCATGGTAAATATCCCGTTTCTAGTGAAAATTAAGAGTAAAGTTATTTAAGTATGATCAATTTTGCCGATTTTGATAAAATTAACCACGTAGTTTTATTCTTATTATAAACTAGAAGCAACCCGCGATTTCACTCGCATAATTTTTGATCCTATGGGAACATCTAAATAAAATTTAAAACTATTCCAGTGATCCAGCTATCGCCGTTCTAAATTTCATCCAATCCTTAGAAAATTTAGCATTTATAATATTACAAACATACACACATACTCACACCTGTTTCCAGAGAAGTAGGCAGAGACCATGAATTTCCAAATGCTACGATCCTGGCATACCTGTTTCGCTTCATTCACTCACATCACATTCTTCATATATGCTCATTGGTTAAGGGCGCTCTTAGCCTGGCCATTCTCCAGATTGACCCTGATCTATTCTGAATACCTTCACTGAGGTCCCCCCTTCCAACTGTCCCATTCATGCTCATCTTATGAACTAGTTTCGTTAATCTACTATCATTCATCCTTTATATATACCCAAACCATCCAAGCATACCTTTCTCAATCCTTGTCACTATACACGTGCTCTTTCATTTTACAATGCTCTGTTAACACACAGTTTCTTATTCTCTCTCAAAGTCCACCACATACTTCTCAAACCTCATCTTCACTGCATTTATTCTACTTTCATGTTTATTCTGCCTGAGCAACTTTCGCTACCACCAGATACATAATTGTTGGCACTAACACCCCTCTATGCACATCCAGTCGTCGTGCCTTTTTGGATACATTCCGGCTGATAATAAGGCGTTAAGTTCACTTGATTTCCAGAATTTACACTCATTTAAATATCATCTTCATGCTTACCATCTCTTGTAATCAAAGTTGTCAAATGTACAAACTTTTTGATGTTACACTTGTTGTTAATAGTAGTGTGATTTAATTTTATTTCTTTAAATATAGTTTCACATGACACTTACGTTGACATATCATATAATACACCTCTGCGAGGTACATTTAATCCTTTTACCTCACTGGTTCTTTCACCATTGGTCACAGGCCACTTTCAGGGACACTATATCTCAAGTTGGTCACTGAACCAAGAAAGAGCCTGTGACACGTAGTAGTAGTAGTAGTTAGTAGTTAACGGTTAGTTAGTGGTTACATAGCCGTCAAATACGATACTCGTTAATGCCACATGTCACATGATGTCGAACGTGTTTAATAAATGGTATTTAGTAATCAAGGATATTAAGTAATCATCCACCTCTTGGCTTACTGACATTACACGTTATATACATGTTTACGTCAGCAGAATACATCCTGACATGCACATTGATGTATTATACACATTTATATCTATTCTTTTGGTCACTTTTATGTCGCCCCTCTATCACACGCTTAAGTGGAGCTCGGTTTAAGAGTGGGCAGGGTAGTCGTAAGGGAATTGGCTTTCAGTACGAATAAATCAAGTAACTTGGGAGTGATTTTAGAGTAATGAATGACTAGTGTACTGAAGTGCAGTCGTAGTGAAGAGTGAATCAGTGTTATTGAATAAAATATTCACGGTTTTTTTTGTTAAACCGTTCAGTTTTATTATTTTACCCCGAACACTAACTCAAAAATTTCAAAATCTAAGATGGCCACTTTTGTGTTTATACGGCTTAATTTGACTTGGTAAATTTTTATGCAATAAATTATAATAATTTAATTGAAATTCAGGTACATGTGAAAGGAAACACCATCTTCTTGTAAATTTGATGATCCAATCATTTTTTTACAGCATAAAACTGAACAACTCGGCATTTTTCTTGGAGCACTATCTCCCACGCGAGTCGATTCAGTCTGACAGAGCAATCGGCGACAGCTAGTTTTTTATAAGCTGTATGCCCTCGAGGGCATTAAATTTAGAGGGGAACTACAGCGGGGAATGCCTTTGATGGCGTCTCCATTCCGTGTTGCTCGATGCCTCCGTAAGATTGAGTTGAGAGCGGATAGCTTTTTTTTTTGTTTTTTTTTCTTTATAATTGGCGCCGCACGGCTTGTGCATTTTACATTTTCATCTGTAACTTCATGATTTTCACTATATTTTGCAACGTTACACTCCTTCCAAGTCGTCAAAGTCACAGTCGAATCATGTTTTAGTAAAACGGTGGCCAATTTTACTAAAACTTTGGTAGACAATTTCCACCCATTTCAAAAGTCACGCAATTCACTTACATATCATTTCACTACACTTGTGCTTTTTAAACGAGCTACATTAGTTAAAATGCCAACAAAATAACTCAAGAAAACACTAGGAAAAGAAATAAAATAAAAGTAGACAACGTCTCTTTTCGAAAATGGCGGGAAGAGTCGATAGCTTTCTTGCTCGGGCGGTTTTTATTGTTAAGGTGGGTATAGACTAGAGCATTTACTTGTAACAGAACGAGCCGTTCTATGATATGTTAATAGTGTTAGAACCCTCACGAACCAGACGTCGAGCACGCTCGCCGTTTTGTTACAACCTAATTGTACAAACCAACGAGCGTATTGGTGTAACATTTCGTCGAACCTTTGCACGAGCGCGGGCGATGCGCGTGTGACGCGGAGGGAGAGGGACGAATCATGACGAATTACGCACGCGGTCAGTTGTTCAAGTGCAACGAATGAACGCAAGGTACAACTAAATGTTACGGGTAAATTCTACCCATAATATGCATGATAAAAAAATATCTATCTATGTAATATATTGTATTAAGTATATCAATTATCTAGTACCCATAACACAAGCTCTGCTCAGCTTGGGGCTAGATAATGTTGTGTGAACTGTCCAGCATTATTTATTTATTATTTATTTATAAATGCACACTCGCTGTGAGCATTACGCCGAACAGAGCGCCGCGCATTCGCAGGAACGTTACATTACATGGAAATGCTTTGGAAACTGAGCTTTTACCTGTTGTAATATTCGTAAGAATAATAACGTTAGAAAATGCTCTAGTGTATATCCACCTTTAGGGTGGATCACAGAAGAAAAAGTAACCGTGGTCCTCCAAGGTGGACATTTATAGTAGTAATTTATTCATAAATATCACGGCCCGTTTTTTTTAAAGAAAAATTATGTTCTATACTTTTGTTATTATTTATTCAAAGACCATGTAACCAAGCGGCCACGCTACTTATTTCCAACATTAATGAATGAGGGTTTTACATTTTCAAATTTAAAAAAAGTAGTTCGATTTGGCTCGATAGATGGAGCTGACTCAGCTATGGTTGTAAAAATTAACAAATGCATTGTCTGTGCTTCTGTGTGATAGTAACAAAATACCGTGAAAATATATCACTACGTTGTTTACTTTGACATTTCACTTTATTTTGACGGTTAAGTACAGAGCTAGCGCCATCTATTTTAAGCATGATGTAAAACGGTCGTGATAACTCCTCATTGTTACCATAACAAAAAAAGCCTCGTGTAATCATCATGCTCTAATAAATCCTGGTGGGTCGCTGTGTTGCTCTCCGATGGTTCTGTCAATCAATGTTTGTTACTTCTACTAATGTCAGTGTCATTATCGACTAGTAGTTTTGTCGTCGTGGTGCTCCATCATCATCAGCCATCCACTGCAAACGCGGCCGCTTGAATCCGAAGATCCTGGCGCATGGCGTCCCCTGCCCTGCCCCGAGAAATTGTGGGCGCATCTGAGGGCCTACCACAGGTTTGTCTAAGTTTTGCATTCGGTATCCCGACTATTGAATTCCGAGTCGATATTTGTTTTTATGTATGGTTTTATTGAGTTTCCCAACAAGTCCGCTAGGGGTGCTCATTATTTTCTCCGTACAAAAACGTCATTTCGACTCGCAATTCGGTATTCGTTATTCCGAGTTGTAACAAATTACAAGCCTGTGGTAGGCCCTCAGACTCCTTATAGGAGTGAATTTGGAGCCAGCAGATGGACCAACTGAAGCCAGGAAGGCATCTGGGCAATTTCCCGTGACGAAGTCTTAGCTTCCAGCAAGAAACTAGGGTAAAAGCCGCCATATAGAGGCCCTTACCCGCACTTCAAGAAAGAGCTGCTACCCAAGCTGGCAAAAACAACTTCGCCACCTACCCAAATTCAAGCTTCTTCTTCTTAGCTTAGGTAATGGCTTCTGTGCATTATTTGCAACAATTTAACCAATGTCAAGTGATTTATTTATTATAGTTTTATAGTCAAGTCGTCAAGAGTCTCCGTCAAGTCGTAACGCAGTTTAAACATTGGCAGAAAAACTGAGTTTTTACAGGAAAATATCCACCATTTCGAAAAGACTGTTCGCCACAGATTGTTGGACAGATGCCATGAATTGATTGACATTGAGAATTGACGTGACAACATTCCACGGAATGATTAAAAAAAGTTATTGTTTTGCAATGCAATTTTTATCGCATTTCGAATTATCACGAAAATTGTGTTTTGAGCATTTTGTCGTGCATTTGTGTATAATAGATAATTGTGTTAACTGGCCGCTGGATAAAGTAAGCCACATCAACGATGGAAGAATCCAAAGAAAACGGAGATAAACCGCTAGACATTAACGGCAACAACTTTAACTCGGATATGTATCTGGATGTCCTCCTAAAACACGCAAATCTCAAGCAAATAATGGACAAAGAATCAGAAATAGTCACTCAAAGTCAGTTCCTGCAGTCAGAGATGCAGACTTTAGTCTACGAGAACTACAACAAGTTTATATCTGCCACTGAAACTGTTCGCAAAATGCGCACGGATTTCAAGATAATGCAGGAAGAAATGAACAAATTAAGTGAGAATATGAACAAAATTACTTCTTTCAGTGCTCAGATATCAGACTCACTGAAAGAAAGCGGCAACAATGTGAGCAGACTATGTGGAACACGCCAACTACTTGACAAGCTACAATTCTTATTTTTACTTCCTTCTCAACTAAACAAAGCTATAACAGAAGGGAGATACGCTGACGCTGTTCATGACTACACTCACGCACAGAGAGTGCTACTAAAATATGGTAACCAACCTTCATTCCAGAGTATTCAAACAGAATGCTCTGAAATAATATATGCACTCAAGAAGACTCTGAGAGAAAGACTACTCAGCCCTGACACTTCTGCGTCTGAGCTGGCCGAGAGTGTTGGACTGCTGAGACAGTTGCAAGAAACAGATTCATCCCTACATGATATATTTTTAAGCTGTGCTGAAAGCAGACTTGATAGACACTTGCAAGCTTTGGGGGAAATGGTTGAAAGCACTGACATACTCGAATGGGTGGAAAAATGTAACAACTCACTACTTGCCGACTTAGGTATAGTCATATCATGCTACCACGACTTGTTCCAAGACAAAGACAACACAGAAATCCCGGAATTTGGAGACAAAATCATGCTCCAAGTCTTTCATCTCTTCGATGAAGTTGTTAAGAGACCAGAGAATGCCGGCACTGAAATTTTGATCAGGGGATTGGATAAATTCTTCAGAAAGTTACAGGCCATGACTGAGATCATTCCAAGCGACACTATGACCAGTAAGGCTGTTGATGTAGTCATTCAATGCATAGACCACAAGGCCACAATCCAACACCAATCTATACAGACTCAGTTTAAAGACAGCCTGACAAGAGTGAGGCAGTCTTTAGCCAGCAAGGGTTCCGAACAGGCTGACCTCAAAGACATTCTGAACTCCCTCCAAGTATACCTAATGCAGAAAGTGCAAGCTTCACTGCTAGATCTAATGGCATTTCTACAGAACAATCTATCGTTCGGCCTGAAACCCTGGTGTGGCAAAGCAGTAGCTCACAAATGCTGGAAAATAGTCTCAGAAACCATGATCAATCTATCAGATATGGTCAAAAAGATGGCATGTGTCCAAACTGCCAACAATAACATTCCTTTTGAGCTTCAGCTTATATTAGCTAAGTTGTGCCTAGAAATGCAAGAGACTGGCGTGAACACACTGCACGGCCATTTGCTTAAGCTGTTAGAGGAGGCTGCGCCAGGATTAACCATAGAAGGCATAGAAACCAACAGTGTGATGGTTCATCTAGCCACTGCTGCTCAGTCAGCCCTAGACTCTGAAGTAATTTTCATTGGACAAACAGCAGCACAGATGCTGAGGGTGTCTGTTTTAGCTCGTGATTGGCTGAGAGCTCCTGAACCACGCGGTCCTAGAGCAGTTTGCCGAAGAGTGGTAGAAACCCTAGCAAGCGCTGATAGCGCTGCATCGCAGTTATTCCCTACAAGCATCAAACCTTCTAGCGATTCAAGCAGACGCACGATTTGGTCGAGAGCTCCATCGTCATTCTCGCCCCTGAATCGGATATTTTCGGAACGAATCGAAGTTTTCAGTCCAGCCGGGGCTGACAGAGCTGCTTTATCGAATGGCGCGCTGAAAGTCGCCCTAAAAGCACTAGTAGAATGCGTAAGGCTTCGTACTTTCGGTAGACACGGCCTTCAGCAGTTGCAAGTCGATGTCCACTTCTTGCAGCAGAGACTGTCGTGCATGGGAAATGATGAGAGACTATTAAACGCGTTGTTGGAAGATGCATTGGCTTCCGCACAACTGAGGTGCGTTGATCCCCAGCTGATGGAACCTAGCATTGTCGATATTATTTGTGAGAGAGGATAGTATGATTGAGATATATGTATAGGTATTTCTGGTTCCTTTGACTATGTAAGGTTTAGGCTGTGCGTTTATTTTCAGTCAGTTGATGAAATCTGTGGCATGGTGGATGAGAAGCCGGCTGACATGCGAGGTGCTTGTTCAATTCCCGCTGCGGGACAAATGTTTTGTTGATCTGTAAATAATCTCAGGGCAATGTCATGCGATTGTTGGGCGTTATGTTATTGTCGTTATTGAGTATTTATTAAAGTTTATGTAATCTGGACATCAAGAATTTTGTTCTTATTATCCTTGCTTTTAGTTAGTTGACTTTGTAGTTACGGTTTGAAAAGCAAATTAAAATAACAATCTGCTTTTTAGACTGTTTATTTATATATAACCCATTAATCAAAAATTTATCATCATATTAAAAATAATGATATCTAGTCACTATATTCTTTTCATGTTAAATGCTTCTAAACTTATCTCACGACAGCACAGTACACATTAAATTAATTTATTACATTGTTAGACATTAGGGTACAAATTTTAACATATTATTTTAAATTATTCAAGGAAAAAGTATTACCATTTCAAACAGAATTTGATTTAAATTGGTCCTACCTTACTAATGAGGTAGGCAGACAAACAGGTAACAAAAACACTAAGCGTAAATCAAAATTATTATGATGGTAAGGCTGTGTATCTGCCTACCCGCAATTAGGAGTATTACATTGTATGAATACTCCAACTACTACTATTTAAACTATAGCAAACCTTTCACCAACATTTATTTGATTTTAAAAATATATATAAATTCTCTTTAATTTATAATTTAACACTACATTTTAGATAGGGAGATTTTAAGGAGATGCATTGTATTGAAAATGTACACAACTTTTGTAAGCTTTCTAAAGGATTTCTAATTTAAACCTACAAACAAAGAATGAGAATTATCTGTAACAAACTATTTGCTAGTAAAAAAATTGCATTATGATTCCTATGTAATAAGCAGAAACACACGTAAACCCAAATGATTCAACAAGTCTTAACTAATCCCATTTATGCATTGATCCGTGTCTTAAAAGAAACTAGACAGGCAATCAACTTAGAAATAGTTTTACTTGTACATATTTCTAAGAGTGTGGCTGTATAATGTATAATAACAAACTGTATTATTGTCTAATAGATGGTGAAGTGAACAATAAAATCATCTATGTATCAAACACAGCAGTTTTACTGTAATGTCGCTCTTTATAATCTAACAATAAACATAAATATATACTCTTAAACGCTACGTATATTCAAACAAATTGACAAAATATAACTTTCAATTCAACACATCAGTCCCGAGACAATATACTTTTTACGCATCATAAATTCGCCAAAATTGTATAAAATATTTCTATTATACAATGGTCCTTCTGTTACGTTATTGTGAGCTGTGATGCGTTAACATTTCTAGCGCTCCTTACATTAGTTAACTATAACTATCGTTCCGATGGAACAGTCAGTCCGATTCCCACATCAATTTGTCGAACCCCTTTTACTTTGCTTCTTAATCATCAGCTTACGCATCTTCTCCGGGACGGGAACGCCTCTGTGTGTGGGGATCCTCTTAGGCTTCGCGGCGGACTTATTAACTTGAGATTGAGATAGTTCTGGTTTGATGGATTTGCGAGTTTCAGGAGCGCTAAACTTTGCGACAGATTTTCGCGCCGGTTTGGAGTTGGACGCCTCGGGCTTTACGCTGGACTTGCGAGTAGTTTTAGCGGGTTGGTCGCTTGTGGACAGAGTAGTTGTGGCAGGCAGGGCGCCGGCGCCGGGAGGCGGCGACCGCCGGCGCCGTATCCTCGGCGGCGTGTGAGCGAGGCTGGTGTGGCGCGTCAGTAAGGCCGCGCTGTTGAACAGCTGCCCGCAGTCACATCGATGTTCCACATCTAACGTCCCTGTAAATGTAAAACATACTGGTTTTACTTCTAACTCCATAAATAGTTCTTTCTTTGTTACCCTGCGTTAGGTAGTGACCGGATTGAGGTATGGTGGCTCTCAAAAGGACCTGACAGGTGGTGAAAGTGTTCAGTGCGCCTCGCATAATCATGTCTTTGATTTTTTGGCATAGGGCTAGATTGTGTCCTTTTTTCTTTCTTTCTTGTTACTATACCTAGTTAGGTAGGTACTTGTTTCTTTGTACCTGCTAGTTAATTTTAATTGAAGTCACAAATTTGTATTATTTAGCTAAACATTTGTACCTGTGTACCTATTTGTTTTTGCCCAGTATTATTCACAGTTATATAATAAGCACGCTGTGGTTATTTATAATTGAAAGAACACTAGATTTAAGTAACTTTAGAATAATATGTTTGCACGATTGAGCTTCTTTCGTTGGTGATCCAAATAAATAAAAATAAAATAAATAAATTTAATTACACAGCGGTTGGTGTAATCAAATCTATCTTGTGTCGCAAGTATCTTGTACACAAGTGATTCTTGCTCTATTTGGGACATATTTATTTCTTGGACTCCTTAGGAAAATAACTTTACCTACTGCGTTCTAATTCACGCAAAATTCTCATTTGGCTGGCACAGAGACTAAAACAAAAAAAAAATGGGAGAACGGAATGTCCTGCCTCTCGCTAGTAAATAAAAATAAGGACGGAGCTAGCACGGTCACCGCTGAAGCGAAAATGTTTTGAAATTGGTCAGGTTGCCGGTAATAGCTCATAGTTTTCGAATATACAAATGATTTGGTGCACGGCCTGCATTCAAACCTACGAGTATAGGATCGAAACCGAGTAACTAGGCACTACACCAACAGTATAAACAGGAACAATACCGGAAAATAGAAACTGATCAATTGTACTGACTATTTTTAACTCACGGCGAAGGATAATATGGTGAGAAAACCGGCATGGGCTTTGGTAGCATGGCGCTTTTATGACGACAACCTCTGTGGCGCGGCGTGCGAGTTAGCCAGCTGAGATGAGGGTTTGCGGGTTCAATTCCCGCTGCGGGACAAATGGTTGTTCCGGGTCTGAGTGTTGTGGTATGTATGTTACTTGTAGTTCCTGATACCTACGACACAGCAATCGCGATAATTTTGAACGTTATTGCACCGTTGGGAGCAATCATACGTCTTAGATACAATTCTAAAAATAATTTAAAAGTAAGAAACATACAAGGTGTGTAGAAACTACAAAATACTCACGTCGTTTGATGATTCTGACTGGAACAGGGTTAACTGTGGCGATTGGTTTGCCCAAGGACTTGCGCTTAGCTATCCCACCGAGTGACTTTCGTTTCTCAACTAGGGATTTTCTTGGAGCTTTCTTTTCTTTTGGCTTTTGTTCTTCAGACGTTTGCTCCGTAACTGTTTCAGGGAAGGAGTATTTGACGTCGCTATCGTCCGAATCTATCGATGCTGCTTCTAATTTGGCTGGTTTAGGGATGTTTTTAGTCACTATTGGCACAACTTTTGGCTCGACAGCTTTCGCTATCAACCGCGGAATTTTCGGGGGGTGTTGTAAAGATGTTCTCCTATTAATTAGGTCTCTAGCGTTCGGACGTTCGAAATGTAAGGAGCTGCGTTTCTTAGAGCTCACTTTCATGAAGACTTTTCCTTTGAAGTCGGGGTTTACCATGTATCTCTCTTCATCGTCGTCACTGGATTCAAAGGGATTTCTCTCAGGAATAACTGACAATGGAGCTATGCTTTTCTGCCTTCTAGTTACAGAAGGAGCAACTTTGTCCTTTGCGGATATTTTCTTAGGTAAATCAGCTTTTATATGTTGGTCATCGATCTTTTTGATTTCCACAGGTATAACCATTTTCGCATTGGCACCATCAGACATAGGAAGGTCTCGATTGGCAGGTGCGTTTTTAAGTTCTGTCACTTCTTTTTCTTTAGGCACGGGGATCTCTGAAACATCCATGACCTTCACCACAGATAATGAGTCAGATGATCTCTTTTCAATATCAATAGGTTTTTCACTGACTCTCTTTTTCTCAACTTTTTCAGCAACAGCTACGCTTTTGCTTTCTTGTTCGCGTTCAACTTCATCACCGTCTATAGTTTCAGCCGCAACAATTTTCGGCGCATCTTCTTCATCCATACTGTTTTCCGTATTTGTGGTTTCTTCGACTATGTCAGTACCATCGACATTTTCTGGTTTGTCCTTCGCTTTAGACTGCCGCTTCTTCTTTTGTTGACAAATAATAAAGTGTTTATTGAGCGAATGCTCGTTAGGGAAGACCATGTAGCAGAGAGAGCATTCATGGATGATATCTCTCGTTGATAGTGAACTCTGCACGCTCTTATCGTCGAGCTCCGATTTCTCCGAGCTTGTTTCTACTTGCTCTACATGATGTTGTTCTTTATGTTCAATCAGGTGATGCAACTTCCTGAATGATTTCTTGCACACGTCACATTGAGGTGGCGGAGGTGGCTTCTCTATAGGTGGAGCCGCCGTTTGCGCGTTTATTTTCTGCCTGTTTATGCCATCGTGCGTTTCTCTATGCTCAACCAAATGATGTAGCTTTCTGAACGATTTATCGCAAGGCTCGCAACGGAAACCTGCACTGGTATCATCCTGTTTAGGCGCAAGTGGTTCTTTGATATTAGTATCGCTTTGTTCTGAAGAGCTGTTTCGTGTTGTGCGCGCAGTCACTTCAAGATTGTGTATAATCCTGTGTTGCACTAAATGGTGCAGCTTCCTGAATTCCTTTTTGCAAACTTCACAACTGTAAACCTGTAACTTTGCAGACAGTTTAACTTCAAGTTTGTTCTTTTGCTGTTCTTTGTGTTGTAATTTGTGATTTGACAGGTAAGAGAGCTGCCTGAACGCTTTGCCACAGAATTCGCAGACAAGATTACTAGAACGTTGCACGGAAGTTTTCAGCATCTTTTTCGCCTTGGCTGGTTTTTCTTCTGCTGTCCTTTTGATATTTTTCGCATTGGCGGGATTTTCTGCTGTTTCTTCGACCATATTACTATTAGTAGGTTTTCCTTTGGCACTTTCTTCTAACTTCTTCGAATTAAGTTTTTCATCAACAATTTCTTGGAGCGTTTGCTCTTTGACGGGTTCATCAACCACTTTTTTGGCCTTCTCTTTTTTCTCTTCTGTAGTCTCCCTAACGTGCTCTTTAGAGATTTTGGACTTTTCTGGTTTTACTTCAGTAATTTTCATAGCGGGCGTCTCTTTGACGGGCGTATCTTCGATGACAATAATATCAACCACGTCAGCATTGCTGTCAATTTCTTTGGATTTGGGTTTTTTCGGTGTGCTCTTTACACTTTCTTTTGGTTTTTCATCGAATTCCATATCATCGGATAGGCTGTCGAACGATTTGTTGTCAGAATCTCTCGAATGTCTCTTTCTACGCGGGCTTCGCTTCTCTAACTCAGACCTGGTGGGTGAGACACCTGTGCAATGTTTCACATGTTTGAAAACCACATTTTCCGATCTGAATAATTTATTACAAATTGGACAAACTATGTTCTCGTTGATTTTGCCCATAGTCCAGTTTTCTCTTATCATTTGTTCATCGTCTGAGCTTTCTTCTTCCCAGATAGGGTCTTGCTTGGCAATTTTAGCATCTATTAGCCTTGGTTTCTTCTGAGGGCTAGGACTAGCGATTTTAATATCGATAGCTCCTTCGGGTAACGGATACTTTCTAGGCCGCCCCCTTCCTCGCTTCACGGGGGTGTTTTGTTGAGAATCAGGGTTCGAAGAGGCACTCTGAACGGATTGGTTCTCCAATAACTCCGCTGCTTTGACCAAACTATCGATAGCAGATACTGTGCGTTCTTTAACGATTTCAGCTCGACTTAATGTCTCTTTCACAGGATTGTTCACGTCTTGTGGATTAGCGGTTTGATCATCCGGTACCGCACGACCTAATAAATAAGATTTCTTATGTACTAGGTTCTTAGGGCTCTTTTCAGTTTTATTGTCATCGGTTTTCCGTTTCTTCTTTGGCGATACATCTATGCCTAGATCACGTGGTTGGATGAGTTCTACATCGGGGGCTTCCACAGGATTCAAAACCTGCTTTCTTTGATGTTTCGTCTTAGTTTTAGTATCATCTTGAAGTTTATCCTCGACAGCATCTGTTACGCCAGGGTTGAGAGGTTGCGGGCTCACTTTCGCAGATTCAACTGTTATCTTTTTAGCAGGCGATAATTCTTTTCCTTGAACATTTAACTGATTTGGAACAAATTCAGAATTTGCATCCATGAACACTACTTTGACTGGTTTATCCTCAATGATGGTGATAGGACGATCCATTTGGCGTTTCGCACTCATAACTGATTGATACGCACTGTGTATCTTGGATATGGATTGGTAGTTTTTGTTGTTAGGGTCTTCAGGCACTGATCCAAACTTAGTATTGGGAAATTTGTTGGCATGGATTTGACTTGTAGTTTGTTTATGAGGCAATTTAGTCTGAGCGTCCATCCGGATCATTTCATTTCTAGGATATACCTTTGTAGCGTCCTTTTCTTTTACCATTTGGACCACATTAGCCGGTTCCTTGCCGTCAAATTTAACCGTCAAGCAATTTTCGTAAGTGATCGAGTTTCTACGAGCGAACTTATCGAAGTCCTTTTCTGTGATAACAGGTTCTTCATTTTTAGCTGTTTTATCCTCTGAAGTAACGTAAGCTTTCACAGGTTCTGGTAATCTAGATACAGATTTCTTGATTAACTGTACATCACCAGTAATTGGTTCATGCTCAATAATTTCTTCATCCGATTCCAAATCTATGACGTTCTCTTGAACCAGACTTTGCAGGCTAGTAGCCGGAAGAAGATTTTTCGCACCTTTGGTTTGGTTTGAATTTTTACTAGATTTACTGTAAGTTTTATGCGCTTTGGGCAGTTCATGTGGAGGTCTTTCAACAAATGGAATTCCGTGTAGTTCATTCATTTTCATTTCGATGTCATCTAAAGAACCGCTACTATCCTCGTCAATTTTTTGGTCAACATTCAGCTTTTGTTGATCAGTGTTTAGCTTTTTCTGATCAGTTTTCAGCTTTTTTTGATTAGTTTTTAATTTTTGTTGATCGATATTCAGCTTTTGTTGATCGATATTCAGCTTTTGTTGATCGATATTCAGCTTTTGTTGGTCAGTTTTAATTTTATGTTTCTCAATTTTTAATTTTTGTTGTTCAGTTTTTGTTTCTGTTTTATTAACGACTACATCTTTGTCTACTAGCCTTGGTTCATCAAGAGGGCTCCTAGTCATAGGCATAGGGACGGGTCTAGTTAGCATGTCTACAATGGTTTTGCCAATCAAATCAATGACATTAACCTCCCTCCTTTCCTCTGTTTCTGGGTTACCAACATCAGAAGTACCAACATTACTTGTGACTGTTGTGACAGTGGATGATACTGTTTCTGGTGTAATTTCTGGTTTCGTATTGTTTTTAATATCGACCGGTTTTGGCTTTAATTTGAGTCCTTCATTCTTCACTGGTATTTTCGTTTCAACTTTAGATGGAGCTATTTTACTTGAAAATACAGTATCATTTACATTCGATTTATCCTGAGCTTTAGCAGAAGCTGTATTCGACCTTTGGCTGTCTATCTTTTTCAGAACATCTATTCTGTTCAAGTCGTTAGAATTTTTAATTTGTTTTGAATTGCTAGAAGCCGGAACTTTGATTTCTTTAAATTTGTTTACGAATTCCTGCCTGTTTGCATCCGTCCATTTACCGAACGGGACGGCACCATGGTTGTTGTTTATGGGTTTTGCTTCTAAATTTGATGTTACTTGAGGAATGTTTATTTCCTTGTTAGCAAGGGATTCCACTTTGCTTGGAACAATAACTTTATTCGATGTTATAATCACAACTTTGTTTTTTGGCATTTGTTGAGCAACTGAGGCCTTATCATTTTTCGACAACTTGAGCTCAATCTCTTTTGGAACTGGATTAAGCATTACAGTTTTTGAAACGGGTTTACCATCAAATCCTTTTGTGCCTGGATTAACCTGGTCAACATCAGCCATAGACATGATACCTTTTGCAGGTGGATTTAACTTCTCAAGCTTTAAATAAGTCTTGGGCTCGGTAACTTTTTCGACTGGAATCATCTTTTCATTTTGCAAAGGTACCATTTGCTCTATTTTCTTTTCAATATTCAACTCGCCAGTTTTCATAGCTATATTAGATAATGTCCCTTTGGCAACTGGGATAAACCTATTAGTTTGAGACATTGGCTTAATATCAATCTTCTTTTCAATTAAATTTGTATTTACAACTGTCGACGCTGTTGTATTCACAACTTTTGGGACTGCATTCATCTTCTCTGTTATTGTTAGTGGTTCAATTGGTTTGCCAACAATATTCAAGTTTTGCTTTTCTGTTTGTGAAACTGTGTTTGACTCGATGCTGTTTGCAATGGGATTCAACTTCTTAATTTTCGAATCTGTTTTAAGCTCAATTCCTTTTGAAACTGGATTTAATTTTTCAGATTTCAACGCTGCCTTAGGCTCAATTTTACTTCCAAATTCATCAGACTTCAGATATTGTGAAGCTGTCATGTTCTCAGTTCCATCTGAAAGTTTCGCTACATTGGATTCATTTTGCTTTGCAGTCGAATTATTTTTTTCAAGATCCATCTCTTTCTTATGTTCACTTACTTTTGTAGGTTGATTATTTTTTTCTGCCTCCAACACTGACTTTGTTTCAGTTTCCTTGTGTGTACTTTCATTTTTGACTTCTTTCTTCTCTATATCCTTAAGTTGTTTAGAGGTTGTCTTTACTGGCACTGGAATGCTGGATTCAATAGAAGTATTCTTTTCTTGTACTAACGGTAGTTTATCATCAGCTGTAGAATCTTTTGATACCTCAATTATTTTCAAAGATTTCTGTGTTTCTAATAAAGAAGTACTACTTACTTCATCAATTGTTTCAGATGATTTTTTTTGTGGGTTTGTCAGACTTTGTTTGGTCGCTTGTTTACTTTTCTGAGTGAAAAACGTATCTATTGTGCTACTAGAAGTTTCTGGGACATTATCAGAATTTTTATCTTCTTTTAGTTCATTTTCTTTTACTTCTTTTGCTTTTTCTAGTACTTGGTCTACTGTTATAAATTTTGGTTCAGTGTTTTCAACGACAACTTTATTAACCTCTATTTTTGATGAAATTTTAACATCATGTTTCGTGAAAACTTTTTCTTTGTCTTCATTTACTTTTTCCAAAAAACTACTACTCCCACATGGCCCTGAAATTTTATCAGTATTTGACTTCAATATTTGATCGACTTTAATGGGTCCAAGCAATGAAGCAACAGCTTCTTTAAGGCTATAAGAGTCTTTAGGTTTTAGAAGATTCTCATTTTCTTGTTTGCATGAATCCTTTATCTCAACTGGTTCAGTTTTTAAAGGGTCTGCTTCGTTTTCTTCTGATTTATTATCAATGGGCCCTTTAGTTGGCTCGATAGTGCCTACTTTGGGCTTAATTAAATCATCTACTGTAATCTTATTTATATCATGAGTACATTTGCTATCATCCTTTTTCATTACAGTTTGTCTATCAGCATTACTACTCACTGTTGTACTTATACCAACATTATCTTTTATCAGATCTTCATCTTGATTTTCTTCCTGATCAATACTTTCAGCTATAATTTCATTATCTGTTGATGATATTTCTTTGGGGATGTTGTCAGCTACATCTATCTTAGCCTGGCTTTCAGACTTAGATTTACACTCATCAGTCGCAACTTTCTTGGTTTGACTATCTGTGTGAACTTCAATGGTCTTCTTCACATTGTCAGAATGTCTGCTCGGATGTAACTGAAGATCAACCATGGTTTTAGTGAGCGGTTTACCCTCTTTGATAGCAGTAGAGTGATACGTCATTGGAGTAAAGCTTCCTACAACGGGAGACTTCCTGGATTCACTGAATTTCATCATCTTGCCATTCAAATTCAGTTCTGTTTTTGATTCGGGATCTTTCACTTCAGTTTCAACTTCAGTTGTTGATGTGGATGCAACCTCTTTAGGGGTTTTCTTATCTTTCTCCTGAGCAAGTTTGTTAGAAGGCTCACTTGGTACTTTGCTGATATCCTGGATAGGCACAGGAGTGCTCTTTACTGATTGCTTAGCTTCCTTTACAGGCTGAAAATAAATTAAGAAATTAATAAAATCTCATAAGGTGGGTCAGATAACATTTGTAAATCATAATTGACATACATGCAAAGGTTCATTACTTAAATCCCGATGGAGGATATCCTCAGACTATGAAAGATCTTACTAGATGGTAGTCAGAGGAAAGTACAAATTATTTTTCCCATGCCTACTTTTTGCATAGTAATGTTTTATACGTACGCACGTTTTATATCCCTTTTTACATAATTTACATCATTAATGGATAATTATCCTGAAGTTGGAAATTCACCTTCCTATACATCATCTTTATGTCTCAGGGTGGCGGGCGCAGTGCAATGCCACATAGGGCGCGTCCTAGGTGGACGTGACCTATGAGGTAATGCACTGTTCATAGGCAGAGGTTACCGCTTAACATCAGGTGGGCCATCTGCTTGATCCGTCATTCAAGTAGTAAACAAAAACAAATAAACATATACTGCACTTTCTTGAATCAGAATGTATGGCAAGTGTTTTCAACTCGAATCTTGGATTGAAATAAACACAGGTTCAGTCTCGGGAAGAGTAACCTCCGTAAAGATATTGAGTGAGTGTACAGATTGACACTTGAGACCCAGTATTTATAAAAGGCAACATCTAACTATCTGTGTATTCACTTAATCTTATTACTATGGTTGTAAGTTGTAATGTCGTATTTTGAATTTGATGCAGTTTTCAGTATCTATTATATATTTATGGTAGTGATAATAACGAGGACAGTTTCAGCGTTCAGAACATTCATGAACATACTTAGGTGCCACACGGGCGGAGATGGGGGTAAACGCTAGCCCAAGATAACAATACAAGTTCTTGTGATAGTAGATTGACATTTAAATTTAATTTTAATAATAGTGTGGTTTACACTTGAAAAATAATAAACTTTGATGAAATAGCAGTGGTGTCATCTCTTGTCAATGGTTTGAATTAATTTCGGACTTTGAACAGAAGGTTTCCAATTAAACACCTGTAGATGGCTCCCATCGGCGCTATAGCCGAGTTGATAGTGCCCACAAATTTCGTCTGCAGCATCATAGCTCGTTCTATCGCCGAATTGGTAAAGGCATCGCCGATCACAGGTGAGGTTGCGGGTTCGAGTCCCGCTTGAAAAAGTTTTTGGGTTACATTTAAATTTGACTACTGTAGTTGATGAAAATATATTGGTAATATTTAATTAAGAACTTATACTCAATACTCATACTCACCAAATCTTTAGAGACTTCAATCTCAAACTCCTCATAGACTTCTAAGTTTCCTTCTGCATTCTCACTAAGAAAGTAAAAACAATCTAGTTAGACAAACATAAAGACCCTAAAACTTAAACTATCAAACTAAAAAAAAGTGTAAAATTATATTCTGTTCGCCCATATTTGGTAAAATACGTTAGTATGAAAAAGCAACCACCTTAAAAGAAAGCTCTCTTGTCTTTGTGAGGGCATAGTTGTAAAATATCCCATGGACCATCCAATACACAAACACTGCACAGCACTTCCTTAGTAACAGAGTGGTCCATAACTAGATTCATTTACCAGAAGTTGTTGTTACTGCCTCATCAATAAATGCTTTCAAAAACAAATTAGATAATTGGTTGCAAACAAACAAACTGTTAACAATATAACACATTCAAGTGTAATCAGTGCAGCAAGTGAAACTATGACCTTTCAACACTGTGAAATAGACACATCAGCAATAGCTGCTCCTCTAAATCAAAATATAATAACAGGTCTTAACTGAGGCAGTCCCTGAGGTATGGAAGCGGTACGGGAGGGGTGTTTTCGTCGTCGTCGTCGTCGTCGTCGTCGTCATTATGTCACATGTCATGTCATTAGAGAGACGAAAACACCCCTCCCGTACCGCTTCCATACCTCAGGGACTGCCTCAGTTAAGTGCTAGACCTGTAGTGGGATGCAAAGTTAGGATCATTTTTTTTGAAAACTTCTTTGGCGGGGCGCGCTAATAGCTGGCTGAGATGCGAGAGGTTGTGTGTTTGATTCCCGATGCGGGAAAAATATTTGTATGATCTGTAAATATTTATTCCAGGTCTGGTTATTGTGGTACTCCAACTCCTACTTCCAGATACCCACACCACAGTAAATCCTAGGGTGGGATCAGAACTATTTATTTATTTATTTATAATACACAGGCAGCTCTCGGAACTGATGCGTGTATATCTTAGTACTTATCAGTGCACTGTTTGTCAAGTCTATTTTTGAAAGAATACACTGAGGGGGCACTGATCACTGAGTCTGGTAGCCGGTTCCAAGAGCGCATGACGCAATTAGGCAATATGTGCATCCTCGGATTGCTGGTACTTGGCCTGAGTTGCAGCTTCAGCGAGTGTCCTCTGAGTCCTATATTGTTCATGGTATATAGTGTGTATGTGTATATACTATGTACGTGAATGTTGTATTTTACGTGTATGTGTTGACATAGATTAATCATTTCGTCATAGCTAATTTATTTTGAATTTTATAGACAAAGAATAAGACATGGATTGGCATGACACATAAGCAACTTTTAATCCCAGTACCATAACAGCGAAACGGTGGCAATTTTTTTTTTTTAATTTACGTATATCTGCGAAAGTTGGCGGACTATAGGCGGATGTGTGGAGTGGAATATGGGGTTTGGGATCCAGACTCATTCATCCTTCTTCCCTCGTTAGTATTATAAATGCCAAAGTTTGGTGTTTGCGTGCTACTCAACCAGGCCATAATGGATGAACTGATTTCAATGAAACTTGGTAGTCAAAATAGCGGATTATGAACCAACCTGACAGATTATGATAGACACATACTTAGGCTACTTTTTACTCTAGCACTATGCAACCGAAGGACAAGTTGGATGCAATGACATACGTACATACACACACTCCTTTTTCCCGAAGGGGTAGTAGGCAGAGCCTCAATGGGCCTCTTTTCACAGTGGGCGCGGGGAGACTCGCACTTACACATAAGGTAATGGCTTCAATGACACACAACTCCATATACCTACTCAAGTTATGCAAGTTAACCAGTCCTCCCCTTACTACCGAATCATTCACAAATTCAGCTACATCTGTTTCGAAATTACTACCAATTTCCTACTAGAGCAACTACCACCACTGTGGAATATAGACGTGATAAGTGGTGAGCTCATCGCCGCCATTGCTTCCCTTGATTATAGCCATAATCTTTCATAATGGTTAAAAGTTAATGGTAAGTTTCCAAATATGATTACATGGATATGGACTAGGTTCAAATCAGGCTACGTAAAGTTTTTTTTTTTTTTTTATGAACTTTGATATCTTTAATCAAGCTTTTACATACTCTAAATAATTGTCATTGAGGTCATTGATTCAACTTATTTGCACACCACACTTTTTTCCCCAATCAATAGGCCCTTCTCAGGGCTACTATAAAAGCTCAAGATGCTAATTAACCTAACAAAAGGGTGGCCAAGAAAGAACCAGTGACAAGAAGTAGACTACTACTACTATAGTGAAGAAGTGGTAGTAATCAAAAACTCACCGGACTTTCAAGAACTTGAAGTTCGGTGCTTGCTGACCATCCTCAGTTATAATCTGCACGGCGGCCAACTCCTCTTGTCCTGCCTTCCGGTATAAATACAGTCCGTTCCCAATGTCAATGGCATCTACATTCTTGCCATCTATCTGAAGCAACACTTCCGTATCTTTGCTAGCTACGTCCACCGGGCTGTCTGCCGCAGTCTCCGTCACAGTATCATCCAAGTGCGACTCTTTATCAAGGTTCGACTTATCATCTTCAACATTATCATCAATTACCAACTCGTCCCCATCAAACGAATTATCATTGTCATCGAAAATATCAACACCTCCCGATAGAATGTTAGCTGCTTCGATCTGTTTGCCTATTTTGAAGCTATCTAACATACCATCCTTTTTAGAGATTGGTGATAAGTTTGATACAAGCTCATCTGGGTCTGTCAAGGTATGGTCAGTGTCTGCCGCCGATGCCAACGAGACATCTTTGATCGGGGAGATGTCAAATGTGGAGTCAGAGAGGGAGAAGTATTTGGAGCTCTCGTTCGCAGACATATAATCCTCGCTCAGAGGAGACGAGGAGTCGAGCGTGGCGTCGCCGCCCCGACCCGCGCTTCCCTCAGCTCCGACACGCAACTGGTTCAGTCTATCCATCCCCACACTTCATCTGCTGCCAAAAGAAAAACATTATTTGCGCACACGCGTACGAGTGCAGCACCAAAGCGCATCGCTCGGAAGAAAGCTAATGAAAGAAAACATGTGAAGGTTGGCCGATTAATTAGCACCTAGGTCAATAACAGGAGCAGTGAAACTTTTAGAGCGAACGATAGCGATACTGTGACACTTTTGTAATATATGTAACGACGTGTAACTTACCGATATATTATGCCAGAAAAATACATAAGTGTTGTAGTCCTTGCTTTAATCGTTCTATGAGGTATTTAGAGATAAAACAGCAATATTTTTGCAGGAATTTCAATTCATCAACATAACACAACACACATCAAGTAAAAGATGGACGCCAAATAACGGTGTTGCTGTAAGCAATTTTGTTTTGCATGTCATTAACAGTTTTTGCAACAGATGATATACATTACGGAAAAGTAAGAGATATTTTGAACATTGAGATGATTGTGATTGTGATTAATTTACTATTTCATGATCTCATTGATCTAGTAAGTACATTCTACGTCTATGTTTAAGCTACGGTATAATATACGGTATATGGCTACCACTGTAAATTATACTTCAAGCTTACAACAGATAGGATACGATACGTAATTTCATGGTACGGGGACTAGATACAATATACAATAGATATATATACGTTAGTATTCCTTATTGGTCTGTGGGGGGACCAATGATGTTATATGACAGTAATGAACGTATGAATGAATGCATGATTTTACAGGCTGATAATCTAAAACCGTATATTTTATTCATGATTTTATTCATAAAAATTGTATCATATAAAAGGTATCATGTAAGCTACAAAGCCTACAAACTTGAAATTTGCCATGGATGTTCCTGTTGTACCATGAAGGATTGTACCTAATGCACTTTGCTCTTATTGTCTATAATTGTCATGTATGTCATCTTGTGTCTGCAGATAAAGTTAATTTTATTTATATAAAAAGTACCTAAATAACTTTATTGTACCACTGTGTTTAAATGATATTATACTATCATCAAAAACAAGCTCAGCTAACAGTTCCTTTCAGCTTCTATATGCTCACTAAGAATGGTGTGTATGAAAAAACTTCTTCATCAGCTGGTAGACGTCCGTTGCTGTTTGAGGCCTTCTCTATAAATGTATGTAATAAGGGAATTGGTATAGTCACCACGCCTGGCAGGCTTAGCCAAATTGAATCTTACGAAGATGCATTATAGCATTTTTAACATTCTAATTCTATTTTGGAAGCTTACAGAAATTCCTTGCTCTTAGATAACTAGGCAACAATTTTTTGGTTGGGTAGTATTTGTGGTAGTATTTTTGAAAAAAAAAAAAAAACGAAGGTTTTTTTATATAAATTAGATGTTTTTTTAACGAATGAGTAAAACTCCGTATAGCGACAGATACATGACAGATATGACCGCGAACGATCGCGATTCGCGGCTGTTTTTTTATACGGACACGAACGACCGTTCATGTACTCCTTGGCAGGGGGAGGGGAGCGCGTATCTCATAGACGAAGAATTTTCGCTCTAGATCTATGGCGTACCTACGCTTGACCCGTCGAAATGCTATTCTATGTACATCGTTCATAAAAGTAAGGTACTTATTTTGTGTATTGGCAGCATTGCCTACGGTGCTGCCAACAATATATGTAGCATTTACCCCACTTGGTGATTGGTGGTCGCCGACAACATTATCTTTTTTTTTTTTTTTTTTATACTACTTGGATGACCGAACAAGCAAGAGGCCCACCTGATGTTAAGCGGTAACCTCTGCCTATGAACAGTGCATTACCTCATAGGTCACGTCCACCAAGGACGCACCCTATGTGGCATTGCACTGCGCCCGCCACCCTGAGACATAAAGATGAAAAGTCTCATGTGCCTGTAATTTCACCGGCACCCTTACCCTTCAAACCGGAACACAGCAATGCGAGCACTACTGCTTTGCGGCAGAAATAGGTATGGTGGTAGTACTTCCCCGGACGAACTCTTTCACAAAAAAGCTCTACTACTACTTTTTAACTTGGATGTACCTACCACCGATTAATATGTTTTACTTGCCTATTTTTAAATAATATACAGTTACAAGACTAGTAAGGTTGTAAATGATGACACTATTTAAATAATAAACTATTTATTTATTTTCTTAAAGTAATTATGGTCGAAAGGAACGATTCCAGACATATCACTGTCACTTGCATAAACGTCATCATCATCTGTCGTATCCGAATCTGTGCTTCTGTCATTTCCTAGTTCAATTATCAGTAATATAATCCATCCAGACATCAAGTTCATAAAATGTAACTTCTAAATTTTTTACGTGTTCACTGTTTTTGCCAATCCGTTATAGATAAAATAGCTTCTTCAGTTAACTTCACGATATTCCCAGCTTCTTGGCCGATATTATTGCAAGCTACACGTCTCTTTAGAAGACTCCACATATAAACTCAATTGCATTTAAGTCGCAGTGGTAGGGGATAGAGTAGAGTGGTAGAGGCAGCAACTTCACCTTCTTTATATATTCTACTCACGCTTCTCTCCGAAATGCCTGAAATAGACACAAAATTTGTATCATTTTATAAAATTAAATATTTATAAAAACACAAACAAGGACAATGTCATAAAGAAATAAATGAAATTCACTGAGATTATGTACTTCTTTATTTTAATTCGTTATGTTAGTAAGTTCTAATTCCCGTACTAAAGACATTGTCTCGGAAGCTGGAATCCCTATTTTACTAACCTGTCATATGATTGAGTGGAATTAACGGGGCTTTGTTTCCTTTTTCTCTCTTACAAAAGGCACGCAACTTCAACACAATCTCTCTTGCATTGCTTCCAAATGGCTTTGACATGATTAATGCGAAAAATATTAAATATTATCACGAAAACGACCGGAGCAGTCTATGACAATCTGCCCATCTGACAATAACAGATTGACTAGCTTATAGTACTTGTACTAATATTTATTCTGTGCTTATAGTGCCAACATCACGGCGAAAAAGGGCCTTGCTTTTGTAAACGATCTGTAGACTGTTCACCGTAAAATGGCACCTGCCACTATCCGCACTATTATTATTATCACTACCAAGGCCCACACACGACTAACAGGGGACAGCAGGGGACATCTTCGGTGAACGGTCTGTACTTTCAAAAGCAGAACAAATACGGATAAATCCATAGATTATATTATAAAAACAGGAAATTTACACGTACCGTTAAATCGACAAGGCCCGGGTCTTGGCCAGAGAGAAGTTTTACGGTCCTCGCAAGATCCGTGAGGCAATCGAGATTGGTCGTCTGCCGAATTTTAACATATACATAGATAGAGACACAGTGAGTGTTGCCTGTCTCTCTGGAATGCCATACGGTGTTGATGGTAGTAGTAGTGACAGCGATGAGACACCACAATCCACTGCGCCGGCGACGATGACGAAACGAACACAAGCTATATTCCTACCCGCGCGCCCCTTTACACGAGCCCAGCGGGCTGCAGCTCAAACTGAGCGGATTAGTGCTAAGCGAAACGCGGGTGGAGTGCGTCGCGTTCACTCACCTTGAGAAAGACTCTCGAAACGGGTCGAAACAATGTCGGTGCTTACATCGATTTAACGGTACGTGAAAATTTCCCGTTTTTATAATATAATTGATATGATTCACGAAAGTTTTTATAGTAAAATCCATAGATCTTTCAGCGTACCGAAAATTCTATGTCTATGGATAAATCCGGCAACACTGCTCTCACTGGCTGTATGCGAACTATTGCAGTAGCAACCTTCTTGGCTGTTGTCTCTGTATTCGTTTTTCAAACGTTACTCACAGGGATGTCAAATTTGTCAAAGTCAGTTAATCAAAGCTTGTCAAAATTTCAAAAATCGACGTTTAATTAATTTTTCTATGGGAATGTCGTTTGTTCGTAGCGTAAAACCGCCAGACGTTCAATTTGAAAATAATTGTTTACTTGTTTTGTTGTTTTTAAGTAACTCAGATGAGTTCAAGGGAAAGTTAATTTCATTGTTTTTTGCTAGTTTCTGTTATTAAATTACAAAGTTTGCAAAAAATGGCTCCGACAGATGTAGGCAAAGCGAAGCCTAAAGCTCAGCGTACCGTGGCTGCGACAACTGCCGCAAAAAGCAGATCCTCTCCTGTTACTGCAATAAAAAAGTCCATTTGTACTGCCAAGAGAATTGAGAAGATTCCTTTTAAAAGTAAGTGAATATTTAAAAAGTATCTACCTAGACAGTTTACTTGTGATAATAAGAATTCTTGTCGAGTTCAAGTATGCGTAGTCTGTAATAGTTTCGAAGAAATAGGTACCTAGCACTAGTATCTAGTAGGTACCTATCCCAACTTCTTCGGGTCAGAAGTTATCTGCAGATATTTGTTCAGGAAATATATCTATCTGTTATCTAGTACCCATAACACACTGCTTAACTTGGTGCTAGATAATGTTGTGTTAAATTTAAATAACAAAGTAATAATTTGAATGCACTTGATACAGAGAGCACATCAGTGGAGACACGCCAGAGGACAAGCACCGTCCCAAAAGTGAACACTCCTAAGGCTAAGGAGAACAAGACTGCCTCTGCACCACCCGGAAGTGTTAAGAAGTCAACATGGAACCGGCGACCGAAACCAGCACATTCCGGGGTCCCTGTCCCGGAGAAGATGAAGGCCCTTATCCAGAAGCATCTTCAATATGCAGAAGACAATTGTTGATTGTGTTTGCGACGTAGTTTTAGTTTCTGTACATATATGACACATTAGTTTAGCTCTAGTATAATTATCTTGAGAGTATATTCAATATTCAAGGACACTCCTAGAAGTTGGTGAATATATATATATACATACTTCATTACATACATATATATGCACACACCTTTTTCCCTGAAAGGGTGGGCAGAGCCGCAATGGCCCTCTTTTTACAGTGGGTTGCACCATCGTGGAATATAGAAAGAAGTGACAAGGGGTGAGCTCATCGCCGCCATTGCTTTCCACAACTGGCTCAGCGGGTATTGTTTAGAATCGTGCCGCACGAATTAAGGGGGGAGGGAGGAGGGTCTTAGGGGACGCCCCCCCCTAGAGTGGGGATGTGCGGAAACTTATAGTTTTGGAGAAAAAAAATAAAGAAGTTTTGAGGTTAAGTATGTTTTTGGGTATTGTTTAGAATCGTGCCGCACGAATTAAAGGGGGAGGGTGGGGGGGAGGGGGGAGAGTCTTAGGGGACGCCCCCCCCTAGAGTGGGGATGTGCGGAAACTTATAGTTTTGGAGAAAAAAAATAAAGAAGTTTTGAGGTTAATTTTTTTTTTTGTGAGGTTATGTATGAAGTTATATAATTGGAAGTGTCGGACTCCGGTATGGGCTCTCGCCAGTACTCTCGCGAGGTTGCCCCTGAGTGTCGCTTCACCCATTCGACCTTCGCTACACTACGGAGGTCGCCGGCTCGCTTCGCTCGCCACCTCCCCCCTTCGCTCTGCTCGGCCTCACGGGCTTGCTCCGCTCAGGACCTCCCACGCGAGCTACTGGCTCCGCGTTTTTATATACACTCTAGGGGCGTGACGCACAAGACCACGTGGAGTCGGGGTGCTCCGTGTCGGTTCTGTCACTTATTTTGAACCTAACCTACTCATGTCGGAATGCCCTGAGTCGATTCTGAGTCTCATACCGGAGTCCGACACTTCCGATTATAAAACTTCATACTTAACCTCACAAAAAATTCATACTTAACCTCAAAACTTCTTTATTTTTTTTCTCCAAAACTATAAGTTTCCGCACATCCCCACTCTAGGGGGGGGCGTCCCCTACCACACTCCACCCCTCCCTCCCACTCTCCCCCCTTAATTCGTGCGGCACGATTCTAAACCCAACCCAATTTCTCTAACAGTCCGGGTAATTCCTTAGTCGGCTTTTACGACATCCACGGGAGGAGACGGAGGGGTCTATTCTTAGGCCGGACACACCATAACATTAACATAATACACACATTGCAGTATTGTGTTGTGTCTGCTGAATTATAAATAAATCATGTTTTTTTGTAGACAATTCTAAACCATTTAAACACGAAAACTTCGATAAATTATACAGGACGAAAAGATCTTTTGTCGTATTTATCTTTTTAAACCCCGACGCAAAAACGACGGGGTGTTATGTTTGACGTGTCTTTGTGTGTGTGTGCGTGCGTGTGTAGGTGTGTGCGTGCGTGGGTATGTGTGTATCTGTCTGTCGCCTCGTAGCTCCCGAATGGATGAACAGATTTAGTTTTTTTTTTTGTTTGAAAGTTGTATTTTTCGGGATTGTTCTTCTATGTTTGATCAAAATCGTTTCAGCCGTTTCATTGCGTTGAGGGTTTTTTAATTTTTACAAAATTAATTACTTGTCTTTTATGTATCTTTTGTAAGCTCTTTCTACTGTTCTTTCTTAGTCGAACGCTGTGTCCTCTTGACAGTAAGGAGTGCTTCCAATATATTTGTGCCAAATTAAGTTATGAGAGTATAATAAATGTTGTACACTGGGGCATTTTGTAAATGCTCTAAGGCCAGTACCCTTACCACAAGTTTCTGACGTAATCGAATCGCCAGCGAAACGATAGTCAGTGTCAAATATTGGCCAATGACATCGAGGTGACTAGAAATCTTAATAACTTGATTGGTTAATATTTGACATTGACTATCGTCTCGCTAGCGATTCGTTAACGTCAGAAACTTGTGGCAAGGGTACAGTAGGCAAACTGTTCGCCGCCGACTGAGTTTGCGGCATATCGGCTTAGTACCCCCCTTCCATATATTTGAAATGGAACTTATGGAACATATATTTGTTCACAGTTTGCTAGTTTTGTGCGTAACGCTACAAACTTCGTAGAGTAAGCGCAAAACTAGCAAACTGTGAACATTCCATTTCAAATATATGGAAGGGCGTACTAAACCGATACGCCGCCGCTAACTCAGTCGGCGGCGAACTATTTGCCTACTGGGAACGCAGCCTAAGGCTGCGCTTTATATTATTTATATGATTTTAGTAATATCCCAAAAAATACCAACCTTGCTAACTAAAACTATGGAACAGTACCCTTACCACAAGTTTCTGACGTTATTTCGTCGTTATCGAGACGATAGTCAATGTCAAATATTAACCAATCAAGTTATTAAGATTTCTGGCATTTTAACCGGTGTAACTAGAAAAAAAGGCACATGTGTGATGTAGTGAAATTTTAGTGTATTGCGAGTCTTTTCGAAATGGTTGATTTTTTCCTGTAAAAACTCAGTTTTTCTGCCACCATTTAAACTGGGTTAGGACTTGACGGAGACTCTTGACGACTTGAATAAAACTATAATAATTAATTATATCACTTGACATTGGCTAAATTGTTGCAAATAATGCACAGAAGCCATTACCTAAGCTAAGAAGAAGAAGAAGATTTCTAGTCATCCGATGTCATTGGCCAATATTTGACACTGACTATCGTTTCTCTAGCGATTCGATAACGTCAGAAACTTGTGGTTAGGGCATGGTTAGGGTGTAACGTTTCCCCTGTAGGAGCTACGGCGCATTTTGCCAATGATACCGTAACATAAATTCGTCCAGTCGAGGAAAAGGCAAGTGGCGTAGCGGTCTAACGCATCTCCCTGTGAAGGAGACACGGTCGTGGGTTCAAATCCCGCCTAATAGGTAATTTTTGCGATGTTATTAAAATGTTAGTATTTTCCCCAAATAATGAATTAATTGCTTTAAAAACACGTAACTATGTTGTTATATGTTTGTAATAATTAATAAATAATTTAAATTGTGTTTAAAGTTATTATTTGCTACAGGGATTTGCTTGTGTCTGAAACCTTTGGTATGCTTAGTATTTTGGAAGTACCAACTAGAGGAAGTTAGATTATTGAATCTTGCAATGTCGCAAGAACAGAGTTATTGAAGAGGAGTGAAATGGGGGGCGCCTAGTTTGTTTCTATTTAATGTTAAAATTTTGGAGTTGTTGCGTTACATGCTCACCCAGTAACAGTAAAGGTTACAAACTTGATGTTAATATAATACAGTAATTACTTGAGGATGTAATCTAAATAAGTCATAGACAAGAAACACGAACTTTTCTCAATAGCTATATTTTTTAAATTGGCCCTCCTTAAACCCTTTTTAGGTCCTTTTAAAATATTAAGTGTATTTTTTTATACTAATCAGTAGGTTATCTCATTACTTAGATAATAGTACAGAATTTATTTTTATATTTGCTACTTTAGAAGCAAAACGAAGTTCGTTTGTTGCTTACTTCAGTTACTTCCGAGTTAAGAAATCTATACCTCATCTCTTCCCTGGTTCAAGTGAGAAGTGAGCAATTAGCGCCGTCACTACATTCATGCAGTTTTTTTTTTTTTTTTTTTTTTTACTATCAAGGTAGCAAACAAGCTTACGGCCCACCTGTTGGTAAGCGGTTACCGTAGCCACAGTAGCCTATGAACGCCTGCAATACCAGAGGAACCACACGCGCGTTGCCGACCCTTTAAAAAATTCCAAACACCCCTTTTGAAGAACCCCATACTGTAGTCGCTCGGGAAAACCTCAACAAGGAGATCATTCCACAACCTGACCGTTCGTGAGCTTGGGATTCTCGACAATTCTCATTGCACGCCTTTGAACCGAGTCAAAAGGTCCAAGCTGGTAGCCAGGTGTCCTGCCCAGAGGTGACAGCAGTACTCCATGTGGGGCCGGACTTGCGACTTATAGAGAAGCAGCCTTTGCCCCGCAGTGAAGTACAGCTTCGCTCTGTTAAGTACACCAAGCTTTTTGGCAGCCAGCTTGACCTTATGTTCTAAGTGACTACGGTACTGGACGTCACTAGAGATGTCGATGCCTAGAATCCCAATGCTCGTAGAGATGGTGAGGGGAATGTCCTGGAATTGTCTTGCTAGACTCCGCCTATCCGTGACATTAACTTAGAGCAGGTATCTATCTAAAACTATCAAAACTCGTAGATACTACTCCTCTGATTCATAGCTGCTAATGTTAGCCATACAGAAGGGCTTTGATAAATTATAGACTGGTTACATATTCTAATAGATTATCTAAGCAGAAGGGTTTTTATTAGGTTAGTTAGTAATTTATTAGGCGCTTAAGCGTCAGGTTTGCAGCCAGGGTACTTAGATAATCTATAGATAGTCTATAATTTATCTAAGCTAGGGTACTATTATTTATTCTGTGACAAGAGCAGCAGTGGCCTAGGGTGGTCTACGCTATAGGTAGGTGAGGACGCATGCAGAATATCGAAACACCCAATTAATCACGTCATCGACGAATGATTTATAGCCTTCCGAAATACTTATAGGTACCTTCCTATGTAGGTATTGTAGGTACCTGAATACTTGTTCAACAGATGAGTAAGTGCATGTTACATGCCTCAGGTTCATATTTAGGCAAAGATCAAGGAAAATACCTACTGTCTGGCAATACCTAATTGCAGGACTATAGTAAACTTACCTATTATGTAATATCTTTATTTCGGGTTTATTGAGAAATATATTAGGTAATCCTAAACAATAAGGCCACATCATCACAAATACATCATCTCATCACATCATCACGGACAGCAAAGGCCTGGAACTCTCTTCCGGCTTCTTTGTTCCCATTATCATACAACTTGGGCGTCTTCAAACGAAGAGGCGAGCGTCATCGTCGCTTCCCATCTGGTGAGATGTAGCCAAACGCAAGCCTATTTTAGGTAAAAAAAAAAAAAAAACTTAAAAACTAACATATTGACGGTTCACGCATTACTGCTACCTGAGGGTTGCCTTCGGTAAATGCGTAGATACTGGGAAAGCTTTAGGAATCGATGGTCGAACAGCCAGCACAGCACCATAGCACACAGCTCCAATTTATTTATTTGGATCACCTACGTCGTGCTAAAATAGAATTCCAAAGTTACATAACTCTAATGTTCCTTCAATTATAGATAGCCACAGTATGCGTAACTGGGAAAAAACTAATACATTCCATTGTGAGGTTACCTGGAAGTAGGTACCTACCTACCCTAGAGGTTTAGTAGTACCTAGTAGAGAATTTTTGTGAAAGAGTTCGTCCGGGGAAGTACTACCACCATACCTATTTCTGCCGCAAAGCAGTAGTGCTCGCATGTGTTCCGGTTTGAATGGTATGGTTGCCAACGAAATTACAGGCACATGAGATTTTACATCTCAGGGTGGCGGGAGCAGTGTAATGCCACATAGGGCGCGTCCTAGGTGGACGTGACCTATGAGGTAATGCATTGTGAAAAGCAGAGCTATTTAACATCAGGTGGGCTAACTGCTTGTTCCGTCATTCTCAAAGTAAAAAAGGTTTCTCATTTTCGACTTTTATATTTGGTATTTTCAAGTTGGTTAGTACCTAGTACCTACTAGCTGAGAAAAGGGATCTTGACAGACAGACAGACGGACAACACAGAACACCTGTTTTTTCCTGTTCATATACCTAATACGGCATATTAAAAAATTTCGCTATACGCTACGCAGTGTTGATCAAAATAGTAGACCGTAGTGTACCTACCTTCGACCAAAGTAAAAACCTACCTACCTAGATATGTAGGAACTTACGTTAGGTAGAGTAGAACTAGGTAGGTACTGTAGGTATGACTTTGCGACTTATCGGTAGGTCATCTTTGGATAACTCGCAAAAACAAGGTATTGTCTACATCTAGATAAGGATCTAGGTACCAAAGCAAGATTTGTTTTAAATTCAATGCCTGACGCCGGGTCTTGGCGCCACCGGTTACATCATCTGGAATTTCTGGATTGAGGCCTACATAAAAGGTAAGTGAGTTCTTACGCAACCGATTATTTTACGCCGTAACTGTTTTTGACTACCCTCTATAGGCTAAATGTTAGCAGACGCAGTTATGTATATAGTATATGTAGGTATATGGTATGGTATATGGTATTTGTGGTAGAGCTATGTATATGGTATTTGTGGTAGAGTCGATAAGGAAAAAAAAATGGTCTCAGAATCGCCACAGTAAATAAATATACATACATACATACATAGACACACGTCTTTTACACCGAAGGGGTAGGCAGAACCTCAATGGGCCTCTTTTCACTGTGGGTTGTACCATCATGGAATATAGACGTGACAAGTGGTGAGCGCATCGCCGCTATTGCTTTCCACGACTGACTCGGCTAACGCTTTCTTCCAGTAATAACACATTCCATAATAAGCTAGCAGCCAGGACAAATATTATAGGTACCAAGTGGCTAAGAAGACGCCTCCGTCTCCACCCGTGGATGTTGTAAAAGCCGACTAAGGGATTACCGGGCCCGGACTTGTTCTTAAGGTTCGTTGGTACCTATAAGATTTGTCCTGGCTGCTAGCTTATTATGGAATGTGTTATTACTGGAAGAAAGCGTTAGCAGACATAGTAAGCGTAGTCAGTTGTGGGAAGCAATGGCGGCGATGAGCTCACCACTTGTCACGCTATATTCCACGATGGTGCAACCCACTGTGAAAAGAGGACAATAGAGGCTCTGCCTACCCCTTCGTGGAAAAAGGCATGTCCCTATGTATGTATGTACTATGTGTTTAATCTTATCAACAAGTAGGTAGGTACTTAGGTACCTACCTACGTGGTTTTGTCTTGTGCCTCTTGTCATCCTGGCGCCGCGATGCGATTCACCAGATTCGGAAAAATCATAAAACGAAGATGGTTCATTGATTTAAGAACAGGCGCCATAATTTTCATACAATGATGTTAAATGCAGATCCTTTGTGTGTGGTCCAAGTTGTAGGTGATTGGTGTCTTAAGGTGGCGCTGCGTGACGCACCGAAGTACATCGCGGTCTAAAAGCTTGTTGTTTGAAAGAGAGGCACTGCGAAAAATGAGAGCCAGTGCCAGATGCCTTGGTTGGAATTCGGGAAATTTCGCTACTTGCGAAACGGCAATAAATGCGCAACATACATACATACATAGACACACGCCTTTTTCCCCGAAGGGGTAGGCAGAGCCACAATAGGCCTCAATTCACAGTGGGTTGCACCATCGTGGAATATAGACGTGACAAGTGGTGAGCTCATCGCCGCCATTGCTTCCCACGACTGACTCGGCTAACGCTTAATATTCATAAAACTTGTTCCAGGACGTACGTGTATTTGAGAAAGCCTTGCTAGTTTGTGACACAAATGTTTGCCATTTAGAATCTTCATAACAAAGGCGAGGTCCCACTAACGTATTTTTTTTACCTTTTACATTATTTTTAAATTACGTTTCCTAAAGTATTATGAAATTATAACTTTTTGTCGTATTATTGACTGCCATAAAAATATATGGACGCCTTTAAAATACACTTTAGACTAAATATTATATATTTAATCTAACCAAACAGAATTTGGTGACCGTTAATCCATTTTGGTAACTTTACGTTTATTACTTTTTTAGGCGGTGTTTAAACACAAGCCATTTTATAATATTAGTGATCGGAACCGTGTGCTGATCACAATGAGCCTAAACACGGCCAGTCTATTATTATCCATCGAGCAGTTCCATTGCCCACCTTCGGTCTCTATCATCAGATCAGCTCGTTGTCACCATGGTATTGCATTGTCATCGGAACTTGACAGGTATGCCCAGTTTCAGCTCAATCGGATATCGGAAAGTCACCCTTATCGCCACCCGTGAAATACTTATTTTTGAGTAGGTAGTTCCAATGGCCATCTCTGGTCTTCTTCATCAGTTCCACTTCACCAAATGGCACTTTCTGAATACACATGCTTGACTTGTTGCTGAAAATATCGAAATCGCTATATGTGTGCCTATAATATTTGATTCGTTCCCTCAATTCCTAATGGATCCCATCATCAGAACCAGATTTTGATGAAAATGGGACCAATCTGGAAGTACAACGTGTATACCGTGACAACTAAAAAAAAACTGTTCATAAATAGATAGATAGATAGATAATGCTGGACAGTTCACACAACATTATCTAGCCCTAAGCTAAGCAGAGCTTGTGTTATGACGGACATCTGAGGATACAAAAATAAAAAATAAATACACAGGACCTGAGAACCTCCTTTTTTTTAAGTCGGTTAAAAATGAGTCACAGCGGACAAACACGACGATGTTCACACAACATTATCTAGCCCTAAGCTAAGCAGAGCACGGAAATCTAAGGTAACAAAAATAAAAAAATAAAAAACACTACTAAGAACCTCCTTTTTTGAAGTCGGTTAAAAATGAGCCACAGCGGACAAACACGCCTAAGTTCGCACAACATTATCTAGCCCTAAGCTAAGCAGAGCTTGTGTTATGACGGACATCTGAGGATACAAAAATAAAAAATAAATACACAGGACCTGAGAACCTCCTTTTTTTGAAGTCGGTTAAAAATAAGCCACAGCGGACAAACACGCCTAAGTTCGTACAACATTATCTAGCCCTAAGCTAAGCAGTGCTTGTGTTATGACGGAGATCTGAGGTAACAAAAATAGAAAAATGAAAACACACTACTTGAGAACCTCCTTTTTTTGAAGTCGGTTAAAACTGATCCAGAGCGGACAAAAACGCGTATCTCTCACACCACAGCCCTCAAGCTCATCACCATTCCATCACCGTAGACCAATCGTCATGTATCACAGACGACAGGCGTGGCTTCGTCGTAATAAATCATGTACGTACGCCTAACATCATCGTTATCTAGCCGACGTGTGCTGCGTGCCTTATTCCGTGTGTGGACGCCTTTATGGAAGATGATGGTTATGAGAGGTAGGCGGGGTTTCGGTGGGCAGGCGGAGTAGTGACACAGATAAGATCGAGGCCCAAGTCTGAGTTTTGCAAACACCATCGTAACACTGATTGTCTGTGTATTACGTAGTAACTAGCTATTAATCTGTGCCAGAAACGTCACATCACTGATTAACAACATTGTCTAGCCCCAAGCTAAGCAAAGCTTGTGTTTTGGGTACTAGATAACTGATATAGGTAATACAATACATTAAATAGATGGGTATTTTTATTATGCATAGAAAATACCCCGAACACCCTGCACAAATATCTGCAGATCGTAGGTACAAATATTTGTTTCAAGGCGGGAATCAAACCCGCAACCTCCTGCGTCGCAGGCGAACCTTCGTCCGCCGCGCCACAGAGGTTGGCAATAGTCGGCATATAACCTACTAGTGACAATAATTATTAAAAAATAGATTTAAAAATATAAAAATTTAGAATCGATTTTGATGAAACATGTCTAAGAACCATCGCTTGAAAACCAGCTTTCAAATAAAAATCCGCATTTAAATCGATTCACCCGTTTAAGAGCTACGCACGGTGCCACAGACAGACACTCACTCACACATAGCGGTGAAACTCATAACACCTCTCTTTTTGCGTCGGGGGTTAAAAACTGGTTGACAATCGGCAAAGAATCATGTATAATACGTATAAGCGTTTGCACTAAACATAAAGTCAAAAGTCAAAGTCAAAGGTATTTTATTCATTGAAATCACAAGGATCATTTTGAATCGTCTTAAAAAATAAATTTACATTTACACCTGTTCCAACGCAACCAGACCTAGAAGAATCAGGCAACAAACACGGTCTGTTTTTCTTTTGATGATCCTTCTTACATAAGTTCTTCATAAGTTAGTCTTGTTCTAGTTAAGATACACCTAAGCCTAACCTAAGAACAGCCTAGCCTAAGTGGACTAAGGAATGGCTTAGGGTTAGTGCAAGTAAATTTGTCGTTATAGGAGTACATCTAAATAAGTTAGGAACTCTAGGTCTAAGTAAGTTAGGAACTCTAGGTCTAAGTAAGATAGGTCTTAATAAAGAACTTAGGCGATTCTTATGTTTAGTGCAAACGGGTGTTAGTGTACTGAACATATTGTGTACAAAATAAATAAATAAATAAATAATGCTGGACAGTTTACACAACATTATCTAGCCCCAAGCTAAGCAGAGCTTGTGTTATGGGTACTAGATAACTGATATACTTAATACAATATATAATATAGATAGATATTTTTTATTATACATATAGAAAATACCCAGAATACCCTGAACAAATATCTGCAGATCGCACAAATATTTGTTCCGAGGCGGGAATCAAACCCGCAACCTCCGGCGTCGCAGGCGAACATTCGCCCGCCGCGCCACAGAGGTCGTCAAATATCATGGAGTTATGATACGTTATGAGTGAACAGGCCGAAATAAGATAACTACGTTTGCCTACAAAATGGTACTTAAGTATATATAAATTACAAAAAAAACAAAAAAAAAAGAAATGCTGGACAGTTCACACAACATTATCTAGCCCCAAGCTAAGCAGAGCTTGTGTTATGGGTACTAGATAACTGATATACTTAATACAATATTAACATAGATAGATATAAATAAATAGAAAATACCCAGAAAACCGCGATATATATAAGTATATAGGTACGAGTATATATCTAGTACCCATATACTGGATATATACTCGTACCTATATATAGCCCAGCGCTACCGGTGGGAAACCTCTGCCTGTAACAATGCATTACCTCACAATAACAACATTACCTCACAGGTCACGTCCACCCTAGGACGCGAACTATATGGCATTGCACTGCGCCCGCCACCCTGAGACATAAAGATGAAAAGTCTCATGTGCCTGTAATTTCACCGGCACCTTCAAACCAGAATACAGCAATACTGTTTTGCGGCAGAAATAGGTATACGGCAAGTATACGGTGGTTGTAATGCCCGGATGAACTCTCATAAAAAATCTCAATGATCAAGCTCAAGATGATGATTCAGGTTTTTGTTTGGTTGTTGTAACAAAATTACGGAACCCTTATGGATTCGTCATGTCTGTCTGTCTGTCCGTGTATGTCACAGCCACTTTTTTCCGAAACTATAAGAGCTATGCTGTTGAAACTTGATAAGTAGATGTATTCTGTGAACCGCATTTAGATTTTCACACAAAAATAGAAAAAAAAAACAATAAATTTGTGGGGTTCTAAGTATACTTAGAACTGAAACTAAACAATTTTTTTTTCATCAACTGTGGATAGGTCTTCAAAAATTATATTAAGGTTTCTAATATATATTTTTTCTAAACTGAATAGTTTGCGCGAGAGACACTTCCAAAGTGGTAAAATGTGTCCCCCTCCCCCCGTAACTTCTAAAATAAGAGAATGATAAAACTAAAAAAATAATATGATGTAGGTACATTACCATGTAAACTTCCAACGAAAATTGGTTTGAACGAGATATTATAGTAAGTTGTATTTTTTTAATACGTCATAAATCGTAAACCATCCAAGAACTTTTATATTATGTTACTTGCTGCTACGGAACCCTTCATGGATGAGTCCGACTCGCACTTGGCCGCTTTTTATTACACATGTCAATTTTCTAAGACTGCCGTGCTTTTTCTGTCTGACAGACAGAAAGTTCAGTAAGTCAATGATTACTGACTGCCCTTTTCTGCGGCATATTCCAAAAATCAACCCCTATTGATGTTTAGAAATCTGTAAAACACGTAGCTAAGGTTTCAAATCTTAGGTAAATCATTATAAATAAGTTTTTTGTGAACAACATATCTTATACTAGCAGCGCCCTGCGGTTTCACCCGCGTAAGTCTCGATCCCGTGGGAATATCGGGATAAAAAGGTGCCTATGTGGTATTCCGGGAGTCCAGTTATCTCCATTCCTAGTTTCATGCCAATCCGTCCAGCCGTTTGAGCGTGAAGAAGTAACAAACACACTACACATACACACACACACACACACACACAAACTTTCGCCTTTATAATATTAGTGTGATTACAAGCTTTTATAAAATTAGTTATTGGAACCGCGTGTTGATCGAAATGAGCCTAAACACGGCTAGTCTACTATTATCCATCGAGGAGTTCCGTTGTCTACCTTCCGTCTCCATCATCATATCAGCTCGTTGTCACCATACTATGGTATTGTCATGGCAACTTGACAGGTACCTATGCAAAATTTCACCTCAATCGGTTGAGGATAACTGCTTTAATATTTAGTTGCAAGATTTGACCCGACAGTCGACACCCGAACATACATATACTTACATAAAAACATTGCAAGTTAAATAAAAGTTTGTAAAAACACCTCTGACACCCCTTTCGAGGGGTAAGAACGAGTTGGAAGAGCTGGACCATACCCTATGTAGACGACGTGGCTCGCGAACCTGAAACCATAGAAAACACAACGTTAAAATAATAGAAATTCAGAATGTAAAATTAATTACGTACAGTGCAGGTAGGCAATAGATGTACTTACACAATAAAGAATAAATTAAAACTATCCTCCGTCTGTGCGGGAGCGATGACGCAGTTGGCTTGTTAACATGAAATGAACGTTACGCGCACACGGTCAGAATTTAGTTTTAAAACCTTCAAAAGTGTTGTTTATCTGGACTCTCACCACTCCACGCCCCTATCCTTTACACCCTACTTAATGTAGAAAAAAGATCCAGACAGAAAAAAAGAAAAAGTCAACTAGTGGGAATAAATCACTAAAAGTACCTATACCCTGTGGATAGGAATTAGGATGAACTGAGCCCGAATTCTCGGATAAATCTCGTATACGAGATGACGTCACGTCACGTATGACGCCTTTAATTTATGGGTTTCATCCGAGCCTCGACGTCAGCACACGCAAGAGATGTCTCCGTGAATTCCCACTGGATTCCAACCGATGGCTTTGTAACTCGTAGCTAGAAAAGTCCAATTCCGTTATCACCCGCCACTCGTCACCACTGGTGGCAATCGTGAAACTAAATCATAGTAATGTAATAACAAACACACAACAAAAACCAGTGGCGGGAAAAATTAAAGCCATCACAATCCAAAATAATAAATACTAGTGGTTCGCCCCGAACTGAGACCTGGCAAATACACGCGATATAGGTTACCTATTCCCTTTCCCAATCGAACTTTAAAAAAAAATAGCTAATTATTAATTAATTTTGTAAAAATTAAAAAATACCCCGACGCTGAGCAGCTGAACTGATTTTGATCAAACAAAGCTAAGAACCCTCCCGAAAAATACACCTTTCAAACAAAAAAAATATATCGGTTCATCCGTTCGGGAGCTACGATGGGACAGACAGACACACACACAGACACGTCAAACTTATAACACCCCTTCGTTTTTCCTCGGGTTAAAAATTTAATGGGACCCATTTACGTTTTTGTGCACCACCTACATATAAATGTATCCACGATACACAAAGGTTAGCTGGTAGAGAATGCTTATCAGCATTAAGTTGTTTGTTTTGTGCAATAAAGAATTTTCTATTCTATTCTATGGGACCATCTCGAGATAATTTCCTACACATCATTAAATAAACCTTTGAACAGGCCGTAAATACTACATACCTAGTATAAGTAATACACACTTATACTAATGTATAAGTAATACATTAGTATAAGTAGCTGACGAATTAATGGATAAACACCTTTTGGAAGTCAGTTATCATCTTAAAATAATGTGACAAATGTATCATGAATTCATGATGGCGGTATTGCAAGAAAACATTGTAAAGTTTAGAGTATCGAAGAAATTAGTGTCCAACCTAACTGAAATACAAAAAGCGGCCAAGTGCAAGTCGGACTCGCCCATGAAGGGTTCCGTAGCAGCAAGTAACATAATATATAAGTTCTTGGATGGATTACGATTAATGACATATTAAAAAAAACTACTTACTAGATCTCGTTCAAACCAATTTTGGTTGGAAGTTTACATGGTAATGTACATCATCTTTTTTTTAGTTTTATAATTCTCTTATTTTAGAAGTTATGGGGGGGGGGGGGGGATACTTTTTACCACTTTTTGCAAACTATTCAGTTTAGAAAAAAAAATATATTAGAATCCTCAATATCATTTTTGAAGACCTATCCATAGATAACCCCACACGTATAGGATTGATGTTTTTTTTTTATTGAGCTTCATTTCTAAGTATGGGGCACCCCAAAAATAAAAAACTACTTACTAAATCTCGTTCAAACCAATTTTCAGTGGAAGTTTACATGGTAATGTACATCATATATTCTTTTAAGTTTTATCATTCTCTTATTTTAGAAGTTACGGGGACACACACACACACACACACACACACTTTTTACCACTTTGGAAGTGTCTCTCGCGCAAACTATTCAGTTTAGAAAAAAATTATATTAGAAACCTTAACATCATTTTTGAGGACCTATCCATAGATAAAATCACACGTAAAGGTTTGATGAAAAAATTTGTTTTGAATTTCAGTTCTAAGTATGGGGAACCCCACAAATAATTGGTTTTTTTTTCAATTTTTGTTTAAAAATCTTAATGCGGTTCACAGAATACATCTACTTACCAAGTTTCAACAGTATAGCTCTTATAGTTTCGGAAAAAAAAGGCTGTGACTTACACGGACGGACAGACAGACAGACATGACGAATCCATAAGGGTTCCTTGTCTTTGACCACGGAACCCTAAAAATGGGAGGTCAACAATGGATGCTAGCTAACGTTTTGTAGGGTAATTAACTGTCAAAATTGTTCAATTTTAGAATTTTCCCTGTATTCGTGTCACAAAAGCTACAAGCATACCAAATTTCAGTATTGTGTGGTTGCTGGAAGTACCATTTTCTACTTACATACTCACTCTATAAAAGAATTAAAATAGTTTTGAAATGTAGATATTTCAGCCAAGCAAAGCACTTTCACATGACAGCCAACTTTTTTTTATTTAGGTTTTTTACCAGTACATTATAGTAGAGCTTTATTGTGTATTGTATTGTATTGTATTTATTTATTGCTTACATGTACCTACTTACAATATTGTTAGTATATGGTCTTATTTCTACTGTTAGTAATGTAGTATGTACATGAGCCCCGTTAGGGCGCTGCAATTGTGAAAGAGTTCGTCCTGTGAGGTATCCATACCTGTTTCTGCCGCAAAGAAGTAGTTTTTGCATTGCTGTGTTCTGGTTTGAAGGGTAAGGGTGCCGGTGAAGTTACAGACACATGAGACTTTCCATCTTTATGTCTCAGGCCACCCTGAGACATAAAGAAACGTATTTCACTTATCTTCTACGAAGTCACTGACAGAATAGTAAGCTTTTTTATTAAATAAGTAGGTACTGTTTCAGTTTATTCCTGAACACGGCGTCGGATTTTGCATCCCTTATCTCACCTCGCATATAATTAAAAATGGCGACTCCTATCACATAAGCAGATTTTTTGACTTTTTGTGCCTGTGGTTTGGTATTTGTAGCATAGTTCTGTTTCTGGTTGAGAAGCGATGAGCTGCCAGCCTGCCACTAACGTTATAAATTTATCTAGTTTCATGCGTACAAACAAACTTATCTGATAGATGTAGATTGAAGGTCCGGCCTCACTTGGAGTACTGCTCCCACATCTGGAATGGTGCACCGAAGTACCAACTGCAACCTCTGGACTCCCTACAACGCAGAGCCTGTTAGGATTGTCGACGCGCCCAAAGTTACCAGTGATCTAGAGCCGTTGAGCGTGCGCCGAGATATTGGCGCGCTTAGCGTCTTATAAGATTTTTAACGGGGAATGCTATGAGGAGCTGTTTGAACTAATCCCAGCTTCGCACTTTTATAACCGCACATCCCGCCATCGTGAGCGAGCTCACCCGCACATTTTGGATGTGTGGAGGTCTCGCACAGTGCGTTTCACGCGATCGTTTCTCCCGCGTACCTGCATGAATGAAGGAATGAGCTCCCGTCGGATGTCTTCCCACAGGGCTAAAATATGGGTAAATTCAAGAGAAATATCAATAGGGCTCTTAATTGTAGGCAGCGCGTTTGCAATACCGTGGGTGTTGCAGATGTCCATAGGCGGCGGTGACTGGCTTTAAATCATGTGGGCCGTCTTTTTTTTTTTATACTACTTGGTTGACGGAACAAGCAGATGGGCCCACCTGATGTTAAGCGGTAACCTCTGCCTATCAACAGTGCATTACCTCATAGGTCACGTCCACCTAGGACGCACCCTATGTGGCATTGCACTGCGCCCGCCACCCTGAGACATAAAGATGAAAAGTCTCATGTGCCTGTAATTTCACCGGCACCCTTACCCTTCAAACCGGAACACAACAATGCGAGCACTACTGCTTTGCGGCAGAAATAGGTATGGTGGTAGTACTTCCCCTGACGAACTCTTTCACAAAAAAGCTCTACTACTACTACTCTGTGCTAGTCTATCACATTATAAAAATAAAAAAAAAAGTACGGTAAGTAAATTGAGCTTGGTAAAGTATGGTTTAGCAAAGACATCGGATGGGACTCGAACCAAGACGCGAATTGCTCGTTTTTGGAGAATGAGAGCCCTTTCACACTCAACTGCCGTTCCCCACAGCTCCGTACCGTACGCAAGTAAGGAGTGGACTGTGGCGATAGTAACATGGGCCAGCGCAGCACTGGTCTATATATCGGTTAGAACAGTACATGTGCGAGAACAACGCGTAAAAAATATTATTATAATTGGTCGTAACATATATTTTGTATTTTGGTTCTAATCAATGGGTATTTTGACAACTAGCCCAATAAATTACATCATCTCCTCGAGGTGTTATCATCTATTGTTCAAATGATTTGCCGTTTGATCGGTAGACGGTTAACCCTTTCAATGATGAGGGGTGATGTTCGATCAAAATTATCTGTTAAGGCCAAAAAGACCGCTGCCTTTCTATTAGAATGAATGAATGAAAATACTTTATTGAACACCTTACAAACTAGTTAAAATAAACACACAACAATTAAACAACAACTAAATGTAGAATGGGCGATCTTATCGCTAAGAAGCGATCTCTTCCAGATAATCTTTGGATGGAGAGGAGCTAAACTGCTGCGCTATTTGATATTGTATTTTTTTTTTTTTTTTTTTTTTATTAGCTGATTGTGGCTATTATATCACTGCGACCAGTTAGGCCTCTTGTGATCGCCACTTGTTAACGCCCTGGAGAGGGCGTTTACAGTATTTTACTTAAGTCATAAGGATAATTATTATAAGTTCTTTATACTAATTTGTGTTTTTATACCTAACATAACATAACACCCAACAGTCACATACATAGTCCTGTTCCCACAATAGGATTCCCTGTGTCGTGGGTATCAGGAACTACGAGTACTATGCTACCATAACACCCAGACCCGGAACAAATATTTGCAGATCATACAAACATTGAACCTTTCGCATCTCAGCCGGCTGCTCGCCCGACGCGCTACAGAGGTCGAGCTTGATTTTTAATCCCCGACGCAAAAACGACGGGGTGTTATAAGTTTGACGTGTCTGTGTGTGTGTGTCTGTCTGTGGCATTGTAGTTCCCGAACGGATGAACTGATTTCATTTTTTTTATTTGTTTGAAAGGTGAATTTGTCGGGAGTATTCTTAGCTATGTTTGATCAAAATCGGTTCAGCCGTTTCAGTGCGTTGAGGGTTTATTATTTTTACAAAATTAATTACTTGTATTATATTCGCCTTTCAATGAATGACTTTATTTGGTAAGAAACGTAATAATGTAAAGCCAAATCGCCATTGAGGACATATTACGTCAATGATGATGACACGGGATTACCTCATGTGTAGGTAAGTAGCTACATCAAATAGGATACCTACATAGTGAATTATTATTAGTCGCTTAGAGTAGTAGTAGAGCTTTTTTGTGAAAGAGTCCGGGGAAGTACTACCACCATACCTATTTCTGCCGCAAAGCAGTAGTGCTCGCATTGCTGTGTTCCGGTTTGAAGGGTAAGGGTGCCAGTGAAATTACAGGCACATGAGACTTTTCACCTTTATGTCTCAGGGTAGCCGGCGCAGTGCAATGCCACATAGGGCGCGTCCTAGGGGGGACGTGACCTATGAGGTAATGCACTGTTCATAGGCAGAGGGTAGGTACCACTTAACAACAGGTGGGCCATCTGCTTGATCCGTAATTCAAGGAGTATAAAAAAAAACAAAAAAAATATTCTATTCTTTTTCAGTAAGCAGGTACTTCAAACTCCGTCATAGAGACCATGTTTCAGCAAGGTGGAGCAAGATATTGTGAGAATGCTTTTTTCCTAACAACCTGTACCTAAATGCATAAAAAAATAGGTAACTGAAGTTATAATGCGCGTCATGTAAAAATAACTCTGGCGGTCAAGCTTCTTCAGGCGTTCCAGCGTTCTTTTTAAGAGATTACTTACTTTTCTACTTATTTAAGAGATGTATACCTATGCATTGAATGAGTGCCTACCTAGTTTACTACAAATAATGTACAATTATAGTACGCGACATGTAAAAAGAACGCTGGAACGCCTGTAGAAGCTTGACCGCCAGCGTTCTTTTTACATGACGCGCACTATACTACTCCAGAAGGCATAAATTGTAGGTATATTACCTCTTGTATCAGAACGATAAGTGGTAGATATAATCTATACCAGTATGTGTAGAGTTCTCAGGTGGATGCTGCAGCCCATCCCCTGGTGTAATCCCTTTTACGACACCCACGCATGAACACGGACGGGTCTTTTGTTAGACCAGACACAACACATCAGAAAAATAACATCATAATGTAGTAGTAGCAGAGCTTTTCTGGAAAAGAGATCGTCCGGGGAAGTACTACCTCCATATAGGTACCTATTTTTGCCGCAAAGCAGTAGTGATCGCATTGCTGTGTTCTTGAAGGGTATGGGTGTCGGTGAAATTACAAGCACATGAGACTTATCATCTTTATGTCTCAGGGTGCGTTTGATGGACGTGACCTGTTGTTATGCATTGTTAAAGGCAGAGGTTACCGCTTAAGGTCAGGTGGGCGATTTGTTTGTTCCGTCATTCACGAAGTTAAAAAAAAAAGGACCTCAAGAAAATTCTACTATGAAGAACTGATTTTTTACAAGCTTTTATTTAACTTGCAATGTATCTATGTTTGTCTGGGTGGAATCTTGCAACTGAATTTTAAAGCAGTTATCCTCAACCGATTGAGCTGAAATTTGGCATACCTGTCAAGTTCCGAAGACAATACAATATGATGGTAACAGCGAGCTGATCTGATGATGGAGACGGAAGGCGGACAACGGAACTCCTCGATGGATAATAGTAGACTGGCCGTGTTTAGGCTCATTTTGATCAGCACACGGTTCCAATCACAATATTATAAAATCTTGTTTTGGGGATAAATTCCTAACTTCGAAGTCGGTTTCATTCCGCATTCAGCACACGGTTACGATCATTAATTTTATAAAAGCTTTTATTGAAAAATATATTTTTCACAAAAAACTTTTTTGTGGATAGAAACGGTCACTGAAATCAGGCACTTCGGCGGTAGAGGGTTAGTTCTCTCGCGGATGACGCGGTACGCCATTGAAAACGCACTGGCCAAGATGTGGATGTGTAGTATATAAACTGCCTGCACGCCGGCAGGAAGTATCGAAGTGTCCAGTAGTAACCCCCAGTTCTAACAAATAAGGTGCAATATGACATCTGTGCTCTTTACAACGCTTATCGCCGTGTTAGCGGTCAATGGTGAGTAAATCACAAATATAATAAAAAAACATCTATTTTGTATAATTATTATTATTCAACTGATTTATTCTTAAAACTTAAGAATAAATATATTTATAATATAATATAATTAAATATATTTTTTTACTAGGTTTAAAGATATACTATCTTTAAAAAACGAATAGTATAAAAAACATTATAGTCAAAAATAATATGGATCTGTCGGTCTGAAATAAAGTTAAAGGGTTATTTATTTATTTTTAAATTTTAAATGTAACTCTTCCCACCGCAGAGCAAGGCCCAAACGGTCGGAGGCTGCATAGAGAGGAACCTCCTGACAAAGCGTTATTATTTTTATTATTAATACTTAGAAAAAAATGTAGGAAAGTGTCAGATAGAAAATATAAATAAAAAACAAATTATATTTTTCCAATATTAATTGATGGCATTCTAATTACCTACTGCTGATTTTTCCAGTCTAAAAAATACTAAGGCCTAGTAAATTAATTACTTTGCCATTTTCTAAACTGAGTTTCATTCAACTAGATTTGGCTAAAACAATGTTTGCTCTAAAACGCAGAGGCCACACGCACCAATGAAATATAATTATAGTTATCATTCGCAAAGTATTCAACTTTAATAAATATTCATCTGATAAATGTTGGTTGATTGAAGTATGCTAAACACGCGGTATTTTCCTCTGGCGCTGCTGTGTTTCGACGGATCGCACAAACATCCGACACAACATCGCTCAGAATCAAATTCAGTACTAAATTACACATGAAAGTTTCGCAAAAATATCTAGGACAACAAAAAAACCGGCCAAGTGCGAGTCGGACTCAGGAGACAAGGGCCAGTAGACCTGATCACCAGTATTTGATATGAATTTCAGCTTGATACCTCCACGCGTTGCTGATAAAAAGAGTCTTGTTGACAGACAGAGATCGTGGTCAAACAAAGGTCTATCAATGATAAAAAAAATACAAAAAAAAACAGACGGACAACAAAGTAATCCTTTAAAGGTTCCGTCTTTTAATTTTGAAGTACGGAACCCTAAAAACGATTAAATAATAACAAAACATGAAGTTAAAAAATTAAAAACATTAAGTTTAAAGTTAAAGATTAATAAAAACTAAGGTCCATAACTTGAAAAGTTAAAAATAGCGAGCTTTTATTATTTTCCATAGCGGAAAAGTCCGAACACAAAAAACCGATTAAGTGGTAGCTAGTATCTAATCTGTGGCCGAATTCGCATTCAAAACAGTTGAAAATGAATCTTCTTTATTTTCCTGTCTTCCAAAATTATAGCTACCCCTATATAATACAGCCCTTGCTAAAATAAGTTTTTGCGTAAGTTTTAAAACTTGTGATTTCCTTAAAAAAAAATAATTATCGCCAATTTAATTAAATATTCGTCATAGTTCTCGCTATACGTAATTACATACAAAGCCGTCAATCGATATAACAGTCAAATTTGCTTAATTTCGCCGCAAACACATGACAAAAGAAAATTCTAATAAGTCAAAAAAAAAAAAAAACTTTAGGTACATAGTGGTGTCGATTCTGTGCAGCATTCTCTCATTTTAAACCGCATTAAAATTATCGCGGTCTCTTTTATTCCAGTCTATTAGAAAGGGCGCGCGACAACTTTAACGCGCTTTAAAATTAGAGAATGCTGCACAGAATGGACACCAATAAGTATCTTATGGGACGCTTCCGTCTGGTAGTGATTTGGATCAGTTGAGCTACCTTTAGATCGTTAGCAGCGGTCTTCAGGTAGCACAACTGTTTCATAAGTATTTTTTTTAATTATGTACATACCAACTTGCATTAGTTGTATTAAACTTCCTAATAAGTATATTCAGCAAACACTCTAACATGGAAATCGGCCTCCTAAAAATACTGTCTTCAACCTTCTGTGATAGGTACACACAGGTTGATATTTTTCCGAGGGTGCTAATAAATACCGCTCGTTCTTACGAGCTCGGTTTTACGGTTAATCCTATCCTACTAATATTATAAACGCGAAAGTTTGTAAGTATGGATGGATGGATGGATGTTTGTTACTCTTTCACGTAAAAACTACTTGATGGATTTGGATGAAATTTGGAATGGAGATAACTGGACTCCCGGAATAACATATAGGCACATTTTTATCCGGATATTCCCAAGGGATCGAGACTTACGCGGGTGAAACCGCGGGGCGCTGCTTGTCTATGATAAATGTGCACAAAATTGCAGCGTGACCTCAAACAGTTAATCCACACAGGGTCGTGCGTATTTGAAGTTTCAATTTCAGTTAATGCACTTATCGTATGTTCATACCGCATAGGAATTCAGCTATATGTCACGAACTGACCCGGCTAATCTATGATAATTTTTTGCAAAGATTCAAGTGATATTTGTACGTTTTAGGATTCCATAGTTCGAAAAGGAATCCTTATTATTCAGTCCGTCCTCTTTCACAGAGTGTTTTTACAGTACGAACACTGAAAACTACTAAAAACCTACGTTTGTCAATTTCTAAAAAGAAATTGTCAATCCCACTCGAGTATCATGTTAAAGTTACGATGTTTAGATGTTTGTATGTTTTCACACCACCTGCTCGACAATGTCCAATTACATTATCATGCAACCACAACGCAAAGTATTATTACTTCTTTAGGGAAGTAAAGTTGTGTGAAACTGCCTAGGGAGTAAAGTGATTTGAATTTGGAACGTCAAATTCGTGAGGAAACTCATGGAAAACCCTGAGTAAAAAAATGCCCATATGGCATTATAGAGGTTTGTTCGAAAATCGAACAAGCTAACATAAGCATAGGTAACTCAATTTCAATGAATGTGAAACAAAAGACGGTTTTTGGTGCTGTGATTATCAGTGATTTTTTATTGTCTCGCAGAAGGTGTGAAAAGTAGAGTATGCTTAACATCAGGTGGGCCTCTTGCTTGATCCATCATCCAAGTAGTAAAAAAAAAAAAATGCTCCTCTGGAATAAAGCCTGTCTTCGTCCTGGGCAGCTTGAACCCCTCACTTCACTCAGACTCTACATAAAGAGTTCCTCGTTACGCTCAGGGTTCAATACGTCGCCCGCGACTCGACTCACTATCCATAAGCTATACTATAATAAAACCTACGTTTTCGTTAAAATTCCTTGAAATGGGAGGTCAACAATGCATTTTATGTTGGTTAATGTTTTATAGGATAAAAGTTTCTAAATTCATCAGTTTTAGACTTTTCCCTGTAGGTATTTGTGTCACAAAAGCATACCAAATTTCAGCATATGCCGAATCAAATTCCCCAATATCTCAGCACACTTATCTAAAAAAATTATTAAAAATTGTAATTAAATATTCCATCAAAGCGCTTTCACATGACACCCCACTTGATCTGACTGTCAGGCTATTTTTTACCCCCCTTAGACCCCGATATCTCCACCGAATACTATCTACCACCCTACATGATTGGAAGTTTTCATCGGACAAACATGCAGGCATGTTCTCTGTATGTAGGTAACATACGGTGAAACGCCGATACTTCCAAGTTGATTCAGAGAACTAGCTTCGCTCGTTCAAAAAGCTAACTTCAAATTGTCCTGTTTCGTTTGATCCATGGTAACTGAATCACTCTGTATAAGCACATGCGCAATGCATGTATAGGACAACAAGTACAGGTGATAAAAATTTAAATTTAAAGCCCACATTCCTCGCATTTACGACTGCAAAAATTACGATCGAAAAACAGCGAATAAATCTCTGCTCATTATGCATTGGTTTGATATGTTAATTTGACATTGTCGTGACAAAAAGCCCGATGAATTTTATTAGCCCCGCACCTTTAGAATACTGAATAGACGCTTCTTAAAAAATATATCATTAATTATGCAGTTTTTATGCATTATGTTATTGTTTCTAAGCTCAGCGCGTAGTATTTAATGATTTCATCGATATATTGCCCATTCAAATGTATGTTACAACTAATTTATTTGACTGCTGATGGAGTAGCTGATTAATTTATGTAAGGTAGGTATCCTACTAAGTCGTAATTTGTGCATAAATGGTTCGACTTCCACAGTTGTTCATCGGTGATTGGGTCTGATAGGCTGAGTCAGCTTGAGTTGGGATACCTAGATCTTTCCCTAAATACAGACCTTTCACCGTAAGATGTGCCGTGGTTGGCACTATTCCCAAGGCAGGGGACATCTTACGGTGAAAGGTCTGTAGCTACAATTTGCTAGACATGACTGTTCTTCTCATTTGATCTTCAGCTCGTTCACCGTAAGATGGCACCTGTAAATACTCCATGGCAGGTGCCAACTTATGATGAACGGCCCCGGCTCGTAAAGCCAACCTCACGAACCATTTGGAGCCACTTTTGAACCATTCATAACTCAAAAACTATTTAACATAACCAAAACAAATTTGGTTTATATATTGAGACCCCATATATAAACTAGTACCTCAAATTATATCAACACAGCTTAAACGGTTATAAAGATATAGACGTCCTAAAAATTTAATTTCTATGACTTACCTTACTCACATATACATCACAAACCTAAGCCATTTCCATTAAAATTTATCTTGAAATATCGTAGGGTTCCTTAGATATTATTCAAAACGTGTAAGAAAGAAGAATTTTTCATATTTTTTTTTTATCGAGGTTTTTTCTTCACATCGTTTTTTCATGTTTATGGAATCAATGAAAAAATATCAAATTTTTATATTCTAAAAAAATAGACTCATAGAACCCTGAGTTATGGGACGATTTTGGGGGGCAAACCCACATATGGCGGGCTCTTATTAGAAGGGCGGAAGGGAGAGTCACTTCCGTCCAGATTAAAGATTACTCTTTTATTTTACTTGAATCAACACGTTGATATACAACTCATGAAACAAAGAATGTTATTATGATACGAAATGTTGCATTATTAAACAGACAGATTGTTTTCAAAATATCTTGTTGTGTAAGTATTGGTAATATTTAGATATTTATGTGTAAGTGTTGGATTTGTAAAATCACCGCCACTCATAAGTTTCCCCTGTCATACATATAGTTTATGAGATAATTGAACTAACAACGACGTCGAACTTTACGTTACGATTTCATGTTCTCACTTAGGAGTAGGTAGGAAGTACTTTTCTTTTTAAGTGGGGAATTTCGTCATGGATTTGCCCTTCTGCCACGGGGGTGACAGGAGGCCCGACGCCCGGCTCTCCTGCTGCGGATTGGGAGATCGGTGGTCATTACCCTCTCCCGCTCCGCAGCTTCCTTCGCATTCACAGAAGGGCACCATCTCCCTCCACGACCTGTCACCCTTGATCATTGATTTGATCAATGCTGAAAGCGAGAGGTCAGTGAGTGGCAATGGTTGAAACGATATAAAATCATGATATTATGCGCTCCGATATTATTTCGGGGTACCTACAACACGATAATAGTTATTTGTTATATAAGAGTGAAAAGTTGCTTTTTAACCACATGCTCAATTTTGATGATCGAGCAAACTCAGGACTATAATTTTCGCTGCGCTCCTGATTCAAAAATAAGAATCCTGAGCGTTAACGTGGGAATCACAAGAGCACGAGGTGAATAATCTTTGCACTCGAGTGCAACACGTAACTTTTCATCCCACCTCAGCGAGGAAATTACTAAATGCAAAAAAAAAAGTAATAGGTACCTACACCAAGAAGGTTCCGTGTCTGAGTTTTTAACAAATTAAAAAAAGGTTGTATATGATAAATTCGGCACCATGGAGGTAGAAGCACAGAATAAATATTATGGTAGAAGCATAGATTTAGTATATGTACTAGATCTACAATCAGAGATCGAAGATGGAACCAAAAAAAATATGTGCACGTGTTGGTGAAAGTCTATGTCTGAGTTCAAAATAGTGTTGTCCTCGACCAACACTTTTACATTGTCGATAGAATTCATCATCCGTCCGTGATGTGTATGGTAGATAAATACATCTTAATGCAGATTAAGTCTTTCATGAATAACACAGTTTGGCAGATTTGACGTCATAAAGAGAATAAGGTTCTTATTCCAATTTTGAATACAGTTAATAAATAAACCTTTATTATTTATAGACCCCTAAATATTACGGTTTTATTTATAGGTGGGATCTTAGAGTTTCCCTTTTAAATTTAAACTTAAAAAGTTTGCTGCATATAGGTACCTAGTGGAGTTCTTATTTGAGTCCATCCCACTCTTCTTATAACCGATAACCATTTTTCTCGTAGCAAAGGATTACTTGGAAATCTGAAAGCACAAAAACATTTTATATCGGCCGTGCTACGCCCATATAATTTTTCACTCTGTTACTTTATCTATAGACAATTTGTTACCCCAAAGTTTATTATTTTTCAAGTGTAAACCACGCTTTATGGATAACATTAAATTTAAATGTAACCCAAAAATGCCGTTCTAGCGGGACTCGAACCCGCACCCTCGCCTGTCGTCGGCGATGCCTTAAACAATTTATCCATAGATCGAGCTATGACGCTGGAGACGAAATTTGTGGGCACTATCAACTCGGCTATAGCGCAAAGTTGATAGTGCTGTATCTACAGGTGTTTCATTGGAAACCTTCTGTTCAAAGTTCGAAAGTAAAGGCATCGCTGATCACAAGCGTGGGTGCAGGTTCGAGTCCCTGGAACGGAATTTTTGGGGTATATTTAAATTTAACTTGTTACCTATTATTTTATTAAGCAGAAATAAACAATATTTATTTTTTAATAATCAACAACGTAAATATTTACTCCAAAATATCTAATACACAAACTACAATAAAAACACCCGTGGTGCTTGAAAGTTATCTTTCAATAGTCAATACAAAAACACACACCTCAATGTCCACCTGGTTATTATAGATTTTAAAAAAAACGGTAAAATGTTAACAGAGCACACATATTTACTCCAGACAAAGTAAACCTCCATTCTACGATGGACAAAAATTTAATTTATAGGTAGGTATAGTGCGCGTCATGTAAAAAGAACGCTGGTGGTCAAGCTTCAACAGGCGTTCGAGCGTTCTTTTTACATGACGCGTACTATAATTGTACATTAATTGTAGTAAACTAGGTAGGCACTCATTCAATGCATAGGTATACATCTCTTAAATAAGTATAAAAGTAAGTAATCTCTTCGTTTCGTTTCGTATGAGGTAGTGCTGGCCTCTGGTGTCGGAGTTTGTCAAGCCGCCCGAGGGCCTCTGACATGGCTTATCGACTGCTATTAATCAATAACAGCCGGGACCGACAGCTTAACGTGCCCTCCGAAGCACAGAGCGATGGAAATCCGCACATAACTTAGAAAAAGTCATTGGTGGCGGAGCCTAGGATCGAACCCGGTATCGTTGGATTCTGAGTTGCACTATTGAACCGTTAGGCTACCATCGCAGTAATCTCTTAAAAAGAACGCTGGAACGCCTGAAGAAGCTTGACCGCCAGCGTTCTTTTTACATGATGCGCATTATACAACGATATAGACTGCAACAGGACTATCGATATTTCTGACGTCATCACTTGGTCAAGCCCTATCGTAATCAAACATTTTTATATTTTACATAAAATATTGTTTATTTCTAGGTGCAGCAACGAAATATTATTAAAAAATATGAGGGAAAGTCCTAATCTACGAATGAAACTGGTTTTTAGGCCATTTACTAAAGCAGAATTGATAAAATAAGCAATGCAATCGAACTACCAATAATCTCTTATTTACCTGTGAAACGTGTATTTTTCCGGATAATTACGTCTTTTATCTTCACAGTCACAAACTGAACACGACACCATTGTCATACAAAGTAATATTTGTTATTTAATAGTAAGATTACTAAAATAATTACAAAATTAGTTAAACTGCACAAGAGACCGTCCGGTATGCGCATGTACTCAAGCAAAATATGTCACATTCAATACATTGTTGCTGTCACTGTTACTCTTGCACGGGGTACATTTAAAAATGACTTCTCTCTCCCACGCTTCGTTTGTCTATTTAGCGTAGCGAAAAAATTCTACGTCTATGGGTAGAAGTAAATAGGTTAAATGATGTTTTTAATTCACAAACTTAGTACACGATGTTCTAAGTTCAATTTTACTTTATCCTCTGTCGGATAAAAACGGCTTTTGCACTCAGATATCGAAGATTAAAAATACTCTTTCCGAGATGGGGAGATTCGGGATGAAAAAAGCACTTGTTTAACTCTGACAGTACAGTTCAAATTCCCTCAACAGTGGCTTGTGTCTCTGGCTGGGGCTACAGAGCCTCTGACCAGCGCCGATGGGCAGTGCTCCACCCGGCTTGCGGAGGCCGACAACAGTCGCCTATCGCCATTGCAGCGCGGCAGGCGATCCCGATATCTATTCCCGCTATGGAGCTCATTGGGTACCAGAACCCTTTGCCTGGACCGCTGACGGTCACTAACAATGGACATTCAGGTAAGGATTACTTATCGGCTGCTAAAAGGATTATTGAACTTGCAACGAATAATTTAATTCAAAAAGGTAACAAGTATTTTCGTAGACTAGCAACAGTCTATTGCTATTGACGACATCTGTAGCGCGGCGGGTGAAGGTTCGCCGGCGACGCAGGAGGTTGCGGGTTCGATTCCCGCCTCGGGACAAATATTTGTACGATCTCCACATATTTGTTTAGGATGTTAAGGGTATTTTCTATGCATAATAAAAAATATCTTTCTATGTAATGTACTGTAGTATATCAGTTATCTACAGTACCCATAACACAAGCTCTGCTTAGCTTGGGGCTAGATAATGTTGTGTGAGCTGTTCAGCATTATTTATTAATTTATTGCTGTTGCTAGCTAAACCCATCTAGATACCGGCACAGAACGGCTAGCTTTGGATCTGATTGGCTCTATAAAAACCCTCTGACCACTATATATTAATGAGCAATGAAATATATATATACCAAAATTTATGCTTCCATTTACTTACTTGACTAAGCTCGTGTGTACCTACATCACGATAATGAGCTGAAAATTTGCACACATATACCTAGGTGGTTTTACGGCGAAGACGAGGGCCTAGTCTGCAAATTTGACAAGCAACTTACACGGCCGTGTGGTGTACACTACACGGGTTTTAGTATGGAGAAATCGAAGAGCGCCTCTAGCGGGCACCTTGAGAACCTTAATTTCCATACAAAAATCCGTGTAGTGTACACCTCACGCCCGTGTAAGTTGCTTGTCAAATTTGCAGACTAGCCCCTCAGGTCTGATGGTAAAGACAGAAGGATAACAACGGAACTCCTTGACAGATAATCGTAGACCAGTGTTTGGGCTCATTTTGATCAGCTTGCGGGAACAATTACAGCATCATCAATAACTTTATCATCCGTAGGAATAATTTCATAAAATCCTGTATTGAAAAATGTATTTTACAAAAAAAAAAAAACGACTTGTAGATAAATAAATCTGCTGGTAGGTTTGATGGTATCGTCAGAAAGAAGCAATTCAGCTTCTCCCTGCCACCAAAACTTCCAATGCGTCATTTTAAAGTTAGCCAGAGAGGAATACAATTACAGGAACAAGAGAATAATCTATCAGTGGTTAAATATACTGCATAAACAAGTAAGATTGATCATCAAGCGTTCAAGTGCGAGTCAGACCCAATATCGAAAATACAGCCATCTTCAAGTAGATCGCATGATTACCTTGTCCCAATTATCTTAAAGAACTGATGCGTGGAAGACTGGTGGAAGACATCAAATTCGAAACACAAATACTTCTATCTTGTACTGACTTTACTTCTACATTTCTTCCAGTGGCCCTTACCATCCCAAAATACAGTTCCGAAGAGGAAAAGAAAGGGTTCCGTCTGCCGTACATCTTCGGCGGTCCCCTCGACAACGAGTACGAGATTGAAGGGCTCCATTTCCACTGGGGAGACAAGAACAACCGCGGCTCCGAACACACCCTGAACGACATGCGGCTGCCGCTGGAGATGCACATCATCCACAGGAACAAGAAGTACAGGAGTCTGGCCGAGGCTCTCCAGCACCCTGATGGTCTTTGCGTCTTGGCTTTCTTCTATCAGGTAAGACGATCCTTCAAACAGCACCCCGCGTTTTGATTTAATGAGCTCAAAGGTAGCAAAAGATTAGTTACCTTATAACTTATAGAAAATTCGGAAATTAAAGACATTGGCTAAGTTATTTCGGAAATTGATTTCGAAATGCTCTCTGACATTCCCTATGAAGGTACTCTATCTATTGGAGACAGAAGTGTATGGAAGTTTATGCTAACCGTGTAACTTACTACTTGTTGCTGAAAATACCGAAATCGCTTTATATGTGCCTATAATATTTAAGGAGTTCCCTCAATACCTCATGGATCCCACCATCAGAACCAGATTTTGATGAAAAGACAAATTCGATCGAAAGAGACAAAACACGGTGTAACTATTCCAATGATGTTCCGCGTTTATTATTAGCACGGCTACTTTATAACTGTATAAATAGCACGTAGCAAATACTACGTTGTTAAAGGAAAAACGTAACAAATGCTACGTTGTTAAAGGAACAACGTATCAAATGCTACGTTGTTAAAGGAACAACGTATCAAATGTTACGTTGTTAAAGGAACAACGTATCAAATGTTACGTTGTTAAAGGAACAACGTAGCAAATGTTACGTTGTTAAAGGAACAACGTATCAAATGTTACGTTGTTAAAGGAACAACGTAGCAAATGCAACGTTGTTAATGGAACAACGTAGCAAATGCTACGCTGCTATAAAGGAACAACACCTATCATCGTAAAATACTCAATTCTCTTCCCCAGGTCGTGGAATTCGATGCCAAACTCCTCGCTCCCATCGCCAAGAACCTATCAAGCGTGGAGAACTTCAACACCAGCATGCAGCTCCCTCACACGTTCTCCCTCACCTCCATCCTCTCCGGTCTCGACTCCGAGCGTTTCTACACGTACAAGGGCTCTCTCACCACCCCCCCTTGCGCTGAAGCCGTCACATGGGTCGTGTTCTCAGACTATCTGCCCATCTCTGTGTTCCAGGTAATTTACAAAGAACACTGAACACCTAGTTCACCCTTTGTTAGTGACGACTTCTGTGGCGCGGCGGGCGAAGGTTGGCCTGCGACGCAGGAGGTTGCGTGTTCGATTCCCGCCTCGGAAAAAATATTTGTGCGATCGCAGATATTTGTTCAGGGTGTTCTGGGTATTTTCTATGCATAATAAAAAATATCTATCTATGTTATATATTGTATTAAGTATATCCGTTATTTAGTACCCATAACACAAGCTTGGGGCTAGATAATGTTGTGTGAACTGTGTCCAGCATTATTTATTTATATTTATATCATGCAACCTCAACGTAAAGTAAAGCTTGGGGTAAAGTTTTATGAAACTCCCAAGAGAGGTAAAGTGATTTGAATTTGGAACGTCAAATTCGTGTGGAAACTCGAGGAAAACTCATTGTAGAAGTTTGTTCGAAAATCGAACTGACCACCAAATCAGAACTCAATTTCAAAGAGTGTGAAAAAAAAGTGTTTGTGCCTATTTCTGCCGCAAAGCAGTAGTGCTCGCATTGCTGAGTTTCAGTTTGAAGGGTAAGGGTGCCGGTGAAATTACAGGCACATGAGACTTTTCATCTTTATGTCTCAGGGTGGCGGGCGCAGTGCAATGCCACATAGGGTGCGTTCTAGGTGGACGTGACCTGTGAGATAATGCACTGTTCATAGGCAGTGGGTACCGCTAACATCAGATGGGCCATCAACCGTCATCAAAGCAGTATAAAAAAAAAACTATCTAGTGTCTACCAAATATGGTTTTAAGAAACGTACGTATTAAATTATCTGCAAAAAAACTTACCATTTTTATTTCACAGATGGACAATTTCCGCGGTCTCCTCTCCAACCTGAACCTGCCTCTCGTTGACAACTTCAGACAGCTGCAGCCTCTGTTCGGTCGCCGCGTGTTCGTGCGCATCACATCCAAGAACCCCAAGTTCAAGAAGACTAAGCTCCACTACTCCAAATGGGACTGGGTCGGACACAAGAAGGCTGAGAATGACGTTGTTGAATTCGACGAATAATTTTACCACAAAAAAAATATCGTAGAAAGATTTTGAACCTACAGCAGTCAGCTATATGTATCTTATTAATAAGATCACATCCTACGGGTAACTAATTTTAATTCGCAAAAAAACCGGGTATCTTATAAGTTTGTGTGCAATTTGTTATTTGTATAATAGTGTATCTAAATAAATAAATTAAAAAATTATGTATTTAGTGATTTTATTGGTTGAGTAAATACATTTGATATTTCAGCATAGATAATAAACTAAATAATATTTAAGGTATTATTTGGTGGTTTATGAGTAGTTATCCGATCCAAACATAGACTGAAAGAAAAATAATAAGTTATATTGATTAAAAAGCAAATAAAATACATACAAATTAAATAGGTCGTTCTACATACATACAACACAATTAAATAGTTATATAAAAACGTCCTACCTTGTTTTGTTAGGGTTCACTCACAGCAAGAAACTCCAAATATAGGTACACAAATAAATAAATTAGTAGGAAAAAGGCACACAAACTTCATATTCAGCTGGCGAAATCCATTCAATTATATCCTAAGTCTTAAGCGCGCGCATATTATGTAAAAATAAAAATTCAATTAGACTCGTATAAAAGAAAATCATGGCACCACTAAAAGCGCCCACACATCTTACAATACCTACATAAATAAATATTGATAACTTGTATTATACAACTTGTTGTATTATGAGGGTAATAAAAGCAAAAACGACACTGTCCATTTCTGCTCTAACTGAACTATGAATCTTTATTCTACAAAATACACAAGAAAATTGTACAAAGCACCAGCGCCCTCTTTGATGGCCATTGCTCATTTCAAAGCAATGTTGGCACTGCCCACACAAAACCGACACTCCACAAAAGTCAAAAGAAAAAGTGCCACTGTTCAGGAATTAAAGCCGCGTTGACACGATCAGAGCCAGCTCGGACCGAGTGAACTCGGATACCTACTCGGACGCAACTCGGATTGTAGCAACCTCTAATCCGAGCCCACTCGGACGACGGCGTCCGATCTAAGTAGACTCGGACCGTGTTCTACTCATCCGAGCTAGCTCGTATACGAGTTGGAAAACAAAATGGCGGCTAATAACAACAACCAACAGTCTCGTGCGAAAAAAAAGTGGTCTGAGCGTGAAACAAGTAGATTTTTTGAAGTGTACGAATCAGAAGAGGTTCTCTGGAACGTACGGTTGAAGGACTACAAAAATAAAGATGCCAGGAACGCGGCCGTGCAGCATCTAATACGAAGTATTGGTTTGAATATCTGTCTGTGACAATTCCGATGCCACTTCGCACTAAATCCATAATTTTTCGATAAAATAATTGGAATAATGACGAAAATGATCCGAGTGAACAATGATAATATCAACAGCTATCCTAGTACACTCTTATGAAGCTACTCCTACGAGTCCACTCGGTCCGAGCTTGGTCCGAGCTGGCTCTGATCGTGTCAACGCGGCTTAAGGTGCAAATCTGCCACTGCGGCAAAGTTAGTACTGGACAGCAGTGTTATAATTTTTTAAATTGGTGCTGATTATCGCGTATCAGTATATTTTAAATGTTATTTTTTTATGTTATAATATTATTTTTACCTATAGAGAACTTCTTCACTACAATGATACCTATAAAAACAAGGAAGTTTTTCCGTTTTTTTGACTAAAACCATTTTCTGAACCGTTACGTTTCTGGCTTTATACCCCTCTAATGTTAGTGTACCTAATTAATAGTATTTGGAGGAATATACTAATTAAATACTCGTATTATCAGCCATTTGGATCATAAATTTATCAAATAGTACCAATTAGGAGCTGAATATATGTGGCGTTGGTTCCGCCAACTGTTTGTTGAGCCGATATCGCCTCTAAGGGGCAATTATAAGGAATATTATGGTGTGGACGCTTAAACTGATTGTTCCTTTTGCAACATGCTTGTTACATCAAAATAAAACTCCCCAATATTTTAATATTTTACATTCTATAATACAACAAAATCTATACAAGATTAATACTGGATATAATAATTTATTTCTCATCAATGTAACAGTTATAATAATTCTGTAATTTGGAATGTATGAATCAAACTGCAGCAGTTAGAATTGCACACTGAAAACGTATGGTATGGTCGAGTTAGTTTAGGTTGGCATATTTACAAGTGCCTTGTAACAACAGTACCATGCATTATTTAGTTTAGTTGCGTACCAAGTCCTCGGGGTTGAACATTCCCTGAAAAAAAAAAGTATATGTTAGTAAGTGACGACCTCTGTGGCGCGCCGGGTGAAGGATGGCCTGCGACGCAGGAGGTTGCGGGTTCGATTCCCGTCTCGGAACAAATATTAGTGCGATCGCAGATATTTATTCAGGGTTTTCTGGGTATTTTCTATGCATAATAAAAAATATCTTTCTATGTTATATATTGTATTAAGTATATCAGTTATTTAGTACCCATAACACAAGCTCTGCTTAGCTTGGGGCTAGATAATGTTGTGTGCACTGTATCCAGCATTATTTATTATTATTTATTTGTAAATACCAACCGTATTCAGTCGGAGTTGGCAATGCCATTATAACTGATACAAGATACTTAAGCATCTATGAGAGCAAATGTATCAGATTCAAAATGTTATCCAGCTCAATGTGGGTCTGTTTCAGAGCATGTTGTCTGCGCAAACATCACATGCAGCCATCATGCTCTACCAGTCCATATTATGGGCTGGTTCAATAAATTTGAAGACTTGGGAGAGTACAATGGAACTAACATAGTCGACAATCTACAATAGCTCCAAAAACAATTTAATATTTTAAAAAAAAAACAATACAACCACTACAGTATACCAGATTTATCACAGACACTATATACCATGAACAATAATATAGGGCTCAGAGGACACTCGCTGAAGCTGCAACGCGCGCCAAGTACCAGCAATCCGAGGATGCACATATTGCCCAATCGCATCATGTGCACTTGGAACCAGTTACCAGACTCTGGGATCAGTGCCCCTCAGTGAATTCTTTTGACTTGACAAACATTTAATGTGTACTGATAAGGACTAAGACATACATGTATCAGCTCCTAGAGCTCCCTGTGTATTATAAATAAATAAATAATGAATAAACCTCATTTACCTTAGCACGACGTAAGATAGAGTCCTTGCTAGCATCATACGGATGGTCCTTGGATGGGATCTCGAGCACCGCTGGGACGGGAGCAACGTGGCTGTCGATCACATGTCGGATCAGCTCAGCCACGTTCTGGTTGATCAGGATGATGTCGATGTCGTCGCGCTTGATGAACCGCTTGAAGCAGTCTTCGATCTCGCTGACAGCAGTATCTGTAATGGGAAGGACAAAGGTGAGAATTCAGAACAAAGAGGTTCTTGTTTTTTATATATAGAACTGATTCGTTTATATGATGATATAGTACACTGGATATTTGATGCAGTAGTTTGTTCTAAATGCGAAGTTATATTGATTTAATACATAATTTGGGGGATACCTACTTTTGTCAACAACCATGAAGTTTGGGTGTCTATTCTTGTTGATTTCGCCGATGCCGCCTAGGAGGAATCCAACGCATGTGTCCTGAAATCAATAACAAAGTATTTCATCGCAAATGATGGCCTGAAACTGAACAATGGGGATAAAATACGAGATGAACGAGACTACGCAAAGTTGACCGATTATAGCCTATCTAAGGAGATTTTTTGCAAACATCTTACCTCGTCACCGATGACGCTGATCAGCTTGCCTTTCATAGCTGCGTGTAATGCCATTTTTACTGTGTTTTTGGAGTCTTTTTTGATATATTTGAGAAAAACTTGCAGTCCCAAGTGCCCGTCACCTGACTTATATATTTTAATTCAGTCTGGTTGGTAGCCTTGTCAAAACACAAGTAATCCATAGACAATATGGTTTTGGATGAAATTCTCGGTTATCATCAAGTTATCATAAACCACAGATTTCATGCATGCGTTTCTTTCTCAGACTAAAAGAATTCTAGTTTCTTTGCAGCGTGGCGGCGCGGCGGCGCCATGGCGTGGAATGCTATTGAAAGAAAAGCATGCAGCAATTGCAGCATGCATGTTCGTCCTTATACTGTGTGTAGCAATACATGGATGGATAATAAATCTATGAGCACGCACCGTGGATGTGCCACGCACGCACTCATTCTCATTGGCACAGATTCACTAGATTGGCAAGCACCTTCTTCTACAAACGTATGTTATGTCAATGTCTACGTCTACTGTGTCAGTGTCAGTGAAATGAAAGAAAGTCAGTCAAGTCAAACAAAACGCAAACACGCACGCACGCCAAAACGCAAACACTGAGATAAATAACAAAATAAGTACATATTATGGTTTTAGATACAATTCAATAGAAATCTTTGACATAAATTATCTTAGAATAAGTAGAAATCCATTGAACAAAATGCTGAACATTCAAAACTATGGTAGCAGTTCCGAGGACGATGGAGACAACGATTCGGAGACAACCAAACAGCACAGCAATGAGAAAATGTTGACGCATCTCAAGCCTGTTGATCCCAATTTATCCATAGCGAAGACCATGCAAATAGTCGCTGCTCCAGTCGTAATGCCCACAGTAAGTTGTCCATGTAACATACGAAATAATTAATTCAACCTATTTGGAGGTAACCAAGTGTTTATTTTGGTCCTGGCCCACTAAACATGAGGAAATTTCAAAATCGAAAAAGTTAAGTAATGTTTTTATTTTCAGAATGAAGATGACTCAAGGGTACTCATATCAAGAAATCAGGAAATCATGCACAATCCAAAGTACGAGGAACTATTTGCACCCACACTTGGTCCAGAGAACCCGTTCAAAACTGAGCAGATGAAGGCAGAAAGAAATATACTCTCTGGTTTTGTAGAGAAGGCACATATCAGTGAATTTCAGTTTGAAAACCAGAGACGAACATTCACTAGTTACGGTTATGCTTTGGACCCCTCAAATGATGAAGCTAAGCCTAGTGATAGTGTTGTGTGTAAGTGTAAATACTGTTTAATGTTTCCAAGAAGTATGTGCATTACTTTGCTTTGTTTTGTTAAATTATAACCTAACTGTGCATAGCCTATCAGGTTGCTTATTTAGTCATGTTTTATGCAGGCACTTCAAAGACAAAAGTGTAAAACATTTAAATACCTAATAATTCATTGGAACTCAAGGTTTTGAATAATCTTATACAGGTGTAGCGCTTAACTGAGTCAGTCCCAGGTATGGGAGCGGTATGGGAGGGGTGTTTTAAATACATCAAAATGAAGCATGGCTTCATGTCATCTGATAATTTGAGAGATGAAAACACCACTCTCGCACTGCTCCTGTACCTCAGGGACTGACTCAGTTAAGCGCTAGACCTGTAACTAGGTGAATTTACACTTTCACAGTAAAACAATTTCTGCATAACTTTTTTATAATTAAGATCTATAAATTGGAAAAATTGATAAATTGAGATCTTGTTACTTTTACATTAGTTTCCCCCTGGTTTTATGCACTATTTTGCAATATTACCCAAAACACTCAAAAATCTCTATGATTCCATGATATACTGCTCCACGTATGCTCTTCTGAGACACAATACCTCGACGACCTCTGTGGTGCGGCGGGCGAACGATCGCTTGCGATGCAGGAGGTTGCGGGTTCGATTCCCGCCTCGGAACAAATATTTGTGCGATCTGCAGATATTTGTTCCGGGTGTTCTGGCTATTTTCTATATATAATAAAAATATCTATCTACGTATTATATTGTATTAAGTATATCAGTTATCTAGTACCCATAACACAAGCTCTGGCTTAGCTTGGGGCTAGATAATGTTGTGTGAACTGTCCAGCATTATTTATTTATATTTATTTATTTATTTAATAGTCATGTGGCAAAAACCATCATCACACCAATGAGAATCGAGACAGCCCTTTTATGTGCTCACTAAAAACTAAACTCACAAAAAATCTAACCAAGCACAAAATATTACAAAAAAATATGTTCAATCTCTAACAATAAAATAAAATAAATAATTCTGGACAGTTCACACAGCATTACCTAGCCCCAAGCTAAGCAGAGCTTGTGTTATGGGTACTAGATAGCTGATATACTTAATACAATACATTACATAGATAGATATTTTGATTATACATAGAAAATATCCAGGACACCCTGAACAAATATCTGCAGATTGTACAAATATTTGTTCCGAGGCGGGAATCGAACCCGCAACCTCCTGCGTCGTAGGCGAACCTCCGGCCGCCGCGCCACAGAATTGGTTACCAGACAAACAAAATTTACATATTTTAAAAGAATGATCTGAGAAAGTATTGCCGTAATTCTGTAATGGTTGCATTAAAGTGGGAACTGGATAGTGACGTAATCTGGTGTTAGTCTAAGAGTAGCAGACCTTGTTTTTAACCAACTTCAAAAAAAAGGAGGAGGTTCTCAATTCGAGTGTTTTTAGGGTTCCGTAACCAAAAATTACGGAACCCTTATAGATTCGTCATGTCTGTCTGTCTGTCCGTGTATGTCACAGCCACTTTTTTCCGAAACTATAAGAGCTAGGCTGTTGAAACTTGGTAAGTAGATGTATTCTGTGAAACGCATTAAGAATTTCACAAAAAAATAGAAAAAAACAGTAAATTTTTGGGGTTCCCCATACTTAGAACCGAAACAAAAAAAAAATAAACATCAAACCCATACGTATGGGGTATCTATGGATAGGTCTTCAAAAATTATATTAAGGTTTCTAATGTAATTTTTTTCTAAACTGAATAGTTTGCGCGAGAGACACTTCCAAAGTGGTAAAATGTGTCCCCCCCCCCCCCCGTAACTTCTAAAATAAAAGAATGATAAAACTAAAAAAATATATGATGTAAACTTCCACTGAAAATTGGTTTGAACGAGATCTAGTAAGTAGTTTTTTTTAATACACTATTATTAAAACATCCATCAAAGTTACAACAAACTACAAGATCTTTTATATTATGTTACTTGCTGCTACGGAACCCTTCATGGGCGAGTCCGACTCGCACTAGGCCGCTTTTTTTTCTTATTGTTTTGTATGTTTGTTACGTCATATCTCCATCATATCTCCGTCATATGGCCATGGGAACTCCTCAATGTTAAGTATTTCACAGGTGCCGATAAGGGTGACTCTCCGATATCCGATTAAGCTGAAATATGGCATACCTGTCAAGTTTCCATGACAATACAATATTGTGGTGACAGCGAGCTGATCTGATGATGGAGACGGAAGGTGGACAGCAGAACTCCTCTATGGATAATAGTAGACTGGCCATGTTTAGGCTTATTTTCATCAGCACATGGTTCCGATCACTAATGTTAAAAAATCTTGTTTTGGGGGTAAATTCCTAAATTGGAAGTCGGTTTTTTTCGTCTAGAATTATCTTGAATCATGTATCATCCCTACTTTATCTGGAAAAGAGATGTGTACTTGTTTTTTATCAAATCCAACTTTCTCTACTATCCTGTTTTAAATTCAATTAGTAACTTAATTCAATATTGGTGCAGTCATGGGCGGTCCTCACGATGAAGAGCTTCTAAATAATCCCAAATCATCAGGAAAAGGACAAAAACATTGGTAATTAGCCGTAAATTCATTATAAAATGATACCCAACGCCGATAGTTTAAATTCTACATATTTGTTTTTCAGTATCTGCGATGATAGCACCCCCAGTAGAGGCAGAAGGCAAGTCGGTGTTTGAGACCATAAAGAAGAGGCCGTTGGACAAGAAAAAGAGGAATAAGAACGACAACCCTGAAGATGTCACAGGGTTTCTGGGGCCTTGGGGTGGATTCGAGGGGGAAAGAAGGTTTGCATTCTATTTAATGTAGTATTTTAATAATTAGGAACACAAAAAAAAACTGGCAGATACAATTAACTATAAAAGTTCTTTAGCCACAAAATAAATGACAAAGTTTGGATGCTTGTATGTTTCTTACTAAATCACGCTGAAACGGCTAAACCGATTTCGTCGAAATTTGGTATACCGATAGATTATGACCTGGATTGAGTTATAGGTTACTTTTACCCTGGTAAAACAGGGGCGAAGCCGCGTGCGAGCACTAGAATATACATAAGTGCGGCTTACACTTAAAAAGTAATTAGCTCGTAACATGTTATTGATTTCAGGGTCATGAAACCAGAAGGTGACGAGGCAAAGGAACTAGAAGAAATCTTAGCAAAGAGACAGAAGAAAGGCAAGGTGGACGATGACAAGCCTTTGGAGGAGAAGTCTGTGTTCCACAGTAAGTGCCTCTTTAGTTGTCAATTATAGGGGCATTTTTGTACCCGAGCCACAGAATAAACAATAGAACAAGTACAGAAGGCTCACTTCACGAACAAATTTATATAATTAGCGACTCTTGCTGGGACGCAACAAAGTGCAATTCAGCTCGCATTAGCGCTCAGTGCCTAACGCGATAATCACCTAAACGTTCCCGCTCTCTTCTAACGCGTAACTCTGTCGCTGTCTGGCGCGGGGTGACGCGGCTCGTTAGGGTTGACGACTAGTCGCTTACTATTACTGTAGTATTATTTTATCTGTGCTATAACATAATTATCTAATCATAGGCGCCACGCCTGCCCGAGCTGTCATAAAGCTTAATTTTCCAAATCACCCTTTTCCCCCCTTTCTAGACTTTACGAGTATATTGTAGGTATTTTACAATACACTAGTAACATAGAATGATTAAAATAAGATCGGGCAAAATAAGCATAATCCGAGCAAACCAAGCAATCAGACTCAACTCAGGCCAGGCTTGGTAGTGAGGGGTCTCGAGGAACAGACACACTATACTGGTTTGTAGTGAGCGGTATCCAGGAAAGAACACAATACCTAAGATTAGTAACAAGGCAATGATCATGTCTTCATCCGCACACCATAGAGCCAGGGTGGTGGTCCTGCACTGTGCGGTTTCAGAGGAACTTCCTCCCACGAACACTCTGGTTGTGGAATGATCTCTCGCTGAGGTTTTCCCAGGTGACTACAGTATGGGGTTCTTCAAAAGGGGTGTTTGGAATTTTTTAAAGGGTCGGCAACGCGCGTGTGATGCCTCTGGTATTGCAGGCGTCCATAGGCTACGGTAACCGCTTACCAACCGGTGGGTAGTATGATTGTTTGTGACATTGGTAGCATAAAAAAAAAATTGGCTTTGTAAGTAAGCTATGGTACTGCAACTGTGATATACCTGATTTTCCAATATTTCAGCATGGTTTGTTTTAACTAATTGTATGTACTTGCAGTTGACAAAGCGACTGACTACCAAGGTCGGTCGTGGATGGAGGCGCCGCGCAGCGAGACGCAGCTACGCAGCGACACGCCGCCCGACCGCTGTTTCCTGCCCAAGGTACAACTCCCACATTTAACCAGGCCTGGCGCACTCCGCGTATAGGTATAGGAATGTACCTACGCCGCGCCGCCCCGCACGCGGGGTTTATACAGTAAGGTGTGTCGCGCGCGGTCGACCTGACGCGAGCCTTAGGCCCTTCTCCCATTACGATACGCACAGGCGATTCAAGTATCCTGCAAGTCTCGGAGACTAGTCGCCGCCAAGTATCTCACATACATTTGAATGCGGGCTATCCCGCATTCAAATGTATGTGTATGTGTGATACTTGGCGGCGACTAGTCTCCGAGACTTGCAGGATACTTGAATCGCCTGTGCGTATCGTAATGGGAGAAGGGCTTTACGCTAACAAAAAAGTAATTCTTATACTTACATATCGCAAATTCTATCGTAAATTCTATCTACTTGTACAATTATTTATTCTGTGATTTAATATTCATTTTGTATACAATATTTATTAACAGAAATAATATTAACTATATAAAAGTACAAAAAAATCATAAAATAAACAATTTAATCGTTGAGCTATATACGCAAACGTAAAGATCAACGTATAAACAATCTAAAGATAGCTCAACTGATCTAGATCTCTACCAGACAGAAGAGTCCGTAAGAATATTTTTTTGTTTACTACTTGGATTGACGAATCAAGCAGGTGGCCTACCTGATGTTAAGCGGTACCCTTTGCCTATGAACAGTGCATTATCACATAGGTCACGGCCACCTAGGACGCGCCTTATGTGGCATTGCACTGCCGCCACCCTGAGATATAAAGATGAAAAGTCTCTTGTGCCTGTAATTTCACCGGCACCCATACCCTTCAAACCGGAACACAGCAATGCGAGCACTACTGCTTTGCGACAGAAATAGGTATGGTGGCAGTACTTCCCCGGACGAACTCTTTCACAAGAAAGCTCTACTACTACTGAATGTGTGGAGATTTGCTCAAAAGTCAAAGTATATTTATTGCTGAATTAGGTGTTTAAAAGATATTAATTACAGTTATATTGTTAATTAATTATATTGTTGGATTCAATGTAATCTACCCTTTAAGGTAAGGGCGTACAATGTTTCTTATTTTGACGACCTCTGTGGCGCGGCGGGCGAACGTTTGCCTGCGACGCCGAAGGTTGCGGGTTCGGTTCCCGCCTCGGAACAAATATTTGTGCGATCCGCAGATATTTGTTCAGGGTGTTCTGGGTATTTTCTATACATAATAAAAAATATCTGTGTAATATATTGTATTAGCGACTCGCCCCGGCTTCGCACGGGTAGCCCCCGGTGAAAAACAGCCCCCCCCCCCCCCCGATATTTTATTACTTATTCTGCTATTCGGAGCGGAGAAGAATCCACCAAAAAAGAGATAACTAACATCGGTCCAGCCGATCTTGAGTTACTGTTATAAGTGGTGTAACTAACACAACTTTATTTTATATATATAGATTAAGTATATCATTTGCCTAGTACCCATAACACAAGCTCTGCTTAGCTTGGGGCTGGATAATAATGTGTGAACTGTCCAGCAATATTTATTTATTTTATTTAATATGAAAACAAACGCTTGTGATTGCAGTCTCACATTCACACGTGGCGCGGGCACACGAAGGGCGTGGCGGCCGCGCGCTGGTTCCCGCAGACCGCACACCTGCTGCTATCAGCCGGCATGGACTGCAGGGTCAAGGTACTACCCCCCATTTTATTACAAGCTTTTATTTAACTTGCAATGTATGTATGTTTGTTGAGAATGTTGAGATGAAGCCGTGGTGTGTCAGGCCCAAGAGTAACCGGCCGGCGAACCTTCGCCCGCCGCGCCACAGAGGTTGTTTGTTTATTGCATTCTACCAGAGAGCTCTTTTTTTTTCCTCCATCTCCTCCCTTGGATGTCGTAGGAGCCGACTAAGGGATTACCCGGCCTTGTTTGTAAGATTCGTTGGTATAAGATTTGTCCTGGTTGCTAGCTTATTTAGGGAATGTGTTGTTACTGGAAGAAAGCGTTAGCAGAGTCAGTCGTGGGAAGAAATGGCGGCGATGAGCTCACCACTTGTCATGTCTATTTCCCACGATGGTGCAACCCACAGTGAAAAGAGGCCCATTTGAGGCTCTGCCTACCCTTTCGGGGAAAAAGGCGTGTGTCTATGTATGTTTTGTATGTATGTATGTATGTTGAGATGGATGTGTGGAGTAACAAGAATGAATAAAATAAGGAATGACAAGAGGTAGTTTGAAAATTGCAACAGTGACAGGAAATCGTTTAGCTTAGCTTTTTGAATAACTTAGTATGGGCATGTTATGAGGAGGGATGAAATGCATGTAACTAAGAGAGTGATGAATATGAATGTTAGTGGATGGAAGGGAAGAGGAAGACCTGAGAAAAGATGGATGGATTGCGTGAGAGATGATATGAATGAGAAGGGAGTGAATGATGAGGTACCGGCTGACAGGGAAGAGTGGAAGAAAAAGACATACTGCGTCGACCCCAAATAAATTGGGAAAAGGGCAAGACAATGATGATGTATGTATGTTTGTCCGGGTGGAACCTTGCAACTGAATTTTAAAGCAGTTATCCTCAACCGATTGAGATGATATTTTGCATACCTGTCAAGTTCTGATGGCAATACAATATGATGGTGACAGCGAACTGATCTGATGAGGGAGACGGTGGACAACGGAACTCCTCGAGGGATAATAGTAGACTGGCTATGTTTAGGCTCATTTTGATTAGCACACCTTGCCTTCTTCGCGTAAATCGTTATTTAGATAGTTAATTAGTGTGCTATCCCACAAAACCCGGTGAAATTCATTAAGTTGAATGAATCTGTCAATATTTTCATAATTGAGACTCGATGACCACGCGTGTCTATTCATTTTGACGTCCAAATATAGCGTACCCGGGCGTGCGCGTCCCCTTTGACGCGCAACTAAAAACCGACTGACGGTGGCTCGCGCGGCACGCGTTCCCCAAGAGTGTACGCGTAACTGCAGTTATGGACATAGCGTTCCAGGATACGCGTAACAGACTACGCGTACATTGGAACGCGCAGTCCGTACGCGGCTTAAGACTGCGCCAACACCAGGCAGAAATCTTAATACAAAAAAACGCCACGCGCCGCTCGAAAAAGGGGTTTTCATTGAATATCTCGTGAAATATAGATAATTTTAAAAAACCCCGTGGGTGATCCCTCCGTTTTATTGTATTGATCTTATTTTTCCAGATTATTGGGTCAACCAACCAACAATCAACCCAATAATCTGTACCATATTGACAAACAATCGAATCTAGCCAAAAGTTAGAGGTAACTTTGTGTTTTTTTTTATTGAGAAAATGTTGTCCTATCGTGTTTCTGTCTGGGTGATCCCTCGGTATTATAATGTAGTATGCATGCATATTTTTAATTTGAATATTGTACTTGATTTAGTCAGTAAAAAATCTAATCTAAGGTTTTTTGTTTTTTATTATTTGTAATTTTGCGTTATACACCACCCCAGGGATGGTACCGAGCGTGCGTCTACTCGTACCAAACGCGGTGCTCGTCTAAAGGCAGCTGATGAAGAAAGTAAAGTAAAGTAAATATTTATTGCCAAGAAAAAAGTTTACAGAGTGACTTAAGTTAGGTACTTACAGGTACACAATGATATCCTTAGTCCTAAAGATTAATAGTAAGACCCAAACTAGGCGTGAATGCCTGTGTCTTGGGGCTCAGGAGTACGAGTTGACCACAAGTTTGGAACTATTACATTGGGTGTACATCTAATAAAATAAGTGCGTTGGCAAGTAATTTTGAAATTAAAGTAAGTAACGTTAAATATAAAAACCTTAAAGCTAAAAGCTAAAGACAATGACAAATGATATTGTAAATATATATATGTGTTGTGAATGAGGTGTGATTGTGAAGTCAAACAATTGTCCTTTGCGCTTCAGATATGGGAGGTGTACGGGGACCGGCGGTGCATCAGGACGTACTTCGGACACCGACAGGCCGTCCGGGACGTCAACTTCAACAACTCGGGCAAACAGTTTGTGTCTGCGGGTGAGTTACTTCAGATATGGGAGGTGTACGGGGACCGGCGGTGCATCAGGACGTACTTCGGACACCGACAGGCCGTCCGGGACGTCAACTTCAACAACTCGGGCAAACAGTTTGTGTCTGCGGGTGAGTTACTTCAGATATGGGAGGTGTACGGGGACCGGCGGTGCATCAGGACGTACTTCGGACACCGACAGGCCGTCCGGGACGTCAACTTCAACAACTCGGGCAAACAGTTTGTGTCTGCGGGTGAGTTACTTCAGATATGGGAGGTGTACGGGGACCGGCGGTGCATCAGGACGTACTTCGGACACCGACAGGCCGTCCGGGACGTCAACTTCAACAACTCGGGCAAACAGTTTGTGTCTGCGGGTGAGTTACTTCAGATATGGGAGGTGTACGGGGACCGGCGGTGCATCAGGACGTACTTCGGACACCGACAGGCCGTCCGGGACGTCAACTTCAACAACTCGGGCAAACAGTTTGTGTCTGCGGGTGAGTTACTTCAGATATGGGAGGTGTACGGGGACCGGCGGTGCATCAGGACGTACTTCGGACACCGACAGGCCGTCCGGGACGTCAACTTCAACAACTCGGGCAAACAGTTTGTGTCTGCGGGTGAGTTACTTCAGATATGGGAGGTGTACGGGGACCGGCGGTGCATCAGGACGTACTTCGGACACCGACAGGCCGTCCGGGACGTCAACTTCAACAACTCGGGCAAACAGTTTGTGTCTGCGGGTGAGTTACTTCAGATATGGGAGGTGTACGGGGACCGGCGGTGCATCAGGACGTACTTCGGACACCGACAGGCCGTCCGGGACGTCAACTTCAACAACTCGGGCAAACAGTTTGTGTCTGCGGGTGAGTTACTTCAGATATGGGAGGTGTACGGGGACCGGCGGTGCATCAGGACGTACTTCGGACACCGACAGGCCGTCCGGGACGTCAACTTCAACAACTCGGGCAAACAGTTTGTGTCTGCGGGTGAGTTACTTCAGATATGGGAGGTGTACGGGGACCGGCGGTGCATCAGGACGTACTTCGGACACCGACAGGCCGTCCGGGACGTCAACTTCAACAACTCGGGCAAACAGTTTGTGTCTGCGGGTGAGTTACTTCAGATATGGGAGGTGTACGGGGACCGGCGGTGCATCAGGACGTACTTCGGACACCGACAGGCCGTCCGGGACGTCAACTTCAACAACTCGGGCAAACAGTTTGTGTCTGCGGGTGAGTTACTTCAGATATGGAAGGTGTACGGGGACCGGCGGTGCATCAGGACGTACTTCGGACACCGAAAGGCCGTCCGGGACGTCAACTTGCAAACAATTTGTGTCTGCGGGTGAGTTACATCATTCATCTTTTGACGTCCACTGCTGGAGCCGTAGGCCGAGGGTTTACTATACAGAGTGTTTTTAGGGTTCCGTAGCCAAATGGCAAAAAACGGAACCCTTATGGATTCGTCATGTCTGTCTGTCTGTCTGTCCGTCCGTATGTCACAGCCAGTTTTTTCCGAAACTGTAAGAACTATGCTGTTGAAACTTGGTAAGTGGATGTATTCTGTGAATCGCATTAAGATTTTTACACAAAAAAAATAAAAAAACAATAAATTTTGGAGGTTCCCCATACTTAGAACTGACACTCAAACATTTTTTTTCATTAAACCCATGAGGTACGTGTACCTATGGGTATCTATGGATAGGTCTTCAAAAATGATATTGAGGTTTTTAATATAATTTTGACACATCAACGAAAAAAACAAGCAGGAACAATGTCGTAGTAGCCGTATTCGGCTAGGAAGTTTTTTTTACTATTTTATTTTTACTACTTGGAATGACGGAACATGTAGATGGCCCACCTGATGCTAAGTGATAACCTCTGCCTATGAACAGTGCATTACGTCATAGGTCATGTCCACCTAGGACGCACCCTATGTGGCATTGCACTGCGCCCGCCATCGTGAGACATAAAGATTAAAAGTCTCATATGCCTGTAATTCCACCTTCACTCTTCAAACCGGAACACAGCAATGCGAGCACTACTACTTTGCGGCAGAAATAGGTATGGAAGTAGTACTTCTCCGGACGAACTCTTTCACATAAAAGCTCTACTACTACTAAAACATCATCATTACAGTTTTACCCAAAATATAAGTCCGATCGACTGTTTTCGTTCGCGCAGAAAAGCGCAGACTGATATCCGACAGTAGCCGAACGTATAGTATAGCTCTGTCCCACTCTATAGCTCTGTCCCGCTCACATCAGCTGACATTAATAATACCAATAAATATAACTTGATATAAATAATCGTTTCGTTTCGTATGAGGTAGTGCTGGCCTCTGGGGTCAGAGTTTGTCAAGCCGCCCGAGGGCCTCTGCCATGGCTTATCGACTGCTATTAATCAATAACAGCCGGTACCGACAGCTTAACGTGCCCTCCGAAGCACAGAGCGATGGAAATCCACACATAACTTAGAAAAGTCATTGGTGCGGAGCCTAGGATCGAACCCCGTATCGTTGGATTCTGAGTTGCACTATTGAACCGTTAGGCTACCATCGCTTTTTTTATTATTTATATTATTATATAAATAATAATACACTTACCTACGAAAGGGGCCCGAGAACCTCGGTCTAACTCTCCATTGCTATGCCCTAAAAACAGGGTTCATGTGCGAGTCTACCTAAGTATATGTAAGAACTATTATGTTAACCATGTGAAAGCAATAAATATATTGAGTATTGAGTACATTTAAGAGGCCGCGATTTTGCTGCGAAATCGATTAACCAAAAACAGCACAAGATTTTAGCGCGCGATTGCTATTTATAGAGAGAAGGTTATAGAAATTGGTCTACGGTGCAGGTACATCGGGGCGACTTTTATTTTGGGTAAAACTGTAACTTTTTTTTTTCTTTTTCAGCATACGACCGGTACATCAAGCTGTGGGACACTGAGACGGGCGCGTGCTTGAACCGCTTCACGTCCCGCAAGGTGCCCTACTGCGCCAAGTTCCACCCGGACGAAGACAAACAGCATCTATTTGTGTGCGGCACCTCAGACAAGAAGATTATTTGCGTGAGTTCTACATTCTACCCATAACACAAGCTCTGCTTAGCTTGGGGCTAGATAATGTTGTGTGAACTGTCCAGTTTTTTTTTTTATTTTTTTTTATTTATTTTATTTATTTTATTTATTTTATTTATTTTATTTATTTTATTTATTTTATTTATTTTATTTATTTTATTTATTTTATTTATTTTATTTATTTTATTTATTTTATTTATTTTATTTATTTTATTTATTTTATTTATTTTATTTATTTTATTTATTTTATTTATTTTATTTATTTTATTTATTTTATTTATTTTATTTATTTTATTTATTTTATTTATTTTATTTATTTTATTTATTTTATTTATTTTATTTATTTTATTTATTTTATTTATTTTATTTATTTTATTTATTTTATTTATTTTATTTATTTTATTTATTTTATTTATTTTATTTATTTTATTTATTTTATTTATTTTATTTATTTTATTTATTTTATTTATTTTATTTATTTTATTTATTTTATTTATTTTATTTATTTTATTTATTTTATTTATTTTATTTATTTTATTTATTTTATTTATTTTATTTATTTTATTTATTTTATTTATTTTATTTATTTTATTTATTTTATTTATTTTATTTATTTTATTTATTTTATTTATTTTATTTATTTTATTTATTTTATTTATTTTATTTATTTTATTTATTTTATTTATTTTATTTATTTTATTTATTTTATTTATTTTATTTATTTTATTTATTTTATTTTTTATTTATTCTTCTTCGCGTTTATTTCTCGGTTATTTGGCCAGTATATGGATAACGAACCTTTGGCGCAATGGCGTTTTGTGCCAGCAAACTTTCCTAGCATACACAACAAAAAAAAAATATACATATATTTCCATACCCAATAAACAAAATATATTTGTTCCTCACTTCAATATTATTGATTCATGAAGGTCGATAGGCGGTCAGTCGACGCCCTCAACATTTGCCGTAATCTGTGCGGAACTGCCGTATCGACTGAGCCGAACCAGCCGTGCTTGCTGCGTGCGGAGGTACCCACAACTCCACTGTACGTGTCTCGGGTTCTACGCCGTGAAGCCCGAAGCGGTGGTGGAGTACCTCGAGCAGAAGACAGGGCTAACCATGACGGTCGAGCAGTTGGAGTCTCGCCATGATGTCAATTTTATTTCCTTTATGGTGAGGGTGCCGACTGACCGTCTATCGACCTTCATGAATGGAGAGTTCTGGCCGAAAGGTGTCAAGTTCAGCTGGGTTACCATGAGCTCTTCTAGCCATGCAGTTCAAAATCTGTTCAGTACAAAATATCGGTCCCGTGATATCCCCAACTATATGGCTTCTGCGATTTAAGTTATTAAACAATGGGGAATGTCAATGACTAACGGATATATTGGACTGAATAGTGTTTGGACTGAATAGCTATAAAAGCTCGTGGTAACCCACCAGGAGGTTCTTCGAACGCCTGACACAAGACAAGACAGTTGCGTCATACGTCGCCGTCTAAACGTGTGCACTAAAACAAGTGTATTATATATATATATATATATATATATATATATATATATATATATATATATATATATATATATATATATAATAAAATAAATAATAAATAAATAATGCTAGACAGTTCACACAACAATATCTAGCCCCAAGCTAAGCAGAGCTAGTGTCACTAGTGGTACTAGATAACTGATAAACTTCAATACATTACGTAGATATCTATTTTTTATTATACATAGAAAATACCCAGAACACCCTGAACAAATATCTGCAGATCGCACAAATATTTGTTCCGAGGCGGGAATCGAAGCCGCAACCTCCTGCGTCGCAGACGAACCTTCGCCCACCGCGCCACAGAGGTGTATGATCTTCAATTATCTGTAGGTCTGTGTGTTGTGGTTCTATGGTACCCGTAGGTTCCTGATACACACAACACAGGGAATCATAGTGTGCGAGTCTGCAAATTTGACAAGCAAACTACACGGGCGTGTTGTGTACACTACACGGATTTTAGTATGAAGAATCCGAAAAGCACCCCTAGCGGGCACCTTAAGAACCTCAAATTCCATACTAAAATCCGTGTAGTGTACACCTCACGCGCGTGTAAGTTGCTTGTTACATTTGCAGACTAGCCCATCTGGACTAGGTGTGTGACTCTTAAAACTTCCGTGAGTGATATTCACAATTGAAAAAACCGGTAATAACAACCGGTTCCGGTTTTACTCGGAACAAGTACCTACGTGAGTTATTACCGGCTTTTTCAATTATAGGTATGTGACTGTTGGGTGTCATCTGTGATGTGTTGTCTGCCCACCAGTGGGATACGCGGAGCGGCGAGATAGTGCAGGAGTACGACCGGCACCTGGGCGCCGTCAACACCATCACGTTCGTGGACGAGAACAGGAGATTCGTGACCACCTCCGACGACAAGAGCTTGAGGGTTTGGGAATGGTGAGTTCAACACAATTGCAGCCTTTGTACAGTGGTGGAATGAAAATGTTCGTCACCTTAGGGCCTATTTTTGATTGTTCAATGCAAAAAGCATAGGTACTGTTTTACCGACATAGTATTGCATTGGTACTGTTTTACCGACACAGGAACTTATTCTCGCGTATCGGAACTGCCAATGTGTCAATATTGCAATATTACGAAAATAACCTTCAGTTACCATGACAACGGATATTAGCAGCGATTGAATGACAGATAGTCTACGAATAAAAGGACAAAATTCCGGCTAACTCAATAAAAAACTGGCCAAGTGCGCATCGGACCTCGCGCATTCAGGTTTCCGTCGTAGAAACTATTATATGATTTGTGGTTCCGTAACAAATGTAGAAGTTATAAATTGCCTAAGTTTAGTTAATCCATAAGCAAAATTAAATATGTTTTTAATAGAAATATGAGAAAATTCTCAAAATGTTTCTATTTTCTGAAATATTATAATTTTTTGGTAAAATATTCATTATAAGTATGTTGAATATTTTAAAAAAAACTAGTTCCTGGGTTAAATGGAAATTAAATTGAACTTAGTAACAAAAATACAGTCTTATTCTACTTAATAAGCTCTAAAATTATACTCCACATGCTAGGGTACGACAGATTTATTTTTCCCTACCCACTTTAACTTATACGGGTGCCATATTTCAAAATAATTTTTGGTTATTATTATTTGGTTTGGGTCAGTAAGATACGAATATGAATACTACTATGGTTTAGCCGCTATAGACCCGTGTGATAGAAAGACGGACAGACGGATGAGCGCGGGCAATAGGGCTTCGTTTGGCCCCTTTGGGTATGGGACCCTAAAAAAGTCGTTCCAAACTTAAACAAGCAACTGATCAAAGGTGTTCGATTTTGATCTTTTTAATAAACATTTAAATTATGGTGTTCTTTACAGCAGTCTGCTACGTAGAATAGTTGGAAAAGGTAATATGTGCTTGTGACAAGCTAAGGGGATTCCTTTGAAAACTGACGAACGTTTTCATTCCGCCACTGTACACTATTATTAGGAATTATATGTCCAGCCCCATGTTATGTTTGGGATTTCCAGGTTGAGTGGAACTCACACGTTATTGTTTATATCATCATCATCATCATCAGCCTGTATCAGTCTACTCTGCTGGACATAAGCCTCTCCCAATGCTCGCCATTTAGCATCATCATCACCAGCCTGTATCAGTCTACTCTGCTGGACATAAGCCTCTCCCAATGCTCGCCATTTAGCATCATCATCATCAGCCTGTATCAGTCTACTCTGCTGGACATAAGCCTCTCCCAATGCTCGCCATTTAGCATCATCATCATCAGCCTGTATCAGTCTACTCTGCTGGACATAGGCCTCTCCCAATGCTCGCCATTTAGACCGATTTCCAGCTCTTCCCATCCACTTTCTACCAGCCGCCTCACGCAGATCGTCGCTCCACCTAGCCAGGGGGCGCCCCACACTACGTTTACCAAGACGTTGTCTCCACTCTAGAACACGTTACGTTTACGGTTGTCGGTTCTTCGGCATATAAGCCCAGCACATTGCCATTTCAGCTTGCTAATTATCTGAGCTACGTCGATGACCTTAGTTCTCTGTCGGATAACTTCGTTGCGGATTTTATCCCTCAGAGAAACTCCGATCACAGCTCGTTCCATAGCACGCATAGTATTGTTTATATGTTATATTGAACCGCACGCACTCACCTAAGTTTTTAGCGCTGTTTTAACACTATTCGTTTGTAAAAGGTATTTATTTTAATTATTATATTTTGCTGGCTGGGCTCAAAGCGCAGTAGGATGCAAGAGCGAGATATAACAAAATAACAAAGATGAAATAAAAACTGAAATTAAAACTGGTAGTAGTAGGTTGGTAGGAAGGCATCGATGTGTGATGTGTGGGGTCAAATAGGTCCCTGTCTCAGGAGAAGCTGTACCAGACCTAGGTTTAGTGCAGCGCTGGTTTTCAGACAGGGCCTAGCTGGGTGATGCCACGAACATCTGTAAACTACGGGTTGGGATAAGCAATAAATAAATACAAAAAAATACGACAATGCTCTCGTAATGCGAAAGGCGGCGGGCAGAAAGTGGATGTGAAGAGCCGAACACCGGGCTCAGTGGCGAATATTGGGAGAGGCCTATGGCCAGCACCACCCCAACACACAACCCAGCCACCAGTTAATGGAAAAAGAGAAGGGAATACCTGTTAGGATGCCTGGATGATCGGCGCTTGCACTGTCTTCTGGAATTCCACTCTGATGTGATGATGGGTTCATTCCCGTTGTCCACGTTGACGTGGACAAGTCAACGTGTACATCGCGAATGAACCTGATGAGGTTTGTTGGCGGAAGGCGCTGATTTGCACTTAACGTCCGTTAATGGTTTGCGCGGTGAAATGAAATGATTTTCCTTTAATTTGGTAGTTCTTCTGATTTAATAAGTGAGAAGCGTTGACTCGTGCGGCTGGTGGCGAAACGTCAGCCCACACGGGCTGATTATGAAATATGTACTGGATATAAATGTGTGCTGGTGTCATCAGGGACATCCCCGTGGACATGAAGTACATCGCGGACCCGTCCATGCACTCTCTGCCCGCGGTGACGGCGGCGCCCAACGGCAAGTGGCTCGCGTGCCAGTCCATGGACAACAAGGTCATCGTGTTCAGCGCGCTCAACCGCTTCAAGATGAACCGCAAGAAGACCTTCCAGGGCCACATGGTGGCCGGCTACGCGTGCTCCGTCGACTTCTCGCCCGATATGAGGTATGCACACAATACCATAATTAGCGCTGTGCAACCTGAATTGCACTTTATTCTGTGAGGGCAAAAGTCACTATTTATTTCAGTATTTTAACGAGACTGAAGTTATTCGCCATGACGTGTGGAATACCCCCTCAACGGGCTTATAGGGATATTAGGTACACCTTGTATAAAGCACAAGTCCGGGCTGGTATGGAGTACTGCTGCCACGTTTGGGATGGCTCGGCCAAACACCAGCTTGCTGCCTTGGACTCGATCGAACAAAGAGCTTTCAGGCTTGTAGGTGAGCAACATATGGCGGAGACTAAGATCCAGACTCTAGAGAACCGCGTAAGCCGCGTGCCTTTCGATTTTCTATAGGTTACATTTTGGGGAATGCTCACAGGAACTTCACGATCTGATCCAACCATATTCTTTTCATCATAGGACGAGCAGGCGTACGGCTCAGTACCATCCTTACCTCATTAGTAAATAGTATACCTTCTATTCGTACCTTTATAATGCGAACTTCTCAGTAGTGGAATACTCTACCGTCGTCCGTCTTTCCTGAAACTATAATGTGGTTCTCTTCAAGGCCAGAGTGAATAGGTGCCTTCTAGACCTTTGTGCTTAATCGTTAGCCACATTGTCTCTTACCAACAGCTGAGATCGTGGTCAAACAAAGTTCTATCAATGTTTTAGATACTCAATTACATTGTTACTTTTTCAATAGAATATCCCTTCTATTCTGCATATATACTGGAGTAGAGATCTCAGATAATCCACCACGGTCATCATTTTAATAGGGCTCGCTTTGTGGTCAAGTTCTAATTAATTCTCAGTTCAAGATTATGTTATTAATCTGATAACTTTTTGACCTGATAAGACATCAATCAAGGTCTATTAATATTTACTTTGTATTTGGATACAAAGCAAATATTAATAGACATTTTGCAATTATGTAATAATGTTGTTTTTTCATAATTGTTGGCAATTATGTGCTTGACAGTTAAGGCGCATACCAGAGCCCATGGAGGTATAATAGTAATGGTGTGAGTGCTAAAAATAGCATAGAGTGTTCCTTCTTACTCCTATTCTAGAAGATAGCTTGCTATCCTATGTTAGAGAGAAACAAATATATTGTCACACGACAGTCGTCTTTCCGTTCCGTACCCTGAATTTTGGTATCATGCATATACATCTCCCTAGATTGTTACCATGAATGTAGTAGTAATTTGACATTAGGCCTGGTACGACTACCACAAATAAGAACAGATAGATTTATGCTTGTCTCATTCCAACACATGAATACATTCATATAAAAGAATGAGACTGGTATAATCGCTAACGTTTCGTTTTTAGCCTTAGTTCCGTGCCTTTAGTCCATCTTCCTAGCCAGAGCCAAATTACGTCACTTTGCTAACTTATTAAAGTTCAGGTAAGTTAGAAAGTGACAGAACAGCGCTTGTGGAGCGAAAAGTAATTAAAAATCACGAAAAACAATTAATTTTTTTGGCGCGTGAAAATCGTCGCATCACAAAACCATACCAACTTGAAGATAAAGTCTTTGGGTGACATTAGGTGAAAGAAAAAGTACAAAATTCTAAGTTGTTTAGAAGTTGAATAAAGTTTTCAGTCGAAAACAGCTGCACTTTTTTATTTTTTTTCATATGGTTAATGAACAGGTAGAACATTTTTGTACGTTCACTTAAGGTCAACGAATGGCATATATTTTTTCAGCACATAATATTGACTCCTCTCTGAGGTGAAAGCCTCCAAATAAATAATGCTGGACAGTTCACACAACATTATCTAGCCCCAAGCTAAGCAGAGCTTGTGTTATGGGTACTAGATAACTGATATACTTAATACAGTATATTACATAGATAGATATTTTTTATTATAGATAGAAAATACCCAGAACACCCTACAAATAAGACCAATCAGCTACTGTATACGCCTTAAGGTGGGGTATAACGCAAAATAACCAATCTTAGATTAGATTTTTACTGACTAAATCAAGTACAATATTCAAATTAAGTATATTTAGTAGTAGTAGAGCTTTTTTGTGAAAGAGTTCGTCCGGGGAAGTACTACCACCATACCTATTTCTGCCGCAAAGCAGTAGTACTCGCGTTGCTGTGTTCCGGTTTGAAGGGTAAGGGTGCCGGTAAAATTACAGGCACATGAGACTTTTCATCCTTATGTCTCAGGGTGGCGGGCGCAGTGCAATGCGACATAGGGCGCGTCCTAGGTAGACGTGACCTATGAGATAATGCACTGTTCATAGGCAGAGGTTACCGCTTAACATCAGGTGGGCCATCGGCTTGTTCCGTCACTCAGTAATATAAAAAAAAAAAAAAAAAAAAAAATGCATGGTTACAACATTATAATTCCGAGGGATCACTGTACCAGAAACACGATAGGACAATATTTTCTCGATAGAAAAAAAAACAAAGTTACGTCTATTTTTGGCCTAGATCCAATTATTTATTAAAATGGTGCATATTATTGGGTAAATAATTAGATTAATAAAATCATTACAACAAAGACGAGGGTTTATTGAAGGGGTTTTGTAAAAATTATCTGTATATTTTAAGAGATATTCAATAAAAACCTGTTTTTCGAGCGGCGGGTGGCATTTTTGTTGTATGAAGATTTGCCTTAAGGCGCATACAGCCCCAGGATAGTCTAACGCCGCGATCTGTGTGATATAGTTGTTTAGGAAATCAATTTTATAACCATCATCATCAGCCTACAGAAGTCCACTGCTGGACATAGGCCTCCCCTTATAATGCCACGATGAATAGTCTTGAGCCGCCTCCATCCACCGCATTCCTATCTTTATAATACGTACATACATAGACACACGCCTTTTTCCCCGTTGGGGGGTAGGCATAGCCTCAATGGGCCTCTTTTCACAGTGGGTTGCACCATCGTGGAATGCAGACGTTACAAGTGGTGAGCTCATCGCCGCCATTTCTTCCCACGACTGACTCTGCTAACGCTTTCTCCCAGTAATAACACATTCCATAATAAGCTAGCAGCCAGGACAAATCTTATACCAACGAATCTTATCAACAAGTGCGAGTAATCCCTTAGTCGGCTTTTACGACATCCACGGGAGGAGACGGAAGGGTCTTTTTCTAAGGCCGGACACACCACAGCCTAGTGTTTCTCGTATATTGAAAGGGAGGCATTTCTCTTCTGAGATTAAAATATTTTCCATGCGGACGAAGTCATACACTACTACTCGTCACTACTACTACTAGTCATGCACTACTTATTTATAACAAAGAATATTTATTTATTTGTAATACACAGGCAGCCTTATTGTTCATGGTATACAGGGTGTAACATAATATCCCTATAAGCCCGGGGAGGGGGTACTCTACACATCATGGCGAATAACTTTAACTCTACGACTTTTTAAATTTAGAAGATTTTCATTTATGAAATGCCGCTTAAAAATCTTGAAATTCCGTAGGAAATGTACCTAACACAACATGAGGACATTACTGTACGTAAGGTACCTTACCTAGGGCTGCCTCATGTGGTGTTAGGCAAATTACTGGAGGAACTTCAGGAGTTTCTCGAGGACTTTCAGGATTCTTACAAGACATTTCATGAATGAAAAACATCGTAACTTAAAAAGTCGTAGAACTAAAGTTATTCGTCATGATGTGTAGAACACCCCCTCCCCAGGCTTATATGGATATTATGTTACATCCTGTATAGCGTCTTTGATAAATCTGGTATAATGTAGTGGTTGTTTAGGATCTTGTCGTTTGAAGCAAAAATCGTGATTTATCGATAACTTAAAATATAAACAGTATCTATTATTGTGTACATTGTTGAAATTATTGCAAATCATTGTGATTCTTGTTATATATGTATGTACATTACACAAACATAATAGAACAGGTTTATACGCTGGCTTCTTACATTAGCGTTGCTCATCAGCGTTACATAGCAATTTTAGCGATCATTAGGTATATATGACGCGTCTGTACCGCGTCGGGCGAGTAGCCGGCTGAGATGCGAAAGGTTGCGGGTTCGATTCCCGCTGCGGGACAAATGTCATGGGTTATAGAGATATTTACGTTATAAGTGCGTTGTAGAGGGTAGTTCACGATTTGTTTATCGATAAATTTTATCGATATTCTGTTTTGGGCTCTATCATGATATTGGAAATATGATGAAGTTTAAAAAAAAACTTGTCATGAACTCTATCGTACATTTTGCTAATAACACGTTTAAAAGAAGCCTATTATACTCTATTTGCTGCCCATCCCCGGGTTCAATCCCTAAGGACATCCACGGGAGGAGATGGAGAGGTCTATTCGTAAGCCGGTCACACCACGGCACCAATACAGTGCAATACATTCAATAAGAGGTTACCGCTTAACATCAGGTGGGCCATCTGATGCACAGCCATTCCAGTAGTATAAAAAAAAAAAAAAAAAATGTACACAAAATTGTATCTCGCAGCATCTCTAGAGTGAATGCGTTTACTCTTTCTTTTCAATTCTACTAGGTTTTTTGTTTTTATATATTTACACGTTTATTTTATTATTTTTTATTATTTTATTGTATTTTTATTTGAACTTCACTTCCCCTCACGTTCTTTACAATCCTGTCCATTCAAAGGTTGCCTGGAAGAGATCGCTCTTAGCGATAAGGCCACCCACCCACCGTGAACTAGTTTGTAAGTTAATATAAGTATAGTGTTATTTTATTATTTTAAGGTAAATAAATAAATAAATAAATAAATAATGCTGGACAGTTCACACAACATTATCTAGCCCCAAGCTAAGCAGAGCTTGTGTTATGGGTACCAGATAACTGATATACTTAATACAATACATTACATAGATAGATATTTTTTATTATACATAGAAAATACCCAGAACACCCTGAACAAATATCTGCGATCGCACAAATATTTGTTCCGAGTGCGGGAATCGAACCCGCAACCTCCTGCGTCGCAGGCCGAGCTTCGCCCGCCGCGCCACAGAGGTCGTCTGTGAGTACAATAAAGAGTTTTCTATCTAGATAGATAGAAAAAAAAAATGATAGTTAATGTAGATAGATAGATATCTATCTACATTAACTTCGTTGAGCATCTTTTTTTTTTTTTTTTTTTTTTATGAAACTAATAGGCAAACTAGCTTACGGCCCACCTGATGTAAAGTGGTCACCGTCGCTTATAGACACCGGCAACACCGGGGGTATTGCCGATGCGCTGCCTACCCTGAAGGAATTATTAATTTATTCTATTCATGTGTGCCGTTCCAAATAAAGAATTTGACGACGACCTCTGTGGCGCGGCGGGCGTAGGTTTGCCTGCGACGCAAGAGGTTGCGGGTTCAATTCCCGCCTCGGAACAAATATTTGTGCGATCGCAGATATTTGTTCAGGGTGTTCTGGGTATTTTCTATGTATAATAAAAAATATCTATCTATGTAATATATTGTATTAAGTATATCAGTTATCTAGTAACCATAACACAAGCTCTGCTTAGCTTGGGGCTAGATAATGATGTGTGAACTGTCCAGAATTATTTATTTATTTATCTTTCTTTCTTTCTTTAATACAGATGATAAAATAAATATAATTTTGTAGATTCGCCATGTATTCGCCTTCCTTCATGCTACAATTATTATTAGTTGATGCAAAAATAAATATTCAACAAAATGCAAGCATACATCCTTACCTTATGCTAATGCATAAGGTAAGGATGTATGCTTGCATTTTTTTTTTTTTTTTTTTTTTTAATTTATTTATAATACCTTCATGCGAAGCCGGGGCGAATCGATAGATCTAGCGATTCGCCCCGGCTTCGCATGAAGGTATTATAAATAAATAAATAAAATAAATAATGCTGGACAGTTCACACAACATTATCTAGCCCCAAGCTAAGCAGAGCTTGTGTTATAGGTACTATACTATAACTGATATACTTAATAGAATATATTATATAGATAGATATATTTTTTTATACATAGAAAATACCCAGAACACCCCGAACAAATATCTGCAGATCGTACAAATATTTGTTCAGAGGCGGGAATCGAACGCGTAACCTCCTGCGTCGCAGGCGAACCATCGCCTGCCGCGCCACAGAGGCCGTCATTATACATCCTATACAATTTTTTAATCTTCCGGAAGAAATTCTCTGAATATGATAGTGAAATCGCATCAAAATACGTTGCGCAGTTTAGGAGAACTAAGCGGACGTACAGATAGCTACTTTGTTTTATTCTATGTTTGTACTTACGTTGTGTGTCCGGCCTAAGAATAAACCCCTCAGTCTCCTCCCGTGGATGTCTTAAAATCCAACTAAGGGATTACCCGGACTGTTAGTTAGATTCGTTGATATAAGATTTGTCCTGGCTGCTAGGAATGTGTGTCACTGGAAGAAAGCGTTAGCCGAGTCAGTCGTGGGAATCAATGGCGGCGATGAGCTCACCACTTGTCACGTCTATTTTCCACGATGGTGGAATCCACTAAAAAATGGCCCATTGAGGCTCTGCCTACCATTTCGGGGAAAAGGCGAGTGTCTATGTATGTATTTATGTACAGGTTTAGTCTTCTATACGGTGAAAGGTGTAGTAACACCGGCTGTGTGAAGTAATTATATTACGACACTAAGTCGCTTATTACTACACATATTACCACGTTTTGTATGAAACTAGCTGCGCCCGCGACTTCGCGCGATGTTTTCATGTCTTCTGTACCCTGCAAGACATACCTAATGAACATTATGTCTTATGAACTTTTGCTGATTCTCTCTTGCATCTTACTTTTGACTGCCTACCTAAGGCTTACTTTTTTTAACCCCCGACGCAAAAACGACGGGCTGTTATAAGTTTGACGTGTCTCTGTGTGTGTGTGTGTGTCTGTCTGTGGCATCGTAGCTCTCGAACGGATGAACCGATTTCGATAAAAAAAAATTGTTTGAAAGTTGGATTTGTCGGGAGTGTTCTTAGCTGTGTTTGATCAAAATCGGTTCAGCCGTTTCATTGCGTTGAGGGTTTTTTTTAATTTTTACAAAATTAATTACTTGTCTTTGAATCAGCTTCCACTTGTTCTCGAGGCACCACACAGGCGCTCCCCACCTAGTAGTAAGAAGGATCATCAAATAAAGCCGAGCCGTGTTTGTTGCCTGATTCTTCTAGGTCTGGTCGCGTTGGAACAGGAGTAAATTTATTTTATAGGACGATTCAAAATGATCCTTGTGATTTCAATGAATAAAATAAATACATTGACTTTTGATTTTAATGATAAACGAACATTATAAATTCCTGTTATTTTCATTGAATTCCTTCGAGCCTCTTCGGAGTCTATTCGAGATAAATTTTCGGACAGACTGACAAAAATTCCGAAAACGGCCAATTTTATTATATTTCTTAAGATAAAGGTCATTCAATATTTCAAAATGAATAACGGAAGTGGAGGATATTTAATTTGAAAGCCTTCAGATCCTGTTTTAAAGGCTGATAGGCCTTCCTTCAAGGTCACGCCTTTCCTAAATGAACCACTTTATTTTGCGATTGCCTATGGCTTGACCTGTCTCACACCGAAAAAGTGTTCTGTCTTTTTTTGTAGTAGTAGAGCTTTTTTGTGAAAGAGTTCCTCCGGGGAAGTACTACCTCCATCCCTATTCAAAGCAGTAGTGCTCGTATTACTGTGTTCCGGTTTGAAGAGTATGGGTGCCGGTGAAATTACAGGCACATGAGACTTTTCATCTTTATGTCTCAGGGTTGCTGGCGCAGTGCAATGCCGCATAGGGTGCGTCCTAGGTAGGTGTGACCTATGAGGTAATGCATTATTAAAGGTAGAGGTTACCGCTTAACATCAGGTGGGCCATCGGCTTGTTTTTTACTTCGATGACGGAACAAGCACATGGTCCACCTGATGTTAAGCGCTAACCTCTGCCTTTAACAATGCATCATCACATAGGTCACGTCCACCTAGGACGCGCTCTATGTGGCATTGCACTGCGCCAGCCATCCTGAGACATAAAGATGAAAAGTCTCATGTGCTCGTAATTTCTCCGGAACGCATACCCTTCAAACCGGAACACAGCAATGCGAGCACTACTGCTTGGCGGCAGAAATAGGCGTTACAAAAAGCATTACTGCTACGTAAGTACTACTGTGTTTTCTTCATGACATGACGGTCCGATTTTGTACTGTCATGATTTTACCATAAACTTGTGGTGTTTGAAAAATAAATAATAAATAAAATAAATAATGCCGGACAAGTTTACACAACATTATCTAGCCCCAAGCTAAGCCAGAGCTTGTGTTATGGGTACTAGTTAACTGATATACTTAATACAATATATTACATAAATAGATATTTTTTATTATACATAGAAAACACCCAGAACACCCTGAACAAATATCTGCAGATCGCACAAATATTTGTTCCGAGGCGGGAATCGAACCCGCAACCTCCTGCGTCGCAGGCGAACCATCGCCAGCCGCGCCACAGAGGTCGTCTGTCACAAATATACTGCTAATAAGCATGACGAAGGAAATTTGTTTAAGGTGGTTGATTTTGCATACTAATGTATCCTTCCATATGTTTCCGATGTTATTAATCAACTGTTTTCATCAACCAAATACGATTAACCGCAAGTAATGACCAATATGAATTCTAACTAGTCATTACAGTGTAAAATTATACTCTGCTCGCCCATATATGGAACAATACATTAGTATGAAAAAGCAACCACCTTAAATAATTTTGTCGTTACTATCGACCCTTAGGTTTGCCTGCGAAGCAAGAGGTTGCGGGTTCGATTCCCGCCTCGGAACAAATAATTGTACGACCTGCAGATATTTGTTCAGGGTGTTCTGGGTATTTTCTATGTACCTATAATAAAAAATATCTATGTAATGTATTTTACTAAGTATATCAGTTATCTAGTACCCATAACACAAGCTCTGCTTAGCTTGGGGCTAGATAATGTTGAGTGAACTGCACTGTTTTTTTTTGTGTTTATGGAACTAGTATGAAAAAGGAACCACCTTAAAGAATTTTGTCGTTACTTTCGACCCTTACTGTTACCGTATATGGCGACCTTTAAGCATATCTGGCGATCTATTCTTAGTTTGATTTATCTGAAGTTAGCCGTATAACGCGGTACTTAAAAAAAACACATTATAATTGTTAGGAAGTAATTTGTGCACGCGCATTGTAAATGCCAACTTCAGCTCAGCCAAGGTCCATCGTCAGAACTGTGTACTACTAAGTCGTTTATATTACTATAGAAGAATATAGAATGAACCAGAAGGTGCGTACGGTGCTATTAGTACGGGGTGCTGTGTCGCCAAAACACAATGCCTCCTCGCGCCTACCATACTTAGTATATAGAATAAACCAGAAGGTGCGTACGATGCTATTAGTACGGGGTGCTGTGTCGCCAAAACACAATGTCTCCCCCCGCGCCTATCATACTTAGTATATAGAATAAACCAGAAGGTGCGTACGATGCTATTAGTACGGGGTGCTGTGTCGCCAAAACACAATGTCTCCCCCGCGCCAATCATACTTAGTATATAGAATAAACCAGAAGGTGCGTACGGTGCTATTAGTACGGGGCGCTGTATCGCCAAAACACAATGTCTCCCCCGCGCCTATCATACTTAGTATATAGAATAAACCAGAAGGTGCGGTCGGTGCTATTAGTACGGGGCGCTGTATCGCCAAAACACAATGCCTCCCCCCGCGCCTATCATACTTAGTATATAGAATAAACCAGAAGGTGCGTACGGTGCTATTAGTACGGGGCGCTGTATCGCCAAAACACAATGTCTCCCCCGCGCCAATCATACTTAGTATATAGAATAAACCAGAAGGTGCGTACGATGCTATTAGTACGGGGTGCTGTGTCGCCAATACACAATGTCTCCCCCGCGCCTATCATACTTAGTATATAGAATAAACCAGAAGGTGCGTACGGTGCTATTAGTACGGGGCGCTGCGTCGCCAAAACACAATGCCTCCTCGCGCCTACCATACTTCCCACCAGTAGGGGTAATATTTTGGTGATGTTGGCAACAATGACAAAATGGACGCATGACGTTTTTTCCAAAGAATGAATGTTAAACAAAAAGCATTACTTAAACCAAAAATATATTTAAATGTAATGAGGATGACCTCTGCGGCACAGCGGGTGAAGCTTAGCCTGCGACGCAGGAGGTTGCGGGTTCGATTCCCGCCTTGGAACAAATATTTGTGCGATTGTAGATATTTGTTCAGGGTGTTCTGGGTATTTTCTATGTATAATAAAAATATATATTTATGTAATATATTGTATTAAGTATATCAGTTATCTAGCACCTATAACACAAGCTCTGCTTAGCTTGGGCTAGATAATGTTATGTGAACTGTCCAGCATTATTTATTTAATACTTACGTAAGAAATGTGATTCTATATTTTACTTTTTACGCCTAGCAATACTTTTACATGTAGGAACGACTCACGACGGCATATTCACAAGAAAATCTTTCGACTTCGACACGACTAGGCGCACGGCCGACCACAGACAGACTGTCCGAAACTATTCTCATTGAGACTAGTTTGCGTGGTGACAGATTTTACGCGTGACATGGGTTCTGGTTTATTATATATTCTAAGATTACTATAGAATGAAGTCCCATCTCTGCCTATTAGCGTAAAACAATCAAATCAATGGATATGTAGATAGTGAGTGGAAAATCTTACATACATAGACACACGCCTTTTTCCCCGAAAGGGTAGGCAGAGCCTCAAATGGGCCTCCTTTCACAGTGGGTTGCACCATCGTTGTATAAAGACGTGACAAGTGGTGAGCTCATCGCCGCCATTGCTTCCCAGGACTGACTCTGCTAACGCTTTCTTCCAGTAATAATACATTCCTTAAGTATAACTTTTGAAACTATCATGGTTATGTACATAATTTTCACTAGAAACGGTTTTTTTTTTTTTTTTTGGTAAGTATCCCGTTTCTAGTGAAAATTATTCCTTAAGTAAGTTAGCCCAGGACAAATCTTATACCAACAAATCTTACAAACAGGTCCTTACTGTAATTTAGGGTTCCTATTAATTTCAAGGTCTAAAAATGAGAAATAGTTCTTATCTCAGCGCAAATTTCACAAGTTGTATGGTATTTTTAGGGTTCCGTACCCAAAGGGTAAAACGGGACCCTATTACTAAGACTCCGCTGTCCGTCTGTCCGTCTGTCACCAGGCTGTATCTCATGAACCGTGATGGTTAGACAGTTGGAATTTTCACAGATGATGTATTTCTGTTGCTGCTATAACAAGAAATTCTAAAAAACAGAATAAAATAAATATTTAATGGGGCTCCCATACAAAAAACTTGTTTTTTTTTGTCGTTTTTATAGATAATGGTACGGAACCCTTCGTGAGCGAGTCTGACTCGCACTTGGCTGGTTTTTTCAAACCTGTGCGAAACCGTCTTCTAAAGAATATAATAAAAACAACACTACGCGTTAAACAATTTAGGATTTGAGATGTTTATATATCAGATACCGCACCCACCTACCTGCCCACCACCGCCGATACCTATTTCTGCCGCAAAGCAGTAGTGCTCGCATTGCTGTGTTCCGGTTTGAAGGGTAAGGGTGCCGGTGAAATTACTGGCACATGAGACTTTTCATCTTTATGTCTCAGGGTGGCGGGCGCAGTGCAATGCCACATAGGGTGCGTCCTAGGTGGACGTGACCTTTGAGGTAATGCACTGTTCATAGGCAGAGGTTACCGCTTAACATCAGGTGGGCCTCTTGCTTGTTCCGTCTTCCTGGAAGTATAAAAAAAAAAAAAAAAAAGATACCATTTTTGTATTTTATTTTTGACTACATATTTTATTTAACAAAATATCCAAAAAGTGGCCTATATGCCTTGCTATGCATATGATTGAAGACTTGTTGAATAAATAGGTGATATTATGTAACTAAAGCTGAAATGGAAATGGGCGGGGCATGTGCCAAGACTGTCAGACGAGAGATGGACCATAAGGGCGACACGTTGGAGAGGCCCAAGTGGGAAACGCCACAGAGGAAGACCGTTTACGAGATGGGTGGAGGACATCGTAAAAGCAGCTGGTCCAAGCTGGATGCTATCAGCCCAGGATAGAGAATGCTGGGTTTCTTTGGAGGAGGCCTTCACTCGCGGAGGGGGTTCTTGCTAACTAATCAATTCATTTTATTTCATAACTAGCGGCTCGCCCCGGCTTCGCACGGATAGCCCCCGGTGAAAAACAGCCCGCCCGCGATATTTTATTACTTATAATTTCTCCCGTTTTTTACACATTTACCACTATATCTTTGCTCCTATTGGTCGTAGCGTGATGTTATATAGCCTATAGCCTTCCTCGATAACTGGACTATCCAACACAAAAAGAATTATTCAATTCGAACCAGTAGTTTCGGAGATTAGCGCGTTCAAACAAACAAACAAACAAACAAACTCTTCAGCTTTATAATATTAGTATAGATATTCATTAAGGACTCTTCCCGCCATTTTCGAAAAGAGACGTTGTCTACTTTTTTTTTTTCTAGTGTTTTGTTGAGTTATATTGTGTTATTTTGGTGGCATTTTAACGAATGTAGCTCGTTTAAAAAGCACAAGTGTAGTGAAATGAAATGGAAGTGAATTGCGTGACTTTTGAAATTGGTGGAAATTGTCTACCAAAGTTTTAGTAAAATTGGCCACCGTTTTACTAAAACATGACTCGACTGTGACTTTGACGACTTGGAGGGAGTGTAGCGTTGCAAAATATATTGAAAATACAATATAGTGAAAATACAGATACTTGAAAATGGCAAATGCACAAGCAGTGCGGCGCCAATTATAAAAAAAAAAAAAAAGTTGCAAGAAATAAAAGGCTTTTTTATTTTATTTTAATTTATATTATGTAACTGTTACATTGGGAAAAGTACATATTAATTTAATAGTTTTTTTTTTTTTTTTTTTTATACTACTTGGAAGACGGATCAAGCAAGAGGCCCACCTGATGTTAAGCGGTAACCTCTGCCTATAAACAGTGAATTACCTCATAGATCACGTCCACCGAAGACGCAACCTATGTGGCATTGCACTGCGCCCGCCACCCTGAGACATAATGATGAAAAGTCTCATGTGCCTGTAATTTCACCGGCACCCTTACCCTTCAAACCGGAACACAGCAATGCGAGCACTACTGCTTTGCGGCAGAAATAGGTATGGTGGTAGTACTTCCCCGGACGAACTCTTTCACAAAAAAGCTCTACTACTACTAGTTAGTAGAGGTTTGCGCTGGTAAATGTACTGTTTACTGTTTTTGGGCTGCGAAATTGATAGGGACCCTTATATGGCTAAATGATTATGTTTATCACATGACAAGTCATGGCATTGCGCAAGTCAGATCAGTGAGGTTGGTTATACAGTCAGCGATAATATTAAAATAGTTATTAGTCTTGCTTGATTGTGAATTTAGCTACAACTGACGAAAGGGTTCCACTGCATTTTGTGGGTTGGATTTTTGTGCGGGCGATGCGCGATGCCACAAATATTTGTTCTAACACCCGCCGCCATACACGGTCCAATCGGCATGATCCAATCGGCTTGATCAAACCAAAATAATTTAAATTTGATTGTACTGTGAACTATAGCATATCATAACATAACAGTCACACACATAGTCCAGACCTGACACTAGGATTCCCTGTGTCGTGGGTATCAGAAACTACGAATACCATGCTAACATAACACCCAGACCCGGAACAAATATTTGCAGATCATACAAACATTTGTCCCGCGGCGGGAATCGAACCTGCAACCTTTCGCGTCTCAGCCGTCTACTCGCCCGACGCGCTACAGAGGTCGTCAGCAGTCATGACAATTCACGCCAACACACAGTCAGTTCTACTTGATCCAATCGGCAGCGTCATGCCGATTGGACGATAGTAAAATGCTGTTTACGCGATTGCTAAGTTGTAAAGTAAAATGTAGCCTGCCTGCGGGGAGTTCTGATCCTTTCACCACACTGGTTCTATTTACTAACAGCCACGATAAAGGCTCTTTCCATATACCGATTTTTTTTTGGTGTGTTTACGATGTTGTTGTAAAGTTTTAGTGTACTTATTTCGTTTTGAGTAGTGTTGTGACTTTTTCGTCCTGGGAAACAATACCACATGTCCATTTCTGCTGCAAAGCAGTAGTGCTCGCATTGCTGTGTTCCGGTTTTCCGGTGAAATTACAGGCACCGACTTATCATCTTTATGTCTCAGAGTGGCGGGCGCAGTGCAATGCCACAAAGGGTGCGTCCTAGGTGGACGTGCCCTATGAGGTAATGCACTGTTCTTAGGCAGAGGTTACCACTTAACATCAGAAGGGCCAGCCATCTGCTCGTTCAGACTTAAAAAACAAAAAAAAAACATTGAAGGACTCAAATTTCGATGTTATTTTCGCTTTTAATCCACTGTTTTCTTCAACCAAATATGATTTGTTGCAAATAATTACCAATATAAAAGCCAACAACAGTAATTTCAGTGTAAAATCATACTCTGTTCGCCCATATTTGGTAAAATACGTATGAAAAAATAACAACCTTAAATAACAAGACTCGGGACTTGGTTGTGGATAGAGAAAATCGCTTCCACTCGGCACACACCTTATTAAGCTAAATCATCTGCTCACCTTGTATGTGGTGTAGGTTTATATTTACCTTCAACGCCAATAGTAGCACGCTACTTCACCTCTATGCCGTTGTAATAAAGACTACTTTGCCAGTGTTCATGATGACGTGTGGAACTTTCTCTCGTTGCGACCTCGTGTCTCAATGTTTTGTTGTTACGTGTTGTGTTTGAGCTAAGTCTTCATTATTATGCCCAATCACGAACAAATATCATATTTAAGAGACCCCTTTATCTATCATAATCATCAGCCTGTATCAGTCCACTGCTGGACATAGGCTTCTCCCAATGCGCACGCCATTTAGACCGATTTCCAGCTCTTCCCATCCACTTCCAGCCGCCTTGCGCAGATCGTCGCTCCACCTAGCCAGGGGGCGCCCCACACTACGTTTACCAAGACGTGGTCTCCACTATAGAATACGTTTACCCCAGCGTTTTTTTTTTTTTTTTTTTATACTACTTGGATGACGGAACAAGCAATAGGCCCACCTGATGTTAAGCGGTATAACCTCTGCCTATGAACAGTGCCTTACCTCATAGGTCACGTCCACCTAGGACGCACCCTATGTGGCATTGCACTGCGCCCGCCACCCTGAGACATAGATGAAAAGTCTCATGTGCCTGTAATTTCACCGGCACCCTTACCCTTCAAACCGGAACACAGCAATGCGAGCACTACTGCTTTGCGGCAGAAATAGGTATGGTGGTAGTACTTCCCCGGACGAACTCTTTCACAAAAAAGCTCTACTACTACTAAACGGACCGGACTACTAGCGGTTGTCGGTTCTTCGGCTTAAATGCCCAGCCCATTGCCATATCAGCTTGCTAATTCTCTGAGCTATGTCGATGACCAGTTTATCTATATAAGTAATTTGATGCTTGTGAGTTACTGTCATCGTCTAACATCCAATTTGGCTCGAATGATTACCTACCTAATAATTTAACTAAGGCATGTACCTACTTGCCTAAATAAATTCGGTCAAATGTCAAACTGTTTGTTTGTTCCAGTTTATAAAAAAGTCAACACATTTTGATTTGGCACTCTGATAATCCATGACCTAGATCTACTTTTAAGGGCCCCATATACGGTACGATTTGTCTGTACGATCCGTCGCTTCAGACCGATCGAAACGACGAATCGATAGTGTATATCAAGATCGTTAACGATTTACTTCATCGAAGACGATATCGGAAATCGCAACAAAAACCCATGCAATCATGAATATCGTAACGATGAATCGACAGTGTGTGGCTCTTCAACGATTCGATTTTGTCTCACTCTGACGCCGGTCTTTAATAGCCATTTCTTAACCCACATTTTTCTAGGCTTTTTTTGTTTTGTTTTGTAGCCGAATCAAAGTTACCGCCACATAGGTAAGGAAAAGAAGTTCATTTTCCATTTTATTAGGCACGTATTGAATTATTAGAACACGTGTTTATACTTCAGTTTCAAATAAATAAATGATCGATCGTTACGACCAATCGTTTCGTGTATGAGCGTCATTTGCGATGCGATCAATCGTCACGTTTTTCATCAGATCGATCGTACAGACAAATCGTACCGTATATGGGGCCCTTAAGGGTTTTATAGTAACCCGAAGTAGTGCAATACCTACACAATATAAGTAAAAGTGAACAAGTAGAATAGAGCGTTTAAAATAGCGTAGTTGTTTAGTACTAGAGCAAGCTGACGCATAGTCTCTCTTTTAAGAGCGGCCAACCCCAATACTTTCCATACAAACGCTCGTGCTCAGCTCGTACGTGATTATGAAGTCGTACCAATTTATTCGTTAGATGTTTTGTACAAATATGTATCTTGAAGAATATATCTAGGTTCGAGACGAAACTTTTTTTTTTACCTCTAAACTCAGTAACTATGAGTCTGCAAATATCAGCTTATTTGCACAATTATAACCTGAACTTTGGATGTTCATAATGTCTTTATAAACTATAAAAGTAAAAAAAAGTCTTCCGGGATACCTCGCGTATATAATGAAGATTCTAAATGACAGTCATTTTTGACACAAACTAGTGAGGCTCACTCAAAAACATCCTGGAACAAGTTTTATGAATATTTTGCGCATTTATTGCCGCTTCGCAAGTAAGTAGCGGAGTTTTCCGAATCACAACCTGAGCTGAAACCGGCGGCTCTCATTTTAACAGTGCCTCTCTTTCTAACATTGAATTGGACGAACCTACAAGATTTTAGTTCAAATCGGGAGGGGCCACCTTAAGTAAAACTTCTGCATTTCTGTTGTAGTTTTAACAAAAGAAAACCTGTCGATTGTAATTCCGTAAAAAATAACAATATTTACAATAGAAGCCTCGGCAATAAATAATAAAAGGTATATAAACTAAACACATAATGAATGCGAGGTAAGTTCAAGGATCTCACTTGACATTGGTTTGCTACTATATTTGCATACCTGGATAGTCATACGTGACGTCATGAATTACACTGTGCTGGTAGTAAATAACACAATATTTCATTATTGTGTTGTATACCTACTAGCTAGTTAGGTATTTCCTGCTACTTTACTGCAAATATAAGACCAAGGTTCCCTCGATGTTGTATTATTATTTTGGCGACCTCTGTGGTCGTCGTCGTCGTTGTTTCGTATGAGGTAGTGCTGGCCTCTGGTGTCAGAGTTTGTCAAGCCGCCCGAGAGCCTCTGACATGGCTTATCGACTGCTATTAATCAATAACAGCCGGGACCGACAGCTTAACGTGCCCTCCGAACACACCTCTGTGGTGCGTCGGGCGAAGATTCGCCTGCGATGCAGGAGGTTGCGGGTTCGATTCCCGCCTCGGAACAAATACTTTGTGCGATCGCAGATATTTGTTCAGGGCTGTTCTGTGTATTTTCTATGTATAATAAAAAAAAAAATATCTATGTAATGTATTGTATTAAGTATATCAGTTATCTTGTAACCATAACACAAGCTCTGCTTAGCTTGGGGCTAGATAATGCTGTGTGAAATGTCCAGCATTTTTTTTATTTTTTTATTTTTTAATATAGGAACTGACGGTAATAAAAAAAAATATGATTGATAGTTTAGGAGAAAAAAGGTGTACATAAACAGAGGGTACTTTGCACATTTATTTCTTATATTTTAAATTGTTTTCCCAAAAATTTAAGACCATCAGGACATGCTCTACATAATTTAGATAAAAATATATATTTTTTTAAGATTTTTCGGTAAAGATTACAGAGAAAAAAGGTTTTTAATGATCGTACAAATATTTGTTCCGAGGCGGGAATCGAACCCGCAACCTCCTGCGTCGCAGGCGGACCTTCGCCCGCAGCGCCACAGAGGTCTTACAATTGCAGTAATAATCGCAGTTTTCTTTGTATTGTCGTCCAATTTTTTTTTATTTTAAATTTCTTCTTGGATTATTCAATGTCCCATTTAGTACATACATTGAAAACTGATGTTTTTCCCGCGTCTACTGACCAGCCCCCTTATTCGCTATGACCAAACGTAACATAACGCGGGTTTGTTACGATATCTGCGTGGAATCATCGTTTAGAATATATTGTGACGTCACACGTTATTGGCAAGGAATCTCCTATGGTCATAGCGAATAAGGGCCCTGCTTTGCCTCATAAACTCACAGATTAGTTACTTGGCCCCAATATGCCATATATTATACATTCTACCCACTATAAATTCACATGCATTATACATCGAGTAAAAACATCATAAGTTGCTAACTTCATATTACGTAGTGCTTGTTTTTAACAGTCTAAGGAGAAGGTTCTGAATTCGAATGTATTTCTTGTTTGTATGTTACGCGATATCTTCGTCGATTGAGAACCGATTTTAATAATTTTGTTTTTATATTCAACGCAACCAAAAGATACAGCTGTTTATGCTGCAAAATTTCGACACTCGCAAGAGAATCAAAACCTACAGGGTTCCCGAGAACTCAGTATCTTGAAATTTGGTACGAAGCAACGTCTAAAGATAAAGACGAAAAACGCAGATAAAGGAAAAATTGCGAAAAGCATAAATTTTTATTCACATCATATAATAAAAATATTTTTAATAATTTTAAACTTACTACCCCTTTCCTCATGGTGATTTCATTTAGCAATAAAAATACCATAACTTTTACTTATATACTTACAGGTTTGTACGGAACCCTCGGTGCGCGAGTCTGACTCGCACTTGGGCATTTTTTTAAAGGGGTAAATCTCGAGGGTGGTTCCATTTAAATTTGAAGAAAATATTCCATAAATCAGGGAAATTAGGGAAGAAATTATGAATTCCGTTAATTGAAAAAAAATAGTTTATAAAAACTATTTTTTTTAATTTCCCTGATTTATGGAATATTTTCTTCATATTTAAATGGAACCACCCTCGAGATTTACTTCAAACGAAAAACGAAAAACACGAAAAACGTCAGCAAATACTGTTTTTCCTCTTTTCTAGTGTAGCTCAATAACCGAGCTTTCTTGGTTTTTCGGAGGCTGAATTACAAACTCCCAAAAATCAGTTTTTTTTTGTCCCCGAAACGTACGTTTTTTCTATAGAAATCGCTACGCCGCCGCGCCGTACTAGCAGGGTTGTCAATGTTTTTAAAACAAGAGTTTAAAACACTGGGAAAAATTAATACTTGTAAAACATGTTTCAAAACATAAAAAACATGTTTTTCATATCTAATTTTATTCGATAAAATATTTTTTGATCTTCCGACGTTTTGAAGTGCGGTGAAAATAACGATCAAAGATTCCGTTACATAGCTACAAATATACAGACCAATCTATTATGAGCGTGTTCAAAAAAAAACATTAATTATATTGTAAAATGTGTTTAAAACACTACACGAATGATAGAATATGATTATAAACATGTTTTATTGTTTACAGAATAAAAACAATGTTTTGTCCTTTTTGTAAAAAAAAATGTTTTTTTTCCAACCCTGCGTACCAGCCATCACCTCATTAGGTGCTCATTATAAAGATTGGACAAAAAGCTACTACTACTAAGTTACTAGGTGTGTTATCTACACCTTTTTAAGAACAAAACACACAAAAAACAGGGTCAAAACTCAAGACAGTTCGGTAGGTAACATTATCATCGTTTGTTCTTATTTTTTGTCTAACTAAATGTTTTTCAATGGTTTTTTATACGAAACCTCAATTATTATCAGTAGGTAACTTAACGGAAGGATGTGTTTATAAAACTAATTAAAAACAAATAGGTTTTGTGTTGCAAGCGCGAATACATATATATTGAAAAAGCGGCCAAGTACGAGTCGGACTCGCCCATGAAGGGTTCCGTAGCAGCAAGTAACATAATATAAAAGTTCTTGTAGTTCGTTGTAACTTTGATCGATGTTTTAATAATAGTGTATTAAAAAAAAAACTACTTGCTAGATCTCGTTCAAACCAATTTTCGGTGGAAGTTTACATGGTAATGTACATCATATATTTTTTTTAGTTTTATCATTCTCTTATTTTAGAAGTTACGGGGGGGGGGGGGGGGGGGGACACATTTTTACCACTTTGGAAGTGTCTCTCGCGCAAATTATTCAGTTTAGAAAAAAATTATATTAGAAACCTCAATATCATTTTTGAAGACCTATCCATAGATACACGACACGTACGGGTTCGAAGATTTTTATTTTTAGAGTTTCTGTTCTATTTATGGTGAACCCCAAAAATTTATTGTTTTTTTTCTATTTTTGTGTGAAAATCTTAATGCGGTTCACAGAATACATCTACTTACCAAGTTTCAACAGCATAGCTCTTATAGTTTCAGAATAAAGTGCCTGTGACATACACGGACAGACAGACAGACAGACACAACGAATCTATAAGGGTTCCTTGTCTTGTTGACTACGGAACCCTAAAAAAAAGGACAAGTGCGAGTGAGATTCTGACCCTGATCGTGCCGATCGGTGGGTGCATCCGTATTGATCCCATGGATTCATCCCACGATTATGAATCCATGTTCTGACTAAAATGTAGGCCGTATTTATCCCACGAAAAATATGCGGACAAAAATACATTTTAGGATTAATATCCCAAAATGTAGTCCGGATTCATGACAGCAAATATATATGAAAATGATAGTAAGGATCTTGCATTTTGATGGTATATGAATTATTAATAAGGTATTGAACGAGCGAAACGAGTCAATTTTGACGAATTGGCGTTTGTATGTATGTATGTTTGTCCGAGGATAACTTTCGATCTGTTGATCCATTCTCATCGACCTCTGTGGCGCGGCTAGCGAACGTTCGCCTGCGACGCAGGAGGTTGCGGGTTCGATTCCCGCACCAAATATTTGTGCGATTTGACGACCTCTGTGGCGCGGCTGGCGATGGTTCGCCTGCGTCGCAGGAGGTTGCGGGTTCGATTCCCGCCTCGGAACAAATAATTTGTGTGATCTGCAGATATTTGTTCCGGGTGTTCTGGGTGTTGTCTATGTATAATAAAAAAATATCTATCTATTTAATGTATTGTATTATGTATATCAGTTACCTAGTACCCATAACACAAGCTCTGGCTTAGCTTGGGGCTAGATAATGTTGTGTGAACTTGTCCAGCATTATTTATTTATTATTTATTTGTTCAGGGTGTTCTGGGTATTTTCTATGTAGAATAAAAAATATCTATCTATGTAATATATTGTATTAAGTATATCAGTTGTCTAGTACCCATAACACAAGCTCTGCTTAGCTTGGGGCTAGATAATGTTTTGTGAAATGTCCAGCATTATTTATTTATTTATTCATTATACAATTTGGTAGATGAGTTATATAGTATTAGTATGTAAAGTATTTTCGAAATCGTCAGCCCTTTTAGAATTATAGCCACTGTTTCCTGCAAATTCACCAAGCTGTTTTAGGGGGTAAAAACGGCGAAATTTCGCAATATTTCGATTTTTTCCTTTATTTGTGTCAGCCTCCTAGCATGCCAAATTTCAGAATTGTGAGGTTTATAAGTAGCCTAAAGGTTTTTCATTTTCGTTATTTCCATACAAAAATTAGACATTTACTTACATATTATCTTTTTAAAGCATTGTGTGTTTTTAGGGCACTATAAGCTGACGGACTTTTATACTTTGTATATAAAGTTGTGATACCTTCAGCCGTTCCTGAGGAAAAGGGTTTTGACAGACAGACAGACAGACAAGACAGAAGGACAACAAAGTGATCGTTTTGATCCGTCGGAACCTTTTCAGGCACGGAACCCTAAAAATAATAAGAATTTAGTTAATTTATTCATCGTTCAAGGAATCAATCGTTTGTATGTAAAACTTAAAATCCAATGTAAGCTGACGTATTTCAAAATACGTATTTTGAAATACGTCAGTTTACATTAGATTTTAAGTTTTACATACAAACGATTGATTCCTTCGATTGAAACAAACACATTATAAAGATTTTAATTTAAAATCTTAAAAAAAATCTTTAAATCTTTCTTTTTAATCTTTAAAATTTTAATTTAAAATCTTTAAAATGTGTTTGTTTAGTCATTTTGTGATCTAAGTAAGTAAGTAAGTAATATCTTTATTTCAGGCTTAATGGGCTTTTGGTTAACGTTTTTGTGTAAGAGTTTGTCCGGGGAAGTACTACCACCATACCTATTTCTGCCGCAAAGCAGTAGTGCTCGCATTGCTGTGTTCCGGTTTGAAGGGTAAGGGTGCCGGTGAAATTACAGGCACATGAGACTTTTCACCTTTATGTCTCATGGTGGCGGGCGCAGTGCAATGCTACATAGGGCGCGTCCTAGGTGGACGTGACCTATGAGGTAATGCACTGTTCATTAGGCAGAGGTTACCGCTTAACATCAGGTGGGCCATCCGCTAGTTCAAAAAAAAAAAAAAAAAAAAACCTAAACAATAAGTCCATAACAACATAAATAACTTAAAAACGAACATACATATATAAAAACACTTTATTTTAATGCACACGTGTAGACTGCGACGTATGACGCAACTGCGCGGTGTCTCGTGTCAGGCGTCCGAAGCACATCCTGAACTTGACACCTCTCGGCTAGAACTCTCCATTCATGAAGGTCGATAGATCCAGAGTCGGCACCCTCACCATAAAGGAAATAAAATTGGCATCATGGCGAGACTCCAACTGCTCGACCCTCATGGTTAGCCCTGTCTTCTGCTCGAGGTACTCCACCACCGCTTCGGGCTTCACGGCGTAGTGAACCCGGGACACGGACAGTGGAGTTGTGAATCTAAATTACAGCAAAAATACTAGCTCTATTCAGACGATATTAAAGCCAATCGTTATTATATTCTTCTTACTTAATATGGTACGAATCTCACTAATAATTTCGCGGATATCAAGATTCAAGTCGTTATGTTCTATCAAGCTGAAAACCCCTGCTTAGCTGTCTGTCTAGTGACTGATAAATAAAGCGGCATTCTATATTCTTAATAGGTCGTTTACAGATAGAGTACTGGTGCGACGGAGCATCGCTAGATTCTATATTCTTAATAGGTTGTTTACAGATAGAGTACTGGTGCGACGGAGCATCGCTAGATTCTATATTCTTAATAGGTTGTTTACAGATAGAGTACTGGTGCGACGGAGCATCGCTAGATTTTTCGAAATAAAAACAAAAAAATTACACGCAAAAAGTGGCCACCCATCCAAATTGTATTCCTCGGAAAAACGCTTTTTCCAGAGCTGAGACCTAGCTAGATCGATTTTTTGCTCCCAAAAACCTCCATAATATAGAAAAATTTATAAGAATTTTAGAGTCTTTTTCAAGAACCTTATAAGATTACACATATATATATATATATACATAATATATATATGTATAAATATTGCTCGTTTAAGGTGGGGTATGCCGCAAAATTCCTAACCGTAGATTTGATTTTTAAATGACTTAGGGCCGATTTTTCAATTCCCAGATAAAATTATCTGTCAGATAAATGTTAGCGCTGTCTTTTTCTTTCATATGACTTAAGAAAAAGATGGTGATATTTTTTACTGGCGGATAATTTTATCTAGAGATTGAAAAATCGACCCTAAATCAAGTAAAATATTCAAATAAGAAATATGAATTATAATTCCGATCACTGTACCAGAAACACGATAGGGTAGGACAATATTTTCTCGATAAAAAAAAACAAAAGTGACCTCTTAAATGCATAAATAATCTTATTATTGGGTAAACAGTTTGATAAATAACATCAATACAACAAAGCCGAGGGTTTAATTCCTAGGCCGGACACACCACGCCTCGACTTTGTCCTAAGTCCTTTTCCGAGATCACTAGTACAGGGCCAAATATTATCTGTAGTGTTAAAAAGTTATCGTGTCTATCAGTTTGTCTATTTATCTAATCTACAACATCCACTTCCATCTGAGCGAAACAAAGGTCAATAGGCACTTGTTTATCCCGTGACTTTTCCTGATTGTTGGTCTGTCTCGTGCGTGACTTTAACTATTTTAGTCCCTATGAATACCCTTAATCATTATTCTTTGAAAATAGCATTTTGTTCTGGTGTCTGTCTTGAAACGTCAGCAAAAGCGCCAGTTTTTTTTTTTAATTCTCTAAGCAACAAAACGACGAAAAACAGTGGCAATAAGCCGTATATTCATTTTAGAAAACGTCATTGCCTGACTACCAACTACCAACACCTATTTCTGCCGCAAAGCAGTAGTGCTCGCATTGCTGGGTGCCGGTGAAATTACAGGCACATGAGACTTTTCATCTTTATGTCTCAGGGTGGCGGGCGAAGTGCACTGCTACACAGGGCGCGTCCTAGGTGGACGTGACCTATGAGGTAATGCACTGTTCATAGGCAGAGGTTACCGCTTAACATCAGGTGGGCCATCTGCTTGTTCCGTCATTCAAGTAGTATACAAAAATAATAAACACTTACGTTGCGTAGTATTTTCATCTATTGTGATCAGTCACGCGGCAAACCTGCCTACTTCTCTCAGCACAGAATATATAATAGTACAAGTACTCTCAGCCTCATTAAATCTCATAATATCTCGTAAAATGTAGGCAGGCGAGATCGTGATCAAACAAAGGTCTATCAATGTTAAAAAAAAAAAAAACATATTACAAAACCCTCTCTAAATAGTCCTTTTTTTAAAATCGAGAATATATTCTCCTATCGTGTTTTTGGTAGAGTGATTCGCTTGGAATTATAGTAGGTAAAATAATATCTTTGCATATTTTTTATCTGAATATTGTACTTGATATATTCAGTAAACAATAAAATCTACTATTGGAATTTTGCTGAGTGGGTATCTACTTATTTTTATGGCGTGATGGAGACATTCTGTATAGTTTCTCAATACCTTCAGTTTTTAGAATTACTTTGATAATCAATTTAAATGTAAATATTACATAATTAAACGATAGCGGAGGTTGGTTAACTCCAATATCTCAACTTTTTTCTACCTCGATAAAGAAATGAACTGTCGACTTTTCTTATCCCGTTTTTTTCCGTGAAAATATTTTATCTAGTTGGTAACAGATGTTGAAAGTTAAAATCATCATTAAAATTTTTAAAAAATTACCATCATTATGTAGGTAACTTACTTATCCTGTATTTTTTTTGTTATACAGCTGTATGCGCGTGATTTGCATTCAAATAATGGATAGTTAAGTTTTTATTCGCTAATCTACGATGTAACAACGTACTAGCAAAAATATTGCAGCCACACCTAACCACTGGCGTCCGTATCAAATTATATCCGTATAAACGTGTAGTCTTTAATAGACCCACTACAGGGTCTGTAATCGATGTGATGGTGTACAAGGGGAAACATTACATCATAATTATTGAAGACTGGTGGAATGCCCGCGACTTCGTCCGCGTGTTCTTTTCCATACAAACTTCAACACCCCGCTGTAAGGGGTTGAAATAAAGAAAATAAAAATATTTGTGTCGACGAACGCAGATACTAAATATTAACAGCTCACTCTGTTGGAACGGCACTTTACTCCTACAAAGCTGAAACTCGCTTCTTCGGCACAATAACTCTTACACACAATGATTTATCCAAAAATTCAATTATCAATACGATGGCGCCGAATCGCCATCGTCAGTGTTGCCGCCGCATAAAAAATATCCATTTCAGATGACAGTTGCAATAAATTCGATAAAAATAAGTTTATATGCTGGACATAGAGCCAAATTCTCCAGGAGCTAACAAAAACGACACACACACACACACACACTCACCCACACAAACACACACACACCCACACAAACACACACACACAGAAACAAAGATTACCAAAGAATAATAAAACTAATTTGTGCTTCTCAGTACCAGTCACGCATCACGAATTTCTGGAATTATTATCTTCGTGCCCCCTAGACCACAAAAGGAACCTACTCTCTAAATTTCCGGTCTCTAGGACTTACGGCTGTGCGTTGATAGTCAGTCAGTCAATCAGTCAGTCACGCAACGATTTTATAAATATTGATATAGAAGCGAACTGATATAGTGGAGACGATAAGAAGAACAGTTGGCTGTTTTTTTTTTACATTGATATACGTTTGTTTGACCACGATCTCACCTGCTGTAGCATATGGAGAAGCACATAGAAATATAAAAAAGCGGCCAAGTGCGAGTCGGACTCGCCCATGAAGGGTTCCGTAGCAGCAAGTAACATAATATAAAAGTTCATGGATGGATTACGATTTGACGTATTCAAAAAAAACTACTAACTCGATCTCGTTCAAACCAATTTTCGTTGGAAGTTTACATGGTAATGTACATCATATTTTTTTTTAGATTTATCATTCTCTTATTTTAGAAGTTACGGGGGGACACACACACACACATTTTACCACTTTGGAAGTGTCTCTCGCGCAAATTATTCAGTTTAGAAAAAAATTATATTAGAAACTCAATATCATACGACACGTATGGGATTGATGAAAAAAAAAATTGAGTTTCAGTTCTAAGTATGGGGAACCCCAATTTTTTTTTTAGCTCTTATAGTTTCGGAAAAAAGTGGCTGTGACATACACGGATAGACAGACAGACAGACAGACAGACACGACGAATCTATAAGGGTTCCGTAATTTTTGGTTACGGAACCCTAAAAAGTAAAGTGTTATCCAGGCTGTTTTGTATTGAAACCGATGTTGCCATATTTTGCCCCACCAATATTCAAGAATTAGTTATTTTTAAAGTTTAAACTTTCGCGTACTATTATTTGTTCTGTGACACACAGGTACATTTCTGGAGGAATTTCTGGCGGAATTTCAAGGTTTTTACGAGGCATTTCATGAATGAAAAGCTTCGTAATTTAAAAAGTAGTATAACTAAAGTTATTCGGCATGATGTGTAGAATACCCCCTCCCCGGGCTTACAGGAATATTATGGTACACCGTGTAGAGTGGTAGGTATTATAAAATGTTGGCCCTTACCTGCACTGGAGCATTGGCCTGGAATTGCATTGCTCTGTCAGTTATTCTTGGCAAGAAATGCGAAGATCTCTGTGTCCTACAATACGGCTATTATTCTGTGTCAAGCAGTCACGAGTTCCGTACACATTACGTACTCATCACGTAGTCATTACGTAGTTCTGGACGTACTTAACTGTCTGCAGTAAGTTTAGCTCAGTCAGAATGAGGGTAATGCCAGGATTATTACGTCACTGTTTCCTCATTAGAAGGTTTCGTTTTCACTGCTTATGAAACCTGAATAGTGAGGCTTTTCGGTTGAAAAACCCAAATGTATCCTGAATAGGTCGTCGGCTGAGAGTACGATTGAGTATAAATTAAATTATGTTTGCTTGTGTTCATTTTTTGGGTATTTTTAACCCCCGACGCAAAAACGACGAGGTGTTATAAGTTTGAGGTGTGTGTGTGTGTGTGTGTGTATGTGTATGTATGTGTGTGTGTGTGTATGTGTGTGTGTGTGTGTGTGTCTGTGGCATCGTACCTCCCGAATGGATGAACCGATTTTTATTTTTTTTTGTTTGAAAGGTGAATTTTTCGGGAGTTTTCTTAGCTATGTTTGATCAAAATCGAATCAGCCGTTTCATTGCGTTGAGGGTTTTTTTATTTTTACAAAATTAATTACTTGTTGATCGAAGTATGTAGTATCACCTAAATTGCAAAAAATTAAGCAAATGAGTTTTTTTTTACTCGCTACATTTTGGTAATAAAAATATATAAAGTCGTTGCGTGACTGACTGACTGACTGACTATCAACGCACAGCCTAACTAAACCATAAGTGCTATAGAGACCTGAAATTTGGAAGGTTATGTTCCTTTTGTGGTGTAGGCGTGCACAAAGAAAGGAATTCCAGAAATTCAACCCCCAAGTAGGTGTAGCGGGGTGTTGAAGTTTGTATGGAAAATTAAACGCGTACGAAGTCACGGGCATTCCACTAGTGTACTATACGTACATGCTAGTTTGTTTTAATGTGAGGAATATTTAAATTTTAAACCAAATTAACGAGTAACGTCACGAATGGAAACTTACAATATACGCAAGCGATGAGGTCAAACCACGACTATTTTCTACAAAAAGGATAAAAAAAAATGTTTGAAAAGACCCATTTCAAAAATAATCATTTTAGAATGATCCATTGGACAATGGATCAATCAGGAACAAAATTATAGGTATAATGGATCAAACAGGACAATGGATCAATCTCAATGGATCAAACAGGAACTACTCAATGTTTATGGCGAAAAGTTGTAATCTATACATTGTAGCGTTGTCCCTCTGTAGTCTCAATCTCACCTAGTGAGTACAGTGGAGACTAGCAAATTAAACAAAAGCTAAAATGTTTACAGTTTTATAATCTTAGTAAGTAAGTAGGTATTTATATAAGAGCGAGATAAATCAGGGCAGGGTTTTACTCATATCCGAAACACGTTGCAGATCTTAATAGTATGCCACTGGCCTTAGAGAGGAGATGCCGCTAGCGCAGGCCACTGGATAGGGACAGCAGCAGTGAAGTCAATCAGTGATAGGGTGTCGTCCGGATGATCCCTCGGAACGTATATAAAACAGGTGGCGGCGGCGTAGTTCGGTAGGTCGCGTCAGTGTAGGACAGATCGACGATCACGGCGGTAGTAGAAAAACCCCAATTTGGGGTTTTACACAACACAGATCTTAATTATAAATTACCAGCACAAGTAGTAGGTATGTATAATTTAAGGAATAGCGTTCGTATTCATATTTTGTAGCACAAGGAAGTACGTGCATGCGCTAGGATGGACAAGCGACGCGTCGCCTGTCACCAGTCTCATACCATACCTCGCAGACCGGTTGCGTAGCCGGCCGCCCGCCGTCCCCCCGCATACGTCTCATGAGCCCAGCGGTGCAAAATAATGCAATTTAGACAAATAAGGTTTTGCGAACCGTTACATACCCCCTTTTTTAGATCGGGATTTTTCCTATGAAAAATCCTCTTAGACATATTACTAGGTCAACTTGAAGTCTTTGACGTGCCACTTTCCTAAATTGTGGCCAACCATGTCCTCCAGCTCATAAACAAGTTTAGATTTTTTTTCAATTATTCTACATTTTACAAATTTAGGAGCTAACTTTTTGGAAAACCTTTTGTCTTTGTCGCTCAGGTAAAATGTACGCTTCCATATAATATCCCCCACATTAAATTCAACATTTTTACGGCGCAAGTTGTAGTTGGTGCTATTTCGGGAATGAGCTTTAATGAGGGAGAGTTGTACCTTGTCAAAGATTTTCTGAAGTACACCTAAGTTTTCAGCATAGTTATCACGAGGGGTGAATATGATATTGCTTTCTAGGTCCGTATCGAGGTAGTGCGACCCGCAGCTTACCAATTCACGCCCGAAAACTAGAAACGATGGGGTATAACCAGTTACCTCGTTAACGGCACTATTTAAGGCGAACTGAATTTTAGGAGTATTAGTATCCCAGGTTCGGTGATCAGCTTCGATAAAAGTAGACACAGCTGTTATGATAGTTTTGTTATACCGTTCTACCATATTTACTTGAGGAGTATAAAGTGGAGTGTAATAGATGTTAGGAATTTTGTACGTTGAAAATAAATGGCGCATAGTATTGCTAGTAAACTGCCTGCCGTTATCCATCAAAAGGGTGCTTGGTATTCCATGCACAAGAAATACCTTTTCTTCAAGAATATGGGAGATTATTTCAGCAGTAGCTCGCCGAATAGGGAAAATCATGCAATATTTTGAAAAACAGCAAGTTAATACGAGCAAAAAGGTGTTTTGTTTTCTGGTCACCGGCAGAGGTCCAACTAAGTCCATGCTCATCATCTGAAAGGGTCGGCTACAGTCTTTAGGTCGACCCATTGTACCAAGAGTAGTGTGGGTTGGGTGTTTGTGTGAGAGACAAGTGTCACAGCTGGTAACAAAATTCATCACATCTCGATGCATGCTAGGCCAGAAGTATTTTAAATTGAGACGTTTGTGAGTTTTGAAGATACCAAAGTGTCCGGAGGTAGGTTCTGAATGGTTTAGAGAAATGGTATCTTGTCGATATTCTAGTGGTATCACCTCTTTCCATTCGAATTCTCTAGTAAGAGGGTTAATGGACTTCATATATCGGTAAAGCTTACCTTGATCAACGCGGTAGTTCAGAAACGAGTTTGGGGTCTTTTGACATCCATCGAAGACGTTTAGAAACCAGGGGTCTGTTGTTGGTAAGGTAGGTGAGTTAGGTACGGAGTCAATAGCTGAAACGGGAACAGAGCGAGACAAACTGTCTGGGACTACATTTTCGGTCCCTTTTCTGTGTTTTATTTCAAAGTTATATGCTGAAAGACGCACACCCCATCGAGCAAGTCTTCCTGTTGGATTGTTAATGTTGAGAAACCACTTGAGAGATGAGTGATCGGTATAAACAGTGAACGTGAGGCCATTTTCTAGGTAGCAACGCCAATGTTCTATGGCAGATAGAACAGCTAATGCCTCACGTTCAGTAGCACTGTAGTTGCGCTCTTGCTGTGATAGTGATTTGCTCATATATGCAATTACTCTTTCATCCCCATCGATAATTTGAGTGAGTACTGCTCCTATACCATAGTCACTTGCATCTGTATGAACTTCAAAGGGTTTGTTGTAGTTCGGACAGGAGAGAATTGGTGTTGACACAAGGTGAGACTTCAGCTTGTGGAAGGCATCATCAGCTTCAGACGACCACACAAATTGGGGGGCGTTCTTTCTTTGGGATGTTAACTTGTTCAGAGGGGTAGCCAAGGCACTAAAATTAGGGATGAATCTACGATACCAGGAGGCAGTTCCTAGAAATCGCCTAACTTCCTTTCGGTTAGTAGGTGTGGGGTAACTTATAATAGATTCCACCTTTTCGGGGTCGACATGTAGTCCGTTAGAGTCAACAATATAACCCAGATATTTAAGTTGGCTCCTAAAAAATTTACTTTTCTCGAAGTTAATTGTAAGGTTAGCTATCCTAAGCTTTTCGAGCACACGTGTAAGTAGAGACATATGCTGCTCGAAGTTATTTGAAACGATGATGATATCATCGATGAAGACAAAAACCTTGTGTTCAAATTCAGGTCCGTAGAATAAAGCGTCCACCAATCTTTGCTGCGTAGCAGGAGCATTTGTGAGCCCAAAAGGCATAGATTTAAATTGGAAGGTACCGCGTGATGGAATGTAGAATGCAGTCTTTTGCCTGTCCTCCTCTCGAATAAGAATTTGCCAGAAGCTTTTGGAAAGGTCTAAGCTTGAGAGAAATCTCGCATCACGTAGGTTATCGAGAATCTCGGAGATGTAGGGTAGACTATACGCGTCTTTTTTTGTTACCGCGTTTAGTTTCCGGCTGTCCAGGCAAAAACGTACTTCGCCGTTCTTTTTCGGTGTCAAAAGGACTGGTGACGACCACGGACTTTCACACGGTTCAACAGCATCCTCTTTTAGCATCTCGTCTAATTGGTCTACTAGGATGCGTTGCTTCTCCGGTGACATTCTATAATACCGCTGACGAACAGGGGCAACATTCCCGGTGTCGATAGGGTGTCTGATCAAATGAGTGCGTCCAAGACCGCGTTCCTCGTAAGAAATGTCGTGAAATTGTGATATCATATAGTCAGCCGTCAACTTTTGCTCATACGACAAGTAATCATACGAACATAAATTTTGAGATTTTTTTGTCTGTAAGTCAGCTGTAAAGATTTCATCAGAGTCTTTGTAATAGGCAATACGATCTATGTGCTTAGGGAATAGATCAAAGATCGTCCAAAAATCCATACCTAATATAAGGTTGTGTTTAATATTAGGAACTATATGCACTTTAAGAGTGTGTGTTTGATTTTGAAAATTAATAGGGAGGTGTAAAACTCCTATAGAGTACAGTTTATCACCACCAGCAGCAACAAATTCAACTTTGTCACGCTCTTCCAATTCAAAACCAGCCTTTAATAGGTGCTCATGACACCCATTACCCAAAATAGTTGTAGAGGAGCCAGTGTCGAGTAGGCCAATAATTGGCTTATCCCGAATATTAACCTGAACATAAGGCCGAGATTTATTGAGAGTGTAGTTTTTATTCTGGATTGAAGCGACAGCGTTATAAGTAAAAAATGTAGATATAAAACTTAGCCAATTTTTCCACTCAGTTGGGTTAAAATTGCTGTTTTGGTCAATTAGCTCTATAGCACTATCATTCCAATCCTGCCTACCTAGTTTTTTGGAGTTTCATCAGAGGTAGTAGTACAATCGGGACATTCTGAACTACGAACGCCCTTCTTCCCGCATTTAAAACAAATCAGGAAACGTTCTTGTTTGCAATTCCTCAAGGAATGATCATCTGTTCTGCATCTTGGGCAAAATACAGTTTTAGATGAAGTAGTAGCTAGAGCTGCGACGGGAATATTTTTTTGTTGATAAGGGTTATCAGTCTTTTGATAAGTAGTACTTGGATTAGTATTATTATAATTACTATTTTTTTGATAATTGGGATACTTGTTATGTGAGCTACTCGATGCGCTATGGCTTGGTTTATATGCAAACTCAGGAGCAATTGTACTAGGTGACACTTTAGGTGGTTCATGAAACAGAGAGAACCGGGTCTGTATGTTTTCGTAATTACGGCAGATGAGTTTAAGAGTATCCATAGTCTTTATTTCTGGAGAGGCAGACAAAGTACTCGCATAGCAAGGGCGTATATTATGTAACAAAATTTCTAATTTGTCATCTTCAGAGAGCGGCCTATTTAGACGGGAAAACATACCATGCATAATTGACAGATAAATGGTTATGTTTTCATTTTCACCTTGTGTGCGAGAGCGAATTTCCGCAGAGAGCCTATAATCGTAGTCACTATTGCTGAAATCTTCTTTAAGTAGATCGCATAAATCATTCCAAGACTGAGCTTTATCTTTGTTGCAGCGATACCAGTGCAATGCGTCATCGGTAAAAATCTCAAAAGCCAAGGACAGTATTTTGTCATATGATATTCCTCTAGAAATAACAAATTCCTCAACCTTTAAAATAAATGAACGCACGCATGATTTACCAGAGAATTTTAGTTTCGTAATTTCTGAAGTTAAATTTCGGTCGCAAGTAACCGATACTGCAGTAGCAGTGGACTCCGTGGTCAAAGAAGTTGTAGTTGATTTCATCTGATTCTGTGGCTGCAGAGCCAGCAACTCTTTATATTGTGAATCAAAGCTAGTTTGGCAGTTTTTCTGATCAGCTTCCACTTCAGATACGCTACTGATCCTATTAATCCTATGGTAGATATGGTGGAGCAAGGTTTCAGTTCGGGCAAATAGATTTTTGTCAAATTTTTGCCTCAGTGATTTTAAATAGCCGAATGATTTTACGAGACATTCGCGAATACCTAACAAGTCCTCAGCAGGTCCTAAGTGCGACTCAAGGATATCTTCAGAAGGCAATTGTTGCCCTAGTTTAACAATCTGTTTGCGCAGTTCCTGAACCGATCCTTCTGAGCCACCGCGAAGTTCAACTTCATACTCTAATTCTGACTTTTGTAGTGACAAAAATTTTATAACATACGCCATATTGAGTGTGTGTTGCAGTGTTAAATAAAATAGAAAATGAAACAACTACAATTGATTTGCAGCAGAACTAAATGCCACTAACAACAACTTAAATTTAAAATTCACTTATATGTGGTTTTTATTTAATTGAGGGTAAGTTGAGATATAAGAATGAAGGTAGCAATTATAAATAGAGCTAGAAAAGACAATAAAATGAGTATACCACGTATAAGTCAAAGCACAATATCGGTCTTAAAACTAAGATTTTAAAGCCAACACCAAGAAAAACTACTATGCAGAAAAGCTAAGCAACGTATTTCAGATACAATTCAACCTATATTGGGCGCCAATGTAGCGTTGTCCCTCTGTAGTCTCAATCTCACCTAGTGAGTACAGTGGAGACTAGCAAATTAAACAAAAGCTAAAATGTTTACAGTTTTATAATCTTAGTAAGTAAGTAGGTATTTATATAAGAGCGAGATAAATCAGGGCAGGGTTTTACTCATATCCGAAACACGTTGCAGATCTTAATAGTATGCCACTGGCCTTAGAGAGGAGATGCCGCTAGCGCAGGCCACTGGATAGGGACAGCAGCAGTGAAGTCAATCAGTGATAGGGTGTCGTCCGGATGATCCCTCGGAACGTATATAAAACAGGTGGCGGCGGCGTAGTTCGGTAGGTCGCGTCAGTGTAGGACAGATCGACGATCACGGCGGTAGTAGAAAAACCCCAATTTGGGGTTTTACACAACACAGATCTTAATTATAAATTACCAGCACAAGTAGTAGGTATGTATAATTTAAGGAATAGCGTTCGTATTCATATTTTGTAGCACAAGGAAGTACGTGCATGCGCTAGGATGGACAAGCGACGCGTCGCCTGTCACCAGTCTCATACCATACCTCGCAGACCGGTTGCGTAGCCGGCCGCCCGCCGTCCCCCCGCATACGTCTCATGAGCCCAGCGGTGCAAAATAATGCAATTTAGACAAATAAGGTTTTGCGAACCGTTACAACATTACTAGCTGACCCGCTCGCGACTTCGTCGACGCGTAGACTTTCATACAAACTTTAACACCCTTTTTCAACCCCTTAGGGTGCGAATTTTCAAAAATCGTTTCTAAGTGCGCTCCTGCACCCCTTAATGAGTGCTTGTGCCAAATTTCAGACCTCTCGGCCCAGTAGTTTCCGAGCTTTCGTGATGAGTGGTCAGTGAGTGAGTGGACTTCTCTTTTATATATTTAGATAAGGATCAACTCAACTTGCGTCTCATTACTATATGTATACATATGTCATTACTATACGCCACAAACGAGAGGAGGGTCAAATTTCCAAACCAAAAAAAAAAAAAAATTGTGTCCTTTAGTAGGAATCACTCGCAGTTTGACCTCATAGCTTGCAGATAGTGTAAGATTCCATTCGTGACGTATATCATTAATTTCATTCAAACATTCCTCACATTAAGGCATATATGAAACGAGGTGCTATAAAATATTTGAAACCTTTTTTCCCCACCATCTTTATCTAAAAATATACAAAAAAATATACATGTTAATTATATTAAAAGATAAACGGCTAATTACCACTATTATTCGTCACTTTGCTGACGTTTCGAGACTGAGTTCAGAAGCCTCTTCATCATGAGCACCGCCCGCGACCGCGTTCGACGGTGTACCAGGTGTATTCGCTGGTCCACCGTCGAACGCGGTCGCGGGCGGTGCTCATGATGAAGAGGCTTCTGAACTCAGTCTCGAAACGTCAGCAAAGTGACGAATAATAGTGGTAATTAGCCGTTTATCTTTTAATATGATTCCCAACCACGATAGTTTCAATTCTATGTTAATTATATCCACATAATATAAAGCCGTCTCTTGTTTTCAAAAATAAATTTGCAAAGTAGCCTCCTTTTTCGTAGTTACAACCATTTTTCCCCTAAACTATCAATCATATGATTTTTTTATTGCCTTCAGTATATTAATAACACGAAGCCGAGAGGACATTCTTTTATTTTTGAAAATTACTTTCCCAATGATTTTCAAATAAAACAAACGTGTTATTCGCTATTCTGTCACATTCTAACTTACCTGTACCCTTAGTACAAGAATTTAACAGTATTCGAAACTATATGAAGTTTCGTTTCCTTCAATACATTTTCTGACAGCGTCCTTAGTTTTGTCCTCGTTTCCGCTAGGGGCGCTGCAAGTAAATGTATGGAAGGAAACGAAACTTCATATAGTTTCGTATACTGTAAAATTCTCGTACTAACCCTTCGACCAAAGTAAAATAAATGGACTGGCCTTACTCATACAAAACGTCCGTGAAAAATAAGACAATTCGGATTTAGGGTACGGTCAACAAATAAACTATCTATCTATCTATCTATCTATCCAGCCACTGCTGAGTAAAGGCCTCTTCTCTATAGCGCCACTCCTGGTGGTCTTGTAAATAAACTAGGTGAAATTAAATTATTGAACTTCTTAAAAACTGTATTTTTTTAATACTTAATACTTTAACAGATGCAATGTGTTTTCTAAAGTTATTTCAGTAGGTTTATAGTACAAAAAATCGCCGAAAAAAATGCAATTATTGAATGAAACTTTTACAAAAATACATGGTTCCCTTCTGTTTTATGTAGTTACGTATCTATTTTTCAGCTCTCAAACATACACAATATAAATCAATAGAAAAGCAAGTCCACCTAAGGTCTTCAGCTCAGTCAATTTGTGAAAAATATATTTTTCATCACTCAATAAACTAAGAAAATATCATAAAAATCGTACGGAAACATAAATGTATAAAAATTCCAGTATTTAAGAAACTGCAGAGTGCAGTTTTAAGAATTTTGCACAATGAGTTTTTTTATACTACTTGGAATGACAGATCAAGAAGATGGCCCACCTGATGTTAACTGGTACCCTCTGCCTATGAACAGTGCATTACCTCAGGTCACGTCCACCTAGGACGCGCCCTATGTGGCATTCCACTGCACCCGCCACCCTGAAACATAAAGATGAAAAGTCCCATGTGGCCGTAATTTCATCGGCACCCTTACCCTTCAAACCGGAACACAGCAATGCGAGCACTACTGCTTTGCGGCAGAAACAGGTATGGTGGTAGTACTTCCCCGGACGAACTCTTTCACAAAAAAGCTCTACTACTACTAACCGTTTTTTGGCGTATAGAATTCATTGTGTAGAAAATGATCAGAGCTAATACGGGAAAATGTATTCCACTTCCAAAAGTCGTCTGTTCTTGCTCGTCTTATGACTTCTATCCATTTTTGTTTACTTTAGTTTTTTTTTGGAAAGCTATAAGGTTAATTAACATGCCATTACATATTATATGCAATTACCTAAAGCGACGTGCTTAGCAATGTTTTGGCGTAAATAATGCAAATTACAATTCTAAATCAATAAGATACCCCTTAGGCATCAGATTTTTTTGCAGTCTGTACCGGACCATCCGTCATGCGTGAAGTCTTGTCAAATATTTCGTCGCTGTAGTTGGAAAACTAAATAAGTAATAACAACAACAAAACCAACATCGCGAGAAAAACGCGATTTACTGTTTTATTGCGTCAAAAATGGCAATAACTTTTTTATCGTAACTAATTTTTCAGTCCGTGTTTTGATATGTTATAGATTGGTACTGTATCTATTTTCGAATTTAATGATAATACATTTTAGTTCTTTTGATTAAGAGAAAAAAATAAAAAAACGACTATGTATTTTTCCCTCGCCAAAGTTTTGAATAATTGAAATGATCTATTATTTACTTATTTGAATATGACAATCCTATCCATGGGTATAGATTTATATAATATTAAAATACATTTTAAAATAAAACCAACTTATAATCATTTCTTTTTATCAAGACTGAATATTAGAAAACTACTGAAACACCTACATTATTTTAGCAGACTTATAAATTCAAAGTAAGTGACATAACAAACTTATCATACGACTAATGCTTATAAAATCAACAAAATGAAAAAAAATTGTGGAGCACAATAATTCTAAGTATCAAAAAGAAAAAGGTATGTCGACTAAAATTAAAACTATCTACGAGTATAAACTTGTGTCTGTTAACTTTCATTCAGAGTGGGGAACATTGAGATAATGTCCTGGGGCGTAGTCCTCCTTGTCGCTCGTCCTCTAGAGCAAGACGTGTCCATCGACATGTATGGGCCATCATAACCATGCAATAAAGTCGATTTCGCAAAATGTGTTACTTATGTAGTTTTCCTACTACACGACAATTTATAAGTTTTTTATCAATTGATGAAAATTATATTACAAAACCTTTATTTACGAATTAAATGCGATGCCTGAAGCTTTATTTGTATTTCTTGTGTTGTTTGCACTTGCAGAACAGCACAGGAAGGCATTGTATCACCAAGGTATCTAATTTTGGTATTTTTCAGCATAGCTGTCACTCGTTGCCGTGACAAAGACTGACTGAAGCGAAGTATACTAGCTAGGTCTGTTTAGAAGCTTCAAAACTATCGTTCCCTAAGGCCCGTCCATTCATTTTATTTACGTCGATGTACTAACCCCCCTGAACTTAAATAAGTTAGATAGTTTTTTTTTTTTTTTTTTTTTATACTACTGAATGACGGAACAAGCCGATGGCCCACCTGATGTTAAGCGGTAACCTCTGCCTATGAACAGTGCATTACCTCATAGGTCACGTCCACCTAGGACGCGCCCTATGTCGCATTGCACTGCGCCCGCCACCCTGAGACATAAGGATGAAAAGTCTCATGTGCCTGTAATTTCACCGGCACCCTTACCCTTCAAACCGGAACACAGCAACGCGAGCACTACTGCTTTGCGGCAGAAATAGGTATGGTGGTAGTACTTCCCCGGACGAACTCTTTCACAAAAAAGCTCTACTACTACTAAAAATATATATATATATAGTGCCAGAATTTGGCGTTCATCGACGCCTTAACTGCGGCTCAGTTCAACGAATTAGCGTATCGCCGGTCAATTTCCTTATTCGTCAATTTTGCTGATTCAACAGCTTAATGATTAGACTGTTTCTTAATTCGCCAATTTTAAAACTCAGGTTGACAAACTTGTTGCCACTTCGCCTGGCTTCATCATCATCATCATCATCAGCAGCAGCCTACAGAAGTTGCTGGATATAGGCCTCCCCCATAGAATGCCACGACGCCTTCTATGGAGGAGGGCTTGGCTAGGTAGAAGATTTATTCCGATCCCTTCTTCGTCGTTACACTCTTGGCAGAGTGGTGGTGGTCATAACTTCAGGGTCTGTGGCTCGCTTCACAATCCTTCGCCACTCATCTCGCACCGCAGCTTGCATGGTGCATTCATGCAGTGGACCGTCCAAAGCTGCCTTGATTTGGTCAGTCCATCTCACGGGCGATCTGCCCCGCGCTCGTGTGCCCTCAACTCTACCCTCTATTGTGAGACGAGCTAAATTTATTTTGTTGCTCGCCGAGGCCCTCACAAATTGGGTACAGCGCAGAGTGTTGAGAGCTTCTTGGCCATCTCCGCCATACAGAGCATTTAAAAATGCCTGGCCTGCACTCTCGATCTCTTCTGGAAGGGAATCTGGCTGCAAGAACACTTCCAGCTGGTGAACGAGGTTGGGGTTTTGTATAAAAATAGAGAACATTGGGAACCCTGTATCTTGGGAGCTAGTAGACCTAGAAAATTGGATTAGGGCTCAAACTGTCAGGAATTTTGATTACTTTAAAAAAGTAATAGTGACATTTCTCGTCAGAGCCTTCCTATGTCGTATTTTTTGCACAAAACTAAAAGAAGTGAAAAAAAATATGGCGGTATTTCAGCAATAACTCAGCGCGCTTACATTTTAGAATGCTGCAAATCTGTATAAATACTATCTAGGTGGACTGTGGACCCAAACAACATACCAAAAAAGCAAGTTTACCGCTATTATTGCAATTTCGAATGTAACATATGACTGGCCTAGAGGTAAATGTAACCCAATTGAAACCCCATCTCTGTAGAAATGAATCACAGGTATTACGGTAAAACCCACCAATAACTGGCGTTTGTGACACTTACTTTTGGCAAATATCGATCGAACGATCGCCGATAACCAGCAATGAATGTTTGTTATCAAAATAAGGTGACTCATAAGTGAATTTGATTCGTATCTGTCGGAGGATAAAGTTTAAAACACGGCCTTCGTTCAAATGTTTTGTAATCCAACAATCCAACGGGCGACCTCCGTTCGGTGTTTGGACTTTATTTTGGTAGATTTTCCTTGGCAATGGCGAAGAGTTAAACTTGGAATAATATTATTACAACGAGCATAATATTATTCCAAAGAGCAATAACATTCATAGATGTCGATCAGAGAAATTGCAGTTCTATAATTTGCATTTCAATTTTAAAACAACAAAATGTCTGCTTTCTTTCAACAAAATGGCGGCACTAATTATGTATGTATGGAATACTTTACTATTTGAATTTATTGCGCATTGTCCGATGTTATGTTCGCCTTGCAAACAAACAATCCTTCTTTTCAAATTGCCACATGTCTCGTGTTTGTTTCTAGCTAGGTAGATATACCTACCTACTTTAGAACCTACATATATCTTACTTGCATCTTTTATGAGAAAATCCTTGGCGATTACTATAATAACCGGCCAAGCGCGAGTCGGACTCGCGCACGAAGGGTTCCGTACCATTATTTGTTAGATTAAGTAAATAAAGTGTTTTTGTATATATCCGTATATATGTGCTCCTAGAGCCGGAGTTCTGGCCAGCTGGCATTGTTTACCGACGCTATAGGGAAGCGTTTTCGAAACCAAATCCCCTTGTCGTTAAGTGATAGTTTGAAGTATATCGTTATCTTTATATGAAAGATTTTGAATTTTGAATTGTCTATAAAAACGGCAAAAAAAACAGTGTTTTTTTTTGTCGAATAAACAGAATAAAATAAATATTCATTAAAGCATTAGTTTATCATAATAAAATATAATTTAGTAGGTACACATGAAACCGGTTTCATTGTTGACGTGCGTGGGTAGCTGGTGTTTTCTACGTCAAGTCATGGAGTTGGCGCGTGACAGTTACGTAATTAAATTGTTTCTATTCGTGGCGCAGTCGTTTTGGCGACAACTGTCAATAATAACATTCTGTATATCTATAGACCTAGATATGGCATGTCAAAGATGAGATAATTCGGTCTTATCTTATGTGATTGCTATCAATGACTGTCTTGAAGTGATCATTAATTTTGGAATACAGTTTCATCGACCTATTATATATTCTGTGGTTTTACCCAAAATATAAGTGGCCCCGATGTACCTGCGCCGTAGACCAATTTCTATAGCGCGTTAACATTCTTTCTACCAATAGCAATCGCGCGCTAAAATCTTGCGCTGTTATTGGTTAATCGATTTCGCGGCAAAATCGCTGCATCTTGTGCATCCAGTCGACTCATAGATGTGAGAGGGACATAGCTATACTATACGTTCGGTTCCTGTCGGATGTCAGTCTGCGCTTTTCTGCGCAAACGTCAACAGTCGATCGGACTTATATTTTGGGTAAAACTGTACCAAAGTTTTTGATATAATTATATCGATGTTGCTTGCGATGAGCTGCGATCGGCGAGCTGAGCTGTGAGAGGTGCGTGTTTGATTCCCGCTGCAGGACAAATGTCGGGTCAGGGTGTTGTGGTACCATGGTACTCGTAGTACCTGATGCTCACGACACAGGGATCCTAGTGTGGGATCAGGAGCTCAATTCTCTTTATACAAACTAGCCCAGCTTCGCACGCGTGGTGTTGGCATAAAAATATTACCAAACCACGGGTCTAGATATTAGTGTAGATCATGTGTACAAATTTTAATGGAGGATGTGATAATATTCTAAATTAATCCAATAAGTCAGTCAATCAGGTAAATTTATCTGAGAACTATAAAAGAGGTAGTATAAATAAATAAATAAATAATGCTGGACAAGTTCACACAACGTTATCTAGCCCCAAGCTAAGCCAGAGCTTGTGTTATGGGTACTAGATAACTGATATACTTAATACAATACATTACATAGTTTTTTTTTTTTATTATACATAGAATACACCCAGAACACCCTGAACAAATATCTGCAGATCGCACAAATATTTGTTCCGAGGCGGGAATCGAACCCGCAACCTCCTGCGTCACAGGCGAACCATCGCTAGCCGCGCCACATAGGTCGTCAAAAGATAAAAGAAAAAAAAAAGAGAAAAAAAAAAGTAGATTTTTTGTTTTTATGCTTTTAAATTAAAGTACTCTCCTATATATATATATATTTTGTATACCTACCTAATAGCAAGAAATAAAAGCCTTTTTTCTGATTTTAACATTTATTTCAAAATAATTTACAAATTTTACAGAAAAAATACAATTTAGTAATAAAATCTATAGTATGTGCCATTAACCGTAGCAACTGTTAGATTAATCTAATAGTAACATATTATTAGCTTTCTATATACATTCCAAACTATAAATATACATTTTGTTATTACAGTTGTTGCTCGAAACATGAGGTAGGTATTAGCACAGACAAAGTAATACTATAATTATTAGATACTATCAAGTAATATCAAGGTTATATTATTATTAAGACGTAAATATGCAAGTCTCGACAGAGCGTTTTAATTCAATCTGCCATTTTTGAAAGAAACGTCGTCATTTTGATTTCATTACATTTTAATGTGTTTTTTCGAGTTATTTCGTGTAATTTTATTGGCATTTTAACCGGTGTAACTTGGATAAATGGCACATGTGTGATGTAGTGAAATTTAAGTGCATTGCGTGTCTTTTCGAAATGGTGGATTTTTCCCCGTAAAAACTCAGTCTTTCTGCTACTATTTAAACTGGGTTATGGCTTAACGGAGACTCTTGACGACCTGACTATAAAATTATAATTAAGTAAATATCACTTGACATTGGCGAAATTGTTGCAAATAATGCACAGAAGTCATTACCTAAGATAAGAAGAACACAGAGCTTATTTATTTGAGCCTCTCGGGGTCGAGACTCTGGGTCCGTGGGGTACCGGGGCCATTCGCGTTCACAAAATTGTTTCAGGGCATCTGGTCGAAGCGACGCGTGACAATGCGGCCAGCATCTTAGGGACGCTTCCGTCGGGTAGTGATTTGGATCAGTTGAGCTATTCATACCTTATATTAGTTGTATTATTCTTTCTGTAAATATATGTAGCTAATTGTATTTTTATTTGATAGGTATAAATCGAAAGTACGCGGAGTTGTTATTGTGATTGTTAGGTATTGTTACAAACCAATTTTCAGTCGCTTCTCAATAGTCTCAATTAATTTTATTATTTTTATTTTATTTTATTTTATTAATCTAGGATTCACAGTTATCTTATAGTTAGTAATAAGCTATACACTATATGCTATTCTGAAACCAATTTGAATCCACATTTTCGGTCACACTTTGTGCGGTTTAAAAATAATTAATAGAATTGTCCTTTAGGACTGCATGTGTTATGTTATTATGTTGCTTTTACGAGTACAAACGTGTCATGTAACATGTCACACTTTCTTAACTTGGTCTTCGTTTATTGTTGAGGTTACTGGAAACGTACGGTTAGGTACTAAATGGTAATATTGTATGAAGTACCCATTCGGCACACATTCTGGTAGATCATGCTCTGTGCCTACTCTGCTTTTTTGTTGATAATGAATGGAACGGAACAGGCAGAATGTTTGTGACCATGACATTTTTTGACGCTACTTTTTTTTTTTTTTTTTTTAACATTAATAGACCTTTGTTTGGCCACGATCTCACCTGTCTACCTACTACTAATAGTTTGTAAATAAATAAATAATTATGATTATATGATTATAATACAAGAAAACAAGGTCTGCTACTCCAAGACTATCACGTGACTAACACCAGTACCCTTAGTACGAGAATTTCATAGTATTCGAAACTATATGAAGTTTCGTTTCCTTCAATACATTTTCTGACAGCGTCCTTCGTTTTCTCCTCGTTTCCGCTAGGGGCGCTGCTAGTAAATGTATCGAAGGAAACGAAACTTCATATAGTTTCGAATACTGTCAAATTCTCGTACTAACCCCCCAGATGACGTCACTATCCATTTGCCACTTTATTGCAACAATAACATAATCACAGAATAACTGATAATTCAGACAATTTTTTTTTTTCTAATTATATGAAATATTGATTAAAAGTTAAAAATAAATGGTATCGGGGAGTTAGATTCATGGAGGTATAGTATGGAGTGAGTGTTAAAATAGCATAGAGAGTTCCTTCTTAGTCCTATCCTAGAAGATAGCTTGCTATCCTATGTTAGAGAGAAACAAATATATTGTCACACGACAGTCGTTTTTCCGTTCCGTACCCTGAATATTGGCACCATGCATATACATTTTCCTAGATTGTTACCATGAATGTAGTAGTAATTTGATAATTGGCCTGGTACGAGTTACACAAATAAAAACAGATAGATATATGCTTGTCTCATTCCAACACATGAATACATTCATATAAAAGAATGAGACTGGTATAATCGATACCGTTTCGTTTTTAGCCTTAGTTCCATGTTTTAGTCCATCTTCCTAGGTTAGATTATACTTTATTGGTAGCATAGAGACGGGCTGTCTCAAAAATTGGTGATGACGTCGTATGGTCTTTAACCACGTGACCATCTTATCTCGGAGTAACTAACATACCTGGTGAAGTATAATAGTATACCCTCCAAGGGCGTAGCGAGGTACGGGCAGGGAGGGGTAGCTGTGAAGTGGCAGTGTGGGGTGAATTAGTCGGGAGTTTTGTTAGCTATGTTTGATCAAAATCGGTTCAGCCGTTTCATTGCGTTTTTACAAAATTAGTTACTTGTTTTAATTACTTCCTCCACTGCTTATATGAAACTCATTTAAAAGTAACGATCAAATCAATATAATCTAGGATTTTCTTTGTCTGCCTCCCCTATATACAAATATACAATCCTGGCTACGCCCTTGATACCATGCTATACATATACTTATAACTAGAGTGGACATAATCACATATGAATAGGTTGACTGAATTCAATGGGCCATTAAAATTAGGCAATTCCATGCTAAGTTATTGATCTTATCTTGGGTCCATGAGCAAGTTATAGAACAATGTTATCACACCGACCTTATCGTTCAATCAGAATCACTATTAGTAAGCGTTTTAACTAACTTACCTTATCCAAGATCTGCAGGGCTATTTTGGAACAATCGAAAAGGTTTCCGATAAAATTCGTTAAGGCGATATGTCAAAATACCGAATGGGCGGAGCCTAGCAAGAAAACAATAGCTGTAAAACAGTGACAGCGCTATTGCTCAATTGAACCCGGGAAGAGGTGAGGTATAGATTTTTGCCACTCGGAAGTAACTGACGTAAGCGACAAATGATAAAACTTCGTTTTGCTTCTAAAGTAGCAAATATAAAAATAAATTATCTATAATTAATCTAAGTAATGTGATTACCTACTGAATAATATAAAAAACTATGCTTAATACTTTCTCTAGTCGAAGGAGGGACCTAAAAAGGGCTTTAGAAGAGCCAGTTTCAAAAAATAAAGCTATCGAGAAAAGTATCGCGAATCGTGTTTCTAGTCTATAATTTATTTAGATTACATCCTCAAGTAATTACTGTATTAACATCAAGTTTGTAACCTTTACTGATAGTGAGTGCGCATGTAACGAAACGACTCCAAAAATTTAACATTGCGTCTTAATATATGTCGGATTCCATTTCGAATCCGACGGAGCTCATAAATGCGTATCTAAAACCGTTTCAGATTGAACGTCGGTATCTTCCGACCACTATTGACGCGGACCGTAAATTGATAAAAATTAAAGGTTTTTAGAGGCGAATCCTCTTTATTATCCTTTCGTTTGTTTTCAATAGATATTCAAATATATATTTATTTGGAACAAAAATATGAACATACAATAAAAATAAAAGAACGATAACCTTCGCAGAAGTTAGAAAATCTGTGTCGCGAATAATGATAATAATATTACTTGAGTAACTAAACTATTTTCTTTAATAAAACGCAATATTTGTATGAATTCGAGTTACCGACACCAAATACCTATAGCTGTCGGAAAGTTTCGAAATCTTTTGTCAAAGTTTTCGATATCGGATATTTAGAATAGCTTCTTTCGGAATCTCCATCGGTAACTGCATCCGCTGTCGGAAGGTTTTTCGAACGTTTTAAAATAACCCTGCTGGACTAACTTTACTCCTTGCCAGTCGGCCCTTGATACAATTAAATCATACTATGCATGCCCTTACTTTCCTGTAGGAATTCTATTTATAGGGTTCCGCACGTGTAAAGGTACCAACAGAATCATTATAAGATCACTTTGTCGTCCGTATGTCTGTCTGTTAAGACACTTTTACCAGGTCTGGTTAATTCCATACATTTTAGAATTAGTTCACACAAAATATCGATAGATGGCAGTACTGGTATCGCTAGGAATATTGAACACATTAATTAGATTATTTTTTCACTTTTTTTGACGGCATTGCGTAAATAGTACCTCTAGAAGACTTTTTATGTGATTTTAACTAATAAAATAACAAAAATCGTTATAAAATAGTTTTTTTTTTCAATGTTTTTACTGACATCTAGCAATTTCTAACCGAAACATTTTGATTGGGTTCTAAGGTTCTAAGTTTGGTCAAGAAACACATAGATGGCGTTGAAATAAAATCATGTTTCGGAGCAGCAAAAAAAGAATAAAATTATACGATAATATTTCGATAGTTACTCCACAGAGTAGTAAGAATACTAACGTGTTACTCTATGATATGATGTGATGAAATACGCTTGATTTCTCAAGTATCATCTAGTGCGCTGTAAAGAAGGCAAGAGAGAAGCGCCATCTAGTACGCTGTTAAGAAAACAAGTAAGAATGCATATTAGTACGTTAGTACCGAGCGCGCGCCACGGGCGCTGCTCTTGCGCGACTTATCGTGGCAACGATCGTAGTACTAAGATTGTCTCTCTGTTGTACGTTAGTATTATTCCTTACTCTGTGCTTTTACGTAGATACGGCTAAAGGTAAACTTGAAATTTATACCAAATGTACTTCTTTATAGGTCTGTGAGCTTATAGTGCCCTTAAAAAAAACACAGGCTTCTATTTACAAATCAAACCGACTTCAATGCTTACAAATACGGGGTCCTTTTTTTAAATATTTTCTTCAAATTCAAATGGGGCCCCCCTGCGACGTATACTGAGTGTATCATAATAACCCTATAAGCCCGGGGAGGGGTTATTCTACTCATTACGGCGAATAACTATTGTTCTACGACTTTCATTATCGTAATGCCTCGTAAAAATCCTGAAATTTTACTAGAAATGTACCTAACACAACATGAGGCAGCCCTGCATATAGCCATACATAAGGTTCCTCAACGTACCATAACGTCCTCATGTTGTGTTAGGTACACTTCTGGAGGATTTTCAGTATTTTTAAGAGGCATTTCATCGATGAATAACTTCGAAATATAATAACTCGTAGAACGAAAGTTATTCGCCATGATGTGTAGAATACGGTCCCCTGGCTTATAGGGATATTATGTAACATCCTGTATAAATAACCAATTCAACAAAAAAAGGGTTTAGATCGGCGAAGATATTTCGTATCATACACACAGTAACGTGGCTACGAAATCTGTCTTCAGAGTTCTGACAATCTAGGTCACACATAACATACGTCTCAAGTAGCGCAATTTGAACGCGCGATATTAACTTTAAAATCATTTATAGCCAGAGTTCATCTCATGAAAATTCCAATAAGCTAGGACACGGCTAGGCTACAGTTTCATCATCTGATCAGTTCGATGGTACATTTTCATCACAACCATTTGCAACCACCTGCTTCTATGTCCCTTAATCGCCACCCGAGAAATACTTATCATTTAAGAGTTCCGGTGCCATCTGTGGTCTTCTTCATCAGCTCCACTTCACCAAATAATTATTTCTGAATGTAAATGATTGACTTGTTGCTGAAAATACAAAACTGCTATATGTATGCCTATAATATTCGAGCGAGGTGTTTCCACAATTCCTCGTGGATACCATCATCAGAACTAGATTTTGATAAAAAAAATGGACCAATCTGGAAGTAGATAGATAGATAGATAGAAAATTCTTTATTGCACAAGACAAAAAGCAGTACATAGGCGAACTTCATGCTAATTAGCATTTTCTTCCAGCTAACCTTTGTGTAATGTAGAGTGGGTGGTAGTGCTATTAAAATTAATTATAGGTTGAGATTAAATGATAAACATAATTAAATACCTACTCTAAATAACTAGCTATATAAATACCTAACATAATATAATATAATAATTCAATAAATAACATAAGCTCAATTTTGTTGGACATTTTGCAATGACAAAAAGTATTGGTACAGTTTGGACTTGAAGACAAAATGAAAAAATCTGGAAGTATAAATGACGTAAACAAAAAAACATTTATTGCTTACGTATTATAATAAAGTATTTATAATGCTATAAATCGGTTTATAAATGACGGAGTTTTGAGGTAACAATCCGAATTGAGAACCTCCTATTTCTAGAGGTTGGTTAAAAAGATACGGCAATAAATGTCTAATGTTTGTATGGAAATCCCGAAAATGAAAACCTCTAGGGAAAATCTGAAAATCTCTACTTCCAGTAAGCTCACACTTCGGAAATTTGGAATGCAAGGAGGTTTTGTGACACAAATATAGAAAAAAGACTAAAATTGATAAATTTGACTCCTAAAATGGCTTAGTGAAGTTTGTAACAAAAAGTGGCTGAAACTCGGACGATTTTCGGAACCCTCAGGGCGCGTGTCTCGCTCGCACTTGTCCGTAACCACAGAATCCGTAACTGACATTCGCAGACGCAACGTAACGCAGAAATGAATGACTTCTCGATCACAATATTATCACACTAATATTATAAAGGCGAAAGTTTGTGTGTGTGTGTGTGTGTGTGTAGTGTGTTTGTTACTTCTTCACGATGAAACGGCTTGACGGATTTGCATGAAATTTGGAATGGAGATAACTGGACTCCCAGAATAACACATAGGCATATTTTTATCCCGATATTCCCACGGGATCGAGACTTACGCGGGTGAAACCGCGGGGCGCTGCTAGTACAATATATACAAAGTAGTGTTGTCTGATTGATAAGGTCCGTTGGTACCGTCGAAGAACCGGTTATATCCGGGAGTAGGTCAGTAATCAGTATAGGTATGCCGGGTTTTTAGCTAAATTATTAAAGATTATTTCCAAGAAGATAGTTAAGGATAAACCAATCTAAAACTGAACGCCTCTCCACCTTTACTTGGGTTCTTGACGTTTCAAAATGAACCTTGTGTATGAACTAAGAAATATTTTGAAGTAGTGAAATAGTGGGGCGTGCAATTTTAGGTAGGGTTCTCATTCACCTATCTTGGGGTTTTGATGGTCGAAAGTATAAGTATATCTATCCTACAAGGTAGACTATTTTGCTCTGGGTGCCAAGTGCCAACGACCTAGATTTCTTAAGATAAAATTAGAACTAATTACTACTTCAGCCAATTCTTCCAAATGAAGGATTTGAGTCACATAACACCCAACAGTCGCATACATAGTTACACACTAGTCGTGGGTATCACGAATTAAGAGTACCTACCACGCTACAAGACACAGACCCGAAACAAATATTTGTCACGCAACGGGAATCGAACCCGCACCCTGCCGCATCTCAGGCGGCTACTCACCCGGAGCGCCAAAAAAAAAATTCAACATTAATTTGATTCTATTGTTGCAGTTATCTTGTTTCTGGTGACGCGGACGGCAAATGCTACATCTGGGATTGGAAAACGACGAAACTCTACAAGAAGTGGAAAGCACACGATGGCGTGTGTATATCAGCGCTCTGGCACCCGCACGAGCCGAGCAAGCTAATGACAGCGGGATGGGATGGTGTCATGAAATACTGGGATTAAAAGAAACTAAAGTATCCGTTGCCACAATTTTTATTCCATAAGAACCATTGAACCATTAATAATTAGATAAAACGAAATAAACTATACAACATCCAATAACATTTTTTATTAAAGCCGTTCCTAACTGTCATGCGTGGACTCATGGTTATAGGCGGAATATTCTAAGCGACTTCAACTCGCATGGGGTACTTGTAGACCTCTTCATGAGACAAGTCTACCTTGTACTCCATGCTGCATTCGCGGCAGGTACCGTTCTTCAAGAACTCATTGAAAAGTATATCGTTTTCATGGAATGCTTCGATTAAGGCAGTGATCAAACTGTCTATCATTTCTGGAGTGTGATAGGGCCCCGGGGCGAATCGGAGCCGCTCTGTTCCACGAGCTACAGTCGGGTAGTTGATGGCTTGCACGTAGTGACCTCTCTTCATAAGAGAGTCTGCAACAGCAGCCACTTTATCCGCCCCAGTTATAGGAACGGGTACAATATGACTGACTGAGGGCATTTGGGGCAAGCCAGCCACGAGTAAGCTAAGCTTCAGGTACCGGACTATCGCCTGGTGTTTCGAGCGCAAACCCCTTCCTTCCTCACTAGCGAGGAGTCGTATCGACGCCAGGGAGCCAGCTAAAACAGGTGGTGGTAGCGCTGTCGTGAATATAAATCCAGGTGCTAAGGACCTTACAGTGTCCACCAGCAATGAAGACCCGGCGATATACCCTCCAACATTTCCATAGGCCTTTCCAAGCGTACCGGAGACTATATCAATCTTGTCTTGGATCCCTCGTTCCTCACCGATGCCTGCTCCACTTTTCCCATACAATCCAACGGCATGGACCTCATCTACAAAGGTCAGAGCTCCATATTCATGAGCTATGTTACACATCTCTTCTAGAGGACATATCGCTCCACTCATTGAGTGGACAGTCTCAAAAACAACTAGCTTCGGAACCCCAGCTGGGGACGCCTCCAACAATTCTCTAAGGTGGATGGGGTCATTGTGCCTGAATATATGCTTCGGGGCCCGGCTGTTCCTTATTCCCTGTATCATAGAGGCGTGGTTGCCTGCATCGGAGTACACGATGCAGTTTGGCAGTATCTTCGCCAAGGTCGAGAGGGTCGCATCGTTAGCGACGAAGCAGGAGCTGAAGATTAAAGCGGCCGGTTTGTTGTGCAGTTTAGCTATTTCGGCCTCGAGCTTCTCTGTCATCTGTGAGTTGCCGGCGATGTTGCGCGTCCCGCCGGCGCCGGTGCCGTGCGCGCGGATGGCGCTGACCGCGGCCTCCTGCACGGTGGCGTGGCGCGACGTGCCGAGGTAGTCGTTGGCGCACCACACCGTGACCTGCCGGTTGTCAGGCCCCTCGAGGGCGGCGGGGTACACGCCCTCGGCCGCCAAGCGGGACACCTTGCGGAATACGCGGTACGAGTAGTCCTTCTTCTTGGCGCTGATCTGCTCGTTGAAAAACTTCTCGTAGGAGTAGGAGGGCCCGCTGCGCGAGTGGATGTCTTCGGTCATCTCCTTGGGAGCTTCGGACACGATCGAGTTCTGCTGGATGAAGGGGCACTTGGTTTCATCGTCGCCGAGCGTGCGGAACCCGCGGGTCAGGATGGGGCAGTAGTTCCCGTACTGCTTCAGTAGATTCGCCCCATAGTTCCTCACGTACGCTGGACTCAGCGATTTCAAGAACGGGCAAGGCATTTTTATGTAATCAATGACACGAAAACACTTACGACACGAGAGATTGTGCTACTTATTTAATATTCGAGCAAATGGAAAACGTTGGCTCTCACTGTAGCCGAACGTTTGTGAGTGTTTATTCAACTGATGGCTGGGGGGGCGAGACAGCGCCTTTTATAAAGTTGCTGTCGTCATATCGATTGACGAATATGTACGTTCGTCTTCTCGTTCACTTTGTAAATTTTATTTTGTTTTCATTGTACGAAATTGTTGCTACGTCAAAAATTTCAGAGGGCCACGATTTTCGTACGTAGTGCTTCAAGACATTTTACAGAAATTTATGCTAAAAATAGCGTTGAACTGGAACGCTGTTGTCAAAAACATATGATTAAAATGTCGAATTAGAAGTTGACGTACGTAAAAACAGCTGACTTTGGCACACAGCTGATTCACTAATGAAGCGAATGAAATACTTCAACGTCAAAGTCAAACAAAACAACATTAAAACGACGTCAAAACTAAAAAAAAAGAAAAAAAAAACAAAATACTATGTACTATTGTACTAATAGAAGAAAAAATATTTTCATGTTTTATTTTGTAATAAGTTGATCAGCCATGTTTTCACTAAATAATCAGTTAGAATTACGACGAGTGACCATTTCAAGTCTAGTGACATGCATTTATTTACCCAGTATTATCACAGTGATATCTTACAAAGGCCTGCTCTACACGGTCGGCAATGCCTCATCGTTCTATATTTTGGTCCTCGTCTTCGTCGCGGAGTTACTGAAGTCTCTGTACTTGACTGCAAGCAATGACATTCACGGGAAGAAGAAATCTAAGAGCAGGGCTGGAGATATTATGAAGTCGTTTGGGTTTCTGCTCGGTGTGATGTTTAGTTTCTTCGTTGGGATAATACTGTTTGGTGCGCCCGTGATGGACTGTCACGAAGAGACGTTAATGCTGTCGGCGCTGATCACCCTGCTGACTATATTCCCTCTGATTGCACACTCCGGTGTGGAGACTTCGATGCAACTGCTCTTTGGAGTGAAATCTTACTCGAAGGATACTATAGTGGAGATGTTAGTAAACAATGCTTTGCTGACAGTTTGTGGGGCCTGGCTAGGAGCTGTAGTCATCCCCCTTGACTGGAACACACCGTGGCAGCAGTGGCCCATTCCATGCTACCTCGGGGCAGTGGGAGGGTTTCTTCTATCTAATGTACTAACTGTATCCAAAGTGACTTTGATGACAGCGGCGTACAAGTATCCAGCCCTTAATGTTATAGTCGGTGTTGTGGATAAGTTTAGGATTTCAAAATAGGTCTTAGCAGTATTTTTGTTATCTAGTTCAATAATGCATTTATAATTTAACAACACTTTTATCACTATGATTTTATTTAAATAAATTAGATTTTATTGACATCTTTCTTTTACTCTTCCCTTTTCTAAAAAAAGTTGATTAAACTAAATAAGGTAGTAATCAGTTTGTCAAGGTCCCTGTACAGCTGCTTACAGTTTTTTTGGTGTGGATTAAATTGTTTTTTTTTTCAGTCAAGGCTTTTTTGCAGCCGCGTCAATTACTAGTCTTTAGTTTTATTGATGTACCCCTAGTAAAGGGTAACCTAGGCCTAGTAACTGCCCTACCCGGTTATTTTGGCATTATTTAATAAGACATCAGAACAATTGAGGCCATATTAATAGCAGCATCTTTCTTACTGTGTACTAACTTTTCCATTACTTACAATTTGTTCTAATGTAAATAATAATTGTGTTTAGGTGTTTCCTGTCATCCTGTGATAAATAGGTTTATGATAATTTCTACAGATTCCCAGTTTTACTATTACATACATAGACACCTATTTCCTTGAAGGGGTATGCAGAGCCTCAATGGGCCTCTTTTCACTAATCATTTTACTAATAATAAAGGTAAAATCAAAAAACACATTAGTAAATTAATAATTTTATTATTTCAGTTAAATATTCACATAATCTATTTAACGTTATATTTAAAATATGAAACTTAACTAATTTGCTTGATCACAATTTTCACATAAGTAAGTCCTAAGTAGGCATAACATCTGAATCGCCGCTTACAACAGTTATAAACTTTGCAACGCAATGACGGATACATAACAATTAGTTAACACATCTAAGGCCATGTTGATATAATTATGAAACATTTAAGGGATAACACTTCTTACACATCTTATATTACTTGATATTAATAGCAACTTTTCCCAGATACCACCAAGTCATGTCAGTACAATGTCTTTAATGGTAGCTTTGTAAACTGTCTTACGATTCGGTTTCGCATCATAACGCACAACGCTGCGGCACGCGGCTCCACCGCAGCGTCATGACTTACTCCTTACTTACGCATACTGCGATAGAACGAGAGACCAAATTTTTTCATACAATTATTTAAAATTTGGTTAAATTTAATTTACTGTTGTCTTTAATTTTGTAATCATTTAGTGTCTACAGTCTTTCATAATTATATAAAATATCGTCTGGCGGAGCGCATTAGTACGCCATAACACAGGTAACCCTAGTTTGGGCACTAATGTTTATCAAATAAGTACATAACAAATTTAACGTGTAAAAAATAAATACTTTTAAGATTGTACTTTCTGTGTGTATGTAATGTCTGTTGTAAAATAAATTTATTTCATTTCAATCATCTGTCCGTCAACGCATACCGCATACCGCAGTGTTGTGCGTTTTGATGCCGAGACCGAAGCTTCAGAAGGCCGATGGAGGTGGATCAAGACCGTTGAACTTGGCATGCTATGGAGTACGCCTATAATGATGATGGAAGCTCTGAGCTCACATGGACCCAGTTCATTAACGTGTTTCCCATTTGGAGCAACTTGTCTATTGTATCTCCAGTGCAAACTCCCTCATCAAATATTCCTGCTAAACCCCACTCAGAACAATGCATACCTATACCACAGATTAAATGCCTATACCTCAAACCACACATTATTACAGCTTAAGGTAGCACTCCTAATTTGACGACGACCGCGACACTAGGGCGCAATCCTGGCCGTTCCATTCAAATTTCATACAAAAACACGTAGAAATAAGGCGCAATTTAAAACACACCGAATGGCGTGGCTCGCACGGCCCTTAGTTCTTCGGTGTGTTGTGACTTTATTTCCATGCGATTAGTACGAAAAGAATGTAAAGACGCCGGTGTCATACCAGGAGGACAATTCTCGGATTGTAGAGATTATCTCTAAATTAGAGATAATGTCGAAGCATGAATGTCTACAAAAAATGTCACGAAAATGTCACAATAACCATCAAATCCGTCAACGACCTCTGTGGCGCGGCTGGCGATGGTTCGCCTGCGACGCAGGAGGTTGCGGGTTCGATTCCCGCCTCGGAACAAATAATTTGTGCGTTCTGCAGATATTTGTTCAGGGTGTTCTGGGTGTTTTCTATGCATAATAAAAATATCTATCTATGTAATGTATTATATTAAGTATATCAGTTATCTAGTACCCATAACACAAGCTCTGGCTTAGCTTGGGGCTAGATAATGTTGTGTGAACTGTCCAGCATTATTTATTTATTTATTATTTATTTAAATCGTATTCGATTTGAATGATTTTGGTTGACTTATGTATATCTGTGACATCACGAGAATAGAAAATTAAGATTTTATTCGACATTCGCCATCTTTTTTCGACATATGTCTAATTCGACTTAATCTCTAAAGCACGAGAATTGCCCTCCTGATCCTATGGCTTGCACCTAAGCACTTCAAACCCACCGTACCCCTGGCCGCACCTCTGGTGGTACGGTGGATCCTTTAAAGTTCAACGATACCACCAGCTATAGCCACACGTACGCTCATCGCTACGATGGTGTGTGTAAACTCGGACTTGCCCCTCAGTAGCCGACCGTGTTGGCGCCTTTAACGCAAGCGACAAGGGCGACAACCACACACGTCTCACTAAAGAGTTCGAACTGCGCAGTTCATACTTACATGACTTAATGGAATTATGCATTTTACTAATGAATTAGTCGTTAACTAACTATATATAATTTCATGTCCGCTTAGTACCTACGTCAGCACAGCACTATAGCTGGTGGTATCGTTGAACTTTAAAGGATCCACCGTACCACCACAGGTACGGTGGGTTTGAAGTGCTTAGGCCTCCATGCATGTTTGCAAAACTCCGACTGGGGCCTCTGGTCGCCAGACCAAGATCGTGGTCGTCAAGTCGCCAGGATCTGAATGCTACCTTTAGACACCAATACTCTCACATGTATAGCTATAACTAGATTTAAATCAATAACAAATTTAAGAGTATTTCCGAATATTTCAACTGTATTATTGCGGAGTTGTAAACTACTATTTTTTCTTATGGTTACACCATACCATCAGTATAAACCTATACCGACTGCCATAATAATATGTTAGTTTGAAACATACTATATAATAGTTTCTTAGTAATAAATATTACTAGGAGACTAAGATTTACTTAGTCTTAAAGAGGAAAACGTACTAGAAAGATAGTCAATTGATATTGAATATGGCAATAAAAGAGAGATTATGAGATATTGAGGTGTTGCCATAAGAAAACATAGTGAAAAACCCTTAAAAACCTGATTAATGAATACAAACTTTAACAATGTGGCACAGAGAATTAAAAACCAGTTTATTTGACGTGTATATGTGATAATATAAAAACATAGGGCACTAATTATGTTTAATTTTCTATGAAGATAAATATAATTATTAAAAATAGTTTCTTCTATATATTGTTAACATTTTGGTGTGGTAATTCTTAAATTGGCAACACTAAACCACATATTTTCACCAAAATAGCCTACTTTTTTTGCACATTTTTTATACATTCTTGGTGATTTTCAATTTAAACCCAGCATTAGCGTGGAAATCGACAAACGACAGTTTTTCTAACATAATCACAAAACTGAAGCGATGCCGCGCTAGTCTCTATCAAATATTTTTTAATACATCGTAAACGAAACGTCACAAAAACCTACCTACCTACCTACCTACCTACCTACCTACCTACCTACCTACCTTGTGTGAATGTGTAGTGTGAACTTGCATCTAAGAGCACAAGGCCCTACCACAAATAATTCCCTAAGTTAAACATAACTACCTGTCTTTGATTCACGCCATTTTCCCCGAAAGGGTAGACAGACCCTCAAATAGGCCTCTTTTCATTGTGGGTTGCACTATCGTGGGGAAATAGACGTGACAGGTGGTGAGCTCATCTCCGCCATTGCTTCCCACGACTGACTCTAGCAGTCTCTTTTCACTGTGGGTTGCACCATCGTTGGAAATAGACGTGACAGGTGGTGAGCTCATCTCCGCCATTACCTCCCACGACTGATTCTGGCAGTCTCTTTTCACTGTGGGTTGCACCATCGTGGGAAATAGACGTGACAGGTGGTGAGCTCATCGCCGCCATTGCTTCCCACGACTGACTCTTGCAGTCTCTTTTCACTGTGGGTTGCACCATCGTTGGAAATAGACGTGACAGGTGGTGAGCTCATCGCCGCCATTGCTACCCACGACTGACTCTAGCAGTCTCTTTTCACTGAGGGTTGCACCATCGTGGGAAATAGACGTGACAGGTGGTGAGCTCATCGCCGCCATTGCTTCCCACGACCGAATCTGGCAGTCTCCCACCACTCTTCAAAATTAACAAGATCGTCCCGCCAACTCTTTCTCGGCCGACCCTGACTGGAAGAATATGTGGGAGACCTTTGCCCAGCAGTGGGACAATATAGGTTAAGGAAAAAGAAAAAAAAAACATAATTCAAACCAATCCTTAACAAATTATGTTCAAAATAGACAGGAAAATAAAATCATGTTTAACTTAAGACATCGTTTTTTCAGCCGTCAAATATTTACACCTTAATAAAAATTTAAAGCCTAATTTTAAACGAATGTAAAAATAAAATCTCAATGCAAAAATCAAGCACCTTCGGTGTTAAATATATTAAAATGGGTGTTGTGGATCACATCCTAGGACCTACACACACACCTTGCCCAGTTTATCTAGCTCAAAAAACTATGAAGCTCGTTCATTTTCAGATCAGCTCCGCACCAGATCAGCATAGCCTCAAGTCGAGCCGTGCTCTGTATGGAACCCCATACGGCAACGCATAACTATCTAATAACATAACACCCAACAGTCACATACATAGTCCTAAACCCACATAGTCATACATCGACGCGCCCACTTCACCACGAAGCCTCAATGCTGGGATCTGCACGTGGCGAGCGCCAGCTCGAAGGAGGCAGTGCCGACCCGATGGATATGCGCGCGGCAACCTTAAGCCGCTATAGGTTCAACCAGTTTCAACAAACATTTTTGTATGAAGGCCGATTTACATGATACCAGCGAATGCTCATTCTATCCCCTCTCCGTCGAATTATATTAGTGTAAACAGACACAGAACATTCCTACGTTGTTCTATCTTAGCTCGTATAGATTCTATGGAATATTCTAAGAAGCATCGCTTGATGTAAACGGCCATAGAGCGCGCGAACACCTAACTAATATCTTGTGCTGAATAGTTTTTTAACTGAATGGCTATAAGACCTCATGGTAACCCAGCAGAGCGTCCGATCCTCCCAACCTGGCAACAGCCCAAGCCGAGGTTCGTACCTAAGTGGTGCCCTTGTGCTCGTTGCCCAAAACCTAACTTTTCAGGTTGAGCGCCATCTGCGCTCACCAAAAGCCCGGTAAAGCAGTCATGGCCCCAGGCGGTCAACTGCATATAAATCCTTCCGAAAAAATAAAAAATAAAAAAAAGCAGAGCGTTCTTACGTGTTCGGACGTGCTCGTTCCCTGGAGCGGTCTATTCAAAGTGTTGTAGATCTTGGTTCTCATTCTCGTTGATATTTTGGTGCAAACGCTTAAAACGAGCTTTCGTTTACACTAAAAGATCAAGAAAGAATGCTCTTGTTCTAGGTCAAGCTCTTTGTTCGTTTGATCTAAACCCACCTTGAGGCGAAGGCGAGCGCACGCTCTGATACCGTGTATAAAAAAAAAAAATATAAAAATGCCCTTTAGAGTTTTGTTAAATTTTGTTAAAGACTTCACTACCTCAAATAATAATTAATAAGTTACAAAATGTTTCAAAAATTAAAACGTGTGAGTCTAAAATGGTATTTGAATTTAAAAAAGGGGTTATATTTGATATATATTTTTATCGAGCGAAGTGGTTCAGATTGTGTATTGATACCAAAATACCAAGAATTTTTTTCTTCTTGATAACTGTAAGAAACATAATCAAAAACTTAAAAATTCTAGGCCTATAAGAAAAAAATGGACAAGAAAGCTAATAGAAAAAAATATACGGTATTCTGAAGCTGATTCAATATACTTGAATTACTTCACTCGATAAAAAAAAAACAAAGATACCACCTTTTACAAATTGAAATCCAATTTTAGACTTACTTACAAGTTTTAATTTTTGAAACATTTGGTAACTTGGTATTTATTTGTTGAGTTAGTGAATTCATCAACAAAACTTTAAAGGGCATTTTTGTATTATTTTTTATACACAAAACACTTCAGAGCGTCAGCTTCGCCTCTTACAAAAATTGTCGTTGAACCTATAATAGCGTCTTTTACGGCTCAATCAGATACCTACGTATTTCGTGATTGGAGAAAGATAAAATTTACCTGCTTAGATAAAGGCATAAAGTTTATCTTTCTGATGTGCTAACGAGTACATAATACAGCATCTATACAGGGTGGAATTTTGTAATGAAGGGAAAGTACTCTTTATACTGTAGATAGACAATTTAACTCAAAGAAAACATTCCTTTATTTTTGAAAAGAAAGAAAACTTGATACAAAATTTTTCGAAAATTCGCCCCTGTATAGTTTGATCTGTTTTGACTTTAATTATATAGGTTGTAACTAACAGGGATGGTTAACTAAGTCTCCCAATTCGCTTTTTTTTACTGTATTTTCTTAGATCTAAGTGCGATCGAATTCATCCTATAGACAAGTTTAAAAATAGCGGAAATGCTTTACATTAGAAATATAACAATATGAAGGTAAGTACAGATGTTACAGTATAGCCTACAGTGTTGCTAGCATAAAATATAGTCTTAACGAGAAAATCTAGAGAATGATAATATATCTTACAGTTTATGTTATAAAATGCACCGCTAATACTCATATTTTAACAAATTTTATTTTCCTTTGTATTTTATATTCAACTTTTACTCCAAGAAAATTGCATTGCATTGCTAGCATTATTGTGGCAACACATTGTCATGGAACCTACTTTATAGACAAAAAAACGTCTTAAGGTCCAACATTTCGCTCAAGGGGCGAAATAAAAATTTTATTGTGTTTTTGCTCATCACAGCTCATCAGCACATTTTGAGATAGCGAAACCTGATTTTAAGGAAACTAGGATACTTTAAACGCATGTTTTGATTGATAGTGTCTCATAAATATCATTAGTTTAGGTACGAAAGCCAATGAACAAAAAAAAAACACTATAAAAACTTAACAATTTCATTCAAAACATGCGAGTTAAGTCTACTATTTAGAAGAAAAAAAAACTCCTCTTTCCCCGAAAAAAGAAAGGCAGAACCTCAATGTGCCTCTTTTCATAGTGGGTATAGACGTGGTATATAGTGGAATATAGACGTGACAAGTGGTGAGCTAATCGCCGCCATTGCTTCCCATTTAATTATTAGGCCTCCTAGTTTCCGCAAAATAAGGTTTCACTATCTCAAGATGTGTATGTGCTGTGATGACCAAAAAACGCCATAAAATTTGAATTTCGCGCCACAAGGGAAACGCTGCACCTTAAATTAGCATAAAAGTAACGTTTAGCAGAAACTTTTAACGACAGGCGGATAAAATGTTGAATATAAAATGTTGTACAAATATAACATGGAGGCCATAACTTTACTAATTCAACAGATAAGTCTTCGACAATTCTAGCAACTACTCCTTTTGAATTGCAATTTATTTCAGTGTTGCCATCATTCCCTATACAAAAAACAGGTTGTAAATTAAACTTTTAACTTATTATTCGTGTATTTAAAAAAAACATTAACTTCGTGTTTTCATTCGAACATTCATTCTCATTCACATTCATTTTCATTCAACGTAATAAACGGAATAACGAAATAAACATACGATTAAGGCGATAATAGACCCAAAACTGCAATAAGACCTATCTTAGAAAGCAAACTTATAGTAAACAGATAGCCTAACTAATAAAAAAAATAAAAAAATATAGTTAAGAATAGATATATAAGAATACTTTTTTTAATTTGATGTTGCTTTTGACAGGAATAAATTACATATTGTCTTATGGTTTACACAAAAAAGCATACTGCTTCCAAACGCCTGAAGAATTTTAATGATTCTTTCACAATATTAAAGGCAATTTATAGGTTTATACATACATAAACACACGCCTTTTTCCCCGAAGGGGTAGGCAGAGCCTCAGTGGGCCTCTTTACACAGTGGGTTGCACCATAGGTTTATAAAACCATTAATTAGATTTTAGTTTATTGCGGTTCTGACAGTTCTACAGTGCAGCGCCATCTATTATCAACACTGAAATAATGTTGCTAGACGGCCGTGAAAACAGGATTGTGAATTGTGTATTTAGTGTTAATCTGAGGAATGTTGGCAACACTGCGGCCCTACAGCTCTATACAATACGAACTACATTAACGAGGGTGCTCCGTCTACGTGCTGCTGGTGTCCGGCTGGAAGTAGTGGAGCCCGTTTATCTGTCGACAGAGAAACATCATCTGAGATTGGACCATTCTATATGGGGCGAGAAGCGGTAAGCGTTACGTTAGCGTTTTTTTTGTATGAAGATTTCTGCCTGGTGTTGGCGCAACATTAATCTGTGCCAGAAACGTCACAGATGAATGGCTAGTTACTACGCAATACACGCACGATCGCCGTTACGATGACGTTTGCAAAACTCCGACTTGGGCCTCACTCAGATAATCTCTACACTGTGTCCGTGTCAACTGCTTGCTTAAAACTCATCCTGCTGTATAAGTGTAGTGTCGTACCGTCATGTCGTACTCCGTGACGAAGGCGGGCAGGTCGAGCTGGTCGCGCGCCATCACCGAGTACAGGAACTCGACGCCGGGCAGGGTGTGCACCTTGGCCTTGATATAAGTGTAGAGTCGTACCGTCATGTCGTACTCCGTGACGAAGGCGGGCACGTCGAGCTGGTCGCGCGCCATCACCGAGTACAGGAACTCGACGCCGGGCAGGGTGTGCACCTTGGCCTTGATATAAGTGTAGAGTCGTACCGTCATGTCGTACTCCGTGACGAAGGCGGGCACGTCGAGCTGGTCGCGCGCCATCACCGAGTACAGGAACTCGACGCCGGGCAGGGTGTGCACCTTGGCCTTGATATAAGTGTAGAGTCGTACCGTCATGTCGTACTCCGTGACGAAGGCGGGCACGTCGAGCTGGTCGCGCGCCATCACCGAGTACAGGAACTCGACGCCGGGCAGGGTGTGCACCTTGGCCTTGATGGCCGGCGCCATAAACGTCGTGAACCACCACGTCATCATCTGAAATGTACACAGCATTGCCGTTTAATAAGATAAGATAAGATCATTTATTTGTCCGAAACACAGGTTTACATAAAGATGTCATAAAAGCTATAGTATCACTATGTTTAGCCTTGTAAAGGCATACAAATAAAAAAAAACACAACAATTAATTTTAACATAGTGAATAATGTACACATCATTGCCGTTTAATGTACACATCATTGCCGTTTAATGTACATATCATTGCCGTTTAATGTACGCATCATTGCCGTTTAATGTACACATCGTTGCGGTTTAATGTACGCATCATTGCCGTTTAATGTACTCATCGTTGTCGTTGAATGTACACATCATTGCCGTTCGAGTAATATAAAATTAAATAAAATGCTGGACAGTTCACACAACAATACCTAGCCCCAAGCTATGGAGAGCTTGCGTGGGTACTAGATAACTGATATACTTAATACGATACATTTTTGTTATACAAAGAAAATACCCAGAACACACTGAAAAAATATCTGCAGATCGTACAATTATTTGTTCCGAGGCGGGAATCAAACCCGCAACCTTCTGCGTCACAGGCGTACCTTCGCGCGCTGCGCCACAGAGTTCGTCAAATGGTAATGTACACATCATCATTGCCGTTTAATGTACACATCATTGCCGTTTAATTTACACATCATTGCCGTTTTCATCATGCTTGCCATCTGTTGCAAAGGAAGTTCCCAAATATACAAACTTTTTACTTGTTCCACTCTTTCTTATCCTTGGGGAGGGAATTTCGGAAATTCCTTTTTCAGTGCACCCCTCGCCCAATGTGTGAAAGGAAGGTCCTTTCAAGTCTAGGAATCACGGTTTATTAGGCTGTGCGTCAGTCAGTCAGTCAGTCAGTCAGTCAATCAGTCAGTCAGTCAATCAGTCAATTAGTCAGTCAGTCATTCACGCAACGAATTTATATTTATGGATTGATTAAAATAACAGCATAATAGTCATCATCATAAATGACTGTTGAAATGTTAACGATAGCAAAAATAAACTCAAACAACTCAAGCCCCAAGCTAAGCAGAGCTTGAGTTATGGGTACTAGATAACTGATATACTTAATACAATATATTACATAGATAGATATATTTTGTATACATAGAAAATACCCAGAGCACCCTGAACAAATATCTGCGATCGCACAAATATTTGTTCCGAGGCGGGAATCGAACCCGCAACCTCCTGCGTCGCAGGCGAACCTTCGCCCGCCGCGCCTCAGAGGTCGTCAATGGTAATGAGGTTGGTAATGTACATATTTGATATAATATACATATAAATACATAATTTTAATAAAACTCACCTTTGTCCAAAATGTGGGATGAACGATGTAAAACGCTTTCAGATTCTTCTTATACCTGAAATATAGCAAAATGTTTTTTTTTTAATTTAAGTTTTTTAAACATTGAAGCATCATCAAGAGTCGTGGGTTTGATTCTTGCTCGGTATGAAAAATTTGGGAAACGACCATAACTAAATTAACCACTTTGGGATTTTAGTAAATATGTAGGGGTTCAAATAGTTTTCAGAGGTGATGTGCATTCCGTTTATGCCACATTTATCGTGGGTATCAGGAACTACGAGTACCATGGTGCCACAACAGCCAGACCCGGAACAAATATTTGCAGAACATACAAACATTTGTCCCGCAGCAGGAATCGAACCCGCAACCTCTCGCACCTCAGCCGACTACTCGCCTGCCGCGCCACAGAGGTCGTCAATTCTGTGCTGAGTAGTATGTAATACCCGACCTCCTTATATTATCTGACTACAGATAATTTACAGAACTATCACAGTTTTTTCAACGTATTACTGTTTGAAACAGACTTAAAAAAAAAAGTTAATCAACTAGTGTTACAGTAGTACCTAAGTAATATGGCGCGTCGTGAATCTTCGTTCGCGCAGAAAAGAAAGTATGACTCCGAAGATTAACGAAAGAATGCTCAAAAATTACAATCAACCTTAGGTCACTATTATAAGGTTCATAATACACTGCAGCTGTTAGTTCCGTCTCACTCGCAAGTCACGCCCCTCATATGGCGGCTGACTAACAGCTGCCGACCAATAGCGGTACATAGCATTTCCCGCGCTTTAAAATATCATCTTCTGCGCAGGTACATCGGTAAGCCATAATACTTGGGTAGTACTGTACCTAATATCTCCGTCATTTATGAACCAATTTGGAAAAATATATTTTATTTGCCCTGATATTATTACAGATTGGTCACATTTTCATCAAAATCTGGGTGTGATTATGGGATCCATGAGGAATTAAAGAAACTACTCAAATATTATAGCCATTTTGGTATTTTCAGCAACAAGTGAAGCAAGTGCATTCAGAAAGTGCCATTTGATGAAGTGGAACTGATGAAGAAGACCAGAGATGACCATTGGAACTAATCAATGATAAGTATTTCACGGGTGGCGATAAGAGTTACTTTCCGATATCCGTGAGCTGAAATTTGGCATACCTGTCAAGTTCCGATGACAATACAATATGATGGTGACAGCGAGCTGATCTGATGTTGGAGATGGGAGGTGGACAACGGCACTCCTCGAAGGATATATAGTAGACTGGCCGTGTTTAGGCTCATTGTGATCAGCACACGGTTCCGATCACTAATATTATAAAATCTTGTATTGGGGATAAACTCCTAGCTACGAAGTAGTTTTTTTTTATTTTTTTCGAAAATAATTATTTTGCAATGAATTGGCAAATGGATAGTGGCGTCATCTGGTGTTAGCCCGTGGTAGTCTAGGAGAAGCAGACTTGTTTTCTTGGATCGTGGGTACTGTTTTACCCAAAATATAGGTCGCCTGTACCTGCGCCGTAGACCAATTTCTATAGCGCGCGAACTTTCTTTCTACCAATAGCAATCGCGCGCTAAAATGTTGCACTGTTATTGGTTAATCGATTTTGCGGCAAAATCGCGACCGGTCGACTCTTAGATATGAGCGGGACAGAGCTATACAGCGGGTCAGAGCTATACTATACGTTCGGCTACTGTCGGATATCAGTCTGCGATGTTCTGCGCAAACGAAAACAGTCGATCGGACTTATATAATACGATCGATATACTGATATACCGATACTTATATTTATGATCGATAATAATTTTCTTGACAAGTGATGACATTTTTATATAATTTAATTTTAATTTTTGTTATTTATATGACATTTAATTTAATTTTCTGTGTTGTTGTAGGTATTCATATTTCTACTATTAATTTTAATTCAAATTATTGTAAATATAATTGACATTGCACGCCCTTAAAGGGTTACATTGAATCCAACATTTTATTAACTAACTAGCGACTCGCCCTGGCTTCGCACGGGTAGCCCCCGGTGAACCCCCCCTCCTGCCCCTCCCAAATGTCAATCTCCTGGTTCTAAGCTACGTTCTTGAGTTATAAGTGGTGTAACTAACACGACTTTGTTTTATATAAGTATATAGAAGATATTTTTTTGACATATTATTCAGCAATATATATACTTTGACTTTTTTAACTTATATTTTGGGTATAACTGTACAGGATTGTGTTGTCCGGCAGGCTGCGTACTCACTTGTAAGGCAGAACCGTGTACACCTCCTTGAGCCACGAGAAGGGGGGGTGGTTGCCCGAGGAGGCCAGCGTGTGGAAGTATGCGATCACGTAGTCTCCGCGCACGATCGGGTCCAGCAGCTTTATGAGGTAAAGCAGGGCCTTCAACAGAAACAACATGTCTTTTTGTAAAAAACGTTTGACGTGTGTGTGTGTGTCTGTCTGTCGCATCGTTGCTCCCGAACGCATGAATCGATTTCAATGTTTTTTTTGTTTGGAATGTGAATTTGTCGGGAGCGTTCTTAGCTATGTTTGATCAAAATCGGTTCAGCCGTTTCATTGCATTGAGGGTTTTTTTAATTTTTACAAAATTAATTACTTGTTTCTGCTGCAAAGCAGTAGTGCTCGCATTGCTGTGTTCTGGTTTGAAGGGTATGGGTGCCGGTGAAATTTCAGGCACATGACACTTCTCATCTTTATGTCTCAGGGTGGCGGGTGCAGTGCAATGCCACATAGGGCGCGTCCTAGGTGGACGTGACCTATGTAATGCATTGATAAAGGCAGAGGTTACCGCTTAATATCAGATGGGCCATCGGCATGTTCCGTCAATGAAGCAGTTAAAAAAAAAACACCTTGAGAATAAAACTATGATTCTAAACCCAGGTTCTACAGGCTCTCCAGAACAGTTCTGCAGGTCAAACTCCTTGAAAATAAACAATGGTTCCATTTCCAGGTATTGCAGGTCAACCTCCTTGAGAATAAAGTATGATTCTCCAGGTTCCAAGTCTGCCGGTCAGACTCACCTTCTCCAAGTCGATGTCGCTGATCGGGAACCACTTGCCGATGAAGACGACGACTGGCCTGCCGAGCCGGTCCACTCCGCTCTGGTACAGGCAGCCGATGCCCGACACCTCGCTCAGGTCCTCGGTGCGCGCGCGCCGCAGCAGCCTCTCATATCTGGTGGCAAATAGAGAAGCTGGTATTAATACCACTAGCAGGATTATGATGCCTTAGTATCCAAGAGCAGAACTAAAATCGCCGACGTTTGAGAAAAAGCCGCCCAGCTGAAGTGAAATTGGGCTGGGCATATCTGTGGCATGCCTGATGAGCTGTGGGCCAAAATAACCACAATGTGGAGCCCTGACACAGCGAGACGGCGTCGCGGCAGACCACGCAGGAGATGGCGTGATGAAATAGACACTTTTAACACAGATTGGCAAACAACAGCACAGCATCGTAGTGACCGGAGGATATATAGGATATAGGAGGAGGCCTTTGCCCAACAATGGGATGATTCAGGCTAACAGTAACAGTATCCAAGGACGTAGCCAGGATTGTATATAGGGGGGCAGACACAAAAAAAAAACTGGATTATATTGATTTGATTCTTGTTTTAACATATGAGTTACACATAAGCAGTGGAGGTAGTAATTAAAAAAAAAAAAAAAATAGATGGGAGGGTGTTGGGGGGGGGGGGGGGGGTTCATCCTGAAACGACCCGTGCGAAGCCGGGGCGAGTAGCTAGTCTCCTTATAATAATAGCGTAGATTTAGATGATGTATTCGGAATAGGCTTCCAAAGCCTACAGGCTTCCCATTAATTCGCCAAATGACTTATTCGATATAGGACCAATTCTAAAGAAGGCTTATGACTTTAATTTTAATTTGATTTACCTATTTAATTCTGACATTCTTTTGTATTTTTGTATTTTGCATGCTAGATAAGGTAGAACATAATTGGAACTTACATACTTATTTTTAAGACCTATATGACATTATGTTCAAGCAAATAAATATATCTTTATCTTTATCTTATCTTTATGTAAATGATCTTAAGAAGACCAATTCTATAGTAATAGGTACCCTAACTACTCTAGATAAGGGAAGTAAGACCTTGGTTTGCATTGATACTTACGTAGGTTGTTAGGTTTTTATTTTTCTAAAAGTAATCCTCATCAGAATAAGGCATTTGATGAGATGAACATTTTCAGAATCGATCTTTTTCATGACTGGCAATGGAGAAAACATATTTTGACAAAACATTTTGGTAATGTGAGTTTCCTTGAAAGTAATTGGTTTTCTTTGATTGTTTTAACTAGATGCATTGGTAAAAATAAATCAATCGTGTCCCGCCCACACAATCTCAGTCATATATTTATTTTATTTAGTCCATCTGGTATGAATTAGTAGTGAGCCGCCCTTGGCCTAAAAAGCTCCCATAACTTTTCGGCCACCACCTAAAGACACTTGAGCATGTGTTGACTCGGTAACAAAAGCGGGTCAAGATGAATTGGTTATTGATCAGTCGGTCAAACAGGGGTTCTATTTCGGGGTTCAGTCTGACGTAACGGAAAGCGACAGTAGCTAGTGGAGCGCGGATAACATCGACCAAAGCTAAGGCCAAACCAACGCGTTCAGCACACGTCCTCAGTGGCGTGCACGGTGGCAATCAATGGTAGACAATGGATCGCCACCGTGCACGCCACCGCGAACGCGGGCTGAACGCGTTGGTTTGGCCTTAGCTTAAGTCATAGCGTCAAATAAACCACAGGTTACAAAATACCACGATTTACAACTATAATGGAAAACTCATGTTGACAAACCATAATACATACATAGACACACGCCCTTTTCCCCGAAGGGGTAGGCAGAGCCTCAATGGGCCTCTTTTCACAGTGGGTGGCACCATCGTGGAATATAGACGTGGACAAGTGGTGAGCTTATTGCCGCCTTTACTTCCCACGACTGACTCAGCTAACGCTTTCTTCCAGTAATAACGCATTCCTTAATAAGCTAGCAGTCAGGACAAACATATACCTACCAACGAATCTTATCAACAAATCCGGGTAATTCCTTAGTCGGCTTTTACGACATCTACGGGAGGAGACGGAGGGGTCTATTCTTAGGCCGGACACACCACGGCGGCATAAACACAAGCCTGCACAAATGATAATAATAAACGAAGTAATGTACCAGAATAATGAAGCAATGGCGGCGATGAGCTCACCACTTGTCACGTCTATATTCCACGATGGTGCAACCCACTGTGCAAAGAGGCCTATTGAGGCTCTGCCTACCCCTTCGGGAAAAGAGGCGTGTATGTATGTATGTACTGGAGTTTTATGGGCAGTATTAGATTCAATGGCAAATCAATTGAGGGCAATGTCAAATATGGTGCAAGTCATGTAAACACAATAGTTGGCCAGCGCTATACAGGATGTCCCTAGGGACATGCGTTTACTATGCGACATGAAGGGAAAGTACTTACCTTAAATATTGTAAATAGGATATTTTGCTAAAAGGAGCACTTATTTTATTTTTAAAAATTAATAAAAATTGACTTGCTTCGTCTGGGAATCGAACCGACTTAAATGTGAAAAAAATACTCCGTATTTTTTGATGCCAATCGAAAGAATGGCAAAAAAAAAAACCTATTGACTAACATAGTATCTTATAACAAAATAATAACGTAAAATGTTTAATTCCATTATATGTTCGGTTCGATCCCCAGATGTAGAAAGTAATTAAAAAAAAAACTTTGGATGCAGCAGTATTACTAAGTTTTAAAAATAAAATAAAGTCTCCTTTCAACAAAATATCCTATCTACAATATTTAAGGTACCTACTTTCCCTTCATGTCGCATAGTCTTGGGACGCCCTGTGTATACGCTATGTATAGCACAATAATAACACCTACTTTTGTGTCACCGTACGAATGCGGATACAGTATCTAAATTATCATAAAAAGCGATATGAGAACAAAAGTTCATTGTTTACAATCCTTGCAAAGATTTGAACATATTTATTTAGTTTTAGCTGTTGGACGTACTGTTGAGTCAGAGAACAGGGACCTGATACCAATAGACAGGTTACACTCATTCAAACTCCACTGAGAAAATGACGTACATTTACTACTAGCAGCGCCCTGCGGAGTTACCCGCATAGGTCTCGATCCCGTGGGAATATCGACATAAAAATGTGCCTATGTGTTATTCCGGGAGTCAAGCTATCTCCATTCTAAATTTCATCCGAATCCATCGAGCTGTTTCAGTGTGAAGGAGTAACAAACACGCACACACTCACAAACTTTCACATTTATAATATTAGTGTGATAGCTATTTACTTTATGTTTTTCATCTCGGTCGTGTAGGTGTCGATGCGTCAGCGCTTGGCTGTATTGAAATAAAATGTTAAATTAATTTTTAATCATACTTTGCATCTTCTTTTTTATTCTTCTTTGTACATTTCTTTACTTTTATGGTAGCCGTGTAATTTGGGCATTTCAAAAAGGGTATAATTTAGACGGTCACCAAATGAAATAAACACCGCCCAAAAAAGTACTAAACGGTTACCAAAATGGATAAATGGTCACCAAATTACGATGGATTAACGGTCACCAAATTCTGTTAGGTTATGTTAGGTTAGGTTTCCATGGTCTGGCAAACATGGCGCGAGAGGAACACCGGAGTATTTTTTGTGGGTATTCTGCCCTTTTCAGGGCATTGAGTCCCACATAATTCCGGTCCTACTCGGACTGGTTTATTCGTAAACGAATTTTCTACTCTGAAGACAAAAAAAGGTTAGGTCAGGTTATATATATATAACATTTAATTTAAAGTGTATTTTAAAGTCGTCCATATATTTTTATGGCAGTCAATAATACGAAAAAAAAGGATTTATTTCATAATATTTTTGAAATTTAATTTGGTGACCATTTGTCATTTTGGTAACCGTTTAGTACTTTTTTGGGCGGTGTTTACACACAAGCCTTTCAAAAAGCCACAGGATGGCATTTTGGATATTTTGTTTTAGCAACCAGTTGTGGTGTGCGTCGTCGATCCCAGAGCTCGAGCAACTAAGCGAACTTGCAGTAATTACCTCACTTTCTTGTCGCCAAAGAGCACAGAGCACAGAGCACAGAGTAGGTAGCATATCTAATGTATATAGAAGATCATTGGGTTGAGTCAAGTTATTTGTGCAGTATTTTTATCTTGACTGAAAACAGATCGTTTATTTACGGCTTACGACGCGTGGGCTACTTCCTTATGATTGTGCATTTTCACGAGTCTGTCGAAAATAGATCATTGATGTAGTTTTGGTAACATCAACGCCATCTGTATGCCGTAGCATCATGTTGTCCGTGGTATGATAGTCAAACAATTGGTTTGTAAAAAAATAAAAATAAACGATTGATCTATTTATTTTTAGAGTTTTGTACTCTGTTTCCGTCTATCTGTCTGTTAAGCAAATGCAAATGTTTTAGTCATTGCGCATGAAGTAGGTAGGTACCTACTTCATGCGCCATGGTAGGTAGATTAGAGATGCAACGAATATACGGCCAGTACCTATTCGGTACACGGCCTATTCGTCGGCTATTATTTTGAATATCGGCATTCAAACTAATAGTATACAGGATTCGGCTGAATACCGAATGCCTAGTAGTCTAGACATTTATATAGCAAAAACACAGCTATCTTAAATTCTTCATTAGAAATTAGAAAATTGCTAAATAGGCAATTTTTTAATCAATTACTGGAGCCATTTTCAATGGTTGGTAATTGTATAAAACGTTTCTTGTACGCATGGATAATACATATAGCTATAGTATAGCTAATACCATGCGCCATGGATGCCAAACATTTGCAAATAATATAGTAGTAGTAGAGCTTTTTTGTGAAAGAGTTCATCCGGGGAAGTATTACCACCATACCTATTTCTGCCGCAAAGCAGTAGTGCTCGCATTGCTGTGTTCCGGTTTGAAGGGTAAGGGTGCCGGTGAACTTACAGGCACATGAGACTTTTCATCTTCATGTCTCAGGGTGGCGGGCGCAATGCAATGCCACATAGGGCGCGTCCTAGGTGGACGTGACCTATGACAGTAATGCACTGTTCATAGGCAGAGGTTACCGTTTAACATCAGGTGGGCCATCTGCTTGTTCCGTCATTCAAGTAGTATAAAAAAAAAACTCGATAACCTCATGATCACAAAAATGACAACAAAGTGTGCCGTGACACGATCTGGACGTAAATGCGGCAAATATTACCCCCCGTAGGTACACACCACAAAGATGGCATAACGCGCGAAATACACAGATATTCCGCCTAATATTCAGCGGCTTAAACCGGCCGTGAGCACCGACGAACATTCGGCATTCGGCCAAAACAGTATACGTTGCGTCTCTATTATCGATGTCCATAATGAGTTCAACGACTTGTTAGTACTTTATATTCTTTACTTCTTATCATATGCGTATTTGTATTCAATTGAGTTTACAATAGATATGTACTCATACATATTTCGTTCGGTAGTAGGTAGTTAGATATTTATATTTTCATTGTACACAGAAATATATGATAGAAATATTATATGATACAAGTATCAGAAATACAGAAATACTCTTTATTCGTAAAACTAATTTACATGTAAAAAAAAAACAATAAAATCACAATCACAATTTTAAAACATAAAATAATATAAAGTCATGGTAGGTACAAGACAAAACAATTACCTACACTAACAATCAAGTAAGTTATCAAGTCAGAGCAATGGTACGTACTTGGTATAACTTGGTTTATTGTAATTTATAAAATGGTCAAAGATTACACTGCCGCTCTAGGCTCAATATTCAGCACAGGAAGGAAGAAATCGTCGCCAGTACATAAATGCCATTCTATCAATTTCAATGTAATTTAAGTTTCCTATTATTTGTTTGTACTTTTTATTATTATTTTTTGACATTTTTTAATTAATTTTGTTTTTTGCTTGTATAAAATGTTGTAGGCCAGAGATGGCAGACTAGAGATGCACATTAAGACCTTAACACCAACAAATGTTACCACCTAGATCTAACAGCAATACATCATTTATCATTTATTTATCATTTAAAATAGTGCCACAAGACAAAGGTGTTGCTAGCATATTAACACAACCTAAGTTCACATTACAACGATGCAATTATGTGTTAAGATTGATCTGAACAGTGTTATTGTTTAAGGGCGTCTCTTCCAGACAACCTAGGTACATTTTTTTTTGTTCATACCTCGACCTGCTCTGTACGTTATCAGACAGAATAATAAATAAATAAATAATGCTGGACAGTTCACACAACATTACCTAGCCACAAGCTAAGCAGAGCTTGTGTTATGGGTACTAGATAACTGATATACTTAATACATTTTTTTTTTTTTATTATACATAGAAAATACCCAGAACACCCTGAACCCTGGTGTTTTATTTAGCCAAACAATAAATATAGGTGCAAACCTCGTAAAACGTACAATTGGCTTCTTTGATACCTACTGTGTTATTCGGTCCATAATAATTTAAGAGCCAGCTTCGTCTGGCGTCGCGGCACCGCGCCGCCCGCCCTCTCATTGACGTGTGACGTCACCCGCCCTGACGACATTCCAGCGCTCACAGTATTGTGCACACAACGCCCACCATGGAATAGGCTATTGTTTCGTCGGAGGCTTTCAAGGAGGCGAACACACAAGCACAGGCTCACTAGGCTATTAATGACGAATAGAAGTAAATGTCATATTCAATATTTAATGCGTAATCTACTACTTATTTTCTGATTCTAATTAAAACAGTCGGAAGTATAGAGCCTTATCTTTTTAACAATTTTCCAAAAAAAGTAGTTTTTTTTGTTGTTTATGTATGTAACCTCATATCTCCGTCAATTATGACCAAATTTTTTTTTTTTAGTTAACACGGTATTCTCCCAGATTGTTCCCATTTTCATCACAATCTGGTTCTGATAATGGGATCGCATGAAGAATTGAGGGAACTCCTCAAATATTATAGGTACACAAATAGCGATTTCGGTATTTTCAGCAACAAGTCAAGCATTGCATTCAGAAAGTGCCATTTTGTGAAGTGGAACTGATGAAGAAGACCACAGATGGCCATTGGAACAAATCAATGATAAGTATTTCACGGATGGCGATAAGGGTGACTTTCCGATATAGCTGAAATATGGCATACCTGCCAAGTTCCGATGACAATACAATATGATGGTGACAGCGAGCTGATCTGATGATGGAGACGGAAGGTGGACAATGGAACTCCTTGAAAAATAATAGTAGACTCGCCGTGTTTAGACTCATTGTGATCAGCACACGGTTTTGATAATTAATATTATAAAATCTTGTATTGGGGAAAAAATCCTTATTTTTTGTTATTTTAATGCTAATTTTGCCAGTTAGTTGTTGCAAAGACTTCGCTTCTCGACCAATAATATTATTAGTATAGCAAATGAATGCTGCTTTCAAAACATGTTTTATGAGCTGGATAATTCAGTCAACTCGTTCTAGTCGGCCGTCAATCCAACGCAGTAAAAAAATATTTTATTGTATGAATAGAAGTCATAAAAACTTCACGGAGGTGACCCACATTCCATGGATTGTTGAAGTGCCTTTAGAACCTAACGCAATTAGAGACTAGTACATTTTTCTTGCTTGTTACTTTTAAGCATACATACATAGTCCTGTTCCCACATCAGCACCATCTTTTGTGCCCCCGTGTTTTTTGTAGCAAATAAATATTTTTATCTTTTATCTTTATCTATCAGGATTCCTTGTGTGTGTGTTGTGTTGTGTGTGTTCCTTGTTAAGAGTAATAGGAACCAAAATACAAAGAGCTACCCTTACCACAAGTTTCTGACGTTTCGTTTTTAGCGAAACGATAGTCAGTGTCAAATATTGGCCAATGACATCGGATGACTAGAAATCTTAATAAGTTGATTGGTTAATATTTGACATTGACTATCTTCTCGCTAGATTCGATAACGCCAGAAACTTGTGGTAAGGGTAGGTACAGCAGGCGTTTATTCTTAGGCCGTACACACCACGGCAAATGAATTAAGTAAACAAGTAAATAATTTTGTAAAAATTAAAAAAAAACCCCAACGTAATGAAACGGCTGAACCGATTTTGAACAAACATAGCTAAGAACGCTACCGACAAATTCAAATTTCAAACAAAAATAAAATCGAAATTGGTTCATCCGTTCGGGAGATACGTTGGGACAGACAAACACACACAAAGACACGTCAAACTTATAACTCCCCTTCGTTTTTGCGTCGGGGGTTAAAAATCATCTATCAAACTTAATAACCTCCGTATGTGTTACTGTATTCCTTGAGCTGATCAAGGAATAAACCCACGTCCTAGCAGTATTTCACTGGCTAGGCGTCCATTATTCGTAGCTCCCGTTGTGCGTCCCGAACCAACCCTGAATAAATACCTACTAGTTTCCACCTGCGTCGGGCACTCGGGTCAACTTCGTTTATTGGTCAATTTTCGGGACTAGGGGATAAATATTATATGGACTCACCGGGTGAGCTGGCCTAAATTGAGATAATGTTATACGGGTCTTTCGTTATATAGGCATACTGACGAAAATGAAATGGAGGTTTCTCAAATCAAAAGACACTAAAATAAATTTACAAAGTTTAGGTGATCAATTCGATAAAAAAATACTGTCTCTCTCTCGACCAAATTTAAGTAAGTAAGTCTTATTTAAGTCTTACTTACTTAAATTTGTCCCAAACAGACGACGGCCACGTGGAAGGCCCAGACGGAGATGGCGGGATGAGCTAGACTCCTACTTGAAGGATTGGTGCCAAATAGCCAACAATAGAGACAAATGGAAGGAGGGAAGGGAGGCCTTTGCCCTGCAGTGGGACACCACAGGCTCATAATAAATATAAATAAGTCTTATTTCAATGGCATTAAAGTTGAGATTCTATGTTAGTATTCTGTTACTGTCATGGTAATTTACCAATGCTATTTTACAATAGTGAAGTGAAGTGGTGAAGTTTTTTATGACATGGTAAAATGAGTTTATGTTTATCGTAACTATACATTTGACAAACTTCTCTCCTCTTCTTGGCTTTTGAGGAGTGCTCCAAACAATTTCGCCCTTGTCAAGTGATATAGTTTTTTTTTATTATGGTCAAGTCGTCAGGAATCTTAGTCAAGTCATAACCCAGTTTAAATGGTGGCAGAAAAACAAGGGTGTTGCAAGAAAAAATACACCATTTCGAAAAGATATGCAATACACTTAAATTTAATTAAGGCCACCAAAATAAAACGAAATAACTCGAAAAAACATTAAATATAATTAGATAAAAATGATGACGTTTCTTTCAAAAATGGATGATGAAATGGATCTTCAACTTATTTATCAGCAAAATAACCCATTTTCAACAGACTTACGAAAGACGTCATTTAGCGTTATGCGCAGTAAGCATCGAGCAACGCAGGCCTCCGTACCGGAGGGGAGACGCCTTAGAGCTGTCAACCGATACATATTTATTCAGAAATTTTTGGGGGGGGCTTCACGCACTCACTTACAGTTTAATGCACACTTTTGTAACCAGTCGTTCTATCGCTATAAACGCACACATCTATAAACAGCAACACATCAAAAATCTTTATACACACATAGATGCTTTCTGTGTACAAACATCATGTTATGTCACAAAATTGACAGTAACACCTGTTCTAGGGACTTCCAGCACTCAAGTCGATAAATTAATAGTATCGATAACTTTTTGGAAGGAACTTACTTTGCCTACTGTATATATTCTGTGCTACCATCAAGGGTCATTGAAGGGATTTAAGGGCGGCTAGGTATGGGGGGAAGGGTTGAACGCTCTCTGTGAAGGAGGAGTTCCGGAGTTGTTATCGAGGATAACATACAGATCATTTTGTGGATCACTATGAAATTTTAGATTAGTAAAAGGTAGTAGTAGGCTGGAGAGAGAGGGGGTAAACGCGGAAACTTAGAGTATAGAGAAAAAATCAAGAAAATTTTGAGTACCCCAGGTACAACCACTAGCTCATGGGATGATTAGTTCTTGAGAAAATTTAATTAGAATTTTGTTCAAAGCATACAATAATTTCATAAAACTATGGGTCGGCAAGTCAAAAGAGACGAAAGGAAAGGAAAGGAAAAAACGCTTTACTTAGCTGCCGTCATCCTTCTAACCTACATAATCCATGTCGGTTCTGGCCACGAAATATACGATGTATTATATCTGTCAGTCACTGTTATTGTCAAAAACCAAAAATCATGATCCTAAGTGCCAAAAAACTACATTAGTCATTAAAATGTAAAATAGTTTTTTTTTTACATTTCAGGCATAATTATCCCACGTCACATGGGATCCTAGTGTGGGATCACAACTATGTAGGTATGTGTTGGGTGTGTTAAGTTATGTTAATGTTAAACAATGGTAGGTAAAGTAATACTTAGCGCTTTACCTAGTGAACAGAATATCGCGTTGAAAAAATTATACCTAGCAATTTTTTTTTTAATTCTTTGGTCAATCAAAGAATAGGATTTGAATAGGAAAATCCCACGACACAGTACGGACACTCATGACACGACTTTTCTTGAAAATGAGTAAATGAGTTCAAACTGGGAAATGCTTTTGTTAATTTATCGTGATCACGTATCCCACAACCTAGGTAGGCATGCAACTTTTTACGAAAAACTATCACACCTCTAGATTTGTAATATCACATAGTAATTTAAATTCATGTCAAGATGTCGTTCCCCTCTGGCTATGCACAATTTCATTTGGGCATACGCGTTAGTAAAACTGTTTTCGCCCGATCATTAGGGCGAGCGAAGCGAGTCCTCTACTATCCCATGCAATTTTGTGGTACACTTAACGAAAAAATTATCCGTTGTAATTGAGCATAGTAATTTAAATTCATGTCTTTGTTTAAATATAAATAATCACGGAAAAAAAGCTTGCTAGCCCTCACCAAGCATGTTTTGCTTTTGCTAGTAATAAAATTGTATCATGATGGGCCGATTGCTCTGTCAGACTGAACCGATCGTGTGACGCATAGAGTAAAACAGTGTGACAGTGCTACAAATACTGAAATGTCGAATCGTTACATTTTCAGCTCTAAATCAAGGTCTGGAACATCGAATTTACGAAAAGATGGTGTTTTCTTTCACATTGTACCTAAGTGAATTTCATTATATATATAAGTATATTTATTTTTATTTTATTTTTTGATGCTGGACACAGTTCACACAAGATTATCCAGCCCCAAGCCAAGCACAGCTTGTGATATGGACTAGATAACTGATATCCCTAGTACAGTACATTACATAGATATTTATTTTGCATTAACATAGAAAATACCCAGAACACCCTGAACAAATATCTGAAGATCGTACAAATATTTGTTCTGAGGCGGGAATCAAACCCGCAACCTCCTGCGTCACAGGCGAACCTTCGTCCACCGCGCCACAGAGGTCGTCAACTTATGGTATAAAATGAATAATTTCAAATTAAAATCATAACAGTTACCTACCTTGTTACATACCAATACCTTCATGGTGATTGGATTAACGGTTAGAAAGTTAGGTTAGGCTAGACTATGGCTCCCGAATAATATAAATCAAATTTCAATAGCTTGTAAAACATATTAAACGAGCATTTATTTTGTCGATAAATAATCTACTTTATTATTGAGGCACATCACTAATTTAGTTGTATAAAAGAAAACACGGGCAACTCACATACAGAAATTTTTGAGAAATATTAAAAACTGTTAAATGAGCACAAAGCTGTTTCAGTGTGCATTGAGGCAGATATTGTTAACAGTTGCTTATTTAATATAAAAAAAAATAGGTTTACCAACAGTCTACACATGTATGTCGGAGAGAGAAGTCATATGATGAATCTGGAGAATAGATCTACTGAGATTGAAGGCTTATAAACACCATGTGTACGGCTGCGAACAATCGTATTCTGTCGTGTCGCGCCACCCAAACGAATGCGCCCGAGTCTTGTTTACGCAAAGACGCAAAGCGATCGAAGCTCGGATATTATATTATATTATATTTATTATAAGGAAAACCAGCAGCACATGCATACAAAATAAATAAAAGAAGTTAAAGCAGAAGGCTATTAAAAGGTTTTCACGTTTAGAAATAATAATAGATACATAAAAAGAGAGAACAGGCTGAGTGGACTAAAAACTACTATAAACTACAATCTGGTATACAAAACACATAGCAGAAAAATAGAATAAAAAATAAAAAATGAGAGATACAAATGATGAATACATACAAAACAGAAAACAACAGTATAACTATAACAGTAAAAGTAAAACAAACAGTATAAATGAAGGAAACAGATATAAATAATAGTAAACAAAAAAAAAATAAGAACAAGAACCAAAAAGTAAACCACACCTATCTCATGACGAAATTTCATCATCCTCCGCGGAGGGCGAGAAAAAGTCGGAACTGAGCCGCCGCCTCACGAAACCGACACTGGAGTAGAATAGGTCTAGACCTATTTGCTTAGATAATTTATTAAATTGGTTACCAACTCGCCATAAATAGGAGTTTTGGCGATAATTCGTTCTAACTATTGGTACATGAATAATCTCGTTATATCTAATTATTGTACGGGGAACAACAAGCGTTATTTTACTAAGAAGTTCGGGGCAATTAATATGATTATTAGTGATTTTGAGCAAGAAAAGCAGGTCACCAATTTCACGCCTTTTTTTGAGTGGCAGAAGGTGGAATTTACGACAAAGGTCAACATAGTTAGCAGAATTATACGGAACCTTAAGGCGAAAGCAAATAAACTTAATAAATTTGGTTTGAATACGCTCAATTCTGTTGATATAGGTATCATAACGTGGACTCCAAATTTGAGAAGCATATTCAAGTATGCTGCGCACGTAAGTGCAATATAAAATTTTAAATGTTTTACATCTACTAAAACTAACGGAGCTTCTCATTATAAAGCCTAAAGCTTTGGACGCTTTAGCAATGATGGAATCGATATGAGAGTCAAAGAGAAGTTTAGAATCATGCAGCACGCCTAGATCTCTCATAACCATGCAATCCTGCAACCTCTGATTTTTTATAGATAAACTGATTTGACTACAGTTTTTTTGCGAGTATATGTAATAGTAAAGCATTTAGACGGATTGAGATCTAGTTTATTACTAGCACAGTACGTGTCAAGTCGATATAAATCAGCCTGCAAGTCAAGCACGTCCCGAGGAGTAACTATAGTCTTAAAAATCATCATATCATCAGCAAATGAAAGCAGGTTACTGTTGACAAAACAGGAAGAGATATCATTAATAAATATCAGGAAGAGCAAGGGTCCGAGCAGTGATCCTTGGGGGACTCCACTAGGAATAAGAACCCAGCTGGACATATAATTATTAACAACAACAGCCTGCGACCTATTGCAGATGTACGACGAGAACCAACGGAGCAGATCCCCTCTAATACCCATACTAAATAACTTAAGCAACAGAAGGCTATGGTCAATCCTATCAAAGGTCTTGCTGTAATCAGTATAGATTACGTCAACCTGACGACCATTATCCATTGACTCACTCAAGAACTCATTGAAAATAATAAGGTTAGACACAGTCGACCGCCCTTTAAGGAACCCATGCTGGAAGGGGGAGAAGTGCTGATGAAGCGCTGAATAAATCTGATTGTACACTATCCTTTCAAATAGCTTAGCAACTAAGCATAGCTTGGAGATCGGCCTATAGTTGATAATCTCACATTTAGAGCCCTTTTTATAAATTGGCGATACAAATGCTGCTTTCCAGAGCTTAGGTACGGCACTCAAAGATATTGATTTCTTAAATAAAAATGAAACAGGAATGTAAATTGACTTAGCACACGACTTGAGGAAGACAGGGCTAACGTGGTCTGGGCCAGCAGACTTGGATAAATCAAGGTTAGAGATCAATTTAAACACCTCATCAGGATCGATCTCAATACTGCCAATATCGCATTTCACAGCCTCTGAAGGGACTAATGAGTCAACGTTATAAGAACAGATGCCAGAGGGGACAAGGAAAGTAGAATGAAAATACTTAGAGAATGCTTCGCAGATAGATTCACCTGTAGCTACTGAAGCGTCTAAATAATTTAGATGTGAAGGTATACCATTTGATTTCGAGCTACTTTTTATGTAGGACCAAAACTTTTTTGGATTTTGTTCAATACTATTCTCAATGGATGACATATAATCGGCGAAGCATTTCTTTTCCAAGAGTTGGATTCGATTACGTAAAAGTTTGTAAGTGGCTAAGTCTGTAAGTCCACCATAAGTTTTATATTTCCTATAATGCCTATATTTTTCCTTAATTAATCTAATGAGTGCCCGGCTAAACCACTTAGGGTAAGAGCTGTCACTGACCAACCTAGACGGGACATATTGGTGTTTAAGCTGATCTAAAATCGAATAAAAAAACTCAACTGCTTCCTCGAGCGAACGCGAATCAAATTCAGCATTCCAGTCCATGTCCGCGATCTTGTTGTTAATAGATAAATAATCACCTTTGTTATAAGAATATTTTAAATAGGACTGAGATTTAAGGCAAGATACATTCAGAAAAGAGGCTCTGAGAAGAAGAGGTTTGTGGTGTGGTTTGTGGATATAAAAGGAGCGTACGAAAGCGCCAGAGCTCATTATTACATCGGCGTTGGCAGAGTGCACACGATTTAATCAACAAAATACAAAATCAAGTTCAAAGTCAGTTTGAATAAAATCTTAGTGAAACCTCTTTTGAATTTTCCTCATTTGCACGAGACCCACTGGAAAGCCCCTAAGTTGCCTTTTGCCGCTCGGAGGGATCTTGAGGATCCGACATGCATATATGAACTATATACCTATCTTTAGCTACAGAAGAAACCAATAGGGGCTTTTCATTTTAGTTTTTTTTTTTTATTCAATTTGGCTCAATTGATGGCCCTGACTCAACTGTGGTTGTCAAAATCAACAAATTCATCGTACCTCTGTTATTTTGTGTGATAGTAACAAAATACCACGAAAATATATCACTTCGTTGTTGACTTTTACATTTCACTTTATTTTTACAGTTAAGTACACAGCAGCGACATCTATTTTCAAGGGTTTATAGATGATTTGGTATGGCCGTGAAAACCCCTCATTATAGGCAAACACAACGTGCAAAGATTGTACAGTAACCTCACAATGGGCGATCAACGATTTTTTTAAAGCATCTTTATTTACTTTTAACTGAAAAGAGTAAAGTTATTTAAGTATGATCAATATTGCCGATTTTGATAAAATTAACCACGTAGTTTTATTCTTATTATAAACTAGAAGCAACCCGCGATTTCACTCGCATAAGTTTTGATCCTATGGGAACATCTAAATAAAATTTAAAACTATTCCAGTGGTCCAGCTATCGCCGTTCTAAATTTCATCCAATCCTTAGAAAATTTAGCATTTATAATATTACAAACATACACACATACTCACGCCTGTTTCCCAGAGAAGTAGGCAGAGACCATGAATTTCCACTTGCTACGATCCTGGCATACCTGTTTCGCTTCATTCACTCACATCACATTCTTCATATATGCTCATTGGTTAAGGGCGCTCTTAGCCTGGCCATTCTCCAGATCGACCCTGATCTATTCTGAATACCTTCACCGAGGTCTCCCCCTTCCAACTGTCCCATTCATGCTCATCTTATGAACTAGTTTCGTCAATCTACTATCATTCATCCTTTAACCAATAACCCAAACCATCCAAGCATATCTTTCTCAATCCTTGTCACTATACACGTGCTCTTTCATTTTACAATGCTTTCTTAACACACAGTTTCTTATTCTATCTCTCAAAGTCCACCATACATACTTCTCAAACCTCTCATCTTCAGTGCATTTATTTTACTTTCATGTTTATTCTGCCTTAGCAACTTTCGCAACCACCATACATTAGTTTTGGCACTAACACTCCTCTATGCACATCCAGTCGTGCCTTTTTGAATACGTTCCGGCTGATAATAAGGCGTTAAGTTCACCTGGTTTCCAGAATTTACTCTCATTTAAATATCATCTTCATGCTTGCCATCTCTTGTAATCAAAGTTCCCAAATGTACAAACTTTTTCATGTTACACTTGTTGTTAATAGTAGTGTGATTTAATTCTATTTCTTTAAATATAGTTACATTACATATAGTTACAGTTAGTTAAATTAGTTTACCCGGACTTGTTGATAAGATTCGTTGGTATAAGATATGTCCTGGTTGCTGGATAATTGTAGAATGTGTTATTACTGGAAGAAAGTGTTAGGTGAGTCAGTCGTGGGAAGCAATGGCGGCGATGAGCTCACCACTTGTCACGTCTATATCCCACGATGGTGCAACCCACAGTGAAAAGAGGCCCATTGAGGCTCTGCCTACCCCTTCGGGGAAAGAGGCGTGTGTCTATGTATGTATGTATGTAGTTACACATGACATTTACGTTGACATATCATCATACACCTCTGCGAGGCACAATTAATCCTTTTACCATACTGGTTCTTTCACCATTGGTCACTAGGCCCCTTTCAGGGACACTATATCTCAAGCTGGTTAGTGAACCAAGAAAGAGCCCGTGACACGAAGTAGTAGTAGTTAGTAGTTACCGGTTAGTTAGTGGTAACATAGCCATCAAATACAAATACACGTTATTCCACATGTCACATTTTGTCGAACGTGTTTAATGAATTGTATTTAGTAATCAAGGATATTAAGTAATCATCCACATCTTGGCTTACTGACATTACACGTTATATACATGTTTACGTCAGCAGAATAAATCCTGAAATGCACATTGATGTATTATACACATTTATATCTACGCTTTTGGTCACTTTTATGTCGCCCCTGTGTCTCACGATTAAGTGGAGCTCGATTGACGAGCGAGCAGGGCAGTCGTAAGGGAATTGGCTTTCATTGCGAATAAATCACGTAACTTGGCAGTGATTTTAGAGTAATGAATGACCAGTGTACTGAAGTGCAGTCGCAGTGAAGAGTGAACCAGTGTTATTGAATAAAATATTCACGGTTTGTTTTGTTAAACCGTTCAGTTTTATTATTTTATCCCGAACACGAACTCAAAAATTACAAAATCTGAGATGGCCACTTTTGTTTTTATACGGCTTAATTTTACTTGGTCAATTTTCATGCAATAAGTTATAATAATTTATTTGAAATTCAGGTACATGTGAAAGGAAACACTATCATTTTGTAAATTTGATGATCCAATCATTTTTTTACAGCATAAAACTGAACAATTCGGCATTTTTCTTAGAGCACTATCTCCCACGCGAGTCGATTCAGTCTGACAGAGCGATCGACGACAGCTAGTTTTTTATAAGCTGTATGCCCTCGAGGGCATTCAATTTAGAGGGGAACTACAGCGGGGAATGCCTTTGATGGCGTCTCCATTCCGTGTTGCTCGATGGCAGTAAGGGATATATAATCACAACGATAATTTCAGTGTATGTGCCAAGTCAACAAAAGCTGGGGATTGAAAATCAAGGAAGGTTGTTATATAGGCAACTTGTACAATCAGGTAGATATTTGTTGCTAGACTGTACCAAACTTCTTTACAAGTAATTAATTTTGTAAAGTTCAAATACCCTCAACGCAATGAAACGGCTGATCCGATTTTGATCAAACATAGCTAAGAACACTACCGACAAATTCACATTTCAAACAAAAAAAAAACTAAATCGGTTCATCCGTTCGGGAGCTACGATGCCACAGACAGACACACACACAAACACACACGCAGACACGTCAAACTTATAACACCCCTTCGTTTTTGCGTCGGGGGTTGAAAATATCCGTAGGGGATCCACCAGGAACAAAAAACTTGGAGACAGATTGATTAGGAACAAAATTATAGGTATAAGGGATTTATCGGGACAAGGGATAAAACATAAGGGACCCTTCAGGAAAAGTGCATGCAATACCGTTATATCGTTACCGCAATTTCGCGAATTTCGCGCTGTTCTTCAGTACCGCAAAAGCTAGATTAAAAAAGCGAATTTTGCGGTATTAAAAACGAACCGTGAAAGGGAAATGCACAGCACAGTGTTATAGATATAGATGATGATATACCTTTATCGACCTTCACGTCACGAACCAGAGACAATCAACTTGCAGTCTCGACATCATCTTTTATATCTCCATGAACTTAATAATAAGCTGGTCAGAATTTACAACTCCACTCAGAAACGTCAATTCCAATCCTAAGTTAGATGTGATACTGAAAAAGGAGATGGCTTTATATGAAACTGGAGGAACAAGAGGTAAATATCTGGAGACTGTAGGTATATAACTATCTGCTAAGCATTCCACCAACGAGTGTAGAAGCTGAGAGAGCATTTTCGGCTGCTGGATAAATTTGTCATAAAATAAAAATAATAATATAATTAAATAATATAATAACAATATATTATATTTGTTTGTTGTTAGAAGTTCGTTAAATGCTGATACAATTATTATATTAAGTATATCAGTTATCTAGTACCCATAACACAAGCTCTGGCTTAGCTTGGGGCTAGATAATGTTGTGTGAACTTGTCCAGCATTATTTATTATTATTTCACTTATTTATTCTAAATCTCGTACAAAATATATATTTTTCACTATAAAGGAATACTATCTACAAAATATAAATAGTATAAAAAACATATTATTATTATTATCTCACTTATTTATTCTAAATCTCGTAAAAAAATATATATTTTTCACTATAAAGGAATACTATCTACAAAAAATAAATAGTATAAAAAACATTATAGTAAAAAATATAAATCTAAACGGGGAACCACCGACCACGGAGCGAGGCCCAAACGGTCGGGGGCTAGGGCTGCAGAGAGAGGAACCTCCTGACTATGCGTGCCGAGTCCAGGAGTACCGCCTTCTGGATCTGACCCTTGATCCAACCATTTAGCGAGAGCTTCTTAAGATATTGGTCGAAGCTCTTCGCTATCAGTCCATTTACTGAAACGACTATCGGGACGATAATTGTTGAATCCACATCCCACATGGCGGTAATCTCGTAAGCCAAGTCAAGGTACTTGCTTAACTTGTCTTTCTCGGCCTTCACGAGATTAGCATCATGCGGGATAGTGACATCAACAAGTATTGCCCGGCGTTCCGACCGATCTACCACCACGATATCAGGCTTATTGGCAACAATAGTCCTGTCCGTGATGATAGACCGGTCCCAGTAGAGCGTGGCACGGCCATTTTCAAGAACCGGCTGAGGCACGTACTTATATTACGGCACCTCAGGTCCGAAGAGGCCATATCGGAGAGCAAGTTGCTGGTGGATGATCCTGGCTACTTGGTTGTGTCTGTGCAGATACTCTGAGTTAGCAAGATGCGAACAACCCGAAAGTACATGTCTGAGGGACTCTCCGGGACGGTGACATGCTCTACAGATATCAACCGTCCCATCCTTCATGATGTACTTTCGATAGTTGTTCGTCTTGATAACCTCATCCATAATCGCACAGACAAAACCCTCGGTTTCCCCAAAGAGGTCACCGAAACGTAGCCAGTTCACTGAAGCGAGCAGATCTACATCGGGCCCTGTGAGGGCCTTGTAAAACCGCCCATGCAGTTCCTTGCTCTCCCATACGGTCTTGCGGTCCTGAGTGCTCAGGGCTAATGGTTTACGCCAGTTCTCGTTTGCTAAGGAGAGCGGGGTAAAGTTCTTGTCAACTGCAACTACATCGTGATGCATCCCGTACTCAGCGTCGAGGAAGTATTCCCTGAGACTGCACACCTCGCGGTTGTGTAGAGTCTTAGCATTTAAAAAGCCTCGACCTCCACACTTCCGCGGGATGTACATTCTCATTACTGACGAACGCGGGTGTCGCATGCGATGGGTCGTTAACAGTTGACGAACTCTACAATCCACGGCATCTAACTCTGTCTGGGTCCACCTTAATATGCCGAAGGTGTATATGAGCAGGGGCATAACCCAGCCGTTAAAGGCGCGAACCTTGTTGCCACCCGACAAAAGACTGTTAAGTACTTTTGTCAAGCGGCAAAAGAAACGCTCCTTCACCGACTGCTTTATGTCCCTATCTACCATACCTAACGACTCCGACATACCAAGGTATTTGTAGGTTTCGACTTCGGAGAGAGATCTGAGTGACATTGTCTCAGAAAGCTGCAAGTTCGTGGAATTTACAACTTTCCCCCGCTGTACTTGCATGACCGCACACTTATCTACACCAAACTCCATACTGATAGCGTTGCTGAATACCTGTGTGATATTCAATAACGCTACCAATTCTGTTTTTTTTGGTGCAAAAAGCTTGAGGTCATCCATGTACAGCAGGTGAGAAATGATCTCACCCTCTCTTCGGAGTCGGTAGCCTAGACCTGAATCCTTCAGTAGAGTGCTGAGAGGATTCAATGCTAGGCAAAACCACAAAGGACTCAGACTATCGCCCTGGAATATACCCCGCTCAGTATACATCTTATTATTATTATCTCACTTATTTATTCTAAATCTCGTAAAAAAATATATATTTTTCACTATAAAGGAATACTATCTACAAAAAATAAATAGTATAAAAAACATTATAGTAAAAAATATAAATCGGCTATAAATATAATAATAATAATATTATTATTATACCACTCATTTATTAAAAATCTCGTAAAAAAATATATTCTTCACTATAAAGCAATACTATCTATAAAAAAATAAATAGTAAAAAACATTATAGTGAAAAATATAAATCAAAACGGGGAACCACCGACCGCGGAGCGAGGCCCAAACGGTCGGGGGCTAGGACTGCAGAGAGAGGAACCTCCTGACTATACGTGCCGAGTCCAGGAGTACCGCCTTCTGAATCTGACCCTTGATCCAACTATTTAGCGAGAGCTTCTTAAGGTACTGGTCGAAGCTCTTCGCAATCAGTCCATTCACTGAAACGACTATCGGGACGATAATCGTTGATCTAATCGATATCGTTATTATTATTATTATTATATTTTATGCTTTTTACGTATACATTTCCAAATAAAATATAAAGATCAGCGTTGTGTGTGATTAATTGTAACTCATGGTAGTTTTATTTTAACCCCTATTTAACGATTTATTAATTTCGCAATATCGCAAATTTTGCGGTATTACATGTCCGATACCGCAATTGCGCTATTGAATATATACCGCGGAATTGCATGCTCTAATCAGGAACTACTCAACTATTTTAGTATCACAAAGTATCCTACCTAACAACCTACCTCTTGTTATCATGAGTTGTGGTTGTGGGCAGAACGTATTCTTTATAAATGTTCTACGTGGGAACTTCGAACAATAAGATTAGGCTCCATGATATATGATGATGCTGATTCTGTGTTATAGAGGTCAATTATTAGCTGGGCGCATAAATATCTTACCTAGATCTAAGTTTACTAAGATTTTCCCAGTTGTTAGTATCCTAGATCGTGTGCCAAGATCATTAATTCTTCCCAAAAAAACACAATTAAGTAAGTAAATTTATTTCAATTAGTTACATAGTTACGTTATCTATGTTATGTATTGTATTAATTATATCAGTTATCTAGTACCCATAACACAAGCTCTGCTTAGCTTGGGGCTAGATAATGTTGTGTTAACTGTCCAGCATTTTTTTTCTTTTTATTACAGTGTGCTTATAGACAGGCAGGCTTTCCCACAATTGTTTCCATTATACAGTTTCCCAATTAGTTGTATAGAATAAAATTATATATTATAGATAAGCATGGGTTATAAGATTTTTATAAAAATCTTTGAATCAGTGTTTTTCGGAAACAATATAAACTTTTCATGAAGTTTCATGAGATACATACATACATAGACACACGCTTTTTCCCCCGAAGGGGTAGGCAGAGCCTTAATGGGCCTATTTTCACCGTTGCACCATCGCGGGATATAGACGTGACAAGTGGTGAGCTCATCGCTGCCATCGCTTCCCACGACTCGGTTAACGCTTTCTTCCAGTAATAACACATTCCATAATAAGCTCAGCAGCCAGGACAAATCTTATCAACAAGTCCGGGTAATCTCTTAGTTGGATTTTATGACATCCACGGGAGGAGACGGAGGGGTCTATTCTTTGGCCGGATACTTCATGAGATAATATCCAAAATAGGGGCAAACTTCGTTTGAGGGCATATCAAGCGCCCTAGCGGCACACTCCTTCTAAACCTTTTTCTGAAATACTTTTAAATTCATGAAAAAACAGCTATTGTTCAGACTATCAGTAAACAAAGCACACGCACAATAAAAAATGAGAGTGAACACATAACAAAGGCTGGTGATAAATAATACGAGTGAAACGACACAGTACGATAAGCGACGATTAAAAACGAGGTGGGAACCATGGATATATAATAGTAAGGATTGAGTGCTAAAATAGCATAGTGTTCCTTCTTACTCCTATCCTAGAATATAGCTTGCTATACTATGTTAGAGAGAAACAAATATATTGTCACACGACAGTCGTTTTTCCGTTCCGTACCCTCAATATTGGTACCATGCATATACATCTTCCTAGATTGTTACCATGAATGTAGTAGTAATTTGACATTTGGCCTGGTACGAGTTACACAAATAAAAACAGATAGATATATGCTTGTCTCATTCCAACACATGAATACATTCATATAAAAGAATGAGACTGGTATAATCGATACCGGTTTGTTTTTAGCCTTAGTTCCATGCTTTAGTTCTTCTTCTGAGGTGTGAACTCGGGAGACGTCAGCTGCTGTCGGTTTTACATGGTTTGCGTAAACGCTTTGCCGAAGCAAAACACAGTGTGTGTGAGCCGCACTGTAGGTAGTAGCGACTCCGCGGGGTCGGCATTAGATTAGACTACACGAATTCGGGGTTGAGGATCTCGTAGGGGTTGGTTTTCTTTACCCCGTGGTACCTTTTCCTAAGCTAGGAAACGTGTAGTTTATCTTTTATACGTGTAATGGAACTTTTGTTTAGTAAAAGCAGTAATTTATTACTTATGGTCCCCGACTTGAGTTGTTAAGGTTCAAATTAAGTGACAGAACCGACACGGGGCACCAACAACTCCAGGGGCCCAATTCAACTATTTTAATAGTTCAATTACAATTTTCACTAAAAATGTTGGTCTGCAAAAAATTTTACGATGAAAAATTTTACGATTCTTTCTAAATGGTCACTATTATAATGCATTAAATTTAAATTTAACCCAAAAAAATTTTGGCACGAAATTTTTGGGTTACATTTAAATTTAACGTTATCCATAAAGAGTGGTTTACACTTGAAAAATAATAAAAAATTATAATGCAATTAGCATTGAAATTAGTAGAAAACCAAAAGTGTCAAAAGTGACAAGTATGAGACAATTCATTAACAATTTAAATACAATTGGTTTAGTAGAATTGGGCCCCTGATGGTCATGTGCGTGACACCCCCTGAGAGTATATAAATAGTGCGGGAGCCAAAAAGCTCGGGGTGGTCCTGACTGGAGTTAGCCATACGAGGCCGAGCGGAGCGATGGTCTAGTGTGGCGGTCAGTCGACCAGTCTTGGAATAAAGCTATTTATTTTGGTAATTATTGCAATAACAACCAATTAGCGTTTCCAAAATATGTTGTAAGCAGGATGATTTAAATTTTGAGAATGCCATCTAATTTCTTACCAGTAGTTAGAAGCTTTCCTGTTTTCAATTAATTAACTACATATTTGTGATGTATTTATTTATATTCTACGGAAAATTCCTAAGTGAAAATTGATAAGAAACGGTTACGGAAATTTGTATATTTAATGAGAAAAGTTTCATCACCTAATTGCGAAGAGTGCGAGAAGCCAGAAGACGTGTACCATGTCTTAATGGAATGTGTCCGGAACCAAGTTGAACGGCAGAGAGTATTATTAGAAATAGGTATCAACATTGTTGACATTGGAGTGTTTCAAAGTATTTTATCTTCTCCAAATTCAAATGAAGCCAAAATTATTTATAGGTTAGTGCATGCGGTTGATTAGTTTTATTGGATTGTAATTTAAGTATTTTTTAATTTTTTTTAACTAAATGTTTATTTTTTTCCTTTTTGATCATATGTACCTTTAGAAGTTTATTTGTTTTTGTTATTACGGGCTGACATGAACAATATGTTTAAAAGCCGCTAAATAAAGAGAAAAAAAAAACAACATACATACATACATACATAGACACACGCCTCTTTCCCCGAAGGGGTAGGCAGAGCCTCAATGGGCCTCTTTTCACTGTGGGTTGCACCATCGTGGGATATAGACGTGACAAGTGGTGAGCTCATCGCCGCCATTGCTTCCCACGACTGACTCACCTAACACTTTCTTCCAGTAATAACACATTCTACAATTATCTAGCAACCAGGACATATCTTATACCAACGAATCTTATCAACAAGTCCGGGTAATCCCTTAGTCGGCTTTTACGACATCCACGGGAGGAGACGGAGGGGTCTATTCTTAGGCCGGACACACCACGGATTTCTTAGGCCGGACACACCACGGAAAAAAAAACAAACGGAAGAAAAATGCACGTATCAAGTTGGCTGCCATTTACCGACGACATGGGACTTGAGTTGACCTACTTGGAGAACATTGCAGAATCATAAACCAAACGGTAGAACTTCAGACGAACGAGCAAATGGATTTTATGAGAACAATAAATTATTGTACTACCTATATAAATATAACTACAGGAATAACAAGCCGTATGTGTACTGTGACGATGTATAGGTGCAATGGAGGTTCAGTGAAGCAGTTTCCTCTTATATAACTATATCGATTTGCCTGGTCGGTAAAAACAATGTTATTTTCGACTGTTGCGGTACTAACTCGAACCGTGTAGGCTATCTGCACGGGGAATATATACTACGCTTTGTTACTTATGTAGTCAGTAAATTGAGAGGTTTTTCATACGAAATTTTTCAATCGAGATTTTTGGTTCGAAATTTTTTCATTCGAGATTTTTTCTTTCGAGATTTTTCGTTCGTGATTTTTGATTTGAGATTTTTCATTCGAAATCAATGACGTTTTTTTAGTTTTAAAAACTTAATAATAATGTATACAGGTAGATATTTGTTGCTTGACTGTACCAAACTTCTTTGAAAAATCCTTAAGGGATCCATCACGAACAAAAAGCTAGTGAAAATAATTATTTTAAGGTTATCCCTTCGAGACAGGATCGATTAGGAACAAAATTATAGGTATAAGGGATTGAGTAGTTCCTGTTTGTCCCCGAATCTGTCCCCATTCCCCGAACAGACAAAAATTTACAACATTCGGGGACAAACGATCTATCAGGATAAGGGATCAAACTCAAGGGATCTATCAGGAACTACTCTATTGAAAGGCCTATGACCTGAAATAGTCGTCTGATCTGGCTGATGATGCTTAGTTCTTCACAAAGACACTGATTAATTCAAGCATAAAATAAGCAGTAAAAAGAGGTGTAGACATTGCCTGGGTAGGCTCATCAAACGGAAGAAATACACAGCTAGACATAGGTCTCATCATTCCTCATAAAATGCCACGACGATCGAGGGCATTTTCCCTCGATCGTCGTGACAAATGTCTTACACTAAGTCAACCTGTCCCCTTATTTGCTATGACCAAACGTGACATAACGCGGGCTCGTTACGATATCTGCGTGGAATTATCGCTCAGCATACATTGTGACGTCACACGTTATTGTCAAGTAATCTCCTATGGTCATAGCAAATATTGAGCATATGCTGAGTTAGGGCCTTTTTGCAACGTCATTTTAATATCTGATTCTAATGTTCTTTTCCATAAAAACGGGATATGTACAATGATTTTTTAGTTTTAATAAGGAACAATTGAATATCGAGAACAATCAAAACACAAAAATCATGGTAAAAAAAATAAAAAAAAAATAAAAAAATGCTGGACAAGTTCACACAACATTATCTAGCCCCAAGCTAAGCCAGAGCTTGTCTTATGGGTACTAGATAACTGATATACTTAATATAATACATTACATAGGTAGATATTTTTTATTATACATAGAAAACACCCAGAACACCCTGAACAAATATCTGCAGAACGCACAAATATTTGTTGCGAGGCGGGAATCGAACCCGCAACCTCCTGCGTCACAGGCGAAACATCGCCAGCCGCACCACAGAGGTCGTTAAATATCCCGTTTCTAGTGAAAAGTAGGTATGCACATAACAATGATAGTTTCAAAAATGACTATGTTGTTTGTACCTGATCTTTTTGTATTGTTTTTTGAATGTTGTTGCAAATAAATATACATTATATTCTATTCTATTCTTCCCGTTCGTGGTCTTAGCATACTAATGGACTCCTCTGACCAAAACTCTATCGTTTCTAATGAAGCTTTCGAGTTGGTATACTCACTTCTCTTCCGCTGTTTCCTCCGCTGGGGGCTGAGGGGCGTGGGTGGTCAGATCAGGCAGTTCCACTGCCATAGTGTCCATCGCCATATTTGCACTTAAACACTCGCTTTTGTCCTTATTGTCAAACACATCGATTCCGAATCACTCGTTAAAGTTAGTATTTGTGATGTCAACTGTTTGGTGTCTCAGTTAAAAGTTCACTTATTATCTGCACTACTAAATAAAAAAAAAATATTCCTTAAAATTCTGAAATATGGGGAAGACAGTATGATCATGTATCTACTTTATTCAGATATCAGTGGATTCAATGCCCAAGGATCGAGCGTATTATGTGACATCGAAGAAGCGTCAGGACATTCGCTTGTGGTGCGAAATTCAATTTTTTTCGTGTTTTCTGCTCATCACAGCTCATCAACACTTCTTCAGATAGCGAAAACTAATTTGCCGGTAATTATATGACTTATACTCAAGTTTTAATTTATAGTATCACATAAATATCATTAGTTAAGCTACGAGTTTGCTTCAATAGTATTTACAGTGTTTTTTTGTTTGTTTTCGCGCCACAAGCGCCACCTTAAACGCGATTTCCGTGTGTTTAGATGAAAAAATCATACATTATGAATTTACGTAAGTTTATTTATAATTCGTTCTATTTCGGGCAATAACTAACATTTTTGAGTTGAAGCTTTGAAAGACTCACTTCCTCAACACTACGCGCAGCAATTAGCATAAATTGTGTAAAACCAAATATTGACACAGCGAATAATCCACTTTTACGCAATTACGCTACATAAATACATGCATATACAAAAATTACGCAAATACGCACGAGCGTAAACATTTGGGATGTTTATCGCATATTCGAAGTGGTCAGAATGTAAAACGGTTCCGGGAAGAAATAGAGGAGATGTAAACACTGAGGAATAAACCACAGAAATGTATTTACACATTATGTAAGTGTACATAACGTGTAAATACATTAAATTCAGCAAATCCAACCGAGCAATCCTCCACCGTGCTCAAAATAAAATCTTACATGCCCTAGTAAATGCACCATGGTTAACAACCAACAATGAAATCAACGAGTACCTAGTAGTCCCCACAGTGGACCAGGAAATTAAACTCCGAGGAAACAGTTATTCGGACTGCCTAAAAACACACTAATCCGCTGGCAAGAGCGTTATTTGAAAACCCAAGCGACACAAAGAGGTTGAAGAGAAGCCATAATCTGGACAACCTGCTATAATGAAGGAAGAAGGTCTGATGAGTCCGGATCCCAAAAGAAAGAAACCATCCACTCCGCCTATAGTCCACCAAATGATTGCAGAAACATATACAAAAAAAAAGTACTTTTAAAACTGATCAAGGAAGAAAACACGGGATGAGTAACAAGGAATGCAGGAATGTAAGTAGCTCTAACTGACTGACTAATACGTGACTAGTTTTATTAGAACGTAAACAATTTGTACTTTATGGTAAACGCAAGAGCAGCTTCTATAAAACAAAGGATATGCAAGGTGGAATGTGTGCGTGTGCTGATAAAACGCAACATGACACGTTGTGAAACAAAATGAATCGTTACTACCTTCATAATCTATTTCTGCCGCAAAGCAGTAGCGGTATGGGTGCCGGTGAAATTACAGGCACAATTTCAAATTGAGAGTTTTCATCTCAGATAATTTCATCTTTTGCGCCGTCTCAGGGTGCAGCGCACGGTTATACCTAGTCGACATGGAAATGCAATAAGGACATGGCATTAGTTTACAAATTACCTACTCGATACAAATAATAAATAAATTCTAGCCAGAATAGTTCAAAGGCAGCTGAAGGTTAAAACCGGAGAGATTCATATGATAGAAGAACTAAATAATACGCAAATTGGTCCACATGGACCAAAAATGGATCAAACAACAACTTTTTTTTGATGGGATCCATGAGGAACTGAGGGAACTCCTCAAATATTATAGGCACACATATAGTGATTTTGGTATTTTCACCAATTAGTCAAGCATTAAGAAAGTGCCATTTGGTGAAGCGGAACTGATGGAGTCGGTTTTTTTCGAAATTAATTATGATTGAATCTACTCGCGTTCACAGCACCACTGAAATGTCAGCTCCATTAATAAATCAACTGGAACCGTGGTCATGGCAGGTCGACAGGATGCTCAATGGTGTAGACTGATGCGTTATTAACCACTCAACGAGCCAAGGTGATGATAGTGTGCAGCGAACAGAAGCCCAATTCTCTTATTTATATTATAACCACACTGCAAGTTGACCGAAACGAGATTGTATTGTAAATTGACTGAAAAATTGGTATTCTGCTCCCTCGTAACAACAATATAATCGTAGGATAGTGCTATATAATAATTGAAAAGAGTGAAAGAGAGAATTCTCAGAACTTTGAAACATTCCAGTTACAGTAACATTTCGATATAATCGCATTCCGCGTTGTATTGTCAGGTGAGCAGAATACCATTTTTGACGTTTGTGACATCGACACTAGATCGTAGCATGATCCGAACTTTAATTTGACTATTTTTTATTACGAGAATTGGGCTTCAGGATCACAATGGTATCAGTGGCATCTTTAGATACAATTATCTGGTTGCGACGGTCAGTAAATGTCTCGGTAAAACATTTTGCGCGATGCAATGGAATATTGTGAATATTTCTTGTGTTTCATTGATTATGTGTAATATTGTGTATGTGTAACATGTGTTGTTATTGCTATTGAATTTATAAGTACCTACCTATTATACGACTGACGACCTCTGTGACGCGGCGGGCGAACGTTCGCCTGCGACGCAGGAGGTTGCGGGTTCGATTCCCGCCTCGGAACAAATATTTGTGCGATCTGCAGATATTTGTTCCGGGTGTTCTGGGTATTTTCTATATATAATAAAAAATATCTATCTATGTAATAAATTGTATTAAGTATATCAGTTGTCTAGTACCCATAACACAAGCTCTGCTTAGCTTGGGGCTAGACAATGTTGTGCGAACTGTCCAGCATTATTTATTATTTATTTATTATTTATTATGAGTATAAGTAACTTGAATAAAAAAAAAAAAAATTGTAGACAAGGTAAATTGCTAAGGATTGAATGAAGTAAGGTAAATTCGTGCTGCCTTTTCGATCCTTGTTTGATCACACGGATGTTGAGAATTTCAAACCTTGGTTTATACCTTTTCTATCGTTTTTAGAAAGTACTTCGGAACACTATTTTTCACCGCAGACTATTTCAGCTTATTATAATAAGGTCCAGATATATAGATCTTACTTAACACTTACTAATGCTTGGCATTATCCCTGTCACTGTCACACAGATGTCAAATCACGCGTGCTAGAGAGGGACAGAGACAATGCTAAGCATTAGTACGTGATAAGTTACATACGTCTATTTATCTCAGCTGAGAGTTCACTCACTTTCAAAGGTAACTTATCTATACTAATATTATAAAGCTGAAGAGTTTGTTTGTTTGTTTTTTTGAACGCGCTAATCTCCGAAACTACTGGTTCGAATTGAATAATTCTTTTTGTGTTGGATAGTCCAGTTATCGAGGAAGGCTATAGGCTATATAACATCACGCTACGACCAATAGGAGCAAAGATATAGTGGTAAATGTGTAAAAAACGGGAGAAATTATAAGTAATAAAATATCGCGGGCGGGCTGTTTTTCACCGGGGGCTACCCGTGCGAAGCCGGGGCGAGCCGCTAGTATACTTATATACCTTGTAATATTATAAAGGTGTAACAATAGATTCAATTTATTAAGTAGTAATTTGTTATACATACATGCATAGACACACGCCTCTTTCCCCGAAGGAGTAGGCAGAGCCTCAATGGACCTCTTTTCACAGTGGGTTGCACCATCGTGGGATATAGACGTGACAAGTGGTGAGCTCATCGCCACCATTGCTTCCCACGACTGACTCACCTAACACTTATAATTTGTTATATTTATTTTAAATTATGAGATTGTATATTTAGGTAGGTACTAATCCACCGTTCTATTTCGTGCAAATAATTCCAGTGTATCCCAAGGTTATCACGCACAGATCGCTTATAGCGATAAGACCGCCCATTGTACTTCCGTGTTTAGTTTATATATAATTGTTTAAGGCCCAAGTTCACGAACAAATTAATCGGTGGTTACCGTAACCAATAGTCAAAGTAACAGATAACGTATGAAAACAACTGTCAAAAAGAGTGGTTTAAGCTAAACAGCCGTTTAAACGTCCGTTAATGTGTTGGTGAAAAGTGTGAAAACCTACCATATTAGCTTATTTTTTATGTTGTACAATAAAGTGTTTTCTATCTATCTATCTATCAAAATAGAATATTCAACAAAACGAATTTCCATAATATGAATTGTACTTTATAGAAAATAGTGTCATAATGGCCCGGAAGCTAAATATGATATGATTACTACGTGTTATGATGACGTCGGCAAAACAATACAGCTTAGTGAATGATTCACAAAAATATGCATATCTAATTTAATTTAATTTTTTATTATGGAACATCAACAGAATTTACATGGTTGGGTGCTTAATATTGCTAGCTTAAGATCTAATTAACATGCAATTCCAATTACAGATGAACACATCGTGCACTAAACATTTTGCATAAACATAAGGTAGTTAAAAAAAAAGACGACATAATAAGGCCAATGATGGCAGACAATACAACACAACTTGCTTACATAATTATAGTCATCAAGGCATCAGAAAAATAAATTAAGTAATTAAATAAAATTTAAAAAAAAAATACTATCTGTTTTTTTTTGACATGCTATAAAACAAACAATTGAACAAAAAACCTAACTTAAAAAAAAAAAAAAAAAAAACATTGAATTAAAATTTACGTACCCTTTATACAATCACGTGGATTTAGGGTTCAAGACCCTATATATTTTAGTTTTGAACGTAGTCAGCTTATCATTAAAGATGTCTATGGTATTATCTTTGCTTGATAACTCCTTGAGTAATCTACACAGTCTTGGTATAAGAGAATGGTAACCGAGATTCGTTTTATAAGTTTTATGCTTTAGTAATGACGCAGGGTACCGCGGCAAGCGTGATGGGACGCCAAATTGTATACAAGATAGCAGGTCCGGGTTATCAAATACATTATTCAACTGCTTCATTTTCTATGTTGTACACTAAAGTGTTTTCTATCTATCTATCTTTCAAAATAGAATATTCAACAAAACGAATTTCCATAATATGAATTGTACTTTATAGAAAATAGTGTCATAATGGCCCGGAAGCTAAATATGATATGATTACTACGTGTTATGATGACGTCAGCAAAACAATACAGCTTAGTGAATGATTCACAAAAATATGAGACTTTTCATCTATGTCTCAGGGTGGCGGGCGCAGTGCAATGCCACATAGGGTGCGTCCTAGGTGGACGTGACCTATGAGGTAATGCACTGTTCATAGGCAGAGGTTACCGCTTAACATCAGGTGGGCCTCTTGCTTGTTCCGTCATCCAAGTAGTATAAAAAAAAAAAAAAAAAATGCATATCTATAGAAGACTGAAACCAGAAACTACCTAATGTTTTTATTTCCATAGAAAGGAAGAACCGAGTGAATCACTTTGTAGATTATCTTAAATTCTGACGCAAGAAGTTTTGTAAAAATATAATAACATTACTTCATGTGCACTTATTACTTTTTTAAATATAAGTACCTAATTTGTGCCAATTTGTGCCTGTGATGCATAGCTGGTACTAAGAGGCACACATTAGTTTTATTTTTCTTTGTTTCTGTGTGTTTGTGTGTGTAATTTTGTTTTTTGACACAAATAAATGATTTTTCATTTTTTCGTTCTTTTCTTTCTTTCTAATTCAAAAGATTTTGATAAAGTTTCTCGAAACATTCGAAAAGTGACAACGTTCGAATAAGGAAACTGTTTCATACTTTATTGTTAGGCTTTTGGTATGGATCAACATAAAACTACTTGCACAAAGTTGGGTGAAATATCGGTTTTAGAACAAATTTCTTTGAGTATGGATATAACGTTGGACCACTTGAAGGCAAATTAAAATTAAATTTCGTCACTATCCAACTCAGTAAAGTTCAGGTTAGTTAGAAAATGACAGAACAGCGCTCGCGCTACGAAAAGTGAACGAAAATCACGAAAAACAGTACTCAAACAAATATTTGCTGCGTAATCAAAAACATAAATCTACTATAAAATATAAAATAATCTATAAAATAATATTATTTGTTACTCTTATTAATTGTATCAAGTACTGTGATAGCTAATAGAGATAATTACGTTATAAGCGCATTGAAAAGGTTAGTTCAGTATATTTTTTTATCGAGAAAATTTATCGAAATCGTGTTTTGGGCTCTATCATGCCCTTGGATATATGATGAATATTAACAAATATTTTGATTGTTGTCATAAACTGAAAATTTTGCAAAAAATACGTTTAAGAGAAGCCTAATTGACTCTTGATAGCCTCTTAAGGTGTTTGCTTTCGCTCGTGGCGCGAAATTCAAATTTTTTCGTGTTTTTTGCTCATTACAGCTCATCAACACTTCTTCAGATAGCTAAAACTATGTTGCCGCAAAATATGTGACCTAACACACAAGTTTTAATTTATAGTATCACATAAATATCATTAGTTTAGCTACGATTGTGCTTGTACGATATTTACAGTGTTTTTTGTTTCAAGCACATTCATAGCCAAACTAATGATATTTATGTGATACTATAAATTAAAACTTGTGTGTTAAGTTACATAGTTTGCGGCAACATAGTTTGAGCTATCTGAAGAAGTGTTGATGAGCTGTGATGAGCAAAAAACACGAAAAAATTTGAATTTCGCGCCACGAGCGAAAGCAAACACCTTAATAAAGCAAACGTTCAGGGCTGTTATTTGCTATGACCATAGGGGATTACTTGAAAATAGCGTGTGACGTCACAATATATTCTGAACCATGATTCCATGCAGATATCGTAACGAGCCCGTGTTCATAACGTAACGTTTGGTCATAGCGAATAAGGGGGCAGCTCATAAGGCATGCAAATTAGTTATATTATTATATTATTATATTATATTATATTTTATTAGTTAAACATAGTAACAGCATTCACTTCGTAAGCGCGGTGCGTTAGGTAATGTCTGCTACACCGTCCACCCATAATATGCTCTAGAATTCAGTGCAACACACTGTGAAATTACTCGTTACGAGCATTCGTGGAGAATGGTCCAAAATCGTACAGATATTGCAGTACACGAAGTATTGCGGAAACATTGAAATCGTAGCAATGCTCACTTTAGAATGTTGCAAGTACATGAATATGATGCATACATAATGTATGTCAATGAAGACCTTATTGCCTTACTATCGCATGATTATTGGATGTGGAAAAAAAAAAAAAAAGGAATATTGCTAAAATCGTAGTAGTTTAACTATATTAACATAAGACACATAAATAACATCAAGAGTAAACAATACTACCGAGTTTTTTTAATGTGATATTCGATATTTTTGATGTATAGAAACATAGTTTTTTACTAATTTAACAGGCTGTGATTTTATTTTGGAATAGCATTACAATGAATGATGTCCGTCAAGTTGGCAGCCTCACTAAGCAGACTCAGTGAATGACCTAAATATGTCCTAAACTACAGTGCACTATTTAGCTACTTTGTGTCACTATTTATCACTATTTTGCCACAGTTTTTTGGCATAGTTGAAACCACCATTTTCCATGGTAAGCCTGCCAACTTGACAGACACAATGAATGGTATTTCAGGACCATATCTAATCGTAAACAAGAGATGACCTTCATGCAGGAAATACGCCGTGAAGATGCATACTGTTCTATGTTGCCCTTGAGCGATTGTTGTGTGTTTGTGTTTACATAGACGACAACCACACTTCCCGTAAACCGGTAATCCAGCAATAACTAGACGGTAACACGATATATAAGTTGGATAAGCAAGTTGATTATAACAAAGGAAGAAAAGTACAAAGGGATGAAGCCACAAGGGCGAATGAAAAGAGATAAGAGATAAAACAAATGGCATTACAATTTAAAAAGGATTTCAGACAATAGGATGTCAGATGGTATAAATAATAAAGTCAGGATGTCACTTGCATTAGTGACATCCCGACTAATCGGTAGACACAGGCAAAACTAATTTCAGATGGCGCCACCATCGCTGGTGCTTGTCATTTAGTGGTCTTGTGTTTTTCTCATCAGAAGAGAAACGGTGTTTACCTTTATTTTTACACTGAAATGCACTACACAGAGGCATGTTTTATACCAGACTATTATTTAATGTTTATTTACTAAAATTATCCATTGATATTTGACACTTTTGACAGTTTTTTTTTAAACATTTAAAGACCTTTGTTTGCTACGAAACAACACCAGCGATTATGCGCCACCTAACGTGATAAATAAGCAGTGTGTCTCTCCATTAAAGCGTAGTTGTAGTACAATTCATAAGCACACTTACGTAGTTCGTGGTATGCATAATCTCTAAAGATTACCACTACGGAAGGAACGATAGAACCTGCACTAGAAATCCGAAGGATAATTAAAAAGCAACCATTTTGAATTGCCCTCGCCCCGGTATCTGAGGGTCCCTTGTGTCTGCGTATGTATTTATTTGTTGTATTTGTTTTTTTGTGTTGTTTAGTGCCTCATTGTTGTAATTTGACTTAAATAATAATTTGTTATTTGTGTGTATTGAAAATTTATTAATGTGTCTTTATTATGTCTGTGTGTAATTATGAGCTATCAGCCTGAAATAAATAAATTTGAATTGTTTTCTAATATTGCCAGATATAATCATCGCGTGCTAGGAACAGCAATAAATAAATAATAAATAAATAATACTGGACAGTTCACACAACATTATCTAGCCCCAAGCTAAGCAGAGCTTGTGTTATGGGTACTAGACAATTGGTATTCTTAATACAATATATTACATAGATAGATATTTTTTATTATACATAGAAAATACCCAGAACACCCTGAACAAATATCTGCAGATCTGCAAAACAAATATTAGTTCCGAGGCGGGAATCGAACCCGCAACCTCGTGCGTCGCAGGCGAACGTTCACCCGCCGCGCCACAGAGGTTGTAATAAATTAATCTAGTTATTTCAAACTATTCAAATACGTCCATATTCCACGATGGTGCACAACCCACTGTGAAAAGAGGCCCATTGAGGCTCTGCCTACCCCTTCGGGGAAAAAGGCGTGTGTCTATGTATGTATGTATTCAAATATATCCTAGTGAATTCAATGAATAAAATACTATCGACATTGGTTTATGATGGCTGTTTGTTTCATAAAAATAAATGATAGGAGACTTTTAAAGGGCTTGAATTAATAATAAACTACCTATACTACATATTCAAGCCATTGGTTAAAATGATATAAAGCGATTCAGTTTTCTACTTGAAAGTCCGGTTTTACGAAAGATTCAACACTTGAGGATTTAAACAGAGTTAGGAATTTCGGGGCAAATTGATCTAGGTAGAGGCAATAACAGTAAATGCTATGTATCAAGGCATTTCAGCCATTGCCAGCTTTCTTATCTTTCACAAGCTCGATTCAGAACAAAGGAACCATGCCAGGTTTTGCCGTGACATTTGGTATTGACCTTTCTCCCTAAACTAAGGGCTTCAAATTCACGATGTACTCGCGCAGAGAAAGCATAGATAAGTTTTGGCCCGATCGGCAGAGTAGGGAATGGGGTCTAAAGCCAAAAAGATTCGACTCCGATTGGTGATACTATTTAAAATTCCAAACAGCCTTCCGTAAATAAGTTCGAATTGACGAATGAAGCCAGTGTGTCTCTGATAGCAACCCCGTGACTCCCGTGAGTTCAATAAATCTCTCCGGAAGATTCCACGGAGACAAACTAAATCACCGGTTCACTACTAGTTCTATGTAAAGGTTTCTTGTATATCACCCAAGATACATGAACTGTCATTATAACTTTTGTTTTACAAGCTTTTATTTAACTTACAATGTATATGTCCCGGTGGAATCTTGCAACTGAATTTTAAAGCAGTTATCATCAACCGATTGAGCTGAAATTTGGCATACCTGTCAAGTTCCGATGACAATACATTATGATGGTGACAGCGAGCTGATGTGATGGTGGACAACGGAGCTCCTCGATGGATAATAGTAGACTGGCCGTGTTTAGGCTCATTTTGATCAGCACACAGTTACGATCACTAATTTTATAAAAGCTTGTTTCGGAGCCTATTCAATGCAAACAAACAAATCTTTCCTCTTTATAATTAGTATAGATAAGATACGCATCAACTGTCAATATAAGTTTGTTTTAGTAAATGGGAAGAGTTTTAGGTACAAAAGACTTATCATACGTGAGAAGTTTATCTCTCTCTATAAGTGTTACATCGCGTGAATGTTAGGTGTTTAAACTTTAGATGAATATCAGAATGGAAAACATAATGACGTCACATGGGAAATGCACTCAAAGTAAAAGCAATCGTAACACGAGCGTGGATCCCACAACACGCGAGGTTAATGTCATACAATTAAATGCCAAGCTTGCTAAAACACGGCTAAAAATATATCATCAACGTTCATTCACCAAGCGGCAAAATATTCGCCAAATGTTTATTTGAAACTAAAATCGATAGGCAGTTTCCAGCTCGAGAATTTGTAACATCTGTTACACTGTCAAGATGTTTTAGTAGGTACGTAAAAAGGAAATTTGGAGAATAGGGCGAAAATTTGGGGATTACAGATGGTTGGTAATGTTTTTTTACCGTTGGCAATCAGACACTGATGATTTTTTGATTAATGACAAAGAAAAAAACCCACTGTACACAAACACTGGTGCAATTAGCGCTTGGAGTTTAAAATGAGATTAGTTCGCGAAAATCTAGTACGTGTAAAACGTGTGATCTGCTCGACGTTCGCGACTTGACTGAGAACGGCGCGAGGAGTCACGAGTGTGGTGCGCGCAGCCGCACCGCGACACCCTTCATGGGGTAAATTACCACAGAATTTGGGTATTTGTAGAACTTAGGTGATCCGAGCCTTCATCATTGTCTGAGTTGTCTCAACGGCGTTGAGCGTGGAAGCTACTTGTTGATATATTTTGGCACGGTTTCAACAACACGTTAGGGAGTGTCAATGTTATGTCGTTATGAGGGCAAGGTTCCTATAATCTTAGACATTCATATGTACGAACGAGCATTGCTTTTTAATGGAACCAGTTTGTTTTGCTGTGGCGCGGCGGGCGAAGGTTCGCCTGCGACGCAGGAGGGTTCTATTCCCGCCTCGGAACAAATATTTGTACGATCTGCAGATATTTGTTCAGGGTGTTTTGGGTATTTTCTATGTATAATAAAAAATATCTATCAAGTAATGTATCAGTTATCTTAGTACCCATAACACAAGCTCTGCTTAGCTTGGGGCTAGATAACGTTGTGTAAAGTATCCAGCATTATTGATTGATTATTTAAATATTATTTATTTTTAAAGCGTGCGCAGTAAGTTTTCACTTAAGTTATTCATGAATATGCAGCAATAGCAGCTATAATTCAATTTTCCTGAAAATTTATGTTAGAAAACACGAAGATGCTATTTCGAAAATGGCAGTAAGCAACACCGACGGCGGTTTATTGGAGAAATAAAAGTAAAGTACAAGCCTGCAGGGGTTGGGCGCGCCGCCCGCCCACGCTTCAATTCAGGGCGGCTCGGAAAATCCCGATCGGTTATCCAACCAGTCTACCAACCTGCTCGGCTTAAGGTGGGGTATAACGCAAAATTACCAATCTTAGATTCGATTATGAACTGACTAAATCAAGTACAATATTCAAATTAAAAATATGCATGGATACTACATTATAATACCGAGGGATCACCCAGACAGAAAAACGATAAGACCAAATTTTCTCGATCAAAAAAATTCACAATGTTACTTCTAACTTTTGGCTAGATTCGAATGTTTGTCCATATGGTACAGATTATTGGGTCAAAAATTGGATAAATAAGATCAATACAATAAAACGGAGGGTTCACCCACGGGTTTTTTTTTAAATTATCTATATTTCACGAGAAATTCAATAAAACCGCTTCTTCGAGCGGCTCGTAGCGTTTTTTTGTATGAAGATTTCTGCCTGGCAGTGGCGCAGTCTTAAAAGTATTAACTGTGGGATTAATAGAAACAAAAAAACGAATAAAGTCCCTCGATTTTCTCGAGTGTGTAGAAAATCGGGCGACTGGTTTAAAGGCACCTCGATGTCATAGATATCCGACTGAACCGGGCACAGACGACTCACGACGTAACACAATATTGTAATTGATTAGTAGTATTAATGAATTGATTAAGAATTAATTTAACCAATGTATGTAATAGAGACGTACCTATTTTAAAACATTTGCATGCTTGTGAAGCAAGAACATGTGCTCCTCACTACAACATAAGGCCTTCCATGTATCCTACCATGTTCTAGCAAATAAACTGATTTCATTTCATTTCATTTCATTTCATTTCATTTCAACAGTTACTATGGCCAGCCTTGATTGTTTTTCGGAGTGACATTCAAATGTCCGGTCGTAGGCAATAAACGGTTGCTTGGCCTCTAGTGGCGGCGTTTTCTAGGTATGAAGTTGCCAAGCAATAGCCGCTTGGGACTAGACCTTTCCAGTTGATGTACAAACAAGATAAACGATCGATTTCTTTACAGATATTTTACAGAAAGAATCACTTTTTTAGGGTTCCGTTGCCAAATGGCAAAAAACGAAACCCTTATGGATTCGTCATGTCTGTCTGTCCGTGTATGTCACAGCCACTTTTTTCCGAAACTATAAGAGCTGTGCTGTTGAAACTTGGTAAGTAGTTGTATTCTGAGAACCGCATTAAGATTTTCACACAAAAATAGATAAAAAACAATACATTTTTGGGGTTACTACTACCCCATACTTAGAACTGAAACTCAATTGTTTTATTTTTCATGAAACCTATTCGTGTGGGTTATCTAAGGATAGGTCTTCAAAAATGACATTGAGGTTTCTAATATAATTTTTTTCTAAACTGAATAGTTTGCGCGAGAGACACTTCCAAAGTGGTAAAATGAGCCCCCCCCCCCCCCCCTGTAACTTCTAAAATAAGAGAATGATAAAACTAAAATAAAAAACCACTGAAAATTGGTTTAAACGAGATCTAGTAAGTAGTTTTTTTGAATACGTCATAAATCGTAAACCATCCAAGAACTTTTATATTATGTTACTTGCTGCTACGGGATGGGATGCCCTTCATGGGCGAGTCCGACTCGCACTTGGCAGCTTTTTTATCATAAAATTAGTAAATCAGAGTATTGATATAACTTCCTGCCAAGCAAAATAAAGGATTATTTCTAAAACTGACGTTTCTATGAGGGTATTAGTCATCTAGATGCGTAGTACTAGGTATACTACTACGCATCTAGATGACTAATAACATAGTCAGTAGTCAGTACTAGGTAATGCAATAAATGCAATTTATGATGCAAAAGAACCGAATTTTCGAAATCCATAATCACTTTTGTGATTGTATAGCAGTTAGAGATACGATGTATACGAAATACGATACCCAGACGATGTAGAGCTCCATGCAATAGAGTTCGTCCGGGGAGTACCATCATCATCAAGCAGCCTTTCGACGTCCACTGGTAGACGAGTCTTCCCCGACTTCAATAGGGGATTTTTACCATAATCACCCGCTTGGTAATCGATGTATTGGTGTTGAGCACTCAGGTAGATGCTGCTGCCTGGTGCCATTGCCTCCCACGACTGAGTCCAGCTAACGCTTTCTTCCAGTAATAACACATTCCATAATAAGCTAGCAGCCAGGACTAATCTTGTACCAACGAATCTTATCAACAAGTCTGGTTAATGCCTGACTCGGCTTTTCGACGTCCACGGGAGGAGACGGAGGGGTCTAATCAACCAGAAAAATGCCAGGAACATCAATAAAAACAACGATATTGTTAACATAGATCTGAGTGAGCGAGATCTATGGAAATTTACCATGGGGAATACAGTCATGCATGAGACATGTATGACACACAATGAACAACATTTCCAATACAAACAATAGGACCTGCCTGTCTGCTTGTACTTTCAGCCACCGGACGCAACGCGTCCCACATCCAGAGACAGCTTCTGAAGGCTTTGTCTACAGTAATGAACACCAGCAGTGACATGCGAGAGGCTATCTTCAATAGCGGTGAGTTTGTTTTCGGAGAAATAGCGTAGATACTTCAGCTGTCACTTGCATGCTTATCTTTCAAGATGTCATGGAAGTCTTGTAAAATATCTTTATTGTGATGTTAATGTACAGTTTAATTTTATACCGCAGTATTTTATATTTATAACTTGTAAAATTCTAGCCTGAACTAAGTATTATTTCTATAAATTATTATCCTCTGTCTTAGTATTGTAATAAGTATTTTTATATTTCTTGTCCTATATTTTACTATGTATCCCTGTAATAAGCTTCTTGCGCACGCTGCGATTCCCTATAATTACGGGAGCACTAAGATTAGGACCTTGTTTTGTTTTGTTTTTTGAATGCGTTAGTGTAAACATGTGTTAGGTGTCCTATTTAATTTAAAAAAATACAGAGCGATACGGAACTTTGTTTATTTAGCTATCATTATCATCAGCCTCCAGAAGTCCATAGGCCTCCCACATAGAATGCCACGACGAACGGTCTAGAGCCGCCTCCATCCACCGCCTTCCTGTGACATCTATAATGTATTGGGTCGCTCGAGAGGGGGGCCTTCCTCTTTTGCGTCGTAGGTACGGTTTGTGGTTGCAACTCGAGAACTCTTCACTTTTTGCTAACGGTCTGTTTTACTCCCCATCTATTTGCGTACCGTGGACCTGATATTAAATATGTTCATAAAATCGTATTTATTTATTGTTTCATATTGGTACCAATTTATTATAATAAAGTTGAACGCAACATGGGCCCCGCTGGAAACTACAATTAAAAACAGCAACTAAAAATAAATTTGCTTCCTTCTTTAGGCTAATGTGTACCTAGGGTATACGCGTCATTAAACAAAATTCTGCAAAATTTATACATTATCCCCAAAAAAGTTTAAAATGCTATGAAGAGGCTGCAAAGTTTTTTTACCTACAGTTATCACAAATGCTAGTAGTAGTAGTAGAGCTTTTGTGTGAAAGAGTTGAGTGTGTGGAAGTACTACCTACATACTCATTTCTGCCGCAACGCAGTAGTGCTCGAATTTTGTTCCAGTTTAAAGGGCCCATACCCTAGCACTGGGACGGTGAAATGAGACTTTCATCTTTGTCTCAGGGTGGCGGCGCAGTGCAATGTCACATAGGGCGCGTCCTAGGTGGACGTGACCTATGAGGTAATGCGTTGTTAAACACAGAGGTTACCGCTTAACATCAGGTGGGCCATCTGCTTGTTATCCAGAATCTGTCAAGTAGCGAATCTGCCGAATTACGAATCTGTCCAATCCAGAATCTGTCCCACACCGAACAAGAAATTCCATCATTCACGTAGTTAACAAAAATGCTATACTAGTTCCTGCCCAGCTTGATTCTTGCAATCGGCAGTTATTCGTAAAAATCGCTTCTCGTATGTACAAGTCCCGCCCCTAGGGCGATCCTTCAGTCCACAGAACTAGGCCATCACCAGCCTCGTGCGCCCCGCGTCTTGTCCTAGTTAACTAGATCAATGCATATGAGAACGAGAGACCTTTGTTTTCATGTCTTTACAAAATGCCGTATGCCATTGGATGCAAATGGTGGGGATGCCGGAAAATTCCTAATCTTAGATTTGATTTTTAACTTACTAAATCAAGTACAATATTCAAATTAAAAATATGCATGGATACTACATTATAATTCCGAGGGGACACTGTATCAGAAACACGATAGGACAATATTTTCTCGATAAGAAAAATCCCGAAGTTACCTCTCACTTTTGGCTAGATTCGATTGTTTATTGAAATGGTACATATTATTGGGTTAAAAATTAGATAAATAAAATCAACACCACAACGCTGAGGGTTTACTGTAGGGGTTTTGTAAATTTATCTATATTTTACGAGATATTTAAAAAAACGCCATTTTCAAGCGGCGCGAGTCGTTTTTTTTTGTATGGAGATTTCTGCCTGGTGTTGGCGCAGTCCGCAACGGGACATAACATAACACCCAACAGTCACTTACATAGTCCTGATCCCACACTAGGATCCCCTGCGCCGTAGGTATCAGGAACTATATAGATAGTATGCCAAACTGTTTTTGCGACCGAATTATATCTAAGTGTTCGACCGCTGTGTCTCTAAACCAAACACTGCCACTTCATCTTAATCACAAGACTCACAAGACTCACAAGACTGCACTTGGATGATGGATAGCGTCATTCGATCAAGCTATAAAAGACAATATGTGTTCATTAGGGGCTAGTGACGTGCTACGAGACCGAGATAATCCCATAACCTAATCCAATGAGCCTATAGCCTCACCCGGTCGTTGGACGTAGATGATGAAGTGTAGGTTAACCCTGGGGTAGATACATACATTATGCCTAGTTTAAATTTGCTTTGGATTTGTGGATTTGAAAGCACGCTAAAATGCCTTCCAAAAGACAGCATGCTTTTTAAGTTCACATTCCAATCTGCCCAAGTTTAAAAAGCATGCTAGATTTGCCAGTCTTGAACGTGTCAAATGGAGTCAACTTTGCAGGCGGTTGATATTATAAATTTATAACCCAATTGTTGGCTTCACGATTGGAACCCAGGTTAAAGGCAAAATTTGTTTTGTAAGATTTGCTTGAGGAATTCCAAAGGCACTCATATTTCTCATATTCTACGAGTAAATCGCGTGTCAAAGACTCCGTCCATTTCACCGCCACCATTTTGTTTTGATTTTAAAGCACATCCCGAAACCTAAAACTGACCGCCTCTCAGATTTAGATTTTTAGCACGATAATTTAGCAAAGCACGTTGCTGAGTGGGTGCTTTGAGCACGGTTTGAGATATCGTGCTAAAAAAGTACGATGAAATAGAAAATGTAAACCAGGCATTACACACACGCCTTTTCCCCCGAAAGGGCACGCAGAGCCTCAATGGGCCTATTTTCACCGTGGGTTGCACCATCGTGGGAATATAGACGTGACAAGAGGTGAAGCCATCCACGGAACAAGCAGATGGCCCACGTGATGTTAAGCGGTAACCTCTGCCATTAACAATGCATTCCCTCATAGATCACGTCTACCTAGGACGCACCCTAAGTGGCATTGCACTGCGCCCGCCACCCTGAGACAAAGATGAAAGTCTCATGTGCCTGTAATTTCACCGGCACCCATACCTTTCAAACCGGAACACAGCAATGCGAGCACTACTGCTTTGCGAAAGAAATAGGTATGGTGGCAGTACTTCCCCGAACGAACTCTTATACAAAAAAGCACTACTACTACTAGGGATCGCTATTTCATGGTAAAATTATAGTTTTCCAATAATAATTATGAGAACTGTGCGAGGTGTTTGAGCGAACTTTCTATGCCAATTGTTATCAGCGTGCGAACTGTTACAATGGTACAACAAGAGAAAAGTCATAATCAGAGAAACTAAGAAGAAACTCGTGCCTGATCAGCAATTAGATAAATTATGGGTAGTAATAAAAGCTCCGACAAAAAAAAAAAGAATTGTCCTTACTCAAAATATTAAATCTACTGCCTAAAATACTAACTTTCCAACTATACTTTTGTCCGAATAAAAATGACGAAACGACCGAATGAGATACTGAAATCTTCGAAAAATAAACATGACTGTTTATTGCGATAATACTTTTCTACAATTTTAGAAAAAAAAAGAAGTTTTGAGGTTATGTATGTTTTTTTTTGTGAGGATAAGTATGAAGTTATATAATTGGAAGTGTCGGACTCCGGTATGGGCTCTCGCCAGTACTCTCGCGAGGTTGCCCCTGAGTGTCGCTTCACCCATACGACCTTCGCTACACTACGGAGGTCGCCGGCTCGCTTCGCTCGCCACCTCCCCCCTTCACTCCGCTCGGCCTCACGGGCTTGCTCCGCTCAGGACCTCCCACGCAAGCTACTGGCTACGCGTTTTTATATACACTCTAGGGGCGTGACGCACAAGACCATGTGGAGTCGGGGTGCTCCGTGTCGGTTCTGTCACTTATTTTGAACCTAACCTACTCATGTCGGAATGCCCTGAGTCGATTCTGAGTCTCATACCGGAGTCCGACACGTCCAATTATAAAATATGATTATTTTGGCAAAACCTCTGTTGTCGGTAACTTAGTAATTTTGTCGGAGGTTCAGTATTCTATTTGGAAGTTTAGTTTTGTTATTCGAAGATACATTTTCTTTTAGGAGAAAATGTAATTTGAACATGCTCTTAATTGTCGGCCACAGATCGCTGGAGATTAATTTGTTTTTCGGAACCATTATTATTTCCCATAAATTATCATAAATGAAAAGGAAACTTAGTTGTCATAGCATAGTCGAAAGCAGTCAAGAGTAGGCACCTAGGTATACTCTATTATCTATATACTTCCTCGACGTAGGTGTACGGATCACAAGTCGGCTATCTTATTACGTATCTTGCAATAGCAATGCTATAGCAAGAATTGCGCGAGAATTGCACGATTATCGCATCCAAATTGCAAATAAATATTACGTATCAGCGATACGTAACACGAATTTGCAATTTGGATGCGATAATCGCGCAATTCTTGCTATCGCATTGCTATTGCAAGATACGTAATAAGCTAGCAGGACACTTGGCTAGGAGGAATTACGGAAGATGGAACACGGATATAACGGGATGGTGGCCAAGAGATGCTCGGCGACTAAGAGGCAGACCACCCGCCTGATGATTGAACGTAACGTCGATTGACGGGAATGAATGAGAATAGCACATGACCGGAGAGAATTAGAGAGGAGGCTAGCGGTGGGTGCACAAAGATAGATAGATAAAGCGTTTATTTGTTTGTTTCTCCAAACACACCTACATTCAATAACACAACTGAAAGACAGTGCACTTAAAAACTAGATGGTAGTAGTTAGCTTTTTTGTGAAAAAAGTTCGTCCGGGGAAGTACTACATTCAAGTAGTACTATTTCTGCCGCAAAGCAGTAGTGCTCGCATTGCTGTTCCGGTTTGAAGGGTACGGTTGCCGGTGAAATTACAGGCACATGAGACTTTTCATCTTTATATCAGGGTGGTGGGCGCAGTGCAATACCGCATAGAGTGCGTCCAAGGTGGACGTGACCTGTGAGATAATGCACTGTTCATAGGCAGAGGGTACCGCTTAACATCAGGTGGGCATCTGTTTGATCCGTCATTTCAAGTAGTATAAAAAAAATACACAGTCTAAATAAATAGATTGGAAGTAGGTTAATGATTTTATAAAAACGCGAATTTTTCATGTTTCGACTCGGTTTCAAAATCGATGAAGTTCACGACAGCTTTTATAGTTAAAGGTTATGTTTGTCTAAAATATTAGCATTTTTAAACGGCAAATAGTAGGCATTTCATCTAACTTATTAACTGTTACCTAACTATTTCTTATTGGGTGGTTGCATGCGCAGTGTTCATTGGAATGGCTGGCATTAGGGTCAACTTTTCCACTGCACGTGACTGAACGCAAATATGCGTCACGAACACAACCCAACCATTTTTGATGGCAACAGAAATTTCTAGTTTTTCATGTTTTGTAAATGAAAGTAGTAAAAATATATAATCTGATGAAACCATTTAAAACGGTAAATAGTGAGTAAATGTAACTCACTATTAATTTTCAGTACTAACAATGTTTATACTAAGCATTACGGAGAAAATGACACTTAGATACTCACCTCGCGATAATGAATGGTTGAATTTCAAACAAGATACCTACACAACTGATAAGAGATATTGTTTTTGTATAAATAAATAGCTGTAGTCGGTGCAAATTGCCTTACCTTAAATTTGACTTTAAATTTATTTATTCCTTAAATTAATAATTAAATAAAAAACCGGTCAATTGCGAGTCAGACTCGCGCACGAAGGGTACCGTAGCATTATCTATAAAACTGCAAAAAAAAAAACGTTTGTTATATGGGAGCCCCCTTAAATATTGATTTTATTCTGTTTTTTAGTATTTGTTGTTATAGCGGCAACAGAAATACATCATCTATATATCTGTAATATTATTCTATATTCCTATAATATTTTTATTTCTATCATCTGTGAAAATTTCAACTGTCTAACTATCACGGTTCATGAGATTAGAGTCTCGTGACAGACGACAGACGGACAGCGGAGTCTTAGTATTAGGGTATTTACCCTTTGGGTACGGAACCCTAAAAATCAAATTCTAGTTCGATACACTGCCAGTTCACACTCTAGTCCTTCAAATGTGTTTTTTTTTTATACTACTTGAATGACGGAACTAGCAGATGGCCCACCTGATGTTAAGCGGTAACCTCTGCCTATGAACAGTACATTATCAGTGCATAGGTCACGTCCACCTAGGACGCGCCCTATGTGGCATTGCACTGCGCCCGCCACCCTGAGACAAAGATGAAAAGTCTCATGTGCCTGTAATTACACCGGCACCCTTACCCTTCAAACCGGAACACAGCAATGCGAGCACTACTGCTTTGCGGCAGAAATAGGTATGGTGGTAGAACTTCCCCGGACGAACTCTTTCAGAAAAAAGCTCTACTACTACTTGTTCAATAAACTGTTCATGTGTTCAATAAACAAGCAGCAATGGACGGATACAACATGACATGTGCTTCCATACATGTTCCGTTTGGAACACTGAAATACGTCGGTTGTTTTAACCCCCAACGCATAAACGACGGGGTGTTATAAGTTGACGTGTCTGTGTGTGTGTGTGTATGTGAGTGTCTGTCTGTGGCATCGTAGCTCCCGAACGGATGAACCGATTTTGTTTTTATTTTGTTTGAAAGGTGAATTAGTCGACAGTGTTCTTAGCTATGTTTGATCAAAATCGGTTCAGCCGTTTCATTGAGTTGAGGGTTTCTTTAATTTTTACAAAATTAATTACTTGTTAATCTTAAAAGTACAGAGTTTTTTCGTATTTTAATAGTGTCGTCACACTGCGGATGTTACACAGCGTCACGAGGCGAGGCAGGGAGCGATATCGTTGTTGGTTCAGGGCTTTGTTTGACATATTTGCGGTAATGTAGGGCAACAATCTGTTGAAGGCCTATTTGGGTAAGGTATATTTATATTTTTACCCCGACGGAACGGCGAAGTAGTATGCGTTTAAGAGCACGCTGCACGACATACTTTCCATACAAACGCTCGTGCTCAGCTATGGTATTCGGGGTACCGTGAGTTGAGCCAATTCACTTCATATTTTGTGTCATCTAATTCACGAGTTGCGCCATACTCGTTACACGCCGAACTTTACCGAGTGCAGATTTCAACTGCGCAAATCGTGAATATTCACGTGAGGCTTCACGCGGCCCCGAATACCACGGCTGCTCGTACGTGATTATGAAGTTGTTACAATTTTTTCGTTAGATATTTTGAACAAATATGTATCTTGAAGAATATATCTAGGTTCGTGGAGAAACGAAAGTTTAATATTTTTACCAATAAATGAAAACCTTCAAAAATCAGCTTATTTGCACAATTTTGACCTCAACTTTGGTTGTTCATAAAGTAAACTGTAAAAGTAAAAAAAAAGGCTTCCCATGGGCCTTGCCCATATTATCAAGTTACCAAGTGTCAACAGCATAGCTTTTATAGTTTCATCTTATAGTGCTGTGACATACACGGACAGACGGACAGGCAGACAGACAGACAGACAGACATAAAGAATCCATATGGGTTCCGTTTTTTGCCATTTGGCTACGGAACCCTATAAAGCGCTACTACTACAAATAATGATCTATAAATAATGATCCAATATCGAAGCATGTTTGTGAAAAAATCTTTTTCAGACGCATGTTATAAGAATCCCAAGTATTTCCCGTCACGTTTCAGTTTATTCCCGATGTCCACGTTGTCTTCGTAAATAACGAAATATTCAAATTTATATTTTTCACCACTAAACTCGCCTACACTCCTATTACTGGCCAATCTATCAATACTCGAGTTATTAATAAACTATCGTTGATTCCAAAACGTGCGTAGAACGGAACGTAAACATGTTTGTTGATTTTAGAGCTATATTTCCGACGCATCCTTTTTAAACCGATAGTGGAGGCTAAAATTAATTCGATGATATAAGTCTTAAAAGAATAACATGCAATAACATGCTGCGTAACGCGAAATATCCTTGAATTTCTCGGTGGGACTACGGGGAAATAAGTTTATTGTGAAAAATATATTTTTCAATACAAGCTTTTATAAAATTAGAGATCGTAACCGTTTGCTGATCAAAATGAGCCTAAACCAACCAGTCCACTATTATCCATCGAGGAGTTCCGTTGTCCACCTTCCGTCTCCATCATCAAATCAGCTCGCTGTCACCATCATATTGTATTGTCATTGGAACTTGACAGGTATGCCAAATTCCATCTCAGTGGGTTGAGGATAACTTCTTTAAAATTCAGTTGCATGATTCCACCCGGACATACATTGCAAGTTAATTAAAAGCTTGTAAAAAATACCCGTAGTACCTTCCAGGGACTATTGGAGGGTGCACAGGTAATAAAAGGAATATTCACACCATGTTTTACCTCCTTTGATCGAATTTGAAACTGCTTGTTTACATACATACATAGACACACGCCTTTTTCCCCGAAAGGGTAGGCAGAGCCTCAATGGACCTCTTTTCACAGTGGGTTGCACAATCGTGGAATATAGACGTGACAAGTGGTGAGCTCAGCGCCGCCATGACGACTGACTCGGCTAACGCTTTCTTCCATTAATAACACATTCCTTAAATAAGCTAGCAGACAGGACAAATCTTATACCAACGAATCTTACAAACATGTTTGGGTAATTACCTAGTCGGCTTTTACGACATCCACGGGAGGAGACGGAGTGGTCTATTCTTGGGCCGGACACAGCACGGCTGACTGACACCAAGTCCAATCAAATTCGATTGCAATGCAACACCGATGTCATTGGCTATTATTTAACGCTAACAGCGCCCCGCGGTTTCATCCGCGTAAGTCTCGATCCCGTGGGAATATCAGGATTAAAATGGGCCAATGTGTTATTCCGGGAATTCAGTTATCTCCATTCCAAATTTCATACAAATCCGTCGAGCCGTTTCAGCGTTAAGAAGTAACAAACACACTCACACACACACACACAAACTTTCGCATTTATCATATTAGTAGGATTTGCGATCGTCTCGATAACCTTAGTATACTTGCTAACCACACAGAACTACTAAGAAGCCTTCGGAACACTGATTCATTGAAATGCTACCCTAAGAAACTATCATGGTTATGTACATACTTTTCACTAGAAACGGGATATTTACCATGATTTTTAAAATATGAAGTACGTAGTATGAGTGAAAAGTATGCTAACCTAAGGTTTTTGTAATAGGGACTCGTCCCGCAAATTTATAAGTCAATTCTCCAAAATCTTAAGTCATTACGTTTTCCTAAAATTAGTTACCAAATATTTTAATAAAATAGAGGTTGTAAAACCCCAAAACTTAATGAAGAGTAAACGTCGTTGTTTGCTCAGCAGTCATGTGTCGCTGTGAGGAATGCCTTGAGATAATATATTTTAGACAAGTGCAAATATTGGCATCCTCCAAAGTAGGACGTGGTTTTTATGCACATTGTGCATTAAATACTTACCTACCTACACCTACTTACCTTGTATGTTAATTAGTGCGTTCAGGTAGCGTCCAGAATTAGCTATATCGTGCAAATAGATTACAGATATACTGACATCCCTAGAAAAATGGGAACATGTATAGATCGCGCAACGAGTAATGAGCGCTGACCTTCAATGCGCAGTAGTCATTTTTTTGGGTCTGTTTAGCGGGGGGAGAGAGGCGCGACGGAAGAGGCGGTCAGCGCCGGCGCGCTATTGGTTGATCAGTCGCCTTCCGTACCGCGCGCTCCGCGCTCCCTAGATATGGACACATGTTTTTGATAGGTTTAGTTGATATTGATCCTGTTGTTCTAGTTTCGTTGTGGAAATAATGCCGAAAAAAAATATGTTAACTAGTCAAGCCAGACAAATGGTTGATGACGTAAATTGTTTTATTAAAAAGGAGATAGATGAAATCGTCGAGAATCGTTGAAAATAAAATACAACAGATCATTACCAATTTAAAACAGGGTCCGAAAAGAACAGCACTTGCTACACAAACGTCTGTAGCAACTGTTAGAAGGATTTCGAAAAATCCTATCGAGAAATGCTGTGCGAATGTACACATGCGCAATCAACCCCACCACTTTCGCCGAGCGCTCATTACTCGTTGCGCGACCTGTACCTTGCTAGGATCCGTTCTAATTGCATTTGTATAAGCTGAATTTTATCGGAGCCATAAACTTCAGCGGTAGCCAAAATTGGTGCCTTCCTCGCAAATAGCGCGACAGCGTAGCTTAGTTACACCTACAACTATTTGTCGATATTGTCACAATATTATTGTGATTGCATACTCTATCCTATGCAAATACTGGCGCTTACTCAATGCAAAATATTGGCATTCTGAATATTCATAATCGCCGTTTGCAGTTGAGAAGCCGTTTTAAGGGCAAAAGGAGTCTTAGGGTTAAAGGGAGTAGTAGTAAAAAGAACTCACTGATCATGGTCGTCAATGTGTCTTCTAGAGATATGTGCGGTGTGTTCTCTGGCCGGCGCTAACAGACGCTGTGTGTCGGGTGCGCACGCGCGGACGAAAGCCGCGGCGGCTTCCGCGGCGGCTTCTTCATCGTACAGTGACGTATCGTCTTCAGCTGTAACAATAAGGGACAGTGAGGAATACGCTCGAAGCCGATTCTATATGACGACCTCTGTGGCGCTGCGGGCGACGGTTGGCCTGCGACGCAGGAGGTTCCGGGTTCAATTCCCGCCTCGGAACAAATATTTGTGCGATCGCAGATATTTGTTCTGGGTATTTTCTATGCATAATAAAAAATATATATCTATATAATATGTTGTATTAAGTATATCAGTTATCTAGTACCCATAACACAAGCTCTGCTTAGCTTGGGGCTAGATAATGTTGTGTGAACTGTCCAGCATTATTTATTATTTATTTCTAATCAATAAGGTTCTTGGTCAGTCTAGGTACATTACACTAGAAGAAGAATAATAAGGGATGTGAAAGATATGTTATAAAATAACACGCAAGGTTCAGGAGGGGCTTAGTACGAGAATTTGATAGTATTCTAAACTTATATGAAGTTTTGTTTCCTTCAATACATTTAAGCGCTTCTCCCATTACGATACGCACAGGCGATTCAAGTATCCTGCAAGTCTCGGAGACTAGTCGCCACCAAGTAACTCACATAATACATTTGAATGCAGGCTAGTGTGCGAGCCTTCAGAGAGGCTAGTCTGCAAATGTAATAAGCAACTTACACGGGCGTGAGGTGTACGCTACACGGATTTTAGTATGGAATTTGATGTTCTTGAGATGCCCGCTAGGGGCGCTATTCGGATGCTCCATACTAAAATCCGTGCAGTGTACACAACATGCCCGTGTAGTTTGCATGTCAAATTTGCAGACTCGATGCTCAGGATACTTGAATCGCCTGTGCGTATTGTAATGGGAGAAGGGTCTTACTGACAGCGTCCTTAGTTTCCTCCTCGTTTACGCTAGGGGCGCTGCAAGTAAATGTATGGGAGGAAATGAAACTTCATATAGTTTCGAAAACTATCAAAACTCGTACTAACTCCCCAGAAGTGTAGATAAAAAAAATGCATGTCACATAAATTATGCAACGGAACTGTACAATCAAAATTGTTTTATCTCGGTGTTTTCATAATAATAACATAGTTAAAACTATGTCAATTAGGTAACTCCGCAATTTTGCAGGAATTAGAGATAACAGTGTCGCATTGCGGTAAAAATTTAATAGCTTAAATCTTTGGCGAGTAATTTTTTTTTATACCTATTTAAAAATAGTACATTGTAGCGAATAGTACTATTATTAAACTGTTTTTAGGGTTCCGTAGTCAAAGACAAGGAACCCTTATAGGTTCGTCATGTCTGTCTGTCTGTCTGTCTGTCCGTGTATGTCACAACTTTTTTTCTTTTTTCCGAAACTTTAAGTGCTATACTGTTGAAACTTGGAAGGTAGATGTATTTCTGTACCGCATTAAGATTTTAACACAAAAATAAAAAAAACAATTATTTTTGGGATACTTAGAACTGAAACTCTATTTTTTTTTTATTAAACCTATGCGTGTGGGTTATCTATGGATAGGTCTTCAAAAATGATGTTGAGGTTTCTAATATAATTTTTTTCTAAACTTAATAGTTTGCGCGAGAGACAATTCCAAAGTGGTAAAAAGTGTGTCCCCGTAACTTCTTAAATAAGAGCATGATAAAACTAAAAAAAAATATGATGTACATTACCATGTAAACTTTCACTCAAAATTGGTTTGAACGAGATCTAGTAAGTATTTTTTTTTTAATACGTCTTTAATCGTAATCCATCCAAGAACTTTTATATTATGTTACTTGCTGCTACGGAACCCTTCATGGGCGAGTCCGACTCGCACTTGGGCGCTTTTTATTATAATACTAGTACTGTTTTTCCCTGAAAATTTGTTTACAATAAAAGCGAGAAGGGCTAAGAAAAAAATAGGAAAATAGGCGAGTCTCCACGTCTCGGCACAGTAAGTCATGATTTTCCCGATGCTGATACTTAAAATAAGTCCATGATTCGGCATTGACGCATCCATAAGTTTCATTATATTCTAACACTGGTTGATTTTATTTTGTGAAAAGTATTTTTGACGATAAGACAATCATTTTCAAATAAGGCAGGTGCATAACAGTACATTACTGTCGCGGCCTGCAAGTCATGCGATGATGGACGGACGTCACATACGTGATTACATCGCCCAGTTGGGGCCAAGGCGTGTATAGAATCAACCGTAGGTCAACTGTGTCACTAGCAGCTAGTATGTCAGCCCAAACTGATTTTCGTAGTGAAATTCCCTTTGTCATAACACGACCGATATGGATTTTAACACTAACATGGCCGGCCTAGGCTGGCAAGGCCGATTTATCTCGAAGACGGTCCTCGAACAAAATGTATGAAGATCCAGGCAAACACATGTGTGTTTATGTGTGTGTTTTACATGTGACTACATCGCCGAAAGAGCTATCTGTAGTCCACCCTAACATAACATACAAACACACAACGAGCATGAATGGGACAGCGGGAAGGGGCAGACTTCGGCGAACGGATTCAGATCAGATCGGAGACATTCTGGAAAAAGGCCAGGTCAAGAGTACCCTTAACCGACGAGCATGTATGAAGAATGTGATGAGAGTGAATGAAGCAAAAGAGGTGTGTCAGGATCGTAGCAAGATCGTCGAGGCCACGGAAATCCGTGGTCTCTGCCTACCCCTCAGGGAAACAGGCGTGAGTTTATACGAATGTATGTATGTACACAACGAAGTTTTTGCCTAACACACACCTGTGTAGTAACACATTCATTACAAACCATGACAATAGTTACTCACGGTCATATTCAAAAGCTACGTTCAACATGCTTTATCTCTGACAGTTTCTGAAGAAGCATAGACAATTCAAGATGGCGTCTTGCCGGGAAACAAACTGTCACGTTGTTTCCGATGTGTTCACTTCACATTACTGCGTTGAAGAGGTAAGATTCACTGTGAATTCTTGTCTTAACTGGTATAGGTACAGGTTGAGTTAGGTGTGCTCCACATTATTCAATATTTATCACTGTTTCACGTCACATAACTGGGTCAAGCAAGATGGAATAGGGACCTTCATTTAAGGTAAATGGTGTCGCTTGAGGTGCGAATTAATTTTTTGCTCATTACAGCTCATGAACACTTCTTCAGATAGTGAAAGTTGATTTCGCGAGAACTAGGAGACTTAACACACACGTTTTAATTGATAGTATCACATAAATATCATCAGTTTAGGCTACGATCGCCGTAAACAAAAAAACACTGTAAAATGAGTTTAGGGGGATCGTAGCTAAACTGATGATATTTATGTGATACTATCAATTAAAACATGTGTGATAAGTCTCCTAGTTCTCGCGAAATCAACTTTCGCTATCTGAAGAAGTGTGTTCATGAGCTGTAATGGGCAAAAAACACAAAAAAAAACGAATTTAGCGCCTCAAGCGAGACCATCCACCTTAACGAAGAATCAATGTATCAACGACAGCCATTAAGTTCTTTTTTTTTCATGACTAAGTACTAAACTATTATTTCAGTAAATAGGTTTTAAACAAAAGCGTACGAATTGCTCAATGAAACAAAACTAACTAGATTTTTTACACTCGGAATGACTTGAGATAAACGATCTTAATTTGCATAAGATAACTGACCTCACCAGAATAATTAAAATTAGGTACTTTATGTTGTTGAATTACTTACTCGTACCTACTAAAGAGTAAAATAAAAGTGATTTAGGCCCAAGTTCACGAGCTAATAAATCGGTAATTACAGTAACCAATCGTCAAACTGACAGATAACGTATGAAAACATCTGTCACAAAGAGTTGTTTAAGGGAAACAGCCGTTTAAACGTCCGTTAATGTGTTGGTGAAAATGCGTCTAAAACTTCAAGTTACCGTTTGCTTTCTTTTGTAAACACAAAATAAGACGTGCATAGAGACAAGTATAGGTGAATTTATCTTAACCGAAAGTCATAGACATATTTTGTAGACATTATTATTACATTATTTATTTTGTAGATATTATTGATAGTCTGTAGACATATAAATAAATAGATAACGCTGAACAGTTCACACAACATTATCTAGCCCCAAGCTAAGCAGAGCTTGTGTTATGAGTACTAGATAACTGATATACTTAATACAATACATTACATAGATAGATGTTTTTTATTATACATAAAAAATACCCAGAAAACCCTGAACAAATATTTGCTCCGACGCGGAAATCGAACCCGCAACCTCCTGCGTCGCAAGCGAACCTTCGCGCGCCGCGCCACAGAGGTCGTCAAAATGATCCTTGTGATTTCAATGAATAAAATACTTTTGACTTTTGACTTTGAACTACTAAATACGACTAGATAGATTTTGTAGTAGCAGAGCTTTTTTGTAAAAGAGTTCGTCCGGGGAAGTACTACCACCATGCCTATTTCTGCCGCAAAGCAGTAGTGTTCGCATTACTGTGTTCCAGTTTGAAGGGTATGGTTGCCGGTGAAATTACAGGCACATGAGACTTTTCATCTTTATGTCTCAGGGTTGCTGGCGCAGAGCAAAACCGCATAGGGTGCGTCCTAGGTGGGCATGACCTATGTCATACACTGTGCAGTACTTTTATGTTGTGCAAAAAAGGTTTTTTTCCATCTTTTTTTATACAACTTGAAATGACGGGTCAAGTAGATGGCCCACCTGATGTTAAGCGGTACCCTCTGCCTATGAACAGTGCATTACCTCATAGGTCAATGTATACACTGTATAGTACTTTTAAGTTGTGCTATTAAGAAAATCTTTTTTTTATACAACTTGGAATGACGGGTCATGAGACAAAAGTTAGCTGATAGAGAATGCTTTGTAGTGCGGCGGGCGAACGTTCGCCTGCGACGCAGGAGGTTGCGGGTTCGATTCCTGCCTCGGAAAAAATACTTGTCAGGGTGTTCTGGGTATTTTCTATATATAATTAAAAATATCTATCTCTGTAATGTATTGTACTAAGTATATCAGTTGTCTAGTACCCATAACACAAGCTCTGCTTAGCTTGAGGCTAGATAATGTTGTGTCCAGCATTATTTATTTATTATTTATCTAGCGTTAAGTTCGCCTATGTAGGCGCCTACATAGGCGAAATTAACTAAGGAACTAGCTAACTTTTGTGTAATGGTCACAATTTAGACTTTAGAGGCTGGTAGTGCAGAACAGTTTGATCTAAAAGAGAAATAGTAGCATTAGACGTAATAAAAAGTTTTTGTGTTTTTTTTTTTTCAATACAAGCTTTTATCCAATTAATGATTGTAACCGTGTGCTGATCAAAATGAGCCTAAACACGGCCAGTCTACTATTATCCCTCGAGGAGTTCTGTTGCCCAGCTTCCGTTTCCATCATCAGATCAGCTCGCTGTCACCATCATATAGTATTGTCATTGGAACTTGACAGGTATGCCAAATTTCAGCTCAATCGGTTGAGGATAACTGCTTTAAAATTCAGTTGCAAGATTCCACCCGACAAACGTACATGCACAGCAAGTTAAATAAAAGCTTGTAAAATTTATAAACAAACAAAAATAAAATCATTTCATTGAACAATGCCATTTCAATCCCAAGTTTTTTTTATATAGAACGGCTAATAAAATAGTTAAAAAAACAACATATATAATACACGCGATAAATACCCATGATAATAACAATAAATAAGCTTTCTAGCACAGCCTCTGAGCTAAGCCGCGGACAGACAGATAGACAGACGAACGGACACGGGATTCCTTCTCTTGTTGACTACGTAACCCTAAAAATATATAAAATTTATAAATAAATAATGCTGGACAGTTCACACAACATTATCTAGCCCCAAGCTAAGCAGAGCCTGTGTTATGGGTACTAGATAACTGATATACTTAATATAATATTTTACATAGATAGATATTTTTTTATTATACATAGAAAACACCCAGAACACCCTAAACAAATATCTGCAGAGCGCACAAATATTTGTTCCGAGGCGGGAATCGAATCCGCAAACTCCTGCGTCGCAGGCGAACCATCACCAGCCGCGCCACAGAGGTCGTCACTAATGAGACAAAATCACAAAATAACACTAATGAGTCACTAAGATGACTAATGTAATGTAATGTACCTCTAGAAGGCCTGGCTTTCAACTCCAAATCCGGTGTCACAGTTTTAACCTCCATCTTAGGCTCACTACGCACTTTTTTTTTTAAATTTAGTTGAATGATAAGGGCTTTTTCGCTTATGCGATGACGCCGCCCTGGTAACTACGCACTTGCACAAACACTTTACAGCAAACACTATTCGTAGATGATACGCTCATTCGCAGTGATCACGGATTACTGAATGCGTCAATAGATAACCCACTTTATACGTTAGAGTTATCAGAGATAAGGGTACTGAGTAGTAATCGATGTTCGTCAATAATAGTGCCCACTCTATCAAGTTAAAGGTAGTGATTTGGATCAGGTGAGCTGTCTATAGATCTTTTGCAACGGCCTTAAGACTGCGCCAACCCCACGCAGAAATGTTCATACAAAATAAACGCCTTGAAAAAGCGGTTTTTATTGAACATCTCGTAATATATAGATAATTTAACAAAACCCCTACAGTAAACCCTCGGCTTTGTTGTATTTATTTTTTATTGATTTATTTTTTTACTCAATAATATGCAACATTTTAATAAACAATCGAATCTAGACAAAAAATAGACATAACTTTGTTTTTTTTTACATACATACATACATAAACTCACGCCTGTTTCCCGGAGGGGTAGTCAGAGACCACGTATTTCCACTTGCTACGATCCTGACACACCTCTTTTGATTCATTCACTCTCATCACATTCTTCATACATGCTCGTCGGTTAAGGGTACTCTTGACCTGGCCTTTTTCCAGAACGTCTCCGATCTGATCTGAATACGTTCGCCGAGGTCTTCCCCTTCCCACTGGTCCCATTCACGCTCGTCTTGTGTACCCGTTTCGTCAATCTACTATCGTCCATCCTTTCTAAATGCCCAAACCATCTAAGCATACCTTTCTCAATCCTAGTCACTACGTCTTCTTTAATTTCACAACGCTCTCTTATCACACTATTCCTTATTCTATCTCTCAAAGTCACACCACACATACTTCTAAAAGCTCTCATCTCCACTGCACTGCATGTTTTTTTTTATCGAGAAAATATTTTCCTATCTTGTTTCTGGTACAGTGATCCCTCGGAATTATAATGTAGTATCCATACATAATTTGAATTTGAATATTGTGCATGATTAGATTTAGTCTCTCAAAAAATCAAATCTAAGATTATGAATTTTGCAACATACACCAGCAGCTCAACTGATTAATTTGTGATTTTTTAAATTTGTTCTAGTTCAACTTGTTTTAGACTTGTTTTGTTGTTAGACTACGTGATAGAATCCGAAATTAGGAGATCCTAGAAGAACCAAGTCACAGACATAGCTCTGAGAATTAGCAAGTTGAAGCGGCAATGGGCAGGCCATATAGCTCGCAGAACCGACAACCGCTAGGGATTAAAGGTTCTAATGTGGCGACCACGAACTGGACGACGCATTGTCGAACGGCCCTCACACTATGGACCGATGACATTGATGATTTGACGACCTCTGTGGCGCGGCGGGCGAACGTTCGCCTGCGACGCAGGAGGTTGCGGGTTCGATTCCCGCCTCGGAACAAATATTTGTGCGATCCGCAGATATTTGTTCAGGGTATACTGGGTATTTTTTAAATATAATAAAAAAAAACTATGTAATGTATATCAGTTGTCTAGTACCCATAACACAAGCTCTGCTTAGCTTGGGACTAGATAATGTTGTGTGAACTGTTTAAGTTTTTTTTTATTGTGACGAACCACTACGGAACCTTACAATGAGCGTGGCCTGACACGCACTTGGCCGCTTGGTACTTACTGCTGTCAGAGTTGTGTGAGTGTGGGTTGTGGATGATGCGTATCCTCCTCTCCGGGTAGCTACAACAGAATAATACAATTTATTTAACAATAATTGTAATCAAATCAAATATATTTATTTTGAGCAAAACTCATAAACGAAGGTACGTACATACATAATATATAATAATAAGCTTTTCTCTACACTCAAATCGAAAAATTCGAATTACGTATTCAAAGACGGTTCTATACAGACGCACTTTATTTTATTTATTTATTTTATTTTATTTTATTTATTTTCATGGAAAACAAACAGCTTATTAAACTAGGAAGGATACATAATGGAAATGTAAAACAATTAAGCCTTAAACAGTTTTCACTTATAGATCGAGAAAGATATTTATATATACTTAACATAAAAAGTACAACAGATAGATATATTAAGCAAAGAGACAAAAACAAAATCAAAATGCCAATAAGAAAAGATAAACGATGAACAGTGAACAGTGAACCATATGAATCATCAGATAAAATATACGAAACAGTAAAAAAAAAAAAAGTTAATAATAAATAGATAGGTAAATACACAATAACTACATATATATGTACTAATACACAGTATATATACAGGTATAGGAAGAATAGGAAATAGGAAATAATCAGGAAGCAAAAAAGTCCCTGCTAATAAGTGTACTAAATAAATTCTCCCTTGAGTCGAATAGGTCAATGTTTTTCGAGTAGGCAGACGCATATACATAAAATTAAGAATAAAATGCATTATAGTACCGCCAACTGTATGATAAAACTCATTATAGTACCGCTATCTTTTTTTTTATTAATTCATTAAACTAGTCTATGGTTATAGCCTGAATATGAAAAAAAAGGCGCACGCATGCGCAGTTCAAACTGAAAAAATGGCGCACGCATGCGTAGTTTGAACTTAATTTCCCGCGCTTCCCATATTACTATACCAAATAAATTACTTCCTTGTAACCTACCTACTTTGTTTAATTTCAATTTTTCCTATGAGTGAAGATAGTAGTGTATGAAACTGCATATAACTTAGGTATTAAAACACTCGAGTCAACCTATTATCGCATGAGGCGAAATCGAGGAGTTCCGTTGTCCAACTTCCGTTTCCATCATCAGATCAGCTCGCTGTAACCATCATATTGTATTGTCATCGGCACTAGACAGGTATGCAAAATATCGTCTCAATCGGTTGACGAATTCAGTTGCAAGATTCCACACGGACAAACATATATACATTGCAAGTTAACTAAAAGCTTGTAATAATACAATTTCTTTCAACATAAGTGCTCGTTTTCACTTGTCGGGTGTCGGATCTGTACATTAATCGGAGGTTCCAGTGACAGAGCATTTTATATGAACCTAATCACACTTGCCAGAAACCGATTTTGTGTCGGCGCCCACAAGAAATGTCGGATGTTTTGCCAGAAAAAGGCCCGGAAAAAATTCGCTAAGTCCGCTAGCCGCGCTGCCCTCGCCAGCGCCTCGTGCGCGCTGCGCGGGAAGTACAGCGGCGTGATGTGAAGAGAGCTATGTACGTACCTAGCCTCGCCAAACAGGCTCGCTACGTCCGCTAGCCGCGCTGCGCTCGCCAGCGCCTCGTGCGCGCTGCGCGGGAAGTACAGCGGCGTGATGTGAAGAGAGCTATGTACGTACCTAGCCTCGCCACACAGGCTCGCTACGTCCGCTAGCCGCGCTGCGCTCGCCAGCGCCTCGTGCGCGCTGCGCGGGAAGTACAGCGGCGCTAGGGATGTGAAGAGAGCTATGTACGTACCTAGCCTCGCCACACAGGCTCGCTACGTCCGCTAGCCGCGCTGCGCTCGCCAGCGCCTCGTGCGCGCTGCGCGGGAAGTACAGCGGCGTGATGTGAAGAGAGCTATGTACGTACCTAGCCTCGCCACACAGGCTCGCTACGTCCGCTAGCCGCGCTGCGCTCGCCAGCGCCTCGTGCGCGCTGCGCGGGAAGTACAGCGGCGTGATGTGAAGAGAGCTATGTACGTACCTAGCCTCGCCACACAGGCTCGCTACGTCCGCTAGCCGCGCTGCGCTCGCCAGCGCCTCGTGCGCGCTGCGCGGGAAGTACAGCGGCGTGATGTGAAGAGAGCTATGTACGTACCTAGCCTCGCCACACAGGCTCGCTACGTCCGCTAGCCGCGCTGCGCTCGCCAGCGCCTCGTGCGCGCTGCGCGGGAAGTACAGCGGCGTGATGTGAAGAGAGCTATGTACGTACCTAGCCTCGCCACACAGGCTCGCTACGTCCGCTAGCCGCGCTGCGCTCGCCAGCGCCTCGTGCGCGCTGCGCGGGAAGTACAGCGGCGCTAGGGATGTGAAGAGAGCTATGTACGTACCTAGCCTCGCCACACAGGCTCGCTACGTCCGCTAGCCGCGCTGCGCTCGCCAGCGCTTCGTGCGCGCTGCGCGGGAAGTACAGCGGCGCTAGGGATGTGAAGAGAGCTATGTCAGGTCCGCACGTACTCGCGATGACGATCAGTGAGGGGGATTTATGCTGCTCGAGGTACCGTCGGATTGTGCCTAGAAGAGAGGAAAAATAATATTATTGTTATGTGCCTGGAATATAAAAGCAGCTTGGAGGAGATATTGGTCGATGAAACATCTAATGAAAGGCGAACTTCTTCTATGCCATAAACGCAACCTCATGGACATGTGGGTTCTCCCCATCCTCACACAGACTTGGTCTTTGACAATTCAGCAAAGGTCCAGACTCGAGGTGTGCCAGCAGGCTATGGAGCGCAGAATTTTAGGTGTCCGACTAACAGACTGAATTAGAAATTCTACGCTCGCAAACAAAGGTTTACGATGTCAGCAAAAAATCAGCCCAGCTCAAGTGGGATTGGGCCGGCTACGTCTGCCGCATGTCGGAAGATCTATGGGCAACATCCACTACTGATTGGGTTCCTAACGCAAGACGCCCGCGCGGCAGATCACCACGGAAATGGCGTGACGAGTTGGATGTGCACCTACCAGACTGGTCCACTGCAGCAAGGGACAGAGAGAACTGCAAAAAAGGGAGGGAGGCCTTTGCCCTGCAGTGGGACAATATGGGCTGAAAATAAAATAAATGGCCGAAAAGAGCACGGACCACGTCCACAATCAATTCATATAAAAGACATAGCGCTCTAGCACAAAAAAAGTAGCACAAAATCGACTCCATCAGCAGCGTGAGACATTATACTGGGCCTGACACCACTTCTGTGGTGTGTCCGGCCCAAGAATAAACCCCTCCCTATCCTCCCGTGGATGTCGTAAAATACGACTAAGGGATTACCCGGACTTGTTTGTAAGATTCGTTGGTTTAAGATTTGTCCTGGCTGCTAGCTTATTTCAGGAATGTGTTATTACTGGAAGAAAGCGTTAGCAGAGTCAGCCGTGAGAAACAAAGGCGGCGTGGAGCTCACCACTTGTCACGCCTTTTTCCCATGATGGTGTAACCCATGGTGAAAAGAGGCCCATTTGAGGCTCTGCCTACCCTTTCGGGGAAAAGGCGTGTATGTATAAATGTATGTTTGACGCCACTTTATGTGCACTATGTGTGATCCTTTCTCCTTTTTCCTTTTTCTTGGTTTCCCAAACTATCTAAGCATACCTGCTTTAACAAAAGAACGCTATCACAGAGGCGTTAAAAAAAAGCTATTGATAGGGATCACAAACTATAAAATGGATTTTAGAAAATTCCTTCGTTTAACGTCGTGTTAAGAAAAAAATAGAAGTTGGGCTAGTTTTGCCTATACAACAGGAACCAAAGCTGCAACCAGGGCTCAAAAAACCTTCAAGGTATTTTTATGCATAGGAAATTAAATAAAAGGCACAAAGTCGCGTTTGAAAAATAAAATACTTGCATGTGGAAAAAAACTTGCACAGGAAATTGGACCAAACCAACGTATAAATAAGGAGCATAATTGCAACTGCGAAAAATTACTACGAAACCTTGCAAGTAATTCGATTGCACAGGGGCGATTATATTTCTGCAAGCGCAACTAGCAACTTTACTTGCAGGTCGCAAATATTTTTTCACAAGCTTTTATTTAACTTGCAATTTATGTAATATGTATGTTTGTCCGGGTAGAATCTTGCAACTGAATTTTAAAGCAGTTATCCTCAACCGATTGAGATTATTTTTTTCATTCCTGTCAAGTTCCGATGAAAATGCATTATTATGGTGACAGCGAGCTGATCTGATGATGGAGACGGAAGGTGGACAACGGAACTCCTCGAGGGATAATAGTAGACTGGCCGTGTTTAGGCTCATTTTTATCAGGACACGGTTACGATCACTAATGTTATAAAAGCTTGTATTGAAAAATATATTCACGAAAAACTTATTACTTTCAAGTCTTTAGGGTCCGCACCTGGTCGGCGTACTTGCACACAAAAACCTGGTCGCGTAAATACGCTCCTTCCCTAGTGTGCCTTTAAGAGGATGTGTAATCAATCAATAAATCAATATATTTATTTCAGGCTTATAGGGAAATGTATAAAACCTAAAAGATAAGCACATAGCTACATAAATAACTTAAAAACTAACATACATATAAAAAAACGACTTAATTATATTTAAGTACACACGTTTAGACGGCGACGTAAGACGCAACTGCGCGGTGTCTCGTGTCAGGTGTCCGAAGAACATCCTGAACTTGACACCTTTCGGCCAAAACTCTCCATTCATGAAGGTCGATAGACGGTCAGTCGGCACCCTCACCATAAAGGAAATAAAATTGACATCATGGCGAGACTCCAACTGCTCGACCGTCATGGTTAGCCCTGTCTTCTGCTTGAGGTACTCCACCACCGCTTCGGGCTTCACGGCGTAGTGAACCCGGGACACGTACAGTGGAGTTGTGGGTACCTCCGCACGCAGCAAGAACGTAGTACGTTTTAGTAGTAGTAGAGCTTTTTTGTGAAAGAGTTCGTCCGGGGAAGTACTACCACCATACCTATTTCTGCCGCAAAGCAGTAGTGCTCGCATTGCTGTGTTCCGGTTTGAAGGGTAAGGGTGCCGGTGAAATTACAGGCACATGAGACTTTTCATCTTTATGCCTCAGGGTGGCGGGCGCAGTGCAATGCCACATAGGGTGCGTCCTAGGTGGACGTGACCTGTGAGGTAATGCACTGTTCATAGGCAGAGGTTACCGCATAACATCAGGTGGGCCATCTGCTTGATCCGTCATTCAAGTAGTATACAAAAAAAAGGTACTGTTCGATATACATCGATCACCTAGATTATTATAGCAGCCATCAGCAGTCCTATGTGGGTGGCTCGTGTACTAGCGCCCACTAGGTCAGTGCAGCAACGCAGTCAGCCAGTGTATCTACCGCTGCGAGACGAACAACACTCATTCATCATCGTCATTATTAGTCATAGTTTACGTATAAGGGCATATAACCTTTTACCAACTAACTTGGCTTTTATATCAGCTACCCAGGATTAACTAGCGGTTAATTCCTTCAGGTACTCCACCACCGCTTCGGGCTTCACGGCGTAGAACCCGGGACACGTACAGTGGAGTTGTGGGTAGCTCCGCACGCAGCAAGCACGGCTTGCTTAATAATTGAGATTGACTCACGCAGGGCGATGTGCGCGGCGATCTCCGGCGGGAAGCTCCTGCGCGCCGAGCTGATGATGCAGAGCGCCAGGGAGCGCGCGCCGAGCTCTGCAGCCGCGAACAGCACATTCCTGGAAACAACATACATTTTACAACAGAAATCATTACATTTCAAAACGGGCGTTCTCTCCAACTGCGAACACAAACAAATAATAGGCTCTGTCTCCCGTTTTGTAAAAAATCTCTTCAGAAAAACGCCAACTTTATGGCAGCAAAAATTTGCAATAATCTCCCTGAAGGACTCAAAGAGTTGTCCGGAAACCTATTGAAGATAAGAATACATAAATGGTTATCAAAGAAGTGTTTTTATTCTGTGGATGAATTTTTGAATTTGAAAAATGACTTGACTATTGTTAATTTAATTAAATTAATTATTAATTAATACCTATATTGTTATTTGTGTTTTTTTTTTTTTTTTTGTATATAATTTACAATTTTGTAATTGATTAGTAGTATTAATGAATTGATTATGTATTTATTTTATCCAATGTATGTAATAGAGACGTACTCTACCTATTTTAAAACATTTGCATGCTTGTGAAGCAAGAACATGTGCTCCTCACTACAACATAAGGCCTGCCATGTATCCTACCATGTTCTAGCAAATAAACTGATTTCATTTCATTTCAGTTAAATGTGACCCAAAAATTCCGTTCCAGCGGGACTCGAACCCGCATCCTCACCTGTTATCGGCGATGCCTTCACCAGTTCGGCCATCAAACGAGCTATGACGCTGGAGACGAAATTTGTGGCACTATCAACTCGGCTATAGTGACCTATGTGATAATGCACTTTCCATAGGGAGAGGGTACCACTTAACTTCAGGTGGTGGCCATCTGCTTGATCCGTCATTCCAAGTAGTATACAAAAAATAAAAATAAAATGTTAAGTTAAGTGGTTTTTGTAGTAACTAAGTTGATTAATTGCATGTCTTCGAATCAACTCAACTTAAATGGCTTGACATCAGAGCCCGTCGAGATGCGCATGTACTATCTCTTCTCTTTAATGTACTAAACAACCGATTATGTCCCATTTATCTAAGAGAGCGGTTTACTCCCCTAATTACGCCAGGACGTCCTGTGCGACCTTCTCAACGGTGTAAGTTGATGACTCCACCGCACAATGCGGCTTCATACTCTGACTCCTTCACGGTAACTGCAATTCGTCTGTGGAACCATATCCCTCTCAATTATCGCGAGTCTACTTCAGTGGAGGTGTTCAGGTCTAGAATCTATAATCATTTCCTCAGTAAGATCGATTAATGAGCAATTTTATTAATACATTTCATTTAGAATTATATTAATGGTATGTATTATAATATTAATGATATGTATTAGTTTATTTTATATTTTAGGCAGTAATTTAAGTACTTATATTATTATTATTATTGTTTTTTTTTAAATTTTCTTAGACTTTCCAATATTTCCCTTCTTGTGCACTACCGATACATATTTTTTCCGCAATACACCAAGGTTATCTGGAAGAGAATGCTTTCTAGCATTAAGTTCGCCTTTGTACTTCTTTGTTTTATGTGCAATAAAGAATTTTCTATCTATCTATCTATCTATCTATAACTCACTTATAACAGGAATGCAGTGCTGTTTCGGCCGCAGTGTGGTATTGCTGCACGTAGTTAGGACACACGGTGTGCGCCACGTGACGACAGCGCAGACTGAAGCCAGGAGTGACAACCACCTCGCCCGTCCGGCATTCTGGAATTACATGAAACGGGGTTTTTACATACATACATACATACATAGACACACGCCTTTTTCCCCGAAGGGGTAGGCAGAGCCTCAATGGGCCGCTTTTCCCAGTGGGTTGCACCATCGTGGAATATAGACGTGACAAGTGGTGAGCTCATCGCCGCCATTGCTTCCCACGACTGACACAACTAACGCTTTCTTCCAGTAATAACACATTCCATAATAAGCTAGCAGCCAGGACAAATCTTATACCAACAAATCTTACTAACAAGTCCGGGAAATCCCTTAGTCCATACACAACGAACCATACACCTGTAACCCGTTTATTTCATTGTAGTGGAGCGCGATAGCCTTCAGGCCCGTGGCATTCTGACATGAGCAGCTATCAAACTGACATTGACATCTGCTAAAGTGATATTTTGTAGCGGTGTTTACATTTTAAACATTTCTACTAAAATAGTAGTTTCACCTTACTTTCAGCTCATCATCAGCCCACACTAGTCCGCTGCTGGACATAGGCCTCTACCACCACCACTGCGCCACTGAGCCCGGTGTTCGGCTGTTCTCATCCACTTTCTGCCCGCCGCCTTTCGTAGGTCATCGCTCCACCTAGCCAGAGGGTTACCCATGCTACGTATGCCAAGACCCGGACTTGGCAAAATTGTTCATAAGTATAAACATTATCAGGAATACATAATCTAACATATTGTGGACTTTTTGACAGTTGGTGATCATGGGCTGTACGTCACACAAGTACAGTAATTTTGATATAAAACTTTCGTGAAATATTATAAAAACGGGATTTTTATAGGCACCTACAGGTTAATGTTAAAGAACTCCCTTTTCCGCATTCGAACTCTATGGGCGGTCCATTTTGCGTGAGAGTTGTCTGACTAGGTAGTAAGCCTAACACCGTCCAGAAGCACAGAAGTTTCCTGGGGTCCTCGCAGGCTTGGCGGAGTGATTCTAGAGCGTCGCGTTCACTCACCTTGAGAAAGACTCTCGAAATTCGAGTCGAAACCTGTCGATACTTACAGCGATACAAAGGTACGTGAAAATTCCCATTATTATTTCCATAAAGCTATGAGATGTGGTGCTGGAGGAGAATGCTGCGCATCCCGTGGACGGCAAAACGAACCAATAAGTCTTGACCAGCTGGCCATCAACACCAGACTCTCCAGCATCTGCTACCAGCGAGTTCTAATTTATTTGGACACATAGCCCGAAGACAGCCAGATAACGTTGAAAAACTGGTTGTAGTGGGAAAAGTGGATGGAAAAAGAATGTGCGGCCGATCACCTAATCGCTGCTCTGATCAAGTCAAGGCAAGTCAAGTCACTGCCCTCCCTTTCACCGCTGACCTAAGACAAGCCGAGGATAGAACAGCGTGGAAGACGCTCATCTGCATCTCTAATAAATTATTTGCAGGTTTCAGTAATGGGAAAACAGAAGTCTAGAAAATAAGGGGTACACATTTTCCTGGAGATCTATCATGCCTCCCAGTAAGATGATACTGCACGAACCTACAATTCAGGGTTTGCGGTTATTACCATGGTTCCTAGTGATAATCTCCTCCTTGAGATCAGGCCCAGCGTGATGCATGATCCGTTCGCTGACAGCATTGCACTCCATAAGGGTTTCATCCGTCGTGTTCGTGATGACGTCGGCATCGAGAGTAGATATGTCACCTTGCCTGGAATCGAAACAGATAACATTGGACTTGTGTTGCGCAAGGTTGAAGCCAGGTTCATATTGCTGTGTCGGGGTGTGTCACAACACAACCTATTAATGTGAATCTAGTCATAGCTAATAAACGTAAACGAATGCGTTCTGGTGCGCCATGACACACCACGACACAACAATATGAACCTGGCTTTAGGGAGACAGCAGCTTCGATGACGACTTATTCTGAAATAATTGTTTCTAACCCGAAGTGATGAGCACCTTACCAGCTAGCGCGTCTAACAGATTAATTGGCACTTGAAGTGGAAAGGACTAATTGAGCTATGAATTATTATTTGTAAATGCATACTTAAAGAGATAATAAAGATAAAATACGAAAGAGAAACTAACTAGCTGCTCAGTTACAAGGAACGGGTAGCCTTACATTTTCAAGACAGAAAAGACACAGTATACCGATTCCAGTGGAAAGATTCACAGAGAAAGATTGAGAGATGACTCACTGGACTTATCTCTCTCCATTCAACACAAAAAACGGATCGAATCGGACAGCAAATTGGATTATTGTTATTAAAACAGATCGCCAAGATACAGGATACGTAATAAAAAAAAGTTACCAACCGTATCCTGAACCGGATCACTCAAAGTTAACCAGAAATACTCAAATTCGAAAGTCTTTGGAAATTCAACGGGGAAGTGAAAATGCGTAGGTAGGTTATAAATGTGTTGCATAATATCAGCGAGGACTATAAGATTAATTGGTCTTGTGGTTTATGGTAGCCTACTTGTACGGATTCCTCTCCACGCAGTCCGACTTGAAGGGCTTTATTTAATTTTCGAGTGACTTAACTGACCTGATGTTCAAACAGGAACACAACAATGCAAGACTGGCTCCAAACAAACAGAAACACAGCAATAGTGCTTGGCGGCAGAACTCAAAAGGAGCTCTACAATAAATGCATGTGACACTTGGCTGTGTTCGCTTACCATAGCACCAGTCGGCTGTTGATGTTCTCGTCATGTGGGAAGGGCGGCGGCGCCGACCCCGGTGCGCCGGCGAGGTGCGCGGGCGGCGAGTGCGCCCAGCGCGGCAGCGTGGCCACGCCCGACCCGCCCGGCGCGCGCATCACGCACACTGATGGATCTGGAACCACAACATCACGTCCTTTACCCAATTGTTGTCATTCAACTCCCAGAGAACTCCGCATGAGGCCGGACAATCCAACTAGTCCGAAGAGTGTATGTCTTTAACCAGTGCGTCCTACCAGTTATGACTTACGGAGCTGAAACGTGGACACTCATGGTAGGACGGGTCCATAAACATAAAGTCGCTCAGCGAGCTATGGAAAGGGCTATGCTTGGAGTTTCTCTCAGGTAGCCAAATCCAGATCCAAATGAGGTTATCCGACAGAGAACCGAAGTTCTTGGCATAGCCCAGAGTATTAGCAAGCTGAAGTGGCAGTGGGCCCGTCATGACCACAGAAGAACCGATAACCGGTGGAGTAAACGAGTTCTTGAGTGGAGACCACGGCTATGACGGAATGGTGGCCAAGAGATGCTCGACGACCAAGAGGCCGACCACCCGCCCGATGGTCGGATGACATCGTTAAAGTAGTTGGACGAGAATGGATAAGAACAGCACAATACCGGAGAGAGTGGCGTATTAGAGAGGAGGGCTATACCCAGCAGTGGGCGCATACTGGCTAAATAGATAGATGGATAAATCTAATCTAAATCACTATCGATCCGCATGAGCAACGCTCTATAATTTCCACACTTTTGTGAAGTTAATTGACATCATTACCCCTTGCCATACAATTTTGTTCCTTGCGCACTTTATATACAGTTGTGGTCATATAGTTAAGAACGATTTGAAGTTCTAGAAGTTTTTTATTTAAATCGTATCATACACAGAGATGTGTACCTTCTGAGAAGCAACTAGTTATGTTATATAATAGTCACATTAATAGAGCAACCTGACTTAAGAATAAAGTATGAAATCGCTAACTATTTTTTGCACATTTTATTGATTTTATCAAAGTAACACATTAAAATAGTACTGAAACTGGACAAATAATTAAGAACGATTTATTTAACTGCTCGGGAATTGTTTTGTATGACACTTAGATTTAAAAAATCACAATATTATGTAGCACAGGAAACATAAAAAGAAATTTAATAAATATTTAACTAAAATTAATAGTTAATAGCATATCCACGGCTTTTAATTACAGCTTTACACCGGCGAGGCATTGACTCTATTAATTTTTGACATTTCGCAAGTGAAATAGAGTTCCATTCTTCTAAAAAAACGTCATACAGCTCTCTTAAATTTCCACACTTTGTATTTGAAACCTTTTTCTTTACTACAAACCACAGATTCTCTATTGGGTTTAGATCTGGACTGTTAGCAGGCCAGTCTAAGACAGAAACTAATTGCGCTGTAAGAAATTCCTTTACGGTGCGTGCAGTGTGCTTTGGATCATTGTCATGCTGGAATGTCCAAATGACCGGTAGAACGTCTTCAGCGTATGGTAACATTGTTTCTTCCGGTATATTTTTGTATTGGAACTGATCCATGTAACCTTCTATCAACTTTACAGGTCCTACACCATGTCCAGAAAAGCAACCCCAAATTTTCACATTTCCACCACCGTGCTTTAATGTAACTTTCGTGTACTTTGGGTCGAATGCTGTATTCGGGGGACGTCGTACATATCGTTTTCCATCAGAACATACTCTGTTTATTTTCGTCTCGTCAGAAAAAAGTACATTTTTCCACTGTTGCACAGTCCAGTTTTCATACTTTCTCGCAAATGCAAGCCGGGCTTGCCTGTGGCAAAGTTTTAACATGGGTACCTTTCTTGCTATCCTACCGTGCAATTTTTCTTCTACCAAACGTCTTCGAATAGTGCGTGCTGAGATTGCTGAAGGGTTGTTTTCACCAAAATATTATTTTCTAAGCTCATTGGACCCTTTAAAAGGATTTTGTTTTGCCATACGAACGATGTATCGGTCATCTCGAGGAGTTGTTTTTCTCTGTTTAGGTACACGTGGAACATTCGAAGTAGTTTGATACGTAGAAAAATGCTTTACAGCGTGGAAAAACATCGTTTTTGAACATTGCAGATGGTCGGCTATCTTTTTATAAGACCAATTCTTCCGGCGAAGTTTTATTATTACTTCCCTTGTAGATTTATCACAACTTTTATTTTTTCCCATTGTTTTTTCTAAAGAAGTAATCACCTTTAATCTTTTACAGCACGTAATGGCGCCAAAATTATACAAACAGTAACAAATTGACTGAGTATTCTCTATTTAAATTTGAATAAAGCTATAAACTACTTAGCGTTCTTAATTACGTGACCAGCCAGTAATAAGGAATACTTTGTTTAAAAGTAGTGTAAAAAGTTTGCCTATTGATTTTTAGCCAATCATGTGTATCAATGAATACAGTGGTAATATGGAAATGTTTTACGATACCGAGAGAAATAAAAACAAATGCATACAATTAGTTTTGCATCTTAGTTGGAAAAAATCTTCCCTTTATATCAGCGTTCTTAATTATATGGCCACCACTGTATGTCTACGTTGCTATCTCAATTTACTCGGGTTGAAACAATTCAAAGCAAACACAGAACCGTCCGAGCGGTGTTATATTCATTAATATTCAGGGATCTTCGGGAAGACACCGTATACATTAGGCAGCTTCAATTTGCACTTAGCTGAGTGGAAATGTGTCAAAATTCCGAATTCTGGAAGCTTTGCTTTAGACCCTGTCCATTACACAAGTGCACTTCCTTGTCACTTTACAAATATAATCGCTAAGAGAACGGGTTAACAAGCATTAGGGATCTATCGGGAATTTGGAAATTGCCTGAAAATTCAAAGGGATCGAACACGACGATCAAAGTCCACAGGATCATAGCCTAGGCATCAGGAACTACTACATTTTACAAGATTTTATTTAGTTGCACCTTTCCAGGTGTCTGTAGACAAATCTTACAAGTTAAATTTGACCCGCTACCCGGTGGGGAAGTAGTCGTTTGGTAAAGTAAATATTAAGCTCTCGTTTGAGGCGCGAAATTCAAATTTTTGGGTGTTTTTTGCTCATTACAGCTCAAGATCACTTCTTCAGATAGCGAAAGTTGATTTCGCGAGAACTAGGAGTAGGCCTTAACACACATGTTTTAATTTATAGTATCTCATAAATATCATCAGTTTAGTTACGATGACCCTTAACACATTTTTACAGGTTTTTTTTTGTTATTTGGATCGTAACTAAACTGGTGATATTAATGAGTCATTATCATTATCAATTAAAACATGTGTTTTAAGTCTCCTCTTCTCAGTCGTTGCACTCTTGACAGAGCGGTCGTGGTCGTCATGTTGTACCATTATTAGGGGCTGATGTTGCTCGCCTTACGTTATCTCGCCATTTATGCCTATTCGTGGTCATCCTTGATCATTGCCACCCACTGCAGACTTGATCTGGTCGGTCCAACGCATGGGCGACCTTCCGCGCGGTCTGGTGCCTTCTACTCGTCCTTGTACGACAAGACGCTCAATGGAGTCAGTGTTCCGTATCGAGACGTGTCCGAAAAACTTAATCGACACATTAGTACGAAACTCTGTCCACGATCCCCCCCCCAAGCAGTCTTCTCTAGCACCACATTTCCAGAGCATCTATCTTTTTGCGTCCACGTCTCTGCTGCATACAAAAATATAGGGAAAAGAAGTGTTCGCACGAGCCGGATTTGAGTGGTTTTAGTGATGATACGATTTTTCCAAATTTTCTTCAGCTTAAAGTCTCCTAGTTCTCGCGAAATCAACTTTCACTATCTGTTTTTTTTTTTTTTTTTTTATTCTACTTAGATGACTGAACAAGCAGATGGCCCACCTGATGTTAAGCGGTAACCTCTGCCTATGAACAGTGCATTACCTCATAGATCACGTCCACCTAGGACGCAACCTATGTGGCATTGCACTGCGCCCGCCACCCTGAGACATAAAGATGAAAAGTCTCATGTGCCTGTAATTTCACCGGCATCCTTACCCTTCAAACCGGAACACAGCAGTGCGAGCACTACTGCTTTGCGGCAGAAATACGTGTTGATGAGCTGTAATGGGCAAAAAACACCCAAAAACTTGAATTTCGCGCCTCAAGATAGAGCATCTAACTTGGCATACCTGTCAAGTTTCAATGACAATACAATATTGTGGTGACAGCGAGCTGATCTGATGATGGAGACGGAAGGTGGACAATGGAACTCCTCGATGATTAATAGTAGGCAGTATTTGGGGAAATTTTTATCACCCGGTTTCGATTAATAATTTAAGAAAAGCGTGTATTGAAAAACAAAACAATTAAATTATTAGTTTGAAGCACACTCAACGTTTGTGTGTGAGTAGAGTAGAGCAAAACACGACGAAACATTACATTAAGTGGGACAAATAAACTTTGCATAAATTATTCCATGGCACTGACGACACTATAAAGAAGTTTGATGATTACCTTTTTTTAAACCGAACCTTATTACATCGATATAAAGACTTTGAAAGAAGTCACAGATAGCAGCGACCTAGGCTAACCTTTGGCGACAAGCATGTTATTAAAATTTTACTCGCCGTCATGTGACACGATGACCGACTGAGTATCCATTCTGAGTATGCGGTTTGTAGAGTTGATATTTCAAGACCCAATCGATGGAAAAGCCAATAAACTAGTCTTAAATTGGGAATATGAATAACTAGCGGCGCGCTAATTAGGTACTTCGCTCGCGTGGTCCGAGCGGTCCCGTTGTTCCAGAAACCATTTTTTTTTATACTACTTGGAATGGCGGATCATGCAGATGGCCCACCTGATGTTAAGTGGTACCCTCTGCCTATGAACAGTGCATCACCTCATACATAGGTCACGTCCACCTAGGACGCACCCTATGCGGCATTGCACTGCGCCCGCCACCACAGAATAAATATTAGTACAGCCGCCACCCTGAGACATAAAGATGAAAAGTCTCATGTGCCTGTAATTTCACCGGCACCCATACCCTTTAAGCCAGAACACAGCAATGCGAGCAGTACTGCTTTGTGGCAGAAATAGGTATGGTTATAGTACTTCCCCGGACGAGCCCTATCACTAAAAAGCTCTACTACTACGCACCTATCCCGGGGTGCGGACAACAACAAATTTTTAATATAGCCTATGGTAATCATCTGTTCATAGGCAGACATAGAAGTCGTGCGGTAATATTTTGATGTGTAGCGTGTTATGTGTGTGTGTTGTTATGTGTTTTTTTAATGTTTTTTGTGTGTGTATTTTTATAGGCCTTAGCTTAATGTATATTTCTGTCTTGGACAGAAACTCTACTTCAGCCTAGAAATGTCGAAAAAAAATGAAAACTGAAAATATGAAAAATCACGCTAGCTTCGTTAATATCCGGTCTAAAACAGAAATAAAAACGGTTTAATATTCCCCAAAAGTTGCTTCAAAGATCTGTTATGCATTAAACCACAAATTGTGTACGAGTATTTTTATAAAAATATATTTGAAATTTTCTAGGTCAAGGTCAAGGAAATTTAAAAAAATCCGTTTGGGTAAACGAAGCGCAATTGATATTCGGGTGTTCTACTCTAACATTTGAAATGCCAAGCTCAATAGATTTTATGAATAAAATAACGATGTCACTTTTTTGGGGTAAAAATAACACTGTGCGTCATTCCAAGTAGAAAAAAAATGAAAAAAAAATGGGTACTTTTCTGTAAGTGAAATAGTTTTTGGTATCAATTTAATAGTTCCAGATACAAACAATCAAATTTTACCTCTTTATAATATTACTAGCTTTCACCCGCGGCTTCGGTCGCATTGATTTCATTAGAAAAAAAAGTATTCTATGTTGATGATTATATACCTACTCTTAAAAATATGTGTACAACATTTAATTATGACCGGTTGAATAGTTTAGGCGTTAAGAAACAAACAAGCTCACTTTCGCATTTATAATATTAAAATAATGTAATATAGTTAGGATCCATCCACATACCAAATATCATCAAGATCAGGTGAACCGTTACGGAGATGAGTGGAACGACACATAACGCGAGCGTAGCCGCGAGCGGAAGCTAATAAACCATACCCTAGCACTTAGCGATATAGCTTAAATGAAATATTTTTAAAATCTGGTTTATCCATTACAAAAAAACATAACTAACACCCAACAGTCACAGACATAGTCCAGGGACCCAATTCAACTAGACCAATTGTATTTAAATTGTTAATGAATTGTCTCATACTTGTCACTTTTATTTTATTATTATTTATTTCTATTAACAACTATTATTACAGGTTATACCTAATTCAATAGCGTAGTCAACTTATTAACTATGCATTATAAATAAACATAAAGAATGCTATTAGCAATAACATAAAATATACAATTTGCAATTTGCAAATTTTTTTTATACCTTTGCGAATTCGTTCAATGAACAGTGGAAAACGTCAATTTTTTCCGCCACCAGATTGAGCGTGTGCATGGCACTTACACACACACTTTTGACACTTTAGGTATTCTACTAACATCAATGGTTTTTCAATTGTATTATGATTGTGACCATTTAAAAACAATCGTAAAATCTTTCTTCGTACAAGTAATTATTTTTGTAAAAAATAAAAAAAAACCTCAGCGCAATGAAACGGCTGAACCGATTTTGATCAAACATAGCTAAGAACACTCCCGAAAAATTCACATTAATAAAAAAAAAAAAAACGGTTCTTCCGTTCGGGAGCTACGATGAGACAGACAGACACACACACACACACACACACACAGAGAGAGAGAGAGAGAGAGAGAGAGACACGTCCAACTTATAACACCCCGTCATTTTTGCATCGGGGGTTAAAAATACATAAAATCATAAATTTAGCAGACTACCATTTTTAATGACAATTGTAATTGAATTGTAATTGTAGTAAAATAATGTTTTTTCTTTAAAAAATAGTAGAATTGGGCCCCTGATCCCACACTAGGATCGTGTCTATAAATGATTTTAATATAGTTCAATCGTGGATGACATTGCCTGAAAAACTGTTTTACAGTTCACTCGATCCATTCATGGTGAATTGACCTACATTCGCGATTCGTCTACTAGGGCAGCGGAATTGAACGGAGCCTCGCTTTACAATCCACGTTTACATGAAACTGGACAATATATCCTAGAAGATAAGGTGCAAAGCGAAGTAAATTGAAATTAAACTGAACGCAACCTACAACTAGGGCACATTGGAGGAGTCCTGTGACGTTAGAGATGTGCTATCTCTGTCAGATACTCTAGTAGTGAAAGGAATGGAGGATTCATTGAAAATTCAAACAAAGAGGGCTGTTAACGCAATAAGGATGCATAAAGCAAATCTAGTTATGCTTTTAGCATTTTTAATACGGGTAAGTTATGAAGATTTGAATAGGAAGAGAATTTAGTCATTCAAAATGCTTTCAAATAAATGTGAATTTAAATTTAGGATGAAACTGATTTAGGATGAATTTTTAAACATCTGTTATATATAAGCTAAGGTCACACAACTCGTAAACAGACGGAGCTGGTGATTTATGACTTCATAAACGATGCAACATAAAATGAGAGAAGATGAATTTGAAAGAAACATGGCATAGCATGTTGGAGATATTAATAAGGGTAGTGAAGATCTTGCAGGGCGTGAAAGTCTATATGCAATGAAAATTTAACCGAGTACCTACCTGCCAAATGCTATTGATTGGGAAGATGATTGGATCAATGAAACTACAGGCGAATGAAGAAACAATAAGTTCAGGGCCGCAGAAAATAGAATAATAGAGTTCGCCCTTCAGACCTTACATAGATAATATAACGTTTATATTGTAAGATTGACACTTCAGATAAAACACAAGTGTATATTCTAAGATTGAGGCAAAATAATCACATTTCATAAGAATATTAACTAAAAAAAAGTTGTAATAAGGTAAGCGCATATATGAAGAAGCTCCGTTTCTATGAAAAAGATACTCTACTTTACATAACAAGCTACTAACGTAAACGTCTGAAGGTTGTGGAAAATGATGTTATATAACCGTAAAAGAAAATGACATCGACCCGTAACTGAACTGAACTGTCGATCTTTTTATCACAGAATTCCTGACGGTTGTTACAATGACTGCAGATCATGATCACGATAATGATTGAACGTTTGTGCGTATGAATGACTGAGGTTGATGACCGACATACCTAGAACAGTCATTCCGGAAGCGAAACCGTGAAATCACAATTCCTCACACTTGTAAAGCGTAATGCACTTGATTGAATCGAAGGCGCACGTCCGTTCGCCTCGATGCCCGAGCAGCGAGTAACCTCGAACGAGCAGGAAGGGAACACACCCCCGGGGTTGACGCGACCATGGGGTGGGTGCTGGAGGTGACGTCACACGGTCGTCGACCCGGGGAAGTGGGTCATCGGGGTGGCCGATCTACAGCCAGTTTTGAAGCAATAAAGCCTTTGTGTAACGGTCGTAACGTTACGTAATTCAGCGTAATCCGCATCTTATTGTGCCGTCATTATCAGCTTCGCGGCACAAAGTACTATGTACTTTGTGTTCGCGGGTTGGAGGTATAATGCCAGTCATTGGAGTGTGTTGAGTTGAATCGAAATCAAATAGCGCATAAACTGGGGGAACCGATGTATCGATTAATAGTAAATTAACCACACGTCTATTGTGATTGACACGAGAGTCAAACTAAGACTTTACTACTGTCTTTTATCTAGGTATCTAGGTGGTAAGTGGTGATAATTGCATGTTGTGTTCACTAGTATTACAATTTACACCGGGAATGCCAGTAAAACAAAATACTGTAAAAAGTTGTTATGTGTATAATTCGACTTGTGAACCAAAAAAAAAAAAATGCAATTACATGGTAACTTACCTCATTTTTTAAAAACGCTGCATTGTGTTTATTTTAAACACTGAGTTGGGGGACCCTTTTGTGGTTTACGTCAGGCACACACACAAATTGACTTATTTTTTATTTCTGTGTAATTTGTTTTTGTTTTAGTTTTTATTTAGCCTCCTTGTTTGCTTATCTGTTGATGTGTGTCTTTGTTTGTACAGTTATAAATAAACGTTTCTTTCTTTCTTTCTTTCTTTCTTTCTTAAGACACTCATATGACGATAGGTACTTACTAACTAAGCAATAATCGCAAAACTACAAACAATTTTATTGCATTTACTAAAAATGTTTTATAGAAGGATATAGCTCTAAAGTCCGACTGCAGCATACACTAATAAAATACCGCAAAGACCTTCAAACCAACCCAAGCCCAAAGTAATTTAAAGCTGCGCTTAAACTTTATCCGAGCAAAAGGCGCAGTGGCAATTCAGAACTTGTATGTATCTCGTATTGGGGACACGACGACACGGTATACGAGATTAAACTTCGCTTTTCATATTTAACTTTGGGATTATACGTGAATGTGAATGTATGTGTAAGATGTGTTTGTTGTGTCACTTATCGTTGTCGAGTCGCATGTTAGATTGTTTGCTCTCTATATAAGTTCCAAGGTGGAATCGGCATGCAACAAATAACAAGATTCAAAGGTAGTGGCAGCCACGTGCATAAAAGTAGCATCCGTGAGGCGCACTTAATCGTTTTCCACATTGGTTCTTTTACCTTCGGTCACAAGGCCCTTTTCTGAGCCGCCATACCTCAAACTGGTCACTGACCTAAACCAGAATGGACAAGCACTAATATTAGATAGAACAGGTTCAAGATAATAAAGAGAGGTCGTTCCGTAAGACAAGTGCCAACGAGAACAGAGGCTAAATTAACACCAAAAAAAACTTGCCCCCTTTTTGGACCATAGTGTAATTTTAGAACAGTTTTTTACAAATTATTTATAAGCCGGGTTTGCTGCTGCTGGGCAAAGGCTTCCCCTTTCCAATCATTTCTAACCTGAGCTATTAGTGGCCGGTCCTTGTTGTGGGAGTCAAGCTCATCCCGCCATTGCCACCTGGGTCTAACTCGTGGCCGCCGGGCGTTGGAACACACTCCGCGGTTATCTTAGTCCAGAGGTCCCCAGGCATGCGGCTAACGTGTCCAGCCCAAATTTCCAGCTTTCAGAGCTACGTCGGCTATTTGTGTTTCGGAGTGCAGTATCGTATTTCTAACGCGGTCTATATTTTTGACTCCTAAGATACTGCGCTCCATAACCCGCTGGCTCACCCCGAGGCTGAACTTCTGGCTGTTGGTAAGTGCCCAAGTCTGCGCATCGTATGTGAGGATGGGGAGAATGCACATGTCCATGAGCTTTCGCATAGTGGAAGAGGTCCCTTCATTATTTCCTTCTAACTTCTAATTTTAGAACTACTAAAGCAAATATTACTCGCATCCTTAAGTTTTTCGGACACGTCTCGAGACGGAACACTGACTCCATTGAGCGTCCTGTCGTACAAGGACGAGTAGAGGGCACCAGACCGCGCGGAAGGTCGCCCATGCGTTGGACCGACCAGATCAAGTCTGCAGTGGGTGGCAACCTGTATGAATGCACAAGGATGTCCACGAATAGGCATAAATGGCGAGATATCGTGAGGCGAGCAACATCAGCCCCTAATAATAGTACAACATGACGACCACGACCACTCTGTCAAGAGTGCAACGACTGAGAAGAAGAAGAAAGCAAATATTATTGTTTATGGGATGATATGGTCAGCTATCTAAAATGGCAGACGACCTAAATCCTTAAAATACGCAAACAGCGAAGAAAACAATGGTACAGACAAACAAAGCAATGAATCATATACCAGAGTACCGTTGTAAAGCGGAACAATAGACTCAGGATAATCTTTATTTGCATGAGGATTTGTTAAGTCGAGGCGATTATCACTATCTGTAGTCTCTATTTTAGCTCATTTAGCACAAAGAGCATGTTGATAGCTGTATGATCTGTACGTAATTGCTTGTGCTGAATGCCGTTCTGAGGTGTGTTTGAGAACCATTGATCTTTGAAACGCAAATAGGCGAGACCGTGAACGAACATGCCGGAATAGCCTGAATAATACATGCGCATGGAAACAAGACTTTCTACGTCCGGGTTAGTTTCGATAACAAAACAGAAGCTTGTGAAACTGTAAAATTATAAAAGTTAAACAGATTAATAGCCTCAACGTGAGTAAATATTTAATTTTGCACAGATTTATATAAATCTTCAGTAAAATACAGATAGCGGAGATAAGAATGGTACTAAATTCAACAGTGATAAAGGTTTAGATGTAAACATGGCGGATGGAATCATAGCTGCAATTAGCAATGAGGTGAATGATGTCAATTTAAAGTTCGGATCATGTTACAATCTAGTATCGATATCACAAACGTCAAAAATGGTAGTCCTCTCACCTGACCATACAACGCGGAATGTGATTAGATAGATAGATAGATAGATAGATAGAAAATACTTTATTGCACACCATAATCTAAAACAATTTACAAATAATAAAACTAAAACTAACTATGTTGTACAATGGGCGGTCTTATCGCTTAGTAGCGATTTCTACCAGACAACCTTTGGATTGATAGGACTGTATACAATTAACACCAATGGTACTTATATAAAAAATAAACATAGATGCGTTGATGTGCAGCGACTAACATACATACTAATAATAATAAACAAATACCTACTATAATATACATATACCTACTATGCACATATTATAAATTTCATATTATATACATATATATATATGGCGATATATTATATCGAAATGTGACTGTAACTTCACTCTTTACAGTTATTATATAGCACTATCCTACTCTAAATGTGGTGGCAAGAATCGAAAGTAGATTATGTTGTTGTTATGAGGGAGAAGAATTTCAGTCATCTATTTACAATACAGTCTCGATTCGGTCAACTGTCAGTGTGGTCATAATGTAAATAAGATAATTGGGCTACAGATAGCAAAAACCCCATTTAGCGCTGGTCGGAAAACACACGAGCATAAAAAGGTGACTAATGTTGATAAAAACGACATCAAGAGGCCAGTGGCAGTGACGTATGTTGTTTTTTTTTTCGTTGTGTAAAGGGTCATATAACTGGTTAAGTTGAGCTTTGGCTTGATTCATTTGTTAATTTTAGTTCGTAATTTGAACTTTGGTTTAGCAATTGATGATAAATTAACCCGTTGACATGTGTAGCCTCACCTCAGTCGGATCCCTCCCAATGAGGCTGCATCATCCCGATGATCTCCAGATCAAGATTAACTTTAGAGTGAATACAAAATATGACATCATTGAAACGAATTCCATAAGCAATTCTAACGATGTAACTTCATCATAATTTGATTTATAAGTATGTAATCGACAAATAACGTAAGTGAAACACTCCCTACTGCAAGAACAAAGACGAGACGCGTAGTTTAGCATTTACAGACCTGGTGTTAACGATACCTACATCAATCGACTGCCTACCTAAGTAAGGCTTTTAATTTGGTTTTCCTTTTTTCCTTGAATCAGCTTCCACTTGTTCTCGAGGCACCACACAGGCGCTCCCCACCTAGTAGTAAGAAGGATCATCAAAAGAAAAACAGACCGTGTTTGTTGCCTGATTCTTCTAGGTCTGGTTGCGTTGGAACAGGAGCAAATGTAAATTTATTTTTTAAGACGATTCAAAATGATCCTTGTGATTTCAATGAATAAAATACTTTTGACTTTGACTTTGAATAAAGCAATTTTGTTGGATGTATGTAAACTGCTTAAGGCGCGATAGGTTCTCAAATGTCTCTAGAATTTTAAAGTTTTTGATAAGAATTTTCATAGTTTTCTATGAAGAAAAAAATATATGATATTCTTGAGCTTTTTATCTAGTGAAATCAATAATTCAATCCAATATTTGAATTAATTCACTCGATAAAAAAAAATTACAAAGATACCTCCTTTTTAAAATGTAAATGCTATTTTTCACTCACTTCTCTCACGTTTTAATTTTTGAAACATTTGGTTACATGTTAGTTATTATTTGAGTTAGTGAATTCATCAACAAAATTAAACAAAACTTTGAACGACATTTTAATATAAATTTTTTATACATAAAAACACGGTATCAGAGCGTGCGCTCGCCTTCTTCGCCTCATACAAAAATTTTCGTTGAACCTATAGCGCCTTAAATAGGTATCTAATCTAGGTATGACTTTATTGATACATACATCGTATTTTGATCTTCCTTTTATAGATTTTAAGGTTGAGCTACAATGATTACAACAATAATTATAAATAAATAATAAATAAATAATAAATAATGCTGGACAGTTCACACAACATTATCTAGCCCCAAGCTAAGCAGAGCTTGTGTTATGGGTATTAGATAACTGATATACTTAATACAATATATTACATAGATAGATATTTTTATTATAGATAGAAAATACCCAGAACACCCTGAACAAATATCTGCGATCGCACAAATATTTGTTCCGAGGCGGGAATCGAACCCGCAACCTCCTGTGTCGCAGGCCAACCGTCGCCCGCCGCGCCACAGAGGTCGTCGTAATTATGTAATCATTTTACACTTTACAATAATTATGATTCAGCACTGCACCCATAGACAAATATATTACTAGCACATTACTAGCATAAGGACAGGGCGGATGACATGATAAAATGACAGGCAATTTTTCGGTGTCAAAATCGGATGAGATACACCAACGACTAGCAGACTCTATGGTCGCAGCCAGTCGCAGGAGACTTGACTTATTAGACAAATGCGTGTACTATCTTAGTAGTAGTAGAGCTTTTTTGTGAAAGAGTTCGTCCGGGGAAGTACTACCACCATACCTATTTCTGCCGCAAAGCAGTAGTGCTCGCATTGCTGTATTCCGGTTTGAAGGGTAAGGGTGCCGGTGAAATTACTGGCACATGAGACTTTTCATCTTTATGTCTCAGGGTGGCGGGCGCAGTGCAATGCCACATAGGATGCGTCCTAGGTGGACGTGACCTATGAGGTAATGCACTGTTCATAAGCAGAGGTTACCGCTTAACATCAGGTGGGCCATCTGCTTGTTCCGTCAATCAAGTAGTATAAAAAAAAAAACAACGATTTTTGTCAAATTTATCAACTCGGAAAACCTATTGTTTCTAACGAGCCTATTGTAGAATACGTCTTTATTCACACGCGGACAATTGAAATACCATATCTATTCAAATGAAAATTATATAAAGGACTAGTGGAATGCCCGCGACTTCGTCCGCGTACTTTTCCATACAAACTTCAACACCCCGCTGCACCCCCTTAGGGGTTGAATTTCTGGAATTGCTTTCTTAGTGCACCCGTAGACCACAAAAAGCAAAGTACCCTGCAAATTGCAGGTCTCTAGGACTTATGGTTTAGGCTGTGCGTTGATAGTCAGTAAGTCAGTCAGTAACGCAACGATTTTATATATATTGATAATATGGTGAAACACAAACCTGTGTCAACAAACATTTTGTTTCTTATTTTTTTTTATATAATTTAAATATAACTGCATTACGTTTGTAGAAACTATTAACAATTACTAAATTATTGGTGATGATCCCGCTTATTTTATTTGACAAGATACTCATAGATATATCGTAGGAAAGTATTGCCACAATACCAACTCGACTCGATTTCGTCTGGCTCCGTTTCATAAAATGTAAGCAAAGAAGGCGTGGTTGGACTATTTGTCGCGATGAAAGGGTCAAAGGCATTCGACCTAGGTTTACCAATTTCGTATTCAATGGTCACATACTACATCACAAGTAGAGTAGCTAGCCAAGTCCAAACGAGGGTAATTTTCTTATTGAAATACGGAGTACGGGCACGGAGTTCGGAAGAGTTAGGTTTGCGTGTTTGTAGCCCCTCGGAGTATCACAAATCGTTTAGGAATGACGTTGGATCGTTAGATTGGTGATTGATGCCACGTCCATTATCTTCATTTTTACGGCGTATTTGTTCGTGTATTCCTGTACTAGGAACACAAAAGGATTTATCAATATCAAGGAAATCATTTAACCTGGTCTGTTGTACTACATAGTCTGCATTGAGTTTTGCTTTTAGGACGTTCTGCTTAAATGTCCTTTCGATACGAAACATTATTAATTACTACGTTAGATACCCTTACTTTTTGTGTAGTGGGTGGTTAACTTTGAACAATGCAAAATTGTAATCTCCAAAGCCTGAGCATATACCTCTGACGACCTCTGTGGCGCGGCGGGCGAAGCTTGGCCTGCGACGCAGGAGGTTGCGGGTTCGATTCCCGCCTCAGAACAAATATTTGTGCGATCGCAGACATTTGTTCAGGGTGTTCTGGGTATTTTCTATGTGTAATAATAAATATCTATGTATTGTATTAAGTATATCAGTTATCTAGTACCTATAACACAAGCTCTGCTTAGCATGGGGCTAGATAATGTTGTGTGAACTGTCCAGCATTATTTATTTTATTGATTTATTTATTATAAGATAGCATTTAGGTACCTACCTGATACAATTAGTATATCAGATGGGTGTCTCCGAAAAGGTAACATCAGCTACATATATGGAATTACGAGGAAACCGGAATTTATGAAAAATTTCAATTGTTTATTTATTCTTCAACGTAAGGTGTGTGGTTAAACCAGTTAAGCAAGTCAAGTATAAACTTATAAAGTGAGTTGTAATATAGATCCCTCGGCTAAGTTACAGAGACAGTGTTTCCTTATTCAGTAATCATAATAATTATATTCCACGACAGAACCAATAAAAAAACATTATTCGATTAAGTAACAATTAATCAACTATCGCATAAATCAAGTTCAACGTTGGTAGTGTTTTAATTGGTGTTAGTAAAACCACAACTAGTAAGTTAGTAGTGTTAGTAACTTTCTTACCTTTTCTAAAAGTATGTCAGTGGTTTTTTTTAGAAATTTGAGCATACCTTACTTTTCTTTACCTTATTCTTATTATTAGTTTTCTTTATGTTAGTTGTGTGTATAGTCGTTGCGAGTGGTTAGCCGTAACGCCAACAAGTGGTTCTGCCGGAAGACCAGCGTTGGTTGCTAGCTTGCTGTCAACCAACTCATGCTGAGGCAGAACCATTTTGTTACTTGAGTTACACCTAGTACCTTCATATCTGTTTCTTCTTAGTGTGTTCTGTGTTTCTGTGTAGCTCTTGTATACAAATAAATATATATTCTTTCTTTCTTCTTCTTTCTTTCACAATGTTAGAAAATGTTTTTAAAAATAATACCTAATGGATACCTATTCTAAGGGCGATGGAGAGAGCTATGCTCAGAATAACTTTGCGGGATCGCAGACGGAATGAATGGATACGGCGGACAACTAAGTTGAGAGACGTGGTCACAGTTATTGCTGAGCGAAAGTGGAGTTGGGCGGGTCATATTACTAGGCTTGACAGAAGGAGCTGGACGTGACGGATCCTTGAATAGAGACCGTGGGCAAACAGAAGATCCAGAGGTCATCCACCGAAACGATGGGTGGATGACATAAAAGGATACGCAGGCTATCACTGGATGGCGAAGGCAACTGATCGACTCGCGTGGAAGAAATTGGGAGAGACCTACGTCCAAAAATGGACACTTAATGGCTCGTGATGATGATGATGATGATGCCCTATTGGAACAGATGAAAACATTTGTAGACAATTAGGTACTTTAAGTAATGCAAGTTCTGAATGAAGTTGTTCAGTTAGGTTCAATGTATAATTCTCTGCCAACAAGCGATTTGTCGACAATGCGTACAAAGGAGTCAACGGCATGACGGCCACAAAACTACAGCACAACCGATGACCTTATTTATATGAACTTCATGTGCATGGGAACGTTTGTCTGTCTGTTTTGGGTTTTCTTTCTTATGTGATGCTTAAGGGGAATTTCATAGAGGTAGAGGGGTTTTTCACAGTAGCACTGAATGTTCTGAAAGAGAACTAGTTACGCAAATTTCCTTAACTTAAGATTTAAAGGAATCCATTCAATCGGTATGTGTGGCTCTTTGAGAAAAGCTACGTACGGGCACAGATAAAATAAAACTATACTAGGTACGGGCTACAAATCACAAAGAGGCATGAGCTTCTTGGAGCTATCGCTGATAAAGAGGATGTAAATGATTTATCTGTAGATGTCCAGCAATAAGCATAGACTGCTGATGATATCGATGGTCTAACTATCTCAAGTGATGATATAAGAAAGAGTGGATTTACGTGGAATCGTTGATAAATAGGATTTTGGCAACGGTTGACTCTATGGAATCCGAATATGATTTAAGGCTTTTCAAACAAAACAGCCGTGTTTTGGAGAATTTCCGACGGCAATATCGTGGCTATGGGGTCAGGTTATTTGAAGTTAAATTACTGTTTAGGAGAGGTAGTCTTAATCAAGTGGAAAATAGAGCAAAAAGTATTTATTAACTATTCTGTTTTTCGATTTACGACATCAGAGCTATCTTTCTGGTCAAGTAAATAGTTTGAATTACCGCAATGTTGTTTTTAATGCAATCGTCGGCAAAGCAATGAAAAGGTTTTATCCAGCCATGCCTACACGGTGATGTCATTGCCCTAAGTACGAGCCAAGCCAAGGCTAAGAAAACCGACGAAGCATACTTTGGTAACATTCATTTGGCAACAGAAACGTATTTCATCTTATGATTTAAAAAGACTGTGTTTTTTTATGCAGGAACTTCTGGTTAAACGTTTTTTTGTTTAATACGTATTGAGATTATTTGTTATTAGGGTAGGGGTATAATTAAATTTTGATTTAAATATGTACTAAGTGCATTTCAAAAAAAAAAACTTATTCAAAACTGCTGTAGTGAGAATTTTATAAACTAATTGTTTTTGGGTGATATTTTGTCGTCACTTACTAACGTCATCCTTAAAGACTAACATTTGAGTTGAAAAGTTATTTTCTTTTAGTTCTATTTTTTTTAAACTGCCTATATTTTTGACAATTTATGAGTTTGAAATGAAAGAAATACAATTATGTTCAGACAAATCTCTCGTATAGATGAATCAAAGATGTATTCAGCTAAGTATACACGTTTATTTTTACTCGTCTTTTCTTCAGGGCTGAATGATAGGAAACTGATGATGGCAATTTTAGATTTACATTGCAGAGGCTTACGAGTTTAAAGTATGCAAGAACAAGGAAAAGACTTCATGTCTGATTATCCTCAAGCCATTTTCCTAAGCCTCTGCATCAACTTGAAGATCGCGAGTTGGTAAACTGAATAATGCAGAGAATGATCGACCTTGTACAACAATTTAGTGAGCAAGGAAACTTAACGGATCAGTGATATTGTATTTAAATATGAATTATTTTTGAACATAAAAAAAATAAAGACTTTTTTTTTTTTTTTTTTTATACTACTTGGATGACGGAACAAGCAAGAGGCCCACCTGATGTTAAGCGGTAACCTCTGCCTATGAACAGTGCATTACCTCACAGGTCACGTCCACCTAGGACGCACCCTATGTGGCATTGCACTGCGCCCGCCACCCTGAGACATAAAGATGAAAAGTCTCATGTGCCTGTAATTTCACCGGCACCCTTACCCTTCAAACCGGAACACAGCAATGCGAACACTACTGCTTTGCGGCAGAAATAAGTATGGTGGTAGTACTTCCCCGGACGAACTCTTTCACAAAAAAGCTCTACTACTACTAAACTAGAACTAAGCTAGACTACTGCAAGTATACTGTAAGTTATATTTAAATCGAGGATATCATAGAGGAATCAGACAGCACCAGCTGTGTTACCTACCATGAGCTCTTAAAAACTATTCAGTTCAAAATCTCGGTCCCTTGATATCCGCAACTACACTGGCCTGCAAAAATAAGTATCACATTTTTTTATCTAAACTAGAATTTAGAGATTTAGAATAAAAAACATTTTATAGCAATTTCTATCAGCTTTCTTTGAAACTATAGTAATTATACATGAGTAACATTTTTAAGTCTCGATGCTCTCTCTCTCTCGAGTTTGGGGTCACTCGCTGGTCTCCGGGGTTTCAGGTTTGCTTCAGCCAGTCTTCTTCTCATCTGTTACTAATGTAGTCCCTTCGGGTCTGAAGAAGCTGTTGCTGGACTTCAACTGCATTTAGGTGGCGATTTCTCAACACAGTGGAAACAATATAACGGTCTTCTCGGTACACCTGGGTCTGCCATTACCAGGTCTCCTCAAATGGTTTCCAGTCTCTACGTACCTTCGCTTAACCTTCTGGACCGTTCGTACACCCACCATTCTTGCAGTACGACGCATACTGATGCCTAGTTCCAGAAAAGTCATGATTTTAGCACTTTCTTCATTAATTTGAAGTTTTTATGTACAAAATTAAACTCTTTTTCGAGTCCTTTTTGTTTCGAAAGTATATCTTGTGTACTTGAAAAGTTATTGTAATTTTAAAAGTGTTATACTTATTTTTGCAGGCCAGTGTGTGCTTATTTTTGATAAAGGCACAGTGGCAGAGGGTCTATAGACTTCTGCGATTAAAGTTATTCAAATGGGAAATGTCAATGACAAACCGATATTTTGTACTGAATGGCTATAAGAGCTAATGGTAACACAGCTGGAGGAAGGACAAGCCGGATTGAGGAAAATGGCATAATTCTGAACGAAGTCTGTCGACTGTGAGTGATTTCGGGCGAAGATGATACAGAATAACTTTAATATAACTTAATAACATATTAAAGGTAACTAAGGTATTTAAGGTTTTTAAGGTACTATATTATAATTATAACTGTGTAATATTGTGTATGAAATAAATTAAAAAAAAAAAAAAAAAAAAAAAAAAGTGTACATCCATCTCGTAATGATGATGATGATAATAATATTAGTAAGCAGAACCATGACCTGATCACAATGAGCCCAAACACGGCCCCATCGAGGAGTTCCGTTGTTCACCCCACGTCTCCATCAACAGATCAACTCGCTGTCACCATAATATTGTATTATTTGACAAACGTCTATGCAAATTTTCAGAATTCTTCATCATCAAAAATGTCTCAAATAGACCTTCTCAGAGTTTGGTTCCAGACAAGCAAGCCCAGAAGTGACAGTGAATAAAATAGTGTGTAACATTTGAGCTATGCCTAGAAGGTGGTAAAAGAACCGAGGGTCAAGATTAATTTCCGTCTAGTCGATGCTACCATTTATATCGCCAATTGGACAATAACCTGTTTGATAGGGCTGTAACTTGTTTAATCGAGATATATGGGCTTTGAAGGTCAGTCAATGTCGAGGACAACATCCTCAAAATACTTACAGAGTCGCAAAACTTATATTTGTTGATGCAGACACGCAACGCATGTTCACCATGCGTTGTACAATTTCTGAATACCAACCTTTGTGTACAGATCGTTTGCAATTTTTCGAGGAATGTGCCCTTAAATATATTTTAAACGAATACAAAATATTAATAAATACATTTGTGTGTCTCATAGCGAGCCCTTTAACAGTTACGTCATATAAAGCGCTTCAAAAATCTTTTTTAAGCTTTCTTATTAGCCCCCAAAATCCAAATGCGTTTATTTACGCTATACATCCGTGATTTGAGTCACATTGTGTCTACCAAATATATTTTTTTCCAGCATATTCGTAGAAAATAGGCTAGGGTGTAGGATAATAGGCAGACTGACAGACAGGAGAGTGAACCCTGGTTACGGAACCCTAAAAACCCAATTTAATTTAGTTTTGTCCATTTTTTTATTATTTATACTGCTTGTAACGACGGATCAAGCAGATAGCCTAGAATAGAATAGAATATTCTTTATTGCACAAAACAAACAATGTACAGAGGCGAACTTAATGCTAAGAAGCATTCTCTACCAGCTAACCTTTGTGTATTGTGGATACAATTATGTAGGTAGTGCACAAAACGTAATAAGAAGAAAAAAAAAAGAGCTTTGTCCTTGTTTATTTTTTGGCCTACCTGATGTTAAGTGGTAACCTCTGCCTATGAACAGTGCATTACCTCATACAGGTCATGTCCACCTAGGACGCACCCTATGTGGCATTGCACTGCGCCCGCCACCCTGAGACAGTACCTTTTAGTATTCTGATTTATTATGTTTTATGTAGTAGTTTTATGTGGCAGCCGTGGTGTATCCGGCCCAAGAATAGACCCCTCCATCTCCTCCCATGGATGTCGTAAAAGCCGACTTAGGGATTACCCGGACTTGTTTGTAAGAGTCGTTGGTATAAGATTTGTCCTGACTGCTAGCTTATTTATGGAATGTGATAATACCCACTGGAAGAAAGCGTTAGCTGAGTCAGTCGTGGGAAGCAATGGCGGCGGTGAGCTCACGTCACGTTTGTATTCCACGATGGTGCAACCCATGGTGCACCATGGTGAAAAGAGGCCCATTGAGGTTCTGCCTACCCCTTCGGGAAAAAGGCGTGTGTCTATGTATGTATGTATGTAGTAGTTTTAAGTCTGTGTACTAATGTGTTATGTTCTATGGATTAATATGATCTGAAATAAAGGAAAAATAGTAAAAAGAAATTACCGAAATGGCATTTAACAGGAAGGAGTGGTAATTGAGGAAGGATGTAGTACAACCCAACAGCGGGATATCCAGTGTGCTGCCGACCATGACGATAGAAAACAAAGCCTTCTCGTCAACACGTCGCGAACCATTTAACAAATAAACCCTGATAAGTAGAGTCCATCCGGACCAAAAAAAAATACTTCGTAGCAACAAATTGGCCAGTCCAATCATCCAATTGATCGCAAGGCCTTCTCAAGCATATTAATCTGATAAAGGCGTTTGTGGTTTGTCGTCATACACTTAGGTGGCTTCCGACACGGCCATGCGAAGCCCCAGCGGATTTGTGGAGCGATCCTATTTATGTCTTATAACGGATTCCATAATTTTGTATTTGAAAAAAAAACAGAGATGTATGTTTTTCACAAAAATCTTATTTGAATGTCATTGAAGAGTTTTAATATTATCTTTCGCATTGTAATGAAACAAAGACGCTTTAGGTATTCTACCTCGATCAATATGCAAGTTTTTGCCAGAGAATTGTACCAATTACTATAATATAATGAGATGCATGCTGTGATTGCTGTCATTAAATGGCGACCTTCATTTAACAATATTTTATATTGTTGATCCATTTTAATATTGATTGAAATAGCTTCATAATAGATACCTGTAATGCTTATTGAATTACGTCAGAACACAATAGCTGATGATACAAACGGTAATCGATTTGAAAAACTAAACAACATTCTGGCATTGAATACCTTGAAAAGTAGACGTAATACTGGTAGATAAAAGGAGGCGGGCAACCGCTGACCCAGGTCAAAAATAAATGAACCAGGGCCCCTTCATGGAAGTAATTAGTACGATTCTAAGTGTTGTTTTTTTGTCCAATTTTTCTAAAGAACTTGTGTATTTTTAGAAGTTGGGAAGCAAAAGTTGTATTTCTAAATAAATAGATAAATCAACTCATTGCATTTGCGTGAACAAAACGCAACAACCTTCAAAACTTTCCCACAACTTCTACGCAAGAAATTAAATTAGTTTTTTCATTATCTTAACATATTTGACGACCTCTGTGGTGCGTCGGGCGAAGGTTCGCCTGCGACGCAGGAGGTTGCGGGTTCGATTCCCGCCACGGAACAAATATTTGTGCGATCTTGCAGATATTTGTTCAGGGTGTTCTGGGTATTTTCTATGTATAATAAAAATATCTATCTGTTTAATGTACCTATTGTATTAAGTATATCAGTTATCAATACCCATAACACAAGCTCTGCTTAGCTTGGGGCTAGATAATGTTGTGTGAACTGTCCAGCATTATTTATTTATTTATTTATATTATCAATAACCAAAAGTATGTCAACTGTTCGTTACGGTAGTCAAAAAGTTTGAGTCAAACAATGTGTGGGGAGTTGCGCATGTTCTTTCAGACCTAACATACAAATAATTTGGTCTAACCGGGTATGGAAGGGCCCACATAACAGTATAACCGCCTGTCGGCGATACCGGCGATGTAAACGCCAATGTAACGGTACCACGTAAAGCGAATGCACTTTACGAATCACTGACTGGTTCCACACAGCCCAGTAATTTAACCGTCAATCTAACGTAGTGCATTATTGTGGAAATTCCACATATGTACTCATATTCATCAACGTATCATGCATGACGTTTGTGATTGTGTGATCGGTATTTAATAACTAGGGCATAATGAGCCATCATAAAGGTCAACAAGTAACAAACAAGACAAGTAACAAACAATTAAGAAATTAGTTTTTCTTTTTTTTTTGGATTTTAATAGTTAATTGGGTTGCAATTAATTAATTTTGTAAAAATTAAAAAAACCCTCAACGCAATGAAACGGCTGAAACGATTTTGATCAAACAAAGCTAAGAACACTCCCGACAAACTCACCTTTCAAACAACAAAATAAAATCGAAATCGGTTCATCCGTTCGGGAGCTACAATGCCACAGACAGACACACATACACACACACACAGACACGTCAAACTTATAACACCCCGTCGTTTTTGCGTCGGGGGTTAAAAAAAACAGCCCACCATAATAATACAAAAAAATGCACATCTAAAATACTGAAAAACACACTATCTATATATTTATCTATCTATACAAGACTAAACCAAATATACCCCTTCTTAACCGTGGTCCGGTTGTGTAGTCCGGCCAGCCGGACCGTGGAAAAATACCATAAAGAGAGTTTGACTTTGCGGACGCAAACAATGAATTTTAGCGCCCATCCCTTATATATTTGAAAGAATAATGGAAAAACCGAATAAATCTTTTTATGTCAAGAATTGCACCTTGGGCTGAATCTTTGCCCCTGGGACCCTTTCAGACAAAGGGTCTTCATGCCTATCTCCCAGTTCAACCTCGAGATGAAAATCTTGCCAGATTGCAAGGGCAATAGTCTGGGGATGTAGATTTAGATGTAATAAAAGATATGACAAGACAATTTGTAGTCAAATGGGAATGTAGAACCGGTTGCCTTAAAGAACCGGGATTTTCAGTACTTTGTCCCAGAGGAACCAGGATTCCCGGTACTTTAGTCATCTTTTTTACACATGTTTTCTGCAAATAAATATCTTTGAATCTTTGAATATCTTTGAATCTTTAGGTACCTGCTTTTGATTACATAGTAGAGCCGATGCATAAAGAAACAGAAGAAAATTTCCGAAAAATATGTGGTCTCTGGGACGTATTGGTTTAGGTTATGCGTTGATAGTCAGTTAGTGACGCAACGATTTTATTACATTGATAACCACTTAATATCCGACGCAGAACGTTATGCGTTCAAATCAGCAACGTAGAGAGCGCGGAGACCTAATAGTGGTATACAAGATCCTAAACAACCACTACAGTACACCAGATTTATCACAGACACTATATACCTTGAACAATAATATAGGACTCAGAGGACACTCGCTGAAGCTGCAACGCGGGCAAGTACCAGCAATCCGAGAAAGCCAAGGGATCCATCAGGAACTACTCGCACACTTGCCCAATCGCGTCGTGCGCACTTGGAACCGGTTACCAGACTCAGTGATCAGTGCCCCCTCAGTGAATTATTTTCAAAATAGACTTTACAAACATTTAAAGTGCACTGAAAAGGACTAAGATATACACGCATCAGCTCCGAGAGCTGCCTGTGTATTATAAATCAATAAATAATAAATAAATCCCAAAGTCAGTAAATACAAATACAAAAACAAAACGCTTATTAAATTAGGTCTTATAAAACATACTTAAAATAATTATAAAAGGTCCTTAAATCAGCAGAAAATACCCGGCTAGCTTATTACGTATCTTGCAATAGCAATGCGATAGCAAGAATTGCGCGATTATCGCATCCAAATCGCAAATTCGTATTACGTATCAGCGATTCCTAATACGAATGTGCGATTTGGATGCGATAATCGCGAAATTTTTGCAATCGCATTGCTATTGCAAGATACCGTAATAAGCTAGCGGATCTTTCGGTAGTTTCGGTTTCAAAAACTGCCGGGACCATACGCTATAGCCAAAGCAAATTACATGAAAGATGTCACAATTCTCTAAGAATTTTTAGATGTGAATAAAACAACATGATGCGAGACTAGGTGTCCTTGTGTTTTTGTTGATCAGTTGCGAATTACGTCATTTGGACTAATGCAACAGGAGAGATGACATGTGTGATGTCACCAATGACACAGAATAAATAATAGTAAAGTAACAATGATGTCACAGAATGCAATTCAACGTTTTTAATTGTGGCCACAGATAAAAGAATACTATTTGTGGCTAACAATTATAAAACATGCACGTTGATGGCGTACTAAGAGTACTTTGTACGATCTTTAGATAGCATTACTGGCATGAACTACTATATAAGTACAGCCGGACTACTGACAAGTTTACCTCAATTATTAATGTAATTAAAAATAAAATTGACATTTGCTATCCTTTAAAAAAAGTTTATAGAAATAAACCTAAATTATCATGGGTTACTCAGGATATAAAGGACTATAAGCTATTATTATTTGAGATTACTAACATTAGTAAATTAGAACCAAACAATGAGTTTTAGATATTATAATGCAATTTTCATGTGACAAGATTTGCCGTGGTGAGTCCGGCGTAAGAATAGACCTCTCCATCTCCTCCCGTGGATGTCGTATAAGCCGACTAAGGGATTACCCAGACTTGTTGATAAGATTCGTTGGTATAAGAGTTGTCCTGAGGGGCAAGTCCGAGTTTACACACACCATCGTAACGATGATCGTAACGGCGAGTGTACGTGTATTGCGTAGTAACTAGCCATTAATCTGTGACGTTTTTGGCACAGATTAATAGCTAGTTATTATGTTATACACGTACGATCGTGTTACGTTCACCGTTACGATGGTGTTTGCAAAACTCAGACTCACCCCTCTGGCTGCTAGCTTATTATGGAATGTATTATTACTTGAAGAAAGCGTTAGCCGAGTCAGTTGTGGGAAGCAATGGCGGCGATGAGCTCACCACTCGTCACGTCTATATTACACGATGGTGCAACCCACTGTGAAAAGAGGCCTATTGAGGCTCTGCCTGCCCCTTCGGGGAAAAAGGCGTGTGCCTATGTACGTATGTATGTAAGTAACTATAAGATTGAATAAGTTAACAAAACACAAACATTTCCAATAGTCACATAATTAGTCGACCCCATACATGGATTCCCCGTGTCGTGGGTATCAGGAACTACGAGTACCATGGTACCACAACACCCAGACCCGGAACAAATATTTGCAGCTCATACAAACATTTGTTCCGCAGTGGGAATCGAACCAGCAACCTCTCGCATTACAGCCGGCTACTCGGCTATTCCATAAGGATTCCATAGTAGAGACGAAAAGTCGAGATCGTCACAATGCTCAGAGGTGACTAACAAAGCAGACTTTGCTTTCGGCTTAGCAGTTTGATATCTACAAAAACTAAATATTTAAACAAAGAAAACAAACAAAGGAATTCTGAGTGCTGTAATTTCAGCAAACGAAAGGTAATATAACTTAATACCAAGTGCAATGACCTATAATGCAGGGGAACGAATGCCGTTTGCCAGGCCACCACCTAGACTAAGGCTGCGTCCCCAGTAGGCTAACTGTTCGCCGCCGACTGAGTTAGCGGCGTATCGACGAATTAAAACACTCATGAACTTAACACATGAAAATATGTATTTTCAATACGCCTTTCCATATTTGAAACTAGCGACTCGCCCCGGCTTCGCACGGGTAAAAACGAAACTTAACAACTTAACTTTACTTAACGGGGTAGCCCCCGGTGAAACCCCTCCCCCCTATGTCAATCTCCTGGTTCTAAGCTACCCCCCCCACCAATTTTCAGCTAAATCGGTTCACCCGTTCTTGAGTTATAAGTGGTGTAACTAACACGACTTTGTTTTATATATAGGTATAGATGGAGTGTTCACAGTTAGCTAGTTTTGCGCGTAACGCTACAAACTATGTAGGTTCATTCCGTTCATTCATTTGACGTGGACAACGGGAAAATAATAAAATAATTAAAGAACATTCCCGATGTCCACGTTGGCTTCGTCCACGCCAACGTGGACAACGGGAATGAATAAAATAATTAAAAAACCTTCTCGATGTCCACGTTATCATATTATGATAACATTGACAGACCGAATCATTTCTATACAAAATCGTAGTTTTTTTTTACTACTTGGAATGACGGGTCTAGTAGATGGCCCACCTGATGTTAAGTGGTACCCTCTGCCTATGAACAGTGCATTACCACATAGGTCACGTCCACCTAGGACGCATCCAATGTGGCATTGCACTGCGCCCTCTCGTCCAAAGTCTCGTGTGCCTGTAATTTCACACCGGGACCCTTACCCTTCAAACTGGAGCATAGTAATGCGAGCACTACTGCTTTGCGAAAGAAATAGGTATGGTGGTAGTACTTCCCCGGACGACCTCTTTCACAAAAACAACACAAAGCACAAGCTCTACTACCACTAAAAGAGTGAGCGCAAAACTAGCAAAGTGAACACTCCATTTCAAATATATGGAAAGGCGTACTAAACCGATACCTTGTACAGTTTTAAACTAGCACGGGAGGTAGGTTCCTAAACCTCATAGTGCCTACCCTAATTCTCAATAGTTGTTTTAACCTTAAGTAATGTATCCTTAAGTTATGAAATAAAAACTATTCTATTCTAAACTATTCTATTCTATTCTATTATATATTCTGTGAAGATACGCCGCGAACTCAGTCGGCGGCGAACTACCGGGGACGTAGCCTTAGAGTATTAGAACTACTCAATATTCAGGACTGAACAACCAATTAAAATTCTGCGCACGAGAGTAATTGGGAACCGCCGTTGATGCTATCAATCACGTTCTAAGGCACTATAGGATACGCGGTCTTGGAAGTTCGAAGTATTGTTATAGGATTTTTGGTGCAATTTCTGGTTGCAATTTTTTTGTAAAACTGCAAATCTATATAAAAAATGCCGTTTGTTGGTAAGCGCAGGGTGGCGGGCGCAATGCAATGCCACATAGGGCGCGTCCTAGGGGTTTTTTTTTTTTTTTTTTTTTATACTACTTGGATGACGGATCAAGCAAGAGGCCCACCTGATGTTAAGCGGTAACCTCTGCCTATGAACAGTGCATTACCTCATAGATCACGTCCACCTAGGACGCAACCTATGTGGCATTGCACTGCACCCGCCACCCTGAGACATAAAGGTGAGACATAGGTGGACGTGACCTATGAGGTAAAGTACTGTTCATAGACAGAGGTTACCGCTTAACATCAAGTGGGCCTCTTGCTTGTTCCGTCAACCAAGTAGTATAAAAAAAAAAGAAAAAAAAGAGCATTACTTGAGAACGACTGAATTAGATTTGCCAATTTTAAATTTTACATACATACACACACGCCTTTTGTCCCCGAAGGGGTAGGCATAGCCTCAAAGGGCAATTTTTCACAGTGGGTTACACCATCGTGGAATATAGTCGTGACAAGTGGTGAGCTCATCGCCGCCATTGCTTCCCACGACTGACTCAGCTAACGCTTTCTGCCCAGTAATAACACATTCCATTAAGCTAGCAGCCAGGACAAATCTTATACCAACGAATCTTATGAACAAGTCCGGGTAAAATCTTATACCAACGAATCTTATGAACAAGTGTCCGGGTAAAATCTTATACCAACGAATCTTATGAACAAGTCCGGGTAAAATCTTATACCAACGAATCTTATCAACAAGTCCGGGTAAAATCGTAATAGTCCTAATAATGTATTAAAGGAAAGAAAAATAGGAAAAGATGTCCGAAAAACTGGAAAAAGCAACAACTTCAGTTTTTTGACCTGTCAACGGATGAGCGGATTTTGATGATATTTGGTGTGGATAATTGCTGCGGGGGTGAGGGGGAGGGGGGTGGATCTGTTTTTTTTATCCCGAAATAAAACGTGCGATGCCGCGGGCAAAACGCTAGTTGGTAATAATATTGACGATCAACGGTTCACGTATTAGGAGTCAAGGTTTCCAAAAGGGTCTGATATATAGAGTTACCCAACATAAAAAGTAGAGCACATTGCGTTTTTAAGAAGCAAATAGATCACGGTCAATGTACTTGATGTTTAAGTAAGAACCACAGGCGTTTTTGATGTGTTACCATGAATTTGTCACGAATTCCTAAGGCCAAAGACTTGATAACATTTTAACAAGTACAAACACAGACGAGCTATTACAAATGCATTAGTTACAAAGGCGGGTGCAGATAAAAAATGTTGAGGTAAAACAAAAACTCAAGCCAAAATATACCTACTGTTGTGTTGATAAGAGTTCAACATCTTCATAATAGCAATTCTGTGTATACTTTAATTCATAATATTTAGTTTAATTTTTATGAAGAAACGCTAAAAGAATAGATGAAGGAACATCCTAAAAAATATTAGATCATTACAATATTATTAACATTACCTAGTTTTTTGTTAAAAAAGTGCTTAAAAGTGCTTAAAAAAATGACATAAAAATGACACTGTTGCAAAAATACAACAAAATAATATTTTAAGCCCTTGACGACTCCCATTATAAGTAACTAGTAGCGCCCCGCAGTGTTACCCGCATAGGTTTCGATCCCGTGGGAATATCGGGATAAAAATGTGCCTATGTGTTAATCCGGGAGTCAAGCTATCTCCATTCTAAATTTAATCCAAATCCGTCAAGCCGTTTTAGCGTAAAGAAGTAACAAAGACAGGCTCACCCTCACACACTCACAAACTTTCGCATTTATAATATTAGTAGGATTCTGTATGTTAAAAAGAAAACTAAAACTGTTACAATGATTATGTACTACAAAAACAATTTTAAACTGGTAATTTCGTAGAGCGAGCCCTGCTGGACCGAGGGTCAATAAACTCAGGTAAGGCCGATACGGGCTATTTCACGCCCTAGGACTCCACACATGCAGCGATAATGCGTCTCTCGCCTTTTACACACAGATGCGTTCAAAAAAACAACATAGGTATTCAAAATAAAGAAAAATTATACCGGGTAAACTTAAGCCAGATTTTTTCATTACCTGCTATAGTATAAGACGGTTTGGCTATAACCGTTTTTTTTTTGTTATATGTATCTCGTCAACATCAAATTGTATAAGTGAAAATTGTTTAATGATTGTAGGTACTCAAAACTAAGTCTAAAGTAAACTAGGTAAGTATAATATTTACTTACAGGAATTAAAGCATTATGTACAGCGTCAGTTAGAAACCTTGGTTCAAAAGTACGCCTACTTTGATCTCCATCTCATATTCAGTTATGCAGTAGCCTCTCAACAAACAGAATCCGGAACTATATATTCGTGGGATGAATTCATGGGATCAATACGGAGGCACCCAACATTTTGAATGAATTTAAGTTCATTGTTTAGTTACAAAGTTACGAGAACGAAACAGTATGAATGAAACAATCGGCTCTAGATACCGGAGTGGACTAATCAAAATGCGTGTCGTTAAGGCCGGATGTAACCAGCGATCCATAGTGGGAAGTCATGGGTCAGCCCACTATCGCGAGCACTGATTTAGTGAAGTACCAACGTTTTTATAGCTCTATGAGAAGTGTTGAATTTACCATAAATATAAGTAATACAAGTAATTAATTTTGTAAAAAATAAAAAACCGATTTTGATCAAACATAACTAAGAACACTCCCGACAATATCACCTTACAAACAAACAAAAAAACTAAATCGGTGTTTTCGTTCGGGAGCTACGATGCCACAGACAGACACACACACACAGACACGTCATACTTATAACACCCCGTAGTTTTTGCGTAGGGGGTTAAAAATGATGGGAGTAAGGATGAGGCTGGATCTGGCGTCAACAGTGTCATCAATATTATATAAAATCGTTGCGTGACTGACTGACTGACTGACTATCAACGCACAGCCTAAACCATAAGTCCTAGAGACCTGAAATTTTGAGAGTACGTTCCTTTTGTGGTACACTAAGAACGAAATTCCAGAAATTCAACCCCTAAATCTAAGGCCAAACCAAGGCGTTCAGCCCGCGTCCTCCCTCAGTGGCGTGCGCGGTGGCGACCAATGGTAAGACAATGGATCGCCACCACGGACGCGGGCTGAACGCGTTGGTTTGGCCTTAGCTTTGGAGGGTGTAGTTTGTATGGAAAAGTACGCGGATGAAGCCGCGGGCATTCCACTAGTTATCGATAAAACCACTGACGCAACCACACAACATCTTAGAAAAATAAATGGTAACTCCATAATTAGTGAGTTAATGTATTAACATACCGCTTCAATGATTTCGGAACCTTACATACCATCTAATTTGAAATCCAGGGTGACAAATTATGGGGCACTGTTAAACAAAGCACTGCCACTTCACTCGCGGGAAAGCTCAAAGTTTGTTGACAAGGTTAACTTTTAAAACTAAACGTGGTTTCTAGGCGTGAACGACGCGTCCGCTCTACCCAGAGCTCGAATAGCAACTGATGAATGATGAGCCAACTTGAAACAAGATGCAATACGTCAAACGCAACCTGGCTTCGAGCAAACTGAATCTTAAAATGTACAGGTTTAGATTTATTTTCGGTTTGGAAAATCGCAAGGCTTCGAGTTTGAGTAGGCTGTAGCGGATTGCAGTTTGACTTCGAGTTTTGCCCACACCTAGTTAAGGTTGCGCCAAACCAAGGCAGATATCTTCATTAAAAAAACGCCTCGCGCCGAAAAAGCAGTTTTTATTGAATATGCCGTCAAATATAGATAATTTTACATAACCCCTATGAACCCTCGGCTTTGTTGTGTTGATTTTATTTATCTAATTTTTTACCAAATAGTATGCTCCATTTCAAAAAACAATCGAATCTAGACAAAAGTCAGAGGTAACTTTGGGTTTTTTTATATCGAGAAAATATTGTCCTATAGTGTTTCTGGTACAGTGATCTCTCGGAAATATAATGTAGTATCCATTTATATTTATAATTTGATTATGGTACTTGATTAAGTCGGTTAAAAATCAAATCTGAGATTGGTAACTTTGCGTTAATACCCGACCGGAAGTGTACCGCTAGCCGCTCCATACTAAAACAGAGTTTGATCCTCATATGTTTATTAATTAATTCAAGTCAATTAAATTTAGTAGACACAATCTAGATACTAATAGGACTCTTCCCGCCATTTTCGAAAAGAGACGTTGTCTACTTTTATTTTATTTCTTTTCCTAGTGTTTTCTTGAGTTATTTTGTGGCATTTTAACTAATGTAGCTCGTTTAAAAAGCACAAGTGTAGTGAAATGAAATGGAAGTGAATTCCGTGACTTTTGAAATTGGTGAAAATAGTCTACCAAAGTTTTAGTAAAATTGGCCACCGTTTTACTAAAACATGACTTGACTGTGACTTTGACGACTTGGAAGGAGTGTAACGTTGCAAAATATATTGAAAATACAATATAGTGAAAATACCGAAAATACAGATACTTGAAAATGGCAAATGCACAAGCCGTGCGGCGCCAACTATAAAGAAAAAAAAAAAAAGATACTAATATCTAGACCTGCGTTTTGTCAGTTTCCTGACAATCTATCTATGCCTATATAAGAGCTTAACCTGACTGACTGATTCATCATCGCCGAGCCGAAACCGCTGAACCAAGAAAACTGAAAATTGGAGCGTAAGTTCCTTTTAAAGCAAAACCACCCACAAGCGAATTTTGTAAATTCAACCCTTAGTAAAAGGGGTAAAAACTATTGTATGAAAAATCGTATTTCTTGAACTTATAAACTTGAAACTTTGCACAAGTATGCTTTCACATCATGAAAGGGTAAAATATGCCCCCCCCCCCCCCCCCCCCCCAAACTACCCCCAAAAGCGGATGCAATGGGGTTTTAAAGTATGTATGGTACTTTTAATCGCGAGGTGCTAAAAGGTTAAAATATTTTTTCCCTAGCTAACCCCAAAAGCGGGTGCTGCAGTGAGGTGTTAAAATTTGTATGCGATCTTTTTATCGCGTGGTGCCTTTTGCTTGAAACTTGTTACTTAATAATTGAATACATATTTCAGGATTTTTCAAATAAACCTAAAAAGGGGTAAAGAAGGGGTGACAATGTTTTAGTTTTTTTGTGATGTGATGCGTAGCGAAGCACATGTATTCAGCTATTAGTTATATCTATGAGCGATGGTAGCCTAACGGTTCAATAGTGCAACTCAGAATCCAACGATACCGGGTTCGATCCTAGGCTCCGCACCAATTACTTTTCTAAGTTATGTGCGGATTTCCATCGCTCTGTGCTTCGGAGGGCACGTTAAGCTGTCGGTCCCGGCTGTTATTGATTAATAGCAGTCGATAAGCCATGTCAGAGGCCCTCGGGCGGCTTGACAAACTCTGACACCAGAGGCCAGCACTACCTGATACGAAACGACGAGTTATATCTATAAGTTAGATTGAAAGGGAATCAAGCCATAAGATTCCATACAAATCTTTAAGTTGGTGTGATTTGTAAGAATCATATAATTTTATAAGAAACCAACCACGAGTCTAGATCATGATTTGTTATTGATTGCATCATGATTGATCATTGATATATTATAATACTAGCTGACCCGCTCGCGACTTCGTCGACGCGTAAACTTTCATACAAACTTTAACACCCTTTTTCAACCCCTTAGGGTGCGAATTTTCAAAAATCGTTTCTTAGTGCGCGCCTACACCCCTTAATAAATGCTTGTGCCAAATTTCAGACCTCTCGGCCCAGTAGTTTCCGAGCTTTCGTGATGAGTGGTCAGTGAGTGAGTGGACTTGTCTTTTATATATATAGATTGATGATGCGTACAACATTTCATTGAGTTTATTGAGATATTCGATCTAGTTCATTTAGCTCAATACTCAATATAATTATAATCATATAATTATATATGATTATAATTGCAAGAAAATCAATGTAAATAATGGATTAGCAAAAGTCATTATTTACGCATATTATTACAGGTGTTACTTTACTTTAGCGTATTTCCAACTACCTATTTAGCTACTATACTGCGTATTTCAACTAGCTATTTAGCTACTTTACTGCGTATTTCAACTAGCTATTTAGCTACTTTAGCGTATTTCCAACTACCTATTTAGCTACTTTACTGCGTATTTCAACTAGCTATTTAGCTACTTTACTGCGTATTTCAACTAGCTATTTAGCTACTTTACTGCGTATTTCAACTAGCTATTTAGCTACTTTACTGCGTATTTCAACTAGCTATTTAGCTACTTTAGCGTATTTCCAACTACCTATTTAGCTACTTTACTGCGTATTTCAACTAGCTATTTAGCTACTTTACTGCGTATTTCAACTAGCTATTTAGCTACTTTAGCGTATATCCAACTACCTATTTAGCTACTTTACTGCGTATTTCAACTAGCTATTTAGCTACTTTACTGCGTATTTCAACAAGCTATTTAGCTACTTTACTGCGTATTTCAACTAGCTATTTAGCTACTTTAGCGTATTTCCAACTACCTATTTAGCTACTTTACTGCGTATTTCAACTAGCTATTTAGCTACTTTACTGCGTATTTCAACTAGCTATTTAGCTACTTTAGCGTATTTCCAACTACCTATTTAGCTACTTTACTGCGTATTTTAACTAGCTATTTAGCTACTTTAGCGTATTTCCAACTACCTATTTAGCTACTTTACTGCGTATTTCAACTACCTATTTAGCTACTTTACTGCGTATTTCCAACTACCTATTTAGCTACTTTACTGCGTATTTCCAACTACCTATTTAGCTACTTTACTGCGTATTTCAACTAGCTATTTAGCTACTTTACTGCGTATTTCCAACTACCTATTTAGCTACTTTACTGCGCATTTCAACTACCTATTTAGCTACTTTACTGCGTATTTCAACTAGCTATTTAGCTACTTTACTGCGTATTTCCAACTACCTATTTAGCTACTTTACTGCGTATTTCAACTAGCTATTTGTCGAAGTAAAAGGACTATAAATAAACAGCGTAGGTTGCAGAGGTTCACGTTAAACGTCGAGACAGGTTTGTTTGTAGTTTGTACTCGTTTAAATGGAAACTTTTGCATAACAAATGATTGAATTAAGATATTTGCAATGTCTGCGCCGCTCAAGGATTCCGGTTATCTTGTATCTTGTAACAATGCACTTATTTTTTAACTTTGCATGCTGTAAAGCTGATCATGGCCTGTACCTTTTTATATTTATTATCATTTGATATCATCATCATTTATCAGCATCTTTCCGTCCAATATTGGATATATGCCTCCCATAATTTCTTCCAGTCGGCTCTGTTCCCAGAATCACGACTCCACTGGCGATTATATCTTTATTTGATTTATTCAGAATGTTTTGAAACGGTAGGTAGGTCGCCGAAACGATCTTATGCACCCATGTTTCGCAAAATATATGATAGATTGTTTTTTTTTTTTTTTTTTTTTTTTTTTTTTATACTACTGAATGACGGAACAAGCAGATGGCCCACCTGATGTTAAGCGGTAACCTCTGCCTATGAACAGTGCATTACCTCATAGGTCACGTCCACCTAGGACGCGCCCTATGCGGCATTGCACTGCGCCCGCCAACCTGAGACATAAGGATGAAAAGTCTCATGTGCCTGTAATTTTACCGGCACCCTTACCCTTCAAACCGGAACACAGCAATGCGAGCACTACTGCTTTGCGGCAGAAATAGGTATGGTGGTAGTACTTCCCCGGACGAACTCTTCCACAAAAAAGCTCTACTACTACTTAATGATTAATGTAATGCATTCCAGTTTGTGTAGGTTTATTAGGTAATGTATGTTTCACTTGTTATATAGAAGTATTAAACGAGTTTTTTTAATAATCTACCACATAAGCAGTTCACAGATAATGCAAGTGATGTTACAAGTGAACACAAACAAAACGACTTTAAACCACTCATTTTTTTTAATTGACTATGGTACATTTTATGTCGCTTTATTAGTTATGAAAAAATACTTGTAAGTCGGCTTCTAGCCTGTGGCGTACGTAATGTTGACTAATTAATAAACAAAAACTGGACATATACCACTGGCTTTAGCAGTAGTAGAGCTTTCTTGTGAGAGTTCCTCCAGGGAAGTACTACCTCCATGCGTATTTCTGCCGCAAAGCAGTAGTGCTCGCATTGCTGTGTTCCGGTTTGAAGGGTAAGGGTGCCGATGAAATTACGGCCACATGGGACTTTTCATCTTTATATCTCAAGGTGACGGGCGCAGTGCATTGCCACATAGGGCGCGTCCTAGGTGGACGTGACCTATGAAGTAATGCGTTGCTAAAGGCAGCGGTTACCGCTTAACATCAGGTGGGCCAACAGCTTGTTCCGTCAACCAAGTAGCTAAAAAAAAACTCAATTGTTTCGGTTCAGCGCTCCAAAAGTTTCCGAACCAACAGAGAAAGAAAATACAGAAAAAAATCTGACATGTTTTATCCGTCCATAGCAGCTTGATTATTGAACACATTTAAAAGACTAGAGTGTGAACCGGCAGCGCGTCGAACTCATCTGTCATCGTTTGAATTTTCAAAGGTGCCATATTTTGGCGTAGATTGTGTATAATGCTAAGTCCATTGTAGAATTAATCGAAAGTTTGGCGTATTTTTGACTTGACAATGAAAAATAATAGTAAGATATCTTAATTTCCGTCTGTTTTGTAGCCGAGCCACCTTGATGTTTGTGTAATCTGGTAAAATGTCGCTATCTTCAAGGTCCAACACGAATAACTTCGCTTCCTTCATCTAACTTGCGCGTAAATAAATAATTGTGCGTGCTACAAACATTACAACATTACAACACGATCACTGCGGATTTAATTATTAATGTAAATTATTATGAAAACAATCCATTTAATATTTAAAAATAAAACACAAACTTATGTGTTTTTCAGCAGGTGAAACCATCCGCTTGTGGTTCTTAATTCAAATTTTATTGTGTTTTTTTGCTAATCACAGCTCATCAACACATATTGAGATAGCGAAACCTGATTTTGCGGAAATAAGGAGACCTAACACGCATGTTTTGGTTGATAGTGGTAGCGATTTAAGATTGTCTTCTCTAAAGTTAAACCTAAAAATATAAGCGCGGTCCTTTGCTTTTCATACATAAAAGAGAAGGATAGCGATATGTTTAGTATGTTTAGCTTTAATAAAAGCAACTTCAAATCGCACCAGTGTCTCGTAAATATCGTTACTTTAGCTACAAATGCCATTCAATAATTTTTGTAATTTTTTGTTTATTGACAGTCGTAGTACTATCAATCAAAACATTTCCAAAATCAGGTTTCGCTATCTCAAGATGTGTTGATGAGCTGCGATGAGCAAAAAACACAATAAAATTTGAATTTCGAACCACAAGCGAAATGTTCCACCTTAAAACAAAAGAGTAAATAAATTACCTTCGTGATTCTCAATACAAATAGGAGTCGCGTTATTGCCGAAACAAGGTGAAGGTTATATCAGATTTGAGCTGCTACACCGTCTATGGAATTTCATTATTATAATTTGATATAACCGTTTACATATTTTACTAAACGACCCATTTGTCTGACTGAATATCGTGTAATTTATAAAAGAACTGAGTAAACAAGTTATTTTTTTTTAAATACTAGCAACTCGCCCCGGCTTCGCACTGTTAGTGTCGGAATCCCCCCTCTTCCCAACCATACTCATACTCATTTATTCACCGTAGGAACTTTACGGAACACTTGGTTATGTAAAATTTAAAAACATTTAAGTATATTATGTATCCATCCATCTAGTACCATCAAAATCTGATAAAGCAGTTCCCCCTCAAACTTCCCCCCTCCCCCTAGTACTCGCTGATAGTTTAGCTTTATATAAGTGAAAAAAGATTTTTTAAATCGGTTCAGTAGTTTTTAAGTTTATACATTACATAATTTTTTTACACCTTGGGTTACATTATTGGAGATTTAGTAAAGAAAAAAAAAAAAAATTGGGCTATTTTCAGTAATTTTACCGAGTAGTCTTACCAATTGAACTACTGGTAATTTTCTTCCCAACAGACTTACTCATAGTGATAGACCCGGGGATAGTGTAGCTTCCTAACAGTGAAAGAATTTTTCAAATCTGTTCAGTAGTTTCGGAGCCTATTCAATGCAAACAAACAAACAATCAAATCTTTCCTCTTTATAATATTACAAGCAGCGCCCCGCGGTTTCACCCGCGTAAGTCGCGATCCCGTGGGAATAACGGGATAAAAATGTGCCTATGTGTTATTCCAGTTATCTCCATTCCAAATTTCATCCAAATCCATCAAGTAGTTTTTACGTGAAAGAGTATAACAAAGATACATCTATCCATCCTTACAAACTTTCGCGTTTATAATATTAATAGAATAGGATTATATAGTATAGAAAAACACCTTCTCAGTGTTCTAACATCAGTTTGCAAACCAATAAACCGTATTAAAATTGGACCACCCGTTGCACTCTAGATCTTCATCATGTGCTGGACATACTCAGACCCTGGAGTCAACCGGAGGATCAAGTGATTTCATCTTAATTTCCCTTGTTCCGTGAAATTTGATCTCAAACTTGAAGATTCAGATTCAATTCAATTTGTTTATTTCAGACAACAATACATTATAATCAAAATAAGTTAGTGTCCATATTTCGAGTAAAATCAGAATTAAAAACTACATTCAAAATCAAAAATTAAAATTAAAATTATCGAACACCGGTCAAGAGAGCACAATATACGCGCTGTGTTCCATAAATAGACAGTCAGTGTCCAGGCTCTGTGCGATCAGGTGTAGGTAGCTGTTGGAGCTGTCGCGCACCCGGCGCATCAGGGACGCAGATCTTTTGCGCATTATCGCCGCGAATCCGTCTACTCGAGCGTCAGCAAACATTCCCGATGCGCTGCAGAAGCGCGGCAGCCCCATCAGCGATTACATTTTTTGCCCTGGATTACAGTACGTACAAGTCATCATCATCAACCCACCGCAGTCCACTGCTGGACATAGGTCTCTCCCATGGCATGCCACTGAGCCCGGTTGTCTCCTCATCCAGTTTCTGCCAGCCACCCCGCGCAAGTCGTCGCTCCACCTAGCCAGAGGGTGTCCTACACTACGTTTGCCCAGACGCGGTCTCCACGTACGTACGTACAAGTGCGTACAAGTGCGGTGATGTTATCGCAATGAAGTTATCCGACAGAGAACTAAGGTCATCGACATAGCTCAGAGAATTAGCAAGCTGAAATGGCAACGGGCTGGGCATATATGCCGAAGAACCGACAACCGCTGGGGTAAACGTGTTCAAAAGTGGAGAACACATCTTGGTAAACGTAGTATGGGGCGCCCCTTGGCTAGGTGGAGCGACGATCTGAGGCGGCTGGTAGAAAGTGGATGGGAAGAGCTGGAAATCGGTCTAAATGGCGCGCATTGTCCACCTTTGTCCATTAGTGGACTGATACAGGCTGATGATGATGACCGTGGTGATGTAATGCAGAGGTAGTCCAAAGACGTACTTTCTTTATACATGCATTTCCATGAAGATAAGAGCACAAGTTATTTATGTATGAAGCAACACAAAGATATGATTTTTTTGTATTTACGTTCACGGTAGTATTTACATATTTTGCAATAAAATTGTTTACACGACAAACAAAGGACAAAGTGTGTGAAGAAATCAAGAGTATGAGCTCGCTGGTTCTTTAGAAGACCAAAGGTATACTTTGACGGCTTCAGAGAAGCGGCGGGCGAGTATAGCGAGAGACAAAAGAGGTTGCGGGTTCGATTCCCGCTGCTAGATTATCATGTATTCATGATGTTCTGATTAAAAGTATTTGTTTTCTTAATAAGTTTTAGTGAAAAATATTTTTTTCAATACATCTTTTTTTTTAATTAGTGTTTGTAACCGTGTGCTGATCAAAATGAGGCTAAACACGGCCAGTCTACTATTATCCATCGAGGAATTCCGTTGTCCACCTTCCGTCACCATCATCAGATCAGCTCGCTGTCACCGTCATATTGTATTGTCATCGGAACTTGACAGGTATGCCAAATTTCAGCTCAATCAGTTGAGGATAACTTCTATAAAATTCAGTTGCAATATTCCACCCGGACAAACACGCATTGCAGTTAAATAAAAGCTCGTAAAAACATCAAACTGTTTGAGGCGTAGGTACGTAACTTTCTACGAACAGAAATAGAGAAATCGTAACCAGCCTCAGGCTTCGCTCACCCGTAATAAACATCCAGGGGGGCTACTATGAGCTCTTATATCCATTCAGTTCAAAAACTATTCAGTGCAAAATATCGGTTCATCGTTGACATTTTTCATCGTTGAATAACTTTAATCGCAGAAGTCTGTAGACCCTCTGCGATTGTGCCTTTAAATATAGTTGCGGACATCACGGAACCAATATTTTGTACTGAATAGTTTATCAACTGCATGGCAATAAGAGCTCATAGTAGCCCACCCAGGAAGCCCTTAGCACGTTGCTATTTCATGTCAACGCTCCGCGCATGCAAATAGCACTCGCAAATACACAACAATTGAATAACTCCACATACATATTCATAAACTAGCACATTTTGCACATTTTGCAGTAGTAGTAGAGCTTTTTTGTGAAAGAGTTCGTCCGGGGAAGTACTACCACCATACCTATTTCTGCCGCAAAGCAGTAGTGCTCGCATTGCTGTGTTCCGGTTTGAAGGGTAAGGGTGCCGGTGAAATTACAGGCACATGAGACTTTTCATCTTTATGTCTCAGGGTGGCGGGCGCAGTGCAATGCCACATAGATTGCGTCGTAGGTGGATGTGATCTATGAGGTAATGCACTGTTCATAGGCAGAGGTTACCGCTTAACATCAGGTGGGCCTCTTGCTTGATCCGTCATCCAAGTAGTATAAAAAAAAAATTGCCAGCACTTATGAACATGTAAAAAAGAGTCAAGCATTAAGCGGTCACCCATCCAAGTCACGACACCACGGAACGCCAACACTTTTTAATCAGACTACCTTCACATAAAAAAAGCGGCCAGTTGCGAGTCGGACTCGGCCATGAAGGGTTCCGTAGCAGCAAGTAACATAATATAAAAGTTCTTGGATGGTTTACGATTTATGACGTATTAAAAAAAGCTAAACAGTTCTAACTATCGGGAACCCAAAAATTTCTTGTTTTTTTCTATTTTGTGTGAAAATCTCAACGCGGTTCACAGAATACATCTACTTACCAAGTTTTAACAGCATAGCTCTGCTCTTATAGTTTCGGAAAAAAGTGGCTATGCCATACGGACGGACAGACAGACATGACGAATCCATAAGGGTTCCGTTTTTTGCCATTTGGCTACGGAACCCTAGGATTCCTTTAGACTACGCCAGCCAAAGGCCGAAATTTTCATACAAAAAAAACGCCTCGCGCCGCTCAAAAACGCTGTTTTTATTGAAAATCATAAAATATAGATAATTTTACAAAACCCCTACAGTAAACCCCTCGGTTTTGTTGTACTGATTTTATTTATCTAATTTGTTACCCAATAAAATGCACCAATAGAATAAACAATCGAATCTAGCTAAAAGTTAGAGGTAACTTTGGGCTTTTTTTCTAATGACCTAGGTATCGTGACCTGGTACAGTGATCCCTTGGAATTGTAATGTAGTTACATGCATATTCATTCAAATATTGTACTTCTTGGTTGACGGAACAAGCAAGAGGCCCACCTGATGTTAAGCGGTAACCTCTGCCTATGAACAGTGCATTACCTCATAGGGCACGTCCACCTAGGACGCACCCTATGTGGCATTGCACGCGCCCGTCACCCTGAGACATAGATGAAAAGTCTCATGTGCCTGTAATTTCACCGGCACCCTTACCCTTCAAACCGGAACACAGCAATGCGAGCACTACTGCTTTGCGGCAGAAATAGGTATGGTGGTAGTACTTGATTTAGTCAGTTAAATATCAAATCTACGATTAGGGGTTATGCCCCCCCCCCCCCCCCCCTCCCCTCGTAATGCAGGCACTACATACGTACAGATAGACATACGTTGCCTTTCATTCGTAAATATAAATGTACCTAGTATGCACAAAGGTTCACCTTATCTGTTTTCTAGTACAACATGTCTTTTCCGGTTTTCTAATAGGTAATTGAGTGCTACTCATGCATACAAGTACAAGTAAATGAAGATAGAGTAAGGTCACATACACCGAACGCATTCTTTAAATGTTTTCATGATTACTTGAGCCATTATTGTGTTTAAAGAAAAAACATTCATTTGTGCCAACAAAGAAAATTCCACACAAAATGACACACACACACACACACAGAAACAAAGAAAAATAAAACTAATGTGTAGTACTACTAAACTCTTAGTACCGGCCACGCATCACTGACACAAATTGGCGTCCAGCTCAGCATTTGTTGTGTTGTAGCACAACGCTGATCTTCCGCTGGAACCATATAGAGTAGAGAGTAGTAGTAGTAGTAGAGCTTTTTTGTGAAAGAGTTCGTCCGGGGAAGTACTACCACCATACCTATTTCTGCCGCAAAGCAGTAGTGCTCGCATTGCCGTGTTCCGGTTTGAAGGGTAAGGGTGCCGGTGAAATTACAGGCACATGAGACTTTTCATCTTTATGTCTCCGGGTGGCGGGCGCAGTGCAATGCCACATAGGGTGCGTCCTAGGTGGACGTGACCTATGAGGTAATGCACTGTTCATAGGCAGAGGTTACCGCTTAACATCAGGTGGGCCTCTTGCTTGTTCCGTCATCCAAGTAGTATAAAAAAAAAAAAAAACTATGTGAAAAACACGGATGTCTGCTTCACAAAAAAAAGTTCTTTGTTTCATTATTATTTATATCCTGCGCTTGTCTAACACACACAGAACACAACTGCTTTTCCAGCTGTTACTGGAAAAGCAATAGCAATCCTTATTGCTATTGTCGCAATAAATATTATGAATTATGAATGAATTATGAAAAAAGCCAACGAAGGTACAAAAGTAAAACCTAAGGTAATAAATATATCCGATTTCTTTTGCGAATAAACTCTGACTTCAAATTGTGACGACCTCTGTGGCGCGGCGGGCGAAGGTTGGCCTGCGACGCAGGAGGTTGCGGGTTCGATTCCCGCCTCGGAACAAATATTTGTGCGATCGCAGATATTTGTTCAGGGTGTTCTGGGTATTTTCTATGCATAATAAAAAATATCTATCTATGTTATATATTGTATTAAGTATATCAGTTATCTAGTACCCATAACACAAACTCTGCTTAGCTTGGGGCTAGATAATGTTGTGTGAACTGTCCAGCATTATTTATTTATTTATTATTGTTACAAGAGACGGCAAGCATGAAGATGATATTGAAAGGAGAGTGAATGCTGGAAACCAAGTGAATGGGGCACTTCACGCCTTTATGAGCAGTCGGAATGTGTCCAAAAAGCCACGACTGGCCGTGCATAGAGGGGTGTTAGTACCTACACCAATGTATGGTAGCGAAAGTTGGGTATGGCAGAAGAAACATGAAAGTAGAATAAATGCAGTGGAGACGAGAGCTTTGAGAAGTATGTGTGGTGTGACTTTGAGAGATAGAATAAGGAATAGTGTGATAAGAGAGTGTTGTGAAATTAAAGAAGACGTAGTGACTAGGATTGAGAAAGGTATGCTTAGATGATTTGGGCATTTAGAAAGGATGGACGATAGTAGATTGACGAAACGGTAGTGACTACGGTTGTGGTAGTGTGGTACATAAGACGAGCGTGAATGGGACAGTGGTAAGGGGAAGACCTCGGCGAACGTATTCAGACCAGATCGGAGACGTTCTGGAAAAAGGCCAGGTCAAGAGTACCCTTAACCGACGAGCATGCATGAAGAATGTGATGAGAGTGAATGAAGCAAAAGAGGTGTGTCAGGATCGTAGCAAGTGGAAATCCGTGTTCTCTGCTTACCCCTCCGGGAAACAGGCGTGAGTTTATGTATGTATGTTAAAATTGTTACTTTAGGTAAAACTACATAGTAGGAGCAGAGATCTGATAACTGAATTCTCCTCTAGTGTGGCTGGTTCTTCTTTGTCACCTGCTTTACATAATTCTGTGTTTAATTAGGATTCATGTTCATTTGTCCTGTCTTCTGGTTCGTATTATAAAATCCTAAGTTACACGTGAATTGCATATAATTTGCAATACTTCATGGCCCTAAAACATTGATTTTATTGTGATTAGGTAGGTAGTACAAGAAGTCTTGTGGTAATGAGTTATGCTGTGGTTATGACATCTCTGTATACAGCCCTTGAAACATCTTAAGACTGCGCCAAAGCCAGGCAGAAATCTTCATACAAAAAAAAAACACCTCGCGCCGCTTGAAAAAGCGGTTTTTATTGAATATTTCGTAATATATAGATAATTTTACAAAACCCCTAGAGTTAACTAACCCTCGGCTTTGTTGTATTGACTTTATTTCTCTAATTTTTTACCTAATAATATGGACCTTTTTAATAAACAATCAAATAAAGGCAAAAAATAGACGTAATTTTGTTTTTTTTTTCTATAGAGAAAATATTGTCCTGTCGTGTTTCTGACTGGGTGATCCCTCGGTATTATAATGTAGTATCTGTGCAGTTACGTCTAGCTTTTATAGGAGCTCAAGAAATAACCATAAGCATAGACTTCATTCGTTATTTTTTGTCTGTTTTCGTTGCTTGCTTTACGATACTTATCCGACTTATTTTTAACCCCCGACGCAAAAACGACGGGGTGTTATTAAGTTTGACGTGTCTGTGGGTGTGTCTGTCTGTGGCATCGTAGCTCCCGAACGGATGAACCGATGTGTGTGTGTTTGATCAAAATCCGTTCAGCCGTTTCATTGCGTTGAGGGTTTTTTTAATTTTTACAAAATTAATTACTTGTGAGTATCAGAAACCACCATAAGGATAATCACATAATCACAAAGATATAAGGACAAAAGGTGGACCATAGAGGTGACTCGATGGAAAGGGCCAAACGGCAAAAGAAGATCGGGTCGACCAAGAAAGAGATGGACAGACGGGATCATAAAAACCGCTGGGAAACAGTGGATCGCCATAGCGAAAGATAGAGAAGCATGGAGTAAATTGGAGGAGGCCTATACCCAAAGAGGGGTTCCTAACCAGGAATAAGTGAAAAAGAAAAGGTAATTTTTTTTTTTTTTACACATTAGTTTTTTTTAAGAATAAGATCATAACCTGTGTAAACTAGTTGGTAAGGAAAATAAAAAGTTTTTATTATTATTATCACAAACCACCACTACCAGCTAACCAGTTAAGGTGGATGCGCACGATTGCAGCGCGAAATTCAAATTTTTTGGTGTTTTTTGCCCATTACAGCTCATCAACACTTCTTCAGATAGCGAAAGTTGATTTCGCGACAACTAGGAGACTTAAAACACATGTTTTTATTGATAGTATCTCATAAATATCATCAGTTTAGCTATGATACCCCTAAACACATTTTTACAGTGTTTTTGTTTGTTTAGGGGTATCGTAGCTAAACTGATGATATTTATGAGATACAATCAATTAAAACATGTGTGTTAGGTCTCCTAGCTGTCGCGAACTCAACTTTCGTCATCTGAAGAAGTGTTGATGACCTGTAAAGGGCAAAAAACACCAAAAAATTTGAATCTCGCGCCGCAAACGTGAGCATTCACCTTAAGGTGGATGCTCACCAGGCGCGAAATTCAATTATTTGGTGTTTTTTTCTCATCACAGCTCATGAACACTTCTTCAGATAGCGAAAGTTGATTTCGCGAGAACTAGGAGACTTAACACACATGTTTACAAGTGTGAAAGTATAGTCTCCAGCATAGTATGATTATGTCATAAATATCATCAGTTTAGCTACGATCCCCCTTAACACATTTTTATTGGGTTTTTTTTGTTTAGGGGATCGTAGCTAAACTGGTGCTATTTGACGACCTCTGTAGCGCGGCGGGCGAAGCTCGGCCTGTGACGCAGGAGGTTGCGGGTTCGATTCCCGCACTCGGAACAAATATTTGTGCGATCGCAGATATTTGTTCTGGGTGTTCTGGGTATTTTCTGTGTATAATAAAGAATATCTATTTATGTAATATATTGAATTAAGTATATCAGTTATCTAGTACCCAAAACACAAGCTCTACTTAGCTTGGGGCTAGATAATGTTGTTTGAACTGTCCAGCATTATTTATTATTTATTTATTTATGAGATACTATCATAAATACCCTGCCTGGCTGGAGCCTGATGTCGTCGAAAATGAAAATTTTGAGAACAAACTGAAGGTTCTACTTGCAAAAATTTCTCAGTTCCCTTCAGCCAAATTGTTGCGGGCTGATGATCGTCGTCGTCGTTTCATGATGGAAACGGCAAAACCAATTTCCAATTTTTATATTGTCAAGAACACTGTAACATACGTGTAACTTTTCTGTACTTCTCAAACTTCCTCAATGCAAATAATTTATAAAACCCATAGATATGCACCCTCTCATACAACAACCTTCAATGAACGAACCCGTCTAAAAATAGTCTGTGCAGGGATTAAACCTGAATGGGGCGCCCTCTCCCCATGGTAAACAGGTCAGTGTGTCATTCCATGACGTAGAATGACGTCACGAACGCATCTCTGGTAAAGTGGGTCAGCGGTACGGAAGGAATTTCTCATCTTGGGATGGGGAGGCAGGGGTCAAAGGGATACTGTACGTGGATCAGATCACGTATATTTATTCAGGGGAAATAGGTTTATTGGGAGATTGACTTTTGATGTATATGAAGCTTGTGCTTTGCAAAGAACTTGCCCTGGCTGGCGTGGATATTACAGAATTAAGACGATTATGTATAAAAAATGGAGTCGTTGCGTTACAGGCTCGTTGCTCGCTCACTAACAGTAAAGGTAAACTGATGTTAATACAGTAATTACTTGTGAATGTAAATGTAGAAAATAAATGTAGAATCACGATTGGTGAAACTTTTATCGACAGCTTTATTTTTTGAAGTTGGCCCTCCTAAAATCCGTTTTACGTCTCTCCTTCGATTAGAGAAAATATTAAGCGTAAATTTTTATACTATTCAGTAGGTAATTACTTAGATTAATTAGAGATAATTTATTTTTATATTTGCTACTTTAATATAATAATATAATATAATTTCATTTATTTCAATCAACAATTGGATCATAATTGTGTTACTTGGTTTCTTATCCTGAGTTAGTCACTCTAAACATTCTGATAACAAAGAATAAATAATCAAGAAATAATATGCCAATCTTACAAAATTAAATATAAATTGAATTGAATAAAGTATGCGTAAGTAGTATGTTGTATAAGTAGTAAGTACTTTAGAAGAAAAACGAAGTTTTATCATTTGTCGCTTATGTCAGTTACTTCCGAGCGGCAGAAATCTATACCTCATCTCTTCCCGGGTTCAAGTGGGTAATAACGCTGTCACTGTCTTGCAGCTATTGTTTTATTGATAGACTCAGCTCTTTCTCATCCTCACTCCAGAGATTCTACTGTTGTTAAAGAAAAACCATTATTATACTATTAAATTAAAATTCACTTACAATTGATATTAAAAATGGTAGTCTGCTAAATTTATGATTTTACGAATTTTTACAAAGAAAGATTGTTCCTAAATTGTCACAATTATTATGCAATTTCAAAACCATTGAAGTTTGTAGAATACCAAAAATGGAGTGAGGCCACCAGGATCCCCTAACCTGATCCCCCAGGGGACCCTAGTGAACTCATCGGTTCACCAGAATCCCCTTGAAATAAAATTAAGTTTAAAGATGTAATCACAATGTTTAAAAAAAAAAAAAAAAAAATTCTGAGTAATGACCTACGCTTATGTCATTGTTTAATAATTCCAATTGCGTTTCTTGTATAATCTTATCAATTGCTATTTGATCCGACTTACGTATTTTTTTCGGTTGTTTTCACTTTTGTTGGCGTTTTCGACCAATCATCAAGTTCCAACTTTAGCAACAGTTATTGGTGCGACGTCTTTCGCTGAAAACCAACCACATTTTTCTAGTATCGTCATTTTTGAGCCAGTATTTCATATAGTTAACTAACTTCAGCAAATTTGGATAATATTCACTCATATTTAATACCTATTTTTTTTTAATGTAGTTCCACCCTTCAGTAATGGAATCCGTAGGTAATAATGGCAGTGCACCACACAACATAACCACTCTCCTATTATATTTATTTCTAGGTTTTTTTTTTTTTTCCTTTTTACGAATATTCCGCTTGACATGGAAATAGCATATTTTTATGGCAGCATCAGGGATTTTTTTCTTGAAAGCATTAACAGGCGCTTTTTCCATATCCATTGTTATTTCTTTCGGATAAAAGTTATCTATTTCAGATGCAATTAATTTTAAAAATAAGTCATACGTTTCCGTTTTCTAGTGTGAACATCTTGTGTGATAACATCTTTATAAATTTTATTTCGAGGGGATTCTGGTGAACCGATGAGTTCACTAGGATCCCCTGGGGGATCAGGTTAGGGGATCCTGGTGGCCTCACTCCAAAAATGTCTAAAGTGACAAGTATGAGACAATTCATTAACAATTTAAATACAATTGGTTTAGTAGAATTGGGACCCAGGAAATTTGGTATTCCATTTCAATGGAGTTTTTCAAAATGGAATACAACATTTCTTCAAGTGAGGCTGAGTCGAGGAAAGTTGTAGGAACGACTTAGAATACCGCTGTTAATAGTATCTTTTATTTCGAAGCTATTAAAAGTAGGCCACACAAGATGGTTTTTCTAAGCTCGGTTTTTCCTACAGATGCAAAGAAAGGCCGCATTAAGCAGAGGCTGCTTAATGTTTGCCTCTTGATGAGCCCGACCGAAATGAGGTCTCTACACAAAGACAATGTGAATGCGACGGGTTGCAGGTGAAATGTAAGGCATTGTATACGTGTTTTCAATTTGGACGGTGACCTGACCTATCTTGGAGAGTACAATTAGCAAGAAATTCTTGTAATTTGTTTTCTTAACGGCTTAAGGCGCGATAGGTTCTCAAATGTCTCTAGAATTTTAAAGTTTTTGATAAGAATTTTCATAGTTTTCTACGAAGAAAAAAATATATGATATTCTTGAGCTTTTTATCTAGTGAAATCAATAATTCAATACAATATTTGAATTAATTCACTCGATAAAAAAAAATAACAAAGATACCTCCTTTTTATGCTATTTTTCACTCACTTCTCTCACGTTTTAATTTTAGAAACATTTGGTTACATATTAGTTATTATTTGAGTTAGTGAATTCATCAACAAAATTAAACAAAACTTTGAACGACATTTTTATATAATTTTTTTATACATAAAAACACGGTATCAGAGCGTGCGCTCGCCTTCTTCGCCTCATACAAAAATTATCGTTGAACCTATAGCGCCTTAAGATTCCGGGAGCAGAGGTCCTGACTTGTTGGTAAGATTCGTTGGTATAAGACTGTACGGGCTGCTAGCTTATTAAGGAATGTTTTATTACTGGAATAAGTTTTTTGTGAAAATAATATTTTTCAATACAAGCTTTTATAAAATTAGTGATTGTAACCGTGTGATTTACCGTTGTAAATCAATATGAGCCTAAACACGGCCAGTCTACTATTATCCATCGAGGAGTTCCGTTCCGTCCGGTAGGTGTCCACCTTCCGTCTCCATCATCAGTTCAGCTCGCTGTCACCATCATATTGTATTGTCATCGGAACTTGACAGGTACCTATGCCAAATTTCAGCTCAATCGGTTGAGGATAACTGCTTTAAAATTTAGTTGCAAGATTCCACCCTGATTCCACCCAGACAAACATACATACATTGCAAGTTAAATAAAATCTTGTAAAAAGCGTTAGCCAAGTCAGTCGTAGGAAGCAAATGCAGTGGTGAGCTCACCACTTGTCACGTCTATATTCCCACGATGGTGCAAACCACAGTGAAAAAAGGCCCATTGAGGCTCAGCCTACCCTTTCCCTTTTTACCTTTGTATCTATGTATGTATGTAAATCGACATAGCAAAACCTTCAGGAAGTCTCTTCTTACGTCAGGAAAGGACTGAGACGCTCAGTCGCCCAGGTAGGTACCAAATAAGGAACTAGAAAACCAAGGTTGCTTCTTTGAAAATAATTAGTTACTCCTCACTCGTACCGGCCGTGACGTGAATCGACCCATATGGCATCGATCGGCGGATGCAGGTTCAAAACCCCGTCAAGTACCTAATACCAAGTAAGTACCTTATTGGCTATTTTTTCAATAAACAAAAAATTTTCTGCCCATGATCGTGTTTTATTTTTGAATTTTAACTAAGTAGGCACGCATCAACCCTCTGTGGATTAATCCGTAGAATGCAATGGGGGGGATTCACCATAATATAATCACCACACTTGCCAGGCAGTTTAGTGATCGCTCGCAATGGTGTTGAGTACTCAGATGGATGCCCATGAGACTATGTATGTATGTATTTTAACTAAGTAGGCACACATCAACTCTCTGGGGATTACTCCATAGAATGCAATGGGGGGGATTAGCCATATTTTAATCACCATGCTTGCCAGGCAGTTTGGTGATCACTCACAATGGTGTTGAGTACTCAGGTGGATGCCCATGAGACTATGTATGTATTTTAACTAAGTAGGCACACATCAACTCTCTGAGAATTACTCCATAGAATGCAATGGGGGGGATTAGCCATATTTTAATCACCATGCTTGCCAGGCAGTTTGGTGATCACTCACAATGGTGTTGAGTACTCAGGTGGATGCCCATGAGACTATGTATGTATTTTAACTAAGTAGGCACACATCAACTCTCTGAGAATTACTCCATAGAATGCAATGGAGGTCACTAGCCATATTTTAATGACTATGCTTGCCAGGCAGTTTGGTGATCACTCACAATGGTGTTGAGTACTCAGGTGGATGCCCATGAGACTATGTATGTATGTATTTTAACTAAGTAGGCACACATCAACTCTCTGTGGATTACTCCATAGAATGCAATGGGGGATCACCAATTCGCCAAATTTTAATCACCACGCTTGCCAGGCAGTTTGGTTATCGCTCGCAATGGTGTTGAGTACTCAGGTGGATACTCATGAGACTATATGTATGGCTTACTCATCTGATGGTAAACAAGCCTATTTTTAAACACTTTATTTTTTTTAATTAGTTATTTCAATAAAACGGCCGGAAACACCTGTCTGTACTGTACCTACTTGTATTAATTATTTTTAAGCAACGTCCGGCGTCTGCCCGCGGATTCGCTCGCGTTTTACCAGGATAAAAAGTAGCCTATAGCTCAATACAGGTCACCACATATATATGTCAATCTAAATCTAACCTAAAGATAGTCAATCTATATGTGTACAAATTTCATCTAAATCGGTTCAGTCGTGGTTGAGTAACAAACATCTAAACAACCAAACATCTAAACTTTGACATTTGTGATATTAAGGTGCTTCAATGGTTTTTATAGTGTTTTTTTGTTTCAAACACATTCATAAAACTAATGATATTTATGTGTATAAAACTATATTCATCGAAATACAAATAACGTCTGAATGTACATCCGAACCACTTGGCCTCACAGCTAACTACCATCAACTACCCGAAGAGGCTTAAAAGACAACATATGGAACTCAGTGGAACATGACACATAAGAAAAGGAGAGGTGGTCGCTGGACCACTTCTGCTACAAGCATGACTACCCGCACTAAATCTGGTCATAGTCTGAAGACTGATCGCAGATGAAAAAAGAACAAAAAAAAAAAAACCATTATGAACAATAATATAGGGCTCAGAGGACACTCGCTGAAGGTGCAACACGGGCTAAGTACCAGCCCTCTTAGTGAATTCTTTCAAAAATAGACTTGACAAACATTTAAAGTGCACTGTTAAGGACTAAGATACACACGCATCAGCTCCGAGATCTGCCTGTGTATTATAAATAAATACATAAATCAATTATTCTTGATACTTCGTCCGCATGTACTTTTCCATACTAACTTAAAACACCCTGCTGCACCCCCTTAGTGGTTAAATTTCTGGAATTCCTTTCATAGTGCACCCCTAGACCACAAAGGGAACGTACCCACCAAATTTCAGGTCTCTAGGACTTACAGTATAGGCTGTGCGTTAATAGTCAGTCAGTCAGTCACAAAACGATTTTATGTATATTGATGATATTTATTTATTTATTTTTAATACACAGGCAGCTCTCGGAGCTGATTCGTGTACATCTTAGTCCTTATCAGTGCACTTTAAATGTTTGTCAAGTTTATTTTTGAAAGAATTCACTGAGGGGGCTCTTATCACTGAGTCTGGTAACTGGTACCAAGTGTGCACAATGTGATTGGGTAATATGTGCATCCTAGGATTGCTGGTACTTGGCCCGCATTGCAGCTTCAGCGAGTGTCCTCTGAGCCCTATGTTATTGTTCATGGTATAAAGTGTTTGTGATAAATCTGGTATACTGTAGTGGTTGTTCAAGATCTTGTAGGTCTCTATTAGGTCTCCACACTCTTTATGTTGCTCAAGGGTAGTTCATTTAAGTTTGTGAAGTCGTTCCTGATATGAAAGTGTTATGGATTTATTTTTCAGCTATTATTATCCCAAATTTATTATTAACATCAGATGATAATTTAATAACATTTATTATTAAATTATCATCTGATGGCACATCTGCTTTTTCCGTCATTCTTCTGTGATCGAAGTTCTAAGTATAAAAACACTTTAAGTCCTCAAATCAAACAAAAGGCATTGCCCATTACAAAACAATTTATCAAGATCATACAAATTGATAATCAACAAAGGCTGGGTTAGTTCCAGAGCTAATGGTGAATGCTAAAAATAGGTACATTGTTAATTAATTTAAATATCTCAATCTTAAACTTTACTCACACAGTGCAGCTGTAAAATGGTAGAGCATCTGTTGTTTATTGAAAGATAAGCATTTTACCAATGTAGAGCCCTGAATTAAAATAAAAATACTAATCACAGTGCCATTAACATACGTGATACAACTTCTAGATTCTTTGTCTCTTGAGTAAAACAAGGCGAGACGGAAAAATGTTTCCAAGTAGTACAATTTCTTACGTTTCCCATTTCGCCCCTGATTATTGTACGAGCGCTGACATTGGCCTTTCTTTCAGCCACTTACGAACCTTACCTACCTACCCTAGAGAATCAATACAACATGTAAAATGTAATAGTACGGAATATCTAAGAACTACTCACATGATTATATCAGGAAAGACGAAGGAAATAACAACACCACTAGTTTTTAACGTGGAAATTAAGGAAATGGAAGCTATATACAAAAACAGTTACTGAAACAAACTAGCTAAGAAAATCGGCCGCCCAATTTTTTTGTAAATTTAATTTTGTATCTTCGTCTTCTTCTTTTAGTTGTGGCTACTGTGGTTTTAGTTTCCACAATTTTGCCAATGTCAATGTCGACAAGATATAAGATATGGTAAGACCATGGAGGAGGAAATAGGTATAGCTATTCTGTGAGGAGGACCCACTCCGCCATTTTTGAAAGAAACGTCTTTATTTTTAGGGTTCCGTACCCAACGGGTAAAACGGGACCCTATTCCTAAGCCTCAGCTGTCCGTCTGTCCGTCTGTCACCCACCATGAACCCTGTATCTCATGAACCGTCATAGTTAGACAGTTGAAATTTTCACAGATGATGTATTTCTGTTGCCGCTATAACGAACAAATACTAAAAACAGAATAAAATAAATACTTAAGGGGGCTCCCATACAATAAACCTGTTTTTTTTAGCCGTTTTTCTAAATAATGGTACGGACCCCTTCGTGTGCGAGTCCGACTCGCACTTGGCTGTTTTTTTATATAATAATATATACACTTATAATGTGTTTTAACGAGATATATCATGTTATGTTGATGACATTTTAACTGGTGTAACTCAGGCAAAGAGGCATAGAGCACATGTGTGGTGTACTTAAATATCTGAGTGTATTGCATGTCTTTTCAGATTGATGAATTTTGACCTCCAACACCTTGTTTTTCTGCCACCACTGTAAACTAATGGGCACCACTTTAATATGGGACCAAGCTTGCTGCCTCTTTACCGTGGCCAAGTTACGGTTGACAGGGGTATTCTTCAGAAGCCAGAAGAAAAGAAGAAGAAGAATGTTAGTAAACGTGAAGGATATTATTTAAAAAAAATGCACAATGAGATAAAATAAATAATTATAGACCAATTAAATAATTTTTAGTTTGTGACTGATTGCTTATTATTTCCTTCTAAATAAATCAGTTTGAGCAGCGCCATCTATCACGTTAGGTATAAAATGCAACGCCGTGATAACTTAGTACAAACTAATATTGTAAGATGTCGCTTTAAAAACATGACAATATAACTTTTGAAACTATCATGGTTATGTACATAATCATGGTAAATATCCCGTTTCTAGTGAAAATCATGACAATATAGTTCATTACAGTTGCGAAAGATGTCACTATTCGGCATTTCTTGAAAACAAATCTCGATTCCTTTCCTATCCTACTTCAACAAAAATAGGTTTAACTTATACAAAATATAGGTAGTTGTTATCATCTCTCACATAACTTTTTTATATCCCAACTAGATAAGTAGAAAATAACATTGTTCTACTCACAGTGCTACCAGGCAGGTACCAATTCATGAGTCAAACAAAGGTGACGCTTTAATGGGTTCCTGATCAATGAAATTAGTGAAAAATCCGATAATTTTCTTGTACTTTTTAATACCTAATTTACCATACGAGTCATGTTCGAAAATGTATACAACTTCGCTACGTCGAATCTTCCCGCGCAGTAAGCGTCATACTGCTCGTAGCCTAGCTTGGCGCCGACGAAGGACATTGCGAACACGCAGACGATTAGCAGAGCGCAGATAGTTGGGCAGAGGATGGCACTGAGCTTGCTGATTCGGCCGGATCGGATGGAGCCTATTTCAGAGTCGTTCCCACTGTGTTTGTCGGAGCCTTTGTTCATACTTAGCTGAAAACAAAGGCGAAATAGGTAAGTAGTTAGGTAGGTAGGTACCTAATAATATAATGTATACAGGGTAAGTATATAGACAATTCAGTGAGTCAGTGCATGTTGCCAGTGATGATGTTATTATAGGCCATGATACATAGTCTGGCCTCATTCACAAGCTCGAGTTCTCGCAACAGGCTATGGAGAGAGCATTGCAGATTCACCATAAGGAGTAGGTAGGTACGTGGAAATCAGAAACGAAGGAAATACCTACCTTTTATACCTACATGGAAGAACGGGAGCTCTTTTTTGAATTCTTTTTTATATGATGGAACAAACAGATGACCCACCTGATGTTAAGCGGTAGGTACCTACCCACCCCATAGAATGCCACGACGAACGGTCTTGAGCCGCTTCCATCCACCGCCTTCCTGCACTCTATAATGCATTTGTTCCATCGAAAGGGGGCATTCCTCTTCAATATTGATATTCGTACAAATTAGTGACAAAAAAAGTAGCTACCTTTGTAGCTTTGAGGGTAGGTACGTTATTTAAGCTACGCCTGGACTAATAGGTCTCAGATGGGTCCTATATAGATACCTAGAACTCATCATCATCAGCCCACACTAGTCTACAGCTGGGCATAGACCTCTCCAATACGCGCCACTGAGCCCGGTGCTTGGCTCTACTCATCCACTTTCTGTCGCCGCCTTTCGTAAGTCATCGCTCCACCTAGCCAGAGGGCGCCCCACGCTACGTTTGCCATGACGTGGTCTCCATTCAAGAACTCATTTACCCCAACGGTTGTCGGTTCTTCGGCATTATATGACCAGCCCATTGCCACTTCAGCTTGCTAATCCGGTGGGCTATGTCAATAGCCTACCTACCTAGCTACTTAGACCTACCTACTTACCTACCTTTCTTGGCTCAGATTAGAAAGTACTAATGGGGTCAGGTTACCCGCAGTTACAAGTACGATTCCCGGGGCGGATAAAAAATAAATAAAAATAAAATCCTTGTAATTGCAGTTTTTTTTTGTTAATTTTTAGGCAGTGTAGCCATTTATCTACCAGGTAGGTAGATAGGTGATGCCTATAGCTACACACAACTACGTACCTTGTGGAAATTTAATATCGGTTTTGATAGAAAAACCTGCCAGAATCCAATAATAATCAATGGAGTTCAGTTTTAGATTTGGCCAATAATATTTTTACCAAAATATATGTATTTAAAATGACAGAAAACCAGAAAACCGAGAAAACCTCAGTTTTTTCCATAGATTACTTTTTACTATGCGTAGTATCCTAAGATTCACCAAATAAGTCCATCGTTAGTCTGTGTTTTTACCATGGATGTATAATAGTACGGATTGAGTGCTAAAATAGCATAGAGTGTTCCTTCTTACTCCTATCCTAGAAGATAGCTTGCTATCCTATGTTAGAGAGAAACAAATATATTGGCACACGACAGTCGTTTTTCCGTTCCGTACCCTGAATATTGGTATACTCGCAGTGAGCATGCGAGTCAGACGTATTTAAAAAATTATATTTTTTGTGAGCAAAAATTCTGAAACCGACTAAGGTAAATTAAGCCTTATCGCGAGTGATCGTAAGTTATATTTTCGCCTACATTCATTTTGGACTTACGACGTTGCGTTGCCGAGTTGTTGACAAGTTTGCTGCCGGAGAACAAAAGAGCGGCTGACCGTCCGTTCTTCGTGCCGCCGTGGGCTTGCGCCATTGGAGGTAAACTCTAATTCCTACGTAATAAAGTTCAATAGATTATTAACTACCAGTCATTATGAGTTTATTACGATCGCCTAACCAAAATCTTGGAGGTTCGCAGCCCGAATTATCAGCGTGTTCAGATGGTGATAATGCGATGGAAAAACCTCTAAGGGCCTGTAGAAAACGCAGAGTACCAATGCTAGAGTGGGACATGCACCATGAATTTGAGAGTTTTCGCAATGAAATGAGGTCGTTTTTTACGAGTTTTTCGGATATCCAAAAAGAGACTATGTGCAAAATGCATCAGGACATGACTGATATCAAAGAACAACTTAGTGGCATTCGAGTGTCAACAGACCAAGTAATTGAAGATCAGAATAAAATGAAGATTGAGTTGGACCGCCTTAAAACTATGTGTGATACAAATGAAAACAGCATTAAACGTCTCCAAACTGATGTAAACGTGTCTAAAACGTCGCAGCCATCTTCATTGCAGTCACAAACGACATCTTTTACGTACGAAGAAGTTTTCATGGAATGCCAGGAACGTACTCAGAGGCAAAAAAACATAATAATTCTGGGAATACCTGAATCATCTGTTGAAAGCAAAAATGAGAGATTCCAATACGATAAAGAAGAGGTACTCCAAATAATAAATATTGTTGACATGAATTGTCCCGAGCCCCTTAAGATATTCAGAATAGGAAAAAACTTATCTGGGAAAAATCGCCCAATTAAGGCTTGTTTTGAATCTGAACAGACAGTGTTGAAATTACTACGTAATAAAGGCAATATAAAGAATGCCATCAGAATATTTTCGGACCAAACACCCAACCAACAAAACCATCTTAAGTGCCTCAGAAAAGAGTTGATGCAGCGTCAAGAGGATGGCGAAACCGACCTGGCTATCAGATATATCAGAGGTACACCAAAAATTGTATCGCAACAGTCAAAAAACTAAGTCAACTTTCACCAGGATTATTGATGACTACCCCCAATGATCAATCAAGCAAATACGACAAAACCAAACATATCGTGATACATGACTACCAACAAATACTCTCAATCCCACTTTCTTTGAATTTCTTTTACGCCAACGCACGAAGTATTATGACACCGGGAAAATTTGATGAGCTACAGTGTATACTAAAAGCTATTCCGACAACTACACATTTAATATTACTAACAGAAACATGGATTCAATCAGAAAGTGACGCCAAGCTACAACAACTTACAGGATATACTCACTACTACAATTTTAGAGATGATAGCAGAGGAGGTGGTGTTTCAATATTTATACATAATAGCCTGGACCACAAGCTGACTGAAGAAAAATATACAGATGGCAATCATTTCCTCTGGATACTACTAAAGAAAATCTCTCTGAATATCGGTTTAATATATAAACCTGGACGAACTAACTTCAACAAATTTAGTAAAACATTTGAACAGCAGCTTGAACAGCGCAAGAGATCTATCGTTTTCGGCGACTTCAATATAGACTTCCTGAAAAATTGTCCATACGTATCACAACATATGACTGTGTTAGAAGAACTTGGTTTTTGTATCCTGAACAAAATAGAAGAGAGCCATTGTACTAGACATTCTAAAATACGTAAATCAATTATAGATCACATTTATACCGACTTACTTGAAGAGAACTTTAATTTTTTCATCATAGAATCTGCTATGTCCGACCATAAACATATCTACCTTGAACTGATAAAAAGAATTCTGATAAAAAGAATTCCAACAAATAAAGAAAAAATTAAATACGACGCCGTGGATTATGACAAGCTTTACAAATGTATAAAAGAACTAGACCTGAAAAGCGAACACCATAACTACTCCAATCTAGAACAAAATATCAAAATGTGCATAAAAGAAAGCACAATCACAAAAACAAAAAGAGTAAACTTGCCTAAAGATGACTGGATCAATAAGGACATTATCGCTGGAATAAACACAAGAAATACATACTGGAGAAAGCTAAAGAAAGACCCTAAAAATAAAAATAAACTTAACGATTTTATAAGAGAGAGAAACAGAGTAACAATAAACATTAACAAAACTAAGAAGACTTACTACTACGGTGCTTTTGAGAAATGTGGTAAAAATCCCAAGAAAATGTGGAGCCTTATAAACTCATTAACAAAGAACAAGATAAAGACAAACTATGTAGGGTAGGGATGCCAACAATGAGCCATGTGCACACAATAACCCACCCATGGTAACTTGAAAACGAGGCGTTGCCAGTTCGTGCAACTCGCAAGAATACACGTAGCCCCCGCTTCAATTACCCCTCCCCAGTCGCCGGCGAGCTGCTGTTGAACACGCGCGCGTGCGGAGCATTTTCAATTTCCAAGGTCCAAAAAGTTAAAATAAAAGGTGAGTTAACTTTTCTTCCTACTTTAATTGTAAGATACTTGCTAAGTAATGAATATGAATATTGTTTTTAACTTTTAAATTGCATTTTTTGAGTATTATTCACAATTGATTCGGTGCTTCTTGTTGGAAGCTATATAACCTACAAGTTTGTGGAACAGGTGTGGCACACAGTGAGCCATTTTGTCTGTGTACACAGTGAATCATGGTTCATTGTGTACTTTTGGCTTGAGTTAAGATGACGATTAATAGAAATGACGATTAATAAAATTATTGATTTGAAATAGTGTTTTTTTATAAATTTCAGAATGGGACGAAATTCAAAGAGAAGGGAATTGAGAAAAAAAGGGTCAACTTCTAAAGAAGATATGAAACGAGCTATAGACCTGCAAGTTGAAAAGTGCTTACTACCTACTTGAAAAGTCTTATAAATAATTACTTGGTTGTGTGACGTTGATTAGTTTAAGAATGTCGAAGTAAGTTTTGTTTATTTTATTTCGGAAGTGTATTTTTGTTTTCTTTTAGAAGTGTTTATGTCGAACTTTATAATACCTACTTGAAAAGTCTGATAAATAATTACTTAGTTGTGTGACGTTGATTAGTTTAATAATGTAGAAGTAAGTTTTGTTTATTTTATTTCGGAAGAGTATTTTTGTTTTCTTTTAGAAGTTTCGAAAATTATGTCCCTACCACAGATTTTTTAATAAAAATAAAGTTCAAGCACAATGAAGTAGTTTTTTTTTGTTGTTCCATTATTCCCAGCTCCGGCTATTAATCCTAACATCAATTTTAACACACGTGATTCACTGAGTACCCTCTGGTTTATTGAATACCACCCCCTATGTTCATTGTGTACCCCGGGATGTACACAGTGAGCCATTTTCCATTTTTTTTTCAAAAACTTTTTTCTAAAAACCAATGTTCACTATAATAAAAATCTTAAATGCAATCGTAAAGTCAAATAAATTACCAACAATTTGACGTATAAAACATAGGTTTTAAACGAATAGGAGCGAAATAATTTGTCCTCAAAATTTAGGTGGCTCATTCGTGCCACACCCACCCTACCTACAAAACTTGAAAGTGAATCTGGAACAGTCACCGATTTACAAATGATTTGTGAATGTTTTAATAACTTTTTTACTACTATAGGCACTCAACTTTGTAATAACATTCCAGCACAATATCATTTGCTAAGTAATTTCACTACCTGCGAAAATACACCAACAGCTGAGTTAACGCAGTTAGAACTAACCACTTCAACCGAAGTTGTGAAAATAATATCAAATTTGGACTCTAATGTAAGCGCTGGTGTTGATGGCATTAATACTAAAAGCCTAAAATGTATAAAGTTTTTAATAGCCGAGGAACTAGCAAAATGTATTAACAGCTGCTTACAAAATGGCGTGTTCCCGGTTTCCCTTAAAACAGCGAAAGTAACACCTATTTACAAATCTGGCTGTAAATCAGAACCTGGCAACTATCGACCAATATCAGTGTTGCCAATAATCTCAAAAATCTTTGAAAAGATTATTTTCTTTCGTTTGTCTACTTACATAAACTCAATTAATTTCCTATTTGAGAGGCAATATGGCTTTCGAACAAAATCAAATACCTTATCAGCCACTATAGACCTCGTTACTAAAATTAAAAACAACATTGATTCCAAAAATGTAGCATTAGGCATATTTATCGACTTAAAAAAGGCTTTCGATACGGTCAGTCACCACTTACTTTTATATAAATTAAAACATATTGGACTTAAAGGAACAGCATATAAAATCATAGAATCTTACCTAAAAAATAGACATCAGATAGTTAAAATTGGTAAATATGAGAGTTCTGCCCAGCCTATCACATGCGGCGTGCCCCAGGGATCAATCCTGGGCCCGCTGCTTTTCCTCATTTATGTAAATAACTTACACAAAGTTGATCTACATGGTCATCTAACTTTGTATGCCGATGACACGTGTCTATTTTATTTTGGACGTTCACTTCACGATGTCATGCAACGAGCTCAACAGGATTTGGATGTACTTTTTAATTGGTTTCAATATAATTTACTTACTGTCAATGCCTCCAAAACATGTTACGTTGTATTCTCAGCAAAAAATAAGATTCTAGATGGAAATACGGGTTTATATATAAATGGCGAGACTATACAAAATAAAAACCACGAGAAATACCTGGGATTAGTTCTTGATAGTCAACTTACATGGAAAAAACACATAGAGCACATTAAACCCAAAATAACTTCATTAACAGGAGCACTGCGTAATGTAGTTAGCTGTTTACCTAAACCTGTTCGTATTAATATTTATAATTCCTTGGTCAAACCACATTTAGACTACCTAGTGGAAGTATGGGGTAATTCGGCAATTTCTAACTTAAGAACTCTCCAAACTGCACAAAATAAAATTATTAAAGTCTTGTTTCATTACGACTACCTAACACAAACTAAAAAACTATATGCTGAAACAAAACTAATGAATTTAAAACAAATATTTTCATTCAAAACTTTTATTCTAATACGTAAATTATTAAATAATGAGATACAGTCTGAAATTACCTTTACAAAAAACAATCAGCTAACGAGGATAACGCTAAGAAATGCTGATAATATCAATTTACCTTTTCCAAGAACCCAATATGGTATTAAAAATGTAAAGTATCAAGGAGCAAAATTATATAATAGCCTACCCAAAGCAATTAAAAAAGTCGAGTCTATGAATATGTTTAAAAATAAAGTTAAATTGTATGTGCTCGAAAATATTGAGTAAGTAACAACAATCACCCTTGGTTGTTGATAAACAACATTTATTATATTTATTTACAAAAACTTATTCTACTTTGTTTTCGCTATTTGTGTTTTGATTAATGTAAATACCTTCACTAGCTTTGTAATTAACCTACGATGCATGCTCACCGCTTAACTATATTTAAGTTATCATAAATTGTCTTATTAGTGAAATTTTGTTATTTCTTAAGACAATAAAGATTCTATAAACCGAACATGAATGTACATCTCCTTAGATTGGTACCATGAATGTAGTAGTAATTGGTACCTAGTTTGACATTTGGCCTGGTACGAGTTACACAAATAAAAACAGATAGATATATGCTTGCCTCATTCCAACACATGAATAAATTTATATAAAAGAATGAGACTGGTATTATTACCAGTCTCATTGAGTCTCAATGAGACTGGTATTATTACCAGTCTCATTCTTTTATGTATATATTCATGTGTTCGATTACGATACCGGTTTGTTTTTAGCCTTACTTCCATGCTTTAGTTCTTCTTCCGAGGTTTTTACCATGTTTTTATTGTTTTTACTCATGGACGTAGTATACAAAGTCCATGGTAAGAACATTTACCCATGGACGTAGTAATACGTCCATGCTTATATACCAAATCAATGGTCTAATTAATAGGACTCCTCCCGCCATTTTCGAAAAGAGACATTGTCTACTTTTATTTTATTTCTTTTCCTTGTGTTTTCTTGAGTTATTTTGTGTTATTTTGGTGGCATTTTAACTAAAGTAGCTCGTTAAAAAAGCACAAGTGTAGTGAAATGAAATGGAAGTGAATTGCGTGACTTTTGAAATTGGTGGAAATTGTCTACCAATGTTTTAGTAAAATTGGCCACCGTTTTACTAAATCATGACTCGACTGTGACTTTGACGACTTGGAAGGAGTGTAACGGTGCAAAATATATTGAAAATACAATATAGTGAAAATACAGATACTTACTTGAAAATGGAAAATAATAAAAATGGTCTAATAAACGTTTAGAGCATTGCGGTCTCCGTTTCTGTGTTGCTCTATGAATAAACGTGTAGGTTTTATCCATAGACGTAGAATTTTATCGCTACGCTAAATACACAAACGAAGCGTGGGAGAGAGAAGTCATTTTTAAATGTACCCCGTGCAAGAAGAAAAGTGACAGCAACACTGTATTGAATTTGACATGTTTTGCTTGAGTACATGCCCATACCGGACGGTCTCTTGTGCAGTTTAACTAATTTCGTAATTTTTTTAGTAATCTTACTATTAAATAACAAATATTACTTTGTATGACAATGGTGTCATGTTCAGTTTGTGACTGAGAATATACAAGACGTAATTATACGGGAAAATACACGTTTCACAGGTAAATAAGAGATTATTGGTAGTTCGATTGTATTGCTTATTTTATCAATTCTGCTTTAGTAAATGGCCTAAAAACCAGTTTCATTCGTAGATTAGGACTTTCCCTTATATTTTTTAATAATATTTCGTTGCTGCACCTAGAAATAAACAATATTTTATGTAAAATATAAAAATGTTTGATTACGATAGGGCTTGACCAAGTGATGACGTCAGAAATATCGATAGTCCTGTTGCAGTCTATATCGTAGTATAATGCGCATCATGTAAAAAGAACGCTGGCGGTCAAGCTTCTTCAGGCGTTCCAGCGTTCGTTTTAAGAGATTACTTACTTTTCTACTTATTTAAGAGATGTATACCTATGCATTCAATGAGTGCCTACCTAGTTTACTACTTTTTACATGAAGCGCACTATACCTAACTATAAATTAAATTTTTGTCCATCCTAGAATGGAGGTTTACTTTGTTTGGAGTAAATATGTGTGCTCTGTTAACATTTTACCGTTTTTTTAAAAATCTATAATAACCAGGTGGACATTGAGGTGTGTGTTTTTGTATTGACTATTGAAAAGGTAACTTTAAAGCACCACGGGTGTTTTATTGCAGTTTGTGTAGTAGATATTTTGTAGTAAATATTTACGTTGTTGTACACACGCCTTTTTCCCGAAAGGGTATATTTATATTGTATTTTTTATAAATAAATATTGTTTATTTCTGCTTAATAAAATAATAGGTAACAAATTAAATTTAAATATACCCCAGAAATTCCGTTCCAGCGGGACTCGAACCTGCACCCTCGCCTGTGATCAGCGATGCCCTTACTTTCGAACTTTGAACAGAAGGTTTCCAATGAAACACCTGTAGATACAGCACTATCAACTTGGCGCTATAGCCGAGTTGATAGTGCCCACAAATTTCGTCTCCAGCGTCATAGCTCGATCTATGGCTAAATTGTTTAAGGCATCGCCGATGACAGGCGAGGGTGCGGGTTCGAGTCCCACTGGAACGGAATTTTTGGGCTACATTTAAATTTAATGTTATCCATAAAGCGTGGTTTACACTTGAAAAATAATAAACTTTGGGGTAACAAATTGTCTATAGATAAAGTAACAGAGTGAAAAATTATATGGGCGTAGCACGGCTGATATAAAATGTTTTTGTGCTTTCAGATTTCCAAGTAATCCTTTGCTACGAGAAAAATGGTTATCGGTTATAAGAAGAGTGGGATGGACTCAAATAAGAACTCCACTAGGTATATGCAGCAAACATTTTAAGTTTAAATTTAAAAGGGAAACTCTAAGATCCCACCTATAAATAAAACTGTAATATTTAGGGGTCAATAAATAATAAAAGTTAATTTATTAACTGTATTCAAAATTCTCTTTATGACGTCAAATCTGCCAAACTGTGTTATTCATGAAAGACTTAATCTGCATTAAGATGTATTTATCTACCATACACATCACGGACGGATGATGAATTCTATCGACAATGTAAAAGTGTTGGTCGAGGACAACACTATTTTTAACTCGGACATAGACTTTCACCAACACGTGCACATATTTTTTTTGGTTCCATCTTCGATCTCTGATTGTAGATCTAGTACATATACTAAATCTATGGTTTTATCTATGTTCTAAACGTCTTCTCTTGGACGTCTTGGACCTATTGGACCTATTCATAGAGTTGTTTTTGTACAAAAAGGACCTATTTTTAAATAGGTTGTTATCAAAAACTACCGAAGAGTTTTTTTTATAAAATGTATAGAAAATAGAGAAAATAGAGAAAATACCGGGGAAGTTATATTCTTTGGTCTCTTTTAGTAATTTTTTTCTATCGACAATTGTTTCAGCAGCAGTATTATCAGGATAATCTTCATAGATATTTTAAAATTACTACCAAAATGAAGATAATTCTCTACTTCATCGTGTATTCTTTCATGACGGTGGGCGTATTCCTAACCCTGGTATACCTGATGACTGTGGTGGACCCTGGCCTGATGGAGCTCCCGGCGAAAGCGGCGAGAATGATTCAAGCTGACACTCCACCGCGGCATCATGAGGATACTACAGTTTTGGTAAATAAATACATATATGTATGCATGTATGTACATAAACCTTTTTCCCCAAAAGGGTAGACAGAGCCTAAATGGGCCTGTTTACACCGTGGTTTGCACCATCGTGGGAATATAGACGTGACAAGTGGTCTTATTGCCGTCATTTCTTCCCAATACCGTCTTTGGCTTACACTTTCTTCCAGTAGCTATAAGCTAGCAGCCAGAACAAATATTATAGCAACGAATCTTACTAACATACCTACATATATAGACATACGCCTTTTCCCCGTAAGGGTAGGCAGAGCCTCAAATGGGCCACTTATCACTGTGGGATGCATCATCTTGGAAAATAGACGTGACAAGTGGTGAACTCATCGCCGCCATTGCTTCCCACGACTGACTCTGCGAACGCTTTCTTCCAGTCCAGTTTCTTTCAGTTCTTCCAGTTCCAGTCACACAAGACAAGGCCCTTAGTCGGCTTTTACGACGACGGTCGATAGTCAACCTATTTAGGCAGGTACATTTATTTGATGTGGTGTGTCCGGCGGGCCAGCCTAAGAATATATACCTCTCCGTCTCCTCCCATGGATGTCATAAAAGTCCACTAAGGGCTGACACCAGGGAATGGGCAGCATTATATATTATTAGGCCGCAGAGGTGGTGGAGTACATCAGGAAGAAAGTCGGTGTGGGATTGAGGGTCATGAAGTTGGTTGGACTCTCGTCATAATGTGGGCTTTAGCTCATTTATGGTGAGGGTCCCTACGGAAGATCTGAATACCTACTTGAGCCCTGACTTCTGGCTGAAAGGGGTGAAGTTCCGGCGGTTCAAGGGCCGTCTGTCACGTGATCCCCCGGGCCGCGACGCGTCGGCGATCACAAGTGTGTTAGATTAAGTTATAAATAAAGTGTTTTTATAAATATGTTAGTTTCTAAGGTATTTATGTTTCTATGGGCTTTATCCACCTGAGTAGTTACTTAACACTAATACTGCGATCATCAATCCGCCTGCCAAGCGTGGTGATTATGGCAAATCCCCCCCTTGTATTTTATAGGGGAGGCCTCGTCCAGCAGTGGATGATTAAAGGCTGATGATGATGATGGTGATGGATGGCCATTTCTTGTCAATCCGTAGACCCTTGCTCTGTGTGCGAGTACCAATATACACACATGAGATGAAATATTTGCCTTCATCTCTCCGGATTGCCAGTTTTTGAAGGGACGCTTCGCTCGTTCGGTCAATGAGGGCTTTTCATTTTCAAATAAAAAAAGTAGTTCGATTTGGCTCGATAGATGGCGCTGACTCATTTATGGTTGTCAAAATTAACAAATGCGTTGTCTGTGCTTTTGTGTGATAGTAACAAAATACCACGAAAATATATCACTAAGGTTGTTGTCTTTGACATTTCACTTTATTTTTACAGTTAGTTTATAGTTGGCGCCATCTGTTTTCAAGGCTTTAAGCATCATGTGAAACGGCCGCGAAATCCCTTCATTATGGTGACAGCGAGCTGATCTGATGATGGAGACGGAATGTGGACAACGGCACTCCTCGATGGATAACAGCAGACTGGCCGTGTTTGGCGAGAGTATTATTGTTCAATGGTGTTTGGGCTCAATCTGATCAGCACACCGTTTCGATCACTAATTTCATAAAATATTATTTTTACAAGCTTTTATTTAACTTGCAAGTATGTAGGTTGTGCGGCGGAATTCTTGCAACTGAATTTTAAAGCAGTTATCCTAAACCGATTGAGCTGAAATTTGGCATACCCGTCAAGTTCTGATGACAATGCAATATTATGGTGACAGCGAGCTGATCTGATGATGGAGACGGAAGGTGGACAACGGAACTCCTCGAGGGATAATAGTAGACTGGCCGTGTTTAGGCTCATTTTGATCAGCACACGGTTACGATCACTAATTTTATAAAAGCTTGTAAGTATTGAAAAATTATATTTTTCACAAAAAAAATATAGAAAAATGTTTATCATGAAAAAAATGTTTTCCTTATATTACAGCCTGCTGAAAATTACATAGATATCGAAGAGTTTCTGAAGGAGAATGCTTTGAAAATGGGCTAATATTTAACTTTCATGGAAGTTCAAATAAGTGTATTTATTTATATGCTAGTGGAATAAATAAGTGTATGTTGTGTCCTTGCTCGTTTTAGTAATTTAATAAGTACCACCAAATAATACCTAATGTACCTATTATAATAGGAGTACCACATGGGACCAACTATTATTTATTATGTGAAGCTACTAGGGGGCTTACCGTCTGTAGGACCTACCGTCTGATAAATCATTTTAAATAAAGATCGCAGATGCAATATAATAATAAATAAAATGAAATATAATAAATAATAATCACACTTATATTATAATTAGGCGAAAGCTTGTGTGTGTGTGTGTGTAGTGTGGTTTTTACGTCTTCACGCTGAAACGGCCGGACGGATTTGGATGAAATTTGGAATGGATATAACTGGACTCCCGGAATAACACATAGGCATATTTTTATCCCAATATTCCCACGGGATCGAGACTTATGCGGGTGAAACCGCGGGGCGCTGCTAGTAGAGTAATATAAGTAATATAAGAGAGTAGTTTCATCATTTAAACAGCTAGTAGAAATCCAGACTTGGCCTTCCACATAGAATACCACGACGTACGGTCTTGAGCCGCCTCCAGCCACCGACTTCAAGCGTCTTTAATAATGTCGTTCCTACACTACGTAATTATAATCAGCCACAGAATACAAATAAATAAAAATTAATAATGCTGGACAGTTCACACAACATCTTCTAGCCCCAAGCTAAGCAGAGCTTGTGTTATGGGTACTAGATAACTGATATACTCAATAACTCTGATTTCTCTTTTACTAGGGTCATCTGCTTTTTTTTTATAATTGGCTTCGCACTGATTGTGCATTTGCCATTTTAAAGTTTTCTTATTGTATTTTTGATGTAATTTGCAATGTTACAATGACCCGCGACATCCTTCCAAGTCAACAAAGTCACAGTCAAGTCATGTTTTAGTTAAACGGTGGCCGTTTTACTAAAACTTTCATAGACCAATTTGAAAAGTCACGCAATACACTTCCATTTAATGCATCATAATCAGAAAGTCTAATTTCCAAAATGCCTAGGAAGTAAAATGCCTAAAATGTAAATGATTATTTTGCAGAAAACCTAAACAGAAAAATGACTAAAGTTCCATTGTGCCTAAAATATAAAAGGTCTAAAATGCGTGATGCCATAACTGCCAAAGGCCTAAGGAGTATACCTACAAATATTTTTGCCAAACTTACTATACCTACCTAGAAAGCAAATTGCAAATTGCAAATTGCATAAACTGTCAAAGCTCTCTCTATTACAGAAGTAGGTACATTAACGCCTAAATTTTTTTTACGCATGGTTTATTAATTTTTCTTTGTAGTTGTATTGCATTTTAGACTATTTTCTTCTATAGGAAGTTTCACATTTTATACTATTTTCATTTCAGGCATACTACCACTATAGGTATCGTGAATCTTAGGCATTTTACTTCTGAGGCAACTTAAAAATTAGACTTTCTGATCAGGAAGCCATTTAATTTATACTCTTTAGACGATTGTGATTTTATAAATTGGTTAAAATGCCACCAAAATTACACAAAATTATACAACTCTAAAAAACACTACGAAATGAAATAATAAGTAGACGACGTCACTCTCGAAAATGGCGATAAAAGCCGGCCATCTGCTTGTTCAACCATATTATCTATATTAATATAAAACAAAGTCGTGTTAGTTACACCACTTATAACTCAAGATCGGCTGGACCGATGTTAGTTATCTCTTTTTTGGTGGATTCTTCTCTGCTCCGAATAGCAGAATAAGTAATAAAATATCGGGGGGGCTGTTTTTTACCGGGGGTCACCCGTGCGGAGCCGGGGCGAGTCGCTAGTATTCAAATAAAATTAAATAGGGCTCAGTCAAAGAGCCTTCCAATAGAAAAGGCTGTGGCATTTCCTGGGTCATTTCTTCGCATACACCATCACCATCATCATTGGCAGCTCAAATAATATCCCACTGCTGGGTATAAGCGTATACGCCTCCTCCCTCAAATGCCACTACTGCCACTACGGTTCTGTGCGATTCGCATCCAGGTTTTTCCCTCTATGGCATACGTTGCACCAAATTGTATATACCCTGACTACAGAAAATAAGGAATGCCTACTTCGTAGTGCTACGAGTCTACGCGCGTAGCTGTGCTTCTACGCGCGTAGCTGGGTAGCCGTTTCGATTTCACCTTAGACCAAGTCTTGGAGCTTTGCTAGTATTAATATCTCAGAATAATTCTGAGACTAATATAAAGCCGATATTACACGGATCAACCAAATAAAAACAATTCCCTTGAAAAGCATTGAACATTGCACATATTTAGATATTATCCTAATATTAGAATCATCGGCGACTCAAAGCTCAGAACCGCTTAGCCAACGCAGAGCCATCGGATCTCTTTGCGTGTTCTATCAACTCTACAATATCCCGACGAGCTTTTCGATCTTATCCCGGTATCGAGATTTTACCATCGCTCTTCCCGGCACCGTGACAAGGCTCATCCGCACATCATAGATCCCTGGGTTTCTCGAACGACTCGTTTCTCGAGATCATTTCTTCCCCATACCTACAAACTATGGAATGAGCTTCCATCTGAGGTTTTCCCGCTTGGTTACGACATGTGTCGCTTCAAGAAAAATGTTCATAAATTCCTTCAGGGTAGGCTGCGCATCGACAATACCCTGGGTGTTGCCGGTGTCTATAAGCGACGGTGACCACTTCACATCAGGTGGGCCGCATGCTAGTTTGCGTATTTTTTTCATAAAAAAAATAAAAAAAATATTAGACGTATTTAGATGTCTCAATGCCGTTAAAGCAATTAAATTAAAATCCCGGTTTATATTGTTGTTTTTGTCTATATCGGTGTAAACTGTAAAGGTGGTGGCTTTCGCTTGTGGCGCGAAAAAATTTGAATTTTGCAACCAACCAAATTGCTTTAATTTGCAATTAAAGCAACCACCTCGTAGACGTAGTACATCTAGTAGTGCGTAGCGACCATAGACTTAGAATTTTCCAGATCTATGGTGGCGACGTAAGGATTGGAATCGCATGGAGGAGGCCTAAACCCATTTTTGGGTGGCCAATTTTTAGTATTATAATAAGTACCTAGATTATAGAATAATAATAATTTATATAATCAAATGAGAAATTTAATTAATTTAATGTATATATGTTAATTTGGGAAATAATGGCTATTTTATTTTATTTATTTATTATGGTGGCGACGCCAATATTCTACCTTGTATTTGTTGTTCCGAGACGTACCTATTGTATATACAGACCGTAGAGCGAGAATCTGTCTACGGTACAAACCGTTCACCGTAAGATGTCACCTGCGTTATACTCTTACTTTGTGTCCCCCGAGCAAATTCAAGCTTCTTGCCCCCGACGTGCCTTGGGAATAGTGCCAACCATAGTAAAATAAACAAATCAATCAATCAATACTTTTATTTCGGGTTTAATGGAGAATGTACTAAACCTAAACAATAAGCCCATGGCAATAAATACCTTAAAACTAACATACATATATAAAATACTTTATTTAAGGCCCTTCTGCCATTACGATACGCACAGGCGATTCAAGTATCCTGAAGGTATCCTGCAAGTCTTGGAGACTAGTCGCCGCCAAGTATCTCACATACATTTGAATGCAGGCTAGTATGCGAGCTTGCATTCAGATGTATGTGAGATACTTAGCGGCGACTAGTCTCCGATACTTGCAGGATACTTGAATCGCCTGTGCGTATCGTAATGGGAGAAGGGCTTTAGTACTGCACACGTTTAGACGGCGATATACGACGCAACTCCGCGCTGTCTCGTGTCAGGCGTCCGAAGAACCTCCTGAACTTGACACCTTTCGGCCAGAACTCTCCATTCATGAAGGTCGATAGACGGTCAGTCGGCACCCTCACCATAAAGGAAATAAAATTGACATCATGGCGAGATTCTAACTGTTCGACCCTCATGGTTAGCCCTGTCTTCTGCTTGAGGTACTCCACCACCGCTTCGGGCTTCACGGCGTAGAGAAGTGAAGTGACGGCATGTTGTATTGTAAATACTCCATGGCAGGTGCCATCTTACGGTGAACCGTAGACGGAGTATTGAACGCTTAAAGTTCCAGTAATGTAAGTACCTACTACTCTTTGGTATATTTATTCTGTGGTAAGAGAAAAAGAGTCATGGACTTCCATGAAAAGAGTAAAGTCATAGTAAAGTAGAAAAAACCCACATAAAAACCCTCTAAAAAAACTCTATGGTCTGACACTTCCAGTGGTATTGTTTATTTTTTGTATCAGCATACTTTTTATTTTTATTTAATTTGAAATGGTTACAACTAAAACGTTCGTAATTGGTTGTTCCTCTATAATTGTAGTGTTGTTTATAGTGGCCTGTGGTCTAATGAGCACAGTGAATCCACCTCCATTAAAATTAATTAGACAGGAGAAAAAAGCGAACGTAAGTTTTCTCATCATTAATGAGTAACAAGAGGAAAATTTACAAGATTCCTTAGCAATCCTCCAAATCTTCCTTCCAAGATTATTTAGGTACCTATGTAAGGTCATCAGGATATCGTAGACCGGCAAAAGGCAACTTCGGGGTTTTCTAGTGGTCTCGCGCAAATGAGGAAACACAAAAGAGGTTGTACCTACCTACTATGATTTTATTACTTTTAAATCGAATTAACTTTGAGCATGCTCAAGAACAGTACGACATGTGCACCGGGCCAACGACGAGGTAAGAGGGGATCCTGTCTTCCTGGTCCTGGATTTATATACAGTTGACCGCCTGGGGTCATGACTGCTTTACCGGGCTTTTAGTGAGCGCCTTAGAGCATTGCAGGATGGTGAGCGCAGATGGTGCTCAACCTGCAATGTAAAAATATACGTACGAGCTTAAAACTCTGCGACTTTAAAGTTACTTATTCGGCTCGACGTCGGTGACACACGTGAAGCTTGCTCACACTGTCACACTGTATGGCGATTTCGTCGACAGGGGAAGCTTTGTGCTATTGTGTTTTAGTAGTAGTAGAGCTTTTTTGTGAAAGAGTTCGTCCAGGGAAGTACTACCACCATACCTATTTCGGCCGCAAAGCAGTAGTGCTCGTATTGCTGTGTTCCGGTTTGAAGGGTAAGGGTGCCAGTGAAATTACAGGCACATGAGACTTTTCATCTTTATGTCTCAGGGTGGCGGGCGTAGTGCAATGCCACATAGGTTGCGTCCTAGGTGGACGTGACCTATGAGGTTTTCACTGTTCATAGGCAGAGGTTACCGCTTAACATCAGGTGGACCATCTGCTTGTTCCGTCATTCAAGTAGAAAACAAAGGTTACAAAGCTTGGAGCATCGTCGAAGAGTTGCGTGTTGTGTATTTTCTACCGCATACATTTCGGTGAGTGTGCTCAGGAGCTGCACGATTTGATCCCCTCGTCTCCATTCCGCCACCTGACGACCAGACGTGGAGAGGCGTTTCACCCTTTTGTTGTTGACATACCACCGTCGCGTACAAACCGTTTCTCAAACTCTTTCATCATGCGGACATCAAAGGCCTGGAACTCTCTTCCGGCTTCTTTGTTCCCTTTATCATACAACTTGGGCGTCTTCAAACGAAGAGTTAATAGGCATCTTCTAGGCGAGCGTGCTTAAATAGGTCTCATCGTCACTTCCCATCAGGTGAGATGTAGCCAAACGCAAGCCTACTGACAACCAAAAAAAGAAGACAACATCGGCGAGTGTGGGTGAAGAACTCTTTATGAAAAGAGCTGAATATTTTATATTGGAAAATATCAAACCCGTTGGATCGCCAACGAACTTACTCGGCTGTTTTAAAATACCTACGCGTCGGTACTTAGGGTGACACATAAGCGAATAAGCTCGGCGAGCAACAAGTACGCGTACTTACTAGCACGTCTATCACCCCTTTTATGTTCGGGCAACGATCACAAGGGCACCACTTAAGTACGGACCTCGGCTTGGGCTGTTGCCAGGTTGGGATGGATCTGACAGAACGCCATGGAACATGCTTGTACCGGTTTAGGCGAAGGTACAGAAGGTACTTTGAAAGCTCGTCGATCTCGCCGGCGAGGTTGGTGCAAAGGTGGAGTGTTTTCGCTGTCTTGACTGGACGACGTCACTACTGTATTAGCAGCAGTGATAGGGTCAACGGGATCACCAAGCACTCTTGGTTTACGTAGGGGGGGGGGGGGAGGGGGGGGATCCTGTCGCTCCTGCACGCTCTGCTATCCAGGCGTAATTTATTGTGAAGCAGACATCCGTGTTTTTCACTCAGATGGTTTCAGCGGAAGATCAGCGTTGTGATGCTACAACACAACAAATGCTGAGCTGGACGCCAATTTGTGTCAGTGATGCATGGCTGGTAGTAAGAGGCACAAATTAGTTTTATTTTTCTTTGTTTCTGTCTGTGTGTGTGTGTGTGTGTGTGTGTGTGTGTGTGTCCTTTAGTGTGGATATTTGTTTGTTGTTGTTGGCACAAATATTAAATGTTTTTTCTTTCTTTATTTCTTTCTTTCTTTCAATGGTCACCGTACACGTGGTGTTCACAACAATGAGATCACGCCGAAAGGTAGGTACTTACCAATTATCTATTTATAAAGTTTTTTTACTCAGTTACAATTACAAATCACAGAACAGCTCTACCTAATATACTGTAGGTCACCGCGGTCTGGTGAGCTGACGACGTCCTATGGCCAAATCGTCTTCATGTTGCCTCATTTTTACCACGGAACGTTCATCTTTACATTTTTCTTAGTTCTGAATACGTGAAAACTTTGTTTCAGCTGCGCAGTTTTGATCTTGGGAACAATGATGAAATGGACAATGGCATCGAGAAGGAATACGGCAGCGAGATGGAATTTGGCAACGAAAACGAATACGGCTACCCAGCTCGAAAATCTACCAACTCCACCAACTTTTTAGACAAAGACTTATCTACTAATACTATAGCATATACTAGAAAATATGTAAAAAATACCGCCACGTCCGCCTCTGAGGGTACAACTATGTTACTAGATTCACCAAAAAAAGATTACAGAAGATCAGTGAATGCGGATGAAAACAAAGTTGCCGTTGGCGACGGTAACAACCTTATCCTTAAAATCATTGATGATAGTGGACAGTCTCGTATTGAAATCAGGCTTAGTCCAAACGAGATGCCCATGAAGAAAAAACCTAGAAGCTCAGTGAAAAGAGAATCAAAATTCACTATGGTAGTAAAAGGATTGGATATTGTAGATTTAGATGTTAATGAACTGCCTGGTAAAACTGAGATTAGGATACTGCCAAATGATACTGATAAAATAGCAAACAATGTCTACGATTTGGGCAGTGGAACAGTTGAATTTAGGAATAAAATTTATACAAACAATACCCAGGATGTGGACAATGTAGTAGTTGATTTTACGAAGAAAACTGATGATACAAATTATAGCCAGAATATGGAAAATGACACTGTTGATTATATTCATAAAATTTATACAAACGACACTCAAGACGTGGACGATGTAACGGTTTATTATACGAATCAAATTAATACAAACGATATCCTGGATGTGGACAGTGTAAATGCTAATTTTGCGAATAGTCTCGATACTGTAGAAAATAAAACATTCACTTCTACAAGCAAAGCATTACCTGGTGAAACGAGCGATGTAATGCCTGGTAGAAGGGATATTAGAACAATGCCAAATTATACTGATAATATAAGAAACGATGTCCAAGATTTGAGCAATGGAACGGTTGAATTTACGAATAAAATTTACACAGATGATACTCAGGTTGTGGACAGTACTACGGCTAATTTTACGAATAAAAGTGACACAAATGATAGCCTGGATGTGAAAATGGACACTGTTGATTTTACGAATAAAGTTGATACAGTAAACGATATTCAGGATGTGGACGATGATACAAATTATACAAACGATACCCGAGGTGTTGACAGAGTACATGTTGGTTTTGCGAATGGACTTAATACTGTAGTAAATAAAAAAAACACTTCTACAAGCAAAGCAATACCTGGTGAAACGAGAGAAGAATTAAGAAATACAACTAAGATCATCTCAAAGCAAGCAGTTATGGAGGTCGTAAGCATGGAACCCTTTAATTTAACTTCAACAGCAATATTCGGACTCAAATTTATGTTCGGTAACGTGACACGGTCATTTACAGAATCATACGAAATCAACGTTTCTGAAAATAAAACTAAATAATTAAACAGTACATCGTGTTATAAGGAAAGGAGTTTTTCATTTATTAACTTTGTGAATGATAGAACAAGCATATGACCTACCTGATGTTAGCGGTAACCTCTGCCTTTAACAATGCATTACCTAACAGGTCACGTCCACCTAGGACGCACCCTATGTGGCATGCATTGCGCCCGCCACCTTGAGACATAAAGATGAAAGTCTCGTGTGACTCTCAGGTGAAAGGTGAAAGTCTCTCAATATCATCCACACGCCAAATATCATCAAAATCAGCTCAACCGTTACAGAGTAGTAGTAGAGCTTTTTTGTGAAAGAGTTCGTCCGGGGAAGTACTACCACCATACCTATTTCTGCCGCAAAGCAGTAGTGCTCGCATTGCTGTGTTCCGGTTTGAAGGGTAAGGGTGCCTGTGAAATTACAGGCACATGAGACTTTTCATCTTTATGTCTCAGGGTGGCGGGCGCTGGGCAATGCCACATAGGGTGCGTCCTAGGTGGACGTGACCTATGAGGTAATGCACTGTTCATAGGCAGAGGTTACCGCTTAACATCAGGTGGGCCTCTTGCTTGATCCGTCATCCAAGTAGTATAAAAAAAAAAAAAAAAAAAAAAAGAGTTGAGTGAATGTTTTTTTTTTACAAGCTTTTATTTAATTTGCAATGTTTGTATGTCATACATTCGGAAAGCTGAAAGCAAATTTTGCCAGTTGTTGCAAGGAGCGCTCGCTTCGCTCACTCGGTCAATAAATGTATTGCGTAGTGTTAATATTTAGGTACTTAATATTTAAACAAAATAAATAAGCACGTGTTGTGCTCTGTGGCCTTCTGGTTACTTTATCAATCTGAGAATGTAGGGCTCCACAATTATTTAATAACTGACGTATAGATATGAAATTCCATTATTTTCAACAGTTAGGGCCTGTGCGGTGGCAGATTCCGCTGAGGACATCAAAAGACGCAAATATGCAAGTCTCGACAGAGCTTACTTATTTGAGCCTTTCGGGGTCGAGACTCTGGGTCAGTGGGGTCGTCGTCGTTTCGTATGAGGTAGTGCTGGCCTCTGGTGTCGGGAGTTTGTCAAGCCGCCCGAGGGTCTCTGACATGGATTATTGACTGCTAATTATTAATCAATAACAGCCGGGACCGACAGCTTAACGTGCCGTACCGGGGCCCTTCGCGTTTTCAAAATTCTTTCAGGGTGTCTGGTCGAAGCATCGCGTGACCCGAGAGCTGGCTCTTATCTGGCTCAACGCATTAGTATTGCTATTCAGCGTGGCAATGCAGCCAGCATCTTAGGTACGCTTCCGTCTGGTAGTGATTTTGATCAGTTGAGCTACCTTTCGAACTTTAGCAGCGGACTTTAGGTAGCAAAACTGTTACAAATGTATTTTTTTTAATTTTCTACATACCTTGTTAGTTGTATTATTATTTCTGTAAATAAATGTGTTTTTATTCAACAAGCTGGTGGTGCTGAAAAACATTTATATTGTGAAGTGCGACAGACAAAACGCTATCCGTGCAATTTAATATTCTTTGGATTATTTACACCGTGTTGTCTCTTTTGATTGAATTTGAAGCTGCTTGACAATGCAAAAGACGATGTAACTTTGCGAAAGATAATCCGCTATTATAGAAATAGAAATATAAATATGAAGGAAGCCTTTCTATACTAACTATTGTCCACGATGTGTTCCATAACAGCTAGATACCTACTTTTTCGTGTCATTGTTTTTTTCTCGGGAATACTTTATTTTCTGAGGTTTATGGACTATGACCTGAAAGAAGCTAATTTTAAACTACCATTTTTTTTGTAATATTGAACCGACGGCACTGAGACGTGGTTCGCTGCTGATTTAATTTTCAATACAAAATGTATAACATATTACAGCACGTGTGTGTTTTCTAGCAGCGAACGTGTCTAATGGTCTCATATACGTTCGAGGTGGTAGGAATGCAGCATACGCTCGCAGAGGGTTTTGCTCGGAGCTTCACTACGCGATATAATCCGGAGCGAGAAAATTTTATGCACCTAACACAACCCTTATTAAGTTTAAAGCACAGACCTATATCAAGATTGACGCCGCAAACACGTAGGTAGTTTTGTATGAAACCAAGCGTGCCGGTTTATTTTGCGCCTACTTTGCTACAAAACATCTCCTACCGCATGGTTAGCTGATTTCAAAGAATTTTTACAGTTCAATATGGACGACCTCTGTGCATCGCATCGGAAAAAATATTTGTGCGATCGCATATATTTGTTCAGGGTGTTCTGGGTATTTTCTATGTATAATAAAAACGATCTATCTATGTAATATATTGTATTAAGTATATCAGTTATCAAGTACCCATAACACAAGCTCTGCTTAGCTTGGGGCTAGATAATGTTCTGTGAACTGTCCAGCTTAATTTATTTATTTATTTAATTATGCATTTTTCTATCCATATGGATATCCGATGTGCTACGAGTATGATACACGAGTATGATGATCAGTTCGCTCTCAGGAGTCTTCGCGAAGACTCCTGAGAGCGAACTGATAGAGGTTTGCTAATAGGTACATGGCGGAAGCTTTCGGACAGGCAAAGTGTCACACAAAGTAGGTGCAATTGCGGTGTCTATCTTGATATAAGTCTGTGGTTTAAATAAATAAAGTTATACAAAGCTGGAAAAGCAGAGTGCGATCTCATGTGTATAGATGAGATTAGGGAGGTTTAATAAACTTACCATGGTGCTACCGATTGCATCCTGCTTTTAGTTAGTTAGTTAGTTAGTTCATTAGTTTCCACAAAGTTTGAGTTTCAATTCTATGCAATATTACGTAGTAGGTTGGGTCCATTGCGAAATAATTTGTCCAGTTAGGGCCAAAGGCCTACGGGTATGTAGGCGGCTAAGATATACCATTATTGTGTTGATTAAAAAAGTGATTTGAAAGTATTTGCTGCGAAGGTTGAATGCTGCATTATGCTACAAATTTATGATGCAGTTTTTATATACGGTGCTTAACAAGTTGTAGGTACTTTTTTTTCTGTATTATTGGCGTCGCTCGGCTTGTGCATTTCTAATGTATTTATAACATAGTTTTTGAGAATATAATTATACTTACAAAATAATGGACTTATAATGTTTGATTTAATAAATGAATTATATAATCAATATATATAAAATCGTTGCGTGACTGACTGACTGACAATCAACGCACAGCCTAAATCATAAGTCCTAGAGACCTGAAATTTGAAGGGTACGTTCATTTTTTTGGTCTAGGGGTGCACTAAGAAAGGAATTCCAGAAATTCAACCCCTAAGGGGGTGCAGCGGGCTGTTGAAGTTTGTATGGAAAAGTACACGCGGACGAAGTCGCGGGCAATGCACTAGTATTGTATAAATTTGCTATTTTTAAGTATAATTATTGTATTTTCAATATATAATTTGCAACGATACACTCCTTCCAAGTCGTCAAAGTCGAGTCATGTTTTAGTAAAATGGTGGCCGTTTTACGTTGGTCACAAACACAACCTCTCACCTTAAACGCATGGGTATGTGCTTCGTTACGTTGGGGATAATAATCACCTTACGACTTTACCTACCTCTTATTTTGACGACTTCTGTAGCGCGTCGCGCGAGTAGCTGGCTGAGGTACGAAAGGTTACGGGTTCTATTCCCTCTGCGAGACAAATGTGTGCAAATATTTGTTTCGGGTCTGGGTATTATGGTACCATGGTACTCGTAGTTTCTGATACCCACGACACAGGGAAGCTTAGTGTGGGCTCAGGGCTATGTGTGTGACTGTTTGGTGTTAAGTTATGCTATGTTATGTACTTACGTACCTAAAAGTATTTAGGTAACCTACCTATGTAAGAAGTTACATGCCTTTTTCCCCGAAGTGGGGTAGGCAGAGCTTCAATGGGCCTCTTTTCACAGTGGGTTGACTGACTCGGCTAACGCTTCCTTCCAGTAATAACACATTCCAAAATAAGCTGGCAGCCAGGACAAATCTTATACTAACGAATCTTAGTTAATCCCTTAGTAGGCTTTTACGACATCCACGGGAGGAGACGGAGGGGTGTAGTCTCAGACCGGACACACCACAGTAATGAGTTTAACCATAACTATTAAGTAATCTGTGGTTTAACTGAATAAGACGTTATCCTAGTACTACCACTATACCTATTTCTGCCGCAAAGCAGTAGTGCTCGCATTGCTGTGTTCCGGTTTGAAGGGTAAGGGTGCCGGTGAAATTACAGGCACATGAGACTTTTCACCTTTATGTCTCAGGGTGGCGGGCGCAGTGCAATGCCACATAGGGCGCGTCCTAGGTGGACGTGACCTATGAGGTAATGCACTGTTCATAGGCAGAGGTTACCGCTTAACATCAGGTGGGCCATCTGCTAGTTCCGTCATCCAAGTAGCATAAAAAAAATAAAAAAATAACTACTTCTTGAAACGGAGACGGCAACCAATTAGGTTTTGTTACTAGTATAGTAATATTTTATATGTGGTAAACACTATCTTACACTTAAGTTATTTCCTTCACACATTGCTCCAGTAATTATCGACAAATCCGTCAAATTGCAGAATCTTTACTACACATCAAATACCAAATGTCTGGCATTTTGTTGCACTGAGATTTGCACGGCCAGATTAGTACAAGGACAACAGAAAGTACCAGGAGGTAAGCGGTGGTACAATGCTATCGTGTTAGGTATACATACCTATATATGTAGGCTTTTAGGTAGCTACGAAGTGCCTATAGTAGGTTCGAATGCCGAAAAATCGACTATCGATGGCATACCTATCGATCGTTTCGTTTCGTATGAGGTAGTGCTGGCCTCTGGTGTCGGAGTTTGTCAAGCCGCCCGAGGGCCTCTGACATGGCTTATCGACTGATATTAATCAATAACAGCCGGGACCGACAGCTTAACGTGCCCTCCGAAGCACAGAGCGATGTAAATCCGCACATAACTTAGAAAAAGTCATTGGTGCGGAGCCTAGGATCGAACCCGGTATCGTTGGATTCTGAGTTGCACTATTGAACCGTTAGGCTACCATCGCTTAACCCTATCAAAAAACCTTATTCATATCGAGATCGATAAATTGACTTCGTCGATGGTTTGGCTGTGACACTTCACTACAAAATATTCCTCTCTGAGTCACTCTAGCCGAATATAGTAGGTTATCTGGAAGAAATTGCTATAAGCAGTGACTGCGTCGGACGTGTAGCCGGCTGAGATGCGAGAGGTTGCTGGTTCAATTCCCGCTATGTGACAAATGTTTGTATGATCTGCAAATAATTGTTCCGGGTATTCAAATTCAATATTCAAAATCTTTATTTCAGGCTTATTGAGAAATGCACTAAGCCTAAACAATAAGCCCATATCAACATAAATACCTTAGAAACTAACGTACATATAAATATAAAAATACTTTATTTATAACTAAATCTAACACACGTGTGATCGCCGACGCGTCGAGGCCCGGGGGATCACGTGACAGGCGACCCTTGAACCGCCGGAACTTCACCCCTTCAGCCAGAAGTCAGGGCTCAAGATGATCAATCTGATTGATCATCTTGATTGTCAGGGGTATGCGTGTTATGGTACCATGGTACTCGTAGTTCCAGGAAAACCTAGTGAGGACTATGTACTCGTAGGTATGTGACTGTTGGGTATTATATTATGTTATGTCCGCCTTCATTGTGCAATTTTTTTTGCTATGATGAATATCTCCAATTATTTCTGTAACTTAGATATTCTAACAAAGTGGCAGACAATCATTGCATATTAGTGATGTTACCACGATGTTACTTGGTAACATTGGTTTGCTTTCAACTTAATTAATTAATAATTAATTAACTTAATAATTAATAATTAATTAACTTAATAATTAATAATTAATTAACTTAATAATTAATAATGAATTAACTTAATAATTAATTAATAATGAATTAACTTAATAATTAATAATGAATTAACTTAATAATTAATTAATAATTAACTTAATTAATCTATAGGTTTTAGATTAAGATTTTAGGAGTTTAAGAATATTAGTTATTAATTGTTACCTATATTTAAACTTCGCACATTTATGTTGTACGCTCGAAATGGGCAAGCTGTTGAAACTATTTACTATTAAACATCACCATGTACACAGCTGATCAATACAGATATTCTTATTCTTATTCTTATTCTTATAATGTCAAAAAATCTAAGATGCGCCTTAATAGTTATCATGGCAATTGTAAAAATGCCAAACATGCAGATTAGTGGATTGTGCCAGCATTTTTTTTCAGGCATTGAAGTCTTATTCTCCGGATACCTATAGGCTTTATTTTTCAGGTATTCTGGCGGCCTTCTGTGGATACTACCCTTCTGTAAGATGCAAGATCATCTGAACATCTCTTTGAACGGTACTTCTTGATTCCTGTGATGTACCTAGTATTAATTATCTATGGCAGCGCGTAAACGTCACTGTCAAACACGCGTCTGCCTCATGGTCCACCTTCTCTCGCTATCTGGTTTTGGACACCGGCTTGCGATAACGGAGTAAACGAATGCTTAATTGAAAAATTCCTTTACCGACCCATAACGTCTCAACTGTCCAAAAACCTTTTTAGGACAATTTTTATTTATCCTCTAAATAGGACGATTTTGGCATCTGACGCGCGCGACGCGCGGCGTATAAATACGCGTAGCTACGTAGATAAGCTGGACTGTTAACGACGAGAGTGTTCTGGCTGAACGCACTATAGTTGACTTTTACCGCGCTACTATAAAATTCGAATATTTCATTTAATTTATTTCACCTTGTAACATAGATTGTCACACTGGGCAAGTCACATAATAATACAATTTAAAAATTTCACAAATTAAAATTAAAATTCTAATTTTTAATATACAATACAATTTCTATAATACAATTTCTATATAAATTTAAAATTTAAACACAGTTACTATTCAAAATAACAAATAATCATAAAACAAAAGTCAACCAAAAATTTAATAAAATCTAATTAATAATCTAATACTAAACTACCTACATCTTACCCAAAAACTAAGTTTATCAGTCGTCATTATACCATTTTTCCAGCACCTCTCGAGAGCACACTACACAATATCGTTATTTAGCAAAAATGAGGAATCTAAAACAGTCATGTTCATAAACTCGTTTAAGCAGTAAAATGCATTTACCTCAAAGAAATTTTTAATTTTTCTTTTGAAGTCAGATGTATGTTCCAGATTAGTTATTTTAATGGGTAATTTATGTACATTAGTATTTTATTGTATTCCCCTTGTTAATAAGAACAGCCTGGTTACACAGTGTTTCGCCTTTTGCATTTACAAGCAGTTTAAAATTACTACCTTATTACACGGTGTTACTATTCCAATGATATTCTGCGTTTATTAGTAGCAGGGTAACAGCGGCTAGAATTGAAATCGGTCTATCGATATATCGTTGGCCGCACTACAAGATTCGGGCGAGAGAGCGTGGTTCCCACGTGCAGCCGGCTTGCCTTGAACGACCTTGCCGATCACCTGGTTTCGCTCGCCACGTACCTACCTCTGCCTCGAGTGAATGTTTTTGTTGGCGGCAATAAATTAATCTATAAACTGCGGTTATAGCGTACCTAATACAATTAAATAAGAGATTGGTAATGTATTTAATTGAGGACAAGCTAGTTCGTGTTCATTAGGACAAGCTGTGTTGTTCCGTGTGGAATTATTATGGCCTTGTGGACCTTTATTAGGTATCCCACTGTAGAATAAATTCTCTTATTGTTTTTATTTGACGACCTCAGTGGCGCGGCGGGCGAAGGTTCGCCTGCGACGCAGGAGGTTGCAGGTTCGATTATCGCGTCGGAACAAATATTTGTGCGATCGCAGATATTTGTTCAGGGTGTTCTGGGTATTTTCTATGTATAATAAAAAATATCTATCTATGTAATATATTATATCAAGTATATCTTCTGCTACACAGTTTTATTACTTAAGCAGCATCAACGTTTAAATATGTATCTTGCTCACATTGTAAATTTACTCGGTTTTTTTTTTTTTTTCTTTTATCAGTTATCTAGTACCCATAAATCAAGCTCTGCTTAGCTTGGGGCTAGATAATGTTTGTGAACTGTCCAGCATTATTTATTTATTGTTCTTATTTCACTATTTATTAAGCCACACAAAGACCTCGAATTAAATGGACTTGGGTTAGCGTTAAAAAATTACTTAACCAAAAGAAATGCATAAAGAGGGACAATTCCGTCAAGTTGTATCCGACCATTGCCGCTTGATTATTGACCATTTTAGATGGACTAGAGTGTGAACCGGCAGTGTTTACTCATTTGTCATCGTTAGAATTTTCAATAGTGCCATAATTTGGCGTTGGTATATAGTGTATGGAATGCTACATCCAAGAGTTATTAGAATGTCTTTGTACTTTCGCTCTTTCTGAAGTATTTTTATCCGACTTTAAAAAGAAGGAGGTTTTCAATACTATGCAGAATGCAAAGTATGAAGATTTTACATCTTTAATTAACATAGGAAAATAGTTATTTATGATACTAGGGTGAAAAGTTGGTTATTACAAACGAGTAGACAAATGTAAGCCCGAGACGAAGTCAAGGGCTTACCATACTCACGAGTTTGTAGAAACCAATTTTCGTGCGTGTATCATACAACGTTTTTCAACACATTTGCGAGAAAACAGTACCTACAATAAGTAATGTTTGAGTATTTCTGAGAGTCTTCCATGATATTAAATTATTGTAAATAATTAAATAGCACTCCCCCTATTTTGGCGGCCACATACCTTTTTCTGCAATTTGCGCCTCATTCAAGTAGATTCCATATTAATATCGGATTCCTCGCTTGAACTCATATTATTATTTTGATTATAAATATCAGTCGGAAAGTAGCAACAATCTTTGTCGTTTCTAATATGAAAATGGCGTGAATTTGCAAAAGGAGCCCAATGACTAAAGAAACCAGAAGGAGCCACGTACTACATCTTTTGTCTCATTTCCTCTAGTGAGACAACCTCCTTGGAAGCGCTTTTGCTAAATCAATACCTATTGAGCAAAAGCGCTTCCAAAGAGGTTCGATTATTCAGCTTGAGAAATAATCGAACCTCGAATTGAATTGAGGAGATTGAAACTCCTTGGTGCAATTCTTACCTATTCCTATTATTCCTATTATATTTTTAATATGGAAATTTAAAAAAAACATAATGGATACGCACGCCGCTATACAACGGAGCGTGCGGTAAAATATGTACTCTCACCTAAGTACCTATTTTACCGCACGTTCCGTTGTATGGTTCGTAATTTGTAACTTTCGAACTATGTATACATGCTTCGTAAAGGCAGTTTTTGAGCAAATGTGTTGAAAATATTATTTTGCAAAAATTCTGAATATTTTAGTGTCTCTTCTTAACAATTCAGCAAACTTGATAATTAAAACTCCAAACACATAATGAATCCATCCAAAAGCCAGTTTTCATAAATTAATGAGTTTCTTGGAGCAGATCGTGGATTCGTGAAGCCTACCTCAAATTGCCGTCTTTTGTCCGTAATGAGGTTTTTTATTCTAAATTTCATTATTATTTGAAAAGTTTCCTGTTTATTTGGATTGTTTTGAAAAACTTTGTTATTGTTGTGGGCAGAGCAATGATTAGCAAGGTCACAGATAAAATAGTACTATACGCAAGGTACACAGCAACACTGCCCTCGCACAACTACAGCAACCAGAGCGAAAGCACAGATTTGATAACAGTAAAATAGGTAGTTATAGAATTGAAACTATCGTGGTTGGGAATCATTCTAATTTAATAAACGGCTAATATTAGCACTGTATTTCGTCACTTTGTTGACGTTTCCTCAGAAGCCTCTTCATCATGAGCAGCAAAACGTCAGCAAAGTGACGATATACAGTGGTAATTAGCCGTTAGCAAAGTCAGCAAAGAGACGAAATACTGTGGTTAACGGCTAATATTAGCACTGTATTTCGTCACTTTGTTGACGTTTCCTCAGAAGCCTCTTCATCATGAGCAGCAAAACGTCAGCAAAGTGACGATATACAGTGGTAATTAGCCGTTAGCAAAGTCAGCAAAGAGACGAAATACTGTGGTTAACGGCTAATATTACCACTGTATTTCGTCACTTTGTTGACGTTTCCTCAGAAGCCTCTTCATCATGAGCAGCAAAACTTCAGGAAAGTGACGAAATACAGTGGTAATTAGCCGTTAGAAAAGTCAGCAAACTGTCGAAAACAGTGGTTAACGGCTAATTAGAACTGTATTTCGTCACTTTGCAAACGTTTACTCTGAAGCCTCATCATGAGCAGCAAAACGTCAGGAAAGTCACGAAATACAGTGGTAATTAGAGCCGTTAGCAAAGTCAGCAAAGAGACGAAATACAGTGGTTAACGGCTAATATTACCACTGTATTTCGTCACTTTGTTGACGTTTCCTCAGAAACCTCTTCATCATGAGCAGCAAAACGTCAGCAAAGTGAATACAGTGGTAATTAGCCGTTAGCAAAGTCAGCAAACTGACGAAAACAGTAGTTAACGGTTAATTGCCACTGTATTTTGTCACTTTGCTGATGTTTCCTCAGAAGCATCTTCATCATGAGCAGCAAAACGTCAGCAAAGTGACGATATACAGTGGTAATTAGCCGTTAGCAAAGTCAGAAAACTGACGAAAACAGTGGATAACGGCTAATTACAACTGTATTTCGTCACTTTGCTGACGTTTACTCTGAAGCCTCATCATGAGCAGCAAAACGTCAGGAAAGTGACGAAATAAAGTGGTAATTAGCCGTTAGCAAAGTCAGCAAAGAGACAAAATACAGTGGTAAACGGCTAATTATCACTGTATTTCGTCACTTTGCTGACGTTTCCTCAGAAGCCTCTTCATCATGAGCAGCAAAACGTCAGCAAAGTGACGATACACAGTTGTAATTAGCCGTTTATTAATTTAAAAATTAAACTGTTACTAAGTAGCAAGCGAAAGTGCTAAGCAAATCAATATTCATTTTATTTAGCGTCTGTCAGTGGCATGCATGCCAGTCCATATCAGATGTCAGTCATTCAATATGCTTGATCGTGTCGTTAACATTTATAATGGAGTTGAAATCTGCCATTTTTGAAAGAAACGTCATCATTTTTATTTTATTACATTTTAATGTGTTTTTTCGAGGTATTTCGTGTAATTTTAGTGGCATTTTAACCGGTGTAACTTGGATAAATGGCACGTGTGATTTAGTGAAATTTAAGTGTATTGCGAGTCTTTCCGAAATGGTGGATTTTTTCCTGTAAAAACTCAGTTTTTCTGCCACCATTTAAACTGGGTTAGGACTTGCCGGAGACTCTGGACGACTTGACTATAAAAATATAATAATTATATCACTTGACATTGGCTAAATTGTTGCAAATAATGCACAGAAGCCATTACCTAAGTTAAGAAGAAGAAGAACATTTATAATTCATGAATGATGGAATTGATTGATTGATGATTGATGCTTGCATGAGTGTCTACAGGATGCCATAATATTATCTCTATACTGTTATCGAAGGTATTCGTCTTTAAAACGGCTGAATCAATTTCGATGAAGTTTTTTACAAGACATCAAACTTCAAAGCAGAATTAGAATTGCTGACCGCTGGAATAGGTCCTTAAGTGTAGTGTTGGGTTGGCTAAGGTCAAGAATCATGATCTCAATACTCCGTGCCACTAGCATGTGTATTCGTGGCACAAGGCATACATTTAAGCCAATAGCCAAGTTATTTGGTTTCGATGATGGTGTAGCCTAGCTGTTGCCTGATTCTTCTAGGTCTGGTTGCATTGGAACAGGAGTAAATGTAAATTTATTTTTTAAGACGATTCGAAATGATCCTTGTGATTTCAATGAATAAAATACTTTTGACTTTGACTTTGACTTTGACCCTACCTCACAATGAGCACTAGTAATTGACTTTTAGATACATAATAATTATATTCTTAATGTTTTATAAGACGATTTAAAATGGTCCTTATGATTTCAACGAATAAAATTCTTGAGAACTGAATTAGAATCACATATTATCGTCACGGGGCAGTCGTGAATTGAAAGATAATGTTACCGTGGTGTGTCCAGCCTGAGAATAGACCCCTCCATCTCCTCCCGTGGATGTCATAAAAGCCGACTAAATGATTACCCGGACTTGTTAGCAAGATTCGTTGGAATAAGATTTGTCCTGGCTGCTAGATTATTAATGAATGTGTTATTACTGTAAGAAAGTGTTAGCCGAGTCATTCGTGGGAATCAATGGCGGCGATGAGCTCACCATTTGTCACGTCTATATTCCCACGATGGTGCAATCCACGGTGAATAGAGGCCCATTGAGGCTTTGCCTATCCTTTCGGGGAAAATGGCGTGTGTCTATTTATGTACACCAATAGGTGAGATCGTGGTCAAACAATGGTCTATCAATGATAAAAAAAAAAAAAAATTGTACATACATAGACACCCCCCGACAGATTTCTCCGAAAGGGTAGGCAAAGCCTTAATGGGCCTTTTTTATTTTCTTATTATGTAGTTACCAATGTACAGGCAAATTAGCAAAAAAGTGTGGACCTAAGTCGAGTAGTCGTGGATTCTTATGGAATCGTTAGATGACGCGAATAATGTGCGAATAGAAGCTTATCCCAGGTTTACACCATTTCTGACGCATACGGAAGGCTTTTAAATATTAGATAAAAACTATGAAGGTCCGATAATTTATAATAAACAAAGAAGTAAGTACTTAGGTGCAAGTTCAATAACGTTTTAGTAGTAGTAGAGCTTTTTTGTGTAAGAGTTCGTCCGGGGACGTAGGTACTACCTCCTTATTTCTTAAAAAAAAAAAAAAAAAAAAACCTATTTCTCCCGCAAAGCAGTAGTGCTCGCATTGCTGTGTTCCGGCTTGAAGGGTATGGGTGCCGGTAAAATTACAGGCACATGAGACTTTACATCTTTATGTCTCAGGGTGGCGGGCGCAGTGCAATGCCTCCTAGGGCGCGTCCTAGGTGGACGTGACCTATGATAATGCGTTGTTAAAGGCAGAAGTTACCGCTTAACATCAGATGGGCCATCTGCTTGAACTGTCATTCACGTAGTTAAAATAAAAAAACCTTTAGAGACAGTTTTAGCGCATTATGGATTTTAATTAAAACTACGTGCATTACTAGGGAACACTGAGAATCACATCACATCACACTAATATTATAAAGGCAAAAGTTTGTGTATGTGTGTGTGTGTAGTGTGTTTGTTACTTCTTCACGCTGAAACGGCTCGACGGATTTGCATGAAATTTGGAATGGAGATAACTGGACTCCCGGAATAACACATAGGCACATTTTTATCCCGATATTCCCACGGGATCGAGACTTACGCGGGTGAAACCGCAGGGCGCTGCTAGTTAGTTATAAAGCGGGTATAATGCGGATCAACATTGCAAATAGGTAAGTCGTTTACTAAACATTTTATCAATACAGATAAGTTACTGAATAACAAACGCGGGCCGTCGACTGAAACTTGCCCTCTCTGATACCTTATCTACTTACTTATAGGTAGGTAGTTACACAACATGCCACGTGGGGGGCGATTGCAGATTGGGGGTCGCAATCGTTTTTTTGCGTCTTAGACAAGCCTCTAAGGTTTTGTAGACGTTTTAGTTATAAAAAGGAAATGTTTGTGAATAAATAAATTTAAAAAAAAAAACAAAAAAAAAAAACTGACTGTCCGTAGAAGTACACAGCAGTTTTTTTTGTTCCGTAAGGGGGGAAACTGCTTTTAGTTGGGGTATAACGCAAAATTACCAATCTTAGATTAGATTTTGAACTAACTAAATCAAGTACAATATTCAAATAAAAAATATGCATGGATACTACATTATAATACCGAGGGATCACCCAGACAGAAACACGATAGAACAAATATTTGTACGATCTGCAGATAGGGTGTTCTGGGTATTTTCTATGTATATTAAAAAAATATCTATCTATGTAATATATTGTATTAAGTATATCAGTTATCTAGTACCCATAACTCAAGCTCTGCTTAGCTTGGGGCTAGATAATGTTGTGTGAACTGTCCAGCATTATTTATTTATTTATATTTTCACATTCTGACCTCGCGTAGTGATGGACTTACCTAGAAGACATTCTCTCAGAGTTAAATATAGATTTGTTGAAGCGTCAGATAAAAATGCCATTTTTGTAGGTCATCCAGTTCACGATTGCTATTCAGTTGAATGGCTCAGGAATGCAGTACATAATGATGATTACAGAATTGTCTGTTTGCAAATACCTACCACTTAAGACGAGTTAAACATTGAACTGATTGACGACCTCTGTGGCGCGGCGGGCGAAGGTTGGCCTGCGACGCAGAAGGTTGCGGTATCGATTCCCGCCTCGGAACAAATATTTGTGCGATCGCAGATATTTGTTCAGGGTGTTCTGGGTATTTTCTATGTATAATAAAAAATATCTATCTATGTAAAATATTATATTAAGTATATCAGTTATCTAGTACCCATAACACAGGCTCTGCTTAGCTTGGGGCTAGATAATGTTGTGTGAATTGTCCAGCATTATTTATTTATTTATCTTTACACAGATAAAAAAAGCCGTGGTGTGTCCGGCCTAAAAATAGACCCTTCTGTCTCCTCCCGTGGATGTCGTAAAAGCCGACTAAGGGATTACCCGGACTTGTTGATAAGATTCGTTCGTGTAGAGGGTTTGTCCTGGCTTATTAGCCTCCTGTAGATAGATAGATAGATAGATAGATAGATAGAAATACTTTATTGCACACCATAATCTAAAACAATTTACAAATAATAAAACTAAAACTAACTATGTTGTACAATGGGCGGTCTTATCGCTTAGTAGCGATTTCTACCAGACAACCTTTGGATGGATAGGACTGTATAAAATTAACACCTGTAGCTTATTATGGAATGTATTTTTACTAGCAGAAAGCGTTAGCCCAGTCAGTCATGGGAAGCAATGGCGGCGATGAGCTCACCACTTGTCACGTCTATATTCTACGATGGTGTAACCCACTGTGAAAAGGGGCCCATTGAGGTTCTGCCTACCCCGTCGGGGAAAAAGGCGTGTATCTATGTATGTATGTTTTTATAGTAAAATATGTATGTATGTATATAAAAAAACTTTACATATAATAACATAACACCCCAACAGTCACATACATAGTCCTGACCCCACACTAGGATCCCCTGTGTCGTGGGTGTCAGGAACTACGAGTACCATGGTGCCACAACACACAGAGCCGGTTCAATTATTTGCAGGTCATACAAACATATTTCCTGCAGTGGGAATCGAATTCGCAACCTCTCGCAAGTTTCAAGCGAAAGGCACCACGCGATAAGAAGTTCCCATACAAACTTTAACACCCCATTGCACCCGCTTTTGGGGGCTAGTTCTGGGAAAATATATTTTACCCTTCTATTAATTTTGTATTGACATTTTTTTGTATTACATACTTTTCACTAGAAACGGGATATTTACCATGATTTTCGAGTTTTTTTGGATTGAAGCTTACCTACTTATGCAAAGTTTCAGTAAGTTCAAGCAACACGATTTTTAATTCAATGATTTTCACCCCTTTTCACCCCCTTAGGGGTTTAATTTACAAAAATCCCTTATTAGTGTGTGTTTTTGCTATAAAAGGAACCTACTGTCTTTCTTTTACTTTACTTTATTTCTAGGTCCAGTGGTTTCGGCTCGGCGATGATGAATCAATAAGTCAGTCAGTCAGTCAGTCAGGATAAACTGTTATATAGGTATATATATAAATAAATATTAAATAATACTGGACAGTTCTCACAACTTTATCTAGCCCGAAGCTAAGCAGAGCTTGTGTTATGGGTACTAGATAACTGATATACTCAATACATTACATAGATAGATGTTTTTTATATACAGAGTGTAACATAAGCCCCCCCCTAAGCCTCCCTCCCCCTCCCTCTCGTCCCTATAAGCCCGGGGAGGGGGTATTCTACACATCAGTGCGAAAATATGTTTATATGAAATCTATACACGGATTTCATATAAACACATTTTCGTAAGTAAATTCCAATAGCTGTCCCAAAATACGTAGATCACAACGCAACATGTGACCCGAATACTATTATGCAAAGGTGTGCTAAATAAACACGGGCTGGGACATTGAACCTGAAATAAAACTGATTCAGTATTCCATTTATTAGTTCCTGACTGACAGAATGAGGCGGCTAACGGTTATCCCGCGGTAACCCGACGGAGGAGGCTACGGGGACAGTCACCGCCGCAATACTCATGAAATAGCATAAAGAACATGGGCAACTCCAGACATTGTTTGACTCATTTTTTTTGACTAACGTAACGTACGGACTCTTCCCGCCATTTTCGAAAAGAGATGTTGTTTACTTTTATTTTATTTCTTTTCCTAGTGTTTTCTTGAGTTATTTTGTGTTATTTTGGTGGCGTTTTAACTAATGTAGCTCGTTTAAAAAGCACAAGTGTAGTAAAATGAAATGGAAGTGAATTGCGTGACTTTTGAAATTGGTGGAAATTGTCTACCAAAGTTTTAGTAAAATTGGCCACCGTTTTACTAAAACATGACTCGACTGTGACTTTGACGACTTTGAAGGAGTGTAACGTTGCAAAATATATTGAAAATACAATATATTGAAAATACAGATACTTGAAAATGGCAAATGCACAAGCCGTGCGGCGCCAATTATATATAAAAAAAAAAAACCTTACGTACAGTTGAGATACTTTTGTTTGGTTATTGATAATATATGTAAAGATAATGAAAAGCTATATAACTTTTGAAACTATCATGGTTATGTACATAATTTTCACTAGAAACGGGATATTTACCATGATTTTTGAGTTTTATATGTTCCCGATATTTCGGCACAGTTGCATTTGTTGTTGCAGTTGTTCTCCCGTGATCATGGCGCATGCAACTGTGCCGAAATATCGGGAACATATAAAACTCAAAAATCATGGTAAATATCCCGTTTCTAGTGAAAATAATGAAAAGCTAATTCAATTTCTCATAAATACTTTTATTTACCGACAACCGCGAGTTCTTGAGTGGAGACCGCATTTTGGAAAACGTAGCGTGGGGCGCCCTCTGGCTAGGTGGAGCGATGACCTACGAAAGGAGGTGGGCAGAAAGTGGATAAGAAGAGCCGAGCACCGGGCTCAGTGGCGCGTATTGGGAGATGCCTATTACTACAACTATTATAAACGGGAACTGTCATTAATGTTTTTTTTTGAAGCTATTTCGATAATTAATATTCACATATATATTTATTTACAGAAAGAATAATACAACTAATAAAAGGTATGTACAATATTAAAAAAATACATATGAAACAGTTGTACTACCCGAAGACCGCTTGTAACTTATTTAATTTCTTGCGTAGAAGTTGTGGGATAGTAATGAAGCTTGTTGCGTTTTTTTCACGCAAATGCAATGAGTTGATTTAGTTAATTATTTAGAGATACAACTTTTGCTTCCCAACATCTCAAAATATACAAGCTCTTTAGAAAAATTGGACAAAAAATAATATTTAGAACCGTACTAATTACTTCTATGAAGGGTATTTATTTATATATATGGTTCATTTATTTTTGACCTGGGTCAGCGGTTGTCCTTTAGACGCTAGATGCTATGTGAAATAGGTATATAAGAAATTAGGAGTAAGAAATTAGTTACACCTATCTAACTATATCATCAATATCAATGTTTGGATGTTTGTAATATGTTTAGGTTACGTCGACCTCTGTGGCGCTGAGAGCAAAGGTTCGACTGCAACGTATGAGGTTGCGGGTTCGATTCCCGCCTCGGAATAAATATATGTACGATCTGCAGATCTGTTCTGGGTATTTACTATGTGTAATAAAAAAATATCTATCTATGTAATATCAGTTGTCTAGTGCCCATAACACAAGCATGAATTTAATTTAATTTAATCTGCTTCGCTTGGGGCTGATCAGGGGTCCCCAAACTTATTTTGTCTACTGCCCACTTTGAGAATAAATTATTTTTTAGCGCCCCCATAATTATTTTTAGCGCCCTTATTTTTTTGTGAGCTATATTAGCGGATATTGAACATGTTCATGTTCAATCGGGTTATTTAACAAAAAATTGTTAATGCATGATTTTCCGCGATATATTATGTACTAAAATGACCTATCTAGGAATACTTAGAAAATTTTAAAGAAAGAAAATTTATTTATTTTTCCACACGCACAACACACACATAACTTTTTTCTTTTTTTTTGTTATTGTTTGCTGTGTTATTCTTTTGGTGTCTATTTGTATTTTGGTGTTTTGGATTTTGCATGTTAGTCTAACTATGTTAGGTTGGTTTTATTAGTACGTTTATTTAAAACTTTATTGTTATTAATTACAATATAGTTAATACCTATTATCCTTCATTATGTATGTTTATTTTAATTATTTTCTTATTTTAATGCATTCATTAGCTCTAATTTAACTGCATGCATGGGGAGTTAAGAGCTACCTCGCCGTAACACAGTTTTAAACTAGCACGGAAGGTAGGTTCCTAAGAGCTACCTCGCCGTAACACAGTTTTAAACTAGCACGGGAGGTAGGTTCCTAAGAGCTACCTCGCCGTAACACAGTTTTAAACTAGCACGGGAGGTAGGTTCCTAAGAGCTACCTCGCCGTAACACAGTTTTAAACTAGCACGGGAGGTAGGTTCCTAAGAGCTACCTCGCCGTAACACAGTTTTATACTAGCACGGGAGGTAGGTTCCTAAGAGCTACCTCGCCGTAACACAGTTTTATACTAGCACGGGAGGTAGGTTCCTAAGAGCTACCTCGCCGTAACACAGTTTTAAACTAGCACGGGAGGTAGGTTCCTAAGAGCTACCTCGCCGTAACACAGTTTTATACTAGCACGGGAGGTAGGTTCCTAAGAGCTACCTCGCCGTAACACAGTTTTAAACTAGCACGGGAGGTAGGTTCCTAAGAGCTACCTCGCCGTAACACAGTTTTAAACTAGCACGGGAGGTAGGTTCCTAAGAGCTACCTCGCCGTAACACAGTTTTAAACTAGCACGGGAGGTAGGTTCCTAAGAGCTACCTCGCCGTAACACAGTTTTATACTAGCACGGGAGGTAGGTTCCTAAGAGCTACCTCGCCGTAACACAGTTTTAAACTAGCACGGGAGGTAGGTTCCTAAGAGCTACCTCGCCGTAACACAGTTTTAAACTAGCACGGGAGGTAGGTTCCTAAGAGCTACCTCGCCGTAACACAGTTTTAAACTAGCACGGGAGGTAGGTTCCTAAGAGCTACCTCGCCGTAACACAGTTTTAAACTAGCACGGGAGGTAGGTTCCTAAGAGCTACCTCGCCGTAACACAGTTTTAAACTAGCACGGGAGGTAGGTTCCTAAGAGCTACCTCGCCGTAACACAGTTTTATACTAGCACGGGAGGTAGGTTCCTAAGAGCTACCTCGCCGTAACACAGTTTTATACTAGCACGGGAGGTAGGTTCCTAAGAGCTACCTCGCCGTAACACAGTTTTATACTAGCACGGGAGGTAGGTTCCTAAGAGCTACCTCGCCGTAACACAGTTTTATACTAGCACGGGAGGTAGGTTCCTAAGAGCTACCTCGCCGTAACACAGTTTTATACTAGCACGGGAGGTAGGTTCCTAAGAGCTACCTCGCCGTAACACAGTTTTATACTAGCACGGGAGGTAGGTTCCTAAGAGCTACCTCGCCGTAACACAGTTTTAAACTAGCACGGGAGGTAGGTTCCTAAACCTCATGGTGCCTACCCTAATTCTCAATAGTTGTTTTAACCTAAGTACCTATATAAGCACTATGTAATGTATCCTTAAGTTATGAAATAAAAACTATTCTATTCTATTCTATTCTATAAAACAAGAAGACAAAAACAAAAATCCACTAAGTATATAGGTAGGTACTACAATATCTTGAGAAACAAAAATAAAAATAAACAAAAACTGTTATAAACTTTGGTAGGAAAGTTGATAGCTTGTGTGTGTTGTGTGGGGTCAAACAGGTCCCTGTCTCAGAATATGCTGCACCAGACCTAGGTTTAGTGCAGCGCTGGTTTTCAGACAGGGCCTAATTAAATGATGCCACGAACATCAATAAACCACATTGGGGGGAGGATAGGCAATAAATAAATAAATATGTTAGTGTGTAAAATACTTACACTACTTAGTAGTAGTAGAGCTTTTTTGTGAAAGAGTTCGTCCGGGGAAGTACTACCACCATACCTATTTCTGCCGCAAAGCAGTAGTGCTCGCATTGCTGTATTCCAGTTTGAAGGGTATGGGTGCCGGTGAAATTACAGGCACATGAGACTTTTCATCTTTATGTCTTTATGTGAGGGTACCGCTTAACATCAGGTGGGCCATCTGCTTGTTCCGTCATTCAAAAGTATAAAAAAAAAAACTTATAACTATGAAAATGCGAAAGTGTATCTGATTTGGCGCCCCCATTTTTTTCTGGGTCTCTTACCACCCCCTTTAGGCCTGCAGCGCCCACAAGGGGGCGTTATCGCCCACTTTGGGAATGGCTGGGCTAGATATTATTGTGTCAACTGTCCAGCATTATTTATTTATTTTGTTTCTGTTTGATACTTAGCGGTTAAATTAGAGCCACTTTATGAGCAAGTGTGTTGAAAAATACATTTTACGATGGTGCAAACCACGGTGAAAAGAGGCCTTTTGAAGCTCTGCCGTTTGTTCAGTGTTGGACAGATTCTGGATTGGTCAGATTTGTAATTCGCCAGATTCGCTACTCGACAGATTCGTGAATTGGGTAGATTCTTGTTTTTTTTTTTATGTAATGAGGTCACAAACAAGCAGACGGCCCGCCTGATGTAAAGCAGTCACCGCCGCCTATGGACATCTGCAACACCCACGTTATTGCAAACGCGCTGCCTACCATTAAGAGCCCTATTGATATTTCTCTTGAGTTTACCCAAGTTGTAGCCCTGTGGGAAGACATCCAACTGGAGCTCATTCCACGTCCTCCAGGTGCGCGGGAGAAACGAGCGCGTGAAACGCACTGTGCGAGACCTCCACGCATCCAAAATGTGCGGGTGAGCTCGCTCACGATGGCGGGATGTGCGGTTATAAAAGTGAGAAGCTGGGATTAGCTCAAACAGCTCCTCAGAGCATTCCCCGTTAAAAATCTTATAAAAGACGCTAAGCGCGCCAATATCTCGGCGCACGCTCAACTGCTCTAGATCACTGGTAACTTTGGGCGCGTCGACAATCCTAACAGCTCTGCGTTGCAGGGAGTCCAGCGGTTGATTGTTGCATTAGTCAGATTAGCTATACTATAAGGCAGAAAATGAACACTTGTGCACAAATTGAGTACCCAAATTTAGTAGTAGTAGAGCTTTTTTGTGAAAGAGTTCGTCCGGGGAAGTACTACCACCATACCTATTTCTGCCGCAAAGCAGTAGTGCTCGCATTGCTGTGTTCCGGTTTGAAGGGTAAGGGTGCCGGTGAAATTACAGGCACATGAGACTTTTCATCTTTATGTCTCAGGGTGGCGGGCGCAGTGCAATGCCACATAGGTTGCGTCCTAGGTGGACGTGATCTATGAGGTAATGCACTGTTCATAGGCAGAGGTTACCGCTTAACATCAGGTGGGCCTCTTGCTTGTTCCGCCAACCAAGTAGAATAAAAAAAAAAAAAAAAAAAAACCTTCGGGGGAAAAAGACGTGTGTCTATGTATGTACCTATGTATGTAAATTTTGTGTTTCGGTAGATAATGTTATTCCCTTTGACTTTGGTGTCAATCTACCTTATACCGTATCTTATCTTATTTTGCAAGTATGTCCGGGTGGAATATGTTTGCCCGGGTGGAATCATACTCGTACAACTGAATTTTAAAGCAAAAATCCTCAACCGATTGAGCTGTAAAATTCCGATGACAATACAATATGATGGTGACAGCGAGCTGATCTGATGATGGAGACGGAAGGTGGACAACGGAACTCCTCGATGGATTAGTAGACTGGCCGTGTTTAGGCTCATTTTGTTCAGCACACGGTTACGATCACTAATTTTATAAAAGCTTGTATTGTAAAATATATTTTTCACAAAAACATATTTAACATATTTTTAACCCCCGACGCAAAAACGACGGGGTGTTATAAGTTTGACGTGTCTGTGTGTGTGTGTGTGTGTGTGTGTGTGTGTGTGTCTATCTGTGGCATAGTAGCTCCCGAACGGATGAACCGATTTAATTTAATTTTTGTTTGAAAGGTGAATTTGTCGGGAGTGTTCTTAGCTATGATTAATCAAAATCGGTTCAGCCGTTTCATTGCGTTGAGGGTCTTTTAATTTTTATAAAATTCATTACTTGTTACTTCTTCCGTGTGGACTTTTTATATACAAACTTAAACATCCCGCTACACATTGTACTATTATTTATTCTGTGGCTGCACCCCCTTATTGGATGTATTTCAGAAGTACCTTTCCTGGTGCACCCTATAGGAAACAAGGAGGAATACTCCTATCAGGTACTCAGTTTCTAGGACTTACGGTTTAGACTGTGAGTTGAAAGTCAGCCAGGAAGCGAGTTAGTCAGTCATGATTACAGCCAAGTTAAAAGTTCAAAAAAATCGCCATTTGAGGTTTTTTTAAGGTGGGGAATGCTGCAAAATTCCTAATCTTAGATTTGCTTTTTCATACAAACGTATTTGCACAAATATGGACGAACAGAGTATAATTTTACACTGAAATTACTGTTGTTGGCTTTTATATTGGTCATTATTTGCGGCAAATCGCTATTAGTTCACTGTTTTCTTCAACCAAATATGATTTGCCGCAAATAATAACCAATATAAAAGCCAACAACAGTCATTTCAGTGTAAAATTATACTCTGTTCGTCCATATTTGTACAAATACGTTTCTATGACAAAGCAACCACCTTAACAGACTAAACAGACTTAACAGAAAAATATGTATTATGTACTACATTATAATTACGAGGGATCACTGTACCAGAAACACGATAGGACAATATTTTGCGTGATGCGTAATATGTTTGCCGACTTTAAAAAAGAGCAGGATAAAAAATTCGAAAACCTGTGTGCGTCGATGGAAGAGCTGAGAGCTGCTTTTGAGTTTACGACCCAGAAGTATGATTCTGCATTAGAGCAAATTACCAAACTGGAACAGGAGCGCGTTTCGGACCATGGATACATAAAATCCTTGGAGGGTAAGCTTGAGGCGTGTGAGCGCCACACTAGATCTACCTGCTTAGAAATAAGGAATATTCCGAGTACCCAGCCGGAATCCAAGGACAACCTCCTAAAAACCGTACTAAGTACAACCCGAGCTATCAATATTCCAGTAACGCAATCGGATATTAAAGATGTGTATCGTATATCTACGTCGAAGGATGCGTCTAGTAAAACGATAATAGTTGATTTTGTCAGTACGTTACTTAAAGAGAATGTCCTAAATCAATACAAGACTCACAACAGGCAGAAAAATAGGCTTACCACGGAACATATTAAAATAGGTGGCCCAGCTAAGCCCATCTTTATATCGGAAAACCTAACAGCCTCCATGAAGAGGATCTTTTTCCTCGCTCGCGATTTTGCCAAATCGAACAACTACAGCTTTTGCTGGGTAAAAAATGGAAAGGTTTATATGAGGAAGAAGGAGGGCACCGCGCTGATCCGGATCAACAGCGAGTTGGACTTGACCAATCTTAAACAATGACTGGATACTTATGTCAGATGTCACGCTATTTTGTTGAGATCCCGTGGTCGACTCGAGAAAAACATGTCTATGGTCCCGCTACTTTTATTTTTATTTTGTGCTTTATATAATATATTTAGAAATTACTTCTGTAAAAACACTTCTCTTACATGTACTTATTTCCACCCTTATTGTACAACACATTCTTACATTATACACTCACACACAAACATACTTACACAAACAAAGTATATATATATAATATCTATGCCCAAATATAGTATAATTACTCGGGCCATACAAACATGGAATATACAGCACTCAAGTATTTTACCTACATTCCATTATGGATGATGTCAATATTGTAAATGATGAAATTCAAGCTTTTTGTGTTTCCGATTCATTTAGCTGTGACCCAGAACTTTGTAAGAACTATATTAATAGTTCTCGTTTATCGCTTAAAATTTTACACCTAAACATACGCAGCATAAATAAAAATTTTGATCAACTCGAACTTTTATTAGTCAGGATCACAACAAGATGTGATATTATTGTGCTCTCCGAGTGCTGGCTTAGCTGCGTTCAACAGATACCGCTCATTGATGGTTTTGTCTCTTATAAATCAAATTGGACTAACCAAAACGATGGCGTAATTGTCTATGTGAGAGATAACATTGTACACTCGGTCGATGAAACAAACATCAAAGAAATAAGCTGTCTGACCCTTAAATTTAAAAATGATATTGCTATTATAGCTGCTTATCGGTCGCCATCCAAAAATTGTAATGTTTTTATTGATAGTCTCTGCGACTATCTTGAATCTCTTAAGACCTTTAGAACTATCGCTCTAATAGGTGACATAAATATAAACATTCTAGCCAAGGATGGTGATAGTGATTACTCAATTTGCGAAGATTACCTTAATTGTCTTGCTTTCCAAGGGCTATTACTTGCTCACTCATTGCCGACTCGTTTACATCGATGTATTGATCATGTTATGTTAAAGACGGATAGAAAAGCAACTACACTCGTTTTGGATACAAAACCAACAGACCACTCTCCTGTTATTTTATGCTGCGATCTATTTACTAGCGTCCATACGTCCTTAAAAAAGTCAAGAGTGGTTATTAACGAAGAATCAGTAGTGGCTGACATTAAAGATACTGACTTTACACCGATACTCAACTCTGATGATCCCGAAAAAGCTGCAGTCACTCTTGTGGAAATGATTTCTTCTTTAATTAGCATACACACAAAAAATATTAGCATTCCATCCAAGAAAAGAGTTATAAAACCTTGGATTACTCCTGGTCTTCTTAAATGCATTCGGAATCGTGATAGACTTCATAAAAAACATAGAAAAGATCCTAAAAATGTGATAAAAATTATAACTTATAAACGGTATCGGAATTTCTGCAACAATTTATTAAAGAAACTGAAGCGTGAATATGAGTGTAATGAATTTGAGAAGGCCAGAAGTAACCCAAAAGCTACTTGGGATGTTATTAAGAACATCACAAACACTAAAAAGCCTAAAACTAAGCCACTAGAATTGTTAAATATACTTCCAAACCCTCAAGAGTCGGTAAACTTTGTAAATAAATATTTTTCAGAAGTAGGAAAAAACTTAGCAATTAAAATTTTGACGGATCAACATCACAATGTAGTTTACACACAGCCCTCAAACACTAGCCTCAACTCCATGGTTTTGTTTGAGGTTGATGAGGTGGAGGTGCTCAAAATTATAACTGGTCTAAAAACAAATTGTGCAGTTGGTTATGATGGCATACCAAGCTGCGTTATTAAGGCCGCGAAAATCACACTAGCTCCTGTTATTGTGCACGTAATAAACCTATGCATAGTGAGTGGTGTGTTTCCGCGAGTTTTTAAGAAAGCTATTGTCCACCCTATACACAAGGCTGGGGACAGTGACATTGTCGATAATTATAGGCCTATTTCAGTTTTAACCACATTATCCAAAATTTTTGAAAAATGTTTGAATTCTAGACTCGTTAAATACCTAACTAAATATAATTTACTAGCAGACAATCAGTATGGTTTTAGAAGTGGTAAATCCACCGAGGACGCTATACTGGATCTCACCGATAACGTAGCCAAAAATATTGATTCTAAATCTAAAACCATTGCTATCTTCTTAGATCTTTCTAAAGCATTCGACACTGTCTCTGTCCCCCGCCTCCTAAATAAGATGGAGGTTATTGGTATTAGAGGCCCAGCTCTTAAAATATTTTCTAGTTACTTGTCTGATCGTTCACAGAGAGTGATTATTGACAATATCACTAGCGTTGACGAGCCACTCACGTACGGTGTCCCTCAAGGAAGTGTTTTAGGACCTACACTTTTCCTCATATATGCTAACGACCTATGCAAGTTGACCCTTAATGATTGCAAAATTACAGCGTATGCTGACGACACTGCATTACTAGTCACAGGGAAAACCTGGAATGAGGTGAAGAGTAACGCTGAAAACGCCTTACGCGAGGTAATCCTGTGGCTTTCCCACAATTTACTTACCTTAAATATTAAAAAAACCGAATTTATTACACTGTCTGCAATATCTTCAGCTCAACCTTCAAGTAATTTCTGCATTAAAGCCCATATATGCAATCCGCATACTCATCAGACAGGTTGTATGTGTAATGATATTGAACGTTCCGAGGTCATAAGGTATTTGGGAGTTTTGATCGATTCCACTTTAAGTTGGCATCCACATATTCAGGCTACCACTTCGAGAATAAGAAAACTACTTTACATATTTAGGAAACTGAGAGCAAGTGCTGATCATAAAACCCTCAAAGTAGTCTACTTCGCATTATCGCAGTCAGTTCTGTCCTACTGTATTGCTGCATGGGGAGGCGCCCCTAAAACAACACTCATTCGCTTGGAAAGAGCACAAAGAGCCACCTTAAAAGTGATGTACTCTAAACCTAGGCTCTTTTCGACAAATGTCCTATACACCCTGTTTGATGTGCTGTCTGTACGTAAATTATTTATACTGAACATTATTCTCCGTAAACACCGTAACTTACCTTATGAACCTAGCAATAACAGAAATCGTAGGGAAAATGTGGTTTGCTCAGTTCGGGCATCTCGTACCGTGTTTGCCTTCCGCCATTACCTATTTTTAAGCCCCGTTGTTTATAACAGAATAAATAAGGTGCTTAAAATATACGATATGACATATTATAAATGTAAAATACATATAAGGAATTGGTTGTCTTCTCTCACATACGATGAAGCTGAAGAACTTATAGGAATAATTAATTAACTTCCCATAAACTACACAATATGAGTATATTATATTTTTTACAATTACTTTTTCTATGTACCTAATACTTACACATGCATTATATTTATATATCTATATTTATATAATATACAAATACACTAACCCACCCATAACACGCATAAAACATAAACACACACACACACACACACATACACATACACACGATGGCTACTCCTGTGATACCCAGACTCATGAGACTGGTGGTAGCAGGAGAGCCTCATATACAAACATTCATACACCCACACACACACACACTCACACATCCTCGCACAAATTAAGTAAGAGATCTGTTTCATAATTATAATTTTATTATAGGATAACTTTTTATTTTTGTGTTTTCTATGTGTACCTACTTAATGTAACTTTTTGGTATGATGTTTAGTGCTCCTAGTCCTAAGGTCGGCCGCTGGAAATTGCGACACAGTTCATACTATAGCAATTTTCAGCGTTCCTTTTTGTATACTGCTCTTGTGTAAAAACTTTTCCAAAATAAATAAATTTCAAATTTCAATTTTCTCGATAGTAAACAAATCTAAAGTCTATTTTTTGCCTAGATCCGATTGTTTATTAAAATGGTGCATATTATTGGGTAAAAATATATATAAATAAAATCAATACAACAAAGCCGAGGGTTTACTGTAGGGGTTTGGTAAAATGATGTACATTTTACGAGATATTCATAAAAACTGCTTTTTAGAGCGGCGCGAGGCGTTTTTTTTGGATGAAGATTTCTGCCTGGGGTTAGCGCAGTCTTAACTTGGAATCTATGACGAATTTTGTAAAAATAAAATACTAGAGGTATGTGAGTAACTATAATTTTTTATCGTGTTAAAAACATTATAAAAAATCTACGCCATTGGACAGTTTTTGGGGGTAGGAAAACGTTTTCTCAATTTGTATGGACAAGTCTACAAGTTATCAAAAAGAAACCATAGATTGTGACGGTCCTATATGTACGTTTTCTTGGTGCATTTATGCATTCGTTGCGTTAGTACTGTGGTTTGTCCGGCCTAAGAATATACCCCTCCGTACCCTCCCGTGGATGCCGTAAAAGACGACTAAGGGATTACGCGGACTTGTTGATAAGATTCGTTGGTATAAGATTCGTCCTGGCTGCTAGCTTATCATGGATGGAATGTATTATTACTGGAAGAAAGTGTTAGCCGAGTCAGTCGTGGGAAGCTATGGCGGCTGTAAAATCCACCTTCCCTTGTTAACACTGGCTCACTGCTACACCAAGCTGGTATTATTCGGCACACGTCTGCTCACCACTTCCAGGTTCTCCACCGCTCTTCTTCTTCTTTTATTTGTGGCTACTGTGGCTTTAGTTTCCACAATTTTGCCAATGTCAATGTCGACAGGATATAAAACGGTAAGACGATGGAGATCTGAGAATATGAAAGTGGTCGGTCTTTGAAAAAGGGAGACTCAACCAGAAGTTATAACGAAGATGAGTTATTTATTCTGACTCCACCGCTCAATTGCCATCTGCCAAGCTTCATCTTGCGACTGACATTGACAGGTGGCTGACGTTGGCAGTTGCCTAACCACTTGTGCACATGAGACAGGGATGTAATATCTACTAAGTATCTGTAAGTATCTACAAACAGTACAGCGGCGATGAGCTCACCACTTGTTATGTCTATATTCCACGATGGTGCAACCCACTGTGAAAAGAGGCCCATTGAGGCTCTGCCTACCCCTTCGGGAAAAAGGCGTGTGTCTATGTATGTATGTAAGGGCGCAGTACTTGCGTCTTTGTCTTGTTTTAACCCCCGAAGCAAACAGAGGGGTGTTATGAGTTTGCCCGCTATATATGTCTGTTGTCTGTCTGTCTGTCTGTGGCACCGTAGCTCTTAAACGGGTGAACCGATATGAAACAGTTTTTTTTTATTTAAAAGCATATTTTCTAGCGAAGGTTCCTAGACATGTTTTATCAAAATCGGTTCAGCCGTTTCATTGCGTTGAGTTTTTTTTTATTTCTTCTTGTTGTGGTTTGAATAACGTTTGACCGATGTTTCACGGCCTGAAAATTCAAGATGTTTTATTTATTAGGTATTATTAACATGTTTTATTTATTATTATTGTGTGTTATATTAGATAGGACACCAAACAATTTGAGCATGGTTTTCTTAAATTTAACTCGTCTTGTAAGAGACGTAGATGTCATGTTAGCTTGCAACCTTTTTTTACCGCCTTTTCGGCAAACAGACACTGAGCCTACTTTCTTCTCTTCTTATAATAATGGCTTCTGAGTAGTGCTCCAAACAATTTCGCCAATGTCAAGTGACATTACTATATTTTTTATAGTAAGTAGTCAAGAGTCTCCGTCAAGTCATAACCCAGTTTAAATAGTGGCAGAAAAACCGAGTTTTGACAGGATAAATCCACTATTTCGAAAAGACACGCCACAAATTTAAATAACCACAAAAATTACACGAAAAAAAATTACAATGCCACTAAAACTACATGAAATTTATGCTGCCTACTTTAGGTACTACACTATAGGTGCTTGTTTTTCTTTTAATATTGTTGTTACCTGGAAAATTTTGGGGGAGACCTTTGCCCAGCAGTGGGACACAAAAGGTTAAGGAAAAAAAAATTGTTGTTACCTACTTTTGTACTATAGGCCTTGTATGTGTTATTTGTGTGAAATAATCGTTTATCGATCCCATTCTATTCTATGCAACTAGAAACAGAGTTGATTGGAGTTCTTCGTGGGCATATGTTCTCATTATTTCTTTGATGTACCCACCTAATTCTAACCTCAGATTTCTGGTTAAAGCGATTGGGCCACAGAACAGTTCTATCTTCTCTTCTTATAATAGCTTGAATAGCTTCTCAGGAATACTCCAAACAATTTCGCCTAATTATGCCTGAAAGGCATACCTGTCAAGTTTTTTTTGTTTTTTTTTTATACCACTTGAATGACGTAACAAGCAGATGGCCCACCTGATGTTAAGCGGTAACCTCTGCCTATGAACAGTGCATTACCTCATAGGTCACGTCCACCTAGGACGCGACCTATGTGGCATTGGGCATTGCACTGCGCCCGCCACCCTGAGACATAAATATGAAAAGTCTCATGTGCCTGTAATTTCACCGGCACCCTTCAAACCGGAACACAGCAATGCGAGCACTACTGCTTTGCGGCAGAAATAGGTATGTGGTAGTACTTCCCCGCACGAACTCTTTCACAAAAAAGCTCTACTACTACTAAAAAAGTTCCGATGACATTAAAATATTACAGTGACAGAGATCTGTGATGGATATTAAAGGTGGAGAACGGGATTTTAAATCTGCCATTTTTGAAAGAAACGTCTTTATTCTTATTTAATTACATTTTAATCTATTTTTCGAGTTATTTATTGTAATTTTGGTGGCATTTTATCCGGTGTACCTTGGATAAATAGCACATTTGTAGTGTAGTTTAATTGAAGTGTATTGCGTGTCTTTTCGAAATGGTGGTTTTTTTCTGCAAATACTCGGTTTTTATGCCACTATTTAAACTGGGTTATGACTTGACAGAGACTCTCGACGACTTGACTGTAAAACATGTAACTAATAACTTGACTCAGAAGCCATTATATGAAGAAGAAGAAGAAGAAGGAACTCCTCAGTGATTAACCATGCCTGGGCACTGTTTGGGCTCATTTTGATCACTAATTTCATAAAAGCTATTTTTTAACAAAGAAATACTCCTAATATTATTTTCTAAACTATGGCATGTTTTACATAACATCCATAATTGTATATTATCGACTGATATGACAATAATTTATTAATATCATCAATAATATCATGCTGATCTCATTGCTGTAGATCTTCTAAACTACGCAACGGATTTTGATTTAGTTTTCACTATAATGTAGAGAATTTATTATTTATATATATAATAACTTATTGTGCAAAACTAGGGCGCGCTAGTCAGAAAATAAAGTGATGTAGGTACTCATTTCGAGCACGTGCAATGTGGATGTATTTAGTTCTAAAGTCCAGGGCTGTGTTGCATTATGTATTTGGGGTATAATACCGCTGCTGCTGTCTAACGCACAAATCAGATACCTCGTTGCATTATAATGGCTTGCATAGGATGCTCCATGGGGCTTCAATCTGCCATTTTTGAAAGAAACGTCGTAATTTTTATTTTATTACATTTGAATGTGTTTTTCGAGTTATTTCGTGTAATTTTGGTGGCATTTTAACCGGTGTAACTTGGATAAAAAGCACATGTGTGATGTAGTTAAATTTAAGTGTATTGCGTATCTTTTTAAATGGTTGTTTTTTTCCGGTAAAACTCTGTTTTTCTGCCACCATTTAAACTGGGTTATGACTTGACGGAGACTCTTTGACGTCTTGGCATTAAAAATATAATTATATCACTTGACATTGGCGAAATTGGTTGGAGCACTCCTCAGAAGCCTTTATTATAAGAAGACAAGAGAGAGGATGCTTAATGACAGAATTATACATAAAGTCCATGAACTGTACCTAACAGAACGCAAAGTTGTAAAGTGTTTATTTAGTATGGAGAAGTATTATCCGGCTGTCTTATTACGTATCTTGCAATAGCAAAGCGATAGCAAAAATTGCTCGATTATCGCATCCAAATTGCAAATTCGTATTACGTATCTCTGATATTGAACTGAATTTGCGATTTGGATGCGATGATCGCGCAATTCTCGCGCAATTATTGCTATCGCATTGCTATTGCAAGATACGTAATAAGCTAGCGGGCTGTTTCGTATTAAAACCGAGTACAATTTGCGCAAACGCCAACATGCGCCTCCTACCAATTCTTATTACTTCAGATTTGTATGCTATAATTCAAATAAAGGAAGGACCGGCCACGCAGTCGTTATACCAGTCTTACTGCCAGGGGTTGAACCCTGCCAGAATTACTGCCAGGGTTCAACCCCTTGATTATAAAATTCTGGCAGTAATTCTTTAATCAGTGTAACTTGTATTACGTACCTAATTTATTTGCTATCATCAAAGCCCCCTCCATAGTATAACACGCCGACCGGTCCTGAGCCGCCTCCACCAACTGACTTCTTGCGACCTAAATCGGGGCTTTCCAGCGTCGTCTGGTTCGTGGTTCCATAAAATGGAGAGCATCATAAAACTTTTTTTTTTTTACGTGTCTGATGACATGACTTGGATAGAGTAGATCGGTTTGACGGAACCAGCCCTGTAGCAGCTGGATTAAAATAACTATAGAACATATTTCAACAACAAATTTAAGTATATACGTAACTAGGCCATCATAACCTAAGGAAAAATCGGTTCCTCAAAGTAAACGGCAGTTATGAGAAATGTGTTACTCGTCCGCTCCATACAAACTAATGTTTGCTCCTCAAATGCAGGCAATGAAATTACGACAGAGGTTCTTATATCTTGGTCTGTTATTTGTAATCATATAACACGAGATTCCATACAAATTTTTATGTCAGTGACATTTGGAAAACGTCTTTTTATAGGAAACTGACAAACCACGGGCCTCATGTAGTTTGATGAGGTTCTATACAACTTTACTTATACTTTCTTATATTTGAGTAAGTATTAATTTTCCTTCCTTTTTTTGTGTTAGTTAGGTACCTTGTTTTCCTTTGTGCCCGACTTTTTGTAGCATTTTTTTTAAAAATATTTTATTTTTATCTAAAATAGGAGCAAATTTCGTTTGTATGCAAACGCATTAGCGGTACACTCATGGCATGTGCAGAAGCTACGGTTACTAGATTTCTCAAAAAGCCTAATTTTTAGGGTTCCGTAAAAAAACTACGGAACCCTTATAGATTCGTCATGTCTGTCTGTCTGTCTGTCTGTCCGTGTATGTCACAGCCTTTTTATTCCGAAACTATAAGAGCTATACTGTTGAAACTTGGTAGGTAGATGTATTCTGTGAACCGCATTAAGATTTTTACACAAGAATTTAAAAAAAACAATTATTTTTGGGGTTCCCCATACTTAGAACTGATCCTCAAAATTTTTTTTTTCATCAAACCTATACGTGTGGTGTATGTATAAATAGGTCTTCAAAAATGATGTTGAGGTTTCTAATATAATTTTTTTCTAAACTGAATAGTTTGCGCGAGAGACACTTCCAAAGTGGTAAAAAGTGTGTCCCCTCCCCGTAACTTCTAAAATAAGAGAATGATAAAACTAAAAAAAATATATGATGTACATTACCATGTAAACTTTCACTCAAAATTGGTTTGAACGAGATCTAGTAAGTAGTTTTTTATTTTTGGGGTTCCCCATACATAGAAATTAAACTCAAAACATTTTTTTTCATCAAACCTATACGTGTGGGGTATCTATGGATAGGTCTTCAAAAATGATATTGAGGTTTCTAATATCATTTTTTTCTAAACTGAATAGTTTGCGCGAGAGACGCTTCCAAAGTGGTAAAAAGTGTCCCCCCCCCCCCATAACATCTAAATTAAGAGAATGATAAAACGAAAAAAATATATAATGTACATTACCATGTAAACTTTCACTCAAAATTGGTTTGAACGAGATCTAGTAAGTAGTTTTTTTTTAATACGTCATTAATCGTAATCCATCCAAGAACTTTTACATTATGTTACTTGCTGCTACGGAACCCGTCATGGGCGAGTCCGACACGCACTTGGCTGCTTTTTATATAATGTCCTGACATTATTACCGAGAACCTGAGCGATGTAAAAATTTAATTTTACACACAGATGTACACAGATTTTTTTAAGTTAATTAGAATTGCCTTCTAATAAAACAATACTAACGTATTTAATATTTCAAGCATTTCCCAAAAAATCTGTCGTTTAAAAAAACCCGGAATCCTAACCAACACCAAAAAATCCTGACATGTCAGGACAAATCCTGACTTCTGATAACCCTAAGCCTCAAGATCTGACTGTCTTGTTGGCTATTATTCAGGATTTATTCGAGACTGCAACATCGGCGCACAAAATTAGGGGGCTTCCAAAAAAAGTGGTCGTATTTTTTGTTATTATTATGTAACAAAGAGGCAAACTAGCATACGGCCTACCTGATGTAAAGTGGTCACCGTCCCTTATAGACACCGGCAACACCCAGGGTATTGTCGATGCGCTGTCTACCCTGAAGGAATTTTTGATCATTTGTCTTGAAGCGACACATGTCGTAACCGACTGGGAAAACCTCGGCATTGTAAAGTTACCAAAATGGAATACTGTCCAGTGTGGGGAGTGGAGGTTATTTTTAAAACATAAATGCCCAGACACTTATTGCACTTATTGAAAGAACATACATACATACATACATAGATACATAGATACACGCCTTTTCCCCCGAAGGGCAAGGCAGAGCCTCAATGGGCCACTTTTCACAATGGGTTGCACCATAGTGGAATATAGACGTGACGAGTGGTGAGCTCATCGCAGCCATTACTTTCCACGACTGACTCTGCTAACGCTTTCTTCCAGTAATAACACATTCCATAATAAGCGGTCAGGAAAAATCTTATACCAACGAATCTTATCAACAAGTCCGGGTAAAAATTACCACATATCACACAAAATACATGGCTGAATGTTTCCGAACCGTTGATTTTTAGGGTTTCGTACACAAAGGGTGTGAACGGGACCCTAAGTCTCCACTTTCCGCCGTCCGTCTGTCTGTCAGCGGGCTGTATCTCATATAGGTAGATAGTAAGAAATAAACTTTGTGAAAATTTCACAGAGTGTATTACTATTGCCGCTATAACAATAAATAAAATAAATAAAATTTAATTAAAATATTTAAGGGGTCCCATAATAAACTTTTGTTACTGCTCGGTTTTAAAAATGGGTGTATCTTTTGAACCGTAATAGGCATATACTTGGAATTTTCACAGAGTGAGTAATACTGTACTCTCTTTAACAATGAAGAATAAATATAAAAATAAATAAAGTAAAAATTAAAGGTGGTACTAGTAATAAAAAAAGTACATAATCAATCTTGTAAGATGGTACCTACGGAACCCTTCGTGTGCGAGTACAACTCGAACACGAAGCACTAGGCCAGTATTTTTGTAACTTTATTAACCACCGACGCAAAAACGACGGGGTGTTATAAGTTTGACGTGTCTGTGTGTGTGTGTCTGTCTGTCGCCTCGTAGCTCCCGAACGGATGAACCGATTTCGTTTTTTTTGTTTGAAAGGTGAATTTGTCGGTAGTGTTCTTAGCTATGTTTGATCAAAATCGGTTCAGCCGTTTCATTGAGTTGAGGGTTTTTTTAATTTATAAAATATTAATTACTTGTTTTCTTTCATGCGTTACCGAAAAATGAGTTTTAGTGTACATCCTGTATAATGTGATCCAATAAACGTACCTTGGAGAGGTATAGTTATAAGGTAACATGTCAGTACATTATTCAGATCTTAGTCAATGTTATCTTATCTTTAACTCCATACACTCCGCAACATGGAATCTTAAATGTGCATTTTAAACTAGGTATTTGAAGGAAAGAAAGAAAGAAATAACATTTATTTGTGTCAACAACATGAGTTAACAAACAATATTGCACACTAAAAGACACACACACACACAGAAAACAAGAAAAATAAAACTAATTTGTGCCTCTTAGTACCAGCCACGCATCACTGACACAAATTGACGTCCAGCTCAGCATTTGTTGTTGTAGCAACAAAACGCTGATCTTCCGCTGAAACCATCTGAGTGAAAAACACGGATGTCTGCTTCAACATAATTAATGAACAAATTATAACAATGAAGTATTTAATAAAATAAAAGACGTGATTATTAATATTGTACGTTAAGTTAGGATGTGGGTAGACGTAAAAATAGTATTATATCAAAAATCGGTAACGGTAACGGGAAAAAGAAATACTGAAAAGAAGCCAGTGCAAAAATATATACATATATTTAGCTAAAACGTGCATGAAAAGCTAAAGTTTTAAAGTGATAGGGACAAATGGAAGATAAAAAATGAACAAAGGAGCATAGGGATCAAGAGAAATAGCAAAAATTTGCTTTCATCTGTTCGGATGTAGGCATGTTGGTACTCGCGTACCTACAAATCGTATATTACTAGCTTTTATTTAACTTGCAATGTATGTTTGTCGGGTAGAATCTTGCAACTGAATTTTAAAGCAGTCATCGTCAACCGATTGAGCTGAAATTTGGCATACCTGTCAAGTTCCGATGACAATGCAATATGATAGTGACAGCGAGCTGATCTGATGATGGACACGGAAGGTGGACAACGGAACTCCTCGATGGATAGTAATAGACTGGCAGTGTTTAGGCTCATTTTGATCAGCACATGGTTACGATCACTAATTTAATCATATATTTATCACAAAAAACTTAATATTAGGTACCAGCTTTTATTTAACTTGCAATGTATGTATGTTTGTCTGGGTAAAATCCGGCTGGAATCTTGCAACTGAATTTTAAAGCAGTTATCCTCAACCGATTGAGCTGAAATTTTGCATACCTGTCAAGTTCCGATGACAATGCAATATGATAGTGACAGCGAGCTGATCTGATGATGGAGACGGAAGGTGTATAAAAAAACTCCTCGATGGATAATAGTAGACAGGCCGTGATAAGGCTCATTTTGATCAGCACATGGTTCCGATCACAAAGAAGGTGGGCCGCTGACCCAGGTCAAAAATAAATGAACCACGGCCCCTTAATGGAAGTGATTAGTACGGTTCTAAATGTTGTTTTTTGTCCAATTTTTCTGAAGAACTTGTACCTATATTTTTAGAAGTTGGGAAGCAAATGATGTATTTCTAAATAATTCGATAAATCAACTCATTGCATTTGCTTGAAACAAAACGCAACAAGTTTCATTACTTTCCCATAACTTAGTACACGTACGCAACGTACGTAGTAACGTAGTACGTAACGTAGTATAGTAGTAGAGCTTTTTTGTGAAAGAGTTCGTCCGTGGAAGTACTACCACCATACCTATTTCCGCCGCAAAGCAGTAGTGCTCGCATTGCTGTGTTCCAGTTTGAAGGGTAAGGGTGCCGGTGAAATTACAGGCAAATGAAACTTTTCATCTTTATGTCTCAGGGTGGCGGGCGCAGTGCAATGCCACATAGGGCGCGTCCTAGGTGGACGTGACCTATGAGTTAATGCACTGGTTACCGCTTAACATCAGGTGGGCCATCTGCTTGTTCCGTCATTCAAGATATACAAAAAAAAAATAACTTCTACGTAAGAAATTAAATTAGCTTTTTCAATATCTTAACATATTTATTATCAATATTCAAAAGTAACCCAACTGTATGTTACATTATAGTCAAAAAAGTTGGGTCAAACAATGTATGGAGAGTTGCCCATGTTCTTTAACACATAATTTTCCACAACAAACTTAATAGTCATCCATCTTACTGTTGAATTAAAACATATTCAAAGGCCTTATTTCGCCAATCATTTAGGTTATGTTTTATTCTATATAGTGGACCTATGCATACAAACAGACTAAGCAGTGAAATTACATCTGATTCAGTAAAGCTAACTAATCCATCATCATCATTGGCAGCTCAAATAATAGCTCACTGCTGGGTTTAAGCTTTCTCCCTCAAACGCCACTCCAAACGGTTCTGTGCGATTCGTATCCAGGTCTTTCCCTCTACGGCCTCTATATCATCCGCCCATCTGGCTGATAGTCTGCCACGGCACAGATAAAATAATAGGTACTATACGCTACGGCTTCTATATCACCCGCCCACCTGGCTGATAGTCTGCCACGGCACAGATAAAATAATAGGTACTATACGCTACGGCTTCTATATCACCCGCCCACCTGGCTGATAGTCTGCCACGGCACAGATAAAATAATAGGTACTATACGCTACGGCTTCTATATAATCCATAGATTGACTTATATCTAAGGTATCTTTTGACGGCCTCTGTAGCGCGGCGGGCGAATGTTCATTCGCCTGTGACGCAGGAGGTTGCGAGTTCTATTCCCGCCTCGGAACAAATATTTGTACAATCAGCAGATATTTGTTCAGTGTTCTGTATGTATAATAAAAATATCTATTCTATGTAATTTATTAAATATATCAGTTATCTAGTACCCATAACACAAGCTCTGCTTAGCTTAGGGCTAGAAAATGTTGTGTGAACCATTACTTTGGTCGAAGGTGTGAACTGTCCAGCATTATTTATTTATTTATCTTGTCATCATTCCTAAAGAAGTTCATTGCTGGAAATAGGCCTCCCCCATAGAATGCCTAGACGAACGATTTTGAAGCGCCTCCATGCACCGACTTCCTACGACCTCTATAACGTCGTTGGTCCCTCGAGTTTCCTCTTCTGCGTCGTCCTGTTTCTGTTTGCCATTCGAGAACCTTCAATCCCCTGCGGTTTTCAGTTCTGCGAGCTACATGGCATGCCCATTGCCACTTCAACTAAGTCGGTGAACTTGGTTCTTCTACGGATCTCCTCATTTAGGATTTTAACACGTAGATAAACTCCGATAATAGCTCTCTCCATAGCCCTCAATTTTGAGCTATTGTATGCAGCCTATAGTTAGCGGCTTCATTTCAGTGCTGTAAGTTAGTAGTAGTAGAGCTTTTTTGTGAAAGAGTTCGTCCAAGGAAGTACTACTATACCTATTTCTGCCGCAAAGCAGTCGTGCTCGCATTGCTGTGTTCCGGTTTGAAGGGTAAGGGTGCCGGTGAAATTACAGGCACATGAGACTTTTCATCTTTATGTCTCAAGGTGGCGGGCGCAGTGCAATGTCACATAGGGTGCGTCCTAGTTGGACGTGACCTATGAGGTGCACTGTTCATAGGCAGAGGTTACCGCTTAACATCAGGTGGGCCTCTTGCTTGTTCCGTCATCCAAGTAGTATAAAAAAAAAAAAAGTAGTATAAAATAAAAAACTTTATCTATGTCGGTGATCTTGGTTCTTCAACGAATCTCCTCATTTCGGATTCTATCACGTAGATAAACTCTGATAATGGCTCTCTCCATAACCCGCAATTTTGAGCTTTTGTATGCAGACTAGGCTGCATACAAAAGCTCAAAATTGCGGGTTTGTTTCAGTGCTGCCCCCTTATTCGCTATGACCAAACTTGACATAACGCGGTCTCGTAACGAAATCTGCGTGGAATCATCGTGTAGATAGAATACATTGGGACGTCACACGTTGCTGGCAAGGAATCTCTTAATGTCATAGCGAAAAAGGGCCCTTTAAGTTATCACAACACGCACTTACGTGTCTATTTATATTAATTCAGTAGGAAGATATTTATAGGGTGTAGAAAATAAAAGACATTTATCACTGTTTATCACTTTTTTATAATTTATTTTTCGCAACGTTTTTATTTAATTTTATGTAAAATTTACAATAGCTTAAAACTCCTCACAAATATAGTAATCATTATGTATCGCAACAACATAGCGACTCATCGCTTTGTATCGCAACAACATAGCGACTCATCGCTTTGTATCGCAACAACATAGCGACTCATCGCTTTGTATCGCAACAACATAGCGACTCATCGCTTTGTATCGCAACCACATAGCGACTCATCGCTTTGTATCGCAATAAAATAGCGAGTCATCGCTTTGCTACGAAACAGGCAACTTGGAAGAGAAGAACAATAACTAATAACTATAATATATGTTTGATAAACCTAGCAATAAGCTTATTTAAGGTGAAACGTTTCTATTATGGCGCGAAATTCAAATTTTATTGTGTTTTTTGCTTATCACAGGTCATCGACATCTTTAGATAGCAAAACTTGATTTTGCTGAAACTATGAGGCGTAAAACGCATGTTTTGATTGAGTGTCACATACATATCATTAGTGTACCTACGAATGTCAATAGCTTTTTAAGGCGCTATAGGTTCAACGAACATTTTTGTATGAGGCGAAAAAGGCGAGCACACGCTCTGATACCGTGTTTTTATGTATAAAAAATTATATAAAAATGTCGTTCAAAGTTTTGTTTAATTAATGAATTTGTTAATGAATTCACTAACTTAAATAATAACTAACATGTAACCAAATGTTTCAAAAATTAAAACGTGAGAGAAGTGAGTGAAAAATAGAATTTCAATTTTAAAAAGGAGGTATCTTTGTTATTTTTTTTTCGAGTGAAGTAATTCAAATATTGTATAGAATTATTGATTTCACTAGATAAAAAGCTCAAGAATATCATATATTTTTTTCTTCATAGAAAACTATGAAAATTCTTATCAAAAACTTTAAAATTCTAGAGATATTTGAGAACCTATCGCGCCTTAAGCATAAGCATAAACCTTTTAAATAAATTGCCCTTGGACATTAGAAATTTAAAGTTTAAAGATTTTAGTGTTAAAATAAGTTTTTTTTTTACTATTAAAATCTTACTATGACATTGACGAAGCTCTATCTGATGACTTTAGTATGTATGAATATAGTGTTTGATTGTTTGAATGTTCGTTAAATTATCTGCTACTCTTAGAATATTATGTAACAATTATGCAAAATATGACTTTTCCTAGTGTATAATTGGTATCAAGACGGAATAAATAATTTTGAATTTGAATTTGAATGAACAAATAAAAACACTGTAAAAATCATTGAATTACCATTCGTAGTAATGATATTTATGAGACACTATCAATGAAAACATGTGTGTTAGTTCTCTTAATTTACGCAAAATCAGGTTTCACTATCTCAAAATGCGTTAATGAGCTGTGATGAGCAAAAGGCACCATAAAATTTGAATTTCGCGCCACAAGCAAAACAATGCACCTTAAGGTAAGGCGTGACCTAGCAACTTTATAGGTACTAGAGTCGGTATGCCGAGCATTCGCTTTTAACATATGAGCGAGTGAGTCGACATTGCGTGGTTTCTGGTTAACATAAGGCTGTGCAAATAGCAGCGGGGCGGCGCGTGCCGCGGCAGGCGTGCGATAACCACATTAGTGATATCACTGCTAACTTGTGTGTAGTATGAGTTACGAATCTTACGTCGACCATAACATTTACTTGTTTTTCAGTAACAGTAAATTTATGCATTATCATTTCAAGTAGGCAATACCTCTATTATTTACACCAAGAGATGATTTGTCTCTTTCAGCCATTTTCGAAATTAGACGTCGTCTACTTTTATTTTATTTCTTTTTATTTTGTTTTTTGAGCATTTTGTGTTATTTTGGTGGCACTTGAACCAATGTAGCTCGTTTAACCGAAGACGAAGAAACGAACAGTTCTGCTTATTATCATTAAATTCCAGTCTGTAGGCTACTTTGCCCTTCAAACGGTGGTATAGTGGCGTTTTTGACAAATATTGCTATGGTTGTTGGTCCTCATCAAAAATAGAAGTTTTCGACCTCACGGGGCAAAGACACGAGCCGCCATCTTGAATTAAATATTGTTACGATTGTTGGTTCTTATTAAAAATAGAAGTTTTCGACCTCACGGGGCAAAGACACGAGCCGCCATCTTGAATTAAATAATACCGTGTGTTTGACAGGAATAAGGAACATATAATTCCTGTTTTTTTGTACATATATGTTCCGTAAGACTAATAGGGTAAAGAGTTAATCGCCACTACTCCGTCTATTGCAAGGCAAAGGCCTTTTTATGTCCAAAATAACTGAACTAATAAGAATAAAGTAACATTCATTATTAGTGTTCATGTCTCTAGTAATAATAAGAGCGTTCTGATGTTGATACATTTTTACCCAAAATATAAGTCGCCCCGATGTACCTGCGCCGTAGACCAATTTCTATAGCGCGGGAACTTTCCTTCTACCATTAGCAATCGCGCGCTAAAATCTTGCGCTGTTATTGGTTAATCGATTTCGCAGCAAATTCGCGGCCGGTCGACTTTTAGGAGTGGGACAGAGCTATACAGCGGGTCAGAGCTATACTATACGTTCGGCTACTGTCGGATATCAGTCTACGTTTTTCTGCGCAAACGAAAACAGTCGACCGGACTTATATTTTGGGTAAAACTGTACCAAATTGCTTATACAATTACTAGTGGGTTTATATCGCGCCGATGCTGTTTGTATACCTTAAGTTTTAGAAACCACACGTTGTTCAGGCGTCTGCGTGCTTCGTTCAGTACAACATAAAATCTTATACATCTCAGTAGAAACATCGTTTGGGTAAGTATTTTAAAAATTTGCTTTATAAGTTGACCAAACTTACGTGTACAGTAAATACATCATGTTTTTACTTATTTGTGAATGCAATGCATACATAGTTGTTGCTTTACATATTCAATGCAGCTTAGCTCACTTACGTAACGTGTGCCAAATGCGTAAATTTAAGTCAATTTGCGTTGCAAAATAGTTTAAAACCAATACTTTATTCCTATTAACATACTGCTAATATTATTTAGCCACTCGCCGTGCTTACAATATAAAAAAATATGTTGGGTATATTTGAGGTTTTCAGTTTAATTTGAATAAATCTGAATATAATTGTTTTTCATACTCATATAATTATTTTGAGAACAACACGCAAACGCCGTTTGACCAGTAAGTAATCATTAGAATAAAAATTAACATTTGTAATAATAAAATAAAGGCTAGCTGAAAACTGCTGGTAACTTTAGAAAAAACCTAAACTCTAGTGCAATGTCTCTCTATAAAACCTATATAAATTTAGACCGTTTGGAAGCGTTATAACTGTGTAAAACATGGAAGGGATTTGCAAGCTAGAACACCACACCAGTTTTCACTATCTGCTATCTTAACAAAATTGCAATCATAATATACAAAAATAACATGCTTTCAGTTGCTTATACGAGTCAGCAACCCTTGAGTTGCGAAAAATAAACAGGGCCCAATATTAGCTATGACCAAATAAATTCCTTGCCAGTAACGTGTGACGTCATAACCAAACGTCGTTATGACCAAATGTGGTTATAAACGCAAAGGTGGTTCTAAACACGCCATGTTAAGGAATTGAACAAGCTTGTTATGTTCGCCTTGTTTATGAAATTTGTCATTGGCATACAGAATACGATTCCCCGCCGATATCGTAACGAGCCCGCTTTGTGGTACGTTTGGTCATAGCGAATAATAAGTCCCGGCCAGTAAAGCACGAGTGAGCCATGCTCATCTATTTTATTCAGTGACAGACAATCAGAACTCTTATTCAGCTCATATCATATTATTATTCTCACCTTTTAATTATGAGAATAATAGAACTTATAGAAAATTCGTAGTAATAATTTACGAGAGGAGGTAGTTCTAAACTAATTCTGTCAAAGCTCGATCTCACAAATAGATTTAAATAATCACAGTTACATATATTATATATGATAATAATAGAGATGACATTTAAAACATCTATGGAAAAGACTACAAATCACAACTTAGAGGCCTGTCTCGATAACAGCAAGTAACACTAGTGATAATAAACTTACATTCACTCTTATTACAAATGGAATATAGTTTACATTTGTTAACTAATAATTATGTACTTCATTTAATTATAAGTACCGATTTAATTGAATATTTAGGATCCGTTGGTTTAACATTCCGTTTCACTTATATTGTTAAGTACATTACAAGCTTTATGAATGGAGCATTTCTTTAATGAATTTTCTCCCAACCCATTTTGCTGAATTATGACCATTTTCTCCCAACAAATTTTGCTGAATTTTGACTATTCTCTCCTAACTAACTTTGCTAAATTTTGACCATTTTCTCCCAACAAATTTTGCTGAATTTTGTCCATTTTCTCCCAACAAATTTTGCTGAATTTAGTCCATTTTCTCCCAACCGATTTTTCTGAATTTCCAATCATTTCATCAGTGAAACGGAACGTATAAACTACCCTCGATAATATAGACATTGATATAGGATAGACAATAGTCACATGATGCGAGTTGAAAATGTTGAGATAGGAGCAAGCCTACCCAGACTTCAAAGAGTAAAAAATGAGATCTTAAATTTTGGTTCGATAGTGAGCAAGTCGGAAATTCGTTCAATAAACTCGATCAATTGTTCCGAAGTTAATAAACATAGATTACACGAGTCAATGATTGTACTTGATTACTCCGGGTTTAACCGTACTACTCACAAATAGACTATAACAACTGCTTATTCAAGCGCTACATAGAATTTCATGCAATATAATTTGTATACATAACAACTATGTTTTAATATTATATTATACGCATTGGCAAAATAACTAAGACATGCACCCTTGCACGTATTGGCCGGACATTGTTATCTTTATCGTTCTATATTATAACTATACTTTATTAAAATACAACAATTACAGTAAATCTCTCTATTGTATTTAATCTACATAATGTTATGTAAGTATTTATAATTATAATCTTCGACAACATGTTAATCTAAAACAATTAAATCACATTTTTCATACGATCTACAGCTTAATAACCGTCATTGATGAAAAGTTAATAGTAAACAAACATATTCATAAGTACTCTGTTACTAATCTGACTTCGCTACTTGTAAATGTTCTTAAAATATTTTATTTATATTCAAAAAAGCGTGGACTTTAATTTTGTACACACCTTAGCACATTTTTTTTTATTTTCTAATTTTCTCTTTTATATCTTAATTTGTTACACGTTATGCCAAGCCGTATACAACACTAGAGCGATCACAAGACGAGAGTGTATACATAGTTATATCCTTCGGATCGATAAATATACGTAGTAAAATAGACATTTGCATGAGGAACGGAGCTTTCCATGTATCTACATTTGTGAACTTACATCGAAATCCCTAAGCCGCAGCCGACTGGCTTCGCGCTGCTTGAGCCGACGCGAGCGGCTTCTTGCCTTCCATCGAGGCTTGACTCGTTACTATTACAAATCTCTAGCAAAATATGTACGCCCGTTTTACCGTTCGCGTATCTAGTATTAAGGAGTCATCGCCGGCCGTCATCTCTCTACTCCCCTCTAGATCATATCGAGTCCCATCCGGTTTCGCTTCCTTGGCTTCCAATGGCGAGAGACACTACTACCCCACACGGAGAAGATCTATATACATATAAGCTTAAAAATATCTAACTAGTCTTTTCACAGGCGCATCGACGACCCGGATCCGCCATTAGACGTCCGGCCCGATCGTGCGGTAAATAATTTTCGTACTGCCAACATATTGATAGATCAACGCGCAAGGAGTACGACTAGAAATTATTCGACGCTCGACCCGCCCCCGCTACTAGCAAACGCACGTATTCCCAAGTTGCGCCCCTCGCGGGTCGCCGGGGAGCGACGAGACGCACATTTACAATATATACATTTGGCACTGATTCATCGTCTCGGGGTTTTGCGGCGCGCGCGGCGGTCACGCCGGGCACAGGCGCGGCCGGCAGTACTCGCAGCACGCCGCCGCCGCCTCTGCGCACGCCGCGCACGCCGCGCACACGGGCGGCGGCGCGCACGCTGCGCACACGCACACGTAGTAGTGCTGCACGGCCTGCATGTGCTGCATGTGTTGCATGTGCTGCGGCGGAGTGAACAGCACAGGCGCGCGCGCGCACAGCTCGCGGCACGCTAGCGCCTCGATGAGCGCTAGCGTCTGCCGCCGCTCGTGCCCCATCAGGCACACCGTCGACTCGCGCACCACGCCGTGAAGTAGGGTCAGGTATCTGTGGAAGAGATGCATGATCAGTACAAGACAGAAACACCCCAGGTGATCTCTTAATGATACAAGAGCCACTAGGACCTGAGTAGTGAAGCAGATGTTTCAAGTTATACAACATTGAAATTAGAATTCGTTTAGGGACTTCCAAGTTGGCCACTGCTGCTCATGGTCGGGAGGTAAATGTACTGCGGGTGAAATAAAATCGGAGGGGGCTGGGTGTTGGGAAAACCCTTAATCAGGTGGGCCGTAAGCTTGTTTGCTACCTTGGCAGTATAAAAAAAAAAAACACATCTTGCGTCTGTTGGACTTTCATCAGTGCAATGGGCTTCGTTGATCGCAGGAAGCTCTTGCGGCTCTTTAAGCGGACTGCAGGTAGCTTGTGGCCGTGAAGAGAATACAACTAATTAGGTATGTTCAAAAATAAATAAATAAAACAATTGATCAACCTAAAGACCGTTGCAAACGATCTAAAAAGGTAGCTCAACTGATCCAAATAACTAACAATTACCAGATGGACACGTCCCTAAGATGTTGGCTGCATTGCCACGTGAATGGCAATACAACATTTGGTTGGAACCAACCATCCTGGAGGATCTGAAGGTTTTTTCAAGATTTTTCTGTGGTCCTGCAAACGATGAAGTGAGACGAGACGTAGGGAAACTAGTAGTAGAAATCACATTTGTTAGCTTCTTACCTGTGTTTGAGCGCCTCTTCCTCGCGGCCGACGAAGTGGTTCCGCAGGTAGGCCTCGAGCTTGGCGCGCTGCTGCCCGAGCTCGGGGAAGTCGATGAAGAACCGCGAGCACATGTAGCGCTCCAAGATCTTGATCTTGTCGGGCCGCGCCGCGCGGTAGCCCTTGGCTAACAGCGCGCAATACTTCAGCAATCCTCCTCCACGGATCTCCTCCGGCTGACGCGTAGCAATCAGTTTTTCAGCAAGGTGACACAGAGCTTCTCCGAAATCTCCAAACACAGATTCACCGACAACAGTAGGGTAGAAATTCTCTCCAATCGGCAGCGTCGCGCATTCATGAAACGCGAGCAGCGAATCTAATGCGATCTGGAACGAGTCAACGGAGAACTCGAACTGGCGACGCATAGTGTCCACAAATTTCAGTTCAACCGTCTTGTGGCCGCGGGAGTTGCCAAGCGATATCAACGACCAGCGGTCTCCGTCGGAATTGACGCGAACCATCTTGGAGACGTAAGCCTCTTTCAATCCAGCTGGCGAAGCGCGGTGGCGCGGTGTTGCCGGTGGCATCAGAGTGGCCAGGTGTCCGAGCACGGCGGCCTTCACGCGATCACAGTGGCGGAGAGTCGGCAGATCAGCGGTGAAGATGAGGTCGATGTCAGAGTAGGGCTGGGCGCGATCAGCGAGCACTGAGCTGGCGGCTCCTCCGTTCAGACGCACGTCGCGAACCGTCACTCCGGCTCCACCGTCCGCCACTGCAGCTTCAAGTCTCGCGCGGACGCCGGCGACGAGCTCGCGCAGGCGGACGTGCAGCGTGGGGAAGTTTCCTCTGCCATGGATGGGCACCACCTCGTCCATGACGTCATTGAGCCGCCGCACCTGCTCGTAGCTGAGCACGGCGTGCCGCTCACCGCCACCGCAGCTCTCCTCTGATGAGGTGTAGCTCGACTCACTCTGAAACAAAAATATATACACATAAGCTTCATTTTTGCATAGTTTTGCAAAAAGAGCGTGGACTCGTGCAGGTTTTTAACCCTCAGTCTTACGTATGGGACAATATGTGACTACGCGTAGTGTTATGTCAGAACTCTTTGGATAATGTATGCGTTACCTAGACATTAACGTATCGACATTATCATTAGGTCTACTGCATCATTGCACCAGGAAGGCTGCGGTGCGAGATGAGTGGCGAAGGATTGTGAAGCGAGCCTCAGACCCTGAAGTGATGACCACGACCACTCTGCCAAGAGTGTAACGACGAAGAAGAAGAAATTAGGTATTATATTTACCTACTACCTTATTATGCTCCTTTCAAAAAGTTAATGAAAATCAAACATGTTATCTACAGGGTGTAACATAATATCCCTATACGCCCGGGGAGGGGGTATTCTACACATCAGTGCGAATAACTTTAATTCTACGACTTTTTAAATTTCGAAGTTTTTCATTCATGAAATGCCTTGTAAGAATCCTGAAGTTCCTCCAAAAACGTACGTAAAACAACATGAGGACGTTACGGTACGCTAGGGTACCGTGCGTGGGGCTGCCTCATATTCTGTTAGGTACATTTTCTGGAGGAATTTCAGGAATTCATAGAGGAATTTCAGGATTTTTACGAGGCACTTCATGAATGAAAAATATCGAAATTTAAAAAGTCGTAGAACTAAAGTTATTCGCACTGATGTGTAGAATACCCCCTCCCCGGGCTTATAGGGATATTATGTTACACCCTGTATATGCCTCGTAAACCATTCACGAATGACCATCCATCATTGATCATGTTTAGCAGACCTCCCTCAAGTCATTGATGTTTTTAACGGCATATTTATATAATATTTATAAATCATAAATCATAAAAATCATAAATCATTTATTTGTTTAAATGTGGTAGTATAAAAGTTCTTAAAATTAATTAGGATGTCTCACATTTCCCATGTCTGGGATACAAATATTACTTCATGCATGAGCTAAATAAATGCTAAATTTGAACATGCATATAATAAAATTAAAAAAATAAAAACCTAATAAATTACCAATGTCAACAATTTCAAATAATACATGTCAACAATATACTTTTATGTCAAGATCAAACAGATAAGATACCTAATAAATTACAAATTTCAACAATTTCAAATTAAACATTTATGTCAAGATCATACATATAACATACCTAATAAATTACAAATGTCAACAAATTATAGGTACATGTCATGAATATATTTTATGTCAAGATCATACAGATATACTACTTAACTAGAAAGTCATTCAAATTGTAAAACCTATTGCTTAGTAGCCAGAGTCTTAATTCTTTGGTAAACTTGTTCAGCGGAAGGCTTTTAATATGACTGGGTAAGGCGTTATAAATCTTCCCACACATAGCATAGCAATTATTTAAGTAAAGCTTTGTCCGCGGAACCCTAGGTAGAACAATTCTGTCAGAATCCCTGGTGCTACGTGCATACATTTCACTTGCTTTTATAAACAAATGACTATGTTTCCTCACAAATAAAGCAGACTCAAAGATATACATACATGGCAGAGTAAGCAATTTCAGATCCACGAACACCGGTTTGCATGATTCCCATGGTGGTATACCAACAATTGCCCTGACACATTTTTTTTGTGCAACAAACGCTCTATTTATGTCTGTACCATTCCCCCAAAGTACTAGCCCGTAGCACAACACCGAAGCAACATAGCCGTGATATGTTTGTAGTACTGTTTTCCGGTCAGACGTTTTCCTTAATCTATGAAGAGCAAAAACGAAACGATTTAATTTATTACAAACTTTGTCAATATGAGCTTTCCAGCTACAATGGCTATCTAAACTTATTCCTAAAAATGTAGTATTTTCAACTTCCAGAATGTCAATATCTCTGTTTGAGATGCTCAATTTTTTTGTTTTATTAGCCCATGTTCCAAATTGAATATAGTTTGTTTTGCATAAGTTAACCTGTAAATTGTTGTCATCTAGCCATTTAATTACTGATTCAATTGTATTATTTATGTCTGAAGTATAATCATTTATGTCAATATTACGTTTGGTCGTCAAAAGCAAAGAGATGTCATCTGCATATAAAATACAAGGGTTATTAGTGATGTCTGGAAGATCGTTTATATATAAAAGAAATAAGATTGGCCCTAGGATACTTCCCTGTGGCACCCCAAATCGGTTTTCTTTAAATGGAGATCGAAATGCTGTCAACTCTTTCTTACTGTTTATATTTGTGACTTCAACGCATTGGAGTCGATTTTCCAGGTAAGTTTTAAACCACTTTAGAGCAGGTCCCCGGATACCATATTTTTCCAATTTATTAATTAAAATATTGTGAGAAACAAAATCGAACGCCTTCGACATATCGAAAAATATAACCGAAGTCCATTTATTATCATCAATGTTATCAATTATTTTCTGTATGAGATTAAAGCAGGCTAGTGTGGTAGATTTTCCCTTCTGAAATCCATATTGTTCCTGCTTTAAAATATTTTTTTTTTGTATGAAATTTAATAGACGCCTTTGCATGGCAGCTTCAAATATTTTTGAAATTATGGGAATAAGCGTTATGGGTCTATAGTTATCTAATTTAGATGTTTCACCCTTTTTATGAAGTATATATATATTTATTTATTAGAGTCACCAACATAGTATACACCGAAAAAAGTAAATACACACAAGATAGTTAAGTTATACATGCCAAAGGCTACCACAATTATAGTTGACTAACAACATGATATTAATAATAAAGAGCGAGAACAGATTAAAAAATTAAAAATAAAACATTATCACAAATTAATTAAAAAACACAACATGTCCTACAAATTGAAATTAAATTTCACATGCCACGTTCACGTAATATTTCAAATTATTGAGGAAGCGGTCATCGTCTAACATATGCCACTAAAATTTTCAAGGTAATGTAGCAACCAATTTTCTTCGTAACGTAACTCATGGACTTTTAACCTCAATCGACCTTTGAACAGAGACACAGTATAGGATATCCATGAGACATGAATAATAGCCATCGTTCTGAATAGCTTTTATTTATTTATTAAAAGACTGTACGTGATCCGAAGTGTAATATATATATATAGAGATATAGCTATGGCTTTCGCTTACTTTTGTCCCTTTTCCTCCTTAGCAGTGTGTATCGCCTTCCCTTTCGCACAATCATACCACCACAGGCAGCGACGTTTCTTGGAGAAGTCAGTCGCTTTGCTTTCTCATTGGCGTTTATGTTTTCGCTTTGAGCAGACGTGCACTGGTAAGTGCCTTGCATTTAATTTAAAATTAAAAGAAAATTATTTCTTTATGCATCTGCAATGTGCATTCACTAAATCCGACAATATGCAAGTTAACATTTAAAATTGCCTACCATCATAAAAAATAAAAAATATTTTTTCTTTGTTCATTCTGCAAAGAATTTGTGACGAATTTAGTGAAAATCATTTGAATGTGTGTGTTTTTTTTTTGATCAGTTTACGTAAAATCAGGTGAAATCCGGTACGTATTCTTGGATTATTGATTTCAACACTGTGTGTTCAAGCACGATTTTCAAGGTTAGTGATGTGAATTTAGGTATGTCTTTTGGTAAGAAACCTTGATAATCGTATCTAGAAATAACGGTGTGACCGTTCGATAACTATTTCTTCTATGATTTTATGTGTGTTTTACGAAAAGTAGCTCATTATGTCCCGTTCTTGATTTTATTTTGATGTGGGTGGTAGCACATTTTCAGTAGGTAGCCTATGGTTATTTAATAAAGATTTACCTGACTTCTAGATATCAAAAACGTTGTAGTTAAGACTTTCGAATGAGTGAAAAAGATATTGCTAACGTGGATCTAAGCAACGATAGTTTTATATCGGATAAAAATATGAATAAGTCCAATGCAAACGAAGATTTAAAACGAAATAAGAGGAAGCGAAAAAAGTCCTCATCGCAATCGTCCTCCTCAGAAAGTGATGATTCAAGTAGCAGTTCCGATACGACTTCTTCTTCTGTCAAACGTTCTCGCCGTCATCGACGCAAAAAACGAAGACATGATACGCATAATCATAAAAATGCTAAACTAGATAAACTGATTGCAGACATAAGTGATCTCAAATCAAGGCTTCATCGCGAACCATGCGATGATTATCATCCTGAAGGTTATAATTACTCCAATGATTGTATTGATGACGATGTCAGTGGGAACCTGTATGATGAAAACCACTCGGGCTTAGACGAAAATGAACCCCAGTTTTCACTACCGATTGCAACGAAATTGAAAGATCCCGATGTCTTAAGAACTCCTTCATCATACCTAGAAGTTTTGAAAGGCATACAAAGACTCGACGATGGCGAGTGGCAAAATGTTAGATATGCGGACGTTCAGAAAAATTACCGTCATACCCCCGGTTTTACTGAACTTGAGTGTAACGAAGAAATTAAACGTTACGATACGTCTCGCACGAATGCTAATGCTGACAAAGCATTTGCTTCAATTAGTTACGCACTGATAAAACAAAAAGATCACCTTGAAAAAGAGCTTCGCGACTTTTTATCTTGGGCAAAGGCTACGCCTGACCTCAACTATGATGGAATTCATGAAAAGATCGAGAATATATTTGTCACGGGCGAATTTTCAAAAATTTCGAATGATGCTCTTCAGTTGGTCTGCGGCCACAGAGCTGAAATTATTCAACATAGGAGAGAAGCAATCTTGGCCTCAGTAAAGGACCCCTTGCATAAAACAATGTTACGGAAAATACATCCCTCATGTAGCAATCTGTTCGACGCTGAAAAGTTCACATCTACCCTCGCAAAAATGGGAGAACCTCGCAAAGTTTTTTGGCCCCACACTAAAGACCGCGTTCCTGCTACGCAGACTGGTCCAAATACTACTGCTCAGACTGCGAGCACTTCTGGCAGATATCAATATCAGAATCAGACTGCATACCGGGGAAGTAATGCTCAATCTCGTGGTGCTATGAACTCTAACAGACCCTTTCGGGGTAGAGGCGGAACATCGAGAGGTCGAAGACAAAATGATCGACCAGCAGCAGCAGCACACAGAGGTGCCCGTGACAGACGCCGCTCTCCCTCATCCCATCGGGATAGGAGAATCTACCGGAAATATTGACTCACCGAGTCCTTTCCGTGCCGGCCAACTGCGGTGTTATCGGGAGAGATGGAAAGAAATGGGTGCACCCAGTTTCATTCTCAAGATAATTTCAGGTTACCGCATTCCATTTTCAATTCGACCTCCTCTCCATTTACCAGATCGATACAACAGCCGGCAGGCAACATACGAAACCTCAGAAATGTCGGCAGTCATAGAAAAAATGAAGGCAGAACGTGTGCTAGTTCCTGTTCATGCATCCCAGAGTTTCCTGTCACGCATGTTTCTCGTACCAAAGTCAGACGGCACTATGAGGCCAATATTCGACCTGAGATCATTAAATCGGTTTGTAATTACAACACCGTTCAGATTGATCAACGTTCACAAAATTCCAGCCTTCTTACAGCCAAACGATTGGCTTGCGAAAATAGACCTCTCACAGGCATATTTTCATCTACCAATCCGCAGAACACACAGACGTTTTCTACGCCTAATGTATTGCCAGGAAATACTAGAAATGAGTTGTCTACCCTTCGGGTTAAGCTCTTCACCAAAAACCTTTGCAGCTGTAAGCAATTGGATAGCTCAGATCCTCCGCCAAAAAGGAATCAGACTTCTAGTGTACTTGGACGATTATCTGATAGCAAATACAAATCCAATGATTCTAAAAGAGCACGTTGCCACCACTCTGAATATGCTGAAATATCTAGGCTGGAAAGTGAACTTCGAAAAATCCGTGCTAACACCAAGAAAAAGTATAGAATACCTAGGTATTATGTGGAACCCTTGGCTAAATCGAAAGTTTCTGCCAGAGAAAAAACTGTGCAAGATAAAGACAGCAATATCAACTCTCTTAAACAATCGAACGAAGAAACTATTCGACTTTCAAAGTCTTGTAGGCATGATGAATTTTGCCAGCTTTGTTCTCCCTCGAGGGAGACTCAATTATCGACAGCTTCAGAAGCTGACTATCATCCATCACAACCGCAATTCAAAGCTTGTGACTCTGAACGAGAAATCAGAAATAGATTTGATTTGGTGGCTCAATCACCTCAGAGATCATTCTCTGATACACGTCTCTCACCCTACACATTTTCTAGTAACAGATGCCTCAAGTGTAGCTTGGGGTGCTCAAATAAACAACATGAAGTTGTCAGGGGAATGGCTGCTTGTGGAAAAAGGCATGCACTCGAACATGAAGGAGCTCCTTGTCGTTCTAAAAGTCTTAGAAGAGCTAGGTCCGAGCCTACAATCAACTTCCATACACTTACAATCAGACAACAAAACAGCAGTAGCTTACTTACGCAACGAAGGAGGTTCGAGATCGGGAGATCTTTTAGACTTGACCTACAAGATTTTTCAAATATTGGACGTCTATCAGATAGACCTAGTAGCTTTCCATATTCCCGGTGTATACAACGCCGAGGCCGATCGTCTGTCTCGCCATCGAACAATGCCAGAGTGGCACCTGTTACCTCAAGTAACAACACGAATATTCGCGAAATGGGGTACGCCGATCATAGACCTATTTGCAACACGATTTACACGCGTAGTGCCCAGCTACTGCACCCTAGATTACAAGGACACACGAGCGGAGTTCCACGATGCCCTATCACAAATATGGGATTATCCACTTGCATGGGTGTTCCCCCCTCCGTTCTTAATACCGAAAGTCCTTCAACACCTACATCACTGTCGCGGCGTATACCTCATAGTTGCACCAAGGTGGGAGAAAGTTTTTTGGCGCCCGGACCTACGGAGCCGGGCAACAGCAGCACCTTGGACAATTCGCGATCTAGACCGAGTCCTAGTGGACGTCTCGACGGGCCATCCTCCTCAGAACGTGAAGGAAATGGAGCTGGAAGTGTGGCGATGTGGGGCTGGAGCGAACAGTTAAAAGAGTGGACACCGGAACAAATAAATCTCCTCGCTAACAGCTGGCGTCCGTCAACAATAAGGACTTATAAGCCAGCATGGTCTAGGTGGATTAAGTGGGCAGAGAAAAATAATATAGCCAGATGTAAACCTACAGGTTCACAGCTAGCGCAGTTTTTAGCAGATTTATTTTACAAAGAAAAGCTGTCTTATAACACGATTCTTGTTCATAAGTCCGTAGTTTCTACACTTTGTGACCCAGAAATTTCTGAGCGTCTTAGTAGTCATCCCTTTGTTAAGCGAATTTTAAAGTCTATAGCTTTGTCAAATCCTACTCCGGCTAAATCTCCTGTATGGGATGTTGACCTAGTAGTTAAGTTTATGTCTCAGATTGACTGTAATATTGGTAGCATTTACCAAGTATCTAAACAAACAGCCGCTATTTTACTTTTATACTCTGGAAGGCGAGTACATGATTTGACTCTTCTTAGAGTAAACCCTGAGAATTGTATTGTCCACAAAGACTATGTCATTTTATGGCCAGTTTTCGGATCTAAAACTGATTCTATTAATTATCGACAGTCTGGCTGGAGGCTTAATGTTAATCCTGATAATAAGAATTTAGACCCTGTATATTGGATAAATCGGTTGATGAATATTGGGAAGAGTAGAAGAGAAACTGCGGACTGTACAAATCTCTTTATTACTACATGCGGTCAGCCCAAACCCGCGTCTAGATGTGTGATTTCTGGGTGGATTAAAAATTTATTAAAAGATGCCGGTGTAGAAGCTTCTGCTGGTAGTTTTAGAGCTGCAGTTGCCTCTAAAAGCTGGATTCAGAATACACCTGTTGAAGATATACTTTCAAGAGGCAACTGGAGATCTCAAAATACTTTTAAAAAATTCTATTGTAGACAGATAGTACAATCATGTATAGAGGTGAATCAAGATGTTACACCTACCTTTCAAGCAATCACATAACAAATTGTTATAATTAAGAATTTAGAAGAATGTTATTTTAAGCTGAAAAGCTTGTTATGTTGCAAATAAATCAATGTTAAATATTCAAGCTATCACCTTTTATTGAGAATATATTAATCCAACCAGCCAAGATACCTAGCCTACTTACAAAGCACAGTTTGCGTTTTTGAAGGATTCAATTTAATATTAACCCCCGTAGGTACTTATGTTATAAAGGTTATTTTTTATGCATTGCAACTATACTACACTTACCATTGACATTATTTTACATAAGATGAAAGTCACTACCTTCTAATTTTTCTTAGTCACATTGGCGTTAACCACCACCACCAGGCGATAACAAACATCTCTCTATATATATATATTACACTTCGGATCACGTACAGTCTTTTAATAATGACGTTTTACCTGAAAATAAAACGTATATTAAAATACTTACCTGATCCGAAGTGTAATATTTTTTAATACTGCCTGGTGAATAACGCAAAAACAACAAACTTAATGAGAAAGCAAAGCGACTGACTTCTCCAAGAAACGTCGCTGCCTGTGGTGGTATGATTGTGCGAAAGGGAAGGCGATACACACTGCTAAGGAGGAAAAGGGACAAAAGTAAGCGAAAGCCATAGCTATATCTCTATATATATATATTACACTTCGGATCAGGTAAGTATTTTAATATACGTTTTATTTTCAGGTAAAACGTCATTATTTAAAAACTTTCACACAAGACAATAGTGCAAGGAGGACTTAATGCTAACAGCATTATCTGCCAGTCATCCTGGACGTGCAGAAAGATGGTGAGGCGTGCCTTACAAACAAGTAACACAGCTTTTCATTTAGTTTCCGACTCAAACAATAGGTTTTCAAATCATGGAAACTGTTTTGTTGAAATTAAAAGCGTTTGCAATGACGCCATTTGTTATATTCTTAAAGAATTTGAGGATAAGCGATTCAAAATAATGGCAGATAACATTTCTCAGAAATTGACTACCTATTAATAGTTTTTTGCCACTTGTTATCACTTGATATTTACATTCGGTGAAACAAAATAAACACGGCATCTGACCGAAGTCAGACAGTCAGGCTGACACCCTTTATCAAAGTGCTGCGGAGAATCAGCCGACGTGATGTGGATTTAAAGCATCTCTATCCGAAACGTCATAGTTCGTTCGTTCGTCTTGTAATTGGTGTAAAAACCAATGTGGTGAAAAGATTCAGCGCACCTCGCAGAGGCTATTTTAATTTACATGTCTCACGTCTTCGAGTTTTTGGTCCTAGAGCATGATGATACTTTCCCAAACCTTTTATATTATCTACATCTATACACACCGAATGGAGGCCGAGAGATAGATAGATAATTCTTTATTGCACAAGACAAAAAGCAGTACATAGGCGAACTTAATGCTAATTAGCATTTTCTTCCAGCTAACCTTTGTGTAATGTAGAGTGGGTGGTAGTGCTATTGAAAATAATTATAGGTCGAGATTAAATTATTAACATAATATGCGGCGGCCTCGAGGAAGACCATCTGCCCGATGGTCAGACGGTATTGTGCAGGCAGTAGGAGAGCGGTGGATCCGGCTGGCACAATACCGCCAGGAGTGGCGATATAGAGAAGAGGCCTTTACTCAGTAGTGGGTGTTACCGGCTGGATAGATAGATAGATAGATAGACATCTACACAATCTCTGAACTCAGATATATCGATAGCAGTACTTAGAGCTTTTTTTTTTTTTTTAGGGCGCGTCCGAGGTGGACGTGACCTAATGCACTGTTCATAGGCAGAGGTTACCGCTTAACATCAGGTGGGCCATCGGCTTGATCCGTCATTCAGTAGTATAAAAAAAAAAAAAAAAAAAAAAAAAAAACTTAGAGGTAACCACTTCTTAGAAATTTAGATCACTTAACCAACGCCCTCCTATCATTGTATGTTTAAAGTATGTCTAGGTCCGGGTGGGAGTGGTTATCGTAATTGAATACTAGTTTAACATTATTATATGTTCTGTGGTTCAAATAGCTATGTCCTGTTGCCCCACTTCCTTTATAATCTGGCTCAACTCGGTATTGGAATGGCGGTAGGATCCTGTTGACAAATTTCGACCGTGACAGCATTAGTGTGGACCAGATATTTCTCATAGTTTTGCCCTTCGTCATCTCTACATACATTCTGCTATAAAGATACAATAATTTATTTAAGGTGGATGCTCGCGCTTGAGTTTTTTTTTTCGGTGTTTTTTGCCCATTACACTTGATGAAAACTTCATCAGATAGCGAAAGTTGATTTCGCGAGAACTTGGAGACTTAACACACATGTTTTAACTGATAGTATCTCATAAATATCATCAGTTAAGATAAGATACCCCTAAATAAAATAAAAACACTGTAAAAATGTGTTTAGGTGTGTTTAGCTAAACTAATTATATTTATGAGATACTATCAATTAGAACATGTGTTTTAATTCTCCTGATTCTCGCGAAATCAACTTTCGCTATCTGAAGAAGTGTTCATGCGCTGTAATGAGCAAAAACACAATAAAATTTGATTTTCGCGCCGCAAGCTAGAGCATCCACCTTAAGGATCATTAGTTCTTGGACTGTTTATTTGCTCAACAACTAATCATTGAGATAGATCCAGAAAAGACACATAATACACTTAAATTACACTACATCACACATGTGCTATTTATCCAATTTATCCGGATAAAATGCTACCCTAATTACACGAAATAACTCGAAAAAACACATTGAAAAATTACAACAATTCTTTCAAAAATGCCAGATTGAATCCTAGTACCTACAGCTCGTTCCCCGTAAGATGTCCCCTGCCTTGTATGGCGTGCCAACCAAGGTAGGGGACATCTTACGGTGAACTAGCTGTAGTCAATTTACAAATCAAATGTTTACACAAACATCAACGTTGCGCACTAACTAAATGCAGGTATATATAATATTCTTTATATTTTTTATATAATGCAACGTAATCGATCGCTATCAGGTTTCTGACGCGTTCTGACCCAATCGGCGCCTGCGTCGATCAATCATTCTGAATTTAAAAGTTTAAAAGTGTCATTGCCACTGCCACGGCGATCGGTCTCACGCGAACGCGACGCGTGACCTCGTAACATCGACCAACCGATTAAGTAACGAAATCCGTATTGTTTTTCCCCGTCTATTTGAAATCAGCCGGTCGCCGGTGCCGGGGTCAAATACAGCTCAATCGGAACGAATCGTAACTTGATTCGATAGTCGAATCGCGATGAACAAGAATAAACTTTTTTCATTCTTAGAAATTAGCTGTTCGCCAGCAAGGTCGAGTGTTCCGTGCTGCTATTTCTTGAGGCAAATTACGTTTTACTCGTTCTCGAATAACTACGTGTGGAAACTAAACAATAGTATTTCTTTGTTTAACCGCTACGAGAGGGGCTTACATTCCTAGAGCAATTTAAAATGAAGTTAAAATACAATTTGTAGCTAATTTGTGTAGTTTGGGATATGTTAAGTATCCACTTATATCATAAATGTCGAAGTTACGATGATTGGATGTTAGTTACACAATCAAGCCGAAACGGCTGAACCTATTTTGATGAAATTTGGTGTACAGATAGCTACGTTTTATCCTGCAAAAACGCAAGCGTAGCCGCGGGCGGAAACTATTTAAAATAAGTCATAGTTTTTAACCATATCTTACCCTACTACGTCATGTTCGTAGCTTTAAGCTACGGCGTAGCAGGATACCATGCAGTTTGAAAACACGCTTTAATTTTTATTGGGTTTGAAATAAACGTAGCATTTTCCAAAATCGGATTCCAATAAAAAAAAAACCAGTCACGAACTAATAATGCATAAGAATAGGGCTTTTCAAAATCGCATGCTATGGGCAAATTGTACGTGCGGCGAGCTGCTATCGGTTGCAGGGTGTGAAAAGAAAATGATGGCAGGAGTGTCTCTCTAATAAATCGTAAATTGCGAACAATTATAACAATTATGGGGCCTCAAAGGCAGACAGACAGACACAGCTATCGATGTCGACTCAACCTAGATGAATTACTTAGTTAATAAATAGTTTAAAAAAAAGAAGATAATTGAATAATAATTTTTACTGAATATCTCGAGGGTGGTCCCATTTAGCATGGATGATCTCGCTTGTGGCGCGGAATTATTATTTTTTGGTGTTTTTTACTCATTACAGCTCATTAACACTTCTTCACACAGCGAAAGTTGATTTCGCGAGAACTAGGAGACTTAACACACATGTTTTAATTGATAGTATCTCATAAATATTTTCAGTTTAGCTAAGAATACACGAAACAAATTTTTACAAAGTTTTTTTTGTTTGGAGTATTCGTATAACTAAACTAGTGATATTTATTAGATACTATCAATTAAAACATGTGTGCTAAGTCTCCTAGTTTTCGCGAAATCAACTTTCGCAACCTGCTCGAAAAAAAAGAAGTGAGGGCGAGACCCGGAAAATTAGGGGATAAATATGAAGTAGATGTATTTTAAAGGTTTTTTTTTTAGTTGATTCTTGGTTGTTTCTATATATTTTACTAACTAAGTTTTCTGGACTTTTTTAGTAGGTATTCCTTTTCCACCGAGCTAGACTATTACACCAAATTCTACTCAATACATTTCGTATACAGTCACGTACAAAATTGACTTGAATGCGACAATAATCATTGAAGTCACACACTTTCCACATTCATGCCGTGTTGGTTCCGCGAAGAAAGGCATGTTTACTACAAAACCGGCATAGCACGACATGCAAACGAATACAAACGTCATACAAACACACATGTGTAAGACCTAGCGCGCACTACGATTTTTGGCGCACGATATTTTTATCGCAGAAATGCAACGTATGAGTTAGAATGACAGAGCGCGCACATGCGACTGAAAAATCGCAGCGATTTTAAAATTGTAATTTGTCACATTTTGCTGCGACCGCTCGCGACATGTTTAGTGCGCACTGCGGTAATAAAATCGCGTACTCGGGCCGGCCAGCGCTTCATTCGTGTTTCGTCCGTTCAAGAGTAAACATGTCGGCGCCTGCATCTCCAATGGAGTCTCCATCTATAGTGCGCATCATGTAAACATGACGCGTACTATAATTGTACATTATTTGTAGTAAACTAGGCAGGCACTCATTCAATGCATAGGGATACATCTCTTAAATAAGTAGAAAAGTAAGTAATCTCTTAAAAAGAACATTGGAACGCCTGAAGAAGCTTGACCGCCAGCGTTCTTTTTACATGACGCGCATTATACGTTGATAGACGTGGAACATTTGATCATCGCAGTACAAGAAAAACTTCGTTGTCTAGTGATCGAATATAGTGATCGAATTTTGCTGTAAAACGATGTGTCCAGTATTGAAGTGTTTTCTTATTTTTCTTCTGATCTTCCGAAGTAGTAAATAAACACGAGAAACTTGTATAAAATCCATGGTGCAACTGAGCAAAGATCACCGATTTTTTTATCGCAATGCGCGCACCGTAGTCTCTGCGATTTTTTACAGCGTGATTTTTAAATCGTGTCGCAAAAACAAAAATCGTAGTGCGCGCTAGGCCTTAGTCCAGTTTGACGCGATTATTGTCTAGACAATAATAGACTGGACTAATAGATCCAAGACTACACTGTACCTATATTTGTGCAGGTGTATATAGCACAATGAAACAATAGGGTTTAAGTACTTTAACTTTTCTCTATCATTATCTACGTATTATATCCATTTTAGTTCTGTAATAAACATTCCATCCGACATTTATCGGCTGAAAGCTGTTTGTTACGTGGGAGTTTAGATGACAATGTAAGAACACCTCTATTAAAGAGCGAACGACGTGATACCATAGCATTCATTCATAGTTAGCCTTTATTTTCATTCAAACTATAGATAAATAGATAGAAATTATACATACATAGACACACGCCTTTTTCCCGAAAGGGGGTATATAGACAAAACCCCAATAGGCCTCTTTTCACAGAGTGGAATACAGACGTGACAAGTGGTGAGCTCATCGCCGCCATTGCTTCTCACGACTGACTCAGCTAACGCTTTCTTCCAATTAGATAATAGCGCAACGCATTCCATAATAAGCTAGCAGCCAGGAAAAATCTTATACCAACGAAACTTATCAACAAGTCCGGGTGATCCCTTAGTCGGCTTTGGCTACATCCACGGGAGGAGACGGAGGGGTCTATTTTAAGTAATTAAGACTGCGCAACCACAGGCAGAAATCTTCATATACAAAATAAACGCCTCGCGTCGTTCGAAAAAGCGGTTTTTATTGAATATTTCGTAATATATAGATAACAAAACCCCTATAGTAAACCTCGGCTTTGTTGTATTGATTTGATTGGTCTAATTTTTAACCCAATAATATGCACCATTTTAATAAACAATAGAATCTAAAAATAGACTTAACTTCGTTTTTTTTCTTCTATTGAGAGAATATTGTAATATCGTGGTCCTGGTAGAGTGATCCCACGGAATTATAATACGGTGTAAAAAATAAATAAAAAATTTACTTGATTTCGTTACATAAAAATCAAATCTAAGATTGGTAATTTTGCGTTATACCCCTCCTTAAATCCCTGGGACATAATTCGTCTTAAACATAATTGCCTTGAACCTCAGTACCCAGCGGAGACATTGAATAAATATCTAAAGAAAGGAGCAATTTAAACACTTGTTAAAATATTTATGCTAACAAATCTATGAATATTCATGTGGAATTGAGCGATCGCGTTCGCTTCACGCTTGACGCAACCGAATTGAAGCTATTAGAAACCATAGACATTCCAGCTCCTAGACAAATGGAAACCGATACCGAAAAGTGACACGAAATCGCTAAAGGCTGGTATACATTTGCATTAGTTAAGTAGCGAGTTAACTTGCCGGTCTGGCGAGTACCTTAGGCAGTAGACAAAGTAACATTCTAATAGCGATGTCGCTAGTAGAAAAGCCAACAAATTATGAGATTGACGTAAGCTATCGAAATATCACGTGGTCTATTTAATTGTATTGTATTACGATTGTAGAAATGGAATCGCATCGAAGCGAATGCCACTTGGCTAGACCGGATTATCGTCGTTTGGACATAAATTTACCAGTAAAGTAGCAACATTAAGTAGTTGACGATTAAGTTAGCAAAATATTATTCGATTATTAGATTCGCGTTGTATTTTTTCGGCGAGTCAAGTGCAAGTTCACCCCGCCCGCGCGTCTCTCGCTCGCGGCCAGCTGAACTAGCTGCATGTGAATAACGCGCACTAACGATGAAAGACTGATACTTACGACTAAACTCGCCGGTAGATCGTTTGGACAGAACTTCCTACATGTCGATTAGGTTCTACTTAATCAGCAGCTTAACTAATGACTTAACTAATGCAAATGTAAACCAGCCTTAAGCAATAGGTGGGAATGGCGCTAACCGTGACGTTTGTCAACTCCTCACTTATCTCCATAATTAGCTTAGTGCTTTCTTATCACTTTTGATAAAGATATCCACTTGTCTAGTGCGGCATTATGATCTATTGAAATAGCGTTTAGGTGAATGGTGCATAGTTCTTTATGTTCTTGAAGCTTATAGACCGTGTTCCCAACGTCGAGATACGAAGTCGAACGAAGCTCAAAGATGTTGGGAATCGTATAACGAAACTAAAATGGAGTTGGGCAGGACACCTAGCAAGACGAGGTGACGGTAGAGTAAGGCGCTAACTGAATGGCGCCCAAGAACTGGGTACAGAAATGTTGGTCGTCCAGCAGCGAGATGGGCAGACGATATCGCATGCGTCGCGGCCGAACCTGGATGAGACTGGCACGGGACCGTAAGGAATGACACAAAGAGAGGCCTATACTCAGCAGTGGGTGAAGTCAGGCTGTGGATGATGACAATGAATGACTTGTTCAAAAAAACGCTATCTTCATCTAAAAGAGCTTCCTTAAGGTAGATGCTTACGCTTGCGGCGGTAAATTAATTTTTTTTGGTGTTTTTTGCCCATTACTGCTCATCTACACTTCTTCATATAGCAAAAGTTGAGTTCGCGAGAACTAGGAGACATGTGTGTTAAGTCTCCTAGTTCCTAGTCTTCACCTTAAGTTTGATTTTGAATGACCTGATATTGACTTCTGACGCTTTCACAATGGATTTGATACTTAAGTCCAACCGTGTAGGTCATATTTTAGATAGGTAAAAGAAGTTATAGGTACGTATCTGAATATATACTTGATATTGTTAATTTAAATTCCAAAACCAAAAGAAACAGTTTATTTGTAATCCGCATTGAAAATGTGATCATCGTTTCATAAAATTAAATTCCAAGCAACAAAAGAAAAAAACTCAACATCTTTTAAATTTAGAAAACATCTTTTTAATTTTCCGCCCGCAGCTTCGCTTGAGTTTTACCGGGACAAAAAGTAGCCTATATCTCAATCCAGATCATTATCTATATGTGTACTGAATTTCACAGAAATCAGTTCAGCCGTTTCGGCGTAATCGAGTAACAAGCACACAAATGTCCAAACATCCAAACTTTGACATTTATGATTGGGATAGCAACGACATTGAAAAGTCAACGTTTTTCGATTATGATCAAAAGTTTTACCTACCTATCTTTTTGTATAAAACAGAGTGCATTATCGCAGTAAAGTCGGTATGCAGTGTAGTGTATTAGACGAGATTAAGCCCGGTCGGCCTTGGGACGGAACCGCTCGTGATCAGACGCTCAATCTCAATCGACCGTAAAAATTCTTTGATGAACAAACGGTCTCGGAAATCCGCAATTAAGGACGCCGGGACTTTATACCTATCGGTTTGTATCCAGCATTGATAGATGCTTTCAATTTGGATATAGATCATTTAGTATTCAGCCCGCGACAGCTAGCGTCTAGAATACCTATGCGAAAGGTCAGTTTCATACCTGTTTCCAAGTACAGCTTTTAAAATTCTGAATAAATATATATGCATTACTCTTTTTTTTTTTACTTCTTGAATGACGGAACAAGCATATGGCCCACCTGATGTTAAGCGGTAACCTCTGCCTTTAACAAAGCATTACTTCATAGGTCATATTAGGACGCACCCTATGTGGCATGGCACTGCGCCCGCCACCCTGTGACATTAAGATGAAAAGTCTAATACGCCTGTAATTTCACCGGCAACCATATCCTTCGAACCGGAACACAGCATTGCGACTATTACTGCTTTGCGGCAGAAAAAGGTATGGTGATAGTACTACCCCGAACGAACTCTAACAAAAAAAGGTATGGTGATAGTACTACCCCGAACGAACTCTAACAAAAAAAGGTATGGTGATAGTACTACCCCGAACGAACTCTAACAAAAAAAGGTATGGTGATAGTACTACCCCGAACGAACTCTAACAAAAAAACTCTACTACTGCTAAAAATCGTTAGATCCAGATTCCTTTAGTTTGCTCAACTGTTTAATTTGTATTTTTTTTATTTTATACATACCTACATGCATACAAAATATATTTATGTGACAATTTAAAAACAATTTAAACAATTTAATTTTATATTACTTCAATTAATTTTACTACTACCAGTGTACATTTAAAATTAGAAAAAGTAACACTTATGGACGTACATCGGTGTCTAGCACGCATAATGTAGGGTCCCGAAGCTAATTACTCAATTCACGCCTAGATGTCGCCACAAAATATAACGCGCTATCAGCGATCAGGATCAGGAGTTTAGTAGTAGTAGAGCTTTTTTGTGAAAGAGTTCGTCCGGGGAAGTACTACCACCATACCTATTTCTGCCGCAAAGCAGTAGTGCTCGCATTGCTGTGTTCCGGTTTGAAGGGTAAGGGTGCCAGTGAAATTACAGGCACATGAGACTTTTCATCTTTATGTCTCAGGGTGGCGGGCGCAGTGCAATGCCATATAGGTTGCGTCCTAGGTGGACGTAATCTGTAAGGTAATGCACTGTTCATAGGCAGAGGTTACCGCTTAACATCAGGTGGGCCTCTTGCTTGATACGTCATCCAAGTAGTATATAAAAAAAAAGGAACGACCATCTTTCCTTTCAATTGTCTTTCAAAAATGTTCACCAAAAATAAAAACCATCTCGTAAACACCATCATTCATATGAAGAAAACCCTATGCAAACAGTTTTGGAGATAAATCAGACGTGGCGCACTCCGCACTTTAGGTATGAAGCTACAAGTACCCGGCGGGCTCGACTTGTCGAGTCAATTCAATGAGTCAGACAAGATAAGAGTTACGGGGTAGAAAGAGAGGTAACTTCCAGGTGACTTTAGCTATAGGTAATTAGCGCTGTGCTATTTGAATTGCACTTTATTATGTGATGGCAAGAGTCGCTATCTATTTAAATAATTTTGCGGAGTCAACCTTCTGTAACTGTGTTATTATTTATTCTGTGGATATATGGGAACATTTGTTTGCACAAAGGCCCAACTCTCTTCCCGCCATTTTCGAAAGGAGACGTCGTCTACTTTTATTTTACATATTTAATTTCCTAGTATTTTTTTTGAGTAATTTTGTGTATCGACGTCGACCGAGTGCGGAACACCAAGCTGCGTTCAATAACGGGCATTGCCGATGTGGGGAGCAGGACAGCAAAGCTCAAGTGGGAATGGGCTGGCCACGTCAGTCGGATGCACCCCGAGAAGTGGGTGAACGTTGTAACTCCTTGGGTGCCTGAAGACGGAAGGCGACGACGGGGCCGGCCGAGAAGGCGTTGGCGGGACGATCTCGAGGCTTACGAGAAGGAGTGGTGGGAAACTGCCAAAGGCCGGGATGACTGGAAAATTTTGGGGGAGACCTTTGCCCAGAAGTGGGACACAAAAGGTTAACAAAAAAAAATGTGTAATTTTGGTGACATTTTAACCAATGTAGCTCGTCTATAGATCACAAGTGTGTGTGTGTGATCAAATGGAAGTGTATTGCGTGTCTTTTCAAATTGGTGGAAATTGTCTACCAAATTTTTTGCAAAACGGCCATCGTTTTACTAAAACCTGACTTGACTGTGACTTTGACGACTTGGAAGGATTGTAACGTTGCAAATTATAGGGTATACACAATAATAAATTATACTGAAAATGGCAAATGCACAAGCCGTGCGACGCCATTATTAAAGAAGAAAAAAAGGCCCATCTGCTGCTCCGTCCCGTCGAGGGTAAAAGAGTCTAAACGCTTACTACTTCTCCGTCCCGTCGAGGGTAAAGGAGTTACGCTGCAGACTTTGAAACTAGAAATAGGATGCGATGTTACGTTTGCTGGCAGCCTACATCTAGAATCGGAGTACACTTTCGATTTCGTGAGGCCAGTAATTAGCATGGCCTCGGCGTACGTGGGCTGCGTAATACCGAACGGAACTAGACTTTGCGTGGCGGGACAGCCGCGTCGCGACTCGTGCCGTTTCCGAACGAAACTAGCATGTTAGGAACACATTTTCACTTTCTTTTAAAATATTTAGTCGTTCTAAATTCAACAACTGCTTAATTAATATTACCGACGGCCGATCGCTTGCGTCAGTAAACAACGTAGTCATTATTAAACAGAATTTCGATTTAATTATAAAGAAGACGCTTGCTAACGTTACGAAAGCTATTTATCGGTGTTTTTTTTAAGCGGATTTTTCGGGAATCACTGCAATCACCGTTTTCACAAATTATGTAAAATCTATGAAAGCGGTCGATAATAAAACCAACCTATATTCCCGAATCACGGAGGTCATAGATAGAGGCTAGGTATATAGATTAAGGCGATTGCTTTTCTAAACTAATATATTTTTTTACAATGTTTTACTGTTTTTGTACTGTCTTTTATGTTGGTTTTTATTTGCGGTAAACCATATTTGATTGAAGAAAAAAGTGGATTAATAGCGAAAATAACATCGAAATTACAAGTTTGAAAAAAAAAATATGGTATGAAATCAAATTTCGATGTTATTTTCGCAATTAATCCACAGTTTTCAGTGGGGCCGAACAGGTATAACGGGAATGAACCTAAGAAACCAGTGTCTTGTACTATTACATATTCTGTGCCAGTGTCAGAAATGGGCAACATAGGATTACACTTCTATCACTAGGCACCTGCAACAACATGCATCATTCATATTTTCCCCATCAATGATTGGCTAGTTGAATACATTGCGAATTATTTGCGACAAAGTCTGTTACTACTTTCATGAAAGGCTTAAGTGTCGTACACATTGGTACGGACGGGTGCAGTACAGTGACGGGTGATACCAGGGGTAACACGGCTTTAGAATAGGGATGGAGCGTATTTACGCGACCAGGGTTTTCCAACAGGTTTTTGCTTGCAAGTACGCCGACCAGGTGCGGTCCCTAAAGACTTGAAAGTACAAACTTGCAACTTGCAAGTAAAGTCGCTAGTTCCGCACGCAGAAACTTAATCGCCCTACATAAGCAATCGAATTACTTGCAAGGTTTTGTAGTACTTTGTCGCAGATGCCATTATGTTCGTTATTTATAAGAATGTTTGGTCCAACTTCCTATGCAAGTACTGCATAGGAAGTTGGTGAGTAAGGTGTATGCATTAGGAAAAAAAATCCTAATGCGATTTTGTTCCTAATGCTATTTATGTTAGTATACGGATAAATTTTCCATGCGTAAAAATACTTGTAGATATTTTGACCCTGGTTTTTGGCTCTGGTATCTTAAGGTGGGCGTACTTGGAAGCCCTGGTACTCGATTTTGCAAGTACGACTCTGCCCTACTAGAATAAGGCTTAGCAACCAAGCGACCATTTATAACGGTTGCGGTCATAACTGATTAAAATTGCGACTGAAAACAAGTTTATTTTATATCTTTGTTTGTCTCATTAACAATAGTATCAATAATTGAGTTATTAAATTATCCTGCTCAATTTATTGCCAGGTTATCAATGTACAATGTAAACTGCTACGCTCGTACCACACTCGTCTGCTATCATCATGAAAACAAGCTTACTATAATCTAACTTTAAAGGAAAATTAAGGTTATTATTAAAAAAAACTGAAAGGTCCGACTGCAGTTTCTTTGGTTCTATACAGTTTATACAGTCTCATCATGACCTTGTAATCATATCGATGGGTTCGGCCTCAGGTTTGGCAGTTTTTTTAAATAAGTGTAATATGCCAAACCTGCGACTGGCGGCCGCCATATTGAATTTTTTGACACTTCATGTATCTATCATATGAGATACCTTCTGAAACTTGGTCCTTGACGCAGCTTCAGAAGTCCAAACTCAAGGTGTGCCAGCAATGAAGTGCAGTATCCTGGGTGTGAAGCACATGGATAGGATTCGAAACACTGCGTTGCGCTCACAAACCCAAATAGTGGATATAGCTTCGAAAGCTGCTAAGCTGAAGTGGGATTGGCCGCATGCCGAGCAAGCTGTGGGCGAAGGTAGCCACCCAGCGAGAAGGCGACGCGGCAGACCAAAACGGAGATGGCGAGACGAAATTGATAAGTTTGTGGCTGACTGGGCATACATAGTTTAGGATCGTGATGTCTGGAAGGAGTGGGGGAGGCCTTTGCCTTTGCCCTTTGTGTCCAGTGGGATAGATATAGAATAGAATAGAGATCAGTGTCCGCAAGATGATCAAAATTAATTTACCAGTTTTGTTGAATGTAAAGTCACCAACCCGACTCTTTTATGTTTCACGATTGAATTCAGACTTGTCACGGTCAATGCATTCTGCCATGATATGACCGATTGCCACCAAAACCATGAAGTTTTTATGAGATTCTATTTTTAAGCGTTCAGTGGCACTAGATTACATCAGAGTTAGTTTCAATTCGAGATTCAAACAATGGTTTTTTTCTGGGAAATTTATTAAAGGCTGGCTACAGTTTAAAAAACACTATTACGTAAATCAGTTCTTGATATAAAAATTAGAGCAGCTATTAAATGTAAATTATGTTACCATTGTTGTATTTAATGATACCGCTTTTGTACTTATTTTTCCCGGATTTTCCCAGCGACTTAGCTAAAGAATTGATAATTCCATGATCACTGATTGACGTTATGTCTTTTAAATACTTAATTGTTGGACTCAATAACAGCTTACGGAAAAATACACAGAAAAAGGATCTATATTTTTCTATTCATAAATTAGTAATTTTCCAATGCTGTTTAAATCAGTGGCAATAACATTAGTAATAGGTACTTAGTTATGGACTAGTGGGCATCGACGTATTTCTAAATAAACTATTCTTTAACTTCGGTAGTTTACTTGAATACCTAAAGAATTTAATTTATTACTGGGTCAATATATGAACTCCATTGTGCGTAGGCAAGGAACGAAAAATAAGGTAACAATTAAATTGAAACGGAAAAGTATAAAATTTCCTTAAGGTCTAATTTAATGATCCTTTTACTTTCAAAGGGCGTGAAAACCTTGCTTCGTATTGTAGATCAAGGGCAGCCCTGCAAGGTCCGGCACATCACTACGCCGTGCCTCGTGGATGCGCTTGCGCATACAAACCACATCCTCCACTCGTGAAGCAACCTCTTGGCAGCCGATCTGGTATTTTATAACATACTAGTTGAATACCCATGCTTCGCTACGCATCACATCGCAAACAAACTAAAACTTTATCATCCCTTCTTCTTTACCCCTTTGTAAGGGTTGTTTTGAAAAATCCTGAAATGTGATCAATTATTCTTTATTTTAAGTACCCATACCAAATTTCAATAAAAACGCACAACGCGATAAAAAGTTCACATACAAACTTTAGAACCCCATTGCACCCTCTTTTGGGGGTAGTTCGGGGATTTTTTTTTTGCTCTGTTATGATTTGTATTGAAGCATACTTATGCAAAGTTTCAAGTTTGTAAGTTCAAGAAAAATGATGTTTCATGCAGTGATTTTCACCCCTTTTCACGCGCTATAGAGGTTGATTTTATAAAAATCCCTTATTAGTGTGGTTTTGCTAAATTCAATTGCAAATTTCAGCTTTCTAGGTTCAGCGGTTTTTGGTTTGGCGATGATGAATCAATAAGACAGTCAGTCAGTCAGGCTAAGCTCTTATATCGGTATAGATATACTGGATGTGAGTACGATTATCATATACTAGCGACTCGTCCCGGTTTCGCACGGGTAGTTTCAGGATGAAAAACAGCCCCCCCCCCCTCCTATCCCCTCCCTGGTAGCCTATGTCACTCATGGTGAATGTAGGTTTCCAATGGTGAAAGCATTTTTGAAATCGGCACAGTAGTTTTTGAGTTTATTCATTACATCTTTCCTCTTTATAATATTAGTGTAGATTAGTGTAGATAGATTTGGCAATCGTGAATCTAGTTAAGGCTTTTGAAGGCAACAAAGCTAAAATAACAGATGTACAACCCATACTCAATAACTCTCGCTAGTATCTCATAACATAACTCCCATTATAATGATTGCAATATGCGGGTAGATTCTCGAGCACGACTGCACGTAGACCTGTCACATACTGTCGTCGTTTCTAGGGCGATAGCGCGATAACGCGACTTGACATTGTAAATTGTTTACCTACGGCTATAAGATACATAAATGTTGTAACGATCACTTTAGACCGGCCGCTTCATAGATATCTCTTCTGTCGTTATCCTATCCTATCCTACTAATATTATAAACGCGAAAGTTTTTAAGTATGGATGGATGTTTGTTACTCTTTCACGTTAAAACTACTGGATGGATTTGGATGAAATTTGTAATGGGGTTAACTGGACTCCCGGAATAACACATAGGAATATTTTTATCCCGATATTCCCATGGGATCGAGACTTATACGGGTGAATACGCGGGGCGCTGCTTGTCTTACATACATACGTCGTGCCCGTCTTGAAATGCTTTGGTAGAGGAATTGACGAGCTGCTTCCATGCCAGCCTGTTTTCGGCTCGTCTTAACGCGGTAGTGACATGGAGGCCTGTTAATGCATTGACTTGGTCAGACCAGCGGCTAGGTGATCGGCCACGAGGCCTTTCCCCTCTATCCTCCCAACCACAACCAGTTTGTCTAAGTTGTCCGGTTGCCTCCGAGCGATGTGACCGAGTAGCTCAAAACTCGCTGGTAGCAAATAGGGGATTCTGGTTTTGATCTGCAGTTGGTCGACAATGGATTTGTTAGTTCTTTATGCAGACCAAGGTATACGCAAAATTCTCCTCCAATACCACATCTCATCATCACGTCATGTAGTTATCTACACTAATATTATAACGAGGTAAACTTTGTTTTTAATGGATAAATTCAAAAACTAATAAACCGATTTTAAAAATTCTTGCACGTATAGAAAACTACAATATCGCTGAGTGCTATAGGGTATAGTTTACTAGTTTCCGCCCGCTGCAAGGCTCGCGTTATGTGTAGTTACGCTGAACTCCGTAACGGTTTAGCGGATTTTGATGGTATTTGGTGTGTGGATGGATGCAGGGGTGGGGGGGGGTCAGAAGAAAACTATCCAAAATTAAATAGATACATACAAAACCACACGCCTTTTTTCCTGAAGGGGTAGGCAGAGCCTCAACGGGCCTCTTTTGACAGTGGGTTGCACCATCGTGGAATATAGACGTGACAAGTGGGGAGCTTACTCCCCACTTGTCCAGTTAACAGTTGTTGTTAACTTATTGCCAGCCAGGACAAATATTATACCAACGAAACTTATCAACAAGTCCGGGTAAACATTTAGTCGGCTTTTACGACATCCACGGGAGGAGACGGGGGGTCTATTCGTAGGCCAGAAATACCACGACACAATAAACGTAAAAATAGATATTGATAAAAATACTACTGTATGACTACTTATTTAAGCTCATGTATAGAGAGAGCGTTATGCGTCGGTAGCCTGAACATATGTCTGCCTTCTTTTACGGGGGGTGAAATAAACATAACATAACAACATAACACTAACAGTCACATACATAGTCCTGATCCCACACTAGGAATCCCTGTGTCGTGGGTAAATAATAGACCCATACGTGCGAAAACCCATGAACAGATTGTTCATAGCGTACACAACAGGAAACGCCTGGTTTTTACATTCTGATATGGTCACCACTAACGAAAATAGTGTGTGATTTGGAATTGCGAAACATTTTAGATTAATTTTATTTACTAACTGGCCAAGTGTGAGTCCGACCACGCATGCTGTAACTTTCCGAATTCAAGTTAAACTTCCGAAAAGTTTCCATTGCAAAATCTCAGACATAATGAAATGATTCGACCCACCATCTGCGGGGCCGTGGAATGCGCGGGCGAAGAGTGGTTCGTTCTGTAGTACTTTTTTTTTCATAGACCGCGATCTCGCCTGTGGGTAAGTGACGAAGTGGCCGAAGATGGAGCACAAAGGTCTAGAAGGCACCTATTCACTTAAAGAGACCCAGATTATAGTTTTCAGGAAAGACAGACGACAGTAGTATATTCCACTCCTTAGCAGTTCGCATTATAAAGGTATAACTGAAACGTTTAGTGCGAATAGAGGGTATACTAATGAGTACTATGTATTCTGTGCTTTTTGGCTACTTGGAACCTTAATAACACAACATTGTTATTTGCTATTTAAAATGTTACAAAGATTTGTGTCACTGCTAATGTTTTAATCAATAATAATCTAATCATTACTTTCTATCAGGTGAAATGGCGGTCGAGATAATCTACGAAGCAATAAAGGCATTACAAAGCCAAAAATATAGGCAGATTATTTAATCACGTTTGCATTAATGATTAGGTAGAGATTATTTGATATACTCGCTTAATTATCTACTAAAAAAAAAGGACTTTTGTGTATCAAATACTGAACTTTTTTGGAGTGATTTAATTAAGGTGAATGCTCACGCTTGCGGCGCGACATTCAAATTTTTTGGTGTTTTTTTGCCCATTACAGCTCGTCAACACTTCTTCAGATAGTGAAAGTTGAGTTCGCGAGAACTAGGAGACCTAACACATACGATTTAATTGATAGTATCTCGTAAATATCATCAGTTTAGCTATGATACCCCTAAACAAAAAAAAAAACACTTTAAAAATGTGCTTTTATTTTTATTTATTTTTTGTTTAGAGGTATCATAGCTTAACTGATGATATTTACGAGATACTATCAATGAAAGCATGTGTGTTAAGTCTCCTAGTTCTCGCGAACTCAACTTTCGCTATCTGAAGAAGTGTTGATGAGCTGTAATTGGCAAAAAACACCAAAAAATGTGAATCTCTAAGATTTGAACTAGGAGATAGTTCTCGCGAACTCAACTTTCGCTATCTGAAGAAGTGTTGATGAGCTGTAATATGCAAAAAACACCAAAAAAAATGAATTTCGCGACGCAAGCGTGAGCATCCACCTTAAGGTAAATTTTTTATTATTGCTCACAGCTAAATTTATGTTAAAACAGTCGATTTTGAATGAAAATTAATTGAAACGGTGTTCTACTAAAACGCCCACTCTATGAAATTCTCAAAAAACGTTTATTACTAGCAAGACCCAAAAATCTAACCCAAAAACACTTAGGTAATTCAAAAATTACATTGCCTATTGTCGTGACTGCATAATATGTAATTTAGGAGTGCAATAGTTCCTATACCTATTCAACAAATACCTACCTCATACCTCATTCATTCATTCATTTGCATATGTGACCTCATCAAAATAAAATCTTAATTGAATAAGAGATATTATGTGCTTTATATACCTATTATATGAAACAATATCAATAAAAATTTAATATAAAACACGGAATGCAAAAAAGTTATCAGAAATTTTGGATTTCAATGTCAAAGATAAAAAAACGTTTTGTCGCGAAATCGCTCATGTCTGTGAATGCTTTTTAATCAACATTCGGTTTTTTTTTAATCATGTAATTTTTTGTGGGTTTTGAAACGGTTGTAGCTTGTGTAGAACACAAGTGAACATTAAAAAGGATCAGTTCAGCAATCTTTAGATCGTTAGCAATAGTCTTTATGTAGCTCAACGGTTTCATTTGTATTTTTTATATTTATATAAAACCTCTTGTATTAGTTAGAATAGCCTGCAGCTCAATCCAGGTCATAGTTTATCTGTGTAGTGTGTACCAAACATCGTAATCAACACGCCCGTTTCGGCGTGAATAAGTAACAAACATCCAGACGTCGTAACTTTGTCGTTTATGACATCAGTGGGATATTAGGAGGTACGCTGCTGCTACGTGTGCTGTGGTGTGTCCGGCCTAAGAATAGATCCCTCCGGCTCCTCCCGTGGATGTCGTAAAAGCCGACTAAGGGATTACCAAGACTTGTTGATAAGATTCGTTGGTATAAGATTTGTCCTGGCTGCTAGCTTATTATAGAATATGTTATTACTGTCGTTGCCGTTGTCGATTCGGCTTGCTCCGTCGTTGCATTCTTTTAAAGATCGTGTCAAACTGTTTTATCTCCAATCGTCTTCTTCGTCCTGTTGAGTTTCATTGTTCTTGTCTGTTTTTATGTTGTGTTTATATTATTATGTATTTATTTTTATGTATTATAATGTAGGTTTGTATATATTTAATGATATGTGTATTTGTCAAGGTGATAACACCACTGTCCCATTCTTCCATATAGTCCTCTCCATCCTAAGGTTGTCTGGAAGAAATCGCTATAAGCGATAAGACCGCCCATTGTACATTTCTGTTATTTTTTTTGTTATTGAGTTATGTTTTGTATTTCTGTGTGTTATTTGTGTACAATAAAGAGTTAATCTATCTAATCTATCTATCTATCTATTACTGAAAGAAAGCGTTAACCAAGTCAGTGGTGGGAGGCAACGGCGGCGATGAGCTCACCACTTGTCACGTCTATATTCCACGATGGCGCAATCCACTGTGAAAAGAGGCCCATTGAGGCTCTGTCTACCCTTTCGGGGAAAAAGGCGTGTGTCTATGTATGTATGTATTAGGAGGTAAAGTAGATCGTCTAAACTAAACATGCTCTACACGTTTCCGATAAGATAGCTAGAATACTTACAGGAAATGCAAGATAAACATCCGATGGAAATGGAAAACCCTGTTGATTGAAGCTTAGATAAAGGAAGTCTTAACGCGTGGATATTATGTCAAATGTGGTGCATTCAAACCTTTTTTCTTCACGATCTTTATTGAAAAATCTACAAAAAATATATAGGTATGTTAATCTACATCATATGAAGCATGTCCTTTTGGTTTCGGAAATTTGAAAATATAACTTAAATTGTGAGATTTAAATTTGCAAAGTGGCCTCTGTTTCCGCTAGTTACAACCATTTTTCTCCTAAACTATCAATCATAATTTTTTTTTTTTTTTTTTTTTTTTTATACTACTTGGATGACGGAACAAGCAAGAGGCCCACCTGATGTTAAGCGGTAACCTCTGCCTATGAACAGTGCATTACCTCATAGGTCACGTCCACCTAGGACGCACCCTATGAGGCATTGCACTGCGCCCGCCACCCTGAAACATAGATGAAAAGTCTCATGTGCCTGTAATTTCACCGGCACCCTTACCCTTCAAACCGGAACACAGCAATGCGAGCACTACTGCTTTGCGGCAGAAATAGGTATGGTGGTAGTACTTCCCCGGACGAACTCTTTCACAAAAAAGCTCTACTACTACTAAGATGTTTTTATTGTCTTCAATAACACAAAGCCGAAGGAACTTTGGTTTTATTTTTGAAAATTACTTTCCTACTTATTAGTTTTTGAATAAAAAAAAACTTGATTTTCGGTCACTTTTCGTTTATAATGAATCTTCTTTAATCATGTATCTTTTACATGATTAAAGAAGATTAAAGAGAGAGAGGGCTAAAGATAAAATAAATAAATGGCTTGCTTTTGACCTGTGTCCCAATTCAAGGTAATTTAACAAATTACTTTTCCGTTTTTCTATTTCTAGAAGTGCTTTAAATGCCTGCAAACCGTTGTGTTTTTATCAGTACACTGTTTACACAACGTAACTCGTAGAATAAGATAAAATTGACAACGTTGCGCTAAAACGTAGCATGTCAAGGCCAATAGCTAAAAATATCGGCTTCTGCAGAAACAGCTGCATTGGTACGTTTTCGTATTTATTATGCTGCATTAAGATTTATTAAAAGGAGGTTTATTTTTAGATATGTTGATTTCCTAATCGAAACTTCGTTTTATTTAGTCTATTTAGTTATTTTTAGATATGTTGATTTCATAATCGAAACTTCGTTTTATTTAGTCTCTTTAGTTATTTTTAGATGTGTTGATTTCATAATCGAAACTTCGTTTTATTTAGTCTATTTAGTTATTTTTAGATATGTTGATTTCCTAATCGAAACTTCGTTTTATTTAGTCTATTTAGTTATTTTTAGATATGTTGATTTCTTAATCGAAACTTCGTTTTATTTAGTCTGTTTAATTATTTTTAGATATGTTGATTTCATAATCGAAACTTCGTTTTATTTAGTCTATTTCGTTATTTTTAGATATGTTGATTTCATAATCGAAACTTCGTTTTATTTAGTCTATTTCGTTATTTTTAGATATGTTGATTTCATAATCGAAACTTCGTTTTATTTAGTCTATTTCGTTATTTTTAGATATGTTGATTTCATAATCGAAACTTCGTTTTATTTAGTCTATTTCGTTATTTTTAGATATGTTGATTTCTTAATCGAAACTTCGTTTTATTTAGTCTGTTTAATTATTTTTAGATATGTTGATTTCATAATCGAAACTTCGTTTTATTTAGTCTATTTCGTTATTTTTAGATATGTTGATTTCATAATCGAAACTTCGTTTTATTTAGTCTATTTCGTTATTTTTAGATATGTTGATTTCATAATCGAAACTTCGTTTTATTTATTCTGTTTAATTATTTTTAGATATGTTGATTTCCTAATCGAAACTTCGTTTTATTTAGTCTATTTAGTTATTTTTAGATATGTTGATTTCCTAATCGAAATTTCGTTTTATTTAGTCTGTTTAATTATTTTTAGATATGTTGATTTCATAATCTAAACTTCGTTTTATTTAGTCCATTTAGTTATCACTGCGTTATATTTTATCACCGTTAAAACCATTAACAACCGTTAATACAAACAATTATCGTGTTGTTCTGAGTATAACTTTTGAAACTATCATGGTTATGTACATACTTTTGAAACTATCATGGTTATGTACATACTTTTGAAACTATCATGGTTATGTACATACTTTTGAAACTATCATGGTTATTTTACATACTTTTGAAACTATCATGGTTATGTACATACTTTTGAAACTATCATGGTTATGTTACATACTTTTGAAACTATCATGGTTATGTACATACTTTTCACTAGAAACGGCGCCAACTGATATTTTGGCACAGTTGCATGGCGCATGCAACTATGCCGAAATAACGGGAACATTCAAAACTCAAAAATCATGGTAAATGTACCGTTTCTAGTGAAAAGTATTGTTCGGAGTACTTTTCAATACAAGTAAAAGTTATCTCGTAAATAAAACTGATTTTTTTATAGGTTGTTAGGACCTTAACTAATATTAAAATACCAGATTTGCAATTTTCCGAGTGTTGTGCCTTCGGCTGTGTGCCCAAAAAAACATATTATAAGTAATAATACTTATAATATGATTACTCGTAATCAAACATGAGGCCTGCAATGCTCTAAGTAATCAAACAATAGAATGATCATAGATAACTTTATGTTATTTAGAACCGATTTCACGATGTGAAACATCTTCGCTTATATTGGTTGATACTGGGGCGCCGTCGCTAAAAGCAATATTGCAAAACCTTCAGCAGACTGTTCAGTCAGACATTCTACCTTCAAGTATACGTAACATTCTAGTGCTTTCATCATAAACAATGAAACGATCTGTGCTACGTCCAATTGTTTTAATGGCCGTATGATGTCTCGTCTCAAGAGGCGAGCGAGCGAGTCGTGAGAGCGCTATCCTTGATTTTAGCAAGTGAGGCATTCGTTTACGGATGCTGAAACCACAGTACAGTAAATCAGTATACTACGACGTAACGTTAGTTTCAACAACAGTCTCTTCAAGGCTAGAGTGAATAGGTGCCTTCTAGACCTTTGTGCTCCATCTTCGGCCACATCGTCACTTACCAACAGGTGAGATCGTGGTCAAACAAAGGTCTATCAATGATTAAAAAAAAAAAACTACAACAGTCTGCCGGACACGATTAAGGCTGCGTTTCCATTGACGCGGAGCTGAGCGGAGCGGAGCTTAGCGGTGCATGAATTGACCAATCACTATGCTCGAAATCTCTGCTGACTGCTCGCTCGCCATAGTGATTGGTCAATTCATGCACCGCTAAGCTCCGCTCCGCCCAGCTCCGCGTCAATGGAAACGCAGCCTAAGGATGCAACTTCTACAATTGTTTTTCTTTGACTGAAACAATGGCTTCTGGACAGTATTTTTTATTCTGTAGCAGAGTTCTACGAATTACCAATTATTTAAATAAATTATATCAAATACTATTAATGTTATGCTATGCTAATTATATTTATTATTACGTTTTATATTAAATCAATATATTATTTTTTATATTGCTAACCCTTTCTGACCTGTAACTTGGTGTTATCAATAAATGATTTGTATTTCAATAATATTCGCTATTTTTGTGCCTGCGATTTGACTACTAACACTTGATCGAATAAACGCAGAATTTACACTGATTTACACTATATTGGCGCTGATATCTCGACCTCTCTTATTGATGTACTAGCGACTCGTCCCGGCTTCGCACGGGTAGTTTCAGGATGAAAAACAGCCCCTCCCCCCACTGGTAGTCTATGTCACACAGGGTGAATGTAGCTTTCCAATACTGAAAGAATTTTTGAAATCGGCACAGTAGTTTTTGAGTTTATTCATTACAAACATACACACACACAAAAATACAAATATTTCCTCTTTATAATTATTAGTGTAGATTGACGACCTCTGTGGCGCAGCGGGCGAAGGTTCGCCTACGACGCAGGAGGTTGCGAGTTCGATTCCCGCCTCGGAACAAATATTGGAGCGATCTGCAGATATTTGTCCAGGGTGTTCTGGGTATTTTCTATGTATAATAAAAATATATCTGTCATATATATGCCTTCATATCTGTTTCCTCTTAGTGTGTTCTGTGTAGCTCTTGTATACAAATAAATATATATTTTTTCTTTATTCTTTCTTTCATTCTATCTATCCCGTTTCGTCAATCTACTAAATAAATATATGCTACATACCAAAATGATTATTTTGAAACTAGCTGTGTTTTTGTATTAATTTTCCGTATTGTCGTCAATACCTAATACCTATTCTTACTTACTCTATTGTAGAATAATTTACGTATACATTGGAAAAGTTAAAACAAACACCTGAGTAAATTGACAATGACGTTGCGCACGAACTGCTACGAACACTGCGTGCGCGCATGCTGTTCAATCATACAGACATTAATGTCTAGATTTTATGTATTGGTGACCTCTGTAGCGCGTCGGGCGAGAAGCCGGCTGAGATGCGAGAGGGTGCGGGTTCGATTCCCGCTGCGGGACAATTATTTATTCCGGTGTTTGTGGTACCACGGAAGGTACTCGTAGTTCCTGATACCCACGACACAGGTGATCCTAGTGTGGGATCAAAACTATGTATGTGACTGTTGGGTGTTATGCAGACTTATGTTATACTTATGGAAAGAGTATCAATGAAAAATTAGGAGTACCTACCACGACCTATGAAGAAATAGATTTTGCTTTTTAGGGTTCTGTACCCAAAGGGTAAAACGGGACACTTTTAATAAGACTCCGCTGTCTGTCTGTCTGTCTGTCCGTCTGTCACCAGGCTGTATCTCATGAACCTGATGTATTTCTGTTGCCGCTATAACAACAAATACATAAAAACAGAATAAATTAAATATTTAAGGGGGCTCCCATACAAAAAAGGTGTTTTTTTTTTTGTAATTTTTATAGATAACGGTATGGAAACCTTCGGGGCGAGTCCGACTCGTATTTGGCCGGTTTTTTCATATGAACGGATCATAGCCACCCGATTAGTAACTATTGATCTATTCTTTTTTTTTTTTTTTTTTTTTTTTTTTTTTGTTCCTATCTTGTTTGCTTTTTTTTTATTGGTGTGTGTCTTTGTTTGTATAGTCATAAATAAATGTTTCTTTCTTTCTTTCTTTGTTTCAATTTTAATCTGAAATCCGGAATAGCTTTTATTTGAGCTATTATTTTTAACTCCCGACGCAAAAACGACGGGTTGTTATATGTTTGACGTGTCTGTGTGTTTGTGTGTGTGTGTGTTTGTGTGTTTCTGTCTGTCCCATCTTAGTTCCCGAGCGGATGAAACGATTTAGTTTTTTGTTTGTTTGAAAGGTGAATTTGTCGAGAGTGTTCTTAGCTATGTTTGATCAAAATCGGTTTAGCAGTTTCATTGCGGAGAGGTTTTTTTAAATTTTTACAAAATTAATTACTTGTTTTTTTTTTGTTTTCGTTATCCTCGTACCACGTCAATAAAAACAAGCTATATAGTGGAGACATTGCTATGTAATCAAAGTAGGTATACATCGTTAGCATATTATGTAAGTATGTGAGTATTGTCTGCGTACTCTAAATACATTTTACAATAGACATTCATTATACAAGAGACTGTTGTTTAAACGTTAATTTGTTACTATGCCCGTAGTAAATAAGTTTTCTTTGTATACATTTAAATCTATTTATATGACTATAGAGTCAACGCGATTGCATGATACTATGCGCGGCAGGGCACGTAGGACCGCAGCATGAATAGTACTAGCATTCACGTAACAAGAGAAATAATTAAATAAAACCGGCTAAGTGCGACTCGGACTCGCACACGAAGGGTTCCGTACCATCTATACAAACGGCAAAAAAACACGTTTGTTGTACGGGAGCCCCCTTAAATATTAATTTTATTCTGTTTTTTAGTATCTGTTGTTATAGCGGCAACAGAAATACATCATCTGTGAAAATTTCATTTGTCTTACTATCACGGTTCATGACATACAGCCTGGTGACAGATGGGCATACGGACAGCGGAGCCTTAGTAATAGGGTCGCGTTTTACCCTTTGGGTACGGAACCCTAAAATGCCTTCAAAATTAGTGACACACTAGCAGTATATGACATAGGATATGCGATTTCCTAGAAAATATGCACGTAATAAGCTTACACCAAATTCTACCGATAGAGTTCGCGATAGTGCAAGTAAAACCCAAATCTATAGAAATTATATTATTGTTATGTATTGTATTAAGTATTTCAGTTATCTAGTACCCATAACAAAAGCTCTGCTTAGCTTGGGGCTAGATAATGTTGTGTGAGCTGTCCAGCATTATTTATTTATTTATTATTATTTAAAAACGGGCCTATTTTTTCTCTTTTCAAAAATTACACACAACAATTAAATCAAACTAAATGTACAATGGGCGGTCTTATCGCTAAAAAGCGGTTTAGTGAGTGGATGGGCTAAGGGGGAGGGGAGGAGGGAGTGCTTTTAATCCAGACAAAACGCGTGCAAATCCAAAGGCGGGCACTAGTATAACATAAAGATTAAATAAATAAATAATGCTGGACAGTTCACACAACATTATCTAGCCCAAAGCTAAGCCAGAGCTTGTGTTATGAGTACTATTTAACTGATAAACTTAATACAATCCATTACATATATAGATATTTTTTATTATACATAGAAAACACCCAGAACAGCCTGAACAAATATCTACAGATCGCACCAATATTTGTTCCGAGGCGGGAATCGAACCCGCAACCTCCTGCTTCGCAGGCAAACCATCGCCAGCCGCACCACAGAGGTCTTCAGAGGATTAATTGAAATACACGTCGATACCTTGCAAATGGAGTCAGCGTAATTGTTGAACGAGTTCAAATTGGCAACCATTATTTTCAGCAGCTGAACACACAGCGCGGGAGTTTCACGAGCATAGCAGGCACGTGACGTGCTCGCCAAACGGACGTGGCCATCAAAACAGTTTTACGATCGATATCGCGTCATACTGTCACGGTATAAACAATATTGGTTTATAAAACCATATATGGCTTATTCCAACATTAAATAAAGCTTGATAGAACTAATCTCACTTGCATAGAACTAATCTCACTTGAATGTAACTAATATCACTTGCATATAACTAATCTCACTTGCATAGAACGTCACTTGCATAGAACTAATGTCACTTGCATAAAGCTAATCTCACTTGCATAGAACTAATGTCACTTGCATAAAACTAATCTCACTTGCATAGAACTAATGTCACTTGCATAGAATTAATCTCACTTGAATATAACTAATGTCACTTGCATAGAACTAATCTCACTTGAATATAACTAATGTCACTTGCATAGAACTAATCTCACTTGAATATAACTAATCTCACTTGTATATAACTAATATCACTTGCATAAAACTAATCTCACTTGAATATAACTAATGTCACTTGCATAGAACTAATCTCACTTGAATATAACTAATCTCACTTGTATATAACTAATATCACTTGCATAAAACTAATCTCACTTGCATAGAACTAATGTCACTTGCATAGAACTAATCTCACTTGAATATAACTAATGTCACTTGCATAGAACTAATCTCACTTGAATATAACTAATCTCACTTGTATATAACTAATATCACTTGCATAAAACTAATCTCACTTGCATAGAACTAATGTCACTTGCATAGAACTAATCTCACTTGAATATAACTAATGTCACTTGCATAGAACTAATCTCACTTGAATATAACTAATCTCACTTGTATATAACTAATATCACTTGCATAGAACTAATCTCACTTGTATATAACTAATATCACTTGCATAGAACTAATCTCACTTGGATCTCAACTCAGTAATTTTTCTAGAACCCTCCTCGCTAATCAGTGACTTTCGTTCTTATCGCCGATAACGATAATACACTCATTTATGGATGCTTACAAAGATAGCTAAACGCGAAGATAGATAAGTTTGTTATTTTATAATACTCCAAAAATTACCGACCAGAGTAGGATCGAACCTACGATTCTTGCCAATGCTAATTACTACAGTTTTTCATCTTTCACTCAGTCTTGAAACGACAGCAAAAAAACTAAAAACAGTGGTAATTCATTTTAAAATGATTCCTAACCACTTTTCAATTCTATAATCTACCTACGTATTAATAAGACTGCGAAAAACCCAGGCAGAAATCTTCATAAAAAAAACGCCTCGCGCCGCTTGATAAAGCGGTTTTTACCGAGTAGGTATGTCGTAAAATATAGATTACAAAACCCTTACAGTAAACCCGCGGCTTTGTTGTATTGATTTCATTTATCTAATTTTTAACCCAATAATATGCACCATTTAAAAAAAACAATCGAATCTAGCCAAAAAACAGACGTAACTTTGTATTTTTTTCTATCAAGAAAATATTGTCCTATCGTGTTTCTGGTAGTGATCCCTCAGAATTAAAATGTAACCATGCATATTTTTAATTCGAATATTGCACTTGATTTATACTGTTAAAAATTAAATCTAAGATCAGGAATTTTGCGGCATACCCCGCTATTCAACATTAATTGAAACTAGCCTTAATATTTCCAATAAGTGTGGGTAAACACTTTAAAAACATTTATTTATTATTAACTTTTTACAATGTCATTACAGTAAATAAACAACAAAACGACAAATAAAAATAAAAATAAAACTTATAGATAAACCTACTTGCTAAGATATTTAACAGTTTTGATTGTGAATTTCGACAATGAAATAGTAAATAAATCAACATCGTCCTCCTTACATAATTCGTTGACTATCCGAAGAGCCTTTGTGAATGGTGCATGTCCGAGGAGATTAGTTCTTGCAGTAGGCACTGAAAGGAGCCTACGTCGGTGCGGCCGAGCGCTCATGTAGTTATCCGGTACATACAGACCCACACACAACATAAGTATTCCTGGTTCCTTTGTAGCGGTTCTGACAGATCCTCAATCTCACCACAACACCGACCATTATCTTCGTATGGGAGCCATCACCTACTGGCTGCCTACCATAGACTAATGTCTGTAGTCTTTTCTACCGTCTACATGGAAACAAGCAAACTGTCGGCCACAGAATGCCACAGACTCACATTACGAAAAAGGCACATACACTACAATAAGTATAGATAGGTTTAATGCGATGTCAAAACTACTAGCATAAGTATACATGTAGTAGTAGGTTTTACTTTCAATCGTGTGAATGTTCTCACGTATCACACCTATTCTAGTTGCAAGAGTGTCACACAACCGATAAGGGCAACCGCTTCCGCTGACCGATGCATATCGCGTCCTCGCTCTCACCACATGACACGAGGAGGCTAGAAACCACACAGAAAAACGTCTACCTACATAAATGCTGTCGTAACGCGAAGACAAGTACCAGCCAAGTACTCTGCAGTTAAGACACTGACAACACCCAAATTTCCGTCATTAGTTAGTGACGGAATTTGGGTAGTCAGTAAAGTCACAAAAATCAGGTAGGTTGAAAAGTGACAGAATACATACATACATACGTCGGTATGTATTCTGTCACTTTACAACTTACCTGAACTTTGACCCACGCCTTTTTTCCCGAAAGGGTAGGCAGAGCCTCAAATGGGCCTCTTTTCATTGTGGGTTGCACCGCACTCGCGAAACGAAAATTGAACGAAAATCAAGAAAACCAGTATTTAAACAAATATTCAAATAATCACACTAATATGGTAAATGTTAAAGTTACGACGTTTGGATGTATGTTACTCAATCACGTCAAAACGGCTGAACAGATTTAGATGAAGTTAGGTTTTTTTTTTTTTTTTTTTATACTAGTGAATGACGGAACAAGCAGATGGCCCACCTGATGTTAAGCGGTAACCTCTGCCTATGAACAGTGCATTACCTCATAGGTCACGTCCACCTAGGACGCGCCCTATGTGGCATTGCACTGCGCCCGCCACCCTGAGACATAAGGATGAAAAGTCTCATTTAATATTGTATTGTTTAAGTAGATAGATTATGACGTTTATTGAGCTATAGGCTACTTTTTTACCCTGGTAAAACGCTAACGAAGCCGCGGGCAGACAGTAGTCAAAAATATAAATCATCTTGGCTCTTAATAATAATATGCTTCGTATTTTTTTTTTTTTTTTATGAAAAAAAATAGGCAATCTAGCATACGGCCCACCTGATGTGAAGTGGTCACCGTCGCATATAGACACCGGCAACACCCAGGGTATTGTCGATGCGCTGCCTACCCTGAAGGAATTTATGAACATTTTTCTTGAAGCGACACATGTCGTAACCAAGCGGGAAAACCTCAGACGGAAGCTCATTCCATAGTTTGTAGGTATGGGGAAGAATTGTATCAATGCACGTTGATAAGTAATGTAGGTATTCTGTGTATCTCTGGTGGGAATTAAACAAATAAAATACCCACAAGTTATATATATTTTTGCGTTAGAAACACATTTTAAAGCACAGATAACTTTTTTTTTTGAAAATTTATCGATATCTTGTTTTGGGCTGTTGAGATTATATGAAATAATATGACGAAGTTTTTTTTTTGCTCTCATAATCTGTGTAGATTTTCCTGAAAATACGTATGAGAGAAGCCTATTTGTCTCTTGTCAGCGTCTAGATAAACGGTGACAGAAATACATAATTATACTGGACCTTGCATCCTTTGAGATTTATAATATGAAGGTATAACGAAAACGAAAGGGTAACGAACTAAGTAGTACGGGACACTAAGTAGTACGGGACACTAAGTAGTACGGGACACTAAGTAGTACGGGACACTAAGTAGTACGGGACACTAAGCACAAACTACTTTGCTACCTTCTTATTATAAATCTCTTCGGATGCAAGGCTAGTATACTAATTATGGTCAAACGTCACAAGTTAAGTTTGTTTAATAATACCATCAATAAATCGCGGAAATAATTTCAGGAGACATTTCTTGAAGTGCTCTTAGCTAAATCACATGTATTATTAGTGCGTATTCACGCATAATAACGCATACTAGGCGTGTGCTAATCATCTAGTTTTTTACCACCCACACTTTATTCCCGGAACTTGCTGCCAGTTTTTGGCCTATCTCATCTCGAACGCCATTATCACATGATGACACTTACCCTCATATCGTCAAGCATGTCGCACGCTGAGATCAAGGACAATGTGTCCGGAGTCACTTTTATCACGCCCATGGTGTCTTCTTTCTTTAGCAGCAGAGACGTGTTAGTATATGTCAGTGGTAGAGTTTCTCGAGTCACACACGAAGGACCGTCGGGGGCCGTTTGCGCGTCTGTTACTAGCTATCAAGTATCAATACTAAGACTGAAAGAGTTGAAATTCCTAAGCTAACGCGGTGTATTTTAGGAACACGGAGCGCAAGACAACCTCACGCTGTGACCGAGCCGCGTGGACTGAGGCAGCTAGCCGGCGAGCCACGAACAGTGAAAGGGTCCTGACGTCATACCCCGCACGTCGCTACTTGTTGCCACATTCACCTCTCATTCTATCTTTAACAAAGACAGATATATCCATCTCGTTCCTTAATGACATTACACCTAGTCTGATTATACGAACCGCCAGATTTCGCGTTATCGTTTTGCAGTCAACAAGTGCGATTTCAATAATTTGTACAAAAAATATAAAAGTTAACCTTGATAATCGGAGCGACTTTCGTGGTATTATTCCAATGTCATTCAATCATTGTTTAATCCATACATTTGGAGAAACCTTCCCGTGTTTGGGCAAATGTCGTAGTATCGTGATGACGTAGTTTCGTAGCGCGCAATAGGGAATCGCTACGTGCGTAGGCCGACGTAGGGCGTGGGCGTAGACGCACTACGTTGCTACGCGACCATCCCTTTGAATATAAAGTGGCGAGCACAAACAAACTTTCTAAATACATTACGTGAGAAATTTCGTAACATATATTTTTGATCTAAATTAATTATTCATGAATGAAAAACCAAAGGCTTCGCTTAAGTAAAGTTTTAAAGAAGAATCCAGACCTACTACTCCTTGAGACTTCTTCTACTCGTAGAATGTTAGTTAGAGATAACCCTTTTTTATAATTTTGATATTTTTTCATGGACCACAAAATATGAAAATAATATTCTACGTTGATAAGCATATAGATTAGAAGCGCTTTATTTAATATTCAGCTTTTTATTTATAATATAAAAAATTAACTGCATTGTATTCTTTGACACTAATAACATGGATACCTATCTTTGATTGTTTTATTTAATTATACGCTAAGCTAGTAACATAAGCGCGATTCAAAAACTGTTCGATCATTACATTTAGGAATAAGGTTGATTTTGCTAATCAAACTGTTCGATCATTACATTTAGGAATAAGGTTGATTTTGCTAATCAAACTGTTCGATCATTACATTTAGGAATAAGGTTGATTTTGCTAATCAAACTGTTCGATCATTACATTTAGGAATAAGGTTGATTTTGCTAATCAAATTATTAGAATAGTAATAAACTTTTTTAACTATATGCACCATTTTGAGGCAGCTGAATTTTATAGCATTTTGACGATCGAATAAATTTCAAAATGTTGATTGTCGCGTGGCCGTGACCTTATCAACGCCCGCGCCGATACCACAGAATAAGAAATAGAAGGTACAAAACATTCACTGATAAGCAGTAGGCCAAGCGAAGTCAGTTTTCATTGTTATCAACATATTTTGGAAATTTACAAACATTTATTGGCAAATTATCGGCGGATATTTGTGGAATAGGTAAATAGGTTTTTTTAAATATAATTTTAATATTACAAAAAATACAGGATGGATTTTTGAGACTGGGCAGTAAGGGCGGTACCTTAACCGTTTTAGTTACAGGAAAACGTTCGTTGGAGACCATCCATAACTTTTTGAGATATTTTATTCTGCATTCACAGATTTTGGAAAAACCTACGGTCAACCAAAAAAAAAAACATAAAAATCTGTGAGTGCAGATCAACATATCTAAAAAGTTATGGATGGTCTACTAGGAACGTTTTCCTGTAACTATAACGGTTAAGGTACCTGCCCTTACCGTCCCGTCTCAACAATCCATCCTGTATAATTGAATTAATATAATTATCTATTGTCAATGGTAACATGTCTTGGTACATTTTCATGTGTTTCTATAATATTCTAACAGGACTATTAACTGAGGCTTAATGTTCTAACAGGACTATTATCTGAGGCTTAATGTTCTAACAGGACTATTATCTGAGGCTTAATGTTCTAACAGGACTATTATCTGAGGCTTAATGTTCTAACAGGACTATTATCTGAGGCTTAATGTTCTAACAGGACTATTATCTGAGGCTTAATGTTCTAACAGGACTATTATCTGAGGCTTAATGTTCTAACAGGACTATTATCTGAGGCTTAATGTTCTAACAGGACTATTATCTGAGGCTTAATGTTCTAACAGGACTATTATCTGAGGCTTAATGTTCTAACAGGACTATTATCTGAGGCTTAATGTTCTAACAGGACTATTATCTGAGGCTTAATGTTCTAACAGGACTATTATCTGAGGCTTAATGTTCTAACAGGACTATTATCTGAGGCTTAATGTTCTAACAGGACTATTATCTGAGGCTTAATCGTGTTGATAAAACGCGTTGATTGTCCTTGGAATACCCAAAGACTTGTTTCTAAGATTCCTTAGTAAAAGATTTGTCCGGGCTGCTAGCTTATTTAAGGAATGTGTTATTACTGGAAGAAAGCGTTAGCAGAGTCAGTCGTGGGAAAAAATGGCGGCGATGAGCTCACCACTTGTCATGTCTATTTCCCACGATGTCAACCCACAGTGAAAAGAGGCCCATTTGACGGTCTGCCTACCCTTTCGGTGGTAAAGGCGTGTGACTATGTATGTATGTCTTTGGAATACTATTTTCTTGTGTGGTTTGTTTTTTTGCATTCAAATTCAAATTCAAATTCAAAATCTTTATTTCAGGCTTACTGAGAAATTCACTAAACCTAAACAGTAAGCCCATATCAACATAAATACCTTAAAAACTAACATACACATAAAAAAAAACACTTTATTTATTACTTAATCTAACACTTTAACTTTTGTCAATCTTACTTAATCTGTATTGATAAACAGTTTTAAATTCGGTCGAATGAGACGGAACACGGTGTAAATATTAAAAGAATATTCAGCGTTTATTACATACATACATACATAGACACACGCCTTTTTCCCCGAAGAGGTAGGCAGAGCCACAATAGGCCTCTTTTCACAGTGGGTTGCACCATCGTGGAATATAGACGTGACAAGTGGTGAGCTCATCGCCGCCATTGCTTCCCACGACTGACTCAGCTAACGCTTTCTTCCAGTAATAACACATTCCATAATAAGCTACCAGCCAGGACAAATCTTATACCAACGAATCTTATCAACAAGTCCGGGTAATCCCTTAGTCGACTTTTACGACATCCACGGGAGGAGACGGAGGGGTCTATTCTTAGGCCGGACACACCACAGCAGATATTAGTTTTACAGCGTTTATTAGTAGAACATTTAGTGTTTCAACACATTAAACACATTGTTTGTGAGCGCGATTATATACCTTCACCGCCATTTTGGAAGCACGTATTTAAACTTTTCAGTGAAAACCACGTTTCTACAACCTGCTGTTATCGGCACACTGCGAGTATAGCAAGAATGTGGTTTCCAGAACTCATCTTTCGTAATTTATTTTAACTACACATGTTTTCTTTGAGATAGTAATGGCTCAATTGTTGAATTTAATATAATTTATTAGTTAAAAGTAAAAACACACAATTGAAATTCTTCAGATATACTTTTAAGGAGTTTTATTGTAATTACCAGTATATGGATTAAATAAATATAAACAATAATTAAATAATGCTGGACAGTTCACATAACATAATCCAGCCCCCAAGCTAAGCAAAACTTGTGTGATGGGTACTAGATAACTGATCTACTTAATGCAATACATTACATAGATATCTATTTTTTATTATTCATAGAAATTACCCAGAACATCCTGAACAAATATCTACAGATCGTACAAATATTTGTTACGAGGCGGGAATCGAACCCGCAACCTCCTGCGTCGCAGGCGAACCTTCACCCGCCGTGCCACAGAGGTCGTTAATAGGTTCAGGAATTACATTTATTACAAAAAAAAAGAAACAGTTGTGCTATTTTGTATGTTGTAGGTACTTAGGACATTTAGGGAAAACGCGATTTATGCTGATCGTTCGTTCGTTTCGTATGAGGTAGTGCTGGCCTCTGGTGTCAGAGTTTGTCAAGCCGCCCGAGGGCCTCTGACATGGCTTATCGACTGCTATTAATCAATAACAGCCGGGACCGACAGCTTAACGTGCCCTCCGAAGCACAGAGCGATGGAAATCCGCACATAACTTAGAAAAGTCATTGGTGCAGAGCCTAGGATCGAACCCGGTATCGTTGGATTCTGAGTTGCACTATTGAACCGTTAGGCTACCATCGCTCCTCTGCTACCATGCTGATGAAATGTGCTAGATAGACAAATACCGTTCTAGACTTAAAGCTAAAGAAAATTACATTTAGTCATAACGTGACTTGGTCCCTCTACGCATTATACCGATCTCGAACGATCTGAAGGTAGCTCAACTGATCCAAATTACTACCAGACGGAAGCGTCCAGTATATTAATGGAAAAACACTTAATATAATGAAACAGCTTTCATTGTTGGCATAACAATTTAATGTCGATTTTTTTAAATATTTTTTGTATTGTGTCTTTTCAAAAAGGTTGGTTCATAAAGTTGACATTTTGTTTTAATGTAGACGGCATTCGTGTTCACCAAGAAAGTGTCTTCTTATTGCTTTAAGGATATGTGTGTTTGTATTTTAAACCTTGTTTCAAAGGACTAAAAGGTAAAATCGACATACACTGCTTGCTTTAATTTTTACACAAATTATGCTTTAAAGTATATACGCACTTCGCACATCGATTGCAATTATGTCTGAACTATCACTGAGCACTCACGGAAGCTTGTAGAACCATCACAAAATACACACACATACATACATACATACATATATACATAGACACACGCCTTTTTCCCCGGAAGGGTAGGCAGAGCCACAATGGGTCTCTTTTCACAGTGGGTTGCACCATCGTGGAATATAGACGTGACAAGTGGTGAGCTCATCGCCGCCATTGCTTCCCACAACTGACTCGTCTAACGCTTTCTTCCAGTAATAACACATTCCATAACAAGCTAGCAGCTAGGACAAATCTTATATCAACGAATCTTATCAACAAGTCCGGGTAATTCCTTAGTCGGCTTTTGCGACATCCACGGGAGGAGGCGGAGGGGTCTATTCTTAGGCCGGACACAGCACAGCACACAAATATAGTTCTGTTTTTTTTTCTGGTTTTTACATAAATAGCGTAAATTCCACAAAAGGCCCATAGTCAGAGTAGATACCCACAAATCAATTAATAGTTGGTATATAAGTTTGTCACAGTTAAAGTACTAGTAAGTATGCGAGTCTGGGTCCGAAACTGGTCTAAAGCCAGACCCGGAACGTCACCTCAAGGCCAGACGTCGGCCTTCGCAGACGCTGATTGGATTCGGTCAGCTTTTGTGCTCAAACTAGATTTCGACTCGCTTTATTGTTTCTAAATTATGGTCAACTGGTTTAAATGTAGGTGGTGCAGAAAATAAAACAAAGATCTAATAAGTAGGTAGACATGGTCTCACCTGCATCGCGTTTTTACTCGCGCGGGCTACTCACGCGGGCTACTTACGCGGGCTACTTGCGCGGGCTACTTACGCGGGCTACTCACGCAGGCTACTCATACGGGCTACATGCGCAGGCTACAATTGAAGTCTTTGTTACTTAAGGTGAGGTATAACGCAAAATTACCAATCTTAGATTAGATTTTTAACTGACTAAATCAAGTACAATATTCAAATAAAAATATTAATGGAATTCATATTTAAATATTCATGGAAAAATATTCATCATTATAATACCAAGGGATCACCCAGACAGAAAGACGATAGGACAAAATTTTCTCGTTAAAATAAACACAAAGTTACCTCTAACTTTTGGCTAGATTCGATTGTTTGTCAATTTGGTACAGATTATTGGGTCAAAAATTGGATAAATAAGATCAATTCAATAAAACAGAGGGAACATCCTCAGGGTTTTTAAAATTATCTAATATTCAATAGGAAGCGATTTTTCGAGCGACGTGTGTCGTTTTTTTCTGCGGCAGAAATCGTTACACAAAAACGCCTCGCGCCGCGCCGCTCTTAAACGTGGTTATTATTGAAAATCTCGTAAAATATAGATAATTTCACAAACCCTAGGCTTTGTTGTATTGATTTTATTTATCTAATTTTAAACCCAATAATATGCAACATTTTAATAAACAATCGAACCTAGGCAAAAAACTAGACATTTTTTTTCTATTTTTTTATTTTCTTCTAAATTTCTAAACATGTCACTTGTTAAGGATTCTAAAAAAAAATTTTTATACTACTGAATGACGGTACAAGCAGATGGCCCACCTGATGATAAGCGGTAACCTCTGCCTATGAACAGTGCATTACCTCATAGGTCACGTCCACCTAGGACGCACCCTATGTGGCATTGCCCTGCGCCCGCCACCCTGAGACATAAAGATGAAAAGTCTCATGTGCCTGTAATTTCACCGGCACCCTTACCCTTCGAACCGGAACACAGCAATGCGAGTACTACTGCTTTGCGGCAGAAATAAGTAAAAACACACACATAATAGGTAAACATACACTCACAACTTCAAATTCTTATGTTTTTATCCCCGAGCAGTAAAATAAAGTTGGTAAATGACGACAAACCTATATATTCCGTATAAGGATCCACTCAATCGGCATCACTACACATCTATATATTCCGTATAAGGATCCACTCCATCGGCATCACTACACATCTATATATTCCGTATAAGGATCCACTCCATCGGCATCACTACACATCTATATATTCCGTATAAGGATCCACTCCATCGGCATCACTACACATCTATATATTCCGTATAAGGATCCACTCCATCGGCATCACTACACATCTAGATTGTCTTTCTGGGGCGAGTCTGGGCAGCATTCAAACTGTAGTATAATGCGCGTCATGTAAAAAGAACGCTGGCGGTCAAGCTTCTTCAGGCGTTCCAGCGTTCTTTTTACATGACGCGTACTATACGTACTTATTTAAGAGATGTATACCTATGCATTGAATGAGTGCCTACCTAGTTTACTACAAATAATGTACAATTATAGTACGCGTCATGTAAAAAGAACGCTGTAACGCCTGTAGAAGCTTGACCGCCAGCGTTCTTTTTACATGACGCGCACTATAATTACATTGAAGACCGTGGATTTGGTTTAAGATTACACGTGTGGGTGGAAAAGATGCTTTAAAAAGTTCAGATATCCAACGATCTGCGGTACGTATTAATAATTGGGTATTTTTGATAGTGAATGACCCTTTTTCTGCGAAATAAATCATTCATTCATTCATTCATTGAACAATAACATGTCAAAGTATGGCAAATATTCTTGAAATTACAATAAATAAATAATAAATAATGCTGGACAGTTCACACAACATTATCTAGCCCCAAGCTAAGGCAGAGCTTGTGTTATGGGTACTAGATAACATATTTAATACAATACTTTACACACATATATATTTTTTATCATACATAGAAAACACCCAGAACACCCTGAACAAATATCTGCAGATAGAACAAATATTTGTTCCGAGGCGGGAATCGAACTCGCAACCTCCTGTGTCGCAGGCGAACCTTCGCCCGCCGCACCACAAACATTGTCAATTAATAATACATAATAATACATAATAGGTATAACACACCAGGCTCAATACGTAAAAATAGACGAAAGGTCATTCGAATATCTCTATAAAATGCTTCCTGTCATGCGCACATTGAACATGTTTTAATTAAAGATTAAAGACGGTTCACGCATCTTTACTAGAGCTGTCATGATTTGATACAGTCACCGACAAATTTACATTAGATACATTTATTCAGACTATCGATTTAGACTGAATGTAGAATTTGCGATGGGTGGCCTATAAAGGTCGCGGAAACGACTACAATAGACGAATAAAGGTTGAATAAAATTGTCGCATATAATGTGTAACATCTTTTATCTCATCTACTTGGTAATACTGTCCGACTGTTATCACTGACGCTCCATCGACGCAATCATTCAAAACTAAGCTAAAAAATGGCTATTACAGCAGTCTTTCTATGACTGTGCTGAACTTACTTCGATGAATCCTGTATGTTAAGAATATTAAAATCATTATTAGGTTGTAATTAGACTTTAATTAATGTAATATGACATTTACTGACAATTTAATTTAATGAAATTAGTGATTTTTAAAAAATGTTTAGATTTATGACTGTTTTGTGTTTTTATATAATAACTTATTGAATTTTATAATTGACAAACTTGTGAGCTAAGTACTAAATTTCTGGTATTTATTTGTATTAATTTGTCAGTATGCACCTATAACTATGACCTAAATGCTTTATAAACCAACTTGACATGTAACAATAATACGTTATAAATAAATAAACTATAACTATAACTATAACTATTAGCAACATGGCTGATAGTACCAACCTGTCGGAAAAATGCGCGCTTCCTGTTAGACACTTCCGTACCTTTTCACGAAATTACGGTTTTTTTTTTTTTTTTTTTTTTTTTTTTTTTAACTTTGATAGACCTTTGTTTGACCACGATCTCACCTGTTGGAAAGTGACGATGTGGCCGAAGATGGAGCACAAAGGTCTAGAAGGCACCTATTCACTCTAGCCTTGAAGAGACCCAGATTATAGTTTTCATAGTTTCGGTTCACCCATTTGGGAGCTACGATGCCACAGACTCAGATACACACGACATACTTATGGCACCCCTCTTTTTGATTGGGGGTTAAAAATGAAACCAGTGGAAAGCAGTATTTTATGTTTTCTCCCAAAATCCTGTACAAATGAAATCCGTCAATAGCCCCTCTCGATCCTAACCCCATCTCTATAGGCAGTGGTGTGAGGTTCTATTTAAAACTCTGGATGGGCAAGTCGGATAAATGACATTCCTCAGTCTGAATGTCTGTATGTCTGTATTTAAGAGATTGTATTCCAGATTTTAAGCCACCGTTCTATGTCGTGCAAATAATTCCAGTCCCAAGGTTGTCTGGCAGAGATCGCTTATAGCGATAAGACCGCCCATTGTACTTCCGTGTTTAGTTTAATATTAATTCTTAATTAGCTTATTTTCTGTGTTGTGCAATAAAGTGTTTTCTATCTTCTATCTATCTATCTAATGTAAGGTCAAGCCATCTATGTTTAGATGTAACACATCAAAAATATTTTAAGAGTACTTGTGTGGTTGACTGTACAAGTAATGTTACAAGTACAGCCTTTATATCTTCGTGTCTCGCCTTCACTTGACTTTGACCCACTTTGGGTGTACTTTCCATTTTGCTTACTCTGTGGTTCATATTTTGACAATGAACGTTATTTGGAATTTTGAGGTTATTGGTGCTCGGGAAACAAGTTTTATAAATATTTATGCTAACATTTATGTATATCTCTACATATATAAAACAAAGTCTTGTTAGTTACACCACTTATTACTCAAGAAAAGGTGAACCGATTTGGCTGAAAATTGGTGGGGAGGTAGCTTAGAACCAGGAGATTGACATAGGGGGGAGAGTGAGGGGGGGGGGGGGGGATTCACCGGAGGCTACCCGTGCGAAGCCGGGGCGAGTCGCTAGTGTAAAATATATGAGCATGTTTTGATAACATGACAAGAAGGTAATCAGTTTCTTAGGAGATCACCTTTAACGAAATAAATCTAAAATATTAAATAAATAAACGAAACACATTTTTTTTGTTACAGAAATAATAATACTACGGTTACTGTAACAGCGCTCTCTCTGAGCCTATTTCTGACCCAGCCAGAACTATACAAACTAGTTATTCTAAGATCTATTTAGTTTTTTTTTTTTTTTTTTTTCCCTAACCTATATTGTCCCACTGCCGGGCAAAGGTCTCCCCCAAATTCCTCCATTTGTCCCTGTCTTTGGCAGTCTCCCGCCACTCCTTCTCAAAATTTACAAGATCGTCCCGCCAACTCTTTCTCGGCCGACCCCGAGGTCGCCGTCCTTCAGGTATCCAGGGTGTGCTGATGTTGGGAAGCATTCGACTGACGTGCCCCGCCCAGTGCCATTTAAGCCTGGCTGTTTAGTCACCTACGTCGGCAATACCGGTCAGGGAACGCAGCGTGGTGTTTCTAACATGGTCGGTTCTCTTGTAACCCAAAATGCTGCGTTTCCAATGCCCTCTGGCAAATCTTGAGTTTAGACTTCTGGAACTCAGTCAGCGACCATTTCTGCGCACCGTAGGTGAGGACGGGCAAGATACACATGTCTATGAGTTGACGTTTTAGTGTTAATTAATTAACCAGGGCGGCATAATCGAATGTGCAACGCCTTCATCATGATAAAAAAAATAGGTGTGTGTAAGTTGCATGCGGTTTAGTAGTAGTAGAGCTTTTTTTATGAAAGAGCTCGTCCGGGAGTACTACCACCATACCTAATTCTGCCGGAAAGTAGTAGTGCTCGTATTTCTGTGTTCCGGTTTGAAGGGTATGAGTGCCGGTGAAATTACAGGCACATGAGAGTTTTCATCTTTATGTATCAGGGTGGCGGGCGCATTGCAATGCCACGTAGGGCGCATCCTAGGTGAACGTGAATGTGACGTGGCAATGCATTGTTAAAGGCAGAGGTTACCGCTTAACATAATGTGGGTCATCTGCTTGTTCCGTCAATCACACAGTTAAAAAAGAGATGCTGGCTGCATTGAATGGCAATTTTGAGTCTGATGAGAGCCAGTTAATAGCCTTGGGCCGCATTCGTAACCAGTTGAGGTAGAAGAAAAAATCTTTTTACGATAGTAGTTACCAAACAATAGGTTTTTTTTTTTACACGATTACCCACAAAAGTATTTATTTTTATATCAAACTAGCGACTCGTCCCGGCTTCGCACGGGTAGTTTCAGGATGAAAAACAGCCCCCTCCTCCTATCCCCCCCCTCCTACCCCCCCCCCCCCCCCCCCCGTAGCTTATGTCACTAAGGGTGAATAAAGCTTTCCAAAGGTGAAATAATTTTTGAAATCGGCACAGTAGTTTTTGAGTTTATTCATTACAAAGATACACAATAGGTTTTTTCTTACACGATTACCCATAAGTATTTATTTTTATATCAAAGTAGCGACTCGTCCCGGCTTCGCACGGGTAGTTTCAGGATGAAAAACAGCCCCCCTTCTACCCCCCCCCCCCCCCCCCCCCCCTGGTAGCCTGTGTCACTAAGGGTGAATGTAGCTTTCGAAAGGTGAATACAAATCTTTCCTAATGTTAAAGAACTCCATTTTCCGCATTCGAACTCTATGGGCGGTCCATTATGCGTGACAAATCTTTCCTATTTATAATATTAGTGTAAACGTTTTCTCTTAAACAAATAATAATTAAAATAATTTTATAGCAACCTTGTTACTATTTCAAGCAAATAAAAGATTGGATTGTTAGATTTTATGTTTAATTTTGCAATAAAATAAAATTATAGATAAATTCAACTCAATTTGTTTAAAATGGAATCTGTTAACCATAATTAATTTAAATAAAACACATTTTACTATCAACATTTTATATAATAATGGGGTTATCGAGTCCATGGCTGATAACAACTGAAAACATGGCGGAGTACCAACATGTTCATGTAAAAGTGCAAAATTATCTGAAGAATATGCAAATGTTTCACGTATACAGAAATTGAGCTATATAGGATAGATATAGCTCAATTTCAATTTCAAATTATATAGATTTTATATAGTTTTTAGAATTTCCAAGAAGTATTTTGTGAGAAAAACGTTAAATTTGAGCTAGACCGTCCACCGTAAGATGTCCCCTGCGTTATACACTTAGTCTGTGTTAGTCTGCTTGTATAAAGCCAATCATATAAAAATAAATACACCATGCCAGGTGCCATCTTACGGTGAACGGTCTGTATTGTCTGTGTTTGATAATACACAAGTAAAACGCCCGACTACGGTGAACCAAAACATTAACTACTTCTAAAAGTATATACAAATATCTAAATATGAAATGTATATAAAATCTCAATGAACTGAAAAAAAAACTCCTCTTTCATTTAAAATCCCACTCCCTCGATACGATAGTAAAAAAAAACAGTGACCCCCTTTTTTAATATAACATCAGTCATGTTTCATTAGTTTTAGTAGTAGTAGAGCTTTTTTGTGAAAGAGTTCGTCTGGGGAAGTACTACCACCAAACCTATTTCTGCCCCAAAGCAGTAGTGCTCGCATTGCTGTGTTCCGGTTTGAAGGGTAAGGGTGCCGGTGAAATTACAGGCACATGAGATTTTTCATCTTTATGTCTCAAGATGGCGGGCGCAGTGCAATGCAACATAGGGTGCGTCCTAGGTGGACGTGACCTATGAGGTAATGCACTGTTCATAGGCAGAGGTTACCACTTAACACCAGGTGGGCCATCAGCTTGTTCCGTCATTCAGTAGTATAAAAAAAAAAGAAAAAAAAGTCATATGAATCCACCTACGGTGAAAAGTGGCCCATTGAGGCTCTGCCTACACTTTCTGGGAAAAGGCGTGTCTCTCTGTATATAAAATGGAACCTTTGTCACCCGGACCATAATAATGAATTGATTGACACCAAATTCATCAAAATCGGATAAGTAGAGTAGTTTTAGTAGTAGTAGAGCTTTTTTGTGAAAGAGTTCGTCCGGGGAAGTACTACCACCATATCTATTTCTGCCGCAAAGCATTAGTTCTCGCATTGCTGTGTTCCGGTTTGAAGGGTAAGGGTGCCGGTGAAATTACAGGCACATGAGACATTTCATCTTTATGACTCAGGGTGGCGGGCGCAGTGCAATGCCACATAGGGCGCGTCCTAGGTGAACTTTACCTATGTGATAATGCACTGTTCATAGGCAGAGGTTACCGCTTAACATCAGGTGGGTCATCTGCTTGATCCGTCATTCAAGTAGCATAAAAATATATATATAAAAAGTAGTCCAGGCGCTATGCCGACGCGACGATGAGGTCTAAGCAGCTCGCCTAGAAGATGCTTATTCACTCTTCGTTTGAAGATGCCCAAGGTGTATGATAAAGGAATTAAAGAAGCCGGAAGAGAGTTCCAGGCTTTTGCTGTCCGCATGATGAAAGAGCTCGAGAAACGGTTTGTAAGCGACACTGGTATGTCGACAACAAAAGGGTGAAACGACTCTCCACGTCTGTCGTCAGCGGAATGGAGACGAGGGGGCCTTTTGACTTTGCCGTAGTCGGGTAATAAAATAAACAAAGCATAACTCAATCGGCTTAATCGCGAGGATCACGATGCACGGTCATTTTTTGCGAAAACATATGAGCGCTATCGTAAAACTAACCTCAAGTGCTTTGTTGAACAACTGACTCTGCCAAGGGTCAAATAGTATAACGCCTACGCATGTGATAGCGGTTAGCCGCACACAATGTTGCATTTGGACTTTAGTACCTAATTAAAAACGATTTTGATAAGAGAATTCAATCAGTTTTACATTAACAGTTTGCCAGCAAATAAAAGGGCATTTTAGTTAATTTAAAAAACCAATAGAAACAAACAAAACTTTGAATTTTGAACTTAGGATGTGTTGCGTGAGCGTTACGATGCCGCTAAATTTCATGGTCATTACGGCTAATGCCCCCATTACATAATATGGGGGAGGCCACTTCCAGCAGTGGACGTTAAGCATGTTAAGCGGTAACCTCTGCCTTTAAAAATGCATTACCTCATACATAAAGATCAAAAGTCTCATGTGCCTGTAACTTCACCGGCCCTTCAAACCGGAACACAGCAATGCGAGCACTACTGCTTAGCGGGAGGAATAGTATGGTGGTAGTACTTCCCCGGTAGTACTACAGTTATGTGCGGATTTCCATCGCTCTGTGCTTCGGAAGGCACGTTAAGCTGTCGGTCCCGGCTGTTATTGATTAATAGCAGTCGATAAGCCATGTCAGAGGCCCTCGGGCGACTTGACAAACTCCGACACCAGAGGCCAGCACTACCTCATACGAAACAACAACAACAACTTCCCCGGAAGAAATCTTTCACAAAAGATCTCTACTACAACTATTATAAACGGGAACTGTCATTAATATTTATAATAGAAGCTATTTCGATATTTAATATTCAAATATACATTTATTTACAGAAATAATAATACAACTAATACAAGGTATGTACAAAATACATATGAAACAGTTGTGCTACCTGGAGACCGGTGCTAGCGATCTAAAGGTAGCTCAACTGATCCAACAACTACCAGACGGAAGCGTCCCTAAGATGCTGGCTGTATTGCCACGTTGAATGGCAATACTAATGCGTTGAGCCAGATAAGAGCCAGCTCTCGGGTCACGCACTTCGTCTAGATAATTTAACATTGCATTCATGGATACGATACGGAACATAAAACATAAAAATACCTATAAAATATCGCTCACAGACAAAAACTCTTAAACAAATGTCTGACATAACTTCTAAAATAGTAACACAGCTGATTGTGGCGCACGATTGTATGACTTTGTGTTGTGTGTATGTTGTCCGTAGGCTGTGTCCGCTTGCGGATGTGGGCCGGCCATCAGGACTGACATTTAGTTATTACGAGTCACGGATCTAGAGTTCGGTCAAGGGAAATACACTTCTCATCAACAAAATCGAAATATTACAAGTTTATTTTAGAGGAGTCAACAAAGGCTTAATATAGAGGGGTGTTAAATTCGTAGTGTTTTTCTAAAATCTGATTTATTGTATGGAGATGATCGGTGGTTGAGAGGCCTGCGCGGAAGCCAGCCTGCTCAGGAGATGGCGACCACGCAGGAGATGGCGCGATGAAATAGACACTTTTAACACAGATTGACAAACAATAGCACAGGATCGTAGTGACTGGAGGATATGGGGGGAGGCCTTTGCCCAACAATGGGATGACTCTGGCTAACAGTAACAGTAACAATGGGATGACTCAGGCTAACAGTAACAGTATTCAAGCTTATGTTTTTAATGGATTATTAAAATAAGCACAGACTAAATAATAGTACAATAAAAAGTAGTTTTTTAAATTTTTATAACTTTAGATAACGGGACAAGCAGACTGGCCACCTGTTGCTAAGGGGTGCCTATGAACAGTGCATTACCTCATAGGTCAAGTCCACCAAGTACGCACCCTATGTGGCATTTCTCTGCGCCCGTCACCCTGAGACACAAAGATGGAATGCCTGTAATTTCACTGGCACCCATACCCTTCAAACCGGAACACAGTAATGCGAGCACTACTGCTTTGTAGCAGAAATAGGTATAGTGGTAGTGCTTCCCCGGACGAACTCTTTCACAAAAAAGAAAGATAAGATAAGGTACGGATAAGTGAAAAAATTCACGCCAGTAGTATAATTATATAGCAGTTAAATGTAAAACTATCACAGCTAAGGCTTTACGAGTTTGTTTAGTTAATAGTTGATTATTCGTTTTTTTATGAATAAACGCGTTTTTTCGGTTTAATACTGTTATTGAAGATATACTACAGTCCAATCACTTATCCTTTCGAATTATCACAATCCTTTAAAATTTCCACATTCAAATATCAAAAAAATAAAAAAAAAATCAAATAAATTTAAATTCAATAATTCAAATTTTATATTGTTGTTGTTGTTGTTTCGTATGAGGTAGTGCTGGCCTCTGGTGTCAAATATAAGTTTCAGAAGGTGGGATTTTATCATCGTCATTTTCTAGTAGTAGTAGAGCTTTTTTGTGAAAGAGTTCGTCCGTGAAGTACTACCACCATACCTATTTCTGCCGCAAAGCAGTAGTGCTCGCATTGCTGTGTTCCGGTTTGAAGAGTAAGGGTGCCGGTGAAATTACAGGCACACGAGACTTTATATCTTTATGTCTCAGGGTGGCGGGCGCAGTGCAATGCCACATAGGGCGCGTCCTAGGTGGACGTGACCTATGAGGTAATGCACTGTTCATAGGCAGAGGTTACCGCTTAACGTCAGGTGGGCCATCAGCTTGTTCCGTCATTCAAGTAGTATACAAAAAAAAAACGGGCGTCGTTTCCCAACAAGAATTTTAAATATTCTAAATAGATTACAACTTGGGGTTACAAGATTCTAATTGGTGATTTTATCAAGATTCTTGTGGTAGTACCAGTTTTATGATTGCTTTGGTAATACATTGCCGTAATTTTTTTGGGTCCGGGACGTAACAGGGTTGTATACGTGACGTAACCTGCGATCACTGGTCGGTCCACCGTTTAACGAGCGGTTACAAATTTCATTCAAAATTACTTAGATGAAGTTGTTAGTTGTGTAAAACAGAATTATTCCCATACAGGAAAGCGTTCCAAGTTCCAAGTCCGCATATTGTGACGGGCGACTACGGAACCCTAAAATGCACGTGGCCCGACACGCACTTGGTCATTATTATTCTATATTCTAAGCTCTGCTATTTCTGATTTCATGCCATTTCTGCCAATATCATCATCATTTGTTTTATTAGAAGTCTATTTAATTATATCGTCTAACATGTATCTTTCTGTTTATTTGCTCTACTTTGGCGTAATTGACAATAAAACGGGGATTTCCCCGTACATAGTTTTCCTATAGATAATGGATATAAATGATCTAAGCGGCACGACGCGGAGGGTTGGACGTAATTTCTGTGGAACCTCTGCATTGAAGATACAATAATACAATGATATTGAGTTTCAAATAATAAAGAAAAATTTAATGTAAGTAATACCTGTAGATCGTTAGCAGCGGCCTTCAGGTAGCACAGCTGTTTCATATATATTTTTTTAGTTTTGTACATACCATACCTACTTGTATTCGTTGTATTATTCTTTCTGTAAAATTTAGGCCCCTTGCGGGAAACTCAAAAAAAAAAGTGCCGCATTCCGCTACTCATGACAACGCCACATATTTTTGGAGTTTTTCCTTAGATAAAGGAACTTATCGAAGAGTTTTTCATATGAGGTTACGCAAATAAATACATGTATTTTTTTTAGTAATACTTAAATCTAATATAAGTTACCCACTTCCACATACGGCCTTATTATAAAAAAACTAAGTTAGTCCTGGTTTAAACCCGAACTAAGTAGTCTAGGTTTGTCACGGTATTAAAGGCATATAAAACTTTAACACAAAGACAGATGGTTTATTTTATATTTTTCCGTCGTGTCAAACTGACGGATCTTGTGTCAAAGTGTCACATCACAATCGATATGCAAACTTCTATCCAACAAGCAATCAACTGTAAATTTTTAGACCATTGTAAAACTAGGGGGCTGCTTGGTTTAAGAAAAACCAGAGATAGTCCGAGACTTTGGCATTTTTGACATAATATCGAACTATCTAGCTCTAGAGTGGACTTCGGAAAACAAACCATCTGCCTTTGTATTAAAGTTGTATACAACTTAAATACCGCTACAAGCCTAGACTACGTAGTTCGGGTTTAAACCAGGACTAATTTAGTTTTTTGTAATAAGGCCCATAGTGTCCATATCGAGTTTCTTGTAACTTGGTACTTTTTAACCGACTTTACAAAAAGAGGATGTGAAAATGTATTTTTTTAAATGTATTTTCACTGATATCTACGTCAATTGTGAACTAATTTGAAAACAACTTTGTTTTTTGAATGGGTATACTCGGAAGGTGGTCCGATATTCACCAAGTCAGAATTATTTTTCATAACTTATTCAGGCGTTTGGAAGTCATCATCTCATGCTTGTGAGCTGATGGTGAAAGGCATAACACTCCTTATCGATTAGGAGTTTGGAGATAATACTCAATTTCAGACACAAAAATCCGCATAAGACTCTTTATTTAAATCTTTGAAGTCTGTTTTTTTGAGAAATGTGTACTTGTTTGCCGGCCATCTCGGGCTATGGAGCGAGCTATGCTTGGCATTAGGCTGCGTTTCCATTGACGCGGAGTTGGGCGGAGCGGTGCTTAGCGGTGCATGAATTGACCAATCACTATGCTCGAAATCTCTGCTCCGCTTCAATGGAAACAGCACGAGCGGAGCGGGGCAGAGCTGAACGGATATTCATATAAAATAAGCGAGGTGATGCGGAGCGGAGGACAGCGGGGCGGTGCGTTGCGGAGGGTAGCTAGGAGAGCGAAGCGGCGAGGTGCGGACCGGGGTGCGGGGGAGGGTGTGACGCCACGACTCGCGCGCAGTGCGTCGTAGTAGTTATCAACGTTACGTCATAGGTGCAATACGTATCACAATCGATGAGAAGTTCCTTTCCGCTCCGCTCCGCTCCTCTCCTTTCTGCTTCAGTGGAAACACTTACCACTTTTCACCGCTATTCTCCGCTCATCTCCGCACAGCTCCACGTCAATGGAAACGCAGCCTTACACTTTTAGACCGAGTCCGCGACACTGAGATCCGTCGTCGGACGAAAGTCTATGACGGCAGAGACAGAGCGATAAACCTCAAGTGGAGCTGGGCAGGACACCTGGCCAGACGTGGTGACGGCCGGTGGAGTAAAGCCTCAAAGAAATGGTGGCCGAAGACAGGCCGAAAAAATCCGGGTCGTCCGAAAGCGCGATGGGTCGACGACATCGTATCCGTCGCGGGCAATACCTGGTTGAGAGACGCACAGGACAGAGGAGGCTGGCAAAAGAGAAAGGAGGCCTTTACCCAGCAGTGGGTGATTCCGGGCTGAGGTGATGATGATACTTCGTACTACGTATTGTTATGTCTTGTTTTTAACTAGTTTGTAAGGTGTACAATAAAGTATTTTCATTCATTCATTCATTCATACTTGTTTGATCAACATTCCTGAAGTATTCCATTACATAGGTAGAAAAGGTTAGCTGGAAGAAAACGCTAATTAACCTTAAGTTCGCCTATGTTCTTGTTTTTTGTCTTAAGCAATAAAGCATTTTCTATTTATCTATCTATATTGGCCCTTAAAAATATCAAATGTGAACATTAAGAGGAAGAAAAGATGATGAATTCTCTGTAAGAAATGAACCTATACTTAGATATAAAACTTATTTAATTATTTTGTTCTCAACAGACATTGAACTATATTGTATTGAGTTTAGTACATAATATCTAACAGCACACCTGTTGGTAAGTTTCGTCACTATCACGTGATGTGGTGTGGTTAACATTTTGTAAATAACATTTATGATCATGTAGTACGTATGAATAAGTGCCTATATGCAGATAACACATCAATATGCAGGTTTGAACTATTTATTGCAACAGGTCGCTTTGGCGCCGACGCCTTACAAGACTGTCTGAGTATATAGTATACATATACCATCAGGTATAAGGTCGCTCAGCGAGCTATCGAATAAGCTATGCTCGGAGTATACTCACGCTTGAGGCGCGAAATTCAACTTTAATGGTGTTTTTTGACCATTTCTCCTCATCAACACTTCTTCAGATAGCAAAAGTTGATTTCGAGAGAACTAAGAGACTTAACACACATGTTTTAATTGATAGTATCTCAAAATATAACCAGTTTAGCTACAATACCTCTAAACAAAAAATAATAAGCTGTAATGGGCAAAAATCACCAAAAAAAAAAATTGATTTCGCGCCTCAATCGTGAGCATCCATCTTAAGGAATTAAATTCGCAATAAAGTTATCGGACAGAGAACTAAGGTCATCGACATAGCTCAGAGAATTAGCAAGCTGAAGTGGCAATGGGCTGGGCATATATACCGAAGAACCGACAACCGCTGGGGTAATGTGTTCTAGAGTGGAAACCGCGTCTTGGTAGACGTATGTGTGGGGCAAAGTGAAGCGACGATCTGCGCAAAGCGGCCGTTAGAAAGTGGATGGGAAGAGCTGAAAATTGGGCTAAATGGCCAAATACTCCTCGCGTCGTATTTCTCAATTCCGAGGGTCGTGATCATCCATGGATCACTTTCTGCCGGACGATGATGCGCCAATTAGATCGGTTGCCAGCGAGATGCACGGCTTCGTTGAGTTTTGAATCGAGAGTGGTACGGATCGTCTGACGTAACGGGCTACGGCCTCGTGGACTCATTCCCTCAATTTTGCCAGTGATAATCAACTTCTCTAAGTTGTCAGCCTTTCCTTGCAATATGACCAAAATACTCAAGGACTCGCTGGAGGCAGATCGAGGAAGGCCTAGTAGTTATCTTGAGTTCCTTGAGTATTGACACGTTCGTCCTACGGGCTGTAAAGGGGATTTGCAGCATCCGTCTCCAACACTACATCTCGAAAGCAACGCCAAATACTTCCTTTACTTCTAGTATCATCATTATCATCAGTGCAGAAATCCGCTGCTGGTCAAAGTCAAAGTCAAAGTCAAAGTCAAAAGTATTTTATTCATTGAAATCACAAGGATCATTTTGAATCGTCTTAAAAAATAAATTTACATTTACTCCTGTTCCAACGCAACCAGACCTAGAAGAATCAGGCAACAAACACGGTCTGTTTTTCTTTTGATGATCCTTCTTACTACTAGGTGGAGAGGGCCTGTGTGGTGCCTCGAGAACAAGTTGAAGCTGATTCAAGGAAAAAAGGAAAACCAAATTAAAAGCCTTACTTAGGTAGGCAGTCAAAAGTAAGATGATAGAGAGAATCAGCAAAAGTTCATAAGGCAGCACACACTACGCTTGATATACACATAAATAACACATCAGTAATAAATTATATGCAGGTACAGACATTGCAAATTGACAAATTAGGTGTCGAGGGGCAGAGCGACATCAGGCCACGCGGCTTTATCATTAACATAGTCATGTAGTGTGTAATACGCTTTCTTAATTAAATTATTCTTTATGTAAGATTTAAATCTTCGAATCGAAAGTTTAGAAGCACTTTCTGGAAGTTTATTATAGAACCGAACAGAATTCCCCATAAAAGACCCACTTACTTTTTTTAATCTAAATTTGGGTATACTCAGTTTATTTTTATTTCTCGTGTTAAAACAATGCACGTCACTTTTTTTCATAAATCTATCTAAGTGTTTATGTGTATATAATAAGGTTTCGTAGATGTATTGCGATATTACGGTGAGAATGTTAATTTCCTTAAAACGCTCCCTCAAGGAGTCACGTGGCTTCATTTTATAAATGGCACGTATTGCCCGTTTTTGTAAAACAAATATTGCTTGGATGTCTGCTGCTTTCCCCCACAGAATGATGCCATATGACATAACACTATGGAAGTAGCCAAAATAAACTAGCCTAGCTGTAGCTTCATCAGTAAGCTGCCTTATCGTACGAACTGCATATGCAGCGGAACTAAGTCTACCCGAAAGTGCCTCAATTTGTGGTCCCCACTGCAAACTTGCATTAATATTAAGTCCTAAGAAAACAGTAGAGTTTACAAGATTGAGTGTCTCGCCATTTACTTTAATATTAGTTGGGTAATGTTTTACATTTGGCAAAGTGAATTTAATGCATTTAGTTTTTTTAGCATTAAGCAACAGATTATTTACTGTGAACCAATCAAGAACTCGCGATAGTGATTTATTTAGATCATCGTAATTAGCTTTTGACCTATCTACTTTGAAAATTAAAGACGTATCGTCAGCAAATAAAACTATATCACATATGTCTTTTACATAAAAAGGGAGTTCGTTAATGTATACTAAAAATAGAAATGGGCCTAGTATTGAACCCTGGGGCACTCCCATAACAATAGACGATCCTGAAGACCTTTCACCACCAACGTCAACTTTTTGTACTCTATTGGATAAGTAAGAATTTACAAGGTTAATTGCCTGATTTTGGATGCCATAATGTTTTAACTTCAAAATTAGAGTAGCATGACTCACGCAGTCGAATGCTTTGGATAGGTCGCAGAATACTCCGATCGCGTCTTGCGAGTTTTCCCATGCTTGAAATATGTGTTCCAAAAGCATGGTACCAGTATCAGCTGTTGATCGACCCTTGGTAAATCCAAATTGATGACTATGAAGTAGTCTGTGGAAGTTAAAGTGTGACAATAATTGAGTAAGAATAAGTTTTTCAAAGATTTTACTTAACGCGGGCAATATAGAAATCGGCCTATAATTAGCTGGATCTTTTGCATTTCCAGACTTGAACAAAGGAATTAATTTACTATGTTTCATAAGATCCGGAAAGATTCCGTCGTCAACACATCTATTAAAAATGTAGGCTAATGTAGGCTTTAATATAAATTTACTGAAACCGGACAAAAACACAGAAACTTTCACTCAATTACTACTTAGCTACAATCTGAAACTTACTGTGTTTGAACCAACCAGACCAATAAGCGGAACATGTTTGGATAATTTTGCACATAATGTAAAGGGATTAAAAGTAAAAGTACTCGAATTAGCTATATCAGATCATACTGCACAGTTAGCGTCTTGCCCGGTGGCAGAAAATTGCTCACTCAAATACTGGTACATTGAAAGAAGGGATTACAGCAAGGATAATGTTAGGAAATTTAAAAATTGTCTGAGCTCTTTAAGTTTTGATGAAGTCTACGATACTGAAAACCCTAACTCAGCCTATAATTTGTTCCATGACAAATTTATATTGTTTTATAATCTATGCTTTCCTGTAGTGAAGATTAAAATTTGCACTCATAAGAAACCTAAATGGATAACTAATGGTATTAAAGTTTGTTCAAGACGTAAACGTGAGTTATTATGGCAATATAGGAAAAATCGTAATGATAATACCAGATCTACTTTTAAATCTTACTCTAACCGCCTAAACCGCATAATAAAATTGACACAAAAATCCCAAAATGATTATTTTATTAAATCAGCGACTAATAAATCAAAGGCAACTTGGTCGGTGTTAAACAAAAACAAAAATAATATGCCCAAGCATGAAATAAATAAACTGATTATTGAAGGAAAAATTGTAGACAATCCCTCGGACATTTTTAAATTATTTAATGACTATTTTATTGACCAAATTGCACCGCAAACAAATCCTAAATATAATAATATGACATCTTATGTATCACATTCTTTGTTTATGGCTCCAATAACACCAGTTGACATTAATCGAATTATTAATTCATTAAGAAATTGTAGTAGTACTGGTTATGATGAAATAAGTACGAAAATTTTAAAAGAAACATCTGAATTAATTTCACCAGTTTAAGTCATATTATCAATAGTTCAATAGTTTCTGGAATATTTCCAGATAAATTAAAAATTACTATCGTTAAGCCTTTATTTAAAAGAACAGACAGGGATAATATAAATTGTTATAGACCTATTGCCTTAATACCAGTGTTTTCAAAGATATTCGAAAAGGTCATAAATAATAGTTTATATAATTTTTTTGAAACCTATAACTTATTTGCTGAAGAACAGATAGGGTTTCGTAGGCATAAATCTATTAATTTAGCAATTTTTAGGTTTCTTCAAACTGTGTTAAGTAACCTGGATAGCAAGAGAATGGTATGTGCTCTCTATATGGACCTAACTAAGGCGTTCGACTATGTCGATCATAATATTCTATTATCCAAGCTTGAAGCCTATGGTGTAAGAGGCAACATTTTAAGCCTTGTAAACTCCTACTTGAGTAATAGAAAACAGGCAACTGAAATATCACGTATTTGTCCGAAGTTGAAAAAAGAGATTCTGTATAGGTCTAAATATCGTAAAACTAAGTATGGAGTACCACAGGGAAGTGTTTTAGGGCCACTTCTCTTTATTATCTACATTAATGATCTTCCAAAGGCAATTTCTAACCAGATGGTGCTATTTGCAGATGATAGCACGGTGATGTTTTCGGATACTTGTAGATCTCAATTAGAGTCCACAGTCAATTCCACCTTAGAAATAATAATTAACTGGTTAAAACAAAATAATTTAAATATCAATCTTGATAAGACTCATATTATGAAATTTTCAAATAATTATAATAACATTAATAAACCAGACATTGATGTAAATTATTTAGGAAATCATATTAAACACGTTGACATTACCAAATTTTTAGGATTAAATTTAGACAGTAACTTAAACTGGAAAGCTCACGTTGACACTATATGTAAGAAACTTAATCAATTTTCATATGCAATGTACATGCTCCGTAAAATTGTTAATGAGTCTGCTGTGACGACTGCTTATCACGGATATGTCGAGTCTGTTTTGAGATATGGGGTAATATTTTGGGGTAATTCTACACTGAAAGAGCGAATATTTATAAGTCAGAAGAAATGTATCAGAGCCATAAGTAAACTTCATAAAACTGATAGCTGTAAGCAATACTTCACTGAACTGAGAATTCTAACATTACCTTGTTTGTATATTTATGAAACAGCTACTTTTGTAAAAACTAATATGGACCTCTTTGTAAACCGGAAGAGCAAACGGCACATCAACAAAATCTGTTTTCCTCATAATAAAACTGCCTTACACAACAAGAGTGTAATGTGTATGGCTGTACGTATATATAATCACCTTCCTAAATCTATATTGGATGCCCCTAGCTTGAATGTGTTTAAAGGGAAATTGAAAAAACTGCTTATAGAAAAGGCATATTATAACACAAAAGAGTATTTAGATGATAAGAACTTGGACTAATGTAATTTTCTAATGTAATGTACTTTGTATAATATTAATGTAAATCTGATATATGAAATTAATTATAATGTCACCTGTATAGGTTTCTACTAAATTGCATGCGTGAAACGCTGATTATGGCAGGACTTAAACAGTTGCAATTAACATTCTGTAACAAACCCATATTACGCAATAAATTATTTTGATTTGATTTGATTTGATTTGAAAGCATGGAGCAATATCAATAATTATAATACCTACCACCTTTGTGGATATTCCCCAAAGATCTTCAGTATTTTTAATATTAAGTGACTTAAATGTCTTAACAATACTATCGGCATTTACGTATCTAAAGCTAAACGCGATCTCACATTTAGCAACACTTAGTTCCAATAAAGTAGATGCTCCAGAGGCAGATGATTGTAATGACTGGGTTACAATAACTGGTATATTAGAGAAAAAATTGTCAAAGGCATTCGCGACATCAATCTTTTTTGTCAATATTGTATTGTTTATGTTTAATTTGATCTGCTTATTGCGTGGCTTAGATTTACCTGTTTCATTATTAATTAATTTCCAAGTTGCCTTAATTTTATTCGATGATTTTTCTATTTTTTTTCTCAAATGTAATGATTTAGCTGCACGACAAACTTTTTTAAAAGTATATGAATAGTTCTTTATATACAAAATAAACTTTGGGTCATGCAACATTGATTCCCTAGCCGCATAGAGATCATATAATTTATTCCTACTTCTATAGATACAGGGTGTCGCCCAATCAGCTAACCCGACATTAGATTTAGCTATACATGTTTTTAACTGAAATATCTCAGTATGTTGCTCATTTATCAAATTAGACAAGGAGGTAAAAAGGTCATTTGGATCATCTACGCATGGTAAAAGGGGTATTTTAAGTTCAATACTGCTCTGAAACTTCATAATTCGACTTCCTGTGATAGGCCGATAAGTGAATTCCTTAAGTTCATCTACCAAATTACAAGTAAATATAGCACTGTGACCGTAATGATCCGAGGTGAAATGTTTAATTACTGCTTTATCAATTGGAACACTACTGCAATATATATTATCCAAACAGGTGGCTGATGTAAGTGTCACCCTTGTAGGTTCTTCGAAAAGGTGACGTAAATTGAAACATTTAAATAAGTTAAGAATTCTCTCAGTTAGAGGATTCACAGGAATATCTATATTGAAATCTCCGCAGACTATTAACATTTTACTACGTCCAAAAGTTTTAAGCAGTACTTCTTCCATAGTGGATTCAAATAACGCGAAGTCCGCGTCAGGGGGACGGTAAACACTCACAATGATATGCCGCTCAAGCTCAACACACGACAGCTCAATAGTCCTCTCAATAGTGAGATTTGCAACATCTTTACGTTCTTTGCATTTTAAATTATTTCGAGCAACAATTAAGGAACCGCCACGTATGGCGTTCTTGCGTTTGAATGAACTTACAATATTATAATTCTCATAATAAGGGAGTAAATCAAATTGTAATAACCAGTGTTCAGTAACACACATGATATCTATATTAAACATGTTTAAAAATAATTCTAATTCTAATATTTTGCTGGGAAGGCCTTGCACATTTTGATGTACTACATGTAATGTGCCAGGCTTTCTCATTGTCGGACTCGTCAGTTTAAACAAATATTGTCAGCTGACCCTCCTGCTTGTGTGCCCCCATTAGTAATACTACTAACTACAGGCACGTCGATTAACTGCGTTATAGTACTTATAACGGGATCAAAAATATTAAATGCTAACAATTTAGCAATTATCAGTTTACTATGTCTACTAAGAAGCACAGTATCTCTGGTCAAAATAAAATTACTAATAAAATTATTAGTATCAAAAAACAAAACGTCTCTATGACGACAAGTCAAATTATACAATATTAAATTAAGATTCCAAATTGCTTGATTGTCTTTGGAACTCAAAGATTTTGAGTACGGGAATGCACATAAAATTAATTTTCCCAAACCTGAATCTAGCTTATGTAGCAAAGTCTCAACTAGCTTAATTATATCTAGTCGCATGACACCACTACTCTCACCTAATTGAACTATCAGAGTGGTGTCATTGTCAAAGCGATCTTCGCTCTTTATACAATCTATAAACTTATGAATGGGGGCATTTTCAAAGCAATTATTAGTGACAACTTGCCCTAACTGATCACTTAGTAGCAAACCCATGCCAACGCCTATCTTATCAGAATACACCACAGTCTTCCGGGTCTGCCGACAGGATTTTCCCTGTCTAACCGGAGACTGCGCACCAGGTGTATGAATTACTTCAGTCGGTAAAGTAGATGTAGCTTGACTCTGTGATGTAAGTGGTGCCATCTGTATCAAAGAATCCAAAGATGATATGGAAACCAACTGGTCTGACACGGGATGGTCAGTCTGTGAGCTACTATTACATACTTGTACATATATGCTATCATTATTCACTATCTCTACAATATTGTTCATTTTCTGAACATTGTCAGCTGCAAATTGTTCAGCTTTTTTATATTTATGTGTTACATCAAGAAGTGATGTTTCTAAACACTTAATTTCTTCTAACATATCATCTAATTCCTTTGAATTACGTCCAATTAAATTATAGCAGGAATTAAGTTCCTCATTTAAATTACATTTCTGCTTAATATGCTTTGCATAATTAAATACATTTTTATGCTTCTTTAGCTTTTTCTCCGACTTTTTTATGAAATTACTATGTTTTACATATTTTTTTATTCTGTTACTCCCTTTCATTTGTTGAGATTTACTTTTACAACTTGGTGTACTAAGATCTATCAGTGAAAAGTTAGACCCACTGTTCATGAGTTCCGTCTGTAGATCTAAACTCCTATAATTATTCACTGAGGGCACATGTATTGATTCTGATAGTTCAAATTGTTCAAGTTTATATCTACACTCAGATAGCTCCTGTTGCAAGTCCTTATTATGCTGAAGCATCTCCTCGTAGGTTTCATGGCAGCTGTCCACGGAAAGCAACATTGACTGTAAACGGTTCATCTGCTCGAGTACCTCTTCATGGGCTGGGCATAGGTTTCCGGGGAGCTACCTCAATCCAGCGACTTCGTCGGTCCATCGAGTCTTCCAACACTACTTCAGCCGGTTCTTCATCTCATTGGTCTCTTCATAGCCCGCTGCGCGACTTTGAGCTTGTGTATGAGGCAGCACGCACTATTTATAGCTTTGAGGCTTTGGGGTATCTGTGACGAGAAGATATTGCGTATTTTCACGAACTCGACTCCTTTAAATAGCTAATATAATAACAATAATGAATATTTATTTTTATTTTGAATAGCATTATAATGAATTTTAGTTTTCTACCACATTTGACTTTCCCTAAACCAACACGGAGAGACTGCATTACCGTGGCCTTGCAGTGCCTTCGAAACCTTTCCCTTGCTCTACGTTTATAATAATTATGGACTTCTTTAAAAGCTAGCGAATTATCGCAAATTGTGGGTCTAGGTCTACAGTGATTGATTGCACAGCTATGAATAGGTAGTAATTACCCTGCTTTGTTTGTCGCGCGGTAGGATAAGGACATACGCGTAGATCTTGAAAAATTCAATGACATATTACAAATATTTCACCTACATTTAACCTTAACCTTTCAACGTCTCAATATTGATTGATAAAATTGTAATACCTCTCAGTTGCTTATTTCTAAGATATGATTACACTCAACAGAATGCAATCCTTCATAATTTTGGTCAAAAAGTATTTTTAAGACGCTTTTATTAGCTTGGGTTGTATGTATGTATGTATGTATGTATGTATGTATGTATGTAACGGAATCTTTGAGCATAATTTTCACCAATTTCCACAAGTCTGATTAATTTGAAACTTGCATACGTATCAAGGGCCGATGACAATGCAATAATTTGATAACAGTTTCCCGTTATCCTTATTAGGACCGCCAGGATTAATAAATTCTTTGATAGATCCTCTGTAGTAAATGATGAGATTGCGAAATGATTTTTGATAAATTTCAATACAACATGTCAACAAATAACTAATTGATAAATCGAACTAAAAATTAAAAATTAAAAATATATAATAGTTTAAAAAAACTAAAAAAAACACGCTTTTATAGCTAACCGAACTAAAAAATAGAAAATATTTTTCAATTTCAAAGAGTTTATATTACAGTAGTAGAAGATCGAGCAACCAATCAGTTTTTTTGTTTTTTAAAAGCTTTGGGTGCTTTATATATTTAAATGTAACGATCATTCTGTTGGCAACTATCTATGAGAGGAGAGTTATGAAAAGTATTAAAATGCAAACCAAGCTTTTTAAAAAAAAAAAATGTTGATTGTTCGATCTTCTACTACTGTAATATAAACTCTTTGAAATTAAAAATTATTTTCTATTTTTTGGTTCGGTTAGCTACAAAAGCGTGTTTTTTTTAATTTTTGTAAACTATTATTTATTATATTAAATCATCTGTAAAATTTCCAATAGCCTTGAAACGCCGGTTTTGTTTATTTACCAAATAATGTGATATCTGACGGTGTTATCACCGTCGTGTTATCAGGCTGCTTAGCGCTATGTGGGTCTTATCGAACTTATCACCAGCAATTCAGCCATTCAATGTCACGGTCGAGAGCTCACATTGCGAAAATTTATTTGTTCCAAATAAGAGCGTTCTTCTCATTGATATGAGACAATTTAGACAGTATGTCCAATATTGTGTCCTGCCTGTGTCAGTTAGGGCCTGTGCGGTGACAGATTCCGCTGAGGACCTCAAAGGACGCAAACATGCAAGTCTCGACAGAGCTTACTTATTTGAGCCTTTCGGGGTAGAGACTCTGGGTCCGTGGGGTACCGAGGTACTTCGCGCTTTCAAAATTATTTCAGGGCTTCTGGTCGAAGCAACGCATGACCCGAGAGCTGGCTCTTATCTGGCTCAACGCATTAGTATTGCCATTCAGGGTGGCAATGTAGCTAGCATCTTAGGGACGCTTCCGTCTTGGTGGTGATTTGGAACAGTTGAGCTACCTTTAGATCGTTAGCAGCGGTCTTCAGATAGCACAACTGTTTCATATGTATTTTTTAAAATTTTGTATGTATCTTGTATAAATGAAAGTTGTATAAATGTCCTGGTATTGTTTTGACCTGGGTATCGGTTTGAGCACTCATATTATAGTTATTGACCTCCACGAATACTGGGACTATATATAGGGACTATAGGAACTATAGGGACTATTAAAAATAACTTTTCCCGACGTACTCTTTAAAAACTGGACTTGGATACGTTTTAATATTGCCAGTGACAATTTAAACAGATTCAGATTGCAAATATGAACAGGAAGTGGTTTTCTAAAGCTGATTCCAGTATTATAATCTGCTTTAATCGATTTTTTTATAGATTGGTAACAAAATTAAAATTTATTTATGCTACACTACACTACACTATACTGCGCAATACACTACCGTCGTCTGTCTTTCCTGAAATCTATAATCTGGGTCTCTTCAAGGCTAGAGTGAATAGGTGCCTTCTAGGCCTTTGTGCTCCATCTTCGGCCGCATCGTCACTTACCAACAGGTGAGATCGTGGCAAACAAAGGTCTATCAAAGTTAAAACAATACCGGCCAAGTGCGAGTCGGACTCGCGCACGAAGGGTTCCGTACTATTATCCATAAAAACGGCAAAGAAAACATGTCTGTTGTATGGGAGCCCCCTTAAATATTTATTTTATTCTGTTTTTTAGTAGTTGTTATAGCGGCAACAGAAATACATCACGGACGGACGGACCGACAGCCCCGTAGTAGGGTCCCGTTTTACCCTTTGGGTACGGAACCCTTAAAAGCGGTATTTAATTAGGGAAATTTTACATTCAGATCGTTAGCAGCGATCTTCAGGTAGCACAACTGTTTCATTATGTTTTATTTTATTTTGTACATACCTACTTGTATTAGTTGTACTATTCTTTCTGTAAATAAATGTATAATTTCCCTCCATGAAATATTGTAATAAGTATATATTAAATACTGCAGAACAATACCCGTAAAATAAAACTTCAACAAGAAACAAGTTTGCAGTTGACAACAGACGAACTTCACAACCACACAGAAATCAGGCATCAGGATTCAGAACAGAGGCCCCAGTGGAAAGTCCCGACGACTGGCGATTATACTACACCTTGCATCCTTTGAGATTTATAATAAGAAGGTAAATCAAGCACAAAAAACCGGCCAACTGCAAGTCAAACTCGCGCACGAAGGGTTCCGTACCATTATATATAAAAACGGCAAAAAAATAATGTCTGTTGTGTCGGAGCCCCCTTTAAATAAAGTGAATATATAACTTAATATTCTGTGAATATTTCAAGCGTCTACCTGTTGCCGTTATCAAAATCGAGCAAAAACGAACAATTAAAACACGTTTGTTGTATTGGAGCCCCATTAAATAATTATTTATTGTTTTTTAGTATTTGCTGTAATAGCGGCAGCAGAAATACATCATCTGTGAAAGTTTCAACTGTTCATGAGATACAGCCTGGTGACAGACGGACAGTCAGACAGACAGACAGAAGGAAGGACAGCGGAGTCTTAGTAATAGAGTCCAATTTTACCCTTTGGGTACGAAACCCTAAAAAAACTAATTTACCTTCTTATTATGAATCCCTTCGGATGCAAGACTTGTTTAATATGGTCAAACGTCACAAGGTAAGTTTGTTTAACCATCAATTACCGCTGTGAACTCGCGTACAATGTCAAGTACCGGTTACCTGGTTTGTGTGTGAATGATATGCCCTACAAATTGGTTACTATTATCACTATGCGTGTTTACAAATAACTTTTATGAGGTTTACTAACATACAGGTTATTGGCACAAGTAAATGAGCTATTTTAGAAATTGTATTATTAACATTAATTATCCCTCCATCCCGTATAGTAGGTATTGTAATATACATTAAGGTGATTTTTAACATTAATTATCCCTCCATCCCGTATAGTAGGTATTGTAATATACATTAAGGTGATTTTTAACATTAATTATCCCTCCATCCCGTATAGTAGGTATTGTAATATACATTAAGGTGATTTTTAACATTAATTATCCCTCCATCCCGTATAGTAGGTATTGTAATATACATTAAGGTGATTTTTAACATTAATTATCCCTCCATCCCGTATAGTAGGTATTGTAATATACATTAAGGTGATTTTTAACATTAATTATCCCTCCATCCCGTATAGTAGGTATTGTAATATACATTAAGGTGATTTTTAACAGACTAAATCAAGTTCAACATTCTAATAAAAAATATGCATGGATACTTCATTATAGTTCGAGGTATCACTGTACCAGAAACACGATATAGTAGAGGATCCGCACTAGAAACGACCTTCCTGGAAACAAAACTCTGGTGTCCATCTCAAAAAAAAGAGACACTCTTAGAGAATCATAGAAGCTCGTTGATACTCCTTGACATACTTAAACCTTTTTTTTTTTTTTTTTTCTTTATAATTGGCGCCGCACGGCTTTTGCATTTGCCATTTTCAAGTAAATATCTGTATTTTCACTATATTTTATTTTCAATATATTTTGCAACGTTACACTCCTTCCAAGTCGTCAAAGTCACAGTCGAGTCATGATTTAGTAAAACGGTGGCCAATTTTACTAAAACTTTGGTAGACAATTTCCACCAATTTCAAAAGTCAAGCAATTCACTTCCATTTCATTTCACTACACTTGTGCTTATTAAACGAGCTACATTAGTTAAAATGCCACCAAAATAACACAAAATAACTCAAGAATACACTAGGAAAAGAAATAAAATAAAAGTAGACTAACGCCCGTTTGCACTAAACACAAGTTAGGCTTGTCCTAGTTATGATACACCTAAGCATAGGAAAAGCCTAGCTAAAAAAATTGTTTGCACTAACAGACTTCTCATAACTACGTCGTAACATGGGCATTGCCTAGCTAAGAGAATGATTGAATGAATGTAACGATTGTTTTTTTAAACCGGCCAAGTAATGTAGACCACGGAATATTTTTTATCATTATCTTCACATTCGTTTAGTGATAAGTTAAAAGGAGACAAAAGATGTGGCCTTGGTTTATTTTGTTTGGTTAGGTAATTATAGGAAAATCAATGTCAAATACGAGTATATGACAATTCATAGAAAAAAACTCAGATTGTGATTGTAAACAAACAAATACTCGGAGTATTGTTCTCACATCTGGAATGGTGCACCGAAGTACCTACCAACTGCAACCTCTGGACTCCCTACAACGCAGAGCTGTTAGGATTGTCGACGCACCCAATGGCGCGCTTAGCGTCTTTTATAAGATTTTTAACGGGGAATGCTCAGAGGAGCTGTTAGAACGAATCCAAGATTCGCACTTATATAACCGCACATCCCGCCAACGTGAGCGAGCTCACCCGCACATTTTGGATGTGTGGAGGTCTCGCACAGTGCGTTTCACGCGATCGTTTCTCCCGCGTACCTGCAGGGCGTGGAATGAGCTCCCGTTGGATGTCTTCCCACAGGGCTACAATATGGGTAAATTCAAGAGAAATATCAATAGGGCTCTTAATGGTAGGCAGCGCGTTTGCAATACCTTGGGTGTTGCAAATGTCCATAGGCGGCGGTGACTGCTTTACATCAGGCGGGCCGACTGCTTGTTTGTCACCTAATAATATTTAAAAAAAAAAACTTGGATTCTTATCGTATAATCTATTAATTTGTCTGTTATAAGTTAGCATGGAAAATAAGCTAAAACGAAAAAGAAACTTTACGGCGGAGGAGAAATTGAGGTTTTTTAACAATTTAAATTTCATTGAAAAAGTAATCACTACGTTTATTGACAAACAAATGATCCAAAGATTACAAAAAATACAACTTAGGTATTGCCTACGCTCTAGTCGCTTCATAATCGGGCTCATAAAGTTAAGAATCTCCTAAGTGGACTAAGGAAAGGCTTAGGGTTAGTGCAAGCAAATTTATCGTTAGGAGTAGACTAAAAAAGTTAGGAAAGAACTTAGGCGATTCTTATGTTTAGTGCAAACGGGTGAATGTCTCTTTTCGAAAATGGCGGGAAGAGTCCTTAAACCTTTTACTCTTTGACATTCTATGATTCTGTTTGAAACTCTTTGATACTCTATTCTCAAGAGTATTCTGTGGTACTCGAAGGTATTTGTTTTCCTATTTTAACGTGCAGCTTGCGGTTCGCCTTGGAATGTCCTTCTAGACGAACCGTAACGTTACAGTTGTATCTGTTTAATGGATGACAAGTATTTTATATCAAATTTAATATATTAGAAAATATATCTCGAGTGGGTTGTCTAATAAATTCCTGCCCAGACAATAATTCGTTAAAAATTTAAAAACCAGCCATGTGCGAGTCAGACTCACGCACGAAGGGTTCCGTACCATTATCTATAAGCACCGGCCAAGTGCGAGTTGGACTCGCGCACGAAGGGTTCCGTACCATTATCTATAAAAACGGCAAAAAAAAAACACGTTTGATGTATGGGAGCCCTCTAAAATATTAATTTTATTCTGTGTATTTGTTGTTATAGCTGCAACAGAAATACATCAACTGTGAAAATTTCAATAGTCTTGTAACTAATCATACGTGCTGACTGATGATTCGTTTACTTCACAAACATATTTAAGGTTAAAAATGTTGCACAATACAAGAAATCTAGCAAGTAAAACATGCTAGGAATAACAAAATAAATAAACAACATGAAATTATTTAATATATACAAATTATAATTACTAAGTATCGCTCTGTTGCTGAGGTCTACCCACATCGTTCCGTTTCGCGGAAACACATAATATTTTAATCAATTTAAAGAGCTTGAAGTTAGGAGAATTTAGAATGTCTGTAAGAAACAAATAAAACAATAGAAATTGAGTGGAGTGAATAACCTCGGTTCAGGGGTCATGACGCCCAGAGAAGGATTGTGACCCCCGTATGAATTAGAAGCATCGAAACTGCCGTATGAGGGTCATGACGCCCAGAGAAGGATTGTGACCCCCGTATGAGGATCGTGACCCCCGTATGAAGTTGAGGCGTCATGGCGATCGGTTCAGGGGTCATGACGCCCAGAGAAGGATTGTGACCCCCGTATGAGGATCGTGACCCCCGTATGAAGTTGAGGCGTCATGGCGATCGGTTCAGGGGTCATGACGCCCAGAGAAGGATTGTGACCCCCGTATGAAGATCGTGACCCCCGAAGGAGGTTGCGGGTATAAAGCTGGTGACGAGCGGATGGGAGGACAGTTGGATTGGAGAAGCCAGAGAGGTCGGAACTTGGAGAATCATTGGTAAGTCAATTGTTTTTATAACTTTTGTAATGTTGTGTCTTATTGCATAAATTGATGGCTTGTGTGTACTTTACAGATAAAATAAAGTAAAGTAATTAAAGTAATTAAAATACTATGCGTTTTTGTTTGCATTGACGCTTACGTTTGCGTTTACGTTACGCTGAATTGCGTTGACGTCTATGTTGCGTTTGTGTTATGTTTACATTCACGTTTGCGTTTAAGTTGCGTTTATGTTGCGTTTATGTTTGCATTGACGCTTACGTTTGCGTTTACGTTTCGCTTGATTGCGTTGACGTTTATGTTGCGTTTGTGTTGTGTTTGCATTTACGTTTGCGTTTACGTTTACGTTCATTGTTTCGACTACGTTTATGTTGCGTTATGTTTACATTGACGCTTACGTTTGCGTTTACGTTTCGCTTGATTGCGTTGACGTTTATGTTGCGTTTGTGTTGTGTTTGCATTTACGTTTGCGTTCACGTTTTCGTTTGAAATAATAAGGAAGTCTTTCAAAGCAGTTTAATTACTTAAATGATTTTACTTAATAGTTTTTTACCCTTTCTTTGATAAATTGAATCTAGAAACTTGTTCTTAGTTTTCACGTAACCTTTAGTTAGGGTTTATATCTTGATAGAAATTCCTTTTCAAATTTGCAGTCTATTACTTAATGTGAATCTTACTTATCGATTAAATCTAAAATCCAACTTATTTTGAGAAAGTGAACTTCTGAGTTTAATTGGAGAAAAATAATTCACAAATTTTACATAGTGATATCTATTGAGATGAAAGAGAACTCAATTTTGTTATTAACGGTTATACTCCAGTCAAGCAAAGCCGTACTGAAGATGATCTCTACTAGAGAAGGGAGTGACTCTTGAGACACTGACCTGATGTAACAAACCAGGATATCTACTGTCATAATTTATATTTAAAGAATAGTTTTGAATTTTGAATTGGATTCAGAAGTTCCATTTTTTTAAACTATCTTGTTTGAAATAATAAGCTAGTAAATCTAAACTTGTTAAAAGTAAAAGTTGTGATTTTAGATTATTTTGTTGTGACAAAATTATAAAGTTTGAAACAAATAGGTAACTGGGGTTTTACCAAAAGCTATAAAGAAATCGTTTTTGATATTCATGATTATACTCAGCCTAGCAAGAGCCGTGCTAAGTGAATCCTGACTAGAATAGAAGGAGGAACTTGAAGTCCCTAATCTGTAATATCAAATATTAATAATTCTTTCTTATGCTATTTTATTATGTTCCAAGGTTTTATTTGGGGAATTCTTTAAAACAGAAATTAGTTTCTTGTAAAGGTAAAGACAGACTTTGACTGTATTTTATTTATTTAAATTATTCAGAGAGAGTTTTATTATACCGAGCTTTATTTGAAGTTTAGTTTATTTTCTACTAGGCTTTGTAGAATGTAGGATTATTATTAGAACTTAGGGGCCTTTCCGTGAAGGCAAGTCCGGGTTAGAAGAGTGTTGGATGATCGCGAGTTAACCCACCTCACTGTTAGTTCGTTTAAAAAAATAAAATAAAATATTTAACTTCAAGGTAGTTCTAGTTCTTATTCCGTAGAATTTTAGGTTATTATTAGAAATTAGGGGCCTTTCCGTAAAGGCAAGTCCGGAGTTAGAAGAGTTGATGGAAGATCGCGAGCTACCCTCCTCACTGCTAGTTCGAATAAAAATAGATTAACAATAAAACCTATAGGTAGTTCGAGTAAGAGAATTCGTAGATGTTGTAGGTATTAAGGTAAGACTTTCGTTTAGGTTAATTCGAGAAATTTTATGAATACCGTTATAACCGTTATTTCCATCTAATAAATAAATATTTAGGCTAAAATGCTTGTTGACCAAATGAGTCTGAAGCCAAGTTTGAATCTTAGACACTTAACTAAGTGATATTTATAAATATACCTAATCTTTCATTATCTGAGGGTTCAGCCTCTAAGAGTTTATAGGTTTGAACGTGTCATGGACCATTGGAGTTTGTGGATCCTCTTTTAAAACATAAATGAGTGTATAAAGATAAATAAAGATCTATATTTTAATATGAGTCTCAAAATTAAGACTTTTATATTAAATATAATTTTAAATTATGAAATACATTTTTATACAAACATTCTGGAATAATAACTTTCCTGTATGAATGTTTCTTTGTCCCTTAACGTCATTATATTTTATAATATTTATTTATGGCGAGGTTCGGAAAGACAGTTGAGGGGAGGTCGGATGAACTGTCCCGCACAATTTTATTGTGCGGCCCTTAAAGTGTCCCAGTACAAGACTATACAGACTGACTAACAAACTTTAGCTAAGTCCTTTGCTTTGATCATGATAATTTATGAAGTATCATTACCTATTGTTGTTATGAGGATAATACAACTCTTTTGACTCTGTGATGCGTTCATACTATTTAAATTATGTTGGAGTGAACTTTAGGATAAAGTATTTAAATAGATTTGTTTATAGGTATTATATTAGGTAAGTTAGGAAATTTTATAAGTATAGTATAGTGAGGAAGTCTTTGAACTGTAGTTATAGATTAGGATAAAATCTAAAATTAATAACGTCGGGATAAACTAGGTTAATCAAATTATATTTTAAAATTAATCAATATAGAACTTATATTTTAGTAGTTTCTATATTATTCATTATTCGTTAGATAAGGTTAGTTAGGTTTCATTAGGTATTGTTAGGTCTTGACATAAATAACTTGAAATTACCTGAATTACTACAATTACACAACGTACGGTCCTACCACTAAAAACTAGACGATCACCATGGCCAAAATAATTAAGTAATGAATCAAGCAAACCCATAACTAAGATTATGAGCATATCAAAGATACGTTCATGTAAGTAACTAAGAAAGTTGGAAAACGGGAGTTAAGTTTAAGAGCAGTTTCAGTAGTTTCTAGTATTTGTTGGGGTTTAGGGTTGCGAGGGTTGAGAGGTTAAGAAGTTAGAAAGGGGGGGGTAGTGTAAAAGGAAGGGGGGGGAAGTTACAGTCTACCTATCACGGTTGTTAAAAACAGTGTTTTTTTTTTTTTTTTATTAATTATTGTCTGGACAGGAATTTTTTAGACAACCCACTCGAGATATATTTTCTAATATATTAAATTTCATATAAAATACTTTTCATCCATTAAACAGATGGGTGAAGATCGTTTCTAGTTCGGATCGTAGACTAATAGGACAATATTTTTTTGATATAAAAAAAATATATTCCACGATGGTGCAACCCACTGTGAAAAGAGGCCCATTGAGGCTCTGCCTACCCCTTCGGGGAAAAAGGCGTGGTGTCTATGTATGTATGTATGTATAAAAAAACAAAGTTACGTCTATTCTATTCCTATATTCGATTGTTTATTAAAATGGTGCATATTATTGGACACAAAATAAGATAAATAAAATCAATATAACAAAGCCGAGGGTTTACTGTAGGGGTTTTGTAAAATTATCTATATTTTACGAGATATTCAATATAAACCGCTTTTTAGAGCGGCGCGATGCGTTTTTTTGTATAAAGATTTCTGCCTGGCGTTGGCGCAGTCTTAAATAACGCTCATACGAGTAGATTATTATTACACGTGGTGTTGAAAATAACAATTTAATTAGCTAATCAAGCGGTCACCGCACCCCGTTATCAGCTGCAGCTAATAATAATGATTACTTAGTTCTGTTTCACTAACATTACGAGAAACTCTTCCGGACAATTAACGCCGATCTAATTTGATGTTATTATTTACAAAATGAAATAACCTCGTGAGCGAGCTGGCTGAAGTCCAACGAAACTTTGATGCTTATCCGAGTCCATAAAATGTAAGTGATTAGTTAGTTAAGGCGTTGATGGACGCCAAATTCTGGCACTATCTAACTTATTCAAGTTCAGTTAAGGTAGAAAGTGACATAATAGCGTTTGCGAAACGTTTTTACAAGCTTTATATTAACTTGCAATGTAGTTTGTCGGGGTGGAATCTTGCAACTGAATTTTAAAGCAGTTATCCTCAACCGATTGAGATGATATTTTGCATACCTGTCAAGTTCCGATGACAATGCAATATTATGGTCGCTGTCACCATAATATTCTGATCTAATGACGGAGACAACGGAAATCCTCGAGGGATAATAGTAGACTGGGCGTGTTTAGGCTCATTTTGATCAGCACACGGTTACGATCACTAGTTTTATAAAAGCTTGTTGTAGGCCAGACATGGCAGACTAGAGATACACAATAAATCATTTATCATTTATTTATCTTGCATTGAAATATATTTTTCAGAAAAAAACTTATTTTAATTTAAAAATGAATAGGAAAGTAATTACTAGTTCTTCTATCGTCACAAGGTTATTCTAGATACAGCTCGTGTGTATTTATCCCAGTAGATTCAAGCTAATGTCAGAAACTATGTCCAATATTTATGTCCAACTAGCAGCGCCCCGCTGTTTTACCTGCGTAAGTCTCGATCTCGTGGGAATGTCGGTATAAAAATGTGCCTATGTGTTATTCCGGGGGTCCAGTTATCTCCATTCTAAATTTCATGCAAATCCGTCCAGCCGTTTCAGCGTGAAGAAGTAACAAACACACACACAAACTTTCACATTTATAATATTAGTAGGAATAGGATATGGGACACTAATTAGCGACGTGATTGATAGATAGATAGATAAACACACCAAACAGAAAAATAAAAAGATCAATGAAAAAAACAATAACAGAAATCTACAATGGGCGGTCTTATCACTAAAAGCGATCTCTTCCAGACGAACTTTAGATGGACAAGATAATACAAAATCAAAAGACAGTGCTCAAGTAAAACATACTGTTTCATATGTATTTTGTACATACCTTCTATTATTCTTTCTGTAAATAAATGTATATGTACCCAAACATACTACATAAATATACAATCTCTGTGGCGCGGCGGGCGAACCTTGGCCTGCGATGCAAGAGGTTGCGGGTTCGATTCCCGCCTCGGAACAAATATTTGTTCAATGTGTTCTGGGTATTTTCTATGTATAATAAAAAATATCTATCTATGTAATTTATATTGTATTAAGTATATCAGTTATCTAGTACCCATAACACAAGCTCTGCTTACCTTGGGGCTAGATAATGTTTTTTTTTTTTTTATACTACTTGAGTGACGTGACAAGCAGATGGCCCACCTGATGTTAAGCGGTAACCTCTGCCTATGAACAGTGCATTACCTCATAGGTCACGTCCACCTAGGACGCGCCCTATGTGGCATTGCACTGCGCCCGCCACCCTGAGACATAAAGATGAAAAGTCTCATGTGCCTGTAATTTCACCGGCACCCTTACCCTTCAAACCGGAACACAGCAATGCGAGCACTACTGCTTTGCGGCAGAAATAGGTATGGTGGTAATACTTCCCCGGACGAACTCTTTCACAAAAAAGCTCTACTACTAATAAAACTGTTGTGTGAACTGTCCATCATTATTTATTTATTAATTTATATATAGACCTAACTATAGTTATATACTAATAACTAAACTACAACAAACTAATATAATATACCAAATGATATGAAAGGTAGCTCAAATCGAACTGTACATTCTACAATCTGAAGTCCACAAATAAATATTGAACAGCAAATCGTGATTGAAAATAAGTATATACGTGGTAAATAGCAAATTAACTGTTAATAAAGCGGTCGATCACCGGCCTATCTAATGGCTTCTTCACACAATCGACGATTACGAGCGAGCACGCTCGTGTAGAGGCATACTCGGCTGTATTCGCCGATTATCGTCTATGATCGCCTGCGGTCCGTGATCTGTCGGTTTTTCGGGCACGCATCAAAGGGAATCGCCGCGCGTTGCGTTGAGCTGTCCACACGATCGCCGATCATTCATTCATTTCATTTGATTTCATTTATTTCCACCATAGGATCACAAAAGGAACACTTAGTTACGTCAAATATTATACATATTCATTCATTATATCTATCAAATTACATAGACAAGACAAAAAACAAAACGACGTCGGACAGTGGAGTGTTGCCTACGTCGTTGCTTAAATTAGCGATAAATATTTATTTACGTAGATTCAAATATTGCTACTGGGTTGTCTAATGAAGAAACATTCAAGTTAATTTTTACACAAATTTTAAAGAAAGAAAGAAACGTTTATTTATGACTATCAAGTCAAGAGTCAAAGACACACACCAACAAAAAAAAAGCAAACATGATAGGTACTAAATAAAAACTAAAACAAAAGCAAATTACACAGATATAAAAAATAAGGCAATTTGTGTGTATGTCCGACGCAAGCCACAAAAGGGTCCTCAACTCAGCGTTTGCTAGGCCGCGTTGGCAACCCAGAGCTGATCTTCCGTTGAGGCCCAGAGTGAACCACGGATATCCGCTTCGGTTCCGATTGAGTTTCGTGCATGCAGATACAGGCAATTTAAAATTAAATACATCTTTAGCATACTTATACAACTAACTAACTATAAAATTACAATGACAAGATTATGACAAGATTAACCCCATTAAACAAAGCTGGTTTATACAAAATTCTTGGTTTACTTTTCGTTGGAGCTCATTGACGTAATGGTTGTATACCGCCATTAAATAAATGATTGCAGCAGCAACGCATTCCACGTCCATCTTGTACGCTTGCCGTTCGAAAACTACTGCAGACGATCGTGTGTATGCTTGTAAAATGATCGCGCTGAAAACGCACGATTACTCGACGATCACACGATCAACGATCATCGCCGGTTGTGTAGAGGAGCCATAAGGAGTCACACTGAAATCATGACAGTCTTGCGTTGTGCATATGCATGCGCTGAGATGCATGGAGGTGCGTGTATAATCATAGTCCAAGGATTTGCTTTATCTAATAGTGACATAGATTATACTAGAGTTTAAATTTGTAAAGTTAATGATTGGTAATAACATCAGCTGTCTTTAATCTGCAATAAACATAAGTGATTCTTACAAATTAATTGTAAACGATTTATGCGGGGTATCTCAATGATGATACCTCTTTTTTTTTTTTTTTTTTCTTAGCCTGTATTGTCCCACTGCTGGGCAAAGGTCTCCCTCAAATTCTTCCAAATTGCCCCTGTCTTTGGCAGTCTCCCACCACTCCTTTTCAAAATTAACATGCAAGATCGTCCCGCCAACGCTTTCTCGGCTGACCCCGAGGTCGCCGTCCTTCAGGTAACCAGGGTGTGCTGATGTTCGCCCACCTGTTGGGAAGCATTCGACTGACGTGCCCCGCCCAGTCCCATTGAGCCTGGCTGTGTTATCACCTACGTCGGCAATACCAGTCAGGATGATAGCTCTAATAAACAATTAAGTATGCAGAAAAACATAAAGAGTCATGCTGATAGGTAGCTTTTCCCGCCGCTTGAAAAAAAAAAAGTTATTGTTGGAGCGGGGTCACGCGGCGGGAAAACCGCCCGTATGTCATGGGTCTAACTAACCCGTTTAACGAGACCGTTCTAACAATATGCCACATGAGAGGATCACAAAAGACAAAGCATGTTTGCATGTAAAATGTATGGTGCATTTTTTTAAAAAATTTAGATTAATATCTATATGTAATGTATATTTATACAAAACTACTTGCGTTTTAGTTCATAACTGTGAAAGTGAAGTTTTTTTAAATTTAAATATTATAAGGTGTCAATGGACATCTGCAACACCCACGGTATTGCAAACGCGCTGCCTACCATTGAGAGCCCTATTGATATTTCTCTTGAATTTACCTATATTGTAGCCATATAGGAAGACATCCAACGAGAGCTCATTCCACGCCTTGCAGGTGCGCGGGAGAAACGATTGCGTTATTTGACAGACTCAGACAGACGGAAGGACGGACGGCCTGAACGCTCCGTTATGTATTCTTTGTTGTCGGTACTACGAAACTCTAAAGACCTGAACCGAACCAGTTTTCAACTTTCATGTCTCCTAAAAGCGAACATATTCCGCGTATCGTATAACTATTGTCCTTTATAATGGAAGCAGTTCTTTGGGATTAACTTTCATTCAGAAACTCGGCACCCGATTTCAAGGTTTACCCATTTTTGCTTGTTCAATCAAAAACGGCCTTAATTGTAAAAGTGAGGGAGTTCAAAACAAATAGCCTATTAAATCAAGGTTGAAAATAATAATATTAGTCTAATAGTCTGCCCTTGGCTAGTGTTTTATTGTGTAGTTAATGATTTAAGTCATAAGTCGAAACAATTTATACAATAATTTTCACTAGAAACGGGATATTTACCATGATTTTTGAGTTTTATATGTTCCCGATATTTCGGCACAGTTGCATGCGCCATGATCACGGGAGAACTAGTGGTAGTGGTATCGTTCGTAATAAAAGAGTGAGAAAGAGGGTAGATCGATATATCTGCCAATAACATCTACTCGCAAAGACTTTAGTCAGTTCTCCCGTGATCATGGCGCATGCAACTGTGCCGAAATATCGGGAACATATAAAACTCAAAAATCATGGTAAATATCCCGTTTCTAGTGAAAATTATGTACATAACCATGATAGTTTCAAAAGTTATAATTTATACAATGTGATTGCAGAAAATTAAACAAGTGATTGGCTTAATATCTTAGAAATTACAGACCGAGTGAGATACTGAACCCTCGACCCTTCCATAGGGATCTCCATTTGGGAATGCGCTAAGCAATTGCGCCACCCTAGTCGCGTGTACACAGTACACAGGATACAATACTACACAGTCATAGTAGCGCTATGACGCTAGTAACGTTTATGTTTCTTCAGCGCATATCCAAACTATGCTAACTTTCTTTCAGAAAAACATGGCACGTTTAGAAGCACCATAAAAAACAAAATAGAAGGAAAACTAGGAAGAGTAGCGCACTAGCGGCTAGGCCGCAGCGGCCAGGTCGCGCGGCCAGGTCGCGCGGCCCGGCCGCGCGGCCCGGCCGCAGGGGTTGCGATTTGCAATGCGGCCAAAACCGCGGCTACGATCGTCAGTTGCACATACAGCGCGCTTCAAAATGGACGTTGAGGAAATAGCAGTGCTTTTGTATCTTACGGCCGCCGCGGCTAGTGCGCACACACTGGTGATTTAACTACAATGCAATTGATCTCAGTGGCCGCAGCGGCCAGCGACTGAACACGGGCCGCAAATGCGTCGCTTCGATCTCGCTGGCCGCTGGCCGCGTGCGGCCAGGTGCGCGTGCTCTGTGACGATTTCATACTAATGTATCTATCTCGATGGCCGCCGCGACCTGGCCGCTGCGGCCTAGCCGCTAGTGCGCTATTGCTCTGACGGCGAATAAGTTACATGAGACAGATAAAGAAGAAGGTAGCTGTCATCTTGTATAAGGGGGTAAAAGAGACGCCGCATTGGAAAGAGTTAAATGGAGGGAATTGCATCGATTGCACCGACATGAGCCGAGCTAAACATAACATTATTACATTTTTATTTATTATTTACATTATCATTATTTGCCCCAATGTCACACGCCATCCGTTTAGTTAATGTTCTCTCAGAGAACAATGTTGACATTTTTTATCATAGCTTGCCGAAACTCATGGAAATGGCGCAGCTTGTTTTAGAGAATATTTAATGCAAGTAGTTAGTGTTAGTTATTATTGTATGTCTATTCTCGGTAGGTCTTACCTACTTGTTCTAAGCTTGGTTGTTTTTATTTTTTATTTTTACATAATTGTGTGCATGCAACATCGCTTTGGATTTCTGTTATGGTGTTGTACATGTTTCTTAATAAATAAATAATAATAAATAATAATAATTATATCAGTTGTTCAACTCGTTCAGCCCTGGTTCTAGCACAGAGTTTGGATTAGCGCAGTTCAGTCCGCTTCCCGTCAGTTCAACGCTGCTAAACCGAGTTCACTAGCAGATGTTTATTTATCAATAAGGTATGAACCCATAGTGCAATACTACTACGAAAGTAATGGGCCTCGGCAATAATCGGCTATTCGCAACAGAAATATTATTGCAAGTGATTGAATAAGCGACAGTTATATAGACACGGACGACGATTGCCAAGGCACATTATTATCCTAGTAATACTATAAACATTTCAAATGGATTGAAGATAAAAATGGATAAAGATTGTGTGAAAGATAAATCACAAGTCATCATCATTGTCTTGCCCTTTTCCCAATTTATTTGTGGTCGGCACAGTACGTCTTTTTCTTCCACTCTCCCCTGTCAGCCGTCTCCTCATAATTCACTCCCTTCTCATTCATATCATCTCTCACGCAATCCATCCATCTTTTCTTAGGTCTTCCTCTTCCCTTTCATCCACTAACATTCATATTCATACCTCTGATGTTAGATTTTTAGGTGTTCAAATTGATAGTAAATTGACATGGAACAAACATATTGACTCTCTTGTAGGTAAACTTAAGTCGGCTGCTTATGCAATAAAAACAATAAGAGTATTGAGCGATGTCAGATCTGCCAAAGCTGTATATCATGCATATTTTCACTCGTTGATGACGTATGGTATACTAGCCTGGGGTAATGCATCCCAGTCTAATAGAGTGTTTGTGTTGCAGAAGCGGGCGGTACGGTTTATATTGAAAATTGGTAAACTAGAATCGTGTAGACTAAGGTTTAAAGAATTAAATATCATGACTTTTACCGGCGAATATCTTTTTCAAAATTTAATTTATACTAAATTACATATTGACGATTTAAAATTAAAAAGTGACATCCACAATTACAATACACGCAATAAAAACAATATAGTTGTTCCAAAACACAGACTAGCTAAAGTAGCTAATAGCTTTTTATGCATAAGCATAAACCTTTTTAATAAATTGCCCTTGGACATTAGAAATTTAAATTTTAAAGATTTTAGTGATCAAGTAAGAACTTTTTTACTACTAAAATCCTATTATGACATTGACGAAGCTCTAGCTGATGACTTTAGTATGTAATCATACCAGTTTAGTGTTAGTGTGTTTGAATGTTTGAATTTTTGTTCAAATATCTGTAATTTTTAGAATTTTATGTAACAATTATGTATAATATGACTTTTCCTAGTATACAATAATTGGTATCAAGACGGAATAAATAATTTTGAATTTGAATTTGAATTTCTCTTAGTTACATCCGTTTCATCCCTTCTCATAACATGCCCATACCAAGCTAAACAATTTCCTTTCAACTTTTCTGTCACTTTTGAAATTTTCAAACTTCCTCATATATACTCATTCCTTATTTTATCCATTCTTGTTACTCCACACATCCATCTCAACATTCCCATCTCTGCTGCATGCAATCTTCTTTCATCCTTCTTCTTCATGGCCCAGTATTCCGATCCATACATAAAGACAGGTATTAAGCATTCGCTCAAAACAATAAAAAAATAAAACAACTGAGTGAAAATTTAAAGTTTTTCTTCGAATGGGCCTCATCCATTATATCATACACCAAATGTGTAAATAAGTAAGAAAAATAAATTAAAAACCCACATAATACATTTATTATCCATAACCAATTAACTATATATCAAACAATAGATAATACACTTGAATAAATGATTTTTCTCTGTACCGATTAACACTTGATCTACCCGAGCAAACCATTAAATCATATGTGTCAGTGCAGATAACTTATAACAATACATTGATATGTTATCCAAGTTTAAGAGCGTTATAGAACATGCCTTTATATCATGCAGTTTATTTTACTAAAGAAAACATATTAATTTTCGTATTTCAATGGAAAATTATCGTAGTTTTTCAATTCAATCATTTATTTCTTGTAAGTAAGTGATTTACAAATATAGCAAAGGTAAATACCCATTTTTACAATGTCATGAAGTAAACAATTTTATTACAAATAGACACAATAGTAGTTGTGCACAAACACATAATAAAATAAAGTACCTAGGGTATCAACAAGTAGGTTGTACAATTAAAAAAAATAGCAGTCTTAACATGGTCTTAACAATCATGTGCTGAGCTCCCAGGCCCTTTTGTCATCTATGTAATCTTTTACTGTGTTTTAAGCCTTTTTTAATAGACAGTCTTCACAATTTTCTTAAATTTATTTTCAGATAAATTAACAATATGGTCAGGTAGTTTATTAAAAAACTTAGAGCTTTGTCCTATGAACGACTTACGAACTCTAGCCAATCTAGTCGTAGGACCTGCAATCTTATTCCTGTTTCTAGTATTGTGTATGCCTGTCTCCAACTTTGTCCAAATTACCTAAATTTTTCCTAAATAAATAAATATAAATAATGCTGCACAGTTCACACAACATTATCCAGCCCTCAGCTAAGCAGAACTTGTGTTATGGGTACTAGATAACTGATATAATTAATACAATACATAACATATGGATAGACATTTTTTATTATACATATAGAAAATACTCTGGGTATTTACACCCTGAACAAATATCTGCAGAACGTACAAATATTTGTTCCGAGGCAGGAATCGAACCCGCAACCTCCTGCGTCGCAGGCCAACCTTCGCCCGCCGCGCTACAGAGGTCGTCCTAACATGTATTAAATAAATAAAATAAAATAAAATAAAATAAAATAGCCTTTATTTCCCCTTAGAAGTAGTAACAAATATCGTATTATTATAATAGTATTAATACTGATAATTGAATTTGCATGCGTTTCATATAGCGTAAATTAATTTCATTTAGTAACAATTTTAAATTTCATGCATTTTATATGATATAGATTTATTTAATTACATTTATAATTCATTATTAGATATGATTTCTTTATGTATTATATTCATATAAATATATAAGGATGGCACTGTTAATATATTAATTGTTTTAAATAGTTATTTTAGGGAATCTCGCGAGCCAAGCCTGTAAATAGCCCTCTGTATAGCCTTCGTAATAGTTTCATCTGGTATAACGCAAAATTACCAATCTTATTTTTTTTTAACTAACTAAATCAAGTAATATATTCAAATTATAAATAAATAAATAAATAAATATAAATATTGCTGGACAGTTCACACAACATTATCTAGCCCCAAGCTAAGCAGAGCTTGTGTTATGGGTACTAGACAACTGATAACCAAACTACACACTACTTCTTGTATTATACTTAATACAATATATTACATAGATAGATATTTTTTATTATGTATAGAAAATACCCAGAACACCCTGAACAAATATCTGCAGATCGCACAAATATTTGTTCCGAGGCGGGAATCGAACCCGCAACCTCCTGCGTCGCAGGCGAACGTTGGCCCGCTGCGCCACAGAGGTCGTCAATATATAAATATGCATGGATACTACATTATAATTCCGAGGGATCACTGTACCAGAAACACGATAGGACAATATTTTCTCGATAGAAAAAATACCCAAAGTTACCACTAACTTTTGGCTAGATTCGATTGTTTATTAAAATAGTGCATATTATGGGTAAAAAATTAGATAAATAAAATCAATACAACAAAGCCGAGGGTTTACTGTAAGGGTTTTGTAAAAATTATCTATATTTTACGAGATATTCAATAAAAACTGCTTTTTTGTGCGGCGCGAGGCGTTTTTTTTAATGAATATTTCTGCCTGGGGTTTGCGCAACCTCTCCTCCCATGGATCTTGTAAAAGCCGACTAAGGAATCACACCTACCTGGTGTAATCCATTGGGCAGCAGAATAATAAATAAATAAATAAATAATGCTGGACAAGTTCACACAACATTATCTAGTCCCAAGCTAAGCCAGAGCTTGTGTTATGGGTACTAGATAACAGATATACTTAATACAATACATTAAATAGATAGATATTTTTTATTATACATAGAAAACACCCTGCTTCAACTGTTCGCGTGTATTTTATCCCAGACGTATAATAGTGCGATCACCAATCCGCCAACCAAGCGTGGTCATTATGACCCCCCTTTAAATCCCTCCATTATGGCATTATGCGATATGGGAGGCTTCGTCCAGCAGTGGACGTCAACAGGGTGCTGATGATGAAGAAAACGTTCAAACTTGAAATGTTCAGATTCATCAGTTACAGGATGATAATACCTACTTTCATGGGACACACTGTATAAATATTAATAGCAAATGCAGCTTTCGATGATTGTATGTAAAAGCAAAGGGGTTGTGTGTACCTATCTAATTGCGAGTCTGATTGAAACTGTACCCCAATGAAATTGAACTTCAATTTTGTTCACATACATACACACAATAGACAAACGCCTTTTTCCCCGAAGCGGGGTAGGCAGAGCCTCAATGGGCCTCTTTTCACAGTGGGTTGCACCACGGGGAATATAGATGTGACAAGTGGTGAGCTCATCGCCGCCATTGCTTGCCACGGCTGAACCGGGTAAAGCTTTCTTTCAGTAATAACACATCCCTTAATAAGCTAGCAGTCAGGACAAATCTTATACCAACGAATCTTATCAACAAGTCCGGGTAATTCCTTAGTCAGCTTTAACGACATCCACGGGAGGAGATGGGGGGGTCCGTTCCACACCACAGTATTTAAACATTCAATGTAAATAACTAATAATTACAAATTCAAATACTCCTTAACAGTAGGTAAAGTAGGTTCCTACCTACTACCTAAACTACGCGCAGACGAGCCTCCATCAGAATCTACCTAGAAAGCGTAGTATAAATTATCATTATATAAAAAAGGTGCTGGACAATTTTGGGTGTGACCTTTGCCCAGCAGTGGGACACAAAAGATTAGAAAAAAAAGTAGGTGCAGTAGGTACGTAACTACCCACTACTACCTAATATACGCGCGCACGAAGTCGCGAATGGGTCAGTTAGCTCATTAATTATTTTTTAGGGTTCCGTACCCCAAGGGTAGAACGGGATCCTATTACTAAGGCTCCGCTGTCCGTCCGTCTGTCACAAGGCTGTATTTCATGAACCGTGATAGTAAGAGAGTTGAAATTTTCAAAGATGATGTATTTCTGTTGCCGCTATAACAATAAATACTTAAAAACAATAAAATAAATATTTAAGCGTGGGAGGGGGGGGGGGGAGCGCCCTTAAATATTAAATTTATCAAAAAAAATGTTGTTGTATAAACCCTTGTTTTTTAAATTCAACAGACGTGATTTTTTTGCCGTTTTTATAGATTGGTACGGAACCCTTCGTGCGCGAGTCCGACTCGAGCTTGGCTGGTTTTTTAAATACTCCTTAAGGTGGATGCGCACGCTTGCGGCGCGAAATTCAAATTTTTTGGTGTTTTATGCCCATAACAGCTCATCAACACTTATTCAGATAACGAAAGTTGAGTTCGCGACAACTAGGAGACTCAACACACATGCTTTAATTGATAGTATCTCATAAATATCATCAGTTTAGCTATGATACCCCTAAACACATTTTTACAGTGTTTTTGTTTGTTTAGGGGTATCGTAGCTAAACTGATGATATTTATGAGATACAATCAATTAAAACATGTGTGTTAGGTCTCCTAGCTGTCGCGAACTCAACTTTCGTCATCTGAAGAAGTGTTGATGACCTGTAAAGGGCAAAAAACACCAAAAAATTTGAATCTCGCGCCGCAAACGTGAGCATTCACCTTAATATATTCTCAACATTTAGCCGATGTTGGTTTATTAAGTCTGAATGAAAATAATTTAATGAATATTCATTCTGAATGCTAAAGGAAAAATTACACTAAACTTTCATGTTAAATATAAAAAGGGTCTGATCCAATTGAATTTCATGAAACTGAGTTAAAATTAGTGAAATTGAATTATTCATTAATACAGTTTAATTAACTTACCAGAGAGCCTCCAGCTCTGGAGCTTTAATAACTAAGTTGATGAGTTACCTGAAACAAGTTAAAGACTTATTAGTAAATAAGTTTTTTGTGAAAAATATATTTTTCAATACAAGCTTTTATAAAATTTGTGATTGTAACCGTGTGCTTATCAAAATGAGCCTAAACACGGACAGTCTAATATTATCCCTCGAGGAGTTCCGTTGTCCACCTTCCGTCTCCATCATCAGATCAGCTCGCTGTCACCATCATATTGTATTGTCATCGAAACTTGACAGCTATGCCAAATTTCAGCTCAATCGGTGGAGGACAACTGCTTTAAAGTTCAGTTGCAAGATTCCACCGGGACAAAAATTGCAAGTTAACCAAGTAAGCCTCAAGCGGGGCATCCAACTTAAATTACAAGTAATTAATTTTGTAAAAATTAAAAAAAACCCTTATGGCAGTGAAACGGCTGAACTGACTTTGATCAAACATAGCTAAGAATATCGAAATCGGTTCATCCATTCGAGAGCTACAGACAGACAGACAGACACACACACACACACACACGCAAAACACAGACACTTCAAACTTATAACACACCGTCGTTTTAAGCTTGTAATAAAGATCAAAAATTTATTTCGGAGAGTGAAATCAGGGACTCCACGATGACCCTAGCATCCCCATTTCGTTATGGGACAATCAGAAGCTCAGCAATATACCATCCTTTTATGGTGAAAATCATAAAAGTGCTATCTCTACCAAACGGGGTCAAAGTTCATAATACATACATACATACATACATAAACTCACGCCTGTTTCCCGGAGGGGTAGGCCGAGACCACGGATTTCTACTTGCTACGATCCTGACACACCTCTTTTGCTTCATTCACTCTCATCACATTCTTCATACATGCTCGTCGGTTAAGGGCGATACTCTTTATTTATACAACTAGTACGGCCTGGGCCAGTTACCTACACTAATTTCCAATTTATACCAAAAATTAACCAAAATTACCTCTATTTTTTGGTTAGATTCGATGGTTTATTAAAATGGTGCATAGTATTGGGTAAAAATTTAGATAAACAAAATCAATACAACAAAGCCGAGGGTTTACTATAAGGGTATCGTAAAATTATCTATATTTTACGAGATAATTAACAAAAACGGCTTGTTCGAGCGCGGCGCGATGCGTTTTTTTGTATGAAGATTTCTGCCTGGGGATGGCGCAGTCTTAATATGTCGGAAGCTCTCAATGATGTTTCAATTACGGAAAAATATATGCAAAATAGTATAAATACTTGAATTTTTGAGTTTTATGATAATGTCAAAGGCAGATAGGATCATTAGGTAACTAATGTGACAATGCCCCCAGTGAACTGACATCCTCCTGCTTATCTGAAGCACACATTACACATTTTTATGTAGTTTTTCTGAATTGTTTATTTAGTTACCAACATGTAACTTCGTCATTCATTATATATTTTAATTTACAATTTTATGTTTGGATTTATGGTTATTTTGCTTAATATATAATATTTAATTAACTACCCACCACAAAGTTTGTACGCCTATAGCGCAGATCACAGTGCACTTAAAAATATTGTAAGAACTTTTATAGCCTTCGTTTCACAAATAAAGATATTGTAATTGAAATTCTTAGCTGTAAATTTTACCTAACTAAGTGTGCTTTAAGTTCCTAAGGTGAAAATAAACTAGTATGATAATAGGTATCTTCAATACAAGTGTTACATCTTCGATCACATCATAACTTTACATCACGTGAGTGAGATATAAGTCATATGCTTGCTACACTAAATAAACGGATAAGTGCGAGCAAGACTCGCGCCCTGATGGTTCCGTATCCGTACTGTAAAAGTGTACTGTTTATTCCCTACAAACTTCACCATCTCATTATTGTGGTAAAAGTCAACATTCCTCAATTTGATCGTGAACGTTATCTTTATTTGTTTCATAGAGCCTCCTTGGATCTTGTTGATTCAAATTTTAATTTTATGTGTTTAGAATGCATCGTAGCTGAGCGACTTGCCATAGGAAAAAGCATAGGCCGTTTCGTTTGAGGCGCGAAATTCAAATGTTGTGTTTTTTGCTAATCACAGCTCATCAAAATTAGGAGACCTAACTAATTCTTAATTACTAAAAACTTAAGATGTGTATTTTGATTGAAAGTGTCTCATAAATATCATTAGTTTAGCTACGAGTGTCAATGAACAAATAATCACTGTAATAATAATTGAATGATATTCGTAGCTAAACTAATGATATTTATCACACACTATCAATCAAAACACGTGTGTTAGTTCTCCTAATTTTCGCAAAATCAGGTTTCGATATCTCAAGATGTGTTGATAAGCTGTGATGAGCAAAAAACACAATAAAATTTGAATTTTGCGCCACAACCGAAACGTTCACCTTAAACAAAAAAACTGTTTTTTCGGTTCTGGGATTAGCACATGATGATCTAGTACAACTAAATTAAGTAAGTTACTATCTCAATTGCTCAATTCGCTGTCCGACAAGTACTTTAAACGCCGAAGGAATTCAGCCTTCACGATACTTATTAACCACAAAAAAACTATTTCCTACCTAATAATACCACATAACTAACAATCAATTAATGCAGTTCAAATGTTCCAATAACAAAGAGGTAATTAAACAAAGTAATAACTAGGAAATCGTCGGTCGACGATCTGACAAAAAATACTGAGAAAGGATTAGTTCTTTTTTTTTTTTTTTTTATACTACTTGGATTACGGATCAAGCAAGAGGCCCACCTGATGTTAAGTTAATAAAGTTAAGTTCATACTCATATCCTTGTCATGATCCTCTGTAGTTGCAATATTTACTCACGCACAAATGTATCCAATAGATAATATGTAGTTGAATGTAGGAAAACGTTTTTAAATACTGCACTTAAACGACTATAGGCACCCTATCACAGCTTAAATGTTGACCTTTTTTTTTTTTATACTACTAAATGACGGAACAAGCAGATGGCCCACCCGATGTTAAGCGGTAACCTCTGCCTATGAACAGTGCATTACCTCATAGGTCACGTCCACCTAGGACGCGCCCTATGTGGCATTGCACTGCGCCCGCCACCCTGAGACATAAAGATGAAAAGTCTAAGTCTAAACGAGTTAAGGCGTCAATAGACGTCAAATTCTGTCAACGTCAAAACTCATTAAAGTTAAGATAAGTCAGTAGGTAAGTGACAGAATAGCGCTCGCAAAACGAAAAGAGAGAGAAAATCAAGTTTTTTAAATTTAAAAAATCATTTGGAAAGTTATTTTCAAAAATTTAGCCCTGGTTGGCAAATAAAACGGCGCTCTGTTATTTAATATACTGAAGACAATACAAATATCTTATGATTGATAGTTTAGGAGAAAAATGGTTGTAACTACAAAACATAAATAGCCTCATTTTGAAAATTTATTTCTTACTTTTAAAGTTATTTTTTCAAATTATTTAAACCAAGAGGACATGCTTTATATAATGTATATTAACATATATCTTTTGTAGAATTTTCTATAAAGATCGTGGAGAGAAAAGGTATTAATGCACCACATTTCACCTGTGCCACGCGGCACATCCAGAAAATAGAAAGCGATTCCATTTGGATCCACTGGCAAGGCAGCTTGCAAGACAAGTTGACTTGCCAATGGCCACTGTCCTTACTCACTGTTAGTACTTAACAACTTCGCTAGTCGGTTTTATTCGCAAATAATTATTGTACATCAGGCAGCAAAAGTAAAAAAAAGACAAAACGAGGCAAGAATAAGGTTTAAATTTAAAGTTATACCATTATCTAAAGTAAAACGAATTACAGAAATAAAAAGCACTAAGTAAAGTAAATACAAGCTCCATAAGTCCTTAAATTAAAATTTAATGCTTACAAAAAGGCAAATTATATTTAAAACTTCTCTGCAGCGCCTGTTATAGTTATTTTTATCTTCACAATACCTACTGCAAGTCTTAATTAAGGCAAGTGTCCAACTTAGCACTTACTACGAAAACCTAGCAATTTGCGTGAAAATTGTACCTGAGAGTAACAAGATAAGTACCTGATACACATACAAAATAATATAGGGAGTCCCTTTTATATACAACAAACAATTCTCGAAGCTTTTTGTGAAGATGTGACCCTACAGATGGAGTATGAATGCCTGCCGATGAATTACAAAGAGGGCTTTTCATTTACGAATTTAAAAAAAAGGTATTTCGGTTTGGCTCGATAGATGGCGCTGACTCAAATGTGCTTGTCAAAATTAACAAATGCATTGTCTGTGCTTTTGTGTGATAGTAACAAAATACAACGAAAATATATCACTACGTTGTTGAAAACGACGGGGTGTTATTGACGTGTCTGTGTGTGTGTGAGTGTGTGTTTGTGTGTCTATCGTTTTTTTTTTTGTTTTTAAGGTGAATTTGTCGGGCGTGTTCTTATCTATGTTTGACCAAAATCGGTTCAGCCGTTTCATTGCGTTGAGGGTTTTTTTTTAATTTTTACAAATTTAATTACTTGTATTTTGACAGTTAAGTACAGAGCTGGCGCCATCTATTTTCAAGGCTATAAGCATGATGTGAAACGGCCGTGAAAACCCCTCATTACAGTTAGTTAGACGACCTCTGTGGCGCGGCGGGCGAAGCTTGGCCTGCGACGCAGGAGGTTGCGGGTTCGATTCCCGCCTCGGAACAAATATTTGTGCGATCGCAGATATTTGTTCAGGGTGTTCTGGGTATTTTCTATGTATAATAAAAAAATATCTATCTATGTAATATATTGTATTAAGTATATCAGTTATCTAGTACCCATAACACAAGCTCTGCTTAGCTTGGGGCTAGATAATGTTGTGTGAACTGTCCAGTAGTATTATTATTATATTATTATTATTATTAGTTTAATGTGTATTCCACTGCTAGTTATATGGTATCTCCTTCTTTCTTGACCTTGTGCCAATCGTTATCGTAATTGACGGACGCCTGTCACGTGATCCCCCGGGCCGCGACGCGTCGGCGATCACACGTGTGTTAGATTAAGTAATAAAGTGTTTTTTATGTGTATGTTAGTTTCTAAGGTATTTATGTTGATATGGGCTTACTGTTTAGGTTTAGTGCATTTCTCAGTAAGCCTGAAATAAAGATTTTGTATTTGTATTTGTAATTAATCTGTAGGCGTTCGTACCCGTGTGCTGTAGGTTCGTACCTTCATAACCAAGCCAGATTGTTGTTATTACTTTGAGAATCGTACTGAAATTAATTCATTACGTAAAGTCGAGGGTGAGAAATTACGAGCATTCTGCGACTAAAAATAAACCATGAAAAGGTTTGCCTTTATTGAAATATTCACTATAGCACATTGAAGGGTAAGTGTGCCGGTGAAATTACAGGCACATGAGACTTTTCATCTTTATGTCTCAGGGTGGTGGGCGCAGTGCAATGCCACATAGGGCGCGTCCTAGGTGGACGTGACCTATGGGATAATGCACTGTTCATACTCAGAGGGTACCGCTTAACATCAGGTGGGCCAACTGCTAGTTCCGTAATCAAAAGTTTTTTTTTTTTTTTTAAAACCTTCTACCCATGAAAAGTTTAGTCGAACAGCACATCCTAAAAATAACACGCTAGACCCTATCGGTACAGATTAATTAATAGTTACTACGTAAGTGTCGGGTCCGAGCCGAGTGTCGGCTGTAGCACATATATTTTGTATGGACACACTGAGCTATACCGAGCGGGAACCGAGTGATGACCGAGCAACGGACAACGCTCGGAAACAACTCGTGAATACAGTGCCATCGAAGACTCATCAGATTCTTCATCGTCCAGAGCAATAGCCACTAATTCCAGATCGTCTAATTCAACATTATTGTAGTCTAGTTACAACACTAGACTAGTTACGTCCTAGGTGGACGTGACCTATGAAGTAATGTACTGTTCATAGGCAGAGGTTACAGCTTAACATCAGGTGGGCCATCTGCTTGTTCCGTCAATTCAGTAGTATAAAAAAAATAAAAAACTATTTTTGGTCGGGCGAGTGTACTGCATCACGGCGCAACGGTAATTTTACAAGCTGATTTTATTGACACAAAATCATAGAACTGTAGCTTTCCGAGGTTCTTTTCGTTTCGCAACATCTCGCTGCTGGAATGATCTGACCCCCCATTACGTGCCACTAAATCATAATATATATTTAAATCTAAGCTAATAAATAAACTATTATTTATTCAAAAAAGTTCTTAGGAAACTAATATCTACCCTAAACATGTTCTCTATAATGTGTATATTTATAACCAATTATATTATTATGTTACATTTCTATTACTTTATTAGCATGCTATTCTAACTCAAAATTGCACCCTTACACCTTCTACCAAATTTACTTATTTTTTTCCATACCTAATTAATATAATATTTGTATTTTATTATCCATTCTCACTCAGTTGTTTCTTATGTATTGTTTATTTGTTTACCTGTAGACTGTTACTCGTAACGCGACGTCACCCAGTCTAGGTTCAGGCTGAAAACCAGCGTCGATATCGTCCTCGGTCGGTATCGTCGTGGACCTGTTTAGCCGCACACGTAGGGAAAGATCAATTTTACCCATTCCATCACGTAGGGTCTAGTTTTAAGTTTAATTTTAAAACTCTATGTGTATTTTTTGTGTTTTATTCTTTTTTTATGAAAGATTTAATTTTTTTCGTTTACATTCTATTTGTTTTTTATTTGTTATTTCTATTAAGTGTGTGTGTGTGTGTGTGCTAATAAATAAATATTTATTTCTAATTGCTTGTCGAAGCCCGTCTTTGTAATGTAATCAGGCACGGGACCGGCTCGTAGACCGTGCTACGACCACAGAATATATAATCTACGGCCGACACTCGGCTCTAGCGTGGTTTCCGTGCGTTTACCTTGCGCGTGCACAACTATTTACAGTACTGCGTTCATGAAAGTTAGAGAATCAAATTGCACACGAACTGTTGACGTTCTGCCCTATTAAACTGGAAGCGTTATTCAAAACATTGTGACTTTGTGATTATAATAATGCACGTGGGGCGAAAGCCGCAACGGAACGAACTTAGGTATTCTCTGCACTACTCACGAAAGCCACGAAATTGCATTGTGAAACTCCGACACAATTTAGCCTGAACTTGGCAACGTATGGAGTGCATTGGAACGTAGAGGCGCAATGGGTAGAATCTAGTATTGTAGGTGAGCGTTAGAGTATCTATATAGGACTAAGTCCAGAAGCTTCTATAAGCTGATGAAGTCACAGTACCATTTTTATGGTTCCGTAGTCAAAGACAAGGAACCCTTATGGATTCGTCATGTCTGTCTGTCTGTCCGTGTATGTCACAGCCTTTTTTTCCGAAACTATAAGAGCTATACTGTTGAAACTTGGTAGGTAGATGTATTCTGTGAACCGCATTAAGATTTTTACACAAAAATAAAAAATAAAACAATTATTTTTGGGGTTCCCCATACTTAGAACTGAAACTCAATTTTTTTTTCATCATACCTATACGTTTGGGTTATCTATGGAAAGGTCTTCAAAAATTATGTTGAGGTTTCTAATATAATTTTTTTCTAAACTGAATAGTTTGCGCGAGAGACACTTCCAAAGTGGTAAAAAGTGTGTCCCCCCCCCATAACTTCTAAAATAAGAAATGATAAAACTAAAAAAAAAATATAATGTACATTACCATGTAAACTCTCACTCAAAATTGGTTTGAACGAGATCTAGTAAGTAGTTTTTTTTTAATACGTCATTAATCGTAATACATCCAGGAACTTTTATATTATGTTACTTGCTGCTACGGAACCCTTCATGAAAAGTCTCATGTGCCTGTAATTTCACCGGCAACCATACCCTTCAAACTGGAACACAGCAATGCGAGCACTACCGCTTTGCGGCTGAAATAGGTATGGTGGTAGTACTTCCCCGGACGAACTCTTTCACAAAAAAGCTCTACTACTACTAAAATGTTATTATTTTATTACCAGTTATGGTTATTTTAAACAATGTTTAAAATAACCGTATAACGCCTGAATCCTACGGGTATGATATGAGAGAGCTTCGATGAAATATACAGGACTCATCGAAGTATGAGAGTCTTACTTAACACGTTTAACTGAAATAACTGAATTGCGTTGTGTAGAAACCATTGACGTTTATGTTTAAACCTGCAACACAAACTAGGAAGAGACACGGCAATGAGAAGAGCACAGTCCAAGAGACGCAGTGAGTTGGATTTTAGGTTTTCGTTGGAGCGTGTGAGGTGCATAATGTTGGGTCAAGGGGAGGTGAAGGTTATTGCAATTGCGCAATGATATTCTGTTTCATGGCGATGGGGGAAAGTAGAAGGGTCAGCATTATATTGATTCGGGGAATTTATGTGTGTTGTGAATGTTTGTGTAGGTCAGTTAAACATGAGACTTTTCATCTTTATGTCTCAGGGTGGCGGGCGCAGTGCAATACCACAAAGGGCACGTCCTAGGTGGACGTGACCTATGAGGTAATGCACTGTTCATAGGCAGAGGTTACCGCTTAACATCAGGTGGGCCATCTGCTTGTTACGTCATCAAGTAGTATATAAAAAAAAAAAAAAAAAAATTACTTAAAATGTATTTAGGTACATACATACACAGACACACGACTTTTTTCCCGAAAGGGTAGGCAGAGCATCAATGGGCTCTTTTCACCGTGGGTCAATGGACGTGATAAGTGGTGGTAAGCTCATCACCGCCATTGCATCCAGTCTTCCATAAAATAAGACATTCCTCAATAAGCTAGCAGCCAGGACATATCTTATACCAACGAATCTTATCTTACTAACAAGTCCAGGTCCAAGTCCTTAGTCGGCTAATACAACATCCACGGGAGGAGACGGAACACCATATTTATGTATGTTACAAGTGGAATGCCCGCGATTTCGTCCGCGTGTACTTTTTTTCCATACAAATTCAACACCCCGCACCGCTCCCTTAGGGGTTGAATTTCTGAAACTCCTTTCTTAGTGCACCCCTAGACCACAAAAGGAACGTACCCTACAGGACATACGCTTTAGGCTGTACGTTCGTAGTCAGTAAGTTAGTCGGTAAGTTAGTCAGTAAGTTAGTCAGTAAGTTAGTCAGTAAGTTAGTCAATAGTCAGTATAAACGCAACGATTTTAGGTATAATATATTGATTTAATAATTCTGGTAAAGGTTTTTTTTCTTTTTTTTTACTACTGCAATGACGGAACAAGCAGATGGCCCACCTGATGTTAAGCGGTAACCTCTGCCTATGAACAGTGCATTACCTCATAGGTCACATCCACCTAGGACGCACCCTATGTGGCATTGCACTGCGCCCGCCACCCTGAGACATAAAGATGAAAAGTCTCATGTGCCTGTAATTTCACCGGCACCCTTACCGTGGTATGAATTCGGCCACATCGTCACTTTCCAACAGGTGAGATCGTTGTTAAAAAGGCCAATGTAAAAAAAAAGAATTACCCGCCTGTTTTAGCCAAAATCACAATGTTTTGATAGATCATTTATTCGTCAACAGCATACAATTTATCGTAAGGTCCACAATCACTATTCTTTGATCCTTTCCAATCAACTTTCGGGTAATCAGGTGGGCCTCTTGCTTGTTCCGTCAACCAAGTAGTATAAAAAAAAAAGAAAAAAAAAAACATTAGTTTTATATCGAAGGCTAAATACTTCGACAATAAAATGGAGCCTTTTGATGCCAGCTAAAATAGATAGGTATCAACAATTACGTTATTTCCAAAAGTCCAATTAAATATTTGCTCCAAGGAACGCCCGATAACGTCGAACGTGAAATTCAATTTGTACCACAACTTTGGCGGTCAAAGGAACAAAGAATCGGTCGAATTTTCAATTAATACTTGGACTATAACGAGATTAGGCGCGCCCAAACCATAGCGCAGAATGATAACAGCTGGGCTGGGTGCCCGTATTTTTAACATATGCTCTGGAGTTATGGGACATGAGTCTCGCACGAGATCAAATAAATAAATGAATAATGCTGGACAGTTCCCAAAACATTATCTAGCCCCACGCTAGACAGAGCTTGTGTTATGGGTACTAGATAACTGATATACTTAATACAATATATTACATAGATAGATATTTTTTATTATACATAGTAAATACCCAGAACACCCTGAACAAATATCTGCAGATCGTAAAAATATTTGCCAAACAATGTAGGTGCTCACTACACGTACCAAAACAAAATGTAATTCCATCGTCATAGCTCGTTCTATGGCCGCCCATTACAGGCGAAAATGCGGGTTCGAGTCCCGCTGGAACGTAATTTTTGGGTTGGCTTCCGTAGTCATTTTTGATCACAGGAAATTACAGTTACATTTTAAATTTCAATGCGACCCAAAAATTCCGTTCCAGCGGGACTCGAACCAAAAACCAAAAAATTATGGGCAAAACTTATTTTGGTCAATACACCCCAATTTTTTTACAATATTTAAAGGACACAGTTTAGAATTAAACAATATTTTCTTCTTCTTAGCTTAGGTAATGGCTTCTGTGCATTATTTGCAACAATTTAGCCAATTTCAAGTGATTTATTTATTATGACTTGACGGAGACTCTTGACGACTTGACTATAAAACTGTAACAATATTTTAAATTTATGAATGAACTCATATTTATAATTATGACAGCTGTTTGTTTATGCTCATCAGACAGATGGTAGAAAAGTCATGAAAACCAAATTAACGTCAAGTTACGATGTTGTTTTGTGTGAGTGGTTGAGTGTTAATCAGTCACAAAAGGTTGAACCTATTTTCGATGAATTATATTATGACCTGGAGGCCAATTCTCGGATTGTAGAGATTATCTCTAAATTAGAGATAATGTCGAAACATGAATGTCTAAAAAAAATGTCACGTAAATGTCACAATAACCATCAAATCGTATTCGATTTGAATGATTTTGGTCGACTTATGTCTATTTGTGACATCACGAGAATAGCAAATTAAGACTTTATTCGACATTCGCCATCTTTTTTCGACATATGTCTAATTCGACTTAATCTCTAAAGCACGAGAATTGCCCTCCTGGATTTACTTATAGGCTACTTTGACGTCCTCTGTGGCGCGGCGGGCGAAGGTTTGCCTGCGACGCAGGAGATTGCGGGTTCGATTCCCGCTTCTGAACAAATATTTGTGCGATCTGCAGATATTTGTTCAGTGTGTTCTGGGTATAATCAAAAATATCTATCCATGTGATGTATTGTATAAAGTATATCAGTTATCTAGTACCCATAACACAAGCTCTGGTTAGTTTGGGGCTAGATAATGTTATGTGAACTGTCCAGCATTATTTTTTTATTTATTACTTTTTATCCTGGTAAAACGCGAGCGAAGCCGCTGTCTAACACTAGTACTTTATAAGTATGTACAATACTTACATATTATTTTTCAGCTAACCAGCTTTGTCCTAATTGGTCTGTAAGTGAAATACGCAGTACATTTGTATGCCCTACCAGAGAGAGGTTACCGGCAAAGCGATCGGGGGCAGATTTACATAATCACATTCGGGAATGTTGGATGAAGTAGGCATACATAAACAGTACTTCTATAGATAACAATATTACGATAACATCTTTACGGAAAACGTGAGGCACCTGCCATGGAGTATTTACAGGTGCCATCTTACGGTGAACGAGCCGGACCGTTCACAGTAAGTTGGCACCTGCCATGGAGTATTTACAGGTGCCATCTTACGGTGAACGAGTCGGACCGTTCACAGTAAGTTGGCACCTGCCATGGAGTATTTACAGGTGCCATCTTACGGTGAACGAGCCTGTAGAGGCTCTATGTTATTAGCTGGCTAAGACATGTTTCCTTAATGTGTTCAAGTAGAAAAACTTATTCGATCGTGTATAATTCAAAAGTAATTTATTCATTGAAATCACAAGGATCATTTTAAATCGTTTTATAAAATAAATTTAACCAAACCTAGCAGAATCAGGCAACGAACATGGCTTGGCTTTATTTGATGATCCTTCTTACTACTAGGTGGGGAGCGCTTGTGTGGTGCCTCGAGAACAGGTGGACGATGATTCAAAGAAAAAGGGAAAATCAATTTAAAAGTAGGCAGTCAAAAGTAAGATGCTAGAGAGAATCAGCAAAAGTTCATAAGACAGCACACTCTACGCTTGATATACTCATAAATAACACATCAATAACAAATTATATGTAGCTACAGACTTTTGAAAATAGACAACTTAGCTGTCGAGGGGCAGAGCGGCATCAGGCCACGCGGCTTTATTATTAACATAGCCATTTAGTTAGAGTGTAATATGCTTTCTTAATAAGATGATTCTTATCGTGTGACTGGTTCTTTCTGGGTCACGCTGCGTTAGTTCTGTGACCAAGGTGAAGTACGATGACACTCGAAAGAGCCTTGTGAGTTCACTACCTGGGTAAGTACCACTTTTAGATAAGAAATGGAGGTATTTTACCCTTCACCTTGAGTGGCATCCGTGGTCCACATGTTGTTGCTATGACCTGTCGCCATTTCATCCACCCTGAGTTGACATTAAATACAAAATCCCTTACGCAAATAAATCTCTATTCCCCATCAATGTTTCATCCACCTAAAATTGCCATTATCTTTACTCATGCAGTTTTCTTAAATCGAGTTCACCATTGATTTCCGGGCCGGAAGACGCAATGGCACATTCTCCGGTGTGAAAAAATGCTAGGCTACGGGCAGGCTACGGCGGCGTAGCGCCCAGCTACGAACCGCTACGCCGCCCCTGCGTTTTGTGCTGAGACAAAGCTTATTTATTGTGAAGTCGGTTTGTTGGCCTTTTGTTGTTGTTCATTAATTAAATACATAAGATATAATTGATGAATGTATGTACTGTAAGGATGTTGTTTTTAGATCGAACAACTTGCAAAGCTTACTAACATAGTAGTAGAGCTTCTTTGTGAAAGAGTTCGTCCGGGGACGTACTACCACCATAACTATTTCTGCCGCAAAGCGGTAGTGCTCGCATTGCTGTGTTCCGGTTTGAAGGGTATGGTTGCCGGTGAAATTACAGGCACATGAGACTTTTCATCTTTATGTCTCAGGGTGGCGGGCGCAGTGCAATGCCACATAGGGTGCGTCCTAGGTGGGCGTGACCTGTGAGGTAATGCACTGTTCATAGGCAGAGGGTACCACTTAACATCAGGTGGGCCATCTGCTTGCCCTGTCATTTCATGTAGTCTACATATTCTGGAATATACTAGTGCCAAAAAGTACAAATGCGAGAGTGTACAGCGTTGTTTAAGTACTAATATGACCCTAAGGAGTCCATTTCTTTCACACGTTGTTTTTTAAATTGCTGAAACCTTATCCCTCACACTACTTTATAATATATTATGTAGTCTTAGGGATAAGGTTTCAGAGATTCTGGCGTATATAGTATATACACCTGAATCTCTGTCATAAAACAACCCCAAATGCCTAACGACACTGTAGGCGTTCTATCTACCATTAATATTATCATAACTTGAACTAAATAGCCGTTCCCAAACTTTACAACGATTTAACAATGACTATTAATCAAAATACAAGCGATGGACAGCCCTAGCGCCTGAATGGGACCGCGCGTAGGAGTGAATGAAATGCGTAGGAGGGCGAACAAGGACCGCTATATATAAACCGACCTAGAGGAAGTGAGACAGGGAAAGGGGGATAGGGGTGGCAAACCCGCACACCCACGCTTCAATTTCAGGTTGAATGAGTGACGCAGTTAGTCGTCTTGTAGATTTTGTATGGATATTTATACTGGCTACCAATATGGAGATTAGCTGATTGTTTGTTTAGGCGTTTGGTTTTTAGATGAAAAAACGTTAAGTCTAGTCGTATCAATGTGATTTTTTTCAACCAGAAAGAGTTTTTTAGTATAAAGATGTTTGGCGTGGCGAATCGAGTTCACAGCGTTAAGGTGGTTGCTTTTTCATACTGATGTATTTTACCAAATATGGGCGAACTGAGTATAATTTTACACTGAAATGACTGTTGTTGGCTTTTATATTGGCCATTAGTTGCGACAAATCATATTTGGTTGAAGAAAACAGTGGATTAATAGCGAAAATGACATCAAAATTACTTGTATGGACTAAAATTTCGGTGTTATTTTCGCTATTAATCCACTGTTTTCTTCAACCAAACATGATTTGTCGCAAATAATGACCAATATAAAAGCCAACAACAGCCATTTCAGTGTAAAATTATACTCCATATTTGGTAAAATACATATGATTGAAAAAGCAACCACCTTAACTTAAGAAAGTCTGCTTTCTTATGCATTTGCCTATATATGTTTGATATTGAATATTTTTTGTCGCATCTTCATTTTTAACCCCCGACGCAAAAACGACGGGGTCTTACAAGTTTGACGTGTCTGTGTGTGTGTTTGTGTGTGTGTGTCTGTCTGTGGCATCGTGGCTCCTGAACGGATGAATCGATTTCGTTTGTTTTTTTTGAAAGGTGAATTTGTCGGGAGTGTTCTTAGCTATGTTTGATCAAAATCGGTTCAGCCGTTTCATTGCGTTGAGTTTTTTTTTACTTTTACGAAATTAATTACTTGTTATTTATCTATTTAGTAGCATATTTGCGGAAACTTTTAATTAACCTCCAGCTTTTTAACATGTTTTTGGCATGTTATTTTATATATAAATAATATAGTTTGTGCATAGATGCAAGTTATCCTAAAATTGTAAAAATAAAATATAACAAATAAAATACTATAAAGCCGCGTGGCCTGATGTCGCTCGGCCCCTCGACGACTAACATGTCAATTAGCAATATCCTGTTCCTACATATTATTATTAGTTAATTATTTATAAGTATATCAAGCGTAGCATGTGCTGATTCTCTTTACATATTACTTTTTACTACCTTCTTGGGTTTTAAGTGGGTTATATTTTTTTCTTTGAATCAGTTTCTCCTTGTTCTCGAGGCACCACACACTCGAGGCACTTTACCTAGCTTTACCTAGTAGTAAAAAAAACTATTTTTGCACTCTGAGTCATGATTAATATTTTTCATAATATAGATAATCTGGATTATTCAAGTTTATTTGACATACAGAATTTTGTCTGACGATGTTTAGCGTGACGTCAGTAGGCGCGATCGTGACGTCACGAACCACCTCCCAGGGAGAAAGAAAACTGCGAAGATGCGTACAATACAATCTTACCCTGTCAAAGAATAATGGGTTCTTATCTCCAGGGAACAGATGTTGTTTCAGCTTAATGCGAATGTCTGATGTATGTTACACGAAGTCCTAAGCCTGTATTAGGTGTTTCTTTGTGTAAATGGAAAATCTCAGACAAGTGAAAAGTGTGATTGGAGAGATATAGTAATAAGATTACCTTTAAGCTTTATTATGAAAAGGGTTCACCTTTATATGTCACCTTCAGGTAAGGAGGAGAGGTTACGGGTTGAATTCCCCCTAATAGGGGTAGTTTGTATAGTATAAAATTACGTAAGTGCCTTTCTGAGTTTCGTAGACCTATTTTCGTCGTAGGGTCTTTACGATAAAAGTATTTAATAACTAATAGTGGTTGCTATTTGTACTGCTAACTGTGCTAATATGTAATTCTTTTCGAAAAAAACCGACTTCAAAGTTAGGAATTTATAATGCAATACAAGATTTTATAATATTAGTGGTCGGAACCATGTGCTGATCACAGTGAGCCTAAACACGGCCAGTCTTTTATTATCCATCGAGGAGTTCCAATTTCTACCTTCCGTCTTCATCATCAGATCAGCTCGCTTTCACCATCTTATTGTATTGCCATTGGAACTTGACAGGTATGTAAAATTTCAGCTCAATCGGATAGCGAAAAGTCACCCTTATCGCCAAAAGTGAAATACTCAACATTGAGTAGTTCCAATGGCCATCTCTGGTCTTTTTCAGCAGTTCCACTTCATCAAATGGTACTTTCTGAATGCAGATGCTTGACTGGTTGCTGAAAATACCGAGATCACTAGATATGTGTTAATATTTGAGGAGTTCCCTCAATTCCTCATGGATTCCACCATCAGAACCAGATTTTGATGAAAATGGGACCAATCAGGAATTGCCTGGAAAGAAATCGCTTTCAGCGATAAGGTCGACCATTGTACTGTAATTAGTTTTAGTTAAGTAATCCTATTTTGTTTATTTTTTGGTGTACAATAAAGTGTTAATCTATCTATCTATCTAAAATCGCCTTCAAAATCCATCCTTCTGTTATCGGGAACAATGGAGAGGTCCCAATAATTGTATAACCAAGGACTGAATACTAAGCGAGCTGGCTCTAAGCGTCAGTAGGATAGTCAACATCCGGCTTTTGGACATTTGTCCGTTTAAAACGATAAGCACCCGTGAAACCAATTTATTGCCAAGATTTTGATCAGTCACTTTAGTTGAACAGAGGCCGGTATCAATCTAGCTTCAGATTTAAAACATGTTAATATTAAGCGGTACCCTCTGCCTATGGACACATAGGTCACGTCCACCTAGGACACGCCCTATGCGGCATTGCACTACGCCCGCCACCCTGACACATAAAGAAGAAAAGTCTCATGTGTCTGTAATTCCACCGGCACCCTTCATAGTACTGTATTTATTACTATAATAACAGGCATTTACTGTAGTTATTTTTTTTGGAAGCATTGATTCTTTAATTTTATCAGCCCAAAATTTTGGCTTTCATGACTGTAGCGGCGTTATTCTTTTAGCTAAATTTCTGTTTTCTATGTTTAAATCTATCTGTGTACCAAATTTCATCAAAATTGGCATAGTTGTTTTGGCGTGAAGGCAAGACAAACATTCAACAATCTTGAGCGTAATTTCACTTATATATATATCACTAATGATCTAACCGCGACTTCATCCGCGCGTAGTCCACGCGTAGTCCGCGCGTAGTCCACGCGTAGTCCACGCGTAGTCCGCGCGTAGTCCACGCGTAGTCCGCGCGTAGTCAGACACGGCCGTGTACACAAGTAACCAAAATTTGAATGAATTAATGAATGAATGAATGAATGAATGACTGAATGAATGAATGAGTGAATGAATCAATTATTTATTTATTCGTTGATTCGAAGTCGGATGAATCATATAGGAAACCATACGGAACAAAGAAACATTGATTTTTTGAATTTTCCCTTTAAATGAAAGTCCCATGAAGTAAATTCAGACTTTCAAAACCTTCCCCGGCGTGTGGACAACCACTCAACAAAGTTGCATAGCTATCGGCATAGTGCTTTATGCTAATGCATAAGGGACAAACAAACATTCAACATACATCCATTTTTATATTTATACAAGAAGATACAAGATATAGATAGGGATAACGACCCTATCAGACGCAGATGTACAGCGTTATCGAGTTATACGCGTGGCGTGTTTACCATTATATTACTCGTAATAAGGACGTGAAGGATTTAGTATTTATAGATAGAAAATGCTAATGCCAACGAGGGTGAGATTCCTGCACCTTTATCAATTCACAATATAAATAAAATAAAATAAATAAATAATCCTGGACAGTTCACACAACATTATCTAGCCCCAAGCTAAGCAGAGCTTGTGTTATGGGTACTAGATAACTGATATACTTAATACAATATATTACATAGATAGATATTTTTGATTATACATAGAAAATACCCAGAACACCCTGAACGAATATATGCGATCGCACAAATATTTGTTTCGAGCCGGGAATCGAACCCGCAAGCTTCTGCGTCACAGGGCAACCTTCGCCCGCTGCGCCACAGAGGTCGTCAAATTAATCAATATCATCATTGTCTTGCCCTTTTCCCAATTTATTTGGGGTCGGCACAGTACGTCTTTTTCTCCCACTCTCCCCTGTCAGCCGTCACCTCATCATTCACTCCCTTCTCATTCATATCATCTCTCACGCAATCCATCCATCTTTTCTTATGGCTTCCTCTTCCCTTCCATCCACTAACATTCAAAATATACTGAACAATAATACCATGAGTATACCTCCATGTTGGTCTTGTCAGATACATACATAGACACACGCCTTTTTCCCCGAAAGGGTAGGCAGAGCCTCAAATGAGCCTCTTTTCACTGTGGGTTGCACCATCGTGGGAAATAGACGTGACAAGTGCTGAGCTCATCGCCGCCATTGCTTCACACGACTGACTCTGCTATCGCATTCTTCCAGTAATAACATATAAGCTAGCAGCCAGGACAAATATTATATAAACGAATCTTACAAACAAGTCCGGGTAATCCCTTAGTCGGCTTTTACGACATCCACACGGAGAGGTCTCTTCTTGGGCCGGCCACACCACGGCTTCGTCAGTTTTTTTTTTTTTTTTTTTTATACTACTTGGTTGACGGAACAAGCAAGAGGCCTACCTGATTTTAAGCGGTAACCTCTGCCTATGAACAGTGCATTACCTCACAGGTCACGTCCACCTAGGACGCACCCTATGTGGCATTGCACTGCGCCCGCCACCCTGAGACATAAAGATGAAAAGTCTCATGTGCCTGCATGTGTATGTGTGTGTGTGTGTGTTATGCATTATCACGTTTTTAGGTAAAATAAAAATAAGTACTCGGTGTCAAAATCTACAGAAAATTTTATCCAACTTAAGAACTGAGCCAAAGCCTAATTTCTAAATTCGCGGGCTCCTAAATTATCCTTCGCGAAAAACTTAAAGAACATGGTAATTCAGATCGTGCTCAGTATGCGTAAAGTCGCTTATAAAAACTTGTTTATATATTCGTATATATATATATATTGTAAAACGAGTCTGAGGAACTAGGGAGGGCTTGTAACGATATCGATGTCACGTTGATAAAAAAATAAGTTTTTTATGAAAAATATTTTTGTCACTACAAGCTTTTATAAAATTAGTGATCGTAACAGTGTGCTGATCAAAATGAGCCTAAAAACGGCCAGTCTACTATTATCCATCGAGGAATTCCGTTTCGCACCTTCCGTCTCCATCATCAGATCAGCTTGCTGTCACCATCATATTGTATTGTCATCGGTAAGTACCGAATTATTGACTAGTACCGAGTAATTTGGCATACCTGTCAAGTGACAGGTATGCCAAATTTCAACTCAATCGGTTGAGGATTACTGCTTTAAAATTCAGTTGCATTATTCCACCCGGAAATACATTGAAAGTCAATATAAAGCTTGTAATAAAGGTAAAATTTTGTAATAATTTAAAAAAAAACCAACGCTGAACGGATGTACTCATTTTGATCGAACAAAGCTAAGAACACTCCCGACAAATACACCTTTCAAAAAAAAAAAAAAAAACAGTTCAGCCGTTTGGGAGCTACGTTGTACGGACACACACACACAGACACGTCAAACTTATAACACCCCTTCGTTTTTCGTCGGGGGTTAAAAAGTAGCTAGTGAAGAATATGCCCAGTTAATATCTTTAAAACGTTTTTGTTGTATGGGAGAATATAAGATTCTAAACCAGACTCAAATGTGTTTTATATAATAATTTGTATAAATCGATTTAATTTTATTGAATTTTATAATTGACGAACTCGTGAGCTAAATACTTAATATCTGTTTTTTATTAAAATTAATTTGTCAGTATGCACCTATACCTATGATCTAAATGCTATATAAACCTACTTGACATGTAATAATAATCTGTTATAAATATAAAGCAGTATTTTATAATTTACTCCCAAAATCCTGTGCTAATGAAATCCGTCAACAGCCCGTCTCGATCCCAACCCCATCTCTATAGGCAGTGGTGTGAGGTTCTATTTAAAACTCTGGATGGGCAAGTCGGATCCAGCCCCGCCAAATAACATTCCTCAGTCTGAATGTAAGGTCAAACCACGTGTTTTTAAAGAAATAGGTAAACAACATTATATTTATACCATCAATTTGTACATATGTTTAAGCAAATAAATTATCTTTATCTTTCGCTTGTTTATAGCCTTCCATCAGGCGCCAATAAATAAAAATTTACATAATACTTAGGTAATAACGTGTTTTTTCTTTTAATACTACTTTTGATGACGGAACGAGTGGATGGCCTACCTGATGTTAAGCGGTACCCTCTGCCTATGAACATTGCATTATCTCATAGGTCACGTCCACCAAATACGCGTCCTATGTGGCATTGCACTGCGCCCGCCACCCTGAGACATAAAGATGGAAAGACTCATGTGCCTGTAATTTCACCGGCACCCATATACCCTTTAAACCGGAACACAGTAATACGAGCACTACTGCTTTGCGGCAGAAATAGGTTTGGTGGTAGTACTTCCCAAAAACTCTTTTATAAAAAAGCTCTATTACTAACAAAACTAATTGTGCTTTAAATGTGCAAATCCCTGGTCTCTGCCACCCCTCCATGCCATGTCAGAGGCCCTCGGGCGGCTTGACAAACTCTGACACCTGAGGCCAGCACTACCTCATACGAAACGAAACGAAACGCCACCCCTTGTGTTTATGTCGTTAATAAAACACTAGTAACAAATATGCAAGTCTCGACAGAGCTTACTTATTTGAGGTTTTCGGGGTCGAGACTCTGGGCCCGTGGGGTACCGGGGCCATTCGCGTTTTCAACGTTCTTTCAGGGCGTGCTCTTATTTATCTCAACGCATTAGTATTGCCATTCAGCATGGCAATGCAGCCAGCTTCTTAGGGACGCTTCTGTCTGGTAGTGATTTGGATCAGTTGAGCTAGCTTTAGATCGTTAGATCGTCTTCAGGTAGCAGAAACTCTTTCATATGTATTTTTTTAAATTTTGTACATACCTAATTGATCCAATTTGTATACCAATTTTAAGATTACTTTATAGTAATCTTAAATCAAGTGAATTATGTCTTAAATTTATTAATAGTGCTGTATAGTATTGCTGTTTGTTGTACCAAATAAATAAAATAAAATAATACCTACTTGTATCAGTTGTATTATTCTTTAAAACTACTATACTACAGTCGTTTTATCGTGCTACTTTTTTTTTTTTTAAGCTATTTTGTCCCACTGCTGGGCTCCCCCAAATTACTTGTGCTATTAATAAAAGTAAAACATCCTTCGCATGGTTACACCGAGTTTTGTCTCTTTCGATCTAATTTGAAAATGATTGTCAATGCAAAAGACAAAACACTGAAACTATTCCAAAGATAAGTCGAGACCTACGTCGTAGCCGCCACAGTTTATGTAGCAGTCACTTTACTGTGACGTCAGCTGGGTAAGATCCAAGAGAAAATTCTTGGTACACAAAGCCGGCCTGTCATATTATGTAGGTGTGAGTATATCTTCAACTAGCGACTCGCCCCGGCTTCGCACGGGTAGCACCCGGTGAACCCCCCCCCCCCCCCCCCCCCCCCCCCCTCTAAGACAATCTCCTGGTTCTAAGCTACCTTCCCACCAATTTTCAGCCAAATCGGTTCGTGCGTTTTGGAGTTATAGCGTCAGGAAGGAAAACCCGACTTATTTTTATATAGTACAAATTTTACCAAGGATCCCTAATTTTTTTCAAAATGAAATGGAAAATATGTCAAATTGTAAGAATGTAGCATTCTACTGGTGAAAGATTTTTTTAAATCGGCCCAGTACTTTTGAGCCTATTCATTACAAACATACAAACATACAAAAATAGGTACAAATCTTTCCTCTTTATAATATTAGTGTAGATAGAATCTAATGAAATACCTACCTTTCAATGGTCCAACTTAATATAACCAACGTCTCAAGCTTACGCCTTAGCCGTTACAGCTTGCGTATCAGTTACTGTGTAATGACTTCAGCAGCAGGGCGTGAGGTTCTATTCCCGGTGGCGACTGGGTGCTATCTAGCATAGACTAGACTATACTATACGATACTATTCGTTTCGTTTCGTATGAGGTAGTGCTGGCCTCTGGTGTCAGAGTTTGTCAAGCCGCCCGAGGGCCTCTGACATGGCTTATCGACTGCTATTAATCAATAACAGCCGGGACCGACAGTTTAACGTGCCCTCCGAAGCACAGAGCGATGGAAATCCGCACATAACTTAGAAAAGTCATTGGTGCGGAGCCTAGGATCGAACCCGGTATCGTTGGATTCTGAGTTGCACTATTGAACCGATAGGCAACCATCGCTACGATACTATTATACTGGTTTATGAACTGAGATATTATTGAATAATAATATCAATAGATTATTGATTATTTTTTTATTATTGATAGTGGTAATTAGCCGTTTATCTTTTAAAATGAGATATTATTGTTATCACACATAGATATTTGTTGGAGTAAGTCGAAGATAAATATTGAGATACAAAAAAGGTCATCTCTGAAAGTGAGAGGGATGTAACGATGGGTGAATTCAAACCGGCCATAAATTTTGACACAGATTCAACTTCTAGGTACGATAGACACAATACAGCTGCAGTTTTTGGAGCTGCAGTAAAATGAAATAATAAACATTTATTTGGCGCGCAAATACAAAAAACAAACAGGACAAACAGAATACATGAAAAATTACATATGTAAAAATTAGTGTACACTACTACAATAAAGTAAGAAATACACACATCAATAGCTGCTGATAACATGTTATTACTGGAGGAAAGCGTTAGCCGAGACAGTCGTGGGAAGCAATGGCAGCGATGAGCTCACCACTTGTCACTGCTATATTCCCACGATGGTGCAACCTCTGTGACGATGTAACGACCTCTGTGGCGCAGCGGGTGAAGGTTCGCCTGCGACGTAGGAGGTTGCGGGTTCGATTCCTACCTCGGAACAAATATTTATACGATCTGCAGATATTTGTTCAGGGTGTTCTGGGTATTTTCTATGTATAATAAAAAATGTATATCAGTTATCTAGTACCCATGTGGTGTGAAATGTCCAGCATTATTTATTTATTTATTTTTATTTAACCCACTGTGAAAAGAGGTCCATTAGTGCCCTGCCTACCATTTCGGGGGAAAAGGCATGTATGTTTTTTTTTTTTTTTTTTTTTATACTACTTGAATGACGGATCAAGCAAGAGGCCCACCTGATGTTAAGCGGTAACCTCTGCCTATGAACAGTGCATTACCTCATAGATCACGTCCACCTAGGACGCAACCTATGTGGCATTGCACTGCGCCCGCCACCCTGAGACATAAAGATGAAAAGTCTCATGTGCCTGTAATTTCACCGGCACCCTTACCCTTCAAACCGCCTTTGTATTTATGTATGTTAGGCTATATAAGGCTATATAATATGTATGTATGTATGATAAGTAAAACATATAATTTAAAATGAGCTCCACACGTATTTTTCAAATGCCAAATGAAAAACATTTCTATAAACGTCATGAAGTGGAGAGAAAGTAAAATACATTTTTTATTTCGCATCTGATGTACGTCTTCCATCGCAACTTCTTGAAACTTGCCTGAAACTTTGTGTTTTTATTGTGTAGGTATTCCTTCACAGTAACTTCGAAGATAGTGGAAGAAACTCCAGTGTTCTCGTAGCTTTTCAAAATATACAGTCAGTATGTTCAGCTTGCATTTATTATTAGATCGCTAGCAGCGGTCTTCAGGTAGCGCAACTGTTTAATATGTATTTCTTTTTATTTAGTACATGCCTACCTGTATTAGTTGTATTATTATATTTGTAAATAATAAATAAAAAAAAATAAAAAATATTGCTGTTTTCGTTCGTTGATTTAATTTAAGTCACATTACAGATTTTTTGATACGATGTTAATCTTAATATCATAACGAAAGTTGAAAGTTAGGAGAACACCTCAGCATCCATTTTGATCATAAAAGACTTATCAAGAACTTTCTAAATAATTTATCACGAGGCTATGTTAGCTTTACGTCAAAAGTTATGGGATCATTGCATGTCATTACCCGTAGGTTTAAATTAGCGGATATATAAAAATGTGGCTGATAACACAGAATAAATAATAGTACAAGTACTGATAACTAGTTTGAATAGATGAGTCAATTCCTGTGCTTGCTGTAGAGATTCCTCAACCTCAAGAGCGATGGTAGCCTAACGGTTCAATAGTACAACTGAGAATCCAACGATACCGGGTTCGATCCTAGGCTCCGCACCAATGACTTTTCTAAGTTATGTGTGGATTTCCATCGCTCTGTGCTTCGGAGGGCACGTTAAGCTGTCGGTCCCGGCTGTTATTGATTAATAGCAGTCGATAAGCCATGTCAGAGGCCCTCGGTCGGCTTGACAAACTCTGACACCAGAGGCCAGCACTACCTCATACGAAACGACGACGATAACCTCATTCGCATATTAATGAATACAAGTCAATTAAACTTTGTAAACACAATTTGGAGACTAATATCTAGACCTGATTTGTTGATCAAACTACCACAAGGTTATAAGATTTCCATACGAAACTTTAAGTCGGTGTGATTTTAAAACCATATGATTTTAGAAAATGGCTAACCACGGATCAAGATATTAGTGTAATCATCATCAGCCCACACTAGCCCACTGCTGGACATAGACCTCTCCCAATACGCGCTACTGAGCCCGGGTTTCGGCTCTTCTCCACTTTCTTCCCGCCGCCTTTCGTAGGTCATCGCTGCACCTAACCAGAGGGCGCCCCACGCTACGTTTGCCAAGACGCGGTCTCCACTCAAGAACTCGCTTACTCCAACGGTTGTCGGTTCTTCGGCATATATGACCAGCCCATTGCCACTTCAGCTTGCTAATCCAGTGGGCTATGTCAATTACTTTAGTTCTCTGTCGGGTAATCTCATTGCGGATTCTATCTTTCAGTGTATTGACCATTTATACAAAATTTCATGGAGTTGATGAGATAATTCCCAAAATAGAAGCAAACTTCGTTTATATGCAGAACGCTCAAGCGCAGGTATTATCTGGAATAGAAATGATGATTTCCTTTTGTCATTAAGTGTACCAGATAGAGCCCAAACTGATATCTATTGTGGTGTCTTTGTTTATTTACGAAAATTATCTAAGTTTGGAGCAAATAACAGAGTTCCCACAGCAGAATAGTTGAGACTTTATTTGGGGCAAATACAGCTGTGTGCCTGAACTACTGAGTCAAATAGACTTATAATAGGTTGTTTGTATGTCATAAGTCTCCAGTTATTGATGATGATGATGAGAAAGTAAATATTTTCAACCGCGAGCTAATAAAAGCATAAGTGAAATATTTATGTTTAGAGTAGTAGGTAGAGCTTTTTTGTGAAAGAGTTCGTCCGGGGAAGTGCTACCTCAATACCTATTTCTGCCGCAAAGCATACTTTTGTAATTTATGGGTTTTTTGCCTGAAACAAAGAACATATTATATAATTAAAGCAGTAGTGCTCGCATTGCTGTGTTCCGGTTTGAAGGGTAAGTGGGTAAGGGTATATTCCGGTGAAATTACAAGCACATGAGACTTTTCATCTTGGTCTCAGGGTGGCGGGCGCCACATAAGGCCACACAAGGCGCGTCCTAGGTGGACGTGACCTATGAGGTAATGCATTGTTAAAGGCAGAGGGAATGCTCACGCTTACGGCGCGAAATTCTTTTTTTTTTGTTTTTTTGCCCATTACAGCTCATCAACACTTCTTCACATAGCGAAAGTTGTATTCGCGAGAACTAGGAGACATAACACACATGTTCTAATTGATAGTATCTCATAAATATCATAGAAGGCACCTATTCGCTCTATCCTTGAAGAGACCCAGATTATAGTTTTCATGAAAGACAGACGACGATAGTGTATTTTTTTTTTTTTTTTTTTCTTTATTATTTTGAAGGAGTTTTGTATAGTGTATATATTAAGGTGGGGTTGCTTTCGATTGTGGCGCTATTTTTTTTTTGTGTTTTTTCTCTCTCACACTGCTCATCAACACTTCTTCAGATAGCGAAAACTAATTTGCCGGTAATTATATGACCTAACACACAAGTTTAAATTTATAGTATCACATAATTATAAGTATCATTATCAATATCTACGATTGTTCTTCATTGGTTTTTACAGTGTTTTTTTGTTTCAAGCACATTCATAGCCAATCTAATGATATTTATGTGATACTACAAATTAAAACTTGTGTGTTAGGTCATATAATTACCGGCAAATTAGTTTTCGCTATCTGAAGAAGTGTTGATGAGCTGTGATGAGCAAAAACCACGAAAAAAATCGAATTTCCCGTCACAACCGAAAGCAAGCACCTTTGGTTAGTTCGTAGGTTACCCAACCAAAATGTTTAGTCGCATAAAATACATCTTTAAAGGTCAGACCAAGGGCAGAAATAAATTGCGAAGTCCGACCCAGTGTTTTCATTCAGCAGAAGTCGCAAACTAAACACAGAAACAAGTTTAAATTCAGTAAACTCGGGCTTCTTGGGCGACTAATAACTTCTAAAACGTTGAGTTTAAATTGTATTTTACTATGTATATAGGGGCTTCAGCTGTGTTGTTTCCGGACTATGAATGTACCTGTCCGTCTCCTCCCGTTGATGTCATAAAAGCTGACTATGAATTAGATTACTCTGAGGCGCGGCGGGCACAGATTAGCCTGCGACGCAGCAGGTTGCGGGTTCGATTCCCGCCTCGGAACAAATATTTATGTGATCTGCAGATATTTGTTCAGGGTGTTCTGGGTATTTTCTACGTATAATGAGAAATATCTAACTATTTAATGTATCGTATTAAGTATATCAGTTAACTATAGTACCCATTACACAAGCTCTGCTTAGCTTGGGGCTAGATAATGTTGTGTGAACTGTCCAGCATTAGTTATTTATTTTATTGTAGATTCAAAATGATCCTTCAATTAATAAAATACCAGGTAAATCCGTCCCGGTTTTTTTTAATGACGGCCCGCAAGCTTCAATCATTTGGCTCCCGGTAACCTCTGCCTTTAACAACGCATTACCTCATAGGTCACGTCCACCTAGGACGCACCCTATGAGGCATTGCACTGCGCTCGCCACCCTGAGACATAAAGATGAAAAGTCTCATGTGCCTGTAATTTCACCGGCACCTTCAAACCGGAACACAGCAATGCGAGCACTATTGCATTGCGGCAGAAATAGGTATCGAGGTAATCACCGGACGAACTCTTTTACAAAAACTTCTACTAACAAGTAATTAATTTTATAAAAATTAAAAATCCTCTACGGAATGAAACAGCTGAACCGACTTTGATCAAACATAGCTAAGAACACTACAGGAGCTACGATGGAACAGACACACACACACACACACACACACACACACACAGACAGACACGTCAAGCTTATAACACCCCTTCGTTTTTGCGTCAGAGGTTAAAAATAAACGAAAAATAAAAACGAAAGTAGATTTTTCCAGTAGCAAGAAAGTAACTCATGGAAACAAGAGGTGTTTTCGCCTATTTTCATCCCCAGTTGACTAAACCTTATTAATTAAAGAGGTACCTTCACTTAATCATTTCACCCTCTCAAGAGCAAAGTGGTAAAAATACACTCAGCAGATAGGATCCAAAGACAATAAGACGAAGATCGCTTCCTGCCTCGGCTTTTACAATTAGCTAAAAAGCCTCTGAGAGCTTATCTTATTCTCGGGTAAGTTAGTCCGGCTAAAAACGTTACTTTTGCAACAAAGGGATTATTGTATGCCGTCTTTATTCAATTACCATAATGTCTTTGCCCCTATTTGTACGTAAAACACAAGGAAGTGGCAATAGGAGAATCTGAAAGGAAAGTGGCTTGGACATACCTACAGATGATAGCGTGTATGTGTGTGTGTGCGTAAACCTAGTAGTAGTTTTAGTAGTAGTAGAGCTTTCTTTGTGAAAGAGTTCGTCCGGGGAAGTACTACCACCTTACCTATTTCTGCCGCAAAGCAGTAGTGCTCGCATTGCTGTGTTCCGGTTTGAAGGTGCCGGTGAAATTACAGGCACATGAGACTTTTCATCTTTATGTCTCAGGGTGGCGGGCGCAGTGCAATGCCACATAGGGCGCGTCCTAGGTGGACGTGACCTATGAGGTAATGCACTGTTCATAAGCAGAGGTTACCGCTTAACATCAGGTGGGCTATCTGCTTGCTCCGCCATTCCAGTAGTATAAAAAAAAAAAAAAAAAAAAACCTACGGCCTACTTGTGCTAATAAGTATATTTTGGTTGCTGATTCAATTCTCTTCGAAAATTGCCCAGATATAGTGTGATCGTGCTTAGGACCCTGTAGTTTCTGATAGACAGGAATGTTGGCATAACATCCTCCCTCCTCGCGTCGTATTCCTCAATGCTGAGGATCGTGACCGTCCATGGATCACTTTCTGCCGGACGATGTTGCGCCAATAAAATCTGTTGCCAGCGAGCTGCACGGCTTTGTGGAGTTTTGAATAGAGAGTGGTGCGGATCTGGAGGCCAATTCTCGGATTGTAGAGATTATCTCTAAATTAGAGATAATGTCGAAGCATGAATGTCTATAAAAAATGACACGAAAATGTCACAATAACCATCAAATCGTATTCGATTTGAATGATTTTCATCGACTTATGTCTATTTGTGACATCACGAGAATAGCAAGTTAAGATTTTATTCGACATTCGCCATCTTTTTTCGACATATGTCGAATTCGACTTAATCCCTAAAGCACGAGAATTGACCTCCTGGTCTGACCAACGTAACGGGCTACGGCTTCGTGTCCTCTTTCCCTCAATTTTTCCAGTGATAATCAGCTTCTCTAAGTTGTCACTGCCTTTCCGTGCTATATAACCAAAATACTCAAGGACTCGCTGGAGGTAGATGGAGGAAAGGCAAGTAGTTATCTCCTAAGTAGTGAGTTTCTTGAGTATATACACGTTTGTCAGCATCCGGAGAAGTACTACCACCATACCTATTTTTAGTAGTAGTAGAGCTTTTTTGTGAAAGAGGTCGTCCGGGGAAGTACTACCACCATACCTATTTCTGTCGCAAAGCAGTAGTGCTCGCATTGCTGTGTTCCGGTTTGAAGGGTAAGGGTGCCGGTGAAATTACAGGCACATGAGACTTTTCATCTTTATGTCTCAGGGTGGCGGGCGCAGTGCAATGCCACATTGGGCGCGTCCTGGGTGGACGTGACCTATGAGGTAATGCACTGTTCATAGGCAGAGGTTACCGCTTAACATCAGGTGGGCCATCTGCTTGTTCCGCATTTAGTAGTATAAAAAAAAAAAAAAAAAACTGTCTCAAAAACCTCCAGGCATAATATAGCTAGGTATTATTCACGTCATGGTTAAAGTTAAGATATAAAGCAGTCAAAAACCTTCTCAAAGTCTGAGTCAAAACTCCGTGTTTTTTTTGTCGCTTTTAGAAACAAGTTTTATAATGAATAATATTTATTATCGTGATCTGATCAAAATTAACACAAACCTGAATTGCACTGAATTGCAAGGCTGCAAGTAATTATCGAGGAGTTCCGTTGTTCATCGTCTCCGTAATCAAATCAGCTCGCTGTCACCATAATATTGAATTGTCATCTAAACTTGATAGGTATGCCAAATTTCAGTTCAATCGAATTTTGGACCAAGATTTGATTTCATAGTTACAAGTATATAACTATAACTATATAACTATATAGTCACAGGTGAAGCTAATAAAAGTGTGTTAAAACTACATCGGAGCACTAATTCCTCCACAGCACTACCACCAGGCCAGGCCTAACTTCATTAGCCGCAGTTGTTTGTAGAAGAAACCAAGTTCCAATGTCCGGACAGTGGGCACTATTGAATTAGCTCCTCTACGTGCCGTACTACGATTTATTCTGTGTTCCTGAAAACTAGACATGTTGTCCAACTTTCTTGAGTCAGTTAGGTCAGTTAAGGTCTTTGTTCTTTGTGGGACAGAGATCGATCATGGGAATTTTCGCAGGACATTTTTTGTTTTCGTCGACGATAATTTGATTGAAGTATCCCTCACTGACATCTTAAGACTGGGCCAACCCCGGGCAGAAATATTCATACAAATAAATAAATAAAATAAATAAATAAATGATGCTGGACAGTTCACACAACATTATCTAGCCCCAAGCTAAGCAGAGCTTGTGTTATGGATCAAACAGGAACTACTCGTGTTGTATGGGTACAACATAACGACTCGCGCCGCTCAAAAAAGCTGTTTTATTTTTTTAATTATTTTTTTATTGAACAATATCCTCAGCCCTTAATATAAAACAGCAAATACTTACTAAGCTAATTATAAGGCCTAATTTACATTAACTAAAGTTAAATGTACAAAATGTATATTGAATATCTCGTAAAATATAGTCAATTTTACAAAACCCCTACAGTAAGCCGTCAGCTTTGTGGTATTGAATTAAATCATACAATTTTTTGATTATTTGAATATACAATCATAAATCATAAATCATTTATTTGTTTAAATGTGTTAGTATACAAGTTCTTAAAATTAATTAGAATGTCTCACATTTCCCATGTCTGGGATACAAATATTACTTCATGCATTAGCTGCTAAATTTCAACATGCATATAATTAAAAAAAAAAAGATACTTAATAAATTACAAATGTCAACAATTTCAAATTATACATGTCAAGAATATATTTTTATGTCAAGATCATACAGATAAGATACCTAATAAATTACAAATGTCAACAATTTCAAATTATACATGTCATGAATATACTTTTATGTCAAGATCATACAATCGAATCCAGGAATAGACATACTTAACTTTGTTTTTTCTTCTAACGAGAAAATATTGTCCTTACGTTTTGATGGTATAAATATAAGTCCAATTATATTGAGTTTTTTTTTAAGTGGACAGATAAATAAATAACACGACAGTCATTCTAAATAACACCTGTTGGATAAACATTAAATAAAAACTTGATTGGACCAATTCTCAATTCATCACTAACCCAGAATGCTACATAGTTACTAGTAAATGTCGCCTTACAAGAATCCGGATACTCTCACATTATGCAAATATAGAGCTTAATCATAAAGCTTTAAAGTTCAAAGCTCTGATAATGACAGTGGTGTGTATGATGTTTTGGTTTTGTTGGGTAAGACTCAATGAATGTCAAGGGTAGCTTCGTATACTGTTGTCGCTCATTTGTTGGCCGCCATTGTTGTCACGTGCTTGTAATTAGTGATGTTTTGTGTTGCATTTAGCAAGCCTAACACTTTTTTGTGGAACAAATGGTCAAATATAGTGAAGCTCAGAAGTCTAGCATGTATTTTGATGATATGAATTTCAGTAGTAGGATAAGCTTCTCAGTTTGAAGATATTTCAGCCTCTCTGACCCTTTCAAAAAACTCAATTTATACCACCCCCTCTAAAAAGCTTATACACTTTTAATCACGATTTTGGTGTTTGAATTTAGAACACACCAATATATTTGACCTCCATCTCAATGCAACACCCTCCAATAAAAACATGGCCCTCGCTTTAAATCCGTCCTTTATTCCCTAATTGCATAATAATACTATTTGTAAGTTCCAAACATAGACCATGGTATTAAAATGTACTTTTACACCACCTGCTCGACAATGTCCCAATCACATATCATGCAACCTCAACGCATTATTGTTAAAGTTGTATGAAGCACCCTAGGGAATACAGTGATTTGAATTTGGAACGTCAAATTCGTGAGGAAACATGTGGAAAACTCTAAGTAAAACTGCCCATATGGCATTGTAAAGGGTTTTGATCAAAAATCAAATTAGCCACCATAAGCAGCACTCGAAAAAAAATTGGGTTTACAATGAATGTGTAACAAAAAACAGTGTTGAGTGCTGGTGCTGTAATTTTCAGCGAATTTTTATTGTCTCGCAGAAGGTGTGAAAAGTAGAGTATGCTCCTCTGGAATAAAGCCTGTCTTCGTCTTGGGCAGCTTGAACCCCTCGCTTCACTCAGGACTCTATATAAGTATCTGAGTCCCTCGTTACGCGCAGGGTTCAATATGCCGCCCGCGACGTAAGACACTGCTTTATTCCCTTAGAGCATAATCTACTATTACAGTATCCAGTAATACCGACCTCTCCCTTGCTACTGTTTGGTTTAGAAAATGTATAAACTGGAGCTCAGGGGGGTTACTATGAGCTCTTATATCCATTCAGTTCAAAAACTATTCCGTACAAAATATCGGTTCATCGTTGACATTTTTCATCGTTGAATAACTTTAATCGCAGAAGTCTGTAGACCCTCTGCGATTGTGCCTTTAAATATAGTTGCGGACATCACGGAACCAATATTTTGTACTGAATAGTTTATCAACTGCATGGCAATAAGAGCTCATAGTAACCCACCAGTAGTTTACGTCGTTATTTACTTCTTTATGTATTTATTTGTGTATTGAGTTGGTAATTACAGCAGTTATTAGATTTAACACTAAATGCCGTTTCTTGCCCACTTCGCTTATAGGTTAGATGTAAGATAAGGTACAAAGTAAGTCGTTTAATAGCGCCAGTCCAAACGCGTTAGTATATTTGTGTACCACTTTATTGTGACGATAGTTTTATAGATCTATCGTAGAACCTAATTATTCATGATAAAGAATCGATTAGTATTTAAAACGGTTTTATTACGTTTGACACTAATATAAATGCCATTACCGAGTATTAGTCTCGAGCACCGCCGTAAGGTTGCATTGCCTTTCGATCTTCTATAGGTTATATTTCGGGGAATGCTCCCAGGAGCTGCACGATCTGATCCCACCATCTCCTTTTCATCATAGGACGAGCAGGCGCACGGCTCAGTACCACCCTTACCTCATTCGTATACCCTCTATTCGTACTAAACGTTTCAGTTCTGCCTTTATAATGCGAACTGCTAAGGAGTGGAATACACTACCGTCGTCTGTCTTTCCTGATAAACTATAATCAGGGTCTCTTCAAGGCTAGAGTGAAGGCCTTCTAGACCTTAGTGCTCCATCTTCGGCCACACAAAAAAAAAACAGCCCATTTTGCGTACAGGGTTTTTTTTTCATTCATAGACCTTTGTTTGACCACGATCTCACCTGATAAGTGACGATGCGGCCGACATTGGAGCACGAAGGTCTAGAAGGCCTCACACTCACTCTTGCCTTAAAGAGATCCATATTATAATTATGTAGTTTTTAGGAAAGACAGACGACGGCAACTTGTTCCTTTCTTTAGCTGTTCGCATTACAAAGGTGGAACTGAAACGCTTAGTGCGAATTGCGGGTATACTGATGAGGTAAGGGTGGTACCGAGCCGTGCGCCTGCTTGTAGTATGATGAAAAGGAGATGGTGGGATCAGATCATGAAGCTCCTGGGCACATTCCCCAAAATGTAACCTAAAGAAGATCGAAAGGCATGCAACTTTACAACGGTGCTCGAACACTGGATCCTAGATGTAAGATTAGGTACAAAGTAAGTCGTTTAAGGTGAGGTATGCGCAAAATTACCAATCTTACGGACTTAATCAATTACAACATTAAAGTTATAAATATGCATAGGTACTACATTATAATTCCGAGGGATCACTGTTCCAGAAACACGATAGGACAATATTTTCTCGATAGAATAAAAATCCAAAGTTACCTCTAACTTTTGTCTAGATTCGATTGTTTATTAAAATGGTCAGTCTCCCACCACTCCTCAAAATTAACAAGATCGTCCCGCCAACGCTTTCTCGGTCGACCCCGAGGTCGCCTAATAAATCTACTATAAAAAAATTAGTCGGTTTTTCCTTCCTGACGCTATAACTCCAGAACGCACGAACCGATTTGGCTGAAAATTGGTGGGGAGGTAGCTTAGAACCAGGAGATTGTCTTAGGGGGGGGGAGTGTCACCGGGTGCTACCCGTGCGAAGCCGGGGCGAGTCGCTAGTAGATAATAAAAATAAACATGTGCTTGTTCCGACATTCAAAGTTTTATAAAAAAATAAGTTGTTGATAAAGTTGTTATAAACAGGGGAGCGGTTTTATTTAAATGACGATTATTTTTGGAAAAAACCCACAATTATGATACAGTCAATTTTTCAATGCTCGTGCAGCTCGTTATTATCCAAATTATTGTATCCCAGACCTTACATGACCTTTGAAGAGTTGGGTAATTCCCTCGTCGCATTGTGTTAGTTCACGACCGTGTAAAAAGCCTGATGATACCATTATCATGATCAATATGACATTCGTTTGGAAGTCACCTTTTCGCTAATATGTGTTTTTGTATGATAGTTTTTTTTCATACCTACTTATGTATGACGCTGTTCAGATTTTCTGATTTACAGACGACATTGTAAAGGTCCTTTACCTTTTTTGTTAGCTGTAGCTTTACTAGGTCTTATGATGGATACACGACTAATACATACCAATGTTCAATTCAACTAGTTTTTTTTTTTTTAAATATTATTTTATTTATAGACGTTTATTTTATTATTGTTGTTACTTCACCTCCCCTCACGTTCTTTACAATCCTGTCCATCCAAAGGTTGCCTGGAAGAGATCGCTCTTAGCTATAAGGCCTCCATTCTACCACCATGAACTAGTTTGTAAGGTAATATAAGTAATGTTGTTAGTTTGTTATTTTAAGGTGAGTACAATAAAGAGTTATCTATGTATTTTGTTTAAATTATAAGTCAAATTAATTTAAATTGGGTTATCTATTTGACCGCGGTATTTGACTGATTAAAACGCAGGCAGGAAAACTATTAGTTAAAATGGTTAAAGAATAAAACCTCGTACATTTACTTCAACGTTCAAATAAACTAAATGTATTCAATTCCAGGGTCTAAAAGGGTGGGGCATAAAATAAATCCATTCGTTATTAAAGCTGCGTGTGGAATGCAGACAAAAACGTTGATAAGAGCTCTGTAAGCTTTAAAGGGCAAGCTATTTGCGCAATATATAAATTAAGGCCCAGAAGAATTAGTAGTCACTTGCAAAAGCTTCACTCACACTAATGTAATGTTGGACGCTCACGCAGGAGGCTGTGTACAGGATGAGAGTTGCACAGAGAGCCATGGAACGCACCATGCTCGGCATCAAGCTTATAGAACGTGTTCCCAACGTCGAGATACGAAGTCGAACGAAGCTTAAAGATGTTGGTAATCGTATAACGAAACTAAAATGGAGTTTGGCAGGGCACCGAGGTGACGATAGGTGGAGTAAGGCGCTAACTGAATGGCGCCCAAGAACTGGATACAGAAACATTGGTCGTCCAGCAGCGAGATGGGCAGACGATATCGCACGCGTCGCGGCCGAACCTGGATGAGACTGGCACGGGACCGTAAGGAATGGTACAGGCAAAGAGGGGCCTCAGCAGTGGGTGAAGTCAGGCTGTGGATGATGAATGTAATGCTGATTCTCTGGCTCGCATGCAAAAGGCACTGTTACCAAGTCAGCAGGTGAAGACGTTTAACTAACCTATAATGTCTAACTGTTGGGCAAAGGGCTCCCTCACTTCTTAGATTATTCCCGATCTTCAGCCAACACTGGGGCCTTATAGCATCTACGAAAAATGATTTAAGCAGCGTCAGCTAAGTATTTGCCCTCTCCACTGACGCCACATCGCCTGGGACACATTTTTGATACCGTAGGCCTACCCAGGAACCTACGCTACCCTCTCGACCTTGCCGACAGGACCCATAGGAATGACGGTGCCGGTTAAGTTGCAGGTGCATTTCGGCCAAAAAAAATTGAAGAAATCCACATCGTCACGTCAGAGGTCCTTCGGACAGACACGACATCTTCTACCTTCTGTACGTCTCCTCTGTAACTTCCTTTCCCCAGCTTTAAGGTTCTATACGGATCACGTGACCGCTTTCATTTCAGCTTTATAAAGCTCATTAGCACCGACAGGCTCATAGAAATCTAGAGGAGAATCTAAGAAGAAACCTATCGGGGAAGGCTATTGGCCTTGTGCCGTCTTGAGGCATGGTACGTTGCAAAAATTGAAGTTATTAGATAAAATAAAGGACACATAAATAAAAAAATAAAATAAATAAATAATGCTGGACAGTTCACACAACATTATCTAGCCCCAAGCTAAGCCAGAGCTTGTGTTATGGGTACTAGATAACTGATATACTTAATACAATATAATACATAGATAGATATTTTTATTATATATAGAAAATACCTAGAACACCCGGAACAAATATCTGCAGATCGCACAAATATTTGTTCCGAGGCGGGAATCGAACCCGCAACCTCCTGCATCGCAAGCGATCGTTCGCCCGCCGCACCACAGAGGTCGTCACATTGAATCATATAACCCACGTAAGTAAACCAATTCATTTGTTTAAGTCGTTAAGTGTTAAAAGTAGTTAGGATAAAACGGCATCATTGATTTCAATAGAAAACAGCCCGGATAATCGATCTATCTGTTTATTTAGCCTGTACGCACCCTCTGCTGGGTATAGGCCTCCTCTGTAATACGCCACTCTCTCCGGTCCTGGGCTGTTCTCATCCATTCTCGACTCCGACCATCGGGCGGGTGGTCTGCCTCTTGGTCGCCGAGCATATCTTGGCCACCATCTTGTATAGCCGTGGTTCATCTTCTCTCATTCCGTTTAGCCAAGTGTCCGCCCATCCCAGGAGAAGTCTTATCCATCTCGTATACTTCTCCTTACTTTAGATTTTTACTAGATTTCCAGCCCGTAGCATTGGTCATCTGAGCTAAGTCGATGGGCGATAGACATAGACACACGCCTTTTTTCCCGAAAGGGTAGCCATAGCCTCAAATGGGCCTCTTTTCACCGTGGGTTGCACCATCGTGAGAAATAGACGTGACAAGTGGTGAGCTTATCGCCGCCATTGTGTCCCACGACTGACTCTGCTAACGCTTTCTTCCAGTAATATTAAATTTCATAATAAGCTAGCAGCCAGGACAAATCTTATACCAACGAATCTTATCTACAAGTCCGGGTAATCCCTTAGTCGGCTTTTACGACATCCACGGAGGAGATGGATTCTTGGATTCTAGGTCCGGTCACACCACGGCATTACGTCGCGATAAATAATAATAAATAAATAATACTGGACAGTTCACACAACATTATCTAGCCCCAAGCTAAGCAGAGCTTGTGTTATGGGTACTAGATAACTAATATAAATTACATTACATAGATAGATATTTTATATTATACATAGAAAATACCCAGAACACCCTGAACAAATATCTGCAGATCGCACCAACATTTGTTCCAAGGCGGGAATCGACCCCGCAACCTCTTGCGTCGCAGGCGGACCCTCGCCCGCCGCGCCACGTGGTTGCCTTATAACATAACATAAAGTCAAGAGATAGCTCTTATAACATTAAAAGCCGTTTCGGAGTGACACAGGGCTAACCAAAGGCAGGCTGCACCTAGCAACTGATAGCATAAAGTTAAATATAAGTTGTACATAACATGTGCATTACACAAGCGAGGCAAGGCCGCCTAGCGTCCGCTCTATTCACCTACATGCATACCTACAAGTACTAACGCACATGTGTGTGAGACCTAAATCCTGTCCTACTAATATTATAAACGCGAAAGTTTGTAAGTATGGATGGATGGATGGATGTTTGTTACTCTTTCACGTAAAAACTACTGGATGGATTTGAATGAAACTTGGAATGGAGATAACCAGACTCCCGGAATAACACATAGGCACATTTTTATCCCGATATTCCCACGGGATCGAGACTTACGCGGGTGAAACCGCGGTGCGCTGCTTGTTCGAAATATATCGACAAGTTTTTAGCGAATTAGAACAAAAATTTGCATATTTCCAATTTGCATTTTATAAGCAGATAATTTAATTCTAATACCACTTGTAACACAACCTGTATTCAACTTTTTGGATAATATAGTACCAGTGGGTGTGTAATTGCGAAATGGAAATGTACGCTACAATGTTGCATGCTGAATATTTCAATATAAATGCGGTGTAAAAAAATATTGTAATATTGTTTGTGAATAAATGAAATGAATGAATGAATGAATGAATGAATGAATGAATGAATGTATGAAGGTTTAGGTACTTGTACTAATATTTATTCTGTGGTTTAGGTTCTGATTTGATAGATTAACATGCTTTGATTAAGTAACCTATATAAGTCAACATTAAAGTAACGATCTTTCATCTTTCATCGTCCCCATTAAGTTACGGGTATTATAAGGTTTTCACCCTATTTCACCCTGTTCCGGGGGGGTGAATTTGCTGAAAGTTATATTAGAGATGATTTTCAAGCCAAACAAAACGATTAGAAAAGGTTTTGTGACTACATCTAATTACTTCCACACTTTTGCTAAAAATCACCTAATTTGCCTGTACTAACAGTATCAACCGCTTATCAACCGCTGCGTTGCTCTACATACATACATACATACATAGACACACGCCTTTTCCCCGAAAGGGTACGCAGAGCCTCAAATGGGCCTCTTTGCACCATCGTGGGAAATAAACGTGACAAGTGGTTACTTTTTAATGCCGGTTTTTATTTTTATTTCATTTTCGTGTGTTATGTTTATGTGTGTGTTGTGTCCTCTTGGGGAAAAATAAATATTTTTTTTTTCTTTCTTTTTTTCTAGATGGGCCTTGCCGAAAATATATTAAACGAACTTATCTTAGAGCTCCTAGTCCGTATTATCTTATGGTGGTGGCGCCTGTGTGATACTATACGTGTTCAAGATGATTAGGCGTAAATACTAATAAATAAGAACACGGAAAATACAAGCTAACATAATAGTTTCATTGGTATTTTTTGAAAGAAAGAAAAGAAGAAAGAAAGAAAATATTTTATTTGTAACTCGATCATAAACATGATAAAACAGAAGAAAAAGCTAAAAAAAAATTTGCATTTAGTCACAAAATGGTGTCTGTCTCAGCACGAGCCAGTTGTAAACACGTTACAACCAACGCTGGTCTTCCGACAGAGCCATTTGGTGACGTTTTTAGGGTTCCGTAGTCAAAGACAAGGAACCCTTATGGATTCGTCATGTCTGTCTGTCTGTCTGTCCGTGTATGTCACAGCCTTTTTTTCCGAAACTATATGAGCTATACTGTTGAAACTTGGTAGGTAGATGTATTCTGTGAACCGCATTAAGATTTTTACACAAAAATTTAAAAAAAACAATTATTTTTGGGGTTCCCAATAATTAGAACTGAAACTCAAAAAAAATTTTTCATCAAACCTATACGTGTTGTGTATCTATGGATAGGTCTTCAAAAATGATATTGAGGTTTCTAATATATATATTTTCTAAACTGAATAGTTTGCGCGAGAGACACTTCCAAAGTGGTAAAAAGTGTGTGTCCATAACTTCTAAAATAAGAGAATTATAATAATAATTAAAAAAAAATATGTACATTATCATGTAAACTTCCAACCAAAATTGGTTTGAACGAGATCTAGTAAGTATATTTTTTTGAATACGTCATAAATCGTAATCCATCAAGAACTTTTATATTATGTTACTTGCTGCTACGGAACCCTTCATGGGCGAGTCCGACTCGCACTTGGCCGCTTTTTTTTTGAGTTCCCTATAAGCATCTTTCATTTAGGCACAGATAGTTTAGAGTAAACAGCTTTTTAGGCAAATCTCATGTTTAGGTATAATGCCCTCAGTGGCATAACTCGATCAAAAGGGAATACAATCAAATCAACTGTGTCAAGAGTTAGGTTTAATTCATCAAAATACACTTTTGAGTGTAATTGATAAAACAATTGCTATGTAAATGTGAACAAATACTCAATTCAAGCTCATGCTTCGAAAGGAATGTTTCTCTTATCAGTTAATCTTCAATTCAAGCACATGCTTCGAAAGGAATGTTTCTCTTATCAGTTAATCTTCAATTCAAGCACATGCTTCGAAAGGAATGTTTATCTTATCAGTTAATCTTCAATTCAAGCACATGCTTCGAAAAGAATGTTTCTCTTATCAGTTAATCTTCAATTCAAGCACATGCTTCGAAAGGAATGTTTCTCTTATCAGTTAATCTTCAATTCAAGCACATGCTTCGAAAGGAATGTTTCTCTTATCAGTTAATCTTCAATTCAAGCACATGCTTCGAAAGGAATGTTTATCTTATCAGTTAATCTTCAATTCAAGCACATGCTTCGAAAGGAATGTTTCTCTTATCAGTTAATCTTCAATTCAAGCACATGCTTCGAAAGGAATGTTTCTCTTATCAGTTAATCTTCAATTCAAGCACATGCTTCGAAAGGAATGTTTATCTTATCAATTAATCTTCAATTCAAGCACATGCTTCGAAAGGAATGTTTCTCTTATCAGTTAATCTTCAATTCAAGCACATGCTTCGAAAGGAATGTTTCTCTTATCAGTTAATCTTCAATTCAAGCACATGCTTCGAAAGGAATGTTTATCTTATCAGTTAATCTTCAATTCAAGCACATGCTTCGAAAGGAATGTTTCTCTTATCAGTTAATCTTCAATTCAAGCACATGCTTCGAAAGGAATGTTTCTCTTATCAGTTAATCTTCAATTCAAGCACATGCTTCGAAAGGAATGTTTCTCTTATCAATTAATCTTCAATTCAAGCACATACTTCGAAAGGAATGTTTCTCTTATCAGTTAATCTTCAATTCAAGCACATGCTTCGAAAGGAATGTTTCTCTTATCAGTTAATCTTCAATTCAAGCACATGCTTCGAAAGGAATGTTTCTCTTATCAGTTAATCTTCAATTCAAGCACATGCTTCGAAAGGAATGTTTATCTTATCAGTTAATCTTCAATTCAAGCACATGCTTCGAAAGGAATGTTTCTCTTATCAGTTAATCTTCAATTCAAGCACATGCTTCGAAAGGAATGTTTCTCTTATCAGTTAATCTTCAATTCAAGCACATGCTTCGAAAGGAATGTTTATCTTATCAATTAATCTTCAATTCAAGCACATGCTTCGAAAGGAATGTTTCTCTTATCAGTTAATCTTCAATTCAAGCACATGCTTCGAAAGGAATGTTTCTCTTATCAGTTAATCTTCAATTAAAGCACATGCTTCGAAAGGAATGTTTCTCTTATCTTCAAGTTTCACGTGTTATAGAGTCTGTTGTCAACAAATTTATTGCACTACGGAATAATTAAAAAGCTGTTAAAGACCTCTTAGGGCACTTTGAGTACACTTCAGAATTAAATTCAGGCCACCCAAGTATGTCAGATGGAGTATGCATGATAAAAGCTTAGGTGCGGGAGTTTTTTTTTAATGTGATTATGGCCCTGCTTAACTCAAAGATCACGTCCCCCTAGGACGCGCCCTATGTGGCACAGAATATAATTAATTAAATTTGAAAATAACTTGCATAATTGGTTTTATTTCATCTAATTGTTAATTATTATCCCAAATATCCTGAACTCGAGTATATTTGATTTAGTTTAGTTCCATAAAATTCCACCAGGATCGCACGTGTGGTAGGACCATGGACTTAGATGGGTAGGACTGGATTAAAGACTACCAAATGGCAAGATTTGACAGCAAACCCCAAATTAGTGCGATTGAGTGACAAAGGGTAGCCACCCTATAATCGGTCTATCGTTCGTAAGCTGCGTTGTCAGTTTTGTGATCGCCACTCGAGATCTCGTGAATAAAGCTCGCTACTTCAGAGATCTATATGGCCTGCCTATTCAATTCTATTCATTTATTTATGTTTTTCACAATATTATGCAACCCCAACTTAGCGACGGTGTTGCCGGTGTCTATGAGCGACGGTGACCACTTTATATCAGGTGGGCAGTAAGGTAGTTTGCCTATTACTTTCATTAAAAAAAAACTTGTCAGGTACCTATATTTTTTAATTTATGAAATACGGCGTGCGGATATTCGCACTACATTAGTACTATTACTTATTCTGTGCTTCTTCTTCTTCTTCTTCATCGTGTCGTTGGTTCCCATAAAAGATAATTATATTGTTTTAGACCAAAATTTAGCCACGTCGACAGCATTTTCAGTGGCTTCGCACAGGTCATTTAGGGTGCAGGTGTTGGTGCACAGTGGACAAGACAGCAAGTGAGGCATCGTTTGTGGAGTGAACCCACAGTCACAGTTCTGTGCTACAACTTGCTTATTCTCTTGTAATTGAAAGAATTGGTGTGTAATGTAGCATACTCGTATCCCTTTCGTGGATTATAAAAATCCCCTACCTCCTTGCGTCGGTAACCTTCCTTCCTGCCAATGTGGCCGAAAAACTCGAGGACCCTGCGAAGACATATGGGGGAAAGTCTGGTCTTAATGTTGAGTTCGTGGAGGATTGAACTGTTGGTGCGATGAGCCGTACATGGGATTCGGAGCATTTTCCACATCTCAAATGCCGATGCCTTTGAGATGTGGTGCTGGCGGAAAATGCCGATGCCTTTGAGATGTGGTGCTGGCGGAAAATGCCGATGCCTTTGACATGTGGTGCTGGCGGAAAATGCCGATGCCTTTGAGATGTGGTGCTGGCGGAAAATGCCGATGCCTTTGAGATGTGGTGCTGGCGGAAAATGCCGATGCCTTTGAGATGTGGTGCTGGAGGAAAATGCCGATGGTTTGAGATGTGGTGCTGGCGGAAAATGCCGATGCCTTTGAGATGTGGTGCTGGCGGAAAATGCCGATGCCTTTGAGATGTGGTGCTGGCGGAAAATGCCGATGCCTTTGAGATGTGGTGCTGGCGGAAAATGCCGATGCCTTTGAGATGTGGTGCTGGCGGAAAATGCAATGAAATGGCGTATCGATACACGCAATCGGTCCGCCTTCGATTATAAAATACAAGCACATAAATCAATCCAATTATGGACATAAATATCACTCCGACATGGTATTGGATACTCCCAGCGCGTACGATTAGCCGCGCGCCAGAAAAGTGGCGTTTTGACTTTTAGAGATCCGTAGGCCGACAAGGGGCCCAGTCCGAGACCAAGACCGATGAAGGATCGGCTGCCCACGTAGTCCTGGAATGTGTTTTTTTTATATTACTTGAATGACGGAACAAGCAGATGGCCCACCTGATGTTCAGCGGTAACCTCTGCCTATGAACAGTGCATTACCTCATAGGTCACGTCCACCTAGGACGCGCACTATGTGGCATTGCACTGCGCCCGCCATCCTGAGACATAAAGGTGAAAAGTCTCATGTGCCTGTAATTTCACCGGCACCCTTACCCTTCAAACCGGAACACAGCAATGCGAGCACTATTGCTTTGCGGCAGAAATAGGTATGGTGGTAGTACTTCCCCGGACGAACCCTTTCACAAAAAAGCTCTAATACTACTAACCGATTGGATCTACTATGTGTGGGAGTAGCAGCTCAATGTAAAACAATCCTCATCTACAGGTCACTCCGCCAAGCCTGCGAGGACCTCAGGAAACTTCTCTGCTTCTGGACGGAGTTAGGCTGGCTAACTACCTAGTTAGACAACTCTCACGCATAATGGACCACCCATAGAGTTCGAATGCGGAAAAGGGAGTTCTTTAACATTAAGGGGCCCAATCTTGCTATTTGTAAACGGTTTGTTAAACTAAATATAAACCAGTTTCAGTTTAGATAACTTATTTTAAATTCATCATCATCATCAGGGGCCTTTGTACGAGTTTTATAGTAACCAGTGGACGATCAAGACGCTTGCAAGGATACCTCACTTGTCAAATTATGATAATTAGTTCAGAAGTTACGAGTATGAGGGAACAGCTGAACATACACATACAGATCCATACCGGTCAAAATCATAACACTCCTTTTTGCTTCGCTGTAGTCGGTTAACAACAGCATCCAAATCGGTTTAGCACTTTTAGATATAAATACCAAAGACGAGTAGAAACACAAAAATATTTGTTTAGTTTTTGGTTTTTGATTAATTACTTGCTAACATAAAAGAGGTACTTATTTTAAAATAAGGCAGTCTTTTGGGTATCATTTATGAAAACTTTTGGAGTGACGGAGATAAATCAGGCAGTATAAAACTACGGAACACTATGTGCAGTCAAATTCGAACATGGCATGTTTTTAGGGTTCCGTACACAAACGGGTAAAACGAGACCCCATTACTAAGGCTATACGCTGTCCGTCTGTCCGTCTGTCATCAGGCTGTATCTCATGAACCGTGATAATTAGACAGTTGAAATTTTTACAGATGACGTATTTCTGTTGCCGCTGTAACACAAAATACAAAAAAACAGAATACAATAAATATTTAATCCCCATACAAAAAACGTGTTTTTTTGCCGTTTTTATAGATAATGCTACGGAACCTATCGTGCGCGAATCCGACTCGCACTTGACCTGTTTTTCATGATTACGCAAATTCCGTAATCTGAACCGTTGATCCTCAATAAATAATAGGTAGTATGTTTACTGATTACAGGACTTTAGGGTGTTTTTTTTTTTTTTTATACTGCTTGAATAACTGAACAAGCTGATGGCCCACCTGATGTTAAGCGGTAACCTCTGCCTATGAACAGTGCATTACCTCATAGGTCACGTCCACCTAGGACGCGCCCTATGTGGCATTGCACTGCGCCCGCCACCCTGAGACATAAAGATGTAAAGTCTCAAGTGCCTGTAATTTCACCGGCACCCTTACCCTTCAAACCGGAACACAGCAATGCGAGCACTACTTCTTTGAGGCAGAAATAGGTATGGTGGTAGTACTTCCCCGGACGAACTCTTTCACAAAAAAGCTCTACTACTACTGTTTGATGGTAGTCTGTGACCAGGAAATGGTTGTATGTGCATTTTTATAAGCGTTATTTATCGTTTCGAACAGATTTACGCGGAATTTGTGCTACTTTTTATTTTGTTTGGACTAGTTCGGTCCGTGTGATAATTTAGTTGACCTAACTAAATTATCACACGGACCAAATTCGCTTCATGCTGACGGCGAAATAAATAATATGAGCCAGACAACGCTGTGTAGGAAGGTACTCCTCGATGGGCTGATGGCATAATGAAGCTCGGAAGGGGATATTGACAGCCTGGCCCACTAATTCCTGTCCCAAATTCAATGAAATTAAACATGTGTAGGTTAGATGGATTGTTTTTTATATTACATATAAAAAAGAAGTACAAAGGCGAACTTAAAGCTAGAAAGCATTCTCTTCCAGATAACCTTGGTGTATTGCGGAACAAAAAATATGTACCTATCGGAACAAGAAGGGAAATAGTGAATAAGTTTAAGAAAATTACCAAAAAATAATAATAATTAAATTACTGTCTAAAATATAAAATAAAATTATACATAATATTATAATACATATCATTAATATAATTGTTAAGAGAGACGTATTAATAAAAATTAAATTGTTAACTGATCTATCTTACTGAGGATCGTAAGAGGTTTGTACGTATTCTAAAAACAATCCCCGATGACATTGAAGCTAAATATAGAACAAAGTAGGGTGATATTTTCTCAGCAACGAAGAAGCCTGCAAAGGAACGATAGCGACTGAAAGCCATAACACTTTCTTAATCCATTGAACAAGTTACAGACGGTAGATTGTACCCATACGAAGCCTTTCAGAACAACCCTGATTTTATGGAGACGTCTCATCGAGAACACGACGATCAACGACGCCTGCGATAAATGTCGAGCCGGCAATTAATAACATTCAAGGATTCGTTTACGGTGAGAGACGCGTGTTTAATTTCGAGTCATTCTGCCACTTATTTCTGCCGCAAAGCAGTAATGCTCGCATTGCTGTGTTCCAGTTTGAAGGGTGCCGGTGAAATTACTGGCACATGAGACTTTTCATCTTTATGTCTCAGGGTCGCGGGCGCAGTGCAATGACACATAGGGCGCGTCCTAAGCGGACGTGACCTATGTGATAATGCACTGTTCATAGGCAGAGGGTACCGCTAAACATCAGGTGGGCCATCTGCTTGATCCGTCACACCTAGTAGTGTTAAAAAAAAGTAATTATCAGCTGACCTATGGGGCCGACAGTGCCGAGACATGGACACTCACGGTAGGGTTAATCCACTAGTTCAAGGTTGGCTAACGTAGCGTGGGGTGCCCTCTGGCTAGATGGAGCGATGACCTACGAAAGGCGACGGGCAGAAAGTGGATGAGAAGAGCCGAACACCAGGCTCAGTGGCGCGTATTGGGAGAGGCCTATGTCCAGTGGACTAGTGTGGGCTGGATTATGATCAGCTGACATCATCATCAGCCCACACTAGTCCAATGTTGAAGACAACATGAAGCCTCTATAAATGAATAATTTAAATATAAATTCAGTTATGCTATGAAACTTTTTGAGTTGAGACAAAAATTTTGCATCTGTATTCAGCATAGCATTTTTGTAACTATGTGTTTAATATCTTTATGGTTTATTTTTTTTGTAGTCTACTAATTTTTTTTTTATACTACTTCGATGACGGAACAAGCAAGAGGCCCACCTGATGTTAAGCGGTAACCTCTGCCTATGAACAGTGCATTACCTCATAGGTCACGTCCACCTAGGACGCACCCTATGTGGCATTGCACTGCACCCGCCACCCTGAAACATAGATGAAAAGTCTCATGTGCCTGTAATTTCACCGGCACCCTTACCCTTCAAACCGGAACACAGCAATGCGAGCACTACTGCTTTGCGGCAGAAATAGGTATGGTGGTAGTACTTCCCCGGACGAACTCTTTCACAAAAAAGCTCTACTACTACTAAAAGTTTATCTATTTAGTTAGTATATTTGTGAAAACTTTTAATTAGCCTTCAGCTTTTTAACATGTTTTAACATGTTATTTTATATATACATGTTATTTTACCTTTGATTATATATCCAGCCCCAGACAAAAAAAAAACTAAGATAAACACCAAAGTTTGTGCATAGCAGTAAGTTTTTCTAAAATTGTAAAAATAAAATATAACAATATTTTATGTCAACCCGCGGCTTTGCTCGCATTACACCGGGATAAAAAAGTAGCTCAATCTAGGATTTGAGAAGGATACATTTCGTTTTCTGTTTTTCTCTCATCACAGCTCATCAACACATTTTGAGATAGCGAAACCTGATTTTGCGAAAACTAGGAGACCTCATGTCCTCATTTTCGATCTCCCGATATGGTGTCGACGCACGAATCGCGCCTATGCCGAGGCGCAGGAGTAGCCGGCTGAGATACGAGAGGTGCTGGTTCGATTCCCGCTGCAGGACAAATGTTTACATGATCTGGAAATATTCACTGTGTTGTTGTAGCATGGTACTCATAGTTCCTGATACACCTTAGAGTTTTTTTTGCCTTAGTCTGAGAGTTATTTGACGCAAATTTTTATTGAAAATAAATAATAAATAAATAATAAATAATACTGGACAAGTTCACACAACATTATCTAGCCCCAAGCTAAGCCAGAGCTTGTGTTATGGGTACTAGATAACTGATATACTGAATATAATACAATACATCAATAGATATTTTTTATTATACATAGGAAACACCCAGAACACCCTGAACAAATATCTGCAGAACGCACAAATATTTGTTCCGAGGCGGGAATCGAACCCGCAACCTCCTGCGTCGCAGGCGAACCATCGCCAGCTGCGCCACAGAGGTCGTCATGTCTCTACATTATCATTAGTTTAGCTACGAATGTAATTCAATTATTAACACAGTGTTTTTTTTGTTCATTGACAGAATAAGATACATAATATGTCGCAATAAGATAGTCAAATCAGGGAGATGGCCATTTCCCTAGTGCATATGTCTGGAACATTGTGTTTTTGATTCAGTTTCTATCTCCGGACATGGTGTCGACGCACGAATCGCGCATATGCCGAGGCGCAGGAGTAGCCGGCTGAGATACGAGAGATGCTGGTTCGATTCCCGCTGCAGGACAAATGTTTACATGATCTGGAAATATTCACTGTGCTGTGCTAGCATGGTACTCATAGTTCCTGATACACTTGAGACACCTGTATTAGGGAATTGGCTATCTCCCTGATTTCACTATCTTCTGCGACACATTCACTATAGCTTAAACAGCCTATCACATTTAGTTAGTCGACATACCTACCTACCCTCTGATTAACGTTTGCCAGCTAGGTAATTATAATTAGTGCGTGAACGGTAATTGCTTGTTGATTCGCCGGTCAACGCTTCCAGTTTTAGTAATTAATTAGTATTTGATTAGTCCTTAATTGATATGTTACTGAAGTTAATTACTAATTTCTTGGTACTAAGTGGGCTTTATAGTTTTATCAGGTTCTAAAACATATGACACCATTCCGCCGGTTTTAGTAGTAGTAGAGCTTTTTTGTGAAAGAGTTCGTCCGGGGAAGTACTACCACCATACCTATTTCTGCCGCAAAGAAATAGTGCTCGTATTGCTGTGTTCCCGTTTGAAGAGTATGGGTTTTGGTGAAATTACAGGCACATGAGACTTTTCATCTTTATGTCTCAGGGTGGCGGGCGCAGTGCAATGCCACATAGGTTGCGTCCTAGGTGGACGTGATCTATGAGGTAATGCACTGTTCATAGGCAGAGGTTACCGCTTAACATCAGGTGGGCCTCTTGCTTGATCCGTCATCCAAGTAGTATAAAAAAAAAACCTGAATGGCAGCGAGCTGAAGCAAGTAGCTTGCTTTAAGTGTTTGGGCCATTGGGTCACCGAGTCTCAAAGATGATATGGACATGGACAGGGAACGTAGGGCATTATCCATTAGAGCGAACATGCTGGCCCGTAGGTTTGCTCGCTGCACCAGGCAGGTGAAGACCACGCTTTTCAGAGCTTACTGCCAAGCGTTTTATACGTGCAGCCTTTGGGTCAAGCACGCCAAAAAATCTTGGAATGCCCTGCGGATCCAGTACAACAACTCGTTCAGGGTGCATCGTTCATAATAATTATTTTTTATTTATTTCCTTGTAACATGAACTAGTATGCTAAAAACTCAAGCATCAAATTAAAAAAATCATGATATTTTGGATTTTTTGTAAAAAAAACAATGTTTTTTTTTTTCGATTACCTAATCGGGTTTTTTTCCAACCCTACTACTTAGTAGGGTTGGAAAAAAACCTCCGTGGAAGATCATGCGAGGTAATATAAAATACCGTTGATAATGATGAAACTCCTAACATCTAACAACAGAGGTAATATTTCATATTACCTCGCGTGATCTTCACTGCGTGTTGCTTGATTAACCAAATACCAAGGCCTGTTATATAATTATCGGTACGCGATTGGTTCAAATAGGTAATCTATAATACTAGAAAACAGTTTTTTTTTTTTTTTATTTTTTTTTATACTACTTGGATGACGGAACATGCAAGAGGCCCACCTGATGTTAAGCGGTAACCTCTGCCTATGAACAGTGCATTACCTCATAGGTCACGTCCACCTAGGACGCACCCTATATGGCATTGCACTGCGCCCGCCACCCTGAGACATAAAGATGAAAAGTCTCATGTGCCTGTAATTTCACCGGCACCCTTACCCTTCAAACCGGAACACAGCAATGCGAGCACTACTGCTTTGCGGCAGAAATAGGTATGGTGGTAGTACTTCCTCGGACGAACTCTTTCACAAAAAAGCTCTACTACTACTAAACTGTTTTTGATGTGTACCATCTTTTCGAGAGGAATCTCGCTTTCCAGCAATCTGTGGGAGTGATTTCAAAAATGGACGGAAGTGTGTAATAGGAAGCGCGCATTTTTCAGAGAGGTTGGTACTATCAGCCATGTTGCTATTACCAAGGAGATGAGATGTCAGAGGTTACACATCTTATGAGAATACAGTAAGGCTAGCTCGTTTTTTTTTAAATTTTCAAGTGTTCACAGTTTAGTACAGATTTTTTATAAAAGATTTCGCCTGGGAATTCTCCCTCACAGAATGCTACGACGAACAGACGTCTCCATCCACCGACTACGTGCGACCTTGAAAATATCGTCGAACCATCTCGAGGCTTTCCTTCACTGTAGCGTCAGGTTTGTGTTCGTCCCCCATTATTAGTTCTTTGAGGTATATGGCCTGCCAATTGCCATTTCAACTTCTGGAGAGCTTGATAGTTTGACAACCTCGAAAAACTGACTGTCACGGGTAAAATTGAGGGCTGAAGGCTAAGAGGACGCAGTCCCATACGCTGACTGATGGATCGGATGATCTGATGACTGCTGATTATGGAGTGATCAGATCCGCACAACTCTGGATACTCAACTGCACAACGCGATTCGTGCCGCTGGAGATAGTTTTTTTTTTATACAACTTGGTATGACGGAACAAGCAGATGACTGATGTTAAGCGTTACCCTCTGCCTATGAACAGTGCATTACCTCATAGGTCACGTCCACCTAGGACGCACCCTATGTGGCATTGCCCTGCGCCCGCCACCCTGAGACATAAAGATGAAAAGTCTCATGTGCCCGTAATTTCACCGGCACCCATACCCTTCAAACCGGAACACAGCAATGCGAGCAATACTGCTTTGCGGCAGAAATATGTATGGTGGTAGTACTTCCCCGGACGAACTATTTCACAAAAAGCTCTACTACTAACAAATAGAGATCAGTGGAAGAAATGCAAAGAGGTCGCGACCTTCTGCCTTGAGGAAACTATGCACAGAGTGTCTCCTAGATTAGTTATCATAGGTGTAATAATTTCATATTTCGCAAAGTTATATCGTTGTTAAAGCATTTTGAATATTAACATTAAACCCGGAAGTACTTAGCATTTATTTGGCAATCGACGTAGTAATTACGCACATTGGTGATTGGGCGCATTCCCGTGTAAAGCAGGTTGCCGCCGACTGTCAACCGCATCGGCGCTTACCAGCTCGGAGCCCGGCATTGATGGTTATAATTCAGGTATATAGATAATAGAATATACAGGGTATTTCATTGAGATGGGTCAGCGAGAGAAAATCCTAACTTTAAGTGATATCAAAAAATGCTGAAAGGACGTTAAAGATTTTGATTTAAAAAAAACTGCATTCAATGATTTTGATAAATATATAAGCTCCGGGAATCGAACCCGATCTTTTACGTTGCTTTTTTATGACGTGACTACGGTAACTGACAAACCACGGGTATAGATATTAATATATTGATCATGTGTACAAAATTTCATGGAGTTTGATCAGGTTTTATCCAAAATAGGAGCAAACTTCGTTTGTATGCAGAGGGCTAAAACGCCCCCTAGTGGTACACTCCTTTTAAAGGCACACATGTCAAGTCGAAAAGGGATCGTCACCGTATCAACTCGAGCCGTTTCAGTGTTCTTTGTATCAATCTCCCTCCTGCAACGCACACTAATCGCAATCGTAACGTAATCGCCTCGCCTCGGGACAAGCGAGCGGTCGCCGAGCCGTAAGCGCGGCGTCGCCTAGCCGTAGCCGAGTCGACGTACCGGAGCTGCTGATCCGCTTTTGTTACGTGCTTACGTTATCGTCTAAGATCCGAACTAGAAACGATCGTCGCCCATCTGTTTAGTGGATGAAAAGTATTTTATATGAAGTTTAATATATTAGAAAATATATATCGAGGGACTTGTCTAAAAAGTTCATTTCCAGACAAAGATTAATAAAAAAACTTTTTCTGATAACCGTGATAGTTAAGAGTATTGAAATTTTCACTGATGATGTATTTCTGTTGCCGCTATAACAACAAATACACAGAATAAAATTAATATTTAAGGGGGCTCCCACACAACAAACGTTTTTTTTTGCCGTTTTTATATACATATAATGGTACGGAACCCTTCGTACGCGAATCCGACTCGCACTTGGCCGGTTTTTATAGATAATGGTACGGAACCCTTCGTGCGTGAGTCCGACTCGCACTTGGCCGGTTTTAAAAAATTTAACGAATCATAGTCATGGCAGGAATTTTTTAGACAACTCACTCGAGATATATTTTCTAATATATTAAATTTGATATAAAATACTTGTCATCCATTAAACAGATGGGTGAAGGTCGTTTCTAGTGCGGATCCTCTACTATTAGGTTGACGCCTGGTTGACGGCGAGGCGAAAGGCGATACGGTTACGATCCCTTTCCCAGTCCTTCCCAACCGTCATCGCCAACAGACGATGATGGTTAAGGCCGCTAGGTGGCGCGCGTAGTCTTCCTGCGTGCCCCTCACGGAGACAGGGTGAAGTATCGTGCTCCACCCCACCGGGAAGGGGTCCCCTCCGTAGAACCAACGCTGTCGGGACAGCGGAAGAGTGCGAAAACGTACCCGTTGTCAAAACGCTATATAGAGTGAATAGGTGCCATCTAGACCTTTGTGCTCCATCTTCGGCCACATCGTCACTTACCAACAGGTGAGATCGTGGTCAAACAAAGGTCTATCAATGTAACAAAAAAAGGCGACCGGATGAACACAGTGGTGGTATTAGCCGGTTCAAGTCCGACATTAACCCGCCTGCCACCCGGATTTCCCCACAAGGTTTACGCCTGGTTAACGTCGAGGCGAAAGGCGAAACGGCGACGATCCCAGTTGATATCTGTGCTATGACCTGAGTTGAGGCCGGTAAGCGCCGGTAGATTTGAGCTGGGAACCGGCTTCCTACCTGAATGGGGCCATTCGTAGAATGAAGTCATTATGTGCAAATGGTTTGCATAAACTATACCAACATCGAATCTAATAAAAACAATGAATATATTTGCTAACGCACTTTGCAATAAAAACGCCGGTTTTACATAATTCTGTTGATTTTGAATGGAAACTTTTGAGTGACCCCGAAAAAAACATGTGTCAATTCATTTTTATTCGTATAAACTAGGGTACTAGTAAAATGTTATACATTTATTTAAGGAAATAATAATACAACTAATACAAGGTATGTACAAAATACATATAAAACAGTTGTGCTACCTTAAGACCGCTGCAAACGATTTAAAGGAAGCTCAACTGATCCAAATCACTACCAGACGGAAGCGTCCCTAAGATACTGTAAGTAAGTAAGTAAGTAAGTAAGTAAGTAAGTAAGTAAAACTTTTATTTTGACAATTAACTATACACAACACAAATAAGTAAATAAAATAGATAGGCTTTGACAGCGTTTTGGCTGTCAAAAGAGGACCGTGCTCAGTAAACTACTACTACTGGCTACTGGCTGGAGTACTGGCTGCATTGCCACGCTGAATAGCAATACTAATGCATGGAGCCGGATAAGAGCCAGCTCTCGGGTCACGCGTCGCTTCGACCAGATGCCCGGTACTATTACCCAGATGGTACTAGTAAAATTATATGTTTCTTGGGCTATTTCTTTGGCTTTCGCGCTATTCTGAACGTTTCAAACGTTCAGAAATATTGCACTTCGAAGTATTTTTTTTCCAAGTGTAGGTACTTTTTTTTTTTTTTTTTTTTTTTTTCTCTCTATATATTTAACTGCACAGATCAATTTACTATGCAAAAAATACCTCCTGGTTTTACGCGCTGGTGTCGTAAGGTAGACGAAGTTTGGAGCCCTGGTTCTCGATTTTGCAAGTAAGTATCGGTGTTGCTAGTGTAGAGATAAGTTTAGGATTCGGACTACGTGTGCCACAGATTAATGCACAGTTACCTGTCGCAGTGACAGTTTAATTAGTAACGTTACGAAGTGGTTAATTATACAGCCGCGTGAATATTACATAGCCCTTGGCAACTATTCATAAATCGTGTGTGAATTGGTTAAACTAGCGAATTTTCCTAACCTGTACTTGATTTATGCGTAACCTATAGGTGGATTACACTAGAGAATTTTCTCGGGCATTTCTATGTAATGTAACGTTCTTACGAATGGTACAATACAGGTAAAAGCTCTGGAGGGCAATTCTCGTGCTTTAGAGATCAGTTAAATTCGACATAATGTCGAAAAAAATCTTTCTCGTGATGTCACAAATAGACATAAGTCGACCAAAATCATTCAAATCGAATACGATTTGATGGTTATTGTGTCATTATCGTGACATTTTTTGTAGACATTCATGCTTCGACATTATCTCTAATTTAGAGATAATCCTACAATCCGAGAATTGGCCTCCAGTTTCCAAAGCATTTCCATGTAATGTAACGTTCTTGCGAATGCTCGGCGCTCTGTTCGGCGTAATGCTCACAGCGAGTGTGCATTTACCCGTAACATTTCATTGTACCTTGCATTCATTCGTTGCACTTGAACTACTGACCGCGTGCGTCGTTCGTCTCTCTCCCTCCGCGTCACCCGCGCACCGCCGCGCTCGTGCAAAGGCTCGACGAAAAATGTTACAACAATACGCTCGTTGGTTTGTACAATTAGGTTGTAACAAAACGGCGAGCGTGCTCGACGTCTGGTTCGTGAGGGTGATACACTATTAACATATCATAGAGCGGCTCATTGTTCTGTTATAAGAAAATGATCTAGTCTATACTCACCTTTAAACAAACTAAGTACTTACATACTCTTACATATAGATGCAATAAATTATTATTGGGTACAATTATGGAAGTAGTAAAGGAAGGATTGCAATCGCGATGGTTATGAGATAAAAACATACATACATAGGCAGAGGTTACCGCTTAACATCAGGTGGGCCATCTGCTTGTTCCGTCATTCATTAGTATAAAAAAAAAAAAAAAAAAAAAAAAAAAAAAAAACATAATAGACACACGCCTTTTCCCCGAAGAAGTGTAGACGAACCCTCAATGTGCCTCTTTTCACAGTGGGACGAGGGTTGCACCATCGTGGAATATAGACGTGACAAGTGGTGAGCTCAACGCCGCCATTGCTCCCCACGACTGACTTGGCTAACGCTTTCTTGTACAAAGTAAACGGTGTTTTTAAAGGTGAAGGTTCGTGAAGAAAAAAAGGAAAATAAGTTTTTTTCTCAAATAACTTTTAATCAAAACAAGGTTTTCTCAAAATAGTGATCAAGCGATGACGAATTTACCCTACATTTTTTCGGTGACGAATTTACCCGATGACCGATGAGTAGAGCTTTTTTGTGAAAAAGTTCGTCCGGGGAAGTACTACCACCATACCTATTTCTGCCGCAAAGCAGTAGTGCTCGCATTGCTGTGTTCCGGTTTGAAGGGTAAGGGTGCCGGTGAAATTACAGGCACATGAGACTTATCATCTATGTGTCAGGGTGGCGGGCGCAGGGCAATCCCACATAGGGTGCGTCCTAGGTGGACGTGACCTATGAGGTAATGCACTGTTCATAGGCAGAGGTTACCGCTTAACATCAGGTGGGCCTCTTGCTTGTTCCGTCATCCAAGTAGTAAAAAAAAAAAAAAAAAAAAATACGAAAGAACCCTAACCCTCGTAACCGTTACTGACAAAAATGAGCCCAACCACTGCTATTCTACTATTAATCATCGAGGAGTTCCGTTTTCCACCTTCCATCTCCATCATCAGAATACGCTGTCACCATCATATTGTATGTCATTTGTGTTGGAACTATACGGTTTGAAGGTGTATGAGTGCCGGTGAAATTACAGGCACATGAGACTTTTCATCTTTATGTCTCAGGGTGGCGGGCACAGTGCAATGCCACATAGGGTGCGTCCTAGGTGGACGTGACCTATGAGGCAATGCATTGTTACAGGCAGAGGTTACCACTTAACATCAGGTGAGCCATCTGCTAGTTCCGTCATTCACACAGATGTACAACGAATAAATATTAGCATTGTTTTGGCGCCGCCTCGACCCACTGGCTTCCTATGCCCGTTCTTGCTTAGTGTGAAATGTTAGTAGGTATGCTAGAATACGCAGTAATTCCTATAAATACATAGTTTATTGAGAAACGTACATAACCCGCCGACCTATTACGTAATCAAATATATTATAATCGTAAATAAGATGTTGGGATCAATTGCTTCTTGCTAATATGATATCCTTTCATTGATAATTGTAAGTTATAGAGTAATTGACGACCTCTGCGGCGCGGCGGACGAAGGTTCACCTGCGACGCCGGAGGTTCCGGGTTGGATTCCGCCTCGGAACAAATATTTGTGCGATCGCAGATATTTGTTAAGGGTGTTCTGGGTATTTTCTATGTATAATAAAAAAATATCTATCTATGTAATATATTGTATTAAGTACCTATATCAGTTATCTAGCTCTGCTTAGCTTGGGGCTAGTTAATGTTGTGTGAACTGTCCAGTTTTTTTATTTTTTATTTATATAATTACTGTCGTTTCTATACAATGTTTAACAGCATGTCTATTTTCGACTCTGGTACGGAGGCCGCAGTGCTTAAAGTTTTTTTACATCGAGCAACATACGGAGGCCGCAATGCTCTAAGATTTCCAACAAATTACACAAATACAATACTAATTTAAACAAAAAATTCATTAAAACCTAATTTTAGGAGGGTTATCCTAAGAATCGATTTTATTTTATACGCAAATAGATTGCCAGTAAAATCGTAAAATCGAGCGATAGCAAAAAGTGAAGTCGTTATGTTTTCCCTCTGCGCATTATATTCACGAATCTTATATTGACTGGAGTAAACTCCAGTCTTTCGTCGGAGCTAACACACACCTTTTTCACCCGACTGCGGCGAACAAATTAAAGAAGGTTATGTTTTTGACCTGTATGTATGTACGTACCACCTGTCTCTATGTTCCCCAGTAACTACTAAACGGATGAACAAATTTTGATGAATGATATATCGGTAGACTCGTTGTTATTGCGCGAGATACACTGGGTAATCAAACATATTAATATTATAAAGAGGAAAGATTTGTACCTATTTTTGTATGTTTGTATGTTTGTAATGAACAGGCTCAAAAAGTACTGGGCCGATTTAAAAAATTCTTTCACCAATAGAATGCTACATTCTTCCAATTTGACATTGGCTACATTTCATTTTGAAAAAAATTAGGGATCCTTGGTAAAAATTGTACTATATAAAAATAAGTCGGGTTTTCCTTCCTGACGCTATAACTCCAGAACGCACGAACCGATTTGGCTGAAAATTGGTGGGGAGGTAGCTTAGAACCAAGAGATTGTCTTAGGGGGGGAGGGGGGGGGGTGGTTCACCGGGTGCTACCCGTGCGAAGCCGGGGCGAGTCGCTAGTCAAACATATAAAAATAATTGAGACAATATGTTATGTTTGGTATCAAAATAAAGGTTTTGATAAGCACTTTCTAAACGTATATATAATACAAATGTAAATGTTTTTAATTTCTTTACAAATGGTTTCACAAGCGATATTATGAGATGGCTCAATGTCAAGCGGAAGATGTTCCGTAGTCAGGTTTTAGTTTTTAAACTTTTTAATTGGTAATCTTTATTGTTTATCTTATTTCTCATAAACCGCCTCGTTGATAAGACCATTTCCCTAGTTTAAGATTCAGCCTAGAATAAACTTGCGCTGCACAAGGACCGTCCAGAACATAGTTCGTAATGTAGATTACTGTATTGTAGTAAAATATACGAAATCAGACCATAGCCCGCCTTAATTTCTAAAATAATGAGCCTATTGTTTTGTGTGATAAACAGTTTTGGACCATCCACCATAAGGCTGCGTTTCTACCAGAGATGCGTGAGGATGTGAAGCAAGAGATGTGTTTGTCAAGAACCAATAGAATCACTTCATTTACCTAGCCTCGCTCAGCGCAGGTCTAGTGGAAACGGCTTAGCAGAGCGAGGTTTTTAAACGTACAAAACAAGCGAGGGATGTGGGCGAGGGCTGTGTGCGAGGAATGTGTGCGAGGGATGTGTGCGAGGGATGTGTGAGAGAGATGTGCGCGAGGGATGCGTTGCGAGGATTTGTGTGAGAGAGATGTGCGCGAGGGATGTGTGAGACAGATGTGTGCTAGAGATGTGCGCGAGGGATGTGTGCAAAGGATGGACGCGACCTTTCGGGTTTCGAGTTGTAGCTCGCATCTGAAAAGAGCCCGCTACACATCCTCGCACCGTTTCACAGCGTCGCAACTACGCATCTTCGCACCGGTCAGCTGCCTAGCACATCTCTGATAGAAACACTCACATCGTTCCATAGCCTCGCTACGCATCCGCGCACCGCTCATCGTAAATGGAAACACAGACTTAGGATTAATTTTTAACATTAAGTTATGCCATTATTTATTTGAAAGCAAGAATCTGGCAACTTTATTAGCTTGACCTATAGATCGGTAATTCAACATTCACACAGCTCAAGTTACTTGGTACTGAACCGCGTACAAAGGCACTCGAAGTGGTTAACATTTTGAAATTACCTAGATAAACAACTTGCAACTTTGTATGTAAGTAGGTACTGTTTGCAATTTCAATTATATTGCATTCAATACGAGGTGTTAACCAAATCCACGCATTTCTACTACACTGTACCTAACGTCGAATCATTTTAACCAAAATTTACAGTCAATTTCAATATCTCATTCTGTTCAGAATTGACAAGCTTTTATAGAATCCGTAACAATAAATCCGGACTTTATAAAGTCCACTGCATATTCACTGTGACTCAAATTTTAGGACTGGGTTGAAACAAGAACAGAAAAGTAGGTAAAATGGGTTGAAACGAAACAATACCTAAATGGGTAGAAAATCATTAGGTAGAAACAAGCACTCGTTTAATTTCCGGGTAAACCATAACCATCCCTAGCCGTCCTGCATTCCCATCACACTGCAATGGCTAATTTGGAAGTCGCTACTCTAGTTGGTCGCTGCAGAAGCAACTTAGCTGTATGGGGCACTAGCTGTGCCCCGCGGTGTTACCCGCATAAGTCTCAAATTAGTGGGAATATCGGGATAACAAGTAGCCTATGTGTTATTTCAGGAATCCAGCTATCTTTATTCCTAATTTCATTCAAATCCGTCCAGCCGTTTCAGCGTGAAGAAGTAACAAACACATACACAAGCTTTCGCATTTATAATATGTAATAGTGTGATAGTGTGATCTGTCGGACTTGTTTGTAAGATTCGTTGGTATAAGATTTGTCAGGCTTTTTAGGGTTCCGTAACCAAAAATTACGGAACCCTTATAGATTCGACATGTCTGTCTGTCTGTATGTCTGCCTGTCCGTGTATGTCACAGCCACTTTTTTTCGAAACTATAAGAGCTAGGCTATTGAAACTTGGTATGTAGATGTATTCTGTGAACCGCATTAAGATTTTCACATAAAAATTGAAAAAAAAAAACAATTATTTTTGGGGTTCCCCATACTTAGAACTGAAACTAATTTTTTTTCCATTAAACCTATACGTGTGGGGTATCTATGGATAGGTCTTCAAAAATGATATTGAGGTTTCTAATATGATTTTTTCTAAACTGAATAGTTTGCGCGAGAGACACTTCCAAAGTGGTTAAATGTGTGCACCCCCCCCCCCCCCCCCCCCCCCCCCCCCCCCCCTGTAACTTGTAAAATAAGAGAATGATAAATCTAAAAAAAATATGTGATGTACATTATCGTGTAAACTTCCAACTAAAATTGTTTTGAACGAGATCGAGTAAATTTTTAATACGTGTAATCGTAATCCATCCAAGAACTTTTATATTATGTTACTTGCTGCTACGGAACCCTTAATGGGCGAGTCTGACTCGCACTTGACCGCTTTTTTAAAGAATGTATTATTACTGGGAAATAGACCCACAGTGAAAAGAGGCCCATAGGAGTTTAATAGCTTACAGAGACGTGGTATCGGATCTGAAAGGAACATACATATGTGGCAACATGTGACGAGGGCAACGAGAGGGAACTTCTTAAGCTAAGGCCGAACAGAGGCGTTCAGCTCGCGTCCGCGGTGGCGTGCTCAGTGCCGATCAATGGTAAGACAATGGATCGCCACCGTGCACGCCACCGCGGACGCGAGCTGAACGCGTCTGTTCGGCCTTAGCTTTACTTCCCTGTAGCGGTGAATTGCTTCCGATCTTCCAGTGGTTCACAAACTCAAATAAGAAAGGCTCGCGGAAGGTTACACTGCAATCGTATCACTTACTCTGTGCATCGGCCTTGCTAGCGATTCGAGATCGTCTCTCGCTGAAAACCTTCAGATTCCTTAATTTTTGTGGACCGTTACGTTTTGTAATAAGCGTTTCCGCTATTTGTAATAATCTGTACAACATTGTTTTGTTACTTAAGATTTCGAGATAGAATGTCTGTTAATAAGAGATATATTTTTAATAATGTTTTTTTTTTCTTTATAATTGGGGTTGCACGGCTTTTGCATTTTCCATTTTCAAGTAGGTATTATTTATTATTGTGTTTTTATAATTTGCAACGTTACAATCCTTCCTAAAAATCTTGGTAGATAATTTCCACCAATTTTAAAAGTCCACTTAAGTTCCACTTAATTTAACCACACTTGTGCTTTGAAGACGAGCTACATGGTTAAAATTCCACCAAAATTACACAAATAATTTAAAAAACACTAGTATTGCCATTCAGCGTGGCAATGCAGCCGGCATCTTAGGGACGCTTCCGTCTGGTAGTGATTTGGATCAGTTGAGCTACCTTTAGATCGCTTGCAGCGGTCTTCAGGTGGCACAACTGTTTCATATGTATTTTGTACATACCTTGTATTATTCTTTCTGTAAATAAATGTGTTTTTTTAAAAAACACTAGGAAATGGAATAAAATAAAAGTAGACGAAGTCTCTTTTCAAAAATGGCGGGAAGGGCTAGTGAGTGAATGAATGAAATTGAATGAATTAATGAAAATATTTTATTGCACACCGATGACCTACGAAAGGCGCCGGCGCCGGGCTGAAAGTGGATGAGAAGAGCCGAACACCAGGCTCAGTGGCGCGTATTGGGAGAGGCTTATGTCCAGCAGTGGCCTAGTGTGGGCAGATGATGATGACGACGAGAGTCATGAATCGTAGTGTGGCTGCCTACGTATACGAATTCTCCGTCTCCTCCCGTAGATGTATGTCGAAAAAGCCTACTATGTGATTACACCTGGGTATGGAAAGCACCATCCACCTGAGTACTCAACACAAATACTGTGATTACCAATCTGCCTGCCAAGCGTGGTGATTATGGCAGGCCACAGTACGGCAGATTGTACAGAAGTCTGTGGAGTATAATCGGCCACTGTGTTTAGCGTTTGTGGACTACGAGAAGGCTTTTGACTCCATCGAAACCTGAACAGTTCTGTAATCCTTGCAGCGATGCCATGTGGTCTATCGTTATATTGGGGTTGACGTCACGGACGCGGCACGTAGACAATAGCTCTAATAATTTCGTTAAAAAATAATGCTACAAGTGTTTATATAATAACGCAAAGTCGAAAAGTGTGATGTTAGTACATTAAGGAAGCTCGGTGAACGTTATCTCGCAGAAATATCCTTTTATTCTCATATAATAAGAAAATATTGTTTCGTTTCAATAAATTACATCTGTCTGTTACCGAAGTACCCTCAAAAAGTGCATATATTCTCGGTTGGAATTTCTGCAAACTGTTTCATAAAATGGTGAAGTGCGCTGCCTGTGCCAAGTTTATAGCAGCAAAAGGTGGGGAGACGTCGTGTCCTAAGTGTTCTAAGGGAATGGCCCCAGTTGGAGATACGGCGGGAAAGCAGGCGAGCCCAACGGGGCACCTTCTGGATTCTCATGATATTGTAGCTGAGATTCGCAGTCAGTTTGATGGCATGAAGGCTGAAATGCTACTAGAATTTCAGTCTTTTAAGGAGGAACTACAGGGACTGCGTACTGAGGTGCTTCAACTGAAATCAGATTTGGCTGGTATAAGGACAGATATGACCTTTTGCATGAGCAAGGTAGCCGTTCTGGAAGCTCGAACGGCGGAAATGGAAACATATTTAACTGAAAGTGATATTGGCACAACAGGTGAGCTGGAACAGACTGTTTCCGAGCTGAAGATGGCATGCAACGATCGCGAGCAAGAGTCCTTGTATAACGAAGTGGAGATTACTGGCATACCGGAACATAGAGGAGAAAATCTTTTACATCTGCTTCCTCTACTAGCTGAGAAGATTGGTGTCCCATTTCAGGAACATGACATAAATTCGATCGATCGTCTAGGATCCCCTATGCAGGAAAATTCTGTGGGACCACGAAAAATAGTGATCCGTTTCACACGCCGCATAACTCGGAATACATTCCTGCAGAAGGCACGCCAGCGTCGTGGGCTCATCACGAGTGCTGAACTGGGACTAGTAGGGCCACCAGCGCCGCTTTACTTCAACGAGCGGCTTACGAGGTTGAACCGGCAGCTGTTCGCCAAAGCCAGGGGGGAATGTCGCCGCCATCAATGGAGGTACTGCTGGATCAAGAGTGGTCGCATATATTTGCGCAAAGACGAAGGCTCACAAGTATCTCGTATACGCGTCGAGAAAGACCTTTCAGTGTTGTTTCAAGACTCACCTAAGATGTGAATAGTGCTACATAGTGTTAGTTAATCTGTCTGTAGATTATACCTACTTACATAATTTGTAAAGTTAAGAAATCATATCCACTTATCTATTTTTTTGTATTTGTTCATACCTATTTAGTATATAACTTCGAGTCTCTTTGGCTATAATAAAAACTAATTTACTAATATATTTATGTTCTTAATATTAACTAGGTGTTTATATATTTATTTACAGAAAGAATGATACAACTAATACAAGGTACCTATGTACAAAATACATATGAAACAGTTTGCTACCTGAAGACCGCTGCTAGCTTTCTAAAGGTAGCTCAATTGATCCAAATCACTACTATTTACTAGGTGTTTGTATATGTTATATTTTGTAAGTATATATCTGTAAAAACTTTTTATTGTTGTACAAGTAGGTGCCAATTACTTTTCACTGGAAAAGGGATTTTACCATGGTTTTGTGATTGTTCCCCTAGCCAGCGAGTTGGTAGGATATAATATGTACCTAGTTTTAAAATTGTAACGAGTAAACGAGTATAGTTGCGTCTTACATTGTATAATTTTTATATCAACCTATTACCTATTGATGTATTTTACAGTGTGTGTGCCGTGTCCGTGCGTCAACCGAGGTCCGTGCTGAAAATCAGCGCTGCAGTTTACTGCAGCATTATGCTGAGCACGGGCCTTTTTTGACGGCACTATACACGCAGCAACAAACGTGTTCTGTTTGTGTTGTTATTGTATTGTATTCCATTATTGTGTGTGTATTTGCTATTCAAAATAAACTATTTCTATTCTATTCTATTCTATTCTATTATATCGAAGTGTTGAGATGCCTTTATGAAAATGCAAAAATGAGCGTTTAGCACAGGACCAGCAGTCTAATCCTATCCAATTGCATAGGAAAGTCAGACAGGGGGATGTAATATCACCGAAACTGTTCATAAATGCATTGGAGGATCTGTTCAAGACGCTGTATTGGAAGAAGATGGCCATCAACATTAATAGTGAGTATATAATTCGCAGATGATATAGTTCTGATGGCAGGAGCTGCAGTACATACTAGATGGCCTAGAACGTGGCCATCACGCTTGGCGTGAAAATATATGTACATTTTCTAACATTACACAACACTCCAACAATTTTCTAAATTTATTCAGAACCAATTTCCTCTGTCGCACAGTTTTAATTATCTTCCATCGGGACGCTTGGACATTTGGGACGAAATCTATTATTCTTTGACGTAATTGGTCAAAACGACGCGTCCTAACGAATTAAACGAGCAATGTAGCTAGCGTTGAACGACGCGGGACAAGCGGGACATGCCGAGAAGTAGGCCGTAGGGTTGCCACCTTCGGGAATAACGCACGCTTATTAGGTATTACACGAGCAATGTAGCGAGCGTTGAACGACGCGGCCCAAGCGGGACATGCCGAGAAGTAGGCCGTAGGGTTGCCACCTTCCGGAATAACGCACGCTTATTAGGTATTAAATGAGCAGTGTAGCGAGCGTTGAACGACGCAGACAAGCGGGACATGTCGAGAAGTAGGCCGTAGGGTTGCCGCGCTCGGGAATAACGCACGCTTATTAGGTATTAAACGAGCAATGTAGCGAGCTTTGCACGACGCGGGACAAGCGGGACATGCCGAGAAGTAGGCCGTAGGGTTGCCACCCTCGGGAATAACGCACGCTTATTCGGGTCCCGGCCCACGAGGTCTGAAGACCAGGAGCCCAATTCTACTAAACCAATTGTATTAAAATTGTTAATGAATTGTCTCATACTTGTCACTTTTGACACTTTTGGCATTCTACTAACATCAATGGTTTTTCAATTGCATTATAATTGTGACCATTTAGAAACAATCGTAAAATGTTTCTTTGTAATAATTCGTAAAATCATATTTTAGCAGACTACCATTTTTAATGACAATTGTAATTGAATTGTAATTGCATAGTACAATAATGGATTTTCTTTAAAAATTAGTAGAAGTGGGCCCTTTTTCCCCGCCTTTTTCCCCGGCGGGGCCCTCTTTTCACCGTGGGTTGCACCATCGTGGGATATAGACTTGACAAGTGGTGAGCTCATCGCCGCCATTGCTTCTCACTACTGACTATGCTGACGCTTTATTCCAGTAAGCTAGCAGCCAGGACAAATCTTATACTATCAAATCTTACAAACAAGTCCGGGTCCTTTGTCGGCTTTTACAACATCCACGGGAAGAGATGGAGGAGACTATTCTTGGGCCGGACAATTACTTCACGGTTTATTGATTAGGTTAGGTTATCCATCACACATCCAAACTAAAAGAAACAAGTTAATTTTGAAACCCATAACAATTTTCAGTGGTTCAACACCAGCTTTGACATGCACAATTTTTTTTTTATTGCTGCGCCACCTGGCGAGTTAACACCATAACACCTATCTAAGAACCATCACCAATGAATCAGAAACCCTTTACAGGAAACCGTATCTAATTAGGTCAAACCGTTTTGGAGATAAATGTAAGATTCGTTTGCTCACACAAACTTATCACCCTAAACGCATCTACTTCTCCGTTCTGGCATCGTGGATAATTTGCATGACTTGTTACTATATTCTGTTTTACAGTGAGGGGTTTTCGCGGCCGTTTAAAATCATGCATACAGCCTTGAAAATAGATGGCGCTGCTCTGTGCTTAACTGTCAAAATAAAGTGTAATGTCAACGTCAACAACGTAAGATATAATTTCGTGGTATTTTGTTACTATGACACAAAACAAACAAATCGCTATAAAATCTTTAGCATAATATTTACGAGCAAAGAATATTTAAACTACTTAACATAGGATCACTACGAAATAAGGTATATTTACACGCGTACACCGCATAGATAATGCATTTGTTAATTTTGACAACCACAGTTGAGTCAGCGCCATCTATCGAGACAAATCGAAATACTTTTTTAAAAATTCGAAAATGAAATGCTCTTTGATTGAGTATTTTTGTTGATTTCTTTGTTTGGAGATATTTGAAAATTAAGCGAGCAAATTCAATAAAACATTGCTACGTGCTAGGAGGCAGGCAACCCTATTCTCATGTTGACATTACATTTCGAATACCCACCCTTTGGGAAATCAAACCGTGGACGTGGCTGGACCGACGGGGCACTGACGGGACACTGATGGGACATGGTGAGACACGCTGTCACCACGGTAACCCTGGCTCTTAAGACAGCCTCTTTGTTGACAAGGCACAAATATGATATTAAATTGCTAGCTTAGGTAATTAAGGGGAGGACACTTTCCGCCATTTCCGAAAAGAGACGTCGTTTACTTTTATTTTGTTTAATTTCCTGGTGTTTTTTGAGTTATTTTGTATATTTTAGTGGTATTTTCACCAAATGTAGCTCGTCTATAAAGCGCAAGTGTAGTGAAATTAAATGGAAATGTATTGCGTGACTTTTCAAATAGGTGGAAATTATCTACCAAAGTTTTAGTAAAACGGATACCGTTTTACTAAAACATGACTTTGACAACTTGGAAGGATTGTAACGTTGCACATTATGTTGAAAATACAATAATTATACTTTAGAATGGCACATGCACAAGCAGTGCGCAGCCAACAAAAAAGAAAACAAAATGGCTAGGGTTTCTAGCCAGTGTTTATTATATCTACATGTTTTTGAGCTTCAAGGTAAGAGAGATTCAAAAATATATCAATCAAGATAACTATGTAAAAGGTCAAGGGCGTGTCGGGAACTCGGGATAGACTGAGATAAAATGATACGAGTGAAACACGTACTCGGTCCAAAAAAACCTGCCAAGTGCTGGGCGGACTCACTCAAGAAGGGTTCCGTACCATTATCTATAAAAACGGCAAAAAATACACGTTTGATGTATGGGAGCCCCCTTAAATATTTATTTTATTCTGTTTTTTAGTATTTGCTGTTATAGCGGCAACAGAAATACATCATCTGTGAAAATTTAAACTGTCTATCACAGTTCATGAAATACAACCTGGTGACAGACGTACAGACGGATAGATGGTCTTAGTAACAGGGTCCCGTTTTACCCTTTGGGTATGGAACCCTAAAAAGGTTTATATTTATATATACAATTAGAACGAATTACCTATTTAACTAATTAAGAACATTTAAAATAAAATCAGTATCTATCCTACTAATATTATAAATGCGAAAGTTTGTGAGTATGTGCGCGTGTTTGTTATTTCTTCACGCTGAAACGGCTTGACGGATTTGGATGAAATTTGTAATGGAGATAGCTTGGCTTCCGGAATAACACATAGGCACATTTTTATCTCGATATTCCCACGGGATCGAGACCTATTCGTGTAAAACCGCGGGGCGCTGCTAGCCTAATATAATCTATACTTCCTAATAGTATAAAGAGGGAAAAGTTTGTTTAGATGTAGGAGGTTATATCCGGAACTAAAGATCCGATTCCGAAAATTATTTCACTGACAGCACTACTTGTACTATTACTTATTCTGTGCTGAGAGGAAGCTACATTATCCCTGAGTGCTATTGAGTAAGTATATTGGATTCCGCCCGCGGCTACGCTCACGTTATGTTTCACTCAACTCCGTAAGGTTGACCGGACTTTGATGATATTTGGTGTGTGGATGGATGTTGGGGGTGAGGCCAGGGGACCCTATTTAGACAGCATGCGTGCGAAGCCGCGTTTAAGGGGCTAGTAAGTAATTAGTAGTAGTTGTAGTAGCAGAGCTTTTTTTGTGACAGAGTTCGTCCGGGAAAGTACTACCACCATACCTATTTCTGCCGCAAAGTAGTAGTGCTCGCATTGCTGTGTTCCGGTTTGAAGGGTAAGGGTGCCGGTGAAATTACAGGCACATGAGACTTTTTATCTTTATGTCTCAGGGTGGCGGGCGCAGTGCAATGCCACATAGGGCACGTCCTAGGTGGACGTGACCTGTGTGGTAATGCACTGTTCATAGGCAGAGGTTACCGCTTAACAACAGGTGGGCCACCTGCTTGTTCCGTCATACAAGTAGTATAATAAAAATATAAAAAAAAAAGTTTAAGTAATTAACAACATGAGGGGACTGCCTATAGCGGTAAATGCCTCTTCCAAGTGCTTCTATGTGGTTCTGTCCTTTGCAGCTCAGATTGCAGAAAATACGCTACGTGCAGAGTGCGCGCGGCAAACGACTGAGGCGCCTTTGAGCAAGTGTTGAGGGTTAATGGTGGGTAATTTTTACGGTACATGATAAAAAGCATAAAATAGGACCTTTTTTGTAATTTTTTTTTCTCTTTTTCTTACCTTTTTAGGGCTCCGTAGCGAAATGGCAAATAACGGAACCCTTATGGATTCGTCATGTCTGTCTGTCTGTACGTCCGTATGTCACAGCCACTTTTTTCCGAAACTATAAGAACTATGCTGTTGAAACTTGGTAAGTAGATGTATTCTGTGAACCGCATTAAGATTTTCATACAAATATAGAAAAAAAACAATAAATTTTGGGGATAAATAATTAGAACTGAAACTATACAAAAAAACATCAAACACGTATGTTAGGTATCTATGGATAGGTCTTCAAAAATGACATTGAGGTTTCTATTTTTTTTTTCTAAACTGAATAGTTTGCGCGAGGGACACTTCCAAAGGGGTAAAATGTGTAATCCCCCCTGTAACTTCTAAACTAGAGAAAAATAAAACAAAAAAATACATGATGTACATTAACTATGTAAACTTCCACCGAAAATTGGTTTGAACGAGATCTAGTAGGTAGTTTTTTTTAATACACTATTGTTAAAACATCGATCAAAGTTACAACGAACTACAAGAACTTTTATATTATGTTACTTGCTGCTACGGAACCCTTCATTAGCGAGTGCAACACGAACTTGCCCCAATTTTTTTTAAATTGTGTCATATTTATTATTGAAAAGGTATGCTCATATTACAGTAATGTTTTAGTATTATTCTAATTAATATTTTTCTTTATATTAGTGTGTTTTTTGTTGATATAAGTAGTCGTGAGTAGTTGGCCGTAACGCCAACAAGTGGCTCTGACGGAAGACCAGCGTTGGTTGCTAGCTTGCTGTCAACCAACTCATGCTTAGGCAGAGCCTTACTTCGTACCTTCAAATCTGTTTCCACTTAGTCTACGTTTTTTATGTGTTTCTGTGTAACTCTTGCATACAAATAAATATATATTTCAGTAGTAGTACAGCTTTTTTGTGAAAGAGTTCGTCCGGGGAAGAATTACCACCATACCTATTTCGGCCGCAAAGCAGTAGTGCTCGCATTGCTGTGTTCCGGTTTGAAGGGTAAGGGTGCCGGTGAAATTACAGACACACGAGACTTTTCATCTTTATGTCTCAGGGTGGCGGGCGCAGTGCAATGCCACATAGGGTGCGTCCTAGGTGGACGTGGCCTGAGTGATTAATGCACTGTTCATAGGCAGAGGTTACCGCTTAACATCAGGTGGGCCATCTGCTAGATCCGTCATTCATGTTGTATATAAAAAAAAACTTTCTTCTTTCTTTTTTCTTTCTTTCAAATAAAAGCCGATACTCGGTGGCTCCGTTTAATCGCTCGCCCGCGCTTGCCTCGGCCGAGGTACGTCCACACAGACCGAGTTGCTTCGCGCGGCAAATGCCTCGCGAGGCTGCTCGCAAAAGCTGCTACCAAAAGCTCGTTCAACGTACATAATTATTCAAAAGTTTATACAGGCAGGAAAACCAATAAATTGAATTACGAATTAGCGCAAACAACCTATATTCTGTCTTCACTTCCTATACATAACTTACATAATCGAAAATATAACTTTTGAAACTATCATGGTTATGTACATAATTTTCACTAGAAACGGGATATTTACCATGATTTTTGAGTTTTATATGTTCCCGATATTTCGGCACAGTTGCATGCGCCATGATCACGGGAGAACTGACTAAAGTCTTTGCGAGTAGATGTTATTGGCAGATATATCGATCTACCCTCTTTCTCACTCTTTTATTACGAACGATACCACTACCATCGGTTTCATTGTCACAATTCACACCAACTCGACACACAACACTAACGGTGTCCGGACGCGTAGCAGGTACCACACTTTTTTGATTCTTACACATTCTTACCACAGGCTTCCATACTCCAGATAATTGATAACCATCTTCTCTATTGAAGTTTCTGTACTTAGTTATCTCAATTGCCTCTTGTACCATTCTCGGTATGTAATGTCGCTCTGTCGAGATTACCTGCGGACTGTGTAGCTCGATCCAATGATTTGAGCCAGATTCCAAAAGGTGTTCTGCTATGGCTGACTTATGTATGTCCCTGTTCTTGACCGCTCGTATGTGCTCCTTAACCCGACACGCTATCGTACGTTTCGTTTGGCCAATGTACGAACTCCCACAGCTACAATCAATTTTATACACCCCTGGCTTTTCAAGTGGAAAACTGTCTTTTGGTGAACGCAAGTAGTGCGATATCTTCTTTAAGGGAGTGAAGATGGTCTTTACGGAAAACTTTTGCAGGACTTTCGCAATTTTGTCCGTCACCCCCTTAACATATGGCAGAAACGCTGGCCTACGTTCTACTCAAAAAACATGGTAAATATCCCGTTTCTAGTGAAAATTATAATCGAAAATGTTTATTGTAACTTACGATTAGTGGCCTGGCTCAGATTTATGGACTTCTTGACATTTCCAAATGTCAACACGGACACGTTGCCGGTGGGTGTATTTCTTATTACGTACCTGCAACAAAAATTCTATTATTAATTTTGAACCACACCTTGAGGTTATAAATAGCAGAATACATGATTAAACAAGTTTAAACTAGTCTTGGCGGGCACTTCCAAGACTCTTCATAACGCGCCACGTTTTTTTTAGAGTTCCTTACCTCATTATGTACCGACATAACTTTTATAGGATCACTAGCGTGACTGTCCTGAGTCGTCATTGGACTGGTAATGACTGGTGTTGGAAATATTAACTTGTTGATTTTTTATAAAATTAACCTATTTAAAAAAAAAAAAAATAGGCTTGCGTTTGGCTACATCTCACCTGATGGAAAGCCACGATGAGGTCTATTTGAGCACGCTCGCCTAGAAGATGCCTATTCACTCTTCATTCGAAGATGCCCAAGTTGTATAATAAAGGGAATAAAGAAGCCGGAAGAGAGTTCCAGGCTATAGCTGCCACGCCTTTCCTGTCCGCATGACACTCGAAGGAGCTCGAGAAATCAGTTTGTACGCGTCGGGGGTTTGCGTCCACAACAAAAGGGTGAAACGACTCTCCACGTCTGGTCGTCAGGTGGCGGAATGGAGACGAGGGGATTCAATCGTGCAGCTCCTGAGCACACTCACCGTAATTCATGCGGTAGAAGATACACAAACACCCGACTTTTAGACGATGTTCTAAGCTCTGCAACATTTTCGCAACCTGTGCCGAGTCATTAAGGTGGGGTATAGCGCAAAATTACCAATCTTAGATTAGATTGTTAACTGACTAAATCAAGTACAATATTCAAATTAAAAATATGCATGGACTACATTATAATACCGAGGCATAGATATAGACAGAAAGACAATAGGACAAAATTTTATTGATAAAAAAAAAAAAAAAGTTACCTCTAACTATTGGCTAGATTCGATTGTTTGTCAATATGGTACAGATTATTGGGTCAAAAATTGGATAAATAAGATCAATACAATACAACGGAGGGTTCACCCACGGGGTTTTATACACGAGATATTCAATAAAAACCGCTTTTTCGAGCGGCACGTGGCGATTTTTTTGTATGAAGATTTCTGCCGTGGCGCAGTCTTAATAAGTTTTTTAGCACGGCGCTCTATTGATACTGTCGAGTACCATGCCACGATAGTAACAAAACTGATAGAACTGAGCGTTTTGGGAGACCGCGGTAGGAGTTGTGATTTTATTACGGGCACGTGCGTTGAAAACCAAGCGTGTTCATAATTGGTTTCAGGGCCTTTGGGCCGGGGGCTTTGTCGCTTATGGAAGGAAATGGTGATATTTTTCTATCTGACACAAATAATCGCAAAGATACAAACTTATGTCTATTTCTAGCAGGGACAGGCGGAAGGAAATTTCCACTTCCACCCTGAAAATAGAAGACGTGACACAAAAAACCACTAAATTAAAATGGGAACAATTTATAATCTGGGTCTCTTCAAGGCTAGAGTGAATATGTGATTTCTAGACCTTTGTGCTCCATCTGCGGCCATATCGTCACTTACCAACAGCAACAGTTGACATAGTGGACAAACAAAGGTCTATCAATTAAAAAAAAAAAGATTGAAATAATAATAGGGCATACCTATCCTGTCCTATCTCCTCCCCCCCCCCCCCCCCCCCCCCCCCCCCATGTGAAATGTGGTGCATTAAAACCTTTTTTCTCCACAATCTTTATCGAAATAAATACAAAATAAGATACCTATATGTTAATCTACGTCAAAGCACCTTCTCAAGTTTTCAAATAACTTAAAATGTAAAAAATAAAGCTAAGTACCCTCTGCTTTCGTAGTTACTACCATTTTTCTCCTAAATTTTATCAATCTAAAGATTTTTTTATTGCCTTCAGTATATTAAATACAACGCCGAGAGTACATTCTTTTTATTTTTTTAAATTACTTTCCCATTAAAAATTATTTAAAAAAAATTAGAATTTCGTTCTTTTTTCGTTTCGCGAGCGCTATTTTGTCACTTTCTAACTTACCTGAACTTTAATGAGTTAGGTAGATAGTGAAAGAATTTGGCGTCCATCAACGCTTTAAAATCTACAATCTTCACTCTGAGTCGCCATAGTAGAAGATCCTTCTCGGGCACTCTTCGGGGCTTCTTCGGGGCGCTAAGAGACTCAGAGAAAAAATGGGGGCGTCAAATCTGACACACTTTCGCATTTTAATAGTTATTAGTATTCCTAGATAAATAAATAATAAATAAATAAATAAATAATGCTGGACAGTTCACACAGCATTATCTAGCCCCAAGCTAAGCAGAGCTTGTGTTATGGGTACTAGATAACTGATATACTTAATACAATATATTACATAGATAGATATTTTTTATTATACATAGAAAATACCCAGAACACCCTGAACAAATATCTGCGATCGCACAAATATTTGTTCTGAGGCGGGAATCGAACCCGCAACCTCCTGCGTCGCAGGCGAACCTTCGCCCGACGCACCACAGAGGTCGTCAATAGGTCATTTTCGTAGATAATAGGCCGCGGACAATCATGTTTTAACAAGTTTTTGTTAAATAACCCGATTTGTGCATGTTTAATCTCCGCTAATATACCTCACTAAAAAATGGGGGCGCTAAAAATAATTATGGGGCGCTAAAAATAATTAATTTTTTAAAAATATATAAAATATATTTAAAAAATATATTTTAGGGGGGTCGTAGTATCTGATCGTATCTGATAATCTGGTGATATTTATGAGATACTATCAATTAAAACATGTGTGTTAAGTCTCCTAGTTCTCGCGAAATCAACTTTCGCTATCTGAAGAAGTTTTGATGAGCTGTAATGGGCAAAAAACACCAAAAATATGAATTTCGCGCCACAAGAGTGAGTATCCCCTTTAATATATAACAATAATAATAGTAAAACGTGATAGTTTTACGAGGTCTCAAGTTACGCGCACCGCGGAAAGGACAGCTCACGTTTCATATTGAGTAACTTAAAATCAGCTAGTAATTTACGAATAATCATAAACTAGATAAACTGTAGGAGTCAATTAACATTATAAACAGCTTTCTAAGTATTAATATCTATCGTAATGCAATTCAAACCAAAAGTTTAATAACATTTACTTAAATTAGAAAAAACCATTGAAGTTAGAATAGAATAGAAAATGATTTATTGTACACCTTTCATAAATAAATAAAAAAGAAAAACTTAACTACATCATAAAAAGTACAATGGGCGGTCTTATCGCTTAGAAGCGATTTCATCCAGACGACCTTTCAAAAAATAAGTTATATTATTTTGAAGGTTTTTTTTTATAACTTGGTTTGACGAATCAAGCAGATGGCCCATCTGATGTTAAGCGGTAACCTCTGCCTATGAACAGTGCATAACCTCATAGGTCACGTCCACCTAGGACGCGCCCTATGTGGCATTGCACTGCGTCCGCCACCCTGAGACATAAAGATGAAAAGTCTCATGTGCCTGTAATTTACCGGCACCTTTACCCTTTAAACCCGAATACAGCAATGCGAGCACTACTGCTTTGCGGCAGAAATAGGTATGGTGGTAGTACTTCCCCGGACGAACTCTTTCAGAAAAATGCTCTACTACTGCCAAAAGTTATGATATATATTAAACCTTTGGAGGGTAAACAGATTGATGTAAATACCGGCCAAGTGCGCGTCGGACCTTGTGCATTCAGGGTAAAATAAGTTTAGTTAATTCATACGAATAATTAAGTTTTTTATTTTAAATATATAACGGCTTATTACCACTGTATTTCGTCGCTCGCTGACGTTTCGAGACTGAATTCAGAAGCCTCTTCATCATGAGCCGTCCACGATAGCATCAATTCTTTATGTTTTTATACATAATTGACGACCTCTGTGGCGCGGCGGGCGAACGTTCGCCTGCGACGCAGGAGGTTGCGGGTTCGATTCCCGACTCGGAAAAAATATTTGTGCGATTCGCAGATATTTGTTGAGGGTGTTCTGGGTATTTTCTATATATAATAAAAAATATCTATCTATGTAATATATTGTATTAGGTATATCAGTTGTCTAGTACCCATAACACAAACTCTGCTTAGTTTGGGGCTAGATAATGTTGTGTGAACTATCCAGAAATATTTATTTATTATTTATTTATTTATAATAAGCAACATACTTACATATTTTCTGGTTCCTAGGTTAAAATAAATAAATAATAAATGGAAGTTAAAAAAAACTTGGTTACAACATTTTGGAAAATAGCTGACTTAGACGGATCATGGCTCTTGTTTTGCTGGTTAATTCTTGGTCACCTTGTCAACAGTAATCGCCTCTTGACGCGTCCAACGATCGTACTAATAGAAAACTAAATATATTCTGCAGCATATACCATATTTTGCCATATACACCACGGCGGATTGAGTTGAGTACTCAGGTGGATTCTGCTTTCTATCTCCCCTTCCATTCCAATTCCATTCTTTCCATTTTCAAGGATCCCCTTGTGTAATCCCTTAGTCGGCCTTTAGGACATCCACGGGAGGGTATGGAGGGTATATTCTTAAGCCGGACATACCACGGCATGGAACTAAATATAAGAGCTTATTAATATCGAGCTTTCTAGAAACAACGTAAGCCTTTAAAAGGCTGTGCACGTGTTTTGTCGTGGGTGGACGGGTTCAGTGACCGGATATGCGGGCCTTAACAGCGTCCCGGAGAGATAGGGACGTGACGATCGCTATCGATAGTAGTAAACTACAACTACCTACCTACAAACCTGTATAGTAAAATAAGTCTATACAGGGTGTAATATAATATCCCTATAAGCCCCGGGGAGGGGGTATTCTACACATCATGGCGAATAAATTTAGTTCTAGGACTTTTTAAAATTCGAAGTTTTTAATTCATGAAATGCCTTGTAAAAATCCTGAAATTCTGCGATAAATTCCCGAAACTCCTCCAGAAATGTACCTTACACAACGTGAGGCAGCCCTACGTAAGGTACCATAACGTACCGTAACATCCCCATGCCGTGTTAGGAACATTTCTTGAGGAATTTCAGGATGTTTACGTGACATTTCATGAATTAAAAACTGCGAAATTTAAAAAGTTGTAGAACTAAATTTATTCGCCTTGATGTGAAGAATACCCCCTCCCCGGGCTTATAGGGATATTATGTTACAACCTGTATATCTAATAAAAAATCTAGATCAGAATACTTGGTGGTCGCTTAAACGTACTGACGTATTTTACCAAATACGGACGAAGAGAGTATAATTTTACACTGAATTTACTGTTGTTGGCTTTTATATTGTTAATTATTTGCGGAAAATCATATTTGGTTGAAGAAAACACTAGATTAATAGCGAAAATAACATCGAAATTATAGTCCATACAAGTCATTTCGATGTTATTATCGCTATTAATCCTGTGTTTTCTTCAACCAAATATGATTTGCCGCAAATAATCAATCAATATATATAAAATCGTTGCGTGACTGACTGACTGACTTACTATCAACGTACAGCCTAAACCATAAGTCCTAGGGACTTGAAATTTGGAGGGTACGTTCCTTTTGTGGTCTAGGGGTGCACTAAGAAAGGAATTCCAGAAATTCAAGGGTGCAGCGGGGTGTTTAAGTTTGTATGGAAAAGTACACGCGGACGAAGTCGCGGGCATTACACTAGTGAGCAATGTAAAAGCCAACAACAGTGATTTCAGTGTAATCCTGACGCTACCGAAGAACAGCTTAACAAACTTGAGCGGTTGTTGAATCTCTGCATCAGGTACATTTATGGTCTACGTAAGTACGACCACATTTCACACTACCGCTCACAGTTAAAATGGCTCAAAATTCGATATCGTCGGAATACACACTTACTCTGTCTCTTTTACAACATCCTCCACAATCCTCTTTCAACAAACTATTTAAAAGAACGTTTCCCTCCCCTTTTTTCTCCTGACCATCTATCTCGATCCTCTCAACATCTTCTACTCATGACCCCTGCCCATAGGACCTCTTTTTACTCATACTCTTTTACGGAAACTTCGATCCGCTTGTGGAACTCTCTTCCAGTAGAAGTTAGGAAAGCCGCTTCCATGGGAGTCTTCAAGTCCAAACTGTACCAATACTTTTTGTCATTGCAAAATGTCCAACAAAATTGAGCTTATGTTATTTATTGAATTATTTATATATATTATATTATGTTAGGTATTTATATAGCTAGTTATTTAGAGTAGGTATTTAGTTATGTTTATCATTTAATCTCAACCTATAATTAATTTTAATAGCACTACCACCCACTCTACATTACACAAAGGTTAGCTGGAAGAAAATGCTAATTAGCATTAAGTTCGCCTATGTACTGCTTTTTGTCTTGTGCAATAAATAATTTTCTATACATACATACATACATAGACACACGCCTTTTTCCCCGAAGGGGTAGGCAGAGCCTCAATGGACCGCTTTTTACAGTGGGTTGCACCATCGTGGAATATAGACGTGAAAAGTGGTGAGCTCATCGCCGCCATTGCTTCCCACGACTGACTCAACTAACGCTTTCTTCCGGTAATAATACATTCCATAATAAGCTAGCAGCCAGGACAAATCTTATACCAACAAATCTTACTAACAAGTCCGGGTAATCCCTTAGTCGGCTTTTACGACATCCATGGGAGGAGATGGAGGGGTCTATTCTTAGGCCGGACACACCACGCAATTTTCTATCTATCTATCTAATCCTGGAAAAGCTAGCACCAATTTCTACCAAATATAGCTTAAAACCATTTATTTGTGAATCATTATTATCGATACCTCCCATAGCACACCCCGTCACTGGCGTCATGGAGTCCATTGAAAAAGATCCCAGTAGGTAGCGCGAGATGATTACTCCATGGGAATTACACTAGAACTCTTTAGCCACTGGACAAACTGTTTTGTGCACATACTCAACGAATCTTGAAATGAATGGGAAGACATGCAGTACCCTTAGTACGAGAATTTGTCAGTATTCGAAACTATATGAAGTTTCGTTTCCTTCAATACATTTTCTGACAGCGTCCGTTGTTTTCTCCTCGTTTCCGCTAGGGGCGCTGCTAGTAAATGTATGGAAGGAAACGAAACTTCATATAGTTTCGAATACTGACAAATTCTCGTACTAACCCCCCAGATAAGTAAGAAGCTGCTTATTTTGAGTTTAACCCGGACTTAGTAGTAGTAGAGCTTTTTTGTGAATGAGTTCGTCCGGGGAAGTACTACCACCTGACCTATTTCTGCCGCAAAGTAGAAGCGCTCGCATTGCTGTGTTCCGGTTTGAAGGGTATGGGTGCCGGTGAAATTACCGGCACACGAGACTTTTCATCTTTATGTCTCAGGGTGGCGGGCGCAGTGCAATGCCACATAGGGTGCGTCCTAAGTGGACGTGACCTATGTGATAATGCACTGTTCATAGGCAGAGGGTACCGCATAACATAAGGTGGGCCACCTGCTTGATACGTCATACCAAGATGTATAAAAAAAAATACTTGTTTATAGGATTCGTTGGTATGATATTTGTCCTGGCTGCTAGCTTATTATGGAATGTGTTGTTACTGGAAGAAAGCGTTAGCTGACTCAGTCGTGGGAGGCAATGGCGGCGATGAGTGATGAGCGCTCGGTGCACATAAACACTGTTAGGTTCTCGAGTGGCAACCATAAACCTGAAGACGCAGTCATCACTGACAACTTTTTGACCACGATCTCACCTGTTCGTAAGTGACGATGTGGCCGAAGATGGAGCACAAAGGTCTAGAAGGCACCAATTCACTGTAGCCTTGAAGAGACCCAGATTATAGTTTTCAGGAAAGGCAGACGACGGTAGTGTATTCCACTCCTTAGCAGTTCGCATTATAAAGGTAGAACTGTATCGTTTAGTACGAATAGAGGGTATACTAATGAGGTAAGGATGGTACCGAGCCGTGCGCCTGCTCGTCCTATGATGAAAAGGAGATGGTGGGATCAGATGGTGCAGTTCCTGGGAGCATTCCCCGAAATGTAACCTTAGAAGATCGAAAGGCACGCGACCTTAAGGCGGTGCTCGAGACTCTGGATCTTTGTCTCCGCCATATGTATGCTATGCACCGATTATAGACTTTCGTTTTGAGGCATTACTGTACCCATGACGAGTGGCGTAGTAGCGGCTGACCTCTTTCACGAAGTTGGACCTACCTAGTTGAATCGTTTGTCCCAAATATACATAATGGTCAACTTCGATGATATCGTTCCCAACGTGTACCGGCATAGGTGTGACATGGGCATTTGACACGAAGTTCGTCTTGCGCATGTTCAGAGGGCCTAGTACAGGGCCGTTATTTGCTATGACTATTAGGAGATTCCTTGCAAATAACGTGTGACGTCACAATGACATTATTCTAAACGATGGTTCCACACAGATATCGCAACGATCCCGCGTTATGTTACGTTTGGTCATTGCGAATAGGCAGGTTTGTCTAAATTTGCTTCGGTATCCCGACTAGACTATCGAATCACGAGCAACATGATTATCGTTAAGTTTTTAGATCAGTCTTTCCCAAAGTGGGCGATAACGCCCCTTGTGGGCGCTGCAAGCTTAAAGGAGGGCAGTAAGAGACCCAGAAATAAATTGGGGGTGTCGAATCAAACACACTTCCGGATTTTAATAGAGTTATAAGTATTTATAGATAGGTCATTTTCGACGGTTCCACACAGATATCGTAACAAGCCCGTGTTATGATACGTTTGGTCATTGCGAATAGACAGGTTTGTCTAAGTTTTGCATTCGGTATATCGAATCGCAAGCAACATGATTATCGTGAAGTTTTTAGATAGTTAATCACATTGACCTAAAAGTAAATATTTGGTAGAGCAGCTAATATCAGAAGCAGTAAACGGTTTCAGCTTGCGTGAAATAACCGTATTCCATTATAAATGTACATTCGCGTATGTAAATGTACATTCGCGTATGTAAATGTTAGTACAGCACAAATGAAATGGCGTCCCGAGGGAATCTCCAGGACTAAATATTAAACGGCGTTTCACACGGATTACATTTTACTGAAACATTCTAGGATATCATAAACATTTGTTCTAGAATTACTCAGTAAAAAAAAACAGTTTTTTTTATGTTTGCCGTGGTGTGTCCTGCCTAAGAATAGACCCATCCGTCTCCTCCCGTGGATGTCGAAAAGCCGGCTAAGGGATTACCCGGACTGTTAGCTTCGTTGGGATAAGATTTGTCCTGGCTTCGTTGTTACCTACTGAAAGAATGTGTTAGCTGAGTCAGTCGTGGGAAGCAATGGCGGCGATGAGCTCACCCCTTGTCTCGTCTATTTCCCACGATGGTGCAACCCACAGTGAAAAGAGGCCCATTGTGGCTCTGCCTACCCTTTCGGGGAAAAAGGTCGTGTGTATGTATGTATGTATCATAAACATTTTGGAGGCGGAGCAGCACTTTGGAAAAATACTATCAAGTGCAAGTAACCATCAGAATTGCTATCTCATTTGCTCTACAGCGCGAGTATGTCTTTCTATCCCTGTCATGCATTGTGTATGCACGTGATTAAAAAGACAGTAGCTACTCGTCTGTGTGTATGTTTACGTGTATTGTAATCGTGACTTATTTTTCACGGACGTTCTGTACGGGTAAGGCCCTATCCCGGATAAACTCCAGGAGAGCCGTCTGCGGTGGTATGGACTCGTTATGAGGCGACCATCCGACCACATGACCAGAAAAGTGCTAGATATTGATACTAAACCCCGAGGACAAGGAAGACCCCGAATCACATGGATGTCCGTAGTAAATTGGAACCTCAAAGAAGCCCAAGTTAACAAAGAGAAGACCCAGGACAGGACCGAGTTGCCTAGAGACGCATGGAGGGCCCCAAATAAATGGGAAAGGGCCAGGCAAAGAAGAGTTTTGTATGGGTAAGGCCCGTCCATACTTTTTTTTTTTACTTTTTTGAATACTACTTGAATGACGGAATAAGCAGATGGCCCACCTGATGTTAAGCGGTAACCTCTGCCTATGAACAGTGCATTCTCACATAGGTCACGTCCACCTAGGACGCGCCCTATGTGGCATTGCACTGCGCCCGCCACCCTGAGACACAAAGATGAAAAGTCTCATGTGCCTGTAATTTCACCGGCACCCTTACCCTTCAAACCGGAACACAGCAATGCGAGCACTACTTCTTTGCGGCAGAAATAGGTATGGTGGTAGTACTTCCCCGGAAGAACTCTTTCACAAAAAAGCTCTACTACTACTATTTTGGTCGAAGGCGCCCGCCATCCTGAGACAATAAGATGAAAAGTCTCATGTGTCTGTAATTTCACGTGTTTTTTAGCCGAATCTTTTTATTGCATTGTGTTTATGCTATATCGTTTGATTATTCTTGCACTTACTTTGGATGTTAAGATGTCAGGTCAAATTGTTACTCCCCTGCCGCTAGATTGGTTAAGTTTCTCTGGTTACACATATTTTGTAGGCTGATTCGCTCATGTTTCTTTGGTTACAGATTGCTTATAGTGCATTTATTTTCAATTTTTTTTTCGATCGCATGTTTTTATTGCGTACAAATGTAATCCATCTATGGAAAAAAATATAGGCAGCACTTTAAATCATTCCGAACCATAAACTATTGAATACTTTTCTATATTTTGATAGAATCTGTGAACTGTGTTGGTGCATCAGTGAGTGTTTTGTTGACAAACTTTGAAATAAGATGTAAGTGTTCTATTTTGTTGATTTCTATGAGTGTTATATACGTATTTAATCTACGTTTTAAGCTCTTTCGAATGATAGTATGATCATGCGGGAACCCTTAAATTTTTTGACAAAATATGAACTTTTCGTCGACTTTTTTGTTGCCCCGTTTTTCCGTCGGTCAACATCAAACTCGTTTTTTCAAATTATTTTACAACAGATCCGACTCTAAAAACAACAGTAATAGGAAGCCTTATCTTCTAGCTACTCCAAACAACCATTCATTTATAAAAATCATGCTACCTTTAACCGTAACTCAAGTTTTTGTGGGGCGCGGTAAGTACTCCTTCACGCGCCCGCCCGGCGGTTCGAAGTGAGTGCGTACTTACCGCGCCCCACTTTTTGCGCGGAGCAACGGAGCTGGTTCCAGTTTAGAAAAAACTCTAGTTTCAACGTCATAGAATCCACCAACAAAGAAGCACAAGTACGTTAATCTAATGAATTCATAAAGAACTCCAGAAAACATCTTCAGCGTACTGAAAACTAATCTCGTGTCCATAGTACACGCGCAAGTACTCTCCAACCGGTAAAATGGAATATGTAAAGTTCTATGCGCTCAGGGTGGTGTTACACAGGTCGCCGGCGTCTGTTTGTCGGCTACTGTAAGGGAATGAGGTTTCTCCCTGTAGTTTATTGATGTTAGTTGCAACACCTAGCTAGGCCCTGTCTGAAAACCAGCGCTGCACTAAACCAGCCTAGGTTAAAAGCACTAAACCAGCGCTGCACTAAGCTGACCTAGGTTAAAAGCACTAAACCAGCGCTGCACTAAGCCGACCTAGGTTAAAATCACTAAACCAGCGCTGCACTAAACCGACCTAGGTTAAAAGCACTAAACCAGCGCTGCACTAAGCCGACCTAGGTTAAAAGCACTAAACCAGCGCTGCACTAAGCCGACCTAGGTTAAAAGCACTAAACCAGCGCTGCACTAAGCCGACCTAGGTTAAAAGCACTAAACCAGCGCTGCAGTAAGCCGACCTAGGTTAAAAGCACTAAACCAGCGCTGCACTAAGCAGACCTAGGTTAAAAGCACTAAACCAGCGCTGCACTAAGCCGACATAGGTTAAAAGCACTAAACCAGCGCTGCACTAAGCCGACCTAGGTTAAAAGCACTAAACCAGCGCTGCACTAAGCCGACCTAGGTTAAAAGCACTAAACCAGCGCTGCACTAAGCCGACCTAAGTTAAAAGCACTAAACCAGCGCTGCACTAAGCAGACCTAGGTTAAAAGCACTAAACCAGCGCTGCACTAAGCCGACCTAGGTTAAAAGCACTAAACCAGCGCTGCACTAAGCCGACCTAGGTTAAAAGCACTAAACCAGCGCTGCACTAAACCGACCTAGGTTAAAACCACTAAACCAGCGCTGCACTAAGCCGACCTAGGTTAAAAGCACTAAACCAGCGCTGCACTAAACCTAGGTCTGGTGCAGCTTATCCTGAGACAGGGACCTGTTTGACACAACACAACTCAATGATGCCTTCCTACATAACAACCTACTACCTACCTACTAGTTTTTATATAAGTGTTTTTTAATTATTTTTTTTTGTATATACCAGTTGTCCACAGTACTAGATTTTTGTTTTTCATTTTCATATGTTATGTGTTGGTATTTTTTTTTTATACAACATGGAATAGCGGATCATGCAGATGACCCCCATGATGTTAAGCGGTACCCTCTGCCTATGAACAGTGCATTATTACGGTATTATTATAGGTCACGTCCACCTAGGACGCATCCTATGTGGCATTGCACTGCGCCCGCCACACTGAGACGTAAAGATGAAAAGTCTCATGTGCCTGTTATTTCACCGGCACCCATACCCTTCAAACCGGAACACAGCAATGCGAGCACTACTGCTTTGCGGCAGAAATAGTTATGGTGGTAGTAATTCCCCGGACGAACTCTTTCACAAAAATGCTCTACTACTATCTCAAACTACAACTAGGTTCAAATCCCGCTACATCAGTAAGTCTCCTTAGTAAACGTCGGCAGGTTTCTATGTAAATTCGGCCTTCTGAGTGGTAAGAGAGTTATTAACTGAAAGTTTACGAAGGTATTTTTACTCTCTGGATGACAACTTTAATATTCAGTGAACAAGGGTGCAATATTCAGAACATCATAGTTCTACTACACCGGTGCTGGTACAGATATTAGTTAGAGTTTGTTCAGAAAGAGAGCCGTCGTGGGATTTGAGGGAGCAGCTTTGCTTATATACGAGCTTACAGGAGTAAATGGTATCGATTCTGTGCAGCATTCTCTAAATTTAAACCGCGTTATAGTTGTCGCGCGCCCTATCTAATAGACTGAAATAAAAGAGACCGCGATAATTTTTATGCGGTTTAATATTAGAGAAAGCTGCACAGAATCGACACCAATGTAAATTTATTTTTTAAGACGATTCAAAATGATCCTTGTGATTTCAATGAATAAAATACTTTTTGACTTTGACTTTGATTATACCTTTTTAGGGTTCCGTAGCAAAACGGAACCCTTATGGATTCGTCATGTCTGTCTGTCTGTCTGTCCGTCCGTATGTCACAGCCACTTTTTTCCGAAACTATAAGAACTATGCTGTTGAAAATTGGTAAGTAGATTAAGCATTAAGATTTTCACACAAAAATAGAAAAAAACAATAAATTTTGGGGGTTCCCCATACTTATAAATGAAACTCAAAAAAAAATTCATCAAACCCAGATATGTATCTATGAATGGCCTTAAAAAAAATTATTGAGGTATCTAATATATACAGTTTGCGCGAGACACTTCCAAAGTGGTAAAATGTGTGTCCCCCCCCCTCCGTAGCAATGCACTGTTCATAGGCAGAGGTTACACCGCTTAACATCAGGTTGGCCATCTGCTTGTTACGTCATTCAAGTAGTATAAAAAAAAACCCATTGCATTCTACAGGAGAAGCCTCGCCCAACACTGGATATCTTACTTCTGCTAATTAATTCAGATTTCCATACAAATGGTAAAGGATTTTCACACGCCTTCCAATACTTGTATAATGCAATCAAACATGACATCTTAATAAAAACTCCGACACATCTGCGACTTCTGGGTCGCCATCAATAATGTCTGCTAATTGGAAATCATTGTTCAGTCAATGGTTAATGTGGTTAACAACGGATCAACAATTATAATGTTAGTATTACAGTACACGCGGGTTAGGAGGGCGGTTAGAACAAACAAATAAATAAAATAAATATATAATGCTGGACAGTCCACACAACATTATCTAGCCCCAAGCTAAGCAGAGCTTGTGTTATGGGTACTAGATAATTAATATACTTAATACAATACATTAAATAGATAGAGATTTTTTATTATACATAGAAAATACCCAGAACACCCTGAACAAATATCTGCAGATCGCATTAATATTTATTCCGAGGCGGGAATCGAACCCGCAACCTCCTGCGTCGCAGGCGAACCTTCGCCCGCCGTAAATACCTACTGTCTTACAAAAAAAATGTCCCGTGCCGGTTATTTAAAGTATCGCCTTAATAATGCGAACTGCTAATAAGGAGTGGAACTCGCTGCCGTCGTCTGTCTTTCCTGATAACTATAATGTGGGTATTTTTAAGGCAAGAATGAATCGGTGCCTTCTAAAACATTCATACCCCATCTTCTTCTTCTCTTCTTAAAAATGGCTTCAGAGGAGTGCTCCAAACAATTTCGGCAATGTCAAGTGATATACCTACATATATACATAGACACACGCCTTTTTCCCCGAAGGAGTAGGCAGACACGACAACGAAAAACCAAACGAACGTTTCTTTCAAAAATGACAAATTTGAAATCCCGGCCACATGTTCATGTTCACTTAGCAACAGGTGAGATCGCGGTCAAACGAAGGTCAATCGTAGTTTAAAAAAAGGATTGATTTGAATATATTACCGTAATCTTAATTAGGACTTTGTAATACTCTTTTTTAGGAGGATTATTAGTTTTTTTGGAGGAGCGTTAGCAAGTAGGTTTTATTTATTTATATTTTTTTTATATTGTCATAATATTAAATATACACCAAAGCGACAATGAAACACAGAACTTAAAAAATAAATTCAATGTTAAAAAAAAAAAAAAAAAAAAAAAAAAAAACATTGCCTCCCGTCTAACCTCCAGTTGAAAATAGCCCACCATTCCCAGCACGAAGAGAGTGGGTTACAGTTGGAAATTAATGGCGGGAGTGAGCTCGTCACTGGTCACGACTATGTTCCTACAATACTGTAGGTGTACTAACGGGGCCTATTGAGGCTCTTCTTACCCTCTCCGAGAAAAAGGCGTGTGTGTGTTCAAAGAAACGGAGTAGGAGGAACAATGCCAAATTAGCTCAAATATGCGCAATCAAGTGGCGCGTACTGTGAAAGGATCATTTATCAAGTCAGACTGCAATCAGCGCGAGTGACAGTAATAACTCTTTATTAATCAATCTGTGTTCCTCGGTAAGTGGAGACCTAGGTAACGCCATCTTATGAACAGGTTGTCAAGAGTCAACTATGCTTCTTTTTATTGAAACGCATTTTTAGCAAAATCTACACATACATTCATAGACACACGCCTTTTTCCCCGAAAAAGTAGGCAGAGCCTATTTTCAATGTGGGTTGCACCATCATTAGACGACCTACATTTAGTTAGATTATTATAAGTTTATATTGTTCTCATATAAGTGACATTTGTCTTCTTGAGAATAAATTATTTAAACCTAAACCTAACCTAATATATTCCTGCAGAAACATAAAAAAAAAAAAAAAAAAAAAAATGCTGGACAGTTTACACAACATTATCTAGCCCCAAGCTAAGCAGAGCTGCTTGTGTTATGGGTACTAGATAACTGATATACTTAATACAATATATAACATAGATAGATATTTTTTATTATACATAGAAAATACCCAGAACACCCTGAACAAATATATGCATATCGCACAAATATTTGTTCTGAGGCGGGAATCGAACCCGCAACCTCCGGCGTCGCAGGCGAACGTTCGCCCGCCCCGCCACAGAGGTCGTCAAACATGGACCTGTGTACCCAACACTAATACTGCGATCACCATTCCGCCTGCCAAGCGTGGTGATTATGCCAAATTATCCATTACACAAATTGCATTCTATGAGAGGCCTCGTCCAGCAGTGACCGTCAAAAAGCTGCATATGGTGTGTTTTATTTTAATTTTATCTTAAGTAGGTTTGCTGTTGGCTACATCTCACCTGATGGGAAGAAACGATGAGGTCTATTTAAGCATGCTCGCCTACAAGATACCTATTCACTCTTCGTTTGAAGATGCCCAAGTTGTATGATAAAGGGAATAACGAAGCCGGAAGAGAGTTCCAGGCTATAGCTGCCCGCATGGTGAAAGAGCTCGAGAAACGGTTTGTACGCGACGGTAGTATGTCGACAAGAAAATGGTGAAACGCCTCTCCATGTCTGGTCGTCAGGTGGCGGAACGGAGACGAGGGGATTAAATCGTGCAGCTCCTGAGCAACTCACCGTAATGCATGCGGTAGAATATTTCGACGCAATTTTTCGACGATGTTCTAAGCGCTGCATGCAACCTTTTCGCAACCAGTGCCTCGTCTGTACTCTATACTATAATAATAAAGAGGAAAGATTTGACTGTTTGTTTGTTTGTTTGCATTGAATAGGCTACGAAACTACTGAACCGATTTGAAAAATTATTTCACTGTTGGGAAGATAGATAGATAGATAGATTAACACTTTATTGTACACCAAAAAATAATAATAAAAAACACAATAATACAAGGATTAACTAAATCAAATTATAGTACAATGGGCGGCCTTATCGCTGAAAGCGACACTACACACACGGACACGGGGACACTATCCCCGGGTAACATAGGCTACAATATATTTTCAAAAAAAATAGGGATCCTTACTAAAACTCCACTAATGTAAGGTGTAAAAAAATGTAACATAGGGGGAATAACTTTAGCAGGTTTTTGTATCTGGTGTATGTATAGATGGGGGGTTGTGAAGGGGGGAGGGGGGAGTACCAACACTACCCATGCGAAGCCGGGGCGAGTTTCTAGTTATTAATAAGTGTTTTGGCACGGCGCTCTATTGTTTGTTCCGACTTCTAGCGTGAATTACATTCTCATGTTAGTTGAGTGCGGTTCTTTATTTTTATAATTTTAATTTTTATGTTTAATTTCTAAATAAGTACATACTTTTATTTATATCTGGAACTGTCATCTCTCGAAGGTGGAGGGCGTTGGTGTCTGCGACACAGTTTTTATACTTCTGCAGGCTTCATCGTTTCCCATTGTGTTGTAAATATGTGTTTTAGTTCCAAATAAATACATTTTGATTTGATTTTGATTTTGAATTAAACACAAGCTAAAACACCTTACATATACTCATAGAACTGCAGTACCTTAGTTGTTGCACCAAATATGAAAGTAGCGCATGCGCCAAGGCAAGCCAGTCGCCTCGCCTCTCGCGAATTCGATACGCCAAATATTATATATCGATACACGTATGTAGGTAGAGGTAGCTTACTTTGTATACGTATCGAGATAATTAGTCTCGGAATTACAATTAGGAGATAAGTATCAGTTATCTAGTACCCATAACACAAGCTCTGCTTAGCTTGGGGCTAGATAACGTTGTGTAAACTGTCCAGCATTATTTATTTATTTATTATTTATTTATTATTAGGCATAGGACGACCTCTGTGGCGCGGCTGGCGATGGTTCGCCTGCGACGCAGGAGGTTGCGGGTTCGATTCCCACCTCGGAACAAACAGTTGTACGTTCTGCAGATATTTGTTCAGGGTGTTCTGGGTGTTTTCTATGTATTATAAAAAAATATCTATGTATGTAATGTATTTATTAAGTATATCTGTTATCTAGTACCCATAACACAATCTCTGGCTTAGCTTGGGGCTAGATAATGTTGTGTGAACTTGTCCGGCATTATTTCTTTATTATTATTTTATTATTCCAGTATTACATACACACGCCAAGGGTAGGCAGAACCTCAATGCCTCAAGCCTCTTTTCACAGTGGGTTGCACCATCGTGGAATATAGACGTGAAAAGTGGTGAGCTCATCGCCGCCATTGCCTCCCACGACTGACTCGGCTAACGCTTTCTTCCAGTAATAACACATTCCATAATTAATAAGCTAGCAGCCAGGACAAATCTTATACCAACAAATCTTATCAACAAGTCCGGGTAACCCCTTAATGTTTCAACCGCTGCACAAGTTTCAACCTTATTTCAACTATCTTAGCAATCATAATTCCTCGACATAAAGTGACTCATACGTCTCGCGGGATGCAATGGCGCGCCGCGGCAACCCGTGGAATGAAACGCCGCAGCATCCCGCGGCACGTCTCGGCATCGTGGTATCGAAATAAAGTAACATGAATTCTAAAATCATTGAAACAAGATTTCAAAAAAATGTTGTAGTATTAAAATCCTTTGCCATGTTATGCCGTGCCACGCCGTCAGTGGGCGCCGGCCCTTAGTCGGCTTTTACGACATCCACGGGAGGAGACGGAGGGGTCTATTCTTAGGCCAGACACACCACAGCACTGATCCAGAATTAAGGCGTAGAAATATGTGAATTACGGTACAATAAGACGTTTTTTCTCCGTTTTCTTTATCGATGCAAAAATCCCATAAATATCAAAGTTACGATGTTTGTTATTCAATCACGCCGAAACGGCAGAACCGATTTCGATGAAATTTGGTACACAGATAGATTATAACATAGGTTGAGCTGTAGGCTACTTTTTATCGTGGTAAAATGCGAGCGTAGTCAAGGGCGGCCGCTAGTATTTAATAAACCGATGGCAATAAAACTTTGACATTTATAATATGAGTGGGATAACACAACGCCGAGGGAACCAACGATTTTTGATGTGTAACATCTTTCTTTTCGCTTTCCTACAATCTGTGGGAGTGATTTCGTGAAAAGCCAAATATGTGCGAGGTAGATGAGCAGTGCGAGGATGCGTAGCGAGGCTGTGGAGCGATGTGAGTGTTTCCGCCAAAGATGTGCTAGGCAGCTGAGCGGTGCGAAGATGCGTATATAGCGACTCTGGGAAACGGTGCGCAGTTGAGCAGTACGAGGATGTGTAGCGGGCTCTTTTCAGATGCGAGTGAAAACTCCAAACGCGAAAGCTCGCGTCCATCCTTTACACACATCCTACGCGCACATCTCTCGCACACATCCCTCGCTTGTTTTGTACGTATAAAACCTCTTCCTGCTAAGCCATTTCTACCAGAGCTGAGCTTAGCGAGGTAAATTAAGTGATTCTTTTGGTTCCTAACAAACACTTCCCTCGCTACGCATCCTCGCTCATCGCTGGTGAAATCGCAGATTTCTGCCAGAGCTGAGCTGAGCGAGGTAAATTAAGTGATTCTTTTGGTTCCTAACAAACAATTCCCTCGCTACGCATCCTCGCTCATCGCTGGTGAAATCGCAGCTTTCTACCAGAGCTGAGCTGAGCGAGGTAAATTAAGTGATTCTTTTGGTTCCTAACAAACACTTCCCTCGCTACGCATCCTCGCTCATCGCTGGTGAAATCGCAGCTTTCTACCAGAGCTGAGCTGAGCGAGGTAAATTAAGTGATTCTTTTGGTTCCTAACAAATACTTCCCTCGCTACGCATCCTCGCTCATCGTTGGTGAAATCGCAGCTTTCTACCAGAGCTGAGCTGAGCGAGGTAAATTAAGTGATTATTTTGGTTCCTAACAAACACTTCCCTCGTTACGCATCCTCGCTCATCGCTGGTGAAATCGCAGCCTGAGCCTCGCTCGTTTTTTTTTCATGATTTTCGTTGCATTTTCTTTTCGTATATACCTATGGAGATACCTACCTACCTGCTACGACTTCACAACAAACCTTTGCAAAATGCACTTTACTCGTGTTTTAATTACTTAACTGAATTGAACTGAATACTAATTTGGCTCAAATTAAACAAACTAAGTAATTATAAATTGTAATCAAGCAATACCTGGATACATAATTCACGAAATAGTGCTGATAATTTATACTGACTTGAAATCGATAACAACATAGTAACTTTTTTGATAATGTTTTCTACTGTGTGGGATGCTACATGCGTTGATACCCTTGCGCCATCTCATCTGTCAGGGACATCAGGGCCGGTGCGGCGGCAGATTCCGCTGAGGACCTCAAAAGACGCAATTATGCAAGTTTCAACAGAGCTTACTTATTTGAGCCTTTCGGAGTCGTGACTCTGGGTCTGTGGAGTAGAACATCACGTTTTCAAAATTCTTTCAGGGCGTCTGGACGAAGTGACGCGTGACCCGAGAGCTGGCTCTTATCTGGCTCAACGCATTAGTATTGCCATTAAGCAACATTCAGCCATTTGACAATGAAGCCAGCATTATAGGGACGCTTCCGTCGGGTTAGTGATTTGGATCAATTGAGCTATCGATCGTTAGCAGCGGTCTTCAGGTAGCACAACTGTTTCATTATGTATTTAATTTTTAAACCCTACGCAAAAACGACGGTGTTTTATAAGTTTGACGTGTCTCTGTGTGTGTGTGTGCGTGTGTTTGTTTGTGTGTGTGTGTGTGTGTGTGTGTGCGTGTGTGTGTGTGTGCGTGCGTGTGTGTGTGTGTGTGCGTGTGTGTGTGTGTGTGGGTGTGTATGTGTGTGTCTGTCTGTGGCATCGTAGCTCCCGAACGGATGAACCGATTTAGTTTTTTTTTAGTAAGTTGAATTTGCTTGATTGTTCTTAGCTATGTTTGATCAAAATCGGTTCAGCCGTTTCATTGCGTTGAGGGTTTTTATTTTTAATTTTTATTAAATTAATTACTTGTGTAGGTACATATCTTCTTGTAGTAGCTGTATTACTCGTATTCTTTCTGTAAATAAATGTATTTAATTTATATACGAGTATATATTTTTTTGATCTTTCTCTGTTGACGACAACCGCGGTGCGGCGGGCGAGTAGTTGGTCCAGATACAAGAGGGTGCGGGTACGATTCCCGCTGCAGGACAAAATGTTATTGTTATTATGATAACTGTTTGTATGATCTACAAATATTTGTTTCGTGTCTGTATGTTGTAGTACCATGGTTCTTATTGTTCCTGATACCCACGACACAGAGGACCCTAGTGTGAGATCAGTTCAGGATGGGACTATCTAGTAAGATTCGTTGGTATAAGATTTGTCCTGGCTGTGCTAGCTTATTAAGGAATGTGTTATTACTGGAGGAAAGCGTTAGCAGAATCAGTCGTGGAAAGCAATGGCGGCGATGAGTTGACTTGTCGTCATAGAGACGTTTTGTTTTTTGATACTAATAATTTTATTAGTAATTTTATTTTGACCAGAGATACTGTGCTTCTTAGTAGACATAGTAAACTGATAATTGCTAAATTGTTAGCATTTAATATTTTTGATCCCGTTATAAGTACTATAACGCAGTTAATCGACGTGCCTGTAGTTAGTAGTATTACTAATGGGGGCACACAAGCAGGAGGGTCAGCTGACAATATTTGTTTAAACTGACGAGTCCGACAATGAGAAAGCCTGGCACATTACATGTAGTACATCAAAATGTGCAAGGCCTTCCCAGCAAAATATTAGAATTAGAATTATTTTTAAACATGTTTAATATAGATATCATGTGTGTTACTGAACACTGGTTATTACAATTTGATTTACTCCCTTATTATGAGAATTATAATATTGTAAGTTCATTCAAACGCAAGAACGCCATACGTGGCGGTTCCTTAATTGTTGCTCGAAATAATTTAAAATGCAAAGAACGTAAAGATGTTGCAAATCTCACTATTGAGAGGACTATTGAGCTGTCGTGTGTTGAGCTTGAGTGGCATATCATTGTGAGTGTTTACCGTCCCCCTGACGCGGACTTCGCGTTATTTGAATCCACTATGGAAGAAGTACTGCTTAAAACTTTTGGACGTAGTAAAATGTTAATAGTCTGCGGAGATTTCAATATAGATATTCCTGTGAATCCTCTATCTGAGAGAATTCTTAACTTATTTAAATGTTTCAATTTACGTCACCTTTTCGAAGAACCTACAAGGGTGACACTTACATCAGCCACCTGTTTGGATAATATATATTGCAGTAGTGTTCCAATTGATAAAGCAGTAATTAAACATTTCACCTCGGATCATTACGGTCACAGTGCTATATTTACTTGTAATTTGGTAGATGAACCTAAGGAATTCACTTATCGGCCTATCACAGGAAGTCGAATTATGAAGTTTCAGAGCAGTATTGAACTTAAAATACCCCTTTTACCATGCGTAGATGATCCAAATGACCTTTTTACCTCCTTGTCTAATTTGATAAATGAGCAACATACTGAGATATTTCAGTTAAAAACATGTATAGCTAAATCTAATGTTGGGTTAGCTGATTGGGCGACACCCGGTATCTATAGAAGTAGGAATAAATTATATGATCTCTATGCGGCTAGGGAATCAATGTTGCATGACCCAAAGTTTATTTTGTATATAAAGAACTATTCATATACTTTTAAAAAAGTTTGTCGTGCAGCTAAATCATTACATTTGAGAAAAAAAATAGAAAAATCATCGAATAAAATTAAGGCAACTTGGAAATTAATTAATAATGAAACAGGTAAATCTAAGCCACGCAATAAGCAGATCAAATTAAACATAAACAATACAATATTGACAAAAAAGATTGATGTCGCGAATGCCTTTGACAATTTTTTCTCTAATATACCAGTTATTGTAACCCAGTCATTACAATCATCTGCCTCTGGAGCATCTACTTTATTGGAACTAAGTGTTGCTAAATGTGAGATCGCGTTTAGCTTTAGATACGTAAATGCCGATAGTATTGTTAAGACATTTAAGTCACTTAATATAAAAAATACTGAAGATCTTTGGGGAATATCCACAAAGGTGTTAGGTATTATAATTATTGATATTGCTCCATGCTTAGCCTACATTTTTAATAGATGTGTTGACGACGGAATCTTTCCAGATCTTATGAAACATAGTAAATTAATTCCTTTGCTCAAGTCTGGAAATGCAAAAGATCCAGCTAATTATAGGCCGATTTCTATATTGCCCGCGTTAAGTAAAATCTTTGAAAAACTTATTCTTACTCAATTATTGTCACACTTTAACTTCCACAGACTACTTCATAGTCATCAATTTGGATTTACCAAGGGTCGATCAACAGCTGATGCTGGTACCTTGCTTTTGGAACACATATTTCAAGCATGGGAAAACTCGCAAGACGCGATCGGAGTATTCTGCGACCTATCCAAAGCATTCGACTGCGTGAGTCATGCTACTCTAATTTTGAAGTTAAAACATTATGGCATCCAAAATCAGGCAATTAACCTTGTAAATTCTTACTTATCCAATAGAGTACAAAAAGTTGACGTTGGTGGTGAAAGGTCTTCAGGATCGTCTATTGTTATGGGAGTGCTCCAGGGTTCAATACTAGGCCCATTTCTATTTTTAGTATACATTAACGATCTCCCTTTTTATGTAAAAGACATATGTGATATAGTTTTATTTGCTGACGATACGTCTTTAATTTTCAAAGTTGATAGGTCAAAAGCTAATTACGATGATCTAAATAAATCACTATCGCGAGTTCTTGATTGGTTCACAGTAAATAATCTGTTGCTTAATGCTAAAAAAACTAAATGCATTAAATTCACTTTGCCAAATGTAAAACATTACCCAACTAATATTAAAGTAAATGGCGAGACACTCAATCTTGTAAACTCTACTGTTTTCTTAGGACTTAATATTGATGCAAGTTTGCAGTGGGGACCACAAATTGAGGCACTTGCGGGTAGACTTAGTTCCGCTGCATATGCAGTTCGTACGATAAGGCAGCTTACTGATGAAGCTACAGCTAGGCTAGTTTATTTTGGCTACTTCCATAGTGTTATGTCATATGGCATCATTCTGTGGGGGAAAGCAGCAGACATCCAAGCAATATTTGTTTTACAAAAACGGGCAATACGTGCCATTTATAAAATGAAGCCACGTGACTCCTTGAGGGAGCGTTTTAAGGAAATTAACATTCTCACCGTAATATCGCAATACATCTACGAAACCTTATTATATACACATAAACACTTAGATAGATTTATGAAAAAAAGTGACGTGCATTGTTTTAACACGAGAAATAAAAATAAACTGAGTATTCCCAAATTTAGATTAAAAAAAGTAAGTGGGTCTTTTATGGGGAATTCTGTTCGGTTCTATAATAAACTTCCAGAAAGTGCTTCTAAACTTTCGATTCGAAGATTTAAATCTTACATAAAGAATAATTTAATTAAGAAAGCGTATTACACACTACATGACTATGTTAATGATAAAGCCGCGTGGCCTGATGTCGCTCTGCCCCTCGACACCTAATTTGTCAATTTGCAATGTCTGTACCTGCATATAATTTATTACTGATGTGTTATTTATGTGTATATCAAGCGTAGTGTGTGCTGCCTTATGAACTTTTGCTGATTCTCTCTATCATCTTACTTTTGACTGCCTACCTAAGTAAGGCTTTTAATTTAGTTTTCCTTTTTTCCTTGAATCAGCTTCAACTTGTTCTCGAGGCACCACACAGGCGCTCTCCACCTAGTAGTAAGAAGGATCATCAAAAGAAAAACAGACCGTGTTTGTTGCCTGATTCTTCTAGGTCTGGTTGCGTTGGAACAGGAGTAACTGTAAATTTATTTTTTAAGACGATTCAAAATGATCCTTGTGATTTCAATGAATAAAATACTTTTGACTTTGACTTTGACTTTGACCACTTGTCACATCAATATTCCAACGATGGTCCTGGTGGATGGAACTATACCTCCTACCTATTTCTGCCGCAAAGCAGTAGTGCTCGCATTGCTGTATTCCGGTTTGAAGGGTATGGGTGCCGGTGAAATTACAGGCACACTTGACTGTCTCAGGGTGGCAGGCGCAGTGCAATGCCACATAGGGTGCGTCTTAGGTGGACGTGACCTATGTGGTAATGCGTTGTTAAAGGCAGAGGTTACCGCTTAACATCCGGTCTGCCATCTGCTTGTTCCGTCATTCAAGTAGAAAAAAAAGGCTCTGCCTTTACCTTCAGGGAAAAAGGCTATCTAAGGCATCTATGTATGTATGTATGTGAGCTTATATATATTAGTTTCTATGGTTATTATCATAACGGCAGATAGCAAAGAGATTATTTCCATAGTTTTCACTAGAAACGGGATATTTACCATGTTTTTTGAGTTTTTGTTCTCTCGTGATCATGGCGCGGCGCATGCAACTGTGCCGAAATATCGGGCGGGACCAATCAATACTCATAAAACATGGTAAATGTCCCGTTTCTGGTGAAAAGTATGTACCTGGTGTGTCCGGCCTAAGAATAGACCCCTCCGTCTCCTCCCGTCGATGTCGTAAAAGCCGACTAAGGGATTACCCGGACTTGTTTGTAAGATTCGTTGGTATAAGATTTGTCCTGGTTGCTGGCTTATTGTAGAATATGTTATTACTGGAAGAAAGTGTTAGGTGAGTCAGTCGTGGGAGGCAATGGCGGCGATGAGCTCACCACTCATCACGTCTATATCCCACGATGGTGCAACCCACTGTGAAAAGAGGCCCATTGAGGCTCTGCCTACCCCTTCGGGGAAAGAGGCGTGTGTCTGTGTATGAGTATGTATGTATAACCTTGATATTCAAAAGTTAGATTATGTCCAGTATTTGGGTAAAGCTATATCATTACAGATGGATAAAAATAATGATGGGCTCCATCTGATCTAATTTCATTTCATATTTTAATTTACAATTCTATACAATTCAATGCAATTCAATTCATATTTTAATTTCGTGTTGTCCATTTTGTGTAATTTTATTTTAATTTGTGATATTTTGTGACATTAATTTTATATAATTTTATAATAATATCTTTGATTTATATTTTATTGGATTAGTTTTAATGTTTTTGTGTTTTAATGGGTTTATATAGATTTAATTTTATGGGTGTAAATAACCTGAAATAAATGACTAATAATAATATATCTACAAACTTAACACAAGTTATGATCCAACTTGGTTCCACTGGTCAAACCACGATCCCATCTCGATCTAAATTCACTTAAACTTTGTTAGGGTAGTTTGCTTGCTCTCCTAAGTGGCGACTTAGGGAATTACACCATCTTAAGATATACTTTGATAAGGATTATTAGCAGAGTGACCTTGTAGAATAGCACTATTCAATGTAAGAACTTATTCTTTGTGTAAAATATATTTACCAATATAAAATTAAAAAAATTTATAAAATAAAATATAAAAATGAAAAAAAATATACATATATATATAAAAAAAAAAAAAAAAAAAATTTATAAAATTTGTGATCTGATCAAAATGAGCCTAAACACGGCCAGTCTACTATTATCCATCGAGGAGTTCCGTTGTCCACCTTCCGTCTCCATCATCAGATCAGATCGCTGTCACCTTAATATTGTATTGTCATCGGAACTAGAAAGCTATTGTAATATATAATCAAACTAGTGGAATGCCCGCGACTACGTCCGCGTGTATTTTTCCATAAAAACTTAAACACCCCGCTGCACCCCCTTAGGGGTTGAATTTCTGGAATTCCTTTCTTAGTGTACTCCTAGACCACAAAAGGAATGTACCCTCCAAATTTCAGGTCAATAGGACTAACGGCTTAGGCTGTGCGTTGCGTTGATAATCAGTCAGTCAGTCAGTCAGTCAGTCACGCAACGATTTTATATATATTGATTACTGTTTAATTTACAACTTTATAATGATATTGCATCTACTCGCAAAGACTTTAGTTAGATCACCCGTGATCTGGGCGCATGCAACTGTGCCGAAATATCGGGAACAATCAAAACTCAAGAATCATGGTAAATATCCCGTTTCTAGTGAAAAGTATGGTGTATAGTTTGTTTACATTTTCCCCACGATATCACTCCGTATCTTAACCACGAGTATTAAGTTATAATTGCTCTGCGACCCCTCAGGACTACACATGGGATAGCAATGTGACATTTCTAGTTCATTACATAACACACCAATCATAGTTTGATATAAGTTAAGTAAGTTATAATAACATTAGGTTTGACCTAAGACTGGGAGAGATTCATCAAATTAATTTACTTTTCACACCACCTGCTCGACAATGTACAATTACTCGTACATATCATGCACCCTCAACGTAAAGTAAAGCATTATCTCTTAGGGATAAAAAGTTGTATGAAACTCCCTAGGGAATAAAGTGATTTGAATTTGGAACGTCAAATTAGTGTGGAAACTCGTGGAAAATTCTAAGTAAAAAAATGCCCATATGCCATTGTAAAGAGGTTTGTTCGAAAATAGAACTGGCCACCATCAGAAGAACTCAATTTCAATGAATGTGAAACAAAATACGGTGTTTGACGCTGTGATTTTCAGTGATTTTCTATTATCTCGCACGTGTGAAAAGTAGAGTTTGCTCCTCTGGAATAAAGCCTGTCTTCGTCTTGGGCAGCTTGAACCCCTCGCTTTACTCAGGACACTTTATAACTCCCTCGCTACTAGTTACGCTCAGGGTTCAATATGCCGCCCGCGACGTAACACTGCTTTATTCCCATAGTGTATATCTACTATAATGGCCCACAAATACTACAGTTAGTGGTTGTTATAACTGATAAAATATCTCGATATATTTCCGACAGCGTATAAAGTCTCGACATTATTGACACCAAATTGACATCCATTATTCGACTAATTAGGTGTGTATAAGGAAATGTTTAGAGAAATGTAGCGTATTTCCTTATTACCACACTGTTCACAGATTAATAATACAGCAGAGCGCATAATTACTAACTGTATGCTAAATACGAACATACTTTGACGAGGTGGTTGTGGAGTAACTCTAGCAGAAGACAGGGCTAACCATGAAGGTCGAGCAGTTGGAATCTCGCCATTTGGAGATCGAAGTTACCCGCGTCCGTAGGAAAATACCCTTGCGTCCCTCCACGTGATCTCTGGGTGGTGCCAAACGGGTAACAACATTTCTGGTGGTAGGCTTCGGCCGTGGCTTGTCACCACCCACTGGACAAAGCCAGTCCGTGAAGCGACATTGTCGTCTTTCGGACTGATGTCCAGTGTAGCCATCGTGGAAGTGACGGGTTTGAGCAGTTCGTGCACTAGTTTTTAGCATGTGCGGTTTAGAGACCGCAGTGGTGCAAGTGTGCCGGGTGGCTAGACTTGGAGGGTAGCGGGATCCGAAGCACGGTTCTCCGCTGGCCGACCGCAGGTTGTAGGGGGCCCAACTAGTGAGTTAGCCACTCATGAAAGGCTGCCCCACCGCCTAGCGAAAAATCCCAGAGTGCTCCATCGTGCCGGTTGGCGACCAGATGAGAGGACCCGATGGCCATTCCTGGGGGGGTTCGGGCGTCCCCGCAGTCTCCAGTCTAGTCTCCCACTGGCGCAGGAGCCTGCTGCTATCTCTAGGTTTTCGCTGACTAGTGCCTCGCTCAACAGCCGTTTTTCCCACTTACCTTATCACTCAAAACCAAATATGAAAAAGTCTAAATATAATAAGTTGTGCTCACAGCGGAAGCACTTCCTCTCGCTTCAAGTGCACCTCTCAAACATTCGAGGTCTGCACTCCAATCTCGATCCGGTCCACCACCACCTAGAGACCGCCAAGCCACACTTATTATTCCTCACGGAGACGCAGATTCAATGTCCTCCCAATACAGCATACCTCACATACTGCCTGGACCTTCTGCTGACGAACGAGCCGGATCGCCACTCGGTATCAGTGATGCCTCCTTTGGGAACATCAGATCACTGTGTGGTGAGGTCTGTATCTTCATACTCGCCACCCGATCCCTCACCTAGAGGTAGTAGGCGAGTGTGGCGTTACAAGTCAGCAGATTGGGATGAGATGCGACACTTCTTCGCGTCTTATCCTTGGCGGCAAACCTGTTTTTCTTCTTGTGACCCGACGGTTTGTGCTGATGCCGTTACGGAGGTGATCAAAAGAGCAATGGAGTATTTTGTTCTATTCTCCGATGCATCACCTTCAAGCAATGCTCGCCCATGGTTCACTCCCACGTGTGCTAGCGCGGAAGCGCAAAAACGTGCGGCTTATCTAGCCTGGGTTGACGCAAGAAACGGCAAAACCTCGGATGCACGGATGAAGAAGAAAGACTATAACAAAGCCGCCAAGTCCTGCAAGAAGGTGTTACGGAAGGCTCGCTTCAATCGGATTGGCCGTCTGGGGGCTAAGCTTGCCGCATACCCTGCGGGAAGTAAAGCTTTCTGGTCTCTGGCTAAGTCCGTGGAAGCGAACTTCAGCCGCCCTTCACTCCCCCCACTACTGAAACCGGACGGGTCCCTAGCTCACGCTGCGGTTGAGAAAGCAAATTTATTTGCCACTCAATTTGCGGAAGCTTCGCGTCTTGACACCTCTGGCGAAACTCCACCCGGCCTTCCTCGGTGTGAAGCTTCAATGCAGGAAATTCGCATTCAGCAAAAGGAAGTGCTCAAAACGCTACGTAGTCTTGACGTAAATAAAGCTAGCGGTCCTGATGGTATCTCGGCCGTAGTGTTAAAAACCTGTGCCCCTGAGTTGTCTCCAATATTAACGCGACTTTTCCGCCTCTCTTTGAAAACTGGTGTAGTCCCCAAGTCTTGGAAGCTCGCTAACGTGCAACCTGTGCCCAAGAAAGGCAGTCGTGCTGACCCTTCGAACTACCGCCCTATCTCGGTCACTATGTAAATGTATAGAGCGTGTACTGAATAGGAAACTCCTTGCATACCTCGAAGGTAACGATCTCCTCAGTGATCGTCAATACGGATTTCGCCGTAATGGGTCTACTGGGGACCTTCTTGTGTATGCCCCGCACATTTGGAGTGAGGCCATCGAGCAATATGGTGAAGCGCTGGCTGTTTCATTAGACGTCTCGAAGGCCTTTGACAGGGTTTGGCACGCAAGCCTTATTGGCAAGCTTCCTGCTTACGGACTGCCAGTTCAATTCTGTTCCTGGCTCGCAGACTTTCTGAGGGAAAGATCCATTCGAGTAGTTGTTGATGGCTGCTCGTCGGATCAAATGGCTATAAATGCCGGGGTACCTCAGGGGTCAGTGCTATCTGCCACACTGTTTCTGCTGCATATTAATGATCTGCTAATGCCCGGTATCATTGGGTACGCAGACGACAGCACAGTTGTGGAGAGATACGTTTCCACTGCGCGTGCTAGGCAGAATGAAATTCTGGAGTTAAGAGATGAGATGCTGCAGCGTCTGAATTTGACTCTCAAGGCTGTATCCGATTGGGGCGATGCCAACCTAGTCAAGTTCAACGCCTCGAGAACGCAGGCTTGTCTCTTCTCGGCGAAAAAAAGTCAGTTTCTCCAATTTCCTGTCTTTCGGGATGTACCTGTAGCTATAGGAGATCACCTCGAGCTCTTAGGCGTTTCACTCACGCCTACTCTCAACTTTGGCTCCTACATCGAGTCTAAGGCAAAAACTGCTTCCATGAAGCTGGGTATCCTGAATAAGGTAAAGCGTTACTTCACACCAGGACAGCTTTTAAGTCTGTACAAAGCACAAGTCCGGGCTGGTATGGAGTACTGCTGCCACGTTTGGGATGGCTCGGCCAAACACCAGCTTGCTGCCTTGGACTCGATCGAACGCAGAGCTTTCAGGCTTATTGGTGAGCAACATATGGCGGAGACTAAGATCCAAAGTCTCGAGCACCGCCGTAAGGTAGCGTGCCTTTCGATCTTCTATAGGTTACATTTCGGGGAATGCTCCCAGGAACTTCATGATCTGATCCCACTATCTCCTTTTCATCACAGGACGAGCAGGCGCACGGCTCGGTACCACCCTTACCTCATTAGTATACCCTCTATTCGTACTAAACGTTTCAGTTCTACCTTTATAATGAGAACTGCTAAGGAGTGGAATACACTACCGTCGTCTGTCTTTCCTGAAAACTATAATCTGGGTCTCTTCAAGGCTAGAGTGAATAGGTGCCTTCTAGACCTTTGTGATCCATCTTCGGCCGCATCGTCACTTACCAACAGGTGAGATCGTGGTCAAACAAAGGTCTATCATTGTTAAAAAAAAAAAAAAAAAAAAATGACTTCAATTTTATTTCCTTTATGGTGAGGGTGCCGACTGACCGTCTATCGACCTTCTTGAATGGAAAGTTCTGGCCGAAGGGTGACAAGTTCAGGAGGTTCTTCGGACGCCTGACACGAGACACCGCGCAGGTGCATTCGTCGCCGTCTAAACGTGGTCATTAAAGTCTAAAAGTGTTTTTATATGTTGGTTAGTTTTTAAGGTATTTATGTTGCTATGGGCTTATTGTTTAGGTTTTTGTACATTTTCCAATAAGCTTGAAATAAAGATAATTGATTTGATTTTGATTTGACAGCAATAACACGTTTGAATGGGTATACTGGGATCTGATAATAGAATCACAGAGAAATCGAGAGAAATCCTAAAAAAATATGTTAAGTATAGTGTGTTCGTTAATTTGTCATAACTTATTGAGGTGTATGCGTCTGGGAGTCATCATGTCATGCTCGCGAGCTGATGATGAAACCCTCAGCACTCCAGATTAGGAGTTAGGAGATAATGCTGAATTTCAAACATAATTAAACAGACCAAAACGTGCACAAGTCTTTTTATTGAAAGCTTGAAACCGGTTGCTTGTTTTGTTATTGAACAATTCAGCAACCACTAGGCACTTTTTTCTCTGCTTTTCAAGTCGCTATGTTATGTCTCTGTCTGTCAGTGTTTTACGTTCGTATCTGGCCTGAGCTCCATTTGTTTACGTTCGTATCTGGCCTGAGCTCCATTTGTTTACGTTCGTATCTGGCCTGAGCTCCATTTGTTTACGTTCGTATTTGGCCTGAGCTCCATTTGTTTACGTTCGTATCTGGCCTGAGCTCCATTTGTTTACGTTCGTATCTGGCTTGAGCTCCATTTGTTTACGTTCGTATCTGGCCTGAGCTCCATTTGTTTACGTTCGTATCTGGCCTGAGCTCCATTTGTTTACGTTCCTATCTGGCCTGAGCTCCATTTGTTTACGTTCGTATCTGGCCTGAGCTCCATTTGTTTACGTTCGTATCTGGCCTGAGCTCCATTTGTTTACGTTCCTATCTGGCCTGAGCTCCATTTGTTTACGTTCGTATCTGGCCTGAGCTCCATTTGTTTACGTTCGTATCTGGCCTGAGCTCCATTTGTTTATTTCTCATTATTCATTTTATCTTATTTATTTTTGCACCGTTTACGCTAATTGTAGTCGACTGCACAATTAGTCTTATCGTAAACCTATTTATTGTGTCAATTTTTATTTTGTCTAAATTATTATGTTTTTGTATTGTTTGCAAGCCGGTATATAATTAAACTAAGCTCGCCATGTGAGCTCTATGGTTTATTTTCTCTCTTACTCAACACTAGTATCGAGTCAGATTAATTATATGATATTAATTGGCTGGCTGTGTGAAGGTCACAGTTATTATATTGTATTCGATTAGAACTGTTAAATTATGGCGCGGGATATATTTCCTAGAAAAGCTATCAATGGTTCGATCAGTACTGTTGATTACTGTAATTATGAGCTCGTTTTAGATGGATGTATTTTAGTAAAGTTTCAGTATATTTTTAATTATTGTTAAGTGAGTCAAATTAAGCAAAAAGCTACTGCCGTGGAGTATTTTAAACGACAGAAAACGGATATACCATTATCCTATACGCCTCTACCAAGTAAAATCTTAAAAAACGGAAGATCAAAAAAATATATATCAAAATGTTTAATATATCTTATGAAACTACTTAGGAATTTCTAAATTAAATCAAAGGAAATGGTACATACATCCATACATACATAGAGACACGCCTTGTTACCCGAAAGATTAGGCAGAGCCTCAATGGGCCTTTTCACTGTGGGTTGCACCATCGTGGGAACGTAGCCATGACAACTGGTGAGCTCGTCCCCGCCATTGCTTCCCAAGACTGACTTGGCTAACGCGTTCTTCCCGTAACTGAGTGACTTCCCGGGACAAGCCTTATAGATCTACCTAGAAAATGCGTCCCCTCCCCATACATTTCAAGGAGGGTGTGAAAAATATCTGTCCTACCCCAGCATATGGGAGTCATTTTTTAGAACTCATTAAGCAGATGTAAGACTGTATTGGAACTAATGGAAAACAAAGCCATGAGAGGACGTTAAAGTCAGTTTTTTTGTGCGATTCCGACTCGCTCTTGGCCGGTTTCTTTGCCTTATTGTGTGATTGAGACACCGCCTTATATACAAATAAGAAGGATATGTAGAATATAGGATATTATATATAAGGAACTCATAAATTTATAAGCATTACGTTTTAATGGTTAAACTAATTTAAGTTTACGACTAAGGTAAGGTTGCATGATTGTGATTTGTAGGACCAAAGTAACTTTAACGCAATCAAATTTATAAAACATTTTAATGGCCAAATAGACCAGCACGGTAGTTAGCTAGCTCGCACGTGTAGATAAAACTATTAATTTAGATAATTGGAGTGGAATTCTTTAAGACTCAAAAATTTATTGTGATTTGGAGGTTAATGATTTTATGAGCTACCAAAATATAATAATTATTCAGAATGTTTATCAGAATGTTTATGATCACTTAACTTAAACGGACGTGCTCTACAAAGGGGACGCATGCGGATTAGTTAAAGCCTTCTCCAAATTATGTTCTAAGTCTAGCTTAACATACAATGACAATATTATTATTAATATATTTATTATTATTATACCTATTTAAATCACACTAATATTATAAAAGCGAAAGTTTGTGTGTGTGTAGAAAGAAAGAAAGAAGAAAGAAAGATTTATTTGTAGCACACACACTTAAGAGAAATAACAAATAAAAAATAATAATAGCACGTAAACAAAAAAACAAAGAAATATTACATAGAAAAAAGAATAAAACACAAAAAAAGAATACCCATAAGGTTTTAAACATAAACGTTAGCGTACGTTACGTTAACGTAGTGTGTTTGTTACTTCTTCACGCTGAAACGGCTGGACGGATTTGCATGAAATTGGAATGGAGATAACTGGACTCCCGGAATAACACATAGGCACATTTTTATCCCGATATTCCCACGGGATCGAGACTTACGCGGGTGAAACCGCGGGGCGCTGCTAGTAATTTATATTATAACAACTACGTTAATTGTAAATATACTTTGTTATTTTCTTGTAGTTCTTAACCTAGAAGTTTTGTTCTACTTCATTACCATTTTACCTACAAGTCCTTTTTTTATTTTATAGTTTTTATTTTTGTTCTATTGCTTAATCAATAGATTGTTATTGTACCTATCATTCAGATACACGTCTGCTATTTTGTTCTCTCGGTTAGAAAAGGGCTCTTACGGAAGACCAGCGCAAGTTGTTTACAAACTGCATATATGTTGAGTACGCTAGAAATGCTGTTACAAAAATAGAGACCTTTTTGTAACAGCATTTCTAGCGATTATTTTGTATATTTGTATGCTTTATTTTGTTTAAATCTGTGTCACAATTATACAATTCTATTCTATACATACTCTGTGAATGGTCTACGAATGCTATCCAGATTAGTATCTACTCGTGCTACTAGAAAATTCGAAGTATTTTTGAATAGTTACATAGTGTTTTGTCTTTTTAATTGACAGGCAGTTTCAAATTCGATCGAAAGAGACAAAGCACAGTGTAACTACTCCAAGGATGATCTGCGTTCATTACGGTACGACTTTCACTTTTTCTTGATGATGATGATCAGGATTCAACCTCAATTCAGTAGGTGGACTTTGTTTGACCACGATATCACCTGTTGGTAAGTGACGATGTGGCCGAAGAAGGAGCACAAAGGTCTAGAAGGCACCTATTCACTCTAGCCTTGAAGAGACCCAGATTATAGTTTTCAGGAAAAACAGTCGACGGTAGTGTCTTCTAGTCCTTAGCACGATGACGCAATACTTTTAGGCTTCATGATCTGATCCCACCATCTCCTTTTCATCATACGACAAGCAGGCGCACGGCTCAGTACCTCCTTACCTCATCAGTATACCCGCAATTCGCACTAAGCGTTTCGGTTTAAGGGATAGAAGAAGTTACCGTCTCCGGTCTTTCTTGAAAACTGTAATATGGGTCTCTTTAAGGCAAGAGTGAATAGGTGCCTTCAAGACCTTCGTGCTCCAACGTCAGCCGCATCGTCAGTTACCAATAGGTGAAATCGCGGTCAATCGAGGGTCTATCGTAGTTAAAAAAGGCATAAATAAACATCTACCCTATATCATAGTATTATTTTATCTGTGCCTATATGGACTAATACTTGTTAAAGCACCTACGGTATTACAACTCTCTATATATATCGTACATAGTTAAGTCTTTTACCATAGAAAAACAACATCCAAGAACCATTTATTTTTTATTAACAGCACCCGCTGTGCTTTGACACGATAATGGGTTTATTAATGTGTTTTTATTGATGAATCAATTATTATGGCTCAGTAGGTTTCTCTGACGCGTGTTTACTTCGACACACTTAGTACTTATATGTTTACAGGTCAATTTTGAATACACCTATTAGACTCGGATAGAGCGGTATTTGCCATCTCCCCTAAGGGATTTCTGCCGCATAGCAGTAGTGCTCGCGTTTCTGTGTTCCGGTTTGAAGGGTATGGTTGCCGGTGAAATTACAGGCACATGAGACTTTTCATCTTTATGTCTCAGGGTGGCGGGCGCAGTGCAATGCCACTTTGGTTCGTCCTAGGTGGACGTGACCTATGTGATAATGCACTGTTCATAGGCAGAGGCAGAGAGTTCCGCTTACCATCAGGTGGACCATCTGCTTGATCAGTCATTCCAAGTTGTATAAAATAAAAACTTAGTCGGCTTTTACGACGTCCATGGGAGGATACGGAGGGGTCTATTCTTAGGCCGGACACACCACAGTCTTTTTACCAATTCAAGAGCGAAGTCACACAAAATAAGTAACAAGGTTTTGCCGTTTATGTTTCGGCTGTACCTTCGTAGCTGTAATATAAACCTACGCGATCATTAAAGCCTGATTCAGGGCATCTAATAATTCAGGCTAGAGTACAGGGTGAACATAATCTGGGGGTGTAAGTGGGGGTGATTGGCGACTGGCGCCGACAACACAAATTATACATTCGCGTTCGGGGTAAATCGGCCGAGGATTGTGCGTTAAACTTTAGTGTGGGCGTGTGTTCAACTTGAACATTTTTCATGTTTAGAGGGATAATAATATTTTGCTTTAAAAAAGTATGGACGGGACTTAGGGAACGATAGTTTTAAAGCTTATAAAGTGATGAGCTCACTCACTTCGCTTCAGTCGGTCTTTGCGACGGCAACGAGTGACGTAACGTACGTGTGTTGTAATTGTGACTTAAGGGCCACGTCCTTGAAAATCCTTGAAAAGTGGTGTTTTGAAAAGCCAAGAACTTCCCGAATTTAGCTTTATTCCTAACAATATTTAGATCAGAAGAAAGAACACTTCAGGCTGAATAAAAGTAAGTAGGGGTTTTCTAAAATTCGTTTTAGATTTTGTGTAAATTGAAAAACTACCTACCCATTTTCACAAAATTGAACAAAATAGAGCATCTACATATGAGCAAAAAACTACGGAATTACAGCTATTTATGAGAAATAAAACACTTTAGTATCATGTCTATACACTTGGTTTTAAAAGTAAGTTGGGGTTTTTGATCTTTTCATACAAAAGATGTGTAAAAACACGAAAACATTTTCAATTCGCCGTATCTACACGATTTCTACGCCATTTTCTGTCATTCCGTGGTTATCCACGGCGCTGGAAGGAAGGCCCTCGTTCACTTTTTTATTCACAGGTGAAAACGGACAACCGGATACTTCGATATATCATTACAAAAACTTGTATTATTTTACTGAAAATTGTTGGTTTTCGTTGTTATAATTGTAATTCGGGTAATAGGAAACCCATCCAAATACCTATTTATTTGAGGTTTGTGAAAATTAACGGGACGGACATGGTTTGACAGTTCAATCATACAGTCGTGAACACAAACCAATTCTACAGATCCACCAATTTATCAGTAGAATGAAATGTATGTAGTTTTCTATCATCTACATACATTTCATTCTACAGATAAGTTGGTGGATCCCTACTTAGAACATTGCAGGCCTCCGTAGTTGCTCGGTGCAATTCTACGGTAGTATACTCACGAAGGAGTTTATATTGTGATTTGAGACCAAAAGAGTTTCGCTTAGCGATTTTCCTCAGAATATACCAAGCTATACTTGCTTATTTCCCGACTTACTAGTGAGGAAGGATATGTTTTTTTTATTTTTTATTTATACCATCATTCAATTTTTATGTATGTTTGGCTGTTTGTTACTAATAATAATACTGGCTTACTTCAATTTGATATCGAAACAATAAATAAATAAATAATGCTGTACAGTTCACACAACATTATCTAGCCCCAAGCTAAGCAGAGCCTGTGTTATGGGTACTAGATAACTGATAAACTTAATACAATATATTACATAGATAGTTACTTTGATGATACAATGCTGCTATTAAAAAAATCTCCATTAAAGTCCATGCTTTATTGGAGGCCAAAGATAAATAAACTGGTCAAGTGCGAGTCGGACTCGCGTGTAGAGGGTTCCGTACAATACAAGTATAAATAACTCTGTCAACATAGTAACAACTAGACCAACGGAACTTAGTATAGTCCTCGATAAGTCCTCGGTGAAATGAAGCCACACATTTTGTACATATTTTCTCTTCACGAATATTTTCGTTTCCCGTCGGAATTTAAAAACGTATAGCAAAAATAAACGAATTCTGATTTTGGGTAAGTACCTACTAACCTTGGACGTTTATAATATAAAATAGATACTAGCTAGGTATAGGTACTGTAACCCGCGACTTGATTCGGACGCGTAATATTATTTGTAGTACAACTATATTGTCTGGGTTATCTATGACATACTAGTTCCTCATAGATAATCCAGTTGATCAATATAATGTTTATTGTAAGTTAGGTATGAGGTATGAGGTTGACGTGTTTGTATGAGCTTGATCATGCATCAAAAATGTATCCTAAATATAATCACCGTAACATATTATACGGTGGATATCTGAACTATTTTTTTTATTATGTTAGACTAAATACTACACATAAGAATAGTAACGTCATACATAACATATATGGTGCTTAAGACTAGTGTTGATATTATAGTACCCGGCAGACTCATCTAGACGAGTCAATCCATTCAGAGGGCTGCCGCGCGCCAGCCGGATCGCACGTGAAGTTAGTTCGGTAAACTCACTCAAGCGCCGCGTCACGCCGTCCGTCAACTTAAGTCTTCTACTATTATTTATTATATGCTTAAATGAAGATAAACGCATATTGCATCGCATTCGGCTGCCTGAATTATAACAAGGATCCGAACCTCACGTTTTTCACACTTCCAAGGGACATAGAAAGGTGTAGAAATGCACGTCTACATTATAGGTAATTAGGTACACCTACCTAACAAATGTAGACTTTTGCTACCTATCCTTAAATTGTTTGTCTCCGGATTTATTTATGTAGTTAGATAGGACTTACAAGAACAAAAATAGAAAAAAAACAATACATTTTTGGGGTTCCCCATACTTAGAACTGAAACTCAATAGTTTTTTTCATCAAACCCATACGTGTGGGTTATCTATAGATAGGTCTTCAAAAATGATTTTGAGGTTTCTAATTAAAAAAAAACTAAACTGAATAGTTTGCGCGAGAGACAGTTCCAAAGTGATAAAATGTGTCCCCCCACCCCTTAACATCTTAAATAAGAGAATGATATAACAAAAAAAAAGATGAACATGTAAACTTCCACCGATAATTGGTTTGAACAAGATCTAGTTAGCAGTTTTTTTTATGCGTCATAAATCGTAAACCATCCAAGAACTTTTATATTATGTTACTTGCTGCTACAGAACCCTTCATGGGCGAGTCCGACTCGCACTTGGCCGCTTTTTTTTATTTGCCCAATTACGAAGGTACAAATCACCCGGCCAGCTTCTACTACACTATAATACCATAATCAATCAGTTAAATATCAACTATAGGTAGGTATTATATATATAGTTTGAGCTAATCAAGATAGGTACATGCCTAGCGCTTAGCTCAGTAGCCTCGTGAGGAATGGGAGCGGCACGGGAGGGGTGACATGTGACGTAAAGAACTGTCGGGCTACACACGTGATGAAAATTAGTGAAGATAGATTTTACGATATATACAAATAAGTACCTAAGTCATTGCGAAAGTGAATAATATACTTGTTCAAATAATTATTATATTTAATACTAATATCCTTCGGCCAAAGTAAAATAAATGGACTGGCCTTACCCATACAAAACGTCCGTGAAAAATAAGACAATTCGGATTTAGGGTACGGTCAACAAATAAACTATCTATCTATCTATCTATCTATCCAGCCACTGCTGAGTAAAGGCCTCTTCTCTATAGCGCCACTCCTGGCGGTCTTGTAAATAAACTAGGTGAAATTAAATTATTGAACTTCTTAAAAACTGTATTTTTACGGTACTTTAACAGATGCAATGTGTTTTCTAAAGTTATTTCAGTAGGTTTATAGTAAAAAAAATCGCCGAAAAAAATGCAATTATTGAATGAAACTTTTACAAAAATACATGGTTCCCTTCTGTTTTATGTAGTTACGTATCTATTTTTCAGCTCTCAAACATACACAATATAAATCAATAGAAAAGCAAGTCCACCTAAGGTCTTCAGCTCAATCAATTTGTGAAAAATATATTTTTCATCACTCAATAAACTAAGAAAATATCATAAAAATCGTACGGAAACATAAATGTATAAAAATTCCAGTATTTAAAAAACTGCAGAGTGCAGTTTTAAGAAATTTGCACAATGAGTTTGTTTATACTACTTGGAATGACAGATCAAGAAGATGGCCCACCTGATGTTAAGTGGTACCCTCTGCCTATGAACAGTGCATTACCTCAGGTCACGTCCACCTAGGACGCGCCCTATGTGGCATTCCACTGCGCCCGCCACCCTGAAACATAAAGATGAAAAGTCCCATGTGGCCGTAATTTCATCGGCACCCTTACCCTTCAAACCGGAACACAGCAATGCGAGCACTACTGCTTTGCGGCAGAAACAGGTATGGTGGTACTACTTCCCCGGACGAACTCTTTTACAAAAAAGCTCTACTACTACTAACCGTTTTTTGGCGTATAGAATTCATTGTGTAGAAAATGATCAGAGCAAATACGGGAAAATGTATTCCACTTCCAAAAGTCGTCTGTTCTTGCTCGTCTTATGACTTCTATCCATTTTTGTTTACCTTAGATTTTTTTTGGAAAGCTATAAGGTTAATTAACATGCCATTACATATTATATGCAATTACCTAAAGCGACGTGCTTAGCAATGTTTTGACGTAAATAATGCAAATTACAATTCTAAATCAATACGATACCCCTTAGGCATCAGATTTTTTTGCAGTCTGTACTGGACCATCCGTCATGCGTGAAGTCTTGTCAAATATTTCGTCGCTGTAGTTGGAAAACTAAATAAGTAATAACAACAACAAAACCAACATCGCGAGAAAAACGCGATTTACTGTTTTATTGCGTCAAAAATGGCAATAGCTTTTTTATCGTAACTAATTTTTCAGTCCGTGTTTTGTTATGTTATAGATTGGTACTGTATCTATTTTCGAATTTAATGATAATACATTTTAGTTCTTTTGATTAAGAGAAAAAAAAAAAAAACGACTATGTATTTTTCCCTCGCCAAAGTTTTGAATAATTGAAATGATCTATTATTTACTTATTTGAATATGACAATCCTATCCATGGGTATAGATTTATATAATATTAAAATACATTTTAAAATAAAACCAACTTATAATCATTTCTTTTTATCAAGACTGAATATTAGAAAACTACTGAAACACCTACATTATTTTAGCAGACTCATAAATTCAAAGTAAGTGACATAACAAACTTATCATACGACTAATGCTTATAAAATCAACAAAATGAAAAAAAATTGTGGAACATAATAATTCTAAGTATCAAAAAGAAAAAGGTATGTCGACTAAAATTAAAACTATCTACGAGTATAAACTTGTGTCTGTTAACTTTCATTCAGAGTGGGGAACATTGAGATAATGTCCTGGGGCGTAGTCCTCCTTGTCGCTCGTCCTCTAGAGCAAGACGTGTCCATCGACATGTATGGGCCATCATAAACATGCAATAAAGTCGATTTAGCAAAATGTGTTACTTATGTAGTTTTCCTACCACACGACGATTTATAAGTTTTTTATCAATTGATGAAAATTATATTACAAAACCTTTACTTACGAATTAAATGCGATGCCTGAAGCTTTATTTGTATTTCTTGTGTTGTTTGCACTTGCAGAAATGCACAGGAAGGCATTGTATCACCAAGGTATCTAATTTTGGTATTTTTCAGCATAGCTGTCACTCGTTGCCGTGACAAAGACTGACTGAAGCGAAGTGTACTAGCTAGGTCTGTTTAGAAGCTTCAAAACTATCGTTCCCTAAGGCCCGTCCATTCATTTTATTTACGTCGATGCTAATATCAATATTTTCAACTGAACTTTCAATTTATTAGCTTATAAAGAAAGAAAGAAAAAAATCTTTATTTGTAACGGCACACATGGATAGGACAAAAACACTCTACATATAAAATAAAAATAACAGGTAATACATACAAAAGGCAAAAACTAAGTACTTCTACAATTAATAGAGTGTCTTAGTGTGTGCTTATGTCCATATCGCTACTCGAATCACTGTCAGTATGACTGGAATCACTTTCGTTATCTGAGTCTTCATCTCGTAATCTTATTATAAATTGATCCATTATATCGTCGCTAAGATGGTCGTGTTTGAAATACTCTTCCTCAACTTTCTTTACGTGACCGTCACAGTTTTGCAATTTCTCAAATGAAAAATTAGCAAATAACTCTTCTAGTGCTCGCTTTTTCTCAGTTAAATTTGAGTTAATATGTTTTCGTGCCAGCTTGCCCTTGATATCTCCCCATACTAATTCGATTGGGTTTAAATCCGGATGGTACGGTGGCAAATAAAGTACCGTATGACCATTTTCTTTTAATATGGCATCAATTTTAAATTGTTTTTCTGGTTTATTTCGTTTTATTAATTTTAACAAATCCCTCTTTTTCATAACTATAGATAATATTGTGTGATTATACTGTGTAGATTTATATCGTTTTCATGCTCGGCAGAATTTGGATCAGATTTACTAACCTTGAAAAAATTATATACATTATAAACAACATCTTTAGTTTGAGCTCTAATCTGAGGATCCATCTTTGGTTGCTAATCTCGTGTGCGTCTTGTCTAAAGCGGCCGGTCCAAATAACACGTATTGACGGCAGCGAGATCGCCGCCCGACTGACGTCAAGTGACGTCTCGCGACATTTGACATAAGAAAATCACCACTCTCCCGTGCCGCTCCCATACCTCAGGCCATAGGCCACTTAGCTAAACGCTAAACCTGTAGTTGGGAACCGATATTATGAATATTGGATGTTGGCTCTTGGACTATTTTGTTAGCGTCGTATGTCATTCCATAACATAATTATCTAATGGCATAGGTACGTTAGTCTGTACCTTGTCACTACCTACACCTAAAAAAGATATTTAGTTTCATTGACAAGGTACAAACTAACGTACCTTTGCCATTAGATAACTATGTTATCATAAGCGACTAGTCGTCAACCCTTACGAGCAACGTCACTCCGCGCCAGATAGCGACGCAGTTACGCGTTAGAAGAGAGAGGAAATGTTTAGGTAAAAATCACGATAGGCATTGAGCACTAATGCAAGCTGAATTGCACTTTCTTGCATCCCAGCAAGAGTCGCTATTTATATAAATTTGTTCGTGATGTGAGCCTTCTGTACTTGTTCTATTATTTATTCTGTGCCATCGTCTTGCTAAGTAAACGAAAACTGTACGAAACAGTAATCGTAGACATTTCAATCGTAGGTATAATATATTTACGGCTGTTTTGCGTAGTACTACTATTGGTTTTGAGACGCAGGAGGGCGAAGTATGTGTAAGTTTTTAGTAGTACTTAGTAGAGTTGTTTTTTGTGAAAGAGTTCGTTCGGGAAAGTACTACCAACCACCACTACTACCAGTACTATTTCTGCCACAAAGCAGTAGTGCTTGCATTACTGTGTTCCAGTATGAAAGGTATAGTTGCCGGTAGACGCAGTGCAATGCCACAAGGGGTAGACGTGACATATGAGGTAATGCATTGTTAAAGGCAGACGTTACTACTCAAGAGCAGGTGGGCCATCTGATTGTTCCGTCATTTGCTAAGATAAAAAGTGGGGGATTGGTGCTAGTCAGTCAGTGGGAGCTCAACAAACGGTAACTCACCAAAGCTGAAGTGGGTAGGTCGTGTGTGGCGAGTTATGCAAAGGCGATACTCGCGACGATAAGTACGCATGTGAAAGCTTTAGAAATAGCTAGTACAAAGTAAAGAAGTACCCAGAAGAAAAGTCTCTTCCAACTACTTAATTAAACCTAGTAATTTTGAACAAACTGAGGTGTGTATAACCTTTCTCCTTACAAATATTAGCTATTAACCTACAAACGACACATAGGCCCAGTCATCTAAAACATTTAAGGTCGCAAAAAATTACAAAGTTCGCACAGCTCTATCGAAGTTGCAAACTTGGTTTTATACAATTGGTATTTATCCTAACAACATCCCAAAAAAACAGAACCCTGCAACTTTTTGCGACCTAACACGATTTTTGTGTCTACGGTGACTGGCCTAACAAGACTGATGGGGATTCTGAAAAACAGCAATTGGTTGCCTACAAAATAAACTCAGATCATATGGAATACCTAATAAAATTATTAAAGAAGTTATAAAATAACGTCATGATATACACAACCCGTGTGTATCACACTACTGATGAGAACACGTATCCAAAAAACTTTATCTTCCCAGGGACTTAACTATTTAAGCATATAAGCATGTAATTCTGTGGTTAGATATCACAATTCACAACAACAACTTTTGGTACAAAAACTGGGTTTTCATGTAATTCTTTGTTAATAGTATCAACAGCAATATGGCTAGCACTTGCTCATTAACTATCAAATGTTCAATAGCTTCGTGTCTACAAATTAATTTCACCATCAAGTGAAACTTGCTATGAAAACAAAATCAGCAAATCAAATCTATGATTTTCAGGATTTTATAAATTATGTCAATTCAAACAATACCTATGTAAAGGTTCTAGAAACACGGGATTTTTATAATTATCGAAATCACGCATCACAAACATGCTCCAGTTTTTTTTACATCAAACGTACCTGAGAGAGATTATACTGTAAAAGTAGATAGGGGGGATTGAACCCCAAAATATAAAACTAGTCTCGGTGTTGAGTTAAAATCACAATGGATTTACCACAAACAATTTTTTTAAACTCTTTGTTTTCTAGAAGCTATGCTTATTTTATGGCAAGAGGTATAACTGCAGAAATAAAGGAAGAAATCATAAGCAAATTAGTGCCATTTATACTAGAAAATAGGAGGTACTTCTAGCAAAATTTACCAAATTATAACTTCACCGTTAGAATGATTTAACTGACTGGTATAAAATAAGGTATACACCACTATTCCAAATACACTACAAAAAAAACTTGGATAGTCAGTATTCGATAAAGATTGAATCTACGCAAAAATAGGGTACCAATTAACAATTTCCAAATAAAAACATTAAAAAAAAGCGCCCAAGTGCGAGTTGTACTCGCCCATGAAGGGTTCCGTAGCAGCAAGTAACATAATATAAAAGTTCTTGGATAGATTACGATTTATGACGTATTAAAAAAAAACTTACTAGATCTCGTTCAAACCAATTTTTGTTGGAAGTTTACATGGTAATGTACATCATATTTTTTTTTTAGTTTTTAATTGTCTTATTTTAGTAGTTATGGGGGACACACTTTTTACCACTTTGGAAGTGTCTCTAGCTCAAACTATTCAGTTTAGAAAAAAATTATATTAGAAACCTCAATATCATTTTTGAAGACCTATCCATAGAACCCCACACGTATGGGTTTGATGTTTTTTTTAAATTTTGTTTTCAGTTCTAAGTATGGGGAACCCCAAAAATAGTTGTTTTATTTAAATTTTTGTGTAAAAATCTTAATGCGGTTTACAGAATACATCTACCTATTAAGTTACAACAGTATAGCTCTTGTAGTTTTGGAAAAAAAGGCTGTGACATAACCGGACAGACAGACAGACATGACGAATCCATAAGGGTTCCTTGTATTTGACTACGGAACCCTAAAAATGGGAACATTTGGTCAAAACAATTTAATAGTGCATGCGCCATAGAAAGTTACCAAGTTATTATTTCGACGCGTCACGCCTCACCGGACAAAGTCAATAACAAGTATTATATCCATAAATTTATTCGGATTTTGTCAAGAAAACAAAAGTTTAAATCTTTTTTAATTCCATTCGAAAAAAAAACATTTCGCAAATTAAATTTGTACCGAATATACTTGGAATAGTCATTTAATTTTAATTTAATTTGTGTTTAAAATTCAAAAATACAAAGAATATTAAAAGGTATAAAATTATAAAAATTTAAAAATTTAAAAATTTAATACACAAATTAAAATATTCAAACATTAGAAGAATGCGGGAATGTTTAGGTGAATATCCCGCTAGGCACTAAGCACTTATGCAAACTGAAATGCACTTTGTTGCGTCCCAGCAAGGTTCGTCATTTTTTTTCACGATGTGAGCCTTCTGTTCTTTTCTATTATTTATTCTGTGGTCTTACTTACAGTTATTTTATTTTTCTCCCAGCTTAATTAGGTGTATAACTGAGTTAGTAGCTATGTTACCGCACATAAGATTGGTAAAGCTTGAGCATATTCCGTTCGCTGAACACCGTAATAAAATCTCTAGACATGCGAACAGTAACTATGTTACATACGGCGCACAAGCTTAGGTTAAGCACGTTCTAAAATAATGTTGCACTAGAGTACAACTATTATTTACTAAATAATAAAAAATCATTAAAGTTATCACGATATAATAAACACTGTTTTAAAGGGAATGATCATAGCGATCGTACAGATCAAAATCATAACAGATAAATATTTACAAAATCACTGACTGATCACTAATTTAAGATAAAAAACTTTAGGCGCGAATATCTCGTAACAATACTTCTTGTAGTTACGGTTGTCGCTGACTACGTATTTGTAAACTGATTGTAATAGCATAGCTCTCTCCATGCATAACCCGATGTGATACTTTGAGCTTTTGTGTGTGTGATAGTTAGCGATCACGTCTCAGTCACGTAAGTCATCTCTGGCAACACGCACTAATTAAGATGACTGAAATAAAGTCCTCGAGTGGCGACCAACAACCGGACGACGCAGTGTAGGAGGGGAACTTCCGATGTACCAAACATTATAAAGGTCGCGGGAAGTCTGTGGACGGACGCGGCTCAAGACCAGTTGTCGTGCCATTCTATGGACATGTTCTATTTCCAGCTGGGCTGATGATGATGATTAATAAAAATAAGGCAAGTAAATATAAACATGTTTGTTTTCCCCTAGGTACATACCTACTTATAACACACTTTTTGTATTTTTTTTGTGTCTACCTATTACGGACCAAGGGATACCGCGTTTGTTAAAATCACTTTTCTTGTATGGGAGCCCGCTTTAATTTTAAATTTTAATAGAATAACAAACAATACATCCAAACTTTATGACCCCAATTAATAATAAATAATAGTAATGATAATAAACATGGACATTTCACACAACTTTATCTAGCCCCAAGCTAAGCAGAGCTTGTGTTATGGGTACTAGATAATTGATATATTTAATACAATATAATACATAGATAGATATTTGTTATTAAACATAGAAAATACCCAGAACACCCTGAACAAATATCTGCGATCTCACAAATATTTGTTCTGAGGCGGGAATCGACCCTGCAACCTCCTGCGTCGCAGGCCAACCTTCGCCCGCCGCGCCACAGAGGTCGTCAACACCATTGATTTTAGGGTTTGAATTTCCTATAATCCTTTCATAAAGACGCCAAACAAATTCATGGCATGTTTCAAGAAGTAGGTACTATTATTTATACTGTGGTAGTACTGGAAATTAGATTTTAAAAGACGATAAATTTTTGAAAATTATCTTACTAGGCATGTCAAATGCAACGTCCTCGCCGCGCCGTTTTTTTTTGTAGGTGGTCAGTATGTTTCAATTACGTGTATTTCTTCCAACATAGTTTGTAGGTACCTATATAATTTATTTGTTTCTTTATCCGTCTTTCTGTACAAAATAACTCGAAAAACTGTTGCTATGTATTTTGACGAAATAGGATTAAATTAATAGTTTTAAATAATAAAATCACTGCATGAGCGTTTTTTTAAACAGCCCTTAACGTGTAGGTTAATTTATTTTTATGTTTTCATACTCAATATATTTTACACATTTAATTATAATATTGTACCTTAAAAACCTCCAAAGGTCGAATAGGTACAATCGACAAAAAGTAGGCGCACATACACATTCAAATTAATATAAACAAACAAGGTAGGTATATTAGTGGATGAAAGTTCAATGGAAAAAAACATCAGCAGGAAGTTTGGCAGAATAGTGAGTTTTGAGGCGGAGAAAACGATCTAATTTGGGCCTTGCTGGGAAAAATCCCGATTCCCAAGATATTTTCCTGGGCAAGGTCCGTCGTTCAATACCGGTTTAAATTGGGTTGTATGGGTTTGTACGAGGTTTTAATTGTTTCTTAAAGTTTAAGACTTGTATGAACTCTAGGGAGGTAGAATAGGCTAAACCCTATGTTTTTAGGAGTTGGAAGGGGTTTTTTAGAGGCACAAACCTTCTTAGGTTGTGAGAGTTTTTAGGGTGTTTTTGATTTAATTTTGTTTTTTTGTGTTCCTGTATTTTTTGGTTGTTTTTGTGGGTTTGTTCGTTTCTTGACCATGTTCATTTGCGATTCGGTTATGATGGTTTTGAAATACTAACTTTGCACCCATATTGGTACAGTTATTGAAGTTGTTGACCACTTTGTCTATTTAGGGTAAAATAAAACGAATAAAACTGTTATAAAATATAACGAAACCTGACACAGCATAATATGTAAAACACAATATGTGCACAGAGATTCCTCAAGTATCCAGTAGTGGAACGACTGGGACTTCGCCCGCGTGTAGTTTTTGCTATTCAAACTTCAACATCCCGCTGCACCACTTTGAAGTGTGTATTTCGGAAATTCCTTTCTTAGAGCACCGCTGTACCACAAAAGAACTGTACCTATGTGAATTTCAGGTCTCTATGACCTAGGGTTTAGACTTCGCGTTGATAGGCAGTGACCGAGTCAGTCAGTCAAGCAACGATTGTATAGGTAGTATACATTGATTTTATTTTTACATTTATCTGATTACGTACAGAACAAAAATTCAATGATGTTATTGACAAAACAAGTAATGCGTTTTCTACACAATTGTACGGTTGAGAGATTTGTTTACCTAATTAGTTCCAAATCCCACAGCAAGGTGGAGGTCACAGATAATGGAATAGTGACAAAATTCGAAGTGTCATTTTCAAGGACTAGCCCCTTAATTTTCTAGTTCGTTTTGTATGGGTAAGCCCCGTCCATACTTTTTTATTTTTTGTTTGAAGTTGCTAAGGATACCCAAGTTACTAGTATGGTATTATGTGAATAATACATTTATTTACAGAAAGAATAATACAACTAATAAAGGTAGGTATGTAAAAAAAAAAAAAAAAACAGTTGAGCATAGTAAGTATCTACTGATAAAAGTATTATGTTATCTGTGTCTGAGTATACCTAAATCGTAAATGTATGAGGCATTGTAGAAAGGCCGGCCTTTATGGACAGGTTGTCGGAAGTCGGTGGATGGAGGCAGTCCTTCGTGGACTTTTACAGGCTGATGATGACAAACAAAAGAAAGGACTACCAAAGCTTATAACACAAAGCAAGAGTAACAAACAAATTGTTTACTCCCACCCCAAATGAACACCCCCCCCAAAGTTTCAGAATTATTCATCAACAAAAAGTGTCTCAAATAGACCTTCTCAGATTTGATTACAGACAAACAAACAAGGCAAACGTGAAAGAAAAGTGTGCAACAAGTGGTACTTACATATAAACTTACATAAGTACATTAAAAATACAAAGTTTTTTCTTGAGAAATAGGTACGCGCAGTAAAAACCGAATGTTTATATATTTTAAGAACCCAAGTTCTACACATTTATTACAAACAAGATCAGCTTTTTTAAAGCGAGACCTTTTTAAATCTGAAATAATGGTACAATTGGTTATTTTTAACAAAAAACACATACTCATTGCTTATCGGGATACCGTGCAGATTTTAATGATACCTCAACCATCTAAATCGGTGAAGGCATTTACAAAACCCTGAAAACAATCAGGGTTTGAAATTATCAAGATAAATATTCCCTTTGATAATTATCGCGATAATTATGATGATAATTATCCGATAATTATTAAACAGATATTAAGCCCAGAAATCCTTTTTTAACTGGTATTACATATCAACATTTATGTTAGAAGCAAGTAGTTTAGTAAATAAATTGTACACATTTTACAATTGATGTAATCTTTTATTATTCTCAGCTATGTTGCTGATTGAAGTATTTAAAAGTAAATGTCAATTTAGCTGCTTTGACATTTCTCAGTCGATTCCTAAGAAAAACATCGTTCCAGTGCAGCTGTACTCGCAATTGCTTTAAAGCTTGACGCGGGAAGAGTGAGCGAGATAGAGATATGATGTGATGTTTTTTCTTTCCTAATCTAGATCTTTATAGCTCTTAAATATGTGATGCCTAGTACATTGCGAAGAGAAACTAATAGCTATGACAAATAACCCAGTGGCAAATATTTTCGATTATACTTATCAAGATAATTATCAACTTTTTTTTTTTTTATATTACTTGAATGACGGAACAAGCTGCTGGCCCACCTGATGTTAAGCGGTAACCTCTGCCTATGAACAGTGCATTACCTCATAGGTCACGTCCACCTAGGACGCACCCTATGTGGCATTGCACTGCGCCCGCCAACCCTGAGACATAAAGATGAAAAGTCTCAAGAGCCAACCAGTAATTATCAACCTATATTTATATTGATAATTATTGATAATTATCACTTCGAACCCTGAAAACAATAGACTCCTTTTTTAGAGCAGTCGTGTAAAACAGAACAAGGCAACTCCGAAGAGGCTAGCAACAAGTGGCGTAGCAACCAGCGTACACCACAGTGTAGCGCACAGTACACGAAGTGCGTAGTTAATACTTGTCGCCGGGCGCACAGACTGGATAGCAGTTACATGGCTATATGGCTGTAATCAGGGAAGCGACGCCGCGGCGCCGTAGAAATGTTGCCAGTCTTCTGTCGACGATACTGGACCAGATAAATAAAATAAATAAATAAATAAATAATGCTGGACAGTTCACACAACATTATCTAGCTCCAAGCTAAGCAGAGCTTGTGTTATGGGTACTAGATCACATCAGCGAAAGCTGCTCGTCTATAAATTAATAATAATAATAATAGATAACTGATGTACTTAATACAATATATTACATAGATAGATATTTTTTATTATATATAGAAAATACCCAGAACTCCCTGAACAAATATCTGCGATCGCACAAATATTTGTTCCGAGGCGGGAATCGAACCCGCAACCTACTGCGTCGCAGGCCAAGCTTCGCCCGCCGCGCCACCGAGGTAGTCAAATATTGGTTTTGTATTACTTTTTTATCCTCTTATACATTGTTCCGGACATTACTTCCCCGTGGTCAAACTATTTCGTCAACTGATTTGACCAAGAGGAAAAAAAAACCCGTTGGACAAACTTCCGGACTCGTCCCGCCATTTTCGAAAAGAGACGTCGTCTTCTTTTATTTTAAATCTTTTCCTAGTGTTTTCTGGAGTTATGTTGTGTTATTTTGGTGGCATTTTTTAGCTTTAGCTTCTTATATGACGGAACAAGCAGATGGCCCACCTGATGTTAAGCGGTAATCTCTGCCTTTAACAATGCATTACCTCATAGGCCACGTCCACCCAGGACGCGCCCTATGTGGCATTGCACAGCGCCCGCCACCCTGAGAGCAATAGCGTACTAGCGACCTGGCGGGCAATTCTCGTGCTTTAGAGAAATAGACATATGTCGAAAAATGATGGCGAATGTCGAATAGTCTTAATTTACTATTCTCGTGATGTCACAAATAAACATAAGTCGACCCAAATCATTCAAATCGAATACGATTTGATGGTTATTATTGTGCCATTTTTTTTAGACATTCATGCTTCGACATTATCTCTAATTTAGAGATAATCTCTACAATCCGAGAATTGGCCTCCTGGCAGCGCGGCCACGACGCGCGGCCCGGCCGCAGGGGTTGCAATTTGCAACGCGGCCAAAACCGCGGCTACGATCGTCAGTTGTATTGTATCCTCTTTGGTCAGTTGCACATACAGCACGCTTCAAAATGGACGTTGTAGTTCCACAATACGTGCGGCCGCCGCGGCTAATGCGCGCACACTGGTGATTTAACTACAACAGGGTCTCCAGATTGAGTTTTTGAAATTTCCCCTGAAGTGATAAAAAAAATCCCCAAATGGATACTATTTCGACAACTTTTCCCCAGATATCTTGAAACTACCTGTTCCTTCATATATCTAGTTATTTGTGAACAAAACGCCACATTACATTATTGTAATGTTTACCAACACATGTGTATCTCATTTGAAAGTTACGATCAGTAAAAGTAATTGGATGCTTAAAACAAAATAATTTACTTATAAATCAAAACTCATCTCATGACCATCATTATCATACAATAATAATTTAAATGAATCTGACATTAATATTCATTATTTAGGACTTCAGATCAATCATGTGACATTACAAAATTCCTGGGAGTAAACCTTGACTATAATCAGAATTGGAAAGGACAGGAAAGATAAATAATTATCACCCATATGTATGCTTTGTATATGCTTCGTAAAACTGTTAATATTTCTGCCGTGACCACTGCCTTTTTCGGATATGCCGACTCTGTTTTGGAGGTATGGAATTACAATCTGGGGTAATTCCACATTAAGAAAACAAGTATATATCAGCCAAAAGAAGTGTAGTAAAAATAAGTAAAATTAAGAAACCTGATAGCTGTAGGCTATATTTCACTGAACTTAAAATGATTACATTACCCTGTCTTAACACATAAAAATTTCAACATTTTTGTAAAAATAATATAAGCCTTTCCTAATTTTCTCAGTAGTAGGTTACGAAATTTTCTTCCCCAAAATTCCCTATCACGAAATGTTCTTCCCCAAAAATTTCCCCAAGCTTTTCGTTTCCCCAAAAGTTCCCCAAACGTTTTATTTTTCCCCAAAATTGCGAAAAAAACCCCCAATCTGGAGACCCTGAACTACAATGCAATTGATCTCAGTGGCCGCAGCGGCCAGCGACTGAACACGGGCCGCAAATGCGACGCTTCGATCTCGCTGGCCGCTGCGGCTTGGTGTGGCCGCTGGCCACGTGCGGCCAGGAGGCCAATTCTCGGATTGTAGAGATTATCTCTAAATTAGAGATAATGTCGAAGCATGAATGTCTACAAAAAATGTCACGAAAATGTCACAATAACCATCAAATCGTCTTCGATTTGAATGATTTTGGTCGACTTATGTCTATTTGTGATATCACGAGAATAGCAAATTATCGTTTATTCGACATTCGCCATCTTGTTTCGACATATGTCTAATTCGACTTAATCTCTAAAGCACGAGAATTGTCCTCCAGGTGCGCGTGCAATATGGCGATTTCATACTAATGTATCTATCTCGATGGCCACCGCGACCTGGCCGGCGCACCTGCGGCCTAGCCGCTAGTGCGCTATTGCTCTGATGAAAAGTCTCATGTGCCTGTAATTTCACCGGCAACCATACCCTTCCAACCGGAACACAGCAATGCGAGCACTACTGCTTTGCGGCAGAAATAGGTATGGTGGTAGTACTACCCCGGACGAACTCTTTCACAAAAAAGCTCTACTACTACTACAATTACTACTACTATTTATTTTAAAACGGTGTATATATGTTTGATTTGTATATTACGATACTTATGACATAGGTGGCGAGAATCCGACTATGAAATTCGGAACTAGCTTCAACTCGAGTTTAAGTTTTGGGATGTACAAAGTAGTGGGGGAAAAAACGCCAACATACAAAATAGCCCGCATAAACAGTTCTCCTTAGTTCATATTCCTATGCTCAAATCCCACAAACAAATAGCCAGTTTCATGGAACCGACGATTGCTTATGTAGGTGGTGATTGAGCGCGTCATCACCGATATCCACCGCGTCATTACAATCAACACTGACGTCACACGTTATCAGCGTTCTATTTACCAACTCTAAGCTACTAGGGAATGTGTAGGTTGGTATGTTATTAAATAAAAGATCGAGTGCGTAAAACCGAAATACAACGTAGACCGAAATAAATTTAAAATTAGAGTCGAAAATTAGAAATTTAAATGGTACCTAAAACATCCGTTCCAGCGGGACTCGAACCCGCATCTTTGCCTGTAATCGGCAATGCCGTCACCAGTTCGGCCATAGAACGAGCTATGACGCTGGAGACGAAATTTGTGGGCACTACCAACTCAGCTATAGCGCCGATGGGAGCCATCTACAGGTGTTTCATTGGAAACCTTCTGTTCAATGTCCGAAATGAGTTCGAATTATTGTCAAAAGATGACACCAAAGTATTCATTCAGTACTATTTCATCAAAGTTTATTATTTTTCAAGTGTGGTTTACTTTATGAATAACATTAAATTTAAATGTAAGCCAAAAATTCCGTTCCAGCGGGACTCGAACCCACATCTTCACCTGTAATCAGCGGTGCCTTCACCAATTCGGCCATAGAACGAAAGGATATGTTTGGAAACCATATTACGCACTCAAGTTTTTCTATTACATTAACATTTGGGTAAGCAATGAAGTTTACGGCCGATATGATGGAAAGTAGTCACCGTAGCCAATAGACGTCTGTAACACCGGAGGCATCACACGCGCTTTGCCGATTCTTTAAGAGTTAAAAACTCGTTTTTGAAGAACCCCATACCGTAGCCTCTACAGTAAACATAGGCAGGGAGACCATTCCACAACTATAACATAGGTCAAGTAGAACTAGGCAGGACACTTGGCAAGAATTAATAACAATTTATCTTCCCTCGAAAACCTTTAAACTCCATATTTGCAAAGAAAAAAGTTAGTTTTAGTTTCGCTCAAAAAGAATTAAATAAAAAGTAGATTTACAAAGGCACCTTGAATAGGCAACGCTCGCAATACTGTGCAAACATTTACCCAACTGTGCACTAAGCAAAGTAAGTTTATGCTGGCTATAATTGTAGCGTGAATCGAGGTACGAGCCTTTGTTTGTTCACTACTGTAGCAGTAGGTAACTATTATAAAAACATTAAATTCTAACAAAAAAACAGCCCAGCTCAAGTGGGATTGGGCCGGCTACGTCTGCCGCATGTCGGAAGATCTATGGGCAACATCCACTACTGATTGGGTTCCTAACGCAAGACGCGGCGCGGCAGACCACCACGGAGATGGCGTGACGAGTTGGATGTGCACCTACCAGTCTGGCCCGCTGCAGCAAGAGACAGAGAGAACTGGAAAAAGGGGAGGGAGGCCTTTGCCCTGCAGTGGGACAATATGGGCTGGAAATAAATAAATAAATTGTAATAAGTAAATAGTTACTAAAACTATAGCCAGGACTGCCGTGAACCACAACTATTAAAATGTTTCTTTTTTATTCGCAACAAAATCAAAAAAGGTAGAAACTTATAGAAAAAAAAAACAGTAGCTTTGTAAGTACAATATTTTTATAATTTAAATAAAAATCCCAATGAACTCAGAATTTTCTCCTCTCTCATTTGACAACCCACTTAATAATATAGCAAAAAAAACAAAGACCCTCCACTTTTTTTGGATGTAACATCCGTCATAATGATTAGTTTGTATAAAAGTTTTAAGTGAAAAATATATTTTCAATACAAGTTTCTATAAAATTAGTGATCGTAACCGTGTGCTGATCAAAATGAGCCTAAACACGGCCAGTACTATTATCCCTCGAGGAGTTCCATTGTCCACCTTCATCTCCATCATCAGATCAACTCGCTGTCACCATAATATTGCATTGTCATCAGAACTTGACAGGTATGCATAATATCATCTCAATCCGTTGAGGATAACTGCTTTAAAATTCAGTTGCAAGATTCCACCCGGACAAACATGCATTGCAAGTTAAATAAAAACTTGTAAAATAGCAGAAATATCAAAATGTGGCTGATATTTAGTTTTTAAAAGGTAGACTAAGTTAGTTATATGTATATCACAAAGCTAGTATCAACATATAAAATGTAACTCCAACCACACTACAATTCTATTTTAATAACACTTCGCAAATTTCGAATTAATTGTTTTAGCAAACAATGAAGCAAATTACCAATTCATTAACATATTCATATCCAATTAATATACATCGGAAATATTAATACTTACTAATTTGCGTGCTAATTTAGACTGTGCGGAGGAATTAAGCCAATATTCGACTCAACTACAAGGTTTCCTTCCCTCGATTAGTCTTAGGACATCTAGGGATTGGATTGTTCAGTCATAGAAATAATTAATGACAAAAAAAACTACTGATATTCACTAGCAGCTTCATTTTCATGCTGCCGGATCAAAAAGCAGCTTATTGCCTTCATACTCTTTTCATTATAATTACATTAAATTGGATCAGTTGAGCTACCTTTAGATAGTTAGCAGCGGTCTTCAGGTACTCGTAGCAAAACTGTTTGATTTGCATTTAACAAGCTTTTTTAAGGTTTCGTAGTCAAAGACAAGGAACCTTTATGGATTCGTCATGTCTGTCTGTCTGTCTGTCCGTGTATGTCACAGCCTTTTTTTCCCGAAACTATAAGAGATATACTGTTGAAACTTGGTAGGTAGATGTATTCTGTGAACAGCATTAAGATTTTTACACAAAAATTGAAAAAAACAATTATTTTTGGGGTTCCCCATACTTAGAACTGAAACTCAAAAAAAAAAAAAACATCAAACTTATACGTGGGGTTATACGGGGTATTCTATGGATAGGTCTTCAAAAATGATGCTGAGGTTTTTAATATATTTTTTTTCTAAACTGAATAGTTTGCGCGAGAGACACTTCCAAAGTGGTAAAAAGTGTCCCCCCCCCCCATAACTTCTAAAATAAGAGAACGATAAAACTAAAAGAAATATATAATGTACATTACCATGTAAACTTTCACTCAAAATTGGTTTGAACGAGATCTAGTAAGTAGTCTGTAGTAAAATCTTAATGCGGTTTACAGAATACATCTACCTACCAAGTTTCAACAGTATAGCTCTTATAGTTTCGAAAAAAAAAGGCTGTGACATACACGGACAGACAGACAGACAGACAGACAGACATGACGAATCTATAAGGGTTCCTTGTCTTTGACTAAAAAACCCTAATAAAAGCTTGTATTGGAAAATATATTTTACACAAAAAAATTATTTTTGATTCCGTATATACCTACTTGTATTATTGTTTTTGTAAATAAATGCAATATATTCATATTTTATATGTTAGAAGGATACCGATAGCTATGGAAATGTTTTCACTGCAATGCATTGTCATATTGACTATGGGATGGACATGATTTTCAGCCGATTTTTAGGTTTCCGTTGCCCAAAGGGTAGCAAACGGGAACCTATACTAAGCCTACCCGTCCGTCCGTCCGTCAGCCTATTTTCTGCCAAACGATTACTAATTATAAAATTGAGGTTAGGAAAATCAAATTAGCAAATATCAAAACATATTATATTTAAGGTTTTTCAACACAATATAATAATAATTAAATTGTAATGAAAATATTAAGGTACTTAATCCATTTAAAAGACAGCAACACCGGATTCTTTGGTTTCTAAGAATCCGGTGGCCATTTTGTAACTCTCTTGATTGCTATCTGTCAATGGAGTGTGGTTTCTGTAAAGTATTTATAGTTTAATGGACCAATAAACCATTCTAAAAAAATAATCTAGCCTTTTATTGAACACATATTAAAAAGTTGTTTTTTTATTTTACGTTTCGACGAGTCGGACCGTCTTAGGACCCAAATAGACTATTCGCTGTTATTCTGTGGTTTTTACATATGGGGCTAAGTTATTTATTATTAGGATTTGGAGAAATTCAGCCTTAAATAGACTAAGAGCTACTGAAAATAGGTGGGCGTTATCAAAGATCCGGCATTAAATTAAGGCTGAATATCAACGAAGGCTTAACTGGGCCGGTAAATTGTTCCAAGCAATCTACGTACCTTAGATTAACATAACATTGAGGCCGATTTAATATTCATTATTCAGTTTACAATAAATTTATTGTAGAAAAACTTCCAAGAGGTATTAAATAAATAATAAATATTTAAATAATACTGGACAGTTCACACAACATTATCTAGCCCAAAGCTAAGCAGAGCTTGTGTTATGGGTACTAGATAACTGATATACTTAATACAATATATTATATAGTTTTTTTTATTATACATAGAAAAATACCCAGAACACCCTGAATAAATATCTGCGATCGCACAAATATTTGTTCCGAGGCGGGAATCGAACCCGCAACCTCCTGCGTCGCAGACCAACCTTCGCCCGCTGCGCCACAGAGGTCGTCGCAAGAGAAGGTATTTGGTAGGAAACTATAACCTCTGTAGCGCGTCGGGCGAGTAGCTGGCTGAGATGCGAGAGGTTGCGGGTTCGATTCCCGCTGCGGGACAAATGTTTGCATGATTCCAAATATGTGGTCCTGGTCTGGGTGTTATTGTACCATAGTACTCGTAGTTCCTGATACCTACGACACAGGGAATCCTAGTGTGGGATCAGGTCTATGATGGTCTTTGACGACCTCTGTGGCGCGGCGGGCGAAACTTGGCCTGCGACGCAGGAGGTTGCGGGTTCGATTCCCGTCTCGGAACAAATATTTTTGCAATCGCAGATGTTTGTTCAGGGTGTTCTGGGTATTTTCTATAAATAATAAAAAATATCTATCTATGTAATATATTGTGTTAAGTATATCAGTTGTCTAGTACCCATAACACAAGCTCTGCTTTGCTTGGGGCTAGATAATGTTGTGTGAACTTTCTAGCATTAATTATTTTTATTTTTATTTGTATACTACTTAGAATGACGGAAGAAGCACATGGCCCACCTGATGATAAGCGGTACCCTCTGCCTATGAACAGTGCATTATCACATAGGTCACGTCCACCTAGGACGCACCATAAGTTTTTTTTATAAAACTTTAGATTATGGAACAAGCAGATGATAAGTGGCATTGCACCGCGCCCTGAGACATAAAGATGAAAAGTGTCATCTGCCTGTAATTTGACCGGCAACCATACCCTTCAAACCGAAACAGCAATGCGAGCACTGCTTTGCGGCAGAAATAGGTATGGTGGTAATACTTCCCCGGACGAACTCTTTCACAAAAAAGCTCTACTACTACTACTTAATTAATGGTAGAATGCGTAAAATACTCATTGATATACTCTTCAAACTCACGACGTTTTAGACCATGCGAGGTAGATTCCCACTGGGCCACAAATGTTAAGAGCAGTCAATTCCAGTACTTTCGATAAAAACGCTGGTGCTCAGCTCGTACGTGATTATTAAGTTGTAACAATTTTTTCGTCAGATGTTTTGTACAAATATGTATCTCTAAATTTTACCTGAACTTTGGATGTTCATAATGTACTTATAAACTGTAAAAGTAAAACAAAGGCTTATCAGGTATCTTGCCCATGTTGTCTAAAATCTAAATTACAAGCATTTTAATCACAAACTTGTAAGACTTTCTCAAAAAAACGTACGTGCTGAAACATGTTTTAGAATATTTTGCGCGTTTATGGCCGTTTCGCAAGTAAGTAGCGGAATTTTCCGAATTCCAACCAAAGGATCTGGCACTAGCTCTCATTTTACACAGTGCCTCTCTTTCAAAAATTGAATTGTATGAACCTACAAGATTTTAGTTCAATTCGAATTGGGGCCCCTTAACCTTCTCTTCTAAATAACAGCCTGTGATTCACAAATCCCATTTTAATACACCTCGGAGGCCAATAAGGCGCTGCGTAAAAAGGATAATATACACATTTGGGAGCAAACAGATATATCCAGCTTAGGGAAGGGATGTAAATAAAATAACACTCCCTATAAGGCAACGCTAATGTGACGAAGGAAACTGATTATGTGACGTTGGTGCAAACGCGCAAAAATGATCCCGGGTTTCGTATACAAGGTGTAACATAATATCCCTATATGCCCGGGGAGGGGGTGTTCTACACATCATGACGAATAACTTTAGTTCTACGACTTATTAAATTTCGATGTTTTTCATTCATGAAATGTCTTGTAAAAATCCTGAAAGTCCTTGAGAAATTCCTGAAGTTCCTCCAGTAATTTGCCTAACACCACATGAGGCAGCCCTAGGTAAAGTACCTTAACGAACAGTAACGTCCTCATGTTGTGTTAGGTACATTTCCTACGGAATTTCAGGATTTTTAAGCGGCATTTCATAAAAGAAAATCTTCTAAATTTAAAAAGTCGTAGAGTTAAAGTTATCCGCCATGATGTGTAGAATACCCCCTCCCCGGGCTTATAGGGATATTATGTTACACCCTGTATAAATAAATACATAAATATTGCTGGACACAGTTCACACAACATTATGTAGCCCCAAGCTAAGCAGAGCTTGTGTTATAGGTACTAGACAACTGATATACTTTTTTTTTTTTTTTATTATACTACTGGAATGGCGGAGCAAGCAGATGGCCCACCTGATGTTAAGCGGTAACCTCTGCCTATGAACAGTGCATTACCTCATAGGTCACGTCCACCTAGGACGCGCCCTATGTGGCATTGCACTGCGCCCGCCATCCTGAGACATAAAGATGAAAAGTCTCATGTGCCTGTAGTTTCACCGGCACCCTTACCCTTCAAACCGGAACACAGCAATGCGAGCACTACTGCTTTGCGGCAGAAATAGGTACGGTGGTAGTACTTCCCCAGACGAACTCTTTCACAAAAAAGCTCTACTACTACTACTAAAAAGCTAACTTAATACAATATATTACATAAATAAATAAATAAATATTGCTGGACACAGTTCACACAACATTATCTAGCCCCAAGCTAAGCAGAGCTTGTGTTATGGGTACTAGATATACTTAATACAATATACATTACATATAGATATTTTTTATTATACATAGAAAATACCCAGAACACCCTGAAAAAATATCTCCAATCGCACAAATATTTGGTTTCGAGGCGGGAATCGAACCCGCAACCTCCTGCGTCGCAGGCCAACCTTCGCCCGCCGCGCCACAGATGTCGTCGTATATTCCGGCTTATTGAGCGTTGGAATATTTTATTACATACATATATACATAGACACACGCCTTTTCCCCGAAAGGGTAGGCAGAGCCTCATTGGGACTCTTCACCGTGGGTTGCACCATCGTGGAATATTGACTTGTTGATAAGATTCGATGGTATAAGATTTGTCCTGGCTGCTAGCTTATTATGGAATGTGTTATTACTGGAAGAAAGCGTTAGCAGAGTCAGTCGTGGGAAGCAATGGCGGCAATGAGCTCACCACTTGTTACGTCTATATTCCACGATGGTGCAACCCACTGTGAAAAGAGGCCCATTGAGGCTCTGCCTACCCCTCTTCGAGGAAAAAGGCGTGTGTCTATGTATGTATGTCTAAGTTATACTGTAGTTGTACTATTATTCATTTATTATTATTATTATTTTAGTAGTAGTAGAGCTTTTTTGTGAAAGAGTTCGTTCGGGGAAGTACTACCACCATACCTATTTCTGCCGGAAAGCAGTAGTGCTCGCATTGCTGTGTTTCGATTTGAAGGGGTTGCCGGTGAAATTAGAGGCACATAAGACTTTTCACTTCATGTCTCAGGGTGGCGGGCGCCGTACAATGCCACATAGAGTGCCCTAATGTGATAATGCACTGTTAATAGGCAGAGGGTACCGGTTAACATAAGGTGGGCCATCTGCTTGTTCCGTCATTCCAGTTGTATAAAAAAGAGAAGGCAACAGTGCAATTCAGCTCGCATAATATGCTTACTGCCTAACGCGATATTCACCTAAACATAGCTGCTCTCTTCTAACGCGTAACTCTGTCGCTGTCTGGCAAAGCTACAAAAGTATTGTTTTTGTAGTCACTAACTTATACAAATATTAATCAATATTGATATATTTATAAAATATTTAATAATGGTTTATTTACATTTCGTCTGAGTATGATTATAGGTCTTATTGACATGATTTTAGTGTTTTGTTTACTTTGACTCATTCCCTCTTCTGTTCACTTTGGTATCTATTGCTTGATTTTCCCAGCTCTGATTTAGAGACAGGAAGCTGTGCCGGAGATATAAACGGAAGCTCTTTAACAAATCATTGAGTATCTAACAACGGCGTCTGAACTCAAAGTCAATAATCGACTTGAACTTCTCAACTGGCCGTATGTTTGCCTTCAGATTTTGTAATTGCGGAGTTGGAAAGTGGGTTTGTTATTATTAGGAGGCTGTCAAGAGTCCAATAGGCTTTTTAAACGTATTTTACAACAATTTCTTCGTTAGATGTTTTGAACAAATATGTATATTGAAGAATATATCTAGTATAACAAAATTTAAATATTTAAACCACTAAATTTAGTATAAACCTTCAAAAATCAGCTTATTTGCACAATTTTTACCTGGACTTTGGATGTTCATAATGTAAGTACTTATAAACAGAAAAAGTAAAAAAAGGCTTCCGAGAGACCTTGCTTATATTATGTAAATTATAAATGACAGACATTTTTGTCACAAACTAGTAAGGTTTTCTCAAAAACACGTACGTCCTGGAACAAGTTTTATGAATATTTTGCGCATTTATTGCTATTTCGCAAGTAAGGAGCGTAATTTTCCGAATTCCAACCAAGTGATCTGGCACTGGCTCTCATTCTTCACAGTGCCTTTCTTTCAAACATTAAATTGGACGAACCTACAAGATTTAAGACCACGCCTGCGACGTACTTCGGTACGCGCAACGCCACCTCAACAAGCAATTTTTGTATAATTAAGGCTCGCTAAGTGTACGCTAGGGGAGCTTATCAGTTTCCCCATAAAAAATCCGCACAACACGATACGCCTGCTTAAAATGGTTGTTAAGGTTGCGCCAACACCAAGCAGAAATCTTCATCCAAATAAAACGCCTCGCGCCGCAAGAACATGCAGTTTTTATTGAATATCTCGTAAAATATAATATTATTGTCCTATAGTGTTGTCTGGTACAGTGGTCCTTCGGTATTATAATGTAGTATCCATGCATATTGATAATTTGAATATTGTACTTTATTTAGTAAGTTAAAAATCAAATCTAAGATAGGTAATTTTGCGTTATACCCCAAATTAAAACCTTAGGAGTCAACACTGAAGTGACATCGCACACCGCTCGCGAATATCGAGTTTCAATGCGCGAGTGAAATAATATCCAAAAAGAACGGAAAACTACGTTTTTTGCTTTATTGTTTTTTATTTCAGCGATAAACATATATATATATACACACGCCTTTTTCCCCGAACTGGTAGGCAGAGCCTTCACCGTGGTTTGTACCGACGTGGGATTACAGAAGTGACAAGTAGTGAGCTAATCGCCGCCATTGCTGCCCACGACTGACTCAGCTAACGCTTTCTTCCAGTAACAACATACATTCCTTAGTAAGCTAGCAGCTAGGACAGATCTTTACCAATAAATTTTACAATCAAGTCCTGGTAATCCCCGAGTCGGCTTTTTAGACATCCACGGGAGGAGACGGAAGAGTTAGGCCGGACACACCACGGTAAATGTCGTAGGTTACTTAGAGAATCTGTTGTCTTATTTAAATAACATCAATCGGACTAATGCCATAAAGCATACATATATGTGTTCCGCTTCCATCCACCTCTTTTCCCGGGCACCGTAGTACGACAGATTATTGTAAGTAATTAAATTTACTAGTAGTAGAGCTTTTTTGTAAAAGAGTTCGTCCGGGGAAGTCTCGCAGGTCATCCATAGAATAGTTACACCGGCTTTTTTTTTTTTTTTTTTTTATAAATAATGCTGGACAGTTCACACAACATTATCTAGCCCCAAGCTAAGCAGAGCTTGTGTTATGGGTACTAGATAACTGATATACTTAATACAACATATAACATAGATAGTTTTTTTTTTATTATACATTGAAAACACCCAGAACACCCTGAACAAATATCTGCGATCGCACAAATATTTGTTCCGTTTTGTCTCTTTCGCTCGAATTCGAAACTGCCTCCCGATGAAGTGTGTAGTTTTTTGTTAGTAGTAGAGCTTTTTTGTGAAAGAGTCGTCGTCCGGGGAAGTGCTCCCACCTATTTATGCCGCAAATCAGTAGTGTTCGCATTGCTGTGTTCCGGTTTGAAGGGTATATGGGTGCCGGTGAAATTACAGGCACATGAGACATTTCATCTTTATGTCTCAGGGTGGCGGGCGCAGTGCAATGCTACATAGAGCGCGTCCTAGGTGGACGTGACTTATGAGGTAATGCATTGTTAATGGCATAGGTTACCGCTTAGCATCAGGTGGACCATCTGCTTTTTCCGTCATTCAGGGTAGTACGAGATTTGATTTTATTCGAAAATATATAAAGTTTCGTTTAATTCTATACATTTACTGAGAGTGTCCTTTGTTTTCTCCTCGTTTCCGCTAGGGGCGCTGCTAGTAAATGTATGGAAGGAAACGAAACGTCATGTAGTTTCGGAACTATCAAAACTCGTACTAAGCCACCTGGTTGAAAGTAACATACATACATACATAGACACACGCCTTTTTCCCCGAAGGGGTAGGCAGAGCCACAATAGGCCTCTTTTCACAGTGGGTTGCACCATCATGGAATATAGACGTGACAAGTGGTGGGCTCATCGCCGCCATTGCTTCCAGCCAGGACAAATCTTATACCAACGAATCTTATCAACAAGTCCGGGTAATCCAAGTAAAAATAATAATATTTGTCGTTATTCTTAAGGCATAAGCTCACTTGGTAACGAAGATTCGAAAATGGTTGCATGTTTATAATAAAGCTAGATTTTCCTAAAGGTATATAGGTACCTACGGTGAGGCTTCCTGAGCAACAGACGGTCGCTCGTGGCGGCTCCATGCTGCCCACGCGGTATGGCGCCAACACTAATCTAGCTTCTGACACCATTCTGTTATCATTCAAGTGCTTTGTGTTTCTACACAAAAATGTTTCCTTTTTTATACCTAATACTGCATATATTTAATGGAATCGTTGTATTCTTGATCGAAGATGGAATCCAAATAATATTTTGAACGTTTATGGCGTTGACGCCGAGTTTTTTCTTTATCTAACTCATTAAAGTTTTTTCACTATCTAACTCATTAAAGTTTTGTCACTATCTAACTCATTAAAGTTTTTTTCATTATATAACTCATTAAAGTTTTTTCACTATCTCACTACTCATTAAAGTTTTGTCACTATCTAGCTCATTAAAGTTTTGTCACTATCTAACTAATTAAAGTTTTGTCACTATCTAGCTCATTAAAGTTTTGTCACTATTTAACTCATTAAAGTTCAGGTCAGTGAGGAAGTGACAGAATAGCACTCGCGATACGAAAAGTGAGTGAAAATAACATTTATTTTAATTTTAAATAACAATATGAAAGTCATTTTAAAAAACATGTGTTATATAATATACTGAAGGCAATAAAAGCACCTTATGATTGATAGTTTAGGAGAAAAATGGCTGTAACTACGAAAACAGAGGCTTCTTTGCAAATTTATTTCAACAGTTTTGCTACCTGAAGACCACTGCTAACGATCTAAAGGTAGCACAACTGATCGAAATCACTACCAGACGGAAGCGTACCTAAGATGCTGGCTGCATTGCCACGCTGAATGGCAATACTAATGCGTTGAGCCAGATAAGAGCCAGCTCTCGGGTCAAGTGTCGCTTCGACCAGACACCCTGAAATAATTTTGAAAACGAGTAAAGTAAGCTCTGCCGAGACTTGCATATTTGCGTCTTTTCAGGTTCTCAGCGGAATCTGCCGCTGCACCGGCCCTAACTGATGTCCCAATGTCGCAATAATTCAATTTAGTATGAAAACCTGTGTTAATCTACCTATTTTTGATCAAATCAAGTGTATTCTTGTAACATACCCAAGGGATATTAGTTATACTATTGTCCTCAAATAAATTTCATTAGGATTCCATAATAGGGCCAAAACCTTGTCTCATTTTATTTTATTCATCTTTTACCCTAGAAAAACCACAATAAAAAGCTATCTTTTCTAAGCACGTAATAATATGACAAGGGACAATAAATCATTTGTTTTGAAACTTCCTGTCAGGCTCACGAAACTCACACATGACAGGGATAAGAAACGCTACGTCGTTCGTCACGCCGTTGCTACGGCCGCTACGGTGCTACGAGATGGCTACGAAACAAGCGTATGCACGGGACTAACGGATAAAAGTTCTCGGCATTGTATATTATTACAAGGCATGTCTAAATTACAGAAAACAGGTATTAAATAACTAGTAAACGGAAATAATTAGGAGAAAAGTTTTTGTGAAAAATATAATTTTGGATACAAGCTTATTTAATTTTTTTGGGTACATAGAGAGCGTCCTTTTATAAAATTAGTGTTCGTAACCGTGTGCTGATCAAAATGAGCCTAAACACGGCCAGTCTACTATTTCCTTCGAGGAGTTCCGTTGTCCACCTTCCGTCTCCATCATCAGATCAGCTCGCTGTCACCATCATATTGTATGGACATCGGAACTTGACAGGTATGCCAAATTTCAGCTCAATCGGTTGAGGATAACTGCTTTAAAATTCAGTTGCAAAATTCCACCCGGATTCCACCCAGACAAACATACATAATATATTGCAAGTTAAATTATAGCTTGTAAAATGCGAAAGTGAAGCAGTTTTTCCTTTTCAGGTTTGAATGACGCTCGAAACATCAAGCCCCTCCTTAATTTTGTTTATAATTTATTGCTTGACCTTTAAAGTGCAAATTTCAGCGTTTTTGTAACGACCGTTTTTCATCGCTACGTGACAGGCATTTCTAAAAACAGGGTAATTAGCAACTTGCCCATTTTATTAAAGCGCTGATGGAACCTCCTTCAATGGATCACTAACTCGTTCCTCAACTAAATTTAACTTGATTTTTTCTTGATTTGATTACTTTTTCGGTTTCTGTTAGGTCCCTGTTTTCTGTTAGGGAAGGATGATTCTTTCCCACCCCTATTCCTAATCTTACCTAAGAATTGAAAAGTTTAAATGGGAATGTGTCTTAATGGACACCACGCCTATGGTGTCCATACCCATTTAGACACACGTGTAATGGTCTACTAGAAAATTCTCAAACAATCAGAGAATTGACGCAAAATTGAGTTTTGCGGGGGCGAGGAAAACGCGTAGGTATAGCCATCTAGGGGTTACCCCACGCGTAAGAAATATCGTAAAATAACAGAGTGTTCATGGGAAACGCCTGCACTGAACTAATTCATTCAAGTCAAGTCTAAGTCAAAAAGTATTTTATTCATTGAAATCACAAGGACCATTTTGAATCGTCTCACTCACTGGGTCTTCTATACTTCGACTCTTTCAAACAACTCTACCGTCTTGGCTTAGGGAATGCGGGTAAGAATCGAACATACTTGTAGTTGTAAAGAGAAATGTCACTTTAAGTGGTTGCTTTCGCTAGTGGCGCGAAATTCATTTTTTTTCGTGTTTTTTGCTCATCACAGCTCTTCAACACTTCTTCAGATAGCGATAACTATGTTGCCGGTAATTATATGACCTAACACACAAGTTTTAATTTATAGTATCACATAAATATCATTAGTTTGGCTATGAATGTGCTTGATGCGGATTCGATACCCCAGCGGGACAAATGTTTGCATGGTCTGCAAATATTTGTTCAAGTTGTGAATGTTGTTGTAGTACGTGGTACGCGTAGTTCCTGGTAGCCAGGCCACAGAGGATCCTAGTGTGGGATCAGGACTATGTATGTAGGTAGGTACGTGACTGTTGGGTTCTATGTTATGTTATACTTAACTCCATAAATTGATTTTATTGTTTCCATGTACATAAAATATTGTTTAAATATAATAAATGTTTTTATCTTATCTTATCTCTATCGTAAAAGACGACTAAGGGATTACCCGGACTTGTTGATATGGTTCGTTGCTATAAGATTTATCCTGGCTGCTAGCTTATTATGGAATGTGTTATTACTAGAAGAAAGCGTTAGCCGAGTCAGTTCTGAGAGGCAATGGCGGCGATGAGCTCACCACTTGTCACGACTCTATTCCACGATGGTGCAACCCACTGTAAAAAGAGGCCCATTGAGGCTTACCCTTTCGGGTAACAGTCGTGTGTCTATATGTATGTATCTCTATCAACCACAATTCCCTTAGCAACAGTTTAGCATACAGTTGTGTCCATAAACCTTACCGTGTCAGTCAACACAATTCATAAAGCGCCGTGGTTGAGGTAGCTTAGCTTAATTTTGTGAGGAAATAACTTCACAAAGGACAATTCAATTTAAATTATCCTCATAAAATTCAGATCAAACACATCTTGCTCAAAAACAAATTGAAGGAACGTAGGTGTTAAAATGAAATCAGCTAACTTAAAAGGCCAGTGCTTAGCTACCACAAGCGTAGGCGTTCTATAGACGTAGGCGTCACAATGACGTCTAACCGTTACGCGAATTCACCAATTCAATACGTTTCACAATTCAACGATTCACACAATTCCAGGTCAATTTACCAGTGATGATCTGGCTATATTTTTGTACATTTAAGCATCGTTTTCTGTGAATTAAAACTTGAGGAAATACAGTGTTTTCATGGTGACATGTTAAGTGACGTATTATCCCAATACCCACGTAATTTATATTGTCATTATTCAATTCAATTCAATACATTTATTTCAGGCAACAGTGAAAAATGTACATTGTACCTAGACAAAGGCCCAAAGACCTTACAACTAACATACATATAAAGATATTTATAACTTAATCTAACACACGTGTGATCGCCGACGCGTCGCGGCCCGGGGGATCATGTGACAGACGGCCTTTGAACCGCCGGAACTTCACCCCTTTCGGCCAGAAGTCAGGGCTCAAGTAGATCTTCAGATCCTCCGTAGGGACCCTCACCATAAATGAGCTAAATCTCACATTATGACGAGAGTCCAACTTCACGACCCTCAATCCCACTCCGACTTACCTCTTGATTATGGTAGCCTGCGTACATTACTGATGAATCAGTTTCCTAAGCCCACGTCTGTCTGCCGTTATTATAACGCATTATTATGACGTTAGCGCAGAAAGTATACAGAAAATAAGTAAAACATTTACTTATTTTTTTCCATAATAATTAATATAGTATTTGTTTTTTTATTATCCGTTCTCACACAGTTGTTTGTTAAAATACTGTATTTTTTTACCCTGTTGACTGTTACTAGTAACGCGACGACACCCAGTCTAGGTTCAGGCTGAAAACCAATGTCGTTACCGACATGTTTAGCCGCACACGTAGGAAAGAGCAATTTTTACCCATTCCTACAGGTAGGGTCTTTTTAGGGTTCCGTAGTCAAAGACAAGGAACCCTTATGGATTCGTCATGTCTGTCTGTCTGTCTGTCTGTCCGTGTATGTCACAGCCTTTTTTTTTCCGAAACTATAAGAGCTATTCTGTTGAAACTTGGTAGGTAGATGTATTCTGTGAACCGCATTAAGATTTTTACACAAAAAATAAAAAAAAACTATTATTTTTGGGGTTCCCCATACTTAGAACAGAAACTCAAAAATTTTTTTTTCGTCAAACCTATACGTGTGGATCTATTGATAGGTCTTCAAAAATTATGTTGAGGTTTCTAATATCATTTTTTTCTAAACTGAATAGTTTGCGCGAGGGACACTTACAAAGTGGTAAAAAGTGTCCCCCCCCCCCCCCGTAACTTCTAAAATAAGAGAATGATAAAACTAATAAAAATATATGATGTACATTACCATATAAACTTTCACTCAAAATTGGTTTGAACGAGATCTAGTAAGTAGTTTTTTTATTTTTGGGGTTCCCCATACTTAGAACTGAAACTCAAAAAAAAAAAACATCAAACCTATACGTGTGGGGTTATCTATGGATAGGTCTTCAAAAATGATATTGAGGTTTCTAAAATATTTTTTTTCTAAACTGAATAGTTTGCGCGAGAGACACTTCCAAAGTGGTAAAAAGTGTGTCCCCCCACCCATTACTTCTAAAATAAGAGAATGATAAAACAAAAAAAAAAATAATACATACATACATACATACATAAACTCACGCCTGTTTCCCGGAGGGGTAGGCAGAGACCACGGATTTCCACTTGCTACGATCCTGACACACCTCTTTTGCTTCATTCACTCTCATCACATTCTTCATACATGCTCGTCGGTTAAGGGTACTCTTGACCAGGTCTTTTTCCAGAACGTCTCCGATCTGGTCTGAATACGTTCGCCGAGGTCTTCCCCTTCCCACTGTCCCATTCACGCTCGTCTTGTGTACCCGTTTCGTCAATCTACTATCGTCCATCCTTTCTAAATGCCCAAACCATCTAAGCATACCTTTCTCAATCCTAGTCACTACGTCTTCTTTAATTTCACAACGCTCTCTTATCACACTATTCCTTATTCTATCTCTCAAAGTCACACCACACATACTTCTCAAAGCTCTCATCTCCACTGCATTTATTCTACTTTCATGTTTCTTCTGCCATACCCAACTTTCGCTACCATACATTACCACCTTCACGATGCCCAGTTCGGTTTTAGGGCTGGGCTCTCGACGGAGAGCGCGATCTTGTGTCTTAAGCAGGCTGTCAGGTACTACACGGAAAGGAAGACGCCGGTATACGCCTGCTTCCTCGACCTGTCCAAGGCTTTTGATACAGTTCTGTATGATAAGCTTTGGTGCAGACTGGGGGCGGCGGGTGTGCCAGCTGATATTGTCTCCTTACTGAAAAACTGGTATCACTGCCAGCGAAACCAGGTGAAATGGGCGGGGGCGTTGTCTGGCTCATACGGCATGGAGTGCGGTGTGCGGCAGGGCGGTATTACATCTCCTCTGCTGTTCAATCTCTATGTTAATGATCTCATCGGCGAGCTCAGCAGTACCCACACAGGTTGTTTTGTAGACGGAGTCGCGGTAAATAACCTGAGTTACGCAGATGACATGGTGCTGCTGGGACCGTCGGTGGGATCCGTTTGTAAACTAGTAAAGATATGTGAGGCATTTGCAGCTGAAAATGGACTGAGATATAACTCTAAAAAGAGCGAAGTCCTCGTGTTTAAGAGTGGTAGAGTTCGACCAGTCCATGTTCCACCTATAATGCTCCATGGTGCGGCTCTAACAGTAGTCAAAAGTTTTAAATATTTGGGGCACATTGTCAACGAAGACTTAAAAGATAACGAGGATGTTGAAAGGGAGCGCAGAGCGCTGGCAGTTCGGGGCAACATGCTCGCTCGCCGGTTCGCTCGCTGCTCGAGAGAAGTGAAAATCACTCTGTTTAAGGCTTACTGCCAGTCCTTCTACTCGAGCAGCCTCTGGTTAAACCACACCCAGCGGGCTGCCAGCTGCGAGTCCAATACAACAATATCTTCAGGATGCTGATGCGGCTGCCTCGCTTTTGCAGCGCATCGGGGATGTTCGCGGAGGCGCGCACGGACGGCTCTCAAGCGATTATTCGCAAGAGAGTCGCTTCCTTACTCCAGCGTGCTCGAGGCAGCGGCAACGGCATCCTGAAGATGATTGTAGCGCGGGCTGACTGCCCCATTCAAAACAGATGGATGAAAATAATGATGGGCTCCATCTGATCTAATTTCATTTCATATTTTAATTTACAATTCTATGCAATTCAATGCAATTCAATTCATATTTTAATTTCGTGTTGTCCATTTTGTGTAATTTTATTTTAATTTGTGATATTTTGTGACATTAATTTTATATAATTTTATAATAATATCTTTGATTTATATTTTATTGGATTAGTTTTAATGTTTTTGTGTTTTAATGGGTTTATATAGATTTAATTTTATGGGTGTAAATAACCTGAAATAAATGATTAATAATAATAATTAGTGTCGGTACTAACACCCCTCTATGCACGGCCAGTCGTGCCTTTTTGGACACATTCCGACTGCTCATAAAGGCGTGAAGTGCCCCATTCACTTGGTTTCCAGCATTAACTCTCCTTTCAATATCATCTTCATGCTTGCCGTCTCTTGTGAACAAAGTTCCCAAATATACAAACTTTTTTACTTGTTCCACTCTTTCTCTACCAATCAAAACATCACATTTCGTCATTAGTTCATCTCTTTCAAAAACCATTACTTTCGTTTAATATACATTACCATGTAAACTTTCACTCAAAATTGGTTTGAACGCGATCTAGTAAGTAGTTTTTTTTTAATACGTCATTAAGCGTAATCCATCTAAGAACTTTTATATTATGTTACTTGCTGCTACGGAACCCTTCATGGGCGAGAACGATTCGCACTTGGCCGCTTTTTTAATGTTTAAGTTTAAAACCCTATGGGTATTTTGTATTTATATTTCTTACTTTTTTTTACATTCTGTAATTTTTTATATGTTTTCTCTATTACGTGTGTGTGTATGTGTACTAAAAAAAACCTTATTCTTTATTCTTTAGTGCGTACATATATTAGAGAAAGTCGTAACAACAATAGACCATTTCGAACCAACACACCTGGACGTTCCGCGACCTCACCGGTTCAACACAATACCACAGCATTTCACGGCTGTTCTATTGTCGTTTTTTTTTATATTACTTAGATGACGGAACAAGCAACAGGCCCACCTGATGTTAAGCGGTAACCTCTGCCTATGAACAGTGCATTACCTCATAGGTCACGTCCACCTAGGACAAACCCTATATGGCATTGCACTGCGCCCGCCACCCTGAGACATAAAGATGAAAAGCCTCATGTGCTTGTAATTTCACCGGCACCCTTACCCTTCAAACCAGAACACAGCAAAGAAAAGTGAAGTGATTAGTGAAGTGGTTTAGGGTGAGCTTTGATGGTTAAATGTGTGAAAACCGTAACGAAAAATAATTAAATTATAAAAAAATACAAGTACATACCATTTATGTGCGAAGTTTTGTCATACAAGAGCTGAACATACCTGAAATTAGAAAATAGTTTTTTCAGAAAAATATATTTTTCAATACATGCTTTTACAAATTTTGTAATCGTAATCGTGTGCTGATCAAAATGAGCCTTAACACGGCCAGTCTACTATTATCCATCGAGGAGTTCCGTTGTCCACCCTCCGTCTCCATCAAGGTTGATCAGATCGCTGTCACCATCTGTCTTAAAAAATTGAGCGTTTATATTATTAACTGAATTATTTTTATATATTACATTATGTTAGGTATTTATATAGCTAGTTATTTAGAGTAGGTATTTAATTATGTTAGTCATTTAATCTCGACCTATAATTATTCACAATAGCACTACCACTCTGCATTACACAAAGGTTAGCTGGAATAAAATGCTAATTGGCATTAAGTTCGCCTAGACCAAACGCAACATAACGCGGGCAGGTTACGATATCTGCGTGGAATCATCGTTAATACATTATGACGTCACACGTTATTGGCAAGAAATCTCCTATGGTCATAGCGAAGGGCCGTCATAATCCATCTGTATGCAAAATTTCATCGAAATCGGCTCAGTCGTTACGATGTGATTGGGTAACAAACATCCAAACTTTAGCAATATTATTGTAGGATTGTATACACCACAAAAAGGTGATCCACAAGTTTCTGAATCTTATAAATAAACCGCAGGCTATATAGAGCCTAATAACCATCTACTATTTACTCTGTGGCAGAACTTAACATTCTTCGTGCCGGAACAATGGCAACTTCCGCGAACTCGGGGAGTTCAACAAGACTAAGTAACGATTTCGAAGTTTGCGAAGTTGGAGCTATAGCTGATTGATGACTGTTAGATTGACTGGCCGACAAATTTTACTAATATTAGGTCGGTCTTGTTATTGAAACATCGTAAATACGTAAGTTTGGATGTTTGTTTGTTTGACGACCTCTGTGGCGCGGCGGACGAAGCTTCGCCTAGAACGCAGGAGGTTGCGGATTCGATTCCCGCCTCTGAACAAATATTTGTACGATCTGCAGATATTAGTTCAGGGTGTTCTAGGTATTTTCTATGTGTAATAAATCTATCTGTGTAATGTATTAAGTATATCAGTTATCTAGTACCCATAACACAAGCTCTGCTTAGCTTGGGGCTAGATAATGTAGTGTGAACTTTCCAGCTTTTTTTTTTAATGTACCCATATCGGCTGAGCCATCTATATCACGCAGGGAGTCAACGTGGACGGCTTCACCCTCGTGGAGAAGAGACGACGACCAAGATAGTGGCGCAATCAACGCGGCACCGCACCGGTCAGATACTGGCTGAGTCGGCAACACTGCATGCAGTTGAGCCGACTATTAAGATCTGCCTCTCCCGAATAAGCGAGAAAACATCAGGAGATGATGTACTCCGGTTCGTAACGGAGAGGTGCCAAGGCCGGATTCAGGGGGCGGCGATTCGACTGTCTCTCCAGCGGCTGCAGACCAAAAGGGCCACTGACTTCAATTAATTTGCTCTCCAGGTCCAGGCGAAGTATAAGGATGTGCTCCTTGAACCGGATTTCTGGCCAGCTGGCATTGTTTACCGACGCTATAGGGAAGCGTTATCGAAACCAAATCCCTTTATTGACGTTAAGTGATAGTTTTAAGTATAAAATAATATTATGTATGTTAGCCTATAAGGTACAAACTATTTATATGGGCTTAATGTTTAGGTACAATTTAAATGTTATCTTATTCAATTATTGACCTTTATTCGACCACGATCTCACCTGTTGGAGTGACGATGTGGCCGAGGAGCACAAAGGTCTAGAAGGCACCTATTCACTCTAGCCTTGAAGAGACCCAGATTATAGTTTTCAGGAAAGACAAACGACGGTAGTGTATTCCACTCCTTAGCAGTTCGTATTATAAAGGTAGAACTGAAATGTTTAGCACGAGAATAGAGGGTATACTAATGAGGTAAGGATAATAAATAAATGAATAAATAAATAATGCTGGACAGTTTACACAACATTATCTAGCCCCAAGCTAAGCAGAGCTTGTGTTATGGGTACTAGATAACTGATATACTTAATACAATATATAACATAGATAGATATTTTTTATTATACATAGAAAATACCCAGAACACCCTGAACAAATATCTGCAGATCGCACAAATATTTGATCCGAGGCGGGAATCGAACCCGCAACCTCCGGCGTTGCAGGCGAACGTTCGCCCGCCGCGCCACAGAGGTAGAGGATGGTGCCGAGCCGTGCGCCTGCTCGTCCTATGTTATGGTGGGATTACATTATTAAATTCCTGGGAGCAGGTATTTCCCAGGTAGCCTGAAATAAAGATTATATTATTATTATAAAATATAACCTTAATTTACTCAGTAATGCTAACCACAATTACCTGTCAATAAACTATATATACGCGACCGCACGATACCATGTTGTATACGAAACTATCAGTACTTAGGAATTGAATACTCGTGGTGTGAAAGCAATTTGAACAAGTATGCCGATACAATATTGCATACCTTACTTAAGGTGGGGTATAACGCAAAATTAACAATCTTAGATTAGATTTTTAACTGACTAAATCAAGTACAATATTCTAATTAAAAATATGCATGGATACTACATTATAATACCGAGGGATCACAGAAACACGATAGGACAAAATATTCTCGATAAAAATAAACCACATGTGGTTTATTTTAACTGGTAACTGTAACTGGTAACTTGGTAACTGCAGTTAATAACTTTTGGCTAGATTCGATTGTTTGTCAATATGGTATAGACTATTGAGTTAAAAATTGGATAAATAAAATCAATACAATGAAACAGAGGGTTTTTTAAAATTATCTATATTTCACGAGATATCCAATAAAACCCGGTTTTTCGAGCGGCGCGAGGCGTTTTTTTTGTATTAAGATTTCTGCCTGGTGTTGGCGCAGTCTTAAGCGTATTCTTTATTCGGAATGAATAGCAAACACAACTTCGACTCTTCCCGCCATTTTCGAAAAGAGACGTTGTTTACTTTTATTTTATTTCTTTTCCTAGTGTTTTCTTGAGTTATTTTGTGTTATTTTGGTGGCATTTTAACGAATGTAGCTCGTTTAAAAAGCACAAGTGTAGTGAAATTAAATGGAAGTGAATTGCGTGATTTTTGAAATTGGTGGAAATTGTCTACCAAAGTTTTAGTAAAATTGGCCACCGTTTTACTAAAACATGACTCGACTGTGACTTTCTGATCAGGAAGCACTTTGACGACTTGGAAGGAGTGTAACGTTGCAAAATATATTGAAAATACATTATAGTGAAAATACAGATACTTACTTGAAAATGGCAAATGCACAAGCCGTGCGGCGCCAATTATAAAGAAAAAAAAAACACAACTTCAAAATAAATCCTCTCAAAAAAAATTTTTGTGGTATTTTTTTTTAATACTTTTATAAAATTTGTGGTTAACCTAAACACGGCCAGTTTACTATTATCGATAGAGGATTGCCGTTGACCACCTTCTGTCTCCATCATTAGATCAGCTCGCTGTCACTATAATATTGTAGTTCAACTATTTTCGTCGAGTCCAAATCTAGGTACAATTATATATATAATTTAAAATGAAAACATCGAAACTAATATCACGAATTGTGGCCAAAAAATTGGCGTCAAAAAATTGCAGCTGGTTTTTTGGAATGACGGGTCAAGCAGATAGCCCACCTGATGTTAAGTGGTACCCTCTGCCTATGAACAGTGCAATATCACATAGGTCACGTCCACCTAGGACGCACCCTATGTGGCATTGCACTGCGCCCGCCACCCTGAGACATAAAGATGAAAAGTCTCATGTGCCTGTAATTTGACCGGCAGCACCTTTACCCTTCAAACCGGAACACAACAATGCGAGCACTGCTGCTTTGCGGCAGAAATAGGTATGGTGGTAGTACTTCCCCGGACAAACTCTTTCACAAAAAACCTCCACTACTACTACTCTACTGGATAATTGAGTTGCAACAGTGTTGCACTAGAGGTGTTAATAGCTAAACCAAAATAACCGCAATTACTGGTATCGTATGACAGTAATCAATGCCTGCGTGTTGAATTAGATATGCAGCTTTTACACGGGGCGGGTTACATGCGCGTGCTACTCGCGCGGGCTACTCGCGCGGGCTACATGCAAGGTTCAAAAATTCCGATTTCAAAAATTCTTTCACTGTTGGGAAGCTAGACTATCCCCGGGTGACATAGGCTATATTATATTTTCAAAAATATTAGGGATCCTAATTAAAACTCCAATAATGTAACCCAAGGTGCAGGTTTTTGTATCTGGTGTGTGGATAGATCGGGGGTTGGGAAGGGGGTAGGGAGGGGGGATCCCGACACCGAAGCCGGGGCGAGTTGCTAGTGTATTCAACTACTAACCTACGTCTAAGCATCGACGTAAGTAACTTTGGTCGAAGCGTCTAAGCACAGTATACGTACGAGTTACGTTATCTAAATGAACAAGACAACCTCCTCTGGGAAATCTTACACGCTCTAGGGCTTTGTTCACAGTTCACTTCACATAATATCACTTATATCACTCATGTGTGGGTTATACCAAGCTAGTTCAACTTGCAATTAATTAAATTGAGTTTGTGGTGTGTCCGGCCCTAGAACGGACCCCTCCATCTCCTCCCGTGGATGTCATAAAAGCCGACTAAGGATTACCCGGACTTGTTTGTAAGATTCGTTGGTTAGATTTGTCCTGTTCTGGCTGCTAGCTTATTTATGTGTTATTACTGGAAAAAAGCGTTAGCAGAGTCAGTCGTGGGAAGCAATGGCGGCGATGAGCTCAACACTTGTCACGTCTATTTCCCACAATGGTGCAACACACAGTGAAAATATGCCCATTTGAGGTTTTGCTTACCATTTCGGGGAAAAAGGCGTGTGTCTATGTATGTATGTACATTTTTGTATGTTTTGTCGCGATCATTGTAAGTATTACCATAGACTAACTAAACACAATAGACTGCCAATCTCATACAAGAAAACGAGACTCGAAAAATTACAAATTCCAGGCTATTTCTAGATGGCGCTGCCAAATAGCCTGGGAATCATTCAACCAGCATTTTAAACCAATTACCAAACCTCTTTTAATTCTTTAAAAATATTTTATTGTGGAAATACAATTTGAATTTAAAGCATTACAATCGTTTATAGCAGATTCAAAACACTCGGCGACATCTAGCGTCATTGTAGGCAATCATTTATCGCACGTTTTCTTGTATGAGATTGTCAATCTATTGTGTTTAGTTAGTCTATGGTATTACTCACCAGCAGTCACCAGTCATCAATTTGAACGTTATTCTTAAACATAGAGATGCTGCATATTTCTAAATTGTAATCGCATATTTGTGATAGCCATAAGATTATGACATCATCGTAATCCTCATTTGAGCATCTGTCGTGATCATTAATGTCAAGATGATGATGTAATTCCTTTTATAGTATTTTGGAATAAAGAAATAAAATCTTATTCTATATGTATATGAATAATTAGAACAAATAGGGATTCCCGATGAATCAGCTGTCATGAATTTTGGATTATTGTTTTGATATTTTGAATGTCTGAAATAGAATCTTTTATTTTTAATCCCCGACGCAAAAACGACGGGGTGTTATAAGTTTGAAGTGTCTGTGTGTGTGTGTGTGTGTGTGTCTGTCTGTAGCATTGCTAGCTCTGTGGCGTAGCTCCCGAACGGATGAACCGATTTAGTTTTTTTTTTGTTTGAAAGGTGAATTTGTCGGGATTGTTCTTAGCTATGTTTGATCAGCCGTTTCATTGCGTTGAGGGTTTTTTTTTACAAAATGAATTACTTGTTTATTGTTGTAATTATATTTCTACATTCATGGTCTTGACATGATCATCTTAATTAGCCTCTGTTAGTCCACTGTTGGACCGAGTAGCAGTAGAGCTTTCTTGTGAAAGAGTTCGTCCGGGGAAGTACTACCACCATACCTATTTCTGCCGCAAAGCAGTAGTTCTCGCATTGCTGTGTTCCGGTTTGAAGGGTATGGTTGCCGGTGAAATTACAGGCACATGAAACTTTCATCTTTTTGTCTCAGGGTGGCGGGCGCAGTGAAGTGCCACATAGGGCGCGTCCTAGGTGGCCGTGACTTATGTGATAATGCACTGTTCATAGGCTGAGGGTATCGCTTAACATCAGGCCATCTGCTGGATCCGTCATTACAAATGTTCCATAGTAAAAAAAATCTCTTGGCAGCAGATTTGTGATCACAATGGTCTATTCCTTTTTTTTAGTTGACGGAATCACCAGGTGGGCCATCTGCTTGTTCCGTCATTCTAAGTAGTATAAAAAAAACTATTAAAAAAAACATTAGATCTTTCTACCGAGTAAGATTTCCTTTTTACAAATTTATATAGAACTCTGAAAATAGCTTGCTCTTTGACTTTCTTATTCAATTTCTATCGCCACTTGAACTAGATCTTAGCTCCACCTAGGCCCAAGTTTTGATTCATCATCAGCCCACGGAAGTCCGCTGCAGGACGTTGGTCTCCCCGATAGAATACCACAACTACCGGTCTTGAGCCGCCTCCATCCACCGACTTCCGTCTGCGGCTACCGGTATATCGAAGTGTTTGTAAAGCAAGCCCACGGTGTCTTTCCATCTAGAGCAGGGGTTCCCAAACTTATTGTGCCCACTTGTTAATTTGTTTCGGACAGATTGGATGCGTGGGACATTTATTTATTTATTTTCAACTAATAAACATTGTTTTTCATTCTTTTTTTTTAAATTTATTGATTTTATTTTATTTATAACTTAAGTGTCTAAATTATGTTTTTGAATCTGTTTTTGTATGTTTTTGGTTGTTATTTTTTATTTATTTTTCTGTTTTTTGTCCTACTGTTTCCTAGTATTCTGTTTGTTCTGTTTGTTTTTTGTTTTTTTTGTTTTGTTTGTGCCAAATAAATGTTTTTCATTTCATTTTCATTTCACTTTGAGAATAAATTATTTTTTAGAGCCCCCATTTTTTCATCTACTTACTTAAAAACCACTATAAATTCAAATGAAATTAATTATTTTGTAATTATTACATGCACATATCGGGTTATTTAACAAAAACTTGTTAAAACATGATTGCCCGCGGTCTATTATCTACGAAAATGACCTACTTAGGAATACTAATAACTATTAAAATGCGAAAGTGTGACTGATTTGACGCCCCCATTATTTTCCTAGGTCTCTTACTGCCCCCCTTTAGGCCTGCAGCGCGCAGGGGGCGTTATCGCCCACTTTGGGAACCCATGATCTAGAGCACGGATCCTATCCTACTGCAGGGGGTTGCAAAGGAGAGAATACGTGAATCTACAAAAGATATTAAAAAAAAGACCCAAATATATTTTCAGACGCATATTACTTAGCAAAGTTAAACAAAAAACCAGCCAAGTGCGAGTCGGACTCGCGCACCGAGGGTTCCGTATAAACCGGTAGGTATATAAGTAAAAGTTATATGGTATTTTTATTGCTAAATTAAATCATCATGAGGAAAGCGGCAGTAAGTTTAAAATTATTAAAAATATTTGTATTATATGATGTAACTAAAAATGTATGCTATTCGCAATTTTTCCTTTATCTGTGCTATAAGACATTGCTTCGTACCAAATTTCAAGATTCTGAGTTCACGGGAAGTACCCTGTAGGTTTTGATTCCCTTGCGAGTGTCGAAAATTTGCAGCAGAAACGGCTGTATCTTTTGATTGCGTTGGCTTAGAAGTTTGATTTTTTCACCGCTCCGAGGGACAGTGGACTTGAGTATTTGATATAAATTTCAGCTTGATACCTCCCCTCCACTCGTTCCAGAGTTTTTTTGTTATTTTTTAAATAATATACCTACTTAATAATAATTTATTCATTAAAAGTATACAGTAGGTATACATACAAAAAACTTAATACCAACGACAGCTTCGAAGGTGTTTATACGTTTACGGTACTTATTAAATAGGTATACGTAATTTCTAGTACCTAAACTAGGCCGAGCCTGTGGTATAGGTATTAGTTCCTTCCATTTTAATAAGTAACAAACAAATAAAAACATGATATTGAAACAACCCACATAATTAAGTATATAGTATCGCGAAATCACTTCATTAACAAAGAATATGTACATAGGTACTGGTCTTGACAGACAGACAGACGGAAAACAAAGTGATCCTATAATGGTTCCGTTTTTCCTTTTGAGGTACGGAACCCTAAAAACCCAATAAAGCGTGAATTAACCGCCAGCAATAAGCATTCCAATGAAAGGCGTAGCCTACCAATGAACGAAATAGGCCAGAAACCGTGATTGTAACAAAGCCATTCCAAAGCGTTCACATTTACTAGCTGGCTTTTAGGAAAATGACTCGTAACGTCCACATATGGCGATTAGATATCGAATGGTAAGTGGACCAAGAAATCATGAATATTCTGACATTACTAGTGTGCACGCTTATACTAACGTGATCCCATGTAGTATCATGTCGTGACTGATATTGGAAATGGAGTAATAGTAATAGTAATAGTAATAGTAATAGTAATAGTAATAGTAATTTATTCAGTAACAAACGTCACAAATTCATTATAGTGTACATCAGATTCAGTGTTCTTAGAATCATTATTCCTGGGTGGGACAACATAGGTATCCAAACTAGGACAAATCCTGTGAGATGGCATACCTATGCCCTCCGCCGGACATTGAATGGATTAGATAACAGATTTTTAGCTTAATTATAACTTTGTAAGAATTTACAAAGTATTTAGGTAGATACCTAAGTAACTAAATTAAGGTTAGAAACATTTATGGTTGATAATGGGTGCGTGAGAGTGTATGTGGTGTGTAGGGTGTATTAGTGTGTAGTGCGTGAGGGTAAATGTGTGTGCGGGCTCTCCTGCTACCACCAGTCTCTTAGGAGTCTGGGTATTACAGGAGACACCCAGATGTGAGTGTGTGTGTGGGTGTGTGAGTGAGTGAGAGTTTGTATGTACAAATAATTGTATGTATATACTGAATAAAATGTATGTGGTTTTGTAAGTGTAGGCACATGACATGTGTTCTAAGGAAGTACGGTTGAGTCAGGGACTGGACGAATAATCAGACAAGAGTAACTAAGATTAAGGCCTCAATGGACGCCAAATTCTGAAACTATCTAACTCAATAAAATAAAAATTACAAGGTAGGTACACAGTTAACCCTTTTTTTTTTGTGACGAGGTGAAAATCTGCTACCAGATACCCTACCACATTGAGGGTGTGGTAGGGTTATGTGAGGTTCACGGACAATAACATTGACAACACAGTAACCTTGTTTCGAGTAGTTCGCTCACAGAATATAAATTCTGCTCGATAAGCCAACAATTTAGACGGAACTTAAAACTGGATAAACTGCCATTATGTGACAGAGTAGAGTAGTTTGCTCAGGAACAACTAAAGGTATCAAATTGAAATTGATGTAAACCAATATTATTATCAAAATCCGCACCGTTACGGAGTGGAACAATATATACGGAGATTACGAAGATTACAAACTCGAAAACAAACTTTAAATTTTTATTATATTAGTAGGTATGGATATACAAATATGTGATCTTAAAGCAACGTAAAAAAAAACTTCTACCTAACAAATTATAGGTATAATGGATCAAACAGGAAAATGGATCAATCTCAATAGATCAAACAGAACCTACTCACTCAATGTGTATAAAATATATTATGGCAATGAATGTCTAATAATTGCATGGAAATCGTGAACATTAAAAAACATTATAGTAGATACTTCTAGATAGCTCATAATTATAAAATTTGGAATATTTTTTGTGTCACAAATAAAGGCAAATGTCTAAAATTGGGGAATTTTGACTCTTTCACTACTGGAGGTAAAGTTAGTAGGAAAAGTTCCATTAACGTATTTAGAGTATAGAACTCTCAGGGCGTGAGTCTCGCTCGCACTTGTCCGTTTAGTTTATTTTTATTTGAATGAGTAACGTAAATGATTTTATGTTAAGTCACTTAAGTGGTAACCATTGCTCAATACATCTGCTATTACCTCAGACATTCTATGTACGTGGCTATGACCTAGTAAGTATTCCTAATAAGATACTCTAAACTTAATAACAATGTATGCAGGTAGGTGTTTGTTGCTTGTAACCAAACTTCTTTAAAAAATCCTTGAAAAATCAATCAGGAACAAAAAACTAATTAAAGTAATCATTCTAAAATGATCCCTTGGAGACAGGATCGAACAGTACTAAACTTATAGGTATAAGGGATCGAACAGGACCGCACTTATAGGTATAAGGGATCGAACAGGGCAAGGGATCAACCTCAAGGGATCAGTAGGAACTACTCATTCAAATTGAAAATGAAAAGTTTAGAGTAGATCGTAATCGGCGATACAAGGTATACGAGTACATACTAACGCAGATGTAACATAACACCCAACAGTCCATACATTGTCCTGATCCCACACTAGGATCCCCTGTGTCATGGGTATCAGGAACTATGAGTACCATGGTACTACAACACCCAGACCCGGAACTAATATTTATATTCCCGCTGTCCACGTCAACGTGGACAAGCTCAACGTGGACAACGGGAATGAACCATATTTGCAGACCATACCAACATTTGACCCGCAGCGGGAATCGAAACCGCAACCGAATGTTCATGTTTTTACAAACTTTATATTAACTTGCAATGTATGTCTGGGTGGAATAATATGTTTGTCCAGGTGGAATCTTGCAACTGAATTTTAAAGCAGTTATCCTCAACCGATTGAGATGTTATTTTGCATACCTGACAAGTTCCGATGACAATACAATATGATGGTGACAGCGAGCTGATCTGATGATGGAGACGGAAGGTGGACAATGGAACTCCTCGATGGATAATAGTAGACTGGCCGTGTCTTCGATGAAATATAATTATTTCATCGAAGGGCCGTGTTAAGGCTCATTTTGATCAGCACACGGTTACGATCACTAATTTTACAAAAGCTTGTAGGTATTGAAAAATATTTGTTTTACAAAAAACTTATATTCATACTGCATTTTGTTGTTGACACAGATAAATGAAAATATTGGTTCAAACTACTAGAAATAATAAGGTTGCCCGCAGTAAAGTTTCTAACATGACCTCCGGTTTGAAGAGTGCTTATATAGAAGTGCACGTGTAAATGAGGCGTCGTAAACTTGAAATCTCATGTGATTTCAAGTTTACGACGGATAAAATGCCATATAGCTTGGTGGAATATCAGTTGTAATAACCTGAGGGAAGCGCTAAGCATCAGGTGGGCCATCTGTTAAGTCTCGTGCGATAGAGCGTAACGTCAAGAGAGCGTTAGTTTTTCCTACTCACAAGTTTTTGTTATAATAGGTGTCAGGGAGATGACATGGGATTAAGGCTAGTAGACGATGGATCTCACACAAATAGATATAGCTAAGACGGAACATTGTCCTACGCCTATTTGTCTGAGCGATGAATTAAAAGCGAACAGAAGAGAATGACTTTACAAAACAAGTAATTAATTTAGTAAAAATTATAAAAACCCTCAACGCAATGAAACGGCTGAACAGATTTTGATCAAACATAGCTAAGAACACTCCCGACAAATTCACCTTTCAAACAAAAAAAAAACGAAATCGGTTCATCCGTTCGGGAGCTACGATGCCACAGACAGACACACACACGCAGACACACACAACCACACACACAACCACACACACAGACACACACACAGAAATACACACACACAGACACGCCAAACTTATAACACCCCGTCGTTTTTGCGTCGGGGGTTAAAAAGTAAGATGGCATGATTTAGATTGAATAAACAGTAAGCCATTCAAAACCGAATAAATACTTTATTTACTAAGCCATTCACGATTTTATGGACATACATACATTTTAACTAGTTCAAACAAGATTTTTAGTCCTAACTTTGTATTTGCATTTGACCCAAAATTTCTAAATAAGTGCCGTAAATTGACACTACCTGGAGTTCAACTGTCCACAGCTTATTAGTAGGTACATGATGAAAACAAATATTTAGCAACTAGCTATAAAACATTATTTAAATTACGAATAGGTATATCCAGGTTTTCATACAAAAAACGCAAGAAATCGTAGTTTTTTTGGCGCGCGGTTTGTCTGCGGTCACGCTTGACAAGTTCGACATCTTACGGTTTACAATCCGCAAGAGGGCGACAATCAGCTATTTCGCGACCTAGGTAGGTCGCTCGGCATCGGAGAGGTAAGTATATAAAGATAGCTAAATCATTTATTGTTTTGTTTATGTAGACTTTAGGATTTCCTACTGACAGCCGTCAGTAAGTAGGGTCGGCGAGGCGTGTGCGCAGGGACAATGCCCGCGCCGGCGCCGCAACGCACTACTTGTGCCCTACCGGTTGCTTCCGCCGTATCTGTTACTGCCTGGCTGGACCTGCATCACAGTATCGTAGGAGCCAGGGCAAATAGCAGCTTTACCCTTTAGCAGCTTTGTCTTCGAGGAGCTGCAAAAAACTATGTTGATATAGCTATAATACTTAATTTTAGGCTACCGATGTTTATTTTACTGTAAAGTTAAAGGCTGTAAAAATACTGCTATAGTGATATTTTGCTCTTAGACTCCCAAAGTATGTGTATGACAGCGTAAAAATATATGATAGATTTACTAGCCTTAGTCCTGGATGGCAATACTAATGCGTTGAGCCAGATACGAGCCATTTCTCAGGTCACGCGTCGCTTCGACCACACGCCCGAAATAATTTTGAAAACGCGAAGGGCCCCGATACCACACGGACACAGAGTCTCGATCCCTAAAAAAAACTGTTGTTATAAGTACGGAAATAAGGGTTTTTATAATTCTTCTAGATATCAATGAAAAACAATGTTATTTATAAATATTAGGTAGGCCTCACCGTTATTCTACCTTCATTGCTAAGATATATGTTTTTAATGTATTATGAACAACCGTCATTTCCTTCAACACAATAAGCTACACCCACAATCATTTATTTATAGTTCAAGACAAATCTTGCCGCTGACATTCGTATACGTTATGACGTCACTGTTTACGTCACACACAGGCTTATCTAAGGAAATGGGAGAAATGATATTTGAGACAGTTCCAGACTCACGCCAAGATGAACAAAAACTCTAGCAGGCTATACGAGTGTAAAATAATGGTACATTTTAAGTTTGTTTAATACCTAAGCTACTAGTATGGTATTATTTTACCTGTGTCTAGGCACTCCTCATAACTCTTTCTCACAGAAATCTGAAGTAGGTACTGAAAATTGTAAAGAAAGCGTAGCGTGTGTCGCTAGAGTATGAGCATATTGCTCATAATCTCTCACGCGCGGTCTAGTGGGTTTATTATAAATAAATAAATAAATAAATGAATAATAAATCGCTAGACACACGTCACACGACATTATCTAGCCCCAAGCTTAGCAGAGCTTGTGTTATGGGAACTAGATAACTGATATACTTAATACAATACATTACTTTTTTTTTATAATACACCCTGAACAATTATCTGCGTTCGCACAAATATTTGTTCCGAGGCGGGAATAGAACCCGTAATCTCCTGCATCGCAGGTTAACCTTCACCCGCCGCGCCACAGAGGTCATCAATTAATATCAAGAGTATCAACAAATAAATTACAGACACATGTGACTTTCCATCTTTATGTCTCAGGGAGCGGGCGCAGTGCAATGTAGTAGTAGAGCTTTTTTGTGAAAGAGTTCGTCCGGGGAAGTACTACTACCATAGGTACCTATTTCTGCCGCAAAGCAGTGCTCGCATTATTGTGTTCTGGTTTGAAGGGTAAGGGTGCCGGTGAAATTACAGGCACATGAGACTTTTCATTTTTATGTCTCAGGGTGGCGGGCGCAGTGCAATGCCACATAGGGTGCGTCCTAGGTGGACGTGATCTATGAGGTAATGCACTGTTCATAGGCAGAGGTTACCGCTTAACATCCATCTGCTAGTTCTGTCATACAAGTAGTATAATTTTTTTTAAAAATGCCACGTTGGATACGTCAATCAGGTCATTGACCAAGTAAGAACTGGTGACACCAAGATGAGTACATACTTCGTGACAGGTATAAGGTAGAAATACCGACGGGAGTCATATTGTGCGAACTCAGTTCTCAATTCTTGCCAACATTTCAGCTTGGCTTGAGTCTGGAAATGGTTTTATTCACCTAAACAGAATTAATTTAGTTTCCAATAAATCTTAATTTTATTTTTCTGGAGTCGATAATTTAAAATTCCATTTTGCGTCTCAGCACTTCTAGTTTTACATAATGACATTACCTTAAATGGTATTTTTCTTTTTCCAGACTAATTTCTTCTTAAGGCTCAACACATTAATATTGCCATTCAGCGTGGCAATGCAGCCAGCATCTTAGGGACGCTTCCGTCTGGTAGTGATTTGGATCAGTTGAGCTACCTTTAGATCGTTAGCAGCGGTCATAGGTAACAAAACTGTTTCATTTGTATTTTTCAAGTTTTGTACATACCTACTTGTATTAGTTGTATTATTCTTCTGTAAATAAATATTTCATCTTTACAAACCTTAAATATTTTGTGGCCTAATTTATGCATAAGCAAAACTTCTTAAGGTGGATTCTTAACGCTTGCGGCGCCAAATTCTAATTTTTTGGTGTTTTTTGCCCATTCTAGCTCATCAACACTTCTACAGATAGCGAAAGTCGAGTTCGCGAGAACTAAGAGACTTAACACACATGTTTTAATTGATAGTATCTCATAAATATCATCAGTTTAGCTATGATACCCCTAACACATTTTTACAGTGTTTTTTTTTTTGTTTATGGGTATCGTAGCTAAACTGATGATATTTATGAGATACTATCAATTAAAACATGTGTGTTAAATCTCTTAGTTCTCGCGAACTCAACTTTTGCTATCTGAAGAAGTGTTGATGAGCTGTAATCGGCAAAAAACACAAAAAAAAATGAATCTCGCGCCGCAAGCGTGATCATTCACCTTAAGCAATCTCAACTCCAAACTCGGGGCTTGCCAGCGAGCCATGGAGCGCAGTATTCTAGGAGTCAGATTGATAGACCGCGTTCGTAACAGTATACTGCGCTCCAAAACTCAAATCGCGGATGTCGGACAGAAAGCAGGTAAATTGAAGTGGGATTGGGCGGGCCACGTCTGCCGCATGTCAGACGGGTTATGGGCAAAAGCCATAACAGAGTGGACGCCTCTGAACGGAAAACGATCTTGTGGCAGAACGCGGCGAAGATGGAGAGACGAAATAGATACCTATTTAAAGGATTGGTCTACAGTGGCCCAAAATAGAGACAAGGAAGGGAGGCCTTTGCCCTGCAGTGGGACACCACAGGCTCTTAATAATAATAATCTCAAGGCGATAAATAATGCCCTTAGAACATAGAATAAACTTCCCAGATAGCCTGCTAGTCATTCCTAGATCCTGAGGTAGACACTCAAAGTGGATAACTTACCTGATTCAATGGCTGGCCATAAGTTATGCGAATGTCAAAGCAAGTTTTTCAATTAGAACCGAGATATATGGCACGTTTAGATTAAATCCTTGCACCGTGCAGCGTCCGTAACAAATCTACGCTGTTTTTCGGTATTTATGACTGCAATTTCATTTTCTTTGATGTTATAGGCTTCGTTTTGTTTGGGAACAAATACACCGCAAAAGGAAAACGCATTAAAACCATCAAAATACATACATACATAGACACACGCCTTTTCCCCCGAAAAGATAGGCAGAGCCTCAAATGGGCCTGTTTTCACCGTGGGTTGCACCATCGTGGGATATAGACTTGACAAGTGATGATCACATCGCCGTCATTGCTTCCCACGACTGACTCTGCTAACGCTTTCTTTCAGTAATAACACATTCCTTATTAAGGTAGCAGCCACGACAAATCTTGTAACAAGTCCGGGTAATTCTTTGAGATTATCTGTGAGCTCATCTATTTTACAGTTCTGTCGATGGATCTTGGCCGGATTGAAATTAGATTTATATATAAGGGACTGAAGAACATGGGCAACTCCCCATACATTATTTTATCCAACTTGTTTGACTAACGTTAACGTAGGTTAGGTATATTTTGGTGCATCTTCTTAGTGTTTGGTTTTTTACTTTATCCAATTTTCTTTTACCAAGCATACTTCTTTCCATCAATCCTTTTAATTAACTAAGAATTATTAAACTTGGTTCTTGATCGGAATAGATATCGCGTAACATGCAAACCAAAAAATACAAACGAATACTTTTCCTTTTTTGATGTCTGTTAAAAAAATTACCCTTTTTCTGTTTGTCGTTTAAACCGAATAAAAAATAATGTTTTTGTGTGAGGTAAAGCTACCCAGCGCAGTATTTTTTTTTTATTTTTTTTATACTAGTTGAATGACGGAGCAAGCAGATAGCCCAACCTCTGCCTATGAACAGTGCATTACCACATAGGTCACGTCCACCTAGGACGCACCCTATGTGGCATTGCACTGCGCCCGCCACCCTGAGACATAAAGATGAAAAGTCTCATGTGCCTGTAATTTCACCGGCACCCTTACCCTTCAAACCGGAACACAGCAATGCGAGCACTACTGCTTTGCGGCAGAAATAGATATATGGTGGTAGTACTTCCCCGGACGAACTCTTTCACAAAAAAGCTCTACTACTACTAAAAATAACCAACTTCTAAAGGTTCAAGACATCTGGATCTAAAATAATCATACACACACATAATATGATAAGTTAGAAAGGTAAGTACCATTTCAAACGCAAAAACAACGTATTACATGCAATTTTGGTCAGGCCTAGTTAGTCTTTCGCTGTTAAACCTTGGCCAGACAATGCGGTACGATGTTTTTTTTTTCTAGTTAGTGATGAAACTGGCATTCGGTTTAGCGATAATCCCGGCTCAGTACAACGATCGGACAACAGACACTCAGACAGACAAAAAAGATGACTTAATCAAAAAGCAAATCTGCAACTTTAAAGCCTTCGCAAGAACGGTTTCCAACATAGATATGGATATCATCACGAGAAAATGGGAATTTCAAGATATTCTCAAGAATTTGGACTGGTGGTCAGGTATTGATAAGGTTTCGTAGGTTTGGCTCGGTACGATTGTGTCTGTTGTTGCATTACCTCTAAAGTCAGGGCCACCTAGGACGCGTCCTACATGACATTGCATTGCGCGTCTCAGAAATGTCAAAGGGATTAAAGTTAAGACTAACTTACTTAAGTTAAGTTAACTTCCTCTTCAAACCTTAACACAGCAATGCGAGAACAAGATACTTGAAGGCTGAACCAGGCATAGCGGTACTTCTGTGATTTATCGAAACCGATTATGCATATATATGTAATTTTATGCTAGATTTACCAGGACCGGTCTTAGGCGCGAGCAAATGCATGCTGACTGTCAAAAAAAAGGTTGAGTGTGACAGGGACAGTGTTAGAAAGTGCCTACCATAAGCACACGTACTAAGAAACGACTGTTAATCTTGGATAGAATCTGTATTTTTAATACACAATGCGAGCAGCTGCCTACTGTCAGGTCAGCAGCTCGCAACGTGTAAATTATACGGCTCCTAAATTCTCACTTAAGTTCTAACCAAGTTAAAATTGCAAAGATATTTAATGCTCTATTACGTGCACACCGTGCTTGGTCGAGTCTAGTACAGAGATAATAAATTTATTTTTCATCATCATCATCATTGGCAGCTCAAATAATAGCCCACGGCTCGGTATAAGCCCCTCCCTCAAACACCACTCCAAACGGTTCTGTGCGATTCGCATCCAGGACTTTCCCTCTACGGCCTCTTTATCCGCCCACCTGGCTGATGGTCTGTCACGGCCTCTAGTGCTCCCTCTCGGACACCCCTCGGTCAGGGCCTTACGCCACCTACCGTCACCAAATCTGGCCAAGGGTCCTGCCCAGCGCCACTTTTACGTTGGTAATAACGCAGTTTTTTTTATTGCACCGACCACATCTGACTCATGCACACACACCGCCTTGTCTGGCCATGCCTTTAGTCTATCATAAACACATTAGCGTTAAAATGATAGATGGCTGACAGTCATTCGACATTTGTAATGATGCCCCGTAATTTATAGACTTCAAGACAAGATGGTGCATGTCAGAGCCACTTCCTATTTGATAAACGGCTCTTAAGGTGGGGTACAACGCAAAATTACCAATCTTAGAACTAAATCAAATACAATATTTAAATTATAAATATGCATGGATACTACATTATAATTCCGAGGGATAACTACCAGAAACACGATAGGACAATATTTTCTCGATAGAAAAAACATCCAAAGTTACGTCTATTTTTTGCCTTTATTCGATTGTTTATTAAAATAGTGCATATTAGTAGTAGTAGTAGAGGTTTTTTGTGAAAGAGTTCGTCCGGGGAAGTTCTACCACCATATTCTATTTCTGCCGCAAAGCAGTAGTGCTCGCATTGCTCTGTTCCGGTTTGAAGAGTAAGGGTGCCGGTGAAATTACAGGCACATGAGACTTTTCATCTTCATGTCTCAGGGTGGCGGGCGCAGTGCAATGACACATAGGGTGCGTCCTAGGTGGACGTGACCTTTGAGGTAATGCACTGTTCATAGGCAGAGGTTGCCGCTTAAGATCAGGTGGGCCATCTACTTGTTCCGTCATTCAAGTAGTATAAAAAAAACCGGTAAAAAAATTAGAGAAATAAAGTCAATAAAACAAAGCTGAGGGTTTACTGTAGGGGGTTTTGTAAAATTATCTTTAATTTACGAGATATTCAATAAAAACCGCTTTTTCGTGCTGCGCCAGACTTTTTTTTGTATGAACATTTCTGCCTGGTTTTGGCGCAGTCTTAACTTAATAGTAGTGTATTAGAAGAGGCTATAGCAATTGTTTTACATCAAAGGTGATAATCTTCTAGCAGCTGGGTCAGTTTGATGACACCATTTTATGACCTTGGCTTTCAGTGAAGGTTTTTCAAGTATTCCGTTATCAAGCCCCGACGCGAAAACGACGGGGTGTTATAAGTTTGACGTGTCTATGTCTGTGTGTGTGTGTCTGTCTGTGGCATCGTAGCTCCCGAACAGATGAACCGTTTTTTTTTAATGAAAGGTGAATTTGTCGTGATTGTTCTTAGCTATGTTTGATCAAAATCAGTTCAGCCGTTTCATGGGGCTGAGAGTTTTTTAATTTTAACAAAATTAATTACTTGTATATTACATAACAATATTCTTATCCTGAAGACGTACACTCTGTGCCTACATTATTACATACATACATACATAGGCACACGCCTTTTTCCCCGAAAGGATAGGCAGAGCCACAAATGGGCATCTTTTCACCGTGAGTTTCACCATCGCGGGATATAGACGTGACAAGTGGTGAGCTCATCGCCGCCTTTGCCTCCCACGACTGACTCTGCTAACGCCTTCTTCCCAGTTGGGTTGCACCACAACCCACGGTGAAAAGTGGCCCATTTGAGGCTCTGCCTACCCTTTCAGGGAAAAAGGCGTGGGTCTATGTATGTATTTATGACTGAGATATCGGTGAACATACATAAAAATTACATACATACGAACATAGAACCTCTTCCTTTGCTGAAGTTGGTTAAAAATCAACATCAACATTTTCACCGCACCGCTCGCCATCGGCAGAGGATTCATCCCCACACCTTAGAGCCAGGGTGGCCCCGCGCTGTGCGGATTCAGAGGAATTTCCTCCCGCGAACACTCAGGTTGTGGAATGATGCTGAGGATTTCCCAAGTGACTACAGTATGTTCTTCAAAAGGGGTGTTTGGACATTTTTAAAGGGTCGGCTACGTGCGTTTGATTCCTCTGATATTGCAGGCGTCCATAGGCTACTTACCAACAGGTGGGCCGTATGATTGTTTACTACCTTGGTAGTATAAATAAAACTCATCTTCACAATCCGCCGTTCTCAATTTATCGTAATCACAAAGTAGTGATTATAGTGGAGTTATAAAGCAAGGTTTGCGTTGTGTTTCGACACCGCATTCCTCGCGAGTCGCCGGAGCCTTGGCAGACGCGCAGCCTGCTTGCTTCACGACACGGTCTGAGTGCACTTACGATATCTAGGTAATGCAGGTATGCGATTGATAGATTACTAGTACAATCATGGTACGTTACTCTTTCTTAGTTAGACACTACATTCCTCCAGCTAGCGTCCATGGAACATTGGGAGATGCACCTACTGCTAATAGCTAGGTTCATATTGTTAACCTACTAATGTGAACCTAGTCATAGGCACAGAATAAATAATAGTACAACAAAAGGTAATAAACATAACCGATTGCGTTCTGGCGCGCCACGACACATCCCGACACAACAATGAACCTAGCTTAATAGCTTAACTTGCCTTGCTTGCTTGCCACTGCCATCTAGCGAGAGAAGTAATGCTAAAATGACACTAGGAAAACTCCTCATAGTTTGACATCATCTTCTATCAGCTGGGTCAGTTTGATAAGACCATTTTATGAGTATTTGGCTTTCAGTGAAGGTTTTTCAAGTATTCCGTTTTAGATAGCACAGCATCATCCTTAGCCTGACTGAAGTAGCCTACGTATACTCTGTGCCTACATTATTACATACATACAACATAGACACACGCCTTTTTCCCCGAAAGGGTAGGCAGAGCCTCAAATGGGCCTCTTTTCACCGTTTCTATTCTATATATATACGAAGTTTTTTCAAAACCGGCGGAAGTAGCCCAGCCCTATTTTAATATTGAATGAATGCACTACGTCAATGCAAGCTGAGTAAATATAAGTAAAAAGCAGCCAAGTGCGTATCGGGCCACGCGCATTGTAGGATTCCGTAATGACCAGTCACAATATTCGGGCTTAGAAGAGGGCTTTACTGTTTTACACAACCAACAACTTCATCTAAGTAATTTTCAATTTAAACGCAATTTTCCTTTTTACTTCTCCATGCATATTTTATAAGTTGTTCGACTATTATTCGTTAACTTGAAAAGCCTACTTAGCTGTGTTAGTTACTTTTAACTTCGTTATGTAGACTGCTGCCGTTTTCACAACCATTTAGTTGGAGACACTTGACTTTTAACACAAACAATTAACATTGTAAAAATTAAAAAATACCCTCAACGCAATGAAACGGCTGAACCGATTTTGATCAAACATAGCTAAGAACACTCCCGACAAATTCAATTTCAAACAAAAAAAAAACACAACCATTTAGCTGGAGACACTTGACTCAAACAACGAAAATTAGTACTTTCAAGCTTAATACTTTGCAAACGGATCCTTGAATCATAAAATTGTTTTCACGCACTCACAACTGTAATTAGAGGCACATGAGACTTTTCATCTTTATGTCTCAGGGTGGCGGGCGCAGCGCAATGCCACATAGGGTACGTCCTAGGTGGACGTGATCTATGAGGTAATGCATTGTTAAAGTTCACCGCTTAACATCAGGTGGGCCATCTGCATATTCGGTCCTTCACGATGTTAAAAAGAATATACTTTTAGATGACCTATCGAACGATACCCCACACCATGGGATATACTAGAAAAAAACCCATCCCCAATTAACATGCAGTGGATGGGGGGGATGCATTAATAATCATATGTTATTATTATTAAGATTTAACTTTTTAATTTTATTTACATTTTTATTTGATTTATGTAGATAGATAGATAAAACTTTTATCTATATCTCCAATCACACACGTACATTCAAAACTCTAATTACTAATTAAGTTTTTATGTACTAATTATGTTCTTTTTTATTATAATTATTTTTGACCTGTAACATTATTGTTATCAATAAATGAACTATGAACTATGAGGTACAATATTTAATTACAGCTATCTAGTACTAAGACTCTCTGAGCTAAGCCGCGGACTGACATACAGACATGGCGAAACTATGAAGGTTTCTTGTTGGCTATGGAACCCTAAAAGAAATACAAATGATTGACGTAACCGCATAAAACCGCATACCTACAACATGCAATGCAATATGTATTTGGTTTCATTATAAAACCCACAGATAAACAATCTAGAGTGCATATAAAGGCATTAACACTAAATACATACATACCACCATACCTATTTCTGCCGCAAAGCAGTAGTGCTCGCATTGCTGTGTTCCGGATTGAAGGGTAAGGGTGCCGGTGAAATTACAGGCACATGAGACTTTAAATCTATGTCTCAAGGTGGCAGGCGCAGTGCAATGCCACATAGGGTGCGTCCTAGGTGGACGTGCCCTATGAGGTAATGCACTGTTCATAGGCAGAGGTTACCTCTTAACATCAGGTGGTCCTCTTGCTTGTTCCGTCATCCAAGTAGTATAAAAAAAAAAAAACGCAAAATGGGCTCTATCAATTTTTCAGTAACGTGGTCGTATTATAGTTAGGTAGCCGTCGTCGTTTGAAAGAAGGGCGTTTTTTTTCTGCCTGAATGAAAAAAAGAATAAACAAAGGTCCCACGAAACGCTTGTGCAAAAAACACCTTGCAGCTCTGTTTTTAGGGTTAAACGAGGGTTTTAGCCAAAGGGTAAAACGAGACCCTATTACTAAGGCTCGGCTGTCCGTCTGTCTGTCCGTCTGTCTGTCCGTCCGTCCGTCCGTCCGTCCGTCCGTCCGTCCGTCCGTCACCAGGCTGTATCTCATGAACCCTGATAATTAACCAGTTGAATTGGATATTCCAGTTCCCCCCCGCCCCTTAGTTAGATAGTAAGACAGTTGAAATTTTCACAGATGATGTATTTCTGTTGCCGCTATAACTACAAATACTAAAAAACAGAATAAAATAAATATTTAAGGGGGCTCCCATACAACAAACGTGTTTTTTTTTGCTCGTATTTATAGATAACGGTACGGAAACCTTCCAGCGTGAGTCCGACTTGCACTTGGCCGGTTTTTTAAAGGACTATAATCAGAGTTCCACCAACATTGATACAAATAAACCCGCATCGATATCTCTGGATATATTGATATCAGCAAGGAATGTCTGCAAACCATAATAGCATAAAGCTAAGAGACTGCAGAAAATAGTGATCCATAACGTAGAAGGTACAAAGTTCATTATTGTGCAAACCAATTTAATTCGTGCATATTAATTCGATAATTTTCCTCACAGATTACGTGTGGAAAATCGAATTAGCAATACACAACAAATACGTAATAGGTAATTAACGTACGATACGAACAAGGTCAGTAAACCCGTTAGAAACTACCCAGCTTGTAACAATGTGTTTTCGTCCTATCACAACAACTAACCACGCCAGACCTTTGACATTGCAGCTCCAGGAACAAATGAGGGTTCATTATTAACTGGGTCTTGTTCCCAGGTAACAAGGGTAACAAGATCTTGCGTTGATATGAAAGGTGCAACAGTAAGGGTTCAGGTTATGTTGGTATATAGTTGCATTTATTTACGGTCCTATCATTGTAACATAATCCTTGCGTGATTTATTAAGATATAGTACGATCTTACGGGGAGACTGTGGAGAGATATTAAGACTGCGCCAAACCCAGGCAGAAATCTTCACACACAAAAAACGCCATGCGCCGAACGAAAAAGCGGTTTTTATTGAATATCTCGTGAAATATAGATAATTTTAAAAAACCCCTAGGTTGATCCTTCCGTTTTATTGTATTGATCTTGTTTATAAAAAATTTAATCCAATAATCTGTACCATATTGACAAACAATCGAATCTAGCCAAAAGTTAGAGGTAACTTTGTCCTATCGTTGTTCTGTCTGGGTGATCCCTCGGTATTATAATGTAGTATCCATTTATAATGTTAATTTGAATATTGTACTTGATTTAGTCAGTTAAAACTGTAATCTAAGATTGGTAATTATACCCCACCTTAATTCGAGACTTGTTGACAAGGTGGATGGAACCAACCTTACTTTTTTAAAAGGGGGGTCCATAAATCACGTGGGACGTTTTTGAGTCTGCCCATCCCCTGGTCTAATCCCTTAGTCGGCTTATACAACTTCCAAGGGACAGAGGCGCGAAATTCAAATTTTATTGTGTTTAGAGTAGTAGACTTTTTTGTGAAAGAAGTACCACTATAACCTATTTCTGCCGCAAAGCAGTAGTGCTCGCATTGCTGTGTTCCGGTTTGAAGGGTAAGGGTGCCGGTGAAATTACAGGCACATGAGACTTCATCTTTATGTCTCAGGGTGGCGGGCGCAGTGCAATGCCACATAGGGTGCGTCCTAGGTGGGCGTGACCTATGAAGTAATGCACTGTTCATAGGCAGAGGTTTCCGCTTAACATCAGGTGGGCCATCTGCTTGATCAGTCAACAAGAAGCATTAAAAAAAAAAAAAAAACAACTTCCAAGTGACAGAGGTTCGAAATTCAAATTTTATTGTGTTTTTTGCTCATCACAGCTCGTCAACACATTTTGAGGTAGCGAAATCTGATTTTGCGAAAACTAGGAGACCTGACACGCATATTTTGATTGAAAATGTCTCAAAATTATCATTAGTTTAGCTACGAATGTCAATTAACAAAAAAACACTGTTAAAATCATTGAATGACACTCGTAGCTAAACTATGATAATTATGAGACAAATTTCAATCAAAATATACGTTAACATAAATGTTACTCAAAAATTTCGTTCCAGCGGGACTCGATAATAATACCAACCAAAATATACGTGTTAGGTCTTCTAGTTTTAGCAAAATCAGGTTTCACTATCTCAAAATGTGTTGATGAGCTGTGATGAACAATAAACACAATAAAATTTTATTTTCGCGCGACTTGCAAATCTTTGTATTTGCCCCACACGCATTTGCTAGCTTATTTTCACAAGTGACCTCAAGGGATTCTCCCAGTCTTCAATTATACTGGTCATCCAGCCCTACACTGCATGCGAAATGCGTTAAACCGGATCAAATTGCACCGAGATGACATCATTCTGGCATAGCATGGCGTAGCCTATACATAACATAGCACCCAACATTCACATACATAGTCCTGATCCCGAGTCGTTGGTATAAGAAACTTTTTTCCTTTAAGGATCTCATAAATATCATCAGTTTCGCTACGATCCCCCTAAACACATTTTTACAGTGTTTTTTTTTTGTTTAGCGTGATGAAAAATGCTAATAAATTAATAAAAGTATTATTAGTGGAATCGCTTAAGGTGGATGGAAGCTCACGCTTGTGGCGCGAAATTCAAATTTTTTGGTGTTTTTTCCCCATTACAGCTCATCAACACTTCTTCAGATAGCGAAAGTTGAGTTCGCGAAAACAGGGACACACACATGTTTTAATTGATAGTATCTCATAAATATCATCAGTTTAGCTACGATCCCCCAAAACACATTTTTACAGTGTTTTTTTTGTTAAGCGTGATCGTAGCTAAACTGATGATATTTATGAGATACTATCAATTAAAACATGTGTTAAGTCTCCTAGTTCTCGCGAAATCAACTTTCGCTATCAGAAGAAGTGTTCATGAGCTGTAATGAGCAAAAACATTGAATTTCGCGCCTCAAGCGGGGCATCCAACCTAAATTACGAGTAATTATTTCTGTAAAAATTAAAAAACCCTCAACGCAATGAAATGGGTGAACCTATTTTGATCAAACGTAGCTAAGAAAACTCCCGACTAATTGAACTTTTAAACAAAAAAAAACGTTTCATCCGTTCGGGAGCTACGATGCCACAGACAGACACACACACAGACACGTCTAACTTATAACACACCGTCGTTTTTGCGTCGGGGTTAAAAAAAGACGATTAATTGAAAAATCCTACAACAATATGGAAGTGTGTGTTTGGATGAATCTATACCTAGAAAATTTAGAGATTTAAATTGGTCCCGATTGCCTGTAAAATGCAAATCTTAAAAAAGAGAGCTTTCTTTGTTTTTTTTTCTCTGCTATAATAGTTAACCAATCTTGTAACGCAACAGCAACTACAAAAAAAAGTCAGTGATATGAAAAATCAGGTCTCCTAATATAAGTATCATATGTTTTGTAACTGCTGAAAAAAATCTAGATCCCTGTCACCAAAATTTCCGTGTCATCTTAATTTTTTTATTTTTTTATTTAATTCATCAAGCACACCGGTACAGAGGCCTGCAGTTTTTTATTTTTATTTTTATTTTACTTGGATGACGGAACATGCAGATGGCCCACCTGATGTTAAGCGGTAACCTCTACCTATGAACAGTGCATTACCTCATAGGTCACGCCCACCTAGGACGCACCCTATGTGGCATTGCCCTACGCCCGCCACCCTGAGACATAAAGATGAAAAGTCTCATGTGCCTGTAATTTCACCGGCACCCTTACCCTTCAAACCGGAACACAGCAATGCGAGCACTACTGCTTTGCGGCAGAAATAGGTATGGTGGTAGTACTTCCCCGGACGAACTCATTCACAAAAAAGCTCTACTACTACTACTACTACTACTGAGCAGTGCTCTAAGATTAAATTTTTGAATTTTGAGAACTTACAGTACACAAAACTATAACTTATTTATATACTTACATGCAAAATACATGTATGCTGAAGGCCAATTACAAGTTTCCATTGATAGGTTAAGTTTTGTTTATACATCTTGTTATGACTGAACAAGTAGATGGCCCTTAAGTTAGTATATGCTAAAAATACAGTTAATGTGGACGAAAACCAAGAAAATAACAGTTAACAAAAAAAAAACAAATGTTAAAAACAAACAATGAATGAAAAAAAAAAACCAACCATAAGTTATACATAACCCTTAGAAGGGAAATATAGAAGGTATACTACTGTTCTAAAAATTCCACAAAATATTCAATTTATAGGCGGCTGTCAATTAGGCAGGCTCCACTGCTCACGTAAATCGCGTAAATCAATGAGATTTCTATACGTAATTTGACAGGGAAAAAATTGCGTTACGGCAATTTCAGTTCTGTGGAAAATATGGTATTTATTTTTTAATTTAAAAACATATAAAAGATTTGTTTACAAACAAAAGCTACTACAAAGCTTACAATAAACGGGATTCATCCCCTTACTTTTCTAATTTTTTAGAATATTTTCTTTTAATATGAATGGGACATGTTGTAAAACATTGATAGGCCTTTGTTTGACCACGATCTCACCTGTTGGTAGTGACGATATGGCCGAAGATGGAGCACAAAGGTCTAGAAGGCACCTATTCACTCTAGCCTTGAAGAGACCCAGATTATAGTTTTCAGGAAAGACAGACGACGGTAGTGTGTTCCACTCCTTAGCAGTTCGCATTATAAAGGTAGAACTGAAACGTTTTGTATACTATAGTGTATTATTCTTCGTTTAGCAGATGTGAGACCTAACTGCGATCACCAACCCGCCTGCCAAGCGTTGTGAATACAGCAGATCTCCCCCATTTTATTCTATGGGGGAGGCGTCGTCCAGCTGTGGACGTCTCTGTGCTGATGATGATAATAATCTACTCTGCTTTTTAGCTCTGGGTTTTCGTAGAAACCAGCTCGCAGCCTAGGGACGTATAAATAGCTAGCCGTTCATAAATAACGCGCTGTACAGACACTTCTACTCAGTGCCGACACGTAGACAACTTTGTAGCTAATATGTACAACTAGTGTTCACCCGCGGCTTCTCTCGAGTTTTACGATAAAAGTAGTATTTAACTCAATCCAGGGTCATTATCTGTGTGCACAAAATGTTATCGAAATCAGTTCAGCCGTTGCGACGTGATTAACAATTAACAAACAAACATCCTAGTTTTCGATTTTATACTGTGCACTACGGAGCGCCCGCTACTTAGTCCACGGCAAGTTTTTTTTAATAAAAACTTTACCTACCCTCTACACCCCCTAAGGGATGAATATCTGGAATGTCTTTCTTAGTGCACCCTTAGACCACAAAAAGAATGCCCAAGTTTCGAGTCTCAGTGCTTTGATAATCACAGTCTGTCAGTTAATCAGTCAGTCATGCAACGATTTTATGTATACTATTATTTTAAAGAGGTAAGATTTGATTGTTTGTTTGTTTTGTTTGTTTGCATTGAACAGGCTCCGAAACTACTGAACCGATTTGAAAAAACTCTTTCACTGTTGGGAAGCTGCCCTATCCCCGGGTGACATAGGCTATATTATACTTTCAAAAACATTAGGGATTCTTACGGAACTCCAAATAATGTAATCCAAGGTGTAAAAACATTATCTAAAATATTCTTTAAATCGCGTGCGCTGATAAAAGTATTAATGATAGAATAAAATTATAATGAATTAAAAAAAGTACACTAAAATATCGCTGAGTGCTATAGGATATGGTTTATTAGCTAACGCCCGCGGCTACGCTCGCGTTATTTGTGATTCAACTCCGTAACGGTTAAACGGATTTTGATGGCATTTGGTATGTGGATGGATGCGGGTGGATGTGGCAGATGGATGTTTGGGGGCTGTTTTTCATTCTGAAACTACTCGTGCGAAGCCGGGGCGAGTCGCTAGTGTAATAATAAAATATTGATTAGTTATGAAGCAAGATTTCAACGCTTTAGAAACCTTGTTATAAACCTCGATCTATGCTAATCCTAATACCTTGGAAAAAACATATAAATAAAACCTAACTACAGATTTCGAACTTAAGGTCGCACCCAGAATCTTAAATTTCAAGTAAATGATCCACTCAACTGTTGCATTCAAACATACAACAAACCATTTTTTTTTGTGTTTCAATTTATACTATAGAATTGAAATTACCGTGGCTTGGTATCATGGTATTGTGGTGTGTCCGGCCTAAGAATAGACCCCTCCGGCTCCTACCGTGGATGTCGTAAAAGCCAACTAAGGGATTACCCGGACTTGTTGATAAGATTCGTTGGTACCCGTATAGGTAAGATTTGTCCTGGCTGCTAGCTTATTATAGAATGTATTATTACTGGAAGAGAGCGTTAGCGGAGTCAGTCGTGGAAAGCAATGGCGGCGATAAGCTCACCACTTGTCACGTCTATATTCCACGATGGTGCAACCTTCTGTGAAAAGAGGCCCATTGGGGGAAAGAGGCGTGTGTCTATGTATGTATAGTATCATTTAAAAAAAATTACAACTATACACCACGTACTTTAGGAGCATAGTAAAATACGTGGTGTATAGTCGTAATTTTTCTAAAACATTATTTATACTAGTTACTTTCCTTCTTGAAACATCTTTACGCTCAGATACAAATGCCCCTCATCACAGCCAGAGCGGTACTGCGGTTGATCAGCTTGGTCACCATGGATTCTAGTGTAAAAAAACAGCATTGTAATCAGTGCACCCGTTTCGGAGCTACGTGGCAACAAAGAAACATACCGTACAGACAGACACACTGTGGCCTCAATCTTATAACACCCCTTTGATTATAAATACAATACAACCGTAGAATATAGAATAAACCAGAAGGTGCGGACGATGCTAATATTATGTTTTTTTATTATGTCATTTATTTCGGTTTTTTACACTATTATTACTAAAGGATTGTTAGTATTATCACATTGTATTTCTAATATTACAAATTACAATTGTTAAAATTATATTATTTGGCACACCGCATTGGCAGCTCATGCGTTTTGGTCCAGTGACTGACGATCAGACCACCCACCCGCTCGGCCACTGTGCTCAGGAAATGTTATTCCATCCTTTTTCTTTTTACGCCCAGCAGAACTTTTACATGTGGGAACGACACACGACGGCTAAATCTTTCGAGTTCGACACGACTAGCTTATTAAAATCTTTAATAAGGTACCAGAGAGCATAAAAGAGAATGACACTATACGTTTTAAAAATAAGCTAAAGGCACTTCTGCTTGAGAACCTGTTTTGTTTGACGACCTCTGTGGCGTGGCGGGCGAAGCTTAGCCTGCGACGCAGTAGGTTGCGGGTTCGATTCCCGCCTCGGAACAAATATTTGTGCGATCGCAGATATTTGTTCAGGGTGTTCTGGGTATTTTCTATGTATAATAAAAATATCTATCTATGTAATATATTGTGTTAAGTATATCAGTTATCTAGTACCCATAACACAAGTTCTGCTTAGCTTGGGGCTAGATAATGTTGTGTGAACTGTCCAACATTATTTATTTATTTTATTTATTTATTTAGAAATGTTATTACACAGAGACGGAGTTTTTAACTGACGACTTGAACAATGTTTAGTTTTTAGTATACTTTTAAATATTTACCTGTAACGACATATATTTGCATGCCTAATAATGGGAAGAATGTAACGGATCTATTATTATTGTTTGACATCTACATCATGTACCTACATTCTGACAAATAAATTACTATGAACTATGAACTAGCCGCACGGCCGACCACAGACAGACCGGGTGAAACTATTCTCATTGAGACTAGTTTGCGTGGTGACAGTTTTTACGCGTGACATGGGTTCTGGTTTATTCTGTATCCTAAGAGTACAACACGACTTAGTGGTCCTAATGGCGCTATTGACATAATGGACGCAGCGAGATCATCCGTTTACATAAACACCGGAAAAATACACAGATTGGCGCCGTGACATGACAGCCGACACTCAATTAAACTTGTATCTTATATAAATCGCGCATTAATCACGTGTTTACAAACAAGTGAGAGAAAAAAACTATGATTACCGACAAACACGTTACGAGACAAAAACTGGTTGACAGAATGCAAATTACGACCTTGCCAATGAACACGACAGGTCTAGATGTGACCCGCGAATTGGTAGAGAAAGTTGCCGGGTTGATTCATTGAAAGTGGTCTGCAGGAGCATTTATCAACTAAATTTAAAAAAAATTAAAAAAATACGGCCAAGCGTGAGTCGGACTCGCCCATGAAGGGTTCCGCGGCAGCAAGTAACATAATATAAAAGTTCTTGTAGTTCGTTGTAACTTTGATCGATGTTTTAATAATAGTGTATTACAAAAAAACTACTCACTAGATCTCGTTCAAACCAATTCCAACCAAACAAAAAAAAAAAAAAAAATATATAAAAAAAATAGTTTCAGTTCTAAGTACCCCCAAAATTTTATTGTTTTTTTCTATTTTTGTGTGATAATCTTAATGCGGTTCACAGAATCTACTTATTACCAAGTTTCAACAGCATAGCTCTTATAGTTTCGGAAAAAAGTGGCTGTGACATACACGGATAGGCAAACATGACGAATCCATAAGGGTTCCGTTTTTTGCAATTTCACTACGGAACCCTAAAAAGTGCTAAGCTTTAGTATTATTAGAATTTTAATTTAAATAAGAGTTGATTGCAGCTTTCAGCGTCAGTCGACCTAAATATACCTATAGAAGAAAGAGCTTAACCTGACTGAGTGACTGACTGACTGACTGACTGACTGACTGACTGAACTATTAATTCATAATCGCCGAGCCGAAACTGCTGGACCTAGAAAGCTGAAACTTGGAGCGTAGGTTCCTTTTATAGGAAAACCAACCGCTAAGAAGGGATTTTTGTAGTTTCAACCCCTAAGGGACTCAAATGTGGTGAAAACCATTGTCTGAAAAATTGTATTACTTGACCTTACAAACTTGAAACGTCGTGGGATATAGACGTGATAAGTGGTGAGCTCATCGCCGCCATTGCTTCCCACGACTGACTCTGCTCTCTTCCAGTAATAACACACTGAGTATAATGATACAATTTCACAGAAATAATCTGAAATAACCATTTTAAGTAAACACTTCACGAGTCAGTGACCTTAGAGCTGGCGAATTCGACATCAAACCATTGAAATACTATTGTCATCATTTTACGGTTTTTCCTTTTCGCCATTTTCTAAAATAGACGTCTTTTTATTTATTTCCTAGTGTTTTTTAATTTATTTTATGTAATTTTAATTTAATTTTAATTTATAATTTAATTTATATTTTAATTTATATTTTAATTTATATTTTAATTTAATTTTAATTTATAATTTAATTTATATTTTAATTTACTTTTAATTTAAAATTAAATTAAATTTTAATTTAATTTAATTTTGGTGGCATTTTAACCAATGTAGCTCATCTATAGAGCACAAGTGAAATGAAATGGAAGTGTGTTGCGTGACTTTTCAAATTGGTGGAAATTGATTACCAACATTTTTGTAAAACATCCACCGTTTTACTAAAACATGACTTGACTGTGACGACTTGGAAGGTTTGTAATGTTGCAAATTATATTGAAAATACGATAATAAATTATACTTGAATATGGCAAATGCATAAGCCGAGCGACGCCAATTATAAAAAAAATAGTGAAAAAAAAAAAAGGGTGGAAGAAGGGAAAGGAGACCTTTTCCCAGCAGTGGGACAATAATGACTAAATAATAATAATAGCGGTAATGAAAAGACCGCGCAACCTGCTAGTGGTGACTCTTCCCGCCATTTTCGAAAAGAGACGTTGTCTACTTTTATATAATTTCTTTTCCTAGTGTTTTCTTGAGTTATTTTGTGTTATTTTGGTGGCATTTTAACTAATGTAGCTCATTTAAAAAGCACAAGTGTAGTGAAATGAAATATAAGTGAATTGCGTGACTTTTGAAATTGGTGGAAATTGTCTACCAAACTTTTAGTAAAATTGGCCACCGTTTTATTAAAACATGACTCGACTGTGACTTTGACGACTTGGAAGGAGTGTAACGTAGCAAAATATATTGAAAATACAATATAGTGAAAATACAGATACTTACTTGAATATGGCAAATGCACAAGCCGTGCGGCGCCAATTATAAAGAAAAAAAAAACCTGCTAGTGAATGTGACAACAAAAAGCAAACAAAAAACATTCTAGAGAGACGCCATTTTAACAATTTTCTCTCCAGACGTCTCCTATTTATCCACATTAAGATAACAACAGTGTATTATAAAACGAGTTCTATTCTAAGCGCGGTAGAGTATAAAATTGGCTTTACGCTGTCATGGTAATGTCTTTCAAACTGTGTCACAGAAGAAAAGGTCGTATGGTTGATGCTTTAAGGTTCATATTTGTTCAGACAGTTTGTGTTTGAGGTCAGTGGAGCAACTCGTCCCTAATAGCAACAGGTCCGATCGATTGCAGCGCCATCTATAACGTTAGTGTAATAACAACCTTAACGTTGTTGTCTTTTTCTAATTTATATGTAACTATTGACTCGCCCCGGTTTCTCACGGGTAGCCCCCGGTGACCCCCCCCCCCCTCCTCCCCTCCCCCCTATGTAAATCTCCTGGTTCTAAGCTACCTTCCCACCAATTTTCAGCCAAATCGGTTCACCCGTTTTGAGTTATAAGTGGTGTAACTAACACAACTTTGTTTTATATATAAAGATTTTATTCACAAATTAAATTATGTAATATTAGGTATTTAGCTTGTCTACATAACTTCATTGTAATATTTTTTATTTAGCACGGCTCGGTACCATCCTTAGTATAACCTCTATTCGTACTAAACGTTTCAGTTCTACCTTTATAATGCGAACTGCTAAGGAGTGGAATACACTACCGTCGTCTGTGTTTCCTGCAAACTAATCTGGGTCTCTTCAAGGCTAGAGTGAATAGGTGCCTTCTAGACCTTTATGCTGCATCTTCGGCCACATCGTCACTTACCAACAGGTGAGATCGTGTTCAAACAAAGGTCTATCAATGTTAAAAAAAAAGTGTCATTAAATAGCCATACATCATCATCATCAGCAACGACAAGGCCTCCCCCTAAAATGCAATGGAAGGGGATTTGTCATAGTCGCTTGGCAGGCGGATTGGATGCTGCTGCCTATCTATCCCCTGGTCGGCTTTTACGACATCTTTAGAGACATACATACATACATACATACCATTCACTCATACATATCGCTGTTAAAAAAAAACAAATAAACTTACTACAAACAAAGAGACACGCCTTTTTCCCCGATGGGGTAGGCAGAGCCTCAATGGGCCTCTTTTCACAGTGGGTTGCACCATTGTGGAATATAGACGTGACATGACAAGTCGTGAACTCATCGCCGCCATTGCTTCCCACGACTGACTCTGCTAACGCTTTCTTCCAGTAATAACACATTCCATAATAAGCTAGCAGCCAGGAAATCTTATGCCAACAAATCTTATCTGGGTAATCCCTGAGTCGGCTTTTACGACATCCACAGGAGGAGACGGAGGGGTATATACTCAGGCCGGACACACTACGGCAGCCATTCTCAAATTTATTATTATTTAATGATTATTTAGAAAAAGTGCCACTATTATTACATTTAGTCCAAAATATAAATAAATATAATAAATAAATAATGCTGGACAGTTTACACAACATTATCTAGCCCCAAGCTAAGCAGAGCTTGTATTATGGATACTAGATAACTGGTATACTTAATACAATATATTATAACATAGATAGATATTTTTATTATACATAGAAAATACCCAGAACACCCTGAACAAATATCTGCATATTTTTTTTTTTTTTTATGCTACTTGGATGACGGAGCTTGCAAGAGGCCCACCTGATGTTAAGCGGTAACCTCTGCCTATGAACAGTGCATTACCTCATAGGTCACGTCCACCTAGGACGCACCCTGTGTGGCATTGCACTGCGCCCGCCACCCTGAGACATAAAGATGAAAAGTCTCATGTGCCTGTAATTTCACCGGCACCCTTACCCTTCAAACCGGAACACAGCAATGCGAGCAATACTGCTTTGCGGCAGAAATAAGTATGGTGGTAGTACTTCCCCGGACGAACTCTTTCACAAAAAAGCTCTACTACTACTAAACAAAAACTACAAAAAACAAAACAACACAAATATTTGAAATATTTGTTCCGAGGCGGGAATCGAACGCGCAACCTCCGGCGTCGCAGGCGAACATTCGCCCGCCCCGCCACAGAGGTCGTCATATAATCTCGCTACTCCGATCTCCAGTAAGGCTTCAACAATAATGAGTTACACATACGGCAGCAATTCCAAGAACCAGCCGCGAAGCTAAGATATTCCCAATAGTTGGGCGCAGTGCAATGCCACATAGGGTGCGTCCTAGGTGGACGTGACCTATGAGGTAATGCACTGTTCATAGGCAGAGGTTACCGCTTAGCATCAGGTGGGCCATCTGCTTGTTCCGTCATTCAAGTAGTATACAAAAAAAAAAAAAAAAAAATGTTTATTTGTTATCGAGAAGTCTGATAAGTCTCCGGAGCAAAAACTTGCACACTCGGGTTTTTAGAACTGGGTCTGTTTTATAATCAACTAGCAGCGCCCCGCTGTGTTACCCATATAGGTCTCGATGGGAATATCGGGATTCATGCTATCTCAATTCCAGATTTCATCCAAATCCGTCCAGCCGTTTCAGCGTGAAGAAGTAACAAACACACGCACATACTCACAAACTTTCGCATTTATAACACGAGTATTAGTGTGATTTAGACATTCTAGACGTCAGATCCAGAAAGCAATTCATTTACTTTAATTCCACGTTAAAATGAGTTTATCCATCGAGGGGTTCCGATGTCCACCTTCCGTCTCCATCATCAGATCAGCTCGCTGTCACCATCATATTGTATTGTCATCGGAACTTGACAGATTTTAGCGCAATCGGTTGAGGATAACAGCTTTAAAATTCAGTTGCAAGATTCCACTCGAATTCCATCCAGACAAACATACATACGTTGAAAGTTAAATAAAAGCTTGTAAAATGCCTGCAGATGAAAACAAAAACTAAATGGACGTGATAACGACCATTGAAAGTGAGAAATAAACCATTCCAGAGCGAATCTGGTCCATAATACCATTATATACCTATAATCGGCATAATCGGTGCACAAACACGGTCATTAGCACATCACGATCAGAGTGCGCTGTTTGAACGCGCTGTTTGAACGCGCTATTTGAACACACCATAAATAATATCGCTCGAATTATGTGCTACATACGACACAACACAGAGGAAACGCTATCAACATTGGACTATAACTTAGAAACTAACGTAATTGTGTAAAAGTAGTTCCGATTACAAAACTAGATGTCGCGACTAAATTTGTACTTTCCCAGAACGCGCGCCGAAATCCAACAGCTGTTTGGTGGGTCAGAATGCATTTTTAGCAACTGTGAACAGCTGTATACGACATACGTAGTACAATAAATCGAATATTATAGTACCTACATACGGTGTTTCTTTTTGAATTAGCTATTGTAGCTAAGCTACTCGTCCTCGGCTCGGGTTCTATTGCCGAACCTGCGACCTAGCCTGTACGTGCGTAGTAGTGCGTGTGTTGTCCTCTATGTATGACGACCTCTGTGGCGAGGCGGGCGAGTTGCTTACTAAGATGCGAGAGGTTGCGGGTTCGATTCCCACTGCGACACAAATGTTTGTATGATATGCAAATATTTTAGCAGAGTGTATGTGATGTTGTACCACGGTACAAGTAGTTCCTGATACCCACGACACAAGGATCCTAGTGTGGGATCACGACTACGTATGTGACTGATGGGTGTTATGTTATGTTATGTTATGTTCCAAAAGTGCACTCTCACTTTGGTTTTAATAACAATTTAACGTGATAATTGGTCTTTTCGAGAAAAATCGGATCGTCTATAAATGAAACGAAACGATTTCTTCCAGACGACCTGACAATCCAAAGGGAAGACGAAAGCTATGCTTTTGACTACAGTGCTTGGTGTATGCTTTAGACATTCACCGTCCCCCGAACTAGTGTAAACTGTATCTCAGGGGCAGTGTACATCCTCAGCGCCCATACTGCCCAGGTGTCAATGAAATATTCAACGTGGTGTGTCCGGCCTGAGAACAAACCCCTCCGTCTCCCGTGGATGTCGTAAAAACCGTAGATTGCCCGGACTTGTTGTTAAGATTCGTTGGTATAAGATTTGTCCTGGCAGCTTAGCTTAGCCCATGAAAACTTAGTTATTTCTGAGTTACGAGTTTGTTATTCGGTGTCAGTGTCAACAATCTCGGAATTAAATTGTCCAGCGCGTAATTCATTGCAAATTAAAATATAAGAAAGGTAATTTTAATTCTTGTATTTCCTTCAATCTAAATTCGGGGACAGATTCGGGGACAAACGGGAACTACTCATATATTCATATGATATTGTTAATGGGTATTATGTAATGTGTTATTACTGGAAGAAAGCGTTAGCCGAGTCAGTCGTGGGAAGCAATGGCGGCGATGAGCTCACCACTTGTCACGTCTATATTCCACGATGGAGCAACCCACTGTGAAAAGAGGCCTACCCCCCTTAGGGGAAAAATGCGTGTGTCTATGTATGTACCTATGTGAGGAGATAGAACCTTTGAGATGTGTTATACTGTATCCGTTTTTCGCATAATGTGTTAATTATTTTGTAACACATGCTACGAAAAATAACAAAGTGCAATTTGTGAGAACTTTACTGCTGTTTTGATTGAAGATAAGATCGCTTAGCGCCATTTTCGTTGTGGAATGCTGTTTATTTAGCTCTTAAAATCCTAAAGTTTTTATTAATAAAAAGCTTTTCTGAATTAATTATTGTCGTAAGAATGTTTTGGTCAGAAGATAGCTCTTAAACTTAGGTAATTTATGTAAATTGGTTTGGAAACCATTGTGATAAGTGGAGAGTGGAGACTATCAACTTGTGGAATTCATTAGAAAATATATACATAATTATCTATTTTTATAGCATGTGAATATGTAAATACCGAGTGATGTAACTTACAAAACTAACCGATTACACCTATTATGTGACAACACTAAATCTACTAGTGTCCGGCCGCGACTTCGCTCGCGTCATACCAGGATATTGTAGCCTAACCAGAAGCCCAATTCCCGTGTTTTATTTTAATAATGAGGGCTTTTCATTATAGTTTTTTTTTAAAAGTTCGATTTGGCTTGATAGATGGCGCTGACTCAAATGTGGTTGCCAAATTTAACAAATGCATTGACTGTGCTTTTGCGTGATAACAAAATACCATGAAAATATGTTTACGTTGGATACGTTGTTGACTTTGACATTAAACTTTATTTTGACAGTTAAGTACAGAACTGGCGCTATCTATTTTAAGCATGATGTGGAGCGTTCCCTCTTCCCTCATTGGAATTCGCAAAATTCCCTGGGTTACATGCAAAATTATAAAACGTATTCCAAGACGTACGAGATTTAACCCCCCACGCCAAAACAACGGGGTGTTATAAGATTGACGTGTCTGTGTATGTGTGTGTGTGTGTGTGTGTGTGTGTGTGTGTGTGTGTGTGTGTGTGTGTGTGTGTGTGTGTGAGAGAGAGTGTGTGTGTATGTCTGTCTGTGGCATCGTAGCTCCCGAACGGATGAACCGATTTAGTTTTTTTTTTTTGTTTGAAAGTTGAATTTGTCGGGATTAGCTATGTTTGATCAAAATCGGTTGAGCCGTTTCATTGCGAAGAGGGTTTTTTTAATTTTTACAAAATTAATTACTTGTTGAAAAAGCTTTACTAGAATTAGGTTGTGAATAAAAAATTATTCATTTATAAACCCAATTACATGTGCGAGGTTTCAATTGAGTTTTTTCTTTACTTTTGCACTTTACGAGTACATTAAGAACGGCCAAACTTAGATAGTTTTTTTAAAAACAAACGCTGTTTTTTTATGGCTTTTGACTGAATTTGTTCCTCAAAATTATTGTTATTACTATAATAGAAACCTAGGTATGGTGCACCAGATATAGGCAAATTTTTACAAAACTTCGAAAGTTTTTTTTTTAAATGCTCCTTGTCCGCGTATTAGCTACGTACGACCTTTTGTATGGAAAGTATGATCGGGGAGCGGCTTTCTTTTAACTTTTATCCAAAGTATATATTTCTTGTAGTCCTACGTTTAAAAGAAGCCAAAATAAAAAAATTGAGAAACTATTATTCAAAATTACCAAAATTAATATTTACCTGAACATTGGTCATTTATAAATAATACTCATAATATTTAATTTTTAGATAATTTAACCTACCTAGGTATTATACAAATAAATTCTGAGTACGATTAGACTCTACATGTATTTATTTTATTTTTATTTTTAAATAGTTATTTTAAATTGTTGACTTGTTTGATTATCTTTAGTAAGTAGGAACTTGCCGATATATTGTATAAATTGGCCAATCTGACTTACATGTCTAATGTTTGTACCCTGAAAAGCAGAATCTAGCGATACCTATACCTAGCAACCTAACATCTAGGACTCTGTATTTTACCTAGATTCATAAGCAATAAATGATTTATGATTTATGATAAATTGCAAAAATATGGAATATAATGGAGATTCTAAATGACAAACATTTTTATCACAAACTAGAAATATTGAAAACGCGTACGTCCTGGAACAAGTTATAAGTATTTTTATCCAGAAATATATATTCGTGGGATGAATCCATGGGATGAAACGGATCACCCTTTTTTGCGTATTTATTGCCGTTTACAAGTAGGCAGTGGAATTTCCCGAATTCGCAACAAGGGCTCTGGCACTGGCTCTCATTCTTGTAGTGACGAAAGGCCCTAACCCAGGGGTTCCCAAAGTGGGCGATAACGCCTCCTTCTGGGCGCTGCAGGCCTAATGGGGGGAACACTTCGCAATCAGACACACTTTCGCATTTTAATAGTTATTAGTATTCCTAGATGGTAATATTCGTAGATAATAGACCGCGGGCAATCATGTTTTAACAAGTTTTTGTTAAATAACCCGATTTGTGCATGTTTAATCTTTGAAGTTATAGTGGATTTTAAGTAAAGTGAAAAAATGGGGGCGCTAAAATACAATTATGGGGGCGCTAAAAAATAATTTATTCTCAAAGTGGGCAGTAGACAAAATAAGTTTGGGAACCCCTGCCCTAACCCCTCATAGTGCCTCTCTTTCAAACATTGCACTGGACGAACCAACAAGATTTTAGTCCAAACCGGGAAGGAACCCAAAACCTGAGAGGACCCTTTTGTGGCTTACGTCAGGCACACACAAATTGCCTTATTTTTTATATCTGTGTAATTTGTTTTTGTTTTAGTTTTGTATTTTATGATGTTTGCTTTTGCGTGTTGCATGTGTGTGTCTTTGATTGTTTAGTCATAAATAAACGTTTCTTTCTTTCTTTCTTTCTTTCAAAACATCATGAAGACAGAATCACTGGGACCAGATAGTTGTATTTCCTTATTTGCAGCACTCGAACCTAATAACTGATGATTTTATATTTTTGCGCGGTTTGTTCAAAGTTCCAATTACGTAATCCAAACAATGATTGGACAAACAGTGTCGGGTGTCGTCCGGCCTTGGCATTGTTCCGCTGGCGAGCACGGTAATAGCACCCTGCGCCCGCGCATACTACTGTGGACCTACTTATTTCTATGGATATCAGTGATTTGAGAATTAATCCTACTTTTTTTTTGTGCATTCGTGCCGTGTCCGTGCGTCAACCGAGGTCCGTGCTGAAATCCAGCGCTGCAGTTTACTGCAGCATTATACTTGTATTAATATTTATTCTGTGGCATTATGCTGAGCTACAGTTTATATCTAATGTAAATTGTAACGTGTATGGTTTTAATCAAAATAAACTTTTACTTTACATAGGGGGAATAACTTTAGCCGGTTGTTGTATCTGGTGTGTGGATAGATGGAGGGTTAGGAAGGGGGGAGGGTTAGGGGGACGGGAGGGAGGGGGGATCCTAGCGCTACCCTTGCGAAGCCAGGGCGAGTTTCTAGTCCTGGAATAAAATGCAATATCACAAACCAACCTATTTCCTTGAATGCTCACAGTGCCGACCTACTTTACTGTGAATAAAGTATCAATAACGGCGTTATAGGAAATACTTCGGATGCAACTCTCAGCCTGATAATGCGCATTTACGGGTGCATCCGTATTGATCCCATGGATTCATCCCACGAACATTTATTTCCGGATTCATACCAAAATGTAGGCCGTATTCATCCCAAAACGGGTGCATCCCTAGGAAGATGGACTAAAGGCATGGAACTAAGGCTAAAAACGAAACGTTAGCGATTATACCAGTCTCATTCTTTTATATGAATGTATTCATGTGTTGGAATGAGACAAGCATAAATCTATCCGTTCTTATTTGTGTTAGTCGTACCAGGCCAAATGTCAAATTACTAGTACATTCATGGTAACAATCTAGGGAGATGTATATGCATGATACCAAAATTCAGGGTACGGAACGGAAGGACGACTGTCGTGTGACAATATATTTGTTTCTCTCTAACATAGGATAGCAAGCTATCTTCTAGGATAGGAGTAAGAAGGAACACTCTATGCTATTTTTAGCACTCACTCCATTACTATTATACCTCCATGGTGCATCCGTATTTACGTGTGAAGCTTGTCAGGCGTACCGGCTTCTTTCTTATTTTGTCAGCTCTTGTAAGGTTCAAGTACCTGCAGGTCAATATGTAAGCCAGGACTAAATTAATGTATAAAGCTAGAGTTTTATACGATCGTCCTATGATATTCCTATACTAATAATTATCAATACTAATTATAAGGAGGATTTTTTTTATTGTTTGTTTGTTTGCATTGAATAGGCTCCGAAACTACTAAACCGATTTGAAAAATTATTTCACTGCTAAGAAGCTACACTATCCACGGGTGACATAGGCTATAGTATATTTTCAAAAAAATTAGGGATCCTTACTAAATCTCCAATAATGTAAGCCGAGGTGTAAATTTAAGCAAAATTATCAGCGATTAACATAGGGGGAATAACTTTAGCAGGTTGGGAAGGGGGGGGGGGGGGGGCACTACCCGTGTGAAGCCGGGGCGAGTTTCTAGTATTCAATATTTTAATCACGTTCTCGAAAACGGCTCGAAACGAATTCGATGAAATTTGCAAAAACGCAGAGCACCCGTTCCGGAGCTACGTGGCAACAAAGAAACATGCACACAGACAGACACAGTATGGCTACTTGTACTATTATTTATTCTGTGCTAAGGCCTCGACCTTATAACACCCCTCTTTATAATTGGGGGTTAAAAAAGGTATTTTTGAAAGCCGTGTTTATACATGTAATTAATTTTGTAAAAATGCAAAAAACCCTCAACGCAATGAAACGGCTGAACCGATTTTGATCAAACATAGCCAAGAACAATCCCGACAAACTCACCATCCAAACAAAACAAAAAAACGGTTCATCCGTTCGGGAGCTACGATGGGACAGACAGACACACACACTCACACACAGATACGTCAAACTTATAACACCCTGTCGTTTTTGCGTCGGGGGTTAAAAATGATCTTCAAGATTATTTTAGAAACTGCTACTCGGAGGCTCATTATATAACCTACGAGCAGTTTAAAAGTGACCATTATATACCGATCCAGTGGGATTCAAACCCGCATCTCCACCGGTAAGTCTCTAACCGGCAAGTGAATTCAATTCGGGCATTTATCGATAGTCTTCACGCGGGATTTTCATAGATAGATAGGTAGATAGATAGATAGATAGATAGATAGATAGATAGAAAATTCTTTATTGCACAAGACAAAAAGCAGTACATAGGCGAACTTAATGCTAATTAGCATTTTCTTCCAGCTAACCTTTGTGTAATGTAGAGTGGGTGGTAGTGCTATTAAAATTAGTTATAGGTTGAGATTAATGATAAACATAACTAAATACCTACTCTAAATAACTAGCTATATAAATACCTAACATAATATAATATATATAAATAATTCAATAAATAACATAAGCTCAATTTTGTTGGACATTTTGCAATGACAAAAAGTATTGGTACAGTTTGGACTTGAAGACTCCCATGGAAGCGGCTTTCCTAACTTCTACTGGAAGAGAGTTCCACAAGCGGATCGAAGTGACCGTAAAAGAGTATGAGTAAAAAGAGGTCCTATGGGCAGGGGTCCTATTTATCGATAGTCTTCACGCGGGATTTTCATAGAGTAGAATATTTCTTCAAGTGACCTTGTTCCATTATGTATAGAAAAAATATGCTAAATATATTGAATAATACCCTGACCTAGGGTAATAGCGTATAATCGAACAAGTGTTACGATATTATCAACTTTAAACACGGGTATTTATAGTTCACTTTATCACTGGCAGAAACAGTTGAGGCAGATGATGAATACAAACGCGTCCTAGAGGTACACGAATACGAATTCGACCAAAATAAAAAGTTCTGTCTGTGAACACTTGGATTTCCCCCTATGATGTTTTATAGGACGCAGATAGTCGGTGTATGGAGGCAGCTCAAGACCTCAAGACATCGTGGAATTCTATTGGAAAGGCTTATGACCAGAATGTGAAGTGAAGTAAAAAAAACCCATCGCTGATAGCTTTTCATTTTATACAAATAATTCATGAGACTTAAAAACCATGACTTTTAATTTTTTAGGTAAAATTAGGTTTATATGTGATCGAATATATAGGTGTATATGTGTGTGTGTGTGATTTATTTTGTCCTGTAACTAATTATTGTTATTAATAAACGAACTATGAACTAACTACTAACCGAGAATGGAATTGAGAAATGTCAAAAAATTGGTATTCCGCTCCCTCATATAAACAATTTTTTACTTTCAATGGGGAGACACTGCTTATTTATCACGCTAGGTGGCGCATAATCGCTGGTGTTGTTTCGTAGCAAAATAAAGGTCTATCAATGTTAAAAAAAACTGTCAAAGTGTCAAACATCAATGGATAATTTTATTAAATAATCATTAAATAATAGTCTGGTATACGCCTCTGTGTAGTGCATTTCAGTGTAAAAATAAAGGTACACACAGTTTCCCATCTGATGAGAAAAAGACAAGACCACCAAATGACAAGCACCAGCGATGGTGGCGCCATCTGAGATTAGTTTTGTCTGTGGCTCCCCTGGCGACAGCTTCAACCATAGATTAGAGTAGGACAGTGTTATATATCATTGCGTAAAGAGAGAAGCGTCTATTAGGCTAAAATTCTCTGATATCTTTGAAGCATTCAAGTTTCAGTCTCATTTCCGCATTTTATTGTCAGTTGAGTAGAATACATTATTAATTTAAGACTCTGGGTCCGTGGGGTTCCGGGGCCCATCGCGTTTTCAAAATTCTTTCAGGGCATCTGGTCGAAGCGACGCGTGACCCAAGAGCTGGCTCTTATCTGGCTCAACGCATTAGTATTGCCATTCAGCGTGGCAATGCAGCCAGCATCTTAGGGACGCTTCCGTCTGGTAGTGATTTGGATCAGTTGAGCTACCTTTAGATCGCTTGTAGCGGTCTTCAGGTAGCACAACTGTTTCATATGTATTTTGTACATACCTTGTATTATTCTTTCTGTAAATAAATGTATTTAAGACATTACTTATTATATTATGATTTACATTATTTATTACGAGAGGCTTTTCATAATAGCATGCCAGAACAAACTGTTGACCGGCGCGTTCACAGGTATATAAACAAACAGCGCACGCGCGTGCGCAGGGCACGCTACGCGGCCTTGCGCACAGTTCCGTGAAAGGCGATCGGGTTAGCTCACACGACTTTGTTGGTCATACACTTATGTATTATGTTGTTGATTCTCTTTTGTTGCATTTAAATTGGCTACATTCTTTGACAATTGAATCTTTCTAGTCGCTTTGGAGATTTGAGCTGATGAATAAAATTACGGGGAGATAGATAGCATTCTGAGGAACACCTAATTTCTGTAATATATTTTATTATTGATGTGTTAATGAGTATATCAAGCGTTGAGTGTGCTGTCTTATGAATTTTTGCTGATTCTCTCTAGCATCATACTTTTGACTGCCTACCCTGAGGCTTTTAAGTTGGTTTTCCTTTTTAACCCCGTCGCAAAAACAACGGGATGTTATAAGTTTGACGTGTCTGTGTGTGTGGCTGTGTGTGTGGCTATGTGTTTTGTTGCCTGATTCTTCTAGGTTTGGTCGCGTTGGAACAGGCGTAAATTTATTTTTAAAGACGATTCAAAATGATCCTTGTGATTTCAATGAATAAAATACTTTGACTTTGACACATAGGCTAGGTTTTTTCTCAAATGTAAACAGTAAATTAAACGCGGTTGAAACCACGGGCGATAGCTAGTATACATTTTTACATTGGATTTTCTCTGAAATTGGGGTTGTAGATCTTTGTTTTGTACAATTTTTAATAACAGGTCTCGTCAGGATATTCCAATGCATAACAAAGAATTCAAGCTAAAAAAGATTAATATCAAGGATTAGATCAAATTTCAGATACCGTAAATAGATCAGAAGGAACAGATATTAATTTTTCGAGTAGTTCCTGTTTGATCTATTGAGATTGATCCATTGTCCTGTTTGATCCATTATGCCTATAATTTTGTTCCTGACTGATCCATTGTCCAATGGATCAATTTAAAATGATTATTTTAATTAGTTTTTTATTCCTGAATGATCCATTAATGATTTTTCAAAGAACTTTAGTACAGTCAAGCAACAAATATCTACTTGTATACAGTGTTATTATTAAGTATTTAAACAAAACAAACATTGATTCATTGATTTCGAATGAAAAATCTCAAATTAATTCCACTCGAATTAAAAATCTCGAATGAATAATTGCGAACCAAAAATCTCGACCAAAAAATTTCGAATGAAAAATCTCGAACGAAAAATCTCGAATAAAAAATCTCAAACGAAAAAACTCGACGAAAAATCTCGTATGACAAATCTCACATGAAAAATATCTAATGAAAAATCTCTAATTAATGAAAAATCTCGAACGATATATATCGAATGAAAAATCTCAATTAAAAAACCTCAATAAAAATCTTAAATGAAAAATCTCGAATTAAAAATCTCAAATGAATACCACTGGAATTAAAAATCTCGAATGAATAATTGTGAACCAAAAATCTCGACTAAAAAAAATCGAATGAAAAATCTCGAACGAAAAATCTCGAATAAAAAACGAAATCTCAAACGAAACTTTAAAACGAGTTTTAAAGATACTAATTGGTAGAGTTGATTGGGACCTGAAATACCGATAAATAATACATGTCCAAAGTAAAAGTAAGCTAATATAGATGTTTGTAAAAGATAATGTAGATGCTTATATGATACATAACCAACACAATATTAGGGTTATTACTGTTGGGACTTACTTTGAGTGACTGACTTTGTTTTGTTTTTAAAGATTTAACGTTTTTAGTCATAAGTAGTTTTAAAGATACGGGTTATAAGAGTTGATTGGGACCTGAAATATCAATAAATATTTTATCTTATGGACATAAATATTGTACAACCTGTGATTTAATGAGTGAGAGTAAATACGTTATTTAGGTATTTAATTACAGTATTATATGTTGATTTTGACCAGGTATACTTAATATATGGTGAATATTTTTAGATTTATAATGGGTCTATCCCACCTGATCACGCGCAACCGATCTCGTCCCGTTTGATGACGCTTAAATGTCCAACTTGGCCCCAATTGCGCTAATTTTGAACGATAATACTAAAACAAAACAACCAAATTTGTTACGTTGTGCACATTTTTGAATCGCGCTCATATTTTTTATTGGTAAACGATTTACTTTTTTTGTAGAAGATACGTTAGTGCAGCAATCTATCGTACTTAACTAAGTATGGATTGAGAGATCTTTGCTTGAATTGGTCTAAAACTCAGGCGATTCGAAAATTTCAGGAATGAGGACGATGATGATGATAATGATAATGATGATGATCCCAACTACATATCCCTTTACTCTGCGTGGTGCGACATGCGCTTAGGTGATTTTTATTACTTTGAAATGCATAGTTGTAAATATTTTATAGGCAAAATTACGAAAATAGAGCACTTTCTTTCATTTTCTTTGTTTTCTTTCTAAATTATCTCCCTAGTTAGGGTTATTATTGAACGAGTAAAGCGTGTTCTCTGATTCAACTTAGAAGAATTGGCATTTGTATGTATGTATGTATGTATGTATTTATGTATGTTTGTCCAAGCATAACTTCCAAACCGTTAATTTTTATTTATTTATTTATTTTATTTATTAGGATTTCCAATGAGTAATACACATCACTTAAAAATATAATAAACTAATGGATGCGTTCCCTGTGCTTACTCTGTAAAGGAAACCACAGCTAACGCAGGTATAATAAACAAAGAGTAAGTGAATATTGACAACATTTTGAAAAAGTACACCAGAAGATTGTACATTGACTAAGAGAAGAAGATTATCGGGACTGTAGATAAATCACAATTATAAACAAAACAAAATAATTAAAATAATTTTAAATATATCGACACAGTACAGGACTTAGATAAATTAATATTATTATTGATACTGAGTAATAATTAAAATATACATATGGCAATTGATAAAATAAAATAACAATTGAACAATGTGCCAGAAATATGAAAAAAAAAGACAATTACAATGACAACACTAATTTCATGATATTATTAATAATTAATTAATCCGATCTTCATGAAATTTGATTGAGGGGTAGATATTATTCTCTCATAGTTACAAAATTGCACGTATCACAGAAATATCTTGCAAGGAGTAAGACCTAAGATTTTTAATTCGAGAAATTTCATTTGAGATTTTTTATTCTAGATGTATTATTTGAGATTTTTAATTCAAGATTTTTCATTAAAGATTTGAAGATCGAGTTTTTTTTATTTGAGAAATTTCGTTCAAGATTTTTCAAGCTGATAAATCATTCGAGATTTTTCGATCGACATTAATCATTCGAGATTTTGCATTATCGATATTTTCCGATCGAGATATTTCATTATTTATATTATTTTTCTATTTATTTGAAATTTGTTATTCCAGTTATATCATTCGATTTTTCATTCGAGATTTTTCATTAGAGATTTTTCGTTCGACATTTTAAATTAATTTTTCATTCACGATTTTTTATTCGATATTTGACTTTCTAGATATATCATTCGAGATTTTTCTTTCGAGATTTTTTATTCGATATTTTTCGTTGGACTTTTTTCATTCTGTTTTTTATTCAATATTTTTCGTACGAGATTTTTCATTCGAGATTTATCGTTCGACATTTTCATTAAAGGTTTTTCGTTCGAGATTTTTAATTCGAGATTTTTTGTTCGGCATTTTTCATTAAATATTTTTCGTTCGACATTTTTAGTTAATTTACCATTCACGATTTTTTATTTGAGATATATCATTCGAGATTTTTTTTCGAGATTTTACTTTCGTGATTTTCTTTCGAGATTTTTCATTCGAGATTTTTTGTTCGGCATTTTTCATTAAAGATTAATCGTTCGAGATTTTTCATTCGATATTTTTCGTCCGACATTTTTCACACTAGATTTTTCATTTAAGATTTTTCGTCCGACATTTTTCACACTAGATTTTTCATTTAAGATTTTTCGTTCGAGATTTTTCATTCTAGATTTTTCATAAAATATTTTTCATTAAAGATTTTTTGTTCAAGATTTTTCATTCGAGATTAATCGTTCGACATTTTTCATTAAAGATTTTTCAATCGAGATATTTAATTCGAGATTTTTCAATCGAGAGTTTTCTTTCTTGAATTTTTGCTCGCGATTTTTCATCAAAACAATTTCATCAAAGTTTTTATTGGCCTACCTATAGATATTTATTATTTTTACGCCGACTGTACTTCACTAACAAAATCGACAAGGGATTCAACAGGAATTTGAAAACTGACTACAAATGATAATGGATCAAACAGGACGATCAAGCTCCAATGGATCAATCTCAATGGATCATACAGGAACTACTCAATTTTTCCATCCTTATTCGTCTATAGTCCCTTTCAAAAGCATAGCTCTTTCACGTTCATTGTTATCAGCCAGAATGCAATGGGGGAGGAGAGAGAGATTTTCCATGGTCACAACGCTTGGCAGGCGGATTAGTGATTCTACTCTTAATTTTGGTGTCCAGACTCCTGTGGCTCGATTATGTAGGTACCTAACTCGGTTGCTACCGGTTTCAATCGATTCCAATGGTGTTTCTATTTGAAATTACGTTCTTGCGATTACCTAATTTATGCAGTCTAGTTGCAATCAAGCATCTCTTAGTTGGATTTTACGACATCCACGGGAGGAGCTGGAAGGGTCTACTTCTGGGCTTCTCTTTCATACGATGTAAGTGACAGTGTTATGTATAGTTTTATACAATTCTAGGGCCGGTTTCGAACGAAAAGTTATGACATATTAACTATCCTGAAGAAATTTTCTAAATGATAATGAAAACTGCATCAAAATCCGTTGAGTAGTTTGGAAGAACTAAGCGGACAAACAGACAGACGCGGATAGATACTTTGTTAAATACCATATTTTTCAAAATTGAAAGAAATAATAATTAACAGTTGAGCTACCAAAAGACCGCTGCAAACGATCAAAAGATCGCTCTACTGATCCGAATCTCTACCGGACGGAATAATATTTTATTGCATATTTCTCATATACGTATACAAACATAGACACACGCCTTTTTCCCCGAAAGGATAGGCAGAGCCTCAATGGGCCTTTTTTCACAGTGTCTTTTTATTTTTTATTTTTTTTATACTACTTGAATGACGGATCAAGCAGATGGCCCACCTGATGTTAAGCGGTAACCTCTGCCTATGGACAGTGCATTACCTCATAGGTCACGTCCACCTAGGACGCGCCCTATGTGGTATTGCACTGCGCCCGCCACCCTGAGACATAAAGATGAAAAGTCTCATGTGCCTGTAATTTCACCGGCACCCTTACCCTTCAAACCGGAACACAGCAATGCGAGCACTACTGCTTTGCGGCAGAAATAGGTATGGTGGTAGTACTTCCCCGGACGAGCTCTTTCACAAAAAAGCTGTACTACTACTACTGGGTTGCACCATCGTGGAATATAGACGATATATTTTATAGGAGAAATATACAAACCACGGTGGGTTGCATATTTCTAATATAGCCTGAAATAAAGATATCATTACTTTAGCCATTGCTTGATAACATTACCTACATCCAAAAGACAGCCGCAGTAACACAAAAGCCAGGGAAACTTCCTTATTTATCTAAAAGCAGCCTCTCCTCAAATTAGTCAACTAATTAGTCAACTAATTAGTTGGAATTGCCATCCTGCTGAAAAGAGACACTGTTGGCCAGTCCTAAACCAACTTAGTTAGGTAATCCTTTTAAGGGTTCACATTTTCAAGTCATGGCTTTATAAATGAAACACTGTTTCAGATTTTGAAGCGTAGGTACCTATCAACCACACCCAAAAAGGACCGCGCTCTGCTATGACAAGAACAGAGCCGAGCGAGAGGCACCCTAAATAGTACTTTGTCTCGTTCTAGTGTTGGTCCGAGACACCGCGCAGTTGCGTCATTACATCGTCGTCTAAACGTGTGCATTAAAGTCTGAGTGTTTTTTATATGTATGTTAGTTTTTTAAGGTCCTTTATCTTGCTATGGGCTTATTGTTTAGGTTTTTGTACGTTTTCCAATACGCCTGAAATAAATAATATTGATTGATTGATATAACGCATAACACCCTATCTGTTCCGTAGTGGGTAAACATACAGTTAAGTAAATACGGTTCCTATATATATATAAAACAAAGTCGTGTTAATTACACCACTTATAGATCGGCTGGACCGATGTTAGTTATCTCTTTTTTGGTGGATTCTTCTCCGCTCCGAATAGCAAAATAAGTAATAAAATATCGGGGGGGGGGGCTGTTTTACACCGGGGGATACCCGTGCAAAGCTAGGACGAGTCGCTAGTATACAATAAGTAGTAAATATAGTAGGGTCCTGCCTACTCTAACTTAGCGTCAAGATAGTGTGAGGATAATGTACACTTTAACGCTAAAATGCGTTTATGAAACAACAAAAATATCTTTTCGATATTATCAAGATCTAATGTCTACTCTAAGGCCGAGATGAATGTATCTAACTTAGCATGTACTAATGCTTAGCGTTATCCCTCTCTCTCTTTCACACACACGTCAAATCACGCGTGCTAGAAAGAGACAGAGGCAATGCTAAGCATTAGCACGTGCTAAGAAACGTCTATTTTTAACCCCCGACGCAAAAACGACGGGGTGTTATAAGTTGGACGTGTCTGTGTGTGTGTCTGCCTGTGGCATCGTAGCTCCTGAACGGATGAACCGTTTTGTTTTTAAGGTTTGAATTAGTGTTCTTAGATATGTTTGATCAAAATCGGTTCAGCCATTTTATTGCGTAGAGGTTTTTATTTAATTTTTACAAAATGAATTTCTTGTCTTAGGCTTAGTTTTTATGAGACAGACCGATAGTGTGCAACCATCCATTTTGTATTTCTAAATCGATATGTGCAACACTGTCACTGTAAATATCGAGTGCTTTTGCTATCGATCGAGATAATATCGAGTGGTTGCGAACTGGCAGTTACGAGTGCAGCGATACTTCCGTCATGTTGGTAAACCGTCAGCGTAGGCTTTTATGAATATTCATAACAGATCACCATATTTAGATATTACAAAATTATACAGAAAGTTGGAATGACCATGTTTGGCTCATGTTGTAGTTTGGCTCATGTTGTAGTTTAGCGGAAACACCTCAAGAGCTCATTCCACAACTTTAACGTACAGTGAAGCAAAGTTTTTTTTTTTTTTTTTTTGTACTACTAGAATGACGGAACATGCTAATGGCCCACCTTATGTTAAGTGGTAACCTCTGCCTATTAACAGTGCATTACCTCATAGGTGACGTCTACCTAGGACGCGCCCTATGTAGCATTGCATCCCTGAGACATAAAGATGAAAGTCTCATGTGTCTTTAATTTCACCGACACCCTTACCCTTCAAACCGGAACACAGCAATGCGAGCACTACTGCTTTGCGGCAGAAATAGATAAGGTGGTAGTACTTCCCCGGACGAACTCTTTAACAAAAAAGCTCTACTACTACTAAAGATCTCGTAAGGTGAGCTGTACGAGATACCCACGTGTCGATGATGTGTGGATGAGCTCCATTGCGGTGTCGAGGAGTGCGATGGTAGAACCTGGATGCGGGTATGAGATTGAACAGCTCCTCAGAGCACTCCCCATTGTAGAGTCGATAGAACACACAGAGCGAGCCGATATCTCGGCGCAGGCTCAGCGGCTCTAGTGAACTGGAGAGATTGGGGTCGTTGACGATTCTAACTGCTCTTCTATGTAGGGAGTCAAAGCGAAGCAGCTGGTACTTAGGGGCCCCGTGCCATAAGTGAGAACAGTATTCCATATGTGGCCGAACTTGTGCTTTGTAAAGTAGTAAGCGCTGAGTTGGCGTGAAATACTATTTTGCACGGTTAAGCACCCCAAGTTTTTTAGAAGTTAGGTCTGCCTTCTCTTCTAAGTGACTCCCATATTGTACCTCGTTAGAAATTTCATCTCCCAAAATCCCAATGCAAAAGTTGAAACGGGAACATTTGTGAATTCTTCGCCTAGCAGCCAGGACAAATCTTATACCAACGAATCTTATCAAACAAGGCCGGGTAATCCCTTAGTCAGCTTTTACGACATCCACGGGAGAAGACGGAGGGGTCTATTCTCAGGCCGGACACACCACATTAATAAAAGAAAAATAATAACACGTCTACACTGATTTTGAGGCGAAACAGTAATTAATTAAATTCAAAGTACATGAGCGTTCAAGCTCTCAGGCTTAAGGTGGATGCGCACGCTTGCGGCGCGAAATTCAAATTTTTTGGTGTTTTTGCCCATTACAGCTCATCAACACTTCTTCAGATAACGAAAGTTGAGTTCGCGACAACTAGGAGACTTAACACACATGTTTTAATTGATAGTATCTCATAAATATCATCAGTTTAGCTATGATACACCTAAACACATTTTTACAGTGTTTTTGTTTGTTTAGGGGTATCGTAGCTAAACTGATGATATTTATGAGATACAATCAATTAAAACATGTGTGTTAGGTATCCTAGTTGTCGCGAACTCAACTTTTGTTATCTGAAGAAGTGTTGATGACCTGTAAAGGGCAAAAAACACCAAAAAATTTGAATCTCGCGCCGCAAACTTGAGCATTCACCTTAACTAGAAGCTAGATTAGCTAAATAATACAATGGTTATAATCATTAAAATCTATTTTCTAGATTGAATCTAGTGCCGAAGGGCAAGGCTAATCTTTAACTATATAGATAGGTGGTTGAATACTAACAACACGAATGGAAAATGCCATAGAAAGCCTTTGAGAAGTGATTTGAGCGTCCTTGTGACGTCACTTCCGGCGCCATCAGCCAGTCATGATGACGGCCATTATCGTGATGTTCGAAGAGCATGTCGTGTTTTTTATCTGTGCAGATGATTCGCGATACGTCAGGAATTTACCTGGTTTTCCATTTATTGTTTTGTTTTTAGGGTTCCGTACCTCAAAAGGTAAAGCGGAACCATTATATGATCACTTTGTTATCCGTCTGTCTGTGAAGACCCTTTTTCTCAGGAACGCGTGGAGGTATCAAGCTGAAATTCATACCAAATACTCAGGTCTACTGTCCCTTGGAGCTGTAAAAAAATCAAACTTCTAAGCCAACGCAATCAAGAGATACAGCCGTTTATGCTGCAAATTTTCGACACTCGCAAGGGAATCAAAACCTGCAGGGTACTTCCCGTGAACTCAGAATCATGAAATGTGGTACGAAGCAACGTCTTATTGCACAGATAAAGAAAAAATGGAGCAAAACATACATTTTTTGTTACATCATATAATAAAAATATTTTTAATAATTTTAAACTTACTACCCCTTTCCTCATGATGATTTCATTTATAAATAAAAATATTATTATTTATTTATTTATCCTCATTTCAACTTGCATACTGAGAGATATGGTAGTGACCTTGGTTCTTCTATGAATTTCGAATTACCTCATTGACACCTACACTACAGTACAGACCGTTCACCGTAAGTTGGCACCTGCCATGGAGAATTTACAGGTGCCATCTTACGGTGAACGAGCTAGACCGTCCACCGTAAGTTGGCACCTGCCATGGAGTATTTACAGGTGCCATCTTACGGTGAACGAGCCGGACCGTTCTCCGTATGTTGGCATCTGCCATGGAGTATTTTCAGGTGCCATCTTACGGTGAACGAGCCGGACCGTTCATAAGTTGGCACCTGCCATGGAGTATTTTCAGGTGCCATCTTACGGTGAACGAGCCGGACCGTTCACCGTAAGTTGGCACCTGCCATGGAGTATTTTCAGGTGCCATCTTACGGTGAACGAGCCGGACCGTTCACCGTAAGTTGACTAAGTTGGCACCTGCCATGGAGTATTTACAGGTGCCATCTTGCGGTGAACGAGACGGACCGTTCACCAAATGTTGGCACCTGCCATGGAGAATTTACAGGTGCCATCTTACGGTGAACGAGCTAGACCGTCCACCGTAAGTTGGCACCTGCCATGGAGTATTTACAGGTGCCATCTTACGGTGAACGAGCCGGACCGTTCTCCGTATGTTGGCATCTGCCATGGAGTATTTACAGGTGCCATCTTACGGTGAACGAGTTGTACAGAATAAGCTCATTGGCTACATTTACGTCATTCCATTCATTCCTACGATGCCTGCGAGAGATACTTAATTTACAGTTTACATTTAAAATTAAATATAAATATAGTTCATATATGTGACATAGTAGTATTATTACTATTAGTCACTCAAAAATACATAAGAATCGAACCCGCAACCTCTTTACACGTCTGTGTAAGAGAGTCACGTTGAATAAAACTGATAACAAAATGTTTATGAGGCAAACCCAAAACGCAACGATAGCGCGTTCTATCTTTTCCTGTGGCGACATCTAGTTTTATAAATATAAACTAATCTACCGCTGTCGTGTTTTGTTATTACAAGCTTTATATTAACTTGCAATGTGGAATCTTGCAACTACATTTTAAAGCAGTTATCCTCAACCGATTGAGCTGAAATTTGGCATACCTGTCAAGTTCCGATGACAATGCAATATTATGGTGACAGGTCCGGGTGGAGTCTTGCAACTGAATTTTAAAGCAGTTATCCTTAACCGATTGGGATGATATTTTGCATACCTGTCAAGTTCCGATGACAATGCAATATTATGGTAACAGCGAGCTGATCTGATGATGGAGACGGAAGGTGGACAACGGAACTCCTCGAGGGATAATAGTAGACTGGCCTTGTTTAGGCTCATTTTCATCAGCACACGGTTACGATCACTAATTTTGTAAAAGCTTGTATTGAAAAAAATATTATTCACAAAAAACTTATTATTTTCAATCTGTTCGATTCATCCGTCAAGCAGACTTCGATTATTTAACACCGCAACACAAAGCCCTTGCACTTGACTTGCGATCATTAAAAACCTTTTTTTGTCGATAAAAACCTCATCATTACTGCTATTAACCATAAACAAAACTGGTCGTCCTTCGGGACAGGACAGGACCACTTCAGAGTAGTAACTTCAATAATGGTATAGTACACTTGAGTATGAACCGGTTGGAACTGGTATGAACACTGATGGAAATTGAACAGGAATGCACAACAATGCGGGAATAGTAGTAGAGTAGAGGAGGAGTAGAGTAGAGGGGGAGTAGTAGTAGAGCTTTTTTGTGAAAGATTTCGTCAGGGAAGTACTACCACCATACCTATTTCTGCCACAAAGCAGTAGTGTTCGCATTGCTGTGTTCCGGTTTGAAGAGTAAGGGTGCCGGTGAAATTAGAGGCACATGAGACTTTTCATCTTTATGTCTCAGGGTAGCGGGCGCAGTGCAATGCCATATAGGGCGCGTCCTAGATGGACGTGACCTATGAGGTAATGCACTGTTCATAGGCAGAGGTTACCGCTTAACATCAGGTGGGCCATTTGCTTGTTCTGTCGTTCTAGAACGTAGAATAAAAAAAAAAAACCCTGTTGTGCTTATTCCCTCTAATATGGTACAGTTTGCGTGGTATAAAACGTCTCATTCATGATGTGTGCGGTGGCGGTATACACTTTTGATTTTTTTACAAGTATCAAGAAAAACAAAAATCGTAGCTTTAATTAATTTTGAAAGAAACCTTTGACTTTATACGTGTTTTTCTTGGTGATTACAGCGGTTTCGTTTTCCCGAACTTGTTTGTAATATTAGTTGGTATAAGATTTGTCTTTACTAGCTTATTAAGATAGATAGATAGATTAACTCCTTATTGTACACAAATAACACACAGAAATACATAACATAACTCAATAACAAAAGAAATAACAGAAATGTTCAATGGGCGGTCTTATCGCTTATAGCTATTTCTTCCAGACAACCTTAGGATGGAGAAGTGTACATTAAGGAATGTGTTAAAACTGAAAGAAAGCGTTAGCCGAGTCAGTCGTGGGAAGCAATGGCGGCGATGAGCTCACCACTTGTCACGTCTCTATCCCATGATGGTGCAGCGAGAAAAGAGGCTCATTTGAGGCTCTGCCTACCCTTTCGGGGACAAAAGGCGTGTGTCTATGTATCACAGCGGATTAAAGTCTTATTTTTGTCACACTGTTGTATCTATTGTATGTATCATTCCACGATGGTGCAACCCACTGTGAAAAGAGGCTCATTTGAGGCTCTGCCTACCCTTTCGGGGACAAAAGGCGTGTGTCTATGTATTACAGCGGATTAAAGTCTTATTTTTGTCACACTGTTGTATCTATTGTATGTATCATTCCACGATGGTGCAACCCACTGTGAAAAGAGGCTCATTTGAGGCTCTGCCTACCCTTTCGGGGACAAAAGGCGTGTGTCTATGTATCACAGTGGATTAAAGTCTTATTTTTGTCACACTGTTGTATCTATTGTATGTATCATTCCACGATGGTGCAACCCACTGTGAAAAGAGGCTCATTTGAGGCTCTGCCTACCCTTTCGGGGACAAAAGGCGTGTGTCTATGTATCACAGTGGATTAAAGTCTTATTTTTGTCACACTGTTGTATCTATTGTATGTATCATTCCACGATGGTGCAACCCACTGTGAAAAGAGGCTCATTTGAGGCTCTGCCTACCCTTTCGGGGACAAAAGGCGTGTGTCTATGTATCACAGTGGATTAAAGTCTTATTTTTGTCACACTGTTGTATCTATTGTACGTATCATTCCACGATGGTGCAACCCACTGTGAAAAGAGGCTCATTTGAGGCTCTGCCTACCCTTTCGGGGACAAAAGGCGTGTGTCTATGTATTACAGCGGATTAAAGTCTTATTTTTGTCACACTGTTGTATCTATTGTATGTATCATTCCACGATGGTGCAACCCACTGTGAAAAGAGGCTCATTTGAGGCTCTGCCTACCCTTTCGGGGACAAAAGGCGTGTGTCTATGTATCACAGCGGATTAAAGTCTTATTTTTGTCACACTGTTGTATCTATTGTATGTATCATTCCACGATGGTGCAACCCACTGTGAAAAGAGGCTCATTTGAGGCTCTGCCTACCCTTTCGGGGACAAAAGGCGTGTGTCTATGTATCACAGTGGATTAAAGTCTTATTTTTGTCACACTGTTGTATCTATTGTATGTATCATTCCACGATGGTGCAACCCACTGTGAAAAGAGGCTCATTTGAGGCTCTGCCTACCCTTTCGGGGACAAAAGGCGTGTGTCTATGTATCACAGTGGATTAAAGTCTTATTTTTGTCACACTGTTGTATCTATTGTATGTATCATTCCACGATGGTGCAACCCACTGTGAAAAGAGGCTCATTTGAGGCTCTGCCTACCCTTTCGGGGACAAAAGGCGTGTGTCTATGTATCACAGTGGATTAAAGTCTTATTTTTGTCACACTGTTGTATCTATTGTATGTATCATTCCACGATGGTGCAACCCACTGTGAAAAGAGGCTCATTTGAGGCTCTGCCTACCCTTTCGGGGACAAAAGGCGTGTGTCTATGTATTACAGCGGATTAAAGTCTTATTTTTGTCACACTGTTGTATCTATTGTACGTATCATTCCACGATGGTGCAACCCACTGTGAAAGGAGGCTCATTTGAGGCTCTGCCTACCCTTTCGGGGACAAAAGGCGTGTGTCTATGTATTACAGCGGATTAAAGTCTTTTTCTTGTCACACTGTTGTATCTATTGTATGTATCATTCCACGATGGTGCAACCCACTGTGAAAAGAGGCCCATTGTGGCTCTGCCTTCCGGAAAAAAGGCGTGTGTTGTATGTATGTAGTTCATTCTTTTTAGTAGAAATTGCGCAAAATAATCGAGTGTTTCCCAGTGGTCAGATTCACGTTGACCAAAAGTGGCTTGACAAAGTTGTGATCCAGCCTTCTTGTTTGTTACTCTGACAAAACAACTTTGTAGCAGGCCAACGACCAGGAAAACAGTCCCCTTACCTTATATTAATAATATGGTAGAAATGGAAAGAGTGTGTAAGATAAAACCGGGTCCTGGTGTAACTCAATAAATTTTGATGAATCACTCATGTAACTTATGTTATTTGGCAAAGCTCAATTACTTTTATCGAGGTTCATAAGTTTTATGGGTGGTTTAATTTTATTTATTTAGGTACTTCGAGCACTGATTTGAGTTAACTATACTTGAAGGACGGAACAACCAAATAGCCCACCTGATGTTAAGGCGCATACCAGAGCCAAATTTCATAACTTTCTAACTCACTAAAGTTCAGGTAAGTTAGATAGTGACAGAACAGCGCTAGCGGGATGAAAAGTAAGTCAAAATCACGAAAAACAATGCAGGCCTCTGTACCGGAGTTTAGGTATTCATTCACATGATGTATGGCAGTGAAGTAAGGGCATCAAAAAAGACCCATGAACAAAAACTCCTCACAACAGAAATGAGAATGCTGCGATGGGCAGGAGGAGTACACTACCGTCGTCTGTCTTTCCTGAAAACTATAATCTGGGTCTCTTCAAGTCAAGAGTGAATAGGTGCCTTCTAGACCTTTGTGCTTCATCTTCGGCCACATCGTCACTTACCAACAGGTGAGATCGTGGTCAAACAAAGGTCTATCAATGTTAAAAAAAAAAAAAAAAAAAAAAAAAAAAAAAAGTTACACTAAAAGTATTACACTGTATTTAATTTTAATTGCCTGTATCTGCATACACGACACTCAATCGGAACCTAAGCAGATATCCGTGGTTCACTCTGGGCCTCAACGGAAGATCAGCGCTGGGTTGCCTACGCGGCCTAGCAAACGCTGAGTTGAGGATCCTTTTGTGGCTTACGTCAGGAACACACACATAAATTGCCTTATTTTTTATTTCTGTGTAATTTGTTTTTTTTCTAGAGTTTATTTAGGATACCATTTTATTCTATCTTTTTGATTTTTTGTTTGTCTTTGTTTGTAGTCATAAATAAACGTTTCTTTCTTTCTTTCCTTCTTAAAAGATAGAGTACGGAACAGCTATATAAGAGGAAGTTTAAAAGTTACCCCAATAAGTTAAAAATACCAGAATCAAGGCTGAGATGGTACGGGCATTTTATGCGTAGACCAGAAGACCACGTAGTGAAAAAGTGCCTTCCCATTGCCACTAAAAAGAGGGGAAGAGGAAGACCTCAAACCATCTTAGTAGTAGTAGAGCTTTTTTTGTGAAAGAGTTCGTCCGGGGAAGTACTACCACCATACCTATTTCTGCCGCAAAGCAGTAGTGCTCGCATTGCTGTGTTCCGGTTTGAAGGGTAAGGGTGCCGGTGAAATTACAGGCACATAAGACTTTTCATCTTTATGTCTCAGGGTGGCGGGCGCAGGGAAATGCCACATAGGGTGCGTCCTAGGTGGACGTGACCTATGAGGTTATGCACTGTTCATAGGCAGAGGTTACCGCTTATCATCAGGTGGGCCATCTGCTTGTTCCGTCATTCAGTAGTATAACAAAAAAAAAAAAAAACATGGTTGACAAATGTCGAGAATGACATGAAAATACTTGGCCTAACCATATGATAGACGACACGAACCAGCGAAATAAATGGCACCTCATGATTAAGAAAGCCGACCCCGAGTAACGGGAATGAGCGAGGACAAAGAACAAGGTATTCATTCACATATTGCTATGTTGTTGTTTTGTAGTAGTAGAGCTTTTTTGTGAAAGAGTTCGTCCGGGGAAGTACTACCTCCATCCCTATTCCTGCCGCAAAGCAATAGTGCTCGCATTGCTGTGTTCCTGTTTAAACGGTATGGCTGCCGGTGAAATTACAGGTACATGAGACTTTTTATCTTTGTCTCAGGGTAGCAGGCGCGGTGCAATGCCAGATAGGGTGCGTCCTAGGTGGACGTGAACTATGAGGTAATGCATTGTTAAAGGCAGAGGTTATCGCATAGGTGTATAGAGCAGCGGATTGGTCTTATTTGGAGGCTTTCTCCTCATAGAGGAGTCAATATTATGTGCTGAAAAAAATATATGTCATTCATTGACCAAAAAGCGATGGTAGCCTAACGGTTCAATAGTGCAACTCAGAATCCAACGATACCGGGTTCGATCCTAGGCTCCGCACCAATGACTTTTCTAAGTTATGTGCGGATTTCCATCGCTCTGTGCTTCGGAGGGCACGTTAAGCTGTCGGTCCCGGCTATTATTGATTAATAGCAGTCGATAAGCCATGTCAGAGGCCCTCGGGCGGCTTGACAAACTCTGACACCAGAGGCCAGCACTACCTCATACGAAACGAAACGAAACGATAGACCTTTTATCTGTATAGTGAACGTACAAAAATTTTCTACCTGTTCATTGACCATGTGAAAAAAAATAACAAAGTGCAGCTGTTTTTGACTGAAAATTTGATTCAACTTCTAAACGACTTAGAATTTCGTACTTTTTCTTTCACCTAAATATCGGCAAAGACTTTATCTTCAAGTTGAACGTATGATTCTGTGATGCGACGGTTTTGACGTGGCAAATCATTGTTTTTCGTGATTTTCAGTTACTTTTCGTCCCGCGAGCGTTGTTCGTCACTATCTAACCTACCTGAACTTTAGTGAGTTAGAAAGTGATGGAATTTGGCTCTGGTATGCGCCTTAACATCAGGTGGGGTTATTGCTTGTTCTGTCCTTCAAGTATAGTTAACTCATTTGTCATGCATTGTTGTTGCGCAGCAAAAATAATAAAAGTAAACAAAATCAACATGTTGTTTACGTTTTAACAAAGGTGAATGTCCTCTCCAATACCATACAAAGAACGGACCCTACATCGACAAGATACGTTTCAAAATCACTTGGCTAGTAGTAGGAGTACGCAACATCTAATACCCGGTAGTATGTCTGGACCGAAGCCAACCTAGAGTATTGGCAACTACACTAAGTTAGGTAACAATTGCTGATTCTACATCAACTAGGGCATGTTGTGGATATGTAATTTTATTTGATAATCTAACAACTAAAATAATTGTAATTGATCATTACATATTTTCTACCCCATACGTGCAAGTTGTGGAATGGGCTCCCGAGGTGTTTCCGACAAACAACATGAGCCGCTTCAAAAAATTAAATATAAAGAGTCCTTCAGGGCAGGCAACGCAATGGCCTCTGGTGCTGAAGATGTCAATAGGCGACGATAACCATGTGGACTTAGTATTCAAACTAAGTCCATGACGGTAACCGCTTACCGTCAGGCGGGCAGTATGCCAATTTGACAAGTAATAACATAAAATAAAAAAAATAAAAAAAAAATTGTGTCACAGAATAAATAAATTTTATAACAACATATGACATGACGTGGCGGTCCGGCTTAAAAATAGACCCCTCCATTTTCTGCCGTGGATATCATAAAAGTCGACTAAGGGATTACACCAGGGGATGGACAGCAGCATCCACCTGGAAACTTAACACCAATGCTGCGATCACCAATCCGCCCGAAATCGTGTTTTTTTTTTTTTAACTTTGCTAGACCTTTGTTACCTTGATTATGGCAAATCTCCCATTGCATTCTATGAAGAAAGCCATGTCCAGCAGTGGACGTCTTAAGGCAACCAAGAAAGGAACCAATGACACGACAAAGCAACAAAAAGCCACCTTTTGCCGCCATCATTTGGCAACCGTCACACGGTTACGATCACGATACTCGCACTAATGGTAAACTCGTGATTCACACTATCCCGACTCACACGATCACATTACTCCTAGTCTTCATCATTTTAATAAGCGGTATAACTTAAAACCCCGCTCCAATCAAAAACAAACCATAAAACAATCAGATAAAGCCTCATATCATTTGGCTCTTCATGTTAACTCTAACATAGTAGAAATAGTAGGACTCATATAAGATCCACTTCTTGAAGGAACGCAGGCGGAGTTTAGTATAGATTACTAGTAAGGAGTACATAGGATTAGAATACTAACGTATTCCCCTCTTTCCTCCCGGGACGCTGATCACGAATTTTTTATTCCATAGGAATTACAATTAAAATCGGAATGAAATCTAGTTATGGAGAAAAAATATTTTTTTGTTTTTTTTTTTCAATATATACAAGCATTTATAAAATTAGTGATCGTAACAGTGTGCTGATCAAAATGAGCCTAAACACGGCCAGTCTACTATTATCCCTCGAGGAGTTCCGTTGTCCTCCTTCCGTCTCCATCATCAAATTACTCGCTGTCACCGTAATATTGCATTGTCATCGGAACTTGACAGGTATGCAAAATATCATCTCAATCGGTTGAGGATAACTGCTTTAAAATTCATTTGCTAGATTCCACCCGGACATACATTGCAAGTTATAAGTAATTTATTTTGTAAAAATTAAAAAACCCTTAACGCAATGAAACGGCTGAACCGATTTTGATCAAACATAGCTAAGAACACTCCCGACAAAATCACCTATCAAATAAAAAAAAAGAAGATAAATCGGTTCATCCGTTCGGGAGCTACGATGCCACAGATCGACACACACATACACACACACACACACACACACACACACACACACTCACACACACACACACTCACACACACACACACACACACACACACGTCAAACTTATAACACCCCGTCGGTTTTGCGTCGGGGGTTAATAACATACATACATACATACATACATAAACTCACGCCTGTTTCCCGGAGGGGTAGGCAGAGACCACGGATTTCCACTTGCTACGATCCTGACACACCTCTTTTGCTTCATTCACTCTCATCACATTCTTCATACATGCTCGTCGGTTAAGGGTACTCTTGACCTGGTCTTTTTCCAGAACGTCTCCGATCTGGCCTGAATACGTTCGCCGAGGTCTTCCCCTTCCCACTGTCCCATTCACGCTCGTCTTGTGTACCCGTTTCGTCAATCTACTATCGTCCATCCTTTCTAAATGCCCAAACCATCTGAGCATACCTTTCTCAATCCTAGTCACTACGTTAAGCTTGTAAAAAGAGCATTATAAAGATAGATTTGCGTTAAATGTTGATTCGCAGTGACGCATATTTAAGTTTTATAGAACAAACATTTGTGGTTAGTGAACGGTTGCTTTGTCATTTCACGACATGTTCGAGGGAAATGATTCTATTGACTGCAGCGACCGCGGAATACGTGGAACAGCTGATTGGTTATTGACATACCTAGTGATTGTGGTCTATCTTTCGCACCTCATCATCATCATTTTAATTTTCACTAGAAAAGGGATTTGAAAAAAAAAAAAAAAAAAAAAAAAAAAAAACACATGGTAAATATCCCGTTTCTAGTGTAAATTATGTACATAACCATGATAGTTTCAAAAGTGTTATCATCATCATTCTCACACATCTACTTCCACACAATCACACCTCATTCACAAAACATATATACATTTACATTGTCATTGTCTTTAGGTTTTAGCTTTTAGGTTTTTATATTTAACGTTACTTACTTTAATTTCAAAATTACTTGTCAACGCACTTATTTTATTAGATGTACACCCAATGTAATAGTGTCAAACATGTGGTCAACTCGTACTCCTGAGCCCCAAGACACAGGCATTCACGCCTAGTTTGGGTCTTACTGTTAATCTTTAGGACTAAGAATATCATTGTGTACCTGTAAGTACCTAACTTAAGTCACTCTGTAAACTTTTTTCTTGGCAATAAATATTTACTTTACTTTACTTTACTTTACTTTACATGCTTCCATGTAAGAATCAAAAAAGTGTGGTACCTGCTACGCGTCCGGATACCGTTAGTGTTGTGTGTCGAGTTGGGGTGAAGTGTAACAATGAAACCGAGGGTAGTGGTATCGTTCGTAATAAAAGAGTTAGAAAGAGGGTAGATCGATATATCTGCCAAAAACTGAGGGGGAACTGCTCTAGCAGATTTTGATGGTATTAGGTGAATGGATACATAATGTACTTAAATATTTTTAAATTTGTCATAACCAAGTGTTCTGTAAAGTTCCTGTAAATGAGAATGAGGATGGTTGGGAAGTGGGGAGGGGGGATTCCGACACTACCCGTGCAAAGCCGGGGCTAGTTGCAAGTTAATAAATACTTTGACTTAGTCTTATAGGTCCTGGCCAATGAAGTAACACCGGTATACATGCCAACTCTAGGAATTTACCTATTATCTGTCTACGTAATTTCATAGCAGCGTTCCATGTAACGATCCCCTCACAGATTGCAACTGCAACATTGTACAGACTATTATGTGAACTCGAAATTGCCACAGATAGAGATAGATAGATACCTGCCATGCTGATTAGACAGGCACCATATCAATTAGGAAGCTATAATGTTATTTGCAACACATTACAACAATGAATAATGTATGTGACAGTTGGGTGTTATGTTATGTTAATGAACTAGTAAAGTACTAGATTTGTATGTTGTGTGGGTATGTCTTATTTAATTTTTGTGTAGTTGAAGCCTATGGAGACAGCAGTTTACATAACGTGGACATCGGGAAGGGATTTAGTAACTTCCCGCTGTCCACGTTGGTGGGGACAGCTAACGTGGACAACGGGAAGGGATTTTGTGACTTCCCGCTGTCCACGTTCGTGGGGACAGCTAACGTGGACAACGGGAAGGGATGTAGTGACTTCCCGCTGTCCACGTTGGCGGGGACAGTTAACGTGGACAACGGGAAGGGATTTTATGACTTCCCACTGTCCACGTTGGCGGGGACAGCTAACGTGGACAGCGGGAAGGGATTTAGTAACTACCCGCTGTCCACGTTGGCGGGGACAGCTAACGTGGACAACGGGAAGAGATATAGTAACTACCCGCTGTCCACGTTGGCGGGGACAGCTAACGTGGACAACGGGAAGGGATTTTGTGACTTCCCGCTGTCCACGTTGGCGGGGACAGCTAACGTGGACAACGGGAAGAGATTTAGTAACTACCCGCTGTCCACGTTGGCGGGGACAGCTAACGTGGACAACGGGAAGGGATTTTGTGACTTCCCGCTGTCCACGTTGGCGGGGACAGCTAACGTGGACAACGGGAAGGGATTTAGTAACTACCCGCTGTCCACGTTGGCGGGGACAGCTAACGTGGACAACGGGAAGGGATTTTGTGACTTCCCGCTGTCCACGTTGGCGGGGACAGCTAACGTGGACAACGGGAAGGGATTTAATAACTAACCGCTGTCCACGTTGACGGGGACAGCTAACGTGGACAACGGGAAGGGATTTAGTGACTTCCCGCTGTCCACGTTAAGTGGAAATGGACAGGCAGAACTAATAGCCGCTGGGCTATAAAGGTTCTAAAGTGGCGACTACAACCCGGACGACGCAAAAGAGACCCCCTTCTCGATAGAACAAAAACATTAAAAGACGCAGGAAAACAGTCGATGGAAAACGGACGGTGACTCGAGACCGTAGTGACATACTTTGTCATAATTTTCACTAGAAACGGGATATTTACCATGATTTTTGAGTTTTATATGTTCCCGATATTTCGGCACAGTTGCACCCCCCATGGTAAATATCCCGTTTCTAGTGAAAATTATGTACATAACCATGATAGTTTCAAAAGTTATACTTTGTCATTTTTCATTTTCGCTCTTCCCGGCACCGTTGCAAAGCTCATCCGCACATCATAGAACCCTGGGTTTCTCGAACGACTCGTTTCTCGAGATCATTTCTTCCCCATGCCTACAAACTATGGAATAAGCTTCCAACTGAGGATTTCCCGCTTGGTTACGACATGTGTCACTTCAAGAAAAATGTTCATAAATTCCTTCAGGGTAGGCAGCGCTTCGACAATACCCTGGTGTTGCCGGTGTCTATAAGCGACGGTGACCACTTTACATCAGGTGGGCCGTAAGCAATGTATTTTTTTTTATACTACTTGAATGACGGAACAAGCAGATAAATGTTAAGCGGTAACCTCTGCCTATGAACAGTGTATTACCTCATAGGTCACGTCGGAGGCGCCCTATGTGGCATTGCACTGCGCCCGCCACCCTGAGACATAAAGATGTAAGGTCTCATGTGCCTGTAATTTCACCGGCACCTTTACCCTTAAAACTGGAACACAGCAATGCGAGCACTACTGCTTTGCGGCAGATATAGGTATGGTGGTAGTACTTCCCCAGACGAACTCTTTCACAAAAAAGCTCTACTACTACTAAAAGATGTAACTTTTGAAACTATCATGGTTATGTACATAATTTTCACTAGAAACGGGATATTTACCATGATTTTTGAGTTTTATATGTTAAGAATCATGGTAAATATCCCGTTTCTAGTGAAAATTACTAAAAGATGGTTAATAAGATACTAAGTTTTTTATTGAGTTTTTAAAAAAAAACTGTATCATGACCTTGGAATTATTGTTTTGTTGCCATGAACTGTAGATTTGAGTAGTTCCTGTTCGATCCATTGAGATCGATCCATTGAGTTGATCGATCGTTGATTTGTTCGATTTTGCTAAAAAGCTATTTGACTCTTGACAAAATCCTTAATGTCAAAAACCTTTTGTTTACCTTCACCGATAAACGAGCCCCGGATATCCTGACCTACGCAAAGTACGCAATCTTATCTAATGAATCATTACTGATAGTAGTCCCTGCAAGTATGTTACGTACCACCTTATGAAAAGATACTATACGAATTTCTTGAAATTCTTTTTTCGCTATAACTATTCTAAAGAAAGTAGCTGACAAGGTTAAATATATCGAGATAAAATACATACAAAGACACACGCCTTTTTCCCCGAAAGGGTAAGCAGAGCCTCAGTGGGCCTCTTTTCACAGTGGGTTGCATCGTGGAATATAGACGTGACAAGTGGTGAGCTCTGCGCCGCCATTGCCTCCCACGACTGACAAGCCGTTTTTATTGAATATCTCGTAAAATATAGATAATTTTACAAAACCCCTACAGTTCAATAAATAAATAAAATAATAAATAAATAATACTGGACAAGTTCACACAACATTATCTAGCTCCAAGCTAAGCAGAGCTTGTGGTATGGGTACTAGATAATTGATATACTTAATATAATATATTACATAGATAGATATTTTTTATTATGCATAGAATATACCCAGAACACCCTGAACAAATATCTGCGATCGCACAAATATTTGCTCCGAGGCGGGAATCGAAACCGCAACCTCCTGCGTCGCAGGCCAACCTTCGCCCGCCGCGCCACAGAGGTCGTCAAAACCTCGTAATAAATTAACCCTCGGCTTTGTTGTATTGATTTTAGTTGTTTTATTTTTAAACCAATCATTGCACCATTTTAATATATAATCGAATTTACTCAAAAGTTAGAGGTAACTTTAAATTTTGTTTCTATCCTATCGTGTTTCTGGTACAGTGATCCCTCGTAATTATAATAGTACCCATTCATTTTTTAATTTGAATATTAAAGTTGATCTGACAAATGTTCAAAAGGACATGAAGAGTCTGGGCCTTTCAGCAGACGATGCTCAGCAGCGGAACGTATGGCGCCTCAAAGTTAAGAAAGCCGACCCCGCATAACGGGAAGTGGCGAGGATAAAGAAGAAGAAGAACAATATTAAAGTTGATTTAGTCAGTTAAAATTCAAAATCTAAAATTAGTAATTTTGCGGCATACCTTACCTTAACAAAATACAATTGAGCGAGACAAAGTAACAAATCCAGATCAAATATAGGTATTCTTATCTATCGGCATGCGACAACTGGTTGGTGAATGTCGAGTGGTCCGTCTGGTGTGACCTTACGACCCGTCCATAAAGGTCTGGTTGCGTGGGCCGCAGACAGCCACTTAGGAATTTGTGTTTTTTGTTAAGTATGTTAGGTAAATAGGGCTCCAATTACTGGAAAGACACAAAGAAAACCTATTCTCTGTAATTAGCTACTGAAAATACATACATACATTAGACACACGCCTTTTTCACCGAAAGTGTAGGCAGAGCCTCAATGGGCCTCTTTTCACAGTGGGTTGCACCATCGTGGAATATAGATAAGACAAGTGGTGAGCTCATCGCCGCCATTGGCTCCCACGACTGACTCGCCTAACGCTTTCTTCCAGTAATAACACATTCCATAATAAGCCATGACAAATGTTATACCAACGATTCTAATCAAAAAGTCCGGGTAATCCCTTAGTCGGCTTTTACGACATCCACGGGAGGAGACGGAGGGGTCTATTCTTATGCGGGACACGCCACAGTACACAAAAATATGATTACTAGTGAATTAGTGTCAGACAACATTAATTTCGAAGATATGTCTGCCAAAACAATGTACTAACGAGATTAGTAGTACCGTGACCCGACTACGCAGCACGACTCATTATGCCAAGGCCCATTCGTACCGCTTGTACGATTTCTCTAAATTAACTAAGGATCAACAATCGTACTCAATTGGTAATACATTGTTGGATAATTAACTATATATGTGAAAATACAAACACACAAAACCCAAATATATTTTAAAATTGTTTGATTGCAATAACCCAAGTTAAATAGGGGATGTTGACAGCCTGGCCCACGGTACGCGGGTTATTGACAGCGCGCCCCATTTTTCATTATTTTCGTAGACGACGTGGGCCACGATGCTGGGACAGGATATTAATAGCCAAAATAAGAAGTGTTTACTTGAAGAGACCCAGATTATAGTTTTCAGGAAAGACTGATCACGGTAGTATATTCCATTCCTTCGCAGTTCGCATTATAAAGGTAGAACTGAAACGTTTAGTACTAAAAGAGGGTATACTAATGAGGTAAGGGTGGTACCAAGCCGTGCGCCTGCTCGTCCTATGATGAAAAGGAGATGGTGGGATCAGCCCCCCTATTCCCTATCTTGAAAGTCACTCAGTGACCAACGTTTGACTAGTAAAATTACCATCAATTGACAATTCTTAATAGTATTTTTTTTTAATTGTGATCAGTCGTCTTGTCAAACGTTAGTCACCGAGTGACTTTCAGTTAGGGAATAGGGGGGCAGATCGTGAAGTTCCTGTGAGCATTCCCCGAAAACTCAATGTTGATGTACCTAGCCTGATGTATATAAAAGGGTACCTATTCATCTTTCCTTTTTTTTTTTTTTATTATAAAAATAATGCTGGACAGTTCACACAACATTATCTAAATTTATCTTTATAATTAGGATGCCAACCAACCTAAACAACTTTCCAATATTAAAAGATAAACGGCTAATTACCACTATTATTCGTCACTTTGCTGACGTTTCGAGACTGAGTTCAGAAGCCTCTTCATCATGAGCACCGCCCCGCCCGCGACCGCGTTCGACGGTGGACCAGCGAATACGCGTATTCGCTGGTCCACCGTCGAAAGCGAATACGCGTATTCGCTGGTCCACCGTCGAACGCGGTCGCGGGCGGTGCTCATGATGAAGAGGCTTCTGAACTCAGTCTCGAAACGTCAGCAAAGTGACGAATAATAGTGGTAATTAGCCGTTTATCTTTTAATATGATTCCCAACCACGATAGTTTCAATTCTATAACTTTCCAATACTTTTATCATAGCACCCGCTAAAGCTATTTTATAACTAACTCAAGTTTAAGCTTGGGTACGTTGTAACTCATTTATATCGCGGCTTAACGACGTAAAAGGTTTTTTATTAATCACTTTACAGACATGTTTTTAGATTGTGATACTGCTTAAAAATTCCCGCAGCACCTACCAGGAGGCATTGAGAGGCTGTCAGGGGTAAAATTTGCTTTTTTAAATGTATTTTTAGCAAAATCTACACATTTTAAGAAAACAAAAATATGTATGTTAATCTTCATCTTATTTCCAAGGCCATGATCCCAAAATACGATTTCGATAAATTTTCCCGATAAAAGTAAACGTTAACTTACCTCTACAATGCGCTTATAACGTAAATATCTCTATTCCCTATCAGCATACATTGATAAAATTAATAAGAGTAACAAATAATATTATTTTACAGGCATGGCCCATTTATATTTTTGAATACGCAGCAAATATTTGTTTAAATACTGTTTTTCGTGATTTTCGTTCACTTTTCGTAGCGCGAGCGCTGTTCTGTCACTTTTTAACTTACCTGAACTTTACGGAGTTGGATAGTGACGGATTTTAGCTGTTGTCTGCCTCTTAAGGAAGGTTTTGAGGTACTTTATGTATTGTATCTACGTAGGTAACATGATCGTAATAACAGGTTATGGGCCCAGGAACCACACAATGAAGTCGGAAAGAGTCAAGTAGGTATTCAATAGTATTTGTTGACACACAATGACTCACACAAATAAACCCATAAATAATATGGAAGTGCCGCTGTGACGAATAAGTTGAACAAAAAATATCGGAGATAAAAACCAAAGTCTTTATATCAATTTACATAACAATTAACCGAAATGAAAACGGTAGATTACTAAGAAGGATCCCATATTTTTCACTAAGTTCGTCCGATAAACGCTATCATGATACTGATCTTAATATCTCATAATAATAGGTAGATATTTTTTGTGGAATTAATTTGTCAGAGGTTAAAGGGGTGTTTGTAAATGTTTAAAGGGTCTGGTATTGCAGGCGTCCATAAGCTACGGTAACCGCTTACCAACAGGTGGGTCGTAGATATGCCTGTTTGCCACCTTGGTGGTATAAAAAAAAAAGGTATAAACCTAGTATAAAGCGAGTTCTTGAGTGGAGACCGCGTCTTCGCAAACGTAGCGTGGGGCGCCCTCTGGCTAGGTGGAGCGATGACCTACGAAAGGCGGCGGCAGAAAGTGGATGAGTAGACCCGAACACCGGGCTCAGTGGCGCGTATTGGGAGAGGTCTATGTCCAGCAGTGGACTAGTGTGGGCTGATGATGATGATGATGAAAGCAAAACTACGATACAACCACTTTAGTCTACGTAAATCTAAAATCAAATAATCAAAAATCTGGGTCTCTTCAAGGCTAGAGTGAATAGGTGCCTTCTAGATCTTTGTGCTTCATCTTCGGCCACATCGTCACTTACCAACAGGTGAGATCGTGGTCAAACAAAGGTCTATCAATGTTAAAAAAAAAAAAAAAAAAAAAAAAAAAACGTTCTATAGGTATATACATAAATAAATAAATAAATAATGCTGGACAAGTTCACACAACATTATCTAGCCCCAAGCTAAGCCAGAGCTTGTGTTATGGGTACTAGATAACTGATATACTTAATATAATACATTACATATATAGATATTTTTTATTATACATAGAAAACACCTAGAACACCCTGAACAAATATCTGCAGAACGCACAAATATTTGTTCCGAGGCGGGAATCGAACCCGCAACATCCTGCGTCGCAGGCGAACGTTCGCCAGCCGCGCCAAAGAGGTCGACATCACCATCATAATCAGCCTACAAAAGTCCACTGCTGGACATAGGCCTCCCCATAGAATGCCTCGACGTACAGTCGAACGAATGTCAACAGGGACCTTCGATAAAGGTACTAGTATAATATATCGATGACAGGGACATTCTTTTTCGTTCCACGCAGTATTTTCGATACTTTTTTAGCAAAATAACGTAGGTTACGTTATTTTAAAATAAGTTTGGCAAACTTAGGCATACTGAACAAATAGTGCAGTGGCTTTTAGGCCAAAGCCTGTTTATAAGCTGATACGACTAGAAGTTGTATGACCTTTTAAACTAGATCACATTAGGAAGCATGCATCTAGTATTCTGGGATATGTGCAAATCAGTCTAATCGACAGAGTACGATAAACACCGCGCGTCCTTGAGAGCTCCAACATCCGCCAACGCGTTATCGATTTTTCACGTACATAGATTCGTCTACAATAAGGCTTCACTGTCCACAGCGCCGCGTAATAACCAACGTACCAAGAACTCCACAGTAATGTGAACCGTATTACAAAACTGATACGGAATATTCACAGAACGCTGTGATTGCAGTCGTTTTGTGTTGGATGAAAGTACTTATGAGATAGTGACCGAGCACCAGTAATTAAGGTGAATACCACAATACCATGAGCTGTTATGACCTTGACCACAATTCGTTTCTATGACAACTGACCTAGTGGTGGACAAGAGGCATGGCGCCTTGATCAACAAAAAAGCGGCCAAGTGCGAGTCGGACTCGCGCACCGAGGGTTCCGTACAAAACTGTAGGTATACAAGTAAAAGTAATGGTATTTTTATTGCTAAATGAAATTATCATGTGAAAAGGGGTAGTAAATTTAAAATTACTAAAAATATTTTTATTATATGATGTAACAAAAAATTTATGCTTTTCGAAATTTTTCCTTTAGCTTTGCTACAAGACGTTGCTTCGTACCAAATTTCAAGATTCTGAGTTCACGGGAAGTACCCTGTAGGTTGTGATTCCCTTGCGAGTGTCGAAAATTTGCAGCATAAACGGCTGTATCTTTTGATTGCGTTGGCTTAGAAATTTGTTTTTTTCACAGCTCCAAGGGACAGTATACCTGAGTATTTGATATGAATTTCAGCTTATGACCTCCACGCGTTCCTGAGAAAAAGGGTCTTGATAGACAGACAGACGGACAACAAAGTGATCCTATAATGGTTCCGTTTTACCTTTTGAGGTACGGAACCCTAAAAAGGACACGTAGGAAACCAGTTCAGTCAATTAATACAACGATTGGTTTAGGTTTTTTGTTGTGATATAAACAGGATGTCGGCATTTAGTTCAAGCTACACAGTTAATTTGTTTCTATTAAGTCAACGTCAACTTTTTGTAAGTACTTAATTTAAGACGCTATGTTAAAATTTTGGAATCGTTTCGTTACATGCTCACTCACTATCAGTAAAGGTTACAAATTTGATGTTAATACAGTAATTACTTGAGGATGTAATCTAAATAAATTATAGACTAGAAACACGATTGGCGAAACTTTTCTCGATAGCTTTATTTTTTGAAATTGGCCCTCCTAATACCCGTTTTAGGTCCCTCCTTCGACTAGAGAAAGTATTAAGCATATTTTTTTATACTATTCAGTAGGTAATCACATTACTTACATGAATTATAGATAATTTATTTTTATATTTGCTACTTTAGAATCTAAACGAAGTTTTATCACTTGTCGCTTACGTCAGTTACTTCCGAGTGGCAAAACTCTATACCTCACCTTTTCCCGGGTTCAAGTGAGCAATAGCGCTGTCACTGTCTTACAGCTATTGTTTTCTTGCTAGACTCCGCCCATTCGGTATTTTGACATATCGCCTTAAATTATTATGATAATATTTTGACACAGTAACATTGTTTTTTACAATAATTAATTCCGTTTAGTGCGGTACTTTGATATGTTATTTATGTACTTATGTGTCTTTAAGATTTACACAACATTCCGTCTAAATAAGGTTATAACTTAGACTAGAGGGTTATATAGTCTACTAGCGACTCGTCCCGGCTTCGCACGGGTAGTTTCAGATGAAAAACAGCCCCCCCCTCGTATCCCCCGCCCCCTGGTAGCCTATGTCACTCAGGGTGAACGTAGCTTTCCAATGGTGAAAGAATTTTTTAAATCGGCCCAGTACTTTTTGAGCCTATTCATTACAAACATACAAACATACAAAAATAGGTACAAATCTTTCCTCTTTATAATATTAGTGTAGATGAGTTAGCTATATTATTATGAGGTTTACATAACCTTAATGAATACGTCATATATTAATGATATGTATTAGTTTATTTTATATTTTAGGCAGTAATTAAAGTACTTATATTATTATTTTTTAATTTTCTGAGTCTTATCCAATATTTCCCTTCTTGTGCACTACCGATACATACTTTATCCGCAATACACCAAGGTTATCTGGAAGAGAATGCTTTCTAGCATTAAGTTCGCCTTTGTACTTCTTTGTTTTATATGCAATAAAGAATTTTCTATCTATCTATCTATCTAACGTTTGAAAGGTGAGCGCCTTCCATCTCCCATCCAAATGCTATCTCTCTTCCTTCCTTCACGTCAAGAATTTGTAAAGTTCCATCTTCATAAACACACTGGTCTGCTAGCTAATTAATAACTCAAATTCTTCATCATTAACATCATCATATTCCTATCCTTATCCCTAAAGATATCTGGTCAGCATAATATGCCGGACGCATAGCAGGTACCACACTTTTTTGATTCTTACACATTCTCACCACAGGCTTCCATAATCCAGATGAAATTTCAATGGTTAGTAATCTCCATTTCCTCATGTACCATTCTATGGTATGTAATGTCGCTCTGTTGCCGAAATATCGAGAACATTAAAACTCAAAAATCATGGTAAATATCCCGTTTCTAGTTAAAATAATGTAAGCATGTTTGTATTAAAATAGTAGTACTGTTTATTACAGTGTTATCCGGTTGTAAAGGGAACAGACAAAGCATATTAAATTATGTCTTTAGGCTGTTCCTGAATAGAAATACGATTCGGATAACATTGAGGGTCCGGAGCACAGGATAATCTATAGTTACTACCCGGTCGAGGCACATTATAAATACCAAGCAGTACTTCTACGGCTCTGTTTATACTACACTCCATGTCTCAACATGCAATCTGCAGTCTTAAAGAGTCTATGAAAGAAACACCAGAGGCCTTGGACAAAGTAACATTCTACAAGCGATGACAGTAGAAAAGCCAGCTGTGTATGAGATTGATGTAAGCTATCGAAATGTCCAGTGGTCTATTGTATTGTATTACGACTGTAGAAATAGAATCTCTTCGAAGCGAACGGCGTTTGGCTAGGCCGGCAGGAGGGTTATTCGCTCTGGCCATATAGTCCAGTAACTTTGTCGTCTGAAAGTATGGGGTAGTATGCGTCAAATCCGGTAGTTCTGTTTTTTTACAGACTTGTTTATGATATTGGCCTAATTAATAATCCAAGTTTTTGACCTCGAGCGCCGAAAGCAACCTTGTCAAAAAGTTCGAAAAAAATGATAAACTTTGAAAGGCTTAATCTCAGAAACTATTGGGTTTAGAGATACAGTTCTAGTATCATATTGTAGCAAATTTAGTCTGCTTTAAAAACGCCCCAAGAAAGTTTTCTCAAAAACTAGTCCTTTAGGGTTATAATCACCAAAATTTGAAGAAAAAAGTTTATTCCATTTTCGACAAGGTTGCGTTCGGCGCTCGAGGTCAAAAACTTGGATTATCCATAAGGCCAACATCATAAACAAGTCTGCAAAAAATCAGAACTACCAGATTTGACGCATACTGTGATGTATAACGCTACTGGACTAATAGGAGATTAATTGACAATAACGTGTGAACTAGTGTGAAGTCACAATGTATTCTGAACGACGATTCCACGCAGATATTGTAACGATCCCGCGTTATGTCACTTTTGGTCATAGCTAATAAGGGGGCAGTTTAGAGTAGGTATGTATTTTAAAGGACGCAGAGAGAGAATGGTCATCTTATAAGACATGATAACTTTACAAAAACCATCATAGTTGAAAAAAAAAGGACGGGGAAGACCGTGAATAAGTTATATGAGACTGATAAATGAGGAGGTCGCTGTTATGTCGTATAAGGGGGTAAAAGGGACCGCATTGGAAAGATATAAATGGAGGGACTTGCATCGGTTGCACCATCGAGCAACACGTGGCGGCCTGCGTTGCTCTAAGGGTTGCACCGGTTAAAGCCGAGCTCTGAAATCACCGGGGGCTACCCGTGCGAAGCCGGGGCGAGTCGCTAGTATTATATATTCTATGGCTGTAGAGTTTTTATTGCCTTTGTAGACTTTTAAATTGATGTTTATGCCTTGTGTTGCTACAGGTTGATATTAAATTGACTTTTATGCCTTGTGTTGCTACAGGTTGATATTAAATTGACGTTTATGCCTTGTGTTGCTACTGGTTGATATTAAATTGACGTTTATGCCTTGTGTTGCTACTGGTTGATATTAAATTGACGTTTATGTCTTGTGTTGCTACTGGTTGATATTAAATTGACGTTTATGCCTTGTGTTGCTACTGGTTGATATTAAATTGACGTTTATGCCTGGTGTTGCTACTGGTTGATATTAAATTGACGTTTATGCCTTGTGTTGCTACTGGTTGATATTAAATTGACGTTTATGCCTTGTGTTGCTACTGGTTGATATTAAATTGACGTTTATGCCTTGTGTTGCTACTGGTTGATATTAAATTGACGTTTATGTCTTGTGTTGCTACTGGTTGATATTAAATTGACGTTTATGCCTTGTGTTGCTACTGGTTGATATTAAATTGACGTTTATGCCTTGTGTTGCTACGGGTTGATATTAAATTGACGTTTATGCCTTGTGTTGCTACTGGTTGATATTAAATTGACGTTTATGCCTTGTGTTGCTACTGGTTGATATTAAATTGACGTTTATGCCTTGTGTTGCTACTGGTTGATATTAAATTGACGTTTATGCCTTGTGTTGCTACTGGTTGATATTAAATTGACGTTTATCACTTGTGTTGCTACTGGTTGATATTAAATTGACGTTTATGCCTTGTGTTGCCACTGGTTGATATTAAATTGACGTTTATGCCTTGTGTTGCTACTGGTTGATATTAAGCTGCACTGTGGAGGTATTTAATACATCCGAATATTAATGTATTTGTTATTAGTTCAGGATATATTGGATTAGGTGTTGTGGAAAATGGAATGGATTTATTACATAGTTCCTTCATTGTGATGACCTCTGTGGCGCGGCGGGCGAAAGTTCGCCTACGACGCAGGAGGTTGCGCGTTCGATTCCCATTGAAACATTGGACTGAACAAACATTTGTACGATCTGCAGATATTTCGATACTTTCAAAAAATAATAAAAAAAATATCTATTTAATGTCTTTTTTTATGCTAAGAACTTAATATCAATACATTTATTTACAGAAAGAACAATACAACTAATACGAGTAGGTATGTACAAAATTTAAAAAAAAATATGAGCCAGTTTCGCTACCTGAAGATCGCTACTAACGATCTAAAGGTAGCTCAACTGATCCAAATCACTACCAGATGGAAGCGTCCCTAAAATGCTGGCTGCATTGCCACGCTGAATGTAATATATTGTATTAAGTTTATCAGTTATCTAGTTCCCATAACACAAGTTCTGTTTAGCTTGGGGCTAGTTTTTTTTTTTAAACATTGATATACCTTTGTTTAACCACAATCTCATCTGTTGGTAAGTGACGATGTGGCCGAAGATGGAGCACAAAGGTCTAGAAGGCACCTATTCACTCTAGCCTTGAAGAGACCTAGATTATAGTTTTCAGGAAAGACAGACGACGGCAGTGTATTCCACTCCTTAGCAGAATGTTAATGTTGTGTGAACTGTCCAGCATTATTTATGTATTCATTTGTCCCTTAGCGGGAATCAACCCGCAACCTCTCGCATCTCAACCGGCTGTTCGCCCGCTGCGCCACAGAGGTCGTCGTATACTAATTATTAACACATCTTAATCATTTACAAATGTTTCAACAAGCCGCAACCTTCGCTCACCTGTTTAGACAGTATGTAATGTGAACTCTCAATTGATTGACACATTGGAGATGAAACGCAATATATTGCTACACATTACCAAATATAACTGCATGGCAGAAGCAAGAAGGTTCTATAAAATGTTAGGCTTCATACACATTGTTCGCTAAACTTACATACATACATAGGACACACGCCTTTTTCCCCGAAAGGATAGACAGAGCCTAAAAGAACCTCTTTGCACATTATAACCTGGATTAAGCTATATATTATTTTTATCCCGGTAGAACGCAAACGAAGCCGCGTGTGGACACTAGTAATACCTAAAATTAATTTTACTCACAAACACATTTACACACACAAACACATTCACACACACATACCCAAAACTGTACAAAAACACACTTACACACATCAGACCTACATAATGTAATGCCAATGCAAGTCATTATTATGTCTTATCTGATACTTTCATGTATTTTGTTATCAACCATCATAATTATTATTGCCGTAAATTGTTTCGGACCAATAACCATTCTTAACTTTCAAAATGGATAGTACACCCAATAATATAATATCTTTGGAATTAGATGACCACATTACACCACGAGCACTCACATGTGATCCGGAAGATTGCATTTCTCATTTGGGAAATAAAGACAGCAGTAATTTCATTATGACACTCAATATTAGAAGTGTTTATAAAAATCTAGATGAATTTCAAGTAATATTACGTAGATGCAACTTAGAACCTCAATTCATTATTTTAACAGAGTGCTGGTTGCAAAGTCACAAAACACCTCCTACGATGTCAAATTACAATACCTTTTTTACCACTAAGACTAGAAATCAAAATGATGGGGTAGTTGCATATGTGAGTGAGCATGTAGAGTGTACTGTAGAGGAACCGGTCTTTATCGACGGGACCTGTCTAGTTCTTAGATATAAAGATTCTGCCATAATATCGATTTACCGATCTCCTTCCATACCTACAATATATAATTTTCTTGCATCGTTAGAAGGTATAGTAAAACAGTTGAGTTGCTGTAAAAATATTTATATTGTTGGAGACATTAATATCGATATAAAGCTTAAGAACGATGACCCACACAGCTCAGCATACCTTGATCTTCTCTATGGTTTGGGTTTCCTCCCAGCACATACACTTATTACTAGAGACAAGAAATGCCTTGACCATATTTTTATGAAATCGAATTCTACTGGCACTTGTCTAGTTCTTAACACATTTATCACAGACCATAAAGTTATTCTCCTTAGCATAAATGACATTTTAAAAACTAAAACGGAACGAAACGTAAAGAGGATCGATTTTGATAATGCAATCAAGCATCTGCAAAACACTGATTTAAACGTTATTTTTGATATCTCTGACCCTAACCTTGCTGCGGAAACCCTCACATACGCGATAATGAATTCTTTAAAAATTAATACTAGTATATTACTGGTTCCACGAAGTCGAAGGATTCTCAAGCCGTGGATTACTACAGGATTGTTGAGATGTATCCGAAATAGAGATCAGATGCACCTAAAACTAAAAAAATCTCCTCACAACGAAATACTTAAAATAACTTACACTAGGTATAGAAATTATTGTAACTCTACTTTAAGGAAACTTAAAATTGCTTATGAAAAATCTGAACTAGAGAAAGCTGGAAATAATAGTAAACTAATGTGGCAAAAGATAAAATACATTACTAATACCACAAAAAAGAAAACCTCACCAATTGAACTTTTGTCTATCGAATCGGACGCGAGTCAGGCTGTGGACAGAATCAACGAGGTCTTTGCCTCTATTGGCAAAAATCTCGCCGTAGAAATTATGAACTCCCATAATCTAGACTCAGAGAAACAGAAGTACACAAATTTGTCTACCAATACACCTAACTCAATAGTACTGCTAGAAACTACTGAAAATGAAATAGAGTCCCTGATATTAAACTTAAAAAACAGTAGTGCCAGTGGTTGGGATGACATACCAACTATATTTGTTAAAAAAGCTAGACATATAATTGTTCCTTATCTCACAAAGATCTGCAACTTATGCATGGAAAAAGGTATTTTTCCCAACGTATATAAGAAATCACTCATACACCCGATTCACAAGGATGGGGACAGAAACGTCATCAATAACTATCGACCAATCTCTGTGCTACCTGTCCTCTCTAAGGTTTTGGAAAAAATACTAAATAAGCAGTTAACAAATTATTTGGAAAAATATAAAATAATCTCTAATTCCCAATTTGGTTTCCGGAAGGGCAGGTGCACAGAAGATGCAGTCAGTCATTTAGTTAGCCATGTGTCAAAACTGGTTGACGATAAACAGAAAGTGGTAGGTGTTTTTCTAGACTTGAAAAAAGCTTTTGACACAGTTTCTGTCCCCATTCTTCTGGATAAGATGCAAAAGTATGGCATACGAGGGATACCGTTTCAAATCTTTGAAAGCTATCTTACAGATAGATATCAACGTGTCCAAATCAATGAACACCTCAGTAACGACTTATCTGTGTCCTTTGGAGTCCCTCAGGGGAGTGTCCTCGGCCCGAGTCTCTTCTTGATATACATTAACGACTTGTGCGATATGGCTCTGCGTAATGGGTCTATCTTCAGCTTCGCCGATGATACCGCTCTTGTGTTTAATGGAGGGACCTGGGTCGAGGCATGCTCACTCGCTGAACACGGTGTAGATGTTGTGTCTAAATGGTTGAATTGCAATCTACTTACTCTCAACCTTGATAAAACTAAATTCATGGCCTTCACTATCACAAACTCCACGAAACCCCCAAATGACTTCAAACTAAAAGTTCATAACTGCGATCAGGCATTACCATCACCTCATTGCAACTGCTTGGAGATCAAGAGAACAGATGAATTAAGATACCTAGGAGTCATAGTTGATGATCTCTGTAAATGGAATTCTCATATTGAGCTCTTAATTACTAGAGTGCGTAAATTATCGTGGGTTTTTAAGAAGTTCAGACATGTTGCAAATTATGACCTGATTCTCATCGTCTATAAAGCCGTATGCCTATCAGTTATTCAATACTGTATATCAGTCTGGGGAGGAACGCATAAAACTTACCTCTTGCCATTAGAAAGAGCTCAAAGACGTATACTGAAAGTAATGTTGTTTAAACCATTTAGATACCCAACAAGCCAATTATACAATGAATGTAAGTTACTTACTGTAAGACAAACTTACATACTACAAATTATATTAAGAAAACATAAAATAACACCTTATGACAAAACCCTACCTAGCAGGAGGACAAAATACAAAGTTTGTTCTAATACTCTGCCTCGTACAGCTTATGTAAAGTTTCAGTCTACATATATGTCTAACTACTTATATAATAAAATTAACAAAATTTTAAATATTCATGAACTTATGTATTCAGAATGTAAATTAAAAACAACAAATTGGCTTTTGTCATTGAATTACGATCAAACAGAAGAATGTATTACTTTTATAACCTAATGCATGCCACTCGTATAGGTATATACACACACACCATTCACCCTCACACCCACACACATTCACTTTTTAAACCTACACACGACACACACAACTCACGCATACTCACACACGGGAAATCCCTGCAATACCCAGACTCTTTAGAGGCTGGTAGTTTTGCAGGGATAACCCCTTACACTCACACAATACACCTTCTATTACACAAACCCCACACACACCTTCACGCTTTACACACATGTTTACATACACCCTCGCTTATTTAATCTACTTAAAATTGCCTTAGCCTTCGACCTTAGGCTGGGTTGAAATATATTATAATATATATATACTCATACATACACACAGTTAAAGTTAATAACGTACTATTAAAAATTTACTTTTTTTGTATCATTAAGGAAGGAGGTCCCCAAGATACAGGTTAACCTAGTTTGGGGACCAACGATGTCATGTTTTTGTTATTGTAATTTTCCTGTTCAATAAACGTTATTGTTATTGTTATTGTTAATTACTATAATATCCTTGACAAATTAATCTTACTTTTCAGAGGCCATAGCAAAAATTTGAAGACGTGATTATGTTTAAAAGTAGCTTACTGCGAGACGCATTGAATCTTTTATGTGGTTCTCTCGCCATGGGTCTCTAAGCCATGGCCACAGTTTAAACAAGCTGATGAAGAATGATGAAAATACATATGAAACAGTTGTGCTACCTGAAGACCGCTGCTAACGATCTAAAGGTAGCTCAACTGATCCAAATCACTACCAGACGGAAGCGTTCCTAAGATGCTGGCTGGCATTGCCACGCTGAATGGCAATAATAATGCGTTGTTGTATTATTCTTTCTGTAAATAAATGTATTTAAGTTTATTGTAAAGCTTTTATTAAATTAATGTTCAGAACTGTGTGTCGAACAAAATTAACCCAAACACAGCCAGTCTACTATTTTCCATTGAGGAGTTATGTTGTCCACCTTCCGTCTCCATCATCACATCAGCTCGCTGTCACCATCATATTGTATTGCCATCAGAACCAAAGGTGTATGTAAAATTTCAACAAAATCATGGGGGAGGAAATGTTTCAAAATGCATTTGCAAGATTTGACCCAAACATACTAACAAACAAGCTTGTAAACACCATCGACACAGAGAGAGTAGTCTCTTAATACGTCTAATTTAGGCTAACGACCGCGCAGAAAGTGACGTAACAGCGATTAATCCCGCATCGGCACGTTGACAGCCACTGTCATTGAAATAACTTAATAATAATGCGAATAAAGCCGCTCAATACATGTATTAACTAAATTTAATTTTCTGAATGCAGCAAATAGTAAAAAAGTTTTTTGAGAAAAATATATTTTTCAATACAAGCTTTTATAAAATTAGTGATCGTAACCAAAATCAAAATCGTGATAAAAATTTGCCTAAACACGGCCATACTACTATTATACCTCGAGGAGTTCCTTTGTCTCCATCATCAGATCAGCTCGCTGTCACCATAATATTGCATTGTCATCGGAACTTGACAGGCATGCAAAATATCAGCTCAATCGGTTGAGGATAACTGCTTTAAAATTCAGTTGCAAGATTCCACCCGGTCATACATTGCAAGATTCCACCCGGACATAACATTGCAAGATTCCACCCGGACATACATTGCAAGATTCCACCCGGACATACATTGCAAGATTCCACCCGGACATACATTGCATAATTCCACCCGGACATACATTGCAAGATTCCACCCGGACATAAATTGCAAGATTCCACCCGGACATACATTGCAAGATTCCACCCGGACATACATTGCAAGATTCCACCCGGACATACATTACAAGATTCCACCCGAACATACATTGCAAGATTCCACCCGGACATACATTGCAAGATTCCACCCGGACATACGTTGCAAGATTCCACCCGGACATACATTGCAAGATTCCACCCGGACATACATTGCAAGATTCCACCCGGACATACATTGCAAGATTCCACCCGGACATACATTGCAAGATTCCACCCGGGCATACATTGCAAGATTCCACCCGGACATACATTGCAAGATTCCACCCGGACATACATTGCAAGATTCCACCCGGGCATACATTGCAAGATTCCACCCGGACATACATTGCAAGATTCCACCCGGACATACATTGCAAGATTCCACCCGGACATACATTGCAAGATTCCACCCGGCCATACATTGCAAGATTCCACCCGGACATACATTGCAAGATTCCACCCGGGCATACATTGCAAGATTCCACCCGGACATACATTGCAAGATTCCACCCGGACATACATTGCAAGTTATAAAAGCTTGTAGACTAACAAACATATAACATAACATTGGTCGACTGAAATACCAATGCAGCCAGCAACTTAGGGACGCTTCCGTCTGATAGTTATTGGATCAGTTGAGCTACCTTTAGATCGCTAGCAGCGGTCTTCAGGTAGCACAACTGTTTCATATGTATTTTGTACATACCTTGTATTAGTTTTATTATTCTTTCTGTAAATAAATCTGTTAATTTCTGAATGAATGAATGAATGAATGAATGTAGTTGGAATGATGCAAATAGGCAAAGTCAGCCAAACGTATAGAACACGTAGAAGATGATAGGTTTTTGAAAAGGTCAGATTTTACAGTGTACTCGTATACGTGAGTGTTGCGTCAAGTGTATGTTTTGCAAAAGTTGACCACTTCACATTTATTGTTATATGTTTCTACTGCAACGATAATTTTTTTTAAACTCTATCCACCATTTTCGATACGGGACATCGTCTATTTTTTTTTAATTTAATTTTCTAGTGTTTTTTTGAGTTATTTTGTAGAATTTTGGTGGCATTGTAACCAATGTAGCTCGTTCAAAGAGAACAAGTGTAGTGAAATGAAATGAAAGTGAATTGCGTGACTTTTTAAATTGGTGGAAATCGTCTTCAAAAGTTTTAGTAAAACGTTGGCCGTTTTACTAAAACATGAAGAAGGTGGTATAACCGAAAAGCTTGTTCTTCAAATATAGTTGAAAACTTTTTTGACCAAGTGTTAGTCAGTCTCGGTATTTGCAAAGGAATAAAATACTGTATCATCAGAATCACCATCATGCAATGGGTTTGCCATAATCATTAAGCTGAGGCGGAGTACTCAGATGGATGGTTCTTCCCATCTCCTGGTGTCACCGGAGACGAGGCGCAGTGCATGACTGTCATTACTAGATTGGTTGTTACTGTAACATATGTATATGACAACCTCTGTAGCGCGTCTGGCGAGTAGCCGGCTGAGACGCGAAAGGTTGCGGGTTCGATTCCCCATGCGGGACAAATGTTTGTATGATCTGCAAATGTTTTTTCCGGGTCTGGGTGTAATGGCCTCGTAGTTTTTGATACCCACGATACAGGTAATCCTAGTCTGGGATCAGGACTCTGTATGTGACTGTTGGGTGTTATGTTATGTTATATATGGTGTCTTGGTATCTGGTAGCTGCATGAGTGGCATTACAGACAATTTTATTCCTCTCTCGAATCCTGTATAGTTCTGTTCAGAATCTGGGTCTCTTCAAGTCTAGAGTGAATAGGTGCCTTCTATACCTTTGTGCTCCATCTTCGGCCACATTCGTCACTTACCAACAGGTGAGATCGTGGTCAAACATAGGTCTATCAATGTTAAAAATAAAAAAATAAAAAAGTCGGTGAGTTCACGGCCTAACACGTAACAACGCGCGCGATACGCGTTGCGTTGCATAACGAGGGCTCACTCCTAACTCATTGCCACACAGTGAATAGTCTGAAAAGTGCAACTCCACAATCTATACTTTTTTCACTTTATTTAATCTTAGCAAGTTATTCTGCCCGTAGCTCGTCTGTCTGCGGCCTATCGTGCACAGTTACATAATGCAGGCACTCGCATTCCTCGTCTCATTGCCACACTGCACTGTCTATGTAAATTATAGCAATATTTATGTTGAAAATATCTTTTTCAAAATAAGGTACATGAACATGATATGAACCGGTCGCAGACGAAAATTATGACCAACAACACGAATTGTAGGGTCGGAGTTAGGGTTACCAGATGACAGGATTTTTCCCGACATGTCAGGATAACAGGAAAAATTAGGAATAGTCAGGGATTTTTGAAAATAATTGGGTAACTAATTGTGGGTAATTACAATATTATAGTAAAATAATTTATTCTTATGAAGTTGAGTTATATGTAATAATAATGAGTTTTATATTTTCTGTAAACAAAAATCAGGAAATCTAGTGAAAAGATAGGGATTTTGTCAGGAAATCTTATTTTAGATCTCAGGTAGATGGGCAGGCTCTACACTATGTCGACGAATACATAAACTTGGGCCAGTTAGCATCCTTCGAAAACAGGCAGGACAAGGAAACTGATCGCCGCATCGATAATGCCTGGAAGAGCTACTGGTCCATGAAAGAGCACATGAAAGGTGACCTTCCACTTACACTAAAGCGTCAACTCATCGACATGTGTATCCTGCCCGTCCTAACCTACGGTGCGCAGACATTGTCACTGACCGAGTTACAGAAGTTCAGGCTCAAGATTTGCCAGAGAGCAATGAAAAGCAACATTATCGACCGAGTGCGGATCACCATGCTGCGTTCGATAACTGTCATTGCCGATGTGGGGAGCAGAACAGCAAAGCTCAAGTGGGAGTGGGCTGGCCACGTCAGTCGGATGCACCCCGAGAAGTGGGCGAAAAATATAGGTTTTATGAAATTACTGAACTGATCAAAATGAACCCAAACACTGCCGTCTATTATCCATCGAGGAATGCCATTTTCCACCTTCCGTCTCTATCAGATCAGCTCGCAGCCACCATAATATTGTATTGTCATCGGAACTTGACAGGTATGCCAAATTTCAGCTCAATCGAACACCGGGAAGTGGGTAAAATGTAACTTGTAAGATTTGGTTACACCGAAACAGCAGTATATTGAGCATGTCTAGAGGGCTCTAGACCAATTACTATGAAAATTCAACAAAAATATTTTCTATACAGCTATTCTTTGTCCAAAATAATCTTAACAGCCAATAATTAGTGACGCTTTGTAGTGAGACGTGCCGGTAGCTCGAACTCTAAACATATGGTATTTACGTGCATAACCAATACGGGGTTCTTTTCCAAGACTTAGTTTGACGAAACGGATACATAAGACGAGCGTGAATGGGACAGTGGGAAGGGGAAGACCTCGACGACCGTATTCTGATTTCTGACCAGATCGGAGACGTTCTGGAAAAAGGCCAGGTTTAGAGAGTACCCTTAACCGAAGAGCATGTACGAAGAATGTGATGAGAGTGAATGAAGCAAAAGAGGTGTGTCAGGATCGTAAAAAGTGGAAATCCGTGGCCTCTGCCCTGCCTCCTATGTATGTATGTATGGGTAAAGTTTACAAACTTGTATAATGGAATAACTTGCGTGCCCTTAAATAATATGTTTGAGACAATATTCAACACTGACGCAACATCACAAAGTGAAACACCCTTACTGGAGCATTCCCTTGTATTAATTTACCTTGAAAAGTTTTGTTCGGACGATTTTCCGAATTTTGTGAATACAACAGGGGAGAGGTTACATTAGCCCTGCGGCTAACTGTCCCTTTAAATCATCATCATCATCATCACCTCAGCCCGGAATCACCCACTGCTGGGTACCTATAGGTCTCCTTTCTCTTTTGCCAGCCTCCTCTGTCCTGTGCGTCTCTCAACTAGGAATTGCCCGCGACGGATACGATGTCGTCGACCCATCTCGCTTTTGGATTTCGGCCACTAAGAAATGTTTGCTTCATTCTTCATCTCCGATACTACGTATCAAAAATAGATATTTTGAAGAAAATACGGCTTAGGCATGTAATTAAACAGAGGTTGAAATAAAGGCGCCATTATGTAAAGTGTAGGATACCTGCTACGCAAAACCAATCACGAAAAATGGACAGTTGACAAGTAGAGCCTACAGACCCATAATCTACCAGTTGCGACTTGCGACTTGTAAATTATGTGGATAACGATATTTGCGATCATTACTAAGTCGGAGAGAAAGGCATACGACTTTAAATTAACCGTTCTGTAAGCTCTTATGCAACTACCTTACAAGTTTCGAGATCACGTTTGGTGCAGAGTAACTTTATTCTATTGTTGCTTTAACTAATGTAATTACTATAATTTGAACGCTGCACTATTGTTGGTTTTTTGGATCGAAAAAAAATTATGATTACTTTTGTTTCCGGTGTGTTACTTAATTTAGTTAAGTGGTTGAGCGTTTGAAGATGACTTGTATCTTCAACAAATTTGTTTTTAATTCGATTCAATTAGATTAATATCTCATCATAGTTATAGTTTTGAGTAGGTTCTACTTAACATTCACTGATAATAATAAAATACAGATATTATCACCATTCAGAGGTCCTTGTTCATCAGCACCGACCGCGACTACCCTCGATGGTCGTGAGACGGGAACTAAACGTGGAAGGGAAGTACGTGGTGTAGTCTTAAATGTAAAAAAATACATTAAGGACCATCGATTAATAGGACAAGGCTACCCCCCCCCCCCCCCCCTGTACCATCCCCATCTCGTGAAACCCCATGGTTATGGAGATATCCATGGTTAAGTTTTAGTTTAAGTATACTTTATTGGTTTAAGGCTGTAAGGGTGTAAGGCTTAGGAGTACGTTACACGATCTCTTCTTCTTCTTGTTGTTGTTATGGCGCGTTCAGCGGACCGTAGTGGTGCCACAAGAACTGCAAGGGCAAAAAACGATGACTGACGCCAACTGGGGTGCGTTCAGTGGGTACACTCTGAGTGTTAGTTGTCACCAGAGTGTACAGTTGTTCCGTTCACTGGCTCGGTTAGGGCGTTCGGTTAGCATCACGTGACCCTAACCGAACAACCACCTCTGACAATTCTGACGTCCGTCAAAGTCAAATCATGTGCTTGTCGCCAAAGCGTATGGGTTGTTCCGTTCGGAGGCTCGGCTAGAGCGTTCGGTTAGCGTCACGTGACCCTAACTGAACAACCACCGTTTTGGGTGGGAGTTCGGTTGTTACGATTTTGACGTTAGATTGCTGTCAAAGTCAAGTCAATCCCACCCTTCCCCCCAAAAAATCCTGTTCCGTCCATAGATGGAGAAGTATTTTATGTGAGCCCAACGAGTAATATTGTAACTGCGAAAGGTCCAGTTTCCACAAGAGGGTTTTTTTAAAAAGGAAAACAGGACTTGTTATCAGCTCCTGGATTACTTTGCTATTAAATGCTCTAAGACTTTGTTAATCAATCACGCCGTAACAACTGAACCAATATTGATTAATATTGATGTTGCAAACATCGCCAATATATTTTTCTGTGAGATATCAAGGCTAGCTTTTGTCTTTGTCAGTAGGTAGGTACCTATCAAGGCTGGAAGGATCATTGTTGGGGGTATCTTTACCCTGCCTAAAAGGGTTAAAAAAACTGTAAAGTGCATGTCGGATCACATTCAGGGTTCCGTACGAAATGTACCTGAAAATTCTCGAAATGTTTCAAGTTTTTAGTATTTATTGGTAAAACATAAATACACACTCAATAAGCTTTCAGCGATAATGCCGCCCATTTATTGTATTTATTAGTTCAAAAAGAGGTTAGTTATTTATAAGTTAATCCTATTAAGTTTATTTTTTGGTGTACAATATATCGATTGGGTGTAAGCATATCGATCTAAACGCATAACAATTAGCATATTTACAAAACAAGTTCCTAGGTCAAGAGGAAAATAAAAAATCTTGGTAACAAAATTTGAAAATTAAAAAGTCGGCCTCATGAATTTATTTTCCATTGCTATTGAAAATAAAATAAAACAGTCTTACTCTGCTTCATGAGATCTAAAAACGATAAATGAAAAAAAAAATGAATGGGAAAAAAAGAGTTAAAAATAAGGCTAATTGTTTCAGTAAAAAGGAGCAAAATAAACAATGCCGGTTATGTGTTTTTTTTTCTTAATAATTGGCTTCGCACTGCTTTTGTATTTGCCATTTTCGAGTATTTATAATTTTTTATTGTACAATATACTAATTTGCAACGTTACAATCATTCCAAGTCGTTAAAGTCACAGTTATGTTTTATTAAAATGGTGGCCATTTTACAAAAAACTTTGGTTGACAATTTCCACCAATTTTGTGCTCTAAAGACGAGCACATTGGTTAAAATGCCATCAAAATTATACAAAATAACTCAAAAACACTAGGAAATAAAATAAAATATAAGTAGACGACGTCTCTTTTCGAAAATGGCGGGAAGGATGGTTATGTGATTTAACAAATCAGTCTACTTCACTACACAGCAACAATAACAACTGTAGGCTTTGGTTTTGTCGTTCATTCATTAATATTATCTACTAACATCTTTGGAAAAAAGTGGAGCTGACAATGTTGAGTTAGAGCTGAATTTAGCTCTAAAAGAGCTAAATTGGCAACACCGGGTGAAGAAAGCGTTTGATTACATCAATAATTGACAATGACATTGACATTACGTGTCAATCCAAGTCGTTCAGAGCCTCAGAGCGTGGTTAAAAAACAACTACATCCTTGGAGTGTACCCATTGAACGCACCCCTGACGCTGACGGCTGACAGATAAAAAGACGCTATAAAACAAAATGGCGTCGCTTCACATTCCGTTCCACGCAGTGTAAACAAAAATTCGTATTTTTTTAAGTCAATATAATTGCATAATAAAGCAACAATTTGTATGGAAACATTAATAAAAATATCTCGTAAACCGTGAATATCCGCAACTTGAAAATTTGCTAAAATCTTTCTATTTATGAGTACTATCTACAAATTAAATATGAACTTCCAAATCAATGGTCCATAATGGTATGCGCCTAAATCATAATCTGGATCTGGTATGGGAGGCCGTCAGTAGCTTTGTTTACTTATAACGGTAGAAAAGAGAACATACATTATAGTCTATGGTAGGTGTCAATCGGTGAGGCTGCTGCACCAAGATAGTGGTCTGTGTAAGTGGTCAGATGAAGATTCTGCCACGGAGCCGTTGCTAAGGAACCAGGAATACTTATATGGTAGTTACGATGCTACTGAAAGTTTAGCCTACATTTCCCTAAAAACAACACATTCTGAAATTACATTGAGTAACTCACCTGAGTAATGGCTTCCATGGCTAACCTCTCGATATCCACGTGGTAGAAGCTCAGCTGCGGCACATGCCGCCTCCTGGGCCGCACATCATCGTAATACGCCACCACGTCATTGATGGACACCACGGGGCAGTCATCCACCGTGCTGCAACCACTGCTGACTCCATCCACCCCACTATCAGAGTCCCCCTCCCCCCCAAAACCCTCCTTCGAATCCCTCCTCTCTCCATAGCTCTGCTCTGACCCTTCCTGGTAACCTGACTCGTTCATCTCATCAGGTGTGACGATCTCGGGGATCTTCGTGTAGTCGAAAGCATCTTCGGGCATCGTATCGAAGTCGGTCGTATCTGACATTTTGATTAACTTTTTTTAACACTGTTTGTGATCACTACATGCTGTCACTGATGTGCACACTGTTAGACCTGTGAACAAAAAAAAATACATTTAAGAAAATTTTGATATTATTATGCTATTTTTTTTGATACAACTTTTTATGACGGATCAAACAGATGGCCCACCTGGTGTTAAGCGGTACCTTCTGCCTATGAACAGTGCATTATCACATTGGTCACGTCACACCCTATGTGGCATTACACTGCGCCCGCCACCCTGAGACATAAAGATGAAAGTCTCATATGCCTGTAATTTCACCGGCACTCATACCCTTCAAACCGGAACACAGCAATGCGAGCACTACTGCTTTGCGGCAGAAATAGGTACGGTACTTAGTAGTACTTTCCCGGACGAACTCTTTCACAAAAAAGCTCTACTACTAACGAAGTCCGGGTGGTGCGTCCGGCCTAAGAATAGACCCCTCCGTCTCCTCCCGTGGACGTCGTCAAAGCCAACTAGGGGATTACCAGGACTTGTTGATAAGATTCGTTGGTATAAGATTTGTCCTGGCTGCTAGCTTATTATGGAATGTGATATTACTGGAAGAAAGCGTTAGCCGAGTCAGTCGTGGGAAGCAATGGCGGTGATGAGTTGACCACTTGTCACGTCTATATTCTAAAATGGTGCAACCCACTGTGAAAAAAGGCACACTGAGGCTCTGCCTACCTCTTGGGAGGCAAAAAGGCGTGTGTCCATGTATGTATGTAATTATTATACGTCCGCCATGTTCCGGACGCCACTACTTTGAGAAACTCTGGTTTAACTGCTAACTTGGACTTAAGTTCATTAATCTATATATATGTATATAAAACAAAGTCGTGTTAGTTACACCACTTATAAATCAAGAGCGGGTGAACCGATTTGGCTGAAAATTGGTGGGGAGGTAGCTTAGAACCAGGAGATTGACATAGGGGGGAGGTTTAGGAGGGGGGGGGGTTCACCGGGGGCTACCCGTGCGAAGACAGAACAAAAACAGACCGTGTTTGTTGCCTGATTCTTCTAGGTCTGGTTGCGTTGGAACAGGAGTAAATGTTAATTTATTTTTTAAGACGATTCAAAATGATCCTTGTGATTTCAATGAATAAATACTTTTTGACTTGACTTGACTTGAGACTGTGGGTTGAATGGACCTTTAAAGTTAAATCTAACTCAAAATGTTTGCATTTCAATCATTTACTGAATTCACCATGTGAAGAATAATCACAGATAATTGGTCTGGTTTGATTGGCATATATATCCTTTTTCGGAAAAGGTACCCCCAAATTACCCCAAATGTTTTGTTTTTTACAAGCTTTTATTTACCTTGCAATGTGTATGTTTGTCTGGGTGGAATCTTGCAAGTGAATTTTAAAGCAGTTATCCTCTACCGATTGAGGTGAAATTCGGCATACCTGTCAAGTTCCGTTGACAATACAATATGATGGTGACAGCGAGCTGATCTGATGGTGGAGACGGAAGGTGGACAACGGAACTCCTCGATGGATAATAGTAGACTGACCGTGTTTAGGCTCATTTGGATCGGCATATGGTTACGATCACAAATTTTATAAAAGATTGTATTGATTAATGTATTTTTCAAAAAATGAAAACATTTATTCATACATACATACATAGACATACGCCTCTTTCCCCGAAGGGGTAGGCAGAGCCTCAATGGGCCTCTTTTCACAGTGGGTTGCACCAACAATAATTCAATTCCTCAAAATATATGTTTGAATGAGAGGTAAGTGCGTTAATGTCTTTTACACTATAAACTTTATTAAGTTGCAGTCCGTAGATGCGCTTCTAGAAAATAAAATGAAATTAAGTTATAAAACTTGGCAGCTAAACTGAGGCACTGTTTATTATCAAGACAACTGTATTACGAGGAAAAAATAAGGAAAAAAAACATTAACTCTAGCTCAAGAATGATGTCGAAAAATACAAAACCGCAATAATAAAGATATTATTAATTATCACAAACCCTACTGCAATATGCTAACTAAATACCAATACATAAGTAGGTCAAGATATATAATCTTAAAAAATACATAGAATTGAATTACTACATGCCAACATAAAGCACGCAAAAACTAAATTCCCGAACAATACGCGACTTTTGGTATCAAACGCCGATGAAAACGCAACAACTAATAAGCGAGCGATTTTTTGCATAATAATGCATATAGAAGCCGATTACTCGTAAAAACTTTACGACCAAAACAAGCGACTTTTTGTTTCAAACGCTGAACGACGAAAAGAAAAATTAAAAATTCCGAACATCTATAAAATTACGAGATCAATTTCAGCACGCAATAACAAGATAACGAAACTAGAAGACGTAAATACTCTAAGAACGTGCAACGAGACGCAAAAACTCTCCAACCGAAACACTTTTGGTTTCATCGACGAAAACGAAAATACTTTTGCTCTCTTTAGACCTTCTTTAGACGGCACAGTTACCCTGAGGTCAGACGTAACATTCAAGATGGCCAACTTTCGGTGAATGTTTACTATACTAACTACGGTAACTACACAAAGAGATAGTTTGCAGATAGATACACTCGAGACTGTGACGAAACTGAAGGACGTTGTTGAGACGATGGATAACGTAAGTTGGATTAATCCTATTATGAAGTTGATCAAGCCTTTTAAAGACCACAGCTAATGATAATTTTGTGCTAATGCTATAAAAATCTACGTAATTTTGGAGAGGTTGTTAATAAAGGTATAATACTCGGCAATCAATTTAAGATAAAGGTTAACTAGGTCCATTAAGCTGACAACTAGACGTACGGGGAGTTGCCACTCTTAATTATGATACATATTCCAATTATTTAAGAGGACTTAGTGCACCGGTAGGGTAAGTCAAATAGTCTCTGATCTAACGCAATGATTTATAATTGTTCGATAAACATTTTATTGGTGAAAATGTTCCCAGTAAAAATTATCCTCATGAACAGATATTTCAAACAACTCCTAACTTTCCATTTTTAGTTTGAGCCAGCTTTGTAACTCTCTACGGATTGGAGCAAACTTTTCCAATGAACACAAACATTTCGTTTCATTCGCAACGGGAATAGAGAATGTTACGATCAATCAAAATATATAAAAAGCCGTAAAAATGCTTTATGGAAAAGCAGGTTGATTCACTTTTAACATATTTTACACTCCGCTATTTTAAAATAAAAATGGCGAAGTTTAATACTTTATTTACTTTTAACAAAACCTGAACATATTTTTTAGGATTTTCTGAACTTAACTGACCCTAATCCTAACTTATCTTTTTTAACAATTATAATGCGGTGCCTGGAAGGAGTGGGAGGAGGCTTTTCCCAGCAGTGGGAAACAAAGGAGAAACAGAATAGAATAAATGCGAAAGTGACCTCTACTATTATACATACTTAACAGTTTTTCATAACCATTTTCGGAAAAAAGCCGGTGATGATATATTTAGCCGGACTTATATAAAAAGCCGGACGACTATAGCTTCTCTAATCGGTACAGAAGTTTGCACAAGTTATTGTATTGTTGGCATTTGTCGATTGATACCTACGGGCTACAGGTGAACATTTCGCTTTGATTGGTCATTTATGTCTGAACTTTGGTTGGTGGTTGCTACATTCACAATACAATTTGTAGAACTTTTATTTTCTGGTATTGTTGTGTACATCATTATCATCTTCAGCAGCCTTTAGTCGCAACCTTGACTTTTTAACGCAGAGAGTCAACGTGAACGATTTCACCCTCGTGGAGAAGAGACGACGACCAAGATCGTGCCGCAATGAACGCGGCACCGGTCGACAACACTGCATGCAGTTGAGCCGACTATAAAGATCTACCTCTCCTGAATAAGCGAGAAAACCTCAGGAGATGGTGCAATTCACGGTGAAAAGAGGCTTTATGAGGGTCTACCTAAGCCTTCGGGGAAAAAGGCGTGTGTCTATGTATGTATGCGTCTACTCAATACATATATTAATATCTACATAGTCCAATGAATATTATTTTTCTATTCATGAATAGAGTTTTCCATCTAAGCTCCCTCCATTCTACATCCCGATTCCCGAGCACAATGGGTACCTATTGCATATCGTATCGATGTACAAAACATCTGTTTTCAACAAGTTGGCAACCATTGACCCAGATAAATGTGTCAAGGACGCGGCTTGGATCCCATGGGTCGGAGCAACAGGTAAACAGCTCGGCCAAACTTTATTGCGGCTCGACTGAGATGTGTCAACTTGTAAGATATGTAAAAAGATAAAAATAAATACCTAACAATCAGACGTAGTCGGGCGCCTTTTACAAAGTCTAACTACAGCTCGTTCGCCTTAAGATGGCACCTGTAAATACTCCATGGCAGGTGCCAGTGCCAACTGAACGGTATTTAGGTAGGTATATCCCATTTGTTATGAAATTCAAAACAAAATGGTGGATTAATTACAAACGACAAAATTATCCTTGGTTGAAAAAAATGCTTTTCAATCGAGGGATTATTTATTCAAGCTTAATTTAGTCGTTTCAAGGCTATGGAGCATGGCTTCCCGTAACCTAGCAACAGGTGCCAACCTTGAGCGCTGCTGTGCAATTACAAACAAAATGGCGGACTTTGATAAGTTGTTTGGGTGTTTGGTTTCGTAAACTTTTGCATGTGGAAAGAGTGAAAATCATCATCAACTCGTAAATAATAAGTTTTTTGTGAAAAATATTTTATTCAATACAAGCTTTTAAAAAATTTGTGATCGTAACCGTGTGCAGTCACAATGCCTAAACACGGTCAGTCTACTGTTATCCATCGAAGAGTTCCGTTGTCCACCTTCCGTCTCCATCATCAGATCAGCTCGCTGTCACCATCATATTGTAATGTCATCGGAACTTGACAGGTATGCCAAATTTCAGCTCAATCGGTTGAGGATAACTGCTTTAAAATTCAGTTGCAAGATTCCATCCGGATTCCACCCACACAAACATACAATACATTGCAAGTTAAATAAAAGATTGTAAAAATGCATTAAGATTTGAAACCCTGAATCTACATAGACCCAGCCAAGGTAGATAGTAGATAACTACCTACCATTCAACTTGTCTAGAACTGCAAACCCAGAACGGCCAGTAATTATTTCCTAGAATCCACAACTGGTCTAGTAGGTACTAAAAATGGTAATGTACCCAAGGGGAATGATCCCAACTGGTCTATTACTGGTACTAGAACAAGTAGCATAGGGAATGCGGGGTGAATGAATGAAAACAAAACACGATATCTAAAACTGTGTTGGCTTGGCGCCAGATCAGATGCAACGGCCTTCGTGACTTTCGTCAAGTTCAGGGGCAGTGGGTCGCGAAGTTTTCTTATGAATGACAATGACAGTCCGGACATTGGTAATAAGTTGTAAGAGTTTCGGAATAATTGACTTCGTAGTATGCTACGCAACACTAAGGCGATAATAGACCCAAAACTGCAATATCTTAGAAAGCCTACTTCTAAACGGATGGCCAAAAGAATTAAAATACATATTATAGGTATAGGTTTAGTCAAGAATAGAAAATTAGTTTGCTTTATTTAATTTGCTGTTGATTTTGACAGGAAAAAAAAAACAAAGTTTCCTATTGTTTAGAGAAAAAAGCCAGCTCCTTCCAAACGCCTGAAGCGATTTTAATGATCATTGCACAATACTAAAGGCAAATTATAGGTTTATAAAAAAAATAGTTTACATTCTTTAAAATACTCATTTACTTGAGTCAGTTGCGGTTTTTTGTTATTTTCGCTCACTGTTTGTTTCGCGTGCTCTGTTCTGTCCCGTTCTTACTTACCTGAACTTTACTGAGTTAGATAGTGACTGAATTTGAGGTGACTAATCACTATGCCCATAAATATAGTTATAGTATTAGATTTAAACTTGTCTTGATTGTCTCGCTCGCAGCAGTTTACTTGGGTTTGGGTCACATACTACTCAGGTGATATCAATGACAGTTTCAAAAAAAGCGGTCAAGTGCGAGTCGGACTCGCCCATGAAGGGTTCCGTAGCAGCAAGTAACATAATATAAAAGTTCTTGGATGGATTACGATTAATGACGTATTAAAAAAAAACTACTTACTAGATCTCGTTCAAACCAATTTGGAGTGAAAGTTTACATGGTTATGTACATCATATTTTTTTTTAGTTTTATCGTTCTCTTATTTTAGAAGTTATGGGGGGGGGGCACACTTTTTACCACTTTGGAAGTGTCTCTCGTGCAAACTATTCAGTTTAGAAAAAAATTACATTAGAAACCTCAAAATCATTTTTGAAGACCTATCCATAGATACCCTACACGTATGGGTATGATGAAAAAATGTTTTTTGAGTTTCAGTTCTAAGTATGGGGAACCCCAAATATAAAAAACTACTTACTAGATCTCGTTCAAACCAATTTTGAGTGAAAGTTTACATGGGAATGTACATCATATTTTTTTTTAGTTTTATCATTCTCTTATTTTAGAAGTTACGGGGGGGGGACACACTTTTTACCACTTTGGAAGTGACTCTCGTGCAAACTATTAAGTTTAGAAAAAAATTATATTAGAAACCTCAACATCATTTTTGAAGACCTATCCATAGATACCACAAACATACAGGTTTAATGGAAAAAAAATTTGGGGTTCAGTTCTAAGTATGGGGAACCCCAAAAATAATTGTTTTTTTTTCAGACAGATATGACGAATCTATAAGGGTTCCTTGTCTTTGACTACGGAACCCTAAAAAGGAAGACGAGTGAAAAACTTTCCGGGCTGGTCCTACTCAACTGAGTCTGCTGACACACCCGTACTTTAGTCGCACTTGGAACATCGTCGAGAACGCTTGTGTTCTAGTATAGACATAAAACGCATCAAAATGCCTTCTCGTTTATTTAAAAAGAGCTTTATTCACTCCGGGAAGAAAAATAAATCTCATGGAGTTACTTTCCACTCGTAAGTATGGTTAAATACTTTATTTAGCTGTGAAATATAGACTCTGTTGATTAAATACCGACCACATCGCCATATTTGAGAGAGCGAGATAGACAGTACGGGGACTAGTCGACTACTACAGTCGTGGAGTTCCGAACCAGACATTCGTGGGACACCGAGCCGGCCCGAGTCAACCGGAGCCCAAGTATAATGACTGCTATGTTAGAGCGTCACTCGTCTTCCTCTTTTGAAACTGTCATTGGATACTATTATATATTCTGTGCTTAGGTACTTAGTGATTGATATGCGTTCAACCTTCGACCAAAGTAAAATAAACTTTGGTCGAAGCGTTCAACCATAAAATGTATTTACTGCCCTAGAACGTTAAGCAACTAACCATAAGTACTACTTATAAAGTTAACTTACAAGTGCTACTTAAAGTAAACGCTAAACTCGTAGGTCACCTTCAGAAATCAGTTCAATCATTAACTCGTATCAGATCGGCCCCGCCCGCTTGCGAAATGCGTATCCGATATCAGACAACTAAGTACAACCTAGAACACTTACCTGCGTCGATCTAGGTTTCGTTTACACAGCAACTGTCATATAGAGTAGAAACCTGCCAACACTATGAAGTATCCTGACCCGTGTTACCGCGCGTCTGTTGTCTCTCCTATAGGTATACGACATTTTTAGTTGCCAACTTCCGTAAATAATTTCCACTTTTTTTATACTACTTGGAATGACGGATCAAGCCGAATGCCCACCTGATGTTAAGTGGTACCCTCTGCCTATGAACAGTGCATTATCACATAGGTCACACCACCTAGGACGCGCCCTATACGGCATTGCACTGCGCCCGCCACCCTGAGACGTACATATGAAAAGTCTCATATGCCTGTAATTTCACCGGCACCCTTACCCTTCAAACCGGAACACAGCAATGCGAGCACTACTGCTTTGCGGCAGAAATAGGCATGGTGGTAGTACTTCCTCGGACGAGCTCTTTCACAAAATAGCTCTACTACTACTAAAACTACGGTCTTATCTAGGCCTGATTTAAATAATCTGTGATGGTTACAGTTACAGTCAATCAATGTGTACATGAAGTTAACTTTGTAGGTACATATGTGTTTTGTGGTGGATAAAAAATGGATAGTCTGTGAGACACTGAGCAAAGTTTATAGATAAATTGAAGTTGAAAGGCCTAAAAATGGTGACCGATTATATGAGTAAACAGTGGACTTCGTCCGCGTGTACTTTTCCATACAAACTTAAACACACCGCTGCACCCCCTCAGGGGTTGAATTTCTGGAATTCCTTTCTTAGTGCACCCCTAGAACATAAAAAGAACGTACCCTCCAAAATTCAGGGCTCTAGGACTTATGGTTTAGGCTGTGCGTTGATAGTCAGTCAGTCAGTCAGTCAGTCAGTCAGTCAGTCAGTCAGTCAGTCAGTCAGTCAGTCAGTCAGTCACGCAACGATTTTATATATATTGGTAAGTTATTGTGTATTTTAGTGACTCATTCAGTAGTGATCATTGAACTACATAGCGACAAAGTTAATTAGTTACAATTCTATCTCATATTTTTTGTGAATCTTCTTTTTTTTACAAATTTAAATAATCTTACTCTTTGTCATCCAAACAGCGGTTCATGGACGATCATAATTTTGTTTTCTTTAAAGAGTTAGGCTTAAAAAAATTATCAGTGAATTTTTTTCGTAGCCGCACTTTTTATAGCACGTTTTTAAGACAGATCTTTTTTGCGGGGGCGGTCATAGGTGGACGTGACCTATGTGATAATGCGCTGTTCATAGGCAGAGGGTACCGCACGTCAATCCAAGTACAATAAAAAAAATAAAAAAATTGTCGTTGCCTCTAGCTGAAGCCCCAGGGTTTCTTTTATGCGGTGGTGGTTTTGTTAAGAGGCTGTGCCCTTGAAAGTCCAGAAGAGAGTATATAAATAAATAAATAATGCTGGACAATTCACACAACATTATCTAGCCCCAAGCTAAGCAGATCTTGTGTTATGGGTACTAGACAACTGATATACTTAATACAATATATTACATAGATAGATATATATTTTTTTAAATAGAAAATACACAGAACATCCTGAACAAAATATCTTCAGATTGCACAAATATTTGTTCAGAGGCGGGAATCGAACCCGCAACCTCCTGCGTCGCAGTCGGACGTTCGCCCGCCGCGCCATAGAGGTCGTGGGGGTATATAGCCAGCCACTTCACAGTAACGCTATAAATCAAAGGTATGTTCTCGGTGGACACGTGTCGATTCGCCACACCACACTGCACGGTCTACGGCGCAGCGCCATTTTTAATCATTGCTCATTTCGAAAACGCTATACCTAATCGCTGACATGCTCAGCATGTATACACGAGAGGAAATATAAAAAATACTTTTCACACCACCTGCTGGACAATGTCCAATTACATATCATGCAACTTCAACGTAAAGTAAAACATTATCTCTTTAGGGATATAAAGTTGTACGAAACTCCCTAAGGAATAAAGTGATTTGAATTTGGAACGTCAATTCGTGTGGAAATTCGTGGAAAACTCTATGTTATAAAATGCTCACTATTGTAAAGTGGTTTGTTCGAAAATCTAACTGGCCACCATAAGCAGAACTCAATTTTAAAGATTGTTAACAAAAGATTGTGTTTGATGCTGTGATTTTCAGTGAATTTGTATTGTCTCGCAAAAGATGTGAAAAGTAGAGTTATGCTCCTCTGAAATAAAGCCTGTCTTCGTCTTGGGCAGCACCCCCCCCTTCACCCCTCGCTTCACTCAGAACCTCGTTACGGCCAGTCTACTATTATCCATCGAGGAGTTCCGTTTTCCACCATCGTCAGATCAGCTCGCTGTCACCATCATATTGTATTGTCATTGTCTTGACAGGTATTCAAAATATCATCTCAATCGGTTGAGGATAACTGCTTTAAAATTCAGTTGTGGAATGAAAGAAGACGTAGTAACTATTAGGATTGAGAAAGGTATGCTTAGATGGTTTGGGCATTTAGAAAGGATGGACGAAACGGGTACATAAGACGAGCGTGAATAGGTCAGTGGTAAGGGAGACCTCGGCGAACGTATTCAGACCAGATTGGAGACGTTCTGGAAAAAGGCCGGGTCAAGAGTACCCTTAACCGACGAGCATGTATGAATAAATAAATAAATATATATAAATATTGCTGGACAGTTCACACAACATTATCTAGCCCCAAGCTAAGCAGAGCTTGTGTTATGGGTACTTGACAATATATTACATAGATAGATATTTTTGATTATGTATACATAGAAAATACCTAGAACACCCCGAAAAAATATCTGCGGATCGCACAAATACTTGTTCCGAGGCGGGATTCGAACCCGCAACCTCCTGCGTCGCAGGCGAACGTTCGCCCGCCGCGCCACAGTGGTCATCATATGTATGAAGAATGTGATGAGAGTTAATGAAGCAAAAGAGGTGTGTCAGGATCGTAGCAAGAGGAAATCCGTGGTCTCTGCCTACCCCTCCACGAAACAGGCGTGAGTTTATGTATGTATGTATGTAAAATCAAAACGTAAGAATATACACATTTATACTGTCGCAGAGTAAAATAATTTCATAAAAATAAACATAGTAGTAGTAGGTAGCAATAAAAACCCAGTATTGAAAGTATGTTGCACAATAAACACACGGACTTGACTATCATGTGTCCGAGCTCCCAGGCCCATTCGTCATCAATATAATCACGTAAGCCGTATATAAAGTCAAAGTCAAAGTCAAAAGTATTTTATTCATTGAAATCACACGGATCATTTTGAATCGTCTTAAAAAATAAATTTACAGTTACTCCTGTTCCAACGCAACCACGATAAGAGGCAGACAACAGCTAACCTCCGTCACTATCTAACTCAGTGTAAGTTCAGGTAAGTTAGAAAGTGACAGAACAGCGCTAGCGCTACGAAAAGTGAACGAAAATCACGAAAAACAGTATTTAAACAAATATTTGGTGCGTAATCAAAAATATAAATGGGCCATGGCTCTAAAATAATATTATTTGTTACTCTTATGAATGTTATCAATGTACGCTGATAGGTAGAGATATTTACGTTATAAGCGCATTGTAGAGGTAAGTAGGCCTATCTGAGGCTCTGCCTACCCTTTCTGGGAAAAAGGTGTGTGTGTGTGTGTGTGTTCACGTTTTTTTTATCTCGTTTTTTTTTCGTGTTCCTTGTTTGGGCTCGATCATGCTCTTGAAAATATGATGAAGATTAACATAAGTATATTTTTTTGTGACAACAAAAAATATGCACATTGCTACTTCCATTCTTAAATACTCTTAAATTTGTATTTTTTTGTATTTGTATAGATATATTCATTGCTTACATTAAATACCGTATTTTAATTAGTATAAGCATTGCCATGCAATTGCGTGGCAATGCAGCCAGCATTCTGGGCACGCTGCTATCGGGTGACGGCTTGATGATCTGATAGGTAGGTTTTTATTTTAGTTTTGGTTTATTGTCTTAGTTTTAATTGAATAAATAATAGTTGTATTAGGTATTCTATCTATAAATAAATGTCCCCATTATTAGTATAAGGTCTAATTTATATTGTTAGTTAGGTAGGTACCTACATAAGCCCCGTTAGGGCGCTGCAATTTACCCTACTGGCAAGCAACAATGAGAGCAAGAATCCATCTGAAAGCAAGGCCATCACTCTCTTGGCAGAGTAAAATAAGTTTGTTTGCAGAGCTATGTCGTACCTAGCACAGCTTATGGAACGAGTGGCTGCATCACTTTAAAGTCTTAGAATATAGAATAAACCAGAACCCGTGTCCCGCGTATAAAGTGTCACCACGCAAACTAGTCTCAATAAGAATGGTTTCACCCGGTTTGTCTGCTGAGGGGCAAGTCCGAGTTTACACACACCATCGTAACGATGATCGTAATGACGAGCATAAGTGTATTGCGTAGTAACTAGCCATTCATCTGTGACGTTTTTGGCATAGATTAATGGCTTGTTATTATGTTATACACGTACGATCGTCGTTACGTTCATCGTTACGATGGTGTTTGCAAAACTCCGACTAGGGCCTCTGGTCGGCCGTGCGGCTAGTCGTGTCGAACTCGAAAGATTTTCTTATGAATATGATGTCGCTTGTCGTTACCCTATGAAAAAATCTACAGGCGTAAAAAGAAAATGATAGAATCACATTTAATATGTAAGTTTTGCATTTAATTATCTTTTTGGTTTAAATAATGCATTTTGTTTACCATTCATTCTTTAGAAAAAAGTCAAGCGTCCATTTTGAAATTGTTGCCAACATCACCAAAACATTACCCCTAACTGGTGGGAAGTATGATAGGCGCGGGGGGAGGCATTGTGTTTTGGCGACACAATGCCCCGTACCTCTCATGTATGCGTGTCCAGCCGACCATTTCCGTTAGGTATTTTTTTAATTATTCCGAGCTTGTCCATTCGGACCGTGGTGAACCGGGCCGTGGCCCTAATAGCATCGTACGCACCTTCTGGTTTATTCTATATTCTAAGTTTAAAGTATGGGTTCCACGTCCATGGCGCAGAATAAATACGTTACTTCCCGGCCGTAGCTGCATTATTGACAAAAGAGTTTTCGGATTTGAATTTGTCTAAAGCCATTATGGACCATCGTGGAAGCGTCACCGCGTGTGCAACAGATAAAATACTCGTACTAATAGATTATACCAAGCAGGTAAATAAACAACAAATTCCTCATCAGCCACAATGACGCATAAGTTCTTATCCAAAGAGATCTGTTTATACTGGTTTTGTGTAGAAAATGAATACACTTTGCCTATAGCAACTATTATTATATTCTGTGCCTATAGTTGGATGCCATTACGAAGTAACTATTAATTAATCTGTGGCCATAATTATTCTTCTACCAAAGTGAAGCTAGATCTTGACAAACATTTCTTTCTTTCTTCAATGTGGGCTCTCAATTTCAAGGTCAAAGTGACCATGGTACTTTGTTCGACGAAATAACAAAGGATAATTTAGAATAATGTTATTAACTTAATTAACTGTTATCCTACAACATAAAAGCATTAAACATCCAGGCCGATTACTGGGCAGTTATTGCCTTTTTTTGAAATAGTCCAAATACAACAAACTGTTACTATAAAACTCGGATTATCCTTGGAATAGTCACAGTGTTTTGTCTTTTTCGATGACAAGCAGTATCCATAAAGAACGAAAGAGACAAAACATGGTGCAAAAGTGTTTTTTCGGCGTTTATTAATTGCATCGAAACTCTTTACGAGCTTGTTGTGAAACATTTTCATCGACGTGACTGTACCATACCAATGAATGAATGAATGAATGATTGAATGAAAATACTTAATTGCACATCTTAAAAACTAGATAAAATAAAAATTACACACAAAAATTAAACAAAAACGAAATGTACAACAGGCGGTCTTATCGTTAAGGTGAATGTTCACGCTTGCGGCGCGAGATTCAAATTTTTTGGTGTTTTTGCCCGTTACAGATCATCAACACTTCTTCAGATAGCGAAAGTAGAGTTCGCGAGAACTAGGAGACTTAACACACATGTTTTAATTGATAGTATCTCATAAATATCATCAGTTTAGCTACGATACCCCTAAACAAAAAAAAGCACCGTACAAATGTATTTAGGGGTATCATAGCAAACCTTAAGAAGCAATGTTATTCAATAGAGCTATTTCCACTGCGCTAGACATAAAGTCAACTATTTAGGCATTGTCTGAACCAGCTCTTCTGTATATAAGCTGTGACTCTATCGTATAGCCTATGCCTATGTCTAGCCCCGGTATACTTGAGTCAGTATACTTGAGAGTCTTCGTGTTTGACGTAGCAGAGAAAATAATTAACTGAAAGGCTTACATACATGTTTGTTGAATGAACGCAGTTATGTAATGTGAGTAATACTGTTTGTACGGCTTTGACATTGCACGGAATTCACAATTTTGCTGATAGCGTTGTGTCGTCACCTCGAACAATGGTATGGGTACTTGTATAGTGTTATTTTATCTGTGGTATGGGAAAGAATAACGAATATAATCTAAACAAAACCACAGTGAATTCCCCTGGAATAATAAAGACCAGTTACGCTTGATTTTATTAAAAGTTCCTACAACAAATGCAAAATGAATGTAGGTAGAGATCCACCAACTTATCTGTATAATACTTTTTTTTTTTTTTTTATACAACTTGTTATGACGGATTAAGCAGATGGCCCACCTGATGTTAAGCGGTACCCTCTGCCTATGAACAATGCATTACCTCATAGGTCACGTCCACCTAGGACGCACTCTATGTGGCATTGCACTGCGCCCGCCACCCTGAGACGTAAAGATGAAAGTCTCATGTGCCTGTAATTTCACCGGCACCCTTACCCTTCAAACCGGACCAGAGCAATGCGAGCACTACTGCTTTGCGGCAGAAATAGGTATGGTGGTAGTACTTCCCCGGACGAACTCTTATGAATGTAGGTATATTGGATTTGTCTCGAAAAGACTTGTCTCAAGAAAAGGCTGTACTAAGAACCAGTCCCTAAAGGCTCAAAGGCTTTAAGTCGAGTTAAGGTGGGGTATGCCGCAAAATGCCTAATCTTAGATTTGGTTTTTAACAGACCAAATATGTTATTTTTATACCTCTATCCTTTGTTATATATTATTTTTTAGTATAGTGAAAAGAATAAATGCCCTTTTATTTTTAAATCGAGTACAGTATTCAAATTATTCTGGGAATCGAACAGACTTAAATTAAAATGACTAATTTTACGTTATTCCTTTGTTACATGTTACTCAAGTTTTTTTATCCATTCTTTCGATTGGCATCATAAATATACGGAATATTTTTTTCACATTTATGTCGGTTCGATTCCCAGACGAAGCAACTTTTAGAAAATCTTTGAATGCAATATTACTATGTTTTAAAAATAAAATAAATACCTAATCCAACATTCATAGGGTACATTGGTTACATTCACAAAGGTTAGCTGGTAGAGAATGCTTCTTAGCATTAAGTTCGCCTATGTGCATTGTTTGTTTTGTGCAATAAAGAATATTCTATTCTATTCTATTCTACATTGCTTGAAACACAAAACATTAAATTTCAAACACGAGTTTAAAAGGCAATGCAATAGCAGCCAGCACTCGTTAGGTAGTTATTGCTGACAACGCTGACGGTATGTTTTACAGTCGACAGTACAGAGGTCAACAAAATAGTGCAAGTTCATCGCCTTATGGCAAACTGCATGCAAATTGACTGAATGCCAGCTAAACTACATAATGCACAGGTAGAAAAACATTCGACATTCAGAACTTTTAAAAATGAAGGTGGATCATTTCGGTTGTGGCGCGAAATTCAACATCTATTGTGTTTTTTTTATAATCACAGCTCATCAACCTATTTTGAGATAGCAAAACCTGATTTTGCGGAAACTATGAGACTTAAGACGCAAGTTTTGATTGAAAGTGACTCAGAAATATCATTAGTGTGCCTACGAATGTCAATGAACAAAAAAATCACTGGAAAAATCATTGAATGAGTTTTTTTTTTTTTTTTTTTTTATACTACTGAATGACGGAACAAGCAGATGGCCCACCTGATGTTAAGTGGTAACCTCTGCCTATGAACAGTGCATCACCTCATAGGTCACGTCCACCTAGGACGCACCCTATGTTGCATTGCCCTGCGCCCGCCACCCTGAGACATAAAGATGAAAAGTCTCATGTGCCTGTAATTTCACCGGCACCCTTACCCTTCAAACCGGAACACAGCAATGCGAGCACTACTGCTTTGCGGCAGAAATTAGTAAACATGAATGTCATGAAGTTAATTTTATAACAAATATAAAATAAAAAATAAAAAATAAAAAAAAAAAATGCTGGACCGTTTACACAACATTATCTAGCCCCAAGCTAAGCAGAATAATAATAATACTAATATAATTAAATAATAAAATATAATGAATATAATTCTTAGCTAAACTAATTTGTGAGACGGTACCGATTTGAAGTTGCATTATCTAAAGCTTAAGCTAACTAAACGTATTGTCATCATTTTCTTTTAAAAAGATAAGGACAGGGAGACTATTTTTAGCTTTAACTTTAGAGAATACAATCTCATATAGCTACCACTATCAATTATAAGTACATGTGAAATGAAAATGAAATGAAAAACATTTATTTGGCACAAACAAAAAAAACAAACAGAACAAACAGAATGCTAGGAAAAAGTAGGACAAAAAACAGAAAAATAAATAAAAAATAACAACCAAAAACATACAAAAACAGATACAAAAACATAATTGTTAACATGTGTGTTAGTTCTCTTTATTTGTGCGGATTATTTTATGTGCGGCCACGGAAGACGAGCGCTATGGCACTAACTCTGCCATAGCACATGCTGAGTGGTTGCCTTTTTTGTAACTTTGATTTGAACGCCTACTTTAAATATTCGAATTTGTTGTATTTGGTTACAAAATAAATATATTTTTATCTCTTATATTTATCTTTATTTCTGCAAAATTCAGTTTCGCTATCTCAAGATGTGATGATGAGCTATGATGAGCAAAAAACACAATCAAATCTGAATTTCGCGCCACAAGCAAAACGTTGCACTTTAAATACCTAAACCTATTTATGAGAATGTAGGAGCTTTTCACTAGGATTTTACACAAGAAACTAACAATGAGTGATTTAATATGAAACGGGTATTAGCTTGGAGTCGGCTATGTTAAGGAACTGCACGTATAGTACAGGCAAATTGATTTTCAAGCCAAACAAAACAATTAGAAAAGGTTTTGTGACTACATCTAATTACTTCCACACTTTTGCTAAAAATCACCTAATTTGCCTGTACTATAGTATGGTAAAAGTCTGCGTGGAACTTGTTGGCCGTGTACGCAATACAGTCTGTACCATAAAGGCCATGGGGCCCGTGCCAAGGGCCCCCGACCACATGGGGGCCCGGAAGGCGGATACAACGCTTGCGCTCAATAGTACATTTTTTTCGAGCTGTAGTAGCATTATTTTTCACGGCTCGCTCCGCGCGCCTTTATATCACGAGTTCACGACTATTCACGACACTCCTTTCTTATTATTATTATTATTATTTTGGAGTAGTCATATTATTATTGCCTAATAACACAGTTTTTTTGCGGCTCGCTCCGCTCACCGGTTTTTTTTGCTGCACTATTTAGGTACGAGCTAAAAGTACTGAATTTTAAGTTGTTCACTCCGCTTGCCGTTATATACAGAGAATTTAAAAAACATTTTTCGTGCTCTCTTTTCAACCTAATAACCTGAAACTTTATTAGGCCACAAAACCAAGAACCATATCATACCATAGGGGCCCCATTATCATTAAGTGCCCAGGGCCTCCGATAAGTTAGAAACGGCCCTGGATATGTACGACTGTAAAAGCACTCCCTAATGTAAGACTTTACTGGTAATACTGTATTGGTCATGGTGTGTTGCTGTCATATCTGATGTACTTGTCAACGTCAGATTGGTTTAGTAGAAGAGTATCAATGTCGAGTGGATGTGAAAACGTCGCCTGCACATGGGAGCATGGCATTCACTTCTCTTTGGCAGACGAAGAAAGAGACACATTGTATTATTATAAATAAATCTTAGCAAGAATCACGTTACCTTTCTTGAGACAAGGATTAGATCCTTCACTAACTACATCTTCTAGATGAAAGGCATCGGTCACATAAAGGCACTTTTAAAAGCTTTTATTAAACTTGCAATGTAACATATTGTCCGGGTTGAATCTTGCAAAGGTTTGTCCGGGTTGAATCTTGCAAAGGTTTGTCCTGGTGGAATCTTGCAACTCAATTTTAAAGCAGTTATCCTCAACCGAATGAGATGATATTTTGTATACCTGTCAAGTTCCGATGACAATGCAATATTATGGTGACAGCGAGCTTATCTGATGATGGAGACGGAAGGTGGACAACGGAACTCTTTGAGGGATAATAGTGGACTGGCCGTGTTTAGGCTCATTTTGATCAGGACACGGTTACGATCACTAGTTTTGTAAAAGCTTGTATTGATTTTAAAGAACCATATCAAGGAAATTATGGATTGGAATTTATGACCACTTCCCGATATCAGATTGAACTGAAATTTTGCAAAACTGTCAAGTTCCAATGACAAAACAATATTTTGGTGACAGCGAGGTGACCTGATGGAGACAGGTGGACAAGGGAACTCCTAAATGATGAATGTAGCCTGGCAGTGATTCGGCTCATTTTGATCAACTCACGGCCCCGATTACTTATTTTATATGAGCATGTTTTGAAAATAAAACAATAAAAAACTTATTGGAGCCATATTCCCCAGACAGGGAGACAAAGAAAGAACCACTGACGCGAAAGAATAAGATGTACTCTTCCTAATAATAAAATTAAACTAATAATAAAATTAGGTCATAATATGTACAAAAAACAATAACTTGTAATGGATATGAGGTATTAAATACAGAGCCATCACAGTAATGCACCCACCATCCGCGGCAATAATGTTTCCGAGAAAAAATAGCACATCTCATTGCGATTATGTGCTCCTCAAATTACTATCCATGTCGAGTCTAGCCAGAACTCACTATACCTAGTGATTCTACGGTATAAGCATAACATTAGACAAAGTATTATGAATTCTTAGGCCGCAATCGCGAACTCGTGAACATATATACGGACAGAAGATACAGAAGTATTATGAATTTATGAATTTGTATTTTGATATATGTATCAATATTAAAGGTATTCTCAGATAGTACCATACCTATTTCTGCCGCAAAGCAGTAGTGCTTGCATTGCTGTGTTCCGGTTTGAAGGGTAAGGGTGCCGGTGAAATTACAGGCACATGAGACTTTTCATCTTTATGTCTCAGGGTGGCGGGCGCAGTGCAATGCCACATAGGGTGCGTCCTAGGTGGACGTGACCTATGTGGTAATGCACTTATCATAGACAGAGGTTACCGCTTAACATCAGGTGGGCCTCTTGCTTGTTCCGTCATCCAAGTAGTATAAAAAAAAAAAAAAAAAAAAAAAAAGTACACAGGTGATCTCATGCTTACTGTGACACCACAAATTATTACCCACAAGGATCATTTTGAATCCTCATAAACTAAATTTATTCCTGCTCCAACGCGGCCAAACCTACACGAATCTGGCAACAAGACAGAAGACTTTACTTGTAGAGCTGGTTCAGTTTAGAAAGATTTGGAGAAGGATAGGTCAAGTGGACGCAACAGGCACATAGACAGACCAAGGACTGGATGTTACCGTTGAGTGACATTGAAAAACAATGCTCAAACAGGTTTATAGTATTAGATAGAGCTAACTGAGGGTAGGCTGCCGCCGCGCTGCGCAGAGTGCGCGTCAGCCACAACAGCCTCCTGGCTGTGGTAGCCGATACGCCAGATTCCCACCTCACTCAGCACTGGACTAAGATGCATTCAGTTATGGCCAATTACACATATAACTGAGTGCATTTTTTCCCAGTTGTTAGAATAAATATATAACTGTGTTACTGTAGGAATTAATAATATTTTTTCATAAGTGCTCTATTTTTGTGTACTAACCAAATTATGGATCTGTGTGTCTGAAATAAAGTCTTTTTTTTTTTTTTTTTTTATTTATTTTTATGTCAATCAGCAGCGGTCAATAATGATGAAATTGGTTACTTTACTGCATTGTATTACTATTCTAGTAGCTTTAGTATAAATAAACAAAACTCAATTCTCAAATTTCAGCATAGTAGGTCCAGCGGTTTCGGCTCAGCGGTGATGAATCAATAACTCAGTCAGTCAGTCAGATTAAGCTCTTATATATAGGTACAGATAGAAAGATAAATATAGCCACGATTAATTGACTACTGTTTTAAATACGTATGTGATTTATAATAAAAATGTAAGGTGAAGTGCAACATGTATCAGCTAACATATCATCTGCATAGCTGGCATCAAACAGCAACACAAGTGTGACTAATGAACAGAGACCGCGGTGCACCGGAGGGAATCCAAACCTAATCTATATACCTAATTACTTAAATCCCATCTGAACAAAATGAACCCTATAAGACCTTACTTATTTGAGCCTTTCGGGGTCGAGACTCTGGTGGGGTACCGGGGCACTTCGCGTTTTCAAAATTATTTCAGGGCATCTGGTCTAAGCGACGCGTGACCCGAGAGCTGGCTCTTGTCTGGCTTAAGGTGAATGCTCACGTTTGCGGCGCGAGATTCAAATTTTTTGGTGTTTTTTGCCCTTTACAGGTCATCAACACTTCTTCAGATGACGAAAGTTGAGTTCGCGACAACTAGGAGACCTAACACACATGTTTTAATTGATTGTATCTCATAAATATCATCAGTTTAGCTACGATACCCCTAAACAAACAAAAACACTGTAAAAATGTGTTTCATGTATCATAGCTAAACTGATGATATTTATGAGATACTATCAATTAAAACATGTGTGTTAAGTCTCCTAGTTGTCGCAAACTTAACTTAACTTAACTTAACTTAACTTTCGTTATCTGAAGAAGTGTTGATGAGCTGTAATGGGCAAAAAACACCAAAAAATTTGAATTTCGCGCCGCAAGCGTGCGCATCCACCTTAACACATTAGTTTTGGCATTCAGCGTGGCAATGCAGCCAGCATCTTAGGGACGCTTCCGTCTGATAGTGATTTGGATCAGTTGAGCTACCTTTAGATCGCTAGCAGCGGTTTGCAGATAGCACAACTGTTTCATATGTATTTTGTTCATACCTTGTATTAGTAGTATTATTGTTTCAGTAAATAAATGTATTTTCTTTGGAAAGATAATGATAAAGAATATTTTTGACTCTTCCCGCCATTTTCTAAAAGAGACGTTGTCTACTTTTATTTTATTTCTTTTCCTAGTGTTTTCTTGAGTTATTTTGTGTTATTTTGGTGGCATTTTAACTAATGTAGCTCGTATAAAAAGCACAAGTGTAGTGAAATTAAATGGAAGTGAATTGCGTGACTTTTTAAAATTGGTGGAAATTGTCTACCAAAGTTTTAGTAAAATTGGCCACCGTTTTACTAAAACATGACTTGACTGTGACTTTGACTACTTGGAAGGAGTGTAACGTTGCAAAATATATTGAAAATACAATATAGTGAAAATACCGAAAATACAGATACTTGAAAATGGCAAATGCACAAGCCGTGCAGCGCCAACTATAAAGAAAAAAAAAAAAAAAAAAAAATTTTAGATTGACACATAATTGGAGCATGCTTGGCCGCTAGAACACCGGTCAGCCTTGGTGCACTCACTTTTGTATATAACTATTGTGAATGTAGATTTATAGAACGTAGTGCTGGTTACTTGGACTCTATTCTTGCGGGAAAACGTTCAATTTTCTGCTAGATGTTTTAATGTTTGACATTTTAAAACTGACATAATTATTGTTAGTTTCTTTTGTATTATCAAAGTTTGAATTGATTCGAGGCATTGAAGACCAGTTGGGATCTAATCTGGCATTTTTTAAAGAAACGTCGTCATTTTTATTTTATTACATTTTTATGTGTTTTTTCGAGTTATTTCGTGTAATTTTAGTGGCATTTTATCCGGTGTAATTTGGATAAATGGCACATGTGTGATGTAGTGAAATTTAAGTGTATTGCGTGTCTTTTGGAAATGGTGGATCTTTCCCCGTAAAAACTCAGTTTTTTCTGCCACTGATTAAACTGGGTTATGACTTGTCTGAGACTCTTGACGACTTGACTATAAAAATATATGAATATATCACTTGACATTGGCTAAATTGTTGCAAATAACGTACAGAAGCCATTACTTTAGAGAAGAAGAAGAAGAATTGATTCGAGTGGTACTAATTCTTTAGACACTTTGTAGTCAGTAGCTTTGACAAATTCCAAGGTTGATATCTGCCATTTTTGAAAGAAACGTCGTCATTTATATTTTATTACATTTTAATGTGTTTTTTCGAGTTATTTCGTGTAATTTTAGTGGCATTTTAACCGGTGTAACTTGGATAAATGGCACATGTGTGATGTAGTGAAATTTGAGTGTATTGCGAGTCTTTTCGAAATGGTGGATTTTTTCCTGTAAAAACTCAGTTTTTCTGCCACAATTTAAACTGGGTTAGGACTAGACGGCGACTCTAGTCAAGTCGGAGACGACTTGACTATAAATAAAACTATACTAATTATATCACTTGACATTGGCTAAATTGTTGCAAATAATGCATAGAAGCCATTACCTAAGATAAGAAGAAGAAGACAAATTCCAACACCGTAAGTGTTTCGCAAGGTATACTTTCCTGGCTGGACCAACGTTGTTTTCGCTTAGCCTCGGCCACCTTTGCGGTAAAAATTCCGAGCTTCAGGTACAATAAGTTTTTTGTGAAAAATATATATATTTTTCAATACAAGCTTTTATAAAATTAGTGATCGTAACCGTGTGCGATCAAAATGAGCCTAAACACGGCCAGTCTACTATATCCATCGAGGAGTTCCGTTGTCCACGTCTACCTTCCGTCTCCATCATCAGATCAGCTCGCTGTCAACATCATATTGTATTGTCATCGGAACTTGACAGGTATGCCAAATTTCAGCTCAATCGGTTGAGGATAACTGTTGCAAGATTCCACCCGGATTCCACCCTGACAAACATACATTCCAAGTTATATAAAGCTTGTGAAAAGTGACAAAATCACCTTGACCACCAAACTGATTCGCTATAACAGTCCAAGAAAAGGAAAGGCCAGTCGGGCCTTTCCGTTAGGTATTTTTTTAATTAATCCGAGCCGAGTTAGTCGGACCGTGGTGAGCAGGGCCGCGGCCAACTGAAGGCCTGAAACTGATTTGGTCTTGTAGCTCTAAATGGCTGATGCTCTTGTTTATAATGGAGATAGCAAGAGAGATGGCGAGATGGTTCACGAAGGTACAGGAACTCGGAAATATGTGACCTTAGAACGACGAGCATGTTTGAAGATTGTAATAAGCAAACGAGGTAAGTCAGAATTTTTGTGAAAATTCGTGGACTGCCTATTTCTCCGAGAAACAGGCGTGAGTTTTATGTTTAATATACACCACTTCCTAATATGTATACCATAAAAAAACTGGATAATCAGTATCCGATAAAGATTCAATCTACGCAAAAAAAGTTTTTTTTTTTTTTTTATACTACTGGAATGGCGGAGCAAGCAGATGGCCCACCTGATGTTAAGCGGTAACCTCTGCCTATGAACAGTGCATTACCTCATAGGTCACGTCCACCTAGGACGCGCCCTATGTGGCATTGCACTGCGCCCGCCACCCTGAGACATAAAGATGAAAAGTCTCATGTGTAATTTCACCGGCACCCTTACCCTTCAAACCGGAACACAGCAATGCGAGCACTACTGCTTTGCGGCAGAAATAGGTACGGTGGTAGTACTTCCCCGGACGAACTCTTTCACAAAAAAGCTCTACTACTACTGAAAAGTAACCAAATAACAATTTCCAGGAATATCCATAAAAAATGGGAACAGTTGGTCGAAACTATTGAATAGTGCATGAGCCATAGATTACTATCAAGTTATTACTACACAGCTCTGACGAGGATTATGCCCATAAAATTCGGATTTTGTCAAGAAATCAAATGTTAATAACTTTTTTAATTCCATTCGAAAAAAAAAGAATTCCACAAAAAATTTATTTGTACCGAATACTTACCATTCAGTTTTTTTATGGTATTTTTGGAATAGTGGTGTATATGTAGATATTGAATTTACCAGATTTACCAGGCTGCTAGCTTATTTAGGAACGCGTTATTATGGGAAGAAAGCGTAAGCCGAGTAGTCGTGGGAAAGCGGCGATGAGCTCACCACTGTCGTCTATACTGCTACAATGTGCGACCGACTGTGAATAGAAGCCTATTGAGGCTATGTTAGACATAAAAATACCAGCAATGCAGGTGCCAATACTAACTGGGAATTTTAATATTATCTATGAACAAAAAAAGGGATGTTTTTTTTGGTATTTTGGCATTAATTCGACGGTGCCAGCCTTCTACAGCGTCGTCGGTTGTCGTTATGTTATGTTATGTTATGGACTGTACATGTCCTGTCCAGTTGCTAATCCGTCCACCTGAGAATCTGTCCAGTTGAGAATCTGTCCAGTTGCGAATCTGTCCACTTGCTACGGAGGCATATTTGGATTCATCGAAAGGGATCTTTACTTGATATATTTGAGATTATAGTGGATTGTAAGTATCAGTTCAACTTTGTAAGTAGTAAAGCTTTTTTGTGAAAGAGTTCGTCCGGGGAAGTACTACAACCATACTTATTTCTGCCGCAAAGCAGTAGTGCTCGCATTACTGTGTTCCGGTTTAAAGGGTATGGGTGCCGGTGAAATTACAGGCACATGAGACTTTCCATCTTTATGTCTCAGGGTGGCGGGCGCAGTGCAATGCCACATAGCGCGCGTACTTGGTGGACGTGACCTATGTGATAATGCACTGTTCATAGGCAGAGGGTACCGCTTACGACCTCTGTGGCGCGGCTGGCGATGGTTCGCCTGCGTCGCAGGAGGTTGCGGGTTCGATTCCCGCCTCGGAACAAATAATTTGTGCGATCTGCAGATATTTGTTCCGGGTGTTCTGGGTGTATTCTGTGTAATAAAAAATATCTATTTATGTAATGTATTGTATTATGTATATCAGTTACCTAGTACCCATAACACAAGCTCTGGCTTAGCTTGGGGCTAGATAATGTTGTGTGAACTTGTCCAGCATTTTTTTTTTTTTTTTTTTTTCCATCAGGTATAGGCCATCTGCTTGTTCCGTCATTCTAAGTAGCAAACAAAAAAAAACTAAACTCCTTGTAAGTAATTTTTGAACTTTTGCTCTCTGGACTCACGAACTAAGTGAGTTTGGTTCATTAGAAGAGTACTCAATACATTTATTTAGTTATGGCACAGAACACATAATAGTTTATACACAACACTCACAATTGAGTCACTCTTCAATCTTTCCATTTTACACAAGAATTAATTAAACTATATAAGTTATTAAAAGATAGTTAAGCCGAGGTGTCTCTGGCTTGCCTACGTCTCCTCCTGCGGATGTCGGAAAAGAAAGAAAGAAATAATGCTGGACAGTTCACACAACATTATCTAGCCCCAAGCTAAGCAGAGCTTGTTTTATGGGTACTAGATAACTGATATACTTAATACAATATATTACATAGATAGATATTTTTTATTATACATAGAAAAATACCCAGAATACCCTGAACAAATATCTGCGATCGCACAAAAATTTGTTCCAAGGCGGGAATCGAACCCGCAACCTCCTGCGTCGCAGGCCTACCTTCGCCCGCCGCGCCACAGAGGTCGTCAAATGATTAAGTATATCACTCATCTTAGTATCCATAACACAAGCTCTGCTTAGCTTGGGGCTCAGATAATTTTGTGTGAGCTGTCCAGCATTTGGTATATTCCTGATGTCCACGTTATCTTGTCCACGTTACTTCCGTGCACATATTCCAGCATTATTTATTTTTTATTTTATTTATAAACTGTTTTATAAATGGTGTATATATTGCCTTTTGTCAGTTTCCACTGAACAGGATTTTAAAACACAAAAGAACGCCTCCAACAAAGGCAGTTCTTAGAAACAGCAATTTCTGTCCGATCCGTTCATCCAAAGCTCTTTCAGTGAGGCTTATATTATGAATACAAAATAATTTGACGAGCAATTTTCGATTACGATTAGAATTACAGGATCCATATTTACCGATAGAAATTAGACCTCAAAAGCTACACGCTAGACCCGGCTGCGTAAAAAAACCGGCCAAGTGCGAGTCGGACTCGCGCACGAAGGGTTCCGTACCATCTATAAAAATGGGGAAAAAATCACGTTTGTTGTAAGGGACAATGAAATTACAGGCACATGAGACTTTACATCTTTATGTCTCAGGGTGGCGGGCGCAGTGCAATGCCACATAGGGCGCGTCCTAGGTGGACGTGACCTATGAGGTAATGCACTGTTCATAGGCAGAGGTTACCGCTTAACATCAGGTGGGCCACAAGCTTGTTCCGTCATTCAAGTAGAATTAAAAAAAAAAAAAAAAAAAGGGAGCCCCCTTACAACAAACGTAACGGACAATAAGCGTGAACCCCTTAAATATTTATTTTATTCTTTTTTTTAGTAGCTGTTGTTATAGCGGCAACAGAAATACATAATCTGTCAAAATTTCAACTGTCTAACTATCATGGTTCATGAGATACAGCCTGGCGACAGACGGACAGACAGCGAAGTCTTAGTAATAGGGTCCCGTTTTACCCTTTGGATACGGAACCCTAAAAATTCTCATTTTAAAGCCTCATGCAGTGACCTGGAAAGATCTATTGATATAACTGGTCCAAAGCGTTTATTTTCACTATAATAACATAATGGAGGAAAACACCATCAATAGGTCAACAGCAACAAGGGCGCGTTAGATAAACGCACCAATCAGCTGTGCACTTTCACTGCGCTTGCGCAAGCGACTCGCTGATCGGCTTTTTGCGCTATTGTTTACTGCTGGGATGAGATGAGAGGCTGAATAAATGCCATTATATCATCGTATACTGCTAAAAACTGTACGAGTCTCGTTTTTATACAGTTTGGTGAATCGGCTCTGTCGGCAACTGGCAATAAGTACCAAAGCAGTGTAATAGCTAGTTTTAGCATCAGCGATCAGTAATGGAGGGATTTTGATTTTAGAATACTTTTTTATCCTGGGTCAGGGCCATCTGGCCTTTTTACTCTGTAAAAATAAGTTTCAGATGCCTAAGTTCCGGAATTACCTCCATTATAACTGTTAATATTATTAATAATTCAATGTCGCCAATGTCGAATCCTTTGGCTGCGTTTCGTGGCGAATCGATTGTACACGCGAATTATCGCGATAGTACACCCGCGTATAATGCTATAACCTTGTTAATATGGGTGCTTTGAGAAAATAACTTTCTTGGGCTGATTAAGGACACGTGGAAAAAGCCCATATCACCATTCCTGCTGGGCATCATGGAGGTGCGAGCACTATTACTGCTTTGCGGCAGAAATAGGTATGATGGTAGTACTTCCCCGGACGAACTCTTTCACAAAAAAGCTCTACTACTACTAAAAGGAGAGTGGAGTTCCAATGGGAGGATTGGACCGCTAGGGCGCTTATATATATATTTCATTGATTTATTCAATCAACAAGGAACATTGGGTTAGTAAAATACATTGTTTATCTACACTACGGTTAGTAAGAATATTTACAATTGAATACTACAAACTAACATTGAAAAATATGACATCATAATCATCCGCCTGAGGAAGTCTTCTGCTTATGCCCTTTTTTTTGCCAACGATGTTTGTCATGATTTTGTCTAAAATAGGGGCAAACAAGGGGGATCTCATCGAACTCCATTCAATTGAAGACTGCGCCAACACCAGGCAAAAATCTTCATACAAAAAAAACGCCTCGTGCCACTCGTGAAAGCGGTTTTTATTAAATATCTCGTAAAATATAGGTTTTCGAATCTAGGCAATAAATAGACGTAACTTTGTTTTTTTTTTTTCTACCGAGAAAGTTTTTTTTTTATTCTACAAAGGTAGCAAACAATCACACGGCCCACCTGTTGGTAAGCGGTTACCGTAGCGTATATTGTCCATCGTGTTTCTGGTACAGTGATCCTTCTGAATTATAATGTAGTATCCATGCATATTTATAATATGAATATTGTACGTTTTTTTTTTTTATGCTACTATAATGACGGAACAAGCAGATGGCCCACTTGATGTTAAGCGGTAACCTCTGCCTATGAACAGTGCGTTACCTCATAGGTCACGTCCACCTAGGACGCGCCCTATGTGGCATTACACTGCGCCCGCCACCCTGAGACATAAAGATGGAAAGTTCCATGTGCCTGTAATTTCACCGGCACCCTTACCCTTCAAACCGGAACACAGCAATGCGAGCACTACGGATTTGCGGCAGAAATAGGTATGGTGGTAGTACTTCCCCGGACGAACTCTATCACAAAAAAGCTCTACTACTACTTGATTAGTACTTGATTTAGTCTGTTAAAAATCAAATCTAGGATTGGGAATTTGCGGCGTACCCCACCTTAAGGATGATGAGTTATACCTTAAATTATTACTCGGCTCAAATTCCTAAACATCTATCCTGTGCTAACTGCGTTCCATCACTCCATCACATAAACAATTTTTTTTTTTAAATAAATTAATATTTAACAATCGTGAAAAGTCGCGTCTGAAAATACTTATAAGTCCTGAATAACTAAACTTCAATCAACGATCATTATTCATGATAACACCATCACTTGAACACTTCAAAGGCTGTCAGCAGCCGGACTCCGGACCAACCCACTCAAAGGCTGTCAGCAGCCGGACTCCGGACCAACCCACTCAAAGGCTGTCAGCAGCCGGACTCCGGACCAACCCACTCAAAGGCTGTCAGCAGCCGGACTCCGGACCAACCCACTCAAAGGCTGTCAGCAGCCGGACTCCGGACCAACCCACTCAAAGGCTGTCAGCAGCCGGACTCCGGACCAACCCACTCAAAGGCTGTCAGCAGCCGGACTCCGGACCAACCCACTCAAAGGCTGTCAGCAGCCGGACTCCGGACCAACCCACTCAAAGGCTGTCAGCAGCCGGACTCCGGACCAACCCACTCAAAGGCTGTCAGCAGCCGGACTCCGGACCAACCCACTCAAAGGCTGTCAGCAGCCGGACTCCGGACCAACCCACTCAAAGGCTGTCAGCAGCCGGACTCCGGACCAACCCACTCAAAGTTATTTATCATTCGTATCTCAATTCAATTTTTCCTTACCTTTGTATATTCAAAAGTTCTAACAAGCCTGAGAGGAAAACGTATATGCAAGCTATAGGTCCAGCGTATGAAGGTATGAACGATAAGCAAAGGTAAACCAAAAAGAAAACGAATACCTATATGAAAAAAGTAATTAATTTTGTAAAAATTAAAAAAAAACCTCAGCGCCATTTTGTTGCAGAGCTTTTTTGTGAAAGAGTTCGTCCGGGGAAGTACTACCACCATACCTATTTCAGTCGCAAAGCAGTAGTGCTCGCATTGCTGTGTACCGGTTTGACGGGTAAGCGTGCCGGTGAAATTACAGGCACATGATATTTTTCATCTTTATGTCTCATGTTATGTGTGGTGGCGGGCGCAGTGCAATGGCACATAGGGTGCGTCCTGTGTGGACGTGGCCTATGAGGTAATGCACTGTTCATAGGCAGAGGTTACCGCTTAACATCAGGTGGGCCAACTGCTTGTTCCATCATTCAAGTGGTACAAAAAAAAAAAGGAATTTTAGTAGTAGTAGAGATTTTTTGTGAAAGAGTTCGTCCGGGGCAGGTCTACCACCATACCTATTTCTGCCAAAAAGAAGTAGTGCTCGCATTTCCGTGATCCAGATTGAAAAAAAAAAACGGCTGAACCGATTTCATCAATCAAACATAGCTAAGAACAATCCCGACAAATTCAACTTTCAAACAAAAAAAAAAAGTAATCGATTCATCCGTTCGGGAGCTACGATGGGACAGACAGCCACACACAGAGACGCGCACATACACACACGTCAAACTTATAACACCCCGTCGTTTTTGCGTAGGGGGTTAAATACTGTAGCTAATATGTATGTGCTGTATAGGTACTCACATACACATGCCACACATACCTATTCATCATCAACAGTTAGACGTCCAATGTTGGACGAGGCCTTTGCCATAATCACCACGCTTGGCAGGCGAATTGATAGACGCAGTCTTGGCACAGAATATATACAGGTATTGGTATGTCTTAGTCTCTTAGTCAATGTATGTTCTTACTTTGAGATTAGTAAATTTCACATAAATTATGTTCTTACTATACGAGTAACATTAATAAATATCACAAATGTAGTGCCTATCTACTTACTATAAAATTATTAAATGTCGGAAATGTATTTAGTTAATATTGGATTTAATCATGTTCTAAGCACATGATCTGGATGATATCAAACATTAAATCTGTATTAACTAGATAAAACAAGTCAAAATTATAATCATGTGTATACATCATAATGTTTCAAATGCAAATTAATTTAATTTATAATTACAAAAATGTACATGACAAAGATGACAATTCAAAAAATCAGTTATTTTTTTTAATTTATACGTAAATATGTAACTATTAATGATAAAAATAGTAGGTATTTATTATAATTTGTTAACCAATTTTGTTAATTTAAATATTATTGTAACCAGGTACTTACTAGACAGTACTTGGGTTTAAATAGTGAAACCTCATAATGGCTACCCAATAGTACCTAATATGGAAGGATACGCAGTGTCTACAACACAAGTCTAGCACTAGTGTAGATACTGCAACCAATCTCAAAAACGTACAAGCCATTCTAATGTAAATCTTATTATAATTAGACTAGATTTCGTATTGCTTGTTTTTTTTTTTTTTTTTTAATTGGTCAAAGTCAAAAGTCGAAGTCAAAAGTATTTTATTCATTGAAATCACAAGGATCATTTTGAATCGTCTTAAAAAATAAATTTACATTTACTCCTGTTCCAACGCAACCAGACCTAGAAGAATCAGGGAACAAACACGGTCTGTTTTTTTTTGATGATTCTACTTACTACTAGGTGGGGAGCGCCTGTGTGGTGCATCGAGAACAAGTGGAAGCTGATTCAAAGAAAAAAGGTGTTGAATGCTTCTGCCCATCTTCTAGTGTAATCTCTTAATCGGCCGTTACTGCATACATGGGAGGAGATGAAAGAACATGAGCAATACTCCCCATGCATTGTTTGATCCAACTTTTTTGACTAACGTAACGTACAGTTGAGATACTTTTGGTTATTGATAATATATGTTAAGATAATGAAAAAGCTAATTTAATTTCTTGCGTAGAAGTTGTGGGAAAGTAATGAAGCTTGTTGCGTTTTGTTTCACGCAAATGCAAGCAGTTGATTTATCTAATTATTTAGAAATACTACTTATGCTTCGAAACTTCTAAAAATATACAAGTTATTTAGAAAAATTGAACAAAAAACAAAATTTAGAACCGTACCAATTACCTACTTCCGCATGAAGGGCTCATTTATTTTTGACCTGGGTCAGCGGTACCCATCTCCTTTACAGTATCTCCTCCCATGAGGACATTTAAACATGATGTTACATGATTCTTAGGTCGGACAACCGAACACACAAATAAATACCAACAACATTACTACCCACATAAGCCCTGCGCCACTGTCATCCATTATTACTCTGCGAACCTTTGACAAGGAGAGGGTCTACAGTAACGAACAACGAACCAGCAACCACCTGCAATTGATATTTAACTAACATTTGGAGGATTCTTCCCGCCATTTTCGAAAAGAGGCGTTGTCTACTTTTATTTTATTTCTTTTCCTAGTGTTTTCTTGAGTTATTTTGTGTTATTTTGGTGGCATTTTAACTAATGTAGCTCGTTTAAAAAGCACAAGTGTAGTGAAATAAAATGGAAGTGAATTGCGTGACTTTTGAAATTAGTGGAAATTGTCTACCAAAGTTTTAGTAAAATTGGCCACCGTTTTACTAAAACATGACTTGACTGTGACTTTGACGACTTGGAAGGAGTGTTACGTTGCAAAATATATTGAAAATACAATATAGTGAAAATACAGATACTTGAAAATGGCAAATGCACAAGCCGTGCGGCGCCAATTACAAAGAAAAAAAAAACTAACATTTGTCATATGTGGACAACCTTTGTGTACTTATCTGAATCTTCCAACCAAAAGCGACGCCATGACTGCATTTGTAAATATTACAACTCATAAGAAACGAACTATATTTTCATATACCTAATATTTTGTTTGGAATTACGCTTTATTCATAGATAGATAGAAAATTCTTTATTGCACATAAAACAAAGAAGTACAAAGGCGAACTTAATGCTAGAAAGCATTCTCTTCCAGATAACCTTGGTGTATTGCGGAAAAAGTATGTATCGGTAGTGCACAAGAAGGGAAATATTGGATAAGTATAAGAAAATTTAAAAAAAAATAATAATAATAATATAAGTACTTAAATTACTGCCTAAAAAAATTGTTGCCTGCCTATTCATCAAAATATTACCCGGACTTGTTTTGAAGATTCGTTGGTATGATATGTGTCCTGGCTGCTAGCTTACTATGGAATGTGTTATTACTGGAAGAAAGCGTTAGCCGAGTCAGTCGTGGGAAGAATTGGGAGCGATGAGCTCACCACTTGTCACGTCTATGTTCCACGATGGTGCAACTCACAGTGAAAAGATGCCCATTTGAGGCTCTGCCTACCCTTTCGGGTAAAAGTCATGTGTCTATGTATGTAATGGCGATTGGGTCAATGGTTCGACAGTTATCGTCTCACAAACTCCCATCAAACATAGCCCTCTAGTTTAACACTATAACTCGCTGGGCTCGTTAAAGTATGTAAAACTTATGACGTTCTATTACATCGGAGGCTCATTTTTTTTTTAATACTACTTGGATGACGGAACAAGCTAGAGGCCCACCTGATGTTAAGCGGTAACCTCTGCCTATGAACGGTGCATTACCTCATAGGTCACGTCCACCTACGACGCAACCTATGTGGCATTGCACTGCGCCCGCCACCCTGAGACATAAAGATGAAAAGTCTCATGTGCCTGTAATTTCATTACGAGCCTATCGTCCCAAATACGATGGTGATAACCGTAATCTACGCCCACACGGCTCCATTTCCTGGTGAACGTTGCAATGTTGCTGAAAACTAAACCTACCAGGTAATAGGTACTAAACCTACCAGGTAGGTACTACCTGTGGGTTACCTACCTTTTGGTCTGGTCTGGTCTGTGGAATGAAACCGTGCCTGAGGAGTTCTCCAGGTGTCATTGTCAGTTTAATTCTTTCATCGTCAAGAGATGGCGCTAGCGTAACTATTGGTATTTACCTACTTTTAAATTGTATCATGGCAGTGGAGAACTTCGTTCAGTCAATGTAAATAGTTTTAAATAAGTTTTTAGAGAAAAATATATTTTTCAAAGCAAGCTTTTTTAAATTAGTGATCGTAACCGTGTGCTGATCAAAATGAGCCTAAACACAGCCCATCTACTATTATCCATCGAGGAGTTCCGTTGTCCACCTTTCGTCTCCATCATCAGATCAGCTCGCTGTCGCCATCATATTGTATTGTCAACGGAACTTGTCAGGTATGCAAAATTTCAACTCAATCGGAGTACTTGAGGATAACTGCTTTAAAATTCAGTTGCTATATTCCACCCGGACAAACATATTCCACCCGGACATTATCCCGGGTACCCGGGTTATCCACAACCGATTGAGCTGAAATTTGGCATACCTGACAAGTTTCGATGACAATACAATATGATGGTGACAGCAAGCTGATCTGATGATGGAGACGGAAGGTTGACAACGAAACTCCTCGATGGATAATAGTAAACGGGCTGTGTTTAGGCTCATGTTGATCAGCATACGGTTACGATCACTAATTTTATAAAGCTTTTATTGAAAAATATATTTATCACACAAAACTTGTTTGGAGTAGTTCCTGTTTGTCCCCGAATTTGTCCCCTTTCGGGGACAGACAGGAATTGACGATTCCTGTTTGTCCCCGAATTTGCATTCATAAATTGTGTTCCTTATTCGTTCTCTCAGCTTTATCCCTATGATACTTCTCTCCATCCATTCTCTCTTTGGCAAATTAGTAATCTTCCCTTTTTTTTTTTATTCTACTTGGAATGACGGATCAGCCTGATGGCCCACCTGATGTTAAGTGGTAACCTCTGCCTATGAACAGTGCATTACCTCATAGGTCATGTCCACCTAGGACGCACTATATGGCATTGCACTGCGTCCGCCATCCTGAGACATAAAGATGTAAAGTCTCATGTGCCTGTACTTTCACCGGCACCCTTATCCTTCAAACCAGAACACAGCAATGCGAGCACTACTGCTTTGCGGCAGAAATATGTATAGTAGTAGTACTTCCCCGGACGAACTCTTTCACAAAAAAGGTCTGCTACTACTACTACTTTCCATTTGCTTGTGAGTGGCCAGGTCTGACAAGCAGTAACTTACACAACCTTTGTTGTACAAGATGGCGGAGTTTTCCTTTTGCAAATAAATGTTTTATTCAGTGGACCACAGTCTGGCGTTAATCGACTTACTTTACTGGGTCACGTGCTTTTGTCGGGAATGTTTTGATCTGTCATTTCACTTGTTCCTTCTTGGTCACCCTGGTGTAGGTCCCGCACAGCTATTGTCTAATCAATGCCGATTACCATTTTGCTGTTCAATGCGCTGCGAGTTTTAGGTTTTTTTTTCAAGAGCGTAAATATTTAAAACTTGCAGCGCAATGAACAGCAAAATGGACTTCGAAATCGAACTTCAGACTATTACGCAATAAGACCCCAGGTCGAGGTCCCTACTAACTACTAGACAAAACTAACAAAGGTCCTTAGTATAATTAACTCTACGAATGACACATCGAATATAATTTCGGAATCAAACAACATGCATTTTAATATTTAATTTTGCTTAGGCTCTGTTAAGAGGCAGAGGCACACAATAATTACAGGCACATGAGACTTTTCATCTTTATGTCTCAGGGTGGCGGGCGCAGTGCAATGCTACATAGGTTGCGTCCTAGGTGGACGTGATCTATGAGGTAATGCACTGTTCATAGGCAGAGGTTACCGCTTAACATCAGGTGGGCCTTTTGCTTGACCCGTCATCCAAGTAGTATAAAAAAAAAAAAAAAAAAAAAAACACAACTGATACATTTCGTCACTATCTATCGCAGTAAAGTTCAGGTAAGTTAAAAAGTGACAGAACAGCTACGAAAAGTGAACGAAAATCACGAAAAACGTGCGTAATCGAAAATATAAATCGACCATGGCCTCTAAATTAATATTACTCATAATAATATTAATTTTATCAAAAGTTCGCTGATAGGTAATAGAGATATTTACGTTATAAGCGCATTCTAGAGGTAAGTTCACTATTCCTTTTATCGATAAAATTTATCGAAATCGTGTTTTGGGCTCGATCATGCTCTTGGAAATATGATGACGATTGACACATAATATGTGTACTCGTATTTATTGTTGTCTTAAAATGTGTAAATTTTGATAAAAATAGGTTAAAAAAGCCTATTTGACTTTTGACAGCCTCTTAATTAGACAAAAGTGGTCGTACAACGGAGTCCAAACATGAGTGTTAAGTGTAATTGACACTCTCAAATCATTTCGATTTCATAAGTTCAAACAAATTTACTGCTCCCAGCAAAACACTTGGCTTAATTTGAGTGTTGTTGTAAGTATAAAACTGGTTACCATAAAATCTTTGCGTGACTGACTGACTGACAACAAACATACCTAACAAAAAAAAGGGTAGGCAGATCCTCAAATGGGCCTCTTTTCACAGTGGGTTGTACCGTCGTGAAGAGGTTTATTTATATTATTTTTGAGGCATGTACCCATGTATGTTATATTATGTACGTATTTGTAAACTGTATACCGCCGTCTTTTGTTATTGTTTTATCCTGTCCATCCAAAGTTTGTCTGGAAGAGATTGCTTTTAGCGATAAGACCACCCATTGTACGTTGTTAAGTTTGTTGTTTGACACTTTGTTTTGTTTACTTCTCTTAGGTTTACAATAAAGAGTTTATCTATCTATCTATCTATCTATAGCAGCCGTGTCTTAGGCCGAGACGTACGAATGCTTAGCTTACTTCTTGTCACTCTCTAACACGCGTGTTTTAACATTTGTGTGACAGTGACAGGGAATAAGTTAAGCATTAGTACCTGCTAAGTACTAAAGTCTATTTGTCTTGGTCTTAGAGACCTGGAAGTTGGAGGATTCATTCCTTTTGTGGAAGGGTGCACTGAGAAACTAATTTCCAAAATTCGCTCCCTAATGACGTGGTGTGTCTGGCCTAAGAATAGAGCCCTCCGTCTCCTCCCGTGGAGTTCGTACAAGCCGAGTAAGTGATTACACCAGGAGATGGCCAGCAGCATCCACCTGAGTACTCAACACTCATACTAAGATCACCAATCCGCCTGAAGCGTGGTGATTATGGCAAAGCACTTTATCAATCATCAATCAATATATTTAAAATCGTTGCGTGACTGACTGACTGACTGACTGACTGACTAACTGACTGACTGACTATCAACGCACAGCCTAAACCGTTAGTCCTAGAGATCTGAAATTTGGAGGGTACGTTCCTTTTTTGGTCTAGGGGTGCACTAAGAAAGGAATTCTAGAAATTCAACCCCTAAGGGGGTGCAGCGGGGTGTTGAAGTTTGTATGGAAAAGTACACGAGAATGAAGTCGCGGGCATTCCACTAGTAGTTCACAGTTATTTATGGGTAAAAAAATATTAAATGTCAGTTTTTACATTTAAAATTGGTACGTACATTTAATGAGCACAAATATATTATTAATATGAACATTGATTCAATTAAATACCTGATGGTATTGCAGCATATAATGTCAAATGGTAGTACCTACCAACAATCTTCGACCAAAGTGGTCGAAGCCTACAGTATATCAAATTCTTATCAATTGAAGAAAATATAGTCAATGTACAATAAGACAGAAAGAAAGAATGAAAAAAATATTTATTTGGAACGGCAACAACGGAAAAACAACCGACAAAAAAAAGGTAAGTAATACAAAGGCAAAAACGAAGTATATCTAACTTAACTACATACAATCCAAATAAGGATTATACAATATCATGAAAATTAAATTCATACTTTGTTAGTACAACCACAGAATAAATAATAGGTACAACTAACCACCATTTTAGCTTATTCATAAAGAACTGCGTCGAAATAGCTTAAGTAATAGGCATAAGGGGTTGCAACGGTATTGAAGAATGTATGTAAATAATTGAACGCGGACGAAATCGCGGGCTTTCAACTAGTCTACCATACGGCCCTTAGCGACTGCCCACTAGTGTTAGGTATGTACTCTTGTTACACCGCCTCACACGATGCAGACAGACTTGAAACCGAGAATGATACATTTTACCGATAAAGTATGTACAAGTATGTTTTAGAAGTGGAAATTTTATATTTATATACCAAAGCACAAGTCCGGGCTGGTATGGAGTACTGCTGCCACGTTTGGGATGGCTCAGCCAAACACCAGCTTGCTGCCTTGGACTCGATCGAACGCAGAGCTTTCAGGCTTATTGGTGAGCAACATATCGCGGAGACTAAGATCCAGAGTCTCGAGCACCGCCGTAAGGTAGCGTGCCTTTCGATCTTCTATAGGTTACATTTCGGGGAATGCTCCCAGGAACTTGATGATCTGATCCCACCATCTCCTTTTCATCATAGGACGAGCAGGCGCACGGCTCGGTACCACCCTTACCTCATTAGTATACCCTCTATTCGTACTAAACGTTTCAGTTCTACCTTTATAATGAGAACTGCTAAGGAGTGGAATACACTACCGTCGTCTGTCTTTCCTGAAAACTATAATCTGGGTCTCTTCAAGGCTAGAGTGAATAGGTGCCTTCTAGACCTTTGTGCTCCATCTTTGGCCGCATCGTCACTTACCAACAGGTGAGATCGTGAACAAATACTCAAGACCACGGCTCGGTACCACCCTTACCTCATTAATATACCCTCTATTCGTACTAAACGTTTCAGTTCTACCTTTATAGTGCGAACTGCTAAGGAGTGGAATACACTACTACAATACTTTCCTGAAAACTATAATCTGGGTCTCTTCAAGGCTAGAGTGAATAGGTGCCTTCTAGACCTTTGTGCTCCATCTTCGGCCACATCGTCACTTACCAACAGGTGAGATCGTGCTCAAACAAAGGACAATCAAAGTAAAAAAAAAACTTAAATTGGAAAAGTTCAAGTAAAAATATCAATAAATCTTTTAAAGATCGCCGTCTAAGGACCGTTGAAAACTTATTTAATTATTTTATTTATTAAAATGTAATGGGGTGGATTTTACTTTATTAACGTTTATGATAATACAAGTGTCCGCCCGCAGCTTCGCTCGCGTTTTATCAGAATAAAGAGTAGCCTATAGCTCAATCTAGATCATAATCCAACTGTATACCAAATTTCACCAAAATCGGTTTAACAGTTTCGGCATGATTGAGTAATAAACATCCAAACTGTACATTTATGACATTTACATACATACATATTACACGTATTTTTCCCGAAGAGGTAGGCAGAGCCTAAAAGGCCTCTTTTCACCGTGGGTTGCACCATCGTTGGAATTTAGACGTGACAAGTGGTTAGCTAATCGCCGCCATTGCTTCCCAAGACTTATCACTTTCTTTCAGTACATAACACATTCCCCAGGACAAATCTTATACCAACAAATCAACTAACAACTCCGGGTAATCCCTTAGACGGCCCCTTAACAACATCCATGAGAGGAGACGGAGGAGACTCATGTTGGACACACCACGGCAACTACCTTTAGATCATTTGCAATGGTCTTCAGGTAGCTCAACTGATACATTTATATTTTTAAGTTTTGTATTTTAACTAGGTACCTACTTGTATCGTATATTAATTCTATAAGTTTTTTTTTATACTACTTGAATGACGGATCAAGCAGAAGGTCCACCTGATGTTAAGCGGTAACCTCTGCCTATGAACAGTGCATTACCTCGTAGGTCACGTCCACCTAGGACGCGCCCTATGTGGCATTGCACTGCGCCCGCCACCCTGAGACATAAAGATGAAAAGTCTCATGTGCCTGTAATTTCACCGGCGCGCTTACCCTTCAAACCGGAACACAACAATGCGAGCACTACTGCTTTGCGGCAGAAATAGATATGGTGGTAGTACTTCCCCGGACGTACTCTTTCACAAAAAAGCTCTACTACTACTAATACTATACTAGTATGTAAATGTATAGTTTAATTTGATGTGTTTTGTAGTTCCCCAGGCACCCAAGGTTATCTACAAAATGTAGGTATTAATAATAAATAATAATAATAATAAATAATGCTGGACAGTTTACACAACATTATCTAGCCCCAAGCTAAGCAGAGCTTGTGTTATGGGTACTAGATAACTGATATACTTAATACAGTATATAACATAGATAGATATTTTTTATTATACATAGAAAATACCCAGAACACCCTGAACAAATATCTGCGATCGCACAAATATTTGTTCCGAGGCGGGAATCGAACCCGCAACCTCCGGCGTCGCAGGCGAACGTTCGCCCGCCCCGCCACAGAGGTCGTCGAGGAGGTATTAATCCATATTTAATTTAACAGAATTATAATTATTAATATCATCATAATATGACCATATTATGTTATGCTGATTCAAGTACCTAATTTGCAAACTGAATCCGCTGCCTCAGCAACTACAATTGTTTACATTTCACGATATTAAGGTGATATAACTTTTGAAACTATCATGGTTATGTACATAATTTTCACTAGAAACAGAACAGAAACTTCAATAGAGAAGATGGTTTTCAATTATCTGGAGTATGGAAGCCTGTGGTAAGAATGTGTAAGAATCAAAAAAGTGTGGTACCTGAGGGGCAAGTCCGAGTTTACACACACCATCGTAACGATGATCGTAACGGCGAGTGTACGTGTATTGCGTAGTAACTAGCCATTAATCTGTGACGTTTTTGGCACAGATTAATAGCTAGTTATTATGTTATACACGTACGATCGTGTTACGTTCACCGTTACGATGGTGTTTGCAAAACTCAGACTCACCCCTCTGCTACGCGTCCGGACACCGTTAGTGTTGTGTGTCGAGTTGGTGTGAATTGTGACAATGAAACCGATGGTAGTGGTATCGTTCGTAATAAAAGAGTGAGAAAGAGGGTAGATCGATATATCTGCCAATAACATCTACTCGCAAAGACTTCAGTCAGTTCTCCCGTGATCATGGCGCATGCAACTGTGCCGATATATCGGGAACATATAAAACTCAAAAATCATGTTAAATATCCCGTTTCTAGTGACAATGATATTAAGGTGGTTGCTTTTTACAAGCTTTTATTTAATTAAACCCCGACGCAAACACGACGGGGTGCTATAAGTTTGACGTGTCTGTGTGTGTGTGTCTGTCTGTGGCATCGTAGCTCCCGAATGAACCGATTTCGTTTTTGTTTTGTTTGAAAGGTGAATTTGTCGGTAGTGTACTTAGCTATGTTTGATCAAAATCAGTTCAGCCGTTTCATTCAGGGGTTTTTTATTTTTTGTAAATTAATTACTTGTTTGCAATGCATGTTTGTCCGGGTGGAATCTTACAACTGAAATTTAAAGCAGTTATCCTTAACCGATTGAGCTGAAATTTTGCATACCTGCCAAATTCTGATGACAACACAATACGATGGTGACAGCGAGCTGATCTGATGATGGAGACGGAAGGTGGACAACGGAACTCCTCGAGGGATAATAGTAGACTGGCCGTGTTTAGGCTCATTTTGATCAGCACACGGTTACGATCACTACTTTTATAACAGCTTGCATTGAATAGAATATTTTTCAGAAAAAAATATTATTGATACTAACGTATATTACCAAATATGGGCGAACAGAGTATAATTTTACACTGAAATTACTGTTGTTGGATTTTATATTGGTTATTGTTTGCGGCAATTCATATTTGGTTGACGAAACCACTGGATTAATAGCGAAAATAACATTGAAATTACTTGTATGGACTTAAATTTCGATGTTATTTTCGCTATTAATCGACTGCTTTCTATAACCAAATATGATTTGCCGCAAATAATGACCAATATAAAACCCGACAACAGTAATTTCGGTGTAAAATTATACTCTGTTCGCCCATATTTGGTAAAATACGTTAATATGAAAAAGCAACTACCTTAGTCATAGTCATGTGGTCATAGTAAAGGAGAACGTGCTTTTTGGTACATTCAGGGGGTTAGATGCCATATGAGTAGTTCCTGATTGCTCCCTTTTGATCCCTTATATCAGGGGTTCCCAAAGTGGGCAATAACGCCCCCTTGTGGGCGCTGCAGGCCTAAAGGGGGCCGTCAAATCAGACAAACATTCACATTTTAATAGTTATTAGTATTCCTAGATAGGTCATTTTCGTGATAATAGTATATCAGGGGTTCCCAAAGTGGGCAATAACGCCCCCTTGTGGGCGCTGCAGGCCTAAAGGGGGCCGTTAAATCAGACAAACATTCACATTTTAATAGTTATTAGTATTCCTAGATAGGTCATTTTCGTGATAATAGACCTCGGGCAATCGTGTTTTAACAAATTGTTGGTTATTAACCCGATTTGTGCATGTTTAATCTCCGCTAATATAGCTCACAATAATTAATTTAATTTGACGTTATAGTGGTTTTCAAGTAATGAAAAAATGGGGGCGCTAAAAAATAATGTATTCTCAAAGTGGGCAGTAGACAAAATAAGTTTGGGAACCCCTGCCTTATACCTATCATGTGGGTGTGTGTTGGTGTGTCTAATATCATACCATCCAGCTCCAAAATGGAGGTTTGAATTCAGCTAAATGAATCTAGAGCAGGTTCTAAAACCTAAGTCTTATAACACGGATCAATTCTACGTAAGAACCGGATCAATATTACGTCTAACGCTATGTTAAGGCTGCGTTAACCCCAAACATTTCAGGAATTTTCTCCCGCGAACACTCAGGTTGTGGAATGATCTCTCGTTGAGGTTTTCCCAAGTGACTACAGTATGGGGTTCTTCAAACGGGGTGTTTGGAAATGTTGAAAGGGTCGTCTACGCGCGTGTGATGCCTCTGGTATTGCAGGCGTCCATAGGCTACGGTAACCGCTTACCAACTGGTGGGCAGTATGTTGGCCGTAAGCCTGTTTGCTACCTTAGAAAAAAAAAATTCGTTGCGCCGCCCAAAAGAGCCATTATATATAATATATAGATATTTTTTAAAAACCCTCACAGTGAGCGGTGGGGGTTATCGTATTGATTATTTATCTAGTTTTTACCCAATAATTTGCACGAATAATAAACAATCGAATCTAGCCAAAAGTTAGAGGCTACTTTGTGACATTTTCGATCGAGAAAATGCATACAGTGCATTACCATATAGGTCACGTCCACCTAGGACGTGCCCTATGTGGCATTGCACTGCGCCCGTCATCCTGAGACATAAAGATGAAAAGTCTCATGTGCCTGTAATTTCACCGGCACCCTTACCCTTCAAACCGGAACACAGCAATGCGAGCACTACTGCTTTGCGGCAGAAATAGGTATGGTGGTAGTACTTCCCCGTATGAACTCTTTCACAAAAAAGCTCTACTACTACAAAACACTTTTTTACTAAAAAACACTGCGTGTTTTTGGTACAGATCAGGAGGGCAATTCTCGTGCTTTAGAGATTAGTCGAATTCGACATATGTCGAAGAAAGATCGAGAATGTCGAATAAAATCTTAATTTGCTATTCTCGTGATGTCACAAATAGACATAAGTCGAACAAAATAATTCAAATCGAATACGATTTGATGGTTATTGTGACATTTTTTGTAGACATTCATGCTTCGACATTATCTCTAATTTAGAGATAAGCTCTACAATCCGAGAATTGCCCTCCTGTATCTATGCATATTTTTTATCTGACAATATTTTGTACTTGATTTACTCAGTGAAAAATCAAATACAAATTGTAATTTTGCGGCATGCCGCACCTTAAGGAAGGTCCACTCTAAAGTAAAAGGTTTTACATAAGAACCATTTGCGCTATCTATACTGTTACAGAGTACTTAATAAGGTAGGCACCTAGCTAGGCATTATTATAATATGTAGGTAGTAGTTTCGTAAGTATCAGGATCATCTTCAGCCTGTAGAAGTCCACTGCTGGGCACAGGCCTCCCCCATAGAATGCCACGACGAATGGTCTTGAGCCGCCTCCATACACCGAATTCTTGCGATCTTTTTGCATGTCCGGTTCCTGACTCCTAAGTAAACGGCGGTTGCCATGAGCTTATAAGCCGCAAAATTCCTAATCTTAGATTTGATTTTTAACCCCCGACGCAAAAACTACGGGGTGTTATAAGGTTGACGTGTCTGTGTGTGTGTGTGTGCGGCTGTGTGTGTTTATGTGTATGTCTGTGCGAGTGTCTGGCTGTGGCATCGTAGCTCCCGAACGGATGAGCAGAGTTTTTTTTTTTTATCGTGAATTATCTAGAGTGTTCTTAGCTATGTTTGATCCATATCGGTTCAGCCGTTTCAAGGCGTTGAGGGATTTTTTAATTTTTACAAAAGTACTTGTTAACTGACTAAATCCGCGTTTTGTCACTTTTGGTCATAGCGAATAAGGGGGCTGGCTACCAAACCGTAATGTTTTTAACGTCAAAAAAAAAAGGATCGTTTTATATCGATCAACCTTTGACCTAGAACTAAGTACGTATAGGTAATACAGGGAACAAGGAATATATAATTACAAGCTGCGCCCCGCGGTGTTAACCGCGTAAATCTCGATCCCGTGGGAATATCGGGATAAATATGCGCCTATGTGTTATTCCGGGAGTCCAGTTATCTCCATTCCAAATTTCATCCAAATCCGTCCAGCCGGTTCAGCGTGAAGAAGTAACAAACACACACACACAATCTTTCGCATTTATTCAGGCATTCGTTTGGGGAGGCCTATGTTAAACACACCCAACACTCACATACATAGTCCTGCATTAGGTTTCCCTGTCGTGGGTATCAGGAACTAAGAGTACCATGGTACTACAACACCCAGACTCGGAACAAATATTTGCAGATCATGCAAGCATTTGTCGCGCAGCGTGAATAGAACCCACAACCTCTCGCATCGCAGCCGGCTACCCGCCCGACGCGCTACAGAGGTCGTCAATATTTACTCGTATAAAATAAATAAATAAATAAATAATGCTGGACAGTTCACACAACATTATCTAGCCCCAAGCTAAGCCAGAGCTTGTGTTATGGGTACTAGATAACTGATATACTTAATACAATATATTACATAGATAGATATTTTTATTATATATAGAAAATACCCAGAACACCCGGAACAAATATCTGCAGATCGCACAAATATTTGTTCCGAGGCGGGAATCGAACCCGCAACCTCCTGCGTCGCAAGCGAACGTTCGCCCGCCGCACCACAGAGGTCGACAATATGAGGGTATATAATACAGTATGAGGTCACCGAGTAGATATATCTAGACGCGCAAATTTCTAGATAGATTTAAAGCTTATTCTTTGGTTTGAGACGAGCGGTCATACAATGGGACAAATCCTTTTGTAGCCTATAAATAATATCACGTTCTAGAACAGATTTAGGTATCTCTTAGGCTTCTGAGGATTTATTGGAACCAACTGGGAGTTCCCATCTCTTGTGATACATGCCTACTCGTAGTTAGAATAATTTGTATAAAATTGCATACAAGAAACATGTAATTCTACGAATCCAATTTAAGTTTACTTTAACATTCACTCTTTATCTTTCTGTGAAGTATTTTTAGTTTTAACTTTATTATTTTAGGAAAAATTACTGTCGTGTTGTGTCCGGCCCAAGAATAGACCCCTCCTTCTCCTCCCGTGGATGTCGTAAAAGCCAACTAAGGGATTACCAGGATTTGTTTTGTTTGTTGATTCGTGGTCAGTTGTCCTTGCTGGTTATTACTGCAAGAAAGCGTTAGCAGTGTCAGTCGAGGGAAGGAATGGCGGCGATGAACTCACCATTTGTCACGTCTATATCCTTCGATGGTGCAACCCACAGTGAAAAGAGGCCCATTTAAGGCCCTGCCTACCCTTTCGGGGGAAAGGGCGTGTGTCTAATACTGTTAGGGTCTTGACAAAAAAACTTTCAATGTTATTGTATCAAGTGTTGTTTGTGTGCGTTAGTATAGATAGAGCATGGGTTCCCAAACTTATTTTGTCTAATGCCCACTTTGAGAATATTTTTTTTTGCGCCTCCATATTTATTTTTTAGCGCCCCCATTTTTCACCTACTTAAAAACCACTATAACTTTAAATTAAAATAATTATTGTGAGCTAAAACATGCACAAATCGGGTTATTTAACAAAAACTTGTTAAAACTTGGTTGCCCGCGGTCTATTATCTACGAAAATGACCTATCTAGGAATACTAATAACTATTAAAATGCGAAAGTGTGTCTGATTTGGCGCCCCCATTTTTTTCTGGGTCTCTTACCGCCCCCCTTTAGGCCTGCAGCGCCCACAAGGGGGCGTTATCGCCCACTTTGGGAACCCCTGGTATAGAGACCGTATTTCAGGCCCCCCTCAGCGCAGCGAGAGGTCCAGTGTGAGATTGATATTTGTCGCGCACTGTGTGCTTTTAATATACATACGCATGTATGTAAGTAAACTAAAAGGTTTCGAGACTAGCAGGATCCATATCACCACCACTTTTCATCATATTCATCATTGTCTACAGTCTGTGTACCCTTTTTTTTTTTTATACTACTTGGATGACGGATCAAGCAAGAGGCCCACCTGATGTTAAGCGGTAACCTCTGCCTATAAACAGTGCATTACCTCATAGGTCACGCCCACCTAGAACGCACCCTATGTGGCATTGCACTGCGCCCGTCACCCTGAGACATAACGATGAAAAGTCTCATGTGCCTGTAATTTCACTGGCACCCTTACCCTTCAAACCGTAACGCAGCAATGCTAGCACTACTGCTTTGCGGCAGAAATAGGTATGGTGGCAGTACTTCCCCGGGCGAACTCTTTCACAAAAAAGCTCTACCTACTACTAACCCTACAGAGTTGTAATCAATTGTTTAATATACCTTTTTGTTCGTTTTTTTTTTAAATATTCTATCGTGGTTATAATGGATGTTATTTAGCTGACGTTCCAAAATACGTCATGTCTTTTCGTCAGTGCCACAACGCGTGGTCGAATAGGATGACTGCGCTACGTGGCCTTTCTGTGTTTGCCACAACGCGTCATGGGCGGTTTTAAAAGAGCCATAACACTAATTTCGTGATGTGGGTGTTTTACAGAAACCACATCGCGTTGTGAGCTGTTCTTTCGCTCAATTTATAAAACAAAACTATTATAGATAGATAGATAGATAGATAGATAGATTAACTCTTTATTGTACACAAATAACACACAGAAACACAAAACATAACTCAATAACAAAAAAATAACAGAAATGTACAATGGGCGGTCTTATCGCTTATAGCGATTTCTTCCAGACAACCTTAAGATGGAGAGGACTATATGGAAGAATACAGTTATAGTACAGTTTTACCCAAAATATAAGTCCGATAACATAGCTTCGTTTGACCACGATCTCATGATCTGATGTAAGTGACGATGTGGCCGAAGATGGAGCACAAAGGTCTAGAAGGCACCTATTCACTCTAGCCTTGAAGAGACCCAGATTATAGTTTTCAGGATAGGCAGACGACAGTAGTGTATACAACTCCTTAGCAGTTCGCATTATAAAGGTAGAACTGAAACGTTTAGTATGAATAGAGGGTATACTAATGAGGTAAGCGTGGTACCGAGCAGTGCGCCTGCTCGTCCTATGGTGAAAAGGAGATGGTGGGATCAGATCATGAAGTTTCTGGGAGCATTCCCCGAAATGTAACCTATAGAAGACCGAAAGGCAAGCGACCTTACCGGCGGTGCTCGAGACTCTGGATCTAGTCTCCGCCATATGTTGCTCAACTATAAGCCTGAAAGCTCTGCGTGCAACTGTTTTCGTTTGCGCAGAAAAGCGCAGACTGATATCCGACAATAGCCGAACGTATAGTAGCTCTGTCCCGCTCACATCTATGAGTAAAATGGATGAATAAGATGCCGCGATTTTGCCGCGAAATCTATTAACCATTAATAGCGCAAGATTTTAGCGCGCGATTGCTATTGGTAGAAATATTTAAACCAATCAGACGATGATACTGCAATGTAACTAATGTAAGTAAGGTGAATTCAAGGGGAAAAAACTCGTTTGGTTTCCTAAAAAGGGTTGGTCTGTATAGGACAAGGGATCAAAGTCAATGGATCTAGTAGTAGAGCTTTTTTGTGTAAGAGTTCGTCCAGGGAAGTACTACCACCATACCTATTTCTGCCACAAAGCAGTAGTGCTCGCATTGGTGTGTTCCGGTTTGAAGGGTAAGGGTGCCGGGGAAATTACAGGCACATGAGACTTTTCATCTTTATGTCTCAGGGTGGCGGGCGCTGTGCAATGCCACATAGGGCGCGTCCTAGGTGGACGTGACCTATGAGGTTATGCACTGTTCATAGGCAGAGGTTACCGCTTAACATCAGGTGGGCCATCTGCTTGATCCGTCATACAAGTAATAAAAAAAAAAAAAAAAAAAAAAACTAGCAGGAACTACTCCGTCTGAATACAATTTCGTAGCACGCTTCGTAGCAGTCCGTAGCTAAATAACAAATTAAAAGCAAAATTTTTTTGTACAACTTTGTATGACGCAACAAGCAGATGGCCCCACCTGATGTTAAGCATTACCCTCTGCCTATGAACAGTGCATTACCACATAGGTCACGTCCACCTAGGACGCACCCTATGTGGCATTGCACTGCGTCCGCCACCCTGAGACATAAAGATGGAAAGACTCATGTGCCTGTAATTTCACCGGCACCCATACCCTTCAGACCGGAACACAGTAATGCGAGCAGTACTGCTTTGCGGCAGAAATAGCACTTCCCGGGATGAACTCTTTCACAAAAAAGCTCTACTACTAACAAATGCTAAGCTATGCTATTTACTGACCGTTGGGTTGACTCAAAGTATGTCGTGTGGCCTCCCCCTTAAAAAGGACTCAAGTTTTATCCCGGGGGAGACATTTAGCTGCTGATTTGTGTAACTTAAACCGAATTAAAGGATAATGTAGAAGTAGAAAGGAATTTAAGGTTTCAAGAATTTAAGTTTGCTAGTCAATTTGAACTTCGAGACCCTTTTTGTCCATGTTTGGTAATTAGTCACCCCAAATTATGTCTATATCTAACTCGGTAAAGTTCAGGTAAGTAAGAACGGGACAGAACATAGCACGCGAAACAAATAGTGAGCGAAAATCACGAAAAACCGCAACTGTCTGAACTGAATATTATTTTTAAAAAAAAAAACTTTTATTTTTATTATTATTTTTTTTATTATAAACTTATGTTTCATTTTGACTATTATACCTATTATTTGTTTTATTTTTATTATTTTGGCCATCTGTTTAGGAGGGGCTTTCTATTTTGCTTTATATTGCCGTGTTGGGTCTATTATCGCCTTAAATGCCCTTATGTAACAGCCCAACTACGGTGAACGCTACGTACTTTTATGCAAGTACACTATTTTATAAAGTACTAGCGACTCGTCCCGGCTTCGCACGGGTAGTTTCAGGATGAAAAACAGCCTGGATCCTATACCCCCCGGTAGCCTATGTCAAGATGAATGAAGCTTTCCAATTGTGAAAGAATTTTTGAAATCGGTACAGTAGTTTTTGAGTTTATTCATTACAAACATACACACAAAAATACAAATATTTCCTCTTTATAATATTAGTGTAGACACAGATAAAATAATACTATGAGTAGATATCCTGATGCAAAATGAATATAATAATCTCCATGAACACAGTATTTTCTCCTCTTTCATTTGACATCCCATTCGGAAAGAAAGCAAAAAAATATATTAGAAACCTCCCCTTTTTTACAAGCTTTTATTTAACTAGCAATGTATGTATGTATGTATGTCCGGGTGGAATCTTGCAACTGAATTTTAAAGCAGTTATCCTCAACCGATTGTGCTGAAATTTTGGCATACCTGTCAAGTTCCGATGACAATACAAAATGATGGTGACAGCGAGCTGATCTGATGATCAAGACGGTAGGTGGACAACGGAACTCCTCGATGGATAATAGTAGACTGGCCGTGTTTAGGCTCATTGTGATCAGCACACGGTTACGATCACTAATTTTATAAAAGCTATTGAAAAATATATTTTTCACAAAAAACTTAATGTTGTAATAGTTGGCAATTTTGTTAGTCCTATCCTACTAATATTATAAATGCAAAAGTTTGTGTGTTAGTGTGTTTGTTACTTCTTCACGCTGAAACGGCTGGACGGATTTGGCTGAAATTTGGAATGGAGATAGCTGAACTCCCGGAATAATACATAGGCACATTTTTATCCCGATATTCCTACGGGATCGAGACTAACGCGGGTGAAACCGCGGGGCGCTGCTTGTATAAAATATAACCTACCTCACCCGGACCATAATAATGAATCGATGGACACCTCAGTCATCAAAATAAGATGAGTAGTTTAGGCGCTATGAGGACCATACCATAATCTGTGACCATACGCAACTATACAATACTAGCAACGCCCCGCGGTTTCACCCGCATAAGTCTATGCGAGGTTATGTACCTACCTACCTAGTTAGTTGAAAGGAAAATAAACCATTAAAAAAACAAGCAACACAACACACCACCAACGGCTATTACAACCATTCATGTCTGTAGGTAAGTAGGTATTTATACCTACATTAATGATAGCAATATAGTCAAATCGTCAGTATTTAGTAGATAAATACCTACCCAATGTATGTAGGTACACGCTATAAAGACGGCCAGATCGTCAGAAATTTTCCTCAGTGCCCCCTTATCTACTACAACCCAACTTTAAAGACTAATGTGTAGTAAGTACCTACTTCTAACGCGAAGGTTTGAAATAGTCAAAAACGTCCAAATAGTGTATCTACCTACTTTTCCAGACTGTATGTAGGTAGGGTAGGTAGGTAGTAGGTACCTACCTAGGTATAGATATTGCACCGTACTTTCATTTGTTACTGACAGACTACAATAGCAAATTTAATTATAGGTATAGGTACTGAAGCCAATGTCGTGAATCGCAACTCCAGCATTAATATTAATATATTGACGATAGCAATTTCGAAAGTTTCACAATCAACAAAAAGACGCTAAGTATATTACGGCAGAATTAATTGCCATAAGCGAAATAACACACGTAACAGCATCGGTGCCAAAGATCCAATTATAAAATATTAGTAATGATCGACGAAACAGAAATCGCCGACGGCTGCGTCGCGGAGCAACAAGTGCAGCGTCTACCTCCGCGGTAAACAAAGAAAACCTCGACGGAATCCACAAGAGACGGTCTACGTCGTGAAAACTGGGCCGGACATGTGTGCCTCGGCCGTGACCGCGTTACAATCACTTTTCAATTAATAAAGAACGAGTAGCACCTGCAGAATGCAACTATCACTCGCAACAAGCATGCAATACGCACGCGTCTCCTTTGTACAGCACTCGGCACTTTAGCCGTCCACGAGTCTTGCTTCTTGAGCTGTTTTGTTTACGTACTTTCGGGGGTTGAACGCGACACGGGGCACTGCACACTCGGAGTCGGAGTCGGTAGCGCGAGAGGAACACGTCCGTCGCAATCGGAGGTTAGCGCGATACTGCCGGCCGCCCGCTCGTTCGCTCAAGCCGCAGCCGTAAGCCGAGCGGACAATTCGCAACTCCGAATACCTACATAGCGTAACTTGACTCCATAATATTTTATAGTTTCGTAATAGTGTTACTCGATTACCGTGCGCCGTTCGCGTCTAATCGATGTCACGATTTCGGGACTGCTCATGGAGGCTGTCTCTCACAGTGGCTGTAGACATTCCTCGCGGCTGCTGAATGCGGGATGAAAGGTCAAACGGTGCTGAAGCCAGTTTCACTCGACTGGAAGGATGCAGGTCGACCTCTAACCGCTAACGTCAACGTGACCTGTCCGATTGTGATGAACACCGCCTGTTTGTTGTGATCATAGAAAAAATAAATAATACATAGAACCCAATAAATCGTATTTTTCGTCCCTCGGAATCATAATGTAGTAGTAATCTTCTCATATGTATAAAACGCAATGTCCTGACTGACTGACTGACCGAGTGACAACGCACAGCCTAAACCGCTGGACAGAGACTTGAAATGGAGGGTGTGTTTGTCTCGATGCGAAGGGTTGTACTAAGAAAGGAATTTTGAAAATTCGCACGCTACGTGGTTCTAAATGGGATTCTAACGTAAAACAAAAAAATTCTGTATTTCGGGAACCGTTAGTAGCAGAATCTTGAAATTTTACAAGGAGATTCCTGAAATAAAATTAGCAGACACGTGTTTCAGCGACACTTGAAATCCTGAAAAAAGGCACGAGACTAGGGTTACCAGATGAAAAAACCAAAAGTCCGGAGAAAAGGCCTGATTTCCATGGAAAAGTCCTGAGATTTTCTACAGCTTGAGAATTTTCTCTCAAAAACGTATTATTATCTTGCGCACGCGTTTTACGCGACGCGTTGCAAGCTTGTATGTACGTCGCACTCAAAACAGCGGGGTGGAGGGAGGAGGGGGGCGCCAACAGGAAGAAGCATTTTTTGACGTAATGCTTCATGAGTTGTGGGCAAACATTTTCAAGACAATAGGTATTTCACGATTGCCAGAGATACTGCGTATTTGTCAATGTATATTTGCAATAACAGCTCAGAATGCAAACGTAGAAAGAGTTTTTTCTATCATGGTAGCTCAATGGTCGAAAGAAAGAAACCGACTAAACGTGTCGTCAGTTCGAGCTCTACTTTTAGTTCAATATAACTTGAAGAGTTTAACTTGTGAGGCATTTTATAAATCAATAATCAAAGAAAAGAACTTACTTAAAAAACTTTCTTCAAATATTAAATACGACAAAACTAATTCAGTACCTATTTGTATAAATAAGTATTGATTTTACCTGCAATTGTTACCAGAAGATGATTATTTTTAGTTTGTTTTTCTTTGATAAATAAGGATTGATTTTAACTGCAACTGCAATTGTTACCAAAAGAAGATTATTTTTAGTTCGTTTTACTTCGATAAATAAGTATTGATTTTAACTGCAATCGTTACCAAAAGAAGATTATTTTAAGTTTGTTTTAAATTAATACATAAGTATTGATTTTAACTGCAATTGTAACCAAAAGAAGATTATTTTTAGTATGTTTTACTTTGATAAATAAGTATTGATTTGAACTGTTCAATCGTTACCAAAAGAAAATTATTTTTAGTAGTTTAATAAGAGAGATCTTTAAAATGTAACCTGTGTTTTATTGAAAATCCTGAGCTTATCACTAGATTTGCTAAATCCGGCCGGAATCCTGAGAAGAGTCGAAAAATCCTGAAATCTCAGGACAAATCCTGAGATATGGTAACCCTACACGAGACAGATTTCTTTGTAAAAAAATACACTTTACGTTTTAGCCAGATTTCAACGTATTTCGACGATGTAAAAGTTAGTTTCACGGTATAGTTGTTAAGATTAAAATATTTTCAGGACCTCAATTTTAAAAACAGAAAGACTATTTTTTTTTTTTTTTTTTGTTTAAATATTTAATTTGAAAGGCGATTCAAAGTGTTCCTTGTGATCTCAATGAGTAAAGTACTTTTTGACTTTGAAAAACTTGAGTGGTGACGTTTCATAGGTCGTGCACGGCGTGGTTGTTGATGTCTGAACGCCGGGGAAGTTTTTTTGACTACGCGCGAGGTTGAAATCTGCCATTTTTGAAAGAAACGTCGTCATTTTTATTTTATTACATTTTAATGTGTTTTTTGGAGTTATTTCGTGTAATTTTAGTGGCATTTTAACCGGTGTAATTTGGATAAATGGCACATGTGTGATGTAGTGAAATTTGAGTGTATTGCGAGTCTTTTCGAAATGGTGGAGTTTTTCCTGTAAAAACTCAGTTTTTCTGCCACAATTTAAACTGGGTTAGGACTAGACGGAGACTCTTGACGACTTGACTATAAATAAAACTATAATAATTATATCACTTGACATTGGCTAAATTGTTGCAAATAATGCACAGAAGCCATTACCTGCATAAGCCTTTTGACTACGCGCGGACGAAGTCGCTAGCTGGTCATCTATAGTTAGGTATAAATGTTGTGAATATTGTACATAAAAAACATTTTTCACCACACAGGCGCTCCCCACCTAGTAGGTAGTAAGAGAAGGATCATCAAATAAAGCCGAGCCGTGTTTGTTGCCTGATTCATGCATGATTCTTCTAGGTTTGGTCGCATTGAAAAAGGAGTCAATTTATTTTATAATTTTATACTTATTCAAAATTATAATTAAGGTATAAATACTTAATTAGGTTACAAGGTATTGCAAAGTTTAAAACATACAAATGTAACAGTTTATTTCTGCCGCAAAGCAGTAGTGCTCGCATTGCTGTCTTCCGGTTTGAAGGGTATGGTTGCCGGTGAAATTACAGGGACATGAGACTTTTCATCTTTATGTCTCAGTGTGGCGGGCGCAGTGCAATGCCACATAGGGCGCGTCCTAGGTGGACGTGAGTTATGAGGTAATGCACTGTTCATAGGCAGAGGTTACCGCTTAACATCAGGTGGGCCATCTGCTTGTTCCGTCATTCAAGTAGTATAAAAAAAATAGGTTGCGTCCCAGGTGGCCGTCATCTGTGTGATAATGCACTGTTCATAGGCAGAGGATAGCGCTTAACATCAGGTGGGCCATCTGCTTGAAATGACATACCAAGTTGTATAATTAAAAAAACAAAAAACTAGCTGTTTAACAGTCCCTCAGCTAGTTATTTTTTTTTATTCAGTAGTACCTATTTGAAAAGAAAAGAAGAAAGAAAAAAAAAATATTGTAACGGCACACATGGATAGGAGAAATGACAGTCGACAAATGAAACTAAAAAAATAAAACATAATTAAATAGGTAATACCTACCTACAAAAGGCAAACACTTAGTACTTATATCTAAGTTAACGTAATTGAGTGTCTCTTAGTGCCATCCACTCAGCAACGTCACAAATTGGAGTCCGACTCAGCATGATGTTACGTTGCGTACCTACCTATACTATTACACAACGCGGATCTTCCGCCGGATCCATGTGGGTGCGTCACGGAGTATGGTAGTTGGTTTACTCAGTTTTGGAAGGTTAAAAACTCCCTAGAGGAGTCTGGTTGCGTCGGTAGCTGGAGACGCTCAATGCCCGTTTGAATATTCATGAGGCGATAATGAACAGTCGCTCTATACCAGGGGTTCCCAAACTTATTTTGTCTACTGCCCACTTTGAGAATAGATTATAGATATATTAGATATTTTTAGCGCCCCAAGTTTTCACCTTCTTAAAAATAAATAAATAAATAAATAATAAATAATGCTGGACAGTTCACACAACATTATCTAGCCCCAAGCTAAGCTAGGTACTAGATAACTAATATACTTAATACAATACATTACATAAATAGATATTTATTATTATACATAAAAAATACCCTGAACCCTGAGCAAATATTTGCAGATCGTACAAATATTTGTTCCGAGGCGGGAATCGAACCCGCAACCTCTTGCGTCGCAGGCGAACCATCGCCCGCCACGCCACAGAGGTCGTCAAAAACCTTATAACTTCAAATTAAACATGCACAATTCGGGTTATTTAACAAAAACTTGTTAAAACATGACTGCCCGCGGTCTACTATCTACGAAAATGACCTATCTAGGAATACTAATAATAAAAAAAACTGGGTCTCTTACCACCCCCCTTTAGGCCTGCAGCGCCCACATGGGGGCGTTATCGCCCACTTTGGGATCCCCTGCTCTAAAGGTAAAAGGTAAAAAAAAGGTAAAAAAGAAAGGTAAAAGGTAAAGGTCCCTCTAAAGGTACCTACAATACTCGTTTGAATGAGTCCATCTCGACTCCACCTCCATGAACGGACAAAATTTTGTTGAAACTAAAAGGTTGAGGTTAATTTTGAATTAGCAATTTTCAAAACTAAATATCAGAGCCATGGATTTAGCCTGATTTAGCTAAATCCATGATTTTTTTAATTCTCTATGTTGTAGCTGATTGAGCTGAAATGCAAACCTGTCAAGTTCCGAAGACAGTATTTCATGGTGACAGCGAGCTGATCTGATGATGGAGACGGAAGGTGGACAACGGAACTCCTCGAAGGATAAGGTTATTGACACCTGAGTTATTGACTAAGCCATTAGTAAATCGGCCACCGTTTTACTAAAACATGACTCGACTTTCACTTTGACGACTTGGGTGTAACGTTGCAAATTATATTTCCAATACAATAATGAAAATGAAAAATAACTTGAAAATGGGAACAAGCCGTGAGGCGCCAACTTACGGTGAACGGTCCGGACCGTTCACCGTAAGTTGGCACCTGCCATGGGGTATTTACAGGTGCCATCTTACGATGAATGAGCCGGACCGTTCACAGTAAGTTGGCATCTGCCATGGAGTATTTACAGGTGCCATCTTACGGTGAACTAGCCGGACCGGTCACCGTAAGTTGGCACCTGCCATGGAGTATTTACAGGTGCCATCTTACGGTGAACGAGCCGGACCGTTCACCGTAAGTTGGCACCTGCCATGGAGTATTTACAGGTGCCATCTTACGGTGAGCGAGCTGTAGCTATTACTGCGTAGTAAAGTATTTTACTAAACTGATAACTGTGGCTGCTGCGGAACACTTTGCAACAGGAAAACTTCCTTCGTTCTATCATAATACGACCACACGCTATTTCTAGCCAATAGACATAATCTAAACTTAAATAAACAACCATATGGGTCTTTTGAGAGCATACAAGTAATTAAAAAAAAACCCTAAACTAAATTAAACGGCTGAACCGATTTTGATCAAACATAGCTAAGAACACTCCCGATTACTCCCGACAAATTCACATTTCAAACAAAAAATAACGAATACGGTTCATCCGTTCGGGAGCTGCGATGCCACAGACAGACACACACACACACACACACTTACACATACACAAAAACACACACACAGCCACGTCAAACTTATAACACCCCGTTGTTTTTGCGTCGGGGGTCAAAACCAACGAAACAGGTAGGTGGTAGTACTTCCCCGGACGAACTTCTTGACAAAAAAGCTACTACTACTTTATTTACCGAAGCGACGACACTTACATCAGCAGGACATTAGCAGGAAGATCATTGCTCCTTGTGTTACTCGAGAAACCGGATTGTGATCGCGTATTTGCAAAATGTTTTGCAAATACGCGCACTGACATAACATCATTCGCACCATCGAGAGCGAAACTGGTCGATATGTTTTAGGAAGGACATTAACCTTGTACGGTAGATAACAAAGAAATGTTAAGGAGCAGTCACATAAACAAACGACTGGAAAGTACCTACGACAGTATATATACATCTATGTAAATATACATTTAGGTATTAAAATAAATAAAGAAAGCAGGACAGTTCACACAACATTATCTAGCCCCAAGCTAAGCAGAGCTTGTGTTATGGGTACTAGACAACTGATATACTTAATAGAATTGAATACATAGATAGATATTTTTTATTATATATATATATATAATACCCAGAACACCCTAAACGAGACCTTGACGACCTCTGTGGCGCGGCGGGCGAATGTTCGCCTGCGACGCAGGAGGTTGCTGGTTCGATTCCCGCCTCGGAACAAATATTTGTGCGATCCGCAGATATTTGTTCAGGGTGTTCTGGGTATTTTCTATGTATAATAAAAAATATCTATCTATGTAATATATTGTATTAAGTATATCAGTTGTCTAGTACCCATAACATAAGCTCTGCTTTGCTTGAGGCTAGATAATGTTGTGTGAACTGTCCATAAATATTATATAATTATTATAAATATCTGCAGATCGCACAAATATTTGTTCCGAGGCGGGAATCGAACCCGAAACCTACTGCGTCGCAGGCGAACGTTCGCCCGCCGCGCCACAGAGGTCGTCAACTCACAGAAATAATAATAGAACTAATACAAGGTATGTACAAAATACATATTATGAAACAGTTGTGCTACCTGAAGACTGCTGCTAGCGATCTAATGGTAGCTTAACTAATCCAAACCACTACCAGACGGAAGCGTCCCTAAGATGCTGCCTGATTGCCACGCTGAATTCATTGCATCCATCTTTGTTATTATTGTATTAAGTATATCAGTTATCTAGTACCCATAACATAAGCTCATGCTTAGCTTGGGGCTAGATAATGTTGCGTGAACTGTCCAGCATTATTGATAGGTATTATTTTATTTTTATTTTATATCTCTGATAAACAGGGTACAGGGCAGCCTCAAAAGTATCCTGAGTAACAGTGGGAAAGCAATCAAGGTATTACAAATACAAATTATAAATAAATTTATTTCTGAAAACAGATTATACACAATTTGGTTATGCACAATGGATCCCGCACTGTATCGCGGGTATCTGGAAATAGTTTAATAAATACGATTTAATATGGAGAAAAAATGCGAGACAATAAAAATAAATTAAATAAAAAGCATTCTTACAAACTTTACAAAAAGAAAACATTTTAAAATAAAACTACTTACTTGTATTACTTCTCCTATTTGAAACTGTTTGATGTGATTTGAGATCCCTGTTACGAATCTAGGTCGCTTGCATAGAAACTCCGCTTTTAGGTACCTACGCATTTTAGTGCAGTAATAAGGGAAACACATAATCCATGTACTGGCAGTTTTTACTCGTTTTCGCTGTGCCGTGCGAGTGGCATTGAAATATCACGCCATAATGCTTATTGAACGAAATATATATGAAATGTGGCGCATTAAAACCTTTTATATCCAAACTCTTTACCAAAAATCTCCAAAAATAAAAATAAAAAACTCAAAATTGAAGAAATAAAGAACATGGGCAACTCCCATACGTTACAAGACCCAACTTTTTGTTATTTACGTAATGTGCAGTTATATCACGTTATATACTTTAGGTTATTAATAATACATGTTATGATAATGAAAAAGCTAATTTAATTTCTTGCTTAGAAGTTGTAGGAAAATAACTCACTAAACTTCTGCGTTTATTATCGGACTCAAAACACTGTACCAACCCATGTTTTTGTTCCAAATAAAGCATTTTCTTGTTTATTTTTTTATAGATGAGTTTATTTAAATAACCTACATTATTGTATAATCACGCCTTTGGCCAACTTTATTATAGACAGCGGGTCTCTTAAATGTTTAAGTTAAATACCTACCATTTTTTTTTCCCTAGATTCGATTGTTTGTTAAAATGGTGTATATTATTGGGTACATGAATAAGATTTTTGTGAAAAATACATTTTTAAATAGGTATAAGCTTTTATAAAATTAGTGATCGTAACCGTGTGCCAAATGAGCCTTAGCACGGTCAGTCCACTATTATCCATCGAGGAGTTCCATCATCAGATTAGCTCGCTGTCTGTCACAATAATATTGTATTGTCATTAGAACTTGACAGGTATGCAAAGTTTCATCTTTATCGGTTGAGGATAACTGCTATAAAATTCAGTTGCAAGATTTGACCCGAACATGCAATGCAAGTTAGATAAAAGCTTCTAAAATAGGAGCTAACTGTTGGAACATTGATGGTTTCCATGTGTATGTCTACACCACACTTGTGTCCGAGAGCTGTATAGCTCCATAGTTTGCTTTAAACTGTAGACTATACTCTGTGGTTTCTTGTATGACAGCTTTGACTCTGTTGTAATATATTCTCTCTATGTATACCTCTGATACCGTGCTGGAAATAAGATGTGTTGTCCGTAAGCCTGTTTTTCTCGAATCCTAGTTTATAGTGGTGATCGTCTATATAAATGTACTTTTCTTCATTGAGCAATAATAAACTATTGTATCCAGTGACTTAATTAATTTTCGTCCCTGCACCCAACACACAAAAACCACATTTCATTGCGCATCGTGGCATCTCAGCTATATCTGCTCAACACTAACTTCGTTTAGATACTTTGGCTGAGCTGTACAAATGTACAATCTTCTTAAAATACTTACTTACTTACTACGGTATTTAGGTTTCATCGGAGTAAAAATATAGGTCTTAGTAAATTATCATTTATTGAAACTAAGCCACAATAACATCAACATTTATGATTATTTATGTGACATTGGGCTATTCTACTAAGTGGTGGTCAAAGGCCACTCCTGCATTAGGGTGACATTTATTAATAGACTTATCGTCCGAGGCTGCACTGCGAAAATGCATTAGGTATCCTTTCATCACTTACCTCACATTGTATTCTAAATTCAATTTCACAAGAATAAAATGTACCCTTACATAAATAAATAATAAAATAATAATAATAATAAAAATCTTTATTGACATAATACATAATATGTTACTGAATCCATAGGCTCCCAAACTAGTTAAGAATAACATAGGCCCTTCGCGTTTTCAAAAATCTTTCAGGGCACCTGGTCGAAGTACGCGTTACCCGGGAGCTGGCTCTTATCTGGCTCAACGCATTAGTATTGCCATTCAGCGTGGCAATGCAGCCAGCATCTTAGGGACGCTTCCGTCTGGTAGTGATTTGTATTCGTTTTAACAGCGCTCTTCGGGTAGCACAACTGTTTCATATGTATTTTGTACTTGATACCTTGTATTAGTTGTATTATTCTTTCTGTAAATAAATTTATTTTTAATTCAATGAATTCATAAGGATAATTACGAATCGTCTACTAAATAAATTACCTAAGTAGGTACTCCACTTAATAGTTTTTTTTTTTAACATTGATAGACCTTTGTTTGAGCACGATCTCACCTGTTGGTTAGTGACGATGTGGCCGAAGATGGAGCACAAAGGTCTAGAAGGCACCTATTCACTCTAGCCTTGAAGAGACCCAGATTATAGTTTTCAGGAAAGACAGACGACGGTAGTGTATTCCACTCCTTAGCAGTTCGCATTATAAAGGTAAAACTGAAACATTTTGTGCGAATAGAAGGTATACTAATGAGGTAAGGGTGGTACTGAGCCTTGCGCCTGCTCGTCCTATGATGAAAAGGAGATGGTGGGATCAGATCGTGCAGTTCCTGGGAGCATTCCCCGAAATGTAACCTATAGAAGATCGAAAGGCATGCAACCTTACGGCGGTGCTCGAGACTCTCGAGCGCCGTTAGTTAGTTGTCTATCTAGACACACGGCTTTTTTCCCGAAACGGAAGACAAAGCCTCAATTCGCCTCTTTTCACATGGATTGCACCATCGTCGGAATATAGACGTGACAAGTGGTGAGCTCATCGCCGCTATTGCTTGCTAACGGTATCGGCAATACCAGGCGTGGTGATTACGGCAATTCTGCTCATTGCAATCTGTGGAGGAGGCCTCGTGTAGCAATGGGCTTCAAAAGCAAATTAACGAAGCCTAAAATAATGACTGATTACTTAATTAGCAACATAAAATATTTTGTTACGTTCAAGCAAATTAAATGATACTTAAAAAATCGAGTTATCCGTGTGATTAATAAGCCTTAGAATATAGAATAAACCAGAACCCTGACACGCGTAAAATCTGTCACCAGGCAAACTAGTCTCAATGAGAATAGTTTAATTTAGTCTGTCTGTGGTCGGCCGTGCGGCTAGTAGTGTCGAACTCGAAAGATTTTCTAGTGAATATGCCATCGAGGTGTCGTTCCCACGTGTAAAAACTCTACTAGGCTTAAAAATAAAAAGGATAGAATCACATATCATACGTAAGTAAGTATTATATTTAAATATATTTTTGGTTTAAATAATCAACTATGTATACCATTCATTCATTGGGAAAAAGTCAAGCGTCCATTTTGCCATTGTTGCCAACATCACCAAAACATTACTCCTACTGGTGTGAAGTATATTAGGCGCGAGGGAGGCATTGTGTTTTGGCGACACAGCGCCCCGTACTAATAGCAACGTACGCACCTTCTGGTTTATTCTATGTTCTAAGGAATAAGCATGTGAAGTTTATTACGAAAACGCAAACAGCATAGACGTATCATTTTGAAGTTACGTAGAGTACCTACCTACTGTGAAGCAACGTATAACTTAAAGGTCAAAGTTAAGTAACTAGTAATCGTAGTGCTAAATGGAACGGTTCTGCAGATGTTTAGGTAACTTAGATCATAGAGGCTGATTTATACCATAAACATAATTATTATTTAACTGGACGCATAATTAATTAAATTAATAAATATAATATATACCTAGGTACCTACCTGAAGTCCTATTTTATACGGTAAGTAACCTATGCCTCTAGCAAATACTTTGTAGGTACCTACCTATAATAAAGTTTTATGTTGAGTATTACGTGAAAACCGTCTTAAACATTGTGTAGAAAACTAAGTGCTAAGTACCTACTAATAAAGGAAGCGTAAAATAAGCGGTAGGTAGGTAAATCCCTACATTTTATGGAATAAAAGGAACAACATTGCTAAATACATGAATACCAACTGAATTTGAAATGCCTAGGTACAATTTAGTGAATAACTTTCAATAATTTATCAAAGGACTATAATTATCGCGCTTGAAATGAAAGTGAGTTGACCCCTAAACCGCACAACCTGACTTTTGCGGCTTTTCTAATGTCAGCCTGTCAGACAGACTGAAATGTCAGATTAATTCTTACCTCATTCCGACCTGACCTGAGTATTCCGATGTTTATAGAGCCATTGATCATTGCCTAAGTACTTTGAAGCAATCGTATTGACGATCACGAGTCGTTCCTAAAGTAGATATTTAAACTCATCATCGTATGGTTGTTGTAGACTATATTACGGAGGCTGCAATGCTCTATGTTTGTACCTTGTGCCTATGGACCTAAGTATTCCAATGAGGGGTTTTCACGATCGCCGGTAGTCTGGAAACATGATTTCAATGTTAAAAATAGATGGCGCTGAACTGTGTTTATACTTTCAGAAGAAAGTATAACTTGGTGACATAGTGACTTTAACAAACAACAAAAATAAACCAGCTAAGAATATTTGACAGAAGATATGCGTAAGCATCCTAGTAGTCTGTGCAGAAGATTTTGAGTCAGTGCAATCTATCGAGTCAGTTGGAACTACTTTATTACTTTTTAATCTAAAATGAAAATCTTTAATTGGGTAATAAATGTGTGATATCAATCAATGGTCTAGATTTTAGAGTAGGAAAGAAATTATATTAGAGTTCTGAAGTTTAGAAACTGATTGGCGCAGCTCTTTCCCACCATTTTCGAAAAGTGATGTCGTCTGTTTTTATTTTATTTATTTTCCTAGTGTTTTATGAGTTATTTTGTGTTATTTTGGTGCCATTTTAGGCAATGTATCTCATTTAAAGAGCACAAGTGTAGTGAAATGAAATGAAAGTGAATTGCATGACTTTTCAAATTGGTGGAAACTTATTGTCTACCAAAGTTTTAACTTGACTGTGACTTTGACAACTTGGAAGGATTGTTACTGCAAATTATATTGAAAATACAGTACTTAATTCCGCAAGGGCCACTTGTTCAAGAACTGAACTGAACTGCAGTACTTAATTAAAGCACGGAATAAATAAATTAAAGTTGAAAATGGCAAATGCACAAGCCGTGCAAAGCCAATTATAAAGAAAAAAAACTTTTCAGCAAATCATTCAAATCTACCCCCTAAAAATAAAGAAACTCCTAAACAATACGAAGACTTACAGACATAGTAACACAGCTTCTGTAATCTGACCCCACACACAGAAGTCATTGTCCGTACCTAGCTCCCGCGATCGAAAGTAAAAGTCGATATAGGTAACTACATCTCGCGCAGGCGCAGGGGCAGGTAGTACGAACGAGTCTACTTAGTTTAGTAACGTGGCACAGTTACAAAGATTGAAGAAGGATGAAAAGGAAATAAATTATTGTTGTCTATGCTTAGAACTCTATAAACTCCTAAAAAGAGGAGGTTCTCAATTCAGTTGTACTTTTTAGGGTTCCGTAGTCAAAGACAAGGAACCCTTATGGATTCGTCATGTCTGTCTGTCTGTCTGTCCGTGTATGTCACAGCCACTTTTTTCCTAAACTATAAGAGCTATACTATTGAAACTTGGTAGGTAGATGTATTCTGTAAACCGCATTAAGATTTTCACACAAAAATAGAAAAAACACAATTATTTTTTGGGGTTCCTTAGAACTGAAAGTCAAAAAAATATTTTTCATCAAACCCATACGTGTGGGGTATCTATGGATAGGTCTTCAAAAATGATATTGAGGTTTCTAATATATTTTTTTTCTAACCTGAATAGTTTGCGCGAGAGACACTTCCAAAGTGGTAAAATGTGTGCCCCCCCCCCTGTAACTTCTAAAATAAGAGAAAAATAAAACTAAAAAAAATATATGATGTACATTACCATGTAAACTTCCACTGAAAATTGGTTTGAACGAGATCTAGTAAGTAGTTTTTTTTTAATACGTCATAAATCGTAAACCATCCAAGAACTTTTATATTATGTTACTTGCTGCTACGGAACCCTTCATGGGCGAGTCCGACTCGCACTTGGCCGCTTTTTTTATGTTTGTAATCGCATTACTCCGCGGTTAAAATAAACCAATCTAAAACTGAACTCCTGCGCGCCCGTTTTACTTGACGATTGACACAAGCTTTACATAACAAAATGATCCTTGTGCGTACGGATTAGGGAATATTTTATTTTGACGTACCTAGTGAAATAGTGGCTTGTTCACTTGAGGTATCCAAGTTGATCAACTGGTTCCGTCCACTCTGTAACAAATACGACCCACGTGGGCCGGTCATGTGCAGTCCAGCCCAGTTATGTATCTGCAATTATTGGTTTGTTTTACTTGTCCCTTTGTACTTATAGCTTTTTATTAAGACCGGTTTTATCTAAATGGGAATTGTACTTAGGTATGTAGGTACTTACCATAAAGTAGGTAGGTAGGTACATACATACCTAGTTGCTAACTTTGTTTGTAAGGCACGCCTCACCATCTATTTGCATACCTACGCAGGATGTCTGGTAGATAATTCTTAGCGTTAAGACCTCCTAGCACCAATGTTTCCTGTACAAGTTATAAATAAATAATTAACTACATTTACCCACAGTTTCAGCTTCGTCGTCTGTGGAGTGGAGACCCTATTTTAATATGTGTGGCGTTTCTGAACGAAACTCTCACGGTTTACCAAGGGATCAAGGGCTCTACAAAAAAGAAGGGATTTTTTTCCTCCCGCGAAGAAAATAGAATCTATCTCGGTGCCACTCCATCCTCCATCGCACGGCTTTTGCATTTGCCATTTTCAAGTATCTGTATTTTCACTATATTGTATTTTCTATTTTGCAACGTTACACTCCTTCCAAGTCGTCAAAGTCACAGTCAAGTCATGTTTTAGTAAAACGGTGGCCAATTTTACTAAAACTTTGGTAGACAATTTCCACCAATTTCAAAAGTCACGCAATTCACTTCCATTTCATTTCACTACACTTGTGCTTTTTAAACGAGCTACATTAGTTAAAATGCCACCAAAATAACACAAAATAACTCAAGAAAACACTAGGAAAAGAAATAAAATAAAAGTAGACAACGTCTCTTTTCGAAAATGGCGGGAAGAGTCCCAGTACCTATTTACTAATAGTTTAATAGCTTTAATTGAGTGCATAGCGAAAATTCTAAGTCTATGGTCTGAGTATTTTATCTAGTCTGTGCATGGCTTCATGAGACAGTAGCGGCCATGGACTTAGTATTAAATCCATGGTATTGTCTGTGGTAGCGGCAATTGTCTGTCAAGATGTCAGACCCAACTGTCAATGCTCAATTTTTATATAGGTTTGCTATTTGATTTTAGCATTTAAATAGCTATGTTTAAAGATGGTTATAGAATAGGAACTATCGCAAGAACAGACAATTAAATTCAAAAACGAGTAAACAACAGATAGGAAAAGAAATAAACAAACGAAATTATGATTGTTTCGTCAGCTCGTACTTCGTTATCAATGAAATTAATCAAAGCAAAACTAATTGTAATTGCAGATAACACAGCACTTGCTTACGTAAATCGTCGAGCGCGTTTTTTACTCGAGTGAGAAATTTACGAACCACTGCTTGAAAAATGGCGAGTTTATTGCACAAAAACACTGTTTTGTTAAATAAACTTTTGAAAAATGTTAATAATTGCACAAAAAGGCTATCTTCGCATTTCATTTATTTCCCTGATACAGAAAAACCTGTTGAAGGTAAGTCGTAACATCATGTAGTTAGTAAATTTTCATTTTTACTTATTTATTGCTTCCAAAGACATTGTAATAACTTTGCAATGGGCTTAGCATTCCATACAAAAAGAACGCCCAAATATGGCACTTTTGAAAATTCAAACAATGACAAATGAGTTTGATACACTGCCAGCTCACACTCAAGTCCTTCAAATATGTTCAATAATCAAGCAGCAATGGATTGATAAACTTATCAGAATTGTCCCTCTATGTGTTTTGTCTCTTGTTTTGGACGGCGGGCGAAACTTCGCCTAAAACGCAGAAGGTTGCGGGATACAAAAATTAAGTTTATCAGTTATCCATAACACAATCTCTGCTTAGCTTGGGGCTAGATAATGATGTGAAAACTGTCCAGCATTATTTATTTTATTTATCCTTGAATGTTATCTATTTTCAGGGGAAACCGCAAAGATGAACATGATGCAAGCAATCAACAATGCAATGGATATAACACTCAAGAGTGACCCCACGGCCGTGCTCTTTGGAGAGGATGTTGGCTTCGGAGGGGTCTTCAGATGTGCCCTCGGGCTACAGGTACAAAATAATAGAAGGCAGCTTCATAATTGCATGACGTATACATTTTTCATCATAATCTGTCTCTGTAGAAGTTCACTGCTGGACCTTCTCATATAAAATGCCAAGAACGTTCGTTACCTGCCTCCATCTGAAGACTTTAAAATATTGTTGGTTCATAGTGAGGGGGTCCTACCTACAATGCATGGTCCGGTTCGTGGTCTCCACCCCTCAACGGGTACCCTCCCACCTTATGACACACGGTGGCGCATCAGGCGCGTCCTTGGTGGCCCTGACCTGAGAGGTATTGAAAAGTCAAAGTCAAAACTATTTTATTTATTGTCTTTTTGTATTTTGGTAATTTATTTTTATATACCACTATTATTCGTCACTTTGCTGACGTTTCGAGACTGAGTTCAGAAGCCTCTTCATCATGAGCACCGCCAGCGACCGCGTTCGACGGTGGACCAGCGAATACTGCGTGCAAACGCGCGCTCCGCGCGCTGGGACGGCGGCGGCGGCGGTAGGTTCGTTGCGCGCGCGTCGAGAATTAGTTCATCTACGTCACTAGCACTACCTACGTCGTCGGTATAAGGCTGCGTACACACTGCACTCACAGTATCACTCTCCAGACCGATTACAGTACTACAAACAGGAGTGGTGGAGTGGAGTAAAGGTTGCCATACGAAATTTAATCCTGTTCCAACGCGACCAAACCTAGAAGAATCAGGCAACAAACACGGCTCGGCTTTATTTGATGATCCCTCTTACTACTGTGTTGTGCCTCGAGAACAAGTGGAAGGTGATTCAGAGAAAAAAGGAAAACCAACTTAAAAACCTTAGGTAGGCAGTCAAAAGTAAGATGCTAGAGAGAACCAGCAAAAGTTCATAAGACAGCACACGCTACGCTTGATATACTCATAAATAACGCAGTCAGAATGGGCAGGTCAGTTCCGTGACTATAGTACAATTATCAAAGGGCTCAGTCGCAAAACATCACATCTCATAATGTACACCGCACTTTCTCAATACAAAGGAATTAAATTGCTGGGTTTCAGGACAAATACGGCAAAGACCGTGTATTCAACACTCCGCTGTGCGAACAAGGAATTGCCGGTTTCGGCATAGGACTAGCCACAGCCGGCGCGACCGCCATCGCTGAAATACAGTTTGCCGACTACATCCTACCAGCTTTCGATCAGGTTTGTGAGCTTTATAATGTTCTGATGGCCCAATGAGGGGTTTTGACATCATGCTTAGACCCTTGAAAATAGATGGCGCCAGCTCTGTACTTAACTGTCAAAATAAAGTGAAATGTCAAAGTCAACAACGTAGAGATATATTTTCGTGTTATTTTGTCACTATCACACAAAAGCACAGACAATGCATTTGTTAATTTGGCAACCACATTTGAGTCAGCGCCATCTATCGAGCCGAATCGAACTACTTTTTGAATTATTCGGAATTGAAAAACCCTTATTGAAGTTAAGGCGATATGTTAATATTGAATGGGCGGAGTCTAGCAAGAAAACAATAGCTGCAAGAAAGTGACAGCGCTATTACTAACTTGAAACCGGGAAGCGATGAGGTATAGATTTCTGCCGCTCGGAAGTAACTGGTGATAAAACGTTATTTTGCTTCTAAAGTTTAAATTAGAAATAAAAGCAATAAATAATAATGCAGTTTAAAGTATACATTCTCTTCCATTAATCTAAGTAATGTGATTACCTACTGAATAGTATACACATTTACGCTTAATATATTCTCTAATCGAAGGAGGGACCTTAAACGGGTGCTAGAAGGGCCAATTGCAATAAATAAAGCTATCAATAAAAGTTTAATTATGAATTAAACTTTTATTAATTAGAGAATGAATGTTTTCAGTTAGTAAATGAAGCGGCTAAGGCGCGGTACCGGTCTGGAGGCCAATTCGACTGCGGCGCACTCACCGTGCGCGCGCCGTGCGGCGCGGTGGGCCACGGAGGCCTCTACCACTCACAGAGCCCGGAGGCCATGTTCGCACACGCGCCTGGATTGAAAGTAAGTCCCCCGTTCTGGAAGCCAATTCGACTGCGGCGCACTCACCGTGCGCGCACCGTGCGGCGCGGTGGGCCACGGAGGCCTCTACCACTCACAGAGCCCGGAGGCCATGTTCGCACACGCGCCTGGATTGAAAGTAAGTCCCCCGTTCTTCATCAGCCGCCGTTAGAAGTCCTGACGAGGCCTCTCGTTTCAAATACAATGGGGGGATTTGCCATAATTACCACGCTCGGCAGGTGGATTGATGATCGCAGTGTTGATGTTAAGTATTCATATGGATGCTGCTGCCCATCTCCTGGTGTAATTCCTGAGCCAATTTCAAGACGTATATAGGAGAAGAAGACGAGGACGTAAAATTCTAAAATAAAAAATAGACGCAACGTACTAATATTTATTCTGTGACGCAACTGTGGATATATTTTCCATCGAGAAAATGTTGTCCTATCGTGTTTCTGGTAGAGTGATCCCTCGGTATTATAATGTAGTATCCATGCATATTTTTAATTTGAATATTGTACTTGATTTAGTCAGTTAAAAATCTAATCTAAGATTGGAAACTTTGCGTTATAACACCCTGAACAAATATCTGCAGATCGTACAAATATTTGTTCCGAGGCGGGAATCGAATTCGCAACCTCCTGCGTTGCTGGCGAACCTTAACCCGCCAAGCCACAGAGGTCGTCAAACGATGTAAAGGTATATCTACTAGCCTGTTGCCCGTGGCTTCGCATGCGTAGTTTCGGGATAAAAAGCAGTTCCCCTGCCTGGAACTGTCCTAACTCGTGTCCAGACTGATCCGATCCTGAAAATTATTTCACTAACGGGAAGCTACAATATCCCTGAATCCTTATAGGCTATGGTTTATTAGCTTACGCGCTCGGCTACTCTCGCGTTGTAGAGGAAGGGGGAGACTGCTTACTTACCCGACGCCACACGTGCAAAGGCATTTTATTTTTGTATGAAACATGTAGGCAAACTGGCATACGGCCCACCTGATGTAAAGTGGTCAGCGTCGCTTATAGACACCGGCAACACCCGGGGTATTGTCGATGCGCTGCCTACCCTGAAGGAATTTATGAATATTTTCCTTGAAGCGACACATATCGTAACCAAGCGGGAAAATCTCAGATGGAAGCTTATTCCACAGTTTGTAGGTATGGGGACGAAATGATCCCGAGAAACGAGTCTTACGAGAAACCCAGGGTTCAATGATGTGCGGATGAGCTTTGTCACGGCGCCGGGAAGAGCGATGGTAAAATCTTGATGCTGGGATGAGATCGAAAAGCTCAACCAGAGCATTCCCCGTTTTAGACACGCAAAGAGACCGGAATGGCTCTGCGTTGGGTAAGTGGTTCTAGAGTATCGGAGAGCTTGGGGTCGCCGATGATTCTAATGGCTCTTCTCTGTAGGGAGTTTAAACTAAGCAGCTGGTACTTATTTATTTTTTTGAACTATGATAGACGTTTGTTTGACCTCGATCTCACCTGTTGGTAAGTGACGATGTGGCCGAAGATGGAGCACAAAGGTCTAGAAGGCACCTATTCACTCTAACCTTTTAGAGACCCAGATTATAGTTTTCAGGAAAGGCAGACGACGGTAGTGTATTCCACTCCTTAGCAGTTCGCATTATAAGGGTAGAACTGAATCGTTTAGTACGAATAGAGGGTATACTAATGAGGTAAGGGTGGTACCGAGCCGTGCGCCTGCTCGTCCTATGATGAAAAGGAGATGGTGGGATCAGATCGTGTAGTTCCTGACTTAGGTGGCACAAGGCTAGTACTCTTATTATAATATCCGTGTTCTCCCTCAGATAGTAGTCCCTCGCGGCGCGATCACCGCCAAGGGCCTGCTGCTGTCGTGCATCCGCGAGCGAGACCCCTGTCTGTTCCTGGAGCCCAAGATCCTGTACCGCTCGGCCACGGAGGAGGTGCCTGTGCAGGACTACACCATACCTTTAGGGAAGGCACAGGTTCTGAGACAAGGTACTTTGCAACTTCAATTTAATACTTTTGTAGAAGTAAAGTTAGTAGTTGTACCTTCCTACACTAACACTGCTTTGAACCACAAGTTCTTTCTTGGATCAGTTTGAGATGCGGTTTTCACTATCATTTAGAGAATGTTTTCCAGAAGATTTACATATAACTTTTCGTGCAAAATCAGGGCGGTTTGACAGTGAAAACTTTGCAAAGACCTAAATAAATGGAGTTAATAGAATAGAATAGAATATAATATTTATTTACAGAGCCCTAAACGCATTGTTGTACTGGACCCGCAAAGCATTGTAAGCTTTCTGGGTTTAGTTTAACCACAACTGAGTACTGAGATGAACATACAAGTAATTAATTTTGTAAAAATTAAAGAAACGGTACTGCTGAACCGATTTTAGTCAAACATAGCTAAGAAAACTCCCGACTAATTCAACTTTCAAACAAAAAAAACAAAATCAAAATTGGTTCATCCGTTCGGGAGCTACGATGCCACACACAGACACGTCAAACTTATAACACCCCGTCGTTTTTGCGTCTTGAATAACTTTCACTGCAAAACTTTTAATAGATGTGGTACTTTGTTTTGAGGTGACGCGGTGACGCTGATCGGGTGGGCCACTCAGATCCACGTGCTGCTGGAGGTGGCGCAGATGGCAGAACAGACCCTCGGCGTCGCGTGCGAGGTCATCGACCTGCAGACCATCCTGCCTTGGGACGAGGAGACCGTCTGCAGTGTGAGTACTCTCTGATCGGGTGCACTCAGATCCACGTGCTGCTGGAGGTGGCGCAGATGGCGCAGCAGACCCTCGGCGTCGCGTGCGAGGTCATCGACCTGCAGACCATCCTGCCTTGGGACGAGGAGACCGTCTGCAGTGTGAGTACTCTCTGATCGGGTGCACTCAGATCCACGTGCTGCTGGAGGTGGCGCAGATGGCGCAGCAGACCCTCGGCGTCGCGTGCGAGGTCATCGACCTGCAGACCATCCTGCCGTGGGACGAGGAGACCGTCTGCAGTGTGAGTACTCTCTGATCGGGTGCACTCAGATCCACGTGCTGCTGGAGGTGGCGCAGATGGCGCAGCAGACCCTCGGCGTCGCGTGCGAGGTCATCGACCTGCAGACCATCCTGCCTTGGGACGAGGAGACCGTCTGCAGTGTGAGTACTCTCTGATCGGGTGCACTCAGATCCACGTGCTGATGGAGGTGGCGCAGATGGCGCAGCAGACCCTCGGTGTCGCGTGCGAGGTCATCGTCTAGCAGACCATCCTGCCGTGGGACGAGGAGACCGTCTGCAATGTGAGTACTCTCTGATCGGGTGCACTCAGATCCACGTGCTGCTGGAGGTGGCGCAGATGGCAAAACAGACCCTCGGCGTCGCGTGCGAGGTCATCGACCTGCAGACCATCCTGCCGTGGGACGAGGAGACCGTCTGCAATGTGAGTACTCTCTGATCGGGTGCACTCAGATCCACGTGCTGCTGGAGGTGGCGCAGATGGCAAAACAGACCCTCGGCGTCGCGTGCGAGGTCATCGACCTGCAGACCATCCTGCCGTGGGACGAGGAGACCGTCTGCAATGTGAGTACTCTCTGATCGGGTGCACTCAGATCCACGTGCTGCTGGAGGTGGCGCAGATGGCAAAACAGACCCTCGGCGTCGCGTGCGAGGTCATTGACCTGCAGACCATCCTGCCGTGGGACGAGGAGACCGTCTGCAATGTGAGTACTCTCTGATCGGGTGCACTCAGATCCACGTGCTGCTGGAGGTGGCGCAGATGGCAAAACAGACCCTCGGCGTCGCGTGCGAGGTCATCGACCTGCAGACCATCCTGCCGTGGGACGAGGAGACCGTCTGCAATGTGAGTACTCTCTGATCGGGTGCACTCAGATCCACGTGCTGCTGGAGGTGGCGCAGATGGCAAAACAGACCCTCGGCGTCGCGTGCGAGGTCATCGACCTGCAGACCATCCTGCCGTGGGACGAGGAGACCGTCTGCAATGTGAGTACTCTCTGATCGGGTGCACTCAGATCCACGTGCTGCTGGAGGTGGCGCAGATGGCAAAACAGACCCTCGGCGTCGCGTGCGAGGTCATCGACCTGCAGACCATCCTGCCGTGGGACGAGGAGACCTTCTCCAATGTGAGTACTCTCTGATCGGGTGCACTCAGATCCACGTGCTGCTTGAGGTGGCGCAGATGGCGCAGCAGACCCTCGGCGTCGCGTGCGAGGTCATCGACCTGCAGACCATCCTGCCGTGGGACGAGGAGACCTTCTGCAATGTGAGTACTCTCTGATCGGGTGCACTCAGATCCACGTGCTGCTGGAGGTGGCGCAGATGGCGCAGCAGACCCTCGGCGTCGCGTGCGAGGTCATCGACCTGCAGACCATCCTGCCGTGGGACGAGGAGACCGCCTGCAGTGTGAGTACTCTCTGATCGGGTGCACTCAGATCCACGTGCTGCTGGAGGTGGCGCAGATGGCGCAGCAGACCCTCGGCGTCGCGTGCGAGGTCATCGACCTGCAGACCATCCTGCCGTGGGACGAGGAGACCGCCTGCAGTGTGAGTACTCTCTGATCGGGTGCACTCAGATCCACGTGCTGCTGGAGGTGGCGCAGATGGCGCAGCAGACCCTCGGCGTCGCGTGCGAGGTCATCGACCTGCAGACCATCCTGCCGTGGGACGAGGAGACCGTCTGCAGTGTGAGTACTCTCTGATCGGGTGCACTCAGATCCACGTGCTGCTGGAGGTGGCGCAGATGGCGCAGCAGACCCTTGGCGTCGCGTGCGAGGTCATCGACCTGCAGACCATCCTGCCGTGGGACGAGGAGACCGTCTGCAGTGTGAGTACTCTCTGATCGGGTGCACTCAGATCCACGTGCTGCTGGAGGTGGCGCAGATGGCGCAGCAGACCCTCGGCGTCGCGTGCGAGGTCATCGACCTGCAGACCATCCTGCCTTGGGACGAGGAGACCGTCTGCAGTGTGAGTACTCTCTGATCGGGTGCACTCAGATCCACGTGCTGCTGGAGGTGGCGCAGATGGTGCAGCAGACCCTCGGCGTCGCGTGCGAGGTCATCGACCTGCAGACCATCCTGCCGTGGGACGAGGAGACCGCCTGCAGTGTGAGTCCTCTCTGCAGCTCTGGATTACAGGTCTAGCGCTTAACTGAGTCGGTCCCTGAGGTATGGGAGCGGTACGGGAGGGGTGTTTTCGTCTCTCAAATTATCAGATGACATATGACATAATGTGAACAAAACACCCCTCCCGTACCGTGCCCATACCTCAGGGACTGACTCAGTTAAGCGCTAGACCTGTAGTAGTAGTAGTAGGGCTTTTTTGTGAAAGAGTTTGCCCGGGAAAGTACTACCACCATACCTATTTCAGCCACAAAGCAGCATTGCTCGTATTGCTGTGTTCCGGTTTGAAGGGTATGGTTGACGGTGAAATAACATAGTTTTATTTTATTGACATACGGTCCACGTTGCTAACGTGCGTAGCCTCTGCGTGCGCAGCAGTGGAATCCTTAAATTCAACGCCACTGTACTTGTTTACATTACTTCTACATTGTAATGCATTGGATTGTCGATCTGTAAATTAAACTGTCCCTATATTAGGTTATATATAAATAAATATAGGTAGCAGGAAGGCAGTGGATGGAGGCTGCTCAAGACTGTCGTGGCGTTCTATGTGGGAGGCCTAGGTCCAGCAGTGGACTTGTGTAGGCTAGGCTGATGACGATGATAGTAATTAGGTACATCACAAACGCAAGACAACCTTTTTAACAAGAAACTTATTTGTATTCCAGTCTGTGAAGAAAACTGGTCGCTGCCTTATATCGCACGAAGCGCCGCTGACGTCAGGGTTCGGCGCTGAACTAGCAGCCACCATCCAGGTGAGCTCACCCTCCGGAAACTCCTCAGGAGGGAGCCCATTCCACAACTTGCACGTACTCGCACGTATGGGGGAGAAAAGATCTCGTAAAGGGAGCTGTACGAGATACCCACGTGTCGATGATGTGTGGATGAGCTCCCTTGCGTTGTCGAGAAGTGCGATGGTAGAACCTGGATGCGAGCGGGTATGAGATTGAACAGCTCCTCAGAGTACTCCCCTTTATAGAGCCGATAGAACATACAGAGCGCGCCATTGCGCAAGGTGATCTGACTTAATACCTTGGAGAATATTACGACCATAGAGTCTGGTGAAGATGTTATCAATACATCAATGGAGCCCACGCTATGACAAATACATCTCACGAATCGAGCGGATTCAGGCTAAGTTTTTGAAATATCTGTGTTATCGTCTAAGAGTTTCCTCAAGTTATCCCACAATGGTGCAACCCACGGGAAAAAGAGGCCCATTTGAGGCACTGCCTACCCTTCCGGGGAAAAAGGGGGTCTATGTATGTATTTGTTGTTTCGTGAAATCGCCTTTTGGTTATTACAAAAGGCCCTGTATAGTCATAATTAGACATCGGATTATATGCACTATCAAAATGCCAAAATATGCACAATCAAAAATACAATTATAATAAGAACTTTACGTTGTTTTGCAAATTGCAGCTAAATGGGAAGCAGTATACTCACATGTTGATCGATTTGATATTTTTTTGAAGAAGGTATTCGCTTTTCACAAACTTTGCAAAAAATCACAGTGCCATCAGTCGTAAATTGACCTGGGTATATTTTTATCCAGGATTCCATTAACATCTGGGTACTGGCGGCATAATTTCAACAAAAATAAACAAACTCAGCGAGACAAAAACAATTGAATTGCGTTAGGCGCGTGAGTGAAGCAGCGGGTGCAGTAGGCATGTCCCCCTCCCGCACGCACGGCGTAACCCGAGCGCCGGCCGACCACTATGCGAGCCAGTCGGTCGGATTCAGTGCGCTCGCCGAGTGTGCGCGAGTCGGATGTGTTGACGGCGTAATACAACATGCCTTACTCTGCCAACGTACTCGCATAACTACTGAAATAAGCACTATCAATGAAAAAGTACCAAAATATGCAATAACGCTATAAAAATAGCATTATATGCATTTGCATATGCAAACATGCAACATGCATATAATCCGATGTCTAGTCATAATATTTCTAAATGATGATGTTGTTTTCCAGGAGGAGTGTTTCCTGCACCTGGAAGCCCCCATCCAGCGCGTGACGGGCTGGGACGCCCCCTTCCCGCACGTGTTCGAGCCCTTCTACCTGCCCGACAGGTGGAGGTGCTACCACGCTCTCACGCAACTCTTGAAATATTAGGAGAATTATACAGTTCATCTAAGCCATTTTGAACCTTTATTCAGCGGTTTGAAGGGTATGGGTGCCGGTGAAATTACAGGCACATGAGACTTTCATTTTTATGTCTCAGGGTGGCGGACGCATTGCAATGCCACATAGGACGCGTCCTAGTGCGACGTGACCTATGTGATAATGCACTGTTCCTATGAACACCTCCTATTTCCTATAAGAAGTTACATACAAACTCTAAAACAAACTTCACCACTTTTTTTTTAATACAATTTGTAATGATGAGCTAGCAGATGGCCACCTGATGTTAAGCGGTACCCTCTGCATAGGCAGAGGATTGAACACCACACCAAGTTGTATAAAAAAAAAGTGACACCGACACGTGCGCGAAGTCGCGCGCAAAAGCCAAGTAATTATAATTATAAGTAGTAGTAGAGCTTTTTTGTGAAAGAGTTCGTCCGGGGAAGTACTACCACCATACCTATTTCTGCCGCAAAGCAGTAGTGCTCGCTTTGCTGTGTTCCGGTTTGAAGGGTAAGGGTGCCGGTGAAATTACAGGCATATGAGACTTTTCATCTTTATGTCTCAGGGTGGCGGGCGCAGTGCAATGCCACATAGGGCGCGTCCTAGGTGGACGTGACCTATGAGGTAATGCACTGTTCATAGGCAGAGGTTACCGCTTAACATAAGGTGGGCCATCTGCTTGTTCCGTCATTCAAGTAGTACAAAAAAAATATAAAATAAACTATCGCCACGTTAGCGTCTCGCTATCGTTAATTATTCGTGCTTGGACCACAGTACTTAATGTATGCGTAGGTGTTTAGGTAGTAATTGGTTAAATGGGTGTATTAATAATTGTTGTGATCATGTTGAATTTAAATAAATTATATTTTTTTAATCATTCTAGAATTCTTTTATTCAACTAGAGCCTATTGATGCCTATTTTCTAAGAGACTGATATGAAAAGGACCGTAATAATTGTTTACAAGCTTTTATTTAACTTGCAATGTTTGTAAGTATGTATGTATGTTAAAATATAACTTATTCTACATATACTTACCGAAAGTAAGAGCCTCCGGCCGTTTAATTGTTTTTTCGGGCAAATTTTGAATACTCATTCGGACTATTTGCGACACGTGTTTACATTGGTTGTGCTGCAAGAGAACTATTTTTTTGCTTAGTTTTTTTAATTATTTCATACACAATATATTTTACAGTTAATTAGAATATTGTACCTGGTTGAGAGACGCACAGGACAGAGGAGGCTGGCAAAAGAGAAAGGAGGCCTTTACCCAGCAGTGGGTGATTCCGGGCTTAGATGATGATGATGAATCATAATATTGTACATTAAAAACCTCCAAAGGTTTGACAAGGTACTCACAATCGCCAAAAAGTAGGTAAGTAATAAAATAAGAGCTCACGTTTCAAGTGAGCTGTTATTCACCGAGCTGTTTTTTGCGCCGACCCGACATCTAGTTGTATATGTGATCGAAGATTGAGGATAACTGTTTTAAAACTCAGTTGCAAGCTTCGATCACAGATACAACCTTGCAACTGAGTTTTAAAACAGTTATCCTCAACCGATTGAGATGAAATTTGGCATACCTGTCAAATTCCGATGACTACACAATATTATGGTGACAGCGAGCTGATCTGATGATGGAGACAGAAGGTGGACAACGGAACTCCCCGATGGATAATGGTAGACTGGCCGTGTTTAGGCTTATTTAGACACATGAAATAATTAAATTTTTGATTTTATTTTATTTATAACTTAAGTGTCTAAATTATGTTTTTGTATGTTTTTGGTTGTTATTTTTTATTTATTTTTCTGTTTTTTGTCCTACTGTTTCCTAGTATTCTGTTTGTTTTTTTTGTTTGTGCCAAATAAATGTTTTTCATTTCATTTAATTTCATTTCACATGGTTACATGGTTCCGATTTTATAAACGCTTGTATTGAAAAAAAAAAAAAACACAAAGACTTAGCTGCCTATAGAAAGCCACGACAACGGTCTAGTCGCCTCCAGCCGATTCCCTGCCAGAGAAAATATTGGTTTAAAAAAAAAAAAAATAGGTAAATTATACCAAAAAATTTCGTTTATTTCATACTAAAAGCAAGCTCGTATAATGATTTATAACAGATTTAAAAAAATAGGAGGGTCTCAATTAATGTTTGTTGCCTCAAATCTCTGTTATTTAAGAAACGATTTAGAAAAATTCTTTTTTTATTTGATTCGATATACTTCCACATTGGTCCCATTTTTATCAAAATCTGGTTCTGATGATGGGATCCATGAGGAATGATGAGAAAAGGAACGATGAGGAAACTCGGTATTTTCAGCAACAAGTCAAGCATGTGCATTCTGAAAGTATCATTGGGTGAAGTGGAGATGAAGAAGACAAATATTTGTTCCAAGGCGGGAATCGAACTCGCAACCTCCTGCGGCGCAGGCGAACCTTCGCCCGCCGCGCCACAGAGGTCGTCAACAAAGTCTTTACAGCATTCACCTTCAAATAAAATTACAGCATACTTTTATATTGACTTACAAACTAGTTAACGCTGGTACAATAGGCGGCCTTATCGCTAATAGCGATCTCTTCCAGGCAACTTTTTGTTTCTCTCGTTATACTATCTATCTATAAGTCACCTATATTTTTCTTACGTTGCATGTTCGCTTACGTAGGACATCGCGTTAGGGGGTAAAGCTATGAATAATAACATAACACCCAACAGTCACACACATAGTCCTGATCCCACACTAGGATTCCGTGTCGTGGGTATCAGAAACTAAGAGTACCATAACACCTAGACCCGGAACAAATATTTGCAGAACATACAAACATTTGTCCCGCAGCGGGAATCGAACCCGCAACCTTTCGCATCTCAGCCGGCTACTCACCCGACGCGCTACAGAGCTCGTAAGAGAGGTAATAAGTATATTCTTACTTTGACGACCTCTGTGGCGCGGCGGGCGAAGCTTGGCTTGCGACGCAGGAGGTTGCGGGTTCGATTCCCGCCTCGGAACAAATATTTGTGTGATCGCAGATATTTATTCAGGGTGTTCTAGGTATTTTCTATGTATAATAAAAAATATCTATCTATGTTATATATTGTATTAAGTATATCAGTTATCTAGTAACCATAACACAAGCTCTGCTTAGCTTGGGGCTAGATAATGTTGTGTGAACTATCTAGCATTATTTATTCTAAGGGGTGGGTTTGTACGTATTTGAAGAAAAAACACGTCTTCCTTACATTCATTTATTAAAAAGAAAATCAATTTATAAAAAAAGAACTAGACATTACGAACAGAGTTGTTAGTACAAAACTTAAACTAAACAATGTCAAAGAGAGTTGTGCACTATCCTAACATAAACTTGAAAATTACATAACATTGTTGTAAGTATTGGATATACCCTTTAAACTTACTTATTAACCCTACAAGTTTTAATAACCTATAACAATCTATTTCAAAAACGTCAGTAAATTCACAAAAGTTCAAACCTGACACCGTCACTTTAGAAATTCCTTGTGATGTCCTTATTTACAAAGTAATTTCAATAATTTGCACCAACCAATATGTTTTTAGCTTTAGCGCTCAGACGGACGACAAACTGTGGAAAAGTGGGGTCATATGTTGAGAGTACCGAGGGGCTAGTCGGCAAATTTGACAAGCAACTTACACGGCCGTGTGGTGTACACTTCATGGATTTTTGTACGGGATTTGAGGTTCTCAAGGTGCCCGCCAGGGGCGCTCTTCGATTTCTCCATACTAAAATCCGTGTAGTGTACACCCTCAGAAGAACTAAAGCATGGAAGTAAGGCTAAAAACAAACCGGTATCGATTATACCAGTCTCATTCTTTGATATGAATGTAATCATGTGTTGGAATGAGACAAGCATATATCTATCTGTTCTTATTTGTGTAACTTGTACCAGGCCAAATGTCAAACTAATACTACATTCATGGTAACAATCTAGGAAGATGTTTATGCATGGTACCAATATTCAGGGTGCGGAACGGAAAAACGACTGTTGTGTGACAATATATTTGTTTCTCTCTAACATAGGATAGCAAGCTATCTTCTAGGATAGGAGTAAGAAGGAACACTATGCTATTTTAGCACTCTATCCATATACTACTTCATCTGTGTGTACACCAAACGGCCGTGGGCCGCGTTGCTTGTCAAATTTGCAGACTAGCCCCTCTGGTAAAGTATGGCATGTCGTGACCGCGCTCAGACGGACGACAAACAGTGGTCTACTTTACCAGTACTCTCAACATTTGACCCATTTTTTTTTGTGGTTCTAATGTGGGCGGAAAGTAACATTACCGTAAGATGACAGTTTCTACGAAAAGGTCACATTTGAAATTAGAGCGAAAAGTCAAGTGTGGCTAAAAGTTGGTGCAATCAGGCAATAATATTTTTAATTGTTTACACAAGATAAGGCATACTAATAACAGCACCTAACACTACAAATACGCAATAAGCAAATCAGATCGCCGACTTATAGGGGAGTAAGCAACTACACTAAACATAGGTAAAGTGGCGCTCTCTCAAAAAAAAAACTAAAAACTAATTTAAAAAATCTAAGTTCAGTGTGACGTCATTAAAATTTATTTATTTTTCTTAGAACATATTACTTTCAGTGATTGGCGCCACTTTCGCTACATAAACAATTGACTGACTTTTTTGATCGGAAACGGAACTCAAGAGTAAATAAAAAAAGTTATAATCTAACTTTTTACTAACCAAAATCAAATACACTAAAATTCAGGTCTGTTCCAGGCAATAGATAAATTAATGAAATCAAACCAGTTGATAACTTTAGGTACCATCGCCACTGAGCAACTATTATGCAAAATAATATTTCTATTATAAAAAATATAAATTAGTCGTAAGGGTTATAAAATTACAAAATGTTCCTGAAAACGCATACAGGATCAACAAGTACAAAAATCGTGAAAATCTGTTTCAATATATAAAATGCGAACTACAAATAAATAAGCAAGATTCCATATCTTGGCTGGATACCACCCTGTTACTAATAAACGCTGAATAGCCGTCATAAGAGCGTAATCTCTGTTCGTGACATGCCGTTTGAAACGGGAACACACTGTATTATTCCACGTCCAAACAAAGTATACTAGCAAGGTTGGGCGTTATTGCATACTACAATAGTGTTGAATTTGGATTGCTGTCATACTAAGTCACCAGGCAATTTGGCAAAAATAGTAACTACTCGCGAACCAGGCGCGGGTTGGGTTGCAGATAGGGACCAACGGACGGCGAATTCGGAAATCGCGTCATGTATCTCTCGAGACGCAAGTACTTCACTGTAATGAGCTTTCCCTCGTACCACCATCCGTGCATGCTGCGGTACACGACGCTAGCATCGCTCGGAGACGCACACTTTACGTAAACGCAGTAGGAGACATGATCCAAGTCGATGTGAAGGATGTTGCAGCGGCCGCACTTTTCTAAAATAGCTTCTTGTAAGACCGACCGCAAGTTAGGGTTAGTATCGTTCTTATCGAACATGTGACGGATCTTCAGGCAAGGGGTCGGGGCTTCAGGGACGTTATTTACGGAACCTTCCTGGGTTTCGAAGGCCTGGCCTTGCCAGGAGGCGCCGCGCTTGGGGCTCGTATGAGGGGCTAACCAGCGCCACACACGGCAATCCTCCCCGTCCACAGACTGCACCTCCATACGAACTCTACTCTCGTTTCGTTGAATGAATTTCACAGCCGAGTCCCAAGTTGAAACCATTTTCTCCCTATTCTGAGCCGATATGAGGGTATCCCGCACGTGGTCAATAGATATGTAAGACTCGCCACTGTCTACCGTTTCCTGGTTAACCAAGTCTATGATTTGCTCGACCATGGAGTATATTTCTTCGCTTTTTCGCTTGCGATACTCGAGATAGAGCTTATACCCCTTTTGTGCTCCAAGAGCGAGTAATGTCAGTAGCGCAATGACGATGATCGTAGACCCAGCGGAGTAGAGCGTATTGACGAAAAGGCACGAAAAAGGCGTGGATGGGTCATTCAGTGTAATAGCGATGCTGCCTTTCGTGCGCTGTTGGATGAATAGATCTGTGGAGCTGATAGAACTGAATTCTGCGTCTCTTGTGTACAAGTTCTTGAGTTGAACGACGCCGAGTCCCCATCCTGGATTGTTAACAATCAAAACTTGAAGATTGTTGAGATCAGTGCGGCATTGACTGATGTCGGTACTATCGGCGCGAGCGGTCGCTATATCGAGTATTTCTCGCTCTGTCAGATAAGGCATTGTATTCGGTTTTCCGCACTTGTATGCGGCTATCCTAGCCGTTAGCTCTGGATGTATGACTTTTAGTAGATCCTTTGCATAGCTGACTTGTTCTTTAGGCACGCAGTTGACCCCAGGTCTATTTCCCGGGATGTTTAACTGGCAGATCGGAATCACGCTCTTTGTGTCATCAGTGACTGATAATATGTCGTTCTTCTTAACTATGTAAATAAAGAACAAGAAAAAAAAAAAAAGTCCGACGAGTGCGAGCAAGGCGAAAGACACGAGGTTGTTCTTCAAGAATTTTTTATCGCTTGTAGCTTTGTATTCTTCGGATCTGGTGACTCCGGATATGTAGGACCTACGGGGCAGCATCGTGCTTCCATTGGTCGTGTCCCGGTCTAAAAAAGAACTTGATTTCGGAGTTGACTCAGTTTTTAACGCAGAGAGGCGGCGAGTGAAGTTGCTCAGATATGGAGATTCTACCTCATCTATTGTGGATGTGGACGGCTGAAAGCCCGAAGGCTGGTATGTGCTCGGTGTGTATGCTGATGTGTAGAAAGACGGACGGTCTCCTAAAGTCGAAGTCAGGCCAAGTCTTGAACGAATAGAGTTCAAGTTATCAGAAGATGAACGTCCCGCTGCAAAAGAAGATGGACTGGTGGGGGAAGTTGAAGGGCGGGTTAATCGGGACGGTTTGATGGGGCTGTGGTTTGGTGAAGGATCCACTGTTGGGAACGTGCTCGATATGTAGTCACTAGACCTTGAGTTGGACCGGAACGAAGTAGACTTCTTTTCCATATCAACATCACTATCTGAGCCAGTCTCACAATCATCTTCGTTTCCTTTAAACGTGCGAGTGATGCGACGCGTAGTAACTGTTTCGACTTCCTCACGAGTGCGGATGGGAGCTTTCTCTTCATCAGATTCAGAATCGCGTTTGTCTGTGTCCATCTTCACCGGGGAAGGGGATCGCTTCTTAGTTGTTCGACGGGTTTTGCTTTCCGCAGGTGGCAGCATAGCCCCGCCTCTGGTCTGACGGCGGCCCCGCTTTTCCTTCGCTTTAGTGTCCAGGTCCGACTCTTCCCCACTGGAATAACGTTGTAGGGAGTGCCGGTGCTCCAGTTTACTATCCACACCAACGCTGTTCCTAGAGGTACCTTTTTCTAGTATACCTTTCAACTTCTTGACAAGCAGGCTTCGGGTTGATGCCGTAACAGGCATGCCTGGGAAGCCATGCTCAGACAGTTTAGCCTGGAGCTCCGAATCTGACATGGAGTCAACTTGGTCGGCTGACGAGACATCTGTAACAAATGAGATATTTTTAGATAGCTTCTCAGGTCAGGTACAACACTGCCGCGGCCGGCAGGCGTAGATGGAGGATCGAGAGAATATGCGCCGAAGCCCCTAGGGCCTTGGCTAACCAAGCCAAGGCATATACAGAGTGTGGCAAGATAATGGGACTCTCAGGGTAAGTTAAGAGGAAACACAAGGGCCGTTTTCCCATACAAACGTAGTCCCCTGTTTTCTCCCTGGATAATGCCAGTAGAGCATTTTTTTTCCAAAAAATCTATGGCCACCATGGCATGTCCCTATGTTTTCCTTTTTTTTGTAAATTTATTATTAAAAGAGATATGAACATTCAAAACCCTAAAAAAATGGTCAGATTTACGCTGTGTTTAAACATCCTGAAAACAAATTTGGCTAGATTATATTTAAAAAAAAAACATAGGAACACGGCTAAAAGTTTCCTTTATTTTTAATTTAAAAAAATAGTTAAATTGGTTAAGTTTTAAAAAAATGGTCAGATTTACGCTGTGTTCAAACAACCTGAAAACAAATTTGGCTAGATTATATTTAAAAAAAAAACATAGGAACACGGCTAAAAGTTTCCTTTATTTTTAATTTAAAAAAATAGTTAAATTGGTTAAGTTTTGAAGAGGGGGGGGGGGAGGTTTGAGGTATGCGCGACAACATTAGATTTTACAAATACCTATTTTTTAATTCTCTAGCCCTTGGTGTTTCCTCGTAATTACCTTTCATGTTGTAGTTTAAAAAGGTTTATTCTTAGGAAACATCAGATGAATATTCATGAAAACAAAAACAGCATTTTTGGTTTTTTGAAAAATCAATTCAGCCTGAAAAACAACATTACAAAAAAAAAACAGTTGGGCCTGTTACACCTGTAAGCATAAGTCATGAGTTAATCTACGCCTAGTAGCAGCCAGTGATTGTACATCAAAAATACTAATAGATAAAGAATAATAATACTAGTTGATTTGATGATTTCCATGGTGAAATTGCATTTGTGACAACTCAACAGATATGGATTTTGATACTAAAATTACCAGCTGGCAAGATCGACGAAGAAATTTCTCAAAAAAAGGTATGAATATCCGTCATCACCTTCTAGGGCTACTAAGTCCACTGTTATACAGCCACCTCTGTCCACCGACTTCATATACAGTGGTAGTCAAAGAATCTGAATTTACTTTATGGCTTCAGTCTAACAGTCTAACACAAGAGCACCATCCCTAATTTTGTTGAAGTTAAATTAGTGGTGATGATGTTGTGGTGTTTGTTGTGCTTTCAACAAAACGGCTGGACCAATTTTGATGAGGTTTGATACACAGATAGATTGTAATTTTTATGTTAATGCTGTCATTGCTGGATATAACCGTTGCACAAATCTGACTTGAAATTTACTGGTTTTTAGTACTGCAATAGCAATCAATAAACATCAGTAAAATTAAAAGATGTTTCGTATAGACATGATAACTCCCAACAGTCACATACATAGTGGTTACCGCTTAACATCAGGTGGGCCACCAGCTTATTCCGTCATTCAAGTAGAATAATTACATAGTCTTGATCCCACACTAGGATCCCCTGTGTCGTAGGTATCAGGAACTACGAGTACCGTGGTATCACAACACCTAGACCCAGAACAAATATTTGCAGATCATACAATATTTAGCAGTGGGAATCAAATCGGCAACCTCTCGCATCGCAGCTGGCTAATCGCCCGCCACGCCACAGATGTCGTCAAGGTCGTGATAATGTTGTTATTAATTTATGTAACCAACTTCCTGTGACTTTTACAATGTCATCAGTCATAGGGGCGTATGCTACAGTGTGTCTATGAGCTTGGGGTCACTCATGAACCTTCTTTTCCAAGCAGCTGTTGGTTCTGCTAGCTATTATTATAGGAGCAGCTTTCACTGTATGTCTACATCATTCCACACTGTGGCATGGTATATGGCCTGCTAATTTGCTAAGTCTTGAGATCTATGTTGATAGCCTAGTTCTACAGATCTCCATATTTTGAATTGTAGCATATTGTGAAAAGTTCAGATAGAATACAGCGTACGAAACAACTGAAGCCGAGAAATACGTTCATAAACACAGAATAATGTTATGGGTACTAGATAACTGTATTTAATACAATATACATTACACAGATAGATATTTTTTATTATACATAGAAAATACCCAGAACACACTGAGCAAACATCTGCAGATCGTGAAAATATTTGTTCCGAAGCGAGAATCAAACCCGCAACCTCCTGCCCGAACCTTCGCCCGCCGCGCCACAGAAGAGGTCGGCAATCTTCACCTTAACTTCACAGGTAACTTTATCTATGTGTCTGAGACTGAAACTCCAAGCCTAGCTCTGCCCAACCCACAGCCCCATATTACTTATAGTACCCATACATAATTCGAGGTAAGTACACATAAAACCTTGAGCTTGTGAATATGGCAATAGGAGGCAGCCATATCTCAGTGCACAGGTCATAATATACTAAGGTATTATTAGGAGTTTTTGACAACTTAAGTTGCACATCAATGTAACTTGTGCAGTAGAGAATCTGTTATCGCTTGTGCATGTCACTGGTCTCAATGTTAGACCCCCTATACATGTTGTGACATGTTCACAACATTGGTGACTCACCATTGATGAGTATCATCGGTAACAAAAGATAATATTTCTGTACTACCCAAGTGGTATTTTACTAGACTATTTGAGTTCAATTTCAAGATAAGCGTATTATAATGTCAGATTCTCCTATGATTGTGCAACCCACTCATATTAGCTTACGCTTAGCCACGCATATTACACATAGCTTGAAAACATAATGATCAATAGTTTTCCATGGTGTGTCTGGCCCAAGATTAAACCCCTCCATCTCCTCCCATGGATGTCGTAAAAGCTGACTAAGGGATTACCCGGACTTGTTTGTAAGATTAGATGGTATAAGATTTGTCCTGGTTGCTAGCTTACATAAGGAATGTATTATTACTGGAAGAAAGCGATAACAGAGTTGGTCATGGGAGGCAATGGCGGTGATGGGCTCACCACTCCCTTGTCGGTATCTCAGAATGGTGCAACACACTGTGAAGAGGCCCTGCCTACCCTTCCGGGGAAAAAGGTGTGTCTATGTATGTATATGTAGTTCAAAGGGCAGTACCCCAAGTCAGAGTTTTGCAAACACTATTGTATTGATGATCATAGTAACTAGTTAGTGATTTGGCACAGCTTAATGGATAGTTACTACCTAATACACAGATGATCATTCTCACAATCATCCTTATTATGGTTGCTGCTGATGAAAAATCTTACTTGGGGTACTGGTGATAGTCGCATTGACTGTATGGGGAGTGACCTCTACACAATACAATGGTTTTCAAGTAGACATTGTCTACTAGACAATGCCAAAGTTATTTTGATGAGAAGTCTGACAAGCCAAATAAGTATATTGGTAAGTACTTGGCCAAACTTCCATTGCACATTATTTACATGCAACCTAAGTACATATAAGACGGCCTTACCACTCGTTCGCGCGAACGACGGTCTAGCATCCCCTCTGGCATCCACGCTGTTTCTAGATTTGCCCTTCTCTGACAACACCAATTTCAACTTTTTCACCAGTGTTTTTTTGGTGGAGGCCGTTATTGGCATAATCGGGAATCCATGCTCCGCGAGGCTCCTTCGAAGCTCTGCGTCTGACATTGAGTCCACTTCCAAGTCAGCCATCACGGTATCTGTAAACATTACAATGCGTTATTTCCGTGCACAAATACATCAAACTATACTGAGAAGCTTTTGCACCAATATTCACCTTGTTATTTGTGAAATACAAAGAAGAATTACGTCAAAACTATAATAAAATCACCGGCGCGTCATGTTGCACGCACGCACCGGGAAATTCGTCGTTATTTAGGGTTACCATTCATCAAAAACAAACAATTATATTCTATGGTCAAAAATAATTTTAACGATAAATCTAGAAAAACATGGGCTCCACGTTCCCAACAAGGTGATTTCAGCCAGCCAGGTAAACGTAGTTTTTTCCCCTATGGCTCTAGGGCTAAAGATGGGCTAAAGTTCCAAAAGTTCAGCCTGCAAACTATGTATTATTTTATCTGTGTCTATATTTCGTTCAGAGCCTGGCAAGCGCGCCGGCGACTGCGCGCGAACGATAATGCTGTTAGCAAAAAATGATACACACCTCGGATTAAGAAAATATACCTCCATGATACACACACGTTATTTTTGAACGAATTTAAATCTGTCACGGTTGTGGTCACGGTCATAGAGGCTTTTTTTTTATATAGAAAGTTACGGTTGGATCTGTGACGGACATTTCGTTCAAGTTAATATGTGTACCGCATACCATATATTGTGTTCTTCTAGTACTGGTACTTCGTAGTAGGCATCGACGTAAATAAAATGAATGGACGGGCCTTAGGGAACGATAGTTTTGAAGCTTCTAAACAGACCTAGCTAGTACACTTCGCTTCAGTCAGTCTTTGTCACGGCAACGAGTGACAGCTATGCTGAAAAATACCAAAATTAGATACCTTGGTGATACAATGCCTTCCTGTGCTTTTCTGCAAGTGCAAACAACACAAGAAATACAAATAAAGCTTCAGGCATCGCATTTCATTCGTAAGTAAAGGTTTTGTAATATAATTTTCATCAATTGATAAAAAACATACTAGCGAGTACATGGGGTGTTCATTTTCCGATTTGCATGCGCAATAGGAGGTACCTAGGTAAATGTATCTAAGTAGGTACTGTAAGTTTATATGTTAACTTTAGCTATTTTCGTGTTATATTTTTTGTGTCGTTGTGTGATTTTTATTATTATTTCATATTTTTTAATTGTGTGCTATTTGTTATTAAGTGTTGACATGCCAATGTTATGCAATATAACGGTATGGTGAATTAAATGAATATCTGAATATCTAAAACTTATAAATCGTCGTGTAGTAGGAAAACTACATAAGTAACACATTTTGCGAAATCGACTTTATTGCATGGTTATGATGACCCATACATGTCGATGGACACGTCTTGCTCTAGAGGACGGGCGACAAGGAGGACTACGCCCCAGGACATTATCTCAATGTTCCCCACTCTGAATGAAAGTTAACAGACACAAGTTTATACTCGTAGATAGTTTTAATTTTAGTGGACATACCTTTTTCTTTTTGATACTTAGAATTATTGTGTTCCACAAATTGATTTCATTTTGTTGATTTTATAAGCATTAGTCGTATGATAAGTTTGTTATGTCACTTACTTTGAATTTATAAGTCTGCTAAAATAATGTAGGTGTTTCAGTAGTTTTCTAATATTCAGTCTTGATTAAAAGAAATGATTATGAAGACGACCTCTGTGGCGCGGCGGGCAAACGTTCGCCTGCGACGCAGGAGGTTGCGGGTTCGATTCCCGCCTCGGAACAAATAATTCCGCAGATATTTGTTCAGGGTGTTCTGGGTATTTTCTATGTATAATAAAAAATATCTATCTATGTTAATATTGTATTAAGTGTATCAGTTGTCTAGTACCCATAACACAAGCTCTGCTTAGCTTGGGGCTAGATAATGTTGTGTGAACTGTCCAGAAATATTTATTTATTTATTTATTTATTATAAGTTGGTTTTATTTTAAAATGTATTTTAATATTATTTAAATCTATACCCTTGGATAGGATTGTCATATTCAAATAAGTAAATAATAGATCATTTCATGATTTCACTATTATGGGAAAATTAAATAATGGCACTTATCATTAGCTTTTTGAACCTCAGTGGAGATCATTGACGAAGAAAAACTAAACAATTGACATGCAAAAATAAATAACTGCATCAATTATTCAAAACTTTGGCGAGGGAAAAATACATAGTCGTTTTTTTATTTTTTTCTCTTAATCAAAAGAACTAAAATGTATTATCATTAAATTCAAGAATAGATACAGTACCAATCTATAACATATCAAAACACGGACTGCAAAATTAGTTACGATAAAAAAGTTATTGCCATTTTTGACGCAATAAAACAGTAAATCGCGTTTTTCTCGCGATTTTGGTTTTGTTATTGTTATTAGTTATTTAGTTTTCCAACTACAGCGACGAAATATTTGACAAGACTTCACGCATGACGGATGGTCCAGTACAGACTGCAAAAAAATCTGATGCCTATCGATGGGTATCGTATTGATTTAGATTTGTAATTTGCATTATTTACGTCAAAACATTGCTAAGCACGTCGCTTTAGGTAATTGCATATAATATGTAATGGCATGTTAATTAACCTTATAGCTTTCCAAAAGAAATCTAAGGTAAACAAAAATGAATACAAGTCATAAGACGAGCAAGAACAGACGACTTTTGGAAGTGGAATACATTTTCCCGTATTTGCTCTGATAATTTTCTACACAATGAATTTTATACGCCAAAAAACGTTTAGTAGTAGTAGAGCTTTTTTGTGAAAGAGTTCGTCCGGGGAAGTACTACCACCATACCTGTTTCAGCCGCAAAGCAGTAGTGCTCGCATTGCTGTGTTCCGGTTTGAAGGGTAAGGGTGCCGATGAAATTACGGCCACATGGGACTTTTCATCTTTATGTTTCAGGGTGGCGGGCGCAGTGGAATGCCACATAGGGTGCGTCTTAGGTGGACGTGACCTGAGGTAATGCACTGTTCATAGGCAGAGGGTACCACTTAACATCAGGTGGGCCATCTTCTTGATCTGTTATTCCAAGTAGTATAAAAAAACTCATTGTGCAAAAGTCTTAAAAATGCACTCTGCAGTTTCTTAAATACTGGAATTTTTATACATTTATGTTTCCGTACGATTTTTATGATATTTTCTTAGTTTATTGAGTGATGAAAAATATATTTTTCACAAATTGATTGAGCTGAAGACCTTAGGTGGACTTGCTTTTCTATTGATTTATATTGTGTATGTTTGAGAGCTGAAAAATAGATACGTAACTACATAAAACAGAAGGGAACCATGTATTTGTAAAGCTTCATTCAATAATTGCATTTTTTTCGGCGATTTTTTGTACTATAAACCTACTGAAATAGTTTAGAAAACACATTGCATCTGTTAAAGTATTAAGTATTAAAAAAATACAGTTTTTAAGAAGTTCAATATCTTAATTTCACCTAGTTTATTTACAAGACCGCCAGGAGTGGGGCGCTATAGAGAAGAGGCCTTTACTCAGCAGTGGCTGGATAGATAGATAGATAGATAGATAGTTTATTTGTTGACCGTACCCTAAATCCGAATTGTCTTATTTTTCACGGACGTTTTGTATGGGTAAGGCCAGTCCATTTATTTTACTTTGGTCGAAGGTAGTAGGTATCTGATATAGTCTGATTATTATTCAAGTTATTTTTGGACTGTTGATTTATTTATTTGTAGCATCCTAGTAGTCTGTGGGTGATGGCAAGTATTTTTTTCTCTATGGGTGATGGTCAAGGATGAAGGATAAACGTTCGTACAAACAAAAGAAGAAGATGAAGAAGTGGATGGAAGGGAAATAAATAAATGAATAATCAAAACAACTTTTGTTTTGCTTGTTTCTTTAGTTTTTATTCTTTCTTGCTTTATTCTACCTATACCTAGTGAGTTGAGTGCTAAGAAATGAGAAAATAAGAGTTGATTGAGTGCCAAGAAAAAAGGAAGTAAGTACTTACAGACTAAGTTTTAATATTAAAAAAAAAACCCAATTGAAAGAAATTGAAACTATACAATTTCTGCTCTCACATGATAAATGGTAGAAAATGCTGTTAGCAATAAGCCCACCTTTTGTAACATTATTTTATGTGCAATAAAGAATAAATACAAGTAATAGCGAGCATCACACTTTTAATTACCTCACACACTGGAGTGCTATTAGAGCTAGGGAACTATTTAATAACGAAATTCATACTAGGTATTATCCATCAAGGAGTTCCGTTGTCCACCTTCCTATGTGTATCATTTACTATATTATCAATAGCTACTATTCCTACATATAAACTTTTTGTTTATAGGTTGATGTTAATTTCTTTTCTTTATTCCAACAGGTTTCAGTTGATTATTTCCTAAGTCAACTTCATGGAGTATTCTTCGGTTTTACTTGTAAGTTTCATTTATTTTATTATTTAAATTTTATAGTTGTGGGTATATAGCGCTTACAGAATTATTTATTATTAGTTTATAACTTCAAGCACATAAATAACAGGGTACAAAAAATATTAACATTAGAGAAGTAATTATATGTAACATAAAGTGGCTTGTATGAAAGAGCTACTTAGAGTATTCAGACCCTACACTAAGTCATAGACTTGTACTGTAGATATTATGCATCTATCTTCCTGAAGTGTTTTGTATGATACCAGCGACCAGCCAGCGAGAGTTATTAATTCATTCGACCTCTTTGACGACCTCTGTGGCGGGCCTGGCGAACGTTCGCCTGCGACGCCAGAGGTTGTGGGTTCGATTCCCGCCTCGGAACAAATATTTGTGCGATCTGCAGATATTTGTTCAGGGTGTTCTGGGTATTTTCTATGTATAATAAAAATATCTATCTATGTTATATTTTGTATTAAGTATATCAGTTATCTAGTACCCATAACACAAGCTCTGCTTAGCTTGGGGCTAGATAATGTTGTGTGAACTGTCCAGCATTATTTATTTTATTTATTTATTCACTACTGTATTAGGCCTATTACGTTTAAAATAACCTTCTTGTCTTAAATTTTTCTTCACAAAGGTGAAGGTTTGCTATTCGGCTGAAAGATGGGTGTTTTAACTCCCATCCTCATAACTTCAGGTATCTGCCGCTACACTGTAGCCGACCACGACAACCCCTAGATCAGCGTATGCTACCAGCATGTGAGGGAGGTCAATTACCTGTTGCTTTTTAAAATACATAACTATTAAACAATAAAAATCAAAAAGGTGCCTTACACAATTAATTTACAATTATAAATTGAGATGGATACGTGTGTCAATTATTTTGGCCACACTTTAAATCTTTACTCGCCAATTTAGCATTTGTTCAAAATGTTGGCCGTTAACTTGGCCACAAAGATTGGCACGCCTTATTTACACTGAGTAGCATTGTGTCTTCTTATATTCGTTATCGTGGATATCGTGTCTTTTGGTGCGCCTCATAGAACAAATATGACCTCCAAACGACCTCTGTATTGACGACCTCTGTGGCGCGGCGGGCGAAGGTTCGCCTGCGACGCAGGAGGTTGCGGGTTCGATTCCCGCCTCGGAACAAATATTTGTACGATCTGCAGATATTTGTTCAGGGTGTTCTGAGTATTTTCTATGTATTATAAAAATCATCTATGTAATGTACTGTATTAAGTATATCAGATATCTAGTAACCGAAAATAAATAAAAAAAAAAAAAAATGCTGGACAGTTCTCCAGCATTATTTATTTTTTATTATTTATTTATTATGGAAAAATTTAAATTGTGAGTTTTCTTTAAATCTTAGAAATTGATTTGCTAGGTTACTTTAGGAAAAGTATTCTTGATAATGGAGTTGATTGAGCCCAACTTGTGTTTTGAGAAATGTCACTTTTCAGGCTGACTGCACAATTTTTCAAAAACCCAAATATTCAGTTTTAGTTTTCTTCAAAATTCACCTAATAGTAGGGAGGCCAGTCCTCCGAAATTGAATTCCCGTTGGAAAGACGAGTTCCGCGCCGACAACCAGTATCATTGTGTTCAGCGTGATCACAACAACACACGTTGTCCTGAACAAGAATAGACCGGTTGTCGCATTCTGAAGTGGTGGAGGGAGGAGAGAGGGAAGAGAGGAAGGTTATGTTAATATCTCAATAACCGCTTGTCCGATTTCAATAAATAAGATGTCATACGATAGGTAATTAAATGGTCAACATACTATGTCTAACAATGGTTTTCGTAAATGTCATAGTTTATTAAATATTTAGAAAAAAGGCGAATTTCAAACAAAAGTTGATTTTGGCTTTGTTGAAAATGACAGTAAATGGCATCTAACTATCACCAAATAAAAAGTTCTGACAAATATGGCATCGAATGGCATTTTCATAGTCAATAGCATCAATAATACTAAATTCTATAGACACATTTTGTGACAAAATTTCATGAATATTCTTAGCGCCTTTGTAAAGAGACGATACAAACTTGTCAACGCAATCAAATCCCCGATACGATACAAATTTATTCAAAAGTTCTTTATTGCAACATAATGTAAATAACAATTACAGTATAATAACAATTACAGTATAATAACAATTACATTATAAGAAGGGTTGACAGAACAGACAATATTGTATGCGAACGCTATAGGCACATGTTTTTGTATGGTTTGTGTATAAGTACCTTCAGTTTGTAATTTTTTAGTGTTGCATACATCTATCAACATAGTTTCAAAGTCAGCATAAATTATAAATGGTATGTTTAGCTTCCGATCAAAATTTTTAAATTTTATTACAGATCCCTTTTTTGGTAGCACGGTAACAATACCATTACATGTGCGATTTTCTACACTATCTACTGTTGTAAAAAACAGTAAGCATGTATCGCAAAAGTATATTTTCCCATTATGTTTGGTTATTTGACTTCTCACCAGTCGCGACAAGTTTTTTATGAGACAATAATGGGATGTTAAACTTTTTTCTATGTATAGTAAGTGTATAATTGTTTTATTGATAGAAGGTTCTGATTTGTAGAGTGGACCAATAACTGTTTTATTTTTTTCTAGACCATAAATTATGAAACTTAATTGTGGATTATTTTATTCAAAAACTTTTATATCAGACAATGTCATAGGAAATAACATATTATCAATGTTCAGTACATCACTAAAATGTGGGTATGATTTTACTCTATTTTGATGTTTCTTAGCAGGATAGAGAGCTGCTACTACACACCATAAGAAACAATACTGATCTGTGTTATGAATATTTAAACAAGCTTTTTTTTGTTTAATTAACCTTGGTAAATCGATAAAAGAGCTTCCACCAAGCGGTTGATATTTATTCACATTAATTTCTAAACTTATACAATACAAAAAACCCCAACCAGAATCACGGTCTTGAAATTCATCAACTTTCGTTCGTAATGTATCCCTCAGCGATAAAAACAATGACTATTATAATTACTATAGATAGGAGTGTTTTTTGTACTAAATGATTTGATTTCTTGTTCATTATTTTTGAATAGTAAAAACTTTGAGAAAAGCTCAAAGTTTGTTTTTATAGATATATGCTTTTGTAAGCATTCGTCTAAAACATGCTTTATTTTGTCTCGGATTGAGTTTAAAAAGATATCAATATTGTGTTGGTTTTCATCTTTTGCTGAAATTCTATAAGAAACAATTCGACACCGAAACGCCGAGGTTACAGTTTCAATTCCATCAATATGTGGCTGACTTAAATTGTTTTGTCTGTGTTTATTACTACGTAAATGCCCGATCAAAAACTTATTACATACAGTTATTTTGCATACTTCACAGAACGGCATTTCGATAATGTACTTACTTAGTGTTAAAATCCTAGCTATTTTCATTGCAAAGGGTTTTTGACAGCTCTCAAGACCGTTTATTAGAATAAAGTGTAATATCTATCTATATATATAAAAAACAACCCCTATTTTTTCTGGTCCCGCTAAAACTCGAGAATGGCCGGACCGATTTGGCTAATTTTGGTTTTGAAATATTTGTGAAAGTTCAGGGAAGGTTTTGATACTAGCGCTTAAAATATGCTTTGCTCTTCATTTAATTAATACAAGGAATTTTGTTGTTTCTGGTAAAACTTGTAAGTAATTTTTAATCTTTCGTTGTCCTTTGTAATCCAATCAAAAGCATGTTGAAGTCATAAAACAAAATATATTTCAAACTAGTTAGTTCTAACTACACCTATTTACATTAACATTTACTATTTTGAAATAAATGCTATATATAGATGCATACCATTAGAGATTCAGTGTTGGACTGATAGGTTTTTTTTTTTTTTTTAAATTAGCAATGATTTTCCTTTGTTTGACTATTATCTCACCTGTTGGTAAGTGACGATGCGACCGAAGATGGAGCACAAAGTTCTAGAAGGCACCTATTCACTCTAGCCTTGAAGAGACCCAGATTATAGGAAAGACAGACGACAGTAGTGTATTCCACTCCTTAGCAGCACAAATATTTTATCCGAGGCGGCAATCGAACCCACAACCTCCTGGGTTGCAGGCAAACGTTCGCCGGTGTGCCACAGAAGTCTTCTATTAATAAATTTTCGTAGGACAAAATACATACCACTTTTTGGAATACATTTTAGACAAGAACAATGCATATTTTGACTCTAGTCTAGAAAATTTCAATATTGTATGTTTTCATTATTGACTCCAACTTATAACAACATAACATCAAATTACTTAAACAACTACTTACATCAATATAACACACTCTTTCTAAGAATCATGAAAACCTACTCCACAACCGTGCGACTTTTTGAACAAACCATATTTTATATGGATTATGATTAGAGTATCTAAACCAAGCTACAGACTATTCGTAGGCAGAAAATATTTGTATTTGATAGTAACATAGCAAAACTCGAACAGTCACCTTTCCACACCAGAATTATTTGCATTGTAAGTATCGGTAACTATGATTACCATGGTACACAACACTTGGACCCGGAAAAAATATTTATAGATTATACAAACATTTGTCTCGCATCGGGAGTCAAACCCACAACCTCTCACACCTTAGCAGACTACTCTCCCAACGCGCTACAGAGATCATCAACAGCTAAATTAAAAGTTACTAATCTATACAAGTACCACTGGTAAGTAAAGTAGTTCAGTGTATTTATTTACTTACAAAAAGTATATTCTTATTATATTTTGATATATAAATAGGTATGAACCTATATGTTTTTGATATTGTTCGTTCATTAGCAGTAGTCAATCGATGTATAATATTATTACTCTGTATGAAAGTAACTCATAGAAGACGATATGTGATCGGGATGAGAAATATGACGACTGTGGGACACACTTGTTGACGTCCTTTCACTTAACCTGATTCTAGAAATCAAAACGTGCAACGTGCAGGCAACGTGACAGTGAATTCAAGTTTTTTTTTTTTTTTCTGAATTTCTTGATTTTACGATTGTGTTACAAAACCTCCCAGCATTCCGATATAACATAACAACCAAAGCATCTTGCTTGGTTAATGCATTGACTGGATTTAATTTTCTCGTTTTTTTCGAATAATTTAATTTAATTAATTTAACAAATAAAAAATAAATAATACTGGACACTTCCCACAACATTATCTAGTCCCAAGCTAAGCAGAGCTTGTGTTATGGGTAATAGATAACTGATATACTTAATATAATACATTACAATACATTACATAGATAGGTAGATATTTTTTATTATACATAAAAATACCCAGAACGCTCTGAACAAACACATGTGATCGCAAAAATATTTGTTTCGAGGTGGGAATCGAACCCGCAACGTCCTGCCTCGCAAGCCAACCTTCGCCCGCTGCACCATAGAGGTTGTTAATATTTTTGTTAAAAATACAATTTATAATTTATTTTTTATTTTTTTTGGATCGAGCTACACAGTCCGCAGTTAATCTCGACAGAGCGACATTACATACCGAGAATGGTACAAGAGGCAATTGAGATTACTAAGTACAGAAACTTCAATAGAGAAGATAGTTTTCAATTATCTGGAGTATGGAAGCCTGTGGTAAGAATGTGTAAGAATCAAAAAAGTGTGGTACCTGCTACGCGTCCGGACACCGTTAGTGTTGTGTGTCGAGTTGGTGTGAATTGTGACAATGAAACCGATGGTAGTGGTATCGTTCGTAATAAAAGAGTGAGAAAGAGGGTAGATCGATATATCTGCCAATAACATCTACTCGCAAAGACTTTAGTTAGTTCTCCCGTGATCATGGCGCATGCAACTGTGCCGAAATATCGGGAACATATAAAACTCAAAAATCATGGTAAATATCCCGTTTCTAGTGAAAATTAAATACAATTTATGTTTACAGATACATCCTGAAAGGTGATCCCACTTGACTGACCACCCACAAATTTACATGTAAGTAGATTTATTGTGATACATACAATATTCAATGTAGGTACCTACTACTAAGTACGTGCAGGAGGAAGTTGATCGATGGTAGTGGCTCAAGATCGTTCGTTAGGGCATTCTATAGGTAGGCTTATGCCTAGTAGTGGACTCCTGTAGGATAATGATGATTATAACTATCCTTTACATTTCATATTTTAACATTATTTTTTAGTAGTAGTAGAGCTTTTTTATGTATAAGTTCGTTCGGGGAAGTACTACCACCATATCCATTTCTGCTGCAAAGCAGTAGTGCTCGCATTGCTGTGTTCCGGTTTGAAGGGTAAGGGTCCTGGTGAAATTACAAGCACATGAGACTTTCATCTTTATGTCCCAGGGTGGCGGGCGCAGTGCAATGCCACATAGGGAGCGTTGTAGGTGGACGTGACCTATGACGTAATGGACTATTCGTAGGCAGAGATTATCGCTTATCATAAGTATTTACTGTTCCTAAGAAAAAAGGTTGTAACAGACGGATAGAAGTGATCCTACAAGTGTTCTCTTTATGGAACTCTAAATAAGGCTGAGGTTGACACCACTATTCTTAGTCGTTCCTCCAACTTTCCTCCACTCGACTTTTTCAACCATTTTTTGTATTCCATTGCAATAGTATCCTAGGAAGAAAACTTAGTAAATATAATACCTACAAAGTTTCTGTGGTTCTATGGTTTTTGTGTGGAGGTTGAGTCGAGTCAAGGAAAGTAGGAGGGTGGACATCAAAAATACCGATGTTAGGATCTGTGTTGAGGCGTGGGGATTACATATTTATGTTATATAAGACTTTGATATATTTTATGAAATTAATTTATTTTCTTTTCATTTTAGAACAAATATAATGGCTCATCAAAGCCGAAAAGGAGAAGACTACCATATTGGATTTTCGTTGGAAAAAAACGAGGTCAAGGTTACTTTCCTTCCGGACACAACAATGAAAGAAGAAAATAGTTAAATAAAGGATTGGTTAAGGATGATGGACATATCGAAATTACATTTTATCCTTACATCGGAAGGAATGTTAAAATTGAGAAAGGAGAATTGGTATTTAAAGGATAGAACTTCAATTATAAATTTCGTTTGAAATGATGAAAAATATAATTGACTTGAGCCAGTCATCAATATCTTTTAATTTATAAAAAAAAAATAGTACGTTGAGACACTTAAGCATTTTTGGAAATATCTGCTTGGTGTTCGAGACTTTAGATATTTTTTATAAAATAAAATTTATCGATGACTGGCTCAAGACTTTTTTATTTTTATCATTACAAACGAAAAATATTAATTGAAAATAAAAAACATCAATTGTTTATATCCTTTAAATAACAATTGTTTTTTATATATCCTTTGTTTTTTTAATAAATAATAATTATAAAATCATATTTTGAGGAAATTTCATTTCATATGTTATTTTTTTTTTTACCTTTGATAATAAATTTTTATATTAGTAAGATAAAAAAAAAAAAAACTCTTTTATTGGGCGAAATGGGCCACGGAGCGAAAGCGAAGTGGCCCAGAACGCACAACACCTTACTACTGATACCGGTTGTCGGCGCGGCAATGGTCTGTCCAACGGGACAGACCATTGCCGCCATTGACGACTTTTTGAGAGGTGGCATCTCTACTATAATGTTTCCTATGAGCAAACCGCTCTATCTACAACCACAGAATAAATAATATGCTACACAAAAAGCACTAACCCTGAGAGTCCCATATCTTGCAACACCCTGTATATTTTAGGGCGACGAGCGGCTCTTCGTATTATATCGAAACAATTCTGGTCAATTGTAATCAAAAGCCTGAATTTATGAAAAGTCGTAATTTTTTTTAAACGACAATTCTTCGTTTTCTTCCTACCTGTACCAATATAAATAAAGCTGAAACCATAAATAAAATAGGGACCTACCTACATATTATTAAGTAATATAGGTACTTACCTACCTGCTATGTGTGTGCTGAAACGCTAGTAGCTAACGAGACAACAAAGGCAGTGCGAATCGGACAGTCTTATCTGGAGAGTCAATGTAACCGCTAGGTATCGATTGTCATTGCTGTCCCACCGTCGCATACCGACTACGAACTGAGTAAGTAACATATTATTACAAGTAGGTACAAGTAAGCAGGTAGTAGGTATAATATTACTAGATAGGTACCGTATTGCAATAAGAGTGCATTTTTTTTTTTTTTAGCTTCTTGAAAGACTGAACAAGCGGATGGCTAGATTAAGCGGTAACCTCTGCCTTTAACAATACATTACCTTATAGGTCACGTCCAGCTAGGACGCGCCCTATGTGGCATTGCACTGCGCCCACCACCCTGAGACATAAAGATGAAAAGTCTCATGTGCCTGTAATTTATACGGTATCAACATGGTTATGTGAGGTTCACGGACTCGCTGAACCCCCCCCCCCCCCCGGTGCCCAACAGGGCACATCCCGTGGTTGACCAAAAAGCCAATCACAAACTCTCCCTCCAAATGTGCCAGCACAGGGTCCACTCTGTGCTGGACCTATAATTATGTACCTATATGTACCTATGTAGACCGCCCATTGTACGTTTAATTATATAGTTAAGTTTGTTTCTTTTTGTTTGTATTATTAGCTATTAAGGTGTACAATAAAGTATTTTCTATTCTATTCTATTCTATTCTATTCTATTCTATTCTATTCTATATGTATATGTAGTATGTACCTATCCCTCCGCGTACTTCCTCCCACTGAAGATAGTTTATGAGAAAACAAAAGTACTCCAAAGTAAGCTTGTACGCTAAGACCTTGTAACTTAGTTAGTATGTACAGTGACGGATTGAAAAGGTTCGTCAGTTTTCAAAGAAATCCCCTTAGCTTGTTGCGAGCACATATTACTTTTCCAACTATCCTACAGAGCAGACTGCTGTTATAGAAAACCATAATTGAAATGTTTATTATAAAGATAAAAATCGTACACCTTTGATCAGTTGCTTGTTTAAGTTTGGAGCTACTTTTTTAGGGTCCCGTACCCAAAAGGGCCAAACGGAGCCCTATTGCTCTCGCTCATCCGCCCGTCCGTCTCTTTATCACACGGGTCTATAGCGGCTAAACCATTGAAGTCTTCATATTTTTGTACTATTTCTGTATCTTACTGACCCAAACCCAAAAATAATAAGCAAAAATTATTTTGAAGGGTGGCTCCCGTACAAGTTAAGGTGGGGAGAGAAAAATAAATCTGTCAAAATCTGTAAAAAAAATAGCATGTGAAGTAACATTTTAGAGATTATTAAGTAGAATAAGACTGTATTTTTGTTACTTAGTTCAATTTATTTAACCCAGGAACTAGAAAATTTGTAAATATGCTACTTATTATGAATATTTTACCAAAAATTATAATATTTTTGATTTGATTTTGCGTATGGATTAACTAAACTTATGCAATTTTTAAATTCTACATTTGTTACGGAACCACAGATAATATAATAGTTACTACGACGGAACCCTGAATGCGCGATGTCCGATGCGCACTTTTTTTATTGAGTTAGGCAGAAGTATTGTCATTTTATTCGTAGACATTGTCTGTCATTCAATCGCTGCTAATATCCGTTGTCATGGTAACTGAAGGTTATTTTCGTAACATTGCAGTTCCGATACAATACTATGTCGGTAAAACAGTACCTATGCAATACTATGTCGGTAAAACAGTATTTATGCTTTTTGCATTGAACAATCAAAAATAGGCCCTAAGGTGACGAACGTTTTCATTCCACCACTGCATATTCGTAGGTAGACTTGGGCTTTGTAGTTGTAGGTATGCTAAGTTGCAACAGGTCGCAGTCATAAATGTGAAGTATGTACCGATCTACAGGGAAAACAGTAATACTTATGTATCTTTGTATTGTACCTATAAGGTCTGGCAATCGAGTATTTACTTGTATTTAATTATGTATTCACATCATGTCCTCGGCTCGGCGTTGGCCGTTGAGTAAGGACGAAATGATCTCAGTAGATGTACCTACCTCACTTACCAACACATTATGGATACCAGCTTCGAATTAACAGTATAACATAACTTTGTACCCTTGAAATGTGTTTCGGAACGTGTTGCGACACGTAAGGCTAGAGTTTGGAGAGGCTTCTAGCACAGAATAAATAATAGTACAAGTAACTCTAGTGACATTCCACTTGGTCCTTCGGGCCGGATCTATGCAATACCTACACTTATATCCAACTACACCACACTTGTAGTTGCATCGGAATGTCACACGATCAAAAATCACAATTATTTTTGGCAATTATATATGACAGTGTATTTTTTTACAAAGTTGTATTTTAAAAAAAATACACTGCCATATTTCGTTCCCGTGGCATTTTTCGTATATGGCAAATTTTTATATGTTTGTTAATTTTATTTGAGGAAAGTACCTATAAACCAGTTACGAAAGGCCGGTTTCTTTTACGGCCGAAGCGGAAATTACAAGTAACTATCTACTGCTAACGCTTTCCGAAATATAGAGCATTTTTGTATTACGTTAGAATCATTTAGCTTATGAATTTTCAAAATTCCTTTCTTAGTTACAACCCTTCGCATCAAGACAAACACACCCTCCAAATGTCAAGTCTCTACGCGGTTTAGGCTGTGCGTTGGCACTCGGTCAGTCAGTCATTCAGGACATTGTCTTTTATATATATATATTCGTCTTTGGACATAATTATATCAAATGATGTCTGACATTTTATTTGAAAATTTTAGAATAAAAAGGAAATACTAGTTTTCTCTTTCATTTCGGGCATGACGTCATAGGCGTGTCACCTGTTTTTTTTTTAAATAACGCCATCTATCAAGTCAGTTCCACCTGTGGTACTACAAACAAACTGGTGTCATCATCAATTTAGTTCAAATTATTACCATCAGAAAAAAGACAAAATTAAATGTTTGTAAAAATTATTAAACTTGATTGTAGATACATTTATTTAATTTTCCCGTGTTGTGGGTATTTTTTGATATTAGAAAATATTTTTTCAAGACCTAATATTGTCTTTTTACATACTTCAATACCAAATCTATACCTGTAACGCCATCTATTGAACTTTAATAGAACAATATATTTTTTCTATGGGATGATACACCGTGGTATGGGGAACCCCAAAAATAAAAAACTACTTACTAGATCTCGAATCTTACACAGGCAAGCTATGGGTCAGCTATACCAAAAATAGCTGAACACCCTACGTAACCAGTATAATAATACTTTTAGAATGCTGCTGCGTTTTTGTAGTGCCTCAGAGATGTTTGTCAACAGTAGAAAAGATGGTTTCCACGCCATCATTCGAAAAACAGCAGAATCTCTGATGATCAAATTACGTGACAGTCAGACACAACAGCATTCTTATAACAAGCAATTAATTTTGTAAAAAATAAAAAAACCCTCAACGCAATGAAACGGCTGAACCGACTTTGATCAAACATAGCTAAGAACACTCCCGACTAATTCACCTTTCAAACAAAAAGCAATAAATCAAAATCGGTTCATCCGTTCGGGAGGTACGATGCCACAGCACAGACAGACAGACACACACACACACACACAGACACGTCAAACTTATAACAAGTAATTAATTTTGTATAAAATAAAAAAACCCTCAACGCAATGAAACGGCTGAACCGATTTTGATCAAACATAGCTAAGAACACTCCCGAGTAATTCACCTTTCAAACAAAAAGCAATAAATCAAAATCGGTTCATCCGTTCGGGAGGTACGATGCCACAGCACAGACAGACAGACACACACACACACACACAGACACGTCAAACTTATAACAAGTAATTAATTTTGTATAAAATAAAAAAACCCTCAACGCAATGAAACGGCTGAACCGATTTTGATCAAACATAGCTAAGAACACTCCCGAGTAATTCACCTTTCAAACAAAAAGCAATAAATCAAAATCGGTTCATCCGTTCGGGAGGTACGATGCCACAGCACAGACAGACAGACACACACACACACACACAGACACGTCAAACTTATAACACCCGTCGTTTTTGCGTCGGGGGTTAAATATAGCCCTTATTATTCTACCATTTAGATGTGTTCAAATGTCAGTATGATTTCATAATTAAAATACAAAATGTCATCTCACAAATGATTGGAAAACTTCATAAATTCATTAAAATCATAAAAACAATGATCGGCTAGCCATGTCGTCAGCTTGCTTTTAAACATAGTAAATGACAAATCCTTAAGGTTGTTCCTCGTGGTCAGCTAGGCACGACAACGTCAATAGATGGCGCTGTTGCCAAATTTTGAAGTATTTTATGTATTTATGAATTAAAATGTGCATATTATGTCATAACACTAACGTTCACGCAAATGGTGGTTCATTTGCTATGTACCTAGCTATATTTCAGGTTATTTTAGTCTCTAGTTTTAACATACTTGTGCCGAGCAAATTCCGAGCAATATGAAAGCCTACTCACGCACACAGTCAAGGATATTATTGTATTAGAACTATAAGCTAATTTCGGCGCGCGAATTTCAAAATAGTTGGATTAGCGGCTTGGACTGTCGACTCAGAACTTCTGAACCCACGTTACTGCGTTCGATTCTATACTGCCTTTATTTTTTGTATTTTTTATTTTTACTTTTTTTTTTGTAACCAGTGACTAGATCTCTCGACACTAAAACCACAGTACTGGGTTCGATACCAGACTATTTTTTTTTATAAATGTTTTTGTAATGATCTACAAAATACACTGATTCTGCTTCAGCCAATATTATGTTTGTGAAGTGAGTGTTGTGGTGTGTCCTTATTTCAAATCAAAAAGTAGGTACTCGATTCTTAACCGACCTCAAAAAATGGAGGAGGTTATCAATTCCAGAGTTTTTTATTATGTTTGTTACCTCATACCATTTACGTAACGATTAGGAAAAAAAATTACATGATATACTTCCAGATTGGTGCCATTTTCATTAAAATGTTTTTCTGATGATGGAATCCATGAAGATTGAGGGAACTCCTCAAATATTATAGGCACACATTCGGTATTTTCAGCAACAAGTCAAGCATTTGCATTCAGAATGTTTTTTTTTTTTATACTACTAGAATGACGGAACATGCTGATGGCCCACCTGATGTTAAGCGGTAACCTCTGCCTATGAACAGTGCATTACCTCATAGGTCACGTCCACCTAGGACGCGCCCTATGTGGCATAGCACTGCGCCCGCCACCCTGAGACATAAAGGTGAAACGTCTCATGTGCCTGTAATTTCACCGGCACCCTTACCCTTCAAACCGGAACACAGCAATGCGAGGACTACTGCTTTGCGGCAGAAATAGGTATGGTGGTAGTACTTCCCCGGACGAACTCTTACACAAAAAAGCTCTACTACTACTATATTTCATGGGTGGCAACAATGGTGTCTCCTGCGATATCCGATTGAGCTGAAATTTGGCATACTCGTACCTATCTAGTTCCGATGACAGTACAATACTATGGTGAAAGCGAGCTGATCTGATGATGGAGACGGAACGTGGACAGCGGAACTCCTCGATGGATAATAGTAGACTGGCCGTGTTTAGGCTCATTTTCATCAGCACACTAATTTTATTAAGTCTTATACCCGGACTTGTAGTTAGCTTGTAGTTCCTGACTGCTAGCTTATTTCAGGAATGTATTATACTGGAAGAAAGCATTAGCAGAGTCAGTCGTGGGAAGCAATGGCGGCGATGAGCTCACCACTTGTCACGTGTATTTCCCACGATGGTGCAACCCACAGTGAAAAGAGGCACATGAGAGGCTCTGCTTACTCTTTCGGGGAAAAAGGCGTGTGTCTATGTATGTATTTATGTTGTATTGGGTATAAACTCCTAGCTATGAAGTCGTTTTTCAGGGTTCCGAAAAAAAAAATACGGAACCCTTATGGATTCGTCATGTATGTCTGTCTGTCCGTGTATGTCACAGCCACTTTTTTCCGAAACTAATTTTCACACAAAAATAGAAAAAAACAATAAGTTTTTGGGGTTCCCCATACTTAAAACTGAAACACATTTTTTTTTCATCAAACCTGTGTGGGGTATCAATGGATAGGTCTTCAAAAATGATATTGAGGTTTCTAATATCATTTTTTTCTAAACTGAATAGTTTGCGAGAGAGAGAATGATAAAACTAAAAAAAAAAATATGGTGTACATTACCATGTAAACTTCCAACGAAAATTGTTTTGAAAGAGATCTAGTACGTAGTTTTTTTTAATATATCATAAGTTGTAAACCATCCAAGAACTTTTATGTTATGTTACTTGCTGCTACGGAACCCTTCATGGGCGAGTCCGACTCGCACTTGGCCGCTTTTTTTTCTAAAGATTTAGTTACTTTCAGCTTTTATTGATAGATCATCAACTGAAGTCCACGGCTGGGCATAGGCCTCCCCCATAATATAATGCACATAGAAACTTTATTTTACGCCGCATCAATGGCTATTGCTTTACAAAGCACAAGTAAGGCCGCACGTAGAAACTGTTCCCATCTATGGCACGGGGCAACCAAGTACCAGCTGCTTCGTTTTGACTCCTTACAGAGAAGAGCCATTAGCATCATCGGTGACCCCAAGCTCTCCGATACTCTAGAACCGCTTAGCCAACGCAGAGCTATCGGATCTCTTTGCGTGTTCTACCGCCTCTACAACGGGGAATGTTCTGACGAGCTTTCCGATCTCATCCTCGCATCGAGATTTTACCATCGCTCTTCCCGGCACCGTGACAAAGCTCATCCGCACATCATAGAACCCTGGGTTTCTCGAACGAGTCGTTTCTCGAGATCATTTCTTCCCCATAAAGTACTATTATTTATTCTGTGCCTACAAACTATGGAATGAGCTTCCATCTGAGGTTTTAACGCTTGGTTACGTACGACATGTTTTATTTCATGAAAAATGGTCATAAATTCCTTCAGGGTAGGCAGCGCATCGACAATTACCCCCGGTGTTGCCGGTGTCTATAAGCGACGGTGACCACTTCACATCAGAAAGCCATTTCTCGTAATAAAAAATTGTCAAATTAAAGTTCGGATCATGTTACGATCGAGTGTCGATGTCACAAACGTCAAAAATGGTATTCTGCTCACCTGACAATACAACACGGAATGTGATTATATCGAAATGTGACTGTAACTTGAATGTTTCAAAGTTCTGAGAATTCTCTCTTTCACTCTTTACAATTATTATATAGCACTATCCTACTCTAATATATGGTCGCAAGAACCGAAAGTAGATTATCTTGTTATTGTGAGGGAGCAGAATACCAATTTCTCAGTCAATTTACAATACAATCTCGTTTCGGTCAACTTGCAGTGTGGTTATAAAATAATTAAGAGAATTGGGCTTCAGGCCGTATGCTAGTTTGCCAATTCGTATCATAAAAAATAAAAAAAAACTGCCAAGTGCTAGTCGGACTCTAGCACGAAGGGTTCCATACAATAACCTAAAATAAAAATAAAAATTACACGCAAATGTACCAGCCATCACCCAATCACGCAACAGGGGGACAGATCCAACTTTTTTGTTCTAACTGTCACCTTAGGGGGGACAGATCAGTGTGACAAATGGGAATAATTCGTCGCGCTCCATTTCCATTATTGTGATGTCTTGAGTTTGAGAAATAAAGCCGACGAAGTAACAATTCTTCATTGAGGAAATCCGCAGTTGACCCTATTTTCAACAAGTTTTTTTTTTTTTTTTTAAACATTTATAGACCTTTGTTTGTGCACGATCTCACCTGTTGGTAAGTGACGATGCGGCCGAAGATGGAGCACAAAGGTCTAGAAGGCACCTATTCACTCTAGCCTTGAAGAGGTCCAGATTATAGTTGAGTTAGTAATTAATTTTGTAAAAATAAAAAAATAAACCCAACGCTGAACGGCTGAACCGATTTTGATCAAACAAAGCTAAGAACACTCCCGAAAAATACACCTTTCAAACAAAAAAAAACGATTTCGGTTCATCCGTTTGGGAGCTACGATGGGACAGACAGACACACACACACACAGACACGTCAAACTTATAATACCCCTTCGTTTTTCGTCGGGGGTTAAAAAAGAGGATAACCCATTCAATAAAAATTAATTATATTATTTTTAATTTCGAGGCCTTTGCGACTTGCGAGACAATGAGGGAAAGGATTGTATTTCAAAAAGGCTAATTCTCCTTAAAAAAAAGATTGTTAATTTGTATTACACTATGTATAAAATATTTATCTTTTTTATGTTTTTTTATTTATCTTCACTATTATTTTGTATTTTTTAACCCCCGACGAAAAACGAAGGGGTGTTATAAGTTTGACGTGTCTGTGTGTGTGTGTGTGTGTGTCTGTATGTCCCAACGTGGCTCCCGAACGGATGAACCGAAATCGTTTTTTGTTTTTGTTTGATAGGTGTATTTGTCGGGAGTGTTCTTAGCTTAGTTGGATCAAAATCGGTTCAGCCGTTTTATTTCGTTCGGGTTTTTTTTAATTTTTACAAAATTAATTCCCTGTAAATATGTAAACTTTGTTGTTTTGTTTGTTTGTTTGTTTGCCAAGCTGCGGTGAAATGGCTAGTACAGTATAAACACAATTACCTACTAGTAATAAATTAGTGCTTAGGAACGTACCATCTGGACTAGCGCCTAGAAAGGAATGGAATCGCTTCGAAGCGAATGTCATTTGGCTAGGCCGGCTGATATGCATTGCATGCAAATAATATTATGGAAATTAAAAAAAAAAGTGGCCAAGTGCGAGTCGGACTCGCCCATGAAGGGTTCCGTAGCAGCAAGTAACATAATATCAAAGTTCTTGGATGGTTTACGATTTATGACGTATTAAAAAAAACTACTAACTAGATATCGTTCAAACCAATTTTCGTTGGAAGTTTACATGGTAATGTACATTTTTTTTTTAGTTTTATCATTCTCTTATTTTAGAAGTTACGGGGTTGGGGGGGGGACTTTTTACCACTTTGGAAGTGTCTGTCGCGCAAACTATTTAGTTTAGAAAAAAGTTATATTAGAAACCTCAATATCATTTTTGAAGACCTATACATAGATACCCCACACCAACAGGAATGATGAAAAAAAAAATGAGTTTCAGTTCTAAGTACTAATACTTAGAACTGAACCCCCATTTTTTTTTGTTTTTTTGATTTTTTTTTGTGAAAATCTGAATGCGGTTCACAGAATACATCTACTTACCAAGTTTCAACAGCATAGATCCTATAGTTTCGGAAAAAAGTGGCTGTGACATACACGGACAGACATAACATGTCATAGTAAGATGAACTCTTGTCTTCTAAGCAGGAGGCAAAATGTTCAATACCCACCCTGGGCCTGCATATCTGAATCTTCCGAAGACCCTAACTCGCAATTATAATGAATAATACCCCTAGGAATCATTTCAACGAATTTGTTTGAAGATTGTAGTTTCACCTACCTACACAGAACTGACTTCGACTGAAACAAGGCAATTTTTTTTTTTTTTTTTAAATATTGAATGAGCGAAGCGAGTTCTCTGATTCAACTTGGAAGAATTGGCATTTGTATGTATGTATGTATGTATGTTTGTCCGAGCATAACTTCCGAACCGTTAATCCGATCTTCATGAAATTTGATTGGGAGGTGATAGTATTGGTACAATTTGTTGGTAAGGTTATGAGCTATATCGGTCGGGGGGTTGTTGAGATATTGGGGTCCAAGAGGAGGTAAAAAAAAGTGAGAATATCAGATCAAATGTGGTGTCATATGAAAGTTCCTCGCTTCGACATTTCAAAACTTTTTTAGTTTTTGAGATGTTAGGGTAAATCAAAAATGTAAAAAAACAAAACCTCTAGGGTACTTCCACTAATCCTACAACGCTGTTTTTTTTACGTTTGTAGATTTTATGATACAAATACTGGGAAAAGTCTAAAATTTATGAATCTTGAAACTTGTAGGTACCTATACTCTATAAAATAACAACCAGTGTATAACATTCTTTGTTGACCTCCCGTTTCTAGGAATTTGAACGACGTTGAAGGTCTAACTTTTCGAACCACATGTGGATGAACATAGATATTTTTTTCGAAATAAATAAGGTAACCTTCCTAAACCGTGTGTATTCGTGAGGTCTCAGTTCAAAAAACCTTGTGCGTAAATATATAGGTAATTATGATCAGCTAGTAGTATTTAATTTAATTTTTACGTAATTAAGATAATATTATATGTGTCTGTAATTTCTGTCTAGTTGTTTGTAATTTAATTTTCTCCCATTATTTATACAAAGTTCATATGTAGAGACCTTGCAATGCATTGCGGCCTCCGGCTGTCTGGCTGATTCGCATACACATGTCCAATCCTAAATGTTTGTTTTTCTAATATTTTCTATCCGAGCTAATTATGATATGACAGATCGAAGCGGCAACAGCGCTTAGCCGGCGTAAGTCACGAGCTGACAACGTCGCGTGTAAGAGACTTGTAACTGTTGTCTAATCTGCGGCTATGTGTGTTACACTGTCAGTGTACACCCACACACTGACATAAATGAACTAAAATTTCGATGTTATTTTCGCTATTAATCCACTGTTTTCTTCAACCAAATATGTGTTGACGCAAATAATGACCAATATAAAAGCCAACAACAGTCATTTCAGTGTAAAATTATACTCTGTTTGCCCATATTTGTGCTAATACGTTTGTATGGAAAAGCGACCACCTTAAATGAATTTGGTAATTTATTATAGACCCGTCTGGCATTTACATATCATTTCTCTTATATTTCTGCAGTTTATTAATTTGTGATAATGTTTTATTTTTAATTTTTTAATCTGTTCTCGCTCTTTATTATTAATAGCATGTTGTTAGTCAACTATAATTGTGGTAGCACTTGGCATGTATAACTTAACTATCTTGTGTGTATTTACTTTTTTCGGTGTATACTATGTTGGTGACTCTAATAAATAAATATAATATATATATAAGTTTGAGTTTGGGTAAACAAAGTTTAAATGGATTCAATTTGGATTTCAAGTCCTGCGTAAAATGGGTTATGACAGAGAGACAGACAGACGGATCGTATAATGGTTCCGTTGGTACCTTTACAGAACCCTAAAAATACAGAGTTTTGTTAACTAGTTTTGTTGACGACCTCTGTGGCGCGGCTGGCGATGGTTCGCCTGCGACGCAGGAGGTTGCGGGTTCGATTCCCGCCTCGGAACAAATATTTGTGCGTTCTGCAGATATTTGTTCAGGGTGTTCTGGGTGCTTTCTATGCATAATAAAAAATATCTATCTATGTAATGTATTATATTAAGTATATCAGTTATCTAGTACCCATAATACAAGCTCTGGCTTAGCTTGGGGCTAGATAATGTTGTGTGAATTTGTCCAGCATTATTGATTTATTGATTTATTGAACTCAGATTTGGTAGTTGTACCTACAGGCACTACAGGTTGTCGTCTCAGGCCGTGACCCCTAAAGTTCAAGTAACGAACCTTGCACTCTTGCCCTCTCCTTCAGACACCTTTCAAGTCTAGTCTAGCTCTAGTCTAGCGTCTAGGAAATTATTTTATATCAGCCTTTTGGTTAAAAATACAGTAAAATGGAACTTACCGTATAGTATGGGAAGCAATGGCGGCGATGAGCTCACCACTCGCCACGTCTAGTAATAGTAGAGCTTTTTGTGAAAGAGTTCGTCCGGGGAAGTACTACGACCATACCTATTTCTGCCACAAAGCAATAGTGCTCGCATTGCTGTGTTCCGGTTTGAAGGGTATGGTTGCCGGTGAAATTACAGGCACATGAGACTTTTCATCTTTATGTCTCAGGGTGGCGGGCGCAGTGCAATGCCACATAGGGCGCGTCCTAGGTGCTCGTGACCTATGAGGTAATGCACTGTTCATAGGCTGACCGCTTAACTTCAGGTGGACCATCGGCTTGATCCGTCATTACAAGTTGTATAAAAAAGTCTATATTCCACGATGCTGCAACCCACTATCAAAAGAGGCCCCATTGAGGCTTTGCCTACCCCTTCGGGGAAAAAGGCGTGTGTCTATGTATGTATGTACCGTAAAGTAGGTAAAGTGTAAAGTATTTTTTTATCAGTGGTAAAACTAAAGAAATATTTATAAACTCAACATTTGAATCTTCGTTTATATCTCGTCACATTGAATGTTCGCCTGATGATAAGCGGATTATCACTTAGGTCACGTGCACCTAGGACGCGCCCTATGTGGCATTGCACTGCGCCCGCCACCCTGAGACATAAAGATGGAAAGTCTCATGTGCCTGTAATTTCACCGGCACCCATACCCTTCAAACCGGAACACAGAAATGCGAGCACTACTGCTTTGCACAGAAATAGGTACCTATGGAGGTAGTACTTCGAACGAATTTAGTACGGCAAACTGCTAAGGAGTGAAATACACTATCGTCGTCTGTCTTTCCTCAAAACTATAATCTGGGTCTCTTCAAGGCTAGAGTGAATAGGTGCCTTCTAGACCTTTGTGCTCCATCTTCGGCCACATCGTCACTTATACCAACAGGTGAGATCGCGGTCAAACAAAGGCCTATCAATGTTAAAAAAAAAACCCGGACAATCTCTTTACAAAAAAAAAAGCGGCCGAGTGCGAGTCGGACTCGCCCATGAAGGGTTCCGTAGCAGCAAATAACATAATATAAAAGTTCATGGATGGATTATGATTTGACGTATAAAAAAAAACTACTTACTAGATCTCGTTCAAACCAATTTTCGTTGGAAGTTTACATGGTAATGTATATTTTGTTTTTAGTTTTATGTGTCTCTTATTTTAAAAGTTACGGGGGGGGGGGGGGGGGGGGGGCACACTTTTTACCACTTTGCAAGTGTCTCTCGCGCAAACTGTTCAGTTTAGAAAAAACTGATATTAGAAACCTCAATATCATTTTTGAAGACCTATCCATAGATAACCCACACGTATGGGTTCGACGATTTTTTTTTTCGAGTTTCAGTTCTAAGTATGGGTAACCCCAAATATTTACTGTTTTTTTTTCTATTATGTGTGAAATTCTTAATGCGGTTCACAGAATACATCTACTTACCAAGTTTCAACAGCCTAGCTAATATAGTTTCGGAAAAAAGTGGCTGTGACATACACGGACAGACAGACAGACATGACGAATCTATAAGGGTTCCGTAATTGTTGGTTACGGAACCCTAAAAAGCTCTACTTCTGCTAAACCCATGGAAGTAATAAGTAGGTACTACGTACGTACTTGGCTAAACCTAAACCTATAAGTTTAACGACCTCTGTGGCGCGGCTGGCGATGGTTCGCCTGCGACGCAGGAGGTTGCGGGTTCGATTCCCGCCTCGGAACAAATATTTGTGCGTTCTGCAGATATTTGTTCAGGGTGTTCTGGGTGTTTTCTATGTAGGTATAATAAAAAATATCTATCTATGTATTATATTATATTTAGTATATCAGTTATCTAGTACGCATAACACAAGCTCTGCTTAGCTTCATCATCATCATCTCAGCCCGGAATCACCCACTGCTGCGTATAGGCCTCCTTTTTCTTTTGCCAGCCTCCTCTGTCCTGTGCGTCTCTCAACCATGTGTTGCCCGCGACGGATGCAATGTCGTCGACCCATCTCGCTTTCGGACGACCTGGTTTCTTTTTTAATTTTATTTTTATTTGTATACTACTTGGATGACGGAACAAGCAAGAGGCCCACCTGATGTAAAGCGGTAACCTCTGCCTATGAACAGTGCATTACCTCAAAGGTCACGTCCACCTAGGACGCACCTTATGTGGCATTGCACTGCGCCCGCCACCCTGAGACATAAAGATGAAAAGTCTCATGTGCCTGTAATTTCACCGGCACCCTTACCCTTCAAACCGGAACACAGCAATGCGAGCACTACTGCTTTGCGGCAGAAATAGGTATGGTGGTAGTACTTCCCCGAACGAACTCTTTCACAAAAAAGCTCTACTACTACTATTTCTTCGGCCCGCCTTCGGCCACCACTCCGTTGAGGCTTTACTCCACCGGCCGTCACCACGTCTGGCCAGGTGTCCTGCCCAGCTCCACTTGAGGTTTATAGCTCTGTCTCCGACGTCATAGACTTTCGTCCGACGACGGATCTCAGTGTTCCGGACTCGGTCTAAAAGTGTAATGCCAAGCATAGCTCGCTCCGTGGCCCTGCTAAGCTTGGGGCTAGATAATGTTGTGTGAACTTGTCCAGCATTATTTATTTTTATTTATATGTGGTTGTACATCAATTTACTGTTAACGATTATGTTATAGGTATACTCCATCAATGTAAACAATATAATTATTACTAGTATTCCAACTACAACCTATTCAAACAAACAAACAATGTCAACCATTACATCACGGCCATAACTCTGTTCAAATATTGTTCGTTTCTATTTGCAACGGATGAATTCATAAACATAAACGCGGTAAATACGGCTTCGATCTTGGATGTTGTATTTTGCTAGCGTTACGGCTTGTGCTATGGCCAGTTTCAAGTATTTTGGTAAATTAATGAGGGGTTTTCACGGCCGTTTCACATCATGTGTATAGCTTTGAAAATAGATGGCGCCAGCTCTGTACAAGCTAAATTAACTCTGTCAAAATAAAGTGAAATGTCAATGTCAACAACGTAGTGATATAGTTTCGTGATATTCGCACAAAAGCACAGACAATGCATTTTTTATTTTGACAAGTATACTTGAATCAGCGCCATCTATCGAGCCAAATCGAACTACCTTTTTTATTTTTATTCGTTAATTAAAAGCCCTCATTGTAATTTGCAACGTTACACTCCTTCCAAATTGTCAAAGTCTCAGTCAATCCATGTTTTGGGTAAAGCGGTGGCAGTTTTATAAAAACTTTGTGGTAGAGTCCGCGCCACGACTGAAGTCCGGTAACTGGAGCGCTAGGTTCTATGCGCAAAAGTGCAAAATCAAAAATCTACCTCTGTAATCCGTTAGTTCCTCAAAAGGCCGTCGGACTTGAGTCGTGGGCCGTGGCGCGGACTCTAGACAATTTCCACCAATTTGAAATGTGACGCAATACACTTCCATTGATTTGATATTGATGTTACCTTCATAATACACATAAAGAAGTCAAGAAAAGAAGATGACTCCTTGACACCTGTGGTTGACGACCTCTGTGGCGGGGCGGGCGAACGTTCGCCTGCGACGCCGGAGGTTGCGGGTTCGATTCCCGCCTCGGAACAAATATTTGTGCGATATGCAGATATTTGTTCAGGGTGTTCTGGGTATTTTCTATCTATAAAAAATATCTATTTATGTTATATATTGTATTAAGTATATCAGTTATCTAGTATTATCTATTACCCATAACACAAGCTCTGCTTAGCTTGGGGCTAGATAATGTTGTGTAAACTGTCCAGCATTATTTATTTATTTATTTCATTTCTCTACATTGTGCTCTTTATACAAGCTGCATGTGTTATAATGCCACCAAAATGAAACAAAAAAATTCGATAAAACGAAATAAAATCGTAAATAGTGTCGTAAATGGCGGGAAAGGTTCTCTTGGAAGGTCGGATGTTCATTTCCCGCGGAGTTTTCATTAAATCTGTATTATATCCTCCTTGCGCACTTCGAAGAGTAATAAGTTGGCGGAATGGAGCTTAGTCTTTGCCGCGACATCGTAGATAACGCCTGTCTGTCGCACTGTCTATGGTCCGTCACCTTGGCCGCTGGCGCGCTTTTCAGTTTCAAACTTTCAACAAAATATTTTACTTGAGTTTATCCTAGTGATTTTTGTGTGAATAATTGTAATCTGCTTACACGTGAGTTTCATACAAGTTTTTATTTGGTTGGGTGTCTTATCTAGCATGTAAACAGCAAAGACTTCTACTGAAACCTCAGTTTTAATAGAAGTCTTTGGTAAACACGGGTAGGTACAATGACCATCACAGTTACACCGAAATTATAATAATAAATAAATAATACATAATGCTGGACAGTTCACACAACATTATCTAGCCCCAAGCTAAGCCGAGCTTGTGTTATGGGTACTAGATAACTGATATAAGTACTTAATACAATACAATACATAGATAGATATTTTTTATTATACATAGAAAATACCCAAAACACCCTGAACATATATGTGCAGATCCTTAGTGCAGATCGTACAAATATTTGTTCCGTGGCGAGAATCGAACCCGCTCCTGCTTCGCAGGCAAATCTTCGCCCGCCGCGCCATAGGGGTCGTAATTATACTCGTATGGAGTGCATTTTTTTTTGCGAAAGTGTTGGTCTCTTTGCCCTTTTAATTGATAGCTGGCTTTTGACGATATGTCATTTGCTGGCACCAAAACTAGCGTTAATTTTAATAATCATCTTTACGAGGTACAATACATACTTATAAAGGAACCTACAGTAGGTAGGTAAAGATGGGAGCCCAAATAAACAAAACTGTGTAATTCTAAAAAAAAAACATGTAATTCTTTAATATTAATGTAGGAAATATTGAATTTGTTATATAAATAATAATGTATATTATAAATGTATAATTCTAATTAATGAAAGTATGATTGAAAATGTAATTTAATTATTTATTTGGGAATAAATGGCTTATTATTATTATTATTATTTAGGTAGGTAATATTGAGGTACCTATACTTGAGTACATAATAAATGCCTTATTATTATTATAATTTAGGTAGGTAATATTGAGGTACCTATACTTGAGTACATAATAAATGCCTTATTATTATTATTATTTAGGTAGGTAATATTGAGGTACCTATACTTGAGTACATAATAAATAATAGTACACTTGTAGAAGTAATGTGAGGGGTTAAATGAAGACAGGTTTAGTAGTAGTCACGGACCGTGGTCCGTGGTAGTAGTAGAGTTTTTTTGTGATAGAGTTCGTCCGGAGAAGTACTACCACCATACCTTTTTCTGCCGTATAGCAGTAATGCTCGTATTGCTGTGAACCAGTTTGAAAGGTATGGGTGCCGGTGAAATTACAGGTGACTTTCATCATTATGTAAGAGGAAGATCTAAGAAAAGATGGATGGATTGCGTGAGAGATGATATGAATGAGAAGGGAGTGAATGATGAGGTAACGGCTGACAGGGGAGAGTGGAAGAGAAAGACGTACTGCGCCGACCACAAATAAATTGGGAAAAGGGCAAGACAATGATGAGGAAGCAAAAGAGGAATGTGACAAGAATCAAAAGAGGTAAGGACAGTCAGGTTAGCAGCACGTGGAAATCCGTAGTATATGCCGACAGGTTTTTTTGTATGTAGGTATGTGTTTTGTATGTATTAGCACAGTATGAATATTATTACAAGTGTTTTAGTTCCACCAGAAACATTCAGAGCAAGTAATTAATTTTGTATAAATTTAAAAAACCCTCAACGCTATGAAACGTCTGAACCGATTTTGATCAAACATAGCTAAGAACAAGCCCGACTAATTCACCTTTCAAACAAAAAAAAAACAAAATCAAAATTGGTTCATCCGTGCGGGAGCTACGATGCCACACACACACACAGACACGTCAAACATATAACACCCCGTCGTTTTTGCGTCGGGGATTAAAAATCAACCAATTTTATGTGTGTGATAGTGCATGTCGTTTATCAGGCGTAAGCAAAATATTATAACGAGTTACATACATAAACAGACACACGCCTTTTCCCTCGAAAGGGTAGGCAGAGCCTCAAATGGCCATGAAATGGTCCCATTTTCAACAAAATCTGGTTCTGATGATGGGATCCATGAGGAATTGCGGGAATTCCTCAAATATTATAGGCGCACATATATTGATTTCGGTATTTTCAGCAACAAGTCGAGCATGTGCATTCAGAAAGTGCCATTTGGTGAAGTGGAACTGATGAAGAAGACCAGGGATGGGCATCGGAACTACACAATGATAAAGTATTTCACGGGTGGCTACTTTCCGATATCTGATTGAGCTGAAATTTGGCTTACCTGTCAAGTTCCGATAACAATACAATATGATGGTGACAGTGAGCTGAGCTGCCTGACAAGGGAACTCTTCAATGGAAAATAGTAGACTGGCCGTGTTTAGGCTCACAGTGATCAGCACACGGTTCCGATCACTAATGTTACAAAATCTTGTCTTGGGGATAAATTCCAAGCTGATTTGTTTTTTTTTTTTCGAAAATAATAATTTTCTTTTATGTTTCCTTGTTTTTAACCCCCGACGCAAAAACAACGGGGTGTTCTAAGTTTGACGTGTCTGTGTGTGTGTGTGTGGCATCGTAGCTCCAGCAAGGATGAACAGTTTTTTTTTTTTTTTTTTTGTTTGAAAGGTGATTTAGTCGGGCTTGTTCTTAGCTATGTTTGATCAAAATCGGTTCAGCCGTTTCATAGCGTTGAGGGTTTTTTAAATTTATACAAAATTAATTACTTGCTCTGAATGTTTCTGGTGGAACTAAAACACTTGTAATAATATTCATACTGTGCTAATACATACAAAACACATACCTACATACAAAAAAACCTGTCGGCATATACTACGGATTTCCACGTGCTGCTAACCTGACTGTCCTTACCTCTTTTGATTCTTGTCACATTCCTCTTTTGCTTCCTCATCATTGTCTTGCCCTTTTCCCAATTTATTTGTGGTCGGCGCAGTACGTCTTTCTCTTCAAAATCGGTTCAGCCGTTTCATTGCGTTGAGGGTTTTTTAATTTTTACAAAATTAATTAATTAATTATTTACTTTATTATCGGCCTTGTATGTTTGTGTCAAATAAACGTTTTTCTATTCTATCCTAACTAAAAATATTCACTGGCTTGGTTTCTAAGTGGCGTAAATGCATCTTCTATCGGCCAACCGAGAGAAAAATGTTTGCTTACACAAAATAAACATATAAAAATAACGGGTAATAAAGTAGGAGAGCGATAAAAAGTGTCTAGCAGAAATCGAGACGCGTCTGCTACTTCGCCGCGAAGTTTGTATTTAAATGTATATTCAAGTGGTTTCGTATTGCCATAATAATCAGCCAAATAAGATAAGTACATAATAGGCTTCGTTGCTTCCGACGTTTCTTGAGCCTTGAAAATATTATTCAACTTACATCTACACTAATATTATAAAGAGGAAAGATTTGTATTTTTGTGTGTGTGAATGTTTGTAATGAATAAACTCAAAAATTACTGTGCCGATTTCAAAAAATATTTCACCATTGGAAAGCTGCATTCACCCTGAGTGACATAGGTTTTTTTTTTATACTACTTGAATGACGGAACAAGCAGATGGCCCACCTGATGTTAAGCGGTAACCTCTGCCTATGAACAGTGCATTACCTCATAGGTTACGTCCACCTAAAACGCACCCTATGTGGCATTGCACTGCGCCCGCCACCCTGAGACATAAAGATAAAAAGTCTCATGTGCCTGTAATTTCACCGGCACCCTTACCCTTCAAACCGGAACACAGCAATGCGAGCACTTCTGCTTTGCGGCAGAAATAGAATATGGTGGTAGAACTTCCCCGGACGAACTCTTTCATTAAAAAGCTCTACTACTACTAAAAGCTACCAGGGGGGAGGGTATGAGGGGGGGGGGGGGGGCTGTTTTTCATGCTGAAACTACCCGTGCGAAGCCGGGACGAGTCTCGCTAGTTAACAATATAACAAGCTCTGCCTTCCATATCAAAGCAGTCATTATGGAAAAACAAATATTAAAACTATTAGAAACCAATAATGCTCTACTTAGAAGTACACGTAATTGCAGATTTAATTGTTAGTCCGTGCGTCAACCGAGGTCCGTGCTGAAAATCAGCGCTGCAGTTTACTGCAGCATTATGCTGAGCACGGTCCTCTTTTGACAGCACTATTACACAGCCAAAACGCTGTCAAAGCCTATCTGTTTTATTTACTTATTTGTGTTGTGTATAGTTTTTTGTCAAAATAAAAGTTTTACTTACTTACTTACTTACTAATTGGTTACCCTGGTTCTTTCAAAGACATACACCTCATTCAGAGCTACAACCGCAGGGAGCCCAAGAAATTGGGACATGACGTCTAAGAGTGGCGAGTGCCATGCAATGCCAGCAGGATACATCCTAAATAGCAGGCCCGGATTTCCGCTAGGGGCCCAGCCAGCCTAGAGGCCCAGCCAGCCTAGAGGCCAAGCCAGCCTAGGGGCCCAGCCAGCCTAGAGGCCCAGCCAGCCTAGGGACCCAGCCAGCCTAGGAGCCCAGCCAGCCTAGGGGCCCAGCCAGCCTAGGGACCCAGCCAGCCTAGGGGCCCAGCCAGCCTAGAGGCCCAGCTTCCCTGGGTCCCAGCTTCGTTGACATAGACACAGCCCTTTTTCCCCGAAGGGGTAGGCAGAGCCTCAATGGGCCTCTTTTCACTGTGGGTTGCACTATCGTGTGAATATAGACGTGACAAGTGCTGAGCTCATCGCCGCCATTGCTACCAACGACTGACTCGGCTAACACATTCCCTAATAAGCCAACAGTCAGGACAAATCTTATACCAACGAATCTTACTAACCAGTCCGGGTAATGGCAGGCGTGGCGCACTCCGCACTCTTGAAGCTACAAGTACCCGACGGGCTCGACTTTGCGAGTCATTTCAGTGAGTCAGACAAGATAAGAGTTACGCGATAGAAAGAGAGGTAACTACTTTTTGAATTTAGCTGTAGGTAATTAGCGCTGTGCGATCTGAATAGCACTTTAATCTGTGGGAGCAAGAGTCGCTAATTATTTAAATAATTTTGCGGAGTCAACCTTCTGTACGTGTATTACTATTATGTATTCTGTGGTAATGGTCTAAACGAAGATGTGTAAACTGGGGTAATATCTCGCTTCTCGATGGCGATCACGTCTGCACGCGCTGAGCGCTAACCTTGCTCGGGTGAACGGTGCCTATTTAGGCGTCTAGTTTATTTGCTTTAGCTAAAATGCATTCTGTTTAAATTAATTCTCTCAAAGTGAACTTATATATTCATTTCATTTATTCAGACATCACAAGGTCCATTTGTTAGTAAGACTTAAGAACTAGGTTATTGTTTACACAGTTATATAATTATTTAAGTAGACCTTCACTCTTGCTCTGATCTGATAGACTACAATGAGACTATCTGATCAGGACCCGAATGAAGGACTTCATCACAGGCAGATCAAATCTGCAAGGTATGACCTGTAGAATGCTGTTGGTGCTACTCCGCACTCTGCTGAGCAAAGAAGCTGTTTTCTTGCGGATTATGGCATGAGAACCATCGACCCGCGCTTCTGCAAACATAGTAGATGCAATGCAGAAGCGAGGCAGCCCCAACAGCATCCTAAACCCGTTATTATATTGGACGCGTAGGGCACTTAACGATTTTTGTGTATAGCTGAACCACAGGCTACTAACTATCCGATTTAAATCTGTGAAAGTCATTTTAGATTTTGTACGATGGTACGGAACACTACGTGTGCGATTCCGTCTCGCACTCAGCCGGCTTTTACCCCAATATCCCAAAAACTCCCCAACCGATATTTATCTCATATCTACAAATAAACATACATATCAAACACCGATACGCCCAAGTTAATTAAAATAACTCGCTTCGCTCGTTCATACCGCAAAATTACAAAAACCAATACGCTCTACGAATGTTAATTCCCACCTCGTCCGTGCCGTACGAATAGGTACTACGAATCCACAGAGAATAATCTCGATTACGTTTCTTTTGCGAAATATTGACAGCCCTTTGGGACGCTTCACGAATATTTACCAGATTCTACGTGTGTTGTAACAGGTTCAGTTACTAACCATTTTCTGGACTTGTGTGTAAGATTCGTTGGTATAAGATTTGTTCTGGCTGCAGAATGTGTTATTACTGGAAGAAAGCGTTAGCAGAGTCAATCGTGCGGGAAGCAATGGCGGCGATGAGCCCACCACTTGCCACGTCTATTTCCCACGATGGTGAAACCCACAGTGAAAAGAGGCCCATTTGAGGCTCTGCCTACCCTTTCGGGGAAAAAGGCGTGTGTCTATATGTATTTGTATATATTCTGACTGAAGTCAAAACCATGTAATTCGGGTGCATCCGTACTGATCTCAGGAATTCATCACACAAGCTGAAAGTAATAAGTCACATAGGTATTCGGTTTCGGAACAATTTGAGTACACGTTCGGCAACGTTTCGGTTCTACCTTTATAATGCGAACTGCTAAGGAGTGGAATACACTGCCGTCGTCTGTCTTTCCTGAAAACTATAATCTGGGTCTCTTCAAGACTAGAGTGAATAGGTGCCTTCTAGACCTTTGTGCTCCATCTTCGGCCACATCGTCACTTACCAACAGGTGAGATCGAGGTCTAACAAAGGTCTATAAATGTTAAAAAAAAAAAAAAAAAAAAATATAGATAGGGAGCTGGCGAGCAAAATTTCGGTATAATCAGCACACATGGCAGACGTTATTAATACTGATAATTATACCCTAAGAAACATCAAGGACGTCGTCTGCCACCATGGTAGCGCTGCGTTGTAAATTAACAGCATTTCTTAAATGTAAAAAAATTTGTGTGCTATATTATGCGCACACGTCTGCCTCTGGGGCTAATGATCACAGTCATCCTGGAAACACAAAGAATCGAAGAGGCAGACAGCCAGGGCTCTGACTTTTGTAGTATTCAATTTTTTTAGTTATTTTTATGATATAAAAAACTATATATGAAGTAACTTTTGAAACTATCATGGTTATGTACATAATTTTCACTAGAAACGGGATATTTACCATGATTTAAAAATGGCAAATATCCCGTTTCTAGTGAAAATTATATATATGAAGTGCACACTTGGCAGATTTGAATTGTTCGATTTAAAACAATGAGAAGGACCACGATAAATAGTCTGCCAGCATGTTGCTTATTGCGTTGCTCTGCTCTGCGTTGCTTATTGACAGTACTCCAAAAAGTTAAAAAAAAAATGGTCTGCTATATTATGCGCACATGTCTGCCTCTTAGACTGATGTTTGAATTGAAATGAATTTCTTATGAAAACCAAGAAAATCGATGAGGCAGACGTTCAGGCCTCTAATATTCCAAAGGCAGACCATTTGTTTTTTTTTAAACCCGACCCTCGCGCCAAACCAGGCAGGTATAAAATATATGTCCACAGAGAAATAAAACGACTTATGGACTATTTTTCATTTTCCTTATCAAATTTCCTGCATCGTCCGAATGAAAATAATAATTTATTTTAATATTTTGCATGAAAACTTTACTTCGAGCATCTTAAAAATATTAACTGTGATTTTATACCGACGAAGAATTTGCGTGATTTTTATCAAAAGTTATTTTCAGTGAATTATTTTCCTTGATTCCGTGAATTTCAAACAGTTGTACAGCTGAAAATCAGTAAGCAAAGTGTCTGCCACATGTTTTTTCGAATCCACGGAGTGATTCGAATGGGCGCAATGAGAACCGTGTGCAAATGACTTAGTAGAGTTTTTATTTTTACATTTTTACAACTTCGTTTCATGATAACGCAGAGCCGTGAACGTCTGCCTCTTCGATTTTATTCGTTTCCAAGATGACTGTGACTCCAGAGGCATACATGTGCAAATGATTTAATACCCCGATTTTTTTAAACATCTTCAATCTGCTGTAACGCGAAAACGCAGCGACATAGGACCTTAATTGTTGGACCAAATCATTCGTAATGATTTAAACTGCAATCCACCTCGACGTGAAACGTGTGCAAATCATACCCCGAAATGCTCGCCAGCTCCCTATCTATTAGATGCACTTGGTCTCTTGACTAGTACTATTATTTATTATGTGACGTCACTACAGTAGGAGAACTTTTACTTTCAGAGACGTTTAAAGTAACAGCACAGGTAACATAATACTAGTTGAAGGGAAAAAGTTCTTCTCTCGTTATAATGGTTTCTATGAGTGCTCCAAACAATTTGACCAATGTCAAGTGTTATAATTATATTTTTTATAGTCAAGTCGTCAAGAGTATCCGGTAAGTCATAACCCAGTTTAAATGGTGGCAGAAAAACTCGGTTTTTCTGCCACTATTTAAACAAAATCCACCATTTCGAAAAGACACGCAATACACTTAAATTTAACTACACCACACAAAAAATGCCAGATTTAATCTAAAAAGTTATGAACGAATCAAACGAGCGTTCAAATGTATCGCTATTTCTTTCACTAGATTACAGACTGATCCACAGGAAAAGCCTATACTAAACCTGTTTTGTGTAGGGTTCACCTTGTGGCTATGAACTCGTTCAAATGTATCGCTATTTCTTTCACTAGATTACAGACTGATCCACAGGAAAAGCCTATACTAAACCTGTTTTGTGTAGGGTTCACCTTGTGGCTATGAACTCGTTCAAATGTATCGCTATTTCTTTCACTAGATTACAGACTGATCCACAGGAAAAGCCTATACTAAACCTGTTTTGTGTAGGGTTCACCTTGTGGCTATGAACTCGTTCAAATGTATCGCTATTTCTTTCACTAGATTACAGACTGATCCACAGGAAAAGCCTATACTAAACCTGTTTTGTGTAGGGTTCACCTTGTGGCTATGAACTCGTTCAAATGTATCGCTATTTCTTTCACTAGATTACAGACTGATCCACAGGAAAAGCCTATACTAAACCTGTTTTGTGTAGGGTTCACCTTGTGGCTATGAACTCGTTCAAATGTATCGCTATTTCTTTCACTAGATTACAGACTGATCCACAGGCAAAGCCTATACTAAACCTCCTGTAGGTTTTGTGTAGGGTTCACCTTGTGGCTATGAACTCGTTCACAGGAAGTGCACTCAGTTGAACCACAGAATATATACAGGTTGAACTTGGGTATAAATAGTGACTCTACTTTGCGGAAATACAGTATTGTTCAATAAAACAGACTAAATTAAATATTTGGTACCTACTACCGATAAATTCGGTGTATTTTTTTATACGAAATTACTAAACAATATTTACAGAAAGCATAATACAACTTATACTTACCTATACATCGACAGAGCTTACTTATTTGAGCCTTTTGGGGTCGAGACTCTGGGTCCGTGGGGTACCGGGTCCCTTCGCGTTTTCAAACTTCTTTCAGGGCGTCTGGTCGAAGTGACGTGACCCGGGAGCTGGCTCTTATCTGGCTCAACACATTAGTATTGCCAATCAGCGTGGCAATGCAGCCAGCATCTTAGGGACGCTTCCGGTAGTGATTTGGATCAGTTGAGCTACCTTTAGATCGTTAGTGGTCTTCAGGTAGCACAGCTGATTAATTTGACATACCTACTTGTATTTACTTGTATTAGTTGAATTATTCATTCCGTAAATAAAAACTTATACAAGCAGGTAGTAGTAGTAGAGCTTTTTTGTGAAAGAGTTCGTCCGGGGAAGTACTACCACCATACCTATTTCAGCCGCAAAGCAGTAGTGCTCGCATTGCTGTGTTCCGGTTTGAAGGTTAAGGGTGCCGGTGAAATTACAGGCACATGAGACTTTTCATCTTTATGTCTCAGAGTGGCGAGCGCAGTGCAATGCCACATAGGGCGCGTCGTACGTAGGGTGTGAACGTGACCTATGAGGTAATGCACTGTTCATAGGCAGAGGGTACCGCTTAACATCAGAAGCCCAATTCTCTTATTTATGTTATAACCACACTGCAAGTTGACCGAAACGAGATTGTATTGTAAATTGACTGAGAAATTGGTATTCTGCTCCCTCATAACAACAATATAATCTACTTTCGGTTCTTGCGACCATATATTAGAGTAGGATAGTGCTATATAATAATTGTAAAGAGTGAAAGAGAGAATTCTCAGAACAATGAAACATTTAAGTTACAGTCACATTTCCATATAATCACATTCCGCGCTATATTGTCAGGTGAGCAGAATACCATTTTTGACGTTTGTGACATCGACACTAGATCGTAACATGATCCGAACTTTAATTTGACTATTTTTTATTACGTGAATTGGGCTTCAGGTGGGTCATCTGCTTAACCCGTCATTCCAGTAGTATAAAAAAAAAGTATTACGACCCTAGTAAAAAGTAGTATTAACCTTCAAACCGGAACACAGCAATGCAAGCACTTCTGCTTGGCGGAAGAAATAGGTGTGGTGGTAGTACTTCCCCGAACGAACTCTTTCACAAAAAAGCTCTACTACTACTAATTATACTAACTATACTACTAGCTCTACTATACTATACATTCAAGAAATAAAAATAAGCTGGTCAAAATTATAAAAAAATGCCGAACTTTAGATTCATAAATAATAATAGATTAGTTAATAATTAATTTAATTTTCAATAATCACATGTACTTTTCAAATTAAAATTCCTGATTGTCCCATTATCTTGCCTCAACCTGTATATAAATAAACATAAGTGGTGTATGACTATTTATATACAGGTTGTGGTAAGATAATGGGACTCTAAGGGTAATTACCTTTTCTGTTGTAAACACATAAATTGTTATCAGATAAATGTTTTTATTCTGAAGATGAATTTTATTTTATTTTACAGCAACAAAAAACAAGTAACAAATCCTGCTATATTAAAAATTTCAACTTTAGAGGAAACACGATGTCAGTTATTGAGGTCAATTAAAAAAAAAAAAAATTTTTTCTTGTGATTATTTTGTATTATTATTATCTATCAGGTACCTGTGGGGTTATTGCGTAGTAGACTGACGTTTAATTCGATGTCCAGTTTGCTATTCATTGCGCAGTGTTTTTTAAATATTTCTGTTCTTGTAAAAAAGCTAAAACACGCAGCGCAATGAACAGTAAACTGGTAATGGACATCAAACGTCAGTCTACTACGCAATAACAAGGCAGGTTAGGTTCTAAGTAAATGCACAGTAAACAAAATTACATAAACCAATACGCTCTATACGAATGTTTATTAACACCTCGTCAGTGCCGTACGAATCCACGTTCTACAGATAATATAATTTTGATTATGTAATTCTGTGTTTTTCCGAAATATTGACTGCCCTTTGAGACGCTACTCCCAACAAATTATTATATGTGTACCAAATTTCATCGAAATCGTTTCCACTGTTTTGGCGTGATCGGGTAACAAACATCCAAAATCTTTCATATTGATATCAATATATTCAAATGTGTAAAAAAATTCCGTGACTGACTGACTATCAACGCACAGCCTAAACCATAAGTCCTAGAAACCTGAAATTTGGAGGGTACGTTCCTTTTGTGGTCTAGGGGTGCAGTAACAAAGAAATTCCAGAAATTCAACCCCTAAGGGGGTGCAGTGAGGTGTTTAAGTTTGTATGGAAAAGTAGACGCGGACGAAGTACCTAAATGATATGAATAAATAAAATAAATAAATAATGGTGGACAGTTCACACAAAACTATCTAGCCCTAAGCTAAGCAGAGCTTGTGTTATGGGTACTAGATAACTGATATACTTAATACAATACATTACATAGATAGATATTTTTTTATTATACATAGAAAATACCCAAAACACCTTGAACAAATATCTGAAGCCCAATTCTCTTATTTAATAACCACACTGCAAGTTGACCGAAACGAGATTGTATAGTAAATTGACTGAAAAATTGGTATTCTGCTCCCTCATAACAACAATATAATCTACTTTCGGTTCTTGCGACCATATATTAGAGTAGGATAGTGCTATATAATAATTGTAAAGAGTGAAAGAGAGAATTCTCAGAACTTTGAAACATTCAAGTTACAGTCACATTTCGATATAATCACATTCCGCGTTGTATTGTCAGGTGAGCAGAATACCATTTTTGACGTTTGTGACATCGACACTAGATCATAACATGATCCGAACTTTAATTTTACTATTTTTTATTACGAGAATTGGGCATCTGTTGATCGTACAAATATTTGTTCCGAGGCGGGAATCGAACCCGCACCGCAACCTCCTGCGTCGCAGGCGAACCTTCGCCCGCCGCGCCTCAGAGGTCGTCATTACGATTCATATTACTATAAAGGTTGTAGTAGTAGCTAGGGCTAGAATACCTAACCAAAAAATAAACAATGACCTAGGTATATGCTGTTTTCGGTGCTGGAAAAGATTGTCATATTCTTTAGCGTTGTAAAAACATTTCACGGTCCTATAAACAGAGCTGTTTTACGCTGACCTTTAAAGTACAGACCCTGCATCTGACCTTTATAAAAACTCCTGTAAAATGGCCCTGAGTGTTTTAGTTTCCTGCACGGATTTTATCTGCGCAACAGAGTACACAGCTACCTACTCCATGACCAAGCCAACGCCAGGCAGAAATCTTCATACAAAAAAAAAACGCCTCGCACCGCACCGCTCGAAAAAACTGTTTTTATTGAATATCTCGTAAAATATAGATAATTTTACAAAACCCCTACAGTTAACCCTCAGCATTGTTGTATTGATTTTATTTATCAAATTTTTTACCCAGTAATATGCACCATTTTAAGGCGATATGTCAAAATACCGAATGGGCGGAGTCTAGCAAGAAAACAATAGCTGTGAGACAGTGACAGCGCGATTGCTCACTCGAACCCGGGAAAAGGTGAGGTATAGATTTTTGCCACTCGGAAGTAACTGACGTAAGCGACAAATGATAAAACTTCGTTTAGCTTCTAAAGTAGCATATATAAAAATAAATTATCTATAATTAATGTAAGTAATGTGATTACCTACTGAATAATATAAAAAAATATGCTTAATGCTTTCTCTAGTCGAAGGAGGGACCTAAAGAGGGCTTTAGAAGAGCCAATTTCAAAAAATAAAGCTATTGAGAAAAGATTCGCGAATCGTGTTTCTAGTCTATAATTTATTTAGATTACATCCTCAAGTAATTACTGTATTAACATCAAGTTTGTAACCTTTACTGATAGTGAGTGGGCATGTAACGAAACGACTCCAAAATTTTAACATAGCGTCTTAATAAACAATCGAATCTAGGCAAAAAAAAAAAAACTGTCGAGAAAATATTGTCTTATCGTATTTCTGGTACAGTGATCACTCGGAATTATAATGTAGTATTCATAAATATTATTAATTTGAATATTGTACTTGATTTAGTCAGTTAATAACCAAATCTAATATTGGTAATTTTGCGTTATAAAGTCAGAGGTATTTTTAACACGCTTTTATAAGCTTGGGTTGTATCTATGTATGTATGTATGTAACGGAATCTTTGAGCATAATTTTCACCAATTTCCACAAGTCTGATTAATTTGAAACTTTGCATACGTATCAAGGACCGATGACAATGCAATAATTTGATAACAGTTTCCCGTTATCCTTATTAGGACCGCCAGGATTAATAAATTCTTTGATAGATCCTCTGTAGTAAATGATGAGATTGCGAAATGATTTGTGAGAAATTTCAATACCACATGTCAACAAATAACTAATTGATAAATCGAACTAAAAAATTAAAAATATATAATAGTTAAAAAAAACTAAAAAAAACACGCTTTTATAGCTAACCGAACTAAACAATAGAAAATAATTTTCAATTTCAAAGAGTTTATATTAGAGTAGTATAAGATCGAACAATCAATCAGTTTTTTTTTTTTTTTAAAAGCCTGGGGTTCTTGATAAAGTAAATGTAACAATCCTTCTGTCTATCTATGAGAGGAGAGTTATGAAAAGTAGTAAAATGCACCTCACGCTTTTAAAAAAAAAAAACTGATTGATTGTTCGATCTTCTATAATTGTAATATAAACACTATGAAAAAAAAAAAAAAAACTATTATTTTAGTTCGGTTAGCTATAAAAGCGTGTTTTTTTTTTGTTTTTTTTAACTATTATTTATTTTCATTGAACTCACAAGGATCATTTTGAATACCCCACCTATACAACAAACTAGCGGCCCGCTCGCGACTTCGTTCGCTAATAACAATATGGTGGCCACTTTTTTCAATTCTGACATTTGGTGTTCACACCTCAAGATAGTAGTAGTAGAGCTTTTTCGTCCGGGGAAGTACTACCTCCATACCTATTTTTACCGCAAAGCAGTAGTGTTCGCATTGCTGTGTTCTGGTTTGAAGGGTATGGGTGAAATTACAGGCACATGAGACTTTTCATCTTTATGTCTCAAGGTGGCGCACGTCCTAGGGCGCGTCCTAGGTGGTCGTGCGTGACCTGTGATGTATATTGTGAAAGGCAGAGGGTATTTTAAGGTTACCGCCAATAAATAACTTGAACTTGTACTTAACAATAGGTGCGCAATCCGATTGTTCCATCATTCTCGTAGTTAACAAAAAAAATATAAGAAAGTTTTTTAAATTTTTGCTATTTCAGAAAATGATGTTTATTTTAAAATTTTGTATTTTAAAAGAACTTTTCTTAAAGTTTTTAAATTTTCCGGATACCTTGCGTAAACTGTAAAATAGATTATACTGTGGTCAGATTCGTTGGTATAAGATTTGTCTTGGCTGCTTCCTAATTATGGAATGTGTTATTACTGGAAGAAAGCGTTAGCCGTTACATCACTATAAATAATAATAAATAATGCTGGACAGTTCACACAACATTAACTAGCCCCAAGCTAAGCAGAGCTTTTGTTATGGGTACTAGATAACTGATATACCTACTTAATACAATACATTACACAGATAGATATTTTTATTATACATAGAAAATACCCAGAACACCCTGAACAAATATTTGCAGATCGCACAAATATTTGTTCTGAGGCGGGAATCGAACCCGCAACCTCCTGCGTCGCAGGTGAATCTACGCCCGCCGCACCACAGAGGTCGTTCCAGAGAGGTTCCACTATGAGTTGGAAGTGTGGTTTACGAGTATAAGACAATTGAAAATTATTCTCATGATGAATTAACATCACTTTGTTGAACCAAAAACAGACCCCTCCATCTCCTCCCGTGGATGTCGCAAAAGCCAACTAAGGGATTACCCGGACTTGTTGATAAGATTCGTAAATAAAAGAGTAGTCCTGGTTTCTAGCTTATTATAGAATGTGTTATTACTGGAAGAAAGCGTTAGCCGAGTCAATCGCGGGATGCATTGGCGGCGAGCGATGAGCTCACCACTCGTCACGCCTTTATTCCACGATGGTGCAACCCACGGTGATAAGAGGCCCATTGAGGCTCTGACTACCCCTTCGTGGAAAAAGGCGGGTGTCTATGTATGTATACTATATAAAGATTAAGCAAGTGGTAGATACAGCCTGCACACTCAGTAGTAGTAGAGCTTTTTTGTGAAAGAGTTCGTCCAGGTAAGTACTACCTAATGCACTGTTCATAGGCATAGGTTACCGCTTAACATAAGGTGGGCCTCTTGCTTGTTCCGTCATCCAAGTACTATAAAAAAAATAAAAAATATGCATGTAGCGCAAATCTAAGTTGTTTCACATTTTGTCTCCAGAATGGAAGTAGGAGTCCGGCTGATTGGCATCATACTCCGAATCCTCAACTTCCTGACCCTACCATTGAGCTGGATCCGTGCGAGGAGTTGCCGCTCCGTGCCGCCGCCTACGAACCCACTGCTGTTGAACAGCGCGAAGAAACTGGCTGAGGGTATCAGGAATGGAGAGGTAAGCATGAGGCGTTGCCGCTCCTAAGAAAAGCATGCATGTCCAAAGAATCCTCAACTTCCTATCGCTTCTCTTGAGCTGGTTGCGAGTGCGGCCCTGCCGCTTCGTGCCAGGATGGCTTGCAGCTACAACGGAAAACGGAGAGAGGTATGTCTATTGCTCGTCACACGCATAACAGCTGGCTGAGACTACAAGATAGGAAGTTATATATAGTCATTTATTCATACAAAAGATACACGTCAACAAAAAATACTACACTAAAATTAATTACTATAGGCTTCGATCAAGAATACTAGATTTCGGGTCGCGTACAAAATCAAAGCTAAATTCCGTCCGCGTGGGTATATTATATACTTATACAGCTATATTTGTTTACTAACGAACTGAAACAAAAGTTTTAAATAGTTCTTTGTTCAACCTAATTACAACCATGACACCTAGCAATAAAGTAGCAAATCTTCAAAATATTATCTTATGCTTACGATCATTCGTCACAAAAAACGAGAAAAGTAGCAAATTACTCCTGTCACTTAGTGTGTAATTTACACAACATTTAGTGTGAAATGTAACAAGGAAGCATCTAAATTAGATTATATTGCTATACGTGATAAGTGTGTATCGTTAGAGATCTTAAGATAGTCACGTAGTTATAAGACACGCAGTTTTATAGGTATAGGGAGCTTGTAAACGTAAAATAAATCAATCAATCATTGGACGTAACGATGTAGTCTCACTGAAGAAGTACCCAAAACAACCTTTATTTCAGAAATCAATCTTAAAGAGCTACAAATAAAGTTCTCACAAATACAAATAAAAAAATAAGAGCTCACCTTTCAAGTGAGCTGTTATTCACCGAGACGTATTTTTAGCGCCGACCTGACATCTAGTCGTATTCTTGATCGAAGACTATAGGTAAAAATGTCCGAGGATTCTTTGGTAATTCATAATTACCAAGGTGTGTTGCGTACACACAATCAGGCAATAGGAAGTGCGGCTGATGTGACAACGCATAATGACCAGCTATTACCTGTGCCACAGATAAAATAATACTACACTAGTATCATATCTGTGCTAATACGTGTCGCTACTCAACAGCAGTGTTACCTGTTATTAGTTTACTGGGCATGATGTTACCCAATAAATATACCTACAGAACAAACCACGCACGGCTCAGTACGATCCTTACCTCATTACTATACCTTCTATTACTACTAGCTAAGCGTTTGCTAAGGTATATAGAACTCGCTGCCGTCGTTTGTCTTTACTGAAACCTAGAATATGGGTCTCTTTAACGCCAGACAACCAACGCATTTTGGCAAACGTAGTGTGAGGCGTTCCCGGCTAGGTGGACCGACCATCTGCGTCAGGCGACTGGACCAGCCTACCAGTAGAGTCCAGGGGTTCCCAAAGTGGGCGATAACGCCCCCTTGTGGGCGCTGCAGGCCTTTTTTTTGTGTCGAGATGAAAATCTGCTACCAGATACCCTACCACATTGAGGGTGTGGTAGGGTTATGTGAGGTTCACGGACTCGCGGACTCACTAAAAACACCCCGGTGGCCGGCCTCGATGCATGTCAAGAGGCTCCGGGATCTCCATACGGAACGCACCGGTGCCCCTCTCGCATTTGCCTGTGGAGCACAGTCCCGGGAATGACACCCCTAGTCACGCCCGGCACCTACATAGGTGCTCACAGCGACAACTTGCCACAAGTTACCGCCGCCTTCCTGGGCGCTGCAGGCCTACAGGGGGGCGGTAAGATACTCAGAAAAAAAAAACCAATCAGACACACTTTCGCATTTTAATAGTTATTAGTATTCCTCGTTAGGTAATTTTCGTAGTAGATAATAGATGTTTTAACAAGTTTTTGTTAAATAACCCGATTTGTGCATGTTTAATTTGAAGTTAAGTGGTTGGTTTTAAGTACGTGGAACAATGGGGGCGCTAAAAAATATTTATGGGGGCGCTAAAAAATAATTTATTCTCAAAATGGGCAGTAGACAAAATAAGTTTGGGAAACCCCTGCAGTAGACGAATAAGATCCGAAAATAGGGCTATATGGCGCGTATCTGAAAAAAAAATCCAGTTCGAGTAACCCGAAAACCGATAAAAGTTACCGTTCTGCGAGGTTAAAATGGAGCCAACACATTAAACACGTTAGCATAACTGAAAAAAAAAACAGTTAAAGTAAAACAGTTAATTTTACTGTCTTATCCGGACTGATGTTTAACCGTTGAAATTTAAATTACGCCAGGATACGTTGTTATTATTGACCAAAAAGTTCCTGTAACTGTTTATACATATATATTTACTGTTTGCTTCCTAACTGTTTTTTTGCAGTTGCCCCAACGGTGTAAATTAATTAGATCTCAATGAAAAATATGTTGTAGCAACTGTGTAAATTTTAACTGTGCACTTTTTGCAAACAGTTGGATATTTTTTTTTTTCAGTGATTGGAGAGGCCTCCGTCAGTGATTCAAATCTAAGGGTTTGAATTCCAGGATCCACCGCCTGGATTCAGTTCTGTAGCATTCGCTGGTATTCTGTTTTTTTTTTACTGTTCTGTTAGTTCTGTTACTGGACTAATTATAATCACATATCGCAATAACTCTGGTAAACTTTGGTATGTTATGCAGCAAATTTTTTTTTTTTTTTTTTATACTACTTGGTTGACGGGACAAGCAAGAGGCCCACCTGATGTTAAGCGGTAACCTCTGCCTATGAACAGTGCATTACCTCATAGATCACGTCCACCTAGGACGCAACCTATGTGGCATTGCACTGCGCCCGCCACCCTGAGACATAAAGATGAAAAGTCTCATGTGCCTGTAATTTCACCGGCACCCTTACCCTTCAAACCGGAACACAGCAATGCGAGCACTACTGCTTTGCGGCAGAAATAGGTATGTAAATGCAAAATATAATGTATATAATGAATATAATGTAATATAATGTAATGTATATGCAAATGTAGCCGTTATGTAACTTAGCCTTCATTTTATAAGTTTTTTTCAATAGAATTATGTCAGTCAGTATGTGTGTGCTTGTAATAAATCAAAAGTAATTTATTGTAAATAGTATTCATTGATTTATGGGTGTTTTAGGGTTCCGTTGGGTTGTGACATACAGACTGACGATACTAAAGGCCCTAAAGGGTTTCGTCTGTCTGTATGTCACAACCCAACGGAACCCTAAAACACCCATAAATCAATGAATACTATTTACAATAAATTACTTTTGATTTATTACAAGCATTATTAGTTACCATTAAGTTACCATTAAGTTAAGCATTATTAGGGCCTTTAGTATCGTCAGTCTGTATGTCACAACCCAAAGCCAATTATATATTTGTAATAACATTTTTATCGTATCCCCAAGTGGTTTATCGTTAAATAAGTTTTATTAAATCGTCATCATCATCAGCCTATGTCAGTCCACTGCTGGACATGGCCCTCTCCCAATGCGCGCCATTTAGACCGATTTCCAGCTCTTCCTATCCACTTTCTACCAGCCGTCTTACGCATATCGTCGCTCCACCTAGCCAGGGGGCGCCCCACACTACGTTTACCAAGACGAGACGTGGTCTCTACTCTAGAATACGTTTACCCAAGCAGTTTTCTTCGGCATACCTGTATGCTCAGCCCATTGCCATTTCAGCTTGCTAATTTTTAAGCTACGTCGATGACCTTAGTTCTCTGTCGGACTAATTCTAGAATATCTAAGTACCTACTAAAATTAACGATGAATAAAAGGTTAAATATAGGTTAGAACTTACTAGCTATCCAGTTTTCTCTCAATAAACTCTGTTTGAGAGACGGAATTCTACCGTGAACATACACGTTGCTTCTCGTTTTATTATATACTAGCGACTCGTCCCGGCTTCGCACGGGTAGTTTCAGGATGAAAAACAGCCCCCCCCCCCTTTCCTATCCCCTCCCCTGGTAGCCTATGTCACTCAGGGTGAATGTAGCTTTCCAATGGTGAAAGAATTTTTTAAATCGGCCCAGTACTTTTTGAGCCTATTCATTACAAACATACAAACATACAAAAATAGGTACAAATCTTTCCTCTTTATAATATTATATTATATATGATCATTGAATTGTAACGCTAATACGAAGCGAAATAAATCATATATAAAAAATAAACTAAAACTTTAATCTACTTGCGTCTACTTCGATGTGAAGGCCGCAGAGGTGGTGGAGTATATCAGGAAGAAAGCCGGAGTGGGTTTGAGGGTCATGAAGTTGGACTCTCGTCATAATGTGAGCTTTAGCTCATTTATGGTGAGGGTCCCTACGGAAAATGTGAAGACTTACTTGAGCCCTGACTTCTGGCCGAAAGGGGTGAAGTTCCGGCGGTTCAAGGGTCGCCTGTCACGTGATCCCCCGGGCCGCGACGCGTCGGCGATCACACGTGTGTTAGATTAAGTAATAAAGTGTTTTTTATGTGTATGTTAGTTTCTAAGGTATTTATGTAGATATGGGCTTACTGTTTAGGTTTAGTGCATTTCTCAGTAAGCCTGAAATAAATGTTTTTTTTTTTTTTTTTTTGATTTTTTTAATGATCGTTTGACACACTTAGCAACAGATAATAACAAATTCGGGTTTTATGTGAAGGTTCAACCGGATCTATCAATTTAAATGAAGGTTATATGCAAGCGAGTTTCACTTTAAAACAAATAGATTTTGACCGTCTGGTCCATTTCCTATATAGGTCAATCTATTCTAATTAAAATCACTTTGGTTGACCCTAGCATATTTACTGGGTGCTAGAATTATAGAATAAAATAGAACAGATTTATTTGAGGCCATTTTACGGCCATATTATGTTAGTAATACAAAAGGTTAGTAACAATAATCCTATGCAATAGCACAGAACAAATAATAGTGGCAATAGACAATAGGAGGTTGCGGGTTCGATTCTCGCCTCGGAACAAATATTTGTGCGCTCTGCAAATATTTGTTCAGGGTGTTCTGGGTATTTTCTATGTATAATAAAAAATATCTATCTATGCAATGTATTGTATTAAGTATTCAGTTATCTAGTACCCATAACACAAGCTCTGCTTAGCTTGGGGCTAGATAATGTTGTGTGAACTGTCCAGCATTATTTAATATTTATTGGTAATAGAAAATACTAACGTTGAACTAAAAATCAAAAGGGATCCTTGCCTGAATTGAACTGAAGGAAGATGAGTGAAGTAATTTATGTCATCATATGGAAAAATCTAATTAAAAAAAACAAAATGTTAGTGTTATTATTGCGATATCTCAAAATCTGTATTTTTAACGATTTTTAAAGTTACATTCTCAGGCCAATTAAAGCAAGGGTCCCTCAATCCAAACTTAGGTAAAGTTAGTTTGATCGCTACACGGGTTAGGGTATTTTCGTCACTACACAATTTTTTGTGCTACTTTTTGATCTTGTTTGATTCCCAAACTGAAATGATTCTCAGCCACGATAGTTTCAATTTAATAAGCTAAAATGTTTACGTTCGAATGAGGGGTTTTCGCGGCCGTTTCACATCATTCTTAACCCTTGAAAATAGATGGCGCCAGCTTTGTACTTAACTGTCAAAATAAAGCGAACCAAACAACCTAAAAAAACACCTTTTACATATTTTTTCCTAATTATCTAAGCAATTCATTATTGATAACAATAAAACTCAAACATATTCTTTTATTTACTGCTCCTAGTTAATTAAAAATAATTCAAATAATCTAAAAATAAATTACTCTTATGTCAAAGTCAAATATTTTCATATTTTTTCAGTGCATTTTTTAATTTTGCCAACCACATTTGAGTCAATGCCATCTATCGAGACAAATCGAACTACTTTTTTTAAAATTCGAAAATGAAAAGCTCATTAAAATGATAATGGCGGTGATAGATAGAATATGATATAGATATATGATAGAATTGGATTTAGAATAATAATATTTTATTTGTTCGAATACAGGTAACTTATTTCTAAGAGATTTCCTGCGACGCAGGAGGTTGCGGGTTCGATTCCCGCCTCGGAACAAATAATTTGTGCGTTCTGCAGATATTTGTTCAGGGTGTTCTGGGTGTTTTCTATGCATAATAAAAATATCTATCTATGTAATGTATTATATTATGTATATCAGTTATCTAGTACCCATAACACAAGCTCTGGCTTAGCTTGGGGCTAGATAATGTTGTGTGAACTGTCCAGCATTATTTATTTATTTATTTATTTATACAATTATGTACCTACCTTATCTATTCTATTATTTATTATTATTATAGAATATTATTTATTATTAATTGGTTTGCAAATGTCAGTGTGATTTCATTAAAAATTATACACTTACATTGATCATTAAAATACAAAATGTCATTTCACAAAGTATTGGAAAAGTTCATTAGTCATAAAAACAATGATTGACTAGCCATTTCGTCAGCTTGCTTTTAAACATAATAAATGGCAAATCCTTAAATAAATTTGGTTTCTCTGAGTCAACTTGGAAGAATCGGCGTTTGTATGTATGTTATGTATGTTTGTCCGAGTATAACTTCCGAACCGTTAATCCGATCTTCATGAAATTTGATTCGGGGGTTGATAGTATTGGCACAGAATAAATATTAGTACAAGTAGTATTGGCACAGAATATATACACAGTAGTATTAATACAATTTGTTTGTATGGTTATGAGCTATATAGGTCGGGGGGTTGTTGAGATATTGGGGTCAAAGAGGGGGTAAAAATAAATAAAAGTGAGAATATCAAATCAAATGGGGTGTCTTATGAAATCCCCTCGGTTCGACAATTCATTTTTTTTGAACTTATGAAGTTTTTGAGATATTTGGGTAAATCGAAAATGTAAAAAATCAAAACCTCTATGGAACTTCCACTAATCCTACAACGCTGCAATTTGGTATGTTTGTAGTTATGATGTTTATGACACAAATACTGGGAAAAGTCTAAAATTGAAGAATTTCGAAACTTGTACTCTATAAAACAATAACCAGTATAACATCAATTGTTGACCTCCCGTTTCTAGGAATTTGGACGACGTTGTAGGTCTAACTTTTCGAACCACACGTACGTATATTTTTTCGAAAGAAATAAGATAACCTACCTAAATCACCACATAGGGCGCGTCCTAGGTGGACGTGACCTATGAGGTAATGCACTGTTCATAGGCAGAGCTTAACATCAGGTGGGCTATCTGCTTGTTCCGTCATTCTAGTAGTATAAAAAAAAATGCGTGTATTCGCGAGGTCTCCGTTTGGGGCGAACCACTAGTTTATTGTAGACCCGTATGGCATTAACACATATATTTCTCTTTTAAATCTGCAGTTTAAGTTTGGGTAGGTATGGATTTCTGTTCCACAAGCAATTTCTCGCCGGACGTCAGGTGGCGCTATACCCGCTAATGGGTAGAGCTTGTTAAAAAAAGCCCCTCCACCTGGCTATATAACACCTGCAGAGAAATTACCCCCTGGTCACCAACTACCCTGGCCAGTGTGGAAGACCCTTAACAGACTGCGCACTCAAGTCGGCTGCTGCAGGTGCAATCTCAGCAAGTGGGGTATGATTGCAGCCTCCGCGACGCAATGCGACTGTGGTGCCCAGTCCCAAACAGTACCACATGTCCTTGCATGCCCATCCTGCCCTGACTCCTGCACGATGGAGGATTTAATGACCTGCTCCGACAATGCCGTGGGTGTGGCAACCTATTGGTCAAAATGGCTCTGAGACATCGACACGAAAGAAGAAGAAGAATGGGTTTCTAGGCTCAACATTCTTTACGTACGGTTTTGGTTGTGGTTTTGTTTTTGGTACCATCGTTCATAATTAGCGCGATTGGTTCGCCATAATCTCAGCGAATGTATTTTTAACCGCCGACGCAAAAACGACGGGGTGTTATAAGTTTGACGTGTCTGTGTCTGTGTATGTCTGTCTGTCGCCTCGTAGCTCCCGAACGGAAGAAAGGTTTTTTTATTTTTTTTGAAAGGTGAATTTTTCTGGAGTGTTCTTAGCTATGTTTGATCAAAATCGGTTCAGCAGTTTCATTGCGCCGAGGGTTTTTTTTTAATTTTTACAAAATTAATTACTTGTCTTCGTAGCACACGAGTGAAGAAATCGTCTCCGCGTACATCGAGCGCGTGAAGGAAGTGAATCCTCTGATCAACGCTGTGGTGGACGAACGATATCGAGCGGCCTTAGACGAAGCCAGGGCTATTGACAGAAAGATCGCTGCAGCGAGGACTGATGGAGGAACTGAGGACTTGTTTAAGGGGAAACCGCTGTTGGGAGTACCATTTACGGTTAAGGAAAGCTGCTTACTTAGTGGTAAGTTTGTAATAACTGCGATTGTGTTCTGGTTTGAAGGGTATGCGTGCCGGTGAAATTACAGGCACATAAGACTTTTCATCTTTATGTATCTGGGTGGCGGGCGCAGTGCAATGCCGCATAGGGCGCGTCCTGGGTGGACGTGACCTATGAGTTAATGTATTTTTATTTGCAGAGGTTACCGTTTAACATCAGGTGGGTTATCTGCTTGTTCCGTCATTCATTCAGATAAAAACATATGGTGTGTATAAACTCCGACGTGCGACTTGAGTTCACTCTCAGTTCAGTATAATATGCGCGAATTTATTGCGCAGAGGAAAAACATTCACTTTGGACTTCACTTTTTTTTCATCATCATCATCATTGGCAGCTCAAATAATACCCCACTGCTGGGTATAACCCTCCTCCCTCAAACCCCACTCCAATCGGTTCTGTGCGATTCGCATCCAGGTCTTTCCCTCTACGGCCTCTATATCATCCGCCCACCTGGCTGACGGTCTGCCACGGCCTCTAGTGCTCCCTCTCGGCCACCACTCTGTCAGGGCCTTACACCTACCGTCACCAAATCTGGCCAAGTGTCCTGCCCAGCGCCAGTTTAGTCTCGCAACACGGTCTCCAATGTCTGCCACTTTTGTCCTCCTTCGGATTTCCGTGTTGTGGACACATTCCAGTAAAGATATTCCAAGCATGGCACGCTCCATAGCCCTTTTTGTTAAAGATCGGTTTTACGATTTTAGTCCCCATCTATTTGCGTATTTGGCCTTATATGCAAATCGATTCTTAAAGTGGATTCTTTCGCTTGAAATACGAATTTTTTGGTGTTTTTTGCCCATTACAGCTCATCACCACTTCTTCAGATAGCGAAAGTTGATTTCGCGAGAACTAGGAGACTTAACACACATGTTTTAATTGATAGTATCTCATAAATATCATCAGTTTAAGAGGTTTTTTTTGTTTAGATCCCCCTAAACAAAAAAAACTCTGTAAAAATGTGTTTAGGGTTATCGTAGCTAAACTGATGATATTTATTAGATACTATCATTAAAACATGTGTGTTAAGTCTCCTAGTTCTCGCGAAATCAACTTTCGCTATCTGAAGAAGTGTTGATGAGCTGTAATGGGCAAAAAATACCAAATAATTTGAATTTCGCGTCTCAAGCGAGAGCACCCACCTTAAAGAATAGGTAAACTCCAGTATAAATAAATTGGTTAATCAACAGGTATGTCCAACTCAGTGGGATGCCTCGAGTCGGCTGGCAGCCGCGCCACGTCCGACGGCGGCGCGGTGCGGCTGGTCCGCCAGGCTGGAGCCATACCCCTGCTGGTCTCCAACACTCCTGAGATGTGTCTCGGGTGGGAGAGCAACAACTTGATACGTGGAGCCACCAACAACCCCTACTGTCTCAATCGGACGAGCGGCGGCTCCTCTGGAGGAGAGGTTAGTTCCTACATCACTATCAGGCAGAAGTACCACTGAAGTATTTTCATTAATTCATTCATTCATTCAGGCACATGAGACTTTTCATCTTTATGTCTCAGGGTGGCGGGCGCAGTGCAATGCCACATAGGGCGCATCCTAGGTGGACGTAACCTATGTGATAATGCACTGTTCATAGGCAGAGGGTACCACTTAACATCTGCTTGACCCGTCATTCTAAGTAGTATAAAAAAAAGACCATTATGATTTTCACAATGAAAGAAAAATAAAGAAAGAATATATATTTATTTGTATAGATGAGCTACACAGAAACACGTATTAAACTGAAGAAACAGATATGAAGGAGGCATAAAGCACTTCCAATCTACGTTCCAACACGCATGCCATCAAACGACGACCTCTGTGGCGCGGCTGGCGATGGTTCGCCTGCGACGCAGGAGGTTGCGGGTTCGATTCCCGCCTCGGAACAAATATTTGTGCGTTCTGCAGATATTTGTTCAGGGTGTTCTGGGTGTTTTCTATGTATAATAAAAAATATCTATCTATGTATCGTATTTATATTAAGTATATCAGTTATCTAGTACCCATAACACAAGCTCTGGCTTAGCTTGGGGCTAGATAATGTTGTGTGAAGTTGTCCAGCATTATTTATTTATTTATTTATTTAAACATTTGAATAGATGTCCCTTCTCAATGTCAGTGTATTCGCGAGTACACGCTAACTGATGTTTGTACGTCTGTTTGTACACCGCTGACCGCCTGACGGACTTGTGATACAAACATACCGTCGGTTATCAGTACATTCATATATATAGGACGGAGTTGTGTCTACATTAGGCACACAATAAATAATAGTACAAGTACATTAGGATGAATAATCAAACTATTTTGAATACTTGATTTCGGAACGGAAGAAAGATTATCTGGATTCCAGCGTCATTGCTAAAATTACTTAAATTAGTGAAATTTTGTACATTGAGGAGGAACGCTTCAGATGCCTAAATTAAGGCCTAAATTAATTCAGACCTACATGAGCCTGCGCCGAGACATCGGCTCGCTCTGTGTGTTCTATCGGCTCTATAACGGGGAGTGTTCTGAGGAGCTGTTCAATCTCATACCCGCCCGCATCCAGGTTCTACCATCGCACTCCTCGACAACGCAAGGGAGCTCATCTACACTGATTGATGAGAATAAAACTTAATGTTGATCTTGACAATTTTTTTTTTTTTACTACTTCAATGACGGAACATGCTGATGGCCCACCTGATGTTAAGGGGTAACTCCTGCCTATGAACAGTGTATGAACGCGCCCTATGTGGCATTGCACTGCGCCCGCCACCCTGAGACATAAAGATGAAAAGTCTCATGTGCCTGTAATTTCACCGGCACCCATACCCTTCAAACCAGAACAAAGCAATGCAAGCACTACTGCTTTGCGGCAGAAATAGGCATGGTGGTAGTACTTCCCCGGACGAACTCTTTCACAAAAAAAGCTCTACCACTACTAAAAACTAACGATTTACTATTATTGTGTGGTTTGTCTGGTCTAAGAATAGACCCCTCCGTCTCCTCCCGTGGATGTCGTAAAAGGCGACTAAGGGATTACCCAGACTTGTTGATAAGATTTGTCGGTATATGATTATGGAATGGCTGGCTTGTTACGGAATGTGTTATTACTGGAAGAAAGCGTTAGCCGAGTCAGTCGTGGTAGGTAATGGCGGCGATGAGCTCACCACATGTCACGTCTATATTCCACGATTGTGCAACCCACTGTGAAAAGAGTCAGATCGATGTTCTGCCTACCTCTAAGATGATACACGTGTGTAAAAAAAAAGAAAAGTTAAGTAATGTTTACTTTCTCTTATAGTTGGCGGTACATTAGTAAGGTTTAGATACACACAAATACAAATAGACTAAATAAGTAGCTTTACATTAATTCATACAGCGTTACTAACAAAAATTAAGTTTGTACCAATTTAAGCTCTGTTCCCCACACTAGGTCTCCACTGAGTCTGTAACTGTAGGGTCACAGTGACTCGCTTCGGACTCTCTATAATTTTTTTAAATTTGAAAGATGATATCGCTACGAGATTTATTTGTATTAGTTGCATTATTCATTCTGTAAATAAAGACTTTCAACTTATTAATAATTATTAACTATTTACCACTATACAATTCCCTGAAAAAATATGTGTGTGTCTATATATGAGGTGTGGTTCTTTAGGCGGCGTTGCTGGGGTGTGGCGCGTCTGCGTTCAGCGTGGCGTCCGACATCGCGGGCTCCATCCGGCTGCCGGCCGCCTTCTGCGGCGTGTTCGGCCTCAAGCCCACACCTGGTAACTGTCACCATCATTACCATCATCACTGGGGTGTGGCGCGTCTGCGTTCAGCGTGGCGTCAGACATCGCGGGCTCCATCCGGCTGCCGGCCGCCTTCTGCGGCGTGTTCGGCCTCAAGCCCACACCTGGTAACTGTCACCGTCACCATCACCATCATCACCGCCACCATTATCATCATCATCATCATAATTTGACGACTTCTGTGGCGCGGCGGGTGAAGGATCGCCTGCGACGCAGGAGGTTGCGGGTTTGATTCCCGCCTCGGAACAAATATAAGTACAATCTACAGATTTTTCTTTCTTTCTTTCATTCTTTCAGATATTTGTTCAGGATGTTCTGGGTATTTTCTATATATAATAAAACATAATCTATCTATGTAATGTATTGTATTGAGTATATCAGTTATCTAGTACCTATAACACAAGCTCTGCTTAGCTTGGGGCTAGATAATGTTGTGTGAACTGTCCAGCATTATTTATTATTATTATTTATTAACTAACAGGGACTCAATGACACAAACACAAACTAATACTACTAATATACAATAATAATATATAGATATTATTGACTGGACTAATACTAGTATATTTAGATCAGTTTGTATGATAAATAAATAAATAATAAATAGTGTGAAGGTTTTAAGGTGGTTGCTTGTGGCCCGAAATTCAAATTTGTTCGTGTGTTTTTGCTCATCACAGCTCATCAACACTTCTCCAGATAGCGAAAACTAATTTGACGGTAATCATATGACCTAACTCACAAGTTTTAATTTATAGTATCACATAAATATCATAAAAACACGTTTTTTTTTTAATTTCGCGCTACAAGTGAAAGCAACCACCTTAAGAATGCATTTCTTTCCAGGAATAATATCTATAGAAGGGCACATACCAACGCTAAGTGATCCACAGTACCCCAAGTTCCTCACCACGGGCCCCATGGCGCGCAGGGCGGAGGACCTGCCTCTACTTATGAGTGTAATGGCGGGGGAGAACAGGCACAAACTCAACTTGGACACTCCAGTAGATATGAAGATGCTCAAGGTATGATTGAGATAACACAAGCTCCTCACCACGGGCCCCATGGGGCGCAGGGCGGAGGACCTGCCTCTACTTATGAGTGTAATGGCGGGGGAGAACAGGCACAAACTCAACTTGGACACTCCAGTAGATATGAAGAACCTCAAGGTATGAATAATATCTATAGAAGGGCACATACCGACGCTAAGTGATCCACAGTACCCCAAGCTCCTCACCACGGGCCCCATGGCGCGCAGGGTGGAGGACCTCCTCTACTTATGAGTATAATGGCGGGGGAGAACAGACACAAACTCAACTTGGACACTCCAGTAGATATGAAGAACCTCAAGGTATGAATAATATCTATAGAAAGGCACATACCAACGCTAAGTGACCCACAGTACCCCAAGTTCCTCACCACGGGCCCCATGGCGCGCAGGGCGGAGGACCTGCCTCTACTTATGAGTGTAATGGCGGGGGAGAACAGGCACAAACTCAACTTGGACACTCCAGTAGATATGAAGAACCTCAAGGTATGAATAATATCTATAGAAGGGCACATACCGACGCTAAGTGATCCACAGTACCCCAAGTTCCTCACCACGGGCCCCATGGCGCGCAGGGCGGAGGACCTGCCTCTACTTATGAGTGTAATGGCGGGGGAGAACAGGCACAAACTCAACTTGGACAGTCCAGTAGATATGAAGAACCTCAAGGTATGAATAATATCTATAGAAGGGCACATACCGACGCTAAGTGACCCACAGTACCCCAAGTTCCTCACCACGGGCCCCATGGCGCGCAGGGCGGAGGACCTGCCTCTACTTATGAGTGTAATGGCGGGGGAGAACAGGCACAAACTCAACTTGGACAGTCCAGTAGATATGAAGAACCTCAAGGTATGAATAATATCTATAGAAGGGCACATACCGACGCTAAGTGACCCACAGTACCCCAAGTTCCTCACCACGGGCCCCATGGCGCGCAGGGCGGAGGACCTGCCTCTACTTATGAGTGTAATGGCGGGGGAGAACAGGCACAAACTCAACTTGGACAGTCCAGTAGATATGAAGAACCTCGAGGTATAAATAATATCTATAGAAGGGCACATACCGACGCTAAGTGACCCACAGTACCCCAAGTTCCTCACCACGGGCCCCATGGCGCGCAGGGCGGAGGACCTGCCTCTACTTATGAGTGTAATGGCGGGGGAGAACAGGCACAAACTCAACTTGGACAGTCCAGTAGATATGAAGAACCTCAAGGTATGAATAATATCTATAGAAGGGCACATACCGACGCTAAGTGACCCACAGTACCCCAAGTTCCTCACCACGGGCCCCATGGCGCGCAGGGCGGAGGACCTGCCTCTACTTATGAGTGTAATGGCGGGGGAGAACAGGCACAAACTCAACTTGGACAGTCCAGTAGATATGAAGAACCTCAAGGTATGAATAATATCTATAGAAGGGCACATACCGACACTAAGTGACCCACAGTACCCCAAGTTCCTCACCACGGGCCCCATGGCGCGCAGGGCGGAGGACCTGCCTCTACTTATGAGTGTAATGGCGGGGGAGAACAGGCACAAACTCAACTTGGACAGTCCAGTAGATATGAAGAACCTCAAGGTATGAATAATATCTATAGAAGGGCACATACCGACGCTAAGTGACCCACAGTACCCCAAGTTCCTCACCACGGGCCCCATGGCGCGCAGGGCGGAGGACCTGCCTCTACTTATGAGTGTAATGGCGGGGGAGAACAGGTACAAACTCAACTTGGACACTCCAGTAGATATGAAGAACCTCAAGGTATGAATAATATCTATAGAAGGGCACATACCGACGCTAAGTGATCCACAGTACCCCAAGTTCCTCACCACGGGCCCCATGGCGCGCAGGGCGGAGGACCTGCCTCTACTTATGAGTGTAATGGCGGGGGAAACAGACACAGACTCAACTTGGACACTCCAGGAGATATGAAGAACCTCAAGGTATGATTGAGATAGTATTTAAAACGAGCGTGAATGGGACAGTGGGAAGGGGAAGACCTCAGCGAACGTATTCAGGCTACCCCTGAAAACAGTTTCAATTCCAATCTAATACAGTATTCACAAAATTTAGCACTCTTGATCAAAATCGAGATTCAAATTGAAATCGTGTACCCGACCGACTTCGCGTGATGACTTTTGAAAGAACAACACGAAGTAGGTGTGGCTACACACAACGCAATAAAACTACCATTCATTACATTTTCTATGTATAATAAAAAATATCTATCTATGTAATATATTGTATTAAGTATATCAGTTATCTAGTACCCATAACACAAGCTCTGCTTAGCTTGGGGCTAGATAATGTTGTGTGAACTGTCCAGCATTATTTATTTATTTATTTATTTGAAAATAACTTGCATAGTCCTTATTATTACACCTAATTATTACTTATTTTCCCAAATATCTTGGATTTGAGTATACAGGGTGTAACATAATATCCCTATAAGCCCGGAGAGGGGGTATTCTACACATCATGGCAAATAACTAGTTCTATGACTTTTGAAATTTTGAAGTTTTTCGTTCATCAAATGCCTTGTCCTGGATTCCTGGAATTCCTCAAAAAATTCTTGTAATTCCTCCAGAAATCTAACTTACACAATATGAGGCAGCCCTATGCAAGGTCTGCGTACGCACAATTTCTTCAGGAATTTCAGAATATTTACTAGGCATTTCAAATATTACAAACTTCGATGTTTAAAAAGTCGTAGAACTAAAATTATCCCCCCCCCCCCCCCCCCCCCCCCCCCGGGCTTATAGGGATATTATGTTACATCCTGTAGCCGACTTCGTTTAGTTTCTTAAATTTCCACTAGGTTCGGCATCCAATGTTGTGGTAGGATTGGATTCAAGAGTGCCAAATGGCACGATTTGACAGCAAATCCCAAATTAGGATTGCGATCGAGCGTCAAGGGTAGCCACCCTGATCGGAGACGTTCTGGTAAAAGGCCAGGTCAAGAGTACCCTTAACCGACGAGCATGTATGAAGAATGTGATGAGAGTGAATCAAGCGAAGATAAGATAAGATAAGATTAGATAATTTTATTTGGCAGAACGTTGTATAAAGGTCTTAAACTAGGTGAAGTCCACTTATGTTCTACCTTATTACTAGACATGCAAATTTTCACATATATAAGTAACAATTAAAAAAGAACAATAAAAACGTTTCAAAATAATTGAGATCGAGTAATAAAATTAAAAGAGGTGTGTCAGGGTGTGTCAAGTGGAAATCCGTGGTCTCTGCCTACCCCTCCGGGAAACAGGCTTGAGTTTATGTATGTATCTGTGTATGTACACCAGACGCCAATTATCTTTGAACTTCCTCATAATAGCAATTCAGTCTACTTTCAATTAATGGCGACCATAGATAAGAGCAGGTTAGTGTTATATATCATTAGAAAGACTGAAGAGAGACGTCTACACATTATTATTTTTTAACAAAAATTCGCGTCATACGCTTTCAAGTTTCGGTCTTTTTTACATAATCACATTTCCGCGTTGTATTGTCAGTTCATAGTTCGACGTTAATTTATTGATACCAATAATTAGTTACTGGTCAAAATAAACAATAAGGTACATACAACGTGAGTGCATATTAAGTAGGTAAGTACATCAAATCAAAAAATTGGTAAATTCTAATAAAAGTCAGTAAATTTAAAGATCGCGGTGTTCTTCGTCGGAAGGCGGTTGTACGCGTTCGGCGAGATATATCTATAAGCGTATGTACGGTTACTATCCGTATATATTCCCTTCTCTCTTTGTGACGGGTATGGTGGCAATGGACACGCTTGAGTTGAGAAGCAAGCTGCAGTTGGCGATGCACTATTGCTTAATTCTGCGGAACAGAGTGAACAATCCTACCATACTGAGCAGTGTTACTCTGTATGTCCCGAACAACTACGGGAGTGCTGGTCGCAGGTGTCACCGGTTATTTGCTCGTCACTCTGCGCGGACGTGCCTCGCTAATAATGCTCCTACACTGCGGGCACTCGCACTCCTCAACGGCTTTTTGCAGGAGTTCCAACATGTGGACATATTTAATGATAGCCTCGGCTCTATTTATGTGTATTTAAGGTCATATTTAACTTTTAATTAGTACTTAAGTATCTATCTCTATGTAAACATTATTATTATTAGTTATTAGATTCTATTGTATTATTGTGCTGTACATAATTATAGATAGGTAGCGTTTTGGTGTTCTAACTGTAAGCTACCTATCAATTGAATAAATAAATGTCTAAATGTCCATCGCGTGAAGCAACTTGGACGTTTGCGTGAGCCGCCGTGGAAGCGCCCTCAGCCTATGCAAAGAACGGTTCTGTTCAAAGAACGGTGGTGCAGAGATGTCTTATGGGACCCGTACAATGAATGGCACGTATCGCTTTCATACTTTTGACGACCTCTGTGGCGCGGCGGGCGAACGTTCGCCTGCGACGCCGGAGGTTGCGGGTTCGATTCCCGCCTCGGAACAAATATTTGTGCGATATGCAGATATTTGTTCAGGGTGTTCTGGGAATTTTGTATGTATAATAAAAAATATCTATCTATGTTATATATTGTATTAAGTATATCAGTTATCTAGTACCCATAACACAAGCTCTGCTTAGCTTGGGGCTAGATAATGTTGTGTAAACTGTCTAGCATTATTTATTTATTTATTTATACTAGTATTAAAGCGCGGCCCCAGAGCTCTACTCCGTATTGGAGAAGTGAATGTACCGAGGCGGAACCTTCATATACTATTATTTATTTATACTAGTATTAAAGCGCGGCCCCAGAGCTCTACTCCGTATTGGAGAAGTGAATGTACCGAGGCGAAATAAAACCTTCATATACTATTATTTTTTTATGCAAAACGTGGAAATGGCGATATTATTTTGCTTATGTCCTGTATATCAAATTGTTGTTTTTTTTGTAGATTTTCTACATGACGGAAGCTGTGACGTCATACAGTCTCATACCCGTTCAGGAATGCATCAAAGAGGCGATACTGAACTCCGCTAGATACCTGCAGAAGGAATGTGGATGCACTATCAGTGAAGTTAGTATTTTTACACTACTTTCATATTGCTTCAAAGATGCCAATGTCCAGCAGGGAGATACTAACGTCCAGCAGGGTGATACTAATGTCCAGCAGGGAGATACTAACGTCCAGCAGGGACATACTAATGTCCAGCAGGGAGATACTAACGTCCAGCAGGGAGATACTAATGTCCAGCAGGGAGATACTAATGTCCAGCAGGGAGATACTAATGTCCAGCAGGGAGATACTAATGTCCAGCAGGGAGATACTAATGTCCAGCAGGGAGATACTAATGTCCAGCAGGGAGATACTAATGTCCAGCAGGGAGATACTAACGTCCAGCAGGGTAATACTAATGTCCAGCAGGGAGATACTAACGTCCAGCAGGGTGATACTAATGTCCAGCAGGGAGATACTAACGTCCAGCAGGGTGATACTAATGTCCAGCAGGGAGATACTAACGTCCAGCAGGGTGATACTAATGTCCAGCAGGGAGATACTAATGTCCAGCAGGGAGATACTAACGTCCAACAGAGTGATACTAATGTCCAGCAGGGAGATACTAACGTCCAGCAGGGTGATACTAATGTCCAGCAGGGAGATACTAATGTCCAGCAGGGAGATACTAATGTACAGCAGGGAGATACTAACGTCCAGCAGGGAGATACTAATGTCCAGCAGGGAGATACTAATGTACAGCAGGGAGATACTAACGTCCAGCAGGGAGATACTAATGTCCAGCGGTGATACGTCCACCTAGGACGCGCCCTATGTGGCATTGCACTGCGCCTGCCACCCTGAGACTTAAGATGAAAAATCTCATGTACCTGTAATTAAATGTCCAGCAGTGTGATACCAGTGAGACACAAATATCCAAAAATGTTTTATTTTTATTTTTTTTAACTACTTGAATGGCTGAACAAGCTGATGGCCCACCTGATATTAAGCGGTAACCTCTGCCTTTAACAACGCTTTACAAACTTAGGTCACGTCCACCTAGGATGCGCCCTATGTGGCATTGCACTACGCCGCCACCCTGAGAAAGAATTATGAAAAGTCTCATGTGCCTTTAATTTCAACGGCAACCGTACCCTTCAAACCGGAACACAGCAATGCGAGCACTACTGCTTTGCGGCAGAAATAGGCATGGAGGTAACACTTCCCCGGACGAACTCTTACACAAAAAAGCTCTACTACTACTAAATGTGATACCAATATCAATAACTAGCGACTCGCCCCGGCTTCGCACAGGTAGCCCCCGGTGACCCCCCCCCCCCCCTCCTACCCCTCCCCCCTATGTCAATCTCCTGGTTCTAAGCTACCTCCCCACCAATTTTCAGCCAAATCGGTTCACCGGTTCTTGAGTTATAGGTGGTGTAACTAACACGACTATGTTTTATATATATATATATATATAGATTTTGATGTTAATGTATTTAGTTTGTCAACAGCAATAAATGTATATATTTCAGGATAAGTTCAAAGAGTTGGAGGACTCTGTGGAGATCTCGGTGTCGGTGTTCTACTCGATGAGGGACATCCCCAACATGCTGGCGGACCCACATGACCCCAAGGTACCTTTTATCTTTATATTTCATTAAGGGAAAACCAAAGGCTTCCTATTAACAGAGTTACAAATTGATAAATACCAGTTTACTTACACAGTTAGTCCAGCATGCAAAGTTACAAAAAAAAAAAAAAAAAAACATCAACATTATCATCATTGGCGTCAAAAAACTCTCCGCTGAGCAGCCGCCTTTGAGAAAGAGGCCAAGCGAAGAATTCAGCTGGGCTGGGCAGCTTTTGGTAAATTACGTCGAGTCTTTGCTTCCCCTATACCACAATGCCTGAAGACGACAGTCTTCAATCAGTGTGTCCTACCCGTAATGACCTACAGTGCCGAGACGTGGACACTCACGGTACGCCTGAATGCCTGTTCAAGGTCGCTCAGCGTGCTATGGAACGAGCTATGCTCGGAGTTTCTCTGAGGGATAAAATACGCAACGAAGTTATCCGACAGAGAACTAAGGTCATCGACATAGCTCAGAGAATTAGCAAGCTGAAATGGCAATGGGCTGAGCATATATGCCGAAGAACCGACAACCGCTGGGGTAAACGTGTTCTAGAGTGGAGACCGCGTCTTGGTAAACGTAGTGTGGGGCGCCCCCTGGCTAGGTGGAGCGACGATCTGAGGCGGCTGGTAGAAAGTGGATGGGAAGAGCTGGAAATCGGTCTAAATGGCGAGCATTGGGAGAGGCCTTTGTCTAGCAGTGGACTGATACAGGCTGATGATGATGACGACGATGAGCAGCCACCTAGGCGAGCTGACACTTGTGCATAATAAATCAAGGTCATATTGCTTACCTACTTACTTTTATGGGGTTTTATTCGATGCTTTACAAATTTTATTGATCTATTGTAATTCTTCACCAAAAATTATATCTGATACTCTTTTTTGAATTATTGGTTTTTTCTTTTAACGAAAATCATGCTTCAAAATGAGTGACAGTCCGACATGGATTTAAAACACTATGGAACTGTGGGCCCTGCCGGGCCACGTTCGCCTTCGGCTAGCTCGCAGCGAACCAGAACCGAAACCTGCACGCATATACCAATAGCATATGTAATATCGCAATATTTAAACAAACTAAAACCAATCAATCAATTAAAACAAACATCTCAGAAATCAGCTCACAGCTCAAAATAGACGACGAAGAATGGACGTGACCCCTCTGACCCGTAGCCGTATTTTGTATATTATTTAATTAAGAATCATAATAATCGCGCAATTTGAATATGAAATTAAAGAAACATTATGGAATTATTTTTACCTATTTTGCAAGCTTTTATTTAGCTTGCAATGTATGTATGTATGTCCGGGTGGAATCTTGCAACTGAATTTTAAAGCAGTTATCTTCAATCGATTGAGCTGAAATTTGGTATACTTGTCAAGTTCCGATGACAATACAATATGATGGTGACAGCGAGCTGATTGATGGAGACGGATGGTGGACAATGGAATTTTTCGATGGATAATAGTAGACTGGCCGTGTTGAGGCTCCCTTTGATCAGCACACGGTTACGATCACAAATTTTATAAAATCTTGCATTGAAAAATATATTTTTCACAAAATTCTTTTTTTAACTTTTCCCTGGATTAATGTTACTGTCATCATGCCTATTGTAATTAAACATTGTATGTTTCCAGCGCGAGAAAAGCCTGGTGGTAGAGCTAGTGCGCCACGTGCTCGGCGGCGCGACGCGCTCGCTGCAGGGGCTCGGGTTCGCACTCCTGCACCGCACGAGGCTGTTCATCCGCGCCTCGCGCGCGCGCCACTACGCCGCGGCGGCGCACGAGCTCGCACGCACCATGCAGGTAACTATACTCATAGAGCTAGTGCGCACGCGCTCGCTGCAGGGGCTCGGGTTCGCACTCCTGCACCGCACGAGGCTGTTCATCCGCGCCTCGCGCGCGCGCCACTACGCCGCGGCGGCGCACGAGCTCGCACGCACCATGCAGGTAACTATACTCATAGAGCTAGTGCGCACGCGCTCGCTGCAGGGGCTCAGGTTCGCACTCCTGCACCGCACGAGGCTGTTCATCCGCGCCTCGCGCGCGCGTCACTACGCCGCGGCGGCGCACGAGCTCGCACGCACCATGCAGGTAACTATACTCATAGAGCTAGTGCGCACGCGCTCGCTGCAGGGCTCGGGTTCGCAATCTCACTCAGCTGGTCAATGAGGCAACCAGAATTCCGGACGTTGAGGACCACACAGCCAACTGCCTGGACCTTCTGCTGACGAACGAGCCGGATCGCCACTCGGTATCAGAGATGCCTCCTTTGGGAACATCAGTCATGGGAACAAGATCATTGTGTGGTGAGGTCTGTATCTTCATACTCGGCACCTGATCCCTCCCCCAGGGGTAGTAGGCCAGTGTGGCGTTTCAATTCGGCAGATTGGGATGAGATGCGACATTTCTTCGCCTCTTATCCTCGGTGGCAAACCTGCTTTTCTTCTTGTGACTCGACGGTCTGTGCTGATGCCGTTACTGAGGTGATCAAAAGAGCAATGGATTATTTTATTCCATTCTCCGATGCTTCACCTTCAGGCAATGCTCGCCCATGGTTCAGTCCCGCGTGTGGTAGCGCAGAAGCGCAAAAACGTGCGGCATACCTTGCTTGGGTCGACGCAAGAAACGGTAAAACCTCGGATGCACGGATTAAGAAGAAAGCCTATAACAAAGCCTCCAAGTCCTGCAAGAAGGTGATATACAACACTTCGATCGGATTGGCCGTCTGGGGGCTAAGCTTGCCGCATACTCTGCGGAAAGTAAAGCTTTCTGGTCTCTGGCTATGTCGGTGGAAGCTAACTTCAGCCGCCCTTCACTCCCTCCACTACTGAAACTGGACGGGTCCCTAGCTCACGCTGCGGTTGAGAAAGCAAATTTATTTGCCTCTTAATTTGCGGAGGCTTCGCGTCTTGACACCTCTGGCGAAACTCCGCCCAGCTTTCCTCGGCGTGAAGCTTCAATGCAAGAAATTCGCAAACAGCAAATGGAAGTGCTCAAAACGCTACGTAGTCTCGACGTGAATAAAGCCAGCGGTCCGGATGGTATCTCAGCCGTAGTGTTAAAAACCTGTGCCCCTGAGTTGTCTTCAATATAAACGCGACTTTTCCGCCTCTCTTTGAAAACTGGTGAAGTCCTCAAGTCTTGGAAGCTCGCTAACGTACAGCCTGTGCCCAAAAAAGGCAGTCGTGCTGACCCTTCGAACTACCGCCCTATTTTGGTCACCTCCCTACTTTGTAAATATATTGAGCGTGTACTGAATAGTAAGCTCCTTGCATACCTCGAAAGTAACGACCTCCTCAGTGATCGCCAATACGGTTTTCACCGAAATCGGTCTGGACCTTCTTGTGTATGCCACGCACATTTGGTGCAAGACCATCGAGAAACATCGTGAAGCACTGGCTTTTTCATTCGACGTCTCGAAGGCCTTTGACAGGGTTTGGCACGCTAGCCTTATTGGCAAGCTTCCTGCTTACGGACTACTAGTTCATTTCTGCTCCTGACTCGCAGACTTTCTGAGGGAAAGATCCATTCGAGTAGTTGTTGATGGCTGCTCGTTGGATCAAATGACTATAAACGCCGGGGTACCTCAGGGGTCAGTGCTATCTGCCACACTGTTTCTGCTGCATATTAATGATCTGCTAATGACCAGTATCATTGGGTATGAGCCAGCGGTCCGGATGGTATCTCAGCCGTAGTGTTAAAAACCTGTGCCCCTGAGTTGTCTTCAATATAAACGCGACTTTTCCGCCTCTCTTTGAAAACTGGTGAAGTCCTCAAGTCTTGGAAGCTCGCTAACGTACAGCCTGTGCCCAAAAAAGGCAGTCGTGCTGACCCTTCGAACTACCGCCCTATTTTGGTCACCTCCCTACTTTGTAAATATATTGAGCGTGTACTGAATAGTAAGCTCCTTGCATACCTCGAAAGTAACGACCTCCTCAGTGATCGCCAATACGGTTTTCACCGAAATCGGTCTGGACCTTCTTGTGTATGCCACGCACATTTGGTGCAAGACCATCGAGAAACATCGTGAAGCACTGGCTTTTTCATTCGACGTCTCGAAGGCCTTTGACAGGGTTTGGCACGCTAGCCTTATTGGCAAGCTTCCTGCTTACGGACTACTAGTTCATTTCTGCTCCTGACTCTCAGACTTTCTGAGGGAAAGATCCATTCGAGTAGTTGTTGATGGCTGCTCGTCGGATCAAATGACTATAAACGCCGGGGTACCTCAGGGGTCAGTGCTATCTGCCACACTGTTTCTGCTGCATATTAATGATCTGCTAATGACCAGTATCATTGGGTATGCAGACGATAGAACAGTTGTGGAGAGATACGTTTCCACTGTGCGAGCTAGGCAGAATTAAATTCTGGAGTTAGAGATGAGATGCTGCAGCGTCTGAATTAGACTCAAAGCTGTATCGGACTGGGGCGATGCCAATCTAGTCAAGTTCAACGCCTCTTAAACGCAGGCTTGTCTCTTCTCAGCGAACAAAAGTTAGTTTCTCCGAGTTCCTGTCTTCCGAGATGTACCTGTAGCTATAGAAGATCATCTCCAGTTCTTGGGTGTTTCATTCACGCCTACTCTCAACTTTGGCTCCTACATAGAATCTAAGGCAAAAACTGCTTCCATGAAGCTAGGCATCCTGAATAAGGTAAAGCGTTACTTCACGCCAGGACAGCTTTTAAGTCTATATAAAGTTCAAGTCCGGGCTGGTATGGAGAACTGCTACCATATTTGGGATGGCTCGGCCAAACAACAGCTTGCTGTCTTGGACTCGATCGAACGCAGAGCTTTTAGGCTTATTGGTGAGCAACAACGTGAGCGGAGACTAAGATCCAGAGTCTCGTGCACCGCCGAAAGGTCGCATACCTTTCGATCTTCTATAGGTTACATTTCGGGGAATGCTCCCAGGAACTTCATGATCTGATTCCACCATCTCCTTTACATCATAGGACGAGCAGACGCACGCCTCTGTACCATCCTTACCTACCTCATTAGTATACCTTCTATTCGTACTAAACGTTTCAGTTCTACCTTTATAATGCGAACTGCTAAGGAGTGGAATACACTAACGTCATCTGTCTTTCCTGATAACTATAATCTGGGTCTCTTCAAGGCTAGAGTGAATAGATGCCTTCTAGATCTTTGTGCTTCATCTTCGGCCACATCGTCACTTACCAACAGGTGAGATCGTGGTCAAGGAAAGGTCAATCAATGCTTTTTGACTTTTGGTCGTTGCTACTGCACGTTTGAACAGAGCACGGACTGTTTTTGACAGCACTATACACAGCACAGACTCTAAGCCTATGTTATCTGTTTTACTTGTCGTCTTACGTAAAGTTTTTCTGAAAATAAATATTTTGCATACCATAAAACTGTACGTTTCAGAGTGTTCTGGGATCCGACGGTGTGTTGCTGTATCCAGTGTTCCACGAGCTCGCGCATCACCACAATCAAGTAAGGTCATACATACATACACACACGCCTTTTTCCCTGAAGGTTTAGGCAGAGCCTCAATGGGCCTCTTTTCACAGTGGGTTGCACCATCGTGGAATATTGACGTGACATGTGGTGAGCTCATCGCCGCCATTGCTTTCCACGACTGACTCTGGTAACGCTTTCTTCCAGTAATAACACATTCCTTAATGAACCAGCAGGCAGGACAAATCTTATACGAACGAATCTTATCAACAAGTCCGGGTAATCCTTTAGTCGGCTTTTACGACATCCACGGGAGGAGACGAAAGGGTCTATTCTTAGGCCGGACACAACACGACACATACAAGTGGTACTTATATTAAAATAAGTTTTTTGTGTTTTTTTTTACTACTTGTACGAGCACCTTATGTTAAGCGGTAACCTCTGCCTTTAACAATGCATCACTCATAGGTCACGTCCACCTAGGACGCGCCCTATGTGGCATTGCACCTCAGTAGGGAGATCATATTCCACAAGCTGAGCGTTCGCGGGAGGAAGTTCCTCTGACACCTCACAGTCCGGGACCAACATGGCTCGAAGGTGTACCGTGTTCCCTGTGTTCCAGGTGTTCGTGAAGGCGTCCGGCGTGATGTACAGCATGGTGTTCAACATCCTGGGCATGCCGGCCGTCACCGTGCCGCTGGGGATGCACCACGGACTGCCGCTCGCGATACAGGTATTACCGCGCTATCTTTTTTTTAATTTATGTAATGGCTTGACAAACTGGCTTACGGCCCGCCTGATGGTAAGCGGTTACCGTCGCCTATTGACATCTGCAACACCAGAGGTATTGCTAATGCGTTGCCTGCCCTGAAGGACTCTTGTTTATTTTTTTTTGAAGCAAATTCAAATTTAAAAAAAACTTTTTTTCAGTCTTACTGAGAAATGTACAATACCTTAGAAACTAACATACATATAAAACACATTATTTATAACTTAATATAACACACGTGTGATCACCGAAGCGTAGTGGCCCGGGGGATCACGTGACAGGCGGCCCTTGAACTTCACCCCGGAACTTGAACCCTTGAACTTCACACTGCGCCGGAACTTCACCCCTTTCGGCCACAAGTCAGGGCTCAACTAAGTCTTCACATTTTTCACCATATGATAATGATAATGATAATGATAATCTTTATTTCCCTTTTGACACCATACATGTACTTAGGTACGTCATTTAACAATTTATATAAGTAATCATATCTGTTATATGATACAAAATTAAATTAAATATGTATTAATAAATAAATTACATTGATTACATTAATTTCATTAATTAATTAATAATAAATTCTAGAAACATAAAATATTTTTATGAAAATAACAGTATTCATTACGAAATAGTAATTTGCTTAAATCTTAAGAACATCACAAAATATGGATTTATCAGCCAAGGCTTCGTCAATTTTATAATAACTTTTAAATAATAATGTTTTTTTTACGTAATTAAAAAACTCAATATCACTTTTATTTCTTATATCACTTGGAATACTATTATACAATGTAATAGATACAAAAATGAAACTTTTTTTAGTTTTTGCTAGTCGTAAACTGGGCGCTAAAATGTTTTTGCTGTGCCTCGTGTTGTAGCAATGACAGTCCTGTTTTAGAGTCATGTGACTTAAGTTTTCTCGTACATATACCATGTTTTGGTAAATAAATTCACATGTCATAGTCATTATACCTAACTCTCTAAATCTATCTCTACAAGAATCTAATCTTTTCATACCTAAAATATACCTGATCGAACGCTTTTGTAGTACAAATATCCTATTTGACTCAGCAGCTGTACCCCAAAACATTATTCCGTATGTCATTAATGAATGAAAGTAGGCGAAATATACATCCCTAGCTGCTTTTATACCACCCAGTTCCTTTATTTTTTTGATAGCATATGTTGCTGATCCCAACTTCTTTGTCAACTGGGCTATATGGACTGCCCAAGTCAATTTTGTATCTAGCCACACTCCTAAAAACTTCATACTATTGGTACTGGGCAAAGACAAATCTCTTAGTGTATCTTGTACCGATGCATGGGAAGATATGCTAGTTCCTAACCAAAATTCAATTACATGTGTTTTATCAATATTTAACAATAAATTATTAACAGAGAACCATTTTTCTATATTAGGCATAACATTTCTAAACTTGTGACTAAGACCATCATTCGTTTTATCCTTAATAATTAAACTTGTGTCGTCAGCGAATAAGACCATGTCAATATCCTTACAAACTACTGAAACATCATTTACATAAATTAAAAATAATAGAGGGCCCAATATTGATCCTTGTGGAACACCTAATTTAATATTGCATTTATTTGATCTTATACCATTCAATTCAGTGACTTGTTCTCTTTTACATAAATAAGATTTAAATATTTGCAATTCTTTGTTGCGGACACCATAGTGCTCTAATTTTTTCAATAAAATTTCATGTGAAACGCAGAAAACATAAATGAGCTAAAGCTCACATTATGACGAGAGTCCAACTTCATGACCCTCAAACCCACTCCGGCTTTCTTCCTGATGTACTCCACCACCTCTACGGCCTTCACGTCGAAGTAGACGCGGGACACGTAGATCTCCGTAGTGGGTACCTCAGCGCGGAAGTGCTGCTCACTGAATATATGAGTACCACACTGGTTCCGGCTAGAAGGCTTCCGTTTCTTCCTTATCACCTCGATAAAGGCCTCTGCATCACAGGGCTCCTTCCTTGGAGCCCTAGCGGTTGCAGCGCTGCGAACTGGTTCACAGCTCCGCTTCTTCCCCTTTTTCTGAGAGGCAGCCAAGTTGCTAGCCGCTGCAGAAGCGTAGTCATGCTGTCGGGGAGGAACCAGCGTGACCGGCGTGGGCTTCTCTACGGTGCGAGAGATGCTTTCCTTTACTTTTTAAAGTCAGTCATACTCCATTCATGGATGCGTCTATTGAAAGTATACATGAACTGTACGCACAGGTCGGGAATGCTCGCGTATAGTTTCACATTGTACTAACCGTAACTATTTATAGAAACTATACATGGATATTACGCTCTTATCAATTTATATATAATCGTTGCGTGACTGGACTGACTGACCGACTATCAACGCACAGCCTAAACCATAAGTCCTAGAGATCTGAATTTTGGACGGTACGTTCTTTTTATGATCTAGGGGTGCACTAAGAAGAATTCCAGAAATTCAACAATTAAGGGGGTGCAGCGAGGTGTTTAAGTTTGTATGGAAAACTCCACGCGGACGAAGTCGCGGGCATTTCACTAGTCGCGTATATTTTCCAATACGTGTGCTTAAATTTTGTGCGAAAAACATACTGCACTAGCTTCACTAGGTTAAGTATGGTTTATTGGTTTAAGGCTATTGGGTATTGGCGTGCAGGTGTCGGTTCTGCCTCGCTGCGGGCCCTGCAGGGCCACGCTGCCTTCGGCTCGCTCGCAGCTCACGTGGTGATCACTGTTCTCTAGTGTTTTAAATCCATGTCGTTCTGTCACTCGTAATGTCAGAACATGTTGGTTGTAGCCTTATAACTATAATCTTTTAACTAATTCACTGAATCAGCGTCAGATAGTATACGCGACCATTACGCAGAAATCGTGTAGGTACCTATAACTAATAACTAATGCTGGACACAGTTCACACAACATTATATAGCCCCAAGCTAAGCAGAGCTTGTGTTATGGGTACTAGATAACTGATATACTTAATACAATATAATGCATAGATAGATATTTTATCGAGGGCGAACCTTCACCCGCCGCGCCAGGTCGTAAAAATAGTTGACTTCATTTTGGCATTTATTATGACAGACAGACAGATACTTCAATTTTATTATATTCATATAGATTGATGTTATTATTTGCCAGGTGATAGCGGCGCCGAATCAAGACAGGCTGTGCCTCGCGGTCGCAGAGCAACTCGAGAAAGGCTTCGGTGGATGGCGGCCGCCGCACTAATGTTACAACTACCCTCATCTGTCGCGCCAAACTTAACGACCGCTCTGAACATAGCTACACTCACTGTACGCTGTGTGTGCGTCACGTGATCCATGTTAGGCTTGCCGCACACGGGCTGCGAGACAGCCACAAGTGGTCGGTCACTAAAGCCAGAGGCGGCTGTATAGTGATGGCAGTCCCGATGGTCGCGACCTGTGTTTGTTAATTCAAATTGAAAATCTTTATTTCAGGCTTATTGAGAAATGCACTAAACCTAAACAATAAGCCCATATAAACATAAATACCTTAGAAACTAACGTACATATAAAAACACTTTATTTACAACTTAATCTAACACACGTGTGATCGCCGACGCGTCGCGACCCGTGGATCACGTGTCAGGCGGCCATTGAACCGCCGGAACTTCACCCCCTTCGGCCAGAAGTCAGGGCTCAAGTAGGTCTTCACACTTTCCGAAGCTCACATTATGACGAGAGTCCAACTTCATGACCCTCAATCCAGCGTCCTTAGTTTTCTCCTCGTTGTCGCTAGGGGCGCTGAAAGTAAATGTATGGAAGGAAACTAAACTATTTATAGTTTCGAATACTATCAAATTCTCGTACTAAGCCCCCTGTACCCTCGGGCGTAAAGGACGTTTAAGCGCGCACGAAAACCTTTAATTATTATGTAGGTAACTACTAAATTTTCCATGGGAGTGAAGTATCTGTTCCTGCTATTAATTAATCTGTGGTTGCGGCTCGTGGCCCTCGGGCCACTTGTGGCGAGTGATCCGTGTGCGGGGAACCTTATATTGGCCACTTTTGGCTGTCGCGAGTGCGGAGACCCTTATATTATAATCATACAGGCCTTTAAGTCTGGTGCGATCATGTTTATAAACTAAATTGATAAGTATGACCACTGGTATAGTGTGGCGTGAGCGGGAACATTTGTAAGGGTATTTTATACTGCATTCATGTGAATGTTAGGTAAGGGAAGAACACGGATTTTTCAAATAAACCAGGAAAAACTAAGCAAAAAAAAACCTAGTATATTGCGCCGTCAGGAGTAGAGCGTTTTTGTGAACACGTTCGTCTGGGGAAGTACTACCTCCATACCTTTTGTGCTGCAAAAGAGTAGTGCTCGCTAAAATTTAATTTAAAAAAGGGAAATTAATTAAAAATTTAATTTCGCGCCTCATGCGAAACGTTGACGTTAATTATTATGTTACAATTGTTTTTATGTTTGTTATATATTTTAGAAAGTTTAAGTTATTCTTGACTATTGCACATTTATTAATTGTAAAGGTTATTGTTATTCTAGTTAGTGTAAGGATCAGACGAAGGATTTAAGATGAAACAGATATGAAAAGTACTAAATAAATGAATATTTTCTACAATTTTACAAACTCAGTATATTTCATAATTCTGTTGAAAATTTACTCAATTTGTTACTTAAAATTACTCAGTATTTTTAAGTAACAATTGTGTTATGGGTACTAGATAACTGATATACTTAATACAATACATTACATAGATAGGTATTTTTTATTATACATAGAATAAACCCAGAACACCCTGAACAAATATCTGCAGATAGTACATATATTTGTTCCGAGGCGGGAGTCGAACCCGCAACAAATATAATTTATTAATGCGTCCATTACCAGTCGACAAACCTGGAGTTGTAGTAAATAATATGTCTGATCGCGTATTGTGAACCTTCAAGGTGTAATTTTATAAAATTGATAAAATAAAGAAAGGTTATTTATTCTGTTCTTTTATTACATTATTCTGTAATCGTCATCATCAGCAACCTTTATACGTTCACTGCTGCACGGAGCCCCCCCATAGAATGCAGGGGGGGGGGGGGGGATTTGGAATCATCGCAATTAGTGTTGAGTACCTACTCAGGTGGATGCTACTGCCCATCCCCTGGTGAAAACCTTAGTCAGCTGTTACGAAATCCATGTGAGGAGACGGAGGGGTCTATTCTATGGCCGGATACACCACAGCTTCGGTAATACTTGCCTCTTATATTTTATCAAATATTAAAATGGCTATCAACCATTATAGAACTTAACTATGTCAACAGGTAATTCATTTTGTAAAAATAAAAAAAAACTCCAACGCAATGAAACGGCTGAACCGATTTTGATCAAACATAGCTAAGAACAGTCCCGACAAATTCACCTTTTAAACAAAAAAAAAGAAATCTTTTCATCCGTTGGGACAGACAGACACACACACAGACACGTCAAACGTCACGTCTCCCCTTCGTTTTTGCGTCGGGGGTTAAAAAGAATTCGAAAGGTATATATACTGTAGAATATATTCAACGACCGAGATTTGTTCAGGAGCTAGAAGCATAAACAACTGACCTAGATTTAGAAGTTTTTTTGAAGTGAAGACCTTGTTAGATCGTCCCATAAACATGTCAATTTTATCAATATATATAGCTGGATCGTACATAGCTGGTAGCCGATTTCTTCTGCAAATCAGTAGTGCTCGCATTGCTGCGTTCCGGTTTTAAGGATATGAGTGCCGTTGAAATTACAGGCACATGAGACTTTTCATCTTTATGTCTCAGGGTGGCGGGCGCAGTGCAATGCCACATAGGTTGCGCCCTTGGTGGTCGTGACCTATGAGGTAATGCACTGTTCATAGGCAGAGGGTACCACTTAACATCCATTCCGGACCCATGGCACCCCTGAAAGATACCCCTGGGGATGACACGGGGATTTGGATTCGGACCCGTGGCACCCCCACGTCAATTAGTGCAGTGCTTTTCAGGTGTGTCATCAATGCAGAAATTCATTAAGTAAAAAAAAGAAAGTTAAATAAATAATGCTGGACAATTCACACAACATTATCTAGCCCCAAGCTAAGCAGAGCTTGTGTTATGGGTACTAGATAACTGATATACTTAATACAATATATTACAGAGATAGATATTTTTTATTATACATAGAAAATACCCAGAACATCCTGAACAAATATCTGCGATCGCACAAATATTTGTACCGAGGCGGGAATCGAACCCGCAACCTCCTGCGTCGCAGATCAAGCTTCGCCCGCCGCGCCACAGAGGTCTTCAAGTTAAACATACGATAGCGGGAACCTAGAATGGATTGAAGGATGGAAATATCAATGAAAAACTCAAAATTATGTGAAAAATTTTATTTGCAGTTGTAAAAACTGTACAATTCCTAACAACCTTATAAATAAACATGGACCTCGCATGGCACTCTGACGACAACGCACTCTGTCGGCCCTCAGCACGCGCTGATTCATCACCACCTACTTCCACCAGATACTACCGGACGTACAGCTCGCGCACGTAAAAAGAGCGGTATGGGTTCGTCAATATGTCTGTCCCGTCGCGCTATTGGGTCGTCAGATGTCTGTCGCGTCACGCTATCGGTTGTCTATGCTGACACGCTATTGGTTCGTTAGATGTCTGTCCCGTCGCACTATCGGTTCGTCAGATGTCTGTCCCGTCGCGCTATCGGTTCGTCAGATGTCTGTCACGTCGCGCTATCGGTTCGTCTATGCTGACACGCTATTGGTTCGTTAGTCGTGCATAACATACACATCCTCTCCAGTCATTCAGTGCTCTTTTTACGTGCCGGGACCTGTATTTAGTTTAGCGATGATATCATTTACATGATGATACAAATATCTATAAAAAATAAACAAGTCAAACTAAACAAGATTTTGAGCCAAGTGAACATTTTTAACCCAAAACGCAAGAACATTTTTACAAAGATATTTTAAGCAAAGCTATATCTAGTTTTAGAATAACAATATCAGTTAGTTATCTCCATTTCTCTAAAGCTAAATAAACTGCAGTAAAGATATCCTGCTCTCTTTCTAATAGACTGAAATGAAAAGGACCGCGATAATAGCTTTAGATAATAGTTAGAAAATCGGCACCACCGCTCATTTGTAGTATTTGGTGGAAGCCTAAAGTAAGGTCGTCATTATATCGTCAAAAAATTTGAATTTGAAATGATTCTGTGTAATTTTTTTGGAAGACTTAACTCGATTTAGCAGAAGTTGATTTGAGCTACTTTCAAAGCCGATGAATGCTTGGCTTTCGATGTAATATGCTAAATTCTTGACGCTATAATAAAGACACAACCTTCAATATCAAAAAGGCGGTCAAAAACGGATATGAATACTTCAAAAAGTAAATTTTATCACTAAAGTTCGATTTGACGTTTTAGACCATTTTCAAAAATACAAAATGGCGTACTTAACTCGAGGGGAAGTTTTTGAAAGTGCATGTTTTGTTGGCAACCTCAAGACACGAGTGTTTTCATCGTCCCTTACACTAACACGGGATATAATATAATTATTTACACTCTCAAAAGCACCTCATTTTGACACAGGCGTCGTAATATCAAATTTGTTCTGGGCACAATCACCGCTTACACGATTATGGGCGTTTTCTAACCGAAGGTGACTTGTCGAACATAAGAATCAAATACTCACTCATAAATATGTATGATTTTAGAAAACGCCGTTCAGTATTGATGTTAATGATAAGCATACTTAAACAAAGTTAGTACATTCCACTAAAAAGTTTTCAACAAAAAATAATTACTACTTAAAACATAAATCATTGATTTACCGAGTAATATTCGAATTTAACGCTATATTAACAAAAAATATATAAAGGGTCAACAAATTCTAAAATAAAATTATGTACACTAAACTTAACTTGATTATATGACAGTGCTTCTATAGAACATACTCGCTTGGGAATTCCAGAAATACAAAACAATTGATATTTTTGCGAAATGCAGCAAGAAATTCACAAGAGAAATGCAGTTGGTCAATGGAAAATTCAAGAGATGACTCTCTTTTAAATAGAGTTGTATAATCTCTCAGACGAAGTCTGTATTACTAAGCTCTAATACTGAAAACAAGAATACGATTTTATAAGGTCACCTATCTGAGCAATTTTGATTTCTTAAATGAATAAGAAAAAAATGAGACATCGAGACGTTGACAAGACGGCGCGAAGAAAAATATGTTGATTAAAAACAAGTCAAATATAAAACAGTTAGAATTTGAAAAATATATTAATATATTTCTAGGCGCCGCCGCGCCGATAGTTACATCAAATAAATTATAAATCATAAATAAAAACCCTACACCGAATCGACAGTGACTATAGAAGTTATACATTTTATATACAAAGTTACGTATTGTTAATCCGTAATTCGTTGTGATAAACACAAATTAAAATAAATAAATATTTATTAACATTCAACGACTAACAGCTAAGTTATGAACATATCTGAAAATCTATAAAATCATTTTCAACTAAAAACAGATTATGATTTATGAAAATGAAATGGTGATAGAACTTTCAAAAAAATATTTCAAAAGTTTAGTTTCAACTGAAACTGTGTTATTAGATCTTGTTCGGTATACTCAGCGTCCTTGGCGAGTGCAGCGCGTTTGAGCAGCTGTGTTGTTTTTGATGCGACTCCTCAGACGGGCCGCGTGAAGTTCGCCGGGAACATGCCCTTCTCGTTCGTCGTCTCCTTTATCCCCATCAGCCAGCCCTCCTCCTGATGATGTACAGATTCACGGTTCAAATCATCAATTACACATTTAATAACATTTATTTACTCAGATGCGAACAACCCGAAAGCACATGCCTGAGGGACTCTCTGGGACGGTGACATGTTCTACACAGATATCAACCGTCCCATCCTTCATGATGTACTTTCGATAGTTGTTGCGTCTTGATAACCTCTCGCACAGACAAAACCCTCGGTTTCCCCAAAGAGCACCGAAACTTAGCCAGTTCACTGAAGCGAGCAGATCCACATCGGACCCTGTAAGGGCCTTGTAAAACCGCCCGTGCAGTTCCTTGCTCTCCCATACGGTCTTGCGGTCCTGAGTGCTCAGGTTTACGCCAGTTCTCGTTTGCTAAGGAGAGCATAGTTCTTGTCAACTACAACGACATCGTGATTCGTGATGCATCCCGTACTCGACGTGGAGAAAGTATTCCCTGAGACTGCACACCTCGCGATTGTGGAGAGTCTTGGCATTTAAAAAGCCCCGACCTCCATCCTTCCGCGGGATGTACATTCTTATTACCGACGAACGCGGGTGTCGCATGCGATGGGTCGTTAACAGTTGATGAACTTTACAATCCAGGGCATCTAACTCCGTCTGTGTCCACCGTAATATGCCGAAGGTGTATATGAGCAGGTGCATAACCCAGCCGTTAAACGCGCGAACCTCGTTGCCACCCGACAAAAGACTGTACCTTCACCGACTACTTTATGTCCCTATCTACCATATCTAATGACTCCGACATACCAAGGTATTTGTAGGTTTCGACTTCGGAAAGAGATCTGAGTGACATTGTCTCAGAAAGCTGCAAGTTCGTGGAATTTACAACTTTCCCCCGCTGTACTTGCATGACCGCACATTTATCTACACCAAACTCCATACTGATAGCGTTGCTGAATACCTGTGTGATATTCAAGAACGCTACCAGCTACGATTTTTTTGGTGCAAAAAGATTGAGGGCATCCATGTACAGCAGGTGAGAAATATCTCACCCTCTCTTCGAAGTCGATAGCCTAGACCTGAATCCTTCAGTAGAAAGCTGAGAGGATTCAGTGCTAGGCAAAACCACAAAGGACTCAGACTATCGCCCTGGAATATACCCCGCTCAATCCTTATTAGGTCTTGCGGAGGAGAGGGATCCAATCGGCTACCTGGATGTTGAAGGACTGTTGCCCACTGCCTCATATACGATCCTAGGAAGAATCTTAGAGTTGCATCCACTTTATACAACTCCAAGACCCTCTCCAGCCATGTATGAGGCACCGAATCGTAGGCCTTCTTATAGTCAATCCAGGCAGCCGAGAGGTTCCCCTTGCTCCTTCTGACCTGCTGGCTAATGGCCAAGTCAATGAGGAGGAGCTCCTTAGTACCGCGGGACCCAGCCCTACATCCATTCTGAGCAGGAGCCAAAATATTATTTGCAACAATATGCGAGTTAATTTTAACAGTCCGAATGGACGTAAGGAGCTTGTAGGCAATGCTTGTTGATGCTAGGCAAGCTCGCGATGGGTTTATAGTTCTATATTATTGTTACTATAGATGCTTCGTTCAACAATACACAATTAGACATCGGGTCGGTGCAAAAAATACGTCTCGGTGAATAACAGCGCACTTGAAACTTGAGCTCTTACTTTATTTACTTCGAAAAAAGTGCTTTATTTGTAACTTTTTAAGGTTGATTTCAAACTAAATGTTTTTTAATCTATGTCTTTTCATTTCTAAGTGACAGGAGTAATTTATTGCTTTGCTCGTTTATTGTGACGAATTATAAGTTTAAGATAATATTTTGAAGATTTGCTACTTTATTGCTAGGTGTCATGGTTGTAATTAAGTTGAATTTAGGACTGTATTAAAACATTCGTCTCAGTTCGTTAGTAAACAAATGTTAGCTATGTATAAGAATATATCCACGCGGACCTATTTTGTACGTGACCCTATATCTAGTTGTGTATTGTTGATTGAAGTATAGATGTGAGCGAGATCTAAGTATGTTCATGATGATGTGTATGTATGTGAGTGTGGTGTCGGTACCTGTTCCTCAGGGTCGTCGTACTCGACGACGCGGATGAGGTCTCCCACGTCGAAGGAGAGCTCGTCGGAGTCCTCGCGCGTGTAGCGGTACGTGGCGCGCACGCGGTACAGCGTGCCCGCCGGCAGGCCCGACAGCGTCGCCCCTGCAACGCACCGGCACGGTCACACACGGCACGGACAGGCTACAGCGCGAGGGTACTCTCAAAGAATAACAGGACGTCGACCTTGCCGACAGGTCCCACAGTCCTCTAGGCAATGTCGAGAGGGTAGCAAGGGCGTAGCCAGGATTGTATATAGGGGTCAGATAAAGAAAATCCCAGATTATATTGATTTGGCTGATCAGTTGCCTCACCGCGCATCCCGCCCACCCGATCACTTTCCGTATTGTTTGATTTCACAAGCCAGCCTTCAAGCCTGTTAGTTTCTTAGGTCTTATAAGAAGCGTCGCAAGCTATGGAGCTCGTCAGAATTACAGTTTACCAGCGAACGACCGCTCTTCTAAGGGGGGATAGCTGCCCGTACCTCGCTACGCCCTTGGAGGGTAGCGTAGGTTCCTGGGAAGGCCCTAAAATGTGTCCCAGGCGATTTGGCGTCAGTAGAGAACTGACGCTGCTTAAATCATCTGTCATAGATGCTATAAGGCCCATGGTGTGGTGGTGTAGTCCTAGTCGCTTCTTACGACACCCATGGGAGGAGACGGAGGTTTTATTGTTTAGCCGGACACACCACAGCAGAATAATAAATAGAGAATGTGCCTAAGGAGTGTCGTTTCGAGAATCCATCATTGTTTGTATTGGTCTTCATTATCTAAATGGATAAGTATGCAAACACGTCATCGCTTGTCGTGTTCGAAAAAACATTTGATGTTACTGTTAACTATGCAGCAGAACCCCTTAAATCCACTAAGGTACCGGTGCAGGTTCGCACCGATAGGTATGTGATAACATACCATCGAATTTTTACACCAGGGAATGCCTGGAAGAAATGACTTTATAGCATTAAAGGCCGCCCATTTATCTATTTATTTTATGGGGTACAAAATCCTATAAATGTATGCCGGTTTCCACACCGTGTTTTCCATAACCAAGGTAATTCAATACAAGGTCATAAAGTAGCCTCTAGACACTGCAAAAATTCAAAGTAAGTAATAAATACATTACGATTATTTTAGTAGTAGTAGATCTTTTTTGTGAAAGAGTTCGTCCGGGGAAGTACTACCACCATACCTATTTCTGCCGCAAAGCAGTAGTGCTCGCATTGCTGTGTTCCGGTTTGAAGGGTAAGGGTGCCGGTGAAATTACAGGCACATGAGACTTTTCATCTTTATGTCTCAGGGTGGCGGGCGCAGTGCTATGCATCATAGGTTGCGTCCTAGGTGGACGTGACCTTTGAGGTAATGCACTGTTCATAGGCAGAGGTTACCGCTTAACATCAGGTGGGCCTCTTGCTTGAACCGTCATCCAAGTAGTATTAAAAAAAAAAAAAAAAAAAAACGATTTCAAGTTGATAACGTAAATACTGAAAATTCAGAACAAAGGTCACGGAATATCTTAAAGAAGAGAAGATCTCCTACTAAGCAAAACATTGATGAAAATTTTCACATCAAATGTTATTATGTTAGTGTTAAATGCTACTTTGTTATAAATATTTACATACATAAAACAACTAAAAAGCGTATTAATAGCACACACAAACTATACATGAATTACCTGCTCTGAAAATATGAAACGGAAGTAAAATAGAAATAATAAAATACAGAGTTTTATTGAAAAAATATATTTATAAATATAAATACTTAATAAGAAATGCAAATATTATAAAATACATAGACAATAAATACATAATTTGAACTAACAAGATCCTTCAGCTCCAGTTACTTAACTTAAAAATGACTACAGAACCAAAAGTAAATGAACGAATAGTTGCAAGACTTAATAAATAATGAAATTGTTTTTTTTTTTATTACATAATTGTTATTTATCTTCTTGAGTAATTAATCCAATAAAATATATGTTCAATTACTTTTGGTTAATATAACTCACCAAATTAGTCGACATCGGTAGTAGATAAGTTGCCTTCACCAAATTTAGCATTTATGACATTTGTTGCTAAAGTTGAATTTTCAACAACACACGAGGCTCAATCATTGTGTATGAAAATTAAGGTGAATGCTCACCCTTGAGGCGCGAAATTATTATTTTTTGGTGTTTTTTGCCTATTACAGCTCATCAACACTCTTTTTTTTTTACACTTCTTCTGATAGCAAAATTTGAGTTCGCGAGAACTAGGAGACTTAACACACATGTTTTAATTGATAGTATCTCATAAATATCATCAGTTTAGCTACGATTTAAATAAAAAAAAACACTGTAAAAATGTGTATCATAGCTAAACTGATGATATTTATGAGACAGCATCAATTAAAACATGTGTGTTAAGTCTCCTAGTTCTCGCGAACTCAACTTACGCTATCAGAAGAGGTGTTGATGAGCTGTAATGGGCAAAAACAACTTAAAAATTGAATTTCGCGCCGCAAGCGTGAGCATCCACCTTAAAACATAGCAACAGGACAATGAGTTTTTTGCAACAAATGACATAATTTTTGGCCTTCTCTCATCATGATACCAAGTTATTTTATATATCTTTACGTTGAAGTATTATACGGTTACATACTTTTAATATTTTAAACAACATTATTATAACCAAATTTATTTATCTGAGATATTTTCGATATGTTTATGTGTTACATTATATGTCTGGTATCAAAACAATGTGAAAAGCCCACGTTTACTCACCAACAGGTATGTCGTATACTTCGTCGTTCTTCTCTCCGTCCTTATCGTTCGGTTTGCTGTCCTTTTCTAACTCTTTCGTGTCTACATCTACTTGTCTCTTTTCTTCGACGTTATTATTCTGTGTCTCCTTCTCTGGTACTGGTGTTCCTGAGAGAATTTATTTCATGCTATTTTCTACCTTAATATGTGCAATACCCTTTTCGTGTAATATTTGTACAGTGAATTGTTTGTTATATTGCCATAGGAATATAATGTCAATATCCGTATTTCATGAATTTTGGGGTATTTTACGTGTTATCTAACTAGTCGTTTTTTTTTAATATTTTATGGTAGACATATTGGAAGAGCTATTGGTCCATGAATGATCTAATGAAGGGACCGCTTCCACTCTCTATAAAGCGGAAACTCATGTACATGTGCATTCTCCCCATCCGTCGCTCAAAATGCTGCTAAACTTAAATGGGACTGGGCTGAACATGTGTGCTGTATGTCAGAGAAACTATGGGCAAATACAAAAGTCCTCTCTCGGGGTATGCCAACGAGCTATGGAGCGTAGTATCCTAGGAGTGAAACTCACGGATCGAATAAGGAACTCGATAATACGCTCCAAACCACAGATAGCTGACGTCGCACAAAAAGCTGTTAAACTTTAATGGGACTGGGCTGGACATGTGTGCCGTATGTCAGAAGAACTATGGGCAAAGACCACGACAGATTGGATCCCAAACAGACGACGGCCACGTGGAAGGCCCAGACGGAGATGGCGGGATGAGCTAGAGTCTTACTTGAAGGATTGGTCCCAAATAGCCAACAATAGAGACGAATGGGAGGAAGGAAGGGAGGCCTTTGCCCTGCAGTGGGACACCACAGGCCCATACAACACAACGACCATTGAAATTCGAACACTATTAAAAACTATCTCTTATCAAGCATAATATAAATCATAATAAAAGAGATATCAGAAGGTATGAACTTAGGTATATATTTTATTATTCTGAAGAGATATAGAGATTAATAAAAAGATATAGAAAATATCTAGCATGCTATCTACAGTACAACATTTAAAACCTTTATACCTTGTAGCTTCGTTTCCGTCTAAAAAATGCCAAATATACAGAGCGACATTCTAGCATTAATTAATAAAATTAGCGTTAAATTAAGATACGCTATGTGAAAACTTTCATCCAATAAGCTTCTCACATTAGATATTCTGATTTAGGTACACAAGTGTAAAATAATCTCAAAACTAAATTTAAATGTAACCCAAAATGTTTCGTTCCAGCGGGACTCGAAACCGCAATCTCGCCTGTGATCGGCGATGCTTTTACCAATTCGGCCATAGAACGAGCTATGACGCTGAAGACGAAATTTGTGGGCACTATAAACTCGGCTATGAATAATGAACTATGATCTCAAAACTCTCAAAATTCCCGCATTACAGAATTTATCTCATAAATAACTCAATTCACAAAAGCATTTTATATACTACTAGTGGAATGCCCGCGACTTCGTCCACGTGGAATTTTTTCATACAAACTGCAACACCCCGCTGCACGCCCTTAGGGGTTGAGTTTCGGGTATTCCTTTCTTTGTGCACCCTTAGACTACAAAAGGAACATAGCCTCCTAATTTGAGGTCTTTAGGACTTAAGGTTTAGGCTGTCCGTTAATAGTCAGTCAGTCACGCAACGATTTTATATTATAGATGATGATTTCTTTAATTAAAAAAACTAGTCCCCATTCAGTTGCCAGTCCGATTAGTTACCTTTTTGTAATTGCTGGTTTAATATCTTATCATTATTCTAGTACACGAAGTGACTTCTGTAGTATCGATAAGGCTACACAACTCACCTACAGGTATATCATACAACTCATCAACCTTCTTCGCTTCTTTATCGTCCACATTATTGTTGGTGGTCTCTTGGTTCGCTGTCGTCTTGTCGTCGCCGAGTCTCGCCGGCGCGGTCGGGGCCACGCCGTCCTCGTCGGGCGTCGGGGTCGCCGGGGCCTTGCTCGGAGTCGGGGTGGTCTTGGTAGGGGTTTTAGGAGGGGGTGTGGGCGTCTGGGGAGGAGAGGGGGTTTGGGGAGGGGGGGAGGGCTCGGGCGTGGGGGGCGAGTCTCCGTTGATGGCCGGCGACGAGGGGGGCGCTACACGCACACAAACATGCATTGGTTGTGGACATGGATTGAATTCGTACTTCGAATATACAAAAGACTGTCTTTATAAGATGCTGAGCTGCTTTGGTTGAGATTGATTTTGAAATAATCGATAAGATATTTTTGAATTCAAAACATGTCCTCAAACAATAATTAAAACCAAGAAATATTGTACGTTATAAAGTAACAAAGATGACAAACTTTCAAAACGGTTTTTACTAAGCTGCCTTAAAACGAATTTAAAAAGAATTTATGTGTATTAGCGATCTATCATGTAAGTGAATCTATCATTCTTTATGAGAATAAACAAACTGTAACCCGATCTAACAGCATAGGCGGAATACGGTCCTTAGGGAGTGATTTTGTCATCTTTATTTTGTCAGTGTGTTAGTGAACACCAATTTTATTTTCAAGCCAATCAAATCAAACACATTCTATTGTTTAATTGTTCACAAACAACAAAAAGCCAAACCTATTTATCAAAATAACTAGCAATGTTTTAAAATTTATATTGAAGAAGAGATTCATAGTTTAAAATTCTAAAAGTAGATGATGATTGCAGTAATTGATACGGATATAGCCGAAGCACACTATGCAGCGACAACCGAAGGCCTCAGTTACCCCGCCTTCTCAGTTTCCTCCCCCTACGTTAATACGTTCCGTGATTAGAGCTATCCCCGAATTTTATGGTAATGTTTCCCATAGAGCTATGATTGTCCAGTGTGTAGCGTGTACTCACTTTGCACGGTGTTGGTGTCGCTGGACCCGTTGGTCCCGTTGCCGTTGATGGCGGGCGCGGGGAGCGCGGGCAGCGCCGGCTTCTTGTACGAGCCGCGCTGGCACTCGTTGGCGAGCTTGTCCGTAATCGCTTCCAGTTCGTTGTACACCTGGAATTATATATTTTAATCAGTCAAAAACTGCATTGAATTCGCTTCATCCCTTCTGGATATATCGTACAGACTAATTCGTCGGTAACTAATATAAACCTAAGCCTTAGTCAGAGAAAATTATCAATAAAGACAGGGAACAGAAAAGGTCCCAAAATCAAGCCGTGATACATGACACCATTTTTACATAATACTTCCAGTCTTCACGTGAAGCATAAACCATTGTGATTATCGCATAGCTAAGTTCGAGTACCACCAATAACGTAAAGTACCATTTACCCAGCGCAATGTAAATAAATAATAATAAATAATGCTGGACAGTTTACACAACATTGTCTAGCCCCAAGCTAAGCGGAGCTTGTGTTATGGGTACTAGACAACTGATATACTTAATACAATATATTACATAGATAGATATTTTTTATTATATATAGAAAATACCCAGAACACCCTGAACAAATATCTGCAGATCGCACAAATATTTGTTCCGAGGCGGGAATCGAACCCGCAACCTCCTGCGTCGCAGGCGAACGTTCGCCCGCCGCGTCACAGAGGTCGTCAATAATGTAAAGTAGTTACAGCGAATAATGAGCTGATAAACACAGTTAAAAGCCTTACAAGGATCAGAATTTTTTACCAACATACCAGTGCAACTGACAACACACTTCGAGAACACGAGTAGGTGTGGTGTGTGGGTCGTCTGGAGGCTATAGATACCTACCTTATTGCTCTCCGAGTGGAAGAGCTGCTCAGCCGAGAACAGAGTCTGCAAATTATTGACGTAGAAAAGAACCCGAGAGTCGTATAGCGCGGGTAGTTCGTCGTGGAGCTCGGAGTTCATGATTTCGTATGTGCGTTTGGCTTCTTCTAGTTGTTCTCGGCCTTTGGTTACCTGGAACGAGAAGACACAAAAACTATGAATTGGCTTAGCCTCATCAAACAACAGAGAATGATTGGAACACACAACATTACCATCGTCAACTATGTCAGAATTATTATAATATTCTGTAATATAACTTAATAAGCTCCTAAATTATAATAATAAGATATGGTATATAAAAACAAAAAATAAATTTACAAATAAGAATACAATAAGTACATAATAGTAGTTTATGCAACATATATAAGAAGGGGTATTAAAACACGAGAGTCTGTTTATCGCATGAGGCGAAGCGTTGACTCGAGTGGTTTAATACCTAAGTAATATGCAGTTTCATACACTACTTTATCTTCACTCATAGGAATAATTGAAATTAAACAAAGAAAAACACGATCGGCAAAAAAATGTATGGGAAGCGCGGGAAATTAAGTTCAAACTACGCATGCGTGAGCCATTTTTTCACAGTTCGAACTGCGCATGCGTGCGCCTTTTTTTTGCATATTCAGGCTATAACCATAGACTAGTTTAATTAATTAATAAAAATAAAAATAAAACGGTACTATAATGAGTTTAATGATACAGTTGGCGGTACTATAATGAGTTTTTTTCTTAATTTTATGTATATGCGTCTATAAAGTGCGTCTCTATAGAACCGTCTTTGAATTCGTAATACGAATTTTTCGATTTGAGTGTAGATAAGACAGTTAACATAACAAGTTAACAACATTATAGGTTAGCACATTGTCGGACGAATGTCATGCAACATTCTCCATTGTGCGGATGTTTTCCTATTACAAGTGAATACTATCTCCAGCATTCACCTCACAGTGAATGGGCTTCGGGTCTGAAGGGCTAGTCAGCAAATTTGACAAGCAACTTACACGGCCGTGTGGTGTACACTACACGGATTTTTGTACGGGATTTGAGGTTCTCAAGGTGCCCGCTAGGAACGCTAAGTTGCTTGTCGAATTTGCAGACTAGGCCCTCAAGCTTATAAATATATATATTTTTAAGTCTTTTATGTATGTATATATTTATATATTATTATATATAAATATATACAAGTTTTTTTTTTGTGAGTATTAATGTAAATTTACCAATAAATACAATTAAAAATTAAAAATTAAAATTAAAATTTATTTATTCCCAAAAATAAACAAGCAATACAAAATATATTCTAACTATAATAAGACTCACATTATAATGGCTTGTACTACGTAGATATTAGTTACAGTATCTACACTAAGTGCTAGACTTGTGTTGTAGACACTGCGTAACCTTCCATATTAGGTACTATTGGGTAGCCATTATGAGGTTTCACTATTTAAACCCAAGTACTGTCTAGTAAGTACCTGGTTACAATAATATTTAAATTAACAAAATTGGTTAACAAATTATAACAAATACCTACAAATTTCATCATAAACAGATACATATTTACGTATAAATTAATGAAATTAACTGAACTTTAGATCGTAATCATCTTTGTAATGAAAATTTTTGTAATTATAAATTAAATTAAATCAACTTGCATTTGAATTATTATGATGTATATACCTACTTGATTAATAATTTTAACTAGTTTTATCTAGATAATACAGATTGAATGCTGGATATCATCCAGAACATTATTAAATCCAATACTAACTAAATACATTTGCGACATTGAATAATGTTATAGTAAGTAGGTAGGCACTACATTTGTGATATTTAGTAATTTTACTCGTATAGTAAGAACAAAATACATGTGAAATTTACTAATCTCAAAATAATAATATACATTGGTGACATTTATGAATATTATAGTTACTACAAACACATTGTGACATTTATCTGAGCTATACTAATGTAGGTATGTAGCGGAGAGGGTTTTTGCTGGTATGTGTGTATGTATGTGTTGCGTATGTGATTGGAAGTGATTCTTTTAATAACTTTGATTTATTCACTGAATTACTTTAAGTAGCTTCTCCGTTTCCTCATAATTAAGTGCAAGAAGCCATCCTGTCAAAGCTGGCTTTAGTAAATTTAGTAGGTACGTTTATAATATTAATTTCTTTTATTCATTCATCTTTAATTTATCTATAAAATACTATTGTTAGAGGGCTTGTTTTGTTTTGTTTTGTTCAGTTTAGTTTTGTTTTAGTTTTTGTTTTGGCTTTTTAGTTTTAGTTTTTCTTTTTATAGTTTTTTTTTAGTTTGCATAGGACATAATTAATTGTAGTATAACGTGGGAGAAGCCACTGGCTCCTGATACACAGTTTTTAAACTAGTTTGGGAGTCTATGGATTCAGTAACATATTATGTACTCTGTATTATGTCAATAAAGATTTTTTATTATTATTTTAACACTCATTTATTAAAAATCTCGTAAAAAAATATATTTTTCACTATAAAGGAATACTATCTACAAAAAATAAATAGTAAAAAACATTATAGTAAAAAATATAAATCAAAACGGGGAACCACCGACCGCGGAGCGAGGCCCAAACGGTCGGGGGCTAGGGCTGCAGAGAGAGGAACCTCCTGACTATACGTGCCGAGTCCAGGAGTACCGCCTTCTGAATCTGACCCTTGATCCAACTATTTAGCGAGAGCTTCTTAAGGTACTGGTCGAAGCTCTTCGCAATCAGTCCATTCACTGAAACGACTATCGGGACGATAATCGTTGAATCCACATCCCACATGGCGGTAATCTCGTGAGCCAAGTCAAGGTACTTGCTTAACTTGTCTTTCTCGGCCTTCACGAGATTAGCATCATGCGGGATAGTGACATCAACAAGTATCGCCCGGCGTTCCGACCGGTCCACCAGCACGATATCAGGCTTATTGGCAACAATAGTCCTATCCGTGATGATAGACCGGTCCCAGTAGAGCGTGGCACGGCCATTTTCAAGAACCGGCTGAGGCACGTACTTATAGTACGGCACCTCAGGTCCCACAAGGTCGTATCGGAGGGCAAGTTGCTGGTGAATGATCCTGGCTACTTGGTTGTGTCTGTGCAGATACTCAGAGTTAGCAAGATGCGAACAACCCGAAAGCACATGCCTGAGGGATTCTCCGGGACGGTGACATGCTCTACAGATATCAACCGTCCCATCCTTCATGATGTACTTTCGATAGTTGTTCGTCTTGATGACCTCATCCATAATCGCACAGACAAAACCCTCGGTTTCCCCAAAGAGGTCACCGAAACGTAACCAGTTTACTGAAGCGAGCAGATCTACATCGGGCCCTGTGAGGGCCTTGTAAAACCGCCCGTGCAGTTCCTTGCTCTCCCATATGGTCTTGCGTTCCTGAGTGCTCAGGGCTGATAGTTTACGCCAGTTCTCTTTTGCTAAGGAGAGCGGGGTAAAGTTCTTATCAACTGCAACGACATCGTGATGCATCCCGTACTCGGCATGGAGGAAGTACTCCCTGAGATTGCACACCTCGCGGTTGTGGAGAGTCTTGGCATTTAAAAAGCCTCGACCTCCATCCTTCCGCGGGATGTACATTCTCATAACCGACGAACGAGGGTGTCGCATGCGATGGGTCGTTAATAGTTGACGAACTATTGTTGTTATTATTATTATTATTATTTATAAGCACTCAAAAAGTGTCCGAATCAAAGAGAAACAAAAAGCATAAAGAGGGACAATTCTAACAAGTTTAATCCGTCTATAGCTGCTTGATTCCGGCAGTATATCGAAGTCATTTGTCAGTGTTCAAATTTTCAATGGTGCCATATTTTGGTGTTCATAGTGTATGGAATGCCATCGTAGACTTATTAGAAAAGTCTTTGATTATATTATATATTTTTTGATTCTCTCCACTAAATAAGCTCTTTTAAATTAACTGATTAATTTACTACTTCATGTTGGTTTAGTTTTTAATAACATCAATTTATTTTTATTTAGCTTATGTTTTCCATATTATTGTTCATAATTTCCTTTTCTTTTTAGAGTGAAAATTCCCATGTCCACATATTGCATGCTGTGTTCGCTAATATTATAATTTATTTACACCGGGAATGGCTGTCATACACCATGGTAATACTATTGTAATGTGGATAATATAACACCCAACAGACACATACATAGTCCTGATCGCACACTAGGATCCCTGTGTCGTGGGTATCAGGAACTACGAGTACCATGGTCCCATATCACGCATACCCGGAACATATATTTGCAGATCAAACAAACATTTGTACTGCAGTGGGAATCGAACCTGCAACCTCTCGCATCACAGCTGGCTACTCGGCACAGAGGTAGATAACTCAGGTTGGAATCCAAATAAAAAATTAAGAACTGACAATATATTAAAAACCATCTGGTTTTTTTGGTGCGACACATTATAAGCATTATAATAACTATAATAAAGTACAACTTACTTTGACATCGTCCCTTCGTTTAGCTGCGTTCGCCTGCAGGTTCTGGAAGCTGTGCCTCTGACTGTCGTAATCTACCAATTTGCGGCCTCGTTTCTCAATTTTTTTCTGAAAACACGAAAACCTTCTATTTGAGTAAACATCATTATTGAACAACGAGATATCTTTAACTTAAGATTCAAGATATTTATTTGCATAAATGAGTGTAACAGTTTGGTTTTATAAAATAGTGAGCACTTATGACTTATTTGCCCTCTGCAGGCATCGCAAATTTTATCGGTAGCGATGGTTGCTGCTGTATTGCAATGGTTCCGTATCCAAGAGTCGACAGACTAGTTGTAGTAGGAGCTTTTTTGTGAAAGAGTTCGTCCGGGGAAGTACATTAAATGAAAAACATTTACATAACATACTACCTACTACCATATTTGAGACTTTTCATCTATATGTCTCAGGATGGCGGTGCATTGCAATGCCGCATAGGGCGCTTCTAAGGTGGACGTGACCTATGTGATAAGGCACTGTTCATAGGCAGAGGGTACCACTTAACATCAGGTGGGCCATCTGCCTGATCCGTCATTACAAGTCGTATATACAAAAAATACATTTACGTAACATACTACCTACTAAGTGTATGTATATGTTATACCTACCTATATGTATATATTAGTGGATGGAAAGGAAGAGGAAGACAGGAAGACCTAAGAAAATATGGATGGATTGCATGAGAGATGATATGAATGAGAAGGGAGTGAATGATGAGGTGACGGCTGACAGGGGAGAGTGGAAGAAAAAGACGTACTGCGCTGACCCCAAATAAATTGGGAAAAGGGCAAGACAATGATGATGATGTATGGTTTATTTGAAACAGCTGAATGGTTTTCTGCACCCTTTGACCTTGCCAAGATACGTGTCTCCCAATTCTAGTACAGCTGAAAAGAAACGTGTTCTTACCCTGGTTTCCGGGAACTGGTTGGTGTATGTGTTGAGCGGGATGAGGACTTGGTCGCCCAGCTTGTGCGAGAAGTCCTGCCACAGCATCTCGAGGTTCTGAGCCTGGACGTAGAGCAGGTCGTGGCCCGACCAGCCGCTCTCGTACACCTCTGTGATCGCTTCCATCAGGGATTTGGACGCTGTTTGTACCGCTGTGGAGGGAAAAGAAGCGAAATTATCTTCTATTTGCTTAATTTTAGAATAACTATCAAAATAGTTTTGGTTGAATATTTCGAAAAATGAGGCCATCCGCAAATTAGTTTAATTGAAGCTTTTGAACGAATAAGTCTTAAGTAGAAAAGCGTATATTCCGAATAAGGCCAATTACTAATGGGTCCTCATACGATTACAGGTCATTTCTGACACGTCTTTCCTGTAGACTTAATCCCTCCACGTCGTCTTTCTGTTCTGTTAAGGAAGCAAAAGACGACAGATAAATTTCAAAGAATTCCGAGCAGTTAGCCGTTTCGAAGCCGTGGGAAATGAATTAAATACGGGAACCACTGACTTAATTTAAGTGGTCATCCTCGAAGGTCAGGATACTCGTCTACGAGACAGATGAGTCAAAGTTTCTGCGAGCATAGAATGCAGAAAATATTATTTTACTGTGTTTTATCCCTGGGGACCATCATAGATGTCCACTGCTGAACTAGGCCTTCCCATGGAATGCAATGAGGGGATTTGCCCTAAACAAAAAGCTTGGCAGGTGGATTGGTGATCGCAGTATTAGTGCTGAGTACTTAGATGACTGCTACTGCCATCCATTGATCCATGGGGATTTGATGTGAAAACTAGGGATAGGTGTAAGTATGCTAATTGCACTGTTTTAAGAGTGTTTAGAGGTCAAACAAAGAATAAGGATATTTTTATCTTGTTGCTGTAAGACATACTGTCTACTGCTGGGCAAAGGCGTCTTTTGTATTGATGCTGCTTCTTACCTCGTATACATCTTATATAATTGTTGAACTCCTTCTGAAGCCGGGTCGCCTGCTGGTGTTGCCTGTTGAAGTTCTGAAGATGCTCCTCGAATATGTCGTCCAATGTCCGGTCTACCTTCCCGAGGTTTTGTAGGAGCTGGAACAATGAAATAATAACATAAGGCGCTGATGAGGAATGACAAAATGCAATACTTACATTTACTAACAGAGAGAAAACACAACTATACTTTTATTCAACAACAAATAAAATAGACCGTTGCAAACGATCTAATGATGGCTCAACTGATCCAGATTACTACCAGGAAGAAGCATCATTCTGCTCGTTAAATTGCCACGCTGAATGGATTGCCACTCAGCGTGGCATAGGCGGTGGTATAGTTATGGTTATAGGTATAGTTTAACTGGAGTGAGTGCCGTGGAGAGACCAGCTAAACAGACCACTCCCTCGGATGCCGTAAAGCCGGAGATTGGAAGCAGCTGCGGTCACCCACTTGCCTGTCAAGCGGGATAATTATGTCTTTATTTACCAAAGCTTTCTAACTAGCTGAAGAGCTTTTTTTTTTTAATGTAATGGCTCGACAACCTGGCTTACGGCCCGCCTGATGGTAAGCGGTTACCGTCGCCTATTGACATCTGCAACACCATTGGTATTGCCAATGCGTTGCCTGCCCTGAAGGACTCTTTTTACATATTTATTGCATGAAATATGGTACAACAGGATGAAAATAATAAATAAATAAATAAATAATGCTGGACAAGTTTACACAACATTATCTAGCCCCAAGCTAAGCCAGAGCTTGTGTTATGGGTACTAGTTAACTGATATACTTAATACAATATATTACATGAATAGATATTTTTTATTATACATAGAAAACACCCAGAACACCCTGAACAAATATCTGCAGATCGCACAAATATTTGTTCCGAGGCGGGAATCGAACCAGCAACCTCCTGCGTCGCAGGCGAACCATCGCCAGCCGCGCCACAGAGGTCGTCAAAATAATGTATTTTAGATCAAATTATCTTAGGACCAGCATATTTCGCCATGAATTCGCATGCAATTTAAAAGATGATGAAGAGTATACCACAATATACGGGTAACATGGCTATATCGCGTTTATAAGTAACGGGACTAGACTAATCTAGTCTAGAGACCTTTCATATAAACTGCTTCCAAAATCAACACAACGCTCAACATGAAATACCGTTTGGTTTATTTGCAACGTTGATAATAGTCTACGAGTATCATAATATTAAAATAATGATTCTGTTTTGTAACAATACAAGCAGTATACAATTTACAACAGCATTTAACCTTTGAACCTTTATTTAACCTGACGAAACAGGTAGTACATAAGACGAGCGTGAATGGGACAGTGGGAAGGGGAAGACCTCGGCGAACGTATTCAGACCAGATCGGAGACGTTCTGGAAAAAGGCAAGGTCTAGAGTACCCCTTAACCGACGAGCATGTATGAAGAATGTGATGAGAGTGAATGAAGCAAAAGAGGTGTGTCAGGATCGTAGCAAGTGGAAATCCGTGGTCTCTGCCTAATCCTTCGGGAAAAAGGTGTGAGTTTATGTATGTATTTATGTTAACCTTTGAATAACGTAGAAGGCAAAGTTTAGAAATATTTCCTTACAACTAGAACCTAGGTACATGCTTGGAATGGAATTTCTGCTCGAAGGTAAAGCAACATTAGTGCAGGATAGAGATAGTATGAAACATGTGCGATGGTAGCCTAAAAGTTCAATAGTGCAACTCAGAATCCAACGATACCGGGTTCGATCCTAGGCTCCGCACCAATGACTTTTCTAAGTTATGTGCGTATTTCCATCGCTCTGTGCTTCGGAGGGCACGTTAAGCTGACGGTCCCGGCTGTTATTGATCAATAGCAGTCGATAAGCCATATCAGAGGCCCTCGGGCGGCTTGACAAACTCCGACACCAGAGGCCAGCACTACCTCATACGAAACGAAACGAATAAGATTTGAATAGACCCATAGACTATTTAGTAGGGGATAATCCAACCTTGGTCCATGCAACAGGCGACTTCAATTGCATAATTTAATCCACAGCAGCACAGTTATATTGATGTGTTCCTGTACAATAGCATAGGAAGCTGTATCCTATTGTTTATGAATGGAAACTAATACACAGGCATTTTATTGCCGCTAAAGCAGACATAGTATCAAAATTAAAAATATTAATGGCCGAAACAAAACTACAGACTTGCAAGAATCTCAAGCAATCTTCGTACAATTTTTATTTTATTTTTTATACTACTTGAATGACGGAACAGGCGGATGGCCCACCTGATGTTAAGCGGTAACCTCTGCCTATGAACAGTGCATTACCTCATAGATTACGTCCACGTTGGACGCGCCCTATGTGGCATTGAACTGCGCCCGCCACCCTGAGACATAAAGATGAAAAGTCTCATGTGCCCGTAACTTCACCGGCACCCTTACCCTTCAAACCGAAACACAGCAATGCGAGCACTACTGCTTTGCGGCAGAAATAGGTATGGTGGTAGTACTTCCCCGGACGAACTCTTTCACAAAAAAGCTCTACTAGGTACTACTACAACAGTATTGTCAAAATTTCATAAAAGATAATTGAGAACAACACTGGCGCAACACGAACACATACATACAAAATCCTTAGTAAATGCCTAACATTAACCGAATGAAAAGAACGTTCAGTTTCCAAATCCAATACCTAGGTAATCTTACGAAGCCTTGTCCCGGATACAGGGAGTCGGTGCAGCGTTCCAGAGTACATACCAGTTACCCATACCAGTTGTTTTATCTAACTGTATGTTACGTGGACGGAATCTTGAGGAAGGTCGGAATCGAGAGTTTGAAAGGTGAATTAATATACAGATAGGAAGGACGGGAACGAACATTCCACCATCCATTGCAATTACACGGAATCAGAGGGTTCCAGAATTTATTAGACAATGAATGACTTCAACACTTTAATCTTCTTATACCCTTATATAGATCGAATTTAATTATGATGTGCACCGTGTAAACGAAGCAACCGCTGATGATTACTGCTGCGAAATGATACCGAAATCGTAAAGAAATATAATGTATATACTCGTACTGAACAAGGAGAGGTCAAGCCTGGCAGAAATAAACTAAAATAAAAGTAAAGTAAAGTAAAACTTTATTTTGATTAAAACCATACACGGTACAATTTACATGCTAGTCAAAAAGGGTCCGTGCTCAGCATAAAGCTGCAGTAAACTGCAGCGCTGGTTTTCAGCACGGACCTCGGTTGACGCACGGACATGGCACGATTTACAACAACAAAAAAATTATAATATGTATTATTCACACAGAGCATGTAATTGTGGGTCATAAATCATTGATTTACAGAAATAACCAACAAAAATAAGTAAGTACGTACAAAAGAGAATCCGACAAAAAGATTTGGCCGGAGACCAAGCCCTTCACATGATAGTCTCTTCTGGGTATCAAACTCAAGATGCTGGCACACTCGACAGACATCCCATTTTTACAGAGTACCATGCCAGTCCAAGCATAATAAACTTTTGCAATGTCTGCAATGTGAATAATTAAAACATTGCAATTCACGAATACTACATTCTGGGTTTTAATTAAATACTTATTACAAAAAGCAGCTTCGCAGGAAATTAAATCTACTACTTCAAAATTTAATAAAATTGTTTCTAGGTGCAGTTTAGATATCAACCTTGTGGATCTGCGGTAGATAGGTTTCTACTAACGTTGTGTAATTACAAATACCCTTTCCGTCTAATTTATAAATATGGTTTAGGCTAGTTCTAGGTATGTTCTTTCTGCCTGTTTGTCTTTTGAAAAGGAAAAGGTACAGCTAAATCGAAGCTAAGTAATATACATTTGCGTATTTTTTCTGATTATGAAACTATTTCGATTACTTAGTTGTAAGTACGAAAGCTTCAGTTAAGCAACATTACCATAGGTCCCTTGCGAAACACCTAATTTTAATAATTGAAATTGTATGTGTCATTTCACACACCCACTTGGTCTACGAACTGCGCAATAAACGATCATGGCTTATTTGTATCGCAAATATTTGAATGAATTTATCTATGACGTCGTTTTAACGATAGTTTAAGACGTCGCTATGTTAGGATATTACAATAGTTCATATCTGACCTAAATTATCAGCATTATTTAAAGAAATGTATGTAATGTATATACTCACCTTGAAAAAGGCTCTCGAAACGGGTCGAAACAATGTCGGTGCTTACATCGATTTAACGGTACGTGAAAATTTCCCGTTTTTATAAAATAAATAATAAATAATAAAAAATAAAAAAATGTATGTAAGCTACTCATAAGATTTCATGTTTGTCCGTGATTACAGACGCAACGAAGTTGCACCTGGTACTCAAGACGAGATTTGCAAGCATTATGCCTTGCAATTGTCGCCCCAAGGTCGCTCTATGACAGATTGTGCTCGAGCTCCTATGAAACACGAGGTTACGTTACATAAATCCATACAACTTTCATATTTAACACCATAATGATAAAGTCCTATTTACGCCGTGAGTGATGCAGCGCGCCCTGCGTAGAGAAACTGGTTTGAAATACTTTGAATATTTCCCTGTGAGAGTTCTACTTGACTCGAGAAAGCTTAAACGTGTTTTAGGAAGGAAGCAGTAAGAAGAATTTTACTAAAGGGATAATAAGGTAGGTATGTCTCGTGGACATCAAATTGGTGCAAAAAATTTGAAACGTTTAACTTGTAAAGGGAAAGGTTTCCACGGTTGACTCATAGATAGCATCACATAAAGATAAAGCCAATCTTAAGACAGTTACAGAGATAAAAATTTAAGAAGTATTCAATAATGCTGAGAAGGTCATGGGCCCAATCGTCACTCAAAATAAGTTACAAGATTCAAATATGATGGCAGGCACGAGATCGGATGCATCCGTATTGATTCCATGGATTCATCCCACGAATATTTATTTCCAGATAAAGTAGTAAATGTTTATTGCCAAAAAAGTTTTACAGAATCACTTAAGTTAGGTACTTTTTTTCTTTTTTCTTTTTTATACTACTTGGATGACTGAACAAGCAAGAGGCCCACCTGATGTTAAGCGGTAACCTCTGCCTATGAACAGTGCATTACCTCATAGGTCACGTCCACCTAGGACGCACCCTATGTGGCATTGCACTGCGCCCGCCACCCTGAGACATAGATGAAAACACAACACTTACTTACTTGATGACTTATACATAATGATATCCTTAGTTCTTTAAAGATTAAAAGTAAGGCCCAAACTAGGCGTGAATGCCTTTATCTTGGGTCTCAGATAGATCTATAGGTAAACTAAATAATCCACACGTTATCAAATCATCTTATGACAATAATTCATCAGCGCTGCCTGTATTTAGAACAAAGCGAATCATAGATTATGAAACCTGAGCTGATAATCCGATGCATCGCAATGCTAATAAGCCACGTACGTAATGTCATTGACCGTCGGCCACCCATTGTTCCTTTCTAGGGAATCCTGTAATACGTACTTAGGTACAGGCAGATGATGGCAATGAATGGTCTTTTCACTGGGCCCATAACTACTGGTCATAGTTTTGCAAATGCAAGACTGAAATGACAAGATTCTATGGGATCAAGAAAATTAAGAATGAACAAGTTCGTAGGACAATAAAACCATACCTAAACTGTAACCACAAATAAATATAGTTTATCAACGGTGCAAGTTAGCCTCTATGTTTTTTTTTTTTTTTTTTTTTTTAACATTGTTAGGCCTTTGTTTGACCACGATCTCACCTGTTGGTAAGTGACGATGTGGCCGAAGATGGAGCACAAAAGTCTAGAAGGCACCTATTCACTCTAGACTTGAAGAGACCCAGATTATAGTTTTCAGTAAAGACAGACGACGGCAGTGTATTCCACTCAGCAGTTCGCTTTATAAAGGTAGAACCGAAACGTTTTGTGCGAATAGAAGGTATACCAATGAGGTAAGGATGGTACTGAGCCGTACGCCTGCTCGTCCTATGATGAAAAGGAGATGGTGGGATCAGATCGTGCAGTTCCTTGGAGCATTCCCCGAAATGTAACCTATAGAAGATTGAAAGGCATGCAACCTTACGGCGGTGCTCGAGTAAATAAACCACAGATATCCAAGGTGTTGATCAATTATTATATAAACTGAGATGCCTAAGTAAGACCAAAAACTATTTTATCTCCTTTCAATTCAAAACAGAACCGACATAAAGTGGATATAAATACATTATAATTGTAGTGACTATTACAATCAGGGCAATGTCCCAGATATAATGTACGAGTAGGTACCTACTTATAAAGCTCATGAAGGAAACAGACGTGGCTGAAAATCGTAATAGTCTTCGTGTGTCGACATCAGATACGGAGTGCAAGAAGTACACTAATAAAATACACTCAATACATAGACAATTATTGATTAGAAATAAGATCTTATTAGGAGTTCTAGTAAATTTTAGAGTAATGATGTCATAAAGTCAACATTACACAATTATTACCATTTCTGAAGTGTTAGTCTAACTCTATAACAAACTAAAACCTGATTATTGACAAACATACTTAACATTTTAGTTATCCGCATAACTTTTTGAGCATTTTATCTCGAAGTCAGTCTTCGGCTTGTGCAGTACTGAGGAAGTCAACAATACATCTCACTTAACTGAATTGACATTTAAATTTTCATATTAACTCGTAATTATCTACCTGTCTGTCCGTCCCACGTCACATCCGCTCTTGCTTCCTTTCGATTTCAATTGTCTTTGACCGAGGCCTCTAATTACGAGTACGTCCATTGTACATGCGCACGCGCCGATAAGTGCAGTGGTTGCATAATCCTTATTTCTATTGTGATAAGGTTTATTGTGAGGCGATTGTGTTGTTTGATTATCGTGCTGATTGTAATGGTATTGAACTTTAATATTGTTGATCGTTAGTAAATACCATACACAGTTGCTAACATATCAGTATACAAGCAGCGCCCCGCGGTTTCACCCATGTAAGTCTCGATCCCGTGGGAATATCGGGATAAAAATGTGCCTATGTGTTATTCCGGGAGTCCAGTTATCTCCATTCCGAATTTCATCCAAATCCATCCAGTAGTTTTTACGTGAAAGAGTAACAAACATCCATCCATCCAAACAAACTTTCGCGTTTATAATATTATAGTAGGATTCAGTGATTGTAAGCCTCATGTAGTTGAAATAGACATCATACCTACCCAGAATTATAAAAACAGGACAAGTGCGAGTCGGACTCGCGCACGAAGGGTTCCGTACCATTATCTATAATAACGGCAAAAAAAAACACGTTTGTAACATAAACAAATTGCACGCAAAAAGTGGTCCAAGATACAAAAACTGACCTCGCAGAGCATGGCTTAACCTACATTTGGAAAAATTACGTTTGTTGTATAGGAGCCCCCTTAAATATGTATTTTATTCTGTTTTTTAGTATTGTTGTTATAGCGGCAACAGAAATACAGCGTCTGTGAAAATTTCAACTGTCTAACTATCATGATTCATGAGATAAAGCCTGGTGACAGACGGACAGACGAGCCTTAGTAATAGGTACCAGTCCCGTTTTACCCTTTGGGTACGGAACCCTAAAAACAGCAACCTTAAATCCAGTAATTTACATTCCACGACAACCACCATCCGGGATACAATCGATAATTAGGTAAGTATAGAAACTACGCAGGATTTAGTTTAGAAGTCTTATATCCTAGCCTGATTGGCGAACTAATTGCATCAATTAAAACTGATTTTCTGGCGCCCCGGTTAGCTATTTCGACATTAATTTATTATGATTATTTGTCCGTTAATCTACCGTTTATAGTCAAATGCTTAGTTTATTACAGACTTTTTTTTTTTTTTTTTTTTTTTTATACTACTTGTTCTTTATTCTTTATTGCACGCAAGAAAACACAAAAAAAACAGTAAGAGGTAACGAACATGTACAGAGGCGAGCTTAACCCTAAAAAGAGTTACTTGGATGAAGGAACAAGCAAGAGGCCCACCTGATGTTAAGCGGTAACCTCTGCCTATGAACAGTGCATTACCTCATAGGTCACGTCCACCTAGGACGCACCCTATATGGCATTGCACTGCGCCCGCCACCCTGAGACATAAAGATGAAAAGTCTCATGTGCCTGTAATTTCACCGGCACCCTTACCCTTCAAACCGGAACACAGCAATGCGAGCACTACTGCTTTGCGGCAGAAATAGGTATGGTAGATAAATATACAGCTTTGATTATACTAATTTTAATTATTAGTTTTAATGAAACTAATTACAGGAGATAACATCGCATATTTCGTTATTGTTTCGAACTATGTCCATGATTATAATTAACTAGCATAATTTAATTATTTCGTTTAATAATTAGATTTGTGTCAACAGCGGAATAAAAGCTATTCAGACGTGGCTCATAAATAAAACATCGTTATAAATATTGGAAGTTGCAACTCGGTGTTAGATTGCTTCTTCATTTGATTTCTTTTTTATTTTACTGGTAAGATAGATAAATGATAGATGTAAATACTAGGAACAAAGATAAACTCGCTGTTCCCACTATTAGGCTTCATAAAGTTTGTAAATCGTTTATATTATATATTATAATATATTTATTTATTAGAGTCGCCAACATAGTATACACCGAAAAAAGTAAATACACACAAGATAGATAAGTTATACATGCCAAGTAAAAAAAAAAAAAAAAAGGACAATGTGTAAGCTTCTACAACGTACTAAAGTTGTCGATAAACAAATTCGTTCGTTCGTTTCGTATGTGGTACTGCTGGCCTCTGGTGTCAGAGGCAAAAAATAAAACAAATATAAAAACTTAATTCAAAATAAACTTTCTAAAAAAGCGTACTATAAAATCTCAGATTATTTAGCTGATAATAAAGCTTGGGACTGAACTTGCTCCAACTCAGCCAAAACAAATGTATATCTAATAAAAGGATTGCAAACTATAATTATTTTACAAAAAAAGCGGCCAAGTGCGAGCAGGACTCGCCCATGAAGGGTTCCGTAGCAGCGAGTAACATAATATAAAAGTTCTTGGATAGATTACGATTTATGACGTATTAAAAAAAAAATACTTACTAGATCTCGTTCAAACCAATTTTGAGTGAAAGTTTACATGGTAATGTACATCATATATTTTTTTTAGTTTTATCATTCTCTTATTTTAGAAGTTACGGGGGGGACACACTTTTTACCACTTTGGACGTGTCCCTCGCGCAAACTATTCAGTTTAGAAAAAAATTATATTAGAAACCTCAATATCATTTTTGAAGACATATCCATAGATACCCCACACGTATGGGTATGATGGAAAAAAGTTTTTTGAGTTTCAGTTCTAAGTATGGGGAACCCCAAAAATAAAAAACTACTTACTAGATCTCGTTCAAACCAATTTTGAGTGAAAGTTTACATGGTAATGTACATCATATATTTTTTTTAGATTTATCATTCTCTTATTTTAGAAGTTACGGGGGGGACACACACTTTTTACCACTTTGGAAGTTTCACACGCGCAAACTATCGAGTTTAGAAAAAAAAATAAATTAGAAACCTCAATATCATTTTTAAAGACCTATCCATAGATAACCCACACGTATAGGTATGATGAAGATTTGGGTTTCAGTTCTAAGTATGGGGAACCCCAACAATTTATTGTTTTTTTTCTATTTTTGTTTGAAAATCTTTTTGCGGTTCACATAGTACATCTACTTACCAAGATTCAACAGCATAGCTCTTATAGTTTCGGAAAAAAGTGGCTGTGACATACTCGGACAGACAGACAGACATGACGAATCCATAAGGGTTCCGTATTTTTTTTTACGGAACCCTAAAAAGTGACGTGTCAAACAGATAAAAAAAAAAAACTTATTGAATAAATAAAGCTTGAATTTTGAATTTTGTATTTTGATATTGTGCTGTGGTATGCCCGGCCTAAGAATAGACCCATCCCCGTAGATAGATAATGGTCTGTATTCAGATTCAGGGTTATGGATTCTTTTTTGTTTTTTCTGTAAATGTTAGGAATGCCATGAAAAACTCAATCTAAAGGATGCACTCTCCGTTGGCAGCAGTCAGACATGTGGCTTATCTAATAATAGGAGTTCTATAATAGCTCAGCTAGTCTTACTAATATTTGTATAATCGTTTAGCTAGCATGTTTGTTTTCTTTCAAACACACAAAAATAAGCAGATTCTCCGTAATGGTTTGTGTGTGTAATATAGGAAATACAGAAATACAATTTATTCGTAATACCAATTTACATGTCAAATATGTAGGTTAGACTTAGAACAGCAGTTTTGTAATAAACTACGAGACTGCAACTGATAATTGCATTGCCTTCGTACTAACATTTTAAATTATTTAGGAGTAGTCCACTCAATAAAGTGCTTGCTTGTGGAATTTATTGGAATCCGCCTGTGATTTTTTGCACAGTTGCGCTAGAAGGTATTCCTAGAAGGAGGAATGTCAAAAAATCCCATTGTCAAATTGTATGGACGTTCGGTAAAGTGGGTATTGAAAAATGTTTCGGGTCTTAATTAGGCTACACATGCGCAAAAACCTAAAATTGTCGGTGAAAAAAACAAATGCGAGTCGGACTTGCGCACGAAGGGTTCCGTACCATTATCTATAAAAACGGCAAAAAAAAAACACTTTTATTGTATTGGGATATTTAAATATTTATTTTATTCAGTTTTTTACTATTTGTTGTTAAAGCGGCAACAGAAATACATCATCTATGAAAATTTCAACTGTCTAACTATCACGGTTCATGAGATACAGCCTGGTGACAGACGGACAGCGGAGCCTTAGCAATAGGGTCCCTTTTTACCCTCTGAGTACGGAACCCTAAAAAGTAAAATCAGCACAAATCAAAGACAGACGGTAGTTTCTAAATATAATTTTAATTTTCATCTTTTGATGTTGAGTGCTGCGGCGCCAGTTATAACACACATCAAATTATAAATGGGTCTAATACACTTATTCCAGGACATATTGTATATTATCCTACGTATAGTACCTAGTTATTTGAATTCAGTATTCACAGCGTGATAGTTACCGTTATCCTGGGGTGCATCCGTATTGATCCCAGGGATTCATCCCACAAGCTTAAAGTAATAATTATTATTCTGCACAACTTTTGATATTTATTTATTCTTTATTTGTCGGTCTCATTTATAAACACCATTATTTTATTATTATTGAAGCAAAGATATATTGGATTGCAGAATCATATCTGTTCATGTGTGTTTTTTTTTTATGCAACTTGGAATGACGGATCAAGGTACCTTCTGTCTATGAACAGTGCATTATCACATAGGTCACGTCCACCTAGTACGCACCCTATGTGTCATTGCACTGCGCCCGCAACCCTGAGACATAAAGAATGTAATGTAAAGATTAAAAGTCTCATGTGCCTGTAATTTCACCAGCACCCACTCTTCAAGCCGGAACACAGCAATGCGAGCACTATTGCTTTGCGGCAGAAATAGGTATGGTGGTAGTACTTCCCCGTACGAACTCTTTCACACAAAAACTCTACTACAACTAAATTACTTACTAATTACTTTTAGTAGTAGTAGAGCTTTTTTGTGAAAGAGTTCGTCCGGGGAAGTACTACCACCATACCTATTTCTGCCGCAAAGCAGTAGTGCTCGCATTACTGTGTTCCGGTTTGAAGGGTAAGGGTGCCGGTGAAATTACAGGCACATAAGACTTTCATCTTTATGTCTCAGGGTGGCGGGCGCAGTGCAATGCCACATAGGGTGCGTCCTTGGTGGACGTGACCTATGAGGTAATGTACTGTTCATAGGCAGAGGTTACAGCTTAACATCAGGTGGGCATCTTGCCTGTTCAGTCATCCAAGAAGTATAAAAAAAAAAAAAAAAAAAAAACTTCAATCACACTAACACCGATCATCTGATTTCGATGTGTGTAAAGTGTGGATGCAAGAAACTTGGCTGGGAAGTAACGTTTACAGACCTGACAAGTTCTGTAATGTACGTCAAAATAGATATTTCTAGAAGCAAGGTTAGATCGGCTACAGTCCACTCAACGACATAATTGGTGCTGTCGTGCTCTCCAGTGGACAACTAGCAAGTAGCCACGATTGACGACAATCATGCAATAAACCTGTGGTTAGTGCGCTTGTGTCGATCGCAGATGGCAGATGAATACATTACAATTGAGCATAATCGACTTTTTTAACAAAACTGACAAGAACGGCAAAGTTAGACTACGCATCAAAAATCTTACCTATAAAGAGAAAATAAGAATAACTGAGAAATAAGTGATAAATAAAGTAAATAAGTGAGTAATAAGTAATAAGTTAATAAGTGTATTTTAAATGTAGGTATTCAAATAAAATAATTGCCAAACACCAGCTGCCTTGACTCGATCGAACGCAGTGATTTCAGGCTTATAGGTGAGCAACATATGGCAGAGACTAGGTTCCAGAGTCTCGAGCACCGCCGTAGAGTTGCATACTTTTCGATCTTCTATAGGTTACATTTCGGGAAATGTGCCCAGAAGCTTCATGATTTGATCCCACCATCTCCATTTCATCATACGACAAGCGGACGCACGGCTCAGTACCATCCTTACCTTATCAGTATACCCGCAATTCGTACTAAGCGTTTCGGTTCCGCTAAGGAATGGAATAAGTTGCCGTCTTCTGTCTTACCTCAAAACTATAATATGGGTTTCTAGACCTTCATACTCCAACGTCGGCCGCATCGCCACTTACTTACAGGTGAGATCGCGGTCAATCGCGCGTCTCTCAAAGTTAATAAAAAAAAAATGTTTTATGGAAACTCATCAATAAATTAGACTAATTCAAGTTCAAGAATGTCTGCATAGGAGGTAAGACATCATCCAAAAATAAGTACATATTATAAGATAAACGTGGGTGCATCAATTAAGTGTACTATATGCAGTTCTAAATAAAATCAAACAAGTGGATTCTACGTGTTAAAGTATAAATACCGCAGTACATAGTGAGCCAAACGTGACCGAATGTCGGTTAGGTTTCATAACAGGCACTAGAGTATTTCCAGATCTCAGGATGTACTTGAGTGTAGGTAACCGCAAATGTGAGCGGATACAAGCGGTGCATATACCGAATATGATACCAATAAACAATATCGTATTGTAAATATATGTCCTATTGGTATTGGATATAAAGGCTGGCAGAAACTGGATGAGGTGACCTCCGTAGACCAGGACACGTTCTTGGTGATCCTGATGACCCTATCACTGCCGCTAATGGAGTAGTGATGTCATCCAGTCAAGACAGAGAAAACACCCCACCTTTGCACCGACCTCGCCGGCGAGGTCGAAGAACCTTCTAAGTACCTTCTGTACCTTCGCCTAAACCGGTACAAGCATGTTCCGGGGCGTTCTGTCCGATCCTCTCCAACCTGGCAACAGCCCAAGCCGAGGTCCGTACCTAAGTGGTGCCCTTGTGCTAGTTGCCCCAACCTAACTTTACAGGTTGAGCGCCATCTCCGCTCACCAAAAGCCCGGTAACGCAGTCATGACCCCAGGAGGTCAACTGCATTAAAATCCATTCGAAAATAAAATTTAAAAAAAAGGATGAGGAGAGCTGAAAATCGGGCTCAGTGGCGCGCCATGGAAGAGACCTATGTCCAGCAGTGGACTGCAGTAGGTTGATGAAGGTGATGATAAAGGCTTTTGAAATATCTACAGGAGAAGATTACGCATTGGTTGATGTGGACAATGGTTTACTGAATATGATAGAGGTTAGATGATAAATATCATACATATGATAGAGGTTAGATCGTAGTAGTAGAGCTTTTTTGTGAAAGAGTTCGTCCGGGGAAGTACTACCACCATACCTATTTCTGCCGGAAAGCAGTAGTGCTCGCATTGCTGTGTTCCGGTTTGAAGGGTAAGGGTGCCGGTGAAGTAACAAGCACATTAGACTTTTATCTTTATGTTAGACTTTTATCTTTATGTCTCAGGATGGCGGGCGCAGTGTAATGCCACATAGGACGCGTCCTAGGTGGACGTGACCTATGAGGTAATGCACTGTTCATAGGCAGAGAGTACCACTTAACATCAGGTGGGCCATCTGCTTGATCCGCCATACCAAGTAGTATATTAAAAAAAAAGTTGAGTAGGAAATAACGAGGATATCATAGGGGAATACATATTAGAAATTAGGGTATGGTTTTTGAGTACGCAATTAACCTGAGACAAGGAACAATGTATTCAATAATGATAACAAAGGATGGTAAAAACATAAATAGGATGGAAGCAATGACAATAATTAAAATGCATCGAAGCACATTTATAAAATGCATTATTACGTAAAGAAGAAGATTAGTACAAAGCGCAAGATGTTCGAGAATGAATTAATTTACGACGAGCAGTGAGAATTAGCATTCAGGATGCTAATTGCTAATTGAACACAGAAAGAGATTTCAGAATGATGCTAACACAGAATCGGATGACTTTCATCAAAAAAATTCAAAGGTAACAGAAACACCGGTCAAGTGAGTGTGTGACTCCCGTGAAGAGGGTTTCGTACAAGTTAGTAACATAATTAATAATTATGGTAACCACTAGAGCAAAATCCTCGATGAAATTAACTTCTAAATCACAATGAGAAGGGCCACATAATAAGGTGTAAGTTATGCTATGACGAAAAATAAAACCGTAGAATTATTGATGGAAATTCGATTCTTGGACGCGGCAAAAGAATAGCCTCAGATTATTTTGAGTAAATTTTTGTAATTCTTTGTTATTGTTTTGTTTGTTTTTTGTATCGTTGCTTGTGTTTTGTGTTGTAAATCGTATCACAATTATTATTTAACACACTTGCTCATAAAGTGGCTCTAATTTCACCGCAATTAGGCACATAATGACACCTGTAATCAAACTGTAACTTTTTCAACAACTTATTCACAAGTGAGTTATAGGGACAGTTGAACATTTACACAGAGTGTGTATTTCTGTTCTATTATTACTTTCTTTACAAGTGTGTTGAAAAACGTCGTATTATACACGTGTATATTGATGCTTTCTAGCATTAAGTTCGCCTTTGTACTTCTTTATTTTATGTGCAATAAAGAATTTTCTATCTATCTATCTATGATTGTCCGTCCTTGGCTCTCTTAAGACCCGAGCCGTCTTGTACCATAATGTACTTACACCCATTTCTTTGACAAGGCCCATGTACAGACATACACTATTCAAGAAGCTGTAGTTTGACGAGTCCAAGTGTACAACCATCCAAGTATGCGTTCTAAAGGAAACTTAATTGAATTGAATATGATTACCGCAGGATGCTACGAATTCTAGAGAAAACAATGTAAGCGGCCCAAATTATTGAATGATGTAGTGTCGTGGACTTTAAGGAGACTTTCACGAACGTTTCTAGAACAGAAACTGCGAGACCTAAAAGGTTTTCCTTGTATAGTTTATAATTTGCAGTTTCAAATGTAGGTACACGGTACCACAACATGTTTTGTGTCCAGCCAACTATTATATATTCTGTGGTCCAGTTCGGATGCTCGCTCCATTGTGGCTCGCACAATGCTGCTATCAATCAAGTCTTGCTTGAAAGATCCTCGTCCAATTCACCATTCAGTCTCGCTATGTGCCATATTTGGTTATTACTTCATCATTGAAAGAGGTCACGTAGATACTGGAAATGGGATCATGGATAAACATAGGGAGGATCGATTCCTGTTACAAAACTTTGAATATCCTTGGAATATGCTATAGTGGTAGTAGAGCTTTTTTGTGAAAGAGTTCGTCAGGGGAAGTACTTCCCCACCATATCTATTTCTACCGCAAAGCAGTAATAGTGCCCGCATTACTGTGTTCCGGTTTGAAGGGTATGGGTGCCGGTGAAATTACAGGCACATGAGACTTTCCATCTTCATCATTAATTTTCTACTTCATCTTTTCTTTCTCAGGTTGACGGGTGCAGTGCAATGTCACATAGGACGCGTACTTGGTGGACGTGACCTATGAGATAATGCACTGTTCATAGGCAGAGGGTAACACTTACATCACGTGGGCCATCTGCTTGTACCGTCACCTAAAACTACAAACGTTATTGTGGATATTATTTGTATGCTTAGCGAGTTGTTTACGCCCGGTTTACCTCATTTATATTCATACATACGTATAATACACGAGACTTCGATGAGATAGGGCTGTATCTGACAAAAACTAGATGCACGGAGAGACTGGGCTCAGCCGAGTGTCTTAGGAGAGAAGAGACATGATGGACGATGAATGTGAAGACCTGTGTAACTATGTAAAGCTTGAGAATTCGATTAAGGTGGTTGCTTTCGCTTGTGGCGCGAAATTCAATTATTTTCGTGTTTTTTGAAACCAATGAAGCACAATCGTAGCTAACCTAATGATATTTATGTGATACTATAAATTAAAAATTGTGTGATAGGTCATATAATTACCGGCAAATCAGTTTTCGCTATTTGAATAAGTGTTGATGAGATGTGATGAGCAAAAAACACGAAAATAATTGAATTTCGCGCCTCAAGCGAAAGCAACCACCTTAAGCAGAACCATGTCCCAACTCTCTCTCTCTCTAAATACTGACGTCCGAATTTTTTTAGAAAACAACGAAACAGAATATTTGTATATTGGCAATGTTCCGAGTCGAACACTTCGGGACGAATTTAGATCAACTGTCAAGTGTGAGATTTGTATCTACGATCTAAAGTTTTATTTAATGCGATAATGAGGCCACAAATGACTCATTTTATAACCAAATTATAAATATTGAACTCAATTAAATGGAAGGGCCAGACGGAGATGGCGGGATGAGCTTGACTCCTACTTGAAGGATTGGTCCCAAATAGCCAACAATAGAGACGAATGGAAGGAGGGAAGGGAGGCCTTTGACCTGCGTTTTTTTTAACATTGATAGATCTGTTTGACCACGATCTCACCTGTTGGTAAGTAACGATGTGGCCGAAGATGGAGCACAAAGGTCTAGAAGGCACCTATTCACTCTAGCCTTGAAGAGACCCAGATTATAGTTTTCAGGAAAGAAAGACGACGTTGGTGTATTCCACTCCTTAGCAGTTCGCATTATAAAGGTAGAACTGAAACGTTTTGTGCGAATAGAAGGTATACTAATGAGGTAAGGATGGTACCGAGCCGTACGCCTGCAGTGGGACACCAAAGGCTCATAATAAAATAATAATTAATAATAATTAAATCAGTTTATTCCTCAAACCTTAATTCACGATGTATCTTTCTAGCACGCAGAAGATAGCACCATCCTCTCCATTACCAGGTTCTACCAACACACTGTCAATGTATAGGCGTGTCACCCACACTGACTTACCGGCTGTGTAAGTGAATAGTTTTAGTACTATATAATATTATAGGTGCATCGTGAATAGTATAGGCACGTAGTTATCTACCTGTTAATGTGCACGCTGCACAAACCTGTCGACCTTCAGTTCTCTATGGATGTCTTAATTTGGTTGAAATCAACAAAATATTGACCGTATTTGTTGATATTGATCGAGGCCTACTAACTTCATAAAAAAAACAAATAACCAGGGTAGAGCTCGTTCACCGTAAGATTGCACCTGCGTTATACTCTTAGGTAGGTTTTCACCAACACATTAACGGACGTTTAAACGGCTGTTTAGCTTAAACAACTCTTTTCGACAGATGTTTTCATACGTTATCTGTCACTTTGACGATTGGTTACGGTAACCACAGATTTATTTGTTCGTGAACTTGGGCCTTAGTCTGTGTCCGTGCCTTGGGAATAGTACTAACCATAGAAAATTTAATACTCCTTGGCATGTGCAATCTTACGGTGAATGGTCTCTGCATAGACACACGCCTTTTTCCCCGAATGGGTGGGCCAGCGCCTTAATGTGCCTCTTTTCACCGTGGAACCATCGTGGAATATAGATGTGATGAGTGGTGAACTCATCGCCGCCATTGCTTTCTACGACTGACTCGGCTAACGCTTTCTTAGTACCTAATAACACATTCCATAATAAGCTAGCAGCCTGGTCAAATCTAGCACCAACGAATCTTATCAACAATTGAGTCCGGGGTAAACTAACCATAAAAACCGAGTCTCAAATGAGGCGGTTAACCGGGTTTTTCGGTTAACCGCTTAACCGGTTTGCATGCCCTACGGTTTCCACTATATTTGTATAACGGCTTTACCAAATACCACAAAATAAATAATAGTATCAGTACAAATATTAAGGACTCGTAACTTGATAAAGGAGGGTGTTAGCACACACAGTACTAATACACAGTCCTAGTAAAGTTTAAGTACCTACTTGTCAAATCTATTTTGAAACTGATTCTTATAGCAAGGTAGGTATGTCAGTTAGATCACTTCTTAGTTTGCACGTAGTTTATTGAACTCACTAGTAAATTGCCAGTATATGACCGGAGCTTTATCTGCCACTAGCGACTCGTCCTGGCTTCGCACGGGTGGTTTCAGGATGAAAAACAGCCCCCCCCCCCCCTCCTATCCCCCCCTGGTAGCCTATGTCACTCAGGGTGAATTTAGCTTTCCAATGGTGACATAATTTTTGAAATCAGTACAGTAGTTTCTGTGTTTATTCATTACAAACATACATACACACAAAAATACAAATCTTTCCTCTTCATAATATTATATTAGTTTAGATGTAGATTAGTGTAGATGTAGATGTAGATTGCAATGCAACTTCCACACCACTTAGGTTTTTTTTTATAAGTGGTGGAATTCGTCATGGATACCCGCCTGCCACGGGGTGACAGGAGGGTTATGGCGGACTTGAACCGGCTAAAACCACCACTGTGTTCATCCGGCCGCCTTCTGACAACGGGTACGTTTTCGAACTCTTCCGCTATCCCGACAGCGTTGGTCCCCTCCGGAGGGGACACCTTCCCGGTGGGATGGAGCGCGATAGAAGCAGCATCAGAAGATGAGGATGTTTGGACAACCCTGTGGCGCGGCGGGCGAACGTTCGTCTGCGACGCAGAAGGTTGAGGGTTCGATTCCCGCCTCGGAACAAATATTTATGCGATCTGCAGATATTTGTTCAGGGTGTTCTGGGTATTTTCTATATATAATAAAAAATATCTATCTATGTAATATATTGTATTAAGTATAACAGTTGTCTAGTACTCATAACACAAGCTCTGCTTAGCTTGGGGCTATATAATGTTGTGTGGACTGTCCAGCATTATTTATTTTATTTTATATATTTATTCAGCCTTATTGCTTTGTCGATACCTGCAGAGGGATTAGGACAAGGGATCAAAGTCTAGGGATCCATCAGGAACTACTCGCAGCCTATAATACAACTAATTCAAACACTGGCTCAAGTGTGGAACCTATGGATTTATGAAGGTATTTGCAAGTGAACGTACTATTGTGCTATTAGTCGTCTGGTGCAGATAAGCGAGCGGTCAGCGAGGCGCAATGCAAGGACGTATGGTAAAATGGCCACCACTCTCTCGGCGTATATAAGTACTTATCATTGTGAATCTACTTTGAGTGCATTCGCCTCAGGAGAAGCGTAAACGGTAGGTTATGTAGAACCTACTTATGTACGATATGAATTACTTTTTGTAAAAAAATGTATGTTGAAAAGCAAAGGCCTTTTTTTTTACTTCGTGAATGACGGAACAAGCTGATGGCCCACCTGATGTTAAGCGGTAACCTCTGCCTTTAACAATGCATTACCTCATAGGTCACGTCCACCTAGGACGCGCCCTATGTGGCATTGCACTGCCCCCGCCATCCTGAGACATAAAGATTAAAAGTCTCATGTGCCTGTAATTTCACCGGCACCTTCAAACCGGAACACATGCAATTATGCAATGCGAGCACTGCTTTGCGGCAGAAATAGGTTTGTTGGTAGTACTTCCCCGAACGAACTCTCACACAAAAATGCTCTACAGTAGTAGAGCATCTGTGGTAGTAACCACAGAGTAACTACTACTAACCTTTCAATGAATTGAGGGAGACTTATAACTAAGAATATAAATAAGTACTACGTACTCAAGATCGTGTAGGGGGGAGGCCTCTTCCCAGTTTTTCAGCTTCTGCTTGGTTATGCCACTGGTTCTTTCTTGAAACCTTGAATGCCTGCTATTTAGATCAGTGACTCTAGGTGGCCCAGAAAAGGGCGATGTGACCGATGGTGCAATCACACTAATATTATAGAGGCGAAAGTTTGTGTGTGTGTGTGTAGTGTGTTTGTTACTTCTTCACGCTGAAACGGCTGGACGGATTTGCATGAAATTTGGAATGGAGATAACTGGACTCCCGGAATAACACATAGGCACATTTTTATCCCGATATTCCCCCGGGATCGAGACTTACGCGGGTGAAACTGCGGGGCGCTACTAGTAAACCCTAAACCAGTTTGGTCCGTCCATGCACCTTTGTTTGACCACGATCTCACCTGTTGGTAAGTGATATGGCCGAAGATGAAGCACAAAGGTCTAGAAGGCACCTATTCACTGAATTCACTTATTCGGATGACCGGATTGGAAAACATAATCATTGAAAAAACCTATTTACCCAGACTCGTTTGTAAGATACATAGATAGATTAGATAGTTTAACACTTTATTGTACACCAAAAAAGAAAACAAAAAGAAAAGGATAACTTAATCAAATTATAGTACAATGGGTGGCCTTATCGCTGAAAGCGATTTCTTACAGGCAACCTTTAAGATTGGTATTGGTAAAATACTTGTCCTTGGCTGCTAGCTTATAATGGAATGAGTTAGCGTATTACTAGAAGAAAGCGTTAGCAGAGTCAGTCGTGGGATGCAATGGCGGCGATGAGCTCACCACTTGTCACGTCTATATCTCACGATGGTGCAACCCACGGTGAAAATAGGCCCATTAGAGGCTCTGCCTCAAAAGGATTTTCGGGGAAAAAGGCGTGTGTCTATGTACGTACTATATTGGAATTTTTACACGTGTTTCAACTTACTATACATGTTTACTAACAATCCTACGAAACTATTGGAAAATTTTTACATAGTATGTAAGGGCGCGTACAGATAGAACGTCCGATTTTACAGGATCCTTTTTAACTGATACGTCGCTTACTCGAGGTAATATTCACACAACATTTACAGGCATTGGCCCCAGTGCTAAGCCTCGCGCGGTTTCGATCCGATAAAACGGATCAGTATTTCCGTTTTGTGTGGGATTTTTTAATGGATCCGGAATACTGTATTCTGTGTGAACTCGCGCATACAACTACATACCCTAAATAACATATACGTTTAAACGGACCTGTAAAACGGACGTTCTATGTGTACGCGCCCTAAGTAGGTACCATTAACGCTAATACGTAAAGCGGTTAAACTGAGGTCGTATCAGAAAACAATGTAACATTACAATGTAGGTATAGTACCGACGAGGTAGCAGGTATGTTATCAGCTGACAAAGAAGTTTATAAAAACAATCATGCTCGTGCAATACTTCTTTCCCTAAGCAGTGATGTCTATTATATTATGCTTCTACGAGTATGTCTACGTTGATTTATATTTATGTATTACTTGACCATAGCTCACAGAAAACATGTTCTGCGTTTTCTTTTTTTTTCTTCTTTTTTTTATACTACTGGAATGGCGGAGCAAGCCAATGGCCCACCTGATGTTAAGCGGTAACCTCTGCCTATGAACAGTGCATTACCTCATAGGTCACGCCCACCTAGGACGCGCCCTATGTGGCATTGCACTGCGCCCGCCACCCTGAGACATAAAGATGAAAAGTCTCATGTGCCTGTAATTTCACCGGCACCCTTACCATTCAAACCGGAACACAGCAATGCGAGCACTACTGCTTTGCGGCAGAAATAGGTACGGTGGTAGTACTTCCCCGGACGAATTCTTTCACAAAAAAGCTCTACTACTACTAAATCTTTTATTTGATACTTGTGTCTGTTGGAAGATTGTTTCTAAGAATTTTAAGTACGTTGTGTTTGCTAGCCTTTATTTCTTACTGGAATATATTTCTTTGCTTTTTAACGGTTCTGTCAACATTTTTGCGTTTTTAGGGTTCCGTACCCAAAGGGTAAAACGGGACCCTATTACTAAGGCTCAGCTGTCCGTCTGTCAGCATGTCTGTATGTCTGTCTGTTTGTCTGTCTGTTTGTCTGTCTGTCTGTCTGTCTGTCACCATCAGGCTGTATCTTCATGAACCGTGATAGTTAGACAGTTGAAATTTTCACAGATGATGTATTTCTGTTGCCGCTATAACAAAAAATAATAAAAAATAAAATAAATATTTATGGGGGCTCCCATATAACAAACGTGATTCCTCCAAATGTAGGTATTTTTTTTACAAACCGGTTTTTTTGCCGTTTTTGTATTTAATGGTACGGAATCCTTCGTGCGCGAGTCCGACTCGAACTTGGTCGGTTTTTTACGGTTATGTCCAGTGTTAATTTTTTTATTAGGTTCCCTTTCCCTCGTTATCATAAAGTTCTCGACCTAGTGATTCCTATAGAAATACATTTTGATTTAGGTACATAAAACATCTTTTTTTTTTTTATATACTACTGAATGACGGCACAAGCAGATGTCCCACCTGATGTTAAGCGGTAACCTCTGCCTATGAACAGTGCATTACCTCATAGGTCACGTCCACCTAGGACGCAACCTATGTGGCATTGCACTGCGCCCGCCACCCTGAGACATAAAGATGAAAAGTCTCGTGTGCCTGTAATTGTACCGGCACCCTTACCCTTCAAACCGGAACACAGCAATGCGAGCACTACTGCTTTGCGGCAGAAATAGGTACGGTGGTAGTACTTCCCCGGACGAACTCTTCCACAAAATAGCTCTACTACTACTAAAACAGTAAGTAAGTATAACATTGCAATGAACTTATGAATATAAACTATATGCACAAGGCATCCAGACAAAACCCAATTAGATAATGGATCCTCTATTCAAGTGTCAATAATAATATGCATACTGTAGTGGGCACATTGCGCACTGTGATATGTACCGTCGACGACGCACCCCTACAAATGCAGTGTCCTAACCGACATGGAAGTACAATGACATAATCGTATGAGCTCAACTTACTAAGAAGACGTTGAATAGACAACTTGCAGTTTGGGGTCCGACATTATATATATCTATCTACATCTACACTAATATTATAAAGAGGAAAGATTTGTATTTTTGTATGTTTGTAATGAATAAACTCAAAAACTACTGTGCCGATTTCAAAAATTCTTTCACCATTGGAAAGCTTTATTCTACCAGTTTGGGGATAGGAGGGGGGGGGGGGGGGGCTGTTTTTCATACTGAAACTACCCGTGCGATGCCGGGACGAGTCGCTAGTACTAATAATGAAGAGGAAATATTAGATTTTTTGTTTGTTTGCATTGAATAGGCTCCGAAACTACTGAACCGATTTGAAAAGTTGGGAAGCTTCACTATCCCCGGGTGAAATAGGTTATATAACATTTTCAAAAAAAATAGGGTCCTTACTAAAACTCCAATAATGTAACCCTAGATGTAAAAAAATAAGATAGGGCATAGTATTATTTTATCTGTGAAAGGGGGAATAAATTTAGCAGGTTTTTGTATCTGGTGTGTGGATATATATGGGGGGTTGGGAAGGGGGGAGAGTTAGGGGGGATCCCGATACTACCCGTGCGAAGCCGGGGCGAGTTTCTATTTCTGTGTATAATTTTACTTGTGACTCTCACACATCTCAATGTCAAGTTCGACTACCTGACCTGACCACCCTTACATTGTTATTCAACGAAGCGAATTCTTAAATTATGCAAAACAACTTTGCAATTTACATGTTTTCAATCGTTGACCTCACACGGAAACCGCAGTCGGATCAGACGGAACTGAACGGAAGCCGTGGTTTCACAGAATCTTTGCTCATGTTAAAGTATGACATACATACGGACGGACTATCTTGTTGTCCTTTCAAACCATCTAGCGCACATAAACCAAAAAGCATAGCATATTATTTTTGGGATGTTATATATTGATTATCACATATTTATAACTAGCATGTCCCTACGGCTTCACGCGTGTGGTACTGGGATAAGACTAGTGGCCCAGATGGCATCCATCTCTCCACAATTTTTGATAGAAATTGGTTTAGCCGTTATGGCGCAATTCAGTAACAAACATCCAAACTTTCGCCATTTATAATACTTATCTATATGTCGCTTTTGGGCTGTACATTTTTGTTAATTCGGAGTTTTTTTTTTTTTTTTTTTTTTTATACTACTTGGATGACGGATCAAGCAAGAGGCCCACCTGATGTTAAGCGGTAACCTCTGCCTATGAACAGTGCATTACCTCATAGATCACGTCTACCTAGGACGCAACCTATGTCTAATTTGCGCATCAGGTAGTGGGACAGTAAAGGTAGGCTAAGAACTTACTGACCTTTTCAACGATAACATAGTCTTTCGTATGAAAGGCACTACGACAACAATGATGATATTGCTACATAGTTATTCATTATCATTCATTAGGTACCTAACTCTATTTTGAGAACGCTCTCGAATAACGATGAGCTAATGAACAATTGTCTAACCTTTCATAACTTTATAGATGTTCAAATAACGATGAGTAAATAGGCTTGGCTTTTATGATCCGATGTCGTAATCACAAGCAAAAATATAAAAAAAGTTATCTTGAAGCAACTAGAGCGTACGCTTTTAAACCTACCTCAAGTTTTTGAAACAGACAATTATTTATCATTTCATCTAATGAATTATGAAAAAACATAAAATGGTAGAGTAGATTTAAAAGATTAAAATTTGCATGCAATACAACATAATGTTATGAATCCCACAATAGAGGACATGCCGAATAAGGAAACAGGATATGGAAATATTCAAGACAAGACCAAATAATACTAAAAAGTAGTAGACAGTTAGGTTAGCCTACCTACTAGGTATCAGTCGCTATAATGATTGTTTGGTACTAGAAGCACCCAAATACTCCGCTCCAGTTGTAATTTCGTAACATATACCTTTTTAAACGACCTGCATGACGAGTGGACTGTAACTAATGTGGGCCTATAGAACATTTTGTTAAGACTACTGGTTGGATAGGTAGTCATAGTTAGGCTATACATACTACACCCAAGACTCGGTTCATACACACGATAGATCTACTCTCGACGACCGAATTAATAAAATTATCTGGGTTGATTATGATTACTATCGTACAAAATGATCAGACAACAAAAAAGGTAATTTACATAAGGCAACTAAACGTGATAATAGGCAGCAAACAAGTAAAAGTAATACAACACGCCAGCGAAGGAAAAAGTTTTGGAACAATAGAGTATTTTAAGAAAAGATTCAGTGAAACCACCGGTTACAGAAACAATAGATGACCGTAAACTTGACACAGTGAAGACATTATAATCGTGGATAATTAAGCTCTTCAGACAAGTTAAAATAATCTCATAGGTATATCAACGTATAAAAAAACGAATTGAGTACGACTCTGGCGAAAATAGAAAGCAATGGACGGAAGACACGAGATGTGTGTCGCGACTCCGACGCAGGTGGACGCGAGTGGGGGAAGGGGGGCGACCATGTTAGACAGAGAAGCAACAATCTCTGAACAATTTTACGCAAAAAGAAAAGGGACAGGGCACAGCGCCCAGTTTAACAACTTCCACACATAGACATCGGCTTTCGTAGAAACTAGATAAATGTATTGATGGCCTGCGAGTCATTAGCAGCTCGATATGATTGACGGCCAAATAAATACCAAGCGATCTTGGAGCATTAAGACTTTTTCTTGTAAAACAGAAAATTATAATAGCTAATGTTTGTAAAATAAACACCAAAGTTTCGGCAAACAGAAGGACGAAAACCTGCTCATGATACAGTTAATAGGTCTCAGATATACCTACAGCAAATATTTCCCCAGCAGGCAACGTTACAAGTTCGACAATAGGTCGGTTTGATTGTATTGTGTACAGTTGTTTAGCATGGAATGGGATGCGTGTGTTTGAAGTGATTTTGCAATTATGGGCGTGGGATCACGGCTTTGGTACAGTGACATTTGGTTGGTTGTGGCGAAGGCAACACTACTGAGATGCCTCAGAGTAGACGCGGTTTCAACGTTCACTCGCCGCATTCCGACAACGCGAGGCTCGGTTGCGAAAACCGAAACTATTTGCTACAAACAGGTAGTGAGGAATGAAAAACTGTTGGAATTGGGAATGTTGCAGTTGTAGAACATGAAACTGGTGGTAGCTGTACAAATGGCTAGTAAATCTGATACGAACCTAACTGCAGACGAAGAATTGCACGAGTAATCAAAAAAAGACTTCTGTTACACGGACAAAATATTATTATACACACCGACATTCGTTTATGTTGGATGCATAGATATAAAAAGCTATACATCTTCCAGAAATAACGTCTGATTTGGTCTTGAACTAATTTGCTTCAGAAACAGTAATACTCATACTTCTTAAATTTTCGCAATTAGAATACGTTATAAATTGAATCTTGAACGGTTCTAGACTAGAATATAATCTAAAGCAACGATAGCGGAGTATCACCTAAAATCAAGGGTACAATTACTGAATAGATTTAATGAGAACGGTACGGGAAGCAACTGTAACTAAAAAAATAATAAAAACTTATATGATGAAGATACAATCTCACATCATGGAGTTCGGTGATTAGTTTAGCTGAGCGTGTAGTGTTTTATCATCATCATTTCAATGCATGGTTTCTGTTATTGTGGGTTGTCGTAATCTGAACACTGACATTTCGAATTCTGAAATCCAAGTAGTGAGGGCAGATTCTTCGACTGTCTCTGCTTCTCAACAATAGTTAATACACGTTTGTAGCAAGTAGTTGTAAACACAGTCGGTACAAAAAAATAAAAAGGTATTTACGCCATAAAGACCAGTTAAATTTCCTACAGTGAGTCACATCATCAATCCACTATAAATAAAACATTGGAATGTTGATTATGGTCGTAGTACTCGTATGTTAGAAAAAATGTTTAACCTTTAATTAAAAATAAAACAAGTAGTACCTTTTTACAATGAGAAAAACTGAGATGAAAATAAACTAGAGAAAAACATTGAAGTCGGCACGAAAGAAGCAGAAAATTCCTTAATGTAAAAAAAACATAGATATCCTAAATGATCAAGTACCGTAGCGACCTTGATTTCGTTTTCGTTCGCATTCGTGACGCTTATTTGAAGACGCTAAGTGATATAACGACTAATAAAATTACTTCAAACACCGAGTTGGTAACACTGAATCAAATCTAATCATATTTGGACATATTGAACATTTAATTCAACCAAAATGGATGAACTTAATGACTGCAGAGGACGGAATTAAACGTGATGAAATCCATGGAGAAACTGCGGCCTCATTTAAAACTAAATACATTTTTAGTGCAGACGTTTATAAACATTTTTCATATTTTACAAGTCCTGAAGAGATGAAAGTAGAACGCGGCGCTGCTGAGAGCAATATATAAATGTTATAAACTCGCTTCGTAGTCCAGCGGGCGTGGTACTGCATCATAAAACCTATGAAACAGCCATTAATGTTGGCTATGTATTACAAACTACAATTTAGAAAGTCAATTTAGGAAAATCGCATACTGCACGGGTCGATTATTTGAATTAAACAATAATTAAGTGTATATAAATTAATTAAGACATGTCGACATCGTCGGATTCAAGAGATTCAATAGCGTAGAAGGCTTTGGAAAACAGATTGTGTATGTAAGAGGACACATAAAAATGGTACTTCGAAACTTGTTCGGTAAGACCGCGTAAGCGATAACTTTGGACACGGACAGGTTCTCCACACTTAGTTGGAACGCGATAGTCAATATCAATAAACTCGTTATCTCGAGAAAAGATAGCTCTCCTTTAACGGATCCCGGCCCGGTAGAAAGGCGTGTAATGAATACTTGGTTTTATAGTTTTACCATGCGGATTGGAAACATCAAACCCTCTTTGCATTCCTTAGTTCTTGTCAACACAGAGAACGACTAAGACAATGCTGCTATGAAAAGACCTGCTTAAACTTTACACAAACATCCCCAAATAGAGAATGGTAGCATATTTACGGAGCAAGCATACGTTATGCACCAAGACAAGACATGAGGCAAGCCAAATTGCCAAGTGTTATTCAATTAATGACGCATAACGATCGTATTAAATTTGTTGTGCACGCATTAAAGTAGTGCGATGCATTAGCTGCGAATCACGACAACGGAGCACGTGTAGCACTTTCATGCGCTGGATGCAAAAGTGGATATTTTCGACCTGGAAAATGGGTCAACGGAGGTTTTTTTTGTCTAAAAGGCGTAACGATCTTGGATTGCGATAAAATGGCGCCAGAAATGAAAGACACGTGCCAAAAAAAAAGTTCGCAAGCCATCCGACACAGTATCCAGTCGACCAGACGGGAATAGTCACATCACGACCTGGCCTGGCCGCCGTCCATGCCTCGAACACCTCATAAACAGTCCTAAGTCGATCACCACCTTAATCCGATCTTCGGTCTTACACATACGTAATTAGGTCCGTTTTGCTGTGAGCAGTTTCGGTAGTTGAGCCGGAATGCCGATCGCAGGACGGATATAAGCTGCGTCTGCGCCTGTCCTTACGTAATTTTGGTTGACGACGAACTCAATACGTCACCCACCGGCGTGCTTCCGGATGAGAAACGAGCGAGCTGCATTCATGACCCTATTGTAGTAGATCACAAGGCACATGGCAAGTAGGAGACGACCTTGTCGAGATAAATGATCCAGTTTAAAATTAGATTAAGCAATAGATGGACTCCATTAGGCTGATATACGTCTTGTTTTGACGGAACTTGTGTTCGTTTATAATATTAAAAGAACAGTTGGCGTTACTTTCAAAGTAAGATTTTTGAATTTATTGGACGGAATTTGAGAAGATAAAATTGAGAGATGATCGTTCAGGATGTGCGTCGGATGACATATTTTATTTACATCCAAACTTTTCAAGGTATTCATGAAATGGCGGTCCCGTTGGTATCAAATATTTTTCAGCTATCGTAATCACAATAATAAAAATTACATCAAATTACTATGAACTCATAGACAAAATAAACATAACATTAATGCAAAAATACGTTAGATGGTAAAGCTACTTTTTATAAGCACTAGGACTTCTATCAACAATTTAAATTCAATATCTTTCAACGCAGCGTCTATAGATTCACTTCGAACAGTCCTAGCTCCAGATATAATGGGTGTTTGTCAGTCAGAAGCATGTTTCATAATACATTAGCACACGCCAGCTAACCAATGGTCTGCATGTCCTTTTTCGTTAGTGGCTCTATCGTGATCACTCTATTAGGAAGCGAGGACGTAATGTTGGTTTGAGATATTTGGCACAGTTACAGTAAAAAGTTGAGAAACTTTGTCGATATTAGAGAATTTCGTCGTAAGGCTTTGTAATTTAAAACTATCATATTTATACCATAAATATCCGTTTATTGGTGATATTGATGGTATTGACAGTATAATTATTAGTGTCTGCCTCAAAAGACAAGAACGACGATAATGAATAAGATGCATTAAGTTTTAGGTTAAGTTAACGATACCACACAAACGCATCATAGGAATCATTCAGAACAATACATTCATACATAGACACACGCCTTTTTCCCCGAAAGGGTAGGCAGAGCCTCAATGGGCCTCTATTCAAAGTGGGTTGCACAATCGTGGAATATATACGTGATAAGTGAATTCACATTGTATGTATTCAGAACTTCGATCACAGATGTGATCGAAGATTCAGAACAATATTATTAATTATACATATCGCTTTTGATATTTTAATTATTGCGATCAAAAATGATTTTAAATGATCAGTCGATAGTTCAACTATTTACGGCTACCAGTAGCATCGATATAAAAAGTTAATAATAATGATTCAATAGATTCACAAACAAGTCGGTCAAAGCTGACCGAAGACTTGAGTCAGAAATCACCATATAGGTACTGAGCAAGTTCTGGATCTCAATATCACCATTTTTAGTGACACCCGCGGAGGGTTTAGCCAATTCCGCGTGGGTATTGGACTGAGGACGTTCACCTGCAGCCCCTGATTCAATGAGAACGTCGTATTTGGAGTCACTCCTAAAACAGTAACTTGCTGTGGAATCAGTAAATTTATATTACAAAATTCGTTTTATCGAAATAAACAATCACTCAAATGTCACGAATCCTGGACTTTTGGTATTTCAAAAATATTTTATTGATCATAAAATGTTACTGCGGTTACGAAGGCTGAATTATTTACGTCCAGACAACCAAAATAAATAAATCTTGCGAAGCAGGAAACACAAATCAAATAGATAAACTGAACGGTCTCCGTGGACACGTTGCATCCAACTTAAAGCCTATTTCAAACCGAGATAGAGAATTCAATGAAGAACGATACATAAATTTCGCAAAAACAACAATAGAAGCTATTATCGCCCAATAACAGCAGAACAAAGACATTCGTGATAGTTACGCATTGGAAAAAAATGAAAACAGTAAACCAGAACACGACAGCACGAGATAAAATGTTATCAGAGCAGCAATGTGCAAACGCAGATAAATACATGAATAAAAGTAGAGTTGGGGTGAATTTAGATGTGAGAGTTTAAGCCAGTCCATATAAGGCTTCATGTTTTACAGTATTTAGTCGTCCTTCATCAGAATATGTTGTACCTGCAGAAGAGCTTCCAGAAGGCCGAATTCTACCTTGGTTAACCAAGAAATCGCTCAACCGACTTCGTACCCAGGTTGGTCGCTGCAAGTACAATCTGAGCAAGTGGGGATACACAAATGAGACAAAATGCGATTGCGGAGTCTCACCACAAACAATGCTGCACTTACTTTCGTGCACGCAGTGCCCTCACATCTGGACACTGAAAGACCTTTAGGAAGCCACTGATAATGCCATAGCCGTGGCAGAGTACTGCTCCAAAATTATTTGACAGAGACCAATCGTCATGAAAGAAGAAGAATGGTAGTTAGTTAGGTAGTATAACTTTTGAAACTATCATGGTTATGTACATAATTTTCACTAGAAACGGGATATTTACCATGATTTTTGAGACATAGAGAGATTTTTGAGAGATTTTTTTTTACATATAAAACTCAAAAATCATGGTAAATATCCCGTTTCTAGTGAAAGTTAGGTAGTAGTTGTTCAGTTCACAATATGAAAAATATTTCAATTTTGTTATAAAAAAGGAGATTTAGTATGAAATCTTCAACAATTTAAAGAAATTCATCCTAACCATCAATTTAAAAGAAAATTATTATAAAGTTGTTAACCTGTAACAGTAGGCCTAATTAATGATAACATTATGAAGGGAAACCCTTGCGTATAATAAAAAGGATATATTTTAGAGTTCCGTACCTCAAAAGGTAACAACGAATCCATTATGGATAGAATAGAATAGAATATTCTTTATTGCACAAAACAAACAATGTACATAGGCGAACTTAATGCTAAGAAGCATTCTCTACCAGCTAACCTTTGTGTATTGTGGATACATTTATGTAGGTAGTGCACAAAAACGTAATAAAGAAAAGAAAAAACAAAAGACTTTTGTAGTATATCAATACAAGATATGTAAGTAACATAATTAATATTATAAAAATAAATAATAAGGTATAATATAAATATATAATATAATAACACAGTACTAAAATAAATAACAGTAAGTAATAGGTAATATGCATAAACGTAAAGCTACGTTACTTGGATATTAAATTATGCATATTATCAATAAATACATAGGTATTTCCAAATAAACTAAGAATTATTATTTCAGGATACCGCTTACTTTATATGAGTTAATCATGAGAGTAAAAAAGTGATTAAACACTCCAACTCTGAAGGCACCGATGGATGAAACATCTCGAATATGGATCACTCACGTGGGGGTTTAGATATCTCTGTGTTATAGTCACAGCCTATTTTTGCCTAATCTACTCTGCATTTTTTTTAGTTTTCATATTCCATCACGAACGTGTAGCTTAAATAAATTAATTCTGATTTTGCGGAACAAAATAGAGAGTTCAAATAAAAACTTTTGTCAGTGTGTCATGCATGTGACGTTTCAAATGAAAGGGCTTATTATGAGAAGTCTTTAAACTCCCCACGGGAAACGGAAACTGTTCGTATTGCATAATTTCACCGAGGACAACTATTCATTATTCCGTGTCGAGGACTAAGAAGTAAAATTGGCATACTGGTTAGTATGGTAGCCTACTTGTACGAAACCGTCTCCAAGCGAGTTCGACTCGCACATGAACGGGTTTTGAATGAATAATTTGATGAATTTTATGAACGGATGAAAGCTATTGCCAATCGACAAACCACCAATTCCATAGACAATCAAGAAAATAACTACCTCATACATAATTAAAATATGAAGGGAGACCTTGTGATGGAAAAGAACGCCACATCATTGAGATGTCGGATTTTATCAGATAAAGTGACGAGGAAAAATGAGATACAAACAACTCACGTCAAATGTGTATACACGAGTTACATATAAAGACTAATGGCTATTACCAAGATATAAGATAAATATTCACAGTTGTACGCAACGATGCTGCGGTATAAAGCTGTTTGCGAAAGCAAATGCCGCATACTCAATGGAACGTAGAATTTTTAAATTAGATTTAGAGCAACTTACTTAAGAAGAATATTCTTTCGTTAAGCATCTTCAAATCGTTTGAACGTACCTGAAACAGAAATATACAACGATAAGGGAATTAAATAGTTTTTTGAATTATGTTTTTTAAACAATCGTCAGTTCAGTTCAGCTCTCAGCTTGTAGTTATGTCTTCCAACTGATGATGATGATGATGTAGTTAGTAATCAGAACCTTAAGTCATACTATTATGATGAATTTCGTTGCCCGCCTTTCAACTTAATCCACACCTCATCATCAGATCAGCTCGCTGTCTCCAAAATATTGTATTATCATCGCAACTGCCAGCTTTACCTAAAAAACCATATAAGACATAGAGAACTGGGTCAAATCGATTTTGATCCATAAAAGGCAGGTTAAATCGAAACTTTTTATGCGGGAAGGCTTTGTCCTGTAGTTGAACGATGAAGCCAGAAAATAAATGAGACATATTCATTTAAAGAATGTTGTTTAAATTGTGAAAGTCAACCATAAAAAAAAGAGTTATGGTTTAAAACAGGTTAACCAATTCTATAATGTACCGTAACGTACAATATATACCAACCAATCATAATTTGCACTTGAAACTACTTTCCCTGAACGAAACAGATGCAGTTGAATTGTAAAAAGCACCTAAAGGTCAAAATGAGACAACCACAGGTATAAAGAAATACAAGCACAGGTTGATTCAAAAACCACAAATATGCTATTGGTACGTGAGGCCCCTTAGGTTCGAGAAAGTACCAAGTAAGAGGCAAGAAAGTGCGTGAGTGCAAAAACACCGGACCACCTCACACCGGTTTGGAATTCTTCGCGACTTCTCGGTCCGTGTGAACGCGCGACTTTTTGTATCAGTTAACGAACGGTGTTAAATAAATCCACTGACACTGTTTATGCTTTTCATTAGATTTCTTTGGTATGACGTGGGTTTTATTGAGGTATTCCAAACATGCGTAGAGTTGTTGAGCTGGTGAAGAATGGCATCCAGGTAAAAAGGGTTTCTCTTTAATCATTCAATCGACGTTAACATTTTCAGTGGCTCACTTGCCAAGATATTTTTTAGCGTTCCGTACCCAAAGGTTAAAACGGGAACCTATTACTAAGGCTCCGCCGTCCGTCTGTCTGTCTGGCTGTCCATCTGTCACCAGGCTGTATCTCATGAACCGTGATAGTTAGCTGGAAGAAAATGCTAATTAGCATTAAGTTCGCCTATGTACTACTTTTTGTCTTGTGCAATAAGGAATTTTCTATCTATCTTTCTATAATTAGACAGATGAAATCTTGACAAATGATGTATTTCTGTTGCCGCTATAACAACAAATACTAAAAAACAGAATAAAATAAATATTTAAGGGGACTCCCATACAACAGACATGATTTTTTTGTCATTTTTATAGATAATGGTACGGACCCCTTCGTGCGCGAGTCCGACTCCTACTTGGGCGGTTTTTTTTAATAAATTTCTTCTCATGTATATTTATTTCTATAGTTTAGGTATGTTTTTGTTCTGTTTCAAGTACAACCAACTCAGCAGCAACATTAACATACTGTAAATAGCATTTTTGCAAGTATTGTCTTAGCCAGCCAGCCAACGCATAATCAAATTAGATGCCTTGACTGACCTACATTGTGAGAGGTTAGGGTTAAAAAGTTTGAATGCAGCCTGCATAAACGATTAAACTAGAAATAGTAAATGTTGCAAATGATGTAAACTAATAAAATATTGAGTAACGAACTATTGAGGTTGTAATATCAAACACGCATAGCCAAGATTACTCTTAAAATGGGACCATGCCGTTGAATAACCGAGACCACACGAAGCGTGATCAAATAACTCTTAAATTGTAATAATAGACTGGAACGACACATACATCGATATCGACACGATGGTGGACCATTTGGCAAACGCCACGGGAAGTGGGCGACAGAATAGCGAAACCATACCTTGGGAATTGAGATTAACAAACACGTTATAATTATGTTAACTGATATATTGTGCAATATATTGTGTTACATGATGAAAGTGAAATCTTGAAAGATAAGCCTCCGTGGGCAAAGGTAGCACCCAAAGATGTAGCTGTAAAATGAACACAAACTCAATATATGTTATATACTTTTTATATAATGTTACGACAACGAACGCACACAGCCAAAGATAAGAGAGTTTAAGAAGGTTCGGAGGCATGAAGAGACAAAACGCACTTGAATTTAACCATGTGAGTTGATAACCTTGATTTTGAGATAGTATAACAACAGAATCCATCTATACAGATAGCTTATAGATAACTATATGATTTTAAGAGCTTCGAGAACACATTGGCGAAATAGGAATTCATTGTGTTTTTACCACGTCCAGCAGAAGGCACGGGTCAATTTTCGCAATTTCGTGGGCACATAGGCGAACAGGTTGCAAGTATCGTTGCAGCGTTTGCAATCAAAGGAGAAAAAATAAGATCGTTTCAGCCAAGATACTATAGATAACACATCACTACGGCATGTTTAAGGAGACAGTTATAAGGTAACGAAAACGGACTTTTTCAGTAACAGAACCATTCAAACATTGGTCAACGCGGCCTAGCAAACGCTGAGTTGGGCACCCTTTTGTGACTTACGTCAGGCACACACACAAATCGCCTTATTTTTTGTTTCTTTGTAATTTGAATTTGTTTCTGTTTTAGTTTTTATTTAGTTCCTATCATGTTTGCTTTTTTGTTGGTGTGTGTATTTGTTTGTATCGTCATTAATAAACGTTTCTTTCTTTCTTTCTTTAAAATAGGACATTAGCGTTTTCTCTACACCACAAGCAAAAGTGTTAAAGCTCAAATCGGAACCAGTGATGCCTATCGTTTCCCCACACAAATCAGCCTCTATTAAGCAATCTGACCAAATGAAAGTGCTGGTCTTAAAGCTGTGGGTGTCGCGTGGGACACGCTGGAACAAAGCGGTTCCAATGTGGGTGATATCAAGGAGAACCACCTATGACTGCTTGAATTTTAATACATCGCAAAATATTTGATGTGGATGTCACACGTCATCGAACAGAAAAGAATATCAGCCGGTTTCCAAACGATATTTTACCCAGATGATTCTAGAGCAAGATATCGAGTGTATACAGGGCGACCAAAGACTATGCGACATGAAGGGAAAGTACCCTAAATATTGTAGATAGGATATTTTGCTGAAAGGAGACCATATTTTATTTAAAAAAAATAGTAATACTTACTGCATTCAAAGATTTTCTAAAAATTACTTGCTTCGTTTGGGAATCGAACATACTTAAAAGTGAAAAAAAAACACCCGTATTTTTATGATGCCAATCGAAAGAATGGATTAAAAAAACCGCTTGTGTAATTTAATATCTTAAAACAAAGGAATAACGTAAAATTAATCATTTTTATTTTTATTTTTATTTTTCATTTTAGTCTGTTCGATTTCCAGACGAAGCAAGTAATTTTTAGAAAATATTTGAATGTAGTATTACTAAGTTTTAAAAATAAAATAAAGTCTCCTTATCACAAAATATCCTATCTTTCCCTTCATGTCGCATTAGTCTTGGGAAGCCATGTATATTGTAGTCGTGGTAAATGATCACCAACCAGCCTTCAGCCTCAATTCCACTGGCCCCACTATTTTTGGACCTTTGTTTGACCACGATTTCACCTGTTGGAAAGTCACAATGTGGCCGAAGATGAAGCACAAAGGTCTAGAAGGCACCTATTCACTCTAGCCTTGAAGAGACCCAGATTATAGTTTTCAGGAAAGACAGACGACGGTAGTGTTTTCCACTGCTACTGCATTGGCCTTCTGAGGAGCGGCGTAGGATACAGCCCTGAATTTAATTACTGTACTTTGGTTCTGGTTTATGTTTTGGTGTGTTCAGGAAAACGAATACCGGTTTTGAAGGAGCACAAACGTAATAATAACATATAAGTGTTTTGGTGTGAAACAATGTTAGGCACTTTCTTCAAGTATTTTCCGTGAACAAAACAACAGGTTTTGAACATTTTTGTACACGCTCACTACCAGTTTCAAGCCCACGACGTTTGATAGTTACACAAGCTCGATCAAAGACATCTTCAACCTTCTTCTATGAATGGAACAGATGAATGAATTACGTAAAGCAGGCCATCCAAATAGACGACCACCTGTTAAAGAAAACGTAAGCGTAACAGTTCCGTAACGATCATCCATTGTTCGACCTTGATTTATCGTCACCGAAACGTATAGTGTAAGTGACGAGATTTTTAGACAACTCTATTGAATGGTTCCGTTATCTAAACAACAACCCCTTAAGAGACAAGATGAAAAATAACCAGCATGATTATGAGATTAACAATTTTTGCTCCAACAACTGCAATACCTATTATGCGTTGCGTTTTCCACATACATTTGATTGACAATAATTTCAAAAGCTTTGCTTCCTTCAAACTTGATCAGTATACAAGCATTACTGCTCGGATAGATCTACACTACACACATTCACACACACACACACTTACATCTCCACCTTTTCCCAGAGATACGTAACTACGCTTGGAAGGGTATCGCATAACTCGCGAAAATAGCCCACGGCGTGGCAAGATTGTCACAGCTTTGGTAAAGGATGTAATTAACATGACTAGAAAACAGTCTGCTCTTATGAATGACCTTAAATTACCATACGCGTGTTTGTTTAGTAAGTTAGACCATTGGCAGTCGAAGCTCGTGTCGCAACGAGGCCGTAGAAAGTCCTCATCTTGACAAAACTAAAATTGACCATACACGATCCATAGTCGTGGATTTGCATTACAAAGTATTGGCTGGACACTTTCGACATTGTTTGTAGACTGTCTAGTGTAGGCTCACTTAGGTCAGGACTGTTTAAGGAAGGATAGGTGACCGATCCGGACCGTGGCCTAACTTATGTGGTTAGATAAAGCAGTACCTAGTCAATTATTAATGCAATACCTTTTGGGTCACGTCCATTTAGGACGTACCCTCTGTGACATTGCACAGAGCCCGGTATCCGATATATAAATGTATATGCTAGTAATTTCACACTCAATTACTGCTTGGCGGCAGAAATATGTATGACTTCCCCGGACGGTCACTGGATAGGTACCTTACCTATCAATCAAAGCGAACCGAGCTAAAATAGTAAAAACGCAAGTAGGTATAGCATCGCTTGTGATTGGACTTATGTGGATCCTCCTAAGAGACTTGATATCCTTGAGGATACTGAGTCTACCTACATCCGCACTAGGGCAAATTTGTATTGGCATGGGTTGCTAAATCAGGTATTTTAAAAATTATTCCCATTAGTTGAGTTTTCGCCCCCATTCAAAAGGCTACAAAAACTAATTTTAGCAGAAAAATCCGGTATCCGCGTTCCCAGATTTCACCTCTTCAGAACCAGTTCAAGACACCAGTTGTTGTCCTCAAGTATCACAAAGCTCATTCATTTGCGATCCACACATACGACATCCACACAACAATAAACACGGAGCTTCGAGGGCATTCACTGTTCCCATGTCGTTTGCACAGTTAGCCGACCTTCGTAATCATCATCAGGTAATCAAATCTCAACTTTATTGGGACGGGATAGAGGTGTCACAGGATGCAGGGGTAGCTTGGTGGATATTTCATTATAGCATTGTCAATGTAATGATAGAGTTGCGATTGACGCGGTTGCGCAGGGGAATCGCGATAGGTTAATTTCAGAAGCTTTTAGTATTGAATGGAATGGAAGAGTTTTTGGTGGTAATTAATTAAAGCCTAAAGGGCCCAACATGCGGTCAGTTATTCAATCGTCAGCAACAGACGCAGACTGCAATAAACCTGTTAACAACAAACTTCTTAGTGGTAAGTAAGACGGAAGTCCAGTAATGTTATTTGTGGAAAAATCCAACAGAACACGACCGGTATTCGAACCCGAGACCTTAGGATCGGTGGCTGTCCCTTACGCTATATACCAATGCTCGAATTATGATGTTCAAATTTGACATAAAAGAAGTAAATGTGTTTCTGCTAATAGTAGAGGAATGCAAAAGCTATGTTTTATAAAAGTTATGACTGATATTATGAAACTATCCACGGCAGACCGCGTCATGAATGAAAACATTGAAAATGTTCTATATAAATATAATGTACTAGTGGAATACCCGCGACTTCGTTCGCGTGTACTTTTCCATACAAACTTCAACATCCCTTAGGGGTTGAATTTCTGGAATTCCTTTCTTAGTGCAGCCCTAAGACCACAAGAGGAACGTACCTTCCAAATTTCAGGTATCTTGGACTTACGGTTTAGGCTGTGCGTTGATAGTCAGTCAGTCAGGCAGTCATGCAACGATCCTACTGATATTATAAACGCGAAAGTATGTATGGATGGATGGATGTTTGTTACGCTTTCGCGTAAAAACTACTGGAACGATTTGGATGAAATTTGGAATGAAGATAACTGGACTCCCGGAATAAAACATAGGCACATTTTTATCCCAATATTCCCATGGGATCGAGACTTACGCGGGTGAAACCGCGGCACACTGCTTGTTTTATATATATTGATTATACGTTAAGGGAATTAGTAAGTCCAAAGTCCACAGGATCATAGCCAAGGGATCTATCAGGAACTACTCAGCATCACGCACACCTTACACACCTCACGTTATCAATGACCGCAATGACCCCAACAACATGACTCACCGGCACGTTAGACCTATTATAGCTCATATAAATCTTCTCTCTTACAAACGTGTTCTACTGTTATAAAACCCGTCGTGTTTACTGACAGATCAATTAATAAGATAATCATGGGCGAGTTCAGTAGGTCGGCACAACAATAATCTATCAGCATAGCGTTTGACAAGGCTCTAACTGCCTCTAACTAAATAAAATTTCGTTTTTTTTGCACTGAATTACATAAAACAGGAGCAATCCTAGGCACCTTATTTAGAAAAATGCCAGAACTCTAAATATTTTGAAAAACATTAAACAAAAATAGTCTTTTCGTCGCCTATACCACAACGCCTGAAGACCAACTGAAGAACCAGTGCGTCCTACCAGTAATGACCTATGGTGACGAGATGTGGACACTTAGGGTAGGGTTAATCGACCAGTTCATGGTTGCACAGCGAGCTATGAAACGGGCTATGCTCAGAGTTTCTCTGAAAGATAAAATCCGTAATGAGAATATCCGATAGAGAACTAAAGTCATTGATATATAGCCCACCGGATTAGCAAGCTGAAGTGGCAATGGACTGGTCATATATATGCCGAAGAACCGACAACCGTTAGGGTATGCGAGTTCTTGAGTGGAGACCGCGTCTTGGCAAACGTAGCGTGGGGCACCCTCTGGCTAGGTGGAGCGATGACCTACGAAAGGCGGCGGGCAGAAAGTGGATGAGAAGAGCCGAACACCGGGCTCAGTGGCGCGTATTGGGAGATGCTTATATCCAGCAGAGGACTAGTGTGGGCTGATGATGATGGTGAAACAAAAATAAGCAATTTTTGCAATATCATCTGTCCGTCGCACTGCTGGATAACCAATGTTATCCAGCAATGTTATGTTATGTTATGTTATGGGAAAAGCACAGGCAAACAAAGGGCTATAGGTACACCGCAGTGGGCGAAATCAGGCGTGGTAGATGACGATGATAATTTATCTAGGTAAGGTTTATCTAGGTAGTTATGTAGGCAAGGTAAGTAGATTGTGGTGTTGGTGTCACATGTACCTAGGAGGACACGAAAATAAACCGCAGATTATGTAGAATTCTAGTGTTTCAACAAATGGCAGCCAGTCTATTTATTTCACATTGATAAGATCCAGAGTCTCGAGCACCACCGTAAAGTCCTTCGCCCTCCCACCCTTCGCATTTCGCTCTTCTATAGGTTACATTTCGGGGAATGCTCCCAGGAACTTCACGATCTGATCCCACCATCTCCTTTTCATCATAGGACGAGCAGACGCACGGCTCGGTACCTTCCTTACCTCATTAGTAAACCCTCTATTCGTACTAAACGTTTCAGTTCTACCTTTATAATACGAACTACTAAGGAGTGGCAACTGTCACACTAACACACTACCGTCGTCTGTCTTTCCTGAAAACTAATCTGGGTCTCTTCAAGGCTAGAGTGAATCGGTGCCTTCTAGACCTTTGTGCTTCATCTTCGGCCACATCGTCACTTACCAACAGGTGAGATCGTGGACCGTGGTCAAACAAAGGTCTATCATAGTTAAAAAATTACAAGTTCAATCCTTTATCACATCACAACAGAAATAATAACTAAGCCCTCATCTAACTCATCAGTTATTAGATTTGATTCGATGAGTAACGGTTTCCGTACCACACGAAGATTGCCAATTCCATTTCTATTGTCAAGCCGTGACGAGATGCCTCTTTTTGTGCTTCATCTAGACGACAAAAACTCATGGAAATGACACGTGTATTAAGCTACCAGTAGTGTACGCTTCTTAAAAAGTGATTTGTGATGTGACAGATTGATTTACTAGAGAAACGAAACTCCACACTTTAAAAAGCTAAACAACTTATAAAACTTTTTATAACTAAAAAGACGGAGCTAAACTCATGTTGGATCGTTGTTGATGTGTGAGACAATTGAGTACCTACCTACAGACCGTTCACCGTAAGTAATGCCATGGAGTATTTACAGGTGTCATCTTACGGTGAACGAGCCGGACCTTTCACCGTAAGTTGGCATCTGCCATAGGGTATTTACAGGTGCCATCTTACGGTGAACGAGCCGGACCGTTCACCGTAAGTTGGCACCTACCATGGAGTATTTACAGGTGTCATCTTACGGTGAACAATCCGGACCGTTCACCGTAAGTTGGCACCTACCATGGAGTATTTACAGGTGTCATCTTACGGTGAACGAGCCGGACCGTTCACCGTAAGTTGGCACCTACCATGGAGTAATTACAGGTGTCATCTTACGGTGAACGAGCCGGACCTTTCACCGTAAGTTGGCATCTGCCATAGGGTATTTACAGGTGCCGTCTTACGGTGAACGAGCCGGACCTTTCACCGTAAGTTGGCACCTGCCATGGAGTATTTACAGGTGCCATCTTTTTGGCCATCTTACGGTGAACGTGCTGTAATATGGAGAACTGTTATTTTGACCATCACAGAACCTCATATTAGGTAAAGTGACAGTTCTTTCAATATCTACTAAAATGGTATTTCCAACAAGAAGAACCAGACTGTTGTCGTTTCAAAGGAAACTATTAACCTAACGAAATTAAATATCGGACAAAGAAATAATAATATACAACTAATTCAAGTACATATATACAATATTTTAAAATACAAATCACTACCAGACGGATCCGTCCCGAGACTGGCCGCACTGCCACCTGCCACCTTGAATAGCGATGACCAATGCGCAAGATAAGAGTCAGCTCTCGGGTATACAAATACAAAATTAAATACATATTAAACAATTATCTAAATAAACGAAATTAATAGTTCAAGTATCAAAAACACAGATTAGAAGTTACATACTCATTCGAAAGTGTCAATTTGTTTTGATAGTCTTGTTATTATTGTACCGAAATCTACCGTTTAGTGGTAGAGCTACGATAAAAAAAAAAAAAAAAACAAACAATAAAAAAAAAATAAAAAAAAAAAATTATAAATATATATTCTTTCTTTCTTTTCTTTTCTTTATAAAAAAAACCGCAAATCGATGTACAGGATAGCCATTTGGTACACGGGTACCTTAGGGGTGGTTGCTTTTTCATACAAACGTATTTGCACAAATATGGGCGAACAGAGTATAATTTTACACTGAAATGTCTGTTGTTGGCTTTTATATTGGTCATTATTTGCGGCAAATAGTATTTGGTTGAAGAAAACAGTGGATTAATAGCGAAAATAACACCAAAATTACTTGTATGGACTAAAATTTCGATGTTATTTTCGCTATTTATCCACTGTTTTCTTCAACCAAATATGATTTGCCGCAAATAATGACCAATATAAAAGCCAACACTCGGTTCGTCCATATTTGTGCAAATACGTTTGTATGAAAAAGCAACCACCGTAAAACTAACATTTTGAGCGGTTGTTCTTTAAAATATTCCCATAGGCAGGGCAGTAATGACGTCATCATTTTTTTGTATGGGAATTGTTTTTTTTTTCAGAAACCTGTCTTGTGTTGTATCATATGAAAGGGCTTCATGAGCCGATTCTAGAAATATATAACACAATTACCTTTAGGCCACCTGTTTTCTAAAAATCCAAGAAATAATTTCAAAACATACCTAGTTTCGGCTCTTCCAGGTGGGAGATGGCTTTTTAAATTTTAATTAAATATATGCCATATATCTCTTAGTATACTGATATCTATAAAAAGGCAATACCAGGCACCATACAAAAGCCACGTGACCTGTAAATATATACAATAACGAGCGGGAAAATATAAAAATAAACTGATAAACACCTCTATTGATAGGTTTAATGAGGTAAAGAGCGAAAGGATATTGAAAATGATAAATGTGGAATGCTAATGGCAGAATCTACCTATATATATATAAAAAAAAGTCGTGTTAGTTACACCACTTATGACTCAAGATCGGCTGGACCGATGTTAGTTATCTCTTTTGTTGGTGGATTCTTCTCCGCTCCGAATAGCAGAATAATAAAATATCGGGGGGGGGGGGGGGGGGGGTGTTACCGGGGGCTACCCGTGCGAAGCTAGTCGTCGCTAGTTTATAATAATTTCAATTTTTAAATTCTTCATATATGCACACTGAAACTGTCTTAGAATCTCATTTAACGTCCCGAGACTATGCGACATGAAGGCAAAGTACCTTAAATATTGTAGATAGGATATTTTGCTGAAAGGAGACTATGTTATTTTTAAAACTTAGTAATACTGCATTCATAGATTTTCTAATAATTACTTGCTTCGTCTGGGAATCTATACTTCAATCAGACTTAAATGTGAAAAAACACCGTATTTTTAATAAGCCAATCGAAAGAATGGATAAAAAACCTCTTAACTCATATTATCTTACAATAAAAGAATAACGTAAAATATTGTATTCCAATATATGTTCGGTTCGATTCCCAGACGAAGCAAGTAATTTTCAGAAAATCTTCGAATGCAGTATTACTAAGTTTTAAAAATAAAATAAAGTCTCCTTTCAGCAAAATATCCTATCTACAATATTTAAGGTACTTTACCTTCATGTCGCATAGTCTTGGGACGCCCCGTATAGCTCTCTCTACTCAATCTATAAATAACAGTGGTATTGCTCTACAGTAGAAAACGGACGCACTGGCGTACCAACGTCAAGTTGTTTGGTCGCTCATCACGATTTCGGATGTTATCCACGACCTGATAAGATGTAATGAAAGTATTTTGGGCACAGAACTTCCAGTTTTCCCACACGTTAAAGATTTATTGAAAGATAAGACGCCTAGTGCTGACGACAGAGTTTATATCGTATTTTTGACGATCAACTCAAACTTGGAAAGTTACGTAGGTAGTTGATAAAGAGACTAAATGAGTGCAATATTATTAGGCTGATTATATTAATGATGACTGTGAAAGAGAAATTGAAACGACGAATTAAAATTAAGCGTCTAAGGGTTTCCAAGAAAAATCAAACGAACATAGAATTGAAATTGGCGTAGAACGGTATTATTTATTTATTTATTTTATTAATCCAGGATTTACAGTTACCTTATAGTTACTTATAAGCTATTTATTTTATTAATCCAGGATTTACAGTTACCTTATAGTTACTTATAAGCTATACACTATATACGATCATAGAATTGAAATTGGCGTAGAACGGTATTATTTATTTATTTATTTATTTTATTAATCCAGTATTTACAGTTACCTTATAGTTACTTATAAGCTATACACTATATACGATCATAGAATTGAAATTGGCGTAGAACGGTATTATTTATTTATTTATTTTATTAATCCAGTATTTACAGTTACCTTATAGTTACTTATAAGCTATACACTATATACGATCATAGAATCGAAATTGGCGTAGAACGGTATTATTTATTTATTTATTTTATTAATCCAGTATTTACAGTTACCTTATAGTTACTTATAAGCTATACACTATATACGATCATAGAATTGAAATTGGCGTAGAACGGTATTATTTATTTATTTATTTTATTAATCCAGTATTTACAGTTACCTTATAGTTACTTATAAGCTATACACTATATACGATCATAGAATTGAAATTGGCGTAGAACGGTATTATTTATTTATTTATTTTATTAATCCAGTATTTACAGTTACCTTATAGTTACTTATAAGCTATACACTATATACGATCATAGAATTGAAATTGGCGTAGAACGGTATTATTTATTTATTTATTTTATTAATCCAGTATTTACAGTTACCTTATAGTTACTTATAAGCTATACACTATATACGATCATAGAATTGAAATTGGCGTAGAACGGTATTATTTATTTATTTATTTTATTAATCCAGTATTTACAGTTACCTTATAGTTACTTATAAGCTATACACTATATACGATCATAGAATTGAAATTGGCGTAGAACGGTATTATTTATTTATTTATTTTATTAATCCAGTATTTACAGTTACCTTATAGTTACTTATAAGCTATACACTATATACGATCATAGAATTGAAATTGGCGTAGAACGGTATTATTTATTTATTTATTTTATTAATCCAGTATTTACAGTTACCTTATAGTTACTTATAAGCTATACACTATATACGATCATAGAATTGAAATTGGCGTAGAACGGTATTATTTATTTATTTATTTTATTAATCCAGTATTTACAGTTACCTTATAGTTACTTATAAGCTATACACTATATACGATCATAGAATTGAAATTGGCGTAGAACGGTATTATTTATTTATTTATTTTATTAATCCAGTATTTACAGTTACCTTATAGTTACTTATAAGCTATACACTATATACGATCATAGAATTGAAATTGGCGTAGAACGGTATTATTTATTTATTTATTTTATTAATCCAGTATTTACAGTTACCTTATAGTTACTTATAAGCTATACACTATATACGATCATGGAATTGAAATTGGCGTAGAACGGTATTATTTATTTATTTATTTTATTAATCCAGGATTTACAGTTACCTTATAGTTACTTATAAGCTATACACTATATGCTATTCTGAAACCAATTTAAATCCACATTATGTATACCTACAGTACATCATAATACCATTGGTATAATTACATAAATAGGTAAATAATGCTGAACAGTTCAAACAACTTTATCTAGCCCCAAGCTAAGCAGAGCTTGTGTTATAGGTACTAGATAACTGATATACTTAATACAATACATTACATAGTTTTTTTTTTTATTATACATAGAAAATACCCAGAAACCCCTGATGAAATATCTGCAGATTGCACAACTATTTGTTCCGAGGCGGGAATCGAACCCGCAACCTCCTGCGACGCATAAACTTACAGTTACTGCTGCTAACATTACAAAGATACAAAAGTCTGTAGGGTTGTAGAGATTTTCTACGAATGTGCGCGCTAACCTTAGTTATACTTTTGGACGTGGACGTGATCTATGAGGTAATGCACTGTTCATAGGCAGAGGTTACCGCTTAAGGTGGTTGCTTTCGCTCGTGGCGCGAAATTCAAATATTTTCGTGTTTTTTGCTCATCACAGCTCATCAACACTTCTTCAGATAGCTAAAACTATGTTGCCGCAAATTATGTAACCTGACACACAAGTTTTAATTTATAGTATCACATAAATATCATTAGTTTGGCTATGAATGTGCTTGAAACAAAAAAACACTGTAAATATCGTAGAAGCACATTCGCGCCATGAGCGAAAGCAACCACCTTAACATCAGGTGGGCCTCTTGCTTGTTCCGTCATCCAAGTAGTATAAAAAAAAACTTTTAAACTAAGTCCAACAACTTGAACTAGACAGGTAAATTCAATAACACCGCGAAGTTTCACAAGAGCCGCGCTAAAGTGGAATATTAAAGTGTGACCCAACTATCGGGCGCTTTCACAGAATATTTCACTATGGAATTATAGTAAGTGAGCCGATCAACGAACACAGTGCAACAAATTATAAGAATAAGGTTAATAGAAGCCATTATTATGGTAGTTAGTCTATAAGCTGAGATATGTGGAAAGTGTTTGTAAACAATATTTCAAGCTATGATTAAGCCGGGCGTAGTCGCATAGAATAGTGTTTTTAGGGTTCCGTATCCAAAGGGTAAAACGACACCCTATTACTAAGGTTCGGCTTTCCGTCTGTATGTTTGTCTGTCCGACCGTCTGTCACCAGGCTGTATCTCATGAACCGTGATAGTTAGACAGTTGAAATTTTCACAGATGATTTATTTCAGTTGCCACTAATACAACAAATACTATAAAATGGAATTAAATTAATATTTAAGGGGGCTCCCATACAAAAAACGTGATTTCTCTAAATGTAGGTTAAGCAATGATCTGCGAGGTCAGTTTTTGGATGGGTGACCCCTTATTGCGTTATCTTTTTTTTTTGCTGTGTTTGTAGTTAATGGTACGGAACCCTTCGCGCGCGAGTCCGACTCGCACTTGTTTGTTTGACATAGATAGGAACTCGAAAATACGCTCCCAAACACAGATAGCTGACGTCGCTCAAAAAGTTGCTAAGCTTAAGTATAGGACTGGGCTGGACATGTGTACCGTATGTCAGAAGAACTATGGGCGAAGACCACGACAGATTGGATCCCAAACAGACGACGGCCACGTGGAAGGCCCAGACGGAGATGGGGCATTAGCTAGACTCCTACTTGAAGGATTGTTCCCAAATAGCCAACAATAGAGACGAATGGAAAGAGGGAAGGGAGGCCTTTGCCCTGCTGTGGGACACCACAGGCTCATAATAATAAATTTACATAGATAAACCTTCGTTTGACTGCGATCTCACCTGTTGGTAAGTGACGATGCGGCCGACGTTGGCGCACAAAGGTCTAGAAGGCACCTATTCACTCTTGCCTTAGAGAAACCCATATAATAGTTTTCAGGAAAGACAGACGACGGCAACGAGTTCCATTCCTTAGCTGTTCGCATTACAAAGGTGGAACCGAAACGCTTAGAGCGAATTGCAGATATACTGATGAGGTAAGGATGGTATCCGAGCCATGCGCCTGCTTGACGTATGATGAAAAGGAAATGGTGGGATCCACGTAGTTCCTAGGCACATTCCCTAATTAGATCATTCCCCGAAATGTAACCTTTTGAAGATCGAAAGGCATGCAACTTTACGGCGGTGCTCGAGACCCTGGAACTTAGTCTCCGCCGTATGTTGTTCAATCAAGCACATGGTTCCGATCACTTAAGCTAAGTTTTTTGTAACAAAAATGTATTATCACTAATATAATAGGTAAGTACATCATTTGCAAAATATACTTATTATGGTAGCAATCAAAAAATAGCTTCAGCAAAATCATCGTCGTGGGATGGATACGTATCTTCAATCTTTGATCGCTGTATGACGATGGGAGGTTTCCCTTCTTCTCTTCAACACTAAATAATCAATGATCATCGCTTTATTTCCACCAATTGTGGTGTCGTAGATCAATTGGTATTATGACATCTCACCTTGTATGAGATAAGGTCAGGTTCACCAATTTAATTTGTGTTTTTTTTCATAAGTTCCTAACTAGTTGTACCTAGTTCTCTATTGAGATACCTAATTAGTGTCGCTGATTTCAGTAAGCAATACCTTTCTTAACCTGTTCCCATACATACATACATAGACACACGCCTTTTTCCCCGAAGGGGTAGGCAGAGCCACAATAGGCCTCTTTTCACAGTGGGTTGCACCATCGTGGAATATAGACGTGACAAGTGGTGAGCTCATAGCCGCCATTGCTTCCCACAACAGACCTGTTCCCAGTAGGTAATTTATTTCAGGTTAAGAAGGGATTTCTATACAAGTCCGTTGGGAGCTAAGTTTTAAGAAAAGCTCGAGGTACCTATGGCTTCGTGAGCTTCGGCTGAGCAAGCTAGAGTTACCTAACTAATTGAGAAGTTGTAACCCTATTTCCTACTAGTGACTACTAAGGAAGTACTACTAAGTGAATACTTAGGTAGGTATTTACTGCACGTAGTACTAAAGTTTTTTTTTCACTTTTTACCTAACTTTAAAACCACGACAGACGTGTTTTTTTAAATATTTTTAATATAATTAGGTATCTACTTGCTACAGGCGCTTAACTGAGTCAGTCCATGAGGTGTGGGAGCGGTACGGGAGGGGTGTTTTCGCCTCTCAAATTATCAGATTAACTGTGACATTAATGAAGCTACGCTTCATTTTGAGTGACGAAAACACCCCTCCCGTACCGCTCCCATACCTCAGGGACTGACTCAGTTAAGCGTTAGACCTGTAGTTGTCAAGTTATGTTTCAGGGTAGCTGGCGTGCGCAACTGTGCAATGCCGCGTAGGCTGGACGTGACTTGTGAGGTAATGCATTGGTGAGGGCCTTGCACGCCTGCCCAACTAGCTGGGCCAATAGTTGGCCCTGCATCGGTGCAACATGTACAATCGCCATTAAAAACAGAGGTTACCGCAACATCAAGTGGACACAACCACAAACCGCGGATTCCTGAATATCTAAAGGGCATTTCTTCGTCTTCTTCATATATAGGGAGTACTCCAAAAAAATTCGCCAATGTCAAGTGATATTAATTGTTATAAAAATTAGTCAGGTCGTCAAGATTCTCCGTCAAGTCATAGCCCAGTTTAAATGGTGGCAGAAAAACCAAGTACCAATTTGCAGGAAAAAATCCTCCATTTCAAAAAGACACGCAATTCACTTATATTTAAGTACAGCACACATGTGCTATTTATCATAGTTACACCGGTTAAAATGCCACCAAAACTACACAAAATAACTCGAAAAAACACATTAAAATGTAATATAATAAAAATAACGACGTTTCTTTCAAAAATAGCAGATTCATGTTTTTTGTGAAAAATATTTTTCAATACAAGCTTTTATTTAATTAGGGAACCGAACTGTGTGCTGTGATCAAAATGAGCCAAAACACAGCCAGTCTACTATTATCCATCGAGTAGTTGTATTGAGTATTGTCCACCTTGAGTCTCCATCATCAGATCAGATCGCTGACACCATCATATTGTATTGTCATCAGAACGTGACAGGTATGCCAAATTTCATCATCGCATAATTTCAATGAGGTTGAGGATAACTGCTTTAAAATTCAGTTGCAAGATTTCACACGGACAAACATATTCCGCACGAACATAATTGAAATGCTTGTAAAAAGGTCTATATTGTGAATGATGTGTTTATTGTAGCTGTGACACCGGACATATCGACATCCTAGCTGTCACGCGCGCGTGGAATGCCGAGGTGCGCCCGATACGCGCTCGCATTTGAATGGTGGTATTGGTGACCTACAGACCAATGACCGTATGGAGCGCGACACCATAAGAAAGCTATTACTTAAAACCTTGTTGAAAAACTAAGCTATCCAACAGTGTAAACCCCATTACCCCCCATTACCTGGGTTGAAATAAGTACATATTTATGTACCTATATACATACCTACTATAAAAAAAAACTTTTTTGTAACATTGAGGAAGGAGGTCCCCAAGATACAGGTTAACCTAATTTGGGGGCCAAAGATGGGTTGGGGTTGGAGTTCATATCTCAGAAATGGTAAGTCGTATGGAAAAAATGCATTACATTAATTGTTAGTAAAGAAAAAGCTAAACGATATAATAAAAATTTTTTTTCCTCAGTTCCCCCTTGTGTACACTCTGACCCCACTACCCAGAGTTTCTACTAGAGCACTACTCCTGGGTTCACGAAGTTAGTGGATGGAGGCGGCTCAATACCGTTCGTCGTGGAATTCTAGCACTGGATGATGAGTCCTGGTTTTTCAGGCATTTTAACTTTATTGATTCCAATTTTACCTAGTGCTATTTGACAGTGATGGTAATTGGAATCTGGAATGTTGGACTTTGAAATGTTTATGATAAAGTTTCTGATGAGCCAACTAAACCAAACAAATGTATTGGCCGCAGTTTGCAGATGGGCTTACTGCCAGGTTGGGTCAATAGCCTTCAGTGACTCGAGTCAAATCAGGTTTTTTATAGGCAAGCGGGTAAGTTGGCTGGCTTTATTGATGAATAATTTATTTACAAAATATTTGGGTCACATTCTGGTATTATAACAGGAAAACATGATCGATTTTGATGCTGATTTTACCTTGAAGATGTTAGATTTAGAAGAACTAGTCTCAAAGTCCTTGAATAGTTTTTAGGAGTTGAAAACTAGGTCAATAAGATATGATTCTAACAGTAACAGTACAAAACGAAAATCTCAACACTTCGAAACACAATTGAGACAAACTCCACTTAAAAATAGTCCGTGTAGAAATAAAATTATTTCAGCGAACCAACATGACAGTTCAGTCGGTGCTCTCTGTCTCAACCGTGTTATTTTTAAACCGGGACTCTTCCCTAGAAACATGTGCAATAAAATATGATCTCATTCCTTCAAGATGTTTAGGGAATGAAAGGTCAGGATGAGAGGGTTTCTAGACAGTAGATAGGCAAAAATTATAATTGTTAGCTGGGTTCTAATAATAGACCAGCTAAAAATTATAGTGCCGCCTGCATAGGCATAGCTACAACACGATATACTGTAAAATAAGCTCAAAACGTAAGTACCTACAGATATGGTAAACAACAACGAAAAATACAGGTGTACTAACTACGATCAACAGGTGTAATCTGACGCCATAAGCCGGCATCTGACCGCTAGACGCGAGAAACCCGACCTCTGGACCCGGTCAGCTCTTCAACACTCCACTTTCACGTCAACAAACTAGCAAAACCACTCGTAAACCAATCACCTCATAAAAACATTGCAAAGTAAATGGATATGCAATAAATACCTTTTCCTTCGCCCGTCCGGCATGTTTTTGCACAGTTTTCGCGAATAAAGCACTTTTACCTTCAGACATTTTTATCACTTTTTCATAACCGTACGTATTTATTTCAATACACCACAATCTGCATCCGAATTTGGTTGCAGCTGTTTGATGTCACACGTCAAAATCCACTTACGTGCTGCCCTCGTGATGCACTTTCGCGAATGAAACAAAATCGTCACCCCAGCGCCGTTAACCGTGCGGGCGGCGACGGTGTTTCGAAAATACTTGTGATTTTTGGTTATCTTACGTGTTGCTAGATGGCGCTAATCACAACAACTAATACTCAAAATATAGCTACTGTTGTCTACACTGTAGTAGACTGTGATACAGCTGTATGATCTGTATTAAAGGTCATTCTAAATATTTGATGAAATCCTAAAGCTAAGCTGAGCTGTTATATTCGTATACCTACACCACTTTGTAACGCATCAGTTTAAATTATTATTTTTAGTTTCTGTACTGCTAGTGCCATCTGTTGACTTAATAACAGTATAATAGCCACACAGAAAACGTCTACTTTTCAAATAACATTATGTAGGTAATAGCACAGAGTAAATAATTGGTCTTGGTATTAAAGACTGTTGTAGTTGTAAGTATTAATACAAGATGGCGCTATCAAGCAAACTAAATATTGCAGAATGGCAGCATTGAATCAAATATTTTTTGCTGTCCTTGTGGCATCAACATCAACATTTATTCAGATAAAGGGGTGGGCAAGTGAAAAAATATATCGATATTTATCGAATCGATTTTTTATACAGTATCGATAGTTATCGAGTAGAAAATGTCGATATATCATATTTTTTCCCGAAGCGTAAATTACGAATTACTCACTTCGTCTTAATTCCAACACAAGATATGTAATATTAAAAAATCTTTAAATGCAGTATTACTAACTTGTAAAAATAAAATAAAGCTTCGTTTCCGAAAAATATCCTATCTACAATATTTATGGTACTTTCCCTTCATTTGGGACGCCAAAAATATCGATATTTTTTGCCCGTCTCTGTTTAGTGTTTATTAGTACCAACCAACCATTCATTTATTCGGTCTTTTGTTTATTCTTTACTATTCAATACTTTTCGGTTATCTTGCCCTTGGTCTTCGCTGGGTTTCAAAGAGGATGTAATACTATTAGGGTGGCCGCAGATCTACGGTTTCCTGATCTGGATCCTACCGCAGACGCAGACGCAGAGTCGCAGACCTGTTTTTTGCAACCCGATTACCCGATTCTCGGACGCGCGGCTCATTTTCGAATAATTTCGAAACGAACGTCAGGTTTTTTTTCCGTTTGGAAAATATATAAGGTATTTGTTCTGTGTTTAAGAATCATAATTAAGAACGTGTGCGCCTTGTTGAAGATTGTGTATGTATGTATGTAACTTGTTTGTAAGCCAAGCCAACCATTCAGAAAGGAATTAAAACAAACAAAACATTATTTGTCATTGTACGAATCGAAGTAATGTTTTAGTAAGCTTGAAACAAAACGCTCGTCTCCGAATCTGAAATCCTGTTCTGTAAAACTAATGCGTGCGTCTGCGGCCAGCCTAATATTACTGAGCCTAATAGGTTTCATAGAAATTTTTTATTGCTAGGTTTTTCACCAATTTTCAATAACTAGAAAAATAATTATCTTAAATTTTCAAAGCGATTTTCATCATCTGCCTGTATATATATATATAATCATGGTTAAACCATTTGTTACCAACTATTTTAATAAGCTTTCTTAAAACTTCGTCTTTTATCTTTAGGCTTTCTCAACAGGAGCCGAAAAACGAGCTCCAACAGAATGCGATCAACGATGCTCGACGCAAGGAGATGCAGACTTTCCAACGGGCCCTGGACATCCAATGGCTGAACAACCGCATGGAGGATGGCAGGATGGGCCGCTGTCTGGCCTTGATTAGACAGGAGGCTGAGATGGAGAAGGATTTTCAGGAGGTAACCTTCTAAGTTCTTTTTTTTTAAAACTATTATAGTCCTCGTTTGACCGCGATCTCACCTGTTGGTAAGTGACGATGTGGCCGACGTTGGAGCACGAAGGTCTAGAAGGCACCTATTCACTCTTGCCTTAAAGAGACTCATATTATAGTTTTCAGGAAAGACAGACGACGGCAACTTGTTCTATTCCTTACCCATTCAGTAATTGGGTCAGCCCGCTGGCCGGATATTGTGTTTATACTTTTTTGATAATCAGCCAGTGACAAGTCCACAGGTGGGCATAGTTTTAGGCACTGTGCAGTTATAGGGCATAGTTATAGGGCAACCCGTGGCAAAATTAATAAATAAAACAAAAATTCAGTCTTCATTCTTTAAAATTTGCGGAAGGCTCGCTTCGATCGGATTGGCCGTCTGGGGGCTAAGCTTGCCGCATACCCTGCAGGAAGTAAAGCTTTCTGGTCTCTGGCTAAGTCGGTGGAAGCGAACTTCAGCCGCCCTTCACTCCCTCCACTACTGAAACCGGACGGGTCCCTAGCTCACGCTGCGGTTGAGAAAGCAAATTTATTTGCCACTCAATTTGCGGAGGCTTCGCGTCTTGACACCTCTGGCGAAACTCCACCCAGCCTTCCTCGGTGCGAAGCTTCAATGCAGGAAATTCGCATCCAGCGAAAGGAAGTGCTCAGAACGCTACGTAGTCTCGACGTGAATAAAGCTAGCGGTCCGGATGGTATCTCGGCCATAGTGTTGAAAACCTGTGCCCCTGAGTTGTCTCCAGTATTAACGCGTCTTTTCCGCCTCTCTTTGAAAACTGGTGAAGTCCCTAAATCTTGGAAGCTCGCTAACGTGCAGCCTGTACCCAAGAAAGGCAGTCGTGCTGACCCTTCAAACTATCGCCCTATTTCAGTCACCTCCCTACTTTGTAAATGTATGGAGCGTGTACTGAATAGGAAGCTCCTTGCATACCTCGAAGGTAACGACCTCCTCAGTGATCGCCAATACGGGTTTCGCCAAAACCGGTCTACTGGGGACCTTCTTGTGTATGCCACGCACATTTGGAGCGAGGCCATCGAGAAATATGGTGAAGCACTGGCTGTTTCATTAGACGTCTCGAAGGCTTTTGATAGGGTTTGGCACGCTAGCCTTATTGGCAAGCTTCCTGCCTTCGGACTGCCAGTTCAATTCTGCTCCTGGCTCGCAGACTTTCTGAGGGAAAGATCCATTCGAGTAGTTATTGACGGCTGCTCGTCGGATCAATTGGCTATTAACGCCGGGGTACCTCAGGGGTCAGTGCTATCTGCCACACTGTTTCTGCTGCACATTAATGATCTGCTAATGCCCGGTATCATTGGGTATGCAGACGACAGCACAGTTGTGGAGAGATATGTTTCCACTGCGCGAGCTAGGCAGAATGAAATTCAGGAGTTAAGAGATGAGATGCTGCAGCGTCTGAATTTGACTCTCAAGGCTGTATCCGACTGGGGCGATGCCAATTTAGTCATGTTCAACGCCTCTAAAACGCAGGCTTGTCTCTTCTCGGCGAAAAAAAGTCCGTTTCTCCAAGTTCCTGTATTCCGAGATGTACCTGTTGCTATAGGAGATCACCTCGAGCTCTTAGGTGTTTCGCTCACGCCTACTCTCAACTTTGGCTCCTACATCGAGTCTAAGGCAAAAACAGCTGCCATGAAGCTAGGCATCCTGAATAAGGTAAAGCGTTACTTCACACCAGGACAGCTTCTCAGTTTATATAAAGCACAAGTCCGGGCTGGTATGGAGTACTGCTGCCATGTTTGGGATGGCTCGGCCAAACACCAGCTTGCTGCCTTGGACTCGATCGAACGTAGAGCTTTCAGGCTTATAGGTGAGCAACATATGGCGGAGACTAAGATCCAGAGTCTCGAGCACCGCCGTAAGGTTGCATGCCTTGCGATCTTCTATAGGTTACATTTCGGTGAATGCTCCCAGGAACTGCACGATCTGATCCCACCATCTCCTTTTCATCATAGGACGAGCAGGCGTACGGCTCAGTACCATCCTTACCTCATTGGTATACCTTCTATTCGCACAAAACGTTTCAGTTCTACCTTTATAATGCGAACTGCTAAGGAGTGGAATACACTACCGTCGTCTGTCTTTCCTGAAAACTATAATCTGGGTCTCTTCAAGTCAAGAGTGAATAGGTGCCTTCTAGACCTTTGTGCTTCATCTTCGGCCACATCGTCACTTACCAACAGGTGAGATCGTGGTCAAACAAAGGTCTATCAATGTTAAAAAAAAAAAAAAAAAAAAAAAAAAAAATTTATTGGAGTTACACCCAAGTCACATCAATCCAGAAAACATCTGATTATGAAAAAAAGGATAAAAAGATAAAAAGGACAGACAAATAAAAAAAAACGTTTTACACCAAGGACTTACTGTATAAATTATTAAAAAAAAATTACACCATGGACTTTACTGTATAAATTATCAAATTATTTGGTTGCTTGTCACTATCTAATCTGGCATGTGTGTTCCAGCCTAAGAATAGACCCCTCCATCTCCTCCCATGGATGTTGTAATAGCTGTCTAAGGGATTACCCGGACTTGTTTCTAAGATTTGTCCTCGCTGCTAGCATATTAAGGAATGTGTAATTACTGAAAAAAAGCATTAGCAGAGTCAGTCGTTGGAAGCAATGGCGGCGATGAGCTCACCAGTTGTCATGTCTATTTCCAATGATTAAATAAATAAATAATAAATAAATATTGCTGGACAGTTCACACAACATTATCTAGCCCCAAGCTAAGCAGAGCTTGTGTTATGGATGATGTGATGTGATGTGCAATGATTGTGCAACCCATGCGAAAAGAGGCCCTTTCGGGGAAAAAGGCGTGTGTCTATGCATGTAACTGTTTATAAAAATGGTGGTACTGAGAAGTGCAATCTTATTATAATATTCCTAAATAATATTATTGTATTTATTATTCTAGCAATTTATTATTCGGTTCATCGTCAACAAACAAGATGGGAAGACGACCTAAAGCTTACAGCTGGACAACACTGGAGAAGGGTAGCACTGGATAGAGCCCAGTGGAAAGTGTTAGAGGAGGCCTATGCCGAGACGCACACCCAACTGCGGGACTTCCTGTAGTCTAATCTGAACTCTCAATATTAAGTACCTACTAAAAGAGCATTTAAACCCAAAGTTTGGAATAAATGGCTTATTATCCTACTAATATTATAAACGCGAAAGTTTGTTTGGATGGAAGGATGTTTGTTACTCTTTCACGTAAAAACTACTGGATGGATTTGGATGGAATTTGGAATGGAGATAACTGGACTCCCGGAATAACACATAGGCACATTTTTATCCCGATATTCCCACGGGATCGAGACTTACGCGGGTGAAACCGCCGGGCGCTGCTTGTTATCTTATAATAATAATTGATTATATAATACAGCCAAAAAGTAGCTACGATAATAGAATTTTGAAATACAATACACACTACATATGTTAAATAATAAATATGATGGCTGGCACAGAATATATACTGACGGGTCCCAAACAAGAAATGGTAGTGGTGCTGCTTATTATGACCCCAGGCATAATTTAAGGGAAAGTTTTCAAATTATAAATGTAAACGAGTCTCATAGTTGTATTATGGCAGTGGAACTTTTTGCAATCTCAGAGGCGATGTCTCATGTTATTGGTGCAGGACTTAAGAAGGTTGTAATTCTGTCTGACAGCAGAAGCGCCTTACAGCATGTGGCTCGATGTGCCTCTGGCTTCAGAGGTGCATCGATTGCTTACACAATATTAAATAAAGTCCTAGTGCTGATATCTCAGGGGGCGTCCCTGAGATTGCAATGGATTCCATCACATGTAGGCTTACGGGGCAATGAGGTGGCAGATACACTGGTCAGAGAGGCAATATCAAATGGTACGGAAGTTTTTATTAAACCTGATTATTCAGAAGTGTTACATAAATATAAGAGATGTTTAAGATCTAAGTGGAAGGAATACTTTGATATTGCCTCTCGGGAGAAAGGCATCTGGTACCGAACGATGCAAAGTGAGCCGCCTCATATACCATGGTTTGCCAACATTACATTAAATAGGAAATTTATCATAGTCGCCCATAGACTGCGCTCCGGACATATGCCATTAAATAGCTTCAAATATTTGATGAGGAAAGTTGATAGCCCTAATTGTGAAGTATGTGGCGTAAAAGAAGATGTATACCACCTTTTAATGGAGTGTCTTCGGAGTGCAGCTATGAGAGTGCAAATGTACCAGTGTAAAGATGTTGTACAGCTCGATGTGGGTCTGTTTCAGAGCATGTTGTCTGCGCAAACATCAGACGCAGCCATCATGCTCTATCAGTCCATATATGGGCTGGTTCAATAAATTTGATGAGTGATTTAGGAGAGAGACCAATGGAACTGGCATAGTCCTCAATCGACAAAAGTTCCGAAAAAAAACAGATTAAAAAAAAAAAAAAAAAAAAATAATAGATTAATATTGGTTTCTATTTCCCTAATTTCAGAGAACTGACCACGCTGCCATAGTGAACGCACGCGCTCAGAAAGACACAGATCTCGCGGTGGAAGTGGCCAAAGTGCGGAGAGAGGAGTCCTGTGCATTGCTCCGCAGACATTACCTCCGGGAACGAGACCCCGGTCTGAGGCAGCTGGCTACCAAGCTCCAAGCGGGATACGTCTGCAGGGATTTGAGGCAGCAGATATTGCATAATGAGTACAAGAAGGTGCAGGAAAAGGTACATTTTTGTTTGTCCTATTCTTTTTTTTTAACTACTTCAATGACAGAACAAGTAGATGGCACACTTGATGTTAAGTGCTAACCTCTGCCTTTGCCACTTCATTACCTCATAGGACTGGGCGGGGCACGTCAGTCGAATGCTTCACAACAGGTGGGCGAACATCAGCACACCCTGGTTACATGAAGGACGGCGACCTCGGGGTCGGCCGAGAAAGCGTTGGCGGGACGATCTTGTGAATTTTGAGGAGTGGTGGGAACTGCCAAAGACAGTGACATGTGGAAGAATTTGGGGAAGATTTTTGCCCAGCAGTGGGACAATATAGCCTGTAGTATTATTTTGTATGTGGTTAAGGAAAAAAAATATACACAGAACACGGGCAGCACACAGAGCTGATGCGTGTATATCTTAGTCCTTGGGGGTTACTATGAGCTCTTATATCCATTCAGTTCAAAAACTATTCAGTACAAAATATCGGTTCATCGTTGACATTTTTCATCGTTGAATAACTTTAATCGCAGAAGTCTGTAGACCCTCTGCGATTGTGCCTTTAAATATAGTTGCGGACATCACGGAACCAATATTTTGTACTAAATAGTTTAACAACTGCATGGCAATAAGAGCTCATAGTGACTCACCTTATCAGTGCACTCTAAATGTTTGTCAAGTCTTATTTTTGAAAGAATTAAAAAATTAACATGATTCATGAATTCATAAATAGTAATAGGTGTTAGATTATGGAATGCCTTACCTTTCTCAATAAGATCTTCTAAATCTCTTCCTATATTTAAAACCAAGGTATACAATCACTACCTGTCCTTTTCGTGAACTGCTAGGTCATTGTTACGTACATACGTCATAGTTATTTATTTATAGTAGTAATGTAGTTTATGTATGTTTAAAATTGGTTAGGTATATATTTTTTGGTTATTATTAAGTAGGTATATTAGTTAGTCGTAGTTTAGTTATTAGTATATAGCTATAGTTAGGTCCAGGTATATATTTATGTGGGTATGTTTTACTTGCGCACCGCCGTCTTTTGATTTTATATTATCCTGTCCATCCATAGTTTGTCTGGAAGAGATCGCTTTTAGCGATAAGACCGCCCATTGTACATTACTGTTATTGGTTTTTGTTCTTTTATCTTTTTATTTGTCTATTTGGTGTGCAATAAAGTGTTTATCTATCTATCTATCTATCTATATGATATTATTATAATTTTCATGAAATGTGGTTCCAGGTGGAAGAGCGCCAGGCCAACTGTGTCCTACTGAACGCCCTGTACAACGACGAGGAGGCCAAGGAACACGAGGACAGGCAGAAGATGGAGCGCACCACGCAGTACAAGCGAGACCTGCAAGTGCAGCTCGTGAACCGGCAGAGGGAGCGGCAGTGCGTCTACGAAGACAGCCTGGTCGAGAAGAAGATGCTGGAGGAGATCATGAGGACCATCGCTGATGAGGACCAGAGGTATACTTACTTTACTAGCTATCGCAGTACAAGCGCGACCTGCAAGTGCAGCTCGTGAACCGGCAGAGGGAGCGGCAGTGCGTCTACGAAGACAGCCTGGTCGAGAAGAAGATGCTGGAGGAGATCATGAGGACCATCGCTGATGAGGACCAGAGGTATACTTACTTTACTAGCTATCGCAGTACAAGCGCGACCTGCAAGTGCAGCTCGTGAACCGGTAGAGGGAGCGGCAGTGCGTCTACGACGACAGCCTGGTCGAGAAGATGCTGGAGGAGATCATGAGGACCATCGCTGATGAGGACCAGAGGTAAACATACTTTACTAGCTGTCGCAGTACAAGCGCGACCTGCAAGTGCAGCTCGTGAACCGGCAGAGGGAGCGGCAGTGCGTCTATGAGGACAGTCTGGTCGAGAAGAAGATGCTGGAGGAGATCATGAGGACCATCGCTGATGAGGACCAGAGGTATACATTACACTTCTATAATAAACTTCCAGAAAGTGCTTCTAAACTTTCGATTCGGAGATTTAAATCCTACATAAAGAATAATCTAATTAAGAAAGCGTATTACACTCTACCACAGAATATATAATTGTACAAGTAACTCTACATGACTATGTCTGTACCTACATATAATGTACTAGCGACTCGTCCCGGCTTCGCACGGGTAGTTTCAGATGAAAAACAGCCCCCCCCTCGCTCACTCAGGGTGAACGTAGCTTTCCAATGGTGAAAGAATTTTTTAAATCGGCCCAGTACTTTTTGAGCCTATTCATTACAAACATACAAACATACAAAAATAGGTACAAATCTTTCCTCTTTATAATATTAGTATAGATATAGATTATTGTTGTGTTATTTATGAGTATATCAAGCGTAGAGTGTGAACTTTTGCTGATTCTCTCTATCATCTTACTTTTGACTGCCTACCTAAGTAAGGCTTTTAATTTGGTTTTCCTTTTTTCCTTGAATCAGCTTCCACTTGTTCACTCGGCACCACACAGGCGCTCCACATCTAGTAGTAAGAAGGATCATCAAAAAAAAAGCCGAGCCGTGTTTGTTGATTTAATTACATGCCTTTATTTATTATTATAGCCCAGAGGATTAGCAAGCTGAAGTGGCAGTGGGCCGGTCATGTCAGCGGAAGAACCGACAATCGGTGGAGTAAACGAGTTCTTGAGTGGAGACCGCGTCTGGGCAAACGTAGTGTAGGACACCCTCTGGCTAGGTGGAGCGACGACTTGCGCGGGGTGGCTGGCAGAAACTGGATGAGGAGAGCCGAAAACCGGGCTCAGTGGCGCGCCATGGGAGAAACCTATGTCCAGCAGTGGACTGCAGTAGGTTGATGATGATGATGATGATGATGATGATGATGATGATTTATTATTATTGTATGATCTCAGGGAGCTGCAACAGAAGCGCATGCTGAAGGAGCGCACGTGTCGCGAGATGGCGACGTCGCAGCGCGCGCGCGCCGCCTGGAAGGACAAGCAGAAGGAGATGGTGATCAAGGAGGAGAGGGAGTTACAGGAGCAGAGGAAGGCCGCCGCCGACAGGAGCTCTGCCATGTAATGCTTCTAACATCATCACCACCAACCAGCCTTTATTATGACGACCTCTGTGGTGCGGCTGGCGATGTTTCGCCTGCGACGCAGGAGGTTGCGGGTTCGATTCCCGCCTCGGAACAAATATTTGTGCGTTCTGCAGATATTTGTTCAGGGTGTTCTGGGTGTTTTCTATGTATAATAAAAAATATCTATCTATGTAATGTATTATATTAAGTATATCAGTCATTTAGTACCCATAACACAAGCTCTGGCTTAGCTTGAGGGTAGATAATGTTGCGTGAACTTGTCCAGCATTATTTATTTATAAAACCCCCTTAAATATTTATTTTATTCTGTTTTTAGTATTTGTTATAGCTGCTACAAAAATAGATCATCTGTGAAAATTTCAACTGTCTAACTATCACGGTTCATGAGATACAGCCTGGTGACAAACGGACAGCGGAGTCTTAGTAATAGGGTCCCGTTTTACTCTTTGGGTACGGAACCCTAAAAATAATGTTCAACATACAAACATATAAAAACATACAGTCGAATTGAGAACCTCCTCCTTTTCTTGAAGTCTGTTGAAAGTTCAATTCATTCACTGCACAAATTGTAAGCACGATAATAAATAAAATAAATAAATAAATAATGCTGGACATTTCACACAAAATTACCTAGCCCCAAGCTAAGCAGAGCTTGTGTTATGGGTACTTGATAACTGATATACTTAATACAATACATTAAATAGATAGATATTTTTTTATTATACATAGAAAATACCCAGAACACCCTGAACAAATATCTGCAGATCGCACAAATATTTGTTCCGTGGCGGGAATCGAACCCGCAACCTCCTGCGTCGCAGGCGAACCTACACCAGCCGCAACACAGAGGTCGCCAAAAATTTGCGTCCTCTTTATTTGCTAATTGATTAATAATTTAATTTAATGCAAATGTTATATCATCTAACGTGCGCATTCTAAATATGTTTCAGAGTAGCAGAAAGAGAGAGAAAAATGCGAGAGAAAGACGAACTGTGTGAGCGCATATCTGCTAAAATAATGGCGGACGAAGTAAGTTTATATTTCGTTCTATAACTTGCTTGGATGTTATACACACACACCTGTTTAAATACCTGGGACACCTGGTACCTGATGATCTTAAGGACCATGCTGATATGGAACGGGAACGCAGAGCATTGTCAGTCCGAGCGAATATGCTGGCCCGCAGATTCGCTCGATGTACAGACGCTAACGCTAACGTTAGTAGTAGTAGAGCTTTTTTGTGAAAGAGTTCGCCCGGGGAAGTACTACAACCATACCTATTTCTGCCGCAAAGCAGTGGTGTTCGCATTTCTGTGTTCCGGTTTGAAGGGTAAGGGTGCCGGTGAAATTACAGGCACATGAGACATTTCATCTTTATGTCTCAGGGTGGCGGGCGCAGTGCAATGCCACATAGGGTGCGTCCTAGGTGGACGTGACCTATGTGGTAATGCACTGTTCATAGGCAGAGATTACCGCTTAACATCAGGTGGGCCTCTTGCTTGTTCCGTCATCCAAGTAGTATACAAAAAAAAAAAAAACATCCTCAAGTAATAACTGTATTAATGGTAATTTATGCGCAAAACGAAGTTGTATCATTTGTCGCTTACATCAGTTACTTCCGAGCGGCAGAAAGCTATACCTCATCTCTTCCCAGGTTCAAGTGAGAAATAATGCTGTCACTGTCTTGCAGCTATTGTCTTGATAGGCTCCGCCCATTCGGTATTTTAACATATCGTCTTAAGGTTGTTCCTCGTGGTCAGCTAGGCACAACAGCGTCAATAGATGGCGCTGTTGCCAAATTTTGAAGTATTTTATGTATTTATGAATTAAAATGTGCATATTATGTCATAACACTAACGTTCACGCAAATGGTGGTTTATTTGCTATGTACCTAGCTATATTTCAGGTTATTTTAGTCTCTAGTTTTAACATACTTGTGCCGAGCAAATTCCGAGCAATATGAAAGCCTACTCACGCACACAGTCAAGGATATTATTGTATTAGAACTATAAGCTAATTTCGGCGCGCGAATTTCAAAATGGTTGGACTAGCGGCTTGGACTGTCGACTCAGAACTTCTGAAACCACGTTACTGCGTTCGATTCTATACTGCCTATATTTTTTGTATTTTTTTTTTACTTTTTTTTTTTTGTGAACCAGTGACTAGATCTCTCGACACTAAAACCACAGTACTGGGTTCGATACCAGACTATTTTTTTTTTATAAATGTTTTTGTAATGATCTACAAAATACACTGATTCTGCTTCAGCCAATATTATGTTTGTGAAGTGAGTGTTGTGGTGTGTCTTTATTTCAAATCAAAAAGTAGGTACTCGATTCTTAACCGACCTCAAAAAATGGAGGAGGTTATCAATTCCAGAGTTTTTTATTATGTTTGTTACCTCATACCATTTACGTAACGATTAGGAAAAAAAATTACATGATATACTTCCAGATTGGTGCCATTTTCATTAAAAAAAAATCTGATGATGGAATCCATGAAGATTGAGTGAGGGAACTCCTCAAATATTATAGGCACACATATATCAATTTCGGTATTTTCAGCAACAAGTCAAGCATTTGCATTCAGAATGTTTTTTTTTTTTATACTACTAGAATGACGGAACATGCTGATGGCCCACCTGATGTTAAGCGGTAACCTCTGCCTATGAACAGTGCATTACCTCATAGGTCACGTCCACCTAGGACGCGCCCTATGTGGCATTGCACTGCGCCCGCCACCCTGAGACATAAAGGTGAAACGTCTCATGTGCCTGTAATTTCACCGGCACCCTTACCCTTCAAACCGGAACACAGCAATGCGAGGACTACTGCTTTGCGGCAGAAATAGGTATGGGTGTAGTACTTCCCCGGACGAACTCTTACACAAAAAAGCTCTACTACTACTATATTTCACGGGTGGCAACAATGGTGTCTCCTGCAATATCCGATTGAGCTGAAATTTGGCATACTCGTACCTATCTAGTTCCGATGACAGTACAATACTATGGTGAAAGCGAGCTGATCTGATGATGGAGACGGAACGTGGACAGCGGAACTCCTCGATGGATAATAGTAGACTGGCCGTGTTTAGGCTCATTTTCATCAGCACACTAATTTTATTAAGTCTTATACCCGGACTTGTTTGTGAGATTCGTTAGTATAAGATTTGTCCTGACTGCTTATACTGGAAGAAAGCATTAGCAGAGTCAGTCGTGGGAAGCAATGGCGGCGATGAGCTCACCACTTGTCACGTGTATTTCCCACGATGGTGCAACCCACAGTGAAAAGAGGCACATGAGAGGCTCTGCTTACTCTTTCGGGGAAAAAGGCGTGTGTCTATGTATGTATTTATGTTGTATTGGGTATAAATTCCTAGCTATGAAGTCGTTTTTCAGGGTTCCGAAAAAAAAAATACGGACCCCTTATGGATTCGTCATGTATGTCTGTCAGTCCGTGTATGTCACAGCCACTTTTTTCCGAAACTAATTTTCACACAAAAATAGAAAAAAACAATAAGTTTTTGGGGTTCCCCATACTTAAAACTGAAACACATTTTTTTTTCATCAAACCAGTGTGGGGTATCAATGGATAGGTCTTCAAAAATGATATTGAGGATTCTAATATCATTTTTTTCTAAACTGAATAGTTTGCGCGAGAGAGAATGATAAAACTAAAAAAAAAATATGATGTACACTTATGATGTAAACTTCCAACGAAAATTGTTTTGAAAGAGATCGTACGAGAGAGTACGTAGTTTTTTTTAATATATCAAAAGTTGTAAACCATCCAAGAACTTTTATGTTATGTTACTTGCTGCTACGGAACCCTTCATGGGCGAGTCCGACTCGCACTTGGCCGCTTTTTTTCTAAAGATTTATTTACTTTCAGCTTTTATTGATAGATCATCAACTGAAGTCCACGGCTGGGCATAGGCCTCCCCCATAATATAATGCACATAGAAACTTTATTTTACGCCGCATCAATGGCTATTGCTTTACAAAGCACAAGTAAGGCCGCGACGAAGGCAACGACATGTTTTATTTCATGATAAATGGTCATAAATTCCTTCAGGGTAGGCAGCGCATCGACAATTACCCCCGGTGTTGCCGGTGTCTATAAGCGACGGTGACCACTTCACATCAGGCCGTATGCTAGTTTGCCAATTCGTATCATAAACTATAAAAAAAAACTGCCAAGTGCTAGTCGGACTCTAGCACGAAGGGTTCCATACAATAATCTAAAATTAAAATTAAAATTACACGCAAATGTACCAGCCATCACCCAATCACGCAACAGGGGGACAGATCCAACTTTTTTGTTCTAACTGTCACCTTAGGGGGGACAGATCAGTGTGACAAATGGGAATAATTCGTCGCGCTCCATTTCCATTATTGTGATGTCTTGAGTTTGAGAAATAAAGCCGACGAAGTAACAATTCTTCATTGAGGAAATCCGCAGTTGACCCTATTTTCAACAAGTTTTTTTTTTTTTTTTTTTTTTTTTAACATTGATAGACCTTTGTTTGTGCACGATCTCACCTGTTGGTAAGTGACGATGCGGCCGAAGATGGAGCACAAAGGTCTAGAAGGCACCTATTCACTCTAGCCTTGAAGAGGTCCAGATTATAGTTGAGTTAGTAATTATTTTTGTAAAAATTAAAAAAAAACCCCAACGCTGAACGGCTGAACCGATTTTGATCAACTAAAGCTAAGAACACTCCCGAAAAATACACCTTTCAAACAAAAAAAAACCATTTCGGTTCATCCGTTTGGGAGCTACGATGGGACAGACAGACACACACACATACAGACACGTCAAACTTATAATACCCCTTCGTTTTTCGTCGGGGGTTAAAAAAGAGGATAACCCATTCAATAAAAATTAATTATATTTTTTTTAATTTCGAGGCCTTTGTGACTTGCGAGACAATGAGGGAAAGGATTGTATTTCAAAAAGGCTAATTCTCCTTAAAAAAAAAGATTGTTAATTTGTATGTATAAAATATTTATCTTTTTTATGTTTTTTTATTTATCTTTACTATTATTTTGTATTTTGTAACTCCCGACGAAAAACGAAGGGGTGTTATAAGTTTGACGTGTCTGTGTGTGTGTGTGTGTGTCTGTATGTCCCAACGTGGCTCCCGAACGGATGAACCGAAATCGTTTTTTGTTTTTTTTTGATAGGTGTATTTGTCGGGAGTGTTCTTAGCTTTGTTGGATCAAAATCGGTTCTGCCGTTTTATTTCGTTCGGGTTTTTTTTTAATTTTTACAAAATTAATTACCTGTAAATATGTAAACTTTGTTGTTTTCTTTGTTTGTTTGTTTGCCAAGCTGCGGTGAAATGGCTAGTACAGTAAACAAAACAAAAAAACACAAAAAACAAAAAAAAACGAAATAAAAAACAAAAATTAAAACAATTATTATTTAATTAATTAATTCAATTAAATTGTATAAACACAATTACCTACTAGTAATAAATTAGTGCTTAGGAACGTACCATCTGGACTAGCGCCTAGAAAGGAATGGAATCGCTTCGAAGCGAATGTCATTTGGCTAGGCCGGCTGATATGCATTGCATGCAAATAATATTATGGAAATTAAAAAAAAAAGTGGCCAAGTGCGAGTCGGACTCGCCCATGAAGGGTTCCGTAGCAGCAAGTAACATAATATCAAAGTTCTTGGATGGTTTACGATTTATGACGTATTAAAAAAAAACTACTAACTAGATCTCGTTCAAACCAATTTTCGTTGGAAGTTTACATGGTAATGTACATTTTGTTTTTTTAGTTTTATCATTCTCTTATTTTAGAAGTTACGGGGTTGGGGGGGGGGGGGGGGGGGGAGACTTTTTTATAAATAAATAATAATAATTTATTGCATGAAATATGGTACAAGAGGATGAAAAAATATATATAAGATTATTTAATCTTAAGACCAGCATATTTCGCCATTAGTTAGCATGCAATTTTAATAATAATGTTAGTTTCTAACCTACGGTTTAATAGTATTTATTCTTACAATATAATTCAATAGTAATAATTATGGCAACGAAACAAGGTAAAATACTAGTGAATAATAATAAGGAATCATAATATTAAATGTCACAAATCTTATATTTACCACTTTGGAAGTGTCTGTCGCGCAAACTATTCAGTTTAGAAAAAAGTTATATTAGAAACCTCAATATAATTTTTGAAGACCTATCCATAGATACCCACACCAACGGGTTTGATGAAAAAAAAAATTGAGTTTCAGTTCTAAGTACTAATACTTAGAACTGAACCCCCATTTTTTTTTGTTTTTTCTATTTTTTTGTGAAAATCTGAATGCGGTTCACAGAATACATCTACTTACCAAGTTTCAACAGCATAGATCCTATAGTTTCGGAAAAAAGTGGCTGTGACATACACGAACAGACATAACATGTCATAGTAAGATGAACTGTTGTCTTCTAAGCAGGAGGCAAAATGTTCAATACCCACCCTGGGCCTGCATATCTGAATCTTCCGAAGACCCTAACTCGCAATTATAATGAATAAGACCCCTAGGAATCATTTCAACGAATTTGTTTGAAGATTGTAGTTTCACCTACCTACACAGAACTGACTTCGACTGAAACAAGGCAATACAATGTTTTTTTTTTTTAAATATTGAACGAGCGGAGCGAGTTCTCTGATTCAACTTGGAAGAATTGGCGTTTGTATGTATGTATGTATGTATGTTTGTCCGAGCATAACTTCCGAAACGTTAATCCGATCGTCATGAAATTTGATTGGGAGGTGATAGTATTGGTACAATTTGTTGGTAAGGTTATGAGCTATATCGGTCGGGGGGGTTGTTGAGATATTGGGGTCCAAGAGGAGGTAAAAAAAAGTAAGAATATCAGATCAAATGTGGTGTCATATGAAAGTTCCTCGCTTCGACATCTCAAAACTATTTTAGTTTTTGAGATGTTAGGGTAAATCAAAAATGTAAAAAAACAAAACCTCTAGGGTACTTCCACTAATCCTACAACGCTATTTTTTTTACGTTTGTAGCTTTTATGATACAAATACTGGGAAAAGTCTAAAATGTATGAATCTTGAAACTTGTAGGTACCTACTCTATAAAACAACAACCAGTGTATAACATTCTTTGTTGACCTCCCGTTTCTAGGAATTTGAACGACGTTGAAGGTCTAACTTTTCGAACCACATGTGGATGTACATAGATATTTTTTCGAAATAAATAAGGTAACCTACCTAAACCGTGTGTATTCGTGAGGTCTCAGTTCAAAAAACCTTGTGCGTAAATATATAGGTAATTATGATCAGCTAGTAGTTTGTATTTAATTTAATTTTTACGTAATTAAGATAATATTATATTTGTCTGTAATTTCTGTCTAGTTGTTTGTAATTTAATTTTCTCCCATTATTTATACAAAGTTCATATGTAGAGACCTTGCAATGCATTGCGGCCTCCGGCTGTCTGGCTGATTCGCATACACATGTCCAATCCTAAATGTTTGTTTTTCTAATATTATCTATCCGAGCTAATTATGATATGACAGATCGAAGCGGCAACAGCGCTTAGCCGGCGTAAGTCACGAGCTGACAACGTCGCGTGTAAGAGACTTGTAACTGTTGTCTAATCTGCGGCTATGTGTGTTACACTGTCAGTGTACACTCACACACTGACATAAATGAACTAAAATTTCGATGTTATTTTCGCTATTAATCCACTGTTTTCTTCAACCAAATATGTGTTGACGCAAATAATGACCAATATAAAAGCCAACAACAGTCATTTCAGTGTAAAATTATACTCTGTTTGCCCATATTTGTGCTAATACGTTTGTATGGAAAAGCGACCACCTTAAGGCGCGATAGGTTCTCAAATGTCTCTAGAATTTTAAAGTTTTTGATAAGAATTTTCATAGTTTTCTATGAAGAAAAAAATATATGATATTCTTGAGCTTTTTATCTAGTGAAATCAATAATTCAATACAATATTTGAATTACTTCACTCGATAAAAAAAAATAACAAAGATACCTCCTTTTTAAAATTTAAATGCTATTTTTCACTCACTTCTCTCACGTTTTAATTTTTGAAACATTTGGTTACATGTTAGTTATTATTTGAGTTAGTGAATTCATCAACAAAATTAAACAAAACTTTGAACGACATTTTTATATATTTTTTATACATAAAAACACGGTATTAGAGCGTGCGCTCGCCTTCTTCGCCTCATACAAAAATGTTCGTTGAACCTATAGCGCCTTAACTAAAACTTTATATATTTTTTAGGCGGCCGTTCTGGAGCGCACAAACATAATAAAAGCGCTCCAAGAACAAGAATATCTAGAAACGAACGCGTTGGACGATATCGCCGTGAGAGAGAAACGCGAGAGAGTGAAGAGAGAGACCAAGGACGCTCTCTTCGCACAGATGGACACCAGGAAGAGACTCGCGGAGGAACAAAAGGCGGCGGATGCTGATTTAAGAAAGAAGGTAAGTTACAACTTCAGTTCATCTTAAATTTGTAGACCTTTGTTTGATCACGATCTCACCTGTTGGTAATTGACGATGTGGCCGAAGATGTAGCACAAAGGTCTAGAAGGCACCTATTCACTCTAGCCTTGAAGAGACCCAGATTATAGTTTTCAGGAAAGACAGACGACGGTAGAGTATTCCACTATAATCGGGGTCTCTTCAAGGCTAGAGTGAATAGGTGCCTTCTAGACCTTTGTGCTCCATCTTCGGCCACATCGTCACTTACAAACAGGTGGGATCGTGGTTAAACTAAGGTATATCATTGTTAAAAAAAAAACGTGAATTGGAAATACTAATGGGTATACTAATGAGGTAAGGATGGTACCGAGCCGTGCGCCTGCTCGTCCTATGATGAAAAGGAGATGGTGGGAACCACCTTGCAACCAGCCCCTTTATTGCGTAATTCCAAACCTACTGTCAGAGTATTCAAATCGAACACCAGTGTTCATGCCAGACTACCATCTCGAGGAATTGCCGAAGGAGTTTTTCGATGTGCAGTGACGTCAGACTGAGCTTTGGTTTACGAATGACACTAATCACTGGGCTTGAAACTGGGTCATAGTGGGACGTCACAAATTTGCCGCTGTCAAGTAGTTACACAATACCAAACTGACAGAAACGTGTCCAGATTGGGCTATAAATGTCAAATTTGAAGTTTTACAGATGTTCAGTGGAGTTCAATGGAATTGCGCAATTACCCCACTGGTATCCATGAATGCCACAACAAATGGGCTTGATCCGTCTCCACCCACCGACTTCCTGCGGACTAATTTTTTGGGTCATCGTGCGGGGGTTTCTTTGTCTGGTTCGCGGTCGTCACTCATTACCCTTACATCCCTACAGGCAGAAGAGAAGATGGCGGCGGAAAATGCTAAAGAGAAAGAGAAAGAGCGGAAGAAGAAAGAGAAAGGGCGAGCGTACTTCCAACAGCTGCTCAAACAGATCGCAGATAACGATGAGAAGCGGAAGAAGGAGCACGCCTTGGAAGAGGCGCGCGCGCAGAATGTCTGGGATTGCGATAAGGCTTGGTAAGGAATACGTTTAAGTGGATAGTCTCTTCGTGAAATAGGTATCTTAACACATATAACATACCTATTTCTGCCGCAAAGCAGTAGTGCTCGCATTGCTGTGTTCCGGTTTGAAGGGTAAGGGTGCCGGTGAAATTATGTCTCAGGGTGGCGGGCGCAGTGCAATGCCACATAGGGCGCGTCCTAGGTGGACGTGATCTATGAGGTAATGCACTGTTCATAGGCAGAGGTTACCGCTTAACATCAGGTGGGTCATCTGCTAGATCCGTCATTCAAGGAGAATAAAAAAAAAACAACATAACACCCAATAGTCACATACATAGTCCTGATTCCACACTAGGATCCCTGTGTCGTGTGTATCAGGATCTGCGAGTACCATGTTACCACGAGACACAAACCAGGAACAAATATTAGCAGATAATACAAACATTTAATTTGTTCCACAACGAGAATCGAAGACGCAACCTCTCTTATCTCAGCCAGCTACTCACAAGCCGTGCCATAGGTTGTGATCCGTGCTTTATGATCTGAGGACAACAGCTTGCAAAAAAGGTTTTTTTACAAGCTTATCGACCTCTGTAGCGCGTCGGGCGAGTAGCCGGCTGAGATGCGAAAGGTTGCGGGTTCGATTCCCGCTGCAGGACAAATGTTTGTATGATCTGCAAATATTTGTTCCTGGTCTGGGTGTTATGGTACTTAGTTTCTGATACCCCCAACACAGGGAATCCTAGTGTGGGATCAGGACTATGTATGTGACTGTTGGGTGTTATGTTTTATTTAATTTCCAATATTTGTATGTTACTAAATATGTATGTTCAGGTCAAATCTTGCAACTGAATTTTAAAGCAGTTATCCTCAACGGATTGAGATGAAATATTGCAAACCTGTCAAGTTCCGATGGCAATATTATGGTGACAGCGAGCTGATGATGATGGTAACGGAAGGTGGACAACGGAGAACTCTTTGATAATAATAGTAGCTTGGCAGTGTTTCTCATTTAAATCAGCACTCGGTTCCGATTACAAATATTATACAGGCGTGCCTAAAAATTAAATTACCTCGGTGGCGCGGCGGGCAAACGTTCGCCTGCGACGGAGGAGGTTGCGGGTTCGATTCCCGCCTCAGAACAAATATTTGTACCATCTGCAGATATTTGTTCAGGATGTTCTGGGTATTTTCTATGTATAATATAAAATATCTATCCATGCAATGTATTATTATTAAGTTTATCAGTTATAGTACTCATAACATAAACTCTGCTTAGCTTGGGGCTAGATAATGTTGTGTGAACTGTCCAGCATTATTTATTTATTACGTGCTTTTATTTAACTTGCAATATATGTATGTTTGTCCAGGTGGAATCTTGCAACTGAATTTTAAAGCTGTTATCCTCAACCGATTGAGATGATATTTTGCATACCTGTCAAGCTCCGATGACAATGCAATATTATGGTGACAGCGAGCTGATCTGATGATGGAGATAACGGAACTCCTTGATGGGTAATACTAGACTGGCCGTGTTGGCTCATTTTGTCCAGCACACGGATAGGACTACTAAATTGAAAAGTGTTTTGAAAAAAAAACTATAAAGCTTTTTTTTTATTAATGTTTCTTGGCAGCAATCGATATTATTCATACAATTGTAATTGTCCTACCAGGCGAGCAGAAGTAGAAGAAGAGCGTAGAAAGATAATGACGGAGCACGCGCCTCCTCTCGTCGGCTACCTGCAGGCTGGCGTGCTGCAGCCCCGCGACCTGCACGCCGTGCGCGAGGGGGCGGCTCAGCACCCGCGTCTGGCCCAGCTGGACATAGACTCCATGGCCGTGTCCAACAGGCCGCACAGGTTCTCCAAGTGCAACGCGCAGTGCAATATGTTGAGGGACTATTAGACGGGATATTGAGAATTACACGTCATTTGGAGCTATTATTATATTTGAGATTGAGAATTACACTTAATTTAGAGCGATTATTGTTTGAGATTGTAGGGATTATTAGATTTGATTTTCAGGGATTATTAGATTTGATTTTGAGGGATTGTTAGATTTAATTTTGAGGGATTACTAGGTTCTGTTTTGAGGGATTATTAGATTTGATTTTCAGGGATTATTAGATTTGATTTTGAGGGATTGTTAGATTTAATTTTGTGGGATTACTAGGTTCTGTTTTGAGGGATTATTTGATTTGATTTTGAGGGATTTAAAGATTCTGTTTTGAGGGAATACCTTGAGGATAAGACTAGATTTAGAGGTTTAGACTTGATTTGGAGTGATTATTAAATTTCAGAATTTGATGGAGATTTTTAGACTATTTTTTATTTATATGAGGGGTTTAAATTGACAAAATTGTTGACGAAAACACTGATATAAGTGGTTATTTAATTAATTGCAACAGATTGTAGTGTTTTATTTTGATATAATATACGGAAGACTGATTTTCATAATATTGTGATTGTAATAATAATGAAAATTTGATTAAAGTGTTATTTATTAATGTATTCGTTTGATGGTGCCTTTCATATTTTATGGTTGTGTAGAGTACACACACTGTACTGATACAGACATACATACAGACCGTTCACCGTAAGTTGGCACCTGCCATAGTGTTTAACTTACGGTGAACGGTCCGGCTCGTTCACCGTAAGTTGGCACCTGCCATGGAGTATTTACAGGTGCCATCTTACGGTGAACGAGCCGGACCGTTCACCGTAAGTTGGCACCTGCTATGGAGTATTACAGGCGCCATCTTACGGTGAACGAGCCGGACCGTTCACCGTAAGATGGCACCTGCCATGGAGTATTTACAGGTGCCATCTTACGGTGAACGAGCCGGACCGTTCACCGTAAGATGGCACCTGCCATGGAGTATTTACAGGCGCCATCTTACGGTGAACGAGCCGGACCGTTCACCGTAAGATGGCACCTGCCATGGAGTATTTACAGGTGCCATCTTACGGTGAACGAGCCGGACCGTTCACCGTAAGTTGGCACCTGCTATGGAGTATTACAGGTGCCATCTTACGGTGAACGAGCCGGACCGTTCACCGTAAGTTTGCACCTGCCATGGAGTATTTACAGGTGCCATCTTACGGTGAACGAGCCGGACCGTTCACCGTAAGTTTGCACCTGCCATGGAGTATTTACAGGTGCCATCTTACGGTGAACGTGCCGGACCGTTCACCGTAAGTTTGCACCTGCCATGGAGTATTTACAGGTGCCATCTTACGGTGAACGAGCCGGACCGTTCACCGTAAGTTTGCACCTGCCATGGAGTATTTACAGGTGCCATCTTACGGTGAACGAGCCGGACCGTTCACCGTAAGTTTGCACCTGCCATGGAGTATTTACAGGTGCCATCTTACGGTGAACGAGCCGGACCGTTCACCGTAAGTTTGCACCTGCCATGGAGTATTTACAGGTGCCATCTTACGGTGAACGAGCCGGACCGTTCACCGTAAGTTGGCACCTGCCATGGAGTATTTACAGGTGCCATCTTACGGTGAACGAGCCGGACCGTTCACCGTAAGTTGGCACCTGCCATGGAGTATTACAGGTGCCATCTTACGGTGAACGAGCCGGACCGTTCACCATGGCACCTGTAAATACTCCATGGCAGGTGCCAACTTACTGTGAACGAGCTATAGACACACGCCTTTTCCCCCGAACTGTGGTGTGTCCGGCCCAAGAATAGACCCCTCCGTCTCCTCCCGTGGATGTCGTAAAAGCCGACTAAGGAATTACCCGGGCTTGTTTGTAAGATTCTTTAGTATAAGATTTGTCCTGGCTGCTAGCTTATTTAAGGAATGTGTTATTACTGGAAGAAAGCTTCAAAGCAGAGTCAGTCGTGGGAAGCTATGGCGGCGATGAGCTCACCACTTGTCACGTCTATTTCCCGCGATGGTGCAAAAAGAGTGCATAGTGAAAAGAGGCCCATTTGAGGCTCTGACTACCCTTTCGGGGAAAAAGGCGTGTGTCTATGTATGTATGTATGTATGTATGTATCTTCTTTCGATTCAGTGTTCGACCTGGTCACTACAGCGGTACTAGATCGACTACCGGTATATCAAAGCGCTGGACTGTTTGTCCAACAAGCCCACTTTGTCTATCTGCCTTCAGAACCTGAGCACGGATCCTATCCAACTACAGAAGGGGTGAGACAGGGAGATGTTATTTCTCCAAACTGTTCACCTCTGCATCATTTAATCAGGCCCTGTCTGAAAACCAGCGCTGCACTAAACCTAGGTCTGGTGCAGCATATTCTGAGACAGGGACCTGTTTGACCCCACATAACACACACAACCTATCATCTTACCAATCAGGTTATAACAGTTTTTATTTATCTTGATCTTGTAATACCTATACTTAGTAGATTTTTGTTTTTGTCTTCTTGTTTTATGTGTGTGTTGTGCGTGTGGTAAAATAAATAAATTTTCTTTCTTTCTTTCTTTCTGCAATGATGTTTTCAAGATTTTGAATTGGTAACAGATATGGCCTCAACATGAATGCAGATACATCACCTTCGCTTTGCCGATGAGACAGTCATCATGGCAGAATTGCTGGAAGACCTAGTAGTAGTAGAGCTTTTTAGTGAAAGAGTTCGTTCGGGGAAGTACTACCACACCCAGTACTATTTCTGCCGCAAAGCAGTAGTGCTCGCATTGCTGTGTTCCGGTTTGAAGGGTATAGGAGACTTTTCGTCTTTGTCTCAGGGTGGCGGGCGCAGTGTAATGCCACATAGGGGCGTCCTAGGTCGACGTGACCTATGAGATAATGCACTGTTCATAGGCAGAGGGTACCAGTTAACATCAGGTGGGCCATCTGCTTGTTCCGTCATTCTTAGTATTAAAAAAAAACCCTCTTGATAGATCAACGACATTATAGAAGTCCCAGGAAGTTGGCGGATGTTGGCCGCTCAAGACCGTTCGTGGCATTCTCCGGAGGCCTATGTCCAGCAGTGGACTTGTGTAGGCTGATGATGATGTTTTTTTTATACTAGGTAGGTACTTGGGGTGACGGATCAAGCCGATGGCCCACCTGATGTTAAGCGGTACCCTCTGCCTATGAACAGTGCATTATCACATAGGTCACACCACTTAGGATGCACCCTATGTGGCATTGCACTGCGCCCGCCACCCTGAACCATAGATGTATAGTCTCATGTGCCTGTAATTTCAAACCGGAACACAGCAATGCGAGTACTACTGCTTTGCGGCAGAAATAGGTATGGTGGTAGTACTTCCCCGGAAGAACTCTTTTACAAAAAAGATCTACTACTACTAAAATAAATAAATAAATAAATAATTCTGCACAGTCACACAACATTATCTAGCCCCAAGCTAAGCAGAGCTTGTGTTATAGGTACTAGATAACTGATATACTTAATATAATATACATTACATAGATACCATAGATATTTTTTATTATACATAGAAAACATCCAGAACACCCTGATCAAATATCTGCAGAACGCACAAATATTTGTTCCGAGGCGGGAATCGAACCCGCAACCTCCTGCGTCGCAGGCGAACCATCGCCAGCCGCGCCACAGAGGTCGTCAATAATAAAAGATGTTGATGCAATATTATTAAATCTACCCTCAAAAGTGTTTAAAAAATACCGCTGCGGCAAGCCGAGCAAACACATCGAGTTAAAAGGCGAAACTCAAACAATAATTAAGTTAACTGTGGAAATATTTAACCGAATCAAATTAATTCCAAATACTGGTGGAGAATATTAAATGGGTGGTGCTAAGGTGGCCATGGATATCGTAGCTTTTGAGGACAAGAACTAAATTCCGTCACCATCTAACTCAGTAAAGTTCAGGTAAGTTAGAAAGTGACAGAGCAACGCTCACGCTACGAAAAGTGAAAGAAAATCACGAAAAACGGTATTTAAACAAATATTTGCTGCGTAATCGAAAATATAAATCGACCATGCCTCTAAAATAATATTATTTGTCACTCTTATTAATTTTATCAATGTGCGATAGAGATATTTACGTTATAAGCGCATTGTAGGTGGTAGTAGTAGTAGTAGTAGAGCTTTTTTGTGAAAGAGTTCGTCCGGGGAAGTACTACCACCATACCTATTTCTGCCGCAAAGCAGTAGTGCTCACACTGCTGTGTTCCGGTTTGAAGAGTAAGGGTGCCGGTGAAATTACAGGCACATGAGACTTTTCATCTTTACGTCTCAGGGTGGCGGGCGCAGTGCAATGCCACATAGAGTGCGTCCTAGGTGGACGTGATCTATGAGGTAATGCACTGTTCATAGGCAGCGGTTACCGCTTAACATCAGGTGGGCCTTCTGCTTGTTCGGTCATTCAAGTAGTATAAAAAAAAAGATCACGGTTTTTTTTATCGAGAAAATTTATCAATATTGTGTTTTGGGCTCGATCATGCCCTTGGAAATATGATGACGATTAACATAAACCTATATTTTTTGTTGCCATAAACTCGGTAGATTTTGCTAAAAATACTTACGTTTAAAAAACATACACACGCCTTTTTACCCGAAAGCGTTGGCAGTCTCAATAGGCGTCTGACTGTAGGTTGCATCATCATGGGAATATAGACGTGATAAGTGGTGAGCCCAACGCCGCCACTCATTCCCAAGACTCGACTAACGCTTTCTTCCAGTAATAGGTAACACATAAGCTAGCGGCCAGGACAAATATTAGGTAATAATATACAGACGAATCTTAACAACAAGTTATCAATTCTATAAATTTTTTGTAATACATAAGTTTGAAATAAGTAAAGTTGCATAATTTGTTACTGATTTTTTTATTTAAATTTTATGACTTTAGTAAGCTTTGTAGGTATCCAATGTTGCAAAATACCTGAAAGTCTAAGGCTGTGAGATTGATAGACGCTACTAATGCTTAGCATTGTTCTCGTCACTCTCTAACATACGTGTTTTAACATTTGTGTGACAGTGACAGGGAATGAGCTAAGCATTAGAACGTGCTAAGTAACGTCTATTAATCTTGGCCATGGATTATCCCTGACGACCTCTGTGGAGCGGTGGGCGAAGGTTCGTCTGCGACGCAGGTTGTTGCGGGTTCGATTCCCAGAACAAATATATCGATCAATCGATCGAAAAATATAAGAATGTGCGATCTGCAGATATTTGTTCAGGGTGTTCTGGGTATTTTCTATGTACCTATAATAAAAAATATCTATGTTAATGTATTGTATTAAGTAGGTATATCAGTTATCTAGTACTTATAACACCAAGCTCTGCTTAGCTTGGGGCTAGATAATGTTGAGTGAACTATCCAGCACTATTTATATATTTATCCCTAAAACCCCCAAAACCTGCTCACCCTACGAATCCCGTGAAAGTTAGCATTTTTTCGCAATAAAGTAATAAAAGTTGCCACATCAGCGACCCTCGAACACGAGTAAACGCGGGTACATTGAGATAAGCATCGGCACCCCATTCTACCCCATTCGCCGGGGAGAATGGGGTACAATGGCGAATCGACACTTGATGCTATTTGTTCAGCTTATCGAGAAGATAAAAATTTTTATTTAAATAAATAGGGTGTTGTTGCTGACTTTTGTTGGCATGGGTTAAATAAATTCATGTGGAAAGTCATGATGGTATTTTTTTAATTTTTTTATTGCTTACGGTTATTACAAAATAAATCCATTCTATAAAATCCAAACAACATGAAAGTGCTTTAGAATTTTGATTGTTTGCAGTGCAGCATTCCACAGCACGGCCAAATAAAATACTCTACAGGAGTTTTCGAACCCTTTGACTCTTCGCCTTGTTTGCTCCATCCAATTTACCTAATGTATTCCTATTGTTAAGTTTCGTGAAATACAAGCCATATACATTTTCAAACTTTACTCGTATAAAATTTTGCTTGGCCGAGCCTGTCGTTTACTTTTCTTAGTTTTCAGGTTTTACTTGGCGCAGCCCGCGCAGCCTTTCTTTTCTCTATCTCCATTTTCAGTGCCCATTTCTCCAAGGCTTGCTTGAACTCATTCTGTTCTTCGAGATGATGTTTCTCTTTCTGGCCCCAAGCCGTTCTGTCTGTGTACCAGTTTAGGTATTTCGGGTAATCCTGAAAAATACCAGCGTGTTCAAAAAATATCTTTTATGGGACGTATGTATGACCTAATATCCCCATGAGCCAAACACATAGAACTTTTCTATAAGGCCTTTCACTTGAAACGGGATATTTACCATGATTTATGAGTTTTGATTGTTCCCGATAACATCTGCTCGCAAAGACTAGTTATTTGTCCCGTGATCATGGCGCATGCAACTGTGCCGAAATATCGGGAACAATCAAAACTCAATAATCATGGTAAATATCCCGTTTCGAGTGAAAAGTATGTAGGTAGGTACCTACATAACCATGATAGTTTTAAAAGTTTTCTAAAAAGGTCAAAATATTTGAATTATTCGTATTTGTCACCCTGATCTGTCGCCCTAGCTAGTGTGACAGATAGGACAAAAAAGTTCGATCTGTCACCCTTTTTGCAACAGTGGGACAGATCGAACTTTTATTGATTTAAAAAGTTCCATCTGTCCCCCTGTTGCAAAAAGGGGGATAGACATTTTTATATAGTTTTTAAAATATTTGTTATGTGGAAAATCTACATATTCCTTAGATGAGACCTAGCTGGATCGATTTTTTGCCCCCAAAACTCCCTTAATTATAGCAAATTTAATCGAAAAACAAATATATACAAACACATATAGGTAACAGATATTGCTTGTTTAATATAGTAGGTAGGTAGGTATAGGATAAATTGAACAGTTGATATATCTAAAGACTGTTGCAAACGATATAAACGTAGCTCAACTGGCCCAAATTACTATTAGCATCCTAGTAGGTAGTCTGTGGACGGAAGCGTCTTAAGATGCTGGCTGAATAGCATTAGGTGCCAATGAAAATATGAATCAAAGATAAAACCCTACTTTTCGATAGAAAACGATTCAAAATAATTGATGTGGGTAACCGTAACTCACTATTTTCTCCACGCCTTCTTCAAGAATGCTGTCATACACTTCTTTCGGAGACAGTCCGTGTATTGATATCCTAAAAATAAGAAATTATTGTTTTATAGTTCTTTATCTTCACTATTATCATCATCATCACCATATTTATATTATATTTATATTTATTTATTAGAATCACCAACGTAGTATACACCGTTACAAGTAATTACAACACATGATTATTATATTAGGTATGCATTCCAAGTGCTACCACAAATAGGTGACCGACATCATGCTATTAGCAAGAACAGATTAAAAATTGAAAAAAAAATATCACAAATTCATTACAATCACAATAATGTCCTACAAATTTAATTAAATTAAAAAAAAACACCATCATCATCATCATTAGCTTAAATACCTAATAGCTGAAATCCTCCCGCATAGAACTACCTATACGAAATTATTTTTTTATTCTTTATTTTTATTGTACACACAAACAAAGAAGAAAAACAACTAACATAGAGGACATGTACAAAGGCGAGCTTAACCCTAAAAGAGTTTTCTTCCAGCAAACCTTTTTTTGTGTTTTTTGGCCATTACTGCTTATGAACACTTCTTCATATAGCGAAAGTTGATTTCGCGAGAACTAGGAGATTTCACACATGTTTTAATTGATAGTATCTCATAAATATCATCAGTTTTTAGCTGCGATCCCCCTAAACAAAACAAAAGCACTGTAATAATGTGTTTCGGGGTATCGTAGCTAAACTGATGATATTTATGAGATACTATCAATTAAAACATGTGTGAAATCTAGTTCTCGCGAAATCAACTTTCGCTATATGAAGAAGTTTTCATGAGCTTGTAATGAGCAAAAAATACCAAAAAATTTGAATTTCGCGCCGCAAGCGTGACCATCCACTTTAATTAGGTACATATTGTTACAAATTGCTCGGGTATCGTTTTGCGCGATAAATACGACTTGATAGGTGGTGCAGATTGCGAAGTTATAGCTGTCTAGTAGGTAGGTACTAGGAGTCTCTGAGGTAAGCCCTGGACAGACATACAGACGGACAGAAAATATGGTGAAACTAAAGGGGGTGATCCATTGGCGAGCCGGTACTTCTATTAAGTAATCTGTGCTTGTACTATTATTTATTCTGTGCTGTTGGCTCGTTGGGTTGTCGACTCGCGTTGTTGATCTATTGGCATACCAAACAGTTTATTATACCGCAGTCTCAGGATTTCAAGCACGCACGAAGAGCCAACGAGCCAAACCGCGGTATTTAAAACCGCGGTTTTGTAGGTGCTCCTTTGACGGTCTATATACCTCTGGCTCGCAGGCTCGATGGCGTACCAGCGGTTTTACTCGCCAATGGATCACCCCCTTAAGGGTTTCTTGTTGACTACGGAACCCTAAAAAAGACTGCAATTGTTTTGCTAATGGGACAGTTTCGTAGTGTGGAGTTGGACTTACTGTGCTATTCTTTCAGGACTGATAAACCTTTCCAAAAAGTCTTTCAAATAACCGTAACTATATCCTTGTAGAACATGGGCTAAACAGCTAACGTTGAAATCAGCTGGAATCGCGTGATAACTGTAAAGAACACGAACAATTATTAAAAAAAAACAATAAAACCCGACTGCATGAATAATTTTGATGTACGGGTACCTAAGTACCCAGTGCCACTCTCACTAACGACAGCTCTAGAGCTAAATTCCAAAATCCATCAAGCCGTTTAGGCTACAGCAGAGCGTGCCAAAGATATACCTATAGGGTCAACAACGCAAGGGAGCTCATCCACACATCATCGACACGTGGGTATCTCGTACAGCTCGCTTTACGAGATCTTTTCTCCCCATACGTGCGAGTTGTGGAAAGAACTCCTTCCTGAGGTATTCCTGACGACCTCTGTGGCGCGGCTGGCGAAGCTTGGCCTGCGACGCAGGAGGTTGCGGGTTCGATTCCCGCCTCGGAATAAATATTTGTGCGATCGCAAATATTTGTTCAGGGTGTTTTGGGTGTTTTCTATGTATAATAAAAATATCTATCTATGTAATGTATTGTATTAAGTATATCAGTTAACTAGTACCCATAACACAAGCTCTGGCTTAGCTTGGGGCTTGATAATGTTGTGTGAACGTGTCCAGCATTAATTATTTTATTATTCTATTCCGCTTCAAAAATATGTAAAAAGAGTCGTTCAGGGCAGGCCACGCATTGGCAATGCCACTTGTTGCAGATGTCAATAGGCGACGGTAACCGCTTACCATCAGGCGGGCCGTAAGCCAGTTTTTCGAGCCAATATATATTTAAAAAAAACAAAAAAACATTAGGTAACATAAATATATGCACTCGAAAACCGGGTCGGGTAAAAGTCATTGCACGGTTTTTTCTTGGTCTCCCTTAAATACCTAATATTAATTTTACCTTAGCATCCATTCGTTGAGCATTTGTACGACTGTCGAGTAGTTTGTGTTTGGCAGCAGAACTACATTAGGAAACTTCTTCAGCATTTGTTTGCTTTTTGTCATCCATGGGTCTATACAAGTTCCTGAACATTGAAATGTTAAAGCTAATGTTTTTTTATATAACTATTTGTAAATATATTGAAAGCTAGACCATGTTTTACCAATGACTGTAATTTTATCCGTTTTATGAATTTTCTTGAACAACTTTTTCGTAAAGTGCCTTTTGAATAATTCCAAGTTCAGTTCTGCTTCTTCCGGTGGCACCTATATTTAGCCAATGGGAAGTAAGTTTGGTGGAACTTTTCGCTTGTGGCGCGAAATTCAAATTTTATTGTGTTTTTGCTAATCACAGTTCATCTTTTGATGGCTGAACCTGATTTTGCGAAAATTAGGAGACCTAACACGCATATTTGATTGAAAGTGATTAAATATCATTAGTTACGATTTAAATCTTTGGTTTATCTACGAATGTCAATGTACAAAAATATCACTGTAAAATCATTGAATGATATTCGCAGCTAAACTAATGATATTTATGAGACACTATCAATCAAAACATGTGTGTTAGTTCTCTTAGTTTCCCAAAAATAAGGTTTCGCTATCTCAAGATCTGTTAATGAGCAGTGATTGGCAAAAAATCAATAAAATTTGAATTTCGCGGTAGAAGACGTCTCTTTCGGTCGAATTTTAAACTACTTACTTGTTTGTCAATGCAAAAAACAAAACACTGTGTGTCTATTGCAAGGACCATCCGAAATCGGTGGATTTCTACCTGTAGTTGGTAGGGGAGAAGGAGGTAGCTTAGGACAGGGGGCACCTTTGGACATTGGAGATTTCTCCAAAACCGTAGACATTTTTTTAGCAGAAAATGGATTTTTAGCTTTACTAACCACCACTACTACTACATACCATCACATTTCACACTGTCAGCTGTCAAACTGACTTATTAGCAGGTCGGGGTTTTCGGTGGCTGGTGTAAATGTTTCATCTGGACTACGTAACTGTTTATTTGCTGATTAGGAGCATTATCTATATGTTTTTAGGGTTCCGTAGTCAAAGACAAGGAACCCTTATGGATTCGTCATGTCTGTCTGTCTGTCCGTGTATGTCACAGCCTGTTTTTTCTGAAACTATAAGAGCTATACTGTTGAAACTTGGTAGGTAGATGTATTCTGTGAACCGCATTAAGGTTTTTACAAAAAAACAATTATTTTTGGGGTTCCCCTTACTTAGAACTGAAACTCAAAAAAAATTTTTCCATTAAACCTATACGTGTGGGGTATTTATAGGATAGGTCTTCAAAAATGATGTTGAAGTTTCTAATATAATTTTTTACTAAACTGAATAGTTTGCGCGAGAGACACTTCCAAAGTGGTAAAAAGTGTCCCCCCCCCCGTAACTTCTAAAATAAGAGAATGATAAAACTAAAAAAAAAAAATGATGTACACTTCCATGTAAACTTCCACTGAAAATTGGTTTGAACGAGATCTAGTAAGAAGTTTTTTATTTTTGGGGTTCCCCATACTAAGAACTGAAACTCAAATAAACAAAAAAAACATCAAACCCTTACGTGTATCTATGGATAGGTCTTCAAAAATGGTATTGAGGTTTCTAATATTTTTTTTTTCTAAACTGAATAGTTTGCGCGAGAGACACTTCCAAAGTGGTAAAAAGAGTCCCCCCCCCCCATAACTTCTAAAATAAGGGAATTATAAAACTAAAAAAAAAAAATATGATGTACATTACCATGTAAACTTCCAACCAAAATTGGTTTGAACGAGATCTAGTCAGTAGTTTTTTTTTTAAATACTTCTTAAATCGTAATCCATCCAAGTACTTTTATATTATGTTACTTGCTGCTACGGAACCCTTCATGGGCGAGTCCGACTCGCACTTGGCCGCTTTTTTTTATAGTTTCTGTTAAGTTTGGGTATCTATGCGAGGATAGAGCTAAACGTATTAGTTTCAAAATAAATAAAAATTGTTTTATGACACTAGGTTATTTAAATGGCGCCTTGGGGTAGGTTTGGTAGGACACATTTTTGGGGCACTTTGGGACATGTCCTGTCTATGTATGTGTCCTAGGCTACCCTAAGGTGCCATTTAAAAAACTTTGTGTCACCTTAGGTGTTTTAATTTATTTCAGTTACTAATACACCAATATATACAATACATGTTAACAATAATAAGAATGTTTGAAAATAAAAAGTTTTTATTACTAATTTGGCCATTTAAATCACAAGTCATAAACTGCCCCCCAGGGGGGACAGTCTGGGACATTGTCAATGGCTTACTAAAATTAAAACTTTACCTATTCTACTCAGTATATATGTTTATTTTATTATTGTATTCTAAAGGTAAAATACAAATATAGGTTTTACTGCATAAAATGCACAAAAGCCTTAAACACAAAAAACTCTAGGACCTATTATGTAAAAGTGTCCTGATGTGCCTCCTTCTCCCCTACCTATCATTAGCCATTGTGTTGTCCCGTTGCTGGTAGCAACATGTAACTTGTGGAAGCTAAATAACTCAGTGACGCTAGTAAAGTAAGTGAAAATATTATCTGCTAGGCTGCTGTTGACAGGTATTTATCTATTTTATTTGCTATTCATAACTTTCTACGTATTCGTTTAGGTATTTGTTTGTATTGTTAATCTTGCTAGTTGATTTTGACCTAATTTCCGCTAACCGAGCTCCTATGGTATTTATTTGAATACTTTGCTTTACCTACCTACCTAAGTATACGTTAGTTACGTTCATAAATTAGTCGGTACTTGAACAGCATCATCATCTGTAGAAGTTCACTGCTGGACGAGGTCCTAATCTCCATAGAATAAAATGGGGGGGATTTGCCATAATTACCACGGTTGGCAGGCGGATTGGTGATCGCAGTAATGGTGCTGAGTCATCAGGGGAACGCTGCCTATCCTCTGGTGTAATCCCTTAGCCAGCTTTTATGTTATCCACGGGAAGAGAATGAGGGGTATATATATTCTCATGCACCTCAGCAACTTATTTGTTGGTTCATTCATGTGTTTTTATGCGCAGGAATTACAATTGAAGCTATAACCAATGAAGAAACAAACCCAGCAGAGGTAGAGGGGACCAGGACTTTTGACTGAGAACAGCTATCTCAGGTAAGTAATTACAGTTTTACCCAAAATATCCGTCGACTGTTTTCGCTTACGCAGAAAAGCGGAGACTGATATCCGACAGTAGCCGAACGTATAGTATAGCTCGGACCCGCTGTATAGCTCGGTCCCTCTCACATCTAAGAGTCGACCAGCTGAGATTTTACCGTGGCGCAAGATTTTAGCGCTATTGTTATTGGTACAAAGAAGGTACCCGCGCGCTATAGAAATTGGTCTACAGCGCAGGTACATCGGGGCGACTTATATTTTAGTAAATAAAACTGTACATTTTGTGAGTAGGTAGGTAGGTCTGTAGATTTACCTTTTTGTAAAAGAACCTGTGAACATGTTTGACGTGTATGACGGAAGGCTGAGCTGCTTTTGCGCACGTCACTACGTCCTTTACTATCTGTTCTAGATACACGTCGCTTGCCAACTCACTGCGGATCTCATTTGGGTCCAGTTCAAATAGTATTGCATCTAAAATGAAAATATTATGCTTTATTTTACCAAAACAAAACCATAACCAAAACCGTTAGTTGTGCACATTTTGTATTGCGCTAATAATTTGAACGTAAATGTGTGTTTTGGATTTTGGATGATAACTTTGGTGTAACGATTGATCAAACCTTTCACTACCTATAATATATAAAATATTGCGATAGCATTTCTAACATCAGCTAAACGAAAACTAAACCAAAAACAAAAACGTTAATAAAACCGACATGCCCCTTTACTTAGAATATAGAATAAACCAGAAGGTGCGTACGATACTATTAGTACGGGGCGCTGCCGCCCTGTGTCGCCAAAACACAATCCCACCGGTAGGGGTAATATTTTGGTGTTGTTGGCAACAATGATAAAATGGACGCTTGACTTTTTTCCAAAGAATGAATGGTAAACAAATTCATTATTTAAACCATGTAATGAAATGTATGAAATGTGATTCTATCCTTTTTCTTTACACCTAGCAGAATTTTTACAAGTGGAAACGACAAACGGCTGCATATTCACAAGTAAGTTTTTTGAGTTCGATACGACTAGCCGCACGGCCGACCACAGGCTGACTGGGTGAAACTATTCTCATTGAGACTAGTTAGCGTGGTGACACGGGTTCTGGTTTATTCTATATTCAGAGGCCCTTTACTACGATTTGTCAAAAATTCAAAATAATTATTCAAAGGATATTAATGGTATCTAACCGTTCAATGAAGCTAAGGCATGTAAAAGTATGGTTTTTCCACCGCCTCTCGGGCCAACAAGCAATATCCTACGAAAGCCGTGAGTCATATCTCGGCACCTTTCCCACCACACACTCCTTGTATCACCGTGCAATTGATAGGCTGACCTGTAATATATTAAAACGATTTTTTTATAGCGCCACCAACTTATCTGTTGGCTGCCTCCACTAGGGAGACAGTTTGTTGAAATTTAGGTAAGTATACCAATTCTGCTACATTGAGATATTATGGTTGATATGGTACATAATCAGTAGGAGACTAAGATCCAGAGTCTCGAGCACCGCCGTAAAGTCGCATGCCTTTCGATCTTCTATAGGTTACATTTCGGGGAATGCTCCCAGAAACTTCACGATCTGATCCCACCATCTCCTTTTCATCATAGGACGAGCAGACGCACGGCTCGGTACCACCCTTACCTCATTAGTATACCCTCTATTCATACTAAACGTTTCAGTTCTGCCTTTATAATGCGAACTGCGAAGGAGTGGAATATACTACCGTCGTCTGTCTTCCCTGAAAACTATAATCTGGGTCTGTTCAAGGATAGAGTGAATAGGTGCCTTCTAGACCTTTGTGCTCCATCTCCGGCCACATCGTCACTTACTACCTGGTGAGATCGGGGTCAAACCCCGTCGGGGTGGTACCACGGTGGTGGTTGCTCCAAGATGGAAATATGAATATATGTTGAATACAAAGAACCAGAGACCAGAGTCAAACAAAGGCCTATATATGTAAAAAAAATAACTCTTCTGATATTCTGATAAAAAAGGGAAGTCATCATTGTAGAACATATAAAGTTATTGTGTTATCCTAACACAAGCATATTTTTTGCTTAAAAGGAGTGTCCAAACCCTGTTAAATTGTAGACCTTAATTTAATGAAATAAACATTTGTAAACATTTGTATTGTAATTGTTGTGTCTTACTTGTAGTTACACCTAATATCATCTCCAACAAAGTTAGGGTCACCGATAAAGTCTTCTAATTTAGTTTTTGGATATTCTTTTATAAAACCTCGAAACACTAATTCCTAGAACAATAATTTAATCATTTAATAAATATATACCTCACACGAAGAGTATGCACTTTAGTACTGTACCTACTTATAAATCTGTGATCGGGACATTGCCATAGGTATAGCAATTTGAAGCAAGTTGTCTATGCGTGTGTAAGAGTTCGTCCGGAGAAGTACTACCACCATACCTATTTCTGCCGCAAAGCAGTACTGTTCGCATTACCTACTGTGTTCCGGTTTGAAGGGTATGGGTGCCGGTGAAATTACAGGTACATGAGATTTTCCATCTTTATGTCTCAGGGTGACGGGCGCAGTGCAATGCCGCATAGGGCGCGTACTTGGTGGACGTGACCTATGTGGTAATGCACTGTTCATAGGCAGAGGTTACCGCTTAACATCAGGTGGGCCATCTGCTTGTTCCTTCGTCTAAAGTTGTATAAAAAAAACACAGATAACACACTAACACATCGAAACAGGTAGGCTCTTAGGAGTGATGCGTTGAGGAGTTTGGATCCATTGTCTTTGTGAGTGCATGTAGTATTATTAGTTACTAGCGACTCGCCCCGGCTTCGCACGGGTAGCCCCCGGTGAACCGCCCCCCCCGTCCTACCCCTCCCCCTATGTCAATCTCCTGGTTCTAAGCTACCTCCTCACCAATTTTCAGCCAAATCGGTTCACCCGTTCTTGAGTTATAAGTGGTGTAACTAACACGACTTTGTTTTATATTTATAGATTTTGTGTGTAAGCATAGTTTTTGGCTTCACTTGTTTCGCACGTCGTGTTCTGTTTGAATTTTCTAATGACGTGATTTTTATCTATGACAACTCAGTAGGGGGTACTTAACTTAGCTTAACTTAGTACTTATAGGGGGTTATCTCTTATCTATACCTTACTATAACAACATTTTACTATCATTAGTCAATATACAAAAAAAAACTTTTTGTTGTGTTATTTTTATTTTTTTTTATACTACTGGAGTGGCGGAGCAAGCAGATGGCCCACCTGATGTTAAGCGGTAACCTCTGCCTATGAACAGTGCATTACCTCATAGGTCACGTCCACCTAGGACGCGCCCTATGTGGCATTGCACTGCGCCCGCCACCCTGAGACATTAAGATGAAAAGTCTCATGTGCCTGTAATTTCACCGGCACCCTTACCCTTCAAACCGGAACACAGCAATGCGAGCACTACTGCTTTGCGGCAGAAATAGGTACGGTGGTAGTACTTCCCCGGACGAACTCTTTCACAAAAAAAAGCTCTACTACTACTAAAATTAAAATTTAAAATTTAAATATTTACCTCCAGTTTATCTGTAAGACTTTCACTCATAGTTGTTTTTACAGCGCGTTTTTTCTTTTCCCTTCTCTTTCGCTTCTTCATCGGCTCAGGCATTTCTTCTTCATTCGTTACGTAATCTTTCTTCAGAGCTGCTTGTAGTATCTGTAGCTCAATCCTGTATCTCAAACATTGTGGTATGACCGTCAAACTCAATCCTGTATGGTATGACCGTCAAACTCAATCCTGTATCTCAAACATTGTGGTATGACCGTCAAACTCAATCCTGTATGGTATGACCGTCAAACTCAATCCTGTATCTCAAACATTGTGGTATGACCGTCAAACTCAATCCTGTATGGTATGACCGTCAAACTCAATCCTGTATCTCAAACATTGTGGTATGACCGTCAAACTCAATCCTGTATGGTATGACCGTCAAACTCAATCCTGTATCTCAAACATTGTGGTATGACCGTCAAACTCAATCCTGTATGGTATGACCGTCAAACTCAATCCTGTATCTCAAACATTGTGGTATGACCGTCAAACTAATTCGTTTGTCTATGCTTAAGGCACAGACATGTTGCTCTGTACATGTCTGCAGTCTTAGCCCTCAGGGAAACAAACGAATTTGTAGGTATGTTAAGCATAGTGGAGTTATAGGTGTAAAACCGAACATAGGACAAAGTGCACCTTGAGAGAGACGTATGTTATGTCTAGTCTTATGGAACACAGTTAGGTGATGACGATGGTATTATAATTTAAAGAAAAAAAAATACTTAATGTTAAGCGGTAACCTTTAACAATACATTACCTCATAAGTCACGTCCACCTAGGACGCGCCCTATGTGGCATTACACTGTACCCGCCACCCTGCGACATAAAGATGAAAAGTCTCTTGTGCCTTTAATTTCACCGGCACCCATACCCTTCATACAGGAACACAGCAATGCGAGCACTTAACACAGCAATGCGAGCACTACTGTTTTGCGGCAGAAATACGTGGTAATATTTCCCCGGATGAACTCGTTCACGAATAAATAATATTTGAAAAAATTAAAAAAACACGATTTTATAGCTAATCGAACTAAAAAATAGAAAATAATTTTCAATTTCAAAGAGTTATATTACAGTAGTAGAAATCGAACAATCAATCAGTTTTTTTTTAAAAGCGTGGGGTGCTTGTTAAAGTAAATGTAACAATCATTTTGTTTGCAACTATCTATGAGAGGAGAGTTATGAAAAGTAGTAAAATGCAACCCACGCTTTAAAAAAAAAAACTTATTGATTGTTCGATCTTCTACTACTGTAATATAAACTCTTTGATATTGAAAATTATTTTCTATTTTTTAGTTCGGTTAGCTTTAAAAGCGTGTTTTTTTTATTTTTTTAATATATTATGTATTTTTAATTTTTTAGTTCGATTTATCTCTCTCTCTCTCTCTCTCTCTCTCTCTCTCTCTCTCTCTAACTCTAACTCTAACTCTAACTCTAACTCTAACTCTCTCTCTCTCTCTCTATGCAAAGTTTCAAATTAATCAGACTTCTGGAAATTGGTGAAAATTATGCTCAAAGATTCAGTTACATACATACATACATACATAGATACAACGCAAGCTAATAAAAGCGTGTTAAAAAAGGTCTACTACTACTTAATTTACCTCATATCCTCGTCTACTTTTTGAATAACTTCCATTTTCACTTCCATCATTGCTTTGTTTCTAGCTACTTCTGTACAATGTCTTTTCTTGACCTCAAGTTGTTCTGTTTCATCAAATTCATTCCAATCAGAGAGGTAGTCTCCTATCACCTTCAAATTCAGTAATTTTGATGAATCGTTCTCAGTGATTTCCTTTTATTTATTAAACTTTTTGATTACTTAAATATATACCGTCAAAATGTGTGCAGTTTTCTTAGATTCAGGATAGTTGAAACCTGGATGGAGAGTTGGATTCTTCATCATTTTCCTTTTCATATCTTTCTCCAGTTTTTTCTTCTGTAATTCTTCTCTCTTATCCATTGATTGTTGATGTTTTGCTTCCATTTTCTCGTATTTCAGCTGCAATGTTTTGTCATATTTCATAGGTCGTGAAGCTACTTTTACACATGTAATAATTCCTCCTTTGTGGCCCTCTGTGGCGCGGCGGGCAATGGTTCGCCTGCGACGCAGGAGGTTGCGGGTTCGATTCCAGCCTTGGAACAAATATTTGAACGATCTGCAGATATTTGTCCAGGGTGTTCTGGTTTTTTTTATGTACCTACTAGCGTCTCGCCCCGGCTTCGCACGGGTAGCCCCGTTGAACCCCCCCCCCTACCTTTCCACCCTATGTCAATCTCCTGGTTCTAAGCTACCTCCCCACCAATTTTCATCCAAATCCGTCCAGCCGTTTCAGCGTGAAGAGGTAACAAACACACTCATACACTAACACACACACACAAACTTTCGCTTTTATAATATTAGTGTGTGTTTAAATATCAACGGTATACGAACATTTTAGAAAATTTTAAAGAATTTAACCTTTCCGGATTTTATGGATCTTTCTCGAACATTCTCGAATTCTTCTTCATGAATAAGAGGGTGAGGTTGCGGCTACCGTACCGTAAAACTTTCAGGCCGAGTTAGTTTATTTTCCGAAAGTTCTATAACTTTCTGGAATTTTTTGAAAGTTCTCCATCTTTTTCAAACTTTTCTAGAGGTTTTGAAATTTTGGAACTTTCTCGAAGTTTCTAGAAATTTCTAGAAATTTTGGAAATATTTCGAAGGTTCTAGAACATTCGGAAATTTCTAACTTTTAGAAATTTCTTGAACTTTTTCAAACATTTTTTAACTTTCCGAAATTTCCGGAAGGTTCTAGAACTTTTGGAAATTTCTCGAAAGTTCTCGAACTTTTTCTAACCTTTCTGGAGATTCTAGAACCTTCTAGAATTGCCTTAAACTTTCCAAAACCTCCCCGAAGTTTTCGAACTTCCTCGAACCTTCTAGAAGTTTTGGTTGAGGTTCAGGTCAAGTTGACCTCATTCTAAACCGTTTTTCTCTAAACCTTAACCGCGCAGCCCAAAACCCAAACCACAGATTACTTAATAGTTACTACGCCCAAACCTTCTAAACCGTTTTTCTCTAAACCTTAACCTCGCAGCCCAAAACCCGAACCCTCTTGATGGATAGGAGGGTTGGGGCTACCCCACGGTTAAACCTTTTTTGGGCTGCATTGATTCGTTTTTGAGTTTTAGCGGCCCGCACATTTTATCAACTTAGTTTTATTATATATAATGATAATAAAAAAAACAACTTATGTAATGTATTATATTAAGCATATCAGTTATCTAGTACCCATAACACAAGCCCTGCTTAGCTTGGGTCTAGATAATGTTGTGTGAACTGTCCAGCATTATTTATTATAATTTTATTTTAATTTATTTTATTTTACCTGTTGTCCCGATTTGTTCTTGTTAGATTTTTTTTCTACCATATAGGCTTTATATTCTTCTAAATATTCCTGTGGTGTCGGTAATTCTTCTTTCAATATCAATTTTGATCCACCTGTTTTGTCGTCGGGTATTTCGTGGAAAAGCTTGATTTGTTCAAACCTGTTGAAATGTCATAATAATCGTTTATTGCCCGTGGTACTACTTTTATTAGCACGGATAAAAAAAAACCCTTAGAACTACCAACCGGTTCAGTAGTTCCACGGGAAGTTTATTTTATCCGTGTTACAACTGTTAGTCAATATTTCCGTTTATTGCCCGTGGTATTAGTGACTTCTATTATATTGTGTTTGAAAATTAATTGATTTATATTTACCACACATGAAACCAATCTCTTATGTGGTCTCTGTAAGATTCACATATTTCATCGCCTTTCCATTTTAGATATTTATTTTTGATACTTTCGTATTCAGACTTCAAATCTTCCTTAAACTTCTCTTTTAATTGTAGTTTTTCTGCTTTTAGCTGAAAAAGATTTTTCATTGAAATATCTATCATCATAGAAATTGTTTTAAGTCGCAATTGAATTTACCTGTGCAAATTTTTCTTGGGCATCCTTGTTCAGTTTTTTACATTTCCTCAATCCAAGTAGTTCATCTCTTTTACAGTCTAAATATCTTTGCCGTTTACATTTAAAGTATGCTCTGTAATGATATCATATCTAATTATTCATATGATAACTATAGTAGCAGTAGTAGTAGGGTGTAAGTTATTTACATATTATGTGCAGCTATCTTAAACACGTCATCTTGAATAATTACCTGCACACTTTCTGTATAATAGCTGCACTTCGTTGACGGATTTCATTAGGTGCCTGTAATGTCGCCGTACCCTCTATGTCCTTTTCCCATCTTTGTCTTCTATTGAAATGGTGTGTTCGCCAGGCTATGACTTGCCTACAAATCATTTAATTATTATTTATGTAGGAAACATTCAGCTGCCCACGTAGTCCTGGAATGTGTGGGAGTAGCAGCTCAATGTAAAACAATCCTCAACAACCCGAGGTCACTCCGACAAGCCTGCGAAGACCCCAGGAAACTTCTGAACGGAGTTAGGCTGGCTAACTCTAGTCAGACAACTCTCACGCATAATGGACCACCCATAGAGTTCGAATGCGGAAAAGGGAGTTCTTTAGCATTAATGAAGGAACCATTTATTTTACTGAAAAATAAGATAAGACAAAACCCCTTTAAAATATAATAAATATAACTTATTATCCGGTATAACTTTCGCAAATTTTTCCAAGTACATATGACCAGGGTTTTTTTTTATACAACTTGAATGACGGAACTAAGCGGTAACCTCTGCCTATGAACAGTGCATTACCACATAGGTCACGTCTACCTAGGACGCGCCCTATGTGGCATTGCACTGCGCCCGTCACCCTGAGACATAAAGATGAAAAGTCTCATGTGCCTGTAATTTCACCGGCACCCTTACCCCTCAAACCGGAACACAGCAATGCGAGCACTACTGCTTTGCGGCAGAAATAGGTAAGGTAGGTAGTTTCGCGGTATTTAGATGTCATGTCACTTGAATAAGAGCATCTCAGTCACACAAACTCGTGTGTGACTGAGCCACAAATAAAATGTACTTGGAGAAGTAAAAGGAAAATTTCGTAGAAATTCCATTGAAAATTACGTAGATGAAATTGTTAGTTGCGTAAAACAGGAAAACCCCCTTCTAAGACCGAATATTGTGACGGAAGGTGACGGGCAACAATGGCACCCTATTATGCACGTGGCCAGACACGCACGCGGCCGATTTTTTCAAAGTTTTTCTTCACTTTACCTAGTTTTTTCACAAGCTTGTATTATTTCTATATTCCTTTTTATTTCCTTTTGCTCTTGAGATAATTCTTCTTTCTTATTAACAAGTATGTAGTCGTCTTCGCCCTCACTTTTATCAGTTTTATTATCTTCATCCCACCAGTTGTCTACCTGTTCTTCTTCTATTCCGCGTTCTTCAAGCAACTTTCGTTCCTCTGAAGAAATAAAGATGATGTTTATATTGAGATGTCCTTGATAAATCTTCTAGTCGGTATTTTTGTATCCATACGCAAGATAGGCAGCAAAGCAAGGGAAGGTAGGCGTAAGATATCCCCATAAGGCAGGCGAGAGCTTATACTAGCTTGTAGCATTTTAGTCCCTTGTGCCCTTGCCTGCCACACCAGGCTGAATTTTTAAATGTTTTCTTGGATATATTATTTAAACTATTATGTATGTACATCCTTACCAATGTGCCTTTTTTTCTCATTTGCCCTTTTAATAACCTCTTCAATCATACGTTGTATTTGCTCTGGTCTTTCTACTATGCTCGGTATTTCAGTAAGCTCAGCATCGTTTGTAGTCAGAAAATTCAAGATCAGACCATTGTTTAGAAACTGGTGTTCACTGGCATCTAGTTTTCTTAGTTCATGCTTTAGTTCTAGTATTCTGAAAATAAATTTCGTTACTTTATTTTTAGCATTTTCTGTACCATTTTCACGCGGGTTCGTGATGTTCTCTACGTGAATCTTCAACACTTTCTTCTGCTATTGTGTTCCGGACCTCATTTTTCAGATTAGAAATCGAAGATACAAATTTTTATCTTACGTTCTGTTACAATAATAATCACAAATAATAAACTTAAATTTGTGATTAAACATGTGTGCCTGACGACCTCTGTAGCCCGTCGGGCGAGTAGCCAGCTGAGACGCGAAAGATTGCGGGTTCGATTCCCGCTGTGGGACAAATGTTTGTATGATCTTCCAATATTTGTTCCGGGTCTGGGTGTAATGGTACCATAGTACTCGTAGTTTCTGATACCCTCGACACAGGGAATCCTAGTGTGGGATCAGGACTATGTACGTGACTGTTGGGTGTAATGTTATGTTATGTTATGTTTTCGACTTAATTAATGTATTCACTGTCTAGATTCTACCAACTTTTGTGAAAGAGTGTGCTCGCATTGCTGTGTTCCGGTTGAAGGGTAAGGGTGCCGGTAAAATTACAGGCACATGAGACTTTTCATCTTTATCTCTCAGGGTGGCGGGCGTTGGGCAATGCCACATAGGTTGCGTCCTAAGTGGACGTGACCTATGAGGTAATGCACTGTTCATAGGCAGAGGGTTACCGCTTAACATCAGGTGGGCTATCTGCTTGTTCCGTCATTAAGTAGAATAAAAAATAAAAAAACTTACCGGGCTACAACAGCTTTAACAGTCTCCTCAATATACCCTGTCTTCTGGACCTGAAGGTTATGATGTAGACACTCCATGATCTGATTGTAGATCGTCATGTACTGTCCCAGGACTGCAGACAGGCGTAGAGCAGCATCGCAGCGTTTCTTGTCGTTGGCTTTTGTGGTCTGAAAAGTAGCTTTCATCAGTAGAATTTACATGTTTTTTTTTTTTTTTTAATTAAAAAAATAGGCATACTGTCATACGGCCTACCTGATGTGAAGTGGTCACCGTCGCTTATAGACACCGGCAACACCCAGGGTATTGTCGATGCGTTGCCTACCCTGAAGGAATTTATGAACATTTTTCTTGAAGCGACACAAGTCGTAACCAAACGGGAAAACCTCAGATGGAAGCTCATTCCATAGTTTGTAGGTATGGGGAAGAAATGATCTCGAGAAACGAGTCGTTCGAGAAACCCAGGGATCTATGATGTGCGGATGAGCCTTGTCACGGTGCCGGGAAGAGCGATGGTTAAATCTCGATGGTTTGTACAAATGGTCAATGAAAGCCATTCTAAGTCTTCGTCAGATCAGGCCTGATATTCTTTAAAGCTGAGAGGAATAGAGTGTCTGTTTTTTTCATCTTCTCTCAGCTGTTTATTACTTTTAGACGCCTTTTATGGATCAAGTGAATTTTGATGTACAATACGCAACCTTACCTACGCGACCGGATACCGTTAGTGTTGTGGGTTGAGTTGGGGTGAAGTGTGTCAATGAAACCGATGGTATAGAAAAGAAAGAAAGAAAATACATTTATTCACCAAAAAAAAAAAAATTACATACAAAATACAATTATATAAAAGTAAAAATGAGAAAATACAGAATAAAATAAAATAGGTTATTTGGTGAAAAGGCAACGACTCAGCTTTTTGTGCCTAGTCCGAAAACCAGACGCTGTTTTTCATTCTTGCCAAGGGAGGGGGGGGGGGGGAGGATTTCAAAATAATACAGAAATATAAATGTGATAATTTTCACTAGAAACGGGATATTTACCATGATAACATCTACTCGCAAAGACTTTAGTCAGTTCTCCCGTGATCATGGCGCATGCAACTGTGCCGAAATATCGGGAACATATAAAACTCAAAAATCATGGTAAATATCCCGTTTCTAGTGAAAATTATGTACATAACCATGATAGTTTCAAAAGTTATAAATGTGATGATAGTGTACACGTACATATAATTGTTTATTTCAGGGTCAGAGCCAATCACAGGCCTTCCCGACGCCCCCACCCCGACCAGCTACTACAACATACATATATAAATATAAACAAAAACAAAAAAAAGTTAATAATGTAAATATTATGAGTGTGGGTTTGTGGGTAGGTGTAGGTGTGGTGGTAGTGGTATCGTTCGTAATAAAAGAGTGAGAAAGAGGGTTGATCGATATATCTGCCCATAACATCTACTCGCAAAGACTTTAGTTAGTTCTCCCGTGATCATGGCGCATGCAACTGCGCCGAAATATCGGGAACAAATAAAACTCAAGAATCATGGTAAATATCCCGTTTCTAGTGAAAAGTTTGATGAACAATGTTTAATTGTGGCTCTAAGATGTAAAAATGTTCTCTCAGTGTTTTCCTTCACCGAAACTACGTCACCAACCTGATAATGAACATCCATTTGAACTAAATCCTCTAAGCGTGCAAGTGTTGTCTTCCATTTCCTAAAGTAAAAGTCACTCGACATTTTTAATACATACAATAAATTAATTTAAAATAAATTGTGGAAATCATTGGCTTAACTGGATTTGATTGATTGGAAATCGAGGTGGTCATGATAAACTTTTGATTTTTGACGACCACTGTGGCGCGGCGAGTGAATGGTCGCCTGCCACGCAGGAGGTTGCGGGTTCGATTCCCGCCTCGGAACAAATATTTGTGCGGTCTGCAGATATTGGGTGTTCTGGGTATTTTTTATATAGTATAATAAAATATATATATATATCTATCTATGTAATATATTGTATTAAATATATCAGTTGTCTAGTACCCATAACACAAGCTCTGCTTAGCTTGGGGCTAGACAATGTTGTGTGAACTGTCCAGCATTATTTATTTATTTATTTATTTCGTATGCGGTATTCAGAACTTGAAGACAACTTCTCATACCAAGATCTTATTTCTCGAGCTGACAAATAGGGTCCAATAATACTACCTCACTTGGCTACTAGTGCAGAAACGCTTGCAATATTATACAAATGTTTTTCAAAATTGGTATACCCTATGACCGAAGCCTTCACAACACAAAATTAAATATAGTAGCCAAAACCGTGTCAAACTTCATTCATCCCTAAATAATCACAACACAAATATCAAATCTCCCTACAATTACAACCCCTAAATTAGTCCCAAATATCACTTCACCCTAAATCATCCTGAAACTAACGGGCCATTGGATGCGATACCACGTCAGTCGCCCATTGACACCCGTGTTCACAAACAATAGGTACTGAGGATAGATAGATAGATAGATAAACTCTTTATTGTACACAAATAACACACAGAAATACAAAACATAGGTAACTCAATAACAAAAGAAATAACAGAAATGTACAATGGGCGGTCTTATCGCTTATAGCGATTACTTCCAGACAACCTTAGGATGGAGAGGACTATATGGAAGAATGCTAAGGATACGGCTATTTAAAAACTTTACCTAGGGCTCTTAGTCCCTCTCTTATTTGAAACTAGCCGACTGTGTTGTGATCACTCAGGTTTTTCAGTTTAAGGGTTCTATTTTGACCTCCTGAAAATAATAAGCCTATTTGGCTCTTGACAGCCTCTTAAGTTGCTGTGGTGTGTCCGGCCTAAGAATAGACCCCTCCGTCTCCCCGCGTGGATGTCGTAAAAGCCGACTCCCGGACCCGTTGATAAGATTCGTTGGTATAAGATTTGTCCTGGCTGCTAGCTTATTATGGAATGTGTTATTACTGGAAGAAAGCGTTAGCCAAATCAGTCGTAAGCAATGGCAGCGATGAGCTCACCACTTGTCACGTCTATATTCCACGATGGTTCAACCCACTGTGAAAAGAGGCCCATTGAGGCTCTGCCTACCCCTTCGGGGGAAAGTATGTATCTATGTTAAGTTGCGATTACAAAGGCCACACGTTAGGTACTTAATTTTAAACAAACGTAGCTCAAGTATATAGTTTGGCAGAGGTAATATGGGTAGTGTGCTTTCAAATTTAATTTATGCTATGGAATCGCAGAGGACCTAAAAGTTCATAAAAGATAGCTTGATCTCTGCGACAGCTGTCAAACTCACATTCCTAGGGTTGTCAGGATATAAAAAATTGTCGATAGAAATTATCGACGTTTCTTGCTATTATCGATGCTAATGTTTTTTTTTTTTTTTTTTTTTTTTAACATTGATAGACCTTTGTTTGACCACGATCTCACCTGTTGGTAAGTGATGATGTGGCCGAAGATGAAGCACAAAGGTCTAGAAGGCACCTATTCACTCTTGACTTGAAGAGACCCAGATTATAGTTTTCAGGAAAGACAGACGACGGTAGTGTATTCCACTCCTTAGCAGTTCGCATTATAAAGGTAGAACTGAAACGTTTTGTGCGAATAGAAGGTATACCAATGAGGTAAGGATGGTACTGAGCCGTACGCCTGCTCGTCCTATGATGAAAAGGAGATGGTGGGATCAGATCGTGCAGTTCCTGGGAGCATTCACCGAAATGTAACCTATAGAAGATCGCAAGGCATGCAACCTTACGGCGGTGCTCGAGACTCTGGATCTTAGTCTCCGCCATATGTTGCTCACCTATAAGCCTGAAAGCTCTACGTTCGATCGAGTCCAAGGCAGCAAGCTGGTGTTTGACCGAGCCATCCCAAACATGGCAGCAGTACTCCATACCAGCCCGGACTTGTGCTTTATATAAACTGAGAAGCTGTCCTGGTGTGAAGTAACGCTTTACCTTATTCAGGATGCCTAGCTTCATGGCAGCTGTTTTTGCCTTAGACTCGATGTAGGAGCCAAAGTTGAGAGTAGGCGTGAGCGAAACACCTAAGAGCTCGAGGTGATCTCCTATAGCAACAGGTACATCACGGAATACAGGAACTTGGAGAAACGGACTTTTTTTCGCCGAGAAGAGACAAGCCTGCGTTTTAGAGGCGTTGAACATGACTAATGTAACATATAATTGGTTGTTGGTTATCAATGGCTCAAAATATTAACGTAAGCGAATCAGAAACTCACGACTTTGACTGTTCAAAACAGTTTTCTTCGTTCTCTTTGCCATTATGCCAACAAGAAACTAACAATAATAATAATAAATGATAACAAAACTCAACAAAATAACAGCAATAGTAACAAAAAAAAGTAATGAGAAGGGAAAACACATAGCTTATACAATGCGTCGGCACTTCGTACTGAGGAGAATGGTAAATAGTTTATAGTCTGTGGTCACCATGATACATCGTTCATTACTCCATCACTATTAAAATTAGGTCAGCATGCCCATAAAGTATGACAATGACAGGTACTGTCTGTACTATTATGAAATTCAGGACTTCATAGGCGTGATTTTACTGACGAGATCAAGCTATATATTATGAAGTATCAGGTAATCGGCAAATAATACCTTGTACGCACATCTTCATGTTCTAGAACAACCACGACTGTTACGTGGCGCAACGCTACGAGCTACCTTTTATACTGCGTGGTTTTAGAATACGGCCCCCTAGCGTTGTTTGTGAACACGGTCCTTAGCCTGTAAAGGCCAAACGATCGCCATAACCCGCTATCAGCCACAACGGAAAACTTTCATCACACCCTACGCGGGAAATAAGCGTTGACGGGAATGACGCTTACTTATTGCCTTCCTTTTTACGAACTACCTTCATATCTACCTAGAAAAACACTGGCTATTTTCAATCTTAAGCTGTCAAAAATAAAGCTGAATGTCACGTGGCGGGTGTTGGATGTTATGTCAATTTGTTTGAGGGTAGTTTGCATGTTTTTGGGCGAGCTACCCAGTTTCCGGCTGCGTTGAATACGCAGCCATCTTGTCTGCGGAAGTAGTAAAGTCTTCCGCCGCGCCATCTGTCGGGGAAAGTGTCGCGCTTTCAGTAAATTTGTTTTGTATAGGTACTCTTTTTGTTGTGGACTTGTGTGGGTTTTGTCTACGTATCCATAAATTTTACGCGTGTTTTTAGTTTTAGGTGTTTTTGTGGAGTTGTTTCGTTTTATGATGACCATTCAATGCAATGGAATGCAGGCAAATGGATGGCTTTTCATTTGTTCAAGGCTTCAATATTATTGACTTTATTTTATTAGTACAATTTTCCTAGTTAGATACACTAGCTACCTTCTTTATCTTTAAATACAATCAATAAATATTTCATTTCATTTATTTTTAAATAATACCCTCTAAGGCTCGTCGTTCAAGAATCAAGTTCGTTGATGAATTAACTTCATCGCTATGTAGTAGTATATTTTAGTTAGTTAGTTATTCATTTATTCGCTTAAAAATATGGTAATTACAATGTTCTTAATAGATATTTAGTTTCACATATTTGTACTAGTTACTGCTAGCGTGCAAATATTTAATAGGTACACAAATTTAAAAATGAAAAAAATATAATTATGTCAATAGGTACTATCAAATTAATCAAATTAATCAATTATTTATTACATTTATGTCACATTCATGTTTTATAATTGTAAAAACGACGCGAACCCTTTTTCAGAAAGTCGGATATTAAGTAAAAGCTTTCCGTGAACAGCCACTTTTCCAACTCCACACAATTTTTTTTGTACGGTAGATCGACAATCGGTTTTGGAAGGGAGTTGAAAATAAGAGGTGCCATATACACGCAATTTTTCCTAAAGGATTCAAGCTTAGGCACTGGCATTTTAAGATTTATGTTAGTTGCTAGCCTTCTATTTAAATTACAGTGTTTTTCAAAGGTCGAGTCATTATTTTTTATAAATTTAGCAACCTCATATATATAAAGGCACGGGACTGTCAAGAGTTTTTGTTCCTTAAATATAGTTTTACAAGAGTCAGTCCATTTCATGCCAAATACAGCACGAATACACTTTTTATGAGCCACGAAGACTCTTGCTATTTCTGAAGAATTACCCCAAACAACGATGCCGTAACGAATTATTGAACACACATAGGCATGATAAACAAGCAAGGCTGTTTGCCTTGACGAACCATTTTTTAGTTTTCTCAGTGCAAACACAAATCTGTTAAGTTTAGCACAAATATAATTAATATGAAACTTCCATGTGAGATCATCAATAATAATTCCTAAAAATGTTGTATTCATGACCTGTTCCACAACTTCATTGTTAGTATATTATGTATTCGAGTTATGTAAACGTTTTCTTATTCATCTAACATTATTATCGTTGTTATTATTTATATATTTTACTCTGTGCACCGCCGTTCGTTATTACTTCGCTCATTACTGTCCATCCCAAGGTTGCCTGGAAGAAATCGCTTTCAGCGATAAGGCAACCCATTGTACTATAATTTGATTTAGTTAATCCCTTGATTGAGTTTTTTTTGTACAATAAATTGTTAATCTATCTATCAATCTATCTATCTATCGTGACACAGTCACCAGTAGATATGTTGTCACTTCCTATTAAGGCACACACGTTGGGCATAAAACACTTCGACGTGTATAAACGTCATTACATTCACACTTCCCCCACTTTATAAAATTTTAAAGCAATCCCAGAGGAATGAACTGTAATGGATGCCGTCGATCCCTCGGTAAAATATTGCTTAAAACTCGATACATCAGACAGGGAATAATACAACATGAGCGAAAAAATAACATTTGATACTGTTGGCAAAGAATATAAAAAATACTGCATACTGTTAGTAAGCGACAGCCTTGTAAATTAAGTTTAACTCCAGAAGCTTACATAACACCACGCGTATCACCGTTCCTAGATGGTGGAATACATTTATTTACAGAAATAATAATACAAGATATGTAAAAAATACATAATATGAAAAAGCTGTGCTACCTGAAGACCGCTGCTAACGATCTAAAGGTAGCTCAACTGATCCAAGACCAGTCGGAAGTGTCCCTAAGATGCTGGCTGCATTGCCACGCTGAATGGCAATACATGCGTTGAGCCAGATAAAAGCCAGCTCTCGGGTCACGCGTCGCTTGGCGTAGATGGTTGCATATGAATAACCTACAACTTTTATTGTGTAAAAAGTTCGAATCGTTGAACATCTACTAAAATTAAAAAAAACATTGGATGCTTATTTCAGTTGGTCAGTAGTATTGTAGTATCGGTAACCTATTGGGATAGCCTATAGTCGTGGGACTACCGGTAGGTAAACATGGTAGACTTGTGATTTCGGAAAGATTGAAGGGTTGACGGCACGTCATATTTTTGAGTTCTTAAGAGCAGTCAACTCCAGTACTTTCGATAAAAACGCTGGTGCTCAGCTCGTACGTGATTATAAAGTTGTAACAATTTTTTCGTCAGATTTTTTGTACAAATATGTATCTTGAAGAATATATCTACGTACGTGATCTTTTTTTGTTTTTTTTTTGTTTACCTCTCAATTCTGTATAAGCCTTCAAAAATCAGCTTATTTGCACAATTTTAACTGAACTTTGTATGTTCATAATGTTCTAACAAACTGTAAAAGTAAAAACAAAAAAGATCATGTATCTAGCCCATGTTGTGTAGAATCTAAATTATAATATTTTTTTTCACAAACTTGAAAGACTTTTTCAAGAAAACGTACGTGCTGGAACAAGTTTTAGAATATTTTGCGCGTTTATTGCCGTTTCGCAAGTAAGTAGCGGAATTTTCCGAATTCCAACCACAGGATCTGGCACTAGCTCTCATTTTACACAGTGCCTCTCTTCCAAAAATTGAATTGTACGAACCTACAAGATTTTAGTTCAAATCGAATTGGGGCCCCTTAAGGGCCCCATATACGGTACGATTTGTCTGTACGATCCGTCGCTTCAGACCGATCGAAACGACGAATCGATAGTGTATATCAAGATCGTTAACGATTTACTTCATCGAAGACGATATCGGAAATCGCAACAAAAACCCATGCAATCATGAATATCGTAACGATGAATCGACAATGTGTGGCTCTTCAACGATTCTATTTTGTCTCACTCTGACGCCGGTCTTTAATAGCCATTTCTTAACCCACATTTTTCTAGGCTTTCTTTTTTTGTTTTGTAGCCGAATCAAAGTTACCGCCACATAGGTAAGGAAAAGAAGTTCATTTTACATTTTATTAGGCACGTATTGAATTATTAGAACACGTGTTTATACTTCAGTTTCAAATAAATAAATGATCGATCGTTACGACCAATCGTTTCGTGTATGAGCGTCATTTGCGATGCGATCAATCGTCACGATTTTCATCAGATCGATCGTACAGACAAATCGTACCGTATATGGGGCCCTTGTTGTTATTATTTTCTTTGAGTGCTTTTGGTACTCAAGCACCAAAATCTCGGGGTGTGACCCCGAGATAAAACTTTATATTGAGGATCAATGTCACATTCACAGCTTGTCGCCAATATGCATATATGCATATTGCAAATGGGCTGCAAATGTCTGCTTCGGCCCACTTGGTTTCGGAGTCGATTGAGAGACTTCCAGGTGGACCAATCATGCCCCACAGGGGTCATGCCCCCTTCAGGTTCGATTTGGTTTGCTGGTAAGAAAAGTAGTTACGATCAGAAATCAAAATCTGTAATCTCAGACTGAAAGCACAGTGTAAAAACATACTGAAAGCCCTGCATCGCCTTTATGGTATGGTTTTACTATAAAAACTTTCGTGAATCATATCATTAATTTTATAAAAACGGGTCAACAATGGGTTAACAATGTCGGTGCTTACACCGATATAACGGTACGTGAAAAATTCCCGTTTTTATAAAATTAACATAGGTATGGTATCGGTATCTATAAAATATGTTTTTTTTTTCTGTTTTTAAGTATTTGATGTTATAGCGGCAACAGAAATACATCATCTGTGAAAATTTCAACTGTCTAACTGTCACGGTTCATGAGATACAGCCTCGTGAAAGACGGGCAGATAGACGGACGGACAGCGGAGTCTTAGTAATAGGGTCCCGTTTTACCCTTTGGGTACGGAACCCTAAAAATATTGTCAGCCGTGATAGCATTTTATTATCAGAGATATACTTACTCAGGCCCAAGTTCACGAACAAATAAATCGGTGGTTACCGTAACCAATCGTCAAAGTGACAGATAACGTATGAAAACATCTGTCAAAAAGAGTTGTTTAAGCTAAACAGTCGTTTAAACGTCCGTTAATGTGTTGGTGAAAACCTACCTTAGTTTTATTTCGGAACCAGAGCGGAAGATATACATAAAATTTGATCTCCCTCCTGTTGTCCTGATATACATTTTTCCAGCACATAACACGGATACGTTAAGAGCCCGAGACTCGGTGTCGTATGCCGGATGGTCCCGCGAGTGCCAATAACGCGATGTGCCCCCAAAATATGACGACAGGTGACACTCGACTGCCTTGAAGGGAAAACAAAACACCTACTTAAGAGCTTAGAACATTTTAGACTTACAATATTGAGGATTTTACCACTAGAGCGCTTGAGCTCTTGCATGCAAATGAAGGTTCGTCCTATTTCGGATATTATACATACATAGTAAAAACATGTACCGTGCACATGTCTTTGCAGGCGGTTTGGTGATCGCAGTTTTGATGTTGAGTACTCAGATAGATGCTATTGCTCATCCCGTGGCGTGCTTAATCTCTACTTCACGTTATATCCACGGGAGGATTTGTCTATTTTTAAGTGGGAAAAATATGGATAGAAAAAGACCGCGCGGCCGATCACCTAGCTAGTCGCTGCTCTGATCAAGTCAAGGCACTCACTGGCTTCCCTTTCACTGCTGCCCTGAGATAACCCGAGGATAGAACAGCGTGGAAGAAGCTCGTCTGCATCTCTACTAAATCCTTTAAGTAATGAAGAATACGACGAAGAAGAAGATTCTTAGGTCAGACACACCATGGAAAAGGGCACAACACAGATATATTAAGACTAGTTTTAACGTAATACGCGGACGATATCGTATCGTCATCGACGCGATGGATGCTGCAAAATCCAGAGTAGGGCCTCTGAAGTACCGCCCTGCACATTTAGCAAAGTAATATCAGAATGGAGCAAGCTCCCGGATTTATTTGCGACGCAAACAAGTTGCAAATTGGTCTGTAGATGCGACGCTTTCGCTAAATACCTATAAAAATGTCCGCTGCCGTGAATTATTATAACTAGCTTCCTGGTGTAAAACGTAAGCGACGGCGATTTTTGTTATACCGCTAATTTCGATTCACTAAATATTGATTATATTCAGATAATAATTGGATAACTCTCGCTGTAAAAGATTTCATATCAATAGTAACTATTTTCGTAAGTAGTGTCCATTATTTTATATCACGCGTTCAGGGCGTTGTTGTGGCTGCCGCGCTGGTGCAGTGCGTCGGGCATGTTCGCTGACGCACACGTAGACAGCTTCCCGGCGATCCTGCGCGTGCGCGCTGCCGCCGCGCTGCGCAGAGTGCGCGCCAGCCGCAACAGCCTCCTGGCTGTGACAGGCCAGATGCCCACCTCACTCAGCACTGGACCAAGATGCATTCTAACTGGCCAATTACACATATTACTGAGTGCATTTTGGCCTAGTAGTAGAATAAAAATTAAACTGTTTCTACTTGTAGATAACCATCGACGTAAAAACTTTGGTCGAAGTAGATAACAATATTTTCATAAGTGCTTTGTTAGTTAACCAAAATATGGAGTCTGAAATAAAGCTTTTTTTTTGTATTGATTTTTCCTAAGCTTACGTTAGTAAGTATTCGAGTGTACGACTCGAGGTACTATTATTTTATCTGTGCTCGATGTTTCGAGCACAATTTAGATGCGTTATATAATATATGGCTATAATAATATAATATATTATAATTCTATGGCTGCGCGGTCTAAACCTTGGGCCGTGTACACAAATAATACTAACGTAAGTTTAACCGGAAAATCAATATAAGAATTAATTTAATTAATTCTTTTTTTTTTTTTTTTAGTATCTTTTCATAGAATTCGCAACTTATAGATACAGATTGTAAGTGAAAATTTTATTTTTCATATCGTAGCGCGTCTACGACTTTGCAGTCGTAGCAATATCTACGCACAAAAAGTGTCTACCAAAATATTTTCAGCCTTAGCATTAATGTTTATTGGTTTGGTAGAAGTTTAGGAATTTGTGCCGAATAATAAAAGGTATGCTCATCATCCGTATGCGCAAAATTCCTAATCGTATATTTGATTTTTAACTGACTTTAATCAAGTACATTATTCAAAGTTAAAATATGCATGGATACTAACATTATAATGAGAGATCACTGTACCAGAAACACGGAAGGACAATATTTCCTAGATAGAAAAAAAAAACAAAGTTACATCTATTTATTGCCTAGATTCGATTGTTTATTAAAATCATGCATATTATTGGGTAAAAAATAAGCTAAAAAAAACAATACAACAAAGCCGAGGGTGTACTGTTGGGGTTTTGTAAAATTATCTATATTTTACGAGATATTCAATAAAAACGTTTTTTTCAGCCTTACGAAGATTTTAGCCTTAATGTGTTTCAAAACACAAACTCTCTATCGTCTTCCATCTTGTCCAGTCCAAATAGATCTCTAAATTTTAGCACTTTCCACATTCAGACGGCTCATTTTGGCCGGACGCAGAAGAAAATATATTTTATCGCCGCTAAAAAGTAAATTATCTATTTCTCCTATCTGTTTTATTAACTGTGAATGGCTAATGTGCCACTTATTCATAGTTATTATGATATTTTTATTTAAAAAAAATGCGTTAACTTTACTATAGCTTTGGTAGCTAGGTGTGACTTAGGGCCTCTTTCACGACCTTCAAGTAAAGTCTTGAGTAGGCTAACTGCCAGTTAAACTCCCCAGTAACTGTGCATACAGCTTTCACCACCGCTGAGTAGCACTAATCAGGAATTAAAGTAGCCTGTAACTTACTTGTCACTTCATCTGCCGATTAGCACGTTTAATTGACGAGTAAAGTAAAATTTCGTCTGGTTTTGTGTATTAATTATTAAACTGTTCTAAAATACCCAAATATAAATAGTTCAAAATGCTTCGTTTGATTGATCAGTCGTATTTTATTGGTAAAAAATGTTACGTATTTATATTTTGTTGTGTCGCATAAATATAATGATAAATGACGTTAGAGCAATAACATTAATTTTATCTAAATTAAAGTAAAGTAATTATTTATTATTTTCTTTAACAATTTATTTTGTTAATTTACTATGTTATGTAACATTACTAATTAATTACTTAATATATTCAACAGGATGATGATGAGTAGGTATGCCTCAATAAATTCTTCGAGGTTGTACAAAGTCTGCTCGACTGGCCATGATTTGAAACAAAGCAAATTGATGGCAGATGATATGACAGTCTCAGGTAGATTTTCGTACACAGTGGCCCATGGCCCATGTGGAGCGTTGACTTGGCCTGCAAGTTTGTCCCTGTTGCGCGACAGTTGCATTATATGCTTCAGTACAAAGAATTTCGAGAGTTTGTGTTTTCAGTAGGTATATTTATGTATGTATAGTACTTGTACTATTATTTATTCTGTGGTATAGGTAATGTTCGTGTTGATTATTATTCTGAACTTGATGAATACCAATGATATTTTAGCCAACTTCCACCTATCTAAAAATGCATTCTATTATTTACAAAAAATATAACATATTATAACTTGAAAACAAAATTACCACCAGCTTTTTAGTAGGTAAACAGTAGCTAAGCTTAGCTACATTCTCACAAATGACGCAAACTGACAACTAGTAACATGTAACGTGATATTTGACGTTGTCAACCGCGACTATTGAACGATTATATTGAATGATTTCTAAATCATTCAGTTAACCAGCGAGTTGCTAATCGGAACTTTGTTTTCTTTTGTGAAACTGATAAAAGTTAATCGTTACTTTTACTTGCTGAGTAGCGTTATCTAGAAAGTAACTAATCAACACTTTACTTGAAGATTGTGAAAGAGGCCCTTAGTGTTGTAGTATTAAGATTGCAGGTTCGAATCTCCGCAAAGTATTGTTACTTTTTGTTTGTTTGTGGGTTCTGAAAGTAGATTGTAGTCTACCTACCTTAATGCTAAATACTCCCCTGCAGAGTTTTTCCTACCAAATGAACCAGCCTGCCATATATCAGACTAACAAGTGCATTAGCACGAGGCTAAATCGCGCACTCTTAATCGTCCTGCAAACGCGTATTTCTTGATTAAGAGACCGTAAAAACGTCGTCCCTCTCTAAATTATGGCTGCAGAGCAGGAGAGGAGATTACCATCGGTTTGTGTGTGATGTATGATGATGGATGGGTTATGAACGTTATGGATTGTAGTTTGGGAGTGGTAGAGGAATAATAGCTAGAAATTTACTTTACTATGAGATGTTTTGTTGTTTTATTTTTACTGGTGTTTCCGGCCTAAGAATAGACCCATCTGTCTCCTCCCGTGGATGTCGTCAAAGCCGACTAAGGGATTACCCGGACTTGTTGGTATAAGATTTGTCCTGGCTGCTAGCTTATTATGGAATGTGTTATTACTGGAAGAAAGCGTTAGCCGAGTCAGTCGTGGGGAGCAATGGCGGCGATGAGCTCACCGCTTGTCACGTTTATATTCCACGATGGTGCAGCCCACTATAAAAAGAGGCCCATTGAGGCTCTGCCTACCCCTTCGAGGAAAAGTCGTGTGTCTATGTATGTATGTTTTTTATTTTATTTTATATTTGTATTCAATTAGGATTATTTCACTATCTGAAATCTAATTCTGTATGCTAGCTAGTCAGCAATGCAGATTTTCTATTCCGTTACATCCACTATGAACAATCGCGCAAATAAATCTCGAGCCGAGGCAGTATTTCGCGGAGGTGATTTCAGAATGACAGATCGTGTAGCCGCCCTGTATATTTCAACCCCTACTCACCGACCCAGCTGCGTGCCTACAAACCCCTATACAGCACGGGGCTTAACTCCATTTAAATTTGAGGATTTCGTTTATGCCAAGGTAGCAATACCTTTGAACCTAAAATGAGTGTCTGAAATATATTTCGGCCAATAAGCTATAATATCTCGTAACTATAGGCCTATAGTTACGAGATATTATAGCTATAAGAATTCGTAATTCGTATCTAATACTTCGTAATTCACCGAGAACGTTTATAGGGATTCCTAGAATTTTGATGTCAATAATTCAACGCGAGAGGATTAAAGAAAGTCTCACAAAAATCTGTAGATAAATACCCTAATTCCACTAAAATCTTGTCAAACATATAATATCAGCTCTTTTACCTTCACATTTTACCATTATTCTTATAAAAAGTAATTGAAATAAAAAATTAAAACCGGCTTTTTTCAATATTCCATTATAATTTATCTCGACTTGGAGACGGCTGCACTAATTTCCACCAAACACCCTTAACCAACATGCAAACACTGTTTTTATAAAAAGACCGCATTTATATCAGAGCACCCGTTCTGGAGCTATTTGGCAGCAAATAAACATGCCGTACTGACAAACAGGGTTTTGTGCTATTGCAATAGCACAATTCAAACAGGGTTTTGCAAGAACGCGCCTCAGTCCAACCAGCCTTAACTGGTGTCTGGTAAATTTATGACCTCTCCCGAGGAAAAAATGTGGACTCTCCGAGGAGGATTTCACCAGTTTTTATTTGTCCAATATATTTTATTTGAAGGAAACGACGCGGAGAAAGCTTCATGACTTTTAGATATATCACGTGCTCGTGTGTGTGTGTATGTGTGTTTGTGAAACTACAAACATGTGTTGTTGCAATATATGAAATGAAAGTACTTACCAAATTCGGGATCGTATATTATTTTATCTGTGCCAAATTGTAGGCCTGTTGTATAGTAGTTAGGCCCATCTAGACGTACCTACCTAATCTATCTAATAGTACCTATAATTAAATTTAAATGTAACCCAAAAATTTCGTTCCAGCAGAACTCGAACCCGCAACCTCGAAATCATCTTCAGCGTCATAGCTCGTTCTGTTGCCGAATTGGTAAAGGCAGGCGAGGTTGCGGGTTTGAGTTCCGCTGGAACGAAATTTTTGGGTTACATTTAAATTTAATGTTATCCGTATAGTGTAGTTTACACTTGAAAAATAATAAACTAGTACCTATATTCATATTCATATTCATTTATTTCACCTTATAACAATGGCTGTTACACTAGGCAAGTCAGTTTTATAAAATATCATCATTTAAAAAAAAAAAAAAAAAAACTAAAAATACATTAAATAAAATTTACAATCTAAAACAATTAAAATTTTAACAATCAAATACATGTAAACATAAAAAAAAAAAAATAGTTATAAACATCAATGATCAAATAAAATTCCATAATTTAACTTATACATAAAATTAAATTACAATACAATTTAGAAATTCAGTAGATATGTCAAGTAGATAATCAACTAGAGAAAAAATAATGTCAAAATATAAGTCAAGCAATTACAGTTTCATGGTCTAATATTATGGTATAATGATTCTAAAGGACGTAAGTTCAAATCTCATAGACGTTAATAACTTTTTGTGGTCTGTTATATTTTTTACTAGTTGCGCCCCGCGGTTTCACCCGCGTAAGTCTCGATCCCGAGGGAAAATCGGGATAAAAATGTGCCTATGTGTTATTCCGGGAGTCCAGTTATCTCCATTCCAAATTTCATGCAAATCCGTCCAGCCGTTTCAGCGTGAAGAAGTAACAGACACACTACACACACACACACAAACTTTCGCCTTTATAATATTAGTGTGATTGAATTCAAAGCGTGCCAATAGCTGGAAAGTTAGTGTAGATACTAGTATAGTATTATATTATCTGTGGTGTAGAATACCTAAACTTGTACGTTAGTATTATTCCTTACTCTGTGCCTAAACTGTCATAATTGCGTATTCATTAGTTACTTTCTTGACAGCCGCAAAGTAACGTGGCGTGAGTTGTAGAACGTTTATTGGTGAGGGTCGGCGCGGGGGCGGGCGGCGTGTTTTATGAAGGAAGCTGTTCATCACGCCATTAATCTTCGGACGCTACATCCAACGTATGACCCGGCTCATGAAAGGATGAACAATTCATTTTATAGCGTTTATTGACAGCCGCAAAGTAACGTGGCGTGAGTTGTAGAACGTTTATTGGTGGGGGTCGGCGCGGGGGCGGGCGGCGTGTTTTATGAAGGAAGCTGTTCATCACGCCATTAATCTTCGGACGCTACATCCAACGCATGACCCGGCTCATGAAAGGATGAACAATTCATTTTATAGCGTTTATTGACAACCGCAAAGTAACGTGGCGTGAGTTGTAGAACGTTTATTGGTGAGGGTCGGCGCGGGGGCGGGCGGCGTGTTTTATGAAGGAAGCTGATCATCACGCCATTAATCTTTGGACGCTACATTCAACGCATGACCCGCCTCATGAAAGGATGAACAATTCATTTTATAGCGTTTATTGACAACCGCAAAGTAACGTGGCGTGAGTTGTAGAACGTTTATTGGTGAGGGTCGGCGCGGGGGCGGGCGGCGTGTTTTATGAAGGAAGGTGTTCATCACGCCACAAATCTTCGGACGCTACATCCAACGCATGAATCGGCTCATGAAAGGATGAACCATTTAATTTAAAGCGTTTTGACAGACACACAGAAAGGCGTACACAAAATGATCCAATAAGGGTCCTGCTGGGTTACCATGAGCTCTTATAGCCATTCAGATCAAAAACTATTCAGTACAAAATATCGGGTCCGTGATATCCGCAACTATATTTAAAGGTGCGGTCGCAGAGGGTCTACAGACTTCTGCGATTAAAGTTATTCAACGATGGGGAATATCAACGACGATCCGATATTTTGTACTGAATAGTTTTAGAACTGAATGGCTGTAAGAGGTCATGGTAACTCCCCAAGAAAAATCTAGAGAACTACTTGTATATTCTGTTATAGGCAGATGCTTGATTGAGCCATCATGATCAACAACCTCCGGTAAAGAGGCCGCAATGCTCAAGTCATCAAACAACACAAGTCCACTGCTGGACATAGGCCCCTATGGTTGCCACGAGGACCGGGCTTGAGCCGCCTCCATCCACCTCACCCATCAAAAGGGTGTCATTCCTCTTTTGCGTCGTCGGTTTTTGGCCGCCCATTGAGAACCTTTCTTCCCCCACAGATAACAGTTCTGCGAAGTATATGGCCCATTAACTTGCTACTCGTAGGTTCTTCTACGGATTTCCTCATCCCAGATTCTATCACGTAGTGAAACTACGAGCGTAGCCCTCTCCCGCTCCCCTCTCTCCGCTGCGAAACTTTGAGCTTTCCTATGTGGCCAATACAGTACTAATGTAGTTAGCGGCCAGGGGAGTTACCATGACCTCTTACAGCCATTCAGTTCTAAAACAATTCAGTACAAAATATCGGATCGTCGTTGATATTCCCCATCGTTGAATAACTTTAATCGCAGAAGTCTGTAGACCCTCTGCGACTGCACCTTTAAATATAGTTGCGGATATCACGGACCCGATATTTTGTAATGTATAGTTTTTGAACTGAATGGCTATAAGAGCTCATGGTAACCCAGCAGGTCCCGGTGCCATAAGTGACGACCTCTGTGGCGCGGCGGGCGAAGGTTTGCCCGCGACGCAGGAGGTTGCGGGTTCGATTCCCGCCTCGGAACAAATATTAGTACGATTAGCAGATATTTGTTCAGGGTGTTCTAGGTATTTTCTTTGTATAATAAAAAATATCTATCTATGTACTTAATGTATTCGTGTTAAGTATATCAGTTGTTTAGTACCCATAGCACAAAGCTGAAATTACAGGCACATGAGTCTTTTCATCTTTATGTCTCAGGATGGCGGGCGCAGTGCAATGCCACATAGGGCGCGTCCTAGGTGGACGTGACCTATGTGAGAATGCACTGTTCATAGGCAGAGGTTACCGCTTAACATCAGGTGGGCCATCTGCTTGATCCGTCACTCAAGCAGTATAAAAAAAAAAACTCTGCTCAGCTGGGACACAGATAAAATAACACTATACGCTGGGGCTAGATAATGTTGTGTGAACTGTCCAGCATTATTTATTTAATATAGACGTGACAAGTGGTGAGCTCATCGCCGCCATTGCCTCCCACGACTGACTTAGATAACGCTTTCTTCCAGTAATAACACATTCTATAATAAGCTAGCAGCCAGGACAAATCTGATACCAACGAATCTTATCAACAAGTTTCCTCCTTCCCTGTACCGAGTGACCGAGGCCAGGGCGATATATTACGGGGTGGGTCGGCCAGAGTCACGAGCTGACAAATTCATTCCTCACTTGACACCATCGCCCCCCTCCGGGCCTGGGGAGGGGGGAGTGACACGCTAATCTGTGTTAGGTACACTATGAATTTTTCAGATGGACTGCGAAATGAATTATGCAACATGCGCTGAACCGTGTATTTAAGTTGGATGTAATTTTAATAAGGGTGGGTCGTGGGTTCAGATTCGTTTTGAAATAAAAATCTGTGGTTTTGGAAAAGATGCATAACTATAGAATCTAGCCGGGCTACTAATAAACGCTGAATATAATTTGAATAGTTACACCGTGTTTTGTCTCTTTCGATCGAATTTGAAAGTGATTGTCACTGCAAAAGACCAAACACTGTGTAAGTATTCCAAAGATATTGTACCTAAGGCACGTACCTTATCATAAATGAATGAATGATATTGTACCTAAGGCACGTACCTTATCATAAATGAATGAATGATATTGTACCTAAGGCACGTACCTTATCATAAATGAATGAATGATATTGTACCTAAGGCACGTACCTTATCATAAATGAATGAATGATATTGTACCTAAGGCACGTACCTTATCATAAATGAATGAATGATATTGTACCTAAGGCACGTACCTTATCATAAATGAATGAATGATATTGTACCTAAGGCACGTACCTTATCATAAATGAATGAATGATATTGTACCTAAGGCACGTACCTTATCATAAATGAATGAATGAAAATACAGAGACAGAACGGTTGCCTGGGACTTTTCACATTTTGTAAAAATGTACCTAAATTATGTTAATTGCACAAGTGTAGGTACTATAAATTGTTGTAAAAAAAAATTGTGACGTCAAAAACTAAACATTGGAAAAAAATCCAGGTAATTTAAATTTGAAAATAAGAAATAAATAGTTAAATTCTCTTTTCCAACATTAAAATAGTTTTATGGCCAAGGCTTTAATCAGTGCAAGATAGTGGTCGGAATAACACAATACCATAATTAAAACCACGAAAATAAGAATTGACTCAGGTCAAAAAACTAAACTAAAAAAAAACTCTTAAACTCTTGAGAATCTGAGTGCACTGAAAATTATATTTATCGATTGGAATTTTAAATGGATCGCACTCAAGATCGCTCTTAAAGTTGAGTACCCTACGGTCCTTAGGTAATTAAAAGATGATTTTCGCTTAGATAATCATTTGAGTATTTGAGTCTCTTTTTCGGGTAAATGTTAGGAGTTAAATAGAGCCCCAAAAGAACCGTGTTTTTTTATAAGAATGCCCAAAATGTGCAAAGGAATGGTCGTCAGCAATTTCCCTCTGAATATTCATAAAGATAAACTGAATTTATGCGATCATAAAGCGAGGACCGGCGATAAAGAAGTTCCGTTCAAAATAATGCTCCTTCTTTTATTTTTATGCTGAATTAGCTGCTGCACCCGGCTTCGCGTGACCTGGATAAAAAGTAGAATAGAATGTAATATAACTAACTAGTGACTCGCCCTGGCTTCGGACGGGTAGCCCCCGGTGAACCCCCCCCCCTCCTATTCCTCCCCTCTATGTCAATCTCCTTGTTCTAAGCTACCTCCCCAACAATTTTCAGCCAAATCAGTTCACCCGTTTTTGAGTTATAAGTGGTGTAACTAACACGACATTGTTTTATATATATAGATTGAACAGAAAATACTCACAGCTTGGGTACACAACAAAATAATAGTAACACCGATAAGATATCATCATCATCATCATCAGCCCACACTAGTCCACAGCTGGACATAGGCCTCTCCCAATACGCGCCATTGAGCCCGGTGTTCGGCTCTTCTCAACCACTTTCTGCCCGCCCGCGCCGCCTTGTCATCGCTCCACCTAGCCAGAGGGCGTCCCACGCTACGTTTGCCAAGACGCGGTCTCCACTCAAGAACTCGCTTATCCCAACAGTTGTCGGTTCTTCGGCATATATATGACCAGCCCATTGCCACTTCAGCTTGCTAATCCGGTGGGCTAAGTATGTGTTTATGACTTTAGTTCTCTGTCGGATAATCTCATTTCGGATTTTATTTTTCAGAGAAACTTCGAGCATAGCCCGTTCCATAGCTCGCTGTGCAACCATGAACTGAAAAAAAAAGATGATAAAATATATAGCCTGCGTGTTATTAGTATTACGAACTAATTCCCATCGAAAAGCGTTTAGCTGATGATTGATTCAGTTACAACAAGTAATTAATTTTGTAAAAATAAAAAAAACCCTGAACGCAATGAAACGGCTGAACCGATTTTGATCAAACATAGCTAAGAACACTCCCGACAAAATCACCTAGATTTTGCCGGGAGTGGTCAACAAAAAAAAAAGGTTAATCCGTTCGGGAGCTACTATGCCACAGACAGACACACACACACACACACACACACACAGACACGTCAAACGTATAACACCCTGTTTGCATCGGGGGTTAAAAATCGACACAATCTTTCGCATTTACTGCTTAAAAATGCGTCGGTATTTCGGAATTTATAAGCATCCGTCCATCCGTCCACAGTTTTGTTTCCGTAGACTGTCCTCCTGTTTCTCCTATCGTCTCCATCATCACATCAGTTCGCGTTCACCATGATATTGTATTGTTATCGGAATTTGACAGATCTAAAAACCCGAGGTCTGCTACTCCGAGACTACCACGTGACTAACACCAGATGACGTCACCATCCAGTTGCAGCAGTAACAGATTAAGGAAAAAACCCTCGATTAATTACAAGCGTAATTAATAGATTGACAAATAATATTTCCATACAAATCTTTAAGACTGGTGTGATTTGGAAACCATATCTATAAGATTTTTAAGATTAAGATTTTTCTACCATTTTTATAAGAAATTGACAAACCACGGCAAAATGTCATGGAGTTTGATGAGATAATATCCAAAATATTGCCTTATTTTTTATATCTGTGTAATTTGTTTTTGTTTTAGTTTTTTATTTTATGATGTTTGCTTTTGCGTGTTGCATGTGTGTCTTTGATTGTTTAGTCATAAATAAACGATTCTTTCTTTCTTTCTTTCTTTAAATAGGAGCAAACTCCGTTTGTATATACAGAGGGTAGCACGGCCTAACACACTTGTAAAAAAGTAAAACTACATAAGAAGCTGAATCAAGACCGTAGTGATGTATTACATCGGTGTCGAGCGCGCGACCCGGGCCGACCTCGCCCATAACTCACGGATATTCACTAGGGATGGGAACCGGCTCCATTTCTTAGTGATAGAGAAAAAAAAAACTATGTATAATATTGTATTAAGTATATCAGTTATCTAGTACCCATAACACAAGCTCTGCTTAGCTTGGGGCTAGATAATGTTGTGTTAACTGTCCAGCAATATTTATTTATTTTAAAGAGCGGACAGGGTCTGTAAATCGACCATATCCCAACTCTATACACGCTTTCATGAGGTTTTTTCAGTGTTACTTACCTAAGGCATGTTGGCTCTGATATAGCCGAATCCAACTGTTTTTTGGCTGAAAGAGCCAGTGTGGTGAAAGGAGTCAATGTGGATATCAAGGAGACTTCTATCATTATCTATAGTCCCTTAGATTATTGAGAATATAAAGTGTTTTGAAAGTTGCGATGGGTGAAACGCCTGCTGTAAAATGTTGAGCAAAGCTGTGTGTCGAATGGATGTACAAGACTAAGGCGCGGCGTGGGTATAGTGTTGGGATTGTGAAACTTGTGAAGACAAAAATCCTGACATTGCACTGGACCGACCGTTCATTGCACGCGAAATACCTACATGAAGGGTTGCCAGACACAAAAAACGGGATTTCCTGACAAATCCCTGACTTTTCACTTAACTTCCTGGAATTTTTCCTGAATCTGTTTACAGTGGATATAAAACTCATCCCACTAATATTATAAAGGCGAAAGTTTGTGCGTGTATTTGTTACTTCTTCACGCTGAAACGGCTGAACAGATTTGTATGAAATTTGGAATGGAAATAACTGGTCTCCCGGAATAACACATAGGCACATTTTTATCCCGATATTCCCACGTGATCGAGACTTACGCGGGTGAAACCGCGGGGCGCTGCTAGTTATCTATATATATAAAACAAAGTCGTGTTAGTTACACCATTTATAACTCAAGAACGGTTGAACCGATTTGGCTGAAAATTGGTGGAGAGGTATAATGCGCGTCATGTAAAAAGAACGCTGGCGGTCATACTTCTTCATATACGTTCCAGCGTTCTTTTTACATGACGCGTAAAAAATCATGTAAAGTCTTAGAACCAGAAGATTAACATAGGGGGGAGGGGGAGGAGGGGGGGGGGGGGGGGGCGTTCACCGGGGGCTACCCGTGTGAAGCCGGGGCGAGTCGCTAGTTAGTAGATAAAACCAACTTCTTAAGTTTTTTTTTTAGTAGAATTGCTTCATAAATATTATAATGTCTTTGTAGTTACTTTTCTTCTTTATTTTAAAAACTCCTGATAAGTAATTCCAAAATTCCTGACATTTCAGGTAAATTCCTGTCATCAACCCTACCTATATGACAGGTAAAAAGTTATAAAAACTATATAGGTCGACGACGTACTTACTTATGAAAGTAAAATACTTTTGAAAAGTGTAAATAAAAATCTCATGAAGAGTCCTGCATTAGTTTGGCTGTAACATCCGTCATATTGATTTAGTTCGTATAAAATTTTATTATGTTATGTTATAGGTACATAGGCTGCTAAAAACATAACCATTTCCTTTTGGATTTTGCGTAATCGTATAGTAGTAGCGTAGGGTAATAAGTAAGGCGAAGTATTTTTAATTTTTTAAACCCCGACGCAAAAACGACGGGGTGTTATAAGTTTGACGTGTCTGTGTGTAGGTGCGTGAGTGTGTGTGATGTGTCTGTGTGTAGGTGTGTGTGTGTGTGTGTATGTGTGTGCCCGTCTGTGGCATCGTAGCTCCCGAACGGATGAACCGATTTAGTTTTATTTTTTGTTTGATAGGTGAATTTGTCGGGAGTTTTCTTAGCTATGTTTGATCAAAATCGGTTCAGACGTTTCATTGAGATGAGGGTTTTTTAATTTTTACAAAATTAATTACTTGTTCCAACAGAGAAAACTTTCCTCTAACCAATATAAAGTAGGTACACTTAAACCCCCACTCCCTTTCTAGTCTTTCCTAGAAGTCAGTCATGAATATCTTATTACAATTGAATAAACGCCACTATAATTGAGACATAATAACTAGAAGATTGTAAGGTGCTACGAAATGACACAAATTATATCTTGTTTGAAACGATCGAGGGCATTTCAATTTCCTGCGCTATCTATCACTAGCAAAGAGTCACAGCTCATCAAAGGAACAGCCAGTTCACTTCGCACAAAATGGCTGATAATGACTCGAATTTTCCGACTTGCGATTACAAGACGTTACGGCCGACGACACAAGGTGCGTTACGTAGGTACCTTCTAAGTACGAGGATCTTTAAGCCTTTAAGCGAGTCTATTTTTTTTTCATTTCTGTTATTTTTGTTATTAAGTTATGTTTTGTATTTCTGTGTGTTATGTGTGTACAATAAAGAGTTAATCTATCTATCTATCTATCTCTTTACTCGAGGCACCACACAGGCGCTCCCAACCTAGTAGTAAGAAGGATCATAAAAAAAAAAACCGTGTTTGTTGCCTGATTCTTCTAGGTCCGGTTGCGTTGAAACAGGAGTAAAAGTAAAATTATTTTTTAAGACTATTCAAAATGATCCTTATGATTTTAATGAATAAAATACTTTTTGACTTTGACTTTGACTTTTGTACGCTACGGAAGTCAACACAGATCTCGACAATAAGGGTAAAAAAGTATATGAATTTCTTAAATTAGAAATAAAACCAACCATTTAAGGTTTTTTATAAAACTTTACTATGATAGTTCCTCTTAACTCGGACAAATAGAGAGTTATTCGGAGAAGAATGACTGAATTTACAAAAAAAAAAAAAAAAAACATAATCACTAAACTAATCACTAATACTAATAATCACTAAACTAAAGGCTTACGTAATCGCTGAAAATAAAGACATATAGGTATATATCTGCTGACGTTGTCTTAATAAGTTGATACATGCAACTAAGCATGCATGAAGGGTAAGCGTGCCGGTGAAATTACAGGCACATGAGACTTTTCATCTTTATGTCTCAGGGTGGCGGGCGCAGGGCAATGCCACATAGGGTGCGTCCTAGGTGGACGTGACCTATGAGATAATGCACTGTTCATAGGCAGAGGTTACCGCTTATCATCAGGTGGGCCATCTGCTTGCTCCGTCATTCAGTAGTATAAAAAAAAAAAAAAAAACATGCGCTAATTATGAGTAACTAGCGTCTCGCCCCGGCTTCGCACGGGTAGCCCCCGGTGAACCCCCCCTCCTAACCCTCTCCCCTATGTAACTTTCCTGGTTCTAAGCTACCTCACTACCAATTTTCAGCCAAATCGGTTCACCCGTTCTTGAGTTATAAGTGGTGTAACTAACACGACTTTGTTTTATATATATAGATTTGGATACGTTAAACATTAGATAATAATTACCAAGTAATGACGTTGTCTACTTAGCTAGCTATTTCAACAACAAGCTGCGCGAAGGTATCGATTATGTTATTATAATCCAATCAATAACTACTTTGAAGTGATAATTTGAGACGAGCCACGGACGACAAAAGGAATACCTTCTCCACGTCATGTTTCAGTAGGCAGGTCCTACATGCTATTGTTTCTTCTGTGGTTGCTTTGATGGCTTTCTAATTGGATTTTAATGATACTTTCTAGTTAGCGACGATTGTGGTACAAATAAATACATAAATAGGTATGGGAAGTCTGTTACCGGGAGTTCTAAGGTAACACGGAAGAAAATTGTGTAGGAATTGGGTATAGGCGTTTAATGTATACAGGAATGGTTGGCGACCTATCTCTGTTACAGTATGACAATATTGGGAAGGGAAATACCTACCCTTATAATTAGGGAATCGCGGAAACTTAGGTATAGTTTCGGAGAACAAAATTATATAAATTTGTGATAATGTATGTTTTTTAAAATGTTGTTTTTAGTTTGCTTATATCCTGAGATATTATTACAGGCTATTGGGTATTGGCGTGCGGGTGTCGGTTCTGGTTCACTGCGGGCCCTGCCGGGCCACGCTCTCCTTCAGTTTGCTCGCTACTCACGTGGTGATCACTGTTCTCTAGTGTTTTAAATCCATGTCCATCCATGCTATTCCAAAATGAGCCTTAGTGCATATTATATCCAAATATATTGCTGTTAAATTCCAAATTTGCATAGACATTTGCGCTATTTAACCCTAGCATGTAAACGACCTAATCTCAACTGGACAAGACAACAACTTCATTCCAACTTAAATCGTTCCGAGAAACCTCATACCGCTCGCTATGATTCCAGAGGACATTGCGATGCAAATCACGGGCGCTCGCTAGTTACACGTCCAATATATCAGATTTATCGCTAATATATACCATCAATACGTTTGTTTTGTCCGTTCGTCTGTCTCAGCGGTATTTATGCTATTGTGTGGGGCCGTGACACAGTCTAAAGGATAACTGTCTGGGTCACTCAGTACTGGTCTGTGTCACCGGTTCTTTTTTGGTCACCCTGCGTTAGGTCACTAACCATAGTGATTTACTTTCTTTTCCTATCATGTAACAAAAGTTTTTTTTAAATATAATATTACCTAACACGGTAAATCGTTGGCTTTTCCGTTTATGAGAACTAGTCTGCAGTTTGGTATTACAGCGGTTCTTAGTATTTCAAGACTCTGCTTTAAACTTTTAAACTTTCTTCTGCTGCTAAGGTATTCAGGGTTCAGCGCGAATTCACGCCGTGAACTCACCCGTTACGCGATAGCATAAGTTGCGTGCGCCGATGCCAGAGCTCATTATTAGGATGAGAAAAAAACACAGCGTAGCTTGATCTTATACGGCCTGTTATTATAAAGTCTGATAACTGTAAGCAAGTGGCACTAAAAATCAGGCTTTTTGATTTTCTGGCTGTACAATATCGGACACACAATATCATCACTGATGATAATGCTCATCCAAATGTTATTCATAATTCATTTATTAATATTACTAAAAAATTACATTTATTTACAGAAATAATAATACAACTAATACAAGGTATGTACAAAATACATATGGAACAGTTGTGCTACCTGAAGACCGCTGCTAGCGGTCTAGAGGAAATCACTACCAGACGGAAGCGTCCCTATATTCATTTATTGTCTGTAAATCTAGGTACATAGTGATTAAGTGTATTTTTTTGTCGTTTATATCGCTAGATTTTGCCTTTCGTCGCACAAACATTAGGAAAAACTAACCTAGTTTTTTTTTTAATAAGTCATTCAAAATATATCAATTTACACTAAAACACAAAATAATTTACATACATTAGGTAAATGACAAAAATTTAGAATCAATTAAAATAAAAATAAAAACACAGATGTCAAGTAAAAATACAGATATAACTTTTGAAACTATCATGGTTATATAACTTTTGAAACTATCATGGTTATATAACTTTTGAAACTATCATGGTTATATAACTTTTGAAACTATCATGGTTATATAACTTTTGAAACTATCATGGTTATATAACTTTTGAAACTATCATGGTTATATAACTTTTGAAACTATCATGGTTATATAACTTTTGAAACTATCATGGTTATATAACTTTTGAAACTATCATGGTTATATAACTTTTGAAACTATCATGGTTATATAACTATTGAAACTATCATGGTTATATAACTTTTGAAACTATCATGGTTATATAACTTTTGAAACTATCATGGTTATATAACTTTTGAAACTATCATGGTTATATAACTTTTGAAACTATCATGGTTATATAACTTTTGAAACTATCATGGTTATATAACTTTTGAAACTATCATGGTTATATAACTTTTGAAACTATCATGGTTATATAACTTTTGAAACTATCATGGTTATATAACTTTTGAAACTATCATGGTTATATAACTTTTGAAACTATCATGGTTATATAACTTTTGAAACTATCATGGTTATATAACTTTTGAAACTATCATGTTTATATAACTTTTGAAACTATCATGGTTATGTACATAATTTTCACTAGAAACGGGATATTTACCATGATTTTTGAGTTTTATATGTTCCCGATATTTCGGCACAGTTGCATGCGCCATGATCACGGGAGAACTGAATAAAGTATCATGGTTATGTACATAATTTTCACTAGAAACGGGATATTTACCATGATTTAAATAGTAAAAAAGTAAAAAAGAAAATCTAGTGAAAATTAAAAATACAGATGTCAAGGTGATCGTAGAGACAGGCATGACAAAAGAAAATTCAAATAATTCAATGTTACTAGCTAATAAATAATAATGCAAATGTCATAACTGTAACACATATTAAAATAACAAAATATTACGATCCCTGGGTTTCTCTTACAACTCGTTTCTCGAGATCATTTCTTCCCCATACCTACAAACTATGGAATGAGCTTCCATGTGAGGTTTTCCCGCTTGGTTACAACATGTGTCGCTTCAAGAAAAAAATACATTAATTCCTTCAGGGTAGGCTGCGCATCGACAATACTCCCGGTCTTGCCGGTGTCTATAAGCGACGGTGACCACTTTACATCAGGTGGGCCCGTAAGCTAGTTTGCCTATTAGTTTCATAAACACAAAAACTCCACTGTGTAGTTTGTTTTTTTACCAATATTTATTTCGCATGTGTTATTCAAATATCTAATTACGCAGCTCGCCTATTTCCAGGCCACGGCTGTTCTAACTCGCCTGTGTCCGAGACGCTACAATAAAAAAGCGGTACCTAGTTTACATTCAAATGGTTCGTAATTGTCAGGAGTATCATAATATCCGGTTTGCTGATGATTAGGCGAGGCGACGTGCTGCCACCTGGTAACTAGCTGCTTATGCTAAACTTGGAAAAAAAAAAAAAAAAAAAACGATCTATGTAATATATTGTATTAAGTATATCAGTTATCTAGTACCCATAACACAAGCTCTGCTTAGCTTGGGGCTAGATAATGCTGTGTGAACTGTCCAGCATTTTTTTTTTTTTTTTTTTTTATTTGTAGGCATAGGTACATTGGAAACTATACATAGGTACCTATATACCGACCCTCTAAATAATTGCGGATTTTTTTTTATGCGTCGGTGATTGAAATGGCGATCTACTCGGGCGAAGGTTTGCAGTTCGCAGATATTTGTTCAGGGTGTTCTGGGTATTTTCTATGTATAATAAATAATATCTATCTATGTATTGTATTAAGTATATCAGTTAACTAGTACCCATAACACAAGCTCTGCTTAGCTTGGGGCTAGATAATGTTCTGTGAACTGTGTCCGGCATTATTTATTATTTATTTGACACGTCCTTTATAATTATACTAATTTCGCCGAATTTGAACAATAGCTATGTTTTTTTCGTTAGTGGCTTCTGTGTTAGCCAATGTCAAGTACTAATATTTAATTTTTTTCATGAATAACTAAATCAAAACTATTTATTTTTCAAAAAACTGTCAAGACATCGAGAGTCTCCGTCAAGTCATTCATAATCCAGTTTAAATGGCGGAAGAAAAACCATGTTTTTGCAAAAAAAAACACAACCATTTCGAAAAGACACGCAATCCACTTAAATTTAACTAAATCTGATGCATGCACCAAACACTGTGCTCAAAAGCAAAGCTTTTTTATTGCCCTAGGATAGTTTTCATCGATAAGACCGCCTATTGTAACATAATGTATTGTAACTGTTTGTACATTATGTTGCATTAAATAACTTTGAATTGAATAAAAACGTGGATTAAAACATAGGACACTTATCCTGAAAGTCAGTTCATTAGGGAAAATAATGCGGATGAAACCGAGGGCAACCGCTAATACTGAATCTTTGCAGGAAAAAATGAGTTCTTTTTATGGCCCCATGATAAACTTCTTCGAGTATTTTCCATATTCGTAACGTAGCTCACAGTTTTCTACAGAACTTTGTGAACAAGCATAGCAAAAATAAAATCACTTTAAAACTTTTCGAAATTGCAGAAATTTAAACTAATAATTTTCTATTTATCTGCTTGCAAATGACACTTTTCCCTGACACATCCTGTAGACAAACCCCACTATGCTTCCACTACGGGCTATTTCACAATCATATAAACTCGCCATCCTGTATTTAAATGCCTAATATATTTCTATTGTATGTTTATATTACAAAGGTTTCGACTGTCCTATACACCCTCATTTCATTCACATGCGCCCATCGTCTAAGTACCGAGCACAATGGCCCTTGTGTTATGTCACTCGATTCCTGTCATATAACTTAGCTGACATGACTGTTATTCTGTCGTCAGTCATCGCATCACCATTTATTTTCCACCTCTACCGAATTAGAACTCATTCCATTTTGAACTCTGTATCTATGGACATAGGAAAGTATGTTTGTGAATTGAGGGTAGGATTACGTTTATCGTCAACAATTTTTTGCAACCACGACCTAACTACAAATCGAGTAATTTTGAACTTTGCTGCTAAGCAATAAGAGATGGAAGGTTAGGACTGGATGGTAGGATAAGATGGTCCAAAGCTGTGAAAGATGTGTTGGTCATTTGATCCGCCATGCTCGGATTACGCGTATACAAATAGGATTCAACTACTTATCGATATTTTACGCAATGGGCAATTTTGTGGCATGGCTTCTGTATCGCTCAGATTAGTTTTTGTGATATTTGAGAGGTTTTGAAAGGTGAAATATTGTTCTTCAGGTATTTAGCCGGACTTGTTAGTAAGATTCGTCGGTGTAAGATTTGTCCTGGCAATGTGTTATTAGTGGAAGAAAGCATTAAAAGAAAGAAAGAAAGAAAAAATCATTTATTTGTGTCAAAAAACAATATTCCGCACAAAATGACACACACACCTTAGATAATCTATAATTTATCAAAGACACACACACACACACACAGAAACAAAGACAGATATAACTAATTTGTGCCTCTTCAGTCTCGCATCACTGACACAAATTGGCGTCCAGCTCAGCATTTGCTAAGTCAGTCGTGTTTTGGAAGCAATGGCGGCGATGAGCTCACCACTTGTAACGTCTGTATTCCCACGATGGTGTAAACCACGGTGGGTTACACCATCGTGGGAATACAAAAGAGGCTTTGCCTAGCATTTCAGGGAGAAAGGTGTGTATCTATAAGGTGTGTATATGTAAAAACACACTGAAAAAAAAATACAGTTCGAGTAACCCGAAAACCGATAAAAGTTACCGTTCTGCGAGGTTAAAATGGAGCCAACACATTAAACACGTTAGCATAACTGAAAAAAAACAGTTAAAGTAAAACAGTTCATTTTACTGTCTTATCCGGACTGATGTTTAACCGTTTAAATTTAAATTACTGCCAGGATACGTTGTTATTATTGACCAAAAAGTTCCTGTAACTGTTTATACATATTTATTTACTGTTTGCTTCCTAACAGTTTTTTTGCAGTTGCCCCAACGGTGTAAATTAATTAGATCTCAATGAAAAATATGTTGTAGCAACTGTGTAAATTTTAACTGTGCACTTTTTGCACACAGTTAGATATTATTTTTTTCAGTGCACTGTCAACACCTATTCTTGTTACAAAATTCAATATCTTCTTTGTAAAAGTCAATGGCGCTCACCCAGCTTATTAGATCCGCCGCAAAAAATATTTTCGCCACATTTTAGCCCCAATAATTAGACACTAAAAACCACGCCATTGTTACAATATAAGCCCCTATCACAAATACGTAGTGACGGCTGTCCTTTGCGGAGATGTTATCGATATGTCAAAACTGCTATTCAATAACAAGTTCTCGGCTTACATCGACAAATAGCTAACAATGGGTGGATTATACGTCCCCTTTACAATCCATAACCACCCTTGTAGCTTAGCTATAGAAGTGATATTCCCGTGCACAGATTATGAGCTTATGGGCTTAGGTTGAGCCATGAAATTGATTTTTTTCGACGTTGAGCAACTCGATAATTAATCTGAATAAAGCATTGTGTTGTCGAGTACAGTAGCTTGTACAGTGATGTTCCATGGTGTTATTTGAGTATTGGGGATTTAAAAGAAATAAGTGGGTGAGTGCAAATTATATACTTACTTAGCATCTTTTCTTGGCTTTTATGTTTGTGTGTTTGGTTGTTAGTTCTGATCTTCCAAGCCATTTTAAACCCATTGATAGTATTAATAGTAGGCAGTAAATTAAATATAAGTAAGTATACACTAGCGTCTTCTGTCTTTCCTGAAAACTATATTCTGGGTTTCTTCAAGGCTAAGTAGAGGTGAATAGGTGCCTTCTAGAACTTTGTGCTTCATCTTCGGCCACATCGTCACTTACCAACAGGTGAGATCGTGGTCAAACAAAGGTCTATTAAAGTTAAAAAAAACGTATTGAATTATAATGTTAATCATTTATTCCTGACCTATAATTATTCACAATAGAACTACCACCCACACTTACACTACACAAGGTTTTATAGCTGGAAGAAAATGCTGATTAGCATTAAGTTTGCTTACGTCCGTGTTTTTTTGTCTAGTGAATTAAAAAGTTTTTAAACCACATTGAAAGTATACTGTTTTTTTTTTAATACTACTTGGATGACGGATCAAGCAAGAGGCCCACCTGATGTTAAGCGGTAACCTCTGCCTATGAACAGTGCATTACCTCATAGATCACGTCCACCTAGGACGCAATCTATTTGGCATTGCACTGCGCCCACCACCCTGAGACATAAAGATGAAAAGTCTCATGTGCCTGTAATTTCACCGGCACCCTTACCCTTCAAACCGGAACACAGCAATGCGAGCACTACTGCTTTGCGGCAGAAATAGGTATGGTGGTAGTACTTCCCCGGACGAACTCTTTCACAAAAAAGCTCTACTACTACAAAAAAAAAAAAACGAATCGATTAGATATGCAATATCTAGTGCAACCAGCATTGCTCGGCATTTTTTTTAAAAACCGTGTTTACTAATTACATATCTCCCTTCTCTAATGTTCCTTTTACTCTTTTCGCTATTTTCGAAAAGAGATATCTTCTACTTTTTTTAATTTCTTTTCCTAGTGTTTTTAACCCCCGACGCAAAAACGACGCGGTGTTATAAGTTTGACGTGTCTGTGTGTGTGTGTGTGTGTGTGTGTGTGTGTGTGTCTGTCTGTGTCATCGTAGCTCCCGAACGGACGAACCTCTTTGTGTTTTTATTTGTTTGAAAGGTGAATTTGTCTGGAGTGTTCTTAGCTATGTTTGATCAAAATCGGTTCAGCCGTTTCATTGCGTTGAGGGTTTATTTTTATTTTTACAAAATTAATTACTTGTATTTTATTTCTTTTCCTAGTGTTTTTTAGAGTTATTTTGTGTTAGTTTGATGGCATTTTAACAAATGAGTAGTGAAATGAAATGGTAGTGATTTGCGTGACTTTTCAAATTGATGCAAATTGTCTACCAAAGGTTTAGTAACACGGCCACCGTTTTACTAACCTGTCTATATATGTATGAGTAATTCCCCTTCCGTCAGTCTGAGACCTTCAAACGTTAATGACGAAATCGATGGATGGGACAGCCTACCAATTAAATGCCCTATAATTCGTAGTTTTTCACAAAATCTAACCGCTAGTTATTATTTGTAAGCGGCATATTAAACATGATTAGGGTGGGGCCAAATAGCATGTGGGGAACGCTAATCGGTGGCTTGAACCTATTAATTCGTTGAAATTGGTCGCGTGAAGCCTCCTTGTTATGTTGTTTCTATTTCATTATTTGGTTGTTTTAAATGATGTGTAAATAATAATGGCAGATATGAATATATAACATTCATACCTAGACACACACACCTTTTTCCCCGAAAGGGTAAGCAGAGCCTCAATGGGCCTCTTTTCACTGTGGGTTACACCATCGTGGGATATAGACGTGACAAGTGGTGAGCTTTTCGCCGCCATTGTTTCGCATGACTGACTCTGCTATCGCTTTCTTCCAGTTTCACATACACACATTCCATAATAAGCTAGTAGCCAGGACAAATCTTATACCAACGAATCTTACAAACAAGTCCGGGTAATCCCTTAGTCGGCTTTTACTACATCCACGGGAGGAGATGGAGGGGTCTATTCTTGGGCCGGACACACCAACCGTGTGAATAATTTTCAGTTTCCTAGAAAATATATTCATTTCATTTCATTTATTTATTGCGAGAATGGGTACAAGAAAAAGTTGACAAATTAAAATTAAAATCCACCATAATCCGCTTCACAGCATGCAATATAACTAGTAGGTACCTACTTAAGCAAAATTTGAAGTAGGTGCTTCAATATATCTTTTTGTTGCCAACAACGTAACAAACCTCGCAAACAAAATTTAATAAATCTTACAATACATCTTACCAAACTCTTGTTAGTAGTACCTAGAGATTTTTAACAGACTTTAGAAAAGTAGGATAACAATTTGAACCTGGCGAGGAGGCGGGCGCAGTGCAATACCACATAGGGCGCGTCCTAGGTGGACTTTATAGGCAGATATCGTTCCAACATTCAAACCAAATGGAAATAAAATGGTGTGTGTGTCCGACGCGCGACTGGAGTTTAATCCAGTCCAGTTAAGAAAACGTAAACATAACATGAAGAAATACTTAACTGTTTTACGATTTTACTCCCCGTCTATTTACGTTCGTGGACAGACAGGAACTTCTCCAAATTCGGGGAGAAACGGGAATTTTTAATTACTGTATGTCCCCAAATCCAAATTCGGGGCCAACTGTCGATTCCTGTCTCGGTTCGGGGACAGACAGAAACCACTCATCTATTTGCGTAACGTGGACCTTACATAAAAATGGAGTAAACTCCTTAAATGTACCTACGCTAGCAATACCAAACAGTATTCGATAAAAACCAATCAATGTAAGCCTGCGGCTACTTTTAGCAAGTCAAATAGCTTAGCTGTTGGCGATTTTATGCAAATTTAGTCGTTTATTCAGCGAGCGGGTAGAAAGGGGCTCTTATCGATAGACCAGTATTATCGATAGACCAGTATTATCGATAGACCAGTCTTATCGATATACCAGTCTTATCGATATACCAGTCTTATCGATTGACCAGTCTTATCGATAGACCAGTCTTATTGATAGACCAGTCTTATTGATAGACCAGTCTTATCGATAGACCAGTCTTATCGAAAGTACCATTATGAAAACTTTTAGAAAAGTTATGACTATACACCATGTAACTTTACTATTCTCCTGCTGACATTTCTTTCGTTGACCATTCAGTCCTTCTTCACGAGCACCGACCGCAACCACGCTTGAAGCCTGCCCAGTGTCCAGCCGGGCTGAGTGTGCGGAGCGGCGAAGCCAAGCTAGTTCCCGTCTCACGACCTTCGAGCGTGGTCGTGGTCGGTGCTCATGAAGAAGGACCTTTAATGGTCAACGAAACGTCAGCAGGGGAATAGTAAAGTACATGGTGCATAGTCGTAATTTTTATAAAATGATATTAAGCCACGGTAATTTAAATTCTATGATTATGATAACCGACAACCGTTGGGATAAGCGAGTTCTTGAGTGGAGACCGCGTCTTGGCAAACGTAGCGTGGGGCGCCCTGTGGCTAGGTGGAGCGATGACCTACGAAAGGCGGCGGGCAGAAAGTGGATGACAAGAGCCGAACACCGGGCTCAGTGGCGCGTGTTGGGAGAGGCCTATGTCCAGCAGTGGACTAGTGTGGGCTGATGATGATGATGATTATGATATTTTTTACGGAAAATAACGTTTTATGATTGGCAACTTGCGATTTAGCAGTAAAACGCAGAAACTTCACCGAACACGTGTTGCTTTTCCAAGGTGAGGATCGATTGCTTATCTGATGATGCAGCCATCAATCTTCTAGCCGCTGGAGAGACCAGCGAACGGTGTTGTGTCAGAATGGCATAATGACGCATTGAACATGTTAGTCTAGATTTTTGTCAGCAATTACAAAAAATATGAAAGCGATATCTGGTAACATGATTCTTCATATAACTGACTTTTCTTTTGCATTACACGAGTGGTTAACTTTTATAGCAGAGAAAAAATATCGAAGAAACCTCTTTAAAACAGATATTTACATTTTACTGGAAAACGGGACCAATTTAAGCCTCTTACTTTTTTAGGTATAGATTCATCCAACACACTTCAATATTATAGTAGTGTTTTTAAAAATTAATCTTCCGTTTTTAATTTATAAGAAAAAAAATGTTTTTAGCGTATACGACCTTATACGAAATCCTATAGTTTGGTCAAATTGCAAACGAAAGTCCCGTCCCACCCCTACGAGCGACGTGCCGAGAAGCCACGGTCACCAATTTGCGTTTTAATTAAGTATTCGGATAACAGGTTTGTTTTTGTTGCAAATTGTTTTCACTCCAATCTGCGGTGTCGCGGTCGCTGTGACCGCGCGGCCGGTATTTGCCGATTTGCTAATATTTTATTCCATGTATTTTCGAACAGAGGTAAAACCAGTCATAATAACATCAAAGAATACCCCCCTCCTTGAGTTGGTAACCTCACTGCTGAGGGTCGTGACCTTTATGCAGGGCCTTGGTTTTGATTATGTGTCTGGCTTCTATCCTCACGGCGTCGCTCACAATGGAATCGAGCGCAGAGCGAATTTGTTCGCTCTAACGCATTGGGATCCGTCCCCGCGGTCTCTTCCCTTCCACTTTACCAGTGACCACCAGCTTTTCAAGATTGCCACCTTCCTTCCTGGCAATGTGGCCGAAAAACTAGAGGACCCTGCGGAGACATATGGAGGAAAGTCTGGTCTTAATTCTGAGTTCGTGGAGGATTGAAGCGTTGGTCCATGGGATTCGGAGCATTTTCCGCCAGCACCACATTTCAAATGCATCGATACGCAATCGGCCCGCCTTCTTCAACGTCCAAGTCTCCGCCCCGTACTGAAAGATGGAGAAAACCAAGGAGGTGATCAGTTTACGTTTAGTTTTGGTGGATATGCTCCTATCTGACCAAATCTTATGAAGCTGCGACATGGCATTCTTTGCCATGCTAATCCATCTTCGCACGCCTGGTTCACATGATCCATTGCTAGTAATAGTGGAGCCCAGAGGTGCTAGTCTGCAAATTTGACAAGCAACTTACACGGGCGTGAGGTGTACACTACACGGATTTTAGTATGGAATTTGAGGTTCTCAAGGTGCCCGCTAGGGGCGCTATTCGGATTCTCCATACTAAAATCCGTGTAGTGTACACCACACGGCCGTGTAAGTTGCTTCTCAAATTTGCAGACTAGCCCCTCAGGTAACGGAACCTGTCGACTAAATTGAGATTAAGGTACATACCCTCGATTGAGGCGCGAAATTCAAAGTTTTTGGTGTTTTTTTGCTCATCCCAGCTCATGAACAGTTCTTCAGATAGCAAAAGTTGAGTTCGCGAGAACTAGAAGACCTAACACACATGTTTTAATTCATAGTACCTCGTAAATATCAACAGTTTAGCTACGATACCCCTAACACATTTTTACAGTGTTTTTCTTTTGTTTATGGGTATCATAGCTAAACTGATGATATTTATCAGATACTATCAATTAAAACATGTGTATTAAGTCTCCTAGTTCTCGACAAAATCAACATTCGCTATCCCACGCTGTGACATTGTGAGCATGTGAACTCCGCATATGCGATCACTTCATCAAACTGTGAAATTATTACCATCGTCCAGATTTTAAAGATTACAAACATGCATGTACGAAAATATGTTGAGACAAATAAAAAACTGATGGGGACCTTCTAATGACTTTGCAAAAAACACCAGACACGTATGTAATATGTATAATAATATAATTATGTATGCAGCCAGCTAACTCGTCATATCTATTTCTGTGCTGTATTTCTGGTAATAAATGATATTTCCACAGACCTATATTACACTAGATAACGCAAGTTCACCTTATTAAACAATAAGCCCATAGAAACATAATACCTTAGAAACTAACATAGGTAGTCAGATAGTCAGATAGTCAGATAGTCATTTAATCATACAAAAGGTACACGTCAAACAAATAATTTTCACAAAATGAGTCAACAAGTACACATCGTACTTAAAACAAAAATCAAAAATAACAAATATACAATAAACAAAAAACATGTCACATCTAGGATTACCTAGGTAATTAGATTAATTTGAGGCTAGTGAACTCATCGAAAGTGTAGAAGGTCTGCTCAATAAGCCAACGCTTCAACCTGGACTTGAATATGCTGATACTAGGAGCTTCAGTGACATTTTTAGGGATCCGGTTGTAAACTGCCGGACCCATGACATGCGTCAGTTTGTTGGATTTCGCCAACTTAGGTACCTACATATAAGAAATACTTTATTTATAACTGATCAAACGATAAGATGAAACGTCAGCAAAGTGATGAAATTAGTGGTATATAATGGGATGTTGACAGCCTGGCCCACGTTACGCGGCCCAACGACCGCGCGTCCCATTTTTCATTATTTTCGTTGACGACCTGGCCCACGGCGATGGACCAGGGTATTAATAGCCAAAATATGTAGTTTTTCGTTGACTACATGGCCCATTCCATTAATTAGCCGTAATTTTTTTAACTAATTGTTATGTGCATTGTTGCGGGCCTAATCAATAACGCACAACCGTTTTATTCCAGGGTTTATTGCAGACTGTCTTCGAAAACAAAATCATTTTCAAATGTTACAAAAAGGAACTAATTTTAAAATATATTGCTATTTTCTCACGAGCCAGCCTCCCTCAAGTTCTGAAGGAGGCTGGCGTGGTTGGTGCGGAAGGTTAGTTGCCAACATGCGTAATTCGAGATGTGAACCAATTAAACGAAACTGTCCAACAAGAGGAAAAAGTAAGTTAGGAATCCACGACCTTCCGTTCAGAAACTGAGGTCAGTTACGACTTTTTCCTTGTTACAACGGTTTTGTATTTCTTTAGGTTTCTATGCTTGAATGGTAAAAACTTTTTTTTTTTTTTTAACATTAATAGACCTTTGTTTGACCACGATCTTACCTGTTGGTAAGTGACGATGTGGCCGAAGATGGAGCACAAAGGTCTAGAAGGCACCTATTCACTCTTGACTTGAAGAGACCCAGATTACCTTCAGACTTCGTTGTCTGTCCGTCTGTCAGTACCTAGAGTGTTTCTTTGCTTCTATCATTCCAGCATTATTTTAGAACTTGTGTGCATATTATCTATTGAAAGAATTCGTGTAGTTTTTTTTCAATTGGATATTTGGCATCTGAAAAAGGTTGAATAAATTCTAAGTAAAGCAAGTAGGTGATATTTTAAAATTACATTTATCTCTATTGAAGCCTTAATCTATTTAATTTGAAACCAATCCAAAAGCCATGTTAAACCAAAAGCATGAAAACCAAAGATTTTTTTGCCAACATTTGAACAAAATACCGTGCCTGCTAAAATCTGAAAATAATTAAACAGTCATATAATATTACACAGCATAAAAAAAGCATTTCAGAAGAAAAAAACAGAACTTTTCCTCTGCTCTATAGAAATAATAGTTCAATGGCTCTATACCCATTTATTATTATTATTCATTGATTTCGGATCATATTAATCTACCTATAGAACAATTATTACACACTTAAAACACTTAAAAGTACTACATTATGACCACATTTTATTAAATGTTATTTTCCTTATCTTTTAAAACCCTCTGCGGGCGTCTCTCGGACTTGGCCTCGGGCGACGGTACCTAGGTTTACCTTTTTCACGGTCACTTGTTTCTTTCAAACCCATATTTAGTAGTTTTCCTCGTTAATTTTCACCGGTAATTACGCTTGTATAGAACTAACACGGCGTCCGAACTCGTCTCGTCTTAAATTTCTTAACTGTGAATAAATTAAATCGTTTTAAGAATAGGATCCAGTAGCGTGAAATACGGGCACCACGTCACTATAGGCGTAGAAATTTATATTCTATGTTCTAGGTAAAACTTCAATTGCATATGTGAATCCTCTTGTTACTTTTTTTTTAATTCTTCTAGAATGACGGAACTAGCAAATAGCCCACCTGATGTTAAGCGGTAACCTCTGCCTATGAATAGTGCATTACCTCATTGGTCACGTCCACCTAGGACGCGCACTATATGGCATTGCACTGCGCCCGCCACCCTGAGACATAAAGATGAAAGTCTCATGTCTCTGTAATTTCACCGGCACCCTTACCCTTTAAACCGGAACACAGCAATGCGACCTTGTGTGTTATCAAGATTACAGTGGTTCTTTACTGTAGGTAGTATGAAGATCTTCAGTCATTTTTGTAATGGTTATCTAACTGCAAATAAGATTATTTAGGATTGTATATTTGAATTCTAGATATCGCAACAAAATAACCCATTGCACACAATCAAGCCCCACTAACAGCACATTTCAAAACTTATTGGCATTACTGGTTTTTACGTCAATGATATTTGCATATTATTTTTATAAAAAGCCTTATCCACAACACTATCGTATTAGTTCAAGTGTATGGAGATGCAAATCCAGTTAGTTAGAAGTTTGAAGGCCAGATGTTTTTCAGTTTATTTCAGTGTTGGTAGAGTGTTGACGCACGCAGAGAGGTGAGCACATTTATAATTTAAATTGAATTTAGAATGTCAGCTACCGTAGGATAATCACAAAAAGTTATAGGTAGGTACAAACTCATTTCTCATGCCATGAAACAATCATTCGAAATTTGAATTGGTTCGAATTTAGACGAGTTCTTATTTCAAACTTATTTATTGATATTGTTATGGGTATTTTACCGCGTCTGAATGTAAATAATAAGTAATAGATAGGACTCTTCCCGCCATTTCGAAAAGAGACGTTGCGTTGTCTACTTTTATTTTATTTCTTTTCCTAGTGTTTTCTTGAGTTATTTTGTGTTATTTTGGTAGCATTTTAACTAATGTAGCTCGTTTAAAATGCACAAGTGTAGTGAACGAAATGGATTTGTATTGCGTGACTTTTCAAGTTGGTGGAAATTGTCTACCAAAGTTTTTGTAAAACAGCCACCGTTTTACTAAAACATGACTTGACTGTGACATTAACGACTTTGAAAGGATTGTAATGTTGCAAATTACCTACTTATATACAATAATAAATTATACCTACTTGAAAATGGCAAATGCGCAAGGCGTGCGACGCCAATTATAAAGAAATAATAATAATAGATAATTAATACACGACAGACAATAAATATGTGTTTACATCACGAATGTTTTAAAATTTGTTTCACTGTTTCTATCAATAAAATTATGTACATTAATAATTAAATACTAACCAGTAATAATGACGTGATGTCAGCAACAGCGTCTTCTGGTTGGTGGTTATTTTTTTTATCGCGTATCGAGTTTATAGTTAACTAGCTGACCCGCTCGCGACTTCGTCGAAGAGTAGACTTTCATACAAACTTTAACACCCTTTTTCAACCCCTTAGGGTGCGAATTTTCAAAAATCGTTTCTTAGTGCGTGCCTACACCCCTTAATAAATGCTTGTGCCAAATTTCAGACCTCTCGGCCCAGTAGTTTCCGAGCTTTCGTGATGAGTGGTCAGTGAGTGAGTGGACTTCTCTTTTATATATTTAGATTAGGTAAAGAATTTAGTGTTTCTGTGCGGCCTTGACCCATTGAGGTATGTAGTACGTAGTACATATTACCTCAATGCCTTGACCACGTTTGTACGTATGCCGATTTATTATAGTCGGAAAGCTGACGTCAGAAGATAGATAGGTAAAACGTTTATGTGCATCTCCAATCACACACGTTCATTCAAAACAAACTGACGTCAGAAGATAGATAGATAAAACGTTTATGTGCATCTCCAATCACACACGTACATTCAAAACAAACTGACGTCAGAAGATAGATAGATAAAACGTTTATGTGCATCTCCAATCACACACGTACATTCAAAACAAACTGACGTCAGAAGATAGATAGATAAAACGTTTATGTGCATCTCCAATCACACACGTTCATTCAAAACAAACTGACGTCAGAAGATAGATAGATAAAACTTTTATGTGCATCTCCAATCACACACGTTCATTCAAAACAAACTGACGTCAGAAGATAGATAGATAAAACGTTTATGTGCATCTCCAATCACACACGTTCATTCAAAACAAACTGACGTCAGAAGATAGATAGATAAAACGTTTATGTGCATCTCCAATCACACACGTTCATTCAAAACAAACTGACGTCAGAAGATAGATAGATAAAACGTTTATGTGCATCTCCAATCACACACGTTCATTCAAACAAACTGACGTCAGAAGATAGATAGATAAAACGTTTATGTGCATCTCCAATCACACACGTTCATTCAAAACAAACTGACGTCAGAAGATAGATAGATAAAACGTTTATGTGAATCTCCAATCACACATGTTCATTCAAAACAAACTGACGTCAGAAGATAGATAGATAAAACGTTTTTTTTTTTTTTTTTTTTTTTTTAACTTAGATAGACCTTTGTTTGACCACGATCTCACCTGTTGGAAAGTGACGATGTGGCCGAAGATGGAGCACAAAGGTCTAGAAGGCACCTATTCACTCTAGCCTTGAAGAGCCCCAGATTATAGTTTTCAGGAAAGACAGACGACGGTAGTGTATTCCACTCCTTAGCAGTTCGCATTATAAAGGTGGAACTGAAACGTTTAGTACGAATAGCGGGTATACTAATCAGGTAAGGGTGGTACCGAGCCGTGCGCCTGCTCGTCCTATGATGAAAAGGAGATGGTGGGATCAGATCATGAAGTTCCTGGGAGCATTCCCCGAAATGTAACCTATAGAAGATCGAAACGTTTATGTGCATCTCCAATCACACACGTTCATTCAAAACAAACTGACGTCAGCAGATAGATAGATAAAACGTTTATGTGCATCTCCAATCACACACGTTCATTCAAAACAAACTGACGTCAGAAGATAGATAGATAAAACGTTTATGTGCATCTCCAATCACACACGTTCATTCAAAACAAACTGACGTCAGAAGATAGATAGATTAAACGTTTATGTGCATCTCCAATCACACACGTTCATTCAAAACAAACTGACGTCAGAAGATAGATAGATAAAACGTTTATGTGCATCTCCAATCACACACGTTCATTCAAAACAAACTGACGCCAGAAGATAGATAGATAAAACGTTTATGTGCATCTCCAATCACACACGTTCATTCAAAACAAACTGACGTCAGAAGATAGATAGATAAAATGTTTATGTGCATCTCCAATCACACACGTTCATTCAAAACAAACTGACGTCAGAAGATAGATAGATAAAACGTTTATGTACATCTCCAATCACACACGTACATTCAAAACAAACTGACGTCAGAAGATAGATAGATAAAACGTTTATGTACATCTCCAATCACACACGTACATTCAAAACAAACTGACGTCAGAAGATAGATAGATAAAACGTTTATGTGCATCTCCAATCATACACGTACATTCAAAACAAACTGACGTCAGAAGATAGATAGATAAAACGTTTATGTGCATCTCCAATCACACACGTACATTCAAAAGAAATTGACGTCAGAAGATAGATAGATAAAACGTTTATGTGCATCTCCAATCACACACGTTCATTCAAAACAAACTGACGTCAGAAGATAGATAGATAAAACGTTTATGTGCATCTCCAATCACACACGTTCATTCAAAACAAACTGACGTCAGAAGATAGATAGATAAAACGTTTATGTGCATCTCCAATCACACACGTTCATTCAAAACAAACTGACGTCAGAAGATAGATAGATAAAACGTTTATGTGCATCTCCAATCACACACGTTCATTCAAAACAAACTGACGTCAGAAGATAGATAGATAAAACGTTTATGTGCATCTCCAATCACACACGTTCATTCAAAACAAATAAAAGACAGTGCACTAAAAACTATATAATAAAAAAATTATACACAAAAACAAAGCAGTGCACTAAAATAAACATTTAAACCATGTAAAAACTATAACTAAAAGTACGTGTGTGAATGGGTCATAGCTCAGCGAATTAACTTGCTCAAAGAGCAAACACTGATATTCAGCTATAGTATAGTATTGCAGTAGTAGGAGTATAGTAGTAGTTAAGATTGAATATCAGCAGTTTAGATGACGCATTGTTAATTGTTGTTGGCAGGATCTAGATTTTTCTCATCAATTACAAAACATATGAAAGTGATATTTGGTGACATGAATCTTCATATCACTGTTTTTTTGTAGTAGCATTACAGGATTGGTTAACTTTTATAACAGAGAAAAAAAATATGAAAGATAACTCTTTTTGGTCGGTTAGAAGCAGCCTCCATACACCGATTTCCTGCTACTTTTATAATGTCCTTTGTTCAGGGTGGCTTTCCTGTATAATACGGATAGGTCTCATCGCCATTTTAGAAAAGAGACGTCGTAGTACTTTTATTTTATTTCTTTTCCTAGTGTTTTTTTAGATAAAAGTACGTTATGGTACTAGTGCGTAATGTTGGTGATTACTGCTGAGTCGAGAACGGTAATCATCAATACCCATGTGTATCATTCGACGTTTTTCAACAAACTTGTAAAGAAAATAATAATAAAACAGAAATACACACTCTGTGTAGGTAAATGTTCAACTGTCTCTATAACTCACTAATGAATAATAGCAATGAAAAAGTCACAGTTTGATTACAGGTGTAAAACAGAAATACACACTCTGTGTACCTAAATATTCTACTGTCTCTATAACTCACTAATGAATAATAGCAATGAAAAAGTCACAGTTTGATTACAGGTGTAAAACAGAAATACACACTCTGTGTAGGTAAACGTTCAACTGTCTCTATAACTCACTAATGAATAATAGCAATGAAAAAGTCACAGTTTGATTACAGGTGTAAAACAGAAATACACACTCTGTGTACCTAAATATTCTACTGTCTCTATAACTCACTAATGAATAATAGCAATGAAAAAGTCACAGTTTGATTACAGGTGTAAAACAGAAATACACACTCTGTGTAGGTAAACGTTCAACTGTCTCTATAACTCACTAATGAATAATAGCAATGAAAAAGTCACAGTTTGATTACAGGTGTAAAGCAGAAATACACATTCTGTGTAGGTAAACGTTCAACTGTCTCTATAACTCACTAATGAATAATAGCAATGAAAAAGTCACAGTTTGATTACAGGTGTAAAACAGAAATACACACTCTGTGTAGGTAAACGTTCAACTGTCTCTATAACTCACTAATTAATAATAGCAATGAAAAAGTCACAGTTTGATGACAGGTGTAAAACAGAAATACACACTCTGTGTACCTAAATATTCTACTGTCTCTATAACTCACTAATGAATAATAGCAATGAAAAAGTCACAGTTTGATTACAGGTGTAAAACAGAAATACACACTCTGTGTAGGTAAACGTTCAACTGTCTCTATAACTCACTAATTAATAATAGCAATGAAAAAGTCACAGTTTGATGACAGGTGTAAAACAGAAATACACACTCTGTGTACCTAAATATTCTACTGTCTCTATAACTCACTAATGAATAATAGCAATGAAAAAGTCACAGTTTGATTACAGGTGTAAAACAGAAATACACACTCTGTGTAGGTAAACGTTCAACTGTCTCTATAACTTACTACTACTTACTTTAATGTCTTACAATACTATCGGCATTTACGTATCTAAAGCTAAACGCGACCTCACATTTAGCAACACTTAATTCCAATAATGTAGATGCTCCAAGGCAGATGACTGTAATGACTGGGTTACAATAACTGGTATATTAGAGAAAAAATTGTCAAAGGCATTCGTGACATCAATATTTTTTGACAATATTGTATTGTTAATGTTTAATTTGATCTGCTTATTGCGAGGATTAATTAATTTCCAAGTTGCCTTAATTTTATTCGATGATTTTTCTATTTCGTTTCTCAAATGTAATGATTTTGCTGTACGACAAACTTTTTTAAAAGTATTTGAATAGTTCTTTATATACAAAATAAACTTTGGGTCGTGCAACATTGATTCCCTAGCCGTATAGAGATCATATAATTTATTCCTACTTCTATAGATACCGGGTGTCGCCCAATCAGCTAACCCGATATTAGATTTAGCTATACATGTTTTTTACTATGCTTCAAAGTAATGGGTAATGTTGAATGGCCTAATTTTGGGCTAAGTAGACTCCCAGACAAACTGAAGTACACCTTTACACGAGCACTTAGCCCGACTTATCCGCTTAGATCAAGATTCATGGTGACCCGGCTTCAGTAACTTACAAATTTAACGACAAAAAGCTACGCCATTTAACGTGAAATACTGGTTTGGGAGACAGCGTTCATAAAAGTTAGGCTTGTGATACACCGCTGTAGGGATGGGTCGTACTTGCAAAATCGAAAACCAGGGCTTCCAAGTTCGTCCACCTTAGGAAACCAGCGCCAAAAACTAGGGCTCCTAAAACCTTCAAGGTATTTTTATACATAGGAAATTGATCCGTGCCTTCATATAAATAGGGAACAAAATCGCGTTTGAAATAAAATATACTTGGTGTAAAAAATACTTGCTTAGTAAATTAGACCAAACTATCTTATAAATAAGTAACATAATTGCATCTGCGAAAAAGTTCTACGAAACCTTGCAACTCGTCCAATGCGATTGGACGAGTCAATTTTATTTTTTATTTGTTTTCATTCATTTTGTATTCTTGTGTATGTGTGTTGTTGTGTATGTGTGACATGTGTTAATAATATTGTTATTGAATGTATGTGTACCTACCTATTATGAGTCTACGTAACTTGAGTTAAATAAATAAATAAAATAAAATTAAATGGATCATTCTCAATGGATCGAACAGGAAATACTCAGTAATTCGACTGCACTGGGCGATTAAGTTTCTGCGTGCGAAACTAGCTACTTTACTTGCAAGTTGCAAGTATTTTTTTACTTTCAATTCTTTAGGGCCCGCACCTGGTCGGCATACTTGCAAGTAAAAACCTGGTGGAAAACCCTGGTCGCGTAAATACGCTCCTTCCTTACACCGCTGTTATTCCAATGCGGAAGTGTAGGTACGCAACATAGTACTTAGGTAGGTAGTGTAGCTACGCAACATAGTACTTAGGTAGGTAGTGTAGCTACGCAACATAGTACTTAGGTAGGTAGTGTAGCTACGCAACATAGTACTTAGGTAGGTAGTGTAGCTACGCAACATAGTACTTAGGTAGGTAGTGTAGCTACGCAACATAGTACTTCGGTAGGTAGTGTAGCTACTCAACATAGTTCTTAGGTAGGTAGTGTAGCTACGCAACATAGTACTTAGGAAGGTAGTGTAGCTACGCAACATAGTACTTAGGTAGGTAGTGTAGCTACGTAGTTGCATCTATGCTACCCCTTGTTTTAGAAGATAAAACAATGGGGGTTTGTTCTGTTTGGCCATATTATTTTTAACCCCCGACGCAAAAACGACGGGGTGTTATAAGTTTGACGTGTGTGTGTGTGTGGGGGTGTGTGTCTGTCTGTGGCATCGTAGCTCCCGAACGGATGAACCGATTTAGTTTTTGTTTGAAAGGTGAACTTGTCGGGAGTGTTCTTAGCTATGTTTGATCAAAATCGGTTCAGCCGTTTCATTGCGTTGAGGATTTTTAACTTGTTTTTGAGTGAATACGTTCGTGGATTTCTTTACCAGTATACTTATTTCTGCTGCAAAACAGTAGTGCTCGCTTTGCTGTGTTCCGGTTTGAAGAGTATGTGCGCTGGTGAAATTACAGGCACATGAGACTTTTCATCTTTGTGTCTCAGGATGGCGGGCGCAGTGCAATCCCACATAGGGTACGTCCTAGGGTGTGTCCTAGGTGGACATGACCTGTGAGGTAATACATTGTTATGAACAGAGGTGGCCTGTTCCGTCATTTATTCAAATAAAACAGATTATATTAGGGTTTGGCAAAGCATCTCCGAAAAATTAGATTCTCATACATAAAAATAAAATAAAAAATAAAATAATGCTGGACAGTTCACACAACATTAGCCCTAAGCTAAGCAGAGCTTGTGTTGTGTTGTCGTGGTGTTGTGAGCTTGTGATAATTGATATATTAATACAATACATTACAAAGACAGATATTTTTTATCATACATAGAAAATACCCAGAACAGCCCTGAACAAATATCTGCAGATCGTAAAGTTATTTTTTCCGAGGCGGGAATCGAACCCGCAACCTCCTCCGCAGGCGAACCTTCGCCCGCTGCGCCACAGAGGTCGTCACATATATGTGTTACTTAAAATAAATCGTGGTTCTCTTAGATACTTTTCATCGCAATAATCTTTGCGCCATAACTAAGTAATATCTCCGCGGGCACGGGGGCCATTTTACTTGACTTACGGGCCCGCACTGACAGATTTTATAAAAGCTCGGGAATGGCTATTTCGCGTGTTTTTGCGGAAACTCCATGAAATATGAGAGTTTTTTCACCGTGAAAGATTTAATGACGTGCCAAAATATACGCAGCGCTACACAGATGTTTTATACTGTGAATGATAGAAGGCTACTCGATCTTCTGACAACATATTATTTACAGACTAGAAGTTTCCTAACATTACTACTAATATTCTAAATGCGAATCTTGTTTTTTGTAGATGGTTTCCATAGGTACATCAACGGACAAAAAGGTCAAGTGCGAGCCGGACTCGCGCACGAAGCGTTCCGTACCATTTAAAAACAGCAAAACAATCACGTTTGTTGTATGGGAGAGTTTGTTGGATGTAGTAGTAGTAGAGCTTTTTTGTGAGAGAGGTCGTCCGGGGAAGTACTACCACCATACCTACTTCTGCCGCAAAGCAGTAGTGCTCGCATTGCTGTGTTCCGGTTTTTGAAGGGTATGGTTGCCGGTGAAATTACAGGCACCTGAGACTTTTCATTTTTATGTCTCTGGGTGGCGGGCGCAGTGCAATGCCACATAGGGCGCGTCCTAGGTGGATGTGACATATAAGGTAATGCACTGTTCATAGGCAGAGGGTACCGCTTAACATCAGGTGGGCCATCTGCTTGACCCATAATTCAAAGTAGTATAAAAAAATAAAAAATGGGGCCCCCTTAAATATTTATTTTGTTCTGTTTTTAAGTATTTGTTGTTGTAGCGGCAACAGAAATACATCATCTGTAAAAATTTCAATTGCCAAACCATCACGGTTCTTGAGATACAGCCTGGTGAGAGACGGAAAGACAGACAGATGGACGGACAGCCGAGCCTTAGTAATAGGGTCCCGTTTTTGCTGTTTAGGTACGGAAACCTAAAAACGTAACCCTGATATGTTGGTTTGTCACTTTTACTCAAAAACGGGTGAAGGTAAGGTTTTTTTTAAATTAAATTAACTTGTTACATAAATTCAAATTTAATTTCAATCGTAGCTGTATTTTTTGTTATTTTGTACGGGGTTCGTTGTTAGTTATTATATTAATTTTCACTGTTCGTTCGTTTTCGTATGAGGTAGTGGTGGCCTCTGGTGTCGGAGTTTGTCAAGCCGCCCGAGGGCCTCTGACATGGCTTATCGAATAACAGCCGGGACCAACAGCTTTACGTGCCCTCCGAAGCACAGAGCGATGGAAATCCGCACATAATTTTCACTAGAAACGGGATATTTACTATGATTTTTGAGTTTGAAATGTTCCCGATATTTCGGCACAGTTGCATGCGCCATGATAACGGGAGAACCATGAAAAAAAACATGAAAAATATCCCGTTTCTATTGAAAATTATGTACAGAACCATGATAGTTTCCAAAGTTACTATATTGTATTGTTTTGTTGAGGCAATCAAGTATCTTGAATAATAAATATCTCTCTGTTATTGCTTTCTGTTGATAATGATGTACCTATAATAATATCAGTAATAACACTGACAATAAATCAGTAATGTTATCGTCCTAATAATGTTAAATTGCATGTCGTTCTTGTTATCGCTTTTGATATATATTATTGCTTTTGATATATATTATCGCTTGTAGGTAACTAATTAATCTCTAGAATTGAAACTATCGTGGTTGGGAATCATATTAAAAGATAAACGGCTAATTACCACTATTATTCGTCACTTTGCTGACGTTTCGAGACTGAGTTCAGAAGCCTCTTCATCATGAGCACCGCCCGCGACCGCGTTCGACGGTGGACCAGCGAATACTATTAATTGTTAGCTTATTAATTGTATTCGCTGGTCCACCGTCGAACGCGGTCGCGGGCGGTGCTCATGATGAAGAGGCTTCTGAACTCAGTCTCGAAACGTCAGCAAAGTGACGAATAAAAGTGGTAATTAGCCGTTTATCTTTTAATATAATTAATCTCTGTTTAAAGCGTGAAGCCTATATAGGACGCCCAATACTTAGGTTCAAAGATAGCCTTTAAATTTTCATTATAGGCCAGGCTACCTTCGTCCGGGGAAGTACTACCACCATACCTATTTCTGCCGCAAAGCAGTAGTGCTCGCATTGCTGTGTTCCGGTTTGAAGGGTAAGGGTGCAGGTGAAATTACAGGCAGATCATACTTTTCATGTTTACGTCTCAGGGTGGCGGGCGCAGTGCAATGTTACATAGGTGGACGTGACCTATGAGGTAATTCACTGCTCATAGGCAGAGGGTACCACTTAACATCAGGTGGGCCATCGGCTTTACCCGTCATTCAAAGTTGTATATAAAAAAAGGCTAGCTGGGAGAGTAAAGCAGAAGATCGCAACTCGTGGCGAGGAACCGCAGCTAATGGAGTAATAGCCCACGATAAGGCCTGGTTTGACCTGCTAGCTCACAAGCGGACGGTAAGACATGAATGCGCCGCTAACCCTATATACAACACCTGCAGGGACTCCATTCACGTGTCAACAGTGCGGCCGTGGCTGTCGCTCCCGGATAGGCCCTATTTAGCCACGAACGCAAATGCCTAACTGACGCTGCTTAAATTAACTTTTTTTTTCTTTTTTTTTATACTACTTGGAATGACGGATCAAGCAGATGGCCCACCTAAAGTTAAGTGGTAACCTCTGCCTATGAACAGTGCATTACCTCACAGGTCATGTCCACCTAGGACGCACCCTATGTGGCATTGCACTGCGCCCGCCACCCTGAGACATAAAGATGAAAAGTCTCATGTGCCTGTAATTTCACCACCACCCTTACCCTTTAAACTAGAATACAGCAATGCGAGCACTACTGCTTTGCGGCAGAAATAGGTATGGTGGTAGTACTTCCCCGGACGAACTCTTTCACAAAAAAGGTCTACTACTACTTCATCATCTACTTCATCATCTACTTCATCTTTCGTAGATGCTATAACACTCATGATAACCGATCAAGGAGGTACCGAGAGAGAAATTCGGCGACGCACTCAGATAGCCAAATCTGCAATGACCAAACTTACAAAAATTTGGCAGAATGGGAAAGTCTCCAACGTAACCAAGAAGAGACTAGTACGTACCTTGGTTTTCACCATTTTTCTTTACGATTTCGAGTCCTGGAAGATCCGTGCTGTGGACAGGAAAAAGATCGACGCATTCGAGATGTGGTGTTGGAGGAGAATGTTGCGTATACCTTGGACTGAAAAAAGAACTAACAAGTCCATTCTTGACCAACTGCAGATCAAAACCAGACTCTCTACCATTTGTTACCAGCGAGTATTGAGCTATTTCGATCACATCGCTCGGAGGCAACCGGACAACTTAGACAAACTGGTGGTGGTTGGGAAGATAGAGGGGAAAAGACCTCTTGGCTGACCACCTAGCCGCTGCTGGTCTGACCAAGTCAAGGCATTAACAGGCCTCCCTGTCACTACCGCCCTTAGACAAGCCGAAGACAGGCTGGCATGAAAGCAGCTCGTCAATTCCTCTACCAGAGCATTTCAAGACGGTCACGACCTTCAGTAACTGCAGCATTATGCTGAGCGCGAACTTTTTTTTACAGTACTGTAAACAGCTCTGTACTTACATATTATGTGTTTTTTTATTGATTCTGTGTGCAGTTTTGGTCAAAATAAATTCCTTTCTTTCTTCTTTCTTTCTTAATGAAGAAAATGACTAAGAAGAAGAAGAAGAAGAAGAAGATAACACTCATGATGATGATGATGAAACCGTGCAGCGGTTTGTTATTCAATGACCTTCTCAAAGACACCATACCTCGACCAGAAGCTGAATCCCAATTCTCTTTTTTTTTTACAAATTATTGTTCGGATCATGTTACGATCTAGTGTCGATGTTACAAACGTCAAAAATGTTATTCTGTTCACCTGACAATACATCGCGGAATGTGATTGTATCAAAAATTCTGTCAGGGCGTCTGGTCGAAGCGACGCGTGACCCGAGAGCTGGCTCTTATCTAGCTCAACGCATTAGTAGTGCCATCCACAGTGGCAATGCAGCCAGCATGTTAGGGACGCTTCCGTCTGGTACCTAGTGATTTCGATCAGTTGAGCTACCTTTAGATAGCAGCGGTCTTCAGGTAGCACAACTGTTTCATATGTATTTTTGAAATTTTGTACACACAATGTTACTGTAACTTGAGGGAGCAGAATACCTACCATTTTTTCAATCAAGTCTCAATACTGTCTCGGTTCGGTCAGTTTGCAATTGGTGTTCTGGTCACATACCTAACGCCTCTGGCGTCCTGAGCAAGGCACATTGAGTCTTTTCACCACACTGGTTATAAACCGTTCGGCCACAAGGATCTTTTTTGTGCCAACATCTTTCTGCTGGTCATTTTACAAAGATTTAATAACCGGCCAAGTGCGCGTCGGACCTCGCGGATTGAGGATTTATTTATTTTATTTTATTAATCCAGGATTTACAGTTATCTTATAGTTACTTATAAGCTATACACTATAACACTATCACTATTCAGTGACAAATGTAAAATAAAGTAAAATTAAGTTGGTAATAGAAAAATTAAAAAAATCTCGGAAGGTTAGGTTTGATTAGGTTAGGATTACACACGCCTTTAAAAAAAATAGGGTAGGCAGAGTCTCCAATACACAAAAAAAAGTAGTCTCTTTTTACAGTGGGTTGCACCATCGTAGAATATAGACGTGACGAGTGGTGAGCTCATCGTCGCCATTGCTTTCCACGACTGACTCGGCTAACGCTTTCTTCCATAACACATTCCATAATAAGCTAGCAGCCAGGACAAATCTTATACCAACGAATCTTATCAACAAGTCCGGATAATCCCTTAGTCGGATTTTACGACATCCACGTGAGGAGACGGAGGGGTCTATTCTTAGGCCGGACACACCATGGCACAGTTACTTACCAGAGTTAACGTAGGCACAGATATAATAATACTCAAAGTCAAAAAGTATTTTATTCATATGTTTTTTATTTTGTATTTTTTTTTTTTAGTATTTTACTATACTGTACTGCGTAGGCATGTGAAATAGATTAACCTTGACTGTCAATCTGTCATAACACAGCATCTGCAAAATATATCAGTTTAGATCTTGACAATGTCATGTTTAGAAGTACCTTTATCATCATTAATATCGTCATCATTATACCATTAACTCCCTACAATGTTTATTCAGTGCGTGTTCACAAATTATTTAACCATCATGACGAGATGGTGGTCATCAAACGGTGGAAGGTCACTGGTCATAGACCATAGGACATAGGTTTGGGAGTTGTTTCATAATTTCATTTAATTTCCTGAAAACTATAATGCGGGTCTCTTTAAGGCTAGAGTGAATAGGTGCCTTCTAAACCTTTGTGCTTCATCTTCGGCCACATCGTAACTAACCAACAGGTGAGATCGTGGCCAAACAAAGGTCTATCAACGTTAAAAAATTAAAAAAAAACACTGTTACAAACACACGCCTTTTTCCCCGAAAAGATAGGCAGAGCCACAAATGGGCCTCTTTTTTTATACAACTTGGAATGACTGATCAAGCAGCTGATGTTAAGCGGCACCCTCTGCCTTTAACAATGCATTACCTCATAGGTCACGTCCACCTAGGTCGCGCCCTATGTGGTACTGCACTGCGCCTGCCACCCTGAGACATAAAAAGAATAGTCTCATGTGACTGTAATTCCACCGGCACCCATTACCCTTCAAACCGGAACACAGCAATGCGAGCATTACTACTTTGCGGCAGAAATAGGTATAGAGGTAGTAATTTCCCGAACGAACTCTTTCACAAAAAAGCTCTACTACTAATTAAGGCCTCCATACGCCTCTACATAGGCTACTACTACATAGGCCTCCACATAAGGTAGGGGAGGTTTCCGTAATCACTGTCCCTTTCCCCCCGAAAGTATAGGCAGAGCCTCAAATGGGCCTCGTTTCACCGTGGGTTGCACCATCGATGGAAATAGACGTGACAAGTGGTGAGCTCACCGCCGCCATTGCTTTCCACTACTGGTAGCAACTAACTTGTAGGTATATAAACATAGTTCTGTCTGCCGTTCACTAGGAAGTGCTTGTGTTATTATCTGTAAGTACTTGTATTAAGATAAGATACATCTTATCAGCAGACATGTTTAAGTATTAACATTTTCATCTTCAAATTTATAATCGCGCCTGTTGGTAGTACAGTCATACATGATATTTACTCATGTGGTACAACTCGACGTAAACAGGCACGGTAAGGCGTGGTATTGCTAATCTTAAATTAGATTTTTAACTGACTATCAAGTACAATATTCAAATGAAACATATGCATGGATACTACATTACAATTCCTACATTATCATTTCGAGGGATCACTGTACCAACAAGTAATTGATTTTGTAAAAATTATAAAAATCTTCAATGCAATGAAACGGCTGAACTGATTGATCAAACATAGCTGAGAACACTCCCGACTAATTCACCTTTCATCCGGTTCATCCGTTTGGGAGCTACGATGCCACAGACAGACGCACACACAGACACGTCAAACTTATAACAATCGTCGTTTTTGCGTCGGAGGTTAAAAACACGATAGAACAATATTTTTTCTATAGAAAAAAAAACAAAGTTACGTCTATTTTTTGGCTAGATTCGATTGTTTATTAAAAATGGTGCATCTTATTGGGTAAAAAATAAAATAAATAAAATTAATACAACAAAGCCGAGGGTTCACTGTAGAGGTTTTGTAATTTTTTAAATACTTTACGAGATATTCAATAAAAACCGTTTCCCCGAGCGGCGCGGGATGTTTTGTTTTGTATGAAGATTTCTGCCCGTTCTACCCCGTTCTTACTTACCATGAGTTAGTTAGTGACATCATTCGGGATGACAAAAACAGCGGCTTCTGGAAGAGCCAGCCAATATTTCACTAGTAGTAACGAATGCCAAATCATTGTAATTTAAAATTCCCAGAAGATGCTATCTTACTCAGACATGACATGTGTACCGGTCAAATTACAGACACCGGCAAAAGTCAACATCCCGTCATAAACAATGCCATAGCTACGTCATACTATTTAGTTCACATATCTCAGATTTTGTTTTTTTTGTTTGAAAGGTGAATTAGTCGGGAGTTTTCTTAGCTATGTTTGATCAAAATCAGTTCAGCCGTTTCATTGCGTCGAGGGTTTTTTTAATTTAAAAAAAATTAATTACTTGTAATAGTTATAGGTAGGTACTTAAGTAATTTTAATTTTTGACTTATTTTGCTGTATAGGTATATAATTAAAAAAGTTATTAATGAAATATTCTACAGTGAAGTAATCACCTCAATATGACCACACCCAGCCTATAAAAAACATAAACCTTTTTTGTAACGAAAATAATGTTGTTAATTAATCAGCGTTAATTTGCATCGCTGTTAATTTGTAGCCAGATGAAAAGTAAAGCTATTAGGGCATGCCTTGGGGTTTTTTACGAGAGCACTTTATCTTACCCTTGTACAGTATACGTCGACTGGATGCGCGCGCGGGAATAACGCACGTAAAGCACGTAACGTGCGTTACAAAAAACTCAGCCTAACTCTCTCAACCTAACTCTCAGCTAAACTGAACTCAGCGGTAATGGCATATTCAATAGTGTCATATACCCAAAATACCTCTAAGTAAATGGACTTAGACAGCGCTCAAAAAGTGTCTAAACCAAAAGAGAGACAAAACGCATCATTATCATCATCATCATCATCCACAGCCTGACTTCACCTACTGCTAAGTATAGGCCTCTCTTTGCCTGTGCCATTCCTTACGGTCCCGTGCCAGTTTCATGCTGGGTCGACCCGCGAAGCATGCGATATCGAAAAAGATGACAGCGACCAACTCCTTTATGTGTCTCATGCAACTTATTCGCGGTATGCCTCATCCTCGTTTCCCTTTTATATTTCCTTCTATGATGGTTTTTATAAAGCTATCATGTCTTATAAAATAACTAACTATCTTTCCCTTTCGACTCTGTTTACGTTTCCATACAGTTTTATACTAAATATAATAATAGTCTTTATTTTTAAATAGCTCGTAGAATGTACGAAGTGGGAACGAGTAATATCATATTATTTATTATGTGGTAATGTCCTAAATATATTTTTAAGATCTGTTGTATCTAGATTTATATCACGAAAATTATATTGGCTTGCTCTTCTGAGTAGTTCCTGTTTGTCCCCGAATCTGTCCCCATTCGGCGACATACAGGAATTGACAATTCCTGTTTGTCCCACAATGCAGCTTCGTGGACAAACAGGAATTTGAAATTCCTGTCTGTCCCCGAATTTGGATTGAAGGAAAAACAAGACTTAAAATTACCTGTTGCCACTGAATGTAAGTCAATAGTAGGTAACAGTTACATTTCGAAAATAAGAAAATAAAACGTAAGTACATAAGATTTCAATAATAAAAATTACTGTACGTTCGGAAAAAAGAAAAAAAACGAATAACCTATAATTTTCTTGATAAAAATAGAACTATCTTTCAGCTTTCAACTGAAACTTAATACAAACACATAATACAACATTTTCAAACGTGCATGCTTAGGTGGCGGGTACTATAACGTCGCCGCGTCGTCGACGTGAAAAATGTACGCCTCTTAAGAATTATTATAAAGTATAGCCATTGAAAATGTTTCCCTGTCGTATTTGACTGCTGCTTTCAACATTTTTAATTAGGCCTCGAGTGAGACTGTTTGTTCGAATTATTCACTTGACTTATTAATTTTGTGACGTAATGGATTTTTAATGCTTACGGTGTAAGAAAATTGGAAAAAGTGTTATTGAACGAGCGAAGCGATTTCTCTGAGTTAACTTAGTAGAATCGGCGTTTGTATGTATGTATGTTTGTCCAAGCATAAATTCCGAACCGTTAATCCGATCTTCATGAAATTTGATTGGGGGTAGATAGTATTGGTACAATTTGTTGGTAAGGTTATGAGCTATATCGGTCGGGGGGGTTGTTGAGAAATTGGGGTCCAAGAGGGGGTAAAAAAAAAGTTGAGAGTATGAGATCAAATGGGGTGTCATATGAAAGCCCCTTGCTTCGAGATTTCAAAACTATTTTTTATAATTTTTTAACTTATGTAATTTTTGAGATATTTGGGTAAATCGAAAAACGTAAATAACCAAAACCTCTAGGGTACTTCCACTAATCCTACAACGCTGTTTAAATTTGCCGCCAATTTTTTTTTTTTGTAGCTTTTATTACACAAATAGTAACTGCGATAAGTCTAAAATTGAAGAATTTCGAAACTTGTTCTCTATAAAACGATAACCAGTATAATATCCATTGTTGACCTCCCGTTTATAGAAATTTGAACGACGTTGCAGGTCTAACTTTTCGAACCAGCAAGAACGTTCATTTTATGAGGATGTATATATAAATATTTTATCGAAAGAAATAAGGTACCTACCTAAATCGCGTGTATTCGCGAGATCTCAGTTCGGGGCGAACCACTAGTGTAGGTACTTAATCTTTCCTTCGAAAATAATTATCACGGTTACGAAGATAAGGTTACAGAGAAGAAGATAAGAGCCAAATTATCTTTTAAAACAAAAGTCATTGACATAGCCGAATGACAATGGGCTGGTCATCCGAAGAACCGACAATCGTTGGAGTAAGCGAGTTCTTGAGGACACCGCGTGTTGGCAAACGTAGCGTGGGGCGCCCTCTGGCTAGGTGGAGCGATGATCTACGAGAGGCGGCAGAAAGTGGATGAGAAGAGCCGAACACCGGGCTTAGTGGCGCGTATTGGGAGAGGCCTATGTCCTGGCTAGTGTGGGCTGATATCTTTTAAAAACGTAGTAACTATCGAGGTTTTTGTTTCATGCTCTTTCTAGCTGAGTTGACAAGCCTTATCTCAACGTTGATTTATATTGGCGTCGTAACTCAGTCATATAATATCACGTTGTACGAGTAGCTAAGTTCTTTGTAATCTTCCTTCAACAGGCATAATTCGACCGAATTTGAACTTTTTTTTTTTTTTTTTTTTTTTTTCGTTTGAATTTGACGACCTCTGTGGCGGGCGGGCGAACGTTCGCCTGCGACGCCGGAGGTTGCGGGTTCGATTCCCGCCTCGGAACAAATATTTGTGCGATATGCAGATATTTGTTGAGGGTGTTCTGGGTATTTTCTATGTATAATAAAAAATATCTATCTATGTTATATATTGTGTATTAAGTATATCAGTTATCTAGTACCCATAACACAAGCTCTGCTTAGCTTGGGGCTAGATAATGTTGTGTAAACTGTCCAGCATTATTTATTTATTTATTTATAATCTCGAGTAACGAGGAAGTACGAATCAAATGCAGTGTTCCTTTTAACCTGCGCTACACTTGCTTATTAGAAGATAATTGTGGGTTTGAGTCTTGCTAAATACATATACCATCTGTATAATAGTTTAACTAAGTGTGTTTTTTTCATTATGTCATTATATTTTTTGCCCGGTTCTTCGTTTTGCTTAGCTATATTTGTATTAGCATAAATTATGTTATAAATCTAGGTCAATGTTAAATTACTTATTAGCCTGCTTTATGGCTAGATTGTAATGGTATTGTACATTTATTATTTACACTAATAAAAAAAAAAAAAAAAAAAAAAAAAATTAGGTCCGCTTCTCTTACTAATAAGTAATCAGTGGAGTGTAGTCCTGGTGACCTGTGGCACAGGTTTTTTTATAAAGCTAGTTCAGGCACCAGCTCTAACAAAACTTGTTCAAAGCTTGTGATTTATGGAGTGGTCCTGTGTAAAGAGAAATAAATGAAATTGTATTATTATTATAGCTGGGTCTTTGATTATATATCAAGCCGGAAATTATTTTTAATTCTCTAATTAGTTGGGTATTTTATTACGAGAATTGACCTTCAAGTACTCGTAGGTCTCGTTGCGTTACGTTTGTTATCCTACATACATGACAATCTTCTTCATGGATACCATATCCCTTACTCCTGGCTCCCAGTGTTTATCAACCCTGATAGTCGGCGTCTACCAACGCACAGTAATCGTTAACTAACAGTCGGAACAATATCGATTATAGTGATGCGACCGTTAACAGCTCCGCTTATCGATCTTTTTCATCTTCATATTAATGTTCTCTAGAAATACAAGTAATCAATTTTGTAAAAATTCAAAAACCCACAACGCAATGAAACGGCTGAACCGATTTTGATCAAACATAGCTAAGAACACTCCCGACAAATTCACCTTCCAAACAAAAAAAAACTTTTCATCCGTTCGGGAGCTACGATGCCACGGACAGTCACACACACACACACACACACACACACACACACACACACACCCAGACACGTAATTTAATTTTTAACACCTCATCGTTTTTGCGTCGGTGGTTAAAAATACGAACTAGTTTGAAGCCTGGTCGATGGATTTTCAGTGAACTCACTCAGGTCTTAATGTGTTGGTGCACAACGAACAGGAAAGTAAGGAATCGTTTGTGGTGTAGGTTAGGGTTTCACTTACAGCGGCTCAATTGCTTCGAAGTCTGTTTAGAGATTTCCAGGTGGTTTTTGGTAATTAGTCGCCCGCAGGGAGCTCCTCTGCGGCTACAACAAAGTAGCAGGAGGATGTGACTCCAGCCATAGTTTTATTCGTGCCTAACTTGGCCAGGCTACCGTATGTCAGTGTTTAAAAAAAAAAAAAAAAAAAAAAAAATACCAATTTAGCAAAAAAGCTTACGGCGCACCTGTTGGTAAGCGGTTACCATAACCTATGGACGCCTGCAATAACAGAGTCATCCCACGCGCGTTGCCGACCCTTTAAAAGTTTACAAACACCCTTTTTGATGAACCCCATACTGTAGTCACTTGGGAAAACCTCAGCATTGAGATCATCCCACAGCCTGAGTGTTCGCGGGAGGATGTTCCACTGAAACCGCACAGTCTGGAACCACCCTGGCTCTGAAGTGTGGGGATGAATCCTCTGCTTTTATAGACTTTAAGTAATGCTTATTATGTTAAAAGATTAAATTTCTTCAACGAATGTTGTTTGCAAAGATATCACGATGCATCAGACAGTGCGATATGGAATAAAAAGAAGAGAAAGGCAAATAACTTTGTTCTATAAAAAAAAAGAAAAGATATTTGATTTTTAGAGAGATAGGTATATTCTTGACGATAGTAGATTGACGAAACGGGTACATAATACGAGTGTGAATGGGACAGTAGGAAGGGGAAGACCTTGGCGAACGTAGTTATTCAGAGCATGGACTTAGTATACTAAGTCCATGGATGATGGTGAATGAAGCAAAAGAGGTAAGTATGTCAGGATCGTAGCAAGTGGAAATCCGTGGTCTCTGCCTACCCCTCCGCGAAACAGGCGTGCGTGAGGTTATCTGAGTGTATGTGTGTAGGTAAATTCTAGAACACCTATAGAATTAAGAACTATTAAAGCTATAAAATATATCAAAACACGATTATTTAAGCTTACAGAATAGTAAGTATGTCATGAATATAATTATTGCAACAGTGTTTTTTTACTTTTATCGACATCGATTAAATTTAATACTAATTCCTTCCTCTCTAATAACATAACTGTCCTAGCGATAACAAGTCAGGTCTACGTTATAATTGTAGCATGTAACTCCAGTTATTGTCGATATATATGTTTGTGACACGCTGTCCGGCTGTCAACTCTACTTGAACACCAGCTATAAAGGCAACTTTATTTGTTGTTTGCTCGTAATCTTAATGTGGTATCGATAATTCTGCCACGAGTGAGCCGACTCTATTACATACTATAAGGGCTACTTAGTAGCTTTCTTGGAATCTATTTATCTAAGAGATAAATGTTCACTGTGACGATATAGTTTATAGTTCGACTGTTTAGAGTCTAGTCAGATAAAATAAATCGTAAATGTGTAGGTATATTATACAGTGTGTTTTTTAACCCCCGAAGTTTTTTAAAACGACGGGGTATAAAACCCCAAACGTCAGCAGTTTGACGTGTCTGTGTGTGTGTGTGTCTCTCTATGGCATCGTAGCTCCCGAACGGATAAACCGTTTTTTTTGAAAGGTGGATTTGTCGGTAATGTTCTTAGCTATGTTTGATCGAAATCGGTTCAGCAGTTTCAATGCGTTGAGGGGTTTTTTTTAATTTTACAAAATTAATTACATGTTTTTAACTGGGACAGTATGGGCATATCCGAATCCATAAGAGATACGGGGAAACTGCCTTCGGAACCATTTACTCATTTTGTATGAAAACGATTTTGGCGTAGTGATATTTTTGGTCAAGCGTGAGTTCTCCATAAAAATGAGTTGTTTGGATCAAGTATTTTTTTGAATGCTTATTGATTCAGTTTTATGTGAGGAATGTTTCATTGTATGGGAAGAAAAAAAACGGAGCAGTAGAAGTTAGTCAAATTTAATAAAATATTTTCTAATACAATCTGGTACCTGCGTTAATAAAACTATCGCAAAAAAAAAAATGGGATCCCTCTTGCTGTATACAGGTATGCGTTGATTGCTTGATAGCTTGATAACAAACTATGCTAGGTAATAGTTAAAACACTAAATGATGTTTTTTTTTTTTTATACTACTTGTATGACGGAACAAGCAGATGGCCCAACTGATGTTAAGCGGTAACCTCTGCCTATGAACAGTGCATTACCTCATAGGTCACATCCACCTAGGACGCGCCCTATGTGGCATTGCACTGCGCCCGCCACCCTGAGACATAAAGATGAAAAGTCTCATGTGCCTGTAATTTCACCGGCACCCTTACCCTTCAAACCGGAACACAGCAATGCGAGCACTTTGTACTATTATTTATTCTGTGGCACTACTGCTTTGCGACAGAAATAGGTATGGTGGTAGTACTTCCCCGGACGATCTCTTTCACAAAAAAGCTCTACTACTACTACTGATTTCGTATATAAACGTAAGTAAACATAGCATGAACAATTTATTTAGACAAGCGTTTTTGGTGAACCTTGCCTAACTTGTAGATAACGCTGCAAGTCATACGAAACTACTGAAAATATTTTGGAGATACAGTACTAACTACTACGAAAGTAATAGGACTTGGCAATCATAGGCTTTTCTAAACAGAAATATGGTTGTAAGTGATTGAAAAAGCGACAGTTAGACACGGACGACGATTGCCGAGGCACATTATTTTACCTGGTATACCTACTGTACCTAAATGCTTACAGACAAACATACTTAGCAATAAGTTTTTTTGTGAAAAATTGATTTTTCAATACAATCTTAAATAAAATTAGTGATCGTAACCGTGTGCTGATCAAAATGAGCCTAAACACGGCCAGTCTACTATTATTCATTGAGGAGTTCCGTTGTCCACCTTCCGCCTCCATCATCAGATCAGCTCGCTGTCACCATCATGTTGTATTGTCAATGAAACTTGACAGGTATGCCAAATTTCAGATCAATCGGTTGAGTATAACTGCTTTAAAATTCAGTTGCAAGATTCTACCCGGACAAACATTTGCAAGATTCCACCCGGATAAACATTGCAAGTTAAATAAAAGCTTATAAAAACAAAACACTTTGTCAAAATTACTTCTTCCAATATAATATACCCAACGGTAGTTTATTTCCCAGGCAATTTAGTTTTTTACGTGCTAATGTTACAATGTATAACATTTTTCTTTGTTTTTCTGCAAAAGATGTTTTGAAAACACGTGGTACGATGTGAGTTGCACAATTATGACTACAAATGCATTGTTTCCAAGCATGTTATCTAAATCTCTACGATTCTACACAAAGTTTACTCAACCTTACGGATATATGACGTTTTTGAGTAGTAGTAGTGAAAGACGATTCGAGCAACACGTTAGTGAGTTGGTTTTCTTACTGCAGATTTATTCAAGGTACCTATTTCATCCAAATATTTATTTCTTCTGTATTGTTTGGTGTGATAGACTTTTTAGGGTTCCGTAGCCAAATGGTAAAATACGGAACCCTTATAGATTCGTCATGTCTGTCTGTCTTTCTGGAGGGCAATTCTCGGATTGTAGACATTATCTCTAAATTAGAGATAATGTCGAAGCATGAATGTCTACAAAAAATGTCACGAAAATGTCACAATAACCATCAAATCGTATTCGAATTGAATGATCTTGGTCGACTTATGTCTATTTATGACATCACGAGAATAGCAAATTAATATTTTATTCGACATTCGCCATCTTTTTTCGACATATGTCGAATTCGACTTATCTTTACAATCCGAGAATTGCCCTCCTGCCGTCCGTATGTCACAGCTACTTTTTTCCGAAACTATAAGAACTATGCTGTTGAAACTTGGTAAGTAAATGTATTTTGTGAACCGCATTAAGATTTTCACACAAAAATTAAAAAAAAATACAAGAATTTTTGGGGGTTCCCCATACTTAGAACTAAAATGTTTTTTTTTTAATATAACCAATAAGTACGTGGGTTTACTAAGGATAGGTCTTCAAAAATGATATAGAGGTTTCTAATATTTTTTTTTTCTAAAATGAATATTTTGCGCGAGAAACACTTCCAAAGTGGTAACATGTGCCCCCCCCCGTAACTTCTAAAACAAGAGAATGATAAAACTAAAAAAAATATGTGATGTACATATTATCATGCAAACTTTCACAGAAAATTAGTTTGTACGAGATCTAGTAAGTAGTTTTTTTTGAATACACTATTATTAAAACATCGATCAAAGTTACAACGAACTACAAGAACTACGCCCTGCATGGCGAGTCTGACTCGCACTTGGCCGCTTCTTTTTGGATGAAGGCCCCTGTAAAGCACCCGTTGTACCGCTGGTATAACGAATTGAAAGCGCGGGCGACTAACTTTGAGGGATGACGAAAGAAGTAGGTTGTTGGAAAAATTAGGTATAATTACTAGTAAAAACGTGTTCTGTTTGTGTTATTATTGTATTGTATTCCATTATTGTGTGTGTATTTGCATTATTGTGTGTGTATTCCATTATTGTGTTCCATTTATTGTATTCATTTTTTGTATTTATTGTATTTATTAGTGTATTCCATTATTGTGTGTGTATTTGCATTATTGTGTGTGTATTCCATTATTGTGTGTGTATTTGCTGTTCAAAATAAACTATTTCTATTCTATTCTAGTATAGTATTATTTTACCTGTGGTATAACATTTCATTTTGACCGTGGTATGTTCGGTTTAAGAATAAGGCGGAGGTTCTGTTTCCTCGCGTGGATGTCGTAAAAACCGACTAAGGATTACACCATGGGATGGGAAGCAGCATCCACCTGAGTACTCAACACAATACTGCGATCACCAATCCGTCTGCCAAGCGTAGTGATTATGGCAAATGCCCTCATTGCCTCTGCATTGGGGAGCCCTCGTCCATCAGTGGAGGTCTTACGGCTGATTATGGCAATAAATATTCCATTAGAACCCTATCAGTCAGTTTTAGTTGAGGAAAATGGACAAAGGCCTTTTGTTGAAGCGGTTGCTTGATAATTGCGAAATCACCTGTAATGAATGATTAGTTCCTCGTTTCCATAATCTCCCGTCAGCCGTCACACACACACGTTCTCATATTTATGACGTCACGTCACCATTTATAAAACTCAATTACTCCACGTCTGCGCGCTCCGCTCCTTAATAATGATAATTGATGGGGAAATTTGCGAGCTTTTTGCGGAGAGATCCTTGCCGGCTATATTTCTTCTTTTATGTGCGTTCGCGTTATTGTCCGGTACGAGTTTTATGTTCGGTTTTCACGACTTTCCACTGATTTACTTCACTAGTTTAATAGCTTTCGTTATTTACGTAAAGTAACTTGATATTTATTAAACACGGGAACGACGATGCTTTTTCGTGAATAGATGTTATAAGAAACTAAAAAAGTACAAGATCATCACCAGGCAGTACACTCGCAGAACCGCTAGCTTATTACGTATCTTGAAATAGCAATGCGATGGCAAGAATTGCGCGATTATCGCACAATACTTGCTATCGCATTGCTATTGCAAGATACGTAATAAGCTAGCCGGCAACCGCTGGGGAAATGCCATTAGAAACATTCACGTCAAGGCATACCATTTGGGAGGCCTGTGTCAGGAACGTCTGATGATGATGAAAAAGACCACGGATGTTTTAAGCTTTGTCATAACCAATAAGGTGATTAGTTACCTCGAACTTTATGAAAAACAGCAACTGTCCCATTAAATGATTATATTTGAAAAGCTAAAGTTATATATTTATAATCTTATAAATCATAGACACACGCTTTTCCCCCGACAGGGCAGGCAGAGCCTCAATGGGCCTCTTTTACCGTGCATATCGTGGTAATATAGACGTAACAAGTGGTGAGCTCATCGCCGCCATTGCTTGCCATGACTGACTCTGCTTAAAATTTCTTCTAGTGATAACACATCCTTAATAAACAAACAGGACACTGTTCTACCAACGAATCTTACCAACATTTCCAGGTTTTAATATTGTGAGAGAATTATTAAAATAGCTTCTGGCGTTTGGAAGCAGTAGGATTTTTTGCGTACCTAAATCATATGTAACTTTGTTTTTTTCCTGCATAAGTACAACTCGACAACAATAAACTTAAAAATATATTTTTGTGTATATTACACGCTATTTGTATATTTTTTGTGTAATTCTGTATATGGATTATCCAGAAAGGTCTCTAATGCAGTTTTGGGACTGTTACCGTCTGTTATTTGAAGTGGCTGTACAATGGAAACGCGCGCGCCACCGCTCGCGATATTTCTTCATAACATGGCCCCTGTTTAATTTGTAAATAGCTTGACGACTGATTAAAACCTCTTTTTGAATTATTTACGAGCGGCGTCGCCACTTCGCGGGAAAACGCCTAGCGAAAAAAATACCAAGAGTTTTCTGAAGTCAATTAAGAATTCGAAGGATTTTTATTTAATTTTTGATTTCGGGGCGTATCTAATGAATGAGGGGGATGATTGAGTAGCCTGAAAGTGAAAGACAGGAATTAAATTAGATTTATTTTGAAGACTGCCCACGCTCTGCTAACTCTGTCTTACGTCAAATGGTCGTAACTCGTAGTGCAACATACGACATGAGAAACATGGCTTTAGGGTTCATGGATGGTTACAAACTATGTAGGTATCATCATCATCATCAACCTACTGCAGTCCACTGCTGGACATAGGTCTCTCCCATGGCATGCCACTGAGCCCGGTTTTCGGCTCTCCTCATCCAGTTTCTGCCAGCCACCTCGCGCAAGTCGTCGCTCCACCTAGCCAGAGGGTGTCCTACACTACGTTTGCCCAGACGCACATCATAGGTATAGCACATCCTATTGATTGATTTCGGCTACAATTTATATACAACGTACATAGACACATGCCTTTTTCCCGACTGGGTAGGCAGAGCCTCAATAGATGTATTATTACTTTTTTTTTCTTCTCCTTATTACGTTTTTTGTGCACTACCTACATAAATGTATCCACAATACACAAACGTTAGCCGGTAGAGAATACTTCTTAGCATTAAGTTCGCCTATGTTCATTGTTTGTTTTGTGCAATAAAGAATATTCTACTATATTCTATAACTGGAAGAAAGCGTTAGTAACATCGTGAAATGGTAGTACTTGTTAACCTCATACTCCTCTTTTTTGTTTATATTATAATAATTCAGATAGACACTGAAAATCGATCACAATGTTGTCCCAGCCCTAGGCATGTTACTTTGACAGCTGTCACTCTTTGACAAATTATCGGCATGGATTATTACCTAAAGATAGAAGGCATTTGAAAATCACAACTTCCCAAACCCCATCATTTCAGACTTAGCAACTCGAAGCCGTCATTTTCGTAAAACCTCAATCACTGACTGACTGTAATTTCCGATTGGAGGTAGGTGGCTAATCACCAGCATTACGCGTGGAGCCCACTTAGAGGCCAGATTTACGGCCGCCCGGAGCTGCCCGCCGATTCGGGACCACTCGATTCGGCTGTCATACAGACTATAGACTGTACTCTGTTTTGTGTATAATCGTTGGCACGAGAGAGCATCTATTTAGGTACTTATTTATCGACTTTGACGTAGGTCTAAAGTGGCAAGTCTGTCACATCGAGCAGTCCCGAATCTGGAGGCTGGTGGACCATTTGGAGCGTTACGATGATTTGCCGGCGGGGTAACCTCGTAATTTGGACCCGGGGTAATTGACGACTGGCTATTGGCAGTCGTCGAGGCACAAGGCATTGGCACAAGGTAGAATGGTGAATCAGAGAACACACGGTTTCGACTTCTGGAAGTAGAAAGGGAATAACAGTCTGCGGGGTCAGATCCAGATTTTTTATTTTTTTTTATTTTATTTTTTTAAGCCGTCATCCAAGGGTTACGGCTTCTGGGAGATGCTATTTATTATAAGCTTTTAAACTTATGTTTTCATTCCTGGATGATATTAACAAAGCATGAAATAAATAAAAAAAAAATGCTGGACAGTTCACGCAACATTATCTAGCCCCAAGCTAAGCAGAGCTTGTGTTATGGGTACTAGATAACTGATATACTTAATTCAATATATTACATAGATAGATATTTTTTATTATACATAGAAAATACCCAGAACACCCTGAACAAATATCTGCGATCGCACAAATATTTGTTCCGAGGCCGGAATCGAACCCGCAACCTCCTGTGTCGCAGGCCAAGCTTCGCCCAAGCATCCAATAACTGCCAATAAGCATCTATAGAGACGTAAAATCTTACATCTACACTATAATAGTAGTTTAGTAGTAGTAGAGCTTTTTTGTGAAAAAGTTCGTCCGGGGAAGTACTACCACCATACCTATTTCTGCCGCAAAGCAGTAGTGCTCGCATTGCTGTGTTCCGGTTTGAAGGGTAAGGGTGCCGGTGAAATTACAGGCACATGAGACTTTTCATCTTTAGTTATGTCTCAGGGTGGCGGGCGCAGTGCAATGCCACATAGGGTGCGTCCTAGGTGGACGTGACCTATGAGGTAATGCACTGTTCATAGGCAGAGGTTACCGCTTAACATCAGGTGGGCCTCTTGCTTGATCCGTCACCCAAGTAGTATAAAAAAAAAAAAAAAAAATACTCGTATTATATAGAGGAAAGATTTGTATTTTTGTGTGTGTGTATGTTTGTAATGAATAAACTCGAAAACTACTGTGCCGATTTCAAAAATTATTTCACCATGGGAAAGCTACATTCAAACTGAGTGACAAAAGGCTACCGGGGGGGGGGGGTGGGGCTGTTTTTCATCCTGAAACTACCCGTGCCAAGCAGGGACAAGTCGATAGTCTTTGTTAAAAAAAATTTTTTTTGATCTCTTTATATATTTATGGTAAGTACCTACCAACATCTAAAACGAGCAACCTGTTGCACAAAATCTATAACCTATTAGAGCTTACCTGACTGACTTATTGTTTCATTATCGCCGAGCCGAAACCGCTGTACCTAGAAAGATGAAATTTTAACTTTGCCCTTTTATAGCAAAACCACCCACTAAAAAGGAGTTTTTGTAAATTTTACCCATAAGGAAGTAAAAAGGGGTGAAAACCATGTATGAAAAATCGTATTTCTTGAACCTAACAACCTAACATTTTTGCATAAGTATGCTTCAATATAAATTTTAAAAAGTTTTTTTTAAAACCCCCGCACTAGCCCCAAAAGAGGGTGCAATAGGGTGTTTAAGTTTCTAAGGGAACTTTTTAATGCGTGGTTCGTTTTGCTTGAAACTTGTACGTAAAATACAGAATAATTAAAATCCAGTTTTTTTAATAAGGTAAATGCACAAGCCGTGCGATGCCAACTATAAAGAAAAAAAAACATATTAAGTGGTGTGAGGGGTGTCAAAGTATTTGGATATCGTAGTAATGCACGGGCATTCAGTTATTACAATATATAGTACCGTAATTACTTTACTTTATTTAACTTCACTATACTTTGAAATATCTGGGGGTTCCATACAACGAGCGAGAGATTTGCAAGTCGAGAACAATCTTTTGAAACTTTCTTTTAGGCACTGTCTGCAAAGTTGAAATCAAATTTGGCATTGGCTACATTTGGTCGAATTCTCGGTTTGGTTTTGTGTTGGATAGGCGGTTCAGCCTTGTCCATGTTTTATTTGGTATCTCTCAAATTCAGATTAACGTAGTATCTGAAAAAAAAAACTTTTATTATTATTTATTCCTCTTTGAATTATGCATGTAGAGACATTCTGTGTTGCTCTTATTCTATGATGAGCCATTTGTTTTACCCATAAAGTGCGGTTTTACGAAACTGATAGTTATCTATGATTGAAGGGTTAGCGATACTCTGACGTGACTCGTGCGAACCTGCGTGGGTGTTTGCTCAGAACCAGCTTTCTGCACATTGGGCCTGTTCCACAAAATATCAAACGACAGTTCTTCTTTTCTATTTTCATAAAAAACATCATCAGCATGGCCTCCCCCTTAAATACTATGGCGGGATGGAGGGGGGGGGGGGGGGGGGGGGGATGTTGTATGATTGCCACGCTTGGCAGGCGGATTGGTGATCAAAGTATTCAGGAGGCCGCTGCTGACGCCAGTTTGAATTTTATTTATTGATTTAATACTTAATATGAATACTTTAATATTTAATACTTTCACACATAAAAATATTTCCAGGAAGACTTAATGTTAATAGCAGTAGCTATACCAGTAATATTGTGGCCGCTAAATAGAAGTTTGGAGCGTGAAATTCGTAACGTAATTTAAACTTAAAAACCTTTAAACTCGATAAAAGTAACAACTTGGCTGTTCACATTCGTATTCGTGCTTACTTGATTGGGTGCGATGAAAGTACTCCAAATTGCAGGTTGCCGCGTTCTGACATGTTATTACGCCTCCTGACGTTATTACACGTTCTGACGTGCTATTACGTCGTAACTAATGTTTAAGTTAACAAGGCGGCAATGCACTTCTAAATATCCATTTAACTCTGGGAATACGATTTCATATTTGATCTGTGAATGCGGCTACAAGTTGGGGTTTTGTTGATGGTCAACAATATTTTAGATTATAAATAGCTCAAAAAGAAAAGCGTCGTCAATGATTGTGATGCATCTTATGCCAATGGTCAAATTTAGAGGGTTTAACCTCTTCTTGTTGGTAGGAATATTTTCAGAACTTATACGGATGTGTTAAAAATTCACGATCAAAACATAACTGCAGGGTCAACCAAGCCAAGTATTATTTTAAGAGGTACACTCTCTCAAAACTCTTGAAATATAGACAATGCCCTTTAGACAAAAATGTTCGAGTCACTCGACAGCGTACACTTTTGCTAAGAGAGTATGGAAACTTCTTTTTCCATTTATTGCTGAGCTCGTTATGAGATATTAGATATTTAGGCAAATCTAAAATACAAAAAATATTTTAATCTACTTCTCCTTTGATATTTACACAGCTTTTTAATCACGTTTATTACCTCCACCCGCAACCGCTTGTGTACCAAAACAACCTAAATGCCGGAATAATTAAAAGATATACTAATTAATACATATATTTACCGGCCATCTGAGTAATAATGGTAGAAATAGGTATGATTATTTGGCACTGTTATTAAACTATTATTATTTTTGTTATTTCCAGATTCTGTTAGTGTGGATGGCGAAAGAAACGAAGAAGAAATTACCATCGAAAGTTCGGAAAAAAACAACTTATCAACAATACCGACTACAAACATGACAATAGATATATGAAAATATCCTGATCAACTATTTTACTAACTATTCGGTATCTGACAAGAGTCTCAAATAAATCAAAATGAAACAACCTATAAGTCTAATTGCCCAGAACGAAGCTGTCGAGGCAAAAAGTGATAAAGGCAGTATAGACGAAGATGAGGATATTGAAGATGATTACGTCGTCAAATCTATGGGTGCTTTCGGTTTATACCAGTTAATTTTCATCACCATAGTTGCTTTCACACGATTCCTAGGTCAATGGAACACAATGGCTGTGATATTCATTACTCCAGACACTAAGTTCTCCTGTGTCAAATTTGGTGGTAACGCTACAGTAGAAGTGAAGAACAATACATGTTACAAAGACTGTATAGAGTACGAGTATGTAAGAGACGTGTTCGATGAGACATTGATAACAGAGTTTGGACTGATCTGTGATAAAGCATGGCTGGCAAGCTTCACGCAGACGGTGATGATGTTTGGGCTGCTGTGTGGAGTCTCTCTATTTGGATGGATATCTGATAGGTAATATACAAACCCTGAAGTCAGCTTGTATGTACAGTATTGCTTTTTATACTCCAACCACTAACATTTAGACTAAATTGACAGGCACATAAAACTGACACTTTGTCCACGTAACCTTTTGATTTTGGTTCTGTAATCTAGTTTTTGTTGGTGCAAATGGGTATGACTCCACTTTTAGAATTATACAGTCCCAATACATTTCACTATGATTTCTAGTTATGTAATTTAAATCTTGCGTTCTTTCAGATTCGGTCGAAGCAAAGCAATCGTCCTATCAGGAGTCACAAACCTGGTGTTCATGTTTGCTGTTCCTTTCTCATCTACATACTGGACAGTCACTGCTTGCAGATTTTTCATAGGGTTAGGCAGTGGAGGAATATTCTCACTGACCGCTGTCTATACCACAGAAGTCATAGGTACGAGGCTGATAGAAGTCGTATCATGTACTGCTTTACTACCTGATGGTATAGGCTTCGCCAGTCTGGCCATTTTTGCCTATTTTACGTCATCGTGGAGGATATTCATGATAGAGTACAGTGTAGTATCAGTTTTTATAGTGCTGCTGTTGTTTTTCTTGCCTGAGACACCAAGATGGTTGATAGCGAATGGCAAGGCCAAGCAGGCTGTAAAGGTTATGACGCTAGCGGCTAGAATGTAAGTATTAAGTATGAAAATGGTTCTATCAGCTATGGTGTTTACCACAATTTGCAAGGCCATGTTAGTTTCAATTAGTAAACATACAGTTTATATGTAGTTATTGCGTCTGGGTGATGTATGCCAAGAGGCGTATTTTAGACAGTTAAACCTCGTTAGTCGATACGGCTTTATTATAATGACGATGACCTAAGAAAAGAACCCTACGTTTCTCCCGTGGATTTTAGACTAAAGTATTAAGCCAGGGCACCGGAATTAGTACATCACTCACACCAATTAATGTGATCACTTTCCGCGTGCCAAGCGTGGTGTTTATGGCAAATGCATTCGATTGGGACGTCTACCAGATGATGATACGTGTATGATATATTGAACTGTTTCTTTATCATTTACAGGAATAAATTGAGCACAGAACACATCACCGAAAACGTTACAAAAAGTATAGAGTCACTAAAGTTGAAAGAGAACAGAGCACAAACATTCACTTACATCGACTTGTTTAGAACAAAGAAGCTATCAATCATGACTGTGACATCTGTGATCATTTGGTTCGTGACTGGATTGAGCTATTTTGGTCTGAACCAGTACGTATCACAACTTGGATCAAATCTGTCTGTAGCTGTTGTGATTTTGGGCTTTATACAGGTAAGAACTACAAGTACACCTTATTTTTTCCTCGTGTTCTGATAAAGAAAAAACAATGAATGTAGACTAGTAATGAAATTGGCAATAATTATATTGGTTATGCGTGACACGCACGGTCTAGATTTCCCAAACATAAGCGGCACTCAAAACCACACCTTGGCATTGAATCAGCGAATTCAATGTTATCTATTCCATCGGTGTACCTCGCAGAACCGATAACCGCTAGAGGGAACAAAGTTTCTTGAGTGATGGCCACGAATTGGACGACACAGCGTAGTACGGTCCTCAATTGGTCGATGGATTGACGACATTTCAAAGACCGCGAGCGACTGGATGAAAATAGCTCAAGACCGTTCGTTAGGGCATTCTATGGCAGAGGCTTATGCACAGCAGTTAACGTGTACCGGCTGATGATAACAAGTGTGGTTTACACTTTGAAAAATTATAATTAATACATTTTTAGAGAACACTTTGCACCACTCTCACTAACGTGCTCATTTCCTAATGCCGCCATTTCCGTTTTACTCAAGAGCTTATTTCTCCATCTTTCAGACTCCAGGCTCCCCGATAGCAATGGTCGTCGCTAAATACTTTGGACGGAAGTACTCGGCAATTGGCTCATTCGTGACTATTGGAGTTTCTATGATCGCTCTCATCTTCATACCCGCGGGCACATTAGGATCTACTATCGTCGGTGGTATTGGAGGCCTAGCTGCCACGGTTGTGTTTGCTGTGGTCTATCTACTAGTAATAGAGTTGTACCCTACGCCTATTAGAAATATGGGGTTTAGTTTAAGTTCAGCGGGATCTAAGCTCGGAGCGATGGTTGCTCCGTTTGTGGCGAATTTGAAACCTCGCTGGATAGCGTCGTCCGTATTTGCTGTGTTGCCATTTTTGGCAGTGCTATTCTGCCTAATTTTGCCTGAAACGAAGGGAAGGAAGTTGAAAGATACTATGGAAGAATCTTAAGTACCTACCTCAAGATATTATGTAATTTAAGAACGTATTTATTCAAGTACTAATGTATTAGCTAATAATTTAACTACTTATACTTCACCTAACCAGTATTTTTACACGACAATGTGATATTTCACATAGTATATTACAAAAAAAAAAGTGAAAAAAAACGCACATTTTTTAGCATTACTGACACGATGTAAAGTTCTACATGATTTAGGGCCGATTTTTCAATTCCCAGATAAAATTATCTGTCAGATAAATGTTAGCGCTGTCTTTTTCTTTCATATGACTTAAGAAAAAGATGGTGATGTTTTTAACTGACGTATATTTTTATCTAGAGATTGAAAAATCGACCCTTAAGAAAATAATTTGTACTTAAACTGTTCTTAACTTTTTGTAATAAACTGACTTTAATGTTACTACGTAATTTTATTGATACAAAACCGTCTTGGTAATTGTTAAGTTATGGTATGTCGATAACCTCCAACTCTCGAAAGGGTGTTATTATCACCATGTTCGATTCTAATCGTGACAGGTTTATGATAAAGAAGTCATGAAGTTGCCTTTTATCTGTGTTATACCTAAATTGGTTTTCAATAGCTGCTATAAAACTTTCAAGTAATGCTATAAGTAGATCATCGTTTAAAGGTATATGATAATTTATTTTATAGATAAAATTTGGTTTTTGGGGGTCTGCAATTTTAACCTTTTTATCCGTACCTGCCTAACCTATATTATGTAAAGCATGGATGTTTAAAGCTGTCTTCTCTGGTGTCACTGGTTGTTTCGTTGTAACTCTGAAGAATTGAGTTGGAAGAGCCTTTAATTTGAACTTTGGTTGGTGAGAGTATAGTGAAAGGATTCGTGGTGCGGGCCGCATCCATATACCTATAAGAACAACCATTTATTTACTGAATCTTGTGTAGCTGCGTGCTTTCCATCAGGCGCGGGCGGTCTGCTTGTTAGTCAAAACTATTTCCGAGTAGTTCCTGTTCGATCCCTTGAGTTCGATCCCTTGTCCTGTTTGAACCCTTATACCTATAACTTTGTTCCTGTCTGTCTCCAAGGGATCATTTTAAAATGATTATTTTAATTAGATCACATTTCACATGATTCTTGACCTTCTTATTATGTTTTTATTAGCGAGGTGTGTAATAAAAACTGCCAATCACCTTATTGACGCAAACGGCGGCACTTTATCTCAATTGAACCGTTTGTGACGAGTGGGGAGCGGGTCTTTTGATATGAATTGGACAATCACGTACATTTCAATTGTATGATTGGATATGTCCCATAAGGAGTGTTGATCAAGCAATCGGTTTGATGTGGATTGTTTTTTTTGTAGTAGTTTTTCAGTAAGTAATCTCTATCTGGTGCCGAGTTGTGTCTGGCCTAAGAATAGACCCCTCCATCTCCACTTGTGGATGTATAAAAAGCCTACTACGGGATTACAACAGGGATAGAGTAAGGCCACCGGGATCAGGCAGCAGCATCCACCTGAATCATCAACTCCAATACTGTGATCACCAATCCACCTGCCAAGCTTGGTGATTATGGCAAATACCCCCATCGCATTCTAAGGGGGAAGCCTCGTCCAACAGTGGACGTCTAACGACTGATGATGAATTTGTAATCGAAGGCTCGTAGTTAGTTTAGTTTATTTATGTTTTACGAAACAGCTGGCTCTTATCTGGCTCAACACATTAGTATTGCCATTCATTATGGCAATGCAGCCAGAATCTTAGGGACGCTTCCGTCTGGTAGTGATTTGGATCAGTTGAGCTACCTTTAGATCGTTAGCAGCGGTCTTTTTTTTATACTAATAGAATGACGGAACAAGCAAATGACCCACATGATGTTAAGCGGTAACCTCTGCCTATGAACAGTGCATTACCTCATTGGTCACGTCCACCTAGGACGCGCCCTATGTGGCATTGCACTGCGCCCGCCACCCTGAGACAAAGATTAAAAGTCTCATGTGCCTGTAATTTCACCGGCACCCTTACCCTTCAAACCGGAACACAGCAATGCGAGCACTACTGCTTTGCGGCAGAAATAGGTATGGTGGTAGTACTTCCCCGGACGAACTCTTTTTCGAACCTCAACTTTTTCATGTGTTTTTTTTTTTAATTTTGGCCTTATTCTGTATTCGTTATTTCTATAAATAAGGTATATTTCATTGTTTAGTATGGAAGTAACATAAAATTGGTGTTATGATGGTATACTTTAAGATGTATTGGCGTGGCAGTGAGGGCAGTGACAACCGACGCCATGAAGCCAATAGCCTCAGAAAGGACATCAAATATCTTCTATTCTGTTGCAGCCTCGTAGCTGAGGTTTTAAAGTTCTTTAGGCACTTTTTATTTAGCTATAAAGCTGAGCCGTGCGTTCTGTGATTGCTGTGTTTCAAGTGGGGGTCGCTAATTGACGTATAGCTATAGCGAACCCCCATTCGTTAGCTTATACCTTCTAAAGCATTAAGGCACTAATTATTTAACTAAAGGTCCTATTTGGCTCTATTTAGGCAGTATTTACTGGCTAAAAGAAAACCCTAAATTCGTTATAGGGTCGCTAGCGGACGCCTTTATGCTTCGAAAAGTTCCTGACGTAGCTGTAAAATGAATAATACATACATACATACATAGACACGCGCCTTTTTCCCCCTAAGGGTAGGCAGAGCCTCAAATGGGCCTCTTTTCACTATCGTGCGAAATAGACGTGAATGTGGTGAGCTCATCGCCGCCATTGCTTCCCACGACTGACTCTGCTAACGCTTTCTTCCAGTAATAACACATTACTTAAATAAGCTAGCAGCCAGGTCAAAACTTATACCAACGAATCTTACAAACAAGTCCCACTTAACATCAGGTGGGCCATCTGCTGGATCTGCCATTCCAAGAAGTATTAAAAAAAGTCCGGGTATATAAATAATAAATAATAATAATAAATAATACTGGACAAGTTCACACAACATTATCTAGCCCCAAGCTAAGCAGAGCTTGTGTTATGGGTACTAGATAATTGATATACTTAATACAATATATTACATAGATAGATATTTTTTATTATGCATAGAAAATACCCAGAACACCCTGAACAAATATCTGCGATCGCACAAATATTTGTTCCGAGGCGGGAATCGAACCCGCAACCTCCTGGGTCGCAGGCCAACCTTCGCCCGCCGCGCCACAGAGGTCGTCAAATGAATAATATGTATGGAAAAGTGAACTAATGTGGCAGGTAATACGTGAAGATCATCTTTACTAAGCTTTAGGAATATCTTTAGTTAAAACCCCGATATAGCATCACAAGATTATAGGTACAGTATAGGTACAGGGTATTATTGCATCAGAATGTATGAAAAATGTTGCACAATACCTTTTGTTATAAAGCCACAAATCCTAGTCGTGATGCTGGCGAGATGAAACCTGTAATTTGTCTGTCCGTACCGTGTTATTTGGCGATGTAGAGATAGAGGGTTATACGATGAGAACTTACTGTTTGTTGGTCGATAAGCATGATCAAACGTAAAATAAGACTCGAAAAGGCAGATCATAAACAGCATTTAAAAGTCCACTGCTGGGCATATGCCTCCCCCAGCGAACGCCACGACGAATGGTCTTGAGCCGCTTCCATCCACAGACGTCCTGCAACCTCTATAATGGCTTTGGTTCATCGTGAAAATGAAAATGCACCCATTCCTTGTATAAAATAAGTTTTATGTGAAAAATATATGTTTCAATTCAAGCTTTTATAAAATTAGTTATCGTAGCCGTGTGTAAAAATGAGCCTAAACATGGCCAGTCTACAGTATTATCCATCGAGGAGTTCCGTTGTTCACCTTCCGTCTCCATCACCAGATCAGCTCGCTGTCACCATCATATTGTATTGTCATCGGAACTTGACAGGTAAGTATGCAAAACAGCTCAATCTGTTGAGGATAACTGCTTTAAAATTCAGTTGCAAGATTCCACCCGGATAAAGCTTCTAATTATATAATGAGTAACGATGGTGATTGGATGTTGGTTTGCTTCCGGTCTGTTAGGTCCATAGACGTAGAATTTTCGACTAGATCTATGGTTAGGTCCAATTTTTATATTGTACTTATATCATTTTGAACAAATCTCAAAATTACTGATTTTCGAAATGTCTTTGTTTATGAATGTCCGAAATAAAACTGTCAGTGTTTAAAATTTTGGGTTACATAAATAAGATGTTCTCCATAAGTTTAGTAGTTAAGGTGGATGATCACGCTTGGGGCGCAAAATTATTATTTTTTGGTGTTTTTTGTCCATTACAGCTCATCATCACTTCTTCAGATAGTTGAGTTCGCGAAAACTAGGAGACTTAACACACATGTTTCAATTGACAGTAACTCATAATTATCATCAGTTTAGCTACGATAAGCCTAAACAAAAAAAAACACTGTAAAAATGTGTTTATTGGTATCGTAGCAAAACTGATGATATTTATGAGATACTATCAATTAAAACATGTGTGTTAAGTCTCTTAGCTATCGCGAAATCAACTTTCGCTATCTGAAGAAGTGTTCATGTGTGATGACGCCACAAGCGTGAGCATCCACCTTAAGATGGACATAGGGAAGTACGTAATACATACAGGTAAACACATAAACCTCCTTTTTTGGCTAGTCATGTAAAAATACTTATTCAAATTGGTATCTACTCGTCAGTCGTCGCACAACCCGCTAGCTCGATTATTATTAAACAATAGTTTTTACGACCGGATTGTGATTTATAATTGCACTCGTGTCTCCCGCCTGCATGACAAGTAGACCACCAGGACGTGGTACTACCTACTGTGTAATCTGTACTACCAGTGCCTACCAGTTGGAGTCGTGGATTGAATATTAACAGCACAGTTTTGAGTTTTTGCGTCACCCTCCGCGATGAATTGGTTAATCTATTGTTGTCCAGGTATTCTACTGCGCTGCTTACCCTTAGTATATTTACTTAGTTTCCTGAAGTAGGCAGAAAGAAAATTGAATAAATATCTGGTTTGTTTAAAATGTTTGGCAAACTTACGTTAGCAATGCTCAGGCAATTATATTAGGCGATTTAAAGTGCGCTACTGTGAGCGTTGAAGTCGTTTGGAAAGGACATTCTTGACACTGCCTATTGCGTATCGTCTAGATACAAAAGCCTTTTTTTATACAACTTGGTATGACGGATCAAGCTGATGGCCCACCTAATGCTAAGCGGTACCCTCTGCCTATGAACATTGCATTACCTCATAGGCCACGTCCACCTAGGACACATCCTATGTGGCATTGCACTGCGCCCGCCACCCTGAGACATAAATATGAAAAGTCTCACGAGCCTGCAATTTCACCGGCAACCTTCAAACCGGAACACAGCAATGCGAGCACTACTGCTTTGCGGCAGAAATAGGTATGGTGGTAGTACTTCCCCGGACGAACTCTTTCACAAAAAAGTTCTACTACTACTAGTGCGCTACTGTGAGCGTTGATGCCGTTTGGAAAGGACATTCTTGACAGTGCCTATTGCGTATCGGCTAGGTACAAAACCTTTGTCCAATTAGCGATGCCTGGCGTATCAGCTAGACCACACACGGCCTTCCGCCGTGTGTTATGATACCATCTACACGGGACACCACGCCGCCGGCACACGCGGCATGGGTAAGGCGGCGAGGGACGGCATTGTCATCGAATGCCTGACATCGATTGCTAGGAAGATTGGCGCCTGCTCAATGCACCTAGAGATACCTAGGTAGGTCGTAGAAGCAGGATTTTAAAGCAAGGAGTCATTTCCATATACCTAATAACGGCAAAGATAACGTGGAGACGGGCTGTGGCGTCGGGTTTAGAATGAAACTCGCGCAAGTCAGAGAGGACGATTTTTGAACGATGGTGACAGATAGAGAGAAACAAAGTTAGATCGAAGATGCTTCCAGACCAGGCTCTAGTTTTCTGAAGGGTTACAAGCAAGGACTCTTTCAAACGGATAGGATAATTGTGTTATCACACGAACATATATGTAAGTTGTACTTGCGAACAAGTTATATAAATGTTCGTGAAAAAAAAAACAAAGTTCTAAGTTAAAGTTTTACGTTTTGTTTTTGTGATCGTGTTTGTGAATACTTTATCCATCATCACTAACAATCCCTAGGGCACTAGAGCCTTGTTGATTTTAAAATAAGCTTGCTTTATCAGTTGCATAAAAATGGAAAGATCTACCAATTCCCACTGTCATTTAGTGTAGTGTATTTTGGATTATCAAAGCGCGTGGCATAATAGTACATTATGGTAAAATTGTGTAATGTTGGTGATTACCGCTGGGGCGCGATTGAGACCCAAGCCGTTAGGTGAGGGTCTTAAGAGAGCCGAGGACGGTAATCATCAAAACACACCTGTATCATACGACGTTTTTCAACACACTTGTGAAGAAAATAATAATAAAACAGAAATACACACTCTGTGTAAATGTTCAACTGTCTCTATAACTCACTAGTGAATAATAGCAATGAAAAGTCACAGTTTGATCACAGGTGTCATTAAGTGCCTAATTGCGGTGAAATTAGAGCCACTTTATGAGCAAGTGTCTTGAAAAGAATATAAAGACACTGTGGGTCTTTGATTCTTAGTTCTTAGGACAACCCAGATACCTTGAGCCCTGCTGCAGATTTTCCCCAAGCCGCACGTAATCTTGTAACATCCTGCCAAAGGTCAGGCAAATCAGATAGAGCAGTAAAAATTCATGCGTCGATCGCACTTACTTGATCGTCGTGTCTTCACGGTTCGAATCGAATAGAAACTATCGTATTATCGACAACGTTGGGAAAGTATCCTTGTGTAATAGGCCATTCTGTGCCAGACCTAGTGATGTACTGTTTTAATCGAGAATTAAGGCAAATCGCCTTGGGAATAGGTCTGTGCACGCCACAGAGAAACAATAGAATCGAGCGCGTCTATGCGTAGGTATCTGAAGTTGTCCGAGATAAACTTGTGTAGGAGATCCTGCCTGTCTGCGGGGCGTAGAGGTTTATAAGTGAAACGACTTATTTGGGGATATCAGAAGGAATTAATTAATTTACAAAATAGCCTTAGTATATTTATTTGCCGGGCGATAAACAATAACCAATAAGAATCACATCCCACATAATTAACCAATGAACACTAATAAAATGCTTGCTGATTGAGTGTGATGTTGTTTATCCCGGTAAACCTGGTTTAGGTAAGGTGCTGGTAAGGTATATGGTACAGGTATATGGTGCTGGTAAAGGTATAAGTAGGTATCTGGTTACTCTGAGTGCAGGCAGGCTACACTTGTATGAAGCATTGATACCTACGTAATAATGTATAAGCAAAGCCTCTCTACTGAAAAGAAACAGTTTAAGTGGATTTAAAACATCCAACGCTTGGATTTCATGTGAAAACATTCGACGAATATTCGACTCGTCATGCACGAATCGAATGTCACACGCAAAGATTCGCCACCATAGAGCATGTAAGACCTTTTTTTTATACAACTTGGATTGACGGATCAAGCAGAAGGCTCCTATTGAGCTGAGGCCTGTGGACAAGGGAGCTCTACTTCATGTTATCACGGTAACCACCAATTCATCTCTATAATGCGTCAGTTGCAGTTGTACCAAGTACCACGATATGATAGAAGTGGATGTTTAAAAGCAAAGGTACTTACTACTTGGTGTCACGTTCTTTCTTGGTCACCCTACGTTAGGACAAACTAAAAATGTTAAAAAAAAAAAAAGGTCAGTGAGCAGATTGAGGTATGGTAGCCCTGAAAAGGGCCTTGTGACAACAATGGTGAACAAAACCAAAGTGGTGAAAGGATTCAGCGCCTCTCGCCGAGGCTCTTTTCATGCACATGTTTCATGTCTTCGAATTGTTGGTTCTACCACATGCCTGGGATCGAGGATAAGATCAGGGTTTTTTTTTTTTTTTTTTTTATACTTTTGGAATGGCGGGGCAAGCTGATGGCCCAACTGATGTTAAGCGGTAACCTCTGCCTATGAACAGTGCATTACCTCATAGGTCACGTCCACCTAGGACGCGCCCTATGTGGCATTGCACTGCGCCCGCCACCCTGAGACATAAAGATGAAAAGTCTCATGTGCCTGTAATTTCACCGGCACCCTTACCCTTCAAACCGGAACACAGCAATGCGAGCACTACTGCCTAAAAACTAAAACGTACGTAAAACCTGTTAGTGCCTTCACCGAAAATAGGTACCGCTACTAAAAAACTTTCCGTTTATATATTGATTGATCATTAGGTAGGTCTCAAGTTTTTACAATACAAAATAACATTCATAGACCTTTGTTTGACCGCGATCTCACCTGTTGGTAAGTGACGATGTGGCCGAAGATGGAGCACAAAGGTCTAGAAGACACCTATTCACTCTAGCCTTGAAAATACCCAGATTATAGTTTTCAGGAAAGACAGACGACGATAGTGTATTCCACTCCTTAGCAGTTCGCATTATAAAGTCTCTCAACTTTGCTGCGTTTTTACTTTGTTACATAAGAGTGTAGCCTGTATGGCAACACGTTTTTACTTTGTTACATAAGAGTGTAGCCTGTATGGCAACACGTTTTTACTTTGTTACATAAGAGTGTAGCCTGTATGGCAACACGTTTTTACTTTGTTACATAAGAGTGTAGCCTGTATGGCAACACGTTTTTACTTTGTTACATAAGAGTGTAGCCTGTATGGCAACACGTTTTTACTTTGTTACATAAGAGTGTAGCCTGTATGGCAACACGTTTTTACTTTGTTACATAAGAGTGTAGCCTGTATGGCAACACGTTTTTACTTTGTTACATAAGAGTGTAGCCTGTATGGCAACACGTTTTTACTTTGTTACATAAGAGTGTAGCCTGTATGGCAACACGTTTTTACTTTGTTACATAAGAGTGTAGCCTGTATGGCAACACGTATTTACAATAAAAAACGTTTAAAACACTAAATGAGAATGTATTTAAATCTAAGTTGAATCATTTATTAAGTAAATGTTATTACAATATTCGTGAATTTATGGAGGACACTTTGTGATTTTAGGGCTAGGTACTTATGACTTTTATTTTAATTTGATGTATTTAATTTTGACATTCTTTTTTATTTTTGAAATTTGCATGCTAGTTAAGGTAGAACATAATTGGAACTTACCTACTTATTTAAAGGCCTTTCGTATATGACATTACGTTCAAGCAAATAAATGTATCTTTATCGTTACGTACCACGATAATTTTCGTACCTTGTGAGAGTTTTACTCTCAACCATCCAAGTTCTAATAACACTTAAGAACTTAGGTAATCTGAGTAAACCAGTAGGTAATTGTAACATGTATGTCTTGTACAACAATTACTTTAACGGCCACGTTAATTAGACCCACGGTTTCCTTTAACAAAGTATGTTTGTTATGTACATTGATATCTAGTTAAACTGGTTATTTTTTCACATGTGGAGTATTCAATGATAAGAAAGTAAAGCTGGTAAATAATTGTAAATAAATCAACATCGTCCTCCTTTCATAATTCCAAAATTACAAATATACTTAATTACAAATTGAATTGTCCTGATCCGTATTTGTGTAGAATTTGTGTCTTGTAACTAGTAAAGAAATAACCAATTTTTTTTTAACTGCCTGAGTGACGTGCTTTGCCTTTAACATTGCATTATTACTTACCTCGTAGATCACGTCCACCTAAGGACGGATTGGATTGCACTGCGCCCGCCACCCTGAGACATAAAGATGGACAGTCTCATGTGCCTGTTATTTCACCGGCACCCATCCCTTGAAACCCGAACACATAGCAATCAGAGCACTACTGCTTTGCAGCAGTAATAGGTATAGAGGTAAATCTTCCCCGGACGAACTCTTTCACAAAAAAGCCCTACTACTACTTATTGGTATTTGATGCTTTGTCACTTCATACAAATTAAGATAGACCATCAGCCAGCACAGCTATTTAGATAGACCATCAGCCAGCACAGCTATTTAGATAGACCATCAGCCAGCACAGCTATTTAGATAGACCATCAGCCAGCACAGCTATTTAGATAGACCATCAGCCAGCACAGCTATTTAGATAGACCATCAGCCAGCACAGCTATTTAGATAGACCATCAGCCAGCACAGCTATTTAGATAGACCATCAGCCAGCACAGCTATTTATTTAGACCATCAGCCAGCACGGCTATTTAGATAGACCATCAGCCAGCACGGCTATTTAGATAGACCATCAGCCAGCACAGCTATTTAGATAGACCATCAGCCAGCACAGCTATTTAGATAGACCATCAGCCAGCACGGCTATTTAGATAGACCATCAGCCAGCACAGATATTTAGATAGACCATCAGCCAGCACAGCTATTTAGATAGACCATCAGCCAGCACAGCTATTTAGATAGACCATCAGCCAGCACAGCTATTTAGATAGACCATCAGCCAGCACAGCTATTTAGATAGACCATCAGCCAGCACAGCTATTTAGATAGACCATCAGCCAGCACAGCTATTTAGATAGACCATCAGCCAGCACGGCTATTTAGATAGACCATCAGCCAGCACGGCTATTTAGATAGACCATCAGCCAGCACGGCTATTTAGATAGACCATCAGCCAGCACAGCTATTTAGATAGACCATCAGCCAGCACAGCTATTTAGATAGACCATCAGCCAGCACGGCTATTTAGATAGACCATCAGCCAGCACGGCTATTTAGATAGACCATCAGCCAGCTAGCTATTTAGATAGACCATCAGCCAGCACAGCTATTTAGATAGACCATCAGCCAGCACAGCTATTTAGATAGACCATCAGCCAGCACAGCTATTTAGATAGACCATCAGCCAGCACAGCTATTTAGATAGACCATCAGCCAGCACGGCTATTTGGATAGACCATCAGCCAGCACGGCTATTTAGATAGACCATCAGCCAGCACGGCTATTTAGATAGACCATCAGCCAGCACAGCTATTTAGATAGACCATCAGCCAGCACGGCTATTTAGATAGACCATCAGCCAGCACGGCTATTTAGATAGACCATCAGCCAGCACAGCTATTTAGATAGACCATCAGCCAGCACAGCTATTTAGATAGACCATCAGCCAGCACAGCTATTTAGATAGACCATCAGCCAGCACAGCTATTTAGATAGACCATAAGCCAGCACAGCTATTTAGATAGACCATCAGCCAGCACAGCTATTTAGATAGACCATCAGCCAGCACAGCTATTTAGATAGACCATCAGCCAGCACAGCTATTTTATAAATTACCAGTTTGCTGCTCATTGCGCAGCATATTTTAGCTTCTTTTAAATTGCGAAAATATTTAAAACACGCAGCGCAATTAACAACAAAATGGTAATAAAAATCGAACTTCAGTCTGTTAGAAAATAAGACCCCAGTTCGACATTATTGTGATTTCAGCGCGTCCCAGCACACGCGGCTTCAGAGAATAAAGCAGCCAGAGTCCGCCTAGATCTAGAAGTAAGATATCCTGGAACAGCTCTGTTGACGTCACAATCTTGTTCATTGAATACTTTTTACGTAGTTTCTACGTTAAGCGCCGTTTTATTGCATTTGAGCCCGTGAAATCTTCTTTCACGGACTGTTTCTGCCATTTTCGAAAAGAGAAGGCGTCTACTTTTATTTTTAAATTCAAATTCAAAATTATTTATTGATTTATTATTTTTTTTTTTTTTTTTCGTCTTGATAACAATGATTGTAGACTAGGAAAAGGTACTTACACTAGGTTCACGTTCCTTTCCTAGTTATTTTTGAGTTATATAAGTAAAACACCCACCGTTTTACTAAAATATGACTTGACTCGACGACTTGGAAGAAGTGTAACGTTGCAAATACAATAATGAAAATGTTTTTTTTTAAATAACTTGATAATGGTATATGCACAAGCCGTGCGGCGCAAATTATAAAGTAAAAAATAACCCTCAACTTAGAACAGCCTGTAGAACCCCTCACATTCTGACAGTTACATTTGACAGTCGCCTGCGGGGTGGTCGTTACCGTGATATGGTGGAACAGTTGTAAACAGTTGTAAATTAAACTTTTAAATGGCGATAAACTAAATTGATGGGTGCCGTTAGAATCGTATTTACGCCGGCGATAAAAGATTTGAGTGCGACAGTCTACGTGAGCCACATACGCTTTTGAATGGGTAATATAGGAGTCACACTGGTGGACTTTATACTAGGCAACTTATTTCCTTGGTAGCGTGCGTGGTGGTGTTATTTCGTGCCAGTGTTATTCGTAGTTTCACAGGTCGTGGTTGCGATACAGACTCGAAAGGGTCTCCCTATATTTTTACACTTTTTAAAAATATGCCCAAGCTCAAAAACAATCTTACAAGCTGATGATCCTAAAAACGGCTGCACCAATTACCACCAAACAAAGCTAAGAAATGCAAACACCACATATCATTATCTACGAGGTTACAAACAAAGAAACATGCAGGCAGATGGGGTCATACTTATAACACCTCTCTTTATAGGGGGGGGGGTGTTTGGAGTTGATTTAAAAACTCAAAGCCTCATGTGTCTGTAATTTCACCGGCACCCATACCCTTTAAACCGGAACACAGCAATGCGAGCACTACTGCTTTGCGGCAGAAATAGGTATGGTTATAGTACTTCGTACTTTGTCGGACGAAATCTTTCTCAAAAAATATCTACTAACTACTTAAAACTTACTTTACTCTTTTGAGATCTAGAGATGACTAAACTTCGGTGTCGGCTTATCTTGTCTCGTTGTCTTTTTTTTTTACCTCAAAATAATTGTCGAATCCAGTCGTGTGCTCCGACACACGTAATCCGACGCCGAATCAAGACGGGTAGTTCATAAAACTGCAGTTAAGCACGTCACGAGATTTTACACCCGATATAAACGTTATCCGAGATCGTAACGTCACACGTTTATTTGTATGAGCGCGATGGTGTTTTATCTTAGGATGCGGTAGCCTCTTTTAAACTGAAAAACTTACCGCTTACTTACTTCAGGTATTAGACATAGGATGCAATTTAAATTATCGTTAAAAACCGGTCAAGTGTGAGTCAGGCTTGCGTGAAGGGTTCCAACCGTAGTAACCGCTTGATGTGGAACGTGAATGCTCGATTTTCGTATATTCTCTTCAATCTTTTTGTAACTATTTACCTTAACATTTACAAAGTTATTTTCAAAATGACTGCATATTCTCAAATAGACTAAGTACTTCACACACTCTTTACATGTTAAACTATAACAAAAATACAATTAATATAAAAAGTGCGCAAGTGAAGCATGTGCATGGATCCCTAAGAAAATATCTACTTGCTACCGCTTTTTTTTTTTTAACGTTGATAGACCTTTGTTTGACCTCGATCTCACCTGTTGGTAAGTGACGATGTGGCCGAAGATGGATGCTTTTACTGATTTCCATTTGTGAGCGCACGTAACGCATCTACAAGAATGTAACATCATTGGTAGAATCGTTTTGTTACTTTTGGGGTCATTTGGAGCTTCAGGAGATTGTGGGATTTAGTTTATTTATGGAGGAGTCGTGACTATTATTGCTTTAATGGTGTAAATAGCCCACCGAGGACATAAAACCTGTTATTTATAAACATGGCTTAGCCTCGGTATATATATCAGCTTGACGACCTCTGTAGAACGTCGGCGAGTAGCTGGCTGAGATGCGAAAGGTTCCGGGTCCGATTCCCGCTTCGGGACATTTTTTTTTTTTTTTTTTTTTATTTATTTATTAATAATAAATAAATAGTGCTGGACAGTTCTCACAACATTATCTAGCCCCAAGCTAAGCAGAGCTTGCGTTATGGGTACTAGACAACTGATATACTTAATACAATATATTAAATAGATAGATATTTTTTATTATACATAGAAACTACCCAGAACACCCTGAACAAATATCTGCAGATCGCACAGATATTTGTTCCGAGACGGGAAAATTAATACTCGACCGATCTAAACCAATGAATTTCTTTGACTAATTGCCGTCCCTGAAGCCAAGACGCTTTTTTTTTTTTACATTGATAGACCTTTGTTTGACCACGATCTCACCTGTTGGTAAGTGACGATCTTTGATTATTTATAGTCTGTATACAATCAAAGGTGACGATGTGGCCAAAGATGGAGCACAAAGGTCTAGAAGGCACCTTTTCAGTCTAGCCTTGAAGAGACCCTGATTATAGTTTCAGGAAAGACAGACGACGGTAGTTTCGCAAAATAAATGATTGATTGATGTGATTCATAGTGTATTACACTCCTATAATGCGAACTACTAGAACTGACACTTTTAGTACGAATAGAGGGTATACTAATGAGGTAAGGATGGTACCGAGCCGTGCGTCTGCTCGTCCTATGATGAAAAGGAGATAGTGGGATCAGATCGTGAAGTTCCTGGGAGCATTCCACGAAATGTAACCTAAAGATCGAAAGAAATGCGACTTTACGGCGGTGCTTGACACTCTGGATCTTAGTCTCCACCACATGTTGCTCACCAATAAGTTTGAAAGCTCTGCGTTCGATCGAGTCCAAGGCAGCAAGTTGGTGTTTGGCCGAGCCATCCTAAACATGGCAGCAGTACTCTATCCTAGGGGTGAAGTCGGTACAGCGTGTCATAAACTCGTCAGTCCTGAGGTCCTGTGGGAACAGACGCATGGCATGAAGCCGTGTCCACATCACATGCTCTAGCAGACGATACGTGTCTCTCGATGTATAAACTCGTCACTCCTGAGATCCTGTGGGAACAGGCGCATGGCACGAAGCCGTGTCCACATCACATGCTCTAGCAGACGATACGTGTCTCTCGATGTATAATTTTCACATTTAATCAGACGTATGCAGCTTAGTGTTCTAACATCTGAGGGACTATTCATAGTCCTCTCTTGTAAGTAGAGTCCTGTTTATACAACCATTTTATATAAGACTAGCTGTACCTGCGACTTGCTTCAAACTCAAACTCAAATTATTTTTATTACTTGAAATACATGTTATAAAAGATGTCAATTATTATTATTAATGTCAATGTATTCCTACATTATTAACAGGACATACATAAAATAAAATATGAATTAAATAATTTAAGTTCAAGGGATACATTCTGGGTAATTCCATTTAGAAATGGACCATACACGAAAATTTTCAATTTTTTATTTCCTGTTTAATTCCTCACATTTTCATAGTCCGTTTTAGAGCTATTTTAACTATATTATTTTATTATATACCATTCAAAGAAGATTGTAAATTGTTTCTGAATAAATAAATGAAATGAAGTGAGCTTATTCGAGGCAAACTTTCATACAAACAGACAGACTGACAAAAGTTATTCATTTATGATATAGGAATCGCATAATTAGCAGTTTTCACTAAAATGTTGGCATTAATTTGAAATCAAAGACACTTAAATTTGTTTAAATTGGAGTTTTTTCCAAGTCAAACATTAGGAGGTGAATTTTGGAAGAAAATAGCTATAAGGATTTGGAGGGTGTATCCGAAAAGGAATGTTCCATTCCTACTTTTATCAAAAAAGCGTGTGCTTTATGGAAAGTACCTACCTATTTTTTGCCAATTACGTAATCGCAAAAAATAACACACCATCAGAGCCCCACTATGAATACGAGCTAAGCAGCAGATTAAGATGCGCGCGCGCACCCGGCATCGGTAACATTTATTCTTTATTTATTCGCGGCCAATAAGGGCCTACATTCAAATAGTTCATTAGGAGAATGAATGACAACTCCTTCATTATGCAAACACCGTAGGTATTTTATTTGAGTGCCGGTTGATAAAAATATTGCTTCAACACGGCTGGAAAGATGAGCGAGCAAGCTCTACATAGAGTAGATCTGTTTTTTTTTCCAATGGAATTTAATGCAGTTGACCGCCTGGGGCCATGACTGCTTTACCGGGCTTTTGGTGAGCGCAGATGGTGCTCAACCTGTAAAGTTAGGTTGGGGCAACGAGCACAAGGGCACCACTTAGGTACGAACCTCGGCTTGGGCTGTTGCCAGGTTGGGAGGATCGAACAGAACGCCCCGGAACATGCTTGTACCGGTTTAGGCGAAGGTACAGAAGGTACTTAGAAGGTTCTTCGACCTCGCCGGCGAGGTCGGTGTAAGGGTGTAGTGTTTTCTCTGTCTTGACTGGATGACGTCACTACCGCATTAGCGGCAGTGATAGGGTCATCGGGATCACCAAGAACGTGCCTTGGTCTACGGAGGGACTAGTAGATCTGTGCGATGTTACAGTGAGTTTAATGTAAAAAGAACTGGTGGGGATGAGTCTGCGCATCGCACGACTGAAGAACCAATAGCGCGACGGCACTGAAATGTAACGAGATATGTGGCGAGATATCCCACCGTCGCCCGCCACCTGTCCACACACCTTGCTTATACCACCAAATAGACCTATAAATATAAAGCCAGTGCAAAATCAATCCATGTACACTACCGTCTTGAGCCGCGACAGACTTCCTGGAATATTTAAAATATTGTCGGTGTATTGAGAGGTGGGCATTCCTACACTGCGTCGTCCGTTCCCTAGTCGCCACTCGAGACTTGTAATTCCCCAACAGTTGTCAGTGTTGCGAGCTATAGGGACAGCCCATTGCCACTTCAACTTGCTAATCCTCACAGAGCCAATTATATAATGGCAAAGAATATATAATAGTACAAGTAATAATGGGCCAATGTTGTTATTGTAATAAAAGTTTTAAAAGCGCAAACTGTCTCTGGTGAGGATTCAAGTAAGTATTTCTAGTGCTGATGGAACTGTGGTGTGGCTAACCTCACAATAGATCTATCTAGCTCCTCCAATGGATTTCGTAAAAGCTGACCTAAATTCAGTCACTATCTAACTCAGTAAAGTTAAGGTAAGTTAGAAAGTGACAAAACAGCGCCCGCGCTACGAAAATTGACAAATAATTGCTGCGTAATCGAAAATATTAACCGACCATGCCCTCAAACAATATTATTTATTACTCTTATTAATTTTATCAATGTACGCTGATAGTTAACAGATATATTTACGTTATAAGCGTATTGTAGAGGTAAGTTCACGTTTTTTTCATGATAAAGATTAACATATTTTTTGTTGTCCTATACTGTGTATATTTTGCTAAAAATACGTTTAAAAAAACCTATTTTACTCATGACAGCTTCAAAAGGAATTACACTAGAGAATGTGCTGCAGCATTTGGATAAGAAGTATTTCTTGTTTATGTTCATCTGTCTTCCTATCCGTGTGTCCCGCCCCAGCCAGCAGACCTGCGTGATGTGGTTATATACGATCAGTGGTGCGATCAGCTAAATATGTTGCTAACGATTTCTATTGTCCGCTTGATGCTAACAAAATAATATTTCTATCGATGTTTTCCGATCAGCTATCTTTTCTTGCTCCGATTTCTATGGACTTGTATCGATGTGTTACAATCTGAAGTTTGTACGAATTATGGATAACCCGACCACTTTACAAAGTACGATTACGCTATGAACCGTGTATAAACGTACTAACCATTTTTAATCAACCGTATAATACGACTCTTTTATGCTTTGTCTATGATAGAAACATATCTTTACTCTGTGCTGTGTGACTTGTGCGATGCGTAGTATCCTATTAGTCAATCCTTGTGAGAAAAGTTTGTTTACATTTCAACAAATATACGAATTATCAAATACTTAAGGTTTGGAAGGAAAGTAAATAACCACATTGAAGTGAAATGTACCTATATATACATATAGACCCAAGTTGTGTTGATTCGTTCGACTCCAATTTAATATTTTTAACAAAATAGCGCAATACCGCTAAATAGTACCTAGTAAAAGTATTTTGTACGTACTGAATGTTTTTATTTGATTTGCAATGTAAATAAACCATGTTCAAACAATTAAAAAGTCCACTTTTATGGCTTACCTTTTAGATTTCTATAGTTTGAAACAACCATTTACTTGTTTCTATTGCAATAGGTTGTGTTGCGATCAAATGCTGTCATTATTCATTGAAACAGCGGTACATAATCGCTACTCCGTACTATCGATAGAAACACTACATGTCAAAAGGCTTTTTGTTGCAATCAAGCTTTGTTAGTAACAGGGTGAGTTGCATGATCGCTAAAACGTCATTTTCAATAGAAACAGCATTGAAACAGCGCAATGCTGATAGAAACAGGAGATAGCTAATCGCTCGGCTGAACGCAATGGGAACGAACGATCATCATACAAAGTGTATATGCCAAGGTTTCATTCCGACGTCTGTAAGTTGATGGCGCATTGCTTATTGCGAAGTAAGGATTCTTTCCTTCGTCATAATAATTGGGAACTGCATAAGGAAGGAAAGCCGAACACAATGTACGTTAAAAAAGAGCCTGGAATAGTTGAAAAAGGAAAAACAGTTTATTTTGATCAAAATATCAAGTTTTTATTAAGTGATCAGGGCTTTTATTCGCTATGACCATGGGAGATTACTTGACAAGATCGTGTGACGTCACAATGTATTCTGAACGATGATTCCACGCAGATATCGTATTAACGAGCCCGCGTTATGTCACGTTTGGTCATAGCGAATAAGCCCCCTTATTCGCTATGACCAAACGTGACATGGCAGGTGGTGTTTTGATCAAAACGAGCCCAAACACGGCGAGTCTACATCCATCGAGGAGTTCCGTTGTCCGTTGTCTACATCATCATATAAACTCGCTGTCACCATCATATTGTATTGTCATCAGAACTAATTGTGTATGCTTTCACCATAAGAGAAAATGACGTTTATAGTTTTTATAACTTTTTACTATGTAGTGATTATGCAGGTTCTTTTTAGGGTTCCGTAGCCAAATGGCAAAAAACGGAACCCTTAGGGATTCGTCATGTCTGTCTGTCCGTCCGTCCGTATGTCACAGCCACTTTTTTCTGAAACTATAAGAGCTATGCTGTTGAAACTTGGTAAGTAGATGTATTCTGTGAACCGCAATAAGATTTTCAAACAAAAATAGAAAAAAAACAATAAATTTATGGGGTTCCCCATACTTAGAACTGAAACTCAAAAATCTTTTTTTCATCATACCCATACGTGTGGGGTATCTATGGATAGGTTTTCAAAAATGATATTGAGGTTTCTAATATATATTTTTTCATAACTGAGTTTGCGCGAGAGTCACTTCCAAAGTGGTAAACTGTGTCCCCCCTATAACTTGTAAGAGAATGATAAAACTAAAAAAAATATATGATGTACATTACCATATAAACTTCCACCGAAAATTGGTTTGAACGAGATCTAGTAAGTAGTTTTTTTTAATACGTCATAAATCGTAAACCGCAATTATATATTATGTACTTTTATATTATGTTACTTGCTGCTACGGAACCCTTCATGGGCGAGTCCGACTCGCACTTGGCCGCTTTTTTATTTACTTCTACACAATACGATAGTACTGCGAATGTTTGAATAATCTCCCTTTCACTTGGAGTTCCTCCCTATAAAAAAGTTTTTGTAGACCCTTTTTCATGTTACAATAATGTAGAGATTACAAACATGCAAGAAAATTTTATCTAGGTAATTTCTTTTCAGCTTGTATAAAAATCTACTAACATACCTGAGCACGACAGTATATGCAAATTCATCACATTAAACGACCTTGTCACGGCGGCTGTCAAGTCTAGATTTATAAGTGCTCATAAAATTCTAGACAAAGTGTGCTGTGTCCATGTCTAGAATACTTCTGATAATTTATAGTATCTACTCAACTAACATTAGTACATTTTGCACAAGTCGTGTTTCACAATTTTTACCAGTTGAGTATTTTGCTACAATGTGTATATACTACTAACCCCCCCCCCCCCCTCATTATTACTTATTCTTCTATTGGGAGCGCAGAAGAATCCACCAAAAAAGAGATAACTAACATCGGTCCAGCCGATCTTGAGTTATAAGTGGTGTAACTAACACGACTTTGTTTTATATATATAGGTGTATACTGTGACGTAGTATGTAAAACATATACAACAAATACTACCTAAATAATCCATAAATATATAATAATCCCAAACTCAAATCTACCAATCGTAATATAGTTAGTAGATATTTCAGTTGGTATATCTTCCTCTCTCTCTTTATTGATCCACTATTTCGATCCAGTCCAAATTTTTTTGACATTCCTGTGCACTTGATCTATTAGGTAGATGTTTTTTGACTGGATCGAAATATTGGCTCTGAAATATGGGCTTAATGTAAGTATTTAGGAACTAATTTGAAAAAAAAAAAAAACTGGACAAGTCCGTGTTGGACTCGCGCACGAAGGGTTCCGTACCATTATATATACAAACGGCAAAAAAACACGTATATAAATAATTTATTCTGTTTTTTAGTATTTGTTGTTATACAGTTGTGGTCATATAATTAAGAACGATTTGAAGTTCTAGAAGTTTTTTATTTATATCGTGTCATACACAGAGATGTGTACCTTCTGAGAAGCAACTAGTTATGTTATATAATAGTCACATTAATAGAGCAACCTGACTTAAGAATAAAGTATGAAATCGCTAACTATTTTTTGCACATTTTATTGATTTTATCAAAGTAACACATTCAAATAGTACTGAAACTGGACAAATAATTAAGAACGATTTATTTAACTGCTCGGGAATTGTTTTGTATGACACTTAGATTTAAAAAATCACAATATTATGTAGCACAGGAAACATAAAAAGAAATTTAATAAATATTTAACTAAAATTAATAGTTAATAGCATATCCACGGCTTTTAATTACAGCTTTACACCGGCGAGGTTTGACTCTATTAATTTTTGACATTTCGCAAGAGAAATAGAGTTCCATTCTTCTATAAAAACGTCATACAGCTCTCTTAAATTTCCACACTTTGTATTTGAAACCTTTTTCTTTACTTCAAACCACAGATTCTCTATTGGGTTTAGATCTGGACTGTTAGCAGGCCAGTCTAAGACAGAAACTAATTGCGCTGTAAGAAATTCCTTTACGGTGCGTGCAGTGTGCTTTGGATCATTGTCATGCTGGAATGTCCAAATGACCGGTAGAACGTCTTCAGCGTATGGTAACATTGTTTCTTCCAGTATATTTATGTATTGGAACTGATCCATGTTACCTTCTATCAACTTTACAGGTCCTACACCATGTCCAGAAAAGCAACACCAAATTTTCACATTTCCACCACCGTGCTTTAATGTAACTTTCGTGTACTTTGGGTCGAATGCTGTATTCGGGGGACGTCGTACATATCGTTTTCCATCAGAACATACTCTGTTTATTTTAGTCTCGTCAGAAAAAAGTACATTTTTCCACTGTTGCACAGTCCAGTTTTCATACTTTCTCGCAAATGCAAGCCGGGCTTGCCTGTGGCAAAGTTTTAACATGGGTACCTTTCTTGCTATCCTACCGTGCAAATTTTCTTCTACCAAACGTCTTCGAATAGTGCGTGCTGAGATTGCTGAAGGGTTGTTTTCACCAAAATTTTCTTTTCTAAGCTCATTGGACCCTTTAAAAGGATTTTGTTTTGCCATACGAACGATGTTTCGGTCATCTCGAGGAGTTGTTTTTCTCTGTTTAGGTACACGTGGAACATTCGAAGTAGTTTGATACGTAGCAAAATGCTTTACAGCGTGGAAAACCATCGGTTTTGAACATTGCAGATGGTCGGCTATCTTTTTATAAGACCAATTCTTCCGGCGAAGTTTTATTATTACTTCCCTTGTAGATTTATCACAACTTTTATTTTTTCCCATTGTTTTTTCTAAAGAAGCAATCACCTTTAATCTTTTACAGCACGTAATGGCGCTAAAATTATACAAACAGTAACAAATCGACTGAGTGTTCTCTATTTAAATTTGAATAAAGGTATAAACTACTTAGCGTTCTTAATTACGTGACCAGCCAGTAATAAGGAATACTTTGTTTAAAAGTAGTGTAAAAAGTTTCCCTATTGATTTTTAGCCAATCATGTGTATCAATGAATACAGTGGTAATATGGAAATGTTTTACGATACCGAGAGAAATAAAAACAAATGCATACAATTAGTTTTGCATCTTAGTTGGAAAAAATCTTCCCTTTATATCAGCGTTCTTAATTATATGGCCACCACTGTATATAGCGGCAACAGAAGTACATCATCTATCAAAATTTCAACTGTATAATTAGCACGGTTCATGCGAAACAGCCTGGTGACAGACGGACGGACGGACAGCGGAACCTTGGTAATAGGGTCCCGTTTTACTCTTTAGGTACGGAACACTAAGAAGGATTTGTCATTTTATACGTTTACAGACAAAAAAACACTAAGTTCCAATTGTTTTCATTCTTCCAATAAATAAAAGGAGTATAGTGTGTTCTCTTCAAGTGTGTTCGTATCCATAAATATGTCTAGTCCGTTTCAATAGGATTACTTCAGCGAACACGCCAGTTTGCCAAAACATAACTAAATAAAGATTCCTTGAACAAAATACGATTTCACAGCACTGAGTATATCACTCAAGTAGTGATGGGCACCCGCGTTAAAAATAATGTCGATAAATCGCAGCGAGATCAAAGAACGAACAAATCGGCTGGGCGCGGCAACACTCAGCTACCAATTCACGGATACGGTGGTTTACTCGGGTTAGGTTCATGTCACCCCAGGTTCAATTCACCCCGAAAAAGATTACAATATAGTTTCTATGCGCGAAATCAAATTCAGTACTGTCGCGGAAAAAAACGTTACAGTACTGTTAAGATAACTAATTACGTATACGTACACTACAAACATATACATTATAAAAAAAACTCTATAGGTAGGTACCTACTTAAATTATTTGAATGAAAAATCTCGAATGAAATATCTCGAATGAAAAATCTTAGCTCGGTTTGGAGCTAGCTGTACGTCTCAGGGTGACGGACTGAACGCGCCACGTCTGACGTCTGTCTGAAGAGGTCCAATGGGTCCTTCTTCCAGTTTCTGCCTATCTCTAGACTGTAGGTAGGTAGGTACTATGTTGTATCATTGTTTTAAATAGGCACTAGGCAACTAAGCCGTGTTAGTTAGTTAGTTAGATAAGTTGGTAATAGTAGTATGTAACGTTTTTTCTATACAAATAAATATATTTGATATTTATAGAATTGAAATTACCGTGGCTTGGTATCTGTTTAGAAAAATTACGACTATACACCACTTACTTTACTATTACTTTTTTTTTGTACTTTTTTATTTGATATTTGGTTAGTCATGTTATAAGGAATGACAGCTTTGTCAGTTTGTTTTGTCATGTTTGGAAGAAAAACAAAAAGTTACTCAAATGGAAAAAAAATAGCCTGTAAATAAGTTACATTAGACACAGAAAGGAGAAGGTAGTTGTCATGTCGTATAAGGGGGTAAAAGAGACCGCATTAGAAAGAGATTAATGGAGGTAATTGCATCGATTGCACCGACAAGAGCAAACGAATGCATAAGTTGCGGGGTGGCTTATTACTGGGTTGAGGTTATTATAATATGACTTGCCTTGGTTTTATTCACAAGAATGCACATTTGTATTTCATATCATTACTAGCTGCTTGAAATGCAATATTTGTAAGTCTGTTAATTTAAAGCCTTTGGTTTTTCTTCAATTAAATATAAAATATATGCAAATGAAGACTACTACAGCCGCTAAATAAATATAAGCCTTGGCTATGATTGTCATTATTGAAAGGCTAGGTATAGTGGAGCCTGGTTTGGGTGGTTATATGCCGGTTCGGCTGATCTTTATACTCCAGTCAAGAGCTGGGCCCGCATTGTGCGCGTGTGGAATGGATTTAAACGTGTTTAACACATGGCCATGCGGACCTAGTGCCAGAATTTTACTGCTCCCAGGAATTTCATGATCTGATCCCACCATCTCCTTTTCATCACAGGACGAGCAGACGAACGGCTCGGTACCATCCTTACCTCATTAGTATACCCTCTATTCGTACTAAACGTTTCAGTTCTACCTTTATTATGCGAACTGCTAAGGTGTGGAATAAACTACCGTCGTCTGTCTTTCCTGAAAACTATAATCTGGGTCTCTTCAAGGCTAGAGTGAATAGGTGCCTTCTAGACCTTTGTGCTTCATCTTCGGCCACATCGTCACTTATATACCAACAGGTGAGATAGCGGTCAAACAAAGGTCTATAAAAGTAAAAAAAAAACTTAATCTAAATGCTGGATCAATGAAGATCAGTCCTAAAGTTCATGAAACTAAGGACTAGTCATCCATGTTCTAGTTTTTTTTGTGATGAGATCTCGTGTTTAGAACACAGTCGTCGCAGCCTTATCTTCGTACATGCAAGTACGTGTGATTTACTCTGCCCGGCGTGGAGCGCGGCGCGGGGCGCGGCGCGCGGGGGAAGAGACACTCGACTAATAAAAAACACCCCGACGCCCTCCTGACTGATGCGACAATTAATTTAATCCCATTTCTCTGCGTCTTCCAAGCGACAGGGCTGTCTGCATTTGCAAAGTGTTTTTTATTCTCTTTTAAATCTTCTCTAAGGGCTGAATTAATCTGTGTAACTAGGAAAAATGGTACATGTGTGATGTAGCGAAACTTAAGTGTACTGCGTGACTTTTCGAAATGGTGTATTTTTTCCTGCAAAAACTCGGTTTTTCTGCCACTATTTAAACTGGGTTATGACTTGACGGAGACTCTTGACGACTTGACTATAAAAATATAATTATATCACTTGACATTGGCTAAATTGTTGCAAATATTGCACAGAAGCCATTACCTAAGATAAGAAGAAGAACTCTTTGATCCTTGAAAGTCTTACAAGATTTACTTTAGAAAATAATATTGTCACATTAATTCCAATGCTTTGTCTGGACACTCCCGGGTCTTCTCTGCCAGGGTATGACTATGTAGTGCTCGCGCTGTCTCTAGTTTTTAGAACTTAATAAATGTCTTCATGGGGTTAGTCATTTTGAGAACTTAATAAATGTCTTCATGGGGTTAACCATTATGAAAGGCACTAAAATAAATAAATATGTATATAAATAAAATCCGTTTAATTCAGGCCCATATCACACGGAAAATACAATGTAAAATACAATTGGACGACCTCTGTGAGGCGGTGGGCGAAGGTTCATCTGCGACGCAGGAAGTTGCGGGTTTGATTCCCGCCTCGGAATAAACATTTGTACGATCTGCAGATATTTATTCAGGGTGTTCTGGGTCTTTTCTATGCATAATAAAAATATCTATCTATGTAATGTATTGTATTAGAAACTATAGCAGTTATGTAGTACCCAGTTTTGTAGTAGTAGAGCTTTATTTGTGAAAGAGTTCGTCCGGGGAAGTACTACCACCATACCTATTTCTGCCGCAAAGCAGTAGGGCTCGCATTGCTGTGTTCCGGTTTGAAGGGTAAGGGTGCCGGTGAAATTACAGGCACATGAGACTTTTCATCTTTATGTCTCAGGGTGGCGGGCGCAGTGCAATGCCACATAGGTTGCGTCCTAGGTGGACGTGATCTATGAGGTAATGCACTGTTCATAGGCAGAGGTTACCGCTTAACATCAGGTGGACCTCTAGCTTGATCAGACATCCAAGTAGTTAAAAAAAAAAAAAAAAAAAAAAAACATAACCATGTCCAGTGACCAATTAAAATACCAGTGTAGGTAGATACCCATAGTTGCGGGTACAGAGGCCAAGCTTGTTCGTAAAAATAGTATCTCTGCACTTTATTCGATGGCGATATTTTTACAGAAACGCAAGCAAAATACTGATGATTCAAAAAATATAATAAATAAAAGTTAGTGACAACCCTTAGAGGCGCGAGAAGCAGACATCAGCGCGGCAGGCGGCTATTAAACAAGACTAATTGAGCGATAAATTCACAAGACGAGAGCCGATATAAAAACGGGAGAAACGGGAAAAATCCTAGATGAAGGAAGAAGGAATATTGAAAGCGGACCGGGAATTGATTACTGTCAATTAGGGCTGCCACTCGATCGCGTCCGCGCCAGATGCTAACACGATTCTATTAGTATTCGTAAGGGTGTTTTATTTTTCTCGTTATCGAGCTTTGTCGTGAGGGATTTGCATGATTGGGTCTGCCTACCTTGTTTGGAAGCGAATTAGAAGCATCTTCAGCGTCATTGAATTTTTGATTGGTTTTAAATTTCAGAATATACCAAAAACAGTAAGTGTTCTTTATAAGGGCGCCTTTTCTTATAACCTTATAGTGATAGTGTTCTTTATAACCTGAAGTTAGTTTTTTCACGTACAACAAATCATAATTAACATTTGCATATTTTTTTTTGTAAGTCTATGAAATTAATAGAACTTTGCCTTCTGTGCTTATTTTTAACCCCCGACGCAAAAACTACGGGGCGTTATAAATTAAACGTGTCTGTATGTGTGTCTGTGTGTTTGTGTCTGTGTGTGTTTCTGTGTGTGTATCTGTGTGTGTGTGTCTTTGTGTGAATCTGTGTGTGTGTCTGTGTCTGTGGCATCGTAGCTCCCGAACGGAAGAACCGTGTTTTTTTGAAAGGTGACTTATTCGGGATTCTTAGCTGTTTGATCAAAATCGGTTCAGCCGTTTCATTGCGTTGATAGATAGATAGATAGATAGATTAACTCTTTATTGTACACAAATAACACACAGAAACACAAAACATAACTCAATAACAAAAAAATAACAGAAATGTACAATGGGCGGTCTTATCGCTTATAGCGATTTCTTCCAGACAACCTTAGTGACCTTGAGTGTTTTTTTTTATGTTTACACAATTAATTACTTGTTAAACTTGAAGAACACTCTGTTTATCTGATTATTCTGTGTCGCAACACGCTGCCTATATTAGAAGTACGAGGACCGCAATTCCCCAGACAGCTATTAAAGTTTCCGCCGCACCTTATTTCAGACGACAGTAACTTATTTCTTTGATAAATTCCACAATTTCATTCAGTCACCCAAACTTATTATTGCGGAGACACCGCGACAATGCCAGGCACCATTTTGTATCAACATGACTGATTGCTCTTTACAACTAACAAAGACCGTGAACATAAACATTTTGCACAATAATCTTTACAAAGCTACAATTTAATTCCCAATAAACACTTCACCCCTAAACCATTGAAGCTTCACTTGACAAAAAACAAAACAGTGTTGGACAAAACCGTCAATGGTTGTCGTAAAATTTCGATAACGTAGCGTGGTGAAGTCTCGAGGTGTGTGTAGTGATGGGCGCGTGTCCGGGAGCGTTGTCGATTAATAACGTTTACAGGATGAAAGCCGTCGGAGCTGTTAGACGCGATGAGTTCCAGAAATAAAAAGCTTCATCCGATAACTCAGCTGGGGATACTTACAAGATGTTAAACTCGCCACATGCAGTCAACATTACTGTTCTTAATACATACATACATACATAGACACACGCCTTTTTCCCCAAAGGGGTAGGCCTCAATGGACCTTTTGGCTGAAAAACAGCGTGGCTGAGCCCTCGACCTTTTCTCTTACACTATACTAAATATGTTATTTTTTAGTTTAGTGTAAAGAATAAATGCCCTTTTTTTCCACAGTGTGTTGTACCATCGTGGATTATAGACGTGACAAGTGGTGAGCTCATCGCTGCCATTGCTTCCAACGACTGACTCGGCTAACGCTTTCTTCCAGTAAACACATTCCATAATAAGCTAGCAGCCAGGACAAATCTTATACCAACGAATATTATCAACAAGTTCGTGTAATCCCTTAGTCGGCTTTTACTACATCCACGGGAGGAGACGGAGGGGTCTATTCTTAGGCCGGACACACCACATTATATTAATAATAATATAATAAAAGTATTTATTCCAAAACTCTAATGTATCTATATACATTGATTGTTAGTAATTTTAGTTATCTCTAGTTGTTAGTACCTTTTTAGTAATAATCTAATTTGATAGATTTGTTACGAGAAATGGATCCCTTCTTGGGTAAAGGTCTCCTCCATCTTCTTCCACGACTCTCTGTCGTTTGCTTTCATCGTCCAGTCTTTCCCAGCTATTTGAATAACATCATCAGCCCACCGTCTATACACTGACGGCTTCCACGCCATCATGCGTAAGAGAGTGGCCTCCCTGATGTGGCAGGTGCGCGGCAGTGCCAACAGCTTCCTGAGCACAGTGGCCGAGCGGGTAGATGGTCCGATTCTCAGTCGCTGGACCAAAACGCATGTGCTGCCATGCCACTCAATGCGGTGTGCCAAATAATATTAATTAAATTTTAATTTTAATAATTCAATTTTGATTTAATTTAATAATTATAATTTTTATTTTTAGAAATACTATGTGATAATATCTACTAACAACTTTTTACTAACATAATATGGTGTGAAACCGAAATAAAATGATATAATAATATTATACGGTCTGCCAACATTCTGTTTGCCAAATGGTCCTGTCCATCGTGTAGTCTGTATGGACCATCTTTTGTCTGTGCGTCGTGCGTGAAACGTGGCCGGCCCAGTATTATTATTGTTAGGGTATGGAAAATATATTTTTGGTAATCATTGTTTTCAGTTACATTACATTTCTTGAAATTTGTATTAAAGTTCCATAAATGTATTTTTGACACATTTCGGACACATTGCCAGGAAGGCAGGAGATAATCTTGAACAGGTGAGATCGTGGTCAAACAAAGGTCTATCAATGTTAAAAAAAAAAAAAAAAAAAAAAAAGCCTAGTAGCCACTGCCAAGGTGGAAGGAACTAGGCCGTGGAGACGGAGCCCCATGTGTTGGAGCGATCAGATTCGCTCAGCTCTCGACTCCATCGTGAGTGACACCATCCGCTCCGCAGAGAAAAGACCTCGATGGAGACACACAGCGCAGAGCAACGCCATGCGTAAAGGCCACGACCCTCAGCAATGAGAATAACGACGCAAGGAAGGGGAAAAGGGGGGGGGGGGAGGAATTAGTTTCAAACGACACACCAACAGAGCTCTGAATATAAAGTTAAATAAAAAAACTAATTCTATTGATGGTTTTTGTTTTTTTTTTTTTTTTATATATACTACTTAAATGACCGAACAAGCAGATGGCCCACCTGATGTTAAGCGGTAACCTCTGCCTATGAACAGTGCATTACCTCATAGGTCACGTCCATCTAGGACGCACCCTATGTGGCATTGCACTGCGCCCGCCACCCTGAGACATAAAGATGAAAAGTCTCATGTGCCTGTAATTTCATGATACACTTTCGAGAATAAATAATCTATAACATAAAAGTACGAATAATTGAAATGAACAGCAATAACATTATTATTATACGATAAATATATGACATCACTTGTCATATTTACTTGTCTTGTTTATCTAGTCATCATTTATTGTGATCACAGCCATGCTAGTTTCAAAAGTTATGTTATTATCACGAGATATTGTGATCCCACATTACAAATGAGATTACCCTCAAAATATGGTTAGCCTTAACAAATCTTTAATTAGAACAGCTGCGTCACTCCATACCTATGAACAATAGCACTGGACGCCGTGTTTATACATTCATTATAACAATATACATAAGTCACATTGATAGTCCTGACACTAGGATTCCCTGTGTCGTGGGTATCAGAAACTACGAGTACCATGGTATACCATGCAACACCCAGACCCAGAACAAATATTTGCAGATTATATTTGTCCCGCAGCGGGAATCGAACCCTCAACTTTTCGCATCTCAGCCGGTTACTTGCCCGATACGCTACTGAGGTCGTCAAAGGACACACGCAGACGCACGCGTCAGAGGTTTATTTAGTCAGTGTGGGTATTTCTCGAAGTTTACCAAGGTACAAATTACGAGTGTATTGCTATGGTATCTAACGTTGTTATTTTTCTGAAATCACGCGTAACATGACTAGTCACTTGTATATTTTTAGAAATAAGCCCCAGGTCACCATTTTCCTGCATTTTTACCATTTTGAGTGAGATATCACTCACTCGTCATCATGTAATGTTTCCACACAAATCTATCTTTTCTTATGACATCTCTTAAGTCTGTTTGTAGTACTATCATAATTTTTAAATGTATTTATGTTATATTATGTATTTGTTACCTGTACACCGCCGTCTTATGTTATAATTTTATCCTGCCATCCATAGGTGAAAGAAGGAGTTAAAGAAAGTTAAAGGCTAGTGAGCATTTGACGCATCTGGCCTGCCTGTTACAGTTTCGAGAACCATGCCCAAACCCTTGGCATCTAAAGCACTGAGTGCCCTGGTTCCTGACCGGCTTGTAGGCCTGTATTTCCACAGCGCAATTAGAAAGGTATTTAATCTGCTTGAATTTTCCCATGTTGGTCCCAGTTGGTAATTGGATGAGCAGGGGCGGGCATTGCACGACTTTCTTTGTTTTGAATTCCGTAACCTTGGCGTCAGGGAAGCCGATTGCAGCAAGGTCAGATGGCAGTGTATCTTGAAGGAGCTTGGGTAGTCCTTTAATGACTGCTTTGGGACTTTTTTCATCCCTTCTGGTGAAAGTATGATAGGAAACATTTTCCTTCGAAAGGCCTTCCTTGACCGCTTGATGGCCAGTTGACGAGTAACATTGGACTTTAACACGGTGGTTGCCCCTGTACTGAAGATGGTAGGTCTTATCATAGGAGTCGATTGTGTCCTTAATTTTTTGGTGATTCCAGTCATCGCGGAATTCAATAACAATGGGTGGCACTTTGCCGCTCGGCTTCTTCTTGGTCGCCTTACTGAACAACTGCAATATATCGTCGTTACCGTCCACCGCAAGGCTCTCAAAGCGATTGCTAGTGCTAGTCTCACCTTCTTTGGAGATCCGCTTAGGGGCAGCAAATCTCTTCGGAAAATGCCATTGCACTCCTGTGTCATCTCTAGGTCTCTTGGTGGCGAGGTTTGGAGTAGACGACGATCGGGTCACAAACTTATCCATGTTTGCGTAATTAGTTGTAGCACAACACTAGTGTACGTAACCGGTTAGCGGTACAGTGTCGATTGTGAGTGCGAGCGGTCGTAGCGACGACCGAACGCGTAATGAATGGTTTATGCGTAATGGTTTATTTAGTCAGTGTGGGTATTTCTCGAAGTTTACCAAGGTACAAATTACGAGTGTATTGCTATGGTATCTAACGTTGTTATTTTTCTGAAATCACGCGTAACATGACTAGTCACTTGTATATTTTTAGAAATAAGCCCCAGGTCACCATTTTCCTGCATTTTTACCATTTTGAGTGAGATATCACTCACTCGTCATCATGTAATGTTTCCACACAAATCTATCTTTTCTTATGACATCTCTTAAGTCTGTTTGTAGTACTATCATAATTTTTAAATGTATTTATGTTATATTATGTATTTGTTACCTGTACACCGCCGTCTTATGTTATAATTTTATCCTGCCATCCATAGGTGAGAGAAGGAGTTAAATAAATTAAAGAGTTTATCTATCTTTCTATCTATAATTTTATTAAAATAATCTTCTGCGTGTCTGAAAATGTAAGTAAACCAGCTATTCTAATATACACTGTGACCTACCGCCCGCGTGAAATATATTGTGTGCAGCTAATAGGTGGGACGGGCGTTAAGGAGGACATAAATTAGTCGATGTTGTGTTGACGCCGACCATCTGTTTGTCGATATGTCACCGCGCAACACTAGTAGAGCTGATTTGTAGAGAGTTTTGTAATTTTGTTTTAATTTGAAAGTTATTTTAGTTCAAAATATAATTAACTAATTTATACCTATTTCTGCCGCAAAGCAGTAGTGCTCGCATTACTGTGTTCCGGTTTAAAGGGGTGTCGGTGAAAATACAGGAACATGAGACTTTCCGTCTTTATGTCTCAGGGTGACGGGCGAAGTGCAATGCCACATAGGGCGCGTACTTGGTGGACGTGACCTATGAGATAATGCACTGTTCATAGGCAGTGGGTACCGCTTAACATCAGGTGGGCCAGCTGCTTGTTCAGTCATCTAAAGATGTATAATAAAATAAAAAATAAAAATTGAAACACTGAATGTGTAGTTTTCGTAATAAACTCAGCTGTTCTTTTAAATAATTCTTTATATTTACAACAAAAAAAAAACTTAATCTGACGTAAAATATTAATAATTTTGTTTCTTATTATATAAATAAAATGATTATTTAATAAAAAATAATAATTCACTGAACGAACACTCAAACATCAACACAATCAACTAGCTCTCAAGACCTGTCAGTTGATATAATAATCTCTCATGAATCTCTCATGAATCTCTCAACGGAACAGAAATGCATAAATTGTGTATTTCAGAGTCCCGAGGCCGCAAGAACATGAAACGGTTATTTCTGACGGCGCGCCCCCATGCGTTGACACGACTCTGCTCCACAGTTTTTCAGCATCTTAATTGCCACATATTTAACTCTCAGCGTATTATAGTTCATCTCAGAGTAGTAAGAAGCACGCAGTAGAACGACTCTATCACGGTATGAACTTTACTCCCAAGTACTACTTAATTTACTATACTCGGGAGTAAAGTTCATACCGTCATAGAATCCTATCATAGAGCTTTCTGTGCTCTATAAATAAATAAATAAAACAAAAAAACTTTTATTTCATGCACAAATACCCATATCACACAGAAAATAACATAACACCAAAATTTCAACCAAAAGTCACTAAATTTCGTAAGAGTTTGCCGAGATATTATACAAAATAGAGTAGCATAGCTCGCCCGGCATGTAAACTTCTTGACGAACTGTAGGTACGTAGTACTATTATCTATTCTGTGCTGTAGGCTACACCCTCTCATTTTACCATTCTAGCGGCCTATTTTACCATTCTAGCGGCCTATTTTACCATTCTAGCGGCCTATTTTACCATTCTAGCGGCCTATTTTCCATTACATTTGACTTTACTGGCTTGGCTCACAGAATAGATAATAGTACTGACTAGCCTTGAGTATTCAGAGCATTAGAGAAAATAACAACGAAGTGTAATAACTCTCCTTTTTTTTCTTTTTTTTATGCTACTTGAATGACGGTACAAGCAGATGGCCCACCTGATGTTAAGCGGTAACCTCTGCCTATGAACAGTGCGTTACCTCATAAGTCACGTCCACCTACGACGCGCCCTATGTGGCATTGCACTGCGCCTGCCACCCTGAGACATAAAGATAAAAAGTCTCATGTGCTTGTAATTTCACCGGCACCCTTACCCTTCAAACTGGAACACAGCAATGCGAGCACTACTGCTTTCCGGCAGAAATAGGTATGGTGGTAGTACTAACCCGGACGAACTCTTTCACAAAAAGCTCTACAACTACTAAAAAGCTCTACTACTCCTTCTGGGTAGTCGGATAAAAATACTGCTTACGCTTGTCAGATCGCTTGACAGTACTCGCTTTCAGCACTCCATAGCTTCCTCTTTCACTGTTCTAAGAAATCTTCGCTCCACGTATCTAAACATCCGAGAGATTACTCTCGTGAGCCTGAAAAATAGGCAGATAGAGATAAAACCGTTAGTTTACAGTGGGTTCATAGCATTCCTCTCTATTAAACGACTCTTATTCCTCCACCATAAGTTAATGTCACGTTATTTGAGAAATCCCGGATTAATTTAATTTGAACGATTTGTTACAAGATCTTCTGTTTATTTTTAACGTGACGTCTCTTTTAATTTTATAGTTTCACTAGCTTATACTAGATTTTTATTCTGACTCCGCCTGCTCTCAATATCATCATACTTATTCAAATTGTTTTACATTATGTATCAACTTTAGTCCAGTAAAGTATGAGTTAATATGATGTAGCTAGACAGAATGTATTGATGGCAAACACGTGACATTTATTTTAGTTTTGTAGGTAATATGTGCAGCATTTTTGGTTATAAGAGAACTGACCATGTTAGGAACACCACGCTGCGTTCCCTGTCTGGTATTTAATTGCCGACGTAGGTGACAAAACAGCCAGGCTTTAATGGCACTGGGCGGGGCACGTCAGTCGAATGCTTCCCAACAGGTGGGCGAACATCAGCTCACCCTGGATACACAAAGGACGGCGACCTCGGGGTCGGGCGAGAAAGCTTTGGCGGGACGACCTTGTTAATTTTGAGAAGGAGTGGTGAGAGACTGCCAAGGACAGGGACAAGTGGAAGAATTTGGGGAAGACCTTTGCCCAGCAGTGGGACATTATAGGTTAAGGCAATAAAAAGGAAATATGTATGAAACAGAGACACCAACAGGCTGCTTAAGACTGAGAACAACCCGCGCCAGCGCTCTACACGTATTTCCGTAGATGATGCCTACAACAACATATAGGTCGCGCAACGAATTATGAGCGCTCGGCGAAAGTGATGGGGTTGATTTGCGTTAGTAGTAGTAGAGCTTTTTTGTGAAAGAGTTCGTCCGGGGAAGTACTACCACCATACCTATTTCTGCCGCAAAGCAGTAGTGCTCGCATTGCTGTGTTCCGGTTTGAAGGGTAAGGGTGCCGGTGAAATTACAGGCACATGAGACTTTTCATCTATGTCTCAGGGTGGCGGGCGCAGTGCAATGCCACATAGAGTGCGTCCTAGGTAGACGTGACCTATGAGGTAATGCACTGTTCATAGGCAGAGGTTACCTCTTAACATCAGGTGGGCCTCTTGCTTGTTCCGTCATCCAAGTAGTACACAAAATAAAAAAAAACACATTCGCGCTTTCGTTAAAGAGACCCAAAAAATTACTGCTTGCATTAAAGGTACTTGTACTATTATTTATTCTGTGTTAAAGGTCAGCGCTCATAACTCGTTGCGCGACCTTTACCACTACGTAAAAACATGTTGTTTGACAAAATTAATGTTAGTTTCATAAAATCTGTAAACCCAATGGATTAAATTCAAAAAATATCTCATCAAATAATCCGCTTTATAGAGTTTCCGGATTATGAATCTTATTTACGGGAATCTTGTGACCTTGCACATCACTATTTTTAATTTAATTATGCTCGTTGACTGCAGACTTTATTTTATTTGTAAGATCAGAGAGCGTGTTTGACAATTTTACGATTATGTTTTTGATTATTCGAGTTTTGATAGTCGTTGAATAATTTTATTTATCTTTTTTTAAGCTCTTTTCGTAATCGTTCTGCTAACTCAGTTTATTATTGAATTATGGCTCAAATAAATATTATATGAATTTTGAAAGAGTTGTTTTTGTGAGCAATTTAAATTCATTAAGATGTAAATAGTTGAAGCTTTTTATTTAAATTAAAATAACATACCTACATACAATACCCATGAGTCAGTCGTGGGATGCAATGGAAAGGAAAAGTGTGGTAAAGTGTTATCTATCTATCTAAAGGAGAAGCTCACCATCTCTGACGACTATTTCCCACGCTAGTGCAACCCACTATGAAAAGAGGCCCATTTGAGGCTCTGCCTACCCTTTCAGGAAAAAAAGGCGTGTATCTATGTATGTATGTATGTATGTATGTATGTTTGAATCCCCTTATATCCTCTACCGAACCTAACGGAGATCTCAAAATATATACTTTTTTAAAATAACTATGCTATGATTATCAAATATCACACCATACACATTTATACAACCACACTGCAACCCTAAATCACAGACTACTACATAACCGGTGGTAAAAGTTCTAAATGTAGTGACACCACACTTTATAATTAGAGCGGTAACAAATCACCGATCCATTAGCGACGTCCCACAAGACGGACGATCCCGCGCAATGAGGTAACAATTATCCCGGGATCCCGCGCTCCGTGTCCCGCGGGACTCGAGACGGATGCTCACCCTAGTCGACTGTAGGGTTACCACTTTTCATTTTCCTTATAGATCATTAGTCGATTATCTATATTAAAATTCCATCGTCTATACGAACTATTAATAATTTAAATACGACGAAACTACTGGTAGAAAAAGCCTACTACTCTGTGGACGGATTTCTATACGAGATATTTAATAATTGACACTTTATTTATTTAATTATTTTGACATTTTATTTTCGACTTGTAAACTTTTTAATCGAATATAATCAAATAACTATATCCTATATCTATCCTATAGAACTATAACGACCTATCTGTCGTCTATAAATTGGCCAATTTTGAGCGTGTATACTCATATTCTGATTTTTATATTTAGTTTTTATATTGTTTAATTCTGTTTTTTTTTGTAATCTAACAACAACAATAAATATAATTTATCATTTATTTTATCATTTTAGTGTCGTAGTCGTAGTTAACACAAGTCAAAATCAATGGCAACATCATTAGTAAATATGTAAATTAGAAAAAATTACGAATTGTGTTCTCTCTTTTATAAGGTTCTCTGTGTTTAAATAGTTCGACATCGAGCAACACGGAACGGAGGCTGCAATGCTCTAAGTCGTTCGAAAACGTTGACTAAGAAGGTTTTATAATTACCTTCGCAAGGAGATTTTAACCTCGTAATGCATACATCAAATACAGGGTAACTGCATTTCGTTTACCGAGTTCGTTTGAGATTAATGAATCAAACGACGGAAGATGGCCTTCAGGATCACGAAGGTATGCTGTTATAATTTTTTTGGCTACCCTTAATACCCAATACACCACCAAATAAAAAAATCGCCATGCATAATTTATGTTATTGGCAAAATAAGTTTTTTTTTAATACTACTTAGAATTACGGAACAAGCAAAGGGTTGATGATAAGCGGTCCCCTCTACTTATGAACAATGCATGATTACATAGTCACGTCCACCTACGACGCGCCCTATGTGGCATTGCACTGCGCCCGCCACCCTGAGACATAAAGATGAAAAGTCTCATGTGCCTGTAATTTCACCGGCAACCATACCCTACAAACAGGAACACAGCAATGCAAGCACTATTGCTTTGCGGCAGAAATAGGTATGGTGGTAGTACTTCCCCAGACGAACTCTTTCACAAAAAAGATCTACTACTACATTTCTATTTCTGTTTCGTTTGTATTTCTATTTTTGCTTTCAAACTTTCCTGAACCCTCCGAAAGCATGGCATCCCCACACGATCGATGCGCCTCATCAGAGTGAGAAATGCGTCTCTCGTGCGAGCTTCTGATGTGTTCCCGAAATTTTTCACCTCCCGTGATCTGTCGGGGATATTCACATATTTTGACTAGGCTTTATTGTTTCCTGTTGTTTGTTCGTGATTTTAAGTATGTTTGATTTTTGTGGTATTTATTATAAGTGGAAATGACGACAAATTAATGTTGTCTTTTCATTTCCTGAAAAGCAAGTTGTTGGAAGGTTTGTGAAATATATTAACCGCTCAATTAATTCACAAAATCTTTTTTTTTAGGTTTCCGTAGCCGTTTTGTTCTAAACTTAATAGTTTGCGCGAGAGACATTTCCAAAGTGGTAAAATGTCCCCCCCCCCCCCCGTAACTTCTAAAATAAGAGAATGATAAAACAAAAGAAATATAATGATGTACATTACCATGTAAACTTCCACCGAAAATTGGTTTGAACGAGATCTAGTAAGTAGTTTTTTTTAATACGTCATAAATCGTAAACCATTCAAGAACTTTTATATTATGTTACTTGCTGCTACGGAACCCTTCATGGCCGAGTCCGACTCGCACTTGGCCGCATTTTTTGTAATTAAACTCTAGCCATATTAACATAACTCTAGCCGCAACATTAATACTAATAAACGCGGCATATCTTTAGAATAGTTTCACTGTGTTTTGTCTCTTTCGATCGAATTTGAAACTGCTTGTAAATGCAAAAGACCAAACACTATGAATAGGATAATCCATTTTTAAACGGTTATATTTAGCTTGTTTATGACATGGTTAGGTTATTATCTCCATGTTGGGAAAAAAATAACAGAAAATCTTATAACCTACGTTTTGCTATTTAAAAACTTTGTTCTTATTACACATACATACATAGATACACGCCTCTTTCCCCGAAGGAATAGGCAGAGCCTCAATGGGCCTCTTTTCGCAGTGGGTTCCACCATCGTGGAATATAGACGTGACGAGTGTTGAGATCATCCCCGCCATTGCTTACTGACTCAGCTAACGCTTTCTTCCAGTAATAACACATTCTATAATAAGTTAGCAACCAGGACAAATCTTATACCAACGAATCTCCTTCGTCTTATTACGTAACTGCTTATTAGTTTTGACCTAGTACAAGTGGTTCATATTATTTTTCACGTCAAAACAATCAAAGTAAAACACCAAAGCACTTTCCTGAAATAGCCGGTCGCCACCGTCCAGAGCGGCGTCAACTTTTTCAGCCTTATCGTGAACCTATCCACCTTTTATTTGTGACTTAAAACATCTGTCAACACTTGAAAAATAGCAACCCAGTTTACCATTTACACCGAAGTATTTTCAACCGTGTTAAAGAACACTAGAGTGGTATTTCATTTGGAGTGAAAACAAAGATGGCCGCTCGACATACGTCAAACGCGTGACAGCTAGGGCTGCCAATTTAAATAAAACTGTAAAACGTTGCGAAGGACAGCGCACGTCACTCGGGGGATCAACAAAAAATAATAAATGGGCCGGCTAATGAATACGACTGCTGTTTACTGCGGGACGGTCCGCAGAATAGGCTATAAAAGTTTGTGTGTGAATGGTTTCGTGTTGTGTAGTTGATTATTTTTAGTAGTGTTTTTGTGGTCGTTTTCAGTATATTTATTTTAGGCAATGCATATTTTTTTATTGTATTTGGATACGTTTGTTTGTCGAGCTTAAATACGTCTAATTTTATTGTTTGTTTTATGCTTTACTTTGATACTAACCAAAAACAAGTCTTTTCTTCAATCTGCTGATACGATTTTGTGTTCATATCTAAGTTCTTTAATTTTCTTACCTAAGCAGTAAAAGCCGGTAGTATTGTAATAGTTAGTCATCAATATTTATTAACAATTGATGTGAAAAAATACTTTTGAAAACATTTCTGCCATCCGTACAGCGTTCCCTAGTGCAGAGTTAGCCCTGATTTATTCGGCCCATTTCCGCTCGCGCCGGCGACTTGTCGGTAAATTAACCAACCATTCGCGCTTTCTTGTAACTCAAGACGCCTATGTACACCAACATTTAACTATGTTCCCACTACTAAAGAAAGCAGATACCTTCTATTATGGACCTAAGTGACATAGATTTGATACTTCAAATAATGAGCCAATTAGGTGCACTGTTTTAGTATCACCAGTACAGAGTATTAAACCTCAAACACTCAAATAACAACCTTGCATGAAAAATAAAAAAATGCATGTCTTCTATACAATGAAACCGATAGCTTACTGTGAGGGTTTTGAGAAAATGTATTAACAGATCGGTGCGAGGCGTTTTTTTGTATGAAGATTTCTGTTTTTGGTAGGCGTAGCAGTCAAACGTTAGGTTCGGTAGATAGTCAATAAGAAATGCGCAGCGAGTCATCAATTCGTCAACTTTTATTAGATGATGTCTTATAGTTGAGAGTAGGTCACCCTTTCTGTGAAAAAAATGTATATAAGCACCTACACTGACCTTTAACATTTTTTTTTTTTTTTTTTTTTTTTTATACTACTTGGATGACGGAACAACCAAGAGGCCCACCTGATGTTAAGCGGTAACCTCTGCCTATGAACGGTGCATTACCTCATAGGTCACGTCCACCTAGGACGCACCCTATGTGGCAATGCACTGTGCACAATTGAGAACAATGCATCGGCTCAGTTTACAGAATGTGTTTAGGTGACAACCCTGTGCTTTGAATGGTAAGAATAGTAATGTTTGACTACGATTTGAATGTCGATGTAATAATTTATCGATAGATATTGATTTACCGGTATTGAAATATCGACACTGATCAATTGTTTGACGTTGAAGCAAGTGGAGTTGTATTTGTATTAGTGGTGCTAATATTAATCAAGCCGATAGCCTATGGAATGATCTTCCTCTGGTTATCAGAGCCACCAAAGTCAAAGTCAAAGTCAAAGTCAAAGTATAATAATTGCTGAATTACATGTCTAAAAGATATTATAGATAAAATGTTGGATTCAATGAAATCTACCATTTAAGGTGAATGCTCACGTTTGCGGCGCGAGATTCAAATTTTTTGGTGTTTTTTGCCCTTTACAGGTCATCAACACTTCTTCAGATGACGAAAGTTGAGTTCGCGAGAACTAAGAGACCTAACACACATGTTTTAATTGATTGTATCTCATAAATATCATCAGTTTAGCTACGATACCCCTAAACAAACAAAAACACTGTAAAAATGTGTTTAGGGGTATCATAGCTAAACTGATGATATTTATGAGATACTATCAATAAAAACATGTGTGTTAAGTCTCCTAGTTGTCGCGAACTCAACTTTCGTTATCTGAAGAAGTGTTGATGAGCTGTAATTGGCAAAAAACACCAAAAAATTTGAATTTTGGCGCCGCAAGCGTGCGCATCCACCTTAAGGGTAAATAAAATAAAAAAACTCTTTATCTTCAAAAAGTTATTGCTCAATCACTTTTTGTCTATCTCGAGCAGCTGTAAATTCTAGTAATATGTTCAGCCCCCCTATTCCCTATCTTGAAAGTCACTCAGTGACCAACGTTTGATAAGTAAAATTACTATCAATTGACAATTCTTAATAGTATTTTTTTTTAATTGATGATCATTCTACTTGTCAAACGTTAGTCACCGAGTGACTTTCAGTTAGGGAATAGGGGGGCAGATGTTTTATTTATTAACTTAGTATATTTTGTGTAGTCATAATTTAAATTTATGTATTTTAAGTTAGATTGTTTGCTACTTAATATTTTTTTTTTTACTTTTTTTTTTTATTTGTGTGTATTGAAAATTTATTAATGTGTCTTTGTTATGTCTGTGTGTAATTATGCGCTATCAGCCTGAAATAAATGAATTTGAATTTGAATTTGAATTTAATATATTTATTTGATCTGCACCACCGTCCTTTATCGTTCTCGTCAATTCCAGTCCATCCCAAAGTAGCCTGGAAGAGATAGCTCTCAGCGATAAGACCGCCCATTGTATATCCATTCTTATTTTTCTGTTTTTTTTTAATGTGTTAATTTTTATGTGGTCTACAATAAAGTGTTATCTATCTATCTATTTAGCAATGGTGAATTATATCAAGTCTCAATATTTTACGGATGAATAGGTAAATTTCTTCTGTACCTAGTTCTAAGTAAGTCCAGCGTTGGTTTATTATGACGCGGTAACTGTCATAAAGGCCGTGATATAGCGGTGACCGCGACTTGAAACAATACGTCAAAGTAATGGCTCAATTTGTCCCGGTGGCATTGCCGTACAGTCAGATAATTGACCTTTGGCACGTCTTTATGACGGTGACACGGTGTCATTGGCGTGCACACTCTACGTACGAACAAAACACTTCTACAATCTACATCAATCTTGCTCCTACGTTATGTATGTATAGAGTTGTGCAGTTATTTGACTATGACATGGTTTTTATTTTTTTTATTTAAAAAAAAACAATAAATTTTCAATAAACTTATTTTTTTTAATCAGACCCTTACGTGTGGGGTTCTATGGATAGGTCTTCAAAAATGATATGAGGTTTCTAATATAATTTTTCCAAGAACTGAATAGCTAGTTTGCGCGAGAGAGACTTCCAAAGTGGTCAAATGTCGACCCCCCCCCCCCCCCCCCCCCGTAACTTCTAAAATAAGATAATGATAAAACTAAAAAAAATGTACACGTAAACTTCCAACGAAAATAGTTTTGAACGAGATCTAGTAAGTAGTTTTTTTTTATGTGTCATAAATCGTAATCCGTCCAAGAACTTTTATATTATGTTACTTGCTGCTACGGAACCCTTCATGGGCGAGTCTGTCTCGCACTTTGCCGTTTTTTTTAACTTCGTGTATGGCGGATTTAGCAGATGGGCCTACCTAATGTTAAGTGGTAACCTCTGCCTTTAACAGTGCATTACCATATAGGTCACATCCACCTAGGACGTACCCTATGTGGCATTGCACAGCACCCGCCACCCAGAGACATAGAGAAGAAAAGTCTCATGTATCTTTAATTTCACTGGCACCCATATACCCTTCATACCGGAACACAGCAATGCGAGAACTAGTGCTTTACGGCAGAAATAGGTATGGAAGCAGTACTTTCCCGGACGAACTCTTTAAGTTCTACTACTACTAAATCTAATCTGCATGAGACTAGATGTTCGATAGGTAAAGATCAAGCCGTAAGTCTTATACGAATTGGACGTTGTATCTTGATCGTATGGCGGCCATTTTATTAAAACTACCTATATCAAATTGTTAAGCATATTATTAGATACATTCTCCCAGATGTTTGTGATATGAAGGCTCAACTCAAATACACCTTTAAAATAGTTTAAGGCTGACAGAAACAACAACGATTAACAAACATCTCCAATCCACAAACCAAACGATTCCCAGCTTTGAGAATAAGCTTATAATAATAAACTTAGCGGATATCCTTCCATAACAGTCAATTTGCTCATCATTTCGCCCTTATTGTAAAATGATAGGGTTCAAATTAGGGTGAAATATGACGAGCTGCTTTGATAATAATAGGTGTTAGTTTTGCATACAAAGTAGGGATGGGACCCGTAGCTCAGATCAAATTACGGATAAAATTGAGGTTACCTTTGAGAATGCTATTTTACATATTTTAGCAATATTGATTTATTTTAGACTGAATTATTTATCTACTTCATGTTTTTTTTAATAATAATTGTAATTCTGTAATGGGAATTCAGTAAGTAAGTAAAACTAAATGAGTATCTTAGACAACGAGTATCTTAAGGCGGATCCTTTCGCTTGAGGCGCGAAATTAGAATTTTTTTGTTTTTTTTTCCTCATGAACACTTCTTCAGATAGCGTAAGTTGATTTCGCGAGAACTAGGAGACTTGACACATGTTTGAATTGATAGTATCTCATAAAAATCACCAGTTTAGCTACGATCACCCTAAACAAAAAAAAACACTGTAGAAATGTGTTTAGCGCGATCGAAACTGATGATATTTATGAGATCAATTAGGTCAATTATACACACATGTGCGTTTAAGTCTCCTAATTCATGCAAAATCAACTTTCGCTTTCTGAAGCAGTGTTCATGAGATGTAATGAGCAAAAACACCAAAAAAAATGAATTTCGCGCCTCAAGCGAGAGCATGCACCTTAACAAGTCAGCTATGAAAAATAAAATGTTATCTTTCAAGAACCATATAGTTGAGTTTTCGTATCCGTACATTTCAGTAATTATCCGTAACTCTTGTCTCCTATCCCCTCACTAGCCAACAAAGCCTAATTTGTGATAGTTAGCGGCGCACCGCTGTTTGTTCGGGATGTTTGCCGCTTGTTAGCGCGTCATGTTTGCCGATTGACGGCTGTTTTTGGAACTAATGGGGACAGCTGAGGAAATCTGGGATTTGGGAAGCTTTGTCAAACTATCGAAGGGTCCCGCTAACGGCGGTAGTTTGTAAACAAGAAGACAAGGCTAAAGTTGCCTTCACACGTTCAGGCCTTCACGCCTTTTCACTGTGGGGGACTATCGTGGTATATAAAAGTACTAAAGTCATTGACATAGCCCAGCGGATTAGCAAGCTGAAGTGGCAATGGGCTGGTCATATAAATAAATAAATAAATAAATAAATAATGCTGGACAGTTCACACAACATTATCTAGCCCCAAGCTAAGCCAGAGCTTGTGTTATGGGTACTAGATAACTGATATACTTAATATAATACATTACATAGATAGATATTTTTATTATGCATAGAAAACACCCAGAACACCCTGAACAAATATCTGCAGAACGCACAAATTATTTGTTCCGAGGCGGGAATCGAACCCGCAACCTCCTGCGTCGCAGGCGAACCATCGCCAGCCGCGCCACAGAGGTCGTCGAACCGAAAACCGTTAAGCGAGTTCTTGAGGAAACCGCGTCTTGGCAAACGCAGCGTGGGGCGCCCTCTGGCTAGGTGGAGCGATGACCTACGAAAGGCGGCGGGCAGAAAGTGGATGAGAAGAGCCGAACACCGGGCTCAGTGGCGCGTATTGGGAGAGGCCTAAGTCCAGCAGTGGACTAGTGTGGGCTGATGATGATGAAGTGGTGAGCGCATCGCCGCCATTGCTTCCCACGACTGACTCTACACACTTGAATAAAATATGAAACCTTAAGGTAATAAAAACCCCTATAGCAAAAGAGGCCCCATGGTCATAAAACAACCCACTGGAACACGATTCTACTGCAACATATTTTTTTTGTTTCCTCAATAAAACACAGACCGCCATATTAGCGAACATGTGTACCGAATGCACATTATTTATTATTTCCTCTGAGTGAGTGATCAGGAAGGGAGGAAGGGGCCACTTAGATACTGCACTTTGGCTACCACTTGTGTGAAACCGTTGTGGGTCTGTCCCAACTGGTTCTTATCAACAAGACAAGTATCCATATTGCTCATTTTTTATGAAGCTCCAATGTCAAGAAACAAACACAAGTTTTTAAAAAACTCCCGACTATTTTCTGTGTTCTGTTTTAGTAGTAGATGAGCTTATTTGTGAAAGAGTTCGTCCGGGGAAGTACTACCACCATACCTATTTCTGCCGCAAAGCTGTAGTGCTCGCATTGCTGTGTTCCGGTTTGAAGAGTATGGTGGCCGGTGAAATTGCAGGCACATGAAACTTTTCATCTTTTTGTCATATTTATCTTTATGAGATAATGCACTGTTCATAGGCAGAGGTTACCGCTTATCATCAGGTGGGACATATGCTTGTTTCGTCATACATAGTATAAAAAAAAAGGAGTGGAATACAATACCGTCATCTGTCTTTCCTGAAAACATTAATCTAGGTCTCTTCAAGGCTAGAGTGAATAGGTGCCTTCTAGACCTTTGTACTCCATCTTCGGCCACATCGTCACCTACCAACAGGTGAGATCGTGGTCAACAAAGGTCTATCAAAGTCACAAAAAAAATTGTGTTGTATAAATTGGAAAAACGGAACACCTATGGAAGCACATCGATGCCTAGCACGCATAATGTAGGGCCCGTGATTTTTTACAAGTTTTGTATTAACTTTGTATGTATGTCCGGGTGGAATATGTTTTCCGGGTGGAATCTTGCATCTGAATTTTAATGCAGTTATCCTTAACCGATTGAGCTGAAATTTGGCATACCTGTCAAGTTCCAATGACAATACAATATGATGGTGACAGTGAGCTGATATGATGATGGAGACGGAAGGTGGACAAAGGAATTCCTCGATGGATAATAGTAGACTGGCCGTGCTTTGGCTCATTTTGATCAGCACACGGTTACGATCACTAATTTTATAAAAGCTTGTATTGAAAAATATATTTTTCACAAAAAACTTTTTTCTATTTGTCGTGGCATTCTTTCTGGGAGGCCTATGACTAACAGTGGACTTTTGTAGGCTGATATGATGATGAGGTATTAATTCTAACTCCAGTGCGAGGACCTAACTCTTCAATGATGCCCATGACCTAATCGTAGCTTCAACTAATAAGTTATTTACTAACGTTTCGCTTGTGACACAAAATTTAAATTTTATTGTGTTATTTGCTAATTACAGCTCATCAACATATCTCGAGATAGCGAAACCTGATTTTGCGGAAACTAGGAGATCTGGCGGCGATGAACTCACCACTTGTCACGTCTATTTCCCACGATGGTGTAACCCACAGTGAAAAGCGGCCCATTCGAGGCTCTGCCTTACCCTTTCGGGGAAAAAGGCATGTGTCTATGTATGTATGTATGTAGGATAACTAACACGCATGTTTTGTTTGGTAGTATTTCAAAAACATCATAAGTTTAGCTACGAATGTCATTCAACGATTTTTAAAGTGTTTTTTTTAATTGTTATTCGTTGCTCAACTAATGCTATTATGAAAAACTTTGAATCAAAATATGCGTGTTAGGAGTCCTAGTTTCCGCAAAATCAGGTTTCGCTATCTCAAATTATGATGATGAGCTGTGATTAGCAAAAAACACGTAACATTTGAATTTCGCGCCTCAAGAACGTTCCAGCTCAATTTCCGTCAGCTAGTTCGAGAGAGTTTATTTCGAGTTAGGAAAAACCCCCAATTAAGTACAAAACCGTGTTTTATTGGCCTCGAATACACACGTCGGCGAGTCACGATAAGATAATGCAGCGGCTTTTTCAGAGGAGCTGACTCCTTTGATGTTGTTGGAAAGATTGCAGGACTTACATCTGTTTTGCGGTTCTTACTATGTCCGTTACTTGCTACTTTCGCTTCATGTGACGACCTCTGTGTCGCGGCGGGCGAAGGTTGGCTTGCGACGCAGAAGGTTGCGGGTTCGATTCCCGCCTCGGAATAAATATCTGTACGATCTGCAGATATTTGTCCAGGATGTTCTGGGTATTTCCTAAATATAATAAAAAATATCTATGTTATTGTATTAAGTATATCAGTTATCTATCTAGTACCTATAAAACAAGATCTGCTTAGCTTGGGGCTAGATAATGTTGTGTGAACTGTCCAGTTTTTTTTAATTTTTTATATTCAAAATGTCGATTTAAGTCGTTTCCTTAATTACTTAAATGACAGAACAAGCAGATGGCCTCCTGATGTTAAGCGGTAACCTCTACCTTTAACAATACAATATCACATAGGTCACGTCCACCTAGGACGCGCCCTATGTGGCATTACACTGCGCCCGCCACCGGGAGACTTAAAAATGAAAAGTCTCATGTGCCTATAATTTCACCGGCACCTTATACCCTTCAAACCGAAACACAGCAACGCGAGCACTACTGCTTTGTGGCAAAAATAATTATGGAGGCAGTACTTCCCCGGACGAACTATTTCACAAAAAAGCTCTACTACTACTTAAATAACTCTTATTCTATTAACTCCCACACCTGTATTGCGTAGTAAAATAATCCTTGTGATTACAATGAATATAACACCATTGACTTTGAATATAATGTCTTTGTGTTGAATGGAAATAAAATGAACAAGTGATTTTTATTGTGTGTATTTTATGTTCAAAATAAATGATATCTGCCCCCCTGTTCCCTATCTTGAAAGTCACTCAGTGACCAACGTTTGACAAGTAAAATTTTCATCAATTGACAATTCTTATTTTTTTTTTGAATGATGATCATTCTTCTTGTCAAACGTTAGTCACCGAGTTACTTTCAGTTAGGGAATAGGGGGGCTGTTCTATTCTAAATAAGATTCGTTAATTTTCAATCGCGTTATAATTTAACTACAGAAATAATAATACAACTGATGCCAGTAAGTACGTACAAAATTTTGAATAATTCTTTAGATAAAAACCGACTTTAAAGCCCCGCAATACAAGATTTTATTAAGGCGCTATAGGTTCAACGAACATGTTTGTATGAGGCGAAGAAGGCGAGCGCACGCTCTGATACCGTGTTTTTATGTATAAAAAAATTATATAAAAATGACGTTCAAAGTTTTGTTTAATTTTATTGATGAATTCACTAACTCAAATAATAACTAACATGTAACCAAATGTTTCAAAAATTAAAACGTGCGAGAAGTGTGTGAAAAATAGCATTTAAATTTTAAAAAGGAGGTATCTTTTTTTTTTTTTTTATCGAGTGAAGTAATTCAAATATTGTATTGAATTATTGATTTCACTAGATAAAAAGCTCAAGAATATCATATATTTTGTTCTTCATAGAAAACTATGAAAATTCTTATCAAAAACTTTAAAATTCTAGAGACATTTGAGAACCTATCGCGCCTTAAATTCTAAATTCGAACCGTGTGCAAAATGAGCCTTAACACGGCCAGTCTACTATTATCCATCGAAGAGTTCCGTTGCCCACCTTCCGTTTCCATCATCAGATTAGCTCGCTTTCACCATCACATTATATTGTTATCTTGACAAGGTTGAACTTGACAGGTATGCATAGGCTCACTCGGGCGAGTGACTGATTCAAAATTCATTTTCAAGATTTATCCCACACTAACATAATACACTAAAATACTAACAGGCCCAGTAAATTAAAAGCTAGTAAAATGCGAACTGTACGCGTACCAACAAACCTACATCCGGATAGATGAAAGCTTTTCCCAGTTGTTGCATGTCCTAACCCTCTCTGTGCCGCTGTGTCATTGTGTCACTGTAAGGTCACACGGGCCGCGGTCGACTGGTCAACAAAACATGACAGCGCCGCGTCACCGAGGAAGGCGTCATAAATCACTCCCTGTCCGCTGACGACGTGTCAGTGATATGCATAATATTGATGGAGCTTTGGTGAACTCTATCATACATAATGGTGGGTGTTGAATGACGGATGAAAGGCTTTTAAAAGGGTATGTACGGAGTGTATTTTATTCCAGTTGCCATTACCTCCAGAACATTATTTTAGTTATAGATTTTGAAACTATCATAGTTATGTACTCATACTTTTCACTAAAAACAGGATTTTTACCATTTTTATTGGGTTTTGTTTGTTTCCGATATTTGGTAGTAGATAACGTTCGTAATAAAAGAGTGAGAAAGAGGGTAGATCGATATATCTGCCAATAACATCTACTCGCAAAGACTTCAGTTAGTTCTCCCGTGATCATGGCGCATGCAACTGTGCCTAAATATCGGGAACAATCAAAATTCAATAAACATGAAATATCCCGTTTTTAGTGAAAAGTATTTTATTTTAGATTTCTATATTCCACGATGTGATAAGGGCCCATTAAGGCTCTGCCAACCCTTTCGGGAAAAAAGGTGTGAGTCTATGTATTTATGATAAAAACGGATTACTTTACTCGAACAAGGGAATTACTTCCTTTTTACTTCGTTTCGTAATTTTTTTTTATTCCACTTGAGATGAAGTATATAATGGTTCACCAGATGTTAAGTGGTACCCTCTGCTTATGAACAGTGCATTATCTCATAGGTCACGTCCATCTAGGACGCGCCCTATGTAATACACTGTGCTCGCCACCCTGAGACATACATATATTATATATAGATGAAAAGTCTCATGTGCTTGTAATTTCACCGGCAACCATACCCTTCAAACCGGAACACAGCTGGTTTGTGGCAGAAATAGGTATGGTGGTAGAACTTCCCCGGACGATCTCTTAAAAAAAAAAGCTCTACTACCACTAAAACAGAACAACTGAACATAGATACTTCTAAAACATATACTCGACGTTTAATGCTAGATATAAAAAAACGTCAAAAAACTACAAATGACCCACCTTTTTTCACGAGCATTTCCACATCCGTTGAAAGCTGGGAGCTCACACGGCGCACTAAACATTGATGACGTCGACACCCGAGTTGCAGATAGTGCGATAACGCCACATTAAGCCCACACGGTGGAAGTGTTAGATAAGGAATTTGAATATCAGCCTCAGATTTCGGTTGATGGGAAACTTGGCTCAGGTTTTCTCGCTGTACACCGTTAAGTGGCGATTAACATAAACTTCAGTTAAAGATGGCAGGTAATGAATGACATCTGAAGCCCAATTCTCTTATTTATTTTATAACCATTCTGCAAGTTGACCGAAAAGAGATTGTATTGTAAATTGACTGAGAAATTGGTATTCTGCTTCCTTATAACAACAATATAATCTACTTTCGGTTCTTGCGACCATATATTAGAGTAGGATAGTGCTATATAATAATTGTAAAGAGTGAAAGAGGGAATTCTCAGAACATTGAAACATTCAAGTTACAGTCACATTTCGATATAATCACGCTCCGCGTTGTATTGTCAGGTGAGCAGAATATAATTTTTGACGTTTGTGGCATCGACACTAGATTGTAACATGATCCGAACTTTAATTTGACTATTTTTTATTAAGACAATTGGGCTTCTGATTCTGCCGACAGCTTCGAAGACGCGGTCAAAGGGAATCGGAGAATTCGGACTGTAATGACGTAACCAACGCTCTTTTCAACATGTGTTAGGACTTAGAGATACCTTGAATCATTTTGGAAATTAGTTTTTTTAACCCCCGACGCAAAAACGACGGGGTGTTATAAGTTTGACGTGTCTCTGTGTGGTCTGTCTGTGGCATCGTAGCTCCCGAACGGAAGAACCGATTTTGTTTTTTTTTTGTTTGAAAATTGAATTTGTCGGGAGTGTTTTTAGCTATGTTTGATCAAAATCGGTTCAGCCGTTTCATTTCGTTGGGGATTTTTTTATGTTTGACAAAATTAATTACTTGTGTGTTCTAAAATAACGTAATGTCACTAATAACATAAAAAAGTTAAAGATACGATGTTTGGATATTTGGATGTTTGTATGTTTGTTACCTACTCAATCACGTCGAAACGGCTACACAGATTTTGATGAAATTTTGTCTTTTTGGAGTTTACTCCTCAGAAATAAATAAATAAATAAATAAATATATATAAATAATGCTGGACAATATAGATTTTCATATAAGGCTCGAGGCAAATAGATTGGGAGTAAAATCGTAATATCAAGCGTTAACAAAATGTGAAGTCCGTTATGTTTTCCTTCTGCGGCAATATATTCGAGCATCTTATATTAATAAATATCTTATATATTATTAATTAGTGTGAGCTCCGGAGCGCGACTGCAGTTCTGTTTACGATGGGTGCATCCGTATTGATCCCAGAGATACATACTACAAGCTAAAAGTAATAATAATTATTCCGTATTCATACCACGTACGTTTTTAGTAGTAGTAGAGCTTTTTTGTGAAAGAGTTCGTCCGGGGAAGTACTACCACCATACCTATTTCTGCCGCAAAGCAGTAGTGCTCGCATTGCTGTGTTCCGGTTTGAAGGGTAAGGGTGCCGGTGAAATTACAGGCACATGAGACTTTTAATCATTATGTCTCAGGGTGGCGGGCGCAGTGCAATGCCACATAGGGCGCGTCCTAGGTGGACTTGACCTATGAGGTAATGCACTGTTCATAGGCAGAGGTTACCGCTTAACATCAGGTGGGCCAACTGCTTGTTCCGACATTCAGTAGTATAAAAAAAAAAAAAACGTCGATTTTACTCTCCATCTTTTAGCATACCTTATTACCTTACCTTTGCATTATTAGCCTTTTGATTCTAAATTTATATATATTTTTGATGTTTTTTGTGCTGTTAGTCTTCCTAAAATAAAATAAATAAATAAATACATACAGTGGGCCTTAATAAAAATCGATTCACTTCAAAAATTGCCAACTCAAAAAAAAATGGAATAGTAAGTAATAAAGTATTTTAAGAAAGAAAGAAAGAAAAATTATTTATTTTTCCCCTCGACACATATAAAACCAGAAAAAAAAACTACTACGTAGCAAATTGCAACTCTTTATTTACCGCAAAGAAATGATTTATTTTAATAAACTTTGAGGGAAGTTTGTCAAAATAAATTATTTCTTCCATTATCTTAGCTATTGTCGAAACAGGTAAGCTATATTGCCTTCTACTCGTCAGCCACTATATAATTACAATTGAAACTAACTCACAATTCCCACGTCAGACTATTTGGATTGCGAATCGATTTTCTTTCGTCTCCCATTCAATTAGAATAAACCTGTCAGTGACTGTGACGTTCAATACGTGCGCCTGAAGCACTGCGAGCGCGCTACGGTCACACAAAACAAAATCTGTCAGCGGTGAAATGTTTCGTAAATTGTACAGTCACTCGTAAAACTAGTAACTACAGTCACTCGTAAATGTAGTAACTACAGTCACTCGTAAATTTAGTAACTACAGTCACTCGTAAAACTAGTAACTTGGACAAAGAAAAATCCTAATAGTGTGCCGAAGGTCCTAGCGGCTGTTCGCGGATCGTGCTCAATTTTTTGATGATTTCTCTGACAAAACGCCAATAGTATGGAATAATATTTATTTAGTGACTCAGGTGTCAAAATTATACATTCGCTTTTGAAATTACCATAGGCACCTTAACAGCTTAGATGTTCAAAACATTTTGTCAGAGTGACCATTGCGCCAATATGGCTATACTGTTGACCTACTAATGAAAAGTTTACTAAAAAGTTATTTTTTGTTTATGTGCAATCATTCTTCACACTATGAGCAGGTTGGTAGGGTAGTCGGGCTTGTAAGAAAAATGGTCCAGCGATCGCCTCTTCTTTTATTAATCTATCATGTACCATCAAGTTTAATGATTATTGTGTAGTTAGTAAGGTCACTTAGCCTCTTGGGTAGTAAACAAAAATATGAGTAAGAAGTCTGAGTGCTCGGATTAGTATAAATATCTTTATTTTGTATACAACTTGAAATTACCAAACAAGCAGATGACACACCTGATTTTAAGCGTTGCCCTCTGCATGAGGGCAGTTCGTTATCTCATAAGTCACGTCTACTTATGACGCGCCCTATGCGGTATTGCACTGCACCCGCCACTCTGAGACATAAATATGAAGTTTCATGTGCCTGTAATTTCACCGTATACATACCGGAACACAGCAATGCGAGCACTACTGCTTTGCGGCAGAAATAGGTATGGTAGTAGTACTTTTCCGGATGAACTCAAATAAGATCTACTACTAATCATACAGTACTTTCATTGTAGGTACAGTTAAAAATGGGCATTTTGAACGGTAATTAACTGAGGTACCTATTAGTATTACCTAATAGTTCGTCAGTGATTTGTCTGCATAGGTTTTTTCTTTGTAAATGGGTTCTGTGCAGCCACAATTTAGCCAGTGCCAAGTATTAATAATTAATAAAAAAACATGTTTTTTTTTAGTAATAATAAATAGTCAAGTCGTCAAGAGTCACCTGCAAGTCATAACCCAGTAAGACAAATCAGGTTTTTGCAAGAAAATATCCACCATTTCGAAGAGACACGCAATTCACTCAAATTTAACTACAACACACATGTGCTATTTTACCAAGTTAGACCGGTTAAAATGCCACCAAAATTATATGAAATAACTTTGAAAAATACATTAAAATGTAATTAGATAAAAATTACGACGTTTCTTTCCAAAATGGCAGATTGAATCCCCACATATAGGTTGCTCAGCTACTTATGATGGTACCTATGGTACTGTACGCATGTGTCACTTGTTGGCTGTCGGTCTGTCAGTGCGGGACGTCAGTAGCCAGTGATTGACAGCGGTACGACCACTATACCCCGGTTAATGCACTGCGCTGCGGGCGTTGCATACAAAGTAGCCATGTTTTTGACAGGTGTGCGCTGTCAAAATTAAATTAATGTGTATTGTAATGAGAATTGATGATGTGGGGGATTTTCGCTTGTCGTTTCAGCAATATGTTTTAACAGGTTTTCTCTAAATGTAATTACCTATCTGAGCATTAAGATACACTACAGTATTATTTACGAACATTTAGTATACGAAGAGCACCTGCTAAAATTTTGAGACGCTGTCAAGAGTCAAATAGGTTTGTCTTAAAAGTATTTTTAGCAAAATCTACACAGTTTATGGCAAGATAGAAAAATTATAATCTTTATCATAGTTCCAAGGGCATAATGGAGCCTAAAACACGATTTCGATATATATATTTCCTAGATAACAAAATCGTGGACTATCCACCTATCAAAGTATTGGCAAAAAACAAGTTATTTTAAAAAGCATAGTAGATTTATATTTTCGAATACGAAGCAATACTTTTTGATGCGTGAGCGCTATTTCGTCACTTTCTAACTTACATGAACTTTACTGGGTTGGGTTGAGATAGTGTCGGAATTCGGCTGTTGTGAGTTCCTACCCAAACATGATGTCCTAAAATGTTTAGTTCCGAACACACTCCATCGATGTTGAACATCCTGCTTATTTATCACGCTAGGTGGCGCATAATCGCTGGTGTTGTTTCGTAGCCAAACTAAGGTCTATCAATGTTAAAAAAAAGTTTTTTTAATTATGTCAAAAATGGATAATTTTAGTATGAGAAAAATCACCAGCGATGGTGGCGCCATCTGAGATTAGTTTTACCTGTGGCTCCCCATTACTCCGAATGCGGAGTAATGGGGAGCAAAAAAAAAATAATTGCGACGAATGCGTCACAATTTGGCGACGGGACATTTTTCATCAAAAATGCAAACTTATTTGATGGAATTTGTCTGGAGCGTAATTTGAAAGCCGTTTTCAAGTAATTTGTACTAACTGATTAAATTATATTCTATCACCAATATTGGTCCCTCAAAATTTATATGGGAAACCGTTTTGGTGTTTTTTTTTTATACTACTTGGATGACCGAACAAGCTGATGGCCCACCTGATGTTATAAGCGGTAACCTCTGCCTATGAACAGTGCATTACCTCATAGGTCACGTCCACCTAGGACGGCCCCATGAGGCATTGCACTGCGCCCGCCACCCTGAGACATAAAGATAAAAAGTATCATGTGCCTGTAATTTCACAGGCACCCTTACCCTTCAAACCGGAACACAGCAATGCGAGCACTACTGCTTTGCGGCAGAAATAGGTATGGTGGTAGTACTTCCCCGGACGAACTCTTTCACAAAAAAGCTCTACTACTACTCGTAGAGACGTAGACTCGATACGTGTAGTACCTATGTTGTATTTTCGCTACCTAATTGAAGCAACCGCTGTATAAATATTATTCTAAACTCACAGGAAGGGCAAGTGTCAGATGATTATGCAAACTATAATTTGTGACCATAAATATTGATCACTCTCTAACCGAGCTCGACTTGAAGCGACCAATCATTCACACCCAACGACTTAAAGAGCAACAATGACTCCACAGTTATTCAAACGAACTTGAACTACGTCGCTGAATAGAATAACATACAAAATGGCATTATTCATATCGGCTGCATTCTCGTTGAAAGCATGTTGCCGCCGACTATTAGCAGCCCGAAATGTTGCGTAATATCGGTGCATTCTCTCTTCTCTTCTTATAAGATGGCTTCTGAGGAATGCTCCAAATAATTTAGCCAATGTCAAGTGATATAATATATATTTTTAATAGTCAAGTCGCGTCGTCAAGACTCTCCGTCAAGTCATAACCCAGTTGAAATGGTGGCAGAAAATCAGAATTTTTGCAGGAAAAATACACCATTTTGAAAAGGCACGCAGTACACTTAAATTTAACTACACCACACATGTCCTATATATCCAAGTTACACCAGTTAAAATGCCACCAAAATTACACGAAATAACTTCTATTGCTACGGCTATACGCGCTGACAGCCAGTCAGTTTCGTTAGGGTTGTCGGCAGTGTCCGACAAATGTCGCATGCATGTCGCATGCAAAATCTCGCGGCTCTCAGTAAATCTTCAGCAACAAGCGTCGTGATTTTCATCTCATTTCATATTGTTTTTTCGAGTAATATCGTGTAATTTTGGTGGAATTTTGACCGGTGTAAGAGCACATTATGTGTGGTGTAGTTAATATAAGTGTGTAGCGTGTCTTTTGAGATAACTTTTATCTGAAAAGACACGCTATACGTTGTACTTATTGGCTGTTGATCCCACAGGTTGGGAGGAGCTCGCTTCACACAGGTCGTCTTGGCGCTCTACCATCTACAATAATATTAAGACGTTCGAGGAAAATAGACTCGAAACACTTGACGTAAAACGCCAAATTCGCAAAGAGAGACCTAAGCCCTCCTGTACTTACACCTTGAACTCTCAAGGCCAACTTTATTGCAGTATTTGTGACAGGGTATTTAAGACTAAGTTCGGTCTAGCGAGCCGTATTAGGGCTCAAGCTAGGAAATAAAATAATATTAAAAAAAAAAAAATTGCTAGGGTCGCCGTCGTCGAAATCGACGAGGAGGACTATATATATATATATATACTTATTGGCAAAAGAGATGAGTAGTTTAAATTTTGGCAAAGATTTTATCTTTAAGTTGAACGTATTATTCTGTGATGTGATGGTTTTTTACGTGGCAAATAATTGTTTTTCGTGTTTTTTCACTTACTTTTCGTTCCGCGAGCGCTATTCGGACAGAACTTGGCTGTTGTATACGCCTTATCAGTTCGTACCGGTAAGCCGGTTGGATTCAGTCAGTGTCGACCCGCTGTGTTCGTGTATTCGTCCATTGAGGGTACTCCGACGGACGCAGCGACATCATTTTTCATTCTTTGTGTAGATGTCGCTTCGTCACGCCCATTACAAGCTTCCCTAGTTCAACCCCATAAATTATTTATTATTTCCGCTCCAGTGACAGTGTGGGCTGAGATTTGAAGGGTTTGTTACCTTTTATGACTAGGATTTATAAACATTATGCAGTTTTTTAAATATCAAAATCTATTATGATTTAACACAAAGTTGAGCTACGTCATAATGATTTTGTTAGTACATATTGTCAAAATAAGAATGGTGTGTCCGGCTTAAGAATAGACCCCTTCGTCTCCTCCCGTGGATGTCGTAAAAGCCGACTAAGGGATTACCTGGACTTGTTGATAAGATTTGTACTGGCTGGAAGAAAGCGTTAGCCGAGTCAGTCGTGGGAAGCTATGGCGGCGATGAGCTCACCACTTGTCACGTCTATATTCCACGAAAGTGCAACCCACTGTGAAAAGTGGCCCATTGATGCTCCGTCTACCAACCCCTGCGGGTAAAAAAGGCGTGTGTCTATGTATGTATGTAGATTAATATTTTTCCAGAGATTTTTGACTATAGGTTCCTTAGCCCTGGCGTCTCTGCCAACTCTGACTAATTTTTAATAAAACAGGGAATTTGATGCTGAGTTTTGAACTTTTTGTTTATTGATACATTAAAAGGAAACACACATGTGGTTTATAAACCCTTTTAACATACACTGTCCGAAATAAATTCCAAAAATACACGTAAGTGCAAAATGCAATTAATTACTGTTTAATTACTTTATATATCTATTTACTTAGTTATGTATGATTTATAATTATATATATATATATATATATATATCTATATTTATTTTAGCTTATTTTGCATATTTTTCTATATTATATATATTATATTCTTAATCCTAAGTTCTTTACTTAAGTAATTGTTGAAAATTAAGTTTAGACAATAGACCACCATAGTTAAAGAGGGGACTCCTCTAATACAGGTTTTGTAACTTAACAGAGGAGATCCCAACCCATGTAACCCATAGTTTTGTAAGGAAAATAAAGATTTTTTGTATTTTTGTATTTTTTGTATTTAAGTACATACATACATACATAGACACACGCTTTTTTCCCCGAAGGGGTAGGCAGAGCCTCAATGGGCCACTTTTCACAGTGGGTTGCACCATCGTGGAATATAGACGTGACAAGTGGTGAGCTCATCGCCGCCATTGCTTCCCACGACTGACTCAGCTAACGCTTTCTTCCAGTAATAACACATTCCATAATAAGCTAGCAACCAGGACAAATCTTATACCAACGAATCTTATCAACAAGTCCGGGTAATCCCTTAGTCGGCTTTTACGACATCCACGGGAGGAGACGGAGGGGTCTATTCTAAGGCCGGACACACCACAGCAATTTCACGATATTTTATGAGAACACACAGCGCATGCTGCGCTTTACGCTTTTTGCATAGTAAATTAAATTTTACGGCTATTAAGAATCTTGGCGCCAGTTATATGTCAAGTGTCAACTTCCTGTCAAATAGAGTTTTTGTTCGCATGTTTTTCTGGAATTGATGGTAGATTTTGTGCAAGATCTTTCGTCACCTGCCCAGTGGCCGTTGAAGTGTTCACAAGGGCACAAAAAGTAACAAGGGATTGGGTCGCACATCCTATAAATCTGTTGGTGTTTTTTGCTCATTATAGCTCATGAACACTTATTAAGCGAAAGTTACTTTCGCAAGAACTAGGAGACTTATCACACATGTTTTAATTGATAGTATCTCATAAATATCATCAGTTTAGCTACGATAACCCTAAAAACGTTTTTACAATGTTTTTTTGTTTAGTGGTATCGTACATAATGTAAAGTAAAACATTAATGAGCGTTAAGTCGCCTAGTTATGGCGAAATTAAATTTCGCTTTCTGAAGAAGTTTTGATGAGCTGTAATGGGCAAAAAACACAAAAAATTATAATTTTGACGACCTCTGTGGCGGGGCGGGCGAACGTTCGCCTGCGACGCCAGAGGTTGCGGGTTCGATTTCCGCCTCAGAACAAATATTTGTGCGATATGCAGATATTTGTTCAGGGTGTTCTGGGTATTTTCTATGTATAATAAAAAATATCTATCTATGTAATATATTGTATTAAGTATATCAGTTATCTAGTACCCATAACACAAGCTCTGCTTAGCTTGGGGCTAGATAATGTTAAGTAAACTGTCCAGCATTATTTATTTATTTTATTTATTTATTTCGCCTTATTAATAACAGCATTGCATATGTCCAAATATTATTATTTACTAGTACTGCGGCTTCGCTAGCATTTTACTAGGACAAAAAGTTGCCTAAACTTCTACACAAAGACTTTCTAATAACTCTATGTTGGATGTAACAGTTGTAACATTTTTAGTACTAGTAGAGCTTTTTTGTGAAGAGTTCGTCCGGGGAAGTGCTGCCTCCATACTTATTTCTGCCGCAAAGCAGTAGTGCTCGCATTGCTGTGTTTCGGTTTGAAAGGTGCCGGAGAAATTACAGGCACATGAGACTTATCATCTTTATGTCTCATAGTGGCAGGCGCAGTGCAATGCCACATAGGGTGTATCCTAGGTGGACGTTTACCTGTGAGGTAATGCATTTAAAGGCAGAGGTTACCGCTTAACATCAAGTGGGCCATCAGATAGTTCCGTCATTCAAGTAGTTAAAAAAAAAAATACAGTATCAACGCCAAAATATGGCACCTTTGAATATTCAAACGATGACTAATGAGTTCGATACACTGCCGGTTCACACTCTAGCCTCTCAACTGTGTTCAATAATCAGGAAGCAATGGACGGATACAACTTGTTACATTTGTTTTTTTTATGCGTTTTGTTTCTCTTTCGGTTCAGACAATGTTTGAGCATTAACCCGTAATTCATTAACTTTGAGGTTAGTTCTTCTTCAACTAAGTTTTAGGAAGGTACTCAAATGTCCATTTTGTAAGCATTTTTTTTTATTATTTGTTTATAAACGTAACACCCAGCAGTCACACACACATATAATTCTTGCCGTAGTATTCGTGGCCGCGTGAAGTCTCACGTGAATATTCACGATTTGCACAGTAAGAAATCTGCACTCGGTAAAGTTCAGCGTGTAACGCGTATCGCGCAACGCGTGAATTAGATGACACAAAATATGAAGTGAATAGGCTCAACTCACAGTACCCCGAATACCATAGGTATCAGGAACTACGAGTACCATAACACCCAGACCCGGAACAAATGTTTGCAGATCATACAAACATTTGTCCCGCAACGGGAATCGAACCCGCAACCTTTTGAATCTCAGCCGGCTACTCGCCCGACTCGCTACAGAGGTCGCATTAATTATGCTATGAGTAGAATTTCATTTGTTTTTTGTTCCACTCTACGTGCTCTCGTCATATCATAAATTTAAGCGAGGCCCTACTAAAAATAAGAAATATCCTGAAACCTGGGCCGTAAAACTGAAATAACTTGATTCTCGACCTACAAACGACCCGTTTCCGGCGAATTCACTTCGGACATAACCGTTTCCCTTTCGTGAGAATAAAAATTTAGCACCACACTGGGCCGTGTTCCTGAATTATTGGGTAGGTCTTCAGGTACAGCTGCCAAATGTATCATTACGAAAGCCGGAAAAACTACAAAATTCCTGAAAAAAATGGTAAATGTTAACGCAAATACCACCTTAGAACTAGGGTGGTCCCAGACTGTGCAGTTTCAGAGGCACTTCCTCCCGCGAACACTCAGATTGTGGAATGATCTCCCTGCTGAGGTTTTCCCAAGCGGCTACAGTATGGGGTTCTTCAAAAGGGGTGTTTGGAATTTTTTAAAGGTTCGGCAACGCGCGTGTGTTGCCTCTTTTATTGCAGGCGTTCATAGGCTACGGTAACCGATTACCAACAGGTAAATTAGGTACAACAGGTAATTAAAAAAATAAAAATAAAATACTGCTTATTTTATTTTGTGGTTTTACCAGAACAACGCAAGTAGTTTTTTAATAACGATATTATCCCCATCTTTTTGAATGGATAATAATGAATGGGAAATAATAATGGTTCCGAAAAACAAATTAATCTTCAGCGATCTGTGGCCGACTATTATTCTAATTAACCAGCGTTATAATGAACCTCCGACAAAATTACTAAGTTACCGACAACCTCTGTTGTCGGTAACTTAGTAATTTTGTTTTGGTTCAAAATAAGTGACAGAACCGACACGGAGCACCCCGACTCCACATAGGTTAGGTTAGAACATTATCAGCACGTGAGCTGCGAGCGAGCCGAAGGCGAGCGTGGCCCGGTAGGGCCCGCAGCGAACCATTTATCATGTTTATTTTTCGAAGATTTCAGTATCTCATTCGGTCGTTTCGTCATTTTTATTCGGACAAAAGTAGTTGGAAAGTTAGTATTTTAGGCAGTAGATTTAATATTTTGAGTAAGGACAATTCTTCTTTTTTTGTCGGAGCTTTTATTACTACCCATAATGAATGTAATCTATAAATATTCAATTAATCCTTAAATTCAGGAATTGTCTGAACTTAGATACAATTTTTAGTCGGAGACAATCCTAAAAGGTCGGAACGAGAACTCCCTTCGCCGACTTTTGTTCATATTATTCCGCTGCGCGATCGTTCGTAATAAGGATTTATTGTGCCGAGTACATGATGGATAAATTTGCTTAATTTTTAACGCTGAAATATTTCATTTTTAACGTTGAAACGTTTTCAGCTCTGAAAGTGTTATGAGGATTTATAAGTTGAGTTTGTTTCCAAAATATCGGGCAGATAAAAACCCAACAAATAAAAGAAACAGCGTGAAAAATAATCAACCGTTGAGAAAATGGGATTCTTGAGTCACAATTTGTTTAGCTTGATTAAAGACGTGCAATATGCTCGTTTTTTCTCGGTCACATTTCTCAGCCTTGATTAACGAACTTGACAGTTTTATTCATATTTTTAACCCAGGACTAAAACACTTTTAACCGGTGTAACTTGGATAAATAGCACATGTGTGATTTAGTTAAATTTAAGTTTATTGCGTTCTTTTCGAAATGGTGGATTTTTTCCTGTAAAAACTCTTTTTTTCTGCCACCATTTAAACTGGGTTATGACTTGACGGAGACTATTGTCGACTTGTCTGCAAAAAATATAATTATATCACTTGACATTGGCGACATTGTTTAGAGCAATCCTCAGAAGCCATTTTATGAACAGTAGAAGAAGAAAATAATACTTGACTGATACTGGCTAAATTGTTGCTATTAATGCAAAGAAGGCATTTAAAATAAAACAGAAGATAGGTGTTATAAGTGTGAGGCCATGTGTGTCTATATGTCTATGTCTGCTATATGCATGTTATTTGTTACCATGTAGCTTCAGAATGGGTGCTTTCATTTCCATGCGGTTTTTTTAATGAAATAAGGTGTTTGGGAGGTGCTTCTTAGCTATGTTTGGTGAAACTTGATGCAGCTGTTTCAAGATCATCAGCTCGCCATTTTTTTTAAGAATGTTAGTTTGATTGCTCTTTTTTTTCTTACGACGACATCTAGTTGTAAATAGGTAAAGTGAGTAATTAGCTTCAGGAGCCTACATTATAAGAACATAATATAGACTTGGTTTCATTAAAATAAAAGTTATCGAGTTTTAAAGTTTTTGGAATTTACTTTCTACTGTTAGAAGTTGTTATACACACATTGTTAGTAAATCACTTCACATCACAACGCCACTTTATAATATTATCAATATATATAAAATCGTTGCGTGACTGACTGACTGACTGACTGACTGACTGACTGACTGACAATCAACGCACAGCCTAAACCGTAAGTCCTAGAGATCTGAAATTTAGAGAGTACGTTCCTTTTGTGGTCTAGGGGTGCACTAAGAAAGGAATTTTGAAAATTCTTATGCTAAGGGGTCCAAAATGGGCTTTTAATATACAACAAAAAAGCCGTGTATTTCAGAAACCGTTAGCAGTAGAACCTTGAAATTTTACATGAAGATTCCTCAAATAAAATAAATAAACACGTGTTTCAGCGATTCCTGAATTTTTCTTGAAAAACGGAAAGGGAACGTTTTCTTTGTAAAAAAATAAAAAAACTTTAGTTTTTACAACTCACAGCCTAAACCGCTGGTCGTAGAGACTTAAAATTTGGACAGTGTATTTCTTTTAGGGTGTAAAGGGTTACTTAGAAAGGAATTTGGAAAATTCGCCCTCTTAGGGGTCCAAAAAGGGCTTTTAACGTATACACTTTGCGTTTTGCAACGCACAGCCTAAACCGTAAGTCCTAGAGACCAGAAATTTGGAGGGTACGTTTCTTTTGTGGTCTAGGGGTGCAACTTAGAAAGGAATTTTGAAAGCTCGCATGCTAAGGGGTCCAAAATGGGTTTTTAATATACAACAAAAAAGCTTTGTATTTCAGAAACCGTTAGCAGTAGAACCTTGAAATTTTACATGGAGATTCCTCAAGTAAAATTAATAAACACATGCTTCAGCGATTCCTGAATTTTTCTAGAAAAACGAAAAGGGAACGTTTTTTTGTAAAAAAATAAATAAACTTTAGTTTTTACAAACAGCTGGTCGTAGAGACTTAAAATTTGGAGAGTGTATTCCTTTTAGGGTGTAAAGGTGTACTTAGAAAGGAATTGGGAAAATTCGCCGTCTTAGGGGTCCAAAATGGGCTTTTAACGTATACACTTTGCGTTTTGCAACGCACAGTATAAACCGCTGGACCTAGGCACATGAAACTTGGAGGATGTATTATTTTTTGGGTGTAAGGGTGTACTAAGAAAGGGTTTTTGAAAAATCACCTTGGAAGGGGTCCAAAATGGCTTTTAATGCAAAAACTAAAATGATTCGTAATTCGGAAACCGTTAGTAGTAGAAACATTAAAATTCACAGGTTAATTTAAAAAAAAAATATGCTCAACATAAGTTTCAGCAGTACCTGAAATTTAGCTGAAAAAAGGAATGGGAACATTTTCTTTGTAAATAAATACTCTTTAGGTTTTAGCCAAATTTCAGCGTATTTAGACAATTTCAAAGTTAGTTTCACGGTGAAGTCATTACGATCAAAATATTTTCACGACCTCATGGTTAAAATGGGACCCCTAAATTGAAAAACATGAGTATGATGTAGTTTCATAGGTCATGTTACGGTGTCGTTGTTGAGATTAAAACATTTTCAGGCCCTCAAAGTTAAAATGGGATCCCTAAATTTAAAAACTTAAGTATGGTGTAATTTCAAAGGTAGTTTGACGGTATCTTACAAAATATAGAGACATAGTCAAGCAAAAAACAGTTAAAACAGTTCCTCTACCCCCCCCCCCCCCCCCCCTCCCCTCCCGCCCCTTAATCCTATAGCCATAATGTAGCTTTCTATGGGTTAAATAACTTTTAAAATCGGTCAAGTCGTTTTTGAGTTTATCCATTACAAACAAACTTACAAATACGCGAGTGAAGCCGCGGGTAAAAGTTAATAAACCATGTCCTATGTTACTTGCTGATAATGTAGCTTTCTACAGGTGAAAGAATTTTTAAAATCGGTTAAAGCGGTTTTTAGTTTATCCAATACAAACAAAATTATTTTACACCTTGGGTTACATTATTTGAGTTTTAGTAAGGATCCCTTATTTTTTGGAAATATTATATAGCCTATGGTACCCGGGGATAGTGGTAGCTACCCAACAGTGAAATATTTTTTCAAATCGGTTCAGTAGTTTCGTAGCCTATTCAATGCGAACAAACAATCAAATCTTTCCTCTTTATAATATTACAGATTGTGAGAATTGCGAGTAAAAACTGCGCGCGGGAGAATAAACCACATATTAAGTAATAGTTACTGAGTTGAGTAAATTTTCAGCGTATTTTCTACTAAGATTACACACACACTTAAGTCAAGCAAAAAACCAGTTATAGTTATTATTATTTACTATGGATAAAATAATATAACGCGTACGAAGTCGCGGGTAACAGCTAGTTAATACATAAAGAATAATAATCATATTTCAATACTCGTTCTAACAACCAAATTACCAGAAAACTAAATGGTCATAATCTAGACAACATAAATAACTTCGCTATGACCCATTACCGATACAACCAAGGCCCTTATTCGCTATGAACATAGGAGATTCCTTGCCAATAACGTGTGACGTCATAATGTATTCTAAACGATGATTCCACGCAGATATCGTAAAGAGCTCGCGTTATGTCACGTTAGGGCTGTACTAAAACCTTACTAAAACTAATACCAGGGGGGTTAGTACGAGAATTTGACAGTACTCGAAACTATATGAAGTTTCGTTTCCTTCCATACATTTACTAGCAGCGCCCCTAGCGGAAACGAGGAGAAAACTAAGGACGCTGTCAGAAAATGTATTGAAGGAAACGAAACTTCATATAGTTTCGAATACTGTCAAATTCTCGTACTAAGGGTACAGGAATCAGTTTCACTATCGAAGTATAGAACCGACATCACTGACTCTATAATCGCTTAGTTATTAAATCGAGACTTACGGGCCGTAACATAAAACAACCCTAAACAATTACGGCGCGGCCCGGCGCATAACGCCGTAAGTGGTGTTTTAATATGGTACCGTCAGAAACAGTGTACCCTTACCTGGAAATGTATCTCTACATACTGTGTTTTTTTAGTGTGGGTTTTGTGAACAGAATTGGTAACTGGAAGTACCCTAGAGGTTTTTAATTTTCGCCATTTTCATACAAAACTTAGAAATGTTATCTGAAATATATCTTTTTAATGCACTGTGTTAAGAGTTAAACTTGAATATAAAGATATAAAGGTATATAAAGATACTTATGATATAAGTATCTTTATATTACTTAAACTTAACTTTACATAGGTACCTAGTAATTTTAATATTGACGACCTCTGTTGCGCGGTGGGCGAAGGTTCGCCTGCGACGCAGGAGGTTGCGGTTTTGATTCCCGCCTCGGAACAAATATTTGTAAGGTAATTTTAATATCGACAACCTCTGTGGCGTGGTGGGTGAAGGTTCGCCTGCGACGCAGGAGATTGCGGGTTCCATTCCCGCCTCGGAACAAATATTTGTACGATCTGCAGATTATTCGTTCAGGGTGTGCTCGGTATTTTCTATGTATAATTAAAAAAAAATACGTTATGTATTGTATTAATTAAATCAGTCATCTAGTAGGTATCCATAACACAAATTCTGCTTAGCTTAGGCCTAGATAATGTTGTGTGAACGGTCCAGCATTATTTATTTTATTTTATTTTATTCATTGTTCGCTATCTAGTTATAGCATTAATTAAACAGCTCCAGATTTTTAATAGTTATAATTAAAACTTAGTCATCTATCCCGTAAGTCACTGTTGTTTATAAATATTGGAAAAGTTTTGAAGAAATTAGTAATGTGATGTTTCGGGCCGAGCGTACCGAAGGGCCGGGTTACCACACGATCACATTAACGACCCGTATCGCGTATTAATAGCACATCATCGAGATAGCCCCTTCCACCACCTCTAAGGTTACTCTGCTTAGAAACGTGCAGTAACTGATAAATTTTATGTGCAACATTTAATTTTTTGCTGCCATTAGGGATATTTTGTACTTGTATGCGCACATTTATAACCCCCGACGCAAAAACGACGGGGTGTTATAAGTTTGACGTGTCTCTGTGTGTGTGTGTGTGTGTGTGTGTGTGTCTGTTTGTGAGTGTGTGTGTGTCTGTCTGTGGCATCGTAGCTCCCGAACGGATGAACCGGTTTAGTTTTTTTTTAATGTGAATTTGTCGGGAGTGTTCTTAGCTATGTTTGATCATAATCGGTTCATCAGTTTTATTGCGTTCAGGGTTTTTTTTAATTTTTACAAAGTTAATTACTTGTTGTTTGTTGTTTACTCGGCCAAATTGTTTACCTCCAGGCAGGCAGGCAGGATAAAGAAATTGCGAGACGCACCGAGAACGCCTGGAGGAGCTGTTAGTCGATGAAGGAGCTGATGAAGGGTAACCTTCCAATGGTACTAAAACGCAAACTAATGGACATGTGCATCCTTCCCGTCTTGACTTACGGATCACATACATCCAGAAATCCAAACTCAAGGTATGCCAAAGGGCAATGGAGCGCAGTATTTTAAGCGTTAAACTAACTGACCGCATCCCAAACACCATAACTGCGCTCCAAAACCAAAGTCACCGATGTGGGAGAGAAGGCCGCGCGGCTGAAGTGGGATTGGGCCGGTCACATTTGCCGCATGCCCGACGAACTTTGGGCCAAAATCACCACGGCATGGAGCCCTGATACAGCCAGGCGGCGGCGTCGCGGCAGACCACGCATGAGGTGGCGGAATGAACTGGACGCCTATGAGAGGGAATGGGAAACGGTTTCACAGGACCGTGGTGACTGGCGGAAGTGGGGGGAGGCCTTTGCCCAACAATGGGACAGTATGGGCTAATAGTAGTAGTAATTACTTGTTGTATAAACAAGGATGCTGCTGTCTATAGGTGCATTTTAGCACGCAGTAAACACTAGCTTACAGTTTGATTCGCAAACCCGCTACCAGTGGCTGATAGTTTATTTGCCCTTAGAGCATTGCAGGCTCGATGATGCTATCCAACTAGCCAGTTTTGCGTTTTATCATTTGTTTCACTTTGAGAATAGTGTTACGAACAAATAAATAATAGCTCCAGTTTAACCAAAATCACACTAATAAAACTACCCAAATACATTGATTGACTCTTTACTACGACTGTACTTCACTACACTGTTCACTAATTATCACTATCAATTCACGTGATTGATTAGCACTGAAAGCCAATTTACGACTAACTGCACTTTGTTGAGCTATGCTTATACGTGAGCAACACAAATCTGGAATTTTCTAGTACTATCCCGCATTCAGTAGAACACACTTAAACCATCTAAGGAGGATAGATGTATACAGGCGTCCTGCTCTAATCGCACTCTAATCTAGTGTGCATACTTGTCGACAGATTGCGCTTAGCAATTCTACGTCAGATGGAGTTACAGTGCCACCAACTTTTATCTGTTCAGGTGGACATAATTGGAACTAAAGCCGATTACAATTTATGCACAAAAACGTATACTTTAACCTTTTATATAGTTCTACATTACTCTATCCTGTATTTTGAATCCCCATTTTTCTTAATGGCGATAGCTAAATGGCTCCAATAGCGACGCTTTCAACTGAACAGATAAGTTGGTGGAACTATAATAATTCTACATTTGCTATAGCGCGTCTATTTATCAACAGATGGCGCTAATAGGCTCAAACTGCGTATACGCCAATCGTTTGGCGTAACGAAAGCTTGCGCCTATACCAGTTCAAGCACCGACATAACAGTCGCTAATAAATTATTTTATATACGATTGCACACTTGATAAATATTGTTGTAAACTTGTTTGTGGGATGAGTTCATGGGATTAATAAGAACGCACCCAACTTTATGACTGATTGTAACGAGTTTAACAATAACACCTTTTACAAATAAAGGTTTATAAATGTTAACATTCTTAACAAGCCTGGCATTTAGGTAAATTAACAAAGGAAAAGTCACTGGAATTACTGTACAGTTCGCTGACAACTGTCGGTAAAACAACAAGTTTTTTTAATTGACACTTACCACTTTTATGTAAATCCACGTTGACGGCGCCGCCGGGTGTCAGTGCTGTCAGTCCGTCTGACAGCTGACAGCTCTGACACGGTGACAAGTGACAGCAGCGTTCACCGGCCAATTTACGAGTGAGCGCTCGAGAGAAATATTATTTTTATATTTTTTGGCGCGTTATGCCACGTCATAGACGTTCGATGGAGCTAATTAGGGTTCCGTATTCCAACATGATCCTTCTTGAATGTTTTTGGTTACCTTAAATATCCGGCTTAGATAAGTACCGTTATTAATTATTTTGTTTCAGATTGAATCATCCTAACCTAAGGTATGACCTAAGTAGGTATAAAAAGTATTTATTTACAGAAATAATAATACAAGTAATACCTAACAAGAAGATACATACAAAATTCAAAAGAAACCACTAGCTACCGCGTTGCAAACGATCTAAAGATAGCTCGACTGATCCAAACCACTACCGAAAGTGACCATAAGATGCTGGTTGCATTACTATGCTGAATGGCCGCTTTATTCAGATAATAGCCAGCTCTCGGGTCAAGTGTCGCTTCGACCAGACGCAGGTGCCCCGAAATAATTTTCAAGAAGCAAGGTTTTATTTAATTTAAAAAAAAAACAATAGCATTTTGTAACAGGCAGCATCCTTCATTCACTCTTCCGTCAAACCCATAGCTTCTTAAGAGTTACTAAACCACGTCTCGTAAAAATAACCTTACATTAACCTCACCCCTTTATATACAGCCCTCTTTCATATTTTGAATACCTAATACCTTTAGGCCCACGTCAATTGAAATCAGCTGTCTGCATAAAATAAGCTTTACAACGCTGAGTTTAAGATTCAAATTGGCTCAGATATGTCTATTTTTGTCAACACAGTCCCATAATACATAATTCGCACTAAGGATTCCCTTTGTCGTGGGACTACAAGTACCATGGTCCAGGCTAACGCAAATATTTTAAGGTGCAGTATAACGCAAAATTACCAATCTTAGATTATATTTTTAAATGACTAAATCAAGTACAATATTCAAATTAAAAATATACATGGATACTACATTATAATACCGAGGGATCACCTAGACAGAAACACGATTGAAAAAAAAACTCGATAAAAAAACTCACAAAATCACCTCTAACTATTGGCTAGATTCGATTGTTCGTCAATATGGTACAGATTATTGGGTCAAAAATTGGATAAATAAGATCAGTACAATAAAACGGAGGGACCAACCTAGGGATTTTTTTAAATTATCTATATTTCCATCTAATGAGATATTCAATAAAAAACGTTTTAGCGTTTCTTTTGTACCAAGATTTCTGCCTGAAGTTGGCGCAGTCTAAGATCAATCAAACCGCAGCAGGTATCGAACCAGCATTATGACGGTGATGTAGTGAAACGCCTGTAGGTACGTCGTTACTATAATTTCTTCCATGGCGTGTTATAAGAATTTACGCATCACTTACCCGACGGTAATACCGCATAAAATCTTACGGCCACTCGGTCCTATGTATTGACTTTTACCTTTCACAATTTTGTTCTCTTCGTGTTTGGGGGAAATTTCAATTTGAAGTCCGTATTTTATGAAAGGTTTGGTAATCTTGTTAAGGTTTACAAGATTACGTGGAAGTATTTCTATTCGAGCGTTTTAACCTAAATGATTCGTGACTAAAACACTTTTTTATGAACGGTCGGGGGCTTGAATGTGCACACGTTTTATTATACTTGAAGCTTGCCTAAAAGCACGTAAGGCGACAAACTTAGCAAAATATCAAAATCCGACTACTATCATAAATGCAAATATTCGGATGTTTGGATGTTTTATGTTTGTTTTTACTCAAACACGGCGAAACAGCTGAACCGATTTCGATAAAATTTGGTACACAGATAGATTATGACCTTACTAGGACTATAGACTACTTTTTATCCTGCTAAAATGTGAACGAAACCGTGTGCGTGTGCATTTTAAATATATAATCAATATTGAAACTCATAGAGGATATAAATTGGCAAAGTAGCGTAGGTATAGCGTTCTGTCATAATTTAATAAAGTGCCAAGGGTCTACCAATTAGCCAGGAGGAGGCCTATGTCCAGCAGAGGACTTCTACAGACTGATGATGATGACGATGAAGTAAGTTATCGTATTGGCTCCAATCTTGCAGCGGCCAATTCTAAGGAAACTTGTATCGTTATAGGTTTGAAAGAAAGAAAAGAAAGAAAGAAAATACATTTATTTGTGCCAACAAACAAAATTCCACACAAAATGACAAACACACACACAGAAACAAAGCAAAAAAGACTAACGTGTCCCTCTTAGTACCAGCCACGCATCACTGACACAAATTGGCGTCCAGCTCAGCATTTTTGCAGCAACACAACGCTGATCTTCCGTTCAAACCATCTAAGTGAAAAACACGGATGTTTGCTTCACAATCAATAATTATACATCTATACCTATATATAAAACAAAGTCGTGTTAGTAACACCACTTATAACTCAAGAACGGTTGAACCAATTTGTCTGAAAATTGGTTGGAAGGTAGCTTAGAACCAGAGGAGTAGGAGTAGGAGTAGGAGTTAGGAGGAGGGGTAGGAGGGGGGGGCACTGGGGGCTACCCGTGCGGGGGGGGGGGGGTCACCGGTGGCTACCCGTGCGGAGCCGGGGCGAGTCGCTAGTACTTAATAAACAAATAATAATATATTTAATAAAAATAAAAAAGACGTGATTATTACAATTTTACGTTAAGTTAGGATGTGGGTAGACATGGAAATAGTATTATCTAAGAGCATTTTTTAAGTCATATAGTTCAAGTCGTACATATTAGAATCATTCTACGAGTAGCCAGGCACAGCTAGCCAAGCAAAGAATACCAGTGTCTTTATACAAACATTCTACGAGTAGCCAGGCACAGCTAGCCAAGCAAAGAATACCAGTGTCTTTATACAAACATTCTACGAGTAGCCAGGCACAGCTAGCCAAGCAAAGAATACCAGTGTCTTTATACAAACATTCTACGAGTAGCCAGGCACAGCTAGCCAAGCAAAGAATACCAGTGTCTTTATACAAACATTTATCATTCCCAATTCGAAACATTTGCAGTATTTTCTCTCAACACTCACTCCGATCTACATAGCCCTCCCTTCTATTACCATATCCCTTTATCACCTACAAAATGTCCACACCGTTGAAAGCCCTCACGTGTTTATGTCCACATAACAATAAGTTTATCTAACGCGACCGTGGATTGCATTATGAGAACTGTGAGCATTATGAAAACGGTTATGACAAACGCAGTAGCTTGTTTAGAGAAGTTCTACAAATGCTAAACCACAGATATAAGAATACTATACTAGTACAGATACCTCATGCCATACAACAAAACGTGACCGCCATAACTCGGGCTATTCTGCGGGCTATTTTGGTTGCCTTTCCTGGGCGCTAGATGCCGCTAGCAGGGAAATGATAGCTAGAGCCACCTAGCTCCTGCAACTGTAATTACCGCGTAAAACGCGCACACACTCAATAGATGGCGTTTGTGAAAAAAACTTAGACACCTACACAGGGTGATTGGAAGATGAGTGCAAAGCTGTAAGGGAAAACTAGTCTTTTCAAGATATAAAACATCAGCCTCGAGTTTGGACTGAAGATCGACCGCAGCAAAACGAAAGTGATGATTGTTGACCGTATCAATAACAACTTGCCGGAAGTCAAGCAAATCGCAAACTGTGATGTGGTTCAATCATACATTGTAACAGTGTTACTACGTGTTACAGTTTTTTCCGCTTACAAACAAGAACATTTTCCATCTATGGTCAATTGACAGCTGACGTTTTGACGTTCTGCTAATGTCAGACTTTTAGAGGGATAGTGGAATCACTTTTCGTTCCTACACCTCACTGAACAGGCGTTTGATTTTTTTTATCGCGGTTTATTAAGATAATCCCATATGGATTTTATAGTTTAATGCCTCTGGCAGATCCCTGAATTAGTTTTATAACTATGGGATATTAAATTTTTGCTTCAAATGGATTTGGGTAAGTATTTTTTGTCTGGTGAAATTTTGATCAAATTCCTTTGTCTGGTCATTCTCAGATGTTAACCTGATATATTGGTTTATAGGATCTACACTAATTATGGGATACCTACAAAAGGAAAGAACATTGGTCCCAGGAAGATCGACCTCTCATTTATACCAGAAAACGGTGAGATAAGATTTTCGTTGTTCAGCAGTACCTTCGTATTCCAGAAACAATGGTATTAATGGTTAATTTCTATTGTTCCAGCTTGTGAAATAAACAGGCGTTTTTTTAGTTTTTTTTTTTTTATTTTCTCTTAGTTCTTCTTCTTACGTTTTTCTCTAGTTTTTCTTCACTAGGCTGATTAGGGTTCCTTAGCCGGGTTTAATAAAACCAAACCCACATTCTGTTGTTGAAATTATATAACTGCCAGCTTTGTAAGTCAGGAAATTAGGAATAAACGTTTAAACCCAATCTTTAACTGTGTGCGGGGAACGTGTTGTCCTGCTGACTGCCTTCACCAGCCAACGTAGAGGTGCCACGGAGGAGCTCCAGGATCACATCCACAGAAGGGTTTGAAGAACCGGCGAGGTACCAAGTCTAATATTAACTTTTTCAGTCCTTCAGACATTAAAAAAAACAAGCAACTTCATCAACCACAAAGCTTCCACATTAGTAGCGTTTAATTTTAGGTAAATTAGTTATCCTACTCTAAATTATTTTAATACATTTATCACAATAGTATAATTACACGGCGTTCTAAAAATTAAATCCAAATTGTCTTACTGTTTTTGACATTGTTTCATTACTCTAGCCCCGCTGACTTGAGATTAGAGGTCCAACGCTCTCATATTAATGTTGTTCCGGTGTGCATTCTTTTCTAATCTAAACATATGGTTATTTTTGATGGCTTTTCTGATTTTTATAGAGGAATAAAGCTGGCGTCCGATTAATTCTTTTTAAATTTTGCTTTATAGTTCCTCACAGAAGTAAGTAATCAAATATTCAATTTCTTTATTACAATTGGCACCTTCAACCAATTGATATTTATCCAATTTTCAAACATAAAAACTTGTATTATAACGATTGACACCCATTAGTCAAAGTACCATATTACAATTGACGCCCTAGAGCAGGGACAGAAGTGTAATTCTTTTTTAGTGGTTTGATGTTGTTGCTTTTTGATATTGTGTATCTTAGTGTACCTTTTATTATTTAGTACACAGTGCTACCTGTATTTTGTTAGGTGTGGATCCCAAAATCCAATATTTTTAGTGCATTTTTCTATGTTTATTTATAAGACATAATTGTTTTTTCTCAAAATTGTTGTTTTTTCCAACAATGGTTGTTTTTTACTCTGACAAACAACAATATTAAGTGTTTTCTATGTCTTGAGTATTCTCAAGCAGAAAAATAAGATTTCAAATAACAAAAACAGTGTATTTAACATATAGATGAATATTTTCATCGGTGAAACTTTTATTTTGAAAACTTTTTGACTAAATCTTATAAAGTGTATGTGAACATCATTGGTGACTTTCAAACGTTTGTTTTGAAGCTTTTTAGTGAAAAACAATTGTTAAAAACTTAGTTTTTATAAGACATAACCTAGAATTTCAAAAATTGTAAGTGGTTGCTGTGGATTTTGCTTTTGACAACTTTACATATCAAAATAACATATTAGAAGCATAAACAACTTGTAAACAAGCTTATTAATATTGATACTTGGTACTAAAACAAATTAATTTACATTTTTCAATCGTTTTGTTCGGTTTTGTTATTGAGATTTCTCAACGGTTTGAGTTCAGCGTTTACAATGGTGAATAAAGAGACTCAGTGCCCGGATTTAGCGGAGGATAGCCGTACTACGGTTGGTACGTCCCCTCCGGAGGATGTAGTAGAGGTTACTGCTGATGTTTCTGATCCGGTCTTGCCTTTTACAATGGATTGCGGATTACTGCATAATTCTAGTGCAGCTGGTGTGCCTTCTTACAACGTTTTGAACAATCAGATTAAAAAGAGCTTGCCTTCAGGTAGCATACGTTTACCTGACCTAAAAAGAAGTCGCATTGTTTTTGAAGGAACTACTTGTGTTCGTGAGTTCATAACACAAGTTGAAGAGTATTTCTTATACAAGAATTTCGATGAAGCTCTGCTAGTAGGGTCCTTTTCAGACTTGCTTTCTGGTACGGCGGCGAAGTGGTTTAGAGCCATACGAATCAACATCGCCTCTTGGTACGAACTTAAGGTTGCCCTTCTGAAAAGATTTGACAAGCTCGAATATGATTACTTTCTTGAACATGAACTGCGCACCCGTAAACAAAAACAGAATGAATCACTTCCTGATTTCATTACCGAACTGATGGATTTAGCTAGTCGTTTGGCTACCCCTTTGTCTGAATCAGTTATGCTGACCATTGTTAAGCATAATATGTTGCCGATTTATCTACCGTATATTATTGGTAGGTCCCTAGGTTCACTAGATACTTTTGTTGACTTAGGTAAAGAGTTAGAGGTCTTCGTTTGCCGGGACCCGGTCAAGGAGGTTAAGAAACCTTCCGCGGCTGGTCGGCTTCAGGCCAACGCTGTTAACTCTCAAGTTTCCTCTTGCCTAAAGTGTAAGTCACCTGGCCATACCTATAGGCATTGTCCGAAGTTCCCAGGCATTATTTGCTTTAAATGCCAAAAGTTGGGAGTTACAACGAAGAACTGCGACGTGTGCAATTTAGACACAAAGAACTCCATGGAGACAAAAAACTAATTAGATTGCATCGAGCACTAGTTTCTGGTGATAAAACTAAGAATGCCTCGGTGTTAGAAATTGTTAGACACATTGACAAACCAAATCAAGATGTTTGCCGAAGAGAATTTGATGAATGGCTGGATTATGTTAAAACTTTTACCTCGGTTCACAGGGCTGCCCCTGTTCTATTTACTAAACCAGATGACGATAGACCCTTTTTAGAATTCTCAGTTGGAGATAAGACATTTTCTGGACTTTTGGACAGCGGTGCAAATGTTTGTATTCTAGGTAGGAACAGTCACCTTGAATTCTTAAGGGATGGTTACAAGCTTGAGCCTGTTCCTGGAAACCATGCTGGCTTAGCATATGTTGCTGATGGTTCTTCTCAAAAAGTAATAGGAATCATTGAAATCCCAGTTACTTGCGATTATATTACAAAAAATATTAAATTCAAGGTTATCCCTCAATTTGAACTTCCAGTTATCCTAGGATTTGATTTCTGGATGGCGTTTGGTCTTGCTAAGAAATTCTGGCAGAATATCACTTATAAAAGAGAGTCTGAAGTTAGAACTTGTTCTATTACTGCTGCTGCCGAACTTTCACCTTCTGAAATTCTTTCGCTTAACAATACTATCGCATTGTTTGAGGATATATCGTATGAAAAGAAAGGTTTAGGTCTCACCCATTTGGTGAAACATAAAATTAACGTTACTGGTGGTCCTATTAAACAACGATACTGGCCACTTAGTCCCGCTAAACAAAAGGAACTTTTTGATGAGGTGAATGTCCTCCTCAAGGAAAAGATTATTCAACCTTCTAAATCACCTTGGAGCTCTCCTGTGCTAGCCGTCGAAAAAAGAGATGGTAGTACTCGATTATGTTTAGACTCGCGTAGATTAAATTCCATCACTATTAGAGATTCTTACCCCTTGCCCTATCCTTCTAGAATACTGGATAGCTTACGTGGCGCTCGTTATATTTCAACGATAGATCTTTCTAAGGCTTTTCTTCAGATCGCTCTCGAAGATTCTTCTAGAGAAAAGACCGCATTTGTAGTCCCTGGCAGAGGATTATTTGAATTTGTACGGATGCCTTTTGGATTAACCAACGCCCCGGCCGAATTACAGCGGCTTGTGGACAGACTTTTCGGCCCCGAATTTGATAATGTATTATTTTGCTACTTAGACGATTTAATTTTGGTCACTAATGATTTCAATCTTCACATATTGTATCTAAATAAAATCAATACCGTCCTCAAAGAGGCTGGTTTAACTGTAAATTTAAAGAAATGTGAGTTCTGTAAAGATAGACTCCGATATTTAGGCTATATAGTAGACAAAGAAGGTCTACACACTGATCCGTCCAAGCTAGACACTATAGAAAATTTTCCTCGTCCTGATACTGTAAGACAACTTAGAAGCTTCCTTGGTTTATGTTCTTATTATCGTAGATTCATTTGTAAATTCGCGGATATAGCTTCCCCTCTCACAAAATTAACTGCTGGTAGTAAAAACTCTAAAAGACAGCTTATTTGGAATGATGATGCTGAAATAGCTTTTGTAAATTTAAAACAAGCTTTAATTTCATCACCTGTTTTGGTATGCCCCCAATTTGAAAAACCGTTCTTTTTGCATTGTGATGCTAGCTCAGTTGGTATTGGCAGCGTTTTGAGCCAAGAGGATGATAACAAAGAACAACATCCTATTGCATTCTATTCAAGATCACTTAACAAATGCGAACGCAATTATAGTACTACAGAAAGAGAGTTACTCGCAATTTTAGATTCAATAGAACATTTTAGACCATATATTGAAGGAATGGATTTTACTGTCATTACAGATCATGCAAGTTTAAAATGGCTCTTAAAGCTAAGTAATCCTAGTGGTCGATTAGCTCGTTGGGCTGCTAGAATTTCACAATTTACTTTCCAAATTGTTCATAAGAAAGGTTCTCTTCACTTAGTCCCAGACGCTTTGTCTCGTATTGAAAGCTCTGCTATTTTTGCTGCCGCTCCTGTACAAATCATTCTACCGGATGATGATATTGATGATCCCTGGTATAAGCGAGTATTTGTTCATTGTCAGAAGTTTCCTTCAAAGTTTAAAAATTATAGAGTTGAAAATAACAAACACCCTGTATAAGTTTTGTAAAAATAAATTTAATCCTGATAATCGTTTAAATTGGAAAATTGTTATACCTAAAGAAAATATTTTGGATACTATAAAGTCAAACCACGATGACATCAATTCTGGTCATTTGGGAATACATAAAACTTTGCATAAATTAAAACAACATTATATTTGGAACGGAATGTTTAATGACGTTAGAACTTACATTAAAGCCTGTGAGACTTGTAAAGCTTATAAACATAGCACGTCTCCTCCTTTTGGTACCATGGTCAATCCAAAAAAAGTAGATCGTCCCATGGTCATGTTGTCGGTAGACATTATAGGAATCTTGCCTAAGAGTTATTCTGGACATAAATATATACTTTCTATTGTAGATGTTTTTACTAAATTTTGTTGGATTTATCCGTTAGCTAAGGCTACCACTTTGACAATTTCTAGAATATTTGAAAGAGAAATATTTCTCAAGTTTGGTTGCCCTAAAATTATAGTTTGTGACAACGGTACTCAGTTTACTTCTAAACATTTTGTAGACTTTATGAAAAGTTATAACATTACTAAAATATTTTATAATACATTATATACTCCACAGAATAACCCTGTTGAGAGATACAATAAGACTATAGAAACATGCCTTTCATGTTTTGTCAGAGATGATCAACGCACATGGTCTAAGTTTTTGCCTCATATTCAGTTAGCTATGAATAATAGTATAAGTCTAGCTACTGATTTTACCCCCAATTTCTTAATGTTTGGAAGGGAATTAATTTTTGATGCTTCTTTACATCACTTTAGTAACTCTTTTGATAACTTAAATGAACTAGAGCTTGGTGAAAGGAATTCCTTTGCGTATTCTCTCAAGTCTCTTAGTGATATTTTTGTTAAAGTTTCAGCTTATCTTTTGAAAGCTTATAAACGTAATGCACGTTATTATAATGTAGGAAGGAAAGTCATTTCTTTTGTTGTGGGTGACATAGTTTGGAGAAGGAGTTTTGTGCAGTCAAATGCGCCAGCTTATTTCTCGGCTAAGCTTGCTCCTAAGTTTATTAAATGTGAAATTATAGAAAAAATTAGTAATAACGTTTATGTCTTAAAGGACCTTAACAAGAAAACTTCTGGTCGCTACCATGTTAAGGATATTATAAAATATTGAATTTTTAGATTTCTACTTTTAGGCTTGGTGTTGATGGTTTTAGTGAACCGCTTTGTTAGGCGAGGAATAAGGGGAGGTATGTTGGTTATAGCGGTTTGTAAAGGGATGTATGAAAGGAAAATTCATGAGAAACATTAAACATTGAGTTCTATTTGTTCAAAAATTTCTTGGGACGTTTTGGATCAGTTATCTTTTTCTTTTTAACAAATGAAACCTGCAGCAAAAGATCTTATTATTGTATATTTTGTATATTTTTGTGGTATTTTTGTTTTGCCACAAAGTTTTGTTTCTGTTCATACCTCTTAGTATGAACTAGAACGCTCTGTACAAAATTTTGTTTCTTAATGCTTTATTTTAGTACTATTAGTTCAGTCTTCTTAAAAGCTGATTTGTTTGTTTGTATGTTGGTTTTTGAATGTCGATTTTTTGTGATTGTTTGAGTTTATAGTTTATATTTAAATTTAAGCTTCTCGGACAAGACATTTTTAGTATTTCATACTTCTTTGATTTGACTTCTTGGACTTGACTTAGTTGCTGGTGAAATTATTTTAGGGATCCGCAACAATTTTTGTTTGTTGGTAACCTTATTTTAAGGGAACCACAACATTTTTTTTGGGTTTTCTACCAAAATGGAGTGTGGAATTCCTAACCTGGACTTTCCATCCAGTTTGTTTTCCTTTTGTTGTGTTGCGCCTGGTAAGTTGGTGGAGTTGAGCCAATCGCATTGCACAAAAGTTTTTTTTTTTAGAGCCTATTCGCACCTGGTAGTTGTGTCGAATATGGTTCGCCCTTTTGTTGAGTGTGTGTGGAAAGTTAGTGGAGTTGAGCCAACCACATCTCACAAAAGTTTTTTTTTGGGCATATTCGCACCGCCTTGCTGTGTCGAATATTGTTCGTTTTTGTTGTATTGTGCCCGGAAGTTCGGTGGTGTTGGACCGATCACATACACAAACTTTTTGAACCCGCTTGCTTTATGTTTTGCGTTTTCACCTTTTTGGCTTTTGCTAATTTTTGAGGGAGCACAGAGTCGGTGACGATAGTGTCTAACCGCACTTTCGTGGGAGTTTTTAGAATACTCTTAGAGTATTTGTTTTTTTGTGGACTATAGAGTCGGCGACTATTTTGGTCTAACCGAACAAGTTCTTAGCTTCGTTTGTTTATCTATTATACTAGAGATAGTTTCTAGCCCTCTTAGTTTGTAGTTTGTTTTGAAATTAATGCGATTTGAGTCGGCGACGTTGGTGTCCAACCGCACTTCTTAGCAATTTAGATTTTGTTACACTTTTGATGCATTTTAGAGTCGGCGACGATGGTGTCTAGCCGCACTTCCAAGGCATAAGTGGATTAGTTTTATTTTAGATGCGTTTTGAGTCGGCGACGATAGTGTCTAACCGAACTTAATAGCAACTTAGTTTTGTAGTTTTTTTGCTTTGTTTTGAAAGATAGAGTCGGCGACGATAGAGTCTAGCCGCACTTTTCGGATTTATTTTATAGTTGGTTTTAGGATTATCTACAGGTTGATTAGTTTTTTTTAAATTTCTTGTTTAAGAGTTCTAGTATTTTCTGACCCATCTACAAGATGTTAGTTTTTTTTGAAATTTCCTTTAGAAGAGTAAACTTATTCTTCAAAGTTTTGGATAGTCTTTTTGATCCTTTCGGAATAGATTTCCTTATTCTAGGTCACGTAGAGACATACTATTCTGATAGTTCTCTCTCGTTAGAATTTGGGTAAATCTCCTTAATAAATTTTGATAGTTGTTTTGACTTTTATTCTAAAAGTTTATTTTCTTTGAACGGTAGAGTCATATGTTTTTTTGGTAGAGTCGAAGTAGAGACTTGGTTTAACTTTTTAAATGTTCTTTAAATCTTTTATACCCATTACCATAAGGTAGAGTACTTGGGTAGAGCTTCTATTTTAGGAGTTATTGTTTAGTAAACCGTTTTTCTTTTTGGATTTAAAATGGTTTTGGATTTCGTTTGGCTATAGGTCATAAAAGAAAGTGTCCTTTCTTTTATTTTTTTTTGGGGAGGGATGTATTGTAACAGTGTTACTACGTGTTACAGTTTTTTCCGCTTACAAACAAGAACATTTTCCATCTATGGTCAATTGACAGCTGACGTTTTGACGTTCTGCTAATGTCAGACTTTTAGAGGGATAGTGGAATCACTTTTCGTTCCTACACCTCACTGAACAGGCGTTTGATTTTTTTTATCGCGGTTTATTAAGATAATCCCATATGGATTTTATAGTTTAATGCCTCTGGCAGATCCCTGAATTAGTTTTATAACTATGGGATATTAAATTTTTGCTTCAAATGGATTTGGGTAAGTATTTTTTGTCTGGTGAAATTTTGATCAAATTCCTTTGTCTGGTCATTCTCAGATGTTAACCTGATATATTGGTTTATAGGATCTACACTAATTATGGGATACCTACAAAAGGAAAGAACATTGGTCCCAGGAAGATCGACCTCTCATTTATACCAGAAAACGGTGAGATAAGATTTTCGTTGTTCAGCAGTACCTTCGTATTCCAGAAACAATGGTATTAATGGTTAATTTCTATTGTTCCAGCTTGTGAAATAAACAGGCGTTTTTTTAGTTTTTTTTTTTTTATTTTCTCTTAGTTCTTCTTCTTACGTTTTTCTCTAGTTTTTCTTCACTAGGCTGATTAGGGTTCCTTAGCCGGGTTTAATAAAACCAAACCCACATTCTGTTGTTGAAATTATATAACTGCCAGCTTTGTAAGTCAGGAAATTAGGAATAAACGTTTAAACCCAATCTTTAACTGTGTGCGGGGAACGTGTTGTCCTGCTGACTGCCTTCACCAGCCAACGTAGAGGTGCCACGGAGGAGCTCCAGGATCACATCCACAGAAGGGTTTGAAGAACCGGCGAGGTACCAAGTCTAATATTAACTTTTTCAGTCCTTCAGACATTAAAAAAAACAAGCAACTTCATCAACCACAAAGCTTCCACATTAGTAGCGTTTAATTTTAGGTAAATTAGTTATCCTACTCTAAATTATTTTAATACATTTATCACAATAGTATAATTACACGGCGTTCTAAAAATTAAATCCAAATTGTCTTACTGTTTTTGACATTGTTTCATTACTCTAGCCCCGCTGACTTGAGATTAGAGGTCCAACGCTCTCATATTAATGTTGTTCCGGTGTGCATTCTTTTCTAATCTAAACATATGGTTATTTTTGATGGCTTTTCTGATTTTTATAGAGGAATAAAGCTGGCGTCCGATTAATTCTTTTTAAATTTTGCTTTATAGTTCCTCACAGAAGTAAGTAATCAAATATTCAATTTCTTTATTACAATTGGCACCTTCAACCAATTGATATTTATCCAATTTTCAAACATAAAAACTTGTATTATAACGATTGACACCCATTAGTCAAAGTACCATATTACAACATTTACCTCGGATCTTTGATCACAAACAATGGTGGATGCGTTGACGAAATCAAGCGGCGTATGGCGATTTCTAGGTCCGCCATGGATAAGCTGAGGAAGATATGGAAAAATCGTAGCATAACGAAATCTACTAAGATCCGTCTCGTTAGAGCGTTGGTGTTTCCCATATTCCTCTATGCTGCAGAAACATGGACTCTTAGGGAGAGCGAGAAAAAGAGCATAGATGGTCTTGAGATGTGGTGCTGGAGAAGAATGCTTGGGGTTTCGTGGACTGAGTTTCGTACCAATCAGTCCATACTCCAAGAACTCGGCATCATGCAGCGACTATCAGCTAAAAAAAACAAAGATTTAGAGAATCAGGTTTTTGACACTTACCTAGTTAAAAAAACGGAAATAATACATGCTTGGTATTCATACTATTTTATTTTTGGTATCATTTACGCGGATATATTACAAATTAATAAAATTGGGACCTAAAAACCAGATTCAGGGAGAAAATTTAAAATTTTAGGCATTCTTATCAAACAAAATTTTAATTCAATTTATAAATTTATTGGTGCTCAAAATGATTGCCACGATTCCCAACAACACAAGCAAGGGCCCGTCGTCTCACTTCGGTTGTAGTTACTTTCAACATCATCTCCAGCTTCATCGTTTCAAACGCTGAATTAATTATTTCATTTCATGTACCTATTCAAAAAAGTTTGAGCCAAAAAGCACCATTTGTTTTTTTTACTAAGTTTCCAAAAACCTGATTCTTTAAATCTTTTAATTTTTTTTTGAACTAAAGTGTCTGTACTGAAAATGTCTGATGAGACCGATGCTTAGATCATGTATTCTTAGATTGCTTACACATTACTTAAATTACAAAATAAAATAAAAGAAAACATTAATCAATAAAACTGGCAATTATTAGCAATTAACTGAAAATTTCTGGGTATTACGAAAAAAAAAAGGAAAAAAGAAATAGTCGGACTTCGTCTTATAACTATTATGGCTGAAATAGTTCTAAATGGTCTAGACAACCTTCCCCTTACAGCTTTGCACCCATCTTCCAATCACCCTGTATGACGATTATGATTTTTCAAACTCAACAGATGACCCGCTCGTGACTTCGTCCGCGCGTAGCCAGAATACTTTCCCGGCGTGCAGAAAACAACTTTAACATTAACAACCACACCGTGACATGACTTTTGAAACGAACGAACATTCAAGTATTTCAATTTAGGAGTCCCACTCCTGAAAATATTTTAATCCCAACAACTACATATACCGTGAAACTATATTTTACGTCGAAATACGCTAAAATATGACAGTATATTTTTTTACAAAGTTATCTTTGTAAAAAATACACTGCCATATTTCGTTCCCGTGGCATTTTTCGTATATTGCAAATTTTTATATGTTTGTTAATTTTATTTGAAGAAAGTACCTATGAACCAGTTACGAAACGCCGGTTTCTTTGACGGCCGAAGCGGAAATTACAAGTAACTATCTATTGCTAACGCTTTCCGAAAAACAGAGCATTTTTGTATTACGTTAGAATCATTTAGCTTATGAATTTTCAAAATTCCTTTCTTAGTTACAACCCTTCGCATCAAGACAAACACACCCTCCAAATTTCAAGTCTCTACGCTGTTTAGGCTGTGCGTTGGCACTCGGTCAGTCAGTCATTCAGGACATTGTCTTTTATATATATATATATTCGTCTTTGGACACAATGATATCAAATGATAACTGACATTTTATTTGAAAATTTTAGAATAAAAAGGAAATACTAGTTTTCTCCTTCATTTCGGGCATGACGTCATAGGCGTGTCACCTGTTTTTTTTTTAAATAACGCCATCTATCAAGTCTGTTCTACCTGTGGTACTACAAACAAACGGTGTCATCATCAATTTAGTTCAAATTATTACCATCAGAAAAAAGACAAAATTAAATGTTTGTAAAAATTATTAAACTTGATTGTAGATACATTTGTTGTGGGTATTTTTTGATATTAGAAAATATTTTTTCAAGGCCTAATATTGTTTTTTTACATACTTCAATACCAAATCTATACATGTAACGCCATCTATTGAACTTTAATAGAACAATATATTTTTTCTATGGGATGAGACCCCGTGGCTAAACTTTAGATATTAAGATGTACCTATGTTTGTTGCTCAATCACGCCGCAACCGCAAAACCGATTTCAACTAAATTTGGCATACATGCATAGACACACGCCTCTCTCCCCGAAGAGGTAGGCAGATTCTCAATGGGCCACTTTTCACAGTAGTGGCACCATCGTGGAATATAGACGTGACAAGTGGTGAGCTCATCGCCGCTATTGCTTACCACGACTGACTCAGCTAACGCTTTTTCCAGTAATAACACATTCCATAATAAGCTAGCAGCCAGGACAAATCTTATCAACAAGTCCGGGATCCTTTAGTCGGCTTCTACGACATCCACGGGAGGAGACGGAGGGTCTATTGTAGGCCGGACACACTACGGAAATATAGGTAGATGATGATCTAGATTGACTCCTGAATATGGATCGATTGAGTAATGTAAACCTAGAGCCGAGAAAAGTACCATCAACAATAAAATTATTTAACGCTTGTTAAAAAAATATTCAAAGCAGAAAATAGTACATTATGGTACTAGTGTGTAATGTTGGTGACTACCGCTGAGGCGCCATAGGTGAGGGTCTTAGGAGAGCCGGGGCCGGTAATCATCAATACGCACGCGTATCATACGACGCTTTACAACACACTAGTGAAGAAAAAATTATAAAACAGAAATACACACCCTGTGTAAATGTTCAACTTTCTCTATTACTCACTAGTGAATAATAGAAATGAAAAAGTCACAGTATGATTACAGATGTGAAACAGAAATACAAACTCTGTGTTAATGTTCAACTGTCTCTATAACTCACTAGTAAATAATAGCAATGAAAAAGTCACAGTTTGATTACAGGAGGTGTCATTATGTGCCTAATTACGGTGAAATAAGAGCCACTTTATGAACAAGCGTGTTCAAAAAATAATTACAGCCCTACATAATGTTAACAAAGCCATAATCCACTATTATACTTATGACAAAGTCTTAGATGTAGGTGTGTATGTACTTATAAAGCTGTAGACCGTATCATTGATTATGAATGGCCACATATACGTAGGTACTACCTCCATGGTAGGTACTCTGCATGTCGTTCAACGATGAAATGTCAAACTTTACAAAATAAAATAAATAAAACAATAACGGATGTTATCTATTAACAATAAATCAGGCCCTAGCTAGCACGATTGAGCAATAAATATCAATGAGTTTAATGTTCCGCTGTACACGCGATAACTGTCAAACTGTGCCGACGCCATCTTGGAAGCCATCTTGATTTATGACATTTTATTGTGAACTGTCGATAGATAACGTGGAACTAGGAATTTAGATAGTGTTGATGTTTCATGGAAGTTATTTTCATTAATAAATTTATACCTACCTCTAGTGCTCGTAATAATAGGAACATCAAGGCAACTGTGTTGTACAACATTTTGCTGCCTCTTACGGGACACTTAAGTTTATTGGTGGTGAAAATATTGTACTTAATTCGGAACACTTCACTTAGCGTGGTTATCTGGTACATATAGTTACCCTCTTAGAGCAATGCGGCCTCCGTACCGTATACCCGAAGCGTTTTTTCTAACAAGAATATTACCTACATACTTGCATAGAGACACGCCTTTTCCCCCGAAAGGGTAGGCAGAGTCTCAATGGGCCTCTATTCACTGTGGGTTGCACCATGTTGGGAATATAGACATGACGAATTGTGAGCTCATCGCCGCTATTTCTTCCCACGAATAACTCAGCTAACGCTTTATTCCAGTAATAATAAGCTAGCAGCCAGGACTAATCTTATACCAACGAATCTTACTAACTGGTCCAGGTAATTTAGAAATAAATATAACACAATACACCCAACAGTCACATACATATTTAATGGTCTTGATCCCACACTTAGGACCCCGTGTCGTGGGGTTCAGGAACCATGAGTACTTACAACAATACAATACACAGAATATTACTACCTGAAATTAGTACTTTGATTAGATGAATTGGAACCTATGACCATAACATATAGGTACCTTCACAAAATACCGCGGTTCAAAATGTACACGAGCGGTAGAAAACTGTGAGTCACTCACGCACACTTCATAACGGACAGACCGGACACTTTGTAACTACTTAAGATTAGATTAGATGAAGATTAGTAGTAGTAGAGCTTTTTTGTGAAAGAGTTCGTCCGGGGAAGGACTACCATCATACCTATTTCTGCCGCAAGGTAGTAGTGCTCGCATTGCTGTGTTCCGGTTTAAGAGTAAGGGTGCCGGTGAAATTACAGGCACACGAGACTTTTCATCTTTATGTCTCAGGGTGGCGGGCGCAGTGCAATGCCACATAGGTGCGTCCTAGGTGGCAGTGACCTATGAGGTAATGCACTGTTCATAGGCACAGTTTACCGCTTAACATCAGGTGGGCCATCTTGTACCATCATTCAAGTAGTATTAAAAAAAAAAAACCTGAAAATAGATAAAAAAAAAATTGTTTTTACTGCTTCTTTCCCAACTCAATGTTCTATTGTGCAAGCATTCAGTCAGCTCATTATATTTCAATTGCTTGAATGTGTTTTCTATGAGCATCTGTTACGTTCATTCATTTTGTTTATTTACGAGTGGTGGTAGGATCACGTCGGCAGTGTGTCAGTGGGCCATGCCACACAATGACTGAGGGGTGACTTTGTCGTGTTTAGTGTTTTGTGTTAAATTATTGATGCTACAATTGATGAAACAGATAACCAGATTCTTATAAAACTTTTGAAACTATCATGGTTATGTACATACTTTTCACTAGAAACGAGGTATTTAACATGATTTTTGAGTTTTATTGTTCCCGATATCATGGTAAATATCCCGTTTCTAGTGAAAAGATTCTTACCTATATGTTGTGTCAGCGATACGTAACACGAATTTGCAATTTGGATGCGATAATCGCGCAATTTATGCAGGTATTCCTTGGTCCTGTAATCTTGGTTGTATTTCTTGGTTTGGGCTTGCTCAGCAGCCAGCTCAAGGTAACATGGTCCAAAAAGAAAAAGTTTATTTGTATCAAAACAAATTTAAATAAAACGCACAAATATACATGATATTAGCCAGAATCGCTGTTACAAAAATGCCCCTAACTCAGCATATGCCGGTTGTAAACAACCTGCGCTGGTTTTTCGTTAGTGCCTCTTTAGGGTTTCGTAACAAAATTACGGAACCCTTATGGATTCGTCATGTCTGTCTGTCTGTCTGTTTGTCTGTCTGTCTGTCTGTCTGTCTGTCTGTCTGTCTGTCTGTCTGTCTGTCTGTCTGTTTTTCTGTCTGTCTGTCTGTCCGTTTATGTCACAGTCACTTTTTTCCGAAACTATAAGAGCTATGCTGTTGAATCTTGGTAAGTAAGTAAGTAAAAAGTAAGTAAGTAAGTAGATGTATTCTGTGAACTGCATTAAGATTTTCAAACTAAAATAGAAAAAAAACAATAAATTTTTAGGGTTCCCCATACTTAGAACTGAAACTCAATATTTTGTTCATCAAACCCATACTTGTGGGGTATCTATGGATAGCTCTTCAAAAATTATATTGAGATTTGTAAAATATTTTTTTTCTAAACTGAATAGTTTGCACGAGAGACACTTCCAAAGTGGTAAAATGTGTCCCCCCCGTAACTTCTATAATAAGAGAATGATAAATCTAAAAAATATATGACGTACATTACCATGTAAACTTTCAACGAAAATTGGTTTGAATGAGATCTAGTAAGTAGTTTTTTTTAATACGTCATAAATCGTAAACCATCCAAAAACTTTTATATTATGTTACTTGCTGCTACGGAACCCTTCATGGGCGAGTCCGACTCGCACTTGACCGCTTTTTCTAAGAAAGAGAACAGCCGAAAAAGGCCTTGAGGTGGTGAAAGAACCAGAGTAAAATGAATTAAACGTCACAGAAGCATTTTTCATGCACAACTTGAAATATTGTGAATTGATACAAGCTGAGTTATGAAAAGATTTAGAATTCGAGTCCTCTTACTCTTCCAACCGACAGCCGATGGAGTTACTAGATAAATAAGTGTAGACCTCAGACAGGAGACCAAAATCCAGGCGACCAATATCCAGGCACGCTGACATGGTGGTATAACGATATAAAAACAGTAGCTGGTCATGTTTAGAGACTAGAAACACAAAATAGAACGGTTTGGGAAAGTTTAGAAGAGACAAAGATTATGTTCAATACTGGACGAGGAAATGCTGAGCGATGATGATGATTCAAAACATCCCGTGTTACTAGAATAATTCTTCGCTAATTCATAGGTAAGGTACAGGCGATTATTTACTATTTACTATGTTTAAAAGCAAGCTGACAAAAAAATGGCTAGCTGAGTATTGTTTTTATGATATTAATGAATTTATGAACTTTTCCAATAATTTGTGACATGACATTTTGTACTTTAACGAGAAATTTAAGTGTTTAATTTTTAATGAAATTACCATGATATTTGCACACCATCTAGATGGTAGAATATAATATATTAAGACGATTAGTTTTGCCGAAACTCAAAATTGACCTATTTCGAAAGCCTACTCCTCCTACAATAATGGCCCAAATAATTTAAAAAAAATCAGTTAATAAGTATAATATTATCAAGAATAGAACTATATGTTTAGATTAATTAAATTGGTGTTGCTTTTGACAGGAAAAAATAAAACATTGTTCCCTATAATTTACGCAAGAATTCCTACTCCTTCCAAACGCCTGTAGCTATTTTAATGATTCCTTTACAATATTATAGACAATTTACAGACTTTACATATGATATGTTTACATTTTCAAAAATAATTATCATTTTGAAACAATAAAACAAAAACTGTGAAACGAGCTGCCACGGGGCGGTTCGGCCGCGGACCTCAGTCCGGCCCAAGCGTTCGCACGGGGTACCCGCGTCACTTTTTTGCTCCGCTCCTGTGAGTGCCACCGACTGGTTCGGGCACAATAAGACGCGATAGCAGTTAGTGTACTCATCGTAGTTTTTTAGTTGTGTTTTGTGTTCCTTGAACAAAACAATGTAAATATTGATCGTTTTCGTTTAGATATCTTGTTTGCGCGAGGACGCTTGTTTGTTTCTTATCTTTGACGACCTCTGTAGCTGTAGCGCGTCAGGCGAGTAGCCGGCTGAGATGCGAAAGGTTGCGGGTTTGATTCCCGCTGCGGGAAAAATGTTCGTATGATCTGCAAATATTTGTTCCGGTTCTAGGTGTTATGGTACCATGGTACTCGTAGTTTCTGATACACACAACAAAGGGATGTCTTGTGTCTATGTATGTGACTGTTGGGTGCTATGTTATGTTATCTACTATAAGAATAAGTACGTATATGAAAAATCTCGAATGAAAAATCTCTACTGAAAAATCTCGAATGAAAAATCTTGAACGAAAAATTTCGAATGAAAACTCTCGAATGAAAAATCTCGAATGAAAAATCTTGGATGAAAAATCTCGAATATAAAATCTCGAATGAAAAATCTCGAATGAAAAATCTTGAACGAAAAATCTCGAATGAAAACTTTCGAATTAAAAATCTCGAATGAAAAATCTCGAATGAAAAATCTTGAATAAAAACTCGAATGAAAAATCTTAAATGAAAAATCTCGAACGGAAAATCTCGAGTGAAAAATCTCGAATTAAAAATCTTGAATGACAAACCTCGAATGAAAAATCTTTAATGAAAAATCTCGAATGCAAAATCTTGCCCTAAAAATAATACACCCTGCAAGTTTCAAGTCTCTAAGTCCAGCAGTATTGGCTAAAGTGATATAACCACAGATGAATGAGTTACTGCGGGCGAAAATACTACGAAGTATGTGTGAAATAATTCCTTTGGTGATTAAATAAATAAAAAATAAATAATAATAATTAATAATGCTGGACAGTTTACACAACATTATCTAGCCCCAAGCTAAGCAGAGCTTGTGTTATGGGTATTAGATAACTAATATACTTAATACAATATATAAAATAGATAGATATTTTTTATTATACATAGAAAATACCCAGAACACCCTGAACAAATATCTGCAGATCGCACAAATATTTGTTCCTAGGCGGAAATCGAACCCGCAACCTCCGGCGTCGCAGGCGAACGTTCGACCGCCGCGCCACAGAGGTCGTGAAGATTGTGTTTCGATACCTAACTAGGTACTTAATTTACCTTTTATGAAGTGTAATTGTGATTTCATATAACTACCGTTTTTTTGTGTCGCATAGATTTTTCGTTTAACTTTTTTTAAGTCAAGTTTTTTCATTCATGTTTTTTATTCGAGATTTTTCATTCGAGATTTATTATTCGATGTTTTTATTCGAGATTATCAGTCAAGATTTTTCACTCGAGGTTTTACATTCAATATTTTTCATTCGAGATTTTCCGTTCGAGATTTTTTATTCGAGATTTAATGTTCGATATTTTTCATTCGAGGTTTTTCAGTCGACATTTTTCATTCGAGATTTTTGAGTCGAGAGTTTTCATTCGAGATTTTTATTTCGTGATTTTTATTCGAGATTTTTCATCCGAGATTTTTCATTCGAGAATTAATGTTCAAGATTTTTCATTCATTTCGTGTTTTCCTGGTTGGGTTTTTAGAAATAAACCGTTACGGACCAATAAAACTACTAGGTATGTAAGAAATAGGTACTTTATGTTTATATTTATGGGCTCTGCCTACACTTTCGGGGAAAAAGGCGTGTGTCATCTATTTAATTATCTACCATACTAGGTCTAGTAGACAGGTCTAACAAACAAAGCTAAGAAAAATCAACAATGCCGGCAGGCATAGGTATACTATAGCAATAGCGCATAATTTCCGATGCTCAAAATCAAAAGTGCGCGTGTTCTGAAACACAACAAACTAGACAACAGATATGACTGCATTACTAGCACCTTGTGCCAAACCGCGGCTGCCGCCCGCCGCGCGCCGCGGTCTCATGACTAGCGCACCGCGCTCCACGCCGCGGCCGGCGCGCCCGCTGCCGCGCGCGCCGCTCGCTGCGATTCTTCATTGTTTCCGAATATTGTGCCAATTTTTATGCGTGGCGTGTGGTGCGGGGTCTGGATGCAACATTTCCTAGGCTCCGCCCAGATGCCCAAGGTCGTTCGAGGCTATAATCACCTTAAGGGACGTTAGTATAGTTACACCTCTCAGAAATAAATTCCATGTATTCGAGGAAATAAAATATTCTTATTATAACTTACAAGCCGGAAGAGTGGATTCTCCATACTTAATTTTGGCTAAAAAGGAGGGGTGGAGAGAGCGAGCTCACACAAAGGTTTCCTTAGTTTGAAATCACGCACATTGTATGTGTGTGAGCAATAACACTCTCCCTCCATTCTTCCTCAGTGAGTACGCAATTTGACGGTCATTGGGTGTTGTTCGTTTAAGGATAAAGCCTACAGAACCTAATAAATTCCAATTAAATGTTCCTATAATCAGCCAATTTATTGTAATGTTTGCAATAAATAAATTGCGCAGTCAACTGATGGATGTTCACAATAAATAAAGAAAATAAATTTTGTTTTATCCTGTTTTATTACTTCGTCATCATCATCGGCCTGTAGAAGTCCACTGCTGGACATAGGCCTCCTACGACTAATGGTCTTGAGCTCCCTCTATCCACCGACTTTCTGCGACCTTTAATAATGCCCTTAGTCCATCAAGAGGGCTTATTTGAGAACCGTAAAACTTCCAAACTAAAGTATCTTATATGAGCACGATTTACAATGTAACATGATGTCCGGGCAAATAGCTGGCTTAGAGCAATAGCGCACTAGGCGCACCTGGCCGCACTGGCCGCTGGCTGAGACATGGCGACCGGGCAAATAGCTGGCTGAGACATGGTGACCGGGCGAATAGCTGGCTGAGATGGCAACCTAGCGAATAGCTGGCTGAGATGGCGACCTGGCGAATTGCTGGCTGAGACATGTTGGTTGGGCGAATAGCTGGCTGAGACATGGCAACCGGGCGAATAGCTTGCTGAGATGGCAACCAGGCGAATAGCTGGCTGAGATGACGACCTGGTGAATTGCTGGCTGAGACATGTCGGCTGGGCGAATAGCTGGCTGAGACATGGTGACTGGGCGAATAGCTGGCTGAGATGGCGACCTGGCGAATTGCTGGCTGAGACATGTCAGCTGGGCGAATAGCTGGCTGAGACATGGCGACCGGGTGAATAGCTGGCTGAGATGGCAACCTGGCGAATAGCTGGCTGAGATGGCGACCTGGCGAATTGCTGGCTGAGACATGTCAGCTGGGCGAATAGCTGGCTGAGACATGGCGACCGGGTGAATAGCTGGCTGAGATGGCAACCTGGCGAATAGCTGGCTGAGATGGCGACCTGGCGAATTGCTGGCTGAGACACGGCGACCGGGTGAATAGCTGGCTGAGACATGGTGATCGGGCGAATAGTTGGCTGAGTCATGGCAACCGGGTGAATAGCTGGCTAAGACATGATGACCACGTGAAAAGCTGGCTGAGATGCGAAAGGGGCGGGTTCGATACTCGCTGTGGGACAAATACTTACATGGACTGCAAATATTTGTGCTGGGCATGGGTGTTATCTTACCATGGTGCTTGTAGTTCCTGATTAGGACGACTCAGAGTGTACTATGTATAATACTAGTATGGTTAGGACTAGGTATACATAGTATATGTGTTAGGTATTTTGTATGTTACATCGAAGTAAATATTTTACTTAGGTCGAAGGTATGTTAGATAGATTAGATACTAAGTAAGAGTTAGTTTCTACCTAAGTACTTACTTTAGTATGTTTTAAAAAATTAGTTATTTGAAGTACTTTGAAGATGCCGCTAAGCTTTTCTTTATTTTCAACTTCCTAATTTCAGCAAATTTTTGCAAGGTTCAATAAAAACAAAGGCTACGTTCCACTAATCACCCCGAGCCCTCCGACCCCTTCCTGCAATCATTCAGCAATATTAAAATTTTAAACTGTCACAAAGAACTGTCTGTGTCAAACTTTTTCTATTAACTTTTTCATAAGGATTTGACAGGACATTCATAAAGCGGTGACGTTGATAGATGGCGCTGGCGTCGCGGCTCTGACAGCTTTTCTATTGAAATCGGCGACGCTAATGATATTTCAACCGTTTCGTTCTGAAAATAACTAGAAAGAAGCTACCAATTAATAAAAAAAAAAACTGTTATATTTTTTTACTCTTTCAACCAGACCTGCGTCTCCTGTTGAACCACGCATGGCGTAGGGACTGTGCTTGACTTTTAAGTACTGCACATTAGTATATCCTCATAGTACAAAGTATTTCTCCAAGCTTTATTTAACTTGGAATGTGTGTATGAAGTATGTATGTTCGGGTCAAATCTTACAACTGAATTTCAAGTTCCAATCATAATACAATATTATGGTGACAGCAAGCTGATCTGATGATGGAGACAACGGAACTCCTCCATGGATAATATTCGATACTGGCCGTTTTTAAGCTCATTTTGATCAGCACACGGTTCCGATCACCAATTTCTTAAAAGCTTGTATTGGAAAATAAATTTTTCAACAAAAACCTTATGATGTCTTTTATATCAGTCACAATTCCTTCAAAAGAGCCTGTCACTTAATAAGACAATACTGGCCGTTTTTAAGCTCATTTTGATCAGCACGCGGTTCCGATCACCAATTTCTTAAAAGCTTGTATTGGAAAATAAATTTTTCAACAAAAACCTTATGATGTCTTTTATATCAGTCACAATTCCTTCAAAAGAGCCTGTCACTTAATAAGACAATAGCCGAGTCAATACTCAGTGCTCATTAATAACACCTAGAGGGAAGCGAGGAATGAAAGAGCTGAGATAAAGGGCAGGATTGATAAGGCGAAATAAAGCCGCAATAACAATACGTCACGAGCAGACACCGCAATCTGTGGGGCGAGCAGCGAGCGAAGTGAGAGTGAAGTGGAACTAACTTCATTACGAAAATACTTACCTTTATCGACATCTTTCTTGGTAAAAACACGAAATGTTCACTAATATTATATAGAGGTAATATTTGTATTTGTGTGTGTGTGTGTATGTTTGTAAAAGAGGAAATACCTATTTGTATTTTTGTGTGTGTGTATGTTTTTAATGAGGCTACCAGGGGGGGGGGGGGGGGGTCTGTTTTTCATACTGAAACTAACCGTGCGAAGCCGGGACGAGACACTAGTAATAAATAATTACAAGTTTTTTTTATAAATGAACAATAATTTCGTTTCACTGAAAAGCTCACCTTCTTCTTCACATCTTATAATGGCTTCTGAGGAGTGCTCCAAACAATTTCGCCAACAAGTGATCTAATTATATTTTTTATATAGTCAAGTCGTCAAGAGTCTCCCATCCCATCTCGTCATAACCCAGTTTAAATAGTGGCAGAAAAACACTGTTTTTACAGGGAAAATCCACCATTTTGAAAAGACACGCAATACACTAAAATTTCACTACATCACACATGTGCTACTTGTATATATCCAAGTTACACCGGTTAAAATGCCACTAAAATTACACGAAATAACTCAAAAAACACATTAAAATGTAATAAAATAAAAATGACGACGTTTCTTTCAAAAATGGTAGATTGATCCCCCAGATGCAAATCATTTAAATTAAGCATTGTCGGTGTACCATTACTGCTAGTTTGTGTAATTTTTTTTTAAGTATCGAAATCCGTCATTGATTCCCGCCTGCCACGGGGGTGACAGGAGGGTTATGCCGGACTCGAACCGGCTAAAACCTCCACTGTGTTCATCCGGTTGCCTTTTGTCGGAACAACGCGTAAGTTTTTTTTTTAACAATGTTTGACCTTTGTTTGAACTCTATCTCACCTGTTGGTAAGTGACGATGTGGCCGAAGATGGAGCACAAAGGTCTTGAAGGCACCTATTCACTCTAGCCTTGCAGAGACCCAGATTATAGGTTTCAGGAAAGACAGACGACGGTAGTATATTCCACTCCTTAGCAGTTCTCAATATAAAGGTAGAACTGAAACGAAGCTTAGCTTTCGAACTCTTCCGCTGTCCCGACAGACTTTGTGTCACGTGTATACCTACGGTCAGTGATCAGGTTTAAGGAGTTTATATCGATAATAAAAGAACAAGGTATTGTAGTGAAAGTATTCGTCTCGCACCTCACATGAAACAAAGTGTTCTGACTAGTGATTCCAGAGGCCATACGAACATTCTCACGCGTTGGCCACACAAGCTCCAATAATTCTAACACTGTTACAGCACAAGAAAATTTCAAACTCCGTTGCAATTTTACAAAATGCATTGCAATTCGCATGTAAAACAGTACAATGCTTTCAGCTAAATAAACACGGTGATTTAAGGCGCTATAGGTTCAACGAACATTTTTGTATGAGGCGAAGAAGGCGAGCGCACGCTCTGATACCGTGTTTTTATGTATAAAAAATTTATATAAAAATGTCGTTCAAAGTTTTGTTTAATTTTGTTGATGAATTCACTAACTCAAATAATAACTAACATATAACCAAATGTTTCTAAAATTAAAACGTGAGAGAAGTGAGTGATAAATAGCATTTAAATTTTAAAAAGGAGGTATATTTGTTATTTTTTTTTATCGAGTGAAGTAATTCAAATATTGTAGTGAATTATTGATTTCACTAGATAAAAAGCTCAAGAATATCATATATTTTTTTCTTCATAGAAAACTATGAAAATTCTTATCAAAAACTTTAAAATTCTAGAGACATTTGAGATCCTATCGCGCCTTAAGCTAGTATTTCGAAGCGGGTACTGTCGCAATTGACAGCGGTGATATAGCGGTGGAAATTTTCAATTTTATGTCAAAGTCATAGTAAATTTCTTCCGTCAAACAAAATCTGCCATTTTTGAAAGAAACATCGTCATTTCTATTTTAATACATTTTAATGTGTTTTTTCGAGTTATTTCGTGTAATTTTGGTGGCATTTTAACCGGTTTAACTTGGATAAATAGCACATGTGTGATGTATAAGTGTATTGCGTGTATTTTCGAAATGGTGGATTTTTTCCTGTAAAAGCTCTGTTTTTCTGCCATAATTAAAACTGGGTTATGACTTGACTTTGTATAGGCACTGTTGACGACTTGACTATTAAATATTGACATTGGCGAAATTGTTTGGAGCACTCCTCAGAAGCCATTATAAGAAGAAGAGAAGAGACGATGGACTTTACAATCAACGCTAAAATATGACACCATTGAAAATTCGAACAATGACGAAATGAGTTCGATACATTGCCGGTTCACACTCTAGTTCTTCAGGTGTGTTCAATAATCAAGCCGCAATCGATGGACAAAACTTGACAGAATTGTTACTTTTTATACGGTTTGCTTCTCACGTTGATTCGGGCACATTTTGAGCATTTACTCGAGTCGTGCCGTCATATGACTGTCGCCTCGAAACCCAGGCCTTTAGGAAGGCGATTTACGAGTACAATAACAAAAATACACCGCATACGTTCCGGCGAACAATAAAGTCGTATTAAATACAATTACGTGGTAAATATATTTGTGTTTATTTTGTAAGTCGGAGCAAACGTTTGTTGGAATATGGCGCGAGTTAAATACTGAAGCGGTTATGGTTTAAATCAGATGTTTAAGCCAAAGCATCAGTTCGGGTAATAGTATAGTTTTATTTTATCTGTGGTTCGGGTAACAATCGGAATTATCCAATTTATTAACTTTTATTACAATTTCTAAAATATGTTTAGTTAAATTTTTTTCAACCAAAACTTACATACATACACGCCTTTTTAGGTAGGCATAGTCTCAAATGGGCCTCTTTTCACTGTGGGTTGCACCATCGTGGGAAATAGACGTGACAAGTGGTGAGATCATCGCCGCCATTGTTTCCCATGACTGACTCTGTTAACGCTTTCATCCAGTAAAAACACATACCTTAAGCTAGCAGCCAGGACAAATTTTTATACCAACGAATCTTACAAACAAGTCCGGGTAATCCCTTAGACATATTTTACGGCATCCACAGGAGGACATGGAGGAGTCTATTATGGTGCCGGACACACCACGGCTAAATCTGTTTTATGAAATGATACTAACGTAGTTTACTTTAAGTAGATTAATTACAATAATTTACTTAAATAATTAATTAAGTTTTTGTTGTTATTTATTCCAGACGCCGCGCCGAGAGCCCACTAACAGTAAAACAAATAAAGTGCTACGCCATGCTACGCAACGCTACGCCGTGATACGCTACGCTCCATCATATTATACAACGCGGCAAAAACTGGGATAAATATCGCCAGACACTTATGCCAAATACTCCAAAACCCAATAGCCATAACCATACATCATTGTTATTTGTAGTAGTCATTCGGCAAGCGTGCGCGCCGCGATTACTGAGAAACTGAGTGAAAACGTTACACTGACACGATTTGTGACATGCTTCGCGAATAATTCTTCTAGCAAGTTTACTACACGTTATAATGTAGTTAACGTGTAGTACTTGCACATTGTAATGTGCTTTGTCTTCGCACTGGCAACACTAGTGAGTATAAAGCTGATGCCACACTGCTGACGACCGTGGAACATTACGAGAAAACGCTGTACGGTAGTTTTTTTATTTTTTTTAATACTTCTTGAATTACGGCACAAGCAGATGGCCCGCCTGATGTTAAGCGGTAACCTCTGCCTATGAACAGTGCATTACCTCATAGGTCACGTCCACCTAGGACGCGCCCTATGTGGCATTGCACTGCGCCCACCACCCTGAGACATAAAGATGAAAGTCTCATGTGCCTGCAATTTCACCGGCACCCTTACACTTAAAACCGGAACACAGCATTGCTAACACTACTGCTTTGCATTAAAAATAGGTATAGTGGTAGTACTTCCCCGGACGACCTCTTTCACAAAAAAGCTCTACTACTACTAACAAATTAGTTGCGCCAACCATCAATACTGCATCACTATTGTCGACCACAGGTATTCCTTCGTCTACAGTCATGGTCGACAGCCACGGTCGACAGCCACGGTCGACATCCATGGTCGACAGCCACGGTCGACAGCCACGGTCGACGGCAATGGATAATGTTGAACATAGCCCAGAGTTTAAGACGATATGTTAAAATTTTGGAGTCGTTGCGTTACATGCTGACGCATTAACAGTATAGGTTACAAACTTGATGTTAGTACAGTAATTACTTGAAAACGTAATCAACATAAATCATAGACAATAAATACGATTGGTGAAACTTTTCTCGATAGCTTTATTTTTTTAAATTGGCCCTCCTAAAACCCGTTTTAGGTCCCTCCTTCGTTTAGAGTAAATATTAAGCGTAATTTTGTATACTATTCAGTAGATAAACACATTAGTTAGATTAATTATAGAGAATAGATTTTTTATATTTGCTACTTTAGAAGCAAAACGAAGTTTTATTATTTTTCGCTTACGTCAATTACTTCCGAGCTGAAGAAATCTATACCTCATCTCTTCCCGGGTTACAAGTGAGCAATAGCGCTGTCACTTTCTTGCAGCTATTGTTTTCTTGCCAGACTCAGCCCATTCGGTATTTCGACATATCACCTTAGGCATTATTATTATGAACGCAATATTAAAAGAGCATCAGACGAGACTAGAACAAATTATACCTGACTGAAAATTAAGTTTAGATGGTCTTATCACGATTGTCGTTTTAGTTTGTGATTATGGCAGCTATTTTTGTGATAGACAATAGTGGCACAGGTTTAAGCCTCATACCTGAGTAACCAATTTTTTATCTGAGTTCGAAGAACCATATATATAACCAAATATTGTATCGAAGTCAATATGAATTGCAGATAGACAAGAAGAAAAAAAATGCAGAAGCGTAGAATACATCATATAATGATCCACATTATTTTCATAAGCATTTTAGGCCACACTGTAGTTAAGAGGTACACAACAGCCATATTCCGTCACTCTCTAACTAAGTAAACTTCAGGTAAGTTAGAAAGTGAAACAATAGCGCTCGCGCAACGAAAAGTGAACGAAAATCAACGAAAAATGAATTTAAACAAATTGCTGAATATCGAAAATATAAATGTACTATAGTATTATTTGTTACTCTTATTAATTTTATCTATGTACGGTGATAGGTAATAGAGAAATTTACATTATAAGCGCATTGTAGATTTTTACTCACGATTTTTTTTATCGTGAATTTAAATCGAAATCGTGTTTAGGGCTATGTTAGGCACCCTTGGAAATATGATGAACATTAACATATTTTTTGTTGTTATCGTAAACTGTGTAGATTTTATAAAAACACGTATAAGAGAAGACTATTTGACTCTTGACAATATCACGTAAAAGTAAGAATGCCGATAATATAATTTTATCAAAATATTCAGTAAAAACAAGAGTCCATTGCCGTATAAACGTAATGGCTACTTTTGAGCGACTCGCCATTTGCTTTAGTCTGTCAAAGCCGATATTTGTCGCGCGTTGCGTTGCCGCGATATCACGACAACTTTACGATCACGACGACAAAAATATCGCACAGTGCGATTGCGCGACGATGGAAATACGACAGACCCTGTTTGTGTTGTTTATTGATGCGCTAAATGAAATAGATACTGAGGTTCAAAGGAGCTACGGTTAATTAGGCGTGCTTAAATTTATGAACGAAAGAGCAGCAGCAAGGTCTCTCTCTCTCTCTCTCTCTCTTTCCTGTAATGGCTTCTGATCCAAACAAGTGATAGGTATAATTAAATTTTTAATAGTCAAGTCATCAAGAGTGTCCGTCAAGTAATAACCCAGTTTAAATGGTTTGGTTGTAATGGTTTTTAATGGTTTTAACACCGTTACGAAAAGACTCGCAATACCTACACTTACGTAAATTAAACTACATCACACATGATGCTATCCACATATGTATTTATCCAAGTTACACCGGTTAAAATGCCACCAAAATTACACGAAATAACTCGAAAAAACACATTTAAAATATAATCAAATAAAAATGACGACGTTTCGTTCAAAAATGGCAGATTGTGTATCCCTGCAGCTACCTATATATGTCGCAGGGTTATTGTCAAAGCGATGGTATTATAATAGGATTGTCAATTGTCTAAATGTCACCTCCATAGCACGAGCCACATATAGATAATCCCTTGGTGATTTGTGTTTGACTTAAATATTTTAGTGGCCATTCTACTTAAAAACTTCTGGGACCCCGAGAAAACAGCTATAATTAGCGAGTGACACAGACAACCGGTCGGATATATTGTCAGATTGACTACCATGAAATTACAGACCGTTCACCGTAAGATGTCCCGTGCCTTGGTTGGCACGCCATACAAGGCAGGGGACATCTTACGGTGAACTAGGTGTATATATAACTAGTGGAGGGTATTTTGTCATATGTACTTGTTACTATTAATATTACTATTAGCCCATTCTGTCCCATTGTTGGGCAAAAGCCTCCCCCCACTTCCGCCAGTCACCACGGTCCTGTGCAACCGTTTCCCAGTCCCTCTAATAGGCGTCCAGTTCATCCCGCCACCTCATGCGTGGTCTGCCGCGACGCCGCTGGCTGTATCAGGGCTCCATGCCGTGTTGATTTTGGTCCAAAGTTCGTTGGGCATGCAGCAAATGTGACCGGCCCAATCCCACTTCAGCCGCGCGGCCTTCTCTCCCACATCGGCGACTTTGGTTTTGGAATGCAGTAGGTACTTGTACTATTATTTATTCTGTGTCATAGGGCAAATAACAACACAGTTTTTACAATATCTATACGACATATTACTGTTACTGTTAGCCTGAATCATCCCATTGTTGAGCAAAGGCCTCCCCCCATATCCTCCAGTCACTACGATCCTGTGCTATTGTTTGCCAATCTGTGTTAAAGGCATCTATTTCATCACGCCATCTCCTGTGTGGTCTGCCGCGACGCTGTCTCGCTGTGTCAGGGCTCCACATAGTGGTTATTTAGGCCCACAGCTCATCAGGCATGCGACAGACATGTCCAGCCTATACGACATATATATATATAAATGTTTTTTCTCGTTTTCGTAGCATATTTAGGGCTTCGAAAATCCATACCCCCACTCTTGTAGCTCGCAACTGTAAAATCTATATACTTACTTATAATATATAATATTATAAAGCTGAAGAGTTTGTTTGTTTGTTTGTTTGTTTGAACGCGCTAATCTCCGAAACTACTGGTTCGAATTGAATAATTCTTTTTGTGTTGGATAGTCCAGTTATCGAGGAAGGCTATAGGCTATATAACATCACGCTACAACCAATAGGAGCAAAGATATAGTGGTAAATGTGTAAAAAACGGGAGAAATTATAACTTATAACTCAAGAACGGTGAACCGAATTGGCTGAAAATTGGTGGGGAGGTAGCTTAGAACCAGGAGATTGATATAGGGGTGAGGGGTAGGAGGGGGGGGGGGGGGTTCTCCGGGGGCTACCCGTGCGAAGCCGGGGCGAGTCGCTAGTAATAAATAAAATATATGCTGGACAGTTCACACAACATTATCTAAGCCAAGCTAAGCAGAGCTTGTTTTAGGGGTACTATAACTGATATATACTTAATAGAATACATTACATAGATAGATATATTTTATGAAAATATCCAGAACACCCTGAACAAATATCTGCAGATCGTGCAAATATTTGTTCCAAGGCGTGAATCGAACCCGCAACCTCCAGCGTCGCAGGCGAACCTACACCCGCCGCGCCACAGACTAGGTCGAAATACGACAATGAATCTGTGTTGTTCAGGTCAGGTCGAACTAATTTCACAGAAAAGAAAACCATTGTTCTTTTTAAAGTCAGGATCTTAATAAACTTTTATAGTAAAACAATTAACCAGACAAAAAAAACAATCGTAGATTTTACATTTTTAACGCCATTTCCTTGCATCCGTTGCACCAAGAATGATAGCTATCAACTCAAAAAAAATTGTGAGAGTTCTAGAGTGATTACTGATTTACCAAGAAAATTCACACTCGGATTATTTTTATTCGTCAGAATTTTGTCTCCTTAAACAAAACCTTCAGTCCCTTAGCTATCAAACGAAATTGTAGGCCACAGCTTTCCCCAGCCAGCTTTTTCCAGTACCAGTTATGTTTTGTAGGAACTAAAATCTTTTCTAGTAAATTCCCTAATAAATTGTTCATACTAATACCTCATTCCAATAGAAACATCGTGAACAGAATTCAATCATAGTGCACACAATGCCAAGCAGGCAGGTGTTCCCGACACGCGTCACTTGTTACTGCAGCTCTAACAAGCGCCCTCCATCTTAGAACCTGCGGAGACGAGCCTCTCTACCATAGAACATTATGTTCTTGTTGAAAAACATGTTTTTCAAAACATGCTTTTTTGAAATAAGTGGTCGGTAACGTGAGCTGATCAAAATAACCCCAAACTCTGGTTTAAATCAACGAGGAGTTCCCAGTCCTCCACGTTTCATCTCTATCATCAGATCAGCTCGATCTCACCGTGTTGTCATCGGAACTTGACAGGTATCCAGCCTCCAGATGTGTAAGATCCAGAGTCTCGAGCGCCGCCGTAAAGTCGCATGCCTTTCGATCTTCTATAGGTTACATGTCGGGGAATGCTCCCAGGAACTTCACGATCTGATCCCACGATCTGCTTTTCATCATAGGACAAGCAGGTGCAGAGCTCCTTACCTCATTAGTATACCTTCCATTCGTACTAAACGTTTCGTTTCTACCTTTATAATGCGAACTGCTAAGGAGTGGGACACGCTGACGTTGTCTTTTCTGAAAACTATAATATGGGTATCTTTAAGGCAAGAGTGAGTAGCGTGAGATAGCGGTCAAATGAAATTCTATCATTGTTAAAAAAAACTTATTGATCAGAAACTCATATATTTAGTAGTAGTAAAGCTTTTTGGTGAAAGAGTTCGTCCGGGGAAGTACTACCATCATAACTATTTCTGCCGTAAAGCAGCAGTGCTCGCATTGCTGTATTCCGGTTTGAAGGGTATGGGTGCCGGTGAAATTACAGGCACATGACACTTTTCATCTTTATGTCTCAGGGTGGTGGGCGCATTGCAATGCCACATAGAAAGAAAGAAAGAAGAAAGAAAGGTGACCAAAACCGCACACAGAATCAATAAAAAAACACATAATATGCGCACATAGGGTGCGTCCTAGGTGGAAGTGACCTATGAGGTAATGCACTGTTCATAGGCAGAGGGTACCGCTTTACATCAGGTGGGCCATCTGATTAGCCAATCCAAGTAGCATAAAATAAAATAAAAAAATTGACTGTTTTTGGACACATTCTTCCTTGCTCCAGATTTCCTTTTGCAAACAGCAAGTTTTTGGCAACGATTGCTCAAGTTTCAGGTAGAAATTTGCCACATCCACTATTCCACCTTCCCCGGCTAAGCCAAGACGCTTGTTACGGCAAGTTTGCATTGAGCGGGGTCGCTGTCGCTGGATCAATGGACAATGGGGGTCGCCTGACACCCCCTAATGGGATAACGTTTGCGTTGACGCGCTGTTGATGGGAATGCCTTTGTCACTGTCTGTCTTAGGATCAGCTCTTTGTCTTACGTATGTAGAGGACGTTATCAGGTATCAGACAGTGCAGGCTTAGATACCTACTACTCACGTGTATAGTGAATGCTGTATATCTGATGGTCACTTATGGGCCACCTTGGAGGGTTTCGACAAATATACGATCTGAGTATTACCTACCTACCCTACTACTACTACTGCCACAAAGCAGTAGTGCTCGCATTGCTGTGTTCCAGTTTGAAGGGTATAGGTGCCGGTCAAATTACAGGCACATGAGACTTTCATCTTTATGTCTCAGGGTGGTGGGCGCAGTGCAATGCCGCATAGGGCGCGTTCATGTGACCTATGTGGTAATGCACTGTTAATAGGCAGAGGATACCGCTTAACATCAGGTGGGCCATCTGCTTGATCCGTCATATCAAGTAGTATTATATAATAAAACATTTTACTGGTGGCACAGATAAAAAAATAGTCGGTAGTCAATCCCTGGCCTACAAATTGCATGGTGTGGAAACACTTTTAATAAATAATAATAATAATAATAATAATAAGAAGGCCGAGAAAGACAAGTTAAGCAAGTACCTTGACTTGGCTCACGAGATTACCGCCATGTGGGATGTGGATTCAACGATTATCGTCCCGATAGTCGTTTCAGTGAATGGACTGATTGCGAAGAGCTTCGACCAGTACCTTAAGAAGCTCTCGCTAAATAGTTGGATCAAGGGTCAGATTCAGAAGGCGGTACTCCTGGACTCGGCACGTATAGTCAGGAGGTTCCTCTCTCTGCAGCCCTAGCCCCCGACCGTTTGGGCCTCGCTCCGCGGTCGGTGGTTCCCCGTTTTGATTTATATTTTTTACTATAATGTTTTTTTACTATTTATTTTTTTGTAGATAGTATTGCTTTATAGTGAAAAATATATTTTTTTTACGAGATTTTTAATAAATGAGTGATATAATAATAATAATAAGAAGGCCGAGAAAGACAAGTTAAGCAAGTACCTTGACTTGGCTCACGAGATTACCGCCATGTGGGATGTGGATTCAACGATTATCGTCCCGATAGTCGTTTCAGTGAATGGACTGATTGCGAAGAGCTTCGACCAGTACCTTAAGAAGCTCTCGCTAAATAGTTGGATCAAGGGTCAGATTCAGAAGGCGGTACTCCTGGACTCGGCACGTATAGTCAGGAGGTTCCTCTCTCTGCAGCCCTAGCCCCCGACCGTTTGGGCCTCGCTCCGCGGTCGGTGGTTCCCCGTTTTGATTTATATTTTTTACTATAATGTTTTTTACTATTTATTTTTTGTAGATAGTATTCCTTTATAGTGAAAAATATATTTTTTTACGAGATTTTTAATAAATGAGTGTTATAATAATAATAAATAATGCTGGACAGTTTTTACACAACATTATCTAGCCCCAAGCTAAGCAGAGCTTGTGTTATGGGTACTAGATAACTGATATACTTAATACAATATAATACATAGATAGATATTTTTTATTATACATAGAAAATACCCAGAACACCCTGAACAAATATCTGCGATCGCACAAATATTTTAATGCTTCCACAGTCTTTCATATGTGTAAGGCATTATCCCGTAAAATAGGAAGTGGTTGGTGAAAATGGGTAATACGAGTAGCTAAACTTTGTATGGAAAAAACTCCACATAGACAAAGTGTCGGTTGTTACTATTTATTCAAAGAAAAATAAAACGGACAAGCGCGAGCAAGACCCGTGCTCTTAGGGTTGCGATCCGTAAATTATTTCGAAATCGTCAGAGAACTTTAAGAGTTTCAGCAACTTTTCCCTAAAAAAATCACCAAGCCATTTTAGGAGTAAAAAAATAAATTCTTCAGTTTTATACTTTTTCTTTTAACTATGTCACAAAGCCTACTATAGCATTCCAAATTTCAGAATTGGGAGTTAACTAGAAAGTAACCTAGAGTCATTAATTTTCACGATTTCCTTACAAAAAATAGATATTCATTGCCATAATCTGCATCAAAGTTCGGGCACTTATTTGGTAGCTAGATAATTTTAGGCAAGAAGCTGACATACATTTATGTTTGATATAACTTTTGAGTTAATACCTTTAGACATTTCTGAGAAAAATGCTTTTGACAGACAGACGGACAGTACCAGACGTGGGTGGTACCGTTTCAGTTACAGAACCCTAAAACGCTTTAAAATGTAATGTGCGAGCCTTACAGTAGTCGCATTTGATGTGTAACATCTGGCATCTCACCTCCTTGCTAATAAGCTTCCCTTTTCACGAAATCACTCCCACAGATTGCAGGAAAGTGAGAGGAAAGATGTTACACATCAAAAGCATGTATAACGATTTCAATGAGGTTTTATTTGTTTGAAAACTCTTCTTTTTTTTATACAACTTGTAATAACGGATCAATCTTACGGCCCACATGTTAAGTGGTACCCTGTGCCTATGAACAGTGCATTATCACATAGGTCACGCTCACCTTGGAAGCTCCCTATGTGGCATTGCACTGCGCCCGCCACCCTGAGACAAAAAGATGAAAAGTCTCATGTGCCTGTAATTACACCGGCACCCATAGCTACCCTTCAAACCGGAACACAGCAATGCGAGCACTACTGCTTTGCGGCAGAAATGGGTATGGTGGTAGTACTTCCCCGGACGAACTCTACCACGAAAAAGCTCTACTACTACTTTAACTGATGCTGGAACACAGAATAGACAGAAAATAGATTTCTTTTATAAAATTAACTTGTTTTTTTTAATGTATATTCCTACCAATTAAAATACAGTTTTATATCACAAATAAAACCGCCGGTGAAATTACAGGCACATGAGACTTTTCATCTTTATGTCTCAGGGTGGCGGGCGCAGTGCAATGCCACATAGGTTGCGTCCTAGGTGGACGTGACCTATGTGGTAATGCATTGTTCATAGGCAGAGGTTACCGCTTAACATCAGGTGGGCCTCTTGCTTGTTCCGTCATCAAAGTAGTATAAAAAAAAAAAACAATCTGCATATTCGTAAAACGTTGTATCCATTAACGGCTAAAATATCACCTTGTCGCCGTCCACAGACAAACAATTATAAGGTAACATAATTACGGGTTTCCTGTTTAAAAAGTAGTTTGACGTGTAAAAACGAGCTACAGAGAGCAAACCAAGGGCTCTGTTGCTTTCGTCGTGAGCAGATTGTGCATTGAGCTATGAAACTTTATACAATGTTCTGGCAAATAACATTATCTTATCTTATCTCTAACGTACTTCGTGGGAAACCTTCCGTCTCCATTGTCAGATCAGTTCGCTACCACCAAAGTATTGTATTGTCGTCGGAACTTGACAGGTGTGCAAAATTTCATCTCAATCACTTGTCACACTTATTATTATTATTATTAATATTATAAAGGTGAAAGTTTGTGTGTGTGTGTAGTTTGTTTGTTACTTCTTCACGCTGAAACGGCTGAACGGATTTGCGTGAAATTTGGAATAAAGATAACTGGTCTCCCGGAATAACACATAGGCACATTTTTATCCCGATACTCAAACGGGATCGAGACTTACGCGGGTGAAACCGCGGGGCGCTGCTAGTGTGCTATAATTCAATTGCAAGAATGGCCCGAACATACATACTTCATACAAACAAGTGAAAGGCGTAGTACTCCCTAACTTAAGCAAAGTTTCAAGTTTGTAAGTTCAAGAAAAACGGTTTCCCATACTTTTATTTCTTTGAACAGTCCCTTCTTTTTTGGTGGTTTTGCTATAAAAGGCACATACGCTCCAAGTTTCAGCTTTTTAGGTCCTACGGTTTCGGCTCAGCGATGATGAATCATTATGTCAGTCAGGTGAAGCTCTAATATTATAGGTATAGATATTACTTGACATATGGCGAAATTGTTTGGAGTGTTACTCAGAAGCCATTAAAAGAAGAGAAGAGGAAAGCTTTCACTCAGGAAATAGGGAGGCAGGTCGTCCTTTTTAATCATTTTTTTTTACAAGCCTTTCTATTTTTTCATTCTATATTTCTATATTTTTATTCTAGTTTTTCAAAATGATCCTTGTGATTTCAATGAATAAAATACTTTTTGACTTTGACTTTGACTTTATTTAACTTGCTTGTTGACGACCTCTGTGGCGAGGCGGGCGAACGTTCGCCTGCGACGCCGGAGGTTGCGGGTTCGATTCCCGCCTCGGAACAAATATTTGTGCGATCTGCAGATATTTGTTCAGGGTGTTCTGGGTATTTTCTATTTATAAAAAAATATATCTATCTATGTTATATATTGTATTAAGTATATCAGTTATCAAGTACCCATAACACAAGCTCTGCTTAGCTTGGGGCTAGATAATGTTGTGTAAACTGTCCAGCATTATTTGTTATTTATTTATTTATTTATTTGTATGTAGTATGTATGTTCGGGCCAAATCTTGCAACTGAATTTTAAAGCAGTTATCCTGAAGCGATTTAGATTAAATTTTGCATACCTGTCCGATGACAACACAATACTATGGTGGTAGCGAGCTGATCTGATGATGGAGACGGAAGGTGGACAACGGAACTCCTCGATGGATAATAGTAGACTGGCCGTGTTTAGGCTTATTTCGATCAGCACACGAGAAACGAGTAACGACTATATGAAAAACATAAGCAAAGTTAGCTAAGATATTTTTTTCAGATAAATAATAAATAAATAAATAAATAATGCGGGACAGTTTACACAACATTATCTAGCCCCAAGCTAAGCAGAACTTGTGTTATGGGTACTAGATAACTGATATACTTAATACAATATATAACATTGATAAATATTTTTTATTATACATATAACATACCCAGAACACCCTGAACACAGTACTACCACCATACCTATTTTTGCCGCAAAGCACTAGTACTCGCATTGCTGTATTCCTGTTTGAAGGGTAAGGGTGCCGGTGAAATTACAGGCACATGAGACTTTTCATCTATGTCTCAGGGTGGTGGGTGCAGTGCAATGCCACATAGGTTGCGTCGTAGGTGGACGTGACCTATGAGGTAATGTACTGTTCATAGGCAGAGGTTACCGTTTAACATCAAGTGTGCCTCTTGCTTGTTCCGTCATCCAAGTAGTATAAAAAAAAAAATCAGCAGATTGCACAAATATTTGTTCGGATGCGGGAATCGAACCCGCAACCTCCGGCGTCGCAGGTGAACGTCCGCTCGCCGCGCCACAGAGGTCGTCAAAAATATAGGAATAGGAAGTAGTAATGTCATATGGCTCCGGCTGTCATTTCTATCAGCGTAAATGAAACTCCTTATCCTGTTCACACCTACTTAAGCGACCTATAGCTTGCTTGTTATTAATCTCTGGTATTTGTTCGCTTAACACATGATAAAGGGTAATTCGTTTAAGGAAATATATATTTAAGTTGTCACTTTAGGTGGCACTTAATTTGCAATAAATGGCACGCGTAATTAGTTAAGTTAATTCCGAGAATTTTAAAGAAGTGGAATTAAATGCCACTGTATTTAAATTGCTTGTTTCGTTTCTAGATTATTTGGGTTGAGGTGCCTACAAGGACTGTGGCGCAATTATATATAACGAGTGACAGCACGCGGCTTCTCTCGCTTTCAACCGGGATAAAAAGTAGCCTATAGCTCAATCTGTGTCATAATATAATGTGTACCTTTAATCGAAATCGGTTCAGCAGTTTCGGTGTTATAATGAACAAACATACAAAGGAAAAAACATCGTAACTTTGTAATGTATGATATTATATTCTACATTATTTATATTATTATAGATATTTCTAACGCTTAACTGAGTCAGTCCCTGAGGTATGGGAGCGGTACGGGAGGGGTGTTTTCGTCTCTCAAATTATCAGATGACATGAAGCCACGCTTCATTTTGATGTAACCACACAATGCCACATAGGGCGCGTCCTAGGTCAACGTGACCTATGAGGTAATGCACTGTTCATAGGCAGAGGTTACCGCTTAACATCAGGTGGGCCATCTGCTTGTTCAGTCTATAAAGTTGTATAAAAAAAAGTGTATGTAAAAAGACTTGATTTACCGCTTTGTAAAAATCAATCCTCTTGGAGTGAAAATGGCGATCAAAATCAAAACAGTCGACTACCCACAACCAAACCCACCTAACCCAGAACTGTGTGAATAGACTCACGTCATAACATAAACGCCCGTATCTGACTTCGCTCGTAAATCAATCTGTAAATTGAATTTTATTCGGCAATTAACCCGCGCTTTCTGATCGTAAATACCCGTAAATAAACATAAATACGTATTATCGTTAAAACGTCTGTCTGACTGTAAATCTAACTGAATGGCAACTTGATGGCAAGTAATGGCAACAGTTGTCTTGTGAAATGCAATGTAGTACAACAGCCGTAATTCAAATTGTTTATGTCTAGTCTACTCTGTAGTCTGGCTGCGTTAGTCGAATACTTCATGTAATGTCTTCTGTGTCTATGTTGCGGATTCTTGGCAAAAATGCATTTTTTTATACTACTTGGAATGACGGGTCAAGCAGATGGCCCACCTGATGTTAAGCGGAACCCTCTGGCTATGAACGGTGCATTAAGTCATAGGTCACGTCCACCTAGGACGCACTTAACATCAGGTGGGCCATCTGCTTGAAATGCCACTCCAAGAAGTATAAAAAAAACCCTATGTAGCATTTACTGTGCCCGCCTCATGAAAAGTCTCATGTGCCTGTAATTTCGCCGGAAACCATACCCTTCAAACCGGAACACAGCAATGCAAGCAATACTGCTTTGCGGCAGAAATAGGTATGGTGGTAGTACTTCCCCGGACGAACTTTTTCACAAAAAAGCTCTACTACTATGTCTCCGTTCTGTAAATAAAATGAATTCCAATAAGTTTTACCTGTTCAAATCATTTTCAATCTCACGAGATGGCTGTGATGTATCCGGCCTAAGGATAGACCTCTCCGTCTCCTCCCGTGGATGCCGTAAAAGCCCACTAAGGGTTTACACCAAGAAATGGGTAGCAGCATCCACTTGAATACACAACACCGATAATGCGATCACCAATCCGCCTATTACGCATGGTGAGCATGGCAAAACTCCCCATTGCATCTTCCCTCCTCTCTTCGAGCAGTGGACGTCGAAAGGCTGCTAATGGTTATGAAGAAGAAGAAGAGATGAAGAAGTTTTATTTAAGAGAGCAGGGATGATTTAGTTATAAAAAATTCTCATTTATAAACTCCGACGTGAAAACGACGGGGTGTTATAAGTTTGACGTGTCTATGTGTGTGTGTGTCTGTCTGTCCCATTGTAGCTCCCGAACGGATGAACCGATTTCGTTTTTTTTTTGTTTGAAAGGTGAAAATCAATGTGTGATCAAAATCGGTTCAGCCGTTTCATTGCGTTGAGGTTTTTTTTAATTTTAACAAAATTAATTACTTGTTTTATAACAGGTACTAGCGGCCCACGCGCAACTTTACATGGTCCTGATAGTACCCGACTGCGGCGCCACCTGTCGGGTCCAGTTTTCAATCTAAACCACCCCGGTATCTACTCAAACACACACAAAAAAAAATACAAAACTGGTTCTGGAGTTCAGTGTATACCCCTATAGTGTTCAGGAGTTCAGGAGTATACCTTGACGTGGTTTTTGACACATCAATATATATAAAATCCGGGACTGACTGACTGACTGACTGACTGACTATCAACGCACAGCCTTAACCATAAGTCCTATAGATGGAAGGTACGTTCCTTTTGAGGTCTAAGAAAGAAATAACAGAAATTCCAGAAATTCAATCCCTAAGAGGGATTATGCCGCGGGGTGATCAAGTTTGTATGAACAAGTACCTAATTCATTTTGTAAAAATTCAAAAAACCCTCAACGCAATGAAACGGCTTAACCGATTTTGATCAAACATAGCTAAGAACAATCCCGACAAATTCACGATTCAAACAAACAAAAAACGAAATCAGTTCATCCGTTCGGGAGCTACGATGCCACAGCAGACACACACACACACACAGACACGTCAAACTTATAACACACAGTAGTTTTTGCGTCGGGGGTTAAAAAGTACACGCGGACGAAGTCTCGACCATTCCACTAGTTACTATAAAGATAAAGAACCAATAAAGAGCCAGTGATATAACGAAACTGTTTAACAGTTTTAGATGGTCATAAACACGAATAAAAATCGCATGAAAAACGTTTTACAACAAAAATCCTTCTTTATTATCGTAAAAGCAAAAGCTTTAATTTAAAACTAACTTTACATAAAAAGCCTGATAAAATGGCTCAAAGCTCAAATAATAACATTTAAAATATAACCCCTATAACTTTCCTATAGTCACAGAATAAATAACGTAGGCACATGGTAGGCACCTACTGAACTTTCACTCCGTAGACACTATGTATAAATCTATGGTAATTAGGTTTATAAAACCTATTCTCTCTTCTTATAATAATGGCTTCTGAGGAGTTCGCCAAACAATTTCGCTTATGTCAAGTGATATTAATTTGTAATAAAATGAGTCAAGTCGTCAAGAGTCTCCGTCAAGTCGTAACTCAGTTTAAATGGTGGCAGAAAAACCGAGTTTTTACAGGGAAAAATCCACCATTTCGAAAAGACACGCAAAACACTTAAATTTCACTAGTTATATCACACATGTGCTATTTATCCAAGTTACACCGGTTAAAATGCCACCAAAATTACACGAAAAAACTCGAAAAAACACACTAAAATGTAATTAAATCAAAATGACGATGTTTCTTTCAAATATGGCAGATTGAATCGTTAACCAACATTTTTGATGCAGCCGATGTTAGAAAATGACGTAGGAAATGTTTTATTTTTATTTTTTATATTTTTTATTAGTATACATAATAAATGTACAATATCATTACAATCTAGCCATAAAGCAATTAACAATAAACACAATTACAGTAAGTAATTTAACATTGACCTAGATTTATAACATAAATTATACCTAAGAATGTGTCCATTGACACTTTTCTTACTATCTCTATTTAAGGGGGGACACTTTGTTCATTTGTTCTTGTTAGCAAGCACTAGATTGCACTACATTTCACTATAGTTAACACTGAAATGAAGTTTAAAATGAAAAACCTACGGCTCGATTACAATGAGCCCTTTTTAAATAGATTTCTGTTTTATGGTCTAAAGCCAGTGCAAAAATCTCATATAACATTCAACGATTAGTGAAACAGGCCTGTTTAAGCAGTGGTTTGTTTATAGACTTCGGCTACTTTTTTGACTTATACGGCTTTCAGATTTAGTGGTGTAATAAATTTAAGGTATCAGCTGTTTGTATAGTCTATATCAGGTTACTGTTCATAATTTTTTTAGGAACTGGATAGTTTATTAGATTTTAGGTTTATGAAGATCATATTGTACTTACTGTGGGCATTAGAAAGCCACAGGCGTATATATGTATGTATGTATCTGAATAAAAACTGGTGTTGCTACATTGAAAATTTAAGAAACCCGACTGTGTTCTTTAAATTTTTATAAAATTTACTTGCTACAATGGCATACCGAGACGTCCTCCGATAGCCGCCACGTCTGTTTTTTTAATTTTTTACTTTTTTAAATGGTTGCATCAATATAGTTACATGAAATATAGATATAAATCACAAAACAAACTGAGTACATGAGTTAAGTCGACATCAACAACTAATAGTAATTTTATACAATATCAAACGAGTCAGTTAAATAAAACAAAAGGTAGCAAAAACAGATACAATTAAATTAATTTAAATTCATATTTATTACTTAAAATAATTAATTAAAATAAAATCTATATTCTCGGTCACAGAACTTCAAGCATTTAGATACTTAATCATTATTTTTTGGATGAAAACATTCAGACGCATAAATTCATACGTATTAGGTATTACGGCTCGAGAGACAGCGTAATATCCATCGATGCCCAATGCTGGTCTAATTGCGACGGGATGCCGGAGACATAACAATTAAATGGTGACAGGAGCCATACGTTGTAGACATTGTTGCGTGAGATGAAAACTCGTGGATATGGCATTGACAGTTATACTTCAGTGGTATTTAGAGAACACAACTCAGTTTTTCTGCCACTATTTAAACTGGGTTATGACTTGACGGATACTCTTGACGACTTGACTATACAAATATATTATTATATCACTTAACATTGGCAAAATTATTGCAAATAACGCACAGAAGCCATTACCTAAGATAAGAAGAAGAAGAAGAAGCATGTGAGAGTTAAGCTGTGTACAAGAGATTCAATCTGCCATTTTTAAAGAAACATCGTCATTTTTATTTAGCTACATTTAATTGTGTTTTTTTCGAGTTATTTCGTTTAATTTTGGTAGCATTTTAACCGGTGTAACTTGGATAAATAGCACATGTGTGATTTAGGTAAATTTAAATGTATTGCGTGTTTTTAGAAATGGTTGATTTTTCGCTGTAATAACTAGGTTTTTCTGCCACTATTTAAACTGGGTTATGACTTGACGGAGACTCTTGACGACTTGACTGTAAAAAATATAATTATATCACTTGACTCCTCAAAAACTATTATAAGAAGAGAAGAAGAAGCTGTGTAGAATTTAGAGATCCACCAACTTATCTGTAGAATTAAATGTAGGTAAATGGTTCTACAGGTAAGTTGGTGGATCTATAGTCACAATTTTATCACTTGACATTGGCAAAATTATTTGGAGCATTCTTCGGAAGCCATTATAAGAAGAAAAGAAAGAAGAAAGAAATACTTTAGCGTAAATCGAAAATAAAAATTAACTTAAATACAAATCTAAGTTAATACAATCTCTCCAACTGAAGCTACTACAACTACTACTAACTTCATGTTGCCAGTTCTGTCTTACTTACCCTGGTACTATTATTTATTCTGTGTCCTGCGTCAGTGACCAGCTTTAGGTATGGTAGACCTGAAGGGTCGAGTGACAAATGATAAATAATCCGGGCTTAGTATGGGCATGTTATGAGGAGGGATGAAACGCATGTAAGTAAGAGAGTTAAAAATATGAATATTATTGGATGGAAGGGAAGAGGCAGACCTAAGAAAAGATGGATGGATTGCGTGAGAGATGATATGAATGTGAAGGGAGTGAATGATGACGTGACGGCTGACAGGGGAGAGTGGAAGAAAAAGACGTACAGTGCCACAAACTTATCTGACCCGGTGGCCAAAACTGGAACTAATGTTGAATTATTGTGTTTCAATTGCTTCATGTTGTAAAACATAAAAATAAAATTAATTATAATATATATTATTATATTATAATTATTATTAAGTATTATTTTATAAAACCGTGGTAAATTTTATTTAGCAGCAACACTAAATTCGACAACAGCGACGCCGTCACCGGGTCAGATAAGTTTGTGAGACTGTACTGCGCTGACCCCAAATAAATTGGGAAAAGGGCAAGACATTGATGATGATGATTATAATTATAATGGTAAAGACAGATATTTTATAATTTCACTAAGATTACCTACTTATCGAATGAACGTTAATTAATTGAATTGAGTTGAGGTAATTAAAGTGGATTGCGTTTTCTGTCATTTTCTGGTGTCTCGTGTTAACTGTTTTTTTTTTTTTTTTTTTTTTTTTACTACTTGGAGGACGGATCAAGCAAGAGGCCCACCTGATGTTAAGCGGTAACCTCTGCCTATGAACAGTGCATTACCTCATAGATCACGTCCACCTAAGACGCAACCTATGTGGCATTGCACTGCGCCCGCCACCCTGAGACATAAAGATGAAAAGTCTCATGTGCCTGTAATTTCACCGGCACCCTTACCCTTCAAACCGGAACACAGCAATGCGAGCACTACTGCTTTGCGGCAGAAATAGGCATGGTGGTAGTACTTCCCCGGACGAACTCTTATATATGACTTATTCTGTCCCTACTTAAGTGATTTTCGTATGCCTGTATTCGTAGAATTTTAGTGTTACGCCTATAATTAACATAAGAACTGTCATGTAACTAAAATTCTGACGAAATAAATATAATTGTATTTGTATTTGAAGAACCTACCACATCCAAATAGGCTAATACCATCAGCCATCTGTCACAGCGACGTAACCAGAATTTTCCGTTTAAGGTACGCTTTACATCCATAAATATTCCGACTATAAAGCCTTTAGAAACTTAATGGCCTGTAGTGCTGTTTATATGATAATTTCACGCTCGGCACGTGCTTAGAATAAGATGGCTCGAAGGACCATACGAGGGAATGTATGGAAATGACCGTTCGCTATTTGAAACGGTGCGAACGACTTTTTATGTTAGTAAATTTGTAATACTATCAATGTGAGTCACGGCTAAACGTGGTTGACGATGCCAAGGACAAGACAAAATGTATGGTGTGATAAAGAGAAACCATTAGCCGTGTGGATATGATGGTGTTATCAGAAACATGGAGAGACTATTGGTTGTGTGTTATGTATCTTAAGATTTCATCATCTGTGGCGGAGTTAGTCCCGTAATCTTCCCATTAAAGGTCAAGTGATCACTTTTTTAGGTATCCAGTTTAAGTACCTACTAACCAAATAGTTTTTAATTTTTTAAGTCACCTTCGTTATCATTACATACATACATAGACACACGCCTTTTTCCCCGAAGGGGTAGGCAGAGCCTCAATATGCCACTTTTCACAGTGGGTTACATCATCGTGGAATATAGAAACTAAATAAAATAATTTTAGGCGAGCGAACTATCCCCATATCTTTTGCATTTTGTGGTACACTTTATAAAAAACTATCACATCTATAGATTTGTAATTTAACATAATAATTTGAATTATACATACCTATGCCATGTGTTTCGTTTCGTTTCGTATGAGGTAGTGCTGGCCTCTGGTGTCGGAGTTTGTCAAGCCGCCCGAGGGCCTCTGACATGGCTTATCGACTGCTATTAATCAATAACAGCCGGGACCGACAGCTTAACGTGCCCTCCGAAGCACAGAGCGATGGAAATCCGCACATAACTTAGAAAAGTCATTGGTGCGGAGCCTAGGATCGAACCCGGTATCGTTGGATTCTGAGTTGCACTGTTGAACCGTTAGGCTACCATCGCTTTTTTTATGCCATGTCATGTGTTTAAATATATTTACAAAAAAAATTAACATAGCTGTGCTTTTTGCTAGTTTAAATTTAACGCTACTTTGTGTCCATAAATTACCCTTTCAAAGATTGTCTATAAGGCATATGAAATATCATTTCAAAGGCCACTTTTTTTTACTCCACATAATTGCAAAAATTGCCAACATCAATCTTTTTATTGTATAGAGATAAAACGCATTTTTTACGTTTTCTCGGCTATTCATTATCAGCGCGTATACTTGGGCAATTATTAAGTAGATAATAAAAATAATAGGTTTATATTACCTAGGCTAATTTTTATAAATGGTAATTGTAGACTAATATATAATACAAAGCGTAAATAAAATTAAAACAATACAAGTCTGCCTCTTAACAGCAAACGCGCATAAAACACAAAACCCAAAAATTTACTTTATATAAAATACACAAAATCTGTAAGTTATGGAAACGTCCCACAGATGTATTAACAGTGAGTACACGAACAACGTTATCTACGTCGGACTCGATATAATTATCATTTAAATTGTGCCCACCGAGCTACCAGTTGACACTTGACAAATGTAATGGCGATAGACCGAACGGTGACAGCGTTTTAAGAATTTTTATGTCCTCATATCTACTGTTTTATACGATCGTGTCCGTTCCCTGCATGATGCAACTTTGTTCTTGTAACCAGTTTTATTTCATTGATTTTTATTTCAAGATTACTAAAGACGATTTTAGGAGTGGGTCTCATTGACAGGGACGGTTGTAAGTTTGTCAAGATGCAGAGGAAAGTCAGTGTAATTTTATTGATGACAAATATTTTGAGCAACGTATTGCAGTGGAAATAGAGTTGATTATTCACAGCTTCTTGATTGTCTCAATGATAGGTTTATATCAGTCGACGTAAAGTAACACAGTCGATGTTTAGCTCGTAAAAGAACTGATTAGCTGTGTTCATAGATGACGTTCTATTTAATTCCCATTTGATTGTGCGGTAGTTTTCCAATATTTTGTATGCTGTTGACATTTTTATTGTTATAAATTTGTTTTATATTGTAGCCGTATGATTAAATCTTGAATAAAAAGTAGTGTGGGAGCTTTAAGTTTATTTATTATGTACGAGTATAGTTATGCGCGTTTTGAATAGTCTGGGGCAGACATAGATATTTCAATATTGTATTAATAATTCTATGACTGTGTGTGTGTGTGTGTGTGTGTGTATGTATGTGTGAATTCTGTCTGAATTCTGCAAATAACTTTTTGGAAAGTGCCTTAAAATCAAAATGAAAACCCTTCCTAAGAAATTCTGATGAAAAGTACATACCTACTTATAGTATTGAATCAAAGTCAAGTCAAAGTCAAAAGTATTTTATTCATTGAAATCACAAGGATCATTTTGAATCGTCTTAAAAAAATAAATTTACATTTACTCCTGTTCCAACGCAACCAGACCTAGAAGAATCAGGCAACAAACACGGTCTGTTTTTCTTTTGATGATCCTTCTTACTACTAGGTGGGGAGCGCCTGTGTGGTGCCTCGAGAACAAGTGGAAGCTGATTCAAGGAAAAAAGGAAAACCAAATTAAAAGCCTTACTTAGGTAGGCAGTCAAAAGTAAGATGATAGGGAGAATCAGCAAAAGTTCATAAGGCAGCACACACTACGCTTGATATACTCATAAATAACACATCAGTAATAAATTATATGCAGGTACAGACATTGCAAATTTTCAAATTAGGTGTCGAGGGGCAGAGCGACATCAGGCCACGCGGCTTTATCATTAACATAGTCATGTAGTGTGTAATACGCTTTCTTAATTAAATTATTCTTTATGTAAGATTTAAATCTTCGAATCGAAAGTTTGGAAGCACTTTCTGGAAGTTTATTATAGAACCGAACAGAATTCCCCATAAAAGACCCACTTACTTTTTTTAATCTAAATTTGGGAATACTCAGTTTATTTTTATTTCTCGTGTTAAAACAATGCACATCACTTTTTTTCATAAATCTATCTAAGTGTTTATGTGTATATAATAAGGTTTAAATAAAGGAATAAATTTAAGGATGAATTTCAAATGTCATTATGACATTCTTATAATAATATGCTGTTCTTATAATAATGCTGTAAAACTATGAATTACCTACTATAAGGTACTTTTGATATAACTTTATGTTTCTTTACGTTTGTTGATTTAAATAAATTTCAATTTCAATTACAATTTTTATAATAATTAATACTTACTTATGTATGTGTAACAAGTAGTAGCTTTATGTGTTTTTAGTATTAAATTTTTATAACACATTGTCCAATTAATATTTATTAGTTTTTATAGTGTTGGGAAAAAGCTCTACGTATCGATTTATTGTAAAGAATTTGAGATGCTGTGAGATGTTATCGAAGTAATTCCCTCGCTATTAAGAATTGAGAAGTGACACTAGTTTTGTCGTGTAACTCGACACCTCTGTTAAGTTTGTGACTCATTGGGTTTTCTGTGTTACACAACAGTCGTTTTTTTGATAAAGTGCGCTACTTTTATTATTTGACAGTGACAAATTGTGGGTAGTCACCAAAGTGCTTATTTATTGGATATGAAAATTATTTGAATAGGATTTATTTTAGTTTTTAATATTACATACTTAAACCACACATTACATTACATTGATTAAACCTGTGTGTAGAAAAATGTTTGTATGATCTGCAAATATTTGTTCTGAGTCTGTGTGTTGTGGTACCATGGTACTCGTTGTTTCTTATGCCCATGACACAGGAGATCCTGGTATGCAACAGGACTATGTTAAGTGTTATGTAATGTTATGTTAATAAGTGATTTTTAACCCCCGACGCTAAAACGACGGGGTGTTATAAGTTTGACGTGTCTCTGTGTGTGTGTGTGTGTGTGTGTGTGTGTGTGTGTGTGTGTATGTCCCCTCGTAGCTCCCGAGCGGATGAACCGTTTTAGTGTTTTTGTTTTGTTTGAAAGGTGAATTTGTCGGGAGTGTTCTTAGCTATGTTTGATCAAAATCGGTTCAGCCGTTACATTGTGTTAAGAGTTTTTTTAAAAATTTACAAAATTAATTACTAGTATATGATTTTTCCATGCTCTGATAACATTTTGCTACCGAATAGTATTCGGTATTCGGTAGCAAAATGTTACCGTGTCATGTTCAAAGTACGTGAAAATATCCCAGTATGCCGTGTACCTTAACACAAAGGCCGACAAACAAACTAGCATCGATAGTAATCGACACACGACTCGCGTAAATAGCGACGCGATCGAGATAGCCACCGGTCGGCCGCTCGCGATCGAGATAGCGTGATTTACGATCGAGATTGTTGCTTGAGATGTTTGAAACGATTATGATGCAGATGAAACGGCTCAGTTCGTTTCAAACACGATTTAGAAACTGACATCAAGAAATACATCGAATAATGACTAGATTTAAGAATCGTTTAGCTTGGTATGGGCATGTTATGAGGAGGGATGAAACGCATGTAACTAAGAAAGTTATGAATATGAATCTTAGTGGATGGAAAGGAAGAGGAAGACCTAAGAAAAGATGGATGGATTGCGTGAGAGATGATATGAATGAGAAGGGAGTGAATGATAAGGTGACGGCTGACAGGGGACAGTGGAAGAAAAAGACGTACTGCGCCGACCCCAAATAATTTGGGAAAAGGGCAAACAATGATGAATGACTAAATTTAAGAGCTTTTTCAAATGGGGCCTTGGAAGCATTATCAATGAAGTATTAATTTAAAAAAACTACTTAAAAGTAAAAAAACTGTATAAAATATTATATTTTGTACATATGTTGTATTTCATTAAAAAAAGGAGCTCAATATGTCCGATACGTATGATTTATCGTTAACGACTGAACGACATTTAGGTACTACAGGTTAGTAAATAATTTCCTTGCATCCGTTGCATTAAATTTTTTGGCTTGGCTACGCCCGAAGGTAAAGACGTTTAACATGTAAAAAAACACAGAAGTATAACTTTCCAAGAAGATATGTAGATGTGTGCCTTGTTTTTCGAGTTGTGGATCGCGCATAAAATACTTTTTCTCCATAGTAAATACTGTTAAAAGTAACACGTACACAATACGGACCTATAACATCGATGAATCACTAATCTGAAGAAACCGTAAACTTTTACGTACATAACCATATTACTATAAAACATCTATAAAATATTCATTTTACGATTGTGTGCAGACGATGAGTTATAACAATGTTTTCATTCACTGCCGAGGCTATTCATAAATCTTCTCGTAAATTTGTGTTTACGTGCATTAGTTGGCCGTTCATCGGACGGCTGCTATGATTCATTTTATATCAACAGTCTCTGGGATGCATAACTACTTAGAAGACTCTTCTAATTATATCTATTTTTGAAGAACTTTACACAAAGATATTTTAATAGCTACCGCATATTTAATACTAGTATTCGCCCGTGACTTAGCTCGCGTATTACCTAGATAAAAAGTAGAATATTATTCAATTCACGTGTATAAAATCAATCTGTGCATAAAATTTTACTAAAATTGGTTAAGACGTTACGGCGTGATTGTGTCACAAATATACAATAAGTTTTTGTGAAAAATATGTTTTTAAATACAAGCTTTTATAAAGTTAGTGATCGTAACCGTGTGCTGATCAAAATGAGCCTAAACACGGCCAGCCTACTATTATCTATCGAGGAGTTCCGTTGTCCAGCTTCCACCTTCGGTCTCCATCATCAGATCAGCTCGCTGCCACCACCATATTGTATTGTCATCGGATTCTGGCAGGTATGCCAAAATTCAGCTCACTCTGTTGAGGATAACTGCTTTAAAATTCAGTTGCAAGATTCCACCTGGATTCCATCCAGACAAATATAAATATTGAAATATCCAACTATCGTTACTTTGACATTTATGATATTAGTAGGGATTTTGATATTATGGATTTAGTGGGGATAGTGGCATTATGATATTAGTGGGGATAGTGGCATTATGATATTAGTGGGGATAGTGACATTATGATATTAGTGGGGATTTTGATATTATGGATTTAGTGGGGATAGTGGCATTATGATATTAGTGGGGATAGTGGCATTATGATATTAGTGGGGATAGTGACATTATGATATTAGTGGGGATAGTGACATTATGGAATTAGTTCACAACCGCCATGGCCGGTCACCAGCCGCTGAATACTAATTGTGGCCAAGACTTGTATTATTTTTATTAAAAGATGCGCGGATATTAAAACAAGGAAACTTGGTCAGTTCACCCTGCGAGAGATATACTAAGTACATGTTCCAGATTTTCAAAGTGAAATTAGCAATGACACATAGCAACATAACATACTTACCAAGTTCTGATCCCACACTAAGGTAATTCTCGGATTGTAGAGATTATCTCTAAATTAGAGATAATGTCGAAGCATGAATGTCTACACGAAATGTCACAAAAATGTCACAATAACCATCAAATCCTATTCGATTTGAATGATATTGGTCGACTTATGTCTATTTGTGACATCACGAGAATAGCAAATTAAGAATTTATTCGACATTTGCCATCTTTTTTCGACATATGTCGAATTCGACTTAATCTCTAAAGCACGAGAATTACCCTCCTGGAATAAATATTTGCAGATCATAAAAGTCAAAAATATTCATTGAAATCACAAGGATTATTTTGAATAGTCTTATAAAATTAATTTACTCCTGTTCCAACGCGACCAAACCTAGAAGAATTAGACAACAAACACGGCTCGACTTTATTTGATGATCCTTCTTACTACTAGATGGAAAGCGACTGTGTGGTCCCTCGAGAACAAGGAGAAGCAGATTTAAAAGAGAACTAACTTAAAAACCAAGCAGGTAGTCATAAATAAATAACATACAAATATCCCGCAGCGGAATGTCCTCGAATCGATCAAGCAACCTCTCGCATCTCAGCCGGCTCCTCTCCCGCCGCGCCACAGAGGTCGTCAATTGCCTTTGTGATATAGATTTTCATAGTAACATTTCCGGCTTAGGACGGTAATTAGTTAGTTAGTTAGTTAGTTAGTTATTCATTTATTCGCTTAAACCTATGGTAATTACAATTTTCTTTATAGATATTTAGTTTCACATGTTTAGACTGTTCAAATAATGTTCAAATAATCACCATGTGTAAAGCTAAAGCCAAGCCAACGCGTTCAGCCCGCGTCCTCAGTGGCACGCACGGTGGCGATCAATGGTAAGACAATGGATTGCCACCGTGGACACCACCGCGGACGCGGACAGAACGCGTCGTGTGTCTAAGAAATAATAATGTGTTTGAAATTAAAAAGAGTTTAGGTAACTACAAATTCAGATTTTTCGACACGGTCTGGAGGTTTTACTAATTAGTGCTTATTAAAATAAAATTAAGTTCTTTTACCTCAATATTTATGCTTTTTTACTTTTCAAGGAGTAGTAGGAGTCCGCTCTACTAAGGACAGAGCCAAGTGGGAGGATTAGGGAGATAAATTTACCCACCAGTGAGACGAAATAGATTAGGTAACAAGAATAAATTAAAAAAAAAAAATATCCCCCAATTCAATGAAACGGCTGAACCGATTTTGATAAAACATGTTTAAGAACCGTTGCTAGAAAACCTTCTTTCAAATTACAACGGTTTAAGAGCAACGGTGCCACAGACAGACACATACATAACCCTCTGTTTGCGTCGCGCCGGGAGTTTAAAAACTGCAATTTTAATAATCTTAAATCTCTTTAATCAAATTAAAATTAATTAATTAATAATAATTAATAATGAATTTTTATATTATTTTTAAATTTCTTTAATCTTAATTTAATAACGCTTAAGGTGGTCTAGGTATAACGCAAAATTACCATTATTTGGTTTGATTTTTAACTGCCTAAATCAAGTACAATATTCAAATTATAAATATGCATGGATACTACATTATAATACCGAGGGATCACGTACGAGAAACACGACAGGAAAAAGTTTTCTCGATAGAAAAAAATAACCAAAATTACATCAATTTTTTGCCTAGATTAGATTGTTTATTGGAATGGTGCATATTATTGGGTTACAAATTCGATAATTAAAATCAATACAACAAAGCCGAGGGTTTACTGTAGGGGTTTTGTAAAATTATATACCCATATTATACGAGATATTTAATAAAAACCGCTGTTTCGAACGTTGCGATGTATTTTTTTTGTATGAAGATTTTTGCCTGGCGTTGGCACATTCTTAAGAGGCGCGCTCGAGCCCTCTGCATACTAACGAAGTCTGCTCCTATTTTGGATATTACCTCATCAAAATTCATGTTATTATGTACTACACGACCAATACACTAATACTAGAATCATGGTTTGTTAGGTTTTCATAAACTTCTCATATACTTTCCAAATCAAACTGATTCAAGCGTAGAGTGTGCTGCCTTATGAACTTTTGCTGATTCTCTCTATCATCTTATTTTTGACTGCTTACCTAAGTAAGGCTTTTAAGTTGGTTTTCCTTTTTTCTTTGAATCAGCTTCCACTTGTTCTCGAGGCACCACACAGGCGCTCCCCACCTAGTAGTAAGAAGGATCATCAAAAAAAAAAACAGACCGTGTTTGTTGCCTGCTTCTTCTAGGTCTGGTTGCGTTGGAACAGGAGTAAATGTAAATTTATTTTTTAAGACGATTCAAAATGATCCTTGTCATTTCAATGAATAAATACTTTTGGACTTTGACTTTGACACAGGTCTGTATTGAGTCTACAAAATTTCGTTTTCAAATGATTATCATAGTTAGTTTTAAATGGATGTGTATTAAGATTAATTATTAAGATCGGGAACGTCAAATAACTTCAAAAATCATGAACTTAAAAACCAGTAGTAAATAAATAAATAATGCTGGACAGTTCACACAACATTAGAAAAAGAGAATAGAAGAAGAGAAGAAGAGAACTATCGTTGGTTAGAAGAAGAGTTAGTAGTAGTAGTAGTTTTAGTAGTAGTAGATCTTTTTTGTGAAAGAGTTCATCAGGGGAAGTACTACCACCATACCTATTTCTGCCGCACAGCAGTCGTGCTTGCATTGCTGTGTTCCGGTTTGAAGGGTATGGGTGCCGGTGAAATTACAGGCACATGAGACTTTTCATCTTTATCTCTCAGGGTGGCGGGCGCAGTGCAATGCCACATAGGATGCGTCCTAGGTGGACGTGACCTATGTGAGAATGCACTGTTCATAGGCAGATGTTACCGTTTAACATCAGGTGGGCCATCGTTCAATCATTCAATTGGTATGAATAACAAAATTAAAAAAAAAATGCTAAAACTCAACCATGTCAAACTAAAAAATCATGGTAAATATCCTGTTCCTAGTGGAAACATAGTATGCATATAACCACGATAGTTTCAAAAGTTATGTCATACAACTTGTATGAAAAATGCATGTGTAACGCCTACTATAAATTTTAACTGAAAACAAAAAATGCTTTGAAATGTAAACAAACATCCAACCAGTCAAGTTAAAACGCTTCAAATTGCTTACTCCCGGTTTGTTTGAAAGGTTTGTGTGATTTGTCCATCAGAGTTCCATTACATTAAAACGTTCGTCTTGACAGGTTTGTTTGTCTGTCTGTCACTGACTAGTGCTCGACGGAGAGGCGCCACCTGACAAACATTCAAATTAGTTTTTATTTAATGGAATCACAAGGATAATTTTTGGATAGTCTTATTATCTGTTGGTTATTTACGTCTGTTTATACGACCAAGCCCGTGATGAATCACACACCAATAATCGGTTTGAAAATCATCATCATGATCATGTCGCTGGGGGCGCCGTTATGTCGCACAAGGCATACTAAGCTCTTTCATGTCCCTCGTGTGAACACCAACTATGCACAAAACTCGGTCCTGTGTCGAGCTGCTAATACTTACAATAAATCATATTCTAGCATTGACATCTTTAGGCACTCGAAGGATTGGGAAATTAAAAAACTGCATCGCTCATATGTATAAATTTTATTTCAACGCATAGATCATCACAATAATAAAACAAAAATGTCTAAAAACAATACTTAAAACTATAGAGACCATTCACAGTAAGATTGCACATGCCAAGGAGTATTAAATTTTCTATGGTTGGTACTATTCCCAAGGCACGGACACAGACTAAGAGTATAACGCAGGTGCAATCTTACGGTGAACGAGCTCTACTATACTATACTTACACATACCTACATTTGTAATACTCCACACTGCACCCACACCCACTCATACATCCACACATCCACGAACATACACATAGATTCATACACACATACACATACATACTCATGCACCCACACACTTTTATCATCGTGATCAATCTGTTTGCAGCTACTAGTAAGTTTTGTTTGATATATCATACTAAGTAGAATCTTTTGTTAATTTTAAGCTGTGTAGACCTTTTTTGGCCATAATTTTGTGAATGTTAAACTTAAATATATTGTATAAATCGCTGTTGGTTTACCAAATTAAATGAAATAAAATAAAATCATCATCATCATTGGCAGCTCAAATAATATCCCACTGCTGGGTATAACCCTCCTCCCTCAAACGTCACTCCAATCGGTTCTGTGCGAGTCGCATCCAAGTCTTTCCCGCTACGGCCTCTATATCATCCGCCTACCTGGCTGATGGTCTGCCACGACCTCTAGCGCTCCGTCTCAGCCACCACTCGGTCAGGGCCTTACACTACCTGCCGTCACACAAATCTGGCCAAGTGTCCTGCCCAGCGACACTTTAGTCTCGCAAAGGTTTGAACATTAACATATTATTAATGTGGGTTATAAAAAAATGACGCCTGCTGAAATTAATAAAATAATAGTTACATCGGATTCAAAACAAAAAAAAACCTATCTAATAATCCACTTTATTACACGTCTCGGTCTATAAAGTTGAATAGGTACTAGAAAATTCAACAATATTACTATTACTACCTATTACTAATTTTTATTTTTCAAATTTACTTTAAACACAAAAGATCAATGAATGACATATATTTTTTATGGAAAAAATAATACAAGGTATGTACACAATACATATGAAACAGTTGTGACTGACTGACTCAACTGATCCATATCACTACCAGACGGAAGCGTCCCTAAGATGCTGGCTGCATTGCCACGCTGAATCGCCACCTATTACTTGTGTTTTAGATATGCAAAATACATGATTTTCCACTAAAAGTAATATATAAAAAAAAACGGCAAAGTGCGAGTGGGACTCGCGCACGAAGTGTTCCGTGCCATTATCTATAAAAACGACAAAAAACACGTTTGTTTTATGGGAGCCCCCTGATATATTTATTTTATTCTATTTTTGGTATTTGTTGTTATAGCAGCAACAGAAATACATCATCTGTGAAAAGTTCAACTGTCTAACTATCACGGTCCATGAGATACAGCCTGGTGACAGACAGACAGAGAGACAGACGGACAGCCGAGTCTTAGTAATAGGGTCCCGTTTTTACCCTCTGGGTACGGAACCCTAAAAAACGATTTAAATAAACGAGTAAAATAAATGTTTTTTTTTTCAAATTATTGAGAAAGAAGGCTGCAAATTTCCTGTTCTGCAAATAGCCTGATAGCATATTTCTTTTCAACCCCCGACGCAAAAACCACGGGGTGTTATAAGTTTGACGTGTCTGTGTGTATGTATGTGCGTGTGTGTGTCTGTCTGTGGCATTAGCTCCCGAACGGATGAACCGATTTATATTTTTTTTGTTGGAAAGGTGAATTTGTCTTGAGTTTTCTTAGCTATGTTTGATCAAAATCGGTTGACGTTTCATTGCGTTGACGGTTTTTTAATTTTTTAAAAATTAATTACTTTTTATATGTTGAATATTATTTTCGATTAAATTTAAAAAAAAAAGTCACAAAGAACAAACTGCAGTTTGATAAAAATGATGAGAAGCCAAGAGTCTAGACTCAGATTTAGAGCCTAGAGTTCTAGCTAGACTTGAGCAAAGAATAGGTATATTAGCACAGTAGGTACCTACAGTAGGATATGTAAAACCACACACTGTTCCATACATAGACGTAGAATTTTTTCGCTACGCTAAATAGACAAAAGAAGCGTGGGAGAGAGAAGTCATTTTTAAATGTACCCCGTGGAAGAAGAAAAGTGACAGCAACAATGTATTGACTGTGATATGTTTTGCTTGAGTACATGCGCATACCGGACGGTCTCTTGTGCAGTTTAACTAATTTTGTAATTATTTTAGTAATCTTACTATTAAATAACAAATATTACTTTGTATGACAATGGTGTCGTGTTCAGTTTATGACTGTGAAGATACAAGACGTAATTATCCGGGAAAATACACGTTTCACAGGTAAATAAGAGATTATTGGTAGTTCGATTGTATTGCTTATTTTATCAATTCTGCTTTAGTAAATGGCCTAAAAACCAGTTTCATTCGTAGATTAGGACTTTCCCTTATATTTTTTATTAATATTTCGTTGCTGCACCTAGAAATAAACAATATTTTATGTAAAATATAAAAATGTTTGATTACGATAGGGCTTGACCAAGTGATGACGTCAGAAATATCGATAGTCCTGTTGCAGTCTATATCGTTGTATAATGCGCATCATGTAAAAAGAACGCTGGCGGTCAAGCTTCTTCAGGCGTTCCAGCGTTCTTTTTAAGAGATTACTTACTTTTCTACTTATTTGAGAGATGTATAACTATGCATTGAATGAGTGCCTATCTAGTTTACTACAAATAATGTACAATTATAGTACGCGTCATGTAAAAAGAACGCTGGAACGCCTGTAGAAGCTTGACCACCAGCGTTCTTTTTACATGACGCGCACTATACCTACCTATAAATTAAATTTTTGTCCATCCTAGAATGGAGGTTTACTTTGTTTGGAGTAAATTTGTGTGCTCTGTTAACATTTTACCGATTTTTTTAAATCTATAATAACCAGGTGGACATTGAGGTGTGTGTTTTTGTATTGACTATTGAAAAGGTAACTTTAAAGCACCACGGGTGTTTTTATTGCAGTTTGTGTAGTAGATATTTTGGAGTAAATATTTACGTTGTTGATTATTATACACGCCTTTTTCCCCGAAAGGGTATATTTATTTTTTATTTTTTATAAATAAATATTGTTTATTTCTGCTTAATAAAATAATAGGTAACAAATTAAATTTAAATATACCCCAAAAATTCCGTTCCAGTGGGACTCGAACCTGCACCCTCGCCTGTGATCAGCGATGCCTTTACTTTCGAACTTTGAATAAAAGGTTTCCAATGAAACACCTGTAGATACAGCACTATCAACTTGGCGCTATAGCCGAGTTGATAGTGCCCACAAATTTCGTCTCCAGCGTCATCATAGCTCGATCTATGGCTAAATTGTTTAAGGCATCGCCGATGACAGGCGAGGGTGCGGGTTCGAGTCCCACTGGAACGGAATTTTTGGGTAACATTTAAATTTAATGTTATCCATAAAGCGTGGTTTATACTTGAAAAATAATAAACTCTGGGGTAACAAATTGTCTATAGAAAAATAACAGAGTGAAAAATTATATGGGCGTAGCACGGCTGATATAAAATGTTTTTGTGCTTTCAGATTTCCAAGTAATCCTTTGCTACGAGAAAAATGGTTATCGGTTATAAGAAGAGTGGGATAGACTCAAATAAGAACTCCACTAGGTATATGCAGCAAACATTTTAAGTTTAAATTTAAAAGGGAAACTCTAAGATCCCACCTATAAATAAAACTGTAATATTTAGGGGTCAATAAATAATAAAGGTTTATTTATTAACTGTATTCAAAATTGGAATAAGAAATTCTCTTTATGACGTCAAATCTGCCAAGACTTAATCTGCATTTAGATGTATTTATCTACCATACACATCACGGACGGATGATGAATTCTATCGACAATGTAAAAGTGTTGGTCGAGGACAACACTATTTTTAACTCGCACATAGACTTTCACCAACACGTGCACATATTTTTTTTTGTTCCATCTTCGATCTCTGATTGTAGATCTAGTACATATACTAAATCTATGGTTCCATATTACTGTATAAATTCACATCTCAATTGACAGCTACGATCAACCCAACACATTGATGGCGCGTTTCTATCAAAACATGGTTCTACAACAAAAACACACAACTACTTATGGATCAGGCCAGTTGAACGACTAAACAGTTTAGTTAGTAGATAGATTAAAGAATTCAAAAGCAAAACCTCAACCACTGCAGCCCTCTTGATATATATTTATTTATTTATTTACAAAATTTTGGAGTAGTTTTTTTTTTTTTTTTTTTTTTTTTTTTTTACAGCTAGGTTTACAAAAATTCAGATTAAAAATATAGAACATGCCTGAATGCTATCTTCACCTGAAAACTATAATCTAGGTCTCTTCAAGGCTAGAGTGAATAGGTGCCTTCTAGACCTTTGTGTTTCATCTTCGGCCACATCGTCACTTACCAACAGGTGAGATCGTGGTCAAACAAAGCCTATACAATAGAAAAAAAAATGGACAAGTGTATGTTTGGTAGGTGTACAGGTATATCATTTTTGTTCTCAACGATTTCGTCGCCAAACGTGTGGGACTGTACATCTGAATCCCACCTCCTCTTCCAGTTTTCCTCTTCGCCTGAATTACTATGTATAAAATTTCTGGTATTGCAGGTTATGAAAAAAAAAAAGTGAAAATTTATTTATTACAACGAAAAGTGTCACTGGTTACAAAATAATTATTTCCTATAGTTATAGCAATTTGAAACCATATTTTGGTTTTTCAAACCTACTTCAGGCACCAGTCTCTCACATGTGTTGTTCATGTCTCATGTGGGTATTATGTTACCATGGTACTCGTAGTTACTGATACCCACGACACAGGAAATCCTAATGTGGGGTCAGGACTATGTGTGTGACTGTAAAAAAAATACATTGGAAGAAACCTTTGTGAGAGAAAATAAATACTTTATCATTTTTTATTATTTTTATTTTTATATATATTATCAAAAGATCCGATTATAATTATAAACAAAATTTGATGAAGCTCTGACTTGTAGTTTTTAAATTTATGAGACACTAATTTTTTTAATTTCGTCTGTCTGTATTTTCTATTTAATTTAAAAACGACTACCCAGATTTCTATAAAACATTGAAGATATAATTAAATGAGACTTATTAGTCCGTCATGATCTAGATTTTCGGTAAAAAATACCTAAATATTTTTTTATAAATAGTTTTTATAAGCGTCGTTCAGCCGAAAAGTTCCACGGAGGTGTACCTTACGTTTCTCTTTGTAGATACACTAAGCATTCCATTGACTGACGGTAATGTTTAAAAATATTTTTCGTATTGCCTTCAGAGTTCAGTACAAACCTTTTTCGTAAGCACAAAAACCTAAAGCACATATGTTTACGATTATGGTTAAAAGAGGGCATATATCGCCAACACGCCTCCGGCTGTCTGCAATTACAACATAGACTATACTGAAGAACAGAATGATCGATGAAAATGTACCTACAGCTCGTTCACTGTAAGATAGCACCTGTAAATACTCCATGGCAGGTGCCAACTTACGGTCAACGGTCCGGCTCGTTCACCATAAGATAGCACCTGTAAAATATACTCAATGGCACGTGCCAACTAACTGTGAACGATCTGTACACTGTACTTGTAAGAAAATACTGAAGAGGTTTGAAATCAATCAATCGGTTCATCAGTGGCTCTTTCTTGAACTGTGGGTAAGGGCCTCTAACTGGCGCTACTTACCCTAATTTATTCGCTGGAAGCTAAGACTTCCAGGTCACGGGAAATTGCCCAGATGCCTTCCTGGCTTCAGGTGGTCCATCTGTGGCTCGTTGGAATCGTGATGGCGCCACTCCAACTTCGCTCCTATGGGGATTCAGAATTTCTCAAGGGACGCCAGGATCTTCGGATGTCAGGCGGCCGCGTGTGCAGTGGTGCAATTGCATTGAGGTGGGTGTGGCGGCAGTTGTCGGCGCGGTCATACATACGAAGCACCAACAGCACCGAAGCCGCGGGAATCTGCATATCGCGAGCTACAGCGTCCCGCTCCTGTGCGACTCGAAGAGCGATGTTCTGCTGCACCTGCCGTCGTGAAAGTGACCGCATGGAACATTTTGACAGTACCAGAAATATGCAGCGTATTCTTACTACTATTAGCACTTTCAAGATTGGTAAGTTGTTGTTGGAACAGTAGTGGATTTAGCTTATAAGATAATTGAAAGAGATCCTTGTGTTTTCAAAAAATAAAATATTTTTGAAATTGAATTACCTCAATACAATACAATTAATTATTCAATTACATTTAGATAAATTCTTAGCCTGAGATATCGTTAAAGTCTCCATAATCCTGAAGAACGTTAACTACTTTATGATGACTGTAAAATTTCGCTATACATTATCAATACTAATATTATAAAGTGGTAAAGTTTGTGTTCTACTTTGTAAATAGGAGGTTATTTCTAAAACTATTTGACGGATCCTGAAAATTCTTCCACTATCAGGAAGCTACACTATCCTTAACTGCTATACGCTATGTTTTTTAGCTTCGGCCTGTTAAGGTGAATGCTCACGCTTGTGGCGCGATATTCAATTTATTTGGTGTTTTTTGCTCGCTATCTGAAGAAGTGTTCATGAGCTGATGAGCAAAAAACACCAAAAAAAAAACATTACGCGCAACAAGCGTGAGCATCCACCTTAAGCTCGCGTTATATATATATGTGTAGTTCCAATCAACTCTATATAACGGTAGCCTGAGTTGCAATAGTGCAACTCATAATCCAACGATACCGGGTTCGATCCTAGGCTCCGCACCAATGACTTTTCTAAGTTATGTGCGGATTTCCATCGCTCTGTGCTTCGGAGGGCATGTTAAGCTGTCGGTCTCGGCTGTTATTGATTAATAGCAGTCGATATGCCATGTGAGAGGCCCTCGGGCGGCTTGACAAACTCCGACACCAGAGGCCAGCACTAATACCTCATACGAAACGAAACGATCAACTCTATAACGGTTGAGATAATTTTGATGATAAATGGTGTATGTGGATGCGGCGGGCAGTGGGGCAGGACTGCTTTTTTTCCAACAAATTACTTAACCGTCCTATCTGGCCGAGTTACTCAAATCTCTTTGCCCGCCGCTAGACGGACAAGTTGTTTTTTTTACATAGAATATTTATGGTACCAATTAGGAGCCTAGCTTATTAACTGGTGGATGAATTTATGCCACAAAATAACGGTTCGCGCCTGCTTATTTATTTTCATAGGTGCGCTGTGACTTACTATTTTAAACTTTACTAAGTGTTTTGAAAGCGTATGTTTTTCGTTATAAAAATTGAGAGTTTTTGAGACTCGAAGAATTTAAAGTGAGATATTTTCAATGAGTTAATCCTGTATATTTTAGGTGTCATTTTTTAGTACCTACTAATATAGCCTAAGAAGCTGTCAAGGCTATAACAAATAGGCTGACGGCTGACACCACTAACTACTCAAAGTCAGGAAAATAGACAAAAAATACTTTGATTTGAGTATAAAATGTTAGGTTTCTATTAATTAAAATATAAATATAAATTTTCGGGTAACGTGGAAGATGTACAATTAAATTAAATGTCAACAATAAGAGTATACCATTTTTTTTATTTGAATGAATTACTGAAGAAGATACCTGCCTATAACAATGCATTACCTCATAGGACACGTCCACCTAGGACGCGCCCATGTAGCATTACACTGACCGGCCACCCTAAGACACGAAGACGAAAAGTCTCATGTGCGCCTGGTAACTTCCCCGGCACCCTTCAAACAGGAACACAGTAATTCGAGCACTATAAGTAAGTACTAGTTTGCGAAAACAATAATTGTGGTGGTAGTACTTCCGGGACGCATTCTTTCACACAAAAGGTCTACTACTAATAAACCTCACAGTCTTACTATTTCTATTCATGCCATAATTGTATTTGAGTGAAAAACCTTAAAATAAATATTTCTGGTAACAAAACGAAAATGCTACCACTAATAGTTTGCAAGTAAAGGAGTTTTCCTGCACACCACACCCTAATTCATTCACCACACTGGTCCAGCTACTAACGGTCACAATCTAAGGCAAATAACAGAAGAACATCATGCCATTCAAGTAAGTACAGAGATAGATATTCTGTTTTATAGTCTTCTTTCCCGCGTCAGGGTTGAGCTACATAAGTGTTTGCTTCAGCACCGGCGACTGTCTGTACAAGAATATGAACAACCATTTGACACGGACGCATAGTTTAGTGTAACAAGGATTTAGTATGGAAACATTGATATTCACATTCATTTCACCTAGCGTGAATTTCGCGGACCTTTTCCATACAAAACATTACGTTACACACTACTTACACCATACGTCCGTGTCAATTACAATCTCTGACTAGTGCTAGTGATCGCAAGAAAACGCGGTGCCCAATATGTTCTTTAAAAAGAGGACAAGTGCGAGCTAGACTCGCTTCCTGAGGGTTCCGATCCGTAAATATTTTGAAAATCGTGAGAGCTCATTTCGTTTCAGCTAGTTTTTCCTACAAACTTCACTTAGCCATTTTAGGGTTCCTTGAAAATTCTAATTTTTAGACTATTCCTTTATTTATGACAAAGCCTCCTAGCATCCCAAATTTCAAAATTGTGATGTTACTGGAAGTACCCTGGAGTTTTTTAATATTGCAATTTCTATACAAAAGTAAGATCTCTACTGCCATATCTTTTAAGGAACTAAAATCACATACTTTCTTTTATAATTGGTATACAAGTTACACAATTCCTGAGAAAAAGGATCTTGACAGACAGACAGACAGACGAAAGTGTTCCTATAATGGTTCTATTAGTACCATTTAAAGTGAGGAAACAAAAAAAAAAATATTGATGTACGGGATGTATAATATAGTTTGACCCTTACACAGCAGCAATATGCACCCTTCAATGTTAACCCTTCACTATCTGATGATTCTTATCGCCCGGGGGTTAAAGTGGGGTGTTTATTTACCGTTTCCGGTTGTCTGAAGGCTTTTGTCTCAGGCTTTGACGTCAAAGGAAGGAACTGTAGTGTGTGGTCTTTGATAACCTATTATCAAAGATCTTTTTATGATGGAGGCCGCATGGTAAAGAAAGCTGTAGGGAGATTTGAAACTAGATAATACTAGTAGTTCTGCGAACAGTAGACCTCGCGAGCGCAAACTTGTATAAAACATCATGCATGATCCATAATGATGAAACAAAGAACCCAAAACCCACACAACCCATCACACAACCTATCAACTTTCCAAAGTTTATTGTAACAGTTTTTATTTCCTTTTATTTTTATTTTTGTTTCTACTAGATCTATCTTACTGATCTTGTAGTACTTAGTAGATTTTTGTTTTTATTTTCATGTTTTATGTGTGTGTTGTGTCGTGGGGAAAAATAAATAAATTTTCTTTCTTTCTTTTCTTTCAAAAAGGCAGAAAAATAATTTGTTTCAAGAGAAACTAAAAATAAATTTGTGTGACAAGAAGTTTTTTTGTTATTTTATTTATTTATAAGGCAACACCAACAGCACTCATAATGTACACTTTATATTAATACCTTAGAAATATACTCTAGAATATAATGATCAAAAAAGGAACCCAAAGTTGTAGAAAAATCTGTTTTGTCCAGAGAAACTAAAAACAAATTTGTGTGATACGAAGTTTTTTTTGGTATTTTATTTATAAGGCAACGCCAACAACACACATAATGCACACTTGATATAATACCTTACAAATATACTATAAAATGATCAAACAAAGAACTCAAAGTTGTAGAAAAATCTTTTTTTCCAGAGAAACTAAAAATAAATTTGTGTGACACGAAGTTTTTTTTGGTATTTTATTTATAAGGCAACGCCACCAACACACATAATGCACACTTGATATAATACCTTACAAATATACTATAAAATGATCAAACAAAGAACCCAAAGTGGTAGAAAAAACTTTTTTTCCACAGAAACTAAAAATAAATTTGTGTGACATGAAGTTTTTTTTGGTATTTTATTTATAAGGCAACGCCAGCAACACACATAATGCACACTTGATATAATACCTTAGAAATATCCTATAAAATGATCAAACAAAGAACTCAAAGTGGTAGAAAAAACTGTTTTTTCCAGAGAAACTAAAAATAAATTTGTGTGATACGAAGTTTTTGGTATCTTATTTATAAGGCAACGCCAGCAAAACACATAATGCACACTTTATATAACGTTAGAAATATATCATATAATGTGTGCCAATTACAGGTTTGCACAGCATAAATAGAAAAAGGCAATATTTTTGATTCATGACCCAGACTGCTCATACTGTAGTATTTTTATGAGTAATGAAGACCGAAATGAACCGAAATAACAGTTTTCCGGGTCAATCAAGCAGGCTTGTTTGTCAGTCTGTCTGTCAGTCAAGACTTCTGGACTCGTCTTCATCTAATGGATCTCACGTCAGCACTGTTTATATATCGTTCACAACTTTTACACGTTAAATTAATTTCGTGTTTGACTTTCGTGTTAATAAACTGCTATGTTTATTTTGGAGCTAAAACAAAGTGGGCACTGAAGGGTTAATTTATTTGTTTACGGAATGAGTTGTTTTAATTTAGGGTGATGTTGGTGGTGACTGGCTTTGGAGTCAGATGTGGTCCGTTGTGTTGAAATACATTAGTTATGAAAGGTAGAACAATTTTTTTTTTTTTATATACTACTTGAATGACGGAACAAGCAGATGGCCCACCTGATGTTAAGCGGTAACCTCTGCCTATGAACAGTACCTGATACCTCATAGGTCGCGTCCACCTAGGACGCACCCTATGTGGCATTGCACTTCGCCCGCTACCCTGAGACATACAGATGAAAAGTCTCATGTGCCTGTAATTTCACCGGCACCCGTACCCTTCAAACTGGAACACAGCAATGCGAGCACTAGTGCTTTGCGGCAGAAATAGGTATGGTAGTAGGACTTCCCCGGACGAACTCTTTCACAAAAAAGCTCTACTACTACTAAACTTGTTACTGGTTTTATTTGGTCTGTTTATTTTTGGTCTTGGGAGAATTCATCACGAGTTGCCTAAATGCCCTAATGCAACCACTTCATCGTCTTTATCTACAGGAGTCCACTGCTGGACATTGGGCTGACCCAATCACGTACGCATACATACATACATAGGCACACGCCTTTTTCCCCGAAAGGGTAGGCAGAGCTTCAATGGGCCCCTTTTTACAGTGGGTTGCACCATCACGGACGCTTAGCTTTAGTAAACGAATTCTGATAAAAAAAACTTATGCTTATTGAATTTATTTTTCTATCATTTTAATATTCATACTTTCTAAATAGATGTTATAGAAAATAGGTATTAGAAAATCAAGCAATCCCCTCTCCACCCTTCCTTCATTATCTAAAAAACTCAAGAGCCAACAATTTAAAAAACAAAACTCTTAGTAAACAGGAAAATCTAAACGATAACTCAGTTTTTTAACTCCCACGGGAAACGGAAAACATGCGTGAAGAGAAAATGTGTATAAATCATGTTGCTTAATTTCACTACAGACTAATGAGTTCAATTGGTCTAAAGGTTACTATGGTTGGTACCCTACTTGTAAAAACTCTCCCCACAAGTGTCTGACCCGCACTTGACCGGACCTATTCAGGGTTCCGTACCGAAAGGGTAAAACGGGACCCTATTACTAAGACTTCGCTGTCCGTCCGTCTGTCACGAGGCTGTATTTCATGAACCGTGATAGTTAGACAGTTGAAATTTCACAGATGATGTGTTTATGTTGCTGCTATAACAACAAATACAAAAAAAAACAGAATAAAATAAATATTTAAGGGGGCTCCCATACAACAATCGTGTATTTTGCCGTTTTTTTAGATAATGATACGGAACCCTTCGTGCGCGAGTCCGACTCGCACTTGGTCGGTTTTTTAACCACAACTGCTTTTATTGTATGTATTTCTTGATCTGCCTTAGTGTGTGCCTCTGTGTCCTTTCAAGCCGTATATTTTTATCCATGTACCCTCATGTTGTCAGGTAACTAATAGAATCGGCAAGGTTGTATCCAGCCTGTTCGTGAACCTCAAACAATCTAAAGGTCAGAGGCACTGGTGAACCAATGAACCTGACGAGTTCGGTGTATTGTATGAACGTTAAGGTTGTTACTTTCGCTAGAGGCACGAAATTATTATTTTTTCGTGTTTTTTGCTCATCACAGCTCATCAACACTTCTTCAGATAATGAAAACTATGTTGCCGGTAATTATATGACCTAACACACAAGTTTTAATTTAAAGTATCACATAAATATCATTAGTTTGGCTATTTTTCTTCAAAATAAATTTATCAAAGTTTTTATTGGCAAATACCTATACAGATTTATTATTTTAGCTGACTGTACGTCACTCACAAAATCGACAAGGGATCCATCAGGAATTTGAAAGTTGCCTAAAAATGTTAAGGGATCGAACAGGACGATCAAAGTCCACTGGATCATTCTCAATGGATCGAACAGGAACTACTCGGTTCGTCAACGCAATGTTATCTAGTACCCATAACACAAGCTCTGCTTAGCTTGGGGCTAGATAATTTTGTGTAAACTGTTCAGCGTTATTTATTTATTATGAGATATATTTTAGTTACTATACCTACACAGTGTGAAGCTGTGAGTAGGTACTATTATTTATTCTGTGTCATCACGAGAAGTCATTGACATATAGCGTTATGTCAATGGGTAAAGTACAAATCGGTGGAGAAATTTGAAATCTGCCATTTTTGAAAGAAACGTCGTAATTTTTATTTTATTACATTTTAATGTGTTTTTTCGAGTTATTTCGTGTAATTTTAGTGGCATTTTAACCGGTGTAACTTGGATAAATGGCACATGTGCGATGTAGTGAAATTTGAGTGTATTGCGAGTCTTTTCGAAATGGTGGTTTTTTTCCTGTAAAAACTCAGTTTTTCTGCCACAATTTAAACTGGGTTAGGACTAGACGGAGACTCTTGACGAGTTGACTATAATACTATAATAATTATATCACTTGACATTGGCTAAATTGTTGCAAATAATGCACAGAAGCCATTACCTAAGATAAGAAGAAGAAGAAGAAGAATAAAACGTCTCTAGTTTGGTCAAAATTAACTTTACTAAAACTAGCAAAAAGCTCAGCTATGTAAGGGCTTGCAGAATCTTTAAACTTGTTTTTTTAAAATATTTTTTTTAAAACACATGAAGATATTAATTTATATTCCATTGGTGTGACAGTTTTTTCGTAAAGTGTACCAAGAGGAATCGCTTCGGTCGTCCTAATAAGAAGAAAGGGGTAGACGAAGATGATGATAGGCTGTTGGGTTTTTTTTATTTCATTTAAAAAACCTTACAACCTACCTACTAAAATATGACATAAATGATCACATAGATGGGTGGCTATGATAGTCTAAGATCCGCACTAGAAACGACCTTCACCCATCTGTTTAAAGGATGAAATGTTTTTTATATCAAATTGAATATAATATATTCAATATGATATATTTTCTAATATTATTAGAAAATATATCTTGAGTGGGTTGTCTAAAAAATTCCTGCCCAGACAAAAAAGTAAATTTGCCCAGTTATGTGCAGTTATATTGCCAAATTAAATGTGCCCAGTAAATTAAAAAAAAAAAAAAAACTTTTTACTATTTTTAATAATCGTGATAGTAAGTCAGTTACAATTTTCACATGATGATGTATTTCTGTTGCCGCTATAACAACAAAAAGGTAAACAGAATAAAATAAATGTTTAAGGGGGCTGCCATACAACAAACGTGTTTTTTTGCCGTTTTGATAAGTAATGCTAAACGCATAAGCTAAACGCAATGTATACTATCATGCCATTACGATTTTCAATAAACTACCAAATGACTTTAAGGACCTGCCAATAAATGTATTTAAATGGAAATTGAAAAATTGGTTAATGGAAAAATGTTTTTATGACATCAAGGAATTTATGGAATGTAAAATCTGACATTCATTGTTTCTCATTTATTATTTTTTATTTATTGACATTATTTTTGTATACATACCTACTACTACACCCATTTTAATTATCTCGTAGCTGTTAAGATTTGACATTGTGATTTATTTTTATTATTATTAGATTATATTTATTAGATTAGCTACAATAGTGACATTCGTTTTTAATTTTGCACGCCTTTATGAGGCAGAATGTAAAGGAACATTTCTATTTTTAACATCTATTAGACCTACATTCTTGTGAATAAATGATTATGATTATGATTATGATTATGAATGGTACGGAACCCTTTTAAGCGCGGTTCTGGCTCGCACTTGGTCGGTTTTTATAGATAATCGTATGGAAGCCTTCGTGCGCGACTCCGACTCGCACTTGGCCGGTTTTTATAGATAATGGTACGGAAGCCTTCGTGCGCGAGACCGACTCGCACTTGGCCAGTTTTAATTTTTTTAATTAATCATAGTCTGGGCAGGATTGTTTTAGACAACCCACTCGAGATATGTTTTCTAATGTATTCAATTTGCTATAAAATACTTTTCATCCATTATACAGATGGGTGAAGGTCGTTTCTAGTGCGGATCCTCTACTATAAGGTATTTGTAGTATGTGTTCAATGGTACTATCTAAAATCTAAATATTTATGAATTGTAGATTTTTGGTTTAAGATCGATTACAATATGACCTTATTTAAGATTTTGATATGAATTAATTAATGTTTTAGACATGAAATCGACTCAAAGACACGTTTTTTTCTGAATAAAAATATGAAATCAGACGTAATCAATGATGAAAAAAAAACCATTAGCGACAAAAACATTGAGAACAAAATTATGCTCAAATAAAACAAGTCAAAGTAGTGTCGGCTACAAAAAAATATTAACAAAAACTAGACGCGTCAGTAGCTTGTGGCGCGCGTTGATGTGAGCGGACAGCGCTGTACGGCAGCGGTTTGAGGCGTGGCACAGTGAGAGCGATTAGCGAGTTTTAAGGTGAATGCTCACGTTTGCGGCTTACGTTATGAATGCTTACGTTTATCTTATCTTATCTTATCTTATCTTATCTATCCCCTGAGAACACCCACCAACTCCTTAAGGTGGATGCGCACGCTTGCGGCGCGAAATTCAAATTTTTTGGTGTTTTTTGCCCTTTACTGGTCATCAACACTTCTTCAGATGACAAAAGTTGAGTTCGCGACAACTAGAAGACCTAACACACATGTTTTAATTGATTGTATCTCATAAATATCATCAGTTTAGCTACGATACCCCTAAACAAACAAAAACACTGTAAAAATGTGTTTAGGGGTATCATAGCTAAACTGATGATATTTATGAGATACTATCAATAAAAACATGTGTGTTAAGTTTCTTAGTTGTCGCGAACTCAACTTTCGTTATCTGAAGAAGTGTTGATGAGCTGTAATGGGCAAAAAACACCAAAAAATTTGAATTTCGCGCCGCAAGCGTGCGCATCCACCTTAAGGAGTTGGTGGGTGTTCTCAGGGGACAGATAAGATAAGATAAGATAAGATAAGATAAGATAAGATAAGATAAGATAAGATATTTTTATTTTCCAGAACATTGTATAAAGGTTTTAAACTCACAGACAGTTATCTAGCCAGAGTTCAGGCAGTATAATATATCAACCCTGAAAAATCTAAGTCATTAAGACGACCTCTGTGGCGCGGCGGGCGAAGGTTGGCCTGCGACGCAAGAGGTTGCGGGTTCGGTTCCCGCCTTGGAACACATATTTGTGCGATTGCAGATATTTTTTCAGGGTGTTCTGGGTTTTTTCTATATATGATAAAAAATATCTATCATTGTTATATATTGTATTAAGTATATCAGTTATCTGGTACCCAAAACACAAGCTCTTCTTAGCTTGGGGCTAGATAATGTTGTGTGAACTGTCCAGCATTATTTATTTATTTATTTAGGTTATTTTTTTTTTTTTTTTTGGTAATCCAACAGCGATTTATACAATAAATACTTTTTAGCAAATTTTTTTATTAGCTTAATTTTTTCACTTTCTATTTTCGTAATTATCATTTCTGCCTCGAATCACCTTCTGCTGGGTATAGGCCACTTTTATCTTCTGCTAGCCTCGTCTGTCCTGTGCGTCTTTCGTCCGTCGAGGCTTTACTCTATTTTATAACGTCCTACATTATCATGCACAATATTTGATTATGATCTGAAAATTTTCGGGATTCTGCGAGCGTACGTTTTGCAAAATAGGATATTTATATTTTCTGTTACTTTTCCCGTAGCCTATTTAGTAACTTTTGCTTTTAAGACTTTTGGATTTGACTGTACCTAAATAAAAATTGTTGCGTGAACTAGATTGTAAGTTTTAGTTAAACTTGAATTACCATTATGCCGGGGTTAGAACGCAAATTTTTGGCAGTAATATCTCCTGATACAATCCTGTAATTCCGCTATCACTCTAGCTCTACCCACTTACAGCGCACGTTAATCACTCTTCCACCCGACTGTACGATGCTTATCTGCTCATTGCCGCAGCCACTTCAGATTATATTGACTTTGACTGTACCGCAGTCTAACGAGCCGGTTTCAGAGTTGTTTGAACGCATCACTGATTTACTAATTTTTGCAATATTACGTGCCCACTAGCTTGACGTAGCAGAACCAAGAGCACCGTCATAGCTCTCAGAATTAACGAGTTGAAGTGGCAATGGACAGGCGACAGAAAGCTAGCAGAATCAAAAAAAAAAATCAAAAACAATACCAGAATTTTCTGCTCTCTTTTTATTTGTATCCTCCATTTTTTTTATTTAAGAAACAATTGTCATTATATAATACTCCGTCTCAATATTGAACGTAAAGCTGAAAACCTCTAAAATGTCCCGATTCAGGGGTGGACGCGTTGCAACCGCACTTGACGTTGATTGACCGCAGTTTGCTCATTTGGTGAGGGATTGACTGATATTGACATCGGCTACATGACATTATAATTGGGCTTGGGGCAGATTGGGCAAACGTACAATATTATACATAATTATGCGAGTTTTTTCTTGATATTATTACAAGCTAGGGTGTGCGATATATAATTGATGATTAAACCAAATTAACCTGGTGATAATCCATCACAATTAAAACTAGAAATTACAAAAAATATGATGAATGGCGGAGCACTTAAACCAAAAATGATTAAGTGGGATTATGGATTGTCTGTGGGACAAATAAGCAACCTGCTCTAGTTTTGTGATAATGAGTGGCTAGTCTATACGTATTACTACGAATTATACTAATCTCTTCAGACGAAGCCTCCGTATACTCAGATATTCAGTATTTACTACGACTGTGCTTCAAAAACACTTTTCACTAATCACCCTGAAATAACTCGTTCGTTTTTTTAATGTTTGAAAGGTGAATTTGTCGGTTTGAGTGTTCTTAGCTATGTTTGATCAAAATCGGTTCAGCCGTTTCATTAAGTTGGGGGTTTTATAGTTTTACAAAAATAATTACTTGTTTTCGATGTTTTTATAATAAACCTACCTCTTTTTTTAATTAAAATTTTCATGTCGCTTGTATTTAAACATTTCTTCGGTCACATTCATAGCTAATGATGTAATATTATATATTATAATTGATGATGTAAAATACCAATGTGTGTTTATTCTTTAGGTATAAAATACACACGATAAATCGTTATAAAAGATTGCGGCTCGCATTATACGGAGGCGTCAACAAATGGCGCAAGTGCCCCAAACATTGTTCATAATATTTCAACGGTAGTAAATGCAGCAAGTAACGTGATGTATGGCGACAGACAGACAGATAAATTGCTTATAATTTATTGTAGTGGAAGCCGCAATGGTCCTAATTACACGACGTCGCACGCTCTCTGAGTAATGGCCGGTGGAAAAATAAAATTGTTTAATTATATTTTATGATGGACGTTGTTACCTGTTTTTGTAATAACTGGCTTTGATAAATCTTCGGTCTGGGTCAGGTTTTTGTTGAAATGTCGAAGATATATTTAGAATGGGTAAAACCAGTTGCAAATTCATGCGTCATATCTTTGTATTTTGTTTCAGATATTTCATTCATCATGTGCAATAATTTTAATGAATATTGAATGTATAGTTAGTTGTAATTATTTAATCATTATGTCTTTTATCTCTTTTTAAGATATTAATCTTAATTTGTAACCTACTGCCAGTTATTTTACATCATTCTTTTAGATGATATATATGATTATTTAGATGGTATAGAGTTTAGACTTAAGGTTATGAAATGAAAAATAGGGGAAATTAAATATTTACGTATATTTTTTCGCTTTATGCCCTTTAACAATATTTTATGTGAACAGGTCAACTTGCAAATGACAGTGACTTGAACATAACTCAATATTGTAATGCACGTACATTTACTTTCTCAGTTATTTATGTAATAAATTCTATGATATTAAGTTTTAATTCAAACAGTGTTCTAGAACATTAATTTGATTGATGTTATATTAAAGTAAAGTGCCAGTATTGCAAGCATACAAAGTTAATGTATAAATTTTATAAAATAAAGTGAGATTCTTCTAACATCTAATTTACAAATGAAAGTTGCACAATTAAAGTGTTTGAGTAAAATCACGGTAACATTTATCTTCCAAGCAGATATGACGCTACTCACTTAACCATGGAATCATTCAGTCATAACGCTCCTTCAAATACACGTTACAAAGATATGTGATCGATCAAATAAGTCACAAAAATATAAAAAATACAAACACAAATAACAACCTATACTAACCGCAACAACTTATACTAACGCATAAAATTACAAACTACAGATTTGGTACATAAAAATTTGTTTAAACTAGAAAATTTGAAATCCGTGTCAAGACGGACCAACAAGCGTTCAGTGCACTAATTATTATGAATATTACGATAGAGATCACAGCTGTCACGGCCCTCACGAGCAGTTAAACTTCCGTCGATGATATGACCCAACAAGAACCCCGAGACAATAGCCTATATTCACAAACACTCGGATTCGAACGTCCTTCGACACGGGCATTAGCGTTCGGCGCCCCCCTTCTTGTTTGCGTGGAGCGCCGATGGTCCTCACGGGTGCAGCGCTCGCGGCCCGAATAGTGGGTACGAGGGGAAGTACGCCGCCAGGGACGGATGCGGTGGCATAGGGAACGGCAGAGGCGGAGATGACATCATGTGAGACGTAGGCTTGCCGTAAGGGTGGAACCGAGGTGTCAGCGGTGACAGTGGGGGCGTCGGATAAGTGCGCTGCAGCAATGGATGTGTTGCGCTTAGCATCGACAAACTAGGGCTCGACTCGCCACTGGCAGTATGCGATCGCAAGTGCTGCAGCAATTCCTCAGACGAGGAAAATCGCTTTCCGCAGTACGCTGAGTCACCTGCCATCCAGCTGCAGACGTAGGGCAGCTGGGACGCCGCTGCTAAAGCAGCTAACTGTGCATGAGCGTACGCCGCGGCTGCTGGATGTCCGGTTGGGATAGAGAAAGGCATTTTGGCATGGTCACACTGCGCGCACCCAGCAGGACACGCGGCAGATTTGAGCAAATGTGAACTGAGCGAGCATCCAGTGCAGTACGGATCTCGGCAGATTCCTAAATCGTTTCCTGGAGCTTTCATCCTTGCGTACGCAAGATAAGGATTTAATCCATTTTTCAGCGCGTGGTGTTGCGCTGCCATCAGGCTACTCGTCATCAAATCCATACCTAGCGGGAACCCGGATGGATGTAGAGCACCGAGGAAGGCCGAAGACGTAACTGGTACGCTCGGTTTGAAGCTTGAAGGTTCTTTGGTATCTGCAGTGGAGGTTATAGACGTGGGTGTGTAGGGTAACTTGGATGCGGTAGATCCGGTAGGCGATTTGGTCGGACCGGGCGATTGAAGTGGACTAGACCTCTCATCTGACTTTTCAGATGGTGTTTTGCGATGGGCCGGGGGAGGAGTCCTCTGTGATGATGAACTCTGGTTGCTGCCACATCGAGCTTGAACGGGAGTAGTTGATGCGCTCCCTTTAGATGACAGTGGAGATTTTGCATTCACGGAAGATCTATCTCTTTCTTCCGGAGTTCTAGTCTTTTCTCTCGCAGTCAGGCACGATTCGTAAGGCTTGAAGCTAGGTTTGTTATCCATGTGTATCTTATTTTCATCGTATTTCTTGCTCGCCTTCTCTGCCGCTGAGATCAGCTTGGGGTTGGGCGAGTCAGCGCCGATCGCGCTGCAGGTCTGCGCCAGGAGCGCCAGTGGGCTCTTTTTTGCGTCGAGCTGTAACAAAGAGATTTATGAAATGAAACATCGGGTCGTGAGGTTGCGGGACTTGCAAGTGACGGGTTTACAAAGGGAACGGGGGTGAGCTTGCGGGCGGTGGGGTCCAATCACGCGGCCGACGCGCCATTATCCGCGCGTCTGGCACCCGTCGGCTCCGCTTGACATTTCACTCGCTCCCGCATGATGTAATCTCGCAGTGAAAAGGGCAATTTGTGCCGCTGAATTTGCGGCGCGCCCGAACTTGCGGCGTTGTCACGTCTATCGCCGCGAGTGACGCGCCACAATGACTGCTCGGGGAACACACTTTTTGTTCGAATTTTCCGTTTGTAACTAGGTTTATTGACTAAACAAAAAGCTTATCGGAATCTACTTCGAATGTGAGGTGGAGAGAAACAGTAGTGGTGTTTAAGTTCACTTTGATAAAATAACTTTTGATCGTAGTTGTGTATAATATATTTTGTTATAACGTTAAAGAAGTTTAATTTAAGTGCGTTAGAAATAATTGGACAACGACTCGTATGAATTTCAAGATAGATTTTTGGTTCAAAGGAACAAGCACGTTTCTTACGTCAGAACTAATTGGCTCATTTGCAGATGACATTTATTTCTTGCATATAAAATAACTTATAAGTATCTAATTCTATGACTAACTCATTTAGTACTGCATACAAAGTTGTATCTCGCTATTCAAGAATAGGACATTCCTTACAGTGTAAATATAGCATAAGCCGGACGACGCAAAAGAGGAATGCTGTCGATGGACAAAATACATTGTAGTGGTCGCAGGAAAGCGGTGGATAAAGGCGGCTCAAGACTGCTCGTCATGGCATTCTATGGGGGAGGCCTAAGTCTAGCAGGGACTTCTGTAGACAGAGCGATGATAATAGCTGATCAAGATAAATCATAATTATGATAGAGGTTATGAACCTTGAATTCATTCAACGGTGCGTGCAAATTTCCCGTTTATAAAATAACTGATATGATTCACGAAAGTTTTTATAGTAAAATAATGATATAGTTAAAAGTGTAGTATGATGGTGCTGCTACAAAGTTGTGAGCTAGCGCAGTTTAGTATCTGAGTCATTTTTCTTCATTCAGTGCCATAAAAAGCAAGCTTTTAGTGCCATCGACGTAATTCCCAAGTATCATCAATTTTCCTTTTTACTTCCTCGACATTTGGATCAATGCCAAAGTAGTAAGTCGAATTTAAATTTAAATTAATAGCTTGTAAAATTATATGGTTGTGTATTTAATTGTTTTAGTACCGACAATTAACTGAGTTAAAGGTTTTGTTTTGCCTACGATGCGATGAATATTCGTTTAATATTAGTTTTCGGAACTTCGCCTTCACTTGTTCCTTTCCTACAAACTTTTCTTCGGATAAATCATGACAGTATAAAGTTATTTTACTACCTATCACATGTCACATCTCCTAAATTAATTGAATGAAGAAACGGACGAAAGAATCGCAATATCATTATCTATAATATTGTATAACAAATGTAATATAGCATAAATCTATTAGTAGTCATAATTGTACTAGGTTAATATCATAATAATAATGCGTAACTCATAGCAAATTTTGTCTTCTTTTTCAGTCATCTTTTTCAAATTATGTTACTACCACTTTAAGTGGTCTGCAAAATTATCCTATCAAACCTTTAATTCCCTGAATTTGGGTCGAAAACTTTGTCTCAGTGCAACATGTGTACCATTGTGGAACTTCACAACACGATAATTACAAACACTAATTAAGCAGTGTTTTGTTTTCGGTTAGTGAATTGAATTGGGCTAATTTAACTTAATTTATTCAACACGTAGGGAATTATGTTTTCGCTTTTTGACAAAACTGTTTGCCGTCATAATTTTTGAAGTTCTGCGTGCAGAGTTTTTGCGATTGTTATTTAAAGTTAGTTTTTGAAGACGACTGAGACGCGATAGATGCTTTTCGTTTTTTAACGCGGGACAATTAGTGTCTTGCTTACCTGAAACAGATATGTACACTGTTTCGATCTGTGTTTATTGGAACCATGATAGTTTCTTGATAATTGATTATTAGTTTCTGAAACCCACAACAACACAGGGATCAGTAGTTATTTACTTTGAATGCGACTGTTTAGTGTTATTTTATCATTTAATTAGTAGGCTTTGACTCTATAATTGTAGTTTTTTAGAGTTTATCAGTTTTGAACACCTTGAATTTTGTTTTATTATTCTGTCGGTCTTTTTTTTCATGTTCAATAATTTTCTCAATTAAAATAAATTATTTAATTTAAGTTTTTTTATTTTTCTTTAAAGTGTTAGCTGCCAACAACCCTCTAAAAATAATGTAAACTCACCGTAGTGGGCAACGGCGTCAGGTAATCCGGTCTCAAATACTGATTGCTTGACGTGAGCATGTTGCTCCAAAGTATCAAATCCTTTTCCAGCTTAATAAATATCCACACACTGAATAATAAACACTTCACAATGTCAGCACATCATTCCATTCACGGTTGCGTTCGCAGAGCGGTGGTGTGGCGTGCGACTCGCGCGGTGGACGGGCTCAGACTGAGCCGTGACGGGCCCCCCTCCTCTGACACCTTGTCACTCGTCGCCGCGCCATTTTTGCATTCTGTGTACTTCGCGGGAGCTTTGCCGTCTTATCCCCACCGCTGTTTGACACCCCGTTTGTCGCTTCCTTCTCGCTCGCACGCGGGAAAAATTTAAGCGCTTTCCGCGAACGAGACGTTTTGATGAAAGGATTATTAAATATGCAACACACAGTCAAAGGCGCCTGGCGTTGCGGCGACAGAGATGCATTGCTGGGAAAATTGAATAGAGGTGGCGTAGAGTTAGTAATAATTTAGTTTTAGCGTCGCATCGGTGTGGTTGTTGATTTTATTTTCGTTAATGTAGGTCATACATTTTTCTGCAATTTGTTCATTCGTAATACATTTGTTGACAGGTTATTGAGTGGGTTCATGTTGTATTTGCAGACCTTGTGAAGAGATCGCGTAATGTTTTTGAATAGAAAACGAATATCTTTCTGGTTATAAAATCGAAAAGTTGGGTATTGTATTTGAAGACGGACCACCGGCTAAGTTTATGGTTTTTAAAGTTATTGTTGGTTCGTCATAAACAAATAGCTGAGTCATAGCGATTTACATAATCCTCTCAATTCTTCAGACGAGTGAATACAATTATTTTCTTCAACTTTACAATGGCATAATCACGCTTATCTCACTTAGCTTTTGTTATCTTTATACGTTTTGTTAAGTTATGCTAACGTTTTTTAGAAAGATAATGGCTGGTATTCTGCGAAGGTTTTATGGCAAGTTTCTAAAACGTTATACGTTACAGCTTATGACGTTTAAAAAAGAAGTAAAAATATAAAAAAATAATTAGGTTCTAAAAGTCGTATTAAAATAGCTTTATTCCCGATGTCCACGTTATCTTGTCCACGTCCACGTGGACAGCGGGAAGTCAAAAAATCTCTTCCCGTTGTCCACGTTGGCTGGAAGTCACTAAATCCCTTCCCGTTGTCCACGTTATGTTAAAGAAAAATTATGAATGCAACAAAAACGATGTCGAACTATGTCTCACATTTCATAATAGTAATAAACGGTTAAATTCATTTTATAAAAAATTAAAAAACCTTTTAGTTCTTATATATATTTTTTCATCCTCTTGTACCATATTTCATGCAATAAATTATTATTTAATTTCATTATATCATTTCATTTATTTAATTTCTTATCAAATCAATAGATGAAGGTATTGGTGCTATTCAAATAGGTAATTTTGTAGATTGGTGCTCTATCGAATCAGTAATTCAGAGGTTACCCACAAACAACACCACCTTCCTTCACCACTTTCCATATGGTATGATTATAGCAAGTATCATTAACATCAACCAAGTATTTTTAGCGGGCCCCAGGATCTTTAATCCTGATTACTATGTTTTTGTTTCAAACATATGTTCCCTGCGTCTTTAATCAATTAATTTAATGTTTAAAAGCTTCCCCAAAACTTTTTGTTAGTCTTCCTGAAGGCTGACAAGTAAAATTAGGTGGCGCTCCAGATAATTAACTTTGAGAATGCAGACACGCAGCCAGCCGCGGCCCAGAGACAAACGAAGCGACAAAACTGGCATGATAGGGTTGCCACGCTCAGTTATGTAAGAAGAAGATTTTTTTGTGCTTAATTGGGATAAGTGAAGCTAATACATCATCCGGGCTCTATGTAGATGTTGCAGTATTTTAATTTACTAGTATTTCCACGATGGTGCAACGCACTGTGAAAGAGACATACTACCCCTTTGGGAAAAAGGTGTGTGTCTATTTATGTATGTAAGACCGATATAGCACACAATAACATAACATAACACCCAACAGACAGTCACCCACATAGTCTTTAACCCAGACAGGATTCCCTGTGTCGTGGGTAGATATCAGAAACTACGTGTACCATGGTACTATAACACCCAGACCGGAGCAAATATTTGCAGACCATACAGAACCGATTGGAGTGGCGTTTGTGGGAGGAGGCTTATACCCAGCAGTGGGATGTTATTTGAGCTGCCAATGATGATGACTATGTATTATTTATGCAACACAAAATTGTTGCAAATAGTTTGTGCTCGCGTGGTCTACTGTTCGCAGAACTGTTAGGCGCAATAGGTTTACAGCATGTCTAATAATGAGCTCTAGAATTTTAAGTTTTTGTAAAGAATTCTTGCAATTTTCAACAATAAAAAATACATAAATTCTTAAGCTTTAATTTAGTATAATCATAAATTCAATACACTACAACAATTACATAATTCGATAAAAAAATTATCAAATACCACATTTTTATAATTGTAATACCATTTTAGCTTTACTTCTTGCTAACACGTTTTAATTTTTGAAATATTTGGTAACTTATTCATTTATTTGAGTTAGTGAAGTCATCAACAAAATTTAACAAAACTCTAAAATGCATTTTTATATTATTTTTTATACACAAGAACATGCGCGTAAGAATATGAGCGTGCGCCTTATATTCTTCGCCTCATACAAAACTGTTCGTTGAAACTGGTTGAACCTATATAGCGCCTTAAGTGCCAACCCTATGGGGATCAAAGCCCGCCGCTGGCTGCTGCTACGGCCGCCGTCCATCGGTCACGATAGATCTCCGCGATCTGTCACGTCACATTCGTTACTAGCATGTCGTGTCGCATGATGGATGACGTAATGTTGTCTGGTTGATAAAGGAGTATAGTCTGTGCCAGTTCTGGACGATGATGACTCAATTTACCTGACTACCGAGTTAGCATTTCATTTCTTATATATTATTATGACCCTGTAGTGTCCCACTACAGGGCAAAGGCCTCCCTTCCCTCCTTCAATTCGTCTCTATTTTTGGGTATTTGGGACCAATCCTTCAAGTAGGAGCCTAGCTCATCCCGCCATCTCCGTCTGGGCCTTCCACGTGGCTGTCGTCTGTTTGGGATCCATTATGTCTTGTTTTTCGCCCATAGTTCTTCTGACATACGGCACACATGTCCAGCCCAGTCCCACTTAAGTGTAGCAGCTTTTTGAGCGACGTCAGCTATCTGTGTTTGGGAGCGTATTTTCGAGTTTCTTATTCGGTCCGTGAGCTTCACTCCTAGGATACTACGCTCCATAGCTAGTTAGCATAAGATTAAGCTGTTAACATTTTTGGAGTTGTTGCGTTACATGCTCGCTCAGTAACAGTAAAGGTTACAAACTTGATGTCAATACAGTAATTATTTAAGGATGTAATATAAATAAATCATATACTAGAAACACGATTGTTAAAACTTTTATCGATATATTTTTGAAATTGGCCCTCCTGAAACCTGTTTTAGGACCCTCCATCGATTAGTGGAAATGTTAAGCGTATTTTTTTATACTATTCAGTAGGTAAACCCATTACTTAGATTAACAGTAGTTTTTTTTTATATTTGCTTCTTTAGAAGCAGCAGTTAGCAGATAGCAGTTTTATCATTTGTCGCTTACGTCAACTACTTCCGAGCGGTAAAAATATATACCTCATCTCTTCCCGAGTTCATGTGAGCAATAGCGCTGTCACGTTCTTGCAGCTATTGTTTTCTTGCTAGACTCCGCCCATTCGATATTTTAACATGATCCAGTCTTCGAAAGGAGCCAAAGAGCTACCTAACAGGTAGAGAATAGCTTGGAGAGAATGCTGCTAGAGAATGCTTTTTAGCATTAAGTTCGCCTAATGCAAAGCAAAGCAGTAGTGCTCGCATTGCTGTGTTCCGGTTTGAAGGGTAAGGGTGCCGGTGAAATTACAGGCACATGAGACTTTTCATCTTTATGTCTCAGGATGGCGGGCGCAGTACAATGCCACATAGGCTGCGTCCTAGGTGGACGTGACCTTTGAGGTAATGCACTGTTCATAGGCAGAGGTTACCGCTTAACATCAGGTGGGCCTCTTGCTTGTTCCGTCATTCAAGTAGTATAAAAAAAAAAAAAAAAATTGTATTGTTTGTTTTGTCCAATACGTCACTATTTGTACGTCACTCAATCGGAACCTAGGCGGATATCCGTGGTTCACTCTGGGCCTCAACGGAAGATCAGCGCTGGGTTGCCAGCGTGGCCTAGCAAACGCTGAGTTGAGGACCCTTTTGTGACTTGCGTCAGGCACACACACAAATTGCATTTATTATATCTGTGTTATTTGTTTTTGTTTTAGTTTTTATATAGTTCATATCTTGTTTGCTTTTTTCGTGGTGTGTTTTTGTATAGTCATAAATAAACGTTTATTTCTTTCTTTCTTTCTTTCAATAAAGAATATTCTATTCTATTCTATCAGGTCATTATGTAACTGTAAGTACAAACTTGTAATTGAGGTTTTTCTCCTTCTTCTTTCTTGTCAGTGGCTAAACATGACTAAATTTTATTGGACCAATAGAAAGCAATCGCTAAGCCCCGTTTCGTTGCCTGGTTCAGGTTTTTATCCTAAAAGTAACGTTTTAAGCTCTAGTATCGCCTTAAAACAAGGTTTCTTATAACATTGCAGGTTTGGATTAGCTCCGTCGTGCTAACACCCGACTAACCCCAATGCTTTACATAGATTAAGACGAATCGCAGTCGGAATTCACAAGGACTTAGCAAGAATAACTTGTTAGTTTGGGATTAGCATTTTGTAATTTGGATTTTGGATTTAATGTTTAGAGGAACTAACAAAAAATGCTGAAGGTTATAGGAACCTCGCCCAGGTGTTAACGCCGAGATTACTGCTGATGGAATCGTCTCAAAGATTATCTTTCAAACTGTGAACAATAAATTTATATATATATATAAAACAAAGTCGTGTTAGTTACACCACTTATAACTCAATAACGGGTGAACCGATTTGGCTGAGAATTGGTGGGGAGGTAGCTTAGAACCAGGAGATTGACATAGGGGGAGAGGTAGGAGGGGAGGGGGTTCACCGGGGCCTACGCGTGCCGGGGTGAGTCGCTAGTATTAGTATAAAGCTTTCTTGAGCTTTCGCAAAAGAGCTACCAACATTTTAAATTAAGAAAACTTTAGAAAAATTATGACTTTACACCACTATTCTCCTGCTGACGTTTCGTTGACCGTTTGAGGTCCTTCTTCATGAGCACCGACCGCGACCACGCTCAAAGGTCGTGAGCACCGACTGCGACCACGCTCGAAGGTCGCGAGACGGGAAAACGGGGAATAATAAAGTACGTGTCGTATATGTAGTCGTAATTTATCTAAAATGATACCAAGCCACGGTAATTTCAATTCTAAGACATACATACATACATAAACTCACGCCTGTTTCCCAGAGGGGTAGGCAGATACCACGGATTTCCACTTGCTACGATCCTGACACACCTCTTTTGCTTCATTCACTCTCATCACATTCTTCATACATGCTCGTCGGTTAAGGGTACTTTTGACCAGGCCTTTTTCCAGAACGTCTCTATTCGTCCAATTCTACTCTCGTCTCGTCTCTCAATTAATTCTCGTCTCGTACGTCCAATTCTAAGAAAACTAGTTATAAATGCTAAAGTGCCTAACCGTTGCTAAGTGCTCAGTGTTTTACCTCTACGTATGCTCGGTACTCCCTACAAATTGTTCTAACCTTAGACTTTATCTACTTGTAAAAAAATATATATAATTAAATCTCCACGAAAAGATGCCTAACAAATAACCGAACTGTCTCTAAATTTGTTTAACCGACAAGCGATAAATCGACAACATTCCTCGTAGCAATAACTAAATCTATGACTATCGTAGCATTCACTGACTCTTCGTTAAGCTGTGTGTTTCGTAGCACTTCATCGTAGTAACTTGTGGTTAAGCTGTGTGAGCGTCACTATCTTAATATGCTTCACCCTTGTTATACGAAAATAGACGTAAAATGCTCCTTCGATGGCTATAGATAGAGGCATGCTCGGATTGGAAATTCTAATGGTTTTAAATTTATGGGATTTATTTTAACAAATAGCTACGTTTCTATCTGCATCCCACTAATATTATAAGTCAAAGTTAATGTTTGTATGTTTGTTACTCAATTAAGCCGAAACAGCTGAACCGATTTCGTTGATATTTGGTACACTGATAGTTTTTTTTTTTTTTTTTTTTATATACTACTTGGATGACGGAACAAGCAAGAGGCCCACCTGATGTTAAGCGGTAACCTCTGCCTATGAACAATGCATTACCTCATAGGTCACGCCCCCTAAGGACGCACCCTATGTGGCATTGCACTGCGCCCGCCACCCTGAGACATAAAGATGAAAAGTCTCATGTGCCTGTAATTTCACCGGAACCCTTACCCTTCAAACCGGAACACAGCAATGCGAGCACTACTGCTTTGCGGCAGAAATAGGTATGGTGGTAGTACTTCCCCGGACGAACTCTTTCACAAAAAAGATCTACTACTACTAAAATGAACCATAAATAATTATCATTAATCATTATTGGTCATAAATGATTATGACCTGGATTGAGCTATAGGTTACATTTTTCCTGGTAAAACGCAAGTATGCCCATAAAAGTGTTCGTCATTTGACATGACGACCTCTGTGGCGCTATGGGCGAAGGTTGGCCTGCGACGCAGGAGGTTGCGGGTTCGATTCCCGCCTCGGAACAAATATTTGTGCGATCGTAGATATTTGTTCAGGGTATTCTGGGTATTTTCTATTTATAATAAAAAAAAAATATCCATTTAATATATTGTATTAAGTACATATGTATATCAGTTATATAGTACCCATAACACAAGCTTTGTTTAGATAGATAATGTTGTGTGAACTGTCCAGCATTATTTATTTATTTATTTGATGTACCATATCTCCAATAGATACATTATCATTAGTCCGTGGACGTCCACTGCTGAACATTAACCTCCCCCAGTTCCCCCCTAGATATAGATATCCACAGATCTCACACGACCTTTGCAACATCAAATGGGATACACTGCGTCGCCCAGTTTGTAGTCGCCACTTGACAAACCTTTATTGGCGGCTGAGCGAGCCATTTAGCCTATCCGTAGTCAATTTTTTTTTTTCTTTTTCTTTTTTTATACTACTTGAATGACGGAACAAGCAGATGGCCCACCTGATGTTAAGCGGTAACCTCTGCCTATAGACAGTGCATTACCTCATAGGTCACGTCCACCTAGGCCGCACCCTATGTGGCATTGCACTGCGCCCGCCACCCTGAGACATAAAGATGGAAAGTCTCATATGCCTGTAATTGCACCAACGTCTTACCTAATATTACATACGTCACTATTTAACCGCCTCACAAAAAGGAGGTGGCTCTCAATTGACGTGTATTTCTTATTAATGTTTGTTAGATCATTTCTTAGTCTTATACAAACTGATTTAGATATTATTATTTGATTTGTATGGATATACATTCAGATTTGTTCCATTTTTATCAAAATCTAGTTCTGATGATGGTATCCATGAGGCATTAAGGAAACTCTTCAAATATTATATTCATATATAATAGCGATTCTGGTATTTACAGCAACAAGTCACTTGCATTCAGAAAGTTGGCGAAGTGGAACTGATGAAGAAGACCGTGGATGACCACTGGAACTCCTTAATGATAAGTATTTCACTGGTGGCGATAAGGGTGTCTTCCCGATATCTGATTGAGCTGAAAATTGGCATATCTGTCAACTTCCGATGACAATATAGTTTTATTGATTGAGAGCGATGGTAGCCTAACGGTTCAATAGTGCAACTTAGAATCCAACGATACCGGGTTCGATCCTAGGCTCCGCACCAATGACTTTTCTAAGTTATGTGTGGATTTCCATCGCTCTGTGTTTCGGAGGGCACGTTAAGCTATCGGTCCCGCTGTTATTGATTAATAGCATTCGATAAGCCATATCAGAGGCCCTCGGGCGGCTTGACAAACTCTGACACCAGAGGCCAGCACTACCTCATACGAAACGACGACGATAGTATTATGATGACAGCAAGCTGATCTGATGATGGAGATGGAAAGGTGGACAACGGAACTTCTCGTATGGATAAAAGTAGAATGACCGTGTTTAGGCTTATTTTGATTAGCACACGGTTCCGATTCTAATTTTATAAAAGCTTGTATTGCCTAAAAAACTTACGATGTGGTGTTTGTCAGAAGACAGATTACGTTGCCACGACATTGAGTATGTTACGCGATATCTTCGTGGATTGTGAACCGATTTGAATAATTATTTGAGCTGATACGTCTCGAGGGAGGTCCCATTTAAATATAAATAAAATATTCCAAAATACTAAGAAAACTAGGGAATAAATTCTTATTGTAAAGAACTATTACGTTATTTTTCAAATAAATTACAGCATTGAAAATTGGTAAAAAGTAATTAATTTTGTAAAAATTAAAAAAAACCCTCAACGCAATGAAACGGCTGAACCGATTTTGATCAAACATAGCTATGAGACAAATTCAACTTTCAAACATAAAAAATATCTACAACGGTTCATCCGTTCGGGAGCTACGAGGCGACAGACAGACACACACACACAGACACGTCAAACTTATAACAAACCGTCATTTTTGCGTCGCGGTTTAAAAATTTATAATAAATAAATAAATAATGCTGGACAGTTCACAGAACATTATCTAGCCCCAAGCTAAGCAGAGCTTGTGTTATGGGTACTAGATAACTGATATACTTAATACAATATAATACATAGATAGATATTTTTTATTAAACATAGAAAATACCCAGAACACCCTGTACAAATATCTGCGATCGCACAAATATTTGTTCCGAGGCGGGAATCGAACCCGCAACCTCCTGTGTCGCAAACCAACCTTCGCCCGCCGCGCTACAGAGGTCGTCAAAAAAAGGACTTCATATGGTTTGGAAAACAAATGTAGTTTGTAAACTATAGAGGTCTTTAATGAAATGGGTTCGGCGTCCTTCTTAAATTTATGTTTAAAACATCTAGAACTAACCTCAATGTTTCATTTCAACGTTTGATAACACAACAGCATTGCCAATCGTAACATCAGCGGAAGCAAGCTTTGGAATACGACAGTATCGCTCCACAAATACATTGCTCCGATGCATAGCAGTGTCGTGCGAACACCCACTTAGTGGCGCAGTAAGCGACACAGACACTCAAGGAAATGTAGACATGGCAACACAATACATACTTCCTTGTCATCAAACTGAGTTTGGCCTTAGCTTTGCAGATACGGATTCCTAATTTTTGAGATACGAGGATAAAAAAAAAGCAGCCAAGTGCGAGTCGGACTCGCCCATGAAGGGTTCCGTAGCAGCAAGTAACATAATATAAAAGTTCTTGGACGGATTACGATTAATGAGGTATTAAAAAAAAACTACTTACTAGATCTCGTTCAAACCAATTTTGAGTGAAAGTTTACATGGTAATGTACATCATATATTTATTGTAGTTTTAACATTCTCTTATTTTAGAAGTTACACACACTTTTTACCACTTTGGAAGTGTCTCTCGCGCAAACTATATTCAGTTTAGAAAAAAAAAATACTGGAAACCTCAACATCATTTTTAAAGACCTATCCATAGATACCCCACACGTATAGGTTTGATGAAAAAAAAACTGAGTTTCAGTTCTAAGTATGGGGAACCCCAAAAATAATTGTTTTTTTTTTCAATTTTTGTGTAAAAATCTTAATGCGGTTCACATAATACATCTACCTACCAAGTTTCAACAGTATAGCTCTTATAGTTTCGGAAAAAAAAGGCTGTGACATACACGGACAGACAGACAGACAGACAGACATGACGAATCCATAAGGGTTCCTTGTCTTTGACTACGGACCCCTCAAAACAGGAAGGATAAAGATCAAGGAAGGGACGATAAGGGATTCCCCAAAATAGTTGTCACAATTTTCGATAAACCATACACCGCAAGATCATGTTCGGGGTTCGGGGTGAGCTACTACATAGTTAGTAATGAAATGAAGTGGCCTCGAATAAAGCAATGAATCCCTTAAACCATTCAATCGATTTTCTATTCGTACTGCGTAAGTTTTTGATAACTTTTACCATATTGATGTCTTTACAAGCATTATATTCAGATCAACAAGCTTAAGATTCTGACGGACCTCTGTTCTTATTCTGAAGAGACGACCTCTATGGCTCCTCTCGCAACGCGATGCAGGAGGTTGCGGTTTCGATTCTCGCCTCGGAACAAATATTTGTACGATGTTCAGATATTTGTTCAGGGTGATCTGGGTATTTTCCCCTATATAAAATAAAAAAATATCTATCTATGTAATGTATTGTAATAAGTATATCAGTTATCTAGTTATCACTTTCAGCGATAAGGCCGCCCCATTGTACTGTAATTTCATTTAGTTAATCTTTTTATTTTTGTGTTTTATTTTTATTTTTTTGGTAAACAATAAAGTGTTAATCTATCTAATCTATCTATCTAGTATCCATAACACAAGCTCTGCTTAGCTTGGGGCTAGATAATGTTGTGTGAATTGTGTCTAGCATTATTTATTTAAGATCGAGGTATTTTACTAAAATCACCTTACCTAAAATATGCCTTTTGTTACGTACCTACTATTTCCTATGAATTTTGCAAGAAAAATGCCAGATCTATTCACTCCATCGCCTTACTAATAGCTAAGGATCTTTGTGCGCATCTGCTGACTTCCGCAGATGGTGCGGTGACACGAACACGCTGCAGTTCAGCGATAAGAGTGCATGTCCTCTTGTGTGCTTGTATCTTGAGACGTACATTCTAATAGAGCCATTGAAGTGTTCAAGTAATCTGTACATTACGCTGGTACGATGCCGATTCAGTTCATTTGTCTTCAGAAAAAAGATGATCTAATAGGATACCTAGCTAACAGAAGGACACAGCAAAAAAAAAACTATATAATATTGGCTACGCCCTGCGGTGTTGCCCGCATAAGTCTGGAACCCATAGAATATCGGGATAAAAATGTGCCTATGTGTTATTCCGGGAGTCCAGTTATCTCCATTCCAAATTTCATCCAAATCCGTCCAGCCGTTTCAGAGTGAAGAAGTTACACACACTCACACAAACTTTCGCATTCCAAAGAACATTTATTTACAGAAAGAATAATTCAAGGTATGTACAAAATACATACTATGAAACAGTTGTGCTACCTGAAGACCGCTGCTAGCGATCTAAAGGTAGCTCAACTGATCCAAATCACTACCAGACGGAAGCGTCCCTAAGATGCTGGCTGCATTGCCATGCTGAATGGCAATACTAATGCGTTGAGCCAGATAAGAGCCAGCTCTCGGGTAACGCGTCGCTTCGACCAGATGCCCTGAAAGAATTTCGAAAACCAAAGAATAAGAAAGAGGATGATCAGCGCTGGGTTGCCAACGCGGCCTACTGAGTTGGGGACCCTTTTGTGGCTTACATCGGGCACACACACAAATTGTCATAGTTTTGATTCTGTCTATTGTTAAACCCGACGCAAAAACGACGGGGTGTTATACGTTTGACGTGTCTGTGTGTGTGTGTATCTGCGTGTGCGTCTGTCTGTGGCATCGTGGCTCCCGAACGGATGAACCGATTTTTTTGTTTGAAAGGTGAATTAGTCGGGAGTGTTCTTAGCTATGTTTGATCAAAATAGGTTCAGCCGTTTCATTGCGTTGAGGGTTTTTTAAATTTTAGAAAATTAATTACTTGTTTAAGTAATTGTTTGTTTAGTTCTTATCTTGTTGTTTGGTTGATGTGTTTTTTTGTTTTGTCACAAATAAACGTTTTCTTCGTTTATTTCTTTTCTAACCATGATTCAAGATAGCAAGGTCTCCTACTCCGAGACTACTACGATGACGTCACTATCCAGTTGTTACTTTATTGCAACAATAACAGAAATTTGGGAATAAAACTGTGACAATTCTGGTAAAAAGTATTGAAAAAATGAAACAATGAAGATAAGGTGATTGAACTTAATATTAGTAATAACCTCGTGTTTTTTACTCTTCCCGCCATTTTCGAAAAGAGACGTTGTCTACTTTTATTTTATTTCTTTTCCTAGTGTTTTCTTGAGTTATTTTGTGTTATTTTGGTGGAATTTTAACTAATGTAGCTCGTTTAAAAAGCACAAGTGTAGTGAAATGAAATGGAAGTGAATTGCGTGACTTTTGAAATTGGTGGAAATTGTCTACCAAAGTTTTAGTAAAATTGGCCACCGTTTTACTAAAACATGACTTGACTGTGACTTTGACGACTTGGAAGGAGTGTAACGTTGCAAAATATATTGAAAATACAGATACTTGAAAATGGCAAATGCACAAGGCGTGTGGCGTCAAATATTAAGGGCCACGTCCTTGAAAATCCTTGAAAAGTGGTGTTTTGAAAAGCCAAGAACTTCCCGAATTTAGCTTTATTCCTAACAATATTTAGATCAGAAGAAAGAAAACTTCAGGCTGAATAAAAGTAAGTAGGGGTTTTCTAAAATTCTTTCTAGATTTTGTGTAAATTGAAAAACTACCTACCCATTTTCACAAAATTGATCAAAATAGAGCATCTACATATGAGCTAAAATCTACGGAATTACAGCTATTTCTGAGAAATAAAACACTTTAGTATCATGTCTATACACTTGGTTTTAAAAGTAAGTTGGGGTTTTTGATCTTTTCATACAAAAGATGTGTAAAAACACGAAAAATTTTTCAATTCGCCGTATCTACACGATTTCTACGCCATTTTCTGTCATTCCGTGGTTATCCACGGCTCTGGAAGGGTGGGCCTTGATCAATTTTTCATTCACAGGTGAAAACGGGCAACCGGATACTTCGATATATCATTACAAAAACTTGTATTATTTTACTGAAAATTGTTGGTTTTCGTTGTTATAATTGTAATTCGGGTAATAGGAAACCCATGCAAATACCTATTTATTTGAGGTTTGTGAAAATTAACGGGACTGACATGGTTTGACAGTTCAATCATACAGTCGTGAACACAAACCAATTCTACAGATCCACCAACTTATCAGTAGAATGAAATGTATCTAGTTTTCTATCATCTACATACATTTCATTCTACAGATAAGTTGGTGGATCTCTACTTAGAACATTGCAGGCCTCCGTAGTTGTTCGGTGCAATTCCACGGTAGTATACTCACGAAGGAGTTTATATTGTGATTTGTGACCAAAAGAGTTTCGCTTAGCGATTTTCCTCAGAATATACCAAGCTCTTTATACTTGCTTATTTCCCGACTTACTAGTGAGGAAGGGTATGTTTTTTTATTTTTTTATTTATACTATCATTCAATTTTTATCTATGTTTGGCTGTAACTAATAATAATACTGGTACTTCAATTTGATATCGAAACAATAAATTTATTTATTTACAGAAAGAATAATACAAGGTATTAAAGTAAGTATATTAAACAATAAATAAATAAATAATGCTGTACAGTTCACACAACATTATCTAGCCCCAAGCTAAGCAGAGCTTGTGTTATGGGTACTAGATAACTGATAAACTTAATACAATATATTACATAGATAGTTACTTTGATGATACAATGCTGCTATTAAAAAAATCTCCATTAAAGTCCATGCTTTATTGGAGGCCAAAGATAAATAAACTGGTCAAGTGCGAGTCGGACTCGCGTGTAGAGGGTTCCGTACAATACAAGTATAAATAACTCTGTCAACATAGTAACAACTAGACCAATGGAACTTAGTATAGTCCTCGATAAGTCCTCGGTGAAATGAAGCCACACATTTTGTACATATTTTCTCTTCACGAATATTTTCGTTTCCCGTCGGAATTTAAAAACGTATAGCAAAAATAAACGAATTCTGATTTTGTGTAAGTACCTACTAATTTTGGACGATTATAATATAAAATAGATACTAGCTAGGTATAGGTACTGTAACCCGCGACTTGATTCGGACGCGTAATATTATTTGTAGTACAACTATATTGTTTGGGTTATCTATGAAATACTAGTTCCTCTTAAATAATCCAGTTAATCAATATAATGTTTATTGTAAGTTAGGTATGAGGTATGAGGTTGACGTGTTTGTATGAGCTTGATCATGCATCAAAAATGTATCCTAAATATAATCACCGTAACATATTATACGGTGGATATCTGAACTATTTTTTAATTATGTTAGACTAAATACTATACATAAGAATAGTAACGTCATACATAACATATACGGTGCTTAAGACTAGTGTTGATATTATCTTTTGAACTTAACTACTACTGAAAACAAAGGAATCGAATATTATCATCGTCAGGCGTGGCGCACTCCGCGCTTTAGGTATAAAGCTACAAGTACCCGGCGGACTCATCTAGACGAGTTAATCCATTCAGAGGGCTGCCGCGCGCCAGCCGGATCGCACGTGAAGTTAGTTCGGTAAACTCACTCAAGCGCCGCGTCACGTCGTCCATCAACTAAAGTCTTCTACTATTATTTATTCTATGCTTAAATGAAGATAAACTCATATTGCATCGCATTCGGCTGCCTGAATTATAACAAGGATCCGAACCTCACGTTTTTCACACTTCCAAGGGACATCGAAAGGTGTAGAAATGCACGTCTACATTATAGGTAATTAGGTACACTTACCTAACAAATGTAGACTGAAATGTAGAGAACAGAAACTCAATAGTTTTTTTCATCAAACCCATACGTGTGGGTTATCTATAGATAGGTCTTCAAAAATGATTTTGAGATTTCAAATTAAAAAAAAACTAAACTGAATAGTTTGCGCGAGAGACAGTTCCAAAGTGGTAAAATGTGTCCCCCCCCACCTCTTAACATCTTAAATAAGAGAATGATATAACAAAAAAAAAGATGTACATGTAAACTTCCACCGATAATTGGTTTGAATTGCTGCTACAGAACCCTTAATGGGTGAGTTCGACTCGCACTTGGCCTCTTTTTTTATTTGCCCAATTACGAAGTTACAAATCACCCAGCCAGCTTCTACTACACTATAATACCATAATCAATCAGTTAAATATCAAATATAGATAGGTATTATATATATAGTTTGAGCTAATCAAGATAGGTACATGCCTAGCGCTTAACTCAGTAGCCTCGTGAGGAATAAGAGCGGCACGGGAGGGGTGACATGTGACGTAAAGAACTGTCGGGCTACACACGTGATGAAAATTAGTGAAGATAGATCTTACGATATATACAAATAAGTACCTAAGTCATTGCGAAAGTGAATAAAATACTTGTTCAAATAATTATTATATTGAATACTAATATCAATATTTTCAACTGAACTTTCAATTTATTAGCTTATGTCCATATCGCTACTCGAATCACTGTCAGTATGACTGGAATCACTTTAGTTATCCGAGTCGTCATCTCGTAATCTTATTATAAATTGATCCATTATATCGTCGCTAAGATGGTCGTGTTTGAAATACTCTTCCTCAACTTTCTTTACGTGACCGTCACAGTTTTGTCATTTCTCAAATGAAAAATTAGCAAGTAACTCTTCTAGTGCACGCTTTTGCTCAGTTAAATTTGAGTTAATATGTTCTCGTGCCAGCTCGCCCTTGATATCTCCCCATACTAATTCGATCAGGTTTAAATCCGGATGGTGCGGTGGCAAATAAAGTACCGTATGACCATTTTCTTTTAATATGTCATCAATTTTATATTGTTTTTCTGGTTTATTTCGTTTTATTAATTTTAACAAATCCCTCTTTTTCATAACTTTAGATTCTATTGTGTGATTATACTGTGTAGATTTATATCGTTTTCATGCTCGGCAGAATTTGGATCAGATTTACTAACCTTGAAAAAATTATATACATTATAAACAACATCTTTAGTTTGAGCTCTAATCTGAGGATCCATCTTCGGTTGCTAATCTCGTGTGCGTCTTGTCTACAGCGGCCGGTCCAAATAACACGTTTTGACGGCAGCGAGATCGCCGCCCGACTGATGTCAAGCGACGTCTCGCGACATTTGACATAAGAAAATCACCACCCTCCCGTGCCGCTCCCATACCTCAGGAGGGTACTTAGTTAAACGCTATACCTGTAATTGGGAACCGATATTATGAATATTGGATGTTGGCTCTTGGACTATTTTGTTAGCGTCGTTTGTCATTCCATAACATAATTATCTAATGGCATAGGTACGTTAGTCTGAACCTTGTCACTACCTACACCTAAAAGAGATATTTAGTTTCATTGACAAGGTACAGACAAACGTACCTATGCCATTAGATAATTTTGTTATGGAATGACATACGACGCTTACAAAAAAATAGTCTCTAAATAGTTAGGTGTAGGTAGGTAGCCCTACACTTAAAAGAGATATTTAGTTTCATTGACAAGGTACAAACTAACGTACCTTTGCCATTAGATAACTATGTTATCGTAAGCGACTAGTCGTCAACCCTTACGAGCATTGTCACTCCGCGCCAGATAGCGACGGAGTTACGCGTTAGAAGAGAGAGGAAATGTTTAGGTAAATACCTCGCTAGGAGTGCCCACAGAATAAATAATAGAAAAGAACAGAAGGCTCACATCGTGAAAAGCAAGGTTCGTTATTTTTTTTTCACGATGTGAGCCTTCTGTTCTTTTCTATTATTTATTCTGTGGTCTTACTTACAGTTATTTTATTTTTCTCCAAGCTTAATTAGGTGTATAACTGAGTTAGTAGCTATGTTACCGCACATAAGATTGGTAAAGCTTGAGCATATTCCGTTTGCTGAACACCGTAACAAAATCTCTAGACATGCGAACAGTAACCATGTTACATACGGCGCACATGCTTAGGTTAAGCACGTTCTAAAATAATCTTGCACTAGAAGACAATAATTATTTACTAAATAATAAAAAATAATTAATGTTATCACGATATAATAAAAACAGTTTTAAAGGGAATGATCGTAGCGATCGTACAGATCAAAATCATAACAGATAAATATTTACAAAATCACTGACTGATCACTAATTTAAGATAAAAAACTTTATTCGCGAATATCTCGTAACAATACTTCTTGTAGTTACGGTCGTCGCAGACTACGTATTTGTACACTGATGGTAATAGCATAGCTCTCTCCATGCATAACCCGATGTGATACTTTGAGCTTTTGTGTGTGTGATAGTTAGCGATCACGTCTCAGTCACGTAAGTCATCTCTGGCAACACGCACTAATTAAGATGACTGAAATAAAGTCCTCGAGTGGCGACCAACAACCGGACGACGTAGTGTAGGAGGGGAACTTCCGATGTACCAAACATTATAAAGGTCGCGGGAAGTCTGTGGACGGACGCGGCTCAAGACCAGTTGTCGTGGCATTCTATGGACATGTTCTATTTCCAGCTGGGCTGATGATGATGATTAATAAAAATAAGGCAAGTAAATATAAACATGTTTGTTTTCCTCTAGGTACATACCTACTTATAACACACTTTTTGTAATCTTTTTCGTGTCTACCTATTACGGACCAAGGGATACTGCGTATGTTAAAATCACTTTTCTTGTATGGGAGCCCGCTTTAATTTTAAATTTTAATAGAATAACAAACAATACATCCAAACTTTATGACATAGTAATGGACATTTCACACAACATTATCTAGCCCCAAGCTAAGCAGAGCTTGTGTTATGGGTACTAGATAATTGATATATTTAATACAATATAATACATAGATAGATATTTTTTATTAAACATAGAAAATACCCAGAACACCCTGAACAAATATCTGCGATCGCACAAATATTTGTTCCGAGGCGGGAATCAAACCCGCAACCTCCTGCGTCGCAGGCCAACATTCGCCCGCCGCGCCACAGAGTTCGTCAACACCATTGATTTTAGGGTTTGAATTTCCTATAATCCTTTCATAAAGACGCCAAACAAATTCATGGCATGTTTCAAGAAGTAGGTACTATTATTTATACTGTGGTAGTACTGGAAATTAGAATTTAGAAGACGATAAATGTTTGAAAATTATCTTACTTGTCAAATGCAACGACCTCGCCGCGCCGTTTTTTTTTTGTAGGTGTGACCACCTACAAAAAAAAAACGGCGCGGCGAGGTTTCAATTACGTGTATTTCTTCCAACATAGTTTGTAGGTACTTATATAATTTATTTGTTTCTTTATCCGTCTTTCTGTACAAAATAACTGTTACTATGTATTTTGACGAAATAGGATTAAATTAATAGTTTTAAATAATAAAATCACTGCATGAGCGTATTTTTAAACAGCCCTAAACGTGTAGGTTTTTTTATTTTTATGTATTTCATACTCAATATATTTTACACATTTAATTATAATATTGTACCTTAAAAACCTCCAAAGGTTGAATAGGTACAATCAACAAAAAGTAGGCACACATACACATTCAAATTAATATAAACAAACAAGGTAGGTATATTAGTGGATGAAAGTTCATATGGAAAAAAACATCAGCAGGAAGTTTGGCAGAATAGTGAGTTTTGAGGCGGAGAAAACGATCTAATTTGGGCCTTGCTGGGAAAAATCCCGATTCCCAAGACATTTTCCTGAGCAAGGTCCGTCGTTCAATACCGGTTTAAATTGGGTTGTATGGGTTTGTACGAGGTTTTAATTGTTTCTTAAAGTTTAAGACTTGTATGAACTTTAGGGAGGTAGAATAGGCTAAACCCTATGTTTTTGGAGTTGGAAGGGGTTTTTAGAGGTACAAACCTTCTTAGGTTGTGAGAGTTTTTAGGGTGTTTTTGATTTAATTTTGTTTTTTTGTGGTCCTGTATTTTTTGGTTGTTTTTGTGGGTTTGTTCGTTTCTTGACCATGTTTATTTGCGATTCGGTTATGATGGTTTTGAAATACTAACTTTGCACCCATATTGGTACAGTTATTGAAGTTGTTGACCACTTTGTCTATTTGGGGTAAAATAAAACTTATAAAACTGTTAGGTATAAAATATAACGAAACCTGACACAGCATAATATGTAAAACACAACATGTGCACAGAGATTCCTCAAGTATCCAGTAGTGGAACGCCTGGGACTTCGCCCGCGTGCAGTTTTTGCTATTCAAACTTCAACATCCCGCTGCACCACTTTAGGGTGTGTATTTCGGAAATTCCTTTCTTAGAGCATCGCTGTACCACAAAATAAATGTACCTATGTGAATTTCAGGTCTTTATGACCTAGGGTTTAGACTTCGCGTTGATAGTCAGTGACCGAGTCAGTCAGTCAAGCAACGATTGTATAGGAAGTATACATTTAAATTATTTTTACATTTATCTGATTACGTACAGAACAAAAATTTAATGATGTTATTGACAAAACAAGTAATGCGTTTTCTACACAATTGTACGGTTGAGAGATTTGTTTACCTAATTAGTTCCAAATCCCACCGCAAGGTGGAGGTCACAGATAATGGAATAGTGTCAAAATTCGAAGTGTCATTTTCAAGGACTAGCCCCTTAAGAAAAATAAAAAAAACCTCGTGGTTTTATCGGATTAGACAGGTGATATTTTTGATAGGTTTTTTATGAGTAATAAATGTCTATTATAATTATATCAGTCATTTATTTAAAATCTAGTAAAAAAAATATTTATCACTATAAAGGAATACTATCTACAAAAAATAAATAGTATAAAAAACATTATAGTAACAAAATATAAATCTAAACGGGGAACCACCGACCATGAAGCGAGGCCCAAAGAGTCGGGGGCTAGGACTGCATTAATTATTATTATTATTCCACTCATTTATTTTAAATCTCGTAAAAAAAAATATTTTTCACTATAAAGGAATACTATCTACAAAAAATAAATTATTATTATTATTATTATTATATACGGGGGTCGGAAAGTTAGATTACACTCTACTGGTTGTCTGGAAGAGATCGCTTTTAGCGATAAGACCGCCCATTGTACGTTGTTAATTAGTTTGTTGTTTGTCACTTTGTTTTGTTTTATTTTTCTTAGGTGTACAATAAAGAGTTTATCTATCTATCTATCAACTGGTAGCACAGAGGGCTGTCTCAATTCTCAATGGTGATGACGTCGTCTGGTGACCATGTAACCATTGGATCTCGGAGTAGCATACCTGGCGAAGTATATTAGATACCATCACTTAGGTTCCTTCAATAAATAATGTAATCTGTGATAGTAGAGGATCCGCACTAGAAACGACCTTCACCCATCTGTTTAATGGATGAAAAGTATTTTATATCAAATTTAATATATTAGAAAATATATCTCGAGTCTAAAAAATTCCTGCCCAGACTATGATTCGTTAAAACCAGCCAAGTCTGAGTCGGACTCGCGTACGAAGGGTTCCGCACCATTATCTATAAAAACGGCAAAAAAACACGTTTGTTGTATGGGAGCCCCCTTAAACATTTATTGAATTCTATGTATTTGTTGTTATAGCGGCAACAGAAACACATCATCTGTGAAAATTTCAACCGTCTAACTAACGCGGTTATTAAAAAAAGTTAAAAGTTTATTTTTATTTTTATTAATCATTGTCTGGACAGGAATTTTTTAGACAACCCACTCGAGATATATTTTCTAATATATTAAATTTCATATAAAATACTTTTCATCCATTAAACAGATGGGTGAAGATCGTTTCTAGTTCGGATGTTAGACTATGAGTAAGTTTCAGGTCTATTCAGTCATGGTCAGTCTAACACTTACAAACACGAAACCCTAAATAATGTTATAGGAAATTTATGTTAGAATGTTGGACACTATATTTACTTTATTCGTAAAAATCGTTACCTACTTTTTTTTTTATTGTTTTTTTTTTCCCTTGTTAATATTACTACTGTATCATTAGCTTTAAGATTTGTTAGCTCACTATACCTCATACTAATTTGTATAACTTTAACTCTAATTTTATGGTTACTAAGTACAAGTACCTACTATCTAAGACTAACGATGGAGAGTCCGGGGTGAGTCACTGTGACCTTGCAACACAGGCTCTTTGAGACCTAGTGCAGGGAACAGCGCTCCTCGCGTACATTATTACTTGATGATACTTATCTGTACTATATTTTTGAAGGAACTAATAAAATTATCTTATTTTATCTTATTAGGAGCAACTTCATAGTTTCGGCAGCTCCGTCGGTAGCGTACGATAATGCAATATGATTGATTGTCTGTGGGCTAATGAGCTCCTAGATCGCGTTACTGGTTTGGTTCGAAGTATAAGGTTTATGAGGTCAACGACCTAGTACGAAAATAGGTTATCGTCAATCTACTTACCGCGTACTGCAACGCTTTTATTTGATTTTGTAGTCGGCCCGCGCATACGCATTCAACAAACATAGACACATGCCTTTTTCCCCCAAAGGGTAGGCAGAGCCTATAAATGAGCCTTTTTTCACCGTGGCTTGCATCATCGTAGGAATATAGATTTTACAAGTGGTGAGCTCATCGCCGCCATTGGTTTCCATGACTGACTCTGGTTACAATTTCTTCGAAATTGAATCTTATATTATACCATTTTTTTTTTTTTTATACTACTTGAATGACGGAACTAGCGGATGGCCCACCTGATGTTAAGCGGTAACCTCTGCCTATGAACAGTGCATTACCTCATAGGTCACGTCCACCTAGGACGCGCCCTATGTGGCATTGCACTGCGCCCGCCACCCTGACACATAAAGATGAAAAGTCTCATGTGCAGAACGGCACAACGAATTCAACGAATTGTGACTTGTGTGAATTTCAACGGCACTTACCCTTCAAACCGGAACACAGAAATGCGAGCACTACTGCTTTGCGGCAGAAATAGGTATGGTGGTAGTACTTCCCGAATCTTACAAACACGTTCAGGTAATTAACTGGTTCAAAATTCAATTTCAAGTATTGTCCCACACATACAAACATACTACCAGGTCAAGTTAAATAAAAGTTTGAACAGTTCACAGCAATGTTAAAATTTGCAGAGGTTACCGCTTAACATCAGGTGGGCCATCTGGTTGTTCCGTCAACCAAGTAGTATAAAAAAAAAAAAAAAAAACTGCGTTCGTCTATCACTTAGCCCACATCCATCATGAATTATGATCGCTTCCTCCACAATAAGTGCATACACAGGGGTCGGCTAGTCTGAGGATAAATCGCTCCATCAATCATGCCTACGCGTCAGGAAGCGCCTGTAGGTATATAGACAAGTATTTCTTAATGGTATTTTTATTATGCGATTACTGAGCTATGCACGGACAGATTATCTTATCTACATAACACATAGACACACGCCTTTTCCCCCGAATGGGTACGCAGAGCCTCAAATGGGCCTCATTTCACTGCGGGTTGCACCATCGTTGGAAATAGATGTGACAAGTGGTGAGTTCATCGCCGCCATTGCTTCCCAAGTCTGACTCTGCTAACGCTTTCTTCCAAGTAATAACACATTCCTTAAATAAGCTAGCAGCCAGGACAAATCTTATACCAACGAATATCACAAACAATTCCGGGTATTCCTTTATTTAGCTTTTATGACATCCACGGGAGGAGAAGGAGGGGTATATTTGTCCCGGACACACTAACATTAACTGTCCATAAAACTGGAATACCAATTACAAAATATATAGCACTGAATGCGGATAGTTGAAAAATAAGTGTGTGCATAGTTAGCTATTAATAGCAGATTCTTCAAGGCTTGGTCGATACACAGGAGGAAATTCATCATAGGACGAGCTCGGCTATGACGCACGGCTCTGTACCATCCTTACCTCATTAGTTGAAAGCTTGAAAGTTTGAAGTCTTGAAAGTGTTCAAAAAAGGTTTATGTGGCATCTTACATACTCTTGCTTTAAAGGTAAAATCCTCTTGAGCTACGAAGAACGACTTGATTATTTCAAGATAAGATCGTTAGTGGATCGAAGGCACTTGCTTGATAACGTTTTCCTCTTTAAGCTTGTTAATAACGTCTTGGAAGCCCCGGAGTTGCTGGCTTCTCTTCGCTTTTCTGCTCCATCAAGGCTGCCCAGAGCGTCTAGCTTTAAGGTTTTTCAGGCCGATTGTTGCAAGACCAATCTTGGGCTTAATGCTCCTTTGAACAGGATGGTTCGCCAGTATAACTGCGTGTCTAAGGTCGAAGGCGTTGATTTGTTCTACGGAAGCTTACCCAATTTTAGGAAAAATCTCGCTAAGTAATGTTTTCACTTAAAATTTAGGTTTTATATGTATGTTTGTTTTGTTAAATTAATTTCAATTTGTAGGACATGTTGTGTTTTTTAATTAATTTGTGATAATGTTTTATTTTTAATTTTTTAATCTGTTCTCGCTCTTTATTATTAATAGTATGTTGTTAGTCAACTATAATTGTGGTAGCACTTGGCATGTATAACTTATCTATCTTGTGTGTATTTACTTTTTTCGGTGTATACTATGTTGGTGACTCTAATAAATAAATAAATAAATAAATTAGTATACCCTCTATTCGTACTTAACGATTCAGTTCTACCTTTATAATGCGAACTGCTAAGGCGTCTGTCTTTCCTGAAAACTATAATCTGGGTCTCTTCAAGGCTAGAGTGAATAGATGCCTTCTAGACCTTTGTGCTCCATCTTCAGCCACATCGTCACTTACCAACATCAGGAGAGATTGTGGTCAAACATAGTTTGAAAAAAAAAAAACCAGTTTTTAAGACGATTCAAAATGATCGTTGTCATTTCAATCGCTAGAAAGCAATGCGAGCTCTACTGCTTTGAGGCAGATAGGTAACATGGTAGTTCATCCCCGGACAAATTCATTTGCAAAAAAACTCTACTAGTACTTAATTCTACTTGTTTTAATAAAGTGATTACTTGTTAACCACCGACGCAAAAAGAAAGGTGTTAAAAGTTTGACCGGTATGTCTGTCTGTCTGTATGTGTGTCTGTCTGTGGCACCGTAGTTCTTAAACAGATGAAGCAAGTTTTCTAGCGATGGTGCTTAGACATGTTTTATCAAAATCGGTTCAGCCGTTTCATTGAGTTGGGGGTTTTTAAATTTCTCTTTTATCCTATTTCTATCCCCAATACGGGTGTACAAACCCAAGGGCAAAAGGCTAGTATAAATGTATCAAACATAGTTCCGGAGCAATAACTTGCATATTTGTATTTGCATACTTGCATACTTTCATACGCAAGTATGCAAGTATGCAATAAATGTAATAAATGTATTTTAAACTCGTTCTCAGAAATTAAAAAGTACAGGCACGCAAGTATACATACTATACATACTTGCATACCTGTAGTATACATACTATACATACTTTCATACCTGTAGTATACATACTTGCATACCTGTAGTATACATACTATACATACTTGCATACCTGTAGTATACATACTATACATACTTTCATACGTGTAGTATACATACTATACATACTTGCATACCTGTAGTATACATACTTGCATACCTGTAGTTTTTAATATCTGAGAACAAGTTTAAAATACATTTATTGCACTTTTCACCTCAAACGTATTAAACTTTCCTTTTGAGCTATACTGAAACGCACCGCAAAAGCTTTAGGGGTAGTTTCTACCCCGGAGAGGTGGGTAGTTTTTACCCCAGTCGTTAATTTCCTGCGCCGCAGGCAAAGCTTTAGAGAACGCTAAAGTGTTCCTTTGTGTTTTATTTCGGGTAAAAGAGGCAATTATAGTTTTTGTGTTAGAAAAACGAAAAATCTTACAGTTTTTTTTGTATTTTATGAAAATATTTTAGTCTAGCATTTAGCTGCGGTTTCACTCGCTTGAACGCCGGGCGCTTGAACGCCGGGGAAAACATAAAACGCAAAATTACTTGTGTGTGTGTCATCTTGTAATCAAACTGCATCGCAATCGGTTCTGCATTACAGCGAGATTGAGTAGCAAACCAACACACAATTTTTTGTATTTACATACATTCATATATACATAAATAGACACACGCCTTTTCCCCCGAAAGGGTAGGCAGAGCCTCAAATGGGCCTCTTTTCACTGTGGGTTGCACCATCGTGGAAATGGACGTGACAAATAGTGAGCTCATCGCCATCATTGCCTCCCACGACTGACTCTGCTAACGCTTTCTTCCAGTAATAACACATTCCATAATAAGCTAGCAGCCAGGACAAATCTGATACCAACGAATCTTACAAACAAGTCCGGTACCAACACACAAACTTTTGTATTTACATACATACATATATACATAAATAGACACACGCCTCTTTCCCCGAAAGGTTAGGCATAGCCTCAATGGCAAATATTTATTCTGTGTCAATTGGCCGCCTCTTTTCACTGTGGTTTGCACCATTGTAGGAAATGTACGAGACAAGGAGGGATCTATTCTTAAGCCGGACACTAATTAATATGTATAGGGTAGTATGTATAGTATAATTATTACTATTATTAGTAATATTAATACTTGTACTTTTAATGATATATTTAAGTTTGTTTCTTCTTGTTTGTATTATTAGCTATTAAGGTGTACAATAAAGTATTTTCTATCTATCTATCTAATATTAAAGATAGAAGGTCAAATTAAATCCTATTCATAGGGTCACTCATGCTTGAAGGTATCACTAATTAGCACCATAGCTACCTAACTAATAAGAATGTCTGTATTTTGTACACTCTTGTTATCAACTAAGACGTCGTAATATGCCATTACGTTGGGGACATGTGGATCGTTCCCGGAGATATTAACCACAGCCCAAATGAAAGAATAAATGTTATTTGTTGCAAGCAATTTGTGAATCTTCACGCGGCTGTGGGGAATGGCTAGGGATGAAAGGTCAAAAAACATCACAGCAAATTGTTTGTACAGAATAATATGCCTGTAGGGCAACTAATATTATGCAGTAGTGGAATGCCCGCGACTTCGTCCACGTGTCATTCATACAAACTTCAACACCCCGATACACCCCCTAATGGGTTGAATTTCTGGAATTCCTTTCTTAGTGCACCTCTAGATCACAAAAGGAACTTATCCTCCAAATTTCAGGTCTCTAGGACTTACGGTTTAGGATGTGCGTTGATAGTCAGTCAGTCAGTCAGTCACGCAAACATTTTATATATACTGATGTATACATGTATACCATAATCTTATTTTGGTGGGATATGTCGAAAAAATCCTAATTTTACATTTGATTTTTAACTATATCAAGTACTATATTCATATTCAAAATATGCATGTATACTACGAGTACATTGTAATTCTGAGGGATCACTGTTAAGAAACACGATAGGACAATATTTTCTAAATATAAAAAAAATACAAAGTTACGTCTAACTTTTGCCTGGATTCGATAGTTTATTTTAATGGTGCATATTATTGGGTTAAAAATTAGATAAATCAAATCAAAACAACAACGCCGATGGTTTACTGTAGGGGTTTTTCGAGCATCGCGTGGCGTTTTTTTTGTATGGAGATTTCTGCTTGATGTAAAGTAAAGTAAAGTAAAGTAAAGTAATGTTTATTTTCTCTTATAGTTGGCGGTACATTAGTAAGGTTTACATAAACACAAATACAAATAGCTTAATTAAGTAGCTATACATCATACAGCGTTACTAACAAAAATTAAGTTTGTACCAATTTAAGCTCTATTCCCCACACTAGGTCTCCACTGAGCCTGTAATTGTAGGGTCATAGTGATTCGCTTCGGACTCTTTATACATTTTATAAATTTGAAAGATGATATAGCTACGAGATTTACTTGTATTAGTTGTCGTAGTCTTAATGCTTTGTGCATAGGTGTCGGTTTCATGACATGAAAGAAGCCTGTGCGAGTCACACTAAATCTTTTCACCACACTCGTTGTTCTACCATTAGTCACTAGGGCTTTTCAGGGGGACACCCCAAGCGGAGGGCCTAGTATAGGTTTGTTTAGGTTTTACATTCGGTATCACGGCTATCGAATTGCGAGTCGATATTTGTTTTTTTGTATGGTTTTAATGAGTTTCTCAAATCCGCTAAAAGCGCCCCTTATCATTTTCTGCATACAAAAACGACATTACAATTTACAACTCGCAATTCGGTTTTTTTAATTCCGTGTTGTACCAAATTACAAACCTGTGGTAGGCCCTCTGGTCTCTCTCCTAACGCAGGGTGACCAAAAAAGAACTGGTGACATGAAGTACAAGTAGTGAAAAGTTTCTAGCAAACAAATTTGTTCTAGTTGTATAGTGTAGCATTCGTGTATAATCAGAAAACACACGGTTCCACACGTCAATTAACCACACAATAGAAACCGTTATAATAGCAAACATTCTTTGTATGAAATATCGAAAATTAATACCTTTCAACATACAATGGCGTGCCAAACAAAATGACCCCTTCTGTTCGTCATAGGAAGTGAACAGGGGAAATTGAGTCGGCTTCTCGCTTAGTGGTCCCGCAGTTATTGCGTTGTGTGAGCGATCTTCCTCTTCGTCGTGTCGATGGTGGATCTTCGTTTTTTCTATTTTTATATCTTGCTTCGCCAGAATTTTGGCACTTCTACGGCGTTGTCAGATGCAGTGTATGTGTCACTCAAGGTACAGAGGGGCTAGTCTGCAAATTTGACAAGCAACTTACACGGGCGTGAGGTGTACACTACACGGATTTTAGTATGGAATTTGAGGTTCTCAAGGTGCCCGCTAGGGGCGCTCTTCGATTTCTCCATACTAAAATCCGTGTAGTGTACACCACACGGCCGTGTAAGTTGCTTGTCAAATTTGCAGACTAGCCCCTCAGGTGTTGAGGGTGGTTGAGGCACATTGGGCAAGTCATTAGGTGTGTAATTTTTTAAGGATCAGTTCCGAAAGGACAGGTTGTAGCTGTCTCTTCTGAGTAGCCCCATTTACTTATATTGAGCCTGCAGCGGCCCACCTGTGTCGAAGTCGGTTAAGGGACTTCCACGTGCTCCAGGAGAGGTCTTTACATGGCGGGAGTTTTTCTGCAGGCTCGATATAGTGAATAGCGATGAAAACTTATTTATCTGGACGCTCTATCCACCATTGCTAACGCCGACTATCAATGACCACTTAAGATACTCCATCTTAAGTGGTCATTGATAGTCAAGTTTTTTATGACGGAACTAGCAGATGGCCAAGCGGTACCCTCTGCCTAATGAACAGTGCATTATCTCATAGGTCATGTCCACCAAGTACGCGCCCAATGCGGCATTTCACTGCGCAAATCACCCTGAGACATAAAGATGAAAAATTTCAGATGCCTGGAATTTCACCGGCACCCATACCTTTCAAACTGAAACATAGTAATTCGAGCACTCCTGCTTTGCGGTAGAAATAAGTTATGGTGTTAGGTGGTAGTACTTCCCCGAACGAACTCTTAAAGCTCTGCTACTTTACAATAGGTATGGTTGTTTCCCCCGGAAAGTGTGATATTAACCACCAGAATCAAGTCAACATGGCAGCGCGTCATCCACAAATCATTTGATTACATCTTCTTCTTCGTCAGCCGGTAGACGTCCACTGCTGTACGAAGCCTCCCCCGTTGAATAGGGGGATTGGCCACAATCACCACGCTTGGCAGATCGCAGTATTGGTCGTCTTCTTCTTCTTTCGTGTCGATGGTTCTCCTCTGTCAAATTATTTTGGACCTTCTTCTTCTCAGTCGTTGCACTCTTGACAGAGCGGTCGTGGTCGTCATGTTGTACTATTATTAGGGGCTGATGTTGCTGCTCGCCTCACGATATCTCGCCATTTATGCCTATTCGTGGACATCCTTGTGCATTCATAAAGGTTGCCACCCACTGCAGACTTGATCTGGTCGGTCCAACGCATGGGCGACCCTCCTCGCGGTCTGGTGCTGTATTTTGGACCAGTACTCAGTAAAAAAAAACACCATCAAATTAGTAAGAAAGGTTTGAGAAAAGTTGGGCATAAATATTCTAATTTTACTTCAAACAATTTTAATAATTGGGCAAGTAAATGAATATGCCAAAAATATTACGGAACCCCAAACTTGTAATACGTATAATCCATCATCGGTGTTCAATGCTCGTAATTTGTTTGTGAAACATATCATTTCACGGCTGAGTCGGCCGCGGACTTTAATAACGTAATGTCTTGTTCGACTCGCGAGCCGTAATAAGACAGGCCTGAGCTGTAATCAGACAGCCTGGGTCTGTAATAAGCCTGAGGTCAGGTACTTGACGGTAAAAGATATGACTTTAATAAAAAACTAAACGATTTAGCTGCCTTTGACATTCGTACCTCGTCCGTTGCATGATCTTCCTCACTTATCGTTCAAAAATGAACTACTTAATAGTCCAGTCAATAAAGGAGGTGTAGAGTGCGTGCGTACCTGTGTGATTCCTTATATGTTCAGAGTGCTTAGGGAGTGAAATACTAAAAGTTCTCTTGGAGGTGAGTCGGAGAAGGAGTCAAATAAGGTCCCACTCTTGGGTGTTTCGCTTATATATCTCAACTCCTTCCTGTTCTCTCTTAAGAACCCTGAACAAGTTTCTGGAGGAATAGCTTTGTATAATAATACTCAGCGTAATTTAGCACTTGTTGCTTAGTTTAACAATTGTAATTTTTTATACTTACTAACATACATTATAAGATTTAATGGTTGATAACAAAATGGATGGCATGTGAATTTTTATTGTGTGAAATCTGAAATAAATAGTATCTTATCTTATCTTATCTTAAGTACCTGCTCACTCACTCACACCTCTTTTTGGGTTATGCGGAGACTGGACTACTTACTAATAACAAAGTCAAAGTCAAAGAAAAAAGTATTTTATTCATTGAAATCACAAGGATCATTTTGAATCTCTATTAAGACTTTCGAAGATGAACTTCACGATGATGACATTTGGAGAAACTTCAAAAAAGTATAACATTTTCACTTCGATCTAACTGTGATCGCAGCATTTTCAGATTAAATAAATAATAGTGTAAAAAAACTAAAAAAAACACGCTTTTATAGCTAACCGAACTGAAAAATAGAAAATATTTTTCAATTTCAAAGAGTTTATATTACAGTAGTAGAAGATCGAACAATAAATTAGTTTTTTTTTTTTTAAATGTTTTTTAATGTTTCCTCTCATAGATAGTTGCCAGCAGAATGATAGTTACATTTATTTTATCAAGCACCCCACGCCATTAAAAAAAATAAAAAAAAACTGATTAAGAAAAAAAAAACTCTTTGTAATTAAAAATTATTTTCTATTTTTTAGTTCGGTTAGCTAAAATAACGTGTTTTTTTAGTTTTTTTAAACTATTATTTACTTTTCATTTTTTAGTTCGATTTATCAATTAGTTATTTGTTGACATGTGGTATTGAAATTTCTCACAAATCATTTCGCAATCTCATCATTTACTACAGAGGATCTATCAAAGAATTTATTAATCCTGGCGGTCCTAATAAGGATAACGGGAAACTGTTATCAAATTATTGCATTGTCATCGGTCCTTGATACGTATGCAAAGTTTCAAATTAATCGGACTTGTGGAAATTGGTGAAAATTATGCTCAAAGATTCCGTTACATACATACATACATACATACATACATACAACCCAAGCTAATAAAAGCGTGTTAAAAAGAGTAGAGACAAAGACAGTCCAGTCTGATATTTTTTCCAAGGAAAACTCATAAAAATATTCATAACTTTTTCACAGCCATTGTATTAGAAACAATAAACGTTTGAACAACAATAACGATAATGACATACTGACAGACGTAGATAGATGGCTAACGCATCAATCGTCAAGGTATGATCCAGTTTTTACCCACATCCAAACCACAACTACGACTCTACCTTATTAGACACAAGATCTATATTCCTATGGAGTTTCGTTAAAATTAGCGTATAAATGATGTTTAAAATTGGCGAACCGTAACGCAATTACTTTCTTTTGTGATGTTTAGCATTTTGATTGATCGGGTTAAGTGTGTTGTGTCAAAATAATGGATTGGGCAACCCTTTTCACTGTGTGAGAAATATTGATAGGTAAAGGGTGCACAGACAGCTGAATAGGTGATAATCTACCGAATTCATTATCTTATTCGGTGAACTGGAATGTAAAGAATAAATGCAATACGTTTTTGTGAAAAATATATTTTTCAATACAAGCTTTTATAACATTACTAGGTATCGTAACCGTGTGCTGATCAAAATGAGCCTTAACACGGCCAGTCTACCATTATCCTTCGAGGAGTTCCGTTGTCCACCTTCCCTCTCTATCATCAGATCATCTCGTTGTCACCGTCATATTGTATTGTCATCGGAACTTGACAGATATGACAAATTTCAGCTCAATCGGTTGAGGACAACTGCTTTAAAATTCAGTTGCAAGATTCCACCCGGACATACATTGACAGCTTGTAATAAAAAATACCAAGATTTCAAAATAGTTTTTTTTTTAAACCATTCATGTTATTACTATCGTTTGCCTTTCACTAAACAACTGACACTTTCTAACATTTATTTTAAACTATCTCTTTTAAAAGTCTTTTAGGTTCGGGAAATCTTTTAGTGCCATTTAAAATGAGTTTTGAACAGAAATGTTGATAAGATTCGGTTGTATAGGATTTGTCCTGGCTGTATTTATTTATTTATTTAATGAGCGAGAACAGATTTAAAATTAAAATAAAACATTAAACATTATGGAATGTGTTATTACTGGAAAAAAGGGTTAGCCGAGTGTCGTGGGAAGCAATGGCAGCATGGAGCCCACCAATTGTAACGTCTATATTCCACGGTGGTGCAACCCACTATGAAAAGAGGCACATTGAGGCTATGCCTACCCCTTCGGGGAAAAAGGCGTGTGTCTATATATATGTAGGTATTTTTGTAATAAAGATGAATACTATAGTAAATTAAACTTTACCATTTACCTTGTATTTGTGTATAGATACGCAAAATACATGATTTTCCAATTAAATGTAATATATTGTAAATTTAAAAAACGAAAAAAAATGAGATAGAATTTTCTGCAAATAGTGTTTTAAAAAGGCGGTGTGTCTTTGTATATATTTATTTATTATTTTTCACATTCAGATTCCCTATACCTATAGTATCTAGACTTTAGATGATTTACTAAATACATCATGACTAGTGATAGATAGTGTTACACCGACCGATTGGCGTAAACACATTTAGAGGCTCTTCTCATCTGTTGACTAGTGGGCATACATTTGCTAACGCCATCTGTTGTCAAGTTGGTGCAACCATATTAGAATGCGATTAGAGCAGGATGCATTTATACAGCAGCAGTGATCTCAGGAGGTCAGCTGCTAAAAAGTACATTCGAAAAAAGTCGTCAGTCGTAAATTTTAATCTAGTGACTTGAGAGTGATAATATTAAACAGTGCAGTGACGTACAGTCGTAGTGAAGAGTGAATTAGTTATAGTGGACGATTTAATTAAAAGTTAAATTTTGGTTAAACCGAAGTCTGTGCAATAATTTTATCCCATTATAAATAGTTTAGTTCACCTGTAAAGCCATAATATTTTTAAAAGTTGAATCTTAAGTTTGTCATTTTTAATCTTGATTTTCTATACTATTTGGCGTAGTCATTCGAGTTATTTGAGATTTAGCTCGCTGTTGCAAGTGGGCCTAGTATTTATACTTTTATTGACAGTTACTAATTTACCCTCAGTAGCACTAAATATACAATCACTCCTGTTGGCAAGCACGATAGTAGTAATCCGTACAATCTCGGCGGAGGCACGGACTAGGGGAATATTCCATCTGTTTATTTATTGCATTTTTAGACTATGGTAATAATAGTCATTTGTATATTTTGATAACATTTATTAAACTGATTACACTTGACATTAACAAAGCGTCATATTTTTCCAGTGTTTTTTTTTAGAATTGTCTTATTTGTTTTTTTGCGGAATGCTCGGACTTGTTGGTAAGGTTCGTTGGTATAAAATTTGTTCTGGCTGCTTGGTTATTAAGGAATGTGTACTGGAAGAAAGCGTAAGCCGAGTCAGTCGTGGGAAGCAATAGCAGCGATGAGCTCAACACTCGTCACGTCTATATTACCAAGATGGTGCAACCCACGGTGAAAAGAGGCCCGTTAAAGCTCTGCCTACCCTTTCGGGGACGAAAGGCATGTGTCTATGTGTGTATGTATGTTTTTAAATAAATGTCGATAATAAGTTTTTGTCATACCACCACCGTAATGTATAAAGTGACCACCTGACAGTAAAAATGGCACGTCGTTGGGTCGTCCCCGTCGGACGACCGCACAATCAAAGTGCTACGTGCGGCCATGAGGGGCAGTTCTGTACGTTGATCTCCTTATCATGATGGTACCGGATAGTAGGTATTTTAGAACCTTATATAAGGAGGATTTAAGAAGTGTCCAAATTAATCGATCTATCAGTCTGTCCGGAAGAGATCTCTCACATATATATGAGGACCGATATTTCCGCGATTAGTTAGCTTTTGTGTAATTCATGTTTTTTAAATTTAATACTGTATACAGGGCTTTTTAAACATAAGATAACATAACACCCAACAGTCACACCGGCGCACGGCTCGGTACCATCCTTACCTCGTCAGTATATACCCGCAATTCGCCCTAAGCATTTCGGTTCCACCTTTGTAATGCGAACAGCTAAGGAAAGGAACTCGTTGCCGGTCTGCCTTTCCTGAAAACTATAGCATGGGTCTCTTGAATAGGTGGTGTCTTCTAGACATTCGTGCTCCATCCACCGTCGGCCGCATCGTCACTTACCAATAGGTGAGATCGCGGCCAAACGAGGGTCTATAAAAACATGTTCCTGACCCCACACTAGGATTCCCTATGTCATGGCTATCAGGAACTACGAGTACTATGGTACCATAACACCCAGACCCTGAACAAATATTTGCAGATCATACATACATTTGTCCCGCGGCGGGAATCGCACCCGCAACCTTTCGCATCTCAGCCGGCTACTCGCCATACGCGCAACAGAGGTCGTCAAATGGTTTTATTTAGCAAGCTCTGTTATTTTTTTTTGTTCATATTTAGTCACTTATATTTTTCCCTTTCCTGTTGACCGATTGAATGAGAGTTTCTCTTTAGTTCTTTCATGTGAGGAGTTGAAGTGTGGAAATACTCGCTGATAAAGTAACCAGGCCATTGCCGAGCCTTTGCCTATTTTGCAGACGATCGAAATGTTTTTTTTTTTTTATTTTTTTTTTATTTTACTGAATGACGGAACAAGCAGATGGCCCACCTGATGTTAAGCGGTAACCTCTGCCTATGAACTGTGCATTACCTCATAGGTCACGTCCACCTAGGACGCGCCCTATGTGGCATTGCACTGCGCCCGCCACCCTGAGACATAAGGATGAAAAGTCTCATGTGCCTGTAATTTCACCGGCACCCTTACCCTTCAAACCGGAACACAGCAATGCGAGCACTACTGCTTTGCGGCAGAAATAGGTATGGTGGTAGTACTTCCCCGGACGAACTCTTTCACAAAAAAGCTCTACTACTACTAATCTAAATGTTTTTCCTGACTGGGCCAATACTAGTGTTTTCAATGTAGAGCAAAGGTACCAGTATAGTATTATTTTATGTGTGGCATAGTTAAGTAGGGATCTCGCAGACCTCAACTGGGTAAATGTGCAATAATTGTGCCATACCTATTTCTGCCGCAAAGCAGTAGTGCTCGCATTGCTGTGTTCCGGTTTGAAGGGTAAAGGTGCCGGTGAAATTACAGGCACATGAGACTTTTCATCTTTATGTCTCAGGGTGGCGTGCGCAGTGCAATGCCACATAGGTTGCGTCGTAGGTGGACGTGATCTATGAGGTAATGCACTGTTCATAGGCAGAGGTTACCGCTTAACATCAGGTGGGCCTCTTGCTTGATACGTCCATCCAAGTAGTATAAAAAAAAAAAAAACATGTGAATTCGTCAACGCTACGAAAAACCTTACGCCAGCACCTTGCTATCTAACGTCAATCAATATTATGTTATTCAATTTCTAGTTCGTTTTTGATTCAAGATAAAACTACCTCTATTATTTGTAAAACCGAAACCTACCCTAAAAGACACGATTTCATAACAGAATTGAATTATTCGAGCCCGAGGCTCTGAATACAGAGTGTGTTGTGTGTGCCTCGCGGCGCTGACGCGACGGGACGTAGCCAAAGTAACTTTTATAAAGAGTGTCCCAAAATCGACATCTGCAAGGGTTTTTTTAAAACGTTCGAAAAGCATTCCAACAGCGGATTCGGAAGTTACCGACGGAGGTTCCGATAGACGCGATTTTAATATATCCGATATCGAAAACTTTGACATTAGAATTTTTATTTTTTTATTTTTTTAGCATTGATAGACCTTTGTTTGACCACGATCTAACCTGTTGGTAAGTGACGATGTGGCCGAAGATGAAGCACAAAGGTCTAGAAGGCACCTATTCACTCTTGACTTGAAGAGACCCAGATTATAGTTTTCAGGAAAGACAGACGACGGTAGTGTATTCCACTCCTTAGCAGTTCGCATTATAAAGGTTGAACTGAAACGTTTTGTGCGAATAGAAGGTATACCAATGAGGTAAGGATGGTACTGAGCCGTACGCCTGCTCGTCCTGTGTTGAAAAGGAGATGGTGGGATCAGATCGTGCAGTTCCTGGGAGCATTCACCGAAATGTAACCTATAGAAGATCGCAAAGCATGCAACCTTACGGCGGTGCTCGAGACTCTGGATCTTAGAATACGAAACTTTCGCTCAAAACATTCCGACAGCTATTTGGTGTCGGTAACTCTTCCGACAAAATCTAATTAATCCGATCGGAAGACTTTTCGAACGTATCAAAATAACCTTGATGGTCCTTTGAAGCTCTAATGAGAATGATTGAGGAGCAGTATACCCTTGATTTCTGCATCGCAGCTAAAGGATTGGCGTAGGTACCGCGCCTTGATATCTAGACAGAAAACCGTCATAAAAACGATTCATCGGCTTTCTGTCAGTACTGTCATGGCTGTTGCCATAGGGTTTGATTCTTTCTCCTTCTCCTAGATGGACTGCAAACCAGTGCAATGCAGAGGCCAGCCGTCTTCTCAGTACCTCAAGCACGAGTTTTGCAAACACCATCGTAACGACGATCGTGCGTGTATTACGTAGTAACTATTGCTTAACCTTTGCAGTTTCTGACATGTAACGATGGTGTTTGTAAAACCCAGATTTAGGTCTCTGATAGATTTCGGAGTCTGTCCTCCTTGATGTGTTTCTTCAAAAATCTAGGTATAATTGCACGCAAGGGCAAATACGACAATGGTAGTGATTTGAGATTATTTTCTTTAAAGCTAAAGTTAAAAATAGAATCCCGGTCCTTTGCTTTTTATATAAGAAAGAAAAGGATGGCAGTAAGTTTAGTTAGCTTTAGCTTTAGAGAATGCAACTTCAAATTGCTACCATTGGCTTATTCGATGATGGATTTTGTTCAGCTAAAGCAAGTAGGGAAATGTTGATTCTCTTGTTTTCCAGGGCATCCTCTATAGCGTGTGGTGCCGGGGCACTCGCGAACAGGCAATATCCGAGCCCGCGGCGATTGTTTCCGAATCGTTGCTAACGAATGGGCGGGTTTGATCATCGTAATTTGATTCCATTCGAATATGATGAGGTTTGTTTTGTGATAGGCTGGGTGGAAAATGTTTTCCTTGAGGAAATGTTTGGAAATGACAAATAATTTACGATGGGTTTGACGAGTTTTGTTGTACCTTACACACTCTTGAGTGGTGATCGGTTTTACCCGTCGCGTATATAAATCCGCGAAACCTACGCATGTGTGTATCGCCGTAATGCTGATGGAAAAAATATCCTGACGTGTGCGTCGTGGCGGATTTTGCATAAAAACCAAAACCACAACGACCCAGGTCATATATAATATGTTATCTGATATGTTATCTGTTTATGTTATTATGATAAATATTTTCAACAGTCAACCGAATAGAATAGGCTATGGCCTTATAAGTAGTAGTAGTAGTAGTTTTTAGTAGTAGTAGAGCTTTTTTGTGAAAGAGTTCGTCCGGGGAAGTACTACCACCATACCTATTTCTGCCGCAAAGCAGTAGTGCTCGCATTGCTGTGTTCCGGTTTGAAGGGTAAGGGTGCCGGTGAAATTACAGGCACATGAGACTTTTCATCTTTATGTCTCAGGGTGGCGGGCGCAGTGCAATGCCACATAGGGCGCGTCCTAGGTGGACGTGACCTATGAGGTAATGCACTGTTCATAGGCAGAGGTTACCGCTTAACATCAGGTGGGCCATCTGCTTGCTCCGCCATTCCAGTAGTATAAAAAAAAAAAAAAAAAAAAGGTTTTATCTATGCAATGGGATGTAGGTAAGGTTCAACGAAAATGTTTGTGTATAAGGCGAAGAAGGCGAGCATACGCTCTGATACCGTGTTTTGTGTATAAAAATATATGTAAAAATACCCTTTAGAGTTTTGTTAAATTATGATGATGAGTTAAGTTACCAAATGTTTCAAAAATTCAAACGTGTAAGTAATAAGTCTAAAATTAGATTTAAATTTTAAAAAGGTGGTATTTAAGAAATCTTACCAAAACCATAAAAAAACTAGAGCTCATAACTTATAGATATTTCATGAATGTAAAAGGAATGAAAATGATTGAAGTAGGTATCTATGATGTAGTATACCTAATGTATTTTCTTACGGTATAGTTTTCAACTGCTTGTACTCTGTGCCTGTGGTATACTTTATGCGGGGTAACCAAGACAGAACCAGTGGAATGAAGAAAAATGACAGAATCTACAAAATATACCAGCTTTATGTGTTAAACATACAAGTACTGTTGGAGCAAACATACCACACAGCAACCTAAATAAAGTTGTTCCTTGAATAAAAACTTGTTCGATAACCATAATACTGGCGTTACATATTCATAAATCGACTATTTAACTGCTTCAGTGGCTTTCTATACGACTCCAAACGCTCAATTTGAATAAAAACGTGTATTGTTATCCAAATAAGTGTTAGCTGTTTAACCAGACCGGTATTGAATGATCCAAGGAATAAATAAAGAGAATTTTAACGTTGACTGTTCACTCACGAAGCTGTAATGCACGCAAACCCTTCCGAGCGGAGGGTCTACTCATTTTCATTGTACCCGGTCACAGCGACCACGTAATGATCTCACGTCCCGCGTGCGTGGCCCGATAAAGGGTTAAGTACACACTAACAACCTGACGTGAGTCACAAATCCTCCATTATTATGTTATTGTGGGAGCCGTGTTTCTGTGGCCTCGGATTTACATACAATTTAACATTAAATGTGGCCAATAACTCATGGCGGCTCTTGCGTTACTATTTCTATTATAAAGTGTTCAAGTTGACGTTTCTCGTGTTGCCGTCTGGCGTGTTACTTTTACGAAATAAAAACCGTTTTTGTTACGTTAACGGCCGTCATTATAGTCCAGTTTCGCTATCTCGGGCTTGAGTTATGAGCGGTGATTTGCATCAACTCATGCTTATTGCGAGTGAGTTCGTATAATTAATTCGAGTGGAATGAATTTAATAGTATTCATAAAATATTAAGACGTCCCAAACAAATAAATCACGTGAAATAATACGCGTTCTTAATTCGGATCACGTCGTGAGCCCACGAATAAAAGCATAAATTGTTTGGATTTTATGTCGAACAAACGCAATACAATAAACCCGTTCAATAATCACGACAAATCGACGTATCGAATTATCTACGCGTCGCTTGACTCGAATTCAGATGAAGGTATTCAGTATTTAAAATATTAATCGACGCGAGAGGCTTATTGAATATTTTCACCGCGATTTATGCCCAATTAGCAGCCGGTGCGTGAATTGAATTGTTTGTGTTTGAATCTGAATAAATACCACAATATTTACGGTAATGTCCGGCGGATGAATAGGCGGCCTGCAAGCCCTGGCTGTGCGCTGCGGGAGACGCCCGTCGTGTTGTACTTTATTACACGGCGGCGGAAAGGGTTGCCTCTTTGTATGACGTTCTCATGTTAATTCACGCACTGCCTGACAAGGTGGTCTTTCGGACCGCGCGGGATATCCGACGCTCGATTTAAAAAATGATATTTTAGTGTTAACGCTATCGTTGAATGAGAATGATTCGAACAATTTATATGTGAATTATAGTTTTATTTATGAGATGTGAATAAAGTAATTTTCTGTTTTAGAACCGGTTTTCTTTAAAAGGGTAGATTGTAGAGTGAGTATTTCCGAGCGGCTGAGCCTTGATGGGTGGTTATTGGCTGTGATTAATTGTGAGTAACGAACTGGTTTAATTAGATATTGTTTGAAGCTGCGTTCAAAGCTTTGTTGAGTGATCATTCGGGTATGGCCGCTGAGCGGGTAATCCGGCAAAAGCAGACGAGCGCAAGTGGATTATTAGAACTAAGTAACTAGGTGTACTTATCAATTTTAGGATGAAAGCGCAAGTCCGGGCTGGTATGGAGTACTGCTGCCATGTTTGGGATGGATCGGCCATACACCAGCGCGCTGCCTTAGACTCGATCGAACGCAGAGCTTTCAGGCTTATTGGAGAGCAACATATAGCAGGGACTAGGATCCAGAGTCTCGAGCACCGCCGTAAAGTTGCATGCCTTTCAATCTTCTATAGGTTACATTTCGGGAAATGTGCCCAGGAGCTACATTATCTGATCCTACCATCTCCTTTTCATCATACGACAAGCAGGCGCACGGCTCAGTACCATCCAACCTCATCAGTATACCCGCAATTCCGCTAAGCGTTTCGATTCTACCTTTGTAATGCGAATAGCTAAGGAATGGAACAAGTTGCCATCGTCTGTCTTTCCTGACAACTACAATATGGTATGAAGAGTGAAAATGTGCCTTCTAGACCTCCGTGCTCCATCGCCAGCCGCATCGTCACTTACCAACAGGTGAGTTCGCGGGTCTATCATCATAGTAAAAAAAACCCAAACAAAAAAATATGGTTTGGCCTTTGATTATATATCCAGCTTGGATTTGTAATGCACTCTAATTTCCACCAGACAATTTTTTAAAATTCTCTAAGCCAATAATCCAGTTCCAAAATAAACTGACATGGTGGTACTTATATCGTTATTACCTATATCTGTCTGATCTCTCGGTATTTTCAACGGTCTGTTCTCAGTAGTTGAACTAACAGTTCAAATGATTCAATTGTCTAGGACAAATGTTTGTATGATCTGCAAATATTTGTGCCGGGTCTGGGTGTTATGGTACCACGGTACTCGTAGCTTCTGATTCCCACAACACAGGGAATCATAGTGTGCGATCAAGTCTATGTGTGTGACTGCTGGGTATTATGTATGTTATGTATGTAACTAATGTGCCATAAACTAAGAAGTGAAGTGTGTATGTGAATTAATTTAATTAAATAATTTAATTAAACTACTGGCACTTAAAAGTTTCAGTAGTTTAATTTCCAGTTTGTAACAACCCCCCCCTATTAGAACCGTATTTCCCTAGGGTTATTTTATGAAATGAACTAAATGCATTGGCCGGCGTGATCGTCTTTATGGAAAGGACTCTACGTTGTGAAATCTTAGCAGTAACTCAGTTCTTTAAGGAAAATCTTCGAAATGGAACAAAATAATTTGGTTTTGCAGTAAAGAGGGCGCACCTCCTACGCCCTTCTCAGTGACCCTCAGCACATATACTCTGGTCAGGTCTCCTCCGCAATATAAAGGAATTTACTTTAATAATAAATTCTATAGTAAGTCTGTACGTATAGTCTCTTCCTTCAAAGAGAGAAAAGAGGAAAGCTTTACTAAGTTCTCCCCAAGGATCTCTATAAACCCTCGCATGTCCTAATACTGTAAAAATACGTGAACAAAGATCTCACTGGAGAGAAATGGTAAAAATAAATGTTAATTCGAAGATCAGGAGTTATTCCTGCAAATCACTACTCGAAGGCGTCTCTCTGAATCCTCAAAGAATAATTAAGGCGGGGAAACTCCCAAATAAAGTCAAGAAGCTATTCCCATAGGGCCCTAGGACTTTCGTCCTTTAAGTTCAAGGTCCCAAGGTTTTACGGAGTCCTGTATTGGTTTAACAGGAGAGTCCAACAGTACTGCTCGGCATGACTGGTTATGGGTTTAAACTAGCGATAGCCAATATATTAGAATAGCCTTTCGACCATGGATTGAAGACTCATTTGACACCCGTAGAGCCAGGTTTCACAGGAACTCCCCCTGATTACAATTCAACATAATAGATTTCAGTTCTTAGCATATTTAGGTTATGAAGATATTTTATTTGTTATTTAAGGCAGGGAATCTCCCAAATAAAGTCAAGAAACTGTTCTCATAGGGCCCTAGGACTTTCGTCCTTTAAGTTCAAGGTCCCAAGGTTTTACGGAGTCCTGTATTGGTTTAACAGGAGAGTCCAACAGCACTGCTCGGCATGGCTGATTATGGGTTTAAACTAGCGATAGCCAATACTAGAACCAGCCTCTCGGCTCTAACTTGGAGACTCAAGGTGAATTATTTAGGTTTTCAAAGCAGTTTCGCGCCCGGATATGTAGCCTAGCTAATTTTCCTAGCTAGAAGTGTTTTTATTTAGCCAAGCTTGCATTTGCTTGTCTTTTTAGTTATTTGTGCTTGTATTGTGTGAATGTCAGAGTACTAGCTTATTCCCTAGGGTTATAAGAAGTGCCAAGCAGTATCCTGGACGAAAAAACGCTCTAATACTGATGAAGACCTATAATGTACCTCATATACCTATCTATTCTGGGTGTGTAAGTGGCAAATCTAGAGCACGCGAGCTCACATTTATGTGCAAGGAAAATGTGTTTGTCTCTCAGCGAAGTGCAATGCTGAGATACCTATTCTAGAGAAACTAGGGGGGGCATGACCATAGGCCATGGCCAGGGATGTCAGGCCTGGACGGAGAGCCTATGACATGTACCAAGAACCACCGGGGACGATATCACTTTCACTAGAGGCAGATAATTAAGAGTGTCGCGATGACGTGATGGGCTTCCTGAATTACATCCTCTCCTCCGCCACTAGCAAAAGCAAAGTCGTGGGCTACTGCAGGCCTATAAAACGGAAGCCATAATACAGCCTAGGATGCCCAATCTGATCTAGGTACGCGATTCTATCTTCTGAGGTCCGCCTTGTCACCATTCCCAAGACTTCGTCAGCGACGCAAAGCAGTTAAGTTTGCGATTTCCTTTTGGTAAAGCCTCCAACGAACCATGCTTCCGTCTCATCTTGGGTGGATTTCGATAAGTTTACGTTCTTTCTCCAGGACATCACAAGGTCTGAACACCGGGTTATTGACCAAGCAGAGCGACACAAGCACACATCCCAAAGAGCAGATACCGATCACAATCCAAAAAGAATCTAACCAGAATCTATGCATAATGACGGTTTCTTAACCAGTCACACAACACAAATGCCGACTAGACTCTAACCCCGAATCATGGTTCATTAATGGCTTTTCCAAGGCGCATTTCCACGTTTCCTATTGAAGCAGACTTCTGAAACCTTCTGACCAACAGCGTTTCCGCGTTCGACTATCCTCTGCGAGCTTACAAATCTGACTGCCCCTACTGACATTTCGTTTCATACCGTTCCTTCAATATTCAAATTCAAAATAAAGTCTCTATTCTAAAATAGTACTTGTGTTTTAATTCTTGAAACAACCTAAGAGGTTCTTGTAAGTCAGACTAATAAGGCTGAATCATTACAAGTTCAATTGATTGAACTACTAATAGTTTTTAGTCTCACTAGTTCAACTAAATTAATTGATTGAACATATGACACTTAAAAGTTTCAATGGTTCAATTGCACGACTTGTGTGTTCATCTGATAAAATGTTTATTTATTTTCTGTTTCAACTATATCATTACAATAAATAAAAGAAATAAATAAATTAATAATGATGGACAGTTCACACAACATTATGTAGCCCCAAGCCAAGCAGAGCTTGTGTTATGGTTACTAGATAACTGATATTCATAATACAATACATTATCTTTTTTTATACAAAGGAAATACCCAGAACAAGAGAAGAGATACCTGCATATCCACGCCACAGAGGTCATCGATATGCAGGTATCTCTTCTTCGTCGTTAAACTCAGAGTGTCGTCACTTCAGGGTCTGTGGCTCGCTTCACAATCCATCGCCACTCATCTCGCACCGCAGCTTTCCTGGTGCATTCATGCAGTGGAACGTCCAAAGCTGCCTTGATTTGGTCAGTCCATCTCATGGGCGATCTGCCCCGTGCTCGTGTGCCTTCAACTCTAACTTGTACAACAAGGCGTTCAATGGACACCTCTCCGCGTCGCGATACGTGTCCGAAGAAAATGAGGATGCGAGATTGCACAGTAGCTGATAGTCGCTGCTTGATGCCGAGTTCTTGGAGTATACATGCAGTAGGCCTAGCACAGGTTGGTAGCGAGTAGTTTGCGGCTAGCGTTTGAAACTATTGTATCATGTTTTGACCAATCACATTAGCTAGATTTAAGCAACGCCCCCTTCGATAGTGAAATTCTCGATAGTTCGAAGCACGACTTTTTGACAGAGCTGGGTTTCTACTCCGAATCGATGACGTCTAAGTTTCGTGTAGTTTTGTGAATGAACGAACGGAAATTGTATAGAAAATGATAGCACAAGTTGCATTTTGATGTATCGAATCCTTGAATTCGATAGCTGGCTTTCGAATTGATTCTCACGGCCATTTTTACAGTGACATCGTCGTAAAAATAATTTGTGTAGAAATATTTTTATGTTTATTCGTTCTCAATATGATGAGAACGATGCTTTTCGCTGCAAGAAGTTCCACAGCAAACTATTAGCGGCTACTGACTAGCTGACGTTCGCGACTTCATCCGCGCGTAGATTAGGTAGTACGTACCGCCTCGTTCTACGCATTCTAATCTAACAGTAGAAGTCCACTGCTGGACATAAGGATTCTCCCATAGAATGCCACAATGAACGTCCTGTGTCGCCTCCATGCAACGATGACCTGCCCATTGCCACTTCAACTTGCTAAGTTTTAGAGCTAGTCAGTGATCCCGGTTCTTCTACGGATAGGTATCTTCTTTTCGGATTCAAGTACGGAATCTCCGGGCATAGCTCTTTCCATAGCCCACCGTGCGATTTTGAGCTTGTGTATGAGGCCAATAGTAGGCGATCATGTCTCAGTACCGTAAGTCACTACTGGCACCATGCACCGATAACAGACTTTGAGACTTTGACTTTGATCATGTTGAGGCTCTATCTGTGATATGAAGATATAGCGTAGTTTCCTGAACGCTGCCCATCTAAGTTGGATTCGTCGGCTAATCTCACCATCGGAGGTCCAACACCTTCCTAGTTGAATCGTTTACGCAAATAGACAAAGAGAAACAACTAGCATAGTCAACAACTTTAACAAAACCCTCACAAACCCATACAACCCCATTTTAGACGGTATAGATAGAACAAAGGACTTTGCTCAGGGTTTTTTTTATGTCCCAGCTGTGGTTAGATAGTTTCCTCGGCTTCTAAACTGCCTATCCTACTCTATTGACGACCTCTGCGGCGCGGCGGGCGACGGTTGGCCTGCGACGCAGGAGGTTGCGGGTTCGATTCCCGCCTCGGAAAAAATATTTGTGCGATCGCAGATATTTGTTCAGGGTGTTCTGGGTATTTTCTATGTATAATAAAAAATATCTATCTATGTAATATATTGTATTAAGTATATCAGTTATCTAGTACCCATAACACAAGCTCTGCTTAGCTTGGGGCTAGATAATGTTGTGTGAACTGTCCAGCATTATTATTATTTATTATTTATTATTATTATGCTATTTCATCCAAATATTTGGACCAAATTTTCCTGATATTTTGTACAGACAGAAAGACAAAGAAACTAATAATTTATATACCTACGAACTTCGTAAAATTCTCGTAATTGAAACATACGCCATCTATAAATTGGCATACAAACCTGTCTCTGGTTGTACTATAATTTATTCTGTGCTTTTATTTGTAATGACCAATGATGTATTAAACATTAGATACGCTATTCCGCGCTCAGAATGGTGACAAGAAAGTGAGGTAATTATGGCAAGTTCACTGAGTCGCTCTGTGAACTACGACGCACGCCACTACTAATAGATAAACCCAATACAAAAAGTCATCCCAATACAAAAATTATACGGCAACCACAAAAGGAGATAAATTTATTTCATTAAATTTGTACGTATTACAAAATAATATTTAAATTTGTTTATTTAACAATCTATTTCATTAAAACCATTTGTTTGCGGCGTTGCTGGTCTGACAACTACACGAACGTGATAGGTAATATACAATTCGCCGAGGTACGACCGAGAGACACGATCGCACGCGGCCGGCTGCGATATTAGGATAGAATGCTTTAATTAGGACAGTCAATAATCACATCAAAAATTTTGTTTAATAACACTGTTCTTATTGGATATCTTAATTATTAAAATTTATTCGGTTTCATTGTATAATATGTAGCTAGTACATACTACACTGCCTCAAAATCATTTTATCAATGTATTTTGTCGATGCCACCCCCATAAAATGCAATGGAGGGGATTTGCTAATCACCATGCTTAACAGGCGGATTGGTGATCGCAGTATTGGTGTCGAGTAGCCAGATGGATGCTACTGCATAGACATATTATGTTTTTTTCTTTCTCACAACAGGGTTTCCGTATAGCGCTGTGATTTTATGGTCCTTTTCGTCAATATAAAAACAAAGTAAGCAGCTATAGGTAGTACCTACATAAAACACCACTTTCTCAGTGGAGTTTGAATGAGTGTAACATGTCTACTTGTATAGCATGTCTTTGGTAATGACAGCTTGATTGAATGTTGTACCTGCGACGTTCGGAATATACAGAAAGTTGTGTCAAACGACAATTCGGCCTCAGAAAATCTAACTTTAATACGAAAAATTATGAACTCTTATAGCTACTAAGTAACTTAAAATACTTTTCTATAGTTTATGCGCCATTTTACTCTATAATGTACCATATAAACTTCTAAAAATATAATTTAAATATTTTTCGGAAGTTTACGATTCATGCAATTTATTGCGATGTTTTAGGTTGCGGAACACACCTTGGACACATTTTCATTCTTCTAGTCGCATGTTGCCCGCACACTCTCGTAACTCACTCCGCGGTCGATACGCATACAACAAAATCCTGTGCTGCCGCGAGCTTGCGAAATAGTATCGAAATCAATTCGCTACGTAAAAATTACGCAAATGAAACGATTCCGATAGTCAGCCTGTGCTTGCCCTACAGGTATAGATACATTAATCTGTGCCATTATCAGTAGTACGTAGTAAATTGCTGTGAAGTGTCAGTTGCCGGCGAGCTTAGTGAGTAATTACAGTAAATATGTCAGCGCACTCACTCCGCCGCATTCGTAAACGGCCACGTATGAGTTACGGTAGGGCAAGCACAGGCTGACTATCGGAATCGTTTCATATGCGTAATTTTTACGTAGCGAATTGATTTCGATACTATTTCGCAAGCTCGTGGCAGCACAGGATTTTGTTGTATGCGTATCGACCGCGGAGTGAGTTACGAGAGTGTGCGGGCAACATGCGACTAGAAGAATGAAAATTAGTCCATGGTATGTTCCGTAAACTAACACATCGTAATAAATCACATGAATCGTAAACTTCCGAAAAATAATTAAATTATTTTTTTAGAACTTTACTTGGTATATTATATAGTAAAATAGTACATAAACTATAGTTTAGTATTTTTAGTTACTTAGTAGCTATTAGAATTAATAACTTTTCGTATTAAAGTTAGATTTTCTGAGGCCGTATTGTCCTTTGACACAACTTTCTGTATATTCTAAACGTCGCAGGTACAACAATCAATCAAGCTGTCATTACCAAAGCCATGCTATACAAGTGGACATGTTACACTCATTCAAACTCCACTGAGAAAGTGGCGTTTTATGTAGATACTACCTATAGCTACTTAATTTGTTTTTATATTGATAAAAACAAAATCACAGCACTATACGGAAACCCTGTTGTGAGAAAGAATAAAACATAATATGTCTATGCAGTAGCGTCCAACTGGGTACCATCGGTGTCGAGTCAATACTGCGATCACCAATCCGCCTGTTAAGCATAGTGATTAGCAAATCCCCTCCATTGCATTTTATGGGGGAGGCATCGACAAAATACATTGATAAATTTAGTCAGTGTAGTATGTACAAGCTTCCAACATATTATACAATAAAACCGAATAATTTTAAAAAATTAAGATATCCAATAAGAATAAGTGTTATTAAACAAAATTGTTGATGTGATTATTGACTGTCCTAACTACACCATTCTATCCTAATATCGCAGCCGGCCGCGTGCGATCGTGTCTCTCTGTCGTACCTCGGCGAATTGTATAATACCCAACACGTTCGTGTAGGTGTCAGAGCAGCAACGCCGCAAACAAATGGTTTTAATGAAATAAACTGTTAAATAAACAAATTTAAATAGTATTTTGTAATACGTACAAATTTAATGAAATAAATTTCTCTCCTTTTGTGGTTGCCGTATAATTTTTGTATTAGGATGGCTTTTTGTATTGGTTTTATCTATTAGTAGTGGCGTGCGTCGTAGTTCACAGAGCGACTAAGTGAACTTGCGATAATTACCTCACTTTTTTGTCACCATTCTGAGCGCGGAATAGCGTATCTAATGTATAATACATCATTGGCCATTACAAATAAAAGCACAGAATAAATTATAGTACAACCAGAGACTGGTTTGTATGCCAATTTATAGATGGCGTATGTTTCAATTACGATAATTTTACGAAGTTCGTAGGTATATATTTTATTAGTTACTTTGTCTGTCTGTCTGTACAAAATGTCAGGAAAAACTGGTCCAACTATTTTGATGAAATAGCATAGAGTAGGATAGGCAGTTTAGAAGCCGAGAAAACTATCTAAGTCCCACAGCTGGGACAAAAAAAACAAACCCTGAGCGAAGTCCTTTGTTCTATCTATACCGTCTTAAATGGGGTTGTATGGGTTTGTGAGGGTTTTGTTAAAGTTGTTGACTATGCTAGTTGTTGCTCTATGTCTATTTGCGTAAACGATTCATTCAACTAAGAAGGCGTTGGACCTCCGATGGTAAGATTAGCCGATGAATCCAACTCAGATGCGCAGCGTTCAGGAAACTACGCTATATCTTCATATCACAGACAGAGCCTCAACATGATCAAAGTCAAAGTCTGTTATCGGTGCATGTTGCAAGGTTTGACTTACGGTACTGAGACATGATCGCCTACTATTGGCCTCATACACATGCTCAAAATCTCACGGCGGACTATGGAAAGAGCTATGCCCAGAGGTTCCGTACCTGAATCCAAAAAGAAGATACCTACCTATCCGTAGAAGAACCGGGATCACTGACTAGCTCTAAAACTTAGCAAGTTGAAGTGGCAAGGGGCAGGTCATCGTTGCATGGAGACGACACAGGACGTTCATTGTGGCATTCTATGGGGGAATCCTTATGTCCAGCAGTGAACTTCTACCTACAGACTGATGTTTGTACCATCATCTATTTAGAATGCGTAGAACGAGGAGGTACGTACTACCTAATCTACGCGCGGACGAAGTCGCGAACGTCAGCTAGTCAGTAGCCGCTAATAGTTTGCTGTGGAACTTCTAGCCGCTAATAGTTTGCTGTGGAACTTCTTGCAGCGAAAAGCATCGTTCTCATCATATTGAGAACGAATAAAAATAAAAATATTTCTACACAAATTATTTTTACGACGATGTCACTGTAAAAGTGGCCGTGAGAATCAATTCGAAAGCCAGCTATCGAATTCAAGGATTCGATACATCAAAATGCAACTTGTGCTATAATTTTCTATACAATTTCCGTTCGTTCATTCACAAAACTACACGAAACTTAGACGTCATCGATTCGGAGTCGAAACCCAGCTCTGTCAAAAAGTCGTGCTTCGAACTATCGAGAATTTCACTATCGAAAGGGGCGTTGCTTAAATATAGCTAATTTGATTGGTCAAAACATGATACAATAGTTTCAAACGCTAGCCGCAAACTACTCGATGCCAACCTGTGCTAGGCCTACGGGACGTGGAAATAGACGGCTTACGATAGAGCTGGGATTTATCGATAATACTCGCAAAAAGTACAGCTTTTTATGGAACCGCGCGTTTTTTTACTTGTTTTTTTTAAATAGATAATATTATATCTAGAGTAAACAATTGCACAAAACCGTAGTGACTGGCGGAAATGGAGGGAGGCCTTTGCCCAAGAATGGGACAATATGGGCAGTAGTAATAAGTAACACATCTGGACATTATTACTATGTTATATTACAAATCTAGAGATGTGGTAGTTTTTTCGTAAAATGTACAACAAAATGCATATACTGTGCGATATAGAGCTAACCTAACTAACAAAAAGCACATCTTTGTAAGGGCTTGCATTTTTTTTACTTGTTTCTTTGTATTTGAACACATCTAGACATTCATTCAAATTACTATGTTATATTACAAATCTAGAGGTGTGGTAGTTTTTTCGTAAAGTGTACAACAAAATGCATATATTGTGCGATATAGAGCTAACCTAACTAACAAAAAGCACATCTTTGTAAGGGCTTGCATTTTTTTTACTTGTTTCTTTGTATTTGAACACATCTAGACATTCATTCAAATTACTATGTTATATTACAAATCTAGAGGTGTGGTAGTTTTTTCGTAAAGTGTACAACAAAATGCATATATTGTGCGATATAGAGCTAACCTAACTAACAAAAAGCGGCCAAGTGCGTGTCGGACTCGCCCATGAAGGGTTCCGTAGCAGCAAGTAACATAATATAAAAGTTCTTGGATGGATTACGATTAATGACGTATTAAAAAAGAACTACTTACTAGATCTCGTTCAAACCAATTTTGAGTGAAAGTTTACATGGTAATGTACATTATATATTTTGTTTAGTTTTATCATTCTCTTATTTTAGAAGTTACGGGGGGGGGGAGGGACACACTTTTTACCACTTTGGAAGTGTCTCTCGCGCAAACTATTCAGCTTAGAAAAAAATTATATTAGAAACCTCAACATCATTTTTGAAGACATATTCATAGATAACCCACACGTATAATGAACGTGATGAAAAAAAAAAATTGAGTTTCAGTTCTAAGTATGGGGAACCCCAAAAATAATTGTTTTTTTTTCAATTTTTGTGTAAAATCTTAATGCAGTTCACAGAATACATCTACCTACCAAGTTTCAACAGTATAGCTCTTATAGTTTCGGAAAAAAAGGACTGTGACATACACGGACAGACAGACAGACAGACAGACATGACGAATCCATAAGGGTTCCTTGTCTTTGACTACGGAACCCTAAAAAGCACATCTTTGTAAGGGCTTGCATGTTTTTTTACTTGTTTCTTTGTATTTGAACACATCTAGACATTCATTCAAATTACTATGTTAAATTACAAATCTAGAGGTGTAGTAGTTTTTTCGTAAAGTATGTCACAAAGGTGTATATATATGGGATAGTGTAGGACAACCATTGCACATTCAAGTTTGATTTTTCAAAATTTTGGTATAAAATAATTGTCTTGGACCCGTCTTCGTTTACGCATTATCAAAAGAAAGTGAAATTAATGTTGAACGTCAAAATACATAAATAGGGCCCCATTCGTAAAAAATCCTCACAACTTATTAGAACTTCAAGTTTTATTGGACGAGGATAGCGAAGTCTCACTGTCTTATAGTTAACTATGTTGGCGTTGGTATGTATGTTTGTCCCACAATAACTGCAGAACTCTTGATCCAGCTTTGATGAAACTTGGTACGTAGATAGTTTATGAGAATATTTTTAGTTCGAACATGAACTTGATGGTTACAGTGGATTTTGAGCTACGGGGGTCCACGCGAGTTCACTTTCGGGGCGAACTACTAGTTTTGATATCGTGTAGTTTAGTTGGTAGGTAGGTATATCATCGATCATCAGTCATCGATATTTCAATATTGTAACTATTAGCTACTGAACCGGTGTATGTATAAATAATAAATAAATAAATAATAAATAATGCTGGACAGTTCACACAACATTATCTAGCACCAAGCTAAGCAGAGCTTGTGTTATGGGTACTAGATAACTGATATACTTAATACAATATATAACATAGATAGATATTTTTTATTATACATAGAAAATACCCAGAACACCCTGAACAAATATCTGCGATCGCACAAATATTTGTTCCGAGCAGCGAATCGAACCCGCAACCTCCTGCGTCGCAGGCCAAGCATCGCCCGCCGCGCCACAGAGGTCGTATGTATGTATGCTCTCTATGGAATTCAAAACTGCTGGACCTATTTAAAATAAATTTTCAGGCAATCTTCAGATTAGCCCAGTGGGTGATCCTGTGAAGTTTGGTAGTGATCGGATCAACAATTTTTTTTACAGGCCACCGCGTGGACGTAATCGCTTATGGGCCAGTAAGTATGGAATATAATGGATTCATGAAATATTGTTATATTATAGGTATTACTCGTTGAGATTTTATTTCCAATCGAGCCACCCTGTTACTCGTTTTGTTTTCCCCCCAACGAGTAACGTGACAATGTTACTCGATGGAGTACCTAACCTTGTTAGATGTTACTCGTTGTGATGGTCCCTTCTATCGACATCTGTATGTCCCATCACTATTTGTAACTGGCACCTGCAACTCATAAAGCATTGGCGTATAAATAAATCCCTACTAACTCTTCACATATCTACACCAAACTCCATACTAACTCATTACTAACCTGTGGCATATCTACCAATCCTCTTTTCTTACTAACTCGTTACTTATCTGGTAGATTTAATACTAGCTATTTAGTAAGCTGTGTGTCTTTCATCTCATTAACGTAAATATGGGCGTTCAAAGGAGATAAGTTAGTATAATGCTTTGACTCCAATCCAGGCCTATCTAAATTGAACCTTCTCAATTTTATGAATAAGGTAGCTGATTGTATCTATTTAAGTACTGATAAACCCAATTTACGACTGACTGTTCTTCGAGCGAGTTCTGCTTATATACGTGAGAATAAAAATCTAGAATGTGCTAGTACTATTGAGTACCTATTCAGTAGAACCCTCCCGAACCACCAAAAGAGGACAGATGTAAACATGCGTCCTGCTCTAATAGCACTTTTATCTAGTGCACCTACTTATCAACAGATGGGGCTTGTAATTCAAAAGGATTTGAATTTAGAATAAGTATGGGTACTTACTACATAAGTAAATTTTTTTTTCATTGTGCTGTCTTATCACTCAGTAGCTCCCTTTCTTCCAGGAACCGTCAATATAATATAAAAAAAAGTTTTACAGTTCACACAACATTATCTAGCCTCAAGCTAACCAGAGCTTGTGTTATGGGTACTAGACAACTGATATACTTAATACAATACATAACATAGATTTATAATTTTTATTATACCTACATAGAAATTACCCAGAAAACCCTGAACAAATATGATATAATAGTATCCGCCCGCGGCTCTCGAGGAGTTCCATTGTCCACCTTCCGTCTCCATCATCAGATCAGCTGGCTGTCACTATAATATTGCATTGTCATCGGAACTTGACAGGTATGCAAAATATCATCTTAATCGATTGAGGATAACTGCTTTAAAATTCAGTTGCAAGATTCCACCCGTACACACAAAATTAAATAAAAGCTTGTAATTTATAAAATTAGTGATCGTAACCGTGTGCTGACCAAAATGAGCCTAAACACGGCCAGTCTACTATTATCCCTAGAGGAGTTCCATTGTCCACCTTCCGTCTCCATCATCAGATCAGCTGGCTGTCACCATAATATTGCATTGTCATCGGAACTTGACAGGTATGCAAAATATCATCTCAATCGGTTGAGGATAACTGCTTTAAAATTCAGTTGCAAGATTCCACCCGGACAGACATTGCAAGTTGTAAAAAGTCATTATAAGTCAAATGCCGTGAAGTTCCAAATACTCTCAATATCAGAAAAATTCAATCAAATGCTGCAGGCATTGGTAGTTATGGAAAAGAGCACAGAAATTACAGAATAAAATTATTTCTAAAAACATACATACATGTAACATACATAGACACACACCTTTTTCCCCGAAAGGGTAGGCAGAGCCTCAAATGGGCCGCTTTTCACGTGGGTTGCACCAGGGAAATAGGGTAGTAGTAGAGCTTTTTTTGTGAAAGAGTTCGTCCGGGGAAGTACTACCACCATATCTATTTCTGCCGCAAAGCAGTAGTGCTCGCATTGCTGTGTTCCGGTTCGAAGGGTAAGGGTGCCGGTGAAATTACAGGCACATGAGACTTTTCATCTTTATGTCTCAGGGTGGCGGGCGCAGGGCAATGCCGCATAGGGTGCGTCCTAGGTGGACGTGACCTATGAGGTAATGCACTGTTCATAGGCAGAGGTTACCGCTTATCATCAGGTGGGCCATCTGCTTGTTCCGTCATTTCGTTTCATTTCATTTCATTTATTTATTTATCTATAGGCACAATATATATACATATATATATATATATATTTTTTTTATGCTACTTGGATGACGGATCAAGCAAGAGGCCCACCTGATGTTAAGCGGAGATATGCACTTAGACATGTCAAAAAACAATTCTCTTTATACTAAAGGTACTGAAAACATGCAGACAATATAAAACACGATATACTTGAATTATCTATCACTTAAATAAATTTAACTTACAGACTTACATTTAAAATACATGAATGTCAATGAAAAAAGCAAATAGAGATTGTCAATTAATAAACTAGAAAAATTAAAATTAAAATGACAATGAACACCTACTCGAAAGTCAAATCAGTCATTCAGTAGTATAAAAAAAAAATAACTTGACAAGTGGTGCGCTCATCGCCGCCATTGCTTCCCACGACTGACTCTGCTAACGCTTTCTTTCAGTAATAACAGCTAGCAGCCAGGACAAATCTTATACCAACGAATCTTACAAACAAGTCCGGGTAATATCTCATTATGTATATTCATAAAGGTAGATATGGTTACAATTAACAAAGAATGCATCATAATTACTGCAATTGCAAGGTTGTTTACCTATTATAGATATCTACCAACATTTCCTGTGATCAATAAATCAAGATATCTGGAACATAACGCCTCCTTTCCGATACGTTAATGCTCTAACTTTACCGCGTGATATGTTTCGTACTGACGAGAAATAAAGTGGATGTCATGGAAAATAAGTTATTTGCGTTCATATATAAAATAAATAAAAATAAATAATGCTGTACAGTTCACACAACATTATCTAGCCCCAAGCTAAGCAGAGCTTGTGTAATGGGTACTAGATAACTGATATACTTAATACAATACATTAAATAGATAGATTTTTTTTATTATACATAGAAAACACCCAGAACACCCTGAAAAAATATATGCGATCGCAATCAATCAATCAATATATTTATTTCAGGCTAAATGAGAAATGTTATAAACCTAAACAATAAACCCATAGCGACATAATAATCTATATATATATATATAAAACAAAGTCCTGTTAGTTACACCACTCATAACTCAAGAACGGGTGAACCGATTTGGCTGAAAATTGGTGGGGAGGTAGCTTAGAACCAGGAGATTGATATAGGGGGGGAGGGGTAGGAGGGGGGGGGGTCACCGGGGGCTACCTGTGCGAAGCCGGGGCGAGTCGCTAGTAAAAAATAATAAAGCCTTTTTATTTTCCTTACCAACTAGTTGATATAGGATGATCTTATTATTACTAAAAAAAACTTTGGTTTGAAAAAATAAAAACACCTTTTTTTCACTTATTCCTGGTTAGGAACCCCTCTTTGACCTCCTCCAATTTTATCCATGTTTCTCCATCGTTCGCTATGGCGATCCTCTGTTTCCCAGCGGATTTGATGATCTCGTCTGTCCATCTCTTTCTCGTCCATAGTGACATAAATACTAACATACATATAAAACACTTTATTTTATTTTAGTGCACATGCGTAGACGGCGACGTATGACGCAACTGCGCGGTGTCTCGTGTCAGGCGTCCGAAGAACCTCTTGAACTTGACCAGAACAGCCAGAACTCTCCATTCATGAAGGTCGATAGACGGTCAGCCGGCACACTCACCATAAAGGAAATAAATTGACACCAGGCAAGATTCCAACTGCTCGACCCTCATGGTTAGCCCTGTTTTCTGCTTGAGGCACTCCACCGCCGCTTCGGGCTTCACGACGTAGTGAATCAATGAACAGACTCCGGATCCAAGTTGGCCGCTGCAGACAGAACCTCTGCAAATGGGGAATTCAAGACTTTTCCGGGCTGAATGTGACTGCGGAGCTACCATTCAGTCCATGCCTCACTTGCTCACTTGCCTAGGACCTTAACAAAAACACAGACAATCCTATAAACGTGGTTGCAAAAAAAAAATGGTTCATCCTTTCGGGAGCTACGATGCCACAGACAGCCACACACACACAGACACGTCAAACTTATAACAACCCGTCGTTTTTGCGTCGGGGGTTAAAAAAAGGCAAACTATTGATTCGGAAGAAGATATGCCTTTCTTATAAAGTACCATGAGAAACTGCGAAGTCGGTGGTTGGATGACCCCCTCTATCCACCGACTTCCTGCGGTTTTTCAATGTCTTTGGTCTTTTGAGATGGGGCCTTCTTGCGTCGGCCGGTTCGTGGATGTATTAGATTAGTATCAGTATATTCTAAGACTTTCTACACGAGCTACCAAGCAGCAGCTCGAGACACAGCGGCACAGCTCTGCCTGCTTCAGAGGCAGCGAGACACAGCGGCACAGCTCTGCCTGCTTCAGAGGCAGCGAGACACAGCGGCACAGCTCTGCCTGCTTCAGAGGCAGCGAGACACAGCGGCACAGCTCTGCCTGCTTCAGAGGCAGCTTTCGCTATGCAGCCTCAAAGTGCTGGAATAATATCCCGCTACCGATAAGGGACCTGCAAAGCTTATATTGTTTTAGATCTAAATTAAATAAATTTTTGTTTGTCCATCAAAAGGATCAGGAAAGGCTGAGACACGTGACACGACACAAGTGCTCTGTAAAAATAGCACCTTTTCGGAAAGTTATTTTTTATCGTTGGTATGATTGATATTATTTTTCCTTTCTTACCTTTACCACAGATAAAAGAATACTATACTAGTACCTTTACTAATAATATGTCAGTAGATTTTTAAAATTTGAGAATACTTTACTTTTTTTTTACTTATTCTAACACTCATTTATTAAAAATCTCGTAAAAAAATATATTTTTCACTATAAAGGAATACTATCTACAAAAAATAAATAGTAAAAAACATTATAGTAAAAAATATAAATCAAAACGGGGAACCACCGACCGCGGAGCGAGGCCCAAACGGTCGGAGGCTAGGGCTGCAGAGAGAGGAACCTCCTGACTATACGTGCCGAGTCCAGGAGTACCGCCTTCTGAATCTGACCCTTGATCCAACTATTTAGCGAGAGCTTCTTAAGGTACTGGTCGAAGCTCTTCGCAATCAGTCCATTCACTGAAACGACTATCGGGACGATAATCGTTGAATCCACATCCCACATGGCGGTAATCTCGTGAGCCAAGTCAAGGTACTTGCTTAACTTGTCTTTCTCGGCCTTCACGAGATTAGCATCATGCGGGATAGTGACATCAACAAGTATCGCCCGGCGTTCCGACCGGTCTACCAGCACGATATCAGGCTTATTGGCAACAATAGTCCTATCCGTGATGATAGACCGGTCCCAGTAGAGCGTGGCACGGCCGATACTTATTCTTATTATTCGTTTTCTTAATGTTAGTTGTGTGTATAATCGTTGTGAGTGGTTAGCCGTAACGCCAACAAGTGTTTCTGCCGGAAGACCAGCGTTGGTTGTTAGCTGGCTGTCAACCAACTCATGCTGTGGCAGAGCCATTTTGTTACTTGAGATACACCTAGTACCTTCATATCTGTTTCTTCTTAGTGTGTTCTGTGTTTCTGTGTAGCTCTTGTATACAAATAAATTTATATTCTTTCTTTCTTTTTCTTTCTACCAATCGTCTACCAGCTGATATTACAGACGCACCATCGACCCAATCTTTTAAAAATAGGCTCAAGAAGTGTCTTATAGAGCAGTCATTGTATGATTGTAACGAGCTCACTTCATTGGGTTTTCGTATTAGAAGTTATGACTCGGGTACCTTACTATTATTAATTTAAAATGATCATGTTTTCTGTTTGTTTTAATTAATTACGAAACATACCAATTTATTACATTATTTTATATTATTATTTTTTACCCGTAACTATATATAGGAACTGATATCCTAAACATAAGGAAACTTAGTTAGGAGTTAGGGCTCAGCCATTTACCCGTTTTTTTTTAATTACCATATTGAGACCACAACATGTATCTACCTAGTACATAAGTCCTACAAATAATTACCTCAAGTTATGCTAAGTAGGTATATTTCATCTAAGTTATAGGTACATGGAATGTTATTTAGTGCTAGTTATTGAAGACAAATAAAGTTTTTTTTATCATTTATTATGTATAATTAGTTATTAATAAAGAAACCATGAACTATGAACGAGGGCGGGTTCTGTTTCTCCGGGGCGCAAAGACCCGCTATTGAAAAGCTTTTTTCCCTCGACTGTACCATCAAGCGTGTTCATATGCAATAAATCATAAACTAATGGATAGTCAGATGCTAATCTATTTATGAGCAGTTTTCAATGCATATTTTGCATGCTAGCATTCTGTTTGCGTCAGTTTATACATCACCAACCTTGTATGATGCAGTCTTTGTAATGATTACTAAAGACCTAAGAATGCGTTAAGGTGGATGCGCACGCACTAAACAAAACACTGTGTACACTAATACAGTGTTTTTGTTTGTTTAGGGGTATCATAGCTAAACTGATGATATTTATGAGATACAATCAATTAAAACATGTGTGTTAGGTCTTCTAGTTGTCGCGAACTCAACATTCGTTATCTGAAGAAGTGTTGATGACCTGTAAAGGGCAATAAACACCAAAAAAATTGAATCTCGCGCCGCAAACGTGAGCATTCACCTTAAATCAATTTACTTCGAACGTTGGACGACCTCTCTGGCGCGGTGGGGGAGGAGCCAGCTGAGATGCGAGAAGTTGCGGGTTCGATTCCCGCTGCAGAATAAATGTTTGTATATCATGTGCACAAAATTTCATGTTACCTTTTTTAAATGACATTGCCCACCGGATAAGCAAGCTGCAGTGGAAATGAGCTAGTCATATATGCCGAAGAACCGACAACCTTTGGCAAGTTCTTGTGTGGAGACCGCGTCTTGGCAAACGTAGCGTGAGGCGCCCTCTGGCTAGGTGGAGCGATGACCTACGAAGCGCGGCGGGCAGAAAGTTGATGAGAAGAGCCGAACACCGGGCTCAGTGGCGCGTATTGGGCATATGTCCAGCAGTGGACTAGTGTGGGCTGATGATGATGATGACAAAATTACATTGAGTTTGATAAGATAATATCCAAAATAGGACTACACTTCGTTTTTATGCAGAGGGCCCAAGCGCCCCCTAGCGGCGTCCTCTTCATCATTTTTCAACATTTTAGCTCTAGTAGGTCTGCCATTTGACTCCGTGCGATACAAAATCACAAATACTAGTAAATAAAGATAGCATGTCAAACTGTCATCGTGTAATCACCCTGTGGCCATCAAACGCTAACTGCACGTGGGACATGCAACATGTTGACATAACTCTGTCACGGACATGTCATCATACAATAAGTAGGTGATAAAATATATAATTTTATGGGTGAAAACATATGTAGGACGCAGCCTGTTACGTATAACTACCATTAAAACAGTAAAAAAAAAAAAAAAATATATAACACTATGCAGGTAGGTTGATACAATAGGGTGTCTCAGAATTTGCATGTGTCGCAGCGAGATGAGGATATCAGGGATTTCACGAAATCCCTAGAGATACCACGAAATCACGAATATGTTGAATATTCTTGTTTATTACGTCTTTTTACTAAAAATGTTTAGTGATATGACAAAATGCTAATATAATGATACTTATGTCGTTTCACTAAACTAAATCTCGTAAAATACGCCCGCAGCAAACCAGAAGCCCAATTCTCTTATGTATTTTATAACCACACTGCAAGTTGACAAAACGAGATTGTATAGTAAATTGACTGAAAAATTGGTATTCTGCTCCCTTGTAACAACATAATCTACTTTCGGTTTTTGCGACCATATATTAGAGTAGGATAGTGCTATATAATAATTGTAAAGAGTGAAAGAGAGAATTCTCAGAACTTTGAAACATTCAAGTTACAGTCACATTTCGATATAATCACATTCCGCTTTGTATTGTGAGGTGAGCAGAATACCATTTTTGACGTTTGTGACATCAACACTAGATCTTAACATGATCCGAACTTTAATTTGACTATTTTTTATTACGAGAATTGGGCTTCTGAGACATATCACTAAACAGTTTTAGTAAAAAGATTTAAAATCAAGAATATTCGATATCCACTGTGATTTCGTGGTGTTATCCCTAGTGATTTTGTGAAATCCCTGGTATCCTCATTTCCCTACTACATATGCACTCCTGAGAGGTCTTAAGACCTCACTATGGATGAAAAACCTTACTGTTTTTTTTTTTTTTTTTTTTTTTTTATACTACTGATTGACAGAACAAGCAGATGGCCCACCTGATGTTAAGCGGTAACCTCTGCTTATGAACAGTGCATTACCTCATAGGTCACGTCCACCTAGGACGCGTCCTATGTGGCATTGCACTGCGCCCGCCACCCTGAGACATAAAGATGAAAAGTCTCAAGTGCCTGTAATTTCACCGGCACCCTTACCCTTCAAACCGGAACACAGCAATGCGAGCATTACTGCTTTGTGGCATAAATAAGTATGGTGGTAGTACTTCCCCGGACGAACTCTTTCACAAAAAAGCTCTACTACTACTATGTGTCACAAATACATGTTAATATATCATGTTAGTATATCATGTGTACAAAATTTCATGTTACCTTTATTAAATGACATAGCCCACCGGATAAGCAAGCTGAAGTGGCAATGAGCCACACATAGTTAGGTTTTTTTGTACATAAGAATTTAGTAATTCGGCTTAAAAATATTTTTTTGGTAAGAACAGCCCCTTCGTCAGCTTTTATGCCATCCACGAGAGGATTGTCTATCTATTCCAGGCCAGACACACCCCTCCACCAAGCACCTACTTTATAAGTCCCGAGCCTACTTAAGGGGGCCCAATTCGATTTGAACTAAAATTTTGTAGGTTCGTACAATTAAATTTTTGAAAGAGAGGCACTGTGTAAAATAAGAGCTAGTGCCAGATCCCTTGGTTGGAATTCGGAAAATTCCACTACTTACTTGCGAAAAGACAATAAACGCGCAAAATATTTTAAAACTTGTTCCAGCACGTACGTTTTTTTGAGAAAGTCTTACAAGTTTGTGTATAATGCTTGTAAATAAGATTCTACACAACATGGGCGAGATACCTGATAACCTTTTTTTTACTTTTACAGTTTGTTCCACTCCTCGAGCTGACAAGCCCTTGTGGTGGGTTGCGAGGAGGGTGTAAGCCGTGATACACGGCGCCTAAACCAAAACAACCACTTAGGTTGATCCAACGCTCTTTGCTACCATGTGAACCACTCCACGAGCTGACCAGCCCTCGGATAGGGCTGCGTGGAGGGTTCAGGCCGCGATACGCAGCCGTATATGCCAAAACAAACGATTATGTTGAACCAATCCCCAACCCTGGTATTAATTAGATTGAATGCTGTTACTCACAGTTCTCTCCGGCCAATGTCCAGGTGTTCGTCCAGCTAGCTACTTGGTACCGTTCGCAAGCTGGAAACAAAACGGGTTACGGGGCTCCAAAGCCTCAACAGAGGCCTTCACTCGTGGTGATTTCGCCGGCAACCAAAAATCACATCAAAATACAAACTTAGTCCATCCAAGGTGGGATCACAAACTACGCCTCCCGTGAGGTAAAAGGTCCAAATCTCTCACTAGATGAGACGGATACGATCCGATTTCTTATATTTTTCCCAAATTCAAGATCCAACACGTAATTATTCGACCCAAGACAAGATGAATAGTGTACTTTTTTTATTACCAAAACTCATAGAGAGTGTATCTGTCAAAGTCAAAAACCACAGAGTACAAATCTCTCGGTTCCATGGTTATATGGAGGCGAGCCCCATGGAATTTGAATCGAAATCAAACACAGTTTATAAGCACATTATGAACGTCCAAAGTTCAGGTTAAATTGTGCAAATAAGCTGATTTTACTGAACTTAGAGGTAAACAGAAAAAAACAAAAAAATATCAAGTACAAAGTTTGTATGCTTTTATATATTCTTCAAGATGCATATTTGTACAAAACATCTGACGAAAAAATTGTTACAACTTCATAATCACGTACGAGCTGAGCACTAGCGTTTTTATAGAAAGTACTGGAATTGACGGCCCTTAATTTAAAATGTAGTTTCATTCCTCCGTTGAACAATGCATCGCATTTCCCCTGTCTTTCCGCGCTATCTCTCGAAATACAATACGAAACAGCATCGGGATCACTTGAAAGGCAAGCTGAAATCAAACATCCGAGCCTGGCAGCCGCAGACAAGTTTCAATCATCCTCTGGTGCAGGCCAGACGGCAGCAGGCACAGCGCGAACAGAGGCCAAGGTCCATATAGATGAGCCTTGGTATTATGGAATCAGAATCAATTAAAGTTGCGCCAACCCCAGGCACAAATCTTCATGCAATAAGTTTTTTGTGAAAAATATATTTTTAAATGCAAACTTTTATAAGATTAGTGATTGTAACCGTGTCCTGATCAAAATTAGCCTAAACACGGCCAGTCTACTATTATCCCTCGTGGAGTTCCGTTGTCCACCTTCCGTCTCCATCATCAGATCAGCTCACTGTCACCATAATATTGCATAATATTGACGACCTCTGTGGCGCGGCTAGCGATGGTTCGCCTGCGACGTAGGAGGTTGCGGGTTCGATTCCCGCCTCGGAACAAATATTTGTGCGATCTACAGATATTTGTTCAGGGTGTTCTGGGTGTTTTCTATGTATAATAAAAAATATCTATATATGAAATGTATTGTATTAAGTATATCAGTTATCTAGTACCCATAACACAAGCTCTGCTTAGCTTGGGGCTAGATAATGTTGTGTGAACTTGTCCAGCATTATTTATTTATTTTATTTTCATCGGAACTTGACAGGTATGCCAAATTTCAGCACAATTGGTTGAGGATAACTGCTTTAAAATTCAGTTCCAAGATTCCACACGGACGAATATAATATATATGTACATTGCAAGTAGTGTTTTTTATACTAACAAGGTAGCAAACAAGCATACGGCCCACCTGTTGGTAAGCGGTTACCGTAGTCTATATGGACGCCAGCAATACCAGAGGCATCACAAGCGCGTTGCCCACACTTTATAAATTTCAAAACACCCCTTTTGAAGAACCCCATAGTAGTCACTTGGTAAAACCTCAGCATCCCTGCTGAGGTTTTCCCAAGTGACTACAGCATGGGGTACAGTATCTTCCGATCATTCCACAACCTGAGTGTTTATATTTATGAAACAGATCTTCGAATCGAGTTCAATTAGCCTCGTAATATTTTTGAAAATCCTATTCAACGACTATTACAAGAAGGACTATGCAATAAAAAAATCGTTATCTGGGTTTATTTTATCAAATTAACTAAGTAACTTCATTGGGAGCTACCCCGAAAAAACATATTTACCGAGTTTTAATTTCTCAACTTTGTAGGCGTTATCAATGTGTATTTATCTACACTATTATTATAAAGAGGAAAGATTTGTATTTTGTATGTTTGTAATGAATAAACTCAAAAACTACAGAGCCGATTTCAAAAATTCTTTCACCATTGGAAAGCTACATTCACCCTGAGTGACATAGGCTACCAGAGGGGGGGGGGGAGGGTTTTATGTTTTGATGATAGAACTAATATGATACGAGTTAAACTGAAACTAAATTACTGTTACTACGGACGGACAGACGAATATGTCAGAACTATAAGGATTCATTGTCGGACTTGGGAACCCGAAAGCAAACAGATTTTAATCAAATTTTAAATGTAACCCAAAAATGTTCGTTCCAGCGGGACTCGATTTTAATCAATAAATTGTAACCTGACCGTAGTCTTTCTTAATAAGTGTAATAATCTGCAGCGCCTCTGGCATGTTTGCGGAAAGCAGAGTTGATGGCTTCCATAGCATCATGCGCAAGAGGTGTGCGTCAATGAGGGGACTCTCCGTGGAAGCCCGAACAGCATCGGCAGGTGGGACTGTCCTATAGCAAACCACTAGATACGCCTGCATGTTGGGTTTTTAATAAATGATTTTATTTAATTTTTTAATTGTAAATGTCTTTCCCAACTAACATTATCATAAGCGCGACTAACAAAATATGGACAATGTATGAAATAAATAAATTGTATTGAATTGAATAATATGAATTTATTTGACGACCTCTGTGGCGCGGCTGGCCATGGTTAGCCTGCGACACAGGAGGTTTCGGGTTCGATTCCCGCCTTGGAACAAATATTTGCGCGTTCTGCAGATATTTGTTCAGGGTGTTCTGGGTGTTTTCTATGCATATAATAAAAAATATCTATCTAAGTAATGTATTATATTAAGTATATCAGTTATCTAGTACCCATAACACAAGCTCTGGCTTAGCTTGGAGCTAGATAATGTTTTGTGAACTTGTCCAGCATTATTTATCTATTTATTTAGAAGCTTCGACTCTGTATAGGATTGAACTCAAGCACAGACATCTCTCAATTCAATCGAAACTGCAACTGCATTTCCAGTTCCCTTTGATACGTCCATCGGTTGTCTGTCCAAACGATTGTAGCACACATCCATTCTATCCAGACCTATCAACACCACCCACTACCAAAGAGCTATAAGGTTCACCAGAGCCCAACAATAAATGGACGCCTTCGAATTCAGTATACACCATCATTTCAATTGTCAAGCTGTAAACTCGTAAACAGGGGGAGGTGATAAATTAATGCACTAGTACATTAGACGCCCCGTGATAATAAAACACGCATTAAAATGTAATTGCTGACAACAGTATCTCCCCAAACATTTCCATTGCAAAACCCAACATCCATCTACAGTCGATTCAACAGCAATAAATTGTTTAGGGAAGAAAAGCAGCAATGGAAAGCAAACAATTCGGAGTTATGGACTCTGGCAGGGTAAGCACCCGTGTCACGGGGTGGCTAACAGCAGAACTCACTCTGGAGGGTAATCGCACACGAAAGCGTCTAGTAATAAAAGTGGTCATAAAATTGTAACGTTACGAGCTAAGTCGGGAGTGCACTGGGATGGCACACTGATACGTTTTCGGGACTTTGTTTGGTATTTTAGCCACTATACGAGGGGAAACGATTTATGTAGCAGCTTTTATTGACAGACTTTATAGTGCGTGACTTGGTTTTTTGTTTTGGGTGATTGGTTTGGCGGAACAAAGAATAAAGCGAGCAAAAAATTATGAGACAATTTATTTACAGGGGAATATGTTTCCTGCTTATAGATTGGATGGATATTTTTTGTTCAGACTCTCAAGAATTTATTTCCTATTGAGTCAGTGTTTTTATTAAAAAGAGCAATAAAAAACATACAGTACTAACAGTAGTATACAGTAACTGTTATTATCGAAATCGTAGTTACTGCCTTTTTTTTCTTATTTACGAACATACAGTAACTTTTATTATTGAAATCGTATTTACTTAAGTACGATTTATTTTCTTATTTTCCAAATTATACCTGTTACCTACTATTGGCTTTAATTCATTGGCAACAGGTTATTTTAAGTCTTGTTTTTCCTTCAATCCATATTCGGGGACAGACAGGAATTTTGGTTTCTTGTTTGTCCCCGAATTTGACAAACAAGAACTACTCGAATAAACGCGCATTTTAGGTAGTCCGTTCAATTATGAAAACAAAAGATAGTACGTATGGCACCCATCAGCCACAGAGATAGTTCACACTGGGAGTCCCCGTATAATGGGTATCAGGAACTATGAGTACTTTGGTACCACAACACCAAGACACGGAAGAACAAATATTAGAAGATCATACAAAAAGTTGTTTCACTGCGGGAATCGTACCTACACCATTCGCGTCGCAGCTAGCTACTCGCCTACCGCGCCACAGACGTCTACAACAGAAGAATAAATTCCTAACTAAAATAATGCAATGCTCTAGAAAACTCTGTTTTATGAAACTTATTTTATTTAAACGTTTTGGTAAATCTACTACAACGGCTTAGCAAAAACTTTCAGCCCCTTTTAAACATAAACTCTCATACTTTCCATTATTTCGGCCGTATCTCGTCAGTAAGCCGTATCTCGTCAGTAAGCGGGGCAACGTTCAAAGGCTTTATCTACCGTAATTGGTCGTAAGAACGGGGCATTATAAGCCGTCGGCGTATTTTACTGAGGAGTTAGGCACAGCGACCGATACGATTCATAGACACGACATAGAAAACGATTTAGTTAATTAAGGTTCTGGGAAATTGACAGGGAAATTTTCAGGAATAGTTTACGGCTTATATTAATAAATCTTACTTAACTTGGAGAAAGATCTTGAAAATTTTGTAACTGGAATAATAATAATAGCGTTCCAATTAAAAAAATTCATTTATTCATTTCGTGTCAATGACTGTTTAAACTATATTGATTTTTGCCAATCCACGGCCCGTCTGTCGCCTTGTTGAGTTTATCGTGCGTGCAGGAGAGCGGGCATAGTGGGCAGCACAGGAAATGCGGCATGTTCTGTGTTCATGATATGAACTGAGCGTGAGTTGCGTCGATTATACCCCATTTGGCCAGGTTGCTTCTGCAGCGGCCAACTTGGGTACGGAGTCTATTAAGTGACTTCCAAATCGGCCACCGCAGTTCGTGTCCAGGAGGCAGGTAAATTTTTTAGGTATATGAATATTACATTGGGGTTCTCAGGGTTGAGTTTAATACGTGCCTAAATATTTGCACTCAAAACTATTTTTTCATTTATTGTAAAGTATCGTTCTATCAACATATTTTTGAAATATTTTGTATGAAATATATATATAAACTAACCATGAAATATATATATTTAACATCAGGATAAAACTACTAATGTAACAAAGTAAAATTTTACCCTAATCTGCCCAAATTCCCGTTTCATGACCCAAGTAAGTTATAAAAAAAAAACACTTACTTTCTTATTCCGTGCTCGTGCACGTTAGCTCGTGGATGGTTTAACTGACTTATGACGACTCATTGGATAATAATGTCAAGTAAGTTAAACTTATAACATTGTTATGAACCCGCGGGCTAAGTGAGGTGTGGGCTGAGTTGACCATAGAATCAACTAAATTTACTCCTGTTCCAACGCGACCAAACTCAGATGAATCAGGCAACAAACACGGCTTGGCTTCATTTGATTATCCATCTTACTACTAAGTGGGAAGTGCCTCAAGAATAAGGAGAAGCAGATTCATAAAAAAAAATGTTATGCTAAGTTGCAAATATCGTATCGGAAGTTACAATCACTTCAAGCCTTTTATACGCGACGGTACTAGACGTGATATCAGTGCAATGATTATTGAATGGCGCGATAAGGTGTCCTCCACAAATGTAGGTACACTGTAAGTACGTCTCAAGCCTGTTACGTTCTGCTTAGAAGTGTATTGAGCTTATATTGTGGGTAAAGTGTGCTGTCAGCAAAGAGGCCGTAGTGAGAACATGTCATATGACTTATTTTCCCACTGCAGGCATCGCAAATTTTTTGAGGGCGTAAACTACAACTTAGTTTCTACATAAGTTATTACATATAGGTACAAGTATAGGATCTGAATTTAAATACTTTCTCAGATATCATCTTTTATTAAGTACTTCAGGCTAGTTACATAATCGCGGTTCCCGACTCAAACATGCGCCTTTTTCTTTTTTTTTTTTCGAATGGATTTTAATGCAATTGACCTCCTGGGGCCATGACTGCTTTACCGGGCTTTTCGTGAGCGCAGATGGCGCTCAACCTGTAAAGTCAGGTTGGGGCAACGAGCACAAGGGCACCACTTAGGTACGAACCTCGGCTTGGGCTGTTGCCAGGTTGGGAGGATCGAACAGAACGTCACACATGCGCCCTGTATGGAGGTAAGCTTTATACTATCCTACCATGCAAAAAGCCTTGTCGAAGGCACTCCGACTGGCGAGTTTTAAAAATTTAGAGGTGCTCGCTATACAAGTAGTTAATTTCGTAAAAATTTAAAAACCCTCAACGCTATGAAACGGTTGAACCGATTTTGATCAAACATAGCTAAGAACACTCACCTTTAAAACAAAACAAAAAAAAACGAAATCGGTTCATCCGTTCGGGAACTACGAGGCGATAAACACCCAAACACACACACACACAGACACGTCAAAATTATAACAGCCCGTCATTTTTGCGTCGGGGGTTAAAAAAAGTAACTAATAAATTTTTAACTAATACAAAAAAAAAAAAAAAAACAAAGTTACTAACATTACAAAGTTACTAGGTAGGACATTCATTAAGTTGGAAAATGGATAGGTATAAAAGGCAAAATGGTATTTTTTTTTAATCAAATATTCGTCAACGGTATAGAAACAATTTTGGGTAAGGAATGTTTTTAGCTTTGCGCTAAACAACGTAATTTTAGTTTCATTTTTTAACATTCTAATAGCGATGTCGGTAGAAAAGCCAACAAAGTATGAGTTTGACGTAGGCTACCGAAATGTCATATGGTCTAATTGTTATTTTTTTTTTATACTACTGAATGACGGATCAAGCAGATGGCCCACCTGATGTTAAGCGGTAACCTCTGCCTATGAACAGTGCATTACCTCATAGGTCACGTCCACCTAGGACGCACCCTATGTGGCATTGCACTGCGCCCGCCACCCTGAGACATAAAGATGAAAAGTCACAGTTGTATTGTACAGATCCACCAACTTATCTGTAGAATGAAATGTGTGTAGTTTTCTATCATCCACATTTAATTCTACATATAAGTTGGTGGATTTGTAGAATGTAATTTGGCTAGGCCGGCAGGAATTTACAATTTTGCTGCAAAGGATTTATGCTGCAAAATGTTTTTTTTAACAGTCTAAATCAAGTACAGTATTCAAAATAATAATATGCATCATTATTCCGAGGGATTACTGTACCAAAAACACGATGGGACAATATTTTATCGATAAATTAAAAAAACAAAGTTAAGTCTATTTTTTGTCGAGATTCGATTGTTTATTAAAATGGTGCATATTATTGGTAAAAAAATAGAAAGGTATATCAAATTAATACAACAAAGACGAGAGTAGGGGAGAGTACTGTAGGGGTTTGTGAAACTATCTAAATTTTACGAGGTATTCAATAATAACAGCGTTTTTTTTCTATGAAGATTTCTGCCTCTGCCCATTAACATTTTTAAAAGGGCTTGAAATGAATTTTTTGCTTACAAAAACTTCTAGCACAAACAAATATTTACCATTTTCCACTTTCATAGTTTTCACTATAGGACTAGTCCAATATAACTAGACCTCTAGTTTTCACTTCTCCGCTGGTAAAGGACGTCATTTACAAAGACTATAAAGTTTCGAGGGACCACGTTAAAATGGTTGAAAAATGTTTTAAATTACAGCACCTCTGCGTTTTTTGGGCGTGTGAAAATAATGTTCTGTTATATTTACGATGTTTTGTATTAAACATAACTTAGGTACCTAATTGTCGTATGGCAACATAATTAGTTTAGTTATCGTGGATTCTCACGCTTGAGGCGCGAATTCAAATTTTTTGGTGTATTTTGCCCATTACATATCATCAATACTTCTTAAGATGGTAAAAGTTGATTTCGCGAGAACTAAGAGACTTAACACACATGCTTTAATTGATAGTATCTCATAAATATCATCAGTTTTGCTACGATACCACTCTAAACACATTTTTTTTTTCAGTGGTATCGTAGCTAAACTGTTGATATTTATGAGATACTATCAATTCAAACATGTGTGTTAAGTCTCTTAGTTCTCGCGAAATCAACTTTTGCTATCTGAAGATGTATTGATGAGCTGTAATGGGCAAAAAACACCAAAAAAGTTGAACTTCACACCTCAAGCGTGAACATCCACCAATATATATTTTAGTGTATATTTTATGCCGTAGTAATTTATTGTAAAAACATAGATATAAATATCAAGATGCGGTCGAAATACAAAACTTGCATATTTTCACCAACTAAACACCAGCGATCGCGTGCGAACTAATGCCAGTATTCTTCCAACTTACCTCGTCTCGACGCCACCTCACTCGTAATCCATTTTCGAAAAAAAACATGCATATTGAATACTAAATATCCTCCAGTGAGATTGAGTCGAATCGAGGAAAGTTAGATTAATGACTAAGAATATCAGTGTAAGTTATAGACTGGTTGTAGTATAGGTGTATCGAAGAGCATATCGATATCATCATTGATAAAGCCTATAAATAGCTAGGATTCATTAAGCGAGTCTGTAAACCTTTTAGGAGTATTGAATGTATAAAAGTTCTATACTTTGCCTATGTTCGGAGCATTCTTGAGTATGCCTGCAGTATCTGGTCACCATGTTATATTGTACACATCCAGAGGTTGGAGTCCATCCAAAGAAAGTTTATAAAATATCTCAGTTTCAAAGACCACAGAACATTTGATTCTTACTCGGAAGCATGTAATTATTACAGTGTTGATTCTTTAGTGCAAAGACGCAAGCAATATGATGTCGTGTTGCTGTATGATATATTATCTGGTCGTTTGGATTGCCCTGAACTCCTTGGTAGTGTGTCGCTGGGGGCGCCGTTATGTCGCACAAGGCATACTGAGCTCTTTCATGTCCCTCGTGTGAACACCAACTATGCACAAAACTCGGTCCTGTGTCGAGCTGCTAATACTTACAATAAATCATATTCTAGCATTGACATCTTTAGGCCCTCGAAGAATACCCTTAAATGGGAAATTAAAAAACTGCATCGCTCATATTTATAAGTTTTATTTCCATGCATAGATCATCACAAGAATAAAACAAAAATGTCTAAAAACAATACCTAATACTATACTCTACTATACTTACACATACCTACATTTATAACACTCCGCACTGCACCCACACCCACACATACATCCACACACCCACGAACATACACATAGATTCATACACACATACACATACATACTCGTGCACCCACACACTTTTATCATCGTGATCAATCTGTTTGTAGGAACTAGTAAGTTTTGTTTGATATATCGTACTGAGTAGAATCTTTTGTTAATTTTAAGCTGTGTAGACCTTTTTTGGCCATAATTTTGTTAATGTTAAACATAAAGTAATATTGTATAAATCGCAGTTGGTTTACCAAAATAAATAAAAAAAAAAAAAAAAAAAAGGACTAATCTATAAGTGGTGAGAAGCGTTACCTTGCTGTAACAGTTTTTTAACAAGCACGGAAGGCAAAGTTCTCTTATTTCATATACTTAAAAACATCTTTGAAATTAATGCAAATGTTAATTATGACTTGTTGTACCAATTCTAAGTGAAATAAACTTAACTTTACTTTAACTGACTTTGACAACAAACAATTTGTCATTTTATCACGTCATCAGCCCTGTCCTAACGCTAGTGTGACTAACCTAAGCATTAACACATGAGAAACATCAAGAAAGTCACGCTTCTCCTTAAAAAGGCCTCAACATTAAGATCTCATCAACAAACAGCCATTGACCGTTTCCCGAAAAACGTGTTGGAATAGTTTACACAACGCCCTTTCAATGCTTTCAGTAAATCTTTTGAAGTCCACTCGCACCTAATGACGCGTGAAAGATTGATAGCTGCAGAGGAAGTACCACTTGGCTATGGTTCATAGAAATAGTTTAAATTGGTTTTAAAGTACCTGCTTCCAAACAGTACCTACCATTCTATTTTAGGATTTTTGGCATGCATTTTTTTTTTAAATTCTTCTTGGTATGGTGTATCAAGCTGATGGCTCACCTGATGTTCAAAGGTACTCGTACCCTCTGCCTGTAAACAGTGAATTACCTAATAGGTCACGTCCACCTAGGACGCACCATATGTGGCATTGCACTGCATCCGTCACCCTGAGACATAAAGATGAAAAGTCGCATTTGCCTGTAATTTCACCGGCACCCTTACCCTTCAAACCGGAACACAGCAATGCGAGCCCTACTGCTTTGCGGCAGAAATAGGTATGGTGGTAGTACTTCCCCGGACGAACTCTTTAACAAAAAAGCTCTACTACTACTAAATATACTATTACATATATTTTGCATGCGAAAAATGCTAAAATACGACATCCACATTTCAAAACCAATTAGTTAGAACCTCAGTATGGCACTTGTGACAAAGGCACAGCGCCTGATTTCAGATTAATATTGGTGCTTATTGTTTGGTCGCTGTTGTCCAAATAAACTTTATGGTAGTGCCTCGAAATGCGAAGCTTCTATTAGTGTAAAAAAAGGAATTAGGGCGGGCTATCGTCACTACGAATAGCCACTTTTCACACCAAATTCACCCTTAGCATGGTCAGGCAGAAACGTTAGTGGTCTGTAACTTAACAAAACATTAATTAATATTGTTATTGGACTTCAAGATTATTAATGACAGACATGAATAATTAACACACATTATAAATAAAGTAATATTTTACTGCTTTTAATAACTCGAATAAGTTAACTCAACACAATACTTACTTAACTCAATAATACATTATATAAACAGTTGTGCTACCTGAAGACCGCTACTAACGATCTAAAGGTAAATTAATCTAAATGAAAAATTAAATTCACATGTCAACAATAATACAGTTTACACTAGTTCGGGGGACGGTGAATGTCCAAAGCATGCACCAAGCACTGCGGTCAAAAGCATAGCTTTTGTCTTCCCTTAGGATAGTCAGGTCGTCTGGAAGAAATCGTTTCATCGATAAGACCGCCTTTTGTAACATATTATACTGTAATTGTTATTTACATTATGTTGCAATAAAGAACTTTGAATTGAATTGAATTGAATTGAATAATACTAAATACAAAAATTTAAACACTAAAAATTTATCCGTCAAATATTCATTTATAGTAACTAGAAGTTCTGCGAACAGTAAACCTCGCAAGCACAATCTTGTATAAAACTATGCATAATGATCAAACAAAGACACAAAAAGTATTTTTTTATAATTACTTTATTATTTAGTAAAACATAAAAAAAAACATCTCTTTGCCGAATTTGCTCATATTCGAAACTATTGTTTAGAATTGACTACCAAATGTTTCTGCCAAATAATATCAAACTCGGCCTGTAAATGGAGCCGCCGAAGCAAACATCCCCCATTTTGGGGGAAATACTCCAGTCAACAATCACCGACGACAAAAAACTATGATATTTATGAACCCGTATACCAAATACAATGAGCAAGCTATGACTCAGACTATTGGGTTTACAGAATTGAAACTATCGTGGTTGGGAATCATATTAAAAAAATAAATAACGGCTTATTACCACTGTATTATTTTCACTGCCTAGAAACTAAAGCAAAGCGACGAAATACAGTGGTAATAAGCCGTTATTTATTTATTTAATATTGGGTTTACCTTCAATCTGAAAGCTTTAGAAGTCTTATGACACGTTACTACTTAGGATATCAAGCACATATTCGTTCAACCTTTGCTTACTGTTCATACGTTCTAAGACGCATGCTACTTGTTGTATATTATTTATCTGAGAATAAAACCTTGGAGTTAAAATCTATTGGTGAATTTATATTTTGATATTCAAGCCTTATATATTTATACGTTATTTATTGGTTTGTCATAAACGATGATGATATTTTAAATTCATATAAATATGTTTTTATCACATACTATTAATAAAGATTTTCAATAAAAAACCTGTCACAGTAATTTATTGATTTGATTAAGTTTGCGTCAATTTATAAGATTTATAATAATTGTTTAATTATTGTAATTTTAAATGATTACAAATATGTTTATAACCATGTGATACCTACCAATGTTTTCATTGTTAGAATCTAAAAAATATTCGAGTAAGGTTAGCTTAGGTTTTATAAAACAAAACACAACATATTTAATTTGGGAGGCGTGGGGACACATGTCGGGGACAACCAATGTTCAACGCACAATGTTCAAATGCACAACGGGAATGAATTTCAAGACTGTTTTTATTGAAATTCGAACCCATGGTACTTGATTATTACTGGCTAGGTATGCTTTTATAATAATTTTCTGAGAGGTTGGTACTATTAACCATAATGCTTATTATCAAGGAGGTGAGATGTCAGATGTTACACATCTTAAGGTGGTCGCTTTCGCTTGTGGCGCGAAATTCAATTTTTATCATTAGTTTAGCTACGATTGTGCTCCAATCACAGTGTTTTTTTTTTCAAGCACATTCATTGCCAAACTAGAGATATTTATGAGATACTATAAATTAAAACTTGTGTGTTAGGTCATATATTTACCGGCAACATAGTTTTTGCTATCTGAAGAAGTGTTGATGAGCTGCGATGAGCAAAAAACACGAAAAAAATTGAATTTCGCGCCATAAGCGTAAGCAACCACCTTAAGCGATTACTGTAAGGCTCGCTCGTTTTTTGATGTGTAACATCTTTCCTCTCGCTTTCATGCAATCTGTGGGAATTAATTAATGTACAGAAGTGTGTAACAGGAAGCGCGCATTTTTCCGAAAAGTTGGTCCTATCAGCCATGTTGCTCGTTCGTTTCGTTTCGTATGAGGTAGTGCTGGCCTCTGGTGTCAGAGTGTGTCAAGCCGCCCGAGGGCCTATGACATGTTGCTTATTACCAAGGAGGTGAGATGTCAGACACACCGTATGCGACTACAGCTCGTTCACCGTAAGATGGCACCTGTAAATACTCCATGGCAGGTGCCAACTTACGGTGAACGGTCCGGCTCGTTCACCGCAAGATGGCACCTGTAAATACTCCATGGCAGGTGCCAACTTACGGTGAACGGTCCGGCTCGTTCACCGCAAGATGGCACCTGTAAATACTCCATGGCAGGTGCCAACTTACGGTGAACGGTCCGGCTCGTTCACCGCAAGATGGCACCTGTAAATACTCCATGGCAGGTGCCAACTTACAGTGAACGGTCCGGCTCGTTCACCGTAAGATGGCACCTGTAAATACTCCATGGCAGGTGCCAACTTACGGTGAACGGTCCGGCTCGTTCACCGTAAGATGGCACTTGTAAATACTCCAAGGCAGGTGCCAACTTACGGTGAACGGTCCGGCTCGTTCACTGTAAGATGGCACCTGTAAATACTCCATGGCAGGTGCCAACTTACGGTGAACGTTCTGTACTGTGGGGTTATTGCGTAGTAGACTGACGTTTGATGTCGATTACCAGTTTGCTGTTCATTGCGCAGCGTGTTTTAAATATTTCTGTTCTTGTAAAAAAGCTAAAACACGCTGCGCAATGAACAGCAAACTGGTAATCGACATCAAACGTCAGTCTACTACGCAATTCCCCCGCCGGTAAGGCTCACTCGTTTTTTTAATAAACACATACGAGTAGATATTTTGGAATGATTTCTAAATTGGCCACAAATCAGTCGACGTGCGCACAGTAATTGGTCATCGACCAACAGATAAACGACATTGCAGCCCAATAACCATTAGTCTCGAGTCACAATAAAGGGGCAATAACTCACGCGGGATTTATGTCACTGTCATAAACAAATCGTTGACAGCTGCCGCGCAATGTCACTTTGACATTTGAATGTCAGCGTCACACGTCGTAAAGCCGGAGTTAGTTAATCTTGTGTTATGAGTCGGCCGTAATGTTTTGAAAGGATTCAATTAAAAATAATGGCCATCTGTTTGTATGTTGCCCTGTGTGGTATCATAATTATTTAGGACTTAGAAACTAGAAATATAATTTTACGAGTGACAAACGAGAAGGTTTGCTACAGTTTGTTTAATGAGTTTAAATGCCTACATCGCCATTTATACCTAACCATGCTTGCAACTCTAACTTTATTATTCTTACCTTTACCATAGATAAAATAATTCTATACTATTACCTATGGAAAAACTTTTGACGACCTCTGTGAAGCGGTGGGCGAAGGTTCGCCTACGACGCAGGAGGTTGCGGGTTCGAATCCCGCCTCGGAACAAATATTTATACGATCTGCAGGTGTTCTGGGTATTTATATGTATTTTACAAAATATCTATCTATGTAATGTATTGTATTAAGTATAACAGTTATCTAGTACCCATAACACATTTAAGCTCTGCTTAGCTTGGGGCTAGATAAAGTTGTGTGAACTGTCCAGCATTATTAATTATTGATTTTATGAATAACTAAAAATAAAATTTCAACTTTTTGAATGCATAAATTAGTTTCAATATGGAGCCTGTAATTCCTAACATATTTCTTCAATAACTCTCTCGATTTCAGAATTCGCCTAAACGGCTCTGGAAAAAAAAACAACCAGTATAACAGCGAGCGGAGCGAGCCGCGAAAGATTTAGTGTTAATAGCTCTGGAAAAAAAAACTCACCAGTATAACAGCGAGCGGAGCGAGCCGCGAAAGATTTAGTGTTAATAGCTCTGGAAAAAAAAACTCACCAGTATAACAGCGAGCGGAGCGAGCCGCGAAAGATTTGGTTTTAATAGCGAAAGATTTAGTGGAGGAGTGCTGAAAAATTTTACTTATTTATACATATTTACTTTTAAAACGGCGAGCAGAGCTCAAATACGAGAGGCTTAGCAATACGGAATAGCCCAGTCGAACACGGGACCTGTCCCAAATATACGGGACCTATGATAACCCTAAACAGTAATAAATGTATATTTTATGTTCTTATTGCAAAACAAATGACACATGAGGATACTCATGATTCTCGTCTTCTTAACTTGTCCATTAATGCCAAATTGCTCAAAACGAGCTCAGCAATCTAGCTAACGAGTATTGATTCCAACCTGTCATTACTATAAAATCACTGACGTACGGACCGACATAGCAATTTTACTTCATAATAATCACGTTATAATCACAAAGCTGCAGTAATTCTACCTAGTAACTGCTGAATTATCTGCGTAATGGCCACTCGACTGCACAGTAAATAACTTCTCAACAGTAGAGTGACTTAGATAAAATTGGTAATTATGTACGTACGCGTCGTTTGGTGTATGTGTCGTATTTATATTTTAATTAGTAGATCATTGATACCCCTTATTTATTTTATACAGTCCTATCTATCCACCGGTTGTCTGGTATAAATCGTTACTAAGTGATAACACCGCCCATTGTACGATATAGTTAGTTTTATTTGCAATAAAGTATTTTCTAACTTCTTAGTTTATTATTTTTCAAGTGTAAACCACACTTTATGGATAACATTAAATTTAAATGTAACCCGCAAGAGAGTTCTACCGTTGGACCGGTCCAATCATGGCAAATTTTTTGGTCATTATAATTATGACCAAAAAGTTGCTATGATTGGTATGGGAATAGGTTGCCATAATTATTTAGGGAATTATTATTTATTTATTATTTTTCCTCGTTTGTCATAATTTAATAATATTGATAATTATAACTATTTGCCTTGATTGGACCTCTAGAACTAATTTCTTGAAGTCCATTGATGGCAACCTGGTGGTTCAATGAAGGTGGCCATGGTCCAAAGAAGGCAACAGCCCAAGATTTTGTTTTCTTCGTTTATACCATAAAGTGTAAGCCCGAATTGTTTGTGCGTTTGATAATTATAAACATAGGTTCTACGAAATAATAATAATTAACTGGTTTCATTTCATCACTTATACTTTTTGAGAAATGTGGTCTGGTCCATTCGAAGCAACCTTCCCCTACGTATTTTTTGTATACGTACTGCTCACTGCTATATTTTGCTGTGCCTGTGTAATGGCCAGTCGGGTTTAAACCAAATTACACGTTGTCGTCGCTGCGGGCGCTGTCTGTCTGTCCGTCCCCTTATATTAGTATCTACTTAGCTGTTGATTTTTTGTAATAACTTTAAGGTCATCATAAGACTCCTTATATATTTACGATAAGTATGTGCGGTTGAGACTACTTGTTCTTTTTGATGTTGGGTCTGTAATTAGGGTTCCGTACCCAAGGGGTAAAATGGGACCCTATTACTAAGACTCCGCTGACTGTCCGTCTGTCTGTCTGTGAGTCACCAGGCTGTATCTCATGAACCGTGATAGTTAGACTGTTACAGTTTTCACAGATGATGTATTTATTTTGCCACTAAAACAACAAATACTAAGAAAACAGAATAAAATAAACATTTAAGGGGGCTCCCATACAGCAACCGTGATTTTTATGCCGTTTTTATAGATAACTAGCGACTCGCTTCGGTTTCGCACGGATAGCTCCCGGTGACCCCCCTATGTGCTTCTCCTGGTTCTAAGCTACCTCCCCACCAATTTTCGGCCAAATCGGTTCACCCGTTCTTGAGTTATGTGGTGTAACTAACACGTCTTTGTTTTATATATATATATATATATAGATGGTACGGAACCCTTCGTGCGCGAGTCCGACTCGCACTTGGCCGGTTTTGTTTTACTTGACCCTAGTAAGTTGCAGTTTGTGAGGCCTGGTAACTCTTCTCTTTGTGTTGTCCGGTGTTTTCCTTCACCGTTTTGAAACGAGATGACATCCGGCTATTTACGTCCGCATCCCACCTTTAATTATTACATAACATAGTTACACAACAGTCACATAGGTAGCCCGGATTCCACACTAGGATCCCCTGTGTCGTGGGTATCAGGAACTACGAGTACCATGGTACCACAGCACCCAGACCCGGAACATACTAATATTTGCAGACCATGCAATCACTTGATTACACAGCGGGAATCGAACCCGCAATAATCAACTCTTTATTTTGATAACCCCAAGCTTTTTATAAGGGTCAACTTGTCTTTGTGGACAATAAATAACCAGCGATTTAGTCCGCGTGTAGTTGCTATGGGGGGGATGGTTGTAGTAGAGCTTTTTTGTGAAAGAGTTCGTCCGGGGAAGTACTACCACCATGCCTATTTATGCCGCAAAGCAGTAGTGCTCGCATTGCTGTGTTCCGGTTTGAAGGGTATGATGGGTGGCGGTGAAAGTACAGGAACATGAGACTTTTCATCTTTATGTCTCATGGTGGCGGGCGCAGTGCAGTGCCACATAGGGTGCATCCTAGGTGGACGTGACCTATGTGGTATTGCGTTGTTAAAGGCAGAGGTTACCGCTTAACATCAGGTGGGGCATCTGCTTGTTCCGTCACACACAAAGATAAAAAACATCACATTTGGCACAAGCGGATTGGTGATCGCAGTGTTGGTGTTGATTACTCAGGTGGATGCCGCTGCTCATCCCTGGTGTGATCCCTTTGTCGACTTTTACGTCATCCATGGGAAGATACGGAGGAGTTTATTCTGAGGCTGGACACTACGCCTATTCAAAATTACAACTAAAATATTTGAGCCCACAGCCTTTAATTCAGGATGTGGTTGTTCCCACTGAGCTAAAAAAGCCTTCAAGAAGTGTGTAAAAAATTAATTAACTTTCACAAAAAACTAATCGATTACCTACAGACACCGTCGCAATAAGTAATGATAAAAACCGACAACAGTCGACGCGCTATAGCCCGCCGTTTATAACATTCATTACGATATCATTGAAATTATGGCGGGTTATATCCAGTAGCTGATTGTGGCGAGAGGTAGCGTTGGTAAAAAAGCTGAATTAAGGTTTTTATTCTTATATAGTTATAATTATATCATTAATTTATAGTTCGGGATAAATAATGAAACTGAACTCCGATTTAATAAACATGTTTTATATCTTGTTTTTTTTTTGGTTAATAAAATTATCCAATTTATTTGATTTACTTTTCAGTACAACTGTACGTCACTACACTGTTCACTAATTACTCTAAAATTACTCTTGTAACCTTTTTTATTTGCACGAAAAGCTGTAAATTGTTTTTTCCAGTGTTCAGTGTCATTATTTATACCCTTAAGTTATAAAAGCTGCTCTTCAAGCAAAATCCGCTCATATACAAATTCAAATTAAATTTTAAAGATTTATTTCCGTTTTATTGAGAAATGCACTAAACCTATGCAATAAGCCCATAGCAACAGAAATACCTTAGAAACTAACATACATATTAAACAATTTATTTATAACTTAATCTAACACAGGTGAACGTGACGTCTAACATACGTGAGCGTGAAACCGAGAACTGTTTAGTAATATAAATAATTCTACAGAATTCCCTCGAAACATCCAACGAGGGCAGATGTGTTTATGCGTCCTGCTCTACAGCAGATAGCATAAGAAATTCTACGTCCACTCGTCTACAGATAGCAACTAGTAATTCTACATTTACATAGCGCGTCCATTCGTCAACAGATGGCGCCTAGAGGCTCTGAATGCGTGGAGTGTAAGTAGCTGCCGTCGTTTGTCTTTCCAGAAACCTATAATTTGGTAAAAAGTGAATAAATGGGTCTAAACTTTCTTGCTCCACCGTTTGCCGCATCGTCATTTACCAACAGGTGAGATCGCGGCCAATCGAAGGCCAACCAATTTGAAAAACGTGGCGCACCGTTCCAGAGGTATGTATAGTGGTGGACAGCAATAACATAACATAACACCCCGGATCGTCCGGGGAAGTAAACCACCTACCTATTTATGCCGCAAAGCAGTAGTGCTCGCATTGCTGTGTTCCAGTTTGAAGGGTATGGTTGCCGGTGAAATTACAGGGACATCAGACTTTTCATATTTATGCCTCAGGGTGGCGGGCGCAGTGCAATGTCACGTAGGGTGCGTCCTAGGTGGATGTGACCTATGAGGTAATGCATTGTTCATAGGGAGAGGGTAACACTTAACATCAGGTGGGCCGTCTGATTGACCCGTCATTACATGTTGTATAAAAAAAACCCGACAGTAAACACACAGTCCTGACCCCACACTAGGATTCCCTGTATCGTGGGTATCAGATACTACGAGTAGGTACCATGGTGCCATAACATCCAGACCCGGAACAAATATTTGCAGATCATACAAACATTTATCTCGCAGCGGGAATTGAGCCCGCAACCTTTCGCATCTCAGCTAGCTACTCGCCCGACGCGCTACAGAGGTCATCAATAGAACGATGAAAATATATTAAACGCAGTAACACTGACTTGTTTTGCTGCCCCTACTAAGGTGTTCTCTATAAAGTGATCGAGCGGCGACCGGTTGCACTCACAAATGATATACTTTTGACAGCGGAGATATATCAATCAAGATAACTCGGACGGCCCTCACAATGATACCATCTATGTGAGTATGCAATGAGATACGGCGGTACTGGAGGCGACAGGTGCTTACTATAAACTACTTATACTTATACTTTGTGCTTATTCTAGTAATATGTTCAGATATTTTTATTTATTTATTTAGTATTTTTTGTGTAGTTATATTATATATTTATGTTATTATAAGTTAGATTGTATGTATACGTATACTTTTATTTATTTATTTATTTATTTGATCTACACCACCGTCCTTTATCGTTGTCATCAATTCCAGTCCATCCCAAGGTTGTCTGGAAGAGATCGCTCTCAGCGATAAGACCGCCCATTGTACTTCCATAGGTACTTATTTTTCTGATTGTTTTTAATGTTATTTTTATTTTTGTGGTGTGCAATAAAGTGTTATCTATCTATCTATCTATCTATCTATCTTACTTAGCCCTTCCTCGGTTCACGTGGGTACTACTCAAGCCGGCTCTGAGTAAGTATTTTAAGGTTATAGTTATGTGTACTTTCATTGGTTGAAATACGAGAAAACAATGAAGGCATAAGAATAAGACGAATTGAAATTTTGAGATAAGCTTATTTTTAACCCCCGACATAAAAAGAGGGGTGTTTTAAGTTTGACCGCTATGATGTTTGTCTGTCTGTGGCACCGTAGCTCTGAAACGGATGAACCGATTTGAATGCTTTTTTTTTATTTGAAAGCAGGTTTTCTAGCGATGGTTTATAGACATGTTTTATCAAAATCGGTTCAACCGTTTCAAAGCGTGGGGGGGGGGGGAATTTTTAATTTTTTAAACTTCTTGCTAACCCTTGACTAAAGTTTGAGGCCATAATGTATTTGTCTGTGGCCTCATAGCTCCGGAATGGATGCTCTGATTTCAATGCAGTTTTTTGTGTGAAATATATGTATTCGAGAAAGTTCATAGCTATGTTTTGTGGAAATTGATGCAGCTGTTTCCAGAATCATCAGCTCGCAATAACTTTGAAGAGAACTCAGGCATTTTTGCTGTTAGAACCTTCAGCTGAAGCTCAACACGTTAATTTTCATTGACTTGAGACTACAGGATCCGGACGATCAGCTCGTCATGAAATAAGGACGTGAATAGTAGTGAATAGCATCTCGGTTTATCGGTTTCATTTTGTATGAAAACTGGTATTGGAACCCTGAAAATTGGTTTTAGGTTTTCGACAACCGTTGCGTTAAGGTTCTTAAGTGCCCGCCAAAAAAAGCAGTGTAGGAATCCCCCCCCCCCTTCCCCTTGTTGGACCAACTCCGAAGGCATAAAACTATTTTTACGCAACTTAAACCGTAACTTATGAGTAAAAATTAAAAAAAATACTTTATTGACATAATACAATTAGTTGTATATGTTAATGAACTATAATAATATAACTAACTAATGAGTTACTATAATCATTCTAATTCTGTGGTGAGAATGTGTAAGAATCAAAAGAGTGTGGTACCTGCTACGCGTCCGGATACCGTTAGTGTTGTGTGTCGAGTTGGTGTGAAGTGTGACAATGAAACCGATGGTAGTGGTATCGTTCGTAATAAAAGTGTGAGAAAGAGGGTAGATCGATATATCTGCTAACAACATCTACTCGCAAAGACTTTAATTAGTTCTCCCGTGATCATGGCGCATGCAACTGTGCCGAAATATCGGATACAATCAGAACTCGAAAATCATGGTAATTATCTCGTTTATAATGTAAATTATATAATCATTCTGTGTCACGCGGTCAATATAAACAGCACAGATTAATGAATAGGTACTTCGTAAGTCACGGCGATCGGCATACCACTCAATACGACTAGTACAGGCAAATTAGCAAAAAGTGTGGCCCTAAGTCGTGTTTTTCAGGCCGATTGTTGCTAGACCAATCTTGGGCTTAGTGCTCCTTTGAACAGGATGGTTCGCCAGTATAACAGCGTGTCTAAGGACGAAGGCATTGATTTGTTCTACGGAAGCTTACCCAATTTTAGGAAAAATCTCGCTAAGTAATGTTTTCACTTAAAATTTAGGTTTTACATGTATGTTTGTTTTGTTAAAATTTAATTTCAATTTGTAGGACATGTTGCGTTTTTTAATTAATTTGTGATAATGTTTTATTTGTAATTTTTTAATCTGTTCTCGCTCTTTATTATTAATAGCATGTTGTTAGTCAACTATAATTGTGGTAGCACTTGGCATGTATAACTTATCTATCTTGTGTGTATTTACTTTTTTCGGTGTATACTATGTTGGTGACTCTAATAAATAAATATAAATAAATATAGTAATCGTGGATTCTTATGGAATCGATAGATGACACGAATAGAAGCTTATCCCAGGTTTGCACCGTTTCTGGCGCATACGAAAGGCTTTTAAATATTAGGTACAGCTAGACAGCTATAATGCAAAAAACCCAAAAGGCTTATTCTGGTGTCCTATCTAGTATAATATTCGTTTATATCTGTGACGTTATCGTTGGTCCATGAAAGTGGCATTCAGCTGAGGCTTTTAAGCCGTAACTTTTATTACTATGTAGAAAGTCTTGTAAAACAGAATCAATTTATTTAATGAGTGCCTTACATTGTCGGGTTCGCTAAACAACTGTCACAGGCCATTTTTGGAGTCACCTTACAGACCATTGAAAAGTATGAACTTATATATATTCTGTGGCATGGTGACAAATAAAAAAGCAGTGACTCGACGAAAGAAAGACCGTTTTTTTGGCAAAAAATATTTCGTTGGTCTTCTTCTTCGTTGGTCCACCTCTGTGGCGCGGCTGGCGATGGTTCGCCTGTGACGCAGGAGGTTGCGGGTTCGATTCCCGCCTCGGAACAAATATTTGTGCGTTCGCAGATATTTGTTCAGGGTGTTCTGGGTATTTTCTATGTATAATAAAAAATATCTATCTATGTTATATATAGTATGAAGTATATCAGTTATCTAGTACCCATAACACAAGCTCTGCTTAGCTTGGGGCTAGATAATTTTGTGTGAACTGTCCAGCATTTTTTTTTTTTTTTTTTATTTCTTCATATATAATGGCTTCTGAGGAGTGCTCCAAACGATTTCCCCATATTAATAATTGGTCAAGTCGTCGAGGCTCTCCGTCAAATCATACCCAGTTTAAATGGTGGTAGAAAAACTGAGTTTTTACTGGGCAAAACCTACCATTTCGAAAAGACACGCAATAAATTAAAAACTATTAATTAATAAATTACGCACTTAAATTTCCCTACACATCACATATATGCTAATTATCCAAGTTACACTGGTTAAAATGACACCAAATTAACACGAAATAACCGTAAAAAACACATTCAAATGTAATTTTACGACGTTTCTTTCAAAAATGGCAGATTCAATCCCTATTTGGTAGGTATTCAAGTGCCATTTTTGACTGAGTTTGACGCTGACTGTTGGGAAACTTAGAGCAACACGGCCTTCAGGCAACGTGTTGCTCTATGTCTATGTTATGGCGTTCTACAGGCTGATTATGGCGATGAGTGCAGTTTGTGGCATTATACAGGGTGTAACATAATATCCCTATAAGCCCGGGGAGTGGGTATTCTACACATCAAGGCGAATAACTTTAGTTCTACGACTTTTTAAATTTAGAAGTTTTTCATTCATGAAGTGCCTCGTAAAAATCCTGAAATTCCCCTAGAAATTCTTGAAATTCCTCAAAAAATTTACCTAACAGAGCATGAGGCAGCCCCACGCAAGGTACCCGTACAAGGTACAAGCGTACCGTAACGTCCTCATGTTGTTTTACGTACGTTTTTGGTGGAATTTCAGGATTCTTACGAGGCATTTCATGAATGAAAAACTTCGAAATTTAAAAAGTCGTAGAATTAAAGTTATTCACCATGATGTGTAGAATACCCCCTCCCCGGGCTTATAGGGATATTATGTTACACCCTGTATATACTCTGGCGGAATTTATTGATACCACAGACTGTTTACCGCAAGCTACAGGAAAACGAGTTTTAAATTAAGATTAATTAGAATTGTATTGGCATATCAATTAATATTTATCTCGTATCTGTATAACAAACAAGCAATACCAACAATACGTTCTCATTGAACATGTCATTAATATCGGCAACTTCCTGCAGTTGATCAACTAAATGATTAATTCATGTTTCTATGTTCTCTGTATACAAACTTTTATTTTCAATCGAGCTTTTTTTTATGACTTTTATTTCAAAGACTTAAAGTTGATAATACAGATTGGAGGTTTTAAATAAAGTTGTATTACATGTTAATGTAGGACAAAGTCGAGTTTAATTTGACAGTTTCATTGATATGTTAGTTGTAAATTATTGTACGAGCTGTCAAAGTGAGGTCAAACGTAATGATGTAGGTGTTAAAATGTTAAAATAATAATTTAATGTTTTATTGGACAAGATTGTGAATAAAGTTGTTATTGCCATGTTTACTTCCATTTTGTTCTAGTTCTCATCATCAACAGCCATTAAGCTAAGGCCAAACCAACGCGTTCAGCCCGCGTCCTCAGTGGCGTGCACGGTGGCGATCTATGGCTGGACAATGGATGGCCACCGAGCACGCCACTGCGGACGTGGACTGAACGCGTTGGTTTGACCTTAGCTTTAGACGTAAATTTCTGGTGCACGAGGCTTCCCCCATAGTATACAATGGAGGGATTATCCATCACCACGCTTGTCAAAATGATCGCAGTATTCATGTTAAGTGCTCAGGTGGATGCTACTGCCAATCTTCTAGTGTACTCCATTAGTCGGCGTTTTATTACATCCACGGGAGGAGATATAGAGGTATATTCTCAGGCCAGACAGACCACGGAAAGTAGTTCTGTTCTAAATATTATAAATTAAATATGGGACTGATAACTTCGGATTGGCACACAGTTAAGCACACAGTTACGCAGACAGTTAAGCACACAGTTAAGCACACATTTAAGGACACAGTTAGGTACCTAAGCTCAGAAACAAAAACTGCTAGGTGGGTACAACATTATAAATAACGACTTTTATTTAGCGCATTTAGCGCATCGAACCTAAACTTCTAATTAGCTAATTAAATCAATAATTAGGTATCTAATTAAATGTGTCTGCACATGAAGCTACAATACCTTGAAGATTGACACCAAATAAACTAAAACAAAGCCCAGTGTTGCATTCTTTACATACATACATAATAGACACACGTCTTTTTCCGCGAAGGGCAGAGCCTCAATGGGCCTCTTTTCACAAGTGGGTTACACCATCGTGGAATATAGACGTGAAAAGTAGTGAGCTCATCGCCGCATTTCTTCCCACGACTGACTCGGCTAACACTTTTTCCAGTAATAACAAATTCCATAATAAGCTAGCAGCCAGGACAAATCTTATACCAACGAATCTTATCAACAAGTCCTTCTCTGATGACACATAAACTGCGGCTGCAGTCAACTAGAGACCCATGAAATGATCGATAAAAAAACCTATCGATATGCGCATACATTCTCCTCATAGGATACAGAAGAAACGCTCGCGTCGCCGACACGACACGACATTGACGAGCGAGACGCAGACGCCATCAATAAGCCCTTAAAAACTGACAAGATTTATTTCTTATTCAATTTAAAACATCAGACAAAGCCGGGGCAGACATCAGTCGTAAACAATTCTGTACTGACGTCGCGAATGATATTGAAGCATCAGAACAGACGCGGTATTCCTGCATTCTTAATTCCATTTTTAAGGGGGTATTTGGAGAAGTATATGATTACCTCTCGATTATTGATCGAAAGTACCTTAATATTGTAGATAGGATATTTTGCTGAGAGGAGACTTTAGTTTATTTTTAAAACTTAGTAATACTGCATTCAAAGGTTTTTTATAAATTACTTGCATCGTCGGAGAATCGAACCGAGCGAACCATGTAAAAAAAAAAAAAACCCTGTATTTTTATGATGCCAATCGAAAGAATGGATAAAATATAATTATTCCTCTAAAGTAACATTACACTAAAATAATAATAATAATAATAATAACGTAAAATGTTTGATTGCATTAAATGTTCGGTTCGATTCCCAGTCAAATTCAGTAATTTTTTGGAATGCAGTATTACTACGTTTTAAAAATAAAATAAAGTCTCCTTTCAGCAAAACATCCTATCCACAATATTTAAGGTCCTTTCCCTTCATGGCGCATAGTCTTGGGATACCCTGTATACTTGCTACGCGATCTCTAGTCTATTCAAAACAAAGTTCTACATAAAACTCACTTAACAGTTAAGTTGACAAACAGTGTTAACTAAAGTGTCAAGTGTTAGTGTTCAATTCAATTCAATTTTTTCATGAATGGCATGGAGTGGTGTTGCCACTAGTTCGCCAATGTCACGTAGTAAGTAAGGCTTGCAAACGTGTTAGTGTTAAGTATTAGTGTAATTCTAGTAGGGTACAAATGAAAGGAAAACTTCAGACAAAGTAACGTTTTATTTACCTACTAACCTAATACTCTAACTCTCAAACAAGCTAATTAATTAAAAGGTTTATTATTGAAAATTATTGTTTCAAAACACGCTTTTCTAAATTTAATATCGGAACACTCAGCTAATCAAAATGAGGCCAAACATTGCCAGGCTGCTATTAATCATAGCGGAGTTCCGTTGTCCACCTTCCGTCTCCATCATCAGATCAGCTCGCTGTCACCATAGTATTGATATACGGACACACTGGCTCCAAATTTTTTTTTATACTACTTGGATGACGGAACAAGCAAGAGGCCCACCTGATGTTAAGCGGTTACCTCTGCCTATGAACAATGCAGTACCTCAAAGGTCACGTCCACCTAGGACGCACCCTATGTGGCATTGCACTGCGCCCGCCACCCTGAGACATAAAGATGGAAAGTCTCATGTGCCTGTAATTTCACCGGCACCCTTACCCTTCAAACCGGAACACAGCAATGCGAGCACTACTGCTTTGCGGCAGAAATAGGTATGGTGGTAGTACTTCCCCGGACGAACTCTTTCACAAAAAATCTCTACTACTACTTAAACACACCCCTCTTTTTAGTCGGGGGTTGGGTTGTTGTGAGTAAAAATCTGCGCAAGGTAAATTAAAGCGCTTTATAATAATTGTATGTATAGTAGTCATTTGAGCAGTTGTTATAGAAATAGAATAAATCCCGAAGGTACTTTCCTATGTCAAAATAGCTGATGATAATAAAAAGCATACTTAAATAGCGATAAACAGGACGCAAACTCCTGCGCATCGCCAGCTGATACAATTATTAGTTACGTAGCGTCGGATCACGATGATTTACTCCGGGATTACAGTGAAATATGGCGGCTAACGAGTGCACGTGGCTAAATACGAGTTTACGGCGATAAATTATCGATGGTATAAACTTACTGAACTAATGGTGGTACAGAAAATACAAGTTGTATCGATACCAACATTAAAGAGCGAAAAAGAGGGTCTAAGGAATTCAAGCGGAGCATTATAATAGAGGAGTAGCAAAGCTAAGAAGAGCTCTGGTTTTGTACCCCTTATTCTGATAGATGTCCAGGGTCACTACAAAACAAGGTCGAGGGCTCTAACTATGGTCGTTGTGCGCAAACGTGACCTTTCAGACAGAAGGAAAATATCATGAAACAAATACTATTACACACGTCTTTTTCTCTGAAAGGGTAGACAGAGCCTCAAATGGGCCTCTTTTCACTGTTGGTTGCACCATCATGGGAAATAGACGTGTCAAGTGGTGAGCTCATCGCCGCCATTGCTTTCTACGACTGACTCTGCTAACGCTTTCTTCCATACTATTACGTAACTATTTATTCTTAGAGCCGATAATTCGGAAACGTCACACTGTATGAAAGACGCCTCTGCCGCTGTCTTCTTATTGAATCCTTTCACCTCACTGGTTGTTTCAACATTGGTTACAAGACCGTTTTCAAGGCCAACATTCCCAAACTGGTCACTGACTTAATGCAACTAAATAAAAACGAACCCCGTAAATATAACTGATTCTCAAGGTCACTGAGAAGAGCAGGCCAAAAGAAGAAAAAAAGCGGCCAAGTGCGAGTCGGACTCGCCCATGAAGGGTTCCGTAGCAGCAAGTAAGATAATAGAAAAGTTCTTGGATCGTTTACGATTAATGACGTTTTTAAAAACTACTTACTAGATCTCGTTCAAACCAATTTTCGGTGGAAGTTTACATGGTAATGTACATTTTTTTTTTTTTAGTTCTATCATTCTCTTATTTAAGAAGTTACGGACACACACACACATACACACATACACACACACACACTTTACCACTTTGGAAGTGTCTCTCGCGCAAACTATTCAGTTTAGAAAAAATAACTATTAGAAACCTCAATATAATTTTTGAAGACCTATCAATAGATCCCCACACGTACGGCATTTATGTTTTTTTTTTGAGTTTCAGTTCTAAGTATTAACCCCAAAAAATTATTGTTTTTTTTTCTATTTTTGTGTGAAAATCTTAATGCGGTATACAAAATACATCTACTTACCAAGTTTCAACAGCATAGCTCTTATAGTTTCGGGAAAAAGTGGCTGTGACTTACGGACGGACAGACAGACAGACATGACGAATCCATAAGGGTTCCGTTTTTTGCCATTTGGCAACGGAACCCTAAAAACTGTTAGAAATGAAAAATAATGAAGCTAGACCACTCTATTGGTCAAACCGTGCTGTGCAGTAGTAGATAATACCTTCTATTGTTTGTTCAGCGATGGTGGACAGTAATGCCCCCTTAATACGGACACCTAATAATTGACAAATAAATTCGGTGGTAACCCTGGGCACAGATAAAATAATACTATGTAGTAGCAAGTATAGTGCTCGATAGTGGTAGAAGCTTATCAAAATGAAAGCTCAACCTTCTTATTAATGGTTTAAAAACCTGTCACGTCCCATCAATTTAAATCCAACATGCTCCAGCTAAATCGCGTTAATTTTCCTTACAAATTCAACAGCACATCAGAAAGCTAAATAGCACCTGTCTTCGCAGCTCTACAACTTTTTGTCGGATGTCTACCCGCAGACTTGATCTATGCTCTTTCGTCCACATTTTTATCTTACAAAGTGCTCGGATAGACACGGAAAGAAGTTTCTGGAAAATTCATCACCTGGCTTCACAACTTACGTCACAAGTTAACTTTGACCCACATTGAAAAAGAAGCTTTACATCTTCAGAGATAGGAATGTAATCGCGTTGGATGTTGAGAGTTTTAAAGGTGACATAGCGTAAGAAGCATAGCTTGTTGAGCTCAAGAGCCGAGTATAAATGTATGAAGGTACATTAATCCACACAGACGTGTATTATTCTGCGGGAGAGTTGAAATGGCGTGAAAATATGACTCGTTATTTATGTCTCCCGTCAGGAGATGAAACTTGGAGTCTTTGTTTGAGGATTCGGTGATTTGTGGCTTGTTAAGAGATGATTAAGACTTCTAAACAATTTAACTTCATCAATTAAGTTTGTATTGTGAATGTGATTAATAAAAGTAAAAAAAATACTTTCCACAATTATACAAGATATTGACTTCTGACTTGACTCTGTGGCGCGGCGGGCGAAAATTCGTCCGTAACGGGTTCGATTCCCGCCTTGGGGCAAATATTTGTACGATTTGCAGATATTTGTTCAGAGTGGGTTGTTCTGGGTATTTTCTATGTATTATAAAAATATCTATCTTTGTAATGTCACAGAATAAATAAAATTACAGTAATGTATTGTACTAAGTATATCAGTTACCTAATACAAGCTTGGGGCTAATGTTGTCTGAACTATCCAGCATTATTTATTTTATTTTGGATTAAATCACATATTGAAACTCCGAGCATAGCTCTCTCCATAAAAATATCTATCCGTGTTATGTTTTGTATTAGGTATATCAGTTATCCAGTACCCATAACACAAGCTCTGCTTAGCTTGGGGCTAGATAATGTTATGTGAACAGTTCAGCATTATTTATTTATTTATATTACAATATACAATTCCAAAAAGAACAGCAATAATATTGTTTCCACATTCACCAAAAGCAGCAGAGTAAATAAAACAGAAATAGAAGTGAGTTACGAGGCCGCTAAAACGGAAAATAAAAAAACGGGGCATAAAGCATGTTTTATTGGCGCAATCAATAACATTTTATGGCAACATTCAATAACATGAACGACGCGAACCGCTCATGCGAATAAAGCAATAATTACAGCACATAAATAAGATTTACGCCAAACATCCCTATAAAACTCGAGGTTGCCAGTAAACAAAACGTAGATGCGTTCGGATAAAGCCCAAAGACTGGTATCCCCAATAAAATAAATCCCACTTCCTTCCATAATAACATTCGGCGCTGAATTATTTTCTAATCCGCCGGCGGGAAGCTAATAGTTCGCACGTGTCTGCGCTCGGCGTGAGATATGGCCGAAAACATCCCAAGAAAAACATGAATTTCCTGTGATGGTGGCAGCCCTGCGTCACTTAAATCGGTTTTCAATTTAAAATGAACTGTCTTGCGCGGGCCTAAGATTCAAAATGGCTTGGAAACGCTCAATCCTATTTTTGGAGAGGTGGTTGGTGATGGTGGTATAATTTTGTCAAATGGACTTTGCTTCTTTATAATATTATCACGACCTCTGTGGCGCAGCGGGCAAAACTTGGCCTTTGACGCAGGAGGTTGCGGGTTCGATTCTCGCCTCGGAACAAATATTTGTGCGATTGCAGATATTTGTTCTGGGTGTTCTATGTATAATAAAAAATATCTATGTATGTAATATATTGTATTAAATTTATCAGTTATCTAGTACCCATAACACAAGCTCTGCTTAGCTTGGGGCTAGATAATGTTGTTTGAATAGTCCAGCATTATTTATTATTTATTAGTTTATAATATATAATGTAGATATCGTACGTCTATTTGAGATTTATCCATAGTCTTACCCGGACTTGTTAGTAAGATTCGTTAGTATAAGCGTTGTCCTGGCTGCTAGCTTCTTAGCGAATGTCTTCGTTAGCCGAGTCAGTCGTGGGAAGCAATGTCGATGGGCTCACCACTTGTCACGTCTATATTACCACGATGGTGCAACCCTCGGTGAAAAGAAGCCAAAGGCTCTGCCTGTTTCGGGCAAAAAGACGCGTGTTTATGTCACAGTGTCGTCGGAGTGAAACTTTTGTAGATAAAACCTTCTATTATTTGTTCAGCGATGGTGGCAAGTAATGCCCCCTTAATACGGACACCTTAATAATTGTCAAATAAATTCGGTGGTAACCCTGGGTATATGTTGGGTATACCGGGTGGAAAAAGCGGCGACGTAATCATGTCGTAAAGTGTCTGATGTCTGATCCTGCTACCAGCTTTTCTACCAAGGTTAGATTCCAACGTTTGATTATTTCTATTGCTTTGAAAATCTTTGTCTATTTTTTTATGATGTCTATGTTTTTAGACTTGAATACTCGTAAAAAGCTTAAAATTGCAGACCCTACTGTCAAGGATGTGCGGCACCAAATGCACTTTTAATAAATATCTACACATACATACATACATACATACATGTATGTGAACTTCCCAGCATTATTTATTACAAGCTTTTATTTAACTTGCAATGTATGTATGTTTCTCCAGGTGGAATCTTGCAACTGAATTTTAAAGCTGTTATCCTCAACTGATTGAGCTGAAATCTGGCATACCTGTCAAGTTGTATACAATATGATGGTGACAGCGAGCTGATCTGATGATGAAGAAGGAAGGTGGACAACGGAACCCCTTGAAGAATAATAGTAGACTGGCCGTGTTTAGGCTCATTTCGATCAGCACACGGTTACAAATATGAAAAAGTCAAAATATAATAAGTTGTGCTCACAGCGGAAGCACTTCCTCTCGCTTCAAGTGCACCTCTCAAACATTCGAGGTCTGCACTCCAATCTCGATCCGGTCCACCACCACCTAGAGACCGCCAAGCCACACTTATTATTCCTCACGGAGACGCAGATTCAATGTCCTCCCAATACAGCATACCTCACATACCCAGGCTATGCTCTGGAGTACAACTTTAAATCCAAAGCTGGTATCTGTTTATTTGTCCGCGAGGACATTTGCTGTCTGCGTCTTCGTGACCTTGAAGAACCCGATTTCTCCGTTTTATGGACTTTGGTGGACACCGGCATGGATAAAATTATCTATGCTGGTTTATATCGATCGCACTCTGGAGACCACGAGACAACCAGGTTATTCAACTACATCTGTGAAGCGGCGGATGTGGCCCAACAACGTTATCCTGATGCCCAACTGGTGATTCTGGGGGATTTTAACGCCCACCACCAACAGTGGCTGTTCCCTTACCAGTTGTCCGACCATGCTGGGAGAGAGGCGTGCAAACTTGCACTTACGCTAAATCTCACTCAGCTGGTCGGTGAGGCAACCAGAATTCCGGACGTTGAGGACCACACAGCCAACTGCCTGGACCTTCTGCTGACGAACGAGCCGGATCGCCACTCGGTATCAGTGTTGCCTCCTTTGGGAACATCAGATCACTGTGTGGTGAGGTCTGTATCTTCATACTCGCCTCCCGATCCCTCACCTAGAGGTAGTAGGCGAGTGTGGCGTTACAAGTCAGCAGATTGGGATGAGATGCGACACTTCTTCGCGTCTTATCCTTGGCGGCAAACCTGTTTTTCTTCTTGTGACCCGACGGTTTGTGCTGATGCCGTTACGGAGGTGATCAAAAGAGCAATGGAGTATTTAATTCCATTCTCCGATGCATCACCTTCAAGCAATGCTCGCCCATGGTTCAGTCCCACGTGTGCTAGCGCGGAAACGTTAAAACGTGCGGCTTATCTAGCCTGGGTTGACGCAAGAAACGGCAAAACCTCGGATGCACGGATGAAGAAGAAAGACTATAACAAAGCCGCCAAGTCCTGCAAGAAGGTGTTACGGAAGGCTCGCTTCAATCGGATTGGCCGTCTGGGGGCTAAGCTTGCCGCATACCCTGCGGGAAGTAAAGCTTTCTGGTCTCTGGCTAAGTCGGTGGAAGCGAACTTCAGCCGCCCTTCACTCCCCCCACTACTGAAACCGGACGGGTCCCTAGCTCACGCTGCGGTTGAGAAAGCAAATTTATTTGCCACTCAATTTGCGGAGGCTTCGCGTCTTGACACCTCTGGTGAAACTCCACCCAGCCTTCCTCGGTGCGAAGCTTCCATGCAAGAAATTCGCATTCAGCAAAAGGAAGTGCTCAAAACGCTACGTAGTCTTGACGTGAATAAAGCTAGCGGTCCTGATGGAATCTCGGCCGTAGTGTTAAAAACCTGTGCCCCTGAGTTGTCTCCAATATTAACGCGACTTTTCCGCCTCTCTTTGAAAACTGGTGTAGTCCCCAAGTCTTGGAAGCTCGCTAACGTGCAACCTGTGCCCAAGAAAGGCAGTCGTGCTGACCCTTCGAACTACCGCCCTATCTCGGTCACCTCCCTACTATGTAAATGTATGGAGCGTGTACTGAATAGGAAACTCCTTGCATACCTCGAAGGTAACGATCTCCTCAGTGATCGTCAATACGGATTTCGCCGTAATCGGTCTACTGGGGACCTTCTTGTGTATGCCACGCACATTTGGAGTGAGGCCATCGAGAAATATGGTGAAGCGCTGGCTGTTTCATTAGACGTCTCGAAGGCCTTTGACAGGGTTTGGCACGCTAGCCTTATTGGCAAGCTTCCTGCTTACGGACTGCCAGTTCAATTCTGTTCCTGGCTCGCAGACTTTCTGAGGGAAAGATCCATTCGAGTAGTTGTTGATGGCTGCTCGTCGGATCAAATGGCTATAAATGCCGGGGTACCTCAGGGGTCAGTGCTATCTGCCACACTGTTTCTGCTGCATATTAATGATCTGCTAATGCCCGGTATCATTGGGTACGCAGACAACAGCACAGTTGTGGAGAGATACGTTTCCACTGCGCGTGCTAGGCAGAATGAAATTCTGGAGTTAAGAGATGAGATGCTGCAGCGTCTGAATTTGACTCTAAAGGCTGTATCCGATTGGGGCGATGCCAACCTAGTCAAGTTCAACGCCTCGAAAACGCAGGCTTGCCTCTTCTCGGCGAAAAAAAGTCAGTTTCTCCAATTTCCTGTCTTTCGGGATGTACCTGTAGCTATAGGAGATCACCTCGAGCTCTTAGGCGTTTCACTCACGCCTACTCTCAACTTTGGCTCCTACATCGAGTCTAAGGCAAAAACTGCTTCCATGAAGCTGGGTATCCTGAATAAGGTAAAGCGTTACTTCACACCAGGACAGCTTTTAAGTCTGTACAAAGCACAAGTCCGGGCTGGTATGGAGTACTGCTGCCACGTTTGGGATGGCTCGGCCAAACACCAGCTTGCTGCCTTGGACTCGATCGAACGCAGAGCTTTCAGGCTTATTGGTGAGCAACATATGGCGGAGACTAAGATCCAGAGTCTCGAGCACCGCCGTAAGGTAGCGTGCCTTTCGATCTTCTATAGGTTACATTTCGGGGAATGCTCCCAGGAACTTCATGATCTGATCCCACCATCTCCTTTTCATCATAGGACGAGCAGGCGCACGGCTCGGTACCACCCTTACCTCATTAGTATACCCTCTATTCGTACTAAACGTTTCAGTTCTACCTTTATAATGAGAACTGCTAAGGAGTGGAATACACTACCGTCGTCTGTCTTTCCTGAAAACTATAATCTGGGTCTCTTCAAGGCTAGAGTGAATAGGTGCCTTCTAGACCTTTGTGCTCCATCTTTGGCCGCATCGTCACTTACCAACAGGTGAGATAGTGGTCAAACAAAGGTCTATCATTGTTAAAAAAAAAAAAAAAAAAAAAAACAATCACTAAATTTATTAAAGCTTGTATTGAAAAATATATTTTTCACAAAAAACTTATTATATTTTATACATAGATACACGCCTTTCTCCCCGAAAGGGTAATTGATAGGTGTTGGCCTCTTTTCACCGTGAGTGAAACCTATATTCCCACGATGGTGCAACCATCGTGGGAATATAGACGTGTTAAGTGGTGAGCTCATCGTCGCCATTGCTTCCCACGACTGACTCAGCTATCTACCCATGTGATAACTAAACCCAATTAATGTATGTTCAAGTTCCAAACACAGAGGTTATTAGTTGTTAAAAGATAGTCCAAAAACGCGAAACGCTAATTCAAGTCAACCTAGTTAGGGCTTGGCTAGGTCACTATTCTATCGGTATGGGTACACGTTATAAACTTGCAGCGAGAACGTAACTCAGAGTGATCAGTTTGGGTGGAGCTTAGCCTGTGGTACCCAGGCACCACACAGGCGCGCTTGTCACCTAGTAGTAAGAAGGATCATCAAATAATAAAAAAAAAAAAAAAGACTTTATTTCAGACACACATATCCATAATTTGGTTAGTACACAAAAATACAACACTTATGAAAAAATATTATAAATAAATAAAGCACGCGCCGTGTTTGTTGCCTGTGATTCATCTAGTCTGTTGTTAATTGGTATCGTTGGAACAAGAGTATATTTAGTTTAGATCGATCCATAATTATCCGCATAATTTAAATGAATAATATTATGCTGAGTTTGTATTTGCACTATTGTAATGTTCTGACAACTGAATTCAATTTGACCAGCCCTCCATCAGCGTAGCAGCTCGTAGCTTCTCGTAGCAGTTCCTAGGCCCGTAATATAAATACCAGTTTTATCTATAACAAGGGCTTTTCATTAAAGAATAACAAAAAAAGTAGTTCGATTTGGCTCGATAGATGGCGCTGACTCAAGTATACTTGTCAAAATTACAAATGCATTGTCTGTGCTTTTGTGTGAATATCACGAAAATATATCACTACGTTGTTAACGTTGACATTTCACCTTATGAAACGACCGTGAAAACCCCTTATTCTAAGTTTAAACTATGTCTGTCAATGTTTTAAACTGCCAAATGATATTACGGGCCTTAGCAGTTTTTTTTTTTGGATGTACTCTATTTTCCTCTTTTAAAATAAGATGCTATCGTATATTTATTTGGACTTTCATGTATGCAATAGCTGGCTAAATAATAATTACGAGACAGATAACATACCTATACTTTTATAAATACCCTATTGCAAGCTATGAAAACTCCGCAAACAAGCCAAAATATTGGACAACAGGTATATTTGCACTGCCAAAGGCCGACGAATTGATTTTCCGAGAGGATCTTCTGTCGATGGAAGGTTATCTACGCCGGCACCTGTACATAATGTTCAGTATTGAAAGCAAGCAGAAACTATTGCAAAATTATTACAAATGCTGGACAGTTCACACAACAAAGCTAAGCAAAGCTTGTGTTATGGGTACCAGATAACTGATATCTATATATATAAAACAAAGTCGTGTTAATTACACCACTTATAACTCAAGAAAGGTTGAACCGATTTGGCTGAAAATTTGTGTGTGGGGAGGTAGCTTAGAACCAGGACATTGACATAGGGGGAGGGGGGTGGGGGTCACCGGAGGCTACCCGTGCGAAGCCGGGGCGAGTCGCTAGTACTTAATACAATACATTACATAGATATATATTTTTTTGAATGAATATTTAAATCAGCTGCACCGATTAGAGAACAATTCTTTTTTTCTTTTTATTTTTTTAATTATTAATCTGCTTACTGCTGTTTTCAATTATGATCGCTTCAGTTTATGATACGAGCCACACGTGTCTCCATACATCACGCCACACCGCGTCGTGTAAGTAAGCGCTAACTAACGCGAGGAAGACACAAACGCGAAATATTTGCACTGCACACCACTTAGCGCTTATCACCAGAATAAATCGCTGCAGCACTTATTTGTTGAAACAGCGCTGCTCTGTGATTTCGTATGCGTGTAATAAGGATTAATTAAAGCGCTATCTACGCTGGATTTATATATGCTGGATTACGAAGTCAATAATGTTTTGGTTGAAGATAACGGGAAAACATGATTAATATGACACATACTGAAGCTTCTCATTACCAGCCTTCGAAAGTCCACTGCTGAACATAAGCCTCCCCTATAGAATGCCACGACGAACTTGAACCGCCTCCATCCACCGCCTTCCTGTGACCTCTATAATGTATTTGGTCCATCGAGAGGGGGCCTTCCTCTTCTTCGTCGTCTGGTTTGTGGTCGCCACTCGAAAACATTTATTCCTCAACAGTTATAAGGTATGCGAGCTACATGGCATGTCCATTGCCACTTGAACTTGCTGATTCTGAGACATATGTCAATGATCCTTCTACGGATCTCCTTGTTTTGATTTCTATCACGTAGTGAAACTCCGAGCATAGCTCTCTCCATAGTCCGCGCAACATTGAGCTTTTTTTTTCTTTATAATTGGCGCCGCATGGCATTCGCCATTTATAAGTTATTTTATTTTTAAAAAATGCCCTTTTTCGTATTACCCGTAACGTTACAATGCCTCTCGTGAAAGTCACAAGTCAAGTTTTACTAAAACGGTGGCCGTTTTACTAAAACTTTGGTAGACAATTTCCACCGATTTGAAAAGTCGCGCAATTCACTTCATTTAACTACACTTGTGCTCTTTAAACGAGCTATATTAAGTACAAGTAATAATACTTATATTAGTTAAAATGCCACCATAAACTCTCAAGAACAGTAGGTAAGTAAAGAAATAAAATAAAAGTAGACGACGTCTGTTTTATAAAATGGCGGGAAGAGTCAACTTTGAGGTTATATATGAGGCCAAACAGTTATCGACTACATCTCAGTGCCGTAAGTCAACTTTGAGGTTATATATGTGGCCAAAGAGTTATCGACTACATCTCAGTGCCGTAAGTCAACTTTGAGGTTATATATGAGGCCAAACAGTTATCGACTACATCTCAGTGCCGTAAGTCAACTTTGAGGTTATATATGAAGCCAAACAATTATCGACTACATCTCAGTGCCGTAAGTCATCACTGGCAACCTTAGAGCATTGCAGGCCTCTGGCAACACACACTGCTTATAGACTTTCGTCTTGGGGCTCTTCGGTATCTGTGACGAGAAGATAATATGGCGTAGTTTCTGAAAATTGCGCATTCAAGTTGGATTCGTCAGTTCACCTTGACGAAGTAACATACACACACGCCTTTTTCCCCGAAGGGGTAGGCAGAGCGTCTTTTCACCTGAGTTACACCATCGTGGGAAATAGACGTGATAAGTGGTGAGCTCATGGCTGCTATTGCTACCCACGACTGACTAAGCTAACGCTTTCTTCCAGTAATAACACATTGACGACCTCTGTGGCGCGGCTGGCAATGGTCCGCCTGCGACGCAGGAGGTTGCGGGTTCGATTCCCGCCTCGGAACAAATATTTGTGCGTTCTGCAGATATTTGTTCTGGGTTTTCTGGGTGTTTTCTATGTATAATAAAAAATATCTATCTATGTTTTATAGTATATCAGTTATCTAGTACCCATAACACAAGCTCTGGCTTAGCTTGGGGCTAGATAATATTGTGTGAACCTGTCCAGCATTATTTATTTATTTATTCCTTAAGTAAGCCAGCAGCCAGAACAAATCTTATACCAACGAATCTTACAAACAAGTCCGGGTAAAAACCTGCCCAAAATCCCCGTGGCACCCCCAGGGGGTGTCTTCCAGGGCTGCCTTGGGTCCGGAATGTGTTAGAAAGTTCCTCAATAAAATTAAAAAGTAAAGAGGTGAACTCAGCTATGAAATGGTGATAATAAACACCGATGAGGTTCTCCATAATATTTTCCTTTATACACACACATTTAGGTGTATGTCTCATCAGGACAACCTCTGTGGTACATTGGGCGAGTAGCCGGCTGAGGTGAAAGAAGTGCAGTTTCGATTCCCGCTGCGGGTTTACATGATCTGCAAGTATTTGTTCCGAGTCAGAGTATTGTGGTACCATGATACTCGTAGTTCCTGATACTCTCGACCCAGGGAATCCTAATGATGGATCAGTACAAGGTGTGTGACTGTTATCTCCGTCTCTTCCCGTGGATGTCGTAAAAGCCGACTAAGGAATTAGCCGGACTGTTAGTAAGATTCGTTGTTATAAGATTTGTGCTGGCTGCTAGCTTAATAAGGAATCTGTTATTACTGGGAAATAGCGTTAGTTGAGTCAGTCGTGGGAAGTAATGGCAGCGATGAGCTTACCACTTGTCACGTATATTTCCCACGATGGTGCAACCCATAGTGAAAAGAGGCCCATAGAGGCTCTGCCTACCCTTTCGGGGAAAAAGGCGTCTGTCTATGTATGTATATGTTCATACATATACATACATAGACAGACGCCTTTTTAAGACATAACATAACACCCAACATACATAATGTATGTATGTTGGGTGTTATGTTATGTTCAAATATTTTCCAACATAGTATTCCCGCAAATTGCATCTCAACATCTGTTATTTTTCCTCGCTATTTCATACTTACGTGTATTGCCACATTAGCGCCGTGTAATTGCCGACCGCGCTGTAAATTATAGCGCTGCGCTGGCAACACTGAGATATATGGCGAGAGTGTGCTTTCGTATATCCATTTTTGTAAAAGGTATGCTTAGATGGTTTGGGCATTTAGAAAAGATGGACGATAGTAGATTAACAGGCCTTATTTTAGCTGGAAGAACTGATGAGTAGTTCCTGTTTGACCCATTGAGAATGATCCATTGGACTTTGACCGTCCTGTTCGATCCATTAACATTTTTCAAATTCCCTTGTCGATTTTGTTAGTGAAGTACTTACAGTCAGCGTAAATATTATAAATATCTATAGGTATTTGCTTATAAAAACTTTGATGAATTTATTTTGATGAAGAAAGCAATAATCTCGATTGAAAAATCTCGAATGATAAAATCTAGAATAGAAAATGTCGATAGAAAAATCGCGAACGAAATGTCTCGATTTGGGGGAATTACGGTTCTCAGGTGCCAAAAACAATTCACATACCGGACGACACAGTGTAGGAAGACTCTCGATGGACCAAAGACATTCTAATAGATGACCCAAGAAGTCGGTGAATGCAGGCGGCTTAAGAACATTCGTTGTGGCATTCTATGGGGAAGCCTATGTCCAGCGGTGGACTTCTGGTGGCTGATAATGATTATGTTAATAAATTTCACACTATATAGTTGCTATACATTACACCATTTACACAATAAAAAAATGGAAAGTTGTGTATGCGTTTACGGAGGGGATGGTGTATTTTATTCTATGCTTATTTACTCACTTAACCGATGTTTAAGATATATATTCTCCAACATCTTTCAATGTTACATTAGAAAATATCAATAGAGCGCCGTGCCATAAAACTAATTAATGACGAGGCACTGGTTGGGAAAAGGTTACAAAGCTTAGAGCATCGTCGAAGAGTTGCGTGTTTGTGTATTTTCTACCGCATACATTTCGGTGAGTGTGCTCAGGAGCTGCACAATTTGATCCCCTCGTCTCCATTCCGCCACCTGACGACCAGACGTGGAGAGGCGTTTCACCCTTTTGTTGTTGACATACCACCGTCGCGTACAAACCGTTTCTCAAACTCTTTCATCATGCGGACATCAAAGGCCTGGAACTCTCTTCCGGCTTCTTTGTTCCCTTTATCATACAACTTGGGCGTCTTCAAACGAAGAGTTAATAGGCATCTTCTAGGCGAGCGTGCTTAAATAGGCCTCATCGTCACTTCCCATCAGGTGAGATGTAGCCAAACGCAAGCCTATTTTAGGTAAAAAAAATTGGTGTTGTAAGATCAAAGTACACTTGTAAGTAGAGTTTACCCTATTTGCGTGGCTTCATAATATTAAAGTTGACAAATCCAACGGTCTTAGACAAAATAGTTTTATAAGATAACATTAACTGAGATTGGAGTTGCCAAACTATCAGATAAACAGCAAATCTGCTATGGAAACTTGTTCCCTGTAGGGTTGCCACCATAGACTTAGAATTTAAAGAACTTTAAGGGCGTATCGGACCTCGCGAAATAAGTCTTCCGTTACTTGGCAATTTTAATTTATACATTTTTTCAATACAAAATAGTTTTTTTTTCGTCCCTACCCGAGGCATGCGAATTTAGCTGCGATGCGCAACGCTTTTTACAAACGATATGGTAGAAATAATAGGTTAGAAATAATTCACTTACAAGTGGCTTCATGGTTGTCCAATGTTCCAATGTCCCTCCAGTCCTATAAGCCACTCAGTACTTTTCACGAATAGGCTGTAAAGGAATATATTAATATTATAAGCACACGAAGAAACGAATTCAAACTAGGAATTAACACCTTTTGGCCGGCAGTTTCACACAATTCCTGAAAAACGTTCTCTGCTCATGGTATTATCAAAACTCACAAATTCTGGACTTCCCGTGTCCCCAAAAACCAAAAGTACCTAGGTGGACGTCCCAAAATGGATCCCAAATCGCCCGATCGCTAGGATTTTTAAGATTCAAGTTTTAATTAACAAAATCACACATTTCGTTGTGGTAATTATATCTTCTTCTTCTTCTTTTTTTTGGCGTGTTCAGCGGACCCGTAGTGGTGCCACAAGAGTTTGCCAATGACAGGTGATTAACTTGACATAAAAACAAAAAAGTGCTGAGAGTTTGAGGAAAGATAAAGGTACGGTTGGTAATTATATCAAAGGTTTACAATATACTGTGACTGACTTTTCATCTGTCAGCTTCTATCAATACTTCAAATCTGTGTTGCCGCAACACACAAAATGTTTCGTCTATGGAAGGCGAAACCAAACAGAGTTTATGTTCATTATTATCTATGACCTCAGAAATAGTTGAAATTTGGCATAAATAGATGTTCTATTTATGCAAATTTTCAACTACTGAGTGGCTGCAACAGATGAACTAACAGACACTATAATGAGACCAGTGCTCAAATATGGATCGGATTACTAGAACAATAACCTTAACATTGTTGAAGCAAAATTGAATACATAAAGCCACATTATCTACATCTACACTAATATTATAACGAGAAAAGATTTGTATTTTTGTGTGTTGTTGTCTGTAATGAATAAACTCAAAAACTAATGTGCCGATTTCAAAAATTCTTTCACCATTGGAAAGCTACATTCACGCTGAGTGACATAGGCTACCAGGGGGGGGTTAAGAGAGGGGGATAAGAGGGGGGGGGGGGACTGTTTTTCATCCTGAAACTACCCGTGTGAAGCCGGACGAGTCGCTAGTATAATATAATAAGATTAAATTTAAAGATAATAAGACACTAATTAGTCATTAATTTCTTGTTTATAAAATGTCGTTGACTTTTCTAGTGGGTAAATGGTGAGTTCACTATACGTTTGTAGTGGTTTGGATTAGTTGAGCTACCTTTAGATAGTTAGCAGCGGTCACCAGTAGCCTCACTTTTTTTTTAAATTGTACATTTCTATTTGTATAAGTTGTATTATTATTTTTGTAAATAAATGTATTAATCTATACGTTTTAACTGTGACTGTAAACGGCGACCCGTAATCCTTTCTAAAGCCTTCATTGACTCAACACTAAATACAGCTCGCCATTAACATTACCAACCCAAAAACTCTGGCCACCAATCATAAATTCGCCTAATACCAAAATGAAAATTACGTTCCGACAGTAACAACCCTAATCCGGTTCAAAGTAGATACAGCTCGTTTTGCACGGGAAAAGCGCTGGATTAAACGAACTCCCAATAACATTTACATAGAAATGGTGCTTTATGCAGTCACATTTTTACAGAACCATTTCTAAAGAATAACTATATTTTTACAGGATGTTTTGAGGTTAGAATTTTTATTAGTTTGTTTATTTTGTAAATGATACAGTTTTTTAGAGTTGGTGCTCCTGATTAGATGTTTTGCATACACTTCTGCGGTAATGACAAGATAACCAAAAAAAAAAGTAAGCTGAAGATTTAATATAAATAATTATAAAAAATACACATACTATATAATTTTCACTAGAAACGGGATATTTACCATGATTTTTGAGTTTTAAATGTTCCCGATATTTCGGCACAGTTGCAAGCGCCATGATCACGGGAGAACTAACTAAAATCTTTGCGAGTAGGCTTACCTTCTACTCTGCATCTGTGGGGTCTTGGCCTAAGTCGGGATAGTAATGACCGAATTTTTCACCCAGCCTTTCTGCCATATTATGTTAAAGGAGTGACGGACAAAATTGCAAAAGTCCTGCAAAAGTTTTCCGTAAAGACCATCTTCACTCCCTTAAAGAAGATATCGCACTACTTGCGTTCACCAAAAGACAGTTTTCCACTTGAAAAGCCAGGGGTATATAAAATTGATTGTAGCTGTGGGAGTTCGTACATTGGCCAAACGAAACGTACGATAGCGTGTCGAGTTAAGGAGCACATACGAGCGGTCAAGAACAGGGACATACATAAGTCAGCCATAGCAGAACACCTTTTGGAATCTGGCTCAAATCATTGGATCGAGCTACACAGTCCGCAGGTTATCTTGACAGAGCGACATTACATACCAAGAATGGTACAAGAGACAATTGTGATTACTAAGTACAGAAATTTCAATAAAGAAGATGGTTTTGTAATTATCTGGTTTATGGAAGTCTGTGGTGAGAATGTGTAAGAATCAAAAAGTGTGGTACCTGCTACGCGTCCGGACACCGTGTGTCAAATTGGTGTGAATCGTGACAATGAAACCAATGGTAGTGGTATCGTTCGTAATAAAAGAGTGAGAAAGAGGGTAGATCGATATATCTGCCAATAACATCTACTCGCAAAAACTTTAGTTAGTTCTCCCGTGATCATGGCGCATGCGACTGTGCCGAAATATCGGGAACATTTAAAACTCAAAAATCATGGTAAATATCCCGTTTCTAGTGAAAATTATGTACATAACTATGATAGTTTCAAAAGTTACACATAATATATATATTTTTTATACATTGATAGGCCTTTATTTGACCACGATCTCACCTGTTGTCTGTTGTATGCGAGTACCAGAAATACATAAAAGGATTAAATAAAATTAGTAGCAATGGGTGGGCTTATCTCTGAAAGTAATTTTTGCGATCGCAGAGCAGTTTTTAGATGTCCATTGCTGGATATGTCATAACGATCGATCTTAAGCCGTCTCCATTCACTGACTTCCTGTTTTTTTTAAGGTCATTATTTCATGTACTCATTGCTATTACGAGTAGAACCTTATTCCTATTAAGTACTAAAACTAGTCTACGGTAGTTCGGACCCGTATTTAGGGGTTGGTAAATTATCCCGTTGCAATTAAGACTGTCCTGGGACTCTGAATCAGGGTTTACACAGCCGGATTAGCCGGGGATTGCCACTTGCCGTAGTTCTGGAATAGAAGGGGCGAAAGAGAAAGTTGGAGACTGTCTCTGTGGAAATTTCTAAATATCTACGTTCTATTTGTCACAGAGGACGACCACTGAGGCGTGGCGGGCGAAGGTTCACTTGCGACGCCGGAGGTTGCGAGTTCGATTCCCGCCTCGGAACAAATATTTGTACTATCTGCAGATATTTGTATAGGGTGTTCTGGGTATTTTCTATGTATAATAAAAAATAAATTATCTAGTTAATGTATTGTATTAAGTATATCAGTTATCTAGTACCCATAATACAAGCTCTGCTTAGCTTGGGGCTAGATAATGTTGTGTGAACTGTCCAGCATGATTTATTTATTGTATTAAATATATCAGTTATCTAGTACCCATAACACAAGCTCTGTTTAGCTTGGGGCTAGATAACGTTGTGTGAACCGTCCAGCATTGTTTATTTATTTTTATTTTATTTGTTACTCTTATTACCATCTAGAACTTAGTGTTACATTACCTGCAGCCTAACTGTACCTCAGAATTAACAAGTTGAAGTGGCAATGGGTAAGGTCTTATAGCTTGCAGAATTGATAACCGTTGGGGAACAAAGATACTCGAGTGTCCACCGCGAACCGGACAACACACACATACACACAACAACACACACAACACAACACACAACATATTTTTTTTATTTTTTTTATACTACTTGAATGACGGAACAAGCAGATGGCCCACCTGATGTTAAGCGGTAACCTCTGCCTATGAACAGTGCATTACCTCATAGGTCACGTCCACCTAGACGCGCCCTATGTGGAATTGCACTACGCATGCCACCCTGAGACATAAAGGTGAAAAGTCTCATGTGCCTGTTATTTCACCGGCACCCTTAGCCTTCAAACCAGAACACAGCAACGCGAACACTACTGCTTTGCGGCAGAAATAGGTATGGTGGTAGTACTTCCCCGGACGAACTCTTTCACAAAAAAGCTCTACTACTAAAAGGAACAGTTGGACAGTCTACAGTTGAAGGAAGGCCCACGACATTTTAAGTTTGCAGGGGTTTTGTGGAACAAGGCAGCTCAAAACCGCTCGTCGTGGCATTCTTTGGAGGAGACTTATGCCCATAGTAGTGGAATATGAATATTATTATTTATTTATTTATTAAGAAACAAGTACAACACCATAACATAAATTAAAAACGATGTTGCATGCACACAATTATATAAAAATAAAAAATCAACCAAGCATAGAATAAGTAGGTAATACCTACCGAGGATAGACCTAAAATAATTACCAACACTATTTACTTGCATTAAATATTCTCTAAAACAAGCTGCGCTATTTCCATGATTTTCGGCAAGTTACGACAAAAAATTCGGATGGCGTGTGACGTTGGGGCAAATTTGAGCAGGTTAGTTCTAGATGTTGGCTGACTGAGCATAGCGGGGCGGCGGCGCGCGCCCATTTAATCGTCGGGCGCGGCGCAGCGCCGCCAGCACCTCCTCGTGATGCACGAGCCCGCGCAACACTCGCACCACGTACTTGACCAGCGCCACATTGTTCCTCACCAACAATCGACAGTTGTAATATGTGGTTATCCATAACCTATTTCTTATTTATGATGAGCTATGGTCTCATTTGCTCTGTCACGGTCCTAGGCCAATCCTAGGCTGTACTACACCATCATGAGACATTATTTTAGAGTTCGTCCGGGGAAGTACTACCACCATACCTATTTCTGACGCAAAGCAGTAGTGCTCGCGTTGCTGTGTTCCGGTTTGAAGGGTAAGGGTGCCGGTGAAATTACAGGCACATGAGACTTTTCATCCTTATGTCTCAGGGTGGCGGGCGCAGTGCAATGCGACATAGGGCGCGTCCTAGGTGGACGTGACCTATGAGGTAATGCACTGTTCATAGGCAGAGGTTACCGCTTAACATCAGGTGGGCCATCGGCTTGTTCCGTCATTCAGTAGTATAAAAAAAAAAAAAAAAAAAAATTATCCCTTTTTAAAACTTTTGGAACTATCTTCATCATTCATCTTCATTTATCTTATATTTATCATTTCATTTAGAATTATATTAATGGTATGTATTATAATATTAATTATATGTATTAGTTTATTTTATATTTTAGGCAGTAATTTAAGTACTTATATTATTATTATTTTTACATGTTTTTTATCCTCGAAATATAAAATTTCGGTAATAAGTGAAGCTCACGGGCCTAGACCAAGTGAGTATCACTAGCAATTTGTGTTGAATCGTCCTGTAAGAACTTTCGAACAGTCCTACAAGTGTTTAGGATTGCAGCTTTCTGCATTGTGACGTAAGTGCTTTCCTGTAGATCTATCACTTTAAGATAATGAAGTAGGGCTTTCGGTATCACCCCCGTACTGGAGAGCACCAGCGGCACAATGTATCACCCCCGTACTGGAGAGCACCAGCGGCACAATGTAAACTTTGTTCATATTCCATATTCTTATTATTTCCTCTTTCAGTTCTGTATATTTATTGATTTTTTCAGTTACAGTTTTTTGAAGGTTATGGGTGTTTGGCACAGCAATATCGATTAGGTAAGTAGTTTTGTTGATTTTATCTATAAGCGTTATATCCGGTCTATTGTTATGTACAGTTTTGTCTGTTATTTTTTAATTTTCTTAGACTTATCCAATATTTCCCTTCTTGTGCACTACCGATACATATTTTTTCCGCAATACACCAAGGTTATCTGGAAGAGAATGCTTTCTAGCATTAAGTTCGCCTTTGTACTTCTTTGTTTTATGTGCAATAAAGAATTTTCTATCTATCTATCTATCTATCTATCTTGGTTATGTACATTATTTTCACTAGAAACGGGATATTTACAATGATTTTTGAGTTTTGATTGTTCCGAATATTTCGGCACAGTTCATGCGCCATGATCACGGGAGAACTAACTAAAGTCTTTGCGAGTAGATGTTATTGGCAGATATATCGATCTACCCTCTTTCTCACTCTTTTATTACGTACTAGGTATATATACACTACCATCGGTTTTATCGTCACACTTCACTCCACCTAGACACACTACGCTTACCGTATCCGTTCGCGTTGCTACGCAAATAAGCACACTTTTTTGATTCTTACACATTCTTACCACAGGCTTCGATACTCCAAATAATTGAAAAACATCTTCTTTATTGTAAACAATCAATAGATTGATATCGGAAACAATAAAAACTCAAAAATGGTAATTATACCATAGCTAGTGAAAAGTACCCTTTGTAAAGCTCAGTTCATAGCAGCGGCTGGCAGTGATTTCACGCATATTTCTTGGACAGATAGCGATACTATGTATTTTAGTTTCGCTGTGTGTCCGGCCTAAAATTATATCCCTTCTTCTCCTCCCGTGAATGTTGTACAAGCCGAATAAGGGATTACACCAGGGGATGAACAATAGCATCCACTTAAGTACTGCGGTCACCAATGCACCTGCCAAGCGTGGTGACCGTAGAAATTGAAGTAAAGAGAATCGGCAACCAGTTATTGTTTATTATGGGAGAGGCTTCGTCCAGCAATGAGCATCTATGGATGATGGCGATGATGATAATTATAGAAATGAAAGAAACATTCTGTTTCCATTGCCAGGCGCGGCGCACTCCGAACTTTAGGTATGAAGCTACAAGTACCCGGCGGAATCAACTTGTCGAGTCAATTCAGTGAGTAAGACAAGATAAAAATTACGAGATAGAAAGAGAGGTAACTACTTTCTGTGAATTTAGCTGTAGGTTATTTGTGCTGTGCGACCTGAATTGCACCTTATTGTGCGGGGACAAAAGTCGATATTTAGTTAAATGTTTTTGCGGAGTCAACCATCTCTTTCCTGTACTATTATGTATTCTGTGCCATTACTACGTTTTCAACCGTTGCCATCTCGGTGTAGGCTGAGCCTGCTGTAGGACTCGTACTACAAACAAATGTACCAACTAAATCATCCAACATACACCTTTAATAAAAGCTAACGAGCAACTGTTTCCATACAAATAATCCCTACATCCAAAGCTTAGAACCAATGATCCAACTATCTAATATCATTAACATGTAAATTTAGTTGCGGGACAATTTTACGGGTTTCTACGTGACGTTAATGGCATTGCGGATGTTACGGGACTGTTTTGGATTAAACAGTTTTGTTTGAGGGTTGAAAAAATTACCAGATAGGGAGCTGTTTAAGTTGGATCTAATTATGAAAGTTTAGGGAATTTTACTATTATTGTGAATGACGTGAATGTCTAATTATGTAATGATTTCTCATGGGATATCTTCAATTAACCACTCAAAAGAGCTTTCATATGTGCTATACATTTTTTGATTGGACCGGTCTTCTTATCCAGGTCTGTCCAGCAAGCTGTTTAAATCTGGAAGGTCTTCTGCTAATTTTAGATGACGACCTTTGTCCCTGGCAACTCTTTGCAAAAGGTTATCAGTAACATCTAGTTCAGATAAGTGTCCAGGGCACAGAACAGCTCTATCTATATACTAGTCCAGGACCTCAATCGCGCTTAAGAACTTTTCAAACGTTCAATGTTTTGTTTCAAGGTTTTGGCTAGTTTAGCTGATGTAAGAAATGGTATCGCGCTATTTTATATTAACCGCGGCCCGCGTTGTTACTCGCATAAGTCTCGAACCCGTGGGAATATCAGAATAAAAATTTATCTATGTGTTACTCCGGAAGTCAAGCTATCTCTCGTTCCAAATTTAATCTAAATCCGTCTAGCCGTTTCAGCGTGAAGAAGTAACAAACAGACGCACACACTTACACAAGAAAACTAAGTTTACGTTCAAATGATTAGCGCAATACAAACTATGCACAACGCATTGGTTTTGGTTGTGGTTTTGTTTTTGGGACTGTGATGGAAATGGTTCATGACCATTCGTCGTGGCAATCTATGGGGGAAGCCTATGTCCAGCAGTGGACTTCTACAGACTGATGATGATGATGACTGGTACATGTTCAGCATTGTGAAAAACCGAGCGTTGTCTCTCACATTTCACTACAGGGCAAAAACTTCCATATTCTGTCAACTTTTTTTGATCCTGTGTCCTGATTAGGAGAAAGAATTTACTTTTTCCTGCAAACCAAATTTATATTAACAGAGTAGAGAAACATAAATATAAAAAGATGTATCCAATTATATGTATAATTGATAATAATTATACATATAATTGTCTGATTGTTGTCGCTCTCCGTAACCAAAGTACCTACTTGTAGTTAGGTGTTAGCAGAGATTTTTTTTTTAATTGTTAGTCCAAGGAAGTAGTACTACGACACTTATTTTAGCCGCAAAGCAGTAGTGCTCGCATTGCTGTGTTGCGGGTGCCAATGAAATTACAGGCGCACATGAGACTTTTCATATTTATGTCTTAGGGTCGTGGGCGCAGTGCGATGCCGCATAGGGCGCGTCCTAGGCGGGCATTACTAGGTAATTCATTGTTATAGCCAGAGGTTTGCCAACTGCTTGTTCCATCGACCAAATCAAATGAAATTAAAAAATACTTCATTTAAAACGAGTAATTAATTTTGTAAAAATTAAAAAAACTCTCAGTGCAAAGAAACGGCTGAACCGATTTTGATCAAACATAGCTAAGAACACTCCCGAAAAATTCAACTTTCAAACAAAGACAAAACTAAATCGGTTCATCCGTTTCGGAGCCACGAGTCGACAGACAGATATATACACACACACACACACAAACACACAGACACGTCAAACTTATAACACCCCGTCGTTTTTGCGTCGGGGGTTAATTACAAATTGATCTAAAGTTCCGTAGATCGCACTAAATCGTCCACTTCACCCCTATTACTGGCCAAATAAAACCGGTAAGCTCAGTAAGTTCCCTTTAATTTAGTCCCGTAGTCCTGAGTCCAACCCCAGTCCTTAGTCCAGCCCCTAATATATCGCTGGACACGCATATTGGCCCAACTATTAAAACTATAAATCTTGCGTTGGCCTTTTAGGCCGAAATTGGGAAATTATTGGTCTATGTCGCATAGCAGTTATTTGTGAGAATTCGAGCGAGAATTGTAAAGACATTTTATTTTTACAAGCTTTTATGTATGTATGTTTGTCCGGGTGGAATCTTGCAATTGAATTTTAAAGTAGTTATCCTCAACTGACTGAGCTGAAATTTGGCATACCTGTCAAGTTCCGATGACAATATAATATGGTGGTGACAGCAAGCTGATCTGATGATGTAGACGGAAGGTGGACAACGGAACTCCTAGAGGGATAATAGTAGACTGGCCGTGTTCAGGCTCATTTTGATCAGCACACAGTTACGATCACAAATTTTATAAAAACTTGGTTTGAAAAACCTATTTTTCACAAAAAAACCTATTCCCATAAGTTTATTTCTGCTATTCTCAGATATATTTTTGAACGATCAGAGTCTGACAGCTGAATCAAAAATCTGTAAAATATTACTAAACAATATAATAAGCTGTCTCTATCTAGAACTTGTAAGGGCAACACAGAGGTAGGTAGGTGTTGATTATTAATAAATAAATAAAATAATTAATGCTGGAGAGTTCACACAACATTATCAAGCCCCAAGCTAAGCAGAGCTTGTGTTATAGGTACTCAACTGATAAGCTTAATACAATATATTACATAGATATAGATATTTGCTTGCCGAAGCTCATGGAAATGGCGCAGTTTGTTTTAGAGAATATTTAATGCAAGTAGTTAGTGTTAGTTATTATTGTATGTCTATCCTCGGTAGGCGTTACCTACTTATTCTAAGCTTGGTTGTTTTTATTTTTTATTGTTATATAATTGTGTGCATGCAACATCGCTTTGGATTTCTGTTATGGTGTTGTACTTGTTTCTTAATAAATAAATAATATTTTTTTTAATTTCACTTAGAAAATACCCTGAACATAGTATTATTTTATCTGTGCCTGAACAAATATCTGCAGATCGTACAATTATTTGTTCCGAGGCGGGAATCGAACCCTCAACCTCCTGCGTCGCAGGTGAACCTTCACCCGCTGCGCCACAGAAGAATAACAAGTAATTCATTTTGTAAAAATTAAAAAAACCACAACGAGACTGCTGAACCGATTTTTATCAAATTTAGCTAAGAACACTCCCGACTAATTCACCTTTCAAACAAAATAAAAACAAAATCAAAATCGGTTCATCCCTTCAGGAGCTACGATGACACAGACTCACACACACACACGAACAGACACGTCAAACTTATAACACCCAGTCGTTTTTGCGTCGGGGGTTAATAAATAATGCTGGATAGTTCACACAACATTATCTAGCCCCAAGCTAAGCAGAGCTTGTGTTATGGGTACTAGATAACTGATATATTTAATACAATACATTACATAGATAGTTATTTTATTTCCTGTCCTTCCACTCCGACCAACTGAACCGACCAACTGGTTGTGCAGAATGGAACCTGATGAGGGTTTTTATTCCAATCTAACCAACTAGTTGATCATTTATTTTATTTTGAGAAATATTATTCCAAAGGGACCAACTGAACCAACCAATTAAAACAGACCAACTATTTTCTTTCTCAACCATACAACTTTTTAGTTGGTCTGATAGGAAAAATTATGAATTCAAATTTATCCCCATCCACACAAGTTTGGTGTGAAACCTTTTTAATGAACTGGCCAGTTATAATACATAATGAATAATCTTTTATGAGTAATTGACTGAAGTATTGAGTCATTGTTGGGTAGACTTGTTGGTAATACAATTAATTTTTATTGTATTTGAAAATGTTTGAGGAGTGTGAAAAAAACGGCGGAAAAGTTTTTCTATATGAACATTTTCAATATGCAAAAGTCACACACAATATATAGGTACAATATACGCCTGAAAGGGATACCTACCCACGGCACCATATTCCCTATCAGACCTACTAAAAAGTTGTACCATTAAGAAAAACAAATAGGTGATCCGTTTTAAATTGTGTGGATGGGGATAAATTTGAATTAAAAAAATATTCCTACCACCAACCAAAAAGTTGTATCGTTGAGAAAAAAAATAGTTGATCCGTTTCAGTTGGTCAGTTTAGTTGGTCAGAGTGGAAGAACAGTTTATTTCACATAGAAAATACGCTGAAAAATCTTCAGATCGTACAAATATATGTTCCGAGGCGGGAATCGAACCCGCAACGTCGCAGGCGAACCTTCGCCCGCCGCGTCACAGAGAAATAAAAATAGCTTGAGCAAAATTTGATGCAGATATCGTAGTTCTTAGCTTGAATCAAAACAATCACAGAAAGTAACAAGCAACATAAATTAAACACCGAACAACAGTACAAGACAACAGGCTATTAACCCAAACCTCGCTTAATTCAATTAAGACCATCCCCCATCCCTTACAAACATACAATACCAACCCCTGTACCTATCCTGCTCTAGTAGTCATATCAAATGGGTAATACTACATAGAAGTGATATTGCGACACTACGATCGTGTATCCCTTTTACAACAATTTCTCATGCTATGCTGGAGTATTTCCTGTTTGTCTCTGAATCTGTCACCATTCAGGGACAGACGGGACTTGACGATTCAAGTTTGTTCCCGAACTTAGATTGAAGGAAAAAACAAGAATTAAAATTACCTGTTGCCACTGAATTTAAGTCAATAGTACGTAAACTGGGGTAGGCGACGCCGTTCATCAGTAAACAGTTTTCCAAATTTATAAATAAATTAACAAATCAAATGCAGATTTTAAATAATTTCAGGTTCGAAGCCAGCCCAAATATTTTAATGTAACGGATGCAAGGAAACGGCTCAGAACATTTTAAACTCGACGGCTATGGCTACGATATACGGCACGAATTCATAGCTTATTTCTTTTCACGCCCAACCAAAGCGGCTGCTACACCAAGTGCATGAAAAGCACTCTTACATATGAAAACGAATCTAATTCGGTCGTACTTTTCACTAGAAACGGGATATTTACCATGATTTTTGAGTTTTAATTGTTCCCGATATTTCGGCACAGTTGCATGCGCCATGATCACATCTACTCGCAAAGACTTTAGTTAGTCCTTCCGTGATCATGGCGCATGCAACTGTGCCGAAATATCGGGAACAATAAAACTCAAAAATCATGGTAAATATCCCGTTTCTAGTGAAACGTCATAACGTGACGTTGAAACGTATATAACATAAAGTTAGGTCGAGCAGAAGCTATGATGTTTTGTGCATAAAATTGAAAATTCCCACGATATATTTAGCAAGGAGTTCCAATTCTATACACCAGTATTATTATGTTGTCGAGTAGTAATCTCCACCGGTCTTGTGGTGACCCGGGGTAGTTAACACGGGGTTGTTTTGGGGTCCCCGGGAACCACAGGGATAAAGTCGTCGGTTTAGTACGCTTGTCATGCAAACTAACGGAGCGGCATTAGTTCGTGCGGTTTGTTCAGTGTGAACTAATTTTGAGATGAGTTTAAAAGAGGAATATGACTAATTTGGATTATAATTTAGGATATCAATATGGACTGATGACATCGAACGGTCGCGGGAAGGCCGTGGATGGAGATGACCCAAGAACGTTTACCGTGGTATTCCATTGGAGAGGCCTATTTCTAGCAGTACGGCTAATACTAGTACTCCACTCTACTACTAGTACCCCCTCTCTACTACTAGTAACCTCAAACTACTACTAGTATCCCCCACACAACTAAAAGTAACCTCACACTACTACTAGTACCCCCCTCAACTACATACTAGTACTCCACACTACTACTAGTACCCACCTCAACTACTAGTACCCCACACTACTACTAGTACCCACACTACTACTAGTACCCCCACACTACTACTAGTACCCACCTCAAATACTAGTACCCCACACTACTACTAGTACCCCACTCTACTTCTATTACCCCGCAATACTACTAGTACTCCCACACTACTACTAGTATCCTTACACTACACTACTAGTATCCCCCTACACTACTACTAGTACCACTATTCGTAGAAGATTAGATTAGGATAATAGTTGTAGGTACTTGAGGCCTTGAATAAAGTCATTTTCAATATTATTCTTATTTACTAAACAAAGTCAAAACAGAAGGTATCAGTATACAAAGTCCATGGTATCACGTCAATATTCTTTCAATTGTTTTTTCACAGTGAAAATAGGTTCATTGACCCCTACGGGGAAAAAGGCGTGTCAAATTTCAAGTATTTATTCAATGAAATGATTATTCACTGGTCAACACTGCATACTCCAAGGATCATTTTGAATCATTAGATCATTTGAACCTAAAACTAGTGGTTCGCCCCGAACCACGCGAGTACACGCGATGTAGGTTACCTACTTTCTTTACCTTTCTAGCCGACTTCTAAAAAAATTTGTTAAGATAACATTTTTACGGGACCACCTCAAGATCAATTCCTACACATCATCGAAAGAACTTTTGTGTAACTATGCAACGGGCGTCAGTACTACATACCTGTTAGCACAAGTAGCTGACAAATTCATTGATAACCTTCTTTTGTGAAGTCAGTTATCATCTCAAAATAATGAAGCAAGTGTATCATGATGGCAGTATTGCAAGAAAACTATAGGCATCATTGTAAAGTCTAGTATGTCGAAGAAATTATTGGCCAATTGGACTAACGGAACTATAACGTAATTCAAATTCCTAGAAATTGAACTTCTTGGAGCCCAATATCTCAACAATCCCCCGACCGCTATAGCTCTTACCTACAAATTGTACAATACTATAATCCTCTAACAAATTTCATGAAGATCGGATTAACGGTTCAGAAGACAAACATACACACATACATACCTATATACAAATGCCAAAGATTCTTCAAAGTTAACTATGTGAACTCGCTTCGCTATTTTTTTTTTTATTCTCCTACTCCATGTTCTAACGCGATGGCATGTGTCTGCATAAAAGGTGCGTTTTGTAAAAGCTATAGTAAATTAACCAAATCCAATTAACACAACATCTTTGATTGTTCATGTGTCATTATTTGCTCTCCGCTCAACCATTAAAATCAACATCGATGACGTAACTCCATTATAACACCCTCCGACTCAACGTTTCAACAAAAAGCTAATTTCCCAACAAGAGTTTGACATAACAAAATCTGAAAGGCGAAAATTCTAATTGGATTCATGTCATTGAAGACGAAATGTGTTTATTCATCTGTCTCTCTCTGACACACGGAATTAGTAAGATCACAGAATAAAAGAAATGTAATTAAAAGTTTCACTCTGACGACACTAAAACTGAAACGATACTCTCTTCTCTTCTTATAATAATGGCTTCTGAGGTGTGCTCCAATTTAACCAATGTCAGTGATATAATTACATATTTTAAAGTCAAGTCATCAAGAGTCTTCGTCAAACTATAACCCAGTTTAAATGGTGGCAGTAAAACAGAGTTTTATAGGAAAAAAACCACCATTCCAAAGAGACACGCAATACACTTAAATTTAAGTACGTCACACATGTATTGTGCTATTTATCCAAGTTACACCGGTTAAAATGCCACCAGAATTACACGAAATAACTCGAAAAAACACATTAAAATGCAATTAAATAAACATTAAGTTTTTTTTCAAAAATGGTATATTCTAGTTCCTCAAGCGATACATACATCTGTAACACGTAACCAATATTGAAACAAATGTCATCAAGTATGACGTAGTTTGTCATCTACACTAATATTATAAAGAGGAAAGATTTGTATTTCTGTGTGTGTGTATGTTTTTAATGAATAAACTCAAAAACTACAGTGCCGATTTCAAAAATTATTTCACCATTGGAAAGCTACATTCACATTGAGCGACATTGGCTACCAAGGGGCGGGGATAGGAGGGGGGGGGGGGGGCTATATTTCATCCTGAAACTACCCCTGCGAAGCCGGGACGCTAGTTTTCCATAAAACAACATTTGACGATCAGCGCGCTCAGACCACACTCATAAGAGCCAGCCATCTGAGTGACACAGGACTGCTAGACCTTCCGAGGGGAATGAGATTATTATATTTGACAGGGTAATTCTGTGACAGTGTCAAGGCAATCTTATTAGGGATGTAAATGAATGTGGAATGAATCCATTATTTCGCAAACAAGGCGGGTAGGCTATATTTTAGGGTCTAATATCAGAAAGCTTTAGACATGGTGGCACAATATTAAAAATACTAAAAGTGTAAAATTGTGGATAAGATCTTTACTTACCTACTCTACTATTACTTTACTACTAATGATAAGGATAGAAGATAATATGGCTGGAAAAACATAGATTCCAGAAAAAAAACTGGGGAAGATTTCATCGCAAAACTATACAATATAATCAGCAACGTGAATGCTTTACATGGTTTGTGTTTTGTTTAAACCAGTAAAGGCTGGTTTGAACGTATTAAGCTATCAAGTAATTAACTAAATTTCAATTTAATATAAAGCAAGCGTTTTCACGCATCCATACAAGAAATTTAGTAATTAATTGGTTCCTAGGTTAATGTGGTCAGTGAAGTCTCGGAAGGTATAATTATTAACAATGAAATCGGGAATTGCATCGCTTCGGCCAGTTCTAAGAGCGCCTTCTGTTTCTCTCTTTTGTTCCCCTAATTACTTCTTTTGAAGTTTCACAAACATTCGCGCCCTAAATACTCTTGCAAAAACTTCATTGTAGACCACCACTTCGTAATTTTTTCTTGACCCGCACGCTGGCACTAATTAATAAAATGGTTATTTGACACACATATGTTTTTTTTTTTTTTTTTTTTTTTCTTTTCTTTTGTTTTTTTTTTTCTTAAAATTAAGTTGAACTAACTTAGTTAGCTACTTGAACGAGATCAAAACTTAACTTCACTAAAATGATGTTCTTTTTCATTCACGATCCACGTATTTTTAATAGCTTATTGGAAAAGACCATTGATCCTGAGTTTTGGTAGAAAGAAATCTTTAGTTGCTCGATGGCAGCAACCATCTTGCATGCTAAAAGTTTGACATTGACTCTGACAGCTCTATACACTTCCCTTCACCGCAGGCTGTATAATAATCGCGTTACCATATTTTCGTGTGTATTACGGGGTTATTTATTGGCTTAAAATTGTAGTCATCGCATACATTATGTATGAAGGCGGTAATTACCCGCCGCGGCCCCTTCTTGGTGCTCGTTTACATTGTAACTACTTTGAAGCTATTCTTTTTTGTTAAATTGTGAATTGGCATGATTATTTACAAGGTAATTGAAAAAGTAAAAAGCTTGCCTTTAAATATGCATGAGGAAATTAACATTAATAAAAACTCTGTAGAGACAGGTATACAAAAATATTGTATATTATATTGCTGCCTTTGCCTCTCATTATCATTAACCTGTAGGATACCACGAAGAATTCTCTTTAGCCACCTCCATCTTCCGACTCATCATCATCAATCATCATCATCAACCTACTGCAGTCCACTGCTAGACATAAGTCTCGCATGGCGCGCTACTGAGCCCAGTTTTCTCCTCATCTAGTTTCTGCCAGCCACCCCGCGCATGCCATCAGTTCTTCTGCAGACATGACTGGCCCTGTGCCATTTCAGCTTGCCGATCCTCTGGGCTATGTCGAGAACTTTGGTTCTCTGTCGGATAACCTCGTTTCGGATCTTATCCCTCAGAGAGACTCCAATCATAGTCTTTTCCATAGCTCGCTGAGCGACTTTAAGTTTATGGACCCGTCCTACCGTGAGTTACCACGTTTTATCTTCCGACTACCTTCGATCTTTAGAAAATCCTTGTTTCATCGAGAGGGGGTCATCCTACATTGTGTCATTGTATCATTTCCTCTCACACAATGAAATTTGATCGTTTCGCTTCGCTTATTATTTGTGCTCACTCTGCTCCGGGTTTTGTATATAACATAGATTAATTTTGAAATAGATTATTTTTCAAACATTGTAGTTCTGCTTGAATAAAGTGTACCTATGCCGCAAAATTACAAATCATAGATTTGATTTTTAACTGAGTAAATCAAGTACAATATTCGAAAAAAATATGCATGGATACATTACAATACATTATAATTCCAAGGGATCTCTGAACCAAAAACATGATTGGACAATATTTTCTCGATAGATAATAATTCTTAATGTTACCTCTAACTTTTGGCTAGATTCGTTTTTTTCTCAATAAGGTGAAGTTATTGGTTCAAATATAGATAAATACAATCAAAACAATTAAACTGAAGGCTCAATGTGGGGAGTTTTTAATTTTATCTATAGATTATAATATATTCAATTTAAAAAAAGCTGAGCTACCGTTAAGCTGTCGGTCCCGGCTGTTATTTGTTAGCAGTCGATAAGCCATGTCAGAGGCCCTCGGGCGGCTTGACAAACTCCGACACCAGAGGCCAGCACTACCTCATACGAAACGAAACGAAACGAATTTAAAAAAAAAACGAGCGGCGCGACGCGTTTTTTTGTATGAAGTTTTCTGTCTGGTGTTGGCACAGCCTTAACCAAACCTTAACTTAAGGTGGATGCGCACGCTTGCGGCGCGAAATTCAAATTTTTTGGTGTTTTTTGCCCATTACAGCTCATCAACACTTCTTCAGATAACGAAAGTTGAGTTCGCGACAACTAGGAGACTTAACACACATGTTTTAATTGATAGTATCTCATAAATATCATCAGTTTAGCTATGACACCCCTAAACACATTTTTACAGTGTTTTTGTTTGTTTAGGGGTATCGTAGCTAAACTGATGATATTTATGAGATACAATCAATTAAAACATGTGTGTTAGGTCTCCTAGTTATCGCGAACTCAACTTTCGTCATCTGAAGAAGTGTTGATGACCTGTAAAGGGCAAAAAACACCAAAAAATTTGAATCTCGCGCCGCAATCGTGATAAAGTTTTTCCAACTACCAGTTTAACACTTTAATAAGTTTTTTCAGAAAAATATATTTTTCAACACCAGCTTTTATTAAATTAGTGATCGGAACCGTGTGCTAATGATTGAATGAGCATTTTTATGCCAGTCTACTATTTATCGAGGAGTTCCTTTGTCAACCATCCACGGAAGATATATTTCTTCTTTCATGCAACTATTACCTACATAGTTCACTGTCACCATAAGGCTGCGTTTCCATTGACGCGGAGCTGGGCGGAGCGGAGCTTAGCGGTGCATGAATTGACCAATCACTATGGAATTCACCAATTGAAACGCAGCCTGATTGGTCAATTCATGCACCGCTAAGCTCCGCTCCGCCCAGCTCCGCGTCAATGGAAACGCAGCCTAATACGCTTCTTTTATCGAAGATAACACGAGTATTGTATTGTCATCGGAACTTGGCAGGTTTGCAAAATTTCATCTCAATCGGTTGAGGATAACTGCTCTAAAACTCAGTTACAAGATTTGACCCGAACATAGATACTTTCACACAGTAAAAGCTTGTAAAAAAACAAGCCAAGGTGTCGCAGTATGAACGCTCGCCACAGCTCGCTCGATGACACTTCACTTTGTTGACGGCGAAGTGATTAATTCATACTCCGAGGGGAGCCCCATGTTTTGTGTATTTATAGTGCTTCTTATAAGGGGAGGGCGGGTTTGATAGATATGGCTACTATGATGTAGTGCGATATCGCTTGCTAGCAATTTTGCAATAATATATTAGAGTCAGTTGTTCCTGGCGTACTAAAAAAATAAATTGCTTTGACGCACTTAGTTCAGTAGTTATTTCTGTCATAGGCAGTAATAGTAGCAAAGCTTTTTGATCACAAGGATTTTTAAAAAGATTTATCAGATAGGTACTTAGTAGCTTTGTTGTGCCGATTTGTGCCTATACAATTGTAATTGTGCTGTGGTGTGTCCGGCCTAAGAATAGACCCCTCCGTCTCCTCCCGTGGATGTCATTAAAGCCGACTAAGGGATTACCCGGACTTGTTGATAAGATTTGTCCTGGCTGCTAGACTATTATGGAATGTGTTATTACTGGAAGAAAGCGTTGGCCGAGTCAGTCGTGGGAAGCAATGGCGGCGATGAGCTCACCCCTTGTCACGTCTATAACAAATATTTTATTTTTTTGACTGTGTGTATGCTGCTGTTCAAAATAAATTATTTCTATTCTATTCTATTCTATTCTATATTCTACGATGGTGCAACCCACTGTGAAAAGAGGCCCATTGAGGCTCTGCCTACCCCTTCGGGGAAAAAGGCGTGTGTCTATGTATGTATGTATGTAAAATTGAAAAAAAAACAGATTCAAATATTTTTTTGTCCTAATAATCGTTCCTTTCAAAAGATGTTTATTTTAATGTATAGAACCAAAGATTGATTTAAATCTTTGTATAGAACCCCCCATTTCAGACAGATATACGTGGCCATTGAGATATTAAACTTCGATTTTACTAGTGTTATCCCGAGGTTTCGGTCGCGTTTTACCGGGATTAAAGATTAGATTAAGTAGTCTAAAGCTCAATCCAGGTAAACTATCTATATAGTAAATTTCATTGAACTCGGTTCAGCCATTTTGCTTGATAAACATCCAAATATCGTAACTTTGACATTTATAATATTAGTGCGATTATAATTATGACATTATGATGGCGTTTATAAATAAATAAATAAATAAATAATGCTGGACAGTTCACACAACATTATCTAGCCCCAAGGTAAGCAGAGCTTGTGTTATGGTTACTGGATAACAGAAAAACTTAACAAAAAAATATAAAAAAATTGCATAGAACATACCCAGAACACCCAGAACAAATATCTGCCGATCGCACAACTATTTGTTCCAAGGCGGGAATCGAACCCGCAACCTGCGTCGCAGGCGAACCGTCGCCCGCCGCGCCACGGAGGTCGTCGTTATAATTGCACTAACTGGAAATTAGTATAAGTCGTTTTTGGAGGTCGAAGTTACCCGCGTCCGTGGGAAAATACCCTTGCGTCCCTACACGTGATCTCTGGGTGGTGCCAAACGGGTAACAACATTTCTGGTGGTAGGCTTCGGCCGTGGCTTGTCACCACCCACTGGACAAAGCTAGTCCGTGAAGCGACATTGTCGTGTTTTGGATTGATGTCCAGTGTAGCCATCGTGGAAGTGACGGGTTTAAGCAGTTCATGCACTTGATTCAGCATGTGCGGTTTAGAGACCGCAGTGGTGCAAGTGTGCCGGAAGGCTAGGCTTGGAGGGTAGCGGGATCCGAAGCACGGTTCTCCGCTGGCCGACCACAGGTTGTAGGGGGCCCAACTAGTGAGTTAGCCACTCATGAAAGGCTGCCCGGCCGCCTCGCAAAAAATCCCAGAATGCTCCATCGTGCCGGTTGGCGACCGGATGAGAGGACCCGATGGCCACTGGGGGGGTTCGGGCGTCCCCGCAGTCTCCAGTCTAGTCTCCCACTGGCGCAGGAGCCTGCTGTAAGTCTCTAAGTTTTCGCTGGTCAGTGCCTCGCTCAACAGACGTTTTTCCCACAAACCTAACACTCAAAAACCTATATGAAAAAGTCCAGAAATAATAAGTTGTCTTTACAGGGGAAGCACTTCCTCTCGCTTCAAGTGCACTTCTCCAATATTCGAGGACTGCTCTCCAATCTCGATCCAGTCCACCACCACCTAGAGACCACTAAGCCACACTTATTATTCCTCACGGAGACGCAGATTCAATGTCCTCCCGATACAGCTTACCTTAAATACCCAGGCTATGCCCTGGAGCACAACTTTAAACCCAAAGCTGATATTTGTCTATTTGTCCGGGAGGACATTTGCTGTCTGCGTCTTCGTGACCTTGAAGAACCCGATTTTTCCGTTTTATGGACTTTGATGGACTACGGCTTAGATAAAATTATCTATGCTGGTTTATATCGGTCTCACTCTGGAGACTACGAGACAACCAGGTTGTTCAACTAAATCTGTGAAGCGGTGGATGTGGCCCAACAACGTTATCCTGGTGCCCAACTGGTGATTCTGGGTGACATTAACGCCCACCACCAACAGTGGGTGTTCCCATACCAGTTCACCGACCATGCTGGGAGAGAGGCGTGTAAACTTGCACTCACGCTAAATCTCACTCAGCTGGTCAATGAGGCAACCAGAATTCCAGACGTTGAGGACCACACAGCCAACTGCTTGGACCTTCTGCTGACGAACGTGCCGGATCACCACTCAGTATCAGTGTTGCCTCCTTTGGGTACATCAGATTACTGTGTGGTGAGGTCTGTATCGTCATACTCGCCATCCGGTCCCTCGCCCAGAGGTAGTAGAGGAGTGTGGCGTTACAAGTCGGCAGATTGGGATGAGATGCGACATTTCTTCGCTTCTTATCCTTGGCGGCAAGCCTGCTTTTCTTCTTGTGACCCGATGGTCTGTGCTGATGCCGTTTCGGAGGTGATCAAAAGAGCAATGGAGTATTTCATTCCATTCTCCGATGCTTCACCTTCAGGCAATGCTCGCCCATGGTTTAGTCCCGCGTGTGCTAGCGCAGAAGCGCTTAAACATGCGGCTTACCTAGCCTGGGTCGAAGCAAGAAACGGTAAAACCTGGGATGCATGGATTAAGAAGAAAGCCTTTAACAAAGCCGCTAAGTCTTGCAAGAAGGTGATACGGAAGGCTCGCTTCGATCGGATTGGCCGTCTGGGGGCTAAACTTGCCGCATACCCTGCGAGAAGTAAAGCTTTCAGGTCTCTGGCTAAGTCGCTGGAAGCGAACTTCAGCCGCCCTTCACTCCCTCCACTACTGAAACCGGACGGGTCCTTAGCTCACGCTGCGGTTGAGAAAGTAAATTTATTTGCCGCTCAATTTGCGGAGGCTTCGCGTCTTGACACCTCTGGCGAAACTCCACCCAGCCTTCCTCGGTGCGAAGCTTCAATGCAGGAAATTCGCATCCAGCAAAAGGAAGTGGTCAGAACTCTACGTAGTCTCGACGTGAATAAAGCTAGCGGTCCGGATGGTATCTCGGCCATAGTGTTGAAAACCTGTGCCCCTGATTTGTCTCCAGTATAAACGCGTCTTTTCCGCCTCTCTTTGAAAACTGGTGAAGTCCCTAAATCTTGGAAGCTCGCTAACGTGCAGCCTGTACCCAAGAAAGGCAGTCGTGTTGACCTTTCAAACTATCGCCCTATTTCAGTCACCTCCCTACTTTGTAAATGTATGGAGCGTGTACTGAATAGGAAGCTCCTTGCATACTTCGAAGGTAACGACCTCCTCAGTGATCGCCAATCGGCGTTTCTTGTATATGCCACGCACATTTGGAGCGAGGCCATCGAGAAATATGGTGAAGCACTGGCTGTTTCATTAGACGTCTCGAAGGCTTTTGATAGGGTTTGGCACGCTAGCCCTATTGGCAAGCTTCCTGCCTACGGACTGCCAGTTCAATTCTGCTCCTGGCTCGCAGACTTTCTGAGGGAAAGATCCATTCGAGTAGTTATTGACGGCTGCTTGTCGGATCGATTGGCTATTAACGCCGGGGTACCTCAGGGGTCAGTGTTATCTGCCACACTGTTTCTGCTGCACATAAATGATCTGCTAATGCCCGGTATCATTGGGTATGCAGACGACAGCACAGTTGTGGAGAGATATGTTTCCACTGCGCGAGCTAGGCAGAATGAAATTCAGGAGTTAAGAGATGAGATGCTGCAGCGTCTGAATTTGACTCTTAAGGCTGTATCCGACTGGGGCGATGCCAATTTAGTCAAGTTCAACGCCTCTAAAACGCTGGCTTGTCTCTTCTTGGCGAAAAAAAGTCCGTTTCTACAAGTTCCTGTATTCCGAGATGTAGCTGTTGCTATAGGAGATCACCTCGAGCTCTTAGGTGTTTTACTCACGCCTACTCTCAATTTTGGCTCCTACATCGAGTCTAAGGCACAAACAGCTGCCATGAAGCTAGGCATCCTGAATAAGGTAAAGCGTTACTTCACACCAGGACAGCTTCTCAGTTTATACATATAAAGCACAAGTCCGGGCTGGTGTGGAGTACTGCTGCCATGTTTGGGATGGCTCGGCCAAACACCAGATTGCTGCCTTGGACTCGATCGAACGTAGAACTTTCAGGCTTATAGGTGAGCAACATATGGCGGAGACTAAGATCCAGATTCTTTAGCACCGCCGTAAGGTTGCATGCCTTGCGATCTTCTATAGTTTACATTTTGGTGAATGATCCCAGGAACTGCACGATCTGATCCCACCATCTCCTTTTCATCATAGGACGAGCAGGCGTACGGCTCAGTACCATCCTTACCTCATTGGTATACCTTCTATTCGCACAAAACGTTTCAGTTCTACCTTTATAATGCGAAAACTGCTAAGGAGTGGAATACACTACCGTCGACTGTCTTTCCTGAAAAACTATAATCTGGGTATCTTCAAGTCAAGAGTGAATAGGTGCCTTCTAGACCTTTGTGCTTCATCTTCGGCCACATCGTCACTTACCAACAGGTGAGATCGTGGTCAAACAAAGGTCTATCAATGTTAAAAAAAAAGAAAATTAATTTACGACCTGCCATTTTACATTGTTATAAAATTCATAAATATAAAATTCATAGAGCCAATAAAATCAGTTCAGCACTTTAGAAAAGGGTCCATAATACACTCATTTCTAAAATTAAACATGAACAATCCAACACAATGAATTTCGAATAAAACCATTACCATAAATTGGGAATCACTCTCGCGCCCTCTTTCACACGACGTCACAACACCATGGCAGATGGTCGCCCACTTTAGGGAGCAGTCACGTATAAAGCATGTCGCTGCTGGTTTATCATGATCATTATCAACCTATAGAAGTCTTCTGTTACGTTCTTCCATTGCCAGAGAGAAATGGAATGCAGCATTCTCGGTATTAAGACTGAGCTCCCACCAGGCAGAAATCTTCATACAAAAAAAACGCTACGCACCGCTCGAAAAAGCGGTTTTTATGGAATATCTCGTGAAATATTATAGATAATTTTAAAAAACCCCGTTGGTGAACCCTCCGTTTTATTGTATTGATTTTATTGATCCAATTTTTCACCCAATAATCTGTACCATATTGATAAACAATCGAATCTAGCCAAAACTTAGAAGTAAATTTTGTGTTTTTTTTTATCGAGAAAATTTTGTCCTATCGTTTTTCTGTCTGAGTGATCCCTCGGTATTATAATGAGTACTTGATCTAATCAGTTAAAAATCTAACCTAAGATTGGTAATTTTGCGTTATACCCTACGCATCGACCGAGTGAATTCGTTCGATAACTGGCATTACCGATGTGGGGAGCAGAACAGCAAAGCTCAAGTGGGAATGGGCTGGCCACGTCAGTCGGATGCATCCCGCGAAGTGGGCGAACATAGTTACTCCTTGGGTGAACTAATATTTATTCTGTGCTTGGGTGCCTGAAGACGGAAGGCGACGACGGGGCTGGCCGAGAAGGCGTTGTCGTATCTTGAGGTTTACGAAAAGAGTTTTTTTTAGCAATGATAGGCCCTCGATTGACCGAGATTTAACCTGTTGGTAAGTGACGATGCGGCCAACTATTCACTCTTGCCTTAAAGATAACCATATTATAGTTTTCAGAAAAAGTGGTGGGAAACTGCCAAAAACCGGGATGAGTGGAACATTTTGGAGCAGACCTTTGCTCAGCAGTGAGACACAATTCATTGAAAGGGCTAGCCGCTTTATTAAACGGATGAATTCAAACTGCGACATATATGTGTAAAATACCAAGAAGATTTAAGCAAAAACCTATATCTATGGTTTCGTATATATTCATGATCTTCACGTCATACAATTCAATATGAAACGTTTTTCCTTCAAGTTATTGCTTCGTCCTACCAGTAATGACCTAGCCAAGACGTGGACACTCTCGGTAGGGCCTCTCCACCAGTTCAAGGATGCACAGAGAGCTATGGAACGGGCTATGCTCGGAGTTTCTCTGAAAGATAAAATCCGAAATGATATTATCCGACAGAGAACTAAAGTCATTGACATAGCCCACTGGATTAGCGAGCTGAAATGGCAATGGGCTGGTCAGTATATGCCGAAGAACCGACAACCATTGGGGTAAGCGAGTTCTTGTGTGGAGACCGCGTCTTGGGAAACGTAGCGTGGAGCGCCCTCTGGCTAGGTGGAGCGATGATCTACGAAAGGCGGCGGCAGAAAGTGGATGAGAAGAGCTGAACACCGGGCTCAGTGGCACGTATTGGGAGAGGCCTATATCCAGCAGTGGACTAGTGTGGGCTGATAATGATGTCAATGAATAGTAAATACCCAAATCTATTACTGACTCAGAGATTCTTTCCTCCCACTGGTTTTTTTATCATCATTTACAAGCACAAGGCTCTTTTCAAGTCCATAAGCATGTTCAGACAAGCGCCGATTACCGGATACCGGCAGATCTGCTACCCTCGAGAATGCAGCCTTAGTCGATAAAAGAAATAGATAATCGATAAAATTAATCGAGCGTCATTACACAAAGCGCCGACAATGCGTGGTCGATAAATTAGATTCGACCGTGTCGATAGAGTTGTCGAAACTTGCATTTAATGTGGAGTTAGAATAAATGTAGGGGTGATTTAGATATGGTGATTAATGGAATGTATTCTATAAGAATAGATCCCTGCGTCTCCTCTTGTGGATGTCGTAAAAACCAAGTCGCATACACATCACATAACATAACACCCAAAAGTCACAGGCATAGTCCTGCACCCTATTCCCAATCTTGAAAGTCACTCGGTGACCAACGTTTGACAAGTAAAATTACCATCAATTGTCAAATTTTAATGCTATTTTTTTTATTTTGGTCATTCTACTTGTCGAACATTAGTCACCGAGTGACTTTCAACTAGGGAATAGGGGGGCAGATCCCAAAACTAGGACCGCCTGTGTCATAGTTATCAAGAACTACGAGTATTGGTACCACAACACACGGACCCGATAACAACCAAGATAACCCGATAACGAATAAGGGATTACATCAGGGGATAGTCAGCAGCATCCACCTGAGTACTCGACACTAATACTGCGATCACCAATCCGCCTGCCAAGCGTGGTGATTATAGAAAATTCCCCCATTGCATTCTATGGGGGAGACGACGTCCAGCAGTGGACGTCTAAAAGGCTGCTGCTGCTGCTGATGATGATGATGATGATGATGCTGATGATTCTCATGAATTTTAAATTTCTGGGTTGTATAAGATCAGTAAGTCATGTCTGCCGCATGTCAAGTGACTTGTTTGTGGGTACTAGTATAGTATTATTTTATTTGTGGTTGTGGGCAAGGCCAGGGCATCACCACTCGCTCAAGGTCGCGCGATATTTACCTACAGCCCGGCCGTTCCTCAGACGTAACAAGTGACAGTCGGTTGTCGGATGCACGCCTGAGCGCTCGCGCTCTATGTGGCATTGCACTGCGCCCGCCACCCTGAGACATAAAGCTCCGACCCTATGTTACGGCCTCTTTTAACTGTCTTGCGCGTTACGAAGTAACTAATACATAATCTGTGCTACATGCTGACTACCTACATAACGGAAGGTTTTATTTTAATTTATTAGATGTGTCGACATCTCTTTTGATGCGCATCACTCCGAACCAGACAGCGACAGAGTTACGCGTTAGAAGAGAGAGCAAATGTTTTGGTGAGTATCGCGATAGGCATTGAGCGCTAATGCGAGCTGAATTTCACTTTGTTGCGTCCCAGCAAGAGTCGGTATTTATATAAAAATTTTCGCTAAGTGCCTCTTCTGTACTTGTACTAGTATTTATTCTGTGGCAAGGCGGTGATGCGGAAGAAACAAACAACTGTTTTTTATGTTTTTTTTTTTTTTTTTTTTTTTATTATATAGGACACCCAAAACATGTTTACACTAACACATTCAAAAAACAAAACAAAACAAGGTCTTAATCTCAGTGTTCCCGTAATTATAGGGCATCACAGCGCAAGAAATACAACATTAACAGCTTATTACAGGGATACATAGTCGTAAATAGCCGTGGTGTGTCCGGCTCAAGAATAGACCCCTCCATCTCCTCCCGTGGATGTCGTAAAAGCTGACTTAGGGATTACCCGGACTTGTTTGTAAGATTCGTTGGTATAAGATTTGTCCTGGCTGCTAGCTTATTTATGGAATGTGATAAAACTGGAAGAAAGCGTTAGCTGAGTCAGTCGTTGGAAGCAATGGCGGCGATGAGCTCACCACTCGTCACGTCTATATTCCACGATGGTGCAACCCACTGTGAAAAGAGGCCCATTGAGGCTCTGCCTACCCCTTCGGGGAAAAAGGTGTGTGTCTATGTATGTATGTATGTACATAGTAAAATATAGGATAAAATATATAAGAATACTAATTATTACATACTACTAAGATAAAGGATAATAATTAATAGAATTTATACGTATTTAGGCTAGCTTAATATGCATCTTAGCCTCTAGAAGCATGGAGGTGGATGGAAGGGAGAAACAGTGGGCTTACAAGCTGATGATGATGTTGATGACTCTTTCACTTGAGTAGGTTTTTTTTTTTTTTTTTTTTGTTCTACCAAGGTAGCAAACAAGCTTACGGCCCAATAGCGTTGGTAAGCGGTTACCGTAGCCTATGAACTCCTGCAATACCAGAGGCATCACACGCGCGTTGCCGACCCTTTAAAAATTTCCAAACATCCCTTTTGAAGAACCCCATACTGTAGTCGCTCGGGAAAACCTCAGCAGGGAGATCATTCCACAACCTGAGCGTTCATAGTAGTAGCAGAGCTTTTTTTGTGAAAGAGTTCGTCCGGGGAAGTACTATCTCCATACCTACTTCTGCCGAAAAGCAGTAAGCCCCCATTGCTGTGTTCCGATTTGAAGGGTATGGGTTCCTGTGAAATTACAGGCACATGCGTCATTTCAGCTTTATGTCTCAGGGTGGCGGGCACAGTGCAATGCCACATAGGGCGCGTCCTAGGTGGACGTGACCATTTAGGTAATGCATTTTTAAAGGCAGAGGTTACCGCTTACAGGTCGGCCAACTGCTTGTTCCGTCATTCACGCAGTTAAAAAAAGGCCCTAGTCCCAATTGTAGGACATGCCTTATCCGCATCATGAAGATGATGAAGTGTTTAAGTAAGTCAACTTACATAATATTATAACTTACCTCTAAGTTGGTTATAAATTGTGGTTGTAGCTCTGGTCCCCATTCGAAGAAAGACAACTGCGCTGTCTCTGTGGCTTTTAAACAAGCAATTTGACATTATTTTCGCAACCCACATTTCATTGTGACATTTCCGCTTCCGCCAGACATTGCCCCAGCCATAGATTTAGTATATGTACTAGATCTACAATCAGAGATCGAAGATGGAACCAAAAAAAATATGTGCACGTGTTGGTGAAAGTCTATGTCTGAGTTAAAAATAGTGTTGTCCTCGACCAACACTTTTACATTGTCGATAGAATTCGTCATCCGTCCGTGATGTGTATGGTTGATAAATACATCTTAATGCAGATTAAGTCTTTCATGAAGAACACAGCTTGGCAGATTTGACGTCATAAAGAGAATAAGGTTCTTATTCCAATTTTGAATACAGTTAATAAATAAACCTTTATTATTTATTGACCCCTAAATATTACGGTTTTATTTATAGGTGGGATCTTAGAGTTTCCCTTTTAAATTTAAACTTAAAATGTTTGCTGCATATACCTAGTGGAGTTCTTATTTGAGTCCATCCCACTCTTCTTATAACCGATAACCATTTTTCTCGTAGCAAAGGATTACTTGGAAATCTGAAAGCACAAAAACATTTTATATCAGCCGTGCTACGCCCATATAATTTTTCACTCTGTTACTTTATCTATAGACAATTTGTTACCCCAAAGTTTATTATTTTTCAAGTGTAAACCACGCTTTATGGATAACATTAAATTTAAATGTAACCCAAAAATTCCGTTCTAGCGGGACTCGAACCTGCACCCTCGCCTGTCATCGGCGATGCCTTAAACAATTTAGCCATAGATCGAGCTATGACGCTGGAGACGAAATTTGTGGGCACTATCAACTCGGCTATAGCGCCAAGTTGATAGTGCTGTATCTACAGGTGTTTCATTGGAAACCTTCTATTCAAAGTTCGAAAGTAAAGGCATCGCTGATCACAGGCGAGGGTGCAGGTTCGAGTACCGCTAGAACAGAGTTTTTGGGGTATATTTAAATTTAATTTGTTACCTATTATTTTATTAAGCAGAAATAAACAATATTTATTTATAAAAAATTAAAAATAAATATACCCTTTCGGGGAAAAAGGCGTGTGTAATAATCAACAACGTAAATATTTACTCCAAAATATCTACTACACAAACTGCAATAAAAACACCCGTGGTGCTTTAAAGTTACCTTTTCAATAGTCAATACAAAAACACACACCTCAATGTCCACCTGGTTATTATAGATTTAAAAAAAAACGGTAAAATGTTAATAGAGCACACAAATTTACTCCAAACAAAGTAAACCTCCATTCTAGGATGGATAAAAATTTAATTTATAGGTAGGTATAGTGCGCGTCATGTAAAAAGAACGCTGGTGGTCAAGCTTCTACAGGCGTTCCAGCGTTCTTTTTACATGACGCGTACTATAATTGTACATTATTTGTAGTAAACTAGATAGGCACTCATTCAATGCATAGTTATACATCTCTCAAATAAGTAGAAAAGTAAGTAATCTCTTAAAAAGAACGCTGGAACGCCTGAAGAAGCTTGACCGCCAGCGTTCTTTTTACATGATGCGCATTATACAACGATATAGACTGCAACAGGACTATCGATATTTCTGACGTCATCACTTGGTCAAGCCCTATCGTAATCAAACATTTTTATATTTTACATAAAATATTGTTTATTTCTAGGTGCAGCAACGAAATATTATTAAAAAATACAAGGAAAAGTCCTAATCTACGAATGAAACTGGTTTTTAGGTCATTTACTAAAGCAGAATTGATAAAATAAGCAATACAATCGAACTACCAATAATCTCTTATTTACCTGTGAAACGTGTATTTTCCCGGATAATTACGTCTTGTATCTCTTCACAGTCACAAACTGAACACGACACCATTGTCATACAAAGTAATATTTATTATTTAATAGTAAGATTACTAAAATAATTACAAAATTAGTTAAACTGCACAAGAGACCGTCCGGTATGCGCATGTACTCAAGCAAAACATGTCACATTCAATACTTTGTTGCTGTCACTTTTCTTCTTGCACGGGGTACATTTAAAAATGACTTCTCTCTCCCACGCTTCGTTTGTCTATTTAGCGTAGCGAAAAAATTCTACGTCTATGGCCCCAGCACAGGAGGTGGAAAGTGCGGTGACTCGTAAAAATACGAGGGCGGCGCAGTTATAAGCGCAGTTTGTCATCTGCAAGCAGCTTTATAGTCTGTGGTCATTCATACGTACTATTGGATTGCTTGCAAATAATACCGGAATGGATGTAATGGTGTTTTGGTGGTGTAGGTTGAAAAAAAAAACAGCAATTATAATGAAAAAATAGTAGATTAAATTTTTAGCTCGGGATTTGAATAGCTGCAGAAAAAATAGTTTGGTAGGTATGCGGCTAAGTGATACACTCTACTTTTATTTTCCCTCGCATTCTTCCATACGATTTCATAGGCTTTCAAATATTTTTCGCGGGATTTAGTGGGTCATTATTTTTGTATTACATTTGTTGCGTCTGTTTTAAAACTTTCTGGTGTTGAATATGGGTTTTACTTATTGATTGAATGATTTTTGTTAAAATTATTTGCAATAATAAACCGAGAATAATCCAAAATTACAGGACGTAGTGCCTGCGTTTTTCATTTGTTTTTTTTTTCTTTATAATTGGCGCCGCACGGCTTGTGCATTTGCCATTTTCAAGTATCTGTATTTTCACTATAATTATAGGGTCTGAATTTAAATACTCTGTCAGACATAATCTTTTATTAAGTATTTTAGGCTAGTTACATAATTCTTGGTTACCGACAAACACATGCGCTCTGTAAAGAGGTGAGCTTTAGACTATCCTACCATGCAAAAAGCCTTGTCGAAGGCACTCCGACTGGCGAGTTTGTAAACATTTGGAGGTGCTCGCTATACACTCCCCCTCCAAGTCACAGGTACGACCCCGTCTGTGGCTTGGCCGGTCTATATCTACAGGGCGACTAAGAGTATCAGCAACTACGTTCACTCTACCCGGGGTGTATTCGACATCTAGATCATATGTCTGGATCTTCATTGCCCAACGGGCCAAACGACCCCTGGGTGTCTTCAAGTTTAACAGCCACTTCAACGGCTGATGATCAGTTGCTACGCGTACACGCGATCCCTCTACATATCCTCTAAACTTTTCTAATGCCCAAACTACCGCTAACGCTTCTTTTTCAGTAGTATGATAATTTCTTTCGGCGGAGGTCAACAGTCTACTGGCATATTCGATTGGCCTTTCTTCCTTTGGACACTCCCCTTGCATTAGTACGGCTCCTAGAGCATAGGCGCTAGCATCTGTTCTCAAGACAAACGGTTCTTCGAAGTTTGGTTGGCGCAGAATAGGACTAGTGGAAAGGCGTAACTTCAGTCGATCCTTCTTCGTTAGATCCGTCAAACGTCGGGCTACATCTGAGAACTGCGGAATGAACTTACGGAACCAGGCACTGGTTTGTAGGAACGTTCTCAGCTCCTTTACGTTCGTTGGAGACTTCATGTTCAACACGGCATCTACTTTCGTTGGATCAGCTTCAATGCCACGAGAAGAGATAACGTGTCCCAGGTACGTAACCCGGTCTCTAGCAAAGACACACTTGGTACGATTCGCTGTCAAATTGAAGAATTCATTCTTCTTCGGTACCAAGACAACAGGTGAGGCCCACTCGGACTCAGCCTCTTCAATTATATCTTCTTCTAACATCTTCTCTATTTCTTTTCGTATTATTTCCTTCCTGGCGGGTGTTACTCTATAAATGGGGCAAGCGATTGGCGACGCGTCACCCGTATCTATATGGTGTATGGCGTACTGCGTCGGTCCTCCCCCTGGGGTAACAATGTCCTCATGGAAATTCAGGAGATCAGACTGTTGCTTCCGTTCATCCGAATTCAAATGGGCTCCTTCATCCTCGCGTAGACCCACAGACGAACAAATAATTTCCGATTGCTTCCTTTCAAAAAGCATAGGTTGAGGCGCCTTATCGTGACTCATATACCAAACATTTTTAGTGAAATCTAACACCATGCCAGAGTCTTTTATAAAGTTCATGCCTAACAGACTTTCTGTTGCATTAGGTAGCATGACAAAATCTACACCTAACTCTAACCCTCGCACCGTCATCTTAACGTGCGCAAGTTCTACATATTGTGCACAAACACGCCCGTCAGCATACTTAAATTCAGCGTATACATTTTTAAAATCCGAACCAGACTTAACTAAATGAGCCCTTAAGCTAACACTCCCGACCGAATGTTTAGCACCGGTGTCTACTAGCACTTTGCCCACGGCACCATTGATTTCGACACTTAACACTGGCCTATCACGCGAATCTATGTAGTCTGTACTCGCGGAAACCGATTGAAACGAGCTAGACGTCACTACAAGCTTTTTCTCTTTACACTTGGGGCAGTTCGATCGAATCACTCCTGGCGCTCCACACCCGAAGCATGTGACTGCCGGCGGTATTTTAGTTCCATCCTCCGCGCTAGCCATCTTAGGCTTAGTGAGTCGCGGGCACGCATCTCGAACATGGCCGTACTGCTTACAATAATGGCACTGAGGCCTATGTCGGCCTGTACTATTCGTTGGCGTAGCCTGTACACGTTGACTTGTAGAAGGAGATATCACCGGTTTCGTATCGATAGCCGTAAAAATTGCTCGCGTCTTATTCTCATCTAGGATATCTTCCGTGCGTCGCGCTTCCACTAGAAGCTCTGCGAATGTTGTAAAACTAGAGCGCGAGATTTTTTCCCGTAAGCGTCTATGTAGTAATCCATAGGTCATATCCAGCTGAATAGCTTCGGTAAGAGTCGATGCAGGCAGCTGGGCAAATAACGCTCGAATATGGCAAAGAAATAAATCAATTGCCTCATCCACTCTCTGCTCTCGTTCAAATATCTTCCGATAAAGTTTATGTGGGGGTAAACGTGACCCAAAAGTTTGTTTCAACGCTCCTAAAGCTGCTTCCCATGTCGGGGTCGTATCTTTAACGCCCTGCCACCATGTAGCGGCCAAACCCGTCAGTAACATGGACAATCCACGAAGAGCATTACCATCATCGACGTTGAGACAGTCTTTGTATGTTTCAACTGCATCTATAAAGGCTTCAACCCCAATGGAGGCTGTAGAGGTTCCTCCATCAAAGCGCGCAGTACATTTCGCAAAATTCCCAGAATAGGTAGGTGTAGGTGTACTTACAGGAACAGGGTGACTTAGCCTGTTAATCAGCAGCAGTAATTGATCAGTCGTCATCACGACTGGAGCAGCTGCTACCCCAGCAGCAGTAGGCTGCGACTGCGGCGGAGACGCCTGCGCGGCAACAGGAATGCTGGCCACAGAGGCACCAGCAAGTGCGCCGGCGCTGTCAGCGCCAGGCGGATTGCTCGCCAGCTCGGGCGCTGGCGGTTCTTGAACCGAACTGCCAGCGGAAGCCGGGCTCGCGGCTCGCGATCTCGTTAGCACCATTATCGTTCACAGTTCTCGAACACAGACACCGAAACAAACACCAACCAGTTCAACTTAGTGCTAGCCAGGTATACCTAGGCTAAACAAAGCACTAAACGCACTAAGTACTAATTAATAATGTTCACTTAGGCGCAAAAGTTACGAAACTCTTTCATTTTCATGATAAAAGTCATAACACGAAACACGAAAAATAGATAAACACGAAATTGTCGCAAAAGCGTCCTTGTCACAAAACAAAATCTATTCTGTCCGTACGTAACTCAAACTGCTAAGAATAACACAGTCTTTATGTTAAAATAATTAAATGTAGTCCAAAACCCAAAGTTCTACACAATTCCATAAAACACTGTCCAATATTTTCCAAGTCTAGGTAGGTATTACTAGGATACCTAAGTTCGAACCTAGACACTCAGTGAACACTCGCAGATAACGAATAAATCGCACTAACAAATCTACGCACTGTCAGAGTCCCAACCTAGTTAACTAAAGTTCGCAGATAACGATAAAATCGTTTTTAGATCTACGCCACTTCTCAGGTCCAAGCACTCTCAAAATAGTCCGTACTTATTACGTACGATACGCACAACGCTGTACACAGTCAATAACTACCACTATGGGTTCGTATCTGCACTCAGTCTAGGTATATAATACCTAGGAACAAAACTGATAACAACGCACGATACGCTACACAACCCCGTACAGTCAATAAAAAAACTACAGGTTCGTATCTGCACTCAGTCTAGGTATATAATAATACCTAGGAACAAAACTGATAACAACGCACGATACGCTACACAAAGAACCCGTCACCAAAAAAGACATCAGTGTCCTCTTACGTCTCGCACTCGTACACTAACACTGGAATGCATAAATAAACAAACCAGGGGCTCCCTTAGGGCACGATTCAGTCTAGTACTTATTAACGCGCGGTGTGACCTCACAACACGAGCGCCGCGTACGCACTTTACGGTTAATTCCCGGGTCCATAATGTACACTAGGTTCAGGTAATAACGAAATACCTGCCACAAAACCTTGTTGCTACGCACAATTCCACGGAATACCAGGTACGCAAAACACAGTAGGTATGTAACTTCTCGACAAGCCAGGACTTCACGTTTCACTGTTGCTAACAATGACACAGAGGTACTCTCGCGACAGATTCCACACGAAAATAGGTAGTCACTTAGTAGGAATTATTTCACTATCTTCACTATTCCGGTAGGCACTGAGTAGGTACACTCGCGAAAGTTCTGCAGTGAAAGTCCACGATTCAGCTCCACGTTAGGCTGCCAGTTATAGGGTCTGAATTTAAATACTCTGTCAGACATAATCTTTTATTAAGTATTTTAGGCTAGTTACATAATTCTTGGTTACCGACAAACACATGCGCTCTGTAAAGAGGTGAGCTTTAGACTATCCTACCATGCAAAAAGCCTTGTCGAAGGCACTCCGACTGGCGAGTTTGTAAACATTTGGAGGTGCTCGCTATATAATGTATTTTCAATATATTTTGCAAATTGTAGTAAAACGGTGGGCAATTTTACTAAAACTTTGGTAGACAATTTCCACCAATTTCAAAAGTCACTCAATTCACTTCCATTTAATTTCACTACACTTGTGCTTTTAAAACGAGCTACATTAGTTAAAATGTCACCAAAATAACACAAAATACCTCAAGAAAACACTAGGAAAAGATATAAAATAAAAGTAGACAACGTCTCTTTTCGAAAATGGCGGGAAGAGTCTAATTTTCATTTGTTATTTTTAAATAGAGCTGGCGCCCTGTCCTAACCGGCCAGTAATTCTTTCATAAAATGTTTTCGTTCGATCTCTTTGGTCGCGGGACAGTAAGGAACAGTGCTCATGTTCCTAATTAAAAACTCTTTGCTACTCTGAACGTCGTGAAAGGTGAAAAGACCTACTTAGCTGGCACTTGTTCGAGAAATCGAGACCCAACCATCGTTTTTCGAATAGATGATTTACAAAATAAATGATAGGCATTTAGTAGATGGACCGACGACATTTTACAGGTCGTAGGAAGTCGGTGGATGATGGTGGTTCTCGACCGGTTGTTGTGATATTCTATATGGGAAGCATATGCCCAGCAGTTAAGTTCTACAATTTTATTTATCTAAGGAGATGATGATTCAGTTATTAATACTATAGTAGAACTTACATATTTGTTATTCAGCCAATACCAAAATTTTTAAACCAGTGACTAAATAATGAGCAGAATCAGAAGTAGATAATGGTCTTTTTACGACATTGTCAAGATTTTATCTCAAAAACGGTAACATTTCAGATAAACCATCAATGATAGGTACGCAGATGGGTTAGTAAGTACCTAATCAGATTACCTATCTGTTGCTATACTAATAGCAAATATAGTTTGCAAGCTATAAACAACGATTTATTTTAAAAATCCATAAAAAATATTGCAGACTGTTGAAAATTTTGCCGTTACAAATACTGGACAGGACTTTAAGACCCTTGCAATTAAATCACAATTTGGATATACCCTTCCCAAATTAATTATAGACACTTAAAGCTACAAGTATGGACAATACCGCCATTTGCAAATCATTTGTTACGCGAAGTACGGTGACCATGCATCATGCTGCAAACCGGACGTATCCGACACGGCCAAGCATTGCACTTCAATCTGTTACTTTATTACGTTCAGAATAAAGTGTAAAATAGTTTTCCTGTCGGAATTAACAATCTTTCGAGTTATTTTGCATTGTAAGCATAGAGAATAAGGTTGAAACTAGTGTGTTATAAGTACCATACCATATTTTTTGGTTACGAGCGGGAATCATTGTCTTGTTTAAATTTAAAGCCTAATACAAACAAAATAAGTTACAAAATTGTGCGTAGCTGGTGTTGCCATCATTTTTCATTACGCACGATTCATTAACGTGAAGGGACAATTATGTCCGCGCCATCAATCACGTCACCCCATCTTTTGATATTTTGTTTGGTGGCGCGAATGAGAGATATGATCACTTTGATTTAATGCTTTTGTGGAAATTGTTCTACTGGCAGATGGTTACACGATTTGTTCTGGAAAATGTATCTGAAAAATGTGACATTACAAAAATGCGAACACCATACAAATTAACACCGCATATAAATTACATATGTATGAACTGGAACCTAATCCGAGCTGCCAATAAACGCAGATCATCTTTGGAATAGTTACACCGTGTTTTATTCAAATTTGGAACTGCCTGTTAATTAATTTATTTATTTAATTCAAGTAACTAAGACTCGATGCATATAACAAAACACTGAGTAACTATTCAAAAATTAATTCAAAACTAGGAGAGAAAATAAGTTTGGGTAGGTTGCACTAATAGGAACAAGCACATATAAATGTTACGGACAATATTTTAATATTTCATTTTTGCAAAAACAGTTCTATTTATCATGAAACCGTATCTCAGAACAAAAATCGGGGGTGAAAAGCAATAAAAAGAACGAATAAATAACGTAAAAAAACGCGTTACGGAGCATTACATGCGAATTGAGAGAGTGGGTACATTAGTTATTATAACACGACAAAATATGTGTAATAAAATGTAATTTATCGCACAAATAAAATATAACAGCGGTTAGGGCGGCAGATGGGGCGAGATGGGCGGGCGCGGCGCGAGTGACGAGCGGGACCTAATTAGGGCAAAGCGTTGTTATAATATTACAAAATTCACAACAAAATTACACAAAAAATTACTTTAATCAATTAGCTCGACTCGGTGATCTATGTAACATCACAACATTATCAGCAATATTTTTCAATTTTGACTACAGATTCGTGTTAGAACACTCACTCTTCGACGCTTCGCTACGCTCACTCAGTGGGGTCAGTGGCTCGCTGTGCTTGCTAATTTCCCCTTTACTTCACGCCGCGCCCATTACGCGCGTCTTGCTCCATCTTCTCTATCACATATCATACTCTTATTAAACTGTTTTTTATGTTCTCTTAATAACCAATGAAACCTCATTTTGATTTTAAAAGAACGTTAAGGCAACATACTGCTCGTTATGTTTTTTTTTAGCTATGCCTCTCTAATATTTTTCAATATTCAGTATTCAGACAAAAAAGTAAACAAAAAACATCACTTTTATTTATTTGTATCGAAAAACTCATTTGTATTTTTTTTTGTAGCACTCTTCATAAGCCGTTGTAAGAAGTGAAAAAGAATAATATTAATGAAAAAGGCTGAATTTCAAGAAATTGGTAATTCAGGCAGCCAGCGTAAAGTGTCTAAAACTCAAGTCAATAATAGTATTAAATATAATAAGTTTTCAATATTAATAGGTACTTGAATGACCTCAGTTCATATGTAGACTCTGAGTTCATTCGTAAACCCTCTATAACCAGGTTTTGTGAGTTTGTTTCTTTATCTTAAGTAGCGACGTAAGTTTTATGTGACAATACAAATGCAAAAGCATTTATTTCTTCGCCTTAACTTTGACTGGAGACAAAAAACAGCCAAGTGCGAGTCGGATTCGTTCACGAAGGTTCCGTTATCTATTAAACGGCAAAAAAAACACGTTTGTTGTATGGTTGTTATAATATATATTTTATTCTGTTTATTAGTATTTTAGCGGCAACAGAAATACAAAAAATATATATCTGAAAATTTCAACTGTCTAACTATCACGGTTCATGAGATACAGCCTTGGTGACAGACGGACGGACAGCGAAGTCTTAGTAATAGGGTCCGTTTTACCATTTGGGTACGGAACCCTAAAAACAATTGAAAATTAATTGTCTTCATTCGAATGTCCCCAAAGATTCCACGTATCCGAAACAATGGTTCGATGAAACTATGTTTGGACAACGGTGGTCTGCCGTTGCTACTGATTGTCCCCACTCCAAGAGAAGTAGGAGAGTACTCTCCCGCTGCCCGCTCTGACAACCACCACACCCCAAAGCTATATTGACAGAGTCCTCCGTTACGCTTCCCGGAGAAAAATGACCGTCATTTGTTGGCGTCACCATTTTGTTATGTTGCTCGAGAGGCGAGATAATAGCTGATTTATTCGTGCGATTACGCTCCGGCACGTCTGTAGCCAGCCTTATTGCTGGGGTTAGTGACAAAATACTTTGCGATAACTTATCTGTATTGATTTTGATCTTGAGAACTGTATAAGGAACCTTTTCACAATAGTTCTCATGGCTAACCATGTAGGGGTTAGACTTTTAGCATTTATCACATTTTGTAATAAAATTAAAAATTATTATTTAAAGTACATTTATTTACAGAAATAATAATACAACAAATACATGTAGGTATTTGTGGTGTGTCCGGCCTAAGAATAGACTCATCCGTCTCCTCCCGTGGATGTCGTGAAAGCTGACTAAGGGATTAGCCGGACTTGTTGATAAGGTTTGTTCGTGTAAGATTTGTCCTGGCTGCTAGATTATTTAAGGAATGTTTTATTACTGAAAGAAAGAGTTTGCAGAGTCAGTCAGTCCACTGCTGGACAAATCTAATCATTTATTTATTTAAACAACAACACAGGTTACATTTAATAAAAAACATATTACAAAAAATTTAAAAATGCCATTACATATCATGTCACATAAAATTATTTATGAATGTCATTTTTGAAGTGATTGTGATTATTGAGGGCATGCTAAGTCCATGGACTTAGTCCATGGAGCATGCATCATAGTGCAGTGGTACTTAAATGTGTACGCAGTCAAACCTATTTGTGAATATGTATGTATGTATGTATGTGTTTGTGTTCTATTTTATTTTTATTTTGTATATCTATGTATGTATGTATCCCATTATGTAATAAAATTGTTTATCCTATTATGGTACAGTTTTTCGGGTTTTATTTTTTATTTTAATGGCTGATTGTTTGTATAAAACATGTTTAAATGATAACTGCTTTACCAGCTATATGTTATTTATAGTTTAGAAGCACAAAGAGCTGATGGGTTTCTCCTACGACTCGTGTCTCGAGATCATTTCTTCCTCATACCTACAAACTATGGAATGAGCTTCCATATTTTTCCCTCTTGGTTACGACATGTGACGCTTCAAGAAAAATGATCATAAATTCCTTCAGGGTCGGCAGCGCATCGACAATACCCCGTGTTGCCGGTGTCCATAAGCGACGGCGACCACTTTACATCAGCAAAGCTTTTCAACAAAAAAATTAATCAAAATCAAATCAAATATCTTTATTTACTATGGTATGGTAAAGTTATAGGTAGAGAAGTAGTACATAATTATTTGTGCTCATACCTTTGCTTATACCTAAAGCGTGCAAATATTTCTTTACTGTTTTAACATTATTAGTAGGTATCAGGTAAAATTAGGTATTAGGTAGGATTTATGACAACGTTAGCTTAAGGTAAGCTTAACCTACTTTTGTTGTATCACAACTTTATAGTGAAGCATTTTTTTCGTCCTACTGCTGGGTCTCCCCCAAATACTTTCAAATATCTTTTGCTGTCTCATACCATCCTTCTTCGAAGGCGTCCAAATATCATCCCGCTCTTCGACCAAAATAAAAAAGGATGGACGGGCCTTACCCAGACAAAACGCCCTAGATAAATAAGTCACAATTATAACACACGTACGTTACGTACGTTGCCGTCACAAAGACCGACTGAAGCGAAGTGAGCGAGCTCACTCACTTTATAAGCCTCAAAACTATCGTTCCCTGAGGCCCGACCATACTTTTTTAGTTTGGTCGAAGATCCCGCAAACATTTTCTCGGCAGACTTTTTTTTGACTGCATGAATGACGGAACAAGCAGATGGTCCACCTGATATTAAGCGGTAACTTCTGTCTTTAACAATGCTTTACCAAATAAGTCACGTTCATCTAGGACGCGTACTATGTGGCATTGCACTGCACCCGCCACGCAGAGAAATAAATATGAAAAGTCGCATGTGCCTGTAATTTCACCGCACTCATACCCTTCAAACTGAAACACGAGCGAGCACTATAGGTACTGCTTTGCGGCGGAAATAAAACTCAACGTTTTTTCCGTCTTTGGGCACTTAGGAGTTCTATATAAATATATTAGACTATTATCTTCATACGTACATCAACGTACGTACGTAGACTTACGTACATCAACCATGGATCTATAATGAACCAAGTCGCAGAGAACTCTCAACTTACATTCACACATATGCTTATCATCACGCAGAATCCAATCCATACCATTTATCTCAATAAATTCCCACTGCGTCCATTTTCGCAACAGATCAAAGGCCAGGAAACGACACTCGACCTCTAGTGCTCTCTTCAGACGCGATATAGCGCTGCCGATAGTGATTAGGTCGAAATGGCTCGCCCACTTGAAATGGGACGAGTGTTTCGCACAGGCTTGGATGACGCTTTTGCAGGATGCTGGGAAGTAGGCCGGCTTATGTGAAGTTTTGATTGGCTCTGGGTTCAAATTATTTGGTGAGTAGGTACATCAAGTAGGTACTAACAACCTGTTTTTTTTTTTTTTTTTTTATGCTACTGTATGTCTGAACAAGCAGATGGTCCACCTGATGTTAAGCGGTAACCTCTGCCTATGAACAGTGCATTACCTCATAGGTCACGTCCATTTTTCTTTTTTTTTTTTATACTAATGAATGACGGAACAAGCAGATGGCCCACCTGATGTTAAGCGGTAACCTCTGCCTATGAACAGTGCATTACTTCATAGGACATGTTCACCTAGGACGCACCCTATGTGGCATTGCAATGCGCCCGCCACCCTGAGACATAAAGATGAAAAGTCTCATGTGCCTGTAATTTCACCGGCACCCTTACCCTTCAAACCGGAACACAGCAATGCGAGCACTACTGCTTTGCGGCAGAAATAGGTATGGTGGTAGTACTTCCCCGGACGAACTCTTTCACAAAAAAGCTCTACTACTACTGATTTGATTTGATTTCACAAAAAAGCTCTTCTACTACTATGGTGCGCTACTTGTCTTGCATCTCAGGTTACTGAATGTATTTTCTTAACAATTAGTATATAAGAATTCAAAACGTCTAGGGCGGTATTTTTTCTTTCCTCTGAATTCGACAAATGTTCTAAACTGTCAAACACTCGAGGAGTGTTTACAGTGCGCCAGCTCTCGGGCCAGGGCCTCGCGTCACGGTAGCTGACAGTGTTTTGTTTGTGCCGCTGAACAAACACGTGATAAGTGCAAGTGAATAATTGTGGGTTATTGTTTGAATAGGTGATGAGATGACTTATTTTTGAAGGCTAAATTAATTGAAGACTTAATTAAATGGATAGTTTTGTTTTACTCTATTGGATAAATTATACATGGGTTCAAACAAAACTGAGTAAGATACTTGAGTGGGATTTCTGTGGTATATCCAGCCTAAGAGTATATCCCTACGTCTTCTCCAATGGATGGCATAAAAGTCAACTAGGGATTATACCAGGGGATGGGCAGCAGCATCCACCTGGGTACTTAACACCAATACTGGGATCACCAATCTGCCTGCCAAGCGTGGTGATTATGGCAAATCCTCCCATTGCATAAAATGGAGGAGGCATAGTCCAGCAGTGGACATCTACATGCTGGTCATGATGATGATTATGAAGAAACCTTGGTCATTATCATTATCATAATAATCCGGAAGATAACTGCTGGATATAAACCTCCCCCATTGACTCATCCGACGAACGGTCTCGGGCTGCCTCCATCAAGCGTCTTCCTGCGTTCACCAAATTGATACTGGTCTAACGTGAATCGCGTGGAGCCCCGATGGCTACAATCAGTGCCGTGCTTGCGTTTTATTCTCCTTGTTCTGTAAGTTGTTGCTTGGTGCTTTCCTGCGCTTTGCGACCTCAATTTGCTGATTCGAGAGCTACATAATATATGTAGTTTACTTTGGTTCTTCTGCTTGGTTGTTCTCTTGAGGCACGGGTATAAATATTGCTTTACCAAAAATGTACCGTTTGGTTATTTTTTTTTAGAAAAAGATCTGAATTTAGAGATGGAAAGTGGATAACGGAACTCCTCGAGGGATAATAGTAGACTGCCCGTGTTTAGGCTAATTTTGATCAGCATACGGTAAAGATAGCAAATAAAAAAAAAACTTGTATTGTAAAATATATTTTTCACAAAAAACTTAATGCTACAATTCCTACTAGTCTTTCGTGCGGCTTGCATCTGGTCTAACTATAGGTACGCTTTAAATGCATTTTAGCTAACAAGTACCTATTTTATTTATTCTTATAAGTAAAGAGACATCAGTAATAAACTAAAAAAATACCACCAAAATGTGATAATTTACACATCCATCACTAACCACTAACTAAAACAAACACTTTAGCGACTCGTACTGTGTGATCGATGATCGGAACGCGTCTAGTTAATCGTGTTGACACGGCACACACTCGATATATACGTTTTAAAATCCGTAGGTGGGCAGCTACTGTGCGCTTTATGTCTACGATTTGAACGAGCTCTTGATTTTGATGAAGTTTGTTCATTCGAATTTGAATTTTAGTGTCGCTACGATAGATTAGATTTTTGTTTGCAGACTGGTTTGGGGACCAACTAAAGTTTAAGAAAACCTTTACAATTCTATGAGGGAGATTATAAGGCCATGTGTTTGTTTGTCTGCTTGTCTGCTTGTCTCTATGTCTTTTAGTTTGTGGATCGAAAAATTGATTGAGCTTCGAAACAGGTGCGCTGATTTAATGAGTTTTTTTATATGCAAGATGGTGTTTGTAAAATGGTTCTTTTACGTGTGGTGGAAATTGGTAAATCTGATTACGATCATCAATACGCAACACTTTTATTGATGGATCTCAGTAATTTTTGAACCCAGAACCTTCAGTTTGGGATTAAAATGCTTATTTTTGACGACTTCGGGCTAGACTTGCTTGTGGTTTAGTGCTTATCATAACCAGCATATTAGGAAGAACCTAGAGTTGTTTTTTTTAACTTCGTGAATGACGGAACTAGCTAGCAGATGGCCCACCTAATGTTAAGCAGTTGTGTAGCGGGGGCCTTTAACAACGCATTACCACATAGGTCACATCAACTTAGGACGCACCGGCCTATGTGGCATTGTATAGTGTACTATCTATCTATCTATCTACTACTGAAGTTAAATATTCAAGTTTGAGCTCAAATATTAAATTAAAATGATTATGACATATCCCTCGCCTATGCTCAGGGTCAGATATTGACCAGCATAGGATGAACAGGATCTAGGATACTTTTGAAGTTGATTATTCAAGTTTGAGTCTAAACTTTAAATTAAGATGACATTACATGCCGTTCTCCCGCAGTTTCCAGGGTCTGTTGGTGACCAGGACATTATGAGTAGGATCTTAGGATGCAACGGGTGCTCCGATATCAATGCGGTTTTATTTGTATGAAAACTGGCTGTGGACACTAAACTCAAATAGTAGTTTTCAATGTTTATAAAAGTGACTTTATATATTCTAGTAGATTATAAAAGTCTGTTAAATCGTAAGATAAGTTTAGAAGGCAATAAAATTATCGTTTTTTCAAGCTTAGTTTTAAAATAGATGACTTGAGACGACTGGTACAGCTCTGTTCTCCCTGAGTGTTATTTTAGAAAAAAAAGGGGGGTTAATTTTAGAAATAAATATATAAATATAAATATTGCTGGAAAGTTGACACAACATTATCTAGCCCCAAGCTAAGCAGAGCGTGTGTTATGGGTACTAGACAACTGATATACTACTTAATACAATACATTACATAGATATATATTTTTATTATGTATAGAAAATACCCAGAACACCCTGAACAAATATCTGCAGATCGCACAAATATTTGTTCCAAGGCGGAAATCGAACCCGCAACCTCCTGCGTCGCAGGCGAACGTTCGCCCGCCGCGCCACAGAGGTCGTCAAATGAAAAGGCAGGCCCATACCAACTATATTCTGGGATTATTAATAAGCCAGCTTCATACTTATGTAACAGTGCGAAACTTTTGGTTCTTACTCGCTGAGAACCTTTCCTCTTATTTACTAAACCAGACTGAAAGAACCTTCAAAACAAAATCTTCGACTCTCGCTTGACCATCTTTTGGGACAAATGTTTTCACAACGAATGTGTGGGCCTGTATTTGATGGAACAATACCCAAAATAAACAAAGAAGAATAATATTTAAACGTTTTTGTATGAGTAAGCATAATCATTGAGTAAGGTATTGCAAAAAAGCTTTCAACCAAAATTACTCAGTAAATTGTATTTACCTACTTTATTATGTAATTTGACCGCCGAATAATTTACAAGACTTTCGTAAAGTAGTATTTGGGTACTTCAGACTCTTTGCAGAGTAGTATTTGGGTACTTCAGACTCTTTGCAGAGTAGTATTTGGGTACTTCAGACTCTTTGCAGAGTAGTATTTGAGTACTTCAGACTCTTTGCAGAGTAGTATTTGGGTACTTCAGATTCTTTACAGAGTAGTATTTGGATACTTCAGACTCTTTGCAGAGTAGTATTTGGGAACTTCAGACTCTTTGCAGAGTAGTATTTGGGTACTTCAGACTCTTTGCAGAGTAGTATTTGGGAACTTCAGACTCTTTGCAGAGTAGTATTTGGGTACTTCAGACTCTTTGCAGAGTAGTATTTGGGTACTTCAGACTCTTTGCAGAGTAGTATTTGGGTACTCAGACTCTTTGCAGAGTAGTATTTGGGTACTTCAGACTCTTTGCAGAGTAGTATTTGGGTACTTCAGACTCTTTGCAGAGTAGTATTCAACTTCAGACTCTTTGCCCAGAAATTGAAAGTGATCGTTTTTTATCAGTTTTACTGCTTCATGAAATGGCAGCTGTGGTAACGTTGTGTTCTCTTCTTTTTCAGGCTTTTAAGGAATACTCCAAGAAATTTTGCCAATGCCCAGTTATATTATTGTAATAAAATTAAAGACCAATCTTAAACAATCAAATAAATCAAGAAAATCCGTTGTTTTTTAAATAAAATGTTTTTCTTTTTAATTTAAGTCTTCAGATTTTAGATTCGTCAGATCGTCAAATCTAAGCCCAGTTTGAAATAATGGCAGAAAACCCAAGTTTTTGGAGGGCAAAATCTACAAATCGCGGGAAACATTTATTTTCGTATTCTAATATTTATGTCCAAAAACTTTATTTTAACCTCTTGAATAATGGAACAAGCTGATGGCCCACCTGATGTTAAGCGGTAACCTCTAACTTTAACAATGCATTATCTCATAGGTCAAGTCCACATAGGACGCTCCCTATGTGGTATTGCACTGCGCCTGCCACCTTGAGACTAAGATGAAAAGTCAACGCACTGTCAACAATCACAATCTTAGGCTCTTTTAGGGCCACACTTCAATACTGGTGACCATAAAAGTACCAGTGGGCTCGACAGAAGAAAACATTTTAAATATTCTGTGAAATGAATATGATGTTATTTACATGATGTTCGCAGTATAAATGAGCAGAGTTAATTCCATTTCATTAATTTATCCAGTCTTAAAAAAGGTCGACTCAGTCAAACACATCGTAAATTAAGTAAATTTACAGTTTAAACAATGTTTTTAAACTAAACAGCTTAATTACAGCTCGAGAATAATCCTGACATCCGTTTGGGTGGTAATTATTGTTATATCTGTGGTTGGGTATTATGAGTGCACTGTAGGGTGACTAATTATTAGGTGCTTAGTAGAAATGTGTTTACAATAGGCGACTTTTAGTAGCGATACAAACGCGATAGGGTGTTTTTCATCGGTTCACTGCATCGATCGAGTCATGAGACTGCAGCGATTGAGAACCGATGCGTTGAAAAGCGCTAATTAAATTTGCTAAATTGACACCGAAACGGAGCTATCATTGACACGGAGGTGTCTCGTATGCCTCTCTTTACGAGATCTTTTCTCCCCCAAACGTGCAGGTTGTAGAATGACCTCCCTTCGAAGGTATTTCCCCTAAACAACAAAATGAACCGCTGCAAAATAAAAATAAAAAGAGCCCTTAAGGGCAGGCAATGCATTGGCAATACTGGTGTTGCAGATGTTAATAGGCGACGGTAACCACTTACCATCAGGCGGGCCGTATGCCAGTTTGTTGAGCCATTACATAATAAGTTTTTTGTGAAAAATATATTTTTCAAGACAACTTTTATAAAAATAGTGATCGTAACCGTGTGCTGATCAAAATGAGCCTAAACACGGCCAGTCTACTATTATCCATCGAGGAGTTCCGTTGTCCGCTATAACCATCATCACCACCACCACCATTCCGTCTCCATCATCATATCAGCTCACTGTTACCATTTGTATTGTCATCGGAACCTGACAAGTATGCCTAATTTCAGCTCAATCGGTTGAGGATAACTGCTTTAAAATTCAGTTGCAAGATTCCACCCCGACAAACATACATACATTGCAAGTTAAAAAAAAGCTTGTAAAAAAAAACTGCTTTCGTACGTCAAATAAGTATCAAAAGCTTATCCAATCAAAAATTTTTGCGCAATAATCAGATGACCAGATACTCATAGATGGAAGCCATCAAAACCTGTCTCACCGGTACGGTCCAATTCATTATATCAAATAATTGAGATTCTCGTCCCCACATGACATTCCTACTTCGCAAGGAGGCACTTATTCAAGTTCCCTTATAAAGCGGTGAAAGCAAAAACCAAAGTGTTTGCGTGTGACGTGAATAATCGACAGCTTATTCTGTGCAGTACACAGAACTTATTGCCAACCCATCCAAAACCTATTCATAATCATCATCAGCCCACAGAAGACCACTGCTGGATATAGTCACCCATATAATACCACGATGAACAACGGTCTTAACCCGCCTCCATAAACCGTTTCCCTGTGACGTGTATAATGTCTTTGCCCCTACAGTTTAAAACTAGTTCGGAGTGGTAGGGCGAATCTAAATCTGCCACCAATTACCTACTAACAGCAACCTTTTCAGTGTAGACTAAACATAATGTTCTTTTCAAATATTTCTACCTAGAAACCTGCCTATAAATTAAATTTAATTTTTTATTATGGAACATCAACAGAATTTACATGGTTGGGTGCTTACTATTGCTAGCTTAAGATCTAATTTACATGCAATTCCAATTACAGATGAACACATCGTGCACTAAACATTTTGCATAAACATAAGGTAGTTAAAAAAAGATGACATAATAAGGCCAATGATGGCAGACAACACAAAACAACTTGCCTACATAATTATAACCATTAAGGCATCAGAAAAATAAATTAAGTAATTAAATTAAAAAAAAAATACAATCTGTTTTTTTTTTGACATGCTATAAAACAAACAATTTAACATAAAACCTAACTTTAAAAAAACATTGAATTAAAATTTACGTACCCTTTATACAATCGTATCCAATAAATAGGTAAGTGCATTGAATAGTGAATTGATTTGTTGCATACCTACCGAAGTTACTTTTAGCTATTTTAAATAGGCACTAATATAGGCAACTAAGCAGTGTTTAGTTAGTAAGTTGGTTAAGTTAGTAATTAGTGGTATGAATAAGTTTTTTTCTATAGAAATAAATATATTCGATATTTGATCGAGAGGGGGCAATCTTGTTTTGCGTCGTCTGGTGGTTTTGGTTCGCCACTCGAGAACTTTATTCCCCAACGGTTATCAGTTCTGCGAGATATATGGCCTGCCCATTGCCACTTGCAACTTGCTAGTTCTGAGAGCTGTATGGTCTGCCCATTGTCACATGCAACTTGCTAGTTCTGAGAGCTATATGGCCTGCCCATTGCCACTTGCAACTTGCTAGTTCTGATAGTTATATGGCCTGCCCATTGCCACTTGCAACTTGCTAGTTCTGAGACCTATATGGCCTGTCCATTGCCACTTGCAACTTGCAAGTTCTGAGACCTATGTCAATTATCTTGGTTCTATGGATCTCGCGAGGATACCTTTCTCCATAGTTCACAAGTATACCGCCAATTGCCGCCATAAGAAGAAGACCTTCCTCCCTATGGAAGTCATCATAAAGATTACAGGAAATCGGTGGATGGTGGCGGCTTACGACCGAGGCCGTCACAAGGCTTCCCCCCATATATTACATCATGGTAATCTACGGGGGAGGCCAACGACAGTCGGAAAGGTGGAAAGACAGACGCACAGGCAGATAGAAAAACGAACAGGAAACAAGTAATTAATTTTGTAAAAAAAAAACACTCAACTTAATGAAACGGCTGAACCGATTTTGATCAAACATAGCTAAGAACACTCCCGACAAATTCACCTTTCAGACACGTCAAGCTTATAACACCCCGTCGTTTTTGCGTCGGGGGTTAAAAATATCAGTAGCACAGTATTTTCAAATGTATTGTCACCCTAAACTTGAACTAATAACCGTAGCATTGTTTTTTAATATCGCTTATCTAATCGCGATAGTGTTATCTAGAAGCTTCCGAGACTGGTCATGTGAGTGGCTCAGCTTGTTAGGGCGGCCCTTATCTCTGTAAAACTTTTAATTTTATCGATATACCGACACGGCCTCTGTCGGCACTTTGTCGCAAAATTATCGACACGATAAAATCGGACACATTTAAAAAAATGTTATTATTGAGAAATAACGGAATATTTTAACCTTTTTTTAATGGAATTAATAAGACAGATGCTACTGCCCTTTTTAGTCGTTTTTGAGAGATACTTGAGGTTTTATAAGGTCTGGATAATTACTTTTGTATGATAACTAAAGACATTTTTAGTTCATGCAAAAATACTGTATTTTTTTATTAAATTTTTTATTTCATTTGTTTGGGGTCGGTAATCAGGCTAAATTATTTGCTAAAACAAACACAAGGAAATTACAAAGAAAAAAAATACTTCAGAAATTACTTTTATAACGAACAATCTATAGCTCAGACACATGTCATTGTTTTCAGTATCCTGATAAAGCTATTATATATTGTTAGTATCCGTGGTGTGTCCGGCCCAAGAATATACCTCTCCATCTCCTCCCGTGGATGTCGTAAAAGCCGACTAAAGGATTACCCGGACTTGTTTGTAAGATTCGTTGGTATAAGATTTGTCCTGGCTGCTATAGCTTATTTGAGGAATGTGTTTGCGAAAAGAGTTTGCAGAGTCAGTCGTGGCAAGCGATGGCAGCTATTATTTACAAATCTAAATTCTAAAATCTTACTCGTACCTACCTAATGTTTTAAACTGTTTAAACTAAGTGAATATGTTAAATCTTCTGGAAGAGTCTAGCAACCCACAACACAGGGTATCCTAGTGTGGGGGCTAGTAAACCACTTATATACACTTATATTTTTCCTTTCTTTGAAATTAGCATAAGCATTTTTGTTAGTATCCATAATTTTTGTAATATTTGTGTAACCCTTTTTTGGCCTTGTTGTTGTGTATTTTGTTATTTGGACTATATATATTGTAACGCTGTTGGTTTAACTCAATAAAATAAAATAAAATAAAATATACGTATCTACTTCATTCCATTCCCGTGAACGACTTCATTTTGGTTATTCGTTTAATTGTATCTACCTATCTATCTATTGTCCCTATGTATCTATTGTTGTTTGTTTTTGTTTAAGTAATATTTAAGTAATTTTTGTAGCATGTTTGTTTTTTGCAAGTAAAAAATAAATAAATGAAATGAAATGATGAGCTCACCACTTGTCACGTCTATTTCCCACGATGTGCAACCCACAGTAAAAAGAGGCCCATTTGAGGCTCTGCCTACCCTTTCAGGGGAAAAGGCGTGTACGTATGTATGTAAGTAGCTCCTCATTGGATAAAAAGGTCTTATAATCATCTACGACAAGATATTTGTACTATATTAAATACTCCAAATCTATAAGAACTTACTCACAAAATAGTGCTATCGGTGTAGTGACGAAAGAACCCTAACCCCTTAAAACCTATAAAGAAAATAGTCACTCTGTTAATACAACACTCGAACATGTGCACCCGGCTTTACCCAGCGTCGTCAATCATCGTCACGTATGATTGATACCACATTTTCAGTCATCACTGTACTGTCAACGTGTAGATTGAGCACTTCACCTTAACAACCTAACCAAGCAGCATTGCACTTTAATCTCTATTACATAAACATAAGGTTGAATTTAGAATGGCACACATAGAAAATTTAATTTTATAATTTTGTACTACCCGCTAACGTAAAAGAGACACTATTTCTTTGATGTTTCAGTCGGTTTAGTCTTGCCTTTTCATTTGGTGTTTGAATCATCGCTCTGTTGACGAAAAGTAGAATTTATTACTATAGATAGAAGGTTGATTTCTGCAACTAATAGTTTTTGTTAAGGGGTCGTTCGCCGTTCACTTTGCACACAATGAGACGTCTAGCGTATCGTTTTTGCGGCTTGATGGATATCTGCGTGGTGTTAATGCCATATTGATGGCTCCGTATCCAAGATACGTGCTGATAATTGGATGGATAGGAACTTGTCAAATGGATCGTGGAAATAAATATTTTCAATTCAAATATTGTCCTTACAAACTTGCAGAATCGTTTGTAGTTTTATTTTGTGTATGTATATTATGTATCCTCGATCTGGTGGACTATAGGCGGATATGAAGAAGAAAAGAAAGAAAGAATATATATTTATTTGTATACAAGAGCTACACATAAACACATAACACACTAAGAAGAAACAGATATGAAAGTACTAGGTGTAACTCAAGTTAACAAAATGGCTCTGCCTCAGCATGAGTTGGTTGACAGCAAGCTAGCAACCAACGCTGGTCTTCCGGCAGAACCACTTGTTGGCGTAACGGTTAACCACTCGCAACGACTATACACACAACTAACATAAAGAAAACTTATAATAAGAATAAGGTAAAGAAAAGTAAGGTAAGCTCAAATTTAAAAAAAACTTCTGACGTAATTTTGGTAAAGTAAAATAATTAATAACAATCATACCAACGATAAAAATGAACTTTCCGAAAAGGTGCTATTTTAACAGAGCACTTGTGTCTTGTCGTAGACTTTCCTGATCCATATGTGGATAGTTTCTTCGCGTTTGGGATCCGGACTTATCAGTCCTTCCCTCATTATAGCAGATTCTCCAGAATATGGCTTCTCTTCAACCGCCTTGTATCGCTTGGGTTTTCAACTAACGCTCTTGCCAGAAGATTAGAGTGTCTTTAGGCGGTTTAATGGTAAATCAATCAATTTTTTTTTATTGGGAATCTGACAATGCCTCTATACAGCAGCTAACAAAGACATAATTTCTAGATTTTTGATTATTTATTATTTGACATTGCTCTTAGATAGCAGACAATTATATTATTTTATATTTAGTATTGACAATGCCCATTTACAGCAGCCCCTGACACACATAGGTTTAAATAATAAGGTTTTAAAACTGATAATGTGTTAGTTTAACTATAGCTTCCCTATGCTTGTCTGTTTATTTATGGCTCTTTTGAATTTGTGTGTATAACACAAATAATGTGTATAAACTATAAAATTTGACATAACCAAGTGTTCTCTTAAGTTCCTACGGCGAATAAATGAAAATGAGTAAATGAATGAATGGGTCCAAATAACTGTTTCCTCGGAGTTTAATTTCCTGGTCCACTGTGGGGATTTCTAGGTACTCGTGGATTTCATTGTTGTGAACCATGGTGCATTTACTAGGGCACTTAAGGTTTTATTTTGAGCACTTGTGCTGTAATTAAAAAATAAGTAAACTACAACTACTCATTTAACTTCAGAAGGTATCCTAATGCATTCATTAAAACTAGCCTTTTGCCCGCGGCGTCGTACGTGTGGTGCTGGTGTCTTGATAAAAAGCGCCCCCCACGCCCTGTCTCCCAACATCCATCCACACACAACATATCATCCAAATCCGCTCAACCGTTACGGAGTTGTGTGGAACTACACATAACGCAGGCGTAGCCGCGGACGAAACTAATAAAACATAGCCTATACCACTCGGGGATAAAGTAAGGTCCCGTTAGAAAAAAAAACGGAATCAGATGGGTAGTTCCCGAGATTACCCGCTACATCCAAACAAACAAATTGTACCTCTTTATATCATCACATCAGCCTAAAGAAGTCTCAGAATGCCACGATGTACAATCTTGAGCCACCTCCATCCACCGCCTTCCTGCGACCTCTATAATGTCTGTGGTCCATCGAAAGAGGAGCATTCCTCCTTTGCGTCGTCCGGCTTGTTGTCGCCACTCGAAAGCCTTTCTTCTCCAACGGTTATCAGTTCTGCTAGCTATAATTGGCCTGCCCATTGCCAATTTAATTTTCTAATTCTGAGAGCTATGTCGGTGAACTTGGTTCTTCTATGGATCTCCTCATTACGGATTCTGTCACGTTGTAAAACTCCGAGCATAGCCCTCTATAGCCCACTGCGTATCTTTGAGCTTCGTATCCGGCCAATAGTTAACAGCCACGTCTCAGTGCCGTAAGTCATCACTGGCAACACACACTGAATATATCCTTTCGTCTTGAGGCTCTGCAGTACCCGTGATGAGAAGATATGGCGTAGATTCTCAAACGCTGCCCATCCAAAGTTGGATTCGTCGGCTGACCTCTTTTAGGAACTTTGACCTACCTAGTTGAACTGTTTGGCCCAAATAGACATAGGTAGTATAGCAGACGTAGACAACAACTTCAATAATATCGTTTTCATCAACGTGTACTGGCATAGGTTTGACATGGGTATTTGACATGCTACTCATATTGACCATGTTAGTTTTAAGACCCAGCTGTTTGGGACGGTAATGAAGTCTCAGAGCATTGTGCGAAGTGCAAAGGTCTTTCAGCGATTCTGACTATAACATCTTTGATTGTTTTTGTTCTTTATTTGGATCTGGCTGACGTCTGGGACATCCTCAATATAGTGACGGGTCAAACGGACTCTTACATCACTAGTCTCACTACCTCTTTAATTAGCTAGATATGTAATGAATCGGTGCGAGCCTGGATTTGAACCCAAGAACTGTGTATCGGAAGTCGGGGTACCATCATTGGGCCGATACGATTCAAGTTACAAATAATCCCATAATAGTATACAATCGCCTGCCGTGATCGCGCATGCTAATCAGTGCATTGGCATGCATGACGTCTGTCTGTCTGTCCTATCTTGAACACTAATTAGTTTAGGCCCCCCGGGCTGTTGTCGGACTATTTCTATTAATTTTATATCAATAAAAACGTTCATAAAAGTGCATGTACTACAATCGACATTCGAAAAATAGTAAGGAAAAACAAAATAACCTCAAACTGCCTCTTCGAATGCAATTTTGAACTCGGGCAAAGAAAGAGTTTGATAGAAATTTCAAATGCTAATATCCTTTAAATAGGAAATTCTGTTCCTTTAGGACACCGCCAAAAACAGCCAACACATCGATATAAATCTCCGTTTCACGACATCAAAATGATTAAGATTGACAAAAGAAACCGTTTCTCCCCGACATTCCTTCTATGCGAGGATTCTCCAGAATCGATTTAGCGTTTCAAAGCGCCGCGAGAATGAATAATAGTACAAAACATGGCGAAAATATTCGCGATCTGCCGACAAGCGCGCCGCCACGTCCAACAATGTCCAGTTCGGCTCAAACTGCTCGCGGGTGGTTAAGGCAAAAAGCTGGGCACAGTATAATCGTGCAGTAAAGACACGAGAAAGTGCTGATAACTCAAAGATTTATGAATAACCTCTTGCTCAGTCCATAAAGGTAATTTTAATTGAACGAGCGAAACGAGTTCTCTGAGTCAACTTGGAAGAATCGGCGTTTGTATGTTTATTAGTCCGAGGATAACTTCCAAACTGTCAATCCGATCTTCATGAAATTTGGTAGGGGGAAGATGGTATTGGTTCAATTTGTAGGTTAGGTTATGAACTATATCAATCGGGAGGTTGTTGAAATATTGGGGTCCAAGAGCGGGTAAAAAATAAATTTAGTGAAACAGTCAGATCAAGTGGGGTGTCGTATGAAAGCGCTTTGCTTGGAAATTTCAAAACTATTTTTACTATATTTATTGACTATGCAGTTTTTGAGTTATTAGTGAAAATCTAAAACTAACCCTCTAGAGTACTTCAAGCAATCCCGCTATGCTGATTTTTTTAATACTTGTAACAACTTGTGAAACAATACGTACAATTATGGGGAAAAGTCTAAAATTAAAGGGTCTAATTTTTTCAATGACTTTATAATTAAGCCCATGGTTTGCTTGCAATACTGATCGTGATAAGCTTGTTACATTATTTTGAGATAATAACTGACTTTACAAAGAAGTAAACTAAGTTAAAAAAATAAAGCTCGTCCAAGAAATTGCTACACTCGTCAACAGGCTTCAAATATATATAGGTAACTATGTATTTCTGTCGCCAAACTGTCATTTCTGTATTCCGGTACAGAATAACTCATTGGTTTCTCTGTGCCAGAATACAGCTTGAAAGAACCGTCATAATATTCAAACATTCGCCTACTTTTGAATATTTCATATGAGGCATGGCTTCTTAATCGTGTAGTGTCTTTACTGCTTGTAAAGCTTATTTCTGTGCAGAATTCGAATGAGCTAATTCTGAATGCTGAAAGCGCTATCTCTGACCATCTATTATTATTTCAATCAGCAATAATTGGACACTTGTCACCGTAAAAAGCGCTGGATAGGACGCGAGGCACGAATCGCGGTGCTTTTGAATCGGTTTTTGAAATTCAAATCGTTCGAAATTGTTTGAGAGCTCGGGTGACATCAGAAAATTTCGGGTGCGTTCAGTTTTAAAATGTGTTATGAGTATTTTCGCTAATTATTTATGTTTTATGGTTTAGGAGAATGTAAATGGGGAATAACACGATATGCGTACGATGCCGTTTATTGCATAAACTTGGAAAGTAAATCGGACTAAAAAATTATAAAATGTAAAATAGTGAAATTAAAAATATGATCGTACAATAAAATGTTGTCCATTTCTTATTACCTAAGTATCATTGAACCTTTGTACCTTTTTACAACAAAAGAGTCATAAAATAGTTAATATTTTAAAACTTTCATTCATAAACACCACCCAGGAAGTTAGTAAATTACCACCCAATGACCTAAAAAAAGGACTTATGATAATTGGTGAAGGAAGGTGCCGGCAAACAAAGGTGGCGCCAGGCGTGGATATAACAGAAATTACAGACCAGTTTAGCGTTGAGAAAAGTAATTCATCATAGATAGCAATTTTAGCAAATTTTCGGCTGTATCCACCTATAATTTGCCGGCGATACAAATGAAACAGCCGAAACTGCCGATCATCAGTAATTTGTGGCCACTAGTGTGATTGGCACTGTAGACGGATGTGATTGTCTGTTCGACCAAATGATATGTAATTTGGCCGAAGCCGAAAGCCGATGTTGGCGCCTTGTTGAAGCACTGTCATTACGATAGAGGGTTACCTACACGTCGAGTCGTGATGAGGAGCCAGGGGTGCACTCAGGTAAGAATATAAATAAAACATAACTATACATGCACATGGCAATAAAGACTGATTTTTAAATTTAATTTTTTATACTACTTGGCATTTCGGATCAAGCAGATGGACCACCTGATGTTATATAAGCGGTACCCTCTGCCTATATGAACAGTGCATTATCACATAGATCACGTCCACCTTGGACGCGCCCTGTGTGGCATTGCACTGCACCCGCCACCCTGATACATAAAGATGAGTCTCATGTGCCTGTAATATCACCGGCAACCACACCCTTTAAACCGGAATGCAGCAATGCGAGCACTACTGCTTTGCGGCAGGTATGATGGTAGTACTTCTCCGGACGAACTCTTTCACAATAAAGCTCTACTACTACTCTAATAGTACCTACTCTAATATTACTGAATGTCAATGTTTGTTCGTTAATGTTTGTTTGTTTGTTATTTCATTATCGTCATCAACTTACAGAAGTCCACTGCCGATAGGCCTCATCCTTAGAATGTCATGACTACCGGGCTTGAGCTGTTTCCATCCACCGACTTCCTGTGACTTCTTGTCACTGGCCCATCGAAAGAGGGGCATTCCGCAGTTCAGTTCAGTTCAGTTCAGTTCATTTATTAATAACGTTGTAGGTTACATGTCAGGTCTTAAATATAACTTACAATTAAGTACATTAATACATGGGTATTACAAAATAAAATACCAAGTAATAATAATTAAAAATGTATTATGAATAATAATAATAATAATACATTGATTGTCCAATTAAATATGATGTTCATAAAAATAAAATAAAATTCAATCAAATAATTAATCAAATTTAGAATAACATTTTTCAATATGCCAGAACTTTAGTGTGCTTTTGAAGGATTGCGTTGAAGAAGCACTGATGATCGCCTGTCGAAGACTGTTATAAACCATTACATGCACCAGCTTCGACAACTTCGTGAGACGCCGCGGGACAGCTCTCAGCTTATGTGCGTGACGAGTGGTGTACCCGCGCCCGTCGCCGAACTAGGAGTACTCGTCGAGGTGACTCCGAGCATGCATGGCAGCATGGAACATGTCTCTTTTGCGTCGTCCAATTTGTAATCGCCACCTTTCTTCGACAGCGGGTATCAGTTCTGTAAGCTATATGGCCTGCCCATTCCATTATCATTCATTCCATGCATATTCCATGTCATTTGTTATCGCTCGTGTGTTGTATTGTAAAGAGAACCTAGTATTTAGACAAACCTAACATAGGTTTTAAGATACTACTAACCAAAATATATTTAGATCAGTTTGTATGATAAATAAATAAATAAATAAATAAATAATAATAATTGCCACTTCAACTGGCTACTTCTGAGAGCTATGACGGTGATCTTGGTTCTTCTACGGAGCTCCTTATGTCGGATTCGTGAAACTGTAAGCATAGCTCTCAACATAGCCCGCTGCGCAACTTTGAGCATTCTTATGCGGCCAATAGTAAACGGTCTCAGTGTGCCGTAACTAAAACACAACATGCACTGTTTTTAAATTTAAAATTGATGGCATAAACATATTTAGAGATTGTTTGTAAAATGTACGTTTCGGGAAACTAGAGAGATTTTCAGAAAGTATATTTCAACATAAAAAAACTCAATTTGCTTTCAACCTGGAAGACCTTTCAACAGAAAACTTAAGTAAAAAAAACGCCCATGTGCGAGTCGGATTCGCGCAAGAATCCGAAGAAGGATTGCCGTATCTACAAAGAGGCAAAAAAAAAAAGTATGTTGTGTGGGAGTGCCCCTTAAATATTTATATTATTCTGTTTTATAGTATATGTTGTTATAGCGGCAACAGAAATACATCAACTGTGAAAATTTCAACTGTCTAACTATCACGGTTCATGAGATACAGCCTGGTGACAGGCGGAAAGACTGACGGACAGCGGAGTCTTAGTAATAGGGTTCCGTTTTACCCTTTGGGTACGGAACCCTAAAAACATTCTGAAATCATTTTACGCAACTCTGTAAGCAATACAAATTAGGAAACCTGATAAATAAACATAACTAACGCGTTAATCAATAGATTCCGATAACAGTCTCCACTTTATTACTACTCTAATATTTATGCTCTAAGATCGCTTGAGTAGATACATGTCATTAATGATGGAGGCTTGCATTGAATGAACAGACAGACAGACAGTGGGCGGCAGAATTCATAATCATCATCATCAGGCCCACTGACTTCAAGTCATATGCTCTCCAGGTCCAGGCGAAGTATAAGGATGTGCTCTTTGATTTCCTGAAGGATTTCAGGCCAGCTGGCATTATTGACCGACGCTATAGAGAAGGGTAATCGAAACCAAATCCCTCTATTGGCGTTAGGTAATAGTTTTAATTATAAAATATGTATGTTAACTTATCTACACTATCTACATGTACACTAATATTATAAAGAGGAAAGATTTGTATTTTTGTATGTTTGTAATGAATAAACTCAAAAATTACTGTGCCGATTTCAAAAATTATTTTACTATTAGAAAGCTACATTCACCCTGAGTGACATAGGCTACCAGGGGGGGATAGGAGGGGCTGTTTTTCATCCTGAAACTACCCGTGCGAAGCCGGGGCGAGTTGCTAGTAAGGTATATTTATATGGGCTTAGTGTTGGGTCTTCTACAGGCTATAATAGGCCGCCATCATAGAATCTCAAGACGAAAGACCTCGATCGACCCTACTGCGACCTTTAAAACGTCTTCGATCCATCGAGAGGTGGCCTTGTCATCTGGTTTGTGGTCACCACTCGAGAACCTATGTTACCCAACGCTTGACAGAGGAGAGTATTATAATATTTTTAACACATATCTGTGGCCTTGTTAAAGGTATCTGGGCCTTTTATATAGAGCTGAAAAGTCATGACAAAAAATCTATTAACTCAAAATTATTTTTCTACTTTTTCTTAATGCCTACAGGTTTCATAAAAAATAATTATTTCGTGTCAAATTATTCAATTAAAATTTCAGTTTTTGTCTAGTTCAAATACTTATTGGGCTCATCTAATAATATAATAGAAAACCCTAGAATGGCGGAAAACTGCGTGTATTTCAGTGATGTCGCGAAAACCGTTCATTTAAGACTGCCTTGGGTTTTCAAGCCAAAAACCTATAAAGGCTCATCATAAAAGATCTGAAGACTTGCGGCAGCAGAGCTGGAGCGAGAGGCATTTTGTGTTCCATAGATATAAATGATACCTTACTAATTTATGCTTACTTCTTGCCTATAAAACACCAGGCAATTTTTTTTTGTTTTTTATGAAACTAATAGGCAAACTAGCTTACGGGCCCACCTGATGTAAAGTGGTCACCGTCGCCTATAGACACCGGCAACACCGGGGGTATTGTCGATGCGTTGCCTACCCTGAAGGAATTTATGAACATTTTTCTTGAAGCGACACATGTCGTAACCAAGCGGGAAAACTTCAGATGAAAGCTCATTCCAAAGTTTATAGGTATGGGGAAGAAATGATCTCGAGAAACGAGTCGTACGAGAAACCCAGGGATCTATGATGTGAGGATGAGCTTTGTCACGGTGCCGGGAAGAGCGATGGTAAAATCTCGATGCGGGGATGTGATCGAAAAGCTCGTCAGAGCATTCCCCGTTGTACAGGCGGTAGAACACGCAAAGAGATCCAATGGCTCTGCGCTGGCTAAGCGGTTCTAGAGTATTGAAGAGCTTAGGGTCGCCGATGATTCTAATGGCTCTTCTCTGTAGGGAGTCAAAGCGAAGCAGCACATTAAATAAGGGTTAATCAGACTATTAGCGGTTACAAAAAGATCCATTTTATCTGTTTCTTTGGTATATGCATGAAGCTCTATAGATGGCATAACATACAAATCGAAACCACATTATCTCATCGGTGAGACCAAATATTCTATTATATGTAAAGTAACTATCGGACACATAAATTACTTAGTAAGTATAACATAGTGCTTAGTTATAAATTATACACAGGTGGGGCGTTTTGCATTTAAATTGTTAGTTATTATTAACATCTAACAAACAAGCCTAATGGTAGTATGGAAATTACATATTTTGTATAATAAAATCATTAGTTAGTAAATGTGTGTGGGACACAATTTTATTGAGCTCAAACGCAATGGCGTAGACTTTGTGCTAATTGTGATATATTAACTACTTATATAGTGTGTCTGGTCTAAGAATAGACTCCTCCGTCTCCTCCCGTGGATGTCTTAAAAGCCGACTAATGGATTACCCGGACTTGTTGATAAAATTCGTTGGTATAAGATTTGTCCTGGCTGCTAGGTTATTCTGGAATGTGTTATTATGAGAAGTGTTTTTTTCGTCCAAGCCTGAGTTGTGTGCTACGTGCGTGTTACGTCAATGCATCAAATTGGTCCAATCATCAAGTATATAAACAATAAACAATAAACAAGTTAAAAAAAAACATCCAAAATAATAAATTCTGAATACATCCCTGTATTCAATCGAAATCCACTATAATGACTGGAATTACATTATTAAGGCCCGCCAGTATTTTTACTTAAGACCTCCAATAATAACCGTTACTTACGTTAAATTACGCCTAAGTATAGCTTAGGCGGGCTTAAGTGGACTCTCCATCGGTTTGTCTGTTACTCAAATTGGTTTATGATTTGTTATAGGTTGTTACTTGAATTTTATGGTTGGTTGGTTAGTAGGTATTATATGACTCAGAATGAAAAGAAGTTACACATACAAATAAAACAAATAACTCAAATAAAATGAAATTTTAAAACGTGCTGATCATTTCACGATAGATTCAGTACCCTGGTGGGTAGCAAGTATAGCAACCCCATTCGCAGGATATTTTATTATAAGATTTCCTGGTAATTCCCAACCTGATGTAAAGCCTATACCTATTAATAAATAATAAATAAATAAATAATGCTGGACAAGATCACACAACATTATCTAGCCCCAAGCTAAGCCAGAGCTTGTATTATGGGTACTAGATAACTGATATACTTAATATAATATATTACATAGATAGATATTTTTTATTATACATAGAAAACACCCAGAACACCCTGAACAAATATCTGCAGAACGCACAAATATTTGTTCCGAGGCGGGAATCGAACCCACAACCTCCTGCGTCGCAGGCGAACCATCGCCAGCCACGCCACAGAGGTCGTCGATCTGCCTATTATAACTGCACTACCTCTAACTCACTCCAGTGTCATGTAAGTAGGTGCATGTTTTACCTACGTGGCACTGTACTGCACCCGGAACCCTGATACATGAGCATGAAAAGTCTCAGTGTGCCTGTAATTTCACCGTCACCCTACAAACTGGAACACAGCAATACTCTCATAACTGCTTGGCTGCAGAAAAATGTGTGCTGATATGACTTCCCTGTATGAGCTCTTTCACAAAGATCTCTTTACTACTGACTACTGGTAGGATGTGCACAATCTGCTCAAGAATGTGAAGACTAAGTTTTCCTGAATAAGGTAAAGCGTTACTTCACACCAGGACAGCTTCTAAGTCTGTACAAAGAACAAGTCCGGGCTGGTATGGAGTACTGCTGCCACGTTTGGGATGGCTAGGCCAAACACCAGCTTGCTGCCTTGGACTCGATCGAACGCAGAGCTTTCAGGCTTATAGGTGAGCAACATATGGCGGAAACAAAGATCCAGATTCTCGAGCACCGCCGTAAGGTTGCGTGCCTTTCGATCTTCTGTAGGTTACATTTCGGGGAATGCTCCCAGGAACTTCATGATCTGATCCCACCATCTCCTTTACATCATAGGACGAGCAGGCGCACGGCTCGGTACCACCCTTTCCTCATTAGTATACCCTCTATTCGTACTAAACGTTTCAGTTCTACTTTTATAATGCTAACTGCCAAGAAGTTGAATACACTACCGTCGTCTGTCTTCCTACTATTATTGATTCTGTGTCAAAACTATAATCTGGGTCTCTTCAAGGCTAGAGTGAATAAGTACCTTCTAGACCTTTGTGCTCCATCTTCGGCCACATCGTCACTTACCAACATGTGTACCAAACCATCGACGGTCTATCAAAATTAAAATAAAAAAAACATTCGCAATAACGTGAGATGTCCTGGAACTAAGCAATTCGTAGATTGCGATATCTGCTTCAGCCCTCGTGGTAGATTACAGCCCAATTATGGGATACTACTCAAAGGAATTGCCAGTAGGTACTATATTAGAAAAATAAATAGATAAATTTGACAAGTATTTAATAATATAATGATCGACGTCCTAACGGTTTAAATATCAGTCCTGGTATGATTTTGCGAAAAAAGTGTTCAGAAGCAAAGTTCAGAGAGTAAACGCGAAGCTTCTACATTCAATGCCAAGAGCATCTCTACGTCATCAGTGCAGTTGCAGTGGCGGCCATGTTGCCGCGTGACGTCAGAGGCGGAGCCTCGCACGCCACGCCTATATTACGCCTTGTACACTTTGAAGTTTGCGAAAGTTTTGCTATGGTGTTCCAGTTAATTTTATTGTAATTGATGAATTATTATGATTTAAAAGACAACAGACAAAACAAGAAACATAGACCCAAGCGACCACAATCCACTATCCACGACCACTATCACACCAGATTGAAAGTGACGATGTAGACATATAGCACGCTTGCCTAGAAGATACTTTAAGTGATATAGCATTGACTGGTCTCCATGGAGAACCGTAAGATGATGCTGATTAACGAAAAATCTCAGTAGTACCGTACTACCACGAGAAATGTTAGGTTTGGTGGAAAACAGGCTTGTGTAGTTCACGTACGAAGAATGATTAGGAATTATTTCCCACTATTGAACGAGAGCGAACTATTCCCCGAGATCATCCTTGTTAGTTCAATAGTAGGACTATTAGTTCCTATCGCAAAAGAGTGAGCGCTATAGCACGCACACCGTCCGACCGATCACTCGATGAGTCTCCGACGAAGAGCGAGTACAAACGAACGAACGAACACGAACCAAGACCACTAACAGTACTTATAGAACTATAAGAATGAACTAGTAGGTACATTTGATTGATTGTACTAGCACGGAGCGCTCCGCTCAGTGAATGATTAAGCACAAGCCTATAGTGGAATAACAAGGCTTTCATAGGCTTTCGCCACTGGCCAACCCCGAAATCCCCTCTAATCCCCAAAGATGGAACATGAATCTGAATACCAAATATCTTCCAAACCGATGGTCACTGACAGCAACTGAACTGGATGGATAAAACTCAAGGTCTGGATAACGTGCCTATTTGAAAAGTGCTTCCTTCACCAGTGTGGGTAATGATATTAGCGCTGCCACTAACTCCTAATTAGTTTTCAAGGCGCTTACTTCGATTCTGTGCTTACCTCTCAATCTGGCGGTGAGCTTACTCAAACCAACGCATTAAAATCTAAAAAAACGGATTTCTCCTTTGTAGAGCTAAGGCTTACGATAAAGTCATTTATTTTTGAGATTTAAGTCGTCTCGAATCACTTAGAATAAATAAATAAATAATGCTGGACAGTTCACACTAAGATGATGATCATAGTTTGACAGCAGAGGTATGTTTTAAGGGAACTTTGGTTAAATCAATCAGTATCAGTCGGTAGATATCTAAATGACGGACAATGCCACAATTGATGGCAAGTGAATAGAAGATTGCGCAGGTGGAAAGATGGCAGGCGGTCACTGCCTATCCCCTCATTTCAAGAAATGGTACCTCAAACTCCTCAAAAAGGAAACCTGCACTGAACATTATATAGGTAGGTATGTATGACGGTACAGCAGGTGATTGAAATTTGGCGTAGCGCGGGATGCGGCGGTAGTCAGTCGCGCCTCGTCACGACTTGTCGGCAGCGTTGGTAATAAGTCAACAACGGCACAGTGCGAGGAGAACAGAGTTGCAATTGATTTCATGGAGAACTTAAAACATGCTGATCTGTCTGTATGAACAGTAACGTACATATCAAGTAAGGAAATTAGTCTTATGCCCGTTTGCAATAAACATAAGTTAGGCTTGTCTTAGTTAAGATACACCCAAGCCCGAGAACAGCCTAGCCTTAGTGGACTACTGAATGGCTCAGGGTTAGTGCAAGCAAATTCATCGTTAGGAGTAGTCCAAACAAGTTAGGAAATAACTTGGGCGATTCTTATGTTTAGAGTAAACAGGTGTGAATGTCTGATGTTAAAAATTTCAACCTCATTATTACCATTATCAGCATGTAGTCTCTTGCTAGACACAGGCCTCCCACGTGTAATGCCAAGATTCCGTCCACAGACGTGGACTTTTAAACGTCGTTGGCCCATCGAGACGGAGCCCTTACTACACTGCATTGTCAGGTTCGTGGTTGCTGTGTTGCCACTCGAAAACTTTATTTTAGGTTTTTTGTCGAGAAAATTTATCTCAATCGTGATTTGGACTGTATTACCCTAGGAAATATGATGAAGTTTTTTTTTGTTGTATATTTTGTAGATTTCTCTAAAAATACGTGTACGAGAAGCCTATTTGCCAAGGATGGGTTTGAATCCAGCTGCTTTATAAGTTGCATTAATTACTTAGGTAATTCAGTCATGTGTATGGTATTATGTTATCTGTGGTCACGTGCTTGACGCGTTCACTGTCGTCTCGTCATTTGTCTGAACTTTTCTCCTATTCCCAGAGACTAAAGCTTATAGTAATATATATCACAAGGTATATGTTCACATACTCTTTAAATATTTAGCATCTTATGTAGCAGTTTGTTAGAGAACTCTACATCAAGAAACATATTTTGTGTTTCGCTAAGACAGAGGACCAACTTACCTCTCCTCAACTGTGACCGGCAATAACTCAACGCGCACAAAAACCGTCGGCGAGATCAAAGGCGGCGCGATCAGACGAAATGACTTGTTTCTCAGTTAGCTTAGTGTAAACATAGCGGAACATCAAACACGCCGCCGCGTGGGCTAAGGGAGGATCGACAGCGGACTAAAGAAAGAGGCCGAAAGTGGACTGAAATGTGACCGCAAATTAACTATGGGAGAAGGGTGTGTTTGATGAAGGATTTGCTATTTTGGGCGGTAGTAAGTTAGTTTTTTAATTAATATAGTATGTTCTGGATTGTAGCATTTGTAGCTAGCCGCCGTTTCTGGTGTATAGCTAGATATACATCAGAAATATTTTTCAATGATTTACCGAAAACTACTAATTTATACCATGGTCTTCAATAATACAATGGAAAGAATGGATAAAATAAAGAAAGAGTATATAAGGGGAAGTTTGAAAATTGCACCAGTGACAGAAAAGTTGACAGGGAATAATTTAGCTTGGCATGGGCTTCGACCAAAGTAAAATTGATCGAAGGCCATGGGCATATTATGAGGCTCTCTTCAAATTGAAATGAACCACATGTAAACTCTAACTAAGAGTAGTTCCTGTTCGATTCATTGAGATCGATCCATTGTCCTGTTCGATCCAAAGAGATTCATGAATTTGAATATTATAGTGGATGGAACGGAAAAGGAAGACCTGAGAAAAGATAGATGAATTGTGTGAGAGATGATATGAATGAGAAGGGACTGAAGGGAGTGAATGATGGGATGACAAGTGAGAGTGGAAGAAACAGACGTACTGCGTTAAAAATAACAGTGCTTTCCACATAATGCAATCGATGAGTAAGGAAGACCCATAAAAATTCCTAATTTAATTTCATAGTACCCTTGAAGATCTTAAATTCTTAAATTTAAATTCTAATGTAGGTATTATATTCATTTGTGCTCAGTGATACTCAAAAAAGATGCTGTTCCAACGAAATGTTGCTTTAACAATTAACTGAGTGCATATCTGTGCAGCTTGTAAACAAGGAATATGGATCAAGCAAGAGGCCCACCTGATGTTAAGCGGTAACCTCTGCCTATGAACAGTTCATTACCTCATAGATCACGTCCACCTACGACGCAACCTATGTGGCATTGCACTGCGCCCGCCACCCTGAGACAAAAAGATGAAAAGTCTCATGTGCCTGTAATTTCACCGGCACCCTTACCCTTCAAACCGCAACACAGCAATGCGAGCACTACTGCTTTGCGGCAGAAATAGGTATGGTGGTAGTACTACCCCGGACGAACTCTTTCACAAAAAAGCTCTACTACTACTCAACTCTACTAACCTCAAGCTAATAAGCAAAAATACGTACAAATAATATTTGCTTGGCAGTTCCAAGATGTAATGGTACAATAAATATCGATGTGATACCGCAGTCACTTACAGATTAGGAAGCGGAAGATATATTTCCAACTTTCTACCATTACACAGCTTCAAGCACTCCCGATTCGTTTCCCTTGTACCACATCAAATCGAAAACCAACACCCCTTACAACTACCACTTATTCTGTGTCCATCCTATTTCCATCTTGCGTCGGCGCACTTTGACTGCCGATAATTTGTCTAATAACCTCCTTTTTGAAGTCGGTTTAATGCAATATTTACTATAACCCGGGGGGCCGATTACTTTAATGATGTAGGAACTATCAATTAAGTGGCGCCTGCGCGATGGGCGCCCTGGCTTGATCCTTTTATGATGAATGCTTTTTACTAAACACACCTTAGAAGTAATCAATGGTCTAGCTAAAAAGATGCAGCTAGTTCACTCAAGTTTGTCCCCATAGAAGTACTTCGTAAACACCATTTGTATACTAACCGAAGTTGTATGAGAAGCACAGATTTCGGAGACCTTAGTTTCACCTTGTTAAAAATAATGGGCTCAGTCTTGTCCAAGCCATAGGATTTTTCATTTTAAACATCATTCACCGTTGCGTCAGTGTAGCATACACAGTTGCATCTTTTTTTTGGCCTGTTTTTGGCCTGGCTACCAAAGCGAATTTACAGACTTAAACCCTATCCTTCCGAGGGACTGTGCATATATGCACATTATTGTTACATGTCCAGTGTTTACAAAGCATTTAGGTCATAGGTATAGGTGCATACTGATAAATTTATACAAATCAATCAATTCATACAAATTATTATATAACACACATTTCATTAAATTGTCATTGTTGCCCGTGATATCATTTTCAACCCCATCATTTCACGTTACTGTTTCTCTGGGGTAATGTATTGAGGTAGCGAGTGAGCTCTGTTAAAAGAAACAAACTAACGAAGATCACAGAAAAAATCGTACTTTTACCGATAGTTCTTGATAAATCTATAATTTACTAGAAAATATAATTTACAGTAGTTCGATCTTTTCCAGTAACATTTACCTACATATTATTATTTCTAGGTAAATTTTCGCTCTTTTGGTTCATACCATATTGAAGTGGACCAAATAAAAGTTCTCGAGAACCGAGTTCCACGAACCGACGACGTTACAAAAACCGCAGAAAGTCGGTGGATGGAGGTGGCCCTAGGCCGTTCATTGTGGTACTCTTTGGTATTTGTTATTTATGTTCAGCTTCAAAATAGCAAGGGCCACAACTGAAATTCGAAATTGTATTTATGTTGGGCCAAAACTCAACGAAAATAATGCAAAATGGGACGCAACATCGTGCTTCTACAGGGTCATGATGAGGATGATACAAAAATATAATGCTGGACAGTTCACACAACATTATCTAGCCCCACGCTAAGAAGAGCTTGTATTATGGGTACTAGTAACTGATATACTAATACAATACATGACATAGATAGATATTTTTTATTATACATAGAAAATACCCAGAACACCCTGAACAAATATCTGCAGATCGTACAAATATTTGTTTCAAGGTGGGAATCGAACCCTCAACATTTGCGTCGTAGGCGAACCTTCGCCCGACGAGCCACAGAGGTCGTCGAATGATACTGATGTATATTATTGAACTAACGAGTAGAACTTGTCTGCACTCGGTCATTGGCGGGTTTTATTTAACTTGGAACTATAAGCTTGCTAATACAAGAGACTGTTTTACAGACGTTATTCTGTATGGAGGAAGACAGCTGAGCTTACTTTGGACTGTGTCCGTCTTGTTCGAGACGCATCATTCATTCTAATTCCACGTGATTTCACGGTCAGACGTTTTAAACTTTTAAGTGGTCAGCGGTTTCCGGGCCCTGAGTGATTTGCGGCGAGAAACGATCGTTTTTGATGCGGTTTCGATGATGGATCGACGCGTGATTTCAGCTAGACACTAATTGGTAATAACACGGTTCGATTTTCGGAATGGTTATTTTATATTTTGCATGTAATTGAGGCAATTTTGTGCCATAAAGTTAATTGTTTAAACGCTATCTAGGATTGAATTTATTGGTCGTCAATGTTTAGTATGAAACTATGTTTTAAAAACTAAGGAACAAGAAGCCGGTTAAATAATTAGAGGTCATGGGTTCGATTAGCGCACCGCAACAAAAGTTATTGCATGTCTATTTGTTATTATCGAATAATGGGTAAAATTATAATAAATGTCGATGGCCCTGTCTGTCTGTCATTGAAACAAAGTCTAAAAACTTTACAACTTTACAATGCGCATTCATTATGATTCAACATTCAGACAATTTTATTTTTTTTATTTTTTTATACTACTTGAATGACGGAACAAGCTGATGGCCCACCTGATGTTAAGCGGTAACCTCTGCCTATGAACAGTGCATTACCTCATAGGTCACGTCCACCTAGGACGCGCCCTATGTAGCATAGCACTGCGCCCGCCACCCTGAGACATAAAGATGTAAAGTCTTATGTGCCTGTAATTTCACCCGGCACCCTTACCCTTCAAACCGGAACACAGCAATGCGAGCACTACTGCTTTGTGGCAGAAATAGGTATGGTGGTAGTACTTCCCCGGGCGAACTCTTTCACAAAAAAGCTCTACTACTACTAAATACTAAACCCGGACTTGTTGATAAGATTCGTTGGTATAAGATTTGTCCTGGTTGCTGTGAAGAAAGTGTTAGGTGAGTCAGTCGTGGGAAGCAATGGCGGCGATGAGCTCACCACTTGTCACGTCTATATCCCACGATGGTGCAACCCACTGTGAAGAGGCCCATTAAGGCTCTGCCTACTCCTTCGGGGAAAGAGGCGTGTGTCTATGTATGTATCACTTATCAGAAAAATTTGGGAAAAAAGTTTGTATATACGAGACACCGGCCAGTTTTAATTTATATTGAAAACGCACATACTAATTTCAAAATTTCCTTTAGTAGAGGATCCGCACTATAAACGACCTTCACCCGTCTGTTTAATGGATGAAAAGTATTTTATATTAAATTTAATATACCTGTTAGAAAACATATCTAGAGTGGGTTGTCTAAAAAGTTCCAGCCCACACTATTATTAATTAAAAATTGAAAAAATACTTTTTACTTTTTTTTAATAACCGTGATAGTTAGACAGTTAACATTTTCACAGGATGATGTATTTCTGTTGCCGTTATAACAACAAATAGGTAAACAGAATAAACAAAATATTTAAGGGGGTTTTAAGACAACCCACTCAAGATATATTTTCTAATATATTCAATATGATATAAAATACTTTTCATCCATTAAACAGATGGGTGAAGGTCGTTTCTAGTGCGGATCTTAAACTATTCCACATATTTTAACAAGCTAATTTAAACAATCGTGTCTCAGAGTATGATATAGATTAGTGTAGGATAGTGCTGTACCTATTCAATGGAAAGAGTGAAAAAGAGACGCGTCTAGGAAACTAACAATCTCAGAAAAACTTTGAAACGTTCATGTTTCGGTCACATTTCGCTTTATTCCCATATTGTAGCGTTATATTGTCACTTGATTAGAATTGTGGTAGCACTTGGCATGTATAACTTATCTATCTTGTGTGTATTTACTTTTTTCGGTGTATACTATGTTGGTGACTCTAATAAATAAATATAATATAATATATAAATACCATTTGTAACATCCGTGAAAAAACACACATCAATACAAAATCGGAGCACGATCCAAACTATGTCACTTAGTAAGATCGAGGAGTAAACTTACATGGTATGTTCCACAGACTGAGTTTTCTCGACTCGACTCTGGTAGAATGCACCAAATGCAATGCCTGCGTTTCACTTTATAAGTAAATTAGTCTAGGGGTTGCTGAATCTTGACCTAATAGTCGCCATAAATCGAAAGTAGTATAAATATAAGCAGTAGAAAAAGCTTATTATACAGTAGATGAGTTTTTGTGTGAAATCAGTATTTCAAGTTAATTTCTGGGTGGGTACCTACTATACAAATAAATAAATTCTGAGTACAATAACACTCGACAAATATGTATTTATTTTTATTTTTTAAATAGATATTTTAATTGTTAACATGTTTGTATTATCTTAAAGTAAGTAGGACACAGAGTAGCTTGTTAAAATTTTGAAATTCGTGCTTGCTCTTCTTAATTATAAACTTGCCTATCTGTTTTATAAATTTGCCAATTTGACTTGCCTACCTGTACCGAATGACCTGATGCCCTCATGGCCTGATGGTCTGTACCTGATGTTTGTACGCTAAGAAGCAGAATCTAGCGATCTTACCTATACCTAACAACCTAATATCTAATTGTATTTTACCTAGATTCATAAGCAATAAATGATTATAATTTAAATTGTTATTATGAGGGAGCAGAATATAAATTTTCAGTCACAACTCACAACTCAGTCTCGATTCGGTCAACTTTATGTTTGGTTTTGAAATAATTAAGAGATATAATACCTTCGGATCCCGAGATCTATGGATCTGAGAGAACTGGGCACTCGACTCGCACTTAGTTTTTAAATATTTGTGTTTGAAAATACAAGAAATTAGCAGATCTTGAACAAACAGCGTGGCTGAGCCCTCGACCTTTTCTCTAACACTAGACTAAATATGTATGTTATTTTTATACTTATATCCTTTGTTTATTAGGATAGTGTAAATAATAAATGACCTCTTTTTTATACCTGTTTCGTCACACTTCATTTCAGTCTTTCAGTTCTTTTCAAATTATAAGAAAACCAGCTGTCAGTTTCAATTTAAACACGCTGTTCACATCCATCGTTGATGCTGAAGGTATCCATGTCGCAACCATTAGAGGTAACTGGCAGATAATAAAAACAGCACGAAGATCAAAGAAGCTCAATTAGGTTGGTGTAATGCGATACAACATCAAAGCAATACTAATTTCTTTTTCGGTAAGTGACACCACGTCAAACCCTTTTAGTGACGGGTTTTTGTGACCGCCACCCGCGGAGCAGGGTTGTCGCTCTTATTTATGGTTGTCTATTTATTTAGTAAGTAAATTATGTTGGTGAAGATGTCACTTAGGATATTTTTTTAGTATTTGACTTGATTTGTCAGTCAGGGAGTAAATTTTAAATATATTTTTTTAAATAATTTCTACATTATTCAACCAGTTTCAACGAACATTTTTGTACGAGGCGAAGAAGGCGGGCGTGATACCGTGTTTTTGTGTATAAGAAATAATAAATGCCCTTTACGAGTTTTGTTAAATTTTGTTGATGACTTAACTAACTAAAATAATAACTAATAAGATACCAAATGTTTCAAAAATTAAAACGTGCAAGAACTAGGTAATTCTAAAATGCTATTTCAATTTTTAAAAGTTGGTATCTTTTTTTTTTATTGAGTGATGTAATTCAAATAGTGTATTGAATTTATTATTTCACTAGATAAACAAATTAAGAATACTATTTTGTTTTTTTTTAAACTGGAAGAATTCTTTTCAAAAACTAAAAAATTCTAAAGCTCATTATATACCTTGTAAACCTATTGCGCCTTAACTGTCCCGGCGTTAAGAATAGCCTTCTCCTCGCGTGGATGTTGTTATCGATGAAAACCATGTCGGGGATAATCACTAAGCATCAGCATTCAAAACCAGTACGTAGGTGGGTATTGGTTTTGATTGCTAATGCTTAGTGCTAATCCTGCCAAGCGTGGAATTATGAGCAAACCTCTCCATAGTGGTATTATGACGGAGAAACCTACGTCCAGGGCTATTATTCGCAAACCTGCGTGGAATCATCGTTCAGAATACATTGTGACGTCACACGTTATTGGCAAGTAATCTCGTATGGTCATAGCGAATAACAGCTGATTAGAGCCGGTAAATGAGCAGTTAGTAGTAGTAGTAGTGGTGGTTTTAGTAGTAGTAGAGCTTTTTTGTGAAAGAGTTCGTCCGGGGAAGACCTATTTCTGCCGCCAAGCAGTAGTGCTCGCATTGCTGTGTTCCGGTTTGAAGGGTAAGGGTGCCGGTGAAATTACAGGCACATGAGACTTTTCATCTTTATGTCTCAGGGTGGCGGGCGCAGTGCAATGCCACATAGGGCGCGTCCTAGGTGGACCTGACCTATGAGGTAATGCACTGTTCATAGGCAGAGGTTACCGCTTTACATCAGGTGGGCCATCACTTGTTCCGTCATTCAGTAGTATAAAAAAAAAAAAAAGTTATGACGGTATAATACCACAGATAAACTTATACTTCAATAAGGAAGCGACACACAGGCGCCAACTAGAAGATGACTTGCATTTCTCAAGTGTATTACCGGTAGCGGCCCACCAGCCCTGTCGGCGTTATATGAGCGTCCAGGCAGACCGTGAAAATGCGCCTAATTTCAACGCGAACCCGCCACAATGCGCCTTTTGCCGCGCTGATGAGAATTTTAGTTGACACTACTTTGCTTAGTCTTACCGCGTTTTCGTTTTCTGTGTACTGTGAAATTGACAGGTAATACACACACATTGAGCTTTTGTTGTAGCTCTAATATGCAAACTAAACTGTGGAATACTATAATATAAAAAGCGGCCAAGTGCGAGTCGGACTCGCCCATGAAGGGTTCCGTAGCAGCAAGTAACATAATATAAAAGTTCTTGGATGGATTACGATTTGACGTATTAAAAAAAAAACTTACTAGATCTCGTTCAAACCAATTTTCGTCGGAAGTTTACATGGTAAATCATATATTTTTTTTAGTTTTATCTCTTATTTGGAAGTTACGGGGGGGGGGGGGGGGGGGGGCACACATTTTACCACTTTGGAAGTGTCTCTCGCGCAAACTATTCAGTTTAGAAAAAAACAAATTAAAAACCTGAATATCATTTTTGAAGACCTATCCACGTATGGGTTTGATGGTTTTTTTTTTGTTTTAGTTCTTAGTACGGGGAACCCCAAAAATTTACTGTTTTTTTTCTATTTTTGTGTGAAATTCTTAATGCGGTTCACAGAATACATCTACTTACCAAGTTTCAACAGCCTAGCTCTTATAGTTTCGGAAAAAAGTGGCTGTGACATACACGGGCAGACAGACAGACAGCCAGACATGACGAATCTATAAGGGTTCCGTAATTTTTGGTTACGGAACCCTAAAAAGGCGCCCGTACCAGAAGGACGATCTAGTATAACGCCCTTGTGGGATAACCGATATAAAAGTAAAATGATCTACAAGTAAATAAAAAATAAATTACCAAAAAGATGCTTATTTCATTAACAAACAATCAACAATCAACAATTCAATTGGTCAGTTTCTCCAAATTCCTGTCTTACGAGATGTACCTGTAGCTATAGGAGATCACCTCAAGCTCTTAGGCGTTTCACTCACGCCTACTCTCAACTTCGGCTCCTACATCGAGTCTAAGGCAAAAACTGCTTCCATGAAGTTGGGTATCCTGAATAAGGTAAAGCGTTACTTCACACCAGGACAGCTTGTAAGTCTGTACAAAGTACAAGTCCGCGCTGGTATGGAGTATTGCTGCCACGTTTCGGATGGCTCGGCCAAACACCAGCTTCCTGCCTTGGACTCGATCGAACGCAGAGCTTTTAGGCTTATAGGTGAGCAACATATGGCGGAGACTTAGATCCAGAGTCTCGAGCACCGCCGTAAGGTCGCGTGCCTTTCGATCTTCTATAGGTTACATTTCGGGAATGCTCCCAGGAACTTCATGATCTGATCCCACCATCTCCTTTTCATCATAGGACGAGCAGGCGCACGGCTCGGTACCACCCTTACCTCATTAGTATACCCTCTATTCGTACTAAACGTTTCACGTACACTACCGTCGTCTGTCTTTCCTGAAAACTATAATCTGGGTCTCTTCAAGGCTAGAGTGAATAGGTGCCTTCTAGACCTTTGTGCTTCATCTTCGGCCACATCGTCACTTTCCAACAGGAGAGATCGTGGTCAAATAAAGGCGTATCAAAGTTAAAAAAATAAAAAAAAACATTTAGGAGAAACCACTCTTCTATATCCATGGTTTGAAATTTAAATTTGTTTATAAACAAAAAAATAAACATATTTAGAAAGAAAACATAGATCTAAGCAACAAACAGACAGCGCAGAGAAAAGATTGATAATAGTGGTGTGTGTGTGGGTGTGTGGTGTGTGAGGCGGTGTGGGTGAATGTATGTGCGGTGGTGGGTGAGTCTGTGTGTGTTTAACTTATACCAAATTCATTTGTACCATACTCCCTATTTCACCACATTTTTGGTCTTTTGGTTTTAGTAAAAACTAGTCCAGAAAATTAATTTAAATTTGAAAATTTAGGAATACCTGTACAAAGTCGACCTTATGGCACGGCGGGCGAAGGTTCGCCTGCGACGCAGGTGGTTGCGGGTTCGATTCCCGCCTCGAAATAAATATTTGTACGATCTGCAGATATTTGTTTAGGTTGTTCTGGGTATTTTCAATGTATAATAAAAAAACTATGTAATGTATTGTATTAAGTATATCAGTTATCTAGTACCCATAACACAAGCTCTGCTTAGCTTGGGGCTAGATATGGGGATAGAATGATGTATGAACTGTGTCCAGAATTATTATATCATATTATATTTCAGAGGGACTGAATAAAGTTCTAATATCATAAGCGAAAACCAAATCTATTTACGAAAAAAAAGAGTGCAATTTAATTTAATTTGAATTTAATTTTATGAAAAAACTCATCACGTATAATTATTCGATCGTATAGCATACCTTAAATGTAGTATAAAATGTTTTACATATTCAAAATGCCTGACATGTGGACTTGGACACATCAACACTCAATAAAAACTGAGCGTTCAAGAATACTCAAGAGAATTATTGCCTGACCATCGTCCCAGCAAAAAGTGTTTTAAATGCTTGGTGTCTTTTAAATATTCTGGACCTTAGATGGAAATAATTGAACGAGCTAAGCGAGTTCTCTGAGTCAACTTGGACGAATCAAACGCGTTCAAATTGCGCAACTTGATTCTTATGTTATATGTGGCCTGGATGCTAGTCATATTTAAATTGAAATATTCCAAAATACTAGAAAAATTAGGGGATAAATCCTGTTTATCAAAAGCTTTGAAATAGGTATTTTTATAAAGAACTAGCGACTCGCCCCGGCTTTGCACGGGTAGCCCCCGGTGAACCCCCCCTCCTACCCCTCCCCCCTATGTCAATCTCCTGATTTTAAGCTACCTCCCCACCAATTTTCAGCTAAATCAGTTCACCCATTCTTGAGTTATAAGTGGTGTAACTAACACGACTTTGTTTTATATTATATAGATTATTCATTGAAAGCACAACCATTCAAGGCCTTCCTGTAATGTATCTACTACGTTAGTAACACAATAAATAAGATACTATTTTATTCCTTGTTCCTACAATTAACTAAACAAAAAAGTCACTCTGTTAAAAACACAGAGTCAAAGATGGCGATGCAAAACGTAATGTTTTTCCGACCACAGTTATGTAAATTTTATAAAATATGTGTCACTATACAGCTAAGTTGATAGTCAATAATTTACCACCATTAAACTAATAGCCGCAATAAAGTTGTACAACGTGTATCGGCATATTTGGACAGACTCACTAAAAATACGCCTATTAAGGAACGCAGAATAATTTTGCCATCCATATTTTATTGTTTCTGATAACTGCCCACTAGGTTGGAACGGACCCACGCCATACCGGCTTGAGTCTACGTAACTTCTACCAACAGACCATGGTTCTAGAAGTAGGCACTCTCATCTGTTTTGTGTGGTGAGGTTTTTTTTACATTTGGTGTTATCATATTTATTTTACATAGATAACTAATTTTATATACTTATCTACATTTACTATCCGGGACGGTCATATCACAAAATAGGAACCTGTATGCAAAGACATTCTAATAACCCTACGATGGACTTAGCATTCCATACAGTGAACGCCAAAACCTTTGAAAATTCGAAAGATGACAAATGAGTTCGATGCACAGCCGGTTCAGACTCTAGTCCTTCAAATGTGTTCAATAATCTAGCAGCAATGGACGGATAAAACTTGTTAGAATTATCCCTCTTTATGAGTTTTGTCTCTCTTTTGGTTCGGGCTTTTTGAGCGCTGACTCGAAGTCTATTTACTTTGAAGGTGTCTGTAGTGCATAGTTTTTCACACTGAACTTCACTACAGTTACCTTTTTATATAGTGCATTTTCAGAACTATTTTGGATAACAGATTTTGGTTTATTGGCAAAAGGTAAGTAACACACATTTGACGTTATTGCTATTACCGAGTTTATACTGTACGTGAATGTAAATGCAGGTTCCAGCGTAGTGGGCAGAGAGCTTTAGAGAAAAACTCCATTTACGACGAAATAATAACGAAATTGAATTGTTTGCCTTTTTATGAATCTAACTCCATTTTGAAACACTTGTAAAATCAATAAAAAGTAATGAACTCTTATTACTGTTGAATTATTCACAAGATTTGCAACTTTGTAATTATTAATTCTTGATAAATTCTTGATCTTTATCAAGAATGGAGATCGAGCCAATTGAATATTAAATTGAAAAATTACAACGAAGAGTTCATTTTATGCAGTCTTTATTAAAACTGGCTTAGTTCGATAAAAAGTGCTCAAATGATACATAATATAGATAATAGAGTTGTAATGAGAAATATTGTCTTCTAATGGGTATAGTGCGCGTCATGTAAAAAGAACGCTGGCGGTCAAGCTTCTACAGGTGTTCCAGCGTTCTTTTTACATGACGCGTACTATACCAGACCTCATTATCGATATGAAGTAGATGCAACTACTTTTTGTGAGTAGTAGAGATTTTTTGTGAAAGAGTTCGTCCAGCGAAGTGCTACCACCATACCTATTTCTGAAGCAAAGCAGTAGTGCTCGCATTTCTGTGTTCCAGTTTGAAAGGTATGGGTGCCGGTGTAATTACAGGCACATGAGACTTTTCATCTTTATGTCTCAGGGTGGCGGGCGCACAGTGTAATGCCACATAGTGTGCGTCCTAGGTGGACGTGACCTATAGGGTAATGCATTGTTAAGGCATTGGTAACCGCTTAACATCAGGTGTTTAAAGCCGACTAAGGGATTACCCGGACTTGTTGATAAGATTCGTTGGTATAAGATTTGTCCTGGCTGCTAGCTTATTATGGCATATGTTATTACTGGAAGAAAGCATTAGCCGAGTCAGTCGTGGGAAGCAATGGCAGCGATGAGCTCAATACTTGTCACGTCTATATTCCACGATGGTGCAACCCACTGTGAAAAGAGACCCATTGAGGCTCTGCCTACCCCTTCGGGGAAAAAGGCGTGTGTTTGTATTTTGTATGTTTTAAGTAGTTTTTATAAGAAAATAATGGTGGTTATAAATTAGCTATACTACATAAACGAGTAGTTCTGCGAACAGTAGATCGCGCGTGCATAAACATTTATAAAACTATGCATCATGTCGATCAATAATCTATATCTTGACAACCTCTTGACCAATTTTGCTTATATCCTAAATTATGGTTTAGAATTGTGTACAGAATGTTCCTTTTTTTATACAACTAGGAATGACGGAACAAGCAGATATCCCACCTGATGTGCTAATTTTGATTATGTTCAGCCAAATATTATCAAAATTGGCCGCTAAATGGCACTGCAACAGACTTCCTCCCTCTTTGGGGGAAAAATCTCTCCAATCGAAAATCGCCGATAAAATAAAACTATGAAAAAGTAGAACTTGTATATACCAAGATTCGTCAAGATTTGTTGAAAAATACGTCCTTTTAACGAGTACATACTGTCATACATACAGATGAAAGCAAATTTTGCCAGCTGTTGCAATGACTTCGCTCGCTCGGTCAATAAATCCACACGCCTTAATAAAGTAAAAATAAAATAACTACTTCCAAAGCATTGAGCAAACAGCTTTCAATTCAATTTAAGTGAACATTTAGTTCCTTAAAAAACTATGTAAAAAAATATTCTCACTTTGTTTTCCATTAACTTACATTAATTACAATTCTTACAAGACTACTAATTAAAACTACATTGTAGATGCAAGGTGTTTAATTCTTGGGATATCGTAATTAATAGGAATATTCTTGTAACAATTATCGAAGATTATTTTTAGATGCAGCAGAAAAATAATAAACAAAAGTTCTCATAATTTTTTATCTTAAAATTATTTAAAACAAACTAGTGAAGGCTAGTGAAGGAGACATGAAAAGTAACATTTTCCATGACCAATAAAAAAAAATATCCATGTAAAAAAAACTACTTGTTTGTAAGATTCGGTGGTATAAGATTTGATCTGGCTGCTAGCTTATTTAAGAAATGTGTTATTACTGGAAGAAAGCATTAGCAGAGTCAGTCGTGGGAAGCAATAGCAGCGATGAGCTCACCACTCGTCACGTCTATATTCCACAATGGTGCAACCCACTGTGAGAAGAGGCCTATTGAGGCTATGTGTACCACTTTGGGGAAAAAGGTGTGTGTGTATGTAAAGCCGCTAAAAACTGAAAAAAACAGCTTGGCGCCTGAATTTCTCCTGCTGAATGCCGTATTGTACCGTGATACCGAACAGAACATATTGAATCACATGAAACTCGTAAATAAGGGAATACAAAATAAATGTAAAAATAAATGGGGCACGCAAAAAGGCACCAGCGATTTCAATACAGCCCGCATAATAAATACTTCTATAATATACTAGCTGAATACGCGTGCTTTGCTTCGCATCGCATCACAAAATAACTAAATCTTTGTAACCCCTTTTTACCCATTTCTTAAGGGTGATTTGAAGAGTCCTGAAATATATATGTCTTCAATTATTCTGTATTTTAAGTACCCGTACCAAGTTTCAAGAAAAAGGTACCACGCGATAAAAATTTCCCATACAAACTTTAACACCCCATTGCACCCACTTTTGGAGTTAGAACTGGGAAAAAATATTTTACCTTTTTATGATTTGTATTGAAGCAGTATTAAAGTTTAAAGTTTGTAAGTTCAAGAAATACGGTTTTTTATAGAATGCTTTTCAAGCCTTTTCACCCCTTAGGGGTTGAATTTTTAGAAATCCTTTATTAGTGCGTCCCTACGTCCTAAAAATAATAAATAAATAAATAAATAATGCTGGACAGTTCACACAACATTATCTAGCTAAGCAGAGCTTGTGATATGGGTACTAGATATTTGATATACTTAATACTATATAATACATAGATAGATATTTTTTATCATACATAAAAAATACCCAGAACACCTGAAAAAATATCTGTGATCACTCAAATATTTGTTCCGAGGCGGGAATCGAACCCGCACCCTTCTGCTTCGCAGGCCAACCTTGGCCCGCCCCAATACACCCTGGAATTTTCAAGTTTCTACGTCCAGCGGTTTTGGCTCGGCGATGATGAGTCAGTGAATCAGTCAGTCTTTCAGTCAGTCAGTCTGTCAGTCAGTCTTTCAGTCAGTCAGTCTGTCAGTCAGTCAGTCAGGTCAAGCTCTTATATAGATGTAGATAGACAACTAGCAAGCTACCTACACCACCCTACACATTAAGATTACATACAAGAATTCAAAGTAAAAACCAAATACCGAGCACATCAGCATTTCCCTTGCTCTGGAATGTGTGAATAGATCTTTAATGAGCTCTAAATACTGGAACTGGTATTTCCTTACTTACTCCGACATCTACATACTCAGGTACCTACTGCATCGACAGATAGGGGCTACTAATTTATTCATGTTATTTAACTTTTTGCTGTGTGAGTTGTTTAAACTGTTTAACATGTTTGCACAAGGAATTCGATTTTACAAGCTTTTATTTAACTTGCAATGTATGTTTGTCCGGGTGGAATCTTGCAACGGAATTTTAAAGCAGTTATCTTCAACCGATCGAGCTGAAATTTGGCATACCTGTCAAGTTTTGATGACAATACAATATGATGGTGACAGCGAGCTGATCTGATGATGGAGACGGACAACGGATCTCCTCGATGGATAATAGTAGACTGGGCGTGTTTAGGCTCATTTTGATCAGCACACGGTAACAATCACTAATTGTATAAAAGCTTAGGCTGTGTTGGGTTGTGTAGGTTAGGCTTTATTTATATTATTATTAAGGTGGTTGCTTTCGCTGGTGACGCGAAATTCAATTTTTTTCGTGTTTTTTGCTCATTACAGCTCATCAACACTTCTTCAGATAGCTAAAACTATGTTGCCGCAAATTGTGTGACCTAACACACAAGTTTTAATTTATAGATCACATAAATATCATTAGTTTAGCTACGATTGTGCTTCTACGATATTTACTGTGTTTTTTTGTTTCAAGCACATTCATAGCCAAACTAATGATATTTATGTGATACTATAAATTAAAACTTGTGTGTTAGGTCACATAATTTGCGGCAACACAGTTTTAGCTATCTGAAGAAGTGTTGATGTGCTGTGATGAGCAAAAAACACGAAAAAATTTGAATTTCGCGCCTCTAGCGGAAGCAACCACCTTAAAGTATGTTATTATGTATAATTGCTACCTGTACACCGCCGTCTTAGGTTATTGTTTTATCCTGTCCATCCAAAGGTTATCTGGAAGAGATCGCTTTTAGCGATAAGACCGCCCATTGTACGTTGTTAAGGTGAATGCTCACCCTTGCGGCGCGAGATTCAAATTTATTAGTGTTTTTTGCCCATTACAGCTCATCAACACTTCTTCAGATAGTGAAAGTTGAGTTCGCGAGACATTTTAATTGATAGTATCTCATAAATATCATCAGTTTAGCTACGAAACCCCTAAACAAAAAAAAACACTGTAAAAATGTGCACATACATATTTTTTATTAAACATACAAAATACCCAGAAATCCCTGAACAAATATCTGCGATCGCAGAAATATTTGTTTTGAGGCGGGATTCGAACCCGCAACCTCCTGCGTCGCATGCGAATCTTCGCCCGCCGCGCCATAGAGGTCGTTATAATCGATTTTATACAAAATAGGTACCACTATACTCACTTCCCTGGATGAACTATGAACCACTACACAGTTACAGCCAAAGAAAAGTTTTGAACAAAAAACTGTGTTTCACAACTTCATCACCTTTTCATAATAAATAATTTCCCAACACATTCAATAAGAAACAACTGTATTGTTAAGCTGTCTGGTCTTGTCATACGAATTTACGACGTTTACAGACACATATAAACGAATAGTATGTAAAGCCACATTTACATAGAACGCTGATTTTTTCGGTGCTTGTCAAGCATGTCTTATAATAAGATAAGATAAGATAATTGTTTATTTTCAGATTTCACACATTAAAAAATTCACATGTCATCCATTTTGTTAATAAATTAAATGTTATAATTAATGGTAGTTAGCATACAAAGTTACAATTATTAAATTAAGCATTATATTCATTTAAATTAAATCATCATAAATAAATTTAAATTTGTAAATTTTGTGACATTGATCTATTTAATAATGGAATAATGCATTAATTTATTTGATAATGGTGGAGCTGCTTTCACAACTACTTTCACAACTACTTTCAGCATAGCTGGTCGGTGAGGTGCGAGACGCAGCATTTCATGGTCGGTGCATCTGTTATTTTGTCGTCACCATATATGTATGTATGTATATAATATATATATTTATATTTATTTATATTTAATTTAATTAGAACGACAAACAGTTATCAATTACACTAATTAAGGGTTATCTACATAAAAATAGGTACATTTCAAATTAACACATAATAATTAAATCGAGAATTAAGATACAAAAATCAACCATTCAAAAACGATGGTCAACTTAAAAATACATAATTCAAACCTAAGGTAGGTAGTCAATAGTTAGATATATACGCTACGCTTATAAATAACAACGTTAAGAGACGGTGCATACACAGTCAATTTATAATAAAGTGTAAAATAATAATAATGTCAATGTTAATGATTAATGTCAAAACTAAAATTAAAAACAAAACAAGCATCATACAAAACAACATTAAATAAAAGCAACATAGGTACCTGCTTAAATACAATACAAACTAACTATTCTCACTATAAGCCAGACTCACCATGAGGATCTTCTTCCATCCATCTGCAAACAAATCAATGTCAGGGTTGCCATGCAGAATAGCGTTGAGCGCAGCGAGGGTGCGAGGCAAGGGTGAGTTAGAGCGCGCGACAGTACGACACGAGGGCACAGCAAATAGTTTGTGTCTCCTACTCCCGCGATAGTTGTTTGGAGTATAGAATCGAGCCATTATGAAGATCAGGAGCGTCAATCAGTCCACGTAGTATTTTACAGACTGTAACAATCTGATCATTCGCCCTTCTAGTCTCAAGTGAATTGAAGTTCAAGCAGCCTTGGAGGAACTTGGTGGGGTACATAAATGGATAATATCCTAAGCTGCGCGAGAAGTAGACCGATTTCGGAAGCCTGGAGTCATCCATACGCAGAAGATTCCCACACCACCTAAGTTGGCCTTGCATGAGCAGAGCCTCCATTCAAGGTGTCAAGTTCAGGAGGTTCTTCGGATGCCTGACACCAGACACGCGTCATGCGGGGTGCGTCATGCGTCGCCGTCTAAACGTGTGCAAGTCAAAGTGTTTTTTTTATATGTATTATGTATGCATATTTTTAAGGTATTAATGTTGCTATGGGCTTATTGTTTAGGTTTTTGTATATTTTGTAATAAGCCCAAAATAAACATATTTCATTTGATTTTGATTTTTGATTCCACTTGAGGTAATCAACCAAGCTGTCAGCACGTAGAAGCTAAAACATAGGAGCATTTCGTAAGCGCCCTAGCGGTAGGTTCCTCTTGACGCTAGTAGACATTCAGCAACATGCTTTCTTTGTTAATGTGGCTAAATACACAGCTTATAGTTTCATTGTAATATAATGTTTTCGCCTTCCGTCACTCGTAAATCTGATGCTTCACACTATAAATTTGCGGTGATTGCGCAAAAACGCGAGGGGATGAGCTTTACGGAGATACAGTTTGAAGAACAAGATCGCCAAATAATGCGGATATTATTTTGGCCCTGCAAGCTATTTCTCATTAAATTTAAGGTGGATGCTCAGGCTTGCGGCGCGAAATACATTTTTTTTTGTTGTTTTTTTCCCATTACAACATTAACACCTCTTCAGATAGCAAAAGTTGAGTTCGCGAGAACTAGGAGACCTAACACACATGTTTTAATTGATAGTAATCTCATAAATGTCATCAGATTAGTAATGATACCCCTCCCCTAAAAACATTTTTACAGTATTTTTTTATTTAGAGGTATCGTAGCTAAACTGATGATATTTATGAGATACTATCAATTAAAATTTCTCTATTATAGTCGTACCTAGTTTGCCCCGAACCTAATCTCACGTAGGACCCCTTAGCTCAAAAACTGCTCTACCGATCAAGCTCATCTTCAAACGTATAAATAATATTCATATAATCTACTTAACTACTAAGTTTCATTAAGCTTGGATCAACGTTTCTGCAGTTATCTTAGGACAAACACACATCCTAGCATCCATACTTACAAAATAATCAATAATCATTTACTTCGTAAGAGGATGCTACACGTACGTACACGCACATTTATATTCATACAAACGCTGATTCGTCCAAGAGAACTCGCTTCGCATGTTCAAAAAAACATGAGGAGTCGGTCAATATTTTTAATTAAAAATCAATAAACAATTGATAACTGAAATTAAACCCGCATTTAGAACTGAACTGCAGTACAAATTGGTTATTAAAGTTATATTATACTATAGAATACTAATCGAAGTGTCGGGACAATAAACATCATTTGGGAATGACGAGAAATGGCAAGCCACATAAGGCTGCGTTTCCATTGACGCGGAGCGGAGCGGAGCGGAGCTTAGCGGTGCATGAATTGACCATTCACTATGCTCGAAATCTCTGCTGGCTGCTCGCTCGCCATAGTGATTGGTCAATTCATGCACCGCTACGCTCCGCTCCGCCCAGCTCCGCGTCAATGGAAACGCAGCCTAATAGTAAGAAGGATCATCAAATACAGCCGAGCCGTGTTCATTGCCTGATTCTTCTAGGTTTGGCCGCGTTGGAACAGTAGTAAATTTATTTAATAAGACGATTCAGAATAATCCTTTTGATTTCAATGAATAAAATACTTTGACTTTGACTTTTGAAATTAATAACAATTCAATTCAATTCAATTCATTTTTATTTCCTTTGGAACACATTCGGTACACTTGGATTAGTCAATAGGTACATAAATTGTTGAGTAGCGTCTGTACATGGGCCTTGTCAAAGAAATGATTGTAAATAATAATACGATTTACAACACAAAACCCAAGCAACGATACACAAAAAACAATCAACTTTTCTACAATACAAACCAAAACAATAACAAAGAAAAATAAAAAAATTTGAATAAACAATTTGATCTTTAGGGATGCCGTGTCAAAAATATAATTTCTACCGATACTTTTGTTTTATTTTGCGGCTGAAAAGGGCCTTTATATAAAAATAATCAACTGAACTATTTTCAACCATAAATTTATGCAGGATTGTGTTTCTCAAGTTCAGAGACCGACATTGACCAAGCATCTCGATCATTCAAGTAGTCATCATAAGTGTAATACAATACAATACAATACAATATCTTTATTCATAACGCCAAGTTATAAGTCAGGTAACAGTAGAATATTAAATATGGAATACAAAAATAGCCATATAAGATACTAAGCACCAAGTACTAAGATGCTTGATAAGTAATAAGCACCTTTAGTCAAATCTGTCTTAATACAATTCTTAAACTTTCTTTCGCTAAGTGATAATATTAATTTTGGAATTTTATTGTAAAAGCGGATACTATTTCTAAGGAAACAAAACATATATTTCATTGATAGAACCCGAATAGATGTAGTGGATGCCAAAGTAATCGAGATATTATCAGTTGCCGTAATAGCACCAGTTTTAAAGCCGTGGTGTGTCCTGCCTAAGAATAGACCCCTCCGTCTCCTCCCGTGGATGTCATAAAAGCCGGCTAAGGGATTACCCGGACTTGTTGATAAGATTCGTTGGTATAAGATGTGTCCTGATTGCTAGCTTATTATAGACTAGCAGCGCCCCGCGGTTTCACCCGCGTAAGTCTCGATCCCGTGGGAATATCGGGATAAAAATAAGCCTTTGTGTTATTCCGGGAGTCCAGTTAGCTCCATTCCAAATTTCATGCAAATCCGTTCAGCTGTTTCAGCGTGAAGAAGTAACAAACACACTACACACACACACACAAACTTTCGCCTTTATAATATTAGTGTCATATATAGTGTGATTGTTGTTATTACTGGAAGAAAGTGTTAGCAGAGTCAGTCGTGGGAAGCAATTGCGGCGATGAGCTCACCTCTTGTCACATCTATTACCCACGATGGTGCAACCCACAGTGAAAAGAGGCCCATTTAAGGGTCTGCCTATCCTTTCGCGGAAAAAGGCGCGTGTATATGTATGTATGTAGCGTTCATCTTCAGACGAACAGCAAATTATATTGTCAACTTTTCCATCCCTGTGTCACATCCAAACTTAAAAAAAACCAACAAGCCGTACTGCACTCTTGCGCATTCAATCTCTCGATTTATTGCAATTCTCGATAAAATTATAATCGTTATTTATCGCAGCCCGGAGCGTGTACTTGCATTATTCATTCGATCGGCCGCTGCGATGGCAGGACGATTTACTAGGCATTGTGTACCAGATCTCAGATGTTTCGCACGAACGTTTAGTATGACGCAAGCGCTCGCTGTTTCTGAGTACCGTGTGTACGTGGTAAATGATCAAAGATAATATTGATCAAATAAGTTTTTGTGTTTTTTTTTTCAATTCATGCTTTTATAAAATTAGTGATCGTAACCGTGTGCTGATAAAAATGAGCCTAAACACGGCCAGTCTACTATTATCCGTCGAGGAGTTCCGTTGTCCACCTTCCGTGTCCATCTTCAGATCAGCTCGCTGTCACCATCATATTGTATTGTCATCGGAACTTGACAGGTATGCCAAAAATCAGCTCAATCGGTTGAAGATAACAGCTTTAAAATTCAGTTGCAAGATTCCACCCGGATAACATCCAGACAAACATGCATACATGGCAAGTTAAATAAAAGCTTGTAATAATATTAAACACTGTACAGGAATCAGCGCCAATTGGAAACGATGAGTTAGATGACCATAAAAATGCTATTACTGATTCAAAATGGAAATATTTACGGTTTTAAACTCTAACAGATTCAAACTTAAACTCACATTCATCATCATCATCCACCCACAGAAGTCCACTGCTGGACATAGTCCTGTCCCATAAAATGCCACGACAACGATCTTGAACCGCCTCCATTCACCGACTTCCTGCAACCTCTATAATGTCTTTGGTCCATCAAGATGGCGGCCTTCCTCTATTGCGTCGTTTGGTTCGTGGTCGCCACTCGTGAACCTTTATTCCCCAACGGTTATCAGTTCCCCGAGCTATATGGCCTACCCATTGCCACTTGCAACTTTTTATCACTGGTGCACCATAGTGTTGATATAGACGTGACAAGTGGTGCGCTCATCAGCGCCATTGCTTCTCATGACTGCCTTTGATGGGCTATGTGAGTTCGGTAAGTTAGTTCGGTAAATTCGACAGTTTTTTGAATTTGGTGGGTTTAGTGAGTTTAGTTCGTTGGGCCAGTTTTTTTTATACTACTTGGAATGACGGGTCAAGCAGATGGCCCACCTGATGTTAAGTGGTAAGCTCCGCCTATAAACAGTGCATTACCTCATAGGTCACGTCCACCTAGGATGCACCCTATATGGCATTGCACTGCACCCGCCACCCTGAGACATAAAGATGAAAAGTCTCATGTGCCTGTAATTTCACCGGCACCCTTATCCTTCAAACCGGAACACAGTAATGCGAGCACTACTGCTTTGTGGCAGAAATAGGTATGGTGGTTGTACTTCCCCGGACGAACTCTTTCACAAAGAAGCTCTACTACTACTCCAGTAACTAAGCCAGTTCGGTTAGTATGTTCAATTTGGTGAGGCTCACATTTACCTCAAAAAACTTAAAAACTATGTAAGCATCGTCAAAACAAATAGCAGAAGTCGGTGTTTTGAGTTAAAGTTAAAAAACTTTCATAGTATATTCCTCATTGGTACGTAATACCTACATTGTAACTAGTAGATACACCAAACAATCTGCACGTTAGCTAGTTAACAAATCTACTGGGATAGGTTTAAAATACTTGACGTTCTAATGCCAAAGAGCACAGTGTTCAGACGAGCTTTTGGTTAAATGAATGCCTACTAAAGTAGTTTTTGGTGATTTATAGTATAATACACGGAGGCTCCTTAAGTCAAAGGAAAGAGTTCAACACCCTGAGCAAAATATGCAATCACATACAAATACCTAAACACGTTTTGACCAAAACATCAGCATGTGGTTGTAAATTGGTTGGTTATGTATTTTTTTTAACATTATTTTTAATGTAATCTATTGTTTTGTCTGGATGGAAAGTAGGTCCTTCACCCATAACACAAGCTCTGCTTAGCTTGGGGCTAGACAATGTTTGTGAACTGTCCAGCATTATTATTATTATTGTGTAATTGTTTTAAACAGAGCGCTCATTTCTGCTTAGTAGTTAATATTATAAAAATACTTATTTCATAAAAAAAACTAACAACATACTCAATTATATGAATACAGGTATTTACCTGCTCTTGAAGAGGAAGTTTACATATAGATGGTGTAACATTATTGATAGACATAGTTCAGTCAAAATCGATATTAAAGCCATATTTTTAGATATTTACTGCAAATTGCTTCAAAAATAGATATTCAGGAAATAGACAGGAAACAGATATTCTGTCATACAGGAATGGAAGACGAAATATGTTCTGGCATCCCCATTTATTAGGGCAATAAAATGATAATTACAAATCGCTTCTGTATATTGCATTGTGTAACCTTATCTTTGCCCAGAATCTATATGCTAGAATCGCGCGGTAATTAAGATGTCCGCCAAGCACACGAATCCGCTGACAGCGGACAGCGGACGTCTTATCGAAGGGAAATGTAAATTGACTAGAGGCAATTTGCACGCTAGGAGGGTATTTAGATTTAAGCTGTCTAGATTCGTTAGATTAAAATGCCTTAGATTTTTAGGGAGTAATGGATCTTATCATGCTAGTGAATCTTAAAGCAAAGACATAGACATAATTAACATGAAATCTATATTTGGCAAGATTATTTAATCTATCCACCATACAAAGCCCTCTTATAAACATACCTCAAGTCTTAGAACAGTTAAAAATTATCTAAGCTCTTGCTAAGCGTTAATCACTGACCTAAAGTAGTAAGAACCAGAAACATGACCTAAGAATACCGACTAAGAAGCAAAAAAACTACAAAGTTACTGTATCCGTACGAATTCGTAAAATAATGTCACCATATACTTAATAATTTTATATGTATTGAATAATATTTTCGTAATTTACTTTAAAATTTGTAAGTAATTACCCTGTCCATAACTAATAACATCGTAGTAATTACCAACAAGCCATATCTGTAACACCTTAAATGCCAGTGACTTGGCCAATGGACATCAAAACGAGATGACAGTAATTACGGGGCTAATTAGCGGACACCTTGCCGCCATCAATCACACTGGTGAAGTGCACAGGGCGAAGAAAACATGCGCTAACGTAGAGGTGAAAGTCCACTCTGTCCGAAGCAACGATAACATCTAACAAGGAATAATTACTACTCCTAGAGAGCCGTTGATGTCACGTTTAATGACGCTGTCAAAGTGCGCCAGGTGTAGAAGTAATTCTGTAAAAAAAATACTGTTAAAAAAATATCGTGGTGTTGATGTTTTCCGCTCAGTTTACAGGAAGAAAGGGTAATATGACAAATTACTAGTTAGTTGTTATGTCAAGGGGTAGGGGGAAAGGGTATGGGGAAATTAATTTGGCTAGATGGATGGGTTTATGGTTAGTATTACAATAAGCGCCAATGAGCTTGCAATAATGTCGCGTATAGAATGCTAAATAAGATTGTATAAAAGGTTGTCATTACCATTTACAATGTCTGAACTTGCGTCTCCCTATCCCATTGTTGGATATCCTCGTGGATCTGAAGATACAGTTGTGATAGGTACACCGAAAATGCAGACGGTCTAAATAGGCTAACAAATACCGAATAATTGCATAAACAATGCAGAAAATGTATGAAATTAAGTAATTTACGTCTCTATCACAGATATAGATATATACAATCTGTAGTCTCTATGATGTGAAAACCAATGCACTTCTTATTCTGTAAAAAAGGTGACTTGTAAAAAATTGGGTCGAGGAATGACAGTACTGTCATTATACTGAAAGTACTTCCGCAGTGAATCGTATAACTTTTTAGAAAGGAATATTGTTACCTGAGATGCAATGGCTCGGGGGGTATTAGTCCAAAGGTCATCCTAACAATTCAGTAGACTTTTGAACAACTATTTTGAAAGACCTGGGGATCGATTTTTGAAAGTCAGCGAGTGACTAGAAGTAAGCAAAATGACTATTAGTCACCGAATTCCAAAAGTTCGTATTTTTGGAAATCACCGCTGACTAAAATTGTCATACTATGATATCAATACGAGTGCCTCTACCCACTCGATTTGAAATCACTCCGTGACTGTTTTGGCACTGACATTTATGAATAGTATTTACTCAATTTTACTCTTTATCTTGTGGCTTTCCTATTCCACCCACACATAATTATTATCTATGGTCCAAACGTAGTACACTGTTTTGTCTGTGGTGAGTGAAACCATGGACTTAGTATAGTGGAACAGACAAACTAATAATGGACAGATAGGTAGTATGTCAAAGACAACGACTGTGAAATATTTGCAAGTTGGTAGACAGGGTATGACTTTCAAAAATACGACATTTTGTAAAAAGTGATTTCAAAGACATCGATGACGTTTTGTCATTCGTGACTTCTAGTCACTTAGTGACTTTCAAAAATCGATCCCTTGCTATAGCAGTCATTAGTTTTCTGCTTTGTATGACATTAGTAAAATGAATTCTATTTATATTGCACAAAAAAGTACAATAAAATCAGCCAATAATAAGGTATTCCCAGTATATCTAAGACTGGTGTTTACAGACACCAAAAAAACCAATGCATCAAGTCAACGAAAATCAAATGAAATATTAATGTTAACACTTGACAAATGACACAGACGTTGCACTCATCACTGTCAACGTCGAGTATAATATTTCCCACTTCAGTCCAGACGCACTTACTTATAAAATCTGCAACTCAATAAACTGAATAAACTATGGTAAATTTATTAGAATGAATAAAAAAGAATACGGCATTGATAGACGATTTATGTTCGACGGAACTCATGAAAGATTCAAGTGCAAGCGAGTTGGTAAGCTGTGATGTATTCTAGGCGATGGCAACAAGTTCGAACAAGCACCATTGATGAGTTTCTGCGATGAAGGTTGCGTCAGGGTAAGGTTTATAGGCATTTCGATGGCAGCTTCAATTCATCAATAATAATTGTTTATAAGTAGTAGTAGAGCTTTTTTGTGAAAGAGTTCGTCCGGGGAAGTACTACCACCATACCTATTTCTGCTGCAAAGCATTAGTGCTCGCATTGCTATGTTCCGGTTTGAAGGGTAAGGGTGCCGGTGAAATTACAGGCGCATGAGACTTCTCATCTTTATATGTCTCAGGGTGGCGGGCGCAGTGCAATACCACATAGTGTGCGTCCTAGGTGGACGTGACCTATGAGGTAATGCACTGTTCATAGGCAGAGGTTACCGCTTAACATCAGGTGGGCTATCTGCTTGTGCCGTCATTGAAGTAGTATAAAAAAAAAGGATTTCAATCTTAGTGTAGGTTCTGCACATCACAAAACATGTACTTTCATAATTAATTAATTTCAATTTTAATTAGACTAGGTTATAAAATATAAAAGTGACAAACTTACGTGTTTATGTTCTCTTTATGTTACTGTTATGTTCTCTTTTTAGGGTTCCGTTAACAAAATTACGGAACCCTTATAGATTCATCATGACTGTCTGTCTATCTGTCCGTGTAAGTCACAGCCACTTTTTTCCGAAACTATAAGAGCTAGGCTGTTGAAACTTGGTAAGTAGATGTATTCTGTGAACCTCATTAAGATTTTTACCAAAAATAGAAAAAAACAGTAAATTTTTAGGGTTTCATACATGAACTGAAACTCATTTTTTTTTCATCAAACCCATAAGTGTGGTTTATCTATGGATAGGGGTTCAAAAATGATATTGAGGTTTTTAATATATTTTATTTCTAAACTGAATAGTTTGCGCGAGAGACAGTTCCAAATTGGAAAAATGTGTGGTCTCCCCCCCGTAACTTCTAAAATAAGAGAATGATAAAACTATAAAAATATAATTATGATGTACGAAAATTGGTTTGAACGAGATCTGGTAAGTAGTTTTTTTTTAATACGTCAAATCTTAATCCATCCAAGAACTTTTATATTATGTTACTTGCTGCTACGGAACCCTTCATGGGCGAGTCCGTCTCGCACTTGGGCTTTTTTTTTTTTTTTTTTTTAAATCTATTGTAATGTATGTATGTCCTATTTTTGAAATAACATTAATATGATTATGATAATAATGATTATGTTACTAAATTTCTTCTCCAAAACGGCTTAGCCGATAAGCGAGGAGTGTAACGCTGGGGCGTTTTAACCTTTTTGTTCTCAAACGGAGTTTGCTCTTATTTTGGATATTATCTCACCAAATTTGTGCAATTTTGTACAAACAATCATTACACTAATATCAAACTAAGTGGTTTGTCAGTTTTTTTAATATACATAATCTACTTACCTAATAGCTTGTCCAGACGAGGCGATTTACGCGCGATTTGACTCGCGCGATTCGAGTTGCGCGATCGTGAGATACTAGAACTTCATACATTCTGTCCAAATGCGACGTTTGACGAGCGTTTCTAATGAATCGTTCGAATGGGGAGCCACAGGCAAAACTAATCTCAGATGGCGCCACTATCTCTGGTGCTTGTCATTTACTGGTCTTGTCTTTTTCTCATCAGAAGGGAAACGGTGTGTACCTTTATTTTTACACTGAAATGCACTAAACAGAGGCATGTTTTATACCAGACTATATTATTTAATGTCTATTTACTAAAATTATCCATTGATACATGACACGTTTTTTTTAAAAATATTGATTGACCTTTGTTTGTCACGAAACAACACCAGCGATAATGCGCCACCTAGTGATAAATAATGTGCCTATCAGGTAATGCACTGTTCATAGGCAGAGGTTACCGCTTAACATCAGGTGGGCCTTTTGCTTGTTCCGCCATTCAGGTAGTATAAAAAAAACAGTGTGTCTCCCCATTCTGAGAGAGATATTGAGTTGTTCCAATTTTAAAATTCTCATCGTAAAATGACATGATTGCTCTCAGAGTTAATTTCAATTTATTGGCCATTAAAATGCTATCAGAAACACAGTTTCATTCCGTCTGCAACCGACAAAACCTTGAAAGTTATTGATGTTAATATTATACCAGATACGAATACAGAAGCACTTAAAAAAACTGATGTCTGATTCATGAATTCCAAAATCGGTGTTAGCTTTAATAAATGGCATTACAGTACTAATGCAGTTTGGTAAAACGTGTAATTTCGAATTCAATGTTCAAATCAATCCTGAACAGTAAATCACTCTTTCAGATATTGTTTTGGCCTCCGTTGCCATGAGACACAGACCTATAATTACCCTAGATAACGCAAGTGCATACTTTGTGTGTTAATTTGCCTGTCTGAATTAGGTGCAAAGCACCTATTAGGAAGGAAACTTCAAATCAGTTCGCGCTTGGCCGTCTTTGCGATAACACGTCGGATGTTAATAGAAAAATGCCTAATTGTGCCACAGTGAACTGTTTAAATTCTTTGAAATCAGCTAGCCGTGCGAATGGATAATTATATTTTGTAGCATAGTACATAGGTACAAAATAAAACGGCAAGTTTGGATTCATATAAATTTACGTGTTTGCAGTGTCTATCTTGATATATGGGCTGTGCCCCGAGATTTGCAGCTGCGCATATTTTGAGCCGAGGTCATCATCATCCAATGATGAAGGGGCTTGTACCGCCCCCATCCTTCTACTTCCCACAACCTTTATAATTCCGTCAGTCCTTCAAGATGGGGCTAAATGGATCACACTGTGCATGAAATGAGCCTCTGCGAGGCACTGTTGAATCCTTTCACCACATTGGTTCCTTCACTATCGGTCACTCGGCCCTTTTCAGGGCTATCATACCTCAAGCTGGTATGTGACCTAACGAATAAAGAAAAAGGCTCTGAGAGACAGACAGAGACAAGGACAACAAAGTGATCCGTAATGGTTTCGTTAACGTTCCGTCCAGGTACTGAACCCTAAAAAAACACTAGGTTACATGACGTAAATATCTTCGTACTAAAATGTTATCGTCTATTTTCACAAATATACGCAAATCTTATTCGGCGATCATCGAGTCACTAGATCAGCTTTGATGGATGCCCCAGACAGTCTGCAGTTTTTACACATACATGACAGAGAACAACTACATTGGAAAATAAACTATATTACCTCAGTAATACGGTAGAGAAGGATTACAATAATCTAGAATGATTAGCGTCTCGTCCTGTTTGGGGGTCATCGCTGCATAATGCAGGGAGCTTGTTGAATTTTGTTACATTTTTGTTCAATTTCCTCTTTATTTTGTTTGTTGAATTTTATTTCTGTTTTTTCATCAACTTCTGTGTTAATTGGTTACTTATATAAATTGCAGTTCTGGCAATTTTTATTGTGAAAATGGTCTCTTAAATTTAGGTTTTAGTTCCTGAAATCAAAAGTAAATAATACTGATAACAGGTTCAGCAAAGACAAAGTCAAAGTCAAAAGTATTTTATTCATTGAAATCACAAGGATCATTTTGAATCGTCTTAAAAAATAAATTTACAGTTACTCCTGTTCCAACGCAACCAGACCTAGAAGAATCAGGCAACAAACACGGTCTGTTTTTCTTTTGATGATCCTTCTTACTACTAGGTGGAGAGCGCCTGTGTGGTGCCTCGAGAACAAGTGGAAGCTGATTCAGGGAAAAAAGGAAAACCAAATTAAAAGCCTTACTTAGGTAGGCAGTCAAAAGTAAGATGATAGAATCAGCAAAAGTTCATAAGGCAGCACACACTACGCTTGATATACTCATAAATAACACATCAGTAATAAATTATATGCAGGTACAGACATTGCAAATTGACAAATTAGGTGTCGAGGGGCAGAGCGACATCAGGCCACGCGGCTTTATCATTAACATAGCAGGACCCACGAAATCTTTTTACTATCACGATGGTACGACGATGGACGATCCATTGATCACTATAACCCTTAGAGCATTGCAGGCCTTATTACCTTATAAAGGATCAACATAACCCTTAGAGCATTGCAGGCCTTATTACCTTATAAAGGATCAACATAACCCTTAGAGCATTGCAGGCCTTATTACCTTATAAAGGATTAACATAACCCTTAGAGCATTGCAGGCCTTATAACCTTATAAAGGATCAACATAACCCTTAGAGCATTGCAGGCCTTATTACCTTATAAAGGATTAACATAACCCTTAGAGCATTGCAGGCCTTATAACCTTATAAAGGATCAACATAACCCTTAGAGCATTGCAGGCCTTATAACCTTATAAAGGATTAACATACCTCATAGTAGTTCAGCACTGACCTTAAGCAAGGGGTGACGAAGAAATAATGCTATAATAGACAAGCAGCGCCCCGCGGTTTCACCCGCATAAGTCTCGATCCCGTGGGAATATCGGGATAAAAATGTGCCTATGTGTTATTCTGGGAGTCCTGTTATCACCATTCCAAATTTCATCCAAATTCATCCAGTAGTTTTTACGTGAAAGAGTAACAAACATCCATCCATCCATCCATACTTACAAACTTTTGCGTTTATAATATTAGTAGGAAGGATAGAATAGGATAGGATAGGATGTTTACGTCTGGAAGTCATCATCTCATGCTCATAAGCTGATAATGAAAGCCACAGCACTCCTTATTGATTAGGAGTTAGAAGATAATACTGAATTACAGAATTAAAACAAATATGCACAAAGGCTTTTTATTGAAAGCTTTGAAATCGGTTGTTTTTTTGTAAATATCTATACTTGTTAGCTAGATAATATATATTATATACCCTTGCGCCATCTCATCTGTCCGGGACATCAGTTAGGGCCGGTGCGGCGGCAGATTCCGCTGAGGACCTCAAAAGACGCAAATATGCAAGTCTCGACAGAGCTTACTTATTTGAGCCTTTCGGGGTCGAGACTCTGTGTCCGTGGGGTACTGGGGCCCTTCGCGTTTTCAAAATTCTTTCAGGGCATCTGGTTGAAGTGACGCGTGACCCGAGAGCTGGCTCTTATCTGGCTCAAGGCATTAATATTGCCATTCAGCGTAACAATGCAGCCAGCATCTTAGGGACGCTTCCGTCTGGTAGTGATTTGGATCAGTTGAGCTACCTTTAGATCGCTAGCAGCGGTATTCAGGTAGCACAACTGTTTCATAATGTATTTTGTACATACCTTGTATTAGTTGTATTATTCTTTCTGTAAATAAATATATTCGTTTACATATATTATACTCTAGATTGTGATGACCATAACAAGTTGAAGTGGCAATAGTTAAATTTCAATAATTTTCAAATAACTAAAGACCAAATACTTGATCCTCGTTTATGTTTGTAGATAGGTACTTAATTTGCATTTTGTAAAAACAAAATTTTAATTATTATAACTTCCTGTGTCTTAATACCCGGTGCACTTAATAGTTGATTATGAGGCGTTTTATAGATAAAGATAAGTGTCATCAAGATAAGTGTCATCAAATGCAGGACTTGGGTTATTAAAATGTCGTAAAAACGTGGCCGGTTATTATTCTGTTTGCGCAAATAATATGCTGTTTGTGATGCGTTACAAGAATCGATGTGACAGAAAAATACATCCACTTATAGAGCCAGTAGCTAGCTGAGATGTTAGAGATTGCGGGTTAGATTCCCGCTGCGGGACAAATGTTTGTTCCTGATAAGCACGACTCAGGGTCCCCCACCAAACAGTATAATTTACATCTATCACACTCACACTAATATTATAAAGGCGAAAGTTTGTGTGTGTGTGTAGTGTGTTTGTTACTTCTTCACGCTGAAACGGCTGGACGGATTTGCATGAAATTTGGAATGGAGATAACTGGACTCCCGGAATACCACATAGCCGCATTTTTATCCCGATATTCCCACGGGATCGAGACTTACACGGGTGAAACGGCGGGGCGCTGCTAGTGGTCTATAAAATCTATATTGCTTATGAACGAAAGGACTGACTGGTCTTGTGATCGAGAGATGGGTCGAGTAACTATAACTATGTAAAAAGCTTGGAATACAGTGTTTAATAACTAAAAAGAAGAGCCTGCAGTTTTAATGTTCATCCCACACCAGAACTAGCCTCAACACCAACATTGACACAACTACATGGGATAATATGTTTGTGAGTGTTTTGATATGTTATAATGTATCTTAAGTAATTTAGGAAAGCCTACCGTCGTCTGTCTTTCCTGAAATCTTTAATCTGGGTCTCTTAAAGCAAGCCTGAAACTTGGATTCTAGTCTTTTGTGCTCCATCATCGGCCACATCGCCACTTACAAGGTGATCCCTAAAAAAAGACACACATGCTGCAATTGGGTAAAATAAACGAGTAGTTCCTGTTCGATTCCTTGGCTATGATTCTGTGGACTTTAGATCGCTGGTGCAGACAGTAAAGCAAAAATAAGTAGAGACTACTGAAATGAAACCAAGATCCATTAAAAGATAATGCATTGTCATTTTTATCTCCTTCTGAGACCTATGATGGAAACCTAGGTTCATCTACAAATTATCACGCAGTGAAAACTTAATGCATAGCTAGTTAGTTAATCATGTTTTAAATGATAAATCAATATGAATTACCTATTTTTAATTTTCATTTGCAGCATGCAACATGTTAGTAGTAGAGCTTTTTTGTGAATGAGTTCGTCCGGGGAAGTACTACCACCATACCTATTTCTGCCGCAAAGCAGTAGTGCTCGCATTGCTGTGTTCCGGTTTGAAGGGTAAGGGTGCCGGTGAAATTACAGGCACATGAGACTTTCCATCGTCATGTCTCAGGGTGGCGGGCGCAGGGCAATGCAACATAGGGTGCGTCCTAGGTGGACGTGACCTATGAGGTATTACACTGTTCATAGGCAGAGGTTACCGCTTAACACCAGGTGGGCCATCTGCTTGTTCCGTCATAAAGTAGTATAAAAAAAAAACAAAAAAAATGCACTCACTTTGTACTCGGTTCACCGATCTCGACTTTCGTACGACAAGTGTCCACATTTTTCGTGCCCCATCAACATCATAATCTACAATCGGCGGCAAAAACTGGGTCCATAAAAGTTAAATGAACGTCAACATCAAAATATAAACGCGTATTGTCGCTCCATTCGCACTCTGCAGATGGCCGCCTGCCTTTATCTCAATCGACTAAAGTGGTACTAATAATGACGATAAAATTTTATATTGTGTGTAATTTGATCATGCTGGAAGTTGTTGAAGAGAATTTCTTCTCAGGCCCAGGTTCACGAACTCATAAACGGGCGGTTACAGTAGCAACTGTCATGATAACAGGTAACTGAGAACATCTGTCAAAATATACAGAGCTTAACACCCAACAGTCACACATGTGTGTGTTCTATCGGCTCTACAATGGGGAGTGCTCTGAGGAGCTGTTTAATCTCATACCCGCTTCCAGGTTCTATTATCGCACATCTCGACAACGCAAGGGAGCTCATCCACACATCATCGACTCGTGGATATCTCGTACAGTTCCCATTACGAGATCATTTCTCCCCCATACGTGCAAATTGTGGAATGGGCTCGCTCCTGAGGTGTTTCCGCTAAACTACAACATGAGCCGCTTCAAAAAAAATGAAAAAAGAGTCCTTCAGGGCAGGCATCGCTTTGGCAATACCTCTGGTGTTGCAGATGTCAATAGGCGACGGTAACCGCTTACCATCAGGCGGGCCGTAAGCCAGTTTGTCGAGCCATTACATAAAAAAAAAAAAAAAAAAAAACATAGATCCCTGATCCCACACTAGGGTCCCCTGTGTGGTGAGTATCAAAAACTACAAGGTATATAGTACAACACCCAGACCAGGAAAATATATTTGCAGGTACTTCAAAAATGTTACCCGCACTGGGAGTCAAACCCGCGACCTCTCGCATATCAGCTGTCTACTCACCCGCCGCGCCACGGGCTGGTCAGAAATAAATAGTTAGGCTAAAAGTAGCAGGAAAAATACATTTTCATTACCTTGTCATATTTTTGCTTAGAGCACGATACAACTGTCTCCATACTCCATATACTGACGACCTCTGTGGCGCGGCGGGCGAAGGTTGGCCTGCGACACAGGAGGTTGCGGGTTCAATTCCCGCCTCGGAACAAATATTTGTGCGATCGCAGATATTTGTTCAGGGTGTTCTGGGTATTTTCTATGCATAATAAAAAATATCTATCTATGTAATATATTGTATTAAGTATATCAGTTATCTAGTACCCATGCCTAATACAAGCTCTGCGTAGCTTGGGGCTAGATAATGTTGTGTGAACTGTCCAGCAATATTTATTTATTTATTTATTTTACTGGCTCTATGTTTTTTTGCCATGATTTCAGTTAATTTCCATCGATTGGAGATCACATCAAGCATTCATTGTAAACATATTATAAAAACAAAAAGTACTACATTTTGTAATACTCGTAGCATCAAAAATACATGTTTTAAAATCTCAAGAAGCGATAAAAACGATGATCGCGCGAAGTGATACCATAAAGGTTTCTACAGCAAATAAAAAGAAGTATCGAATACGATAATAAAATAAATGGATATTAAAATTACCTTAATCTCAAACCACTGCGTATTTTACGAGTGGAGTAATGAGAAGCTGGATGAGGTAATCAGGGTTTGAATTCAAAAGGTTTTTGCGGTTTTGTATGGTGATAATTAAGGCTGATGAAAAATACTTCTTGCAAACAATTTAATATTGTGCTTACTAAGGCACTTCGTTTCGTTTCGTTTCGTATGAGGTAGTGCTGGCCTCTGGTGTCGGAGTTTGTCAAGCCGCCCGAGGGCCTCTGACATGGCTTATCGACTGCTATTAATCAATAACAGCCGGGACCGACAGCTTAACGTGCCCTCCGAAGCACAGAGCGATGGAAATCCGCACATAACTTAGAAAAGTCATTGGTGCGGAGCCTAGGATCGAACCCGGTATCGTTGGATTCTGAGATGCACTATTGAACCGTTAGGCTACCATCGCTTTTTTCTTTTTTTACGAAGGCACTATGAAACTAAGTCGTTTTTCTTTTAAAGTCGTTATGTAATCTAGTCCTTACGAACCTATCCCAACTATACAAACAAGATTGCTGAATAATATCATTGAATTTCTAATAATTGCAATTTATGCGCCCTGAATATGGATTTGTAAAGTCTTTCGTCTGATTGGACCTAATCAAGTATTTTTATAGTCTAGACTGTTACTTTATTTACAGAACGAATACACACATTTTTGTTTTACAATTAAAGAAATACATTTATTTACAGAAAGAATAATACAACAGTAGGTATATACAAAATTACAAAAAAACATATAATAATAATAATATAATATAAACTTTATTTCAGGCTACCTGGAAAATGTACAATCAAATTATACCTAAACATTAAGCCCATATCAATATATACCTTATAGGCTAACATACATATTTTATACTTAAGGCGCGATAGGTTCTCAAATGTCTCTAGAATTTTAAAGTTTTTGCTAAGAATTTTCATAGTTTTCTATGAAGAAAAAAATATATGATATTCTTGAGCTTTTTATCTAGTGAAATCAATAATTTAATACACTATTTGAATTACTTCACTCGATAAAAAAAAATAACAAAGATACCTCCTTTTTAAAATTTAAATGCAATTTTTCACTCACTTCTCTCACGTTTTAATTTTTGAAACATTTGGTTACATGTTAGTTATTATTTGAGTTAGTGAATTCATCAATAAAATTAAACAAAACTTTGAACGACATTTTTATATAATTTTTTTATACATAAAAACACGGTATCAGAGCGTGCGCTCGGCTTCCTCGCCTCATACAAAAATGTTCGTTGAAACTATAGCGCCTTAAAACTAACATTTAACGTCAATAGAGGGATTTGGTTTCAATAACGCTTCCCTATAGCGTCGGTAAACAATGCCAGCTGGCCAGAAATCCGGATCAAGGAGCACATCCTTATACTTCGCCTGGACCTGGAGAGCATATGACTTAAAGTCAGTGGCCCTGTTCGTCTGCAGGCGCTGAAGAGACAGGCGAATCGCCGCCCCCTGAATCCGGCCCTGGCAACTCTCCGTCACGAACCGGAGTACATCATCTCCTGATGTACTCTCGCTTATTCGGGAGAGGTAGATCTTGATAGCCGGCTCGACTGCATGCAGTGTTGTCGACTCAGCCAGTATCTGACGTGTGCCGCGTTGATTGAATCAGCTGTGCTTCCTGAACACCACTTCTAACGATCTAAAGGTCTACAAGTACTTATATGCATTTTTATAATATAAACTAAACGATTGAGCTTTCTAAAACACCGTTGATCTATCTTAAGATAGCTTAAGATTTTTTAACTTTGTTAGTGTATTTTCTCGTACCGCCAGGCAGAAATCTTCATACAAAAAAAATGCCACGTGCCGCTCGAAAAAGCGGTTTTTGTTGAATATCTCGTGAAATATAGATAATTTTAAAAAACCCCGTATGGGTGAACCATCCGTTTTATTGTATTGATTTTATTTATCAAATTGTTGACCCAATAACCTGTACCATATTGACAAACAATCGAATCTAGCCAAAAGTTAGAGGTAACTTTGTGTTTTTTTTATCGATAAATTTTTGTCCTATCGTGTTTCTGTCTGGGTGATCCCTCGGTATTATAATGTAGTATCTATGCATATTTTTAATTTGAATATTGTACTTGATTAAGTCAGTTAAACATCTAATCTAAGATTGGTAATTTTACCTACGTTATACCTAACCGCTACCACGTGACGTAACTTCAAATTTAGTATCTATAACTATCCTACATAATCTAGGTTATAAAGTTTCTGTTTCCGTAAACTGGAAGCCTTATTCTGGTAGAATTTCAAATTGGCTTCAAAATTAATTTGTAATCATCGCTGCTCAACGATCGTTCTATTTGAGTTAGTTTCAAACCTTCACTACAGAATAAATAATAGTAAATATACCTTCATCAAAAACACTTGAAAGATTTATACGTGGACAGACAGACACGGGATTGAACTTTGTTTTATTACGACGTAAAGTTTTTTATTTGTATTTCCTTTAATTAAAGGAACAAGCACATCCTGATGCTAAAAGCGATAACCTCTGCATTTGTTGTTGTTTGTTAATACAACAGTAGCTACGTACAATTTAAAAAAAAAACAGGAAACAACAACAAGCATGGCAGATGGCCCACCTGATGTTAAGCGGTAGAGTCTGCCTTTAACAACGCCCACATAGGTCACGTCCACCTAGGACGCACCCTATGTGACATTGTACTGCACCCGCCACCTTGAGACATAAAGATGAAATGTCTCATGTGCCTGTAATTTCACCGGCAGCCATACATTTCAAACCGGAATACAGCAATGCGAGCACTTCTGCTTTGCGGCAGAAATAGGTATGATGGTAGTACTTCCCCGGACGAACTCTTTCACAAAAAAGCTCTACTACTACTAGCATGGCTAGTGGTAGTAGAGAGTAGTAAATAAATAAATAAATAATAAATAAATAAATAATGCTGGACAGTTCACACAACATTGTCTAGCCCCAAGCTAAGCAGAGCTTGTGTTATGGGTACTAGACAACTGATATACTTAATACAATATATTACATAGATAGATATTTTTTATTATATATAGAAAATACCCCGAACACCCGGAACAAATATCTGCAGATCGCACAAATATTAGTTCCGAGGCGGGAATCGAACCCGCAACCTCCTGCGTCGCAGGCGAACGTTCGCCCGCCGCACCACAGAGGTGTAGCTAGTATTGGTGGTAGAACTTCCCCGAACAACTCTTTCACAACAAGTAATTAATTTTAAAAAAACCTCAACGCAATGAATCGGCTGAACCGATTTTGATCAAACATAGCTAAGAACACTCCCGACAAATTAACCTTTCAAACAAAACAAAAAATCGTAATCGGTTCATCCATTCCGGAGGTACGATGGGACAGACAGACGCACACACACACACAGACACGTCAAACTTATAACACCCCTTTGTTTTTGCGTCGGGGGTTAAAAGTAAGTAATAAATGTGTAAAAAAAAAGTAGATGCTTTTATTTTGTTATTATAGATACTTTGTTAAACTGAATTTCTTACAGAATAAGGCAGCGCGGGTCGTAATTTAATAATTTACGATTATTGGGCGACTTTCAAAGATTATTGAAGCTTAATTTTCGCATTTTATTGACGTTTCGTGCTTATTTAATATTTATTTTTATATCATCACCGTCGTAAATGCCGTGGAATCCAATAGCGAATTTATTAATAGTGACAATAGAATTGTTAACTGTTTTTTGATAACTTCGAGTGAGTGGTTCCCAACTCGTCTGGTTCAAAAGCCGTCTGAGATGGTACGTACAAAATGGGAACTTAGAAATAAGTATTATGTTTTCATAAATTATGTAGTTACCTAGGTTTGATGCAAATATTCCCCGCATCCGCAGTTTGGTTTATTAAAGTGGATGCTCACGCTTAAAGGCGCGAAACTCTAATTTTTTGGTGTTTTTTGCCGATTACAGCTCATCAATAGTTCTTCAGATAGCGAAAATTGATTTCGCGAGAACTAGGAGACTTAACACATGTTTTAATTATATTTATGAGATGCTATGGATTAAAACATGTGTGTTAAGTCTCTTAGTTATCGCGAAATCAACTTTTACTATCTGAAGAAGTGTTGATGAGCTGTAATGGACAAAAAACAACCAAAAAAAATAATTTCGCGCCGCAAGCGTGAGCATCCACCTTAACATGATATAAACTCAATTGAGCATAAATAAACAGCATTATGCATTTATCATTTAATATAACACAAATCATTTTTATAATGTTTAAAGATACCGTCCTGTTTGGGGCTATATTATATTGTATCGTGTCCGACTATCTATGTAGACACGTATATTATTTATGGTCGTGAGATATGTTGAGCAACTATCGGAAGTGAAAAAGGTTACACCATTCAATATCTCTATAAGTCACACGTATCTCAGGTGGCCCATGTTGTAAAATACAATGTCGCCCGATGTAATATCAATGAAGAAACTGTATGATGCCAATGTATAACAATTAATTGACAATCGATTTGATAATATCGGACAAGTTGTCCATAATTTGGTATCGTCAAATCAGCTTTGCTTGTTATAGCTAGTTTTATGTTGATTACTCTGGTAGCGCAACCATTATACAGACAGTAAAGTATGTAGGTAGAACTATAATATTCTCCATGAAGTTGTTGTACAAGTTTCTACTAAAGATAAACATTGATTTGACTAGATCTGGGACCTAGAACAGGAACTAACCAAATGCGAACGAAAGAAGTTATTTTATAAAAAATTCAAAATCCTCGACTGTTTTCAGTGTTCAATTCAAATTGAAAAAAAAAAAAGCAGCCAAGTGCGAGATGGACTCGCCCATGGAGGGTTCCGTAGCAGCAAGTAACATAATATAAAAGTTCTTGTAGTTCGTTGTAACTTTGATCGATGTTTTAAAAAAATGATATTAGAAACCGCAATATCATTTTTGAAGACCTATCCATAGATACCCCACTCGTATGGGTATGATGAAAAAAAGTTTTTTTGAGTTTCAGTTCTGAGTATGGGGAACTCCAAAAATTTATTGTTTTTTTTCTATTTTTGTGTAAAAATCTTAATGCGGTTCACAGAATAAATCTACTTCAACAGATAGTTCAACAGTTTCAAGTTTCAACAGCATAGCTCTTATAGTTTCCGAAAAAAGTGGCTGTGACATACACGAACAGACAGACAGACAGACATGACGAATCCATAAGGGTTCCGTAATTTTTGTTACGGAACCCTAAAAAGGGAACATTTATGGAAGCGCAACAGTTTAGCTTGGTATGGGCATGTTATAAGGAGACCTTATGATGTAGGATAGTAACCTAGGATATAACTAAGAAAGTTATCAATATAAATGTTAGTGGATGGAAAGGAAGAGGAAGACCTAAGAAAAGATGGATGGATTGCGTGAGAGATGATATAAATGAGAAGGGAGTGAATGATAAGGTGACGGCTGACAGGCGAGAGTGGAAGAAAAAGACTTACTGTGCCGACCCCAAATAAATTGGGAAAAAGGCAAGACAATGAGGATCAGTATCTAGCACGTATGATGTAAAGGACCCCGAAGCTAATTACTCTATTCAAAACTAGATGAAGCCAAAGGAAAAAAATAGAAAACGATATCAGCAACGAACGGTGTTTTTTGAATTTTAACGTAGCTGTTTGGAAGACCGCAGTCCTGAATCGGAGGGCTGAGTATACATAAAATAACACCCAACAGTCACTTACTAATTCCTCCAATCCCACACAAGATCCACTGTGTAGTAGGTATCAGAAATTTACGTGTAATAAAGTAGGTGTAGTACCACTACACCTACAGGTAACCTAGAACAAATTATTGCAAATCATGCAAACATTCGTCTAGTGGCGGAAATTGAACCCGTAACCCCTCGCAACTCAGCTGGCTACTAGCCCGCCACGCCACAGAAGGCGTCACCACTCAGGCCATTAATGAGTCAATTCATTTTCATATATCATTCACATGATAAATATTAATTAAAATGTTCCGTAATCAATACAGAAAACCAAGCGAAAACGATCACGAATAACTGAATAGTGCCGTATCGTATATTTTCGATACTTTATAGATTGTTTATCATTTATCATTATCAAGTATGCAAATTATTAATAGTGTTTTAATGGAAGAACCTGTTTTAAGTTTAAATGTAATGTGTTCTGTCAATGGTCAGCGGACTGATGACGAAACTGACACTGTTTTAGTTTATGGGTCAGTTTTGGTACAATTAAAATTCAACAACCTCGGTGGCGCGGCGGGCGAGGGTTCGCCTGCGACGCAAGAGGTTGCGGGGTCGATTCACGCCTCGTAGCAAATATTTGTGCGATCTGCAGATATTTGTTCAGGGTGTTCTTGGTATTTTCTATGTATGATAAAATATATATATCTATGTAATGTATTGTATTACGTACCTATATCAGTTATCTTGTAACCATAACACAAGCTCTGCTTAGCTTGGGGCTAGATAATGTTGTGTGACCTGTCCAGCATTATTTATTTATTTTATTTTAGTTTATAATTAATGTAAGAAAATGAACAAAATAATAGCACATTATGGTACAAGTGAGTAATGTTGGTGATAACCTCTAAGGCACCATTGAGACCCGAGCCGTTAAGTGAGGGTCTTGAGAGAGCTGAGGACGGTAATCATCAATACACACGTGAATTATACGACGTTTTTCAACACACTAGTGAAGAAAATAATAATAAAACAGAAATACTTCAGGAATAACAGGATTACTAGCATTTGCTTCGGCTCCGACCACGAGGAATCTGGGTCCCAATCGCGCTAATTTTGATTATATAATTGTTAATAACTTATTTGGAACCAAAATAAAACCTTTCACGTTATTTCATAAGTCTGGTTTTTTATGCTGGATAGTTCACACAGCCTTGTCTAGCCCCAAGCTAAGCAGAGCTTGTGTTATGGTTACTAGATAAGAACTGATATACTTAATGCAATACATTACCTTTGGGTCGCAAGTGAACCTTCGCCTTCCACGCCACACAGGTTTTGTTTGATCGAGGTCGATTGAGGGATCCTTGCTTGAACCGAGCACTGAGTTTCAAGCCAACTCAAGCAAGGATCGTTCAATCCAGCTGTAAGAAATAACATGAACGGTTCTATTTTATAATAACGTTCAAAATTAGCTGATTGGGGCCGTAACTATTACTTACGCCTTCCTTGGTTAATTTTAACAATGAGCTTAAAACCTACTTAGTAGTAGTAGAAGAGCTTTTTTGTGAAAGAGTTCGTCCGGGAAAGTACTACCACCATACCTATTTCTGCCGCAAAGCAGTAGTGCTCGCATTGCTGTGTTCCGGTTTGAAGGGTAAGGGTTCCGGTGAAATTACAGGCACATGAGACTTTTCATCTTTATGTCTCAGAGTGGCAGGCGCAGTGCAATGCCACATAAAGCGCGTCCTAGGTGGACGTGACCTATGAGGTAATACACTGTTCATAGGTAGAGGTTACCGCTTAACATCAGGTGGGCCATCTGCTTGTTCCGTCATTAAAGTAGTATAAAAAATAAATAAAAAAAATAACTCAAATTCCATTCATTAGTACTTGAATAAAATTATTAGATAAACTGACAGACATTGCCTTTACACATAAAGAAGATAAAATAAGATATTTTATGGTAGTGCTAGTATATGACCTGCCACTTCTTATTCATAGCTGGATACGTAATTACTTTTAAATTGTAACATTAACCTTTGATTATTAATACAACACGATCAATTCATGTCAATAACAATTAAGTTTTAATGTTTATTTATATTTTATTTTATTATCTTACCGACCAGGACAATGTCATAAGAATCTATAATATTGAACTCCGTTAATACTGATCATCAATATACGGTTTTATTAATAAAGGGTTCTTTACGAAATGTCAGAGTATTTAATTTATGTTTATTAGTAGTATCTCTTTTACAATAACTATTGGCAGGTTTTTTGCTTCATTTCAGTCAACTGCAGACATTACATTTTCAACATACTTGCTCATAAAGTGGCTCTAATTTCACCGCAATTAGGCACATAATGACAACTGTAATCAAACTGTGACTTTTTTATTGCTATTATTCACGATTGAGTTATACAGACAGTTGAACATTAACACAGAGTGTGTAAGTATTTCTGTTTTACACCTGTAATCAAACTGTGACTTTTTCATTGTTATTATTCACATGTGAGTTATAGAGACAGTTGAACATTTATACAGAGTGTGTATTTCTGTTTTATTATTGTTTTCTTCACAAGTGTGTTGATAAACGTCGTATGATACACGTGTGTATTGATGATTACCGTCCTCGGCTCTTTCTCACCTGACGGCTCGGGTCTCAATGGCGCCTCAGCGGTAATCACCAACATTACACACTTGTACCATAATGTACTATTGTATGTATTTCAAAATCTGTGTTTTTTATTGTCAATTTCACATAATGAAGGTACAAGTGACTTGGGTGTGTTTTGATGTCAATAAGCCTTATATCGAGGATTCAATCTGCCATTTTTGAAAGAAATATCGTCATATTTTTTTAATTACATTATAAGTAATGTTTTTTTAAGTTAATACGTGTAATTTTGGTGGCATTTTAACCTGTGTAACTTGGATAAATAGCACGTGTGCGATGTAGTAAAATTAAGTGTCGTTTCTTTTCGAAATGGTGTTTTTTTTTCATGGAAAAACTCGGTTTTCCTGCCATTTTTTAAACTGGGTTATGACTTGACGGAAACTCTCGACGACATGACTATGAAAATATAATTATATCCCTTGGCATTTGCGAAACTGTTAAGAGCACTCATCAGAAGCCATTACTAGAAGAATTACTCTACTCTATTCTATTCTATTGATATCTTCAGCCGGATGACGGTCAGGCTACGCTTGAACTGGTCGTCAGTCGTAAATTCATAATCATCGAATTTGATGTGAGTTAAGAAGCTAAGAAAATATAATTTGTTTGACTGAACTCTCAACCATTTATTTACGTGTTTGTGAACTTGACTCGAACATACATGGCATCTACGGTGGTATTACAGAATATATAAAGTACGTCTAGCTAGGTCATACGATGTTCACAGAGAGAGATCAAAATCAAAAAATACAAATACAAAAAACTTTATTGAGATAATACGATGTTCTATATGATAATGAATCCATAGGCTCCCAAACTAGTTCAAAACTGTATTTCAGGAGCCAGTGGCTTCTCCCACCTTATACAAAATATTAAATTATGTCCTAGTTAACTAAAAGCTATAAAACTAAAACTAAAACTAAAAACAAAAACAAAACCTAAAACTAAAAATAAACAAAACCAAACAGAAACAAAACCATCCCTCTAAAAATTGTATTAAGTAGATAAATAACAATAAAAGGAATTAATAATAAACGTACTGAATTGTACTTATATGTAGGTAAATATAAATCGATACAAAATATATATATATGATTATATATATATATATATATATATATATAAAAGACTTAAAAAATATATATTTTATATAAAATAAGATAAGATAAGTACAAGCTTAGGCGTCCTTTTTAAGTGATGAATGTAAAAATTGTGCAAGAGTGAATAACATCTTGTCGTTGGGGATTTTTCTCATAGGTACTTTGTAGATATCAGTAGATTTACATCACTTGTTTTTTTTATGTTTTTGGGAAATATTTTTTGGAAACTACACAGAATTTCGATTGTCATCCATTTAATTAACGAGATGCGTCGTCTATTTGCATTAACGTAACATTTGGTTTTACGAGCGTGCCACGAAGGTGGTATCGATTTATATTTTATAGACGTATTATTTTTATCGATAAGTAATAATTTATCGATAAGTGTCGATGGGCGTCACTAAATTCAAAGATCTTTTATGGCGTATAGGTATCGATAATTTTAGATGCTAATTTATACTGTTTGTTTGTTCTCTAAATATTGACATGTCATTAAATAAATGGTAATTTTTCCAATGTGGAGGCCAAATAAATAATAGTGTGATTTTATTTATAGATTTACAGACAGGCAGTCAAGTAAATAGTTTTTTTTTAACATTTATAGACCTTTGTTTGAACACGATCTCATCTGTTGTTAAGTGACGATGTGGCCGAAGATGGAGCACAAAGGTCTTGAAGGCACCTATTCACTCTAGCCTTGAAGAGACCCAGAATTATTTTATCCAGTGTAAGCTTATCTGGCCCTAAATATCTTCGAGGTACCCCGTGCGTCAAATTTGAAAAAGTCGAAACCGCAAAAATCCCTTTCAATCGAGCTTTGAAATGGGTTCAGTTAGTCTCCGTAGATTTTTAATTCCTTGCATCCCCTGCATGAAAAACTTGAAATTACAGTCGTTTAAAACGTCAGAAAAAATATACTGCGTCCTTTGATGTAACCCCATTTGCTGAACCGAAAAAGATTAAGCTCGTGCAGATTTTAATCCGGGACTTCATCAAATCCTGGTGCGGTGACAACGCTCAAAAACAACAGATTAAAACGTTTTTAATACAGAACGACTATATTGTAGGGTGTTGCAGGGTAGGCAGGAGAGCAGCAACTTAAATTTAAACACTGGACGTGTTCCGCATGTTTTAAATTTTATGTTGGTTTTTCAAGAATTTCAATAAATTTACTACTAGGTACTCACCACTTACTTTACTAGTCTTCTGCTTATTTTTCTTGACCATTTAGAGGTCCTTCTTCATGAGCACCGACCGCGACCACGATCGAAGGTCGTGAGACGGGAATACGAGGAACGGGAGAGCGTGGTCGCGGTCAGCGCTCATGAAGAAGGGCCTTTAAATGGTCAATTTAATGTCAGCGGTATAATAGTTAAGTACGTGGTGTATAGTCGTAAATTTTTCGTGTTTTGTTGTAGTTTTTGCCATTCCCTACAATGAGGGCTTTTTATTTTAGATTTAAAAAAAAGAAGTTCAATTTGGCTCGATAGATGGCGCTGACTCAAGTATGCGTGTCAAAATTAACAAATGCATTGTCTGTGATTTTGTGTGATGGTAACAAAATACCACAAAAATATATCACTACGTTGTTGACTTTGACATTTCACTTAATTTTGAAAGCTAGGTTCAAAGCAGCGCCATCTATTAGCACATGATTTGAAATGTCCGTGAAAACCTCTCATTAGGTACAGTTGTTCTCTCTCACGAAGTCAGCTCCTTTTTGGCTTTTTGTTGCTTTCTTTGCGCTTAGTTGGCATGCTGACGGTACTCGCTGCCAAAATCGGACATGAACACAATCAGCACTAGTGACCCGGACCGCATAACGGTTGTGACTAATTGCTTCTGATCTTCAAAACAATGTGCATGTGGACGCACTATGATATAAACATATAGCCAACCGTACTTCGTGATAAAGAGTATCTCTACCTTCACAGTTCTTTTTACCATAATTACCTAGTGGGACTGCATTGTTAATCCTTTCCATCCAAACGAAGCTTTTACCTGGTTTCTTTATAATTAATCCAAATTAATGTTACTTTGTAGATACAATGGCAATCGGTAACACAAGTACAGACAGCCTCGAACGAGAGAGAGAAAGAGACGAAGAAAATAATAAAAAACTGAGTGCAAAGTACATCATAATTTTAATTTAGTTGCTGGAACGCAATGTATTCCGATAATACACAGTTGTAGAAATAATAAACCAGTAATATTTAGAGAACCCCAAAAGTCCCGCAAAACCACGCTCGCCGGCGGCGACACCGTCGCTTCCGGCGGAACAGGCAGAGGGCGCGCAAACACGAGCTCCATTTCCGGGCGGGAAGAGCCCCGGCAGACTTCCGGCCGCCGACTGATTGGCTTTATATTAAAAACTGACACCTGAGGCAGTTCCGGCCGATTTTTGTGTTTTGAATCGCGAATTTCGTTTGAGACTGTATACGAATCTTTCAAAGGATTTATGAATTTACTTTTAGTGAGAAAAAAATGTAAATAAGAAAAGAGCAATAAGTTAATCTGTTGATAAAGTTGTGTCCTCTCGATCTACTGACATTTTTAAGATAGCAGGAAGTCAGTGGATGAAGGCGGCTCAAAGCCTTCGTCGTTGCAGTCTATGGGGGAGGCCTATATACAGCAATGGAGTTCCACAGGCTGTTGATTGAGGGCTTGATGAAGTAAAAATATTGACCAAATGATTCGAAAATCCACACCAGTTTAAACTGAGTAGTATGGATTGGTGGATGTATGAAATTTGTGTTTTTTTTTTTATTTTATTTTTTTATACTACTGAATGACGGAACAAGCAGATGGCCCACCTGATGTTAAGTGGTAACCTCTGCCTATGAACAGTGCATTACCTCATAGGTCACGTCCACCTAGGACGCACCCTATGTTGCATTGCCCTGCGCCCGCCACCCTGAGACATAAAGATGAAAAGTCTCATGTGCCTGTAATTTCACCGGCACCATTACCCTTCAAACCGGAACACAGCAATGCGAGCACTAATGCTTTGTGGCAGAATTAAGTATGGTGGTATATAGTACTTCCCCGGACGAACTCTTTCACAAAAAAGCTCTACTACTACTGAAAACTAAACATAACTAACATAGTCTAAGTTTAAACTGAGTAGTATGGATTGGTGGATGTATGAAACTTTTGTTACAAGTATGAAAGTTTTTTTTAAGTTACGTGATTAAGGCTCCTTCGCAAAACGTCCACTTCTCATAATACACCTCACTTTTTCACAATATGACCACTTCGCAAAACGTCAACTTCGCAAAATGTACACCTGATTTTTTAGCAAAATGTACACTGTACCTACGTTTTCTCAATATGACCACTTCGCAAAATGTACACCCGATTTTTTCGCAAAGTGTACACTGTACGTTTTCTCAATATGATCACTTCGCAAAATGTACACTTCACTTTTTCACAAAACAACTTCAACTTCGACAGTGCTTATCTTTTCTTTTTTTTTGTACCTTTGTTTACGTGGCCGCCTTCCATTTAAATAATTGTATTTTTAATGTTCTTACTCTTCTGGGATAATAATATAATATAATATAATTTCATTTATTTCAATCACCAAATGGATCATAATTTTGTTAGTTGTTTTCTTATTCTAGATAAGTCACTCTAAATATTCTGATACAAAGAAGAAATAACGAAGAAGTAATTAATATGCCCAATCTTACAAAATTAAATACAAATTGAATTGAATAAAGTATGTCACAAATATTAGCAACTAGCGACTCGTCCCGGCTTCGCACGGGTAGTTTCAGATGAAAAACAGCCCCCCCCCCCTCGTATCCCCCCCCCTGGTAGCCTATGTCACTCAGGGTGAACGTAGCTTTCCAATGGTGAAAGAATTTTTTAAATCGGCCCAGTACTTTTTGAGCCTATTCATTACAAACATACAAACATACAAAAATAGGTACAAATATTTCCTCTTTATAATATTAGTATAGATGTCATTGCGGCTAGAAAAAATAATTTAGTTTATTATTAAAATGGATCATACAGCAGTGGCTGAGGTGCTCACTGTCAAACCTGTCTGAGAAAACCTTCAGAATGCTGTTGGAGCTGGCCCGGACCCTGCGCACCAGGGACGTGCACCGCTTACGAATGGTGGTGTAGAAGCAGTCCACTCGCGCCTCAGCGAACATCCCCGATGCGCTACAGAACCGGGGCAGCCCCACCAGCACCCTGAACGCGTTATTGCACTGCACACGTAGTGCGTTGTACTGTTTTTGAATTTATAGATCTTTTTTTCTAAATGCTATAACTTCTAAGGTTCTAACCTAAGCCCTTTGACTCTGAAGGCAGGTCAGCTGACCCGGTCCACTATCTCCAACATATTTTATGTCCACACAAGTCAATAAATAACATCCCCGAACAATAAAATCCATAAAATATTTCTACCAACTCAATTTCCCATAAAATAAAATCGGCTTTAGTTTTTCAGGTCGTAAACGCGTGTTTTATATTGAACGGCCGGCATCGCTCCCCCGAGCGCACTTATAGACCCCTGTAATGTAATACCTATTGAGGAAAGAACATTTCCTATGTGATCGTAAGCACTCTTATTTATAGAGCCTCCAATAAAAACAGTGGAAGACCACCTCTTGGACCTACTTACAGTTTAAAACGTTGGAACAAATCTACTAGTAACATCTATGCTAGGTTTGGTGCAGCTTATCCTGAGACAGGGATCTATTTGACCCCACACAAGTTCACACACATCGATCTATTTTCTACTGCCGGTTTTTGATATTTGTTCAGGGTGTTCTGGGTATTTTCTATATATAATAAAAAATATCTATCTATGTTATATATTGTATTAAGTATATCAGTTATCTAGTACCCATATCACAAGCTCTGCTTAGCTTGGGGCTAGATAATGCTGTGTAAACTGTCCAGCATTATTTATTTATTTATTTTATTTATTTATTTTAATTTTATTTTGTGTTCTGTTTTCTCGTGTTAAATTTATTTGTGTGTTGTGTCCTCTTACGGAAAAATAAAGAAATTTTCTTTCTTTCTTTTATTTCTTCATGCGGTTTTTCTTGGTGACGCTGAGTCGGTACGGTATAGTAACCAGAAGCCCAATTCTTGTGCTAAAAAATATACAAAATATAGTTAAAATCATAAATACTTACATAGACATACGCCTTTTCGCCCGAAAGGGTAGGCAGAGCTTCAAATGGGCCACTTTTCACTCTTTTTTGTGGGTTGCACCATCGTGGGAAATAGACATGACAAGTGGTGAGCTTAACTGAAACTACACTACAACCCGGAAATGTGACAAAAACTTAAACGTGTAATTTTTTTTCTGAGAATCGATGCATCTCTTCTATCTTTCCAATCATATATAACATTATACTCCAATCTATGGTTGCCATGCATCGTTACTAGACTATTTACATATTTTACAGTAAATTCACAATACAGTCTCGATTCGATAAACTATCAATGTAGTTTTAAAACTAAAGAGAATTAGCCTTCAGTTTAAAAACGGCCTTGTGAATTTAGGTTGATAAACCAGTGTAGAGAAATAATACATCGTGCCTCATCGAAGCTCCTTTCTCTCACATGTCACAGTCTTTTATATTTTTTGAGTTCTAGGGAAAACACTTACACTTACTTAACGCTTACTTTGGGGTTATTGTTCTAGGGTACGCCAGTTTCCGCTTTGTACCGTTGAATTAAATAATTTTCGATTGGATATTCATACTCACACACTTACGTGTGTTAATTACTGTGTTTATTGTATAAACGTGGCTCAATTCTAACTGAAACCAAGAAATTATACTGTGTTTTAGAATATCTAGACAAGTGTGAAAAATCATAAAGAGATACAAATTTCGTAACACGAAGCTAATAAGCCAATACCAAATTCCAAAGTCAGTACCTATATACTCCCTAAAAGGAAGAACAAACATGGCATATTAATAAATTATCGTGTGTCAGTCTGTTTGCACGCAGGTTTTAGTGCAGGGACGCTAATCAGAGAAGAAACTTGGTGCTAAGTAGTTGGCTAACGTTACGGACTGACTGAAATGACTTCGGGTACATCAGCAATGATTCAACCGAATAGAAAAAAACAAATTTCAAAAATAATTCCAAGATACAAGATACAAGATATTTATTTGCATAAATAAGTGTTACAATTTGGTCTTATAAAATAGTGAGCACTTATGACTTATTTGCCCTCTGCAGGCATCGCAAATTTTTCGAGGGCGTAAACTGCTACTTAGTTTACTAAGTATATCTAGTTTACCTTTGTTTTACCTATAGGTAAAACAACTAACTACTAAAATGTTAACTAATACAACAAATAAAACATCCAAAGTTACTAACATTACAGAGTTATTAGGTACATTCATCAATTTGGAAATTTAAGAATAGGTATAAAAGGTAATTTAGGTAGCTAAAGTTGGCAAATGGTCATTTTTATTCTATTAAATATTCGTCAACAGTATAGAAACACCTTTGAATAAGGAATGTTTTTAGCTTTCCGATAAACAACCTTATTTTAGTTTCATTTTTTATATTAATTGGTAGCTTGTTAAAAATTTTTACTGCCATATAATAAGGACTTTTGTTTAGCATACTTATTCTAGAATATGGCAGAAAAAGTCTGTCTTTGTGACGAGTGTTTCTGTTATGTGTTTCGTTTATTTTGGTGAAATGGTTATTATTTTTATAAACGAAAATGCAAATGTCCATAATGTAAATTGAAGGTAGCGTCAGAAGATGAAATTTTATGAAATAAGGTTTACAGCTTTGCATGTTATCAATCTGGGCTATGATTCTAACACATTTCTTTTGTGTAATGAATAGGTCTTTCACATTTACACTATTTCCCCATAGCATTATACCGTATCTTAGCCACGAATACGCATACGCGTAATACGCTGATAATGCAGTCTCAGTGTTCGTACTGTGTTTAATTTGAAAAAGGGCATATGTAAACTTGGATAGTTTAATTTGTATGTGTTCTATGTGAGTCTTCCAGTTGAGGTGAGTATCTATGTTTAAACCCAGTAAGCTGAATGTGTCAACTTTTTCTAAAGCAGTGTTTTGAAAATCTATTTTTAATGGAATGGTTGGACTATTGTATGTTTTAAACTGCATTACTTTAGTTTTACTGCAGTTCATTTCCAGGTTGTGGTCTTGAAGCCAATTTGTTACGGTCTGTAATGTACTCTTTAATATTGAATCCGTCTTTTCGTTTTTCTCGCATTTTACTAATATTGAGACATCATCCGCGAATAATATAGGTAACGTTGTATCATTATTAAATATTTTTGGCAAATCATTTATATAAATAAGAAAAAGTACGCAACCTAGAACGCTTCCTTGTGGTATTGCACATTTTAATTTTCTGGTATTTGATCTTATTTCTATTATTTCCCTATTTTCAATGTCGTGATCTTCTATTTGGACGATTTGTTTTCTATTATTTAGATATGATTGAAACCAAAGATAGGCAGGTCCACGTATGCCTGAGCCATACAACTTCTGAAGCAATATACTATACACGACTTTATCGTAGGCTTTCGACATATCTAATAATAAACCTAGTACAATTTTCTTTTCATCTATTAGTTGGAGTGCTTTTTGAATATATGTGTATACTGCTGATGTTGTGGATCTTGTCTTTCTAAAACCATTTTGGCTATCATCTAGTATGTTAAATTTTTCTAGATATGAATATAATTGATTACACATAGCTCTTTCAAACACTTTTGAGAATGTTGGTAAGAGTGCTATGGGTCTATAGTTGCTTGGAATCCAATTAGAACTAAGTGTACAAACGTCTTAGTAGTTTTAAGGCGATATGTTAAAATACCGAATGGGCGGAGTCTAGCAAGAAAACAATAGCTGTAAGACAGTGACAGCGCTATAGCTCACTTGAACCCGGGAAAAGGTGAGGTATAGATTTTTGCCACTCGGAAGTAACTGACGTAAGCGACAAATGATAAAACTTCTAAAGTAGCAAATATAAAAATAAATGATCTATAATTAATGTAAGTAATGTGATTACCTTCTGAATAATATAAAAAAATATGCTTAATACTTTCTCTAGTCGAAGGAAGGACCTAAAAAGGGCTTTAGAAGAGCCAATTTCAAAAAATAAAGCTATCGAGAAAAGTTTCGCGAATCGTGTTTCTAGTCTATAATTTATTAAGATTACATCCTCAAGTAATTACTGTATTAACATCAAGTTTGTAACCTTTACTGATAATGAGTGAGCATGTAACGAAACGACTTAAAAATTTTAACATAGCGTCTTAACAAAATAAATCAATTATTTTCAAACACTGAATCCTTTGTAATGGAGGATTTTTTAAGCATAAACATTCTGAAGTATTCTTATGAGCATCCTGCTTATAAAAAAACAGATAGTTATTACTTTTTTTTTATTAGAGATAGAGGCCATTTATTCATGCGAAGTTTTGTTATAAAATAAACACTCCTATTTTTTAAATTACTGTTCATCCCCGAATTTGTATTCGGGGACAAACAGGACCTACTCAAAAGATGCTACGTTCCTTCTTCAGTTAAGGTTAATTTAATAATGTTAACATGAGCAGTTTATGTCGGTTAAAGGTCAAAACCAAATCTCCTAAATAAATATTCAAAACTTTAATATTTATCTGAAATGACAAACCTAAAATGGTAGCCAAAACTTCCCCTTTCCACAGAATTACAAAACTAATTAGAGCAGTCAAATAAATATTTGTTTCTCTTTTCAAAACGTCGCCGCCGCAATCTTTAGCGAGGACACGTTAAAATCGCCAGCGACCTCTGTCGCTTCACGCGTTCTAAGAAGGACTAACTGTCAATAGTATGTTCTAAATATGAAAAACGCGTTCGAATTTCAAATTTGTTATGCAAACTGTTCGGTATCGGAACGTCACGAAGCGAAAGGAACACATTATCGGTTTATTTTAGTGTTGACTCGCTAATTTGTAAAGGACGACAAAGGTGGGCCGCGTAGTTGTTTTGCTAGAAAGTCTGAGACTTTTCGACTCCTACAATATTTTTTTAAACTTTTCACATCTATTCTTACTTACAGTTATACAGTTTATGCATTTAATCACTGCTGATACTGACACTAGCTCTTCTCGATCTTCTATATGTTACATTTTCGGGAAATATGCCCGGGAGCTACATTATTTTTTTTTTTTTTTTTTTTTTTTCTCTGATCCCACCTCCTTTTCATCATACTACAAGCAGGCGCACGGCTCAAATACCATCCTAATCTCATCAGTATACACACAATTGACACTAAGCGTTTCAGTTCCACCTTTTTAATGCGAACAGCTAAGGAATGGAACAATTTGCCATCGTATGCCTTTCCTAAAAACTATAATATGGGTCTCTTTAAGGCTAGTGTGAATAGGTGCCTTCTAGACCTTCGTGCTCCATCATCGGCCACATCGACACTTACCAACAGGTGAGATGGCGGTCAAACGAGGGTATATAATAGTTAAAAAAAAACTCGCTATTACTGCCACCATTAAAAGAGTAAAATTCACAGAAGTTAAAACTTTTACTAAAACAATTTCCTATTGAAAAAACAACAACCTCCCAAAATCTTTTCTGCAGCAAAGCACCCAATCACCGTCAAACCACAAACAGCAAAAGGTTACGACAAATTCTATCTCCCGGATAAAAGATGTAGTCCGATATAACACGATGTCTGTCCCCTGACCCGGGCGGGTAAATTGGATCGGCATTCGTCGGCAATCGCCCGGATTATCCGAGAATCGTTACGACATAACGTTAACGCGAGCCGTCTCTGATTGTCTTTTACTCTATGTGCACCGTGGTGCGAGCTTATTTTGTGTGGACATAAAATAATGGTACAATTTATTTTTGTTTTAAAATCTGATATTGAAACGTACCTATACGTTAGTAACAACGTTAAGAAAGTAGCTGAAAAACTGATATATTTTATGTCTGACCGACCTCTGTAGTAGCGCGGAGGGCGTAGTTTCGCTTGCGACGCAGGAGGTTGCGGGTTCGATTCCTGCCTCGGAACAAATATTTGTGCGATCTGCAGATATTTGTTCAGGGTGTTCTGGGTATTTTCTGTGTATAATAAAAAATATCTATCTATGTAAGTATTTTATTAAGTATATCAGTTATCTAGTACTCATAACACAACACAAGCTCTGCTTAGCTTGGGGCTAGTTAATGTTGTGTAAAATCTACAGCATTTTTTTTGTGCTTGCTAAACCTTGTGTCTGTTTTTGATATTCGCTCTTAATAACAATGAACTGATTTCACATTTATTGAAAGTAACGTAACGTACATATTTTTTGTTTAAATACAATTAAACGGTTTAATGATAGCTCAACTGATCCAAAAAGAAGCGAAATGTATAGATTCTTTATTAACTGCCGTATCGACCATGAGGACGTCAGATCAAGATCAACAGGCTATTAGTTGTTTAACCTTAGACCATATACCGTCTATTATACTGTGTTTGCTACCTATTTGGTTAATAACACGTGCAATTCATATATCGTAACAGTCACCCATAAGCACTGACGACCTCTGTGGCGCGGCGGGCGAAGGTTGGCCTGCGATGCAGGAGGTTGCGGGTTCGATTCCCGTCCATAGTAACTTTATTAGAGTTTACCTAATTATGGTGGTTGGTTTTTCATAATAACGTATTTACAAAATATGAGCGAACTGAGTATAATTTTACACTGAAATAACTGTTGTTGGCTTTTATCTTGGTTATTATTTGCGGCAAACCATATTTGGTTGAAGAAAACACTGGATTAATAGCGAAAATACCATCAATATTACTTGTATGGACAAAAATTTTGAAGTTATTTCCGCGTTTTTTCAACCAAATATGATTTGCTGCAAATAATTACCTATATAAAAGCCAACAACATTAATTTCGGTGTAAAATAATACTCTGTTCGCCCATATTTGGTAAAATATATTAGTGTGAAAAAACAACCACTTTATGGATCTATTTTAATGTAATATAAGGTGCACGGTACGTAAATAGATGAGGAGTAAAATCGTAATATCGAGTGTTAAAAAAGTGAAGCTGTTATGTTTTCCCTCGGCACAACATTTAGCTTAGCATTTTAGCGATAAGACCGCCCATTGTACATTTAGTTTTTTGTTTAATTGTTATGTGTTGATTTTATCTAGTTTGTAAGGTGTGCAATAAAGTATTTTCATTCATTCATGCATTCATTCATTCATTCAACATTTAGAATTGGACTGGAGTAAAATTCAGTTCCGCTTAGGAGCTGATAAATACTTACTTTTACATGATCGTCGCATCGTGTTTGTGTTGTTTTCTATACTAATTCATTTATTAATTTATTATTAAAGTTGCCTGGGAGAAATCACTCTCAGCAATAAGGCTGCCCATTGTACTGTACTTATTGTTTATGATTATTTTGTTATTTTTTTTTCGTCGTTTACAATAAAGTGTTCATCTATCTATCTATCTATTTATGTCCAGATTTGGTGTCCGCCGCTCCACTGTGTCGTCCCGCCCCAACACTCTACTGGGATCTTGGATGTCCCATCTCCTGTAACGACGCAGACGCTCGATCCCCTCACCTGAATGCTACGGATTATGGGCTGGGAATGTAAGATGCTGTAATTTCTTGGATGTAAGTTATTTGATTGCGAATCAGTTTAAATGAACTAATACATGTTTTCAGAAGGAAACATTTATTTACAGATGATTAATACAACTAATACAAGGTATGTACAAAATACATATGAAACAGTTGTGCTACCTGAAGACCGCTGCTAATGATCTAAAGGTAGCTCAACTGATCCAAAACACTACCAGACGGAAGCGTCCCTAAGATGCTGGCTGCATTGCCACGCTGAATGGCAATACTAATGCGTCCAGAAGGATAATTAATTGTAAGCGAAACAGCTTGTTTATTTTGTATGGACCTCTACATAAAAAGGCTTCCCATTACAATGTTTCGACGAAAGGTCTTGAGCCGTACACCGACTTTCTGCAATCATCGGTCCATCGAGAGGGGGTTTTCTGACACTGCACCGTCCGGTTCATGGTTGCTATATGAGAAACTATATCCTCCAGTGGTTATCGGTTCTGCGAGCTATGTGGCCTGCCCATTGGCACTTTAATCATTTGATAATACCTACACAGGTAATGTTCTGTATTAGATTTAACCCGGATTAGTTTTTTTTTAGTTTTTTTTTTGTTTTTTTTTTGTTTTTTTTTTTGTTAAAAGATATAAAAAAATAAAAAAAACCTAATGCAATGAAACTTCTAAACCAATTTTGATAAATAATGTCTAAGAACCATCGTTAAAAAATCTGCTTTCAAATAAAAATCCGCATTCAAATCGGTTCACCGTTTAAGAGCTACGGTGCCACAGACAGACACACACACATCAACTCATCATCGGGGGATAAAAATTAAAATAACAAGTAATTAATTTTGTAAAAATTAAAAAAAAAAACCTCAACGTAATGAAACGGCTGTACCGATTTTGATCAAATATAGCTAAAAACACTCCCGACAAATTCACCTTCACAACAAATAAAAAAAAACGAAATTGGTTCATCCGTTCGGGAGCTACGATGCCACAGCCAGACACACACACACACATACACACACACAGACACGTCAAACTTATAACACACCGTCGTTTTTGCGTCGGGCGTTAAAAATAGAATACGACTATCTCGAGTTATACGACTGGGTTTTTTTTTTATTTGGTTAGAATAATTTCATCACTTAAGGATATTTTACATAGTGCATATTATAAATAAGGTTACAACCTTCGACCAAAGTAAAATAAATGGACTGGCCTTACCCATACAAAACGTCCGTAAAAAATAAGACAATTCGGATTTAGGGTACGGTCAACAAATAAACTATCTATCTATCTATCTATCTATCCAGCCACTGCTGAGTAAAGGCCTCTTCTCTATAGCGCCACTCCTGGCGGTCTTGTAAATAAACTAGGTGAAATTAAATTATTGAACTTCTTAAAAACTGTATTTTTTTAATACTTAATACTTTAACAGATGCAATGTGTTTTCTAAAGTTATTTCAGTAGGTTTATAGTACAAAAAATGGCCGAAAAAAATGCAATTATTGAATGAAACTTTTACAAAAATACATGGTTCCCTTCTGTTTTATGTAGTTACGTATCTATTTTTCAGCTCTCAAACATACACAATATAAATCAATAGAAAAGCAAGTCCACCTAAGGTCTTCAGCTCAATCAATTTGTGAAAAATATATTTTTCATCACTCAATAAACTAATAAAATATCATAAAAATCGTACGGAAACATAAATGTATAAAAAATCCAGTATTTAAGAAACTGCAGAGTGCAGTTTTAAGACTTTTGCACAATGAGTTTTTTTATACTACTTGGAATGACAGATCAAGAAGATGGCCCACCTGATGTTAAGTGGTACCCTCTGCCGATGAACAGTGCATTACCTCAGGTCACGTCCACCTAGGACGCGCCCTATGTGGCATTCCACTGCGCCCGCCACCCTGAAACATAAAGATGAAAAGTCCCATGTGGCCGTAATATCATCGGCACCCTTACCCTTCAAACCGGAACACAGCAATGCGAGCACTACTGCTTTGCGGCAGAAACAGGTATGGTGGTAGTACTTCTCCGGACGAACTCTTTCACAAAAAAGCTCTATTACTACTAACCGTTTTTTGGCGTATAAAATTCATTGTGTAGAAAATTACCAAAGCAAATACGGGAAAATGTATTCCACTTCCAAAAGTCGTCTGTTCTTGCTCGTCTTATGACTTCTATCCATTTTTGTTAACCTTAGATTTCTTTTGGAAAGCTATAAGGTTAATTAACATGCTATTACATATTATATGCAATTACCTAAAGCGACGTGCTTAGCAATGTTTTGACGTAAATAATGCAAATTACAATTCTAAATCAATACGATACCCCTTAGGCATCAGATTTTTTTGCAGTCTGTACCGGACCATCCGTCATGCGTGAAGTCTTGTCAAATATTTCGTCGCTGTAGTTGGAAAACTAAATAACTAATAACAACAACGAAACAACAACAAAACAAAAATCGCGAGAAAAACGCGGTTTACTGTTGTGTCAAAAATGGCAATAACTTTTTTATCGTAACTAATTTTGCAGTCCGTGTTTTGATATGTTATAGATTGGTACTGTATCTATTTTTGAATTTAATGATAATACATTTTAGTTCTTTTGATTAAGAGAAAAAAATAAAAAAACGACTATGTATTTTTCCCTCGCCAAAGTTTTGAGTAATTGATGCAGTTATTTATTTTTGCATGTCAATTGTTTAGTTTTCCTTCGTCAATGATCTCCACTGAGGTTCAAAAAGCTAATGATAAGTGCCATTATTTAATTTTCTCATAATAGTGAAATCATGAAATGATCTATTATTGACTTCTTTGAATATGACAATCCTATCTATGGGAAAAAAAAAAAAAAAAAAAAATAATATTATATGGATTTAAATAATATTAAAATACATTTTAGAATAAAACCAACTTATAAGTTATAAAAAAAAAAAAAAAAAACTGGACAGTTCACACAACATTATCTAGCCCCAAGCTAAGCAGAGCTTGTGTTATGGGTACTAGACAACTGATACACTTAATACAATATTAACATAGATAGATATTTTTTATTATGCATAGAAAATACCCAGAACACCCTGAACAAATATCTGCGGATCGCACAAGTATTTGTTCCGCGGCGGGAATCGAACCCGCAACCTCCTGCGTCGCAGGCGAACGTTCGCCCGCCGCGCCACAGAGGTCGTCTTCATAATCATTTCTTTTTATCAAGACTGAATATTAGAAAACTACTGAAACACCTACATTATTTTAGCAGACTTATAAATTCAAAGTAAGTGACATAACAAACTTATCATACTACTAATGCTTATAAAATCAACAAAATGAAATCAATTTGTGGAACACAATAATTCTAAGTATCAAAAAGAAAAAGGTATGTCGACTAAAATCAAAACTATCTACGAGTATAAACTTGTGTCTGTTAACTTTCATTCAGAGTGGGGAACATTGAGATAATGTCCTGGGGCGTAGTCCTCCTTGTCGCTCGTCCTCTAGAGCAAGACGTGTCCATCGACATGTATGGGCCATCATAACCATGCAATAGTCGATTTCGCAAAATGTGTTACTTATGTAGTTTTCCTACTACACGACGATTTCTAAGTTTTTTATCAATTGATGAAAATTATATTACAAAACCTTTACTTACGAATGAAATGCGATGCCTGAAGCTTTATTTGTATTTCATGTGTTGTTTGCACTTGCAGAAAAGCACAGGAAGGCATTGTATCACCAAGGTATCTAATTTTGGTATTTTTCAGCATAGCTGTCACTCGTTGCCGTGACAAAGACTGACTGAAGCGAAGTGTACTAGCTAGGTCTGTTTAGATGTTTCAAAACTATCGTTCCCTAAGGCCCGTCCATTCATTTTATTTACGTCGATGGTTACAACTATTAAAGTATTTAAAGTATTTAATCAAAACACATTTACAATAAACAGAAATACAAAAATACATTTAGTTAGGTTATGCTATTACAAGTTCAGTTACAAGTTCTGTTAGCCGCCGTGCTAGGTTGTACCTGTGTTACGGCAGTTAAGAACTAATTTGATAATGTATCAGATCCTAGTTTGCCTGTGATTATTGCCAAGGAGAACATGCCATGCCAGAACATAGAATAATTTTACACATATGCAAGTCTGTGCAAATCAATAACTATGAATAAATAACGATCGTATGCAACCTATTTTCGGTACTTTGATATAAAAGGTTATTTAGCTTGATCATTAGACACGTTACGTATTCATTATTCACACTCCATTACAAAACGGTTCGAGTGTGGTCTGGACTGAAATTCATTATCACTTTGCTGTGTACTAAGCTGACGTAGCTTCGGCCATGTACTACAAATAATATTACAGAACAGACTATTTATATTCTTACCGTGTCTATAAAATACAGAATATTCTTGGAATAGTTGCACAGTGTTTTGTCTTTTGTATTGATAAGCAGTTTCAAATACGATTGAAGGAGACAAAATATGGTGTAACTAGATATCCCAAGGATATTTGACGACCTCTGTGGCGCGGCGGGCGAAGGTTGGCCTGCGACGCAAGAGGTTGCGGTTTCTGATTCCCGCCTCGGAACAAATATTTGTGCGATCGCAGATATTTGTTCAGGGTGTTCTGGGTATTTTCTATGTATAATAAAAAATATCTATCTATTTAATGTATTGTATTAAGTATATCAGTTATCTAGTACCCATAACACAAGCTCTGCTTAGCTTGGGGCTAGATAATGTTGTGTGAACTGTGTCCAGCATTTTTTATTTTTATTTATTTATTCCGCGTTTACTGGTAGCATGGTAAGGCTAATGTGGCTTTTTTAACCCCTTACCAAAAAGAGGGGTGTCATAAGTTTGACGCGTGATGTATCTGTGCGGCATCGTAGCTCCCAAATGCAAACGAATTAACCGTTTTTTTTATAGGTTTAGAGTTATTTTTAGCTTTGAGGATCATAAGCTTGCAATTTTTTTTAAAGGGATCTCTGCAATTTCCTCGTAAACAGTTGATAGCGATTAAAATTTTCCTGTGGCGACATCAAGTCGTAAATATAGTAATTAGCTTCGGAGCATGCGTGCTAGGAAAGAAAAAGGGAAGAATATATATTTATTTTTATACAAGAGCTACTCAGAAACACAGAACACACTAAGAAGAAACAGATATGAAGGTAGGTACTAGACACTGCAGTGCTTCCGTAGGTATTCCGTTTCTACAATTTTAAAGGTTTAAATGAATAACGGAACAAGCAAATGTCCTGCCTGTGGTGTTAAGCGGCAACCTCTGCCTAAAGAAATGCACAGGTAACATCCACCTAGGACGCGCCCAATGTGGCATAATTTTTCAGTTTTTGGAATTGCTGTTCCAACTTACACTCTAAGGACCAAACACATTGTAAAATAAGTAATTAATAATAGATCCCTTGGCTATGATCCTGTGGATCATACTAATACGTAACTCGTGGAAAATTTGTGTAAGGAGGCGGCAACTATGCCGCCTCCTTACACAAATTTTCCAAGTTACATCCACTGCTGAGCAACTGAGCACTGTTACTAAACAGTGCTCAGTTGCTCAGCAGTGGATGTCACGCTGGGGCTAATGTGAATTAAACATACATACATACATAGACACACGCTTTTTTCCCCGAAGGGGTAGGCAGAGCCTCAATGGGCCTCTTTTCACAGTGGGTTGCACCATCGTGGAATATAGACGTGACAAGTGGTGAGCTCATTGCCGCCATTGCTTCCCACGACTGACTCAGCTAACGCTTTCTTCCAGTAATAACACATTCCATAATAAGCTACCAGCCAGGACAAATCTTATACCAACGAATCTTATCAACAAGTCCGGGTAATCCCTTAGTCGGCTTTTACGACATCCACGGAAGGAGACGGAGGGTCTATTCTTAGGCCGGACACACCACAGCACAATTACAATTGTATAGGCACAAATCGGCACAACAAAGCTGCTACTTAGCTACCTATCTGATAAACCTTAATTAAAATGATGAATAAAGTCTTTTCAAATTGTCTAGCTATACATTGTTTGTACTCACAGATTTAGCTCTTTATTATTTTCAAACAGCAAAAATTAGATCACTCCCAGTGATAAATTTTTTGCTGTTTCCAGAGCCAAATAATGCGTTTTCACTAAGCACCAGTTGAAAATCAAAAAGTTACTATGAGACTATAAAGCAATACAACTTTTAGAACAGTAGCCACTAAACGACACGACTTGAATTGCCCATATGACGTATTTCTGTTCGTTGTTGCTGATGATGAAGAGTGGTGCGGTGGGTGAGTAGCTGACTAAGACACGAGAAAACGATATGTTTGCATGATCTGCAAATAATTGTTCCTGGGTGTTGTGATATCATGATACAATAGCTCTTGATACCCACATGAAATTCTAGTGTGCGATCAGGACTATGTATATGGCTGTTGGGTATTATAATGTTATTTTATGGCGTCGTCACTTCCATTTCCTCCTAACTCTATGTATATCAACAAAATTGAAATAACCATCGGTAGAACTCTTCAAACACGAAGGCACGAGCGCTGAGCTGATCACGATAATAACTTTGGCCAATTTCGTTGTTTGATCAAACATTAAGTGTTGTTGTTACAAGCAATTTGAAGAGCCCGGTTCTCTAAATGTGTGTTTAGAGTTCTACGAGGTCATATTAGTTGGTAAGTACTCGATACTTCAATAGTTGAAAGAATAATACTTACTGGACTCGTTTCTTGCGTAATTTGGTCTTTCTTGGTCTTCAAGAATGGAACAGTGTGATCAAGATCCGCCATGCTATATCTTACCAACGATATTGACCAAGTTCTGGGAAAGTCAAGATTCTTCGTTCACTTTTTTCCGAGTCATCCTCTTGACAACCAAATACGGTAATTCCAATTCTAAGTTAATACCTGTTCCACCATCGACTAGGTCTCATTATACATAGTTTTTGGTAGCCGCAGTGACACTTTTGATTGTTTTTTGTCATTAATATAAATAACTCTAATAGGTTAGTCATCTTTAGTAATCTAAAAATATACCATTCCGTCTCCTCCCGTTTATTTCGTAAAAGACAACTAAGGAATTACACCAGGGTATAGGCAGCAGCATCCACTAGAGTACTTGACAATACTGCGATCACCTATCTGCCTGCCAAGCGTGGTGATTATGGCAATCTCTCCTTTGCTTTCTATCGCTTTCAGCAGTGGACGTTTACAGGCTATTGATAATGATGATGATACCCTGCACCTGTCTTTTAACCTCCGGCTCAGCCAACTTATCTGCTGATAGTGAAAGAAGCCATTAAATATTACTACTAAAATAAAAAATCCTTATTAGCTTTTCGCTAGCCATAGGCCTCCATATAAAGAGTCACGAGGATCAAGCATGAGCTGTTTCCATTCATCGACTTCCTGAAAATGTCGTCGGTCCTTCTTACACTGTGTCGTCCGTGGTCGCTACTTGAAAACCTTTATTCTCAACCTGCCGGGGTATTGCGTAGTAGACTGACGTTTGATAACGATTACCAGTTTGCTGTTCATTGCGCAGCGTGTTTTAGCTTTTTTACAACAACATAAATATTTAAAACACGCTGCGCAATGAAAAGCAAACTGGACATCGCAATCAAACGTCAGTCTACTACGCAATAACCCCACAGGTAGCCTGTTCAGCGAGCTATATGGCCTTAAAAATAAATCTGAAAATTCATAAAACATCTGAATTCTCAAATAAAACAGTTTTCCAAAACAAACCACATTTGACAAAGAAGAGCATTACCGCGGCATTATTCGGGGTAACATTAAACTTTGCCCCACAATTATCCCGAGGGTCAGGGAAAGCGCTCTTTGAGCTGATTATCCGAACAAACGTCAAGCAAAAAGCCGTGTAAATCTCCGCACGGAACACGCGCATGCTTGGAGTGGAGCTCTTCTATATTATTTCTTAAAGTTTTTTAGTAACAGCTATTCGGATATGTTCTTTTTGATTTAATCCTATTGTATCATATTTTCCAAATTGCTATATTCCCAAATCGACATTGGTGGTTATTTTTAGTAGTATAAGAGCTTTATTGTGAAAGAGTTCGTTCGGGGAAGTACCTACTACGATAATACCTATTTCTGCTGCAAAGCAGTGGTACTCGAATTGCGGTGTTCCGGTTCCTGAGACTTTCATCTTTATGTCTCAGGGTGGCGGGCGCAGTGCAATGCCAAATTGGGCTCATCCTAGGTGAACGTGACCTGTGTGATAATGCATTGCTTTGCTGGAACAAGTAAAAAGGTCGGTAATTATAGTCGATGAATATTGATAAAGTTTCGTCGTTTTAAGCGATATGTCGCTGTATCAGATGTTGTTGTAGACGGTATGTTTTCTTAATTGTTTATATAGGGATTCGGCCGGGGCATTGCCATTCGGTTGTAATAAGAGATTCGTCGTTATAAAAGATTTCGATGTATTTGGTTTCGACTGCATTATAATACGCATGTATTTAACAATTATAATCGACCGAGATGTGGAATACACAACATTAAAACCCAACAGACAATACATTTAGTTGTTGCTACATAACGTCTCCACAGCCAACCATGTTCTGATAACTCTGTCCATATCGTAACTCTTACTTACAAGAGTTACAATCTGCCTCGGGCGACACAGCTCAGACGGTTTCAATTAAGTTGTCATTCCGACAATAAACAGCGATAAACACCTTTCAGATGCTGGAACGAGTTGGATTGAAAGCGACTCTCATATCATGATCGTCAACATCAAGCCAAAGAGCTAATTTTGCATACAAATTACAAAACCTTCGCGTTTTCAAAGTTCTGTCAGGGCATCTGCTCGAAGCGACGCGTGACCCTAAAGCTGGCTCTTATCTGGCTCAATGTAGTAGTAGTGCTAGTATTGCCATTCAGCGTGGCAATGCAGCCAGCATCTTAGGGACGCTTCCGTCTGTTAGTGATTTGGATCAGTTGAGCTACCTTTAGATCGCTAGCAGCGGTCTTCAGGTAGCCCAACTATTTCATATGTATTTTGAACATAACTTGTATCAGTTGTTTTATTATTTCTGTAAATAAATGTATACATGTATCTGATGATGGAGATAGAAGTAACTTCACCTGGGATGTGGGGCACAAATCTTGCAACTGAATGAACCTGTTTTAGACAACCGTTTAAGCTGAATTTTTGCGTACCTGTCAAGTTCCAATGACAATACAATATTATAGTGACCGCGAGCTGATCTGATAATGGAGATGAAAGTTACCTCACCTGGTATGTGTGGATCAAATGTTGCGACTGAATGAAACTCCGGATGATTAATACTGTGTTGTAGTATTTGAGCTCAATTTGATCAGCTCACAGTTCCGACCACGAACTACAACGATTATTTTTAAAAATATATATGTTTTTCCCGCACGGGCCTTATTTTGAAGATCTTTCTACAAAAAACTTACCTACCTTAAATCGCAGGTTTTTTTAATCAGAGACTTGAATTCTAGAACATATGTTTGAAGATCGCAGTTTTTCTGATTCTAATTTCTAAACCTAAGCAATTCGTAACAGCTAGTTATTTGAAATGCCGTAAAATTATACCCTGATTTATGATAGCATAAATGTTGATCGTAAAATCTCTATAAAACTATTCATACATTTCCATAGCCCCAGTTACCTAGAAACGTGCTAACAGACACGCTAACAATCCATCGAATATGATAAATGAATGAATTCCTGCATGGAGTGCTAATCACGCTACTAGTGAAGCATTTTCTTCGTATACAGTGACGTTTCTACGGTAATTTGCCTCTATTGATTTTCTAATAAACTTCCAAAGATTATCATCATCCATCTACCGCCTCTTACCACCTCCTGGCTGTATCTGTTTAGACATTGCCTCAAAAATGTGGATTTCATTGTCATCATCATCATCAGCCTACAGAAATTTAGTGCTGCATATAGGCTTCCCTCGTAGAATGCCATGACGAATGGTCGTAGCCACCTCCTTTCACCGCCTTCGTGTTACCTCTATAATGTCTTTGATCTATCGAAAGGGGGAAATCTGCCCATTACTACTTCAACTTGCTTATTCTGAGAGCTATGTTGTCGGAAATAGCAGATTGAAATGGATTTATCATATATCCGCCAGATAACACTTTAGTGCACTACACCATGAGCATTCCAAACGGAGTGTACCCTCCGTTTGAAATGGTCATATTGGTCATGGTGTCTTCTTAGTAGTTTTCTTCATTACTGAAGGTCGGCCCGTCTTGAAATGCTTTGGTAATTGAATTGACAAGCTGCTTCCATGCCAGCCTGTCTGCGGCTCGTCTTAGGGCGGTACTGACAGGGAGGCCTGTAAATGCCTTGAATTGGTGATGATGTAGGGTGGGGATGCACTAAGGTGCAGCTGGGTGTTGAAGTATAAAACAAAATGTACTGTGTGAATGCGTGGTACAATTCCTGAATAATAATTATTGAATCTGTCGCACATGAAATTAATTATTATTATGCTTTCTACATTTTGTGACAAACGTGGAATCTGTCGAGTCACAGATTAGACAATAGTAGTCAAGTGCGGAATTATGATGATTAACGTTTCGTCAGAGGACAAAAAAATGTGACGAATGCGGAAGAAAGGCATGATATGGTGAATGTGGAATCTGGCGAATCAAAGAGTACTTTATTAAGATATATAAATTAGGCCTTGAAAGAGACCATCCTTAAAGTGTTCAAAGATTCAAGACATTAATAACCTCAAAGACAAAACGGTCTCAATTCATTTAATAAATTAACCAAACATTGTGTCCCTCACCCCTCGTTATTTCGGCTACCACACTGGTCGAATGTCATCGCATTTTTTACCCGAAACCATACCGAATTAATCTTTCTTATCGTCCCAATCGCCGGTCGGCAGTTAAATAATCGCGATGTGGACGAGTTTAACATAAATTAAGTTTTCCGAGACACCTGAGATACCCCTTGGCTTAAAAACCACGACAAACTTCTTACAAACATTCAGCCAATCAATTTTGATCTCTATGTTAAGTAAATAAAAACAAAGGTAGCTGCAGGAGTAAGTTTGGTAGTACGCAATAATGAGCGTTCGTCGAAAGATGTATATCTCAAGTACAAAGAAAGGTTAAGTGTGAACATTTGTTTGTTAATGTGCTTGTTTAATGTATTCGTGGTTCTTTTAAGGAATGATAAGTTGTTTTACTTCAATTGATCGATCGAAGTTCTTTTAATTATTTTTTGTCGCTTGACAGAATTATTTTTAACATTAAACTGGTTATATTTATGATATTGATGTTGACCACAGATATCTGAATAGCAGCCAAGGACAGAGAAACTATTCATCGAAAGTGAAACAACAATACAGTGTCAATAACAACCTAATGATTATGTTACAGATAATACATGCTGCTTATAATAATAATGCTGATTCTCTCTAGCATTTTTTTTTTTTTTTTTTTTTTTTAACTTAGATAGACCTTTGTTTGACTACGATCTCACCTGTTGGAAAGTGACGATGTGGCCGAAGATGGAGCACAAAGGTCTAGAAGGCACCTATTCACTCTAGCCTTGAAGAGACCCAGATTATAGTTTTCAGGAAAGACAGACGACGGTAGTGTATTCCACTCCTTAGCAGTTCGCATTATAAAGGTGGAATTGAAACGTTTAGTACGAATAGCGGGTATACTAATCAGGTAAGGGTGGAACCGAGCCGTGCGCCTGCTCGTCCTATGATGAAAAGGAGATGGTGGGATCAGATCATGAAGTTCCTGGGAGCATTCCCCGAAATGTAACCTATAGAAGATCGAAAGGCATGCGACCTTACGGCGGTGCTCGAGACTCTGGACCTTAGTCTCCGCCATATGTTGCATTTACGTTTGACAGCCTACGTTGGTTTTTCTTTTTTATTTGAATCTGCTTCCACTTGTTCTCGAGGCACCACACAGGCGCTTCCCACCTAGTAGTAAGAAGGATCATCAAATAAAGCCGAGCCGTGTTTGTTGCCTGATTCTGCTAGGTTTAGTCGCGTTGGAGCAGGAGTAAATTTATTTTATAAGACTATTCAAAATGATCCTTGTGATTTCAGTGAATAAAATACTTTTGACTATGACTTTGACTTTATTGTTATTCAGTGTTCCATTAAAATAGGAAAATGGAACATTTATGGACGCACATGTAGTAAGTAGTAGTTTAATAATAAACTAAATTATTTATTCTAGCCGCAATGACATTTCTAATTTTCTATTTTTCTATTATTCAATTCAGTTTATATTTAATTTTGGGCATATTAATTATTTCTTGATTATTTCTTCTTTGTATCAGAATGTTTAGAGAGACTAACCTAGGATAAGAAAACAACTAACACAATTATGATCCAATTGTTGATTGATATAAATGAATTTATTATTATAGTGTCTAGCACGCATTATGTAAGGGCCCAAAGCAAATTCCTATACACGACTAGGCGTCGCCACGTGAAAAAATTTAACGCGCTATCAGCTTGCAATTGACTTCTAAAATAATGTTTGCGGCTGATAATCCCGGAATGGAAACGGCTCCACCAATTTCCAAAAAGCATATAGCTAAGAACCATCTCGCAAACATGATCTTCCATATAAATAAAACCGTACCTAAATCGGTTAAACCGTTTTGGAGATAAATGAGAACATTCGTTTGCACACACAAACACATAACTTTATCCATTCCGTTGAGGGTAAAATACCATAATGCTTCATTATTTGGGCGCCACTTTCTAAGTATTTTTTTTTGTATGGAAGGAAACGAAACTGCATGTAGTTTTGGATACCTACTATCAAAATTCGTACCTGAAATAAAACAGACATCTGAAATAAATGTTACCCAACTAATTTCTAAATGCTTACTTCTAATGCCTATCTATACAACATTGTAATCCACATTACAGTCAATTAAACAGCACTTATCATCAGATCCCCATTAATTATCCACGGCGTAAATAAGCAAGAATACACCATAATGCTGCAATTAGCTGCACACAGAGCGCCATGGAGGACATCCGTCTTATCACAATACGGATATCTAGCAGTATGGACACTTGCGAGAAATAAGGGGCGATCTTACAGCACACATTCTTCTAGTCGTATCTTAATCACAATGAAATTGACGCTGCAAGCCTCAGCCGCGTTGTCAATAGGACACAATTAATTAATTTTATAAAAATTAAAAAAACCCTCAACGCAATGAAACGGCTGAACCGATTTTGATCAAACATAGCTAGGAAAATTCCAGACATATTCAACTTTCGAAAAAAAAAACGGTTCATCCGTTCGGGAGCTACGATGCGACAGACAGACACACACACACTCTCACACACACAGACACGTCAAACTTATAACACCCTGTCGTTTTTGCGTCGGGGGTTAAAAATGAGTGTGTCATAAGTTCATCAAGTGGATTTGTTACATACATAAACACACGCCTTTTCCCCCGAAAAATGCAGAGCCTCAATGGACCTCTTTTAGCACAATAGCAGAAATATATAGTCGTGACAGGTGGTGAGCTCATCGCCGTCATTGCCGCTGCTTTTTTCCAGTAATAGCACACTCCAAAATAAACCAGTAGCAAGGAAAAATCTTTTACTACCGACGAAAATTGGCCTTACAAGAGATTCCACAATATGCCTTTAAACTTTTTATTATACTATTCGCGTACAATATTAAGTACAGAATTTGGAGCACGGTAATGTCTAAATAATTAGCTTTGGATGGAAACACGTTCATCAATCCTGTCAACTGGACGGGCGGAGTGAATTGTCTAACACGGTTTTTTCTATAGAAATGATCCAGACTTTTGTACGGGTTATCGCGCTGCCTGGGTTGCAAGGGTTTGCACTACGAATGTAGGTACCTTTGACAGGGTTTAAACGCGAAACTAGGTATCTGCTTATTTCTTGTAATTTATTTGCAGAGCACGAGTATTTCTACTATTATATATTCTGTGGCAAGAGTAACACAGTCGTTGAGTATCCATTTCACTTTTACAATCTACAAAAAAGAATTCTTTTTGAGGACTTTTTAGTAAAACGGTGTGAAAAATACACGACCACCGTGTTAGCTTTGCTCCGCCAACAACCTTTAGTGTCCTTAACTACTGATTGATGCATGTGTTTTGGCATCCGCCTCGTGGTGTTTTATGGGGCGGTCACACGCGATGCGCTCGTAAAACTGCAGCGGGCATAGATTAAATAATTAATTGCTAGTGTGATCCGACCTTTTTTGAAATGTTGCTCTTCGAGATGGGTTTTGGTAATTTATTACATACGGGACACTTTATAGCTGTTAGATTGATCAATCCCTGTAGATACATTTAGTATGAATTAAGCCAATTACCAGTTCTGACTTCTGCAGCTAAAACGTGGTCACTCACGGTAGCACGGGTCAGCGAGATATGGCGAGGGATATCGTTGGTGTCTCTCTGATAAGATAAGATAAGATAATATAAGATAAGATAAGATAATTATAATGTAATATAATATAATTATAATATAATTTGGATAAGATCTGAAACGAGGTAATCCAACAGAGAAAGTTCTCGACATAGCCCTGAAGATTAGCAAACTGTATTGGTAGTGGGCCGGGCATGTCTGCCGAAGAACCGATAACTGTTGGTGTAAACGAGTTCTCTCTGATGGAGTGGAGACCACGTCTAAGCAAACTGAAAAGAAAAAAATAATATTCTGTTTTTTATGATACTGATTACACGGATGGATCAATTCCTTCACTAACAAAGTTTCACAAAATTAAGTAACACTAAAAAATTATGAAATTAGCCACGGTTCTGTGTCTTATCTTCGTTTTTCAGCAATGAAAGATGGTTGGTTTGACGACCTCTGTAGCTCGGCGAGCGAGTAGCCGGCTGAGATGCAAGAGGCTGCAAGTTCGATTCCCACTGAAGGGCAAGTGTTTGCATGATCTGTAAATAGTTGTTCCGGGCCGGGGTGTTGTGGTACCATGGCACTCGTAATACCTCCTGATACCAACGACACAGGGAATCTTAGTGTGGGATCAGGACTATGTATATGACTGTTGGGTGTTATGTTATGTTATGGTTAAGGTGACATTAACTAGGGTTGTCTGAGGGGCACTTTCTTATGACTACAATAAAGCCTATACTCCTGTATAGGCTTTATTGTTTTAGCAACCTTGTCCACAGTATATAAATAAATAAATAAATAATGTTGGGTAGTTCACACAACATTATCTAGCCCCAAGCTAATTAGAGCTTGTGTTATGGGTACTAGATAACTGATATACTTAACACAATATATTACATAGATAGCTATTTTTTATTATGCATAGAAAATACCCAGAACACCCTGAACAAATATCTGCGTTCGCACAAATATTTGTTCCGAGGCGGGAATCGAACCCGCAACCTCCTGCGTCGCAGGCCAGCCTTCGCCCGCCACGCCACAGAACCCGTCCTATTTTGTTGTACGAAAGTAAAAGCTGTATCTGAAAAAAAAACATTCCCATTACTTATACCCTTCGCTTATAGCAAGCCAGTCGCAAACTGACAAACAAACAGACAACTGCGCAACATTTCGGTGCAAGTGATATTCTACCGCTGGTCGCGCGACACAGCGCTCGCCGCACGTTATTGTAAATACCGATACGATGATAAATCACACGGGGAAAATATCGGAAAAACTGTTTGAAATGTACGTGAAATTTTGTATAAAAGTAGACATGGCTCAGCATTATGCCAGCTATTCTTTTTACTTTGCATTGATTTAATATATGTATAATGATTCAATGAATGACTTAATGAATGAGTTAAATGTTTTTTTTTTTTTTATACTAATGAATGACGGAACAAGCAGATGGCCCACCTGATGTTAAGCGGTAACCTCTGCCTATGAACAGTGCATTACCTCATAGGACACGTTCACCTAGGACGCACCCTATGTGGCATTGCACTGCGTCCGCCACCCTGAGACATAAAGATGAAAAGTCTCATGTGCCCGTTATTTCACCGGCACCCTTACCCTTCAAACCGGAACACAGCAATGCGAGCACTACTGCTATGCGGCAGAAATAGGTATGGTGCTAGTACTTCCCCGGACGAACTCTTTCACAAAAAAGCTCTACTACTACTAGTTCCCATGGCGTAGAATATTTAATTAATGACTTGAAACGTTGTCTTGTAATAAATCAAACGGACAATTGCAAGTAGCCCACGCCGTGAGGCTTACCGTTTTTTTTGGCATACTTGTCCTAGCATTCCGAATTATAGTAAGGAGTTCTAAGGAGTGGAATATACTACCGTCGTCTCTCTTTCCTGAAAACTATAATCTGGATCTCTTGAAGGCTAGAGTGAATGGGTGCCTTCTAGGCCTTTGTGCTTCATCTTCGGCCACATCGTCACTTACCAACAGGTGAGATCGTGCTCAAACAAAGGTCTATAAAAGTAAAAAAGAAGGTTATGTAGTTGAGGTTTTTCGTATATATTTCACCATCCTATTACGGCTAAAAAGATGAACTCGATTTTAGTCTTTTTCCTTTCTTTGTGTCACAAAACCTGTTAGATTTCTAAATTTATGAATTGTGCGTTTACTGGAAGTACCCTACAGATTTTTCATTTTCCCTATTTCCATACAAAAATTTGACATTCACTGCTTATTAAGTTTTTAGGGCACTACAAGCCGTGTTTTCACCTAGGGTTGCACCACCGTGAAAAGAGGCCTAGCAGATTTTGATGGAATTGGGTTTATGGATAAATTGGGGGGTTGGAAAGAGGAGGGGGAGAGGAGGGGATCCCGACACTACCCGTGAAAAGCCCGGGCGAGTTGCTAGTATTCTATATAAATTTATAGTTGATTACTTAAGCCATTTCTGAAAAATAAGGTCTTGACAGACATACTGACAGACAGACAAATGGAGAACAAACTGATCCTTTATTGGTTCTGTTCCTTTTCAGGTACGAAATCCCAAAAACCTATAAATAGGTATCAAACTTCTAAACTTTCAACAATCTCATAAAGTTAAATATATTTGCTTATCAATCCAACATTTAACAGAGAATCTTGTATTGAAAGTTGCATAAAGATATCACGCCGCCACGATCCCGTGATGTATACGCGCCCTTACATTTAACGAGGAACATTATGTCAAACAAATCAATAAACCTTACATACGAACATTACAGCATAAATCAAGCCGATAGCCGATAACTCAAAAGATTGGTCGACGCAACATCGCAGCGTAACATGATACCGATGTTACTGTCAGACTCGGTAATCAGTGATTGGTGGCATGTACCAGTTAGTTTAAATTCTGGACTTGTTTAGCCTGCTGCTAGAGCTAACTTTACCTTTTAATTGTGTTGTAAATGCGATTGGTTTGAATACATTACAGGCTGTATACCGCGTTAAATGGCCTTACCTATTTGAAATTTGAATAATTCAAGGCATATGTCTGTACTTTTAGCATTCTTTGAGTTGACGACCTCTATGGCGCAGCGGGCGAAGGTTCACCTGCGACGCAGGAGGTTGTGGGTTCGATTCCCGCCTCGGAACACATATTTATGCTATCTGCAGATATTTGTTTAGGATGTTCTGGGTTTTTCTATTTATAATAAAAAATATCTATCTATGTAATGTATTGTATTAAGTATATCGGTTATCTAGTACCCATAACACAAGCTCTGCTTAGCTTGGGGCTAGATAATGTTGTGTGAACTGTCCAACATTCTTTTTGTTTTTGTTTTTCTGGTACTCAGTAATGTTTAACCCAATTAGGTATTTATATCGCATATGGGTGTTAACCCCATTTTATTAAATTTAAAATCTTGTTTCCTCAATCCTAATATATGTGACAGTGTATAATTGCAATCTTTATCTGATCGATCACAAATATATAAAATTTCGGCTAATAACTTTTTTTCGTCTTGCCAATGTCTTCCCGTGTGACAATCCGAGATGAAACCATTTAAATCTTGTTACTTGTTTTGTGAAAGTGCAAAAAAACTGGTGAATGTTGTTATCCAAAGTATTTACGCTTTGACAATAACACAGATACCAAATTCTCGATTTTTACACCGCGCCGAGCGAAACCTCGAGGATTTATTGATATGTAAATCATTTTAATTGGTGCCTACGGACATTTTTTAGTGTAATTGGCAGTTGGCTCGTTATTCATGGACGATGAGATATCGTTTGCGTATCGGCTTAAGCTTTTTTATTGCGGGCCTAATTTTTAAACATTTTAAATATTTTTGGCAGAATGGAAAGTTAAGTTACGTCTATCAGCGAACATTGTTGAATATAAAAACACAGTTTTTTTTTTGCATGGGAGCGTCAATTCTTTACTGTCCCCGAATGGGGACAGATTCAGGGACAAACAGGACATATTAAAATATTTCTATTTTTAAAATCTTGACTCATTTATTGAGCATTCTATATAAAGGACAAGTGCTGCCAATAATAAGCCATTTATAAAACTGGGTTTTCAGAATAATTACAAAAAGCTATCTGTTGTTGCATTATTGCATCAATAAGCATAAAATAAAAATTATCAGCGCAAAGTATCAAGATTTTATCATAGCAATTTATGAGTTATGTTTATATTTATAATCTTACAAAACACATAAAACATAATAACTGAGTTTGTGTTCGCATTTAATTTGCATAAATTATTGACGAAATCGACAACTAATTAAAACCAAACATGTTTCTTTGACACGAACAATAAATTTATTGCGAAACTAATTTATTGGAGGTTTAATTTTTGTGTCAAGCTAGTGTTCACACTCGACTGTGTCTGTCTCTGTTTATTTAACAATGACGCTTAAATTCATTTGACATTCAAGGAAACTTCGGTTCAACGAACCTTTTTTGTATGAGGCGAAGAAGGCGAGCGCACGCTCTGATACCGTGTTTTTATGTATAAAAAATTATATAAAAATGTCGTTCAAAGTTTTGTTTAATTTTGTTGATGAATTCACTAACTCAAATAATAACTAACATGTAACCAAATGTTTCAAAAATTAAAACGTGAGAGAAGTGAGTGAAAAATAGCATTTAAATTTTAAAAAGGAGGTATATTTGTTATTTTTTTTATCGAGTGATGTAATTCAAATATTCTATTGAATTATTGATTTCACTAGATAAAAAGCTCAAGAATATCATATATTTTTTTCTTCACAGAAAACTATGGAAATTCTTATCTAAAACTTTAAAGTTACAGAGACATTTGAGAACCTATCGCGCCTTAAGGTGAAATTGAAATCATTGTTGTTCTAGAACAAACGGATAACGGACTCCTCGATGGTTAATAGTAGATTGACCGTGTTTAGGCTGATTTTGTTCAGCACACGATTCCGATCACAAATTTTATAAAAGCTTTCTTGAAAAATTTCATATCAAAGTAAGTGAAGCTTGATGACAAAATGATGATAGACCTCAACGCGGCCACAGATAATGCGATTAAGGTGGCCACCTTTTACTCTAAAATTATTTAAATACATAGCATAATATAGCGATAAATATACATTAGTATAGTATAGTATAGTATTTTATCTGTGACAATAGCATCGACATAATAAGAAGAAGAAATGACAAAATATTTTAATAATACGTTTTGGTTTTGTTCGGTTATCTATCGCTCTCACAGACAAACATTAGATTTTTTTATCGGTGTGCTTGTAAATTTATTGCAGGTTAAATTAGTATGTCAATTTTAGAATATTAAAGTCCAGATTTTTATTATCACATTAAGTGCTGCTCATAATGATCGTCAATAAACATTTTGTAGGTTGCCACCAAATTATTTGTGTACAGTTGTTCCTCATTTTGTTTACGAGTAATGGTGTATATATACGTAGATTTAATTATCAAGATGAGGTCGATCTAAGAAACTAGGTTTTTGTCATAACACCAAACACCATCGACCGCGTGCTGACTAAGTCAAGACTGGTTGTCTTTGGTGTCTTGCAAACGTATTTAACAAGAAAAATTTACAGTAATTTTACGTCATGTCTAGGGCTGTGTCCTCAGGCAAGTATTATAATGTTGCATAGTTTAAGTTATTTTTTATAGATATGTACAGGAGATGTATTCCCTATAAGGTGGATGCTGGCGCTTGAGGTGCAAAATTCATTTTTGTTTTTGGTGTTTTTTGCCCATTACAGCTCATGAACACTTCTTCACATGGCAAAAGTAGATTTCGCGAGAACTAGGAGACCCTAAACACATTTACAGTGTTTTTTTTTTTTTTAGGGTCGTAGCTAGTGATATCTAAGAGATACTATCAATTAAAACATATATGTTAAGTCTCGCGAAATCATTTTTTATTGAATTATTAATTATTATTGACATTATGATTTTATGAATGATAATAATAATTACTACCTACTTTCCTACTTTATATGTGAATTTTCCGACACAATGTTTTTTTGTATTTCTGGAAATAAATGAATTGAATTGAATTGAATTGAATTGAACTTACGCTACCTGAAGAAGTGTTCATAAGCTGTAATGAGCAAAAAACATCAAAAAATCATAATTTCGCACCACAGCTAGAGCATCTACCTTAATTTTGAATTTCGCCGCGTTCCGCATTGTTGGTAAAGCAGTGCTACACGAGATGGCTCGGAAGATAAAACAGAGCGAAAAAAACGAGTAACATATAAAAGTTTTTGCCGTTTCTACAAATACTCCGTGACACCGGTTCTTTCTTGGTTTCTGCATGAGGTTAATTCCAGTTTGAGGCACTGGAAAAGGCCAAGTGACCAATGTTGTAAAAACTACTTCGCAGAGACTCCTGTTGTTCGTGCACATAAAATATTACTACTATAAATCAATAAAATGTGATTTATAGGGCTTTGTACCTTAGTAATAAAAACCCACAAGTTTGTAGAATTAGTTTCAGTAGATTCCTATTTAAAATTGTAACACCCACATTTTATCTGAGTAACGTTTACAAAATGATTACATAATTATGTTAGATGTAATCGCCATGCTTGTTTCCGGTGGCATCATCAAACCTAGAATCACAGAGTATTATTACCAACCAAGTTACGAGTCGTTGGAGGCCCTCACGTACTGCCGCCGTAAGCAAATTTTAAAGTTCATAGTTTAGCTGCTGACGAGTCATGATTAGGCCCAGAAATACGATTTTCTAAAACATAATTTTGAGTTTGATGTATAAATGGACGATGTTTTATTTGGATTACTTACAAGAAACATCAGATTTTAGTTTGAGCTCCGATACTTCCATTCTTGAACAATAATATTAAGAAAACTGAAACGTTTAGTACGAATAGAAGGTATACAAAATCTTCATGTACAGATGTTTACAGTTCATACTTGTATCGTAGTTGCTATAGAATAGAATAGAATAGAATAGAATATTTATTTATTAAGACAACAAGAGTCCAACTTATTAGTAACACGACTTAAAACTAGGTTAGTCAATGATTTAGTCCTCTGGACGAGCTTCCAAACCAGAGGACAATCGAAACGATCAGAGAACGCACTTAGGATGCTGTTGCTACATGTGCGAAGCCTGCTCAACAGTGAGGCCGTCTTTTTGCGCCAGATGGCGTCAAAGGTGTCGGTACGCGCCTCGGCAAACATACCTGAAGCCGCTATAGCTGTTATTATTGCTCTGGCCGAAGAGTATACATTGTATGTAAATGGTCAGTCTTGCATTATGGTATCATGAATATGTTTGTATTATCGCTCCAGTCATTATATAACCATATTTTTTTTTTTTTTTTTTTTTTTTTTTTTTTAACATTAATATACCTTTGTTTGACCACGATCTCACCTGAATATAATAAAAAAAAAAATAAAAAAAATATAAATAATATAATTTTGAATATAATTGAAATTCAGATTATAATAAATTATTGTTGACGGGCCATGAATTATTAAAATGTTTTTATTTCGCATTGAAAGAAATGTAACTTTTACTTAAACTTTGTTCTATTTGATGGCTCAGTTTTTACCCTGTCTGTTAAAATACGAGTAATTAAATTGAAAGTGATATGAAACTTCTTTTTGTATACCTTCGTACAACCAATTTATAATGTGTGCACCCTCACACCTTATTTCCTCTTCTTTAAATGAATACTTACATTATAGGGATTTTAAATTATAATTTTTATTGATAAAGCTTATTACTGCCATTTTATTTCATATTATTACTGGATATCAATTATTTTAAAACATTTTTATTGTACATACTCATTTTATTGTAAATACTCATGTGAAAATTTGCATGCCTAGTAATATGGTAGAACATAAGTGGACTTCACCTAGTTTAAGAACTTTGTACAATGTTCTGGCAACTTATCGTATCTTATCGCACATTGAATGACATCGGTGTGTTCAATGGGATGTTGACACCCTGGCTCATGAATTCTTGTCCCACATTCTTGATGCGACAGCGTGGCCCACATGTAAAACCTTCTGTCAACCCGGCCCAAACTAATCGTAGACACAGATTAAGTACAGTAGACACAGACAAAAATGATATCTATGGTATGAATGATTACGAAAGTAAATGGAGTAAAACGGCACAGATATTTAAAAACGGGCCGTAATTTTCATACAAAGTTCCACCTGATCTTAGATGCTGTTGAATCTACCAGGGGTGTGGCGCACTCCGCACTTTAAGGTATGAAGCTACAAGTACCCGGCGGGCTCGACTTGTCGAGTCAAATTCAGGGAGTCAGTCAAGGTAAGAGTGACGCGATAGAAAGAGAGGTAACTACTAGCTACTAGGTGAATTTAGTTGAAGACAATAAGTGCTGTGCGACCTAAACTTTACTTTTTTGTGTGGAGGCAAGAGTCGCTATTTATTTAAATGATTTTGCTGAGTCAACCTTCTGTACCTGTATCCTTATGTATTCTGTAATTCTACGGACATCGATAGATTTATTTTTGTAGACTTCCCTGAGTCATCTCACCAGTCTCAGCTGTCTACATCATAATTTCCATAATCTTTGGATCCCGTATTATGCTGTCAAAATAGTCGCCTGCGCGGATTCATCGGGCAGTTTCAACGGACAGAATCACCGGACGTGGATCAAAGGACTACCGTCGCTATGAGTAATGAGAGATCTGTCGAAACCGTACATATGCACAGCATGCGCTATATCTTTCTATTGACGCGACAGCTAAGACACAGTTAAATACTTTTTACAAAGTTAATCGAGAAAGAATCAGTCACACGAGTGAAGAAAAACGTCATGTAGCTTACCTATATACAATGTTCGCTAAGGAATAAATGTTCACAATTGATAAATTTGGGTAATGTGATTAATTTTATACCACCATACCTATTTCTGCCGCAAAGCAGTACTGCTCGCATTGCTGTGTTCCGGTTTGAAGGGTATGGGTGCCGGTGAAATTACAGGCACATGAGACTTTCCATCTTTTTGTCTCAGGGTGGCGGGCGCAGTGCAGTACCATATAGGGCGCGTTCTATGTGGACGTGACCTATGAGATGATGCACTGTTCATTGGCAGAGGGTACCGCTTAACATGAGGTAGGCCAACTGCTTGTTCCGTCATCACAAGTTGTATAAAAAAAAAGTTTATACTTAAGTACCTAAATATTTAATTTCATCTATTCTATCAACGTAATTGCATCCTCAACATCATCAAAGTTTGTATGGAAAATGGTTTTAGACTATCCACGATGTTTTGTTTACTGATTCTGACTTATTCAAAGTAAGTGGAGACCACACAGCGAAAGATGAGAAGGGCTGCCATTTTGGTAGGTTTAAATGATTTTTGTAAGAACATTTACCGATATATTGGTCAAATTAAACCTATATTATATTATATATTATATTTTACTTTAATTAGAACGACAAACAGTTACTCATACTCATAGTTTGTCATACTCGTATGACAGCCTAGTTGAGGATATACGAAACAGCTTAATTGAAACACATTGCAGTGGCCGACTGTATTTCAAAGTACCCTGCAGTTAATTACAAATGAATAATGAATATTTACTGCTGTCATTTATATGTCAAATGTAGGAGTAAAATACAAACTTAACGCGTGAAATGAAAGGGTGAAAAATACAAATAATAATATTAATAATGCTGAGCATTTAAATATGTTAAACTGAACCTACATTTCGCAAGGGGAAAGCAAATTATTATGTCAATATTTTCCTATGTTTTTTAAACTGTGACCAGATAGATCATGTCTGAGTTTTAAACTGTGACCAGATAGATCATGTCTGAGTTTTAAACTGTGACCAGATAGATCATGTCTGAGTTTTCTTGGCTTATTGATTATGTGATTATTAGATAGAACTGTAATTCAAATATTACGCGGCCAAGTACAAGTTGGGCCAAGCGCATTGTAGGGTTCCTGCCTGTCACAATATGCAGACTTAGAAGGGGGATGGTTTTCCTGTTTTACACAAATAACAACTCCATCTGAGTATTTACATCTTAGGGACGCTTCCGTCTGGTAGTGATTTAGATCAGTTGAGCTACCGTTAGATCGCTAGCAGCGGTCTTCAGGTAGCACAATTGTTTCCTATGTATTTTGTACATACCTTGTATTAGTTGTATTATTCTTTCTGTAAATGAATGAATTAATATAGTAATTACCTAACAATGGAATTTGTACACTACTACTGCCGTAAATTTATTCACATTCCCAAAAACAACTGTTTAGCTGGCACAAGGTACACTTGACTCTAACAAATATTTTATTTATTTATCTTATTTATTTATTTATTTTATTAGTACTCTAAAGCTCAATATTTCCAAACGGATCCCTAAATAGAAAACTGATCTTCGCATACCCGTAATATTTTTAAACAACCTATCCAACGACACCTCACATCATGGGATAGACGAGAAATTAAGACCCCAACTTTAAGTGAAGTGGAGTAAAAAAAAACATGTCTTTATTTAACCACTTTATCAGCGTGATGTATATGTATACTCATTCCAAATTACAGCTTTATAGTACTAAGAGTCTCTGTACTAAGCCGTGGATGGACAGACGGATGGACATAAGGGTCCTATAAGGCTATAAGGGTTCTTTTATTGATGACTACGGAACTTTCAAAATGTATGAATTTGCCTTTGGGGAATACAGGACCGATGTTATTGTGGCGGTAGCGGGAGGTCGGTGGATAAATGGCCGCTCTTCCTGGCATTTTTTTAGGAGAGGCTTGTAGCCAGCAGTTGATTTCTTCTGGCTGATGATGGTGATGATGACGAAGTAAACTTCCGTGTATCTCATGCCTTACACACAAAAGCAACAGTTGTTCCGCTCACCTCGGTACGTCACGTAAACCACAGCGGCCGATTTATTGATTTCGCGTCCGAACGCTGTTAATGTCAATTATGTACTGATCTATGCATTTATATAATGTTGCTGATCGATTAATTGCTGAACAGTGGGTTTAAAATTATGTCTGTTGTTGAAATTGGGTTTAATTTGACGATGTGACAGCTTTTTGTTGCTTTTTGGCTAAAAATCCTTTTACCACACAGGTTTTTTCATCGTCGTTTGCTAAAACCAACAACATGCCAACGTAGTGAAGTAGAAGAGCTTTTTTTAAATAGTACGTCTGAACTACCACCGTACCTATATTTCTGCCGCAAAGCAGTAGTGCTCGCATTGCTGTGTTCCGGTTTGAAGGGTGCCGGTGAAATTACAGCCACATGAGACTTTCATATTTATGTCTTAGGGTGGCGGGCGCTGTGCAATGCTACATAGGGCGCGTCCTAAGTGAACGTGATCTAGTTAATTAATTGTTAGAGACAATGTTAGACAGAAGTTACCGTTAAACATCAGGTATTTTTTTGCTTGTTCCGTTATTAAATTCAAATAAAAAAGAAACTTCCCAAGCTGGTTACGCTAATGCAAGGTAACCAACAAAAGAACCAGTGATACGTAGAGAGAGAGAGAGAGAGAAAGAGAGATAGAGAGCGAGAGAGAGAGAGAGAGAAAAAAAAAAACATTTACCTAGGTTTATGTTGAAGGAACCGTTAGTAGAGCACATGCTATTAGCCATACGGATACGCCAAATTCTTGTACTCATTCAAGTTCAGGTAAGTTAGAAAGTGACAAAATAGCGAAAATAAAGATAAAATCATTGTTTAAATTATAAAAATCATTAATAAAGTAATTTTTATCAATAAAAACATGTTTCCCTTGGCGTTGTCGTATTTATTATACTGATGTAAATAAGAAAATCTTATGATTGATAGTTTAGGAGAAAAAAGATTGTAACTACGAAAACAGAGGCTTCTATGCAAATTAATTTCTTTTATTTTAAGTTGATTTTCCAAACTTTTGAGAACAAGAGGACATGCTTTGTATGATGTAGATTAAGTTATATATTTTTTGTAGATTTTTTGATAAAAATTGTAGAGAAAAATGGTACGACATTTCACGTATATCCACACCATAATAAAAACAATTTACCTCAAAACAAAGTCGATCATGTAACGTTATGTAAAGTCACGGATTTTATTAAGTAGCGCATTTCCATAGGAATCACAGCAATTATTACACTGGCGATAGACACCGCATCTAAATCACAGGCTGTTCAAATAGTGGTTTCGAAACCAATGAATAGATAGTGAGACAGGTAAGCCAAGTAACTAGTTTGGTACCAATTGATATACCACGAATATATGGAATAATCTGATTTAGTGGGACTCTAGCCCACATCTATGTCTAAACGTTTTGGCCATGGGTCTAGAAAATGCTAGGCACCCTTTGGGTATTCTATGAGTTTTCCGGAGTCTCTTTATTTGGGATGCAGATACGTGATAGCTTTTAATACTAAATTTAAATGTAACCCAAAAATTCCGTTCCAGCGGGACTCGAACCCGCAACCTTGTCTGTGATCGGCAATGCCTTTACCAGTTTGGCCAAAGAACACTATGACGCTGAAGACGAAGTTTGTGGGCACTATCAACTCGGCTATAGCGCCGATGGGAGCCATCTACAGGTGTTTCATTAGAAACCTTCTGTTCAAAATCCGAAATTAGTTCGAAACATTGATAAGAGATGACACCACTGCTATATCTTCGTCTTCAGCGTCATAGTGTTCTATGGCCGAACTGGTAAAGGCATTGCCGATCACAGGCAAGGTTGCGGGTTCGAGTCCCGCTGGAACGGAATTTTCGGGTTACATTTAAATTTAATGTTATCCATAAAGTGTGGTTTACACTTGAAAAATAATAAGCTTTTAATACTGTTTGCGTTATATCCATATCACCATTCAAAGTCTTCAACTAAAACCAATGGATTACCTAAGTCCATTATCCAGTTGGTTCCGAGTGTAAAAGTAGATATAGATTTTTGAGTATATAAATTGCCTTATTCAATGAACCTTTTAATTTAATTGGGGGCTAATTGTAAAAGATATACGCAGCATCTTGGTGAGCACCAACGAACAGCAGCGGATGAACTCGCACTTGGCCAGTTTTTATATCCTATGACAAGCGAAGTGATGGCGCAAATTGAAAGAAACTATTCGTCAAAATCAATTTTATTAAGTGGTTTAGGAATCAGTCAAAAATCTCCTGTTTTCATAGTCTGGTAAAACTAGTTATTTGACTTTACCTAGAAAACGCAAGTAATCAACAAGATAAATAAAGTCTATGCAAATGTAGACTCATCTGATCTCGTAATGACCGCCTACTCTATGTGAGAAATCGAATCGTAAAATAGCCAACACAATTCGAAGCATAAACTTTAACAACCGTTTTCTAAAATTAATATCGCATAATTTTTGTATAAAACCATAATGAGTGGTGAATAAAGCTATAAAATGGTAATTTACGACTCGCCACGGCCAATAAACAGACTCAGATATCTCTCGGATAGTAATCTACAGAATCAATTACTTTGTTTACGTCCAGGCGAGATAGCTTTTTTCTTTGATTGAATTTGTTTTATTGCAGCTTTTAAATTTATAACGCGTTGGCGAAGGTATTCAAGTTTCCAAATTTTATTTCTGTTTTAAACTCTTTTGGAACGGGCCCACTGTCCACTGAAGCACAGAAGCCATCCCAGATAGATAATACATAATAGATAATACCTGTGGCTCTTAATAAGAACTCCCTTTTCCGCATTTGAACTCTATGGGTGGTCCATTATTCGTGAGAGTTGTCTGACTAGGTATAGTTAGCCAGCCTAACTCCGTCCAGAAGCACAGAAATAAATAAATAAATAAATAAATAAATAATGCTGGGCAGTTCACACAATATTATCTAGCCCCAAGCTAAGCAGAACTTATTTTATGGGTACTAGATAACTGATATACTTAATACAATATATTACATAGATAGATATTTTTTATTGTACATAGAAATTACCCAGAACACCCTGAACAAATATCTGCAATCGCACAAATATTTGTTCCGAGGCAGGGATCGAACCCGCAACCTCCTGCGTCGCAGGCCAAGCTTCGCTCGCCGCGCCACAGAGGTCGTCAAGAGGTTGCCTGGGGTCTTCGCAGGCTTGGCGGAGTAACCTCGGGTTGTTGAGGATTTGTTTACGTTGAGCTGCTACTCCCACACATACCAGGACTACGTGGGCAGCCAATTGTTCTTCGGTCAGACACCCTCTGCAGAGTGGGCTGTCTGTGGCTCCGATGTTGAAGAGCTACTTGTGGCTCTACTGTAATATCCTTGTAACAGATCAAAACGTAGACCTCGCGTGGAGCTAAAACCCTTGTACCGATTAAGCTCATGTTCGAACACATAACTTACCTACATACCAAGTTTCATCAATTTTGGATCAACGGTTCTGGGTGTCAATGCAAAAGACAAATTCTGTTTCGTTTCGTTTCGTTTCGTATGAGGTAGTGCTGGCCTCTGGTGTCGGAGTTTGTCAAACCGCCCGAGGGCCTGTATAGTTACAAATTCTGTGTAACTATACCAAGGATAATTCGGGTTTAAAGTAACACGGTTGATTGGTGGACAGTGGACCTAAGTGATTAGGTATTTTGCGAAGTTTATTATTACTGGGTGTTAAGATATTTTGGAAAGATCAAAGCAGATATTTTGGAGTTTGGAGGTTAATGCGTTTAATCTTAATAAACGGTATGATGACGGAATGCATAATTTTATAATGATGATACAAATTAAGAAGAATAATGATTCACTTCCTGAACAACAGTAGTAGAGCTTTTTTGTGAAAGAGCTCGTCCGGGGAAGTACTACCACCATACCTATTTCTGCCGCAAAGCAGTGTAATGCACTGTTCATAGGCAGAGGTTACCGCTTAACATCAGGTGGGCCTCTTGATTGTTCAGTCATCCAAGTAGTATAAAAAAAAAAAAAAAAAAAAAACATTCTAGAAAAATTGGGTTGGCACTTTGAAGATGTTTATAGACATGTTAATGTTGGTTGAACTGTCCAGCATTATTTATTTATTTATTTATATAGGCTGGTGATGATGATGTTTATAGTTTTAATACCACTGCATATTCACTGTGACTTAAGGTGGACGCGCACGCTTGCGGCGCGAAATTCAAATTTTTTGGGGTTTTTTGCCCATTACAGCTCATCAACACTTCTTCAGATAACGAAAGTTGAGTTCGCGACAACTAGGAGACTTAACACACATGTTTTAATTGATAGTATCTCATAAATATCATCAGATTAGCTATGATACACCTAAACACATTTTTACAGTGTTTTTGTTTGTTTAGGGGTATCGTAGCTAAACTGATGATATTTATGAGATACAATCAATTAAAACATGTGTGTTAGGTCTCCTAGTTGTCGCGAATTCAACTTTCGTCATCTGAAGAAGTGTTGATGAGCTGTAAAGGGCAAAAAACACCAAAAAATTTGAATCACGCGCCGCAAACGTGAGCTTTCACCTTAAATTTTAGGAATGAGTTGAAACAAGAACAGAAATGTAGGTATAATTGGTTGAAACGATACAATACCAAAATGGGTAAAAAATTATTGGCAAGAAACAAAAAGCACTCATTTATAGAAATGTCATATGACTGCGCGACTCATATTTAATGGTATTTAATATATTTACAGAAAGAATAATACAAATAATTCAAGTACGAAATTAAGAAAATACATATGAAGCAGTTGTTGTGCTCAACTGATCCTAATTACTACCAGACGGAAGCGTCCCTATGATGCTGGCTGCATTGCCACGCTGAATGGCAATACTAATGCGTTGAGCCAGATAAGAGCCAGCTCTTGGGTCACGCGTCGCTTCGACCAGAAAATAATTTTGAAAACGCGAAGGGCCCCGGTACCTAAAATATTTGATATTACATACTTGTCCAGCCTGAGCATAGATCCCTCCGACTCTTCCCGTAGATATCGTAACAGGTGACTTAAGGATTTTACCAGGGGGTGGGCAGCAGCGTCTACCTGAGTACTCAACACCAAATTTGGTATCACCATCCCGCCTGCCAATAGTGGAGTGATTTTGGCATCTCCCCATTGCGTTGTATGGGGGAGGCGTCGCCTACGGTGTAGTGGACTTTCTCTCTCGATGTCTCTTTTTTTTACATTGATATACCTTTTTTTGACCACGATCTCACCTGTTGGTAAGCGACGATGTGGCCGAAGATGGAGCACAAAGGTCTAGAAGGCACCTATTCACTCTAGCCTTGAAGAGACCCAGATTATAGTTTTCAGGAAAGATAGACGAGAGTAGTGTATTCCACTCCTACACGCGACTCATAGGCTTAGTATAACACGGGTCGCCCCATGGCCGTTTATAAAACTTTGTATTTTATTTTGTACTCGTATGCTAGGTACTTGGAATGACGGAACAAGCAGATTGCCTACCTGATGTTAAGCTGTACTATTTGCCTGTGAACATTGCATTATCCCACAGGTCACGTCCACCTAGGACGCGCACTATGCGGAATTTCACTGCGCCCGCCAGCCTGAGACAATAATGAAAAGTCTTATGTGCCTGTGATTTCACCGACAACCATACTAAATTTAAATGTAACCCAAAAATTCCGTTCCAGCGGGACTCGAACCCACAACCTTGCCTGTGATCGGCAATGCCTTTACCAGTTCGCCCATAGAACACTATGACGCTGAAGACGAAATTTGTGGGCACTATCAACTCGGCTATAGCGCCGATGGGAGCCATCTACAGGTGTTTCATTAGAAACCTTCTGTTCAAGTCCGAAATTAGTTCGAAACATTGACAAGAGATGACACCACTGCTATATCATCATAGTATATTATTTTTCAAGTGTAAACCACACTTTATAGATATCATTAAATTTTAATGTAACCCAAAAATTCTGTTCCTGCGGGACTCGAACCCGCAACCTTGCCTGTGATCGGCAATGCCTTTACCAGTTCGGCCATAGAACACTATGACGCTGAAGATGAAATTTGTGGGTACTATCAACTCGGCTATAGCGCCGATGGGAGCCATCTACAGGTGCTTCATTAGAAACCTTCTGTTCAAAGTCCGAAATTAGGTGTTCTCGTAAAGGCATTGCCGATCACATGCAAGGTGAAATCCCCGCGGGTTCGAGTCCCGCTGGAACGGAATTTTTGGTTTACATTTAAATTTAATGTTATCCATAAAGTGTGTTTTACACTTGAAAACTAATATACTATGATTATATAGCAGTGGTGTCATCTCTTGTCAATGTTTCGAACTAATTTCGGACTTTGAACAGAAGGTTTCTAATGAAACACCTGTAGATGGCTCCCATTGGCGCTATAGCCGAGTTGATAATGCCCACAAATTTCGTCTTCAGCGTCATATTGTTCTATGGCCGAACTGGTAAAGGCATTGCCGATCACAAGCAAGGTTGCGGGTTCGAGTCCCGCTGGAACGGAATTTTTGGGTTACATTTAAATTTAATGTTATCCATAAAGTGTGGTTTACACTTGATAAATAATATACTATGGCAACCATACTCTTCAAACCGAAACCTACTGTATATATTCTGTGCCGGAACACAGCAATGCGAGCACTATGCTTTTAGGGCCGTGTTGCTCTATGGTATAACAGATCTTAATAATAAAAAATCCACTTTTAACAATGAACTTTTATATTCTATGTGCTCGTATATAAACTGTGCTCACCTTAGAGCATTGCAGGCCTCCGTACCGGTGCTCTCGATATAATGAAGTATCTTATTTTTCTAAAACTCGAACATTTTATGTAAAGGTTTTTATATAAAGCGTGTCCTTAAAACATTCCTACAATTTTTATTTTATTTTATTTAATGGGAAACCAACAGCTATGCTGAAAATTATGCTATATTCGCTTATTATATATAAAGAATGGCCAATAACAGGCTTCCACATAAAATACAGAGACATAAAAAAACTAATAATGTTTTCTGGCTATTGATATTCATCCATTTCTGTTGTTAAACGGAATGCCATTACTTGGCGTTATGCAATTAGTAAATTTAATAAATTTGCTATTATTGCTCGCATTATAAGCTCTGACCTTTAGTTAAAAGCCAACGTGTAGTGAATTTTAAATCAATTAAGATGTATGAAGAGTTATTCTTCAACAAGTTTGTAATGCTATTGTAGAAGAATGCGTGAACTTCTTATGAGAACCTTTAAAGATACAATGTTAATATGAAGACTGAATAAAAGAACAATTAGATGTCGTGGTGGGAATAATCTACTTACATTGTTGTTACTTTTTAGGGTTCCGCACCGAAAGGGTAAAACGGGACCCTATTACGAAGGCTCGGGTGTTCATCTGTCTGTCCGCCTGTCAACAGGCTGTATCTCATGAACCGTGATAGTTGGACAGTTGAAATTTTCACAGATGATGTATTTCTGTTGCCGCTATTATTACAAATACAAAAAACAGAATAAAATTAATATTTAAGGGGGATCCCGTTCAAAAAACGTGTTAAATATTTGCCGTTTTTATAGATAATGGTAACGGAACCCTTCGTGTGCGAGGCAACTCGCACTTGACTGGTTTTTTTGTAGTAGGAAGGTATTATTTATTTATTACATTCAATAATATACATAACACCATTAGTCACATACATAATATACCTAGTTCTGATCCCACAATAGGATTCTCTGTTTCGTGGATATCAGGAAGTAGGTTCGAGTAGGTACTATGATACCACATCCAAACACGGAACAAATGTTTGCAGTTTATGTAAACATTTGTCCCATCGCGGGAATTTAACCCGCAACTTCTCGCATCTCAGCTAGCTACTCGCCCGCCGCCCCACAGAGGTTGTCAACATAACTTGAAGCACCTCACACAAAGATACCGTATCTAAGAAACGAGTTAACATAGGCTTTATACATTTTAAATAGTGATTACTGGAAAAAAACATAGATTATAATTTTATATTTTGTTCTAATATTAACGAAGCACCATATATTTATGCACGCTAAAATTATATATGTATATAGGAAGCACAAACAATAATTAATGATTACATTTTTAACAAAAGATTCAATCACTGTGTTTATTATTGATGTGTAACATCTTTTCTGACGCTTTCTGCAATCTGTGAGAGTGATTTTCATGAAAAGGGATGGTATTTTTTTGTGCACTATGAGCAATGTTGCTTATTATCAAGGTGAGATGTCAGATGTTACTGACTATCAGCCATGTTGCTTATTACAAAGGAGGTCAGATTTAAGATGTTACATATCATATACTGTAAGGCTCGCTTATTTTTTAAAGTACCTATAAGTGCCTATAAACTAAACATTTATTTTACAGGTATATTAGGTAATATTGTATAAGTGCCTATAAACTAAACATTTATTTTACAGGTATATTAGGTAATATTGTATAAGTGCCTATAATTTAAACATTTATTTTACAGGTATATTAGGTAATATTGTATAAGTGCCTATAAACTAAACATTTATTTTACAGGTATATTAGGTAATATTGTATAAGTGCCTATAAACTAAACATTTATTTTACAGGTATATTAGGTAATATTGTATAAGTGCCTATAAACTAAACATTTATTTTACAGGTATATTAGGTATTATTGTATATTATTACTTTTGAAACTATATTTATCTATCACTAGAAACATTTACCATGATTTTTGAGTTTTGATTGTTCCCGTTATTTCGACACAGTTGCATGCGCCATGATCACGGGAGAACTAACTAAAGTCTTTGCGAGTAGAGAGTAGATTTTATTGACAGATATATCGATCTACCCTCTTTCTCACTCCTTTTAACCCTCGACGCAAAAACGACGGGTTGTTATAAGTTTGACGTGTCTGTGTATGTGTCTTTGTGTGTGTCTGCTGTGGCATCGTAGCTCCCGAACGGATGAACCGATTTAGATTTATTGTTTTTGTTTGAAAGGTTTATTTCTCGGGAGTGGTCTTAACTATGTTTGATCAAAATCGGTAAAGCCGTTTCATTGCGTTGAGAGTTTTTTGAATTTTTACAAAGTTAATTACTTGTATTACGAACGATATCACTCAAAAATCTTGGTATAAAAAGTTAAAAGTTAAAAGTTTGCATAATATTATTAGGTTATATAATATTAGTAGTTGGTTTTAGTAGTAGTAGAGCTTTTTTGTGAAAGAGTGCGTCCGGGGAAGTACTACCACCGTACCTATTTCTGCCGCAAAGCAGTGGTGCTCGCATTGCTGTGTTCCGGTTTGAAGGGTAAGGGTGCCGATGAAATTACAGGCACATGAGACTTTTCATCTTTATGTTTTAGGGTGGCGGGCACAGTGCAGTGCCACATAGGGTGCGTCCTAGGTGGACGTGACCTATGAGGTAATGCACTGTTCATAGGCAGAGGTTACCGCTTAACATCAGGTGGGCCATCTGCTTGTTCCGTCATTCCGTAGTATAAAAAAAAAAAAAAAAGTTACAATTATTATTAGTAAGCGAAGTTTGCTTGATACAGTTATTGATCCAATTAGGTACAAGATAAGTATGTATTGAGCAACGTGATAAAGCCTTATTCAATAAATTTACCACCATTTAAACACTCATTAACGAAGTAAACCTGTCCAAAAACCATTTAGCTATAGCGTGTTTTAGAGTACGACACGACATTTTTGTGGTCAGAGCAACCATTTATAAACCATCATTTCCTATAGGATTTAGTGTAAGGTCGTTTATGCTAAAAACGTTTTTTTTTTCTTCCTTTAAATTAAAAAAGAAGATTAATATAAAAATTAAAAATCCTACTATTTAATATTGAAGTGTGTTTGGATGAATCTACCTAAAACAGAAGGAGCCTTAAATCGGACCCGTTTTCCTGTTAAATGTAAATTCTCTGTTTTATAACACAAGTAATTAATTTTGTAAAAATTAAAAAACCCAGTGAAACGGCTCAACCGATTTTGATCAAACATAGCTAAGAACACTCCCGACAAACTCACCTTTCATACAAAAAAATAACTAATCGGTTTATCCGTTTGGGAGCTACGATGCCACAGCAGCCACACACACACACATACACACAGACACATCAAACTTATAACACCCCGTCGTTTTTGCGTCGGGTGTTAAAAAGAGGTTTTTCCGATATTTTTTATAATTTTAAAAGTTTGTTTTTTTCTAAATTTTGCTATTCATACCTTGATATGTATATGAAAAGTTTTTTTTTTTCAACTTTGATAGACCCTCGATTGACCGCAATCTCACCTGTTGGTAAGTGACGATGCGGCCGACGCGGCGACGTTGGAAATTAAATGAATTAACCAATTTTGCAATGCTACAAACAATACAAATATTCACATAGAAAGAAAAGTCAGTGATATGAAGAATCAGGACCAAATTTCACTTTCATTGTATTCTTATTGCTGAGAAAAATCTAGATCCCTGCCACATAAATTTCCAATGATTTATCTTTAGATCTTTTAAATCGGTGACTGTAAATTCCAATGCTTCATCTTTAGACCTTTTAAATCGGTGACAGTAATTTCCAATGCTTCATCTATAGACCTTTTAAATCGGTGACTGTAATTTCTAATGATTCATCTTTAGACCTTTTAAATCGGTGACTGTAATTTCCAATGCTTCATCTTTAGACCTTTTTAATCGGTGACTGTAATTTCCAATGATTCATCTTTAGATCTTCTAAATCGGTGACTGTAATTTCCAATGCTTCATCTTTAGACCTTTTAAATCGGTGACTGTAATTTCCAATGCTTCATCTTTAGACCTTTTAAATCGGTTACTGTAATTTCCAATGCTTCATCTTTAGACCTTTTTAATCGGTGACTGTAATTTCCAATGCTTCATCTTTAGACCTTATAAATCGGTGACAGTAATTTCCAATGCTTCATCTTTAGACCTTTTAAATCGGTGACTGTAATGTCCAATGCTTCATCTTTAGACCTTTCAAATCGGTGACTGTAATTTCCAATACTTCATCTTTAGACCTTTTAAATCGGTGACTGTAATTTCCAATGCTTCATCTTTAGACCTTTTAAATCGGTGACTGTAATTTCCAATGCTTCATCTTTAGACCTTTTAAATCGGTGACTGTAATTTCCAATGCTCCATCTTTAGACCTTTTAAATCGGTGACTGTAATTTTCAATGCTTCATCTTTGGACCTTTTAAATCGGTGACTGTAAACCCATCTGGAACATGGAGACATGTGGTCGGCATCCGAGCGATGTAAAGTGCAGCGAACATTTCCCGCTCTGTATGGCGTTACTGTTACTGGAGCGGCTGCGTGAGGCAGGAATACTGTAAGTGCATTTTAAAATGGTTCACATAATTCTGAGCACCAACATCTGATTTGTATAATCGGATGTTGGTGCTCAGAATTCTGATATAAATAATTAAATAATGCTGCACAGTTCACACAACATTAACTAGCCCCAAGCTAAGCAGAGTTTGTGTTATGGGTACTAGATAACTGATATACTTAACTAGCTTAGGAACCACCTTAATACAATACATTACATAAATAGATATTATTTTTATGCATAGAAAATACCCAAAACACCCTGAACAAATCGTACAAACATTTGTTACGAGGCGGGCATCGAACCCGCAACCTCCTGCGTCGCAGGCGAACCTTCACACGTCGCGCCACAGAGGTTGTCAAATAGATGTTGAAACATAGGTACTTCCATTGAGGTTACAAACAGTACACGTACCTACATAAGTCAGTGCAACAATATTTATAGCAAGGTACCTTCACCAAACTTTACCGTATTTGCTCACTAGGTACACAGGTCTGATGTGATATGTCCGGCCTAAAAACAAATCCCTCCGTCCCCTCACATGGATGTCGTAAATGCCGACTTAGAACCACCACTATAGACCACCACTATAGGGATAGGCAGCAGCATTCACCTAAGTTGTCAACAGTAATAGGAATTGCGATCACCAATTCACCTGACAAGAGAGGTGATTATGGCAAATTGCATTGCATTCTATGGGGGAAGCCTCGCCTAACAGTGGACGTCTTGATGATGATGACTACGTAGGTACTTTGAGTGCTAGCAGAATTACTCGACATTTTTGACTAACGAGTAATTAATAAAACCCAAATGCGTTTCGAACCATTCCTAATGGGTTCTGTAGTTAGGTCACAGTTTTTCCTGCATAACTCTAATGTTTTTCAGGATATCAGGGACAATTTTGAATGAGAGAAATCAGCTGGCTTTTACCTTAAATAGTGTAAAATTTCAGATCAATTGGATGAATAAAACTGTGTCAAAATAGTTTTGCAAGATTTGGAACATACAAACATACAAGGCAAGTCAAATGATATGCTAGACAAACAATTGACTCAGTGTGTCCAATTCATAGATTTTTCATAAGCGTCATTTTCTTTGCATCAAATGTTTTTGAATAAAAACCGATTTTATGCACACTGCAGACTTTCTATCGGCCGATTGTTCAGTCAGGTACTTAAACAGTATGAAAATGTATGCAAGTGCAAACATTATAACGATTCGGTATCGGCCGATAATCTCTGTCGGCGAACTATCGGCGGATTTAAAGTCTGTGATTTGCGTGGGCTCTTAAACGTCATAAAATGGCATGTACCGAGTCCTTCGAAAAAAATAATGTCGTAAATGCATTCTATAACATTGCACTTTTCCTGTTGTACCCGTGTTTTTGCGGCAATTAGACATACCAACAGGTACAGCGTATTGCTCAACGCACCGATAAGGATTTTGTGGTATGTCCACTTCAAATAACACGGACTTATTTATTGAAATGTCGTTCGTGCATTCCGATCGTGTGCTTGTTTGACATGATACTTTAATTTTTTGCGCGAAGAAAGTGTCTGTAGGATATATAAGGTGAGTTACCGAATTGAATTTTATTGCATTTGAAATAACTTGTACATAGTACATATTCATACATACATAGACACACGCCTTTTTCCCCGAAAGGATAGGCAGAACCTCAAATGGGCCTCTTTTCACTGTGGGTTACACCATCGTGGGAAATAGACGTGACAAGTGGTGAGTTCATCGCTGCCATTGCTTCCCACGACTGACTCTGCTAACGCTTTCTTCCAGTAATAACACATTCCTTAAATAAGCTAGCAGCCAGGACAAATCTTATACCAACCAATCTTACAAACAAGTCCGGGTAATCCTTTAGTCGGCTGTTACGACATCCACGGGAGGAGATGGAGGGGTATATTCTTGGGCACTACACTACATAGTTTTTTGTTTTAATTCTTGAACAAGTATGTGACAAAGTATCCAATTATCAATGGTTAAGTATGAGTTGGTGAGTAATTTGAAGAGCAGCATAGCTTCAACTTAAGGTGGGGTATGCCGCCAAACTCATTATCTTAGATTTGATTTATAGGTGACTAAATAAAGTACAATATTCAAATTAAAAATATGCAACATACCTACTACATTATAATTACGAGGGATCACTGTACCAGAAACACGATAGGACAATATTTTCTGAAATGAAAAAATAAAGTTACGTCTTTTTTTTCTTAGTTTCGATTGTTTAAAGAATGGTGCAATATTATTGGGTTAAAAATAGATAATTAAAATCAATACAACAAAGCCAAGGGTTCACTATAGGGATTTTGTAAAATTATCTATTATATTAAATAAATAAATAAAAAAATAAATAAATAATGCTGGACAAGTTCACACAACTTTATCTAGCCCCAAGCTAAGCCAGAGCTTGTGTTATGGGTACTAGATAACTGATATACTTAATACAATATATTACATAGATAGATATTTTTTATTATACATAGAAAACACCCAGAACACCCTAAACAAATATCTGCAGATAGCACAAATATTTGTTCCGAGGCGGGAATCGAACCCGCAACCTCCTGCGTCGCAGGCAAACCATCGCCAGCCGCGCCACAGAGGTCGTTTACGAGATATTCAAGAAAACCGCTTATTCGAGCGGTGCGAGGCGTTTTTTATTTGTATGAAGATTTCTGCCTGGCGTTGGCGCAGTCTTAGGACGGTATTGCAAGTGCCATAACTCATAGCGTAATTATACACATTGTTATAATTATGGAGATTGTCCTGATTACGAGTGGCTTGGGCAAGAATGTTTTTTTTTTTTTTTGTACTTCTTGAATGACTGAACAAGCAGATCGCCCACCTGATGTTAAGCGGTAACCTCTGCCTATGAACAGTGCATTACGTCATAGGTCACGTCCACCTAGGACGCGCCCTATGTGGCATTGCACTGCGCCCGCCACCCTGAGCCATAAAGATGAAAAGTTTAATGTGCCTGTAATTTCACCAGCACTCTTACCCTTCAAACCGGAACACAGCAATGCGAGCACTACTGCTTTGTTGCGGCAGAAATAGGTATGGTGGTAGTACTTCCCCGGACGAACTCTTTCACAAAAAAAGCTCTACTACTTTAATCTTTCGATAAAATCCTAATTCACTACATTATTATTTTCTGCGAAGTATGATAAAGCTAGGTACTTAATTTTTAATGCAACGACATTCGATGTAACCTAGTACCACAGTGTAAGAGATCTTATAGACTGTCATTACTCGGACTTGTTGGTAATTAAGATTCGTTGGTATACGATTTGTCCTGGCTGCTAGCTTATTATGGAATGTATTATTACTGGAAGAAATCGTTAGGCGAGTCAGTCGTACGAAGCAGTGGCGGAGATGAGCTCACCACTTGTCACGTCTTTATTCCACGATGGTGCAACCCCTGTGAAAACAGGGGGTATCAACAAGTCCGGGTAATCCCTTAGTCGGCTTTTACGACATCCACGGGAGGAGACGAAGGGGTCTATTCTGAGGCCGGACACACCACAAACTGCATTAAAATTGGACCACCCGTTGCACCCTAGATCTTGTTCATCCTAGGCTATAAGTACATTGTGTAATTTTATTACTGAGCAAATTGTGGGCAATTCTTAAGAATCTTAGTCCTATAGCCGTCACAGTAATGGCCACAATAAAACCCACAGTAATTTAATAATAACATGCGCTTTTGCGTACAATGTGTATCTGTTTAGGGTTCTGAAGTCGAAATGCAAATCGGTCGGAATATAAGTTACTTGCGTGCGCCGAGATATTGGCGCGCTTAACGTCTTTTATAAGATTTTTAACGGGGAATGCTCTGAGGAGCTGTTTGAGCTAATCCCAGATTCGCACTTTTATAACCGCACATCCCGCCATCGTGAGCGAGCTCACCCGCACATTTTGGATGCGTGGAGGTCTCGCACAGTGCGTTTCACGCGCTCGTTTCTCCCGCGTACCTGCAGGGCGTGGAATGAGCTCCCGTTGGATGTCTTACCACAGGGCTACAATTTGGGTAAATTCAAGAGAAATATCAATAGGGCTCTTAATGGTAGGCAGCGCGTTTGCAATACCGTGGGTGTTGCAGATGTCCATAGGCGGCGGTGACTGCTTTACATCAGGCGGGCCGTCTGCTTGTTTGTCACATTATAAAAATTAAAAAAAAAAAAAAAAAAAAAAACTTGCATTAGAAAGACACAAAGGAGAACTGAAAGGCCCAACCTAAATTGACATCCTTTTACCGTGGGTCGCAACCGTAGAAGGATAGATCGTGAACATTGGTGAGCTCATCACCACCATGGCTTTTCTACAGATTATCCAAACTTTTTTAGCTGCAACAAAACTATTTTCCTTTGTATTTCCACCGATTAAAACATAATTAGTAGGTTTATATTAGGTGTTTGGCTCACTGTATGTATTATTTTATTATAGCTAGTAAATAATCGTGGAAATGTCAGTCAAAATACGCTAAGATAAGTGAAAATTATCTTGCACTCGTAAGTTTTTCCGTAACTAAATAAGCAATCATAGGCATACAAATTGAAGACATGACCGTGGTGTATCCAGCCTAAGAATAGACCCCTCTCCTCCCGTGGATGTCATAAAAGCCGAATAAGAATAAGAATAAGAATATATTTTATTTGCTCGAATACAGGTAACTTATTTCTAAGAGGTGTTATAAAATTATGTCCCTTATATATTCTACCATCTAGATGTTGTGCAAATGTCAGTGTGATTTAATTCTAAATTATACCTAAACTTAAATTTTTCATAAAATACAATGTCATGTTACAAGTTTTTGGAAAAGTTCATAAATTACATAATATCATAAAAACATCGGCATCGAGATTTTACCATAGCTCGTCCCGACACCGTGACAAGGCTCATCCGCACATCATAGATCCCTGGGTTTCTCGAACGACTCGTTTCTCGAGATCACTTCTTCCCCATACCTATAAACTTTGGAATGAGCTTCCATCTGAGGTTGTCCCGCTTGGTTACGATATGTGTCGCTTCAAGAAAAATGTTCATAAATTCCTTCAGGGTAGGCAGCGCATCGACAATACCTTGGGTGTTGCCGGTGTCTATAAGCGACGGTGACCACTTCACATCAGGTGGGCCGTATGCTAGTTTGCCTATATATTTGATAAAAAAAATAAAAAAAAAACAATGATCGGCTAGCCATTTCGTCAGCTTGCTTTTAAACATAGTAAATGGCAAATCCTTAAATGAATCTGGTAATTTATTATAGACCCGTCTGGCATTTACATATACGTTTCTCTTATAAATCGGCAGTTTAAGTTTGGGTAAATAAAGTTTAAATGGATTTCTAGGCTCAACATTCCTTAAAATTACATCTGATTGCTTCCTAAAGTATTCTGGGTGTTGTTTCACAAGAATACACAATTCTCTTATGTACATGTACATGCAAGATAAAGGTAAGATATGTAGTTCTTTAAATAACGGTTTGCAACTATCCGTGAACCACTATCCGACTAAGGGATTACCCGGTCTTGTTGATAAGATTCGTTGGTATAAGATTTGTCCTGGCTGGTAGCTTATTATGGAATGTGTTACTACAAGAAGAAAGCGTTAGCCGAGTCAGTCGTGGGAAGCAATGGCGGCGATGAGCTCACCACTCGTCACGTCAATATTCCACGATGGTGCAACCCACTGTGAAAAGAGGCCCATTGAGGCTCCTCTACTCCAATATGTTCAACTATCTGTCCAACCAGTTGAACAAATTGGATGAGTTTTCTCCAATTTTTTCAACTTCAAAATGTAGTCTGCCTACCCCTTCAGGGAAAAAGGCGTGCGTCTATGTATGTATGTATGTATGTAAAAGAAACAAGTTTCCATGCTAAGAACAACTTAGCATTAATTTATTTATGTACGGAATCCTTAGAACTTTTTCTGCTTCACACTTAAAGCACTTTGCCTGTGTTTTTTGCGCCGTCTCTGTGTGTGTGTGTGAACCAGTCCATTACAGTTTTATTTACAAAGTAATTACACATTTCTTTGCTGATGTGTGAACATAAATTATGTTTTTGCATACTCGTAGAAGCATTATGAATAATTATGATGACTAGGCTAGGATAATTTATTTGTCCAAAGATGGCGTCACATTACATTATGTTGTGAACTTGTGAGTTTGCCCAGTCTCAATTTAATTAAAGATAGAGATTAAGATGCATTTATTTGCTTGTAAATAATGTAATTTATGCTTAAAATAAAAAGGTCAGTTCCAATGAGGGATTTTCATTAACGAATAAAAAACAAAAAGTAAGTCGAGTTGCCTCGATAGATGGCGCTGACTCAAGTATACCTGTCAAAATAACAAATGCATTGTCTGTGTTTTTGTGTGAATATCACGAAAATATATCACTACCTTATTGACGTTGACATTTCACTCTATTTCGACAGAGCTACTTTGGCTTGTACAGAGCTGGCGCCATCTATTTTCAAGGCTATAAACATGATGTGAAACGGCCATGAAAACCCCTCATTATGTTCTACCTTATCTAGTAAGCAAATTTCAAATAAACAAAAGAAAGTCAAAATTAGTTAGGTACTCAAATTAAAATTTTAAAATCATATGTAGCCTTGAAGGTGTGTAGGTGTTTCTATCGGAAAGTAATATTTCATACAATAACATAATTAGTGCTTTGGTTTCCGGCCTAAGAAAAGACCCCTCCCTCTCCTACCGTAGGTAGGCTTCCACGGTGGGAGAGGGAGGGATCTTTTCTTAGGCCGGAAACCAAAGCACTAAGAAGCTTACCAAGAGATAACACCGGAGGCTGGGTAGCCTAGCATCCACCTGAGTACACCCATACGCTGTGTATGTACGGTCCGCAACCTACCCGGACCCCAGACAAGCTCTTGATTGGATCTCTGAAGGAAGACGGAGAAGTACCACAAGACACAAGATACACCTGTACGGTTGACACAAATACACCTGGAGACGTTCCATTCTGTCAGAGACATCGGGAAACCTTGAGTTAATTCAAACGTGAACTTGTGAAGATCGCACATGATAGAATTTTACTATGGACACCCTCATCCCTACCTATGGGGTACAAAGTAAAAGATTAATAAAAGTTAATGTTAAAATAATAAAAAAATAAAGTAAAAAATTAAAATAAAAAAAGTAAAAATGTAAAAACCTCAAATCAGTAATAATAAAATTTTAAAAAAGTAAGGGAAGTTAACATTTTGAGTTAATTTTGGGAAAAAATTCCGGTGTACATTTTGCGAAGTGGTCAGTCATCTTGAGAAAACGTGCATACGAGTACATAATGAGAAGTGGACGTTTTGAGCCATAGTAAAGGAGTATTATTTTATTTTGTTTTTTTTTTTTATTTGTAAAAGTAAGTCAATTACGGGGACACTTAACACTTACGTCAACACTGATATAATGTCGAATTGTTATTTTTACTGGAGAAAATATGTAATTTTGCCTTGAGATACAATTTGGTACTGTAGATTGGTGAAAATGAGAAGGATTATTCTTAAATCCTAATAGTTTTTTCATGAATAGAAAACAAAAACACCCTAAAAATATTCTTGAAGGTTATACATATACAATAACTAACACAGTTTGTCTATCTGTCATCACAAAGTCATAATAGATATTTTATGCGATTCCACAGAAACTATATATTAAAATATTGTGCCATAAAGCGATGCGTGGGTGTTGAATGACTATTTATTGGTGCAAAATGGTAATATAAATTTGTTTATAGTGAATATTAAATTTATAGCAGTGATAAAGACCGACCAATAAGATTTTTAAGTTTTCCTCTTAATATTATCATTGGAAATATTTTATAGGATTTTATATTGGAATAATTTAATGGTGATTGCGAACACGAGGTGCGGCCTCAGAGGGCCTACCACAGGTTTGTAATTTGTTACAACTCGGAATAACGAAAAACGAATTGCGAGTCGAAATGTCGTTTTTTTATGGAGAAAATGATAAGCGCCCCTAGCGGACTTGTTGAGAAACTCATTAAAACCATACATAAAAACAAATATCTACTCGGAATTCGATAGTCGGGATACCGAATGCAAAACTTAGACAAACCTGTGGTAGGCCCTCTGATAATGACTTAGACCTACTCAAGATACGCGAGAGTGTAAACGGGTCTTTGACGACATCGGTAGAGGTTCGATTCCGTCTGCGGGGCAAATGTAAATCTTGGTATAATCTACAAATATTTGTGCATGTGCACCATGGTACCATAACACCCAGCGATAGCTTCTGATTCCCACGACACTGGGAATCCTAGTGTGGGATCAGGACTGTATTTGTGACTGTTGAGTATTATGTTATGGTATGTTATGTTATGTTATGTTATGTTTTGATTTCTTGGTTCTAGGGGGAGCTGGTGTCTTATGGCCCACTTTCAACATCAGCTGTTGACATCCACTGTTGGTATCCTCCTTGTACGTATCTTACGAATCTTCGAGCTTAGCTCTCTCCATAGTCCGATGCAAATTTATGAGCTTGCTTATACGACGACCTCTGCGGCGCGGCGGGGAAGGTTCGCCAGCGACGCAGGCGGTTGAGGGTTCGATTCCCGCCTCGGAACAAATATTTGTACGATCTGCAGATAATTGTTCAGGGTGTTCTAAGTATTTTCTATGTATAATAAAAATATCTACTTATGTTATGTATTGTATTAAATATGGCAGTTATCTAGTACCCATAACATTGACGACCTCTGTGGCGCGGCGGGCGAAGGTTGGCCTGCGACGCAGGAGGTTGCGGGTTCGATTCCCGCCTTGGAACAAATATTTGTGCGATCGCAGATATTTGTTCAGGGTTTTCTGGGTATTTTATATGTATAATAAAAAATATCTATCTATTTAATGTATTGTATTAAGTATATCAGTTATCTAGTACCCATAACACAAGCTCTGCTTAGCTTGGGGCTAGATAATGTTGTGTGAACTGTGTCCAGCATTATTTATTTATTTTTATTTTAAGCTATAGCCAAGATATATATAAGATATAGCCATAGCATTTTAGAATTGGTGGGGTTTTTTGTGGAATAGTTCGTCCGGGGAAGTACAAACACCATACCTATTTCTGCCGCAAAGCAGTAGTGTTCGCATTGCTGTATTCCGGTTTGAAGGGTATGTGTGCCGGTGAAATTACAGGCACATGAGACTAGTGAGAAGTGGTATAAAAAAAAACTAATTGGTAGTAATCACGTCTCAATGCCATATGTCGTAACTGGCAACACGCACTGATTGTAAACTTACGTCTTGAGGCTCTGCGGTAAACATGTATGTAGTAAATCATACAAAGCCTATAAAAACAGCGTGACAATAAATCAACAAACAGTCAAACATTACCAGTTGCAGCGGCTCTCAACCTTGGGCCTGCAATAAAACCGTTTCATTAAGCCCCAATAAAGTCGGCTGTAAAGAGTATAATAGCTGTAATATAACCTTGTTATCGGCTATCCAGCAATGAAGTCTGAATGGGTATTATATGGTGCGCTCCGCTTGGCGCCGACGGTTAAATTATTATTTAACCAGTTGAAGACTTTTTAATAACTCTACAATGGACTAAGCATTAGAATAGATAGATAGAATATTCTTTATTGCACAAAACAAACAATGTACATAGGCGAACTTAATGCTAAGAAGCATTCTCTACCAGCTAACCTTTGTGTATTGTGGATACATTTATGTAGGTAGTGCACAAAAAAACGTAAGCATTCCATACACTACCTATGCCAATAAATGGCATCTTTGAAAAAACTTGCGATGACAAATGAGTTCGATCCACTGCCGGTTCTCACTTCCTTCAGATATGTTCAATAATCAAGTAGCAATGGACAAATAAAACTAGACAGCATTGTTTCTTTTTATGAGTTTTGTTTCTCTTTTGGTCAGGACCCTTTGTCAGCGCTGACCCCAAGTCCATTTTCTTCAGTTTACTAGTCACAGACATTTCGTCTGTTTCTTTGTCATGTAATTAAATCTGACGATCGTATTTTTGAGCACTTCCCGATGTCCGATTGTGCCGAAATGTGGCATACCTGTCAAGTGCCACAACTAAGTGAATGATTTTTGTAAATGTGTTTATATATGTCACCGGAATATAACACGATCCGCAAGTTTATAAATTTCCTAGGAAATTTATAAACTTTCAACCTAACCTAACCTAGTAAATTTATAAACTTTCAACCTAACCTAACCGAAATTTATAAACTTGCGGATGGTGTTATTTTCCGGTGACATATATATGCTGTTGGCGTTCCTTTTATGAATTAATAAATAAATAAATAAATAAAGTGCCGAGTACAAAAGGTGATAGCAAACTAATCTGATTATGAATATGGAAGGTAAACACCGGAACCCCTCGATGATTAATAGTAATCCGGCCGTGTTTGGGCTTATTTTGATTATACTTATTAAAATTTTATAGAAATGGACTGTTTTTTAATGGTTTTTTAAATACAAGAATTTAAAAAATAGTCTTTAATTTAGATTGAGCTTATTTTGATGTGTATATGTCACCGGAAAATAACACCATCCGCAAGTTTATAAATTTCGGTTAGGTTAGGTTGAAAGTTTATAAATTTCCTAGGAAATTTATAAATTTACTAGGTTAGGTTAGGTTGAAAGTTTATAAATTTCCTAGGAAATTTATAAACTTGCGGATCGTGTTATATTCCGGTGACATATACACTGGTTCTTACAAATAAATCGTCATGCTACGTGGTAGGTGGAGGCAGCCATCGTGGATTTCTATGTGGAGGCCAATTTTTAGCAGTGGTCTTCTACAGGCACAATGGGCTAATTTAGGTACCTTATCATCCTCATTACAGCCTTCAGACTTTCGAAGCTGGACAAGGCCTCCTCTATATTATACAATGGGAGGGATGTGCCATAGTCACCGTGCTTGGCAGGCGCCTTGATGATCGATGGGACCACTTACGGGAGTACTCAGGTCGATGCTGCTTTCCATCCTCTAGTGTAATGCTTCAGTCGGCTTTTTGAAAGTTCACGGGAAGAGATGGAGGGTTCTAATTTTAGGCCGAGGACACCTCATCTTTCAGTACAATATGCCAAAAAATAGTATATTGAGGCTTTACTATACGTGCCGTCTAGTTTCTGTAAGTGCAATTTGTCAAGGTTTTCATAAGATTTAGTTGTGCCCTGCAAAGTGCTAACAGTAGCTATAATGCTAGCAAGGCGGCTCCATGGACCAATGACATTATGTCGGTGGCAGGAGGTCGGTGGATGAAGGCGGCTCAAGATAGTTCTTCGTAGCAATTTTTGCGAAAGCATATGCCTAGCAGTGGACCCCTTCCTGGTGCTGATGAATAAATAACGAGTCAAAGTAGTATTAAACATGGTGGCAAGTGGAAGTCACCATACCAAATCTGTTATTTATGATTCGCTGTTATAGGAATGATGTATGGTTCATACATTCTATGAGAAGCGACTCACAGCCGCTGCCATGCTAAAATAAACTTTAATATTAGCGCGTTAAGGGCGCGTAGAACTTACGAAAAATTGTTTGTCTTTCGACTATTGTTGAGAGAATTATGTTTTTGTTAATCCGTGGGCGTATAATGGGTAATAATTCGTGAAGAAATACTTTATCATTGTTAATTAAAATTGTTTTTTGAGTCATTAATTTAGAGTCGTGATCTTGAAGACAGAAAAATATTGTGTGTTTCATTCAATTGTGATGATAAATGATGATTATATCAATGATATTTATTATTTAAATTTTGTTTTAAACTTGCTTCGGGTTCTTCTATACTAATATTATAAAGAGGAAAGATTTGTACCTATTTTTGTATGTTTGTATGTTTGTAATGAATAGGCTCAAAAAGTACTGGGCCGATTTAAAAAATTCTTTCACCATTGGAAAGCTACGTTCACCCTGAGTGACATAGGCTACCAGGGGGGGGGGGGTACGAAATATAGTTATAGTTGAGTAATATATCATACAAGTCACAATTTATTAAATCTAAGATACCTACGAGTATTTTAATATTGTTACGAGCTAGGTTTCGGGATAAAATAATCATACGAAAATAGATTAAGAATTATGCGTCCACTCGTCAACAGATGGCACTAGTAATTCTAAATTTACTTTAACGCTACAATTAGTATAAAGATGGCGCTAAGAGGCTCTATAGGTGGATGTAGCAATAAAAAATACAGACCGCGTGAGGATCAAACCTGCGAACCGAAGGAGGGACGCTAACCAATTACGCCACTGTTCTACTTCATGTCAGATGAATAAATGGTATAGGCGAAGCACCCTGTAGCTGGAAAAAATACAATTATGTTATTACAGAATGATCAAGTAACATAAAATTATCCTCAATAATCATAATTAACGACCACTGAACCGCCGCGAGCGAGTAGCCGGCTGAGATCCGACAGGTTGCGGGTTCTATTGTCGCTGCGGAACAAATAACATAACATAACACCCAACAGTCACCAACACCCAACACATAGTCCTGATCCCACACTAGGATCCCCTGTGTCGTGGGTATCAGAAACTACGAGTACCATGGTACCATAACACCCAGACCCGGGACAAATATTTGCACCGCACCGGAATCGAACCCGCAACCTTTCGCATCTCAGCCGGCTACTCGCCCGACGCGCTACAGAGAACGTCAACAAATGTTTGTATGACGACATACCTACATGTTCAGGGTCTAGGTGTTTTTTTTTTACATTTATATGACTTTGTTTGACCACGATCTCACCTGTTGGTAAGTGACGATGTGGCCGAAGATGAAGCACAAGGGTCTAGAAGGCACCTATTCACTCTAGCCTTGAAGAGACCCAGATTATAGTTTTCAGGAAAGACAGACGACGGTAGTGTATTCCACTCCTTAGCAGTTTGCATTATAAAGGTAGGACTGAAACTTAAGTGTTGTGGTACCAACCCTTATTTCCCAATCTCAACCTAGGATTCCCTGTATCATGGGTATCAGGACTTTAATGTGACCACAAACCTATGACTCTTTATGTTATCGTCTTGGAATTCAACACCCTAACTTTTTTTGTTCTGTCATTTTATTTCTATTTTCCTTATAAATTATTAAAGTAACAGCGTAGAGATAATAAATGAAACGAAAATACTCAGCGTAACATAAATTAATTTTATTCCCACATTTGTAACCGTAGCGGCTACTTTTTACCACCAATAAAATAATTAAGTTTTAAATTCTACCCGAAACAGACATCTCAATTATTGGGTGCAACTGACGACCGCAGGTTGGGCAAAGAACTGTGAACAGATGAGGCAGGTAGGCAAGCGCTCTTTGGAGTTGTGTTTGAAATATTAACGCATAACCACATGCACACAATGTAGTAAAAACCTGAATAAGACCTCAAAAATAGTGTTTTGGTAACATATTTTATATTATCTTCGCCTGTAATTAAAATAAAAATACTTTCCTAACAAAATAATGCCGTAAAATAACTTTTTTCCATTTTAATACACAACAGCTAGACCAAGTAGATTTAAAAAAAAAAAAAAAAAAATTGACCGGACTAAATTACTATCGACCGGTCTCTATAACGGTCTATACTACCCGGACTTGTTTGTAAGATTCGTTGGTATCTATAGGATTTGTCCTTGCTGCCAGTTTATTTAGGGCATCTGTTGTTACTGGAAGAAAGGTTTAGCTGAATTTGCTGTTCTGATTCTTGTAGGATGCTTGCATTATGGAACATTTTGAGCAGGTGAATTACCATTGGAAGACGATTCAAAATTATCCTTATGATTTCAATTAATAAAAAGCAATTATTCTTGACTACAAAAAAAACAAATATCTTTATTTCAGGCTTATTGGAAAATGTACAAAAATATAAACAATAAGCCCATAGCATTATAAATACCTTAAAAACTAACATACTCGTACATATAAAACATTTTTAGACTGGACTATCATTTAGTCATGTTAGGCATATGACGCACCTGCGCGGTGTCTCGTGTCAGGCGTCCGAAGAACCTCCTGAGCTTGACACCTTTCGGCCAGAACTCTCCATTCATGAAGGTCGATGGACGGTCAGTCGGCACACTCACCATAAAGGAAATAAATTGACATCATGGCGACATTCCAACTGCTCGACCCTCATGGTTAGCCCTGTGTTCTGCTTGAGGTACTCCACCACCGCTTCAGGCTTCACGGCGTAGTGAACCCGGGACACGTACAGTGGAGTTGTGGACTACGTGTGTAACAAAGTTAGGTACGTCTGATGTCCCATCTGTACAGCACCAAGAGTCATATTCTAAGGTGCAATATTTCAACGCTCACGGTAGTACCGAAACACCTGCAAGCGGCGTTCGTGGCTGATTTATTGCGCCGTTTGTCCCCCCTCCTCTTTAACCCCCCTCTTCTCCCAAGTACGAAGGTTGTCGTTCGATGCACTGTGAATATTAAAACTACAGAACCGTCATTTTGTAAAGAAGAAGACAAAAAAGGTTATGTTTTTGTATTATTCTTTTCAGGGCTGCTTCCAGTTTTTAGTTGTCTAAGGTTTATTCGTTCGACGTTACTGATTCATTCTTAGTCAATCTGCAGTAACCTGGATGAGTAAGGTGGCCCTAAAAAGAGCCTAGTGACTGATGGTGCAACAGCAGTGTGACAGAACATGTAATGACATCTTAACAACGTAATTAATTTCAATGAGGGCTTATCATTTTCGAATTTTAAAAAAAAGTGGTTCGATTTGGCTCGATAGATGGCGCTGACTCAAATATACTTGTCAACATAACAAATGCACATGTTGACATTTCACTTTATTTTGTCAGACCTACTTTAGCTTGTACAGAGCTGGCGCCATCTATTTTCAAGGCTATAAACAAGATGTGAAACGGCCGTGAAAACCCCTTATTCAATATGTTTATTTCGGACAACAATACATTATAATAAAAATAAGTTAAAGTGTCCATATTTCGAATGCACTTTTAATTGCAATGCATAGGGAATTTGCTCTACGTTATGACATTTTCGCAAATTTTAAACGTTTGCACGGCGTAACCTGGCGTGTTTCATAGAAAAACTCCACAATACTAGCAAGAGAAAAAAAACACAGAGTGAAGACTCAGACTTAATCAAGTTTTTCTTAGAATGGGGCCCTTATGCGTTTATCAGAGTTTCGAATAACATGTAATTAATTAGTTTTCCATGAGTTACCTGCTCAGGAAATAATTTTAGCGGTAAGTAACCTGCATTAACTTCATACAATAACAACAAAATACTTAAAATTGTACAGTAAATAAAATTGAAACAAAATTACATCTTATTACTTACTCTACACATTAGCATAGTAAAATGTTTAACGCCCCTGAAAACTTACATAATTCATTACTTACGAAAATTAACTTTAGCTTTATAGGATTAGAGTCGTTTTTGAGTTAAACGTTTTGTGTTTTGCACATCTCCAGGGCCTCATAACTTTAGGTTGCGTGTTTCAAAGGCGTATTATTTTTAAATTATTAACACGGTAATGAAATTATTCTGATATGGTAATGCAGCGAAAAACGGGCTTTGATCACGATAGTGACACAGTATCAATGAGTTCAGTAAGCTAATTCTCCATCTAAAGTTATAAAAAACCTAAATATTAAAATAAATACTAAATTATATCATATGAATTTTATGAATATTCGCGTTTAAAAAAAAAAAAAAATCTAGTCGAAGCGACGCGTAACCCGAGAGCTGGCTCTTATCTGGCTCAACGCATTAGTATTGCCATTTAGCGTGGCAATGCAGCCAGCATCTTAGGGACGCTTCCGTCTGGTAGTTATTTGGATCAGTTGAGCTACCTTTAGATCGCTTGCAGCGGTCTTCAGGTAGCACAACTGTTTCATATGCATTTTGTACATACCTTGTATTATTCTGTAAATAAAAATATTTTTATGAATAATATTGTAAGCAAGACATAAATTAAATTTGGACAATATTCAATCGAGATTGGTTCAGCCGCTACAGGCGCGGCGTAATTGAGTAACAAAAAATCAATTATTCAAACTTTTACATATTGAGGTAGTATTTTTTAGACAACGTATATAGGTATTACTATGGTTTCGAAACATCACGTCCGTTCCTAGCGTAAGGATTTGGCGGATGAAGTGTTATAATGACACCAATTCATCGGTGTCAAAATCAGATGAGTGATACCAATGACAATCAATCTATGACCTACTTCGCACGCGATCGGTGGTGTTTGGTGTTATGACAAAATGCCAGTTCCGTAGATCACCCATCATGATATATAAATCTATGGGCAACACTATATTTCTTTTGAAAATTGTATATCTGTTAAATAGTGCTCAGGTAATATATTGATGTAATAAATTTTACTAGTTATTTGAAAAAAATAAACTAGGTTTTTGACTTCATAAAATTACACTAGGTTCCCAAAATCTCTGCTGCTACAACGTGACTCATAGCCCTGAAAGAATAGAAATGGTGAAATGAATAAAGAGATGGTGAAAACCTCTGTGGCGCGGCGGGCGAAGGTTCGCCTGTGACGCCCAAGTGGTACTTTAGTCGACTATTTGAGCTCAATTTCAAGATAAGCTTACTATAATGTTAGATTTTGTTGTTCAACGCAGGAGGTTGCGGGTTCGATTCCCGCCTCAGAACAAATATTTGTGCGATCTGCAGATATTTGTTCAGGGTGTTCTGGGTATTTTCTATGTATAATAATAAATATCTATTTAATGTATTGTATTATTATTTATTAATTAAAGTATACCAGTTAGGTATCTAGTACCCATAACACAAGCTCCGCTTGGCTTGGGGCTAGATAATGTTGTGTAGGCTGTCCAGCATTATTAATTATTATTATTATTTATTTAACTACCCTAGGTATAAATATATCAGGTAGTTACCCTTCTGTGAGTGGCTCGCTCTGTGTCGCACCCGTTAGCTCGGATTCAGGGCTAATTGCAAGCGCTTGCAATTTGTAAACTTCAGCGGTTGACTTCTTTGTTTTGAGGGTAGTTAGGAATTATTTCTGCTTGTTGCGGACGGCTCAAAATACGCTAAGAAATCTGAAGTTTATTTAGGTGTGTTCAGCCTAAGAATAGACCCCATGTCTCTTCCTGTAGATGTTGTACAAGGTGACTAAGGGATTACACCAAGGGATTTGCAGCATCCACCAGCGTGCTCAACACCAATCTTGGTGATTAGGACAAATCCCCCCATTATGTTTTTTTTTTTTTTTTTTTTTTTTAAACATTAATAGACCTTTGTTTGACCACGATCTCACCTGTTGGTAAGTGACGATGTGGCCGAAGATGGAGCACAAAGGTCTAGAAGGCACCTATTCACTCTTGACTTGAAGAGACCCAGATTATAGTTTTCAGGAAAGACAGACGACGGCAGTTTGTTCCACTCCTTAGCAGTTCGCATTATAAAGGTAGAACCGAAACGTTTTGTGCGAATAGAAGGTATACCAATGAGGTAAGGATGGTACTGAGCCGTACGCCTGCTCGTCCTATGATGAAAAGGAGATGGTGGGATCAGATCGTGCAGTTCCTGGGAGCATTCCCCGAAATGTAACCTATAGAAGATTGAAAGGCATGCAACCTTACGGCGGTGCTCGAGACTCTGGATCTTAGTCTCCGCCATATGTTGCACACCTATGAGCCTGAAAGCTCTACGTTCGATCGAGTCCAAGGCAGCAAGCTGGTATTTGGCCGAACCATCCCAAACATGGCAGCAGTACTCTATACCAGCCCGGACTTGTGCTTTATATAAACTAAGAAGCTGTCCTGGTGTGAAGTAACGCTTTACCTTATTCAGGATGCCTAGCTTCATGGCAGCTGTTTTTGCCTTAGACTCGATGTAAGAGCCAAAGTTGAGAGTAGGCGTGAGCGAAACACCTAAGAGCTCGAGGTGATCTCCTATAGCTACAGGTACATCACGGAATACAGGAACTTTGAGAAACGGACTATTTTTCGCCGAGAAGAGACAAGCCTGCGTTTTAGAGGCATTGAACTTGACTAGATTGGCATCACCCCAGTCGGATACAGCCTTGAGAGTCAAATTCAGACGCTGCAGCATCTCATCTCTTAACCCCTGAATTTCATTCTGCCTAGCTCGCGCAGTAGAAACATATCTCTCCACAACTGTGCTGTCGTCTGCATACCCAATGATACCGGGCATTAGCAGATCGTTAATGTGCAACAGAATCAGTGTGGCAGATAGCACTGACCCCTGAGGTACCCCGGCGTTAATAGCCAATTGATCCGACGAGCAGCCGTCAATAACTACTCGAATGGATCTTTCCCTCAGAAAGTCTGCGAGCCAGGAGCAGAGTTGAACTGGCAGTCCGTAGGCAGGAAGCTTGCCAATTAGGCTAGCGTGCCAAACCCTATCAAAGGCCTTCGAGACGTCTAATGAAACAGCTAGTGCTTCACCGTATTTCTCGATGGCCTCACTCCAAATGTGCGTGGCATACACAAAAAGGTCCCCAGTAGACCGGTTTCGGCGAAATCCGTATTGGCGATCACTGAGGAGGTCGTTACCTTCGAGGTATGCAAGGAGCTTCCTATTCAGTACACGCTCCATACATTTACAAAGTAGGGAGGTGACCGAAATAGGTTCTATGTTCTATGGGGGAGGCCTCGTTCAGCAGTGAACGTCTAAAGGCTTAAAGGCGTTGTAAAGGTCGCACAGGTGGTTAGATGGAGGCGGCTCAGGACTGCCTGTAGAAGACCATTGCTGGACATAGCCACACCTCATATAATGACAGAAACTGTTTTGAGCCACCTCCATCCACCGTTGTTGTTCTAAGTATTGATGCAACATTTATTTATTTACGGAAAGAATAATACAAGTGAACACACGTATGTACAAACGAAACAGCTGTGCTACCTGAAGACCGCTGCTAACGATTTAAAGGTAGCTCAACTGATTTAAATCACTACAGACGGAAGTGTCCCTAATATGCTGGCTGCATTGCCACGCTGAATGGCAATACTAATGCGTTGAGCCAGATAAAAGCCAGCTCTTTGATCACGAGTCGGTATTGATTGTTATGTTTGACGCATTAATAGGACGGCCTCGACTCGGGCTGATGAGTTTGTGATGATCGTAGGAAGTCGGTGGATGGAGGCAGTTCAAGCCCCCTGTCATGGCTATTGTGTAGGTCTGTATTCAGCAGTGGACCGTAAACCAGCCGGTGATAATGATGATGAAGATTATATTTATTTATTTATTTATTTATTTATTAATTCATTCATTCATTTATTTATTTATTTATTTATTTATTTATTTATTTTCTCATTTAATTAGTAAACCTGTGAGTCCGTCAGGGCCTCTTGCATAAACCACACAATGCCATGTTACGTCCTCGAAGTCGCAGGCCACTAAATTATAAAATAGAAACCTCAAAGTCTAATAAAATTAGAAACCACCGCCACATAAAACAAAAATTATGTTTATTTAATTCAAAAACACATTAAAAGTCAAAATGATTCACACTTGCTTAAGCTAGTCTGCATAATAAGTTAATAACCATTTGGGTCAAAAGATTGATAAGATAAGCCGAGTTAAAAATATTTAAGGCAGCACATCGAAGCAACATATCCACTTTGGCACTTAAGACGAACACCTGCCAAATCGTAACGTTGTCAATACAATAAGATGGAAAAAAAAACCGCAAGCTGATTCTGTGAACAGGCTTCATCTACATTTCATTCAATTAGAAAAAATTTGGTATTATTTTCATGTGTTTTATTTAAAGTCTTTAATATACTTATTTATTGTACCTAACTATGGCTTTTTATCTGATATAAACTGATTAATAAAAATAATACAACACAAGTAGGTACCTCTTTTTTAATTTAAATTACAAGTATCATTTTTGAATGGTCTGGGTCAACTGACCCAGAAAGAACTCCTCCTGATAATTTAATTAACTATTTACACATTTTAAACACAAAACACAGCGTTTTTTTTTCTTCCGCCACTAACTGATCAATGAGCGATGTTTATTTTGTTATTATTATTTTTTTCTGCTTTGTTGTGCGTCCTACTTGCATGCTGATTTATATCTTCGTAATTATGACTTCCTCTAATTAACGAGATTTCAGAAATCATAGTTCCAGACATAATAACAGTCGTAATGTGGATCATAAAAATAAATTATGACCTTATCAGTTTTGTTGATTTTATGGCTTGTGATATTTTGGTATCTAAAGCTCTTATGACGACAGCAAGCATTGATGTTGGGACTAATGTCCTAAACAGTTTAGAGATCAAATGTTAAAATGTTTCAATCAATGTTTAAACATCACTGTGGTAACCAACATACCCTAGAAATTATGCTTCTTGCAAAGCTTCTACTACGATTGTATTTTTTTTTCGATCTACCTTTCTACCTTTGTCTCAGTATACAGCCTGTACACAAGTTTATCTGTCTGTCTGTCCACTTGTCAAAGTCAAAGATAGTTTGAAGTAAGTGAATAAATATTCGTTTATTTATTTTACTATCACAAGCGGTAGTATATATACCCTAGCAAATAGGGTATCTTACAATATTTTGTAGCCATGAAATGGTCATTCAGCGGTAACTTAGTATGAATTTTTTGTGGATGATATTTTGGTTCATACGTCTATCAACACGTATTGTATTATTTTATCTGTGATGAACACTAAGCTGTAATTCACTTTGTTACTATTTTTCGCGGACACATTTTTTTTTAATTTATTTTTTTAACTTTGATAGACCTTTGTTTGACCACGATCTCACCTGTTGGAAAGTGATGATGTGGCCGAAGATGGAGCACAAAGGTCTAGAAGGCACCTATTCACTCTAGCCTTGAAGAGACCCAGATTATAGTTTTCAGGAAAGACAGACGACGGTAGTGTATTCCACTCCTTAGCAGTTCGCATTATAAAGGTGGAACTGAAACGTTTAGTACGAATAGCGGGTATACTAATCAGGTAAGGGTGGTACCGAGCCGTGCGCCTGCTCGTCCTATGATGAAAAGGAGATGGTGGGATCAGATCATGAAGTTCGTGGGAGCATTCCCTGAAATGTAACCTATAGAAGATCGAAAGGCATGCGACCTTACGGCGGTGCTAGAGACTCTGGATCTTAGTCTCCGCCATATGTTGCTCACCTATTAGCCTAAAAGCTCTGCGTTCAATCGAGTCCAAGGCAGCAAGCTGGTGTTTGGCCGAGCCATCCCAAACGCGGCAGCAATACTCCATACCAGCCCGGACTTGTGCTTTGTACAGACTTAGAAGCTGTCCTGGTGTGAAGTAACGCTTTACCTTATTCAGGATACCCAGCTTCATGGAAGCAGTTTTTGCCTTAGACTCGATGTAGGAGCCAAAGTTGAGAGTAGGCGTGAGTGAAACGCCTAAGAGCTCGAGGTGATCACCTATAGCTACAGGTACATCTCGGAAGACAGGAACTTGGAGAAACTGACTTTTTTTCGCCGAGAAGAGACAAGCCTGCGTTTTAGAGGCGTTGAACTTGACTAGATTGGCATCGCCCCAATCGGATACAGCCTTGAGAGTCAAATTCAGACGCTGCAGCATCTCATCTCTTAACTCCAGAATTTCATTCTGCCTAGCACGCGCAGTGGAAACGTTTCTCTCCACAACTGTGCTGTCGTCTGCATACCCAATGATACTGGGCATTAGCAGATCACTAACATGCAGCAGAAACAGTGTGGCAGATAGCACTGACCCCTGAGGTACCCCGGCATTTATAGCCATTTGATCCGACGAGCAGCCGTCAACAACTACTCGAATGGATCTTTCTCTCAGAAAGTCTGCGAGCCAGAAGCAGAATTGAACTGGCAGTCCGTAAGCAGGAAACTTGCCAATAAGGCTAGCATGCCAAACCCTGTCAAAGGCCTTCGAGACGTCAAGTGAAACAGCCAGTGCTTCACAATGCTTCTCAATGGCCTCACTCCAAATGTGCGTGGCATACACCAGAAGGTCCCCAGTAGACCGATTTCGGCGAAATCCGTATTGGCAATCACTGAGGAGGTCGTTACCTTCGAGGTATGCAAGGAGTTTCCTATTCAGCACACGCTCCATACATTTACATAGCAGGGAGGTGACCGAGATAGGGAGGTAGTTCGAAGGGTCAGCACGACTGCCTTTCTTGGGCACTGGCTGCACGTTAGCGAGCTTCCAAGACCTGGGAACATCACCAGTTTTCAAAGAGAGGCGGAAAAGTCGCGTTAATATTTTACACATATTTTCGCGGACACATATTTTCGCGGACACATATTTTAAGGTCATAAAGCATGCCTAATGATTATAACATAATATTATTATCATGTATTTCTTTCTTTTTTTTTACTACTTGAATGACGGTACAATCTGATGGCCCACCTGATGTTAAGCGGTAACCTCTGCTCTCGTCCATTATGCTCAGTTCGTTCTATCCAAAGGTTGCCTGGAAGAGATCACTCTCAGCGATAAGGCCGCCCATTGTTTAGCCTGTTTTTTTTAAATGTTATTATTATTATTATTTTTATTATTTCTGTGTAGTAATCAATAAAGTGTTAATCAATCTATCTATCTGTCTACCTCTGCCTATGAACAGTGCATTACCTCATAGGTCACGTCCACCTAGGATTTGCCCTATAGTGGCATTGCACTGCGCCCGCCACCCCGAGACATAAAGGTGAAAAGTCTCATGTGCCTGTAATTTCACCGGCACCCTTACCCTTCAAACCGGAACACAGCAATGCGAGTCCACTGCTTTGCGACAGAAATAGGTATGGTGGTAGTACATCCCCGGACGAACTCTTTCACAAAAAAGCTCTACTACTACTACTACTACTTTTATGACCCCAAATAAACTAAAAAAGCGGCCAAGTGCGAGTCGGACTCGCCCATGAAGGGTTCCGTAGCAGCAAGTAACATAATATAAAGTTCTTGGATGGATTACGATTAATGACGTATTAAAAAAAACTACTTACTAGATCTCGTTCAAACTAATTTTGAGTTAAAGTTTACATGGTAAAGTAGTAAATACAAGTAAAAAAGTAAAGTAAAGTACTTACTTACTTCTTCTTTAAAGTACATCATATTTTTTTTTTAGTTTTATTGTTCTCCTATTTTGAAGTTATGGACACTTTTTACCACTTTGGAAGTGTCTCTCGCGCAAACTATTAGGTTTAGAAAAAAATGATATTAAAAACCTCAACATCATTTTTGAAGACCTATCCATAGAAACCTCATACGTATAGGTTTAAAGAAAAAAAAAATTTGAGTTTCAGTTCTAAGTATGGGGAACCCCAAAAATAATTGTTTTTTTTTCAATTTTTGTGTAAAAATCTTAATGCGGTTTATAGAATACATCTGCCTACAAAGTTTCAACAGTATAGCTCTTATAGTTTCGGAAAAAAAGGCTGTGACATACACGGACAGACAGACAGACAGACAGACAGACAGACATGACGAATCTATAAGGGTTCCTTGTCTTTGACTACGGAACCCTAAAAAGTGGTTATTTTACGAGCAACGTAAGGTTATCGATCTGTACAGAACATCTTGTAGCTATACCAATATAATTTACATGATAGGGGGTTATTGGGACGAGAAAATTATATAGACAGGTCAAACAGCTGGGAAAATCTAAGTAAACCAAGCTAAGTAAGAGCTCAGTTCTCGAGCAAAGTCTATGGTCCGATTTTATAATGATTAAGATTCGTATGTAATAAATTAGTAAATGATTGGACGAGCGAAGCGAGCTCTGGGTGTTAACTAGAGTGATCATCTTTCGTATGTATGTATGTTTTATATCGCTACTAATCAAGCAAAGCCACAGGTAAATAATAGTTTCAAATATGTGACCTGTCATAAATATGTGCGCAGTATAAAATGCAAATATTTAATTATGAAACATAATAAAATACGTTGGATGTTTTGCAACCACAATTTTAATCTCGTATGTAATTATAAATTTATCACGTCATATATATTAATTAACTACTTAAGTAATCATAATTTTATGAGATTTTGATCTCCGAGTAAAATTAACCTCAGCACATTACGTAACCGAGTCTCACCATAACCAATATTTATGAACAGTCTAATATTACAAAATAAAGTTTTATATAATCTTCAGCATAATCATCATCAGCCCACACTAGTCCACTGCTGGACATAGGCCTCTCCCAATACGCGCCACTGAGCCCGAGGTTCGGCTCTTCTCATCTACTTTCCGTCGCCTTCCGTAGATCATCGCTCCACCTAGCCAGAGGGCGCCCCACTCAACGCGGTCTCCACTCAAGAACTCGCTTACCCCAACGATTGTCGGTTCTTTGGCATAAATGACCAGCCCATTGCCACTTCAGCTGAGTAGTTACTGTTTGATCCATTGAGATTGACCCATTGTCCTGTTAGATCCATTATACCTATAATTTTGTTCCTGAATGATCCATTCTCCAATGGATCATTTTAAAATGATTATTTTAATTAGTTTTTTGTTCCTGTTAGATCCATTAAGAATTTTTCAAAGAACGGTACAGTCAAGCAACAAATATCTACCTGTAGGTATACATTATTAGGTATTAAGTATTAAAAAAAAAAAAAAAACATTGATTCATGATTCATTGATTTCTAATGAAAAATCTCGAATGAAACATTGCGAATCAAAAATCTCGATAGAAAAATTTCGAATGAGAAATCTCAAACTAAACAACTCGAACGAAAAATCTCACATGTTAAATATCTAATTAAAAATCGAACGAAATATCTCGAATCAAATCTAATCCTAATCTGGTGGGCTAAAATATTATATAAATTTTAGGGTAGTTATCTCAAGTAGGTACTTAATTAAAAGTCTCGTATCTTTCATCATCAGTAGAAAGTGATTAACAGCATACACGGGAGTTAAATCACAGACATTAGTAACCTTAGAGCATTGCAGGCCTTCGTTAGTAACCTATCCACTAACAATAAAAGCTGCTGGAGACTTGAATTGGGCGCTGAGGGCAGCTAAATTCTGTCACTTCTAACTCATTAAAGATCAGGGCCCTTATTCACTATAACCAACGTGACATAACGCGGGCTTGTTACGATATCTGCGAGGAATCATCGTATAGAATGCATTATGACGTCACACGTTACTGGCAAGGAAGCTCCTATGGTCATGGCGAATAACAGCCCAAGTAAGTTAGAAAGTGACTTATTATTTGTACGGAATACCCAAGACCATTGTCAGCGTTAAGATAAACGCACACTCGCGTACGAGTTGCAAGACGAGGCGCGAGGCGAGGCACGACACAATAATTTGATTAGACGCTCGCGGCTCGCCTCGCGCCTCGTCTCGCGACTCGCAGCAATCGCGTCCGTAGCGTGTTTTTGGGCACGAGTCAAAGGACCTCGTGATAAACGCGAGCGTTTTACTGAACTCACCACGAGAGTGTAAACAGGAACCTCATTTAGCATTGACCACGCGAGGTGCGGGCCGAGACACGAAACGAAGCACGAGGCGAGGTACGAGGCGAGAGTATAAATGTTGTATCAGTGGCCGTGAAGGAATGAGACGACAACTGAGCATCTTGTTTCGTGCTTCCCCCTTATTCGCTATGACCAAACTGGACATAACAAGGGCTCGTTACGATATCTGCGTAGAATCATCGTTCAGAATACATTGTGACAACACACGTTATTGTCAAGTAATCTCTTAGGTCATAGCGAATAACCACCCTGACCCTGGGCGATAGGACAAGACAGAAAGAAAGATAGTAAATAGGCCACTTACACTAGGGCTTATGTCAGCCTATATAATTATGAAATACTCATTCTGAAAAATAAGGTAAATAATTATATTTTAACGATGGGATGTCAGCGCAAAACAAAATTATACATAAACCTGTGTATATTTACTTCCATTTGCGCACGTAAACTCGAGATAATTGTGGACCGCGTAACTGGCAGTTGAGGAAACAAGGTGTATAGACGATAATTATAGCTTAAATTATGAAAAGCTCGCACTGCAAAGAGACATATACTCTATAATTATTGGTTGGAGGGGCATTATGCGCAGAGATTTAATAGCCGAACGCATAAGCAACCACGCATGTAGGTATAATGTTGCTTGTGACTATTTTCCACTGCAAAATTTTTTTCAACACACTTGCTCATAAAGTAGCTCTAATTTCACCGCAATTAGGCACATAATGACACCTGTAATCAAACTATGACGTTTTCATTGCTATTATTCACTAGTGAGTTATAGAGATAGTTGAACATTTACACAGAGTGTGTATTTCTGTTTTATTATTATTTTCTTCACAAGTGTGTTGAAAAACGTCATATGATACACGTGTGTATTAATGATTACCGTCTTCGGCTCTCTTAAGACCCTCACCTAACGACTTGGGTCTCAATAGCGGCTAAACGGTAATCACCAACATTACACACTATTACCATAATGTACTAATATAATTTGTTAAGCTTATAGGTAACCTAAAATTATATATTTGCAGTTTACAATTGTCTATAATAACGGTACAATTTGAATTCCTTGATTAATAATATTACAGACTATTTTTTTATTAACCTAGCGGTTGGTAGTTTAGTGTCTCATTAATTAATTTAATGAAAGAAAGATTTTTAATTATATGATATTGTAGGGATTTCATTTGATACCCCCACGCTATATCCATTGAAACACTTGTGTTCTCAATCGTAATTTCTAATTCCCTTTAAAAATGTAAATTTTCTGAGATTGAGTCTCTATTCTATTCACTTCATTTCTTTATGCAGAAATTCAACGGTTTCTTTAGAAATGGTGTGTGACAAGCGGATATGCACCGAAGTGGATGCATCCACAAGTATTTATTATCTAGTACCCATAACACAAGCTCTGCTTAGCTTGGGGCTAGATAATGTTGTGTGAACTGTCCAGCATTATTTATTTATTTATTTATTTATATATTCAGACCTGAACGTTCAAATCCCTCGAACAAGCACTTCTCTGAACGGCCACATTGTTTCAAATTTTGATCGTTTGACGCTCAGTTTGACCACTATGATTCATCAAAGAAAGACAGATTTTCATGCAAATTTGATTTTTATGGATCTAGATACAAAATCAAAAGTCCAAGTAGCAACTGCCACATCTACACTAATATTATAAAGAGGCAAGATTTGTACCTATTTTTGTATGTTTGTAATGAATAAACTCAAAAACTAATGTGCCGATTTGAAAAATTATTTCACCATTGGAAAGCTACATTCATAGGTTGTCTATAATATAAAACAAAGTCGTGTTAGTTACACCACTTATAACTGAACAACGGGTGCCCCGATTTGGCTGAAAATTGGTGGGAAGGTAGCTTAGAACCAGGAGATAACATAGGGGGAGGGGTAGGAGGAGGGGGAGTTCATCGGGGGCTTCCCGTGCGAAGCCGGGGTGAGTCGCTAGTCTCTCATAATTCTATGAGCGGCTAGTTCTCGGAATTCTTCCATTAAAATGCAAGTGGCCGTCGTATAATAAACTACAATTATTATGAATCGTAAAACCGTTCGCGCTGCTGCATTTATTATGGTGCCTTGTTATCGTCGACATCTTGATTTATGAGTGTTGACTAGCTTTGGCCTGCGGCTGCACACGCGTGGAATATTACTACATCATAGAAACAAAAAAGTCCCCTACAGTCGCGGAAAACAAGCTTAATTACGAGTCTAGCATATGATACGATGAATACGAGTCAGTAAAGTATGATCAAAATGTATGAAACTTCAAACGCAACGTAAGCGCGTATTCAATTCACCAACAATGCCATCTATTTATGAATTCCGTACCTACGAATTTACCAATTATAAGCAATTATATTAACTGATGTGAAATCTTTTAATACTTCTCAGTAGCATTTATATGAATAGATTTTATTAAGTAATAGTTTTGTATGTGTGTGTCGTTAGAAAAATAACGTGGACAACGGGAAGGGAGTTAGTGACTTCCCGCTGTTCACGTTCATGGGGCCAGCTAACGTGGACAAAGGGAAGGGATTTTGTGACCTCCCGCGGTCCACGATAACGTGGACAAAGTAACGTGATACATCGGGAATAGACCATGCCTTATAATCAGTCGTTAGAAGTCCACTGCTGGACATTATAAGCCCCTTTAAATGCCATGACGAAAGTTAAGCCGTCACCACTTACTGACTTATTGAGTTCTTAGCTATCTTTGATCAAAATCGGTTCAGCCGTTTCATTGCGTTGAGGTTTTTTTTAATTTTTACAAAATTAATTACTTGTTCACTAATACAGAAAGCTATACAGATATAAAGACATACAATGCGGTTGTTTAGTATATTGTTGTATGAATGTGTGGCGGATGGAGGATGTCAGTGGACGATGGATGTGGTACCTACCTAATGATTTATAGTGAACGAGACGATTAATGGTAATTGGATGTCGTTTAGTTTGTATGGCTTCTGTGAAGGGGAACAGGTGTCACAGTGCCCTAACGGTAGAAACACACTCAAGACTCTGGTGCCAATGCTAATAGAGATCATAAAAAAACATGTTTATTGCTGTCTGTTTTAAATTTCTAATTAGCTGAGCATTTTTAAATGAAACAAGTTTTAGCTGAATATCTTCAAAACTGGTTTGAGTATATATTTTTACCTATTGTGTCCCACTGCTGGACATAGATGATGCCTATAACAGCAACCTTTAGTAGTAGTAGAGCTTTTTTGTGCAAGAGTTCGTCCGAAGAAGTACTACCACCATACCTATTTTTCAGTCTCAGGGTGGCGGGTGCAGTGCAATGCCACATAGGGCGCGGCCTAGGTGGACGTGACCCATGAGGTAATGCACTGTTCATAGGCAGAGGTTACCGCTTAACATCAGGTCATCCAGGTCGGCCATCTGCTTGTTCCGTCATACAATTAGTATTAAAAAAAAAACTTTTTTCACCGCAGCGCTCGTCATCAGCAGGGGATGAAACCACACACCTTAGAGCCAGGGTGGTCCCGGACTGTGCGGTTTCAGAGGAACTTCCTCCCGCGAACGCTCAGGTTCTGGAATGATCTCCCTGCAGAGGTTTTCCCTAGTGACTACAGTATGGGATTCTTCAAACGGGGTGTTTGGAAAATTTTAAAGGGTTGATAACGTGCGTGTAATGCCTCTGGTATTGCAGGCGTCCATAGGCTACGGTAACCGCTTACCAACAGGTTGGCCGTATGCTTGTTTGCTACCTTGGTAGTATAATAAAAATTAAAAAAAAGATCTCCCCAAACTTTTCCATTGATCCTGGTTTTAGGCAGTATCCCAGAACTCTTTCTCGTAAGCCTCGAGATCGTCCCGTCGTCGCCTTACTTCTTCGGATAACCAAGGAGTAACCCACTACTCGGGGTGCATCCGACTGACGTGGCCAGCCTTTCCCCACTTGAGCTTAGCTGTTTTCAAACGCAGCATAGTGTTCCACATTCAGCTAAGAATGCTGCATTCTGTTGCTCTGATATGAGAATATTACGATAGAACATTTCTAAAACCACAAACACTTGAAAACTGTTCCTCCTCCTCCTCCTCCTCGCGTCGTATTCCTCAATGCTGAGGGTCGTGACCCTCTCCATGGATCACCTTCTGCCGTACAATGTTGCGCCAACGAGATTTGTTGCCAGCGAGCTGCACGGCTTCGTGGAATTTTGAATCGAGAGTGGTGCGGATCTGTTCTGACCAACGTAATGGACTACGGCCTCGTGGCCTCTTCCCCTGAATTTTTGCCGAAATAATCAGTTTCTCTAAGTTGTCACTGCCTTACCGTGCTATATGACCAAAATACTCAAGGACTCGCTGGAGGCAGATGGAAGAAAGCCTAGTAGTTATCTTGAGTTCATTGAGTATTGACACGTTCGTCCTACGGGCTGTCCAGGGGATTCGCAGCATCCGTCTCCAACACCACATCTCGAAAGCGTCAACACGAACACGAGCGTCAGCGTAAAGACTGTTACATGTGCATGAAAGAAGCCTTTGCAAGTTGAATTGGATTATTCTACCTCATTGTTTCTTTTAGCATAGTTACAAGGCCATTTTTACCCAAATCAGGGTGACCATGAAATAACCAGTAAGTAGAATAAGTAGCAATAAGTAAAAGTAGAAGTGATAATACATAACATACCTACCTACATACACACATACACACACATAAACTCTCGCCTGTTTCCCAATAAAAAATAGGGAAATTCCTCTTCTGCTTCATTCACTCTTGTACATTTTTCAGGTAGGTACGGTAAATTAATCTAGGTAGTAATGTAGGCAACGTCGTACACCCCTGCCATCCCTCCACTACTATCGGCTTAAGCCGTTTCATCATAGTATTTTATGGGGGAAACCATCGACGTAAATAAAATGAATGGACGGGCCTTAGGGAACGATAGTTTTGAAGCTTCTAAACAGACCTAGCTAGTATACTTCGCTTCAGTCAGTCTTTGTCACGGCAACGAGTGACAGCTATGCTGAAAAATACCAAAATTAGATACCTTGGTAATACAATGCCTTCCTGTGCTTTTCTGCAAGTGCAAACAACACAAGAAATACAAATAAAGCTTCAGGCATCGCATTTCATTCGTAATTAAAGGTTTTGTAATATAATTTTCATCAATTGATAAAAAACTTATAAATCGTCGTGTGGTAGGAAAACTACATAAGTAACACATTTTGCGAAATCGACTTTATTGCATGGTTATGATGGCCCGCCCATACATGTCGATGGACACGTCTTGCACTAGAGGACGAGCGACAAGGAGGACTACGCCCCAGGACATTATCTCAATGTTCCCCACTCTGAATGAAAGTTAACAGACACAAGTTTATACTCGTAGATAGTTTTAATTTTAGTCGTCATACCTTTTTCTTTTTGATACTTAGAATTATTGTGTTCCACAATTTTTTTTCATTTTGTTGATTTTATAAGCATTAGTCGTATGATAAGTTTGTTATGTCACTAACTTTGAATTTATAAGTCTGCTAAAATAATGTAGGTGTTTCAGTAGTTTTCTAATATGCAGTCTTGATAAAAAGAAATGATTATAAGTTGGTTTTATTTTAAAATGTATTTTAATATTATATAAATCTATACCCATGGATAGGATTGTCATATTCAAATAAGTAAATAATAGATCATTTCAATTATTCAAAACTTTGGCGAGGGAAAAATACATAGTCGTTTTTTTATTTTTTTCTCTTAATCAAAAGAACTAAAATGTAATATCATTAAATTCGAAAATAGATACAGTACCAATCTATAACATATCAAAACACGGACTGAAAAATTAGTTACGATAAAAAAGCTATTGCCATTTTTGACGCAATAAAACAGTAAATCGCGTTTTTCTCGCGATGTTGGTTTTGTTGTTGTTATTACTTATTTAGTTTTCCAACTACAGCGACGAAATATTTGACAAGACTTCACGCATGACGGATGGTCCGGTACAGACTGCAAAAAAATCTGATGCCTAAGGGGTATCGTATTGATTTGGAATTGTAATTTGCATTATTTACGTCAAAACATTGCTAAGCACGTCGCTTTAGGTAATTGCATATAATATGTAATGGCATGTTAATTAACCTTATAGCTTTCCAAAAAAAATCTAAGGTAAACAAAAATGGATAGAAGTCATAAGACGAGCAAGAACAGACGACTTTTGGAAGTGGAATACATTTTCCCGTAAATACGCAAAAAAAAAAAAAAAATGCTCTGATCATTTTCTACACAATGAATTCTATACGCCAAAAAACGGTTAGTAGTAGTAGAGCTTTTTTGTAAAAGAGTTCGTCCGGGGAAGTAGTACCACCATACCTGTTTCTGCCGCAAAGCAGTAGTGCTCGCATTGCTGTGTTCCGGTTTGAAGGGTAAGGGTGCCGATGAAATTACGGCCACATGGGACTTTTCATCTTTATGTTTCAGGGTGGCGGGCGCAGTGGAATGCCACATAGGGCGCGTCCTAGGTGGACGTGACCTGAGGTAATGCACTGTTCATAGGCAGAGGGTACCACTTAACATCAGGTGGGCCATCTTCTTGATCTGTCATTCCAAGTAGTATAAAAAAACTCATTGTGCAAAATTCTTAAAACTGCACTCTGCAGTTTCTTAAATACTGGAATTTTTATACATTTATGTTTCCGTACGATTTTTATGATATTTCCTTAGTTTATTGAGTGATGAAAAATATATTTTTCACAAATTGATTGAGCTGAAGACTTAGGTGGACTTGCTTTTCTATTGATTTATATTGTGTATGTTTGAAAGCTGAAAAATAGATACGTAACTACATAAAACAGAAGGGAACCATGTATTTTTGTAAAAGTTTCTTTCAATAATTGCATTTTTTTCGGCGATTTTTTGTACTATAAACCTACTGAAATAACTTTAGTAAACACATTGCATCTGTTAAAGTATTAAGTATTAAAAAAATACAGTTTTTAAGAAGTTCAATAATTTAATTTCACCTAGTTTATTTACAAGACCGCCAGGAGTGGCGCTATAGAGAAGAGGCCTTTACTCAGCAGTGGCTGGATAGATAGATAGATAGATAGATAGTTTATTTGTTGACCGTACCCTAAATCCGAATTGTCTTATTTTTCACGGACGTTTTGTATCGGTAAGGCCAGTCCATTTATTTTACTTTGGTCGAAGGGGGAAACAATGAAACTGAAACACGAGAACGTCACGAAACTGTTATCGATAAATGTGGGACGCAGAGTCGCATCAAGAATTTGGGGCTCAATCTTGTAGGGCACAAAGTAAGCATCCCATAAAAGCCATATCCGCGCGATACCACTCTCGTAGATTCTCCACATGTCTCGTAGCTGACGGAATACCGCGCTACCGCCGGAATACCGCGCTACCGCTTTTTGCACTTGACGTTCGTACGATTGTAAATCAGTAAGGGCCACGCTATAAGAAGCTGACGTTTTATTGTCATGATTTGACGAGATGATTCTCTGAAAAAAAGGGATTGATTGCTTTTGCATTTCCATTGAATTTAGAAAAGAGCACACTAAAGAGTACTCTCTACTACTTGTGCTCTGTGCCAGTTCTCTCATCCTTCGGAGTAATTGTGATGTTGCAGTCCCAGGGTCCATTTCACCAACCAATTATTTTTTGGGGGAAATAACCCTCGAATCAAAAATAGCTGACGACAAAAAAAAACAAAAATTGTAAAACCTGTTGTAAAATACGACTTTTAGAGGAGAACCATAAACCTGTACTTGAAGGAGAGACGCTTCGCTCACTAGGCCAATATAAAAAAAGAAGAAAAAAAAAAAAAGTTCAATAAGAATACAAATGGCATTAAGTATTTCATTTAAATCTTTTTACGATACAAACAATCGTTAATTTGCAAAACAGGCTAGTGATGTGAAAAACAAGTTAAATAAAATACGGGTTTTATCGACACGGAGCCGCTAATTACAAATGAAAATCGCTTCCCGCCAGCCTGCCACGATAAACTCGCGTCGTTCTACAGATAATCTATGCTCACGAGATATCTTAATTACGACGAACAGCCGCCGACTGTATTTTCAAGAAATACATTTTAATTGAGCCTTCCATCGTTATCCATCCGATTACATGACAAATGCACCGTGTACCCACCGGCGACTCAATTTAGATACTAAAATGTATCGACCCGATAGCTACTTATAAATCAAATCACGACACTATTCAACCGCTCTTAATCTATGAGTAATCAATCTAAATTTGAATGACCGTAGAAGTCATTTAAGACATTGATGATACGATTACCAACGCTATACAGAATACGTTCTTTGTGAAAAATATATTTTTCAATACAAGCTTTTATAAACTTTGTGATCATAACCGTGTCCTGGTCAAAATGGGCCTAAACACGGCCAGTCTGCTTTAATCCCACGAGGAGTTCCGTTGTCCCCCTTCCGTCTCCATCATCAGATCAGCTCGCTGTCACCATCATATTGTATTGTCATTGGAACTAGACAGGTATGCCAAATTTCAGCTCTATTGCTTGAGGATACCTGCTTTAAAATTCAGTTGCAAGATTCCACCCGGATTCCACCCAGACAAACATTGCATACATTGCAAGTTAAATAAAAGCTTGTAAAATTACGTAAATTATTGTAAAAATTGATGGCTGAATAAAAAAAAAGCAATTAGTGTTGTGCTAGCGTCGATAGTTTAGCGGATGCCGATAGCATTCCGCGCGGCACGGCCGACGTGACTGCACACTGAAATGCGACCGCAGGCTCGAAGCGGTCAGTTTTCAAGGAAATAGGCTCTATGCTCAGGGGAAAAGAGTTACGCGATCACAAAAAGTAATGTTGCGAGCGAGCGGAGACGTGAGTTCGATTAAAAAATGTGATTTGTGGCTGCCACTCTGCACGTGGTTTATTTTGCGAGTCGTACGTGACGGGCGCGTCAAAAGACTGCGGTAAAAAAGACGCCGAGCGAAGTCAGAGCGCAATTTTAAAGTGATTCAGAAGGTTGAAATTTTTATGTTAAAGTTTTTGAATTGCCAAGTGATTCGCTCCGTTGACCGCATATAAAATGAAGCGAGTTTACACAGAGTGGGTTTTCAGATAATTACTTTTTGACGATAATTTACAGAAGTCGACGTAGCGAAACAAAACAGTTTAGCTTCAAAGAACAAGTAAACCTCTGGTGAGCGAGATTGTCAGTCTGCGCGCGTCTAGTGGGCCATCATTCACACCTGTCAGTTCCCCCTTTGAGCTCAGACAGGCGGAGACGGGTCGGAACGACTAGTCGACGGCGATTTGTATGGCGCGAGTAAATCACTTTTGAAGTAATTTATGTCTGAACGCTGCTAGTGATGTGCTTTTGAGGTTGCGGTAATCGATGGACGTATTTTACGATGTTTTGAAGGAAGTTAACGGCAATGCTTGGAAATATTTTTAGGTCTTCATCACGGACCTCTGAACTAGGTGTGGTTATTTTATACATATCTCATCATCATCCTCCTCATCAGCCTACACAGAAGTCCACTGCTGGACATAGGCTTCCCGATTGAATAACACTAAAATGGTCTTAAGCCGCCTCCACCCTCCGACTTCCTGCGACCTCTATAATGTCTTCGGCTTATCAAGAGGGTCATTTACCTACGCTTAGTATTTTTATAAACGTAAAGTTTAATTCTTTATCAAGTTTGTATAATACTAATTGAAGAATCGGCGTTTGTATGTATGTATGTTTGTCAGAAGATAACTTCCGAACCATTAATCCAATCTTGATGAAGAGTAGGTCTAAGACGTAGGATAGTACAATTTGTAAGTAAGGTTATGAGCTATATCGGTCGGGGGGTGGTTGAGATATTGGGGTCAAAAAAAAAGTGAGGCAGTCAGATCAAGGGGGTGTCATATGAAAGCGCTTTACTAACATTTCAAATCAATTTTTAATTATTTTTTAGACTAGGTATTTACTTAGTTTTTGAGATGTTAGGGAAAAATCGATAATGTAAAAAACTAAAGCTTTAAGGTTGGTACACAAATACACGTGACACAAATACAGGAAAAAGTCTAAAATTGAAAAATAACTAAACATGTTGGTACCCTATAAAACATTGGCAAATACGTCACGCGTCAACATGCATTATTGATCACCTCCCATTTCTAGGAATATAAATGACGTAGTTGAGTTCGTTTGGCCCCTAATTTATTCGATGATGCCTATGTTTTTCTTAGGCTGTAAATACAGCAGTAGTAGAGCTTTTTTGTGAAAGAGTTCGTCCGGGGAAGTACTACCACCATAGCTATTTCTGCCGTAAAGCAGTAGTGCTCGCATTGCTCTGTTCTGGTTTGAAGGGTATGGTTGCAGGTGAAATTACAGAACATGAGACTTTTCATCTCTATGTCTGGGTGGCGGGTGCAGTGCAATGCCACATAGGGCGCGTCCTAGGTGCGGACGTGACATATGTGATAATGCACTGTTCATAGGTAAAGGGTACCTACCGCTTATCATCAGGCGGGCCATCTACTTGTTCCTTCATTCTAAGTAGTAAAGTAAAGTTAAAATAAAAGCTTGTAATAACATGTAATTAATTTTGTAAAAAAAAAACCCTCTACATAATAAAACGGCTGAACCGATTTTGATCAAACATAGATAAGAACACTCCCGACAAATTCACGTTCCAAACCAAAAAAAACAAAATCGGTTCATCCGTTCGGGAGCTACGATGCCACAGACACAGACCGCACACACAAACACACACACACACACACACACTGAGACACGTCAAACTTATAACACCCCGTAATTTTTGTGTCGGGGGTTAAAATCACACAATCACCGAACGACATCGACCTTTCAACGGCATGTCAACGCGCATTTCGACAGCTTTTGTCTAAAAAATAAAACACAGTGCTTGCATAATCAACATCTATTTATCATAACATATGACAGTTCTAGAGACGTAATGACAGTCTCTTTGAAGTGTCAAGCCGGTTGCAAATGGACAGGCTCAAAGGAGCGGTTTCCTGCGAGGATTGATGGCGGCTATGGACGTCCGCGTTTACTCACACGACTCACGCCAGCGAGATGATTTATCTGTAAGGCTGCGTTCACCAAGTTATTTTAGAGTGACATACTTGGAAGCGACACAAAACGACACATTATAGCAGTACACTAGCTAGAGCGACATACCGTGAAAACGACCGCGAAACGACACTTTCTAACTCATTAAAGTGTCAGGAAAGTGTCAGAAACCATCTCCTTTTCATCATAGGACGAGCAGACGCACGGCTCGGTACTATCCTCTTACCTCATTAGTATACCCTCTACTCGTACTAAACGTTTCAGTTCTACCTTTATAATGCGAACTGCTAAGGAGTGGAATAAAGTACTGTCGTCTGTCTTTCCTGAAACCTATAATCTGGGTCTCCTCAAGGCTAGAGTGAATAGGTGCCTTCTAGACCTTTGTGCTCCATCTTCAGCCACATCGTCACTCAACAACCGGTTAGATGGTGGCCAAACGAGGGTCAATCAATGTAAAACAATAAAAATAAAAGTTGCTGAAGTTCAAATCCTATACCAGCGGTCATATTGTGTAAAAGACTGAAGTTCGATTTCGTTGCCCAGTTTGCTATTCATTGCGCTGCGTGTTTTAAATATTTCTGCTCTTGAAAAAAAGCTAAAACACGCAGCGCAATGAACAGCAAACTGGTAATCGACATCGATTAGACAATGTTCGAATAATCGACATTGATTAGACAATGTTCGAATAATCGACATCGATTTGACAATGATCGAATAATCGACATCGATTAGACAATGTTCGAATAATCGACATCGATTAGACAACGTTCGAATAATCGACATCGATTAGACAATGTTCGAATAATCGACATTTTGCATGTGTACGCGCCTTAACTTAGACTCGATGATTTATCGTTAAACGACCACGTAACCACGCAGCCTTAATTAGGTTAGTTTAATGTTCTACGGCACTAAGAAAATACAAAGAAAATTGATTAGTAGCAATAGGGTTGTAATAAATCGAGACGATAACTTTTAAATCTAGCTCTACTAAAGTGGCCCTGCCACTACTTTTCATTGTACAGTGGTAAAGAAATAAGTACGCAGTTTTAAGTACCAAATGTTTTTTAAATGTATGTTTTTTTTTTTTTTTTTTTTTTTTTTTTTAAATTAATAGACCTTTGTTTGACCACGATCTCACCTGCTGGTAAGTGACGCTGTGGCCGAAGATGGAGCACAAAGGTCTAGAAGGCACCTATTCACTCTTGACTTGAAGAGACCCAGATTATAGTTTTCAGGAAAGACAGACGACGGCAGTGTGTTCCACTCCTTAGCAGTTCGCATTATAAAGGTAGAACCGAAACGTTTTGTGCGAATAGAAGGTATACCAATGAGGTAAGGATGGTACTGAGCCGTACGCCTGCTCGTCCTATGATGAAAAGGAGATGGTGGGATCAGATCGTGCAGTTCCTGGGAGCATTCCCCGAAATGTAACCTATAGAAGATTGAAAGGCATGCAACCTTACGGCGGTGCTCGAGACTCTGGATCTTAGTCTCCGCCATGTGTATGTATGTATTATTGAGTATAATAAATTGTTTTTCATTGTTCAAGTCGTTTTAAATTGTATTACGTTGTCAGGTTATGAAAGTAGCAAAATGTCGCAATATTTCAAAGTCAATTAGCACATTAAGAATAAAAGCATCGATCTGAAGCGTGACACTACAGTAAGGTGCGGGTTCCGTAGCATTTTGCACTAGTTTTTATTAAACTTAATTTATCCAACATTCTAATAGTAACCGTCTAGACCAACATCGTTTTTACAAGCTTTTGTTTATCTTCACCTGTTAATTTGTTAGTATGTTTGGCACAAATCTTAAAACTGAATTTTGAACCATTTTCTCCAAACCGTTTATTCTGAAATTTTCCAGATACGGTTAGTTCTGATGACAGTACAATATTTGAGTGGTATTGAGATGATCTGGTTATGGAGACGGAAGGAGGACAGAGTGTATTGATTGGAGGTAACCTACGAAATTCCGCGATGGATAACAGTAGACTGGCCGTGTTTGGGCTCATAATGATCAAAACAGAGTTGCGATCAATAACTTCAGAAATACTTGTATTGAACAAGTAATTAATTTAGTAAAAATATTAAGCACACTCAACGCAATGAAACTCAATGAACACTCCCGACACATTCACCTTTCAAAAAAAAAACTAAATCGGTTCATCCATTCGGGAGCTACGATGGGACAGACAGACACACACACACACATACAGATACGTCATACTTATAACAACCCTTCGTTTTTGCGTGTTTAAAAGATAAATATTGCAACAAAAATCTTATTTTATTCACAGCATACATTAAATAAGAGACCTTTTAAAACCATGTAACATACTAAAGATTTCAAGAAAGGAAGTGATATAATTGAGAATTGCCGGCCTAGCCAAACGGCGTTTGCTATGAAGCGAATCCTACAGTTCCTACATGTCTACAGTCGTAATATAATTACAATAGACCACGTGACATTTCGATAGCTAACGTCAATCTCATACATTGTTGGCTTTTCTACAAGCGTCATCGTTATTAGAATGTAACTTTGCTAAGGCCTCAGTAATACTTATGTATTAGTTCAAAGAATATGTATGACCATGAAAATTCGTAATAGGTTAAAATATAAAATAAATCCCCGTTTTTCTTACGGACCCCTAAAATAATAAGCCATAAATAACTCAGAATAGGCTACTGCACAAAAACATTCTCCTAAACGCAATAAATACGCGTTAATCATTTCAACCCCTCACGTCACGGGGTGATAAAAACTACCCTAAAATGATATAAATAATGAATATTAATGTGGAGAAATTATTTGAGTTGATTTATAGCTAGTTACTATATCCCGCAGCTTTGCATGCGTGAAATTTTAATTGGCAATTGGGTACTGATAAAAAAAAAACTATTCATGACAATTTATTGGTAGGTCTAGTGTGAAGTCGGGTTGTAAGGTTTATTGTTTTTTGAACGCATTATGCAAAGTTAAAGTTATTTTTATGCTATTTTGAGCCAAGAATATCAACCAGCTGCTGATAATGGTGATGATACCCTCACAGAGGCCGAGTAGCCGGCTGAGATGCGACAGGTTGCGGGTTCGATTCCCGCTGCAGGATGTGTGTTTGATCTGAAAATATTTGTTCCGGGTCTGGGTATTGTGGTAGCATAGTGCTTGCAGTATAGGTACTGCAAATGAAGGGAAGATACTGGACTATATCAGGATATACTCCAGTGGAGAACTTAGTGTAAGTTTGTGACTGTTTGACGTTATGTTACAATTCATATTATATTCATAAGTTATTTTATAATTCATAAGTATATTCATAAGTTATGTTATAATTCATAAGTATATTCATAAGTTCATTCCTTCATAAGTGTGATTCATGAGTTGTTGTATTCATAAGTTCTTCTCTGGCATGCTTGCGGAAAGCAGAGTTGATGGCTTCCATAGCATCATGCGTAGCGCTAGGGGAAGGGTCCGTGGAAGCCCAAACAGCATCGTGAACATGGTTTGCTATGGACTGTCCTATAGCAAACCACTGGATGTTGGGTTTGCTAAAAAGGTTTTTTTTTTATTGTAAATGTGCCTCCCTACTAACATTATTATAAGCGCAACTAACAAAATATGGACAGTGTCTGAATTAAATAATTTGAATTGAATAAGTGAAAACTAAATTTAAATGTAGCCCAAAAATTTCGTTCCAGCGGGACTCGAACTCGCAACCTCGCCTGTGATCGGCGATGCCTTTACCGATTCGGCCATAGAACGAGCTATGACGCTGAAGACGAAATTTGTGGGCACGAAATTTTTGGGTTACATTTAAATTTAATGTTATCCATAAAGTGTGGTTTACACTTGAAAAATAATAAACTAAGTGAAAACTGTTGAAGGTCATTTCTATAAATGTTTCAGTTTTCCAAAATAACTGCTGTTTTTTTTCTAAAAATAAAATAAAATAATGACAATAATTATGTCAATAAATTAATATAGCTGTTATTTTTTTATCGGTACACAATTATAATATTTGTCTTTTCCATTACCTTCTGAGTATACATACATATCTACATACATAGACACATGCCTTTTTTCCCGAAAGGGTAGGCAGAGCCTCAAATGGGCCTCCTTTCACTGTGGGTTGTACCACCGTGGGGAATAGACAGCGTGGTGCAACTGTTGCGGATTCAGGTTCAGATTGCGATTCTCGCTGATTCTGTCTTTTCATTTATCTTCGGAGCATAATAAAGCAAAATTATTTATGCGCACAGATAACAGATTTTACGACCTCTGTGGCGCGGCGGGCGAAGCTTGGCCTGCGACGCAGGAAGTTGCGGGTTCGATTCCCGCCTTAGAGCAAAGATTTGTGCGATCTGCAGATATTTGTTCAGGGTGTTCTAGGTATTTTTATGTATAATTTTAAAAAAATCGTTAACTTACCTCTACAATGCGTTTATTACGTAAATATCGCTTTTACCTATCAGCGAACATTGATAAAATTTAAACTATCGTGGTTGGGAATCATATTAAAAGATAAACGGCTATTACCACTATTATTGTATTCGCTGGTCCACCGTCGAACGCGGTCGCGGGCGGTGCTCATGATGAAGAGGCTTCTGAACTCAGTCTCGAAACGTCAGCAAAGTGACGAATAATAGTGGTAATTAGTCGTTTATCTTTTAATAACATTGATAAAATTAATAAGAGTAACAACTAAAATTATTTCAGAGGGCGGCCGTTTTTTATTTTCAATAACGCAGCAAATATTTTTTAAATACTGATTTCGTGTTTTTCATTCATTTTTCGTAGCGCGAGCGCTATTATGTCACTTTCTAACTTACCTGAACTTTACTGAGTTAGAGAGAGACGGAATGTAACTGTTGTCTGCCTCTTAAGTAAAGTTGTGACGGTTATTTTGAAACATTAAATAAACAAATAAACTTCAAATTTAAATGTAACCCAAAAATTCCGTTCCAGCGGAACTCGAACCTGCAACCTTGCCTGTGATCGGCAATGCCTTTACCAGTTCGGCCATAGAACACTATGACGCTGAAGACGAAATTTGTGGGCACTATCAACTCGGTTAAACTTCCTTTAAATATTCAAAAAAACACAGTGGATGTGTTTTCAGCACTTTCGGACTTGTTTTCGGACTCTATAGACCGCAGCTCCAATTCGGATAAAAAATATGCAACTATACTGTTTTTCTTTTATCTTTCATCCAGCAAGTAAAATCCCTTCTCTAACATAACAACCCATAATTTGTAAATGTAATAATTAATCATAAAAATAATACGCCAATTTTAATTAGAAAATATTAATCATAACAAGTAATATTTTGTAAAATTTTAAAAAAAAAACATCAACGAAATGAAACGGCTGAACCGATTTTCAACAAACATAGCTAAAGAACACTCCCGACTAATTCACCTTTCAAATAAAAAAACAAAATCAAAATCGGTTCATACGTTCGGGAGCTACGATGCCACAGACATACACACACACACACAGACACGTCAAACTTATAACACCCCGTCGTTTTTGCGTCGAGGGTTAAAAATAGGATAGGCAGTTTTTTATAAAATCAACACTAGTAAAATAGTTACCTAGTTATTCTTGTATTATGCTACTTTCTTACTAATTCATAGTCATCAGCCGGCATTAAATTACAGCCTTCTATTGTTTAACTAGCAAGAAAGGCATTAAACGTGTTAATGACGTCATGATAATTTCTTATTTAACGACTTTTTTATTAGAAAACTACACAATCTTCTGTTTTATGAGTGCCTTTGTAGGTTATTACACCCGTGTTTTGTCTAATTCTATATAATTATACCACGAAATATATAATACAGAAGGTCGGCTCAGTACAACGAGCGATAAAAGGCGCACACAAACAGACGCGTAACGATGATGTCGGTGAAAGTCTGTCGAACGGCAGTCGCGAATACTCGAGCATTGTCGTCACTTGATTATTGTTTTGTGAGCTGTACCTATGATTGAACAGTGACCTATTTGACCAACAATCATAATCATAATCATAATCATAATCATAATCATTTATTCACAAGAATGTAGGTATAATAGATGTTAAAAATAGAAATGTTCCTTTACATTCTGCCTCATAAAGGCGTGCAAAATTAAAAACGAATGTCACTATTGTAGCTAATCTAATAAATATAATCTAATAATAATAAAAATAAATCACAATGTCAAATCTTAACAGCTACGAGATAATTAAAATGGGTGTAGTAGTAGGTATGTATAAAAAAATAATGTCAAAAAATAAAAAATAATAAATGAGAAACAATGAATGTCAGATTTTACATTCCATAAATTCCTTGATGTCATAAAAACATTTTTCCATTAACCAATTTTTCAATTTCCATTTAAATACATTTATTGGCAGGTCCTTAAAGTCATTGGGTAGTTTATTGAAAATCGTAATGGCATGATAGTATACATTGCGTTTAGCAAGAACCAACCGGCACGGGGGTATGTACAGTTTGTGCCTGTGCCTTGTATACCTGGCGAAGAAATCTGATTGTTTTGTAAAATATTGTGGGTATTGTTTAACAAATATACATATATCTTTGACGACCTCTGTGGCGCGGCTGGCGATGGTTCGCCTGCATCGCAGGAGGTTGCGGGTTCGATTCCCGCCTCGGAACAAATAATTTGTGCGATCTGCAGATATTTGTTCCGGGTGTTCTGGGTGTTTTCTATGTATAATAAACAATATATATTTATGTAATGTATTGTATTATGTATATCAGTTACCTAGTACCCATAACACAAGCTCTGGCTTAGCTTGGGGCTAGATAATGTTGTGTGAACTTGTCCAGCATTATTTATTATTTATTTATTTATTTATTTATGTACATGCAAGCCAGTGGAAGAATTTTAAACCTCTTAAATAATGGCTTGCAGCTATCCATACTCCATGCACCACAGATGGCTCGTACACATTTCTTCTGTATAATGAAGGCTTTATCAACATCGACCGAGTTGCCCCATAAAACCAAACCATAAGCTAAGACCGCTGACACATACCCGTGATAAGCGGTGAGTGCCGCATCTATAGACACACGGAGTCTCAGCCTTTTTATCGCATACACGAACTTATCCAATCTGTCACATACTTGCGTTATATGAGCCTTCCAATTGCAGTGCTGGTCAAGCCAAATTCCTAAAAATTTGGCAGTCTCAACTTCTACAATTGGAGTACAATGTATTCTCTCTATAGCATTCACCCGGTGCTTCGCTCTTGTGGTACCAGATTGATTAGTAACATAAGTATGTGTTAATCTAGCAACTAGTATTTATAGGTAGCGTGTTAATCTAATAACTAGCATCTGCTCCACGGCTTCTCTCGCGTGCCACAAGATTTATAAGAAGCATTATATGCTAATCTGACACCTAGCATCAACCTAGGGCCTCACCGCGAGCCACCAGTCTTATGAAATTATGAGTAGTATACGTCCTAATCTAATAACTACCATCTGCAAGCAGCTTCGCTCGTGATCTGTTAGTAGCGTATGTGCTAATCTAACAACCAGTATCCTCCCGCCTTCTCTCGCGTGCAACCACAGGTTTATGTAACAGATGCTATTTAGAATAATATTTTATAATGTTTTTTGAATATAAATTTTCAAATCCAAACTGTCCACATTGTAGGTGCCAGTCCTAGCGCTACGGTTGATCATAGTAATCAAAATCAAAATTGGCGGGAGCCAAAACATTTTTAAATGCAAATTTCGACTCTTTAACTTCTCACAGAATATTGTACGTCAGCCCCAGCGTCAGTCGGGAGTAGGTCAATCAAAGTCAGCCAGAGCTGGCCTTCTGTATCTATATATTTTGTAATTATTCTGTCAGAAGTGTATAACTAATAAGCTGTTTCTAAAATTGAAATTATATGTGACAGTTACATACTTACTCTTGTATTATATTGAATTCCTAAGCAGTAATTATGTGCAACAAAATCAGTTACTTACGCCATTATTAAATTTAGTTTACGTTCGTTTGACATCAAAAAACATTTATTTTCAATAACTCTTTGTTTGAATAAAAAAATTGTTAATACAATATTTCCAATGGAACTGCACGTTATTGGAGGAGTGAATATATTTTGCTTGTACAAATTGCTTCTTTACTTTTACATATTACATTTTACAGTTGCAGAAAAAAATACTTTCACAATGGAGTCGGCGTTGGGCAATCAAACTGTAGTCACAGTCCATTGAATCATCGACAATATCGACATTCACGCCGCCATTATTGTCACAGCACTCAGCTGTCACACTCGTCAAACCTGTCAACGTCATTGACAATTATTTGTGTGTTTTGTCACGCGTCGGTCGGCCACTTGTCGTCCATTCAATGCCCTTGCTCAATAATGTGACGGTTAACACTGTTGATATTTCGTGTTTGGATTGTTCTATTGTTTCGAAGTCGGTTACCTCCTCCCTCTTTTTATTGGAAATTATTTTATGCTAGCCTAATGTCCGCCCGCGGCTTCGCTCGGGTTTTACCGGGATAAAATGTAGCCTATAGCTCAATCGGTCATGATCTATGTATATACCAAATATCACCGAAATCGGTTAAGCGGTTTCGGCGTGATTGAGTACCTAACATCCAAACATCTTAACATCCAAACATCGTAACGTTGACATCCTAACTTCCTAAATGCGAAAATGAGTTTGTTTGTTTGTAACGCTTTCACCCCTAAACTATTGAACCGATCATCATTATATTTTGTACCCATATTTATAAGTGTATAGTCATGAACGTAGGATACTTTTTTTTAAAGGAAATCAACGCGAGTGTAGCCTCGGGTGAAAGCTCGTGTTATATTAGTGGGTAGTATAAAAATAGTATTAACTAGTAGTAAAAAATCAAAATTTCATATTTATCATTATCAGTCTACATTTTATAATCCGAATTCATATTTTTTTTACTAGCAATTATCCATCGTATTACGGGTAACGTGTGGTTGTCATATTTCGTTATTAAAAATGACTTTATTACTGTTAATTTAAAATTCAACACACCGTACTAATTTTGTAAAATAAAAATAAATGAGCATTTTTTCCTTACACTATAATACTCGTACTAACAAACAAAGGATATAAGTATAAAAATAAACTATATAGTCTAGTGTAAGAGAAAAGGTCGAGGGTTCAGCCACGCTGTTTTTCAGCCTCGCCTTAGAATGCTGCTTACAGTATACTCCACAAAGTGTTTCATTATTGCGCTAAAATAATAAAAGTTACACTTCGTACATTTCAAAGATGTGAGTAGATTCAGTTGCTCACTAGTGTAGTTTTTTTTTTTTTTACATTAAGTAAAAAGATTCTGTCAAATATTTAACTGTCAGCATCTGAAAGCTAGAGAAGAAAACAAAAACATGGATGTGTTGGAATTACTTAAAGATTTTATTTTACCATACTCCACAGTGTAGACCTTTGTAGGGTTTACACAGCTCAAACACCATCAGTAAAATTTCCTCATTACCTACCAGCATTACCCGTAATAGTCATTACCGTAGCCTAATAAAACGTATTGCCCTTAATTTTACGCTATCAACTTAAAACATTAGCTCGTGTGTCGTTTATTAATTATATGGTCGCTGTATATCAAGTTTATTACGCTTTCTGCCGCCGCCGGCCAAATGACATAGTTCTTGTAAACCTTTGATAAATTATTTATAAACAGGAGAAACGTACAGGATAAACTATCATACAGAGGCTATCATAGAGCCCATACATAAGTTAATATTATAAAAAATTAACTCCTGGCTATTTCCAGTGTTAAACACCAGTTTTCGTGTTTCAAATAAAACCGCATTGAGCTCGGAACTCCGTTTGAGCCCTATTATGCGTTACTTTACACCAGGACAGCTTCTAAGTATGTACAAAGCACAAGTCTGGGCTGGCATGGAGTAATGCTGCCACGTTTGGGATGGCTCGGCCAAACACCAGCTTGCTGCCTTGGAATCGATCGAACGCAGAGCTTTCAAGCTTATAGGTGAGCAACATATGGCGGAGACTAAGATCCAGAGTCTCGAGCACCGCCGTATGGTCGCGTGCCTTTCGATCTTCTATAGGTTACATTTCGGGGAATTCTCCCAGGAACTTCATGATCTGATCCCACCATCTCCTTTTCATCATAGGACGAGCAGACGCACGGCTCGGTACCATCCTTACCTCATTAGTATACCCTCTATTCGTACTAAACGTTTCAGTTCTATCTTGATAATGCGAACTGCTAAGGAGTGGAACAAACTAGAAATTGACGATTTTAGTAAAGGTGTTGTAAGAAGAAAGATTGCAGAATTGTATAAACTAAGAAAAGAAATACCCACGATCAATAAACTTTGAAAAGTTTATTAGGAAGATGGTGTTATTAAATGAGGATATACATACTTACATGCGTCTTTTATTGCATGAATTAGGTTTCCGATACAAAAAATGCCAATCAAAGAGAAAAATGTTGATAGAACGCCATTCAATTCAGCAATGGAGAGGCAAATATATTACAGCTATAAGAAAATATAGATCAGAAGAGAGGCCAATATTTTTTCAAGACGAAACTTATGTCAATGAATCCCAAAACGTGCCAGCGTGTTGCCAACACGCTGTGTTTTTTGTGAAAAATAGAATTTTTCAATACAAACTTTTTCAAAATTATTTTTCGTAACCGTGTGCTCATAAAAATGAGCCTAAACACGGCCAGTCTACTATTATTAACCCCCGACGAAAAACGAAGGGATTTTATAAGTTTGACGTGTCTGTGTGTGTAGGTGTGTGTGTGTGTGTGTGTGTGTGTGTGTGTGTGTGTGTGTCTGTCTGTCCCATCGTAGCTCCCAAACGGAAGAACAGATTTCGTTATTTTTTGAAAGGTTTATTTGAAAGGTGTATTTGTCGGCAGTGTTCTAAGCTTTGTTTGATCAAAATCGGTTTTGCCGTTTCATTGCGTTGGGGTTTTTTTTTTAATTTTTACAAAATTAATTACTTGTCTCTCGAAGAGTTCCGCTGTCCACCTTCCGTCTCCATTATCAGATCAGCTCGCTGTCACCATCATATTGTATTGTCATCGGAACTTGACAGGTATGCCAATTTTCAGCTCAATCGGATGAGGATAACTGCTTTAAAATTCAGTTGCAAGATTCCACCCGGACAAACATACATGCATTGTAAGAAATAAAAGCTTGTAAAAACGTACGAGGGTAGATAGATAATGCCAGGAGAAAGAAGAAGAAGAACACTCTTTAATTAATGGTACGGGGCCCGAGAGACGCATAATATTTTCATAAATGTTTTTAATAAAATTTTAAACAATCTGATTAATTTTTAGCCATGCGAGCAAGCCTGAGTACTAGTATAGTATTGTTTTATCTGTGCCTGAGGCAAACCAGGTTAGTAATCATTTGAATGAAGATAACGTTACCAAGCCGTTTATACACTCAGCATGAACGAAAGCGTTTTTGAGTATCTGCATTCTGTCGGAAGAATTTAATGATTCAACAGATTTCAATTCAATAGATGTGCATCCACATCTGATTAAACAATTATAATGTTTAAAAATATGTTGTTATTGATTTAATGGAGTGTTAATCTTCTCACAAATATATTTTATTCAAGTAGTTATAATATTTATTTGTTTATTCAAATTGAATTAAGGGCGTCACTGCTCCAATTGCTTTAGAAAGTTTTGAATTTATTATTTATATTTTAATGTTTATGTCAGATCTAAAAGGTGGTCTCGTTTTTACGCAATTCGAGATATTTTGATCATAAAACGTTGATCTGAGTGAAAATAGCGTTTTACGCGTTTTTTATGATGACATATTGGCGATGATGTTGATAGTGAGTTTATTACGCAACCATTTATTTTCACTTTGCTGATTTCAAGACTATCTGGTGCGAACGAGCTTCAATCGTTTTTTTTGCAGCTAAACACGTTTAAAAAAAAAAACACCTCGAAAATGTCCAAGCCCACAGCCCAAGTGATCACCCATCCAAATACTGACCTTGCAGACCATTGCTTCAAGTAAACTTTTAAAAAAGTTATCCCGGAAAAACGCATTTTCCCAGAGATGAGACCTATATAGCTATAGCTAGATCGATATTTCACCCCTAAAACCCCCGTAAAGCAATTTCATCAAATCGTTAGAGCCGTTTTTGAGATCGAAATTTATATTTTTATATATATTTTAATAGCGACACGACCCGGCTTCTTACGGGCAGATTGAGTAAAAGCAGTCTCCCCTTTCTGGCACGGCAGGCGAGATGCGTGAGGAAGCGGGTTCGATTTCTGCTGCGGAACAAATATTTGTTTGACCTGCGAATATTTGCAGATCAAACAAACCAACACCCAGGTGTTATGTTACCCTGGTACACGTAGTATCTGATACCAACGACACAGGGGGTCCTAGTGTGGGGTCAGGACTATGTATGTGACTGTTGGGTGTTATGTTATGTTATGTTAATACTTAAACCAAATCAAAAATACCTTCGTTTTTTTCATAAATGCTTAAGAATATAGCTCTATAAAGGATTTATTGAAGCATTCTCTGTCATTATTATTACAAGCTTTTATTTAAACTTGCAATGTATGTATGATTGTCCGGGTGGAATCTTGCAACTGAATTTTAAAGCAGTTATCCTCAACCGATTGAGGTGATATTTTGCATACCTGTCAAGTTCCGATGACAATGCAATATTAGGGTGACAGCGAGCTGATCTGATGATGGAAAGGGAAAGTGGACAACGGAACTCCTCGAGGGATAATAGAAGACTGGCCGTGTTTAGGCTCATTTTATTTCGGTTACGATAACTAATTTTATAAAAAAAATAATTTAAAAAAAAACACAAAAAACTTATTTGAAATGTGTCTGTATTATTGAGCAACAGTCATGACATGACATTATGAGAGTGACAGCGGGGTGTAACCATGTTCTGGTACGAGGCATGTCGCATGTCACTGTACAATGACGTGCGATGACAGCTCGTGGACATCGAAGGGTTAACGTATTATGGTATAGTGAGTTAGCAGGTTGATGGAAGTATTATGAAAAGCATTCCATATTACCATAGACTAACTAAACACAATAGACTGCTAATCTCATACAAAAAAACGAGCATCGATGAATTATTGCCTACAATGACGCTAGATGTCGCTGTTTTGAATCTGCTATAAACGATTGAAATCATTTTTACATGTATTTCGAATACATAGATAAAACAAGTCCTGCGACCATAGTTTCATAATTAAAAAATAAATTAGAAATTTAAATGTTTATTTTTAAAGAGATTAGGTAATTGGTTTAAAATGCTGATTGAATGAATTTACCAGCGCCATCTAATGCTTGGAATTGACCTTTTTTGAGTCACGTTTTCTTGTATGAGATTAGCAGTCTTTTGTGTTTAGTTAGTCTATGATATTTCTACGTACGTAGAGGTGACTTAGGGATGACTTATTAATTAATTTCAGTACGAGTAAAATATAATTATTTACAATGCCATTATAATGTGAACTGCTATGGAGTGGAATACACTACCGTCGTCTGTCTTTCCTGAAAACTATAATCTGGGTCTCTTCAAGGTTAGAGTGAATAGGTGCCTTCTAGACCTTTGTGCTTCATCTTCAGCCACATCATCACTTACCAACAGGTGAGATCGTGGTCAAACAAAGGTCTATCATAGTTAAAATACAAAACATATACTGCCACATGGAAGCCGTTCAAAAATTCCACTCACCTAAACGTTATTTCAAACACGTCATTTTATCAAAAATATATATGTTTTTCGTAATAAAATTATCTGATTGTGATGTTCTTGAAATAAAAATATAAATAACAGATATAGAATAAATAGCTCATTAAAAAACGTTTAAATTCTCTGCGCAGACAGACTTCCGTAGTTAACTTCTTTGGTATAAACAATTTATTATGCTAACAAATTCAGTTTCCGTAATGATATTGTAAACACTTTAATTTGCAGAATATTCTAATCTATGATTTAGATGAAAGAGTTTCTATAATATCATATCAAGCACCGGAAAAAAACACGCGTGTCTTGATCATGAAAAAGGACCTATAAACGGTCAAAGAAACGTCAGCACATTAAAGAAGTAAGTAGATATACCAGTCATTTATGATTTTTAAGGTGGATGCGCACGCTTGCGGCGCGAAATTCAATTTTTTTGGTGTTTTTTGCCCATTACAGCTCATCAACACTTCTTCAGATAACGAAAGTTGAGTTCGCGACAACTAGGAGACTTAACACACATGTTTTGATTGATAGTATCTCATAAATATCATCAGTTTAGCTATGATACCACATTTTTACAGTGTTTTTGTTTGTTTAGGGGTATCGTAGCTAAACTGATGATATTTATGAGATACAATCAATTAAAACATGTGTGTTAGGTCTCCTAGTTGTCGCGAACTCAACTTTCGTCATCTGAAGAAGTGTTGGTGACCTGTAAGGGGCGAAAAACACCAAAAAATTTGAATCTCGCGCCGCAAACGTGAGCATTCACCTTAAAGTCAAGTTTTTTTTTTTTTGTAATGGCTCGTCAAACTGGCAAACGGCCCGCCTGATGGTAAGCGGTTACCGTCGCCTATTGACATCTGCAACACCAGGGGCATTGCCAATGCGTTGCCTGCCCTGAAGGACTGTTTTTTTTTTTTTTTTAAAGCGGCTCATGTTGTATTTTAGCGGAAACACCTCAGAAGCTTAGAGCATTGCAGGCCTCCGTAGAAGAAATTCATAGTTAGGGTTGAATTATTTCTCTGAAACAAAAGCGGTAATATAATATTTTTATATATAAAACTTTAATATCTACAAATAAATAATTTCAAATATCTGTTACGCAATACTTTTCTTTATATTTGGCGCCGCACGGCCATTTTTAAGTATAATGTATTGTATTTTCAATATAATTTACTGTGAAAAGCAACTAACTAACTAGCTGTTGGACTAAGCAGTAGTGCTCGCATTGCTGTGTTCCGGTTTGAAGGGTAAGGGTGCCGGTGAAATAAAAATAAATAAAATAAATAAATAATGCTGGACAGTTCACACAACATTATCTAGCCCCAAGCTAAGCAGAGCTTGTGTTATGGGTACTAGATAACTGATATACTTAATACAATATATTACATAGATAGATATTTTTTATTATACATAGAAAATACCCAGAACACCCTGAACAAATATCTGCGATCGCACAAATATTTGTTCCGAGTGCGGGAATCGAACCCGCAACCTCCAGCGTCGCAGGCCGAGCTTCGCCCGCCGCGCCACAGAGGTCGTCAAAGGCAATGACGTCAATTATAGGCACATGAGACTTTTCATCTATATGTCTCAGGGTGGCGGGCGCAGTGCAATGCCACATAGGTTGCATCCTAGGTGGACGTAATCTATAAGGTAATGCACTGTTCATAGGCAGAGGTAACCGCTTAACATCAGGTGGGCCTCTTGCTTGATCCGTCATCCAAGTAGTATAAAAAAAAGAAAAAAAAAAGTGGCCCATTTGAGGCTCTGCCTACCCTTTCGGGGAGAAAGGCGTGTGTATGTATGTATGTATGTATTTACAACGTTACACTCCTTCCAAGTCGTGAAAGTGACATTCAAGACATGTTTTAGTAAAACGGTGGCCGTTTTACTAAAACTTTGGTAGATAGGCAATATCCACCAATTTGAAAAGTGACGAAATTACCTTCCTATATCATTTCATTTCACTCCACTTGTGCTCTTTAAACGAGCTAAATGCCATCACTATAACACAAAATTATTCAAATAAACACTAGGAAAAGAAATAAAACAAAAGTAGATGACGTCTCTTTTCAAAAATGGCGGAAAGAGTCTTGTATGCAATACTTATTACTGGCATTTTAGCATTTTGGGGCTTTATTTTCTTTTTAACCCCCGACGCAAAAACGACGTGGTGTTATAAGTTTGACGTGTCTGTGTGTGTCTATGGCATAGTAGCTCCCGAACGGATAAGCAGATAATTTTTTTTTTTTAATGGTGAGGTTGTCGTGAGTTTTCTTAGCTATGTTTGATCAAAATCGGTTCAGCCGTTTCATTGCGTTGAGGTTTTTTTTAATTTTTACAAAATTAATAACTTTTTAATATATCTTAGCACTCCATCTTGTAAAACTAGAGCTAAGGTGTGTATCTCACTCCTAACAAATTAATCCGCCCTAACAACCCCATAAATTTGTCGATAGAGCAGTTATCGTATCCGCTCGATATTATTTCACGCCTTTCTGTCGGCCGTCTTGTTTTCTATGAAACCACTAACGCTGGCTTTGAAACAGTGAAGATGACTGTGTTAGATACCGCAATTTATTGGGTTAAATAAAATTTATACGCTGACTTATTAATTAACCGTGAATTTAAGAACGGGTTTATGTAACATTTATTGCGGATGTTTATTTTAAAATTTGTGTGATCTTTTTAGCGTTCATAGATTAATTGGTGATTTATAGGTTCAGTAGTATAACACAATTTTTTAAATATAATATTATAAAGCTATACATTTATTTACAGAAAGTATAATAAAACTAATACAAGGTATGTAAAAATACATATGAAACAGTTGATCAGTTGAGCTACCTTAAGATCGTTAGCAGCGGTCTTCAGGTAGCACAACTGTTTCATGTATTTTTTATATACCTTGTATTAGTTGTATTATTCTTTCTGTAAATAACCGTATAGCTATATTATAAAGAGTATTAGTTATATTATTATTATTAGTTATTATTGACGACCACTGTGGCGCGGCGGGCGAACGTTCGCCTGCCACGCAGGAGGTTGCGGGTTCGATTCCCGCCTCGGAGCAAATATTTGTGCGATCCGCAGATATTTGTTCAGGGTGTTCTGGGTATTTTCTATATATAATAAAAAATATCTATCTATATGTAATATATTGTATTAAGTATATCAGTTGTCTAGTACCCATAACACAAGCACTGCTTAGCTTGGGGCTAGATAATGTTGTGTGAACTGTCCAGCAATATTTATTATTTATTTATTATTATTGTTGTTATAAAGGTTCGAACAAATATTGGTTGTTTGTAATGGATAAATTAAAAAACAAACGAACCGATTTAAAAAAAAAAACACCTATACTAATACTACTAGTATAGTATTATTTTATCTGTGACCTTTAGTTATCTAAATTATGAACAATTAACAATAGGGGGTGGTGGAGGGTAGGGGACGGAAGGGAGAGTTGAGAGAAACTGATTTGACAGATTTTGATGATATTTAGTGTGTGGATAGATGAGAAGGTTGGTAAGGGAGGAAAGAGAAGGTGGAATGGGATTTGACTAGTTTTCATCCCGACACTGCTCGTACGAGGCCGAAGTGAGTTGCTAGTATTAAATAAAGTTATATTTAGATTAAAAAAGAAGAAATCTATTTATCAAACAAATCTAACGACGTCAAACAAATAGACAAGCGCAATATATCTTCAAAGAGCGCGTCAAGAATCATTAGAGATGAAGCCTTACCTAACAAGGGGATAAAATCCTATTACACTTGACAGTTATCCCCAATACCCCCTCATAAGGGAATATGTACGCCTTTTATTTTTCTGGAGACAATGGGAATACCATTAGTAAAGGTGGATAGATAACCGAGGCTTGGGCTTCTTACCTAGGATAGAGCTCAGACGTTGTAAATTTGCAATAATTGAATGGGACTATACAGCAATTAAATGAAAATGATTTCAATAATATTCAATATCATAATTTGATCGCAAACCACAGATAAGGATGTTTTAACTTAACAGTAATACTTATACCTACGAGTACAGTACAGTAATTCTTATACATAATTTCCAATGAGCTTGACAACAAGGTGAAAAATAAAAGAATTAAGTTAGGCATTCAATCCAGTCTCAGTTTATTTTGTCATATAGTAGTACGACGCGACGTCAGCTAGAAAAATAAATAGCTTAATCAAGGCGTTATGCGAAGCATAACTTGAAAAACCTAATAAAGATAAATAAAAAACATAAACGGCTGGTAAAAATAGATGGTAAAATAAAAGAATTTAGTCCAGAAAACGGTCTGTTTACGCTTACATGTATATCAATGCTGCAGTTGGCTTTACAATGCGTATAGACAAATTAATTCCTAAAACTACTCGCAGCTAAACGATTTACTTTAATTCGTCCAAGATCCATCGGCAGAACTGTACTGAACACACACCTAGCTCCAGAAATCTCTTCGCATTACGATGGACAAAGAATCGTACAAAAATCAAGGAAAGCATCGTGATTGAGTGATGAAATATCCATGTAAAGGCTTTATTTAATTGTCTATGACGAATGTGTATTATTTCATTATTGGATTCTATTAAATACACAAAAGCAGTTTACTTCCGACCTCATTCTCAGCCATTAAAGCTTCACCCACTACCTCTCCATTATTTTGTATAATCTTCACCTTGACATAGACGTTTTTTGATTAACGACCTAGGGGTCGCTCATTGTTCCTTTGGAATACCGGCAATCATTTATCAAGCTTACTGTACCGATCTGTAAATTAACGCCGTTGTGGCTCAAAAGACGAACTTTGGCGACCTTTTGGCGAAGGAGAGGAAAAAGTAAGATTCTGGCTTAGAAGGGATAAGATTTTAATCACTTTGGCTAAGGGTAAATGTAGTTTTGATTATGGTGAAAAATAAATCATTGTGTCGTTAGCGGTCTTCGGTATTGTAAGATATTTGATGAGAAAAATGTGTGAAGCATAGAATGTAAAACTTGATACCGGTATATCGGTGTAGCCATCGACAAGTTTTGAATCGAGTTCGATAAACTGTGTTTTGATAAAGGCTCTTGAAAGAGAGTCGAAACCTGTCGGTGCCTGCACCGATACAAAAGTACTTGAAAAATTCCCGATTTTATAAAATTAATGTTAAACCATGTTAGTTCACGAAAGTTTTTATAGCAAAAATGTTTGATACATTGTGTCACCAAAGTAATTGCGGTGCAGAAAGTGTTTCGAATATGCTGTGACGCTGACAGGTTATTTCTTGGCACAATGTTTAACTTACGAGTGGTGCGGACCAAATTTACGCGAACACTGATTTTGACGTATCGCTTTATAGGGCGCCGTGAAAAATTATTTCCGCCGCCAGCGCCAGTGAAGCCCACAAAGATGTCGTGCTTCTGACAGGATTCTACTCTTTTTACGATTGTTCTGGATTCTATTGTATAATTTACGTTGAACTAATGAATCAATTATGTAGTTCAGTAGTTAAATAACCAGCAAATTAATTCAGACTGTTTATGGTTTAGATCAAACCCTCGGATAGCAGAAAATGTAAAATATAAAACGACATATTTAAATAAATAATAATTATCTTCGTCATAGCTAAAAGAAATTAAATTTGACACACTAATCCCACATCCATCAACCTTATCTTGCCGAAAATCAAACAATAGTCTCCTACCACCATCATAATCAACCCGCAATGACACAGCCGAACTCACCCTAAACTATTTACATTACTTCTCGAAATTAACCAAACAATATTAATCATCCTCCCTAGTCAAAGCATCCGAAAGCTGAGCACACGATAATGATATATGTGTTATTTGATGATAAACAATCGAGGTCATTTATTATCTGTCCGTTATTTGACAGGCAGTAGGCAGATGTCATTTGTCATTTTCCTGGATCCGTAGGTCCCTTCGTTACGCCTTCGACTTAGCTACTAACAGATGTATCTCCTCCCTCTCTAGAAATCAAACCCTAAACCAGTGGACGAGAGTTCAGTTTTGATCGAGGAGAATTCAATCTTGATTGTTTTCAGCATGAACGATTATGATAGATGAAAGAGTTAGCGCACCCACAAAGCCGTCAAGATACAATCTACGCTTGAACTTTCTGGTGATGACAATAAGGTCGATGTTGGTATTGCTGCTGGGAGTACAGACGAGGCGAAACGTGTTATTGAAGACGAAACAGTAATGGATGGGGATGGAGAATGCGTGAACGCTGTCCGAGATGTATTGTTATCGCCTTGTTTATCTCTATACAAAGATCGTTTCTGTAAATAATTACCTTTAAAAAAGAATAGCCTCTCGGCTACTGGTAATATATTCGTTGTATCGGACATCTTACAAAGCACAATTTAAATAAATAAAAATATTTTATAGCTTTGGGAACCTGATAGTTAAGTTGTTTATTGTGATGTGGAAACTTTAGAATAAACATTTAGTCACTGAAATACGAACCAAGGACTGGGTAAAATATACAGTGTGTTTTATTTACTTACTGGTTGCTCCAGTTGCTCTGGGTACTAGTATAGTAGGTATGATTTTATCTGTCCTCTTGGTAAATTTAAGACTTCATACAAATATTATCGGCCCAATTTCGAAACTATTATAATTTGCATAAGTTGGATAATTATAGTTGCAGTAGTAGTAGTAGCAGTTTAATTATATTCCTTCCAAGAAATGCCGGGAACAACTGGCTGATCATTAGTTTCCATATCATTTGGGATCATTTAAATTGTTGTTGAGAACATTTTGTCGGTTTTATGGTCCCGTCCTACGCTTCTGGGCAATTAGCTCTTGATATAAAAAGATGTTGTAAAAAGTTTTGACCTGATGTCAATTGGGGAGATTCAGTGGGTACTAAAGTTTTCTTTTGGAAATGAATGCCCTGAAGTGACTGCCAAATAATGAAGCTTTGGTTATCAGGTAAAAAGATTATGTTGATGTTCTCAACTTAGTGCGTAGGTATTCGTCTACCTCATCCCTGGATTTTGATGTTAGAAATTTTTAACGTTTAGATTTTTTTACCAAAACGACTTATGTATTTTTTAAATTATCTCCGTCTTTGTAAGGTTTACCAGGAACCAGTAGCAAAATATAATCTCCTTTACCTATCTTAAGTTATAGTTATTCAATCAGATGAACTAAGTTAACATCTCGATAAAGGTTAACCTATATCGTATTCACGACAGGAATACAATTTTATGATGAAACACAACTACAGTAGCTTCTATTTGAAGTTGAAGTTTGTAGAAAGTAACCAGTTGGTTGCATGTAGCCTGTTATCATCATATTCATATACATTTATTTATCAGAATGTAGGTACATGTTGTAGATGAAGACAAACATAATAATAGATCCATTTACATACCACTATCAGGCATGCAAATATATGTAAGTTACAGTTGATAAATTGTTAGCTATTGAAAAAAAGTGTACTAAAAAACTAAACATTCTTTAGGAATCGAACCCGCAACCTCTCGCATCTCAGCAGGCTACTCGCCCAACACGCTACAGAGGTCGTCAGCATATAGGTAACTGGGGTCAGCACAGTATGTTTTCTTCCTCAATTCACCTCGATCAACCGTCATCTCTGTACTCACTCCATTTTGTTCCATGTCATCTTTTACACTATCCATCCATCTTTTATTTCCTACCTCTCGTTTTATATTCATCCATATTAAAGAAAGAAAGAAAGAAAGAAAGAAAGAAAAACATTTATTTGTGTCAATAACATGGATGTAGTAGTAACAGTCAACAAACAATATTCCACACAAAAAGACACACACATACACACACACACAGAAACAAAGATAAATAAAACTAATTTGTGTATTAACAATTTGAAGAACATTATCCTCAACCTGGTTACTGACCTAACCAAAACCAAGTGAAGTTCCACCAAAAATGTACTAAGTTTTAATGCAAAATGCGTGTACGGTATAGTATGCTGTGCATAAAGGTAAATGTTCCGTGTTCCCACGGATTTTACGTCACAACGGATGTGCCTACTAAATCAAATGTTTAATTTCCACACTGAAACAACATGCATTGTATCCAACCCTTTGGAAGGATGTGATTTTGCATGTTGCGGGGACACAAAAATGTAGAGAGGATATAAATTGCCTGGACTTTTAGAACGTACGGTTTCGAGTAAACCACATTAGTATGTTAGTATAGCCGTATATCAGTATGAGCCGTAGGTATCTAAAGGTTATTAGTGGGTCTGGAAGGCATATCTCAATAGTAAGAAAGCTCTGTCTATAAAATTATCATGTGCAGAGGAAGCATACTGTAAACTAGTGTTCGGGATAAAAATTAGCCTATAGCTCAATCCAGGTCATAATCTATTTGTATACCTTTCACCAAAAACGGTTCAGCCGTTTCGGCGTGATTGGGTAAAAAATATCCAAACTTGGCATTTATGATATAACTGGCTTTCACACGCGGCTTTACTCACGTTGATTTCCTTAAAAAATAAAAACAAAAAAGTAAGTATCCTACGTTCATGACTATACTCTTAAAGATATGTGTACAACATTTCATGATGATCGGTTATCGGTTGTTTAAGCGTGAAAGCGTAACAACCAAACAAACTCACTTTCGCACATATAATATTAAAGTTAGGATATGGTAGGACTAGTAATCTAAAAAAAGAAGTATCAATCTTATCCTTTTTATAAGTATAATATTTGAGTAAGTGGAGCTTTTGCCATCACACTTATTTAGTTGTTCATCCACAACACTTTTTGTTTCACGCAAAAACATTTGATTTTAGCACTAGATAAATTAAATTGTGAGCATTAAACGCTTGAGTGAGTTTAATTTATAAGGCTTCATCTGCTACTTGATATACTGCTTATTTTTACATTTTATTATTATATTGTGTTGTGTCATTGTGACTCATGCGAGGTTTAGCGGCTTTGTCAAAGTTTTTGTACTATACAAAATTATATACCTATGACTGTACGTTTTTTTCTAAGGCTCTAATTGATTTATACAATTTCCATACCCAGCTGCACAAAAAATACTTGTATTTCAATTTTAATTGATCTCACTGTCGTGAAAAGTTCTTGATAAAAAGGAGATTTCAAACCAAAGATATGAAATAAGTACCTATCATGGCACATTTTCTGCTTATTTCTTAAACTTCAAACGTACAACATATTCAAAGGTTCACCATGGAAATCAGACACCACTTCGAAGCAATTAAATACACTTTCATAATAAAATGCTCAAAGATAAACTTAATTTATCAAAGGTATTGTATTATTTTATACCTACTCGTATTGCTATACCATCTGATACATTTGCACACTTCCCAATTTATCAGATCTTTTTTCCAAATTTGAGTCTCATAAAAAGTGTTCTTTCTTTCCTTTCGTGAAATCCATTGAATCGTAATTCCCTTGTCGGTGCGTGCGTTTATTATTCAATGGCTTTGTACTCCTGATTCTGTCAAACGCACTCCCGGCTTCATCAGTCTTCGGGGTTAATCTTTCATTGTAGGCTTTTGTATTGATTTTGTTTAAGTTAAATATAATTTTGTAAGGGATGTTGCTAAATGTGTACCTTAACATCTTTGTGATAAAACATTGTTTTTTTTTGCAAATCAATGAATGAGTGCTATCCGTTTAGCATCCACCTTTGAAAAATTAACATAAATATTATTTGTAAGGTAACAAATAATTTGATCTTCATTATGTTGATAATTGCTGCATATCTTTTACTTTTCGGAACTTGACAGTCATCTACATAACATATCTAGGTACATATCATTATCTTTTCATAACAGCTATTGATCGATATTGTTGTAACCTAATCTCGTGTTTGGATGTATACGTTCACATATCGTCGGTTTGGTAGCGAATAGATTTAAACCACACCTTGGACCCATACACACACGCCTTTTTTCCCGAAAGGTTAGGTAGATAGGCCTTAATGAGTCACTTTTTAGGGTGGTCTGCACCATCGTGGGAATAAATACGTGACATGTGATGAGCAGAGCACATCGCGGCCATTGCTTCCTACAAGTGAGATGGCTAACGTTTACTTGCAGTAATAACGCAGGCAGAACAAATTATATATGAAATAATCTTATTAACAATTATCAATTATCTTATTTAGTTCTGATTTAATGATCAGTACCGTTGTTTAATGACTGTAGTTGATATCAATCCTAATAAAGAGCCTAACTGTTCTTATTCCCATAGCTTCATAAACTCAAGTCAATACTCGGAAGCAGCGTGTGGGAATAGGTTGTTCCAGGGGCAATTTTTCGTAAGCACCTGACACATTCGATCCGTCCTGAGCCGATATAAAAACGTCAGTAACCCTGACGGGACTCGTGACTATGATCAAGTGTTGCCTCTTTATATTTAGGGCTGCCAACAAAACTTACCTTTTTTGGTGCATAGTCTACGCTTTTCCGGTGGTTATGATTTATGCAGTAGCAAATTTTGACGTTTAGGACCACCAAAATGAACTGATCAACGAATTAGATTATGAACTTGGTATCTGCCTACTACCATGGCTAATACCATGGTTACATGTAATTTGTTTACCAAAATAATGATGTCTCACTCATTAGCAAGAAAAGTATTGTGGGTATCCAACAGTTAGAACAGGTTGATTATGATCTGTTACAACGATGAAAGCAGCTACTTTAAGTCAAATTACAACCTAAAAATATAAATTCCTGTCTAAATAAAATGGTTAAGAAAAAAATATTAAAAAACATTTGCACACCGTTTTATGCATCGATAATTATAAATGCGAGCCAATGTCAATAAAGACGGCGATCAATCAAAGTTTTTTCAATTCAATTAAGTATTGCTAGAAACAGGAAAAATCAATTCTAAAAACGTGTACTTACTGTTATAATTACGCGTTTTTATCGACCATTATCACGAACGAGAACACATTGTGTTTACGACTTGGTTCTAGTATAAAATTATAAAGTGCCAGAACATAGATGTGGGTTACACACGGTATATGATCGGAAATTGACGTAAAAATTAACAATTGTACATGATAAATAGCAACTATAAGTGTCTTGAAAATAATAATTAAAATAATAAGTGTCAAAGGCATGCATGCCGGAATTCTTAATAGGAAAACGACAATAATAATAGCGCTACGATTTATTCTCCAATCACCGCAATAGTTTCTTCTAGGGAGATCAAGAAATAACAGCCCTTGAGTTGTGACAAGAGATGCTATTAAAGTTGTCCAAAATGTCCTTTTCTGTTTAAATGAACCAACAAACCATACTAATTACTGGCCTAAAGCACGATGACAAAGAAGGAACCAGTGGAACATAATAGAAGAACAATAATAAATAAATGATTAAAACAACATTACAATTTTTAACAAATTAATATAAACCCCACAATAAGCAGTGTAAACGAGCGATTAATTAACACTGTCGCCAGTATCAGGTCGACGGTACAAAAACGGAACATAATTTATGCGTGCGGTAGCCCTAGCTGTCAGAAACACAGAGCAAGTACCGAACAGATGAGACAGAGGGCAAGCTTTACACAATCTTGCACTGATATTGAACAACATTATCATCAAACTATATTGTGTAGAAGTCACCGTTGCCACACTGTGGAAAAACCAGTTAACTTGGTTTTAGATTTATTAATTTCCTTCCTCCTATGAAAATGAATATATGAAGCTGGTGGATAGAAGAGACTCAAGACTGTTCATTGTAAAGCTCTTAGGGATTTTATTATAAACTATCGGAGCCATAGAGAATACACTCTTCATTGTAGCATTCCATGTAGGCATATGTCCAGCAGCTGATGTGATAATGATGGTGAAAAAAGGGTTTTTTTTAAGTTGATTATTAGCTTCTGTAAAGATAACCCAGCAATATAAAACTAGATTCTAGTTTGAATTGTTATTCCCAATCATCCATTATTTGCATAAGTAACAACAATCGATTTTAAAGAAAGAAAGAAAGAAAAATATGTTTATTACAGCATTAACAAAGTCTGTTACATATAAAACTAAAAACATTTATTAATAAAAGTAACAAAAGGAACCGGACAATGCTTATGCGGCCTGCTTAATCTAAATTTAGGTATTATCGACGGCCCTCACACTAGGCTGAGCCTGTATCGTGAGGGGGATTTTACTTAACAAGATAAAATTTATAATGAAAATTGATAAATAAAAACAGTTTTTCTCAAATATCCCTTGCCTCATTATAATATTTTATCATGCTTGAAATTGTTGTGTTCTGTACATGCTCTGTGGGAAGCCGCGTGGCAGCCCTACCCGGCGGCAGGTTGAAAGAGTCACGGCGAGTGATTGATGACGACGTGCCGCCCACGCCTAACAAACGCCTAGAACTGACAAACTATTGTATGTAATGCAAAATATCAAACAAGGGAGAAATAACAAAACTATTAAAGATAATTCAGGTGACTGATGGAGATTGCTTCGCCAGTAATAACATATTTGCAATCATTTAAATGATGATATTGACGATAATTATGATACGATTCTGATAATGAAACAGTTCTCACAGTTACAGTAAATATTTTTATTTAATAAAAATGATGAAAACAACAATTCTAAGAGATAGAAGATCTGTAGTAACTGCCTAATAGAAAACAGAGCCATGACGCGCATGTTTTCTGTCAATTCATGGCATAATGAAAAATATGAATTTGTTAAGGATCCCGTGGCATTAATCTTCACGACCACATGATTTTAAATACAAACCTCGATAGAGTGATAAATTATGAATGAAACAACAATTCCAATTCATGTTTGGAAGTTGGAACATAATAAAAACCAGTTGTGACTACAACAATAGGCCTATAAATATGAGTTTCTGATATCTTTTGTCCTATAAGCTCGTTCCACTCCATTCGCTTACGTCGCCCGTTCCATTTTTATGTTCATTGTTGAAATCGTATTAATTGCTGGTACTATTGAACTCTTGCGTGGTTCTACAGGCTTGTATTCTTTACGCGGTGACTATATGATTTTTACTATAGCCTTTATTTTTGCCAAACACATAATTAATTACATTGTGATAATGTCATGTATTAACGTCTTTTTATGTGGGTCCCCTTTTAGACCATTTCTTATGTATTTGATTTCAAATAGGTGTAAGTTATCATTTTCTCATGAAAAGAAAACTGAGCATAGTCAAGGCCTGGAGTGTAGCGCTTCTCTATCACCAGCTTGTGTTTTGACAGTTGCGATACAGTGAAAATGCGGAGCCACAGAATTTTATACTATTTAGGTTGGCACAGCTCTGAATGTAATTTCACAGAGAAGAGAACAGTAATTTATGCATTTGAATTGAAGTGCAGTCGAGCACGCCGCCGTTGGCGATAGTCTAGTCCACGTCGTATCTCCAAATGCATCTGACACAGTTAATCCATATAAAGTTATTATTGCCTCGCTGTTGAACTGAGTTAATTGGCTGCTACCAGCCGGTGTAAACTCATGTGTTAGCAAGCGATAAACTAGATGAATAAATTGTGGTTTTAAATATGGTTCACGTTCAGCACTCACGAACGCGAAACGCAAGATTCATGTTTATTGCGCTCGTGTTCACCAGAACAGTTATTCCTGTATCATGCAATAAAAATTGTTGATGTTTTATGGAATACAAAAGACGCAATCTTCATAAGTCCAGGTATTGTGACTTCAAATGTAGACTTGTAAGAAAATGTAAGCCCATCTTAATCTTCTTAGCATATGAGTTGTACATAACGTTGGTGTCGCTGTCCCGAATTAGCCAGCGAGCCGAAGCCCATAGATTAAGTCGGATCTCGTCCGAGACCGTTGCCAACGTCTCAATAAGCCGTTCTACATTTTTACGGCCCCTATATCCGTTTCGCTGCGTAAATACACTTAATGACCGACATTTCGTGAACGCTTTTATTGTGAAGTTTTTATTATCGAGAAATTCATTTGTTTAGTCTACGTACGGTTATTGCGAGGCAACTCAGTGCTTTTCGGGGTTTATTAGGGGTACTTTATTACCCCTTTTATACGGTGTCTTTATAGCAGAAACACCGTGCAAGTTTCGAGCCGGATACAGTCAGGATAGTGATAATTAAATTTTGATTTAATCTGCGATATATGATTACACATTGCGTTCCGTTATTACGTTGCAATCTAGAGGTTTTTTAACTCGTTAAAAGTTGTGGCTTAATCTCGAGTGTCGATCTCTTATTACCGAGTTAATGACCATAGATTAGACGTTTTTATGTTTTATGCAAATAAGACGCCGATATAGCAATCGTCTATGCATGATGACTTTAACTCTCGGTATTTCCTTTCAAAATAGTGAAATCACAAAAGTGAATCGCAAAAAATCGTAATCTCGTTGCCCATAAAGCAGTGTCAGACGAATATAATAATTTCAAAACTGTCTATTAAGTGAATCTTTATGATAATGTCGGAACAGAAGTCGCGGCCACGAACGAAACGCCTGTTATTTTGATGCATTATCATATTTAAACAATTCAAATGATAATAGACACGTCGGGTGAAACCCTTTGGTAATATAAATGGTTTTATTATTATTTATTTATGGGTTTCCTTCCTCCACTCTGGGGGCTATATAGCATATTTCATCGAGCGAAAAAATGCTCCGAAGTCGTGAGTTTATACCGAGAGATCCGGTTAGAGTACCTGAACTGAAACGACTGACTGAGGCTATAAGCTTGTTGCGGCAATAATAAAGATTTATGCGACATTCGGCGGTAGCGTGTTTTGTTCTTTGTTACAGCCGATTCGTTTTCTGCGAGATCAATAGCGCTCTTTATTGTACGAGCTAAGTTATCGTCATCTCTCGTTGCTTCAGCCTCGACTATAAATTGTTGATCTGCTGCCTTCAACTTCTTATTATCGCCTTTTACATCTTCATTCTTGTATTAAATATTCTTGTTTTGTTTCACTTTATAAGTGTTATTAGCTTCATCGATTTTATGAATGTCTGTACTTAACAGTACATTTTTTGTTTTTGTATCAACATTGTAACTGCCGTCTGTTGACGCGTTCCCATCGCGTTCGTCTCGGGAATATCATTGTGTGTAATTTTTTTCTTGTAATCTTATTATTACGTCGAGAACTGGCAGCACGGTGATTAACTACTTGATTTATGGCATGTGCAATTTGCATCACAAGCGGTGCTTCAGCTTTTTGCTTCCACCCGATTATTATCGTCCGTATCGTGTCGGTCTTAATAATAGTTATTTTATTACTCTTCAAGCTTGATACTATCGGAGATGTTTCATTAAACTTCTTTACATACATTACTTCGACGAATGTGTTTGATTATGTTATGCTCGTTGAACTTATATGATCTTCGCTTGCTGAGCCATCTCGTTCTACCGTAGCCATAATGGGTTGTTAACCAACGTGTGTGAATTTAATGTTAATTTTAAGTTTAATTTTAAAAGTATCTAGTTTGCAGTAATAATTTTGAATCAGTTGAGTCGCTCATCATTATTATATTGCTTGATGTGTGGTGACAGAATGTGATAATAACACATGTTTGTGTCGGTAGAGTGCATGTAGGTATGGTTTTGTGTGTCGGTGCGTGCAGATAGATAATATCGTACATAAAACTAAACGGCACGCCGCGAAATTTATGAATCGGCGGGAGAGCTGCCTTCCACACAAAAGTTGTTTATTACTACCTCGCATAGGGCTGCTAATATATTTTTATTTTATTGCTTCTCTTAACAACGAACATCATAATTTTCTTTCTTTATATTATTTAGAGCGAGAACGTTAATAGCACTATGAATCACCTCACAATGGTCCCCTGTAGCGAATATGGATAATATAATCGCCATTATTTATATAATTTATTGACTTATTGAAATACAATATGTTTTACGAGTAAAAGAGAAGCTGAATCATGATATTTTCTGAAATATAATAAACTCATGTCATGAATGTCTAATAATTGATTTATCTCTTCAACCTACCTTATACCTAATAAGGAAGAAATTATGACGTTGTCTGCTATGTATTTTTTATGTATGTAGACCGAATAAGCTGCGATGGTTGGTATGATCGATATGGATTTTTCCTTGCTGAAAAAAATCCGATGTATTTGGATGTAAATTTTATTGAAATCGGACAATCATTAAACATTAGGCATTAAGCATTAAAGCATTAAACCACTAGGTTACTTGTGTAGTTAATGTTAGTGTAGGTACATAATTGTTTTGTTTTGTACCTACCTTGACTTTATATTATTTTATGCTTTATAATTGTGATTTTTATTTTATTGTTTTTTTTTTGTTACGAATAAATTGTAATTCTGTATTCCATAAAATTAAATCCTCCAGGCGACTACTTCAACTTTGACTTCAAACATTTTTTTGGTAACCAATATTTGGTACCTACCTTTTTTTCTGTTTTAGTTGAATAATAACTCCTTTCGTGATTTTAAAAAAAACTGTGTACCTACCTACAGTAGAACAGTATATATAAAGTGTATCTTTTTTTAATACCAAGTGACAAAGAAGTGATAAATCAAATGTAAACAATAATATTATTAATGATGTCTGTCCTGCCGTTAGCTATGAAATTGAATCGATGATCGTGAAACTATCTTGAAAAGGTTATTTATAATGCAATTATTTAATAATTTCCTAGTATAATCAGTAAACGAGCTTTGACAATTACAACATTTTAAAAATATTCAAACGCCGTATGAAACCGAAGTTCCGAATTGAATTAACTGAATTAATATTAAATAACTTAGGTATTAATGAACATGCATTATAATTATGTGACCTCACTGTTGACTTAGTTGTTTAGAAGCTTGAATTATTGGTATATTTTGTTAACAGATCTCATATAATATTTCAATTAAGTATATATTTTCATGAATTTTGAATTACTATTATATCGCCACCTTAATTTTATTAAATAACAATGTAAGCTATTTACCTATTTATATTATAATTCATGAGCAAATCAAAATGTATGTATATATCTGTTTTCGATTTGCATGACTAATTTATGCACATCAATATTATAAATAATTTATGCAGCAGATAGAAAAAATAGATTCTAAATCTTTGTATTATGGTTAATAACTGCCAAAAGTTTACAAAATTATCTGATTTCAAATAGGTATCTATGTTAATCGTTTGATATTTATATGCTAATGCTAATGACTTTAAGAATTCATTTCGAAATAAGTTAATGTTTTAAATTGATTACTTAGTGAAAATTGAGAACTATTATGAAAGATTTATCATCGCCTGACGTTGATGAATGGAGTTGCCGGAGCCGGTTAATGACTCTTTGCATGATACGTTTCAAAGAATTAACCTGGTTTTTTAACGTTACTAGCTTCATTTATTTTTCATGCTATGTATAGGTAGGTACCTAACGATATTAACGAATAACCTGATAATTATATAATTAGGGTTAGGTTATGCCTAACTTATTAGATGATCTATCTTTAAAGCTCTATATATTTATTTGATGTGATGTGAAATATTTTTGAGAAAAACTCTTAATATTTTGTCTCACTATTTTTTTGTTTGTTCTTTGTCTCACTATTTAGTATCACTATTGCCTTGAAAAATTATTTCTTTTTAATTATGTACGAATTAACCTATCAAGTATTAATTTATTACTTAGTCTTACTTACAAAACAATAACAAATGAGTTATCATTAACTACCACACTAATTCAATAAACGACATTAATCACTATGATACTTTCATCTTCTTAGCATTTTACAACCAATAATATCTCGAATGGTCATGGTTCTCTAAGTTTTTTAAAGATAAGTATAGTTATTATTATCTGTTCCCAAGTATCTCACTATAACAGAAGGGTCATCAGTACGTATGTTATCTAGTTCCATCAGTTTTCTGCCCACGCTACTGCCAAGTCTAATTGAATTTTACCATTCATCCATATTTTATATTAAACGTACCGAACCAACCCTACCGCCGCCAGCGAGGCATTAATACAACTTGAAATATGGCCCACTAAAGACTATATAACGTAAAATTTACAATTCATAAAACAGAATGATATACGCCGTAGTGGATTGCCGCTCTACCGACGACGCCACGACGTTTACGGCGCAAGCAATGGAGTTTTGCTTTCTGTATTGACAGTCAAATTGGAAAGCTTTCACCCAAGGCGGCAATAGCAGCAGAACTTATGGTATTATGATGAAATGCTAAGGTTGTGAATGAAGAGACAGGTTCAGTTATAGAATGAATGACAATGAGTGGCAATGGCCAAGTAATATAGCTCACCGTTGTGGAAGAATGGTTCTCGAGTGGCGACCACAAACTGGACGACGCAAAAAAAGAGGAATGCTCGATGGACAAAAGACATTATAGATGTCGCAGGAAGGCGGTGGATAGAGGCGGCTCAAGACAGTTCGTTTGGGCAGTTTTGTCGGCTTTTGGGCAGTACTGAAGTAAGAATTGAAGTACATACTTCAATTCTTCAACGCGATAAATAGTCCCGAAAATTGTCGTATTTTATCTCTATTTCGTCCGTAAGCTATATTTTTGTTTGGTTAATTAGTTTCATCCGAGAGACAAGGCCGGATCTCCATTAATTCTTAAAGAGTTACTACGTCGTATAAAATACCATAACGAATGCACTTGCGCACTTATAGCAAGCCACAGGCAAGTTCACACCTCAGGCCTTAGAGCATGGCAGGCCTCCGGTTCAAACACGCTGGCTGTCTGACTAGACACAAACTGCCGAACTTTTTCAACTAAATAATGAATGAATTAATGAATTATTTATTTGCTAGAATGTAGGTATAAGTAGCAAAAACATAAATGGTCAATAATATACAAAACTTAGTTCTGAATATACAACAAAATAAGCACAAAGTCAATAAAAACCATAGACATAGAATTTTCGCTACGCTGAAAAAAAAACAATTAATTATACTGAGAGAAAGAAAACCCCAATTAGACGCTGTTTTTATAAATACTTATATTTTATAATTATACTTGTTTTCAACAAGTACTTCAATAATCAATTAGAGTATGATAGGAAAAGACAACTACATAACTAGCTCAATAATAGAATCAAGTAAATGGCTAGAAACTTAGTTGACCAATACTAAACAGCCTTTCAACTTCCTTTCATAATATCCACTTAATCCATTCCTCATTCGCCACGAATTTCATAAACAAGCTGTAATTAGGTTGCTGTCGCTCCCCCCTACTGACAGGCAGGGGGGTAGGCTCGGAAGTAATAAATCAGGTGGTAACGTCGACGCCGCACGCCATCACTCATGCCGGCTGACGGACGGTCACGACACCCAGGGCTGCTTGCTAAATGTTACTTTTGAGGTTACCTTTATTTAAAAAAATATTTTAGATCTTTGCAGAATATTTTAGTATAATGAGACAATTCAGTATAACTCATTTGTCATCATTCGAATTTTCAAATGTGCCATATTTTGGCATTGATAGTGTATGGAACGCTAAGTCCATATAGTAGTAGTAGATATATAATATAATAGTAGAGTTATTAGAATGTCTTTGTTTGCATACATCAAATATCCTATATATTAATTATTTATATTTCATATATTATGTAAGCAAGTTGTGTTGTATTGTCTGCCATCATTGGCCTTATTATGTCGTCTTTTTTTTTTAACTACCTTATGTTTATGCAAAATGTTTAGTGCACGATGTGTTCATCTGTAATTGGAATTGCATGTTTATTAGATCTTAAGCTAGCAATATTAAGCACCCAACCATGTAAATTCGGTTGATGTTCCATAATAAAAAATTAAATTAAATTAATCCTTACGGCGAGGATAATTGATGTATGCAAACAAAGACATTCTAATAACTTTACTATGGACTTAGCGTTCCATACACTATCAACGCCAAAATATGGCACCTTTGAAAATTCGAATGATGACAAATGAGTTCGATACACTGCCGATTCATTCTCTAGTCCTTCAAATGAGGTCAATAATCAAGCAGCAATTGACAGATATATTTTTTTAGAATTGTTCCTCTTTATGGGGTTTGCCTCTCTATTGGTTCGGACACTTTTTGAATACTGAACTGCTGACCCGAAGTCCATATAATTTGAAGGTTGGTAGCGTGCATTTTTCCGAGAGGTTGGTACTATCAGCTATATGTAAACATCAAAGATGTAACACACAAAGATATAAAACATCAAAAAGGTCCTCGAGTTGCGACTACGAACCAGACATGGCAGTGAAGGAAGTCCCCATCTCCATAGACTGATGACTAGACATCGGATTATATGCACTATCAATATGCCAAAATATGCATGCAAATATGCACTAAAAAAGGCCGAAATATGCATAAAATATGCACTATCAAAAATACAATTATAATAAGAACTTACGTTTATTATATTATCTATCACAATAATAACTTGCTTGCAATAATATTATTATATAATACTCATATAAAAAGATATTTAATAATAAATAACTTATTTATTTATTATAATTCTTGTGACAGTAAACAATAACATATTTTTCTAGGTTTCCTGCAGCAAACTTGTGACGTTTGTCACTTAATATTTATTTATAGGCTGAAAATGACCTTACGACGTCTACTGACGTTACAGGACGTTTGCAGAGACCTCATCAGGCAGAGTTTGTCCGGTGCCGTTGATAAATGCGTTAATTTCCTTTATTCCTTCAAGACCGGGATTTTTATGCATAAACGCACTTAATTTGCCGAGTGTGCGCGAGTCGGATGTGTTGACGGCGTAATACAACATGCCTTACTCTGCCAACGTACTCGCATAACTACTGAAATAAGCACTATCAATGAAAAAGTACCAAAATATGCAATAACGCTATAAAAATAGCATTATATGCATTTGCATATGCAAACATGCAAATGCATGTAATCCGATGTCTACTGATGACCTAAGCAAGTCGGTGGATGAGCCGATGAATGCATCTATAAGCATTCGTCGTGGCATTCTATGAGGGAGGCGTATATCTACGGTCATCGAACAACACGTAATTCTACGATAAATTATCTGCACTGAAAAATCTTTTATATCACTATTCCTATAATATACATTTATTTACAGAAAGAATAATACAAGGTATGTACAAAATACATATGAAACAGTTGTGCTACCTGTAGACCGCTGCTAGCGATCTAAAGGTAGCTCAACTGATCCAAATCACTACTAGACGGAAGCGTCCCCTAAGATGCTGACTGCATTGACACGCTGAATGGCAATACTACTCGTATTACTTCATATTTATTACTTTATGCTCCGTTCATTATAAATGACGACAGAAAGTGATTGTATTTGTTCCACGTAAATAAGAGCAGTTCAGTAATCCCTTCTCCTAAATTATCAATAATTACCACGTGCAGCCTTGTGTATAAAAATTGATGAAGTTCTAAGCTTTAAAATTTAACTATTTTCTGAAATATCATCAGTCCTATATGATAAATGACCAGTAGTTTTGACAGCCCTAAGCTAGACCGGTAAGTGTGAATCATGGACTAAGTTTGGACGTGTCTTTGAGGAGCTTACAGCTGATGACAATCAGAAGCTTAGACTAGAGGCTTAGAGTATCACAAGTTGGCAGACAGCGGAACTGGGTGACTCAAAGTACCTACAACTTGGCTGGTCTTTGTTTTGAATCCGATAGCTGACATACACAATGCTATGGATCAGTAAACATTAGCAAATAAACTATTTATTACTTGAATTTACTGCCTTCAATACAAACGAAATTAAAACTGTTCGCATTAAAATGTTCACAAAGTAATTCACGAGTGCTGGTCAAATTAAACCTTCTTATTAAATTAAAACCGAAATAAAGTCAGAAGGCGAGGTCATGCATGTATACAGCGACAAACATAGGTCAGTAAGTTCAGCTGTTTTATTACAATAGTAAAAACATGAACAAACCTTATAAAATGCATCAAATGTCAAAAACTGCAAAATAACGCCATTAGAAGGCCAATTCTCTTTATTATTCTAAAACCACTTTGAAGTTGACTGAATTGTGTGTGAATTGACTGAATATTGGTAGGTATTCTTTACCTTCACATAATATTTTTTTTAAATTAAAACCTGGATTAGGTTATAACTTTTAAAACTATCATGGTTATGTAAATTCTTTTCACTGGAAAGATGCATGATTAGATTATTTACATTGCTGTTTAAAATTTAATTTATGCTATTTAAGTTAGTTATCTAAGTTATTGTGAGAGGAAAAATAAAGCTTATATTATACTATATTATTACTATTCTGTACCTTCATATAATAAAAATTCAGTCAACTTTTGGATCATGTCAACCATATAACTTTTCAAACTATCATGGTTATGGTTATGGACATACATAAGTCAGCCATAGCAGAACACCTTTTGGAATCTGGCTCAAATCATTGGATCGAGCTACACAGACCGCAGGTAATCTCGACAGAGCGACATTACATACCGAGAATGGTACAAGAGGCAATTGATATTACTAAGTACAGAAACTTCAATAGAGAAGATGGTTTTCAATTATCTGGAGTATGGAAGCCTGTGGTAAGAATGTGTAAGAATCAAAAAAGTGTGGTACCTGCTACGCGTCCGGACACCGTTAGTGTTGTGTGTCGAGTTGGTGTGAATTGTGACAATGAAACCGATGGTAGTGGTATCGTTCGTAATAAAAGAGTGAGAAAGAGGTTAGATCGATATATCTGCCAATAACATCTACTCGCAAAGACTTTAGTCAGTTCTCCCGTGATCATGGCGCATGCAACTGTGCCGAAATATCGGGAACATATAAAACTCAAAAATCATGGTAAATATCCCGTTTCTAGTGAAAATCATGTCAACCATGTATAATCATTGGAAACAATGAAGAGAGATTATGTTTAAATTATAACCAAAATTCTCGTAAAAAACTTAAAAGCGTTCCAGTTTTGGTTACATTTTCGATACAATCACAAATCCGCGTTGTATTGTCAGTAGTACCTATTTCTCTGCAGGGCTAACATCTAAACATAAACTTCTTTTTGTAAATTTGTGTAGTTTACTCCTTAATTAAAGATTTTCATATAGGCCCAAACGCAAATTGATGGGGGGGAAATCTAAAAATTGAGCGTTAACAAAAAGTGTAGACCGTTATATTTCCCTCTGCGTAACATATTCTTGCAGAACTGAACAGGAATAAACTCCAGTTGCGTGGCACCACACACCGAGAATCGGGCTGCAGCTCACATTGTAAAGTTTTTTTTTTTAACTTCGTTTATGTCGGAACAAGCAGATGGCCCAACTGATGTTAAGCGGTATGCCTTTAACAACACATTACCTCATAGGTCACGCACACATAAGACGCACCCTATGTGGCATTGCACTGCGCCAAGAACAAAAAAGCGGCCAAGTGCGAGTCGGACTCGCCCATGAAGGGTTCCGTAGCAGCAAGTAACATAATATAAAAGTTCTTGGATGGATTATGATTTATAACGTATTAAAAAAAACTACTCACTAGATCTCGTTCAAACCAATTTTCGTTGGACGTTTACATGGTAATGAATGACAAAACTAAAAAAAAATATGATGTACATCATATTTTTTTTTTAGTTTTGTCATTCTCTTATTTTAGAAGTTATGGGGAGGGACACACTTTTTAGCACTTAGGAAGTGTCTCTCGCAAAAACAATTCAGTTTAGGAAAAAAAAAATTTGAACTTCAATATCATTTTTGAAGACCTATACATAGATACCCCACACGAAGGGGTTTGATGTTTTTTTTTGTTTCAGTTCTAAGTATGGGGAACCCCAAAAATTTACTGTATTTTTCTATTTTTTTGTAAAATTCTTAATGCGGTTCACAGAATACATCTTCTTACCAAGTTTCAACAGCCTAACTCTTATAGTTTCGGAAAAAAGTGGCTGTGACATACACGGACAGACAGACAGACAGACAGACAGATAGACAGACAGACAGACAGACATGACAAATCTATAAGGGTTCCGTAATTTTTAGTTACGGAACCCTAAAAAGCAAAAGTTTCATGTGCTCAAGTCTGTATGTTCACCGTAATTTAAGTTGCTCCAAACAGATTGTTTAGCTCTTGTGCTTGTGCAGTTTTGTTGCTGTGAACCAGCTCTCCTATTTAGTCATAACAAGCTATAATTATTCATAAATTACTAAAACAGTCCAATTGCGCTAAATTATGCGAATTACTACAACAGCAACAGCAATGTACAAATGTCACGGCAGGTTGAGTTATTGTATCTGTACACAAAATTATTATAACACTCAACACGCACTGTTCATATTTCGTGACGATTAATTTAGTAGATGCTATTTACTTAAAATATTCTGAATTTAAGTTATATTATTATTTGCCGAACCATTTTCTAGAAATTTTCATAAAACTAAACTTTGCTCTTTATATTTCTACCAAAACGAGTTTTATTTCAAGTGATAGAAAATTAAATACATACATAGGCTTTTTCCCCGAAAGGGTAGGCAGAGCCTCAAACGGGCCTCTTTTCACGTTCAAATTAAATACAATTCTGAGATATTTATTATTGTTACTGGTAAAGTTGGATTTTAGATTTATAGAAAATAGTTTTCTATTTTCTGCATATATTCAACAATATATTTATATATTTATATTTATTATAAGTAAAACCGTGCTGCTGCATGCACACATGCATACAAAATAAATAAAATAAATTAAAGCAGAAGGCTATTAAAAGGTTTTCACGTTTAGAAATAATAATAGATACATAAAAAGAGAGAACAGGCATATCAAAGTATTTACTATGACGTTGAATTAGGCGTTAAAAATCTTAGATTACTCGCCTGAAAATATGAACCACGTCTTACATAGCTACCTACCTACCTACAACTACTGTTAATTAACACCGAATATGAGAAAATCTAAAAGTACAACGGACATATCGTGTCTAGACACGATTAATACACAATACTAACTATTAATTACTATGCAATAATTATACCTAGGAATAATTAATAGCATCAGAATAGTAAATACCTCAAATTACCGCTCGTTTCCACATTCGCGGATAACACGCCAGTCGGCGTGACAGTAGCTGTCATGTCACGTCAGACTGGGCGACGCGTGTGACATTTCACGTTGACAGCGCCCGTGGGGGGTTGAAAAATGACGTGTGGAACCATGTCGTGTGGATAAGGATTAGCTGTGTGGCAATGTTAACGTATTAATAGATGATGTTTGTAGGCGAGGTTAGCTCAGTTTGTGGCATTAGAAGTCTCGTAGTTATGTTAAATAAGCCCGTTAGGTTTTTTTTAAACAACTTTAGATGACGGAACAAGCAGATGGCCCACCTGATGTTAAGCGGTACCCTCTGCCTATGAACACTGCATTATCTCACAAGTCAAATAGGTCAAGTCCACCAAGTACCCGCCCTATGTGGCATTGCACTGCGCCCGTCACCCTGAGACATAAAGATGGAAAGTCCCAAGTGCCTGTAATTTCACCGGCACCCATACCCTTTAAACTGGAACACAGTAATGCGAGCACTACTGCTTTGTGGTTGAAGTAGTTATGGTGGTAGGTAGAGGACAGTAGAAATAAATATAATTATATGTATATAATTTGTGGAACACAGTAATGCGAGCACTACTGCTTTGTGGTTGAAGTAGTTATGGTGGTAGGTAGAGGACAGTAGAAATAAATATAATTATATGTATATAATTAGAGCGTGTATTAAGTCTTCTTCTAAAATAAATCTGTTCTAAACGAAAATTGTATGTTTGTTTGTGAATCACATAAGATTAAATTCGAAAGTCGAAGTCCAAATTCGAGCAATTGATTTCAAAAAAGTAGCTGGGAAAATTCAGAACCTTGGAAATAAATTCAAAAAAACTTAATTAGGTTGCTTAATGAGCTCAGAAAGCCAATCCTTATCATCATCAGCCCATATCAGTCCACTGCTGGTTATAGGCCTCTCCCAATGCTCGCCATTTAAACCAATTTCCATCTCTTCCCATTCACACACATCCACAGCTGCCTTATACGCAGATCGTCGCTCCACCTAGCCTGGGGGCGCCCCACACTACGTTTACCAAGACGTGGTCTCCACTCTAGAACACGTGGACTCCAAAAATGAAATATATATGAATGGTATGAATCTGGAATCATTATTATTACTTTAAGCTCGTGGGATGAATTTCTGGGATCAATACGGATGCACCCCAAAACACGACTTCGATAAATCTCAATAAAAAAATCGTGAACTAACTGCAACTGAACTCTACAGTGTGCTTATAACGTAAATATATCTATAACCTATCAACCTAATTGATCAGATAATTAATCGTCTAAACAATAATATTATTATAGACGGTATCATTATATTTTAGAATACGCAGCAGATTTTTATTTAAATACTGTTTTTCGTTCACTTTTGTGAGCGTTAGCGCTGTTCTGTCACTTCCTAACTTCCTTACATTACTGAGTGTGATAGTGCCGGAATTTGGCTGTTGTCTGCCTCACCACAGCAAGCTTCTAATTAATATACAGTACACACCTTATTAGCGTATCACAGACGTCCGCTGTCAGTTGACAGCGCCCGTGACAGCATTTGACAGATCGTGGCCACGCAGACTGACATATTACGCCCAGCCGAGTAGTAATGCATAAGCTGATAAAAAGACCACAGTTACGTCATTTGGTGAGTGGAGGCCTGCAATGCTCAGTGCTGCAGTGGATTACTGCAAAGGGTGATTGCAAAATGTTAAAAGATAAATTAACAGTTAGGAAAATGCACTCACGTTCCCTGCGATTTACATTTAAAATAATACAAGTAATTAATTTTGTAAAAATTAAAAAACCCTCATCGCAATGAAACGGCTGAACCGTTTTTTTATTAAACATAGCTAAGAAAACTAACATATAGGAGATCACCTCGAGCTCTTAGGTGTTTCGCTCACGCCTACTCTCAACTTTGGCTCTTACATCGAGTCTAAGGAAAAAACAGCTGCCATGAAGCTAGGCATCCTGAATAAGGTAAAGCGTTACTTCACACCAGGACAGCTTCTCAGTTTATATAAAGCACAAGTCCGGGCTGGTATGGAGTACTGCTGCCATGTTTGGGATGGTTCGGCCAAATACCAGCTTGCTGCCTTGGACTCGATCGAACGTAGAGCTTTCAGGCTTATAGGTGAGCAACATATGGCGGAGACTAAGATCCCGAGTCTCGAGCACCGCCGTAAGGTTGCATGCCTTTCAATCTTCTATAGGTTACATTTCGGGGAATGCTCCCAGGAACTGCACGATCTGATCCCACCATCTCCTTTTCATCTTAGGACGAGCAGGCGTACGGCTCAGTACCATCCTTACCTCATTGGTATACCTTCTATTCGCACAAAACGTTTCGGTTCTACCTTTATAATGCGAACTGCTAAGGAGTGGAATACACTGCCGTCGTCTGTCTTTCCTGAAAACTATAATCTGGGTCTCTTCAAGTCTAGAGTGAATAGGTGCCTTCTAGACCTTTGTGCTCCATCTTCGGCCACATCGTCACTTACCAACAGGTGAGATCGTGGTCAAACAAAGGTCCATCAATGTTAAAAAAAAAAAAAAAAAAAAAACACTCCCGACAAAAACAACGTTCGGGAGCTACGATGCTACAGACAGACACACACACACGCACACAGCCAGACACGTCAAACTTACATCACTCCGTCGTTTTTGCGTCGGGGGTTAGAAACAACACACCGTATGTGTTTTCAGCACTCGAGGTGTTAAGAAATAACCAATTATTCTGTAACTTTAAATTTAATTAAATACTCGAGTATGTAATCAACCCACTTCACAAAAAGGTGGATGTTCGTAATTTGTCTGTATTTGATCTGTGCTAGGTACTTAAAGGTGGATGTTCGTAATTTGTCTGTATTTGATCTGTGCTAGGTACTTAAAGGTGGATGTTCGTAATTTGTCTGTATTTGATCTGTGCTAGGTACTTAAAGGTGGATGTTCGTAATTTGTCTGTATTTGATCTGTGCTAGGTACTTAAAGGTGGATGTTCGTAATTTGTCTGTATTTGATCTGTGCTAGGTACTTAAAGGTGGATGTTCGTAATTTGTCTGTATTTGATCTGTGCTAGGTACTTAAAGGTGGATGTTCGTAATTTGTCTGTATTTGATCTGTGCTAGGTACTTAAAGGTGGATGTTCGTAATTTGTCTGTATTTGATCTGTGCTAGGTACTTAAAGGTGGATGTTCGTAATTTGTCTGTATTTGATCTGTGCTAGGTACTTAAAGATGAAGAGGCGATGGACAGGCCATGTAACTAGCAGAACTAAGTTTCTCGAGTGGTGAAAACCTGATGACGTAGAAGAGTAAGAGGCTGCTTCCTTCTTGATGGTCCACCTACCTATTTAGCCCGCCAAGCAGTAATGCTCGCATTGCTTGCTGTGTTCCAGTTTGAAAGGCATGGGTGCCGGTGAAATTACAGGCACACGAGACTTTCCTTCTTCCTTCACTGCGCTCGCCTCCCTGATACATATATCAGGGAGGCGAGCGCAGTGCAATGCCACATAGGGTGCGTCCTAGGTGGACGTGACCTATGAGGTAATGCATTGTTAAAGGCAGAGGTTACTGCTTAACATCAGGTGGGCCGTCTGCTTGTTTTGTCATATAGGCAGTTAAAACAAACCAACGACATTATATGGGTCGCAGGAAGTTGGTGTATGAAGGTGGCCTAAGACCGTTTGTCACGGCATTCTATTGGGGAGGCCTAGGTCCAACATGGACTTCTGTAGGCTGATGATGATGATGAATAGGTACCTGAAATTATAGTATTCATGATAACTTTTGTACCGTAATTATATAATGAACATAAACACATACATACATACATACATACGTAGACACACGCCTTTTTCCCCGAAGAAATAGGCAGAGCCTCAATGGGCCTCTTCTCAAAGTGGGTTGCACCATCGTGGAATATAGATGTGATGAGTGGTGAGCTCATCGCCCCCATTGCTTCTCACGACTGACTCAGCTAATGCTTTCTTCCAGTAATAACACATTCCATAATAAGCTAGCAGCCAGGACAAATCTTATATCAACGAATCTTACAAACAAGTCCGGCTATTCCCTTAGTCGGCTTTTACGACATCCACGGCAGGAGATTGGAGGGGTCTTTTCTTGGGCCGGACACACCACGGTAAACACACCTTATGACTTTCTTAAACATTCTGCAAAGATCTGATAAAAACTACTATAACATTGCCTCACTCAGAAGACCCATTTAGTAAGCTTCTAAGCTTTTTGAATGACAAGTTCCGTCGCTAAAGGATCAACTTGAAGCTTCCGTTGTCACCAAATACTGTAGAGATACCTAGCCTATTATAACTTCTATTCAGGTACGGAGATCTACATTATTTTACCAATTACCTATCTACTTACCGATTTGTAAGAGTATTTTTTCCAGATCTATTCTGCAGTGGGTGGTGTGGCGGCTGATAGAAAGTGGATGGGAAGAGCTAGAAATCGGTCTAAATGGCGAGCATTGAGAGAGGCCTATGTCCAGCAGTTGACTGATACAGGCTGATGATGATGATGATGATGGGTGGTAATCTGTATGAGTGCACTAGGATGTCCACGAATAGGAATAAATGGCAAGATATCGTGAGGTGAGCAACATCAGCCCTTAACAGTTCAACATGACGACCACGACCGCTCTGTCAAGAGTGCAACGGCTTTCGATTCGTTCGTTTGAGGTAGTGCTGGCCTCTGTTGTCAGAGTTTGTCAAGCCGCCCGAGGGCCTCTGACATGGCTGAGAAGAAGAGAAGAATACTTCTTCAATAATATATAAAATAAAATAAAAAGGCATTTATTCCTTACACTATCATTACTAACAAACAGAGGATATAAGCAAAAATAATATTTAGTCTAGTGTAAGAGAAAAGGTCGAGGGCTCAGCCACGCTGTTTTTCAGCCTCGCCTTAGAATGCTGCTGTCGCCACAGCAGCCATGATACTCGGTAGCTATCCGCTGTTCACAAACAAAAGGTCGAGGGCTCAGCCACGCTGTTTTTCAGCCTCGCCTTAGAATGCTGCTGTCGCCACAGCAGCCATGATACTCGGTAGGTATCCGCTGTTCACAAACAAAAGGTCGAGGGCTCAGCCACGCTGTTTTTCAGCCTCGCCTTAGAATGCTGCTGTCGCCACAGCAGCCATGATACTCGGTAGCTATCCGCTGTTCCTAAACAAAAGTGCAAACTATGTAACTACTTACTTATGTAATGTATATACTTACGTGGACCACCAATCCTTACCAAGTCGACATCATGACATCAGCAAAGGAATGGAATACATTAACATCTGTTATCTCCGATAATTACTATCTAAGAGTGTTCAAGTCGTAGGTAAAATAGGTATCTTCGAGATAAGTCTGTCCTTCAGGGCAGGCAACGCATTGGCAATGCCTCTGGTGTTGCAGATGTCAATAGGCGATGGTAACTGCTTAACATCAGGCAGGCCGTATGACAGATTGTCGAGCCATTACATAAAAAAAAAGCGCTTTACTCAATAAGCCTTAAATAAAGATTTTGAATTTGATTTTTGAATTTGAATTTTGAATTTAAAGTTACGGAACCCTACAAATTGCAATTTTGAGAACTTAATTCATCATCATATCAGCCCACAGAAGTCCATTGCTGGACATAGGCTACCCCATCGAATCCGACAACATTTACCTAAAAAAACAGAAAGGCCAAACTTCTGTCATAGTTTTTTCTGCCCTCACTGCATTTAAATTTTCACGGATTACATTATTTGTGCGCCAAAAACAAAGACAAAAAGTAAAAACGTGGTATAAGAGCCGCGCCGCGGCGGGCCCAGGCGGGCTCAGGCGGGCTCAACCATGCGTCATAATTTTGACAGGTCTCCTGACAGGCGGTTTGACAAGCTGCCTGACGGCCGGCGCGCCAACGCCCGTACAGATTATATGCCGTGATGGATTAATTTGAGGATATCAGATACTATTCACTTTAGTAGAGCGTACACAGATTATAATCAAAATAGTTTTATAATGAGGCAACTTGTTATGTAACTTAGGTTCATAAGATTTGTTAGTTATACATAATAATAGGTTAATATCGGCGTATAGAAATGTAACTCCTTCGTAAGTTCTCCAAATATAAACCATGTAATTAGGTTTGGTCTTTAAGGTGGTTGCTTTCGCTTCTGGTGCTATTTTTTTTTTCGTGTTTTTTGCTCATCACAGCTCATGGACACTTCTTCAGATAGCGAAAATGATTCCGTGAGAACTAGAAGACTTAACACACATGTTTTTATTGATAGTATCTCAAAAATATCATAAGTTTAGCTACGATACCCATTAACAAAAAAAAAGCGGCCAAGTGCGAGCAGGACTCGCCCATGAAGGGTTCCGTAGCAGCAAGTAACATAATATAAAAGTTCTTGGATGAATTACGATTTATGACGTATTAAAAAAAACTACTTACTAGATCTCGTTCAAACCAATTTTGAGTGAAAGTTTACATGGTAATGTACATCATATATTTTTTTTAGATTTATCATTCTCTTATTTTAGAAGTTACGGGGGGGGGGGGGGGGGGGGGACACACACTTTTGACCACTTTGGAAGTTTCCCTCGCGCAAACTATTGAGTTTAGAAAAAAAATATATTAGAAACCTCAATATCATTTTTAAAGACCTATCCATAGACACCCCACACGTATGGGTATGATGAAAAAAAGTTTTTTGAGTTTCAGTTCTAAGTACGGGGAACCCCAACAATTTATTGTTTTTTTTTTTTTTCTATTTTTGTTTGAAAATCTTTTTGCGGTTCACATAGTACATCTACTTACCAAGTTTCAACAGCATAGCTCTTATAGTTTCGGAAAAAAGTGGCTGTGACATACTCGGACAGACAGACAGACAGACATGACGAATCCATAAGGGTTCCGTAATTTTTTTAATCGGAACCCTAAAAACACTTTAAAATTGTGGTGTGGGTGTGGTTAGATCGTAGATTAACTATTTATGATATAATATCAAATTAAAACATTTGAGCTAAGTCGCCTAGTTCTCGCGAAATCAACTTTCGCTATCTGGAGAAGTGTTGATGAGGTGTAATGGGCAAAAAATACCAAAAAACAGAATTTAGCGCCACAAGCTTGAGCATCCACCTTAAGTAGTTATTTTCGCTTGCAAACAACTTTGTTGCAATTTCAATTGGGCAATGCTAATTCGGGTAACTTCCCTGGTATTCTTAGCAGGTACAATGTACAAAGTAGAAGCGTTTCTGTACACTAATGTTATTACTTTTCCATGGGCAAGATGTGGGAGGTTTCGAACGGATGGGCATGTGGGGTAATGGTATTTTAATTTTAAATTATACTTGTTTATGATAATCGCTTCCTACTTAACTACAGCAAGACATTATCACGCATTAATAATTGATACTTAATATAGTTGCTTGGACAATATTAGACACATTTAAAGTTTTCATAGTATTATTTTATCTGTGATGTATCTATACTTATATACAAACTTATCTGTGTTCTCTTGGATATTATACACATATAACTTTAGAGGTGTCGTATAGGTAGATAGGGTAGAGCATAAATTAAAAATTTGTTATCAAATACTGCAGCACCCGTTGAGGGGATATGGGCTTCTCCGTCCACCATACTAGGGTCCATATATTATGTCAGATCTATTGTGGACCTAGACCCAAAGTAGGAATTAAAAACATAAAATTACAAAAATGATTGTGATTAGTACTGATTGTTTGTGCTCTAATTTTGACCAATTCCTATGGACTAGCATTCACGTAGAATCATGTTTTTAGAGTTACGTACCCATCCGTCTGTCACCAGGCTCTATAACATGAACCGTGATACTTAGACAGTTGAAATTTTCACAGATGATGTAATTTTGTTGCTGCTATAACAACAAACACAAAAAAATAAAAAATAAAAATATTTAAGGGGTCCCATACAACAAATGTGATGTTTTTGCTCCATATTGTAAACGTCAACAGGAAGATTCACAGAATATTTAGTTATATATTCACTTTAAAAATAACTAATTAAATTAAAATGAAACAAATATTTAAGTGGGGCGCCCATACAACAAACGTGTTTTTTTTGCCGTTTTAATAGATAGTACGGAACACTTCGTGCGTGAGTCCGACTCGCACTAGGCCGGTTTTCTTATGATGAAATGGTTGAAATAGCGCGACGATCTTACACAGTAGTCCCTGATGTTATGATGTTTTCGAAATTAGAAATAAACAATATTTTCCATTAATTTATTTGAGAAAAAAAAACTTTGTGTCTCCTTGCTTAGTTTCCCTGTGTTTAGTACAGTTCTCCTCCCATATTTAGGTAAGTTATTGCATAATTTTAATAGAGAGTGAAAGCACTGTGTTCTTCTTATTATTTGCAGAACAACGTGAGGTTGCTGCTATCTGCCGTCTCCGGGTGACAAACGCACAGTAATGCAGATTGACGTCTCGATTGCAGCATCTGTCGCGGGCAGACGTGACTGCTTCTCATCTGATATGCTCATGAGATTTATAAGATTGTTGCTATTTCTGAAGCTTCGAAACTTTCAAGCAATGTTAAAATTCTTGTGTGATAAGAGAGCGTTGTGAAATTAAAGAAGACGTAGTGACTAGAATTGAGAAAGGTATGCTCAGATGGTTTGGGCATATAGAAAAGATGGAAGATAGTAGATTGACGAGACGGGTACATAAGACGAGTGTGAATGGGACATTGATGGGAAGGGGAAGACCTCGGCGAACGTATTCAGACCAGATCGAAGACGTTCTGGAAAAAGGCCAGGTCAAGAGTGCCCTTAACCGACGAGCATGTATGAAGAATGTGATGAGAGTGAATGAATCAAAAGTGGTGTGCCAGGATCGTAGCAATTGGAAATCCATGGTCTCTGCCTACCCCTCCGGGAAACAGGCGTGAGTTTATGTCTGTTAACATTCTTGCAACAACTATTGAAGTAATAGGCTAAATCCCAAGTTGAATGCAGCTAGACCAAATAGAATGCCTCGATGAACTATTTTGAGTCGCGTTCATCCTAATGTCATTGGTTGGTACTTCTCATCCAAGTACTCTTACCGCGGACGGCACTAGTTATGATGAGTAAAGCATCGGCGCAGATAACAAAGGATGAATTATATATCCGTGGCACGGTTACTGTCTGTAAGGCCTCTAAACCACGTTAATTCAAATTGGCATCAATTTTTCGAAGTCGTGCACTTAATGATGATAGCGTAGAGTAATTAATCACCCGTAACAGGCAACTGCTGATACGAACATTTGTAATTGTTAATTAGACGTTTTGTAAGCTGTCTGCGGCCATTTAGTAGTTTTTGTTTTTAATAAATTTTGGCATTTTAAGACAACAGATAATACAGAATAGGTCGATTCCGACAGATCGGAATCGATTCCAAGGTGGGTTTGATTCCCGCCTCGGTTCAAATATTTGTACGAGCTGCAGTTATTTGTTCTGGATATTTTATATGTATAATAAAATAAAAAAACTATGTAATATATTTCAATAAGTAGGTATATCCGTTATCTAGTACCCATAACACGAACTCTGTTTAGCTTGGGTCTAGATATTAATATTTATTTATTTAATATTTAATGGAACTTTTATCGTCGGTGAAACTTAAAAAAAATCGAGACCGTGAATTTATTCGATTGGTGAACTAACAACAAACTTTACTATAAATTAAAATGACATCGACAACATACCATCTGTTTCATGTCACACAATATTGACAATGCCACACAATTTACTGCCAAACTTTAAAGAATATTGAAGCAATTTTACGGTTGTCAATGTGTATTGTGTCGGAATTGGCAAATCTTCTACGGTGGCCTACGCTTCGGCTATTGTAGTTTTAATAGATGATTTATCTCGATTTAAAACTTTAGAAATGTATGTTATTTATTGGATTTTATTCCTGACTTCGCGGTAGGGTTTTTATTAGAAACATGAAATGTGTTAGGTATGTTAAACGTGACTCAGGTGTATTTAAACTTCAGCTAAGCATTATTTGTCCCAGTCAGAAAAGATAAGTTTTTTGTGAGAAATATAATTTTCAATACAAACTTTTGTAATATTAGTGATCGTAACCATGTGCTGATCAAAATGAGCCTAAAAACGGCTTGTCTACTATTTATCCATCGAGGAGTTCCGTTGTCCTCCTTCCGTTTCCATCATCAGATGAACTCGCTGTTACCATCATATTGTATTGTCATCGGAACTTGACAAGTATGCCTAATTTAAGCTAAATCGGTTGAGGATAACTTCTTTAAAATTCAGTTGCAAGATTCCATACGGACACACATTTGCAAGATTCCACCCAGACAAACATACAAACAATGCAAGTTAAAAAAAAAAAAAAAAAAAAAAAAAAAAAAAATAAAAAAAAAAAAAAAAAAAAAACTATAATATAACTTAACCATTATTGCCAAATTACGTAATATACATAACGCGTAAAGTTTAACTGTGTGAAATAAATACCATACGCCCATGTCCATTTGAGTTCATGAAATAATGAGTATTGCACTCGTTAACTAAGGTCCACTTATACCAATAGATAAATACGTATAACTTATGTTAAGGCGTATACCAGAGCCAACTTCCATCACTTTCTAACTCATTAAAGATCAGGTAAGTTAGTTGGTGACAGAATAACGCTGGCGGAACAAAAAGTAAGTGAAAATCACGAAAAACAATGATTTGTTACGTGAAAAACCGTCGCATCACAGAATCATACGTTAAACTTGAAGATAAAGCCGACATTTAGGTGAAAGAAAAAGTACGAAATTCTAAGTCTTATATTAGAAGTTGAATCAAATTTTCAGTAGAAAACAGCTGCACTTTGTTATTTTTTTTCACATAGTTAATGAACAGGTCGAACATGTTGTACGTTCACTTTACATATAAAAGGTCAATGAATGAAATATTTTTTTCAGCACATAATATTAAAGATAAAGATAAAGATAAAGATAAAGATAAAGATAAAGATAAAGATAAAGATAAAGATAAAGATAAAGACAAAGATAACGATAACGATAAAGATAAAGATAAAGATAATTTATTTGCTTAAACATATGTACAAATTGATGGTAAAAATATTAGTAAGACACAATATGTTTGGCCGCTGCCGGCGTGCAAATGGAGAGGATGGCATGCTAATTTTTTTATTTTTTTTTTAATACTGGACAGTTCACACAACATTATCTAGCCCCAAGCTAAGCAGAGCTTGTGTTATGGGTACTAGATAACTGATATACTTAATACAATATATTACATAGATAGATATTTTTTATTATACATAGAAAATACCCAGAACACCCTGAACAAATATCTGCGATCGCACAAATATTTGTTCCGAGGCGGGAATCGAACCCGCAATTAGTTATTGACTCCTCTGTGAGGAGAAAGCCTCCAAATAAGACCAATCAGCTGCTGTATACGCCTAAAACTGTGATTTTATATACCATTTAACATAGTTAATCAACTAATTTGAGACATGATTCGTTGGGCAATAGCGGCATAGGAAAAACACAGTATTTCTTCTATTCTCATCTACCATATCCTATCTACCATACACTGTCTCTCAACCTTGTACCATTAATACTTTAAAATCCCCATTTATTAGATCGATTATCGATTGTCTCCATTACTATCGATAACAAATCGGTCGATAATCCGAGTCGCGCCGAGATTTTATCGAGTGTGAGATGCATGCTCTGATAACGCGGGCTGATAGTGCGGCTGATCGGAACGTCGCGATATCAACCTACCGATATATCATCATCAGCTATCATCAATGTAGATGACACGCCTCGCTAATCTGAAATGATTGAATTAAAATCTTAGACAAGTAATCTAAGACCCCTCTGTCTCCTCCCATGGATGTCGTAAAAGCTGACTTAGGGATTACCCGGACTTGTCGATAAGAATCGTTGATTTATGATTTGTCTTGGTTGCTAGCTTATTAATCATCATCATCAACCTACTGCAGTCCACTGCTGGACATAGGTCTCTCCCATGGCGCGCCACTGAGCCGAGTTTTCTGCACTCCTCATCCAGTGTCTGCCAGCCACCCCGCGCAAGTCGTTGTTCTTCCTAACCAGAGGGTGCCCTACACTACGTCGGCCAAGACCCGGCTAGCTTATTATAGAATGTGTTATTGAAGAAAGCGTTAGCTGAGTCAACCGTGGGAAGCAATGGCGGCGATGAGCTCACCACTCGTCACCTCTATATTCCACGATGGTGCAACCCACGGTGAAAAGAGGCCCTTTTGAGCTCTGGCTAGCCTTTCGGGGAAAAAGGTGTGTGTCTGGTTGGTGTATGTATGTATGTTAAGCAAGAATCCTAATCGCTCTAAATGGACAGTATCAGTAATGTGACGATTACGTCTTACTGTTTTCTCAGAAAGATCTCATTAAAATTCTTAGCAATTCACACAAAACGCTTCAACGTTCAAGAAGTTGACTAAATTACCACCTAATGAGCAGAGCTTTAATTTTTTATTCACTCAGAATGATGAATAATGAATTAATGCTCCATTCAATTGCACCGTCCACCAGTTTTTCGCGAAATCCCGATTAGTGGCAACCCTCAGGCAGTAATAAAACTATAGAGAGCGTACATAACAAAGTCAAAAGTCAAAAAGAATTTTATTCATTGAAATCACAAGGATCATTTTGATTCGTCTTAAAAAATAAATATACTTGTACTCCTGTTCCAACGCAACCAGACCTAGAAGAATCAGACAGTAAACACGCTCTGTTTTTTTTGATAATCCTTCTTACTACTAGGTGGGGAGCGCCTGTGTGGTGCCTCGAGAACAAGTGGCAGCTGATTCAAAGAAAAAAGGAAAACCAACTTAAAAGCCTTACTTAGTTATGCAGCAAGTAAAACATTGTATTTATACTCTAGAGAGACAATAACCCTTCACTAACTCTTTGTAAAGCAGTTACGCACCTGCGTACAGTAGAAATATACCGCTGTTAAATATGATTTAGCGCCGCCAATAACCAATTTTAAATTAAATTATTTTTAGATATTTGGAAAACAAACAGCACTTTTATAAGATAATGGAATTTATTTATTTATCTAGCTCCAAGCTAAGCAGAGCTTGTGTTAAGGGTACTAGATAAGTGATAAACTTAATACAATACATTACATAGATAGTTTTTTTTTATTTTACATAGAAAATACCCAGAACACCCTGAACAAAGGTCATCTGCAGGTCGTACAAATAATTTGTTCCGAGGCGGGTATCGAACCCGCAACCTCCTGCGTCGCAGGCGAACCTTCGCCCGTCGCACCGCGCGTTGGTGGGCCACGGAGGAAATTGCCTCAAACTTCTACGCGAGTTATGTATTTTCTTCATTTATTAAGTTTAGTTTTTCACTGCTTTCATTGTCTTTGGCGATAGCCTCAGCCCACCATTTTCTGGCGGCGCGGCGTGCCTGGCGTCGATAGGATAAGTACGAGTACCTAACTATGTATTGTTTTAGTGTTCCACTGATCATTACATGGTGCGATTGACCAAAACGACAAACTACACAAAAAGTCCCGCTAGCTTATTACGTATCTTGCAATAGCAATGCGATAGCAATGCGATAGCAAAAATGGCGCGATTATCGCATCCAAATCGCAAATTCGTATTAGGAATCGCTGATACGTAATACGAATTTGCGATTTGGATGCGATAATCGCGCAATTCTTGCTATTGCATTGCTATTGCAAGATACGTAATAAGCTAGCCGACGTATTATAACGCTGTACCCTTTGATCAACCATACCTTGATCGTACGTGTGATACAAAAAATTGGTACAAAGGCCGTTCATACATATCTCCGCATGATGTTATTATCCCTCTGGGGCAACCGTACAACAAGAAAGTGGAATCGATGAATAATGTATATCTCCCGATCGGCGGGAATCCGGATTGCGGTTTTAGATCTATTTTAGGACTCACTTTTACTCGTGACTTTACCTGCTTTGAACATACATAGTATGTATGTTGATGAAAAAGGCGTGTGTCTATGTAATGTATTACATTACATAGACACACGCCTTTTTCCCCGAAGGACATCCGGACACGCGCACGGAGGGTTCCGTACCATTTTCTATAAAAACAGCAAAAAAATCACGCCCCCCTTAAATATTTATTTTATACTATTTTTTTAGTATTTTTTGTTATAGCGGCAACAGAAATACATTTTCTGTGAAAATTTAAACTGTATAACTAACACAGTTCATGAGATACAGCTTGGTGACAGACCGACAGACTAACGGACGGACAGCGGAGTCTTCGTAATAGGGTCCCGTTTTACCCTTTGGGTATGGAACCCTAAAAACAACAATTGGTAATAAAGTTAAATGCTGTAATGTTCACAAATGGGGTCAACGCTATATAACGAAGCCAACTATTATTTATTCTGTGCCTTGGCCCAGCTAAGTACGTTAAAGATTTTATCAAACAAACGTAAATTTATATTATCATAAAATTTATTGAAAAGGTCATCCATAACACAGGAAGCCATATTTCAACTTTTGAAAACGTGTTAAGCCCACGAGTTCCGTAACATGATTTATTATTTTTTATATTGAAGAAAATGAATCGAACATAAATTTCGACATCATAAACGTTGCCGATAAAATAATGTATAACGTTATTTTGAATACGAAAACAGTTTTATTTCTCAATTCTGTTTTTTTAGTCTTTCGCCGTATATTTTATGGCGGGACGCCGAACATGCGTTCGCATAAATTCGTGGCGATTTCCGAAGAGCAAATTAAAAAGCATTCGGTTTATGAAATGCGCGAATTAACGTTAAATGTGCGTGAAATGAACGAAACATAAAAATTTCTCCACGTTAAATGTGGCTTTTGACTCTCCGTTCTCACCTTGAAAGGTCCACTTTATTGAGTGACTCGATTAAACTGTGGCGAATCGGCCCGTTAAACTACCAACAGAACCAATCTGATGTTTTTTATCCAAGCAATATCAGTCTTTATCACTCAAGTATTAAAATTGAAATTCATTTTAAGAGGTGAAGTTTTCATAAAGCATTTATGAAGTGCCGCGGTGTCGCTTGGGTGAGCATTTTGTACGTTGATTGGCATTTTGCCGCGCGAAAAGCAACACCTACGGCCATGACATGTCATCTGATTGATTGTATAATTAATTTTGTTTTAAATTCACAAGCCGGCAATACTTGTTATAAGAGCTGTCAATTAATATGACAGCTCTTGATGAGGGTAACGTAACGAGCTGTTTTGTCAGTTTTTTTATGATTATTCATTTTAAAATATATACCTAAGCATATTGTGTAATTTGACGGCTTTGACGTGTGAGTGTTGATATTAGAAACTTCAGTTTTGTTTTTTGTGTCTATAGGGGAATTGCTTGCGCAAAAACTGCTGCTAAAAATACTGATTGGAATCTATAAAAACAAAAGTGACGATGTTGAGAATTCACTTTTTCTTCTTCATTCAATTCACTACTTAAGGTGGGTGCTTTTTCATACTAACGTATTTTACCAAATATAGGCACACAGAGTATAATTTTACACTGAAATTACTGTTGCTGGCTTTAACATTGGTCATTATTGGCCGTTAATCATATTTGGTTGAAATAGCGAAAATAACATCGAAATTTTAGTCCATACAAGTCATTTGGATATTATTTTCCCCGTTGTTGATTCCCGCCTCGGAACAAATATTTGTGCAATCTCAGATATTTTGTTCAGGGTGTTCTAAGGTATTTTCTATGTATAATAAAAAATATCTATCTTTGTAATGTATTGTATTAAGTATATCAGTTATCTAGTACCCATAACACAAGCTCTGCTTAATTTGGGGCTAGGTAATGTTGTGTGAACTGTCCAGCATTATTTATTTATTTATTTTCGCTATTAATCCGGTGTCCTCTTCAACCAAATGTCATTTTAGAAAAAATACGACTATGCACCACGTACTTTACTATTCTCCTGCTGACGTTATATGATATATGAAATATGATTTGCCGCAAATAATGAACAATATAAGAGCCAGCAACAGTCTTTTATTTGTAAAGTTATACTCTGCTTGCCCATATTTGGTAAAATACTTTAGTATGACTAAGCAACCACCTTAACCAATCCATATTTCTGGTCACCCCGATGTCATTGGTCAATGTTTGACATTGACTATTACTCGCTAACGGCTTCACTGTGCCAGTCCTGCCAATTCCAAAGTTGTAAATTACAAGTGCCCTCAGAGTAAAGAGTATGGAATCATGAAGTATTTCGTCAAAAAATCCTGATTTATTTCTATACAATACAATATAAAGTCAACAAATATAGTGCCCGCTTTATTTTTAAGAAATTGAAGACCTCTTTTGCGTGGTGAGTGAGTAGCCAGCTGATATGCAAGAGTGGGTTTGATTTCCGCTGCAGAACAAATGTTTGTATGATCTGCAAATATTTGGACGATCTCTGTGGCGCGGCTGGAGAAGGTTGGCCTGCGACGCAGGAGGTTGCGGGTTCGATTCTCGCCTCGGAACATATATTTGTGCGATCGCAGATATTTGTTCAGGGTGTTCTGGTGTTCGCATTTTCTATGTATAATAAAAAATATCTATCTACGTAATATATTGTATTAAGTATATCAGTTATTCTAGTACCTACCCATAATACAAGCTTTACTTAGCTTGGGGCTAGAAAATGTTGTGTGAACTGTCCAGCATTATTTTTTATTTGCTGAGGTACCAATTTACTCGTAATAGTTCCTGTTACCCACTACTCAGAGAGACCTAGTGTGGGATCTAACTTTGTATGTAACTGTTGTGTGTATATCTGTTATGTCATAATTGAAGTGGAGTCCAGTAGGTATTACTTACCGGCAATACCTACCGGATTCTACGTCACAAACCATAATTTATAATATCTCCACCATCATCGCTCAAGTAACAAGTTACCTCCACACTCAAAACAATAGCGCGTGATGGATAGCCCACCATGCATCATGAGGCCTTGTAGCATTATTCCAGCCTGTACCATTGTGGAGGGCAAGTAATTAGCGCCTTGTAATGGGCCTATTGTTCAGTGAAGCGGGATATTATGCGTTCTAGAAGAGTTTGGTTGGTTCTACTGTATATTGTTTCGAATTTGTTTCGTTTCTTGTCTGATGTCGGTTTTGGATTGAATTTTGTGGTGTATTGGTCTACATAATTCATCAAGTGATTCTATTGTTTGATATTATCGTGGGTAAAATGAAAATTAGTTTTTTTTTTGGCTCTATAATACCACTTCTGTTCAGGGTGGGCTTTAAAAAACTGTTTTTTTTCTTCAAAAACAGTTTTTTTTCTACAAAAACAGTTTTTTTTCTTCAAAAACAACTAAAAACTGTTTTTAATCAGCAAACAAAAAAACATGTTTAAAATCAATTTCATTTTTTTTAGGGTTTTTACGTATTTTAAACATGTTTAAACACATTTTGCAATTTAATTAATGCTTTTTTGAACACGCTCCTAATAGATTGGACTGTATGTTTGTAGGTTTGTAACGGAATTTTTTATCGTGATTTTCACCGCCCTTCAAAACGTCGTAAAAATAAACAAATATTTTATTGAATAAAATTTGATATGAATACAGTTGTTTTTTTATGTTTTGAAACATGTTTTAAACAAGTATGCATTTTTCCTAGTGTTTTAAATAGTGTTTTAAAACTCTTGTTTAAAACAAATGTTTCAAGCATTGCCAACCTTGCTTCTGTTTTACAACTTTGTGTGATTGATTATGGAATCAGAATTTAATAAAAATAGTACTTAGTAGCCATTTCTATAGAGCAGTAATATCACATATTCAGAGATGTGTAATATCGAAAGTAACTCGGTTTTTCTGTCACTTTGTTAACTTTTCACGACTAAATTGCTGAACCGATCTTGATAAAATTTAAAAAGGTTATAGTGTGTATAATGTGCAAGGAAATAGGTTTATTTTTTCAGGAAAACTTGTACTTTTTGTTTCGAATTTCAGATAATGAACCGAACTCTGACGAGGAGAGTGTGCCACAAAATACAATATAGTAATTATTTGGGGTTAATTGTAGCGAAGCATATTCAGCCTTATGTTCATAATTTTAGAAAATGTTAGAGTAAGTACTGGAAAACGACTTGTGTATTTCTGTACAAAATATTAGAGTAAGTACTGGAAAACGACTTGTGTATATCTGTACAAAATTTTAGATCTTTCTCAGTTTTTGATCACCTAATTATTTTATTTCAAAACCTTTATAAATTGAATGAAGCTCTCAGTTCCACAATCAGTTCTCCACAACGGACGAGGCGGCCGGGAGTGCATAAAACTGCTATTCATTACCATCCATCAACTATGAATGATCGCCTGGCAAATGCCCTGATACGAAGGTGTGAGCCATGAACGAAAAGCGTACTGCTCCTTCTTCCATTATTCTTCTTCTTAATATTACCCGGACTTGTTAGTAATATTCGCTGGTATAAGATTTGTCTTCGCTATTATCTTAATGTATTATTACTGGAAGAAAGCGTCGGTCGTGGGAGCAATGGCTGCGATGAACTCACCACTTGTCACGCCTTTATTCTCACAATGGTGCAACCCACGGTGAAAAGAGGCCTAATGATGTTGTAACTACCGGGCGTGTGTCTATGTATGTACGTATGTAAGACATACAAAAACACTAAATATATTATTATGAATTAAATAACAAAATAATCGTCCGAATTCAATAAAGAGCAATATTGTTACAAATGGCAAATTAAAACGGTGCTCATTAGAATAGAAAGATTCAAATAATGTATGCATGTATTATTAATTCAATTAGGCAAACTCGGTGATTCATGTCATGTAAATATTTACATTAATACCAAATTATATTTAAAAAAACTCAATAATTTAGTAACTAATTACCAGTATATGCCTGCGGCTTCGCTCGCTTTTTAACGGGAAGTTTGTTTCTTCGGGTAGCCTCAGTTCTCCATACTAGGTCTTAAAAGCATGTACAGTAGGGTTACAGTGATTCACCACGGTTACAATTTACAAAAATGGTTATAATTTCCAATCCCTTATGACTCGAGCCTCATCTTCAATCTAGCGCTTGTTTAACAACAATACCTCGCACAATTTGTCTTCACCACCTTTTAATATTCCCCATTGTCTTTGAGTAATTCATCTAATAAATTCCGCTCGGCCTACGCGTTCTTCACTTTCCTTTTGTTTATCAAAATGCTATCAACAATTATACATATAACTGTATTTGTTTATAGTTATCAATTTATTTTAAAAGTCAGTATTGTCAAAAGAGTAAATTTTGAGATCACAATCAAAAACTACAATATATACTGGGGAAATCTCAATTTCGCGGGATCATGTCAGTTGAAAATTCAATAGTATTTTTAGATAGCTGAAAAGTTGAGAATTTGCGTAAATTTATAAACAAAAGTAGGTATCTTAGTATCAAACGAGAATACATAAAGATTAATTTTCATATTATCATGTTATTCTCCCAGAATTCATTATGTACGGAAAACTTTACGACCGTAAATAATTTATGGTGATAAATTATATTGCCTTAATAAACGCAAAGACATTATACATTTCTATCTATAGAACCTATCAATTTAAAACCTATAAAACCATAACATCATAAAACCTACAATGTAAAACTATAACCGAGTGAATAAATTATTCAGAAACTATAAATTTACATTAGTTATAAGATGCAATGACTATTCAAAGAAACGTAGAAAGTACTGATTATCATTAATATTGAATATGTATTTGTAATGAAACAGTAGATGATAATACAGAACCGGCCACGTCGAATGGCGCCGAGGCAAATGATGACAATCCAAACACTCAAAATAATAAAATCAAAGCAAACGCAACTGTAAACCAAGTAGACAGAGATCATTATGATGCTTAAAGTAAAATTGTTGCCGAGTAAGCTAACACCATCTACAAAATCAAGAAAGACAAAGCAAAAGAGACTGTATAATAATGATGTAGAGATGAAGATGAACGTAAAATTTAAATGGTTTGTCGGTAAACCAAGCCGACAGCCGTCAATCAAGAGTTAAAAACCGGTAGCTGTGGAGTCAGTCCAAGATTACAGAAGTCAAAGAGGTTGCATTATTGAGTTGTATTATTTTGTTATTCAACTTGAGACGCCTTTTCATTGCATTTAAAAAATATTTCAGATATATTCCGTTCGTGACGTTGTTTGTTAGAATGCCTTGGCAATTAAAATAAACTTCTCAAATTATTTTTGGAAATCTTATTTTAAGGTTCCGTACCCAAAAGGTGCCAAAGGGACCCTAAACTTACCAAGCCTACGCCGTCCGTCTGTTTGTCTGTCTTTATTCACAGGGGTACAACTCGGCAGCTGTGAGAGGTAGCTAGTTGACATTTTCACAGATTGTACCAAAACCTCATGAAAAAAGTAAAAATGCAAATAACAGAATCCAGAGGAGGTCGTGCTTAGCCTTTATAACCTTATTAATCATAACTTAACCTACCATTTAAACTGGCATTTGCAATTTTTTTTGCGATAACATTAAGTAATGTTTTGATTGAATATGTAAGATAATTACCTAACCTCTAATAACACATAGACTAACGTTACCCTGTTAGCACGGGAGTGAAAAGGGATCGGTCAGGACAAGGGATCGAACTCAAAGGCTCCATGGAACTACTCGAAGCATCGAAGCATCGAGTGGATGCAATAAGTATTTACTCGCGCCCTGAGGGTTCCAAAGCGATGTTTTGAAAATTGATTATAATATTGATTATTTTCTAAGGTACAAATTTTTCAATGTATGTTGTACCACTTGAACCTAATACTGTTAAAATTTTATAAAACTGGTTTAATATATCAATTAAATAATAAAAACATGTTAAAATACATTTCGTAGCATTAAATTTTATTGTTATTGGCGTTTTATTCCACAAAATATTTTTAAAACTACCTTAAATTTAGAGACAGCATTAATACATCCATAAGTATCATCATTTAGATAAGCTTAGATTCAAAACTTATTGGATTTCAACTTTGATCTGTGTTGTTGTTATCCATGATTATTATTTGAGCTTGGGGATTGAACTACCTTCAGATTTGTTAGTTACTTTGAAAGATTTATGAGGCGATAAGAACATTCGACAAAACAAAACAAAACGAGACAACAAGACAAAACTGAAGATATGAAACACGAAGGATAAGAAAGATAGACTTGATCCCTCTTCTTGGAATAAAATCCAAGAAGGGATAAATAATAATCTGAAATAAGTGCTAGTCTGTCGAAATGTGTTTATGTTGCTAATATTTTAAAATCAAAGATAAAATTTAACACTTCCTGGTTATCCATACGCAAGCCAACCAAACAGAAACCATTCAATCATATCCCACAAAAAGAACAAATAGACAAAGATTCCACACCTTCTGTATATAGAATAACAATAACGGAGAAGCTTTGGAACATAATTAAAATAGTACAAAAGCGACTCAAACGAACCGCGGAGATGAAATTTTACCGCCAGAACGAGATAGGAGCTTACGGGGAACGTCTTTTTATTTTTTCAGTTGCATAGATTTGAAACGTTTATATAAGAACTATGTTTAAACAGTTGAGCTAACTTATTGCAACTGATCCAGATTTTGTAGATAAATATGTAAATTAACTCTTTAGGTACCTACTGATCATCACAAAGAAACGGTAAAAACAATATTATAGTAAAGAGGCAATTTTATCGCTGAGAGCGATCTCTTCCAGGTAACCTTTGGATGGAAAGAAATGAAGAAAGTTAGAATGGTCAGATTAATGCCAGATGAAAGCACCTCCAATTTGTTTAACTTGAAATTGGAAGATATTCTTAGAACATTGAATACCTTGAATGTAGCAACAAATATAGACATGACAATTGACAGATATCAATCTAAAAGGCTTTATTATGTAATTATTTACCGTAATACTCATAAGTAAGATTTGTCCTTGGAATTGATATACCATGTTTTGTCTTATTCGATCGAATTTGAAACTGCCTGTCAATCCAAAAGATAAAACAATGCGTAACTATTCCAAAGATGATTCGCGTTTTATAGTAGCACGGTTAGACTCCAAAATAAAAATTCAGTCAATCATAAATGCAAATTACAATGACATTGAATCACTCAATAATTTAACACTAAACAAAAAACTAACCACAAAACATTGCAGTTTAGCTGACTTGACCTTTAGCGTGTCTTAAATCATTAATCATGCTTAATCATCGTAGCTTTGAAACAAATTGATTTCTTGAGAACGTGAACTTTGAAGAATATTTCACTTTGTAACTAATGAATTATCAACGCATTTAAAGTCTGTAAAATTAATTTCTTAGAAATAACTCGTGAAATTGTAGATTGGTTGAAACTACTGTTTTGAATTCCGATCGATGAGAAATTGTATTTTGACCACGTAAATCTAAACTTAGGTATTATTTTGGCATTATTGCTTTCCACGGCTTTGGCATCACCAGGCGGTTGTATTTATGATGTTCATTATTTCTTTGTTCCAGTTATGCTATTTATCCACTTTGAGCTAGAAGAGAGCTATGCTCAATTTTACTTAGGTAGGAAATAATTACGGAAATATTTGACGTGCGTTAACCACACCGTAATAAGAGTCGGTTAGAAGGTATTTACAAAATAAAAATATAAACATATGAAACAGCTGAGCTACCCGAAGACCGCTGCTAACGATCCAAAGGTAGCTCAACTGATCCATCTCACTACCAGACGGAAGCGTCCCTAAGATGCTGGCTGCATTTCCACACCAAACGCTTCGTAGGCACTTACATATTAGTTGGTAAAAAGCAAAAATGGTACCTACTCTAGTGTTTGACAACTGGCCTAGTAAATAAGATTCAAAAAATATATTTTCAAAATCTACACTCATTCTATTTCATTCAATTAATAATAATCTAATCTCAATCCACAATACCAAATTTCCTTCCCGAAACCCTATTATCTCTACCAGTCCATTTATGATAATTTGATACTTTCAAAAGAAAAAATCTATACAAAGACCATTCTTGCTGCCTTATACGGGAGTGGATAAACATCGATGTCAGTCGTCAGATGTCAGTGACGTCACGATGTCGGCGATCGAAACGCGCCGATTGACTGACAGTGATCGACGGTCGACAGAATGACAGGTACTGTTAGTACTGCTGTTACGCAAAAATATACCCTAACACGTGATAGATAAAGGTGAGTTCGGGTTAAATGTTCTGGATGCTTTTTATGCACAGTTTGACAGGCATAGTTGAAGATGTCTCCTCAAAGTGCATGCAGACATGAATCTTGAATGTAGGAACTAAGGTTTGTTTTGGAATGTGGAGTTATTGGTAGTCGGTGCATCCAGACATGATAATGAATGACACTGTTTACCATATAATAAGTCGCTTATAACAAACAGAATTTGAAATTCACATTCGATTTTATTAAGCCAAATGCTTTGAATAGAATAATTCGATAGAATAACAACGAACCCCGTTTAACCAGTATGAATGCCCGAGTACTTACTATATTCCAAAAATATCATGCATGCGGATGTTATGCACAGCCCCTAAATTACTATGCTATGTACATAGTAATTTAGGGGCGATGCATAACATCCGATATGGTCTAGTGGCTAGGATACCTGGCTCTCACCCAGGAGGCTCGGGTTCGATTCCCGGTATCGGAATAATTTTTTGCATATTTTGACAGCAACTATTGCTTATTAGCGATCTTTCGTTCCTTATCACAAAATTTCGGTAAAAAAAACATGAATCCATCGCAGCCAATTTATCAAGATTTCCGTTTCTTCAATATTATTATCAGAGAGTGGCTCAACCTAGTTTCAATACTATTATTGCAATCGACTTCAGTTTGAACTGTGATATTAATTCATTCCACATTTGAATTTCTAATTGGCATCTGTCCATTTGTTTTAAAATTATTATGATAATGAAAGCTTTTGAACGCAAAGAAAAACTAACTATGATATAACTCAATCTACTTAGTAGTTCTATTTATTTCATGGAAACTTTCTTTACATTTGGTGATTTAATTCATTAGGTTTTTGCTGTCTAAAGCAACCAAGAAACAATCAAAGACCCACTTCGTTTTAAAGAAAAATACTTATAAAACAACCTCTTGATGCATGTTTTTTTTAAATTTATTTACCTTTGAAACTTATATTTGAAACATATTAAATAGATATAGCACTTCAAAAAACCACAAGGTAAGTAGAGTAAGTTTCTTATTTTACATTAGTAATCACTAGAATTATAGGTATTATTTATTCTGTAATTTTGATTGTCTTTGGGCGAATTCTTGTTTTTGTCTATTGTTTCTAGAAAACTTACAAACTCATTATTAGTAAGTACGCTACCTACTAGACTAGGAAAATAATATGCCTCGGCATTTTTTTAAACATTATGTTCCGTCGCTTTGTTAATCACTAGCAATTATAATTAGGTATGTTTCGAAAAGCTGTTATTTGCTTATATTTGTCGATGCACAATATTTATTCTGAGGTACTTACCTACTTAGATTATTGATGTTGAGATATAAATGTATCCATGCAAAATACATCATGTAGGGCTTCAACTAATAAGTCAAGATACCTACCAATCATAAATTATAGCGAAGGCGGCTTTGCAAAGTAATGTAAATGCAAAAACAAGACAATTTGAAAGTAAAATCGTAAAGTATTTAAGGTCACTATTGATCATTCGTGATTCATTTGCCCATACACCAGGTACCTACTTCTAACGACATTGTCAAAATTCGTATTCAGTAGCAGTGGCGTGCAGGAATTTATATTCTTTGCATTTGTTTCTACGAATAGGCGTGCTGCATGGGTGGGCATTCTCTTGTTTATTGTGTGAACTGAAGAAGGAAGATGGATAAAATTAGGATTTGCTAAGTAGATATACATGAATACATTGAGGCAACTGATTGATCCTAAAGCATTTATCGTATTTTAGGAGGACGGTCGTTGATTTCTTATATTCAGCATTAAGTATTTAACATTTTGTTTTAACTTCATTGCCTACGACGTAGCTGTAATTGAAGTCATTTATTTGAGTTTTTAGGATTACTTACTTACTTAGCATTAGCGGCATTACTTGTAATATATAAATAAATAAATAAATAATGCTGGACAGTTCACACATCATTATCTAGCCCCAAGCTAAGCAGAGCTTGTGTTATGGGTACTAGATAACTGATATACTTAATACAATATATTACATAGATAGATATTTTTTTATTATACATAGAAAATACCCAGAACACCCTGAACAAATATCTGCGATCGCACAAATATTTTTTCCGAGGCAGGAATCGAACACGCAACCTCCTGTGTCGCAGGCCAACCGTCGCCCGCCGCGCCACAGAGGTCGTCATATGTGTGTTATGTGTGTAATTTAACAATGTGTTTATGACTTACAATGTTTGATTGCGTATTTTATAACCATGATGGCTACCTTTGGATTATTTTATATATTCATGGCTGTAGTAATTTTTTCTTATTCATTATCAGCAACACCTCTTAACATTGGCTTAAGCAGGAAGTTACCTTAACAATAAACCATTTATTGTCTTCAATCATCAGGATTAGTATAAGTACCTCGTTAATAAATCCTTCTACGGATTCTTTATTCCTTTCTAAGAATATATTCAATTTACTTTCATTTATCATAGAACCAGTTCTTAACTGCATTATATCTCTAATCTGGATGAGAGAAGACAGCACAATCGAAATTAAGTTTAGCGGGAACAACACAATGTATATCGTCTATTTCTCATTTATAAACCCACAGAGCCAGATCCCTTCTGCTAATCTCTAGGCTCACAATGTCCTGATTTATACCTTGGCCCATTGTCACATCCAACAAAGATCTTGTCAATTATAATCTTTCAACGCGGAGACGTCAAACGGTAGCGCACAGTGGGACAACAGCCACGAAACGCAACAAAAAACATTTTAATAAATTATTTGCGAAACTTGTTTAGAACCCTTCTCAAAGGGCGGTGAGGAAGTGAAACCGATTGCTCGTGACGTGACGGCTTTTGTGACCGTCGAGTATTATGTTGTCAAAATACACGGGGATTTTGTTATTATTTTTGTGTTTGCCAGCACACTTAGCACCCCTTTGTTGTGGACCTTCTCGGAACGGGGATGTGTGAGCTGTAAATCGGCTCGTTACATCAAACTTTCCATGAAAAGGGCATGTGAATAGAATAGTAAGTGGAGCATCCTCGAAAACAATGCTTAATCTTGGCGTAAAAAAATAATCACCCCTGGGAAAGAAACTCGTAATACGAGACTCGAAACTCGAAATTACATTTTATTCTTCGCTCGTCCTTAAAAAGTTAATAACATTTTGTGAGATGTCGGGTCGTATACGCGATGTGCCAACTCTAACTGCCAAATTACGCCATCACATCGTATAAACATGGGTGGCTGAGCGCGCTTTTTGTCACGTCACTCGTGTGAGACCTCGGCTTGATATTTATTCAAATTATTACCCCACCCTCTTGTTGTCCCGAATGAATTTTTCATGCTCACGTCTCGCTGAGACGCGGTAATTTCACTTTGAGTTTGCTCGCAGCCAGCTAAAATGAGTTTATTTATTTTGCCGTTTTTTTTTCTACGAACACTGCGGCTTTGTACTGTTGAGTGCCGCAACCCTCACAATATTGACTGAATAAATATTTGAGCGTAATAATTTGCTAACACAATACGACGTGTCACCTTGAAGTCAGATTATTAGTTTTTTTTTTTAAATCTTTGTGTAATTTTCTCAGTGCCAAGGCAAGAGATAACATGCAACACAGTTAAGTACTAGTGAATTTGTATGAGTTTTACGAATCCATATCTGTAATACATTTTACGCATTTGTTTGAATTTCTACTCAAACTCTGTCCTCTTGGCTTTTACCTATGCATCGACAAAAAGAGGCTTAAAATATTCTACAACTTTTTCAGCTTTTGGTTCTTAGAAATGGCGTTCTTTGTAGCTAATCTGTTTTTTTAATTTTCTCTTGAAACCATCGTCATTGTTACATTGTCACGTGATAATTCCAAAATCTAAGTACCTACCAAATCGTGCTTCAACAAAATTTACAAGGTAAGCTTAAACGTGAGCCCTGATTTGATTTTAATTCCACCATTTACTTACCTATTTGTAGACCTTGATGATAAAAAGCATCAGCTGCTATTAATCATTCTGCCAAAACCAACTCTCTCATTATGTCTCGTCACGTATGCCTTTTGTTTGAACGACCCTGTGTTGCTGAAAACCTCGTCAAATAGAGGTAACGGTACGTACGATATCATCTACTTGTTCAAATACTATTACATCAATATCTTCAAAGTTTCAAAATGTGAAGGAACACAACTGGCAATGGAACGAATACAAGTATTAAAATATTTTTATTTGGATTCTCTATGTCAAAGTTTCACACAATAATAAATTTTGATGTATTTGCTCATAATATTTATGTATATTATTTCACGGCAAACAGAGGTGTCACTGAGCAAATATTATATTATTTAGATAACAATGTTTAATTACCTCGACGAGATTATACTATTTGTTTTAGCCAAACTTCGTTAATGTATGTTTGACGATGATAGAGGCATGATTGTATAGAGGCTTGCAAACATTTGTACTGATAAATGATAACGTGTTTTTATATGGGACATAAACTAGGAAAAGTAGAAGGTTGTGATTAATATCCTTCCTTATTTCATTTGGGAAATTGTAAAAATTACGGATGTTGCATTGTACCGAGGTTACCTAATATTTGAGCAAATACTATTTTAAAGAAGTGGGTATTAGGTTGGTATTACTTTTATCATCTTTACGTAAGTTTAATTATTTGATTAATATGAACAGGTATTTTAATTTTATTTCCGTAAACTAAAAGTTTCAATGACTATGTTATGGCGACCAATAAAAATATAAGTCAAAAATAAACTAATCGCTTAGAAACACTCAATATATCATGATAAATTCGACGCCATAGCTAAAATACTTTTAAACGACCATTAATTACGATTAGCGACAGCCGTAATGTCTGTCATTTTAGTGCTAGCTTCGAATGTCGGGACCTCCCATAAAACATCCCCTAATGTAAATATCTCCCTTTTATCTGTCTTTAACAATTTCGTATACTCTAACTAAACCGTCACCGGAAAATAAATTACATAAATACCAACTTACATTTTACCATCACCAAAGCCTACCACCACGGTAATTTCAACTTTATAATCTCTTCCATAGAGATTTTGTTATTTAGGTTTTGTTTTTCCAAATGGAGTTTTTTTATTGTAAATGTGGCAGAATACATCGTCTCAAATTGCCCCCTGCCAATAAAAAAGGGAAGGCACATAGGGCTGAATTTTGTTTATCGTTATCTTTACGGTGGGCCACATTTATTTATATTGTATTCATGCGTGTAAGTCTGGTAATATAATACGTTTAGGAATAATAAACATTTTGAAAGGTATAGTTCCTTTGAAAACAGATGGATCGTGAAGTTTTGGATCATGTTGATACGAGCATGAGAATGATGAAGCATATGATGTGATTTTGAAAAGAGCTCAATCTCCTTTGTAATTTCCCTTTCGAACCGGTCCTTTTGTGAGTTAATTTCTACACATATCCAGGCAGGTATAACCAATCATAATAATTATGCAAATCCATTAATTTATTTTGATTGCTAACGGTTTATTTAAATATGAAACGACGACTGATCCATACTTCAGCAATGTTTTTAATATATATCTTGTTTATTTGGTTGGTTATTACTATTTCTACTAAAATTGAGAAACAGAATTGCAAACCAATCTACAAAAATAGATTTCAAGTATCAAAATCAGTTGTACGTTTTTTACTCTAACAACCTATAAAAGAGTTACTGGAATTAGATAGTTTCAAAATTAACTCTTTTAAAGCAACCCTCTCCAACACATGTTTGACTGAGGTCACAAACATCACATTTATTACCAACACTGGACTGTGTTAAATTATAATCAATGTTTACACCATTTTAAGGGTCCCGTTGTCAAATTGGAAAAAGGAACACCTATCATGTTTGTCCATGTGTCTGTTCGTCCATCTGTCATTTGACTCGATGACAATTGGCAGCATAATATGAGTTTTGGAAGGTAAGTTTATTCGATGAACCGCGGGAAAATTAAGTTGTTAAATTATTAAAACTAAATCAATGGTGGCACACCATAAAATTTAACTGAGGGATGAAGATTAATTACAGTGCCATTAGCGTGCGGGATATATTTAGATAGCTCTTGAAAAATTATATGTAGTTTGGGTTAGCAATAATCAATTTCAATATAACTTTTTTATAGGCAATATAGCTAATGAGATAATTGGCATCGTAAAAAGTGTGTATCCAACCTTTTTTAACTTCCAACTACGGGTGGAAAATTATCAAACATAATAGGTTAACACATTTATTTACACAAGCGTCCCTAAGATGCTGGCTGCATCGCCACACTGAATGGCAATACTAATATGTTGAGCTAGATAAGCGCCGTCTCTTCGAAAACGAAAACACGAAGGGCCCCAGGCCTCTCGGGGGGAACGGGGTCCCCGGCTTAAATAAAAAACCAAAAAATAAAAAGCTAAAAAAATAAAAAAGTAAATAAATAAGCGCCTCTTTTCCTAAGCCGAATCTGTCGCTTATGTCCCGGACAGATAAGAGTGCGCTAGGGTATCTACAACGAATGTAACGTCCCACACCAAATGCCTACCCTTCTCCCACGGAACAAGAGTCATGCCTTCAGGCCGCTTACCATCGTCACGTAGCAGACCATTCGGCTCTAGAATGGCTGGAATGTTGCCGATGGTAAAGGCTAGCATGACGGGAAATCCACGGCGGCCCTGGAGACCAATTTACGTGCTTTAGAGATTAAGTCGAATTAGACATATGTCGAAAATAGATGGCGAATGTCGAATAAAATCTTAAGTTGCTATTCTCGTGATGTCACAAATAGCCATAAGTCGACCAAAATCATTCAAATTGAATACGATTTGATGGTTATTGTGACATTTTCGTGACATTTTTTGTAGACATTCATGCTTCGACATTATCTCTAATTTAGAGATTATCTCTACAATCCGAGAATTGCCCTCCTGATGCCAGATAATCCGTGGTGACCAAGCTGATAAACCGCCGTACTGTACTGGCAGTGATGCAGGGCCCAACACCTTGCAGCTAAAGGTATCCATCCTTGCCAGTAAGGTAGCAAAATTAAAAGAAAACTCTTTAATGAAAACTTACTTTTATATAGCATTACCTTTCGTAGTTTTCGAGTTTTGGGATTTTCTCGGTTACACTTTGTTATTAACTTTGGTTTTTAATCGTTCATCCCAACTACGGAACCCTTCACTATGCACGGTCTGACACGCACTTGGCCACTGTTGTGTTTATATGTAAACTCTGAGAAAGTAGTAATAAATAAGGTTAAAAATGTGAAGTTAAACCTAAAATTAACTTGGCCAATGCATTTCTCGGAAAGTGTGTTAAAACCGAATATTTGTTATGCGCATACGCATGGTGTTTATACTTTTAAATGCATTGTTATTAGAAATAGCTACTGGTGTTTAAATTAAATATTTATTCAGAAGGCGATTTTGTTTTAGTATCGTTCTGTGAGGTCCGGCAACACTTCGCTCATACGAATAGGTGGTATAGGATATGGATTCAGTTAGTTCCATGAAATATGGCTTTACCTACTATCCTATCTTACTTCCTATCCTATCCTACTATAAACTCATTATAACTCATATTATAAACGCGTAAGTTTGTAAGTATGGATGGATGGATGGATGTTTGTTACTCTTTCACGTAAAATCCATCCCGGATTTGGATGAAATTTAGAATTAAGATAACTGGACTCCCGGAATAACATACAGGCAAATTTTTATCCATATATTCCAACGGGATCGAGACTTACGCGGGTGAAACCGCGGGGCGCTGCTTGTCCTAAATAAGTAAGTGTTTTTTCTCAATTCTCCTTATATTAAAATCTTTATTGAGTCAAACAGATTATCCTATCCGATTTCAAATGTATCATCCCCCCTATTTAAAGGAGGATTTAAAGAGGACTAGCCCGCGACTTCATCAACGTGGTTTTTTTTTCATTCAATTTTCAACACCCTGCTACACGTCTTTAGAGTAAAATCAGAAATTCCGTTCTTAGTGCACCACAAAATAAATTATCGAACACTTAATGAAGGACTAGCGTGTGAAACGGCAGTGTTTCGAACTCATTTGTCATACTTCGTTCGAATTTTCCAAGATACCATATTATGGCGTTCATAGTGTACGAAATGCTCCATCGTAGAGTTATTAGAATGTCTTTGTTTGCATACATCAAATGTCCTCATATTCAGTTATATTGAATTGCCTGATTATGTACTAAAATATTATGCAAAGATTTAAAAAAAAAATACACGAGGTAACCTCAAACCCAAAATTTTTTCCATTGTAGAGTTGTTGGAAAGTCTTTGGTCCAAGCCGTAGGTTTTTAGTTATAACCATCATTCATTCCTTGCATCCGTTGCATCAAAACTGTTGGCCTGGCTACCATTCGTTCGTTCGTTTCGTATGAGGTAGTGCTGGCCTCTGACACCAGAGTGTCAGAGTTTGTCAAGCCGCCCGAGGGCCTCTGACATGGCTTATCGACTGATATTAATCAATAACAGCCGGGACAGACAGCTTAACGTGCCCTCCGAAGCACAGAGCGATGGAAATCCGCACATAACTTAGAAAAGTCATTGCGGAGCCTAGGCCTGGCTACCAAATCGAAGTAACAGTCCTTAGAACATCGAAGAACTTTCGTCGTTGCATAAATTTTATCCTCAAAAACATCTCTGCTATAAAAAATGCTCTGCAATAAATAACGGGAAAGAGCCGTTAAACGACCTTGGAGCAAAATTTTAATTTGCAAGATTCGCAAGCGGCTTTTGTCCTTTGTAACTTTTTTTATCTGTAACATCTCATTGTGACTCGTCCTTTAATACAGGCGCCGGGTCTAAACAAATGTTGTTATTTCACTGACAGCCGAAATCCACAATACGTAATCATTATGACCGTCATTAGGTATTGTCTTGTCACCTTTTGAGTTTCGCCGACAGAGGGCGCGGCGCTAGTGAGAGCGGGTGTGTGATTTATGACTTAGTTTTGTAAGGGTGTCCGTGAATTATCTAATAGGTATTGTATACTACCTATTGTTATTACTATTGAAATAATGTATTGAAAGGATAACAGGAAAGAAGACAAAATATTGTAAACTAAACGTCTTCTAGGAGATTGGTTCAATACACTATTATCATGTAGAAAGGCGTTCTGATCCCTCTAAGCTTTATTGTCTTATTGTTGGAATATAAGCAGAAATATCTATAATATACGAACTCAGGCAGGTACCTGGTGTTAAAAAAGAAATCACTACAGACAAACCGCTTAACTGAGTAGGTTCCTGCGTTAGTGGAGCGGTGCGGGTGGGGAGGGGGTTGGCATTTAAGTTCTAGTAATATATATCTATTTGTGTTGACAGCGATGCCAATGCCCGACTGAAGTTTCACGTCAGTGAAAGCAACCCCCAGCACCGCTAGACTACCGCAGGAACATACTCCTTATAAGCTGATAAGCTTTTTTAGTAGTAGTAGAGCTTTTTTAGTAGTAGTAGAGCTTTTTTGTTAGTAGTAGTAGAGCTTTTTTGTGGAAGAGTTCGTCCGGGGAAGTACTACCACTATATCTATTTCTGCCGCAAAGCAGTAGTGCTCGCATTGCTGTGTTCCGGTTTGAAGGGTAAGGGTGCCGGTGAAATTACAGGCACATGAGACTTTTCATCCTTATGTCTCAGGGTGGCGGGCGCAGTGCAATGCCACATAGGGTACGTCCTAGGTGGACGTGACCTATGAGGTAATGCACTGTTCATAGGCAGAGGTTACCGCTTAACATCAGGTGGGCCATCTGCTTGTTCCGTAATTCAGTAGTATAAAAAAAAAAAAAAAAAAAACTCAGTTAAGTGCTATTCATAGCGCTTAACTAAGTATGTTAAGCTTAACATGACTGTATTAAAGTATAATTAAAGTTACTTAACACTAAACCACATATACGAAAATCACCGACATCCTTACCAACGTGAAAAATGTGCTGACAGTTTTGAATAACCTACAGATTACAGGGCTCTACTCAAAGTTTACAGGAAAGTATAAGCAAAACTTCCAAATATTTAAATTCTCACGAGAAACGGAATGTATTAGTGAAAATAAATTGCGCATGAAAGGTGTCGCTTAATTTGTAATTTCAACTAAGACTAGCACGAAGCAACACATTGCTACATGCTGTTAGTCCTCGTTTACAGGTTGAATTGGTTCTAGATAGATAGATAGATTAGCACTTGATTGTACACCAAAAAATAAAAACATAAAAATAAAAGGATTAACTAAATCAAATTAAAGTACAATGGGCGGCCTTATCGCTGAAAGCGATTTCTTCCAGGCGACCTTTGGCATAGAGTAATATTAATAAAAGTTGATAATAATAAGTTTATAAGTGGTTCTAGTTGTTACCATGGTAGCCCACTTGTAAGGAATCCTCTCCACGCGAGTCTGACTCTTGACCGGTTTTTATATATTTTTAGGGTTCCTATGCCTACTGAACATCCGCAGAACATTGTTAGTAGTAGAGCTTTTTTGTGAAAGAGTTCGTCCGGGGAAGTACTACCACCATACCTATTTCTGCCGCAAAGCAGTAGTGCTCGCATTGATGTGTTCCGGTTTGAAGGGTAAGGGTGCCGGTGAAATTACAGGCACATGAGACTTTTCATCTTTATGTCTCAGGGTGGCGGGCGCAGTGCAATGCCACATAGGGCGCGTCCTAGGTGGACGTGACCTATGAGGTAATGCACTGTCCATAGGCAGAGGTTACCGCTTAACATCAGGTGGGCCATCTGCTTGATCCGTCATTCAAGTAGTATAAAAAAAAAAAAAAAAAAAAACCTCTCCACGCGTGTCTGACTCTCTTGACCGGTTTTTATATATTTGTAGGTTTCTTATGCCTACTGAATATCCGCAAAATGGGTAGTTCTTAAATGTTCTATGGAACATGACGTCATCAGACAGTTTTTTTTTTTTGTTATTTTGTAAATCACGATTCTGTACAATGCATAATCAGTACCTATACCAATAGTTACCTATACCTTTAGTTTTGCATCTTATGAACTATAGTTGGCCATGTTGAGTGAAACTACTCATCAGTGCCACTGATCGCGTGCACTCCCCCCACCCCCCACCAAGTGTTACAACGCGACTGACTAGCACTGAAATTATTTACAACCGTCGGCATTTCACAAAAGCCTGCTTGTTTATTGCAGCCATAAATACTAATATAACTCAGGGGAAATTTATTCTGCCTCACCTTTTATTTATTACTTTAGTGCGCTGTTCTGGTTTAGTAGTAGTAGAGCTTTTTTGTGAAAGAGTTCGTCCGGGGAAGTACTACCACCATACCTATTTCTGCCGCAAAGCAGTAGTGCTCGCATTGCTGTGTTCCGGTTTGAAGGGTAAGGGTGCCGGTGAAATTACAGGCACAAGAGACTTTTCATCTTTATGTCTCAGGGTGGCGGGCGCAGTGTAATGCCACATAGGTTGCGTCGTAGGTGGACGTGATCTATGAGGTAATGCACTGTTCATAGACAGAGGTTACCGCTTAACATCAGGTGGGCCTCTTGCTTGATCCGTCATCCAAGTAGTATAAAAAAAAAAAAAAAAAAAAAGCCTGTGCCAGTTTTTTTGATAGTGCAAAGTCTGGGTTAAGCCAGGGTTCGGGGTTTGCACCCCTCTTCAATCTGAATGCCAATGCCTTCGGTTGATCATAGATGTCTTGGTTGTGACAGAAATAACTGATTACCCCCGGTGGAACGAAGTGGGTATATGCGGAGATTGTATTTGTGTGTGCAAAGGAATATACCCATTTATCACGAAAAGTCGTGGTGTGTCCGGCCTAAGAATAGACCCCTCCATCTCCTCCCATGGATGTCGTAAAAGCCGACTAAGGGATTACCCGGACTTGTTAGTAAGATTTGTTGGTATAAGATTTGTCCTGGCTGCTAGCTTATTATGGAATGTATTATTCCTGGAAGAAAGCGTTAGTTGAGTCAGTCGTGGGAAGCAATGGCGGCGATGAGCTCACCACTTGTCACGTCTATATTCCACGATGGTGCAACCCACTGTGAAAAGCGGCCCATTGAGGCTCTGCCTACCCCTTCGGGGAAAAAGGTGTGTGTCTATGTATGTATGTATGTATCACGAAAAGTGGTGTGACTTTTTTTATATGACTATAAGCGGTACCCCCTGCCTATGAACAGTGCATTACCTCATAGGTCACGTCCACCTAGAACGCACGCACGGCATTGCATTGCGCCCGCCGCCGCCACCCTGAGATAAAAAGATGAAAAGTCTCATGTGCCTGTAATTTCACCGGCACCCATACCCTTCAAACCGGACCAATGCGAACCACAGCAATGCGAGCACTACTGCTTTGCGGCAGCAATAGGTATGACCTATTCAGATACGGTTTTCCTTATATGAAAGATGATGTTCACTAGACGGTTCTTAGTATGTTTGGTAGAAATTGGTGCACCCATTTCTATTCCAGGATTATCAGCTCGCAAAAATGATTTTGCCCAACGCAAATAGCGGCTATACCGCATTCGAATCGGTGGTGCTAAAGACATACAGACAGACAGACACACATAGCACTCATACTTATAACAGACCTTTTTTTGCAATGTGTTTTAAAAACATTATAAATCGTACCGTACCGTTTTGTACTTCCGTGGGTCATAAATATACTCAATAAACATCTTTTGAAAAGAGGATAGTGTGCTTGGGTCTTTCCAGGTTGTGAAATCCTACGCAAATAAGACGTCATTTGACTAAGTAGGTATTAAAAAAAAACTGCTAATACCATAAATCTCAAATTTTCGATTTTTGGATGTTTGTATGTTTGTTACTCAATCACGACGAAACGGCTGAATCGATTTCGATGAAATAGACACAGATAGAATATACTTTGGATTGAGTTACATACAGACTACTTTATATCTTCACACAAGTATTTTCATTCATTTTCATTCATTCATTCATTCAATTCGAGAGGATCTGATGATGGTGACGGAAGGTGGATAACAGAACTCCTCGATAGTTAATAGTGGCCTGGCAGTATTTGGGCTCACTTTGATCAGCCCACAATTTCGATTACAAATTTTAGAGTACCTAGTGTGTTTTGAAAAAAAAACTTTTTTAATTAAAACTTATTTATAGAAATTTCGAAATTGGAAAACACTTAAGTTCGTTCTACGACTTGAATTTAATTTATTAATACGCACCTAGGACACCTACTGTTACTCATCAAATTCAATCCACTATCACTTGTCATGTCATCACTTATATTTTCTATCCCACTGGGCACAGAGATCGTACACTGTAAAATTTAATAAAGTAGCGCAGCATAGACCTGCTTGCCTTTTGGCAAACTTTGGACGTCACCATCATTATAATTTTATTTTATTTTGAAATCACACCTTGCAACAACCTCATAAATTTGCCTATTTACTAGACACAGAGTTTAGTAGAAATTGTTTTAGATGCATCATTCATTAATTGTTGCCTCATTCATTCATTTCATCACTCACCCTTTCCAATTTCTGTGTTTTTCAACACATTTTGTAACCAACAGTGTTATCGTATTCCTGGGCCATAACCGCGCTAATTTACCAAAACGAAACCAGAACCATTGATGTCATGTTAATTCATACGTCTTGATTAAAGGATTCTTGTTTGAACTGAGCTCTAATTTCAATGGAGACACAAATAAAAAAAACCGCTGTGTTTCAATCTAATTCAAGCAAGGATCCCTCAACCAAGCAGTACGAAATAAGATGAACCGTTCTGGTTCTGCTTCTGGTTCTGTTTTGGTTTGGTAATACATTGGTAAGTTAGTGCGATTGAGGCCGTGTCCTGCACTAGGATTCCTTGTAACATTGGAAAGTTTTGTCTGCGTTTTTGGAAAGTTTTTTTTTTCAAAGATGTAACACTGTGTCTGGCTACTATGGTAAAGTTACCAGTAACTATAACCAATCCTCGTTAACAGCATCAATGACTCATCGAACTTCAAAGCACGCACAGTGTACAAAGCAGTAACTTCACGGTGTGGGCCCAGTCAAAGTTTTTACGCCCCACTGTAAACACTGATTTGGTGATGTCGGCATCTTTGTGCTGGGCCTTTGATCTTGCCGCTTCCGTTGAATACAATGCCGTTCTATCTTGGAGGTATGGTGTTGATTACAGTGAACGTTAAACAGTAGATAAAGTTACCGATTGGTGTTTCTGTTAAGGATTAACTGTTGATTATTATCGACTAACATCTTTGCCGATTTAGAAGGTCCAATTCTATTATGAACCTTTTGAGGTTGTTCTAATTTCTATTCCCTTTTGTTATTGAAAGCTGTTATAGGGTCTACTTGGTTTAGATTAGTAGTAGTAGAGCTTTTTTGTGAAAGAGTTCGTCCGGGGAAGTACTACCACCATACCTATTTCTGCCGCAAAGCAGTAGTGCTCGCATTGCTGTGTTCCGGTTTGAAGGGTACGGGTGCCGGTGAAATTACAGGCACATGAGACTTTTCATCTTTATGTCTCAAGGTGGCGGGCGCAGTGCAATGCCACATAGGGAGCGTCCTAGGTGGACGTGACCTATGAGGTAATGCACTGTTCATAGGCAGAGGTTACCGCTTAACATCAGGTGAGCCATCTGCTTGTTCCATCATTCAAGTAGTATAAAAAAAAAAAAAAAAAAACATTTAAAATTGTTCAAAACAGCCAGTTTATGATTCAAACTGGACATCCTGTGAGCCAATCATGCCAATATGTTAAATTTCTCTTCTCTTCTTCGTCGTTACACTCTTGGCAGAGTGGTCGTGGTCGTCACTTCAGGGTCTGTGGCTGGCTTCACAATCCTTCGCCACTCATCTCGCACCGCAGCCTTCCTGGTGCATTAATGCAGTGGACCGTCCGAAACTGCATTGATTTGATCAGTCCATCTCATGGCCCCGCGCTCGTGTGCCCTCTACTCTACCCTGTACAACAAGGCGTTCAATGGACACCTCCCCGCGTCGCGACACGTGCCCGAAGAAAGTGAGGATGCGAGATTGCACAGTAGCTGATAGTCGCTGCTTGATGCCGTGTTCTTGGAGTATGGACTGATTCGTACAAAACTCAGTCGACGAAACCCCAAGCTTTCTTCTCCAGCTCCACATCTCGAAAGTTCTCTGCGAAGCAAATTATTATCTGGTCGAATTTATATCAACAAAAACACTGAGTGAACTAAACGGGGCATGGTTTACCTTCTGCTAAGGCACTGTGGTCCATCCCATGTCAGTCTAAACTTTTTGCTTGTTTTCTTCTTTGCTGTTAAAATTGTGGTTGTTTACACCCGAATGGATTGTTATTGACGTATAATTGGGATGCGATAAACGTGCTTTGAATTAGGCCGTCGGCTTTATAATACGGCTCATAGAAGAACCATTTACGAGTGCGTAGAGGATTATTTATATGGATGATTTGATTGGATTGAGGTTGGTGAAGTAAATGAAATACCATCAGAAACCAGTGAAGTGCATGAAATTAAATTTAAGCAAAGGTTTGAGAGACCGACAATGAGCAGTGTGTTCTAGTGGTCGGTTACCCGGCTTCTGTAAGGGGCTTCTGCAGGGGGGTAAATAAGTGCGTACATCAGTGGACTTTGATACTATGTGCTCAAAATAGTGAAGAAACATGTTGTGAGTCCGGCATGCCATAGATCTAAAAAATCTGACTTGAGTTTATCACCAACTCGCATTGTGCCAGGCCTAAGGATATACCCCTCTTTCTCTTCCCGCGGTTATCGTAAAAGTTGACTAATGGATTACACAGTAGGGAACGGGCAGCAAAATCCATCTGAAAACTCAACACCAATTGCGATCACTAAACTAAATAAATAAATAAATAAATAATGCTGGACAAATTCACACAACATTATCTAGCCCCAAGCTAAGCCAGAGCTTGTATTATGGGTACTAGATAACTGATATACTTAATATAATACATTACATAGATAGATTAATTTTTTTTTTTTTTTTTTTTTTTTTTTTTTTTTTTTTTTTTATTATGCATAGAAAACACCCAGAACACCCTGAACAAATATCTGCAGAACGCACAAATATTTGTTCCGAGGCGGGAATCGAACCCGCAACCTCCTGCGTCGCAGGCGAACCATCGCCAGCCGCGCCACAGAGGTCGTCTGACTGCCTGACAATCGCGGTGATTATAGAATATCCCCCCATTGTATAATATGAGGAGGCTTCGTCCTGCAGTGGACGTCTAAAGGCTGATGATGATGATGGTCATGGTCATTGAGAGTAGATCTGGAGACCCAGCAGTGGGGAGTATCATAGACTGATTGTGATAACGACTTAAAGGTAAGGAAGGGTAAGGGTGCCGGTGAAATTACAGGCACATGAGACTTTTCATCTTTATGTCTCAGGGTGGCGGGCGCAGTGCAATGCCACATAGGGCGCGTCCTAGGTGGACGTGACCTATGAGGTAATGCACTGTTCATAGGCAGTGGTTACCGCTTAACATCAGGTGGGCCATCTGCTTGCTCCGCCATTCCAGTAGTATAAAAAAAAAAAAAAAAGTTTAGTTTACTTATAGGCCAATTTTGTAGGTATTGGTGTGTCCGGTTTAAAAATATACACCTCCGTCTCCTCCTGTGGATGTCGTCAAAGCCGACTAAGGGATTACTTGGACTTGTTGATAAAATTCATTGGTATAAGACTTGTCCTGGCTGCTAGATTATTATGTAATGTGTTATTACTGGAAGAATGCGTTAGCCGAGTCATTCGTGGGAAGCAATAGCGACGATGAGCTTACCACTTGTCACGTCTATATTCCACGATGGTGCAATCCATTGTGAAAAGAGGTCCATGGAGGCTCTGCCTACCCCTCTCCGGAGAAAAAGCATGTGTCTATGTATGTATGTAAGTTAACCGTAAATTTTGTAAACAGCCGTCTTCAGGTAGCACAACTGTTTCATATAGGTAATTATGTATTTTTGAAATTTTGTAATACCTAATTTGTATATTTTTTTCTGTAAATAAATGTAATAGTTTATTTGGTAGAGTATTTTATTGAGCCTGTAGAATCCCGGCAGTAGATTTCTAAAGGCTACCTTGTTACTACTCCATAGAATGGCTTGAAAAATGGTCTTGAGCCGCCTCCATCCACCGATATTCAGCAAATTTAAATGTCGTCGACTTCGTATTTGTACACTACTTAAAATATATATAATTTCCGGCTTAGGGGAGAGTCTCTGTCAATCCCATGCCGTTTATTTTATGCAACGCCACAAGGTTTATATTCATTGTCAGTGGAGCACTTATTTGAAGCCATCTGTCATGTTGACAATTATATTCAACAAAAGAAACACGGTTGAGCTTCCTGCAATCTTAAAAGTAATGACACGTTTTCTTTCATTTCTGCGTATTCGGACATTAGCTACCTACCTATAATATTACAAAGGCTTCAATAGTTAGTTCTAGTAACAAAATCGTGTTAAACGAGTTCAGCTGTCTATAAATCAAATTTTAAATATGTCTATTAGATTAATCGTTTCAAGTTGTATCGAGCAACTTTGTTTAGTTATTTATGGATTGGCCATTCAGTAGGGTTAGGGGCCTTTTTCGGTAGAAATACTGATTGTATTTACAAGCAGTATTTTATAAACCTCATAAAGTCTCTGTTCAAGTTTATTCAGTTCTTGGTAATGTAATAATGCTTCTGTAGAGTATTTTGAGGTGTTTGTTTGAGTAATCAGAAGGGCAAATTACTTGTTATTTTACCGGTAATTTTGCTGGTCAATTTACTGCCAATTTTACTGGTTTATCGTATTGGCAATTTAAAGTGTTATTTTTATTTTAACGTATTTTTGATATATCTTTTGAAACCCTCATGGTTATGCACATACTTTTCACTAGAAACGGGATATTAACCATGATTTTCAAGTTTTGATTATTCCCGCTACCGTTGATTGTTGTTTTTTTTTGTTTTTTTTATAGGTTCCATACAAGCATATCTGTACCTACATATCTTAATTAAGGAGTAGGATGCTTACTAGAGCATTGCAGCCTCCGTACCGGAGATGCTAACCATTAACTTGAATAAAGGGATATTGTATCAGAAACTTTTTAATAAAATATTTTGTACTTCATTGTTTTTGTAAAAGCTTGAAGCATAGTGCAGCAAACTATTACAATATCTTCAATAACATCTGAATAATACGCGGAGTAGGTAAGTACTTCAAATTAAGATAAAAAGCCGCAGGCATTTATTATAAAAGAGGACGCACGTATTCCGCCCCAATCTCTCCACAAATCTGAAACTTTACAAAGTTAACACTAAAACGGGCACCTAATTTATCTGGCGCAGGTCGGGCGCGGCGGGCGGCGAGGCCCGATCTCGCAATAAACATGTTTTTTGTTTCGCATGTCCGCGCACTGTCAAATATATTACAACCCACCGGGTTATTTACGAGCCTGTCCTCCGCCCATACGTTATACTTAGTATCTTTGTTTGGACACAATAAGCAATATTTCTAAAGGGCCCGCCGCGCCGTCGCTCCCAGCAGTTGATATGGGTTCCCAAATTGACATATTTAATTTGATCGCGACGGAGGGTCCGATCCCATGTTTGACAGGTTTTAGTGTCGGATTATCGTTCACGTTATGGAGTCAAGCCTGTCGATACAAATATCCTGTTTATTTGTTGTTCCAACTTCAAACAGGTTCGTAGAAGTCTCGCAGATCAATTTTCCCCTTTGAAAGCGCATAGAACAAAGGAACTCGTAAAAGCGGCGAAAGAGTAGTTCTGAATGTGTCAGCGCAAAGTGCGATGACGCCGGAGAGCTTCGTCGAGAGCGTAATAAAAGTGGCGTGAAACAAAAAGCGTCGCGTCCGCGGTCAGGTAGAGCGGCGAGACGCGGCGCGCTCAAAGCGCTGCCCGTCATGGGTGGCGAGCGAGCGACACCATAGCACGTCTCAATCCGCACCCGGCTGCTGGCCATACCACCTTTCCTTTTTCCCCTACCGCAATGCAGCTATGTGTCGTTTCCGCTTTGTTTTTTATGGCCGAGCGCTGCAGCGGTGAGACATAGCGTTCTCCCTCTAACTAAGCCTCGAGATATCCCCGTCCTTTTCCACTCCTAGCGGGGTGAGGGGTTCAGGCCCGTCGAGCGAGCATTGGTGGGGTCTCGTCTCTCACAGTTGTCTCGACCGCCGCCACAGACGCACGCGTTCGTTTTCATTCCGCGCTCCGGTGGCAAAGAGTAGTTGTCCCCAGAAGCGAATCGTGCCGCACAGTGAACTTTACAAGTGATCGTGAATTTGATACCAAATGGTGGTTCTTGAAGACGGTGGAATGATGTCAAATCCTAACCAATATCTACAACCTGATTATTTGGCGCCTCTCCCTTCATCTGTAAGTATTTTAACTCATTTAACAAAAATATAAATTCTTATTTTTTTAAATTAAGTACTTATTTTTTTTTGACAAAATGCTCATGTTTTCTTTCTTTTGTTACAGTTGGACTCCAAGAAAAGCCCCCTTGCGCTTTTAGCGCAAACCTGCAGTCAGATCGGTGCTGACACTACACCAACAAAACCCCTGCTTCCTCCAATGGATAAAAAGAAAGTGATCAGTGTTAACAGTGATGTTATCAGTCGTTCGTCCCCCGGTAGCTCCGGGAAGCAGGATAAACCGCGTTCAACCCCGGAAATCAAACACTTAGCGTTCAAACCCTATGAAGCTAATGTTGTAACTAAGAAACCAGAAGAGTCCAGGCCTTCATCTAAAGCTAGCTCTGACAGTGCCGATGAGAAGAAATCTGGTAAAAGCACGCCTGGTCGCAAATCAACGCCACCGACGGCTGAGAACGGTAAGAGCAGTCCATCTGAAAACAAATCATCGAGTTCTTCCGGAACGAGCCCAATCATCCGCTCTGGATTGGAAGTTCTAGGGCACGGCAAAGATCACCTCGGTGCATTTAAGAACATGCCTGGAATGCCCGGGTTCAACCCACTTGCTGGATTTTACCCACCGGGTATGGAACAACACGCGAACCCGGCGTTTAGACCACCCTATGCTGGAGCCCCGTTCAGTGCTCACCACGCAGCGATGCTAGCCGCTGCCGCCGGCTTCCCAGGAGCTTCTTCTAATCCATATCTTGGATATGCTAGGGTGAAAACAGCCGCCGGCGGAGAAACACTCGTCCCGGTTTGCAAGGACCCCTATTGCACTGGGTGCCAGTTCTCCGCAAACAATCATCATCTACAGTTAATGAATAATGGAGCGTGTCCCGCTGGTTGCACTCAATGCGATCATCAAAAGTACAACTTGGCGATGGCGATGGCCCTATCGCAGCAAGGTGCCGCCGCGGGTGGGCTCGCATACCCCCAACTCAGCCGGCCTTACGTTTGCAACTGGATTGTGGGTGAATCTTATTGTGGAAAGAGATTTGGAAACTCTGAGGAGTTGTTGCAACATTTGAGAAGCCATACTGCGGACGGATCGGCTCCTGCTACTGTAACTTCAACGCAAGCATCGCTTCTGAATCCATTAAATCCGTTGTTCACTACGGCCGGACTTCGCAGCGCGTATCCGTCGGCACCGCTCAGCCCGCTCTCGGCGAGCCGGTACCATCCATACTCAAAGGCCGGTCTCCCAGCTGGCTTAGGAGCTTCCCCTTACGGAGCTTTTAATCCTGCTCTTGGACCCTTCTATTCTCCATACGCGATGTATGGTCAAAGGCTCGGCGCGGCTCACCAGTAAATCAAAACCCATAGTGAAGTGCAAGGACTGAACTGTATATAAATGTTGTAATGTCCAATTTTCTTCTGTGATATTGATAGACTAAAAGTAGTACGGCGCGATCCGCCATGACAAGTTTAGTGATTAGTGCAATCTAAATAATATTATGTAAGTGAATATGATGATCGCCTAGAGCCGCGATGTGACGCATCGGTGGACTGTACAGCCAAATGATTTGTGTAAATAATCTCTGTTTAATATTAAAATGAATTATTTCAAATATAATATCTACGTACCAAACAAATCGTTTTTAATTTTATAAAATATTCCTGGGAACTAATTTAAAGAAAGTGAATTAGGCCTTAAAATATCAGATAACATAGTTTTGATGGGCGATCAACGTCACTACAAAGTGGTGCTTTCCATCTCTCGTGGAACGCAATATATCGGGCCGAGTGATTGATTAATATACCTCCTCACACACATTAGAGCCGTCAATCAACGCGAGAGGATCGCCGCGGTATAAAACAACGATCACGCTAGCGTAAACCCACCCACACGAACAGAGACTAACAAAATAATTTATTACTTACATCGAAATATATAAAAAGAAAATGTACACGAACGAGGGCCGACGAAAGTCATTAATAACAAAACCGTGAGCTGTCAGCTTTGTTAATGTCATGTTTTTTATAATAAATGCTATTTTGATTAGGCCCATGTCATGTTGAAAATTCAACTGTCAGAAGCATAATTGGTCGCCCGAAAAGAGCGAGTGACAGGTGGCGGAGTAATTTTAAACGGAGGCGAAAAGACGACGCTACGGCGTCGTACTTAAAATTTTGAGATAAGTATTAAAATTGGCATGTCTGTTATTCATTAACTATGTCAAATAGGCTATTAGTATTTTATAGCTCTCTGACAGACAGACGCATTTATAAAATTTATGATGCCTTTCTCGTATAATTCGGTTCAATTTTATTGAATATCTATCGCTTATCCTTGAATATAATCTGGTATTATGTGAATTATATTATTTTGTGTAATTTATTCAATTACGTGGGTGGACTTAATCGTTTGACAGAAATATAATACTTACTTTATAAATTATTAGGTATACTTCTATTTCGAGATGGCTTTCGATTTTAATGGGATTCTTTGCAAAACATAAATTTAAGGATTTATATTTTTATTTATAACGCTGACAGATTAAAGACTTCCTAAAAATCGAGAAATTTAATTTCGAAAGCAACTATTAAAAAAACTAGCACAGATAATGGATTATAAATTAATTATTTTACATAATACCTCTTTATATACCTATATATTTTAGTTAAAGTACCTACCGTAAAACTGGTACCATACCTACGGGTAGGTACTTACTAGTTAAATTAAAGCTGTTTAGTCAACCTAGATTCAACTGATAAGATAATTTCAGTATTATGTTATCATTAATGATTGATAGACGCATTAGTTAGGTATTGATCTACACTTATAAATCATTAAAATAATGTCAGTATTTTCATGACGACACTTTGACACACACTTAGTTAATAACGTCATGTTTGCTTTGTTTAGTGTTTGTTGAAATCGGTACAGGTTATGCCATCTATTGGTGTGGAGGGGAAACTGATGAAAGTTCTTCAAACGAACGTTTACTGGGGTACGAATACCTACTGGAAATGGATATCTTGGACAGTTTAAGCATTGAATCTACTCTTTCCGCGATTTTCTATAAGAGACGTAGTCTAATTTTATTTTATTTATTTTCCTAGTGTTGTATTGAGTTATAATGTATTATTTTGGTTGCATTTTAACCAATAGGTACCTACCGGTAGTTTTGCTTTTAAATACTTATATGTTTTTTGAACAATGATAGACCTTTTGACCACGATCTTACTTTTTGGTAAGTGAAGAGATTGATGATGGAGCACAAAGATCTAGAAGGCACCTATTCACTCTCTTCTTAATAAGACCCATAATTAAGAGATTTAATTAGTAATCAGAGCAGTCAGCTGATCAAAATTAATCAACGCACGACCATCAGTCTACTCAGTCTTTGACGACCTCTGTGGCGCGGCTGGCGAACGTTCGCCTGCGACGCAGGAGGTTGCGGGTTCGATTCCCGCCTCGGAACAAATATTTGTGCGTTCTGCAGATATTTGTTCAGGGTGTTCTGGGTGTTTACTATGTATAATAAAAAATATCAATCTATGTAATGTATTATATTAAGTACCTACCTATAGCTCGTTTAAGGAGCACAAGTGTAGTGAAATGAAACGAAAAAAATTGCGTGACTTTTAAAATTGGTGGAAATTGTCTACTAAAGTTTTAGTAAACCGGCGACCATTTCACTAAAATATGTCTTGACATTGACTTTGAAGACTTGGAAGGAGTTGCAAATATTATGATAAAAATGAAAAGTTTAAAATAGCTTTACTTTAAAATGGCAAGTGCACAAGCAAGTTATAAAGAATAAATATTGAATCTGAAAAGAGTAACTAGTTAACGTACGTAGCATACGTTTTTAGAGAAAGAACATTAGGTATAACACCCACTCTCTTGAAAATTGCTGCTCTGAGCTTGTGGCCAATATAATATTTTAGTGTTTTAAATGTTTTTCTGTGAAATTTTTAAATTCGACAGCTAATGTAATTAACCCATTAACAAGATTAATGTAAAAGATATGTTGAAATGTAATCAAAATGTCAAGCCAGAGCCCGATGGCATTTTGTTTTATCTTTATGTCGACACTTCGAAATAAATTTCGCCAAGCGCAAGTCGAACTTACCAATGGTTTCGCTGACTTTAAAATTATTAACCAATAAAAAGAAAAAAATATGCATAATATGTAGCCAAAATTATAGAGAAAACTCTTTATTACAAATAGGTACCTACAGGATACACTTTTTTACAGACATTTTAATATCGATGATAAGGGGACGTAGGTATTTCATATTCATTTTACTCACGTCCTATCTCCGGACTAAGTTGAGTAATAACAAAGTATTATTCAATGATGTACAGTGAAAGAACTTTCATACGGTCAAATTTAAAAAAACATGTTCTGTAAAAAAACATGTATTATAAAAAAATACATTATTAACATAGATTAGGTGCATGTGGAGCCCTGACACAGCGAGACGGCGTCGTGGCAGACCACGCAGGAGATGGCGTGATGAAATAGATGCCTTTAACACAGATTGGCAAACAATAGCACAGGATCGTAGTGACTGGAGGATATGGGGGGAGGCCTTTGCTCAACAATGGGATGATTCAGGCTAACAGTAACAGTAACAGGTGCATGTGGGTAAACGACTTTTTAACAATGCGAAACTCTAAGTAGGTATATCAATGTTAGTTCCTAAGAAACATACACACTCTGGAAAGAAGGCAGCGAAATCTCACCATTAGGATTTCTGTCTTACCTTTTCGGTAACGGAAATCTAAAAACTATAGGTTTTATTCACATTCCACCTGATTGATCATCGCATATAAAAGTTTAAAGGGCGAGGCATAAATCATGATATATTAATTGAGATAATTATGTCCACTTTGTAAATGCTGACGAAGAAACGCCAAATTTTATATAGGTTTGAGCCTTTTTTTTACGATGTGAAAATGCATTACGCATGTCCATCAGCTCGGGGAGAGTTGAGGGGGTCTGTCGGGCTCTCCGTTGACAGCACCCAACGACAAACCGACTAAAAACCCATCGATATTCCTTCCTTCACCTTAATGCTAGTGCATCATCAAACCACTCATCTGACGAGTGGTTTAGAGATGCACTAACACTTGACAGGGTCACGGGGTCCCGGTTGGATTCTACCGCGGCCCTGTCGGTGATTGTTCCCCCGAACCCCTCGTTCGCCCCGTGTGGGGAAATAGGTTTGAGCCTGGGTCGAAAGATAATGGAAGTGGCGAGCAACGGAACTAGATTACGTATACATAGATCATAGAAAATAGTACCCATATTGAACACGATAAGGTCATATTACAAACAATGGGCGGTCTTATTGCTGAGCATCTCTCTACCAGACAACCTTTGCATGAAATAGACTGTACAAGTAAAAGACACGAGAGAATTATCATAATTTTTATTTAACTTGCAATGTATGTCCGGGTGGAATCCTCAACCGATTGAGATGATATTTTCCATACCTGTCAAGTTCCAATGACAATGCAATATTATGGTGACAGTGAGCTGATCTGATGATGGAGATGAGGAAACGGAGCGGTATTTTCTAAGGCCGGACACACCACGGCATAATCGCATGTAAGTACGACCAACATACCCCAAATAGCCTTATTTCAAAAAAAGCGGCCAAGTGCGAGTCGGACTCGCCCATGAAAGGTTCCGTAGCAGCAAGTAACATAACATACAAGTTCTTGAATGGTTTACGATTATAACGTATTAAAAAAAACTACTTTCTAGATCTCGTTCAAACCAATTTTCGTTGGAAGTTTACATGGTAATGTACATCACATATTTTTTTTAGTTTTATTATTCTCTTATTTAAAAGTTACAGGGTTGGGGGGGGGGGGGGGGGGGGGAGGGACACACATTTTACCACTTTAAAAGTGTCTCTCGCGCAAACTATTCAATTTAGAAAAAATATATATTAAAGACCTCAAAATCATTTCATCCTATCTATAGATACCCCAAACGTATGGGTATGATGAAAAAAAAAACAGGTTCAGTTCTAAGTACTAGGAACCCCATAAATTTATTGTTTTTTTTTTCTATTTTTGTGTGAAAATCTTAATGCGGTTCACAGAATACATCTACTTACCAAGTTTGAACAGCATGGCACTTCTAGTTTCGGAAAAAAGTAGCTGTGACATACGGACGGACAGACAGACAGACAGACATGACGAATCCATAAGGGTTCCGTTTTTTGCCATTTGGCTACGGAACCCTAAAAAGGAGCATGTTAAGTCCAGCTATGAATCTTTTCAGGCTGGTGAAGATGATGATGATGATACCTAAAACCAAAACTCACCCAAATCAATTTGACAACAATACTTTTTGGGATACTGTTGTCACAGTCGGTTAGTGATCACGCTCAAGGTAAAATTAACCCCTATCTGGGGTCTATAATACCCATAAATAATTCATTCCACGGAGTAATTCATCGCACGGGTAGGCTTGTATCACTCGTAATCGTAATTCAATGTGAAATAAGCTAAGCTTTGCTGATTTTAGATAAAGAAAAAAACATACCTTACAGCGGCGTCATTCGAAAATTTAAATTTATTTGAATTTATCAAAATCCTTAGTAGTCCGCAATAATTACAAAGTGATTGTATTTGATCATATTTACAAGCTTTTAAAACTTGCAATGTATGTATGTTTGTCTGGGTGGAATTCTGGTGGAATCTTGCAACCAAATTTTAAAGCAGTTATCCTCAACCGATTGAGCTGAAATTTGGCACACCTGTCAAGTTCAATGACAGTACAATATAATATTATTATACTACGTATTCTTTTATCTGTGATACTACTAAGGCATTATACATTTATTTACAGAAATAATAATACAAGGTATGTACAAAATACATATGAAACAGTTGTGCCACCTGAAGACCGCTGCAAGCGATCTAAAGGTAGCTCAACTGATCCAAATCACTACCAGACGGAAGCGTCCCTAATAGACAATAAAATATGATGGTTACAGCGAGCTGATCTAATTATGAAGACGGAAAGTGGACAACGGAACTCCTCGATGGATAATAGAAGACTGTCCGTGTTTAGGCTCATTTTGATCAACACACGGTAACGATCACTAATTTGACGACCTCAGTGGCGCGGCGGGCGAAGGTTGGCCTTGCGACGCAGGAGGTTGCGGGTTCGATTCCCGCCTCGGAACAAATATTTGTGCGATCGCAGATATTTGTTCAGGGTGTTCTGGGTATTTTATATGCATTATAAAAAATATGTATCTATGTAATATTGTATATTAGTATATTAGTATATTGTATATTAGTATGTAATATTGTATTAACTTTATCAGTTATCTAGTACCCATAACACAAGCTCTGCTTAGCTTGGGGCTAGAAAATGTTTTGTGAACTGTCCAGCATTATTTATTTATTTATTTATTTATTTAATTTTATAAAAGCTTGTATTGAAAAATATATTTTTAACTTAAAACTTATTACCCAATAATTTAATTATTTACCAATCTGTGGTGATTATGACAAATACCATCATTGCATTCTCTATGGGAGGCTTCGTCCCGCAGAGGACGTTCAGAGGCTGTTAACGATTGTTTTTTTTTATTCTTTTATACTAGGTACTTGAATGATGGAACAAGCAGATGGCCCACCTGATGTTAAGCGGTAACCTCTGCCTATGAACAGTGTATTACCTCATAGGCCACGTCCACCTAGGACGCGCCCTATGTGGCATTGCACTGCGCCCGCCACCCTGAGACATAACGATGAAAAGTCTCATGTGCCTGTAATTTCACCGGCACCCTTACTCTTCAAACCGGAACACAGCAATGCGAGCACTACTGCTTTGCGGCAGAAATAGGTATGGTGGTAGTACTTCCCCGGAGCAACTTTTTCACAAATAAGCTCTACTACTACTAAACATATTTATTTGATGAATATAATACACTCTTAATGAGGGGTTTTCACGGCCGTTTCTCGTCATGTTTATAGCCTTGAAAATAGATGGCGCCAGCTCTGTACTTAACTGTCAAAATAAAGTGAAATGTCAACGTCAACAACAATACATAACGTCGGTAATATATTTTCATGGTATTTTGTTACTATCATACAAAAGCACAGACAATGCAGTTGTAAACTTTGACAAGCACAGTTGAGTCAGCGCCATCTATCGAGCAAAACCGAACTACTTTTTTCTAAATTCAAAAATGAAAAGCCCTCTTTGCTTTGTGTTTTTTTCAGTATCGCCTATGCATGCCCCCCAGCATTACACTTACACCCCCCCCCCCCCCCCCAGATAGAGTGGCGTCTCAGAGTGAAATGTCTGTAATCTAGTACTACGTTTGTTCTGTGCATCGGCATGATAACTCACCCCACCTTATGTTTATGCTAATTATAATTGGTTATTTCGCTGAAGAGGTTTCAAAACATCAATCATTTCCAACCTTAGAGCATTGTAGGCCTCCGTAGTTCGATGGATTTGATAAGCAATACTTAAAAAAAAAACCTTGAGTCTTTTTGAAACGTACAAGCGTATAAACAGGTATTGTCTAAGATGCTCGGTCTCCTCCCATGGATGTCGTAAAAGCCGACTAAAGGATTACCCAGACTTGTTGGTATAAGATTTGTCCTGGCTGCTAGCTTATTAAGGAATGTGTTAATTACTGGAAGAAAGTACCTAGTTTTGAAATTTCGAAGCGAGAGGCTTTCATGTGACACCCCATTTGATCTGATATTCTCACTTTTATTTTTTTTGCCCCCTTTTGGACCCCAATATCTCAACAAGCTCATAACCTTACCAACTAATTATACCAATACAAAGTTACGCTCTGACAAACATTCATACATACAGACATACAAACGCCGATTCTTCCAAGTTGACTCAGAGAACTCGCTTCGCTCGTTCAATTACTTGGTACAATTTTCAATTGCAAATACCTGCATTATACTTAACCTGCCATTCTCCTTACTTCATAAATAAAACATACTACCTCTTTTAATATTCACGGGGTGTCACAACACAAGATACGCGACTATTGGCACATTAGGGAGTTTTAAATTTTTATTGTGTCCCTCAAATGGAGTGTTTTTTTATGTCCCCAGCTCCTTGACAATGCTGAATGAATTATAGAACAGGAGCGTATGATAAAAAGGCGCATTTTATTTATTCATTATTTCATTCTTATTTTAGTTGTGAAATATATGGGTTAGTTTATTTGTTATGTGCAGTAAGTGTAATGTTGCGTGATCCTTTTCAAACAAACTATTAAAGCTTGACAATGAGTATTAGCGCAGCTGTCACTTTAATCTCTCTTAAGGTGGGGTATAACGCAAAATTACCAATCTTAGATTAGATTTTTAACTAGCTACATCAAGTACAATATTCAAATTAAAAATATGCATGGCTACTACATTATAATACCGAGGGATCAAGTAGATAGAAGCACTATAGGACAAAAATTTCTCGATATAAAAAAAACACAAAGTTACCTCTAACTTTTGGCTAGATTTGATTGTTTTTCAATATGGGTCAGATTATTTCAGATTATTGGGTCAAAAATTAGAAAAATAAGATCAATACAATAAAACGGAGGGATCACCATAGGGTTTTTTAAAATTATCTATATTTCACGAGATATTCAATAAAAATAGTTTTTTCGATCAGCGCGTGGCATTTTTTTTGTATGAAGACTTCTGCCTGGTGTTGGCGCAGTCTAAAATAAATGTTTGTAGATTTAATACTGCCTAGATACGGTATAGCAAGACTTTTGTTAATTCTTTCCAACGAACGTTATCTTACAAAAAATAAGTCAATCCCATTATACATGATTTATGATTATACAAAAAAAAACTCCCCACCTTCACAAGCAATCATGATGAAAGCTCATTCATACAACATACACTATCCCATAGTTGCAGCCAACAACTCGCGAATTATAACAATAAACAGACAGACAGCTGAACAAATATTACATAGAACTTGGACTACCATAATTGGCTGGTGAGTAATACTGTCATCTATCACAACATGCGGGTCGATGGTTAGTTACAAAAATATATGGGGTGGAAAATATGCAATTTTATAAATGACAGAATACGATATTTGGCTGTAGCCTACATTCATACATTTTGTAGTAGTAGAGCTTTTTTGTGAAAGAGTTCGTCCGGGGAAGTACTACCACCATACCTATTTCTGCCGCAAAGCAGTAGTGTTCGCATTACTGCTTTGCGCATTACGGTTTGAAGGGTAAGGGTGCCGGTGAAATTACAGGCACATGAGACTTGTCATCTTTATGTCTCAGGGTGGCGGGCGCAGTGCAATGCCACATAGGGTGCGTCCTAGGTGGACGTGACCTATGAGGTAATGCACTGTTCATAGGCAGAGGTTACCGCTTAACATCAGGTGGGCCTCTTGCTTGTTCCGTCATCCAAGTAACATAAAAAAAAACAAAAAAAAAAACATGGTTGTAGCGTAGGTAATTGATGTTGGCAGAGTACGTAGAGTCAAAGATGAAATAATACTTTACTGGGTAAAGTCAAGATAGATTATCTCTTTTTCCCTTTCCATTTGTATAATGGGTTTTGTTCCAAGGAATTTTTTGACATGATGCCTACAGCAACCTTTTTTCACCGCAGCGCTCGCCATCGGCATAGGATTCATCTGCACACCTTAGAGCCAGGGTGGCCCCGGACTGTGCAGTTTCAGAGGAACTTCCTCCCGCGAACGCTCAGGTTGTGGAATGATCTCCATGCTAAGGTTTTCCCAAGCGACTACAGTATTCAAAAGGGGTGCTTAGAAATTTTTAAAAGGTCGGCATCGCGCGTTTGGTGCCTCTGGTATTGCAGGCGTCCATAGGCTACAGTAACCGCTTACCAACAGGTGGGCCCGTAAGATAGTCTGCTACCTTTGTAGTATAAAAAAAACTTATTAACGAACCTCGCCCTGTGTCACGTGCAAATGCCCTAAACTACATCAGCATCGTCATCATCACATCATCACACAAACGTGTCCATCCTGGAGACCATTCCCAAAGACTTTTCACGACATCTCTTCAACAAATATTGCGGTACTTCATCCATATTGTTTGCAGGAGGTATGATCGTATTGTACTACTAATAAACTCGATATATCCTTTGAATAGTTACACCGCATTTTATCTCGTAATATAATTTGAAACTGCTTATCAATACAAAAGAAACTAAAGAACAACTGAACTGAAGAACACTGTGTAATTATTCGAATTATTGAATTAAGTCGATTATTTCGCACTGAAAGCCAATTTACACATACAAACATACATAGACAAACGCCTTTTTTCCCAAAGGGGTAGGCAGAGCCTCAATGGGCCTATTTTCACAGTGGGTTACACCATCGTGGAATATAGACGTGATAAGTGATGAGCTCATCGCCGCCATTTCTTCCCACGACTGTCTCAGCTAACGCTTTCTTCCAGTAATAACACATTCCGTAATAAGCTAGAATCCAGGACAAATCTTATACAAACGAATCTTGACAACAAGTCCGAGTAATCCCTTGGTCGGCTTTTACGACATCCACGGGAGGAGACGGAGGGGTCTATTCTTAGGCCGGACACACCACGGCAATTTACAACTGACTATTATTTGTGCGGGTACTGCTTATATACGTGAGCAATCAAAATCTAAAACGTTCTAGTATTCGAGCATTCAGTAAAACTCCCTTGAACCATCCAAAGAGGACAGATATATACTTGCGTCCTCTAATCGCACTGTAATCTAGTGCGATGTGCACTACTTGGCAATAGATGGCGCTAGCATTTCTTGATTACTTAATAGCACGTCCATTCGTCAACCGAGGGCGCTAAAAGGCTCTTAATGCGTTTATGCTAATAGTTCGGCTTAACAATATTAAGGTGAATGCTCACGTTTGTGGCGCGAGATTCAAATTTTTTGGTGTTTTTTTGCCCTTTACAGGTCATCAACACTTCTTCAGATGACGAAAGTTGAGTTCGCGACAACTAAGAGACCTAACACACATGTTTTAATTGATTGTATCTCATAAATATCATCAGTTTAGCTATGATACCCCTAAACAAACAAAAACACTGTTAAAATGTGTTTAGGGGTATCATAGCTAAACTGATGATATTTATGAGATACTATTAATTAAAACATGTGTGTTAAGTCTCCTAGTTGTCGCGAACTCAACTTTCGTTATCCGAAGAAGTGTTGATGAGCAGTAATGGGCAAAAAACACCAAAAAATTTGAATTTCGCGCCGCAAGCGTGCGCATCCACCTTAAGTACTAGGTACTCATGAATAAGGTAAACGCAGTGCGGCCTGTATCCCATTATGATATCCGGCATTATTATCTCTGGTATTTAAAACTATATTCGATAAATACCAGAGATAATGACAATATTTAATGTTACATTTAATTGCAAGTAATCATTGTCACAATGGCAATGAAACAAAATGGAAACATTGTATCATTCCAATTAAAATAAGTTGCGACATTGATCAATTTGACAATATCTCATATCCGCATTGTGCTATAAATAATTGTACCGACTTCACTGTATTGTTTTTTGTTCTCTGCTTCGACGAAAATGTTGTTTCAGTTATTTGCAAGCTAATTATTGTGACATGTGACAACTGACAATGTCGATACGAGAACAAATGACAAGGTTTGTATGGTTTTGGTAGAAGCTGCAAGCTTTTTTTGTAGGTAATATATAGCACTCGGAAGCCTTTGAACCAAACATTTCGATGTAAAATATCTTTTGAAAAACAAGTTTTTATAACATAAGTGATTTGAAAGATAGTGAATGTGGGTTAAGAATGAATGAGTTAGGTACTCGTCAAATGTCTTCTCTACGCCGACGACCAAGTAATACTTGCGCCGTCCGCGGATGAACAAGAGATGTTAAAAATTGCGCATGAATGTTTTGAGAGGAAAGGAATGAAAGTAAACGTAAGTAAGATGAAAGTAATGGTTTTTGAAAGAGATGAACTAATGACGAAATGTGATGTTTTGATTGGTGGAGAAAGAGTGGAACAAGTAAAAAAGTTTGTATATTTGGGAACTTTGTTCACTAGAGACGGCAAGCATGAAGATGATATTGAAGGGAGAGTAAATGCTGGAAACCAAGTGAATGGGGCACTTCACGCCTTTATGAGCAGTCGGAATGTGTTAAAAAAGACACGACTGGCCATGCATAGAGGGGTGTTAGTACCGACATTAATGTATGGTAGCGAAAGTTGGGTATGGCAGAAGAAACATGAAAGTAGAATAAATGCAGTGGAGATCAGAGCTTTGAGAAGTATGTGTGGTGTGATTTTGAGAGATAGAATAAGGAATAGTGTGATAAGAGAGCGTTGTGAAATTAAAGAAGACGTAGTGACTAGGATTGAGAAAGGTATGCTTAGATGGTTTGAGCATTTAGAAAGGATGGACGATAGTAGATTGACGAAACGGGTACATAAGACGAGCGTGAATGGGACAGTGGGAAGGGGAAGACTTCGGCGAACGTATTCAGACCAGATCGGAGACGTTCTGGAAAAAGGTCAGGTCAAGAGTACCCTTAACCGACGAGCATGTATGAAGAATGTGATGAGAGTGAATGAAGCAAAAGAGGTGTGTCAGGATCGTATCAAGTGGAAATCCGTGGTCTCTGCCTACCCCTCCGGGAAACAGGCGTGAGTTTATGTATGTATGAGTCACAAATTAGCCAGTCCGTTGATTATCGCTTTAGCTTTAGAAATAAACCAAATCCAGTACAACCATAGTTTAATTAATCAAATTAGTATAGACTGACACAATGTCTGGAGGTCTTATAAGAGTGTAATTAGGTACATCGACTCGTGTTTAAATGTAATTACATAGACTTTGTCAAAGCTCTGAATTTTATTAGAAGCTTTTATATATATTTTTTTTTTTTTAAATCTTGCAACTGAATTTTTAACCAGTTAGTCTCTTTCGATTGAGCTTAAATTTTGCATACCTGTCAAGTTCCGATGACAATATAATATGATGGTGACAGCGAGCTAGTCTGATGATGGAGACGGAAGGTGGACAACGGAACTCCTCGATGGTTAATAGTACACTGGCCGTGTTTAGGCTCATCATGGTTCCATTTACTAATTTTATAAAAGCTAGTAGGTATAGAATTATATTTTTTTACTAAAAACTTACTTTTTATTACTTGCTTACTTATTACTTACTATTTCGCGTCTGTCTACTTGTTTGTTTGTCTGGAATCAAAATCTGACGATCGAGTTTTAGAGCACTTACTATACCTGATTGGGTTGAAATTTGGCATACTTACCTATGAAGATCCGATGACTATATAATATTATGGTGGCAGTGAGCTGATCTGATGATGGTGGACAACGGGACTCCTCGGTGGTTAATAGGAGACTGGCCGTGTTCGGGCTCAATTTCATCAACAGCATCATCATTATAAGGCGAATGTATATATTTTTTAAAGTTTTATTGTGTTTTTTTTTAAAATTACATTGGTCTGATTTTATTTGAGCAGGCCGAGACAGGTCTTTAATATAAATCAGATATTTACATCATAATTTTTTGTTTCTTCTATTTTAGGCTACCGCAGTAGGTAGTACCAAAAAATCCTCATCAACCGACCAACACACTAGTGATATTAAAGCTGACACTATCACACCTCAGATCAGAATTACGTTGCCCAACAGATTTAATTGAAAACTTATCTCTGAATAACACCTTGTTGCTTTTAATTATTGCTTAAAAGTAGGTATGATCTACTTTAGGATTGGATTTCATCATGACAGCAGATTTTATTTAAAATGTATGTGTTCGTTGAACCTTCTATAAAAAAACAAGTGCGTGTTGGGCTACGCTTATTGTACGGTTCTGTAGTTGCCCGTAATAATTTGCGAGCTTAGAAGAGTGATTTTCTGTCTTACACGACTTACAACTTCATCTAAGTAGTTGTGAATGGAATTTGTACGAAATTTTCCTTTTTACTTGTCCAAGTAAATTTTATAAGTTGGTTGACTATTTACTCGTTAACTAGTAAAGCCTTCTTAGCTGTAAAGTATTCATTTTAACTTCGATAAGTATACAGCCGTGACTTTTTCTGATACTTATTTAAAAATAACCGTTTAGCTAGGGGGAGGGTTGGGGGAGGGAGGTACTTGAGTCTAAAAAAAATTGCACTTTAAAACCTAATATTTCACAAACGAAACCCTGTATTGAAATATGGGTTTCACACACCTGCAATATTTTTGAACGACCTATCCAACATCACACACCATGGGATAAACGAGAAATAAAACAACCCACTTTACAAGTACAATAAAAAATAAAAATAAAATTACTACTTTCTCGGCGTGAGCAAATTACAGCTTTCTAGTACCTGCTTAGAGTCTCTAAAAGAAAGAAAGAAAGAAAGAAAGAAATAGCATTTATTTGTGTCAACAACATGAGTACAACAATATTGCACACTAAAAGACACACACACACACACAGAAACAAAGAAAAATAAAACTAACCCTACGCTAACCCATGGACAGACAGACGGAAAGACAGACAGACGGACGAGCATGTCGAAACTATAAGAGTTCCTTGACTTGTTGACCACGTAACACGTAACCCTAAAAAAGATGCAAGCCATGAAGGTAGGTATACGATAGAAGCTAGAGTTACGATAAGCGGCGACCTCGGTGGACTGGTGGTTGAATAACCAGCTGAAATGCTAGATGTGTAAGTTCGAAAGGTCCCGCCTGGAAGAAATCGCTTTCAGCGATGAGGCCGCCCATTTTACTATAATTTGATTTAGGTAATCCTTTTCTTTTTGTGTTTTATTTTTTGGTGTGCAATAAAGTGTCTCAACAATCTATCTTATCTGTTTGAACGGTAAGGGTGCCGGTGAAGTTACAGGCACATGAGACTTTTCATCTTTATGTCTCAGGGTGGTGGGCGCAGTGCAATGCCACATAGGGCGCGTCCTAGGTGGACGTGACCTGTGAGGTAATGCACTGTTTGTATGCAGAGGTTACCGCTTAACATCAGTGGGCCATCTGCTTGTTCCGTCATTCAAGTAGTATACAAAAAAAAAACTATCTAATCTATCTATCTTCGATTCCCGCTTCCGGCATAATCTGCAAATATTTATTGCAAGTCTGGGTGTTGTAGTACCATGGCAGTACCCTTAGTTCCTAACACCCACCAGCTTTTATAATACATACATACATACATAGACACACGCCTTTTTCCCCGAAGAGGTAGGCAGAGCCACAATAGGCCTCTTTTCACAGTGGGTTGCACCATCGTGGAATATAGACGTGACAAGTGGTGAGCTCATCGCCGCCATTGCTTCCCACGACTGACTCAGCTAACGCTTTCTTCCAGTAATAACACATTCCATAATAAGCTACCAGCCAGGACAAATCTTATACCAACGAATCTTATCAACAAGTCCGGGTAATCCCTTAGTCGACTTTTACGACATCCACGGGAGGAGACGGAGGGGTCTATTCTTAGGCCGGACACACCACAGAGCAATTATTTGTCAATTTTCGTAGCGCGAGCGCTGTTTTGGCAATTTCTAACTTACCTGAACTTTACTGAGTTAGATGGTGACTGAATTTAGGTCAGCTTTTACGAAATCCATTGGTATATTGGCTATTGGTATATTATATTGGCTTTTATAATGTGACTGTTAAGTGTTATGTTATGTTATTTTAATACGAAAACGCAGCACACAATTAAACAAAACCAACTAACGTTCAAAAGTATAATTATAGTATAATTATGAATAATAAAATAATTAATGTATAATAACGCTGGCTAAGAGCATTATTATTAACTTAATTGTCTCAATTATTGTGACAATGTGCTATAAATTCTCATGTTATAAATTCTTTGTTGAAATAATAATGAAGTACCCAACACCCTCGGAGTAATAACGAATAGACAAGCTATAGAAGTGTTCGTGCAAAGCTTGGAAGAGGCAAAATATTAGTAGATGTTCATATGGTAGCGGCAATTCATACTTAATATTACTGCGGTAGACCAGCTTACAATAAATAGTAGTAGAGCTCCCGTGAATGCTTTCGTTAGGAAAACTACAACCACCATACCCAGCATTGATTTGGTCTGTTATGGGGGGGAGGAGAAATTGAACGGATCAGTTGTTTAAAGTAACATTTAATGACAATTGCCATACAAGAAATGTTAAATCTCATTGGAAAGGTATTTTTTTTAGTTGACCGAGTTAAGCGAGGTTTTGGTCTAATTGTAGGATGCGGAATTTTGTTTGTAAGTATGTGTGTTTGTCTGACAATAACTGCAGAAACGTTGATCCAATCTTGATGAAACTTGATAGGTAGGTAAGTCATGTGAATATGATTTTTAAGTTCGAAGATGAGCTTGATCGGTACAGTGGTTTTTAAGCTACGGGTTCACGTGAGCTAGTTCATGTGAGCTAGGTCACATTAGGGGAAAATTACTAATACAAAATAGATCACGTTTAAGGTTTTATACTATCAACTTGCATTGTATGTTTGTATTTTCGAGACGATTTTGATGCAGGTTTGTTATCCGATTGAGCTGAAATAACGCAGACTAGTCGAACTCGTGAAAAAATTTGTTTTGACCACCAACTGATTTCATAATAGATATGAAGCCACCTTCATATCAAAACAAATCCTCGACAGTAAATAGTAAACTGCCAGTGCTTGGCAAATTTTCAATAACTTTAAAGGAATGTATTATTACTGGAAGAAATCATTAGCAGAGTCAGTCGTGGGAAGCAATGGCAGCAATGAGCTCACCACCTTAGATAATTTATAGACCATAAATAATCTAAGTTCACCGCTTGTCACGTCTATATCCTACGATGCACCATCGTATACTTACTATGAAAAGAGGTCCATTTGAGGCTCTGCCTACCCTTTCGGGGAAAAAGGCGTATGTCTATGTATGTTTATTTAACCACTCTTACATTTTTTGAACATATAATGCATAAATATATGATATATTTTTTCTGTACGTGTGAATAGACTGATCTCCTCCTAAACGGCTGGACCGATTTTGATTTCTTTTTGTGTGTTTTGAGTTAGTTAGATTCATAATTGGACTAAGTAGGTGGCGCTGCAGTTGGGTCACCGGAACCACACGAACGGAGTCGCTAGCGTGCCCCTAGTACTCTTGTAATATTTCATCATCTTTGACGACCTCTGTGGCGCGGCAGGCGAATGTTCGCCTGCGACGCAGGAGGTTGAGGGTTGGATTCCCGCCTCGGATTAAATATTTGTGCGATCTGCAGATATTTGTTAAGGTTGTTCTGGGTATATTCTAAATATAATAAAAAATATCTATCTATGTAATATATTTTATTAAGTATATATCAGTTGTCTAGTACCCATAACATAAGCTCTGCTTAGCTTGGGGCTAGATAATGTTGTGTGAACTGTCCAGCAATATTTATTTATTTATTATTTTATCATGACACTATGAACTCTAACTCTATTGCTGTGTACAGATTCGTGCCTACACGAGTATTATATAGCTACCTTTACGGTTACTCTGAGTAACCTACATAGCGACATTTGTATAATTACTTCAATATATTTCTTATGGTAATTGTTAGTCCGTGAAATGATTCAAAGAATTATTCCGTAAAAGTTTGTTTATCAAGTTAATTTATAGGTGATATTTCAATAGAATATTTATGGATAACAATAATAATTATGGTCAACAGATGTTTTGAATCTTCAACCAAAGTAACTTTGAATGTGGATTTGGAAATTGGGTTAAAATCATCATAATTTTCAAGGCAGATACCAAGTTGGTCTACCACATTGTTTCCATACTCCGAGTGACATCCACCACGCCATCCACAGAGAACGCTATGGAAGTAGCTAAGTATTGGGAAAACAAAATATAAACCAGTACAATTATTGATAATTATTTAAAAAAAAGCGGCCAAGTGCGAGTCGGTCTCGCCCATGAAGGGTTCCGTAGCAGCAAGTAACATAATATAAAAGTTCTTGGATGGATTACGATTAATGACGTATTAAAAAAAACTACTTACTAGATCTCGTTCAAACCAATTTTGAGTGAAAGTTTACATGGTAATGTACATCATATTTTTTTTTTAGTTTTATCATTCTCTTATTTTAGAAGTTACGGGGGGGGGGGGGAGGGGGGACACACTTTTTACCACTTTGGAAGTGTCTCTCGCGCAAACTATTCAGTTTAGAAAAAAAAGATATTAGAAACCTAACATAATTTTTGAAGACCTATTCATAGATACACCACAAGTATAGATTTGATGAAAAAAAAAAATTGAGTTTCAGTTCTAAGTATGGGGAACCCCATAAACAATAGTTTTTTTTTAAATTTTTGTGTAAAAATCCTTATGCGGTTTACAGAATAAATCTACCTACCAAGTTTCAACATTATAGCTTTTATAGTTTCGAAAAAAAAAGGCTGTGACATACACGGACAGACAGACAGACAGACATGACGAATCCATAAGGGTTCCTTGTCTTTGACTACGGAACCCTAAAAACAACCGACTTCTAAGCTAGAAATTTTTCCCCAATACAAGATTTTATAATATTAGTGATCGGAACCGTGTGCTGATCACAATGAGCCTAAACACGGCCAGTCTACAATACCCATTTGTTCCGTTGTCCACCTTCCGTCTCCATCATCAGATAATCTCGCTGTCACCATAATATTGTACCACAATGCCTGAAGATGAAAGTCTTTAATCAGTGTGTCCTACTATGACATCTATTACATCTTATGGCATACATCCTACTATTATGACATCTTTATGTGAACCTGTGTTTCGGACAAATAAATGATCTTATCTTATCTTATCTTATCTTACCCGTAATGACTTACGGTGCCGAGATACTCATGGTGCGCCTGGTCCATCAGTTCAAGGTCGCTCAGCGTGCTATGGAACGAGCTATGCTCGGAGCTTCTCTGAGGGATTAAATCCGCAACGAAGTTATCCGACAGAGAACTAAGGTCATCGACATAGCTCAGAGAATTAGCAAGCTGAAATGGCAATGGGCTGGGCATATATGCCGAAGAACCGACACCCACTGGGTTAAACGTGTTCTAGAGTGGAGTTCACGTAACGTGGAGAAACGTAGTGTGGGGCGGCCCCTGGCAAGGTGGGGAAACGATCTGCTGAAGGCGGCTGGTAGAAAGTGAATGGGAAGAGCTGGAAATCGGTCTAAATGGCGAGCATTGGGAGAGGCCTATGTCCAGTAGTGGCCTGATACAGGCTGATGATGATGATGATGATGTTCATATTGTATTGTCGCGGAACTTGACAGGTATGCCAAATTTCAGTTCAATCATATATCGGAAAATCACCCTTATCGCCCATCGTGAAATACTTGTCATTGAGTAGTTCCAATGACAATCTTTGGTTTTTTTCATTAGTTCACTTCACCAAGTAGCACTTTCTGAATGCTTGACTTATTGCTGAAAATACCGAAATCGCTATATGTGGGCCCAATAATTTTTGAGAGTTCCCTCAATTCCTTATAGATCCCATCATCAGGACCAGATTTCGATGAAAATGGGACCAATACGGAAGTAATCTGGTAGTAAACTAAAAAAAAAACCTAAATCGTTTCATAAATGTCGGAGATACGAGGATATATAAAAAAAACACGAATTGAGAACCTCAATTTTTCGAAGTCGGTTTGAAAAATAAAGTTTGTTGAAGTGGCAATGAGCAGGCCATATAGCTCGCAGAACTTCTAACCATTGGGGAAGAAAGGTTCTCGAGTGGCGACCACAAACTAGACGACGCAAAAGAGGAATGTCCTCTTTCAATAGACCAAAGAAATTATAGAGGTCGCAGGAAGGCGGTGGATGGAGGCGATTCAAGACGGTTCGTTGTAGTATTATATGGGGGATCAGTGGACTTATATAGGCTGATGATGATGATCATGATTATGATTCAAAATTACAAGACAGTAACATGGAATTAGAAATCGTAATTACTCACAAAGGCATGCCAATTAAGGACAAACAAATAACTATAATTATCCATAAATTAACAAGTCAATTGGTTTGAAAGTCTTTCAAGGTTCATTTACTGTTTTATGAATATTGGATTTATTTGTTCTGCTGAATTGCTTCAAGTTACCTACCATTATATTGATTTGCGAAATGGCTTGACTGATTGTTTGATTTGTTTGTATAAATACTTATGGTTCTTAGAAAGATTATCTACTAAATATAACTGTTATTTATTCTTCTAAGTTGGTCTATCTAGCTCATCTACATTCTTCATCTCTAAAGATTCAAACGAGACTGAAACTATCCCATCAATATCCCTAATGTCCCGAACTCTACACGACAGAGACAAAGCGCTGCAATTTCTTCATCTGCCATTTCACACGCTGCATTACAAAGATGAATGGCGCAATAGAAGCAGCACAATTTGAACCCAGCTCCCGGCACAGGATACAATATTTTATGTTGACAGACATAACACCGCTTACACCAGCGCTTATTCTTTGTGCCCCGTATTTTATTCGCTTTATGACGGCTACGACCAACGATCAAATGGACAACGCAAAACCGACAGCTAATGCTATCATAGACCTTATTGATAAAGACATAGAGAAGGGTGAAGAGTTAGATGGTGGTAAAAGTAAGGTGGTAGAGAATGTAATAGTCGTGGATGCCAGTTGAATGTTTGTTAGTATTTTATTTCGGGGCGTTCTCGCGTCATAAAATAATGGCGTAATGCAGCGTCGTAAATCAATTTTCCTTTTGAACGATGACGTTTTTAATGAGACGGTAGTTTTGAATTAGTATAATATATTTTTTCTTTCAAATCTTGTGATTATTATCTATGTGGTTTTATTAATGGATGCATGTTTCGGATGGCGGGACGTTTGTTGGATAGAGATGCTGGTTGTAATTAAATTCTTAAAATATGCGCAAATCACTATTCATGAGTTTTAATTTAGCTAATTATATTTTGGAGAACACATAAAATGTAAAGAAGCAGATTTAATAGTGGTTACTTAGAATATATATTTTAATGAGCCATAATAATTTTGATCTACACCAATGAATTATATAAAGAGTTAATCTTTGTTTGTTTGTAATGGATAAACTCAAAAATAAATTAACCGATTTAAAAAAATCTTTCATCTATAGAAAGCTACATTATCAGCAAGTAACATAGGCTATTTGTCGTTATTTTTCGCCCATGGATTTGCTCACGTATTTGTATATTTGTTTGTAATGGATAAACTCAAAAAATACTTATCCTATTAAAAAAAAACATCAATATAATATAAAGCTACATCATAGCTGGCAGCTATAAGGTATGGTTAATTAGCTTCCACCATCGGCTACGTTCGTGTTATGTGTAGTTCCACTCAACTCCGTAACGTTTTAGCGGATTTTGATGATATTTGGTATGTGGATGGATGCGGGTTAGGGTGTAGGATGGCACCTGGTTTGCTTGGCACGCCGACCAAGGCAGGTGCCATCTTACGGTGAACGAACTTTAGATCAGATATTTTATTCAATTAATTATCACTTTCATACACTGTATAAACAGCTCGTTTAAACGTTGTTGTTCTCGCAAATTCAATTGAAATAAAATTTGCTCTAAAAACACGCCTTATCACTTATTCAGTTCCTCGTCTGTGAATTGAAATAAAAATGTATGAATTCCTATCGCACGGCTAAATAAAATAAAGCTCGTACACAGGGGCGCAGGGAACTATAGGGATAAACAAAGCATTTTGAGCCCGAAGTGAACTTGTAAATTCTTAATAAGATCCCTAGATTTATGGCATTGGAAGTGTAGTGGCTAGTGACCCACATTGACGACAGCAAAAACAAAAATATATTTAGTTATTAGGACTAAATCAGGTACACACGAACACAGCATGCCAAATATAAACTAATTCGACCCTGAGGTCGTGATTTAAAATCTCGTTTAAGCACCAAAGGATTTTTTCACTCTAAAATATGTGTTCTTAATACTACGTGCTCTCGAACGGTGAAGGAAAATATAGTGAGAAAAAGGCATGTTGTAGCACCCGTAAAAACTTGCATGCGTGATTATGACAATACAAAAGTAATTTTAATAAATAAGTTTTTGGTTGGTAAATAACTTTTTCAATGCTAGCGTTCATAAAACTTGTGGCTGGATCCATGTACTGATCCAAATTAACCTAAACACTACCATTCTACTATTATTCATCAAGGAGTTTCGTTGTTCCGTTGATATAATGATTTGACGACTTATTTTACTTTGTCATGTTGTTATCAGAATACCTTATCCAAGTTTAACCAACATTCAACTATGCTGCCAGATTTATAACAGCAATATAATCAAAATTAATGTTCTCGAACATGTTTTAAACGAGCTCAAAGTCTCTAATCAGATACAAATCTGAAGTGCGCAATACAATTATCAACAAAGTAGTAAATGTGGTTATATTATGTGTCGTTTGACTCGATCGTACCTCTAGTACCGGCCTGTTCATAAATCTTCATTGCGTCCCGATGACATGCCGCGACACGTCTCTTTGCTACCGCGCTACCAGCTTTTCTCACTTATAAAACAACCCAACTACCAACCCCATTTTCATGTAGTTTTGAATCTTCGTAACACACGCTAAGGTTCACATTCGATTTGGCTTTTGCATTTGGAGCTTAGTCAGAATTTCCAACATGAACAACCTCACAATGTGAAACATCCCCGATGGACTCTCAAGCCAAGGCTACGGTAATAAGGTTGTGTTTGAAACAAGCAAGTAAAAACACAACTTTGTTCTTTTCGTTAGATTTGTGTTCTGCTGAAACAAGAACGCCATTAGGGTCAAACGTAAGTTCACATGATACTGTATCTTCTACGTTTACTTTAAGGATGTTATTGGAGTGAAGTGGTGTTGGAGAGTGTGGCAACAACATTATCCCTCTGTGACAAGTAACGTCAGGCTGTCGATCATTATAATGTATGTGCCGCGCTGTCACCTGTCTCAACGCATGAATGATTCACTCCGTGATAAATTCGAGCTTATGATTACCTTTCAGACTTGTCAATGTGTCTGTTTACGTAATTACGACCTCAATATTTAAAGGCTTTTACTGTTTTAAGGTGAAACTCGAGGCGGAAGCTCGGCTCGTATATAAAGTCGACGTGTGCAAGCCTGAAACACGGCATTGTTAAATGAGTATGATTTATAGGTTTAACGGTCTGCTCGAATGATAAATCGAACTCATATACGCTAAATGTAAATATAGACAGGCAATCATTTATTCTGTTTGCTGTGCCATCAATTTTGTTGCTATCTAATGTAAGGCTATCAATTCTGAAAATTGTTGGACATAGATATTACTCAAATAGAAGAGTTTATCAACTAGTTAAATAATGTATTTTTAGTTAAGAATAAAATATCAAATTAAAGATTAAGGCTTGGCTAGAAGTATTTATGTCTTCGGCAGACAGATCGCGAGAAATTAGTTTTCTTTAGATATTTTTAAAGTATTTTATTTGGAAACGTCTTTATAAATTTCCTGTGGGTCATATAATGCTATGAGTTTAGATCCCATCATAAGTTTTGATCTAGTCTTAGTAAAGTCTTGTTCACTAAATCATTCTATTCTCAAACAGAATTAAAAGAGTTGAGTGAAAAAGCTCCACCGACAGACGACGTATATTGAAACGGGTGCAAATGTCGATCAGATGGAGTGGAGCGGCGTTCGTCAAAGTCAGATACAGATCTGTAGATGTACTAGTGACTGAATTTACACCAAAGAGTTAGAATAAACAAATTAGAAAGAGCCACATATAATAAAAGTTATAATTGGGCAGTGCATCGCTCGCCTGAGAATACTTTCATCTTATAATACGTGTAACATAGTAAATATGTATGCAAAACTCTTCTTTAAAGTGTGTAAAGTAATAACCTTTTTGAGAAGGCTTTTTTATTTGTCGGCTTACATAACACCGCGAGGTTAGAATAAATAAATTATAAAGAGCCACATAATAATAAAAGCTATAATTGGGTAGTACATCGCTCGTCTGAGAATACTTTCATTTTAGAATGCTTGTAACATAGTAAGTAGGTATGCAAAACTCTTCGTTAAAGTGTGTAAAGTAATAACTTTTTTGAGAAGGCTTTTTTATTTGCTGGCTTACATTACATTACATTATTATTACATTTTTTTTATGCATGTCCTCTGGTATGGAAACTGTCCCAGAAGACGAAATCTGTGTTAGTTATTAATTACTAACCCCTAATCTTAAGCTTACTAACACTATGGACTATGTTGTCTGAATAAAAAATCTTTATTATTATTATTACACCGTGAGTTGCTGTGTTCCGCATTACTAATTAAATGAAAAGGTGTTCTTTTAAAGGTTTTTTTTTACTCTTATAAAATAACTCACTTATAATTTTAAATACTCGGTGAATATGTAGATAGACGAATTTATGACCTAAGTACGAAGGAATTTCTAAATTAAATGACGTCATAAACAATAATGATTTATATTTATTAATCAATATATATAATATTTAATATGAATCAAACATAAAACTCAAACTTATGTCTGCTAATTAAAATTAGAAAATAAATAGTTTTACCCAACGTTAGTAATGACAATACTTAAAACTGTTAGTTTATGTATTGTAACGAAATTACCTAAATAATAATTACATATAATTACCAACGCTAATAATAAACGTTATCAGATGGAATATCAAATTAGAACTTTTTCAAACATTAAAACCAAACCATAAAACATGATAATGAAGACATCTTACTTGGAAGACAAAGAAGTGAAATCTTTACCGCTTAAAACTTTGCATTCATTGGAATTTAAATAAAGTGTCTCATTTTTGTCAAAGGACTTCAAAAGAAATTGCTTTTTTAATTTCTACAAAGAACTACATTTAGTTTTTAGAATAAGTAGTTATACCGGCCTTCGATCACAGATGATCGAAGAATTAATTAACCCCCGACGCAAAAACGACGGGGTGCTATAAATTTGACGTGTCTGTGTGTGTGTGTGTGTGTGTGTGTGTGTGTATGTGGCATCGTAGCTCCCGAACGGATGAACTGATTTATTGATTTTTTTGTTCGAAAAATGAATTTTCCGGGAGCTATGTTTGATCAAAATCGGTTCAGCCGTTTCATTGCACCGAAGGTTTTTTAATTTTTACAAAATTAATTACTTGTTGTTCAAGAAGTGACCGATGCATAAATGCTTGGACGCTTCAAGTAGGTACTACTAACTAATATTTCAGTATCGACTTCCTCAGACAGCGTATTAAAAAATAGAGTACCTACTCTTCGGGTCGTTTCCATATCAACTGCGCCCGCGCCATAACCAGAAGCAGAGATGAGGAATGCGATACGAGTTGATGCGTGCATTGTCTACTGATCGGAGATGCCTTCCATCAGTGTCCACCGCAAAAAGACCCTCGGATAGAAGTCTTTATGTCTTCGGCAGACAGATCCCGAGATATGTGCATGAATGAGATAAGGAGATCGCTGGATTTACAGCAGTATTAGAAGGCAGAGGTATTACACTAGTGATGGCACAGATTAGATAATAGTTAATACGGTGATGGCTTGAAATGAAAATCAAAATAAAATAATCGTATCGGAGACGATTTTACCTAATAGTAATAAAATGCTCAAAAAAATAAAACCGATCAAGTGCAAGTCGGACTCGCATGGAGAGGGTTCCGTAGGTACGTAATTTTTTATTCATTGATATTTTCTGTTTCGGTCGATTTTCAGATATTTAGTTTAATATCTTTTAAACCATCTATTATAGAATGACTTATATACAAAAAATATGATTGTAATTCCCATAACAAGCCCTTTCATTCATTTGATATAATATCACATGAAGCATTTGACAAGTTATTTTTTGATTAATTTCAAGTTAGCCTCCTGATATTAAAGCCCAAAATCTGAATTTGCTTACTTACGCTACACGTTCGTGATTGGGTTACCTAACTCGGTCAATGTACCTTTCTTGCCCATTATTTTCATATAAATAACAACATAGACAGACATAGAAGCGTGATCCCATAATGGTTCTGTTGATACCGTTCGTTGTACAGAAACCTAAATTTAAAGAGATCTGACGGTGTTGCCAATCAAATTCTGAAACAGATAAAAGTATCGATCCACAGGTACCTAACTAATCGTTATGTCCGCTAAAACCAAACATATTTGAAATCCCGGCCATTACATTTAATCGTACAAAGTGATAAATACGCGAACACAAAGGTAAAGCACCGCACAAATCAACGGCACACAACAAATGTGCCGATCACGGAACAAATGACGTCGATATAAAATACTGTCCCAATTATTTGGGACAATTCATTACAACTCTCGACGCTGTCCGATTGGCGCGATCAGTCACCGGGGCTATCTATCGAGCGTGTCAGGAAGGAATGGTGGTAGTAAATCAAACTACTGCCGACAATCCAGCCTGGCCGGTGTCGATACATCAAGTATAATGCCTCGGATACCGCGGCAAGATAATCGAATGTGAGCATCGACTCGTTACGCTGGATATAAGATGAGGTTTGTGACTTGGTGTGGGACGGAACGGCGTATCAACTTGGAACATAAATTTTATTATCGACTTAATCGATTTTGTTTCCAATGGCTGTTTAGTTGGTTACCATTTTAAGATTAGGAATTTAGCAAGTGATGTATAAGTCGTTAAGTGCAAGGGTTGTAAGGTTCGTTTTCCGTTGAGAGGTGGAGTTGGTTGTCTCCTACTCCTGAGTGGCGATAGATCTGTAAAGTTTGCCGCGGACAGGAATATATCGAGTGGTTGCCTCCGTTCGGCTTTATTTATACATAACATCTGTTTGAAGTTGAATCTACCGGTGCGGACGGGGAGCGCATTACCGGAGATTTATTCGCCGTCTTAATTGTGAATCGATGGGTTAATGAAGATAAAACCAGCGGCTGTGTTGTAAATTAGCTTGCGTGTCGACTCATGGCTCCGATAAAGGCCTTCTTTATTACTTTGTTTGTTTTCTCGGAGCGCACTTCAAAGAATGAGATAAAACCAAGTTTATGCGAATGTATAAATCGGACTCGCTGTGTGAAGTCCTCAGGTGACTCGGTTGATAAATGGATGAATGTTAGCGAGCGCCGACGCGTCGTAATTAACTAGGCTGCTTATAAATCACGTGGAACCCCAGCTGTCTGTAACAATAGCCGCAAAGTAAGATAAATCGATAGGACAGCTCATACAACTCTGTATTGACTAGTGTTTTCTGGGCGTCCGGTTGGTAACATTGCGTGCAGATTATGCTACTTTTTTCACTGAAACATGACCGCAAGTGAGTATTTTTCCAAAGAAAATGTTTCATTGCCTGTGGGGGTATTAGTCCAAAGGTCAGAATGTCCAAGGTTTAAAAATGGCCAGATACCACAAAGACAACTAGTCAAAGTCTTTATACAGTTTTTGTTTCAGTCAGCGTAGTTTTCCAATACTGGAACAATCAAGTCTGAACACAGCTTAACCCCTCGCGGTCACACACTCTCGTCTAATGGCCGTGATTCGACAAGTACAAATGGCCTCCGTGACAAATGGCCTGCGGAAGACCCCGTGTCGACTCCACAGACGTAAGTTCAAACGACATTCAAGCGAAAAGGGACTCTAACGACGTTCTATCTGATTTATTACCCCAATGTATTAATTTTGATAATGTGGACGGTGATAAAGATTTGGCTGATGATTTATCAAAGATTGTTGGATTGATTGATGAAGGCATTAAAATTAATTTTCATGATAAACTAAACGCGTTAAAGCTGAAACGAACTGCCTTTTAAACATAAGGTTATAAGGTTGAATATTGATTGCAGGTGAAAAACTCGTAGTGCAGAATGACTACTGAGTATGGAAAGTGTCGATCGCTTCCTCGGTTCGCCCTCTGATACCGATCAAAGGTCTCATCGCGGATTTACGAGAACGGCTCTTCCTATCTCAAGTCCGTTCCCTTTTGCAAGTTCATGTTGTGTCAAATCCGGTCACAGAGGGCCTACGATACAGAACAAGTAATAGTTACGAACATAAGTTTCACTCTTCACTGTTTGAATCTGTAGCATTGATGTCTATTTTTTTGATTCTATTTCATTGATTCATTCTATTTCATTCATTTCTATTATATTCATTATTTATTCTATTATATTCATTTCTATTATATTCATTTTCATTCATTTCATTTCTATTCTATTTCATTCGATTTCATTGATTTCTATTTTATAACTATAAAGGTATGTAGTATGGTACTGTTGGTTGTTGTAACTTGGCCAATTTTGATAAAATTTACAAAAACTTAGATTAAAATAATGGATACTCATTATCCCGTAATTCTTTTCCCTTGGGAGTATAATGCGCGGGTGATCGCATAGTATACAATAAAGTCCAAAGCGATAAAGCTCGTTTGGAGTGACACAGCGCCCTGACGCCCTTTGAGTTATGAGGTGGTAGTGATTTATGGGCTACGCAGGTCTTACATAATACAATACTTGTGATGGACGATGTGCGGATGACAACCCATATATTGGTTTGCGGGCTCGTTATTGACTTTGGGGTATGAAGCCTAAGATTTTGAATGTAGTATGACTAGAAGATTTTTTTGCAGGTTATATTATTTCCCAATTAATATGGTTTGGTAAACTGAAAATTACATTGCTCTATTCCAGAATAAAAGGAAATTCATTCGTAGCTTTATTTTACGTATCATTTTTGTGCATTTTTTTAAATTCTTTCTGTTTTCCTTTGCTGCAGGTGATGTCAAATTTTTAAACCTTTTGGTACCGGTACCCGTAAACGGCAGTCCTATCTGTTTTGACGACCTCTGTGGCGCGGCGGGCCGCCTCGGAACAAATATTTGTGCGATCCGCAGATATTTGCTCAGGGTGTTCTGGGTATTTTCTATATATAATAAAAAATATCTATCTATTTAATATATTGTATTAAGTATATCAGTTGTCTAGTACCCATCACACAAGCTCTGCTTAGCTTGGGGCTAGATAATGTTGTGTGAACTGTCCAGCATTTATTAATTATTTATTATTCCCTCTTGATATGACCAATAAGTTCGATTTCAGTTAGTGGTCTTCACTAACTTTACTTGCTCTTAATGTATCTCATTGTAGCTTAAATAAGATAACAGAAGGCTAAACTGCCAATTGGTATCAGATATCGACAAACCATTAACTGTGACCATTAGAACATTAGACCTGCGGTTATAAATTCCCTTCTCCACCATCCATCTTCTAATGAAGAAAAGTGCGCCCCCCGGATGGTTTATCGTCGATCTTCGTAATTAAAACGTTACCCGAAGGAAATGTTGGGTAATAACAATAAATCTCGCGCTCTCTCTCGTCGAGCAATTGCCGAGAGACGAGATTGGTGCGATTTTGTCGTTAGTTGAATTACTGTGACTGTGGTAATGGGAGTGGATTTTAAATGGTGAACATATTTGGTTTAAAGTCTATTCTAGCCAACTAAGGTTCCTTGTAGGATATGGTTGATTAGCTAACGCCCGCGGCTACGCCTACGCTCTCGCTCGCGGTAAAGCCCGGTAACGCAGTCATAGCCACAGGACCTCAAATGCATTTAAAAATATTCAAAAAAAAATAACAAAAAAAAAACTCCTCGCGGCTTGTATTTTGTTGGGCTTTTGGTATGTGGATGGGTAAGAGGGGGGCTGTTTTTCATCCTGAAACTAAACGTGCAAAGCCGGGGCGAGTTGCTAGTTAAAAATATTTGTGAATAATTAGACATTGTGTGGAGTGTCTGGCCTAAGAATAGACCCCTTCGTCTCCTCCCGTGGATGTCGTAAAAGCTGACTTAGGTATTACCTGGAATTGGATTACTGAAAAGAGCAAATACTATAATGTATATTAATGATAGTATTTGTTCTTTTCACAGTTATGTTCCTCCCACTATTATGTTCATCCCGTTTTAGGTTAAATGTGATCAAAACTCCAAGATCTCTCTGTCCACCTTTTCAAGAGAACTTCAATTAATTGTGTAATTACTTTTTGTATTAAGGACAAATCTTATAACAACGAATCTTATTAACAAGTCCGGGTAATCTCTTAGTCGGCTTGTACAACATCCCCAGGAGGAGACGGAGGAGTTTATTCTAAGGCCGGACACACCACACAATGTCTAATTATCCGTAATATAGGGTTCCATCTTTATGTTATTAGGAAACAATCTTACCTAGACTCCACAATTATTATTAACTAGTGACTCGCCCCGGCTTCGCGCGGGTAGTTTGAAAAACAGCCCCCCCCTTCACCCCCCCCCCCCCTTCAACCCCCCCAATCCATCCACATACCAAATGCCATCAAAATCCGCGTGGGACCACAAATAACGCGAGCGTAGCCGCGGGCGTTAGCTAATAAACCATATTTTATAGCACTCAGCAATAATGTAGTGTATTTTTTGTTTATCCATTATTATTTTATTCTATCATCAATACTTTTCGCTGCGCAAGAATATTTTAGGTTTTTTTTACACCTTTGGTTACAGTATTAGAGTATTAGTAAGGATCCCTAATTTTTGAAAATATAATATGGCCTACCTATGTCACCCGGGGATAGAGTAGCTTACCTATGTCACCCGGGGATAGAGTAGCTTCCCAACAGTGAAATAATTTTTCAAATCGGTTCAGGAGTTTCGGAGGCTGCAAATCAATGCAAACAAACAATCAAATCTTTCCTCTTTATAACATTAGTATATAGATAGATGATAGTATAGGCCTTGAAAGTTACGTACAGTTGCGATACTCTACTAAACACATTGATCTTTTAAAATCTGCAGGTATTATGTTGTGGGTGACCTTGTTATTTGAATCTTGTGAGAGTCAGACCGGTAGGTGTTATTTTCGTGGCATCACTTTTTTCGTCAATCGTCTCAGTCGGCTCGTTGGTCTAGGGGTATGATTTTCGCTTAGGGTGCGAGAGGTCCCGGGTTCAAATCCCGGACGAGCCCAATTTTTGCGCTACCAATTTTTTTTATAGTATTGAAGGAATGCCTTGTTTGCAGCGTTAGTTATTTTGTTCTGTTTGTACAAAGCCTGATATTAGCATAACTTGGCAATTATAATGTACCGAGCATAGGTTTAACTGCGGCTGGAATATTCAGTAAACAATGTACTTTCTATTCGAAGAGGCTATAATTCTGTACTTTATTGCGTTTAGTTAGAGGCTACTTTTGCTTGATTTATTGTTATTGGTAAAAGTCTGTTGTTAGTGATGCAAATTATGTTCATTACTTTGAAAAATATTACGACTCTAATTTTAAAAGAAACAAATGTACAAGGAGTAAGGAATGTATTATAAGATAGTGCTGAAGCCTCAATGGCTCAATGGCATCCTTATGATATTATAGTAAAACTAATTTTAAGATTGTTAAATACAGGCTATTGAAATTGAAATTGAAATTATAGCCATCATCAACACGAATCTAACGACCTCTGTGGCGCGGCGGGAGCGCTATCGGCCGAGATGCCAGAGGGTGCGGGTTCGATTCCCGCTGCAGACAAAATCAAATATTTGTTCGGGATTTGAGTGTTGGTGGTACCATTGTACCAATAGGGGATCAAAGTGTGGGAACAGTTGAGCTACCTGAAGATCGTTGCAAACGATCTAAAGGTAGCTCAACTGATCCAAATCACTTATAACTTATATATCAAAGTTACGATGTTTTCACGATTCGATGTCTGTATGTTTGTTACTCAATCACGCCGAAACAGCTAAACCGATTTCGATGTGATTTGGTATTCGCAGATAGAATATGACCTAGATTAAGTTATAGGGTACTTTTATCCAGGTAAAACGCGGGCTGAAACTATAAAAATAATGAAATTATGTTCATACATACATACATACAAAGACACAACCCTTTTTCTCCGAAGGTGTAGGCAGAGCCTTAATGGGCCTCTTTTCTAGTGGAATATAGACATGACGAGTGGTGAGCTCATCGCCGCTATTGCTTCTCACGTATAACGCTTTTTTCCAGTAATAACACATTCCATATTAAGCTTGCAGCCCGGACAAATCTTATACTAACGAATCTTATTAAGTTCGGGTAGTCCCTTAGTCGGCTTTTACGACATCCACGGGAGGAGACGGGGGGGTCTATTCTTAGGGCCGACACACCACGGCACCAAGGCACGGCGGACACTATTATAATAACGCTTCCGTCTGGTAGTGATTTGGATCAGTTGAGCTACCTTTAGGTCGTTAGCAGCGGTCTTCAGGTAGCTCAACTGTTCCCACACTTTGATCCCCTATTGGTACAATGGGGGGGAACAAAAATTAAAAAAAAAACATTGTGAAACAGTTGGGCTTACTGTTTCATTATGTTTTTTTTTTAATTTTGTATATATCTACTTGTTTAAGTTGTATTATTCTTTCTGTATATAAATTGTATATTACCTAAGTAATAAATGAAGAAATGTTCAAACGAAACGAAAGAGCAATCTTAAATAATAAATAATTAAATAAATAATGATGCAGTTCACACATCATTATCTAGCCCCAATCTAAGCAGAGCTTGAGTTATGGGTACTAGATAACTGATATACTTAATACAATACATTACATAGATAGATATTTTTTTTATTATACATAGAAAATACCCAGAACGCCCTGAACAAATATCTGCAGATCGCACAAATATTTTTTCAGAGTCGGGAATCAAACCCGCAACCTCCTCCGTCTCACACGAACCTACGCCCGTCAACGTTCAAAAGAAACGAAAGAGCAATCTAAAGAAAGATATCAACGAATGAAAGTACACAAAAGGGAAACTATTGACATAAAGCACTCCGCACTCCGAGCCCACTATAAATCGACTCGTATATCTGTAATCAGTTAATAAGTACGTGTCAGGCGCAGACGGAGGATACATTTATTGCCGGTTATCCTACAATAAAGATATGCGCCGGATTGTTTATAATAATGTCAGACGCAGGCACTAGTGAGGTGATGCGACTTTGCTTCAAACATACCTTTCACTAGAAGCGGGATATTTACCATGATTTTCGAGTTTTGATTGTGCCCGATATTTCGGCACAGTTGCATACACCGAAATATCGGGAACAATCAAAACTCGAAAATCATGGTAAATATCCCGTTTCTAGTAAAAAGTATGTGCATAACTTTTGACGACCTCTGTGACTCGGCGGGCGTACGTTTGCCTGCGACGCAGGAGGTTGCGGGTTCGATTCCCGCCTCAGAACAAATATTTGTGCGATCTGCAGTATTTGTTCAGGGTGTTCTGGGTATTTTCTACATATAATAAAAAATATGTAATATATTGTAGTATTAAGTATATCAGTTGTCTATTTCCCATAACACAAGCTCTGCTTAGCTTGGGGCTAGACAATTTTGTGTGAACTGTCCAGCATTATTTATTTATAACCATGATAGTTTAAAAAGTTTAGGTACTTCAAACGTTGCATACGTTGCTCTCATTAGAATGGGCTATACACTTCATTATCATCACCCAGCCCAAAAACATCCTCTGCTCGACTTAGGCTTACCATAAAACCCCACGACAGTGTTGAGATAAGATAAGATAAATTTATTATTTAACATGTCAGAGGCCCTCCGGCGGCTTGACAAACTCTGACACCAGAGGCCAGCACTACCTCATACGAAACGAAACGAAACGAATAAACACAGATAGAAATATATATTACAATGAGTAGGCATGAAATCTACTGTTAACATAACTAAGGTTTAATGATATCTACCACCTAATGACATTCCATCAGCTGCCAAGCTAGGTGAAGCCTGTATCTTGGTGGCCCAGCCGCTTCTATCCACCGACTTCCTACTATCATAGGGGTACTTTCCTACGCTCCGTCGTCTGGTTGATTGTCGGCCCTCGAGAACCTTTATTTTACAATGATTGTCTGTCTGTATTTACATATTTGACACAAAACTGTGGTTGGAAAGACATCATCCCCTTGCCGACCACGTTGTACCTGCAGAGAAGCTCCCTTCGGGACATGAACTACCATGGTCCACCTGCAAATCTCTGAACCGACTCCAGAGTCAGGTGGACCGCTGCAGGTATAACTTAGTTAAATGGGGGTGCCGACGAGGTACAATGTGACTGTGGGTTCACTCCTCAGACGATGCCTTACTTGCTGTCCTGTTCATTGTGCACCAACACCTGCACCGAAAATGACCTGTGCGAAGCCACTAAAAATGCTGTCGTGAAATGTCGTGGCTAAATTTTGGTCTAAAACAATTTAATGGTCTATTTTATGGGAACAAACGACACGAAGCAGAAGAACATAATTAGGCTTTTACGACATCCAAGGGAGGAGATGCAGGGGTCTATTCTTTGGCTGGACACACCACGGAGCTGTACACCATACACTACCTACACCCACCACACCGTATTATAAAAGTATATTAAACGTTAAGTACGACAATAACAAGTTTTTTACTGAAGGTGTGTTTATATCAACTGCAACACTCCATGACTTTCGAACAGACAGACTCACAAACATTGTATAGGGATTACGGTACCCAGTAGGCGTGTCCGATCCGACTTTATGGATGGTCTTCACTATAAATATCAATGCCTTTATCGTACTTTACGTTCGTTTACACAGCATTGTTATTACAATAAACTGTGTTGGAGATGAGCTTGAGATTTAGGGGCGTGACAGACGTTTATCACACTAATATTATAAATGCGAGTCTTTGTTACTTCTTCACGCTAAAACGGTTGAATAAAATTGGATTAAATTAGAAATAAGTTATTTGTGAAAAATATATTTTTCAATACAAGCTTTTATAAAATTAGTGATCGTAACCGAGAGCTGATCAATATGAGCCTTAACACGGCCAGCCTACTATTATTCTTCGTGGAGTTCCGTTGTCCACCTTCCGTCTCCATCATCAGATCAGCTCGCTGTCACCTTATATTGCACTGTCATCGGAACTTGACAGGTATGCAAAATATGATCTCAATCTGTTTAGGAAAATAACTGCTTTAAAATTCAGTTGCAAGATTCCACCCGGACATACATTACAAGTTAATTAAAAGCGAATAATTAATTAATAGAGATAGCTGTACTCCTGGAATAACACTCAGGTTTTTTCTCCTGATATTCCCACGGGTTTGAGACATGTGTGTAAGCTAGTTACAAATATGAGTGGAATTACGATTATTTTGGTTTGTTTCATTAACCTAGCCAGCAAAGCGAACAAAATATTTGCAACAATTGGCAAAGCTTTCATCTGTCCGAATGTAAGTATGTTGGTACTCGCGTACAGGATCGTACCCCCCTTCACGTTCTTTACAATCCTGTCCATCCCAAGGTTGTCTGGAAGAGATCGCTCTTAGCGATAAGGCCGCCCATTGTACCACCGTGAACTATTTAGTAAGATAATATATTATGTTATGTTGTTATTTTATTATTTTAAGGTGATTACAATAAAGAGTTATCTCTGTATCTATCGTATTTCTCAATTAATCTTGATAAAATTGGTTCTGAAGGGACATTCCCGTCCGAATCCTTTTTTATTGTCATCGATTTTAAACCAGTGGGGTATATTTCTCCCGAAAAGGGGGATGATTGTTGCTTTGCCAGTTACCGCTTGATTTTGATAATATTTGGCAGAAGCATGCGGTAAGTACTGAAGTCTAAACAAGAATTTCGAACATGAGCAAAATCGGTGAAGAGGTTGTCAAGATATAGATAATTGATAAATACTGGGATGGTATAATGCATTCATTACATCTAAACATCATCTTAAGTTCTTCAATCAAAATTTATGGAGATGGAATTATAAATAATGCTACTTTTTAACCCTCGACACAAAAACGACGGGGTGTTATAAGTTTGACGAGTCTGTGTGTGTGTGTGTGTGTTTGTCTGTGTGTGTATGTATGTCTGTGTGTATGCTGTGTGTGTATCCGTTTTTTTACCATTTATCTTTAAAATATCTTAACAAACTTTAAAACTGCATTACAATCGGTAATGCAGTTTTTTTGCAATTATTTTTAGATAAGTTCTACTAACACTAACCCAATGGGGTCATTCCAGTAGACGAAAGTAAAACAAAGTAGTGTGTTAAAAATATGTGTTATTCCGCACTCTGCATTTACCAGCGTGTCAGTACCACAAACTAAGATAATATCTTTACAGCCACAGCCACCGTTTAGAACCCCGCAGAAGACCATTAGTGGTAACATTTGTTAGCCCGTCGCTAGTGACTGTGAGTGTATTCTGCGGCGGATGGTATCGGACACCGCGCTACACTAATTAGCTGCCAGCAACGGCGCCGAGTGTGGTGTGTTGGAATAGAGCTGTGTGAAGTTCGACTTTAGTTTTATTTATTAAACACATAGGTGACAAACTTTAAGTCTAACTTTTTTAAAGTCATTTAACTTTTCTTTGTTCTTTTTTAGGGTTCCGTACCCATAGGGGCCCCTAGTACTAAGACGTTGTCCGTCCGTCTGTCTGTCTGTCCGTCAGTCCATCTGTATTTCTGTCTGTCACCAGGCTGTACTCATGAACAGTGATAGTTAACCAGTTGCCGTTATAACAAAAAAAAAAACAATAAAATAATTATTTAAGGGGGCTCCCATACAACAAACTTGATGTTTTTGCTCGTTAGACTCTTGAAATATTCACAGAATATTTAGTTATATATTCACTTTAAAAATGAATAATTCAATTAAAATAAAACAAATATTTAAGGGGGGCTCCCATACAAAAAACTTATTTTTATGCCGTTTTTATAGATAATGGTACAGAATCCTTCGTGCGCGAGTCCGAATCACACTTGGCCAGTTTTTTTCCCAACTATGTTCAGTGCTATGGAACACTTTGTAAGCACATCGGTGTATAGCATGCATAATGTAGGGCCTCGAAGCTAATTACTCTTTTCACGACTAGATGTCGCCACAAGAAAAACTAAACGCGCTATCAGCTGTGATTCCTTGGAATTATCTACCAAAGGAAAATATGGCAGCTAACCCTTGATTCTCAGTCTATTACTCCACCACCCTATGCCGAGTAATGAAGTGCGTCTTCCCTTTCAAAGTCAGAAAAAACAACCCCTTTCAAGCCATCCAAGTAATCTTACTATCCGTTTAAAACCCACCAGTATCACGCCTCCTCGTCCACTGCCATCCATCACCCTAACAAAGATGTCGTTCACCTCGACACGGCCATGCATCCAGGAAAGTACCCACTAAACTAGGTACATAAATTATTTTGTCTGCTTCGCGAAGTGTAAGGAACTTCTAGGGAATTTATCACGCGTAGGTGTGGTCTAAGCGAGACAGGGCTTTTTCACAAACGGGAAGAAATTCTGTTCAGCTAAGCGTTACGTATGATGTTTTGCACAACGTTGAAGTTCAATCCAAGTTGAGCTACATTTAGATCGTAGCGGTCTTCAGGTTGCGCAGCTGCTTCATATGTTTTTATAATTTTGTTCATACATAGTTGTATTATTCATTCTATAAATCATTGTATACCGGGTTCGATCCTAGGCTCCGCACCAATGACTTTTCTAAGTTATGTGCGGATTTCCATCGCTCTGTGTTTCGGAGGGCACGTTAAGCTGTCGGTCCCGGCTGTTATTGATTAATATCAGTCGATAAGCCATATCAGAGGCCCTCGGGCGGCTTGACAAACTCCGACACCAGAGGCCAGCACTACCTCATACGAAACGAATGAAACGAATGTATACAAACACTGAAAATCCTAATTGATTGAAGGTATTGTTGCATATTGATTAGCGCTGCTATTAGCAACGAAACTACAACCAGAAAAGTACGTAATTAAAATAATCTGATTCCAATTAATTGTGTCACTGGTTCCTGCTTGGTCGCCATTCTTGAATTATAGTGGCCTGCACTGACGTCACTACCATCTAAGGGTCGGTGCCCAGTGCCGGCACGACACGGCATGGCATGGCTGGTTGTCCTGCGGCATCCCGTGGCATGCGGTGGCATCCTGCTGAAAGTCCAGCCACTCTGCACAAGTTTCAACCTTATTTCAACTAGCTTAGCAATCATAATTCCTCGACATAAAGTGACCCATACGTCTCGCGGGATGCAATGGCGCTCCGCGGCAACCCGTGGAATGAAACGGCATGACGCGTTATGCTGCAGCATCCCGCGGCGCGTCATGTCATTTCGCGGCATCGTGGTATCGAAGTAAAGTAACATGAATTCTAAATTCATGGAAATAAGATTTAAAATAACAATAAAATTCTTTGCCATGCCATGCCGTGTCACGCTGTCAGTGAGCGCCGGCCCTAAAAAGCTATTTTCTTTGCTAATTCACTTTTGGATTATTGGTATTTCCTCAATAAAATGAATTGTTAACCTATTTGTCCACATTATTTTCAAAATGATCTGAATTCAAGCAAGAATCTCTTGTGAGTTTTAAGCGTTCAGAAAAAAAGCAAGTAAGCATTTTTTTACATTTTATGTTCATATACACTATTCGGTATACCCTTTTCTCAGAGATTATTTCTAAATAGATATTAAGATGTTTTTCCAACGTCAGCTTGTACCTTGTAACTAGCCACTTCGCACGAAAAATAGTAGCGAGTGCCGACAGCCATTTTGTATAAAGCAAGGGGGATGGTTTAAAATATTACGCGTCGTAAGGAAATGTATTTTTTGTTGGAGGTACGAGATAGGGTTTATTTAGTGTTGGAGATAAATCTAATTTATAATCAGGAAACTATATTTATGTAATATTCGTAGCAGAAATATATTTTTCTGAGTAGTTTTTTAACATTAACTTCGTGTTATAGTTTTAGTGCGCCTACGTAAATAAATTAAAATTACCGGCCAATTTTCAGTGATTTTAGATTTTACCTTGCTGCTGGCTTATTCTGTGTTTACTTCAGAAAGTGTTAGCTGAGTGGGAAAACTATGGCTGCGATGAGCTTACCACTGGTCACGTCTAAGGCATTGGTCAAGGTCATGTCTATGTCAAGATTGTAGAATGTCCTAATTGTCTAATAAACTAACATACAAAAAATAGGCAAATAACTTTGTGATAAAACTGACTGAATTGTGAAAAATTGAATAGGTCAACTGCTGATAACTTTCTTAGTAAGAAATTTCCATTCAAGCGACACTGATGCATGTCGCAGTTTCTAATCTTCACTGACCTAGCTTTCAGAGAACAAATGTCTACAAAAATTGTCTTATAAAACAACGTTGTCATCGCATGACAAGGTTCCAACAGATCGCGAATGTGTTGGGCGATAAATCTGGCGGTGGTCCATAAATATCGCGCCCGCAAGCGGAATCACTTTGGCGTAGATAAGGTGAAGCCAGTCTGTGCGCGGCCTTAGCTTCGTATAGTACGGTACATAAATGGAAGAACCGAATATTTTCCTGACCAATTTTCGTTGTTACTATAGAAAAGGTTCATTGAATATAAAATTATAACATAATTTAAATTGTAGAAAATTAACTAAAAATAATTTGAAGACAGAACCTTATTGATTTATAAAGTTATAAAGTATAACAGTCTCCTCTTTTTATGAACCGTGTCGCCCATATCTCAGAGTTATTTCCCTCGGATGAAATATGTGGCAATTTCTTTGAATAATACATGGGCCATATTTCAACTGCTACGGCGTAGGCCCCTACGGCGTAGCCTGGGGTAGTGGTATGATGTTGCATCTTGTTTTACCGTTTTGATTAGTAGGTATTGTTTCAGATGTCACGTGTTGAATAGTATTTTTTTTTTTATCTTTTCTCATGGCGTTTGTGGGACTGATTATTATTCTATAATATTTAGACACGGTGGTAGGTCCTTGCATTTTTGGTAAAACCCATAGGTTAGTACAAAGGGTACAGAATGCTTGCGCTCGATTTTGTTTTACGATTCCTTCAAGAGCGCACGTCTCGCCATTTCTGAATAAACATTCAATTTTAAAAATGAAATCTAGACAAAAATTACATTTGGCATGTCTTCTTTTCGGAGTAATTAAATGGGAGGCTCCTTCTTATCTTTTCAAAAAACTTAAGTGGTTATCAAGCGCTAGAACTGGTTCGTCACGTAAGTGCGCTAGGCAGTTGGCCATTCCACAGAATCGTACTGCAGCGTTCAGAGGCAGCTTCCGGTACGCTGCGACCAAGTGCTGGAACAACATCCCGCCCCCGATCCGTGATATGCAAAGTTTGTATAGCTTTAGGAGGAAACTAAAATTGTTTCTTAGTCGTAGGCAAAAGGAGACTGAGCATCTCAGAAATGAGGTGTCTTTTATCTAGATAGTGGTGATAATTCACAATTCGTGTTAACTTACCTCTTTTTTTAAGTAACGCTGCTTTGTGTTTATTTGTTTAATCTAGTTACTAGCACTGTCTTGTCTTGTTGTTACTTGTTAGCTTGTAGGACTGGCTTTGAGTCATATCTTATCTGTAAAGCAATGGTGGTGTCTATCACAGAATTTATGGTAGGTAGGTAGTTTGTTTTTGTAAAATCGTGACAAAGAATGTTTTCAATAGCAACTCCGGCAAAGGTAGGTTTATAGTGTCATGGCTGCCTGCATTATTTTTATTATTTTTATTTTTTATATTTTTTATTTTTATTGACTCTTGTTTATTTATTTTTTTGTATAAACCAGCTTTGTTTAATCTTATCATTGTAATTTTTTAGTTAGTTAGTTTTTTTTTTTTTTTTTTTTTTTTTTTTAACTTTGATAGACCTTTGTTTGACCACGATCTCACCTGTTGGAAAGTGACGATGTGGCCGAAGATGGAGCACAAAGGTCTAGAAGGCACCTATTCACTCTAGCCTTGAAGAGACCCAGATTATAGTTTTCAGGAAAGACAGACGACGGTAGTGTATTCCACTCCTTAGCAGTTCGCATTATAAAGGTGGAACTGAAACGTTTAGTACGAATAGCGGGTATACTAATCAGGTAAGGGTGGTACCGAGCCGTGCGCCTGCTCGTCCTATGATGAAAAGGAGATGGTGGGATCAGATCATGAAGTTCCTGGGAGCATTCCCCGAAATGTAACCTATAGAAGATCGAAAGGCATGCGACCTTACGGCGGTGCTCGAGACTCTGGACCTTAGTCTCCGCCATATGTTGCTCACCTATTAGCCTAAAAGCTCTGCGTTCAATCGAGTCCAAGGCAGCAAGCTGGTGTTTGGCCGAGCCATCCCAAACGTGGCAGCAATACTCCATACCAGCCCGGACTTGTGCTTTGTACAGACTTAGAAGCTGTCCTGGTGTGAAGTAACGGGGAGCGTTACGTTTGGGATGGCTCGGCCAAACACCAGCTTGCTGCCTTGGACTCGATTGAACGCAGAGCTTTTAGGCTAATAGGTGAGCAACATATGGCGGAGACTAAGGTCCAGAGTCTCGAGCACCGCCGTAAGGTCGCATGCCTTTCGATCTTCTATAGGTTACATTTCGGGGAATGCTCCCAGGAACTTCATGATCTGATCCCACCATCTCCTTTTACCTTATTCAGGATACCCAGCTTCATGGAAGCAGTTTTTGCCTTAGACTCGATGTAGGAGCCAAAGTTGAGAGTAGGCGTGAGTGAAACGCCTAAGAGCTCGAGGTGATCACCTATAGCTACAGGTACATCTCGGAAGACAGGAACTTGGAGAAACGGACTTTTTTTCGCCGAGAAGAGACAAGCCTGCGTTTTAGAGGCGTTGAACTTGACTAGATTGGCATCGCCCCAATCGGATACAGCCTTGAGAGTCAAATTCAGACGCTGCAGCATCTCATCTCTTAACTCCAGAATTTCATTCTGCCTAGCACGCGCAGTGGAAACGTATCTCTCCTCAACTGTGCTGTCGTCTGCATACCCAATGATACTGGGCATTAGCAGATCATTAATATGCAGCAGAAACAGTGTGGCAGATAGCACTGACCCCTGAGGTACCCCGGCATTTATAGCCATTTGATCCGACGAGCAGCCGTCAACAACTACTCGAATGGATCTTTCCCTCAGAAAGTCTGCGAGCCAGGAGCAGAATTGAACTGGCAGTCCGTAAGCAGGAAGCTTGCCAATAAGGCTAGCATGCCAAACCCTGTCAAAGGCCTTCGAGACGTCAAGTGAAACAGCCAGTGCTTCACCATGCTTCTCGATGGCCTCACTCCAAATGTGCGTGGCATACACAAGAAGGTCCCCAGTAGACCGATTTCGGCGAAATCCGTATTGGCGATCACTGAGGAGGTCGTTACCTTCGAGGTATGCAAGGAGTTTCCTATTCAGCACACGCTCCATACATTTACATAGCAGGGAGGTGACCGAGATAGGGCGGTAGTTCGAAGGGTCAGCACGACTGCCTTTCTTGGGCACTGGCTGCACGTTAGCGAGCTTCCAAGACTTGGGAACATCACCAGTTTTCAAAGAGAGGCGGAAAAGTCGCGTTAATATTGGAGACAACTCAGGGGCACAGGTTTTTAACACTACGGCCGAGATACCATCCGGACCGCTAGCTTTATTCACGTCGAGACTACGTAGCGTTTTGAGCACTTCCTTTTGCTGGATGCGAATTTCTTGCATAGAAGCCCCGCACCGAGGAAGGCTGGGTGGAATTTCGCCAGAGGTGTCAAGACGCGAAGCCTCCTTAAATTGATTGGCAAATAAATTTGCTTTCTCAACCGCAGCGTGAGCTAGGGACCCGTCTGGTTTCAGTAGTGGGGGGAGTGAAGGGCGGCAGAAGTTCGCTTCCACCGACTTAGCCAGAGACCAGAAAGCTTTACTTCCCGCAGGGTATGCGGCAAGCTTAGCCCCCAGACGGCCAATCCGATTGAAGCGAGCCTTCCGTATCACCTTCTTGCAGGACTTGGCGGCTTTGTTAAAGGCTTTCTTCTTAATCCGTGCATCCGAGGTTTTACCGTTTCTTGCGTCAACCCAGGCTAGGTATGCCGCACGTTTTTGCGCTTCCGCGCTAGCACACGCAGGACTGAACCATAGTTGTATAAGTATGCTGAAAATTTATTTTATTTTTAAATTACCTGTATACTACTCAATCGGAACCGAAGCGGATATCCGTGGTTCACTCTGGGCCTCAACGGAAGATCAGCGCTGGGTTGCCAACGCGGCCTAGCAAACGCTGAGTTGAGGACCCTTTTGTGGCTTACGTCAGGAACACACACAAATTGCCTTATTTTTTATATCTGTGTTATTGTTTTTGTTTTATTTTTTTATTTTATGATGTTTGCTTTTGCGTGTTGCATGTGTGTCTTTGATTGTTTAGTCATAAATAAACGTTTCTTTCTTTTTTTCTTTCTTTCTTTCTATAATACGCAAACTTTAACCATTTAGGTAACACGTAGTGTGGGGTGCCCCCTGGCTAGGTGGAGCGACGATCTGCGTAAGGCGGGTAGTAGAAAATTGATGGGAAGGGCTGGAAATCGGTCTGAATGGCGAGCATTGGGAGAGGCCTGTGTCCAGCAGTGGACTGATGCAGGCTGATGATGATGAAGATGAAACATTTAGGTGCTTACTTGTTTGGTTTTATATTGTTTTTATGACAGTACAATTTATATGTCTTTTCGGGACAGGTAGAAAATGCGTTTGTACAAAATGTTAAAATGTATCTCCGCCATTTTTGATCAGAAACGTCGTAAATATTTTTTTATTTAAATTTCTTAAGTTTTTTTAAGAAACATCGTGTAATGTTGGTGGCATTTTAACTGGTGTAGCTTATTGACAGAGCACAAGTGTAGTACAGAATAAGCAGAAATATTGTAAGGCTAAGGTCAGACCAACGCGTTCAGCCCGCATCCCCTATAATTAAGAGAAGAAAAGAGATACGGGTTGTGCTTGTATATGAAATATCTTTTGAATAATCGTCGTTCGTAATAAAAGCGTGAGAAAGAGGGTAGATCGATATATCTGCCAATAACATCTACTCGCAAAGACTTTAGTTGGTTCTCCCGTTATGAAAACAATGGAGCATGAACTGTGCCGAAATATTGGAAAGAATCAAAACTCAAAAATCATGGTAAATATCCTGTTTCTAGTGAAAAGTATGTATATACATATATGCATAGCCATGATAGTTTCAAAAGTTATATCTTTTGAAAAAGTTACGAGCTACTTACGACTTACTACACTACAGCCGACATCTCTGTATGAAATTATATAAGATTTTTGTGAAAAATATATTTTTCAATACAAGCTTTTATAAAACTAGTGGTCGTAACCATTTGTGCTGAACAACATGAGCCTTAACACGGCCAGCCTATTATTATCCCTCGTTGGGTTCTATTGTCCACCTTCCGGCTCCATCATCAGATCAGCTCCCTGTCACCATAATATTGCATTGTCATTGTAACTTGACAAGTATGAAAAATATCATCTCAATCAGTGCACGATAACTGCTTTAAAATTCAGTTGTAAGATTCCACCCGGACATACATTGCCAGTTAATAATAAAACTTGTAAAATATAAATTTGCTCTCATCTATTCTAACCATTTATAGCTTTCTAGACATCCAGGCTTCTAGAATATTCCTATACAGCTAATAACGAGGCTGTCAGGCGGAGGCTCGCAATGTGTGAGCTATTCAGGCTGCCATCTTCATAATTACATACTTGGAACGTGAATCCATGGCGCTTTGGATATGGTATGAATAATGGTGATATAATTATCCCTGCTTTTATTACTAGTGCTGCTTGCGTCTACTAGGTAGATAGATAGATAGAAAACTCTTTATTGTACTCACCTTAAATAATAAAATAACACCATACTTATATTAACTTACAAACTACTTCACGGTGATACAATGGGCAGCCTTATCGCTAAGAGCGATCCCAGGCTACTAGTGTTAGCATAAGTAACTCAGTTATGAACTAATGTTAATACTTAGAGAGACCTATAATTGGGTTTATAATACTTAGAGAGACCTATAATTCGCTGTATAATACTTAGATAGACCTATAATTGGCCGTATAATACTTAGATAAATCTATTAATTGGCCGTATAATACTTAGATAGACCTATAATTGGCTGTATAACTTCAATAATTAAGTGATTTTGTTTTATTATTGTAGCTGTCAGTCATTTCAATAAAAAATAAATAAACTAGTATCAGTATAAAATCAGTATAAGTAACAAGTTAACTGAGTTAAGGCAACAGGTAACCTAAAATTATCAGGTCAATGCGTTTTATCAGTAACATTGATTTTAACGACGTAGATTTTAAGACCAATTCAGTTCAAACTTCAGTGTGGCGGTTGCAGAAAAGGCACAACGCTTGAATTCATTATTGGTTTTTAATTTTAATTTCACTTCCAAGTAACACAAACTAAAATGTGGCCTCTTGATTCACTAGTAGGTACACTAATTGCATTATTTTGGGTATTTTTTCATATCGCATTAGTGGGTATTATTCAAATTAAGTTGGTATTGACCCATTTTGATGACCTCTGTGGCGCGGCGGGCGAAGGTTCGCCTGCGATGTAGGAGGTTGCGGGTTCGATTCCCGCCTCGGAAAAAATATTTGTGCGATCTGCAGATATTTGTTTAGGGTGTTCTGGGTATTTTCTATGCATAATAAAAAATATCTATCAATTTAATGTAGGTATTAGATAGATACCCGTTACCTAGTAACACATAACACAAGCTCTGCTTAGCTTGTGGCTAGATAATGTCGTGTGGACTGTTCAGCATTATTTATTTATTTATACAATGGCTCATTTAAGTTTTTTCGTTCGAACGAAATAGTGCAAATCTTGTTTAAAACACCTACGAGCATTAGATAATATGCTGAACTTATATGTAATTTAAATCTCTGTAATGTATTTAAAATAACACATAGGTGTTTTTTTTCTTTGATCGTTTGAGATTACTCGCACCCTGTCACCCTGTTATTTATTTCATAGCTTCATGTTCCGGCGTCAGTTGGTGGGTAGTACTAGTGTAATTGGAATGACAGTGCGGTATTAAATTAAGTTCTTATTAGTCTTTTCATTGAATGTTACTGCCTGTTGTGCTGCTTAACGTGTTTCACCCGACATGGGGATCAAGGGGTCTGGCAGTTCCGTATAGTTGCGTGAAGTGCTGGAAAATATGTGAAATACCCGTTCTAAGTGGACTACATGGTCCACAAAATGCTTCGATCAAGATAACAACTAGATTTCGCGTCACGTACAAAATCAAAGCTAAATACCGTCCGCGTGGGTATATATACTTATACAGCTATATTTGTTTAAAAACAAACTGAAACAAAGTTTTAAAAAAGTTCAACCTAATTACAAACATGACACCTAGCAATAAAGTAGCAGATCTTCAAAATATTATCTTATACTTACGATCATTCGTCAAGACAGACAGACAGCGGGAAGAGACTTTTTTTTATACTATGTAAAGATATAAATTTTAAGCTATCTTCAGCTCGCGACTTTGCTAAATACATAATTATGTTATGAATATAATATATATATAGATATATTTATACGTAGGTACAAAATGCACAACATTATGAATGTTCCATACTTACCTACATTATATTTTATGTTTTATTTTGTTTTATGTACAGCTATTATAAGATTGTACACACTATTCAATAAGATTTTTCTGCTCTGCAAACTTAATACTACAGACTTGTGTTTGTATGGGAAGATAATCATTACCTCGCCGTAACACAGTTTACAACTAGCACGGGAGGTAAACATTTCCAACTGATTAACCTTCACATACCTTCACTTTTATTATAAAACTCTAATTGTTTGAGTATTTAGCTGTTTAAGTATACAACTGTTATATGTTTTTTGTTGAAAATAAATTTATTCTTATTCTTATTCTAGCTGCATATGCTGAGTTAGAGACCTTTTTTTTTTTTTTTTTTTTTAACTTTGATAGACCTTTGTTTGACCACGATCTCACCTGTTGGAAAGTGACGATGTGGCCGAAGATGGAGCACAAAGGTCTAGAAGGCACCTATTCACTCTAGCCTTGAAGAGACCCAGATTATAGTTTTCAGGAAAGACAGACGACGGTAGTGTATTCCACTCCTTAGCAGTTCGCATTATAAAGGTGGAACTGAAACGTTTAGTACGAATAGCGGGTATACTAATCAGGTAAGGGTGGTACCGAGCCGTGCGCCTGCTCGTCCTATGATGAAAAGGAGATGGTGGGATCAGATCATGAAGTTCCTGGGAGCATTCCCCGAAATGTAACCTATAGAAGATCGAAAGGCATGCGACCTTACGGCGGTGCTCGAGACTCTGGACCTTAGTCTCCGCCATATGTTGCTCACCTATTAGCCTAAAAGCTCTGCGTTCAATCGAGTCCAAGGCAGCAAGCTGGTGTTTGGCCGAGCCATCCCAAACGTGGCAGCAATACTCCATACCAGCCCGGACTTGTGCTTTGTACAGACTTAGAAGCTGTCCTGGTGTGAAGTAACGCTTTACCTTATTCAGGATACCCAGCTTCATGGAAGCAGTTTTTGCCTTAGACTCGATGTAGGAGCCAAAGTTGAGAGTAGGCGTGAGTGAAACGCCTAAGAGCTCGAGGTGATCACCTATAGCTACAGGTACATCTCGGAAGACAGGAACTTGGAGAAACGGACTTTTTTTCGCCGAGAAGAGACAAGCCTGCGTTTAAGAGGCGTTGAATTTGACTAGATTGGCATCGCCCCAATCGGATACAGCCTTGAGAGTCAAATTCAGACGCTGCAGCATCTCATCTCTTAACTCCAGAATTTCATTCTGCCTAGCACGCGCAGTGGAAACGTATCTCTCCACAACTGTGCTGTCGTCTGCATACCCAATGATACTGGGCATTAGCAGATCATTAATATGCAGCAGAAACAGTGTGGCAGATAGCACTGACCCCTGAGGTACCCCGGCATTTATAGCCATTTGATCCGACGAGCAGCCGTCAACAACTACTCGAATGGATCTTTCCCTCAGAAAGTCTGCGAGCCAGGAGCAGAATTGAACTGGCAGTCCGTAAGCAGGAAGCTTGCCAATAAGGCTAGCATGCCAAACCCTGTCAAAGGCCTTCGAGACATCAAGTGAAACAGCCAGTGCTTCACCATGCTTCTCGATGGCCTCACTCCAAATGTGCGTGGCATACACAAGAAGGTCCCCAGTAGACCGATTTCGGCGAAATCCGTATTGGCGATCACTGAGGATGTCGTTACCTTCGAGGTATGCAAGGAGTTTCCTATTAAGCACACGCTCCATACATTTACATAGCAGGGAGGTGACCGAGATAGGGCGGTAGTTCGAAGGGTCAGCACGACTGCCTTTCTTGGGCACTGGCTGCACGTTAGCGAGCTTCCAAGACTTGGGAACATCACCAGTTTTCAAAGAGAGGCGGAAAAGTCGCGTTAATATTGGAGACAACTCAGGGGCACAGGTTTTTAACACTACGGCCGAGATACCATCCGGACCGCTAGCTTTATTCACGTCGAGACTACGTAGCGTTTTGAGCACTTCCTTTTGCTGGATGCGAATTTCTTGCATAGAAGCCCCGCACCGAGGAAGGCTGGGTGGAATTTCGCCAGAGGTGTCAAGACGCGAAGCCTCCGCAAATTGATTGGCAAATAAATTTGCTTTCTCAACCGCAGCGTGAGCTAGGGACCCGTCTGGTTTCAGTAGTGGGGGTAGTAGACCTTTTTGTAAAAGTAAATCTAACTATCATTTTGTGTATTTTCATGTTTTATTTTGCTTATATCTGTGTTGTTACAAATAAAAATAATTATATTCTAATTCTATAAGATACACCTAATTATGTTTTCAATAAATTAAAAAAAAAACATAAAAAAACAAGAAAAACGGGCAAAGCAATAAATTAATTCTGTCACTTAGAAATGAAACGACATAGGTTAAACAACATTTAGTGTGAAATCAACCTTAAAGAGCTACTAATAAAGTTCTCACAAATACAAATGAAATAAGAGCTCATGTTTCAAGTGAGCTGTTATTCACTGAGACGTATTTTTTGCGCTGACCTGACATCTAGTTGTATTCTTGATCGAAGACAAAAATGTTATTACATAGTATTCTGATGTTATTTTGCTCTGAAAACAGAAGAGATTTATTGTTTTCGTCGCGTGTAGCCGTGGTGATCTCTGCTAATGAATAAGACTCCTATAGATCCTCCCCTGGATGTCGAAGGTAACTAAGGGATTACTCCAGCGGATGGGCAGCAGCATCCATATGAGTAATTATCGTCAATACTGCTATCACCAATCCGCCTGCCAAATCCCGTATTGAATTTCATGAGGGCCTCGTCCAGCAATATACGACTACCGGCTGATGATGATGTTTTTGTATTTATTAATCACGTAAGAAACCGTTGCTCGATTTCACCAACTAATTACGGGACAAAAATTAATAGCACGTACACTGGCAAAAATAAACATTTAAATATAAATAAAAATGCTCGACTGTTCACTCAACATTATCTAGCCCCAAGCTAAGCAGAGTTTGTGTTATGGATACCAGACAACTGTACAATATATAACATAGATAGATATTTTTATTATATATAGAAAATACCCAGAACACCCTGAACAAATATCTGCTAATCGCATAAATATTTGTTCCGAGGCGGGAATCAAACTCGCAACCTTCTGCGTCGCAGGTGAACGTTCGCCAGCTGCGCCACAGAGGTCGTCCAAGGAATAAGTCTATACTTGACCAGCTGGCCATCAAGACCAGACTCTCCACCATCTGCTACCAGCGAGTTCTCAGCTATTTTGGACACATAGCCCGAAGACAGCCAGACTACCTTGAAAAACTGGTTGTAGTGGGAAAAGTGGAGGGGAAAAGACCGCGTGGCCGAACACCTAGTCGCTAGTCTGATCAAGTCAAGGCACTCACTGGCTTCCCTATCACCGCTGCCCTGAGACAAGCCGAGGATAGAACAGCGTGGAAGCTTATCAGCATCTCTACTAAATCCTTTCAAGAGGGACACATCACACGACCTTCAGTAATGAAGAATATGAAGAAGAAGATAGTGTGTTTGTTAATTTTTCCTTACCATTCAGGTGTTTGCGTCTGGGTCATCGTCTCATCCTCGAGAGGTGATGATGAAAGCCGCAGCACTCCTTATCGATTGGGAGATAGGAGATAATAATTAATGTTACAATTAAAAATTAATCATGCGTTTTTTATAAGAATGGATGCTTGTTCATAGAAATAATTCAACTTGACATGATTTAAATATAAGGCTACCACGTCTACGTCACCAGAAAGCTTAGAAATTGTATCGGTGAAGGTACATAATATGTTTTTTTATACTTTTTGGATTGACGGATCTATCAGATGGCCCACCTGATGTTAATCGGTACCCTCTGCCTATCAAATCAAATCAAATCAAATCAAATATCTTTATTTCAGGCTTATAGGAAAATATACAAAAACCTAAACAATAAGCCCATAGCAACATAAATACCTTAAAAACTAACATACATACTCGTAAAAAAAAAGACTTTAGACTTAAACACGTTTAGACGGCAACGCATGACGCACCTGCGCGGTGTCTCGTGTCATGCGTCCGAAGAACCTCCTGAACTTGACACCTCTCGGCCAGAACTCTCCATTCATGAAAGTCGATAGACGGTCAGTCAGCACCCTCACCATAATGGAAATAAAATTGACATCAATGGCGAAACTCCAACTGCTCGACCCTCATGGTTAGCCCTGTCTTCTGCTTGAGGTACTCCACCACCGCTTCGGGATTCACGGCGTAGTGAACCCGGGACACGTACAGTGGAGTTGTGGGTACCTCCGCACGTAGCAAGCACGGCTGGTTCAGCTCAGTCGAAACGGCAGTTCCAAACAGATTACGAGAAGTGGACTTCCTCTTCCTTCGTTCCACCTTGATAAAACCCTCCTTGTCCCTGGAAGGGCCCGCAAGCACTTGCTGTTGCTCAGGTGTCGAAACACGAGCGGCAGCGGCAGAGGCGTACTCGAGTCGCTGCGGCGGTGCTGCCGCGATACGTGACGTCACAACCATTGGAGCGGTTAGAGGCGACGCGGCAGTGGCAGCGAGGTCTGCGAGGTCTGCGGGGTGCGGGGCGTCACACGATGAAATTGCAACGCCAGGCGATGTCAAACTGCAAGGCGACACATTCTTTGCACCGCCGTGACATACTTCGGGTGACCTACTCACGCAATGACACAATTTCAGTCCGAAGTTCACCAATGATGATCTGTGATGCTTCAAATTTCAACTGCATCTCTGCCAGGTTTGCTTTAAAAGCCAACATCTTCAAAATCCTGTTAACATCCACGTGATCCCATGCCAGCGGTGGAATTCAATGGAGTAGCTTGGCGACGAAATCAGGCACGTCATCCGGATCAGTCTCTTTCAGGAGGGTGATGATATCCTGAAGGCTTCTCTCCCCCTTATCTCTCAACATCTCTTCAACGAGTCGGCATTGTGTCGATGATGTTCAGAGACTCGTACAACAGCGTCTTCGCAGACCGGATTTCTTCATGTGAAAAGCTGGACTTCACAATGAGCAAAATGCTCACTTCATCCATGACGTCCAGACGGTCTATCATAAACGCCAACAGCTCATATCACCACGAGTTTTTTAGAACTCATGGTGATGTAATTCGGCAGCGGCTAATCACGAATAAAAATAATACACATTTGACTGAACAGTGAACAGTGCATTATCACATAGGTCACGTCCACCTAGGACGCACCCTATGTGGCATAAATATGAAAAATCTCAAGTGCCTGTAATTTCAACGGCACTCATAAACTTCAAACCGGAACACAGCAGTGCGAGCACTTGCTTTGCGGCAGAAATCGTTATGGTGGTAAGTAGTACTTCCCCAGACGAACTCTTTCACAACAAGTAATTAATTTTGTATAAATTTAAAAAAACCCTCAACGCAATGAAAAGGCTGAACCGATTTTGATCAAACGTAGCTTAGAAAACTCCCGACAAATTCAACTTTCAAACAAAAAAAAACGAAATCGGTTCTTCGGTTCGGGACCTACGATGCCACAGACAGGCACACACACACATATAAGTATTATGAAAAATCATAATATTTTCACACCGAATGGATCTTGCCAACTTATCTATTATTTATATATCGCATATGTCGGATTACAAGGGACATACCATCAAATCACCACGCATTCACCATCAAACCTCAATCAAGTCCCCATTTAAGAACATCTGATTCAAAACTGTCATCTGCCCGCCAGCTCGCCGGTGTGCCAGAATCGACACAAAAGATGACAATGACTTCAATTTATCACTTGACACTTCGCCTTTTAAGACGTATAATATATTGGCACATTAGGAGTATAATAGACGATTCACTCGGTCGTTTGTCATGTTTTTGTACCCCCAAGTTACATTTGCCAGCTCCGTGGCACTTTCGCTCTTTGTAATAAAAACCAGTTTGGCTTGGCAGGAGACGTTTCGTTATTTTGATGTATTTCCACGCGGTATCCATTCAGGGACGTATGTTCATAAATTGTGCTCGAAATACTACAATTGGAGAAGTAAAAGGACTGGAATGTGATTAGTTTATTATTATCTTTCGAAGTGTCGCTGCTTGTTGGATATTAATCAAAGTTTTTGTAGAATCGTATATTTTAATTGATTGTGTCAATATAGCTGACAATAAGCTCAATTTATCAAATCTATTATTTGTATAAATTAAATTGAAAGTGTTGTTTTTTTATTTATTTAATAGGTCTCCCATCAAAGGTTTACACTAACACATTCAAAAAACAAAACAAGGTCTTAATTTTAGTTTTCCCTTAATTATAGGGCATCAAGAAAGCCGTAAAATTAAAATAAAAAAACTAAAAAAAAAGAAAGTAAAAGTAAAACTTAGACGTGGTGTGTCCGGCCTAAGAATAGACCCCTCCATCTCTTCCCATGGATGTCGTAAAAGCCGACTATGGGATTACCCGGACATGTAAGTAAGACTTGTTGGTATAAGATTTGTCCTGGCTGCTAACATATTATGGAATGTATTATTACTGGAAGAAAGCGTTAGTTGAGTCAGTCGTGGGAAGCAATGTCGGCGATGAGCTCACCACTTGTCACGTCTATATTCCACGATGGTGCAACCCACTGTGAAAAGCGGCCAATTGAGGCTCTGCCTACCACTTCGGGGAAAAAGGCGTGTGTCTATGTATGTATGTAAGAAATGAACAGGCATTAACAGGCGGATTAGTTTTGATAATTTAATTATTAAAAGTATCAAGTGACTTTATTTTGTTTGACACCATGTTGGTACTAGGTTTAGTTAACCCCTACAAAATTAAATTTCATCCGAAAGTTCACGTTATACTTCTTTCACATAATTATCACAAAAAATCTAGCTAACCCCATCACCACCGCGCTCATTTTACACTCAACCCGTCAGGGGTATAAAGTACCGTCTCGGAGTGCCGCTCTTAAAACTCGTAAAGGCGGCCATAAGTTTGAGTTATGGCCTCGTGAGACCCAACAGTAATGAATATAGCCCACTGTATATTTCAATTTGGTTATGGCGTGGATACCGATGTGTTGTTTTTACGAGCAGATGTTTTTGGCTTTTTATGGGTCACGTGCAAATTAACAGTGAAAGGGTTATTATTCTTTGCGAGTTTTGACGTCAAAATTTTAAAACACGATGGTTTTTCGCGAAATTGTACCTAAATATTCCACAAATATCCAGGGATAAGAAACTTAGTTCGCATGATCACCCCTAAGAAACTGATTATATAAACAAATTGTTATATGTATGTACGAGTATTACGAGTATATGCTGCTTAAAATTTGTTGGCATTTAGATCATAGCCCAAAATCTATAATTTCGTATAGATAAATGCATGTAGCCTATTTGATATGCGACCATCCTTTCCCTAAAAACTCATTCATTCACCCGTATCACCACTCACATTATTCTAAGCCATTATAATATACAGCATGAGCTAATTTACAGTCACCATTTAGCCGTGAGCACGTTGAAATTGTGATATACAGTGTGTTTCATTACGTACGCGTCGTAACCGGGACATAATTCAAAATTATGGCCCGGTTTACGAGTCAGCAGCCGCAGGGTTAGGAGGGTAGATAGCAATTTTTGCTTTAATGCCAAAGTTAGAAGATTTCGCTTGTAATCTTTATTTCTGTAGAATGTTCTACGTAATGTTGGTTTTATTATTACAGGTCATAAAACGGGATCAGGGCCTCATTTACTGTAAATATTACATTTATTTTAATGTACATTTCATGCATTTTCAGCACACACATACAATTTTTCATAGAAACTGTTGGTAGAAGTAATTTGACTTACTCGAGTTCAATAAAAAGCTTGCAATTATTTTTTTAGTTAGTTTTGAAATATTCTCTGTGACGACCTCTGTGGCGCGGCGGGCGACGGTTGGCCTGCGACGCAGGAGGTGGCGGGATCGTATCCCACCTCGGAACATATATTTGTGCGATTGCAAATATTTGTTCAGGGTGTTCTGGGTATTTTGTATGTTTAATAAAAAATATCTAACTATGTAATATATTGTATTAAAGTATACTATAGTTCATAGTTCATAGTTAGTTCATAGTTTCTTTATTAATAACTTATTATAGTTACAGGTCAAAAATAATAATATACAATAATGTAATAAATTGGTATGTTTCGTCATTAATTAAAACAATCAGAAAACATGATCATTTTAAATTAATAATAGTAGTATATCAGTTATCTAGTACCCACAACACAAGCTCTGCTTAGCTTGGGGCTAGATTATGTTGTGTGAACTGTCCAGCATTATTTATTTATTAATTATTTTATTTATTTATTATTTACCCGCTATAAACAATAAATAAATTCGCTTTAAAAACGTGTAATAAATCCGTTTCAAATAAATCAAGCTAATCGTACTAATCGGCGAAACTTTAAACTTTACCACTCATCCTGCCATTAAGCGCAATAAATTCATTCGATCCCCCAAAATGTGTGACAAAAGAAACGCGTACATCACCGCCGCACAAAAAACTAAACACACCACGACACGGCTTATTTATTTATGAGTTCAATTCAAAAACGTATTGAGCGATCGATATCAGCTCATTTTCTCCGGCCCCCGACTGGGCGCGTACAAAGGACGTGTCAAAAAAACGGGTCCTAGTGTCATCTCCTCGACAGCGACAGCTGTGGGTACTGACAATGCGTACGATTCATCAAATCGACAATGCTCGTTGGGGTGTCTGCCCTTCGTCTTGGTGGGATGCTCGACAAAAGTCGGACATTTATTCGGCTTTAGAATACCCAAACGACAACAAATATATCGTTAGACTTTTTCACACTTAGAGCCAGAAACTAACAAACAGAGAAACATTGAAAAATATTCTAAACTGGGATTGATCAAAAACTAACATCGTTGGATGAGTGTATGCTCGGCCAATTCTTTTCATACTAAAAAAAACAATCCTTTTCGACACGCTCTATGGCTTATGTCAGATTTATTATAGTCTGGTCACAGAATAAATAATAGGTCTAGCGGCCACACGCGGCTTCGCTCGTTTTCTACCAGGATAAAACATAGTTTATAGCTCAAACCAGGTACAAATTTCATCAAATCCGTTCAGCTGTTCCAGCGGGATTGAGTATAAAACATACAAACATGCAAACATCATAACTTAATCATTTATAGGATTATGTAGTTATTCCAACTAGGTCCAATAATAATTACTGACCCAGACGGAATAATAAATTTAAAAAAATGCTGGACTGTTCACACAACATTTCACAGAACTTGTGTTGTGGTAACTAGATAATTACAATACATTACAAAGATATATAAATGCTTTATATTATTATTATTATTATTATATATTTATATTTATGCATAGAAAAACCCTAAACACCCTGAACAAATATCTGCAGATCGTATAAATATTTGTTCCGAGGCGAGAATCGAACCCGCAACCTCCTAATTAATTGGCCATGCACGTACGCAATGCATGCATTGGTCACATGATCACAACGAATGTATACACTTGTTCAAATTGTTTTACGCAATCAATCTCTCCAAAAATGCCGGGTTTTTACTACCCGACCTTTCTTACATTTTTGATGAAAGCCCTATGTAGGGTAAAATCATTCTTACGAATTGTATTTTTACACGCATTTTAGAGACGAAATTATCCGAGTCTTTTGCTCCGTGGTGACAGTGGCAATGTTAAAAGGACAGACAGACAGGCGTTGCGAATTTACAATAGAAGTGATTTAAAAAGGAAATAAATAAACTAAAAGCCGTGAAGACTGCAATAACAAACATCCATTTCACGGTCTCAAACTCACTGAGGTTATTGTGGTGTGACGCAGTCATAGTGTATCAAATCTACAGATGTCCAAAATTGATTGGTATGCAAATCGGTCAGCATAAACATTCTGTTAATATAGGACATTCAATGACAAACCTACCAATAATAGTGTGTGGTGTGATTTTTAATTTAATAATGCCATAAACTTTTATAGACCTTTGTTTGATCACGATCTCACCTGTTGGTAAATGACCATGTGGCCGAAGATGAAGCACAAAGGTCTAGAAAGCACCTATTCACACGCCTTGAAGAGACCCAGATTATAGTTTTCAGGAAAGACAGACGACGGTAGTTTAGGTATTCCACTCCTTAGCAGTTCTCATTATAAAGGTAGAACTGAAACGTCAAGTACGAATAGAGGGTATACTAATGAGGTAAGGGTGGTACAGAGCCGTGCGTCTGCTCGTCCTATGATGAAAAGGAGATGGCGGGATCAGATCGTGAAGTTCCTGGGAGCATTCCCCGAAATGTAACCTATTGAAAATCGAAAGGCACGCGACTGTACGGCAGTTTCTAACTAATATAATGAATGCACTTTCAATGTTTCGACATTTTTATGTTTTTACTCAATCACGCGGAAACGGTTGAACTGATTTCGATAAAATTTGGTTGATAGACAGATTATGACCTGACTGAGCAGGCTACTATTTCTTTAGGCAAAACGTGAGAAAATCCGCGGGTTGACACATTACTTTATGGGTTCACTTATCTTTCCTTGAACTTTAAAGTAAAATTCGCTAAAGGAACTTGGTTTGTCATTGAAGGTCGTATAACAAAATGTTTAAGCTAATAAATTGTCTAGTAAATTGATTTATTCCAATAATGTGGCTTCTTCGAAAGACCACCAACGCATAAATGCCAGCCAAGTGTGCGTTGGACCTCGTGCATTCAGGGTTCAGGACCAAATGTAGAAGTTATAAATATTTTAAAATTAGTTAATCCAAACGCAAAATTAAGTTTGATGGTAAGAGAAAAATGGGGAAATTTACACTTTTTCAAGTTTTCTAAAATATTGTTATTTTTGGAAGCATATTTCCGATTTTTCTAGCTCCTAAGTCAAATGGCAGATAGAGATTGGTAAAAAAAAAAGAAAAAAAATTGTTTTTTATGGCCTCCCATAACTTTATTTTCCATTACTTTTGGGGGGGGAGAAAACACTAAAATGTGGTATCCCCACATCCTGGGATAGAGCTTGTTTTTTATTTAAATAATTATTGGTGAATTTGGGTCAGTGAGACACATAAATAGTGCAAATATAAACACTGTAGCTTCAACGGTTTATCACCCTTGTTACAGACGGACGGACGGACGGATGAGTGAGAGTAATAGGGCTCCGTTTAAAGTCTTTGGAACCTTTGGGTACAGAACCCTAATAACATTTCCAAAATAATTGTACTCACCTGCTCTATCAATCAAAAACTAGACTACGAAAGTAACCAAAACTTAATGATGCATACAATTTAAAAGCATCATATATTAAAACCGACAGCTTCAAAGAGAATCGGACACCCCACACTGAGGTATTTTTTGTACCGACAATAGGACATGTCCACATCACTGTCCTATTGTCGTGACTGACAAACAGAACGAGCAGGCTTCCTGCGCTTTCAAAACTGAATTGTAAACACTACTTACTACCTTTATCTCCAACGTCGTAACTAACATTTTCTTGACATTGAAAAACCAACTTTACTGTCTGAATTATGTGGTCATGTTTTGTTATATTTGTGTGGAAATACGACTGTGTTGAAATAGAAGCAGTAAGTGCACAAGGTAATGGATTGGACGATTGTCGATGAGAGCCCGTGGGTGGCCTTTCACGTCGGTGGCTTTTATAACATGTGAAAAGTGCACGGAATATCAATATTACTTTATTTCAGAGTATAGGAAATGGGTGGTTGTTTGATACGGAAAATTAACGATGGCACAAAAAATATTACATGTTCTCTAGTGGGGTTTCTAAGGGTTACTAGTCGGTTTGTAAACCTGGACGAAAAATTGTTAAAGTCTTTATAGTAATGGTTATTTGTTGCCGAGCGAGTGAGTCCTTGCAAAAACTGGCAAAATTTGCTTTCATCCATTCGCATGCATAAATAAACAAATCAAATAATTATTGCTGGACAGTTTACACACCATTATCTAGCCCCAAACTAAACAGAGCTTGTGTTATTGGTACTAGATAACTGATATACTTACTAAATACTATACATTACATAGATAGTAATTTTTTATTATACATAGAAAATACCCAGAACACCCTGAACAAATATACTGCAGATCGTACAAATATTTGTTCCAAGGTGGGAATCGAACCCGCAAGCTCCTGCATCGCAGGCGAACCTTCGCCCGCCGCGCCACAGAGGTCATCATCATCGACCAATCCAATACAACCACTTTGTCAGCCACTTTTTCCTACAAATTTCACCTAGCCGCCATAGGGGTGAAAAAGTGAACATTATTCAACTTACACATTTTCTCCACATTTTTTTAAAGCATTTCTATGTAAGAAAATTGTTTTTGTGGGGTATGAGATACAAGAGTTTTTTTTATTTGTTCCTGGGAACAAGGCACATACTTAACTCATACACTGTCTTAACAGACAAACAAACAGACAGACGGACGACAAATGCCTTAATGGATCTGTTCGCACTTATTTTGAACAAACTCATCTAAACCGCTCGTCCGAAAATGAATTCGGTATAAATGGGAATATCAATTTCTTTATAATTTTCACTCCCGTCTATACCTCGCCCAGTTTTTGCTTCTACATAGCTAAGAATGTTCACATTCTCCACTTTTAACATAACTTAAAGTAGGTTAGTAGTACCTACATTTGTACTAACACATTCACTTGCACATTCCACCGGCAGTCACGTAAACCACAAATAAACCATTAAAATAAACATAAAAGTGTCGGCGTTACCGCATTATTTATGGCAAGGCCCGTGGCCATTTAATTTATCGATAGTATAGTATAAACAGTTACTGTGGTGCGCAGTAACTCAACTACACTCAACTGTCTCACCAAATCTCAGCTGTTTTCACGATGAGGGGTTTTCACGGCTGTTTCACATCATGTTTATAGCCTTCAAAATAGATGGCGCCAGCTCTGTACAGGCTAAAAGTAGCTCTGTCAAAATAAAGTGAAATGTCAACGTCAACAACGTAGTGATATATTTTCGTAAATAATCACACAAAAGCACAGACAATACATTTGTTATTTTGACAAGTATACTTGAGTCAGCGCCATCTATCGAGCCAAGTCGAACTACTTTTTTTTTCCATAATGAAAAGCCCTCATTATATTATGTTCGAACCCGTAATACTTCTGAAACTGGATTAAGACATGGCCATCAGAAGGCTTAGAGTGGAATTGATGTTATTTTCCTAAGAGTTTAACCTGAGAGGTCCAAGTAGTCTCTAAGAAACGCTATGAAGATTATGAAACATCGTGTCGATCATCGTCATCATTAACAGTCCACAAAAGTCCTGAACTGGGCATTTGCTTCCCCCATAGAATGCCACAACAAAGTTGCACCGCCTCCATCCAACGACTTCCTGCGACCTCTATTATATGTCATAGCTCCATCCAGACTTTCGAGGGCTTTCCTCTTCTGCGTCGTGCAGTTTGTGGTCGCCAATCAGTTTTGCGAGGTATTAGGAACAGCAATATTGAGCAGTATTGACGACCTCTGTGGCACGGCGGGTGACGGTTCACCTGCGACGCAGGAGGTAGCGAGTTCGATTCCCGCCTCGGAACAAATATTTGTGCGATTTGCAGATATTTGTTCAGGGTGTTCTGGGTGTGTCAGGATCGTAGCAAGTGGAAGTCCGTGGTCTCTGCCTAGCCCTCTGGGAAACAGGCGTGAGTTTATGTATGTATGTGTTCAGGGTTTTTTCTATGTATAATAAAAAATATCTATCTATGTTATATATTGTATTAAGTATAACAGTTGTCTAGTACCCATAACACAAGCTCTGCTTAGCTTGGGGCTAGATAATGTTTTGTGAACTGTCCAGCATTATTTATTTATTTATTTATTTATATGGCCAGTCTATTGCCACTTGAACTTGCTAATTCTAAGAGCTAAGCTATCGCCTCATTTCAGATTCTATCACGTAGTGAAACTCCGAGCACAGTTCTCTCCATAGCCTGCTGCGCAACTTTGAGGTTCTCTATGCAGCCAATAGTTAGCGGCCACGTCTCAGTGCCGTAAGTCATCACTCGCACTTTCGTCTTGAGGCTCTGTGTTATGTGTGACGAAAGGAAATGGCGTGGTTTCTAGAACGCTGCCTATAGTTGCCAGTGCTCGATTCAATCTGCTGAAAAAGTGTAAATTCATTTAATATCATAAATTTCAAAGATACGATGTTTTTTACTCAATCACGCTAAAACAGCAGAAACGATTTCGATAAAATTTGTTATTAAATTAGATCATAACCTAGATTAACCTAACGACTACCTTTTATCTTGATAAAACGAGAACGAAGCCGCTGACAGACATCAGTATTTTATTGACTAAGAACCTAAAAACAAATAAATAATGTAAGGTGCTACAAAAACACGTCCAAAGAATACACTGTGACTACTTAAGGGACGACGACACAAAAGTCATTACAGAATTGCCACCGAGTGGATAACAGCCATAAAAATAAAATATGCTTATCTTATTACCCATAACGGCGCCTTAAGTCACTCGGATGCGACATAACGAGTGACAAATAAATGCAGTGATGTTAGATAAAGAGGCCCTTACGTTGTTGGTAGAGCGACGCGACGACACTCAAATTGGGAGGTAATGTGTTTAGAAATGATGATGGCCCCTGCATTAACATGACAGTATCATTTTAAGATGCAGTAAGTTAATATGTTATAGATTCTCATGTTGCTGATGTTAGATGTAAAGTTATATAAATAAATAAATAAATAATGCTGGACAGTTCACACAACATTATCTAGCCTCAAGCTAAGCAGAGCTTGTGTTATGGGTACTAGATAATTGATATACTTAATAGTATATATTAAATAGATAGATATGTTTTATTGTACATAGAAAATACCCAGAACACCCTGAACAAATATCTGCGATCGAACAAATATTTGCTCCGAGGCAGGAATCGAACCCGCAACCTCCTGCGTCGCAGGCCAACTTTAGCCCGACGCGCCACAGAGGTTGTAAAAAGCATTAGTTTCCGTAGTTGCCCGTTACAATATGAGGACAGGACTTAAGCAGGACTTTCCTGCTTTTATATAAAGCAGGAAAGTCTTAAACTTCATTTAAGTAATTTTCAATGGAATTTCTCTGAAATTTTCCTTTTTAACCCCCCACGAAAAACGAAGGGGTGTTATAAGTTTGAAGTGTCTGCGTGTGTGTGTGTGTGTCTGTCCAATCGTAGCTCCCGAAAGGATGAACCGATTTAGTTTTGTTTTTGTGTGAAAGGTGTATTTGTCGGGTGTTCTTAGCTTTTATGTAAAATCGGTTCAGCCGTACAGCGTTGGGGTTTATAGTGTGGGGGCGTAGCTGTTATGGTTTTACTGGCGTCAATTATTACATAGTTACCCAAAAACAACCGTTTAGCAGCCTGACAGGGTTATTTGTTATTCAAGTAACAGTTTTAATGCATGAGTATACATAAAGAAGTGTATGGAACTGCACATAACTAGGTATTAAAACACTCGTGTGATACTATAAAAACCTCGCCAAGGCTCAGTTTTTAAACGCACACTCGTGTTTTAATAACCTCTGTTATGTGACAGTTTCATAAACTACTATTTACACACCCGAAATGTTTTTGAACCTCCTATTCAATGACACCCCACACAAAGGGATATAGTCCAGAAAAAAAAACGGAGACTTGATTTTACCTTTTTGTTGGCGTGATTAATATCATGGGCATGCCAATATACTGGTACAGCTTTCTAGCAGCAAGAGCCTCTGAGCTAAGTGGCAGACAGACAGACAGGCGGACGGTCAAGGGAAAACTAACTTTAAGGGTTCCTTGTCTTGTTGACTACGGAACCCTAACTAGTTACGTGAACTGTGTTAATTCAAACGATATGTTACATCATAAACGTTAAGAAACTGCAAATCTGAAATAACACCCAAAGTCGCATAATAGGTCCCGATCCCACACTAGGATTCGGCTGCATCCGTATTCACCCCATTATGGATTCTTACCACGAATATTTATTTCCGGATTCTGACCAAAAAGACCGTATTAATCCAACGAAAAATAAAATTGTATTTTTATCCGTATTCATCCCAAAATGTAGTACGGATTCAATCCACAGCCTATACACACGTAATCCACAATCAATGTGTCCCTGTGTAGTAGGTATCAGAAACTACGAGTACCCTGGTACCAGACTCAGTACAAGTATTGGCAGATCATACTAACATTTGTCCAGCAGCGGGAATCGAACCCGCAACCTTTTGTATCTTAGCCGGCTACTCGCCCGATGCGCTGCAGAAGTCGACGAAAGAGGCTCGTCATATTTATTTATATTTACTTTAATTAGAACGACAAACAATTATCAATTACACTAATTAAAGGGTATGTACATAAAAATAGGTACATTTCAAATTAAAACATAATAATTAAATCGAGAATTTAGATACAAAAATCAACCATTCAAAACCAAAGGTCAACTTAAAAATACATAATTCAAACCTAAGGTAGGTAGTCAATAGTTAGGTATATATGGTACGCTATAAATAACAACGTTAAGAGACGGTGCATACACAGTCAATTTTCAAACTCACAGTGAAAAATAATAATGTCAATGTTAATGATTAATGTCATACTACAGATGAGTTATCTCAACGGAAAATGGTTATACGACCTACGATAATGACGTTATAAGTATTTTGTTGTATTTTACTGCTGTTCGGATTTTATTTGGTGATTTAAGAAAAAATAAAAAAAAAAAAAAAACAGGCTACCGTAAAATTAAAAAGAGCTTGAATCTTCTTGTAATTATTTTTATAACTCAAAACTTACATCCAATTAGTGACCAAACACACTACCAACCGACAAATGTTGTACGTTGAGATTATAAAGATGGCTGCCGTTGCGGCTGTCAGTGCATTATCTCCCGTCGTATTTCAGTGTTATTTATATGTTTTTTATCTTCGTATTCAACAAGAAGCCGGCTTGTATTATGAATAGAAAATTGAGGTGTTACTTTAAGTAACTACAAACTTTTTGGGCTTGTAATAAATGTGGTAGACGCTACTAAATATGTGGGTTCTTATTCTTACTGTCTTTTGACATCATATTTTCGTGAATATGACACTTCATGACGTTCGATAAACGTTTTAGGTATAGGTTTTGAACGCGTGGATATATTATGTGAAATGTGGTGCATTCGAACCATTTTTATTGACAATCTTTATCGAAAAATCTCTAATAATTTTAATCTCGAATTAAACAAAAAAACAACTTGAAATGTAGGAAATAAATATTCAAAGTAGCCTCTGTTGTCATAGTTACAATCATTTTGCCCCTAAACTATCAATCATAAGATGTTTGATTGCTTTCAGTATATTAAACAGCACAACGCCGAGAGAACCGTATTTATTTTTTTAAATTTATTTCCTAATGATTTTTAATTAAAAACACTTGATTTTAGCTTACCTTTTGTTTTAGAACGCTATTTTGTCACTTTCTAACTTACCTGAACTTGAATGAGTTAAATAGTGACGGAATTTTATGTCCATTATTACCTACACATAAGAAGATTTATAAACCTAACAGGTAATCGTTACAATGTTAAAACAGTAACTTTTTCAGTAACTTTATGTTGTTTTATGTTTTTTTTTTATACTACTGGAATGGCGGAGCAAGCTGTTCATATACCTGCGAATATCTTTAATTATGTTTTGTTGTAGGTACCTATTCTAAGTGAAGTAAACTTTTTTTCCACCTGATGTTAAGCGGTAACCTCTGCCTATGAACAGTGCATTACCTCATAGGTCACGTCCACCTAGCACGCGCCCTATGTGGCATTGCACTGCGCCCGCCACACTGAGACATAAAGATGAAAAGTCTCATGTGCCTGTAATTTCACCGGCACCCTTACCCTTCAAACCGGAACACAGCAATGCGAGCACTACTGCTTTGCGGCAGAAATAGGTATGGTGGTAGTACTTCCCCGGACGAACTCTTTCACAAAAAAGATCTACTACTACTCAATGTAAAATTTTTACTTATGTAGTAACAATTTTATTTTAAATGAGTATTTATAAAATGAATCCTACATTTAAAGTCATCAATAAAGTTTATCTAATCCGTGGAACCGCGGCATCAATAAATAACAGCTAAGTGAAACATAAACGATAGTGTCAATCGAACAAACATTGGGCCCCTTACAAATGTACAAACACTGACCTACCGGTTATTAGGGCCGTTTTAATACAAATCCCAATTTATTTCCACACCTCTTCACTCCAAATGCAACATAAATATCTACAGTTTAAGGTATAAAATGGCCTTTAGAACATAGTGAGTTACGACAGTTTAGAAGAGTGATAGCAAGTAGAACGGCACAATCCATCATCAGTAAGTGATCGATGAAGGCAGTCCAAATATTTGAATTATTTTGATATCGGGAGCGCGGCGCTGCCAACTAGTGCCAGCTCACTGCCACTGAACGATCATTTTGTTTCGTTTTTTTGCAAGTTTTGTTCCTGTTGCAATGGCGGCTAAAGTTCGAGCTTATGCATTATTAATATTAAGGTTTTGCAAAGGCTTGTTGCAGATTATAAACTCAGACAAATAACTTCTCTATTTGTCTAAGACCATTAGGGCGATAATAGACCCCAAACTGCAATAAATACCTCTCTTTAAAAGCCTACTTCTCACAAACGGATTATCAAAACTATAAAAAATATACAACGGACGTATAATGTAATCCGCAATATTTATTTGATTTGTTTATTTGTTAGTTTTGTCAGGGAGAAAATCCAAAGTTTCCTTTGATTTACGCAAAAAAAAAACTAAAAAATCCAACTGCTTCCAAACGCCTAACTAGAGCTATTCTAATGATTCTTTCACAATATTAAAGGCAATTTATATTTTTATAAAACTATATGTTTAGATTTTTGGAAATAATCAGTTAATAGATACTTGAGACAGTGGCGGTTTTTCTTGATTTCGCTCTCATTTTGTTTTGCGTGCTCTATTCTGTCCCTTTCCCACTTACCTGAACTATAGCGAATCACATAGTGACATAATTTGGGGTGACTTAAGGTATCTGATTATTAGTAATCAGAGGCCATCACATATTACAGATAGACAAATACTTAAATCAGAGGCCATCACATATTACAGATATACAAATACTTAAATCAGAGGCCATCACATATTACAGATAGACATATACTTAAATCAGAGGCCATCACATATTACAGATAGACAAATACTTAAATCAGAGGCCATCACATATTACAAATAGACAAATACTTAAATCAGAGGCCATCACATATTACAGATAGACAAATACTTAAATCAGAGGCCATCACATATTACAGATAGACAAATACTTAAATCAGAGGCCATCACATATTACAGATAGACAAATACTTAAATCAGAGGCCATCACATATTACAGATAGACAAATACTTAAATCAGAGGCCATCACATATTACAGATAGACAAATACTTAAATCAGAGGCCATCACATATTACAGATAGACAAATACTTAAATGGGTTGAACGTTATTGGGTTGAAACAAGAAGCGCTCACATCAGTCTCGCGTTTTGGTTGTGGCGCGAAATTCAAATTGTATTGCGTTTTTTACTCAACAACACATCTTGACAGAGCGATACCCGATTTTTACTCAACAACACATCTTGACAGAGCGATACCCGATTTTTACTCAACAACACATCTTGACAGAGCGATACCCGATTTTTACTCAACAACACATCTTGACAGAGCGATACCCGATTTTTACTCAACAACACATCTTGACAGAGCGATACCCGATTTTTACTCAACAACACATCTTGACAGAGCGATACCCGATTTTGCGGAAACTAAGAGAAATAAAACACATATATTGATAGAAAATGTCTCCTGAATATCATTTGATTAGCTACGAATGTAATTCAATGATTTTTATAGCGTTTTTTTGCGACAATTGCCATCGTATAGCTAAACTAATGATATTTATGATTCACTTTCAATAAAAATATGCGTGTTAGGTCTCTTCGTTTCCACAAAATTAGAAAGAAAGAAAGAAATAAAGTATATGTATTTATTTGTATACAAGAGTTACACAGAAACACATCAAAAACTTAGACTAAGAGGAAACAGATTTGAAGGTACGAAGTAACTCAAGTAACAAAATGGCTCTGCCTCAGCATGAGTTGGTCGACTAGCAAGCTAGCAACGAACGCTGGTCTTCCGTCAGAACCACTTGTTGGCGTTAATTAGGTTTCTATACCTAAAAATGTGTTGATGAGCTGTGATTAGCAAAAAAACACATTAAAATTAGAATTTCGTGCCTCAAGCGAAACATCCTAAATTCAGGTATTTTGCAAATAAGCTGATTTTTGAAGGCTTATACAAAATTTAGAGGTAAACGAAAAAAAACAAAAAAACATCATGTACGTAGATATATTGTTCAAGATACATATTTGTACAAAACATCTGACGAAAAAATTGTTACGACTTCATAATCACGTACGAGCTGAGCACCAGCGTTTTTATCAAAAGTACTGGAATTGACTGCTCTTTAAGTTCAGTCACAGAATAATAATTGGTTCAATTAACACATTCGTGATTGTCACGAAGTGTCTAGGTGTAAAATACAATGTATACTTCGAATTGATATTTTTATCTTTAGAATCATATTTCAATGTCGTTCAACGCAAATATAGCTAATCGTCCCACCTGTCAACCGTCAGCAAATATAGGAGCGTTTGTAAATACCTATGCGTCTGTAACTTCTAGTACCTACCTAGTACCAACATAGAGGAAACAATATTACAGAGCGCGCCTAACATGCAAGTCTCGACAGAGCTTACTTATTTGAGCCTTTCGGGGTCGAGACTCTGGGTCCGTGGCTCTTATCTGGCTCAACGCATTAGTGTTGTCATTCAGCGTGGCAATGCAGCCAGCATCTTAATAGGGACGCTTCCGTCTGGTAGTGATTTGGATCAGTTGAGCTACCTTTAGATCGCTAGAAGCGGTCTTCAGGTAGCACAACTGTTTCATATGTATTTTGTACATACCTTGTATTACTTGTATTATTCTTTCTGTAAATAAATGTATTACATCTAAAATATCCCAATCTGTGTTAGTAGTAGAGCTTTTTTTGTGTGACCACTACTTTTGGTGACTTTTTGTTGTGTTTTGCTTTTACTGTGTAAATAGGTAATCTATTTATGTCGCAAATAAGTAGTGCTCGCATTCATGTGTTCAGTTTAAACAATTTATTCTCAAAAGAACAATTGAATTCGGTGAAATTACAGGCATATGAGACTTTCATCTTTATGTTTCAAGGTGGCGGGCGCACTGCAATGCCACATAGGGCGCGTCCTATATAGGTAGACGTGACCTGAGAGGTAGGTAATGCATTTTTATAGGCAGAGGTACCGCACATACATCAGGTAGGCCATCTGTATGTTCAACCATTAAATTAAACTAAAAAAAATAGACTTAAATTATAATTAATAGTCCAGGAATAGACCCCTCCGTGTCCTCCCGTGGATGTCGTAAAATCCAACTAAGGGATTACCCGGAATTGTTTGTAAGATTTGATGGTAACAGATTTGTCCTGGCTGCTAGCTTCTTAAGGACTGTATTATTACTGGAAGAAAGCGTTAGCCGAGTCAGATTAAAACATTAAAACTATTAATTGGGTAATAAAATATTGCTAAAATAATGTTCATGATCGGTAACCATAAAATTTTGTTCTCGCTAAGGGTACACAACGTGTTCGTATCCAAGTTCATATACGAATGCGTACTCTACTATTTATACTCTGAGGTGTGTAAATACGCTTCTGCCACTCCCATGTTGATTTACCGAATTGCCTTCCAATGAATTTAAAAATATTATGTTAGTTGATAACCGAGTTTGAAGAAGATAGCCTTTATAAGGTACAGTTGAGGCCGATATCAGGAGAGGTTTCATTTTTGTGCCAGGAACAGGCGAAATAATATAGCAAAAAAACCGGCTAAGTGAGAGTCGAACTCACGCATTTAGGGTTCCGTACCATTATCAATAAAAACTTTAAAAAAAAAAGTTTGTTGCAAGGGAGCTCTCTTAAATATTGATTATTTATTGTTTATTTTTGTATTTGTCGTTATAGTGGCAAAAGGAATACATCATCTGTGAATATTTCAACTGTCTAACTATCACGGTTCATGAGATACAGCCCGGTGACAGACGGACAGACAGACAGACAGACGGAAACCCGAGTCTTAGTAATAATGTCCCGTTTTACCCTTTGGGTACGGAACCCTAAAAACGAGTAGTCACATACTTAGAGCATTGCGGGCCTCTGTACCGGAGTGCTCAATGGTCACCATATGATGTGTAACATCTGACATCTAACTAAACTGGGACTACACTTCGTTTGCATATAAAAAGGCAGTAAAATCCTCTTAAGATCAAAATATTTTTCTATTTCCTTAGAAAAATCTCTACCCTGCCCTCTCACCTAATTTCCCCGGCAATAAAACAGCGGTCCCTACGTCTGTCTGTCCGTCATCGCGTGATGAATGTGCTGTGAGCTCGTTAATCACGGTAGGGAAGATACTTGGTCGCAAAGAGAAGGTGGCTGTACAGACGAATCAATTGCTATGGAGAAAAGACCTACAAGAGGGCAATGTTAAAAAGAATAGGTTTGGTAGTTATGTGAACTGGACCTAATTTTGCATGCGTAACTGTATTAATTTATTTTGTACTTTTTTAATGTTTCTACACAATCATTGATTATGCAATAAATTTGATTGATTTTGATTTGAATAGGTACAGATCTAACAAGCTTATGTACATGGTACATAAGTACATTTTAGATTTTACCAACATGGCGGAGACCTTAAAAAAAGCTTTGTTCTGCATAGCAATTTTTATGCAAAAAAACATCAACGTTATGTTAGTAGTAAAGCTTTTTCTGCCGCAAAGCAGTAGTGCTCGCATTACTGTGTTCCGGTTTGAAGGTTTATGGGTGCCGGTGATATTACAGGCACATGAGACTTTTCGTCTTTATATTTCTGGTGCATGGCGATTCTAAAATCTGCTATTTTTTTATTACGAACAAGCTGTAGCTTGCGGTTTCTCCCGCGTTATTACCCGAGGCAACAAATTTGAACAAAGAGTGCTCTATGTCCCTCGGTCTACTCCCGTGGATGATGCAAAAGCTGACTAAGGGATTACACCAGGGGTAGTAGGTATCCTTCCGAGTACTCAACATCAATATGGTGACTATAGTGATCATGGTAAGTTCCCCCATTGCATTCTAGGGGGGAGGCCTCATCCAGCAGTGGACGTCTAAGGCTACTGATGATGATGACATGTGGAGATGATACTTTTTTTTAACTGTTGCCGTAAGTTTTTTTAAATAACAAGGCAACTATCACAAGTAATTAATTTTGTAAAAATTCAAAAAACCCCTAACGCAATGAAACGGCTGAACCGATTTTGATCAAACATAGCTAAGAACACTCCCGACTAATTCACCTTTCAAACAAAAAAAAACAAAATCGGTTCATCCGTTTGGGAGCTACGATGCCACAGACAGACACACACACACACACACACACACACACATAGACACGTCAAACTTATAACACCCCGTCGTTTTTGCGTCGGGGGTCAAAAATACCAGACCGTAGTGACGCGCATCGTATCGATACGAGCTTCAAGTTGACACAACATACTGTCGATAAATTTAATTGCCGAAATCAGCCGCTGACGTCAGCTGTCAGCTGTCGGCTGTCAGTGGTGGCAGTATGATGAATGGTAGGTCGTTAATCACGGGGTGGCCATCACTCATCGGGGTAAGTGAATCGGAAGGTGAAGTGGCAAGTCTTGCAGTGATGTAATGTTATATGGATTATAAACGAGTGAGGGTTGGAGAGGAATAGTTAGTTTATTTTTAATAGTAATCCATTACAGTACGTATACCTACAAGGCACCCCAAGACTATGCGACATGTAGTCTTGGTACTATTTTACATATTTGTATACTATTTTACCATCTTCAAAAAAGGAATTTGTATAATATTTAGTTTAAGTCCTAGATTTTGCAAAGCTAAGCTTGGAGCTGACGTCATTATGTGCAGCGCTTAGACTTACTGCTTGACAATACGATGAAATGTGATTGTGGGCAGGTGGATTGGTGTCGAGCACTCTGGTGGATGCGGCTGCCCATACATACATGGGCACATGCCTTTTTCTCCGAAGCCTAGCCTAGCCTCAATGGGCCTCCTTTCACAGTGGGTTGCATCATCGTGGAATATATCCTGGTGTTTCCCTTAGACGGCTTTTACGGCATCCGTGGGAGACAAATGGGTGTATATTCTTAGACTCGTAACTAATAATATACGCGTGTTCTTATTCGTAACTCCGGTGTGTGTGGTGGGTAATTTGGTGGCTGGTCTGATTTCAACAGCCTTTGTCGCACGTGTGTTAGATTAAGTTATAATTAAAGTGTTTTTTATGAGTATGTATGTTAATTTATGTTGCTATGGGCTTATTGTTTAGGTTTAGCGCAATTCTCAATAAGCCTGAAATAAAGATTTTGAATTTGAATTGATAGTCCTATGTTATTTTTTCTACGTCATCAATTAATAAAACATAATATAACATAACATAACACCCTACAGTCACACACATAGTCCTGACCCCACACTAGGATTCCCTATGTCCTGGGTATCAGAAACTATGAGTACCATGCTACCATAACAGCCAGACCCGGAACAAATATTTGAAAATCATACAAACATTAGTCTCGCAGTGGGAATCGAACCCATAACCTCTCGCATCTCAGCCAGCTACTCGCCCGACGCACTACAGCGGTCGTCGAAAAACACAATCACAATAAACGCAATACTTAGCGGCATTCTCTAAGACAGATCAACCATATCACATAATACTTGAATGCCCCATTTTTAGGGTTCCATACCCAAAAGGTAAAACGGGACCCTATTACTTAACTTCGTTGTCCGTCCGTCTGTTTGTCTGTCAGGCTGTATCTCATGAACCGTGATAGTTAGACAGTTGAAATTTTCACAGATGATGCATTTCTGTTGCCGCTATAACAACAAATACTAAAAAACAGAATAAAATAAATATTTAAGGGCCTCTTATACAACAAACGTGATTTTTTTGCCGTTTTTATATATAATGGTACGGAACCCTTCGTGCGCGAGTCCGACTCGCACTTGACCGGTTTTTTAAAACTCTTCTTCCATCGCGGTTATCCATTGTAATTTCATGTGTTAGGTACAGTGACTAGTCACAGTGCTGTATGGTGTCCCTGGAAAGGGCGTAGTGACCGATGGTGAAAGATCCCGTGTGGTGAAAGGATTCAGTGCGTATCGCAAAGACTACTTTCGTGCACAAAATTGTAGGAAAGTATATTCACATTATACTGATTAGGAACTACACGTAATTAGCCAGTACCTACTTCACTGGGTACATGTCTATTTAAAATGAATTACTCCGATCAATCACAAAACAAATTAGAGCAATGTTCCCCGATAGCCATCTAAATGGAGCATTATTACAATCAGACAAGGGGATTATCAACACGGATCTGTTCTTTCTATCTTTAGATACTATCATTTATGATTAATTAACAGCGTTTTGCGGGACAATATAGAATAGGGGAAAAAAAAAAAGATTAACAGATAGTGTGGAATTTGTAGTTGCTAATAGATCCCTTAGCTTTGATCCATTGTACTAATATGTAGACCGAAGAGTAACAAAATAATATACGGTAATATGGTATACGGATCTCCACAGGATCACTTTAAAATTATGTTTAAATTGTTTTTTTGTTACTTATTTTTAAAGAAGTTTGGTACACAATTTTCACTAGAAACGGCATATTTTCCATAATTTTTGAGTTTTAAATGTTGCCGATATTTCGGACACCGTTAGTGTTGTGTGTCGAGTTGGTGTAAAGTGTGACAATAAAACCGATGGTAGTGGTATCGTTCGTAATAAAAGAGTGAGAAAGAGGGTAGATCGATATATCTGCCACTCGCAAAGACTTTAGTTAGTTCTCTCGTGATCATGGCGCATGCAACTGTGCCGATATATCGGGTATATTTAAAACTCAAAAATCATGGTAAATATCCCGTTTCTAGTGAAAATTATGTACATTACCAATATAGTTCAAAAAGTTATATAAGTTTGGTACAGTCATGCATCAAAAGGTCACTAGACTGATTTACTGATACTGATATTCCTTTACTGATTTGTTTAAACTTTGCTCTTGATTGATTATACATAGTTTTAAGTATGGTTTTTGTATGATTTAAAATAAACACTAATATAATAACTTTAAGTTGGATGCTCCCGTAACGCGTTTTTTTTGGTGTTTTTTCCCATTACAACTCATCAACACTTCTTCAGATAGCGAAAGTTGGATTTTGCGAGAACTAGCATACTTAACACACATGTTTTAATTGATAGTTTCTCATAAATATCACCAGCTTAGCTACGATCCCCCTAAACACCTTTTTACTGTGTTTTTTTAGTTTAGGGAGATCGTGGCTAAAATGATGATATTTGTGAGATATTATCAATTAAGTCTCCTAGTACCTACTCGCGAAATCAACTTTCGCTATCTGAAGAAGTGTTGATGAGCTGTAATGGACAAAAAACACCAAAAAATAATAATTTCGCGCCGCAACCGCCATCCACCAGACTAATCCAGAGTCTTCGGTTCGTTTAATTGTTTTTAACGACCATTCAAAGTTATACATAATATCAGCCAACCGATCATTTTGCCATAGAATGAACATTTTATATGTCACGTCAATCGTCTGTCCACTTCTAGTTGGTAACATTGACAGTCTGTCAATAATAATGGGTTAAATGACATGTTGTTGTGTGTTGCCTGTAATTTCACTTTTAGATGCAGGCAGATGTTATTTCCTACAGCTGTCTAAGTTTAATAAACTATTTTCAAAACTGTCACTGAAACTAGTCAGTTAAGACATGTGTGACACATACTTGTATATACGTTTTTTTCATACAGTAAAAAGCGCATGAACAACAAAGGATCAACAAGTGAACTTGACACTAATGCCGACGTCACGACTCTCATTATGTGGGCTGTCACTGAGCTGTCAAAACCGAATGTGACAACAAAAGAAATGCCATTCGTCGCATGAACTCGGTCGTCACAGCTGATTTGTTCTTGGATGGATTATTATTACGCAAAGGTTATGTCTGGTGGAAAAGGTAGGTAGACATATTTATTAGCAAATTACCTATTTTTCTTTGCAATATTTGCATTTAAGGGGCCCCCATTCGATTTGAACTAAAATCTTGTAGGTTCGTTCAATTCAATTTTTGAGAGAGAGAAGGAATTCAAGAGAGGCGCTGTGTAAAATGAGAGCTAGTGCCAGATCCTTTGGTTGGAATTCGGAAAATTCCGCTACTTACTTGCGAAACGTTCTAAAACTTGTTCCAGCACGTACGTTTTTTTGAGAAAGTCTTACAAGTTTGTGAAACAAATGTTTATAATTTAGATTCTACACAACATGGACGAGATACCCCGTAACTTTTTTTTTAATTTCACAGTTTATAAGTACATTAATATGAACATCCAAAGTTCAGGTAAAATTGTGCAAATAAGCTGATTTTTGAAAGCTTATACAGATTAAGTGCTAAAAAAAAAGTTTCTTCACGTGTCTAAATATATTCTTTAAGATACATATCTGTACAAAACATCTGACGAAAAAAAAAATACAACTTCATAATCACGTACGAGCTGAGCACCAGCGTTTTTATAGAAAGTACTGGAATTGACTGCTCTTAAGGCGCATACCATAGCCAAATTCCGTCAGTTTCTAACTCATTAAAGTTCAAGTAAGTCAGAATGTGACAAAATAGCGCTCGCAGAATGAAAACAATATGAAAATCACGAAAAACAATTATTTGCCGCGTGAAAACCCGTTGCATCACAGAATCATACGTTCAACTTGAAGATAAAGTGTTTGCCAACATTTAGGCGAAAGAAAAAGTACAAAATTCTAAGTTGTTTAGAAGTTGAATCAAATTTTCAGTCGTAAACATCTGCACTTGGAAAAAAAACATATGGTTAATGAACAGGTGGAACATGTTGTACGTTCACTTTACATATATAAGGTCAATGAAAGACATATATTTTTTTCAGCACATAACATTGGATCGTCGTTTCCCCATACTTAGAACTGAAACTCATTTTTTTTTTCATTAAACCCATACGTGTGTTGTATCTATAGATAGGTCTTCAAAAATTATATTGAGGTTTTTAATATCATTTTTTCTAAACTAAATAGTTTGCGCGAGAGACACTTCCAAAGTGGTAAAATGTGTGTCCCACCCGTAACTTCTAAAACAAGGGAATAATAAAACTAAAAAAAAAATATGATGTATATTAACCATGTAAACTTCCACCGAAAATTAGTTTAAACGAGATGTAGTAAGTAGTTTTTAATACGTCATAAATCGTAAACCATCCAGAACTTTTATATTATGTTACTTGCTGCTACTGAACACTTCATGGGCGAGTCCGACTCGCACTTGGCCGCTTTTTTGTCTATGATTTATTATATTACACCCTCAAGTAATTACTGTATTAACATCAAGTTTGTACTCTTTACTGTTACTGAGTAAGCGTGTAACGTTTCGTTTAACTCTATGTTTTTACAAATGTGAATTGTTGCAACTCACATAGAAAACGTTTCAGTTTATAAGTACTCTTGACAGCATACAATTATCTGGGTGCATACGTCTAGAAAGGAAAGTGGTATCTCCCTTTTCAAAGCTTTGACAGTTGCACAAAACTACAGCGCGGTGGCGTCATTATAACGACATAATACATGTTCAAATGCAGCGCGACAAGATACCGCGAGCCCTAATTGACACGTCTGTGCTGAGCGGAAACTAGGGACGGGACAATTGGATTGGCGATGAAATATTTGTGTTTTAGGTAGAAGAGATCAGCCACTGCCAGCCTCACGAACAGCCCACAAATGACATAAGGAACAGTCTTCAAAACAAAATTTGAAATTTTTCGACCTAAAAATCACGTTAAAACTCGATTTTATCGCGTATATTGAAATTAAAGGCACATGAGACCTTCATCTTTATGTCACAGGATAGCGGACGCAGTGCGATTCCACATAAGGCGCGTTCTAAGTGGCCGTGACCTATGTGGTAATGCAGTTCATACTATTGCTTGTCAATGGTATAGGATTGTAAGGGATTGGTTACTCTGGTTTTTATTATAGCAGTAGATCCATCGAAATCTGAAGGGAGGATAATCGGTAAGATGGCGCATTTCGTGGCGGTGTTGCGGCGGTGTCGCTAGGGCTTGTGTAAATTGCTCAAAACCTTTCATTCACGATCTGGTTGGTTAATTTGTAAGTATTAACGACGTTAAATCATTCAATCTAACACATATTACAATAAACAGAATTGTACTACTGTTGATTTGTTCAACTGTAGTATACCGAGGATGAGGCGCTTGTTGAGCTCTGAGTTCTTTGGTTAACTTAATTTAGTATTATTTTATCTGTGGTTAATCTTAATGTGTAGGTACTGTTTGTTTAATCAAAAAAAAAACCGGAAAATATATCACTACGTTGTTGACTTTGACATTTCACTTTATTTTGACAGTTAAGTACGGAGCTGGCGCCATCTATTTTCAAGGGTTTAAGCATGATGTGAAACGGCCGTGAAGACCCCTCATTCTATCGATAACGTATAACCACAGCCATGCCTACGTCGCGTCGGGCCGCTGACAGGCGGAAGGCGAAGACGGAAGTAATGGCGTGCGCTGTCGGGCTCGTCGCGGCTTCGGACACGACTGTCGCGCTGCTTGTTAGTTGTCGCCTCGTCGCGTCACTTCAAGTGAATTATGTAAGATGCTGCTCAGTGGACAGAGCTTTGTGAATCAGTTATTTAGATTTACAGCCGCGTTCAGTTCAAATAATGAATTGGTAGCCGACTTGTGAAAAATGAAAGGAAACGAAGATAACAAGACCCAAAAGAACAATTATATTTTCAAAAAATCTTGAAACATCTTTCACCGAACTGATTTTTTGTGACAAAATGGTCTAATAAAAGATCTTTTTAACCCCGACCAAAAGAAGCGTGTTATAAGTTTGAGGCCATAGTGTATCTGTCTGCCTGAAATACTGGATTTGAAACATAAGTAGTCGAGGGTTATAATTATTCAAAACAAGTAATTAATTTTGTTAAAATTAAAAAAAAACCCCGGCGCTGAACCGCTGAACCGATTTTGATCAAACAAAGCTAAGAACACTCCCGACAAATACACCTTTCAAACAAAAAAAAAAACGAAATAGGTTCATCTGTTCGGGAGCTACGATGGGACAGACAGACACAAACACAAACAAATAAGTAGTAGTGCTTTTGTGTGAAAGAGTTCGTCCGGGGAAGTACTACCACCATACCTATTTCTGCCGCAAAGCAGTAGTGCTCGCATTGCTGTGTTCCGGTTTGAAGGGTATGGGTGCCGGTGAAATTACAGGCACATGAGACATTTCATCTTTATGTTTTAGGGTGGCGGGCGCAGTGCAATGCCGTGACCTATGTGGTAATGCACTGTTCATAGGCAGAGGTTACCGCTTAACATCAGGTGGGCCATCAGCTTGATCTGTCATTCAAGTAAAAAAAAAAAAAAAAAAAAAAAACACACACAGACACATCAAACTTATAACACCCCTTCGTTTTTCGTCGGACGTTAAAAATTAACTTGTGAAAGCCATGGATGCCTACATAAGGTCCTGCACAGCTATAGTCTAATCGATGTCAATTAACATATTGCTGTCTATTGTGCTTTTTTTTTTAAATGCAGAAATATTTATAAAACACACAGCGCAATGAATGGCAAAATGGACTTCGAAATCTAACTTCAGTTTATTAGGAAATAAGACTGAATGAGAAAAATATTAAAATGGAACCTTGGAACGACTTTCATCAATTCAATTACAAAACCAACTTCCAGAACACTCGTTTGTAAACGTGATTATTTACGTCAAACCCTTCTTTCAATTCACACGTTTGTGAACGTGATGCTAACGTGGTGACAGCAAAAAATATGAAACGTGAATGAATTTTTAATCTGCCATTTTTGAAAGACACGTCGTCATTTTTATATAATTACATTTTAATGTGTTTTTGAGAGACATGTCACTGGCCCTCGGGCGGCTTGACAAACTCTGACACCAGAGGCTAGCACTACCTCATACGAAACGAAACGAAACGAATGTGTTTTTTCGAGTTATTTCGTATAATTTTAGTGGCATTTTAACCGGTGTAACTTGTATAAAGAGCACATGTGTGATGTAGTGAAATTTAAGTGTATTGCGTGTCTTTTCGAAATTAAGGAATTTTCCCTGTAAAAACTCAGTTTGTCTGCCTTTGTTTTAACTGGTTTATGACTTGACGGAGACTCCTGACGACTTGACTACGAAAATATAAATAGTTATATCACTTGATATCGGCTAAATTGTATGGAGCACTCCTCAGAAGCCATTATATGAAGAAGAAGAAGAAAAATAAACTGCCATTTTGTTGATTGACGCAGTCGGATACGACTGCGTCAATCAAAGAAGTCAGGATCAGAGGGCCTAGTACAGGCTTGTCTAAGTTATGTTTCGGTATCCCGAATATCGAATAGCGAGTCGATATTTGTTTTCATGTAGGGTTTTGTTAGTTTCATAACAAGTCCGCTAGGGGCGCTTATTATTTTCTGTATACAAAAACGACATTTCGACTTGCAATCCGTTTTTCGTTATACTGAGAGGTTCCAAATTACAAACCTGTACTAAGCCCTCTGGATGGAGGATTAGTCTGTCTAAGTATGTATGTTATTTTGTTCCTTTGTTACGTTCTAAGCCAAAACGCGAGGTCAATTCTGATGATTTCTGAATAAAATAAAATAAGATAATAAGTAGGAATAGATAAGTTTAAGATAAGTCAGATGAGAAAAGTCAGTAGTAGTAGTAGCAGTAGTAGTCAAAGTTTTAGTAGTAGTAGAGCTTTTTTGTGAAAGAGTTTGTTCGGGGAAGTATAGTACTCGTCATGTAAAAAGAACGCTGGAACGTATGAAGAAGTATGACCGCCAGCGTTATTTTTACATGACGCGCATTATACCTACTACCGCCATACCTATTTCAACCGCAAAGCAGTAGTGCCAGTAAGGGTGCCGGTGAAATTACAGGCACATGAGACTTTTCATCTTTATGTCTCAGGGTGGCGGGCGCAGTGCAATGCCACATAGGGTGCGTCCTAGGTGGACGTGACCTATGAGGTAATGCACTGTTCATAGGCAGAGGTTACCGCTTAACATCAGGTGGGCCATCTGCTTGTAAAGTCATAAAAGTAGCATATAAAAAAAGTATTTCACTTAGAATAGGTACCTACAACAAAACATAATTAAAGATGTTCGCAAGTATATGAAAATAAGAGAACTTTACCTTCCGTGCTATATAGTTAAATAACTGTGTTACGGCAAGGTAACGTTTCTCATACGAGTAGAATGGTCCATACTAGACCTTTAGTAAATAGGAAATTGTATAGTGAATAAAAAAGCTAATGAAAGCTGGCAAGTTATTAATTGGGTGATAAGTAACCCTGGGGGTTACCATTGAGCTCTTATAGCTATTCAGTTCAAAAACTATTCAGTATAAAATATCGATTCATTGGTGACATTCCTCGTAACTTAAAATATAACTATAACTTAAACACTAAAAACTAATAACTTAAAAACTTAACTTAGCGTATAACTTTAAAAGCAGAAGTCTTTAGACCCTCTGCTGCCTTTAAATATAGTTGCAGACATCATGGAACCGATATTTCATACTGAATAGTTTTTAACCTCCGACGCAAAAACGAAGGGGTGTTATAAGTTTGACGTGTATGTGTGTGTGTGTGTATTTGTGTGTGGTGTGTATTTGTGTGCATGTGTGTGTGTGTGTGTGTGTCCCATCGTAGCTCCGGAACGGATGAACCGATTTCGTTTTTTTAGCTATGTTTGATCAATATCGGTTCAGCCGTTTCATTGCGATGAGGGTTTTTTTAATTTTTACAAAACTAATTCAATTCAATTTTCAAAGTTCATTTATTTCCAAATAAGACTTAAACCTAGAACATTCCCAGTGTAAATTTAATCCTAGGGTGTAACAAACATAAATAATAAAAACGTAAATTAAGCCAAAGCGCTTATCAAAACATGTAAAATAAAATATAACTACTACTTATTAAGAAACATAGATTAATTGAAAAGATTTTAACTAAAAGATATGAGCAGAATAAACATGCAAGCTTTTGATTGAGCATTACATTTAGCAGCGTGAAAGTTTTAAAGAGATGCACTAAACCGAAAACAATTGGTAACAAAATAATAAGTACCGGAGGGTACTTGTAGGACTATTTAGTTGACAAACAAAATGTAGCTAGCAGCAGGAACAATAGTGCCCGCAGCTCATCGTAACCGTGACAGTCACCCAAACAAGCTCGCGCAGCGCCTGCATGCGCCGCGCACGCGGCACCCGACCTATATCCCTTGATAATAAGGTCAAGAGCCGCGCGCACTGCGGCAAAACTTGCGCGCACGCTTGTTAGGACCAGTGCGCATGTTTACTCATAGCACTCGAGAAACAAGTGATGGGGTAATTTGAAGCGATTATACTTGTCGATGTAAGGTAAGTTTTTCTTACGAGTTGTACAGATATTTTTAATGTGTTTATTTTTACTATTTGGGTTACTGTGTAAATATAATTTCTTGGACAATTTGTAAATAAATTGATTTAAGGTGGGAAAATTAATCTTGCTATGTAATTTATGTAGATTCGTGCGAAAGGGGGTGTTAAAGGCGTATTTTAACGCTTTGTTTTGCACGACTTGTAGTTTATTTATGTTAGTTGGACAGGTACTACCCCACACTGGGCAATTGTTATTGAACTGCATGGCTATAAGAGCTCACGGTAAGCCAGCTGTCTTATACATATTTGTAAATACCTGTTTTATACGTTTTTTTTATAATTTCGCTTCCGTGAACAAACAAAACTCACAATTAGTAACTTGAAAAATAATTCTAAGGACTTACCTACATATTGTACCATCATTTGACATTATATGTTGCAATACTATCAGGTATTTAATTGAATCAATGTTCATAATAATAATATAGTTAGCTCATCAAGTGTACCTACCAATTTTTTACCAATAAATAACTATGCAATATGAACTATAAAGAAGCACACACAGAAAAAACCTAAAAATACCTATCCGAATACATAAAATTTAAGCAAAGTAGTCTTTAAATAATGTTTTTAGGGATTACTATAAATCACGGTTTCCATCTCGCCGCGGGCTGTCACGTGGTTGTCACGTTGCTCAGTCACGCAAACAAAGTAAAAGAATGTACAGTAGCTCAAGTACAAAAATGCATGCCATTGGTTTCACATTAAACATTGTCGTATTTAGCTGTACCTATTCATCAAACCTTATGATTCTGAGGTTATGTCTACTTTTGCATACTCTGTTCTCATCATCATCATCAGCCTGTATCAGTCCACTGCTGGACATAGGCCTCTCCCAATGCTCGCCATTTATACCGATTTCCAGCTCTTCCCATCCACTTTCTACCAGCCGTCTTACGCAGATCGTCGCTCCACCTAGCCAGGGGGCGCCCCACACTACGTTTACCAAGACGTGGTCTCCACTATAATAGAACACATTTACCCCGTTGACTGAATGTGGCTGGTTGTTGACTGTGGATGACACTCTGTTCTGTTCTGTTTTAGTAGTAGTAGAGCTTTTTTGTGAAAGAGTTCGTCCGTGGAAGTATTACCTATTCTATTTCTGCCGCAAAGCAGTTGTGCTCGCATTGCTGTGTTCCGGTTTGAAGGGTAAGGGTGCCGGTGAAATTACAGGCACATGAGACTGTACATCTTTATGTCTCAGGGTGGCAGGCGCAGTGCAATGCCACATAGGGTGCGTCCTAGGTGGACGTGACCTATGAGGCAATGCACTGTTCATAGGCAGAGGTTACCGCTTAACATCAGGTGGGACTCTTGCTTGTTCCGTCAACAAAGTAGTATAAAAAAATATAAATAAAACTTTTGAGTGAACTACCTACTTTTGTTATTTCTGAAATCCTCTATAGATATATCTTTTAAGGCTTCGTTGGACGCCAAATTCTGTAACTATCTAACTCATCAAGGTTCAGATAAGTAAGGAAGTGACAGACTAGCACTCGTGAAACTAAAAGTGAGCTAAAATCACGGTTATATAATTAAAAAATAATTACTAAATTAATTTTAATAAACAAGAACAATCATTTTCCTCTCAGCTTTGTGTTATTTAATAAAAGGCAATTCAAAATATCTTATAATTGATAGTTTAGAAGAAAAATGGTTATCACTGTGAAAAAAGAGGCCAGTTTGAAAATTTATTAAATAAATTTAAATTTATTTTTTCAAACTTTTCAATACAAGAAGACAAATAATAATGTAATATGTGTATATATGTTCTTTATATAATGTAGATTATCATCTATTTTTTTGCCGATTTTTCGATAAAGATCGTGGAGAAAAAAGGTTTTAACGCACCACATTACACATATATCCACGCGAGGAGATCTGGATCCAGAAGATGTTAGGAATTTTAGTACTGAAATTGTAGCACCAAGTTGAACTTTTAGTAGCAATGTTTGTACATTTTGTTAGAATATGATGAAGACAAATGACTGTACCTCTGCTCTATGTCTTATAACGTGACAGATTTGTCACGCGCCTGACGCCCGACGCTCGCGGCGTTGATATGATTCTGTCAAAACTTCACGAAAATATTAATTGTCGAGGTAATACCGTTGCCCGGACTTGTTTGTGGGATTCGTTGGTATAAGATTTGTCCTGGCTGCTGGCTTATTTAAGGAATGTGTTATTAATGGAAGAAATCGTTAGCAGAGTCAGTCGTGGGAAGCAATGGCGGCGATGAGCTCACCACTTGTCACGTCTATATTCGACGATGGTGCAACCCACAGTGAAAAGAGGCCCATTTGAGGTTCTGCCTACCCCTTCGGGGAAAAAGGCGTGTGTCTATGTATGTATGTATGTAATACCGTTTCAGCGTAAAATGGAGCGGGTTTTCAGTTTATTTTGGTTGTTGTAAAACATAAATATAAGAGACAGCGATATTATTTATCGTCCGAGAAAGTGGTAGGGAACTTTATAGACACACACAACAGCCGACGCAGGAGGTTGCGTGTTCGATTCCCGCCCCCGAACAAATATTTGTACATTCTTCAGATATTTGTTCCGGTTGTATACAATATATATATATATATATATATACATAAAAAATACCCAGATATTTTTGATGTATATCTATATATTGTATTGTATTAGGTATATCAGTTATCTAGTACCCATAACGCAAGCTCTGCTTAGCTTGGAGCTAGAAAATGTTGTGTGAACTGTCCAGCGTTATTTATTTATTAATTATTTATTTAACAGCCAAATTCTTTCACTTTCTAACTCACTAAAGTCAGGTAAGTCAGAAAGTGACAGAGTAGCGCTCGCAGAAATAAATGTAAGTGAAAATCACAAAAATAATTATTTGCCACGTGAAAACCTATCGAATCACAAAATCATACTAAATGGTCAACGAAACGTCAATAAGAGAATAGAGTACGTGGTGTATCCTAAGGTTGTCTGGAAGAAATCGCTATAAGCGATAAGACCGCCCATTGTACATTTCTGTTTTTTTTTTGTTATTGAGTTATGTTTTGTGTTTCTGTGTGTTATTTGTGTACAATAAAGAGTTAATCTATCTATCTATCTATCTGTATATTCGTAATTTTTCTAAAAATATATAGATGATGTAAAGGTACCCCTATACCGACTTTAAAATCCTCGTAAAGGATTTTTCTGTGTATTAAAATATTATTATAATGATTTAAACAATTGTACATTTATGTCATGAAACTGTTGAAATAGGTTTTTGAAATAGTTTTTTTTTTTTAACATTGATAGACATTTGTTTGACCACGATCTCACCTGTTGGTAAGTGACGATGTGGCCGAAAATGGAGCACAAAGGTCTAGAAGGCACCTATTCACACTAGCCTTGAAGAGACCCAGATTATAGATTTCAGGAATGACAGCTGACGGTAGTGTATTCCACTCCTTAGCAGTTCGCATAATAAAGGTAGAACTGAAACGCTTAGTACGAATAGAGGATATACTAATGAGGTAAGGGTGGTACCGAGCCGTGCGCCTGCTCGTCCTATGAAAAGGAGATGGTGGGATCAGATCCCTGGGCTAGATAATGTTGTGTGTATTGTCCAGCATTATTTATTTATTTATTTATTATTTATTAGATCATGAAGTTCCTGGGAGCATTCCCCGAAATGTAACCTATAGAAGGTCGAAAGGCATGCGACCTTACGGCGGTGCTCGAGACTCTGAATCTTAGTCTCCGCCATATGTTGCTCACCAATAAGCCTGAAAGCTCTGCGTTCGATCGAGTCCAAGGCAGCAAGCTTGTGTTTGGCCGAGCCATCCCAAACGTGGCAGCAGTACTCCATACCAGCCCGGACTTGTTCTTTGTACAGACTTAGAAGCTGTCCTGGTGTGAAGTAACGTGTTACCTTATTTAGGATGCCTAGCTTCATAGCAGCAGTTTTTGCCTTAGACTCGATGTAGGAGCCAAAGTTGAGAGTAGGCGTGAGTGAAACAACTAAGAGCTCGAGGATTTATGTTAATCATTGCAAAAAAAAGTGGTTCTCGCAAGGTCTACTGTTCGCAGAACTACTAGTTTATTAATTGCATGTCCTGGATAAAAAAAAAAACAATTTCCTGTCACATACCATGAGTAACTATGAATCACTAGCCGTCATCTGTAATGTATGAGTTATAAGATATTCTAATACCGTGTACGTATAATTCCCCTAAATCAATCAAAAACAAACTTAAATTGACAGCCACAAAAAAAACACCAAGCTATTTGGAATCTTAATTCTATTGCGTTAAGGTTAACTTTGAAGTGGTTCTGCAGTAAAGCACCAGTGGGTTCTTTATAACGATGAGCAATTAATTGACATTCATTGACAGCCATTGCGCTGTCATCGGCCAATCAATTTGATCTATTACGTGCATCTAAATACTTAAAGCAGACAGTGATAGTATATTTTTTATTTTTTTTATTTTTAACAATGATAGACCTTTGTTTTACCACGATCTAACCTGTTGTTGTATGATTATTTAAGACTAACTCAATTTTTTTTCTTTGTAGTTGGCCTTGTGCATTTGCCATTTTTAAATATAATTATTGTATTCGGTTTTGCAATGTAACACTCCTTCCAAGTCGTTATAGTTTCAGTCAAGTCATGTTTTAGTAATACGGTGGCCGTTGTACTAAAAATTTCGTAGACAATTTCCACAAATTTGAAAACTCACATAATTGCTACTTAGTAATAAATATATATATAACAAATAAATAATGCTGGATAGTTACGCAACATTATCTAGCCCCAAGCTAAGCAGAGCTTGTGTTATGGGTACTAGATAACTGATAGACTTAATAAAATACCTACATAGATAGATAGATATTTTTTATTATACATAGAAAATTCCCAGAACACCCTGAAGAAATATCTGCAGATCGTACAAATATCTGTTCCGAGGCGGGAATCAAACCCGCAACTTCCTGCGTCGCTGGCGATCCTTCGCCCACCGCACCACAAAACCGCATTTTGGTCGTCAAAATGCAGTGTTAGGTACCTACCTCTATAAACTGTTTAAAATACTTATAAAATTCTCAGAACTGACATTAAACCATTTAATCCCCACAGTCACGAACCTATCCGATGTCAATCAATGCAGCTGTCAGATTAACTCATTAAACGATTTACAAGCGCTTGCATAATGACATCCATTACCATTGTCAGATACTTTAACCTGTCAACAGACAATGGAAATTGATCTCTGACTCCGCGTCATACGGTCCATGATTTATATTTCGCGAACTAAGTAATAATGAGCTGAAAATTTACAATGACACAATTTCAACTGTAAGTCGTTGAGACAGAGTTGGAAATCCTAATATATAATTCAGCTTGCAATTAGCTAATTACAGCGGTCGGTCGTGGACAGCCTGACAGCGACAAGACAGCGTGACATGTGTCACGCGGTTTGACGTTGACAGTGACGGGACATGGACGGGACGGACTCGCGACAACTTTTCGATGTCCGTTCCAGTTGAATAGGGTTGCTTATTTTATTGAAAAGTTTGTTTTGTGATTGCGCAGGGTATACCTACCTACAGACAGGTGTCAGACATGGGGGTATCTCCACTAGGTACACTCTATTGTTATAAAAATTAATAAAAATTCTCGAATAATAAATCTCGAACAAAAAATGCTGAATAAAAAGTACCGAATGAAAAATTTCGACTGAAAAGTCTTGATTGAAAAATGTCGAAAGAAAAATCTTAAATGAAAAATAAAGGATGAAAATCTTGAATAAAAATCTCGAATGAAAAGTCTTGGAGCTGTACGAAAAATTATATCAAATCATTATAAACTTGTGAACACAGAATGGAAAGAAGTATACTCAACATAAGATAAAAAGATAAAACTATATTAAACAAACTAAAGATTATTGATATAAAATACCGAATCAAACAACTAAAATGGAAATGGGCAGGACATTTAATAAGAATTAAAACAGAAAAGTGGGGTAAAGTAAATTTTTTTATACTACTTACCAAGGTAGCAATCAAGCGTACGGCCCACCTGTTGGTAAGCGGTTACCGTAGCGTATGGACGCCTGCAATACCAGAGGCACCACACGCGCTCTGCCGACCCCTTACAAACACCCCTTTGAAGAACCCCATACTTTAGTCACTTGGAAAAACCTCTGCATTCCATATCATTCCACAACTTGTGTGTTCGCGGGAGGAAGTTCCTCTGAAACCGCACAGTCCGGGACCACCCTGGCTCCAAGGTGTGCGGATGAATCCCCTGCCGATGGCGAGCGGTGCGGTGAAAGAAGTGACATAATGGTGCCTTAGATATAAAATGAGAAGTAAAGGCAGACAGTATAGAAAATGGGAAGTTGATAAAAAAGGTGGTAGGGAACATGTGGGACGAGGGAAGTAAAGGTCGTTGTAGAAAACACTTGGGAGGCCTATATATGCGGGAGAGCAAGAAACTAACTGAAAATTTATATTTACATTAACTTTTGTAATCCAAAATTCCTTTATAAGTAGTAATAAGATGAAATGTAGATTATAAGATTGTTAATAAAGGCTAATATTATTATTATTATATCATAATACCTATCTCCAAAATATTTACGTAGCTATGACTAGAATAGTCATCAATGGTGTCGATTCTGTGCAGCATTCTCTAATTTTAAACTGCGTTAAAGTTGTCGCGCACCCTTTCTAATAGACTGAAATAAAAGAGACCGCGATAATTTTAATGCGGTTTAAAATTAGAGAATGCTGCACAGAATCGACACCATTGATCAGGACACGCCTTGCATTACAGCATTTAATTTAAGCTATCTACAGATCTAATAGATGAAATACTATATTATTTCCATACTTATGGCAAATGTTGTAAAATAAATAGATGTTTTTTTTATTTATTTTTACATTTATTGACCTTTGTTTGACCACGATCTCACCTGTTGATTCCTAATCAGATGTTTCCTAATCTATCTATCTATCTATTAAGCCCGTGTCCACCCTCTGCTGGGTATAGGCCTCCTCTCTAATACGACACTCTTTCCGATCCTGTGCTGCTCTTATCTATTGTCGTCCAACTTCTTTGACGATGTCATCCGACCATCGGGCGGGTGGTCTGCCTCTTGGTCGTCGAGCATCTCTTGGCCACCACTCCGTTATAGCCTTGGTTCATCTTCCTACATTCCTTCTAGCGAAGTGTCCCGCCCATCGCCACTTAAGACTTGTAATCCGCATATCTATACGTCTACGACTTTCGTACGTCGACGTATCTCGACGTTTTGTATATGATCAAGGAGGGATATACCGAGCGTAGCGCGCTCCATTGCTCTTTGTGCTACTCGTATCTTGTGCATGGACTCCTTTGTGACGTCCACGTTTCGGTTGCGTTTGTTTGTATGGGCAGGACACATTGGTTATAAACCTTGGTCTTCAGGCATAAATTGCGGATTTTTTTCTATGTTTCCTAATAAAGTATTTTTTTGCTGACGTTACTTCCACTCTTTAAGTTTTAGATGTAGGTACTTCTTGGTGGGATAAATACGGACTCCAAAAATTACTAAAATTATTATAGGACCGTTCCATTAAAATGAATATAAAGCTATAAAATTCTTCAGTAATAGACATGATTGAAACTAAAGACTGCTGTCAGGTCATTTTCCTCAACGCTTACAGAAACGAATGGCGTGTCCAAACAACTCAACGCTACAGAGTGCACAAGTGTCGCTGTCTCAGATACCCCGCGCGGCATAAATCGAAGTGAATTCCCGACAAATAGCGTCGCATAATAAGCTGCCAACCTTTCAACGGGCTTATTAATAACACGTACAGCTAGCGCAGTCTCGATTCTCGACACATCTTCCACCGTTAGAGCCTATTTAGTTCGAATGACGTTCAGCGCTCACAGTCGGTCGAACGTAGCAATATCAATAAAACGATACGAACGGTTACAATGCAACGCTGATGAATTATTGCTTTGAAGAAAACCGTCGGTAAACTTATGCGCTTTTGGACACGGGGTTACCGAAAACCTCAAAGATGATTTAGATATATGATGATGATGTGATAGAGGGAGCGCAGGGCGTTGGCCGTAAGGTGTAACATGTTGGCTCGGATATTTGCAAGGTGTACGATAGATGTAAAGATAACCCTTTTTAAAGCATTCTGTCAGACGTTTTACACCAGCAGCCTCTGGGTTAACTGGACACTGAAATCTACTAATGCCCTGCACGTCCAGTATAATGCTTGAGAATGCTTTTGGGGCTGACTCGTTTCTGTAGCGCGTCAGGAATGTGTGCAGCATCCAGTGTAGATGGATTCCACGCTATCATGCGGAAACGAGTTGCCTCCTTGATGAGCCGCGTGCGAGGCAGTGCCAATAGCCTCCTCGTCACCATCCTGGACAGGGTTGACTGTCCCGTCGTGAGTACTCGTGAGGCACTGGAATGACATACATATGGCTTCATACATAGTGCGAGGTAGTACCAATGGCCTCCTCGTCACCATCCTGGACAGGTTTGACTGTTTCGTCGTGAGTACTCGTGAGGCACTGGAATGACATACATATGGCTTCTAGAGCCGATATGTTTAATGTGCGTTAGGTGTGTCGTTTTGTTTTGGCTCTTTTAAAATTGTGTTTTCTGTATGGACTTGATCTGAAATAAATGAATTTATTTATTTATTATTGATTATTTATTTGCGATGTAAACGCGCGCTAAGTGCGACGCTGACTAAGCTACGCGCGTACGATCAGCGCTGAAGGCATAGATCTCCTGCCATAGATCTGACGGATTCTATCAGGTAACTTAACTAGAGCTACGGTATTAATCGGTACTCACTGATAAGACCACCCTAGCTTATCAATTATGATTTTCACTTAGTAATTAAACCGTTATGATTATGGCCTGCAACAAAGTATGTTCCATTTATCTATGTATTTTTAGGCTGTTTTTCATCCTGAAACTACCCGTGCGAAGCCGGGGTGAGTTACTAGTTTCAAAATAATGCAGTAGAAGAAGAGTACATTTCATTTCAGGCGACCAGGCAGAATAGGCAGTTATAGGTACCTCTCTGGTTTGTTCCTTGATTGATTTCCTAGTGATGCGTGATTGAATGCCTCATATTATGAAGTGAACTAGCTGCTGCTGCCACTAACCTACCAACCTTTCAACACAATCCGACGGCCGACGGTCGGCGGTTAAACGAGTGTCGTGTTCCGTGCGGTCGTACTAACTATTTATTACACTGCGGTTCTCCTGTCGCTATTAATAATGTACCGTCTACGAAGTGCTATAATAGTTGTACTGAGCACATCATTGTACGTTTGTGTGACGCTTTAAGAATGATAGACATTAATATTAGCTCGTGAAGTTATATAGAAACTAGAGATTAAGCTATGTACTATATTTGCCTTGACAGTATTGTAATAAGTATTGTATTGGTAGTTCATAAATGCAATAACATGACAATATTGTATTGGCAGTATTATACTTGGTTTTGTATTGGTAGTTCATAAATGCAATAACATGACAATATTGTATTGGCAGTATTATACTTGGTTTTGTATTGGCAGTTCATAAATGCAATAACATGACAATATTGTATTGGCAGTGTTATACTTGGTTTTGTATTGGTAGTTCATAAATGCAATAACATGACAATATTGTATTGGCAGTGTTATACTTGGTTTTGTATTGGTAAGTCATAAATGCAATAACATGACAATATTGTATTGGCAGTATTATACTTGGTTTTGTATTGGTAGTTCATAAATGCAATAACATGACAATATTGTATTGGCAGTATTATACTTGGTTTTGTATTGGTAGTTCATAAATTCAATAACATGACAATATTGTATTGGCAGTGTTTTACTTGGTTTTGTATTGGTAGTTCATAAATGCAATAACATGACAATATTGTATTGGCAGTGTTATACTTGGTTTTGTATAGGTAGTTCATAAATGCAATAATATGACAATATTGTAATTGGCAGTATTATACTTGGTCTTGTATTGGTAGTTCATAAATGCAATAACATGACAATATTGTATTGGCAGTGTTATACTTGGTTTTGTATTGGTATTCATAAATGCAATAATATGACAATATGGTAATTGGCAGTATTATACTTGGTTTTGTATTGGTTGTTCATAAATGCAATAATATGACAATATTGTAATTGGCAGTATTATACTTGGTTTTGTATTGGTAGTTCATAAATGCAATAACATGACAATATTGTATTGGCAGTATTATACTTGATTTTGTACTGGTAGTTCATAAATGCAATAACATGACAATATTGTATTGGCAGTGTTATACTTGGTTTTGTGATGGTAGTTCATAAATGCAATAACATGACAATATTGTATTGGCAGTATTATACTTGGTTTTGTATTGGTAGTTCATAAATGCAATAACATGACAATATTGTATTGGCAGTGTTATTCTTGGTTTTGTATTGGTAGTTCATAAATGCAATAACATGACAATATTGTATTGGCAGTGTTATACTTGGTTTTGTATTGGTAGTTCATAAATTCAATAACATGACAATATTGTATTGGCAGTGTTTTACTTGGTTTTGTATTGGTAGTTCATAAATGCAATTATATGACAATATTGTAATTGGCAGTATTATACTTGGTTTTGTATTGGTAGTTCATAAATGCAATAATATGACAATATTGTAATTGGCAGTATTATACTTGGTTTTGTATTGGTAGTTCATAAATGCAATAACATGACAATATTGTATTGGCAGTGTTTTACTTGGTTTTGTATTGGTAGTTCATAAATGCAATAATATGACAATATTGTAATTGGCAGTATTATACTTGGTTTTGTATTGGTAGTTCATAAATGCAATAATATGACAATATTGTAATTGGCAGTATTATACTTGGTTTTGTATTGGTAGTTCATAAATGCAATAATATGACAATATTGTAATTGGCAGTATTATACTTGGTTTTGTATTGGTAGTTCATAAATGCAATAACATGACAATATTGTATTGGCAGTGTTTTACTTGGTTTTGTATTGGTAGTTCATAAATGCAATAACATGACAATATTGTATTGGCAGTATTGTACTTGGTATTGTATTGGTCGTTCATTCATTTTGACGACCTCTGTGGCGCGGTGGGCAAAGCTTAGCCTGCGACGCAGGAGGTTGCGGGTTCGATTCCCGCCTCGGAACAAATATTTGTGCGATCGCAGATATTTGTTCAGGGTGTTCTGGGTATTTTCAATGTATAATAAAAAATATCTATATATGCAATATATTGTATTAAGTATATCAGTTATCTAGTAGGTACCTATGACACAAGCTCTGCTTAGCTTGGGGCTAGATAATGTTGTGTCAACTGTCCAGCATTATTTATTTAATATTGTATTGGCAGTATTGTACTTAGTATTGTATTGGTAGTTCATATATGCAATAACATGACAATAAGCTGAAACCCTCAGATAAATGCATTCAGATAAAAAAAACTGAATAAGGTTTTTTGATGCCCATTACCAAAGGCTCATTACGCTGAAATATAGTACACAGATAAATTATGACCCATTGAGTGAATTATTAGATTATATAGCTACTGATATAATGCAAGCAAAGCCGTGGGTGGACACACTGCATGTTACAATAAAACTCGACTTATCCTTGGAATAGTTACACAGTGTCTTTTGCATTGACAAATACTTCGAAATTCGATCGAAAGGGACAGAAAGCGGTGTAAGTTAAAGTATTGAATGAAATAATAAAATGTTAAAATTGAGCATTAGGCTGGTCATACGCGTCAAATCTGATCATAATATCAACATATTTCAAACTCATCACAATCCTCATCTCTTAAAGACAATCTTTCATCACCATATCACCATAAGTAGGGGCTATCAACAATTGGTTGCACAATCTTCGCATTGTTTTGTGTGGGGGGGTGTTGATGTGACTTCATTGTAAGCTGATTGAAATGTGACTCAACTTGTTGACAGGTATCTGTAAGATGCGCGTGAATGGCATAGGAAGCATTGCCAAAGTGACATTAACATTTAATTTGCACTATTAATGTCTTGAAATCCACCACTAGCCCAATGGGGTTATTTGTTTGGATAATAAAAATAAGCAAAATACAAATACAAAATAAATCAACTCTGACAAATTCATTTGTTAAAATAACTAATAGATAAGTGTTGGTGACAGCTTTCATTTCTTTTGGCAAACGTTCCGACATGAAACATGATCATAAGACCGTTGGCACTGGTTTTAATGAGATATCTTTAAATGTATTGTTTAATTTTCTAATGACAATGTGTTGCCATCAAAAGAACAGCTGAGCCTGTGCCGAGACATCAGCTCGCTCAGTGTATTCAATCAACTTTCTATCGACTCGATAGTTATTATTCAATTATTATTTATTTAATCAACATAGGGTCATTAGGATTACACATTACACAATTACACATTACACAGGCTACACACAATAATAACGTATATACGTAATACAATCTTACATTTATCCACAGGCAAGCTTACCTAGATTTGATTGTCAATAAATGCACCACACAGCAATGATTCAGATACTGACAATCAAACCTAGCAGCAAAAATCAGCAACAATCAATGGGGAGTACTCTGAGGAACTATTAGATCTCATACCCACATCCAAGTTCTACCATCGCACCTCTGGACACCAAACATGAGCTCAATCACAAATAGTTGTACCGTGGGTGTCTCGTACAACTCGGTTTACGAGATCGTTTCTCCTTTATACATGAAAGTTGTGAAATGAGCTCTTCTGAGGCTTTTCCGTAATACTACAAAACTAACAGCTTCAAAAAAAGGGAGTCATTTAGGTCAGGCAACGCATTGTCAATGCCACTCTGGTGTTGCAGGTGTCAATAGGCGATGGTAACCACTTATAAATAAGTGGGTTGTAAGCCAGTTGGTCGAGCCATTACATAAATAAAAAAAAGCTATATATTTTTCACGATCTCACCTGTTGGTAAGTGATGATGTGGCCGAAGATGAAGCACAAAGGTCTAGAAGGCACCTATTCACTCCAGCCTTGAATAGACCCAGATTATAGTTTTCAGGAAAGTGTATTCCACTCCTTAGCAGTTCGCATTATTAAATACTGGTAGGATAAGTAAATAACAACAAGTGATCGACTCGAGCGTTAGCGTAATATAAAATCAAACAAAGCTAAGTTTAAGATGTGAGCTTACTTAAAGGCATGAGCTATAATTTTTCTGATCCGTTTTATCAAACACACACTGTATTGTAAAAACAAACTTTAGCAAAAACTCATTCATCCATCCAAGCCGAAACATTGGGCCAAACATAGGAGAATTAGAGCGACGGAGCAGCGAATCGTCAATCATCTACACGCATTAATCTTGCGAAGACAAGTTGATAGATCATCACGATGCGGCCAGCGAGTAACGAAGCATGGATGAGGCATGTTGTGTGGTAGAAGGTTACTGACAGAACTGGCAGTCAGCCCATCTGATGTCAATCGGTAACATTTACATGTATTAAAGACTGTTGTGAAGGGTATGGACGGGCCTTACCCATACAAAACGTCCGTGAAAAATAAGTCACAATAACAAAACACGTACGTTACGTACGTTGCCGTCACAAAGATCGACTGAAGCGAAGTGAGTCACTTTACAAGCTTCAAAACTGTCGTTCCCTAAAGCTCGTCCATACTTTTTTATTTTGGTCGAAGGGTATAGGGGACCCATGAACAATTTTCAAAACCAACCTTTCTGGTACCTATCTAAGTTGAAAGGTATTATTTATAGATAGGGCATTTTACTATTTACACAAGCGATGGTAGCCTAACGGTTCAATAGTGCAACTCAGAATCCAACGATACCGGGTTCGATCCTAGGCTCCGCACCAATGACTTTTCTAAGTTATGTGCGGATTTATATCGCTCTGTGCTTCGGAGGGCACGTTAAACTTTCGGTCCCGGCTGCTATTGATTAATAGCAGTCGATAAGCCATGTCAGAGGCCCTCGGGCGGCTTGACAAACTCTGACACCAGAGGCCAGCACTACCTCATACGAAACGACGACGACGACTATTTACACACATAACTACTTGTACTATTATATATTCTGTGGTTCCGGTTTGAAGGGTATGGGTGCCGGTGAAATTACAGCACATGAGACTTTTCATTTTTATGTCTCAGGGTGGCGGGCGCAAAGCACTGTCACATAGGGCGCGTCCTAGGTGGACTGGAACTATGTGGTAATACACTGTACATAGGCAGAGGGTACCGCATAACATCAGGTGGGCCAGTAGAATAGTCAGGGGTTTTTAAATATTAACTTGTTAGGTATTATCTCTCTAGTGAGTAGTAAACTGGCAATCAGCTTTATCACCTCCACAGTTTCATGTTCTAGGGCGGACGTACAAGCCCTCGCGCTCGCAGGTAATAAATCGCGTTAAACAAGTAGGTTGGGTCGTTTTATCAAAGTCAATCGCTATCACGCCGCCTGAGTAATTACTACAGTTTGTTCTCTATCAGCTATTATTCTGCGAGTATAATATCTACTGTGTGGGACGAGACATGACAGCCGTAACAACACTGCATAGGGCAACAATGCTCTAAGTCTATATAATAGCTAATATTAAAATCACACGACGATTTGAGAGTTAATTCTTTAATACGTTATTGCGCGACCAATATCAGGCTCGCACTGGTGGACCTCTGTTTGAGTGGGGCCTGAAATAAAGTCTCTATAACGCATACAAACAACAATTGATACATAAACATTGAATGTTCTTTTGTAGAAACGCTAACAGTACAGTCTTGGGTACGATAGGCTGAAATCTGATGTTCATTATTCCAAAATAACCAAATAGGTATAGCATGGCTTATTTCGGTTGGCTCTGATCAATCAAAGAACTGCCTTATCTATCAAATAAGTATTACAAGTTTTTTGTGTTTTTTTTTTCGATATAGGCTTTTAGAAAATTAGTGATTGGAACCATGTGCTGATTGAAATTAGCTTAACAACGGCCAGTCTACTTTAATCCATCGAGGAGTTCCGTTATTCACCTTCCGTCTCCATCATCAGATCAGCTCGTTGTCACCATGTTGTACTGTCATTGGAACTTGACATGTAGGTATGCAACATTTCATCTCAATCAATTGGGGAAATTCAGTTACAAGATTTGACCCGAACATACATACAAACATTGCAAGTTAAAAAAAAGCTTGTAGTAATGAGGAAAGATTTGTATTGTATGTTTGTTTGTAATGGAATAACATAAAAATTTAATTAAATTAAATTATTTCACTTATAGAAAGCACTATCCATGAGACCTTATAGACTATGTTTTATTAGCTGCCTCATTATTTATTTGTTTTAGATAAACGAAAAAATATTAGCTCAATACTGGAGTGAGGGCTTTGGCTGCCTGTATGCGGATCCCGGGAAGGCGGCGGCAACTTGTGGCAAGATGTCGCTGTGAGCACCTATATAGGTGCCGGGCGTGACTATGGGTGTCATTCCCGGGACTGTGCTCCACAGGCAAATGCGAGAGGGGCACCGGTGCGTTCCGTATGGAGATCCCGGTTCCCCTTGACATGCATCGAGGCCAGCCACCGGGGTGTTTTTAGTGAGTCCACGAGTCCGTGAACCTCACATAACCCTACCACACCCTCAATGTGGTAGAGTATCTGGTAGCAGATTTCCACCTCGTCACAAAAAAAAAGGTATACTAAACCTGTCAGGCCTATCCGTAACAAAATGTAATCGACATCGGTTCAGTCGTTTCGACGTAATTGAGTAACAAACACACAAACAAACATCATCAGTGACCTGCTTGTAAATTTATTCACCAATAACATAGATAATTATATAATAATTATAATTATGAATAATTATAATTTATGATTATTAGTAATTTCCCATTAAGCGAAATTTAATTTCTTTTGAGAATAAATCTTTAACCAGATATAAAATTGATCTATGCCAGGACTGGCAAGTATGCTCTAGTCTAGAAGCTCCAATGCAACATAACATTTTGGATAAGTCATTGCAATGCGTCGTTTTCATCGTCATTATCAGCTTGCTTTGCTGCACGGTAATATCGCAATACATCTACGAAACCTTATTATGTACACATAAACACTTAGATAGATTTATGAAAAAAAGTGACGTGCATTGTTTTAACACGAGAAATAAAAATAAACTGAGTATTCCCAAATTTAGATTAAAAAAAGTAAGTGGGTCTTTTATGGGGAATTCTGTTCGGTTCTATAATAAACTTCCAGAAAGTGCTTCTAAACTTTGGATTCGAAGATTTAAATCTTACATAAAGAATAATTTAATTAAGAAAGCGTATTACACACTACATGACTATGTTAATGATAAAGCCGCGTGGCCTGATGTCGCTCTGCCCCTCGACACCTAATTTGTCAATTTGCAATGTCTGTACCTGCATTTAATTTATTACTGATGTGTTATTTATGAGTATATCAAGCGTAGTGTGTGCTGCCTTATGAACTTTTGCTGATTCTCCCTATCATCTTACTTTTGACTGCCTACCTAAGTAAGGCTTTTAATTTGGTTTTCCTTTTTTCCTTGAATCAGCTTCCACTTGTTCTCGAGGCACCACACAGGCGCTCCCCACCTAGTAGTAAGAAGGATCATCAAAAGAAAAACAGACCGTGTTTGTTGCCTGATTCTTCTAGGTCTGTTTGCGTTGGAACATGAGTAAATGTAAATTTATTTTTAAGGCGCGATAGAATCTCAAATGTCTCTAGAATTTTAAAGTTTTTGATAATAATTTTCATAGTTTTGTATGAAGAAAAAAATTTATGATATTTTTGAGCTTTTTATCTAGTGAAATCAATAATTCAATACAATATTTGAATTACTTCACTCGATAAAAAAAAATAACAAAGATACCTCCTTTTTAAAATTTAAATGCGATTTTTCACTCACTTCTCTCACGTTTTAATTTTTGAAACATTTGGTTACATTTTAGTTATTATTTGAGTTAGTGAATTCATCAACAAAAGTAAACAAAACTTTGAACAACATTTTTATATAATTTTTTTATACATAAAAACACGGTATCAGAGCGTGCGCTCGCCTCCTTCGCCTCATACAAAAATGTTCGTTGAACCTATAGCGCCTTAAGACGATTTTAAATGATCTTTGTGATTTCAATGAATAAAATACTTTTGACTTTGACTTTTGACTTTGACTTGTAAAAGTCCACAGCTGGAAACACACACAGCCTCCTCATTGAATAATCACTGGTCTTAAGCCGCCTCCATTCACTGTCCTTTTGCGCTCTTTAAAATGTCGTCGGTCCAAGGAGAGGAGCCTTCTTACTGCGTCGTCCGTTCACGATCGACACTAGATTTGGTCGTTAGAGAATTTGTACACGAGAAACCAATATTTGTCACTTTAGTATCGTATAGTAGTAGTATGTCATAATATAGGTACGTGACACCGTAAGCAAAACTTGTTGGTGATCAGTAAGTGAAAGAGACAAACCATTGTCTTCTTGCTTCTTAAAATTCGAATTAAATTGATTTGAATTTAGATAAATTTTTCGAAGTATAAAATCTCATTTATTTATATATTTTTCCACTAAGGATATATTTTATTGGTTGCGCTGTGAAAGTTCCTACTTATGATATTAATTAAATCTATTAAATCAATTAAATCATTAAAGATCTATTAAAGAAAACCCACGGACATTCCGTGGGTTTTCTTTAAGAACCATCTATTTTTTTGGACTGATGTTTTGCGTTGTCTTTTGCACATTTTTTTGAACATTGGGATGATGCCAAGATGACGCAATCACAATATCAGTATCAAGTCATCAAAATGAATCACAAAACACTCAATAAAACACGCAGTAGCATTTACGATGGACAAATTGAAACAATTTACCTCAATAAACATATAACTTTTTATCACCTGATTCAATTGCATGATTATTTATGATGTCATTATTTTATAATAATTTATTGATTGCATGGATATTTTGTCCCTGGTTTTCCCGTGTCCGGGTTTAGTTTATTGTCTCAAGAAATAACAAAATTTCACGTTGAGTAGAAGACAATTTAAGATAACTCATAAAATATGGTTATGCGGTGAGCATGCAATATGTACCTCCAGGTTAATTATAAAACTAGTGAAGGTACTAGTGACTCACATAATTAACATATCGTCACTGGAAAGGCAAAATCGCTTATCTCCATATGGTCAACTTTACAGTAGAGCAATTTTAAAGTTTTATTTTTTGAAAAAAAATCATAACTTCCTTCTCCTTTCATTGATTTTGGATTAACCAAGACACATTGAAAGCTTGATTTTTTTACCATTTTAACGTGCTGAGAGTTATCGAGATATCTCTTTAGTTGGGGAGATAAGTGGCGCTTCAGCAACTTTTACTCCGAACCTTAAAAATTTAGAGCAAGGAAAAATCGCTGATGTCCAAAAAATCATAAGCCCACAAAATGTTCATATAGCTAAACTACCATGAGGTTGTACTTATTAAACCTGTAATATTTGCTAATCATCCCTGAGTTTACTGCTATCACTCAGTACTTTATACTTAAGTACCCACCACACCGTCATACAAAGGTAACAAAAATGCTTAAAGTAAGTATCTATCCTGGCACAATTTTACTAAATGACTAAAGCTACTTTTTCATATCTAAACTTGTAGTAATAAAATACTAAATTACATGCATTTCAATATAATAACTGTCGTGATTTCTTAGGAACCAAATGTTTGCATACAGAAAACGACATTTTAACTGAACGCTAATTTAATTTAAGATTACCTAATATGCTAAAGCGAAATTGATGCAGAGAGGAATCAGTTATAGAAGAAACCAACTAGGAAGGCGAAACCAGCAAGCTATTCTGAGGTGAGGACCATGCTGGAGGACCAGAAAAGGGGTTCATCTGAACACATTCTGAACTTTAATCGTTAAGATAATATTAATTATGCAGTTGAATTAAAATATATAAGATTTTTATTAAATATTTTATTTCAAGTAATATTTTAATGAGAACAACAATTATAGTCGAGCCAAGTAGGTTTTTTTTAACAATCTTGACTTGTCTCTTTATTGAACTAATGAAATAAATCTGGAATGGATTGGCATACAATAATGTTTTTAGTTAATGTTGATTATTTTAATAGCTTTCATGTTTTTCTAGTAATGTTTTTTAAAGTGAATATTTCAGTTAAGAGGCATATCAAGATTGTTTCTTTTTAAATGGGTACTTACATGGCTTATCTAATAGAATATATTTTTTGACATAGTAATACTAAATAACAAGTACGATTTAAGTGTTTAAATAGAGTGATGATTAACTTCCAGATATTCAGAACTTTCTTATTCGTTGTCTAATGTGTTGTTTTTAAAACTCCCAAAGATTTTTGCGTGGTCTTCTTTCTTTTTCTATTTCTTTAATCATTCATCTCATCTTCGATATCTGTATCTTCGAGGCTATCCTTTATGTTTTCAGATGTCTGCATTCTTTTATATTCCTTGTGATAACATTCAGGAATTATTCCCATAGAGCACATTTTTATGATGTCCTGATACTTCTTTGAAGATATAGGAAGACTAGTCTTATATGCTCGTTTTGGTTCTACCTTCTTTGACTTCAAAATTGTTATCTCTTCCTCTTTGGCATCTGTGCTCATTGAGAATTTAACAAATATGTTTTCTGGATTAGACTTTTTAATGGTTACGACATGCAGTTGACTAATTTTTCCAGAAATGTTTTTAAAATATTTAACGAGAGCAACATCCCACGCTAAGAAGTCTTTGTGTGTCAAAACGTTAACGTTATAAGGCCTTGGTTGTTTTCTCGCCATTGAAAAAACCATAGGCCATTGTGAAGGTGTCCAAATTGAAGTGTTTTTTGTGCTTTTCTCGATTACAGCATGCATGGAATCAACGGGCATGTATGTATGCCCAGACAATAAATAGTTAACCTGGATTGTGGACAAGTTTTCACAACTTTGTAATATTTTGTGAAGGCAGGCTAAAACGGTTTTATTCCTATTTTGGCCTAGACAGCAGTCACTGTAAAGCAGCAGATGTTTTACGGAACCTCTACCATCCACAATCTGCACATACTTCTGTAGTATGGTGCATACTTCGTTTGCACCTCTTTTGCCCTCTGTCTCTGGCCAAGTAAAACAAAATCCGTCTCTAGTACCGCTTTCATAAAATGTTAAATTAAATACACTTACTTTCCTGTAGTAAAACAGAAGTAAGCTTGAACTGCATGGTGTATTTAAAACTTATTGCAAATCAAACGATGCACATAATGTTGACTTGTCTTTAAGATGTATATTTTGGTGTTGTAAAAATCTTTCATTTGTTTCTTCCTTATTTTTTAAATGCGTTGCATATTCTTCTTCGTTGATTGTTTTATTTTCATACTTCAGACATTTAATGCATTTATCTTTCCGAGGAATATGAAAGCCAATGTTAAATTCTTTTGTAAATACGTTCCTAAAAACTTTTTTGCCCACAAATGACTTTTCATCTTTACACTTTGTCTGTTAATAAATGTGGTAAAGATTAGTTACATTCTTGTATTCTCGCGGCAAAAAACACCTAGTACAATTTTTCCGGCAATAATGTGATGGAACAGCGGGTAAGTTGGTAATGTATTCTCTTAAGTCCGCTAATAATTCTTCTGAGGTTTTGTTACCTGGTGTAGAATGACCTCGAAGATCTTCTTTACCCAGACCAAAGCCTGCATTTCTGATGGTATAGTTTATATACCGTTGTTTCACATCAAGAGTGCTCAGTAAAAACTTCAAACAAACTTCTCTATGTTCTTCACCTTCATTTATAAAATATTTGTAAGAATATTCTCTCCGACTTGAACCCTTTGCACGCTTCCTAGTCACTGTATTTATTTACGTGTTTGATACAAGCCAATCTTTTTTTCTCTGTGAACCAAGACTCCAATAAAAATTAAAAACAGACAATCTCTTGTCTTCGGTTATATTATAACACCACTGATAGCAGTTTTCAGGAGTGCAAGGATTGACTTTTATAAAAAAAATTGGCATATATTTTCCTTTTTTCGTTTTATATGCCTCTCCCTGGTTTCTGTTACTTTTCCTTTCTTCTTTCTTATTTTTCTTCTTTTTTTCTTCCTTAGGTCAATTGGTTCTTCTGTAGTATCCAGACTTTGTTTTTGTTTTTTTGTAGTCTTCTTAGTTTTCTTTATGACAGTTCTTGTACTTTTATTTTCAGTGTCTGTTGAGTCTGTTTTCGAAGTTCCTACCCAAGAACTCGAGCTCCAGGAAAAATCTTCTTCATCGGATAAGAAATCAATATTTTTTTTCATGCTCCCTTTTTTTTCTTTTATTATTTTTAGGAGTGTCATCAGATTCAAGTACTTCCTGTATTGTATTTTCAGGTTGCTGGACGTCTGTTTGTTCTTTTTAGATGTTCTTCGCGAGTTTTTTTGGCGTTTTGGCTTGTTTTATAATTTTCACATCTAGTACCTGGATTTGCTTATTGTGAGGAATTATGTTTTCTTTTGTAGATTGTCGGCGATTATTGAAAAAGTCTTTCGTTTTAAGTTTTTTTTTAGGTATTTCCAAATTTTCGGGGAAATATTCTTCTCGGTGTAATCTTTTTGAAGGCAAAACTTTTTCTGTTGATCTAATGGGTGGCGAGTGAAGAGTTTTCAGTGTGCTTGTATTCTCTTTTACAATAACCGTGTGTTCTGGATCAATTACGCAAAAGGATTTGTTTTTTCCACGAGTAGTCATGGTTTTGTTAGTAGTTAGTTAGGTGTATAACGGAGTCCATGTAGGAATCTTCTTCTTCATTTATATTTATTTCATCAAAACAATTAGTTTTGGTCGTATATACTGCTTCATAATCTTTAGTATTTGCATGTCTAAGAGGAACTACGTAGAAATCTTCTTTTGAAATTTTCTGTTCTTTTATATCCAAGCTTTCGTTACAATATTGTGAAGGTTAACTATGACTGAATTCCGTTATAAAGGTATATTTTCAACGTCAAATTAACTATCGTCACTTCGTTTGAAACAAAATGGACACTTCAAAATGTCTTATCTACCTTAAACTAAAATATAAGGAAACGTAAAAATTACTGAAATACATTATTATGCTCTTATCAGTCGGCTATTTTGACTAAACTACATCTTTGTTGAACTAACGCAAACGGCCATTTCGCTGAAGCGCCGTAGATTCATATTTGAGAGTAAGGTAAAGTTGCTGATGTGCTATAGGATATTAGACAAGCAACCAGAATAATCGCTAAAGTGTTTTTTATGCTCCAAGTAAGTGACGGAAAAATAACTGAAGCAACATAGGGGTGAAAAAGGCGGTTTTAAGCGTCGTTCAGACAAAAGAACTCTAAAATATTGTCAATTTTTGTTTCGCTGAACCACCAAAAAAATGCTTCGATTGCATTCAAACCGTGACCATTCGACGCGTAAAAATCCGCTGATTCCAAATATATATATAACTCAATTTGGCCAAAATGGCGCTTCAGCGACTTTTCCTTTCCAGTGACGATATAAATAGTGAACAAAGGTGAGACATTGGTTTGACTGCGTATACAGTCCACTGCATTAAGATGCATGCTCTCACTAATGACAATAAATAAATAAATAAATAATGCCGGACACAGTTCACACAACATTATCTAGCCCCAAGCTAAGCAGAGCTTGTGTTATAGGTACTAGATTAACTGATATACTTAATACAATACATTAAATAGATAGATATTTTTTATTATACATAGAAAATACCCAGAACACCCTGAACAAATATCTGCGATCGCACAAATTATTGTTCCGAGTCGGGAATCGAACCCCCAACCTCCTGCGTGGCAGGCCAATCTTCGCCTGCCGCGCCACAGAGGTCGTCATATCAATCACTTTAAATATGACATTTATAAATAATTTTAATAATTTTGTGACATGACATGTATTTACATTTTGATTTTTTTGTAATTTGTTTTTATTAAATTTAACCTGTGTTGTTGTTTAAATAATTAAATGATTTGATATGTCCAGCAGTGGACTTCCACAGGCGGATGATGATGATGTCATATTTTTCAATGTTAGTTAGTTTGTAGTATTCAATTGTAATTATTGTTACTAACCATAGACAATGTATTTTACTAACACAATGATCCTTGTTGATTTAATAAATAAATGAAATATATTATTATAATATTAAGTATTTTTAGGGTTCCGTAGCCAAATGGCAAAATACGGAACCCTTATGAATTCATCATGTCTGTTTGTCTGTCTGTCCGTCCGTCCGTATGTCACAGCCACTTTTTTCCGAAACAATAAGAGCTATGCTGTTGAAACTTGGTAAGAAGATGTATTTTGGAACCGCATTAAGATTTACACAAAAAAAGAAAAAAAAAACTTTAAATTTTTGGGGCTCCCCATACTTAGGAATGAAAAAACTTCAAGAAAAAAAAAGAAAGAACTTCAAACCCATACGTGTGGGTTATCGATACAGGTCTTAAAAATTATATTGAGGTTTCTTTTATCATTTTTTTCTGAACTGAATAGTTTGCGCGAGAGACACTTCCAAAGTGGCAGTGCGATGCGCGCTTGTTGATGCGTGTCTCGCTCGTGCACAGTTACGAATTTAATTCGCGAACGTGCGGCTCAAGGCGCAGTCCGATGGCCCGCACTTTGTAACCGCGATGGCTGACAAAGTGATCATCGTGAATGAGTTGTTGGCGTTCATTCAGAATGCCATCGACATCATGAACGAGCTCAGCATCTTGCAGATCTGCAAGTCAAACTTCAAGGAGGATGACATCTGCAGTGGCAAGCTGCTACTCTTCAGCACGCTCGGCAAGGAAGCCAGTATGCCGTCCCGCCGGAGGGATGGAGGTGAAAGGAGTCTTCAGGACATAGTGACGCTGTTCAAGGAGACTGATCCTGACGACGTGCCCGATTTCATTGCGAAGGAGCTCCCACCAGTGGGATTCAACCACGTTGACGTCACCTCAACGTGATGACGTGATGTCCCTCAGCAGCCTGCAGGCTGCTGAGGGACATCACGTTCTTGAAGACAAGCCTGGCTGCAGTGCAGGCTAAGTTGGAGAAGTCTGATGATGCTAACTCCGATCTGCGTGCTGAGTTGGTGTCATTACGTGACATTAATTTAGTAAGTAGGTCGTTCGCCTCTGACGAGGTCAACAGTGCGAAGTGCACTGTGTCGTTGTTGAGTGTTGAATCGGAATGTGTCACGTCAGCTGATTTCGCCGCCGCAATTACACCGAACGCGTGCCCTCGGCCCGCCACCTGTTTTTCTCGCACCACAGAGAAGCCGACACCGGTCACACTGGTTCCTCCCCGACAAAGTGACTACGCTTCTGTAGCGGCTAGCAACCCTACTGCCTCTCAGAAAAATTGGAAGAAGCGGAGCTGTGAACCTGTTCGCAACGCTGCAACCGCTTGGGCTCCAAGGAAGGAGCCCTGTGATGCAGAGGGTTTTATCGAGGTGATAAGGAAGAAACGAAAGCCCTCTAGCCGGAACCAGTGTGGTATATATCTATATCTATATAGAAGGTTGCGGGTTCGATTCCCGCACTCTGAACAAATATTTGTGCGATCGCAGATATTTGTTTAGGGTGTTCTGGGTATTTTCTATGTATAATAAAAAATATCTATCTATGTAATATATTGTATTAAGTATATCAGTTATCTAGTACCCATAACACAAGCTCTGCTTAGCTTGGGGCTAGATAATGTTGTGTGAACTGTCCAGAATTATTTATTTATTTATTTATTTATTTATTTTATCTATCCAGTGAGCAGAACTTCCGAGCGGAGGTACCCACTACGCAGATTTACATGTTCCGCGTCTTGTTCGACGTGAAGGCCGCAGAAGTGGTGGAGTACGTCAAGAGGAAAGTCGGAGTGGGATTGAGGGTCGCGAAGTTGGACTGTCATCATAATGTGGGCTTTAGCTCATTTATGGTGAGGGTCCCTATAGAGGATTTGAAGATCTACTTGAGCCCTGACTTCTGGCCGAAAGGGGTGAAGTTCCGGCGGTTCAAGGGCCGTCTGTCACGTGATCCCCCGGGCCGCGACGCGTATCACACGTGTGTTAGATTAAGTTATAAATATCTTTATTAATCATACAATCATCATCATCATTTATCATCTTTATTTTCGTCATATTTTTTTTTTTTTTTTTTTTTTTTTTTATCATTATTATGTGTTAATTTGAAATGTACCTAATTTTATGTACATACCCTTTAATTAGTGTAATTGATAATTGTTTGTCGTTCTAATTAAAGTAAATATAAATAAATAAATAAATAAATAAATATGTATGTTAGTTGTAAGTTATATAGTACTATGGGCCTTTGTCTAGGTACAATGTACATTTTTCACTGTTGCCTGAAATAAATGAATTGAATTGAATTGAAAATGTGTAACTTCGAAAATAACTAACTAACTTCTTCTAACCCCTCTAACTTATAAACCCTTACTTCTAAACTTCTAAACCCCCCGTAACTTCTAAAATAATAGAATGATAAAACTAAAAAAAAAATATGTTGTACATTACCGTGTAAACTTCCACCGAAAATTGGTTTGAACGAGATCTAGTAAGTAGTTTTTTTGATTACGTCATAAATCGTAAACCATTCAAGAACTTTTATATTATGTTACCTGCTGCTACGGAACCCTTCATGGACGAGTCCGCACTTGCTCGATTTTTTATCATAATATATATTTTTATCGGTATATTTCAGGGTTAGCATTCATGATTTATTGTCTGATAATGACGATGATGGATGATTATTACCTAAATCAATACTTATAAGAACCGCAGGCTCTTGTTTTGACTGAAATTTGTCTCCTACATTTTTAAATTTCGGATTTGTGAGGTTCCTGGAGGGCAATTCTAGGATTGTAGAGATTATCTCTAATTAGAGATAATGTCGAAGCATGAATGTCTACTAAAAATGACACGAAAATGTCACAATAACTATCAAATCGTATTCGATTTGAATGATTTTGGTCGACTTATATCTATTTGTGACATCACGAGAATAGCAAATTAGGATTTTATTCGACATTCGCCATCATTTCTCGACATATGTCGAATTCGACTAATCTCTAAAGCACGAGAATTGACTTCCTGAATGTTTTTAATTTTTGCCTTTTTCATCCAGAAAATTCATTCGTTGATATTTTTTTACGGCACTACGAGTGTATGCTCACGAATCTTTTTATTTTGGTATTCAATATAATAGCCGTTCAAGTTGATAGCCGTTCTCGAGAAACATGTTACAGACAGACAGATAGACAACATAGTGATCCTTTAAGGGTCTCGTTTCTTTCTTATGGTATGATACGTATAAAAGGGTCCTTCTTTTGAGGTAGTAGAGCTTTTTTGTGAAAGAGTTCGTCCGGGGAAGTACTACCACCATACCTTTTTCTGCCGCAAAGCAAAAGTGCTCGCATTGCTGTGTTCCGGTTTGAAGGGTATGGCTGCCGGTAAAATTACAGACACATGAGACTTTTCATCTTTGTCTCAGGGTAGCGGGCGTCGTGCAATGCCAAATAGGGCGCGTCCTAGGTGGACGTGCCCTATGTGATAATGCACTGTTCATAGGCAGAGGGTAATGCTAATCATCAGGTGGGCCATCTGCTTGAACCGTCATTCTAAGTAGTATAAAAAAAAAACTTTCGCCACACTGGTCTAGTCTACTAATGGTCACATTCAGCTCTTAATTGTCAACATAACTCAGGAAGCATTAAAGGAGTATCAGTGAGACGATAGGTAGAAACTGATTTCATCTCCAAAATATTTCATTTCATTTATTTATTGCGAGAATGAGTACAAGAAAAAGTTGACAAATTAAAATTAAAATCCACCATAATCCGCTTCACAGCATGCAATATAACTAGTAGGTACCTACTTTAACAAAATTTTAAGTAGGTGCTTTTTTATATGTCTGAAACAAGTTTTTTTTTTCAATTTCCTTAAGTGCATTATTACGGTGTTACAGTTGACGTCAAGTCTCACCTTTTTGCTAAGGTTTTAAGTGGTATTTGAAGAAACATCAACAACATCAAAATATCAAGGAAGTGGGCATGAAGTATCATTTTTAGGGTTCCGTACCTCAACAGGTAAAAACGGAAACTTTATAGGATCATTTTGTTGTCCGTCTGGCTAAGGAACGACTCAACGTCTAAATTTAAAACCAATATAAAAGACTGTGACCTTGATAGTGCCGTAAGAAACACAAACTTTAATACTTTAGCGCAAAAAATAAGCAAAACTCATCCCGAATAATATCTTAATGCAAATAGCTTTGAACCTGCCAGCAGGAAGTTCAACTCCTATCGCCATTCATTATCCGAAACATCTTACACCATCAATCATGCTATTAATCAACGAAAATAAATCAAAAGCGCCACAAAAAGTACAATCTTCAAACACATTACGCAACAGAGCGAGCATCGCTCTAACCTACTCCTTTGATTGATGGATTCCACAATCACGCTGCCAGGCTGCCGCACGACCAGCGGAGGAGAGCTCTGGTACTCTGCGACGAGGACGCTACCGTGAAATAAGTATCTCTAGATCATTCTCGAAGAATATAGCAGATATATTTTCGGCGGGCGGTCCATTGAAGACTAACACTGGTATTTTTACTCCTCCATTTCCTCGCTTTGACTCAAAATCAACCAAACATCAAATATCTTTTGGTATTTCCGAAAAAATGGAAATTTATGGGTAGATAGTACAAGTATGCTCATACTTTTGCTTATAAAACGTGCAAATATTTACGGCAGTTAACATTGTCAGGTATTTATTACAAAGGAAAATTAATATTAAAATAAAAAATATGTGAAATGTTAAAGTTCAAGTAAATAACAAAACACAAAAAATGAAATACCTATTCAATTTGCTAATTTCATAACAGAAATAGATCAAAAAGTCATATTACTACTAAACTCAACCATACTGGAGGAAATGTAGTATTCCATTTTAGAATTTTGGAATAAAAAATATATATTCGGGTGTGGTTGAGTCAACGACTTCTATTTCTAACCCGCGACGCAAAAACGATGGGGTGTTATAAGTTTGACGTGTGTGTGTGCGTGTGTGTGTCTGTCTGTGGCATCGTAGCTCCCGAACGGATGAACCAATTTAGTTTTTTTATTTGTTTGAAAGGTGAATTTGTCGGGAGTGTTCTTAGCTATGTTTGATTAAAATCAGTTCAGCCGTTTCATTGCGTTGAGGGTTTTTTAATTTTTACAAAATTAATTACTTGTAATAGAAGTCTTTGGGTTGAGTCGAGTGTAGGAATGATGGAGGTGCAACTAAGAATACTGGTGTATTTCTACACTCATATCGTAAAATCCCTTAGAGCATTGCAGGCTAAAATCCTGATTAGAATTCAATAATAGTGTTTGAATGACATGTTTTATTAACTACGTCTCTAATAAAAAAAAACACAAAATTAGGTAATTTTCACTAGAAACGGGATATTCACCATGATTTTTGAGTTTTATATGTTCCCGATATTTCGGCACAGTTGCATGCGCCATGAAAAAATCATGGTAAATATCCCGTTTCTAGTCAAAATTATGTACATAACCATGATAGTTTCAAAAGTTACTAAATTAGGTATTGTTATTGTTAAAAAATTATACTTTTTTTTCAACTACAGTTTCATAAACTTCTATAGACATCTTCCGTCTGATAATGATGACGATGTTATGCCTTGAGAAGTTAGATAATCTTCCGAATCACCTTAGTTACCAGCAGACATGAATGTAATAAATAAATAAATATGCTGGACACAACATTATTTAGCCCCTAGGTAAGCAGAGCTTTTCTTATGGGTACTAGATAACTGATATGCAATCAGGGCTATTTGTAAACTAAAACAAACTTTATACTTAATTTTCACTAGAAACGGGATATTTACCATGATTTTTGAGTTTTATATGTTCCCGATATTTCGGCACAGTTGCATGCGCCATGATCACGGGAGAACTGACTAAAGGTAAATATTCCGTTTCTAGTGAAAATTATGTACATAACCATGATAGTTTCAAAAGTTATAACTTTATACTTTACACTTTATTTATTTAAAAAACACACACATCATACATATTACACATTCAAAAAAATTACAAGGACAAAATAAATTCTGATATGTACAACAATAATGGTGTTCTATAACATTTACCACAAACATTGTACACAAAGGGAAAATAAAATAACAGAAAGAAACACTAAATTAAACTAAAAACTAAAGCTAAAAATTACAAAAACATAAAAAAAGTAATTACATTTTAAAAACTTGTGATTGAGCCTAAGTGGCTCAAAATCTTATTTTTAAAGATTCGTAGGGGGTCGCAAAATGACAGTTGCAGACCATATATTGGTCAATTAAATATTTTAACATTACCCTGCATATACATTTATGAGATGGCTTTATTTGTTAGAAGCAATATGTACTTGTTTAGTAAGTTTAAAATTAAACGTCAGGAAAATAAAATATGCTGCCCATCGAGCAAGTCTGCAATGTTCAAAAATAGTGTTTTTTGCATGGCACCGCGTATTTTCAATCATCTGCCTACATTTTGGAAATAAGTAGTATATTCAAATTTACATTAAAATATTTTCTTTCGCAAAAGGTTTACTTTAATATCAATGAATATCTTAATGATTTTTAGAGACGCAACTTTATTGATTATTAATTTATTAACTAACCTAGCGTTTGAGTATATTATATTATTGTTATTTTTTATGACATTTGAATTATTGTGAATCTGTGATTTATCTTTTAACTTGTAACGATGTACTTATTATTTTAACTTTGCATGCTGTAAAGCTGATCATGGCCTGTATCTTTTTATTTTTAGTATCATCTTATGTACCCATGTTTCGCAAAATAAATGATTGATTGATTGATTGATTGATATACTTACATTACATTATTACATAGAAAATACCCAGACCACCCTGAACAAATATCTGCAAATCGTACAAATATTTGTTCTGAGGCGGGAATCAAACCCGCAACCTCCTGCGTCACAGATGAATCTTTGCCCGCCGAAATTAATTAGTAGGAAGTAGCGTGATTTGTTAAAATAATTTTCAAAACACCTTATCGATGTATTTCTTGCTAAGTACTTTTGTAGTAGAGTGTATTGTGAGAGGTCCACGTCGAGTGGTCGCGCAAAACTGTGATAAATGAACGAACGGATAAACATGGCTACTTTATTACAGCGAGCGGGCATGATTTATTCATGCTCTTGTCAGATTTGAAGGCTGTTGCGCTTGGCTCGCGAGGCTTTTACCACTCAATAACATTTGAGGGAATCAATGATGTTTATTTTACAGTTATTCTGCGTAACAATTGCTGTCCTAGTTGTGCGTCTGTGGAACGGTTTTCCGGTGGCAATCAGGCAAGTATCTTCACTGCAGCACACATTCAAGCTACAGCTCAACAATTATAATCTTTACCTGTCTGGCCTGTCCACGTTTTAAGTAAGTGTAGAATAGTCTTTTTTATGGCGTATAATGTAGTATTTAACTTTATTTGCTATTGTAGTAGTATATTTTACTTAAATATGTACCTTAATTACATATTTATTCCAAATAGGTGATTGTTATATAACTTTTGAAACTATCATGGTTATGTACATCATTTTCACTTGAAACGGGATATTTACCATGATTTTTGAGATTGCAATGTTCCCCATATTTCGGCACATTTGCATGCGCCATGATCACGGGAGAACTACGTAAAGGCTTTTTCGGGAACATTGCAAACTCAAAAATCATGGCAAATATCCCGTTTCTAGTGAAAATTAGGTGATTGTTGTATTTTGTTCATCTATAATTGTTAGTGTTATTATTTTTACTCTGTGCACCGCCGTTCGTTATTTTTCGCTCATTACTGTCCATCCAAAGGTTCCCTGGAAGAAATTGCTTTCAGCGATAAGGCCATCCAAAGTTTTTTTTTTTAGTTAACCCTTTTTTGTTTTCTGGCGTGCAATAAGGAGTTAGGTAATCTATCTATCTGAGTTTTATTTAATACAAGTGTTCGCCCGCGGCTTCTTCCGCGTTACACAGGTATAAAAAGTAGCCTTTGCCCATATCCAGGTAATATTCTACCACATCGTCTGTCTTTCCTGAAAACTATAATCTGGGTCTCTTCAAGTCAAGAGTGAATAGGTGCCTTCTAGAACTTTGTTCTTCATCTTTGGCCACATCGTCACTTACCAACAGGTGAGATCGTGGTCAAACAAAGGTCTATCAATGTTAAAAAAAAAAAAAAAAGTCTAAACTAATTTCATGGACATCTGCTTAGTATTTACGGCATGATTGAATCACACAAACGTTCAGCCAAAGATAAAACTCTGGCATTTATAAAATAAAGTACAAATAAATATATAGTAGCCATATCAAAACTAGCACATGTTGTACCTGCAGAAGAGCTTCCAGCAGGCCGACTTTTACCTTGGTCAACCTGGAAATCGCTCAACCGACTTCGTACCCAGGTTGATCGCTGCAAGTACAATTTAAGCAAGTGGGGATACACAAATGAGACAAAGTGAGAGTCTCACCACAAACAATGCTGCACGCAATGCCCTCACACCTGCACACTGAAATAACTTTACGAAGCCGCTGATAATGTCATAGCTGTGGCAGAGTACTGCACGAAATAAAAGAGAACCATCGACACGAAAGAAGAAGAAAACTATAATAAGATTATAAGAAAATGTCCTTTGATACACCCAGAAACGTGGTATACCGCTTGTAGGTTAGATATAGGTTTTATACTTACCATTTCTGATTATGAAGCAAAGAAATAAGCTTAGGAAGAAAACAATACATTGATTAAACAATAACCTAGTAAAAAGTTTTCAAGGGGCCATTAGCATAGTATATGCCAGTATAAGCATTAAAGTTGTATCTGCTTAATTTTTTAAATGATAATAATTATTACAGTCACAATTAAAATAAAAAATTAATAAGCTTCAACTGGAACGCACCAAATAGAAGCTCATACAGCCATTAACTAGTCACGTCGCGTTCTGATGGATACAGCTGACTAATACCTGTTTACTATCGCGTTCTACACAACTAAATGTTATCTATGAAGATTTAAATCAATTTGAGGAAGACGTAATTACATTTTAAAGACTTGTTGCAGGTGAGTTGGCTCAGCAACGAGGTCTTAGGTACGTATCTAGTAGTTCTGCGAACGTAGACCCCGTAAGCACAAACTTTTATAAAACTATGCATCATCGCAATCCATAATCAATATCTTGACAACCTCTAGACCGATTTTGCTCAAATACGAAACAGTTGTATGTTCTGACAAATATTATCAAAATCGACAGGTAACTGGCGCCACACCGCCCGCAGCAAACTTCCCCTCTTTTGGCACAGAATATGTAATACAAGAACACAGAATGTACAAGTACTTTTGGTGGAAATAATCCTCCTGTCAAACATCGTCGATGACAAAAAGCAATGAAATTTAAACCTCTTCAACCTATCAAGTTTCGTCAAGGTTAGTTGAAAATACGACCTGCATGCAAGTACCAATATACATACAGATGAAAGCAAATTTTGCCAGTTGTTGCAACGACTTCGCTAACTCGGTCAGTCAACAAAGGAGTCCGGCCAAATAAGTATGGCAAATTATACGAAAACACTTCCAGAGACGATACATCTCAATCAAGTCAATGTATAATATAATCAACATAAAGGAGGTAGGCAACCGCTTCAAAGTTAAAATAAAGTCAAATAAAATCAAGTCAATTTCAGTCAAAATAATGTCAAAATTAAATGAAACAGGGCGCTTTAATAGAAGTAATTAGTACGTTTCTAAATATTCTTTTTTGTTTTATTTTTCTTGAACTTGTTGGGAAGTTAGGAAGCAAAAGTTGTATTTCTAAATAGTTAGATAAATCAACTCATTGTATTTGCGTTAATCAAAACGCAAAAGCTTCATTACTTTTCCACAACTTCTACACAAGAAATTAAATTTTGTTTTTCATTATCTGTATTATCAATGACCAAAAGTATCTTAACTGTACGTTACGTTAGTCAAACAAGTTGGGTCAAACAATGTATGGGGAGTTGCCCATGTTCTTTAAATTGATGTTCCTAATTAACTTTATATCATTATTAATTTTGTATTACTTAACTCTACAATTTTACTTCATCCTTACGAAATGTTCTTAGAATAAAGTCCTTCTTTTTTTGGTCACTGTAGGAGCATCGAGCGCTCTGAACCTATAATTTGTCAACGTCAAAACTCATTTATTGTAACCAAGTTGTCAAGTTCGTCAGCTCATATCTTTGTAATGACACGTTGCAGCAAACTTGAAATGTATAATAATTTGAGGCAGATTTTACGTAATTTTAATAGGTCTTGCGGGCTAAAAAACTAATGTTTCTTTGGCAATACACTAAGGTAATTTTTAGGGTTCCGTACACAAAGGGTAAAATGGGACCCTTTTACTGAGGCTCGGCTGTCCGTCTGTCCGTCTGTCCGTCCGTCTGTCAACAGGCTGTAACTCATGAACCGTGATAGTTAGGCAGTTAAAATTTTCACAGATGATATATTTCTGTTGCCGCTAAAACAACAAATACTAAAAAATAGAATAAAATAAATATTTAAGGGTGCTCCCATACAACAAACGCATTTTTTTTTGCCGTTGTTATGGACAATGGTACGGAACCCTTCGTGCGCGAGTCCGACTCGCACTTGGCCGTTTTTTTTTATATTTTTTACTTTATGTAGGTACCTAGGAATTTGTAATTGATCAGTTGTTTACCTACATTTTACCAGTATCAGCTGTACCTATATATCAACACAAGCTTTTTTTAAATTAGTGATCCGTGTGCTGATCGAAATGAGCCTAAACACGGCCAGTCTAATTATTATCCATCGAGGAGTTCCGTCGTCCACCTTCCGTCTCCATCATCAGATCAGCTCGCTGTCGCCATCATATTGTATTGTCATCGGAAGTTGAGCTCAATCGGATATCGGGAAGTGGTTTAAAATTAGATCACAGATTTGCCTCACACACACACTAACTTATTAATTAAACAAACTGGTTTATTTGATGAAGCGCTTGTAAAAATGGTGTAGAGTTTGGTGTGTCAGTTTTGAACCTCTTTATGTCGTACATACCTTGTAGATAACCTCAGTTTATCTTTAAGACATCTTTTTTTAAAACCTAATTATGTGAAATATAATCATTATCAAAATAATAATTCCCAGTAATCTCTCACAATCTATAATTTATTATCTGATTTATTACAATGACATATTGACACCTATTTAAACCCCGACGCAAAACCGACGGGGTGTTATAAGTTTGACGTGTCTGTGTGTGTGTGTCTGTCTTTGGCACCGTAGCTCCCGAACGGATGAACCGATTTTGATATTTTTTTTTGTTTGAAAGGTGAATTGACTGAGAGGCAACTAATCAGCTAACTGTTAGCTGATATTTTTTTCGACACATTTGTGACATGAAGCATAATCTAGTCTATAAATTATCTAAGGTTACGAACTGAACAACGCACTTTTGACTTTTCAGAGATTTTATTTCCAAATTCGTGGCACTCGTTACATATATATTCCACATACTTCTTAATTGTAATAAACTATCCTAAGCTAAACATAAAAATCGCACTCTGTGTGAGATTTCACAAATGCACTCACTATTTCTGCTAATTTGCTAAGATCAAATACAGAAATAAGCAATAACAGAATGTTTGTATGAAAGCGTCACCAACAAGCAGTGTCACGTTTAGAGGCTCGGCATCAACTTGGCCGGCACCAACTCATTCAGGCAGCGGCTGGCGAGCAGTTCGCTGGCTGCATTGATGTCCGGCGCAAAGAAGCGGTCCTTCTCATAGAACGCCACTTTTTCGCGCAAAATTCCACGCGCCTTTTCCAGCACCGGTGAAGTTTTCAAGCCGACACGCAGGTCCAGGCCCTGGCACGCCGCCAGCCACTCGACCGCCAGCACGCCACGGGTGTTCTCAGCCATTTCCCACAGGCGCTTGCCCGCAGCTGGCGCCATCGACACGTGGTCTTCCTGGTTGGCGGAGGTGGGCAAACTGTCGACGCTATGCGGATGAGCCAGCGCCTTGTTCTCACTGGCCAATGCCGCCGCCATCACCTGGGCGGTCATGAAGCCGGAGTTCACCCCGCTATTGTCCACCAAAAATGGCAGCAGTTGAGACATGTGCTTGTCCATCATCAACGAGATACGACGCTCGCTTAGTGAACCGATCTCAGCGATGGCTAGCGCCATGTTGTCGGCAGCCATGGCCACTGGCTCGGCGTGAAAGTTACCGCCAGAGATCACGTCGCCTTCGGCAGCAAACACTAGCGGGTTATCCGATACGGAGTTGGCTTCCACCACTAGCACTTCAGCAGCCTGGCGGAACTGGGTCAGGCAGGCGCCCATGACTTGCGGCTGGCAACGCAGGGAGTACGGGTCTTGAACCTTGTCGCAGTTCTGGTGCGACCGGGACACCTGGCTGCTGGCGCCGAGCAGGGCGCGATAGGCAGCAGCCGCATCGATTTGCCCACGCTGGCCGCGAGCCGCGTGAAGACGTGCGTCGAACGGCGAGCGTGAACCCAGCACCGCTTCTACGGTGAGGGCACCGCAAGCCAGTGCGCCGGCGAACAGGTCCTCGCCTTCAAACAGGCCGCGCAAGGCATAGGCAGTGGATACCTGGGTGCCGTTAATCAGCGCCACGCCTTCTCTGGCGGCGAGAGTCAGCGGTTTCAAACCGGCGACTTTCAGCGCATCGGTTGCCTCCAGCCATTCGCCCTTGTAGCGCACCTTGCCTTCTCCTAGCAGTACCAGCGACATATGTGACAATGGCGCCAAGTCGCCGGAAGCACCGACCGAACCCTTCAGCGGAATGTGCGGATACACCTCGGCGTTGATCAGTGCTATCAGCGCGTCGATCACCTGGCGACGAATGCCGGAGAACCCACGGCTAAGGCTGTTGACCTTGAGCACCATGACCAGCCGCACCAGCGCATCGCTGATCGGCTCACCGACACCTGCGGCGTGGGACAACACCAGCAAACGCTGGAGGTTTTCCAGGTCTTCATTGGCGATGCGGGTCGAGGCCAGCAGGCCGATACCGGTGTTGATGCCATAGGCGGTGCTGTTCTTGGCGAGAATCTGCTCCACGCAAGCAACACTGGCTTCGATCTGCGCCGTGGCGCTGTCATCCAGACTGAGGGTTACCGGCTGCTGGTAGATGGCCCTCAGTTGGGCAAGACTCAGTTGGCCTGGAGTCAAATTTAGCGCAGTCACATTCATGCTCCTTTGAATTATTGTTCAGTGCAAATTGGTAATACGCGGTGCAGCAAAGACGTGTCATTGAGCAGTGCAGCGGCGGCGGCGCTCGCGAGAACAGGCAACCACAACAGCTCGGTGGTTGTTTACGCGTTTTGTCGCTGAGCAACAAGGCTGAACTGGCCGAAGAGGTTTACCAGGAAACCTGTGAACCGCGAAACACGTTCGAACACCAGCCGTCACACACCAATATTAGAAATTATTATCAATCTATTAATTATTTCTAATATCTAATCAATCTATAAGTATAAAGCAGGTAATGTTAGTAGTTAGCTAAGCATCTGGTATTTAGAACACGTATTCGTCGTCACAGACACGTGAGGTGGTTGACGGCGTGTTTGTTTCACGGTAGCGGTAACATCATATCATAATAAAATGATATGTTATAATTATTAGCTGATAATAATGATGAATATTGTGTTAAAGGATTAGAATGATTGATCATATTGCTGCTAAAAAAGATGCGATGACTTAGTAACAGGATTTCATTACCTACAATTCAGGATACACCTACCTGCTTATTTGGAAAAATTTGCATCAAATTGCATCTCAAGTATTATTAAAATTAAAGATAGATACATCTAAACAAATTTTAACAAGTGAACTGTTAAGGTGGATGCTCACGCTTGAGGTGCAAAGCTCAATTTTTTTGGTGTGTTTTGCCCGTTACAGCTCATCAACACTTCTTCAGACAGCAAAAGTTGATTTTTCGAGAACTAAGAAACTTAACACACATGTTTTAATTGATAGTATCTCATAAATATCACCAGTTTAGCTACGATACCCCTAAACAAAACAAAATCCAATACAGTAATCCAAAGTATTGACCAAAGTTCCCGACCAAAGCGACCGTTCCAAAGTTGACGACCTCTGTGGCGCGGCTGGCGATGGTTCGCCTGCGACGCAGGAGGTTGCGGGTTCGATTCCCGCCTCGGAACAAATATTTGTGCGTTCTGCAGATATTTGTTCAGGGTGTTCTGGGTGTTTTCTATGCATAATAAAAAATATCTATCTATGTAATGTATTATATTAAGTATATCAGTTATCTAGTACCCATAATACAAGCTCTGGCTTAGCTTGGGGCTAGATAATGTTGTGTGAATTTGTCCAGCATTATTTATTTATTTATTTATTTATTTATAAAGTATACTAGACAAAAAATGAGTCTATAAAAATATTACGATAGGTACTATAATAACATTAGAGAGATTCTTACATGAAAAGGTTTTGCCTCACCTCTGCAGAACCCCAGCTCCTGTTAACATTAGGAGTCATTAGTAGGAGTGGCAAATCCATCATCCTGTCACAGGACCTGCCTTGACACTTGAGCCATTAGCGCCTGATGTGGTCGCTTTAATTATCACCGTTACCTATGTGATATTTGTTTTTGAGGTCATTAAAACGTATCTTTTGAGGTTCACAAAAAATTATTAGTTTGTATTGTTTACCCGGTTATAACACGAGAAGAACTAAATTTTGCAATGGACACAGATTTACAAGAACAATCAATTATCTATAGATTCATACAAATCCATCATTTATCAGGTATTAAAGCACGTCGGGGTACCTCAGCGGGGAACCCTATTACGGAACCATTGCCTTCGGTTTGGTGTACGACCACCAGGCTTGATTTTTAGGAGTATGAAGAAAGCATTTTGGTCTATATTATAAGCTGAATTTTCTGCATTGAATTTGATGACACCTTTTTTTATGACGAGGTGAAAATCTGCTACCAGATACCCTTCCACATTGAGGGTGTGGTAGGGTTATGTGAGGTTCACGAACAAAAGACTCACTAAAAACACCCCGGTGGCCGGCCTCGATGCATGTCAAGGGGCTCCGGGATCTCCATACGGAACGCACCGGTGCCCCTCTCGCATTTGCCTGTGGAGCACAGTCCCGGGAATGACACCCATAGTCACGCCCGGCACCTACATAGCTGCTCACAGGGACAACTTGCCACAATTTGCCGCCGCCTTCCCGGGATCCGAATTCAGGCAGTCAGAGCCCTCACTCCAACCACCCGCGGACCTGAAAAGACACCTGTGGCGAGGCAGATAAGTCATGGATATGATCGCCAATGGTTGGGTTGCAAATACAAAGTGTGGGTGAACCTTTCACCACATTGAAGAATTAATAACGCAAGCAGATGCAGTCACGTTGTGCGTGATGCAGTTTTCTTCCAAGAACTATCACCGATAAACTACAGAAAGTTATGAATCGTGCAAGCGAAATCATTCTATAGGTTTCCTCTGTGGTTTGACAATATAATTATAACCTCCCAATAACATCTGTTGGTCGTACGACCCCGGACAAATGGACCGTCCGGTGGAAGATCTTGCCGTTTAAATGGAGGACACATTTCTCTCCAACCGTTGTTCCCCATATTAGTACTTGGTGTTGTGGAACCTTTGTTTATTTGTTTAGCTAAATCCTCTACCTATCTCTACTTAAACCTACTAATGCGTGATATACATCATACCAGCGAAATAGTAGTAGAGCTTCTTGTGAAAGACTTTGTCCGGGAAGTGCTACCACCAAATGTGCTGCCGCTAAGAAGTAGTGCTCGCATGGCTGAATTCCTGTTTTTAACTTTGTATCAGGACGCGGTGCATTGGATACGTCCTTGTTGGACGCTACCTCAGATATTGCAATTGCAATGGGTAGTGTTCGTGGGTCACCAGTCAGTTCAATGAGTAGTGTTCGTGGGTCACCAGTCGGTTCAATGGGTAGTGTTCGTGGGTCACCAGTCAGTTCAATGGGTAGTGTTCATGGTTCACCAGTCAGTTCAATGGGTAGTGTTCGTGGGTCACCAGTCGGTTCAATGGGTAGTGTTCGTGGGTCACCAGTCAGTTCAATGGGTAATGTTCATGGTTCACCAGTCAGTTCAATGGGTAGTGTTCGTGGTTCACCAGTCAGTTCAATGGGTAGTGTTCGTGGGTCACCAGTCAGTTCAATGGGTAGTGTTCGTGGGTTACCAGTCAGTTCCAACAAATATGCAATCTACCAAATCCTGAATTATTAGGATTAAACAAAATAAACATGTGTTTTTAACCCCCAACGCAAAAACGACGGGTTTGACGAAGTTAGACGTCTCTGTGTGTGTGTGTGTGTGTGTGTGTGTGTGTGTGTGTGTGTGTGTGTGTGTGTAGGTGTGTGTGTGTGAGTGTGTGTGTATGTGTGTGTGTGCCTAGCTGTGGCATCGTAGCTCCCGAACGGATGAACCAATTTAGTTTTTTTTTTGTTTGAAAGGTGAGTTTGTCGGGAGTGTTTTTAGCTATGTTTGATCAAAATCGGTTTAGCCGTTTCATTGCGTTGAGGGTTTTTTTAATTTAAAAAATAATTATTATTTATTGTATTCCCAGCGTATTCTTCGCAACTGCCGACATCCAATTTAATTCACCAGAATGATAAATTCTAAGTTTCGAAATAGTTAACTTTATTCTCTTGCAATATCGCAAATATTCCTCGTAAAATATTGTTTCTCTTAAACGAGGACACGTTGAATTATGGCAAACGGCGCAGCCATTTATCATCGCCCCAGTGAAAGTTCAATATTAGCAATGTTATTTATTGCTTTTGAAAAAAGTGATAATTATAGGTTAGGCGAGGTTTTGCGTATTGGGGCGGATTAGAAAATTATTTATTGGAGTTTAATTGGTGAGACATACTCAAGTGAGATAAATTGCACATTTTAATGTAAAGCCGTAAAATATGGAACAAGTTGACCATTACATTATGTAGATACTATACGGGAACCCGCCATCTCCTCCCGTGGATTTCGTTAAAGTTGAATGAGGGACAGCAGCATCCACTTGAGTACTCAACACCGTTAAGTAACATAGTGTAAAGGTTACGTAGATGAGATATGAAGATACGAAAGCGCAGAGATTCCTCAAATCCGTTTTTCGTCATATCTCTTCTTTCCAACGACTTACAAATATGATACAAATTGCTAGCCATTTCATGTATTACATACATACATGATACACGCCTTTTTCCCCGAAAAGGTAGGCAGAGCCTCAAATGGGCCTCTTTCCACCGTGGGTTGCACCATCGTGGGATATAGACGTGACAAGTGGTGAACTCATCGCTGCCATTGCTTCCCACGACAGACTCTGCTAACGCTTTCTTGCAGTAATAAACATTCCTTATGTAAGCTAGCAGCCAGGACAAATCTTACACCATCGAATCTTACTAACAAGTCGGGTAAAGTTACTTGAAAACAATTTTACATGTCCTTATACAATAATGACTTGATATTTAGGGGTCGATTCCATCCCGTGGATGTCATAAAAGTCTACTAAGGTATTACACCAGCAAATGGGCAATAGCACTCATCGGAGTACTAATCACCAACACTGCAAACACTATCAACATCCGCCTGCCAAGTGTGGTGATGGGTCTATGGGAGGCCTTTTCCAACGGTGGGCGTCTAACGGCTGATGATGATGGTATTAAGAGATAAACGGCTAATTACCACTATTATTCGTCACTTTGCTGACGTTTCAAGACTGAGTTCAGAAGCCTCTTCATCATGAGCACCGCCCGCGACCGCGTTCGACGGTGGACCAGCGAATACACACATTCGCTCAGCATTCGTTTAGCAGTATTCACTGGTCCAATTAAGTAGTGGTAATTAGCCGTTTATCTTTTAATATGATTCCCAACCACGATAGTTTCAATTCCATGATGATGGTGATGATTATAGTGATGTTACCCGTAGGTATTACCAACTACCTACGGGTAACATCACCTAAAAGTTAAAGTTCCGCTAGTGAAAACAAGATTCGCGTCTCGTTTCAAATCTTTTTCATACTCTTTTATGTATAAACGTGCTATAACTCAATGTGAGCTCGAATCTTGTTCCCTCTATGGTGCTAAGGCAAAGCTCAGGAAATGGCTGCTTTCACTTGATTATGATGAGACAGTCCTTATTGGTCGTTTTGGTTTAAAACTAACATCATTTACTCATCATCACATAATATACTCTAATTTCACACATCTCACATACACACTCTCACTACATACATCTCACATACACACTCTCACTACATACATCTCACTTTCACTTTCACTCTCACCTACAACCCTTGTAGTCAGATATAATGAATTAACTTTTTTAGGAATTTAATCTTTGAGCTTTTAATTCGTCAATAGCAATAGTTATTAGTCTCTTTTATTGGTTGTTTGATATTATTTTAAAATGTAATTTATTTATTTTTTGTAAAGTTTGTAAAAATGCTTTCTATTTTATTTATTTTTATTGTCTCGCATTGTTTCTCCATATTAAATCGTATTCCATATTTATCGTATCTTTTTCGGCTTCCGGTCTTTGAACTGTGTAGACGTGTTTCACTGCAGTGTCTTTTATAAACTGATTTTGGAGTGCAATATTGGATAAGCGAGACCTTGGGGACAGGCACAGAGGAACTCCAGCACGGTGAGCGCATTCCTTGTATTTGCCGGCCGCTGCATGCCACTTATTGGAGGATTTATCACTGATTTCATCGCGGAATTTAAGGTCTAACAGTTATTTTGTTTGAATATGAAGATAAGCCCCGAATTTATTGGCCAATGACTAAACAGAACACTGAAAACATCCGGTGAACAATTTCTGTAGACATCTCTTGCTCTTTCTATTCTACGTTTCGTTTTGAGGAAATTGGCAGACATCTCAACTGACACTGACATTACTAAAAGCAGAATCGCCGCAGATAATTTATGAAGCTGCCCATGCACAACTTCAACACAGAGTCGAGATTAATACCGCAGGCTAAAAAGTTGACACGTCACGTCGCGTCGCGCGTCTCAACGCATGTTGTAGTGGTGATAGGATGGAGGAAGAAAATGTTTGCTCGGCTTGTCGTGGCAGTATCATTGATGAGGTGGAGGGCTTGCGATGTACTTTGAAGGACTGCAGGAAAACTTACCACCTTTTATGTGCGGGTGTGAAGACCCCCGGCAAGGACTTAGTACTGTCCTGGGTTTGCCCAGAGTGTTACTGCGCATTCAGAAAGGGGGGTAATAACAATCTAACGCCAGTAGGAGCACCCAAGAAAATTCGTGATCCCAATGTGACGCACCGGAGAAAACTAAACCCGAGCTCTAATGTGGAGGTATCTATCGTTCAGGCGCAATTGTCAGATAATCCGCCTCCTGTAGTGGACCGCCCACCTCAACTGACCTTACCAGAGGAAAACGACTCACTGGACTTGACCGGGGAGATTCGTGATCTACGGCAAGAAATAGTTTCGCTTAGGGTCCTCCTTGGTCATACGGTATCTTCGATTACAACCTAAGATTCTAAGCTTGAATGTTATGACGCCAAGCTGAGTAGCTTTGAGACTAAGCTTGGTTGCTACGAAGGGAAGTTGTCTAATTATGCCTGCCAGGTAGAAGCACTTCAGGTGAAGCTTGCCAAGTATGAAATCTCTGGCTCGAGCGTCTCGGATGCTGCTCTACAGCTTGAGCTTCGGCCTCAGCCGCTTGCACCAATCAGCTCCTCAGACAGCAAGCCTAAAGGGTGTGAAGCCCAATGCCTGAAGCCGCAGCGGAAGGAACAGATGGTTGGTATTCTAACTAAGCCTGCACGTGTAAAGCTTCCCTGTCTGCCTGTCTCGAGACCCCTGAATCCGTTAATCACCGCTGGAGCTACGCATGACGTCTCGAGCCAAGCTGCCTGCATCTTGGAGACGGCACGTGACAGCCAACAGAAGAAGTGGACTGAGGTGAGGAGGAAAATCCGGCGTAATACTTCAATGTGCGGGACAGCCAATTCCACTATTACGACCTTGAAAGCAGTTGAGGTGAAGAAATACATTCACCTATGGAATATGGAGTCTGGTGCTGAGGAGGTTCGCGACTATCTTCGCCAACTCTGTCCGGAAGGAATATGCACGGTCGAGGAATTAACTCCAAAAGGGAGCTATAAATCCTTCAAGTTAGGTGTCCCTGATGTTTCCTATGAAAAGTGCTTATCTTCTAATGTATGGCCTACCAACGCAAGGATAAAGGTCTGGTTCAACTTGAGAAGACCGACAAGGGAGTCGTATGGCGATCAGAAGCATTTCAGCCCAACGAGGGAGCGTGCTACGGTTGAATCTCCCCCAGTCTCCCAACCTTTTCGTGGCCCAACGAAGGAGCGTGCTACGGTTGGATCTCCCCCAGTCTCCCAGCCTTTTCGTGGCCCAACGACCTCACGTGCCGCATGTGGAGCTCCCGCAAACCCCCAGCCCTTTCAGGGCCATACAGACGCGAAGTAATAGCAAATTCTGCCTCAACGTTTTTTATCAAAATGTTCGTGGTCTGAAGACCAAGCTGAGGACATGGCGAAACAACCTACTCCTACTGGAGCACAATCTTGTGGCTGCTACGGAAACCTTTTTGGATGAGTCGGTTGAAGACTCGGAGGTCACGATCGGAGACTGGCGCATACTGCGGCGTGACAGAAAGACTATTTGCGGAGGAGTACTCCTTGCTTCGCGTCCACCGGTCGTACTACGTCGGCAGCCTCAGCTGGAAACGGATTATGGTGAAGATCTCTGGGCGCGTTTTGTCTGGCACGGTCGTAGTTTTTATATATGTGTAGTTTATATCAAGCCTAGCGCTAAAGACGAGGACTATATGCGGTGGTTCTGCAAAGTAGAAAGTTTTATTAATGACATTAAGGGTGTTGTATTTATAGTAGGAGACATAAATTTAAATAGTGCATCAGTGAATGTAAATAACTATTATTGTTTTTTCTTGACATTTTGTAATTTGACTGAGATGAATGGTGTGCCTAATGCGTATGGAGGAATGCTAGATATTGTCTTGGTCCAGGAGAGCAGTGATGTGTATGAAGCGCGAGTCCAAGCTATGGACGGTCTAGTGAAGACTGACGCTCCTCATCCCCCCCTAGACATTGTGATTAGTGCAGCCACGGCTCATCAGTCTGATCGCATTGAGCCGAGTAATATTGACCCTCGCAAAGACTGGAACTTTAAAAAGGGTGATTACAATCTTCTTTATTTATTACTCTCTGAAACCTCATGGCACGAGTTATTTAAATCTAACGACGTACAATCGAGCACTGAACAATTCTGTGACGCTATTTATAATTTATTTGACATTTGTATCCCCATGAAACGTCGATACAGCTTGTCAAGTACGCGCTATCCTGTATGGTTTACATGTGATATTATTCGAGACATCAAACTTAAATTAAAACTACATTCGAGCTGGAAACAACACAAACGTGAGGAATCCTACGAAGCTTTTTCCAGACTAAGAGCTTCTCTCAAGAGTCGCGTCTCATTTGCGCATGAGGCATATTTAAGAAGCATCGAGGATGATATCATCTCCAATCCTCGTGGGTTCTGGCAGCATGTCTCGAGCCTTCGGTCCAAAGGGGGGTTCGAGCCTTGTATAAGTTATAAGGGCGAGACCTTCAGTGGTGTCGAGGCGTCTGAAGCTTTTGCTAGGTTTTTTGCTAGTGTGTTCCACCCTGATGTGCCCCGGTTAGATGCTGATAGCACAAATCAACTTGATGGGATTCGCTCTAGCAACTATGTGAACATTTTTGAGTTTACTCCGAGTGATGTGGCCTTTGGGATCAAAAACCTTAAGCCCGGCAGTTCCATAGGGCCGGATAACATTCCTCCGTGGTTTTTAAAAGGGGGGCAGAAGTTCCTTACACGCCCACTTTGCCATATCTTTAATCTGGCTTTAACGGCTGGAGTTTATCCTGCTCAGTGGAAGCTGTCCAGGGTTACGCCTATTCCCAAAAGTAGTAATAAATCGTCGGTTGAGGAGTACAGGCCCATTTCTATATTGTCGTCGCCAGCTAAAGTCTTTGAGAGCATAATACACAGAGAGATCTACAGACAGGTGGAGCAATGCTTATGCAATGAGCAGCATGGTTTTAGAAAGAAGAGGTCGGTGAACACAAATTTGCTTACAGTTGTTGACTACATATCGGCGAGGTTGGACCGTGGGTGTCAGGTAGATGTTCTCTACTTTGATTTCCGCAAAGCTTTTGATAGGGTCAATAATGACCGACTTCTGTTAAAATTGAGTATCTTGGGTTTTGCTCCTGGTCTTCTCAGGTTTATTGCGGATTATCTCAGGGATCGGCAACAGTATGTTAGGTTAGGCGTGTATGAATCACTCCCTTATCATACGCGATCTGGGGTCAGTCAGGGGTCTATCCTCGGGCCTCTTCTCTTTATTTTGATGGTTAACGATCTTCCAGCTGTCGCGAATCATGCCAAATGTCTTTTGTATGCGGATGATCTGAAGCTAATATCAGAAGTAAAGTCTATTGATGACTGTCTGCGCCTTCAGCGTGATGTGGATGCGGTTTATGAGTGGGGGATTGTGAATGGAATGGAGTTCAATTCATCGAAGTGCTACGCCATGACTTTCGGGCGTATGTGGCAGCCGATCGAATATCAGTACAAGATAGATCGCAATCTCATAACAAGGTCCACCACCATCAAGGACCTGGGGGTAACCTTTGATCGAAGGTTAACGTTCCATGACCACATCACCACTGTTGCCAAGGAGTCATTTAGAAGGCTAGGTTTCGTGCTAAGAAACTCTCGAGACTTTCAGGGTGACCGCGTGATTAAGCTAATTTTTAGTGCTCTTGTCCGCTGCAAACTGGAAGCTAGCTCTTGTGTGTGGCATCCGCATGAGAGTACCTACGCTCTTTTAATTGAGAAGGTGCAAAAAGCTTTTCTCCGCTTTCTCTATAAGCGCTTGTATGGGTATTACCCATACATGTATCCGACAAAGTTTCTCCTGGGCTGCTTAGGGTATAATAGTTTAGAGGTAAGAAGGGCAAAAGACCAAATGATAACCATGTTTAAGGTTCTTCATGGAAAGATAGATGCCCCTGATCTCCATGATGAGCTGGCGCGGTTCTACGTCCCCAGCAACTATTGCAGCGGCAGGAGGCATAAGTTACTCTCGGTGCCGTTTTCCCGCACGGTGGCGCGCGCCCATTCTCCGATCCCGCGCACACTCACTGCGCTCAATGCCCTCCTGGACGCAAATCGTGATTGCGATGTGTTTGCGGATGGATGGAAGATGATCCTGTCGGAGTGCTTGGGGTTCTGCGAGGTGAATGTGTGAGAGTGATGTCTGACATTTTGCCATTTATCTATTGCTTGCTTTTATTGTTGTTATTGTTTAGGTTTTATTATTACTAACTATTATTTATTTTTGACATTTAAGTGATTGATTTATTAATTACCTAATTTTATGACTTAAATTTAGTGTAACTGGCCCAGGCCGTACTAAGTTGTTGTATAAATAAGTATTTATTAAACTATTTCCGGATACCCGCGATACAGGCTAGCCCTAGTGCGGGATCCATTTGTATAACGAAATTGTGTGTAATCTGTTTTCAGAAATAAATTTATTTGTATTTGTTGTATTTGTACTACTTACAGTGAAGTGCATGAGAAGAGGGGAGATTGGAAAGAGAGTAGACAGGTTGTTGCGTGTCGTTTCGACGCCTTTCCAATGTTCTTTCATACAAAATGTAGGCGAGTGACGTGGTGCAAGACCTCCGAAGGCCGGAATGATTTAAATGAAAAACAGATAAATAAATAAATAAAATAAATAATGCTGGACAGTTCACACAACATTAGACAGGAGATTGAGAGGTGTGCTGAGTAGGGACATCACTTTTTGGAACGCGTTATCCAAAGCTCGCAAACGAAATACACAAATTAGCAATTTGAATAATTATGCATTTGTAACCTGAGATCGAGCATAGTGAGGATTAATCCTAACTAACCTAACATAACCTAACTTGTAATTAATCACAACTAAATTTGTACAGAAAAACATTAAATGGTATAATTTTGTCGTCAACCCAATCTCGCGGTGAGTTTCATTTCATTTCATTTATTTATTGCGAGAATGGGTACAAGAAAAAGTTGAAAAAATCAAATTAAAATCCACCATACTCCGCTTCACAGCATGCAATATAACTAGTAGGTACCTACTTTAACAAAATTTTAAGTAGGTGCTTTAACTTTAACATACCATCATATAAAACAAAAACATAATCCGACACAATATTAAATGTTACTGAATTAATAATAATAATCATGTCATAAAATAAATGTCATTAATAAGTCATTCGTCCCAAAAAGATGTCAATTAAAATATAAGCATGGGAAAAATGTGTTCAAAACTTGTCTTTTAAATATTCATCAACACTATAATACACTTTTTCACGAAGCAACCTTTTCACTTTAGAGTTAAAGATATTATATACCGTAGATACCGGTACATTTGATATGAACCTGCAATCTGTTGAATTATAATCACATGTGATTCGAAGGGAATTATCAACTACCGTTTGAAAGCGACTAACGTTACATTCCCTGGCATTACCGTCATTCCCCTGTCATTACGCTGGCTCACAACTTCACAGTCACGACTTAACTGATGAATAACCAGGCTACATAGTTATTTTCTTCAAATTGTTATTTTTGTAACGCAATTCTAGACGACTACGGGGTAATTACATCGTGAAGAACTTATTTGTGAGTTACCTTGTTAAAATGTTGTAGAAAATTAAAGAAATAAGTAGTGCTTTTGCCCGCGAGTTCGCATGCGTGGTGTCGGGATAAAAAGCACTCCCCTCCTCCCTCCTACCCCTTTCTATCCCCCTTCTTTCCCCGCCATGCTATAGCTAAATAACCGTACTTAACTACGATGAAGTCCGAAAGTTTTGACACGTCTCTTTACCCCTTTTAAGGGTTATTTTGAAAAATCCTGTAATATCTGTTGAATTATTATATAAGTATAGTTAAATTTCTCATACATTCAAGCAAAACGAAAGCGTTAAAAAGTTCCCCTACAAACTTAATCAACCCATTGCCTTCTTTTGGGGATAGTCGGGGAAAAAAAAATTACCTGTTATAATTTTTATTGAAGCATACTTATGCAGAGTTACAAGTAATACGTTAGTTCAAGTAATACGTTTTTTCATACAATAAATTCCACCTATTATTCATACTATAACTTCCTTACGCGCATTCTTACGATTTCTACTTCGGGGTTAATTTAACAAAAATCCCTTCGGATTTTACCCTTAATATTACAGCTTTCTAGTTCCAGCGGTTCCAGCTCGATGAGTCTGTCAGTCAGTCAGGTTAAGTTCTTTTATAGGTATGATGATCCCTATATAAGAGCTTAACCTGACTGACTCACAGATTTATTGATTTATCATCACCAAGCCGGAACCGCTAGACTTAGAAAGCTGTAATATGAAGGGTAGATTCCGAAGGATTTTTTGTAAATTTAACCCCTAAGTGGAAAGCGTAAGAATGCGCGTAAAGAAGAAGTACCTACTAAGAATAAGAGGTGGAAGTTATTGTATGAAAATTCGTATTCCTTGAACTTACAAACTTGACACTGCATAAAAATTCTTTCAGGGCATCTGGTCGAAGCGACGCGTGACCCGAGAGCTGGCTCTTATCTGGCTCAACGCATTAGTATTGCCATTCAGCGTGGCAATGCAGCCAGCATCTTAGGGACGCTTCCGTCTGGTAGTGATTTGGATCAGTTGAGCTACCTTTAGATCGCTTGCAGCGGTTTTCAGGTGGCACAACTGTTTCATATGTATTTTGTACATACCTTGTATTATTATTTCTGAGAATACTTAAGTACAAGTTATAAAAGGATACTATATATTTTCCCTATATAAGATAGATAGACATCATTAGACGTTGTGTAATTCCTCTGCTAACCTTGCCAACCAGCCCAACCTTGAGCATTACTTAAAGTTAATAGCAGCACTGTTCAAGTATATTTTCAAATACGTGATTAGAAGACTATTAAACTTACCACATAGGAATTTAACTGACTTATGTAATAACATATCTGCCTACCGTAGACAAACTTTTCCACAAGTCTCTAATTTAACTTACCAACCTATTTTGTCACAAAAGCAGTAACTGCATTCACACCGCACTTTTCAAGAATAATAGACGTTAATTATAAGGCAGGAGTGTCAGCGGGGACGTAGTAATAACGGTGTAATGACAGTTGATTATAGTGGCGTGTTCTTACAGTTCATAATGATAGAGCGACGAGGTTGATGGGATTATGGTTATTAAGATTAGTGGGTTGACATCTGTTGCGAAGGTTTGAAGACTTTGTTGTTGGAGAGAGGTTTTGTTGAGTTTCTTCATAAAAGATGGTTTATTCATAAATGTGGTGTTTTAGTAGTAGTAGAGCCTTTTTGTGAAAGAGTTCGTCCGGGGAAGTACTGCCACCGGGTAAGTACCACCTACTTTTTCTGCCGCAAAGCATTAGTGTTCGCATTGCTGTGTTCCGGTTTGAAGGGTAAGGGTGCCGGTGAAATTACAGGCACATGGGACTTTTCATCTTTATGCCTCAGGGTAGCGGGCGCAGTGCAATGCCACATAGGGTTCGTCCTAGGTGGACGTGACCTATGAGGTAATGCACTGTTCATAGGCGGAGGTTACCGCTTAACATCAGGTGGGCCTTCAGCTTGTTCCGTCATTCAACATACATACATACATAGACACACGCCTTTTTCCCCGAAGGGGTAGGCAGAGCCACAATAGGCCTCTTTTCACAGTGGGTTGCACCATCGTGGAATATAGACGTGACAGGTGGTGAGCTCATCGCCGCCATTGCTTCCCACGACTGACTCAGCTAAATGCTTTCAAGTCATTCAAGTAGTATAAAAAAATAAAATAAGAAAATGGCCCGGTCATCCTGGGGATCAACCCCACCACAAAAGATACTAACCCAGACCACAATGATCAGTTGTTTTTATTTTTCCTTTTTTGATTGTATTAAGTGAGCTTCTTCTGTTTGCTGATTCTCTCTATCATCTTACTTTTGACTGCCTACCTAAGTAAGGCTTTTAATTTGGTTTTCCTTTTTTCCTTGAATCAGCTTCAACTTGTTCTCGAGGTACCACACAGGCGCTCTCCACCTAGTAGTAAGAAGGATCATCAAAAGAAAAACAGACCGTGTTTGTTGCCTGATTCTTCTAGGTCTGGTTGCGTTGGAACAGGAGTAACTGTAAATTTATTTTTTAAGACGATTCAAAATGATCCTTGTGATTTCAATGAATAAAATACTTTTGACTTTGATTTTGACTTTGAGCTTATTGAAGTAACACTTGTATTCAGTAATACCACTCCCCGTTTATAATATTGTAGCAGAGAATCCGTCTATGTAATTGATGAGGCAACACAAAAGAAGATTAATGTTGCCGCCCAGCGCGTGAGGGCTGAGACAATGCCGCCCACGAGCCGTGATTGATACCTCAAATTATATCCGTCTAATATCTGATGCAATATCTATCATTAAGTGAACCAGTTCACTGGATCATAAGGCTTGTAATAAAGGGCAGTAATTGGACGTGTTCTATCATCAAATGGCGAGGCGACTAAGCACGTAGCAGCACCAGAAATGGAAGGTCATACCGTATCGGGCACGTTCGTATTAGCTGCTATATTGGTTCCATGTAGGTAAGTGTGTGTATGTATTAAGGCTTATATTGTGATATTTAGTTTCGGCATGTAATTAAATCAATATCTGTATATTCCCTTTTTTCGAACAAAATATTTCAAAGTTAAACCAAAAATACTGACTTGCACACAAATAATGCACACTAAATAAATACTGACTTGCACACAAATAATGCACACTAAATAAATACTGACTTGCACACAAAATAAATACTGACTTGCACACAAATAATGCACACTAAATAAATACTGAATTGCACACAAATAATGCACACTAAATAAATAGTGACTTGCACACAAATAATGCACACTAAATAAATACTGACTTGCACACAAATAATGCACACTAAATAAATACTGACTTGCACACAAATAATGCACACTAAATAAATACTGACTTGCACACAAATAATAAACACTAAATAAATACTTACTTGCACACAAATAATGCACACTAAATAAATACTGAATTGCACACAAATAATGCACACTAAATAAATACTGACTTGCACACAAATAATGCACACTAAATAAATACTGACTTGCACACAAATAATGCACACTAAATAAATCAAATTCAATATACTATTTAATGGTATATGTAGACTTCGGTATGGGCTCTCACCAGTACTCTCGCGAAGTCGCCCTTAAGTGACGCAAGATCTCCTACGCGAGCTACTGGCTCCGCGTTTCTATATACACTCCAGGGGCGTGACGCACAAGACCACGTGGAGTCGGGGTGCTCCGTGTCTGTTCTGCCTATAATTTAGAGTGCAAGTTAGTATTTTTGAGAGCAAGTTAGTATTTTTGATGTACGGACCACATTTTTGGTGTGAATTCGATAAAAAAGGTCATCTCATTTTGTGTGTTTTTTTTTTTTTTTTGTATTACAACTGAATGTTAGATGTCTACCTATATTGCTTATAGGGTTCCCCGTACACATGGTCGAGCCTTTCGAACGAACGTCGAATTAACTCTTCTAAAAATCTGACTTGTAGTTTTGAAATATTGAAAAACTAGGCTTTTTTCATACAAGCAACCTAGAACCATCAATACCTACGTAATTTAAAACCATTGATCATGCCTTTTATTATACATTTATATTTTTATTTACCCAAAAGGGTAGGCAGAGCCTCAATGGGCCTCTTTTGACGGTTGCACCATCGTAGAATATAAACGTGACGAGTGCTGAGCTCATCGCCGCCATTGCTTCCCACGACTGACTCGACTTACGCTTTCTTCCAGTAATAACGTATTCCATATAATAAGCCAGGACAAACCTTGATCAAGTCCGGGTAATCCCTTAGTTGGCTTTTAAGACATCCACGGGAGGAGACGGAAGGGTCTATTCTTGGGCCGAACACAACACGGCATTTGATTATCAACTTCATAAATCGTACCTACATCATAATTTATGATTCAAGGGTCTTAATTCGATTTTCAATGAAACTGAATCAATACCATTCAATTCAGGTTTCAAAACTTCCACATATAAAACTGGTTTTATATACATGCTGTAACTCCACGTCTCTCGATAGTCGCACACAATTTATGTTGGTTGTCGACGGCGAGCGGCGATTATTCATATTTATACAGCGCTAGTGTGGCCGCGCCTGATATATTGAGCGGAGGAAATTACTTTGCACGCCCGAGGTGCCTTGAGTCAAGCGACGTCTTGAGTTGTAGCGGGTAGCGATTGGGACAATTATTATTTTGGGTGTAGGGCGTGAACAAGTTTTGTATTATTACGAAATAGGGTCCAGAATAAATAATCACACTGAGCTCCGGTATAACCAAATCACACATTATTAAAATTATCCAAAAACACTTTACTACGGCTGTCCTTCACTACACTGGTCACTTATTACTCTGCAATCACTGCTCTTTGAGCGAAATCTGCTTATATAAGTAAGTCATAGAAGAAACCCAGAGGGTTCTAACATTATCGAGAAATCCGTATAAATCCCAGGAACTATCCAAAGAAGACAGAGAAAAAGACAGATGTATACGACATGCGTCCCCACTCTAATCGCATAAAGCGCCTACTGGACAACAGATGGCGCTGGAAATTCCCAATTTTGTACAGAATGGCCACTCGTCAACAGGTGGCGCTAAGATGATCTAAATTATTTAATCAATCAGTATCACGGCGACAGTGTCTTATCTCTTAAGGTGGACGTACTTGGGAGCGCTACTACTCGATTTTGCAAGTACGACCCATCCCTAGAAGTCACAGTCACAGCCAGCTAGAAATTTATATATCATGCGTGCTTACTTCGTTACCACATGCGCTCAACGTTACGTGGTTTATTACGGTGTTTGCTTTGTATAGGTCTACTGCTACTACTTCGTGTCACCGGTCCTTTCTCGGCCACTCTGCGTTAGGTCAGAGACCAGCTTGACCAGTGTTAATGAATTATGTACGCTATCAATTTGTGTAAAACGTTAGGTGTTTTGATTTGAGGTCTACATATTTATTAGGAAACTGAAATTGTCCAAGTTTTCTCTCAGGATAGGCAGGGCAGGAAAGCTTAGGCACTACATGCACGGACAGATAGTTCACATGACGACCTCTGTGACGCGACGGGCCAAGGTTTGCCTGCGACGCAGGTGGTTGCGGGTTCGATTCGCACCTCGGAACAAATATTTTTACGATCTGCAGATGTATTTTTTCAGGGTGTTCTGGGTATTATCTATGTAAAATCAAAAATATTATTATATCTATGTGATGTATTGTATTAAGTATATCAGTTATCTAGTACCCATAACACAAGCTCTACTTAGCTTGGGGCTAGATAATGTTGTGTGAACTGTGCAGCATTATTTATTTATTTATTATTTATTTACCTATACAGTCGCTACTCGCGAGCAGAGTGACCGCGCACACACCTGGGGCGACAAAATGAATTGTTCTGTAACATTACTAAACAGAAAATCTTATGTTAATCTCCTGCATAGTTACTGCAGTCAGTACAGTACTCGCCAGTTCATACGACACTTAATAGAAAAAATATGAGCTAGCTCTCTTTAAATTAGCCTTCTGCAGCGATTTGACATTTGAGTGCGACATAGCGAACTTTACAAAATTAAATAAAAAAACTTCCTCAAGTGCCATGTTATGCTCCGTGTAGTAGATGGCCCAAGCTTATGGCCCCTAAGTCGACTTTAATGACCGTTTGATTGACGAACAACTTAGCCGGGCAAGCTTAGTTATTAAGGAAAATTACTAGCCTCATAAAATTGAATTTATGTTCAGCCGTAAGCGAAAACGGTTAGCTAAAAGTAGCCTATACTTAGAGCTAAGTTCTGCGAGGGTAATGAAAATTTACGTAAAATTCATAGCCTTAATTTGAGCTAATTCGAAGAGTTCGTCCGGAGAAGTACTTGGTACTTCCACCTTACCTGCTACCAACGAATAAAGGGAGCAATACTCTGATGCGGTTTAAAGGGTGATGTGAAATTACAGGCCTATGAGACTTTGAATTTTAAATTCTCTAACTGATGCTGAAAATCGCATCCAAAACTGTTGCGTGGTTTAGGAGGAGTTATTAGCGGATATACAGACAGACGCGGAAAGCTACTTTGTTTTATACTTTGTAAGGATTTATTTAATAAGTATTTATTTATAAGCTCGTGGAACGGTCACCGCTTCATACTCTACTAGGAGATTTTTCTCTACATACTTCAACACTCCGATACACCGCCTCGAGAGGCTGGCAATGGTGAAATAGCCGTATCTTAAACATATTTTAGCGAAATTTACATAGTTTATGACAACAACAAAAAAATATGTTAATCTTCATCATATTTCCAAGGACATTATAGAACCCGAAAAACGATTTCATTAATAAAAATCGATAAAAATCGTGCACTACATACCAACATACATTTAATTGTTCAAATACTGTTTTTCGTGATTTTCGTACACATTTCATTGCGTGAGCGCTATTCGGTCACTTTTTATGTTTTTTTTTATTTTTTTACCTTAACTTTACTAAGTTAGACAGTGACGGAATTCGGCTGTTGTCAGGTTAATTTCGGATATTCATTTCTTAGTGCACCCCAAGAAGGCAAAACGAATGTACGCTCTGAATTTCAGCACTTTTGGTTTAGGCCGTCCGTTGATAGTTAGTCAGTGAGTCAGTCAGTGAGTTACGCAACGATTCTTATGGCAATATTTGACTTATTTTGGTTTCAACTTTGTAATAATCGAACCTCATGAAATTCTTGTTGGTTCACCTTGAATTGCTTTATACCCAACGATCACCCCAAACTGAGACAAGTGGTAGTCGTTGCAACACGTTTTGTAAAATCTGTTGCAACGATCACGAATTGCAATCCCAATTTTCCATTGCCAACCACCAAGTAGAGATAGGACTTTTTACCTTTTCCTGAGTCATTGTTTCTCTAGCGGTAAATATAAGTATAAATTACTGCATCTACTATTTGTTTTATATTATTATTCACACGTCTTCCCCTATTTAATTTCCATTTATACTAATATTCTTCCAAACGAGCACATTACAAAATATTTATGTCTCAATAATACAAATTAAAATGCTGAGTGGGTTCTCTCTCGTTTCTGTCACATAAACGCCTTCCAGTGATGTTTTATCTAAAGACTAGCTAACCCGCTAGTTTATTCTTGCTTTTCACAAAGAAGAGCAGGTTTTTAACGTTGTAAAACCTTGCTGAAGAACCAATTTATGTGACAAAATCAACAGTATTTTATTCACAGAATCACAATCATTTTGGTTCCATTTGAATCTATTACAGGTTTTAGAACTGAAGAGAGTATAGACAGCGTAAAAACAACGTATAAACAGCAAACGTAGCAGCAACATGTTTATGTTTCTATCATCATCATTATCAGCCAGTAGAAGTGCATTGCTGGACATAGGCCTTCCCTATAGACTACCCTACGAACGGTCTTTAGCTGTCTCCAGCAATCAACTTCCTGGGACCTATACAATAGCTTTTCTCCATCGAGAGAGGGACTGCGTCATCCGATTCGTCATCGAAACTTGAGACACTTTATTCCTCAGTGGTTGTTGGTTCAACGACCTTCATGGCCTGCTCATTACCAATCCTGCATGCAAACTCTTAAACCTATATCGATGACCTCTTACTCCAAGCTTAGCTTTTTCCATAGCATGACCTTGAGTTTTTGAATGAGGCCAATAATAGTAAGGAACCATGTTTCAGTGACATACAACGAAATGAGGAAACAAACATACCATAACACCCAACAGTCTCATATATAGTCCAGACCCCACACCAGGGTCTCCTGTGTTGTGGGTATCAGGTACTATGAATATACCACACTACTATTTTAGTAGTAGTAGAGCTTTTTTGTGAATGAGTTCGTCCGGGGAAGTACTACCACCATACCTATTTCTGCTGCAAAACAGCAGTGCTCGCATTGCTGTGTTCCAGTTTGAAGGGTGTGGTTGCCGGTGGAATTATAAGCAAATGAGTGTCACAGAGAAGCGACGGTGTTGAGGTTAGGAATGCGTTATCCTATCTTTTATACAAGTGTTAGGTTCAGGAAGTTTTCTTCCTAACCATCACACCAGTGTATCAGAACGGTGTGAAGGTTAGTCGGTCGTCGAATTTTCATCTATATGTCTCAGGGTGGCGGGCGCAGTGCACACAGGCTATGTGTATGCCACATAGGGTGCGTCCTAGGTGGACGTGACCTATGAAGTAATGCACTTTTCTTAGGCAGAGGATACCGCTTAACATCAGGGCTGCCATCTGCATGAACCATCATTCCAATTTGTATTTAAAAAATTAAAAAATTGTTACCCAAAGCCAATCCCAAAACATATATGCAGATCATACAAACATTCGTCTCCCACTTCTCAGCAGGATACTCGCCCACCGCGCCACAGAGCTCATCAGTAATCAGTAATAAGAACCATCTTCTGAACGAAAATACAAACGAATGTGGTGCGAAGAAACTTGCCATTTGTCATCATGTTCGTTTTATATCTTGATTCAGAACGCATCTGTAAAACATAACATCATGCAGTCACATTAATCTGCTCTGTCGTGTTAATAAACTTAAATTGCATTTATTACTAAATTGCCGTTACTCAGAGCACAAGAGTCTGGGTATTGAATTAAAAATTAAATGAGAGTTTTGTGACTTGACTCTGAGCGTAGTGCTATGCGGGTGAGTCACGGGGAATGGCCAATTGACAGATAGCCATCTTTTTTTTAAAACATCTTGAGAATGACATATTAAGCACATGGCCCACCTGATGCTGCCTATGAACAGTGCATTATTCCATAGGTCGCGTCCACATAGGACGCGCCCTATACGGCATTGCACTGCGCCTGCCACCCTGAGACATCTCATGCGCCTGTAACATCACCGACACCCGGATCGCAGCAATACGAGCACTACTGCTTTGCGGCAGAAATAAATATGGTAGTAGTAATTCCCCGGACTTTTTCTTTCACAAATAAGCCCTTCTTCTACTAATACATCATTTTTTTTTTTTTTTTTTTTTTTCCACCATCTCCTTTTCATCATAGGACGAGCAAGCGTACGGCTCAGTACCATCCTTACCTTCTATTCGCACAAAACGTTTCAGTTCTACCTTTATAATGCGAACTGCTAAGGAGTGGAATACACTACCGTCGTCTGTCTTTCCTGAAAACTATAATCTGGGTATCTTCAAGTCAAGAGTGAATAGGTGTCTTCTAGACCTTTGTGCTTCATCTTCGGCCACATCGTCACTTACCAACAGGTGAGATCGTGGTCTAACAAAGGTCTAACAATGTTAAAAAAAACTTACCTACAAAGTTAAAGTAAAAAAGTTTAGCTGCTCCGTCTCCTCCTGTAGATATGGTAAAAGCCGAATAAGGGATATTAACAGGGTATGAGCAGCAGCATCTACTAGTACTTAACACCAACACTGCGATCTCCAATCCGCCGGCCAAGCGTGATGATTATGGAAAATCCTCCCATTACATTCGTCCAGCAATGGATGTCTAAAAGCTAATGATGATGATGATGATGATGATAATGATGATGATGATGATGATGATGATGATGATGATGATGATAATGATGATGATGATGATGATGATGATGATGATGATGATGATGATGATGATGATGATGATGATGATGAAATAATGATGTTTCAAACAGCAAGATTGGTATGAGAGTTTATTTAAACTATTTTACATGCTTTTATATAATATATTGACATGTTAGTATGTTGGTACTTATTAGTATGTTAGTTTGGGACAAATCTTGAAACTGAATTTTGAACCTGTTAACCTATACGACAGTTAACAGTTGACGACCTCTGTGGCGCGGCGGGCGAAGCTTGGCCTGCGACGCAGGAGGTTGCGGATTCGATTCCCGCCTCGGAACGAATATTTGTGCAATCGCAGATATTTGTTCAGGTTGTTCTGGGTATTTTTTATGTATTATAAAAATATCTATCTATGTAATATATTATATTAAGTATATCAGTTATCTAGTACCCATAAAACAAGCCCTGCTTTGCTTGGGGCTAGATAATGTTGTGTGAACTGTCCAGCATTATTTATATATTTATTTTATTTAGCTGAAATTTTGCATACCGTCAGGATCCGATGACAATAGAATATTATGGTAACTGCAAACTGATCTGATGATGAAGATAGAAGGTGGCCAACGGAACTCCTCGATGGACTGGCCGTGTTTAGGCTCATTTTGATCAGCGCACGGTTCCGATCACTAAATTTACAAAACCTCGCATTGACAAATATATTTATCAACAAAAAACTTAATTGAGATTAGTAACGTCCCTAAAATTAGTTATGGAATTGTGGTTTTGATCTAAATCAATGAGGCCGTGTTGCTCTAAATGACAATAGTTTTGCATTTTATGTTATATTCGGTGCAATCATTAAGGTGCTTTAAAAATTGTTCTACTGTTTATAATATTGTACTTCTGCGTTTAAAAATACACTGTGACATAAAGCGACCCACACACGCGCAAACGACATAAATCGCACGTAATCGCGCGATCCGACATCGCATGTTGAAATGAATATTCCAGATAAATCACTGCTATAGCTGCTGTGCGGAGGAGGGATAAGGCGGTGGACTCACAAGAATTCATATTTTTTAATAGATAACTCATTTGCAAGTATTTGCAACCTTCTTATGACTTTTTGCTCAAATTTAGGTTAATAGTAATGAGGGGTTTTCACGGCCGTATCACATCATGCTTAAACCCTTGAAAATAGATGGTGCCAGCTCTGTACTTAACTGTAAAAATAAAGTGAGATTTCAAAGTCAACAACGTAGTGATATATTTTCGTGGTATTTTGTTACTATCACACAAAAGCACAGACAATGCATTTGTTAATTTTGGCAACCACATTTGAGTCAGCGCCATCTATCGAGCCAAATTGAACTACTTTTTTTAATTCGAAAATGAAAAGTCCTCGTTATGTGCATACTGATACAATTATCTTGTTATATTTATAACATTGATAGTAACAGAAAAAAAAATTACAATAAATTTCATACACGTGGAAGTGACATCACCCAAGATTAACGAAGCTATAGATAAGACAAAGCTTATAGTCACTCCACCTGTCACACCTCACGCAATATTTATGACCCCAATTTAAATTCACATGTTTATCAGGGGGAATACCAGCTATTAGTTTGCGGATTTAGTTTCTTAATATTTGATGATTTATTGTCCTATACCTTTAATCATTGTATGAATTACTAGTGGAATGCCCGCGACTTCGTCCGCGTGTACTTTTCTATACAAACTTAAACACCCTGCTGCACCCCCCTATGGGTTGAATTTCTGGAATTCCTTTCTTAGTGCACCCCTAGAACCCATAAAAAAAACGTACCCTCCAAATTTCAGGTCTCTAGGACTTATGGTTTAGGCTGTGCGTTGATAGTCAGTCAGTCAGTCATTCAGTCACGCAACGATTTTATATATATTGATTACGGCATTATTATTCCCTACCTCATCGTCATCATCATTAATCAGCATCATTCCGTCCAATATTGGTTATATGCCTCCCCTAATTTCTTCCAGTCGGCTCTGTTCCCAGTATCACGACTCTACTGGCGTCTAGCTACGTTTTTAATGTCATCGGTCCATCGTGCCTTCGGCCTGCCTGGTCTTCGTTCTCCTACCCAAGGTCTCCACTCGGTTGTCCAGCAGCTCCATCTGTTATCCGTGCAACGCATGAGGTGTCCTGCCCATTGCCACTTCATTGCAATTAGTTAATTAATTTAATTTCTCAATTATCGCGAGTCTACTTCAGTGGAGGTGTTCAGGTCTAGAATCTTTAATCATTTCCTCAGTAAGATCGATTAATGAGCAATTTTATTTATACATTTGATTTTAGAATTATTTTAATGGTATGTATTATATTATTAATGATATGTATTAGTTTATTTTATATTTAAGGCTGTAATTTAAGTACTTATTTATTATTATTATTATATTTCGTTAATTTTCTTAAACTTATCCAATATTTCCCTTCTTGTGCACTACCCATATATATTTTAACCGCAATACACCAAGTTTATCTGGAAGAGAATGCTTTCTAGCATTAAGTTCACCTTTGTACTTCCTTGTTTTATGTGCAATAAATATTCTATATATATATCTATCTATCTATCTATCTATCTATCTATCTATCTATCTATATATCTATCTATATATTGCATACCTATAACTTCTTTATAAAAAAAACGCATGAGGCCTCAAGCGTGCGCCATCATCTTGGATCGGCGATGTTTTTCCTATTGTGCACTGATTTTGCAATGGAGTTGGAACGGGATAATTGTCCATGACTAGATTCTTTCAGATCATTTAAAGAAAATTTGCCCTAAAAACCTTTGCACAGGTGCTCTTATGGCTCCGAGAAAAGACAACTGCTGGCTATAAAGCTTCTTCAGTGACGATCACGAACTGGACGAAGCAGGAAATCAAAGAAATTGGTGTAACCCATGGTTGTAGTAAGTCAGTGGATGGAGGCAGCTAAAGAACGTTCCTTGTGAGCGGAGGAGACGCATTCTAAGAGGGAGGACTACGTTCAGTAGTAGACGTCTACAGACAGTTCACGGTAAGATGGCACCTGCTATGGAGTATTAATTTTTCTATTCAAATTCAAATTCTTAATCTTTATTTCAGGCTTATTGACAATTGCACTAAATATAAACAATAAGCCCTTAACAACATAAATACCTTACAAACTAACATACACATTTAGTTTAACTAACAAACACTTTATTTATAACACACGTGTGATCGCCGACGCGTCGCGGCCCGGGGGATCACGTGACAGGTGGCCCTTGAACCGCCGGAACTTCACCCCATTCATCCAGAAGTCAGGGCTCAAGTAGGTCTTCACATTTTCCGTAGGGACCCTCTCCATAAATGAGCTTAAGCTCTCAATATGACGAGAGTCCAACCTCAAGACCCTCAATCCCACTCGGCTTTCTATGACTGGCACTAAGGCACTATATCCAACACAGCCTAAGATTATAACACAGGGGACATCTTACGGTGAACGTTCAAAGTTCCTCATTTTTAGGTAAGATATCACAACAAATTCCAGAAATACCTTTTAATCAATTTATTGATATCCAAATATCATAAACTGTAAAATTGTGTCAAGTGTGTTTATTTGCGCTGTTATTGATTGCTATTAATCTCTTTAAAACTATCATAAATATCAACGATAAGTGAGTTACACATGCTGACATACAAACAGATTATGAGTATAAGGAAAATTGGGTTTTAAACATCTAAAAATTTCCAAACACTAGCGATAATCATGGCTTCAATAATAATATCAAGATCTTTTATGACGATTCAAGATTTCATTGGTCAGAAGGGGCCCACTGTTGGACATATCCCTCTCCCAGAGATTAGCAGGATGAAGGATGTTGAGCCACTGCAATCAACCGACTTCTTACAACCGTTACAATGCCATTGGTCCGTGAATTGCAGGCCGATCAACATAGTGGCAAATTCTTGCCGTTTGCGGTCACCACTAAAGAAACGATTATTGGTTTTGTAGGCTATAGGGTCTGTCTGCCTTTTGCCACATCAATTTGCTGATTCTTTGGTTTTCTATACGAATTTTATTTTATTTTATAGAAAATTTAATTCGTTAAACCAGTAAAACTAGCTTAACTACTGTAACCCAACCACCATTTAAGAAATAAAATTTTTCAAATATAACTGCATTAAAGTTGTACAGTTGTGGTACAAAATCTTTTGAAAATCTGGTATCTTAAAAAAGTTACAAATGTTTCGTATTGCGAATTAGGTATGAGTTTTGTTACTTCTAGAATTCTTATTTATTCTTTAACAAATGGGTAAGTTATTAATTCATAACGTAATATGTAGCTCTATAATAACGACCATTCATGTTAAACATTGTGTTATTATACTGCCGCGTCGGTGCCATCGTAAATCAACTTAACTATTTATTCTAACGTGTGGTTATACGTGCTTACTTACGTAAACAAGTACGTATGGTATTATAATACCTGATCATCATAATCAACAAGTAGACGTCCATTATTTGCCCCACAGAATATCAAGAAGACCTGCATGAAATTCCAACTTTTATCAATTATGTTATTGTTTCTTAGCATTTGTCGCAAAGGCTCTTTTCAAAACCAGAAATGAACAAGAAAGAACCAGTGACATTAGCAAATAATACCCAACAGTCACATTGGTACTACATTAGTCCTGATCCCGCACTACGATACCGTTTCGAGGGTATAAAGAACTACGAGATACCACGGTACCACAATACCCAGACCCGGCATAAATATTTTATTTTTTTAAATCATGCAAACATTTCTTCCAATTTGTCCAGCGGGAATTGAACTCGCAACCATGTGCGTCTCAGCCGACTACGTTCGCAGCGTCACGAAGGTCGAAGAATGTTGGAAATTGGGGTTAAAAATAATAAAACACTGCCCATTCAATCAAATGTTTTTCGTAGAGGATTACTACTCTTCCTGCTCTATAAAAATATACAAATACTTCAACATTTATTCGTCTACTCAGCGCTCTCTTCAGATGAGTGAACAAACCTAAGAACACACACTGAATTGGTTCAAAAGGATTGTAAAAAAAACGTTTCAAATATAGAAATTGAAAAACTTTTAGTTAAGTTATAGCTTATTAAAAAAACTAACAAAAAAACCTCTTACGCCATACCAGCCCCAAACGCATTTACGTAATCTGACCGTTGCGTTGCGAGTAAAAAGGTTTGTGTCTTCGCGGTTGAAAATCTACAGTAAAGTTCACAACACACACACACAAAGACACAAGATACACAAACACAAATAAAATTAACCATTAGCATAATTCAATGGCTACGAAAATAACAAACAACTTATTGTTTTGCCAACTGTACAAAGCCATCAATAATTCAAATGAAGCGGTTATACCGAACGCTAACTGCTCATTGTGTTGCCTTTGATTTATTTTACAACCGTACTTTCACTGCACCGCGACCGTGCTGGCCGTAGATGTGAAATTGCTAGCAGATTTATTTGCCGACCTCACTTTGTGAGCTATAATTTAGAAATTATGATAAGAATGGAAAACTATGTTTTATTTCTTGCGCAGTAAATCATAAAGTCAGAGTACCGACCACAAATCGTACTCGTGATAATCTATCACAACTTTTACCAGACTACAGTAAAGCCAAAAGGAACGCTGAAGACTTTTATTTTAAGCAGTCTATGCATGTATGTTTGTTTGTATTTACGTATTTTCCACGGTAGCGCCTAAACTACTCATCCAATTTTGATGAATGAGGTGTCAATCGATTCTTTATATTCGTGATATCAAAATAATGGATATTACAGCCAAAAATGGGGGTCCCTGTTTTTTTACTACAAAAGTGTTTATATCACTATGTATCCCTTGACGTCATCTTCCGGTGCTAGGCCCGATCTGGCAATCTCATCTCTCAGTTTCTCAGACGACGTCTGTTGCGCGGCGGGTGAAGGTTTGCCTGCGACGCACGAGGTTACGCGTTCGATTCCCACCTCAGAATATATATTTGTACGATCTGCAGATATTTGTTTAGGGTGTTCTGGATATCCTCTATGTATAATTAAAAAAAAATATGTAATGTATTTTATTAAGTATATCAGTTATCTAGTATCCTTATCACAAGCTCTGCTTAGCTTGGGACTAGTATAATGTTGTGTGAATTGGTCCAGCAATTCCGAGCATAGCTATCTTCTGTTATCAAATAGGCTTGCGTTTGGTTATTATCTCACCTGATGGTAAGCGATGATGAGGCCTGTTTGCCCAGAATATGCTTCTTCTTCGTTTGAAGATTACAATACTATACCCCGCTGCGTAATATTGAGTTTTTTTATGCAGCTAATAGTTAGCGGCCATGTCTACTGAGAGCCAATCTAATCAATCTGTCTAATCTGTGTGTGAAGCCAGCACTGGCAACACACACAGATTATATAATTTCCGAAATCTGAAGAGATCTGTAGAAGAACCAAGATCACCGACATAGCTCTCAAAATGAGCAATTTGAAGTATAATTCGCAGTTCATTAGCTCGCAGAACTGGTAACCGTTGAGGAATAGAGGAAGCCAGCCTTCCTACATTCAATGGTGCCTGGTGGTGATTCATACAATCACAAGTCAAATACTACGTTTTTGTTTTTGTCACGGAATGTAATTAAGTAGCCCATATTATGTTGTTGATTTGTATTAAGATTAGTTTTATTAATTTATAATTCTTTAACCAAATATGTCTGCTTGTTGAAATTTGTAATGACATTCCTTGTATAATCCGCGGCGTGGGGCAGGTTTTTTCTAAAACCTACCTCAGGCACCAGGCTCTCGCAAAGCAGGTTTTCTTGGTTCATCACACTTAACTACAAATACAATGTAATCTTATGCACTAGTTATGTTACTTGATGTTGATGAAACCTTTTGTGAAGAGCTAAATAAACTTTATACTTATACTTTATACTTAATGGACCAGTGATATTATAAAGGTCACAGAAAGTAGGTGGATGGAGGCAGTTCAAGACAGTTTGTCGTGGTATTCTATGAAGGAATTTCCAGCAGTAAACTTCTGTAGGCTAATATGGTTATTATGAAAATAATTTTACCAATAAAGTTTATGATACTCGACTTTTTTGCTAACTGTACACCGAGCACAGCCCATAATTACCGTCAATACATCGTGGGTCAAATTGACCGCGCTCGAAACAATAACCAGGCGATTAACCACTGTTTAAAATGAACATTTTGCGAAATTGATTGATATTGAAATTGCAGGGTTTGAAATGGCCTTTCGATAGGGTTTATTACTAACATTGCGCATTCGGCGTTCAATTATAAACTGAGTCCGGTTTAACAATCCTCAAACATATTTTGGATTTTCTGTTTTAGGCCCTATTCTCAGTACTCTAGAGACTTTATTTAGTGGTTTGTTTTTCTTAATCAGTAATTGACTTGTATTATGGACCCCGTTTACAACTAACAGAAACACAAATAAAAAAAATGCGATTAATTTGACAACTTATTTTTTTATACGATGAAATTCAATTATGAAATGCACCCAAATTGTTTCCTTGTTCAAATTAATACATTTTGAGTAAAACCAATCCATTTTATTACCATTGTTTGTATGTATGAAATGAATTTATATGAATACCCATGGTAAAACAATAAAAAGAATACGAGGATTAAATAGATTCAATCTCTTTTTGTTCACACATACCTACTCAGCTATTAAATCTTCTAGTCTATTTGAAGTAATCCGAATTTATTAGTCTTGCAAAACTTAAGATAAGTGACTTCGTTTATACAAAATAACAAAAGAAGCATGATATATTTTTAATTCTAAATAATGTATTTTTAAACAAATCTTTTTTTATAAAATTTCAAGGAATAACATTTTATTTTTATTTTCGTTAATGACGTCAGAAAGAATATTCGTTACTCAAAAATTATATAGGTAAATCTAAAAAGCCACTATAGGTTTGAGAAGTAACTACCGTCACCCTTCACTATAAATTACTTTGATTTATGTGTTTCAAACTCAAATCTCAGGATTAAATATAACAAAATAATATAAATCAGCTACCGGTTACATATTAATGTGTATGCAAACTACAAACATTGTAGAGTACAACCACTGTGTAAATGATTTATAGATCAATTTATAAAACGGCCTCGACTGTAAATTAAACAGTCAGTAATAATGGAGCGTTCACTGTAACACGTATCAATCATAAACACAGCGTCAAGAGAACTCTATTAAAAAGAGATCTGATAATTCTTTAAAAAACCGACCTCGAAGCTAATAGGAATTTATCCCCAATACCTGATTTTTGTGATCAGAACTGTCTGCTGATCACAATGGCCAGTCTACTACCATCCATCGAGGAGTTCCATTGTCCAACTTCCGTCTCCATCATCAGATCAGCTCGCTCTCACCATCATATTGTATAGTGTACGACCTCTGTGGCGCGGCGAGCGAAGATTCGCCTGCAACGCAGTAGATTGCGGGTTTGATTCCCGCCTCGGAACACATATTTGTGCAATCTGCAGATATTTGTTCAGGGTGTTCTGGGTATTTTCTATTTATATTAAACAATATCTATCTATGTAATGTATTAAGTATATCAGCTATCTAGTACCCATAACACAAACTCTGCTTAGCTTGGGGCTAGATAATGTTGTGTGAACTGTAGTGTAATGTTGTGTATAGTTATCGGAACTAGACAACTTTCAGTATGCCAAATTTCAGCTCAATCGGATATTGTAAAGTCACCCTTATCGCCACCCGTGAAATACTTATCATTGAGTAGTTCCAATGACCATCTATGGTCTTCTTCATCAGTTAAACTTCACCAAATGGCACTTTCTGAATGCACATGCTTGACTTGTTGGGCCACCTGCTTCTACTGCCATCCAAATCAAATTATAAACATACATCTGCTTCTACTGCCATCCAAATCAAATTATAAACATACATCTGCTTCTACTGCCATCCAAATCAAATTATAAACATACATCTGCTTCTACTGCCATCCAAATCAAATTATAAAGATACAGAATAACACGCAATAGCTTTACCTTTTGACTACCTAACTAAAAAGCATTTAATTTGGTCTAATTTTAGAAAGAATATGCATAAAAACGGTATATTCTAAGTAATTCAAATAGCAGATCAATTGATGGAACTACTGATAATTTTTATTCCTATTATATAGTTCAATTAAATAATTTTATTGAACTACTGGCACCAAAAGTTTCAGTAGTTCAATTGCAGGATTTTAAGTTTTCATGTCAATCATTGGTTGTTTCGTTAAGCTGTAAAAATATGCTAGATATATGGCTAGTTGTTATGGCTAGATAGATAACTCTTTATTGATCACCACACGGAAACACAGAAACTCACAATCATAAAAAGATACGCAAATGTAGTATAGATTAGATAAGACACATAGACAATGTAAAGATTAGACACACGCCTTTTTCCTCGAAAGGGCCGTTTCTCCGTGGGTTGCCCCAACGTGGGAATAAAAAACAGTGCTAAATATAAACTATGCCCAACTTTTAACCCCCAACGAAGTTTGACGTGTCTGTTTGTGTGTCTGTGTTTGTGTCTGTGTGTGTGTGTGTGTGTCTGGCATCGTAGCTCCCGAACGGATGAAAGGTTTTTTAGGGTTCCGTAGTCAAAGACAAGGAACCCTTATAGATTCGTCATGTCTGTCTGTCTGTCTGTCTGTTTGTCTGTCCGTGTATGTCACAGCCTTTTTTTCCCGAAACTATAAGAGCTATACTGTTGAAACTTGGTAGGTAGATGTATTCTGTGAACCGCATTAAGATTTTTACACAAAAATTGAAAAAAAAAAAACATTTATTTCTAAACTTAATAGTTTGCGCGAGAGACACTTCCAAAGTGGTAAAAAGTGTCCCCCCCCCCCCCCCCATAACTTCTAAAATAAGAGAATGATAAAACTAAAAAAAATATATGATGTACATTACCATGTAAACTTTCACTCAAAATTGGTTTGAACGAGATCTAGTAAGTAGTTTTTTTTTAATACGTCATTAATCGTAATCCATCCAAGAAATTTTACATTATGTTACTTGCTGCTACGGAACCCTTCATGGGCGAGTCCGACTCGCACTTGGCCGCTTTTTGTTGTTGTTTGAGTGTTTAATTTGTCGGGAGTGTTCTTAGCTATGTTTGATCAAAATCGGTTCAGCTTTTTCATTGCGATAAGGGTTATTTTTAACTTTGACAAAATTAATTACTTGAATTTTAAATAAACACTCATTTCAAATAAACTTTTAAGAAATGACCATCTGCCTGATATAATTATGTTGATGATAATGAAATTAGTAGGCAGAACCGTGAGCTGATCAAAATAAGCCCAAACACGGCCAATCTACTATTATCTATCGAGGAGTTCCGTTGTCTACTTCCATCTCCATCATCAGATCAGGTCGCTGTCACCATAATAATGTATTGACATAAGAACTTGACAGGTATGTACTTTTCACTAGAAACGGGATATTTACCATGATTTGTGAGTGCGAGTGTCTGCGTGAGTCTGTGGACTTCTTAGTGAAGTGTCGTGACGCAGACCTAGTACCAGTGTGCGTGCATATTAAATCACGTAGTGACATTCCGGGATCCGCGAGTATTCTGCGACAAGCGAGTGTTAAGTTATTCCATGATCATGGCGCATGCAACTGCGCCGAAATATCGGGAACAATCAAAACTCAAAAATCATGGTAAATATCCCGTTTTTAGTGAAAAGTATGTACATAACCATGATATCATTTTCACTAGACACGGGATATTTCATCGTTTTTTTTTCGGGATAGTTTCAACAGTTATAAACCATGATAGTTTCAAAAGTTATATTGACAGGTACGCCACAACTGCTCAATCGGATATCGGAAAGTTCGAAAAAAACAAATTAGCAAACATAGTTGAAAGTGAATTATAGGAAAGTGTGTTAAAATAGCATTTCATCACACGCTCAAAAATTTGCCTATTGCCGTAAAATGAGTAGAGAAGCTTATGGTGTAATAACTTTAGTGCGCAGTATACTTGACGACCTGTACCGGCTACCAGTAGTTAGAGCTACTGTTTACAGCCGGTAGTAAGTAGTTTAGTATGCAGTATACTTGACGACCTGTACCGGCTACCAGTAGTAAGAGCTACTGTTTACAGCCGGTAGTAAGTAGTTAGAGCTACTGTTTACAGCCGGTAGTAAGTAGTTAGAGCTACTGTTTACAGCCGGTAGTAAGTAGTTTAGTATGAAATAAAGAGAATGTAAGGACATTTTATTATGTTTTATTTTTGAAATTAAAAATGCAAACATTGTAGCTTACTATATAAACTGTCCCGTCTGAGTATTTTTACAACTGGTAGGTTTAAGTTTTTAGGAGTTTATGTATATATTTATGAACGTTTTTATTTGTATTTAGCAGTAGTTGAACTTTTTTGTGAAAGAGTTCGTTCCGAAGACTTATTTCCGTCGCAAAGCAGTAGTGCCCGCATTGCTGTGTTCCGGTTTGAAGGGAGATGTTGGTGAAATTACAGGCACAGAGACTTTTCATCTTTATGTCTCAGGATGGCGGGCGCAGTGCAATGTAAAAATATAACCCTCCGTCTCCTCCCGTGGATGTCGTAAAAGCCGACTAAGGTATTACCCGGACATGTTGATAAGACTTTTTCGATGGTATAACATTGGTCCTGGCTGCTAGTTTATTATGGAATGTGTTAATACTGGAAGAAAGCGTTAGTCGAGTCAGTCGTGGGAAGCAATGGCGGTGATGATCTCACCACTTGTCACGTCTATATTCCACGATGGTGCACCCCACTGTGAAAAGAGGCACATTGAGGCTCTGCGTACCCCTTCGGGAAAAAAATTGTATGTCTATGTATGTATGTACCTATGTATGTAAACTCAGCGTTTTATCTTTATATTGTATTCTTAAGCTTACACAAAGCTCAAACAGGCAGGATGTTACATCCATATCATCGCGCTCATCTTGATGATGTCAGAACCACCTATTTAAATATCCACTCACGCCATTAATCTCTTCAACCCGACCGTCTCTGCCTGGTTGGCATATCTCAATTGGAACCTCCAAACGTTTTGAAACCTTGTCGCGTTCATTGGATATAAAACTATTCAAGCAGTCAACGAAGTATTGATCAGCTGTTATCGCGATAAGGTTGTTCGTCCTGAACTCATTGTGTAGAAACTTTTCATTGTCAAGTTGTATTGAATATGTCTGAACAATCAAAGAATATGTAAAATCAATTGGTTATGATATGGTTGTTCTGATTAAATTTATACGTGGTGCAATTACCGCTTAACATCAGGTGAAATTACAGGCACATGAGACTTTTCATCTTTATGTCTCAGGGTGGCGGGCGCAGTGCTATGCCACATAGGTTGCGTCCTAGGTGGACGTGATCTATGAGGTAATGCACTGTTCATAGGCAGAGGTTACCGCTTAACATCAGGTGGGCCTCTTGCTTGCTCAGCCATTCCAGTAGTATAAAAAAAAATGTATTTAGTTTCCTGAAGATAGGCTTATATATTCGTTTATATTAAGGTAGTTGCTTTTTCATACTAAGTTTTCTATGTAGATTTATCCAAACACACACTACAATATAATAGTAGTTTTTTTTTATTAATCGTAATTTTTCATTTACAGACAAGAAACAGTTTTTTAGCGTATAACCCCTTATACGAAATAGGATTAGCTATATGATTTCGTTTGAAATAATAGTTTATTAATGTGTCACCTTAAGTTAATCATAAGAGATGTCATTGATTTTTGATACTTACCGATATAACCATACACAAAAATAATAATAATTATTTATTATTATATAATTTATTTCGGTTTTTTACAGCATATTATGTTAGTAAAGAAATGTTAGTATTATCACTTAATATTTCTAAAATTGAAAATCACTTTTTTTATATTTTTTTATTTAAATTATAAACCTTTGATGTTCTTTCTGTATCTTAGCTCAGGGGGGTTACTATGAGCTCTTATAGCCATTCAGTTCAAAAACGATTCAGTTGAAAATATCGGTTCGTCGTTGACATTCCTCATCGTTCAATAACTTGAATTGCAGAAGTCTATAGACCCTCTGCGACTGTGCCTTTAAATATAGTTGAGGACATCACGGAGCCGATATTTTGTGCTGGATAGTTTTTAAACTGAATGGCTATAAGAGCTCATGGTAACCCAGCAGTTCTGTGATGTGAGAGTGTCACAATCTACGCTAGTTCAAGCACTTCTAGGTATAAATACCAAAACAGCCACAACCAATCAAACCAGCATATCATTAGTTCCTTAAAAACTCGATTCATTACGACACTCCTTCACGGTTTTCGCAAAATTAACCGCAAACAAGAGAATGCCAGTTGGCTACATTGTAGTACCCTTCAAACAAAGGTATTCAGATGAGGCTAGATTATCATATTTAATGGGCGAGACGCTGTTTATGCACTGCATTGCAATACAACGTAAATTACGCTCAGTCACGCCCTTAGATCTCAATACAATGATTTGATAGGGCTGAGGGCCTAGTCTAGTATAATGTAACAAGCAACTACACGGGCGTGTGGTGTACATGGATTTTTGTATGGAAAATTAGTTCCTCAAGGTGTCCACTAGGGGCACTTTTCAGACACAAATCCGTGTAGGTAGTGCACACGAAACGCCCGTGTACTAATTTTGCAGACTCGAGGCGTTGGAGAAAATGTCCGTTTAGTGACAGACAAGTGTTAGTTTTGCGTGACTGTATTAATCAGTCAAGGGATTTTTATGAATTACAACTTTATTTTAAAAAAAAACACCCGACTATTTTCTTGTTCCATCAAACTTTTTAAATGACCACAGAAATGCAAAACAGTGTCTAGCACGCATGATGTAGGGCCCCGAAGCAAATTACTATATTCACAACTAGATGTCGCCACAGGTAAAAATAGAACACACATCATCTTGTCATTCCTTAAAATTGTCCTTCAAATGCATTTTTGCGAGCTGATGATTCTGGAGTAGCAACTGCTCCACCAATTTCCACCAAACATAACCAAGAGACATCTCGCAAACACCATCCATCATATAAGTAAAACCGTATCTAAATCGATCAAACTGTTTTGGAGATGAATGGGAACATTCGTGTGTACACACAAAAACCGCCAAATCACAGTAGTCTTACCAAGTAGTCTTACCAGATGAACTACTGGGTATTTCCTTCCCAAAGGACTTACTAGTAAGACAACTGGGAACTTTGCTATAGACTTACCGCGGTAAAACAAAACTCACACCTCTTACCTCTCATCCCAAACGCATATTCCATATTCTCCGTTCTGTCAGTAATGTAATATTAATTTAAGTAAAAGCTGTCTCACAGGACCTTATTTTGGCAAAAACGAGTTGAAAATCAGAGTCAATGATCACGAATTCATCTAAAATATCATTACAAAATCAGGAAGAACTTTATCAATTGCGACCTCGGGTTTTGGGTAATTTTCTCTTCACCGTTTCGTTTAACCCCTCAATTCCCGGCAATTCCCACCAATCTCTTTCGCAAAGCATTATCTTCCTGTAATATACTGCGCTAGGAAGGCGTAAATCATACCTGGGCTTGTGTCACTTCAAATCTGTTTTTAATTTAAACGACTTAAAACAATTCGCAAGTATAAATTTGAGTTAGTAATTAAAATTCCCAAAAATGTGTATACGTGTCGGCGCTGCCCTCATTCGAAACTACCACGTTATTAAAACTGTCATTGATTTGTACAGTTTTTTGATGCATGTGTAGTAGTAATTTTTATATTTAGACTATATTGTTGTCCGACCGCAAACATTTTACCCGGATAAAAACTGGCCTATACTTAATCCAGGTCATATTCAATATACATACCAAGATTCAGCCATTTTGGTGTGAACAAAAGTGAGTAACAAACATATATTTGACACTAGCAGCGCCCCGTGGTTTCACCCGCGCAAGCCTCGATCCCGTGGGAATATTGAGATAAAAATGTGCCTATGTGTTATTCCGGGAATCCAGTTATCTCCATTCCAAATTTCATGCAAATCCGTCTTACCGTTTCAGCGTGAAGAAGTAACAAACACACACAAACTTTCGCTTTTATAATATTAGTAGGATTTATGATACTACTGGGATGACCTTCAACCAATATAAAAACGTAGTTTTTTATTTTGGTCGAAAGGATTAGCCAAACATTTGACCATGATATCACCTGGTTAAAAATGACGATGTAGTCGAAAATTTAGCACGCTTATCAAGTAGATTATATGTTAATTTTTACGTTCGACTTGAAGACTCGGTTTGTATTTATCGTGGAAAAGAAACTCTGGCAATGTGTTCCAAATTTTTTGCTGTTCTAATAATTAATTTTGGCAATGAGAAATGAGCTGTCCCTGCTTACTTTAACTTTTAATTTCATTCACATGCCACAAGTGAAACTTCTGCCCTGTTTGTTCTTCAAACTCTTCTGTGGCAAGGAAGGCGTAAATCAACGCGCCGGCGCAATCCCCCATAAATCCAGTAATATTATCCTGGCCGGGCGGGCGGCGATAATTCCGGTGTTAAGTTCCTGTGCATATTTGGACATGGCTATAATTTGTGTGTTTCTGTGACCAGGACGTGCGTGAAGGAAAAGAAAAATATAAAAAATGTCAGTTCATTTCAAGATCATCATCATCGTCATCAGAATTAGACGTCCACTTCTGGATGAGGCGCCCCCCATAGAATGCTATCGGGGGATTTGCCATAATCACCAATGCTTGGCAAGCGGATTGTCAGTATTGTATTGAGTACTCAGGTGGATGCTGCTGCCCATTCCCTGGTGTAATCCCTTAGTGGCTTTAACAACACCCACGGGAGGAGGAGCGTCTGTTAGGCCGGATTTAACAGTAATTTCCTCATAGAATTCTTTCCATCGCTTGCTTATCATTAAGAAGCATCCAATGCCCTATAATGATCTATGATCACACACACATGATCATAACCCATAGGTACCTTATAATTTAGCCCTAACACCGCAAATTTACAGAATTACCACACACGTTCATAAAATTTTCGTTCCTCATAAAATATCATATAGAAAACCATCCGAGGCCATTGGGGCCCGATAGAGCCATATTGATACGATATCTTCACGACCGGCACTTGAGGGGGCCGTTAGAGATATAGAAAACCGTATACACTGCATGTGCACTCATGATGGGACATTTCCATACCTATTGACTATCAAATAGCACGATAACGATTTTGGAGGGATGGGGTTCCACTGGTTTTGACGCCTACGTCTTGTTCTTGTAAAACCCTTCAGACATATTTAAAAGACAATGAACATCCTATCCAAAAATCTATATTTTCTTAAACCGAAACCAAAAAAGGATGCACCCTGATCTCCGAAACTATAAGGACTGTAAATAAAGACGTAAACCATTGCCTACAAACTTGAAATTTGCCGTGACTGTTTATTTCTGCTTCTAGGTGCTCACTAAGAAGAATTTTACGAAACTCATTCCTAAAGTGGGTGCTTGAAGTTTGTATTAAAAATATTACAGACCCATTGAATCTTACGTTAGTGCATTAAACATTGTAATAATTGTAAATTGTATAATGTACCTTACAAATCAAATCAAATCAAATCAAATATCTTTATTTACATGCACATTATAAATTGAAATTCGATGTGAAAGCTACTTCGCAAGTTTGTATTTTTTTTTTTTTTTTTATACTACTTGAATGACGGAACAAGCTGATGGCCCACCTGATGTTAAGCGGTAACCTCTGCACAGTGCATTACCTCATAGGTCACGTCCACCTAGGACGCGCCCTATGTGGCATTGCACTGCGCCCGCCACCCCGAGACATAAAGATGTAAAGTCTCATGTGCCTGTAATTTCACCGGCACCCTTACCCTTCAAACCGGAACACAGAAATGCGAGCACTACTGATTTGCGGCAGAAATAGGTATGATGGAAGTACTTCCCCGGACGAACTCTTTCACAAAAAAGCTCTACTACTACTAAAATACTTGTTTGATAAACGTTAATAGGTTACCTACGCTGGGTACTTGAAGACGTCCAAGTTCATAGTCAGCGCTGAACATCTCGGTCAACCATTTTCTTGTGATTCTCTCTACTTTAAATGGTAACGGGAATCCTTCACTGCATCCGATGGTTTTGGTGTATCGCGAATGGTCTAATGTCTTTTTTTTTTTTTTTTTTGTGATCTTCCTTGTTTTCGGTCTCAGTATTTTATTTTCGGTACAAATTAGCTTATGTTTTATATATTTTACTCTTTCATTATATTTGCTATTTTTTGTGTATTTAATTAAGTTTAATTTGTCCCAAACAGATAAGTAGTTTGGTTGATAGCTCGCTTCTTAGTGACTGGCGACAGCGCCTCCACAAATTTTCAGAGCAATCTTCCGGAGCGGCTACTTCATTGGTTATTATTTTATTAATTGAAGCACATTATTTTGTGTAGTCGTCACTAAGATCTTTACAAATGGTATAGTTATTGCTTTTGTAAATTATTAACTTAAGTTGCACTAAGGTATATTAAATGGTACATGTTTTTCCTTGCAATTTTTCGGAAGCTACCCCCGAACCAAATATAGAACTTGCATCAAATTCACGTCAATATATTGACATTATACCTGAAACTGAACATATAACAAAATAAAACATGTTAAAGATAACATAGTCGTGCTAAGGCGTTTTTGGTTTGGTCTCACCGTTATCCCTGGATTGGAGAGTTCTGATCTTATAGCTCTGTTCTGATAGCGCATACGTTAGATGAGCAAAACTAAATCTAAAACAAGAACGACCTACATTTATATTATTATAAGTTTATTTTGTTCTCATATAAGTGACATTTGTCTTCTTGAGAATAAATTATTTAAATCTAAACCTTATTCCAATTAAAGCTACAAAACATCAATCATAAATCATTGACTTCATTAAAATTCACCGCTGAGAAAATTCTTCAAGACATAGTGATATGCCTTGAAGATTGTAATATGCAATATGAAGGAATCCCATTGTTTTACCCCATCACTCAAAATAACATTTTCTTGCGGCCGATCTCCCGCTACAACACTAGAGATAGTCGGGGTACAACACGTGCAATAATATTTTAGGATGAAAACACCTACGTAATGCCCTGTGGTAGGTTGCGAGGAGGTTTTAAATGATGTTTACATGTTTAAAGTACGAAATGATGTTGATTTGAAGGGAATGGGTATTGGTAGGATAAGACCTAAAGTGATGATGTTGTTTCTAGTAAATAAAGTGCATAAGACAACATAGATATATTTTAGTGATGCGAAGTCTGAACACCCTGAAGTAGTAAGCTTCCTTGTAATTCCATAAAATGCAACAATGTTGTTTCAGTCAACAACATTATAGTTCTTGTCAATAAAACACGTAGTGGAATGACTTTTATGAGTGTAACAGCATAAGCACCAGGTAAATGAACAAGAGACTCTTGGCAGGAGTATCACGGTACCGGATCCAATCAATTAATGGGTTGGTCAAATCAAATAAAAGATAAGAATTCGTTTTGGCTTTGTATTTTCCATTTTACTTACCATTGATCATATTTAAATAGAAACACTACTTGGTTCGTATTTACTGGTCAATATAATATACATAGGTAGGTACACACATCAAGTTACCTACATTGTTACACAAATAATATGAAATAACAACATACCAGTTTCACGTGTTACGGCCAGCGCTGTCGATACAAGACTGCCCATTGCAACGAATAGCAGCTCTTTATAAAGCCCACAGTCGGACAAGTACGGGAATCAATGTTCCGTCTTTAATTATGTACAATTCTGGTAATCGATCGTTGGAAAACTAATTACTATAGTGATATACGTTTCAAATAATTACTATTGAATTTACGTATGATTTTAGAGATTAAGATTATTCAAGTTCAAGTTTAAACAATAATCAAATCACGTCCTCTGCTTAATTGCAATGGAAACTATACGATCTAATATTGTAGGTATAAATTATAAATTAAATCATCAATTATTATCATAATATCTAAACCGGTCTTCAATTATTTATACCTACAAGTAAACGAGCAGACGCCCGACCACGTGTTACTTGTAAACAAACTGTTTTCAATTATAAAACATGATTGAAATGTACATACCAACATGTACATTTCAGAGATGATTCTTACAACTTCAAAATACATTTATTGGTAGGTATAATTTAATGTAAGAGTATCTTACTTGACAGACATCCAACGTGGTGGTACTTTTAAATATGACATTTCACATTTAATCATGTTGAAATGCAATCACAATCTAACAAGTGCCTTTTCTGAATTATCTCAAAAAACACATCTCGAAGACAAGCTCAAACCATGACCTATCTTGAATACAAAAGAAAAAATACAATAAATTCCTCCGCACTTCTAAGCCAACAACAGCCAGCACTAAACAATAAAAGAGACACTCGCTAAGCAAACAAAAAGCCGCCAAGAAGTTAGGACATAAAGGGGAAAATTATTACGCTTTCAGCAGCGCATTTAAGCAAAACATATTTCAAAAGTTTCGGCATATTAAGCAACATTTATTTTGGCAGTGAGTTGGCCATTACGACGAGAATGGGGCTAGAACAGAAGTTATGAAAAACAAGGGCCTTACCACGAGAATACACAAATTTAAAACTTGAAGTTAGCTGGTTTTGAATGACTTAAGACAAAGCCTTTTTGAATAGAATAGTAGAGGACGATGCTATCTGTAAGGCACAGTTACACAGCGGCACAGTTTAAACCTATTGTAAATTGTACCGTGTATCTTCGACCAAAGTACTTTGGTCGAAGCCGTGTGTGGTTTTTATCAAAATAAACTTTTACTTTACTTTACTTTACTTTAAAGGAAATGGTGGCCCAAGACTACGTTACCTGGTTATAAACATTGAAAAATAGAAACGTAAAGAAATTCAAAGTAAAGTTTCAAATAGCCGTTATTGGATGATGTGATTTCTACCATATTTATTCCAGTATAAAATAATAGAACTTCTTTTAGTATAAACTCGAACATATCCAATAAAATGTGTTTAATTATAATAATTTGATCTCGTTGATTGCCTAAGCTTTGTTCACCTTTGTAGGGAATATTGTGTGAATTGGTGTTTATGAGCCCAAAAGATATATGATTATATGGTTTATGATTGGTGTTAGGTGTTGGTGTTCCTGAAATAATAATTCTCAGTTTATTTGAAAATACCTATGTATTTATTGATATGCATAATTTAATATCCAAGTAACGTAGCTTTACGTTTATGCATATTACCTATACTTACTATTATTTATTTTAGTACTATGTATTTATATTATATATTTATATTATACATTATTATTTATTTTTATAATATAATAGTATGTTACTTACATATCTTGTATTGTTAGACTACAAAGGGTCTTTTTTTTTCTTCTCTTTATTACGTTTTTTTGTGCACTACCTACATAAATGTATCCACAATACACAAAGGTTAGCTGGTAGAGAATGCTTCTTAGCAAAAAGTTCGCCTCTGTACATTGTTTGTTTTGTGCAATAAAGAATATTCTATCTATCTATGAGCATTAGGATTATCCTTACAATCGATAAACTATAGTAGTGATATTTCTAGACAGTTATATTGCTGAACTATAGCTGCGTCTAAAATTCTAGTCTCATTTTCAGGCGTTTCGCCAGCATTTATTATTTACATCACCCGCTTTATTCGAGTAGCTACATTTCCTTTAAATTACGATCCCTTTATCTTCATATGTGACAGAACAGTTATTGTAACTTGGCAGGAGCTGTATGCATAGATACACATAGATAGATACATAGATTAGTAGTAGTAGAGCTTTTTTGTGAGAGAGTTCGTCCGGGGAAGGACTACCACCATACCTATTTCTGCCGCAAAGCAGTAGTGCTCGCATTGCTGTGTTCCGGTTTGAAGGGTGAGGGTGCCGGTGAAATTACAGGCACATGAGACTTTTCATCTTTATGTCTCAGGGTGGCGGGCGCAGTGCAATGCCACATAGGGCGCGTCCTAGGTGGACGTGACCTATGAGGTAATGCATCGTTCATAGACAGAGGTTACCGCTTTACATCAGGTGGGCCTCTTGCTTGTTCCGTAATTTTAATTCCGTAAAAACACACAAGGTTATAAATAATGAGGCAAGAAAATTTGCTTCTCTTCAATTTTATGAAAAGTATTGCCTGATTTTACGCCGATACATAAAAATAATAATAAATAATGCTGGACAGTTCACACAACATTATCTAGCCCCAAGCTAAGCAGAGCTTGTGATATGGGTACTAGATAACTGATACACTTAATGCAATACATTAAATAGATGTATAATAGACATAGAAAATACCCAGAACACCCTGAACAAATATATGCAGATCGCAAAAATATTTGTTCTGAGGCGGGAATTGAACCCGCAACCTCCTGCGTCGCAGGCGAACCTTCGCCCGCCATGCTACAGAGGTCGTTTACATCCCTGCCACTTAAAATAAATAAATAATAAATAAATAAATAATGCTGGACAGTTCAGACAACATTAACTAGCTCCAAGCTAAGCAGAGCTTGTGTTATGGGTACTAGATAACTGATATACTTAATGCAATAAATTAAATAGATAGATATTTTTTATTACACATAGAAAATACCCAGAACATTTTGAACAAATTTCTCCAGGCACAAATATTTGTTCCGAGGCGGGAATCGAACCCGAAACCTCCTGTCGCAGGCGAACTCTCGCCCGCCACGTTACAGAGGTCCGGTCGTATACATCCCTGCCACTTATCTTGCAACTAAGTAAAAATATCTTTTTAAATATCGTATAATAAGTATTCCTCTAAAAGCGCTTAAATGGACTGAACAGGCCAAAAAACCTCTAACCTCTACAAAACATAAAAACATTCAAATCCAACATCCTGTCATTGTGTCGTTCCACTAACAAGACCTCCTGGTGAGAAGGCGGATCCCGCCCATCTTGACAGGCATCATTACTGCCGCCCAGGACCACAGCTTATACAACATATACTATGAGAGAGCATACAAAGACCATAGATCATATTGTAGCAGCTAGTTCAATAACCATGCTTGCCATGGCATGGGTTCTTTGTATGTTGAAAGGAAATGTAGGATTGTTAAGGTTTCTATAGTTTGAGGTGTGTTTTTGTCGTATTGTTTAGCTGTGTGTAGTATTTGTGTAGAAGGTTACATCCCTTCTGTTTGGACTTAACTTCGATTTCTGTCTCTATTCACAGAAAACTACACTGTGTTCACTCTAGTTTTGTTTCTTAGACTCGTAACGAAAGCCTGTGGAGTTGTAGATACTTTCTTCTAATGGGGCCCGGTATAAATACTGTAATCATATAACTGTGTATTTTTACAACCTTTTATTTACTTCCACCAGTCCCGGTGTCCGTAATCAAAATCTACTTTGCCGGTGTTCGATTGAGCTAAAATTTTGCATACCTGTAAAATTTCAAAGACCATTATTATGGCGGCAGCGAGCGGATTTGATGATGGAGAAAAAGGAAAACGGAAAGTGGAAGGTGAAAACGGCAATCCTCGACGGATAATAGTAAACAGGCAATCTTTGGGCTCATTTTGATCACCACACAGTTGCAATCACTAATTTCATTTATTTATTGGTAATATCACGGGTATATATTATATCTTCCCCGACGATTCGTCTGTGTTACAGCAATCGTGATATTATCAATAAATATTAATATTGTTTTTTTTTTTTTAATATTAAGAATGACGGAACAAGCCGATGGCCCCCACCTGATGATAAGCGGTAACCTCTGCCTATGAACAGTGCATTATCACATAGGTCACATCCACCTAGGACGCGCCCTATTTGGCATTGCACTGCGCCCGCCACCCTGAGACATAAAGATGGAAAGTCTCATGTGCGTGTAATTTCACCGGCAACCAAAACCGGAACAAAGCAATGCGATGACGCAATGATTGACCCGGACTTGTTGATAAGATTCGTTGGTATAAGATTTGTCCTGGCTGCGAGCTTATTATGGAATGTGTTATTACTGGAAGAAAGCGTTAGCAGAGTCAGTCGTGGGAATCAATAGCGGTGATGAGTTCACCACTTGTCACGTCTATATTCCACGATGGTGAAACCCACTGTGAAAAGAGGTCAATTGAGGCCCTGCCTACCTTTTCGGGGAAAAAGGCGTGTATGTATGTAAGTATTCTAACCGCGAAGGTTTTCATAGTAGATTGTTTTAAAATACATATTTTTCAACAATAAACTTGTTTTTAAATTGCTTTTCATTCTACAATTTCATATTGACGACCTCTGTGGCGGGGCGGGCGAACATTCGCCTGCGACGCCGTAGGTTGTGGGTTCGATTCCCGCCTCAGAACAAATATATGTGCGATATGCAGATATTTGTTCAGGGTGTTCTGGGTATTTTCTATGTATAATAAAAAATATCTATCTATGTTATATATTGTATTAAGTATATCAGTTATCTAGTACCCATAACACAAGCTCTGCTTAGCTTGGGGCTAGATAATGTTGTGTAAACTGTCCAGCATTATTTGTTTATTTATTTGTGTTTTTACTTTGCTTGTAGTTTTCTTAATTATGCCTTTTCTGAATTATCTCAAAAAACACATCTCGAAGACAAGCTCAAACCATGACCTATCTTGAATACAAAAGAAAAAATACAATAAATTCCTCCGCACTTCTAAGCCAACAACAGCCAGCACTAAACAATAAAAGAGACACTCGCTAAGCAAACAAAAAGCCGCCAAGAAGTTAGGACATAAAGGGGAAAATTATTACGCTTTCAGCAGCGCATTTAAGCAAAACATATTTCAAAAGTTTCGGCATATTAAGCAACATTTATTTTGGCAGTGAGTTGGCCATTACGACGAGAATGGGGCTAGAACAGAAGTTATGAAAAACAAGGGCCTTACCACGAGAATACACAAATTTAAAACTTGAAGTTAGCTGGTTTTGAATGACTTAAGACAAAGCCTTTTTGAATAGAATAGTAGAGGACGATGCTATCTGTAAGGCACAGTTACACAGCGGCACAGTTTAAACCTATTGTAAATTGTACCGTGTATCTTCGACCAAAGTACTTTGGTCGAAGCCGTGTGTGGTTTTTATCAAAATAAACTTTTACTTTACTTTACTTTACTTTAAAGGAAATGGTGGCCCAAGACTACGTTACCTGGTTATAAACATTGAAAAATAGAAACGTAAAGAAATTCAAAGTAAAGTTTCAAATAGCCGTTATTGGATGATGTGATTTCTACCATATTTATTCCAGTATAAAATAATAGAACTTCTTTTAGTATAAACTCGAACATATCCAATAAAATGTGTTTAATTATAATAATTTGATCTCGTTGATTGCCTAAGCTTTGTTCACCTTTGTAGGGAATATTGTGTGAATTGGTGTTTATGAGCCCAAAAGATATATGATTATATGGTTTATGATTGGTGTTAGGTGTTGGTGTTCCTGAAATAATAATTCTCAGTTTATTTGAAAATACCTATGTATTTATTGATATGCATAATTTAATATCCAAGTAACGTAGCTTTACGTTTATGCATATTACCTATACTTACTATTATTTATTTTAGTACTATGTATTTATATTATATATTTATATTATACATTATTATTTATTTTTATAATATAATAGTATGTTACTTACATATCTTGTATTGTTAGACTACAAAGGGTCTTTTTTTTTCTTCTCTTTATTACGTTTTTTTGTGCACTACCTACATAAATGTATCCACAATACACAAAGGTTAGCTGGTAGAGAATGCTTCTTAGCAAAAAGTTCGCCTCTGTACATTGTTTGTTTTGTGCAATAAAGAATATTCTATCTATCTATGAGCATTAGGATTATCCTTACAATCGATAAACTATAGTAGTGATATTTCTAGACAGTTATATTGCTGAACTATAGCTGCGTCTAAAATTCTAGTCTCATTTTCAGGCGTTTCGCCAGCATTTATTATTTACATCACCCGCTTTATTCGAGTAGCTACATTTCCTTCAAATTACGATCCCTTTATCTTCATATGTGACAGAACAGTTATTGTAACTTGGCAGGAGCTGTATGCATAGATACACATAGATAGATACATAGATTAGTAGTAGTAGAGCTTTTTTGTGAGAGAGTTCGTCCGGGGAAGTACTACCACCATACCTATTTCTGCCGCAAAGCAGTAGTGCTCGCATTGCTGTGTTCCGGTTTGAAGGGTGAGGGTGCCGGTGAAATTACAGGCACATGAGACTTTTCATCTTTATGTCTCAGGGTGGCGGGCGCAGTGCAATGCCACATAGGGCGCGTCCTAGGTGGACGTGACCTATGAGGTAATGCATCGTTCATAGACAGAGGTTACCGCTTTACATCAGGTGGGCCTCTTGCTTGTTCCGTAATTTTAATTCCGTAAAAACACACAAGGTTATAAATAATGAGGCAAGAAAATTTGCTTCTCTTCAATTTTATGAAAAGTATTGCCTGATTTTACGCCGATACATAAAAATAATAATAAATAATGCTGGACAGTTCACACAACATTATCTAGCCCCAAGCTAAGCAGAGCTTGTGATATGGGTACTAGATAACTGATACACTTAATGCAATACATTAAATAGATGTATAATAGACATAGAAAATACCCAGAACACCCTGAACAAATATATGCAGATCGCAAAAATATTTGTTCTGAGGCGGGAATTGAACCCGCAACCTCCTGCGTCGCAGGCGAACCTTCGCCCGCCATGCTACAGAGGTCGTTTACATCCCTGCCACTTAAAATAAATAAATAATAAATAAATAAATAATGCTGGACAGTTCAGACAACATTAACTAGCTCCAAGCTAAGCAGAGCTTGTGTTATGGGTACTAGATAACTGATATACTTAATGCAATAAATTAAATAGATAGATATTTTTTATTACACATAGAAAATACCCAGAACATTTTGAACAAATTTCTCCAGGCACAAATATTTGTTCCGAGGCGGGAATCGAACCCGAAACCTCCTGTCGCAGGCGAACTCTCGCCCGCCACGTTACAGAGGTCCGGTCGTATACATCCCTGCCACTTATCTTGCAACTAAGTAAAAATATCTTTTTAAATATCGTATAATAAGTATTCCTCTAAAAGCGCTTAAATGGACTGAACAGGCCAAAAAACCTCTAACCTCTACAAAACATAAAAACATTCAAATCCAACATCCTGTCATTGTGTCGTTCCACTAACAAGACCTCCTGGTGAGAAGGCGGATCCCGCCCATCTTGACAGGCATCATTACTGCCGCCCAGGACCACAGCTTATACAACATATACTATGAGAGAGCATACAAAGACCATAGATCATATTGTAGCAGCTAGTTCAATAACCATGCTTGCCATGGCATGGGTTCTTTGTATGTTGAAAGGAAATGTAGGATTGTTAAGGTTTCTATAGTTTGAGGTGTGTTTTTGTCGTATTGTTTAGCTGTGTGTAGTATTTGTGTAGAAGGTTACATCCCTTCTGTTTGGACTTAACTTCGATTTCTGTCTCTATTCACAGAAAACTACACTGTGTTCACTCTAGTTTTGTTTCTTAGACTCGTAACGAAAGCCTGTGGAGTTGTAGATACTTTCTTCTAATGGGGCCCGGTATAAATACTGTAATCATATAACTGTGTATTTTTACAACCTTTTATTTACTTCCACCAGTCCCGGTGTCCGTAATCAAAATCTACTTTGCCGGTGTTCGATTGAGCTAAAATTTTGCATACCTGTAAAATTTCAAAGACCATTATTATGGCGGCAGCGAGCGGATTTGATGATGGAGAAAAAGGAAAACGGAAAGTGGAAGGTGAAAACGGCAATCCTCGACGGATAATAGTAAACAGGCAATCTTTGGGCTCATTTTGATCACCACACAGTTGCAATCACTAATTTCATTTATTTATTGGTAATATCACGGGTATATATTATATCTTCCCCGACGATTCGTCTGTGTTACAGCAATCGTGATATTATCAATAAATATTAATATTGTTTTTTTTTTTTTAATATTAAGAATGACGGAACAAGCCGATGGCCCCCACCTGATGATAAGCGGTAACCTCTGCCTATGAACAGTGCATTATCACATAGGTCACATCCACCTAGGACGCGCCCTATTTGGCATTGCAATGCGCCCGCCACCCTGAGACATAAAGATGGAAAGTCTCATGTGCGTGTAATTTCACCGGCAACCAAAACCGGAACAAAGCAATGCGATGACGCAATGATTGACCCGGACTTGTTGATAAGATTCGTTGGTATAAGATTTGTCCTGGCTGCTAGCTTATTATGGAATGTGTTATTACTGGAAGAATGCGTTAGCAGAGTCAGTCGTAGGAAGCAATAGCGGTGATGAGTTCACCACTTGTCACGTCTATATTCCACGATGGTGAAACCCACTGTGAAAAGAGGTCAATTGAGGCCCTGCCTACCTTTTCGGGGAAAAAGGCGTGTATGTATGTAAGTATTCTAACCGCGAAGGTTTTCATAGTAGATTGTTTTAAAATACATATTTTTCAACAATAAACTTGTTTTTAAATTGCTTTTCATTCTACAATTTCATATTGACGACCTCTGTGGCGGGGCGGGCGAACATTCGCCTGCGACGCCGTAGGTTGTGGGTTCGATTCCCGCCTCAGAACAAATATATGTGCGATATGCAGATATTTGTTCAGGGTGTTCTGGGTATTTTCTATGTATAATAAAAAATATCTATCTATGTTATATATTGTATTAAGTATATCAGTTATCTAGTACCCATAACACAAGCTCTGCTTAGCTTGGGGCTAGATAATGTTGTGTAAACTGTCCAGCATTATTTGTTTATTTATTTGTGTTTTTACTTTGCTTGTAGTTTTCTTAATTTTGTATGGGCTTTACTATGAAAGTATTAACCATTCAAAATTAAATGCCTGCACAAATCAAGAATAACAACGGAAATTCGTTATTCCGTCAGTCGACCCCGCCCCACGGTAACGAGGGCCTCTGTTCAACGACACTTCAACGAACTGAATTCGCTAATGGGACAGCTATGGGCGTTCATTTAGTTCAATTGTATTAATATGAACTAATAATTTAGGCTTTATTTAGTTTTTGGGCTAACAGTCAACAATGAGTAATTTTTATTATGAGAAGTTTTTGCGAATTGCAAAATACAGCACTCACAATCTGCCAAGAGCCTAGACTTTCCAACATTTTATTAATTATTGTAAAACTCTTATAACTTTACATTTTTAGGGTTCAGTACCCAATTGGTAAAACGGAACCCTATTACTAAGGCTCGGCTGTCCGTTTGTCTGTCTGTCTGTCTGTCTGTCTGCCTGTTCGCCTGTCACCAGGCTGTATCTCATGAACCGTGATAGTTAGACAATTGAAATTTTCACAGATGATGTATTTCTGTTGCCGCTTTAACAACAAATACTAAAATACAGAATAAAATAAATATTTAAGGCAGTTCCAATACAACAAACGTGTTTTTTTGCCTTTTTTTATAGAAAATGGGACGGAACCCTTAATGCGCGAGTCCGACTCGCACTTGGCCGGTTTTTTATAAATTTTGCTGTAGTTTTAACGATACCTACCCATAAACAACATCGTAGACTAAGTATAGTAGAAAGTACCTAGTCTGCGATGTGTACTGAAGATAATTAGTAGATAACATACGTGTTCGGAATGGCTTATATTTACGAACCGAGAGGTTTACGGCCCGAGCCGAAGGCGAGGGACGTAACGAGGTTTGTAAAGAAGCCTTTCCGAACGAGTTTTGTATACTATTTTTCCGCCTGAGAACCCGAAATCAAGTGGCGAAAGTGCTATTTTGAGGTTAGAAGGCGGAAATTTTTATTTCTTAATACTCGATCGTGTATGGCAGACTATCAGTAGGTAGGATACAGTCTGATGTGAAGGCCTACCTTCCTACAAACAATACTCATTTCGAGTGTAAAATGGGCGGAGGTCTCAAGTGCTCTGACAATTTGGACGCCTATTTGTCAAATTAATGTTCGTAAGGGGGCGCTAGGGGACCCTTAATCACGTACTGGATTTAATAACCGTGAACGACTGGTTGATGTTGCCTTTAGGGTCTGTTTTCCTTATGTTGGTACAATTATCTCTGGTTTGTCGGAATTATAGGCTCTTGAGTGAGATCAAATTATTTTGTCTCAGCGTCACGTACTTGTAGATTTGATCTTTTGTGATAATTATTAAGAATCAGAATAAAAATAAGTCGAGCTGTAGACAACATGTTATTTTCTGAGCATTTTTTCGGTTCTTTAAAAAAGTATTCAAATTAAATTACGCAGGTATGGTAGTTTCGTTGTTAGTTGACGTTTTTATGCCTTTGTAGTCTGTAAAACTGTACAAATTGCTTCAATACAGATCCACCAGCTAATCTGCAGACTGAAATGTATGTAGATGATAGAAAACTACATACATTTCATTCTACAAATAATTTGGTGGGTCTTTAACTGTATTTTTTTTTTTTAAATTAAACTAATAGGCAAACTAGCTTACTGCCCCATGTTAAGTGGTCACCGTCCCTTATAGACACCGGCAACACCGGGGGTATTGTCGATGCGCTGCCTACCCTGAAGGTTTTTTTTTTTTTGAAACGGCACATCTCGTAACTAAGCGGAAAAACCTCAGATGGAAGTTCATTGCATAGTTTGTAGGTATGGGGAAGAAATGATCACGAGGAACGAGTCGTACGAGAACCAGGGATCAAGGTTTAAGGTTAGGTGTAATTCTTCTTGGTATGGTCGCGTTGGAACAGGTTTAAATGTATATTATAAGACTATTCAAAATTATCTTTCTGGTTTCAATGAATATAATACTTTGACAAAACCCGTTACGATACAATAACTTCTATGACATCGGTATTATGTTCAGCAGTGAACTTCAACGTGTTTCCGATGATGATGATGATTTTGATAGCATTGTCTGGCTGATCAAATTACTTTTGAGGGGCGGAACAGCGGACTGTTCAAAATAATATATCAAAAAACTACAAAGTAAAATGTAAGTTTATTCAAAAGTATCGACAGCAAAAGCTCTAAATCACGAGCATTGCAGATGTGATTCTATAAAATACGGCGCGCCTCGAACAATGGCGGTTCGATGCAGATATGAGAGGGTATGCAAAATTGAATACGTTCCGTCCGACCTACAGGTGAACAGGGCTGTCTACAGTCACAACCAGTGAATTGCTATTGAGAGCCACCTTATATTATGGGTTTGGTAAGTAACATTTACAAATAGTTTGGGGAAACATCATCGACGTATCTTTTTCGCCACCAAGTAGTGATGCATTATTATTTTCGCCACCAGGTAGTGATGTATTATTACTTTCGCCACCAAGTAGTGATGCATTATTCTTTTTGCCACCATGTAGTGATGCATTATTATATTTTCCACCAAGAAGTGATGCATTATTTTTTTTATTTTTGTATCACACAGAAGATATATCATAAAATCTTTCTTTTAACGACTTTTGAAAAGGAGGAGGTTCTATGCTCGTCCGTATTTTTTTTAGGTACCTATCTGAAAAAAGAAAACGGATTTTGTTTGAATGGGTATACTCCCGAGGTGGTGCCATATTCAGCAATTCAGGATCTGATGATGGAATCTCAGAGAAATCTAGGGAAATCTTCAAAAATAAATAGCAGGTACAGTGTGTTTGTTAATTATTCATAACTAATTCAGGTGTTTGCGTCTGAAGTCATCATCTAATGTTCGTGAGCTGATGATGAAAGCCACAACTCTCTTTATTGATTAGTTTTATTGAGATAATACTTAATTTCAGACTTTATTAAACAGGCAAAAATACACAAGATTTTTTATTGCAAGCATTGAAGTAGTTTTTTTCTGTAAACGTTACACCTACTTGTAAAATCATTTATTGAACACAAAATACTGACGTCAAAAATAACTTGTATTGCCCGTTCGTTCTAATATTCGGTTTTAGGTAAGATTAAGGTGGCTGCCAATTTAGTGACTAAAAATTTCCAGCTAGAATTTATTTCTTATCTTGGAATCTGTCGTAGTTGTTAACCCTGCAGCTTGTAGCTTATAGCGTGACAGAGAGGGTCACGCAGTGATTTAACGGCGCATGAGATTGTGCGCTCCGGGGCACTATTACAACCTACAACTTACTTCTCCAAATTCAAACCCAAGATCAGATGGCATGGTACGTTTCCACTTGACTTAGACGGTTGAAGCTACGAGCCCTACAATAAATTGTTCATCCCGGATCCTTAGAAGTTGTCAGCCCTGCGCACACCGCGATGCTCGATAGAGGGGGTCACGCGGTGATTTACCGCACATGAGATTATCTCGCTCCGGGACACTATTGTACGATAACCGTTTTGAGCATTGCTGCTTAAACTAATGAGACTGAGATGGCATTGCAGGTAGCTGGAAGATTGTTTTGTGTTATGCTTTAATGGTGAGTGGTAGTAATCTGATCAGACGCTCAAGTTCAAGTTTTGCAGACACCTTCGTAGCGATGATCGTGACGACGATCGTCCGTGTATTACGTATTAGTAAATAGGTAGCTATTAATTTGTGCGAGAACTCGTAAACTGCACAAAACGGACGACCGTTGTTGCGGTCATCGTTACGATGGTGGCTGCAAAAGTCAGACTTGGGGTTCAGAATATAATTCCGGCTGCATACATTTCGTCAAGTAAAGTATAGACCAAACTGCGCATAAACACTCAAATATGTTAGCACTAACTGCCATTCTTGCAGGCTGTAAAATTTATAGTCTGGTCATTTATTACAGAGGATGATATTACACAAATTGCACTTTGATAACCAATTGGTAGGTACAGCAAAGTCAGTGCGCTGTGCGCATTCTATCAGCAATCCTTTTCTTGGCCGGCCTAAGAATAGACCCCTCCATCTCTTCCCGTGGAAGTCGTATAAGCCAAGTAAGGGATTACACCAGGGAGTGGGGAGCAGCATCCACCCGGGTAATTAATGCCGATATTGCGATCACCAATCCACCTGCCAAGCATGGTGTAAATAGCAAATCCCCATGGGGGATACCATGGGGGAGGCATCGTTCAGCAGTCAAAGGCTGTTGATGATGATGATGATGAGATAGCAGCGTGGGCACCCAGATTGTAAGATAGGTAATAGTGATTCTTTAAACCTCATTGAATTATCTACCTGGCGTCATTGCCAAGAGAGAGATCTTCTATGGGTTACATTTCGGGGAATGCTCCTTGGAACTTCACGATCTGATCCCACCATCTCCTTTTCACCATAGGACAAGCAGGCTCGGTACCATCCTTACCTCATTAGTATACCTTCTATTCGTACTAAACGGTTAAGTTCTACCTTTATAATGCGAACTGCTAAGGAGTGGAATACACTACCGTCGTCTGTCTTTCCTGAAAACTATAATCTGGGTCTCTTCAAGGCTAGTGTGAATAGGTGCCTCTAGACCTTTGTGCTCCATCTTCTGCCACATTAGTCACTTACCAACAGGTGAGATCGTGGTCAAACAAAGTGTCTATCAATCTTGCCTCGTTTTTGCCATTACATCATCCTTAATATTCAGTGCATGGTTATCCAAGTTTGGTATAATGCTTGAAAGCCCACGAAGTAGGTACTTCTTTCTGAAACAACCACTCAAATCATAGTAGACAATTGCCCGCAGCGAGCGTTCCCGCCGCCGCCACTGCTACCGCACGACCGTATTTACGGCGGCTGCCGATACAGAAGTATTATTTATGTCTCTGTTCCCCATTCCAAGATTATTTACGGCTAGTTCATGTTTCAAATGGATTCTTTTTATTGTATTTTTGGTATACAACATTTTGTTTGTGGAAAATATTGTAGGGTTTCCTTTTATTTGAATGAGGTTTGCTGAATACTTTACGAGCATGCTCAGGGAGAAAACAAGTTTTTTAATCTCCATGTCTGTTAAGTGGCTGGACTTGTTTGTAAGATTTGTTGGTATAAGATTTGTCCTGGCTGCTAGCTTATTTAAGGAATGTGTTATTACTGGAAGAAAGCTTTAGCAGATTCAGTCGGAAGCAATGGCGGCGATGAGCTCACTACTTGTCACGTCTATTTCCCACGGTGGTGTCCACAGTGAAAAGAGGCCCATTTGAGGCTCTGCCTACCCTTTTTGGGAAAAAGGCGTGTGTCTGTATGTGTACCTAGTGACTTATATTAAAATTATGGGATTAAAATAATCATACTCTCGAATTTAATTTGATGTTATTATTATTACTTTTTAAATGTCCGCCTACGGCTTCATTCGTCTTTTACTAGCGTAAATAGCTTAATCTAGATCATAAACTAGGTATTATTTATTTATTTAATTAAGACGGACACATCAAAGATAATAAAATAACAATGAAATCAGTAAAATATTATAAATCAAAGACACAGCACATCACGCTCACAGAACCTCAAACATTCCGACAAAATCCTCGTCCAGCCATCGGCAAACAAATCACACTCAGGAGCAGCATCTAGGAGAGCATTGAGCGCAGCGAGGGCCCGCGGTACGGGTGAAAAAGCTCGAGCCACCGTACGACAAAACGGTACAGCAAACAACCTATGCTTCCGAGCTGCACAATAATTATTCGGGACAAAGAATCGACACAGCCCATCACTCAAGTCCAAAGCGTCTATCCTGCCACGGAAAATCTTGCAGACCATAGTGATTTAGTCGTTAGCCCGTCAAACCTCAAGCGAGTACATGTACACCAAATTTCATCGAAATCGGTTCAGCCGTTTCGGCTTGATTGAGTAACAAACAAACATCTTGACTTTAACATATATGATATTAGTGTAATACCTTTGTCTAACTTATTGCATTCAAACAGTTTCTTGTACATTTAAATAACAATAATTCAAGCGGACATTCAAGTCTCAAGTCGCCTTTCTATTGTAAATTCTTAAATTCACAGCCAGCTCGCAATTCCCCATGCTCGCCATTAATCTCCCGTGATATATTCAACATGTTGCGGCTATCTGCGCTAATATATTCTTTAGCACGTCAGACGGGCACTTACAGGGGCGTGGCGACGTCATTCAGACGTATGCATGTGCGGACATAATGCGTTTGTATAATTTTGCCACTTTAAGGCACAATGGGAGCAAATTTAGTTATTTTTCAAGTGGTTTTATTTATCCATGTAAAAATATATAAAAGGGTTGTTGTGTACTTGCTCGGCCAATTATTACTAGAGAGGGTACTTTTTGAAAGATGAAATTTTACCAACAGTCGAAAATCTAGAAAGTTATCGTGATTGGAAAATTTATAAAATTATTGTTTTTGGAAAATTTATAAAATTATCATGATTGGAAAATTGAAAGCACACTTTCAATTATAATTGTATTTCCATTATAGCGGTATATCTTTCTCTGAGTCAACTTGGAAACATCGTCGTTTGTATGTAATAATTATGTATGTTTGTCCAAGCATAACTTCAGTACACCGTTAATCCGATCTTCATGAAATTTGATTGGGGAGTAGATAGTATTGGTACAATTTGTTGTTAAGGTTATGAGCTATAGTAGTCGGGGAGTTGTTGAGATATTGGGGTAAAAGAGGGGGTAAAAAAAAAAAGTTTGAATATCAGATCAAATGGGGTGTCATATGGAAGCCCCTCGCTTCGACATTTCAAAGCTATTTTCGACACTCATTAATTTATTTAACATTCACTCTGTGTTCAGATTGTTCATTTTTCGTTCATTGGTAGTGGGAGTGAAAGATGCGAATGAAAATATCTAACATAGTTGGATCGGTTCATTTATGGAGCGGCGCGGGAGAGGTTTCACTGACGCGAGACTTCAGTCGGGCATCGAAATCGCTGTCGGCACGAATTATTTTAACTAAATGACACCTCCCGCACCACTCCACTGCCGCATGCCTATAGATGTTAAATATTTTGACACAATACTTATTCAAGAGCACACAAAACCATCAATAGAAAATTGTAAATCAAATATGTGCTCCCAGTACATCTGGGCCTGACCGCCCGCCACGGGGCCTAAACGCCCATTTCATGTCCCGTATCTGATACCCACCGATTTATAGTCACCCGCCTTAATTACACGACGATCGTTCCACAATCGGACGATTTCAATTTGCTATTATGGCCCATTAATGTACAGGGTGGCACAGAATATTTCTATAACGTTAAGAAATAGTGATCATAAGAAAACCACTTGATACACATAATATTGTTTTTTTCTTTCTTTCAAACATACACACATACATAGACACACGCCTTTTTCTCCGAAGGGGGTTAGCCGGAACCTCAATGGGCCTCCTTTGACAGTGGGTTGCACCATCGTGGAATATCGACGTGACAAGTGGTAAGCTCATCGCTGCCATTGCTTCCCACGACTGACTCGGCTAACGCTTTCTTTCAGTAATAACACATTCCATAATAAGCTAGCAGCCAGGACAAATCTTATACCAACGAATCTTATCAACAAGTCCGGGTAATCCCTTAGTCGGCTTCTACGACATCCACGGGTGGAGACGGAGGGGTCTATTCTTAGGCCGGACACACCACGACAATCAAACAATGTGAGGAAAACTCTTGACATGCAAAGAAGTATATAAAAACATGCGGATTTACGCATCTTGTTTTAAAAAAAAACAAATCTGCCCCCTTGTTCGCTATATGACCAAACGTGACATAACGCGGGCTCGTCACGATAACTGCATGGAATCATCGTTCAGAATACATTGTGACGTCACACGTTATTGTCAAGTAATCTCCTATGGTCATAGGGCATAACAGCTCAGGTAGCGGGTACAAAGTTTAAAATTATAATTTTCCTGGAAAAACTTATGCGTAAACGTTGTACCTACCTCTTGATTTATAATGGGTGTATTCACCTCCTTTTGGTGTAAGTGTATTTGAGCTCATTAAGAGACACCCTGTGCATAATGTCGATAAAAAAATCAGTTGATTATTCGGTGGTTAGTGTGGGCTGGATATTACTCTGAGGTCATAATTTAGACGAGCGATGGGATGGTTGGATAAAGATGATGCTTATTTTAGGTTTCGATATAAAAATTGCAGTGGTTAGTTGTAAATGATCAAAGACGGAGTTTATGTTGACGACAATGACGAATTTGTGAACGTCAATAACTCGTAAAGACCTAAAAGTATCCGTCGAGACTAAAACGAACAAATGAAACCCAATTCAATAGATCATTAAAAACGGCGCTATAGGTTCAACCAGTTTCAACGAACATTTGTGTATGAGGCGAAGAAGGCGAGCGCACGCATGAGACCGTGTTTTTGTATATAAATAGGCCCTTTAGAGTTTTGTTAAGTTTTGGTGATAAATAAATAAATAAATAAATAACAAATAGGTAATGCTGGACAGTTCACACAACTTATCTAGCCCCAAGCTAAGCAGAGCTTGTGTTATGTGTACTAGGTAACTGATATATTTAATACGATATATTACATAGATAGATATTTTTTATTATGCATAGAAAATACCCAGAACACCCTGAACAATATCTGCGATCGCACAAATATTTGATCCGAGGCAGGAATCGAACCCGCAACCTCCTGCGTCGCAGGTCAACCTTCGCCCGCCGCACCACAGAGGTCGTGATGACTTGGTTAACTCAAATAATAATTAATAAGTAAGCAAATGTTTCAAAAATTAAAACATGGAAGAATAACTTAAATATATACTATTATATTATGTGTGCTTAAGTCTAAAATGGCATTACAATTTTAATAAATAATATTTTTTAAAATTAAAAAAAACACGCTTTTATAGCTAACCGAACTAAAAAATAGAAAATAAATTTTCAATTTCAAAGAGTTTATATTACAGTAGTAGAAGATCGAACAATCAAGAATCGAAGTTTTTTTTTGTTTTTTTTAAAAAGCCTGGGTTGCTTGATTAAGTTTTTTTAATTTTTTAAAAATATTATTTATTTTTCCTTTTTTAGTTCGATTTATCTCTCTCTCTCTCTCTCTCTCTCTCTCTCTCTCTCTCTCTCTCTAACTATCTATCTCTCTCTCTCTCTCTCTCTCTCTCTCTCTCTCTCTCTCTCTCTCTATGCAATGTTTCAAATTAATCAGACTTCTGGAAATTGGTGAAAATTATGCTCAAAGATTCAGTTACATACATACATACATACATAGATACAACCCAAGCTAATAAAAACGTGTTAAAAAGGTGGTAGGTAACTGTTTTTTTTTGAACGATTGAAGTAATTCAAGTAGTTAAATGCATTTAATTTTATGATTTCACTAGATAAAACACTTAAGAATACATTTTTTTTTTCTTGTTCACTTTTCGAACTCTTAGGTATCAAAAACTTTAAAATTCTAGAGCTCATTATGTTTGGCAAATTCACTTTTGGTTTTCGTTTATTTTGTTTTAGAATTTTAGCTGACTTTCTATTGATAAATTAGCTCTTTCTATGGTCGCCATAAATTGAAAGTAGACTATTTGACATTGTAAGGGAGTAGAACACCAATTTCCAGGTTCAATTCAGTCTCAAATCGGTCAAATATCAGTGTAGTTTTAAAATATAACAAGCATTGACCACCAGCCGGGGTATTGCGTAGTAGACTGACGTTTGATGTCGATTACCAGTTTGCTGTTCATTGCGCAGCGTGTTTTAGCTTTTTTTACAAGAACAGAAATATTTAAAACACACTGCGCAATGAATTGCAAACTGGACATCGAAATCAAACGTTAGTCTACTACGCAATAACCCCACTGGTCACTGTCATGTCACATAAAACACAGAAACCAAGAAAGACCCAGTACCTAACATGAAGAAAATGTATGATGAATATATCTACTGATTTTCCGGTACCTAAGTGTTTCATAAGATCTGACGCACCTTAGAGCATTGCAGGCCTCCGTTCCATGTTGCTCGATGGACAGAGGGGCAAGTCCGAGTTTACACACACCACGTAACGATGATCGTAACGACGATTGTACGTGTATTGCGTAGGAACTAGCCTGGTTGGGGTTAAGGTATTCTGGGTGTTTTCTATGTATAATACAAAATATCTATCTATGTAATATATATTGTATTAAGTATATCAGTTGTCTAGAACCCATAACACAAGCTCTGCTTAGCTTGGGGCTAGATAATGTTGTGTGAACTTTGTCCAGCATTATTTATTTATTTATTTATTAATCTGTGACATTTTGGCATAGATTAATAGCTAGTTATTATACACGTACGTTTTACGTTACGATCATCGTTACGATGGTGTTTGCAAAACTCCGACTAGGGCCTCAGCACTCTATGACAATAATTATCATGTATTTTTTTGGAAATTGTGCTACTGTAGCTGTAAATAAGTCAACAAAACACATACATTACATTACAACGAGTACATTATTTCAGTCAAATCGACCTTTGAGTTTCAATTAAGACCTGTGTGGCGCAGCGAGCGAGTAGCCAACTGAGATTCAAGAGGTTGTGGGTTCGATTCCCGCTGCGGGACAAATGTTTGTATGATCTGCAAATATTTATTCCTAGTCTGGGGTATACAGTCGAACCCACAACCTCTTGAATCTCAGTTGGCTACTCGCTCGCTGCGACGAATATCCTAGTGTTGTATCAGTGCTATGTATGCGACTGGGTAGGATTGTTGACCTAACCGGTGATCCACAAATTAATATACATGGCCGTACCTACTTCTAGAACGTACATTTAATTTTAAAGAACAGCCCAAAACATGTACGAAATTTCCCTCATAACAGAATTAATGCTAGCTTAAACACTCTCCTAAATCTCCAACACCATAAAGAGTCAAAATACAGATATGAAATAAAACGTAGTGCCTACATAAAGCATTCCGCTGCGTAACGTACCGCACTTGGTTCCGGCTGCGGGCACATTCTTCTTCTTTATGATACCTATTCAAATATAGGAAGTACACCACTGGAGGAAAGATATCGCTCCAACCTACCTTGCTAGCCAACGAGCTAAGACATTTTGGGCGTGGTGATTTTGAGGCACTTATTTAGACAGAGGTTTAATCACACTAATATTATAAATGTGAAAGTTTATGTGTGCAAGTGTTTGTTACTTCTTCACGCTGAAACGGCTGGACGGATTTGGATGAAATTTAGAACGGATATAGATGGACTCCCGGAATAATACATAGGCACATTTTTATCCCGATATTCACACGGGATCGAGACTTAAGCGGGTGAAACCGCGGGGCGCTGCTAGTGTTCAATAAAGATTTGCGGGCTTAAAATTCTAATCAATTCTAAAAGCAGTCATAGATCATTTGGATTTTAATGATGTACCTATATGATATTTGTTCATGTCTACGGGTATGTTTGTAATTGGCAATAAATTTTACGGAGATCATCGTTACGGAGACTGTAGTTATTCACATCCTAAAATATATTTTGCAGTACGCATGTAACTGTGATTATGCATAGTAAGTATTTTATTTATGCGTAGTAATTATATTCCCACAAAATGGTCCTGGGGATCGATTTTTGAAAGTCACTAAGTGACTATAAGTCACGAATGACAAAACGTCATCGATGACTTTGAAATCACTTTTTACCAAATGTCGTATTTTTGAAAGTCACACCCTGTCTACTAACTTGAAAATATTTCACAGTCGTTGTCTTTGACATACGACGTATCTGTCCATTATTAGTTTGTCTGTTCCACTATACTAAGTCCATGGTTCCACTCACCAAGACAAAACAGTGTACTACGTTCGGACCATAGATAATAATTATGTGTGGGTGGAATAGGAAAGCCACAAGATAAAGAGTAAAATTGAGTAAATACTATTCATAAATGTCAGTGCCAAAACAGTCACGGAGTGATTTCAAATCGAGTGGGTAGAGCCACTCGTATTGATATCATAGTATGACAATTTTAGTCAGCGGTGATTTCCAAAAATACGAACTTTTGGAAATCGGTGACTAATAGTCATTTTGCTGACTTCTAGTCACTCACTGACTTTCAAAAATCGATCCCCTGATTTGAGTTTCTTGGAACTGCGAGGTGGAATGGAATGGAAATAAAGTAAATGTTATTTCATTTTATAAAAACGGGAACTGAAGCCGGCGACCTCGGGGACGGAGGAGAAAGCATTGGCGGGACGATCTTGTGAATTTTGACGAGAGGTGGAGACTGCCAAAGACAGGGACAAGTGGAAGAATTTGGGGGAGACCTTTGCCCAGCAGTGGGACAATAAGTTTAGGAAAAAAAAGGGAAATTCTCACTTTCCGTTATATCGACTCGACGCACTCCCGCTGGGCTTTTAGTGAAAGAAAGGAGTGAGTGCGTCGCATTTACTCACCTTGAAAAATCTCGAAATCTAATTTAGATTCTCGACTCGAAATCGAGTCGAAACTATCGGTGCCTTACTACGCCGATAAAACGGTACGTGAGAAATTCCCGTTCTTATAATATGAATGATATAGTTCACGAAAGGTTTTACTAGTATAGTGCATATTATTTCTCATGTGTATGTATCAGCTCAGATTCCTAGAATTTATAATATTCTCATTAAGGAGCCTTGTCGTGTCCAAAACTTACATAATCCACGACCCACCCCCAGAGCCCGCTATTTTTGCGCGGGGTCATCCCTTAAATTCTTTTTATTGCCGCCCTTGTAAATCATTGTAATGCCTCAGTGCATTATCCGTCGGAAACTTCATTATGGCCGGTTTAATGGTTCGAAGGAGCGATAAAATCTAGCTGGTGGCCGGACGGTGCGCTCCGCATGGATTGGGGGATTTGGAGGATTCTATAGATTTGCCGTTTGCTAACAGCCTGTAGGTTTACCTTTAAACGATTGCTCACCGAGCGAGAAAACATGCGAAGTCTTTGCAACAATTGGCAGCTTTCAACTGTTTGTTTGCAAAGATTTACTCTTTCTTTGTTTGTAACATACATAGGTACATACATACATAGACACACGCCTTTTTCCCCGAAGGGGTAGGCAGAGCCTCAATGGGCCTCTTTTCACTGTGGGATACACCATAATGGGAATATAGACGTGACAAGTGGTGAGCTCATCGCCGCCTTTGCTTCCCAAGACTGACACAGCTACCGCATTTTTAACACACTCCAGCAGCCAGGACAATTAATCTTATAAATACCAACGAATCTTACTAACAAGTCCGGGTAATCCCTTAGTCGGATTTTACGATATCCACGGGAGGAGATTACGATATCTATTCTTGGGCCGTAAACAACACGGCTCATTAGTTTTCTTATTTTTTTTTTTATTAAAAATTTCTTTTTGGGTTCCTTGTTTGGCCATTATTGTATTCACATGATGCATAGTTTCATACAAGTTAGTGCTCGCGAGTTCTACTGTTCGCAGAACTAGGTACTAGTATGTTAGTGGTCATACTTTATACGTAAACATGCTCAGGGGATCGATTTTTGAAAGTCAGCGAGTGACTAGAAGTCAGCAAAATGAATATTAGTCACCGATTTCCAAAAGTTCGTATTTTTGGAAATCACCGCTGACTAAAATTGACATTCTATGATATCAATAGTATGTCTTCTTCTTCTATCTAAGGTAATGGCTTCTGTGCATTATTTGCAACAATTTAGCCAATGTCAAGTGATATAATTATTATAGTTTTATAGTCAAGTCGTCAAGAGTCTCCGTCTAGTCCTAACCCAGTTTAAATTGTGGCAGAAAAACTGAGTTTTTACAGGAAAAAATCCACCATTTCGAAAAGACTCGCAATAAATTTGATGTGCCATTTATCCAAGTTACACCGGTTAAAATGCCACTAAAATTACACGAAATAACTCGAAAAAACACATTAAAATGTAATAAAATAAAAATGACGACGTTTCTTTCAAAAATGGCAGATTTCAACCCCTCAATAGTATGTCGTACTATGATTTGAAATCACTCCGTGACTGTTTTGGCACTGACATTTATGAATAGTATTTACTCAATTTTACTCTTTATCTTGTGGCTTTCCTATTCCACCCACACATAATTATTATCTATGGTCCGAACGTACTACGTTCGGACCATAGATAATAATAATATAGACCACTGTTTTGTCTGTGGTGAGTGGAACCATGGAGTTAGTATAGTGGAACAGACAAACTAATAATGGACAGATACGTCGTATGTCAAAGACAACGGATGTGAAATATTTGCAAGTTGGTAGACAGGGTATGACTTTCAAAAATACGACATTTGGTAAAAAGTGATTTCAAAGTCATCGATGACGTTTTGTCATTCGTGACTTCTAGTCACTTAGTGACTTTCAAAAATCGATCCCCAGGACTATCCTGCACCTCCTTAAAGGATACCCACCTCGCACATAGCCAGCGATACATCACTTGCAATTTGTTGCGATAGCACAGCGATAGGTGGCCTGCGCGGCCCGGTACTGTGCTTTATGACCCAATAAAACGTACTGGCTTTCTTTCGTGTAATGTTTCGCGTAATGGCTGACCGGGGACCAAATGTCTTGGAGGCTGCCGATAATGGAGTTTAAGAGGCTGTCAAGAGTCAAATAGGCTTTATTTATTTAAAGTATTTTTAGCAAAATCTACACAGTTTAAGTCAGCAAAAAACAAAAAAGTTATTCTTCATCATATTTCCAAGGGCATGATCGAACCTAAAACACGATTTCGAGAAATTATCACCGTAAAAAATATCGTGAACTTACAATGCCCTTACAACGTAAATAAACCTATTACCTATCAGCGTATTGATAAAGTTATTAAGAGTAACAACTAATATTATTTATGACGTCATGAGGCATGGTTGATTTATATTTTCGATTACGCAGCAAATATTTGTTTAAATACCGTTTTTCGTGATTTTCTTTCACTTTTCGTAGCGTGAGCGTTGCTCTGTCACTTTATAACTTACCTGGTGGGTTACTATGAGCTCTTATTGCCATGTAGTTGATAAACTATTCAGTACAAAATATTGGTTCCGTGATGTCCGCAACTATATTTAAAGGCACAATCGCAGAGGGTCAACAGACTTCTGCGATTAAAGTTATTCAACGATGAAAAATGTCAACGATGAACCGATATTTTGTACTGAATAGATTTTGAACTGAATGGATATAAGAGCTCATAGTAACCCCCCTGAACTTTACTGAGTTAGATGGTGACGGAATTTAGCTGTTGTCTGCCTCTTAATCACAGTACAGAACAGTTCACAAAGCACTTTGAAGGAAGATACCGTGAGGTCATATCCTTGAACCTAAACATGAAGCTGAAAGGGGGGAATTTTTTAAACTATGTTAAAAAAGTGTGTCCTCTGTAGCGCGACGGGCGAGTAGCCGGCTGAGACGCGAAAGATTGCGGGTTTGATTACCGCTGCGGGACAAATGTTTGTATGATCTACAAATATTTGTTCCGGTTCTGGGTGTAATGGTACCGTAGTACTCGTAGTTTCTGATACCCTCGACACAGGGTATCAGAGGAGACTATGTAAAAAACAAACATCCTCGCATCCAAGAAAATATGGCATCACCATGATCATCAGATTTAAAGTTTGAAATAAAATTAAAATTCAATTCTGTTTCTCCGTACAAAACTGCGTCATAGCCTGCAGCGTTTACATCTCATGACTGGCATCTAATTTTAGTAACAATACAACTAAAATTTAATACGCCATTGATCCAAACCAAATTTCGTATCAATTTCACAACGCTGTCGGATTATTTGACCCCCCGTGGAGGTCTCGAGCCCTTTATTCAGTACTCTGAGGTGCTGGCAATGATTAGATAGCGGTTCAGAGATACCTTCCCAACTTTCGAAACTTCAAATTATTTAAACACCGTTGTTTTTGAGCTCTGAGCCTCGAGTCTACTTTGACAAGCAAACTACACGGGCGTGTTGTGTACACTACCCAGATTTTAGGCTTCCGGTCTGTTAGGGCCGATTTTTATATTGTACTTATCTCATTTTGAACAAATCTCAAAATCACCTTTTCCCAATAGTATGGAGAATCCGATTAGCGCCCCTAGCGGGCACCTTGAGAACCTCAAATTCCATACTAAAATTCGTGGTAGTGTACACCTCAAGCCAGTATAAGTTGCTTGTTACATTTGCAGACTAGCCTCTGACCGATCTGATTGTGATAGGTAAAGTCTACTTTACACTTAACTACTTACAAGTTAAATCCTTTCGTTAAATTTTAACTTACTGAGCAGATGAAAATGATCCTTGTCATTTCAATGAATAAAATACTTATGACTTTGACTTTGAGATAAAGTGGGGATTAAGTCAATTCTCTCATTACGATTCGCATAGGCGATTTAAGTATCCTGCAAGTCTTGGAGACTAGTCGCCGCCAAGTATCTCACATACATTTGAATGCAGGCTAGTGTGCGAGCCTGCTTTCAAGTGTATGTGAGATACTTGGCGGCGACTAGTATCCTGCAGTCTCGGAGACTCGGAGACTTGCAGGATACTTGAATCGCCTGTCCGTATCGTAATGGGAGAAGGGCCTAACACTACTGAGGGATCGTGAAACGCAAATACTTGTTTACTGAGCAGTTTTGACGACCTCTATGGCGCGGCTGGCGATGGTTCGCCTGCGACGTAGGAGGTTGCGGGTTCGATTCCCGCCTCGGAACAAATATTTGTGCGTTCTGCAGATATTTGTTCAGGGTGTTCTGGGTGTTTTCTATGTATAATAAAAAATATCTATCTATGTTTTGTATTATATTAAGTATATCAGTTATCTAGTACCCATAACACAAGCTCTGGCTTAGCTTGGGGCTAGATCATGTTGTGTGACAAGTTCCAGCATTTTTTTTTTTTTTTTTATTTAGTTACATTTCAAGTAGCTTACTTAGAATGTTACTTATTGATTGCGAAACAAAGCTATAAAATATCTGCTGCAATCTGTTGTAATTTTTTTTTGTGCTTTTACATCATAATTTAAGCATTTTTGTCACGGATTCTTACCCGGTCACCCTGCAGTTTTTTGTTTTAGTAGTAGAGCTTTTTTAAGGAAGAGTTCGTCCGGGGAAGTACTACGCCATACCTATTTCTGCCACAAAGTAGTAGTGCTCGTATTTCTGTGTTCCGGTTTGAAAGGCCCATACCCATAAGAATCCGTGACAAAAATGCTTATTGTGAAAGCGCAAAAGTGTTTGTAAGTTCAGCAGTTTTTTTTCAGTACCGATAAGCATCGCCTATAAGGGTGTACTCTGATTTAAATATCCTATCTGTGATCTCCTCTACTCTTTGAGCGTAACACTAGATCCCCCGCAAAGTGCCCCCCGCGGGAATCGAACTTATTACCCAATGCCCATGTTGTATTATTACAGCCGGCATTAGCCGTAATGACGGCGCGTTTTAACTGATTACAATGAATTGTTTTTTTCTGAAATTATTATTTAGATAGCTTCTACTGGTTTGATGATAAATTATAATAAAATGAGCTTGCAAGTAGGAAGTTAAATAAAACGGAGTTTAGGGTTCCGTACCTCAACATGATAAAACGGAAGCCTTATAGGGGTTTTTTGTAAGGGTGTTTTCAGGCAATGGAGAATCCTCACTCTTGCCTCATTGTACATATACGAAGTGGCAATCTTTGTCCGGACGAATCATCAACGGTTTGACCGGTACCCGGTTGGCAGTCGCCTGGAGGGTCGCCTGCGTAATCATGAAGGAAAAACAGCCTTATTACGGCACAGTGTGTTCGGCATGGCGCCTATCCTTTACAACAAGATTCTTTTGTCAATACGCACCTAAAACAGCTTTGATGCTTTTAAAAATAAACTAGCGAAACTATTGGAAGAAAAGGTTTATTACTCGATTAATGAATTTCTAATTGATAAATTTTAATGTTAAACAATCTAATTTATTTCTATCAATTTCAATGTTATTTAAGTTTCATATTATTTGTTTGTACTTTTTATAATTATTTTTTGACATTTCTTAATTAATTTTGTTTTTTGCTTGTATAAAATGTTGTAGGCCAGACATGGCAGACTAGAGATGCACATTAAGACCTTAACACCAACAAATGTTACCACCTAGATCTAACAGCAATACATCATTTATCATTTATTTATCATTCATCATTTATTTAGGATCTCTTGTACGTTACAAAATTGAATAATACTCTCCATTATACAATTTTGTAACGTAGTACTGAAGATGGTACAAGACTTATCAACCTTTATCTTTTGCTGACTGCTGTTTCGTATGTAGGGCGGGAGTCTCGCTCGCGTTTGTAGGGCGGGAGTCTCGCTCGCGTTTGTAGGGCGGGAGTCTCGCTCGCGTTTGTAGGGCGGGAGTCTCGCTCGCGTTTGTAGGGCGGGAGTCTCGCTCGCGTTTGTAGGGCGGGAGTCTCGCTCGCGTTTGTAGGGCGGGAGTCTCGCTCGCGTTTGTAGGGCGGGAGTCTCGCTCGCGTTTGTAGGGCGGGAGTCTCGCTCGCGTTTGTAGGGCGGGAGTCTCGCTCGCGTTTGTAGGGCGGGAGTCTCGCTCGCGTTTGTAGGGCGGGAGTCTCGCTCGCGTTTGTAGGGCGGGAGTCTCGCTCGCGTTTGTAGGGCGGGAGTCTCGATCGCGTTTGTAGGGCGGGAGTCTTGCTCGCGTTTGTAGGGTGGGAGTCTTGATCACGTTTGTAGGGCGGGAGTCTCGCTCGCGTTTGTAGGGCGGGAGTCTCGCTCGCGTTTGTAGGACGGGAGTCTTGCTCGCATTTGTCTTTTATTTTTGTTTCATTGTTTTTTTTTGTTCATTGAACTTTCTCTCTCTCCTATGTTATAAACAGACTGAAAATTACACTTATTTCTTATAATGGAAAAGAGATCTCTATTTTTTTGGTTGAAATACATTATATGGTGCTCAGACCAATAACAGGTCTAAGCCTTGGAGTACCCTATAAATAACTAACTAACCAGTGCCATGGATAAAATTATTTAACCCTTAAACTCACCAGAATCTATTTGAGAGTCAAACAAGGCTTATTTGTTGTAGGTTTACTTATTTCTACATGGACATACGAGCAGAACATTTTTTTTTTCTATGAGAAATAAATAACGCCCTTACAACAATTATTTGCACATTTTTGTCACACCCTTATTCACACCCCAGGCGGTATAACAAAGTCCATAGTATAGCACATCGTAACAGTGCCGCAACACGTAACTCTTCGGTAGACCATAATTTGAGTCACAAAAGACCGCCTGCAGTGTAAGAGATTAATGCGCTGCCACCTAGTGCGCTTGCTATTGAAGAGTTGAGAGCTTGAGTACGGTCATAAGTAAGAACATTGATAGTGGCATTTGTATGCATTTTTAGGGTTCCGTACCTCAAAAGGTAAAACGGAAATATTATTAGGATCACTTTGTTGTCAGTATGTCTGTCTGTCAAGACCCTTTTTGTCAGGAACGCGTTGATGTATCAAGCTGAAATTCATATCAAATATCAAATATGGAGCTGTGAAAATATCAAACTTCTAAGCCAACGCAATTAAAAGATACAGCCGTTTATGCTGCAAATATTCGACAACCGCAAGACAATCACAAGGGAATCGAAACCCAGGGTACTCAGAATCTTTAAATTTGGTACGAAGCAACGTCTTATAGCACACACAAAGGGAAAATTGCGAAAAGCATAAATTTGTAGTTATATCATATAATGAAAATATTTTTAATAATTTTAAACTTAGTACCCCTTTCCTCACGATGAATTCATTTAGCAAAAAATTACCATAACTTTTACTTATATACCTACAGGATCATACGGAACCCTCGCTGCGCTAGTTCGACTCGCACTTGGCTGTTATTTTTAGATACTTTCCCTTTCTAGAACTACAGATGGATAAAGATACGACTCAGCGGCTCTGAAACAAGTCTGAGCAGACTGAAAACCGGCATCGATATGGTTCTCAGTCGGGAACGCGCACGTAGCGAAAGACCAACTGACCACAATGAAAGACCATCTGAACACACTGAAAGACCAACTGACCACACTGGAAGACCAACTCACCACACTGAAAGACCTACTGACCACACTGAAAGACCAACTGACCACACTGAAAGACCAACTGACCACACTGAAAGACCAACTGAACTGAACACACTGAAAGCAGACGAATCGGGACTGAATTGTAAAATGGAAGAAACTGTTATTCTGCTCCCTCGTATTAAAAAAGAACTGTTTTCGATTCATGATGACCGTATATTAAAATAGGTACCCACTATTATCATAAATGTCAATGTTTGGATGTTTGAATATTTGTATGTTTGTTACTCAATCACGCCTAAACGGCTGAACTACTTAATTTTAATGAAATTTGGTACACAGATAGATTTTAATCTATCCGATCATATGATTTAATTTTTTATCCTGTTAAAACGCGAGCGAAGCAGCGGGCAGATACTATAGTGTTACGTATAATTGGAAGAAAAGTATAATTGAAAGAGTGAAGAGAGACGAATCTTTTATGTTAAAATTCTAGTTTAGCACAAACCTTTGGAACGTATATGTTTGGGTCACATTTCAATATAAATAATTACATTTCTGCTTTGTATTGATAATTGAGGCAATACCATTTATGACAATATTTTTGGGCTAAGTGGACTTCTTCAGGCTGATGAAAAATTGTTGTGAAAATGAGTAAACCTCATAGAAATTACGCAATTGTTACAGTAACAAGCTGGCAACCCTTAAATCTGCTGTTGAAATGGATTCAGGTTGTGCGGCGTAATGGAAAAGCAATCGGCTGGATTGTAGGGGTGTCGCGGTCAGCCGACGAGGCTGAAGAGATGGGACACATGGTAAGCATTTTTGTAATATCGATGAAACATTTCTTATTTTATGCTTTATATTTATCCAGCTGCCTACGTCATTCTTACATAATCAACCATTAGAATAAGTTATTAGAGCTCTGACAATTAAAAAAAATAAAATTAATTAAAATCATGATCTTTGTGAAAATCTGCTGCCCCCAAAGTACAACTCCAAGTGGGAATTAAAAATTCTATAAAGCTGCCTGTATTGCAATTGTTGTATTAACATTCAAATCTGTGTTATCTTACATAAAGCATTCCATCATCTTAAATGGCAATAAAACTTCAAAACATTCTTGAAGTCAGAGATAATGATTGTGAAAACACCATTTCAAGCCCTTTTTGATATAAATTGAAACAGACAAACACACAAAAAACCTGTAACTCCAAATAAAATACATAAGTATGGAAATCAATGGTAATCGATGAGCTCACCATTTGTCACGTCTATGTTTCCACGATGGTACAACCCACCGTGAAGAGAGGCCGATTGAAGCTCTGCCTACTCTTTCGGGGAAAAAGGCGTGTGCCTGTATGTATGTAAAATAATAAATAAAATAAATAAATAAATAATGCTGCACAGTTCACACAACATTATCTAGCCCCAAGCTAAGCAGAGCTTGTGTTATGGGCACTAGACAACTGATATACTTAATACAATATATTACATAGAAAAATATTTTTTATTTTATATAAAAAATACCCAGAACTCCCTGAACAAATATCTGCAGATCGCACAAATATTTGTTCCGAGGCGGGAATCGAACCCGCAACCTCCTGCGTCGCAGGCAAACGTTCGCCCGTCGCGTCACAGAGGTCGACAAAAATGAGAACCTCCTCCTTATTTTCAAGTTGTTTTTTTTTATAAGGTAGCAAGCAAGCGTACGGCCCACCTGTTGGTAAACGGTTACCGTAACCTATGGACGCCTGCAATATCAATGGCATCACATGCGCAAATATTGACTCAATATATTGCGGGTATAAATACAACACTAAGTACTCCATGTGGTGGTATCTAAGCCAACAAAAGCAACAAATCCAACAAACCTAGTAAAATTATTCATCAGAAATAACTTACCCTATCGATAAGTTCATGTTTCATTGTCACATCACTAGCTCAGTAGCTAACCAGCGGGTGTTGGCACCACAATGAGGACTAATCCCGCCGGCTGTGCCCTTTGTGATGTAACTTTGACATCGCTGCTCCGATAATTGAACATTATTATGCCACTGGGTGAATATGCTAAGCAAGGGGTGAAATGGTAATGTTATGGTAATTTTTGTTGGTAATAAACAAGTGAAGACGGGGATCATATCCACGTGGTACTTAAATGGGTACCTAGGTACGTATCTATAGTATTTTCACCTATTGCTACAGAATAAATAATAGAGCTATTGCCAGAAGAAAACAAGATTAATGTAAAAAAAAAGCGGCCAAGTGCAAGTCGGACTCGCCCATGAAGGGTTCCGTAGCAGCAAGTAACATTTAGTTTTATGATTCTCTTATTTTAGAAGTAACGGGGGGGGGGGGGACACATTTTACCAATTTGGAAGTGTCTCTCGCGCAAACTATTCAGTTTAGAAAAAAGTTATATTAAAAACCTCAATATCATTTTTGAAGACCTATCCACGTAAGGGTTCGATGAAAGAAAAAAATTGAGTTTCAGTTCTAAGTATGGGGAACCCCAAATATTTACTGTTTTTTTTCTACTTTTGTGTGAAATTCCAGAATACATCTACTTACCAAGTTTCAACAGCCTAGCTCTTATAGTTTCGGAAAAAAGTGGCTGTGACATACACGGACCGACAGACAGACAGACAGACATGACGAATTTATAAGGGTTCCGTAATTTTTGGTTACGGAACCCTAAAAAGGCGTGGTTTTAGTAATTATGTATTCCCAATTTATCGGGTGCATGCAAGCAAAGATAAGATAAAGATAAGATAAGATAATTGTTTATTTTCAGATTTCACACATTAAAAAATTCACATGTCATCCATTTTGTTAATAAATTAAATCTTATAATTAATGTTAGTTAAGCCGCAAGCAATAGCTAATATTTGTTTTAAGTGTGCCAATGAATTCCTTTAATTTGATAGCCAACAAGGCATATACATATTTTGTATAGTTATTTTCTTTGTTTCTTAGAGTGCCCCACATTCAATTTAATGTGACGTCGATGGCCTATAACCAGCGGACGATCAAGGCGCTTCCAACCTAGGAAGATGGACTAAAGGCATGGAACTAAGGCTAAAAACGAAACGTTAGCGATTATACCAGTCTCATTCTTTTATATGAATGTATTCATGTGTTGGAATGAGACAAGCATAAATCTATCTGTTCTTATTTGTGTTAGTCGTACCAGGCCAAATGTAAAATTACTAGTACATTCATGGTAACAATCTAGGGAGATGTATAAGCATGATACCAAAATTCAGGGTACGGAACGGAAAGACGACTGTCGTGTGACAATATATTTGTTTCTCTCTAACATAGGATAGCAAGCTATCTTCTAGGATAGGAGTAAGAAGGAACACTCTATGCTAATTTTAGCACTCACTCCATTACTATTATACCTCCATGCTTCTAACGATAGGTATATCATTTGTAAAATTATGATAGGTGGTTTAGAAGTTATGAGGGAAATACATACTTACATTGCTCGCACACATACCGGTCAAAGTCATAACCCTCTTTGTTGCTTTGCCTTGGTCGGGTACTAAAACATCCTGTCATCCAGTCATTCTAATAAAAAAAACATGGTAATTATACTTCTTAAATTTAAGAAACTAGAGATTATAAGTTATTAAGTTCTACGATTTTTTAAATTTCGAGTATTCGCCTTTGGACGGAGGCCTGCGTTGCTCGATGGTGGTAGGTATGCCTATTCGCCATGACGTGTATGCCTATATTCTCCATAAGGTGTAGAATACAATTACAATGATGGTTGCACACATGTCACAATTTAATGTCTTTAGAAGATAGACGTACCTTATTAGACGTACCTTATTAGACAATATGCTATTGTACAATTTATTAAATTGCAATTTGGATTCCCCGACGTTACTCGCCTGTATCAATTTAAATGTGCCTTCAACGCGGACACGTCGTACGAAGCTTTTTTCACTCCCTTATCATAGCACTAATTATGCCAAGAATGCACCAATCAATCGAATTTGTTCCAATTATAACAAGCGCTTCTCGGGTGTTGACATGTTCAACACCAGTAAAAATTCCTTCAAAAAAGCGATAATAAACTTACTTTATAATCCAGAACAATAATTTTCAGTTGTAGTGGATAAACCCTTAAACACGCCCTAGTAATGTGAAACCAAATATTTGTTTCTGTGTACTTTTTAGATATTCTTATTTATTAATTGAATGTAGTGAACCTTAACTTTTTGTTTTTATGTACTTATTAGATATTCTTATATAATAATTTAATGTAGTGAACCTTATTTTTTTGTTTTTATGTGTTTATCTATATATGTATTTTATTATAATTATCGTAGGAAATTATCATAGTTTTAGTTTAATATTTAGAGAGACCTATAATTGGCTGTATAACTTATATAATTAAGTGATTTTGTTTTATTATTGTAGCTGTTGGTCTTTTCAATAAACAAAAATAAAATAAAATAAAATAAAAAATAAATACCCCTTCAACGGGCTTATAGGGATATTAATATACACTCAGTATTTATTATTACTTATATAGTGAAAGTACAACGTACTTATTCAAGTTCAAACAGTAGGTACTAATTACGTGACGATGTTTCTTTCTTTTATTCTACACGCAGTTTTCGCTATTTAGCACACCACAAAAAAAGAACCTCGCCAAACGCGCCATCTATGAAAATGTCCTGTAACAAATACAAAAGGTAAAGTTTTACCAACACCAAACGAGTTTCATGGACAGAGCGTTCTGTATGTAGTACTGATATAGTTTACTAGATGGCACTGCTTTATAATTTTTTTGTTTTATTTTTTTCAAACTGCCATCTAGTAGATGTATTATGAACTTGAATAAAAACGACCAAGTTAGTTGGAAGCTAAGTTAGTGCGCTCATTGTACTTATACGATAGTTTGCCAAGACGTTCATAGGAGGCGGGGTGACAAATTTCAGGTTGTATAAGTTTAAGAAAAACAGAACTGCCTTCAATTACTTGTAAATAATTTTCATAAACGAAAGACATAACGTACTATGTAGTTTACAAATATTTTGAAGACGGCGGCAAATCAAGACAGTTTTAGCTTAAAGGGCTTTGTGACAAATGGTGAAATGATATTCATCTTCCCGTAGTCATTTGTGCGTAGGTACTAGTATAGTATTCTTTTATCTGTGGCGTAGGTAAGTAGACTTATACTTACTATAATATTAGGTTTGTATAATTCTATGAAGGTATTGGCAGGTCTTCTCGTTGCAGTAGGCAAGTGAAAATAACTCTCTTCAAAGCCAATATATACTGCCAATCTTTCTACACGAGCAGCCTGTGGTTCAGCTATACGCAGAAGTCGCTTAGTGCACTGCGCGTCCAATATAATAATGGTTTTCGGATGCTGGTGGGACTTCCTCGCTTCTGCAGTGCATCACCAATGTTTGCGGAGGCTCGAGTTGATGGTTTTCACGCCATCATCCGTAAGAAAACTGCCTCATTGCTCAGCAGAGTGCGGTGCAGTTCCAACGGCATCCTGCAGCTCATTCCCGATCGCTATGACCTGCCAGTAATGAAGGCTTTTATCCGGGTCCTGATCAGGTAGGTAGTCTCGCTGGAGTCTGTTTGGTCACAGAATATATAATAGTACAAGGTTTATTTATTTATTTAAAAACTTTCACACGAGACAATAGTGCAAGGAGGATTTAATGCTAACAGCATTATCTGCCAGTCATCCTGGACGTGCAGAAAGATGGTGAGGCGTGCCTTACAAACAAGTACCACAGAAAATAATAATAAAAATACAATTTAAAATATTAAACTAAAAGGATACCTAAATATAATAAGGTTTGGTCGGGATTCGGATGAGAGTTTTCACCTAAACTTAGCTGTAACTAATGTATTTCTAACATAGTTTTTAAGAATAATACTAACAAATAATTGACCTATAATGTCTGATTTAATAAATGATTTATATTATATTAGGTATATTATTGGAGCCGACTTCAAAATATCTAGGTACAGGTTTATAATGCGTTTTGTCTTTCAGTTAGGTAGGTGCGACAGAACTTTGTTTGATTTATCGAAAAAAAAAAAAAAAAAAGTGGTCACCCATCTAAAAACGGAAATTGCAGATCATAGGACCTAAATTTGTAAAAACGCGTTTTCCTCGAAAAAACACTTTTTCTTAGAGATGAGGCCAAGCTAGCTCGATTTTTCGCCCCCCGAAAACTCAATGTACCAAATTTTATCGAACTTATGTTAGTCTTTTACTAGAATATGATTACAAATATTAATACAGATTGCTTGTTTACTTATTTTTTTTTAAATAAACTTATTTTTCCTTTTGTATTAAGAAAGCGGCCTAAGAACAAGAATCTTTCCAAGGATTTCATTATTAAAAAATCATGCATTAATATAAGTAACACGAGCAAAGCCGCAGGCGGATACTAGTTTCCAACAATAAGTAGGTACTTTATCTATAAGTAGATTACCTACCTTTGTAATACGTTAAGAATTTAATTTAATTCACAAATCCCGTATGTTTAGTTGATTGGAGAATTAATACCTGGTAGGTAGGTAGGTACCTACTTAATTGATAAGGTTACATTGAACATTTAGTGACTTCCTTCCTCACTCATACTTGCTATAAAACTGTACAAAATAGTGATAAATTCTTAGGAAACAGATACATAACAAAGGTTATTAAAACACGAGCCTTGGCGAGGAATTTTGTATTTTTCTATTTAGACATTAGACGTTTTGTTTCACACGAGGTTTTAGTGCTCATGCCATCGACGTAAATAAAATGAATAATTGCATTTTTTTCGGCGATTTTTTGTACTATAAACCTACTGAAATAACTTTAGAAAACACATTGCATCTGTTAAAGTATTAAGTATTAAAAAAATACAGTTTTTAAGAAGTTCAATAATTTAATTTCACCTAGTTTATTTACAAGACCGCCAGGAGTGGCGCTATAGAGAAGAGGCCTTTACTCAGCAGTGGCTGGATAGATAGATAGATAGATAGATAATTTATTTGTTGACCGTACCCTAAAACCGAATTGTCTTATTTTTCACGGACGTTTTGTATGGGTAAGGCCAGTCCATTTATTTTACTTTGGTCGAAGGCTCATGCAATACATTTTTGCTTGACCTACCAAAGCACATGACAAATATTAACATATATGTCGTCCGAACACGTGTACCATAAGAATATAAGATAAGATAAGATAGGTAATTGTTTATTTCAGATTTCACACAATACAAAATTCATATGTCAACCATTTTGTTGTCTTGATGCCGTCAAAAAAAGAAACACCATACTACCGCGCATGCCATGTAGCGCATGTAGCCATAGACCATAGACACGAAAATGAGTAAAAAAAACATAAAACTAAATAAAACCTTGGTCTGGCAGTAGTGTACCTATTTAAATGAAAAAAAGTTATTTTAAGGCACTATAGGTTCAACGAACATTTTTGTATGAGGCGAAGTTTTATCGAGTGAAGTTATTCAAATGTTGTATTGAATTATTGATTTTACTAGATAACAAGCTTAAGAATATCATATATTTTTTTCTTCATAGAAAACTATGAAAATTCTTATCAAAAACTTTAAAATTCGAGTGACATTTGAGAACCTATCGCGCCTTAACATGATATTAAAGCATTATTTAGTTAGGAAAACAAATTTGGCGAAGCTAAAAGAAAAAAAATATGTCATAAAAACACTACCTACTTTTGAGTTTTTAATCAGGATTTTACGATAAATAATTTTAAATTTTAATAAGAACTCAGTTACCTAACACCCCCAACAGTCACATACCTACATAGTGCTGTAAAAACACCAAGTCAGATAGAGCCGAAGATGTAGAATAAAACCACTCAGGACTGTTCTTGAGTTTTTAATACTTTTTGACAACCCGTAGTACATTTATAATTTTGTCAACCAAGTGCACTTGATGACTACTTTTCTTCTCGACGCTCTCAATCAGAATATCTGCTCGACTTGCCATCGCTTAGTTCACCTCTTGTCTACCCACTTTTCTTAATCAGAATCGCCATGTTGGATAGCATGCCAACTAACCGATTGCAAGCCATTTACCTTACTTTTTAAATAAATCCTATTAGCGAATTATTTCGTTATCTTTCAAAAATATACAGCAGTTATAACTTATTATTTTACACCTTTCATTGAATGAAATCAAATTAAAAACAAAATCAACAAACATTTAACATAAACTAATATCTTCGTTTCCTGATAAATAAGAAAGTTCCAAATTTAAACTCAAATCTTGCAAAATTATTGACAAGTGCTTACAAATTCGTCCATCCTGACTATCAGTCACGACCTCGTGATATCAACCTAATATAAACAGTTTACAATTTACACACAATTTAATAATTTACAAATTTACTTTGTTTATTTTAGATTACTTAAAAACGTGTTCTGTTTGTGTTATTATTGTATTGTATTCCGTTATTGTGTGTGTATTTGCTGTTCAAAATAAACTATTTCTATTCTATTCTATTATATTCTATTCTATTATACTTCTAGTAAGAGGTCTTCAAATACAAATACTAAAATATTCATTTTGCCAACACAAACTTACAGAGAAACTTATAATTAAAACATATACATATATTACTATCAGCAAAAAAAAGGTCGCCACTCAGCGTATGCTACGACTCGCAAATGCTCCTGCAGCGCTGGTTTTACGTGATTCCAGTGTGTGACGCAGCAGCACTGCGACACGCGTTTTACACAGGTAGGTACAAGGTAGGTATACTATTCAACAATTAAATACGAAACAACGTGTTCATAAGAAAAGATGAGATATTGGTATATGTAAATGTTTTACATTTTATATTACTCGCATAAGTATTATATTATATAAAATAAATAACAAAAGTGATCCTTGTTAGATTATAAAAACAGTAGGTATGTTGTATTAAACTAAACTAAATTTATAGATTTGACTAACTTCAACGGATTTCAATACAATTTAATTCAATATATTTATTTCAGGCTTATTGGGAACTGTACAAAACCTAAACAATAAGCCCATAGCAATATAAATACCTTAAAAACTAACATACATATAAAAACACTTTATTCTACTTTAATGCACACGTGTAGACGGCGACGTACTTATAACGCAACTGCGCGGTGTCTCTTGTCAGGCGTCCGAAGAACCTCCTGAACTTGACACCTCTCGGCCAGAACTATCCATTCATGAAGGTCGATAGACAGTCAGTCGGCACCCTCACCATAAAGGAAATACAATTTACATCATAGCGTCTCCAAGCAGTTGTAGTCTCCAACTGCTCGACCCTCATGGTTGGCCCTGTCTTCTGCTTGAGGTATACTTCATCACCGATTCGGGCTTCACGGCGTAGTGAAGTTGTGGGTACCTCCACACGCAGCAAGCACGGCTGGTGCAACTCAGTCGATACGCCAGGCGATGTAAAACTGCAAGACGACACATTCTTTGCGCCGCCCCGTCGAGCTTTAACGTGACATTCTTTGGGTGACCTAGTATTATCACGCAATGACAAAATCTCGGTACGAGGTTTACTAATGATGTTCTGTGATGCTTTGAATTCTGAAATATGGTCTTATTCTCTGGGGCAACTTGACAAATATACAAAGAGTTTCTATCGCACAAAAGAAATGCGTGCGAGCAATTGTTGGGATAACTCCATGGGAGTCGTGTAAGCCGATCTTTCGAGAATTAAAATTGCTGACATTGCCCAGTATGTACATTTTGGAAGCAGCTTTGTTTGTTAAAGAGCAATCTAGTTTATTTACAAAAGCAAGTGACCTTTATCATAGATGTGTCAGAAACCCAAATAGAATTGTTCTTTCCAAATTGCCTAAAACTAGCCTTTATCAAAAAAGTTCTTATGCTATGTGTGGACGGATATTTAACAAAATACCCAATGAGATAAAGAACTTGCAAATAGGGTTATTTCAAAGAAAGATAAAATTATGGCTCGTTGACAGAGCCTTTTACAGTGTTAGCGAATTTCTTAATAGTGACTAAGACTATCTGTACTGTGGTTGTATTATTGTGATTATTTGTGATGTTATTGTTTAATTTAATTGATAACATTTGCTAAAATTATATGTAGGTAGTTAAATAATAGTCAATTGATGAAATTAGAATTTTAATAAATTAGGTACCTATTAAGAATTTTAAAATTTGCATGCTGATGTTTTTGGTGAAACATGTAAACATAAATTACTTGTAAGAACTTTTTTAACCATGTTTGAAGCGAATAAACCATTTCATTTAATTTCATTTCAACTGCATCTGAGCCAGGCTTGCTTTAAAAGCCAACATCTCCTTCTACATCCACGTGATCCCATGCCAGCGGTGAAGTAGCTTGGTGACGAAATCAGGCACATCATCCGGATCAGTCTCTTTCAGGAGGGTGAAGAAAACCTGAAGGCTTCTCTCCCCCTTATCATCTCTTCTACGAGTCGTCATTTTTTCGACGATTTTCAGTGACTCGTACAACAGCGACTTCGCAGACTGGATATCTTCTTCAGAAAAGCTGGACTTCACAATGAGCGAAATGTTCACTTCATCCATGACGTCCAGACGGTATACCAAAAATGCCAAGAGCTCACTCACCACGTGTTTACAATTTAGAGTAAAAAAAACATGTATAGGTATAATAACTATGATTTTATATTTATTTATTTATTTTATTATTTCTTTATCTATGCAAACATCCATTCCAAATAACATATAAAAAAGTAACTAATACTTTATCAGATTAATTATCTTTTAAGAATTTAATAAAAACAATTGTTATTTTTACCATTACACAAAATAATCAGGATTTAGTATTTACTATCACTTCATCATCCAATGCATCCAATCCAGTAATGTTTATATTATAATTATAATACCTATAATAGGTACCGACATTTTAAATAATTATTGTATATCATCCAACAATACTACTTCTACTAAATAATAATTTCATTTTAAATAATTATTTTATAACATCCAACCATACTACAATACGACTATACACCATGTATTACTTTTCTCCTGCTGACGTTTGGTTGACCATTTAGAGGTCCTGCTTCATGAGCACCGACCGCGGCCACGCTCGAAGGCCGTGAGACGGGAACTAGCTTGGCTCCGGCGGCGCTCCGCTCGCTCAGCACTTCTGGACACTGGGGCAGGCAGCGGGGGCGGCGAATGAGAGGCAGTAACCCGTTCTTCGTCGCTCGCGTTGTCGGCGTTAGGCTGCGTACACTCCGTGCTAATTGTTTCACTCTCCAGAACTACTTTATTTGTCATTTTTCAAAAATGATACCAAGCCACGGTAATTTCAATTTTATCATACTACAATACTACCATACTACCATGAATTTCATTTTAAATAATCGTTGTATAACATCCAACAATACTACCATACTACCATACTAGCAAGAATTTCATTTTATATATTTGTTGTATAACATCCAACAATACTACCATACTACCATGAATTTCATTTTAAATAATTGTTGTATAACATCCAACAATACTACCATACTACCATGAATTTCATTTTAAATATTTGTTGTATAACATCCAACAATACTACCATACTACAATGAATTTCATTTTAAATAATTATTGTATAACATCCAATAATACTACCATACTACCATGAATTTCATTTTAAATAATTATTGTATAACATCCAACAATACTAAAACAGTACCATACTACCATGCATTTCATTTTAAATATTTGTTGTTTAACATCCAACAATACTACCATACTACCATGAATTTCTTATTACATTTATTATTAATCTAGCTAGAACAAATTCATCTAGAAGTAAACGACGTAATTTAATTAAAAAAAACATATAAATATTACACATAAATAGTATTCCTTTTAATTGAGTGATATGAATAATTAATTTACTGAAATCTTTTTGTTTTTATATCTCATTTGGGTACATCTCACAATTAACAACTTTGAGTTTGAATTTTACTTTGAATTTAACTTTGAAATTGACTCTTCTTTGAAGGAGTTTTTTTTTATCCATTATATTTACTCGCTTTTAACTTCATCCATAGTTACAACGTCATTCAAACTTTAATTGATATTTTCACTACTATTATTTATCCTCATTATCCTTTTTGTCATTTTCTTCCTCATAATATTATCATCATTTGCACTGTTTCCTAAGTCTTATCTTTCATCATAAACTACTGTTGATCGTAATGCTGCCTTCAGCTATACTGGTCAGACTTATTCCATATAATTTTTTTGCAGGAGTAGGTAAACCATATTTCCTTGTTGATTGTGTTAGTTAATCTCCATTGTACATCTAAAACCTTCCCATATCAGTCTGATTCATCTCGTCCGTTATTCATTAAAGATAAAGATAAAGGTATATAAGTTTATTTCACTTAGAATAGGTACAACAAGTCAGAATTAACATTTGCATTAATTTCAAAGATGTTCGTAAGTATATGAAATAAGAGAACTTTGCCTTCCGTGCTAATTAAAGAATCTACAAATGTGCGGATATACCTCTCCACTTGCTCGTTAGCTCGTAGGTTGGCAACCGCATTCATTGCATATTTTATTCCCATAAGTCTTGGGAATATCCCAAATTTCTTACTGGTGTAAGAGGAGGAGACCTATCTGTTATCAATCTGACAGGACATCAAAACTCTTATTGTTGTGAAAGATTTTGTATTCCTAACCGGCTTCAAAATAATAAACTTACTGTACAAATCAATGATAACCAGACTATTTTCCCTGCAGGAGTCTTACTGTGAGCACACTACAAGCATGATAGCACATTATATTTCCCAGTAAATTTCTTCATTTTGAAACCAATAGGTTCCCTTAAACATAATTATCAATGGTTTTTTTTTTCTACAGAAAAGTCGCTAATGCATTGACAAGCTTTAATCAAGAATATTCCATCGCACATCCTTCGGTAGTAACCATTTGAGTCCATCATCATTTATCCTGACTCTGCTGCGGTGACGCGACGCTCCATGGTCATCATAGTAGTCCTTGGTCTGATCTCGTTAGTGCAAAAGTGATGAATGGCTGCGAATTCTTGCCCGGCTTCTGGGTGATCGGCTCCTAAAGTCTCCTTCCACTGTAGGTTTCGCCTCCTGGATTCCTTATGTAGTGGCGGTGTGGTGTACGTAGAACTCGTCGCCGTGGGGTCCGTGACGGTGTCCTACTTCGTCCACGATCGAAATTGATGGCTGGCACATGGTGGGATGAACCACCTGTCACCTACAGTGGCATTATTTCTTTATCACCATCCATGTTCCAGACTCTGTAACAAATATTAAGGACAGCAACCATTCGATACCTAAACCACAAAAATATGAAAATATTTGAGAATTTTTACTAAAATCACGAGTACGCAGACTACACTACCAAAGAGCAGCCTTGGCCATGTGCCGTCACGAGGCGGATAATACTCATACAGAAATCAAAATAAACTGAATCAATCGTTATTGAGCACTACCGAAGAGCAGCATAGGTCATGTGCGCTACACAATGGGAACTAAGCACTTATACAATTAAAAAGCACCACCAAAGTAGCACAAATGCCATGTAAAAAAAACTTAATTTGCTTGACGTCATCTAAGAGTCATATTGCTGTAATTTATGCAATTTGTAGTTGAGAAACGGCAGCTTTTATCTCTAATTAATTGTTTAGCGTTAGAAGCTTTCTAGCTCTGCTGTATAAGCGTTTATTCAGTTTTTTTATGGCTTTTATGTGACGAAAAGCTATAAATATTATGTATTTAGCTCAACAACCACCATCGTGTAGGTAGCACCACCATCGTGTAGGTAGCACCACCATCGTGTAGGTAGCACTACCAAAGAGTAGCCTTGGCCATGTGCACCACACTAAGAAGGGGCTAAACACGCAATTTTACATAGAAAGGTACATCAAACCAACAATTAAGCACCTAGGTTATGCTATCGCAAAGTTTAGACAAGAATTTCATTACGTACCTTTCACTATACATCCCACTTCTGACTTGTAAAAACACCAAGTCAGATAGAGCCGAAGATGTAGAATAAAACCACTCAGGACTGTTCTTGAGTTTTTAATACTTTTTGACAACCCGTAGTACATTTATAATTTTGTCAACCAAGTGCACTTGATGACTACTTTTCTTCTCGACGCTCTCAATCAGAATATCTGCTCGACTTGCCATCGCTTAGTTCACCTCTTGTCTACCCACTTTTCTTAATCAGAATCGCCATGTTGGATAGCATGCCAACTAACCGATTGCAAGCCATTTACCTTACTTTTTAAATAAATCCTATTAGCGAATTATTTCGTTATCTTTCAAAAATATACAGCAGTTATAACTTATTATTTTACACCTTTCATTGAATGAAATCAAATTAAAAACAAAATCAACAAACATTTAACATAAACTAATATCTTCGTTTCCTGATAAATAAGATAGTTCCAAATTTAAACTCAAATCTTGCAAAATTATTGACAAGTGCTTACAGTGCTTATCAACCCCACGCTAGGATTCCCTGTGTTGTAGGTATCAGACTGCAAGTACCATGGTACAACAAAACCCAGACCCGGATGACCAGACCAACATCCATGTGGATCACACAAACATTTTTCGAATCGAACCCGCAACCTCTCGCATCTCAGCCGGCTACTCGCCCGCCGCGCCACAGAGGTCACTCATTATGCTGGTCGATATGAGTGTAGATAAAATAATTATAAGACAAGATGTCCTTAATATAATCACGACATATTATCAACCTTAAAACAATTATTTTATATCTATGAGTAAATCATGGCAATGGTGGCGATGAGCTCACCACTTGTCACGTCTATATTCCACGATGGTGCAACCCACTGTGGAAAGAGGCCCATTGAGGCTGTGCTTGAAAAAGGCGTGTGTCTATGTATGTATGTATGTATGAATAAATCAGACTGAACATTCAATTTGTAGCTATGCAGAGTAGTTTCATAAAAAAAACTGTTCAAATGACGTCTCACACAGTGGAACATGACCTAAGTCACGTAGGACTACAGCTAGGAAAGCTAGTTATGATTATAGGACAAGCCAAAAAAATTTTTTTTTTCTTTTATTACTTGAACAATCGAAACTTTTGTATCCAATTGTATTAGGTAGGTAATTACGTTTGGCTACGCGTCTAATCTCGTCAAATACAAATGCTTCACCCTCCTGCAATGTCTAAAACAACGATATCTGGTGTCTATTTCTCTAATCCATTCAATTATCAGATAAAATAGTTATCTGAATATTATTAAACACTTACACATCGCTGATAGATATCACATCCACTGATTTGCAACTTAGGTATTAAATCATTGCGATATAACCCAATCATTTTTGTATTATAATTAGTGCAAAAAAGACGTGCGCCATAAATGTCGATAGCATAGGTAAAACAAACAAGGTATGTGATAGAATATACCACATTTTTATTGAATTTACTGAAATGTTCAACGATCCGTACAAAAGATCACTAACTACACTCACTAGATTCACTCAAATGTCATCTTAGTAATACTAGTGTTGTCTTTAGCATTACCCTAGTATCGTGGCGATGTTAAATTAGTATTTCCCTAGAGTACAGTAAGTCGCTCTAGTTTTGTTCTTACCGATCTAATCTCACAAAACTTACATCAATAATTTCAGGATGGCAGACGTCAGACAAAGGATAAAAAGTCCCAAAGAAAATGGCACAAAACAAAATGGTACCAAAGAAGCCAAAGCAGCAAATGGAACCAAAGTAGAAGACGAAGCAGCAAATGGTACTGTACAAAATGGAACCAAAGTAGCAGCAGTAACAAAACCAAAGTATTGGGACCCACTGACTGAAGGAGTGAAATGGATAGAGAACTACACAGAATCCCTAGAGAAGTTCATGGAGAAGCTACCGGAGTTCATTAGCACTATTATTGCGACGTTCGCAGTATTCACTTTTGGAGCAACTTTGAGAGGTGAGAATAGGCAATATTTTAGTGTGATTGCGAAACAGCCACTATAACAATTGAACTATACAAATTAAATCACTGTTACGAGTATCATTGGATCCATTAAAAAATACTCGTATCAACGAAACACAGAATGAAAAACATAGATACCTTATATCTTCGATCAAGAATACAACCCTTATATTCCTGACCAATATTATCATAAATTAACTGTTCTAAATAGTTGATTAAGTCATAATTAAACCTACCTAGGTCATAATTAAAATTTTCTTAAATAATAGTATCGCATAGAATTTGTTCACAAAATATTATCTATTTATAGTCAAATCTTTTGCGCTAGGTACACACAATTGTTGCAAAAAAGCTTGTGTTTACGAGATATATGTTCGCAAAACTAGGTATTAGAAATATTTTTGGGTCGCATTCACTCAGTAGTGAATGAGAGATAAATAGAGCGATGGTAGCCCAGCGGTTCAATAGTGCAACTCAGAATCCAACGATACCGGGTTCGATCCTAGGCTCCGCACCAATTACTTTTCTAAGTTATGTGCGGATTTCCATCGGTCTGTGCTTCGGAGGGCACGTTAAGCTGTCGGTCCCGGCTGTTATTGATTAATAGCAGTCGATAAGCCATGTCAGAGGCCTTCGGGTGGCTTGACAAACTCCGACACCAGAGGCTAGCACTACCTCATACGAAACGACGACGAGTAGTTAATGCAACCCAAAATGTTAAAACCCGCGAGATATAAGCCCGCACCTTCGCCTTGATCTGCTGTTCTTAGACTAACTGCAAAAATATTGAGCTCATATTTGTTTGATGTAGCTAAATTAAATTTAATCTTAATAAACAAATCCACCTGGCGACAGGATCGTAATCAACTGAATTTTATAATAATGATTGCAATATTACGTTTGATTGATCGACTTGATACGCTATCTTCATATTCGCTAAAATCGCTGTTTAATGGAGTGATAATATTGCTACTTCAACTACATTGTAACAAGTTAAATGACCATGTATATACTAATGTAGTATAATATTATTTTATCCGTGACTAATGTAAGGTTTATTATACTCGTAGTAACTAGGTACATAAATATAATTGAAGACTTTCTGTATCCGTATTTTTTTTTGTAAAAAATCTGAGTTATCAAATATCTAACTGAGAGCTCGTAATACTTTTTATTTCGTGTGCTAGGTTACTCCATGCAAAATAAAATATTTTTTGTTTTGAGCTTGCCTGGCGGCCTTGCCAAATTTCGCTTGGAAGCGATTCCATTTCTACAGGCGTAATACAATATATTGACCACGTGTCATTTCGAAAGCTTACGTCAATCTCATACATTGTTGGCTTTTCTACGATCGCCACTAGAATATTACTTTGTCTACGGTCTTACGGTCTCTGTTTTGTTCATTATTAGTACTGCATAGTAATATTTTATCTGTGTTATTAGTCAGAGTGTAGTTTTCCATACAAACTACAACACCCCGCACCCCCCACCTGTTTAGAAATTGAATTTCTGGAATTCATTTCTTTCATTCTGCACCCTTAGACCACAAAACGAACATATCCCTCAAATTTCAGGGCTCTAGGACTTATTGTACGGTTTAGGCTGTGCGTTGTAAGTTATTATGTGAGTGAGTGAGTCAGTCACGATATGATTTAGCCCGAGCAACAAAGATAAATACTTTGACAGTTTTTTAGGGTTCCGTACCCAAAGGATAAAACGGGACCCTATTACTAAGGCTCGGCTGTCCGCCTGTCTGTCTGTCTGTCTGTCTGTCCGTCTGTCACCAGGCTGTATCTCATGAACCGTGATAGTAAGACAGTAGAAATTTTCACAGATGATGTATTTCTGTAGCCGCTATAACAACAAATACAAAAAACACAATAAAATAAATACTTAAGACTGCGCTACTACCAGCAGAAATCATACAAAAAAAACGCCACGCGGCGCTCGAAAAAGCGGTTTTTATTGAAAATATCTAAAAAAACTGGCTATAAATTATCTATTTAAGGGTTCGCCTATGCGAACCCTCAGCATTATTGTATTGATCATATTTATCCAATAATCTGTACCACATTGACAAACAATCAAATCTAGCCAAAAGCTAGAGGTAACTAAGTGTGATTTTTTTATCAAGAATATTTTGTCCTGTCTTGTTTCTGTCTAGGTGATCCCTCGGTATTATAATGTAGTTCCATGTATATTTTTAATTTGAAAATTGTACTTGATCTAGTCAGTTAAAAATATAATCTAAGATTGGTTATTTTGGTTTAAGTCTTACATAATTAAATTTATGTATTAATACTGATTGTACCTAGATATATAATGTAGTTGTTTGTTTTTCCTTAATAAATAAAATAAAATAAAATTTTGCGTTATACCCCATAAAAAAAAAACGTGTTTTTTACATATGCAGGTTAAGCGATGCTCTGCGGGGTCAGTTTTTGGATGGGTGACAACTTTTTGCGTGCAATTCTTATTTAATGTTTTTTTTTTCCCGTTTATGAATTTAATGGCACGGAACCCTTCGTGTGCGAGTCCGACTCGAATTTTGGCAGTTTTCTTTAAATAGCTATTTATCTTTGTTATTAGTTGAATAATTATCATCTACCTAATCGTTGATCAAGATTAAACCAGGAAGATCGTTCGTGCAGGTGTCTAATCCCCGCTTATGTGGTAAAGAGATCAAAGTTTGATTGAATAATAAATACTTACAAATTTATCTGGATGCAGGTGCAATGGATACGTTGACGTTATCTCTGATGATGATTAATGATGAAGCATTTTTGGAGGAGACATTTAAAACTCTTTTGTGCATTGAATCACTATAAAATAAGCCTTTTTGCAATGCGCTGAACCTTTTCACCGCACTGGTTCTTACATTATCATAAGGACCTTTTAAATTCCACCATACCTAAAGCTTAATGGTCACATCGCCTGACCATGGTGATTAAACCTGTGGGATAAAAAATAAATATCTCCTAATATTTTTTAACGGTCGAGTGGTTGTCGGACCATTGTACTCGTAGTTACTGATTCTCACTATAAAGGGGATTGACTGTTGGGTGCTATGTAGGAATTTAGGATGTCGAAACTAGAAATTAATAGCTTACGAACAATGAACCCATAAAATTATTAAATAAATAGCCTTTTGCCTCTGGATTTCGGACATAATGTGGGGATAAAAAACCATCCCCTGCCCCTCAGCATCACTCCATACTCTAGTTACCATCAAAATCCTCTTGAATTGAGTGGAACTACACATAACGCGAGCGTAGCCGCAGGCGGGAGGTAATAAAACGAAGCTTATAGCACTCAGCGGTACTGTAGCTTGCTGCAAGTGAAATATTTTTTGGAGTCGGATCAGTAGTTCCGGTGTTTACCCCCACAGACAACACCGCCTACCTTACAGGAAGCCTTTCGTTTTTAAATATATTAAATAGTTGAATTTTAACTCATAATATAAGGTATAACTATACCAAGTTTCAGTAAAATCCATCAAGTAGTTTCATCGTGACGATTTTTCAAAAATCCAGCCAGATAGACATCAATGAAAATAATTACAGTGTTGGCCTCTAATCGGACAATTAGGATTTTCAAAAAATAATTACTGTACACAGGTTCGGCCCACTTACATGCAGTCTTCATTGTATCAATTCATAAATATCCCGATATTTTTATATCACATCCAGGTCCTACTGCTAGCTTATCTTTGGCTTTTATTGTATCCAATTTGAAACTTTAATCGCTTTAGTTGGTCTGCAGTAATACCACAGTCTATAAGACCTATAACTGTAGTATTAACCTAACCTTCACTCAATGACTCTAGTGTAATTGGAACTTTGACTTTCTTGGTGCTACAGATTTTTTCAATAATTCCACTGTCCGTTTTTGTACCCATAACAAATTCAAGATTTTCTGGTTCCAGGAGAATGGGTAGTCATCTTAGTAGCAGCTCTGAAACAGATCACGGGCCAAACCCACAGCAACCAGAATGTCTCAGTCAGCGAGATCTTCAACCAGATCACATCCGCTAACCTGAAGATGGAGAGCTTCGGCAGCATCTTCATTGGGGCTCATGTGGTGTCGTTTGGCATCTACTTCATTATGGGAGGGTTTTTGCATGTAAGTTTTAAATATTTTTTGTTTACTATAAGGGCGTTTTGCAACCAGTAGACATTTAAGCTGATTCCTTAACATACACATGCATAAACACACGTATTTTTCCCCGAAAGTAAAGTAAAAATAAAGTAAAAAATTATTTTGATAAAAACCATACACGGTACAATTTATAATATAAACTGTGCCGTGTAAAGTGCTGTCAAAAAGGGTCCGTGCTCAGCATAATGCTGCAGTACTACACTGCAGCGCTGGTTTTCAGCACGGACCTCGGTTGACGCACGGACATTGCACGAAACAATAACACAAAAAAAAAATTACATATGTACATTTTAATGTAAACACAATATGTAGATATTATTGAAAATATTGCCTGTGATTGTGGGTCTTTAACACTACTACCTAGATACCTTAAAAAAGGGTTAATTTACATTGATTTACAAAAAGAATAACAAAAATAGGTAGATAATTTCAATTTTTAAAATACAAATAAAACAGTTAGCAAGGTTATTAATTACAAGAAAACTATTCAATAAAGTTAAACAACTTTTAAATAATAAAAAATATTAAAAATAAAGTACTAAAAAAGAAGTAAGGTAATAAAGTCTGGGTAAGGATCTGAGGTTAGTGTAGATACCTTCTTACATTTAGGTACCTATTCACCTTCTTCTGTGGTTAAGTAAAAAACATACAACAAATATTCGGTTCCAAGTTCCAACCATGTAGTACCTACAAAACTATAAAAAGTGTTCAAGTAAGTACTATTATGTGCTTTGAAAAAATTTGGGCAGGTCTTCAGGAAAGGGTAGGCAAAGCTTCAAATGGGCCTCTTTTCACCGTGGGTTGCACCATCGTGCACCTTTGCATTACTCAAATGGCTTTTCACTTTCGAAGACACCTTGAGATAGATAAGTAACTCGGTAAAAAACTTCGGGTGATTTTAAGCATCTGTTAATAACAAAGGACTATATATTAGGACTACTGGAAAAGCCTTTCGCGTGTTCCTATCGTGTAGTCTCTTTGACAGGACGAAAACGTCTTTTATAATTTATTGCTTGTCTCATTTTCAGCCCTTTTCTAAGAAATCTTGGACCAACTTGTACCTTCTTTATATCGTATACAGTTTCTGAACATAAACTTATATCTTGATGAGGGAAACGCTCAAAGCCTAGTCTAGTAGCCTAGGTAGTTAGCATTATGGTGGAAACTGTTAGCGTACTATCTTTCTGGAAATAAATAAATCTAATCTAATCTAAATCTAGCTACTGGTGATAAGTAACTAATTCACGCACAGAAATTTTTTAATTTTAGCACGTATACAACTCATTAATTGCTGAATTCCATTATCATGTCTAAGTGTTAGGATGATTAAAATATAATATCTGCGTCAGAAAAGATTATTAATTATATCAGTTAATAAAATTGTGATTATTATTTTTGTTCTGTGATTTGTTTTTGCATCTTCAATTTGAGAGTGAATCTGTTTTGTTTGGAGTCATATAATGGATGTCTGTGGCACTTTTTACAAGAAATGTATGTTTGTATGGGCGGAATCCGGGTAGAATATTGAAACTGAATTTTAAAGCAGCTATCCTCATTCGTTTGAGCTGAAATTTGGCATACCTGTCGAATTCCGATGACAATACAATATGATGGTGACAGCGAGCTGATCTAATGATGGAGACGGAAGGTGGACAACGGAACTCCTCGATGGATAATAGTAGACTGGCCGTGTTGAGGCTCATTTTGATCAGCACACGGTTACGATCGCATATTTTATAAAAGCTTGTATTGAAAAATATATTTTTCACAAAAAACTTATTGCATCTTCTCTCATAGAGTAGATTTGTCAGTCCTAATTGTGACTATGAATGCTGGCTGCTAGGTGATGCCGTCGTCCGTCTTTCCTGAAAACTATAATCTGGGTATCTTCAAAGCTAGAGTGAATCCTTCTAGACCTTTGTATTCCATCTTCGGCCACATCGTCACTTGCCAACAAGTGAGATCGTGGTCAAACAAAGGTATATCGATGTTATAAAATAAAAAATCCTTCAGGCCTGAAATACCTCCAGCAATCTCTCCACCCTCATCATCCACGTACAGTTGTAACATGTACGTAATCGGTCTATATCATCCTGTGACAAGTTTCATTCACCAAAGCACTGGTGATCGTTTTTAAGGTTCCGTACCTAAACGGTAAAATGGGACCCTGTTACTAAAAACTTCGCTATCCGTCCGTCTGTCACCAGGCTATATCTCATGAACCGTATTGTTAGACAGTTGTTAATATTCACAGATAATATATTTATGTTGCTGCTATAACAAAAAATACTAAAAAACAGAATAAAATAAATATAAGAGGGCTCCCATAAACCAAACGTGTTTTTTTGCTTTTTTTGTTGATAATGGTGTCACCAGGCTGTATCTAATGAACCGTGATAGTTAGACAGTTTAAAATAAATATATAAGGGGGCTCCCATACAAAATAACGTGTTTTTTGCTGTTTTTTATAATAATGTTACGGAATCCTTCGTACGCGAGTCCAACTCGCACTTGGCCGGTTTTTATCTTTGTTATGTTGTATGAAAATATTTCCATCTTAATTTGAGCAAAATTAAAATAGCCGAAAATAAAAGTCAATTCTCTGTTTATTTCTGTACAAAAAAACATTGTTCTGCTAAGCTTTTGAATTGTCACAGCCCATGGGGATATCGTATCGACTCCTTGTTCACTTTCAGAGGGCCTACCACAGGTTTGTCTAAGTTTTGCATTCGGTATCCCGACTATCGAATTCCGAGTCGATATTTGTTTTTATGTATGGTTTTAATGAGTTTCTCAACAAGTCCGCTAGGGGCGCTTATCATTTTCTCCATACAAAAACCATACATTTCGACTCGCAATTCGGTTTTCGTTATTCCGAGTTGTAACAAATTACAAACTTGTGGTAGGCCCTCTGATATGGGTACCTACTTCTTTGGCTGGGAAAGATTATTTTGTCAATAGCCTTTGTCAACAGCTAATGTAGACTACCGAGCGTAATGCTTTTATATTACACATGAAAAGGATACGATTGCACGAGAAGGCTCATCTATACTAATCTATACCAATGATAAAGAGGAAAGTTTTTTTTTTTCTTTTTATGCTACTTGGATTACGGAACAAGCAGATGGCCCACCTCATGTTAAGCGGTAACCTCTGCCTATGAACAAAGCATTACCTCATAGGTCACGTCCACCTAGGACGCACCCTATGTGGCATTGCACTGCGCCCGCCACCCTGAGACATAAAGATGAAAAGTCTCATGTGCCTGTTATTTCACCGGCACCCTTACCCTTCAAACCGGAACACAGCAATGCGAGCACCACTGCTTTGCGGAAGAAATAGGTATGGTGGCAGTACTTCCCCGGACGAACTCCTTCACAAAAAAGCTCTACTACTACTAAAACTACTGCTGTTTGTTTGTTTGCATGCATTGAATAGGCTCTGAAACTATTGAACCGATTTCAAAAATTATTTCACTATCGGGAAGCTACACTATCCCCGGGTGACATAGGCTATGGTACTATATTTTCAAAAAAATATAGGGATCCTTACTAAAACTTCAATAATGTAGCCTAAGGTGTAAAAAAATTTAAAATGGGGAGAATAAATTTAGCAGGTTTTTGTATCTGGTTTGTGGATAGATGGGGGGTTGGGAAGGTGGGAGGGTTAGGGGGACGAGAGGGAGCGGGGATCCCGCGACACTACACGTGCGAAGCCGGGGCGAGTTTCTAGTATCTTATAGTTATAATAAACTAAATGAAAGTATAATAAAGTAAAAGAGTTCATCCGGGGAAGTAATACCCCTAAGTAGGACGCGCCCTATGCGGCATTGCACTGCACACGCCACCCTGAGAAAAAAATAAAAGTCTCATGTGCCTGTAATTTCACCAGCACCCATACCCTTCAAACTGAAACACAGTAATGCGAGCACTACTGCTTTGCGGCAAAAATAAGAATGGTGGTAGTTTTCCTCTGCCGAACACATTTACAAAAAAGATCTAGTTACCTACTACTTACGACAATATTCAAAGAAACGAGGGTGCTTCTAATAGGTCATGAGGGCTCCTACCTCTCTGCCATTTCTGGGACTGTAAAGCAGTAAACGAGTTCTTGAGTTCCTACTACGTCTTGACAAACTTAGTGTAAAGCGGCCCCGGCTAGGTGAAGCATCGATCTCACGATCATACCGCACAACACAGCGGTACGCGGCTCCACCGCAGCGACACGACTTACTCCTCACCGCTGACGCATACTACGACGGAACAAGAGACCATTCTAGACGTTTGTTATACAAACATGTGTCCAATAAAGCGAGACCGATGCTTCAGGTGGCTAGACGTAAGTGAATGAGAAGAGATAAAAGTCGGGCTATACCTGTAGCGTGCATTGGGGGAGGTCTTTGTCCAACAGTGGACGTATACGGGCTGTTGATGATGATGGTGATAATTTGAAAAACCTGTAGAATAAAAAAGAAAAAAAATGCTGGACAGTTCACATAACATTATCTTGCCCCAAGCTAAGCAGAGCTTGTGTTATGGGTACTAGATAATTGATATACTTGTAGCGTCATCACGCACACTAATGAAATTGCATATTTGCAGTTTGGCTTTACGAGGTTAGTACATGTATGTACTTACGTTAGTCGTCACCACACCGCGCCCTAATAAAGTCGTATTGTACGGCTCATAAACGTACGACGGGGCGGTGAAAAATATTTTTACATATTATTTTTTTTGTGTGTTAAAAGTCGTCACACCACCGCGGTCTTGTACAGACGCCCAACAAAAGTCTTCCCGTCATAAATTACCCACTCATTGAGTGTAGTGAATCTACATTATGTAAGGATCTGATGAAGTCCTCGCATAGCTGTGCGCACATAAGGTCGCATAGTAGTGGCCCGCTAGCGACTTGGTCCGTCTTAACTAGCTTAACCGCTCGCAACTTCGTCCGCACTTCGTGAGCAGAAACATAGTTCCAGCATCAGGTGGCGACTCCCTCCTGACGAAGAACACGCCTCGGGAGGTAACAATAGAACACCTATATGGTATGGTTGCGACGCGTTGCTATACGGGTGGCGCGTCGGGTCAAGCCAGGTCTTATCCATCTTCGGAAGCCCATTGGAGCAGCCGATCATCATTACGTGATGATGATTTTCCAGTCAAAGGAAATCAACCTACATCGTAGCGGTAGCCTAGCTGTTGTCTGTCCAGCAGGGTTCTACTTCATTGAAGTTTCTACTCTACATAGTGTGGTGTTAAAGTGATCACGGTGATATTATTTTTTGCGTGTAAATTCAGTGCAGTGTAGCTTTATTTTTACATAGCGAGCTTGCATTTACGCAATTAATATTAAGATGGCCTTGCAATTCATAGAATTGTATATTTTTGCAATGTGCATACAATCATTTTTTTTACAAATTATGGTATTTTTAATTACTTTATATAAGTTTAACAATCTGTTAGCTTTGATATGTACCGCTCATATAAAGGAGTGAGTAAATAGAGTAATAAGCAGTTTTGTAAGTACCTACTTAAGTAATGTAATACATTCATTGAATTTCAATTATCATTTACTTATCGGCTTTCGCTAAAGCACCACTTATCTACTTACAGTTCTTTTAAAGTTGAAATTATTATTTTTCAAAATGTGTCATTCATCAGTTAAGGGAAAGAGCGAGGAGATAATAATTGCACAGAGTGGTGGTAATGTCGACAACCAAATTAGTTTACACACTTACGCATTAATTGTAATTTTCGTGATAGCGTTATTAGTTTTCTTGTATCTTGCGGGAAATCGCTGTCGCTCGACGCTTCGCTCATGGTTGCGTCAGGAGATGAATAACCAGCAGCCAGTACCCATGCAGACACATGGTTCCGTAGGAACGATAGCTTAACTTAAGGTACGTATTTAACCTAAGTAGTTAGTATATTTACTTTTCAGCTACCCTTAATCATATTAGGTAATACGTTCATTAATCAATTCAATAACTACTTGTCAACTTTAAACCTTTTTTTCTTTTAATTTAAGGTATGAAGGACGTTTGACGCTGCTATGTTCAAATAAATATCTCTAAATAACATAGTTATTCCTACGTAATATTTTTATATCATACGTAATATAAGCTACTCTTTAACATGTTACTTATAATAAATATTGTAACAGATTTTTATTAAATTTAGTTTGTAATTTAATAATAAAATTAATTTGTATTACAGACCGATATTAATTTGGTATTCGAATTATAATTCATTGTCTTCATAAATTACATTCTAGGAACGTAGTTCTGAGAAATATTGTAAACAGCTTGAGTACTTAGTTAGCATTACCTTGTAATTGTAATAGTATCCAGCCTTTGTTTATCCAACCTGCGTCCGGGCGATAAACCAAGGTCCAAGCGCTCAACTTACTGAGAACGCTAGTCAGCGATTCTTACTGTTATTAACAGGAATGTACTCAGGACTTGGTAATATTTGATTTATTAGTTTTTAATTTTGAATTGTTTTGTATAACTTTTATGTTCAAAATTTTCAAAAAGGGGGAGGTTGATGTAGCGTCATCACGCACACTAATGAAATTGCATATTTGCAGTTTGGCTTTACGAGGTTAGTACATGTATGTACTTACGTTAGTCGTCACTCCACCGCGCCCTAATTAAGTCGTATGGTTTAATATTTCCCACCTATCAAGTTTGTGAATTATATATCAGTGAAATAATAAGACATTTTAAATTCAGTGTTTATTTTATTTAAACCAGATTCACAAATAGGTCGAAGTAACTGTCATAGTCCTAATCAGGATAACCCATCAGTTAAATACTTAATGCAATATATTTACATAGACAGATACTTTTTATTATACATAGAAAATACCCAGAACACCCTGAACAAATATCTGCGATCGCACAAATATTTGTTCCGAGGCAGGAATCGAACCCGGAACCACCTGCGTCGCAGGCCAACCTTCGCCCGCCGCACCACAAAGGTCGTCATCTCATCATCGTCATCAGAGTATCTGCAGAACATCGTCTATTGCTTCTCAAATCTGCTTTTCAAATTCCCCTCAATTTGTTTTCCAGTGGTATTTCTACGTGAACAGAAGGCACCTAGCCCACGAGTGGAAGATCCAGCCTGACAAGTGGCTCTCTCCCGAGCTGGAGCGGCACGAGATCATGGTGGGGACTCTCTCCCTCCTCGTGACGGGGACCTTCTCCGCGTTCCTGGCGTGCTACATCTACAATGAGAACCCATCGACGGTGTACTTCCAGTTCGACGAATACGGCTGGCTGTGGTTCTTCCTGCAGTTTCCTGCTGTCTTCATTTATTCTGTGAGTTACACTCACATAATTTTTATCATTTTAGTTTTTAGGGTTCCGTACCCAAGGGTTAAACGGGACCCTATTACTAAGACTCCGCTGTCCGTCTGTCCGTCTGTCACCAGGCTATATCTCATGGACCGTGATAGTTAGACAGTTGAAATTTTCACAGATGATGTATTTCTGTTGCCGCTATAACACCAAATACTAAAAAAACAGAATAAGATAATATTTAAGGGGACTTCCATATAAAAAACGTGATTAATTTCCCGTTTTCATAGATAATGGTACGGAACCCTCCATGCGCAAGTCTGATTAGCACTTAGCTATTTTTTTTTAAATATTAAATTTAAATTAGACTTCAACCTAGCACTTGAACTTGCTTCTTTGCTAAACCTCATTCGTCTCAGCGCTTGCACCAATCAGCGTGTTCTGCTATTGCCAGTTTGAGAGAAATATGCGTTAGTGCCCTTTCCAAGGCCACTATACCTCAAGCTGGTCTGTGACCTAACGAAGGGTGACCACTAATGAATCGGTGACAGTAGGGTCCCGTTGAATCACAGGTTTTTGGTCACATCCTAACTTTTTAATATAATAAATGCAAAAGTTTAAGGCTGTGGTGTGTCCGGCCAAAGAATAGACCCCTCTGTCTCGTCCCGTGGATTTCGTAAAAGCCGACTAAGGGATTACCCGGACTTGTTACTTGTTACTTAAAAGTATGTTAGCTGTAGCGCACACAGCGATGTGTGGACGGTAAACAAACTTTTTTTTTTTTTTTTTTTTATAATTGGTGCCGCACGGCTTGTGCATTTGCCATTTTCAAGTATCTGTATTTTCACTATACTGTATTTTCAATATATTTTGCTATGTTACACCCCTTCCAAGTCGTCAAAGTCACAGTCGAGTCATGTTTTAGTAAAACGGTGGCCAATTTTACTAAAACTTTGGTAGACAATTTCCACCAATTTTAAAAGTCACGCAATTCACTTCCATTTCATTTCACTACACTTGTGCTTTTTAAACGAGCTACATTAGCTAAAATGCCACCAAAATAACACTAAATAACTCAAGAAAACACTAGGAAAAGAAATAAAATAAAAGTAAACAACGTCTTTTTTCGAAAATGGCGGGAAGAGTCGTAAACACACTTTATTTGATTCCTTTGCTGTGTCACCGTAAACTGCCAAGCGGGCAGTTTTGTGTTTTTGTGTATTTTCCTATTCGTCTTCATCGTGCAAAAAGGTGAAGAACAAATAAGTTTATATTGTGGAGGTTTTATGCAGCTCAGCTTTTTTAGAATAAAGCTTAAAAACAAAATAAATACCTTCAGTAATAACACATTCTATAATAAGCTAGTGCCAGGACAAATCTTATACCAAAGAATCTTATCAACAAGTCCGGGTAATCCCTGAGGAGACGGAGGGGTCTATTCTTAGGCCGGACACTCCAGGCACTAACAATGAATGTTCTAATCCGTTCTACATTAAATTATATAATTTTCTTCCAGGACTATACAACGTACATACTGCACCGTCTGTACCACACGCGCTGGCTGTACAAGAACTTCCACAAGCTGCATCACAAGTACAAGCAGCCCACCGCCTTCTCTGTGACCGCCATCCACCCGGTGGAGATCATGCATGTGCAGCTCACCATGTGTCTGCCCTTGTTTACTGTCCCAGTACATTGGCGTGAGTTCTTTACATGTTACATTACATTAGCGACCGCTTCTAAAACAAGTACAAGCAGCCCACCGCCTTCTCTGTGACCGCCATCCACCCGGTGGAGATCATGCACGTGCAGCTCACCATGTGTCTGCCCCTATTTACTGTCCCAGTACATTGGCGTGAGTTCTTTACATGTTACATTACATTAGCGACCGCTTCTAAAACAAGTACAAGCAGCCCACCGCCTTCTCTGTGACCGCCATCCACCCGGTGGAGATCATGCACGTGCAGCTCACCATGTGTCTGCCCCTGTTTACTGTCCCAGTACATTGGCGTGAGTTCTTTGCACTGTACATTACATTAGCGACGTCTTCTGAAACAAGTACAAGCAGACCACCGCCTTCTCGGTGACAGCCATCCACCCGGTGGAGATGATGCACGTGCAGCTCACCATGTGTCTGCCCCTGTTTACTCTCCCAGTACATTGGCGTGAGTTCTTTACATGTTACATTACATTAGCGACTTCTTCTGAAACAAGTACAAGCAGCCCACCACCTTCTCTGTGACCGCCATCCACTTGGTGGAGATCATGCACGTGCAGCTCACCATGTGTCTGCCCCTGTTTACTCTCCCAGTACATTGGCGTGAGTTCTTTACATGTTACATTACATACGCGACCTCTTCTGAAACAAGTACAAGCAGCCCACCGCCTTCTCTGTGACCGCCATCCACCCGATGGAGATCATGCACGTGCAGCTCACCATGTGTCTGCCCCTGTTTACTCTCCCAGTACATTGGCGTGAGTTCTTTGCATTGTACATTACATTAGCGACCTCTTCTAAAACAAGTACTAGCAGCCCACCGCCTTCTCTGTGACCGCCATCCACCCGGTGGAGATCATGCACGTGCAGCTCACCATGTGTCTGCCCCTGTTTACTCTCCCAGTACATTGGCGTGAGTTCTTTGCATTGTACATTACATTAGCGACCTCTTCTAAAACAAGTACTAGCAGCCCACCGCCTTCTCTGTGACCGCCATCCACCCGGTGGAGATCATGCACATGCAGCTCACCATGTGTCTGCCCCTGTTTACTCTCCCAGTACATTGGCGTGAGTTCTTTACATGTTACATTACATTAGCGACCTCTTCTGAAACAAAATTAAACGAAGGTGTGAGGAGTTACAGTATGTGGCATTCTGAGGGGACTACCGCATAAATTCCCGTTTTTTATTTAAGGCGCTATAGGTTCAACGAACATTTTTGTATGAGGCGAAGGAGGCGAGCGCACGCTCTGATACCGTGTTTTTATGTATAAAAAAATTATATAAAAATGTTGTTCAAAGTTTTGTTTACTTTTGTTGATGAATTCACTAACTCAAATAATAACTAAAATGTAACCAAATGTTTCAAAAATTAAAACGTGAGAGAAGTGAGTGAAAAATAGCATTTCAATTTTAAAAAGGAGGTATCTTTGTTATTTTTTTTTATCGAGTGGAGTAATTCAAATATTGTATTAAATTATTGATTTCACTAGATAAAAAGCTCAAAAATATCATATATTTTTTTCTATATACAAAACTATGAAAATTATTATCAAAAACTTTAAAATTCTAGAGACATTTGAGAACCTATCGCGCCTTAATTTAATCTTCCATCAATTCTCATTGCCCATTTGTTTAGTACTATGTACCTGAACTTTCTTCAAACAGTCTCATACTGGCACAAAATAAATAAAAGTTGATACTGGTTAAAGTTCAGTTGAGGGTAGCCTATGTGACTGGCTTAAAGGTGTACTGAGCGTTATATGTTTTTTTTTTGCTTATCAAGTGGCATCTATGAATTTACAAATAACTCTCTTAGTAACTCTCCCTCTTAGTAACTCTTAGTAACTGTCCATCTTCCTCTCTTAGTAACCGACGACCATGTATGAAGAATGTGATGAGAGTGAATGAAGCAAAAGAGGTGTGTCAGGATCGTAGCAAGTGGAAATCCGTGGCCTCTGCCTACCCCTCCGGGAAACAGGCGTGAGTTTATGTATGTTTGTACGAGTATGTAACCCCCCTGACTATGGTCACTGACTTTATAAAGGTTTGACCATTGGTCAAAAATCTATTCAAAAATTTGTTGCCTTTTTATTTCTTTCGAATTCCATGTGTTTCTGCTTTGCTTAACATTAGTATTCTTATATTCCAGTGCCATTCTACGCAGTAGCGATCTACAACTACTACCACGGCATCCTGGACCACTCGGGCATCTCGTTCAAGGCGCAGTGGTGGCAGCCGTGGCAGCCAGACGCAGAGTTCCACGACCAACACCACGAGTTCTTCCACTGCAACTTCGGATTCAACATGTTCATATGGGATAAGGTATATTGCTTTTACGCCGCCTAAGGCGCAAGCCAGAAAGAAGCGACGCGGCGCGCTTCGGGCACGCCATTGGCACGCTACCGGCTGTGCCGCGGCGCAACCGTGGCGCCCCGTCTCGAAGCCTTTTCAATGTTCTTACTTACTATAATATGTAGGAGATGGACGTGGTGCAAAAAGAGGTGCGCTGATGGGGCGCGCCTTTCCTATCTGGCTTGCGCCTTAAGCCACTCGCTCACGGGTTGGTGAGTATTCAGCAAAAATTGCACTCAGTATGCGTGTGAGTGTGCTGCTGATCGGTTGTTGCTCCACACATTTTGCATCACGCTCGCACATTGCACGGGGCGCGGCAGGGGTGCAGTACAAAGAGCTATGGAGCGAGTAATAGTTTGCAGGCAAGGCCGAGTGCCTAACTCCTGTTATGTGGTAATTGATGAAAGATTGTCGGTTTTTGTAGTAGTAGAGATTTATTGTGAAAGAGTTCGTCCGGGGAAGTACTACCTCAATACCTATTTCTGTCGCACGCAAAGTAGTAGTGCATTGCTGTGTTTGAAGGCTACGGGTGCCGGTGAAATTACAGACACATGAGACTTTTCATCTTTATGTCTCAGGGTGGCGGGTGCAGTGAAATGCCACATAGGGCGCGTTCTAGGTGGACGTGACCTATGTGGTAATGCACTGTAAAAGGCAGAGGTCACCGCTTAACATCAAGTGGGCAATGTGCTTGTTCCGCCACGCAAGTAGCTAAAAACAAAAACTTTCTTTATTAATGAGATGATATCCTGGACTATTTATAAATCTCATTTGAGTGACATTGGTGCATATCGTGGCAGCCCAAAGCCAAGTTCCAAGACCAGCACCTTCAGTTCTTCCATTGAAGCCTTGGATTCAACATCTTCATAAAAAAGGAGATATTGATTCACTAAGGCTGATAGGAAAAGCTGTTCTGAGTAGAAATCAAGCAAAAAGTAATGTAAAGTACCCACACCAACAGACACACAGATTTTCTTAATTTCGTGATGCCATGTCTAAAAAAAACTGGCGAAAGCTCCACATCGTGAAGTTATGATTAAAATTCTTCAAAGCATTATCCCAGCTATCTATTTTCCGGACAAAGAATAAATATTTCAATTCTGGGCGGAATGCGCTGGCTCTTTGCCATACGGTTATGACTTTCCTTAGGTCCAGCACCCACCACAGTTGAGGAGAGTTGTGTGTAATAAATCAACCGTACAAAGAATGTCAAAGTAAATTTTCAATCTCATTGTCAGCGGCAACAATCGGGTACTCGGCAGCGGGGCTCATTCACAGTCATTAGTAATGACTGTGAATGAAAAACTTGTTGACTACTGTGAACATGGACGTAATGACTCATTACGTCCATGTTCACAGTAGTCAACAAGTTTTTTTAAAAATAATAATAGGTCTTGGTTTGGCCGCGGCCTCACATTGATACCAAATTGAAAATAAGGCCAACGATGGAGCATAAAGGTCTAGAAGGCACCTATTCACCGTGGCACGAAATTATTATTTTTTTGTGTTTTCTGCTCATCAACACTTCTTCAGATAGCGAAAACTATGTTGCCGGTAAATATATGACCTAACACACATTGTAGCCAAACTACTTAATGATATTTATGTGATACTTTAAATTAAAACTTGTGTGTTAGGTCATATAATTACCAGCAACATATTTTTCGCTATCTGAAGAAGGGTTGATGAGTTGTGAAGAGCCAAAAACAAAAAAATAATAATTTCGCTCCACAAGCTAAAGCAACCATCTTAAAGATACCCAGATTGCATTCAGGAAAGACAGACGAGGGTAGCGAGTTTGCATTATAAAGGTGGAACCAAAACGCTTGTACCTAATCGTTTTAATAGAAACAAAACTCGGGCACAGATGGAAGCTGATTCATTCCCAGTATTTTATCACGAGCGACCGTGTGGACGCTGGAATAGTACTTGAAATACAATTTTTTTTTTTTTTTTTAATGAAATAAAAATGCAAACTAGCATGCGGCCCACCTGATGTGAAGTGGTCACCGTCGCTTATAGACACCGGCAACACCCAAGGTATTGTCGATGCGCTGCCTACCCTGAAGGAATTTATGAACATTTTTCTTGAAGCGACACATGTCGTAACCAAGCGGGAAAACTTCAGATGGAAGCTCATTCCATAGTTTGTAGGTATTCCATATTTTGCTCTGTTATTTCAAGGGGTTGGGCCGGCACAAATATCCAGAGTTGGAACATCAGTTAATGAATTAGCAATATAAATTATTACATCATGCACATGCTGTACTTTTGTTTGACTCGACGTTGGTATGTCTGAGAGTTAGTTGAAACTGGCCCTTACGCTTCGAATAAGTGAGTAAACTTACCGATACCAAACTGGGAATAAAAATGTGTTTAAAAGTTTAGGGTCGATATAATTTCAGTCATAGAGATGGTTTCATTCTCAATGCACTCACAGGTTTTATGGAAGATATGAGTTTTGAAATGGAGTTTTATGCTTTTCATTCTCGTATGGTTTGAGGTTTCTTGCCAAAGCAATAAAATGGCTTTATAGTTTGAGTGAAACTGTTTGAAGACTTATGCAAAAATGTATAATGGATCTTTTTATAATCAACTAGTTTCTATTTTAAAGTAAGACTAGTTCACGTTGAAGGCCCAGACGGAAATGGCAGGATGAGCTAGACTCCTACTTGAAGGATTGGTCCCAAATAGCCAACAATAGAGATGAATGGAAGGAGAGAAGGGAGGCTTTTGCTCTGCAGTGGCACACCACAGCCTCAATAATAATAAAATAAGACTAGGCACTTTGCGTTCTGTTTGTCTTTCGGTTCGGGCACTTGAGCGCGGACCCGAAGTCCATGGTGATGCTACTACGTCATGCAATGCTACTACATCATGCAATGCTACTACGTCATGCAATGCTACTTCGTCATGCAATGCTACTACGTCATGCAATGCTACTACGTCATGCAATGCTACTACGTCATGCAATGCTACTACGTCATGCAATGCTACTACGTCATGCAATGCTACTACGTCATGCAATGCTACTACATCATGCAATGCTACTACGTCATGCAATACTACTACGTCATGCAATGCTACTACGTCATGCAATGCTACTACGTCATGAAATGCTACTACGTCAATGATATTAGAGATAAGACCATGATTATGCACGATGATAATCGATCGTGTGCCTCAAACTCTCTTATCGCTTAGCAACTAGTTTCCAAGATTTAATTCTGTATTATTTCGCTTACAGCTACACGGAACTATGCGCAGGAAGAACCTCGTCTACACTGAAGACACGTACCATGGCGAAGCTCCCTCCCTCAACACCTCCGAAGGCAAGCAGCTCCTCGAAAAGGATCCGGAGCTCAAGGAAACCTTCGATAAGACTGAAGATATTTCGACAAAAAACAAATACGTTATGTAAATGGTATTTCTAAGTTCAGCCCACGTTGTACCTGAAGCGAAGCTACATGAACTGCTATGGTCCACCTGGAAATCTCTGAATCGACTCCAGAGTCTGGCGGGCCGCTGCAGGTATATCTAAGTTAAATGGGGGTTTTCCGACGAGGCACAATGTGACTGTGGGTTCACTCCTCAGACGATGCCTCACTCGCTGTCTTGTCCACTGTGCACCAACACCTTGCACCCTAAATAACCTGTGTGCAGCCACTGGAAATGCTATCGACGTGGCTAAATTTTGGTCTAACATAACTTAATTATCTATGGGAACCAACGACACGAAGAAGAAGAAGTTCAACGTCTTTATTTACATAACTTCAACTATGGACGACCTCTATGGCGCGGTTGGCGATGGTTCGCCTGCGTCGCAGGAGGTTGCGGGTTCGATTCCCGCCTCGGAACAAATAATTTGTGCGATCTGCAGATATTTGTTCCGGGTGTTCTGGGTGTTTTCTATGTATAATAAAAAATATCTATCTATGTAATGTATTGTATTAAGTATATCAGTTACCTAGTACCCATAACACAAGCTCTGGCTTAGCTTGGGGCTAGATAATGTTGTGTGAACTTGTCCAGCATTATTTATTTTTATTTTTATTTATGGTAATTGGTAAACTTTATATTTATCGTATTGTAGATACGAGAATATTTTCAACATGAATCCTGTCAGTTATCAGTTATTATCCTGTCAATATTTAGTGTTCCTGTGATGATTATGTTAATTTAATGATTTTATTTCATTAAAATTAAATACCTATGCATTATGATAATCTATCGTTGTTTTTTTAAATCTGCCATCAAAAATAGTGATGATTTCTTTTATAAAACTATACCTACCCTATCCATGTTTACATTTCTTCCTATTCAGTCGCATACAGGTAGACTTATTTGGTTCACAACTCGAATTACACACATGTAAAAATAAGTTTAGACCAGGGGGGTAACCATGAGCTCTTATACCGATTCAGTTCAAAAACTATTCAGTACAAAATATCGGCTCCGTGATGTCCGCAAGTGTATTTAAAGGCACAATCGCAGAGGGTCTATAGACTTCTGCAATTCAAGTTATTGAACGATGAGGAACGTCAACGACGAACCAATATTTTCAACTGAATAGTTTTTGAACTGAATCGCTATAAGAGCTCATGGTTACCCCCCAGGTAAGTTGTATGACAGGCCCGATGTAAAATTTGCACTAAACGTTCCTATGAACCATCTCGGAAATACTATCTTTTATGTAAAGAAAACCTTATCCAAGTCGGTCAAACCGTATTGGAGATAAATGGGAAACTTCACTTTTGTGAGCTGATGATCCGGGGATGGAAACGGCTGCACCAATTTCCACCAACCATAACTTAGAAACATCTCTATCACCATATTTTATATGAAGAAAATCGTATCTAAATCGATCAAATAGTTTTGGAGATAAATATATAAGAACATTCGGTTGTACAAACAAACACACAAACTCTTATCCTAATAATTCATAATACAGAGCGTCCTAAGACTGTGCGACATGAAGGGAAAGTACCTTATATACATTTATATATATATTGTAGATATGATATTTTGCTAGAAGGAGAATTTGTTTTATTTTTAAAACATGGTAATACTGCTTTTAAAGATTTACTAATAATTGGTGCAACCCACTGCGAAAAGAGGCCTATTGTGGCTCTGCCTACCCCTTCGGGGAAAAACGCGTGTGTCTATGTATGTATGTATGTAATTGCTTCGTCTTGGAATCGAACCGACTTAAACGAACAATTAAAATTAAAATTGTTTAATTTACGTTATTATTTTTTAAGATACTATGTTACTCGTACTTGACAGGAATTATTATTTTTTTAACTCATGGTTTGCCAACGGGCGATGGAGCGCAGTATTCTGGGAGTTAAATTAACAGACCGGATTCGAAACACCACACTGCGGTCCAAAACTAGATACTATGTTACTCGTACTTGACAGGAATTATTATTTTTTTAACTCACGGTTTGCCAACGGGCGATGGAGCGCAGTATTCTGGGAGTTAAATTAACAGACCGGATTCGAAACACCACACTGCGGTCCAAAACTAAAATCGCCGATGTAGGAGAAAAAGCCGCCCAGCTGAAGTGGAATTGGGCTGGACATGTCTGTCGTATGCCTGATGAGCTGTGGGCTAAAATAACCACTATGTGGAGCCCTGACACAGCGAGACGGCGTCGCGGCAGACCACGCAGGAGATGGCGTGATGAAATAGATGCCTTTAACACAGATTGGCAAACAATAGCACAGGATCGTAGTGACTGGAGGATATGGGGGGAGGCCTTTGCTCAACAATGGGATGATTCAGGCTAACAGTAACAGTAATCGGTTCGATTCCCAGACGAAGCAAGTAGTTTTTATAAAATGTTTCAATGCAGTATTACTTTTTTTTTTCCAAACCTATATTGTCCCACTCCTGGGCAAAAGTCTCCCCCAAATTCCTCCACTTGCCCCTGTCTTTGGCAGGCTCTCACCACTCCTTCTCAAAATTTACAAGATCGTCCCGCCAACGCTTTCTCGTCCGAGCCCGACGTCGCCGTCCTTCATGTAACCAGAGTGTGCTGATGTTCACCCACCTGTTGGGAAGCATTTGACTGACGTGCCCCGCCCAGTCCCATTTAAGCCTGGCTGTTTTGTCACCTACGTCGGCAATACCGGTCAAGGAACGCAGCGTGGTGTTTCTAACATGGTCGGTTCTCTTGTAACCCAAAATGCTGCATTCCATTGCCCTCTGGCAAATCTTGAGTTTAGACTTCTGGAACTCGGTCAGTGACAATGTCTGCGCACCGTAGGTGAGGACGGGCAAGATACACATGTCGATGAGTTGGCGTTTTAGTTTTAGGGGTAGGTCGCCTTTCATGTGTTCCTTCATGGACCAGTAGCTCTTCCAGGCATTTTCGATGCGACGATCGATTTCCCTGTCTTTTCTAAGGATGCTATTAGTTTTTTTTTTTTTTTTTTTTTGTTTGTTATGTATTCTGCTTCTTGGCAATCTGTTTTAATAACAATAATCCAATTTGCTGTCCGATTTGATCCGTTTTTTGTGTTGAATGGAGAAAGATAAGTCCAGTGAGTCATCTCTCAATCTTTCTCTGTGAATCTTTCCACTAGACTTGGTATACTGTGTCTTTTCAGTCTTGAAAATGTAAGGCTACCCGTTCCTTGTAACTGAGCAGCAAGTTCGTTCCTATGACTATCTAGTCTTAGTTGATAGTTTTTGCTGTAGGATTCTATTTCTTGTTTTACTGTTTTCAGGATGCTATTAGTAACATTTAAAAATTAAAAAAGTCCAATTTGCGTAAAATATCCTATCTACAATATTTAAGGTACTTTCCCTTCATGTCGCATGTCTTGGGACGTCCTGTATACTCACTGTATTCCGTCAGATCAGGGATAAAATGTATGGGCATGAGCACATTTTTAATTGGTACGAGCAGTTAATTATAATAACAGCTAGTCTAAGGTTACTCAGATACTGTAACGTTACGATTCGTCTAGAAGGTCATTCCAAGGCAAACCGCAAGCTGCATGTAAAAATAGGAAAACAAAAGTATCTAGACCTCCTTAGTCAACGTAGACGTGCTACGATCTGCCTAGGTACGTTGTACCACCTAATTTAGTAGCTAGGGAGTATAAATAAATCTTCAAGCCACTAGACTAGTACAAGTACTGCTTCTAACGAGTGATGGATTTGAGGCAACCTTATGGCGGAGATATCCGGGCGAAAGGGGGCTCCGGCGATGAAGGCGGATCAGAGGTGGCAACGGTCAGGAGCCGTTGAACACCCGAAGAGCCAGGCCAGGCGGTGCGGGCGGCCCCGTCGACGTAGATGGCCACTCGCAGTCGTAGCTCAGGTGACACAGACGACCCCGAAGATGGCGAAGTCCAGCAGCTCAAGGTGACCCAGACGGTCACCGAGGATGGCGATGTTCCGAAGTTCAGGCGGCTCAGTCAGCCCCGAGGATGATGATGGCCCCGCAACTCAGGTGGCCCAGATGGCCACCGAGGATGGCGAAGGCTCTTAACCCTTCTGGCACGACTACGTCGGCCGAGGGTGGAGACAGACCCTGACGTGGACGTGTCGTGTCTCGTGAGGTATGAGACAACTCCGGCACGGACGTGTCACTGGGGACGCGCAGCCCTGGTGTCCAGGATATCTTCACGGCAGATGGCAGGTACACCGTGGTACTACTTTCCAAATCCGGTGCTTGTGGTCTTATGTTGTAAAATAAAACTTCAGAAAGGTAGAGTAAAAGTCCAGGCTCATACTAGGCTTCTCCACTAGACTCCGGTTAAAACTCTGAGCTAGACTCTGAGGTAGACTCTGAGCTAGACTGAGGTAGACTGATTTTATTTGAAACAGGAGCCGGCTTTTATACAAAATTTGACATTCTTATTCTAAAATTATAGTTGTCATTCTAATTACAAAATTATAGTTCGAAACTAGTAGGTAACTTATTTTTAAAATTCAAAATTTCAAACCAGGCAGTCAAATTTGAATCGAAAACTATTAAAACCTATAACAAAGAACAGGTTCAAAAAGGTTTTCAAGCCAAAAATTTGAATATAGAAGAAAATATTATGACAGAACGACAGTTTGTTTATGCTGGTAACGTCAGAAAAATATAAAATGAATGTCTAGTTTTAGCCTAAATAAGAGAAATTACATCGTAAGGATATAAAAACATGGTCTTTGGCGTGAAGAGGCCTAAATAGACGCTAATGGGACAAAACAATGTGTCCAAATACATAAATAAAGCAAGCCTATACCTAACTCGTAAGTATTATTTAGCTGTAAACGTAGCATGCCCCAAAGGCAAACGCTACAATACCTGTATAAATTAACCTAAATATCAGCTTGCTAAAGCATAATCCCAATTAATCAACTTGTAGGTACAACATTGTTCAGTTACAAATAAGTACAAGCTCATCCGAGAACTTTGATTAGGTACCCTTACCCTCAGAGGCCGAAACTTACATTATTAAACATTTTCCCCAAAAAACATCGAATGGACTTTAAGAAACTCCAACAAAGGGCCAGACTGAAACAATGCCGACATAATAAGGTTTCGTGGTACGAGGCCGAGTTAGGCTGCGTGTCCACCAAAGTGCTGAGTGAAAAAAAAGGAAAAAAAAACATCATCTCATATCTTTGCTTTCTTGATTTTTTCAGCTCCGTTATGCTTTGATAGACAGGAGAAGATTCGAAAGATCAGGACTTAGTAAAAGAGACTAGGCGGGATATTACAAGTAACCATGTTTTTTTTCTACCTGCTGATTTAGCCTTTTATTAACCCCCGACGAAAAACGAAGGGGTGTTATAAGTTTGACGTGTCTGTGTGTGGGTAGTGTGTGTGTGTGTGTGTATCTGTCTGTCCCATCGTAGCTCCCGAACGTATGAACCGATTTAGTTTTTTTTTGTTTTGTTTGAAAGGTGTATTTTTCGGGAGTGTTCTTAGCTTTGTTTGATCAAAATCGGTTTAGCCGTTCAGTGTTGGAGGTTTTTTTTAATTTTTACAAAATTAATTACTTGTTAGCTTTTATTTAACCTGCAATGTATGTTTCTCTGGGTGGAATCCGGGTGGAATCTTGCAACTGAATTTTCAAGTAGTTATCCTCAACCGATTGAGCTAGAATTTGGTATACCTGTCAAGTTCCAATGACAATACAATATGATGGTGATAGCGAGCTGATCTGAAGAAGGTGGACAACGGAACTCCTCGATGGGTAATAGTAGACTGCCCTTGTTTAGGCTCATTTTGATCAGCACACGGTTACGATAACTAATTTTATAAAAGCTTGTACTGAACAAGTTATTAATTTTGTAAAAAATAAAAAAACCCTCATTGCAATGAAACGGCTGAACCGATTTTGATCAAATATAGCTAAGAAAACTCCCGAAAAATTCACCTTTCTAACAAAAAAAAAACTAAATCTGTTCATCCATTCGAGAGCTACGATCCCACAGACAGACACACTCACACACACACATACACAGACACGTCAAACTTATAACACACCGTCGTTTTTGCGTCGGCGGTTATAAATATACTTTTCACTAAACACTTATACCTTGGTTCCAAGGCTTTTACTAAGAGGCTTATTCACTCTATCTACAGTAAAGACGGGTAACAATTTGTTTGTGAGTTTGTTTTTATTTAGAGGTACTAGGTGCTCTCTGTAACTACTGATCCAATTACTTTAGAGGTACTAGGTGCTCTCTGTAACTACTGATCCAATTACTTTAGAGGTACTAGGTGCTCTCTGTAACTACTGATCCAATTACTTTAGAGGTACTAGGTGCTCTCTGTAACTACTGATCCAATTACTTTAGAGGTATTAGGTGCTCTCTGTAACTACTGATCCAATTACTTTAGAGGTACTAGGTACTCTCTGTAACTACTGATCCAATTACTTTAGAGGTACTAGGTGCTCTCTGTAACTACTGATCCAATTACTTTAGAGGTACTAGGTACTCTCTGTAACTACTGATCCAATTCCGAAAATTCACTAACAGGACATACATAGCCTATGGCACTGAGTACTAGGCCATATTTTATTAGCTTCCGCCCGCGGCTATGCTCTGGATAAGTCTACTTCCACTCAACTCGGAATCGCTGAAGCAGCTTTTTATCATTTTGGTGGATGCATGGCAGAGTTGCTGATTTTTATCCCGACACCAGGCGTGCGAAGCCACGGGCAAAGGCTAGTTCTGAGAATAAATTGATATTTCGCTAGAACTAGGTCTCTAGTGGTTTTGTTATATTCCTTGAATATTCAGAACAAAAACAAAGAGAATTTATATAAAATGCGGTCATTTATCATTTCGCATGTTTTTAGAGAATTTGGGATTCCATTTATTTTGTTGTGCGAATAATTAGGTACTAAGTTTTTTCTTTCTAGTCATTTTAACTTTCCTCTGTGGCGCGGTAGACGAAGGTTCGCCTGCGACGCTGGAGGTTGCGGGTTTAATTCCCACCTCGGAACAAATATTTGTAGGATCGATCTGCCGATAATTGTTCAGGGTGTTCTGGGTATTTTCTATGTATAATAAAAAATATGTGTCAATGTAATGTATTGTATTAAGTATATCAGTTATCTAGTACCCATAACACAAGCTCTGCTTAGCTTTGGGCTAGATAATGTTGTGTGAACCGTCCAGCATTATTTATTATTTATTTAACTTTAATAGTGAAAGATAAAAAACGAGCGAGCCTTACAGTAGTTGCTTATATACGATGTGTTACATCTGACATCTCACCTTCTTATATACGATGTGTTACATCTGACATCTCACCTTCTTATATACGATGTGTTACATCTGACATCTCACCTTCTTATATACGATGTGTTACATCTGACATCTCACCTTCTTATATACGATGTGTTACATCTGACATCTCACCTTCTTATATACGATGTGTTACATCTGACATCTCACCTTCTTATATACGATGTGTTACATCTGACATCTCACCTTCTTATATACGATGTGTTACATCTGACATCTCACCTTCTTATATACGATGTGTTACATCTGACATCTCACCTTCTTATATACGATGTGTTACATCTGACATCTCACCTTCTTATATACGATGTGTTACATCTGACATCTCACCTTCTTATATACGATGTGTTACATCTGACATCTCACCTTCTTATATACGATGTGTTACATCTGACATCTCACCTTCTTATATACGATGTGTTACATCTGACATCTCACCTTCTTATATACGATGTGTTACATCTGACATCTCACCTTCTTATATACGATGTGTTACATCTGACATCTCACCTTCTTATATACGATGTGTTACATCTGACATCTCACCTTCTTATATACGATGTGTTACATCTGACATCTCACCTTCTTATATACGATGTGTTACATCTGACATCTCACCTTCTTATATACGATGTGTTACATCTGACATCTCACCTTCTTATATACGATGTGTTACATCTGACATCTCACCTTCTTATATACGATGTGTTACATCTGACATCTCACCTTCTTATATACGATGTGTTACATCTGACATCTCACCTTCTTATATACGATGTGTTACATCTGACATCTCACCTTCTTATATACGATGTGTTACATCTGACATCTCACCTTCTTATATACGATGTGTTACATCTGACATCTCACCTTCTTATATACGATGTGTTACATCTGACATCTCACCTTCTTATATACGATGTGTTACATCTGACATCTCACCTTCTTATATACGATGTGTTACATCTGACATCTCACCTTCTTATATACGATGTGTTACATCTGACATCTCACCTTCTTATATACGATGTGTTACATCTGACATCTCACCTTCTTATATACGATGTGTTACATCTGACATCTCACCTTCTTATATACGATGTGTTACATCTGACATCTCACCTTCTTATATACGATGTGTTACATCTGACATCTCACCTTCTTATATACGATGTGTTACATCTGACATCTCACCTTCTTATATACGATGTGTTACATCTGACATCTCACCTTCTTATATACGATGTGTTACATCTGACATCTCACCTTCTTATATACGATGTGTTACATCTGACATCTCACCTTCTTATATACGATGTGTTACATCTGACATCTCACCTTCTTATATACGATGTGTTACATCTGACATCTCACCTTCTTATATACGATGTGTTACATCTGACATCTCACCTTCTTATATACGATGTGTTACATCTGACATCTCACCTTCTTATATACGATGTGTTACATCTGACATCTCACCTTCTTATATACGATGTGTTACATCTGACATCTCACCTTCTTATATACGATGTGTTACATCTGACATCTCACCTTCTTATATACGATGTGTTACATCTGACATCTCACCTTCTTATATACGATGTGTTACATCTGACATCTCACCTTCTTATATACGATGTGTTACATCTGACATCTCACCTTCTTATATACGATGTGTTACATCTGACATCTCACCTTCTTATATACGATGTGTTACATCTGACATCTCACCTTCTTATATACGATGTGTTACATCTGACATCTCACCTTCTTATATACGATGTGTTACATCTGACATCTCACCTTCTTATATACGACGTGTTACATCTGACATCTCACCTTCTTATATACGATGTGTTACATCTGACATCTCACCTTCTTATATACGATGTGTTACATCTGACATCTCACCTTCTTATATACGACGTGTTACATCTGACATCTCACCTTCTTATATACGATGTGTTACATCTGACATCTCACCTTCTTATATACGATGTGTTACATCTGACATCTCACCTTCTTATATACGACGTGTTACATCTGACATCTCACCTTCTTATATACGATGTGTTACATCTGACATCTCACCTTCTTATATACGATGTGTTACATCTGACATCTCACCTTCTTATATACGATGTGTTACATCTGACATCTCACCTTCTTATATACGATGTGTTACATCTGACATCTCACCTTCTTATATACGATGTGTTACATCTGACATCTCACCTTCTTATATACGATGTGTTACATCTGACATCTCACCTTCTTATATACGATGTGTTACATCTGACATCTCACCTTCTTATATACGATGTGTTACATCTGACATCTCACCTTCTTATATACGATGTGTTACATCTGACATCTCACCTTCTTATATACGATGTGTTACATCTGACATCTCACCTTCTTATATACGATGTGTTACATCTGACATCTCACCTTCTTATATACGATGTGTTACATCTGACATCTCACCTTCTTATATACGATGTGTTACATCTGACATCTCACCTTCTTATATACGATGTGTTACATCTGACATCTCACCTTCTTATATACGATGTGTTACATCTGACATCTCACCTTCTTATATACGATGTGTTACATCTGACATCTCACCTTCTTATATACGATGTGTTACATCTGACATCTCACCTTCTTATATACGATGTGTTACATCTGACATCTCACCTTCTTATATACGATGTGTTACATCTGACATCTCACCTTCTTATATACGATGTGTTACATCTGACATCTCACCTTCTTATATACGATGTGTTACATCTGACATCTCACCTTCTTATATACGATGTGTTACATCTGACATCTCACCTTCTTATATACGATGTGTTACATCTGACATCTCACCTTCTTACATACGACGTGTTACATCTGACATCTCACCTTCTTATATACGATGTGTTACATCTGACATCTCACCTTCTTACATACGACGTGTTACATCTGACATCTCACCTTCTTATATACGATGTGTTACATCTGACATCTCACCTTCTTATATACGATGTGTTACATCTGACATCTCACCTTCTTATATACGATGTGTTACATCTGACATCTCACCTTCTTACATACGACGTGTTACATCTGACATCTCACCTTCTTATATACGATGTGTTACATCTGACATCTCACCTTCTTATAGATAGTTCCTATCTGATAGTATCAACCCCTCGGAAAAATGCGTGCTAATACCAACCTGTCGGAAAAATGCGCGCTACCAACCTGTCGGAAAAATTCGCGCTACCAACCTGTCGGAAAAATGCGCGCTACCAACCTGTCGGAAAAATGCGCGCTACCAACCTGTCGGAAAAATGCGCGCTACCAACCTGTCGGAAAAATGCGCGCTACCAACCTGTCGGAAAAATTCGCGCTACCAACCTGTCGGAAAAATGCGCGCTACCAACCTGTCGGAAAAATGCGCGCTACCAACCTGTCGGAAAAATGCGCGCTACCAACCTGTCGGAAAAATGCGCGCTACCACCCTCTCGGTAAAATGCAGACTTCCTGTTACACACTTCCGTCCCTTCTCACGAAATAATTCCCACAGATTGCTGAAAAGTGAGAGGAAAGATGTTACACATCAAAAACAATCTATCTACTATCTACAAATCTATATTACTTCAAATTAGGAAATCCTGTAGACTATGTTTTTTTTTCTATTTTATTTAATGTTCTGTGACTCTTTGGCACCTACCTACTAACCCGCTTGAGAGCACGACGTAATATTATATGTATAGGCACAGATAAAATAATACAAGCTAGGTATAGGTAATGTATTTGTATACATAATCCTTGGTTTACCCACAAATGGAGTCACAATCCACATAGCCACTGGCTAGATTCTATCCGACCGTAGAAGGTACCTACTCTTGTAGGTATTAAACATTTCTTATATCAATAGGCTACGCCATGTTTTTACAGAGAACACAATGAATTCAAACCCCGATCAACCACTAATGCATTAATAACGAGTGAATTTGATAATAACTCACGCTTGGTGAAAATTCTGCCGCTTCACGTCTACCATTTATCACCCTCGTGAGGCAGAAAAAATTGCTGTGGCCTTAAGGGGCCAAGACCACTTTCACAGGACAACAAAAGTAACGTTGCATGCCGCGTGGTACTACATCACCAATTCAACTAAAATGCCCCGTTATCATTAGTGTATTACTTGATGCGACGATTAGGTACAAATTTTGGCAAAGTAATTATTTAGTAAATATCTTTTCTTTTTTTTTTAGGGTTCCGTACCCAACGGGTAAAACGGGACTCTATTACTTAGGATTCGCTGTCCGTCCGTCTGGGACCAGGCTGTGTCTGTATCTCATGAACCAAGATAGTTAGTCAGTTGAAATTTTCACAGATGATGTATTTCTGTTGCCGCTATAACAAAAACCCAAAAAAAATAAGAATAATGAAATAGGTAAAAAACTCATTTTTTTTTTCATAAAAAAAATATTTGTTTTTGCCGTTTTTATAGATAATTGAACGGAACCCTGCGTGCACGAATCTGACTTGCACTTGGCCGGTTTTCTGATCTTTGTGTGTAAGTAAGTCACACAAGACTTACTTATGCTCTAATTTATCAAGCATATTATAAATAGGAATTTTGAAAATAGTTAAACTAAGCTTGTAAAATCCTGAAAACAAAGAAAATTAAGGAAAAATTAATATACGCCTCGAAAGGAATTCGAGGACTCCGTCTTATTATCCGCAATATTTTTACTTGGAACATCAATGGATTACATAACTCCTCATGGATTGACGACCTCTGTGGCGCGGCGGGCGAAGGGTCGCCTGCCACGCAGGAGGTTGCGGGTTCGATTCCCGCCTCGGAACAAATATTTGTAGGTACGATCTGCAGATAATTTTCAGGGTGTTCTGGGTATTTTCTATGTATAATAAAAAATATCTATCTATGTAATATATTGTATTAAGTATATCAGTTATCTAGTGCCCATAACACAAGCTCTGCTTAGCTTGGGGCTTGATAATGTTGTGTGAACTGTGTCCAGCATTATTTATTTATTTATTATTTATTACATAACTAACGAGAATGTTAGCATGACCTGCATGATTGCATATTCTATTATTAGATTTGTATGAAATGCTGCACGATCTGCGGCAATTCATATTCGTGTGTGAGAGCCCTCAGGGACCAAGTGAAAATAATGTGAGAACTAGGGCAGGCCAGTTTGATTTATACTCACTGTGTCTGCGCTTTAATTAAACATCGATGGACCAGCCAAGGCTTTTGTGGTATTTTAGAAATACAGATTATTATTTTAGGATCTTGGGTACAGTACCTAGCCTCCGTAATTATGATAGTAACGCCCTGTAAATACGTCAATCTCTTTTAACCTTGATTAATTCGCAAAAACACAGAATTTAGTAACTAGTAGTAATAGAGTTTTTTTGTGAAAGAGTTCGTCCGTAGAAGTACTACCACCATACATATTTCTGCGAAAAGCAGTAGTGCTCGCATTGCTGAGTTCCGGTTTGAAGGGGTGGTATGTGAAATTACAGGCACATGAGACTTTTCACCTTTATGTCTTAGGGTGGCGGGCGCAGTACAATGCCACATAAGACGCGTCCTAGGTGGACGTGACCTATGAGGTTATGCACTGTTCATAGGCAGAGGGTACCGCTTAACATCAGGTTGGGCCATCTGCTTGATCCGTCATATTAAGTTTATAAAAAAAGAAGAAGAAACAGGATCAGTGAAACAATTGTGACTGTTTGTCATAACAACTGAAAAGCTTCTTATTTTTTATACAACTTGGTATGACGGATCAAGCTGATGGCCCACCTGATGTTAAGCGGTACCCTCTGCCTATGAGCAGCACATTATCACATAGGTCACGCCCACCTGGACGCACCCTATATGTGGCATTGCACTGCGCCCGTCACCCTGAGACATAAAGATGAAAGTCTCATGTGCCTGTAATTTCACCGGCACCCTTCAAACTGGAACACAGCAATGCGAGCACTATTGCTTTGCGGCAGAAATAGGCAGATACTACTTAGTATGATAGTACTTCCCCGGACGAACTCTTTCACAAAAAAGCTCTACTACTAAAAACTTGCTTGTTCTACGTGAATGGCTAGTAATCTATATTATATGCTTGTTTATGTCGTTATTATCCTCAATAGCACTTACATGCCTCCAACATAACAATATAGCACATAACAATACATAATAGCACTTACATGCCTCCAACATAACAATATAGCACATAACAATACATAATAGCACTTACATGCCTCCAACATAACATAATAGCACTTACATGCCTCCAACATAACATAATAGCACTTACATGCCTCCAACATAATCCCACTCAACTTTTACGGAAAAGGTGGATAAGCCGAACAACACAAATAATTTAAATTGCAGATTGAACGTTTGCGTATAAAAATTACTGTACGTTCCGGCTATTACTCTGGCACATCATAGTCCGGTGTTTCCTCTTATTCGATTCTGTGTCCAGCAGTTGACGTCTATGTGATGATGACACACACAGTTGCCGTGACACAGTTTTTTTAACTAGCACGGAAGGCAATGTGTTCTTATTTTTATATATTTAAGAACATCTTTATGTTTTGTTGTACCTATTCTAAGTGAAATAAATAAAAATTAAATTAAAAAAAATATGCTGGACAAGTTCACAGAACATTATCTAGCCCCATGCTAAGCAGAGCTTGTGTTATGGGTACTAGAATAACTGATATACTTAATACAATATAATAAATAGATATAGATATTTTTTATAATACAAAGCAAATAACCAGAACACCCTGAACAAATATCTGCGATCGCACTAATATTTGTTCCGAGGCGGGAAACGAACCCTTCTGCGTCTCAGGCCAACCTTCGCCCGCCGCGCCACAGAGGTTGTCTCGTAATAAAATTATCTTATCTTATCTTGTGATGATGATGGTGGTGGTACTGGGTATTGATCTGAACAAGCACAATATTTGCGTATCTAGGTAACTCTACCCGAGATCATAAATCACCATGGCTTTCATGAGTCAGGATGTCTAAAAGTGATGAGACAACAAAACAATGAATACCTATCCAGATCGCGAAAGCGAATTGAAGTGAGAGGATTATATTGAATGTATTGTTGGTCGTACGACGCTCGGAAACACACCATCTCTGTGGAAATTATTTCCTTATGAATGGTCATATTTCCAATCGTTGTTCTCCTTACTCCGTTCAACGAATGGCTCAAAAGTAGGTGTCAAGTGCGTAAACAGGTGCCTAAGCAATTTCTTCAGAAACTTGTGCAAGGTGCTTAGGGAGTGAACATAAGTCCTGACGCCATTTTCTGACTTCAAGTAAAATACTGAGAAGCCCACCTTGCTTCAATAAAAAAAGGTGGAAATGCGCGCTTCCTTTAAGTCAGAACTTTTAGTATGTTCATTTTCTAAGCACATGTTTCTGAAGGAATCGCTCAGGTATACCTGGTCACACACTCTACACCTCCTGTATTGACTGATAGTGGTATATGGTTTCCCTACCCCCAGGGGTATGGTGGGTCAATAGTGGACTGTAATAACTGTGTCAGTAAGACAACGTGTGAAAGAAAGCGAGGTGCGACAGAGGAATCACTCGACAAAACCAAATCTGTTTTCCATGATGTGCATAAGTAACAACCGGGAGCTGTGCCAATTCTTTAAAAATAGCAAAATTATCACAAAAGCCTGTCGGATGGTAATTGACAGATGAAAACGGAAGCTTTGTGAGTGAGGAATGAATGAATGAACGGTGGAAAAATTCAAATCAGTTTTTTTGACAGAAGCTCTTATGTATTCCTGTGTTGATTTTTCAGTCGAGCGGGTAGCTCGTTTCGTTTTCAGATTAATAAGAAGCAATACAAAGGACTTTGGAAAATAAACAAATTGGGAATCTCATGATAAATTAGTAAGTCATTTTTACCCGCGTCGGAACGGAAACCGGTAATGCGTAGATTTTTAATTAATTATTTAATTTACACAATAACTGATGTTTTTGATCTATATCTATATCTATATCATTTCTCTTTGGTTTACTTACTGAGATTTATATAATTATTAATCATCTGACAGACCCTCTAGCTGCATCTTTTTGTAATCATGTATAAAACTAACATGTGGAGAACGTTGTGGACTACATTATTAATAAGTCTTACATAATTAAATTTATGTATTAATACTGATTGTACCTAGATATATAATGTAGTTGTTAGTTGTTCCTTAATAAATAAAATAAAATAAAAATATATCTATCTATACTAATTATAAAGAGGAAATATTTGATTGTTTTTTTGTTTCCATTGAATAGGCTCGGAAACTACAGAACTGATTCGAAAAATTCTTTCACTTTTGGGAAGCTACACTATCCCCGGGCACCCCCGGGTGACATACGCTATATAATATTTTCAAATAAATTAGGGATCCATACTAAAACTCCAATAATGTAACCCAAGTTGTAAAAAAAATAACATAGGTGAAAAACATTTAGTAGGTTTTTGTATCTGGTGTATGGATAGATGGGGGGTTGGGAAGGGGGGAGGGTTAGGGGGGACGGGAGGGAGGGGGGATCCCAACATTTTCCGTGCGAAACCGGGGCGAGTTTCTAGTGACCAGATAAAAATATGGCTCTTTATTTTTATTGCCAGGGGGAATGTAAACATGAAACGTAGGTTCGTCAAAAACTCCTGCAATAGTTCGGTGGAAATACTACTCTGTGGTGGAATAAACAGCTCGTGGATTCTTTTAACATTTTACTATCTGTTACAATAGGTATTTAAAGTGCTACAAGGATCATTTGGCATGTCTTGTGGCCGCCGTTGTGGCGCTGTTTGATATAAGATTACAAGATGGCGCTGTTCATTCTAATTTCGGCCACGTGCCACATGATCCTTGTAGCACTGTAGGTGCTTAGGATTATCAATCGAGTAACAAAGCTTCCTCAATAGTTGGATAAATAGATGGAAAGTTATTTAGTACGATTCAAATACTTATCAGTTCTCTTACCAACTTATTTCGTTATTATTCAACAATGTGATATTTTTCGTAGACGGTTAATTATTTGGGGCAAGATCTACAAGCATCTTTTGTTTTACACTTTTCATCCATCAAACGGAAAGCTGAAGCATGAAAGTCAACAATAATAAAATTTGGGCCCTTTTTCGTAATTAAGGAATCTGAAATTCGAGGGGATCAAATTTTCCTTCCAACTTTTTATTGAATTTATTTTATATCTCGACTCATCAGTCGCGGAGTACACTCGAGCCCCACCCTATTAGTTATAATTGAATTAAATTGGACACTCTATCTACCCTTTTTATGAAACGACATCAAATTTTCGAGGTTCGTTTTAAGATAACTAGTTTTTGTCCCCGATTTTGTCGACATTTCAGTCTGCTTTTATGATTTATTTCCACCAATACAGGACTCGGTAAACACACGGTTCCAGTCACTATTTTTTTAAAAGCTTGTTTTGAAAAATATATTATTATCAACAAAAAACTTATTTTTGACAAACGCTCATTACTTTCCAAAAACTTCAAGTTTTTTAAATCTTTTAATTCACCAATAATATTAGGTCAGTCGGGGCAAGTGCGTTATACTTTTAACAAAGGTTAATTTCATTGCAAATATTTAGGTTTCTATACTAGGTTGGCTGCAAATTAAGTATGAACTGGTAATATGTTTCATTGGCACGAACATAATGTATCGCTTATGGAATACGGACCAGCTTTTAAAGGTATTTACTTGTTTTAAGGAAGTTACTTCACTAGACGCACTTACCCAACCAAATGAGGCAAGGGCACCAGTTCGATAAAAACCTTCCAGAATGTTCGTTTTAACATTTGGTACAAATTGTAGCAATATACGTATTCGAGTTCTACTAAATTATACTATCAATACTGGGTCTAAAATAATAAAAACAAAAAAATTGGGGCAAGTGCGCCATACTTTTTCATTTCAGGGGTCGAATACCTTTTTTCTACTCTAGTAGTGTAGGTATGTACTTAAATTTTACTATTTTCTGGTATAGTTCCACATAAAAAAAACCGTAGTTATTGCACTAGTTTGAAATCTGTTATCAATCCTGAAACTCCCAATAAAGGTAAAGTTTGTATGTTTGGATGTTTTTTACTCATGTGATCATTTCTATTCCTGTTGAGATCTAAATATTTTCAGGACTTCAAGGTTATAATGGAACCCTTAAATTAAAAAAAAACCATGTTGTGTTGTTTCAAAGGTTGTTGCTCGGTATGGTTGCTTGGATTAAAATACTTTCTACACAAACGAAGTCGCGCATGGGTCAGCCTATATAATATAAAAGATTTTCGTACCATTAATCATATTTTAGACTCACTTAACAAATGGTTTGAAACGAACAACTTAGTATTAAATCCCAATAAAACTAAGTATTTAAGATTTTTACCGCCTAATGTAACAAATAATTGTCCCAGTATTAAGATTGGAGACAAAATTATAGAATCCATACACTCCACTGTATTTTTGGGTATCACCGTGGACTCGAGAATACAGTGGGATCCTCACATCAATGCCTTAAGGGGCCCCAATTCGATTTGAACTAAAATCTTGTAGGTTCGTACAATTCAATTTTTGAAAGAGAGGCACTGTGTAAAATGAGAGCTAGTGCCAGATCCTGTGGTTGGAATTCGGAAAATTCCGCTACTTACTTGCGAAACGGCAATAAACGCGCAAAATATTCTAAAACTTGATCCAGCACGTACGTTTTTTTGAAAAATTCTTTCAAGTTTGTGAAAAAAATGTTTGTAATTTAGTTTCTACACAACATGGGCTAGATACCTGATCTTTTTTTTTTTTTTACTTTTACAGTTTGTAAGAACATTATGAACATACAAAGTTCAGGTAAAATTGTGCAAATAAGCTGATTTTTGAAGGCTTATACAGAATTTAGAGGTTATCAAAAAAAAACAAAAAAAGATCACGTACGTAGATATATTCTTCAAGATACATATTTGTACAAAACATCTGACGAAAAAATTGTTACAACTTCATAATCACGTACGAGCTGAGCACCAGCGTTTTTATCGAAAGTACTGGAATTGACTGCTCTTAAGCGAAAAACTTAGCTCTGCCACCTACACGGTAAGACAAATAAGGAAATTAACAGATGTATCTACCACAAGGTTAGTATACTACAGTTATTTCCACAGCCTCATGTCTTACGGAGTACTTCTGTGGGGTACAGCTGCAAGGTTTAAATCTATTTTTGTGCTTCAAAAAAGAGCAGTAAGAGCAATCTACAATCTAAGCTCGAGAACATCTCTTAGAGATATTTTTAGGGACATAAATATAATAACATTGCCCTCTTTGTACAAATATGAGTGCATAATGTATTTTAAGAAAAAGTGTGACTTACACTCAGTGAATACTAGGAATAAATGTAAGCTGTTTTTTCCCAAATTCAGACTTCAAAAGTGCAATAAATCATTTTTCAAAAATTGTATAAGATTCTACAATAAAATTCCAAAAGAAATAATAGAATTAAGCGAGGGGAAATTCAAAAAACATATAAAAGTTCGTTTAACTAGGGCTGCATACTATAATTATAGTGATTATAGAAATGATAAAGATGTTTGGTCAATGTCCGTCTCTGCACTCGAAACACACAAAAACAAATAGTAGGTTCCTCAACTATGTACATACATACCTTCCTACCTATTTTTAACTTGCAAAATTTCTCCTTGACATTTTATAAAATGAAATTGTTATTTGTAATTAATATTATTAATCTTATTATTATTTTATTTACTCTTTTTGACAAGGCCTCTTTACAGCCGCAAATGATTCTAAAATTATACAAGAAATTTTTACTATATTATGGCAACACTAGACTTTAATGTATTTACTTTATTCAAATCGGACATGGCAAAAGACAAGATTCCAACGCCAAAAAATGTATTTACTCCGAGATTTACAATTTGTTTGTTTCGTTTTGTTAGTGTTTGTTTGGTACAAAATTGCCTGTATCACAGACGAACAGATTGTATTGTATTTTGTTTGTGTAAATAATATGATTTTTAGCTAGGTGTACCTACTTAGAATTAACTCAATCACATGAAATCTGACAAGGCCTATGTTCGGTCCGCTTATATGTATGTACCTAAACAAAACCAAGTGCTCCCAGTGTTCCTATGGTGAATAAATGATATGACTATGACTATGACTAATACATATAATATCTATAATACATATAATGCATGTATTATATGCATAAATATAGTTTTTTTTACAGCAACCTTTTTTTAAATTAGTCCTAGAATGGAACCGTGTGCTGTTAAAAATGAGACTAAACATGCCTATTCTACTATTATCCATCGAGAAGTTCCGTTGTCCACCTTCCGTTTCCAATATCAGATCAGCTTGCTGTCACCATAATGTTGTATTGTCATCGGATCTTGACAGGTATGCAAAATTTCAGCTCAATCGGATATCAAGTGGTTCTTATTCAGCTTGCATGATTTGTTCCACGATAACATACGAACTAAGTAACATACTAACATGTCAAGTTAAACAAAAGTCAGTATCCAAAAAATAGGTGTGCAACAAACACCTCCATAAACCAAATAAGTAGGTACCTACTGACAAACAGAAACATACAAAATCTAGATTGATATGAACTTTACCAAAAATATTTGCAGTTTCTGACTTGAGGTAAGTGCGTTATAGTGACGCGCTTGCCCCATCAAGGCGCACTTTCCTCTTTGCATTATTAATAGGTTATAATTTTCAAATTGCCAAAAAATCCTTTATTTCGCGTAATATTAGAAAACTAAGTACTTAAGTGTGAAGCATAACATTTTTATAATAACTTTACTTCAATTTTTTCACGAACAAACACCAAAAATCCACATATTTTTCCAGTTTTATTGCAGGTCGCTCCTATGCGAAGCTTATTCAAAATGACATTGGAAACAAAATGGCGACCTGTGTTGAGCCAAAACGAGACACGCCATCTAGGATTTTATTATAAATTAAATTTGGGCCGGGCTTTATGAGAAAGATGGCAGTATAGTGTAATACTTAATTAGTTTCTGAGATATTGATGGTGGAGGCAGTAGCCCCGTAGAGGCACTTGCCCCGACTGACCTTATATAAATTCAATGATGGCTTTTAATTTTCGAATTAAAAAAAAGTAGTTCGATTTGGCTCGATAGATGGCGCTGACTCAAATATACTTGTCAAAATATCAAATGCATTGTCTGTGCTTTTTTGTGAATATTACGAAAATATATCACTACGTTGTTGACGTTGACATTTCACTTAATTTTGATCGAGATACTTAAGATGGCGCCATCTGTTTTCAAGGTTATAAACATGATGTGAAACCCCTCATTGATAAAGTAGAAACAGACTAAAAAAAGATTCAAAGATCGACTTTATCAACTTGCTTTACTCTTTCTAGTTATTTTTAAATTTTTTCAAAGGATTCGCCTTTCAACGATCAGAATAATAAAAGAATTAAAAGAAAACATATTTTGTTTGAGCCTTTGAATCTCAACCCTGTTGGATATTATTCAACATATTATACATGCGTTTCTAAATATTTTCTTCTCATTTTCTATATGGATTCACCTTTCCCTCCGTCTTTCTTTACCTTTAACGCTTTTCAGCACCTTTTAATATTAAGTTTTATTCGGAACTACCTAGTTACGTATAAGAGCTTTATAATGCCACGTAATGCTTAAAATATGTAGGTACTTATTATGCTCAAATGCTCGTTAAATATTTTAAACATATTTTGTGCACAAAATAACACACACCAGCTTCTATGCCTTTGCCAGCATGGGAGTAATACTTTTGTACTTTTTGAACTAAAGGAGGTCAACGCTCTCAAATGTAGGTACTATAGGTACTTTGGTCAAGCTATTTTCTGGAATAGTCACTGGGACGCCGAGGAAGACGTCCATCGAATTCACGTCAAAATATCTGAAAAACTGATTCAACAGGATCCATATTAACTTGAAATAGACAAAAGCCAAGTAAACACAGACATCTTTTTTGTATGGATGTGTGTTTTATTTCATTTGTTATTTTTTTAAAGCAAACTTTCCTTCGACAGCTAAAATTCAAACAACAAAATAAAAAATGAAAAGACAAACTTTTTCTCAGAAACTCTTCAGTTTTCGCTAACTTCAACATTGAAACTACACTGTACTGTCTACATAGTATTGAAACTGGAGAAGTTAAATAAAACTGTTGTCTTGGACATCGAAATATGCGTTCACACTGGGAAAGATTTCTTTGTCTTTCGTTTACGTTTTTTACCCCATATGTTATTCCATTCTCCTTGAATTGCGTTTTTCAGCTAGCTTAGAGTCTCTGGGGCAGGATCTCTTGCTTGAACAAGTCTTTGTAGTTCATCCCACAGGTGCTATATGGGATTCAAATCCGGGCTTTTTGTTGGCCATGCCCCGACTTTACTGAGATAATCTTGTAGAATGCCTGCGGTATGCCGCCCAGACACACTGAGCCCATTTCCTTTTGGCAACTTTTGTCAGTCGCTTATTAAAGAGGCCAGAAATATCCATACCAGTTACTGTTAATCGTGTGAACGGAGCGTAAGTTCGGACATCGAACTGGCGACGAGTTGTTGCAAACTTAGTAATTTATTGTTTTGTGTAACATTTGTTTTTCTTGAAGTTGTCTACGAGTAGTTCTGTGATTTGTATACATATATTGTAATTTTATTTCCTATAAGTGGGTTATTAAACAAGTAAAGCCTTGTTTGTAAGAATCGTTGGTATAAGATTTGTTCTGGCTGCTAGTTTATTTAAGGAATGTGTTTATTACTGGAAAAAAACGTTAGTAGGGTCAGTCATGGGAACCAATGGCAGCGATGAGCTCACCACTTGTCATGTCTATTTCCCACGATAGTGCAACCGACAGTAAAAAGAGGCTCATTTGAGGCTCTGCCTACCCTTACGGGGAAAAACTCGTGTGTCTTTATATGTATATAAATTTCAACACCCCACTTCACCCTAGGGGGTGAATTTAGAAAATTCCTTTTAAATAGTTTCAAAGTTCACTCAAAACTGACAGATCTTGTTTAAAATATTCTACATAAAAACCTACACCCCCAGTTCCTTTGTGCATTGCTCTTACGAGGCATGTAGCGCTCCAGAGATTGTATTACGTACTACTTTGGGATTCTACCATTTTCGTTCGGTGTGAAAATACTTCATGCATGTTTTCTATGCATCGATGCATTATGCAAGCATATCGATATTTTGTTCCTACTTAATGTTTAGTTCAAGTTAGAGTTTATTGTTTACAGTGGTAACAAAACTAACTTGAGTTAGTGTTTATTGTTTACAGTGGTAAGTAAGTGGTGGTGTAAGGCCCTGACCGAGTGGTGGCCGAGAGAGAGCACTAGAGGCCGTTGCAGACCGTCAGCCAGGTGGGCAGATGATATAGAGGCCGTAGAGGGAAAGAACGATGCAAATCGTACAGAACCGATTGGAGTGGAGTTTGAGGGAGGAGGGATACCCAGCAGTGGGCTATTATTTCAGCTGCCAATGATGATTATGACGTTCCTTTACTAACTAAAGTTGTATTATTGCATTTATGTATAATCCTCCATGTTACCCGATGGAAGGGCTAAACGCTTTTTAAAATGATTTTCTGAGAAATTGTAACTTTTAAAACTGCACCAAATCGTATTACAAACAGGAAAGTAGCATAGATATAAATTAAATTGTAAGTACCTACCTACCTCGTATATATACATTTATTTAGGTACCGAAAAAATAATACTATACTAGTCAATACATATGAAAGTTGTGCTACCTGAAGACCGCAGCTAACGATCTAAAGGTAGCTCAACTGATCCAAATCACTACCTAACGGAAGCATCCCTAAGATGCTAGCTGCATTGCCACGCTGAAAGGTAATACTTTGAGCCAGATAAGAGCCAGCTCTCTAGTTAGATATAAATGTTTGGAAGTGGAAAGTGTTCTTCCTAAAATAATTTCCCAGCTAAAACATGCAGCCAAAACAGAAACACAAATCACAACTAATTACGGAGTAGGCGGCGCAAATAAGAAATTACGTTCCCAGGAAACTGTAAAATACATAAGGCTCATACTATTTCATGGAATAATAGGGGCCAACAATAATGAAGTGGGCCGACAATGCGGGGCCTAATGAGCGATAACTGGAGGCATTTACACGACGAAATTACTGGGATGGCCTCCTTGATCGACTATAAATTACTTAGGGATTTCATTTTGTGTCTCAGGTTTTTGTGTTTGCGTTATAAGGTTTAGCCACACTGAACACATACGCATCAGCCTTAACGACTTGACTGTTTTACCAAAATCCATCAAGCCTTTTAGGCTACGGGAACATACATCTAAAAACATATAACTGTTTTTTCTAGGAAGTAGGTTTTATCTATTTTAGATTATTTTGGTTTTGTTTTTAACATGTTTTTAATTATTGACTAAGATAATCTCTGTGGTCCTGCGGGTGACTAGCTGTCTGGTACGCGAGAGCTGCGGGTTCTATTCCCACTGAGAGCTGCGGGACAAGACGTTCGTAAGCTCAGCAAATATTTTTTCCTGTTATGTGTGTACCATGGTACTCGTAGTTCCTGATTCCCACGACCCAGGCAATTCTAGTGTGGGACTATGCATGAGACTGTTATGCTATGTAGGTGTGTATGTAAAATCTAGAAAAGTAGAATCACTTATATAGGATGTATGGATTTTGTACAATTTGCTATATTCGACGAAGTTTAAAAACAAATTAGTTAGTTTTTTAGGAAGATATTCGTGTTCTATGAGGATTAAAAGTGTAAGGACGACCTCTGTGGCGCGGCGAGCGAAAGTTGGTCTGCGAGGCAGGAGGTTGCGGGTTCGATTCGAACAAATATTTGTGCGAACGCAGTTTTTTTTTTTTTTTTTTAAACTACTGAATGACTCAACAAGCTGATGGCCCACCTGATGTTAAGCGGGAACCTCTGCTTATGAACAGTGCATTACCTCATAGGTCACGTCCACCTAGGACGCGTCCTATCAGGCATTGCACTGCTCCCGCCACCCTGAGACATAAAGATGAAAAGACTCATGTGCCTGTAATTTCACCGGCACCCTTACCTTTTTTTTACTGGTAGTAGTACCACGGGCAATAAACAAAATCCACGGCCAACACACTTGGTGAAAAAATTATAAAGGAAAACACCATCAACATTAAATTTTATTTGCATTGTTATTTCTTTTGCATATAAAGAGTAGGGAAAATGAGACATTAGTGACTAAACAAGTAAAAATGTAGTTAATCATTTTCAGTGAAACCACGTGAAACCACAATTAAAAAAAAAACTTTACCTTAAAAACTATTCTCTCTTCTTTTCCTTGACGACCTCTGTGGCGCGGCGAGCGAAGGTTCGCCTGAGGCGCAGGAGGTTGCGGGTTCGATTCCCGCCTCAGAACAAATATTTGTGCGATCTGCAGATATTTGTTCAGGTTGTTCTGGGTACCTTCTATGTGTAATAAAAAATATCTATCTATGTAATATATTGTATTAAGTATATCAGTTTGAATCAGTTATCTAGTACCCATAACACAAGTTCTGCAAAGCTAGATAATGTTGTGTGAAATGTCCAGCATTATTTATTTTTATTTATTTATTTAAACTTATTCGGATTATTACAAACATTTTATATAAATAAAACCTGATGCGCCAACATATAGCATTTATTTAAATAAAACCTGATGCACCAACATATAGCATTTATGTAAATAAAACCTGATGCACCAACATATAGCATTTATTTAAATAAAACCTGATGCGCCAACATATAGCATTTATTTAAATAAAACCTGATACGCCAACATATAGCATTTATTTAAATAAAACCTGATACGCCAACATATAGCATTTATTTAAATAAAACCTGATGCACCAACATATAGCATTTATTTAAATAAAACCTGATGCGCCAACATATAGCATTTATTTAAATAAAACCTGATTCACCAACATATAGCATTTATTTAAATAAAACCTGATGCACCAACATATAGCATTTATTTAAATAAAACCTGATGCGCCAACATATAGCATTTATTTAAATAAAACCTGATGCGCCAATATATAGCATTTTATTTAATAAAAACCTTATACGCCAACATATAGCATTTATTTAAATAAAACCTGATGCACCAACATATAGCATTTATTTAAATAAAACCTGATGCGCCAACATATAGCATTTATTTAAATAAAACCTGATTCACCAACATATAGCATTTATTTAAATAAAACCTGATGCACCAACATATAGCATTTATTTAAATAAAACCTGATGCGCCAACATATAGCATTTATTTAAATAAAACCTGATTCACCAACATATAGCATTTATTTAAATAAAACCTGATGCACCAACATATAGCATTTATTTAAATAAAACCTGATGCGCCAACATATAGCATTTATTTAAATAAAACCTGATGCGCCAATATATAGCATTTCATTTAATAAAAACCTGATACGCCAACATATAGCATTTATTTAAATAAAACCTGATGCACCAACATATAGCATTTATTTAAATAAAACCTGATGCGCCAACATATAGTATTTATTTAAATAAAACCTGATTCACCAACATATAGCATTTATTTAAATAAAACCTGATGCACCAACATATAGCATTTATTTAAATAAAACCTGATGCGCCAACATATAGCATTTATTTAAATAAAACCTGATGCAACAATATATAGCATTTTATTTAAATAAAACCTGATACGCCAACATATAGCATTTATTTAAATAAAACCTGATGCACCAACATATAGCATTTATTTAAATAAAACCTGATGCGCCAACATATAGAATTTATTTAAATAAAACCTGATGCACCAACATATAGCATTTATTTAAATAAAACCTGATGCACCAACATATAGCATTTATTTAAATAAAACCTGATGCACCAACATATAGCATTTATTTAAATAAAACCTGATGCGCCAACATATAGCATTTATTTAAATAAAACATGATGCACTAACATATAGCATTTATTTAAATAAAACCTGATGCACCAACATATAGCATTTATTTAAATAAAACCTGATGCACCAACATATAGCATTTATTTAAATAAAACCTGATGCGCCAACATATAGCATTTATTTATATTTATATAGATAAAATGTTCTAAACGAGGTTCCGGAGTTGGATGTTCCAAGTAATGCTACGAAAGTTTGTACCGGGGGGATTGACAACAGCATCGTCGAGAAACTTTCTGAGATATCCATAATCCGGGACTTCTGAATGAAAATCGCCTGCATTCGCCTGCCCGGGGGTGTATTGCAAAATGTGATCATTTTCTAGCTGTTGGTAATTGCTGGTGCATTCAATCATTTTAGTATATTTCAGAAGGCAAATATTATGATATGTTACACTCAGTGCCATGAATCAGATATGCTGACAGTTTTTATTTTTTATTTTTATGCTACTTGAATGACTGAACTAGCAGATGGCCCACCTGATGTTAAGCGGTAACCTCTGCCTATGAACAGTGCATTCTCACATAGGTCACGTCCACCTAGGCCACGCCCTATGTGGTATTGCACTGCGCCCGCCACCCTGAGATAAAGATAAAATATCTCATGTGCCTGTAATTTTACCGGCACCCATACCCTTCAAACCGGAACACAGCAATGCAAGCACTACTGCTTTGCGGCAGAAACAGGCATGGTGGTTGTACTTCCCCAGACGAACTCTTTCAAAAAAAGCTCCACTACTACTAAGTTTGATGAACTGACGAATAAATACAAACGAGACCAGTCAACCCCCCCCCTCCCCTGATTTTATGATTTGGATGAAATGTTGCTTACTTCCTTGCTTCAATAGTCAAGTTCAAGCTGATTTTATGATGGAGACGGAATGTGGACACCACAACTCCTCGATGATCTATATAAACCTGGCAGTTTTAGGCTCATTATTATCAGCTCACGGTTCCGATCACTAATTTCATAAATACTTATTTTAATAAGTATATTTTTGAGCAAATTTCTTAATAAGACATTTGTCAATAGATTGAATCGAGTTTCTGGCTCCGACCAGCATCCTCAATCAAGCTCCACATGTGAATCCGTGGATAGAATTTCCGCCTATTCGATCCTCATATTAAATATTCCAAAAATGCTTCAATTATAATCCACATTCTCAAGAATATGCCAGATATGAAAGTAGGTTACAAGATTGTATTTGGTAATAGCGTTACATTTCTTGAATATCGTTATGGAACTGCCGAGTTCATTGGAACTTGCGAGTTGTCATTATCATAAAGTAGACTCTAAGGACCACGTTCGGTCTAGAACGTGGCTGAAGTTGTTTTCCTGTAAGATTTAAAGTGTTTGGAAGTTAGGGAGTAGAAGAGCTTGTAAATGAGTTCTTAGAAGTAAGTAATACCACCATATTCTGCCATCAAGCAGTAATGTGAGCATTGCTATGCTTCGGTTTGAAAGGTAGGGTTCCAGTGAAATTACAGACACATGACGCTTCACACGTTTATGTCTCAGGATGGCGGGCGCAGTGAAATGCCACGTAGGGCACGTCTACTATGTATTTTACGTTTACACTAGGTGAACGTGACCTGTGAGGTAAAGCAATTGCTACCAGGTGGGCGGTTAGCTTGTGCTGACAGTTACGAAAAAGTAAACTTGCTGTATCAACAAATTGTATGTATTGTTTTTGTGTGCGTTGCTCTATAAACGACATGTTCCATTAGAGTCAGCCGTTCAACAAATCCCACCACCGCCGCCGGCGCTCCCCAGCCGGCCGCGAGGGATGAAAAGCGCAGTGCATTCCGTGCCATGCGGCGGAAATACCTAACACTTTAAGTCTAGGACACACTATGCCGAAATTCCGCGTCGGAATTTCAGCGGCTAATTTTACGTCCCGAGATGACACACCATTTACGCTGAACGGAATTATCCGCCCTACGGAATTTGTGCTTCTGCGGAATGGACGGAGTTTACAGCAGTGTGTCGATAGAATTTGCATTGATTGGTCGTGCTGTTGTATCGCATTGTCCAGAAATAATGGATTATTTTCCAATAGCAATTGCAGTGTTTAGAAGAGGAAAACAACAACAACATTTTTTGGATTTTTCTGGGTGAATCTCTCCGCCGCGGATAATGTGTCGCTTCCTACACAAAATGCATAGAATGAGTTGTTGCCAAACTTCCGCCCAACCAAAATTCCGCTCTACGCCAAAATGCAACGGAATTTCTACCATTGTGTGCCAGTACCAGTTGTACCAGTGTGTAGAGTAACTAAGAAAGCGTTGTGAGCGTAACCGGGAGGAAATTCCGTCGCGTACTTTCCGCATGATGTGTCATAGCCCTTTATACTAAGAGCATCTGAGTTGCTCGAAACCTCAGCTCGTATGCTCGATTAATGTCAACGTAAGTTTTACTGGAAAATCAATATAAATATGGATATTACTTACGAAAGTTTTAACAAAAAAGGAACTTTTTGTGTGGATAAGTAAGCAAGTAGGTAAGTATTTATATCATATCAAGTTTAATGTCTCGTTTACTCAAAAATAATTCAAGTCACTCAGCACATTTTGTTGCCTGCAATATTTCGCTAAACATAATCTTTATATATGTTTTAACACTAAATTGTGACAAGTCTACGGCTGGTCACAACAACGGTTGTAATTTAGATACCACAGAAAGTCAAAATCTATACAATCACGAAGACGAATTACTTACACACTGACCCAAAGGCCATATCAGAGACCCTAAGGCTATCACGATCTCCGATAGACCTTCGTCACAGATCCACATCAAACGACTTAACGTGGACAAAAACTACTGGAAACCTCACGAACCCTTTCAGGAAACACAACCTTATTGGAACGTTATACTAGTCAAACTTGAGTGAGAGTGTGATGTTCCACGTGGGCCAAAATAACAATGAAATTGTAAACCTTAACGACAGTTGTTAGGGTTTATTTTCGGGTGAAGGGAAAGGTATCTTTGAATTTAATTTGTCCTTGGTTAGGAACAAAGGGTACGTTTTTCAATTTCGTTTTTATTGGTGTTTGATGGGAATTTTATTTGTATTAAGTCTTTTTGCTCTAGTTCATCGAGAATGCCATCGAGACCCTGGTTACTTCCACGTCAGGTGTTAGGAGGTCAAAGAATCTTCCTCATAGTAAAAGTTACGCATATCTGCTGTGGTGATTCTAGCCTGAGTCCGATCTCCGTCTTCCCCATGGATGCCGTAAAAGCTGACTACAGTAACATCCGCCTGAGCACTTAATACTGATACTGCGATCACCTGTCCGCCTGTCAGCGTGGTGATTACAGCAAATTCAATTGACATTGTTAATTTTGACGCAAGAAAGAGATTGAAGGAATTCAGTCAATGGAAAGGGTTCAAGTCCATTGACATGGAATTCTATGGGGAAGGCCTATATCCAGTATTTATTGTGTACGATTTCTATAAATAAAATAAAATAAATAAATAAATAGTGCTGGACAGTTAATACAACATTATCTAGCCCCAAGCTAAGCAGAGCTTGTGTTATGGGTACTAGATAATTGATATACTTAATACAATACATTACATAAATAGATATTTTTTATTATACACAGAAAATACCCAAAACACCCTGAACAAATATCTGCAGATAATACAAATATTTGTTCCGAGGCGGGAATCGAACCCGCAACCACCTGCGTCGCAGGCGAACCATCGCCCGCCACGCCACAGAGGTCGTCATAAACACAGAGGTAGATAAATAAATAACTATCTCACAATTTTTTTTTTGTGTAAAATATGCTTGCTTTTGTGTACATCTCACCTGATGGGAAGCAACGATGAGGACTATTTAAACACGCTCTCCTAGAAGTTGTCTATTAACTCTTCGTTTGAAGATGCCCAAGTTGTATGATAAAAGGAATAAAAAAGCCGGAAGAGAGTTCCAGGCCTTTGCAGTCCGCATGATGAACGAGCTCGAGAAACGGTTTGTACGCGACGGTGGTATGTCGACAACAAAAGGTTGAAACGACTCTCCACGTCTGGTCGTCAGGTGGCGGAATGGAGACGAGGGGATCAAATCGTGCAGTTCCTGAGCACACTCACTGAAATGTATGCATGTATGTATACTATAGAACAATGGACTTCTACTAGCTGATAATAATAGTGACGATGATTTTAAATAATAAGTATTTTTCGATCCATGATTTTATTGGAATTTTTGTATTTCCCAAACAAAATGAGAACATTATTAGTGATCTTACTCGTTTTCTATAGACAAAATAATTTTATATAAAAAACAAAGTGTTTAGTGTTCCATTAAAATTGGAAAAAGTAACACCTATGAAATCATCTATCGCGCATAATGTAGGGCACCGAAGCTAATTACTCTATTCATGACTAGATGTCGCCACAGGAAAAAATAAAACGCGTCATTCATTGCAACTGTCTTCTAAAAGCATTAATTGAGCAGATGATGTTGGAATGGAATCGGGCATCACCAATTACCACCAGACATAGATAAGAACCATCTCGAAAACACCATCATTCAATTAAAGAAACATACATACATAATATTACATAGACACACGCTTTTTTCCCCAAAAGGGTAGACAGAGCCTCAATGGGCCTCTGTTCAAATTGGGTTGCACCCAAGGACGTAATTTTTACTTTGGTCGAAAGTTGCACCATCATGGAATATAAACGTGCCAAGTGGTGAGCTTGTCGCCGCCATTGCCTCCCACAACTGATCACTAACGGTTTCTTCTAGTAATAACACATTCCATAGTAAGCTAGCAGCCAGGACAAATCGTATACCAACGAATGTTATCAACAAGTCCGGGTAATCCCTTAGATGGCTTTTACGACATCCACGGTAGGAGACGGAGGGGTTATATTCTTAGGCCAGACACACCACAGCACTCATTAAAAGAAAACCGTATGTAAATCGTTCTAACCGTTTTCGAGATAAAATGTTAGTATTCCTTTGCACGTACACAACCTCTCACCCTAAACGCATACCTACCTGCTCCGGTTAATCAGGGTAAAAATCACAGAAATTTGTTCTTGTACTTTTCATCCCTAGGAATCTAACCCCGTACCTATAATAATATGCAAAACCAGATACGCGTATATTGTGCCGAGTGCCATCAGATCGGTTTTATCCAACAATTTTTTTGCCTTTCATCGAGTCTCGCACGTGACTTGCGTGAGCGAGCGAAGACGAAACGAATTTGTGAAATTGGAAATTGCCAATATTAAATTATGGGAATGATATTTTTATGGAAACTAGTTTGGGGCGTTTGGTAAAAAGGTTGTTTAGGACATATAAGCGACTGAAATAAAGCGGGATGCTTTCAGGTTGATTATCTGATAATAATGCAATGCCTGCGACGTCGTCAGCGTGGAGTTTTTTCATACAAACTTCAACACTCCGTCACAGAATATATACAGACTCCGTCGCACTTCCTTGCGAGTTGAATTTCGGGAATTTATTTTTAAGTGCAGCCCTAGATAGATATATTGAATATTCTTTATTGCACAAAACAAACAATGTACACAGGCGAACTTAATGCTAAGAAGCATTCTCTACCAGCTAACCTTTGTGTATTGTGGATACATTTATGTAGGTAGTGCACAAAAAAACGTAATAAAGAGAAGAAAAAAAAAGACCTTTGTAGTCTAACAATACATGATTTGTAAGTAACATAATATTACATTATAAAAATAAATAATAATGTATAATATAAATATATAATATAATTACATAGTACTAAAATAAATAATAGTAAGTATAGGTAATATGCATAAACGTAAAGCTACGTAAGCCCTACACCACAAAAGGAAACATACCCTCAAAATTTCAGGTCTCTAGAACTTACGGTTTAGGCTGTGCGTTGATAGTCTCTCAGTCAGTCATTCAGTCAATTACGCAACGATTTTATATATGTAGGTTTACATTATAATAAGTTTTTTTTTAAATATATTTTTCAAAACAAGCTTTTATAAAATTTGTGATCATAACCGTATGCTGATCAAAATGAGCCTAAACACGGCCAGTCTACTATTATCCATCGAGGAGTTCCGTTGTCCATGTCCGTCTCCATCATCAGATCAGCTCGCTGTCACCATAATATTATTGTTTTGTCATCGGAACTAGACAGGTATACCAAATTTCAGCTCAATCGGTTGATGATAACTGCTTTAAAATTCAGTTGCAAAATTCCACCCGGACAAACATTTGTAAAAAATGCCTGTTGTATTACATATTATGCCTCCTCGAATGGGTTTTCATGATTTCTCGAGGAAGCGCCCGATATTTATATCAGTATGACTCTTTTGAAAAAATTTACTAATCCAGCGATTGTCTTACATATTTTTTTCTGTAACTATTCTGTAAAAGTTATTTTTTTTATTAACACGGGCTCTCCGAAATTTAAATTGAATTCTCCCTGAATACGTTTGTTTCTTTTATTATTCAAAGTGAAAATTGAGTTTATTTTGCTTATTATCGTTTTGTCGGGAAGCGGCACAAAATGTACCTTCGTTAATTAAATTTTGTCGGAACAAATTGAATCAAGCCTAGACTTAAAGTTGATTAGGGGCTGACAGCTGACGGCCGGACATCCGTCACAATCGGAACTATGGCAACTGAGAACTTTGAAGTAAGATACATGCATGGACTTGTATACTAAGTCCATGGATACAAGAGTATATTGTTCAGAAATATAATTATTAATATGTTTTCAAATTGCCTAATGTTGATACCTGTATCCGAATACACGTGGTCAAAAAAAAAAAAACGATGGATATAGAAGAGCGGTATCTCCTAACACAAGCATATTTTTTGCTTAAAAGGAGTGTCCAAACCCTGTTAAATTGTAGACTTTAAGTTAATGAAATAAACATTTGATTTTGATTTGATTTGAATTGGTATCTAAGCGGATATCCGTGGTTCACTCTGGGCCTCAACGGAAGATCAGCGCTGGGTTGCCAACGCGGCCTAGCAAACGCTGAGATGGGGCCCCTTTTGTGGCTTACGTCAAGCACATACACACAAATTGCCATAGTGTTTGTTTCTGTGTGATTGTTTTTTGTTTTAGTGTTTAATTAAATGGGCGCAGTGCAATGCCACATAGGGCGCGTCCTAGGTGGACGTGACCTATGAGGTAATGCACTGTCCATAGGCAGAGGTTACCGCTTAACATCAGGACGGCCATCTGATTGTTCCGTCATTCAAGTAGTATAAAAAAAAAAAACTTACATGTGTGCTTTTTTGTGGATGTGTCTTTTTTGTGTATAGTCACGAAAAAACGGTTTCTTTCTTTCTTTAAATCATTATTTTCTTAAATAACTTTTTCATCACACAGCTCTATGCAGATATGTAGTATTTTAGTTCCAATGGTACTTACTTAATGATACCTCGTAGAAAAACTTAATACCAAGTGAATATTCAATTTCAATTCGTTTCTTTCATAAGTACCATAAAAAGAAAAAAAATACACAACAAACTAATTTACAAGTAAAATAAATAAATATGGTACATCGCAATTATTATAAAAATTTGTAATTACTAAGTATCTAATACATTTATTTACAGAAAGAATAATACAAGGTACATATGTACAAAATACATATGAAACAGTTGTGCTACCTGAAGACCGCTGCAAGCGATCTAAAGGTAGCTCAACTGATCCAAATCACTACCAGACGGAAGCGTCCCTAAGATGCTGGCTGCATTGCCACGCTGAATGGCAATACTAAAGCGTTGAGCCAGATAAGAGCCAACTCTCGGGTCACGCGTCGCTTCGACCAGATGCCCTGAAAGAATTTTGAAAATGCGATGGGCCCCGGAACCCCACGGACCCAGAGTCTCGACCCCGAAAGGCTCAAATAAGTAAGCTCTGTCGAGACTTGCATATTTGCGTCTTTTGAGGTCCTCAGTGGAATCTGCCGCCGCACCGGCCCTAACTGATGTCCCGGACAGATGAGATGGCGCAAGGGTATCAACGCATGTAGCGTCCCACACCAAAGGCCTACCCTTCTCCCACGGAACAAGAGTCATGCCGTCAGGCTGCTTACCATCGTCACGAAACAGACCATTCGGTTCTAGAATGGCTGGAATGTTAACGCTGGTATCTTAGATGTGATATCGTCCGCAAGCCATGACTTGAGAACCTTTTCATTTTGAAGCAGTCCCAAAATCAATAAACAATTTCGACAGAACACAACATAATTTAAGAAAATTTAATTTCTTCGGAACTCACAAGATCAAAAGGCAAAATAATCGAAATTCCATTAGCAAAGACTTCAATGAATTTCATCACTTGACAATGGAGTTACACGAAAAACTCGGTTTTGTTCGAAAACTCATTATTTTTCGTACACGTAAGTGTTGATTAGCCAGAAAGTTGTATTAAATTGTTTTATTATTGGAATCGTTAGCCTATTGTTACCTAGATTATATATTTACTGGGTTTAATCAATGAGAAAAAAAAACTATCAACTCCATGGATCTACTACTTGCAGGTAGATAGATAGATAGAAAATTCTTTATAGCAAAAGATAAAAAATCAGTACAATTGTGCACTTAATGCTAATTAGCATTTTATTTATTAGGTACCTACGATCAGAAGAAAAAAACGACCAAGCATCTGTAAAGCATCAGAGTAACATGGGGGCTACCCTTGACAACAGTTTCAATCCCAATCCAGTTTTCACAAAATTTAGCACTCTTCAATCAAAATCGAGATTAAAATTTAAATCGTGTACGCGACCGGCTTCTTGTGATGATTCCTGAAAGAACAACATGACGTAGGTGTGGCTACACACAACGCAATAAAACTACCATTCATTACATTTTAAAATAACTTTCATAATCCTTATTATTTCCCCTAATTATTTCTTATTTTCCTAAATATCTCGGATTTTGTTTAGTTCCTTAAAATTCCACCAGATTCGCACCCAATCGTGTGGCAGGATTGGATTCAAGAGTACCAAATGGCACGATTTGACAGCAAATCCCAAATTAGGATTGCGATCGAGTGTCAAGGGTAGCCTCTGATAGTACCAGGGAAGTATATAGCGGGTATCAATCTCTAATTCGTTTGTGGGTGTATCATAATATAGATCCCTATAAACCCTGGGAGGGGTGTTCTACACGTCATGGTGAATATATTTGGGGATGTTGATAGCCGGGCTCACGAATTCTTCTACGACATTTTAATTTTCGAAGTTTTTCATTCATGAAATGCCTCGTAAACTTTTCTCCAGAAATGTACCTAACACATGTGGCAGCCCCATTACAGATAATTTTCACTAGAAACGGGATATTTACCATGATTTTTGAGTTTTATATGTTCCCGATATTTCGGCACAGTTGCATGCGCCATGATCACGGGAGAACTGACTAAAGTCTTTGCGAGTAGATGTTATTGGCAGATATATCGATCTATCCTCTTTCTCACTCTTTTATTACGAACGATACCGCTACCATCGGTTTCATTGTCACAATTCACACCAACTCGACACACAACACTAACGGTGTCCGGACGCGTAGCAGGTACCACACTTTTTTGATTCTTACACATTCTTACCACAGGCTTCCATACTCCAGATAATTGAAAACCATCTTCTCTATTGAAGTTTCTGTACTTAGTAATCTCAATTGCCTCTTGTACCATTCTCGGTATGTAATGTCGCTCTGTCGAGATTACCTGCGGACTGTGTAGCTCGATCCAATTACAGATGTTTTATTTGACCTTAACTTTACCTTGTTTATCACTGAGTCTGTTCTGTATTCACTGTAGTAACTGTAGTAACTGTAGTAACTGTAGTAACTGTAGTAACTGTACTTTACCTTGTTTATCACTGAGTCTGTTCTGTATTCACTGTAGTAACTGTAGTAACTGTAGTAACTGTACTTTACCTTGTTTATCACTGAGTCTGTTCTGTATTCACTGTAGTAACTGTAGTAACTGTAGTAACTGTAGTAACTGTACTTTACCTTGTTTATCACTGAGTCTGTTCTGTATTCACTGTAGTAACTGTAGTAACTGTAGTAACTGTAGTAACTGTACTTTACCTTGTTTATCACTGAGTCTGTTCTGTATTCACTGTAGTAACTGTAGTAACTGTAGTAACTGTACTTTACCTTGTTTATCACTGAGTCTGTTCTGTATTCAATGTAGTAACTTGACAAAAGATGAGAAACAAAAAAAAGTTGTTACGGCCTCATACAGAATATCTTCATAGAGGTTGAATACAGTCTGAAGCCGAGAGTCTTATGGTGTTTGGCAAACTAAGGCAAATCTCTACCAGCACCATACGTGAGGATAGGGTGTTTGCCTAGATTTGTATGCGTTTGCGGTGGTTTGTCGCCGATTCTACAGAAGTAATACAGCCTAAAGAATTGAATAATAAATAAATAAATTGATAATGCTGGATAGTTCACACAACATTATCTAGCCCCAAGCTAAGCAGAGCTTGACTTGTGTTATGGGTACTAGATAACTGATATACTTAATACAATTTATTACATAGATATATATTTTGTATTATACCTAAAAAATACACAGAACACCCTGAACAAATATCTGCGATCGCACAAATATTTGTTCCGAGGCGGGAATCGAACCCGCAACCTACTGCGGCGCAAGCCAACCTTCGCCCGCTGCGGCACAGAGGTCGTCAAACTGTCTGAAGTGTGATTGTAACGTAGTATTTCTCCTCTATGGTTTCTTTTCTCTACACACGTCATATTTTTCTTGCAAACAAAGTCCTGTATAATTTATCGAAGCAAACAAATAATAAATAAAATAAATAATGCTGGAAAGTTCACACAACATTATCTAGCCCCAAGCTAAGCAGAGCTTGTGTTATGGGTATTAGATAACTGATATACTTAATACAACGCATTAGTATTGCCATTCAGCGTGGCAATGCAGCCAGCATCTTAGGGATGCTTCCGTCTGGTAGTGATTTGGATCAGTTGAGCTACCTTTAGATCGCTTGCAGCGGTCTTCAGGTAGCACAACTGTTTCATATGTATTTTGTACATACCTTGTACTATTCTTTCTGTAAATAAATGTATTATATTCTTAATACAATGTATTACGTAGATAGATATATTTTATTAAACATAGAAAATACCAAGAAAATTAAATAATTTTACTTTTTTTAAATTAGTTTGCACAATCTCGATTCAAACGCCGAATGCTGTGATATGATGTGTGTACACCAAATAATGGCCGAATGCTGTGATATGATGTGTGTACACCAAATAATGACCGAATGCTGTGATATGATGTGTGTACACCAAATAATGGCCGAATGCTGTGATATGATGTGTGTACACCAAATAATGACCGAATGCTGTGATATGATGTGTGTACACCAAATAATGGCCGAATGCTGTGATATGATGTGTGTACACCAAATAACGGCCGAATGCTGTGATATGATGTGTGTACACCAAATAATGGCCGAATGCTGTGATATGATGTGTGTACACCAAATAATGGCCGAATGCTGTGATATGATGTGTGTACACCAAATAATGGCCGAATGCTGTGATATGATGTGTGTACACCAAATAATGGCCGAATGCTGTGATATGATGTGTGTACACCAAATAATGGCCGAATGCTGTGATATGATGTGTGTACACAAAATAATGGCCGAATGCTGTGATATGATGTGTGTACACCAAATAATGGCCGAATGCTATGATATGATGTGTGTACACCAAATAATGGCCGAATGCTATGATATGATGTGTGTACACCAAATAATGGTTTAGTGGCCGAACGGCACAGGTCTAAATTTATTTTCATTCATTTTTCTTTATTGATATTCAGATATCCTGGGATAATTAAGATTCTATAATTATTTTGTTTCTAAAACTGAGGTAGTACGTTTTCTTATTCTGTTGTGGACGAAATTGTAAACAAAATTTACATAAATATGTCTCACGAGTAAATTCACTGATCAATAAATTAATTTAAATCGTGTACTTAATCATATCACTGCGTAAGCTAATTATCGAAAAAGTTACACTCCAGTTAATCCCGGTATCATTATTTGTATTAAAATTATTATCAACATCCCTTGGGAGGTATGATTGTACCCTAATCAACACTGACGTTTGCTCACGCTACCCCATGAATCTATGTATTTACATACCTAATTTATATATTGTTTGAAGAGGGATTTCATATTACATGTATTATAGATAGGTAGGTAAATTACATTCAGTAGGTTGTTTAAGCATTGATTACACCTAACGAGTACAGTGGCGAGTGGCGAACAGCGGGTACTCGGCCTAGTAAACAGATTGGGATTCTGGACACTGACTCGCCACTGTACTCGTTAGGTGTGCGCGCGCCATTAGTCATCCTATTTATTTTATAAATTATGTATTTTGTACATAATTTAGTAATCATGGTATGACGTCAGCCGCCCTAAGGTGTCCTTACTATGACTGGAACCTCCGGTACGGACCAAAGAGCAGTACCTTACGGAGGCCGTCTTGCTCTAAGACGGCAACCGTCACTCTGAGACGTATACCTGATGTTGAAATGTCGTGTCTGTAATTTCACTGCCACCCATACCATTCTAAATGGAACAGCAATGCTGCTTGCTGGAAAATAATAAGTATGGTGGCGAAACCCTTTTACATTGAGCTCCTACTGAAACATAGTTAGTATTTTGGGTGTAAAACTTAATTTTCGCTTTACGGGGTTTAAAGCAGAATGCTATGGCTGAAAACATCTTCTTTTCCAGGGCAAGTTGGTTTCCTCACGACAATTATTATTAAAACAAAAAAAGTTATATTGTTTAAAATTATATTGTTTCTGCATGGCCAGTATTGAGAAAGGTTATGCGCACAATAACTCATAATTTGTGCTACGTAAACATTTTTTTAATGTATTTGTTATGGCTCGACAAACTGGCATACGGCCCGTCTGATGGTAAGCGGTTACCGTCACCTATTGACATCTGCAACACCAGGGGTATTGCCAATGTGTTGCCTGCCCTGAAGGAATCTTCTGTTTTTTTTGAAGCGGTTCATGTTGTATGTTAGCGGAAACACCTCAGGAGATACATATTTTATTGTACTGCAACTCGCTTTGGTCTTCCTCATTCACTCTCGTCACACTGTGCTCCCGTCAATAGTAGGTCCCGAGACCAAGCTGGTGCAAACTTTATAGGCTGATTATGTTTATTTGAAACAGAGTAAAAGCCTTTCTGTGCATGACATTAACCTTTAAACTCCCAAGTTCACGCACACAAGGATAACATAACGTTTAACAGTAAGCATGCCGATTCGAGGGCCGGTTTCGCTCAGGGCCACGTATTTGCCCTGTTTCTATGTTCGCATTATACAGGTTGAACTCTTAGCATTGTACACATTATGAAACAGTATCTCAATATTATTTCCCTGTGATCATTCACGACCACAAAATCTTAGTTTCGGAAATTTGACTAACCAATATGACCGTGAGCATCGAAACGTGGATGAAAATGTGATAGATACTCTTTATATCCGGCTATAATTTAATTAATGGTGGTTATGATAAGTAATAGTTAGTTGTTCGGAGGTAGGCTAGCTATTCATCTAGCCCTGTAACTCCCACGCGCAATACTAGACGCACGTACTAAATGCAAAAATGAAAGAACACATATTTTAAGTTTTGATAACATAGTCCTTTTCAGTTTTACCTTTAACACTATAATACAATTTTATGACAGTGCTGGAGGCAGTTGTGAGTATGCTTTATATATCCATCAACTAGAAGTCCAAGACGTTTTTAGCTTGTGTAATGATTTTTATTTATTTATTTTTATTTTCATTTATTTAGGCCACCAAACAATTACACTTATGGGGTGCGTTATGTGTACCTTAGTACTAAATAATATATGATAAAAAATATCTAAGTGATTGTAGAGGAGTTACAAATAAATAAATAAATAAATAAATAATGCTGGACAGTTATAAATAAAAATATAATTATAAATCCTATAGCTGTTCTTCAGAAGTTAGGTAAATTTACTCATAGGGCATAGCAAAAGTACATAACTTTAGTTTAGTCTGGACAAGATATGTATTAAATAAAAAAATTAGTTATAGGACTTGAAATAACGATACAAGCAAATGTTAAGCTGCACACCTTGCCTACGAACAGTGCATTACCTCATAGATCACTGTAACGGATCAATACCCTACCCCGTTACTGGATCGATAAAATTAACACTCGATATAATGCTAAACGCATTACCCATCTTTCTTGCTTCGTAGAGGTCGGGTAAGCAGACGCATTACGAAGTCGGGTAAAACGGAGCATAGGCACATGGTCTCGAGTGGGTACGGCTTGTGGGATGAGCATTACGGACAGGACGCTGAATTTTGTTTTTTTTGCGACCTACAGTTTAACATTGAATTCCACGATATATAGGCAATAAATTGCACTTGACTCTGACATTTCAAAAGGGATGGTAAAAAAACTAACGCGGACTGAATCCACTAATGGTTTTAAGATATTTTTGTTACTAATATTTTTTGCTATGATTTGCCTCAACCATTTTTTTTGTTATGAAGTCATAGCGGGGGATATCTTGGGCGTGAAGGAGGTCACATTTTAATATTCAGGGATACTGCCAGTTGAACATAGACCGGCATACGCGGAAGTAACGATTTTGATCCCCTAGTAATTAACTTTTGTGGATATATCGCGAGATTGGCGTAGTGAACTTTTGAACACCGCTAAAGTTCATTTCAGTCATTGTGTTAAGTACAATCGTTTAGTGAGTGAGACAAAAGCTGGCTGCTGACTCCTGCAGAGACCCTGAAAAAGCTAAGTACCTAGGTGTATATGCAGAACTAAGTACCTATGTATAGAGATGGCTGAGTCGCAAACCTAAGTACCTAGGTGTATTTGCATATCTAAGTACCTATTTATAGAGATGACGGAGTCCTAAACCTATGTTTTTATGCTAATTAAGTCTAGGGATGGCAGAATCATGAACCAGATAAATCTAGACTTCAACATGAATATGTAAAAGTATTTACACCTTTAATAAATGTCTTTAGGAAGAACCAGCACTGCTAGAGTCTGCACCATGAAGCCGTGGCCTACGTTGGATAAACATTTTACACTGTTGCACGTTTTATATTTAATCTTTATTGTGTAATTTTGTTGATCATAAACTGTTTACCTAGGATATGACTATTATATATTTATTGACAGAACGACTTACAGTCCATATTATAAATATGGCCTTTTAAATTAGTCTCATGTGAGGGAACTATAATACAGCTTTTATCAAACATGACTGTGTCGCATGAGAGTAAACTGCTTAGCGCAAACACACACACACAAACACACTCTCGTCCCCGTATTCACGTGTAGTGACAAGGTGGGAAATTACATGACATATCAGTATTTACGTATTCTCGCGAAGTGATGTTGGAGTGTGGTATTTTTGGACGCAAGAAGCTAAACAACGACAACCCTAAGCGAATTATTCTATAGTATGTACTATATCCAACTGAAGCTCTCGAGAGTGAGCTACCGGAAAAGCCAACTTAAATGGCGGGAAATCTTTCTGAATTGAATAATGCACGCGTTTCTACAGACACATACATTACACTATCATTATAGTGAAACGAGTCACCAGCACAGAGAAATCGCTTGCGCCGGCTTGGAATCGGATTACAACACTTACGAGGTCGTTATAACTGACCATCGCTGGATCTAAATGCGATCACAACCACTTAATCAAAACCTAATCTAAAGCCGCCTACGGTACCTTTAGTTGGTACTTGTGACACGTTGGAGAGCAGAACACTAAAGTCGACGTAAAAGTAAATACGTGATCTATATTATGAAACTTAGCCTCATATGATTAGGGCTACACCGCTGAGGAGTCTGGGTGGTCAGCATATGATAGGATTCACCCCCCGCGCTTCGTTAGGGCGAATGGCATACGTTCACGCACACCGCGCTGTCACATAGTACATACAAGCAATGATGCGCACCGATGGAGTAAGGGATCTCTTCGTATTTCCCACAAAGTGGGAACCATAGGGGGCGAATGATACCCTTGAGCGGCCCACAATTCTCAGATTCCAAGGCGACACTAGAAACAGACATAAACCTGCACTACACTATGCACGAACGGGCTTATGAACGAAAGCTTAGAACAATGCAATCAATCAAACGAACCTACACAGTTATAAGGTGGTGGCACTAATTGCATAAGGACTTATCTGACATTCGATGACGACCATTAATATACCGACACATTACCTATGTTTGACTGAATCACGACGTTAGTTTAGGAACCTAGGATGTGAGACAAAGTCATCATTTTTACATAAACATTACAGGATCCTGAAGACGACACACGAGGCCCCTCCAGAGCGAATTGCAGAAACGGGGTAAGTGATTTCTGAATTACGAACAACATTTCCTTTCTGTAATTAGGTAAATAAACGCAGGCAGGATGCTACTTTAATTCTCTACAGATTATTAAGACGATCACGGGACAGAGTCAATAAACTGTCAGGCCAAGACATTAACATCTACCGAATCATACTACGAAAAGTAACATATAATTCATCACATTAAAATATTGTAGAAGCTTTTTGTACACGTCTGTTGGGTGGGGGGGCTGAACTTCACATCACGTCCACCTAAGATGCGCCCTATGCGGCAGTGCACTGCGCCCGCCACCCTGAGAGATGAAAGAGATGATGATAAAGATGAAAAGTCTCACTTGACGACCTCTGTGGCGCGGCGGGCGAAGGTTCGCCTGCGACGCAAGAGGTTGCTGGTTCGATTCCCACCTCGGAACAGATATTTGTATACCATCTGCAGATATTTGCACAGGGTGTTCTGGGTATTTTCTATGTATAATACAAAATATCTATTTATTTAATGTATTGTATTAAGTATATCAGGTTATCTATTACACATAACACAAGCTCTGCTTAGCTTAGGGCTAGATAATGTTGTGTGAACTGTCCAGCGTTATTTATTTATTTAACCATTATTGAATGATGAAATACTGTGTCGTTATACAATGTCTCTATTACGTACCTGTGCTAATGTAATACTGCTTACGTATTCGCCCCGCGGGCCCTTTCAGTAAGAATCGATGTGAATAAGCCATGAATGTTTCATATTACGACTTGCATTGTATGTTGCTGCCAGGGGGAAAATATATTTGCCATAATATCTTTATTAAAATAAAGAAAGGGAAAAGTATCGAGTTTACAGGATATATCTCAATGGGACGTAAATAGGACCTCAACTCGATTTCAGTCGGAAAAACTATGTAGATATGTTAAAATTTTGTGGTCACTGCATTACGTACTCACTCTGTAACGGTTAAGGTTACAAACTTTATAAACCTAAATACAGTAATTATTTGAGGATGTAATCTATATAATATCAAAAACAGAAACACGATTGGTGAAACTTTTCTTGGTAGATTTATTTTCAGAAATTGGTCGCGTTGAAACTTGTTGTAGGACCCTCCTGCGAAAAGAGAAAATATTGAAGGTTAATTTTAATATTTTTCAGTAGATTGTCACAATACTTAGATTATTACAAAAGGAATTATTGTTATATATGGTACTTTCAAAGCAAAACAATGTTTTATCATTTGTCGCTTACGTCAGTTACTTCTGAGCGGCTAACATCTATACCTTATCTCAATTGTAAAGAGCAATAAATAACAGGCTTATCAAATACCTTGAAACTTCTAACCTCATATCTGAAAATCAATTTGGTTTTCGGAAAGGCAAATCTACAGCAGACGCCGTATCGGAGCTTAACAACTACATTGTAGGATGTCTAGAAAAAGGATCGAAATGCATGGCTATCTTCCTAGATTTGGCTAAAGCATTCGATACGGTGTCAACTTGCCTACTTCTGGATAAACTAGAATGCCTAGGTATACGTGGAGACCAACTAAAACTACTTCAAAGTTACTTAAGTGGAAGAATCCAGTGCGTGAAGATTGGTGAATACGTTAGTTCCGAACTATCAGTCACTTATGGTATACCTCAGGGTTCTATTTTGGGCCCAACTCTTTTCCTAGCTTATATGAATCAGATATGTGACCTCAAATTGCAAAATGGCAAGCTTCTTGCTTTTGCGGACGACACAGTGTTGCTATTCCAGGGAAGGAGCTGGGATGAAGTCTATAGACATGCCCAAACAAACTTTGACTTGGTCTCTATGTGTCTCTATCAAAATATTCTCACCCTTAACGCTGCAAAAACTAAATATTTAGCTTTCTCTCTTCGCAAACCCGGTCTACCAAATTCTGCAATATACTCTATAAAAGCTCACACTTTACACTGCCTACAGTCATCTACCAGTCGTTTGGCATGCGATTGTCCGTTAGTCGGAAGCTGTAACACGATCAAATACCTTGGTATCACTCTTGACCCGCACTTGACCTATGAATCCCACATCGACTTGCTGACTGCCAGAACACGAAAGCTAATTGCAGTATTTAAAAATATAAAACACGCAGCAAGTATTGACCAGCTCAAAAACACCTACTACGCGTTATGTCAATCTCTGCTGGTGTACTGCTTGACGTCGTGGGGTGGCGCAGCTTTAACACATTTGCTTCCGCTAGAAAGGGCTCAGAGAGCAGTCCTAAAAGTAGCCTATTCTCGACCGTTCAGGTACCCAACGAAACGGCTTTACAATGACTGTGAAGTTCTATCCGTTAGACAACTTTTCATACAACAAATTATTTTAAAACAGCACAAAATAAAGCCAGACTTAAATATAACCAACAAAAGACGACAGGATAAAATATACAACACAATAAAATGTAGAACTGCATTTGCACACAAACATTTAAACTTCCTAGCAACATACCTTTACAACAAAATAAACAAAATAACAACAATTCATAAAACAACACAAGTTGAGTGCAAAAACAAACTTAAACTGTTCTTACTCAGCTTAGACTATCGGCAGACAGAGGATCTGCTATCAATCCAATCCTGATTAAATTCTAAGATTATACACCTTATTATATTTTCCCAACACGCATACACAACACACACATACACACACTAGTCATAAATACACATCACACCATTCACACTTTCCACACATACACTATTTACACAACACACTAATCTACACAATACACTGCTATACTTCTGTAAGTATCTCAGTACCTACTTTAAATTAAAGATAAATGGGCTTTTTATAACCTCTAAAATATGAAACTAGATTAGTTAATATCTATCTGACCAAGCCGAAGCAGAGATCCCTTGCGTCTAAACACAAGTTTTACTTAGTTAGAGCAAGGTGTCAATGTTTTTCACTGGCTGTACATTAAAATGCCAAGGTCTTAAATATAGATTTAAAAAATAAATGCTATGTGAAAAATTTAAACATTGTAAACCTTTTTAGAAATAAATACTCTTTATTATTATTATTATTATTATTAATTTCTTGAAGTTATTGTTTTCTTGCTAGACTCCGCCCATTCAATACTTTTACCTTTACAAATTCAAATTCAAATTCAAAATCTTTATTTCAGGCTTACTGAGAAATGCACTAAACCTAAACATGTAAGCCCATATCAACATAAAAACCTTAGAAAACACTTTATTACTTAATCTAACACACGTGTGATAGCCGACGAGTCGCGGCCCGGGGGATCACGTGACAGGCGTCCCTTGACCCACCGGAACTTCACCCCTTTCTGCCAGAAGTCAGGGCTCAAGTAAGTCTTCACATTTTCCGTAGGGACCCTCACCATAAATGAGCTAAAGCTCACATTATGACGAGAGTCCAACTTCATGACTCTCAAACCCACTCCGGCTTTCTTCCTGATATACTCCACACCTCTGCAGCCTTCATGTCGAAGTAGACGGGGGACACGTAGATCTGCGTAGTGGGTACCTCCGCTCGGAAGTGCTGCTCACTGGATACATGAGTACCACACTGGTGGCTGGCTTTCGTTTCTTCCTTATCACCTCGATAAAGCCCTCTGCATCACAGGGCTCCTTCCTTGGAGCCCTAGCGGTTGCAGCGCTGCGAACTAGTTCACAGCTCCGCTTTTTCCCCTTTTTCTGAGAGGCAGCCAAGTTGCTAGCTGCTGCAGAAGCGTAATCATGCCGTTGGGGAGGAACCAGCGTGACCGGTGTCGGCTTCTCTGCGGTGCGAGACATGCTGGCAGCGGGCCGAGGGCACGCGTTTGGCGTAATTGCGGCGGCGAGTGACAAATTCGCTGAGCCGACACATTCCATCTCGTCAATCAACAACGACACAGTGCACTTTGCACCTTGCAGCACGTTGACCTCGTTAGAGGCGGACGACCTACTTACTAAATTAGTGTCACGTAATGACACCAACTCAGCACGCAGACCGGAGATAGCATCATTGGACGCCTCCAACTTAGCCTGTACTACAGCCAGGCTTGTCTTCAGGAACACGATCTCCCTCAGTAGCCTGGTGACGTCGACGTGGTCGAATCCCACCGGTGGGAGCTTATGCAGCTCCTTCGCATCGAAATTGGGCACATCATCAGGATCAGTCTCCTTGAGCAGCGTTACAATGTCCTGAAGACTCCTTCCGCCTCCATCCCTCCGGCGGGACGGCATACTGGCTTCCTTGCCGAGCGTTCGGAAGAGTAGCAGCTTGCCACTGCAGATGTCATCCACCTTAAAGTTTGACTTGCAGATCTGCAAGATGCTGATCTCGTCCATGATGTCGATGGCATTCTGAATGAACGCCAACAACTCGTTCACGACGATCGCCTTGTCAGCCTAAAACTATCAGCGGAAACTATCGGGATGCGGCTTGAGCCGCGCGTTTGCGAATTAAATTCGTAACTGTGCAAGAGCGAGACACGTCCGTTTCCAAGCGCGCATCGCACTGCACTGACCAAGAAGCTCAGATTCGGTCAATGTAATATTTCCTAAAATGCTTTTATCATACTGACAGACTAATACCGTTCAATATAATAAGTTAAGTGAAACAGAAAAGTAAAACGTAAAAAAAAAACTATAGCCAAACTATGTATAGGGTGAACCACAACATTAGGTACTTATGTCAGTCACCAAGTACAATATTTGTATTGAGTACATTTTAATTATAACTATAAATTACTATTTTTTCTATTTGTAGCCCTTTCTGTCCCACTGCTGGGCAAAGGCCTCCCCCCCACTCCTTCCAGACATCACGATCCTGAGCTATGTTTGCCCAGTCAGCCAGAAACTTATCAATTTCGTCTCGCCATCTCCGTTTCGGTGCCGCGTCGCCTTCTTGCAGGGTCAAGATGCCACTCGCTGGCTACCTTTGCCCCCAGCTCGCTCGGCATGCGGCAGACATTACCAGCCCCATCCCATTTCAGCTTAGCAGCTTTCGAGGCTAAATAAACAATTTGTGTTTGTGAGCGCAACACATGTGTTTCGAAACCTATCCCTGAGTGTCACACCCAGGATACTGCGCTCCATCGCACGCTGGCAGACCTTGAGTTTGGACTTCTGAAGCTGCGTCAAAGACCAAGTTTGCGCACCATATGTGAACGGGGAGAATGCATGACTGGGTTCATTAATTTTCGCTTTAGCGATAGCGGGAAGTTTGGACCTTTCACTAGATCTCCCATGGCCCAATAGCTCCTCCAGGCGTTTTCACTGTAAACAAATAAATAAATAAATTATATTTGGTACACTGATATGACATGACCTGGATTGAGCTATAGTCTACTTTTTATCCTGGTTAAACGCGAGCGAAGCCGCTAGGAGGACGCTAGTTAATTATAAAACCTACCAGTTATATTACATTAAAACACATTCAACGGGAAAATTCGTGACATTTCCTGGAACACTCGTACTTATCTCTGAGGAAATACGCTCAAAAACTCATACAAGTAAATGATATCCAAACTTCTTACAAGGGACTAGTGTTCAGAAGTTCTGAGATAAAGCCAGATATTCCGGACAGACGACCGATTACTGGTTAGTCACGGGCGAGACTTGAGGGCTTCATCTAGTACCATCGATTAGCATCATAACCATATACATCTGAACTTAGGAGAATCAGTAAGGAGGCATACCGTCGTCATAATGTGAGCTTTAGCTCATTTATGGTGAGGGTCCCTACGGAAAATGTGAAGACTTACTTGAGCCCTGACTTCTGGCCGAAAAGGGCGAAGTTCCGGCGGTTCAAGGGACGCCTGTCACGTGATCCCCCGGGCCGCGACGCGTTGGCGATCGCACGTGTGTTAGATTAAGTAATAAAGTGTTTTTTATGTGTATGTTAGTTTCTAAGGTATTTATGTTGATATGTGCTTACTGTTTAGGTTTAGTGCATTTCTCAGTAAGCCTGAAATAAAGATTTTGAATTTGAATTTGAATTTGAATAGCTAAACTGATGATATTTAGAGATAGGTACTATCTATTAAAACATGAGTGTTAAGTCCTAGTTTTCGCGAAATCAACTTTTGCTATCTGAAGAAGTGATGATGTGCTGTAATGTTGTTACTTGGACTGGCTCTGTATCGTACCTTATAGTTTGTTTTGTAAACTCGTGAGAAAGAGCGGAATGCTTTCGTTATCACCTCCCGGCAAAGGTAGGTTTGTAGTGTCATGGCTGCCTGCATTCTTTTAAGGGACTGTTTGGTTTATATTGTTTTATGGGGCTTTATCTTAATACTATTGTATCGTTAGTTTTTTGTGCGAACTATAAATAAACTGATAATGTATTTAATTTTAAATTGCCTAGTACATCCGAACCTAAACGGATTTCCGTGATTCTTTCAGGGCCTCAATGGAAGATCAGCGTTGGTTTGCCAACGCGGCCTAGCAAACGCTTAGTTGGGGACCCTTTAGTGACTTACGTCAGGCACACACACAAATTGCCATAGTTTTTGTTTCTGTGTAATAAGTTTTTTTAAATTAGTTTTTATTTAGTTCTTATTGTGTTTGCCTTTTGTTGGTGTGTGTATTTTTGTGTAAAGTCACGATTAAACGTTTTCTTTCTTTCTTGCTATCTTTGATGACCAAAAAATAAAAAAATCGCGCCTCAAGCGATCGCAGAAAGTAAAATACAGTTTAATTTCAATAAATGAACGTTTAAAATATGATCGTCAAAAATTCGAATGGTTACCTTAACATGGTAGATCAGGAATTTGGTTCAGCTTTCTATAGTATGCGCTTATTTTTGCCGATTTTATCCAAAGATCTTTGGAAATTGACGGCGTGATTGTCAATAAATGCACCATACAGCAATGATTCAGATACTGACAATCAAACCTAGCAGCAAACATCTTCAGAATGTTGTTAGAGCTGGCCCGGACCCTGCGCACAAGGGATGTGCAGCGCTTACGCATTATTGCAAACAATTATTATGAATAATCAAGAAAAAATTGCGCGTGTTTGACAATTTATCTAAATAAAAATCGTTCGTGTGGACACTGAAAGCGTCGAAACAGCGGATGAAGCTAAATAAAGTTTGGACGAGTTAGATTCAGTTCGATAGGCTCGCGGTGTCACACTGCCGCTGATGGAATTCCGGAGATTGGAAGGCGTGCTTTTTGAGGAAAACAAAGTTTGTTTTTGTAATGAAAAGGCTGATTCTGCAATTGCCTTTGTTAACTCAACTTTTTAGGACTATCATTTCTATGTTTTTAATTTTTGATAAATTATTTAGTAACTTTTACCACTACTTAAAATAGACTGTAAATAATAGTTAAAGTTTTCGAAACTATCATGACTAGGTGCATACTTTTCATTAGAAACAACTCGAAAATCATGGTAAATATCCCGGTTCTAGTGAAAGGTAAATAGTTAGCTTAAGTTTCATACCACGATAGTTTTAATTCAATAACTGTTTACAGTACATTCTTCAGAATGTCGCATTACCTAGGACTTTTATTTAAGACTGCGGTCCGAGCCAGGCAAAAATCTTCATATAAAAAAAAAACGCCAGACGCCTCTCGAAAAAGCTGTTTTTATTGAATAGCTCATGAAATATAGATAATTTAAACAAAACCCCGTTTGTGAACCTTCCTTTTTATTGTATTGATTTTATTTATCCAATTTTTGACCCAATAATCTGTACCATATTGACAAACAATCGAATAAAAGCAAAAAATAGACATAACTTTGGATTTTTTTCTATCGAGAAAATATAATTGTCCTATCGTGTTTCTGTCTGGATGATCCTTCGGTATTATAATCTGTGCATATTTTTAATTTGAATATTGTACTTGATTTAGTCAGTTAAAAATCTAATCTAAGCTTGGTAATTTAGCGTTATACCCCACCTTAATAAATGAAGGAGCAAGCCTATGAGACCAAAATGCCTGCACTATTGATGCCTAAAATGCCTGGATTACAACTCTAATCTCCAAATATAGAGAGAAATAAGCCTGAGTCCCAACAGTGGTATCAGAGAGAGGTTATGAACATACAAAACTGGACACAGAAAGTGTTATGTAATCAAAAAACTCTGTTTATTTCCGGTGAAAATGACCTGGTAAATTAGGCGCAAATTACCAATCTGCTAAAACATGCAGATAAATATGAGCAAATTCTAACGGCTGTTTTAAACAATTCCCCGGACGTCCGCTCGGTATTATCTCCATAATTACAGAAGGACAATATTACAGACTATAAAGGGAGCAGCTATGTAAAACTGTACTAATACTAAGCCTGGAATAGAACTTTTTCTATAAATGAATGAACGAATATAAATTAAATACCTAATGAATAATTTATTTGCTGTAGGTAGTACCTACTCAAACCTTTGACCTTTCTTTCGCGACTGTGTGACGAATTTTATATTTCGTGACATATGGCAGCAAGAACCAATATAATGAAAGAATTGGGGGATTCACCTATTGTATTATGTGTTCGTCGAGAAAATCCCGAAAATCCAGCGATTTTGATGAAATTCACAGGGGTTTTAACTGTAATAACAGACTTGATTCATTTTGTAGGGATTTGTTCAGGGCTGGATTTTTTATACAACTTGGAATGACGGAACAAAGCAGATGACCCACCTGATGTTAAGCGGTACTGTCTGCCTATGAACAGTGCATTATCTCAAAGATCACGTCCACCTAGGACGCGCACTTTGCGGCATTGCACGGCACCCGCCACCCTGATACATAAAGATAAAAGTCTCATGTGTCTGTAATTTCAACAGTACCTTTGTTGTATTGATTATATTTATCTAATTTTTTTACCCAATAATACGCACCATTTTAATAAACAATCTATGTACAAAATCCTTTCATCGACAGCTATATGGGACAAACCGAGTCCATGACTTCAATTAGGTACTTCATGATCACAATATACTATAGGTACATTAACTCGACTGATTATCGTATTCTAGCTATTTCCCCTTATACTGTGCCATATAACGAACAACGGACGCGGCAATTATGTCAGTTTTCAACGCGATGCAACAATTTAAATCGTATTTACGACGTTTTTACGAGCACAGACTGTATTCGGTCCGGATGTAATAAGCAGTTAGTATACTTACTTTCTTGAATTTTTATTGCGCAGAGGCTGGGTATATGAGTTGCTTATACTACTTGTACTATCTATTATTTATTCTGTGCTTATACCTAGTTGTTTTACAAAGACGATAAAGTTTTTTTTTTAAATGTATAATGGATAATGCTGATGACAAGCAATTGCTTTTCCAAGGCACAACGAGTTTTTTATTTTTTTTTTAATTGCTCGGGAGTATATTAGTAGGTACCTAGTTGTATAGCTTTTTTGAGAAAGAGTTTGTCCGGGGCAGTATATTTCTGCCGGAAAGCGGTAGTATTCGCATTGATGAATGTACCTAATAACTCTGTAATGTTAGTAACTTTGGATGTTTTATTTGTTGTAGTAGTTAACATTTTAGTAGTTAGTTGTTTTACCTATAGGTAAAACAAAGGTAAACTAGATATACTTAGTAAACTAAGTAGCAGTTTACGCCCTCGAAAAATTTGCGATGCCTGCAGAGGGCAAATAAGTCATAAGTGCTCACTATTTTATAAGACCAAATTGTAACACTTATTTATGCAAATAAATATCTTGTATCTTGTATCTTGTATCTTGCTGCGTTCCGGTTTGAAGGAGTGCCGGTGAAATTACAGGCACATGAGGCTTTTCATCTTTATGTCTCAGTGTGACGGGCGCAGGGCATTACCACATAGAGCGTCCTAGGTCGATGTGACTTGTGAGGTAATGCATTGTTATAGGCAGAGGTTACCGTATACTTCCGTATACTCGCGCGCGGTGCGGAACAAAATCCTACCGTTTCCCTCTGGTGCGGAGCCCATATCTCAGAGATTTCTGGGAGTAAGACAAAGATAGATATATTTTTGTGTTTGCCTTTATATCTGTGACTCGAAAAAGTGAAAATCTACGTACGGGGTCTATCGGCCCATCACCGCACTGAAAGTGAAAAAACTTTATTCAGTGTGGCTAAGGGGCCTATAGACACTCAACCGAGTTGGGGCATTTCCACCCCTTCCCGCACTTGTTTTAGCTAATTATTTTCTTTCTAACAATTAGTGTTGTGTACGCGTCGATAGAATGTGCATGTCATCATACAACTGAAAAAATATCACAATGTTTCGAGGTAGTAAAAGGAGTAAAACAAGATAAACATGATATTGTGGAAGACACCACAGTGCCTAAATACCGTCGTGTTTATCAACAAAATATAGTGAAATCTGAAAACCAGCCGTCGACGTCTGCATCGAATAAAAATACTGAATTTAAAATTCTACAGAATGTTCAAGTCTGTCCTCCTGATACAGATATTGAATATGTAAGTAGTATATGTATTACATGAGTGTAGTTTGTAAGTTGTGATTGTGAACTATTCAAAATAAAAATTACTTAGTATCGATAATTTGGTTTCATTTTCCGCTCAATACATCACTAGCTAGACTCGTAACTGTACGTATAAATCAGTGCGATAGTGGGTTTATAGGCCCCCTGACATTTTTCATGTTTTCCTTCCATTTCCACCAGCAGAACCCCAGGCGAAGCAACCACATGATGCATTGAGGTTTTTATAACACCATGGTTATAGTTAATTAGGCAGAAAATAGGTTTTCACGAAGAAAATAGGATTTGAAACCATGTAGTGACTAGGGGGTCGAAAGACCCTTATCGCAATGGTGAAAAGGTACCGTTAGGGCTTATCAGCCCCCTATAGCACCACCTGAAAAATAGTCAAATTACTTGCTGCAGTGAACGTGTTAACATCAGATTGGTCATCTGCTAGTTCGAAATCAAAAATGCACTCAGATTACGAGCATCGTTTCAGTTCTTTCTACCGCCGCGCCGCCGTTTACAACCAAAGGTTCATTTTAGATCCACATGGTTATCTAAGGTAGAGTGATCTAGAAATAACCAAATATAAAAGAGAAGCTCTTTCAGAGTTTCAGTCACTTTTCCTACAAACTTGACCAATGTATTTTAGGGGTAAAAAAGGCAAAATTCATAACATTCCTCCTAAAGCCTCCTATTAGCATTCCAAGTTTCAGAACGTGGGGTTACTGGAAGTACCCTAGAGGTTTTGCATTTTGGCGATTACCATAAAAAAAATAGACTTTTGTATTGTTTTTTTTTATTTCGACGACCCCTGTGGCGCGGCTGGCGAAGGTTCGCCTGCGACGCAGGAGGTTGCGCGTTCAATTCCCGCCTCGGAACAAATATTTGTGCGATCTGCAGATATTTGTTCAGGGTGTTCTGGGTGTTTTCTTTGTATAATAAAAAAATATCTATCTACGTAATGTTATTAAGTATATCAGTTAACTAGTACCCATAACACAAGCTCTAGCTTATCTTGGGGCTAGATAATGTTGTGAGAACTTGTCCAGCATTATTTATTTATTTTATTTTATTTATACCTTGCAATGTTAATTATGAAATTGTACCTTAAAAACCTCCAAAGGTTTGACTAGGTTTAATTAATTCTGCTAAATGCAGGTAGATAGTTAGACGCTTGATTGTGACATCATACGTTCACTGACCTCTTAATAGGATACCTTTAGCCATTCCTGAGAAAAAGAGTCTTTAAAGACAAGACAGACAGACGGATTATTTATTATTTTTACACCAACTGTACTTCACTTACAAAATCGTCAAGGGATCTACTATGAATATGAAAGTGGCCTAAAAACTTAAGAGATCTATTAAGACGGTCAAAGTCCACTAGATCAGAGTCAAGGGATCGATCTGGAACTATTCGGATTACAAAATGTTCCTATAACCACAATACATAAAGGTCTGGAAGAGAATGGTATCTAGCATTAAGTTCGCCTTTGCACAATACTTTTTAAGTTGTGTTATACAAAAAACTATGTATCTATCTATAATGGTTTTCAGGTACGGAACCCTATTAAGAAACAAACATCCACATAACCACATACAGCGTGCAATAAACAACCCTTCAGCAATTAATCCCCAATTTCAATATCACAACCACTCTCCTGTCAAACTACGTAACTGGCAGTTTGCGAGCATAATCCAGGGATCATTCAAAGCCAACTCACAATTATAACTACCTATTATTTATTCAGAGTGTTCGCCGTCCTACTTGCCAGCTAACAATTGGCAGAGAATAGTCGGGGAATGGGGCGTGAATGCCAAATTACTATTTTACAAGAATCTTGAACGTTATGTCCTACGAGAAATCTTGTAGTATGTAGCTTAATTAAATTTAACGGTTAACTTGAACACGGTCCTACATAGCCGTTAAAGGAACTAATCGTTACTAATCGACTAATCGTTATTGTGATATTCATCCTGATAATATCAACATTTGTACAAAGCGTTTATCAAAGTTATTCAAAACCGCATACATGGCCTGCTGGACCAACATCAACCTCCAGAACAAGCTGGTTTTCGTCCCTGCTTTTCTACAACGGACCATCTACGTACACTTAATCAAATAATTGAAAAATATACAGAGTTTCATAAGCCTCTTTATATAGCCTTTGTGGATTAGACAAAGGCTTTTGATAGCCTTAAACACTCAGCCATATTAAAATCTTTAGAAAAACAGCAAGTACAAAAAACATACATAGACCTCATCAAACTTATTTACATCCATAGTACTGCAGACATAAAACTCCATTTCACCGGTCCAACTTTCCAAATTCAGAAAGGAGTCAAGCAGGGCGACCCGCTCTCTCCCATTTTATTTACGTGCACCCTGGAAGAGGTATTTAAAACGCTGGAAGTATCATGGGCAACAAGGGGCATCAACGTCGGTCGTAAGCGCTTAACGAATTTGCGTTTTGCGGACGATATTGTCCTTTTTGCCCCAACATCACATGACCTACAAATCATGCTCCAAGAACTGAGCGCGGCAAGTCTCGAGGTTGGGCTTCAAATGAACCGGTCAAAGACGCAGGTAATGTCAAACAGCACGAAACGTAAGATCGAGGTTGATGGGCAGGAAATACATTATGTCGATGAGTACACCTACTTGGGCCAGATAGTATCCTTGGAAAACAGGCAAGACAGAGAAATCGGACGTCGTATCGAAAATGCCTGGAAGAGCTACTGGTCCATGAAGGAACACATGAAAGGCGATCTACCCCTAACACTAAAACGTCAACTCATCGACATGTGTATCCTGCCCGTCCTAACCTACGGTGCGCAGACATGGTCGCTGACCGAGTTACAGAAGTCCTGACTCAAGATTTGTCAAAGGGCAATGGAACGCAGTATTTTGGGTTATAAGAGAACCGACCATGTTAGGAACACCACGCTGCGTTCCCTAACTGGTATTGCCGACGTAGGTGAAAAAACAGCCAGGCTCAAATGGGATTGGGCGGGGCGCGTCAGTCGAATGCTTCCCAACAGGTGGGCGAACATCAGCACACCCTGGATACCTGAGGGACGGCGACCTCGGGGTCGGCCGAGAAAGCGTTGGCGGGACGATCTTGTTGGTTTTGAGAAGGAGTTGTTGGAGACTGCCAGAGACAGGGACAAGTGGAGGAATTTGGGGGAGACCTGAGATATGACATGAGCCGCTTTAAAAAAAAAAAAAAAGAGTCCTTCAGGGCAGGCAACGCATTCGCAATGCCCCTGGTGTTGCAGATGTCAATAGGCGACGGTAACCGCTTACCATCAGGCGGGCCGTAAGCCAGTCTTACGAGGCATTACATAAAAAAATAAAAATAAAAAAAAGACCTTCGCCCAGAAATGGGACAATATAAGTTAGGAAAAAAAAAATATATCAACTTGGTGCTAATAAATTCAAAATGCGTAGATAGATAGATAGATAGATAAACTCTTTATTGTACACCTATGAAAAGTAAAACAAAACAAACTGACAAACAACAAACTAATTAACAACGGACAATGGGAGGTCTTATCACTAAAAGCGATCTCTTCCAGACAACCTTTGGATGGACATGATCACAATCAAACAATAAAATAAGACGGCGGTGTACCTACAGGGAATAAATACATACTTATTTTTTAAATTTATTTTTTATACTACTAGATTGACGGAACTAGCAGATGGCCCACCTGATGTTAAGCGGTAACCTCTGCCTATGAACAGTGCATTATCTCATAGGTTACGTCCACCTAGGACGCGCCCTATGTGGCACTGCGCCCGCCACCCTGAGACATAAAGGTGAAAAGTCTCATGTCCCTGTAATTTCACCAGCACCCTTACCCTTCAAACCGGAACACAGCAATGCGAGCACTACTGCTTTGCGGCAGAAATAGGTATGGTGGTAGTACTTCCCCGGACGGACTCTTACACAAAAAAGCACTACTACTATACTAACCTAACCCACACCACCCCACCCGCCCTATATAGCCTAACCTACACATTTAACAGCACAACACTTATAACAATATTATAAATAATACCATAGACCATAGTGACATGACGATAACTAGCAGCTGATAGACAAGGATAATAAGGTAGTGATTATATACCTTAATTGAAAAAACCGGTAATAACTCACGTAGGTACTTGTTCCGAGTCAAACATCCGACTCGAGTCCCGGTACCTACCAGTCGTGAGCTCCGGGCGCGCGCCCGCAGATATCGCCGGGAAGCCGTCGCGTATACTCCTTGAGGAAGGGGGTATTAAGTCCCAGAAACTCGAGTCGGATGTTTGACTCGGAACAAGTACATACGTGGGTTATTACCAGTTTTTTCAATTATGAATATTACTCACGGAAGTTTTAATAGTATTATTATATACCTTAGTTTTAAAAATATTTACAGATTTAGAAGTGAAGGATTTATGGATGTTTTTACTCAAAAATGGACTGGCGGCTAAAGCAAGCTAAGAATGAAAAAAATTAAACAAGACGATTCATCCCGAAAACGCGGTTTCTACGCAAAAACACAAAAAAACTGTATTAACAACAAACTCAACATTACGTGGTTTGAACCTTTGTCAATGGAGACCGGGATCAAAGAAACCGTATACTAAGTGAAAAGCCTTTTTGAATCAAAAGATCTCCAATCACGCCCTAGTGTTTGTTTAGTCGTATTCAAATAGAATCAGAAACAATCACTTAGAACGTAGTGGAGGTTTCAGGGCATAGAAGGTATAGTCGTTGTTTTGTCTGATTGGAAGCTTAAATTCTACGTTTGTGAATTAATTATGAATAAGATAAAAGTGCCTTTTTTATAGGAAATATTAATAGTCTTGTTTATTTTGACGTGAAGATATTTCGATAATTATAAAAATCTATTTTTACTTTATTACGTTATTTTTACGTTCATTAGTAGTAAGCTTTACTTCAAAATATTTCATCTTTCAAGCTGTGTTTGAAAAATCTATTAATACAAATACCGCAATGATCCGTGAAAATGCATTTGACCAACAAATTCCAACTACCGTTGCCGAGGCATCGAATAAAGTTAATAGTGTTAGCGTACAGTAATTTTACTCTGCCGTCATTAAACATACCTACATACACTTGTACAATTGTACATCTATGTAAGTTGCATGCACGTAGGTAGATTTAAAACCTTCAAGTCATAGGTAGATTTAATTTTCCATTTGAAAAAACAAGACACTAATTTATTTTGGTCTTAATGACATTTTGTTTAATGATTATTTGACATAGATCATATTTAAGCTGGATGCCGCCGCTTGCGGCGCGAAACTATTTTTTTTTGTGTTTTTTGCCCAATACAATTTCATACCCCACAACAATTTAGGGGGATCGTAGCTAAACTGATGATATTTATGAGATACTAGCAATTAAAACATGTGTGTTAAGTCTTCTAGATCTCGCGAAATCATGTTTCACTATCTGGAGAAGTGTTGATGAGCTGCACCTAATTGAAAAAAAACACCAAAAAATTTGAATTTCGCACCACAAGCTTGAGCATCCACTTTAATATGAGTATAATGTTTGTGGAATATTGAAGTTAGTTTAAATGGCACTGGTCACTAGTGGCCTTTACGACCAGTTGAATTTATATCAGTACGATTGCACGCTCCTGCAACTTAAATTTAGCGCTATAAGAGTCACTTTCCATTGAAAGCCGATTTAGAGCGACACAGGACTCTGAAGGGTTGGAAACACTGGAATATTTCACGCCAAACAATGTTTGCGATTAATGGACTGACGTTTGTTTAAGAGCCTTTTGCTTAATAAATTGGGGAGATTATAAATTTGAAAAATAACCACCTCTAAGTACCTGTATTTTGTTGATTTATGGCAGCATTCATGTCATGTTTACTCGTGGTGCCACTCTGGTTCTGAGTTGGAAAAGGTTTTTGGGCAACTGATAAGTTTATTTTGAACAAACTTTACTTTTTATAATTGTTCTTCTTCTTCTTCTCTTCTTTGAATGGCTTCTTTTAATGCTCCAAGCAATTTCGCCAATGTCAAATAATACTACAAATGGCAAAGTTACGATGTTTGGATGTTTGTGACTCAATCACGCTGAAACAGCTTAAGGTGTGGGGGGGGGGGGATAACGAAAAATTACCAATCATAGATTTGATTTTTAACTGACAAAATCAAATACAATATTCAAGTTATAAAGATGCATGAATACTACATTATAATTCCGAGGGATCACTGTACCAGAAACACGATAGGACAATATTTTATCGATAGAAAAAAAATCCAAAGTTACTTCTATTTTTTACCTTTATTCGATGAATTATTTAAATGGTGCATATTATTGGGTATAAAATTAGAGAAATAAACTCAATACAACAAAGCCGAGGGTTTACTCTAGGGGTTTGGAAACTGTGCTGCGCCAGCGGTTTTTTTTGTATGAAGATTTCTGCCTGGTGTTGGAGCAGTCTTAACCGATTTCATTTAAAATTTACACTGAGATTATCATGACTTGGATTGAGCTATAGGCTACTTTTTATCCTGGCAAAAGGCAAGCGAAGCCGCGACCGGACACTAGTATGTAGTAAAATTATAGGTTACCAAGAGTTTCCAATAATAAAATTCCAATAAAGTCATAACCCAATTTAAAATGGTGGCAGAAAAATCATGTTTTTGGAGGACAGTACCCACCAATGCGGAAAGACACGCTATAAACTATATGCTACGAGTATTTAACTACACTAGTTAGTGAACTTTATCTCTTTCTATCTAAGTTACCTACACCGGATAAAATGGCACCAAACTTATACCAAAATTTTCAAATCGAAAAACTCTATAAAAATAGGTAACACATACCAAGGTTTCTTTCAAAAATGGCGGATTTAGTCCCCATTTGTCTTATTTTTTTATGAATATAATGAATAGTAAACAATTAAATAGTAATATATGTGGCTGACGCATCGGATAACAAATATAATATCAATTCCTAAGACCTTTTAACGATATACCTGATTTTGAAAATAAGAAGTTCTGCATTAAAAAAGTAGAAATGTATTCATGGTTCTTCTAAAAAACTTAAAAAAATAACGTTTTTGGAATGTTTATTGATCATTTTGGATCGACATGTTGCAAAGTTTTATACAAGTTTGTGCTCGCGAGGACTGCTGTTCGCAGAACTACTAGTATAACATAACATAGCACCCAACAGTCATATATCCTGATCCCACACTAGGATTCCCTGTGTTGTGGGTATCAGAAACTACGAGTACCATGGTACCATATCACCCAGACCCGGAAAAAGTATTTGCAGATCCTAGACATTTGTCAGCCGGAATCGAACCCGCAACTTCTCGCATCTCAAACGGCTACTCGCCCAACACGCTACAGAGGACGTCAAGTAGATACATTTTTATTTAACTACCTGGTTTAAAGTTTTCTTATTTTGTAAAACACACTTGCTATGAATTTGTTTTATAAAACACCCTTAGGTAGGCTTTCCCTCTCAAATTGCTTCTTAATTAAGTAGGTGAAATAATTAATGTTTGTTCTAATTTAGTAAAATAAACGCCTAGGATTCGTCCTTATCTCAAAGATCGTACAACTGGAGCATTTTTTACTAAAACTGTTAATAAATAATATTATCTATTAATTTTGTTATTGTTAATGCTTCTTGCAAAAAGCCTACTTAATTTCCTATAGTTCAATGTTCATCAAAAAGATAAAGATAACGTTGTTTTTAGCACGCACACATGTCAAAGAGAAAAATAATAAAAGAAACAGAATGTACTGTAAAAAATAAATATAAAATACCGACCGAGGACGATATCGACGCAGGTTTTCAGCCTGAACCTATACTGGTCATCACGATGTGCTGCGAGTGAGCTGATGGGCGCATTTATGACGTTTCTTTCCATTGCTGGGCTGGGCATTGATCTGTCATTTGGCCAGTTCTGAATTGATGCCTCCCCTACGAATCTGCCCTGTTCTTGTAATACAGAAATAATCTGTTTAATACATATATAAACACATGCATACATATACATGTACATATACATGTATAATCACTATGGCCTGCAAGATTTTCCGTGGCAGGATAGACGCTTTGGACTTGAGTGATGAGCTGTGTCGATTCTTTGTCCCGAATAATTATTGTGCAGCTCGGAAGCATAGGTTGTTTGCTGTACCGTTTTTTCGAACGGTGGCTCGAGCTTTTTCACCCGTACCGCGGCCCTCGCTGCGCTCAATGCTCTCCTGGATGCTAGTCCTGAGTGTGATTTGTTTGCGGATGGCTGAACGAGGATTTTGTCGGAATGTTTGAGGTTCTGTGAGCGTGATGTATAGCTGTGTGTTTGATTTATATTATTTTATTGTTATTTTATTATCTTTGATTAATGTAATTGGTGTGTCCGTTTTAATTAAATAAATAAATAATTAAATATATACGCTCTTGAAGCGTTATGCCTCCTGTTCAGATCAATCAACGATAAGTAGTCCAGTAAAATTCTGGCGCAGTTTTAATTTCTTCCATTCTATGATTTTTGAATATGTTTTTTGGGGTGCTGAATCAGAGTCTGAGGTTTGCAAACAACATGTTGTGACGGAACCTTAGATAATTTATAGACGACGGAACATGAAATATTTTATGAGTTTTCATTTTGTAAAAGAAGATGTACACTAAATGTTAATAATTTCCGAGTATTTCCAATACTCCGCCCGAAAATCTAATTTATTGCCTTTTTTACATATTTTCAATGTTCCGTCGTGTTTTTTTTAACAAACCTCTGTTTCGGATTTAGCTCCCCAAAAAACATAGCATGGAATAAATTAAAACTACCCCAGAATAAATTAAAACTATTCAGACCAGATCGGAGACGTTCTGGAAAAACGCCAGAGTACCCTTAACCGACGAGCATGTATGAAGAATGTGATGAGAGTGAATGAAGCAAAAGAGGTGTGTCAGGATCGTAGCAAGTGGAAATCCGTGGTCTCTGCCTACCCCTCCGGGAAACAGGCGTGAGTTTATGTATGTATGTATGTATGTACCCCAGAATTACAGAGACGCGTTTTAAGCACAATTTGACTGGATAGGTCACTCCATAGATACTGACTCCAAGATACCTTTCGTATGTATAATTCGGCGAATTTCTTGAGAATTTTCCGTTCTGGAAGTGAATGAAGGCAGAAAACATTTTAATTATGATACCTTGTTCTTGATACTGTTACCGACGGTAATTAATAATTCTTCTCGTGTTGATGAGTTTTTACGTAAAATGTTATTTTTATAAAGTTTTTCTCATTTATTATAATTCTAAAGGTGAGCTCCAAATTATGTATAAGAAAATAATTTAAGCAATGCTAAAATAAATGTTACTCATGCGAAATTGTTTAAAATGCTTTATTTTTGTAAAATTGTAGTAGAAGTAGATTGTAGGTAGAGTAATTCGAACAAAAAATTTAATTTTAAAATACAACAAAAACAGTTTTTTAAAATTAGGTAGGTACTCAAAATTTATATCCCCTGAGCTATTTTAGAATACAGATCTATTAATAATTCTGCATCTTTTTTTCTCCCTTTGTTTGCTCACAAAAAAAGGCCTTTGAAAAAATGCAAATTTAAAAATTATTCCGTCAAAAAGGTTTTATCTATATAGTTTGTGTATAAATATCGTTTTGTTATATCGTACCTGTTGATTTATATTTTAGTGTTGTTTTGTTCTTGGGCCTTCCTCTTCTGTGTCGACCAGTTTCAGCCACTTTAGAAACTTTGTTCCCCAACAAAGCACAAAAAAAAAAAAAAGCAAAGCAAAGCTTTTTTTTTTTGCTGAAAAGCTGAATTTAGCGATCTTACCTACAACCTAACATCTAATGCATTTTGTATTGCACCTAGATTCATAAACAAATAAATGATTTATGATTCCATTTATCACTTCTGCGAGCTATATGGCCTGCCCATTGCCACTTCAACATATTAATAGATAAACGGCTAATTACCACTATTATCCGTCACTTTGCTGACGTTTCGAGACTGAGTTCAGAAGACTCTCACAAGCAGTTTCACTTCAACATGCTAATTTTAAGAGCTATGTAGGTTATCTAGGTTCTTTTACGTGTATCCTCATTTTGGATCCTACCATGTAGTGAAACTCTGAGCAAAGCGACAATTTATTGGCAACTGGATAGTGACGTCATCTTGGCCCTTATTCGCTATGACCATAGGAGATTACTTGCCAATAACAAGTGACGTCACAATGTATTCTGAACGATGATTCCCTATAGATATCGTAACGAGCCCGCGTTATGTCACGTTTAGTCATAGTGAATAAGGGCCCTGGTGTTGGTCACGTCATGAACTGCACGATCTGATCCACCCATCTCCTTTTCACCATAGGACGAGCAGATGTACGGCTCAGTACCATCCTTACCTCATTAGTATACCTTCTATTTGCACAAAATGTTTCAGTTCTACTTTTATAATGCGAACTGCTAAGGAGTGGAATACACTACGGTCGTCTGTCTTTCCTGAAAACTATAATCTGGGTCTCTTCAAGTCTAGAGTGAATAGGTGCCTTCTAGACCTTTGTGCTCCATCTTCGGCCACATCGTCACTTACCAACAGGTGAGATCGTGGCTACACAAAGGTATAAAAATGTAAAAAATAAATAAAAAAAACGTGGTAGTATCTTAGTAACAGACGTTGTTTTCTTGGATCATGGTTCCTCTAGTCGGTATAGCTTTGTATGTGTCTATTTGTTTTAATATGTTTGTTTATCTTGATGGTACCATCTAGATGGTAGAATATATATGGGCCATAATTGTACCTATTGTAACACCTCTTAGAAATAAGTTACCTATATTCGAGCAAGTAAAATATTATTATTATTGTAATTCTGTGGCATATAAAATGCTAAGACCATTTTCAATGTACTCTGGCGGTTGCGGAGAGCGCAAGATCAGCCCATTTTTTATAATCAATATAGAAAATCGTTGCGTGACTAACTGACTGACTGACGTTTATTTATTTATTTTATTTATTAAAGAAAAACAAACAACTACTCTATATATTATATAGGTACAATCAGTATTAATACATAAATTTAATGATGTCAGACTTATTAATAATGTAGTCCGCAACGTTGTCCACATGTTAGTTTTATACATGATTACAAAAAGATGCAGCTAGAGTGTCGGTCAGATGATTAATTATATAAATCTCGGTAGGTATATAAACCAAAGAGAAATGACAAAACCCCACTCAAAGAAAAAATAAATTAATAGTAAATAAGAGCAGGTACAGACCAATCACGCCAACCAAGGCAGGCGCCATCCTACGGTAAACGGGTAGGACAAAAAATATTACAACAATGAAACTAAAAATGATATTATATGTAAACCGTTAAAACGCAATCGTTAATAGTTAGACGTTAAACGCACAGTCTAAACGGTAAGTGATAGAGACTTAGGTTTGGAGACTATGTTCCTTTTATGGTCTAGGGGTGCACTAAGAAAGGATTTTTCGAACTTAAACCCCTAAGGATGGGCAGCGGGCGGGGTCTTGAAGTTTGTATGAAAAAATCCACGCGGACGAAGTCGCGGGCGTTCCACTAGTAATCTATAAATAGGTACCTACTCAAATCAAAGTAGGTAACAGATAATGTGCTCAAGAAGCGTGTAATAATTGAGCATGGCGCCGGAACATTTGCCAAGTTGGTCGAGATGAGAAAAGGAGGAGTTGGAAAGGGGTGTAAAATAACATCTTGTCGTAAATTTTTAGCTTGACTTCACTTATTGTAGGCAGAGAAAAATAGCTTTTATAAATTTTATACGAAAAATAAATCTACTAAAATAGAATAAAAAATAAGCCGTGCGTCTCTTCTCGCATTAATAGGGTTCCGAAGTCACTCAGACAGACAGACATTACACCCAACAGTGACATACATAGTCCTGATCCCACACGATTCCCTGTGTCGTAGTCATCAGAAACTATGAGTGCCATGGTACTATAATACAACAAACCCGGAACAAATATTTGCAGATCATACAAACAATTGTCCCGCAGCGGGAATCGAACCCGCAACCTTTCGCATCTCAGCCGGCTACTCACCCGACGCACTATAGAGGTCGTCTAAAAATTCCCCCATTTCAGCGTCATGTTTAGGTTCAAGGATATGACCTCACGGTATCTTCTTTCAAAGTGCTTTATAAACTGTTCTGTACTGTGATTAACAGGCAGACAACAGCTAAATTCCGTCACCATCTTACTCAGTAAAGTTCAGGTAGGAAAGTTATAAAGTCCAGGGGGGCTAGACAGGCAGACAGTCAGACGGACAGATGGAAGGACGGAGGGACAGTCACAGACAGTCAGGCAGACGTAGTACGGCTTAGTAATAGGGTCCCTTGGCACCCTTTGTGTACGGAATCCTAACAACGTACTTGGCATTGACCGACCATTATGATGACCCACAATACGGTATAAAAAGTACTATAAGTCGTACAGCTTTCCTGTAAAATAATAAAAAAAAATACGATAATTTGGATCTTACATCTTTTTTTTGTTTTTTAGTTTATTTGGTTAAACAATCTGTAACATAATATTATATTTCATGAATCGAGAATTAAATTAAGAAAAAAAAACAATGTGAGACCAACACCGTTTACCACAGATTACATATGTATTAGTATCATCAATAGCTCAGAATATACATATTATTTAGAAGAACCTACAGAACAACCACTCTCCACCCGTATGATTTGGTAGTACCTACGGGACCCTGAAGGCGTGAGAATCGCTCACACTTGTCCGTTTATTTCATAATAGACTCCAAATTACCTTTTACCTTTTTTTGCTAAAAGTATCAGAGGTTTCACGTCTTCTTTGCGAGCGCAATATGTTTCAATTTGTAAGAAAAAATGCGAAACAAAGTTTCCATACACAGCCTTTTATATGGTATCTTAGTCAAAGGTTTGTTGATATTAAAAAATACGACGCTCATTTTGGATGTTGACTTAAATTGCTTCGTGAAATTTTGATTATAAAGAAAATTTCTGGCGAAATGTACTGTTGTAAATGTTGCTTTTCTTGCTTTCACTAGTGTGTGTGTAGTCTTTCATTGTGGTATTAATTAGTTTGTGTAGGTAATTTGGACGATGCCGTACGTGGTTTTGTACGAAACGTTGCTAGAAGCTATGGCTCATTTACACACAGAGACACACGCCTTTGTCCCCGAAGGGGTAGGCAGAGCCTCAAAAGGGGTTCACCGTGAGTTGCACCATCGTGAGAATATACACGTGACAAGTGGTGAGCGTATCGCCGCCATTTCTTCCCATGACTGACTTAGCCAACGCTTCATTCCAGTAATAACACATTTCTTAATAAGCTAGCAGCCAGGACAAGTCTTATACCAACGAATCTTACTAAAATTACTATTATTTATTCTGTGCTCATTAGGTTGTTATTTTCATCTTCAAAAATGTTAGCTCTAGTAGTCCTGAATACACTCAAGTGACGAGGGTGATTGAATTATAATTATTTCAGTATGTGGGCATAGCAAAACTCGGTTTTAATTTCCAATTGTCTGTTAAAAACGTGCTCAAGCTCCACGGATTATCCACGTCTCCTATCCGAGTCAGCACTTTGGTTGCAAGCCATAGACATACATATACAGGTTGTGGGAAGATAATGGGACTCTCAGGCCAAATACCTTTTGTAAGAGAAGTTTGTTCTTACAAAACATTAGGAGAATTTTATATTTAATTAAGAAAATCAAAACTTAATTTATGAAATTTTTAAAGTGTTTCTGTCAGACTGAAAAGTGACATTTCCCAGCAAAAACAAGTTAAGCTCAATCGACTCCTATTCTCACTCAAAAAACTCAAAATAACAATATACATTTTCAATATTATGCATTTTCTATGCATTGACCCTTGTATCCGTAGAACGTGTATTTCGAAAATACTTCGATATTTTTTGACTCAATTTTAGTTCTACAAATTTTAACGGACTTCATAAAAAAGTGAAGATATGCTATTTGGCTGAAAGATTGAAGGACAATTAACCATTGACTCCCATCCTTACTACCTACCTTATAACTTTGCCTCTAATATACTGCTGCCGACCACGAGTACCTACCTTATAACTTTGCCTCTTATATACTGCTGCCGACAACGAGTACCTACCTTATAACTTTGCCTCTAATATACTGCTATCGACCAGGAGTACCTACCATATAAATTTGCCTCTAATATAATGCTGCCGACCACGAGTACCTACCTTGCAACTTTGCCTCTAATATACTGCTGCCGACCAGGAGTACCTACCTTATAACTTTGCCTCTAATATACTGCTGCCGACCACGAGTACCTACCTTATAACTTTGCCTCTAATATACTGCTGCCGACCACGAGTACCTACCTTATAACTTTGCCTCTAATATAATGCTGCCGACCACGAGTACCTACCTTATAACTTTGCCTCTAATATACTGCTGCCGACCACGAGTACCTACCTTATAACTTTGCCTCTAATATACTGCTGCCGACCAGGAGTACCTACCATATAACTTTGCCTCTAATATAATGCTGCCGACCACGAGTACCTACCTTATAACTTTGCCTCTAATATACTGCTGCCGATCACGAGTACCTACCTTACAAATTTGCCTCTAATATACTGCTGCCGACCACGAGTACGTACCTTATAACTTTGCCTCTAATATACTGCTGTCGACCACGAGTACCTACCTTATAACTTTGCCTCTAATATACTGGTGCCGACCACGAGTACCTACCTTATAACTTTGCCTCTAATATACTGCTGCCGACCACCAGTAGGTACCAGCATGTGTGGGAGATCAATTAACGGTTAGTTTTTAAAATTGTTACTTAAGGCGCTATAGGTTCAACGAACATTTTTGTATGAGGCGAAGAAGGCGAGCGCACGCTCTGATACCGTGTTTTTATGTATAAAAAAATTATATAAAAATGCCGTTCAAAGTTTTGTTTAATTTTGTTGATGAATTCACTAACTCAAATAATAACTAACGTGTAACCAAATGTTTCAAAAATGAAAACGTGAGAGAAGTGAGTGAAAAATAGCATTTCAATTTTAAAAAGGAGGTATCTTTGTTATTTTTTTTTATCGAGTGAAGTAATTCAAATATTGTATTGAGTTATTGATTTCACTAGATAAAAAGCTCAAGAATGTCATATATATTTTTCCTTACAGAAAACTATGAAAATAATTATCAAAAACTTTAAAATTCTAGAGACATTTGAGAACCTATAAAATTCAAAAAGGTACACTAAATAATTTATTTACAATTATTGAATTGAGATGGATACATGTGTCTGTTATTTTGGCGAAAATGTAAATCTTTACTCGCCAATTAAAAAAAGCTAAACAAGTGCGAGTCGGACTCGCGCACGAAGGGTACTGTACCATTATCTATAAAAACGGCATAAAAAACACGTTTGTAAAAAATTAATAATTAAAATTGCATTCAAAAAGTACAAAAATTTAGATCAGATCATTGCAGGTCGCAGATCACTTCATTTGGAAAAATCACGTTTGTTGTATATGGGGGCCCCCTTAAATATTTATTTTATTCTATTTTTTTAGTATTTGTTGTTATAGCGGCAACATAAATACATCATCTGTGAAAATTTCAAATGTCTCACTATCACGGTTCATGAGATTCAGCCTGGTGACAGACGGACAGACAGACAGACAAAAGGACAGACGAGCCTTAGTAATAGGGTCCCGTTTTACCCTTTGGGTACGGAACCCTAAACACACCTAAGTAGCAGATATTCAAAATGTAGACCGTTAACTTGTCCACAAAGATTATCACGCCTCATTTCACGTATATTGTTTTTGCGGCTCACAGAACTTATTGTGAAGTAGTTTTGGTAATTCTGCTACTCTAACCAAAACAACCAGTGAGTTAGTTCGCACTTGATCAGTGGCAATTTTGTAGATCAACCGCATCTAGACCCTTATGTATGAAAATTGTTCATCAAAATAAAAGCCTTGCATTGTTGCTTTTATTCGTAATTACATTTCCTTGTTATTCGTGTGATGAAGATGGAATCGAACCATAATCAATCAAAGGCAGAGTCATTTCCCCGGCACTCATCTTTGATTATTTCATCAAAACCTGAGCATCACAGCTAAAAGAAAGTACCTACGTACCGTAAAGGACCAAAAAGAACCGTTGCAGACGTATTGATTCGAAATAGGCGGGTATTAGAAATTCTCCAAGGTGTCGTATTCCGATAGTATTGGTTTGATGCGTGGTCTAAACCAGAAGTTTTTTTTTTTTTTTTAGATACTTTGAACAAAACGCATCAGATTATCAGAGAAAGAGAAAGAGAATATTTTAACAAACAAACATAATTAACAAATAATTAATTTTGTAAAATAAAAAAAACCCTCAACGCAATGAAAAGGCTGAACCGATTTTGATCAAACATAGATAAGAACACTCCCGACAAATTCAACTTTCAAACAAAAAAAAAACGAAATCGGTTCATCCGTTCGGGAGCTACGATGCCACAGCAGACATACACACACACACACACACACACCTATACACATCTACACACACACACACACACACACACAGAGAGAGACACGTCAAACTTATAGCACCCGTCGTTTTTGCGTAGGGGTTAAAAATAAAATACAAAGCTTACATGTTTGTAAATTAATAAATGATTATGATTATGATTAAAAAAAATGCATTGAGTCATAAAATATATCAGTTATCAGTTTATCGGATTCGGGTGGATGTGTCTTTATATTGTTTTCACATTAATTGTTATTGCACTTTTACCGTGTGTTCTAAGCTAGATAAATATCACGAGGCGGTCATCGGTCCGACTTTAGCTGCAGATTACTTCAAGAGCAGGTTATTTTTTGCTGTGAGTGAAAATAAATAAATAAATAATGCTGGACAGTTCACACAACAAATCTTATTGCAAGCACAGAATAAACCATTACTACTAGTGGCCGCCCTCGTTTTTATTCGTGTTATTATCTGGAGGGAACTGAATTTTGGGATTAGCTGAGGGATAGGTAAAAGTCGGGCTAGGTTTACTGTGCTACTACCGCTAATTATTTTTCGTGCACTGGAAGATTTCCAAGGAGGTTTATCAGGTTTATTAGGGGGGTTTGAATGGCGCTCAGGCAGTGCACCTCGCTTATAATTTGAACTTGACAAGTTTGTCTCAGCTTAATCGGTTGGGTTTAAACCAGTTCCACCCAACTCAACCCTCCACGATGACATCATACTACCCGTAGTATGATGTCATCGTGGAGGGTAGAGTTGAGATCAAACATATATTATTTGTATTGTCACCAGATAGATACAAGGATACTTTTGTGACTTTTAAAATTTGAGATCAAAGATAAAATGCTGATGATGATGCTCTCAAAAGTACACGTTTTTGGTTACGCAATTTTTCTGAAATGCCCACTGGGATCATCAGAAAGACATCGAATTCATCGAATAGACAAAAGTACACGTCAAAAGGGTTCAAATAATAAAAACTAAATCTATCTTTGCAAAGACTTTCTTATAACTGATCTGTGTAACAAATTACATTAGATTCATTAGAACCTAAACTTCATAGTTTTTAATTTTGAAATTGTTAGTTATCGTTGATTAAAATAAATGCCTCAAAAAAAAGGGTAACACCTAAGAACCCCAGGGAACTCCTATTAACCCCTCCAACACCTCTAAACACTTCCACAAACATATAAAAACCCGTACAAACTGGGGGAATACTTTTTATCCCGACACAACGCGTGCGCAGCCGCGGGGAAGTCCTGAGAATGAGGTCATTACTTCATTACGCTTACCTACATAAGATAGATTTTTCGTCCGCTTTCTTCCACCTTTTGTACCACACCGTGCAGTGAGGTGTACAATGTCGGCTTTACCTCTCTACGTGATCCGACGCTAATCGATCCAATGTCAGTACAGTAACTTTGAGAAAGACCCGACTGGATTTCCTACGCAGGATAGTGGGTAGATATAGATAAAGCTCGTGAGACGGGGCTTGGTATGAATAATATTGATAAGAGGGTTGCTTATCACATGTCAGAACACAGCTTAAGGCGCTATAGGTTCAACGAACATTTTTGTATGAGGCGAAGAAGGCGAGCGCACGCTCTGATACCGTGTTTTTATGTATAAAAAAATTATATAAAAATGTCGTTCAAAGTTTTGTTTAATTTTGATGATGAATTCACTAACTGAAATAATAACTAACATGTAACCAAATGTTTCAAAAATTAAAACGTGAGAGAAGTGAGTAAAAAATAGCATTTAAATTTTAAAAAGGAGGTATCTTTGTTATTTTTTTTTATCGAGTGAAGTAATTCAAATATTGTATTAAATTATTGATTTCACTAGATAAAAAGCTCAAGAATATCATATATTTTTTTCTTTATAGAAAACTATGAAAATTCTTATCAAAAACTTTAAAATTCTAGATACATTTGAGAACCTATCGCGCCTTAACCGCCTATTGTGATATTTGATGTGTTCTTATGCGGTACTACATATTATTCCGAATTACCTATTACCCTTGGAACTTCTGTCTTTTATCTTCTGTCTGTTTGTGGAAAATTCTTTAGCAGATTTTGATGGTAGGTATTTGGTGTGTGGAAAGATATGAGGGTTGGGAAGGGGGATGGGGTTTTGGTGTGCGAAGCCAGGGCAAGTTGCTAGTACAAAATCTTCATAGTAAACCAATCCGACATTCTGAGGAAATCGGCATATCTTGAAACGAATCCTAAGACAAATTTTGTATTCTTGCTGGCTGAATCGGAGTCCTTTCACTACACTAAAGCTAAGGCCAAACCGACGCGTTCAGCCCGCATCCGCGGTGGCGGGCTCGGTGGCGATCCATTGTCTTACCATTGATCGCCACCGTGCACGCCACCGCGGACGCGGAATGATAAAATAAAAATAAATAAATATAAATAATGCTGGACAGTTCACACAACATTATCTAGCCCCAAGCTAAGCAGAGCTTGTGTTATGGGTACTAGATAACTGATATACTAACCTAATACAATATTATACATAGATAGATATTTTTTATTATACATATAAAATACCCAGAACACCCTGAACAAATATCTGCGATTGCACAAATATTTGTTCCAAGGCGGGAATCAAACCCGCAACCTCCTGCGTCGAAGGCCAAGCTTCGCCCGCCGCGCCACAGGGGTCGTCAGGGGGGTGACGGCGTCGGTTTGGCCATAGCTTTAGTTTTTTCTAACATCTGACAAAGAAACGCTTCTGGTAGATCCATGCAGGGTTCAAGAACAGAAGACCAGATTGGCCCTACGACCTTTGGATCGAAGGGTGGCATGGTTTCTGTAATAGAACTCATTGTGCATATCAATTAAATGGATTCATCGTCACGGAAGCCGTTTAATCCCGTGGAAGCTCCAATGAACTGTGAATGATAGGTCTGTGTCCGCTTCGTCTATGAAAATGACGTCGTAATTTGGATATTGGGGTTCGTACTGGAAAATTATTAAATAAGAATTATTTCTTGTTGAGGCCGTACCATTTTTTATAATCACATTAGCAGATTATGTTTTTAGTACCTTGTAGTAGAGCTTTTTTGTAAAAGAGTTCATCCGTGGAAGTACTACCACCATACGTATTTTTGCCGCAAAGCAGTAGTGTTCGCATTGCTGTGTTCCAGTTTGAAGGGTAAGGTGAAATTACAGGCACATGAGACTTTTCATCTTTATGTCTCAGGGTGGCGGGCGCAGTGCATTGCAACATAGGGTGCGTCCTAGATGAACGTGACCTATGAGGTAATGCACTGTTCATAGACAGAGGGTACCACGTAACATCAGGTGGGCCATCTGCTTGATCCAAGTATCTAGAATAAAATAAATAAATAACCCATAGTGAAAAACTGAATGGTGTATAAACAGTGTAGGAAAACGGAGATATGAGGTAACAAACATACAAAAACGACAGTCGAATTGAGAACCTCCTCCTTTATTTTGAAGTCGGTTAAAAATAATCACCAGCTACCTCCATGCCCACCGCTGGAAAAAGGCCTCAAAGAACGGTTCTGAGCCACTTCCCTCCACCAACTACCTGCAAACTTTAAAATGTGGTCGGTTCCTCTGATTTCAAGCACCAAATTAGAATACCTACGGAACGAATATTCATATCCAACAAACAATCAAAACTTTTATCTCATCTGATCGGAATCAAAAGGCACAACTGACCCCTATTCATTTTAATATTAAATCAATGACAGAACCAATTCTGTAAAGGATAACTCGATTGGGTCCGGAATGCCCGGGATATTGGCCTCTTTGTCTCCCAATCAATGTATCCTAATTTAGGTGAAGCCTAAACCTCAAAACGGGCCTTTTATTCTCTCTTATTTACGTAGTGCTTTTGTTTAGCACTTTGAGACTGGGTTTTTTGTGTCGAATTACTAGTATTAGTGGTAGTATTTAGATAGGTACTAATGAGTTTTACGTCCAAAGTATGGAAAAAAATAATATTTGAAGGCCTACGCAATAAACTTCTTCACATTCTTGTACAAATGCTAGATGGGCTGAACGCACGGTGAACACATCACACAATATAATTGGAGGAAATAGATACCAGGGAAAACGGTACTGTCACCATACTTTACATTTTTAGTATAGTTTTATTAGTGGTAGGGTTTTTTATGAATAAGTCCGTCCGGGTAAGTGCTAGGTGTATCTAGTAGAGTAGTCTATAGGTACTGTTTCTGCTGCAAGGCAGCAGTGTCCACATTGCGGTGTTCCGGTTTCAGGGGTACGGGTACCGGTGAAATTACAAGCATATCGTTCCGTCTTTATATCTCACGACAGCGAGCGCAGTGCAATGCCACATAGGGCGCGTCCTTTAATTGGACGTGAGCTATGACATAACGAACAAGTTTTTTTTTTTTTTTTTTTTTTTATACTACTTGGATGACGGATCAAGCAAGAGGCCCACCTGATGTTAAGCGGTAACCTCTGCCTATGAACAGTGCATTACCTCAGATCACGTCCACCTAGGACGCAACCTATGTGGCATTGCACTGCGCCCGCCACCCTGAGACATAAAGGTGAAAAGTCTCATGTGCCTGTAATTTCACCGGCACCCTTACCCTTCAAACTGGAACACAGCAATGCGAGCACTACTGCTTTGCGGCAGAAATAGGTATGGTGGTAGTACTTCCCCAGACGAACTCTTTCACAAAAAAGCTCTACTACTACTGTCTACTACTACTGTACTAAGTGTCAGCTATATTAGAAGTATGTCCTTTCAAATAATAAAATAATTTCCTTATCGGTTCTAAAATGACGGAGATATGAGGAACATATAAAAACATACAGTCGAATTGAGAACCTCCTCCTTTTTTAGAAGTTGTTTCGCCTTGCTGCTGATGTTATGCGGTAACCTCTGCCTATGAAGGCAGTGGTGAGTAGTTCCTGTTCGATCCCTTGGCTATGATCCTGTGGTTACCGCATAACATCAGGTGAGCCATCTGCTTGTCCCGTCATTAGAAGTTGTATAAATAAATGGCTTCCTTTAGCAATACCTCCAACCTTACACGTTTTGTCTTATACCTACAACGTTACTGTATTCACTTCCATCATCTCTGAATGTGCCACTTGACGCTGTCCCGAGTGTCACAAGATACAAACGGGACAAAGGTGATGAAGCGGACAAAGAAAGTGCTTTGTGCCGCGTCCCGCGCTATTTGCGCCGAATTGTTTGTACGCACTCCACACGTGGAGGAGAAAATAATTGTCGTTCTAAGAAGAAGCTATTGTTTGACACAGGGAAGAAAATGATGCATAAATTAATTCCATTTGTGTCTCTACTTTTCGTAGATGCTTATAAAATGTGCAGTTCAGCTTCCAGAAATTTGCAGGGTTCTAGATTATACATATTATATGAGTGCATTCTCAGGTACAATTTTTGTTTTACTTTGTTGATTCAAAAGTGATTAAATAATTGATTTTTATCTTACACTGATCTAATCAAATAATAGTAGTTTATTTACTGTCAGTAACTGTTTATAACAGGATATAACTTTTGAAACTATCATGGTTATGTACATAATTTTCACTAGAAACGGGATATTTACCATGATTTTTGAGTTTTATATGTTCCCGATATTTCGGCACAGTTGCATGCGCCATGATCACGGGAGAACTGACTAAAGTCTTTGCGAGTAGATGTTATTGGCAGATATATCGATCTACCCTCTTTCTCACTCTTTAAAATCTCTTTTAAATCTTTTTTATTTTAATTTGTTTTTTTTTGGTAAATATCCCGTTTCTAGTGAAAATTATGTTTATAACAGGGGTTATTAAAACACGAGTGTGAGTTTAAAAACCGAGCCTTGGCCAGGTTTTTAATAGTATCACACGAGTATTTTAATACCTTGTTATGTGCAGTTTCATACACTAGGTACTTAATCTATACTCATGCAATAAAACTGTTACCTACTTGACCAACAAAGAACATGAAAAACAATAACGTAAGTAAAATGCGTAAAATGAGTAAACAAAAGAAACGATTCTACAGCGCATACCAAGTAGCGCGCGTAACCACAGACTATATCATAAAATCTTTTTTTGAAATGTTTATGAATCCTCCTTGGTCTGGGCAAAGTAGGTATATTAAAATGGAAAAAATGTTATTTTTTAACGTTATTTAGTTAGAGAAAAAGCTTTATAATATGATTATATTAAGGAATAAAGATAAAAAAACACTCATATCGTAAAACCTATTAAGGAACTCAATAGTAGGTAAGTATATTAACTCGTCTCTATTAAGAAAAAAATTACAACTACTTACTGTTTTTATTAACCTCCGACGCTAAAAGAGAGGGTGTTATAACTGTGACCACTATGTATGTCTGTCTGTCTGTCTGTGAAACCGTAGCTCACGAGCGAACCGATTTGAATGCAGTTTTTTTAATCTGAAAACACGTTTTCTAGCGATGGTTTATATATAGACATTTTTATCATTCATCATTATAGTTTACTGTACATACATACAATACTAATAATAGTTATTTATGATACTAGGGTGAAAAGTTGGTTATTACAAACGAGTAGATGAATGTAAGCCCGAGACGAAGCCGAGGGCTTACCATAGTCACGAGATTGTAGAAACCAATTTTCGCGCGTGTATCATACAACGTTTTTTAACACATTTGCGAGAAAACAGTACAGTAAGTAATGATTGAGTATTTCTGCGAGTCGTCCATGATATAAAATTATTGTAATATAATTAAATAGCGCTCCCCCTATTTTGGCGGCCACATACCTTTTTCTGCAATTTGCGCCTCATTCAAGTAGATTCCATATTAATATCGGATTCCTCGCTTGAACTCATATTATTATTTTGATTATAAATATCAGTTGTAAAGTAGCAACAATCTTTGACGTTTCTAATATGAAAATGGCGTAAATTTGCAAAAGGAGACACGTACTACAACTTTTGTCTCATTTTCTCTAGTGAGACAACCTCCGTGGAAGCGCTTTTGATAAATCAATATGTATTGAGCAAAAGCGCTTCCAAGGAGGTTCGATTATTCAGCTTGAGAAATAATGGAACCTCGAATCGAATTGCGAAGATTGAAACTCCTTGGTGCAATTCTTACCTAAATCTATATTTTTAACATTGGAAATTTAAAAAAAAACGTAATGTATACGCACGGCGCTATACAACGGAGCGTGCGGTAAAATAGGTACTCTCACCTAAGTACCTATTTTACCGCACGTTCCGTTGTATGGTTCGAAATTTGTAACTTTCGAACAATGTATACATGCTTCGTAAAGGCAGTTTTTGAGAAAATGTGTTGAAAAATTTATTTACATTATGACACCTCATTGAAGCAAAGCTACAATACGAGGAACATTATTTTCTTTCAACAAGTAATTAAATTTGTAAAAGTTCAAAAAACACTCAACGCAATGAAACGGCTGAACCGGTGTTGATCAAACATTGCTAGGAACATTCCCGACTAATTTACCTTTAAAACAAAAAAAAAAAAAACTGGTATATCCGTTCGGGAGCTACGATGCCACAGACAGACACAAACATACACACGTCAAACTTATAACACCCCGTCGTTTTTGCGTCGGGGGTTAACAATTCAAATTCAAATTCATTTATTTTATAATTCATAATTTTCAGGGGAGGGGGAAGGGGAAAGGGTAGGGAGGAGGGGGAATACCCCCCGGTACCACCCCCGCCCCGCGGAGATGCATGGTTCCAGAGATATTCATACACTGTTATGTTGCTCGCTAAACACAGTCTGCAGAACATTTGATACAGATATTTACATTTGGAAGTGTCGGACTCCAGTATGGGCTCTCGCCAGTACTCTCGCGAGGTTGCCGCTGAGTGTCGCTTCACCCATTCGACCTCACGAGCTTGCTCCACTGAGGACTTCTCACGCGAGCTACTGGCTCTGCGTTTTTATATACACTCTAGGGGCGTGACGCACAAGACCACGTGGAGTCGGGGTGCTCCGTGTCGATTCTCTCACTTATTTTATCATATTTGGTGATATTTTGACAGATACGAGATCACTTCCTACAAAAATTACGTACCTGTAACTTCAATTAAACACTCAAACTTCAAACCTAAAATTCAATCCGCGTTTCCTAAGAAAAAACTAACAAAAAAAATTTCGCTAGTGGGGAGGGAGTTGGATGGTGAGGGGTAACCAACCCCAATATAATGCAACAAAAATTAACCCCGAATTTCAGATGCCCGATTCTAATGCCGACCTTAGTACTTACTACCTAGGTCCTAATTTTTTACCTGCTTAAATACAATTATTTTGTCAATTTAATAAAGTCAAACAAAAGCATAGAATTACATTTGTCATAACTCATAATATAAGTCAGATGAACCTTATGATAAAAATGATTAGGTATAATAAATTAAATCACGAGAATTCTCATTACATTTTAAATATGAATCATAACTTAATAAAAAATTATTATGTTTACGACAAAGTCAGCAATCAACAACACACAATTCTCAAATAAATTGAATCACGTAATGAGCAAACATCACACATATTAGACACGAGAAACAGATTACTAACTATAAAAGCGTTTGTACACTATACCATCTGTAAGATTCTAAACGGTTCGGTCGAAGTTACGGGTTAGGGTATAAAACATTAGTGTGTTTAACTCCGGTATACCTAACTAAAATTAAACTTTTTATAAAATTATCAAATTATAAATAAAATTATAAAAAAACACTTATTCACTCTTCACTACGACTGGACTTCACTAAAATTGTTCACTAATTGCTCCTAGATCACTCTGAACTTGATGTTATACACTAAAAACCAATGAGGGGTTTTCACAGCCGTTTCACATCATGCTTAAACCCTTGAAAATAGAGGGCGCCAGCTCTGTACTTAACTGTCAAAATAAAGTGAGATGTCAAAGTCAACAACGTAGAGATAATTTTCGTGGTATTTTTTTACTATCACACAAAAGCACAGACAATGCATTTGTTAATTTTGGCAACCATATTTGAGTCAGCGCCATCTATCGAGCCAAGTCGAACTACATTTTTTATTCGAAAATGAAAATCCCTCATTACGACAGACGATTTTCGAATAAATACGTTAGCAATAGAAACCTAGCATGTTCTACTATTATCGAGAATTCCGTAGAACTTTCTCGAACTATCCAAAGACGACATATATACAACCTGCAACCTGCTTTAATGATGCAGTTCGTTTACCCGTCAACAGATGGCGTTAGCAATTCTAGATTTCCTATACCGCGTCCACTCGTCAACGAATGGGGCCAATAGGATCTAAACGGGTTTACTCCTATTGATTGGTGTAACAATAGTGTAAAGGTAGGTAGCGGATAGATAGTGAAAGGTGATGGTTTAGGATTGGTGGTTGTGGGTTTTTTTTGTGGTAGGTTATGTGGAGGTATTCCAGGTGATTGTGATGAACTAAGGACGAACTTAGAGATTTTATATTTATCTCTCAATAAATATTATTAACTAGCGACTCGTCCCGGCTTCGCACGGGTAGTTTCAGGATAAAAAACAGCCCCCCCCCCCTCCTATCCCCCCCTGGTAGCCTATGTCACTCAGGGTGAATGTAGCGTTCCAATTGTGATAGAATTTTTGAAATCGGCACAGTAGTTTTTGAGTTTATTCATTACACCCAAGAATACAAATCTTTCCTTTTTATAATATTACTAGCGACTCGCCCCGGCTTCGCACGGGTAGCCTCCTTATTACTTATTCTGCTATTCGGAGCGGAGAAGAATCTACCAAAAAAGAGATAACTAGCATCGGTTCAGCCGATCTTGAGTTATAAGTGGTGTAACTAACACTACTTTATTTTATATATATAGATTATATATTATATAGTGTAGATAGATAGATGTTGATGATAATTTCCAAAGTTAATTATTGCGTCACAAGCTTCAGATTTCAGAAGAATATCGTTAAGTTCAAATTGTACCATTTTACTGCAAAACATTTTGTTAGGGCACCGTTGTTATTGCACCGTTGTATGTATAGGATGTTTCTAATTGATGAGCATGTAACATAACTACCTCCAACTGCCAAGCGTGGAGGTTATGACAAATATCATTACCCCATTGTATTCTAAGGACGAGGCCTCGTCCAGCGGTGGACGTGTCAAGGCTACTGATGATGATGATCTTATAATATAGATAGATGGATAAAGTCTTTATTTGCAACTTCAGACACACACATACAAATTACAACAAATTGTACAGTGCACAAGTAAAAATAAACAATAAAATACAGTAAACTAATAAAAACTAACAATAATTGTACAAAATCCAAGTAAAATGTCTGTGTGTGCTCAATTACGTCAAAAAGGCCATGGCTCAACGAGATATTTTGCTCAAGAAGCCAAAACACTTTTTTTCAGACATAACCCATCGACAGCAAGCAGAACGAGTTTCAAAACAATGTGTAATGTGTACTTAGGCTACAAAATGTTCGTGCTTGTGCACGAATATTCATTGTGTCTTTGTATATCATGTCATGGATCATCTCAAACAACCGCGATGTTCAGTTCAGCTCAGTTCTTGAACAAGTGGCCTTTGCGGAATAGACCATAATTTCGCCAATGTCACGTTTAAAAACATTCTTGCACGAAGGATACGCCAGTGTACGGTGTGCCAATTTAAAAAAATTTGATCTACCTACCAAATTCTATTTAAAAAACCATACTTAGAAATAAAAATTTATTACAAATTGAAACTAATTACATAAATACTTACATATTGAACACGAGTTATTAAGATTAATTTTAAACCTAATATATTACTTATCAAAACTTCTACAAATACCATAATGTCAAAGTTACGAAGTTTGGATGTTTATTAGGTACTCAATCACACTGAAACGGCTTAACTGATTTCAATGAAATTTGGTACACAGATAGATTATGACCTGGATTGAGTTATAGGCATATTTTTATCCTGATAAAATGCGAGCGATGCGGCTTGCTGAAACTAGTAATATATAATCGTCTTGAATATCCGTCGTACGCTTGTCTTTCAACTTAGTGTGAAACCCCTCTTACAATGTTTTCACAACGTCGGGACTGTTTGGGTTGCTACTACGTAAGGAGCTTAGCATTTGAAACTTTAAGTTTTGGAGATTTTAGACTTACAATATTATGCAATTAGATACTCTAGCAGTTTCGAAAACATGAATTACTAGCTGCGAACCCGGCTTTGCTTGGGTAGGTAAACATTTACATAAAATAAAATAAATAAATAAATATATAATGCTGGACCATTCACACAACATTATCTAGCACAAAGCTAAGCAGAGCTTGTGTTATGGGTACTAGATAACTGATATATTTAATACAATATATTACATAGATACATATTTTTAATTATGCATAGAAAATAACCAGAACACCCTGAACAAATATCTGCGATCGCACAAATATTTGTTCCGAGGCAGGAATCGAACCCGCCTGCGTCGCAGGCGAACCACCGCCCGCCGCGCCACAGAGGTCGATAATACTCGTATATTGTTCATAAATATATTGTCCCATGCTTCCAAAGATATAATAATACTACGTTTACATACTAAAAAAAAAAAAAAAAAAAAAAAAAAATTCATTTCATTTCATCGAATATCATTCAATGAGAACAAACCAGAACAAAGTAGTTATTGTTCAGAGCAATAAACACATAATTGTTACTCAATAATGCAGGAAATGCATTGTTAAAGGCAGAGGTTACCGCTAAACATCAAATGGCCCGGCTCGTTCACCGTAAGATGGCACCTGTAAATACTCCAAGGCAGGTGTCAACTTACGGTGAATGGTCTGGCTCGTTCACCGTAAGATGGCACCTGTAATTACTTCAGTGCAGGTGTCAATTTACGGTGAATGGTACGGCTCGTTCACCGTAAGATGGCACCTGTAAATACTTCAGGGCAGGTGTCAACTTAAGGTGAATGGTCCGGCTCGTTCACCGTAAGATGGCACCTGTATATACTCCATGGCAGGTGTCAACTTACGGTGAACGCGCTGTAAATGCCAAATGTTTGCACTCACCACGCTTGACATGCAGCCATGTTGTCTCCTCTGGTGACGTCATCCGCTTGATGTGCCCAAGCAATGATCCGTGTGATTACCCATCTCGCTTCTATGAGGTTTATTTGAGAAGCTGCGAGCGAGTTACTGCATCCCTGTGAGGAGGCAATGATTTTATCGTGTCATCATTCACAAGCAAACTATTTGTTTTATATATAACTAGCGGACCCGCTCGCGACTTCGTCCGCGCGTAGATTAGGTAGTACATACCTACCTACTCGTACTATGCATTCTGTTAATAGTTTCTTGTACAAACTTTAGCCTGTAGGTATAAGTTCACTGCTGGCCATAGGCCTCCGCCATAGAATGCCACAATGAACGTCCTGAGCCGCCTCCAAGCAACGACTTCCTGCGACTTGTAACATGTCGTCGGCCCATCGAGGGGGGTTTCTACTCGTCTGGTTCAAGGTTACTCGAGAGCAATTATTCCTCAACAGTTATTGGTTCTGCGAGCTATGGTTAGTTATATGACCTGCCCATTGCCACTTCAACTTGCTAATTTTGAGAGCCATGTCAGTGGTCCCGATGCTTCTACAGATCTCTTCGTTTCGGATTCAGGTAAAAGTACGGATTCTCCGAGCACAGCTCTTTCCATAGAACGCTGCGTGATTTAGAGCTTGTGTATGATGCTAATAGTTGGTAATCACGTCTCAGTACCGTAAGTCATCACTGGCAACATGCACCTATAACAGACTTTCATCTTGAGGCACTTTAGTGTTTGTGATGTGAAGATATAGCGTAGTTTCCTGAAAGCTGCTCATATGAGTTGGATTCTTCGGCTAACCTCATCATAGTGCGATGCGCGCTTGGAAACGGACGTGTCCCGCTCTTGCACAGTTACGAATTTAATTCGCGAACGCGCGGCTCAAGCCGCAGCCCGATAGTTTCCGCGATGGCTGACAAGGCGATCATCGTGAATGAGTTGTCGGCGTTCATTCAGAATGCCATCGACATCATTGACGAGCTCAGCATCTTGCAGATCTGCAAGTCAAACTTCAAGGAGGATGACATCTGCAGTGGCAAGCTGCTACTCTTCCGCACGCTCGGCAAGGAAGCTAGTATGCAGTCCCGCCGGAGGGATGGAGGTGAAAGGAGTCTTTAGGACATTGTGACGCTGCTCAAGGAGACTGATCCTGACGACGTGCCCGATTTCGTCGCTAAAGAGCTGCATAAGCTCCCACCAGTGGGATTCGACCACGTCGACGTCACCAGGCTATTGAGGGACATCGTGTTCCTGAAGACAAGCTTGGCTGTAGTACAGGCTAAATTGGAGGCGTCTGATGATGCTACTCCGGTCTGCGTGCTGAGTTGGTGTCATTACGTGACCCTTATTTAGTAAGTAGGTCGTCCGCCTCTAACGAGGTCAACTTGCAGCAAGGTACAAAGTGCACTCTGTCAGTGTTGAGTGACGAGTTGGAATTTGTCGGCTCGGCGGATTTGTCGCTTGCCGCCACAGTTACACCGAACGCGTGCCCTCGGCCCACCACCAGCATCTCTCGCACCGCAGAGAAGCCATTACCGGTCACGGTGGTTCCTCCCCAACGGCATGATTATGCTTTTGCAGTGGCTAGCAACTCGGCTGCCTCTCAGAAAAAGGGGAAGAAGCGGAGCTGTGAACCAGTTCATAGCGCTGCAACCGCTAGGGCTCCAAGGAAGGAGCCCTGTGATGCAGAGGGCTTTATCGAGGTGATAAGGAAGAAACGGATGTCCTCTAGCCGGAACCAGTGTGGTACTCATGTATCCAGTGAGCAGCACTTCCGAGCGGAGGTACCCACTACGCAGATCTACGTGTACCGCGTCTACTTCGACGTGAAGGCCGTAGAGGTGGTGGAATACTTCAGGAAGAAAGCCGGAGTGGGTTTGAGGGTCATGAAGTTGGACTCTCGTCATAATGTGAGCTTTAGCTCATTTATGGTGAGGGTCCCTTCGGAAAATGTGATGCCTTACTTGAGCCCTGTCTTCTGGCCGAAAGGGGTGAAGTTCCGGTGGTTCAAGGGGACGTCCCTTGAACCACATGTCACGTGATCCCCCGGGCCGTGACGCGTCGGCGATCGCACGTGTGTTAGATTAAGCAATAAATAAAGTGTTTTTTTTAATTTATTTTATGTGTATGTTAGTTTCTAAGGTATTTATGTTGATATGGGCTTACTGTTTAGGTTTAGTGCATTTCTCAGTAAGCCTGAAATAAAGATTTTGAATTTGAATTTGAATAGAAGGTCCAGGCACCTTCTTCGTTGAATCGTTTACCAAAGTTGAGTGGTCTAAACCATCAAAGCAGAATCGCAAATGAACATGGGCTTCTTGCCCATGTTCATTTTGCGACTAACAAACCCCCAAAAACACACAAAAATACAGATCCTCAAAAATAGTCGTGGGAAACAATGGCGGCGATGAGCTCACCACTTGTCTCGTATATTCCGCGATGGTACAACCCACTAAGAAACGAGGTCCATTGAGGCTCTGCCTACCCGCCTTCGGGGAAAAAGTCGTGTGTGTATGTATGTGTGTACCTAAGTATGTATGTCGCTTCAACTTGTAACTTAAAACTCGTTTAAAATAGGACAGCGCTCAGCCTTATGTCAATCATAGCGGAAGGTTCACATTTATTGATAGTCACGACTGGCAGCAATCTGACAATATTATCCATCAACAGAAAATTAAAATCAAGGAAAGAGAAAGTATTTCTTTCAACTACGAAGTAATCTCATATAATTGTTCGCGTGCATGATGATCAAATGTCAGCACAAAGCAGCCTTTATATGCATCATCATCATCATCATCATCATCAGCCCACACTAGTTCATTGCTGGGCATATCCAAAAACAAGCGTTTAGCTGGCAACCTTACTAAAATAAACTACACTACTAAATAACTACTAGTATATGAATATACTATGATTATATAGAGACCTTTGTTTTACCACGATCTCAACTGTTGATAAGTAACGATGTGGCCGAAGATGGAGCACAAAGGTCTAGAAGGCACCCTATTCACTCTAGCCTTGAAGAGACCCAGATTATGGTTTTCAGGAAAGACAGACGACTTAGCAGTTCGCATTGTAAAGGTAGAACTGAAACATTTATTACCAATAGAGGGTATACTAATGAGGTAAGGGAGGTACCGAGCCATGCGCCTGCTCGTCCTATGATGAAAAGGAGAATATGGTGGGATTCGATCATGAAGTTCCTGGGAGTATTCCCCGATATGTAACCTATAGAAGATCGAAAGGCACGCGACCTTACGGCGGTGCTCGAGACTCTGGATCTTAGTCTCCGCCATATGTTGCTCACCTTTAAGCCTGAAAGCTCTGCGTTCGATCGAGTCTAAGCCAGCAAGATGGTGTTTGGCCGAGCCATCCCAAACGTGGCAGCAGTACTCCATACCAGCCCGGTTTTGTGCTTTGTACAGACTTCGAAGCTGTCCTGGTGTGAAGTAGCGCTTCACATTATGCTGAACTCACATGCTGAGTCACCGGGCTGATGATGATGATAATGACCTACCTATGAGATGAGAAATCGCAAATCTATGATACGAATTCGCGATGAATATCACAATAGGCTGAGATCACTGCACACAGTAGCTCTCAAAAACTGTTATAAAGAGATGAAGCATCTCGTGATTGCAGCCATTGTGAGTCAGAAAGAAGCTTACTTCACAGAACATAAAAGTAATAACCTAAAAAATACTAAGAAACTGTGGAAAAACTTAAAAACCACAATTTTACCTGATAAAAAAAAGGCTGCCGAGCTCCTTCCGCAATTTGATAACCCTGACATTAAAAATTCCCATTTTCTGAATATTCCCGGTGATGATCATGTGTCAATCTCGCAGTTCACCTTCTATGAGCATTGTAGGCACGGCTCTGAGATCTTTTTACTGAGTCCTGTAAGCGAAGATCTTTATGATTATGGCTATTATTCGTGGTCTTCAGTCGAACGCACAAGGTGTAGATGGTATCTCATTGGAAATGCTTTTCATGACTTTGCCCGAGTCCTTAGAAGCTATCACCGCAATTACCAATATTTCGATATTGACTGGTACTTTCCCGGAGAGCTGGAAGGTAGCGATGGTAAGACCAATACCGAAGAGCAATAACCCTTTGTTCTGCCAAGATCTAAGGCCTATTAGTCTGCTGCCTTGCTTATCGAAGGTTCTGGAAGAAAAGGCAGTTAGCTTGCAGCTTACCAAGTTTCTTGAAGACAATGACATTCTTCCACAGAAGCAGTCTGGGTTCCGTAAGGGACACAGTACCGCGACGGCTCTCCTTGACGTAGTTGATAATTTACTTAGTGCTCAGGACCGGGGTAACATCAACATTCTGGTGCTTCTAGATTTCTCCCGTGCATTTGATTCCATAAATATTACCCTTCTGCTTTCGAAGCTCTCTTTCTATGGTTTTGATGAGCGGACTGTCAGCTGGTTTCACAGTTACTTGGATTGAAGACATCAGTTTGTTGAACTGACAATAGCAAACGGATCTAAATCCCGTTCCACTCTTCGGCCAGTGCCCCGGGGTGTCCCCCAAGGTTCGATTTTGGGACCAATTCTATTTGTGTTGTACAGTGCATACATAATTAAGGCCATAACTCACTGTAGTTATCATATCTATGCTGATGATCTGCAGCTGTACCTCTCCTTTCTGCCCTCGGATCTTGCTGATGGTGTAAGCAAGATTAACTCAGACTTGGTCCAGATATGTGATTGGTCTAAACATAACTCATTGGTGAGCAACCCCAAAAAGTCTAAATTTCTGCTTGTAGGTACTAGACAGAAAATGCAAGTACTCCAAAACACTCTAATTGGTATTTCAGTTGATGGTGAGGTTGTGGAATGTGTCTCTGAAGCCAATCTGAACCTTGGGCTAATCATGGACAGCCACTTGCATTTTGAAAAACATGTTGCCGAGAGTGTGCGCAACTGTTTCTATCGCTTGAAGCTACTTTATAAGATTCGACCATATATCAGTGAGGCACTGCGAATTAATCTCTGTAAATCCCTTATCCTTTCTAAACTGAACTACTGATGTGACGTTGTTTTTGGGCCATGTCTGCTGAGTTTTTGTTTTCATGTACCGAAAATCTCGATATCTCGCCTTTTCTTAATCCATCCAAACTTCTTAAAATGATAGCGCGTAGAAAGTTTCATCTTGCAGTACTTCTGTTTGAGGTGATCACCAAGAAATATCCTAAATACCTATATGATAAGTTTGAGTGGGCACAGGCCCGATCTAGATACCCAAGCAGGGCATGCACTTTTGTGTTTGCGACACCGACGCACAAGTCTATGGCATTCCGCGGGTCTTTCAGATTCGCCGCCTCTCGGTGCTGGAACGATCTTCCCCCGCCAGTACGTGCTCTGAAAACAGTTAAAGTTTTCAGAAAAAGGCTGAAATCTCAGCTCCTAACAGAGCAGTTGTGCCAATTTTAAAATGCCTGCAATTGTCGCCTCTACTCACCTTCGTAGTACGCACGTCAAGGCTAGGAGGGCCGCTTGTTGTTCCATCCAGTTCACTCTTGTCTGGCCTGCCTGACTCCCTGTCTCGTGCATTTGAATTCGGCAAGTGTTTCTTCTTCTTTGTGCAATTTCTCACTTGAAACTAAATAACCTAACTCTTCTAATAACCTGTTTATTACAAAATCTCTTCGGAAAATGAAAATCTTCTTCTTATCTAAGGTAATGGCTTCTGTGCATTATTTGCAACAATTTAGCCAATGTCAAGTTTTCATACAAATAATTAAGGTCCACAGACTGACAGTAACAGATGAAAATGACAATGACTTCACTTGATTTCTTCTTTTTTTGTTTGCGTTTTTTTTGTCTTGGGTCTATGGCTTGGAGGATACCTTCTCCCACAGACTTAGAGCATTGCAGGCCCTAGGAAGATGGACTAAAGGCATGGAACTAAGGCTAACAATGAAACGGTATCGATTATACCAGTCTCATTCTTTTATATGAATGTATTCATGTGTTGGAATGAGACAAGCATATATCTATCTGTTTTTATTTATACCAGGCCAAATGTCAAATTACTACTACATTCATGGTAACAATCTAGGAAGATGTTTATGCATGGTGCCAATATTCAGGGTACGGAACGGAAAAACGACTGTCGTCTGACAATATATTTGTTTCTCTCTAACAAAGAATAACAAGCTATCTTCTAGGATAGGAGTAAGAAGGAACACTCTATGCTATTTTAGCACTTACTCCATTCTATTATACCTCCATGTGTAGGCCTCCGTACCTGTCCGTACTCATCGTACCGGACCCCACAGACAATGAATAAAATTACTACACCAACCTGCCTCATTATTTTGCAGTTGCCTAATTATATTTTTGTACATATTTGTATTTACAAACTATCATATTAATTTATTTATTGCCTATCTTCCCTCCAATGTGGTTTATTGATGTTCGTGGCATCATTTAATTAGGCCCTGTCTGAAAACCAGCGCTGCACTAAACCTAGGTCTGGTGCAGCATATTCTGAAACAGGGACCTGTTTGACAAAACACACACAACCTATCAATTGATCAAAGTTTATTATAGTTTTTATTTATTTTTATTTTTATTTCTCTGATCGTGTTTTAGCTATGCACCAACTTTTTAATTTTTGTTTTTGTCTTCTTGTTTTATGCGAGTGTTGTGCGCGTGGAAATATAAATAAATTTTCTTTCGTTCTTTCTCTTTCAAATCTAGACCCACGACTGTGTCCCAAGTTCGCTAAGCAAAAGGGCGATACACCGGCCGTGGGTTGTACACTAACCACTAACTACACTAACCATGTCGAGCCGTTTTCAACTTCACAACTCCATAACTCTAATAACCAAATTTCAACAAAAAAAATCATTTTTTTATATCCCCCCTTCGTTTGGCTTTGATCATCTGTTGGTAAGTGACGATGTGGCTGACGATATCACTCATGCCTTTAAGACCCAGATTAGAATTTTCAGGTAAAACAGACAAAGGTAGTGTATTCTACTCCTTTGCAGTTCGCATTATAAAGAAATGTAACCAACCTTGAGTTATTTAGTACCTACTTAACTCTGATTAAATAATAAAAGCCATGCCCCCTTTTAAAGTCATTTTAAAATTCAAATTAATCCAACCGTTTCTGTAAGCGCTTTCATATTCAATTTGCCGGCGCCTATATTTCGCAGAACGACTAGGGGTTGACGGATTTACATCAACTTTACATAATTACGTGAACTCAATGCAGGTGGCGCTAGTTTAGAACAAAAATAATACTATGATTTTGAATTAATATGATTTGCGAACGGAAAAGCTAGTGATTTTATAGATGACTAGACAAGGTAGTTCTAACTACACAGTTTTACATGAAGTTTACAACATTTATGTGAACTGTTTGCAGGTAGCGCTATACTGGGTCTAGCAAAGCTGAATGTGATTTGAAAATGGAATCGTGATTTTATGGTGTTTTAATAAAGCTAAAGCCAAACCAAGCCCACGTCCACAGTGGCGTGCACGGTGGCGATCAATGGTAAGACAATGGATCGCGACCGTGGAAACGGGCTAAACGCCTTAGCTTTAGGAGCATAAAAAACATCGATCAAGCTTGTTGGTTAGATTCGTATGATAATATTTTTGTACTGGCTGCTTAGTTATTACTGGAAAAAAGCGTTAGCAAACTCAGTCGTGGGATACAATGGCGGCGTTGAACTCACCACTTGTCACGTCTATATTCCCAAGATTTTGCAATCCCTGTGGATTGAAAAGAGGCTCATTGAGGCTCTGTCTACCCTTTCGGAGAAAAAGACGTACTTATGCAAGTATGTACGAGTGGATCTAATAAAAAAACTGGTTTTGTAGATTGCGAAACGATGTTCTTTTTATATTATAGAACACAATCTGTTTCCAAGTTTTCACCATAAAACAGGGTAAACAACTATTTAATCAGGGAATTCAAAAACCATAATTCAACGAAAACTTATCGCTTTCATTAAAAAAAGTCAGAATTTCATTCACTATTCAAATAAACTAAAAACGTAATATTAGGTACCTAGAGAGACGACATACGAGAGAGTTGACGGGCAGATCGCCCATGAGATGGACTGACCAAATCAAGGCAGCTTTGGACGGTCCACGGCATGAATGCACCAGAAAAGCTGCGGTGCGAGATGAGTGGCGAAGAATTGTGAAGCGAGCCACAGACCCTGAAGTGACGACCACGACCACTCTGCAAAGAGTGTAACGACGAAAAAGAAGGTACCTATAAACTCCGCGACCTATCCAAATTGAAGAATAATGCTTTGTTACATTGACTGTTGGTACCTTTTAATACAAAACTTTTCATAGGAAGATACAGCCTGCCTCTCTACATCTACAGCTACATCAAGCCTTACTGTTGGCCACCCAAAAAATGTACTAAGGCCTAACAAACAGACAACAAAAAAATCCTACTAAGTAATTGCACATAACTCAAGCATATCAATAGAGAATGTGGTTAAAAGCCACAACTTGTCTGTAAGATCGAACTCACTAATTGGATACCTAGTTGGACATTTTCTCGCTTGGTCGAAGGTTCCCAGTGAGCTAGCTACCGCAAGAGATTATACCCGCTCTATCAAATCTTATTCTCTGAGTCATCGAATGTGCGTAGGGATGAGAATTGAGTCCGAAAATTCTGCTTCTTTTCCAAAAAAGGTCGGAATTAATATACAGGCTGTGGCAAGATAATGGGACTCTCAGAGTAATTACCTTTTCTGTTGTTGGTTTGCCTTTAGGAAACATTAGACCTAAACTAAAATGACGACCACTAAACCTAATTTTTTTGATTTCTGGTACATTATACAGTCAGCCTAAAAGTGACATTTCTAAAAAAAACGGCCAAGTGCGAGTCGGACTCACGCACGAAGGGTTCCGTACCATTATCTATAAAAACGGCAAGAAAAACACGTTTGTTGTATGGGAGCCCCCTTAAATATTTATTTTATTCTATTTTTTAGTATTTGTTGTTATAGCGGCAACAGAAATACATCATCTGTGAAAATTTATACTGTCTAACTATCACAGTTCTTGAGATACAGCCTGGTGATAGACGGCCGGACGGACAGCGAAGACTTAGTAATAGGGTCCCGTTTTACCCTTTGGGTACGTAACCCTAAAAATTAAGCTGGGCTTATTCGGTTCCATTTCTTATCATGAATAACTAAAGTAAAATAAAAAAATAATATGAATAATAACTAAAGTAAAATACCTAAAGTACCTAGCAAATAAAATCGTAGATCGACACTAGATCGCAACATGATTCCAATTTGTATTAGACTATTTTTTATTACAAGAATTGGGATTCAGAGCAAATCTTGATTGGTTGACTCCGGTCTACGATATGTGGCCCCGACACATACTCGGTTCGCTCGCTTGGACAATAATAAGTAGTATATAGTAGTAGTGTGTAGTATTTTAGTATGAATAATAAATGCCGGACACCTGGCAACCCTAGCCGACAGAACAGACGGTAGGTAAATAATTCGGCGTTTGTTTTTAGAATAAATTTAAATTCGGTTGAGTAATTTTGTGTTCCGTTCGGTATCGGAAGGAGTATCCGGAATATGTAATGAAGGTATAAAATAAACTAATGGCCACAGCCTGCGGCAAAAAACTTTGGTTTGTTGTTATTGTTCTTTTATGAACTTATGAATATTTGATGCTGGATAAAATATACTGAAAACGAGTCAGTGACAAACTACTATTTTTGGCTTATTAATAAGACAAGAGTTGCTTTGGGATCGAGTTGTTTTTAACCCCCGACGCAAAAACGAAGGGGAGTTATAAGTTTGACGTATCTGTGTGTGTGTGTGTGTGTCTGTCTTTCTGTCCCAACGTAGCTCCCGAATGAATGAAACGATTTAGTTTTTTTTTTGTTTGAAAGGTGAATTTGTTGGGAGTTTTCTTAGCTAAGTTTGATCAAAATCGGTTCAGCCGTTTCATTGCGTTGGGGTTTTTTTTATTTTTTACAAAATTACTTATTCATTTTATTATTTCCCAATAGATGGAGAGAGTGAAAGCACTAGCACCTAGCACTAAACTGACACGACCTTTAACCAGATTTAGAGGGGGGGGGCCTATGGCAGATCTTGTTAAAAACGTCAGTGTATTCCTGCATATCAGTCATCTAGATAAAGCCAATGTCAACCCCCAAACTGATTTACAATGTGGCCTGCATCGAACTCCAGAACGGAGGCTTGCAATGCTCTAAGGCGGCCTGTGATTCAAAACTATCATTGAAAACTATCTCAGATATTCTTTCATCAAAACTTTCTATATAATGGACTATAAGCTGTCACTTACCAAGTTTTTTTTTATAATTGTTGTCTGTCTTGGTCATAGTCCATGGTCTTGGATACCGTTCCGCCATGGTTCCACCACGGGGGTGACAGGAGGGCTATGCCGGACTCGAACTGGCTAAAATCACCGCTGTGTTCGTCCGGTCGCCTTAAGTCGGGACTACGGGAGCGCCGCGCCATCGCACTCTTCCGCGGTCCCGACCGACGGCGTTGGTCCCCTACGGAGGGGACCCCTTCCAGGTAGGGTGAAGCAGGAAAGTCCACCCTATCCTCATGAGGGGCAAGCAGGAACACTATACGCACCACCTCAGGGCCTATACCTCATCGGCAATGGACGCCCCCGTATCAGCTGCCTAGGCCCCAGATAACGGGGCTAAAGTAGGGTGTGGAAGAGCCTTTTCCGACGCCCAGCTCTCCTGTTATATTGGGAAGTCGGCACCCTATAGTCCCAGTATAGGCCTGGTGAGGCCTGGTTCGAAATGCACTTGAACAATTTCACTCCTTTAAAAAACAGGGTAGGTATACTAAAATCTCAATTCAATGAAAACCTGTCGCTCCCACTAAAACATTGTCGACATTCATTTTTAAAAGTAATAGCGTAGGTAATTGGACAATCCCCGATTCAGCGAATCAAAACAAATACTATCAAATGGACCGTTACAAAAAACATAAAATAGGGAAAGTTTAAAACAGAAATTATTGAAGTAAACAAAGGATGGCAAGGCTGATGTACCACCAGTAGGTACAGTGGATATGTCAACTACTAATAGTAGTAGTTACTTGTGTTTAACCCTTCGATTATATCCTTGATCGAAGGTTTAGCCCCAAGACAGGCCCAGTTTCGCTATTTGAACGCTTTTAGTGTTTTTAAACCTTCGATTATATCCCTGATCGAAGGTTTAGCCCCAAGACAGGCCCAGTTTCGCTATTTGAACGCTTCAAGTGTTTTTAACCCTTCGATTAGATCCTTGATCGAAGGTTTAGCCCCAAGACAAGCCCAGTTTCGCTATTTGAACGCTTCAAGTGTTTTTAACCCTTCGATTAGATCCTTGATCGAAGGTTTAGCCCCAAGACAGGCCCAGTTTCGCTATTTGAACGCTTCAAGTGTTTTTAACCCTTCGATTAGATCCTTGATCGAAGGTTTAGCCCCAAGACAAGCCCAGTTTCGCTATTTGAACTCTTCAAGTGTTTTTAACCCTTCGATTATATCCTTGATCGAAGGTTTAGCCCCAAGACAGGCCCAGTTTCGCTATTTGAACGCTTCAAGTGTTTTTAACCCTTCGATTATATCCTTGATCGAAGGTTTAGCCCCAAGACAGGCCCAGTTTCGCTATTTGAACGCTTCAAGTGTTTTTAACCCTTCGATTATATCCTTGATCGAAGGTTTAGCCCAAGACAGGCCCAGTTTCGCTATTTGAACGCTTCAAGTGTTCGAACACAAAGTTTATGGTTTTTGTTTTTATTTGGTTTAGCTGTTGTAAGAAATGGTATTGCGCACTTAAAATATAAAGAATGAAAAGTTCGATCGTTAAAATTAAAGCAAGTAATACATTTTGTAAAAATACAAAAAAACCCTCAACGCAATGAAACAGCTGAACCGATTTTGATCAAACATAGCAAGAAAACTCCCAACTAAATCAACATTCAAAAAAAAAAAAACAGAATCTGTTCATCCGTTCGGGAGCTACGATGCCACAGACAGACACACACACAGACACACACGCAGTCACACACAGGCGCACACACACAGACACACACACACAGAAACACACACAGACACATACACAGACACACAAACATACACGTCGAACTTTTAACACCCCGTCGTTTTTGCGTCGGGGGTTAAAAATACATTCAAATGATTAGCGCGGTACAAAACGTGCACAACGTAACAATTTTGGCTATGGTTTAGTTTTGGTAAATTAGCACGATTGGGGGCCCTGATTGGTCTACTTGCGTGGCGAAGGAGGGTAGCGAGGGAGGTGCACGCCGCATCAATCTGTCTTTGTACCGTCTTTGTATAGCGGATATCCGTGATTCACTCTGGGCCTCACGGAAGATCAGCGCTGGGTTGCCAACGTGGCCTGGCAAACGCTGAGTTTCGGACCCTTTTGTGGCTTACGTCAGGCACACACACAAATTGCCATAGTTTTTGTTTCTGTGTAATTGTTTTTGTTTTAGCTTTTATTTCCTTCTTATCTTGTTTGCTTTTTTGTTGATGTGTATTCGTTGCTTGTATTGCTGGTGTAAATTGGTGCAGTCGTTTGTGTGGTGTGTCGTGCGGTCAAGTTGTCAACGGTATCGTTCTCGCTATCTCGTGTAGTTATTGCTCAACGTGAAAGCGCCCATTGGATGTTGTTCGTCTACTGGTCGGTACGTCTACTGTTGCTGTGCTCACAACTGCGAGGCTTTGTCCCTCCATTGTGTAAAAACGGGTTTTTAGCTAATTGTAATCACGTCGTGTAAACATTGCTAGAGTTACAGTAGCCGTTGTTGTTTTTACACTAAAATATGAAAACGTTTGATACTTTAAAAAACACGGTTGCCAGTAATACAAAACTCACTCTAGTCTGGTGACGAAAAACCCCTAATCCTGTAATCTCACTGCTGAAACAAAATAGAAAATAGTAGTTACTATTTTTCAGCAAAAAAAAAACATATTTACTAAAATGGTACCTACCAGATATTTATTTAAATTTGTACATTTATTCTTTAAGTCTTTTAATTTTATTTATGTTATACTCAATGTAAACTTTGTGGCGCGGCGGGCGAACGTTTGCCTGCGACGCAGGAGGTTGCGGGTTCGATTTCCGCCTCGGAAAAAATATTTGTGCGATCTGCAGATATTTGTTTAGGGTGTTCTGGGTATTTTCTATATATAATAAAAATATCTATCGATGTAATATTTTGTATTAAGTATATCAGTTGTCTAGTACCCATAACACAAGTTCTGCTTAGCTTGGGGCTAGATAATGTTGTGTGAACTGTGTCCAGCATTATTTATTTATTATTATTTATTTATAAACTACATAAAAAAAAGCGGCCAAGTGCGAGTCGGATTTGCCCATGAAGGGTTCCGTAGCAGCAAGTAACATAATATAAAAGTTCTTGGATGGATTACGATTTATGATGTATTAAAAAAAAACTACTTACTAGATCTCGTTCAAACCAATTTTCGTTGGAAATTTACATGGTAATGTACATCATATTTTTTTTTTAGTTTTATCATTCTCTTATTTTAGATGTTTGGGGGGGGGGGGGGGGGGGGGACACCCTTTTTACCACTTTGGAAGTGTCTCTCGCGCAAACTATTCAGTTTAGAAAAAAACTATATTAAGAAACCTCAATATCATTTTTTAAGAGCTATCCATAAATACCCGACACGTATGGGTTTGATGTTTTTTTTTTGAGTTTCAGTTCTAAGTACGGGCAACCAAAAAATTTACTGTTTTTTTTCTATATTTTTGTGAAATTCTTAATGCTGTTCACAGAATACATCTACTTAACAATTTTCAACAGCCTAGCTCTTATAGTTTCGGAAAAAGACAGACAGACATGACGAATCTATAAGGGTTCCGTAGTTTGGTTACGGAACCCTAAAAACGCCAAAAAATCACGTTTGTAAAAAATTATAAACTAAAATTTCACTAAAAATTGACATTGCAGATCTTTGCAGATCGCAGATCGATCGATCACATTCCATCTCGTACGTAAACCTCATCTTCGTATGTACTCCATAATGGAGTAATGGATGTAATGTAATGGAGTACATACGAAGATGAGGTTTACGTATGAGATGGAATGTGATCGACGTTTGGCTTTCCTAGACGTATTGGTACAGGTCCGAGAAGATGGTGGGTTAGGCCACTCTGTTTACAGAAAACCTACACACACGGACCGATATCTTCATGCTGATTCGCACCACCACCCTCGGCAGCTCAATTCAGTGGTAACATCTCTCACCAACCGAGCGGTTGACCTGTGTGATGAGAATCACATTGAAAGTGAGCTAGCTCATGTCCAGCATGTGTTGCGTAAGAATGGATATAAGCTTCGGTCATTACCATCCCGACCTAGGCCAAGACCCCGCAGATGTAGAGTAGAACGTAGGCCAGCGTTTCTGCCATATGTTAAGGGGGGTGACGGACAAAATTGCGAAAGTCCTGCAAAAGTTTTCCGTAAAGACCATTTTCACTCCCTTAAAGAAGATATCGCACTACTTGCGTTCACCAAAAGACAGTTTTCCACTTGAAAAGCCAGGGGTGTATAAAATTGATTGTAGCTGTGGGAGTTCGTACATTGGCCAAACGAAACGTACGATAGCGTGTCGGGTTAAGGAGCACATACGAGCGGTCAAGAACAGGGACATACATAAGTCAGCCATAGCAGAACACCTTTTGGAATCTGGCTCAAATCATTGGATCGAGCTACACAGTCCGCAGGTAATCTCGACAGAGCGACATTACATACCGAGAATGGTACAAGAGGCAATTGAGATTACTAAGTACAGAAACTTCAATAGAGAAGATGGTTTTCAATTATCTGGAGTATGGAAGCCTGTGGTAAGAATGTGTAAGAATCAAAAAAGTGTGGTACCTGCTACGCGTCCGGACACCGTTAGTGTTGTGTGTCGAGTTGGTGTGAATTGTGACAATGAAACCGATGGTAGTGGTATCGTTCGTAATAAAAGAGTGAGAAAGAGGGTAGATCGATATATCTGCCAATAACATCTACTCGCAAAGACTTTAGTCAGTTTCTCCCGTGATCATGGCGCATGCAACTGTGCCGAAATATCGGGAACAAATAAAACTCAAAAATCATGGTAAATATCCCGTTTCTAGTGAAAATTATGTACATAACCATGATAGTTTCAAAAGTTATATTTATTTTATTCTATTTTTGGTAGGTATTTGTTGTTATAGCGGCAACAGGAACACATTATATGTGAAAATTTAAACTGTCTAACTATGAGATACAGCCTGGTGACAGAAGGAAAAACAGACAGACAAAAGGACAGACAAGCCTTAGTAATAGGGTCCCGTTTTACCCTTTGGGTACGGAACCCTAAACACACTTAAGTAGCAGATGTTCAAAATAAAGACCATTAACTTGTCCACAACGATTATTGATTGATTTGTTTTTTTTTTAATGTTTTTTTTTATTTTTTATTATTTGTTTTTTTTCACGTATGTTTTGTTGCGGTTCACAGAACTTGTTAGTAGTTTTGGTCATTCTGCGTCTAACCAAAACAACCAGTGAGTTAGTTCGCACTTGATCAGTGGCAATTTTGTAGATCAACCGCATCTAGACCCTTATGTATGAAAATTGTTCATCAAAATAAAAGCCTTGCATTGCAAAAGCATTTGTTGGTTTTATTTGTAATTACATTTCCTTGTTATTTGTGTGATGGAGATGGAATCGAACCATATCAATCAAAGGCAGAGTCATTTCCCCGGCACTCACCTTTGATTATTTCATCGAAACCTCAGCATCGCAGCTAAAAGAAGGTACCTACGTACCGTAAAGGAACTAAAAGGAACTAAAAGAACCGTTGCAGACGTATTGATTCGAAATACCTTTTTAGGGTTCCGTAACCAAAAATTACGGAACCCTAAAAAGGTTAATTAAGCAGAAACTACTTCGCGTATATTCCTTGGATCTCAGTTAACACTTTTGTTTCACAACAATCAAAGCTTATAAGGTAAATGTGAAATTAACTTTACTTACCAATTAGGTAAGTTTTGTCCAGAACTTACAAACAAGGGATACAGTTACTTTCACTAAGAAAAACTTGTTAATTTTATGTTTTTGATAGATGTTAAAACAAATAACTACACCAGCTACTCGTATAATAAAAGTTTGTTCATTTAACTGAGATATATAATTGATAGAGGCACAACGAACACCACAGCTTAATAATGCCGAGCTAACTCTCTAGGACGAGTCTTATTGATTAAATTACTTTTATACTTTTTTTTTCTTTTATATAAGTATAGACGTGTAAGCTGTAAGTTTTCCTAAGATTTACAAGTAATAAATTTTGTAAAAATTAATAAAACCCTCAACGCAATGAAACGGCTGAACCGATTTTGCTCAAACACAGATAAGAACAATCAAGACAAATTCACCTTTCAAAAAAAAAATGGAATCGGTTCATCCGTTCGGGAGCTACGATGCCACAGACAGACACACACCCACACCCACACACACACACACACACCTATACGTGTCCTGACGTCCTTAAGAGGACTATAGTGGAATGTCACCAACCGAGGACCCTCTGAAAAACTAGGTTAGCGACCTCTTAGGGAACTGTGAGTGCGCCAGAAAGAGAAAGAAAAAAAAAACATGACTGATGAGCCAAGTCTTATAGCTCTATCTCAACATTTTTTCGTTTGAATTTCTGTGAACAACGTGGGGTCTTAATTACACGCGAAAACGTTTATAGCGACATCCTTTCGAGGACTTTTGTGTGAGCCAAGCGAGGACCATATCATTTGACCAGGGATGACCATCTGAGGACTCAGTTTAACACGTTTTTTCTTGATCCTTGTACAAAGTGAGGACGTTGTGCTAGATTTTACATGAACAAACTGAGGACGTTTTTCCGGGTAGGGCGTGTACAAAACGAGGACCTTGTAATTTTATTTTAGTTTTTCTTCCTACACTGTTCATAAACAATGTACCTTGCGAGGACGTTTCTTTTTTAAATTCCAACGTCCAATTTAAGTTTGTTTTTACTATTAACCCAATAATCAATTAACTAATTTTTTCAAAAACAATTTACCGGTTAAACTAAAAACAAAGGTTATGGAAATGTGTTTGTTGCCGTGCCTCACGTATGCATGTCAGACATGGCCACTCACGAAGAAGACACTGGAAAAATAAGAGCATGCCAAAGACTCGAGAGAAGCTACACCTGGTCATAAGCTGAAGGAAAAAAAACAAAAATGCCGTAATTAGAAAAAAAGATAAAGTTTGCCTTTATCTTTTTTCTGACGCTGTGAAAAAAGTTCTTCAGCTAAAGTGGAAATGGGCTGGACATGTACAGCGAGCGACAGACGATAGGTGGTCGAGAACTATAACTAACTGGTACCCCATGGACAAAAAGAGACGGCCTGGAAGACAGCATAAACGTTGGAGCGATGACATCGCTAAAGTGGCAGGCATTACCTGGAGCAGAGCAGCTAGAGATAGAGAGAGATGGGGGCAGATGGTGGAGGCTTTTACCGCTCAAAGTGATATTTGCACTGGTTGAGAAACCCGAAAAACGGATTAACTAATTATTTACAACATATTAAGATAAGTCAATAAATTGTTATATTTAAATATTAGAGTGTAAGAGTAATTAAAGCTTATATTATATTATATTATATATTAACTCAATACACATAATGTACAATACCTCGTCTAGGTTACGAGGTAAAATGATGCTTTATTATATCATCTTAATTATTATTTATAGATGCCCTACCTAAAATGATGTGTTACCTAATACACATCATTTTAGGTAGGGCATCTTTGCAACCCTACCTACCTAAAATGATGTGTTACCTAATACACATCATTTTAGGTAGGGCATCTTTGCAACCCTACCTACCTAAAATGATGTGTCACCTAATACACATCATTTTAGGTAAGGCATCTTTATTATACTTTCAGCCACTTGACGACATAGGCCTTCCCCATAGAATTCCACGATTAATGGGCTTGTGCCGCCCCCATCCACTGAATTCCCGCAAAGTTATCAGTGTCAAAGATTCATCGAGTGGGGTCTATTAGTAAAACTAAACAATAATACAAATAAGTTGGTTACAAAATATTTACAATATATTTATTAACCAAAGTTATTCACAAATATGAGGCACTATTTCCTCACTTTCAATATTGTCACAAGAAAGACAAAAATCTGTCTATCTGTCACATCGTTTTTTTTTCTTTATATTTGGCGTCGCACGTCTTGTACATTTACCATTTACTCACAGGGAATAATCAAGGAATAATCAATTTATTTGTAAATATAAATTTAAAGGTCAGACAAATAAAATTTCATACGAAAATTCATGAAAAAAATAACTAAAAATGTAGTCAATAATTCAAATTGTAAACATAAACTAATTAATTATTACTCATTGCAGATGCCATGTTAAAATTAAATATACTAAGTAGCAATTACCTTAGATTTTATTAAATCTAATCTAATTTTAAATTATTCAATTTTGCCCGATGTTTGCTCGCTTCAGTGAACCGGCTACGTTTCGGTGACCTCTTTGGGGCAACCGATGGTTTTGTCTGTGATTATGGATGAGGTTATCAAGACGAACAACTATCGAAAGTTTATCATGAAGGATGGGACGGTTGATATCTGTAGAGCATGTCACCGTCCCGGAGAGTCCCTCAGGCATGTGCTTTCGGTACGCATAGTCAGGAGGTTCCTCTCTCTGCAGCCCTAGCCTACGACCGTTTGGGCCTCCCTCCGCGGTCGGTGGTTCCCCGTTTACATTTATATTTTTACTATAATGTTTCTATACTATTTATTTTTTGTGGATAGTATTCCTTTATAGTGAAAAATATATTTTTTTTACGAGTATTTTGTATAAATGAGTGAGATAATAATAACATAGCCTTATTATTTCCTAAACTAACTATTTACATAAATAACTAAACAACTATAAAGTAGACTTTTTTTAATATAGCTAAGGCCCCTTTCGGGTATAGGTCTCTTTGTGTTTCTTTGTTATTATTGCCTCACTTCTTTGATTATTTTTCAACTTGATATTAAATAGGCTTTTTTCCACTGAGCGCAGTTTGTTTGTATTTTTTGCCTCGCAGTATCGTTAAAAATCGGAATAGACATAACCAGGACCTTAGTTTTACTTCATACACATTTCAAGTTATGTGGAGAGAAGCAAAGACACTTTAACATAATACCTCTACAACAAGTAAATCCCTTGTCCAAAGAGAGAACGGTTTATTCCCGATGTCCATGTTATCTTGCCCACGTCAACGTGGACAGCGGGAAGTCAAAAATCGTTGTCCACGTTAGCTGTCCCCGCTAACGTGGACAGCGGGAAGTCACTAAATCCCTTCCCGTTGTCCATCTTATGTAAAGCGCTATCTCCATAGGTTTCAACTACACAAAACTTAAATAAGACATACAAAACATACAAATCAATTACTGAACCAAATTCAATAACATTGATTAGTACGGTATAAAGTAAAAAAAAAACGTTAATTGCAGTATTCAAGTTATTTTCTCTCATAATTATGTAACAAAATTGCACGTATCACAGAATCATCTTGCAAGGAGTAAGTTCTTTAGTCTCATAGTATTACATTATCAGCAGTCAGTCTAATTGTAATAATGTAATGTATCAATATTGTAAGCAGTCTAAAATTCAGACAACACAGGAGCACATGTTTTTAATACTACAGCTGAGATGCCGTCTGGCCCGCTATTTTATCCACATCCAGGCTATGTAGCCGCTACATAGAACATACAACTACACACGCTACATACTTTTTGCTGTATGCAAATGAGATGTTCAAATTTGGTATAATATTCCGAGAAAATTCTTGCAGTTATAAAGTATATCTCAAAAAAAAGCTTATTTATTGGGCTACTCGATTATATAAACTTTATATTTTATAAAACCTCCGTTTCCGAGAAAATAATAAAAATGTTCTTGGAGGGAAAACATAATGAAACAAACATGCCCCGCCCCAACCACACGTGTTTAATAAATAAATAAATAAATAAATAATGTTGGAAAGTTCACACAACATTATCTAGCCCCAAGCTTAGCAGAGCTTGTGTTATGGGTACTAGGTAACTGATATACTTAATACAATATATTACATAGATGTATATTTTTAATTATACATAGAAAATACCCAGAACACCCTGAACAAATATCTGCGATCGCACAAATATTTGTTCCGAGGCGGGAATTTAAACCGCAACCTCCTGCGTCGCAGGCCAACCTTCGCCCGCCGCGCCACAGAGGTCGTGAAATTGTATGTGCCACTGGTCGTAATTGTGTAGTCTATGCAATACAATAGTAGTAGAGCTTTTTTGTGGTTGTAGTAGTAGAGCTTTTTTGTGAAAGAGTTCGTCCGGGGAAGTACTACCACCATTACCACCTATTTGTACTACATATTTCTGCCGCAAAGCAGTAGTACTCGCTCTGCTGTGTTCCGGTTTGAAGGGTAAGGGTGCCGGTGAAATTATAGGCACATGAGACTTTCATCTTTATGTCTCAGGGTGGCGGCGGGCGCAGTGGATTGCCTCATAGGGTGCGTCCTAGGTGGACGTGACCTATGAGGTAATGCACTGTTCATAGGCAGAGGGTACCAACTTAACATCAGGTGGGCCATCTGCTTGATCCGCCATTCCAAGTAGTATTAAAAAAAACCAATACCAACCTTGTTAATAAATAAATAATAATAAATAATATATTTTGTGTTATAACTAAAACGAACTACGGAAAAAGCAGGCAAATCCTTTACAAACTCAACCAAAACATAACTATCCTCCATGTGTCACTGTCAGTAACGTTCTATTGCTATTTAATAATGTGTCTTGTAAACTTGTTCAAGAAATGAACTGAACTGAACTTAAAATTATTATTTATACCTGATATAAAATGTTATTTATAACATGATTGGAAATATGTAAAATGTAGAGGAGGACATACATTGCCATCTCTTGGGCACGGAAATAAGTTGATAGTGCTATCCCTATCTATTATTCAACACGCAAATATGCCATTTTGTCTTCTTCTGCCTGTTCCCAAAGTTATGATGACTAAAATATTCTCCTTGAATGGAATACGTGCTTATACACAATTTACAATCAATTTATCTGTGCCCTGAGCTACCTGAAAAATACAAACGTTAATAAGGAGGCGAGGAATGTAGGTACCTATGCGTATTGCTATAGGTACTATTATCACTATAGGCAGCTCCTATATATTAGTGAACTCTCCAACAGTGTAGGTAGGTACCTACTCAAAATGTTTCCTGAACCTATACAGAACGGATAAACTAATAAGTGAAGTATTAGTAATAACGTGACAACACGGAACGAAGGTAGGATAATCCTATGAAAAATTGTCTGTGGTTGTCTGTCTGCCATCTGTCTCGCTAGCTAGAGAGTATCAAAATTCCTTAGTCTGCCTGCCAAAGAGCATCAAGTTCACCTTTTGGGAGTGTTGCAACTTCTAAACTTTATTTTGAAAAAAACAACATATAAATAAAGTTTTAAAAAAAACGGAGGTACATTTATTATTTTTCATTAGGTTAAAAATAGCTAAATAATATGCCTTTTCTCCGTAAATAAATATTATATTGCTAAGAATTTCTAGTTATTTTTATACCGTATATTTTTTGGACATCTCCTTTCCTGCATTGAAACTTCGCAACGAGGACAGCTGAATGGAGTTTCGCCAGAAGTGTTCAGACGCGAGGTTTCCGCAAATTGAGTTGCAAATTTGCTTTATCAACGGCGGCGTGAGCTAGGGTTCCATTTGCTATCAGCAGTGGGGGAGTGAAGTACGGCTGAAATTAGCTTCAACCGATTTAGCCAGAGTCCAGAGTGCTTTACTTCCCAGAGGATATGCGGCAAGCTTAGCCCCCAAACGGCCAATCCGATCGAAGCGACCCTTTTGTTTCACCTTCTTGCAGGACTTGGCGGCTATGTTAGGCCTTCTTCTAATCCCATGCATCCGAGGCTTTTATGTTTCTTGCGTCAACCTAGGCTAGATATGCCACATGTTTTTGCGCTTCTGCGCTGGCACACGCGGGACTGAACCATGGGCAAGCATAACCTGAAGGTTAATCATCGGAGAATGGCATAAAGTATTCCATTGTTCTTTTGATCACCTCTGTAATGGCATCAGCACAGACCGTTGGGTCACAAGAAGAAAAGCTGGTTTGGCTCCTTGGATAAGAAGCGAAGAAGTGTCACATCTCATTCCAATCTGCCTACACGTAACGCCAACGCCACAACGCGTTTGTGGAAGGTATCGGGTGGCGAGTATGACGATGCAGACCACAGTGATCTGGGGAGGCAGCACTGAGTGGCGGTCCGGTGCGTTGCCAGCAGAAGTTCAAAAGTTGACTGTGTGGTCCTCTACGTTTGGAATTCTTGTTGATTAAGCAAAATTGCAAGTTTCCACAGCTCTCTCCGATCATGGTCCGTGATCTGGTATGGGAACAGCCACTTTTGGTGAGCGTTAAAGTCCTCCAAAAGCACTAGTTGTGCATCAGGGTACCGTTGTTGGGTCACATCCGCCGCATGTAGTTAAATAACCTGGTTGTCACGTGATCTCTAGAGTGTGAACGATAGAGACTGGCATAGATGATGTTATTTGAGACTTTATCCACCAAAATCCACAAAGATAATAAATCGGGATCTTCAAGATCATGCAGGCGCACAAAACAAATGTCGTCCCAGGCATAAATACAGATACCAGCTTTTTGTTTCAAATTGTGCTCCAGAGCATAGCCTGGGTATGTCAGGTATGCTGTATCGGGAGGATATTGAATCTGCGTCTCCGTGAGCGTCACTTATTAAAGTATGGCTTAGTGGGCTCTAGATTCGAGCAGTCGTTGGCGGCTGCTCGACTGGGACGATGCTAATCTGGTTAAATCCAACGCGTTACTTCACACAGCACTAAGGGAAAGCTTTACTTCACACAGGGACAGCTGCTCAGTTTGTACAAAGCGCAAGTCCGGTATGGTATGGAGTACTGCGGCCATGTTTGGGATGGCTCAGCCAAACACCAGCTCGCTGCCTTAGACTCGATCTAACGCAGAGCTTTCAGGCTTATAGGAGAGCAACATATGGCGGAGACTAGGATCCAGAGTTTCGAGCACCGCCGCAAAGTAGCATGCCTTTCGATCTTCTATTATAGGTTACATTTCGGGGAATGTGGCCAAGAGCTACATGATCTGATCCCACCATCTCGTTTTCATCATACGACAAGCAGGCGCCCGGCTCAGTTACATCATTATACCCGCAATTCGCACTAAGCGTTTCGGTTCCACCTTTGTAATGCGTACAGCTAAGGAACAGATAGAACAAGTTGCCGTCGTCTGTCTTTCCTGAAAACTATAATATGGGTATATTATGGTGAATAGGTGCCTTCTAGACCTTCGTGCTACAACGTAGGCCGCATCGTCACTTACCAACAGGTGAGATCGCGGTCAATCGAGGGTCTATCACAGTTAAACAAAAACAATCACAGTTAAATTCATATTTTTCCTGTTCGTTTAGTTTTGAGATTTGAGTGATTTGAGTGATTTGAGTGGTTTGTGGGAAGACGAAAGTTGAGCGTGGCACTGGACAGCGAGCCAAAAGACATACGGCAGGCTGCTGTGCCAGTAGGGGACTAGATTGGAGACTGCAGGGACTCCCGAACCCCCAAGCATGGCCATCGGGTCTTCTCATACATTATCCAGCCCAAAGTCCTTTATTTCCGAGAATGTTGCATTAAAGGCTGTCGGAATGCAGGGGACATCGCTTGTAATTTTTTTTAAATTACATTTTTACATGAAATAGTATATTATAGGAGGAGGTATACATAGGTGGTTTTGATTAACATTTTGTATACAAATAATTCGGTCTATGCTATCATAATATATGATAACGTGGACATCGGGAACGTTTTTTAATTATTTTATTTTATTCCCGTTGTCAACGTTAACGTGGAAAAGCTGAACGTGAACAACAGGAATAAACCGAGAGAACGTGTGTCAGACTTTTTCAATTAGTTTTACTAACCGAGGACCTTATATTTTCTTCATACCTATGTCAAGTTATGTAGGAACTAAGCGTGGACTTTTTTGAACACGGTACACATCACCCTACAGCAGACTTGTCCGAAGTGAGGACATTAGACTTTTTGGAGTTGATAAGAATAAATAGTTGAACCAAAACCCTGTACTATTATTTATTCTGTGCCAAAACGTTATATTTTCTTCATACACAGTTCAAGTTACGTGAATACAAGCGAGGACATTTTAACATTGCCCTACAACAGACAAATCTATGTTAAGAAATCACGTACGCACATTATAATGTGGGTCCTGGGTACCCATGTATATGTAATTTACCTTCTACCGGCTCCAGAGACAGAATTTAATTTAATTATTTTTGATTTTTATTTTAAGCTCATTTATTTGTATAGGATGGGCAGCGTTCAGGAAACAACCCCATATTGACGAACTCTGTAGTGCGTCGGGCGAGTAGCTGGCTGAGATGCGAGAGGTTGCGGGTTCGATTCCCGCTGCGATACAAATGTATGTATGATCTACAAATATTTGCTCCAGGTCTGGGTGTTATGGTGATACTCGTAGTTCCTGATACTTACACACGACACAGGAAATCCTAGTGTGGGATCAGCCTAGGTATTCGGGGTACAGTGAGGTGGTTAAGTGAAGTGAAGTGTCAACTTGCGCGCGTCGATGCCAAAGGCCGGTCATCATCGGGATAAGAATACCAGAAATAGTAGTTGCATAGAAGAATGAAGCCAAAGAGAAATACTTATTTTTAGCTTTCGTTTCTTGACCGTGTTTATTTTATGTGGATCACACAAGCGTAGGAATATAGACGTGAGCTGACTCGGCTTACGCTTTTTATATCGAATGTTAGCCCAGGTGAAAAAAAAAGAATTTAAAATTCCTACAATAAAATTCACAGCTTTTGACAAACAGATCAAATCACCCATAGATAATGCTGTCATCATAGACGTAGAATTTTTGCTACGCTGAATAGACAAACGAAGCGTGGGAGAGAGTAGTCATTTTTAAATGTACCCCGTGCAAGAAGAAATGATACAGCAACAATTGTATTGAATTTGACATGTTTTTGCTTGAGTAGATGCCCATAGAGAACGTGTTAGACGCCCACGTGTGTTAGATTAAGTAATAAAGTGTTTTTATGTGTATGTTAGTTTCTAAGGTATTTATGTAGATATGGGCTTACTGTTTAGGTTTAGTGCATTTCTCAGTAAGCCTGAAATAAATGATTTTGATTTTTTTTTTTTTTTTTTTTGATAGCGTCCGGTCTCTTGTGCAGTTTAACTAATTTTATAATTTTTTTAGTAATCTTACTATTAAATAACAAATATTACTTTGTATGACAATGGTGTCGTGTTCAGTTTGTGACTGTGAAGATACAAGACGTAAAATCCGGGAAAATACAAGTTTCTCAGGTAAATAAGAGATTATTGGTAGTTCGGTTGTATTGCTTATTTTATCAATTCTGCTTTAGTGAATGACCTAAAAACTAGTTTCTTTCGTAGATTAGGACTTTCCCTTATATTTTTTAATAATATTTCGTTGCTGCACCTAGAAATAAACAATATTATAAGTAAAATATAAAAATGTTTGATTACGATAGGGCTTGGCCAAGTGATGACGTCAGAAATATCGATAGTCCTGTTGCAGTCTATATCGTAGTACCTACCTATAAATTAAATTTTTGTCCATCCTCGAATGGAGGTTTAATTTTGTTTGGAGTACATATGTGTGCTCTGTTAACATTTTACCGTTTTTTTTTTAAATCTAAAATAACCAGGTGGACATTGAGGTGTGTGATTTTGTATTGACTATTGAAAAGGTAACTTAGAGCACCACGTTTTTAGGGTTCCGTAGTCAAAGACAAGGAACCCTTATAGATTCGTCATGTCTGTCTGTCTGTCTGTCTGTCTGTCTGTCCGTGTATGTCACAGCCTTTTTTTTCCGAAACTATAAGAGCTATACTGTTGAAACTTGGTAGGTAGATGTATTCTGTAAACCGCATTAAGATTTATACACAAAAATTGAGAAAAAAAAACAATTATTTTTGGGGTTCCCCATTTTTTTTTTTTTCATCAAACCTATACGTGTGGGATATCTATGGATAGGTCTTCAAAAATGATGTTGAGGTTTGTAATATAATTTTTTTCTAAACTGAATAGTTTGCGCGAGAGACACTTCCAAAGTGGTAAAAAGTGTACCCCCCCCCCCCCCCCCCCCCCGTAACTTCTAAAATAAGAAAATGATAAAACTAAAAAAAATATATGATGTACAGTGTACCCCCCCCCCCGTAACTTCTAAAATAAGTGAATATTAAAACTAAAAAAAATATATGATGTACATTACCATATAAACTTTCACTCAAAATTGGTTTGAACGAGATCTAGTAAGTAGTTTTTTATTTTTGGAGTTCCCTATACTTAGAACTGAAACTCAACATTTTTTTTTTCATTAAACCTATACGTGTGAGGTATCTATGGATAGGTCTTCAAAAATGATGTTGAGGTTTCTAATATCATTTTTTTCTAAACTTAATAGTTTGCGCGAGAGACACTCCCAAAGTGGTAAAAAGTGTCCGTCCGTCCCCCCCCCCGTAACTTCTAAAATAAGAGAATGATAAAACTAAAAAAAAATATTATGTACATTACCATGTAAACTTTCACTCAAAATTGGTTTGAACGAGATCTAGTAAGTAGTTTTTTATTTTTGGGGTTCCCCAAACTTAGAACTGAAACTCATATTTTTTTTTTTCATCATACCCATACGTGTGTGATGTCTATGGATAGGTCTTCAAAAATGATTTTGAGGTTTTTTATGTAATTTTTTTCTAAACTGAATAGTTTGCACGAGAGACGCTTCCAAGTGGTAAAAAGTGTGCCCCCCCCCCCCCCCCATAACTTCTAAAATAAGAGAATGGTAAAACTAAAAAAAAAATATGATGTACATTACCATGTAAACTTTCACTCAAAATTGGTTTGAACGAGATCTAGTAAGTAGTTTTTTTTTAATACGTCATTAATCGTAATCCATCCAAGAACCTTTTATATTATGTTACTTGCTGCTACGGAACCCTTCATGGGCGAGTCCGACTCGCACTTGGCCGCTTTTTTATTTTTTATTGCAGTTTGTGTAGTAGATATTTTGGAGTAAATATTTACGTTGTAGATTATTAAACACGCCTTTTTCCCCAAAAGGGTTTTTTTTTAACAAAAAATATTGTTTCTTTCTCCTTGATAAAGTAATAGGTAACAAATTACATTTAAATATACCCCAAAAATTCCGTTCCAGCGGGACTCAAACCTGCACCTTCGAAAAAAGTTATTATCGGTTATAAGAAGAGTGGGATGGACTCAAATAAGAACTCCACTAGGTATCTGCAGCAAAGATTTTGAGTTTAAATTTAATACGGAAATTCTAAGATCCCACCTAAATAAAACCATAATATTTAGGGGTCAATAAATAATGAAGGTTTATTTATTAACTGTTTTATTTCTCCAAACGATCCCTTTAAAATAAGAATAAAAATTAGTTTATTCAAAATTGGAATAAGAACCTTATTCTCTTTATGACGTCATATCTGCCAAACTGTGTTATTCATGAAAGACTTAATCTGCATTAAGATGTATTTATCTATCATACACATCACGGACGGATGATGAATTCTATCGACAATGTAAAAGTGTTGATCGAGGACAACACTATTTTTAACTTACACATAGACTTTCACCAACACGTGCACATTTTTTTTTGTTTCTTCTTTGATCTCTCATTGTTTATCTTGTACATACTAGATCTATGACTGTCATCGAGACAGCCATTAATTTTTGACACACCTAACATTACCGAAGTCAAATATTATCTTACTGCGCAACGCGTGACTTCACCCCGTGACTCGCTCAGCAAGTTCACCGAGCCCCGAATACGAGGGCAGGACTATGTATGTGACTGTTGGGTGTGTGTTTATGTTTATATCTTCACGTCACAGATACTGCAGAGCCATAAAATTAAAGTTTGAATGTTGGAAGTGATAACTCACGGGACTAAAACTTTTTTTTTTTAATACTGGATACTTAAAATGACGGAACAAGCAGATGGCCAACCTGATGATAAGGGGTACCCTTTGCCTATGAACAGTGCATTTTTATATAGGTCACGTCCACTTGGGACGCGCCCTATGTGGTCATTGCACTGCGCCCGCGCACACTGGGACATGTAGATGAAAAGTCTCATTTGCCTGTAATTTCACCGGCAACCCTTCAAACCAGAACACAGCAATGCGAATACTACTGCTTTGCGGCAGAAATAGGTATGATGGTAGTACTCCCCAGACTCTTTCACAAAAAAGCTCCACTACTACTTAAACGTCAACCTCAACACAAGCCCAAATACGCGCAACGGGCTTTGGAGAGAGCTATGCACACAGATTCTGTATCCGTACCGTAAACGATCCGTAGATTCGTAGAAGAACCGAGATCCCTGACATAGGTCTCAAAATTAGCAAGTTTAAATTGTAATGGGTTTGCATGGGTCATATATATAGCTCGCAGAACCAACAACCATAACATAACATAACACCCAACAGTCACATACATAGTCCTGATCCCACACTAGGATTCCTAGTGTCGTGGGTATCAGGAACTACGAGTACCATGGTACCTTAGCACTCAGAACAAACATTTGCAGATCATACAAACATTTGTCCCGCAGCGGGAATCGAACCCGCAACCTCTCGCATCTCAGCCGGCTACTCGCCCGACGCGCTAAAGTGGTCGTCAACCACTGGGGAATAATGGTTCTCGAATGGCCAACCTCGAACCGGAATACGCACAGTAGAAAGCCTATCCCTTTTAAATGGGCCAACGATATTTTAAAAGTCACATGAAGTCGTTGCATGCAGGCAACTCAGGACGTTCATTGAGGCATTCTTATTTTAATAGCCAATAGTCCGATATTTATACCACCATCCATTTAGAATGCGTATTACGAGTAGGTGTACTCTATGTAAATATAGACGAAGCCGAGAGCGGGTCAGCTAGTAATATAATAAAAGAGCGAATGAGGATCTGATGTTTGACCTGGACGGTAGATTACGGAACCCTTGAATGCCTACTTTGTGCTTATCAAATTTGTCTAAATGGGGCAAGATAATCGACCTGGAAGGCGGTATTCGATCACCTCCCAAGCAAAGGTAGGAAGCGTGCAATGCGAAGTTTCAGCACAAAGGTATGGGAAACTTATTTCTATAACTTTTTATTTATTTAGTGAAATAGTAATTTGTTTTAAAGTTTTAATTTTAACCTTAAAATCATATATTTTCAGAGACGTATCAATAGAGCCGGAGGTTAACTACTTTCAAACTCACAAAGTTTATATACCTACTTTAACCTAGGTAAAATACACAAAGTGTGCGTTAGCCAAACGAGGACAGAAAATTTATATAACACACTTGGAAAATTCACTGTTGTAATATTACTGATCAAAGCGAGGTCGTTAATACACATTGTCCGGAAAAGCTACCATTACGAGGTCTTGTGTGTTAAATTCACACATAAGGCCTCGGAAGGTACAAAGAACATGACAGAGTGTGAAATGGAGTGTATAGAAGGCGATAGTGGCGCCGCCTGGTGGTCACACACTGTCGGGGTGTGAGCATGACTTATCGTGACCAAAACGAGGTTAGGTCAATATTTCCGTTTCAAATATACAATAAGACTCAAAATCGCGCATAAAATACGATGCAATGGTCCGATCGATACGAGGACCCATGAAAAAGACCTCGCTTTGAAAATGTCCTCGGGTGTGCCTTGTGTATTCAATAGCAAGTCCTCGCTTGGTACTTAAGGTCAACACACACACACACACACACACACACACACACATAGACACGTCAAACTTATAATACCCCGTCTTTTTTGCGTCTGGGGTTAAAACAGCTCCAAATAAAGTCATCAGAATAGCATCTGTTGTTTCTAGTCTCGAATCCAGAGCATCAGACGTGTGCGGCAAGAGCAGAGGCCCTTACGAGCAGCTTTAGATAAAAATATATATAATAGATGATTCGCTGTGTGAGTAGCAAAGTCAATCTTCGTCTCCGTCCATTTCCATGGTCAATTGTTGTTCATATTTTCGCTTATGGTTCGTACTATTGCAGCGCGCTCTGTTGTTATTTCTTCCTCTAAGAAGCACTCCAATACATTCATCAATTTATTATGAGTTCGATAATAACGCTTTATGCACTTCATACGAATAAGCTCTGCAAAATGATCGATTTTTCATCCAACTTTATTTGTAAAATAGTAAAAAGTCTGTTTATTGAATGCACACCACAGATTAGGACATTTTATGAATCTCCACCCCCCACCTTCACCCCTATATTTCTTATGGCTCCTTTTACATCACAATCAGCTCTTGGATCTTTATTTTTCTGAGAGCTCGCTCAATTGATGCTCAGTTCTTTTTAAATTTTTACCGAGTACTTTTTTTTTGCATCTCTTGGCTTTTGCATTTATCAGTTTCAAGTTTATTGCACAAAACAAATAATGTACACAGGCGACTTTAATGCTAAGAAGCATTCGCTACCAGCTAACCTTTGTATATTGTGGATACATTTATGTAGGTGGTGCACAAAACCGTATTTTGAGAAGAATTTGTAATTTATGTACAATTATACCATGATATAATTAAGACCTATGCGGAAAACACCGCGGGGCGCAGCAGCAATGCGAAGACTTTTCATCCAATGTACTCCATCCAGGCGAGCAGCAGCATACAGGAGTAATTTGGTAACCGAATATCCTATCCTAATTACTCTTTCACGTAAAAACTGCAAAATGGATTTGGATGAAATTTGGAATGGAGATAACTGACTCCCTGAATAATACATAGACACATTTTTACTTCGATATTCCCACGGGATCGAGACTTACGCGGGTGAAACTAACTTCACCCGCGTAAGTCTAATAATACTAGCTTAATAATAGTCCGCATCTTAATAATCCTGCGCAGACGAAGTCGCGGGTTACAGCTAGTGATAATATAAATCAGAGTAACCCGGTGTATTGTGAGTTGGGGTATCTAATCAATACTTGGGGGCGCACAGGACGCTCCGCACTGTGAAACCGGGGAAAAAGGTAGAGTTTTTTTTTTATACTACTTGAATGACGGAACTAGCAGATGGCCCACCTGATGTAAAGCGGTAACTTCTGCCTATATAAACAGTGCTTTACCTCATAGGTCACGTCCACCTAGGACGCACCCTATGTGGCATTGCACTGCGCCCGCCTCCCTGAGGCATAAAGATGACAAGTCACATGTGCTTGTAAATTCACCGGCACCCTTACCCTTCAAACCGTAACACAGCAATGCGAGCACTACTGCTTTGCGGCAGAAATAGGCATGGTGGTAGTTCCCCCTTTCCCCAAACGAATTCTTTCACAAAAAAGCTCTACTACTGCTAGTATAGGTATCCACCTCCTCCGACATTTGTGGCGCGGCTGGTGAGTAACCAGCTGAGATGCAAGATATTGCGTGTTCAATTCCCGACAATTCAAGACAAATGTTTGTATAATCTTAAAATATTTGTTCCTGGTCTGTGTGTAGTGGTACCATAGTACTCGAAGTTCCTGGTATCCACGACATATGATATCCCAGTGTGGGACCAGGACTCTGTTACTGTTGTTATGTTATTAAATTGGTTAAAATGCCACCAAAATAACATGACATAACTCAAAGAAACACACCAGAAAATATAATATTATTTATGTAGACGACTTTCGAAAAAGGCAAGAAGAGTCCCGACCATCGACGTAAATAAAATGAATGGACGGGCCTTAGGGAACGATAGTTTTGAAGCTTCTAAACAGACCTAGCTAGTATACTTCGCTTCAGTCAGTCTTTGTCACGGCAACGAGTGACAGCTATGCTGAAAAATACCAAAATTAGATACCTTGGTAATACAATGCCTTCCTGTGCTTTTCTGCAAGTGCAAACAACACAAGAAATACAAATAAAGCTTCAGGCATCGCATTTAATTCGTAAGTAAAGGTTTTGTAATATAATTTTCATCAATTGATAAAAAACTTATAAATCGTCGTGTGGTAGGAAAACTACATAACTAACACATTTTGCGAAATCGACTTTATTGCATGGTTATGATGGCCCATACATGTCGATGGACACGTCTTGCTCTAGAGGACGAGCGACAAGGAGGACTACGCCCCAGGACATTATCGCAATGTTCCCCACTCTGAATGAAAGTTAACAGACACAAGTTTATACTCGTAGATAGTTTTAATTTTAGTCGACATACCTTTTTCTTTTTGATACTTAGAATTATTGTGTTCCACAATTTTTTTTCATTTTGTTGGTTTTATAAGCATTAGTCGTATGATAAGTTTGTTATGTCACTTACTTTGAATTTATAAGTCTGCTAAAATAATGTTGGTGTTTCAGTAGTTTTCTAATATTCAGTCTTGATAAAAAGAAATGATTATAAGTTGGTTTTATTTTAAAATGTATTTTAATATTATATAAATCTATACCCATGGCTAGGATTGTCATATTCAAATAAGTAAATAATAGATCATTTCAATTATTCAAAACTTTGGCGAGGGAAAAATACAAAGTCTTTTTTTTATTTTTTTCTCTTAATCAAAAGAACTAAAATGTATTATCATTAAATTCGAAAATAGATACAGTACCAATCTATAACATATCAAAACACGGACTGAAAAATTAGTTACGATAAAAAAGTTATTGCCATTTTTGACGCAATAAAACAGTAAATCGCGTTTTTCTCGCGATGTTGGTTTTGTTGTTGTTATTACTTATTTAGTTTTCCAACTACAGCGACGAAATATTTGACAAGACTTCACGCATGACGGATGGTCCGGTACAGACTGCAAAAAAATCTGATGCCTAAGGGGTATCGTATTGATTTAGAATTGTAATTTGCATTATTTACGTCAAAACATTGCTAAGCACGTCGCTTTAGGTAATTGCATATAATATGTAATGGCATGTTAATTAACCTTATAGCTTTCCAAAAAAAATCTAAGGTAAACAAAAATGGATAGAAGTCATAAGACGAGCAATAACAGACGACTTTTGGAAGTGGAATACATTTTCCCGTATTTGCTCTGATCATTTTCTACACAATGAATTCTATACGCCAAAAAACGGTTAGTAGTAGTAGAGCTTTTTTGAGAAAGAGTTCGTCCGGGGAAGTACTACCACCATACCTGTTTCTGCCGCAAAGCAGTAGTGCTCGCATTGCTGTGTTCCGGTTTGAAGGGTAAGGGTGCCGATGAAATTACGGCCACATGGGACTTTTCATCTTTATGTTTCAGGGTGGCGGGCGCAGTGGAATGCCACATAGGGCGCGTCCTAGGTGGACGTGACCTGAGGTAATGCACTGTTCATAGGCAGAGGGTACCACTTAACATCAGGTGGGCCATCTTCTTGATCTGTCATTCCAAGTAGTATAAAAAAACTCATTGTGCAAAATTCTTAAAACTGCACTCTGCAGTTTCTTAAATATTGGAATTTTTATACATTTATGTTTCCGTACGATTTTTATGATATTTTCTTAGTTTATTGAGTGATGAAAAATATATTTTTCACAAATTGATTGAGCTGAAGACCTTAGGTGGACTTGCTTTTCTATTGATTTATATTGTGTATGTTTGAGAGCTGAAAAATAGATACGTAACTACATAAAACAGAAGGGAACCATGTATTTTTGTAAAAGTTTCATTCAATAATTGCATTTTTTTCGGCGATTTTTTGTAGTATAAACCTACTGAAATAACTTTAGAAAACACATTGCATCTGTTAAAGTATTAAGTATTAAAAAAATACAGTTTTTAAGAAGTTCAATAATTTAATTTCACCTAGTTTATTTACAAGACCGCCAGGAGTGGCGCTATAGAGAAGAGGCCTTTACTCAGCAGTGGCTGGATAGATAGATAGATAGTTTATTTGTTGACCATACCCTAAATCCGAATTGTCTTATTTTTCACGGACGTTTTGTATGGGTAAGGCCAGTCCATTTATTTTACTTTGGTCGAAGGTCCCGACTACCATCATTGTCAATTTTGCGCTGAAAAACAAATTTGAAAACCAACGCAAAACCGTCAGCAATAAATTCAAACGACTTAAAGCACAGTATCCCCTCAATGCTAACTTGCAAATAAACAAGAAACATACACTTTTTGTTGCCAGCACTGAAACTCTAATAGCTAGTTCATTAATCTTTCCGCATATTAATGAGGGTATTTTAATTTTAATTCAGTTAATGGACTTTGAACAAAGTTTTCTCTTAAAGCCGTTGGTAAAAAGCGGTTTGTGGTCAGCGTTAGTACGCGTTAATGTCGACTGTTTGAATATAAACTCTATTCTCAATCTGAAAAAAGTGGATCTAGTTACTATATTGTCGACGAGTGCTTTGTTTTTTTTGGCAAATAAACCATATGAAGAAGATCTACTAACGTGAAATATAGTCTTATTATAAACTAAAATTGAAAAATATTCTTATTATTATTATAAAATAATTAATTGGATTATTTGAAGATTACGTACACATTCACACATATTCAGCATAAGTTACTCTATTGAATTATATTGAAATTACAAAAAAACACAGACCACAGCAGCACAACAAAGCAAACTTATTCAGTTTACATCACATTCAACGTAACCCAGTATCCATTCACTTTGAAGGTTAATTAGTTAAGATCTGAGGAGTCAAGTCCTAGATTTCAGATCCTTTGAGCCAGATACTAAAACAGTCTTAAAAACAAATTTGCATAAGGAATGCTTAATGGATTGGAGAGCAACTTAATCATTAAAAAGAATTTTTAAGTATTTTTGAGTAGGTTCAGAAGTACCTGAAAAAAAGAAATAGGTACTTTTAAATTTGTTTGTAGTATTAATATTTTGTTGAACAACGTAATGATCTGTTAGAGCAAATCAAACAGGAACTACTCAAAATACTAAAGTTTCTGGGAGCTGTGTGTACAAAAGGCATGTGCACAGACATGTGTACATAAGGCATGTGCACAGACATGTGTACATAAGGCATGTGCACAGACATGTGTACATAAGGCATGTGCACAGACATGTGTACAAAAGGCATGTGCACAGACATGTGTACATAAGGCATGTGCACAGACATGTGTACAAAAGGCATGTGCACAGACATGTGTACATAAGGCATGTGCACAGACATGTGTACAAAAGGCATGTGCACAGACATGTGTACAAAAGGCATGTGTACATAAGGCATGTGCACAGACATGTGTACAAAAGGCATGTGCACAGACATGTGTACATAAGGCATGTGCACAGACATGTGTACAAAAGGCATGTGCACAGACATGTGTACAAAAGGCATGTGCACAGACATGTGTACAAGAGGCATGTGTACAGACATCAGAATAAGTAGGTATGCAATTCCGAATGGTGGTCGTTCTATATCTAAATTCTGAATGACTTTTGGAAATTCATCCTCGGAAATAAATACATTTGGAAATTAAATTAGAAAGAGTCGTCTGTTTTTGTTAAAATATATTTCATATATTTCTATCAATATTGGATCACATTGTGTTAGTTGGTTTCTTAAATTACGTTACTTATTCTGATAACATACTGATGTAGAAGATTAACATCTTGTCCGTTTTTTAGAAGTTAAATAGGTACAAAGATTAATAAACAGTTAACTTAGAGATCATAAATCTAGTATTTAGACATAGTCGTACTTTACCATTAAGGAGGCCTGCGTTGCTCGATGTACTTTACACATTGCTTTCTGTGTTTTCTATTATTATTTTACTTCTTTCGTTAAAACACTTTCGAGGTTAAAACTCTTATTTAACTCTTCTGGGACAAATTGCATTATAATACAGATTTTAGATCATAAAGCAAACAAAACCACAGAGTTGGTAAAATTTGGAGTTGGCATAAATTTTGTAGAATAGGGTCCTGGCTTACAAGAATGAAATAAAAACTTACCTAACCACCCAACCCTTTCGTAAGTATCCATAGTCGGTCCAAAACTTAAGAAGCTTAGCACTTTGCAAATTAGCTAGGGAAAGCCGCTTCAAGTTATTAAATTTACGGTGGAGTTTATTAAACAGAGAACTGAAGTTGTATTAAAAAACGTTTGTTCAGTGATTGGAGATTTCAGTTAATTTCCATTGTGCCTTTTCTCCGTAAATTGACTGCTAACTGATTAAGAATACCCACTTTGGACTATCTTCGAAAGTCTTCAAAATCTTCAGTAACAAATCTGATAAACGAAATTTGTTTGTGGTACTCAAAGAAGATAAGAGCTTAGCCAATAAAATCGTGTCATTCGTGAATAAATAAAGTGATATTTTATCATTGTAAAATGATTTTTCGAACAATGCCTCACATAGGCCTTTTCGGCGAAAGTGTGAATCATCTAAAAGTTTTAGAGGTATATGAATGGTATTCCTTAAATAGTAAAATACGTAATATTGCATAGGGTACAAGATGGTGTGATACCCTAAGAATAGTCCAAAAACCAATTTTTAATTTCACAAAAAATACAAAAAAGGTTGCATTTTTGTATTACGTTAAAACGTATATGAACGTACGTATTTGATCGTTTCAAAACCAATTTGTTGAAATCCTAATCCTAAAAATAACTCTAATTTATCCCTCAATGTCCATTTTCACAATTAATCTGGTAGGTAAACGATCTGTAGGTACGCATCATACAATTTCATCCGCGAATGGAGGCCTAATGGAAATTAAAAACCATCTTTTCTACACAGCCTGTTACAGTCGATCCAATCCTAGCCACAATCTGTAGGGACCATCAGTCGATGGCCCTTAAAGTCTTAAGGGCCCTGTATGTTGAAATAGAGAATAGATTAATGAATGCTTTATTGTTGTCAGATTTACATACAGTCATCTGCAGCCTTTCGATGCCCTCTGCTGAACGAGGCCTCCCTGTAGTTGGCATAAATCAAATCAAATCAAATATATTTATTTTAGGCTTATTGGGGAATGTACAAAACCTAAACAATAAGCCCATAGCAACATAAATACCTTAAAAACTAACATACATATTAAAAACACTATTATATGACACGTGTAGACGGTGACGTATGACGCAACCGTGCGGTGTCCCGTGTCAGCCGTCCGAAGAACCTCCTGAACTTGACACCTTTCGGCCAGAACTCTCCATTCATGAAGGTCGATAGAAGGTCAGTAGACACCCTCACCATAAAGGAAATAAAATTTAGATCATCGCGAGATTCCAACTGCTCGACCCTCATGGTTAGATCTGTCTTCTGCTTGGGGTACTTCACCAACGCTTCAGGCTTGACGGCGTAGTGAACAAGGGACACGTACAGTGGTGTACAGGGATAAAGGCATTGCTGATCGCCTTAATGATCGCAGATGCTGCTGCTTGTCCCCTGGTGTAATCCCTTATTCAGCTTAATCTCTTACAGTTTCCACAGGAGGAGACAAAGCCGTTTATTCTCAAGCCAAACACACACGGAAAACACATACTAAATACTCATTTACACACAGAGTACATTCAATTAGGTATTTCAGAGGAAATTACCAGGCAAACGATTATTTCATCTCTATTTCTGACGGATGACGGGCGTTTTAAACATCACGAAGGGCACTTCCGAGGTGGAGATGACGAGATACCGTTCGAACCTGCATCGTTTTCAAGATTGGGTCTACAAGTTGTTTCGTCTGTAGAGGTTTCACTTCGCCTAATTGAAACAACGGAATGGCTCACAAATTGTTATTAATTTCCACTTGTTTTGTTAACGAACCTTGTTTTGGTGTTACCTAATTTATTTCTGGCTTTACGCTTGCTTTTTCATTAGACTTTGCTTATTTTCAGTTGTTCAATATTTTACGTTCACAGTTTTTGGGTACAGTACTTTGAGAACAATTCTAGGTATTAACAGGCTCGTCGTTGTGATTCTAGCCAATATCTGTGTGTGTGTGTATGAGTGTCTGGGTGTGTTTGGGTGCGTATGTGTGTTTATCAGACAGACACAAGCAGTCAGCTATATATAACAAAGATCAGAGTACCTAAATAACATTTTTTTTTTTACATTGGTAGACCTTTGTTTGACCATGATCTCACCTGTTGGTAAGTGACGATGTGGCCGAAGATGGAGCACAAAGGTCTAGAAGGCACCTATTCACTCCAGCCTTGAAGAGACGCAGATTATAATTTTCAGGAAAGACAGACGACGGTAGTGAATTCCACTCCTTAGCAGTTCACATTATAAAGGTAGGACTGAAACGTTTTGTGAGAATAGAAGGTATACTACTAATCAGGTAAGGGTGGTACCGAGCCGTACGCCTGCTCGTCCTATGATGAAAAGGTGAGATGGTGGGATCAGATTGTATAGTTCCCGGGAGCATTCCCCGAAATGTAACCTAATTATTCTATAAATTTATAAAAACATAGATTACAAATGAAAAATAGGTACTCTTCATGTGACTAAATTCTTGTGGCTACCTTAATTGATTAATTGGCAAGTGATTAATATGGTAATTTAAACGTTTTACGAACTGTGTTCTAGAACTTAGGTACCTACTACAGCCATGTGGTGCGTACCTTTGTACCTACTACAGCCATGTGGTGGGTACCTTTGTTTGTTTTTACCAACTTTACCTGCCTCTTTACTGTTTCACAAAATAATATTGCATATCAGAATACAGGTCATAAAACAGTAAAGTGAATTAGAGTTCAAGGACCTTTGAATGTCAAATTATATTACGAAACCTGATAAGCGCTGGTAAATTAAGTACAAAGTTTGGAACCTAATGCAATTTACCTCAAGTTGAATTTATCGCAAATTGAGTGATCTTGTTCATCAAGTTACTAAATTGTTATATTACTTACTAGCTGGTACATGAAATGTTTTTAGTGGAGTTTTTTTGTAAAATCGTGGTTAATAAGGGTATCGCTGCCCTTAAAATCTCTAATGTTCCTCTTCAGCCATTATTTTCTATTTCAATCCATGATTTTAATTCAGAATAAGCCTGTTCGAAATTTGAATTTAGTAGTAACGGGCATGTTCTGTACCTATTACTGACACAGATTAGCAAATAGAATTTTGAGGTCTCAAAACAGTTACTATAAATATTTATATATAGGTACAACAAATATAGCTCGTTCAATAGTATAGGCACAGTATATGATACTACACAACATTGTTTACTAACCTATATGCCGTTGTCTATATCTTGGAATTCTATGAGGGACGCCTCTATCCAGCAGTGGACTTCCACCCGATGATTATAATTATTAATATTATATGTTGTTCATATTAAGAGGTATGAGGTATCCTACTGGCATTTCTTGTTATAACTCTTTCCAGTCCTGCTCCTGTCCTATGTCATGAACATTCCTTAGCAATAAAAAAACCGGCCAAGTGCGAGTCGGAATCGTGCACGAAGGGATCCGTACCATTATCTATCAAAATGAGAATAAAATCACGTTTTAAAAAAAATATAAATAAAAATTGCACGCAAAAAGTGGTCACCCATCCAATAACTGACCTCGCAGATCATTGCTTAACATACATTTGGAAAAATCACGTTTGTTGTATGGGAGCTACAGAAATACATCATCTGTGAAAATTTCAAGTGTCTCACGGTTCATGATACAGCCTGGTGACAGACGGACAGACAGACGGACAGACAGACAGACAGACAGACAGACAGACAGACGGACAGCCAGACAGGCAGATAGGCAGTTGGTTGTCTGGCAGAGATCGCTTATAGCGATAAGACCGCCTATTGTACTTCCGTGTTTAGTTTAATATTAATTATTAATTAGCTTATTTTCTGTATTGTGCAATAAAGTGTTTTCTATCTTCTATCTATCTATCTATAGGCAGATAGACAGACGGACAGCCGAGCCATAGTAATAGGGTCCCATTTTACCCTTTGGGTACGGAACCCTAACAACTGAAAAATTATTATAAAGATTTTATGATGAAGTCGTTGGATTAGCTCAACGAAGCTTGCAGAAAAGGTAAGCGAGATGGTGGGTATGAGGCCCTTTATTGATGGCTTCGCAATGCCAACGTAATTTGAGTTTGTATTGTACCTTTGTTAGAATTTATTCTTCGTAAAACCAGATACCAATCTCTGCAAGAAAAGTCTAGAAGATAAATAGTTTAGATTAAACAGATTTTTGCGTTTCTCTTAAATGTTCGCCTGTTTAAGGTAACGCATTGAGATGACTGTCTAATCACAGACTAGAGACATAACAGCTGGTAACTTTGTAATTTCACGCACTAATATCGTACAGTTCGCGTTCACCAAATACGTTATCGGCCGAATTATACTCGGACGTCATCGGCCGAACTCAGCCGATCGAATGAAACGTATAATAGTAAAAGAAAGAGAACACGAATACTACTACAACCGCCGTCGTCCGATGACGCCCGAAAACAGCCGACCAACCGCCGAGTCCGAACTTGTTGGGATTTTTCGCCAGTCTGCTGGCTACCACAATGTAGTATTGTCACAGAATATAGTATTGTTTGATTTATGGCAGTTAATTTGTTTCTTTATCTGACCGTCATAATGGATTTTGAAAAATGTATTAGCTTTGTTTAAATAGGCCACTACTTTAGGATAAATTATTCCACACACGGCGGCGCGGCGTCGCAGACGTACGAATTTTCTAAAAGATAGATTTCTTCGAAATCTTCTATTTTAAAAGGCGTCTTCACTCTTAAGCTGCACAGCAACAACTACACAAGATACCGACAAGTCCGACAACGATCGATGTCGGAAGTAGTATATACAGATGAACGACTGAGACAGTCGTCCGAACTGCTTCAACCAGAAATTGGCTGACAAATCGGGTTTGGTGTACGCGTACCGGTAGGTTAGCACGGGTAGTGGCGGGATGAAAAGCAAATCAAACTCCCCTTACAACAAAAAAACAGTCCCTTAAAATTGGACTCGTTTATGACATCATCTTAGAGGCTTGCCAAATTATTACTACGGCATAAACGACCCTTAACATTTAACAACAATTTTTTGCCATCATAAGATAAGTCATTACCCTATAATAAATAAAGAACTTAGTTAAGTTTCCTGTAAATATGTTTCACATGATAAATCTAGTTTAATGTTAGATTACTTATATCAGCCTGCCTCACGGCCAGATTGTATTATTATGTACGCTAAAAAAGATTTAATGAGCTAACGATACGAACCTTTGTATCATCAATGACCATAGTATATGGTACTTTAAGGTATACGGAACTAGTTTACACCGCTAGTATCGTTGATAGAACTGTCCAATGGACATTTCCAAGTTCCAATTTCTAGGTAACCAAGCTATACTTCGATAAGCTTTGTTTTTATCTTAAAAATATCTTAATTAAAAGTAGACAGTATCCCACCATCCTGAAACTTAATTTTCGCCGAACACTTTTCACATTAACGTAAATGTGTAATTAATTCTTGAACAAAAATTCGGGGCTTAATTATTTCGAGTTTTACTTACTGCTGAATCCAGAGTTGCCAATTTACGTACTGGTTCATTAAATCCTGCTAATACTGTAGGTAAATGCGAAAAAATGTGTGCTTGTTAATCAATCACGCTGTACCTAGAGGCTCGACGGATTTATAAATCTTTGCATTTAAATAGTTCTTGACCCGAAATGTGTTTTTTTTAATACAATTTGGAATGACGGATCAAGCAGATGACTCACCTGATGTTAAGCGGTACCCTCTGCCTATGAACAGTGCATTATACATAGGTCACGTCCGCCTAGGACGTACCCTATGCGGCATTGCACGGCGCCCGCCATCCTGAGACATAAAGATGAAAAATCTCATTTGCCTGTAATTTCACCGGCAACCATACACACCCCCCGGTAGTACGTCCCCGGACAAACTCTTTCACAAAAAAGCTCTACTACTACTACTCAACGTTACAAGTGTCCACCCGCGGCTTCACTAGCGTTTTACCAGGATAATAAGTAGACTATAGCTCAATCCAGGTCATAATCTACGTGTGCAACAAATTTAATAGAAATTGGTTCAGCCGTTTCGGCATGATTGAGTTACAAACATTAAACATCCAAACTTTGACATTTATGATATTAGTGGGAAATATGATAGTGATGCTGCTGGTGGAAGACTAATTATAAAGAAAAATTACGATTTATTTATTCTTCTTCTCATTTCGGTCATTGGGCAGAGCGGTCAGGCTTCAAGTAATATTGTAAGGGGCCGATATACCTTCAATTTTCCCGTGTGTGAAGTGTATGTATATTTGTACGATCTGCAGATATTTGTTCGGGGTTTTCTGGGTATTTTCTATGCATAATAAAAAATATCTATCTATGTAATGTATTGTATTAAGTATATTAGTTATCTAGTACCCATAACACAAGCTCTGTTTAGCTTGGGGCTAGATAATGTTGTGTGAACTGTCCAGTTTATTTTTTATTTTTAAGTATTCAGTGCTTCGCGCAGTGAATTCCTTGTGACTTCATGTTCAATGGTCATTGAATATAAGGGATGTCTTTAAGTACGGACGTAAGAAGAAGTGAATTATAAATTGGGCTGTGGCAAGTTCAGGCAATTTTGCGAAAATAGAGGAAAAACGTGAGGATGAAATATTTTTTCTCGTCCGAGTTCCTTTAATTACCTTACGTACTTAATCGTATGTAGTTTGAGGCGTTTTATAATTAATAATATTTTTCACCTGTCTTCTTCTCCTTTTTATTCATATAATGGCTTCTGAGGAGTGCTCCAAACAATTTCGCCAATGTCAAGTGATATTAATTTGTAATAAAATTACTCAAGTCGTCAAGAGTCTCCGTCAAGTCATAAACCAGTTTAAATGGTGGCAGAAAAACAGAGATTTTACAAATAAGAATCCACGATTTCGACAAGACACGCAACGCAATACACCTAAATTTCACTACATCACACGTGTGCTATTTATCCAAGTTACACCGGTTAAAATGCCACCAAAATTACATTAAATAACTCGAAAAAACACATTAAAATATAATTAAATAAAAATGACGACATTTCTTTAAAAAATGGCAGATTCAATCTCTCAACTGCTTTCTTTATTGACAGGTCCTCAGTTTGGCATTATATGGTTTAGTAGTCATTCATGTCAACTGCTGGACTCGGCCAGCCCCACAGAATGCAATGGGAGGATTTGCCATAATCACCACGCTTAGCAGGTGCGGGTGTTGGTGATCACTGTATTGGTGTAAAATAAGTGAGAGCTGCGACCCACTCTCTGGTGTAATCTATTAAGACATACAGAGGGTCTATTCTTAGGCCCACGCCAGGGCTTAGGCCCAGTTTCCACCAAAGCGTTGAGGAGAGGAGACGAGAGGAGATGTGTTTTGAATAACCAATCAGATTTCGTTATTTCCACATCTCCTGTCCGCTTAGCTTCGGTAAAAATGCATGTGCATGCACTGTGACAAACATAGACAAACCAAAAACCAAAATAAAATATTATCTGTATTAGAAAACGGCCCTCGCAGTGCGCATTCCATGATCATCAGGTTAATACTCGTGCCCCTTCTGCTTCTAAAGTCTGTATATTATGTGCCTGTAGAATGGTTTTCAGAGTACCCGACCGAGGATTTTATCTGAAAGAGTTTCCGCGTCTGTGGGGAGTAGACAGTTACTGCTTTTGATTCGGTTTTTGAATTCTTGGAATTTAAAGCGTCAGCGTCGGTGTTTCAAAATGTTGTTATTCGACAAAATTATGTGCATCGATTATGTTTGCATAGTTTAAAAATCATCGATGTACAGGGCTCCTAAGACTATGCGATATGAAGGGAAAGTATCTTAGGTATTGTAGATAGTATATTTTCAGCAAAATATACTTAGGATAGGAGACTTTATTTAATTTTTATAGGTTAGTAATATTGCATTCAAAGATTTTCTTCTAATAATTACTTGAGTCGTATGGGAATCAAACCGAATTAAACAAATGAATAATAAATAGTAAATAATGCAGGACAGTTTACACAACATTATCTAGCCCCAAGCTAAGCAGAGCTCGTGTTATGGGTACTAGATAACTGATATACTTAATGCAATATATAACAAAGATATTTTTTTTTTTATTATACATAGAAAATACTCAGAACACCCCGAACAAATATCTGCAGATCCCTTAAATATTTGTTCCAAGGCGGGAATCGAACCCGCAACCTCCGGCGTCGCAGGCGAACATTCGCCCCACAGAGGTCGTCACGGAGGAATTAAAAATTAAAATGATAAATTTTGAATTATTCCTTTCTTTTAAGATATCATGTTACTCAAGAGGAATTATTATTTTTTGTCCATTCTTTCGATTGGCATCATAAAAATTCGGGATGTTTTTTTTTCACATTTAAGTCGGTTTGATTCCCAGACGGATTTGTCATAATACTCAGATCTCCAAAACAATAAAGCCTACTAATTTGAAATTTGTAAAGAATGTTCCTATTGGTTCCTATGTGCTCTTTAAGAAAGGGTTTTACGAAATTCAATCCATAAAGGGAAATTAAAGAGTGTTGTAAGTTTTTATAAAAAAAGTTATACTGCGAAATCGAATCTTACAACAACATATTTTACATTGAAATTCGATATGAAAGCCGATGCAATTCTGAAAAGTTGCCAAACAGTGAAAATAAAATAAAAAATTGTTTTTAAAAGTAAATATGGCTAACTACCGCTGTTTTCTATAGATAAGCTGTTTTTTTACAGTTCGAAAATAACGCTCAAACAACGAAGTCGCGTAGTACTACGTACTACGTACATTGTATTACGTGCATATTTGCCACACTATTATATTTCTGACGCTTGCATTTACATAAAGAGTATAAACTCAAGTAATAACTAACTCTAACCATATTTTGGTTGGTGCAATATAAAATCCATCCAGCATGTAACCTTGGAATAGCTTACGCGCAGGTTAAGATATTTTACCCATGTGTTGGTGCAAGTGGGCTATAGCATCTCTATCAGCTCGTATTATCTGTGGTTGAGCCCTGAATCGTGCTATAAGGCTGCGTTTCCATTGACGCGGAGCTGGGCGGAGCGGAGCTTAGCGGTGCATGAATTGACCAATCACTATGGCGAGCGAGCAGCCAGCAGAGATTTCGAGCATAGTGATTGGTCAATTCATGCACCGCTAAGCTCCGCTCCGCTCCGCTCCGCGTCAATGGAAACGCAGCCTAAGCGCGTGTTATATGCGGCCTATAAATTGCCGAGATAAGTCTGTCGGTGAGGTATTGAAAATATTGCGTCCCTTAGACTATAATTTATGAGGCGTGTTTTACTGAAATAAAATTTAGAATTTTTGTTCTTCACTTTTATCTCAGGTTTTTTAAAAATTTACTTTTAAAATTTAATATTATGAATTATCATTATGATAATTTATTTACTTTGAGTTCTTTATTTTATAAAAAGTATATTACTGGCGATCAAGATTTATAAAAAAAAAAAAAAACACTAGTTTTCTAATTACTTTTAGTCGTACCTAAGTGACTGAACCTATAGTGACTCAAAGGCAAGTTTAGTAGTAGTAGTAGAGCTTTTTTGTGATAGAGTTCGTCCGGAGTACTACCACCATACCTATTTCTTTGCAAAGCAGTATTATGTGGTAATGCACTGTTCATAGGCAGAAGGTACCGCTTAACATCAGGTGGGTCATCTGCCTGATCCGTCATACCAAGTTGTACAAAAAAAAAACATCATCGTCATCATCATCCAGGCGTGACATTTCATTGCTGGTTAATGGCCTGAATGCTTTGACGAATGGTAAAAGATAAAGATAAAGATAAAGATAATTTATTTGCTTAAACATATGCAGCCACCTCTATCCACCGAATTAATTTAACATATTATTTAAACAAAACAACACCTATCTAAATTCAGGTAATTTTTCTACCTATTTGTTTATAACAACAATAAGTCTTTGCCGAATTTCCATTAACTAGTCTGTGTAGCAGATAGCACGAATTTATCTGAACGAGTAACATTAACTATCGTAAGTAACTAATTTATTACAAGAGTTTGTTATTTAAACATAAGGCTGAGCGTACACTCCTCTTATTATCTTATTTGACAACCTCTCTGGCTCGGCTGGCGATGGTTCGCCTGCGTCGCAGGAGGTTGCGGGTTCGATTCCCGCCTCGGAACAAATATTTGTGCGATCTGCAGATATTTGTTCAGGGTGTTCTGGGTGTTTTCTATGTGTAATAAAAATATCTATATATGTAATATATTGTATTAAGTATATCAGTTAACTAGTACCCATAACACAAGCTCTGGCTTAGCTTGGGGCTAGATAATGTTGTGTAAACTTGTCCAGCATTATTTATTTATTTATTTATTTTATTATCGAACGTAAATCAGAATATCTAGTTAATTTTGCAGTTTTTTGTATAAAACCAGCGTGTCTTTTACAATCATTTGACTCAGTCGCGGGAAGCAATGCCGGCAATGAGCTCACCACTCGTCATGGCTATATTTCCACGATGGTGCAATCCACATTGAAAAGAGGCCCATTGAGGCTCTGCCTACCCTTTCGTGTAAAATAGTATATGTAGGTATGTATGTCTGTAAGCCTTTTGCGTTAGAAAAATGCCAACTACAGAGTCTGTATTACTTCCATTTGTTAAAAAGGAAGGTATGAATATGGAGAAACTGGTGAGTGATTGGAGAAAATAGACCAAGTGGAATTCCATGGTCTCTGCCTTGGCTACCCCTCCAAGAAACACGCGTGAGTTAATGTTTATAGGCATTATTTAAAGTTACGTCAGTTAAATAGTTCTGCCTATCTTATAGTACTACCTATCTTGAAAGCCACTCGGTGACCACCGTTTGACAAGTAAAATTACTATCAATTGACAATTCTTAATGATATATTTATTTTAATTTTAATTAAAGAAAAAAGAAAGAAAACTTTCTATATTTGGAACGGCACATATGGATAGGAGAAATGACACTCGACAAATTACATAAATAAAAAAGCGGCCAAGTGCGAGTCGGACTCGCCCATGAAGGGTTCCGTAGCAGCAAGTAACATAATATAAAAGTTCTTGGACGGATTACGATTTATGATGTATTCAAAAAAAACTAATTACTAGATCTCGTTCAAACCAATTGTGGTTGGAAGTTTACATGGTAATGTACATCATATATTTTTTTTTAGTTTTATAATTCTCTTATTTTAGAAGTTATGGGGGGGACACACACTTTTTACCACTTTGGAAGTGTCTATCGCGCAAACTTATCAGTTTAGAAAAAAATGATTTTATAAACCTCAACATCATTTTTGAAGACCTATCCATAGATACCCCACACGTATAGGTTTGATGAAAAAAAAAACAGTTCTAAGTATGGGGAACACCAAAAATAATTGTTTTTTTTAAATTTTTGTGTAAAAATCTTAATGCGGTTCACAGAATACTTCTACCTACCAAGTTTCATTAGTATAGCTCTTATAGTTTCGGAAAAAAAAGGCTGTGACATACACGGACAGACAGACAGACAGACATGTGAATATATAAGGGTTCCTTGTCTTTGACTACGGAACCCTTAAAAGGAAAAACAAAATAGGTAATACCCACAAAAGGCAAACACTAAGTACTTAGGTATAACTAACTCATTTGGTCATTCTACTTGTCATACGTTAGTCACCGAGTGACTTTCAGTTAGAGATTAGGAGGGCTGAATACGTTAAATGTTTTATTCTTAATGAATAGTAAAATCATGTAGGCATGTGTTAATAATAAATGTACGTTCATCCACTTTACTAGTCTGTAATTAAAAATATTATATTTTATTTAAGGTGGATGCGCACGCTTGCGGCGCGAAATTCAAAGTTTTTGGTGTTTTTTGCCAATTACAGGTCATCAACACTTCTTCAGATAACGAAAGTTAAGTTCGCGACAATTAGGAGACTTAACACACATGTTTTAATTGTTAGTATCTCATAAATATCATCAGTTTAGCTATGATACCCCTAAACACATTTTTACAGTGTTTTTGTTTGTTTAGGGGTATCTTAGCTGAACTGATGATATTTATGAGATACAATCAATTAAAACATGTGTGTTAGGTCTCTTAGTTGTCGCGAACTCAACTTTCGTCATCTGAAAAAGTGTTGATGACCTGTAAAGGGCAAAAAACACCAAAAAAATTTAATCTCGCGCCGCAAACGTGAGTATTCACCTTAAGGTAAAATAATCGATTTCACAATATAGTGGAAAATCTTCATAAATGAAAGACAAATCGCATAAACCTATAAATATTTTGAAGTCCGCTCCCAATTTATGCCTACCTTCATGGGAAAACCTACATTCTTCATACATTAAAGGTGATCGGGCAGGTGAATTGAAAATATTTTCATCAATAGTCACAATCCAGTCGAGTGCAGTGATACCAATAATAGAATATGGTCCAAACTACTTACCTGTTTTCAAGCAAAAAATTTTTTTATTTCATTTCCAATTCGATAATCTAAAATGTTTATAGGTTTATTCGTTTTTTTTTGTATCTATGAAATTTATTTACTAACTTTTAACAGGCGGGTCCCGTATCTACGTAAAAAAAATCTTACTATTATATACTATACTTGTTTTTAGTTGACAAATTTAACACTTACTTGAATTATTAGAATGGGCGTACAATACCACCTCAAGATTCCGAAAAAAAATACAGTAGATTTGAGAACCTCCTCCATTCGGAAATTGTTTAAAAATAATATTAAAATGATTTTAAATCTTTCAACCCAAACTATCTACAAAGTACCTACGAGTACTAACGAGGTACCTACTTTGTAACCGACGAAGCTTCTTCTTCTAATGCTACTTCTAAATGTAGCCGTCGCTAGTGTGTTATTGCCCTTTACGATCAAAAGTCTAGACTATTCGAATTTGTTCAATAATTATTGAGTTTCTACACGTGCTCCCAGTCTAATCGGGTTCCCGATGCGGAGTTCGTGGAGTCTAATCCTGGTCATGCACCAATGCCATTTTCAACTCGAACTTTACTGGAACTCGTTTTAAAAAATGTTCTCAATATTTCTGTCGTCCAGTTAGACGTCAGTTGTTGGACGAGATCTCCTCCATACAATGCAATGGGGGATTTGACATGATCGCCACCCTTTTTTTACTGTGTGGATTACGGAACAAGCACATTGGTGACGTCCACCTAGGACGCACCCTATGTGGCATTGCACAGAGCCCGCCACCTTGAGACATTAAGAAGAAAAGTCTCATGTGCCTGTAATTTCACCGGTAAGATGGGTGTTCGCATTACTGGTATTGGTCTGTTTTTATCATATTTATGTTATCGATTATTGATAATTGTACGTTAGCGACATCCATCGGTGGCTATAGATAGCCGGATACAATTACGCAAACGATAACAGCTTGCAGAGCCATCTAGCAATCACTGCGTCAGGAAGAAGCTGTAGCCCATCCCCTCGTGTATCAGTCGGCTTTTAAGACATCCACGGCAGGAAACGGATGGCTCCTTAGCCTTACGCATCACAGCTTTGCAGTGCGCAATATAACCGACCCTTATCTTTCTTCTTTTTCTTTCATTCTTTTATAAACATACATAACAGTCAGTCCTGATCCCAAACTAGGATCAACTGTGTCGCGGCAACTACGAGTGCCATGGTACCACAACACCCAGACCTGGAACAAATATTTGCAGATCAACATGATGTCCCGCAGCGGACAACCCGCAACCTCTCGCATCTCAGTCAACTACTCGCCTGCCGTGCCACAGAGGTCGTTAAGGGTCTTAGAACAATAAAATTAAATACATGAAGATAATGATGTCTTTATGTCTCAGGGTGGCGGGCGCAGTGCAATGCCACATAGGGTGCGTCCTAGGTGGACGTGACCTTTGAGGTAATGCACTGTTCATAGGCAGAGGTTACCGCTTAACATCAGGTGGGCCTCTTGCTTGTTCCGTCAACCAAGTAGAATAAAAAAAAAAAAAAATAATTATGTCTATCTTTATATCTTAATCTTTAAAATACATGGTGACGTGGTGCGCTCCAAATTCTTCAATTTTATACTATTCCCAGTATTTGTGTAATAAAAGCTACAAACATACAAAATTTCAGCGTTTTAGGATTAGTGGAAGTACCCTAGAGGTTCTGGTTTTTTACATTTTCGATTTACCCAAATAGCTCAAAAACTACATTCTTTCAAAATTTATAAAAATTAGTTTTGACATGCCAAAGCGAAAGCTTTCATATGACACCCCATTTGATCTGATATTCTCACGTTTACTTGTTTTACCCCCTCTTAGACCCCAATATCTCAACAACACCCCCCCCCCCCCCATCCCCCCCCAACTGACATAGCTCATAACCTTACCAACAAATTGTACCCTTCAATCAAATTTCATGAAGATGGGATAAACGGCCAAACAATGTTGATTTTATTGTTAATTAATTGATTCGGTATTTACGGCTTCACAGCATAGTTAAAGCACAGAATACTCGTAGTTGTAATCAAACGAACCCATGGCCTAACCGAACCGTTTGAGCCCAATCCAAATTTAGCAGTACCGGGTCAAAGCCGAATAGATGATGCCTTTGACTCGGCCTTTTCGGTTTGGTAAAAAAGCCGCATCGAACGTACCGACCCGAATATGTGTGCCTCATAAAACTGGCCCACTGTGCAATGAGTCGCTTCGTCGCTGTGTGCCTCATAAAACGTCCCACTGTGCAATGAGTCGGTTCGTCGCTGTTTGCCTTATAAAACCGGCCCACTGTGCGATGAGTCGGTTCTTCGCGTCATCATCGGTGCCGTTATCTTGCTGGCTTAAATTCATCAAAATAAAAATGAAAAAGCCCAACAACAGTAATTTCACGGTATCAGCGTACAATAGGCAATAATATTGCGTATAGAAGCGGTACATAGCTCAGTTACACCCTAACTGAGGTATGTAGCGCTTCTAAAAATGAACAAGTAAACGACAGAAGAAAATTACTGAAATCTGAAAGCTCTGCATGACGCGTCAGGCAATATTCCAGTGCGATTTGGACAACTGCTTGTTTAAAACGAGTCGTTTCTACGAGTTTACTATATTTTTTCCTCAAGAAAATCAGATGTATGGATTAAAACATATTCCACAGCTAGCAGGTTAACCAAAAGTCAAGTGATTAGTTATTATATTTGGTTAGAAACACGAAGTTCACGGACTTAAATCAGAGACTAATTACAATTTTATTAGAGACTTTTCTTTAAAAGATTATTTAATTTTGTGAAAATGAAGTGACACATGCGTTATAAGTCATGTTGGTCTTTCTCGGAGCTTGAGTTTCAGTTCTATGCAGTAAATTTATTTGTTTATTTTTTATGGTTGCCAGTTCAGCCAACTAATTTGGCAACTTTTATTTGGCCGACGCAGTCGGGGCAGGTATCATGTCTGAACCCAACGCCGGAAAAAACTTTGTTTGGTTATAAAAATTGGTGAACCAGAGAACTTTTTGTTATTTGGGCGGCTAAAGTTTTTTTATTGGAAACGGGTTCGCTGGGTCAAGTTTTAATTGCTAGAGCGTTAATGATTTTCACAAGTATCGATGGTAGCCTAACGGTTCAATAGTGCAAACTCAGAATCCAACGATACCGGGTTCGATCCTAGGCTCCGCACCAATGACTTTTCTAAGTTATGTGTGGATTTCCATCGCTCTGTGCTTCGGAGGGCACGTTAAGCTGTCGGTCCCGGCTGTTATTGATTAATAGCAGTCGATAAGCCATGTCAGAGGCCCTCGGGCGGCTTGACAAACTCTGACACCAGAGGCCAGCACTTACCTCATACAAAAAGAAGAAGAAGACAAGTATTCACAGAAGCAATGGCGCCTGCACCATACATGATGCTGCATCTTTATGTTGAAATTCGACGAATAAAAATAGGTGTATCAGAAAAACGTAGGTATCAAACTTTAAAATCATTTAGTAACTAAAAAACATAATTATCGTCAATGTAATTAGCTTAAGAAGTCCACAATTGGACGTAACATTTCCCCGTATAATGGCAGAGCGAACTGTCTTGATCCGCCTCCATCCACCGAATACCTGCGATCTTAAAAATAATATCAGACTTTAAAATTAATCAATATTTTATAAGAACAGATTTTCTTAATGAAAAGCCAATTTACCAAATCATCTTACTACGAGTAATTTAAGCTACATAAAATAACGCCCGAAAATAACAGCTAAGATAAACCGGAAGGATCGACTGTTAATCTCCTTAACGCCTCTAAGGCCGTATCTAGCGCAATAGAGGCTTAATGTTGGCCCTAAAAAAATGTGTAGCCGTATAATTTGATGGGAGACTAATGAATTTGAGGTCAATTACGTTTTATTTGCCCTTTTTACGAAATAAATGAGAGTTACGTGACTCAAGTTTATGGGTTTAATTCCCTTTTTAGAAAGAATCCTCACTTTAAGAGACTTCCATGAAATAAATAGCACCCCACAGTGAAATAGAATAAACGTAACAGTTAACAGTTTTTTTAACAAAATGTGAGTATTAAGGGAAGTGTCCAGAGCACTGCATCGTACGCAACGGACGGATGGCATGCATCGTACGCAACGGACGGATGGCATGCAATGGATTTCAATATTCTTTGTATGCTTCGTCATACAGCGTTTCCACTGATCCGTTCGCACATTGGAATTTTGTAAGAGAATCTGAATATCATCATCATCATTTGCAATGTCTGTATCTACATATTATTTATTATTGATGTGTTATTTTCGAGTATATCAAGCGTAGAATGTGCTGCCTTATGAACTTTTGCTGATTCTCTCTATCATCTTACTTTTGACTGCCTACCTAAGTAAGGCTTTTAAAATGGTTTTCCTTTTTTCCTTGAATCAGCTTCCACTTGTTCTCGAGGCACCACACAGGCTCCCGACCTAGTAGTAAGAAGGATCATAAAAAAACAGACCGTGTTTGTTGCCTGATTCTTCTAGGTCTGGTTGCGTTGGAACAGGAGTAAATGTAAATTTATTTTTTAAGACGATTCAAAATGATCCATGTGGTTTCAATGAATATAATAATTTATGGGCGGAGTCTAGCAAGAAAACAATAACTTCAAGAAATTGAGATAAGGTATAGATGTTAGCCGCTCAGAAGTAACTGACGTAAGCGACAAATGATTCAATGATTTGTGATTTATTATTCAGTGATTTCAATGTATAAAATTTAAAAAAAAAAAAAACCGTCCGATGCGTTCGATGTGGACCTGTAGTCGCTTACCTCCAGTATTAAACTATCTTCTTAAATCTGCTCGGGTAAAAAAACGTGATTGTTATTTTAATTAGGTACCTATTATGATTCCAAAAAGGTTTGTATTCAGTGATTCAAGCCTACCGTTTCAACGGATGATATTTGAATGGTTGCAAGAAGTCAGTGGATGGAGGTGGCTCTGATGGTGGTGACGTGTATAGAGGAGGTTGTATCCAGGAGCAAACATCAACCAGCAAACGATGTTGACATCTACTTAATTACTTTTTTTATTAGAAAACAATATATTTCATTTTAAATATCAAAACTCTTGACAAATAGAAGAAGGACAAACAAACAGACAAAGGATATTTATAAACTCAAACTGAAATAAATAACAGGGTAGTTTTTGTAGTAGTAGAGCTTTTTTGTGAAAGAGTTCGTCCGGGGAAGTACTACCACCATACCTATTTCTTCCGCAAAGCAGTAGTGCTCACATTGCTGTGTTCCGGTTTGAAGGGTAAGGGTGCCGGTGAAATTACAGGCACATGAGTCTTTTCATCTTTATGTCTCAGGGTGGCGGGCGCAGTGCAATGCCACATAGGTTGCGTCCTAGGTGGACGTGATCTATGAGGTAATGCACTGTTCATAGGCAGAGGTTACCGCTTAACATCAGGTGGGCCTCTAGCTTGATCCGTCATACAAGTAGTATAAAAAAAAAAAAAAAGGTGAATTTATTTATATTGCCTTAATAGGCCCAGAATAGCCCCGATACAGACTGTTTTTCCCTTGTTCTTTCTTAAAATTCATACAAATCTATATATTCGTGTCAGTATACACCGGTATAAAGATTTTTACCTAAATGGATTTTATTTGCAAGTCTCGAGATCCTATCGCGGTTGCAAGCGCGAAGCTACCCATCACGCGTTCAAACTGAAAAGATACGAACACGATACGTCTTTCTTATCGACTTACGTCTGAAGTGGAAATATTAGTTGTATATATCTTGTGATATTGTTTGGAAAATTGTAAGACTTCGAGATGCATCTAGAACATCTCGCACAGTCAATGTCTCTTTTGTAAAAGAAAAGAGTTTTAGCTCGGGTTCCATGCAATACTTTTGCAACTAGTGTTTTCTACGTAATTTATAAATGCATGATGTATTTAACTATGTATGCTGTTGTTTAAGGGAATTTGAGAATTTTGTGTATATTTATAAGAAGATTCTAAGAAGCAAGAATTAAGTGAAACAAAACTCAAGAATTGGATTGGTCTAAGACTAAGGCCCAGATAAAAAGAACATACTTCACGGTGACTTAGTCCAAGTTTTACTTTGAAATCTTTACTTAGCATCGTTTTCACTTAAATAGACATTACTTTGACACGCTACTTTGGATGAAAGTCAAGGTAGTGCTTGGCTTAGTAAGTGGCATAGTAACGTCTATTTTAGATGTCACGGCAGACTGGAAATTCAAGCAAAAGTCGGACTTCCTGTAGGCCTAGTGTGGGCATCGCAGTTAAAACGCGTTTATGCGACCGCGTTGGTTGAGTAAATGGAAAAATTAAGTATACAACATGTATACTTTACAACAATACATAACGTGAACTGTCAAAAATGTCACTTACACTCGCAAAACTGGGAAAACCCTAGAGTAAACGCGTAAGCGGTTAATTTACGCGACGCCAAAATTGACGTTAGAAACTAACACTCACACAAAACGATTCATTAACTCGCCGCTAGGGGCTCTGTACATTTCTTCATACAAACTGCGCGTAAACTTGTAGCAAAGAGTCACACTACAGCTACTGAAGTCGTACTTAGACTAACATGTAAGTATGTTCTATTTTTCAGGACCTTATACTCTAAGTAAACCGTGGTACCAGATCGTTGGTACGTGTAACGTGGTATCTGTCGACTGGTGATAATCTGCTTCTTCCTTAATTTCAAAGAGATTAACTGAATTCTTCATTGAACCATTAATGACTCCCTGCCTGTAACGTCTGTCCCTATCGTTATCAGCACCGATACATCTAAATAGATCTGGAAACTTAGACAAAAACATGTCGTAAACTCTATCGGAGATAAAACGGGTTTATAGTGGACGCAGACTCGGGGGCGGCGAAATATTGCTGTTCTTATGTTTTATAGGCGACTCTACTGTGAATCATAGTGCTAGCAGGTATTGCGGGGAATATTATTAATACACGATCACCGTCTTATTGTTTCTTTATGACACAATATTATTTGATCACTTTTGACCTACACTTAGTTCGTGTTTTTTTAAGTCTGACAGCGGATTCCTTCTTCCAATACTTCTTTTAAAAATATTTTTTATACAATGTATGTTTTTTCTTTTAAATGAATTTTCTCTGTGTTTTTTTCTTTCATATTTTTTTTAACAAGCTATTAACTTGCAAAGTATGTTTGTCCGGGTGGAACCTTGAAACTGAATTTTAAAGCAGTTATCCTCAACCGATTGAGCTGAAATTTGGTGTATCTGTCAAGTTCCGATAACTGTACAATATGATGGTGACAACAACCTAATCTGATGATGGAGACGGAAAGTGGACAATAGAATTCCTCGATGGAAAATAATAGACTGGCCGTGTTTAGGCTCATTTCGATCAGCTTACGATCACTAATTTTATAAAAACTTGTATTGTATTTTTCACAAAAAACATAATAACACAATAGGTTGACCTTAATGTGGTTTTGTTTGTAAAGTAATCTAAGAATCGAAACTTCTCCCACTTCTAGTATCGTATCCATTTTAGACAATGGCGATAAAATAATATGGTACCATGGAGCTCGTCTGATGATGGAGCTAGAAAGTGGGTAGCGGGACCCTTTAATGGCTACTTAAACTCATCAAATTTGGTCTTATTACATTTTGCTTTAATGAGTCCTATTCATTTTATCTGAACACGAGGATCTGATGATAGATAGATAGATTAACACTTTATTGTACACCAAAAAATAAAATCCAAAAAGAAAAGGATTAACTAAATCAAATTATAGTATAATGGGCGGCCTTATCGCTGAAAGCGATTTCTTCCAGGCGATGATGGACTTTGACGGCAGATAACGAAACCCTTGAATAGTTACTACGGATATTCGATAAATCAGTCTTATAAATTTCGCCTGGTAATGAACACTTTTTAACTATTTAGTGTATTTATTCAAGCGTGCATTGTTGATTTTGAAAACTGGATTTTATACAAGCCTTTGCCCGTGGCTTCGTGTTAGTTAAACCACTTATAACTCAAGAACGGGTGAACCGATTTGACTGAAAATTGGTGGGGAGGTAGCTTAGAACCAGGAGATTGACAAAGGGGGGAGGAGTAGGAGGGGGGGGAAAGGGTCACTGTGGGCTACCCGTGCGAAGCCGGGGCGAGTCGCTAGTTACAAATATAAATAAATAGCAAAATTGTTCCAGCCGTTCTCTAGTGATGCGCTTTACGTACTAACGAACAGAATGTAGGTACTTAATTATTATTTATAAAGATTATTGCATCATTAAAAATTAAAACAAATTGTCAATCTTGCTGAAAGTAGGTATCGTGAGGAAACTGGCTTGTCCTACTCGTAGAACCAAAAATTATACTCAACCAATAGTACTCAAAAAATAACAAAACACATACTTTTTTATTATTAGGTTAGTACTAAATAGAGTAAAGCTTTACAAAGCTACGAATATCTGCAAATAGTATGCCACTAAGCGCCGGCCACGAGCCGTCTCTCGGGAAATCTTTGCGTTGCACAGTCGGTGGCAAACGTTTGCATTCAACAACGAGATCATGATAGTCTGCCGAATTTAATAATTTTGATGCTCTGGTTAAAATAATGGATAAATAGAAGTATTTATGTTATAAATAGAACTTCTTAATCGGTTCATAAATGACGGAGATAAGAGGTTACAAAAATTAAAAAACCCACGAATTGAGAACCTCCTCCTTTTTTTTTATTTCGGTTAATAAGAGTGTATAAAATTATTCTAAGAATGAGAGACTTTTCAAAATACTATCAGCTTATATACTGAACAACACAATGTAAAATATGTTCTTACGTGATGTAGTTATATACTAGTTTCCAACCGCAGCTTCGCTCACGTTTACAAAAAATATATCATGTTATAGCTTAATCTAGTCCATAATCTATCTGTGTACGAAGTTTTATTGAAATCGGTTCAGCCATTTCGGCTTGATTGAGTAACAAACATCCAAACATCGTAACTTTGACATTTATAGTATTAGTGTGATGGCTCTATGTAATTTTTCATACTAACTATAAACAACCTCTTTTATCCCCGGAGATATCTCTATATGGTAGAGTCATCCATTTTTTGTTTTATTAGGTACCTATATAGATTAAGACTATATAGGTACACAATTTTGAATTCAGAATCACCTTGATAAAAAACCGTAGATGTATTCATCTCATTCTGTTCTTCATTAAAACTTCTTAGTTTTCAAGTTATGCTCCCGACGTCTCAAGTTAAAAGAATGAATTTCCGGAATCCCTGGGCAGACGGTGCAGGTGAAACGTTATCCTGCAACGGTAAGTTACGCTTTTAAGTCAGAATACGAGGTTCTAAGATAGTATTTTCTTATAAGTTGAGCGTTCAGCCAAACGATAAAATTCTGCCCATAATTTTTCACTCTCCGAAGAATGAGGATGGAGTAGTGAGCGTTGTTTGGTATCTGAATAACAAAATTTATTTGATTCGAGTCTTGAGCGTAGAGCGTAGCGCGTAGCTTGTGGATCGTAGCACTTAGTACGTAGAGCGTAGACCTGTGCTAAAGCGTAGCACGTAGTACGTAGCATGTAGATCGTAGCTCGCAGACCTGTTTTAAAGCGTAGCACGTAGTACGTAGCATGTAGATCGTAGCACGTAGACCTGTGCTAAAGCGTAGCACGTAGACGACGATAACATCGCCAGAGGGACGTAGATAACACAGTATACAGTATGGGGTTCTTCAAAAGGGGTGTTTGGAAATTTTCAAAGGGTTGGCAACGCTCGTGTTATGCCTCTGGTATTGCAGGCGTCCATAAGCTACGGTATCCGCTGACCAACAGGTGGCACATACTATTTTTTGCACCATGGCAGGATAAAAAAAACAAAACTTAAACACTTGATTAAAACACTCAACTTGTTATCGTCGAAAATCATCTGTCTTGTCATTAACGCTCTGTTTATTAACAAATCAATTAACTTACACGTGAAAACTCTGTATAATTTTCAAGAATTCACAGTTGGATGGATGCGTTAGTAGCAGACATGTGAATGGGTATTGTGTGTTTTCAATTAATTCTTAAGTATGTTTATGCGGTTAATTGTGGCACAAATTCTAAACGTTTATTTTAAAGCAAGAAGATGCGCTACATTATACATAGAAATTTATATTGAATACGATAGCAAAGCACTTTGAACTTTTACCCTTCAGTATAATGAATAAAAGTAGCCTTATCTGCTTAAAAATACTAAAGAAGCTGCGAGACTCTCTAAAGCGCTGAAATAATTCCCAAGCGTGTATCAATATAGAGTTTAAAATCATTGGCATCGAAAACTCCGCCGTCTCTGAACCTACTTTAAAATATTAAGTACTAACTGGAACATGCTTTATTTAATAAGAAGTTTCATTAACAGCGCCACAATGAATAAACTACATTAACATACAAAGTAAATTAAAGAACTAAAATTATATCAAATTTCATGTTTAAAGTTGGTTCCTCCGTGAACTTGTAACATTGTAATTTACTTTGAAGAAATAAAGATTCAACTTAGTAACAAGGAGAGGTTTGATATTTTGCACAGATTTATTTTATCTGGCTGAAAATAATAGGAACCCACAGTCAGCTTAGTCCTAATCCCACTTTAGGATTATCTGTGCTTTGGTTATAAAAAAATAGCAAATGCCATTACTACAACATAACACAGTAAAAATTTGCAGAATATGAAAATATCTATCCAGCATCGGGAATCGAATCCACATCTCTCACTTCCCAGCCAGCCACATAAGTTGTTGCCTATTATATAGTTACTATATTATATAGGTACATATTCTGGAACATCGTGTGTAATGGCGCTTTTTGTTTTACCTCTTTATTAAATAAACATTAATCATGGAATTTAAATTCACAGAATTCCTGAAAAAGACAATTTATTTTCATTCCCCTTGAATTGCGTTTTCAAAGGATTTTTTCCCAAGTGATTAAATTCATTTACCTTGCAAATTATGCTCCACGATGCAAGAACAAATTAAATTTGATCCAGCCTCGGAGAAACTTCGGTACAAAGCGGGTTTGTCTTGTGGATCCTGGTCTTCATGTAGCCAAACTTAGTCAAACAAATTAACACAATTTATTGCAAAAATCCCACTATGCATCCAAGAGACCGTGCCATTTCAAGAGTTCAGGAGTTCAATGACATGAAGAGAGCCTTTGTGTCATGAATATTTTCACACAAGTTCTTTCAGTGATTCTTGAGAAGAATGGGAGCGCAAAAAAAATTAGTAACAAGTAATGTTATCTGTATTCATTTGGTTTCGTAAATAAATGTATTATCTTATCTTATCTTATCATAATTAATTTTGTAAAAATTAAAAAACCCCACAACGCAATGAAACGGCTGAACCGATTTTGATCAAACATAGCTAAGAACACAAATTCGACGAAAAAAAGACGAAATCGGTTCATCCGTTCGGGAGCTACGATGCCACAGACAGACACATACACACACACACAAACACATACACACGCACTTATAACTTATAACACACCGGCATTTTTGCGTCGGGGGTTAAAATAAATAAATCAATAAATAAATAATGCTGGACAAGTTCACACAACATTATCTAGCCCCAAGCTAAGCCAGAACTTGTGTTATGGGTACTACATAGATAACTGATATACTTAATATAATACAATACATAGATAGTATTTTTTTATTATACATAGTTAACACCCAGAACAGCCTGAACAAATATTTGCAGAACGCACAAATATTTGTTCCGAGGCGGGAATCGGACCCGCAACCTCCTGCGTCGCAGGCGAACCATCGCCAGCTGCGCCACAGAGGTCGTCTATGTTACTATGGCTAAATCATTTAAAACCTGTTATAAAAGAATAGTAACACTGCCTGATCCATGCCTTGCCATATTCAACATTATAAATAATAAGCAAGTTTGGATCCCAATAATCAAACTAGATAGCATTGTTAGAGCAGACTTTTTAATAATTTACAGGAAAAAATCTTGGTTTAAATATATTAATATGTGTATGGTGAGAGTGAGTGAGATGATGAATGAGTGGTGAGAACATAAATAACCTAAAGTATTGTGTCCAAATATAAAAAATCATATAATACTTTTTTCTCCTGAACTAATTTATAACCCCCGACGCAAAAACGACGGGGTGTTCTAAGTTTGACGTGTCTGTGTATGTGTGTGTGTGTGTGTGTCTGTCTGTGGCATCGTAGCTCCCGAATGGATGAACCGATTCCTTTTTTTTAATGGTGAATTTTTCTGGTGTAATCAGCTATGTTTGATCAAAATCGGTTCAGCAGTTTCATTGCGTTTAGGGCTTTTTTATTTTTACAAAATTGATTACTTGTTATCGCGTTATAATTAGGAATTATGTGCTTAAAACCCTCTTAAAAATTATTCCTATTTCTTTTTGTTCCCATTGTGAGAGTGACTTCGTGAGCTGTCTGGAATCATCAGACGCTTCTCAGAATAATACAATCAGTCTTCAAATAATATCAAACAGAGTTTCTGTTCTAAAACTGAAGCCCAATTCTCGTAATAAAAAATAGTCAAATTAAAGTTCGGATCATGTTACGATCTAGTGTTGATGTCACAAACGTCAAAAATGGTATTCTGCTCACCTGACAATACAACGCGGAATGTGATTATATCGAAATGTGACTGTAACTTGAATGTTTCAAAGTTCTGAGAATTCTCTCTTTCACTCTTTACAATTATTATATAGCACTATCCTACTCTAATATATGGTCGCAAGAACCGAAATTAGATTATATTGTTGTTATGAGGGAGCAGAATACCAATTTCTCAGTCAATTTACAATACAATCTCGTTTCGGTGAACTTGCAGTGTGGTTATAAAATAAATAAGAGACTTGGGCTTCTGGTCGTTAAGCTCAAGTATAACATTGTACCGTAGACACGATATTGCTAAGGCATTACTAAGCAATTCGCCTAATGCCGCAATACCGCTCCGCTGGAATTCCTTATTTTTGCGGGTTATCTTACGTTTTGCAAATGTTTTGAGAACAATTTCGTCGTGTGAAATTGTTGACAGTTAAAATTTTCTCCGTTCGCAAAATGTTTCGAAATGTTCCAGTAGGGTTTACAGTATTTTATTCATGTATTGGGATCAATTTTCACACAGAACTTTTAAAGTATTTTCAAATACAATTTTCAGCATAAAATGCATCCATAATACGCTGATAGTCTTAAACATAGATCAAAATAAAAAAAATAAAAATCTTAGGAGCGCTTCCTTCTTGTTGTGATTTGGATCAGTTGAGCTACCTTTAGATCGTTAGCAGCGGTCTTCAGGTAACACAGCTGTTTTTTTTGTACATACCTACTTGTATTAGTTGTATTATTTTTTCTGTAAATAAATGTTGTATAGAAAATGGTAGATAATAATAATATAATAATGATGGACAGTTTACACAACATTATCTAGCCCCAAGCTAAGCAGAGCTTATGTTATGGGTACTAGATAACTGATATGCTTAATAGAATACATTACGTAGATAGTCATTTTTTATTATACATAGAAAAAACCCAGAACATCCTAAACAAATATCTTCAGATGGTACAAATATTTGTTCCAAATTTTTAATCGAACCCGCAACCTGCGTCACAGGCGAACCTACGCCCGCCGCGCCACAGAGGTCGTCTGTGATATATAACAATCTCAAAAACACACAGGAAGCAATAAAAACAGTTCAATAAAGTATCTTGTCTATCAACCGCGAAGGCGACCCGCTACACTATAGGACGTGACCACCGAACGATTGACAATACCATAGAGCGATGTGTGGAGAAGGCTGGTGCAAGCCAAGAGGGAAAATAAACGAAATAAGTAAAATCATTAAAAAAAACTGCTATAGTACGCAAACACAAAGAACTTTTTGTCAAAGAACGACAAAAAAAAAACATTTATTGCTAATTTAATCACATGAAACATATTTCAAGATACATATATAAGGTAGGGCACGCCGCAAAATTCTTAGTAGGTAATTTTTTTGTTTTTTTTTAACTGACTAAATAATGTACAATATTCAAATAAAAATATGCATTGATACAACATCTTTTATCGAAGATACAACATTATAATTCCGAGATTTCACTGTTGCTGTAAGGCTACCTTAAACACGATAGGACATATTTTCTCTATAGAAAAAAAAACACGAAATAACTTCTTACTTTTGGATTAATTCGGTGTTTCTCAATTTGGCATAAATTGTGTAAAAAATTAGATACATGAAATCAATCCAGGTTTTCTAAAATTATCTATAGTTTATGAGATATTTTTCGAGCGGTGCGAGTCTTTTTTTAACCGAATTCAAAAAAAGGAGGAGGTTCTCAATTGGGTGTTTTTTTTTGTATGTAGATAAGAGGTTGGCCTGGAAGTACCAAGGATAATTCAAATTGTATAGTAGCGCAGTACGTCCTTAAAATATATAGAATATAGGTATTAGAAAGGGATTTACAACTGAACCTTGATCCACTTTATTGACTTTAATTCGATACTAACTCTAGTGCTAAGGAAAATTCGAATGGCATATTTAAATTCACACAAAATACATATATACATAGACACACGCCTTTTTCCCTGAAGGGGCAGACAGAGCCTCAATGAGCGTCTTTTCACAGAGGGTTGTACCATCGTGGAATATCGACGTGACAAGGGGTGAGCACATCGCCGCCATTGCTCACTCAAAATTACTGGGATAATACACAAAATGATACAAGCGCCAATGATGTAGTTTGCATCTTTATTAGAATAAAAAATAATATTTTGCTAACGTCTTAATCCTTGCACTGTCTACGTACAAAAGATAACGAAACCAATCCGGTTGACGGAGGAGGGCCATTAAATTACATAAAAGAATTGTATTTATTTGACAGGCGACGCGGACGCGCTCAGATTAAATATTTTCTCCACTGAGATTGCTTGTTTGTCCATCTCGGGATATAATTCTGTTTCAGATCTGAACAATGAAGTGTTTATAAAGGTAATCTTAGGTCTTTTTCTCGTCTATTCCATGGAGTGAGGTGTCGTTGGATAGGTTGTTCAAAAATATTGAACAATGTGCGTGAGTGAAAGGCATTTTTTTTTTTTTTTTATGAAAAAATAGGCAAACTAGCTTACGGCCCTCCTGATGTGAAGTGGTCACCGTCGCTTATAGACACCGGCAACACCCACCGGTATTGTCGATGCGCTGCCTACCCTAAGGGATTTATGAACATTTTTCTTGAAGTGACACATGTCGTAACCAAGCGGGAAAACCTCAAATGGAAGCTCATTCCATAGTTTGTAGGTATGGGGAAGAAATGATCTCGAGAAACGAGTCCTTCGAGAAACCAAGGTCTGTTATGTGCGGATGGGCCTTGTCATGGTGTCGGGAAGAGCGATGGTAAAATCTCGATGCCGGGATAAGATCGAAAAGCTCGTCGGAGCATTCCCCGTTGTAGAGGCGGTAGAACACGCAGAGAGATCCGATGGCTCTGCGTTGGCTAAGCGGTTCTAGAGTATCAGAGAGCTTTGAGTCGCCGATGATTCTAATGGCTCTTCTCTGTAGGGAATCAAAACGAAGCAGCTGGTACTTGGGTGCCCCATGCCAAAGATGGGAACAGTATTCTACGCAGGCATTTATTGATTCAGGGATCCTTTTGCCAAATATTAAACTTTAATTTTGTTAGAGTCAAGTATTCCCCCTGCCAGCCAAACGGTTGTTTTAGAATATGAATAAAAACAAACGGCAGTACATGGTATAATAGGAAAACTATCACGGCTAAGTAGGCTTTACAAGATAACAAGTAATAGACGAACAACTTGTAAAATTTCGTACATATTCCATTGAAAATTACTTTGATGAAGTTTTAGTTGTGTAAAACAGGAAACCCATCTCTGTTCTAAGTCCGCATATTGTGACGGGCAACTGCGCAACCCTACAATGTGCGTGGGCCGACACGCACTTGGCCGCTTGTTTAATTTAAGCTAGTAGCTTATCACTATTTTGTTTGCATTGTGTTTTTCAAACATAGCCTGTTTGGTCACGGAAAAAATAAATAAATAAATAATGCTGGACAACATTACACACAACATTATCTAGCCCCAAGCTAAGCAGAGCTTGTGTTATGGGTACTAGATAACTGATACACTTAATACAATACATTACATAGATACTAGATATTTTTATTATACATAGAATATACACAGAACACCCTGATCCAAATATCTACAGATCGTACAAATATTTGTTCCGAGGCGGGAATCGAAACCGCAACCTTCACCTGCCGCGCCACAGAGGTTATCAAAGAGGAGTTCCTATAGGAGGATATATTGGAAGATTGTTGCCATATACCTAGGAAAAACATAAAACATTTTTATGTTTCAGGTAATAAAATTATACATATATAATAAAGAAACATAAAAAAACTGTACTCAATTAGCTCCGAGTAAAATTTATAATTCTGGCCAATATTCTGAATCAGATCTCCGCCAATTAAAACGATAATTAGTACCGGGTGACCTGACCTTTGTTGAGCTTCCAGACGTACTGACAACGAAATTTATTTTGTATAGTTGTCAATCTATGAGGCTGTTGCAACAGTCAAACCGTCAAAACTATCATATGAAATCACCTTCAAACCAATTGAATATCGATTTGTCTGAAAGCACGTCTGGAAACCCCTCTAGGTATATAATTACGACACCCGATTTCAGACGTGACATCGCTTCGTTTGACGGATTTTGATTGGATTCGGAAATAACAGGAATTTTAAACTGTAATGAGAAGGTAATACAATTATTAAGTGGGTAGATTATGTAGATGAGAAGTTAATTGGAGAAAGTTCGTAGAAGAGGCAAGGTATCGGTGGGATGAGGTAAGGGGTGGATCAAGCTCGTTGGTTCTTTTTCTACTCTTAAGGCCATAGATTTATATATCAAGATGCGGTCGATTTGTATTTTTTCATAGCACCAAACACGACCGCTTGCGTGCGAACCAAGTCATATACTGGCTGTTGTTGGTGTCAAAAACCCAATTTTGTCACCGAAAAACGCGTTATTTTATCATGTCGTCCATCCTGTCCTCACGCTTATCCCACTAAGATCATAAATATGTTACAATGTTAAATATAAATATATATATATAAATATGTAATAGATAATAAATATGTTTAGATATTTTAATCTTTGTTACTACATCATGCCGAAACAGCTGAACCGTTTTCAATTAAATTAGGTACCTACCCAGATAGATTATGACCTCAATTGAGCTATAGGCTACTTTTTATCCTGGTAAAATGCGAGCGAAACCGCAGGTGGATACTAGTGATATATGTGTTTATTCTAAAGGCCTACGCATACGACGTTTTTCAACAGTGCGTCTGCATTGCGTTAGAGTTGTTGAAACCTTAGGCAAATATGCAGTGCCACCAATATGAGGAAAATATACAGTGCCACCAATATAAGGCAAATATACAGTATCACCAGTATAAGGCAAATATACAGTGCCACCAGCATAAGGCAAATATACAGTGCCACCAGTATAAGGCAAATATACAGTGCCACCAACATAAGGTAAATATACAGTGCCACCAGCATAAGGCAAATATACAGTGCCACCAGCATAAGGCAAATATACAGTGCCACCAGCATAAGGCAAATATACAGTGCCACCAGCATAAGGCAAATATACAGTGCCACCAGCATAAGGCAAATATACAGTGCCACCAGTATAAGGCAAATATACAGTGCCACCAGCATAAGGCAAATATACAGTGCCACCAGCATAAGGCAAATATACAGTGCCACCAGTATAAGGCAAATATACAGTGCCACCAGCATAAGGCAAATATACAGTGCCACCAGTATAAGTTGGCGGTGCAGCTTTTGAGGAAATAAATCTATTATAATCTATATCAAACAGCGGTCACAAGTCGCGCCAAGTTTCAGTCACCTGAAATTACAAAAATCTCTACTCGTACCACTAAAATGTTTACAAAATAGATATTTCCATCCAACTAGAATTTACATAAAAGTTCCTGCATAAAACAGCATCCAACTTTTGGTAAAGGTCAAACGCCACAATTTAAACCCCATTACAAAGTTATAGCTTTTACAACCTTTTATGCGCATGTTATCTCAATCTAATGTATTTTCGGATAGAATGGTCCCAGAACAGTAATGTTTTGGCAAAAGTGCCCAATGACGGAGCCAAAGTTGCGTGCATTTATCTTGGCCTTGGTCCATCATAATAATTATTGTCGGGGGTGTTTAGAATGATAGCGATAATATTGAAAAGAAAGAAAGAAAGAAAGAAACGTTTATTTATGACTAAACAATCAAAGACACACACACATGCAACACGCAAAAGCAAACATCATAAAATAAAAAACTAAAACAAAAACAATAACACAGATATAAAAAATAAGGCAATTTGTGTGTGTGCCTGACGTAAGCCACAAAAGGGTCCTCAACTCAGCGTTTGCTAGGCCGCGTTGGCAACCCAGCGCTGATCTTCCGTTGAGGCCCAGAGTGAACCACGGATATCCGCTTCGGTTCCGATTGAGTACCGTGCATGCAAATACAGGTAATTTAAAAATAAAATACATTTTCAGCATACTTATACAACTAACTAACTATAAAATTACAATGATAAGATCTAAAAGTATCTATTTTATGGAAAAAATAAATGCTTACTCATTTTGACCCCAATATTAGATACGTAACGAATAAATGAGTGTAGACATTGGAGTGTAGACTAATAAATGAGTGTACACATTGGAGTGTAGACTTATAAATGAGTGTACACATTGGAGTGTAGACTAATAAATGAGTGTAGACATTGGAGTGTAGACTAATAAATGAGTGTAGACATTGGGGGTAGACTAATAAATGAGTGTAGACATTGGAGTGTAGACTAATAAATGAGTGTAGACATTGGAGTGTAGACTAATAAATGAGTGTAGACATTGGAGTGTAGACTAATAAATGAGTGTAGACATTGGAGTGTAGACTAATAAATGAGTGTAGACATTGGAGTGTAGACTAATAATGCTCTCGCTTGTGGCGCGAAATTATTATTTTTTGGTGTTTTTGCTCATTACAGCTCATGATAGCGAAAGTTGATTTAGCGAAAACTAGGAGACCAAATACACATGTTTTAATTTATAGTATCTCATAAATATCATCAGTTTAGCTACGATAACCCTAAACACATTCTTACAGTTATTTTTTTAGAGGTATCGTAGCTATACTGATGCTATGTATGAGATACTATCAATTAAAACATATGTGTTAAGTCTCTTAGTTCTCGCTAAATCAACATTCGCTATCTGAAGAAGTGTTCATGAGCTGTAATGAGCAAAAAACACCAAAAACTAATAATTTCGCGCCACAAGCGTGAGCTTTCACCTTATAAGTTTTTCTAATGTAGCTATCTTGCGAGTCAAACTGGCAGACCGCGTGCGGTACAGCATACTGATGCTCGAAACACAATGCGACGACGTTGCTCATATAAAGCCGCCATAGCTTATATATTTACTGTTTCGCCAGCCTGAAGTGGAACTGAGCTGAACATGTTTACCGCATGTTATGCGATTTGCAGATAAAGACCACCGCGGATTGGAGAACACCCAACGCAAATCGGCAACATTGTTGGCCCAGTAGGTAATGGCGGGACGGGTTTTCGCGCATCTAAGATCTTTGCCTGTAGACGAGGAGTGGAAGGAGGAGAGGGACGCCTTTGCTTTGCGCGTGGCCTGATGTCGCTCTGCCCCTCGACACCTAATTTGACAATTTGCAATGTCTGTACCTGCATATAATTTATTATTGATGTGTTATTTATGAGTATATCAAGCGTAGTGTGTGCTGCCTTATGAACTTTTGCTGATTCTCTCTATCATCTTACTTTTGACTGCCTACCTAAGTAATGCTTTTAATTTGGTTTTCCTTTTTTCCTTGAATCAGCTTCAACTTGTTCTCGAGGCACCACACAGGCGCTCCCCACCTGTAGTAAGAAGGATTATCAAAAGAAAACAGACCGTGTTTGTTGCCTGATTCTTCTAGGTCTGGTTGCGTTGGAACAGGAGTAAATGTAAATTTATTTTTAAAGACGATTCAAAATGTTCCTTGTAATTTCAATGAATAAAATACTTTTGAGTTTGACTTTGACTTTGACTTTGAAGTGATAAAATATCGGCTGTTTTTTTTTAGTAAATAACTTAACTAATTCTTCACTCCCGGTTCCTAGATTCAATCACAAAATATATTTTCCAGATGTCTTTACCTGCGTTACCACGGATCTTGTGTTTCCTAGTTCACACACACTCACACACATACACACAAATCGGCATTTAGACGTCCACTGCAGGAGAGACCTTTCCCATACAATAGGGGAGATTTGCTTTAATCACCACGCTTAGCAGGCGTATTAGTGATCACAGGTTTAATGTTGAGTACCCCTGATGTAATCCCTCAGTCGGCATTTACCACATCGAAATTAAGAGCAGGGGCTATTCTAGGCCGGTCACTCCATGGCACCGGTTAGCTGGTTCACTGTAGCTTGAATGCTCCGCTATAATACTGCCCCTATCCTTTTCCCATACCCTGGGGCTAGAGTAAACACTACTGTTGTGTCGGTCCATCCTTTGTTATCCAACTTTTATATGTGATCGTTATTACACAGCTTGTATTTTTCTAAGAGATTTCATGCCAAACATCGTTGATGTATTTACTGTGTAAGGTTTTATTGAAGCGACTTTTTTATTGTCAACAAATGAGGATTTACGGTTTCCTGGTGTGTGTTTGACATTGTGTTGTTTGTTTGTTTTTCCTCTGAATTTTGATCGCATATAAAAGTGAAGGCATTTGTTGTTAGTACTTCTTTTAATTAGCTGTACCCTGAGTACCATTCTAGTGCCATCAAATCTTCGATGAATCGTTTGCAGCAGTGAAATATTCACAGCAAAATTTCTGACAACGTCACCTACGAAAATGATCAACCAAATTTTATATTTTCAATTGATTGCGACAGCAACTTGAGCTAAAGGTACCTTTGGTTGTCTCGGTGAGATCTTGGCTTTAAAATAAGACAAGAACCCTTCATTAGCAGCTTTGTTTCTTCTCAGAACATTTTCCTAAATATCCATAAAATCCTGAATCGCCGACACAAATCGGAAATTTCCGAGAAAATTTGATTAAAACAGTATGTCTTAATTAATTACTTTGCGATGTCTAACTCCAACAAACCTGCCATTAAAGAAAATGAATTCTTTAAATTCCAACCCTTTCTGGTTCAAAGTTTCTTTTTAAGCCCGGGGTCAAGCCTATGGATGAAACCGTTCACTTCGGACGAAATTAAAAAAGTTTTAGACTACTCCCTAAAGGCGCAGTTCATTACGTTTCTCATTTTGAGGGTAGTTTTTTTAAATACACGTCCGGGTTAAAACACAACTGAAAGTGAAGGGTCGATGACTTCTGTGGGGCGAGAGGTTGCGGGTTTCCCGCTGCGGTACAAATATTTGTATGATCTGCAAATATTTACTCTGGGTCTGTGTGTTGTGGTAGCATGGTACTCGTAGTTCCTGATACCCAAGACATAGGGAATTCTAGTCCCACACTAATAGACACTATGTATGTGACTATAGGTGTTATGTTATGTTACGGCCCTTCAAAAATTATGAGAATTCGCTTGATGGTGGCGTGTTTTGTAGCAACTATTATGTAATTACTGGTGTTTTTCATACACTTACACTTCAATATTACCTCACGTAAAAAATAGGTGTAGGCACAAACGAACTTTTGAAATTAAATTGTGGAAATGTGTTTTTGAATCACTTTTTCCGGATTTTGTTTATTATCACGCGACCCGCATGCTTTTTAACCGACTTCACAAAAAAGGAGGAGGTTCTCAATAGGTGTGTATTTTTTTAAGGCTCGTAATAAAACCTCCAATAAAGAATCACATCACAATTATACCTGCTTTAAAAATCATTTTTTTACTGCAATTTATACTAAGTTACCGACAATTTTGTTCCGAATAAAAATACCAAACTTTCCGAAAATAAAATGCACACTCTAATAGGATTAATAATTAATAATTTAGGTAAAGTATTCACCAATACCCAAATTAATAAGTTGTTACTAGTAACAAAGTATTAATCCTATTGAACTAGTTCAATTTTTATTTTGACGACAGTTTAGGTTCGACATTTTTACCATAATTTAGGCTCTGTAAATTTAAAGTTGAGGTTACTCTTTTAATATACTGGGGTTTCCATTAAACTAAAACGCCATTACTATAATACTGTAGTGAGCGATATCTAGTGTACTCTTAGAAAATACAAAAAATGGTCTTACGAGTATTTATTATAATTTAACTAATTGTTTGTTGTCGTAACTTTGGTAAGTATCAACTATCAATAGCGAAATCAACTTTTGCTATATGAAGAAGTTTTGATGACCTGTAGTGGGCAAAAAACACCAAAAAAAATTGAATTTCGCGCCTCAAGCAAGAGAGCCTTAAATATTGATTTTTGTTTGCTTACATCCACCTATATTACAATGGCTATTGGGTATTGGTGTGCAGGTGTCGGTTCTGGTTCGTTCCGGGCCACACTCGCCTCCGGCTCGATCGCAGCTCACGTGGTGATAATTTTTTACTAGTGTTTCAAATCAATCCATGTTGGTTTGGTAAATTTGTAAGTATGAGACATCATTATTACATAGGATATTGTATATTGGCGTGCAGTATTGCACTGGGGGTACACCTACACTGACTGAATGAACATAATATGTTCATTCAGTCAGTGTGGGTGTAATATGAGTGGAGCGTTGAGCGCAATGATCAATTACGAAACAGCCGACATCACCCGAAGTGCATACTTCGGGCGTTTGATGTCGTTATTTTCAGTTAAACTGAGAGTTAAAAAAATGTTTCAATTACCATTATTAAGTATTAAAGAAGATACCTACATACATACATACATACATAGACACACGCCTTTTTCCCCGAAGGGGTAGGCAGAGCCACAATAGGCCTCTTTTCACAGTGGGTTGCACCATCGTGGAATATAGACGTGACAAGTGGTGAGCTCATCGCCGCCATTGCTTCCCACGACTGACTCGGCTAACGCTTTCTTCCAGTAATAACACATTCCATAATCAGCTACCAGCCAGGACAAATCTAATACCAACGAATCTTATCAACGAGTCCGGGTAATCCCTTAGTCGGCTTCTACGACATCCACGGGAGGAGACGGAGGAGTCCATTCTTAGGCCGGACACACCACAGCGTTGAACGTTAAATTTGTTTTATTTGTCAGAAGTATGATTTCGCTAACTCAGTTTAGTTTTCGGAAAGTAAGTATTTCTTTCGGAAGTTCAGTAATTTATTCGGAGGTTCGTTATTTAAACCAGATGGTCGTAATAAATTGAAGTATGCTGTTTATGATTTATTTTGTCGGTAGATATACACACAGTTAAATTAGTATTATTTTCGGTAACAAATTTTACCGCAGCTCAGATGGTATTACAGTGTGCAAGCAGTTCGCTGGGATTTAATTTGTTTTTTTGTCTTTTTTATTATTCTTTATTAGCGTGGCAATGCAGCCAGCCTCTTAGGGACGCTTCCGTCTGGTAGTGATTTGGATCAGTTGAGCTACCTTTAGATCGCATGCAGCGGTCTTCAGGTAGCACAACTGTTTCATATGTATTTTGTACATACCTTGTACTATTCTTTCTGTAAATAATTCTTTTTTTAACATAATCATATTGCCATAGTCATAATAATGAGCACTTTTTTTTTCAAGTGTGTAATCTATTGCTGCATGGCCAGGATTTGAACCCACGACCGTGTGATTGGAAGTCGGAGACCCTTCCACTAGATCATCAGTGCTCAATCGTACTTAAATTCAGTATTTAATTATGAATTAATACTTTGTTTGAACTACATAACAAAGTTATTCAAAATAAAGTCATTTGCAATTACTTCCATTATTCATACAGCGACCACAATGTTGATGATACAAGTTTGAGAGAAACATCCCATGCATATGAAAAATGAATAAAGTTTTAGTATATCTGGAACTTTCCAAATATATCGGAAATAGGCTCGAAACATAATTAATACCTTTTACTAGGCTGTGGTGTGTCCGGCCTATAAACAGAACGTTTAGTCTCCTCCCGTGGATGTCATAAAAGCCGACTAAGGGATTACACCAGATTATGTGCAGATTTAGTAGTAGTACAGCTTTTTTGTGAACTGTAAGAGTTCGTCCAGGGAAGTACTACCGCCATTTCTATTTCTTTCGATGAGCAGTAGTGCTCGCATTGCTGTAGTGTTCTGGATTGAAGGGTATGGTTGCCGGTGAAACTACAGGCACATGAGACTTTTTATCTTAATGTCTCAGGGTGGCGGGCGCAGTGCAGTGCCACATAGGGCGCGTCCTAGCTGGAAGTGACCTATGTGATAATGCATTGTTCATAGGCAGACGGTGCCGCTTAACATCAGGTGGGCCATCTGCACGGTCCGATAATCCAAGTTGTATTAAAAAGAAATGGGCTACAGCATCCACATGGAGGACTCCACATCAATACTAGGATCATCAAGCCCGCCCATGCGTGGTGATTGTGCTAAATGTTACTGCATGTGATGGGGTGGGCCTCGTCTAATAATGGACTTCTAACGGCTGATGACGACCTGACAGATTATGAAGTTGCTGTAACCTTTGATTATATTGGAGCCTGACAACAATTTTTAATTCTCTATGGCTGTAGCAGATAAAAAAACTGTTTTTCGTTAGGTTCCTTAAGAGTAACACCTAATACTATAGGTACCATAGGTAGGTAGGTAGGTATATACTATATTGTAGTTTTTTTTTTTTTTATACTACTTGGATGACGGAACAAGCAAGGGGCCCACCTGATGTTAAGCGGTAACCTCTGCCTATGAACAGTGCATTACTTCATAGGTCACGTCCACCTAGGACGCAACCCTATGTGGCATTGCACTGCGCCCGCCACCCTGAGACATAAAGATGAAAAGTCTCATGTGCCTGTAATTTCACCGGCACCCTTACCACAGCAATGCGAGCACTACTGCTTTGCGGCAGAAATAGGTATGGTGGTAGTACTTCCCCGGACGAACTCTTTCACAAAAAAGCTCTACTACTACTAAACACTACACTACTATTACACTGGGTGAAGAAAACTTGCAACTTACCTTTGCATGCACAAACAATTCATATGTCACACCACTAATTAACAAGTTTTGAATAACGCTAATATGGGATACAATACATACGCTAAAATACATACGTTTAAAATACTTAAGTTCAAAGACCAGAAATTTAAAAAACCTAATGGTGAAAATAAATAAGTTTTATAATCGATAAAGTTCTATATGTATAATGGTCGAAATGCCTAAAGCCATACAAATATGCATACCAAATTTCAAGTTTGTAGCTGGAGCCATCAAATTGACACTTTTTATGTATTTCAAACATTATAAAAACCGTACAATAGGGATATTGAATTTATTTATTTGAACCATACGGTATTTTGATTTTCGGTATTTTAAACGTATACAGTTAGGGTACGTATCAAAATACATAAATTCAAAATACATAAATTTATAAAACCTAATACCGAAAATAAATAAATTGAAAACTCTTAAAAGTTTTTTATTTAAAATAGTCGAAATACCTAAAATCAAAATACATAATGATTACAATGTATAATGTTGCGTGAACTGTCCAGCATTATTTATTTATACCAAATTTCATGGGAATCCGTTCAGCCGTTTTGGCGTAAAACATCGTAACTTTGACATGATGTCTGATATTAGGGGTCGTTCCTCTTGCTCCAGTGGGATATAATAATAGCTACATCTGTGATGAGCTTCATGCTTTTTTACCGTTATACATTTTGAACTTCAAGTAGGTATTTGACTACTAATCTATGTAGCCATTATTAATTACAGCTGTTATGTGTTGTTGAAATTATGTTTTTCAAACTTCGGTATTTCGAACTTCGTTATTCTAAACTTATATCAAATGAAATTTTAAATTTTAAACCATTAGGTTTTTTAAATTTATGTATTTTGAACTTATGAATTCTAAACGTATGTATTTTTAATTTATAAATTTTGATACGTACCTGCTAAAATGTACCTATTTGTGCCTGAAAATTGTATACAAAATACCAACACAATAAGTGCCTACCTATGAAAGCAAAGTATCGTAAATTCCGAACGGATTTTACAATAAAAACGGATGAGTCTCTCTAAGCCTCAATGTTTTAGATTTCTGAAATAAAAATGGTTCAAGTTTTCAGCAAACCTTCCAAAGAGGAACAGTACGCTACAGAGCCCATGAATCTTCACATACCGTGAAAAAACCGCTAACGCAAATAACGTAAGCGATTAAGTGGGTTAGCCTAGTACAAGAACAGGAGGCCAAGCACGAATAATGAACGTTAGCGAAATGATAGCAAAGTCGAATATTAACCAATCAAATTACTAAGATTTCTAGTCGAACTACTATCGTCTCGGTAACATTAATCAATTATTCGTGCTTGCCACACTGATTCTACCTTCTACGTCATTCGGTCATGTATCATTCATATAATAATATAATAAATAATAAATAATGCTGGACAGTTCACACAACATTATCTAGCCCCAAGCTAAGCAGAGTTATGGGTACTAGATAACTGATATAATTATGTAGAACCTTTACTCTGACGCTATTGTCGTAAGTTTACAACTACAATGTAAATTTAGTGAGAAAATATAAAGTCACGTGGGGGGGTACTGTTACTGATAATATGTAAGTTTTACTATGTTTTATCTTATTGATATTATAATAAACGTTTTTGTTCAGAACATTTCGAAACAAAGGTTCGACCTTAGCAACGAATTGTTGTAGAGATCGGTTTGGAAACAGTTATTAGAAGTTCCAGCTCATAATAGTAAGATAGCTTTATGTAGGACTTTACTTATCAAAAAACGTATTATTTTAAATTACACATCTCTATTTATCTAGATTTATCTCATTGTGGGCTACAAAGGCGCATTAAGGATTTTATTGTGGATTAGGCTAAGCATTCGTAGTTTTTATAGCTACTTCACCCGTTTGTTTTGCCTTTGCCTTTTTTTTTGGGTATTTCCCGAAATACCCGACTACGATGAACCACAAAATAAGGTAATTATGTAAGTACAATATTTTTACGTCAAAATCTGCAATCACAGGTATCTGTGATCGAAGGTCAAAATGAAGCGTGGCTTCATGTCATCTGAGGGGCAAGTCCGAGTTTACACACACCATCGTAACGATGATCGTAACGGCGAGTGTACGTGTATTGCGTAGTAACTAGCCATTAATCTGTGACGTTTTTGGCACATATTAATAGCTAGTTATTATGTTATACACGTACGATCGTGTTACGTTCACCGTTACGATGGTGTTTGCAAAACTCAGACTCACCCCTCTGATAATATGAGAGACGAAAACACCTCCCGTACCGCTCCCATACCTCAGGCACTGACTCAGTTAAGCACTAGACCTGTAGACATACTTAGTTCGTTCATACATCGGTTCGTCGTGGCATTCTATGGAGAAGCCTAAGTCCAGGAGCGGAATTTGAAAAGCTGATGAATAAGGACAAAATAAAATAAAAGGTGCTTTATTTTTTTGCACTATCTCTGTCCGTGCCTGCTAACGGTAAAACACCAGATGGTTGCAGAGTGAAAGAGCTATTTAATTATTTTCTATACTTACAAAAATTTGTTAATTTATTTCAGCCATAGAAAATAAACACAAAAGACTGGTTAGCTCGTTTTTGTATAAAGTACACAAAACAACCCATCGATAAATCTATAAACTCCTACACAATTTTCCTTATTCCAGAACAATGTACGTCCATTTCATGAGCCAATTGTTGGAAGAAGTCGATCGATTCTATTGGGATAGGCTGGACACTAGGACAAACTAACTTGAGGATTCCGCTTTTCTTTCGAAACACAAACGCGTGACGGCGGGGTCTCGCTGGGAAGAAAATTACAGTGATATATGAAAAAATTAGATTATGTGAAAAATATATTTTTAAATACAAGTTTTTATAAATTAATCACAACAGTGTGCTGATCAAAATGAGCCTAAACACGGCCAGTCTACTATTATCCATGGAGGAGTTCCATTGTCCACCTTCTGCTACCATCATTAGCTCCTCATCAACATTGCTGAGTTTAGCTCCTCTCCATCCAAAGGTTGTCTGGAAGAGATCGCTTTTTAGCGATAAGACCGCCCATTGTACATTTAGTTTTTTATTTATTGTTTGATTATAACTAGTTTGTAAGGTGTGCAATAAAGTATTTTCATTCATTCATTCATTCAGCTCGCTGTCACCATCATATTGTATTGTCATCGGGACTTGACAGGTATGACAAATTTCAGCTCAATCGGTTGAGGATAACCGCTTTAAAATTCAGTTGCAAGATTCCACCGGGACAAACATATTCCACCCGGACATACATTGCAAGTTAATATAAAGCTTGTAACAACAATAATGATAGATATCCACAGAGCTCGTATCAGCGGATATCTGCATAAATCAAGTACTGAGACGAGGACGATGTGACCAAGAACGAGTAGAAGGCACCACACCAGACCACGCGGAAGGTCATCCATACTGTGTCAAACCAGATCAAGTCTGCTAAATGTACCAGTAAGTACATAACTATATAAGATATTATATAGCTTGCGTACAGAACGGCCACTCTCCGCCCCGCGCATTCCGCGTCAGCGCATTCTAATACCCCATAATACCACACTAATACCCCCGCATCAGATAGCGGGTCAAATTGTGGGTTCCTTGACGTCAGCAGTCGTCTTTTGCGCACAGTTTGTAACAGTAAGAGTTTGTATAATAGCATAGTTCTTTCGACAAGTTGTATGGACGTGTCCGGGGTATGACATCACTAGTCAGTTATAACATATCATAACACCCAACACTCACATACATACAGCTCGTTCACCGTAAGATGTACCCTGCCTTGGTTAGCATGCCAATGTAGTCCATCCTACACTAGGATTCCCTGTGTTGTGGGTATCAGACACTACGAGTACTATGGTACCATTACAGCCAGACACATGTACTATTATTAATTCTGTTCCCAGGAAAAATATTTGCAGATTATACAAACATTTGTCTGCAGCGGGAAACGAACCCGCAACCTTTCGCGTCTCAGCCGGGTACTCGCCCGATGCGCTACATGGAGGGATATCATGCGGTGAGCTACATCAGCCTATACTATAACAATTTCGAAAAATCACGCATTTTGATTAGCTTTAATCCCAAGAGATAAACCTTAATTTTAACCACGATTATTAAAATATCGCGTGTTTACCTGTGACTATCACAATTAAAAAGCTGTGCCCAGGCAGATATTTCACACAAAAAACGCGTCGGGTCTCTCGAATAACCCGTTTTTATTGTATATATCGTAAAACATTGATAGGTACTTTTACAAAACCCCTACGTTAAGCCCTCTGCTTTATTGTATTGATTTTATTTATCTTAGTTTATCTTAGTTTTAATAACTTACCCTCAGATATAAAAAAATTAAATACATTTAAATGTATTTAATTTAAAAAAAAACTAAAAACTAAACTTTCTCATCATATTATATCAAATGTTTACTAATAATTTTATGCGTCATAATGTGTTGATTGAGTTCCTATCGATATTAACTTGAACGACCTAAACTAATGATTATTAAACTGAGTTTTGATCCAGTAATATGCACCATATTGAGAAATAATTGAATCTACTTGTGATTTGTTATCGAGAAAATTTGTTCCATCGCGTGTTTTTGGTACAGTGATCCCTCGAAATTATAATGTTGTGCCATGCATATTTTTACTTTGAATATTGTACTTAAATTTAGTTAGTTAAAAATAAAATCTACGATTCGGAATTTTACAGCATGCCCCCCAATACAAAAAAAAAAAAAAATAATGGTAGTAGGGGGGTACTACCATTATTTCCACTACCTAGTTATTCTGGGACACTACCGTCAATTTTGTACGGCGCTTGCTCGCCGTAGTACCTAGTTGTAAAATATTCCATGTCATTTGTTATCGCTCGTGTGTTGTATTGTAAAAGAGAACCTAGTATTTAGACAAATTTAACATAGGTTATAAAATACTACTTACCAAAATATATGTAGATCAGTTTGTATGATAAATAAAGTAAGAAATAAGTAATTTGTCACGATACAAAAGTAAAGCAATTTTGATAACATTGAAAATTCTTAGAGTCCATAGTTACACATGTGGTAGTATACGTGTTTTTTGTTCTCTCAACTGGCCTCCAGGGAGTATATCGCCTCGGCTGGACGCATCTGTTCGACCGATAACTGTAATTGCGAGTCGTTGAATGAAGATTACACGGGGCCGTATGGGGACTAGTTTAGGCATTTGTGATAGAACTTTATAGTTTTGTACGAGGGAAGGAAATAGCAGTTTTGGTTTGTGATGAAAAAGCAGATGGGTCTCGGAATTATTCGAGTATGCAATCGAAAACGGATGGTAATTAATTAGACATCCTTCCACGATTTTAATCTTTGTACAAAGATACAGTTTCTGTTGAACAGTAAGTATGTCACAAAGTAGACAGGAGGATTTGGATAAATTCGGATCCTCATAGCGTCATATCATAGATCCGCCGTTGATGCGTCATGGTTAATCAAGAAAACCAAATCCTTTACTTTGTATAAAACGGACAAATGGGAGCAAGACTCACACCTGAGGGTTACGATCTGTAACTTATTTCAAAATCGTCTGAGCTCATTTCGAGTTTCAACTACTTTTCCACAAATTTCTTCAAGAAATTTTAGGGGTACTTAAATGTAAGTTATAATTCCTCAATGTTAGACTTTTTTCCTTATTTCTATCATACAACCTCCTAGTATTCCGAATGTTAGTATTATGAGGTAACTGGAAGTAGTACTCTAAAGGTTTCACGTTTTCGCGATTTCCATCCAAACATTTTAGATTTATATGCATGTCTTTTTAATGCATTGAGTAAAAAGCTTGATTTTCTAGGGCACTATAATGTTATATTTGGTATAAATTTTAAGTTGCTACCTTCAGCCGTTTCTGAGAAGAAGGGTCTTGACAGACAGAAAGACAGACATACATACAAACGGACAAAAAACCTGTTTGTCAGGTATCAAAGGGTTCTTCTGTTGGTACAAATAGAAACATTATAGACAGGATGCCTAAAATGTCAAAATCTACATTTTACAAGTAATGAAGAATTTTAAGGTCTATAGGTTTTTTTTAATTTACTCCTTTTTTTTATGATTCCATTTATAAATGAAGCTTAATTCTGAACTGCACTGAATACTTTCACCATCCGACACATTCAGCTCTTTTCAGGAATGAGTCAAACCTATGGCCCGGGAGCAGACGAAACAAAAACTTAATATTATAAGTTGCTGACAAAATGTTTGGCACCTAACATAAAGAAGTAACATTGTTACTTATTAGGTACTAGTTTTGGAACTAATAATTTAACTGACGCCAAACGTAATCTTATAATAATTTTAATTAAAACCAAGGAAGATCAGAACCAAATCCCAAACTTACGCTCCCTTCATTGAACTGACTTCAATATCACCTGGATGGGCCTAAAACTCGTTATCTGGGATCAATTAAATAGACATTGTAGTCGGGGCACGTTCAGAATTAATGCCCGAATGGGAATACCTACGTCGATTCATGTAAGTCCCGGCTAATTTCATACTTATTATTTATTGCTAATTTAGATACATTTTTGTTTTAATAAGTTTTGTTGAAATATATATTTTTGGAACAAGCTTTTCTGGTATTTGAGATCGGTACCGTGACCTTATCAAAATGAGCTGATGAAATGATTTATCATCGAGGAGTTCCGTAGTCCACCATGACCAGACCACTATCCATTATCAGATCAGCTCACTGTCACTACAGTATAGTATTGTCATCAGAACTTGACAGGTAAGTTCAATCGGATATCACGAAAAGGTCGAAAATTCGATCGCCATGTTTGTCTCCCACAGCAGACAGGAAAGCCAGTTAAGAATAAATAGGTTCACGCCAAACTTATACGCGTCTTGAATCTCGACTCAAAACAAAAGTACGTGTTTGCTTTGTTGTTTCCACCACCTAGAGATATTTTGAGAAATGATTGAATCCTAAATTCGTCCTTTTTCTATGCTCAACCGCAGACTAAACTACTGCAAGGCATACGCGCACCCCGCGTGTCCTCATCACCTGAAATCGTGCAAATTTCAAAATTTATCAGACGCGTCATGTATGGATGAATAACTAAATACAATATACAACCCTCTTAGAGTACCAATCATTTTTCTACATAGGTATACATAAAATTGTCGTCTCTTGTATTCTGATGCTCCAATAACCGACCTAATTTGAAAATCTATTCTAAAAGAGCATCAAAGCCCCAAGTTTGAATAGTTAATGCAAATACAGCGGCCACAGTTATTGAAACCGGGATACTTTGTGATTACTTTCCACTGAGCCGGGGCCGCGCCGGGGACGCGCCGGGGACGCGTAATTGGGTGTCAAAGCCGAGTTTAGTGGATCAAAGGTGACTGTTGATAGACTTGATGAACTTACTGGGCTATAAACGTCTAGACTAATATTGGCAACCAACCACCATCATTTGGAACTCTCGTTATTACTTTTTTTTTTTTTACTATTATGTCAGTGGTTCGATGTTTAGATATTTGATTACATTAACTTGCAATGTATGTCCGGGTATATTATGTCTGGGTGGAATATGTTTTTCCAGGTGGAATCTTGCAACTGAATTTTAAAGCAGTTATCCTCAACCGATTGAGCTGAAATTTGGCATACTTGTCAAGTTCCGATCACCATACAATATGATGGTGACAACGAGTTGATCTGATCATGGAGACGGAAGGTGGAAAACGGAACTCCTCGATGCATAATAGTAGACTGGCCGTGTTTAGGCTCATTTTGATCAGCAAACGGTTACTATCACTAATATAAAAAAGTATGTATTTAATAATATATTTTTCACAAACAACTTATTTTTAATCTTGTTGTATCCCAGTGCTGGGTAAGATCTCCTCCGAATTCCTCCACTCGTCCTGGTCTCTTCCACGCTGCCTCACAAGCCTCAAAACCGTCCGGGTAACGCCATCACGGCCGGCCTGTCGTCGCTCCGTCATTCAAGGAGTAACGATATTCTTGTGCTACTGACTAACGTGGTAACATGCAGTTGCCCATGCAGCCAATACATAGACACACGCCTTTTTCCCCGAAGGGGGGCAGGCAGAGCCGCAATGGGCCTCTTTTCACAGTGGATTGCACCATCGTGGAATATAGACGTGACAAGTGGTGAGTTCATTGCCCCCATTGCTTCCCACGACTGACTCGACTAACGCTTTCTTCCAGTAATAACACATACCATAATAAGATAGCAGCCAGGACAAATACCAACGAATCTTATTAACAAGTCTGGGTAATCCCTTAATCGGCTTTTACCACATCAACGGGAGGAGACAGAGGGATTTTTCTCAGGCCGTACAGACCAGCATATATTTTGATATTATTGTTTTTAAAGATTTAAAAAGTATCTCGTAGTTATGTTAGGTTAGCGGTTAGGTATACGAGTATGTAAGTATTCTTTTAGTAAAATATTATTGTGGTAAATATACGTGTTTGGTAAGTAAATAAATTGATTTATAATAAAAAAAATACAAAAAAAAACAGATATATTCAAAGTGTAGACCATTTACTTGAATACACAGATTGGCACGCGTTAACACACTTTGCGTAGCAGCCCTTACCTTCATGTAATGCATATTTTGCAATGCACTTAGAATGCCGTCTATCAGTTCGGCAGGACTTTCGAAATGCCCAGCGTATACTATCTTTCTTGTAGCCCCATAGAAAAAAATCGCAAGGGGTAATGTCGGGAGGTTTTTATAACTTAATTGTCTGGTAGTGGTAATTCTTAATTTTTTTCTACGAAATGCTTCTAACGCTGGTTGAACACGACAGTTATTTTGAAAATAAGTTTTTATTAAGCTTAGCCGCTGTTGATTCTTAAGAGATATTTTGGATTTAAAATTTAAAAAAAATATTTTTCGCCATTGTTTTCTAGCTGTATTGTCATTCAAAGAGGTGGTATATCATTCTACCAAGAAGGTTTGATAACAAATATCAATAAATAATTTGAATTTAGAACAAATTGCTTTCCGTGTTCGAATGGTATGCATGACTTTGTTGCGGCTAATGGCGCTTCTTAGAAAAATGTATGGAAATTGTTTTTTTTATTTATTGCCAATACTTACGATTTGATTTGGTAAGGCACTTTGGGAAAAGTGTTCCTGGATGGAAATGGAGTCGATTAAGATAAACTTGTTTTTTTGACAAATGCAATTTTTTGGGCGAACCGTACTTTTTTTCAAAAATCAAAAAATGACAATATTTTTTTCTTCTAAATAAAACAGAAGGTTTCAAAGAACAAAACCTTCTAACTACGAAAGAAAAGGTAGCTACTCTTAAGGGGCTAAAAATTTGCCCCACCCTGTATATAGAAAATACCCAGAACAGCCTGAACAAATAACTGCAGATCGCACAAATATTTGTTCCGAGGCGGGAATCGAACCCTCAACATCCTGAGTCGCAAGCGAACGTTCGCCCGCCACGCCACAGAGGTCGTCATATGATATGATGATGGCTCACCTATTACATTTAATTAAACTACTTATATACACAATTCATAGTAGCAGTCTTAGGTAGTGGTATTTTGGATACTAAAGATTTACCGACTTATAAATAATTGACTTGCAATTTGTTGTACAAATCTCTCACAGATATAAAACACAATGCGCCCGTGTCATAAAACCTGTCGTTTGTTTTAATGCCTCGGTTTAGTTTCGTCGCGTAGGTGCGAATGTAGGGTTTATGGAGGAGTGTTGGGCTGTTGAGAAAATAATTTGCCGAAAACATGACTGCAACAAATTTTCAAAAGTAACTGCTTTATAATTTGACTGATTTTATACACGATTAACAACTATCCGAAAAAATGTACGAGAAAATTCTCGAAATATTTCAAGTTTTCTAAAATATTACTGTTACTGTTACTGTTAGCCTGAATCATCCCATTGTTGAGCAAAGGCCTCCCCCCATATCCTCCAGTCACTACGATCCTGTGCTATTGTTTGCCAATCTGTGTTAAAGGCATCTATTTCAACACGCCATCTCCTGCGTGGTCTGCCGCGACGCCGTCTCGCTGTGTCAGGGCTCCACATAGTGGTTATTTTGGCCCACAGCTCATCAGGCATACGACAGACATGTCCAGCCCAATTCCACTTCAGCTGGGCGGCTTTTTCTCCTACGTCGGCGATTTTAGTTTTGGAGCGCAGTGTGGTGTTTCGAATCCGGTCGGTTAATTTAACTCCCAGAATACTGCGCTCCATCGCCCGTTGGCAAACCATGAGTTTGGATTTCGGAATATTTGTCAAAGACCAAGTTTGCGAGTTTCTAAAATATTATTATTCGAAATTAATGTTTATTATTTGTAGGTAAGATAATAAGTAGCATATATAAAAAAGTAGTTCTTTGGTCAAATGGAAGTTAAAAAAGAACTTGATAGCAAAATTTATAAAAAGCTGACTTTGATCCATGACTTTGTTTTCGATTACCGTTGAAAATAAAAATACACAAATACTTAATGAGCTTGAAAAACTGTGCTAGTAGGATAGATTTTTGTTTCACACATTTTTTCGTTACATTACTTTTATGAGACCCTCTCAAAAATTTCATAATATGTTTTGGTTAATAGTTAACATTGGGTCAATAAGAAACATAGTAAATAAATAGTGCAAATATGAAGATTGAAGCTTTAATGGACTCACTAAACTCTTATAAACAAAGGGACAGACAGACGGACAGACGGATGAGTGAGAGCATTAGTGTCCAGTTTGGACACTTTGGGTACGAAACCTTTAAAACAAGACCGAAAACTACTTTGAGCTATCTGCACCGAAGCTCTAAATATTCGGCCTCAATCCTTAAAAACCCGAAGTCTTTAAAGAATCACTCCCAACCCAGTCCTTAAAAGGGTCCGAAAGGCGCCATTTACGTTTATACGTTTAACGGGGCATTTCGAAGGATTTTAAACAGGTGTTTTAATGCCGTGTGATAGTGCCTGTATTGGCCTGATTTATGCTCGGCCCAATTTTAAACCCATATTTCAAATTTAATGTAAAAGGGTGAGATACGGTTAATACAGTGTTCGGTTAATTTGGTGATAGCGTAGGTTTATGTTTGTGTTTATTATAATTGGGGATATTAGTGCCGGGTGCGGAGTTGAGTTGTGCTAATGGATGAAAGTGGTGATAGAGGCTCGGCAAATTGGATATTGACACAATTATATTCCCAAGATGGTGCAACCGACGGTCTTCTTGAGGCTCTCCTACCTTTTCAAAACGGAGTGAATGTGTCTATGTATGTAATAACAACCAACTTTTATTAATTAAAACTTCCCATTCGAAGAAAATAATATCAAATATAATCAATAAAGCAAAACAGGTAATTAAAAAAATACATATAATTTTTATTATATCAATAGATTTTGCAGATTTTAAATGGGAGATTTCATAACAACCATTAATATACCTGATAAAAATTATTAGATATCATCGAATTCACGAAAAAAACTAGCGGTAGTTGCCCGACCTCACCACAATTTTTGTCTCGAGGTTATGTCTCGTCAGACTGTGTCTCAATACAATGTCTCCAGATAACTGTATCCTAGTACGTACGAGGCTTGAAGAAAACCATCAATTAGGGTCAATTCTTGGGGCTTTCATCAAAATCTCGGTAAACATTTCCCGTTTTAAAAACAATGAGATATTTCTATTCACGAAGGATATTTTAGGAAAATTGGTGAAAATTGTTTACTGTGAATTTACGTCCTACTCGCCAATTCACAGGGCCTATGGTGATTAAAAGGGGTTGACCCAATCCCATCCAATTATATTTGAAAGCCTGTTCAAAGGCTGTATCGGGGAATATAGTACAAAAACCTTTCCATATTTTTATCATCCAAAATCAGGCTATCAACGGAATATATTTATGTTTTAATTACAAAGAAACACGAAGCTTTCCGAAATATGACGTCATATCGAGAGCCCCGAGCCAGAACCAGACATGAACTTGATTAGCCAACGAGCCGCCTTCGTTATAATTAGGCTAGATGTAGGCAAGAATAGTACATTACTGCTGCGGCCGGCAATTCACCTAATTGCAGCCATGGCTAGTATAGAAGGCGTCCCAAGACTATGCGACATGAAGGGAAAGTACCTTAAATATTGTAGATAGGATATTTTGCGGAAAATAGATTTTATTTTATTTTTAAAACTTAGTAATACAGCTAACTATGATTTACTAAAAATTACTTGGTTCGTCTGGTAATCTGACTTAATTGTGAAACAAAAACTTCCCGTTTTTTTTATGATGCCAATCGAAAAAATGGACAAAATATAATAATTCCTCTTAAGTAACCTAGCATCTTAAAACTAAGGAATAACGTAAAATTAATCATTTATTATTTTAATTTTTAATTTAAGTCCGTTCTATTCCCAAAAACAGCAAGTAATTTTTAGAAAATCTTTGAATGCCATGCTACTACGTTTTAAAAATAAAATAAAGTCTCCTTTGAGCAAAATATCCTATCTACAATATTTAAGGTACTTTCCCTTCATGTCGCATAGTCTTGGGACGACCTGTATAATTTCTTAATCAATATGTGGTTATTTAACGGACAGATTTAACTAATAGACATGTCAGTTGTTTCCAGATTTTCATAATGAAGGCTACCTTTGTAGTAACAGGATGTATATGAATTTCCATTCTTACATTGCCGACCCAAGCAGGCAAGTTCACTTTATCACGAAGAAGTATCTCTAATGTTTGAACATCGAGATTTTCACTGTATTTGAATATCCAAGCATATTTGAGAAAAACTGTTTTACCCTGACACTGCTTAAAAAGCTATAGTAGTTCCTGATGGATCCCTTGACTTTGATCCCTGGGTCCTGATAGATCCCTTATAGCTATAATTTTATTCCTTGATATATCCTGTCTCAAGCCTGTCTCCAGGAGATCAGTTTAAAATAAGGATTTCTAAAAGAAGTTTTTTTTTATATATTTTTAAATCACTTAGAATGACGGAACAAGCAGATGGCCCACCTGATGATAAGAACAGCGCATTATCACATAGGTCATGTCCACCTAGTTCGCGCCTTTTGTGGCATTGCACTGCGCCCGCCACCCTGAGACATAAAGATGAAAAGTCTCATGTGCCTGTAATTTCACCGGCAACCATACCCTTCAAACCGGAACACAGCAATGCGAGCACTATTGCTTTGCCGCAGAAATAGGTATGGTGGTAGTACTTCCCCGGATGAACTCTTTCACAAAAATGCTCTACTACTACTACTGAAATTGGTACAGTCAAGTAGAAGTATCAACCAAACACAAGATAGATTAATAATTGGTCACCCTTCTTCAGGTCAGTCACCAGCTTGAAGTATGACTGACCGCACTTTAAGCTAGTAAAGACATCAGATTTCAGAACCTGAAAAGGGCCTCGTAACTGATGGTGAAAGAACAACCGTGGTGAAAGGATTTGGTGCGCTTCGTAATGAATCTTTTTCAAGTAAAGCATCACAAACCCTGAAGACCGAAAAAAAACCAGTGACCCGTTGAACGAACGAATTAAGGTTGCGTATACTCCAGACAGAAATCTTCATACTACAAAAAACGCCTAGCGCTGCTCGAAAGCGCCATTTTAACTGAAAAATACTTAAACAAGTTATTAATTTTGTATAAATAAAAAAAAAAACCAACGCTGAACGGCTGTACTGATTTTGATCAAACAAAGCTAAGAACACTACCGACAAACACAACATTCAAACAAAAAAAAAATAACGAAATCGGTTCATCCGTTCGTGAGCTACAATGGGACAGACAGACCCACACACACACACACACACACAGATACGTCAAACTTATAACAGCCCTTCGTTTTTCGTCGGGGGTTCAATATAGATAATATTAAGAAACTCTCAATTCAATTCAATTCAAAGTACTTTATTGCAACATAATGTAAAAAAAAAACAATTACAATATAATATGTTACAAAAGGCGGTCTTATCGATGAAACGATTTCTTCCAGACGACCTGACTATCCTAAGGGAAGACAAAAGTTATGCTTTTGACCACAGTGCATGGTGCATGCTTTAGACATTCACCGTCCCCCGAACTAGTGTAAACTGTATCTCGGGGGGAAATGTCCGTCCTCAGTGCCCATTCTGGTGTAATTTAAGCATAGCTGTTGTTTATATTCGGCACAAATTTGATAATATTTTAAAGGACGTGGTTTAATTATGTCGATTTTATTTATCTAATTTGTTGACCTAATAATCTACACTATTTTGAGAAACATTCGAATCTAAGCCTAAAGTTAAGGGGTAACTTTCTGTTTTTTTTTTATACCAAAATTTTTGTTCTAACGTGTTTTTGGCACTGTGATCCGTCGGATTATAATTTATTTATGCATGCATATTTTTAAACTCAATATTGTACTTGATTTACTCGGCTAAAAATCAAATCTACGATTTGGAATTTTGACGCATGTTGCCTCTTATTGCAGATGTAATGCTAGCAGTCAGCTGCACTGCTGCTTGGAATGCAGAATGTACCACTGAAATTACAAGCACATGGGACTAGGAAAGCCGTCGTGTGTCTGAGATGATGAACGCAAAGCACGTAGGCCTCTGTAGTGCTGAAACTACATTCTCGCACTACTTGCCAATAATAGTCTTAAAATTGTATTTGGTTAGAATCGACAAACGTGAGGAAATAAATGTTCTTGAGTGGCAACTACAGACTGTTCACCGTAAGTTGGCACATGCCAAGGAATATTTACATGTGCCATCTTACGGTTAACGAGCAGCCGGACCATTCACCGTAAGTTTGCACCTGCTATGGAGTATTTAATTTTACAGGTGCCATCTTACGGCGAACGAGCTGTAAGACCAGAGAAGACATTGAAGGCCGTTTGACAGATGATATTTTAAAAGTTGCTGGAAGTCGATGGATGGAGGTGGCTCAAGACTGTTCGTGGTGGTATTCTATGGGAGAGACCTGTGCTTAAAAGAGGATTTCTACTGTCTACTTGGTAGTACTTATTTGGGCTAACCCTGTGGCGTGAAAATCGATAATATTTTTGTGTAACCCTCATCATCAATCAATATATATAAAATCATTGCGTGACTGACTGACTGACTGACTATCAACGCACACCCTAAACCGTAAGTCCTAGAGACTTGAAAATGGGAAGGTATGTTCCTTTTTTGGTGTAGAGGTACACTAAGCAGTGAATTCCCAAAATTAAACTCTTAAGGGGTTGTAGCGAAGTATTGAAGTTTTTGTAAATAATAGCTACGCGGTCGAAGTCGTGAGAATTCCACTAGTAATAATTATATTATTTTGTACATTTGTATGCTTCGACCAAAGTAAAATGAATTTGTATGTTTATTTGGAACATTCTCAATATTTTTCGGGAATTAGTTTTCAAAGCTCTTCCTTTTTAGATAAATGCTTATAATATTGGCATTATCTGGGCGTCTGTAGCCAAAGAAAAAAAAAAAAAGTTAGTTGTAAGAAAGTAAAATCTAGGTCAGAGTGTCTCTGCTTTGCAGCGATAATCGCAAAGCTTCTGCGATTTCTTTTAATGCATTTTTATTCCACGACTGTTCGCGATCTTAAAGTCTCTTTAGCTTCTGTTTTGCATATTTCAGATATTCATTTTAAGTTGCTTTTGTTTGTTGATTTTTATTTTAAAATCCCGGGTTTATTTTGGAAGGCTGGTATGGAGTTTGCTGTAAAATATAAAATTTTGAATTTATGTTTTTTTAACGAGTTTATTTATTTTATTTCTATTACTTATCTTAATCTTAGGAACCTAGTATAATAAAACTATAGTGTAGTGGGGAAATTATGTGTTATTTTCTTAGATCGGGATGGTGGAGGATTGTTAGTAGGTAGAGATATTTTCCATGGTGCCGGCATGGATCGACTGGTTATCATGACATGTTCATCATCTTCGATTCATCATAGATCACTTGAATAAAATACTTATATAAGGAATGTACAATGTTTAATTTAAGGTTTTTTTTTATCAGTATCTAGCCTTTCGCCCGTGGCTTTGCAAGTAAAATTAGTGATCGTAACCGTGTGCTGATTAAAATGAGCCTAAACACGGCCATCGCGGAAATCCGTTGTCCACCTTCCGTCTCCATCATCAGATCAGCTAGATGTCACCATCATAATTGTATTGTCATCGGAACTTGACAGGTATGCCAAATTTCAGCGCAATCGGTTGAGGATAACTGCTTTAAAATTCAGTTGCAAGATTCCACCCAGATTCCACACGAACAAACATACATACATTTCAAGTTAAATAAAAACTTGTAAAAAAGCAGTCCCCTCTCTCCTACCGCCCTCCCCCAGCCTACATTCACACACCAAAATCATCAAAATCCGCTCAACTATTTCGGAGTTGAGTGGAACTACAGATATAACAAGAGCGCGGCCGAGGGCTCAAGTCAGTAAAATACTCGTATAAGCCACCAATGTCCACATTGAAAGTCCATTCTAGATATTGGAGAAATCATATTTTGTAGTAGTTTTTGAGATTACTTTCTACCATACGAACTAACAAACTTTACCTATTTTAATACCTATTAGTGTTGATAGAGAAGGTACTTTTATTTTATTTTGTAATTATTTTGTGAATAATAAAGTCAAAGTCAAAGTCAAAAGTATTTTATTCATTGAAATCACAAGGATCATTTTGAATCGTCTTAAAAAATAAATTTACAGTTACTCCTGTTCCAACGCAACCAGACCTAGAAGAATCAGGCAACAAACACGGTCTGTTTTTCTTTTGATGATCCTTCTTACTACTAGGTGGAGAGCGCCTGTGTGGTGCCTCGAGAACAAGTTGAAGCTGATTCAAGGAAAAAAGGAAAACCAAATTAAAAGCCTTACTTAGGTAGGCAGTCAAAAGTAAGATGATAGAGAGAATCAGCAAAAGTTCATAAGGCAGCACACACTACGCTTGATATACACATAAATAACACATCAGTAATAAATTATATGCAGGTACAGACATTGCAAATTGACAAATTAGGTGTCGAGGGGCAGAGCGACATCAGGCCACGCGGCTTTATCATTAACATAGTCATGTAGTGTGTAATACGCTTTCTTAATTAAATTATTCTTTATGTAAGATTTAAATCTTCGAATCGAAAGTTTAGAAGCACTTTCTGGAAGTTTATTATAGAACCGAACAGAATTCCCCATAAAAGACCCACTTACTTTTTTTAATCTAAATTTGGGAATACTCAGTTTATTTTTATTTCTCGTGTTAAAACAATGCACGTCACTTTTTTTCATAAATCTATCTAAGTGTTTATGTGTATATAATAAGGTTTCGTAGATGTATTGCGATATTACGGTGAGAATGTTAATTTCCTTAAAACGCTCCCTCAAGGAGTCACGTGGCTTCATTTTATAAATGGCACGTATTGCCCGTTTTTGTAAAACAATAGTAAGGAAAATCCACATTTTTACGGAGCCTATTTTCCTCACTTTTGGGCAAAGGTCTTCCCAAACATAGGTACTCCTTCTTGTTCCTCTCCCTGGCAATCTCTCAACCCCCTCCTTAGAAACATCAAGATCATCCACCATTGCAACACCTTTTTAGTCAAACTCAAGGTCGCCGTCCGTCATGTAGAATGTGTACAGATCATCGCCCACCTGTTGGAAAGAATTCAGACATGCCTCGCCCAATCCCATTTGAGCCTGGCTGTTGTGTCTCCTACATCATCAATACCATTCAAGGAGCGCAGTATGGTGTGTTTTTGAAATGGTAGATTCTCCTAAAAATAATTTCAGCCTTCAAAGTCCAACTACTGAATGATCTATATTAAGATAAGTGACATAATTATATTTTATCATTGTTATTTTGTTCGATAAACTTCTAGATATTGTGAAAGTTTTAGCAACAAGTAATCTGGTAAGAAACTTCTTAACTCCTTCGTAAAACGGTTTCGAAATGCAATAAGTATCTCACAATGAAATTCTCTGTAACCACACTCTTGTATTGAAATTCAATTGAGGCAGAAACTACTCGGAATCGTAGATAGTTTCTTCGAAAAAACCTTTTAGAATCACTTGTAAATAGAGTAGAACGGAGAGACGGACACAATACGACAAAAAAAATTGCAAAAATCCTTACATTTAAAATTGTAAATAGAAAGCTAAAACAGTGATTTGAAGAATAAAAAAGGGGCCAAGTGCGTGTCAGACTCGCCCATGAAGGGTTCCGTAGCAGCAAGTAACATAATATAAAAGTTCTTGGATGGATTACGATTAATGACGTATTAAAAAAAAACTACTTACTAGATCTAGATATTAGAAACCTCAATATCATTTTTGAAGACCTATCCATAGATACCCCACACGTATAGGTTTGATGAAAAAAAAAAGTTTTGAGTTTCAATTCTAAGTATGGGGAACCCCAAAAATAAAAAACTACTTACTAGATCTCGTTCAAACCAATTTTGAGTGAAAGTGTACATGGTAATGTACATCATATTTTTTTTTTAGTTTTATCATTCTCTTATTTTAGATGTTACGGTGGGGGGGGGACACATTTTTTACCACTTTGGAAGTGTCCCTCGCGCAAACTATTCAGTTTAGAAAAAAATGATATTAGAAACCTCAACATCATTTTTGAAGACTATCCATAGATACCCCACACGTATAGGTTTGATGAAAAAAAAAAATGAGTTTCAGTTCTAGGTATGGGGAACCCCAAAAATAATTGTTTTTTTTAAATTTCTGTGTAAAAATCTTAATGCGGTTCACAGAATACATCTACCTACCAAGTTTCAACAGGCTCTTATAGTTTCGGGAAAAAAAGGCTGTGACATACACGGACAGACAGACAGACAGACATGACGAATCTATAAAAAAATCCGTTCCGTAAAAAACTACGGAACCCTAAAAATTGCAAATTAGGTACTTTGAAATTGTCTGGTAGTGTAATGTCTTCGTCTAGAAGGTCATTCCAAGGCGAACCGCAAGCTGCATGTTAAAATAGGAAAACAAAAGTATCTAGACCTCCTTAGTCAACGTAGACGTGCTACGATCTGCCTAGGTACGTTGTACTACCTAATTTAGTAGCTAGGGAGTATAAATAAATCTTCAAGCCACTAGACTACTACAGGTACTGCTTCTAACGAGTGATGGATTTGAGGCAACCTTATGGCGGAGACATCCGGGCGAAAGGGGGCTCCGGCGATGAAGGCGGACCAGAGGTGGCAACGGTCAGGAGCCGTTGAACACCCGAAGAGCCAGGCCAGGCGGTGCGGGCGGCCCTGTCGACGTAGACGGCCACTCGAAGTCGTAGCTCAGGTGACACAGACGACCCCGAAGATGGCGAAGTCCCGCAGCTCAAGGTGACCCAGACGGTCACCGAGGATGGCGATGTCCCGAAGTTCAGGCGTCTCAGTCAGCCCCGAGGATGATGATGACCCCGCAACTCAGGTGGCCCAGATGGCCACCGAGGATGGCGATGGCTTTTGACCCTTCTGGCACACAGCGACTACGTCGGCCGAGGGTGGAGACAGACCCTGACGTGGACGTGTCGTGTCTCGTGAGGTATGAGACAACTCCGGCACGGACGTGTCACTGGGACTGTCATTAGCTCTGTCTCTGGCAGGGGCTAGTCTGCATATTTGACAAGCAACTTACACGGGTGTGAGGTGTACACTACACGGATTTTTGTATGGAATTCGAGGTTCTCAAGGTGCCCGCTAGGGGCGCTCTTCGATTTCTCCATACTAAAATCCGTGTAGTGTACACCACACGGCCGTGTAAGTTGCTTGTCAAATTTGCAGACTAGCCCCTGCCTTTTGCTGGTGTCCAGGATATCTTCACGGCAGATGGCAGGTACACCGTGGTACTACTTCCCAAAGCCGGTGCTTGTGGTCTTATGTTGTAAAATAAAACTTCATAAAGGTAGAGTAAAAGTCCAGGCTCAGGCTAGGCTTCTTCACTAGACTCCGGATAAGACTCTGAGCTAGATTCTGAGGTAGACTGATTTTATTTGAAACAGGAGCCGGCTTTTATACAAAATTTGACATTCTTATTCTAAAATTATAGTTGTCATTCTAATTACAAAATTATAGTTCGAAACTAGTAGGTAACTTATTTTTAAAATTCAAAATTTCAAACCAGGCAGTCAAATTATGCGAGGTTTGAATCGAAAACTATTAGAACCTTTAACAAAGAACAGGTTCAAAAAGGTTTTCAAGCCAAAAATTTGAATATAGAAGAAAATATTATGACAGAACGACAGTTTGTTTATCCTGGTAACGTCAGAAAAATATAAAATGAATGTCTAGTTTTAGCCTAAATAAGAGAAATTACATCGTAAGGATATAAAAACATGGTCTTTGGCGTGAAGAGGCCTAAATAGACGCTAATGGAACAAAACAATGTGTCCAAATACATAAATAAAGCAAGCCTACCTAACTCGTAAGTATTATTTAGCTGAAAACGTAGCATGCCCCAAAGGCAAACGCTACAGTAGGGGTAAGATATTTCTGACGAAATACCTAGGTAATACCTACCTATAATATTAGTGCTCGCATTGTTGAGTTCTGGTTTGAAGAGTTGTCAGTGAAATTTCAGGAATATGCTACTTTTCATCTTGAGACATGAAGATGTCTCAAGGTCCCGGGCATAGAGTAATGCCGTATAAGGCGCGTCCTAGATAGGCGTGACCTTTAGGTAATATATTGTTATAGAGGCACAGGTTACTGTTTAACATTAGGTGAACCCATCTGCTTGTTTTTTACGGTTATTTACGATTTTGAAACCTGTCAGAGGCATTAAAGTCGGACAGCTCACAACTCTACTACGCGATACAGGCGTTTTGTACGAGACAAACGAGCGTCACTTGCGGTCGTGTGCGTGACGGCGCGGGTGATGCGCGGGGAATTTATGAATGTAAAGTAATTTAAGTGGTTTTGGGTGAGCTGGGTCTTTGTTGAAAGGATTTGGATAATGTGTGATTGATATTAAAAAATCGAATTATTCCTTCACCCAGTGACCTACGACTGAGTGAAGGAATAATGCATCAATATAACTAGGCTAAGTTTCATGTATTCTAAGAAATATTTTATAAAATATGATTCATTTACTTCATAAAAGATGCTAATAAATTATTGACCAGTATTTCTTAAGCAAGTTAAGAAATATTTTTTCATATTTTATATAATATGATAGTTACATTTCTGTCGTAAAATAAGATGGTAATAAATGATTGACCAGTATTTCATAGAACGCATGAAACTTAGACAACTTAGGCTAGTTTGTTGAAGTTACTCAGCTTATTGTCAAATCAGTCTCGATGGTGACACATTGAAACAAGTGTTCAAGTTCACGCAATGTTCACGAAGTATCCTGACATCCTGACGTTGGTTACTAAGTGCATGATCCTGACCTACAAGCTCATTATTTAATAAGTTGCTTGATACCTGATATCTTAGATAGGAGAGTCGCAACAGCTTCCAAAGCACTCACAACGTAGCCCTAGCGAAACACGAAAAAAATATGGATGGGAAAAAAACAAATGGGCTCTTTTCATAGTGGGTTGCACAACGTTAAGACAAATAGATGTGACAAGTGGTGAGCTCATTGCCGCCATTCCTTCTCACGACTGACTTTGCTGATGCTTTCTTCCAGTAATAACACATTCCTTAAATAAACTAGCAGCCAGGACAAATCTTATAATAACGCATCTTACAAACAAGTCTTCATGTAGTTTCGAAAACTATCAAAACTCGTACGCACCTAGGGCTCCTAAGGCGTCTGACACAGAATATCTGTAAAATATAATATCTGGGGCAAATTTTTGGCCCCTTAAGGGTAGCTACCTTTTCTTTTGTAGTTAGAAGGTTTTGTCCTTAGTAACCTTCTGTTTTATTTTGAAGAAAAACATATTGTCATTTTTAGTTTTTTTTTTTAAAGTACGGTTCACCCTAAAAATGGAATTTGTCAAAAAAAAACAAGTTGGTCTTAATCGACTCTATTTCCAACCAGGAACACTTTTCCAAAAGTAACATACCAAATCAAATCATAAGTTTTGGCAATAATTAAAAAAACTATTCCCATATATTTTCTATGAAAAAACGAGTAAGTGAAAACAACAATGTCACTCATTCAATGGTTCTTAATTTAAATTCGTATGTAACTTCATTTTACTTACGTTGATGTATGTAACCATAAAACTGTCTTTAATTTTCAAGCATAGGTAAGTAACATAAATTATATCAAATAATAAGGCCGTCTATGTAAATAAAGTTAAATAATAACGCTACATAAAAGTTCCAGGTACTTAATACCTACTTACTTTTTTAAATACTTCTAATCGTGCGAGTAGACAGGTTTAGATCTTCCGCTGCCTCACGTACAGATTTTCTTGAATCGGCATCAAAGTATGTGAGGACTGCTAGCTCAATATCATAACTAATACAATTGTTTTTTTTTGTAACGTTTTCGAAAGCTCCCATGCTCAACCAAATTTCTTAGCATGGTTTTTATAACTTTCTTGTCTGGTAGTGGTATTTCTACTTTTTCTCTACGAAGTTCTTCTAACGCTGGTTGAAAACGACAGTTATTTTGAAAATAAGCTTTTATTAAGCTTAGCCGTTGTTGATTCGCAAGAGACATTTTGGACTAAAAATTTAAAAAAAATATTTCTCGCCATTTTTTTCTAGCGGTATTGTCATTCAAAGAGGTAATCATTCTACCAATAAGGTTTAATAACAAATATCAATAAATAATAATAGTATAATAATACTGTAGGAAGATATAATATATAAACCCCGCGTCAACCCATGCGCGCGAGATCGAATACTTTCTCGCTCGCACACTGTCTGCTGTTTCATCGAACGAGAGCCAGCCCCCACCAGATGCCACGGCCGTAGTACTAATTGCATTGTATTCTGTGGCATTAGCTATATAAGTGGAAGCAGCGCCCATTTAAAATCAGTTAGCTAGCAGATCTCCTGGCGGTAACGGTTATACTAATCGTAGCCCCTTTAGATCTACCCATCTGGGCTCAGGAAGGCGATCACGTAATACTTACGTCGTCCCTTCCGTCCCTCGGGAAGTATTCTTATACTTAGCTAGGCATCCACAACAAGTACGATAGCAAACGCGTACCTACGTACGACGTACATCGTAAAGCGTACCTAAGTACGATATAACTCGCTGGAAAGGCGTATCTATCTACGTACGACGTACCTACATAATACTAAGAGTGTACGTTATTCACGGATACCTACTTAAGCAACCTGTCAAACTGTAATTGTGTCAATTACAATAAACCATACATTTGGATCATCCTGTGTTTCTTTCAACCACCCTACAATCTGGCGCCCAACGTAAAAAAGAAGAAGTTCGAAGCAATTTAAGAAGGAAAGGAGTGAAGACAGCACTACGATGGGAGTACATTTGACACAAGAGCAGATCAACGAGTTGTTGAACCGTGCTACACCAGCACCCAGTTCGTCACACAAAAACTTTAGAAAAAGGTACCGTCGGTTCATCCGTAACTTTGCTGTAGTTGCAAGACAACTGACACACCTAACAAAGAAAACCTCATCCTGGAAATGGGAAGATGCTGAAGCAACTGCATTCAATCCTTAAAAAAAAAGCTTTAACAACGGCACCTGTGCTAAGACAAATAGACTATAACTTACCATACATAATTAAGACTGATGCAAGTAATTACGCCATAGGAGCAGCTTTGGTGCAGGGGGAGGGTGTGGATGAACACCCTATAGAATATGCCAGCCGATTACTGATCCCAGCAGAACGTAATTACACTGTCACGGAGAAGGAAGCCTCAGCCATTGTATGGGCAGTAGCAAAGTTTAGAGGATACATAGAAGGCACAAAGTTCCTAACCATTACAGACCATCAACCGTTAAAATGGTTATTGAATTTAAAGTCATACACAGATCACTCGTCTGCTATCACTAAATACGAAGCACGAGATGATCAAACTCCAGCGCCAATCATTCCAATCTGGCGACGAAGGAGACCAAAACCGAAATCCATCCAATCTAAATCCTGGTACTCTCACGGGACGTTACCGAGTACCAGAGGGGGAGATTGTAGGAAGATATTATATAAACCCTGCCTCAACCCATGCGCGCGAGCTCGAATACTTTCTCGCTCGCACACTGTCTGCTGTTTCATCGAACGAGAGCCAGCCCCCACCAGATGCCACGGCCGTAGTACTAATTGCATTGTATTCTGTGGCATTAGCTATATAAGTGGAAGCAGCGCCCATTTAAAATCATTCCCTCCGTAGACCAAGACATGTTCTTGGTGATCCTGATGACCCTATCACTACCGCAAATGCGGTAGTGACGTCATCCAGTCAAGACAGAGACAACACTCTACCTTTGCACCGACCTCGCCGGCGAGGTCGAAGAACCTTCTAAGTACCTTCTGTACCCTACGCCTAAACCGGTACAAGCATGTTCCGGGGCGTTTTGCCCGTTCCTCCCCAACCGGCAATAGCCCAAGCCGAGGTCCGTACCTAAGTGGTGCCCTTGTGCTAGTTGCCCCAACCTAACTTTGCAGGTTGAGCGCCATCCGCGCTCACCAAAAGCCCGTTAACGCAGTCATGACCCCAGGCGGTCAACTGCATTAAAATCCATTCGAAAAAAAAAAAAAAAAAAAAAATTTTAATCAGTTAGCTAGCAGATCTCCTGGCGGTAACGGTTATACTAATCGTAGCCCCTTTAGATCTACCCATCTGGGCTCAGGAAGGCGATCACGTAATACTTACGTCGTCCCCTCCGTCCCTCGGGAAGTATTCTTATACTTAGCTAGGCATCCACAACAAGTACGATAGCAAACGCGTACCTACGTACGACGTACATCGTAAAGCGTACCTAAGTACGATATAACTCGCTGGAAAGGCGTATCTATCTACGTACGACGTACCTACATAATACTAAGAGTGTACGTTATTCACGGATACCTACAAACCTACAACCTGTCAAACTGTAATTGTGTCAAGTACAATAAACCATACATTTGGATCATCCTGTGTTTCTTTCAACCACCCTACAGTACTGATAAGCTCCCTCCGGGTGATGAACTGCCATTGTCCACTTGGAAATCTGTGAACCAACTCCGGAGTCAGGTGTGCCGTGCAGGTATAACTTAGTCAGATGGTGGTATTCCGACGTGGCACAATGTGTCTGTGTATTCTCAATGAGACAATGCCTCACTTGCTGTCATGTTCACTGTACACGAACACCTGCACCCTAAATGACCTGTGCGAAGCTACTGAAAACTCTGTCGACGTGGCTAAATTCTGAAGCCCAATTCTCTTATTTATTTTATAACCACACTGCAAGTTGACCGAAACGAGATTGTATTGTAAATTGACTGAGAAATTGGTATTCTGCTCCCTCATAACAACAATATAATCTAATTTCGGTTCTTGCGACCATATATTAGAGTAGGATAGTGCTATATAATAATTGTAAAGAGTGAAAGAGAGAATTCTCAGAACTTTGAAACATTCAAGTTACAGTCACATTTCGATATAATCACATTGCGCGTTGTATTGTCAGGTGAGCAGAATACCATTTTTGACGTTTGTGACATTGACACTACATCGTAACATGATCTACGAACTTTAATTTGACAATTTTTTATTACGAGAATTGGGCTTCTGGTCTAAAACAATTTAACGATACTAAGAAGTACCTGATGGTTATCAGCAGAGTTTGTTTGTCAGTTCCAGACATTTCAGCAACAATGCCTCGGTACCTAACATCGTACCTACATAAGTACTTACTCGTACTTTCCAATCTATATTCATAAAATCAGCGTTTCATATTCATCACCGAAAGTAAGACGAAAGGTGATGCTACAAAATTTATCGTCCAGGTGTAATAAATAAGAAGCCTGCGCCATTAGCTCAAGATAACTCTGCTTTATTGTAATTTTATACGGCACATTAGCTGTTCCGGAGAAAATGCAAAACGCCAAGATTAATTAGCCTACACGGTAGATGTATCTGCCGAATCGCTCGGAATGAATTTTATTAGCGAGATCTCCTCAGTTTTATCTTCACGGCTTTCATATTGGTGGGGGCGGGATAGTAATCATTTCTTTGTTGAGTAAAATTAGCTTTTATAAGATCGTTAACAAGGCTTTCTCCTATTTACATGTTATAAAAGTAAGATTCATCTGGTTAGAAGTAAGTTATCTAGTAAGAAAAAATGGACAGGAAATTACAATAAAATTAAATGTACAATTTCCAAATTTTATTTTTACAACTGAACAATAATTACAATATTAGGATCATATTCATTTCACACATTTACAAGTTTTAATTTCGGTCAAATTAAACATAAAATACATAGGCCGTGGGATATTATTTTAACATTTGTAGGTCTACATTATTCATCTTTATTTTTGAGTAAAAAAAGTCACACCTATTTTTATTTAAATTAAATAAAATTTCCCATAGGGGCCTTTTTACTTCTAACCTTTAATTATAATATGGTTTTAATTAGTTTTTTTATACAAATTGGCAGGTGTCTATAAATTTGATATGACTAGCTTCGTGCAGAATTATTTACAGCGAGAATTATCTTACTTCGTTAGATGAAGAGACACACTATTCACAAACTTATAATCAATCGAATGCTTGTGATCATTTCACCACAAGGTTGTTTTTTTTTATATTATTTCCTTTTGTGGAAATGTGTCTCCTTCAATTTCGTATTAATTAATATATTGTTAAGTATATACAGTTACATTAGAACGATTCAAATTGAAATACGGCAGTCGTTTTTCAATTAATATTACTTCGAATTTACAATTCAATTATGCAAAACACTTAAATTATTCGATACCGTTGAAGAAATTCCGAATTTCAAATAATGTATGAATAACCAACACGTTTCTTGGAGCGTAACAGCGTTTTGCTTTTACCAAGAAGGTACTAGTGCCCAACAGCGGCTTCGCTCGCTTTATACCAATGCAACGTTAAAAGTAGGCTATAAGCCAATCCAGTTTATATTTTATCTCTGTACCACATCGGAACATAAATATTGTTTTAACAAATTTTAAAACATAAAAAACCCAAGTATTCAAACTTTCGCATATTTAATAAAACCAGTTTTTTATCTCTAAAACAATTATATCTCACATTATTATTAAACTATTAAATCAACTCCGCAAGGACTGCCAGGAATCTGAGTGGGGAGTTAAATGTTGATAACTTCCTTTATCCCCAACATAGGACTGCGCGAATAAACGTTTATTAGGAAATTAAAAAAACGGTGCCTACGATTAACCCGGTATCGTTGTAAACTTTAATAATTATTAATTAATTTAAAACATAACAGAATTGGCCAGTGTCCTATTGTATAACAATTTAACACAGATTCATTTTAAAACGAACCTTTACGGCCAAAAACATTGTATTACATTACATTACGTAACAAAATGATGTGATTATTCTTTTATATAATACTTAAACGAATAAGTTTAATGTCCACTCACAAAGTCCTACGAACAGTCAAATGTCACGCCAGAACTACTAGAGCACATAACGACATCGTCCACATAGAGAGCGCACGCGCCGCGCCGCTCGGCGGGGGCCAGCCCTCGCTCCAGGGCCCTCGGCCTCCGGCGTCGGGTCACATCGTTGTCACCATTTCTACGAACAGATATAATAAGAAACTTAGGCTTTGTAACACGATATAAAATAATCTAGAACGGTGAGTAAATTAGAACTTACTAGACATACGAAATGAATGTGATGTATTATTACCTATATAAACTTTTGTGAAATGCTACGACAGCATCTTGACTATCTTATATTTACCCAGATTCTGCATCTGATGTTGGCTCAAAACAATATAAGGGTTCTCCAGATTTGGGTCTTCTAAAACTCCGCGATGAAGCTGCTCCAAATGCCTTTCCACATCATCTGTTGAAAAAGCAACATCTTTGATACCACCCCAGATGTAACTAAACCATAATTCACAACTATGGAGCTTACGTATTGAAAATTGGATGATGTGATCTTAGTTACACCCAAAAACACACTAAGCCTATGAGTAACTGGCCTTTTGTCCGTGGCTTCGTAAGCGTAATGTTGTGATAAAAAGCAGTCACCCTTGCCCCTTTCCTCAGCATCTATCCACATACCGAATATCATCAGCTCAACTGCTATATATCCAAATTTGAGTGGCACTACACAACATCACGAGCGTAGTCACGGACGGAAATTAATAACATTTTAGTAGGTTCAGCAACAGAATTCGTATTAGTGAAAGTTTATTTTTTGGAATCTGATCTGTTCCTAGGATTAGCTCATACATACAAACACACAATCCAACTTAACCTCTTTATCTTCATTATCTAGCTTGGGGCTAGATAATGTTGTGTGAACTGTGTCCAGCATTATTTATTTATTTTATTTATAATATTACTAGTGGCCTTCCGCAGCTGCACTCGCATCGTACTGAGGTAAAAATAGCCTCTAGCTCAATCCAGGTAATAATCTGTGTACCAAATTTCATCAAAATTAGTTCAGCCGTTCTGGCGTGGTTGAAATACATACAAAAATATTTTTTTTGATATTTGTTTATGATACTAGTGGAATATTAGTATCTACATACATACATACATAAACTCATGCCTGTTTCCCGGAGAGGTAGGCAGAGACCACTTGCTACGATCCTGACACACCTCTTATGCTTCATTCACTCATCACATTCTTCATACATGCTCGTCGGCTAAGGGTACTCTTGACCTGGGGGGTAAGTACGAGTTTTGATAGTTTTTGAAACATGAAGTTTCGACGTCTCCGATCTGGTGGTAATAATTATTAGCATCTAAGTAGTAGATAATATTCAATGCTTCTGAATTCAGTCTCGGAACGTCAGCAAAGCGACGAAATACAGTGGTAATAAGCCGTTATTTATTAATTTAATATGATTCCCAACCACGATAGTTTCAATTCTATAATATTCAATAAATAAATTAAATAAATAAATAATGCTGGACAAGTTCAAGCAACATTATCTTGCCCCAAACTAAGCCAGAGCTTGTGTTATGGGTACTAGATAACTGATATACTTAAAACAATACGTTACATAGATAGATATTTTGTATTATACATAGAAAACACCCAGAACACCCTGAACAAATATCTACGGAACGCACAAATATTTGGTCCGAGGCAGGAATCGAACCCGCATCCTCCTGCATCGCAGGCGAACCATCGCCAACCGCGCCACAGAGGACGTCAAATTCGAGGTCGGAGGATTCAATAGAAACTATAGCTGGATATTAAGGCTGACGAAGGTCTTTCTCACCAGGTTAATAAAAGTTCTATGATAATCTTACATGGCGTGGTTGTGGTAGTTGGAGCAATTGTTGTAGACGTGGTCGTCGTGGTGGTGGTGGTAGTGGTCGTTGTAGTAGTGGTCGTCGTTGTTGTTAGCACTGTCAACAAAAAAATAGCATATTATTATTATTAATTATGAGCCTGTGGTGTCCCACTGCAGGACAAATCTCATCCCGCAATCTCCGTCTGGGTCTTCCACGTGGCTGTCGTCTATTTGGGATCCATTCTGTCGTGGTTTTCGCCCATAGTTCTTCTGACATACGGCACACATGTTTATGTCAATAGCATAATTAGTGTTAATAAATACCAGAAGATCTTTGGTCTTTTTTTTAATTTGTTTTCTGCTCCCTCATAATAATTTTTTTGTCTACCTTCAATTGATGGCGACCATAGATTGAAGTAGGATAGTACTCAAAATAATTAGGAAGAGTGGAAGACAGACGTGCATGTCGAATAAGCTTATATCCTCAGAAACTTTGAAAAGTTTCAAGTTTCAGTCACGTTTGGCTTTAGTCACATTCCGTAATGTAAGAGTAACGTGAGTTGTAAGAAGTAGAATACCATTTATGACAATTATGATATCGACACTACAGATCGTTCACAAAAGCAAGGCCCTTTTTCGCTGTGATGTTAGCACTATAAGCTTGTCAATCTGTTATTGTTAGATGATAGACTGCTCCGGTCGTTTTTGTGATAATATTAAATATTTTTCGCATTAATCATGCCAAAGCCATTTGGAAGCAATGCAAGAGAGATTGTGTTGAAGGTGTGTGCCTTTTGTAAGAGAGAAAAGGGAAACAAAGCCCCGTTAATTTCACTCAATCATATGACAGGTTAGTAACATAGGGATACCAGCTTCCAAAACAATGTCTTTAGAATGGGTAATTAGAATTTACTTACATAACGAATTAAAATAAAGAAGTACATAATCTCAGTGAATTTAATTTATTATTTTATGATATTGTCCTTGTTTGTGTTTTTATAAATATTTAATTTTAATATTTAATTTTGTGTCTATTTCAGGCATTTCGGAGAGAAGCGTGAGTATAATATCTAAAGAAGGTGAAGTTGCTGCCTCTACCACTCTACTCTACCCCCTACTACTGCGACTTAAATGAAATTGAGTTTATATGTGGAGTCTTCTAAAGAGACGAGTAGCTAGCTATAATGTCGCCCAAGAAGCTGGGAATATCGTGAAGAAGCTAATTCATGTATAACCCCACAGGATTGGTAAAACAGTGAAAACGTAAAAAATGTAGAAGACAAATTTTATGAACTTGATGTCTGGATGGATTATATTACTGATAATTGAACTAGGAAATGACAGCAGCACAGATTCGGATACGACAGATGATGATGCCGTTTATGCAAGTGACAGTGATATGACTTGAAACGTTCCTTTCGACCATAATAATAATTTTCGATAATTCATCTCTTTCACATATAACCTTTGCGATGCGTCCCTTAAGAGAGTAATGGCGTTGAGGGATCTTGGTATCCTGCTTGATAGCCATCTCTGTTTGGATCTACATGTAGAGAATGTCATTAATAAGGCTTTTAAAATGTTCGGTTTTATCATGAGGTCATCTGCTGATTTCAGACGTGCTTCCATATTTCTTTATCAATATAAAGCATTGGTTCGTTCTCAGCTTGAGTATGCAGTGCCAGTTTGGAACCCATTTTATAACAAATATATCGTTGCGATTGGGAGGGTCCAGCGAAAATACTTACGTTCCATGACCTACAAATGTTTGCGCAGCAGCTACCGCAAATACTCGTACTCTGTTTTACTCTCCGAATATAAACTTCTTCCTCTTGAGTCCAGACGTAAATACCTCGAAGCAATTACCCTATATAATATTGTGCACAATAACATAGATTGTATAGACTTAGTGTGTAGACTGTGTTACGTCGTCCCGAGGACGTGCACTCCGCGAGCAACTCGCTCTCTTCCACTGTTTGCTGTAAACATCTGCCGCACCAACTCGGGACATCGTGCCCCTATTCGCCGAATGGTTGAGTCCCATAATCTTTACTTTACTGAAATTGATTTATTCTCTTGTTCTTCTTATAAATTTAAAAATCAGTTAATTACTGCGCTTTCCTGAGTAGATTTACATATAATATCATTCTTAGTTTCTTTGTTGTCATCTTTTTTGTCCTAATATGTATCATTAACTTACAGCCCGTTCACCGTAGGATGGCGCCTGCCTTGGTTAGCGTGCCAACCATAGCAGGCGCCATCTTGCGGGAAATGGTCTGTACCTGCTCTTATTTGCTATTTACTTTTAATGTAATTTTTCTTTGAGTGGGGTTTTGTCATTTTCTTTGGTTTACTTACCTACTGAGATTTATATAATTATTAATCATCTGACAGACCCTCTGGCTGCCTCTTTTTGTAATCATGTATAAAACTAACATAATATTAAATATGATTATTATGACGATGTTAATACATTTTGGAATTATTTTGTGTATATTTGTGTAATGTTAGATTGTTGTGAATTGTTGATTGACAAAGTGTTGTAAATTTGATGTCTACCATTACTTTTTATAGTGTCATCTGTAAGGCTGCTGCCATTTATATATTTTGATAATCGTAAATACATTAATGAAATTATTAATAATATCATGAAATTAATGTTGTCATTATTATTGGTTTTTTTTTCATATGTCTGGCACATTGTTCAATTGTTATTTTATTTTATCAATTGCCATATGTATATTTTAATTATTACTCAGTATCAATATTAATATTAATTTATCTAAGTCCTGTACTGTGTCGATATATTTAAAATTATTTTAATTATTTTCTTTGATTTTGTTTTGTAAATAATTGTGATTTATCTATAGTCCCGATAATCTTCTTCTCTTAGTCAATGTATAATCTTCTGGTGTACTTTTTCAAAATGTTGTCAAAATGCACTTACTCTTTGTTTATTATACCTGCGTTAGCTGTGGTTTCCTTTACAGAGTAAGCACAGGGAACGCATCCATTAGTTTATTATATTTTTAAGTGATGTGTATTACTCATTGGAAATCCTAATTAATAAAATAAAAAAAATAAAAAATAAAAGTAACATGTGGAGAACGTTGTGGACTACATTATTAATAAGTCTTACATAATTAAATTTATATATTAATACTGATTGTACCTAGATATATAATGTAGTTGTTTGTTTTTCCTTAATAAATAAAATAAAATAAAATAATTACTGTCAGTTTTTTTTTTATAAATAATAGTTTATAATTTAAATTGTGTCATCATTTACAACCTTAATAGTCTTGTAACTGTATATTATTTAATTAAAAATAGGCAAGTAAAACATATTAATCGGTGGTAGGTGCATACAAGTCTAGATAATGTTGTCGGCGACCACCAATCACCAAGTGGGGTAAATGCTACATTTGTTGGCAGCACCGTAGGCAATGCTGCCAATACACAAAATAAGTGCCTTGCTTTTTTGAATGATCTGTAAACTGAAGCATAATCCGAACTTTGTTTTGACTACTTTTATTGCGGAATAGAATTTGGAAAAATCGGTAACGATAAAATTTGCTAGAATGAAGTGCTGAGAGGCATTAATGGAATAGCCAACAGGCACAGGTGCTATGGACTATATTATGGGTAGATAAATGTTTGCATAGGACCGTAAGTATTAGCCAGCATTGGGTACATAATATACAGACGAAAAACTTAGTTTAAAACTAAATGAGATTGATCTCTTTGGTGCTGGGTTAATTAGATAACTTCTTTATCGACCACCACACGAAAACACAAAAAAATTACAATACAAACTTAGGGCAATACAATAGGAGGTCTTATCGCTAGCAGCGATCTTGACCAGACAACCTTTGGATGGATTGAAATAAACGAATCGTAATAACCCTGTCGTAATACATACAATGTAAGAACAGCTCCGCCTGCGCTCGTCCTTGCGTGTTCTCAGCGTGGCACCTGTAGGCGCCCGCGTCTTCACGCGACATGTCGCTCACGATCAGGTTCAGCGAGTGTCGGTACCCGCGGGAAGACATGCTTATTCTGTGCTTTGAACCTAGAAACAAAGTGAAATATGATGATGTGCCTAAAAAAACTATCTGTCTATCTATCTGTTTAGCCTGCGTGCATCCACTGCTGGGTATAGGCCTCCTCTCTATTATGTCACTCTCTCAAGTCCTGTGCTATTCTCATCAATTATTGTTCAACTACTTTAACGATGTCATCCGACTATCGGGCGGGTGGTCTGCCTCTTGGTCACCGAGCATCTCTTGGCCACCATTCTGTAATAGCCGTGGTCCATCTTCCGTCATTCCTTCTAGTCATTCCTTCTAGCCTTCTTTCAATGAAAAGTCTCATGTGTGTGTGTGTGTGTGTGTGTGTGTGTGTGTGTGTCTGTCTGTCCCATCGTAGCTCGGACGAACTAGAACTGATGACTAGAACGGATGAACCGATTTAGTTTTTTTTGTTTTGTTTGAAAGGTGTATTTGTCGGGAGTGTTCTTAGCTTTGTTTGATCACAATCGGTACAGCCGTTCAGTGTTGGGGGTTTTTTTAATTTTTACAAAATTAATTTCTTGTTACAAGCTTTTTTTAAGTTGCTTTCCTGCCTGTCTATGTATTCTAAATTAGTTCCACTGAGCTGAAATTTGGTATACCTGTGAAGTTCAAATGACAATACAATATTATTGTGACAGCGAGCTGGTCTGATTGAACCACCAGAAACGTTCAGTCATCATTATTGGATGTTGACTTTGTGGGGTAAGCTTTATGGCCCAAAGACACTGCGGCTCATTTTACATTATTTAAAAAAAACATGCTTAACTTGTTAAAAACTTTTTTATTATTTTGTTACAAAAAAGTAACAAAGTTACTAATTACTTAGTTACTTCGTTTTAATACTTATTTCCATCCGTGGCTTCATTAGCGTTACACGTACAAGGTAAAATTAGCCTATAGCTCAATCCAGTTCATAATCTGTGTACCAAATTTCATCGAAATCGGTTTAGTCATTTCGGCGTGCGTGAGTAACAAACATACAAATATCTAAACATCTTAAGTTTATCATTTATGTAATTAGTGGGAATTCCATTTCAAAAAATACAACCAATTTGAGAACCTCCTTTCTTTAAAGTACAAACATCTAAACATATCCAAACATCGTAAGTTTATCATTTATGTAATAAGTGGGAATTCCATTACAAAAAATACAACCGAATGGAGAACCTCCTTTCTTTAAAGTACAAACATCTAAACATATCCAAACATCGTAAGTTTATCATTTATGTAATTAGTGGGAATTCCATTACAAAAAATACAACCAATTTGAGAACTTCCTTTCTTTAATGTACAAACATCTAAACATATCCAAACATCGTAAGTTTATCATTTATGTAATTAGTGGGAATTCCATTACAAAAAATACAACCAATTTGAGAACTTCCTTTCTTTAATGTACAAACATCTAAACATATCCAAACATCGTAAGTTTATCATTTATTTAATTAGTAGGAATTCCATTACAAAAAATACAACCAATTTGAGAACCTCCTTTCTTTAATGTACAAACATCTAAACATATCCAAACATCGTAAGTTTATCATTTATGTAATTAGTAGGAATTCCATTACAAAAAATACAACCAATTTGAGAACCTCCTTTCTTTAATGTACAAACATCTAAACATATCCGAACATCGTAAGTTTATCATTTATTTAATTAGTAGGAATTCCATTACAAAAAATACAACCGAATTGAGAACCACCATTCTTTAAAGTTTATTAAAAGTAAGTATTAGCTGTATCATTTCAGGAGTGCTTAATGACCCTCTAGAGTTAGGTACTTGCTATTTAATAGGTACTAAGCAATATAATTTTCATAATCGTCATAATTATGAGCGAAGTTTCAAGTAATTTGATATCTTTATTTAAGTTTCATACCTTTATTACGAAGGCTCTTAGGATTATTATAGCTTTAAGCGTATTCAATAAAGTTTATGAAATATAATGCTTAATTATACAAATAAATCGTTTTTGTTTTCGTTGAAAATACAATGACTGCTTTATGGGCCATTTAAGTACTTCAGTTTAATTAAATCAAGCGTTAACTATTACAAAAACATCATAAACTGATTTATTTACAACAAAATTAACTGATAAATTTGAATATTTACGGTTACGTAAACAGTAGCTTAATTATTGTATCATCACATAGGGCTCTCGTTATGTGAGTCTCGCAAACCTATCTACTTTGTTAGATCTCATGGTGGTACCGTTAGATAAGACCCTTGTCCAACATTTTAGTATGCTGCAATATTCAAATTCTTAGGTTTGATTTTTACTAGCTAAATCAAGTACAATATACCAATTAAGAATATGCATGTATTACTACATTTATTTCCGAGAGAGCACTGTACCAAAAACACGATAAACCAGTACTTTCTCGATAGAAAAAAATCCCAAAGTTACCTCTAACATTTGGATAGATTCTATTGTTTATTAAAATGGTAATAAAAAGTAAAAAATTCTCTGAATAAAATCAACACAATAAAACCGAGGGTTTACTGTAGGGGTTTTGTAAAATTGTTTTTATTTTACGAGATATTCAATAAAAATGCCTTTTTCGAACGGTGCAATGTGTTTTTTTTATGGAGATTTCTGCCTCGTGTTGGCGCAGTCTTAAGTTCCAACTGTAACTTAATTATTGAGATTTTCGTAGGTAATGAAATTGTCTTTGTAACAAAATGATAGATTTTCACAGACCAAAACCGGCAAGGCCAATTTATTTACTTTTGTAATGTATTTTTGAAACCAAATAAATCATCTTCATCATAAATAATGCATGAAGATTCAAGCAGTTTTGAGAATATAATATTATCCCTACTTTAGCTTGTGGGATGAATTCCTGGGATCATATGCAACACCTCTTAGACGTTCGGCCGCAACTCGTAAGTACTCACCATTGACTAGTCTCTGGTCTCCATTCAGCGTCCAATACACTGTAGGCGCAGGATAAGCCTCAGCTGTGCATTGAAGCGTAACCACGCCGCCAGAGGGCGCCCGGATCGCCACGCGCCCTGCCCACACTGATGGTGAGACTGTTTAACAAATGGAAAACATAAGAAAAAAATTAACAGTTACATAGTTATTTTTTATTAACAGCCTTATATTAACTTGCAATGTATGTCCTGGTGGAATCTTGCAACTGAATTTTAAAGCAGTTATCCTCAACCGATTGAGCTAAAATTTAACATACCTGTCAAATTCCGATAACAATGCAATATTATAGTGACAGCAAGCTGGTCTGATGATGGAGACGGAACAACGGTGGACAACGGAACTCCTCGATGGATAATAGTAGACTGGCCGTGTTTAGGCCCATTTTGATCAGCACACGGTTACGATCACTAACTTTATAAAACGTTGTACATATTGAATTATATGTTTTACACAAAAAACCTATTAATCTTAAATCGTCCACATAGCTGTCAGAACTAGCTCGCAGAACTGACACCCGCTGTGGAATACCTAAAGGTTCTCTAGTGGCGACCACGAGCCGGGCGACGCTCTCTAAGGCCCCTCGATGGACCCAAGACATTGTAATGGTAGCGGGAATCCGTAGATTGAGGCGACTCGAAGGCAATTTTAGTAGTAGTAGAGCTTTTTTGTGAAAAAGTTCGTCCGGGGAAGTACTACCACCATACCTATTTCTGCCGCAAAGCAGTAGTGCTCGAATTACTGTGTTCCGGATTGAAGGGTATGGTTGCCGGTGAAATAACAGGCACATGAGACTTTTCATCTTTATGTCTCAGGGTGGCGGGCGCAGTGCAATGCCACATAAGGTAACGTCCTAGGTGGACGCGACCTGTGTGATAATGCACTGTTCATAGGCAGAGGGTACCGCTTAACATAAGGTGGGCCATCTGCTTGATCGGTCATTCCAAGAAGTGTAAAAAAAAGACAAACTGTATTTGTACAACAAAATGTTAGCATACAATAATGCCGTGGCGTGGTCTGGAATAATAATCAGCCTCCTTCTGTAGATGTCGTTAAAGCTGGCTAAGTGATTAACACCAGCGGATAGGCAGGAGCAAAACATGAGTACCTACTCAATGCCAAATACTGCGATCAGCAAACCACCTGCCAAGCGTGGTGGTTATGGCAAATCCTCCCATTGCCTATTTGGGGGAGGCCTCGCCCTGCAGCGGACGTCTAATTGCTGATGATTATGCTGATGATGGCTGATATAAGAATACTTTCTTTTTTTATAACCGCACATCCCGCCATCGCGAGCGAGCTCACCCGCACATTTTGGATGCGTGGAGGTCTCGCACAGTGCGTTTCACGCGCTCGTTTCTCCCGCGTACCTGGAGGGCGTGGAATGAGCTCCCGTTGGATGTCTTCCCACAGGGCTACAATATGGGTAAATTCAAGAGAAATATCAATAGGGCTCTTAATGGTAGGCAGCGCGTTTGCAATACCGTGGGTGTTGCAGATGTCCATAGGCGGCGGTGACTGCTTAACATCAGGCGGGCCGTCCGCTTGTATGTCACCACATTACATAAAAAAAAAAAAAGAGGAATAGGTATAAGTATACTTACCTATTATAGTAAGAAACAAAATATAACTTTATAAGCGGAGAATCCATTACACTAATCTGCCTGCGCGCTGTGTTGCTGCGTCGTATAATGCGCTATGTGTAGCGCTTTGGCTCATAAAGCGCACTTATGGAGACTTAATACTCGAGAGCGTTCAGATACTATTTTATAGAAGCAGTAAAACTATAAAAGTGGCGCGGAGACTTTAGCGTACGTTCTAGATTTTAAAAGATAAACTACCAATAAATAAGCGTTCTCACTTAGCTAATATTATTTTGATGCGATACCTACACTTATACGTTCAGTCATCATAATGGAATGTTGACTTTGTGGCTCAAGGTTTATGCCCCAATGAAATTGCGGCTCATTTTACATTATTTTCATTTATGTTGTGGCCCAAGAAGGTGGGATAAGATGTCACTAGCAACAAAGCACTTCTAACCAATTATAAAAATTATGTTTTTAATTAACTCTGTGGGTGTAGCCTATTTTGAGGTAAATTCAAAGCAAATAAGCACATATTAATACGTAATTTATTGTTATTGATGACTGTGGCTAGTTGTCTATCAGTGAATCAACGGATGAGAATGTTTGCTACCTTTTCAAGTAGTAGGTACAATACAAGGTATTGTTCGTTACCTACGTAATTTATTGTTATTGATGACTGTGGCTAGTTGTCTATCAGTGAATCAACGGATGAGAATGTTTGCTACTTATTTCAAGTAGTAGGTACAATACAAGGTATTGTTCGTTACCTACGTAATTTATTGTTATTGATGACTGTGGCTAGTTGTCTATCAGTGAACCAACGGATGAGAATGTTTGCTACTTATTTCAAGTAGTAGGTACAATACAAGGTATTGTTCGTTACCTACGTAATTTATTGTTATTGATGACTGTGGCTAGTTGTCTATCAGTGAATCAACGGATGAGAATGTTTGCTACTTATTTCAAGTAGTAGGTACAATACAAGGTATTGTTCGTTACCTACGTAATTTATTGTTATTGATGACTGTGGCTAGTTGTCTATCAGTGAACCAACGGATGAGAATTTTTGCTACTTATTTCAAGTAGTAGGTACAATACAAGGTATTGTTCGTTACCTACGTAATTTATTGTTATTGATGACTGTGGCTAGTTGTCTATCAGTGAACCAACGGATGAGAATGTTTGCTACTTATTTCAAGTAGTAGGTACAATACAAGGTATTGTTCGTTACCTACGTAATTTATTGTTATTGATGACTGTGGCTAGTTGTCTATCAGTGAACCAACGGATGAGAATGTTTGCTACTTATTTCAAGTAGTAGGTACAAATTGTTCGTTACCTACGTAATTTATTGTTATTGATGACTGTGGCTAGTTGTCTATCAGTTAACCAACGGATGAGAATGTTTGCTACTTATTTCAAGTAGTAGGTACAATACAAGGTATTGTTCGTTACCTACGTAATTTATTGTTATTGATGACTGTGGCTAGTTGTCTATCAGTGAACCAACGGATGAGAATGTTTGCTACTTATTTCAAGTAGTAGGTACAAATTGTTCGTTACCTACGTAATTTATTGTTATCGATGACTGTGGCTAGTTGTCTATCAGTTAACCAACGGATGAGAATTATTGCTACTTATTTCAAGTAGTAGGTACAAATTGTTTGTTACCTTGTAATTTATCTCAAAACCTCAATAAATAATATTGTTCTATGAAGAGTCAGAACTAACAACCAAGTATTTATATCGGTTCAATCCTTTTCGATGAAAATATCAAAAAGAAGCGATGTTCTAAAGGTTACAAAACGTTAAACTCACACATCACATTGATCTGTATCCGCTTGCTGACGGACTGCGCGCGGCGGGACTCCGTTGCTCGCTATACAGAGGTACGCGCCCGACGTCACTCGCTCTATACTGCTAAGTTCTAAACAATATAAAATGTAAACTCACACATCACATTGATCTGTATCCGCTTGCTGACGGACGGCGCGCAGCGGAACCCCGTTGCTCGCTATACAGAGGTACGCGCCCGACGTCACTCGCTATATACTGCTAAGTTCTAAACAATATAAAATGTAAACTCACACATCACATTGATCTGTATCCGCTTGCTGACGGACGGCGCGCAGCGGGACCCCGTTGCTCCCTATACAGAGGTACGCGCCCGACGTCACTCGCTCTATACTGCTAAGTTCTAAACAATATAAAATGTAAACTCACACATGACATTGATCTGTATCCGCTTGCTGACGGATGGTGGGACCCCGTTGCTCGCTATACAGAGGTACGCGCCCGACGTCACTCGCTCTACTGCTAAGTTCTCAACAATATAAAATGTAAACTCACACATCACATTGATCTGTATCCGCTTGCTGACGGATGGCGGGACCCCGTTGCTCGCTATACAGAGGTACGCGCCCGACGTCACTCGCTCTACTGCTAACTTCTAAACAATATAAAATTTAAACTCACACATCACATTGATCTGTATCCGCTTGCTGACGGACGGCGGGACCCCGTTGCTCGCTATACAGAGGTACGCGCCCGACGCCACTCGCTCTACTGCTAAGTTCTAAAGATTATAAAATGTAAACTCACACATCACATTGATCTGTATCCGCTTGCTGACGGACGGCGGGACTCCGTTGCTCGCTATACAGAGGTACGTGCCCAACGTCACTCGCTCTACTACTAAGTTCTAAAGATTATAAAATGTAAACTCACACATCACATTGATTTGTATCCGCTTGCTGACGGACGGCGGGACCCCGTTGCTCGCTATACAGAGGTACGCGCCCGACGTCACTCGCTCTACTGCGGTCAGGTTCAACCAGGGATCGCTCCATTTAGACACTGTGGACACCAATATTTAATTAATTTAAATGTAACTTTACTACGATGTACCTATATAATATGTTTTTTTTGCAATTCTGGTTTCATGACACACTTGCTAGATTAATAATAAAATATTAAATAATTCTGGATAGTTCACACATAAACTAGCCTCAAACTAAGTAAAGCTTGTGTTATGGGTACTATAACTGATATACTTAATACAATACATAGAAAATACCTATAACACACTGAACAATCTGCAGAACTTACAATATTTGTTCCGATGCGGGAATCGAACCCGCAACCTCCTGCGTCGCAGGCGAACCTTCGCCCGCCGCGGCACAGGGGTCGGCGAATTATTTTGAGGCTTAACAAAAGGAAGTTATCAATTAATTCGTCAGCTACTTATACTAATAGACATGTTTACGCCCCGTTGGTTAATCATATTTTAAAAGTTACTTCGATGATGTGTAGAAAATTATCTCGAGGTGGACCCGCGTAATTTTGATCTTAGTAAATGTTTTTAGAAGATGGTTCGAGAGGTAAATAAAGTAGGTAACCTACCTACATCGCGTGTATTCGCGAGATCTTAGTTCGGGGCGAACCACTTGTTTTATTACAGAAATAACTTATAGAAAATGTTAAAAAGAATATGTATTTTATACAAAAATAGTGCAAATAGTTTGGGTTGTCTGCAAACAGTAGAATAGAATCTTCTTAAACATCCGAACGAAAACATCACAATGTATAAATACCATAAAAACATCCCAAGATGTAAGACAAACATCTGAGTGAACATAATTTTATCGACATCTCGCCAGAACTTCCCCCGGAAATATAGTTAGGTAATAAGATAACTTCCAAACAAAACAATAAACGCCCTTCGAATCACGCTATAAACGCAGAATTAGCTCCATTTTCACTAATTCCTGAACATCACAAAATACAAGCAAACATTGTTTTATTTTAACTCGGGAAATAGCTCTTATCTGTTATTCACACTAAACGCGAAGTGAGCAAGATAAGTACATATTTTTTTCTATAGCTTCAGTGCAAAAATATCACAGTGCTGCACACAAGTCGCGCTGGACAAAACAACAAACTTTGGGAGCACAAAGGCAAACTTTTGCGCCTGTGGCTATAAATTGAATGTTTAACTCCCTTATTTGCATTGTTATTACAACTTTGTATTGTCGAGTATCCTTCTCGCTGTAAGTGTTGTATTGAAAGTTCGCTAAGTCGGTACGTAAAGTACTGTCCGCTAACTGGCATTGCTACAAGCTTCGACCAAAGTAAAATAAATGGACTGGCCTTACCCATACAAAACGTACGTGAAAAATAAGACAATTCGGATTTAGGGTACGGTCAACAAATAAACTATCTATCTATCTATCTATCTATCCAGCCACTGCTGAGTAAAGGCCTCTTCTCTATAGCGCCACTCCTGGCGGTCTTGTAAATAAACTAGGTGAAATTAAATTATTGAACTTCTTAAAAACTGTATTTTTTTAATACTTAATACTTTAACAGATGCAATGTGTTTTCTAAAGTTATTTCAGTAGGTTTATAGTACAAAAAATCGCCGATAAAAATGCAATTATTGAATGAAACTTTTACAAAAATACATGGTTCCCTTCTGTTTTATGTATTTACGTATCTATTTTTCAGCTCTCAAACATACACAATATAAATCAATAGAAAAGCAAGTCCACCTAAGGTCTTCAGCTCAATCAATTTGTGAAAAATATATTTTTCATCACTCAATAAACTAAGAAAATATCATAAAAATCGTACGGAAACATAAATGTATAAAAATTCCAGTATTTAAGAAACTGCAGAGTGCAGTTTTAAGAATTTTGCACAATGAGTTTTTTTATACTACTTGGAATGACAGATCAAGAAGATGGCCCACCTGATGTTAAGTGGTACCCTCTGCCTATGAACAGTGCATTACCTCAGGTCACGTCCACCTAGGACGCGCCCTATGTGGCATTCCACTGCGCCCGCCACCCTGAAACATAAAGATGAAAAGTCCCATGTGGCCGTAATTTCATCGGCACCCTTACCCTTCAAACCGGTACACAGCAATGCGAGCACTACTGCTTTGCGGCAGAAACAGGTATGCTGGTAGTACTTCCCCGGACGAACTCTTTTACAAAAAAGCTCTACTACTACTAACCGTTTTTTGGCGTATATAATTCATTGTGAAGAAAATGATCAGAGCAAATACGGGAAAATGTATTCCACTTCCAAAAGTCGTCTGTTCTTGCTCGTCTTATGGCTTCTATCCATTTTTGTTTACCTTAGATTTTTTTTGGAAAGCTATAAGGTTAATTAACATGCCATTACATATTATATGCAATTACCTAAAGCGACGTGCTTAGCAATGTTTTGACGTAAATAATGCAAATTACAATTCTAAATCAATACGATACCTCTTAGGCATCAGATTTTTTTGCAGTCTGTACCGGACCATCCGTCATGCGTGAAGTCTTGTCAAATATTTCGTCGCTGTAGTTGGAAATCTAAATAAGTAATAACAACAACAAAACCAACATCGCGAGAAAAACACGATTTACTGTTTTATTGCGTCAAAAATGGCAATAACTTTTTTATCGTAACAAATTTTTCAGTCCGTGTTTTGATATGTTATAGATTGGTACTGTATCTATTTTCGAATTTAATGATAATACATTTTAGTTCTTTTGATTAAGAGAAAAAAAATAAAAAAACGACTATGTATTTTTCCCTCGCCAAAGTTTTGAATAATTGAAATGATCTATTATTTACTTATTTGAATATGACAATCCTATCCATGGGTATAGATTTATATAATATTAAAATACATTTTAAAATAAAACCAACTTATAATCATTTCTTTTTATCAAGACTGAATATTAGAAAACTACTGAAACACCTACATTATTTTAGCAGACTTATAAATTCAAAGTAAGTGACATAACAAACTTATCATACGACTAATGCTTATAAAATCAACAAAATGAAAAAAAATTGTGGAACACAATAATTCTAAGTATCAAAAAGAAAAAGGTATGTCGACTAAAATTAAAACTATCTACGAGTATAAACTTGTGTCTGTTAACTTTCATTCAGAGTGGGGAACATTGAGATAATGTCCTGGGGCGTAGTCCTCCTTGTCGCTCGTCCTCTAGTGCAAGACGTGTCCATCGACATGTATGGGCCATCATAACCATGCAATAAAGTCGATTTCGCAAAATGTGTTAGTTATGTAGTTTTCCTACCACACGACGATTTATAAGTTTTTTATCAATTGATGAAAATTATATTACAAAACCTTTACTTACGAATTAAATGCGATGCCTGAAGCTTTATTTGTATTTCTTGTGTTGTTTGCACTTGCAGAAAAGCACAGGAAGGCATTGTATTACCAAGGTATCTAATTTTGGTATTTTTCAGCATAGCTGTCACTCGCTGCCGTGACAAAGACTGACTGAAGCGAAGTATACTAGCTAGGTCTGTTTAGAAGCTTCAAAACTATCGTTCCCTAAGGCCCGTCCATTCATTTTATTTACGTCGATGGCTACAAGGACGTATTTAGAGAGTTCTTTTTAAGTATATTCTGTGTTATCTATGATCTGGATAAATGATAAGCAAAAGATTGAAATCGACAGGACGAAGGGTGAAGTGAGTGTGGGGTTGAGTGAATAGGTGCCTTCTAGACCTTTGTGCTTCATCTTCGGCCACATCGTCACTTACCAACAGGTGAGATCGTGGTCAAACAATTGTCTATCAATGTTAAAAAAAAAAAACAAAAAAAAAACTGAGCGTTAATATTGGTGCTATCAAAAGTTCTTCAATAAAATTACTAGTTCTTCGCCCCGAACGTGACGTCAGTATGTAGATATTTTTTTATATTTTTCTTGGGGTCTCTCAAACGCTTCGTCAAAGTAACAGTAAAGTCAAGTGCGACAATTTACACCATTTTGAAAAGTCACGCAACTCACTTCCGTTTAATTTTACTAGGTACACTTGTGCTGTTTAAACGAGCTACATTTGTTAAAATGCCATCAAATTAACACAAAATAACTCAAAAAAACACCAGGAAAATAAATAAAATAAAATAAGTAAACGTCTCTTTTCAAAATTTGGCGGAAAGAGTTTATAATGTATCGTTTATTTATAAATTGGTATGAGTTCAGCATAGATTTAAATATGCGCAATCTACAAAATTTCCATTTTGTCATAGCACCAAACACCGTTGGTGCGAACCAAGTCATAGACTGGCTATCGTTGGCGTCTAATATTCGATTATGACACCAAAAAACTGTCAGGAAATTTTACATGTATTCTGTATCTATGTATCCTCCACGCTAGTATTATACTTGCATATGGAGTTGAGTTAGGTATTTTTTTGGGGACCTCTTGGACCCTCGTAGCTCAAAAACCCCTGTCCCGATCAAGCTTACGTTCAAATTTAAAAATTATATTCAAATAACCTACCAGTAACCTACCCACAAAAATTAGATCAACAGTTCTGGAGTTATCGTCGAACAAACACACATAGATACTTACAAATATACATACAAACAAACGCCGCAGCCTGCAATTAGACTCTGAGATCTCGCTTTGACAATTTTTCTTTTATCGGACAATAGTTATTTCTACCTACGTCAACGTCTGCTTGAGATATTTTGTTTTGAGATAAGATTTGTATATTGTTCAAAATCACAATCATAGCTACTTTGAAAGATTCTGAATTCTGGTTATAAGCTTTGAGTGAGAACTCAAAGAAGATTATTAGCGAGTCAGTGGTTTTCTCGTTTCCACAGAACTTGACTGCGCTCATCTATTTCTTGTTATATGCAAAAGTTTTAAGAGCTTTATCCTTTTATAAATTGCAATGTAACTCTTATTTATCGACTAGTAGAGTTATTAGTTATCAGTGACATGAAATGTGAATGTGATATGTTGTTGATCACATGTTTCTCATAAATCCATCAACTACATCGTAAATAAAATTTCCCATAATTAGGATTTTTCCTTACCCGATTTCCTCATCCAAATGTTCTCTACAGATTAATTCCTCAGATAGGTATTATAAGGAAAAAATTACGTGAATGAGGCAGCCCCTATCAGCAGATCAAGAATCGATTCAACGGATTCGCATCAATAAGATTACGGAGCTTAGTAAACCCTCGTTAAGAAGCGCAAAAAGGTAGAAAGTACATAGGTGTCCTTTGAGGAAGGAAGGTTGGGGCACGGCCGATTTGTACAAGCAAATCATTAGGTTTTTGCCTTTAGGAGAAAACAGGTAGGCTTTACACATAAAAAATGTTACAGCTCATTTAGGTGGCCTTTGCGATAAAATGGTTTGATTTATCAACAGGCTTTTGTAAGATGAATAAAGTTTTCTTTTGATTTTATATAATTGTCTCCCTGAATTTGAACTTACTCAAGATCGTAAACAAAGTTGGGTTTAAATTAATAATACGGTGTTACAAGTTACAAAGTACTGACCAGAACTGTGGGTCCAGAGGGGAACGCTCGGCTCTTTGAGGCAGACTGCGTAATCGGCGAGTTTTAGCTACTTCTTGAACGACGATAAATTTTCTTGTACGAGTACATAGCCAGCACCTTTTTTTTGTATACTACTTAGAACTACGCATCAAGCAGATGGCCCACCTGATGTTAGTGGTATCCTCTGCCTATGAACAGTGTATTATCACATATGTCACGTCCACCTAGGACACACCCTATGTGGCATTGCACTGCACCCACAACCCTGAGACAAAGATGAAAAGTCTCGTGTGCCTGTAATTTGACCAGCAATCATAACCTTCAAACCGGAACACAGCAATGCGAGCATTACTGCTTTGCGGCAGAAATAGGTATGGTAATAGTACTTCCCCGGACAAACTCTGGCACAAAAAAGATCTGCTACTACTGGTACTACGTCATACTTTAAAATCCAATAAGTCAAACATACCTAAGGTCAGGTTGTCTGTCTTGAAATGTCTGGAGTCTTCTCTCCTCCACGCTATGACTGGCAACGGGGTCCCAGTGGCCACGCAACGTAATGCTGCATTTTCTCCTTCTTTGATGAGGATCTCACTGCTGCTGACATCATCGTCTATATCAGGTGGCACTGTTGGAAACATAACTGTTAATTATTATTGTTAAAAATACAAAAGCAGAAGGAAGCCTCAAAAATTCAGAGTTTGTCCTATTCTTGTGTCACTCAAAAAACACTGCTGTTTATATTAACAATAGTCTGTAGATATCAGCAGCTGGACATAGGCCGCATAAAATGCTACGACAAATGTTCGTGAATTGCCCCAATCCAACAACTTCTAGAGACATCTAAAATGTCAATGATCCATCGAGCATTCCTATACTACAACAAATAATACAATTTTACCTCCAATTAATGCGTTTTCTGCCTCGGAACAAATAACAAATATTTGTTCAGGGTGTTCTGGGTATTTTCTATGTATAATAAAAAAAAGTGTAATGTATTGTATTAAGTATATCAGTTATCTAGTACCCATAACACAAGCTCTGCTTAGCTTGGGGCTAGATAATGTTGTGTGAACTGACCAGAATTATTTATTTATTTAGTTATTTATTTATACTGCCTCGTATGATTTGTGATGGCCAGTGGCCACTTGTGTAGTTTTTTTCCCACTGGTTTTCAGTTCTGGGAGCTATATGGCCTGTCCATTGACACTCAGCATCATTATCATTCTGTAGGTGGCCAGTGGTGGACGAGTCCATAGTATGCAATGGGGGAGGAGAATTCGCCATAATCACCACGCTTGGCAGGTGCGTTGGCGATCACGTTCTCAACTGGAAGTTGCTGCTCATTTTTTTGTGTAATCTCTTTTTACTACATCCATGGGAGGTGACGTGGGGGTTTATTATTAGGCTGAAAACACAACGGCCATTGTCACTTCAACTTGCTAATTTGTTCAGCTATGTTATGGTTATGTAAACGCTTTTAAAAACATTCAATCCGACCCTTTTGATCGAGTGGATTATTTAGTAGAGTTGGTGACAGAAATTTAGATACATATCAACTGACTGATTTAGACTGGAGCAGCATAAAAAGCTTACCAACAACGTGTAAGTAATGTGTCTGACTCATCATCGGCTCCGTGTTGACCTGACACATGTATCTGCCCCCGTCTGCTGCTCCCACGTCCCGAAGTCCCAGAATCCAAGACCCGTCTCCATGGGCCACGCTGATGCGGTGATTCTTGGTGATCACGTGACCTGCGATGGTGAGGATGGTTTGCGTGTCCACCCGAAGCCACGCGACCTGTAAACAAGATCGACTATTGGTTGCTACAGGTTTTTTTTTTTTTTTTAATTTTATGGAGTGTGTCAGCTTAGGCTATTAGACCTGACTTCCTCGCTCTGATGACTTAAACGTTATTACAATCTTTGTATTTCGTTTCACCTGTCCCGGTGTAATCAAATCTTACAAGTCAAATTTGTGGCGCGGCTGGCCATGGTTCGCCTGCGACGCAGGAGGTTGCGGGATCGATTCCCGCCTCGGAACAAATATTTGTGCGTTCTGCAGATATTTGTTCAGGGTGTTCTGGGTGTTTTCTATGCATATCGATAGTGGAAAGGCAAAAGTGCTTAAGCGCCATCTTGGTCGAAAATGACTTATATATATCACTGAGATGGATTTTTTTTTCTGCGTCGATCTGTTTCTTTTTCTTGTCGATTGAAGCACTTTTTTGGCGCTTTAGCACTGCGAAATTTCTAACTTTTTCACTAATTCATATTCTAAAGCGACGTGTTTTTGATGTTTATGAAGGTTACGTCGCTTCAGCGGTAGATGCGTACGGTACGTTCATGTTTGACGGTAGTTTAGCATTTTTGCATTTCTGCATTTAATGTCCAAAGATTTTATCAGCACTTTTTACTTACCTACATTATTAATTACGTGGTGGTTTAGCAAAATGATGTTACTGTTTTATTTATCTCTTTGACGCTTTAGCAAAAATTCACGTAAATATTTTCGAATGGAAAGATGGGTTAGCGTTTTTTGACATTCAATAATGTAATGTTTAGAGTACTTTACAACGTTTTACAACTCGATTATTGAAAGAAGTGTAGCCAACTCCATTATTTTTGCACCATGGGATTGCCAACTGTTTTTGAGATGGCAAGAAAAGTTCCTAAGCCATACAAAGTGGAAGTTATGACCTACTCAGATTTTGAAGGATGGGATGGTATTGCAGTCAAGTACTTCAAGGGTAATCTGGTCGGAAATAAGTAAAATTCGCGTTGCAACTTTTAGAAAATGAGAGCTAGGAAAAATTCAAGTTAAATATACAATTAACACAGATGCTACTATCGACAATATTCAAATATTAGATGACTACACAAACATTCCAAAGAAAACATACAAAGCAACATTGACGATATAAAAAAAAATACACGGATTTGGTAACATTATGTTCAAATAAGATGATTCCTGAAAATTACTAGGAGGAATATTTGGAACTGCGGAGTGCTAATAAGGTCCAAGATATATTGGCAGAAAGTGATGTCGAGGACAATTAATGATCTCAATAATGATTGATTAAGTACATTCAATAATAACAGAAGAGATTAAGGTCTGTAATATCAATAATATCATAGATTTCAGCTATGATTCTAAGTTTAAACTATTTCTGACAATGGAAGGAATTGTTTCAAGTGGCAATTATAGAATAAACTGCTATTGATATTACGGACCGTGTTAATAATTATGGTCAGTAAATGATCTCAATAATGATTAAGTAAATAATTATGTAACAGAAGAGACTATGTAACTAATTAAGGTTAAAGACTGATCTCAATAATGGTTAAAAAAGTAATTATGTTAAAGAAGAGACTAAGTAAATAAGTATGTAACAGAAGAGACTAAATGATAAGTTTTTTTTTTGAGTTTTTTTAATAGAAGCTTTTATGAAATTAGTAGTCGGAACCGTGTGCTGATCAAAATGAGCCCAAACTCTGTCATATTTTCCATCGAGGAGTTCGGTTGTCCACCTTCAGTCTCCATCATCAGATCAGCTCGCTGTTGCCATAATTATCATATATTGTACTCGGAATTTGACAGTATGCGATATTTTAGCTCAATCTGTTCGAAATTCAGTACCTGTTCCTATGTAATGTATGTATGTTCCTGACCATACATACATTGCTAGTTAAATAAAAGCTTGTAAAATGTACCTTATTCCAGTATAAAGCAATTGAAAATGCTGTGATTCAATAATTATCATTAGCTTTTGTTTAACATATTGTAATATAGGTATTATGTTGTTGTTTCGCACAAGAACTGCATACTGAAAAGTTATTTGCAATTACTTACTTATTTTGTTTTTAAAACTTTGGTTCCAAAGTTAATCAGTTGTAATTGTTTTATATTTGATCCATTTTCTTTACTACCTCTAAACTTTAGTTCAAAAGTTAATCAGTTGTAACTGTTTTATATTTGATACATTTTCTTTATTCAATATAAACTTTAGTTCCAAAGTTAATCAGTTGTAACTGTTTTATATTTGATACATTTGCTATATTACCTCTAAACTTTAGTTCTAAAGTTAATCAGTTGATACATTTTCTTTATTCAATATAAACTTTAGTTCCAAAGTTAATCAGTTGTAACTGTTATATATTTGATACATTTGCTTTATTACTTCTAAACTTTAGTTCCAAAGTTAATCAGTTGTAACTGTTTTATATTTGATACATTTTCTTTATTCAATATAAACTTTAGTTCCAAAGTTAATCAGTTGTAACTGTTTTATATTTGATACATTTTCTTTATTCAATATAAACTTTAGTTCCAAAGTTAATCAGTTGTAACTGTTTTATATTTGATACATTTGCTTTATTACCTCTAAACTTTAGTTCCAAAGTTAATCAGTTGTAAGTTGTAACTGTTTTATATTTGATACATTTTCTTTATTACCTCTAAACTTTAGTTCCAAAGTTAATCAGTTGTAACTGTTTTATATTTGATACATTTTCTTTATTCAATATAAACCTTAGTTCCAAAGTTAATCAGTTGTAACTGTTTTATATTTGATATATTTTCTTTATTCCCTCCAAACATTCGTTTCAAAGTTAGTCAGTTGTAACTGTTTTATGTTTGATACATTTGCTTTATTCCCTCCAAACTTTTGTTTCAAAGTTAGTCCGTTGTAACTGTTTTATATTTAATACATTTGCTGTATTACCTCTAAACTTTAGTTCCAAAGTTAATCAGTTGTAACTGTTTTATATTTGATACATTTTCTTTATTACCTCTAATCTTTCGTTCCAAAGTTAGTCAGTTGTAACTGTTTTATATTTGATACATTTGCTTTATTCCCTCCAAACTTTCGTTCCAAAGTTAGTCAGTTGTAACTGTTTTATATTTGATACATTTGCTGCGTTACCTCTAAACTTTAGATCCAAAGTTAATCAGTTGTAACTGTTTTATATTTTAACATTTGCTTTATTCCCTCCAAACTTTCGTTTCAAAGTTAGTCCGTTGTAACTGTTTTATATTTGATACATTTGCTGTATTACCTCTAAACTTTAGTTCCAAAGTTAATCAGTTGTAAATGTTTTATATTTGATACATTTTCTTTATTAACTCTAAACTTTCGTTCCAAAGTTAGTCAGTTGTAACTGTTTTATATTTGATACATTTGCTTTATAACCCTGCAAACTTTCGTTCCAAAGTTAGTCAGTTGTAACTGTTTTATATTTGATAAATTTTCTTTATTCCCTCCAAACTTTCGTTCCAAAGTTAGTCAGTTGTAACTGTTTTATATTTGATACATTTTCTTTATTCCCTCCAAACTTTCGTTCCAAAGTTAGTCAGTTGTAACTGTTTTATATTTGATACATTTTCTTTATTCCCTCCAAACTTTCGTTCCAAAGTTAGTCAGTTGTAACTGTTTTATCTTTGATACATTTTCTTTATTACCTCTAGTGTTTATTTAGTTGTTTAACCTACACCTACTATTATACGTAAAATACCTAGAATGCGAATTGTTTCCTTGTGATTGTAGTAGATAATTAGTAACTACCTACTCGTACACAAGTAAGGTGATTCAAGTTAGTTTCTTGAAGTTGTCTTATAAAATAATTCCTTTTTTTTTTGTTTTATTTTAGTAAAAGACTGCCAATCCTACAAATCTTTCAAAATTCCCATTACCTTTAATTTTATTCAGGACTTGATTGTAACTTGTAAGTAGATTAGGACTTCAGATTGATGGTAGCTGCCCATAATCATAATTGTTTTGTTGGCAAGAAATATACATTAGCCATAATCAATACATAAAATCCACTCACTGCTAGTAGTTACGTCGCATTATCATCGCATGTGTAATATTTATTCGCTCTTCAGCTAGTTTTATTTCGGATTAATTTCAAATGAACAGCTCGTTAGAAATTTTGATTTTTTGTTCGGTGTTAATTATAAGCACATAAGCAAATCTCGGATTTCTTAAACTAAGGTAATACTGTTAGTTAGCTTATTTATTATGATGCAATAGAAGGGTATTGCGGATATAAGCAACTTTTGCTTGCTGTATGTTTTCTTGCCACGGAATTATTTGTGCTAAAGCGACACTTATCTCATGAACTAGCACGTTTATAGATATCATATATAATACAGATTATAGGAGAAAAAATAAGATTTTTTAAAATATAAGATTTTAAAAAAACAAACGATTAGGGAAATTTATATGATTTTTTATCGAAAAAATGAAACTTTAAAATGCTCCCCTGTAAAGTTCACATTTTGTCGCTTTAGCACTATAGCCTTTCCACTGTCGATATAATAAAAAATATCTATCTAAGTTATGTATTATATTAAGTATATCAGTTATCTAGTACCCATAACACAAGCTCTGGCTTAGCTTGGGGCTAGATAATGATGTGTGAACTTGTCCAGCATTATTTATTTATTTATTTATTTAAATTGACCCACTTCCCGGTGTTCGATTAAACTGAAATTTGCCATACCTGTCAGGTTCTGGTGACAATACAATATTATGGTGACAGCGAGCTGATCCATCATCAGATGAAGACGGAAGGTGGTCAATGGCACTCCTCGATGGATGATAGTAGACTGGTAGTGTACTGGCTGTGTGTAGTGACGACCTCTGCTATAAGCCGGCTGTGATGCGAGAGGTTGTGGGTTCGATTCCCGCTGCGGGACAAATGTTTGTATGATCTGTAAATATTTGTTCCGGGTCTAGGTGTTATGGTACCATGTACTCGTAGTTCCTGAGACCCACGACACAGGGGATCCTAATGTGACTGATGGATATTATGTTATGTTATGTTATGTTATGTTATGTTATGTTATGTTATGTTATGTTATGTTATGTTATGTTATGTTATGTTATGTTATGTTATGTTATGTTATGTTATGTTATGTTATGTTATGTTATGTTATGTTATGTTATGTTATGTTATGTTATGTTATGTTATGTTATGTTATGTTATGTTATGTTATGTTATGTTATGTTATGTTATGTTATGTTATGTTATGTTATGTTATGTTATGTTATGTTATGTTATGTTATGTTATGTTATGTTATGTTATGTTATGTTATGTTATGTTATGTTATGTTATGTTATGTTATGTTATGTTATGTTATGTTATGTTATGTTATGTTATTATATTATTATTATTATGTTTATTTTGAACAGCAAACCGTTTCTATTATTAATTTCATAACACTTGGTTTTGAAAACGATTTTGTTTAACAAAAACTTGTTTTTATTATCCTGCTAAAAGCTGTAGTATTTTAAATTCAAACGTTCAAATATGATCCCATATGTAAAATTACACTTCAAACATAGTAGATACAGAAACAGTTTCCATATACACTCAGCTATCTCAGTTTGCAGGCTATCCGGGGGCAGTCTTACGTTTATGGTTTATTCAATGTATTGCCGGCTGCTTTTATTTTGTTTTGATCCCGTATAAGTACAGTGCTACGAGTTTTGGCCGTTGGCTTTACTGCGGAATTATAAAAATATTTTTCAGTCTTGAGTGTTCTGTATGAAATGTCTTGCGGAAATGTGTATCTGAAATGTTTATCTGTAGCGGAGCTTACAATTTCAGTAAGTAAATATATTTTCATTAGCGTAAATCAAACATATTCAGTACTAATTCATCAAATTCGGTAAGATGTTGGTTGTGTGGTTTTTGTTTGTTTGTTACTGATTAAAATGGAAGGAACTAGTACCTAAAGCACAGGCTCGGCCTAGTTGAGGTACTAGAGTTTACGTATACCTATGTAATACGAGTAAGTAGGTATCATAAACGTATAAAGACCTTCGATGCTGTCGTTGGTATTAAGTTTTTTGTGTATACCTACTGTAATCTTTTTTGATGAATAAATTATATTTATTTTATGATATTAATTATATTAAATTTAATTCTACTACGAAGTTATAATAGAATGCGCAACGCGTGCGTTAAATTCATGCAAAACTGAACACCTCATTTCACCCTCAATTCAATACACAGTCCTGTTGCTTTCAGAAAGATCCGTTCCTATATCATAAAAAAATAAAGGTTTTACCTTCGACCAAAATAAAAAGTAGTTTTACGGATATACATCGGGATTTACAGCTCGTTCACAGAATCTTTTGTCAACCAAGGCAGGTGCCATCTTACGGTAAACGAGCTGTAGTTTTTTTTTTTGTGATGGCTCGACAAACTGGCTTACGGCCCGCCTGATGGTAAGCGGTTACCGTCGCCAATTGACATCTGCAACACCATAAGTATTGCTAATGCGTTGCCTGCCCTGAAGGACTCATTTTTTTTAAGTGGCTCATGTTGTAGTTTAGCAGAAACACCTCAGGAGGGAGTCCATTCCACAATTTGCACGTATGGGGGAGAAAAGATCTCGTAAGGCGAGCTGTACCAGATACCCACGTGTACCACGTGTGAAAGCTAAAATGATACTAATACCACAGATAAATACTATCATATTTATATAATATTTATCTCAAGTTTGCACTGTTTGTGTTTGAAACGGAAACAGGAGCGTAGCTCGTAGGACGAGATGTGTCGATGACATAATGAGAAGCACATGTAGTGCATGGTCAGATAGTCACAGGATCAACGTAGTGGGCACTAGCGAAGCAAAAAAATGTCTATAGCCTGTAGTAAGACGAAATAAACTGTAAGGTACATGATTATATTGAAGAAATTAAACCGACGAATCTTCAGACAAAAATAAATTCCTATAACAAAGAATATTAAAAACCTGCAATGAAAACTTCCGTCGTAAATTCAAAGTTTATAGAGTAATCTGAAAACGATGAATATCATCATAAAAAGTTTTTGAAGCTCATTTACCTCCTAAATTCTTTGCACAAAGGAAATCCTTTCTTGTTTTAATTATTTGTTTTCATTTGCATTTATCCCTTTTAGGAACAGCTTTTATATTTGGACAGTGGTTGGCTATTTGATGAAAGTATTGAATACGTGATTGAATAAACAATAGGTATTAATGATTTAAATAAATAGATGCCGAGAAAGAAATGTGTAGTCTCAGATATCAAAATGATATGCAATGATATCTATAACCTGGCATCCGACCAGTAAATAAAATAAATAAATTATTCCGTGGAGAGAATTTACAGGAAGTGGTTGAGTGAGACCCACAAATTCTCAAGATAAATCAACTGACTCAATAGATACCCACCAATCAGATTGGATCGTCTCGCGAAGACGTACGAATGCAACGATTGATCACTGCACCAAGATTTATGGAATTGAGAGGAATGGCTGCAGTAGGAGCTAGACAAATGCGAACCGGCAAAAAGGTCTAAATGAGATGGGAACAGTGCAATGCTTTAACTTTATGCAATTGTAATTTATCACGCTGAGCGGATTCTATAGATTCTCGCAAAGTTCGATGCCTTTTTAAATGCAAGTGTGAATATATTGACTTCTAGAATTATTAATTTAAGGACTTGATTTTTTTTAAATAATGTGTCGATATAGATAAAGTCAGTGCAGGAGAAACTACCTATTAAGGTAAAACGGTTTAAGTACGGTATAAAGCAAGTGCCGTGTTTGATGCCTGATTCTTCAAAGTAAATATAGTTTATAAGACGATTAGGAATGATCCTTGTTATTCCAATGAACAAAATACTTTTGATATTGACTTTGTAGGTACGCTTCAACTCTGTACAAACATAGGAAGAAGTGCTTTTTGTTTCAACCTAATAAAGTTCAACCTATTGACCAACCATGGTCTTTCCAGGCGATGCTTTAGGCCATACCTTATAGCTTGTTATCTACTATAGGGTACGTTCTTTACAAAGTTAATACCAACTTATTAGCTCGTATGTACAAAATTCCACCCGTTGATGAGACAACCAGATAACACAATATTAGACTAGTAGGTACCTACACTTACACAAAAAAAAAAGTGGGTTTAAGTATTATTCTGATTAAATGTTATGTCCAGTATTTGAACCTCTTTGTTAGCCCCAAGGCAGTCTCTGACACAGTTAAGAGGCATTCATTAAAACTCTTTGCTGACCTCATCCAACCCACTTCTTAGAAGTTTAAAATTTATCATGTTCTTTCTTGTGTCACAAATTGTTCCACTTTATTGTTTTATTGTATTTTTTATTTTACAAAATGCTGTATTATATCCTCTTCTCCTGTATTATGTATTATATTATATAATCGCCTCCTCACACCATGAAACGAATAGGTAGTTGGATGTTATTTGACTGAGAATCCAGTCCTCCCTCAGTCAAACATTTGTTCAAACCTCTCTTGTAATAAAGTTTGTGTAATAAGATTGAAATAAGTTTTTTCTGTTTTTTTGGTTTTTCAATACAAGCTTTTATAAACTTATTGATCGTAACCGTGTTCTGATCAAAATGAGCCTAAACACGGCCAGTCTACTATTATCCCTCGAGGAGTTCCGTTGTCCACCTTCCGTCTCCATCATCAGATCAGCTCAATGAAACCATAATATTGCATTGTCATCAGAACTTGACAGGCATGCAAAATATCATCTCAATCGGTTCAGGATAACTGCTTTAAAATTAAGTTGCATGATTCCAACCGTACAAACATAAAAAAATAGCAAGGCATCAAAATATTCTCTTTGGGCTCTGCTTAGCTTGGGGCTAGATAATGTTGTGTGAACTGTCCAGTTTTTTTTTTTTTTTTTTTTTTTTTTTATATTCAAAAAGTAACCCAACAGACAGAATTTAGGTATCCTATTACACGTGTTAAAAGTGTCTGACAGTGTGAACATAAGGCGGCCTCATATAGCGTGATGAAGAGTCCTACCCACGTAAAGCCAGCTATTCACGTGCAGTCGTCAACACAATTTGCGGTGCTCATGCCCCCTGACTGCCCTGACCGGTTGACCTCGTTACTGCGCCCAAGCTTTTCAGCTCCGAGTTAAGAGGCAAGACTTTGCATCCAAATACTCGTAGAACTGTGTTCTTTTCTTAATGAAGATTCTTATGCGTAATGTCATGTTTCACAAACATAAAACGGACAAAGTTTTTTTATGTATTTTTCTCGCATGGTGTATACAAAGACTTCTATTTTAATAAAAGTCTTTGGGTGAATATCATTCTCATAATATAAAATCATTGCGTGACTGACTGACCTACTCACTCACTCACTCACTCACTCATTGACTATATCAACTAGAGATCTAAAATTTGGAGGGAATATTTATTTTACATCGCTTTGGGTTTTCTATTATGGTTTTGTACCTACTTATGGTTCTTAATAAATAAATTATAAAACTGGCCAAGTGCGAGTCGGACTCGCGCACAAAGGGTTCTGTACCATTATATATAAAACAGAAAAAAACACGTTAAAAATCATAATAATAAATAATGCTGGACAGTTCACACAACATTAACTAGCCCCAAGCTAAGCAGAGCTTGTGCTATGGGTAGTAGATAACTGATATACTTAATACAATACATTACATGCATAGTTTTTTTTGTTATATATATAAAATACCCAGAACACCCTGAACAAATATCTGCAGATCGCACAAATGTTTGTTCTGAGGCGGAATCGAAGCCGCAACCTCCTGCGTCGCAGGTGAACCTACGCCCGCCGCGCTACAGAGGTCGTCCCATACAAAGTTTGTTGTATGGGAGCCTCCTTAAACATTTATTTTATTGTGTTTTTTAATATTTGTTGTTATAGCGGCAACAGAAATACACCACCTGTGAAAATATCAACTGCCTTACTATCACGGTTCATGAGATACAGCCTGATGACAGACGGGCAGACGGACAGCGGAGTCTTAGTAATAGGGGCCCGTTTTACCCTTTGGGTACAGAACCCTAAAAAGTAATCTAGGGGTGCACTAAGTAAGGAACTTCCGAAATTCACCCCCTAAGGGGTTGCAGCGGGGTTTTGAAGTTTGTATGAAAAAAGCACACGAACTGCATGCGTTCTACTAGTATGTATAGTAGACTGCAGTCCGCCAGCGGCTGGTCTTGTGTTTCACCGTGATAAAAAATCTAGCCTATAGTTCAATCCAGGTCATAAGCCAGTCAGAGGTCCTTGGGCGGCTTGACAAACTCCGAAACCAGAGGCCAGCACTACCTCATACGAAACAAACAAAAATCCAGGTCATAATCTTGTGTACGAAATTTCACCGAAATTTGTTCAGCCGTTTTGGCGTGATTGAGTAACCAACATCCAAAAATCGCAACTTTGTCATTTATGATATTAGTGGGAGGATCGATAATGACGACAAAATACTATTTTATTCATTGTACAAAGGCGAGTACTTAGGTACAATTTTCAGCATGGATCTACTACTATAGCGTTGCCATAAGAGCTTACTGCTCAAAAATGTTGATAATAATATTATAGCCTACCCAATTAATGCAGTAAACTGGTTCCGGAACCAAATTACACAAACGGAAGGCCCACCTGACTAACAGAGTGTCAGACGTTCAATAGGGTATGCATAGCTGAAGCTAAGGCCAAACCAACGCGTTCAGCCCGCGTCCGCGGCGGCGTGCACGGTGGCGATCACTGCGCGTGTTATAGTTGTGCACACAGTCGCGTTTGTTCAGGTGTTCATCAGGCTAGAACCACGTCACTACAATGCTGTCTGATACAATTGAAGAAGTTTTGCTTCTGTCTGCTATTATTGAATTCTTAAGGTGATATGTTAAAACATCAAATGGGCGGAGTCTATTAAGAAAACAATAGCTGCAAGCGTTATTACTAACAATTAACCCGGGAAGAGATGAGGTATACATTCCTGCCGCTCGAAAGTAACTGACGTAAGCGACAAATAAAAAAACTTCATTTTACTTCTAAAGGAGCAAATATAAAAATGAATTATCTTTAATTAATCTAAATAATGTGATTACCTACTGAATATCACAAAAATTTACGCTTAATATTTTCTCTAGTCGAAGGGGGACCTAAAACGGGTTTTAGGAGGGCCCATTTAATTTCAAAAAATAAAGCTGTCGTGAAAAGTTTCACCAATCATGTTTCTAGACTATGATTTATTTAGATTACATCCTCAATTAATTACTGTATTAACATCAAGTTTGTAACCTTTACTGTTACTGAGTCAGCATGTAACGCAATTTTTTTAACATAGCGTCTTAAGAATGAGATGTATCATACAACAATGGGTATTTGTGGACAACCTAATTTATGATTTCTTCCGTTTCCACCATACATTAAATCTAAAAAATAAAGTTTTTCTCAACAAGTAATAGTTGCATGCAGCATCCTAACGTAACAAGCGCGATCTGATCGCCACCGCCACGTGCAGACGCTGCACCGGGCGCCGCGACCAATCAGAGGACGCGTCGATGTGAACACGTCACTACAAGTTCATATACACAACAACTGATCGCCCCCGCGCACGCCACCGCGGACGCGAGCTGAACGCGTTGGTTTGGCCTAGCCTTAAAACTCGACTCAGCAGTTCAAATTGACGAAACCGAGCAATTTGTCAGTTCGCTAGCTCCGTATGTTAATTGCAGGTAGTTTGTTTTAGCGTGGGCCATTTTGTGCGGGTTTTTATTGCTGCGGTTAGGTGTTTCGGCTTGTAACCTACTGCGTGGAAAACCTTTCCTGTTGCCTGGAATTGGCGTGGCTAAATATTAATACTGTTGTTTGGTTCATCTACTTTTATAAAATTAATGAGTTCCAAGGATCTTTCAACAGTAGGTATTGTCTAATTTGGAAACTTCCTGATTCCAAACCAACCACCAACTGGTTAGTGGTGTGGTGTGGTGGACATACCAACTGGTTAGCACTACACGCTAGTTTAACAGGTTTTTGAGATGTTTTAAGATAATTATAAACAATGAATAACATATAAAACTCAAAAATCATGGTAAATATCCCGTTTCTAGTGAAAATAATGAATAACAATTTAAAAAAAAAATGAGAACTGGCCAACTACATGTTAGTCATACATAATAGTTAGGTATCATACAAATTAGTTAGTCATACATATACACATTAGTCTCTAGATTGTATCTACAAAATGACATTGACTTGAATTGATTACCAGCCAAATGAGTAACAAACATCGTTTTGTATGAAGCGGGCTATATATGGTACACTTCCGTTAAACGGTTGAAATAAATAATCTTAAATCCATCTTATATTATTTTGAAAGTAAATCGTAACAACAAACATCTCAAAATTTCATCAGAAATTCACCAGCCAGCTGGCACACTTTGGCAAAGTTAAACGAGCCCTGCGCACCCTTTTGTCCTTTTTACGCTTGGCGGGCGACATTTCCAATCGTAACGAACGGCTGGCCAAGGAGGCTAATACTGCATTACAGCTTGAGTTATTGTCATACAGAACCCTTTCAGTGGTTTTTTGGTGATATCAACTTAATCAAACCCACACCTAATACAATACTTGCTATTATTGCCAAGACTAAGCAGTGCTAAGCAGTATTTTACGCCGAATCAACGGCTGTTGCTTTACAAAGCACAAGTTAGGCCACACGTTAAATACTGTTTCCATCTATGGCACGGAGCACCCAAGTACCAGCTGCTTCGCTTTGACTCCCTACAGAGTAGAGCCATTAGAATCATCGGCGACCCTAAGCTCTCCAATACTATAGAACCGCTTAGCCAGCGCAGAGCCATTGGATCGCTTTGCGTGTACTACCGCCTCTACAACGGGGAATGCTCTGACGAGCTTTTCGATCTCTAGATTTTACCATCGCTCTTCCCGGCACCGTGACAAAGCTCATCCACACATCATAGATTCCTGAGTTTCTCGTACGACTCGTTTCTCGAGATCATTTCTTCCCCATACCTATAAACTTTGGAATGAGCTTCCATCTGAGGTTTTCCCGCTTGGTTACGACAAGTGTCGCTTTAAAAAAAATGTTCATAAATTTCTTCAGGGTAGGCAGCGCATTGACAGTGGTGTTGCCGGTGTCTGTAAGCGACGGTGACCACTTTACATCAAGTGGGCCGTAAGCTAGTTTGTCTATTAGTTTCATTAAAAAAAGGCTCATTACTATCATCGTAGCACAGTATAGAATGTGGTAGTATAAAAGGCGATAGTACTAACCCAAAATTAACAGGTTAATGTGTTCTGAGAGAAACATCGATCCTAACGACGTATATTTAAAGACCAATTCATTTCGAACTTCTGTGTGGCGCTTGCGTCTAAGGCCTTTTGATTTTTATTGTTTTTACCCCCGACGCAAAAACGAAGGGGCGTTATAAGTTTGACGTGTCTGTGTGTATGGGTTGTGTGTAGGTGTGTGTGTTTGTTTGTGTGTGTCTGTCAGTCCCAACGTAGCTCCCACACGGATGAACAGCTTTTTTTTTTTTTTTAAGGTGAATTTGTCGGGAGTGTTCTTAGCTATGTTTGATCAAAATCGGTTCAGTTGTTTCATTGCGTTAGGGTTTTTTTTAATTTTTACTAAATTAATTACTTATTTTTTAATATTTGTTTCGCTTACAAGTAACAAAAACTTAAAACGGCACCTTGATTCACTAGTTGCTGCCAATTATATTATTTTGTTTATATTTTCATGTCGCATTAGTTAGTTATAGTTATAAACCCACAAAATTATAAAAAAATAAGTTTTTTTCATTCCAGGAAGTTATATGTTTTTTTTATGGCACCTACAGAATTAGATAATAAACAGAACAGTATTTTTTCCAGAATTTATTAGAACCAGGTCTGGTTAATTCCATACATTTTAGAATTAGTTCACACAAAATATCGATAGATGGCAGTACTGGTATCGCTAGGAATATTGAACACATTAATTAGATTATTTTTTCACTTTTTTTGACGGCATTGCGTAAATAGTACCTCTAGAAGACTTTTTATGTGATTTTAACTAATAAAATAACAAAAATCGTTATAAAATAGTTTTTTTTTTCAATGTTTTTACTGACATCTAGCAATTTCTAACCGAAACATTTTGATTGGGTTCTAAGGTTCTAAGTTTGGTCAAAAAACACATAGATGGCGTTGAAATAAAACCATGTTTCGGAGCAGCAAAAAAAGAATAAAATTATACGATAATATTTCGATAGTTACTCCACAGAGTAGTAAGAATACTAACGTGTTACTCTATGATATGATGTGATGAAATACGCTTGATTTCTCAAGTATCATCTAGTGCGCTGTAAAGAAGGCAAGAGAGAAGCGCCATCTAGTACGCTGTTAAGAAAACAAGTAAGAATGCATATTAGTACGTTAGTACCGAGCGCGCGCCACGGGCGCTGCTCTTGCTCTGCTCTCTGTTGTACGTTAGTATTATTCCTTACTCTGTGTTAGAACTGAAGTTTTGGGTATTACTGTAATGTGCTTTTAATTCTGCCGGAACAAAACACGACCATTGGACCGTCAAAAGTTTAATTTGGTTTGACGTTTGGAATTCTGCAGCTGTTGAAGGTCCATTATGCTATTGGTCTAAACTGAACCAACCAACAAAATTGGATAATCAAGAAGCACTCATAAGTATGACCCACGATTTAAACAATGCGTGGTAAATCCAAAAGAGATGTGGTTTGAACTGTAACGTGGTAAATTGCCACAAAATCCCGACAATATCCTCAGCTTATAGTAGTAGTAGAGCTTTTTTGTGAAAGAGTTCGTCCGGGGAAGTACTACCACCATACCTATTTCTGCCGCAAAGCAGTAGTGCTCGCATTGCTGTGTTCCGGTTTGAAGGGTAAGGGTGCCGGTGAAATTACAGGCACATGAGACTTTTCGTCTTTATGTCTCAGGGTGGCGGGCGCAGTGCAATGCCACATAGGGTGCGTCCTAGGTGGACGTGACCTTTGAGGTAATGCACTGTTCATGGGCAGAGGTAACCGCTTAACATCAGGTGGGCCTCTTGCTTGTTCCGTCATACAAGTAGTATAAAAAAAAAAAAAAAAAAAAGCTTCAGCTAAGTAATTCTAGTCACACCTAAATCAAAACAATTTAAATTCCTGTAAAGAGACTAAATAATTAACTCCGCGTTGTTTCTTCCGTCTTCTAGACAATTACTAAATTAGTATGCCGCTCCCGTCGACCAGCACCACTGTACCAGCCTAAATATTAATAATACTTTCTCTGGTGCCGCGAAGGTAACAAAAGTTCTTCGTGGACGGAAGGAAAGTTTTTCAATCATAGAGACACTTCGATCAGCCGTGAAAAATAACAAGGGTGAAGATTTGCGAAACTAATAACTTTAGGATCAAATATGCAGCGTAACTTCATGAAGACTAATAAAGAAATAGGAAAAAAACCTCACCTAAGGGGCGATATGTGGGCCAGCAATGGATATACTGTTTACTCGATGGCCTTTGTATGGGGTTAGTAGCTGGATCAAACGTTGGCTAAACTATCGCCAACGTTATAAAACAAATATAACATAACACCCAACAGTCACATATGTAGCCCTGGGCCCTAATAGCACTAACTTTGAACGTTATTACCAAAACAAAACTAGAAAAGCTCACCTTATATGGTACGTCTGGATTGAGGGATCCTTGCTTGAATTCTCAGTTTTAAATGCACTTGAGCTTGTTGAATTCAGCTATAATTTCGTTTTTTTTTTTTTTTTTTTTTTTTTATACTACTGAATGACGGAACAAGCAGATGGCCCAACTGGTGTTAAGCGGTAACCTCTGCCTATGAACAATGCATTACCACATAGGTCACTGCGCCCGCCACCCTGAGACATAAAGATGAAAAGTCTCATTTGCCTGTAATTTCACCGGCACCCTTACCCTTCAAACCGAACACAGCAATGCGAGCACTGCTGCTTTGCGGCAGAAATAGGTATGGCGGTAGTACTTCCCCGGACGAACTCTTTCACAAAAAAGCTCTACTACTACTAATTCAAGCAAGACGTACGTGAAATAACGTGAACTTTTCTAGTTTTGTTTTTGTAATAAACTACCAAATTAACGCAATTGGGGCCCTGATTCCACCTAGGATCCCCTGTGTTGGGTATCAGGAACTACGAGTACCATGGTACTGCATCACCCAGACCAGGAGCAAATATTTGCTGCCAAACAATTATTAATCCCGCAGCGTGAATAGAACTCGCATCCTCTCTCATCTCTGCCAGCAACTCGTCCGCCACGCCACAGACGTTGCCACGTTATTTTTTAACATTGATAGACCTTCGTTTGGCTGTGATCTCACCTGTTGGTAAGTAACGATGTGGCCGACGTTGGAGCACAAAGTCCCTATTTACAGAAACCAATATTATAATTTTCTGGAAAGACAGACGACGGCAGCGGTTTCCACTCGTACAGTTCGTATTATAAGCACGTGTACGCGTGAACGCAGTTCGCGCATTGACGCCAATATTATTTGATGTGTGATGAACGAAAAACCGTTGAGAGCAGAGTTTGTTACAATCAAAACTGGACTGCGTTCTATTCTGTTAAGGTTGCCTTTACCTTGAAAGTCTGCAAGTTGTCAACCCTGCAAGTGAGCGCGGCGTCCCTTCCCACGGCGACGGTCACGTTCGAGCCCGGCCCCACGAACCTCGGCAAATCTGCAACAATTAAATTATGAGGTTACCGTTGTTATGTATAGGTATTTACTGTTGGCTGTGGTTGCAAGAACGTTCTTAAACTTCTTAAAATTATCAGCTTAGTGTCGGTCCGCGGCTTTGCTAGCGTTTTACCAGGATAAAAAGTAGCTAATAGCTCGATCCAGTTCCTAAAGTATCCATGCGCCAAATATCATCGAAATCGGTTTTGCCGTTTCGGCGTAATTGCAAAACAACAACATTCAAACTTTGATATTTATGCTAGTAGTGGGTTATAATCGCTTTCAAAGACGATTCATACATAACACAATTTAATCAGTCATAACGTAACTAATTAATAAATAATAAATAAAACAATGCTGGACAGTTCACACAAAATTATCTAGCCCCAAGCTAAGCAGAGATTGTGTTATAGGTACTAGATAACTGATATACATTACAAAGAAACATATTTTTTAATATGCATAGAAAATACCCAGAACAAGTTGAACAAATATCTGCAGATCATACAAACATTTGTTCTGAGGCGTGAATCGAACCCGCAACCTCTTGCGTCGCAGGCGAACCTTCGCCTGCCGCGCCACAGAGGTTGTCGTAACTATAATATAATAATATAAAACTTTATTGAGGACACAATATGAGTTACAGGTAAACTAAAGATAAAATTAAAGTTAATGTCCTACAATCGGCGGTCTTATCGCAGGCAGCGATCTCTTCCAGACAACCGTTTATATGCTAAACTTATATTAAGAAAACTAAGCTACATGCAAAAACAATGCCATCGACAACGGAGTTGCATGGTATGGATATTGACCAACCCCTGAACTAGTGTTAAACTGTATCTCAGGGGTCAGCTTCAATCCTCACCGAGCAGTCTTCGTCATCACGTGGCATAGCTTTTGAGTAGTACACGGATTCGGCAAAAAGATAATAATTATAGCATTTTTAGCTTATCATGTGGCGGACATGTTTTGCTACTAGCTCAAGATACATAAATACAAAATAATTAAATTATAAACAAATATATGTTAGCTGCAGTACCTATAACAAGAACGAAATATAGATACAAGTAGGTATATGTGTGTGGGTGCGTTTATGTTTTTGTGAGAGCGTTTGTTTGTGTGTTGTGTGGGTGTTTGTTTATGTATAGTGTTTGTGTAAACTATTGTTTTTTTGCGTCAGGCTTTAACGGGAAATAATTTTCACTAGAAACGGGATATTTACCATGAACATAAAAAATAAATACAAATGAAAAAATTATAATAATAATAATAATAGTAAATTATGTACATAACCATGATAGTTTCAAAAGTTTTAACGGGAAATGTCTGCACTTATCTAGTTGTGAACTAATCAATAACTTTAGTTAGAAAAACCTCATACCAAGCGGATGTTACGCGAAAGGACTCGTAGACGGCTACGCTTTACAAGCGAATAGTCGATTATGTGACAGGTTTTTCCGGCTTAAGAATAGACGGATAAAGGCGTGTGTCTATGTATGTATGTATGTATGTATGTAGATACCTATCATCATCATCATCCACTGCCTGACTTCACCCACTGCTGAGTATATTTACTATTATTTGTTCTGTGGTATAGGCCTCTCTTTGCCTGTGCCATTCCTTACGGTCCCGTGCCAGTCTCAATTCGTTCTCGTAATACGAACAAACTATGTTTGTCAAAAGTCGCATCTCGCACAGGCTGGCGCGGCAGCCTCGAGCCAGCTTCGCGATCAGTCCGAGCTTCGCGAGGCAGACCGAGCTATCAGAAGTAAGAGTCAATTCACGATGGATAGTTGTATTATTTCGGCTGCTGCTATTTATTTAAACGTATTCGAATCTTTTGAATCCCACAACACCTTTTGCTCACCATATAGTTGAATCAAACTGATCGACTGCTCTTGACAGTTCATAATTATTTATAAAACTATTTGCGCTCTCGAGTTAAAACCACCTCCGTGCACACCGAACGAATAGGGCACACTGACGCGCTTTGAGCATGTTGCATTTACCGACAGCTGACGGCTCGACCCCGAGGCACATCCACAGAGACCGAGCATTTGGCTCGCGAGGCTGCCGCGCGAGCGCGTGCGCTTGGTGGAGGGAAATCTAAGCTATTATTTCCGCGTACAATAGAACCTCCCATTATTATTATATGGGGAAGGCCTTATAGTCGTAGACATTATCGGATGTTGATGATGATATCTGCAAAGAAAACTCGTAGAATCACTGAATATTCTGACGCGACTCCACTCTACATTTACTTTACATTTGAAATTAGTTACGTAAAGGGCGACCTTTGCGCAGTCTGTGAAGCTTTACAAGATTTTACTATATTATTCTAACCACAAAAAATGGCTTCATTTAGAAATTAGTCTAATATATTTTTTATCAGAAAAATATACATACTTCATACATGACCTCTGTGGCGCAGCGTGCGAAGGTTCGCCTGTGACGCAGGTGGTTGCTGGTTCGATTCCCACCTCGGAACAAATATTTGTACTACCTGCAGATATATATCCAGTGTGTTCTGAGTATTTTATAAGTATAATAAAAAATATCTAGATATAGAAGTAATGTATTGTATAAAGTAGGTATATCACTTATCTATTACCTATAACACAAGCTTTGCTTAGCTTGGGGCTAGATAATGTTTTGGAACTGTTTATTTATTCTCCTCTTGTATTATCATTTGTATATACCTAGCCTGTTTTTGACACAAATAGGGTACTTTATATAAAAATCAGAAAAGTTTTTTTATTTAAAGGCTCTAATAATCTTAGTCTAAACACTTCATCAAAATTATTTCCCAAGGCCGTCCCCTTATTAGACTGCCACAGGCAGCTTTTATAGGCAGCCTGTTTATTTTCACAGGACAGACTAGGTGCGCTCAAAGTAAACCTTGGAACATAATGTTTAGGGCGCCTGCGGGCAGTTGTAATCCATCACATAGACTGTATTATCATTATGAACAGAAAACAAGTGGTTTTTGCTTAGCAAGCAATCCAATACATTCAGAAAAGTATGAGCTATTTTAACACTTCTTACGGCTGATGTTCTAACAGACCAAAGGAAGATAAATATTCCGGTTAAACGGATTTTTCCTACAGTATTTTATCTCAGAATTAATCTTGAGAGGAAATCCACACGTGTGACTTCGAACTCTGGAGTATCGAATATTGAAATTGGACGACGTCGATACCGAGATATTAATGCAGGCTTTTAATGAAAAACACGTGCGTGAAATCTGTCGATCAAAATGAGATTGAGGGAGTCAGTTATGTACCTACATAAAAATATGAAGAATACAAGAAGTGTTTTTTTTGTTTTATGCCGAAAACAATCAATTTATATGTTAAGTTTCATGAGAAATGCAGTAACATAAGATTATTGTTTGTGATTTTTTATAAAAAAAAATTTGTTCGCTTGTTTCCGGAGGACTATTTTTACGCAAAGCATCACCAAAAATAGTTCAGTTGTTACAGTATGATTTAGTAACGGACAAAGTTTCGTGTTAGAAGTAGGTAATAGTAGTTCAGACTTGGTTTGTATAAGAATAAGAATAACCCTTTATGGGGTTCTGTCCATATATTGGACACCATAAAATAAAAAATAAAAAAAATACAATTTTTTGGATTTGGCCAGGGCCTTCTGCCCTATAAAGGGATAAGAATATTTTATTTGCTCGAATACAGGTAACTTATTTGTAAGAGGTGTTACAATATAAATGTCCCTTATATGTTCTACATCTAGCTAGATGGTGTGCGAATGTCATTGTGATGTCATTAAAAAGTGTACACTTAAATTGCTCACTAAAATACAAAATGTGGTGTTACATATTTGTTTTCAGCAGTATTGAAAGATCACTTGTTAAAGTAACTGACAGATCAAAAAATAAATTTGTCGTTTCAGTCACTATACAACACAATATTTAAAAAAGTCAGCTTTAAAAAGTCTGTCGAGAACCCATTCAAAATAAGTATCACACTAAATATTATAAAGGCGAAAGTTTGTGTGTGTGTTTAGTGTGTTTGTTACTTGTTCACGCTGAAACGGCTGAACGGATTGGCATGAAATTTTAAATGGAGATAACTGGACACCCGGAATAACACATAGGTAAATTTTTATCCCGATATTCCCACGGGATCGAAACATACGCGGGTGAAACCGCGGGGCGCTGCTAGTAAACCATAAAACTGACTGAATTGAACTGGCGACTGAATCTGAACAACCGATCCGTATTTGTAGAACACTTCACCACGAATAGTATACCTACATGGTATCGTATAAAATAGTGGTATGTTTGAAACCGGATGCCATCCGGGAACGGCACCGGATAACCGGCCACGATTAAACCGTACCTATAAACCGGATGAACCGGATATTTCAGGAAAACTGTATGAAACACTTGCATGGAATATATCATGGCTGCAACTGATTTGTTTTTTTTTCGCATTTAGCATAGAAATGGCTTCATTTGTAGAATGGAATAATCCAAATAATGTCGTTTGTCTGAATATTCACGTTTTGGTGGAAAATTATTTTGATCACCGTGCTGTTAAGAATCTTTATTCCTTTATTGGGACAACCTAGCAACAATTTAATGATCAAAAAAAGCGGCCAAGTGCGTGTCGGACTCGCCCATGAAGGGTTCCGTAGCAGCAAGTAACATAATAGTTCTTGGATGGATTACGATTAATGACTTATTAAAAAAAAACTACTTACTAGATCTCGTTCAAACCAATTTTGAGTGAAAGTTTACATGGCAATGTACATTATATATTTTTTTTAGTTTTATCATTCTCTTATTTTAGAAGTTATGGGGGGGGGGGGACACACTTTTTACCACTTTGGAAGTGTCTCTTGCGCAAACTATTCAGTTTAGAAAAAAATTATATTAGAAACCTCAACATCATTTTTTAAGACCTATTTATAGATATCCCACACGAATAGGTTTGATGAAAAAAAAAATTTGAGTTTCAGTTCTGAGTATGGGGAACCCCAAAATTAATTGTTTTTTTTAATTTTTGTGTAAAAATCTTAATGCTATTCACAGAATACATCTACCTACCAAGTTTCAACAGTATAGCTCTTATAGTTTCGGAAAAAAAAGGCTGTGACATACACGGACAGACAGACAGACAGACAGACAGACATGACGAATCCATAAGGGTTCCTTGGCTTTGACTACGGAACCCTAAAAACCAGTCAAATATAAGTTGAACTTGCGTGGAGAGGGTTCGGTACAAATAGGCTAGCATAATAACCACTTAATAAATTGATCACAATAAGACACGAAAATTAGATCAAAGACGAAAGCAATTAATGCACTAAGCCATGCACTAAAACTGAAGTGGAAATGGGCGGGTCATGTAGCGCGCCTCACAGATCACAGGTGGACCAAAACAGTAACCACATGGCGAGGCCCAACAGGCAAGCGCTACAGAGGAAGAACTTGCACACGATGGGACGATGAAATCAAAAAAATTGCGGGTCCACAATGGATCCACATAGCTCAGGATAGAGAAAAGTGGCAAGCCTTGGAGGAGGCCTTCACCTGAGAGGGGTTCCTGCTTACATACTAATATCAAATATTATATAGTATATCGCGTAAAGTTATTAATAATTAGTGATTAGTTAAAGTGTATTAAGATTAAGTTTAAACTATGTATGTATTATTAATTGTATCAGGAAATAAAAAGGCTAAAATAAAATAAATAAAATAACCAATTGATCTTTTCAGTCCTTTGTGTAATTTTATATGTTTTTTCTTCACGAATACCTTTCGTGTTCCATAAGACTGTAAAGACAGGATTTTATTTAGGCATTTGATATTTAGCAAAGCCCTACATTTCGTATTTTTATTAAAATTATAGGCTCAGTAGTTTCCTCCAGTAGTAGTAGGGCAGCACTAGTATGTACTATAATTCGATGTTTCCTCATACAACGTTTTGCTATGTCAGGAAATTTACAACAACTATCATAACACCCAGGCTTAGTGAAAAAATCGATAGCACTACATACTGTCCAAACACAATTATGTTCTCTCCATGCCAGAATCGAACCCCTTCCCAACCAGCTTCAGCAAGATCGACGTAAAAATCCTAGCAAGAATTGCGATCCTATCATGGACTTATGTTTTGACATTTCAGTTCTCGTTTGAAAGTGTCGATATCTTCGATCGGCCCCAAGACACCACTACCGGTGCGGTCTAACTACATAGTGTGGATATGGGTTTATGCACTTGGGATTTCAAAGCCGACTTGCATTGAGTAGTTGCTTGTTTACGAGGATAACTTGATAATAGTTCTATCGTCTCTGCAGTTCTGAGCTATAAACACATTGTAGTACGTATCATAATGCATCAACGTGGTAGCAGACCTACTATTGCCTGAGAAAATAACTTGAGATTTTACTCTTTTTTAAAACCCCCAGCCATGGTGACCATGAAAAAACTAGTGACACGACAGAAATCAGAATGATTGCTGATTTCATGCTCAAACTATTTCACAGAAATATATGAAAACCTTGGCAAAAATTGCTCAGAAAAATTCATTAAAATCTGAAGGACTCATAACATGTCAGATAAAAATTTCTGAAGAAGTAATCTTAACCAATTTCACCTGTACGAACCCTAACAAAGCATAACAAGGAACGACCTTACATAACCGGACCCTGCCGGGCACGGGAATAGCTGTACACCTGAGGACGCTATAACTAAGGCTTGGAGTACAGTCGACATCCAACGTTGCAAGGAAACACATGATAAACTATTAATTATAACATTAATTAACCTCTAAAATGCGCTTATAACCTAAATATATATTACCTATCAACGTATATGAATCACTTTTGAAACTATCATGGTTATGTACATAATTTTCACTAAAAACGGGATGGAAGGGGGGAAGAATGGTACAAGAGGCAATTGAGATAAATAAGTACAGAAATTTCAATAGAGAAGATGGTTTTCAATTATATGGAGTATGGAAGCCTGTGGTAAGAATGTGTAAGAATCAAAAAAGTGTGGTACCTGCTACGCGTCCGGACACCGTTAGTGTTGTGTGTCGAGATGGTGTGAATTGTGACAATGAAACCGATGGTAGTAAAAGAGTGAGAAGAGGATAGATCGATATATCTGCCAATAACATCTACTCGCAAATACTTTAGTTAGTTCTCCCGTGATCATGGCGCATGCAACTGTGCCGAAATATCGTGAACATTTAAAACTCAAAAATCATGGTAAATATCCCGTTTCTTGTGAAAATTATGTATATGAATAAATTTAATAAAAGTAACATTTAGAACATTTAGAACATTAACTATTAACTATTAGAACAAAAGTAACAATTAACTACTATTTTAGAGCATTTATATATATTTATATTTTCGATTACGCGGCAAATATTTGTTATAATACTGTTTTTCGTGATTTTAGTTCATTTTTCGTTGCGCGAGCGTTATTGACAAATTCTAACTTACCTGAAATTTGTCTGTCTTGTAAGTAGGTAGCTACTGCTCAAGCTGTAGTCTATTCCCAGCCTAACAGAAGACTGTCTGGGACCCGCAAGGGATTTAATCAGAAGTAATTTACTAGATATAGGAAACTTTCGACTTTACTTAGTGGGATGGGCTCGTTGGGTCTGGCAACGACACATCGAACTATGAACATGTACCTGCGAGTTATGGTGAACTTTCATTAGTTGATTAGCATTAACTTCGGGTAAGTTTATGTGCGAGTAAATTGCTTAGAACCTAATCTTGTCATATAGGTCTAATTTCGTCTTCTATCCAGGAAATTTCACGAAAACATGTAGGGAAGTTTCATAGTTTACTTTACTTAGAATATTAATCAAGATTTTTGAAACTGATTTTGTTTTAGTTGTAATCTTAGGGTTTATAATATATTTGTAACTCGGAATAACAAAAACTGGATTGTGTCTAAATGTTGTTTTTGTATGGAGAAAATGATAAGGGCCTCTAGCGGACTTATTGAGAAACTCATTAAAACCATACACAGAAACAAGTATCGACTCGCAGTTAGATAGTCGGCATACCGAATGCAAAACTTACTCGAACCTGTAATAAGCCGTTTTTTATTGCTTCGCTCGTTACTGTCCATCCAAAAGTTGCCTGGAAGAAATCGCTTTTAGCGATAAGGCCGCCCATTTTACTGTAATTTGATTAAGTTAATTATGTTGTGTCTTATTTTGTTGGTGTACAATAAAGTGTTAATCTTTCCATCTATCTAAGCCCGCTTGCAAAAATTACAATGGTATTACAATAAACGGAGCTGGATTTATCTTGTTAGTTAGTTGTATTAGTATGTTAAAATGTATTTAATTTTAAATTGCCTGTATCTGCATACACAACACTCAATCGGAACCTAGGCGGATATCCGTGGTTCACTCTGGGCCTCAACGGAAGATCAGCGCTGGGTTGCCAACGTGGCCTAGCAAACGCTGAGTTGAGGACCCTTTTGTGGCTTGCGTCAGGCAGACACACAAATTTCCTTTATTATATCTGTGTTATTTGTTTTTGTTTTAGTTTTTATATAGTCCATATCTTGTTTGTTTGTTTTTTTCTTGGTGTGTGTTTGTATAGTCATTTTTTTTTTATTTCTTTCTTTCTTTCTTTCCCCTGTCTTGTATGAGTTGATAACTATAACTCAAAGTATATCTTATTAATTTGAATAAGTAATTACAAGAATAATTTCAAACAACTAGCAAGGCAGATAAACCACAGGTTCGGCCTTAGCTTCGCAGACAGCCAGATAAACCTTGACTAACTGATTATAGTAGGGAATAAAGTGGGAAAAGACCTCGTGGCCAATAAACATAGCCGTTGGTCTGATGACCCAGTCAAGCCTCCCATGTCACTACCGCCCTGAGGCAAACCGAAGATATAACGGTGTAGAAAAACATCTACTTACCAAGGCCTTTTAAGACGGACATGACCTTCAGCAACGAACAATACGACAAAGGAGAAGAAGGAAAAGATGCTTTGCTCTAACGCCTTAAGCACACCGATGACGTCGCGAACCACGATAGCGAAACTCCGGTTAATCTGTCCTTTACACTTGAAACGTATCGCGTATGTTGCATCTCGCTCTATCTGTCATTTCGCTAATGTTACGCTTTTTCGTGTAGGATATCGCAGTTCGCGTTGTCGGTGTTCTGAAGGCGTAATACGTATTATTATATCTAAATAACTGGTGCGAGCGAGATTGGCTCGGTATTTCAATTAAAAAAAATACACTCTAAAAGTGGACACCCATCCAAAAACTGACCTCGCAGATCATTGCTTTACCTAAATTTGTAAAAACTCCTATTCCTTGGATAAACATTTTTTCCAGAAATGAGACCTAGCTAGATCGATTTTTCCCCCCGAAAACTCCATTATAGAACTTTTTATCGAAATCGTTATAGCAGTTTTCGAGAACGTGATTAAAAATATATCAATATTGCTCATTTAATGGTATAGGATAGCTCTACTGCAGAGGTATTTAATTATACAAAATATCAATTCACTCGTGCAGAGTGGTAGATCACAAGTGTTATAATATGTATGTGTGCATGTGTCGCGGAGACGTCAATACGTCTTCTAAGCGTCTAATGAACCGCGAAACACACGTACTGTGTTAATATATGCTGAGCGCTACTTTGGGTGCTTACACACAATTTTACGTCGTCATAACATATTCTTCATGTTTTTCAACCATGTTCAATACCTGCTCGTTTGGGTTATCCTAACCTGGTCTATTGGATAAGCGTTTCTGATTTGATTCAATTCATTTATTCATGTTCTTTGACATTTGCATGTGCTTGGACAAGTCAAATTAACAAAGTAAGTAAGTAGATTGAAATATTTTATTAACCAATATTCTCCCAATTCTCTCATCCACACTTTCCTTTTTTGTTTCATCAGCAGTCTTCTTTCGAGTTTCACTGGTATGTTGTCTCTTTGGCAAGTGATGTACGAAGTTATATCTATATAATATATAAAACAAAATCGTGTTAGTTACACCACTTATAACCCAAGATCGGCTGGACCGACGTTAGTTATCTCTTTTTTGGTGGATTCTTCTCCGCTCCGAATAGCAGAATAAGTGATAAAATATCGGGGATGGGGGGGGCTGTTTTGCACCGGGGGCTACCCGTGCGAAGCCGGGGCGAGTCGCTAGTATTTTATATAAAAGTTTAATTTTAAGTCGAACAACGAGTGTTCAAAGAAAACTGGCAGTAAATGAAAGCCCGAGAAGCAAGGTTTACTGACGCACTGCGGCACAAAAATGGTCCAGCAGTAAATGATGATCATCATCATCATCCTCCTACAGAAATACACTGCTGCACAAGGGCCTCCCCCATGGAATGCCACGACGAATGGTCTTGAGCCGCATACAGAATGGTCTCGAGCCGCCTACAGAATGGTCTTGAGCCGCCTACAGAATGGTCTCGAGCCACCTACAGAATGGTCTTGAGCCGCCTACAGAATGGTCTCGAGCCGCCTACAGAGTGGTCTTGAGCCGCCTACAGAATGGTCATGAGCCGCCTACAGAATGGTCTTGAGCCGCCTACAGAATGGTCTCGAGCCGCCTACAGAATGGTCTTGAGCCGCCTACAGAATGGTCTCGAGCCGCCTACAGAGTGGTCTTGAGCCGCCTACAGAATGGTCTCGAGCCGCCTACAGAATGGTCTTGAGCCGCCTACAGAATGGTCTCGAGCCGCCTACAGAGTGGTCTTGAGCCGCCTACAGAATGGTCATGAGCCGCCTACAGAATGGTCTTGAGCCGCCTACAGCATGGTCTTGAGCCGCCTACAGAATCTTTCCGCCAGGTGCAGCTGTAAAATAACTTTGACGTATCTCTAGTGTGATCGTAATGCAAACATATTGTTAATCCAATTAAACTTTGTAATATCCCACTAATATCACAGAGGACAATGCAACTTTGGCCATAAATTGCTGGCATCTTTTATTTTTATTTTCGCCAGCCCCCTTATTCGCTATGACCAAACGTGACATAACGCGGGCTCGTTACGATATACGTGTGGAATCATCGTTTAGAATACATTGTGACGTCACACGTTATTGTCAAGTAATCTCCTATGGTCATACTGAATAACCCTGCTGGTTTGAAACTAGCAACTGTATTTATCTTGGCTCAGTTACGGTTGTTTTTGCTATTGACTTCTCATACCCTGTAAAATTATAATATGACCTAGGTTTCACATCTGAGAATCTGGAGTTTTCATGAAAATTGTCGAGAATCCCAAGCTCACGAACGGTATTGAGCCCTTAAGTCTGAGGAGAGACTTTGCCTCTCTCTGCGTGTTCTACCGTTTGTACAATGGGTTTTGTTCCGAGGAATTGTTTGACATGATACCTACAGCAGCCTTTTTTCACCGCACCGTTCGCCATCGGCAGAGGATTCATTCGCACACCTTAGAGCCAGGGTGGTCTCGAACTGTGCGGTTTCAGAGAAACTTCCTGCCGCGAACGCTCAGGTTGTGGAATGATCTACCTGCTGAGGTTTTCCCGAGCGACTACAGTATGGGGTTCTTCAAAAGGGGTGTTTGGAAATTTTTAAAGGGTCGGCAACGCGCGTGTGATGCCTCTGGTATTGCAGGCGTTCATAGTCTACGGTAACCGCTTACCAACAGGTGGGCCGTAAGCTTGTTTGCTAACTTGGTAGTATATAAAAAAAAAAAAAAAACATCTGGCATTAATAAAAAACAAACACACCAGTAGGTTGCATTGGCTTTTCAAAGTTACCACGTTTGGATGTTGATCACACTGAACCAGTTGGTATGACCTATACAGCAACTCTTATCGTAGTAAAACGCGTGCGACGTTGAACGCAAACAAATAAGATTTGTTTCGTGCTTGGTGTGTAACAAATTGAAATCCAAACTACAGTACTTAATTTAAATTAAATAATTGCGGGCCACACGAGAATAATGACTGATTTTACTCGAGAGAGTTGAAAATTAGAGCCAGAGTGCAGAGCCATTTGTCATTTTAATAATTTGTAGCAACACCGACGGAAATTCAAATTCAATGCAATGTGTTAAAGTTAATGGGCTCTTTGTCGAGTGTGAAATGATCGATGATACTTGTAAGCTGCAGTTATTGAACAAGCTATGCTATAAAGACTCGGCGTTACGTTAGTATGTTTGTTTGTATGTATGTACCTATGTATGTTTTTTCGACGAAAAATTCAGAACCGTTAAGACGCCATAGGTTCTCAAATGTGTCTAGAATTTTAAAGTTTTTGATAAGAATTCTTATAGTTTTCTATGAAGAAAAAAATATATGATATTCTTGATCATTTTATCTAGTGAAATCATTAATTCAATACACTATTTGAATTACTTCACTCAATAAAAAAAAACACAAAGATACCACCTTTTTAAAATTGAAATCATGTTTTTGACTTACTTCTTTCACGTTTTAACTTATGAAACACTTGGTGTCATGTTCATTTTTATTTAAATTAGTGAAGTCATTAACAAAATTTAGCAAAACTAAAAGGGATTTTTTTATATAATTTTTTAAACACAAATATAAGTACCAGAGCGTGCGCTCGGCTTGCTCAGACCGGTCGCAGACCGCATCGAGGCAGGATCTGTGTCAATTTTCCCGCCATCGGTCACGTGACTACGGATGAAATGGAAACTATCAAGTCAGGCTACTCGCAAATCATAATTATGAAAAGAGCCAACATAGGTACTTGTACTATTATTTATTCTGTGACAAAGGTAAGTAAAAGTAAACCTAGGTAAACAAATACATTATCCGATTTGTTTTGCAAATAAACTCTGACTTCATACTGTTACTTTAGATAGCTACATACCTAGTAGGAGTAGAGATCTGGCCAAAGAAATTACCTCTCCGACCCCTCTAGTGGATGTGGGATGTGCTGTGGTCTGTCTGACCAAAGAGTTGACCCTCCGTTTCTTCCCGTGGAAGAGAGCTGTGGTGTTTGTCTGGCCTAAGAAAATACCTCTCCGTCTCCTCAAGTGGATGTGTGAAGTGGTATGTCTGGCCTAAGAGTAACCCTCCGTTTTTTCCAATGGAAGAGTGTTGTGGTGTTTTTCTGGCCTAAGAAAATACCTCTCCGTCTCCTCAAGTGGATGTGTGAAGTGGTATGTCCGGCCTAAGAGTAACCCTCCGTTTTTTCCTATGGAAGAGTGCTGTGTTGTTTGTCCAGCCTAAGAAAATACCTGTGCGTCACCTCACGTGGATGTGTGCAGTGGTCTATCTGGCCTAGGAGTAGACCCTCCGTCTGTTCCCGTGGAAGAGTGCCGTGATGTGTGTCCGGCCTAAGAAAATACCTCTCCGTCTCCTCAAGTGGATGTGAGAAGTGGTATGTCCGGCCTAAGAGTAACCCTCCGTTTTTTCCTATGGAAGAGTGTTGTGGTGTTTGTCTGGCCTAAGAAAATACCTGTGCGTCACCTCGCGTGGATGTGTGCAATGGTCTATCTGGCCTAGTAGTAGACCCTCCGTCTGTTCCCGTGGAAGAGTGCCGTGATGTGTGTCCGGCCTAAGAAAATACCTCTACGTCTCCTCAAGTGGATGTGAGAAGTGGTATGTCTGGCCTAAGAGTAACCCTCCGTTTTTTCCTATGGAAGAGTGTTGTGGTGTTTGTCTGGCCTAAGAAAATACCTGTGCGTCACCTCACGTGGATGTGTGCAATGGTCTATCTGGCCTAGGAGTAGCCCTCCGTCTGTTCCCGTGGAAGAGTGCCGTGATGTGTGTCCGGCCTAAGAAAATACCTCTCCGTCTCCTCAAGTGGATGTGTGAAGTGGTATGTCTGGCCTAAGAGTAACCCTCCGTTTTTTCCTATGGAAGAGTGCTGTGTTGTTTGTCCAGCCTAAGAAAATACCTGTGCGTCACCTCACGTGGATGTGTGCAATGGTCTATCTGGCCTAGGAGTAGACCCTCCGTCTGTTCCCGTGGAAGAGTGCCGTGATGTGTGTCCGGCCTAAGAAAATACCTCTCCGTCTCCTCAAGTGGATGTGAGAAGTGGTATGTCTGGCCTAAGAGTAACCCTCCGTTTTTTCCTATGGAAGAGTGTTGTGGTGTTTGTCTGGCCTAAGAAAATACCTGTGCGTCACCTCACGTGGATGTGTGCAATGGTCTATCTGGCCTAGGAGTAGACCCTCTGTCTGTTCCCGTGGAAGAGTGCCGTGATGTGTGTCCGGCCTAAGAAAATACCTCTCCGTCTCCTCAAGTGGATGTGAGAAGTGGTATGTCTGGCCTAAGAGTAACCCTCCGTTTTTTCCTATGGAAGAGTGTTGTGGTGTTTGTCTGGCCTAAGAAAATACCTGTGCGTCACCTCACGTGGATGTGTGCAATGGTCTATCTGGCCTAGGAGTAGACTCTCCGTCTGTTCCCGTGGAAGAGTGCCTTAATGTGTGTCCGGCCTAAGAAAATACCTCTCCGTCTCTTCAAGTGGATGTGTGAAGTGGTATGTCTGGCCTAAGAGTAACCCTCCGTTTTTTCCTATGGAAGAGTGTTGTGGTGTTTGTCTGGCCTAAGAAAATACCTCTCCGTCTCCGCAAGTGGATGTGTGAAGTGGTATGTCTGGCCTAAGAGTAACCCTCCGTTTTTTCCTATGGAAGAGTGCTGTGGTGTTTGTCTGGCCAAAGAAAATACCTCTCCGTCTCCTCATGTGGATGTGTGAAGTGGTATGTCTGGCCTAAGAGTAACCCTCCGTTTTTTCCTATGGAAGAGTGTTGTGGTGTTTGTCTGGCCTAAGAAATAACCTCTCCGTCTCCTCAAGTGGATGTGTGAAGTGGTATGTCCGGCCTAAGAGTAACCCTCCGTTTTTTCCTATGGAAGAGTGCTGTGTTGTTTGTCCAGCCTAAGAAAATACCTGTGCGTCACCTCACGTGGATGTATGCAGTGGTCTATCTGGCCTGGTGTAGACCCTCCGTCTGTTCCCGTGGAAGAGTGCCGTGATGTGTGTCCGGCCTAAGAAAATACCTCTCCGTCTCCTCAAGTGGATGTGTGAAGTGGTATGTCCGGCCTAAGAGTAACCCTCCGTTTTTTCCTATGGAAGAGTGTTGTGGTGTTTGTCTGGCCTAAGAAATAACCTCTCCGTCTCCTCAAGTGGATGTGTGAAGTGGTATGTCCAGCCTAAGAGTAACCCTCCGTTTTTTCCCCATGGAAGAGGGCTGTGGTGTGTGTCCAGCCAAAAAAAACCTCTACGTCTCCTCCCGTGGATGCAATGAGCATCACATCAATGTACTAATTCCACCTATTGCATTAGGATACGATTTTCAATGTTAACTACATTTTGATTACTAGGACAGAAAATGTATGGTAGTAAATGTGTTACCGGCTACCACCATCCAAAGGGCGTCGACGATTTTGGCATAGTCGTCAGCCACCATTTAGTTTTATTTTCAAGTTAGTGGCGCACTTTGAAAACTGTACATAAATGGCTAGAGGATACGGCTTATTCGCAAAACGTCCACTTTTCATAATGTACACCGCACTTTTGGTCCTGACCAAAACAGTTCTTTGAAACGGTGACCGATCGGATCCGTTCAAACGACGCGTCCTACTGTTTTATTGGAAAGATTAAAGAAAAATGTTACAAACAAAAAAAATAGAAGGCTGCTCTATAATGGCTTTTTTAAACAGACTTGTCCGACTAGACTTTGGTTAATTAAAGTCTTTTACCAAAGTTAACACTCGAAAATTTTGTTTATGCAGAAATGTTGCCAGTATCTCGATGAATATACGAAAATCCTAACTTTTTTCAAAACCAAGATGGCAGATGGTGTGGCGGCCATTTTGTTAAATGGTGGAATATAAAATTTACAAATTGAAATAAAGAGACTGTGTGCAACACTTAGCTTGATGACTTGTATAGGGCTGTTGTGTGGGAGGACAAGTGGTGTTGCCAGGTGGAAATATTTTCCCCGTTTTTAGGGCAATTTCTTAGATTTTCTCCAAATATATATAAATAATTAAGTTTTTGATAATAAAATATATGTGGTATTATGAAGGAAGCCCTTAAAAATAACCTTTGACTATATAAATTTGTATATTGTTGGTAACCCTGGGAGGAAACGGTGCTTGTATAATCGAGAGACTGAAAAAACCGATAGTAACGTTCGATTGCGAATAAATCATCAAATTTGTAGTCAGGTACGTATGTAAGTGAGTAGGAAGGTAACCTGGCAACCCTGCGTAAAGGTAATATAAGAAAAAACTAATATGGGTGTCGTTTTTGAGTAATTTGTAGTTGCTGATTACGAATATTACTTAAATTTTTTGGTTACGTGGGTAAGTTAGTAGGTAAGCTGGTAATCCTATAAAATGGTAAGATCAGAAAAACTAATATGGGTGTCGTTTTCAAGTAATTTGTGGGTGCTGATTACGAATATTACGTTAGTTTTCTCTCTTCAAATTAACTTTGCTGTAGCTTATCGAGCTAACGAGACCAGCGTGACACGAAGTGGAACGATTCCACTGAGTGGAACGATGGTCGAGTGAGTGAGATAAACGAAGAGGCGACATTCGTATTAATTAGTGCAGGAGCATGTACAGGTACAGGTATAATTACAGGAACAGGTACAGGTACAGGTACAGGTACAGGTACAGGTACAGGTACAGGTACAGGTACAGGTACAGGTACAGGTCAAGGTTAAGGGTCAAAATCAAAGTAGATTTATAGAGGTTCGTAGGCGTTGGAAGGAGTTTGTAGGGTTTGTAGGATTTTGTAGGGGTTTGTAGTGTTGGTAGGGTTTGCAGCGGTTTGTAGAGGTTTGTGCATACACGCGAGTAAGCGGCAAAGGAAAACTGTACGCCAGCTGCAGCACCTCACGCACCACCGACCCACTAGTTATTGTGCTATGGCTAGAGGATACAACTCATTCGCAAAACGTCCACTTCTTGTAATGTACACTGCACTTATTCTTAATATGACCACTTCGCATAACCTCCACTTCGCAAAATATACACTCAATTTTTTTGCTCAAATATACTAAAGGAGATGTCCAAAAAATATATGAAGGCCGGTATAAAAATAACTAGAAATTCTAAGCAATATAATAGTTATTTACGGAGAAAGGGCATTAATTATTTGGCTATTTTTCAGCTAATGAAAAATAATAAATGTACCTCAGTTTTTTTAAACTTGATTCAAATGTTGTTTTTTTTCAAAATAAAGTTAGAACTTGTAACACTCCCAAAAAGTGAACTTGACGCTCTTTGGCAGGCAGACTAAGGAATTTTGATACTCTCTAGCTAGCGAGACAGGCCGCAGACAGACAACCACAAAGAACTTTTCATACGACTATCCTACCTTCGTTCCATGTTGTCGCGTTATTACTAATACTTCACTTATTAGTTTATCTGTTCTGTGTAGGTTCAGGATACATTCTAAGTAGATACCTACCTACACTGTTGTAGAGTTCACTAATAGATAGGAGCTGCCTGTAATGATAATAGTACCTTTAGCAATATGCATAGGTACCTACATTCCTCGCCTCCTTATAAACATATGTATTTTTCAAGTAGCTCAGGGCACAGATAAATTTATTGTAAATTGTGTGTTAGCACGTATTCCATTCAAGAAGAATATTTTAGTCATCATATCTTTGGGCACAGGCAGAAGAAGACGAAATAGCATATTTATTTTATGTGCGATCGCAGATATTTGTTTAGGGTGTTCTGGGTATTTTTATGTATAATAAAAAATATCTATCTATGTAATATATTGTATTAAGTATATCAGTTATCTAGTACACATAACACAAGCTCTGCTTAGCTTGGGGCTAGATAAAAAATGTGAAATGTGTAATGTGAACTGTCCAGCATCATTTATTTATTTATTTATTACACACGTGTGGTTTTGGCATGTTTGTTTCATTATGTTTTCCCTTCAAGAACAATTTTATTATTTTCTAGGAAACGGAGGTTTTATAATATAATAATAATAATAATAATAAGCCATTTATTCCCAAATAAATAATTAAATTACATTTTCAATCATACTTTCATTATACATTAGAATTATACATTTTAATTAGTTACATTATTATTTATATTACAAATTCAATAATTCCTACATTAAAGAATAACATTTAAAAAATTTAGATTTTCACAGTTTTGTTTATTTGGGCACCCATCTTTGGGTGAAGGCCTCCTCCATCCATCGCCATAGAGTTCTGTCTCTAGCGTGCCTCGTCCACGTGACGCCAGCGACGTCCTCGATGTCGTCACGCCAGCGGCGTCGCGGGCGCCCGCGCGCTCGCTTGGCATCGCCGTCTCGAGGGTACCAGTGTAGTACGCGCTCTGTCCATCTTCCGTCCGATGTTCGTGCCACATGCCCCGCCCATCTCCACTTCAGTTGGCAAGCTAGTATAGCCGCATCTATCATTTTGGTTCTCTCCCTTAGGTCTGTGTTTTTGATGCGGTCTTTTAACCTGACATTAAGCATGCTTCTTTCTGTTGCTCGTTGGAAGACTTGTATTCTAGTTATTATATTTTTTGAGAGAGCCCAATTCTGACACCCATAAAGTAGAGTGGGCAAGACTGACGTTTCTATAGCTTTCTTTTTAACAGTCATTGGAATTTTGGATTTAAATATATGCTTAAGGGACCAATATTTGTTCCAAGCTAATTTGATTCTCCTTTCTACTTCCTCAAGCGTTTGGTTATTGAATGATATGCTTTGACCGAGGTACACATACTCATCTACGTATTTTACAATCTGCCCCTGTACACATAAGGTTATTCTAGTACTGTTCGTTAGAAGACAAGTTTTGTCTGCATTCATTAGTAGACCACAGTTTCGACTTACGGTGTCCAGTGTCTGCATCATATATGTTAGCTCGTCGTGACTTTCACTAACAACACATATATCATCAGCAAAGCGAAGGTGGGTTAGGAACTCTCCGTTGACATTTACTCCCATTCCTTCCCAATTGAGTTTGCTGAAAATATACTCTAAGAGCGCTGTGAAAAGGTTGGGAGAAATTGGATCTCCTTGTTTCACGCCTCTCAATATGTGAAATGGTTTTCCTACTTTTTCCATCCTTACTGTAGCTGTACTACGGCTGTATATTTCCTTTAGGATATGGATATATTTGATGTCAACACCCTGGGACTCTAGCGCTCTCCATAGTGCTTGGTGTGAGATGGTATCAAAAGCTTTAGAATAATCTATGAAGGCAATGTAGAGTTGTTTATTATATTCATTGTAGCGTTCTATTACCTGGGTTAAAGTGAAGATGTGATCCGTAGTCGAGTATTTTGGTCTAAAGCCTGCTTGTTCTCTAGGTTGGCTTTGTTCTAATGTGTTTCTTACTCTCCTTAATAATACGCCTGTGAATACTTTATAAGTTATTTGTAGCAAGCTTATTGGCCTATAGTTTCCGATATCCAGGTGACTGCCTTTCTTGTACAGTAGAGTAATTATTGAGTTTTCCCACTCTCTAGGTATAGAGCATAGGTCTAGAATGGTATTGAACAGGTCAGTCAAAATGGGTGTTATTGGATCTATTATTGCTTTAATAACGTCACTTGGGATGCCGTCATCACCTGGGCTTTTTGCTGGTTTAAGATTTTTGATTGCTTGGTAGATCTCTGAACTCAAAAACGGCATTACTTGCGTTCCCTGCGGGTAACATTGTGTTTCAGCATTTTCGTCTACAGGGTTGGTGTAGAGATTTTTATAATATTCTGTTGCTATAGAGATTATTTCATCTCTGTTTGTAGTGATTTTATTGTCTATCTTTTTAAGTGACGGTATCCATTCTTTGGTTGTTTTTATTCTTTTTTGGGCTTTTTTTATAGATCCTCTTGTTTTGATTTCTTTTTCAATTATTTCCAGCTGGTGCTTTAGTTTATTTTTGTGAATTTTTTTCTTAATTTTGCGATACAGTTTAGTCAACTGTTTTTTTTCTTCTTTTGTTTTATTTTCTTTGTATTTTAATTCTGTTCTGTTTTCTATCAGTGTTAATACGTCGGGGCTAAACTCGTATATATCTGTTTTCTCTCTTGTTGGTATCATGTTCATACTTTGTTTTATTGTGTCTATAATTTCAGTGTAGTTTTCCTGTATGCTTGTACAACTTCTCAGATTTTTCGAAAAATTAACAAAGGTTTTTGCCACACATTCTTTTTCATTTGGCTCTAGCTCATTACCTCTATGTCCATATGATTTTCTATCTTTTTTGGTTTTAAATTCCAAATTGACGGAGGCTTGGATCAATCTGTGGTCTGTTGGGAACGTTGTTCCAATAACTTGGATGTTATTTATTTCCTTTATATTTTTAGTAATAATGAAATCGATCTCATTTTTAACTTTACCATTTGGTGACAGCCAAGTCCATCTTTTTTTACTATTTTTCTTGAAGAAAGTATTTGCTATAGAAAGTTGATGTTGAAGGCAGAATTGTATCAACATTTTGCCTCTATTGTTCCTTATTCCGTAGCCCCAGGGACCCATGGCAACACTGTCTTCTGGGCCCGACTGTCCTATTTTTGAGTTGAAATCGCCAATTACCATGGTACAATCTGATGTGTTTTGTAGAGTTTGTGCGACATCCTCGTAGAACTTGTCCATTTCACTATCATCTGCGCGTGTTGTAGGTGCATAAACTTGAATTATGTTTAGTATTTTGTCACCAAATGTCAAGTCAAGCCGACAGACTCTATCGGAAATAGAGACGAAATTGGTGATATTCTGTTGCAATTTTTTTTGTATCAAGAATCCGACTCCGTTTTGTCCACTTTTTATTCCATTGTACATCAGTAGGTAATTTGAGTGTTCATGGATTTTATAACCTTCTTTTTTAACTTCCGAAAGTCCTATGATATCCCATTTAATATATTTTAAACAGTATTCTAGTTCGTCCAATCTTCCCTCGCCAACAAGCCCTCTTATGTTGAAAGTACCTATGTGGAAGCAGGGATTCCTGGTATTTGTTTTATGAATGGAGGGTTTTGGTCTTTTTCTCCCGCGGGGACCAGCCGTATTGGGAGATTCTTTTTGGTAAGTATTTATATTAGTGTTTGTGTATGTATTCTGGAGAGAGGCCTTTTGTCGCTGCTATTGGTCTAAGTTTGTTGTTTCCGTCCCGGTGTCGCCTGTAACTGTAGTAGCGCTAGACAGCGAGATGGCTCTTGCTCTCATAAAAGACTCTATTATAGGTTTGTTTCTTTTTACATTATAAGAGGTACTTCTCTGTGGTGTCTTGGATAGAGTCTCTCTCTCTGGAGGTGAACTTGGTTTCCTTTTGTTGTTTCTACTTGTATTTGCTTGTATATACTGAGCAGAAGCTGAAGTTGAATGTTTCATAGTGAAAGTTATAATTTTATCGTATCTGAGCGCTACATTTTCACCTTTCTCTTTGCGAGCTCTGAATTCATCCTGTAGTTGTTTCCTTCTTTGTAGCACTTTTGGTGTGTAGTCCTCCTTGAGGTAAATTTTTGATTCTTCCAAGTATTTTTTGTTTTTCAATATTTGTATTTTCAGGCCCATAGAACATACTGTCAATACCACCGGTCGAGTAGTATTTGTTGCGTGTCTGCCTATTCTTTTTACCAACTCAATCTCACGTCTCTCGCATGGTATTTTCATTTTTTCAGTTATTAATTTAAGTATATTTCCTTCTAATTCCATGTATGATTTTTCTGTCTCTTCCATACCAAAAAATACAAGATTTCTCTTTTTCAGGTTCTGTTCTATTTTATCTATAGAATTTTGTTGTTCATCTATCTGTTTTTCCAAAACATGAAATCTAGTTTCCATATTTTCAAATTTCGAATCAATGTTTTTGTTTATGTCCTGAATTATTGCATCTTTCATTTTATCCATGTCCGTTCGTTGTTTTTGCATGTCTACTTCGATACTTTTGAGTATTTTCATCATTTCTTCCATTTTTGTATTCTTTTATAAAAGTTATTGGATAATTTATAATAATTTGTATCTGTAATAATGTATTGATTTCAGAGCCCTCTATTGATTATTTTCTTAATTGCCATCTAGCGGTGAGTAGCGGAAGCTCTTACGGTCATCTATAAGATCGACGAAAGTGGTTCGGCGTATTTTCGATAGGTGGTGCTGATGCGACACTGTTATTGTGGTTATACTGTGTTTGCAATGATGACTAATTTCATTCTGGTTTAAAGGTTATATTTCCAATCACTTTTAAATAGAGGAGCTCAACTCACGTTTATCCACTTTATAATTGCAGAGAACAGCACTATATTCAATGAGATTTGTTGTTATGCTTTGTTGACCACTGTTTTGTTGCTATAAATCTTTGTCCGTTACGATTTGTTTCTTGCTGTTTTTGTTTCTTCTAAGTAATATAGCAGTGAGATAACACTTGCACGCACGAAATATAAATTATTCTTCGTATTCACAATTACTTTTTATTGTTTTAATTACTTTAAAATTTTTAAACGCAAAAAATATTCAGAGGCGATGTTGATGTGAGCACTGCAGCGCCCTCTCCTGGTTTTATAATATATAAAATTTATATAATCGAGTAGCCCAATAAATAAGCTTTTTTTAGATATATTTCATAACTTCTGAAATTTTCTCAGAATATTATACCACTTCTGGACATCTCCTTTATTCGCAATATGTACACTGGACTTTTCATAAAATGACTTCAATTTTATTTTTTTTGAGTTTTTTTATTTTAGGCTTTTTACTCTTTTCATATGATCACATTTTTACTTCTTGGTTTTAAAAGTAAAATATAAATACAAGTAAAATGTAACGAAAAGTAAAAAAGTTGCAATTTCCACCAGGCAACACCACTTGTTCTCCCACACGATAGCCCTTTACTAGTCATCAAGCTCCGGTGTTGCCCGCAGTCTCTTTTTTCAATTTGAAAATTGAAAACTTTACGATTCTACAAAATGACCACCAAACAATCCGCCATGCGCCATCATGGTTTTTAAAAAAGTTGTGATTTTGCACCCTATATACACCAAGATGCTTACAACATTTCTATATAAACCAAATTTTCGAGTGTTTACTTTAGTAAAAAACTTTAATTCACCAAAGTCTAGTCGGACAAGTCTGTTTGAAAAACCAATTTTAGAGCAGCAATCTATTTTTTTATTTTTTTTATTTTTTTCTTCTATCTTTCCCAAAAAACAGTAGGATGCGTCGTTTGAACGGATCCGATCGGTCACCATTTCGAAGAAAGGTTTTGGTCAGCTTGGATTTTTGAAATGACAGATTTTTTCCCGAGTCTGATTAAAAAACTAAACACTTTCCTAGAACATGACCCATCACTAAAACGACTCCTTCTAGGAGAATAACGATGTCAATGAGTCAGTGAGCCAGTAACCCATATCCAGCTTTTTTGAAAAAAAAAAAATAGTTTGAAAAGTGCGGTGTACATTATGAGAAGTGGATGTTTTGCGAATGACCCGTACCCTCTAGAAAATGTAATTTTTTTAAAGTGCGCCTCTAACTTGAATATAAAACTAAATGGAGGCTGACGACTATGCCAAAATCGTCGACGCCCTTTGGATGGTGGTATGGTATGTATGTTATGTACGGTAGTAACACATTTACTACCATACATTATCTGTGCTAGAAATCAAAATGAGTAGTTATTACATTGAAAATTGTAGAATGATATAGGTAGAATTTGTAGATTGATGTGATGCTCAATGCATCCACGGAAGGAGACGGACAGGTATTTTCTTAGGCCGGACACACATCACGGCACTATTCCACGGGAACAGACGGAGGGTCTACTCTTAGGCAAGACAGACCACTGCACACATCCACGTGAGGTGACGCACAGGTATTTTCTTAGGTCGGACACACACCACGACACTCTTCCACGGGAAGACACGAAGGGTCTTCCCTTAGGCCAGACAGACCACTGCACACATCCACGTGAGGTGACGCACAGGTATTTTCTTAGGCCGGACAAACACCACAGCACTCTTCCATAGGAAAAAACGGAGGGTTACTCTTAGGCCGGACATACCACTTCACACATCCACTTGAGGAGACGGACAGGTATTTTCTTAGGGCGGACACACATCACGGCACTCTTCCACGGGAACTAATGGAGGGTCTACTCTTAGGCCAGACAGACCATTGCACACATCCACGTGAGGTGACGCACAGGTATCTTCTTAGGCCCGACAAACACCACAGCACTCTTCCATAGGAAAAACCGGAGGGTAACTCTTAGGCCGGACATACCACTTCACACATCCACGTGAGGAGACGGAGAAATATTTTCTGAGGCCGGAAACACATCACGGCATTCTTTCACAGGAAGAGACGTAGGTCTTTGTTCGGACAGACAACTGTAAACATCCACTGGAGGAGACGGAGAGGTAATTTTTTAGGCCAGACACCACGACACTCTTCCACGGGAAGAGATAGAGGGTATACTGTTAGGTCGGACAGACCACTGTAAACATCCACTGGAGGAGACGGAGAGGTAATTTTTTAGGCCAGACACACCACGACACTCTTCCACGGGAAGAGACGGAGGGGCTACTCTTTGTTCGGACAGACCACTGTAAACATCCACTGGAGGAGACGGAGAGGTAATTTTTTAGGCTAGACACACACCACGACACTCTTCCACGGGAAGAGACGGAGGGTATACTGTTAGGTCGGACAGACCACTGCACACATCCACTGGAGGAGACGGAGAGGTAATTTCTTAGGCTGGACACACACCTCTGCACTCTTCCTCAGAAAGAGACGGAGGGCCTACTCTTAGGTCGGACAGACCACTGCACACATCCACTGGAGTAGACGGAGAGGTAATTTCTTAGGCCGTACATACACCTCTGCACTCTTCCTCAGAAAGAGACGGAGGGCCTACTCTTAGGTTGGACAGACCACTGCACACATCCACTGGAGGAGATGGAGAGGTAATTTCTTAGGCTGGACACACACCTCTGCACTCTTCCTCAGAAAGAGACGGAGGGCCTACTCTTAGGTCGGACAGACCACTGCACACATCCACTGGAGTAGACGGAGAGGTAATTTCTTAGGCCGGACACACACCTCTGCACTCTTCCTCAGAAAGAGACGGAGGGCCTACTCTTAGGTCGGACAGACCACTGCACACATCCACTGGAGTAGACGGAGAGGTAATTTCTTAGGCCGGACACACACCTCTGCACTCTTCCTCAGAAAGAGTCGGAGGGCCTGGTCTTAGGTCGGACAGACCACTGCACACATCCACTGGAGGAGACGGAGAGGTAATTTCTTAGGATCGAATCATGAGGTACTTATTTTGTTTATGGAACATCTGATTTTCTGCCACAATTAGATACCTTCCTGACGATCCATTTTTATAGGTAATGTGATTATCTAAATATCCAACAGAAATAATAAAAAAACTTACGTAAAAATTCTTTATTATTTATTTATTACTAGCACTAAAACTTATTATTTTTTGTGCGCATATTGTACTACTTTATGACCGTATGTGCGAAAATAATAGCAAGGCGCCTTAGAGAGTTTCCACACTATCCGATGCGATACCGTTATCGGCCGTAATTTTCATACATTTTATCGGTCTCCAATATCAGATACCGATAATATGTATGGAAATGTGTTCCGATAAGGATATCGGATCGGAAAGTGTGAAACCGCTCTTACCCGCCGATAGAATTCGGGTCATTGAACTCGGCGCATCCTGCGTCCCGCTCAGTGGGCGGGGCGACCCCGCGTGCTTCACACCCTGACATAAAAATGTTCGTTGGCCCTATAGCGCCTTAATCTAATTTTCATAATTTTTGGTAGGGGATACTAGGTACTTATTGGTACAATTTGTATATTTTTTATAAATTTTTTAGTAGTAGTAGAGCTTTTTTGTGAAAGAGTTCGTCCGGGGAAGTACTACCACCATACCTATTTCTGCCGCAAATCAGTAGTGCTCGCATTGCTGTGTTCCGGTTTGAAGGGTAAGGGTGCCGGTGAAATTACAGGCACATGAGACTTTTCATCTTTATGTCTCAGGGTGGCGGGCGCATTGCAATGCCACATAGGTTGCGTCCTAGGTGAACGTGTCCTATGAGGTAATGCACTGTTCATAGGCAGAGGTTACCGCTTATCATCAGGTGGGTCATCTGCTTGTTCCGTCATTCATTAGTATAAAAAAAAAAAAAAAAAAAAACTAGTCTTTCTGAGACGTGATGCGTAGGTATTGTTTCTTCAGCCATAGTTGCCCTGAACGTGTAGCTGTTGTAGGCGAGAAGATTATAATATACCATAGGTACCTACTGTTGCTGTGAGGCCCAGATATATTGATGAGATAGGTACCTATACGTTTTCTAGCCATATTCTACAACAAAATATTTCGTGACGCTAATAATATTGCTGGGATAGCCCAATATAACAATTAGTGGCCAATATTACAACGACAAATTGCATGAAAACAAGAGGCTTAACGCCAGCTTACATTTAAAAATAAACTAATTAATAAAATTTCCAACATTCATAGAATTCAACGGCGAAATTCAATTAAGTAAATACAATTTGTTGTACATATATCAGCCAGCACTATTAATTAGAACCTTTATCCAATAAACTGGCATTTCAACGTCAAAGCCACAGAGTACTTAATTTTTCAAATAACACGGTTTATTACAGTCTGATATAAGAGCTGGATGGTAATCCAGAGGATACCAACCCCACCTTCTGATTAATAGGTCAAATCCAGGTACGGGCAACTCAATGGATTAAAAAATCACGCCTCAGCCGTCGTACATGAACCTACTTACCTGAAAAATCCTAATATTTTTTGTAAAAAAAAACATTTGAATTTTGGGACAAGCAGCTGGCACCATCTATGCTTATAACAGCGACAATGCACTGCGTGAATGATGGAACTAGCAGTTGGCACACCTCTTCTGCCTTTACAATGCATTACCTCATAGTTCAAGTCCACCTAGGACGCACCCTATGTGGTATTGCCCGCGTCTGTCGTATCGTATGCCTGTGCAGTGTGCCGCGTGTTCAGCCGGCCATTTCCGTTAGGTATTTTTTTAATTGATTCGAGCGTGTGCAGTCAGAACTGTGGTGAGCCGGGCCGCGGCTGTCTACCCAGTGGTCCCATGACTACCAGGTTTTTTTGTTTGTTTATTTGACACATATTTCAACTATTTAACTTCAGCAAATAATAATACCTAGTGATATATGCCAATTTCATGTACTTATGCCTCCGGTACGGAGGCCTGCGTTGCTCGATGACTTATGCCTGCTAAATTCGGGCCGCGAGAATATGCCTAAGCCGTGGGTTTATTTCACACACGAAACGCTCATTTTCACTTTCAACACGGGAAATTAATTCATCTTTCATCAGACGCTGGCCACGGAGTTTCGCTACACAGTAATTACTTGTGAACAAGAGAAGAATCCATCAGAGGCTGCACCATCCATCATACGGACGAGGGTCTTGGCCGAAACTATTTTTTATTCATATACGTATTTCACCCCGGATAAGTGCTGCCATACGTTAAACAAAGTGGGTCTTGAGAGTGAAGGGTCTAGGATGGGTCTAGAAAAGGATGGGTTTTGGGAGAAATGAGACTATCGACTATCTTTAAAAAAAATGATTCGTCTTTTCATTATTGCACAATGCTATTGGGATAGTTTGAAATCAACTCTGATAATATTAAATCAATATTAAAATCCCGATGGGATCCTAGTGTGAGAACATAGGATCCCCAGTGTCGTTGGTATCAGGAACTTCGAGTACCATGGTACCACAACACTCAGACCAGGAACAAATGTTTACAGACAGGGAACGAATATTTTGCACATCATACAAACATTTGTCCCGCAGCGTGAATCGAACCTGCAACTTCTTGCATCTCAGCCGGATACTCGCTTGCTACGCCACAGAGGTCATCAGAAACCTATAAGCTGTCGATAAGTTTATATAAAAAGTCGATATCCAAAGAAAAAAAATCCTAAAGCTACAAATCATAATAGCCGACACCTCATCGTAACAACTTAGCCAAACCACTTGAAACTTTCTACCTTCGATATAAAGTTACAAGTGCCATAACATTGACCAGAATCGTGTTTGAAAGGTCAATCAATTCAGGGACCAAACTATCCATCATCTGGATGTCTAGCAGGAAGTTGGATGTGTAATATAGAACTGCCAACGTCGGACGAGTTCGCAAATTGGCTGCCTTCTAAGAAGGGTTAAACATATTGATGAATAAACGAAACGGGTGTGTGAAGCTCGTGGTTTTTATGCCCGAGTTAATATTAGTTTAGGGGTTAGCAAATAGCCTAAAAGTCAGGGGAGATTTAGTCTGGTTTTGTATATGTTGAATATAAATCTTTGTTCGGAAAGGAGCTAGGAAAATATTCTACGAGAAGATAAAATTGATGAATAAACGAATATCTTTGTGTTCTTTGGTATTAAACATACCAAGGTAGTTGAAGCACTATTATTTATGTAAGTATGTTTATAATATTTTTCTAGTAGCATACGTATATATGCAAACATAAAAAAAATACACACACGCCTTTTTCCCGAAAGGGTTGGCAGAGCCTCAATGGGCCTCTTTTCACAGTGGGTTGCACTATCGTGGAATATAGACGTGACAAGTGGTGAGCTCATCGCCGCCATTGCCTCTCACGACTGAAACGGCTAACGCTTTCTTCCAGTAATAACATTGCATATTCCATAATAAACTAGCAGCCAGGACAAATCTTATACCAAATAATCTTATACCAAGTAAGTCCAGTTAATCCCTTAGTCGGCTTTTACAACATCCACGGAAGGAGACGGAGGGGTATATTCTTAGGCCAGACACACCTCTACTAAAATTGTATAAAATATGAACTGCCTACATAGGACGTTTTAATGATAAAACTCACAAATATCTGGCAATATATGGGGTAAGCCTATGTCCGACAGAGGACATCAACCGGATAATATGATGTTGATGACTCTATCACATTCGTGTTTTAGATCATTGACTTTTTACCCTTTTCTAAAAACGTGTTTTTCCTCTTTTTCTTGTGTTTCACCGTCCTTCAACACCATGTTTACTAGCAGGTACACTCTTTTCACTCGTTTCACCTTCAACACCATGTTTACTAGCAGGTACACTCTTTTCACTCGTTTCACCTTCAACACCATGTTTACTAGCAGGTACACTCTTTCCATGTACCATGTTCGCGGTTGACCCGCCTTCACACTCAACCTTCACACTAAATTTTCTTCTTCTTCTTCTTTTTTTGGCGTGTTCAGTGGACCGGTAGTGGTGCCACAAGAGTTTGCCAATGACAGGTGATTAACTTGACATGTCATTGGCAAACTAAATTTTAAGGTACAGGGAAATTTCTAAATAGCAAAATCCAAAGTGACAAATGTCAAAAGAACAGCTGTCATAGTGACAGATGTCAAACTAGGAAATGTCGCTTCCCACCAGGTGAGATGTAGCCAATGCAAGCCTATTTTAGGTAAAAAAAAAAAATAATGTCGACTAATACGGGTAAAAAAACTTCCTGTGATACTACTGGATTGCTTGGTAGTTCTACGGTAGTTTTTTTACCCGTGTTACTACTGGTAGTAATACTGAGTACCCCGGGCAACAAACGAACAAATCACCCGTTCTTGCATGAAGATGCTTTTTTTTTTAAATTTAATTACAATTGTTATTATTGTTAATTAATTGTTATTTATTAGGATATTGTATAGTGATTAGCATTGGTAATCTATATTCAACATTAGTTGAATATAATAACATGAAACTACAAAAAATAACTACGATTATATACATGTATATTCTGACCATGCGAAACTGTAATTTGAGGCCACTCTACCATGAAGCCAGTTTGCTCTGTGTTCAGCGACGGGCGTGAGACCACAGAGTATGCAAATCAAAGGCTCCGTCAGGCTTATTGTTGCATCAAGTGCTCAGATTTTACAATGCATTATTTAGCGAAAATACAAAACAGTTTTTTTGAGTTTCGTACATTTAATGGCTCAATGGTTAATTACCTAGCTGACCATAAATATATAATGGGTTTAGAGTGCTGATGGGGTTGCCATGTTTCTGCAGTGCGTCAGGTATGTTCAGTGAGGCGCACACTGATGGCTTTCACGCCATCATAAGAAAGCGCTGTGCGTCTCTCATGGAACGCCTGCGTGGCAGCTGCAACACCATTTTAAACACCTTGGCAGATAGGTGGGACTCTCCAATTATGGGGCAATGGATAAGCCTACATACAACAGTTTTTAAGGGGCGCTGCCCCAGTATCTGATGGTCCCTTGTGTCTGCGTATTTATTTTATTTGTTTTGTTGTGTTGTTTTGTGCCTGCGTGTTTTAATTTAATAACAGTAATTTATTAATTTGTCTAGTTTTATGAGCAATATTGCCTGAAATAAATGAATTTGAATAAATATTCATCTCCAACTCTGTTCTTTAAGTTTCACGCTAAAACAGAAGCTACATTAAAAAGCACATTCTACTATTTCTAGTCGTTTCTCGCTAAGGTTTATTAAATCCGTTCATTAGTTCTTTGCGCAACATCTACTTCTACATTTTTCAGGGCTGTGCCACTCAGAGTCTTTCATTTAACTTATATATATACATTATCCACTCATCACTGACCACTCATCACGAAATCTCGAAAACTTCTGGGCCGAGAGGGCTAAAATTTGGCACAAGTATTTATTAAGGGGTGAAGGTGCGCACTAAGAAACAGTTTTTGAAAATTCGAACCCTAAGGGGTTGAAAAAGGGTGTTAAAGTTTGTATGAAAGTCTACGTGTCGACGAAGTCGCGAGCGGGTCAGCTAGTTTAATATTAAAATAAGCCAAGCTATAGACGTAGTAGCATTCGTTCACAATAGCCTTCGGGTCCGCGCTCAAAAGCGGCCGAACCATAAGAGAAACGAAATACAAAAAAATAAACAATAACCCGCCTCCGTTTGTCGGCCTGCCACACTGAAAAATTTACGAAAGCAAAATTAGGCAGTGTGGCAATGAAGTAAGTTTTTTTTTATTTGCCACGTATGTTGTGCTCTGTGGTAAGCTCAATACACTTTTTTCATGAATTTTGTATTAGTCCTGTATAAGTTAATGCTAGAACTCTTTTTATTTACAGGTCTAACTGACTGTCGCTGAGCTGAGTCAGTCCTTGAGGTATGGAAGTGGTACGGAAGGGGTGTTTTCGTCTCTCAAATTATCAGATGACATGAAGCCACGCTTCATTTTGACGTAACGGAAACACCCCTTCCGTACCACATACAGACGTCCAGGTCACTTTATTCTTAGAGAATTTAAAAAAAATTGTCTTAGTAATATCAAAGCTTCTATTTGAAGTTTTATTTCTAATCTTGATTTCTGAAATGTAGGAGTGTTTACCGGTACCAGTGGGGTTATTGCGTAGTAGACTGACGTTTGATTTCGATGTCCACTTTGCTATTCATTGCGTAGTGTGTTTTAAATATTTCTGTTCTTGTAAAAAATCTAAAACACGCTGCGCAATGAACACACAAACTGGTAATCGACATCAAAGGTCAGTCTACTACGCAATACCCCGGCAGGTTACCTGTATTGTCCAATCTAACTTCAGCCGTATCCTTTATCTTACTTGGCCTTTACTTGAGCACTTGCAACTCCCCCGACTTGTGCAAAGCTAAGCTTATTAATATACTTGATACATGACAGGGAGAGACAGCATTATGACAAAGGATAAATGCTGATCTAGAATACGACTGTCGGTGCCAACTTGCTAAATCTAGTGACGCAGTCTGCTTCAGTGTCGTTGGAACAAAACGTCAGTACGGTTCCTATTACTTTTTCTGCGTCTGTTCAGCGTTTCCTTTGAGAGGAAATTAATTTTGACTGGATGTTATTAGTTGAAAGCCGTACTTGGTAATTTACCCGGAGACTTGTTTGGGAAACTGCTTTAGCAGATTTTGATGGTATTTGGTGTGGAGATAGAGGGAACGCTCAGGGGGTTGACTGAATTTCACCCCGTCAGTACGGTGCGAAGCCGTGGTGACTTGCTAGTAAAATATAGAGGGAAAAGCATACGCGATGATCCCTCTGAGGGAGAATGCTCAGACAAGTCAAAACTAGTTAAAAGTATACAATATCATCATCATCATCGTCAATAGCCTTGAGACATCTATTTTTTTCTTTATCTTTGTGAGAGACTGAACACGCAGATGGCCCACCTGATGTTAAGCGGTAACCTCTGCCTTTAACAATGCATTACCTCATAGGTCACGTCCACCCAGGATGCGCCCTATGTGGCATTGCACTGCGCCCGCCACCCTGAGACATAAAAATGACAAGTCTCATGTGCCTGTAATTTCATCGGCACCCATATACTTTTCAAACCGGAACACAGCAATTTGGGCACTACTGCTTTGCGGCAGAAATAGGTAAGGTGGTAGTTCTTCCCCGGACGAACTCTTTCACAAAAAAGCTCTACTACTATTCTATTTCTGGACGAAGCCTTCCCCATACTGCTGCCCATCCCATAGTGAAATAATCCCTGAGTCTTCTTTCACGGCATCCATGGTAGGAGACGGAGGGGTCTATTTTTAAGCCTAACCCACCACATGCAAAATAATTTGAACTTAATAGTAGTCTAAGATAGTTTATCTATCTATCTAGGTATTAGCTTACTCACATTTACGTATTATTACTAGTTCATTCAAATATTTATTGTTTTCTAATTGTCTACCAAAAGGTCGTCTTCATTAGTGTTCAATGAAATATATATATTAAAATAAATATAGAAATCCAGGTTTGTCCGTTCTGATCACGCAATATTTTCTTATAAAACAAATCGATAAAGTTTATTTTAAGTTTACTTTGATGGTTTTTGAAATATTCAGGGAGATTGTCTTACCTCAATGGATCATCTAGTAATTTTCAGAAACAGAATCAGTTCTAAATTAATTCCGTTTTTTCGGGTAATTTTTCAGTTAAATAAACTGACTCTTTTGAAGCGTATTTTGTACTATTATTTATTCTGTGGCGTAGGTAGATGAAATTTATAAAACCTTTTCTTAAGATCTAAAAGATGCACCGTACACACGATAGGGCGTTGGCCAGGGCTATTTGCGATATAGACAACGGCTATTTATCAGAAAAAAGTAAAAATAAATTAAATGTCGTGAAATTCACAAAAATTTCGTATTTTGCACTATCCAGCAAAGGAATATGTTTTTTCCGATAGCGAAAAACGATCAGAAAAGTTGATGATGACAAACAGTATCTCACTTTTCTTATGAAAAGGAAAACGTTTACTTTGTACCTTCCTGATTTTATCAATTTGTAAATTAAGCAAGTTTTTCTTGTTTTGCGAAGACCCTCGCAGTTCTCTTCGGAGTCTGCAAAGGTATATAATAAAATCATTACGTTTCAAAGTGTGCATAGCGGCCAGTAATATACTTAAATTTAAATGTAACCCAAAAATTCTGTTCCAGCAGGACTCGAACCCGCAACCTTGCCTGTGATCGGCAATGCCTTTACCAGTTCGGCCATTGCCGATCACAGGCAAGGTTGCGGGTTCGAGTCCCGCTGGAACGGAATTTTTGGGTTACATTTAAATTTAATGTTATCCATAAAGTGTGGTTTACACTTGAAAAATAATAAACTAGTAATATACTTATTATGTTTGTGCCATCTGCAAATTTGCTTTAAGGTTTTCAATATGTTGCCTATTAAGGTCGATGTACTGACGTACCTACACGTAGTACTTACATTATAATTGCGATGTACTGACGTACCTACACGTAGTACTTACATAATAATTGCGATGTACTGATGTACCTACACGTAGTACTTACATTATAATTGCGATGTACTGACGTACCTACACGTAGTACTTACATTATAATTGCGATGTACTGACGTACCTACACGTAGTACTTACATTATCATAGCGATGTACTGACGTACCTACACGTAATACTTACATTATCATAGCGATGTACTGACGTACCTACACGTAGTACTTACATTATAATTGCGATGTACTGACGTACCTACAAGTACTAACATTAAAAGTCAGGTTTATAACATTGGGGAAAGAAAAACGTTACATAAACCGTGAAATCATATGTCTAGAGCGTCGAGAGCTAAACAAAAATTATAATCCCGACAAAAAAACATTTTCAATGTCAAATTATGCCAAATCTCGCACCTACCGCACAAAATGTACCACAGTATAAAAATGTATAGACTGTGGTAGTGCCAAGTCAAGTAAACCGTTCCTCATGAAATTTATCAAAGGCGGTTGAATCATAAAATGCTTACCTATTATTGTATACTCGTGAACTTTTCATGTGTACATTTATCTGTCCACGGTCTGCTACACATTGGGTCCAGGTATTAAATCAATGCTTGGTCAGACGGAATCGTGAACAGTTTTATAAATAGGCGTACAAATTCAGATCTGAATTCAGAAACATTCAAGTAATAACAATAATTCGTGGGAAACAAATAACTACATATTATTTTGTGCCGGGTTGTTTTTGTATTTACGCCTAATATACAATGTTAGGATGTTTGTTACCCAATCACCACAAAACGGCGGAACTGATTTCGATGATATTTGGTGCATATATAGATTGTAACCTGATTGGGCTACTTTTTAAAGTAGTAAAGCTGTTAGTGCATAGTAGGTGGAAACTAATATTACATATTTATGGATATTATCACGGGTATTTATCGCGTATTACCTTATTATTTATTTTCCTTCAAGTTTCGAATGTGTTGCAACAATCGTGGTCGCGATAAGATAAGATAAGATAAGATAATTTATTTGCCAGAACATTGTACAAAGTTTTTAAACTAGGTGCAGTCCACTTATGTTCTACCTTATAACTAGGCATGCAAATTTTAACATGAGTAGGTAACAATGAAAACGTTTTAAAATAATTGATATCGAGTAATAATATAAAATAAAATGTCAATAATTAACTTTATCAATAAAAATTATAATTGAAAATCCCTATAATGTAAGTATTCATGTAGAGAATAATAGCATCTACCCATCAGCCATTTTTTTAATTTAATGTTAAACAAATTTCCAGTTAGACTTGTAAGATCTTCTGGCAGATTGTTGAAAATTTTAATTGTCATGTAATAGGCCTGATTTTGTGTCATTTTTAAATTATATTTTGGGTTGTTCAGTCTGTTGTCAGATCTATCCCTTAGTTTTATTAGTCTACATTCTTTATTTTTCTTGAACAGTTCTGGATGCTGCTTTATAAACTCTGCCGCCTGTTTAATGTAGAGACATGGGAGAGGAAGAATATTATATTTTTTGAAAAGAGGCTTGCAAGAATCCAGATAGTGAGCACCGCATAAAGAGCGTATACACCTCTTTTGAGCTCTGAATGCTCTATCAAAATCCCCACTGTTACCCCATAAAAGTAATCCATATTGAAGAGAAGAGCCAACATGACCGTAGTATGCACTAAGGGCTACTTCTCTTGAAGACATCTCGCGTAGCCTTTTTAGAACGTATGCATAACTGCTGAGCTTACTACATACCTTATAAACATGAATTTTCCAGTTGATATTTGCATCTAAATGTATACCTAGAAATTTGATTGAAGTAACATCTTCAATTTTTGAATTATTATATTTAATGTCAAGGCACAAAGGATTGCGTCTAATTGATTGGAATTGCATGAGTTTTGTATTTGGTAAATTAACCCTAAGATTATTGTTACTTAGCCAAGTGACTATGTCAGTAATTGCATTTTGGATGTCATATTCAAATTTATTTATGTCATTTGATTTTATTATTATTGTTTTATCGTCTGCAAATAGAACAGTCTCGTGGTTAGTCGCGTCAGGGAGATCATTGATACAGAGTAAGAAAAGTGAGGGCCCCAAAATGCTACCCTGGGGAACACCATACTTGTTTAGCTTAAAATCAGATCTATACCTTATTTACGCGGGCTGAAGTATAGTATTATATAATATATAAAAGGCAATGTCCTGACCGACCGACTGACTGACTAACTGACCGAGTGACAACTCACAGCCTAAACCGCTGGTCGTAGAGACTCGAAATTTGGAAGGTGTTTGTCTTGATGTGAAATTTTGTACTAAGAAAGGAATTTGGAAAATTCGTATTCTAAGGGATTCAAAATGGGGTTCAAACGTAAAACAAAAATGCTCACCTTGACAATAACATATGATGCTGTGTGTTTAATCTTACCCTGAATTTGGTTGGTAACGTTCATTATCACATATCCATTATTAGCTGGTGATCATCTCTTATCATGTTTTTCCTCTGGTAAATAAGGTGTATTTACATTTTGTTCTAACTCAACAGTTCCGTAGTTATTAATGCAGCTTCGAACAAAATAACTTTGGTAATAGAGTTTTCACTTTGTCGGACCCTTTAAAGAAGTTTTAAGGTAGAAAAGTTAGTTAATTTCGGAATAGGCAACTTTTACTCTAATTATGTAGATAAAATGGTACCTATTGGCATTGTTTGCGTTAGTTTCTTTGTAATTGGTTCTTTCCTGCCTGAAGTATTTGGGTTGCCTCTAAAAAGAGCTATTGATTCTTACTAGTAGAAAGATCCAGTGCGGTGAAAGGATAAATAATAAATAAATATTATTTTAAAGAAGTAAAGTTTGTTTGTGAGTTTTTATGTTGGGAGTAATCTCCGGAAATACTGATCTGATCCCGAAAAATACAGAGTATTATCCCTAGGTGCTACAAGCTATGTTTAATAAGCTTCCGCCCGCGGCTGCGCTTGCATGTGCAGTACCACTCACCTCCGGTAACGGATTTTGATGATATTTGGCGTATGGTTGGTTGCTGGAGGGTGAGGGGCTTTAGGGGGTTTTTCATCCTGATTCCACGCTTGCGAAGGTTCGGCTAGTTGATTATATTGCGTAGTTCAAACAACGCGGCTACGCCATAGCCTACTTCGCTGGGACGATAGAGCTACGCCGTAGCCCACTTCACTGAGACGATCGTGCTAACCCATAGCCTTCTTCACTGAGCCGATCAAGCTACGCCGTAGCCCACTTCACTGAGACAATCGTGCTACGCCGTAGCCCACTTTGCTGAGACGATCGTGCTACACCATAGCCTACTTCGCTGTGACGATCGAGCTACGCCGTAGCCCACTTTGCTGAGTCGATCAAGCTACGCCATAGCCCATTTCGCTGAGACGATCGAGCTATGCCGTAGCCCACTTTACTGAGACGATCAAGCTACGCCGTGGGCCACTTTGCTGAGACAATCAAGCTACGCCGTAGGCCACTTCGCTGAGACGATCAAGCTACGCCATAGCCCACTTTGCTGAGACGATTAAGCTACGCCGTAGGCCACTTAGCTAAGACGATCAAGCTACGCCGTAGGTCACTTCGCTGAAACGACCAAGCTACGCCGTAGCCCCCACTTCGCTGAGATGATCGAGCTACGCCGTAGCCCTTTTCGCTGACACGATCAAGCTACGCCGTAGCCTACTTCACTGAGACGATAGAGCTACGCCGTAGCCCACTTCGCTGACACGATCAAGCTACGCAGTAGCCCACTTCGCTGAGACGATCGTGTTACGCCGTAGCCCACTTCGCTGACACGATCAAGCTACGCCGTAGCCCACTTCGCTGATACGATCACGCTACGCCGTAGCCCATTTTGCTGAGACGATCCAAAAGCAATCAACTCGCGACAGTTTAACCAGCTTTGTCGTCGTTGGCATAAAGTTCATCTGTTAGTCGAAACAACAAGCTCGCTCCATTATTACAGAGATCAGTAAACAGCTGAGCATCCGGCGTAATCTGCGAATATCTCGAATAATCTGAGAATCAAACAATGAACCAAAGCCTTTCGTTTTAATCAAAGGGCTCCCCTTTGTCAGTAATTGAGAGATTAAAAGACTGCTGACTCAGATATCAAGATTTAGGATGAAAGATCACTTACCAAAGGAATTTGATTTTAATAATTTAATTGTATTGCTCGGCTAATTTTGAATCAAAACAAAACTCGAACCATTTACTTTATTTCATACGTCTGGATTGAGAGATCCTTGCTTGAATTGGCCTGAAATAAAATATTAAATAGTACTAAGTATCTGAAACTAAGCGGAATAGGAAATTATAGCTCATTTATAGTAAGGATCCCTCAATCCAGACATACGAAATAATATAACCGGTTCTGGTTTTGTTTTCGTATAACATTTTATGTATGTATTATTATTTATTTATGGATTTTAGGGTCTGATAGGTTTGTTCGTTCGCCGTAGTTACTGTGTTCACCCCCTCACTTGGACACCCTGCTTTGCGTCAGTGACTATCTTGTGGTATGGTGAGCTTAATAGTTGATACTACGAGTACTCGTATGCTCAACTATGCCGTGTTGCTACACAACTCGGATTGATAAGCAGTTTTAAACTCGATCACAGAACATAATACACTGTATAACTATTTCAAGGATATTTTGCGTTTATAGCACGGAAAATTATTGAATTCGAAAAATATTAATAAATTATTATTTATTGAAAACATGGATATAATATGACATTATTTAAATAATTAAATTAAACTAATCTTGTTTCGTAACACCGCTTGAAAAAAACGAGCGAGCTTTAGGGCTGTTTCGCACTACGGTCTGATGCCGAATCCGAGAAAATACAGTCCAGAGTAGTCGTAGACTAACTGTCCTACCACACAAATAGTTCTACGATACTCAGGACCGTATTTTCTCGGATTCGGATCGAACATAGTGCGAAACCGCCCTTATAGTAGTCGCATAATATATGTAACATAATTACGACATCTCACCGCCTTGCTAATAAGCAACATGGCTGATAGTACCAACCTGTTAGAAAAATGCGCGCTTTATGAGATCTCATCGCCTTGGTAATAAGCAACATGGCTGATAGTACCAACCTGTTAGAAAAATGCGCGCTCTATGAGATCTCACTGCCTTGGTAATAAGCAACATGGCTGATAGTACCAACCTGTTAGAAAAATGCGCGCTTTATGAGATCTCACCGCCTTGGTAATAAGCAACATGGCTGATAGTACCAACCTGTTAGAAAAATGCGCGCTTTATGAGATCTCACCGCCTTGGTAATAAGCAACATGGCTGATAGTACCAACCTGTTAGAAAAATGCGCGCTTTATGAGATCTCACCGCCTTGGTAATAAGCAACATGGCTGATAGTACCAACCTGTTAGAAAAATGCACGCTTTATGAGATCTCACCGCCTTGGTAATAAGCAACATGGGTGATAGTACCAACCTGTTAGAAAAATGCGCGCTTTATGAGATCTCACCTCCTTGGTAATAAGCAACATGGCTGATAGTACCAACCTGTTAGAAAAATGCGCGCTTTATGAGATCTCACCGCCTTGGTAATAAGCAACATGGCTGATAGTACCAACCTGTTAGAAAAATGCGAGCTTTATGAGATCTCACCTCCTTGGTAATAAGCAACATGGCTGATAGTACCAACCTGTTAGAAAAATGCGCGCTTTATGAGATCTCACCGCCTTGGTAATAAGCAACATGGCTGATAGTACCAACCTGTTAGAAAAATGCGCGCTTTATGAGATCTCACCGCCTTGGTAATAAGCAACATGGCTGATAGTACCAACCTGTTAGAAAAATGCGAGCTTTATGAGATCTCACCTCCTTGGTAATAAGCAACATGGCTGATAGTACCAACCTGTTAGAAAAATGCGCGCTTTATGAGATCTCATCGCCTTGGTAATAAGCAACATGGCTGATAGTACCAACCTGTTAGAAAAATGCACGCTTTATGAGATCTCACCTCCTTGGTAATAAGCAACATGGCTGATAGTACCAACCTGTTAGAAAAATGCGCGCTTTATGAGATCTCACCGCCTTGGTAATAAGCAACATGGCTGATAGTACCAACCTGTTAGAAAAATGCGCGCTTTATGAGATCTCACCGCCTTGGTAATAAGCAACATGGCTAGTACCAACCTGTTAGAAAAATGCACGCTTTATGAGATCTCACCTCGTTGGTCATAAGCAACATAATTGATAGTACCAACCTCTTAGAAAAATGCGCGCTGCGGAAGTGTGTGCTTCCTGTTACACACTTCCATCCCTTCTCATGAAATCACTCCCACAGATTGCAGGAAAGCGAGAGGAAAGATGTTACACATAAAAAAGCACAAATTAAGAAATTAGGAATTTTGTGTAAACCCACTCTACTTTAAGTAAAACAATTTGGAGTTTCAATTTACGGCTGTTTACGTATCTACTAGGTCAGCTATGTAATTAAAACTTTACAGAATAACAATTATATGGTGTGTGCGGCACAATATCACGCAACATGCGGTGACTGTGTGCGGCACAATATCACGCAACATGCGGTGACTGTGTGCGGCACAATATCACGCAACATGCGGTGACTGTGTGCGGCACAATATCACGCAACATGCGGTGACTGTGTGCGGCACAATATCACGCAACATGCGGTGACTGTGTGCGGCACAACATCACGCAACATGCGGTGACTGCGGGTGGCACCGACCACTTCACATGACACAGAGTTAAATATAATACTCGCTATGAAGTACCGCGTCTAAGTATGAATACTGACGTCACTAAAATTAAAAGCTTGTTTCATTCCAAGTATGTAATGGATTTATTTGTTACTATAGTGTGCACTCGCGGCTTCGCTTGAGATAGAATATGATATGGGTTGTGCTTTAGGCCACTTTTTATTAGGGTTCCGTAGTCAAAGACAAGGAAGCCTTATGGATTCATCATGTCTGTCTGTCTGTCAGTCCGTGTATGTCACAGCCACTTTTTATCCGTAACTATAAGAGCTATATAACTTTTGAAACTATCATGGTTATGTACATAATTTTCACTAGAAACGGGATATTTACCATGATTTTTGAGTTTTAAATGTTCCCAATATTACGGCACAGTTGCATGCGCCATGATCATGTCATGATGATCCAACTGTGCCGAAATATTGGGAACATTTAAAACTCAAAAACCATGGTAAATGTGTGTTACGTGTCGTATGTATGTAGGTATTTCAATTATAATTATACCTGCTCCATGCGATGTTTCAGAGCCCTTGTTTGTGCACCGCACTGGGAACAACACTAAGTTATACCTGCTCCATGCGATGTTTCAGAGCCCTCGTTTGTGCACCGCACTGGGAACAACACTAAGTTATACCTGCTCCATGCGATGTTTCAGAGCCCTCGTTTGTGCACCGCACTGGGAACAACACTAAGTTATACCTGCTCCATGCGATGTTTCAGAGCCCTCGTTTGTGCACCGCACTGGGAATAACACTAAGTTATACCTGCTCCATGCGATGTTTCAGAGCCCTCGTTTGTGCACCGCACAGGGAATAACACTAAGTTATACCTGCTCCATGCGATGTTTCAGAGCCCTCGTTTGTGCACCGCACTGGGAATAACACTAAGTTATACCTGCTCCATGCGATGTTTCAGAGCCCTCGTTTGTGCACCGCACAGGGAACAACACTAAGTTATACCTGCTCCATGCGATGTTTCAGAGCCCTCGTTTGTGCACCGCACTGGGAATAACACTAAGTTATACCTGCTCCATGCGATGTTTCAGAGCCCTCGTTTGTGCACCGCACTGGGAATAACACTAAGTTATACCTGCTCCATGCGATGTTTCAGAGCCCTCGTTTGTGCACCGCACAGGGAACAACACTAAGTTATACCTGCTCCATGCGATGTTTCAGAGCCCTCGTTTGTGCACCGCACTGGGAATAACACTAAGTTATACCTGCTCCATGCGATGTTTCAGAGCCCTCGTTTGTGCACCGCACTGGGAATAACACTAAGTTATACCTGCTCCATGCGATGTTTCAGAGCCCTCGTTTGTGCACCGCACAGGGAACAACACTAAGTTATACCTGCTCCATGCGATGTTTCAGAGCCCTCGTTTGTGCACCGCACAGGGAACAACACTAAGTTATACCTGCTCCATGCGATGTTTCAGAGCCCTCGTTTGTGCACCGCACTGGGAACAACACTAAGTTATACCTGCTCCATGCGATGTTTCAGAGCCCTCGTTTGTGCACCGCACTGGGAATAACACTAAGTTATACCTGCTCCATGCGATGTTTCAGAGCCCTCGTTTGTGCACCGCACTGGGAATAACACTAAGTTATGTAGCAACTCGCAAACATGTTCTTGTGAACTGATCATAAATTTCTCAGAAAAAGCATTTAAAGTACTTTTTCCAGCTTACATGTTGAAGAAAACATCCTGTGTACTAACTCAATCCAAGAGCCAAAGACACCAAAATATTTTGTTACGGCCCGTTACCAGCTCGCAGTATATCGTCCGGAAACACACGTTTATTTATCTATTGTTCAAAGATTTATCAACGGCGGCATCAATTAAACGGTGACATCTATTAATCTTCTCCTATTGCGGCATTTCAATGTCCGAGAATAAATTCATTTGTGCAATGAGGACAATGACTCATGTCCGTGTCACGTGGTATATTCTATACAGGTAATGGAGATGTATCTAGGTCACTTAATTTTTGTTAGTAACGCTGTATGAATTAATGTAAAGCTACTTAAGGTGAATGCTCACGTTTGCGGCGCGAGATTCAAATTTTTTGGTGTTTTTTGCCTATTACAGGTCATCAACACTTCTTCAGATAGCGAAAGTTGAGTTTGCGACACATAGGAGACTTAACACTCATGTTTTAATTGATGGTATCTCATAAATATCATCAGTTTAGCTACGATACCCCGAAACAAAAAAAAACACTTTAAAAATGTGTTTAGGGGTATCATAGCTAAACTGATAATATATATGAGATACTATCAATTAAATCATGTGTGTTAAGTCTCCTAGTTCTCGCGAACTCAACTTTCGCTAACTGAAGAAGTGTTGCTGAGCTGTAATGGGCAAAAAACACTAAAAAAATTGAATTTCGCGCCTCAAGCGTGCGCATCCACCTTAATTAAGCTATTTGTATTTGTGTTTGAATGAATGAATGAATGAATGAATGAATGATTTTTTTTTTTTTTTTTTTTTTTTTTCTTACTAATGTACCACCAACTATAAGAGAAAATAAACATTACTTTACTTTACTTATTAGAGTACCTAGGTCAAGCATATGAAGATCACTAAAAGCTATACGAACTAATATTCAGAGTCCTAAAAAAGTTTGTTTGTATTTCCTATTTGAATACACTGCTAATCAGTTACTTACATAGATGTAATCGCATCTAGGGCATGCTACTATGGTGCAAAGTAAAAGATTGTGGCATGTCATGAGCGAAGTGAGGTCTCAGAGTATAATTGCAGGATGCCATATGAAAGGTATGTATGTTTTTTCGACAATAACTGCAGAACCGTTGATCCAATCTTGATAAAACTTGGTAGGCAGGTTGGTTATGTTAATAGAATATTTAAGTTCGAACATGAACTTGATCAATAAAAGGGGTTTTGAGCTACGGTGGTCGAAAAGGTCCCTAACAAATACCGAATTCAACTCATACCAATTTATGATACATCGCTAGGTCACGTTCGTGATGAACTACTAGTTTTATTATTAGTACAATTTAGATAGGTCAAGGTATTTCACAAGCTTTATATTAACTTGCAATGTATGTCCGGGTGGAATCTTGCAACTGAATGTTAAAGCAGTTATCCTCAACCGAATGAGCTGAAATTTTGGCATAACTGTCAAGTTCCGATAACAATACCTACAATATCATGGTGACAGCGAGCTGATCTGATGATGGAGACGGAAGGTATACAACGAAACTTCACGAGGGATAATAGTAGACTGGACGTGTTTAGGCTCATTTTGATCAGCACATGGTAACGATCACGAATTTTATCAAAGCTTGTATTGAAAAAAATATTTTTCACAAAAAACGTATTATTACTACGTTGATTGATTAGCTGCTATCTATATTGACTATGTATTGTTCTCGTGTATGAGACGTGAGTGATAAATGAAGGTGTGATTGAGGGACGGTGGCTTCGGGAATGGATGGGCGAGGTACTAGTCGCTCGCGGTTCACGAATTGTGAATTTTTCATCCTTGTTCGGGGCGGAGAGTTTTCAAATCTGTTGGCTAGTGAAGGGGTAAGAACATTTAGATTTTTTTGGAATTTAACAAAGTTTTAATAAAAAAGCTCAAATTGCATTGCTCTCGTTGGATTTGGATGTTATGGTACCATAGTACTCGTAATTTCTGATACCCAGGACACAGGGAATCCTAGTGTGGGATCAGGACTATGTATGTGACTGTTGGGTGTTATGTTATGTTAATGCTTTTGCAATACCACAGGTCAAAGATTTACATTAGCGAAGGTGACTGCTTTCCATAAGTCTATCTTAAGGTACGCGTCCACAGGCCCGCATCGCACGTATCGGATGCATCGCATCAAACTGATTAATTAAACTGCGTCCACTGTATTGGCAGCGATCGGATTGCCGACGCGAGTATCAGCAATTGGATTGCCGATGCCACCGTCATTCGGATTTTTGTAGTGATCGTACGTGCGGAAAGTGTTTGTGAGAATCGAGGAAAGCGATGAAGAAGTCGTTATTGCTTGTTTATTAGCAGAAGAGGAAGAACAAGAAAAAAAAACTAGAAAAAGGAAGCATAACTAATAAGCATAATGGCCGACGATGCGGAGCGAGCGCGCGGGGCGCATCCACTGATCGGCATTCCGTATGACGTCATCGGTCCGTACGGTGCGGATCAGTGGACGCTGTTGTATGAGTTTTTATACGAGGCAAACTAAAATCCGTTACGTACGATGCGTCCGAAATGTGCGATGCGGGCCTGTGGACGCGTACCTTTAAGGTAAGCGTCCACAGGCCCGCATCGCACGTATTGTCAGCTTCATAAAACTATTTTGGCTCTGTCTTATATAAAACACGATTTTTATAGGACTAGATTATCACATACATACATTCATAGACACTCGCCTTTATCCCCGCCTTTTTCTCTCAAATGGGCCTCTTTTCACTATGGGTTGCATTATCGTGAGAAAAATTCGTCACAAGTGGGGAGCTCATCGCCGCCATTGCTTCCCACGACTGACTCTGCTAACGTTTTCTTCCAGTAATAACACATTCCTTAAATAAGATAGCAGCCAGGACAAATCTTATACCAACGAATCTTACCAACAAGTCCGGTACATAATCTAAACCTTATTTAGGTACTTTGATTAGTCAAGCAATATTTTTCATTATTTTGTTACCCAGATTATCTCCTATAAAACGTACTACTAAAGTACCATTCCATCTTGAATTCTCCTCACACTTGGTTTTGTTTATAGTAATATAGTGATATCATTCAGCCATCAACAAAAACTCCATTTCGTCAACGCAAATTGTAACTATCCCATCCTTAATCCTGTTTTAACCCAAAATATGTGTGAGAAGTGAACCATAACCGTGGAATAGCTAGTAATTTGGCAGACACCGAAAGGGTGGGACGCGGCCATTTTGATGAAAGGACGTTTTTATGGACGTGGGCTTTTAGTATTTTATACCAAAAGCTAAACAACCTTTAATACTATAAATGGATACGTCCACTTTTGGGAATTAAGTTTCCACAACAAAGTTTTTAGGGAAAACTAAAAATTCGGCGTTCAACGGAGTTGGTTTACATCTTACAAAAACTTAAGGATACAAAGAAAATAGATGTTTTGGAGTAAAACATACATGCATTTAAATCAACACACGCCTTTTTCCCCGTAGGGGTAGGCAGAGCCTCAATGGGCCTCTTTTCACCGTGGGTTGCACCACCGTGGGAATATAGACGTGCCAATGGTGTTTTGGAGTACCTAATCTTACTAGAAATCACCTACTTTTATAAATTGAATACATTGGATTTAACAAATACAAGATAATAAACTTTCAATGAATTTTTGACGACCAATATGGCGCGGCGGGCGATGGTTCACATGCGATGCAGAAGGTTGCGGGTTCGATTCTCGCCGCGGATCAAATATTTGCACGATCTGCAGATATTTGTTCAGGGTGTCTGGGTATTTTCTATGAATAATAAAAAATATTTATCTGTGTTATTCATTGTATTAAGTATACCTATCAGTTATCTAGTACCTACCCATAACACAAGCTCTGCTTAGCTCGGAGCTAGATAATGTTGTGTGAACTGTGCAGCGTGTCCAGCGTTATTGAATGAAAACACAATAAATTGATGAATAAAATACTTATTACTATATCATAAAACATCTTTATTTCTCATAATTCAGGGACTATGGAAATTCCAAAACTAAATTTACTGACAAAGTAAACATCAAAAGCCAGTAGAAGTTGGATAGGCCTTCCCCATAGAATGCCACGACCATAGTCTTGACCTGCCTTCATCCATATACACTCCTTATATATACTCCAAATACATCCATATATATCCATACTCCATATATTTGTATTTGTATTTATTTAAAACATTACATCCATTCTTACAGGTATAACCTAATACAACAGAGTAGTCAGCAAAAAAAAAAAAACACGAGTCAAAAAGATGCAATATATGAAGATGATGATTTATATACTCCATACATATCCTTCGCTCCATCGAGTGGGGAACTGGAACGTGGGTCGTCCGTTCGTGGTCGCTCCACGAGAACCTGCACTCCACAACGGTTGTCGGTTCTGCAAGCTACGAGTATTATGGCCGGCATATTGCCACCTTACAAACTCTGAGAGCTGTAGCGTTATTTATGTATGTTTATTGTACAAACAATGGTGGTGTGTCCTTCCCAAGAATAGATTCCTCCATCTCCTCCCGTGGATGTCGTAAAAGCCGACTAAGGGATTACCCGGCCTTGTTTGTAAGATTTAATGGTAAAAGATTTGTCTTGGTTACTAGCTTACTTAAGGAATGTGTTATTACTTGAAGAAAGTGTTAGCAGAGTCAGTCGTGGGAAGCAATGGCGGCGATGAGCTCACCACTTGACACATCTATATCCCACGATGGAGCAACCCACGGTGAAAAGAGGCCTATTTGAAGCTCTGCCTACCTTTTCGGGGAAAAAGGGGTGTCTATGTATGTACGTATTGTACAAACAAAACACGTTCCTATTCTTGAGCTGAAACGACGAACTATTTTCTTTTCTTTTCACATTATTTGAACCATTCAACATCCTCTGGCTTATTACGCAACACGGTTGACAAAATAAGACTGTTGCTTATTCGTTCGTGACTCCACCCGTTGCGGGAACCACATAATAATAACGACGACGCTCTGGTTACTGTATACACAGGTTTGACTATTGAGGATTCTGTGAACTAAATTAAACCAACTTTTAATCGTGGCTCTGCTCGAACGCATTGTAAAAACCAAATTCGAATTGGCCTAGTAGAACTCAAGTTATAAGAGTGCATAAACGAAGAAAGAGGTTGAACTTTTTAAAATTTAAAAAATTATTTAACTACATTGAAATGAAAGTGTGCTCGGACTTGTTTGTAAGATTCGTTGATAGGCTGCTAGCTTATTTAAGGAATGTGTTATTACTGGAAGAATGCGTTAGCAGAGTCAGTCATGGGAAGCAGTGACGGCGATAAGCTCACCACTTGTCACGTCTATTTCCCACGATGGTGCAACCCACGTGTATATATTCTGTGCCCACTTGAAAAGAGGACCATTTGAGGCTCTGCCTACCCTTTCGGGGAAAAAGGCGTATGTCTATGTATGTATGTATGCAAGTACTACTTTTATACACAATGAATCCTTTCATCACATCATTTACAAACCTTTCAAGTGAATATAAACCACTCACATAAATATGGCCGACCGATTCCATTAGTAGAAGTGGTAACAACACTGTAACTAATAAATAAATGAATTACGTTTTGTATGTTGGTTTTTCTATTACCTATATTGCACAACTTGTAGTAGAACGTGGTTGTTCCACGGGTCCGACGGGTTCCAAAAGCCGCTGTTCACGTAAAACGGATCAAATTTCCAAACGTCAGAGCTCTCCTTATAGTAATCATAGTTGGTGCACGAGACCGCGACGCGTGATAGATGGCGGCTTTACCGAGAAAAATCGTCACAGACTTGTTTATTTTTTACGAAAATGCTCGAATAAACCACTGTAAGTACAGTAAATGCTGAAGTCTTATGTAATAATCATGCGGCATGTTTAAAAGTGGCATTGAGGATAACTTGAATGTTTCTTTTGTGGAAATGTCACTTTTTTGAATATTAAATCAACCGCAGGCGGAGGATGTCAGGTTGATACATGATAGTACCTGCCGAAACATTATTTCAGTAACATAACAAATCACAGTCACATATATTAGTCCTGAAACCGCACAAGGATCCCCCCTGTGTTGTGAGTGACACCTGAACTTCGAGTACCATGGTACCACACAAAACGTCCAGACCCGGAACAAATATTTGCAGATCATACCACAAACATTTATCCCGCAGCGGGAATTTAACCCACAACCTGTCGCATCTCAGCCGGCTACTCGCCCGCTGCGCCACAGAGGTCGTCACGTTGTAACGTTGGATCAGAGTCTTACAAACATACAACATTAAACTTACAAAAAATTATCATACAGCATAATGTACCAATTAATCACACTAATATTATAAAGGCGAAAGTATGTGTGTGTGTAGTGTGTTTGTTACTTCTTCACGCTGAAACGGCTGGGCGGCTTTGGATACAATTTGGAATGGAGATAGCTGGACTCCCGGAATAACACAAAGGAACATTTTCATGCCGATATTCCCACGGGATCGAGACTTACGCGGGTGAAACTGCAGGGCGCTGCTAGTAATAAATAAATAATGATGGAAAAGTTCACACAACATTATCTAGCCCCAAGCTCAGCTGAGCTTGTGTTATCGGTACTAGATAACTGATATACAATTCAACTACACATACATACATAGATACATAGTTACAACGATAGATATTTTTTTATGCATAAAATATATCCAGAACACCCTGAACAAATATCTGCAGATCGTACAAATATTTGAGGCGGGAATCGAACCCGCAATCTCCTTCGTCGTAGGCGAACCTTCGCCCGCCGCGCCACAGAGTTCGTCAGAGAATTCATTCGAAGATCTGACTTTGAACATAAATTCAATTGACAATACAAATTTCGTAATACCTATTATCTTAGTTATAGATACATGAAAAGTAGGTAGGCAGGTATAGATGCTGTCAGCTTATCTCTCCCACTCGTCTGAGCCGAAACATCAGTGATAAGTTAAACAGATTGGCGCGTTCATTAGTTCCGAGTCCCGGCGTAATTTCCACATCAATTACTCTGACGTGCACGTTTACGTTACACGCAGGTATATCTCCACTAATTGTATGAAAAACCTTGAAGTAATGTGCGAACGGAGCAGCTTGCCGCAAGGGTGGTTAATGCGTATCTAAGTGGATTACTGTAATTGGGACAGAGAAGTGGAGGAAGCGTTGGTTTACAAAGGTATTGTCACAAAATATATCCATGTCCACGAGCCGTGTAAATACCTATCACTAAGCTGAAGTTGTATCTGCGAAGTTGAATATAACAATTAATTAATTTTGTAAAAATTCAAAAACCCCCAACGCTGAACGGCTGAACCGATTTTGATCAAACAAAGCTAAGAACAATCCCGACAAATACACCTTTCAAACAAAAAAAAACGAAATCGGTTCTTCCGTTCGGAAGCTACTTTGGGACAGACAGACACACACACACACAAACACACACAGAGAGAGACACGACAAACTTATTACACCCCTTCGTTTTTCGTCGGGGGTTAAAAAGTGAAAGATTACGAGAATTTAATCCAAAGTGTAGTTCTATAGCCTAACATTTGTATGATTTGCTAGTGTCCGCCTTCAGCTTCGCTTGAGTTTTACCAGGGTAAAAAGTAGCCTATAACTTAATCCGGTCAATCTGTGTTTTATAATATCATCAAAACTGGTTCAACCGTTTCATCGTGATTAAACGAACATCGAAACATCAAACATTCGTAACTTTAACATTTATGATAATATTAGTAATAATATTGGGTTTGATTGAGCTGTCACTACACTTGTCAATAATTGCGAGAGCGAACGATAAGCTTTCGGAATTTTGTTTGGAGCATGAATAAAGTACTACATGGATTGTGTGCTAAAATAGCATAGAGTGGTCCTTCTTACTCGTATCCTAGAAGATAGCTTGCTATCCTATGTTAGAGAGAAACAAATATATTGTCACACGACAGTCGTTTTTCCGTTCCGTACCCTGAATATTGGTAACATGAATGTACATCTTCCTAGATTGGTAACATGAATGTACATCTTCCTAGATTGGTAACATGAATGTACATCTTCCTAGATTGGTATCATGAATGTAGTAGTAATTGGTACCTAGTTTGACATTTGGCTTGGTACGAGTTCATTACCACCACACCAAGCCTTTCCTTTCAAGAGTTGAACAAATTTAAAATACTTCCTGAATGAAATCCTTTATAACCTCAGAATAGTTTCGGTATAGCGCTCTAAACGGCGCTATGTATTTGTTCGAGTTGTCATGTATTTTTGACGAGTTAAACATCTGTAATTTCGGGTTGGTAATCAGGCCAACAATTTAGATACAACGCATGCAAGGAAATCACGCAGGAAATTACGTTTATGAAAAATCTACGACTCGGAAAATCTACACACCGGTACCTGTACTAATATTTATTCTGTGACACCGGGCCTATTTTTTTAATGAATAATATCAGTAAGTACTGCCCGCTATTCTGTTGAGTTCAGATGTAAATTATTCATTTAATTTATAAATAAACTTTTCATTAGAAATGGCTCTATTATTTGTGATTATGTAGGTACTCGCGACGCGCGAGTGATTGGATGTCAATGGCGTCCCGCGGGATAGAAGAGCAGACGCGATCGTGTGCGGCTTGACAATGTATCTGTGAGCATAATGTACCCTTTATGGCTAAGTAGCTATTTGATAGATTACGTGTTTATTCCTAAACAATCGCTGATTGTGTAACTATGTGAATGGTTTTCTACCACTGGCGTCCGAGGGATAATAAGTTCTTTGTTAAAAAAAACAGTAAAAGCTTTTATAAAATTAGTGATCGGAACCGTGTGCTGGTCAAAATGAGCCTAAACACGGCCAGTCGACTATTATCCATCGAGGAGTTCCGTTGTCCACCTTCCGTTTCCATCATCAGATCAGCTCATTGTCACCATCATACTATTTTGTCATCAGAACTTGACAGGTATGCCAAATTTCAGCCCAATCGGTTGAAATCTGCTTTAAAATTCAGTTGCAAGATTCCACCCGGATTCTACCCAGACCAACATACATACATTGCAAGATAAATAAAAGCTTGTAATGAGCAGTATGCAGGTACAGGGTAGATACAATGGTGGCTTATATTAGGCGTGGTCTCTTAGCTTATTGTTTTGCGAGGTCGTGAGTATAAATCCTAATAACAGCTATGGAATTTTTCATTATAAAAATATGCTAATAATGGGTACGTATTAAAATTCATAAATTCAAAATACATACGTTTAGAATACATAAGTTCAAAATCCATAAATTTAAAAAACCTTATGGTGAAAATCAATAAGTTTTATAATCGATAAAGTTCTATATGTATAATGGTCGAAATACCTAAAGCCATAATCTCAAACAAATATGCATGCCAAATTTCAAGTTTGTACTGGAGCCTTCAAATTTGACACTTTAACGTATTTCAAACATTATAAAAACCGTACAATAGGGATATTCGATTTATTTATTTGAACCATACGGTATTTTGATTTTCGGTATTTTAAACGTATACAGTTAGGGTACGTATCAAAACATAAGTTCAAAACACATAAATTTAAAAAACCTAATAGTGAAAATAAATAAATTTAAAACCCTTGAAGTTTTTTATTTATAAAGGTCGAAATGCCTGAAATCAAAATACATAATGATTACAATGTATACGTTTAGAATACCGAAAATAAATTCAATATCCTTATTGCAAGGTTTTTGAAAGTGGGTGAGAAAGATTGGAGGGAGAATATTTTATTTATATCAGAAGTAGGTGAACTATGCAGCTTCTATTCAAACTGTGTCAGAGGTGAGGTTCCAAAATCAACCTTTCGATGGATCAAAGACAAGGAACGCGGTGGATGGATGCGGCTAGAGACGCCAATGAACGCGAATGACGAGGAATGAACGCGTTGTGGCCACTATTATGCTATTTAGCCATTATTAATTACAGCTGTTATGTGTTGTTGACATTATGTTTTTCAAACTTCGGTATTTCGAACTTCGTTATTCTAAACTTATATCAAATGAAATTATAAATTTTAAACCATTACGTTTTTTAAATTTATGTGTTTTGAACTTATGAATTCTAAACGTATGTGTTTTGAATTTATACATTTTGATACGTACCCGCTAATAATATGTATTCAAAAAAAAAACCTAGAATTAAAATTTGCCTGCAAGGGGTTGTGTCGGTGGTTTGCAAAGCTGTTATTAGAGCCACGTTCTTCGGCACGTCACCAATAAAGAACCAGTGACTAAAGGAAGGAAAAATAATGATAAAGTTATATCATAAACGTTCAAATAAAACATGATAGACACCTATATTACCTAGTTATAAGATACCGCACAATTTCAGCTTTCACAGAGAATTTATTCTTATTAGACTTAATTTCTTCGCGCCTCGGAATAATGTACTGTCACGGTGCAGCCGTGGACAGGTAGGTATTCTAGGTTTTAGGTTCCTATCCTACCTGATAGAAGAGCTAGGAGTAGGTAGAAAAACGATTAGGACATTTTTATACATATATTAAACTTAAAATGCTAACAATAAGGTCACTGAATGGATTGTTAAACTTAGAGTCTTTAGTATTATGCTGAAGGCAGAAGTGCAGGCAGAGGGCCAGAGTAGCAGGCAGAAGGCCAGACGGCTATGGGCCGGGGTTTGATCAAGGGTCTCAATCTCAGCAGTAGAATAGGTCTCAAAAGGTCACGCTTGTAGAAAAGAACACTTGGACACACGCGTAGTACGGAACCCAAGAACAGGTGTGGACTCTCCACGGTACTGTCCTGTGAGCTGCAGATCGGAAGCACGTGGTCTAGGCGTCATGGTGAAGAGCGCGCCCCTTGTCTGCGAGGTGGCTCGTGGCAGGCTGGTAGCAGCAGGTAGGGCTGGAGACAGCTGGTAGACAGCAGGTAGCTGGTGAGTCCGGTTGGTGGCTGTGAAGCCACCAACCGTAAGGTTCGACCCGTAGAGTTGGACCCTGTAAAGATCACGTAGTTGTAGTGACAGGCTTGATTCTTCCCCCTGGTGTAACTTGGTTGAAAGTCGCCTCTAGGTGCCGCAGACGTGGCTCGCAGGGGTAGGCAGTACGTGGCTTTCAACCTTATTACACCGTAGGGTTTACAACAGAGATTAAGAACTAGTTAGTCAGAAGGACAGACATAGTAGGTGTCTTAGATGCTAGAGTTTACAACATTTAAGAAAGATAAGAAGTACATTAGATTAAACAGTGCTAGTTAGAGTGTAGTATATTTAAATAAACTCACCAAAATGGGCGTATAGTCTAAGTTTGTAGTGGTTAATCAGCGCGTTGCTTTAGTTGAATGGGCCTGGCACATGCGTGCGTCGGGTTTTATAGCCGCTAGGGAGCTATATCATTACACTATGTATGTGTGGGTAACTATTGTCCGTTAGTTTTTGTCAATAACCTACTTGTGTGAGTATGGAAGCTTCTAGAAGTTTTTATAATAATTTTGTAATGTTACAGTACCTACCCCCTGAAACCGTCACTTATCATTACAGTCCGCATGATACCCACCTATAGAATAATCTGTATCATGGTGACGTGTGTCGGCCGCATGCTCGCTACACCGCACCGGTAACCGGCAGAACTTGCGCATTATGAGTTTGCGCTCGGTTTTCCAGTAAAAGAGGGGGCGGGATGTTAACTTAGTTCATTCTGATCCCAAGGTTGTGGGTTCGAATTCCGTACACGCAACAAACAGTTTTTAACAAAAAAAAATGTTACTACGTGCTTTTAAACAGTGAAGGAAGAATTTCTAAAAAAGAGCCTCTTCGCGGCGCATTGAATAATATTCACTACACTGGTTCTTTCACCACACTGGGCCTTACACCACCAGTCACAAAGGTCAGTGTCTCCTCAAGCTTGAACTTAAGCTCACACAGGATGTTCAAGATTAAAACAGTGACACCAATAAGATGATACCACCGGTAAACGTCGGTAGACAGTCGGTAGCCTGTTTTGTACGTGAACGTGGGTCTTAAAATATGGGCGTACAAATGCAAATCCGGTTTGCGACCGAATCGGATACGACGCGACGTCTGACAGTACAATGGATGAGTGGGCGAGCCTTGGCAACGACATCGTCCTTTACACGGGAGTTATGAATCTAGCTACTACACCAAGTTAGGATATAGGCAAATGTATGAAAAAGATTTTGATAGTAATATTCGTGGCGAAACAAAGCTCTATAAATGTATAAAAAAAATAAGAAACTAGGATAGTTATATTTGGCTAGGATAGTAAGATTTAGCTAGGATAGTAAGATTTAGCTAGGATAGTTATATTTGGCTAGGATAGTAAGATTTAGCTAGGATAGTAAGATTTAGCTAGGATAGTAAGATTTAGCTGGGATAGTAAGATTTAGCTAGGATAGTAAGATTTAGCTAGGATAGTAAGATTTAGCTAGGATAGTAAGATTTAGCTAGGATAGTAAGATTTAGCTAGGATAGTAAGCTAGAAGGGGGCTTCCTATAACATGCATCTTATGGGCCTGAAGCACTACTGTAGCGCTTCAGAAAGAAGGTACGTAGACGCCCGTCGGTAGAGTTTGCCACATAAGTAGCTTCCAATCTAAGAACATTTTATTATTTTATTTTATTGTTTTGGTTGACTTGAGGTTGGACTTCAAATGAACCGGTCAAAGACGCAGGTAATGTCAAACAGCATGAAACGTAAGATTGAGGTTGATGGAAAATACATTATGTCGATGAGTACACCTACTTGGGTCAGATAACAACCTTCGTAAACAGGCAGAAAAGGGAAATCGATCGTCGTATCGAAAATGCCTAGAAGAGCTACTGGTACATGAAGGAACACATGAAAGGCGACCTACCCCTAACACTAAAACGTCAACTCATCGACATGTGTATCTTGCCCATCCTCACCTACGGTGCGCAGACATGGTCACTGACCGAGTTCCAGAAATCTAAACTCAAGATTTGCCAGAGGGCAATGGAACGCAGCATTTTGGGTAACAAGAGAACCGACCATGTTAGAAACACCACGCTGCGTTCCCTGACCGGTATTGCCGACGTACGTGACAAAACAGCCAGGCTTAAATGGGACTGGGCGGGGCACGTCAGTCGAATGCTTCCCTACAGGTGGGCCAACATCAGCACACTCTGGATACCTGAAGGACGGCGACCTCGGGGTCGGCCGAGAAAGCGTTGGCGGGACGATCTTGTAAATTTTGAGAAGGAGTGGTGGGAGACTGCCAAAGACAGGGAGAAATGGAGGAATTTGGGGGAGACCTTTGCCCAGCAGTGGGACAATATAGGTTAGGGAAAAAAAAAGTTTTGGACTTTATTTTAGTACGACGCTATGATTTTACATATATTAATGATTTTCCGGGTAGCCTGAAATAAGAATATTATTGTTGTACTACTTATCTACAAAAACAAATAGCATAAAAAACTTTACAGGACAAATATATAAAATGAGAAAATATGGGGGAGCAAAGCCCAAGCGGTCGGAGGCTGCAGAGAGAGAAACAACCTGTATAATTTATTACAGAGAATAGTTCGTCCTAGCATACTTTTTACTAGCATCGTGTGTTCCGGGCTGTTTGTCACTGGCGCCAGTTTTAACGTAATCGAAGGAAATCGGTATATTTGTGTCCACACTACACTAGTGTTCATGACTGGAGGCTCTGCAAGGCACAAATAATTCTTCACCGCTGGGCGACCCTTTTCAGGGCCATAATAACCCAAACTGGTCTCTGACCTAAAATGCAGGGTGACCAAAAAAGAACCGGCGACACTAAGTAGTAGCGTGTGCCCGCGATTACTCGTAGATGTACACCGATTTTCTAGACACAAAATTTTCCTCGTAAAAATTCACGAAAGTGAAAACAGCGCAGAACACAAGGAAATGTATTCCAAGTTATTAGATAAATGTAACAAGCTAATAAGTATAGCGCTACATACTGCGAATGATCCTAAATCACTGCTAACACCACATTCTTCAGCAAGTTGAAACCCCATTATCCATAAGAGCCCCTCATCCTCTCTGATACGGTTTCAAAAGCGGGAACTCCCGGGACGGCAAACAAGTCACGGAAAAAGCCTTTGACCGTTTTATAGTTTAGAAGCCATTGCTTGTTTTCTTACATCATCGTAGCCAGCAAACTCTGGCAAGTTAGTTGTATGAGGTCTCGTTTTTAAGGTGTCGTAGCCAAATGGTAAAAAAACTAAACACTAATAATTTCATCCTGCTTTACGAAGTTATTTTGTTAGCAAGCATTTTGTCTGCAGTTCTTACGCCGTTCTTATTAGGAAGTTCTTTGAATGCAGATTTATGTATATGATAAAAAAAATATGATTATTATTAAATGAATAAAAAACGTCAAAAAAACAATTTAATTAAATCTAGCTCCGTGTGTGCTCTACACATACACACACATCCCCTCAGTTAACATAATCATTTTAAACTGATCTCTTGGAGACAAGATCGATTAGGAAAAAAATTATAGGTACTAAGGATAAATAAGGGAAGGAAGCTGATAAGGGATCGAACTCAAGGGATCAAACTCAAGGGATCAAACTCAAGGGATCCATCAGGAACTACTCTCAAATTATGGTTCAGCATTATGATATGTGAATATAAGGATGATGTGTACTCGAGTTCATAAGTTTTCCATTAATTATAAAGCCACTAGCTGAAATACTATTGATGATGTGAATTTTGAAAAGAAAACTCGTATCTGAATATTATAACATAACTCCACTATACATTAACTTTCCAATTTAAATTGGTTACGAACGGAGACCTTTCGCACCGCAGTCTGTGAAGCCTTACAAGACTATATTGTACTATTCATGCCGTGCCGCGGCGAGTCCAGCATTAGAAGAGACTACTCCCGTGGATGTCGTAAAAGCCGACTAAGGGAGTACACCAAGGGATAGGCATCTGCATCAGCTACCGCCAGAAAATGTACTCCAATACTGCGACCACCAATCTGCCTGCCAAGCGCCAAGATTATGGCAAATTTGTATTATATGGAGAAGGCCTCGTCCAGCAGTGGACGTCTGAAGGCTGTTGATGATGATGATGTGCTGAAATCCCTTGTCGGTATAATCAAGGAATTAGCCTCACCAATTCCTCTTCAAAAAACTCAGCACTATGAAAAAAGAATGAACCACGGTTCTTTTCAAAAGTTTTTCCATTGTTTTGACGACCTCTGTGGTACGGTTGGCGATGGTTCGCCTGCGACGCCAAAGGTTGTGGGTTCGATTCCTGCATTGGAGCAAATATTTGTATAATCTGCAGATATTTGTTCATGGTGATCCGGGTATTTTCTATGAATAATACAAAATATCTATCTACACAATGTATTTTATTAAGTAATATCAGTTTTCTAGTACCCATCACAAGCTTTGCTTAGCTTGGGACTAGATAATGTTGCATACATTATTTATTTGTTTATTGTTAAAGCCACTCAAACAATCTGAACAATCTAACAAGATGGCACTTCTCAAACGGTGGTAAAAAAATGAATAAAGGATTCTATGACGGAAGAAAATTGTAACTATATCTCCCGCCTCCCGTGCCAAAACTACCCCATTGTGAAAGCCTCGGTACTATAGGCACTATGGCGCATTGTGTCCCGGTCACAATACCACGATTATAGCTACTAATAAGATTTGCGAAGTGACCGCTGCCGACGACGATTTTCTTCGCTTTTGTGTCGTTTTCGTCAAAATAAATCTCAGTAAATTCTTTTGTTGGTGTTGGCCAATCGTTTCGGTGTAATAAGTTTTGTGTGTAAAAAAGAAATAGGAAATTGATAAGGCAGATTTATTTGGAGAATATTGGTGGTTGTTACGAATCTATTAGAGTATTCCAAAATTGATACACTAAATAAAAACATCTGTATTTACATACAGATCGTTTTGAAGATCTGTATTTAGCTACGTATTTTATCTTAGAGTTTTTTTGTCATAATCAAAGTATTTTATACTAGTTGAATACCCGTGCTTTGCTACTAGCATATTACACACTACTAGTTACTACACACTACTAGTTACTACACACTACTAGTTACGACACACTACTAGTTACTACACACTAGTAGTTACTACACACTACTAGTTACTACACACTACTACTAGTACTAGTTTATTACACATCACATTGTTTGTGTGTGCATAAAACGAATGTTCCCACTTATCTTCAAAACTATCAGAGACGGTTTTAGGGTACCGTACCCAAAGGGTAAAACGGGACCCTATTAATAAGACTTCGCTGTGCGTCCGTATGTCACCAGGCTGTATCTCATGAACCGTGATAGTTACACAGTGGAAATTTTCACAGATGATGTATTTATGTTGACGCTATAACAAAAAATACTAAATAATATAATAAAATAAATATTTAAGGGAGCCACACAACAAACGTGATTTTTTTGCCATTTTTATAGATAATGGTACGGAATCCATGGTGCGCGAGTCCGACTCACACTTGGCCGATTTTTATTTAATATATAATTATGATAGTCAAGCGTAGAAGATAGATCATGCTTGTCTAGAAATAACCAATTCACTCTTGTCTTAAAACATTCTAAACTACGGATTCGGAAAGACCGACGTTGACAATGAGTTCTACTCCTTAGCAGTGCGCATAAAGAAGGTAGTTTATAATCGCTTATTTCCGCACCTCGATGTACTTCTAGTTGTCAGCTGGTGGGAAGGAGATGGTCGAATGACGTCGTGTAGTTCCTGTGTCCACTTTTCGATATGTATTCTGTAATATAAGTACTGACAGGCAGGCTATTCTCCGCCGATGTTCAAGGCTGTAAAACTTGGAATCGAACAATTTATTTACCAATAATCCTTTTGGCACGCCGCTCAATCGAATCTAAGGCTTGGCTTCTTTCCATGAAAACGAAGGAGTCGGGTTTCTTTATATGAAAGGTGGTGTTCGCGTGATGGTTCGTATTTGTTTGGTAGAATTGGTGCAGCTGTTTCCAGGTCATTAAGTTTGCAACAAATACTTTGGAAGACAATTGCAAGGAATGAGTCAGCTGTTATCGCGTTTTATTTTTCCTGTGGCGAAATGATTTTATACTTTTTTGACATAATCCTAATATTTATACACAATTTCAAATTGCCACATTCCCAAATCGGCACAAGTCAAAACGGACAGTGATGTTATCACGGAAATTCATTTTGTACTTTTTGACACTATGAATTACTTACTATGAATTACTTAGCTTCGGGCACATAATAACTAATATTACTTCGGGGCCCTTGATGCATCCTAGAAACCGATGTGCCAGATTACCAAAATGTAAAAATGCCCCATTCTCACATTTCCATGAGTGTTCCTTTTTCCAATTATTATGAAAAAAAAAAAATCGAGGTTTTAAATTAGATTAATTAACTTGTGTATAACTTTTTTTTCTCTTGTATATACTTACTTGGCATGTAACCTACGGCTTTTCACTTACTGCATCATCATCTCTTTGTACTACAGAGTCTGTAGACGACTTGCTTGATACTTCAAGCAATATGGTCTCCCCGTAGAATACCAAAATGTTTGGTCTTGATCCGCCTCCACACACCGACTTCCTGCGACCTCTAAAGTTCCATCGGTCCATCGAGTAGGGATAAAAACAAACATTTTCGGAGCTACAGTCTGTTGTATAGACACAATAAAATGGATAGGAATCCATTTTAATAATGAAGAGACGCTCCCACGCAATTTTCTCTCTTAGAAAGGTCAACAATATTTTGCTCGCATTTTTATACAAATCGTAACCAAAAGAACCATAAGAATCATAAATCATTATGACATCTTTAGGGAGCTAATGTTCCCCCGTGTTGTGCGACTTCTGTGGAATGAACAGGAATGAACAGGCATTTTTCGTGTCCTTTTAACGGACAAAGTATTTTTGTTCCGCTTCATCAGTGACAGGAAATTTTATATTGAAGGTCAATGAGATTAATAAGGCAGCATTATATTTTCGTTTGAACTTGATAATTTATTTAGCTTTTATATTTAGGTGTTAAGGACTGGAAGTTATTTAGTTAAATAAGTTTGTTTGATCGAACGAGTAAAGCGAGCAAAGTCCTTTTTACTGGCAAAATTTTCGTTCATCTGTCTGTCCAGATACGTATGTTGGTACTCGTGTACAGGTCATATTTTTCAATTCGTATCGTATCTTGACGAAACATGATATAGGTACAATGGATCTATTATTTTACGTTTTTTTGTGGTTTTATATTTATCGACCGATTTTGATAATATTTTTCCAGAAACATTCGGGTTTCAATTCTAAACAATAATTTTGAATATGAGCAAAATCGCAGGTTGTTTTTTTTTCAGCGCCTCTCAGGTGAAGTCTGAAACCGTGCGTTATCGAAAAGTGATGTTATGAGCAAGGACGTTAGTAAAAATTCGTTATGAGTAACAGGCTCGAATTTGAAAATAATAAGTTCTGCATTAAAAAAGTTAATATTTATGTATTGCTGGATAAAAAACAGCTTTTATAAAAAAAAAGCCTTTTTGTGTTCTTTGTTTGATCATTATGGATCGACATGAGACATAGTTTTATATATGTTAATGCTCGCGAGATCTACTAGTGAAAAAATATTTAGGAAATTCGTTTACAGCAGTGTTTTTTGTAGAGGATATAAATGTAATGATGTTATGTTTTAAAATAAATACAAAATACAAAATACTAAATAAATTTCATAAAATTTAATTAGCTGGTAAAACATGTGACCTAAATATTTAATGGGATATAATTTCCTCTCCACGATATTTAAACGGAAGCTCGCAGGCCCTTATGTCGGTGACAGATTATTAAATGCTGGTATATTTTTATTATTTTATGATAACCTACATATTACATTTTGCTTTAATTCTAATGTTTTTATGCCAACAATTATTTTTCTACAATTTCAGACGCTTTAGAAAGAAGTTTAAGAATATTTTGACTACATTTTCGATTTATAAACGAGGTTCATGCTACATCCTCCTGGTTCGGGCGAAGGTTCGCCTGCGACGCAGGAGGTTGCGGGATCGATTCCCGCCTCGGAAAAAATATTTGTACGATCTGCAGATATTTGTTTAGGGTGTTCTGGGTACTTTCTATGTATGATTTAAAAAAAACAGTTATCTAGTACCCAAAATACAAGCTCTGCTTAGCTTGGGGCTAGATAATGTTGTGTGGAGTCTCCAGCATTATTTATTTTATTTTATTTATCCTTTACTAAATCGACACTTTCCATTTGGGGATAAAGCGTTGAAATGCTTGGATACAGGACACTCAACAACACAAATGAAACTGAACTTGATTCGAGAAAACAAGTAATGTTGTGATACGCTGAGCAATCTGCTCAGTGAGCCGCGTAATGCGCGACGTGCGCCGTATCGACTCGCAAATCCATCGCCGGTGCTGCTAACTCATCAATCCTGTTTTTGATATATTGATTACTAGGTTTAACCCGCGGCTTCGCTCGCGTTAATTTCCTTACAAAAAAAGTATCCATGTTCATGAATATACTCTTAAAAATATGTGTACAAAATTTCATGATGACTTTTTGAATAGTTTAAGCGCGAAAGCGTAACAAACAAACAAACTAGTTTATAATATTATATGTTAGGAAGTAACTACCTATCTAACTACTAACAACCTAACCTAACTATCCTATAGTTAGGATATAAAATAACTCTACCGTTCTACTACCAAACGCAAACATCTTTGGAATATTATACGGTGTTTTGCCTTTGCCTTTGAAAAGCAGTTTCAAATTCGATCGAATGAAACAAAACATGGTGTAACTATTCCTTTTATAAGTAGAATTCATGTTTATTAGTAGCACGGTAAGTGTTTTACAAGTAAAGTATTGATTTTGCTTTAAAAGTGTAAGCTTCTTCTTCTTCTCATTTTGAATGGCTTCTGAAGGATACTCTTAACAATTTCACCAACATCAAGTAATATAATTGTAATAAAATAATTCAAGTAATCAAGAGCCTCTGTCAAGGGATACGTAACAGTTTTATTAACAACTCAATTATAACCAGATCACGCCAGGTCTTGCTACAAAGCTTTCGAGAAGTTTTTTGTTTTTACAAGCTTTTTATAGTGTTAAAGAACTAATTGACAATAAATGAAATTTTAGCTATCATGGCTTCTTTGACATTTGTGTATTTTTTATGTAATTGAATGTTTGACTAATTTAAAGTCTGACGTAGGTGTATATATAGGTATATGACGTGTGTAATTTATTTGATATTTAATTTCTTATAGACATAACTAGCTTAATTTTAATATTGTACACCAATCTTGGTAGCATAGTGGACATTGTTTTTATTAATTTTTATATTACATATTAATACCTATGTTTCACATTAAATTATATTTGATTTGATTTGATTTGATTTGAGATACCTACTACCAAAGATGCAAGATAGTTTGAAGGAGGTGATGTACTGATTTCAGCATAGTAACAGATAAGGTGTCTCAAGGGCCTTTGACGTATCATTCTATAGCGAGACTTATGGTTATATATAAGTTACTTTGCATTATAAATACGTCCTAATTCAAGTAGGTAGGTACGTACAATATTCTTGCTTAAACCATTATATCCTAACCATGTACATCTAATATAGGCAGGTAGGTACATTAATCACCATGACATAGTATCCTTTCAATTTCCGTATCGTGACGTCACGCCGTCGTGACAGGCAGGTATCTCACGCGTAGCGTTCACGCGGATCGTTGAGCATAAGCTGATTTGATGACGCTTGTTTGTTTTGTGTGCTCGACCGTACGTTCATGACAAGGCAAGTAAAATTATTTCTTACGAAGATATTTCTGTACTTCGCACATTATTTTATAATGCTGTATAATGCATTGTTTAAGTTTGCGGTTATTTAATAATGTTCGAAGTCAGATCCAGTTGCTAGTACGAATTAAGGCGCTCAACTGAATTATTTATTGTACCTATTTTTATGTAGATACCCTATAATTAGTGTAATTGATAACTGTTTGTCGTTCTAATTAAAGTAAATTTAAATAAATAAATAAATAAATTATTACAATGATGTAGAAATACAAGATAATTGCCTATTAAGTGTAAAGCTTGATCTTCGACACGATACGTCACACGTCGCGTGTTGACGCGGATCATTGAGCTCAGCAGATTTGATGACGCATCGCTACCTCGCTTGTTTGCTCTGTGTACTCGACTGTACTGTGTTATAAATTAGTTGATAGATAAATAAACGGTACTGAAAGGGGCGGATATTATTTAACTTTATAAAACATTATATTTCAGCATTTAATTTAAGTAAATAAAATCAGTTACGAGTTTCACTAAGAGCTAAAACTTAATTAATATCGAAACTTAAATGTGATTTGAATGTCATTTACACCCACCTCAGAGACTAAATACAAATCCGTACCTAAGTAATTCAAGACAAACTTTCGCGTATAACCTAAACATAAAACTTGACATGGTTTAACGAATACGAGAAAAATAACGACAAAATTTGCGGTTCAGAACTCTTAAAGCCTTTAGATTCTGACTGGAGATAATACAGAGATATGTATAAAATCAGAGCACTAAAAGGAAATGCTAGCTCGTAGAATGGAAACTGGGTAGGTATGGGTAAGTGAAGTCTTCGTTTCGACAAAATAAAACATAGCCCCGCTTCTCACTTGCCGCTCACTGCCTTGCTCGGAGTTGGTAAAGGTACGTCACGCTGGGCGGTACTCACTCGAGTAAGCAGGCAGATTTAGTTGTTGAGTTTTGCACTGGCACTTTACTACACACATTACTACTTCCTACTTACATTCGTTTTTTTTACATAATAAAAGTAATTAGTGTTCATAATAAAGGCAGGGTAATAAGTAATTTAACATTGACCTAGATACCTTAAAACATAAACTATACCTAATAATGTGTCCATTGTAATTTTTCATGTTGTCTCTATTTAAAGGGAGGCCACTTTTTTCTTGTGTTCTTATCAGCAAGCACAAGTTACTATAGTTTACACTATTCTCACTCTTATGGTAATATTAGAAATGCCAATAATTTAAAATGTTTGTTAGTTACTCATTCACGCCGTAACTGAATCAATTTAGATGATACGGCAGGTACCCTGCTGGATCATGACCTGAATTGAGTCAGGCTGTATCTTCTGGTGTCGCGAGCAAAGCCGCGGGTTAATACTAGCATAAAATAGAGCTGTGCGTCGAAAACTAGTAGTAGAGATTTTTTTGAAAGAGTTCGTCCGGGGAAGTACTACCACCATACCTATTTCTGCCGCAAAGCAGTAGTGTTCGCATTGCTGTGTTCCGGTTTGAAGGGTAAGGGTGCCGGTGAAATTACAGGCACATGAGACTTTTCATCTTTATGTCTCAGGGTGGCGGGCGCAGTGCAATGCCACATAGGGGCGTCCTAGGTGGACGTGACCTATGAGGTAATGCGCTGTTCATAGGCAGAAGTTACCGCTTAACATCAGGTGGGCCTCTTGCTTGTTCCGTCAACCAAGTAGTATAAAAATAAAAAAATAAAAAAAACACTGGATGGATTCGAATGGTTTTTATTGTAATATATCGAAAAGCGACGAGTTAAACTAAAAGTGAATAAGCATCTTCTAGACGAGCGTGCTTAAAATGGCCTCATCGTCGCTTCCTATCACGTGAGATGTAGTCAAACGCAAGCCTATTTTAGATAAAAAAAAAAAAAAAAACTTGTGCAAGGTTTTAGGTTATATGCGCCGACGAAGTCAGGAGTCTGGTGAGCCAATCCTACTAATATTATAAATGCGAAAGTTTGTGTGTGTGTTTGTTACTTCTTCACGCTGAAACGGCTGGACAGATTTGCATGAAATTTGGAATGGAGATAACTGGACTCCCGGAATAATACACAGTCACATTTTTATTCCAATATTCCCTCGGATCGAGACTTGCGCGGGTGAAACCGCGGGGCGCTGCTAGTTGTCAATACGAGAGAGATGTTTGAAAATCTTCAATTATATTGAATTTGCTGAGGGTTTTCTATAACTCTCTTGAAACATTCTAAATAGCTTATCTGTGATAGACAATGAGCTCATTGACCGCGCTATGCTAAACCGATGTAACCCTCTCTCTTGCCCGCGATGTGCAACGGGAACAGCCGGATACTTCAAAGTCACGTATTTAGTTTAGTCTTGATAGATAAATAGATAGATAGATAGATAACACTTTATTGCACACCACATAAAAAAATAACACATTAAAAACAATCAGATAAATAAGTACGAAAGTAAAATAGGCAGTCTTATTGCTGGGATATCTCTTCCAGACAACCTTGAGATGGACTTTAATTGACGAGAACGATAAAGGACGGTGGTGTGATCAAATAAATAAACAAAAGTATAAGTACGTATACATATAAAGTAACTTATGATTCATAAATACTTAATATAACTTCACAAAGAATACTAATTAAATAAAAAAAACATCTGAACATTATTAAACTGCCTCATTGCTCAGCAGAGTGCGGAGCAGTTCCAACGGCATCCTGCAGCTCATTCCCGATCGCTATGACCTGCCAGTAATGAAGGCTTTTATCCGGGTCCTGATCAGGTAGGTAGTCTCACTGGAGTCTGTTTGGTCGGGACTCGGATGAGAGTTTTCACCTCAACTTATAGCTGTAACTAATGTATTTCTAACATAGTTTTTAAGAATAATACTAACAAATAATGGGCCTAATAATGTCTGATTTAATAAATGAATTATATTATTATATTATATTATTATTACTAGAATTAACAGCTTTACGAGATGGACACAAAGTGATCGAGCAATAGCTTTTTGAAGATAGGACAAGATTATTGCAGGAGTTTTGCTTCTAGATACTACGTTTTTTGTGATATGCGTCTTATAAAATTCCGCGTCTGAAGATATGGGTTCTTTATTCGCCTCAGGCAACCGTTTCACTTGAAATAAGCTTTTGTGGCAGACATTTCGGAAATTACCTTTTAGTTTTACTGAAACCTTTGCCTAAAGGGTTATAATAACATGAGGCCGCTCTCTTACTACGAAAAAAAGGGGTATGTGTGTCTGATCAGCTTATATGGTTTTATAAACGCCATGCTGCAAGTTCTATGACACTCCTAAGATAGATAATGTCAAGGATTACACCAAATTGGAAATGAAGGATCACATAACGGAAGATGAAGTTAATTTCATTTTATTTCATTTGATTTATTCACAAACAATGTAAAATTGTCGGAACATAGCAACATAGGTATAGGTACACAATAATTAGATACATCTACAGGTAAAGCGCTTAACTTAGTAGCCTCCTGAGGTATGGGAGCGGCACGGGAGGGTGGTGATTTTCTTATGTCAAATGTCGCGAGACGTCACTTGACGTCAGTCGGGCGGCGATCTCGCTGCCGTCAATAAGTGTTATTTGGACCGGCCGCTTTAGACATGACGCACACGAGATTAGCAACCGAAGATGGGTCCTCGGATTAGAGCTCAAACTAAAGATGTTGTTTATAATGTATATAATTTTTTCAAGGTTTGGAAATCTGATCCAAATTCGGCCGAGAATGAAAACGATATAAATCTACACAAAACCGTTGCTAAGGCAACCGGACTGTCTAAACAAATTGTTTTGACAAAACCATCTTCCTCTAAAACAAATTGTTTTGACAGTCCGGTTGCCTTAGCAACGGTTTTGTGAAATAAACCAGAAAAACATTTTTTTTTTTTTTTTTTTTTTTTTTAGTTTATTTGGGTAAACATTGAATTGATGATGTCATATTAAAAGAAAATGGTCATAGGGTACTTAATTTGCCACCGTACCATCCGGATTTAAACCCGATCGAATTAGTATGGGGAGATATCAAGAGCGAGCTGGCACGAAAACATATTAACTCAAATTTAACTGAGAAAAAGCGAGCACTTTATATTTTTCAGTTGAGAAATGGCAAAAATGTGACGGTCACGTAAAGAAAGTTGAGGAAGAGTATATAAAAAACGACCATCTTAGCGACGATATAATGGATCAATTTATAATTAGATTACGAGATGCCGACTCAGATAACGAAAGTGATTCCAGTCATACTGACAGTGATTCGAGTAGCGATATGGACATAAGCTCTTCGACCAAGTCGATGCATAAGCTAATAAATTGAAAGTTCAGTTGAAAATATTTATATATTAGTATAAAATACAATAATTATTTGAACAAGTATTTTATTCTCTTTCGCAATGACTTAGTTACTTATTTGTAAATATCGGAAGATCTATCTTCACAAATTTTCATCACGTGTGTAGCCCGACAGTCCTTTACGTCACATGTCACCCCTCCCGTGTCGCCCCCATACCTCACGAGGCTACTGAGTTAAGAGCTAGGCCTATACCTACTTGCGTCAGATAGGTACAAGACATGTTAGAGAGAAGTCATTTGATGAATCTGGAGAATAGATCAACTGAGATTGAAAGCTTATAAATACCACGTGTACTGCTGCGAAAAATCGTATTCTGTCGTTTAGCGCTACCGTACGAATGCGCCCGAGACTTGTTTATGCAAAGCATGAATGTAGTATGCAAAGCGACCGACGCTTGGATATAAAAAGAAGGTGCGAAAGCGAACGCAGATTCATTATTACATCGGCGTTGGCCGAGTGCACATGGTTAAATTAGCAAAATACAAAATCAAGTTCAAAGTCAGTTTGAGATCAAGTAATAAAATCTTAGTGAAACCTCTTTTGAATTTTCCTCATTTGCACGAGTTCCACTGGAAAGCCCCTAAGTTGCCTTATGCCGTTCGAAATGATCGTGATGATCCGATACACATATATAATTTTAAGACGATTATCTAAGTTACAAGATCACATGACATTTCAAGGAAAAAGACAAGTAGTAAAAAAACAACATCAGAAAAAAAAATAGTAATGACGTCAACAGAAAACAGAAAATGACAAATTAAATACGATACATACCTATATACTACTTAAACTACCAAACTTATCAAAATCATTACAAACTTAATGTACAGAGCAGTAGCACCTTTTCAAGAAGACAAAAAAAAAAGTAAAGGACTGCCGTCCACCATACGAACCAATATTCTTTATTCCATGGACTTAACTATTGAAGACTGAGCATATACATATAGCTCAGCCCGTTCTTCAGGGCTTTCAATGGGAGAAACTTGTGTCCAGCTCTGATCAAGAGAATGCACAAAAACCACATAATATAACGGAAATACAGCTTCTTTTACGTTTATAACAAATTTTCCAACAGAATTTGACGCAGTTTTCAGCACTGCAGCTCGGGATCTTATTTCGAGGAGAGTTCGTAACTGACGTAGTAAGTGATACGCTGGAGGAGAATTGTGAAATTTCAAGCGAATAAAAGGAAAACGTGTTGTGCTTGGTAATAAACTGAGGATATAAAACTCTTTAGTCTCATTTTTATAAAACTCTTTCGCGGACACTCCTCGAGTGGCCAATCAGTATATTTAACAGTGTTATGTTTATATTTATTGTGTAATGAATATCCGCCTGCGTTATGGCTCGCGCTAAGATATAATCGGGATTAAAAAAAACCTATAACTAAATCCAAGTCATCTACATCTAGATTTGTATTTTTGTGTGTGTGTATGTTTGTAATGAATAAACTCAAAAACTATAGTGCCGATTTCAAAAACTCTTTCACCATTGGAAATCTACATTCACCCTTCATTCACCTTTTGTGTGTGTGTATGTTTGTAATGAATAAACTCAAAAACTATAGTGCCGATTTCAAAAACTCTTTCACCATTGGAAATCTACATTCACCCTTCATTCACCCACCCATTCATTCATTCTTCATTAATTTACCCTGTGTATTAATTTGTATGTTTTTATAGTTTAAAAAAAACATTGGTCTTGTAAATCAAAATTAAGAATTTTCTTTAAAAACTTAAAAAAAAAAAGAAACTCTTTATCTTTAATCTCCAAAATTATAATTTTAAATAAACTATTCTTTGAAATAATAAAAAAAATTATCTGAACTATATTAATTTTAATCTCAATATTTATAATATTTCAAAATTTTTCACTTTCAATGGGATTAATAATTTGAATCCAAACTCTACTTATATGTTTATTATCAGGAATACTAATTAAAACTTACTGATTCTCTTTATATTTTATTTTTTACTTTTTTAGGAGGATTCTTAGTTCTCTTTATTTATGTATCTAGAGTTGCCTCAAATGAAATATTTTCAATAATATAAAAAAAAACATTCTTGCATTTTTTTTTACAAATGGTTTCATCCTTAAACTACCCGCGCGAAGCCGGGACGATTCGCTAGTAATCTATAAATGCATTTTTTTTACAGAAATTGGTTCATTGGTTTCAGTGTGATTGACATACAATATCCAAACATCCAAACATTCTTAAAGCTAAGGCCAAACCAATGCGTTCAGCCCGCGTCCTCAGTGGCGTGTACAGTGGCGATCAATGGTAAGACAATGGATCGCCACCGTGCACGCCACCGCGGACGCGGGCTGAACGCGTTGGTTTGGCCTTAGTTTAAGAGTACATCCAAACATCCAAACTTTGACATTTGTGATAGTAGTGGGATTCTTCGGAGAGCTAGCTCCATACATACTCGTACCTACATTAGCGTCACGTTCGTAATCGACATGGAGACACCATAGACTACCTTCATGTATATCGGATATCATCGGGTATTCTGAGACCTCTGCTAATAGGAGATAGAGGTAAAACCAATATTCAAACAAACAAACAAACAACAAACAATATTGAATAATATAAACTAAACAAACAATAAACAATAATATTGCTAACAATATTCTAGTCGTTGCTTGCTTTGTGCACTTTTTGCTTAGTAGGTAGGAATCAATGAATACTTGTGAAGTTGCATACCCATTCCTGTTAAAATGTTATTAATTCACGATAACCCCATCAAGCCAAGTATACGATCTTACTATCTTTAAATTTCTACAAACTGGTCACTCTCCTTGTCTATGAAGGAACTCTGGAAGACATTAGAAACAGAACGTTTTTACGAGATTTAATTTAGTTTCACAGTTTAGCAATCATTTACATTATTGAATTTTCCGCTTGAGTTGGAATTAAGCACAAATTTGTACACAATACAGTATTAAGGTGACAGTATGGAAAAGAAGATGAAGGAAGGTGGAAAATGACTTTATGTAATATAAGCTCACGGGTCCGAACACATCGTCATCATCATCAACCATTAACTAATTTGATAAGAGCTTGCCTGGAAAAATATTTATATAGGCACTGATAAAATAATACTACATAGGTAACCAGACATTTTATACAAAAAGCAGGAAATAATTAAAATCCACTCAACCCCAACAAACACAAAAAAATAAGTGCCTAACAAGCTCTGAACAAAGCACTTATCAAATTACTTACACCTAATTGATACTTCGAGTGTTCCCCGAACCAATCCCAGGATCTTCGTCTATAGTCCCGTATCCCGGAATAACGCAATTATGCCCGAAAAACAAACTTAACAAAAAACGAGAAGTATTTCTATTCGATTAAATCGAGTCTGCCGATTGAATATTTATTGAAAAATGTATGTAACAAAGTTTGCTTTAACACGATATCTTTTTTTGAATATATATTTCAATTAAAACTTGTTTCAGCTGCGTTTTGGAGTAGGAAATGGCCTTGTTTTAACGCGTCGAACAAAGACAAAAATAAAAGGGTGGTCACGTGGTTCCAGGTTCCTAGACGTGACACGTAAGAATACGTCTTCTGGGCCTGGAGACATTTATTGCAAGCATTAGTAGATGGAACTAACACATGTTTAAATAATTATAGACGTATACGCACAAAGACATATATTTTTATTAATGAGCGTTTATGCCGTGGTGTGTCCAGCCTAAGAATAGACCCTTCCATCTCCTGGTCAGGAAAGCTGACCAAGGAATTATACCAGGAGATGAACAATAGCATCCGCCTGAGCAATCAACACCACTATTGCAATCACCAAGATTGGTGATTTTAGCATATCTCCCATATAGTGAACGCCTCTTCCAGCAACTCAACAGTTACCTACCTCCCCCATACTACGGCAACCTGTCTAGGGCTGATGATGATGATAAACCAACGCACGTTTAAGTTATTATCAACGTATTATCACGTCAATTCTAAGAGAGCCCTAAACAGACCCACACAACATTGGTAAAATTTAATTGCATTTTTGGATGATATATCGACACTGTGACGACCTCTGTGGTGCGGCGGGCGAAGGTTGGCCTGCGATGAAGGAGGTTGCGGGTTCGATTCCCGCCTCGGAACAAATATTTGTGCGATCGCAGATATTTGTTCAGGGTGTTCTGGGTATTTTCTATGTATAATAAAAATATCTATCTATGTATTATATTGTATTAAGTATATCAGTTATCTAGTACCCACAACACAAGCTCAGCTTAGCTTGGGGCTAGACAATGTTGTGGGAACTGTGTCCAGCATTTTTTTTTTTTTTATTTTTGTTTCAGAATCACAACGGGTGGTTTGTACGCTTCACAATATGTTAGTCAAATAGCAAATATCTGATTAGGTACTTTTATTAATTCTCTAATTTATAAATAACGCGTAAAATAAATATTTTTCTGAGATAAGGTAATGAGGATTTGAACATAGATTTCGTCTTTAAAGCAATCAAAAAAAAGTTCATCATAATGTGACGTCGAGTGTACCCAGCTTCTCGACAACACGGACATACTGAGCAGACTCAAAAGAACGAAACGAAAGTTAATGTAGTGTACTTAATGGTATATCAGTATAACACGGGAACAAAATGTACTCCCCATAAATAAAGGCAGTAAGAAAAGTATTAATAGTGCTGTTTTCAATAAAGATAAAAATAAAGATCATTTATTAGCTTACTTGTAAAAATTGATGGTAAAATGGGTGTGTGACACAATATGTATGGCCGCTGCCGGAATGCAAATGGAGAGGAAGGCATGCTAATAAAAGCATGGTATGCTATAAATCTAGATCTATAAATCTAGTTTATAAATTACTTTATAAACTTGCGTCATGGCTAGATTATAATGTTATTAGGGTACATTACTATTACGTATGTCATTTCAAATAAAACTTTTCCCTCGAGGAAATTACAGGAAATAGCTATTCATAAATATTTAAATGCGTCTGAAAATAAGAAAAAGTTTAAGAAACTTAAACTTGTTTTTATTAGAAACCTGTTCAACGATACGTAAAACCGTTCACCGTAAAAAGAACAACCTCATTTATACAACTGTGACAAAAAAAACAGAGCACCAAAAAAATGTATACCATGTAACAATAGCGTCAATCTGATTGTCTAATTTGGGTTATAAAACAGGTAAACAGAAGAACAGACAGACGGACATGACAAATTGTAAGGGTTCCGTTCGCCATTTAGATTCAAAACCATCAAAAGCTGTTTTTGAAATTTCATGATATAAAGTTTATGCCTTAGTTTTTTCTACATAACATACTTACATAACTTTCTATAAAAAAACAAAACAGAAACTCACCAACTGAATCCGTAAACTGAAACAACACTGAAATTCCCAACAGGAACAACTTTGGAGACCACTTCATCACTGCTTTATTCCCCATCCTGCGCTCCTTCACAATCCACTACAGACCATCAGATTATGTCTCGCATTGTAAAGTTTCGAACACGCTCCCGGGAGATGGGACATGGGGTGTGTAAGGTCCTTTATGCACGGTCCGGACGCGACTGGGTAAACCGGCATTTGGAATACCTCAGTGAGAACCGCGCATGCGTAGAATAGAATTATACCAAGTCTTTCTAGGATTGTATTGCAAGCCTTTATTGCGAAACGGAGCAGATGAAACAGAGTTACAGATAATTTTAAGACTCCAACGTGGCTTCAATTTCTTATATAAAATAAATGATTTTATGTACTATTATCAATATCAGTCTTATCAATATCAATAGAAATATAGATAGAAAATTCTTTATTGCACATTAAAAATAAGTCAAAGGCTAACTTAATGCTATAAAGCATTCTCTTCTAGATAATCTTGGGGTATTCCGGAAAAAAGATGAACCTGTCAATGCAGATTCTTTTGCAGCTTTATTTTAAGAGATAGTTAACTTAGATTATAAGCCCATTCTATATTATTTTCACTAGAAACGGGATATTTACCATGATTTTTGAGTTTTATATGTTCCCGATATTTCGGCACAGTTGCATGCGCCATGATCACGGGAGAACTGACTAAAGTCTTTGCGAGTAGATGTTATTGGCAGATATATCGATCTACCCTCTTTCTCACTCTTTTATTACGAACGATACCACTACCATCGGTTTCATTGTCACAATTCACACCAACTCGACACACAACACTAACGGTGTCCGGACGCGTAGCAGGTACCACACTTTTTTGATTCTTACACATTCTTACCACAGGCTTCCATACTCCAGATAATTGAAAACCGTCTTCTCTATTGAAGTTTCTGTACTTAGTAATCTCAATTGCCTCTTGTACCATTCCCGTTTCTAGTGAAAATTATGTACATAACCATGATAGTTTCAAAAGCCATTCTATATTGTACATTATTATGTACACCCTTAGAATAACCTTAGAATGAACTGTAATTATTATTCCAGTTCATTCTAAAGTTGTTTAGTTAGAGATCGTTCATAACAATACTTCCTTAATAAACATTTTTGTATATTTTATTTCAATATGTTGTACAATAAAGCGTATTCTATCTATATCGCTTGTAGAAGAGTGAAACAATTACATTTACGAATTATCCAAGAACAAAGAAACAGATTTTCCGACCACACCATTCTATTGAAATCAACTAAATTTATAAGTTTTCCTCAAAAGCTACCCCTGGGTAAAAGTAATCTTTGTAAGGTTTTCTCTTTAATGTCACTCTCTGTGAAGTCACTGTATTTTCTTTCGATAGCTATACTTCGTTTTGCCTCGATTGGTTCTTTTATTCCAAATTCTTTGTTTACGTAAAAAGATATTAAAAGTCAATCAACGTTTATTTTGAAACAGATTTAATTAAAAGGTTTTCTTAGTCTATTTATGTCCTCGCTTTTTCTTTTAGAACTGCGTACAGATTTAGAAGGCTTTATTTCATCACTTACATTATTTGTTGTCTTTTTGTAAACTACACTATTATCCTCAGGATTCCTATTCTCAAGCTGCTGTTTCTAATCAAACGCAAGGTGACTTAGAAAGAGCCAATTACACAACGAAAGAGTGAACCTTGGAAGAGGCCTGGGTTATTGTCTACTGGTGCTAATTGCTATGGACTTAACGTGGAGAAAAGAATAAAACACACTGGTCATGAGCGTGTTGGACCACGTTTAGTGTAGGGTTTCGTAGCCAAGTCACCAGATAAACTCACGTACCTCGAAGTTTTAACCACGGGATTGCGAGATAATTGTCATTAAAAAACTAGACCGTCACTGGAAGCTTTATATTGAGAAAGCATATCCGTTTCCGTCGTATTTCAACCAGTTTTCGTACTTTTAATCCGAGTATTTCCGATCCAGTGGCGACACCTGGCGGCCGCGCGCCATTTTAGTTTCATAAAATGAAGCGCGCTATCTTGACTTCATTGGCGTTTCGTATTCCGTCGAAGCAACTTGTGCGCAGCAGCTCCGTCCCGACCACTGTTGCGTATAAATACTTATATATATAATAATCCTAAAGTGAATAAGTGATGTTGATAATACGTAAGTAAAAGCTTGCAGTATTTAAAGTGGTTAAATTGTGCCGGGAACTGTAAGTACCCTCTATATACATTTAACCTTGTTAGTACTTGATCATTTGCTTTAACGGTTTTCCGTTCGGATCTCGTACATTGTTTTAAATTTACCAGTTTTAATTCGTACAGTGGTCGTGCATTTTTTGAGGTTACAGAACCACGTAGTTTGTAATGCAATAGATTAACGTTATTTATCTTATAGTAATGAATGCTAATGAGCCCAACACTGCTGCCAAGCCGCAGGCTGCAAGCACGCAAGCGTGTTCGAACCAATTCCAGCAGCAGCTCATCGAGCTCGTCCACGCCGACTGTGGAACATGCCACCGGCATGAAGTGGCAGCGCTGCCGCCACCGAGAGGAAGCAAAGCGCGCCCATCGTCCTGCTGATGCTAGGCTGGATAAACTAGTCCAGGATATGGGTGAGCTCTAAAATACGGTAACCAATTTTATAACCTCAAACAATTCCGCTTGTCCCGATGGGGCGTCATTTTGTTCAGACATTAGCTGAGAGCTATACGAACAACATGATGTCACTGATGAACAATGTCTTGACGATGAAGTTTAAATTTAAATCGTGACCTAATGTTTTTTTTTTATATAGCTTATTTTCTGTGTTGTGCAATAAAGTGTTTTCTATCTATATATCACCTTTGATATCGAGATTAAAATAAAGGAAACAGCTATTCCAAGAAATCCGATATCTTTTTTAAAATGCTACAAGTAGTCCAGTGTTTAGGTATTACATCTTGGTCAGAGGTAAGATACGCTGATACACAAAAAGCATATAATCATACTCCAGGCTTGATGGGCCTGGAAACAAACGAGGAGGTAAAAATATATGAAACCTTACGTCACCTTGCCCATGCTATAAGATCTTATGCAGCTATAACCTACTGCAAAATTAAATAAAAAGAAACGTTGCAGCTTGCAGGTAAGTATTCATAACTTTCTTGCTTGGGCTAAGCATACAGACATTAATTATGACAGATAAAGCGCGAAAATTTGATGAGTTCTTTCAAAAAGGGAATTTACATAATCTCCTCCGATTTCTTGCAATTAGTTTGTGGCCACCAAGCCGAAAGTATCGAAATGCGTCGGGGAAACTATAACAAGCCGAACAAGTTTGAGCCCCTTTAGTAAAAGCGACATTGAACAGAATGCTTATATATTTGAGTCTGAGCATATCACAGATACATTAGAAAAGGCCGGGGGAGTCCGCAAAGTTTTTGGCCACCAAAAACTAAGGGATTGATACAAGCAAGATCCAATCAATCTAACAGCCGCCCCTCGCGGGGGCAAGGCGTACGAAAACCCGCAGTTCCATCGCGTGGAATTCGATATTATTTTCAAGTACCAGGCTTACCCTATAACTTATGCACATGCATGCCTGTATCAACCCACCCTCGCGGGGTGGATACCACCATGTCGACCACCTATACAAAGGTCAACCCTCGAATATCCAGTATGAGCACCACAGTTTCAATGAAAGAGGGTCATTTCACAACCGATGCTCGCGGTCCGATCGTGGAAGTAACCGAGGACGCTCCAATGCTTACAGGTTTCAGAGGAAATAAAAAAAGATACAAACAATGACTCTGAACGATTTTAAGCAGGTCAGTTAGCGCACTTCCACTTGCAGTGAAAGGAAATGAGAGCACCAGATATTGTGTTAAGGTTAATTCTGGGGTATCGCATACCTACCATCCTTTTAAAAACCTCGCTTTGTTTACCCAAATGTGATCAGAGGTCCCTTTCATACTCCTGTATTAGAGGAAATATCTGTAAATGTAGAAAAAAAAAAAAAATACAAGGCATTTTAAAAGTATCTCAACTCTCGCAAAATTTCATATCCCCTCTGTTTCTGGTGCCAAAATCCGAAAATCAGCCCTATATTCAACCTCAAAGCGCTAAACGACAATGTCATGACAGATCCCTTACACCTCATAAACATGTATCATATTCTGGATTTCTTGCAACCACAGGACTGGCTGTGCAAAGTAGATCTTTCCCAAGGTTATTTTCATCTAAAAATAACAAAGTCGCACAGGCGGTTCCTACGCCTTGTACAGAGAATTGCTAGAGATGACTTGGCTCTCATTCGGGTTAAGCACGGCGCCTAAAACCTTTTCAATACTGACAAATTGGGTGGCTCAAACATTACGAGAAAGATGGAAAGTAAAAATCCTTGTTTATCTCGTCAATTAACTTATAATACATTAAAGTGTACACATGTGTGTATGTGCTTCGCGAGCATGTCTAACTCACAGTACATAAGTTGCAAACTCTGGTTTGGAAAATAAATTTCGAGAAATCCGTTCTCAAACTTCAAAAAAGCATAATTTATTTGGGAGTGTTGTGGAGACCGTAAGACAATCTAAAATCCCTGCCAATAGAAAAGTCGATGGCAATAATCACAAAAGTAAATCAGGTGCTCGATCAGAAAAATTAGATTCTAAAAGATTTACAAAGTATAATAGCACTCCTAATTTTCGCCAGCTTTGTTGTTCCTCGAGGACGGCTCAGTCATCGAATGTTAATAATTTTCATGAATTCACTACCAGACCTTTCATCAAAGGCTTACCAACTGCCTCAGGGTGTTTCCGAAGAACTGAGTTGGTGGACTTGAAATTTACAGTTTTCAACGATGCTACATCCATGGAGGAGGGTAATGAATGTCATGACCTTCCTCCAACGAACTTTCTGGCAACAGATGCATCAGACTTGGCTTGGGGGGCAAAACTAAACGATCTGGCCCTCTTGGGCACTTGGTCACAAGAAGAGCAAGCACTACACTGCAATCAAAAAGAGATGCTGGCCATCATCATGCCTGTCAGAGCAAAACTCATCGACTGCATCACAGTCCTGTTTGCGCATTGTATGAGGATCGAACGATCCTCATACAATGTGACAACAGGACCGCAGTCGCTCATCTATGGAAAGAAGGAGGTACGAAATAATTACCCCTGATGGAAATAACTTGTCAAATTCTGAGTTTACTAGATCACCATCAAATACACTTCAGCATACACTATCTCCCAGGCAAATACAACAGTCATGCCGTTGTTGCATCATCGCCGACCGCCGGAGTGGCACCTTCTACCCAACTGTGTGGACATAATGTTTGCAAAGTGGGGAACCCCAATGATAAATTTGTTTGCCTCAGAAACCACGCATGTTGTTTTCAATTATGTATCTCGAGACCTGATAGACAGTCAAGCTCTATTTTACGACGCGTTCAGTGTTCCATGGAACTACCCGCTCGCGTGGATGTTTTCCACCACCGTTCCTAATTCCAAAGTATGAGTCACCTAAATCAGTCGACGGGAATATACTTAATAGTAGTACCCCGATGGTAAATGGTATTTTGGCGATAGGATCTCAAAGCCTGCTCGCTGACAGCACCGTTAACCCTAAAAATCCTACAGAAACATCTAATAGACACGTCGACGGGACTCTCACCTCCGGGGGTCGAGAATATCACCCTTGAAGTGTGGAAATGAGGGGGTGGTCCGAGGTTGTAGAAACGTGGAACACAGAACAATTATCCTTGCTTAGAAATTCTTGGCTTAAGTCTACTCTGAAAACGAGGTGGCATGGAAACGTGGACTTCTTGGTCCAATTCGAAAAACTTTAACCTCTGAAAATCCTTCGGGTGCGCAACTAGCTCAATTTCTATTTGATTTACATTTAATTTATCACTTTTCATATTCTTTTGCACGAGTTTGTCGTTTCTACGCTATGTAACGCTGAAACATCCAGTCGCTTAAGTTCTCACATTCTCGTGAAACATAATAATTTTAAAGTCGATTGGCTTAAAAAATCCAAAGATTTCCAAACCACCCATCTGGGAAGTTAGTAAGCTTACGTCATTTCTAACTAACTACACAGTAGATATGAATAATTATTTCATTTATCGCGTCAGACCGCAATGTTATTACTGTTTTGTTCAGGAAGACTCATACATGTCCTGACCTTACTTAGTTACATACAGTGTTAGATCCTACCCAGTGTGTTAGATATACGAATATAATATTTTGGCCAAAGTTCAGTTCAAACACTGTCAGCAGTAATTATACAGTCTGAAACCTACTTTTGATTACAAGTAAATCGTATTTAAATCCCATATTATGGATAGAAAAAACTAAAGCATTATTAAATGAAAGACGTAACACGGCTAAATCATTTAATCTGTTTATTACAGTAAATACAGTAATGTTGAACGGAAAGTGCATGATGATTATGATGATGATGATGATAACAGTAAGAGGTGTGGCAATGCCCGCCTCACGCACAGTTATAGCAGACTGGGTCAAACCTTTCAAAGAAGCTGGCATTACAGGCAGCTCCAGGAAGCGTCCGATCTGCTGTAGCTTCCAAAAGTTGGTTGGAAAAATCATCCCCTTGATGATCTTCCATGAAATCTTGTCCCGAGGGAATTGGTGAACAGCTAATACATTCCAGTAGTTTTACAGACGAGAAGTAATCAACAGTAATCATTCTGAAAATGTTACTAAATTAATTAAGAATGTTGATTCTGGATGTTATTGATTGCTGGATAAAATACTTATATATTTATTTTTTATGGTTGTAAAATATTACATGTACTATGATACACAGTATGATACTTACAGTTGTTATTTTATAACGTTTTATCACATTGGCGTTAAATTAAGTTTTCTACTAATTTGCAAGTGGCGTCACCAGGCGATAACAAACAGATCTCAATATAAAGCTTCCAGTGACGGTCTAGTTTTTTAATAGCAGCGTTTTACCTGAAATAAAACGCATATTAAAATACTTACCTCACTGGAAGCTTTCACTTTTAATTCTGCCTGGTGGAATTAAGCCAATGAAGTCAAGATGGCGCGCTTCATTTTATGAAACTAAAATGGCGCGCGGCCGCCAGGTGTCGCCACTGGATCGGAAATACTCGGATTAAAAGTACGAAAAATGGTTGAAATACGACGGAAACGGATATGCTTTCTCAATATAAAGCTTCCAGTGAGGTAAGTATTTTAATATGCGTTTTATTTCAGGTAAAACGCTGCTAATAAGTATTTATAATTGTCAGCTCGTCTAAATAGATCTTATCTCATGTCGCTAATAATGTCAGACACTCTGTGGTACCAAAGTCAAGACGAAAATGATAGTATTTTTATAAAACAATAGTGTATTTCCTATCCGATATCCGTATTTTTCTTCATGAATATCAATCTTCCGGTCATTAATCATCGCAGACAGGAGTCACTATTTCTATTATTCGTAGACGGTTTTGTGGAAACATTAGCGCAGCCCAGACCTGTATCCAGACACAGGGTAAAGGGAAGATCTAACTGGTGAACTCATAAAAAAGACGGATAGGAAGGGCCATAAAAGGGCACGCCTATTCAAAGATAAAAAACCGATGAAATTAAAAACTGCCCAAATTATAAAAGAATTAAAAACAAATAAGAGTGGCTTTAAAAATAATAAAATAAATGACTCTTACTTTTGAAATGAAATGAAATGAAAAACATTTATTTGGCACAAACAAAAAAAACAAACAAAACAAACAGAATACTAGGAAACAGTAGGACAAAAAACAGAAAAATTAATAAAAAATAACAAACCAAAAACATACAAAAACAGATACAAAAACATAATTTAGACACTTAAGTTATAAATAAAATAAAATCAATAAATTTTAAAAAAAAAGAATGAAAAACAATGTTTATTAGTTGAAAATAAATCAATAAATGTCCCACGCATCCAATCACTTTTGTGAGTTTACTTGTGTGTAATCTACACCAATATTTAAAGTGGTCAATTTAGTTTTTATTCCTCCGATTAAAAGCTAATACTTTATTCCAGATTGCTTTGTTTTGTTGTGTTACATTCTTTTTTTAATCAGGACGAAGATAAATGTGTCGATGAACTGAACTAGCTATTCTCTTGACAGTCTGTACCTCAGTGGGTACACATCATCAATCAGGGTGCAAATCGCGAGACAAGTCGAAGGTAGCGTCGCGAATAGTGGGTTAGTTGATTATTCGCTTGATTCTATTTCCAAACAGTATCATAGATATAATAAAGACTGGATATATAATAGTCCTATATTTATGTTTAGGTATATCTATGCTAAAGAAAAAATAGGTACGTTCCAACTATTTGCTTTTGACTAGCTTTAAGGTGGGGTATAACGCAAAATTACCAATCTTAGATTAGATTTTTAACTGACTAAATCAAGTGGAATATTCAAACTACAAATATACATGGATACTAAATTATAATACCGAGGGATCACCTAGACGGAAGAAAGATAGGACAAAATTTTCTTGATAAAAAAAACACATTGTTGTATGCATCGACGTAAATAAAATGAATGGACGGGCCTTAGGGAACGATAGTTTTGAAGCTTCTAAACAGACCTAGCTAGTATACTTCGCTTCAGTCAGTCTTTGTCACGGCAACGAGTGACAGCTATGCTGAAAAATACCAAAATTAGATACCTTGGTGATACAATGCCTTCCTGTGCTGTTCTGCAAGTGCAAACAACACAAGAAATACAAATAAAGCTTCAGGCATCGCATTTAATTCGTAAGTAAAGGTTTTGTAATATAATTTTCATCAATTGATAAAAAACTTATAAATCGTCGTGTGGTAGGAAAACTACATAACTAACACATTTTGCGAAATCGACTTTATTGCATGGTTATGATGGCCCATACATGTCGATGGACACGTCTTGCTCTAGAGGACGAGCGACAAGGAGAACTACGCCCCAGGACATTATCTCAATGTTCCCCACTCTGAATGAAAGTTAACAGACACAAGTTTATACTTATATAGTTTTAATTTTAGTCGACATACCTTTTTCTTTTTGATACTTAGAATTATTGTGTTCCACAATTTTTTTTCATTTTGTTGATTTTATAAGCATTAGTCGTATGATAAGTTTGTTATGTCACTTACTTTGAATTTATAAGTCTGCTAAAATAATGTAGGTGTTTCAGTAGTTTTCTAATATTCAGTCTTGATAAAAAGAAATGATTATAAGTTGGTTTTATTTTAAAATGTATTTTAATATTATATAAATCTATACCCATGGATAGGATTGTCATATTCAAATAAGTAAATAATAGATCATTTCAATTATTCAAAACTTTGGCGAGGGAAAAATACATAGTCGTTTTTTTATTTTTTTCTCTTAATCAAAAGAACTAAAATGTATTATCATTAAATTCGAAAATAGATACAGTACCAATCTATAACATATCAAAACACGGACTGAAAAATTAGTTACGATAAAAAAGTTATTGCCATTTTTGACGCAATAAAACAGTAAATCGCGTTTTTCTCGCGATGTTGGTTTTGTTGTTGTTATTACTTATTTAGTTTTCCAACTACAGCGACGAAATATTTGACAAGACTTCACGCATGACGGATGGTCCGGTACAGACTGCAAAAAAATCTGATGCCTAAGGGGTATCTTATTGATTTAGAATTGTAATTTGCATTATTTACACCAAAACATTGCTAAGCACGTCGCTTTAGGTAATTGCATACAATATGTAATGGCATGTTAATTAACCTTTCCAAAAAAAAAAAAAAGTAAACAAAAATGGATAGAAGTCATAAGACGAGCAAGAACAGACGACTTTTGGAAGTGGAATAAATTTTCCCGTATTAGCTCTGATCATTTTCTACACAATGAATTCTATACGCCAAAAAACGGTTAGTAGTAGTAGAGCTTTTTTGTGAAAGAGTTCGTCCGGGGAAGTACTACCACCATACCTGTTTCTGCCGCAAAGCAGTAGTGCTCGCATTGCTGTGTTCCGGTTTGAAGGGTAAGGGTGCCGATGAAATTACGGCCACATGGGACTTTTCATCTTTATGTTTCAGGGTGGCGGGCGCGGTGGAATGCCACATAGGGCGCGTCCTAGGTGGAAGTGACCTGAGGTAATGCACTGTTCATAGGCAGAGGGTACCAGTTAACATCAGGTGGGCCATCTTCTTGATCTGTCATTCCAAGTAGTATAAAAAAACTCATTGTGCAAAATTCTTAAAACTGCACTCTGCAGTTTCTTAAATACTGGAATTTTTATACATTTATGTTTCCGTACGATTTTTATGATATTTTCTTAGTTTATTTAGTGATGAAAAATATAATTTTCACAAATTGAAGCTGAAGACCTTAGGTGGACTTGCTTCTATTGATTTATATTGTGTATGTTTGAGAGCAGGAAAATAGATACGTAACTACATAAAACAGAAGGGAACCATGTATTTTTGTAAAAGTTTCATTCAATAATTGCATTTTTTTCGGCGATTTTTTGTACTATAAACCTACTTAAATAACTTTAGAAAACACATTGCATCTGTTAAAGTATTAAGTATTAAAAAAATACAGTTTTTAAGAAGTTCAATAATTTAATTTCACCTAGTTTATTTACAAGACCGCCAGGAGTGGCGCTATAGAGAAGAGGCCTTTACTCAGCAGTGGCTGGATAGATAGATAGATAGATAGATAGTTTATTTGTTGACCGTACCCTAAATCCGAATTGTCTTATTTTTCACGGACGTTTTGTATGGGTAAGGCCAGTCCATTTATTTTACTTTGGTCGAAGGTTGTATGGTTCAAACAGTTGAAGCCAATTTTATATCTCTCTTTGTATCTCATCGTGCCGCCAGCTTCCTGAACACCTCCTCTAGGGATTTGATAATTAATCTAGTAGACAGCGAATCACGGATTGTTCGACGTCTTTTACTGTTTTGAAAGATTGATTCATTAGTTAAAAAATAAAATATACGGATATCCAGAGTTTTTAGATTCACAGTAAGCATTATTTAATCATCGTTAAGTTAATCGCATAAATTTGATTGTATCATGTATCTGTACGAGTAATTGTTAGAAGGGATATGTGCCTGCAGACCGCAGAACCGTCCTTTGGGTTCGTGTGCATTGACGCACGTTGTAATAATCCTCCAACGATATTGTACCATGTATTTTAACGAGTAATTATTCGAAGTGACTTGACATTTTGTCAGCAGATATCTGGACCATCCTTTGAGTTTTGTGTCAATTGATAGCAATTAAATAGTAAAATTAGAATACAACAGTCTACAGTGGCCCAAAAAAGAGAGGGCTGGAGAGAGGGAAGGGAGGCCTTTGCCTTGCTATGGGACACCTCTTGGCGCCTATGGCTCTTAATATATATATATTGTATACTACTTGAATGACGGGACAAGCAGATGGCCCACCTGATGTTAAGCGGTAACCTCTGCCTATGAACAGTGCATTACCTCACAGGTCACGTCCACCTAGGACGCGCCCTTTGTGGCATTGCACTGCGTCCGCCACCCTGAGACATAAAGATGAAAAGTCTCATGTGCCTGTAATTTCACCGGCACCCTTACCCTTCAAACCGGAACACAGCAATGCGAGCACTACTGCTTTGCGGCAGAAATAGGTATGTTGGTAGTACTTCCCCGAACGAACTCTATCAAAAAAAAAGCTCTACTACTACTAAAACTATATATAATTACTAAACTACTATATAATTAGAGTACTGTTACTAGCTCACGCAGGCATGCAAGAAAACGAACAAACAGCACATTTCGACAGCTGTCATCCAGATTTATCTTAAGATAAGTGTAATCTTTTAATATTCTACAGAAATATAAAAATTATGCACCCTGAATAAGCGAACAGAGAGCACTCTCTATGTACTTACTGAAATTATAATGTGAGATTCACTTGTTTTTCCCTGCTGACTGACAGTTCAGTCCGGGTATGTGTTTCACGCGTATCTTTGTATGTATGCTCGCATGTACTCGTATGTGCCAAACAATTATTTATTACCACGTTGCACCCTGGCGGCTGGATAGATTTTGATGTATGAGGTACCATCATTAGAATCTTCTTGACCTCGACGATCGACTTATCGTTTACTTTATTAAACATTGAAACATCTATTATAGTGGCTACTAAATTAAAAATAACAGTCAAATAAAAGTATCTATGATATCATGATACCTTATACCTTATTTTATGTCTTACTTAATGGTTTACTAGAACTGCATCCAAATCAGTTTAGTACTTTTAGTGATAAATAAAATTATTTTTAATTATTTATTTTATTGTTGTACTCATGTTGTTGACACAAATAAATGCTATTTCTTTCTTTCTTTCTTTCTTTTAAATACCAATTAACACATTGGTTTTACCGCTTTGGATGTACGAACGAAAAAGTAAACAAAGTTTTAGTTTAGTCAATCAGTTTTCTTGTTTTTTTAATTAATTAGGTACTTGTTATCTTAACCTGAGCTTAGTTGCTCATAAATAAAGGTTGATATGACTAGCAAATCAAAGCAACTCATTGATATTGTGATGCAACAAAAAAAACTGCTTTATTTTCTTGGAACTCAGTAAAAAAGTACAATGCACACGCGCACTCATATATTAGTATGCGGGTCGTCGGTTTCGGAGCTATTGTGGTTTGTTTATCGACAAATTTCACAGTGAAAATACACCTGAAATACACCTTGTATACTTGGATACCTGATTTTGTTTGCTTTCGATCCCTTTTCAGCAAAACCTGAAGGGAGGCCAATCAATTGTGTGGGCTTGACGTTTTTTGCGTAATCAACTGGTTTATCAAAGGTATTGGTAATGTAGGCAGCGATACAAGTTTTGGGGGTTTCCGATACTTAGTAATCAGGGTGAGTTTATTTTTTTATTTAAGAACACCTAGTGTTGTAGTTTCGGACCAGCCGCTAGCCAAATGGATTTTGTATATTGTCTGTTTACGGTGAATGGAAGTGGCTCGAGACTGTTCGTTAAGGCATTCTATGGGAGAGGCGTATATATAATCTGTCAGTGGATGCTTCGAACTGATGAACATGATGAGCAAGTCTACTCGCTTTTCGAGAGCAGGCCTGCTCGATCAGTGGAAACAAGAGACTTGACTATAGCGGGTACTAAATTAAAAATAACAGTCAAAGAAAAGTATCTATGTATAATATCACTATGGGTATCAAAATAAAAATAAATGATATGTTTTAAATATGTATACATGTTAGATAAAAGTAAATATGAGGTCATTTTGAAACAAAAAACACTTGTTTTTGTACAATAGAGCCAATTGTTATGACACCCAACAGTCACAATTACAGTCCAGCAGGCATATTATGAGCTCTAATTTCCATTCAGTTCAAAAACTATTCAGTACAAAATATCGGTTCCGTGATATCCGCAACTATATTTAAAGGCACAGTTGCAGAGAGTCTATAGACATCTGCGATTAAATTTATTCAACGACGCGGATGTCAACGATGAACCGATATTTTTTACTGAATAGTTTTAAAACTGAATGGAAATAAGAGCTCATAATATGCCTGCTGATCTACACTAGGATTCCCTGTGTTGTGGGTATCAGAAACTACGAGTACTTTGGTACCACGACATCCACACCCAGAACAATGTATTTACAATCATAATATTTGCAGATCATACAAATATTTGTCCCGTAGCGGGAATCGAACCTGCAATCATCTCGCATCTCAGCTGGCGTCCGCCGCGCCACAAAGGTCATGGATTATTATCTACTATTCACACGCTTTTATCCAATGGAGTGCAGAAACTGGTCTCCTACTTGATACGAGTATGTGTATCCGATGACTTCCACGACAAAAATGGTAATATCACAAAAAGTTGACAAATACTCATATATAGGTATCATACCCTTCGACCAAAGTTACTTTGGTCGAAGATCTTACCTATATTTTAATCGCATGTTAAAATACAATAAATTAATTTATAAGTTACGTGCGGGAGAAAATACTGTTTAAGTAATTTACGTGAATTTCTCCACAAACTGTTTGAGAATTTCCAGTTATAAGAAAGCTATTCGAGTTTAGTTTAATCAACGCATAGTTTAATTTGAAACTTCAGCTTCAACTTCGATTTGAAATTAGTTAATTTGCATCGTTTACTTACATTCCGAAAGCAATTTGTGGTGTATTGTTTATCACAATCTGGACTTTAGTGGGAAATTATTGCCCTTCGATTGTCCTTAAATTTAGTTTGGCATTTACATTAAGTGCCAGATTTGTGTACCTACATATTGTTTGGAGAGTAGTTAATTGACCCAAAAACATTTTATCGAAGCCCAAAATGGTTTGACCTTCAAAACAAATGGCTTGAGATCTTTTCATATTAAAGAATATAATATTGTTTGAAATTATAAATAAATACAAAATACACATAATACAAATATATTTATTTCTAAAAACAGACTACCCACAATTTGCATCACACACTGGATCTCGCACTAGGGCTAGCCTGTATCTCGGGTATCCGCGGTAAACATGAAAACTTTGAAATAATTTTTACTCACACCCTCACGTGCGTTAAAACGGTGACGGGCGTTTAGGTAAAATAACGGACTAAATAGCACAAATTTCCAAAAAAATTAGGATCCTTTTTCGTAATGTGAAATATTCATACCATAATTCATCAAACTTCACACCCAGCTGTTTCAAAACAATAAAATTTATGTATATATGAAAAATCTTACCCAACTCAAGTTGAACAGAAAATCAAATCATTACCGCTTGGACGGTCGAATTAACGGTTACCCAAAACGGTATCGCAAATTAAGAGAAACTTGAGTAAACATAGCTAAGCTAAATAGCTGGTTTCCTTTTAGAAACTTGAACACTAATATACCTAAATTAGACTATTGATATTATATATTTTGTGCTATTTGTTGACACGCATGTTAGCAAGTAACAAAACATCCAGTGATTTTATAATTAGCATAAATTAAGGTAAACTTACTAATGACTTATTAATATATTCGTAACAATAACAAGATTGACTTAGGTATCAATTTATCTTGTTATTGTTACGAGCTTGAGTTCGGGATAAAATCATCACACTAAACTCCGGTTTAACTAAAATTACTCTTTAAGAATCTTATCATAAACCACTTAATTACTTTTCACTAAAACTGTATTTTAACACACTGATCACTAATTATCTTGAAACCATTCCATTGTACTTGATTTTTCGCACTGAAAGCCAAATTTCGATTTACTGATCTTCCACCGAGTTCTGCTTATTTATGTGAGCAATACAAATCTTGAATAGTCTATTAGAACTCCGTCAAAAATAGGCTATTAGAACTCCGTCAAAAATAGGCTATTAGAACTCCGTCAAAAATAGGCTATTAGAACTCCGTCAAAAATAGGCTATTAGAACTCCGTCAAAAATAGGCTATTAGAACTCCGTCAAAAATAGGCTATTAGAACTCCGTCAAAAATAGGCTATTAGAACTCCGTCAAAAATAGGCTATTAGAACTCCGTCAAAAATAGGCTATTAGAACTCCGTCAAAAATAGGCTATTAGAACTCCGTCAAAAATAGGCTATTAGAACTCCGTCAAAAATCCAAAGAATGCAGATGTATTCATGCGTCCTGAAGCCCAATTCTCTTATTTATTTTAAAGGCACACTGCAAGTTGACTGAATGGAGATTGTATTGTGAATTGACTGAAATATTGGTATTCTGCTCCCTCATAATAACAGTATTATCTACTTTCGATCTTGCGACCATATATTAGAGTAGGATAGTGCAATATAATAATTGTAAAGAGTGAAAGAGAGAATTCTCAGAACTTTGAAACATTCAAGTTACAGTCACATTTCGATATGATCACATTCCGCGTTGTATTGTCAGGTGAGCAGAATACCATTTTTGACGTTTGTGACATCAAGACTAGATCGTAATATAATCCGAAGTAATTTTTTTTTTTTTTTTTTTTTATCGTTGATAGACCTTTGTTTGACCACGAACGTAAGTGACGATGTGGCCGAAGGTGGAGCACAAAGGTCTAGAAGGCACCTATTCACTCTAGCCTTGAAGAGACCCAGATTATAGTTTTCAGGAAAGAAACGAAACGTTTTGTGCGAATAGAAGGTATACTAATGAATATTTTTTATTACGAGAATTGGGATCTAGTGCACCTACTTGTCAACAGATGACGCTCAGAAGCTCGTTTACGGCAATCGGTAGTTGTAACAATTATTCTTGAAATTCACCTCTAGTTACAATAGTTTCTCACTTTTATTGCTCCTTTTTCCATCCTTTAATTTGATTTCTAAGAATTCTATGCCTCTAAAATTTTTGGCTGTGAAAACATTGATTTATCATTTTCTCAGGAGACTTGGTATTTTGACGTTTACTGAAAAACTGTCAACCACTGATTACCATAACCATCGGTATAAAATATATCGTGAATTGTCACTTTGAGCCGACCCCGGGCACGATCGGTAGGTACCCAGCTACAAAGCCTGTAAGCTACGCTCAAGCTGAGCCGGTTGTAGTCACTGTGAGCCGACCCCGGGCACGATCGGTAGGTACCCAGCTACAAAGCCTGTAAGCTACGCTCAAGCTGAGCCGGTTGTTGTCACTGTGAGCCGACCCCGGGCACGGTCGGTAGGTACCCAGCTACAAAGCCTGTATGCTACGCTCAAGCTGAGCCGGTTGTTGTCACTGTGAGCCGACCCCGGGCACGGTCGGTAGGTACCCAGTTACAAAGCCTGTAAGCTACGCTCAAGTTGAGCCGGTTGTTGGTAAACGTTCGTAAATCATAACTTTTTGTAGCAATTATCATAAATTCGCGGCATCAGACTACTAAATAACATCGGTTCAGTGGTCCTCGAATACCTCTGTTTTGTTCACTAAAGAAACATTTGTGGGATAGTTATGGTAATAAATGGTAGATAGCTGTTACATAAACGATTTCCAGCAAACATAAGTTTTAGTGTGATATAAATATGAAGAAATGTTGCAATTTTGTAAAATAAGTTTTCATTCATCAATATTCTTTAGGTACAATCCTGCTGCGGCTCATTAGTTCCTAGTTCAACGGGTCTCTATTAAACAAATTAATCATGCCTAATTCACTCAGGTAACCTGTAGTGACCCACCTTAGCCAGCAGTCTATTGAGGGACTTCTGTACCGGCCGAAATAGCTGGGAGTTGTAGATAATCAATTCAATTCAATTTAATTCATTTATTTCAGGCAACAGTGAAAAATGAACATTGTACCTAGACATAGGCCCATAGTAATATATACCTTACAACGAATACATATAAAGATATTTATAACTTAATCTAACACACGTGTGATCGCCGACGCGTAGCAGCCCGGGGGATCATGTGACAGACGGCCCTTGAACCGCTGGAACTTCATCCCTTTCGGCCAGAAGTCAGGGCTCAAGTAGATCTTCAGATCTTCCGTAGGGACCCTCACCATAAATGAGCTAAAGCCCACATTATGATGAGAGTCCAACTTCATGACCCCACTCTGACTTTCTTCTTGATGTACTCCACCACCTCTGCGGCCTTCACGTCGAAGTAGACGCGGGACACGTAGATCTGCGTAGTGGGTACCTTCGCTCGTAAGTAAATAATAGGTTCTGTTTTGATTATTGGAAATCTATAATTTATTTCGTGTTTGTTTTGAAACATTTGCTTCCTCAAATCTACGTAGAGGTTTTTTTTTTTTTTTTTTTTTTATACTTCTTGGATGACGGATCAAGCAAGAGGCCCACCTGATGTTAAGCGGTAACCTCTGCCTATGAACAGTGCATTACCTCATAGGTCGAGTCCACCTAGGACGCGCCCTATGTGGCATTGCACTGCGCCCGCCACCCTGAGACATAAAGATGAAAAGTCTCATGTGCCTGTAATTTCACCGGCACCCTTACCCTTCAAACCGGAACACAGCAATGCGAGCACTACTGCTTTGCGGCAGAAATAGGTATGGTGGTAGTACTTCCCCGGACGAACTCTTACACAAAAAAGCTCTACTACTACTGAACATAAAATACCTATGGAAAGCAAAAATTATAAGCCACTTCAAAAATAGCTTTTCGAATCTCAAAAATCACGAAAACCTGTGTTTGCAACATCAACGTATCAATGTTTAATAATTTAACTCTGATTTTAACTTTATCGTTTTGATTCCATTTTCATTTTCTGTTCATTAATATTGGTTTATGGCGATTATTTTTGGGAGATTTATGTTTTTATTGTAAAAGGGGTGACGAAATGATTCTGGGTTGGTTTAAAACGCTGCCAAAGATGCATCCTATGACAAAATAGTAGAATACAATCAAGCTTATTGTGATAGAACTGATAAACTGACTGAAATGAGTTTTCCTTCCAAATAAATATTGCCACGAAGAGTTCGGTTTAGTAATTTTTTTATTGTATTTGCACGCAATAAAAACCTCAAAGAGTCCTTATAAATTAATATGATAAATGATTTTTTGCTGTTAGATCTAGGTGGTAACAATCGTTGGTGTTTAGGTCTTAATGTGCATCTCTATAGTCTGCCATGTCAGGCCTACAACATGTTAAATAAGTAAAAACAAAATTAATTAATATATTGCAGACAATAACAATCTTAAGTAAAATAACAAATAATATGAAACAAAAATGATTAGTATAAAATATTTAGTCCAAAAATAATGTTACATCGCTAGCTAATCACCATACATTAGTAGTAGTAGTAGTAGAGCTTTTCTGTGAAAGAGTTCGTCCGGGGAAGTACTACCACCATACCTATTTCTGCCGCAAAGCAGTAGTGCTCGCATTGCTGTGTTCCGGTTTGAAGGGTAAGGGTGCCGGTGAAATTACAGGCACATGAGACTTTTCATCTTTATGTCTCAGGGTGGCGGGCGCAGTGCAATGCCACATAGGTTGCGTCGTAGGTGGACGTGATCTATGAGGTAATGCACTGTTCATAGGCAGAGGTTACCGCTTAACATCAGGTGGGCCTCTTGCTTGATCCGTCATCTAAGTAGTATAAAAAATAAATAAAAAAAAAACATAAATTTTACGCAGCTTTATGTGTTTACTCTGAATATTATGTTTTTTGTTGTAAGCTAGTGGCGCGTGTATCATTCTTTATTTTGTTTTATTTACGAGGTTTTTCCTGCTGCAAGATTTATTTAGACGCTGTTTAACTGCAGTTTGTATGGACTCGCAGTAAATTCATCGCTTTATTCAATAACATCAATAAGGCCACATTTTAATCATCTTTTAACCTATGGGTTCCTCGCAATCAAGCTTCAGACTTGTATGTACTTGTAAGTACAATTTTTACAATACGTACGTACATACATAGACACACGCCTTTGTCCCGAAATGGAAGGCAAAGCCTCAGATGGACCTCTTTTCACCGTGGGTTGCACCGTCGTGGGTTATATTGTTCTGTTTTTCCTTTTGCCATTGCTTCCCACGACTGACTCTGCTAACGCTTTCTTCCAGTTATACAACACACTTTTGTTTAATTCAATTTCACGTCTGTTTGTTTGTCTGGAAGCAAATCTGAAAAGTTATTATTTCTGAAATCTTGCATAGTCCTAGGTTTTGGATGGCAATATTATGTTAACAGCGAGCTGATCTAATGGTGGAAACGGAAGGTCGACAACGGAACTACTCGATGATTAATAGTAGACTGGGGCGTGTTTGGGCTCATTTTTATCAGCTCGCGGTACTGCTTACTAATTTCATCATCATTATCCATCGAAAGCGAATCTTTTTTTTTTAAAATAAATTTAAAGTTTGAGAAACTCTATTTGAGACACTTTTTTTAACTGAAAAATTCGGAAATTGTGCCTAAATGTTCTAAATAAACCTTGGTCTATTTAGAACATTTTTGGGTACCTATGTTTCTTAGAGATGTGTGTTTTATAGCACTGACTTAAGTAGCTATATCAGTCTGTTTCCTAACGAATAAGGTGAACCTCATGTTGAGAAAAAGCGAAAGTCAGTAAAAATAATAAAATAAAAATAAACACAAGCCATTTGGTAATCCGACTAATAGATGAGATTGAAGTTTTTAGGAAAACCAACTGTTGGATAGTTAGCCAAGACTTTTTAAAAAGTATTTGTCTGTAAAGCAATTTGAAAAGACAAATAGATTTCTTAGTTTTTTCTTTCGTAACGTGTTTCTTTTAATGTTCCTACTCATTTGGACTTAAATCGATCAGTCAATGCATTCACGTGGTATATAAATCGATGTTTGTATGCTGGACCTATTTTGATGAATTTTTCAGGCAATCTTCAGATTATCCCAGCGGGTGATCCTGTCATGTTTGGTAGCGTTGCCGTGCGAAGCCGGAGCGGGTCGCTAGTCACCAATAAATTACGTCACGAAGCGTCCACATCGCAATAACGACTGAATGACGTGACGGGAATTCAGATAGATTTATAGTTGTTTTAATTAATTTAAAATGGCGTATTGTGTTTTAAGCATACAAAATGAGCCAGATTGATATTTTATTTTGCATATATTTTTTTTGTGGTTGAAATTTTAAATCATTTCAGCTTAATGAAGTTGCATGTTTCGAAACCTAAATCGATTTAATATAAATTTGTAGTGTTGTATCAAAAACAAGTTACAATTATCCCATTCATCACTATAAATGCCAGTTATCCACCACGTAGGCACCTATCTACTCATATATTAACGCTTTAAAACAGTTGCGTAGGTACATATACGTAAATAATTTAAATATCGTTACAAACTTGATAAAAGTCCTAAAATCCTGTAGAGATTTTTCAAATATACTTCTCTATTCTGCCACGAAACATCAAAATAAAATATATTTTTTTAAAAATTTAAAAATATTTTTTTAAAAATAAAGAAGGGACTATTACGAGTTACGATATTATCTGTTACAGTAGCGCGTAGGTCTATGCCTACGGCGTAGCAGCATCTACGCCGCAGCCTACGCTTTATGCGATCCGTCATGGAAAGCCATTTTAGCCAGTAAATACTGACACTAACAATCGTGTCGAATATTTTAAAAGCTCAATTTCAATAATAAGTCCAAAGAGTGTCGTGTTTGTGCGCGGTTTACACGTGAAAGCACTCTCTTTATAAATAATTCCTTGTGAGCTATTCGAAGCTGCGGCTGCATACTAATCAGATTTGTTTATTGAGATTCAAGTTAAAGAGCGACGGAACACTTTGTTTGATAAACGGCAAAAAGGAAATAGATGCTTTATTAACCGAGCGAAGAGAAGTCTCACAATCTAATGCGGCGATTGTATGTATGTATGTTTGTTTGTGTGTGTATTTGTCAGACGATAACTGCAGAACCGTTGAGTAGTTCCTGTTCGATCCATTGAGAATGATCTATTGGTCTTTGATCGATCCATTAACATTTGTAGGCAACTTTCAAATCCCTGATGGATCCCTTGTCGATTTTGTTAGTGAAGTTGACCCAATCTCGATGAAACTTGGTAGGTAGTAAGGTTATGTGAATATAATTTTTAACTTTGAACATGAGCATGATCTGTTTAGGGGTTTTTGAGCAACCGAGGTCCACGCGAGTTCACGTTCGGGATGAACTTCTAGTAGAGTTTGCCCAGGGAAGTACTACCACCGTACCTATTTCTGCAGCAAAGCAGTAATGATCGCATTGCTGTGTTCTGGTTTGACAAGTATGGGTGCCGGTGAAATTACAGGCACATGAGACTTTTCATCTTTATGTCTCAGGGTGGCAAGCGCAGTGCATTGCCACACAGGGTGCATCCTAGGTGGACGTGACCTGAACACCTCCGTACAACTGAACACCTCCGTACAACTGAACACCTCCATACAACTGAACACCTCCGTACAACTGAACACCTCCGTACACCTTGAGAAATGATAATTATTTTGTTAACTTCAAACTGGCCAGTATTAGGTAGGTTTGCTTGAAAAATTGAATTAGTTAAAAATTTAACATCCTTGTTATAGTTATATAAAACAGGTAACTACTAAGCAAAGCTGCTTTTTACGGTATCCACTAGAGAGAAATCACAGGCGGATGCTTGTGCGGTATAAGTCTAAAACGGAGCTTCATAAAGCTCATATCTCAGCGAGGCGGCCCAGTATTGCGGCACTCAGACAGTTCCACTAGTACCTACTACCCCGTACTATAATCCACTGCCTCGTACTAACGTACCTAAACGTGCCCCTAAATCCCTTGATATGTCCCAGATACCCTTTACATGATTTGGTAATCCGATGACTTCTGTCTGGGTCACGAATTTAAAATGATAAGAAAACCTCTTAAATAAAACTTGTTAATTTATTTAGAAACGCCTGAGCTGCTTAGACGCGAAGTAATTCCGTTTTCAGTATAAACTTTGAATTTATACTAAAAGGTGTTGAATTATAAGTTGAAATTTGTTTGAAAGTTTCAGATAATTCACAGATTATAATTAGAATTTAATTAATTCATATTTATTTATTTGCTGTAAGAACCAGATCATACCATAGCTATACCATATCATAGTTTAGATCTAAATTAAACTTTAGTTGAGCACATGCAGTAAAGCTCTGTAATTAGTAGGAATTATTAAAGAAATTAAAAAAAAAGTTTTAAGAAAATCATCGAAAATTAAATTACTCAATTCATTAAAGAAAAATATTATACAAATTCAAAAATTACTTCAAACGATACTTAAAATGGAATAAATCTTCTGTAAAAATAAATGTCAACGTATTTTCAACTATTAATTCTGGTTCTCGGGATCGAAGAAAATCTACTTAATTTTTAAATTTCAACAAATACACTTTCTAATTATTGGGAATAGCTGTTATATTTCAGGAATAAGATACGATTTCTTCCAATTTAACAAGTTATAATAGAAGAACGCAAGCGGCGAGATTTTATCGACGTTATTCTCCTTTTATGCAGGTAATCAAATTTAGAAGTAGCTGAGCTTTTTTGTGAAATAGTTCGTCCGGGGAAGTACTACCACCATACCTATTTCAGCCGAAAAGCAGTAGTTCTCGCATTCCTGTATTTCGGTTTGAAGGGTATGGTTGCCGGTGAAATTATAGGCACATGAGACTTTACATATTTATGTCTCAGTGTGGCGGGCGCGGTACAATGCCGCATAGGGTGCGTCCTAGGTGGACGTGACCTATGTGATAATGCACAGTTCATAGGCAGAGGATATCGCTTTACATCAGGTAGACCATATGCTTGACCCGTCATTCAAAGAAGTTTTTTTTTTTATCAAAATTGGTCCAGTGAGACTTTTGTTTGCTGCTTGTCTGGTGCTGGTATTTGATAAATTCCTCTGGTATTACGGAATACCGGCATTTATCCAATACCAACACTTCATTCAGAATTAAGTATTCGGTAATCGGATTACTCTGCAGCGTGCATACTGGTAAGATTTGCAAATATTTGTTCCGGGTCTTAGTGTTGTGGTACCATGGTACTCGCAGTTCCTGATACTCACGATTCAGGGTATTCTAGTGTGGAATCCGAACTATGTGTGTCTGTTGTGTGTTATGTTATTTTGATACTTATGGACAAACCAAACTTGCACCATAACGAGCGCGTCCGTAAGTCGGTAACAAGGATTAATTCGGCTACTAATGTATCGCTGTTGCGACAGAGTTCCACAACATTTGACATAGTACACTCGTAATTAGTAGGATAACTCTAACTAACTACAAAAAGTGCGCATTTATATAAATTTTTTATTTGCCGAATCCGTGTACTACTCAAAAGCTATGCCACGTGATGACGAGGACTGCTCGGTGAGGATTGATACTGACCCCTGAGATACAGTTTAACACTAGTTCAGGGGTTGGTCAATATCCATACCATGCAACTCCGTTGTCGATGGCATTGTTTTTGCATGTAGCTTAGCTTTCTTAATATAAGTTTAGCATATAAACGGTTGTCTGGAAGAGATCGCTGCCTGCGATAAGACCGCCGATTGTAGGACATTAACTTTAATTTTATCTTTAATTTACCTGTAACTTATATTGTGTCCTCAATAAAGTTTTATATTATTATTATATTATTAATTCGTGTTACTTTTTGAACTAGATGTAAACAGTCCATTTGACGAGCGTCTTCATCATTATCATCAAGTCCACTTCTGGACATAGGCCACCACCATTGAAGGCCACGATAATATGCCTTGAGTCGCCTCCATCCAACGACTTCCTTAGACCTTTATAATGTCTTGGGTCTATATCGGTTATCAGTACTGCGAGCTATACAACCTGCCCATTGCCACTTCATCGAGCTAATTCTGGGAGCTATGTCAGTGATCTTGTTTTTCTACAGATTCTATCACAAATTGAACATCCGCACCCTTTTTTTCGGTGTAGGACTGATTCTGGATTGGACAGATTCGTAATTCGGCAGATTCGCTACTCGACAGATTAGTGAATTGGGCAGATTCTTGGATTCTACAGATTAGCTATACGGCAGAAAATTAACACTAAGTGCACAGAATACTGATCTGATCTGTCCACTCCAGAATCTATCGTACACCGAACAAAGGTTCCATTTGAGGATATTTCTCTTTTTATGTGTCCTGAGCATGTTCTTATCAGCGTCAGTAAAGTTGTGTGAATACAACAAAAAAGGCTATTTGACACCTGCATAACCGGCCACATGTAGAAAGGCGTACGTACTCGTACTTATTATGATTCTTTGCATGCAAAAAATACGTCTCGGTGAATAACAGCTCACTTGAAAAGTGAGCTCCTATTTTTTATTTGTATTTGTGAGAACTTTGTTTGTTAAATAATGTATTTTATTAACCATAATAGATAAATTATATAGAATTTAATAATACATTAGAATAGAACATATGTACCTCTACACTAATGATATGCAGCCTTGATTCATAAGTAGGTACCAACCTAGGTATTTGTAAAAACAGTTCTAAGTTTCAAGTTAAATTTGAAATCAACTTAAAATTTTTGTTTCAGTTCGTTAGTAAACAAATATAGTTGTATAAGTATAAAACTATACCCACAACACAACAACTATACACACAACACAACAACTATACAGCTATACAACACTATACAAGTATTATACACTATACTCTACTACAACTATAAAAGTATACCCACGCGGACGGTGTTTACCTTTGATTTTGTACGTGTCCCGAAATCTAGTTGTATTCTTGATCGAAGATTGCATGAATCAATACTGACATCATATTCTTCGACCAATTGGTCAAAGATCATAATATTCATTAATATCAACGTAAGTAGATTTTTGTGTGTGTCAGCTCCGACGCTCGACAGGAGTTTACTCCAGTCTAGTACAGTATATGATGCGTGAATATATTGCGCAGAGTTAAAACATAACAACTTCACTTTTTGTTAACGCTAGATTTTACTATTTTACTCCTCATCCAACGTGGCCCTTGTTCTGAAAGTCGATTCTTAGGGAGAACACTCCAACAAAATACGTGGATGTCTGTAAGCCTTCCTTTAAGTGTCTTCAGTGTACTTATGACTGAGGTACGAACTTGCGTCATAGTTGCTCACTAGTTGCCGTTTTGTCGCCTGCAATGTAGGTACGTGGTTAATGGCTTGTTTGACTAAACATAAGGCACTTAGTACTTACATTAATATCCCTAGTTTTGAACCTGGACCATCAGCTCTAGACCTAGATCTAGATCTTGCTGATTCGTATAGATTTATTGATTTACAGTAAAATAGTAAGGAATTCAGTCAATGTGCCATGGTGTATCCGGCCCAAGAATAGACCCCTCCATCTCCTCCCGTGGATGTCGTAAAAGCCAACTCAGTGATTACCCAGACTTGTTTTAAGATTAGTTGGTATAAGATTTGTGTTGGCTGCTAGCTTATTTAAGGAATGTGTTATTACTGGAAGAAATCGTTAACAGAGTCAGTCAGACACACGCCTTTTTCCCCGAGAGGGTAGGCAGAGCATCAAATGAGCCTCTTTTCACTGTGGGTTGCACCATCGTGGGAAATAGACGTGACAAGTGGTGAGCTCATCGCCGCCATTGCTTCACAAGACTCTGCTAATGCTTTCCTCCAGTTATACCAAATTCCTTATAAGTTTTCAGCCAGGACAAATCTGATACCAAAAATTCTTACAAACAAGTCCGAAAACATTTTTAAAATTTCGTTGGTCCATCGAGCTCCATGGTCGCCACTACAGAACCTTTATCTATGTGGCCTACTTATTGCCACTTGTGAGGCTGAACTTATTCTGAGCGCTATTTCGGTGAACTTAGTTGTTCTATGGAACAGACGTTATACTAAACGAAGCCTGGAATTTTGACAACTTCAGTTGGTCACCATATTTTTACAAAGTCATGCAAGCCTCCTACACAGAGATCTGGCTGGCTGCAGTCCTAATACCAAACATTTTTAGGGATCCGTACCCAAAGGGTAAAACGGGACCCTGTTACTCAGGCTCGGCTGTCTGTCTGTCCGTCTGTCGCCAGGCTGTATCTTATGAACCGTGATAGTTAAACAGTTGAAATTTTCACAGATGATGTATTTCTGTTGCCGCTATAACAACAAATACTTTTGTATTTGTTGTTAAAAAAAAAAAAAAAAAAAAAAAAATATTATTTATATAGAAAAAAATAAAAAAATATTTTATCCCATAATAATAAAAATAATATAAACGTTTATTTCAGACCAGTGATCCATATTGGGTTAGTTTCACAAAAATAACTTAAACTATGTTAGTATAATAAATAACCTATAAATAAATCACTAAAAACAAAATTTAATTTAGAACCAAACTAACAAATCATAAACAAACGTGATTTTTCCAAGTGTAGGTCAAGCAATGCTCTGCGTGGTCAGTTTTTGGATGAATGACCACTTTTTGCGTGTTTTTTTTTACAAACTTGTATTTTTTTCGTTTTTATAGATAATTTTACGGAACCCTTCGCGCGCGAGTCCGACTCACACTTGGCTGGTTTTTTGTTAAAATTATTTAGTATTTGACATTCAACAATAAACTCTTGTGAAGAAAAATTTATTTCTTTGATTAACCATACCTAGCCGTTTTGGTAGGCGTTGTCAATAATGAATATAGTATTTAGTATTTGTTGGTGCAAATGGGCAATAAGCTTATGAATCCATTGACGCTTCGAACCAGTTTTTAAACAAGTTTGAGAGATTATTTGATGAAAGAAGCAAACAACATTTAAGCAAACATTATTTAAGCTTAAAATATGTCGATAACAATCTGTTGATTTAATCATCTTTGGTCGAAGGATTTAATAACCTTATTTACTTGCAATGTCATCTAAACTTGTATAAATAACATCTGTAAACTAAACTTAAATGGGTAAATATTTCAGACAACACCATTTTATTTAGTTTGTGGGACTTAATTTAATCTTTAGAACTTAGGATTGATAAATATGGCTGTATACACTAACTGTAAAAGCCTTTGAAATCGGTAATTTAGAAGTTCGATCGTAGTTGTGTAAATGACGATAAAAAAACTAGAAAGTGCCTTCATTGAGCTATTTGTTAGATTAAATCGTGCCTGCAAAATTCTTTTAAACTTATTTTAAGCACGCTATTTCATATAAAGATGACCGTTGCAAGCCCACTACTGATTGGAATATCTACAGTAGATTTTCTAATAACCGTATTATGGGTAGTAACAACCTACTATTTCCCACCATATAATATCTTATCTAATACCAATAATAGTGATGTAACATACTTAACAATACTCAACAGTCACATACCAGTAGTAGTAGAGCTTTTTTGTGAAAGAGTTCGTCCGGGGAAGTACTACCACCATACCTATTTCTGACGCAAAGCAGTAGTGCTCGCATTGCTGTGTTCCGGTTTGAAGGGTAAGGGTGCCGGTGAAATTACAGGCACATGAGACTTTTCATCTTTATGTCTCATGGTGGCGGGCGCAGTGCAATGCCACATAGGTTGCACTGTTCATAGGCAGAGGTTACCGCTTAACATCAAGTGGGCCTCTTGCTTGATCCGTCATCCAAGTAGTATAAAAAAAAAAAAAACACACATATTGCATACATAGTACATAGGACCATTCCTAGTGCATTTTTATATAAGCTTTTTTTTCAATTGCAATGTATGTAGGTATGTTTGTCTGGGTGGAAACCGGGTGGAATCATGCAACTGAATTTTAAAGCATGGCAGTTATCCTCAACCGAACGAGTTGAAATTTGCTATATCTGTCAAGTTCCAATGACAATACAATATGATGGTAACAGCGAGCTGATCTGATGATGGAGACGGAAGGTGGACAACGGAACTCCTCGATGGATAATAGTAGACTGGCCATGTTTAGGCTCATTTTGATCAGCACACGGTTACGATCACTAATTTTATAAAGCTTGAAATGTTTTTTTTTTTTTTTTTACTTATTGTCTGTATTGTTTTAGTAACAACACCCAGAATCGAAAAAAATATTTTTACATATAAAGATTTGTCCCGCAGCGGGAATGGAACCCGTGACCTCTCGCATCTCAATAGGATCGTCGATAGGATAGTCTTGATTGACTTGATCCTCGTAGATTTTGAATTTGATTTTCTTGATAATTTGAAGAATTTATGATTTTATTGTAAAGATTAGTTGGTAATACTTTAGTTTAATTTAGGATTATAATAATGGAGTGTTCTTTTATTTTATGTTCTAATTTGATAGATAGAAGATCTAGATAAACAGAAAATATTTTATTGCATACCATTATACAAAACAATTTACAAATAATAAAACTAAAACTATTTATGCTGTACAATGGGCGGTCTTACCGCTTAGTAGTCAAAGTCAAAGTCAAAGTCAAAGTATTTTTATTACTTGAAATACATGTTATAAAAGATGTCAAATATTATTATAAGTATCAATGTATTCCTACCTGAGGCATGCAATATTTTTATTAACAATACAATCATAAAAAAAAAAAAAAAAACAAGATTTAATTAATAATTAAAATGTCAAAATCCAAAAATATAGACTAATTCAAATTGTAATAACTTTGTCGCTCATAAATTCCTCTATAGTGTAATAACATTTATTTGTCAGTAGAGTTTTTAACTTTCGCCGAAACAACGAACAGGGTGATTTAATTAATCACCCAGGTAGTGATTTAATTAATGCGCTTTGAATAAATTAAGGTATCAAATATGATAGTAAACCAAACCAATATTCGGTGTTAGAACTTATTCCGACTATTATGCTAATACTTCACGTCACTGGTTCTTTCTTAGTTAGCCTGCATTTGGATAAGTAGAAACCAAACAAATGGAACATCATTCGTTACATGACTATATATGTTTCCGGATGAAACAGATGAAGTTTCCATAGAAACACGTCCATCTAAGCTACGTAGAATATAATAGCAACAACTTATATAGTTGGCGTGTTGCGAACTTGTTACGAACTTCATATCAGCACGGCAGAGACCCCCCCCCCCCCCCCCCCACACAGGGCCCGTCTCCCCCTCGCGGCTCCTTCACAACGCGTCTTGCACTTCGAAGGGCTGGAAAATACATGTAGGTATTCATTTATTTAGAAACTTCAATATTTTTATGCGATATTTTGTTTATAAAGTTTTCATCGTTGTGATCTTGATTCTTCTAGAGATCTCCTCGTTCCGGATACTATTGTGTGGTTAAACTACGAGCATAGCTCTCTCCATAACCCGCTGCGTGAACTTCAGCTTGAGTAGCGAGTTACCACAACTCAGTGCGAGGAGTCATCACTGGCAACACGCACTCGAATGATCGAAAGTTTATTTTTTATTTTTTTTTGTACTACTTGAATGACGGAACAAGCTGATGGCCCACCTGATGTTAAGCGGTAACCTCTGCCTATGAACAGTGCAATACCACATAGGTCACGTCCACCTAGGACGCGCCCTATGTGGCATTGCACTGCGCCCGCCACCCTGAGACATAAAGATGAAAAGTCTCATGTGCCTGTAATTTCACCGGCACCCTTACCCTTCAAACCGGAACACAGCAATGCGAGCAATTCTGCTTTGCGGCAACAAGCAAGTACGTTTTACGCTTACAAGGAAATTAATGCAAATGATCTACCTACTTCCAATTTTCCTTTAGTAAAGTAATCATGAGACGTACCTACAATATTCGCGACACGTACGTGTATGTTTGTGCCGTATGATAGTAAAGTTGAGCGAGTAGTTCTAGCTGAGTGAGACGGCGCACGTGAGGCGCAGCCCTAATAACTTCACCGGTGACACTCGGTGTGAGGACGCCGAATTAGATATAACTTAATTGGGAATGCCATGATGCCATTATTGATCATGTGTGCTCGTTCAACGTTTAATTTAGTTTGATGAAAAAATAACCAATAAGTTTTTTGTGAAAAAAAAAAATTAAATGCAATATTTTATAAAATTAGTGATCGTAACCGTATGCTTATCAAAATGAGCCATAACACGGCCAGTTTACTATTATCATTATAAAAAAACATGAAATCATAAATCATTTAACTGTTATCATTTAGTTGTACACAAGTTTTTTTTTAATACTACTTGAATGGTGGAACAAGCAGATGGCACACCTGATGTTAAGCGGTAACCTCTGCCTATGAACAGTGCATTACCTCATAGGTCACGTTCACCTAGGACGCGCCTTATGTGGCATTGCACTGCGCCCGCCACCCTGAGACATAAAGGTGAAAGTCTCATGTGCCTGTAATTTCAACGGCACCCTTACCCTTCAAACCGGAACACAGCAATGTGAGCACTACTGCTTTGCGGCATAAATAGGTATGGTGGTAGTACTTCCCCGGACGACTATTTCACAAAAAAAGGTCTACTACTACTACAACTACAAGTTCTTATAATTAATTATCTCCCATTTCCCATATCTGGGACACAAATATTACTTCACGCATTAGCTGCTATATTTCAACATGAATATAATAAAAAAAAAAAACCTAATAAATTACAAATGTCAACAATATCAAATTATACATGTCAAGAATATATTTTTATGTCAAGAATATGAATATGTTTTTATCCCTCGAGGAGTTCCGTTGTCCATCTTCCTTCTTCATCATCAGATCAGCTCGTTGTCACCATAATATTGCATTGTCATCGGAACTTGACTGGTATGCCAAATATCATCTCAATCGGTTGAGGATTAACTGCTTTCAAATTCAGTTGCAAGATTCCACCCGAACATACATAATTACACTGCAAGTTAAATAAAATCTTGTAAAATAGGAGCAAAATTTGTTTGCATATAAAAAGGTTGAGCTATTAAGGGCTCATGCGCCCTAGCGGAACTACCCTCCTAAGAGTATTGTAAGCACTCGTCCTTAAAAAATGATAAAAAAAAACTACTTCTAATTATTATCCGATCTCAATGATATAATTATTAGTAAGTTATTGACACAACAAGTAATTAATTTTGTAAAAATTAAAATACCCTCAACGCAATGAAACTGCTGAACCGATTTTGATCAAACATAGCTAAGAACACTACCGACAAATTCACCATTCAAAAAAAACCTTCATCCGTTTGGGAGTTATGATGCCACAGACACACACACACACACACCTACACACACACACACACACACACACACACACACACACACACACACACAGACACGTCAAACTTATAACACCCCGTCGTTTTTGCGTCAGGGGTTAATAAAATACTATTTTCATCATTTTAAATTAAAACAGTTTCTACTTTATAATATTGAATGCCTTGACCTCAACGGGCAAACTCGTAGGCAGAAGCGTGAAATGGGTGCACAAACTCACAAATACAATTTGTACCGATGTGCTAACTGCGTATCAGCGAATAACGAGCGACGCCCAATACGGATGACGCTACGTGTTATCTGTCTGGTGAAAGAGATAATTCGTCATCATTATCATCATCAGCTTGTAGAAGGTCACTGCTGAAAATAGGCCTCCACCATTGAGTGCCAAGAAGATAAGTCTTGAGCCCCCTCCATCCTCCACCTCTTTTGACGATCTCTGTGGCGCGGCGGGCGAAGGTTCGCCTACGATGCAAGAAGTTCAATTCCTGCCTCCGACCTAATATATATTTGTACGATCTGAAGATATTTGTACAGGGTGTTCTGGGTATTTTCTATGTATAATAAAAAAATATCTATCTAAGTAATGTATTGTATTAAGTATATCAGTTATCTAGTACCCATAACACAAGCTCTGGTAGCTTGGGGTAGATAAGGTTTTGTGAACTGTCCAGCATTATTTATTTATTTATCCTAACACCACACTGATTTCCTGCGACATGTCGATCCATCGATGGGGGCTTTTGTAGTTGCTATTCGAGAATATTCCCCAACTATTGTCGATTCTGCCAGTATATATTATGATCTACCCATTGCCGCTTCAACTTGCTATGTCGTTGATCTTAGTTCTTCTATGGATGTCTTAGTTTAATTTGATTTTTGTTTCATTGAAAGAGATAATTAAAACCTGTTGATTTTACTAAGGAAAGAGGTGACATGAAATTACAGGCACCTGAGACTTTAATCTTTATGTCTCAGGGTGGCGGGCGCAGTGCAATGCCACATAGGGCGCATCCTAGGTGGACGTGACCTATGAGATAATGCATTTGTTAAAGGCAGAGATTACCACTTAACAACGGGTGAGCCATCGGCCTGTTCCGTCAATCAAGTACGTACCTAGTTTAAAAAAATGCAGTCTTAATGCTTGTAATAAAGATTTGTAATAAAATAAACCATAGACGATTTTGTAAGATGGTCGTTTTTAAGGAAAATCTGATCTCTTGGTGTTATAGATTGGAATCCACATATGTATATTCGAGCCCATTTTCTCGAGGGGTAAGCAGAGATTACGGTTTTCCACTTGCTAAACTCGCAAACACATCGTTTAGTCGCATATCGAGTTGACGCGTGACGCTCCCTCTGTTATGATCGGGATGCGTATATTATTTTATTTACATCTATAACTGTTGAAAGGGGATGAATTATAGAAACTCATACTTTTACCGCTGTAAAAAGAGTGGCGAAAAGGGGTTGTAAGTGAAACGTAGGTAAGTACTTTTTTATTTTTTATACCTACTACTTGAATGACGGAACAAGCAGATGGCCCACCTGATGTTAAGGCGCGATAGGTTCTCAAATGTCTCAAGAATTTTAAAGTTTTTGATAAGAATTTTCATAGTTTTCTATGAAGAAAAAAATATATAATATTCTTGAGCTTTTTATCTAGTGAAATCAATAATTGAATACAATATTTGAATTACTTCACTCGATAAAAAAAATAACAAAGATACCTCCTTTTTAAAATGTAAATGCACACAATTCACTCACTTCTCTCACGTTTTAATTTTTGAAACATTTGGTCACAATTTAGTTATTATTTGAGTTAATGAATTCATCAACAAAATTAAACAAAACTTTGAACGACATTTTTATATAATTTTTTTATACATAAAAACAAGGTATCATATCGTGCGCTCGCCTTCTTCGCCTCATACAAAAATGTTCGTTGAACCTATAGCGCCTTAAGCGGTAACCTCTGCCTATGAACAGTGCATTACCTCATAGGTCACGTTCACCTATGTGAAAAAAGATGAAAAGTCTCATGTGCCTGTAATTTCACCGGCACCCTTATCCGTCAAACTGGAACACAGCAATGTGAGCACTATTGCTTTGCGGCAGAAATAGAATATGGTGGTAGTACTTCCCCGGACAAACTCTTTCACAAAAAAGCTCTACTACTTCAAACCAAACACAACGTTATTTCACTACAGGAAGCTACATTATCGCGGAATGTGGCTTCCACCTCCGGCTTCGCTCAATTTATGTGTAGTTCCATTCAACTCCGACTTCTGTGGCGCGGCGGGCGAAAGTTCGCCTGCAACGCAGGAGGTTGCGGGGTCAAATCCCGTCTCCGAACAAATATACGTACGATCTGCAGATATTTGTTTAGGTATTTGTTGTATAGGTGTTCTGGATACTTTCTACGTACCTATAATAAAAAATATCTATCTATGTAATGTATTGTATTAAGTGTATCAGTTATCAAGTACCCACAACACAAGCTCTGCTTAGCTTAAGTCTAGATAATGTTGTGTGAACTGTCCAGCATTATTTATTATTATTATCTAATAGATATATTGTTAACTCCGTAACGGTTAAGCGGATTTTGACTGTATTTGGAGGGTGAATTAATGGTAAGGGGGAGGGAGACTGTTATTTTATCCCGCTACCACGCTTAGAATATAAGTGTAGTTAACCACATATGCTCACATTGTTATATAAAAAGCTATTACTCCTTTTTCTTTCATGACTGATGGGAGAACGCTAAAGCTAAGCCCAAACCGACGCGATCAGCCCGCATCCATAGTGGCGTGCACGGTGGCGATCAATGGTACAACGGACAATGGATCAATGGATCAATGGATCGCCACCGTGCGCGCCACCGCGGACGCGGGCTGATCGCGTCGGTTTGGCGTTAGCTTAAGTTGAAGATAAATATATCATAGCTAAATCATGTACAGGTTGCATGCCTTGCGATCTTCTATAGGTTACATTTCGGTGAATGCTCCCAGGAACTGCACGATCTGATCCCACCATCTCCTTTTCATCATAGGTCGAGCAGGCGTACGGCTCAGTACCATCCTTACCTCATTGGTATACCTTCTATTCGCACAAAACGTTTCAGTTCTACCTTTATAATGCGAACTGCTAAGGAGTGGAATACACTACCGTCGTCTGTCTTTCCTGAAAACTATAATCTGGGTCTCTTCAAGTCAAGAGTGAATAGGTGCCTTCTAGACCTTTGTGCTTCATCTTCGGCCACATCGTCACTTACCAACAGGTGAGATCGTGGTCAAACAAAGGTCTATCAATGTTAAAAAAAAAAAAGGTTAAAATCTTAGTTAACTTCTTACCGTAATACTGTTACATAATATACAGCAATATTCTTCTTTCTTTCTACAATTAACGATTTCTATGTTGTGCATATAGTACTGCATAAAATACAATAAAACATTTGAAAACAACTAAAATGTTCTTTCTAAGAATCTGTTAAACGCACAAGAAAATTTAAAACGCCTAAAGATATGGCAAATATCTTATAAATCTTAAAAATTTAGAACGCAAAACCTAACCAGTTCTTCAAACTTATTGGTGTTATTCATTGGAATCACACCTAAACCACATCAACCCAGAAAACATCTTATTATTACTGAACAGCCGATTGTAGATAAAAAACCGACCAAGTGCGAGTCAGACTCGCGCACGAAGGGTTCCATACCATTATTTATAAAAACGGCAAAAACATCACGTTTGTTGCATGGGAGCCCCCTTAAATATTTATTTTATTCTGTTTATTTGTCTTTGTTGTTATAGCAGCAACAGTAATACATTATCTCTGAAAATTTCAACTGTCTAACTATTCTGGTTCATAGGATACAGCCTGGTGACAGGCGGACAGATGGACAGCGGAGTCTTAGTAATAGGGTCCAGTTTTACCCGTTTTTTGAACCCTAAAAATTATAAAAACGTTTTGTCAGATACAATTTTCCAATGATACAAAAACGTAATTAAAAAAACAGAACCTTCAATTAGCACCAGACGCCTACATCGCCGTCTTCATTGATTATTAAAAACACATTACGAGTTGAATATTCCAGTTGAATTACAGCTCTCGTCCATTTGAATAAACAAACGTAACTGAATTCAAACGCCGACTTCGTGTGTAGCTTAATGAGGAACATTAGTTAACTTCACCGTCTCCTCGCGTAGAGCACATCAACATGTATCCAAATAATCAATAATTATCTGAGCAGCCTGCTTTGTATCTCTATTTGGCTTAAATCATTATAATAATCAATAATTATCTGAGCAGCCTGCTTTGTATATCTATTTGGCTTAAATCATTATAATAATCAATAATTATCTGAGCAGCCTGCTTTGTATCTCTATTTGGCTTAAATCATTATAATAATCAATAGTTATCTGAGCAGCCTGCATTGTATCTCTATTTGGCTTAAATCATTATTATAATCAATAATTATTTGAGCAGCCTGCTTTGTATCTCTATTTGGCTTAAATCATTATAATAATCAATAATTATCTGAGCAGCCTGCATTGTATCTCTATTTGGCTTAAATCATTATTATAATCAATAATTATCTGAGCAGCCTGCTTTGTATCTCTATTTGGCTTAAATCATTATAATAATCAATAATTATCTGAGCAGCCTGCTTTGTATCTCTATTTGGCTTAAACCATTATAATTTTCAGCACGTATTGAACCACCAGGGCATAGTTCTCTCATTGTTTACGCCACTCGTCCCGATCTAGGGCCAGTATGTACCACGTCCAACCCACGGTTTTTACAATTAGGTCGACCCATGTCGTTGGTAGGCATTCCCTATTTGTATGATAAGTAACAAAATGTAAAATCACAGCATAGCATTGATGTTCTCCCTGTCTAGCATTAGATAAAGAAAGAGATGAAAGACATCGCTATAAATATAACTCATAATGTCAGGTAGTATGAAAACTGCTGTACAAAGCTCACGCACTTGGTCCGGACCGGCCTGTATACTAATAGGAAAATAATGTGCCTCGGCAATCAGCAATCTGTTACTTTTTTAATAACTTGCAATCATATATCTTACTAACCCGGCCTTGTTAGCAAGAGTCGTTGGTATAAGATTTGTCCTAGCTGCTAGCTTATTAAGGAATGTGTTATTACTGAAGGAATGCGTTAACTGAGGCAGTCATGGGAAGCAATGGCGGCGATGAGCTCATCCCTTGTCACGTCTATATTCCCACGATGATGTAAGCACGGTGAAAAGAGGCCCATTGAGTCTCTGCCTACCCTTTCGGGGAAAATGTAAGTATGTATGTATGTACATTTCTGTTTCGAAATGCCTATACTTAGATGATTTCCAATGTCTTATACTTTCGATAGTAGTACTGTAGATGCCATAGTCTCGTTAAACGGTCCAAAGGTTCATGCCATTCATACGCAAATTTTCATCACAGAACAGCTGGAGCTAGAGAGCCATGAGACTAGTTGTTTGCAAAATGAGTCAGCTATGCTCTTTTTACTGTAGCCATGTAATGGCTTTACAATTTGTAAGTGAGTTTAATCAAAAGCTCGCTTGCTCGCAGCGGCTAGGAGCTACCATTTTCAATAATTAACAAGCTTTTAGGACGGCCAATGAACTTTTAGTTTGAAATCTTGAACGAAACTATGTCAAACTATAGTTTGCTTGGAAGTTTAAAACTAGGTGAAGCTTGTTTTAGGCAGCTACAAGATAGTTTAGTTTGGTATATTGCACTAGTAAGTATGCTCATCTATTTCAGATCCAGGTAGTCAGGCGGCATGAATAGAATGTTCTTGTAGACCAATTCATTAGTAACATATCCAAAAACCTGTCAAAGTCTGGTAAACCTTATATATTATAACAAACAAGCAGATTTCGTATTCGATCGTCCTGGCACTAGTTGTTCCTTAGTCTGATTTAGAACAGTGACCAAGTTGAGTTATCGTGCCATTGCACGGCCTTGTGAACAATTCTGAAAAAAAAATAGTGTGGTGAAAGGATTAGTTGCACTTCACAGAGGCTCCTTTCATGTGACCCCACATTTCGTGTGCCTCTTATTCCACCAAAAATGCCCTTAGAACTTAACGTTAACACGGTAATGAGAGCAGATGGAAAAACATCAACCTGAAACCTAGTAGAACTATAAAAGTGATCAGGCGAGTTCTTTTTTCCATCTCAGACGTACTACCTGAGAAATACCTCTTGGGTTAATGCGAACGAACTCCTCCTTAGGGAAAACTGCTGTTTTCAAAACCAAAGTTAGGAAATGTTTCACTAGCTCGGAAAAATCTTCACGATGGAAAATACGCGCTGATTTCCATTGTAATTTTTTTGAAGTTTTCATGTCTACAGATCACAGATTATACTCTTGTATCTTGTATCATTTATCTTTTGTGTAATTTTATTTTAATTTGTGATATTTTGTGACATTAATTTTATATAATTTTATAATTATATCTTTGATTTATATTTTATTGTATTAGTTTTAAGTTTTTGTGTTTTAATGGGTTTATATAGAGTTAATTTTATGGGTGTAAATAACCTGAAATAAATGATTAATAATAATAATTGCTCATGTTATTGTCACAAATATAATACATGTTTTTATTGCAATAATGAAGTTTAATGCAACCTGCAAAATCACATAAGATAAGCGGTTAGTAACTAGTTTTTAGATTTTAAAGTTACTGGTTCGAATCCCGGTCTGTGAGACCAGGAATCTGAATATTTCTACTTATTCTTTCGATGAAACATCGTGAAAAAGACTACATACATAGACTCACGCATTTTTCCCCGAAAGGGTAGGCAGAGCATCAAATGGGCCTCTTTTCACTGTGGGTTGCACCATCGTGGGAAATAGACGTGGCAAGTGGTGAGCTCATCTCCGCCATTGCTTCCCACGACTGACTTTGCTAACGCTTTTTTCCAGTAATAACAATCCTTAAATTAGCTAGCAGCCACTACAAATCTAATTTTTGTATACAACTTCGTACGACGGATCAAGCAGATGGCCCACCTGATGTTAAGCAGTACCCTCTGTCTATGAGCAGTGCATTGTAACATAGGTCACGTCCACCTAGGACGCGAAGTATGTGGCATTGCACTGCACCCGCCACCCTGAGACATAAAGATGAAAAATCTCATGTGCATGTTATTTCACCGGCAGCCATGCCCTTCAACCCGGAACACAGCAATGCGAGCACTACTGCTTTGCGGCAGAAATAAGTACGGTGGTAGATTCAATTGTTTCTCAATATGATGCAGATTATTGGGTAAAAAATAGATAAATTAAATCAGTACAATAAAACTGATGCATTACTGAGAGGTTTTTTTAAAAATTATCTTTATTTAACGAGATATTTAACTAAAATGGCTTTTTTGAGCGTTGTGACGTGATGTTGTGAATGAAGATTTATCTTACTTATCTTTGGGTACGGTGCAACCTTGCATACACTTAGAAAAGAGTCACTGCAATTAATAACGAAAACGGCAACTGTATGGTTCTACCTTTAAACTAAATAGTTTCACTGCTATGCGTACTCCAATGGTTTCGTACAACGTATGTTGTTTCAGTTCATTGATTATGTAATTGCATAATAATTGGGTCATGGAGTATGGACGAGGTTAAATAAGCCGTGCGAGGTATGAAGAATGGAAAGCCGTTGGACCGGATGGTATAGCAGTGGAGGTATTGAAATTTTTGAAAGCAGATGTTTGGAGGTTACTGAATTTACATGGACACACGCCTCTTTTCCACAGTGGGTTGCACCATCGTCACAGAATAAATATTAGTACACCTACTATTTTTCTTTTTTTTATTTATACTACTGGATTGGCGGTGCAAGCAGATGGCCCACCTGATGTTAAGCGGTAACCTCTGCCTATGAACAGTGCATTACCTCATAGGTCACGTCCACCTAGGACGCGCCCTATGTGGCATTGCACTGCGCCCGCCACCCTGAGACATAAAGATGAAAAGTCTCATGTGCCTGTAATTTCACTATCGTGGAACATAGACGTGACAAGTGGCTCATCGCCGCCATTGCTTCCCACGACTGACTCGGCTTCGGTTTTCGGCTTCGGGGTTTCTTCCAGTAATAACACGTTCAGTAATAAGCTAGCATCAGCCAGGACAAATCTTATACCAACGAATCTTGTAATTATTCAATAATTTGTTACAAGAGCAGGTTTCCCTGACCAGTGGAGTGTATTTTTTTTTAAAAAAGGGTGTACCTATATGACTTAATCAACTAAAGAAGAATTAAGCTCATGTCATATAGTATGAATGTTTGTGAGAAAGTTATAGCGAGACGGATGAGAGAGGAATGTGAGGTATCACAGAACTAATTTAGGAGTATGCCCGGGCGCGGGACAACGGACACCATATTTATTTTACACTCCGTCAATTGTGTGAAAAAAAAGACAATAATTTGCACATGGTGCTCGTACCTACTTATTTGACGATCTCTACGGCGCGGCGGGCGAAGGTTCGCCTGCGATGCAGGAGGTTGCGGGTTTTTGATTCCCGCCTTGGAACAAATATTTGTACGATCTGCAGATATTTGTTCAGGGTATTCGTGGTATTTTCTGTGTACAATAAAAACATATTTTTATGTAATGTATTTTTATATGTATATCAGTTACGAGCAGCGGTTTAGACTGTGTGTTATTACTCGGTCAGTCAGTCATTCAGTCAGTCAGGACATTGCCTTTTAATATGAGATCTAGTACCCATAACACAAGCTATGCTTAGCTTAGGGCTAGATAATGTTGCGTGAACTGTCCAGCATTATTTATTTATTTTATTTACATATAATTAAATTAAAGATTCCATCAAAAAGATTGTACAATTTGTGTGTACATAAGCTCAAAACATCATCAGTTTAGAATACGTAATATTGAAACAAAACATTTCATACAAAAATCCAATAGACACGAATTCCTTTGAAACATTTTTATCCAGCAATTTTTTTAGGCTTAAACTAAGAAACACCAATAAAGCTTGTAAATAAACTATGAATACAAAACAATAAAGTTTGAATTCAATAAACGAATGTTTATATAAGCCGAGGGTACCCTAGACTAGACGTGTCAGATGAGAGTAGAAATGTACTTTGGTTAAATTATATTGGAAATAGGCGGACAAATGTGCAAAAGTAGTATTTGTTAATTGAACAAATTTTAAGAAAAGTTGTGTATGTCAGCTATGGTACGCTACTGGAGTTTACTCCAGTCCAGTTCAGTATACGATGCGCGAAATGTTGTTCAGAGGGAAACTTAGCAGACTTCACTTTTTGTTACAGTTTAATTTTAATTTGATTTACAAAAAAAACAATTGTTCTATTCCTAAAATTTGAACGCTTTTTTCACTCTTTAATATTCGCAGCTAAAACACACGCCAGTAATTTCAACGTATAGTTAGCACTTTCATATAGGTATTTGCCTAATTAATAGGTTTACAATTTGAGTTTGTGGCACTTGTTCGTCAGTAGTAAGTTATATACCTTCATAATTGATATTTTTTTTTAATCCTTTCGTTCCATTCCCACACAAATGCCTATGCATACACCCATGACAACCACGGGCAGGTCAGCAATAATGTTGTCTACGTCTTTTAAGTCCTTGGTACCTAATACATGCTGAATTTGTCCGGCATTGCTCAAAACATGATATGGTTATTCTTTAAGGCAAGAGTGATTAGGTGCCTTCTAGACCTTCGTGCTCCAACGTCGGCCACATCGTCACTTACCAACAGGTGAGATGGTGGCCAAACAAGGGTCTTTTATAGTAAAAAAAAATGCCGCAGAAAGCTCATGCACAAATATCCGGCTAAATTGGTATTTCAGATAACTCTATTCCACGATTAAAATTGCTTTATTCAAAGAGTCAGCTATTCCGCGAGGGACTTTGATAAATAAATCAATTTAGCTTTAAATTAAAACCTATTTGTAGCGAAAATTGTTTCTTGCTTCCGCAGCTTAGAGCAATGCGGCCTCCGTTCCAGAGCCTTGAGGAAAATGAAATTTTAAAATGAGTTTTCAGTTTGCGAACATTTTATTTTAAACAATTTTGTTTATTCCCGTTTTATTCAGATTAGTTTGATGTGTTATTTAATTCCTTTGTAATTCTCTTTTAGATTCCTTATTTACAGTTACTGTAATTATATCCGTTCTCACAGAAAGAAAAGAAAGAAAGAAAGAAAGAAATAGCATTTATTTGTGTCAACAACATGAGTTAACAAACAATATTGCACACTAAAAGACACACACACACACACAGAAACAAAGAAAAATAAAACTAATTTGTGCCTCTTAGTACTAGCCATGCATCACTGACACAAATTGGCGCACAATTTTACACAGGAATAAGAACCCAGTTAAATTAAAGGATGACTCACGCTAGACCGTGTCGGGTCCGAGGCGAGAGACGGCCGTAGCACGGTCAACTAATATTACATAATTTTATTTTGTATGGACACACTCACGCTATACTGAGTGGCAACCGAGTGACGGCCGAGCAACGAACAACGCTCGGAAACAACTCTGTCGTCAAAACTCAACATGATTGTAGTCTAGTTCAACAGTATTTTTGCTCGGGCGAGTGTACTGCATCACGACGCAACGGTAATTGCTCGGTCGAGGCCTGTCTTTGTAATGTAATCAGGCACGGGGCCGGCCGGCTCGGTGACCGAGCTACGGCCGACACTCGGCTTGGACCCCGCATGGTCTAGCGTGGGTCATCCGTTAGTCTACAATGACTGTGGGCATTATGTTTCACGGTGCCAGTGCAGTAGCAAGCAGAAGGTGTGCTAGGTGACGATGGTAAGCGGCCTGACGACATGTCTTTTGTGTAGAACACCACACGCGATGATAACCTTGCGCTATCTCATCGGTCCAGGACATCAGTTAAGGCTCCGGTGAAGCAGCCGATTCAATTGAAGATCTCGAAAGTCACAAATATGAAAATCTCAGCAGAAATTATGTAGTTTTAGGATCCTTAGAACATGGCAGGCCTCCATTTCGTGTTGCTCGATGTTGGGATCGTATTGACATCATAATCTCGAAGACGTCACTCATTTTGTATGACAGAGACAGTAATGGTGGTTTCGCCTGGATTTTTGTGGGTTGTTGTTCATTTGAGATTCAGTTTCGTATGTACTTAAATAAGGATTTTTGTAACTATCGATCCTACTCCTATTTGTAATAATTGAGCATTTGAAAAGGTAGAAATAATGTGAAGTTTCAATAATATCACTACACACACACACACACACACACACACACACACACACACATTACACTACCTTACCACTACCTTTATACACTATCTTGTGTGTATTTACTTTTATTAGTGTAAACTATGTTGGTGACTCTAATAAATAAATATAAATATAATATATAATAATGTAATGAGTTGTGAAATTAGTTATCTTCTTCTTCTTTCTTTTCATATGAGGTAAGTGCTTCCTGCTAACAATATCACAATTCAATAATTGCTCAATTTGTTAGTCAACATCTTTTCGTATGAGGTAAGCGCTGGCCTCTGGTGTCAGAGTTTGTCAAGCCGCCCGAGGGCCTCTGACATGGCTTATCGACTGCTATTCATCAATAACAGCCGGGACCGACAGCTTAACGTACCCTCCGAAGCACAGAGCGATGGAAATCCACACATAACTTAGAAAAGTCATTGGTGCGGAGCCTAGGATCGAACCCGGTATCGTTGGATTCTGAGTTGCACTATTGAACCGCTATGCTACTAAATTAGTTATAAAAAATATAAATAAAAATAAATATTGCTGGACAGTTACGCAAGGTTATCTAGCCCCAAGTTAAGCAGAGCTTGTGTTATGGGTACTAAATAACTGATATACTTAATACAATACATTATATTGATAGATATTTTTTATTACACATAGAAAATACCCAGAACACCCTGAGCAAATATCTGAGATTACATAAATATTTGTTCAGAGGCGGAAATCGAACCCGCAACCTCCTGCGTCGCAGGCGATCCCTCGCCCACCGCACCACAGAGGTCGTCAAAAAACTCGCCTATATGTTACACAGTAAATTCTTTGAAATACCATCTTACCTATAACTAAGGGATTTCGCAGGGCCTATCAAATCCGGTTCTATAATCAATAAAGATTGCAAAGTTGACAATTAAAATAAAATATAGGATTTCGGACGTAACTACTTATTTTTATTTAACTGCCAACTTTCATGCGCGTAGGTTGTTCATGCATTGTCTTATATCGGCAGTTAATCAACGGTAGTTATCTACTATATAAAAATAAGTTGGGTTTTCCTTCCTGACGTTATAACTCCAGAACGCACGAACCGATTTGGCTGAAAATTGGTGGGGAGGTAGCTTAGAACCAGGAGATTGTCTTAGGGGGAGGGGTCACCGGGTGCTACCCGTGTGAAGCCGGGGCGAGTCGCTAGTTATTTATATTTCCATATGAAATACACAGAGATAACATATTAATATACGAGATGTTATCTCAAATAGAAGCTGAAGAGGATGTCAGAATGTCAGTCCGCTATAATGAATGCAAATCATCCATTAGTGTTACTCGGTGGTTCGCAAGATGGAATAACGTGCACAGTGAAGACATGGCTCAGCTTCTCTCGCTAACCCACTCTAGTAAATCACAATTTATCTTCTAAGTTTTTTTTGTCTGAATTAGCCTTTACAAAAAAGGCAAAGACATTCTAATAACTCTACGATAGACTTATTCCATACAAAATCAATGGAAAAAAATATGACACTTTTAAAATTCAAACGATGACTAATGAGTTCGATACACTGCCGGTTCACGCTGTATTCCTTCAAATGTGTTCAATAATCAAGCAGCAATTAATTATTATTATTATTATTAAATCATTTATTTCAGATAAAATCCATACAGTAGGTAGACACAATTTTAAAAAAGCGGCCAAGTGCGTGTCGGACTCGCCCTTGAAGGGTTCCGTAGCAGCAAGTAACATAATATAAAAGTTCTTGGATGGATTACGATTTATGACGTATTAAAAAAAACTACTTACTAGATCTTGTTTAAACCAATTTTGAGTAGAAGTTTACATGGTAATTAATGTACATCATATATTTTTTTAGTATTTTCATTTTCTTATTTTATAAGTTACGGGGGTACACAATTTTTACCACTTTGGAAGTGTCTCTCGCGCAAACTATTCAGTTTAAAAAAAAATTATATTAGAAACCTCAACATCATTTTTGTAGACCTATCCATAGATATCCCACATGCATAGGTTTAATGAAATTTTTTTTGTTGAGTTTCAGTTCTAATTATGGGGAACCCCAAAAATAAAAAACTACTTACTAGATCTCGTTCAAACCAATTTTGAGTAGAAGCTTACATGGTAATGTACATCATATATTTTTTTTAGTATTATAATTTTCTTATTTTAGAAGATACGGGGGGGGGGGACAATTTTTACCACTTTGGAAGTGTCCCTCGCGCAAAACTATTCAGTTTAGAAAAAAATTATATGTGATACCTCAACATCATTTTTGAAGACTATCCATAGATATACACGTATAGGTTTGATGATTTTTTTTCTTGAGTTTCAGTTCTAAGTATGGGGAACCCCAAAACTAATTGTTTTTTTTTAATTTTTGTGTAAAAATCTTAATGCGGTTTACAGAATACATCTACCTACCAAGTTTCAACAGTATAGCTCTTATAGATTCGGAAATAAACGGCTGTGACATACACGGACAGACAGACAGACAGACATGACGAATCCATAAGGGTTCCTTGTCTTTGACTACGGAACCCTAAAAAGCCATAACAAAAGCACACACCTAACGCCCATTAAACATAGCGGGTCTGTGTGGCAATGTACGGATAAAACTTGATAAAATTGTTTCTTTATGCGGTTTGTTTTCTTTTGGTTCGAATATTTTTTGAACGGTGTCTGAAGTCCAATGATTTAAGTTTTATGTGCAAAATATATTTTATAAAACATACTTTTATAAAATTAGTGATTAACCGTGTGCTGATCAAAATGAGCCTAAACACGGCCAGTCAGAAGAGTTCCGTTGTCCACCTTCCATCTCCATCATCAGAACAGCTCGTTGTCACGATAATATTGCATTATCATTGGAACTTGACAGGTATGCAAAATATCATCTCAATCGGCTGAGGATAACTGCTTTAAAATTCAGTTGCAAGATTTCGCCCGGACAAACATTTGCAAGATTCCACCCAGACAAACATACATATATTGCAAGTTAAATAAAAGTTAAGTTTGTGTAGTAGTAGAGCTTTTTTGTTTTGTAGTAGTAGAGCTTTTTTGTGAAAAAGTTCGTCCGGGGAAGTTCTTCCACCATACCTATTTCTGCCGCAAAGCAATAGTGCTCGCATTGCTGTGTTCCGGTTTGAAGGGTAAGGGTGCCGGTGAAATTACAGGAACATGAGACTTTTCATCTATGTCTCAGGGTGGCGGGCGCAGTGCAATCCCACATAGGGTGCGTCCTAGGTGGACGTGACCTATGAGGTAATGCACTGTTCATAGGCAGAGGTTACCGCTTAACATCAGGTGGGCCTCTTGCTTGTTCCGTCATCCAAGTAGTATAACAAAAAAAAAAAAAGCTTGTAAAATGGTAGTCGTTTTGTAATTGACACAAAAATACAATTTGATTTTCAATTATTACTAAATCCAAATGTTTGACCAAGTCATATAAAATGCGTGTTTTGGAAGTCTGACTACACTGACAACTAAAACACTGAAATTGTATAAGTATGACTGGTTCGTCTTTTAAATCTTTAAATTGTGTTGTACTGTAAGTACTTACCTCACGTACTAGTATAGTTTTATTTTATCTGTGCCTCACGCCAGCACAATCCTTCTTATCGACTATGTGGAATTATGACTTTGATATATTAATTTTGCGATTGATGCTCCATCTAAATCTAGAAATTCGTGGATTATCTACCGTTCGAGACTCATAAGAGTTATATTTGTTAAGGTGGTTGCTTTCGCTCGTGGCGCGAAATTCATTTTTTTTCGTGTTTTTTGCTCATCACTTCTCATTAACACTTCTTCAGATAGCTAAAACTATGTTGCCGCAAATTATGTGACCTAACACACAAGTTTTAATTTATAGTATCACATAAATATCATTAGTTTGGCTACGAATGTGCTTGAAACAAAAAAACACTATAAATATCGTAGAAGCACAATCGTAGCTAAACTAATGATATTTATGTGATACTATAAATTAAAACTTGTGTGTTAGGTCACATAATTTGCGGCAACATAGTTTTAGCTATCTGAAGAAGTGTTGATGAGCTGTAATGAGCAAAAAACACGAAAAAAAATGAATTTCGCGCCACGAGCGAAAGCGACCTTAAATAAAAAACTTCTGAGTAATTTAAAAGCTTGTAGTTTTTTTGTTGTAGTAAAGTGCTTGTTATAAAAGCTCCATTCACGACTCTTTAATAGTCAATCTAATAGTCAATATAATACTCTCTATAAAAATACTCGAATAGTGTTCAAAAATATATATCAGTCTCTGTTTTTTATTTCTAATCAGCTATTCAATCTCTCATTGCTAAAAGCTGAATGAGCATGCGTTTCATTTTGATTGTGCTTGAGTTTCACTCCGTTACCTTAAGACTTCGCTCAGCCAGGCAGAAACCTTCATACAAAAAAACGCCATGCGCCTCTAGAAAATCTTTTTTTTTTTTTTTTTTTTTTTACCTAAAATAGGCTTGTGTTTGGCTACATCTCACCTGATGGGAAGTGACGATGAGGCCTATTTAAGCACGCTCGCCTAGAAGATGCCTATTAACTCTTCGTTTGAAGACGCCCAAGTTGTATATCTCGTTGTTGTTGTTTTATTGTATATCTCTAGAAATATAAATAATGTAAAAAAACCCGTGGGTGAACCTTCCGTTTTATTGTATTGATTTTATTTATCTAATTATTGGCCCAATAATCTGTACCATATTGACAAACAACCGAATCTAGTCAAAAGTAACAAAAAGAGGTAACATTGTGTTTTTTTTATCGAGAAAATTTTGTTCTATCGTGTTTCTGTCAGGGTGATTTCTTGGTATATCTATGCATATTTTTAATTTGAATATTGTACTTGATTTAGTCAGTTAAAAATCTAATCTAAGATTGGTAATTTTGCATTAAACCCCACCTTAATCCTAAATCGCAAAGGTACTCACGAGGCGCTGTAACTCCTCCTTTGGCTACTAAATGTAACCCCTTTAAAGCCCAATTATATTTGATCTACTTTAACCTAATATCTTACCTTTTGTGAAACATACCTCAGACATAATTCTAATGTTCAAATCTATGTACAGTTAAATTTACCTTAATTTCGGCAGAAATTATCTAAATGAAATAGTACATGATGCTGTCTAGTGGCTACGAAACCTAATGCTTTATGAATTAGAACAGCAAACGCAAGTCTACATCAAACATGGTAATTAAGTTAATATATCTTTTAGGACATACTATTATTTACTCAATTCATCTACTTCAACGGTTTTTTTTTCAAATGCTTTCCAAAGAGTTATACCACGTCATTTGTCAAAAAGTTTTATTCAAACGATTTTTAAAGCTGATTCGTTTCAACGATGTCAAAGTGAACGAGAACTACATCTTATTTCTGAAGCCAATGTGAATTTATAACATAAAAATATAATTGGTTTCATAAGTTAAAGTTAAGGCAAAATATAAAGGCATAAAATATTATTATTATTATTTATCGTAATGCTCTATAATGTTAGGAGGCAGAAGAATAGGCGTCCCAGATTTAGAATTATTATTACCAAAAATGTATCGTCTCATTGAAAGAAGTACTAAAAAGGTTTTTACGCATACCTATAGATGTTTCCGAGGTGCAATTAAAAAAATTACTTCTTTTTAAATCATTGTGTTATGCAGTTTAAACTGTAATTCCCTGAATGCAAGTTGAACACTTCTCTGAAACGCATTTCTAAGCTGAACGCGTTTCAAAGTAAGAGCTACGAGCTACGCCATTCATAGTGCATGCTACAGTGCTACGTAATAACGTAGCAACAGCTACGAGCGACAAAATTGGATATTGTGTAGCCGTGTACATGCTTTAAAAATGTCTTAAAAATGTAAGTTTTAAAACCTCTGTAAATAAATAATTTTATATAAATTTATTACGTTTTGTTATTTAGTTTAATTAACAATGGCGTGACGTATTATGTTTAAGTTGCGATGTTGGATATCTTGAAAATGTACAACTGTTTTTTTATTACCCGTCTAGTTCGCACCGCACCTACCCCTCCTACATGTCACAGAGAATAAAGAGCCAAAAATCCGTTCCTATTTACTCAGATAAATTATTAGACCATAGTCTAATAATAACAACAAAAAATGGAACGTTAATGTCTAGAACAGTATATTTGAAATATACGCCCTTTTATTCAAGTTCGTTTCAACGGTTCTTTTTTAACACCCTTATTTTAGCTGTTGTTGAGCTAAAATAGAATTCGATGGCAATAGAACCAAGTCAAGTAAAGTCAGTGACGAACCAAAAAAGGAAGGAGGATTATGTGGTTGACCTGTATGTATGTGTGTACGTATAATGACTGTCCGTATATTTCCTCGTAACTACTAAACGGCTGGCTGATAAAATTGATGAGTGATATGTGGTTAGATTGGTATTTTTTCGTGAGTGTATATTCAAACTATAAAAATAAAATAGCGGATTTTAGTTTTTTTTTTTTTTTTTTTTAGTTAATCGTATAATCATGTTTCGTATCAGATGGAAGGTCTTGATGAGCTCATTCTAAATATATATGAATTACTTTGTATATGTTTTTATTTCTTAACAAATTGTCTAACAAGCGTTTTTGTACTTTTCAGTAAAGATTTTCCGCTGTCGGGTTTTAGTTTTTTGAACTTGGTTCAGTGAGGATGTTTATTTTGAAATGCAAGAAAAAATATTACTAATCAGTTTATTTCAGATAATTGAAATCCATATATGACAAACTAAATTACAAACTATAAACACACTAATACAACATAATAAAAATACAGGTCAACATAAAATAACAAAGAAATCACAATTTCAATTTCACAATTAATCTATTAATTAATTGTGAAATTATTTAATGTCAATAATACCTACTAATAGAATAATTTAATAACAAAAATATGTCATCTATATTACTCAAGAACCATTATTGCTAATTACTATTCATCCATCTATTTAATATTGGGCAATCTAAACGTAAGACTGCAGGATGCATGCATATCTGCATATATAAAGATGTACGCATATAATGTTTTATTGAAAGTACTAACAGGTAACCAAAAAGGTTCAAATAAGAAAAAGCATAAATTTTCGTTCTGTTTCTATCATCAAATAAGTCAAAGAAACAAAAGCATCATAATCTGAAACGCGTCCGCATCACTGAGCTCATTAATTCCTTCTTTTTGTTTGAAAAGATTCAAAGTTAATTCGGTCTCAGAAAAACTCCATAATTTACCCTTTTTCAGTTGTTAATACTCTGACCGTAAACAATGAAACTAGGGAATAAATAATTAATTAGTTGTGAAGTAACAGTACGATCGTAAGACGCCGCTTGTCTCACTAGTGAGTTAGAAACTGCTCCAGTAGGTTGGATATGGCAATAAAATATTGCAATGGCATCGTGGCATATAGGCAGGGATAGAGTTTGAGTCCAACTGGATCATAATTTCAAAGTTGATTTAAAGATAAATCGAACACACAACATAGACACACGCCTTCTTCCCAAAGGGGTAGGCAGAGGTTCAGTGGGACTCTTCACCGTGGGTCGCAGAATCGCAGCAATATAGACTTGGTCAATGGTGAGCTCATTGCCACCATTGCTTTTCCACTCCAGAAATAACATATTCTTTAATAAGCCAAAAACCAGGACAATCAAAGTTGCTAAAAAACTTGTAAACAAAAAAAACAGCTTGGTGCCGCGATATCTCCGGCTAGCGGCATAGTGCCGTCTTGAGCCGTGATACCTTAGAAAAAATAAAGTAAGAAGATAAAATATAGGACTCATTGAATCACATTACATGTAGTTAAAATAATTCAAGTGTTTAAGTATGAACGTGAACTAGTATTAATGCAAAAAATGGCGACTTTGTTTATATAAAACAACCCGGAGCCAGCTTCTCCTTACTACATGTTTCAAACCTATATTTCTATACGGAACCTTCAGTTCAGTTCGCAAGTCCAACTCACACTATGTTAATGTTTTTTTGTTTGTAAACTTTTTATATTTCATGGTCATGAATCTATCTATAACCAATATTTATATATTAATAGAAACCGGTCTGGGGCTTAGAACATTATACCGATGCAAAATTATCTCGCGTATGACATTACCTAAGAAATATCCGCGACGGACTCTCCATCACACCGATCTGTCACACTGGTGTGCTACTTTTAAATATCCGCGACGGAATCTCCATCACACCGATCTGTCACACTGGTGTGCTACTTTTAAATATCCGCGACGGACTCTCCATCACACCGATCTGTCACACTGGTGTGCTACTTTTAAATATCCGCGACGGACTCTCCATCACACCGATCTGTCACACTGGTGTGCTACTTTTAAATATCCGCGACGGACTCTCCATCACACCGATCTGTCACACTGGTGTGCTACTTTTAAATATCCTCGACGGACTCTCCATCACACCGATCTGTCACACTGGTGTGCTACTTTTAAATATCCGCGACGGACTCTCCATCACACCGATCTGTCACACTGGTGTGCTACTTTTAAATATCCGCGACGGACTCTCCATCACACCGATCTGTCACACTGGTGTGCTACTTTTAAATATCCGCGACGGACTCTCCATCACACCGATCTGTCACACTGGTGTGCTACTTTTAAATATCCGCGACGGACTCTCCATCACACCGATCTGTCACACTGGTGTGCTACTTTTAAATCCTTTGGATATGCTTTGGATTAATAACACAGTGTTTTGTCTTATGCGTTGACAAGCAGTTTCAAATTTGATCTCACGGAGTATTCACTCAAAGGATATTCGCAGAAGCGTTTTTTTGTGTCAGTTAACGTAAGGCCTAGTATCTATCTACCCTTACTAATACTTATATTGCCTTGTGTAGGCTCTATAAAGATACCTCAAATACATTTTTGAGAATTTTTACTTATAAGTGGCGGTTTGCTGAGATTGTTTACACATCCCCGTCCCACTCCGGTCAGTTTAATGGATACTGAGCCTAAAAAAGTATTATGTCGTTGGCTTCACGCGACGGAACTTCAGCCAAGATGGCGGGCGTTCAATGCGTCCATTCTTCTTTTGTAATGTGATTATAAGCCGAGAATTTTTAATATTTTCGGCAATATTTTCAGCCACAATGTAACATCCATAGCTTGGTACTAAGGTTTTGCCAGAACCTCCAAGTTTTCTGGTTCCATGCCAAATGCTACTCTCTTTATTAAGCATATTTTTAAAATACTCCACTTGAGAATGCCGTTTCATTAAAAATAATGCTCTTTTTCATTTGAAAGAGAACTCTAAATGCTCCTTTATTTTAGTGAAATTGCTGTAGGTCTTTCTTAAAGTGTAGGTTCTGGAAAAGTTATTGGTAAGTACCAATCTCAGACTATTTGTCCCATATTAATAGATGGAACTCAACTCCGAGAATATCTTGAATGGACCAATTTTTATTTTTATCGTTATGAATTTTATCATACTCTAGGATCGTCCTCATTAAAATCATGTTTGATTTATTAGTAGTCCTTTTTTGACGACCTCTGTGGCGTGGCAGGCGACGGTTGGCCTGCGACGCAGGAGGTTGCGGGTTCGATTCCCGCCTCGGAACAAATATTTGTGCGATCGCAAATATTTGTTCAGGGTGTTCTGGGTATTTTCTACGTATAATAAAAAATATTTATCTATGTAATATATTGTATTAAGTATATCAGTTATCTAGTACCTGTAACACAAGCCCTGCCAATACATTTATTTACAAAAAGAATAATACAAGGTATGTACAAAATACATATGAAACAATATAACTTTTGAAACTATCATGGTTATGTACATAATTTTCACTAGAAAAAAAAAAAAAAAAAAACTCATATAAAACTCAAAAATCATGGTAAATATCCCGTTTCTAGTGAAAATTACATATGAAACAGTTGTGCCACCTGCAGACCGCTGCAAGCGATCTAAAGGTAGCTCAACTGATCCAAATCACTACCAGACGGAAGCGTCCCTAAGATGCTGGCTGCATTGCCACGCTGAATGGCAATACTAATGCGTTGAGCCAGATAAGAGCCAGCTCTGCTTAGCTTGGGGCTAGATAATGTTGTGTGAACTGTCCAGCATTATTTATTTATTTTATTTGTCAATTCAAAAACGGTCGATCTAAGCGGTTGTGAAACTTAAATCCTAATTCCAAAAAGTAGTACTTGCACAACCGCTACCCGCAATGCCATCCTGACTACGCTGATGGCAGCTATCTTGAGACTAATTCAATAAGCTTGAGCGTCTCCATAATTTTCAATTAGACTTGTATTTGGCTTTCGTAAGTACGCTCACGTTTAAGAGTACCGTAGTGGTTACCTATCCGCCTTCAGCAGAACGCGCACATCCCTTCACTCCTATACCAAAACCTAAGCCAAAACGCTGTCAAAGCGTATCTGTTTTATTTACTTACTAGCGACTCGTCCCGGCTTCGCACGGGTAGTTTCAGATGAAAAACAGCCCCCCCCCCCCTCGTATCCCCTATCCTGATACTCCTCTGAAACCCCCGAGTTGAACATTCCTGGTCTTACCTGAGAGCCTACATACATACATAATATATACATAGACACGCGCCTTTTTCCCCGAAGGGGGGTAGGCAGAGCCTCAATGAGCCTCTTTTCACAATGGGTTACACCATCGTGGAATATAGACGTGACGAATGGAATGATGAGCTCATCGCCGCCATTGCTTCCTACGACTGGCTCGGCTAACGCTTTCTTCCAGTAATAACATATTCTATAATAAACTAGCAGCCAGGACAAATCTTATCAACTAGTCCGGGTAATCCCAGAGTCGACTTCTACGACATCCATGGGAGGAGACGGGAGGGTCTATTTTTAGGCCGGACACACCAATGCAATTAAAACTTTTGAAAACTTAGAAAATAACATAGCTTAGAGCAGCCTGGACAATCATACATGTAAACATACAAACGCCGATTCGGCCAAGTTGACTGAGAGATCTCACTTCGCTCGTTCAACAATATTCTTAATTGCTACCAGACATCAACACAATTGATTTAATCATCATCATGGATTTGACATATTTAATCACTACATTTGGCGGGCGGATTGGTGATGAAAGTATTTTTATTGATTACTCAAGTTGATTTAGTAGTAGTAGAGCTTTTTTGTGAAAGAGTTCGTCCGGGGAAGTACTACCACCATACCTTTTTCTGCCGCAAAGCAGTAGTGCTCGCATTTCTGTGTTCCGGTTTGAAGGGTAAGGGTGCCGGTGAAATTACAGGCACATGAGACTTTTCATCTTTATGTCTCAGGGTGGCGGGCGCAGTGCAATGCCACATAGGTTGCATCGTAGGTGGACGTGATCTAAGAGGTAATGCACTGTTCATAGGCAGAGGTTACCGCTTAACATCAAGTGGGCAACTTGCTTGATCCGTCATCCAAGTAGTATAAAAAAAAAAAAAAAAAAAAATGCTCTTCTGGAGTAATCCCTTTGTCGGATTTTACGACATCTACGGGAAGAGTCAGATAGTTACATTCTCAGTCCAGAGATGCCACAGCAATTATTTATTCACTTCAATTGAACCATAAGTGGCAACCGATAGCTTCAAGATGCACGTACCATCGTTATTTCATTCATCTCAGAGATCAACAAATAAAAAACAAATAACTTTTTCATCCCCTCCATGTCGCTGAAGCCGTTAAACCGCTTTGAGAAATAAATACGGACACAGTGCGTTTGCCAGGCAGTAAGGCCGCACTGGGTGCTCGTATTCACTCGACGAGAAAAATACATATTGTAGTAGGCTATGGAATACAAGTTTTGGTAATTTGGTACAAGTAAATAAGAGAGCCATATAAGATAGATGGAATGCCCGCGATTTCGTCCACGTGTACTTTTCAATGAAAACTTAAACACCCCGCTGCACCCCCTCAGGAGTTGAATTTTTGGAATTCATTTCTTAGTGCATCCCTAGACCACAAAAGCAACGTACACTCCAAATTTCAGGTCTCTAAGACTTATGGTTTAGGCTGTGCGTTGATAGTTAGTCAGTCAGTAGGCCAAGCCAACGCGTTTAGCCCGCATCCTCAGTGGCGTACACGGTGGCGATCAATGGTAAGACAATGGATCGCCACCGTGCACGCCACTGCGGACGGGGGCTGAACGCGTTTGTTTGACCTTAGCATTAGGTATTCGATATCCATCCATCTGCATTCGACCCGAGGGTAACCGGTCCTTAGTTGACTTGCGGTTTGAGAGTACGTAGACTTTTGCTCCAGCAGTTTAAATTATTATGCAGTGAAAATGTAACTCACTTGCAGATAATATTCCAGCATCAACCCTCGGAATTCGGTATAGCTTACTGCTTGAGCCAAACACCAAGACCTCAATTCCGCTACGTAACTGCAACGGTTGGCTCGAAGACACAGTTGAATGCAAAATACAATTTATTTATTGGCACCATTGATGTTTATACCACAGCCAACGCGCCAACTTATGGGTTGCGGACTAAAGGCTCCGTCACACCGACTGCGCGTGCGGGCTGAGTGTGGTTACGTTTGCATTGTTTTTATTAACATGATATTATTAGAGCCTGTCTTTTGTCCGCCTTTATGAAACGGCACATTATAGAGACACATAAGAGAGAACCAATGACTCGAAAGAAAATGATTCATCTCATAAAATATATGCTTAATCTTGTTTAGCTGACATTTACGCCTTGAATAAAAAAAAATATGGTATATAAATATACGGAAGAGTTGGGACGTAAAATAATATTTATTTTAAAGTTCCCATCTCGATCATTTCGGAGCGGTTTAATTGAGTTGAGTTGGGAATAAATCAGAACACAGAGTTTTTTTCGCCCTTCCATTGCGGTTGCGTTGCGCTGTGAATTAGCTTCGTCGAATGTGTTGTTATATAATAATCATAATAATTGTAAATTGCACTATATAAACGTCACAACAAACCACAGCCAACCCGGTCTGCACCCAGTCCGCACCCGGTCCGCATCTGGTCCGCACCTAGTTCGCACACGGTCCGCACCCAGCCTGCACCCGGGCCGCACCAGCAGTCGTAGTGCCGGAGCCTTAAACGTGGGCCATTGAGGCCATGGATTAAATGGGCCAGATCGTTATGCCATAGCTTTTTATGGGGCTGTAAAAACTTTTGGGTTATGTGAAGGCCTTCTTGAATGTATGGTGAATATTTAGGGTTTCGTTGCCAAAAAGGTAAAAAAAAACCTTTCCATGTCCTGTTTCACGTTGTTCTTTCTGTCTGCTTGTTCATAAGATTGTGTTTCCGCAACTATCACAGCTAATAATTTCAAATTTGCCACAGTTTTATAACCAGTAGGTATGGTCAATCCCGTCTCAGGAGAAAAAATATGAAAGTAGATATATTATTTGCATCAAAAATAGGGTGTCCAAATGTTTGTTGAAACAAAAAAAACTGGCTACCAGGTCACGTAAGGAAGACCTTTTTTTTATTAATTTTATGTTATTCCCAAAACTCATATAATTTATAACAAAACAAACTCCGACACCAGAGGCCAGCACTACCTCATACGAAACGAAACGAAACAAAAATATAATAAAAACCGCCAACCACACTCTTATTAAATGATTTGGAGTTGCGTTAAATCCACCGTTCAGCAAATTCACCAAGCCTCTTCTGAGGAATGTGGCACCGGAGAAACCCGTTCTAAAAACGCACAGATTCGACGTGAACGGCTTCACCCTCCACGAGTAAAGTGGAGAAGAGACGACGACCAAGATCGTGCCACAATCAACGCGGCACCGGTCGGATACTGGCTGAGTCGACAACACTGCATGCAGTCGAGCCGACTATCAAGATCTACGTCTCCCAAATAAGTGAGAAAACATTAGGAGATGATGTACTCCAGTTCGTGAAGGAGAGGTGCCAGGGCAGGATTCAGCAGGGGGCGGCGATTCGCCTGTCTCTCCAGCGCCTGCAGGCCAACTGGGCCACTGACTTCAAGTCAAATGCTCTCCAGGTCCAGGCGAAGTATAAAGATGTGCTTCTTCCCCCCCCCCCCCCCCCCCCATCATGCGCATCCCCCGTTCTCCCGTGATCATGGCGCATGCAACTGTAACGAAATATGGGGAACATTGCAAACTAAAAAATCATGGTAAATCTCCCGTTTCTAGTGAAAATTATGTATGTTAGTTGTAAGGTATATTTTACTAGTATAGTAGTATTTTATCTGTGAGTATTATTTTATCTGTGATATTACTATGGGCCTTTGTCTAGTAACAAACGTAGATAATTATCTAAGGGTACAAAGTACATTTTTCATAGCTGCCTGAAATAAATAAATGAATTGAATTGAATTGAATTGATGCTACTGACAAAAATAAAAATAAACATAGGGTTCCGATTTATCATCTTGCGATATTCTTTACCAAATCTACAACTAATTTTCAAAATAAGTATTTCACAATGAAAACAGCGAGGATTCAACCACCAAGCGTACGCATCGCACTTCGCCAAATTTATTTGGTTCTTTATTGGGTGTTAAATATTATGTTATTATGGTGATCTCGCACTCTGCAACCAAAAATAATAATGTTATCGCTTTGTTGAAGTTAAATCATTTTCACATATTTTTTTTTGTTGAAAAACGTATTTTATAACACAAGTTTTTATAAAATTTGTGATTGGAACCGTGTGTTGGTCAATTTGAGCCTACACGGCCAGGTACTACTATTATCCATTGAGGAGTTCCATTGTCCACCTTCCGTCTCCATCATCAGATCAGCTCGCTGTTACCATAACATTGTATTGTCATCAGAACTTGACAGGTATGCAAAATTTCAGCTCAATCAGACATCGGGAAGTGGTCGTTATTTCAAGTTCAATAAAATCTTGTAAAAAACTGACGTTTTGAGCACTGTAAAATATTTTACTGCGTAAAACATGGAAAAATTATCCATTAATAATTATTGAAAGATATTTGAGTTCAGTTCATACAGCGCCAGTTGCTAGAGAATGGTGCTTCAGGACAGAGAAAGGCACTGCAGCGAGGTAATAGCACCTGAACAGAGGAAACCCTGAGATAACACTGAAAAGTTATCCATGAAGTTGTCTCTCTATGAATGACCTCTATGAGGCCACTTATTGGGGTTTTTTGTTCTCACTTTTTACACGGAAAAAGCTATCATGGATTTATGTTTAAAATTAAAACAAAAATTGTTTGATTCAGACTAAAGTGTGTACCGATAATAAACATGCCATAGGGCTCTTAAAAATAAATTCTCAATTTTATCACATTTCAAAAAACCATCCGGCCCCGATTAAACCTTGACTCCGGTCATTGTACATTATCTGCTACCATTTTCTCACTCTCATACAATTTAAACAGATTTTCGTAGTGAAAGTGAAAAATCTCGTTCTGTGTAAGAGCACATAATCGTTTCATATCGTAGTTTCTCGTCGATTGCGCAGGCAAATGAGCCGTGAGGAATGTATTGTGTGCGAAAGAGAGGGGCAATGGTGGAGAAGAGAATAAATTACTGTCAATCTACTCCATTTGTTGGTTAAATACGTAGTTTGGAGGCGATTCGTTTGTATCCTCTCGACTTTATACTACGAATCGACCATAGTGGATCGGAGTGGAGGCACAGAATATATAATAGTACAAGTGGAAGGTATCGTAAAATAATAACTAAAATAAATGAACGTAAATAATGCACGAGAAAAGATCAAGTGTCGAGTAAGATCTGATTCATGCTGGCTGCTGATGGTTTCATTTGGAATAGTTTTGTCTAGAAAGATGGGCTACGGTTAAGTATTCCAACGGACTTGCAATCTGTCGAGAAAGTAGGCACTTACAATATGGAATCCTAACTACTACCTTGGCACACACATGAGTCTCAGGGTGGCGGGCGCAGTGCAATGTCACATAGGGTGCGTCCTAGGTGGACGTGACCTATGAGGTAATTCATTGTTAAAGGCAGAGGTTACCGCTTTACCTCTGGCTCATATGCTTGTTCCGTCAATCTTGCAGTTAAAAAAAAAAGCAAAATGTGGTGATCTTTCCTCAAAATAAATATTTTGGACTGGCCTCATTATATAATATTCAGTCCACGAAAGTAGAACGAGCGACTTCCATGTCGCTTCTGTCATCTTGACCAGACAATCGTTGGTATAGAATATCGCTATCAAACTTTATGAATTTAGCATATCAATTTATTATTGTTATTTCTCACATAAAGTTGAAGTCAAAAAAAACTCTTCACACTTCCCGACTCAATAAAACAAACGGAATAGAAGTAGCGCGCTCGATCCGTCACAGGTGCAGCGATCCATCACCCGCGATGCGATTTGTTCCAAGATTGGATGCCGACAACAAATGCAACTTTAAAATGCTTTATTGGCGCGCGATGGAGTACAGCTCAGCTGGAGTTGGCGTCCTAGAACCGACTAGCAAACAAAATACGTGTAAACTTGAAGACAATTGTTATTATGTGCTGTGCAGAACCAACACTAACTGCAGAACTAATACCTGTGGTACCAATTGGTGTTATAAAAGAGCAACAGTCACAATAATAACGTTATTTTCAGAGACAGACAGAGAAGCAAACCTGCCTCATTGATGTCCAGCTAACCAATAACAAAACAGTGATACGTGAGAAAAACTACATAATAATACAGTTAAACGTAAAGAAGTGTAAGTAGTTACGCACAAGATTTTATAAGATATTTATGGCTTACATCGCAACACAGTAATTTTATGCACAGCTACTGAATAATAATTTTATAAAAAACAAAAAAGATCTTGACTCAAACAATCACCAATCAAAAAACCTTTATACATACAATGACAAAAAAATAAATATGAAGGGAGGTATAACTCAAATAAATACAATAAATAAATAATGCTGGACAGAACAAAATGACCGGTTGGGGCTGTCTGTAAGTTTATCTGCTTCATAAACTCGATTTACTATGAGAAGCTACAACTTGTGCATGAAACCAAAAAGCAACCGTATGCGATAATATATCGATACTGTTACAATACCGACGACACTATTCCAGACAGTGGGACATCCTCGCAGAGGTATTTATTTCAATCCAATTATTTCTTCTTTTACAACAAAATCTAGATCCACTGCCTGGTTAAAATATACCAAGCACAAGTACAAATGTAATCTAACCATAATCACGCAAAGTTTGTAATTCTAAACCCGTTATGAAACAGAAGGTTTCGAACAGCGTGAACAGACTGTGAATGTAAAAACATTAAAATCCGGAAAGCTACGGACCGTTTTACTAACAAGAAACAGAACTTCATACGCTTACAGTGTACTCTCAATGAACCGCAGAGTGAGGATGCAGTGCATGAGCGATAGCGATTACTTACGGAGTCAGATAATATACGTACGGTTCCATATTTCAAAGGAACCAATCTGGGAAATTATACATTTATTGGATTTCAACATTTTGCAAAGTCAACCGAATGCTCTTAAAGGATATAGGACCATTTTAGCATATATAAGTCTGTCCCCGTCTGCATATTTGCTTCGAAACTAAAGGACGATATTTCTTGATTGATTGGAAGTTGGATTGGTCTAGTTGTTACTAATAGTAGTCTACTTATACGGAACCCTCTCAACTTGAGTCCGATTTCCACTTGTCAGTTTTTTAACAGTTCTTTTACATAAAGAAATTTACTTATACGTATAGTATTATTTTATCTGTGCTTATACTAAAGGTTTACGTATTCGTCCCAGAAGTCTCACATTGGTAAACTCTGACAGGACTTGCATATTTGTGATACGTTCTTCTAAAACCGATTCAAAAAACTTGCATTGAACATGTAATTACCAGGAGATAGCTACAAAAAAATGCAACGAGGTTTGGTGTATTCTAGTGCGGCTAGAAGATTGAGGGGCCTACAGCCAATTGGGAGAGGTTGTATAACTACCAGATACAGACGCAGAAACTTTCATGTTTTCAAAATACATAAAATATTTATTTTTAAAACGCTCGCTATAATATGACCCCTCCCCATCCGCGCGCTCATTATGAGCTCGCGAGACAAAAGCCCGCAGCTCAAGTTCCATTATAATATAAAAAGCACGGGATTCTGTGCCTTTCGTGTGACGCCGCATAATATCGCTTCAAGTGTTACGTTTCAGGATTTGGGGATTATTTCATGTATCGAGATATTTTTTGGTTTATATTGGAAATTTTATTTTCTGTAATGAATAAAAAAAAACCTGTAAGGAAATTAAGAAAATTGTTGTGTATGCTAGACTTGCCTCGTCTTACTCCTCTTTAATTTATATACGGATTTGGGTGAGTTTTAATCCTTCAAGGATTTAAATCGTGAGCTTTAAAATTGTTCTGAAGATGCCATTTTACACTATTTCATCCTGATGGAGATTCCATTGGACTTGAAATGATGGGAACCTTGTTGCCATCTTTCCTTTTCCATGGCTTTTGAATACGTTGTGTTGTAGTGCATAGGATAATGTGTTGCTGCACTCAGTATGCTATTTATGTATTTATGTACGTTTCGAAGGCAGAAGGCATTACATTAGTCATTTTGAGTATTGAGGGAATATCAAATTATATTAGAATCAAGGGGTATACTAAGAAAGTAATTTGGAAAATTCTCTCTCAAAAAGGACTTTTCATATAAAACTAAAACGATCTGTATTTCAGAATCCGTTGGAAGTAGATACTTGAATATTAACATGGTCCACATAAACATGTGGAACATGTAAATATTCAAATTACATACAAATATAACATGTGTCAATTTACTCATTTGTGTCATGTTCCCAAATAAAATTAACAAACACATGGTTCAGTGTTCATGTAAGTATCTGAAGTTTTCTTGAAACAGACAAACGAACGTTTTCTTTGTAGAAAAAATAAATTTCATGTTTTAGCCAGATTTCAGTGTATTTCGACGTAGTAAAATATTTTCAGGGTCCTCAAGGTAAAAAAAAACCCCTAAATAGAAAACTTAAGAGTGTGCTGTCGTTTTAAAAGTCGTAATAATTTATTTTTTATTTGTGTATGTTTGATTTTTGCTGATATTGATTGACTTTAGTGATGTGGTGATGTAATCGGAAAGTCTCAACTGGTCTTCTCAACATTTTGCAATAAAATAGTCGCGTTTGTGCTCTTTTAAATTATTTTTATAAATGTTTATCTGTAGATGAGGCCTATGATGATAAAACCTGGACGTGTTCAACGGATCTTCTGAATGACTAACAGTAGAATGGTAGTTTTTTTTCAAAAAGGTCCAAAAGTTGTTCAAATAATCCTCTTAAAATATCGCAAAAAAGGTATCGTGATTCGGCCTTATTGAATTGTTTTTCTCATCTGAAGTGACTTGTGACCCGAGAGCTGGCTCTTATCTGGCTTAACGCATTAGTTCATTCAGCGCGGCAATACAGCCAGCATTTAGGGACGCTTCCGTCTGGTAGTGATTTGGATCAGTTGAGCTACCTTTAGATCGTTAGCAGCGGTCTTCAGGTAGCACAACTGTTTCATATGTTTTTATTTTTATTTTGTACATACCTAGTATTAGTTGTATTATTCTTTCTTTAAATAAATGTATATTTTTCTCATTATTATTGATGATCGAGTCATAGGAAATCTTAGGTAGAAACGGGCTTCCCGGAAGCAATGAAATAATGCTGTAGTAGTTGTAAAATATTCCATGTCATTTGTTATCGCTCGTGTGTTGTATTGTAAGAGAACCTAGTATTTAGACAAACCTAACATAGGTTTAAAGACTACTAACCAAAATATATTTAGATTAGTTTATATGATAAATAAATAAATAAATAATGCTTCACCCCCCTGCACTGATAACTAGATTATGTACGGTCACCCTAAGCTGCGTCAATAGTTCGAACAGTATGCTGGTGAAGTCACGGGGTTTAAGCTAGTTTATTATAGAAGGGTACTGTTTATCTGTGTAGTGAGAGTATATAAGTGGGAGGTGCTAAATCAATTATTTGACTAGTGTGGGCTTTCAGCCGAATGATATTGGTAAAAACATTTACCACAATCACGCGACATTGCGTGAAAGCTTTGGGCGTCTTTGTTTTATTCGAATAACAAAATGAGTATGTCATTGCCCTGATACAAAGAGCCATAATTTGGTGGTTGCGAACGGACGCCGCGGTCTCCCGGCTCCTATCTCTGCGATAAAATACGGAGAAAAGTGACCAATGGTTCGAGTGTCCTTAAAGAATGTGTTTTTTGCTTAGAAACAACGCCACGTAACTTTTTTTTAATGTTTTTTGTAGGCTCTTTACAAGTGGCTTTTTATATTGCTCGTCAGTATATAATAAGTAATAACAGATATAAAGTCATCCCAACATTCACGGTTTAAAATTGTCTCCTCACCCGTAGGCCCAATGGAATAGGGTCGGTGTGGATATCGTCTGCTTGATACGTATTTAATTGTACGAGTTAAAGGATAAACAATACATCCTTGCTCGTCTTACCAATAATAAAATGCATACAGATAGGACTATACATACATAGTTTTTATATTATACTTAGAAAGTAAAATATGTAGCTCATTAGCATTGAAGAACTCATTTGTGCCGGGGTCAAGATGGTGCTTGTAGCTCGGAAGGCGAGCAAGGGTTACAAAGGTTTCTAAGGTGTTGTAGTTAATTTTGAACACTATGGCATTATTTTCATATGTATCATTTATTTATAGTAGTTTCGAGTATCGCAAAGCATAGTGGTGAAGTTGTAGCAGAAGGTGGTTCGACTAGCTAGTAGCGCAAAAACAATTTTTTATCGGGATTTTTACTAAACTAATGATTTTCTGGAAAAAAACACATGTCTATGTAACTATATTATGTATTTTATATGAGATATGATTAATTCACCTGTGTTAGATTTCCTAGTTTTTACAAAATCAGCTTTCGCTATCCGAAGAAGTGTTGATAGCTGATGTAGTTAGTAAAAATAATGAAAATAATTGAATCTCTGTACCAAGTGTTTTGTAGCGCCTTTGTAGCATTACAGACCGTTCACCGTAAGATGGCACCTTAGTTATACTCTTAGTCTGTGTGTGTGTGTGTGTGTGTGTGTGTGTTGTGTACATTGGGAATAGTGCCAACCATAGAAAAATAAATACTCCATGGCAGGTGCCATCTTACGGTGAACGATCTGTGTCGTTGAAATAGTGCAGCGGTAAGTATAACTACTCAATCTGTATGTCAATTGTAAGACTACAAGGCTATGTGGCCCGTGAAAAATATAAAAGCAATAATGATAAGAAAGTATAATTAAAAAACTCAAAAAAAAAAGCTTCGAATCTGCATTAGCTTAGTATAAAAATCGATTACAAAAAAGCAATCACTCAGCATGTGCTGTGGCAGTTTTTTTTTTTTTTTTTATACTACTTGGATGACGGATCAAGCAACGGGCCCACCTGATGTTAAGCGGTAACCTCTGCCTATGAACAGTGCATTACCTCATAGATCACGTCCATCTAGGACGCAACCTATGTGGCATTGCACTGCGCCCGCCACCCTGAGACATAAAGATGAAAATTCTCATGTGCCTGTAATTTCACCGGCACCCTTACCCTTCAAACCGGAACACAGCAATGCGAGCACTACTGCTTTGCGGCAGAAATAGGTATGGTGGTAGTACTTCCCCGGACGAACTCTTTCACAAAAAAGCTCTACTACTACTGATTTTAGTGCCATACTTGACTACAATGACTTTCTAATAACTCTATGACAAAGTGCTGTAATATCTCGATTTGTCACCGATTAAACTGCCCGAGGTCACAAAGCTTTGTCAACCTCCCTATATCTTTTTACATCAAACATTTCACTGTACACAATCACTAAAACGACCATCCACGCTTGTTACTACATTCTTAGTGAGGAAAAGTGGCGTAAAAGACGTGATTAAGGACGCAAAACGTAATAAAAGGAACGAAATGTCCCCAAAACAGCCCTGATATTCCCCAGTGTATATTAGCGGATATATTTTAGTTAGACATCTATTAAATACAGCTTGGTTTCTCGCCAATTGTTTTCGGGTCAGCAGTTCCATTTAGTGAACGTAGGTATATCTGAACAGAAATAAAACATACTGCAAATCAGCCGATGAAGGTCAAACGTGAGAACATGGGGCGAGGCTCAGCCAAAGAACACATACGTGGTACATCATCCAATCCATTTCAATTCCATTGAAAATTACTTAGATGAAGTTGTTAGTTGTGTAAAACAGGCAAGCCATATTTGTGACGGGCAATTACGGAATGCTACAATGCGCGTGGTCTTACATGCACTTGGCTGCGATTTGTTATTATCTGGTATTATGCTATTTTTATGAAGTAAAAGTTATAATAAAGATTTAAAAAATATGACTAGTTTTTTTACAAACAAGTAAAGCACTTATTTTGTAAAAATGATCTTGGTCTTATTTTTTACACACTTTTCTTTAATCTGCTCTCACGGCTGTTTGCTTGTTTGATTGTGTTCTGGAAGGGTTTGGGCGCACTTCGATTCTGGTCACTAATTTATATAATCAAAGTTTCATCATCATCAGTCAGGTGAATGAATGCTCCCAGGAACTGCACGATCTGATCCCACCATCTCCTTTTCATCATAGGACGAGCAGGCGTACGGCTCATTACCATCCTTACCTCATTGGTATACCTTCTATTCGCACAAAACGTTTCAGTTCTACCTTTATAATGCGAACTGCTAAGGAGTGGAATACACTACCGTCGTCTGTCTTTCCTGAAAACTATAATCTGGGTCTCTTCAAGTCAAGAGTGAATAGGTGCCTTCTAGACCTTTGTGCTTCATCTTCGGCCACATCGTCACTTACCAACTGGTGAGATCGTGGTCAAACAAAGGTCTATCAATGTTAAAAAAAAAAAAAAGGTGTACACTTCTTAAAAGTTGGTATTAAAGAGTGTTTCTGCCAACTTAAATTGAGCTTATCCAAAGTGAAAGTCCCACGTTTCCTGATAAGAGTATGAACATGGACTTTTAATAAAATTAAATTTAAATGTGCCAACAAGCTTATCAATTCCTATTCAGCAGGACCCGAACCCGCATCATTTCCTCTAATCGGAAATGCCTTGACCAATTCAGCATTTAGTCAAGGTAATTGCCGATAAGGGTGCCTTTTTATTTTCTGTAAAATAGACAAATGGGAAGTTTTTAAATGTGTTTTTCTAATGTTTTGTCTTGTAATGCTTTCAAATTAATAACTGAATTATCTTCAAAATACGGTATAAATACCTTATTGTTTTATATTTTAAGAACCAACTCCCCTAGTTCTACACATTGAATACAATAACGATCAGTTTCAGTTTTTTTTTTAAGTTTGTCCTTTTTAACTTGAGCATCATGGTCACACTTTTTTTTATGTCACGTTTCCGGTACGTATCGGGATGACGTGAAAATTCTAATAATACCTCAATCATCCAAATCGGTGACGCCGTTTAGATGATATGGTAGAATAAACAAACATACATACAAACATTCATAACATTTATACATGAACCTTGAACTAATACACTCATTTTTTTGTTTTTTGTTCATGTTTCATAAGAAAAATATTTAGTTACAATCAAAACGAACTATTTTTCAGCATTTTGTAAAAACGCTTTCTCATCGTAAATTGCTCAACACTTCCTCGCTTCAAGAGGGTAATTTCCTCGTCATATCAATCAAGTTATGGGCAAGGGGCTTGTTTATAGTTTGCGGATTATTCGGGAAGGACTGATAATCCCCTAACTACCGAGCGAAGGTTGGATAGCTCGCAGGTTTAAGTTACAAGAAAACAACAGTTTTAGGACGATCTGGTCCGCTGGTGTCATTTACTTGGGAATACTTCCGACACTGTAAGCTGGAAGCTTAGAGCAACACACTGCCCCATGGGTAGAGGATGCAGATTCGTGTCACGCGTATAATGGTCCTTCGAGCCGGATGGTGAGTAAAACGTCCGCTAGTGGCGGTGGATTTGTTTTAACTAATTTATTAGGAATGAAAAGTGCTTATGCTAGTGTTTGATGCTAATGTCCGAGGTGGCTCGTACAGTAAGGGCCATCTCTTTGAGAAATAGCAGTTCTAATACTTAATTAAAACTAAACTTTAAACTTACATTTTAGGCGCTGTCTCGACAAGAGAGAGAATCGCGACGAGTCCACGCTCGCCCATACAAATTATCGCCGCGATAACATCGCCGTGTTGAGACGCGTTCATAGAAATACATGGCACGACGTTAATATCGCCGCGAGTCTCTCGCTCGTTGACATAGCACCTTAGTTTAAGGAAATATCGAACACCGATATGGCAAGCCAAAGAACACCACTGTGCTTGCATGGGGCAAAAGAGTTCTCATATCTTTTTTTTAAATAAAAGTTCCTTTGTTTTTGTGTTAGTTAAAAATCAGTTTGTTTCATTTGAATATGACAATATCATGAAAAATAACTTCGATTATCTTGAACTTCAAGAATGCCACTTGTTCTGGTACGAGTATATGATGAGGCCTATTTATATGTCTCTATTATGGTGTTTGTAGACGGCGCGGGTAACATGTGCGTGCTGAGGCACTTGCACGAGTTATATGCATCGTGTAAACAACCGTGAGATGCCCGCGCGAGTTGCTTGCGCATGTAGCCCGCAACCTTCAACAAAACGAGCAAGTAACATGCATTTAGCCCCGCATGATACCCGCGCCGTGTACAAGCAACGTTATTGTATAGTACGCGTCATGTAAAAAGAACGCTGGAACGCCTGAAGAAGCTTGACCGCCAGCGTTCTTTTTACATGACGCGCACTATACACTCTATTTTTTTACTCGACAATAACGACCTTATACAGTTCTAGCGCTTAGCTGAGGCAGTCTCTGAGGTATGGGAGCGGTACGGGAGGGATGTTTTCGTTTCTCTAATTATCAGATGGCCTGTGACATAATGTTCGAACGACGTAACGAAAACACGCCTCTTGTACCGCTCCCATACCTCAGGGATTGCCTCAGTTAAACTAGACCTGTAGTATAACGTAGAGTTGCGAAGTAAGTCATCGAACTCTGACCCTTCGAACAACAAATCGTACCTAATTGAATCAAGCTTTTTAAAAACGTCCAGGTCTCTATCTCATAAATTGTGGCAAACAACGAAGGTATCCCCAAGGACCCTCCCAATCCTATTGTGAAGGATTACCGCTCGCTACCGCGACGACTTAGCCAAGTCCCGGACCCTCATAAGTGAGGGAAAGAAACGCTATTTATGTCCGGGATAAAGTAATGCGTGTGATTAATTTATGTGTCATTTACAAGGGTGGGTAAGGAGATTGGTGTAGGTTTGTTTTATTAAAGACGGACTAGTTTTAGTCTGAAAATTCATCCGTTCGTGAATTAATAAGCACAAAGTATTAGCAAACCCGATTTAATAGATGGATAACCACTCGTCAACACTTCGTTATACTACTAGTACTAGTAGTAGTAGTAGTAGTAGAGCTTTTTTGTGAAAGAGTTTGTCCGGGGAAGTACTACCACCATACCTGTTTCTGCCGCAAAGCAGTAGTGCTCGCATTGCTGTGTTCCGGTTTGAAGGGTAAGGGTGCCGGTGAAATTACAGGCACATGAGACTTTTCATCTTTATGTCTCAGGGTAGCGGGCAATGCCACATAGGGCGCGTCCTAGGTGGACGTGACCTATGAGGTAATGCACTGTTCATAGGCAGAGGTTACCGCTTAACATCAGGTGGGCCATCTGCTTGTTCCGTCATTCAAGCCGTATAAAAAAAAAACTACTTTTAGTAGTAGTTTTACTTTTTTGTGAATGAGCTCATCCGGGGAAGTACCTATATACCTATATAAGGAAGTCGTGCTCGCATTTCTGTATTCCGGGTATGGTTGCCGGTGAAATTACAGGCACGTGAGATTTTTCATCTTTATGTCTCAGGTTGGCGGGCACAGTGCAATAACACATAGGGTGCGCCCTAGGTGGACGTGACCTATGTGATAATGCACTGTTCATAGGCAGAGGGTACCATCACATCAGGCTTAACATCAGGCGGGCCATTTGCTTAATACGTCATTCATAGTTGTATAAAAAAAAAACTTAGTTGTTTGTGTTGAATAAAATCTAACAATCGAATTTTCAAGCACTTTTTGATATCCGATTGAGTTAGGCATTCTTGTCTTGTTCAGATGAAAATACAATATTATGGTGACAGCGAGCTGATGTGCATGGAGTGTTCGATGGAGGTGGTCAACGGAACTCGTTGATGGTTAATAGTGGAATGGTGTTTGGGTTAATTTTGGTCAGCTCACGTTTCTGCTTACTAGTTTCATCATAATCATCATTACCAGTGGAATCAACATTTCTTAAAAGTTCTTTTTGAAAATAGTGTTTTTTATAAAATAATTTAGGTTATTTTTTTCGCTCGTTTCACTGGGGCTTTCTTGGTTACTTAACCTAAGTTAGCCAGTGTAGGTCTGTACTCAGGTTAGGGTCATCGCATAGAACTCCCTAGAGACTTGGTTACAGTGTTATGTTCGTTTCTCCGACAATGTTCATGCTATCGAATCGAAACTTACCTCAAAATCCAATCACATTCGGGGGCAGGCAATAAAACCGTTATCTCGATAGGCCACGTAATCCCACGCCAAATTACAGGATATATACAGGCTCGAGTCACGCGACCCACTATCGTTCAGCTAATGTATCGGGAACTAATCTGACAGCCGCGTGATTATATAAATGGGTTTCGGAATAGTACTTTACTGTTATCAAATACCTACAAATTCTTCTTTCGTGTAGCTCTTTGTCTGTGACGTGAAGTTGCTAAACTACCCGTGTTGTGAAGTAACTCTGAGCAACTCTTTAAAGTTTTTGCTCAACACAACGTCACAATGCTTAATTTAGTCTTGGACATGTCAGTCATTTATGGTCATTCCTCTTTATCTTTAAAAAAACTGTTATCGAGTGAAATACCTGTCTGTCCATATGTAACACCCCCCCTACCTTATTACTCTACTTTACCCAACAATCTAACCACCCATTATACCGCGCGCACTCACCGACTTCCTACTTTACTCTGTGGAGTTACGATAACTTTAATCTTACCTACTTCTTTAAACACTATAAATTGGCCATATGATCGTCTAGATATATACCTACGTTGTGTCTTGTAATAACTCGAGTTCTTTATTTGTTAATATTGTCGAGTCTTAACGTATCCTAACTACATAAAATATTTTACCTTTTTATCGATATCCTCGTAATAGTTGCTACTAATTCTAAAAGGAAAGATACCTATTTAAATTTTATTTTACTTCAGTACACATCGGAACAATTAATTAAAAGATTACTCCAGAGATTTATTTCCATTATAGTTTGTTATTCCTTTGTAAAAGAATAAGCTACAATTAAAGTTCCTAGTAATATTTTGAACATTCTGATTTTACAATTTCTGAGGTTTATTGATTTTGACTCTAGGGCTTCAATACAGACATGTTTGTATTGTGCTATTTCAAGATACTTTTACGTGACAGGATTGCATCTGTAATAGATCCATTAGGGAATTGACAAGGAAATTACTTGTATAAATTATTTGCTTCTCAGATATAATTTTTAAGTTATTTCTTTAATTATTTGAAGGATGAACCAAATTTGATAAGGTTCCCATCCAGAGATAAGCGACTTTTTGGAGAACAGCCCCGTCCGCGCTGCCCTCGGTGGATTTCTTCCAATGCTATTGGTCAATCCTCCCTCGCTTGGACATAGGTAGATTACCTAATATTGTCCGAGAATTTTATCCAAATGATATTCTAATTCAAATCAATTCCTTTTTACTTTAATACAAGGGATTTTAGAGGATCGCGAACCTATTTCCGTCGGAGTAAGTTTGTTAGTCATTTTCAAACATTCCAGGGAATTTTACATTTAATCAATAACGCAAAATCAACCACATACAACCTTCACCTTTGGTTAACTTTGGGATTTATCTAGGCTTCCTGAAGCCTAGGAAAATCCCTACTTGATTCATACCCCTACTTACAAATAATTCTAAATATTCTCTGTAGGATAAATAGAATTCCTAGTTGGATTATCCAGGTAGGAATAATCGCTTGTGAAAATTCTAGACTATATTTAAATGAAATTTTCCTTCCGAGAATGATAATATTCAATTACAAGATTCTCTTTTTTATCTAGTATTTTAAAACGTTTGAATAATATTTTACCCGGTCCTTTATGAAAGAATAATAAAAAACTAAATTAAAACTCTGATTAAATTTTAGAAAATGCCAATTTGTAAGGTTGGTCTACGTACGCACTAGTACAATGCCTAAGTGAGTGTGCCTAATTACCTGGCTAAATTGGGTGTGTGTAATTCAAACTTTGAGAAAACCGTTCTCATTTTGATTTAAATGTGCAGTTAAATGTGTATGTCTTCTGACGAGGTGCAAGGTCAGAATACCTAGATTGAACTACTAAGGATAGGATATCTATCGCTGTGTAACCTAAAGCGACAGACGGAGCCTAGGGGTTAGGATTAAGGTTTAAGGAGGGATGAGATTTTGCCTATCTAGCGGACTCACTAGATAACCTTTTCAGGCGGATAGAGGTTTCCTGTCCAGCAAAAAATGGAATTCTGAAAACATTAAAATAGAAGATATTCTATAGACTACGACAGTCTAACAAATATCTTCCTTCGAAAATCGTTCACTTTGTCACAAGTCTAAACACTTCTTCCCCATTGACTTTGAATATTTAAGAACACTTGAAAAACATCACCAAAAAGAAACTAGTTAATTTCTCTAATTTTGGGCGGTCTTTCAAATTATTTTTATATGTCACAAAATTTAAACTTTCACTAAATTATATTTAATTTCACTTATTATGGACTATTCCACTTTATAGAATCAATCCTAATATTTCAAGGTATAAATTTCTAGCTTTTAAAAGAACTTTAAAATCACTTCGTAATTAATTAACACAATTTAATATTTTAACCCAGCGTTACCACGCAAACGTGATACTACTTCCAGAATTATCCAGCACTGATCCCCTTCAGCTGTTACATTTCTATTTAAAGTCGCCAACCAAGATAAAACATTTCATTCAATTTTGAATCTTATTCATACGATTCCTAAATAGGAATTGGTGTGTTCCTTCAAAGTATTCTGAAAATCGGATGTTTATATTTTTTGTATATAAACATTCTCACAGCCCATTTCTCTGAAAAAAACGACAGAACAAACCCTCTATTGTTTCCGACCTCATTATTCAAGTATCGCTCGATTTATTTGATAACAAGATATAATAATTTTATTTGAGCGTTTGTGAGATACTAATGAATCCAGTAAAAATGGTTCGTTACAGTCGCCCCTCAAAATTTACGCAGACACTCAACTTTGTGTCCGGAGAAAATTTTCCTCGCCTATTAATCTCACAAATATTGTTTAGTACAATCATAATTATGATATTTGTATACCATATCTTCCAAAAATTTTTTTTTTTTTTTATTATTACCCTATTCTTTATTAAAATTAATCCTCATCTAGATCCATGTTGAATCAACATAAGCTTTTTATTTCATTATTAATTTAATTCCCAACCCCAAAATATTTTTTTCAAATCATCTGGTTTCCACACTTTCATTCAGTCATTCTGCCTCTGTTAATTCAACAATTCAACTAGAATATTATTTACACCCCAACCTTTATTTATTTATGTTGATTAATTCTGAAATCAATTCCATATACTATAAATTTGTAAAATATTTGCTATCACATAGCTCAGGAATCTCTGAAGAAAATTTATCTACCGGTATTAGCATAGATAAATTTTAGGCATGGTTCTTCATACCTTAAAACTGAGTAAATTCAGACAGGGACTTTTGAAGAATAATTATTCACCCGTATCAGTATGAATTAATTATAGGCACTGCTTTGCTTGGCCAAAGTATGTACTAAACTTACTAGTTAATTCTAACCACGAGTGAAGAAAAGGCAAGAATCTCTAAATCCTTTCTCATCTCTTCACAAATATGTATATTAATTTCAGAATCAATTTATCTTCTCCTTTTGGTTTTTATTTACAAAACCCCTTTTCGACAGTGTTTTTTTTTTTATTTTGGAATCAGTTTCCTTTATATTCTGAATGTATTTTTTTTTTTTTTTTTTTTATTCTTACGATATATATATTTGTATATTTATTATTATATATTCTTTTATTTTTATTTTATTCTTAAGCCACTTGGCTACAACAACTCTCAGAAGTCTTGTTCTCCATTGCAAAATAAAATTCTGTACAATTTACTAAGGTCAAATTCAAACAGTATCGATATGTGTGTTTCACCTGTGTGCGTGAGTACCTAGCTGATTAGTGTAATTTAGACCAATAATCAATAACGTACATCTTCATACCAATATTGACATCAACTACATGTTGTCGCTAGTTTATCTGATTCATTATCCCAGCTTGGAAAAGACTGCACGAAGGAAAATGGGTTGTGGATCCATCTCATCCCTAGTAGAACTAAGGCCGGCACAGTCCTAGGAACAACCAACATTACGTTTCCCTGGAGAGCGCTCCTTTGCCAACTACAATCTACTCCTCCCAATGTCTTCAATCCTCAGACAAGCACGTACAACATGTCTAAACCAACCTCAATAATTCGATGCATTTATTTAACCATTGGAGTTGTCCGTGTGCTTAATCCGGGCAAAAAACCGATTTTGCCGCACGTATAATTAGAACTGCTAACTAAAGCACTCTGTGACGGGGAATCATAGTCTATTGACTTTAACCTAACACCAAACCCCTCTTTAGTCAACCGTCCTTTGTGAAATGTGATGTCTGTTGAATACAACCCTAGTAAAGTGTTTCATTCTACAGATCCTTAGTTTCCCAGAGCCCTCATTCTGATTTTAAAACATTCACACAATCACCCTTAATATCTCTCATTATATGTTATTCATTCCATACTCTTTCATACAAAATTATTTTTTTGTTTTTTATTCACTCCATTACTCAAATTTTCCCTCTGTTTCATTTCTCCTTTCTCACTTTCATTTCTTCTCTATGAACCTAAGGTTTCTTTTGTAAACTGAAACTAAATCTCCAAAAAGAAATTTTTATAATTCTGAATTAAATACCCTTCCCTTTTCAAAACCAAATTCTAGTATGTTAATGAATTTAATAGAGAACAATTCATCCGTAAAAGCTGTCAACCAAATATTTTTAATAATATTTTATTATTTGTCAGTTTGTTGTTGTACAATTTTTATTCTACCACTCATGGTGGTTTGTGTTATAGTATTTATTACACATTATTTTGTTTCACTTTATAATTTTTTTAAATTATTATTATATATAAATCAAAATGACTTCTTAATTCCTGTTTAAAGATCGTAATCGTTGTACATCTCAAAATATAAAAAAATATTTTGATTGAAAAGAGGAAAGTCGCCGACACACCCCTTTACCTATGGATACTAATCCCAATTGATCCACATTAATTTTACTTTATATTTTTATAATCCTGTTTTCTTTTACAGGTCAAATTGTTTTCTGAATTCAAAACTAGGGTCAACCAGAACTTTATATCTATAAGTAAACTCTCCCCCAAGCCTCCAGTTACAATTTTTTATTTTTATTTTTATTTTTATTTATTAATTTAACAAAATCTCTTATTTTAATATTTTTTAAATTTTGTTCTGTTGTTTCCGTATTGGTTATTTTACAGTGTTCCTCTCCACTTTCTGCCACCTGATTCCGCTTCCAATCCGTTAGACGCTTGAATTTTATATGTTTTGACTTCTTCGCTTAAGGCATCCACTTTAGTAGCTAAGGACATCATGGTCTGTTTCAATGTTCTTAAAAAGGCCCCCGTGGATTTTCCACTTTTTGGTTTTTCCTTGATTGTAGAATTTGTTTATTTTTTGTTTTGATGTAGATTTATCCTCCTTTTCCAAATTTTGAAAACTTTCCAACTCCAAGATTTCTTGATTTTGATTTGTTTCCGTCTCTTTACTTCCAAGGCGCTCTGGCCTTTTACGCTTTCGTATAGGCTTCATTTTTTTTTTGTTTGATTGGTTACGATTTGTTTCCGTTTTTTTGTTTTTAAAGCGTTCTGAGCTTTTTCGTTTTTCGGTTAGACTTCACTCCCTTTTTTTTTTTTTTTTTTTTTTTATAAATAAATAAACTTGCCTAAAGTTTATTTAATTATAACCTTTTTTTTTCAATTCTGGTTTCCTCCTGAAATCAAAATAATATAGCTTCCCTAATCTCTAACCATATTTTAACTTTGATAAATAAAATAAATAAATAAGTAAATTATGCTTAAAACAAGGTTAGTGAAAAGTAATCAAGTCAATTAAATTAATTCAAAGTCAAATTAAAAATAATCAAATCTATTCAAAACGAATTAAAATTAATCAAAGTTATTCAAAGTTTAAATTAAAGTTATAAAATAAAGCAGAGGTTTAAATTTATTTTTTATATAATATTTTTAATCGAAATCAATCAAAATTAATTATAATTATTCAAAGTTTAAATTAAAGTTACAAAATAAATACAAAGGTTTAAATTTATTTTTATATAATATTTTTAATCGAAATCAATCAAAATTAATTAAAATTATTCAAAGTTTAAATTAAGGTTACAAAATAAATACAGAGTTTTAAATTTATTTTTATATATTTTTTTTTTTTATTATTATTTATCTATCATAATTATTATTCATTTTTTATTATCACTGTCATCGAAGAACTATTTCCGTTTTTTTTTTTTTTTTATATCATATTAACGCCCCCCCAAGTTTTATACTTTTGAAATCAGCAATCGTTCTCCAATGTTTTTTTAATTATTTTATTTAGTTTGTTAAAACTTAATTATTTTAAGAATAAATTTTAAAATCCATTTTCCGTCAAACAATCGTAATATTTTTAAACTCCCGTGTTTATAAAAGAAACCATTAATCTTCCAAGTTTTATAGACTAGACTTAGCAATTGTGTAACCTAAGTCGCCACCCGTCATATTCCTATCTGTCTGTCAAAGTAACCCACGATTTTTATTAAAATATCCTGACTTTTGCGAATTCAATCTATAATGTGAACCCCCCCCAGATAAAATCATTAAGCAAATTATTATTGGTATTGTTCAATCATACATATTTTCTTACATATGTAATATCACTATAACGTTTTAATGTTTAAATTCATACATTTCTTTATGATGTTACGTAATTTTACGCAAGTTAGTCAGAGCCCAAACGAGCGCGCATTCGCTTCTAATATCTGTGAGTTACTGCGGATGAATTGGTTGGAGCTGGATGGTATGGTTGCCAACTGTTCCTTTTAGCAACGCGTGACTTTAATTAAATTGGACAGTCGAACAACCAACCACAAAGGAAACAGTTCCATACTAAAAAAATAGTTGAATAACCAGCCCCACGTAATCAAACCGTGCTACCTATCCTAGCCAAATTCGATCAGTCTTAAGATATATTGCGCCAGAAAAATGGGTCCAACGTTCCAAATATTACGCCAAATCTAACCGTACCTTCTTAGACCGGCCTCCCTAATTCGATCTGCCAAATGGCAATAATTTTTACTCTGTGTCAATTTGATCTGACTTTACCACGGCGTTCAAAAAGTGAAAGTTCACGAGTGTGTTGTCTCTGTCTATGTTGAGATTTGCTCTGCGACATCATATTAATCGTTGCTTTCCAATATTAATTGTCAGAAGATCCAAATAAATTATGGTTTGAGAAACTAATATTACCTTGATGTAGTAGACAATCATAATACGAAAATGAACCGCGGTGTCTCAAAAATTATCCTTGTATATACAGAACAAAGATATCTGTATGGGTTACTTATAATAGGTAGGTACTCATTCTAAACTAATTACTGCTAACCATGCGGCTAGTGACATCTCCCGGTCTTCGCAAAGAAATGCTTTCAAATTCCAATCGTGTAGAACGCGTGAAACGAACCTCATACAAGTAACCAACCGAGTTCCTCCTCTGGGCACCAGATGTCAGCACAGAACCTACTCAAAACTTTTGTTAATCGCGATTTACTCTGTATAAAAATTCAAAAAGATATTAGTCCTAGTGTTAATTTTTGTCCTAGATTTCTGTGAACTTTATAAATGACAAAGTAATTATTATTTCAAAACACCCAGAGTCACATTGATAAACGCGCCTAGTGTTGTCGAATTTTAACTCTAAGATAAAATCGTTAAATCCCGTGTTAGTTCACCTACTCAACGATAAATGTTCACCGTTCTATATCGCGAATAAATCGTAGGTTCGTATGAGACGGTGTCGACCTCTGGCGTCAAATTCTGTCAATTCCGCCATCGCCTCCCCTTAGCTAATCAACAACCCGGACCGAAAAATCGATCCAATAGTTATATGTACTAGCTTCGCACAGTTTCACCTAGATGTCGCTACTGGAAGGATTAGAATGTATTTATCGTAACGTTTTGACTTATTTGTAATTAATTTCCGAACAAAATTTCTATTTTTTGAATCGTAAACGATTATTATTATGCATGCTAAGATACCTATTATAAAACATTAGTCAGATAATGAAAAATGTACGAGGCAGTACTATTTGGTACATTTTTAACAATTCTGAACCCAGTTTCCATTGCTTGCTCTACTACTAACTATTCAGAACGCTTCCATACTAATGATGACATCTTGTTCGACGGTACGGATGGATGGAGCGGCAACGTCTCATAACAGCCAGTATCACACGAATCGGCAACTTCGCGTCGCTCATTGCGTTCCGAGCTGAAGATTAGAATACTCAACTAATCTGTACTACTCTAACATGTGGAGTCCGTCTCTCTCACACGCATCCACAATAATGCCCTGTTCATTTTTAGATAATAATTGATTACTTTAAAAGGCCCAGCGGTATGGCAGACCGTAGTGATGCACGACTTTAACTAAATTGAACAGTTGAACAACTAGCCACTATTTAATTGTTAAGTTGAATTAAAAAATAGTGCTTTACTAAAAAGTTAGTCGAATAAACGAATACTATTTTAATTCAGTAGGTAATAATAGTACGAAGACGAACCGCGGCGCCTCAAAATGATCTCTGTGTACACGGAACAAGGAACATTTCAATGAATATAGGCTTGCCCATGTGGTCGACTGCACGAGTCACGTATAGTATGCAGGTACCTAGTTCAAATCAAAAGCACAACTCCAGAGTCCAGACAGACTGTTATGCATGTGTAACGAGCGCAGCTGATAGTATCTAGGTAACGTCTCTTTCACGCAACATGAAGGGCCTAGCACTGAGCCGGCGAAGGCAGCCGATTCGCGACGGAAAACTGCGAGTCGGTTAAGTACCGAAATAAATAGTGGAAGAACAGGCGGAGGCACCCGATTCGCAACGGAAAACCGCGAGTCGGCTAGGTAACGAAAAAAATTAGTGGTACTGCATTGGAAGAATGAATTCATTCAGTGTTTACCGACTTCAGTCGCACTAGTTGAATATTTTTGTTAGTTGAATAAGTCGAATACTTTTATTCATAGTCGCGCATCGCTAGCAGACCGTTCCGTGTTCCGAATTCGATAGTACTTAGGTTCACACCTCTCCTAAATAACGATTAACCAAATCCACTTAAACCACGCGTGCCTACGAAGTCCCAGTTCGGGGCGGACCACCAGTTACTAAGATAAATATTACCCCCAAATCAAAAGAACTTCTATAAACAACTTATAAATATTACCAATCTGTCAACCCACTCAATTGTTGCTACTTAAAAGTGAGTAGTTCACACTACCCACTTAATGACATAAAATACCCACGCGTCAATAGCAAATCAACAACAATGTCCTGTTTAGTGAAATGAAAGCTCTCACGTCTCAAGTGTAACGATCACTCGACAACAATCACACAACAACGCTTTGTTTAGTGAAACTAATCACTCACGATTTGAGTGGAGTACTCTCGCAACAATAATCCTTTGTTTCCTAAGTAGGTGGGTTAAAGAATGACCTAATAACCCACATATTTTGTTTATATCGAAAACTCTACTAGAAAGAAACTACCAACAAAAAAAACTAAATTATACCGTGAATAAGACCCGACAATAACAAATCCCATACCACAGACAACAAATTGCCAAGTTTTGACTTGGCTTTAAAAATAAGAAAGTTATCGTAACATTATTAATTATTTCTTAGCAGTATCCTTAATAACCAAAATTAATCCTGGCGTAGGCACCAAATTGTAACACCCCCCCTACCTTATTACTCTACTTTACCCAACAATCTAACCACCCATTATACCGCGCGCACTCACCGACTTCCTACTTTACTCTGTGGAGTTACGATAACTTTAATCTTACCTACTTCTTTAAACACTATAAATTGGCCATATGATCGTCTAGATATATACCTACGTTGTGTCTTGTAATAACTCGAGTTCTTTATTTGTTAATATTGTCGAGTCTTAACGTATCCTAACTACATAAAATATTTTACCTTTTTATCGATATCCTCGTAATAGTTGCTACTAATTCTAAAAGGAAAGATACCTATTTAAATTTTATTTTACTTCAGTACACATCGGAACAATTAATTAAAAGATTACTCCAGAGATTTATTTCCATTATAGTTTGTTATTCCTTTGTAAAAGAATAAGCTACAATTAAAGTTCCTAGTAATATTTTGAACATTCTGATTTTACAATTTCTGAGGTTTATTGATTTTGACTCTAGGGCTTCAATACAGACATGTTTGTATTGTGCTATTTCAAGATACTTTTACGTGACAGGATTGCATCTGTAATAGATCCATTAGGGAAATGACAAGGAAATTACTTGTATAAATTATTTGCTTCTCAGATATAATTTTTAAGTTATTTCTTTAATTATTTGAAGGATGAACCAAATTTGATAAGGTTCCCATCCAGAGATAAGCGACTTTTTGGAGAACAGCCCCGTCCGCGCTGCCCTCGGTGGATTTCTTCCAATGCTATTGGTCAATCCTCCCTCGCTTGGACATAGGTAGATTACCTAATATTGTCCGAGAATTTTATCCAAATGATATTCTAATTCAAATCAATTCCTTTTTACTTTAATACAAGGGATTTTAGAGGATCGCGAACCTATTTCCGTCGGAGTAAGTTTGTTAGTCATTTTCAAACATTCCAGGGAATTTTACATTTAATCAATAACGCAAAATCAACCACATACAACCTTCACCTTTGGTTAACTTTGGGATTTATCTAGGCTTCCTGAAGCCTAGGAAAATCCCTACTTGATTCATACCCCTACTTACAAATAATTCTAAATATTCTCTGTAGGATAAATAGAATTCCTAGTTGGATTATCCAGGTAGGAATAATCGCTTGTGAAAATTCTAGACTATATTTAAATGAAATTTTCCTTCCGAGAATGATAATATTCAATTACAAGATTCTCTTTTTTATCTAGTATTTTAAAACGTTTGAATAATATTTTACCCGGTCCTTTATGAAAGAATAATAAAAAACTAAATTAAAACTCTGATTAAATTTTAGAAAATGCCAATTTGTAAGGTTGGTCTACGTACGCACTAGTACAATGCCTACGTGAGTGTGCCTAATTACCTGGCTAAATTGGGTGTGTGTAATTCAAACTTTGAGAAAACCGTTCTCATTTTGATTTAAATGTGCAGTTAAATGTGTATGTCTTCTGACGAGGTGCAAGGTCAGAATACCTAGATTGAACTACTAAGGATAGGATATCTATCGCTGTGTAACCTAAAGCGACAGACGGAGCCTAGGGGTTAGGATTAAGGTTTAAGGAGGGATGAGATTTTGCCTATCTAGCGGACTCACTAGATAACCATTTCAGGCGGATAGAGGTTTCCTGTCCAGCAAAAAATGGAATTCTGAAAACATTAAAATAGAAGATATTCTATAGACTACGACAGTCTAACAAATATCTTCCTTCGAAAATCGTTCACTTTGTCACAAGTCTAAACACTTCTTCCCCATTGACTTTGAATATTTAAGAACACTTGAAAAACATCACCAAAAAGAAACTAGTTAATTTCTCTAATTTTGGGCGGTCTTTCAAATTATTTTTATATTTCACAAAATTTAAACTTTCACTAAATTATATTTAATTTCACTTATTATGGACTATTCCACTTTATAGAATCAATCCTAATATTTCAAGGTATAAATTTCTAGCTTTTAAAAGAACTTTAAAATCACTTCGTAATTAATTAACACAATTTAATATTTTAACCCAGCGTTACCACGCAAACGTGATACTACTTCCAGAATTATCCAGCACTGATCCCCTTCAGCTGTTACATTTCTATTTAAAGTCGCCAACCAAGATAAAACATTTCATTCAATTTTGAATCTTATTCATACGATTCCTAAATAGGAATTGGTGTGTTCCTTCAAAGTATTCTGAAAATCGGATGTTTATATTTTTTGTATATAAACATTCTCACAGCCCATTTCTCTGAAAAAAACGACAGAACAAACCCTCTATTGTTTCCGACCTCATTATTCAAGTATCGCTCGATTTATTTGATAACAAGATATAATAATTTTATTTGAGCGTTTGTGAGATACTAATGAATCCAGTAAAAATGGTTCGTTACACATACTACTTTTTCAAATTCCAAACCACATTTACATCACAAGCCAGCGTGCACTTAGTTGATAAATACAACCGATTTGCTTAGAATACTCAGTTACTACACAATACATTTCGAGCAAGAAATTCGAGTTTTGTTTTTACCTTAACAAAACATAGTTGGTAAACATTTTCACGGACAATGCATTACGGCTGCCGAGATACTACTGTGACAGACAGCAAGACGTACAGACGTGACAGATAGCACCGGTGTAGACATATTTATATAAGGTCCCATTGGCGCTCTTTGGGTAAGGAATCCTCAAAATAATAGACCGCTTCTGCTATTATTTATGTCTCAGGATGGCGGGCGCAGTGCAATGTCACATAGGGTGCGTCCTAGGTGAACGTGACCTATGAGGTAATGCACTGTTCATAGGCAGAGGTTACCGCTTAACATCAGGTGGGCCATCTGCTTGTTCCGTCATTCTAGTAGTATAATATATATATATATATATATATATATATTATAAGGTTAAGCTGTCGGTCCCGGCTGTTATTGATTAATAGCAGTCGATAAGCCATGTCAGAGGCCCTCGGGCGGCTTGACAAACTCCGACACCAGAGGCCAGCACTACCTCATACGTAACGAAACGAAACTATGACCGTAGTTTTAAGTTGTTTAAGTTTTAAGCAGGTAGCGTTTCAAGCTTGTAACAAGATCACACACTCCTCAAAACCTCCAACTTTGAAGCGTGTACTCACTACAACTCCCCACAGAGCAACACTCAACAACTCTTCAAGTAACCAAACACCCTCTCAATAGACACAATTATCAGAATAAATACCTTTATTTGAGTCTTAGATTGTTTGCTGAGACTATTTGCTTTGTAAATCGTGGCTCCGACGGCTTCGATAAAACACAGCTACTGGCGTGAAGGCTGTCTGGTGCGCTATTTCAGTATTAATTATTCAGTTCTCCAAGCAAGCGAAATGGTTTAACGAAATGAGAATCGACATTTAATAAAATTAATTTATTCTGCCTGTCAAGGTCTATTTGTAGATGTTCCACCAAAACTTTCCCGAGCACCGCACATTACTTTTTTTGTAATATGTGTGAGTATTCATAGCCCCCCTCCGTGTCTCACAGTAGATGTTGTAAAAGCTGTCCAAGAGATTACACCTGGGATGAAGCCGGCCTGCCAAGCGTGGTGATTTAGCATGTCCCCCATTGCATTCTATGGGGGATGCCTCTTCCATTAGTGGACATCTAAAGGCTGCTGATATTAAAGATAATGAAAATGAATAATAGTGTTATTTAAAGTTATTTTTAAACTGCGTACTTTTCTTGAAACTATCATGGTTATGTACATATTTTTTACAAGAAACGGGATATTTACCATGATAAATAAATTGATAAATGGTACGGGTAACATGTGGTGGTACGGGTTTCTAGTGTCAAGTTTGCGTACTTTCCATTTTAATTGCGATAACTCTTAAAATTACTTATTCATTCTAGTATCTTATTTTGATATTTAATTAATTCAGGCGTGACCATGCAGTATCCGTTCAAATATATTGAAAAGACAAATTAATAGTTAGTACTTGGTTATGATGTCAAGTTAATAATTAGAACTTATTTACGACAATTTCTACAGAAAACTTGAAAATAATAGAACAGGCTTATCAAAATAAGTCAAGCTACCTCAATCTGCAAGCTTTGACAAACGTTAAGCATCGATTAAATATTTCGTAACCCCACCCCTGAATGAATCACTGTCGTTGATGAACCCCGAGGAATACTCAATTACAGTCGCTGAGCTCTGATAATTTATATTAGAGCGAGCTCCGTCCGTCGAGTGTATTGACTGACTTAGTTCGTTATTTGTTTGTTTTGTTAATGAAGTGGAGGTATCGAGTGAATAAAATTAAATCGATTGTTTTTGCGTCACGACTGCACCAACTTCATAATCCATCTACATTTATCGCACATTAGTTTGACTGCCGTGGTGTGGCCGACCCAAGAGTAGACCTCTCCATGGAAATCAGAACATTTCTCCTCCAATGGATGTCATAAAAGGCAACTAAGGCGCTGTCTCCACGAGCGAGCGCACAATTGCCACTAGTCGCTTCGCCGCGATAACATCGCCGTGTAGAGACGCGTTCATGGAAATACATGGCACGACGTTAATATCGCCGCGATTCTCTCGCTCTTGGAGATAGTGCCTAAGGGATTACCCGGACTTGTTTGTTAGATTCGTTGGTATAAGATTTGTCCTGGCTGCTAGCTTATTATGAAATGTGTTATTACTGGAAGAAAGCGTTAGCCGAGTCAGTCGTGGGAAGCAATGGCGACGATGAGTTCACCACTTGTCACGTTTATTTCCCACGATGGTGCAACCCACAGTGAAAAAAGGCCCATTTGAGGCTCTGCCTACCCCCCTTTCGGGGAAAAAGGCGTGTGTCTATGTATATGTAGTTTGCGTGTAAGCAAATAAATATTGATGTTTTTGAACCCCAGGCCAACGAGAGGATATGACGCGTGTGTGTATCTTTGTAACTCTGTGTAGCATCGAAGCTCCCAAACGGATGAACCGATTTCGATTTAGTTTTTTTTTTTAAAGGTGACTTGATCGAGAGTGTTGCTAGCTATGTTTGGTGGAAATTGTTACAGCCATTTCCAGGATCATCAGCTCAAAATAATACAGAAAAAAAAGAGATTAATTTTTTGTTGCACTTACATAGTGTAACTTTTTGAGACTCATGTTATCTGTGTCCAAAACTACCACATTTAATTCCTGTGCGCTCACAATTATGCAAACATGTGCAATCTAATCACAAAATTGAATTAAGTATGCATAGCCTACTAACACGCTGAACAAATATATTGCAGTCAGCGACATAATAGCTTAATGTACCTTCATGTTTTCGTCTGGTAGATAATTGATTACCTAATAATGCATTACTTATCGAATTGTTCATTGTTTTTGTTTCCAGAAACAATATACAAATAATTAATTAATTATCATCTAATAACTATAACTACATAAAGCGGTTACTCTGTTGTTCCAGGATGATGGCTGCGATTCCGAAGAAATTGCTTGCTGTATTAAACCAACGCTAAAAACTCCTGCTTGGTTACTATAGTACTATAAACAGCACTGCTTTTATAGGCTGATGTTTAATAACAGTCCAAAAAGGTATATAAAGGTGATACCAGAATAAAAATACCGTTTTTGTGGTCTCTGATTCAGTGTAAACGCACCCATAAATGTGAAAGATCGGATATTTGTTAATACGTAGGGTTTTATCTTATGCTTGGGGTTTCGTGGACTGAGTTTCATACCAATCAGTCCATACTGCAAGAACTCGGCACCACGCAGCGATTATCAGCTACTGTGCAATCTCGCATCCTCACTTTCTTCGGGCACGTGTTGCGACGCGGAGAGGTGTCCATTGAACGCCTTGTTGTACAGGGTAGAGTTGACGGCACACGAGCACGGGGCAGATCGCCCACGAGATGGACTGACCAAATCAAGGCAGCTTTGGACGGTCCATTGCATGAACGCACCAGAAAAGCTGCGGTGCGAGATGAGTGAAGGATTGTGAAGCGAGCCACGGACTCTGAAGTGACGACCACGACCACTCTGCCAACAGTGTAACGACGAAGAAGAGAGTTTTATCTTAAATATATAAATACTACACACACCGCGGGCGGGTGCTAGTAAAATTTGATCCATGTTTTGTACTTGTAACAAGAAATGCGCATGTTTGTGGTTTACGGTCTCTGTTTAACCACTTTGACAAAGACGTGGTATTGATCAATCTTGGCATTGATTTGTTTACATATTATATTTGAACTTGATTGCAGCTACAATTTCAGTCACTGAGGTATGGGAGCGTGCCACATGTCATCTGATAATTTGAGAGACGAAAATACTCCTCCCTTACCGCTCCCGCTCCCGTTCTCAGGGACTGACTCAGTTAACACGTCGGCTGCGGATTTCATTATCAATATAAAACGCAAACGTGTGTGTTTTCTAGCAGCGAACGCGAGCGCGCTAGACCTGCCCCCATATTTGCTATGAACATAACGGCATAACAAATGTGACATAACTCGGGTTAGTTACGATATCTGTGTGGAATCATCGTTCAGAATACATTGTGACGTCACACTTTATTGTCAAGTAATCTCCTATGGTCATAGCGGGTTAGCCCTGTAGTTTATTGCTGTTTCATTTCATTTTCCATGTAACAGCGTAACAGCACGGGAATGGCAGCTGACTGCATAGTGCGACGTTGAACCGTGAACACACATAGATTATGTAAAACTAATTAACATTATTTATTTTGTTGTGGTGATTGACCGGATTACCTGTTCCAATTGCTGTTACTAATTAAGTATAGAATCGAATGAAATTTAATTATGCAAGTGTCCTAGTATGTAAAAGGTGATACACACTACAAAGAACAACTATAAATCTATCCACTCCTTTAAAAACACACTTAAGAAACATTTATTACATTCATAATTTTTACCATCCACAGGAAGTCGTTCTGGGCCTAAATTTTGCATTCGTTTCACAATGTTCTCTCTTCTCTTTTGTTTGTTTTGTTATTTGTTTATTTAATATAATTTAATATAATATAATACTTATTGAATCGCGATCTTACTTAGCTCTACCACGATTGCATTTAATAATATTTCATCTTTTCTTTTCTGTAACACGTGTGTCGCAGTGCTGCCCAACACACTGGCGTCACGTAAAACCAGCGCTGCACAGCGTTTGCGCTGTCGCAGCAAACGCTGAGTGACGACCATTTTTGCTTATTTAATTAATTGGATAATGTCTTAGTTGTAAGTTTTTGTGTCATTGGCAAAATAAATATATTTGTATTTGTATTTGTACTTGAATAATAATCAGAATAATCAATTTATTGGTAAATAATTTTTACACGTCGTTCAGTTAATAAATAAATTAATAATAAAGAATTGTTAATAAATAGTAATAATAAAAAAAATACTAATTAAAACAATAATAATATAAATTAATTAGGTTACAAATTGTAACCAACATTAAGTTTCCAATTAACAATTAATTATTTAAACAACATGTCAATTAATAAATAAAAATCGAATAGAATTATGATTTAATATTACCATGATGTCATCGGATTTTGGGCACAAAATCCTCAACATTATAGAATGCCTTCTCGACTAGCCATGATTTCAGTTTGGCTTTAAACGAGAACAAACTAGGTGCAGCAATGATGTGCGCTGGCAGGTGGTTGTACATTGCGGGCCCCAGGACATGCGTGAGTCTGTCAGACTTAGCAAGTCTGCGGGACACCGCAGCGAGCTTACAGGCTCCGCGCGTGTTGTGGCTTCGCGCGTGACCATCTCCGCGCGTTTTGAACTCTGCCAGGTTTTGCCTTACATACATCACTACCTGGAGTATGATGATTGAGGGCAGCGTAAGGATCTGCAGCGAAGTGAAGTATGGACGCGCCGACGTGTCCCGTGCCGTCCTCGCGATCGCTCTCACAGCACGCTTCTGCATGTGGAAGGCGCGCTCCCGGTCGGCAGCGCGCCCCCACAGCTCTGCGCCGTACTGGAGGAGCGAATGTACGGTCGCGAAATAACAAGTGCGGACCACGTCGGCGGACACCACGCGAGATAGCCTGTGGAGGGCGAAACACGCGCTGCCCAGCTTTTTTTTGCTTTGCTTTTTTTTTGCTTTGCTTTTTTTTTTTTTTTTTTATATACTAGAATATAATATATTATACAATAATAATATTAATTATTAATAATTAATATATGTATGTGGGTATTTAGTTTTAAGTATTGTTTATTAATTATAAATTGGATCATGTTGTCTGAATAAATGAATTATAATTAATTAATTAATTAATTTGCACACAACTTATCAATGTGTGTGGCCCAAGTTAGGCCACGGTCCATTTGAAATCCCAGAAAAACAGTCGATGGTACTTGTTCAATTCGTGTCATATCTATGGCCACAGATAGGCCTCTAACATGCCGCCCTGAGATGCAAATGTGCATGAAGTGTGTTTTTTTGAGATTCAGGACTAGTCCGTTCCACTCAAACCACTGCGCCACCTGGCGGGCAGCCGTGTTCAACCTCTGCTCGAGCTGATCCAGTGACGGGGCACTGACGACTACAGCCACGTCATCCGCGTACATGTACACATCACCGGCCGTCACGTGCTCAGGCAGGTCGTTCAGCAGTACCGAGAAGAGGATGTTGGATACCGACGATCCCTGCGCCACGCCCATCACAGTCCCCAAGGAGTCTGACTTTGTGTCACCACCGTCGGCGACAACCGCCTGCGTTCTGTCACACAGCAAATCCGTCAGGAGAGAGTGTGCGTGACCGCCGATGCCGTAGTGCTGGAGCTTGGAGGCGAGCACGCTGTGATCTGCAACATCGAATGCTTTCGATAGGTCACAGCACAGGACTGTGACTTGCCGTCTCCCCTCGCAAGCCTCCAGCACCCGCCGGATGAGCTCACGCGTGAGCGAGGTAGTGGAGCATCCCGCGCGGTACGCGTATTGGCGCTCCGACAGCGCTCCTGTCGCCGCCAGAAACTCGGTGAGGCGGGTGCTGAGCCCGTTCTCCAGGATCTTCGCAACGATTATTGATACCGGTCGGTATCCATCGATGTCCTCGCGCTTACCTTTACCCTTAAATAGAGGTGAAATTTTACTCACTTTTAGGGTTTTCGGGTATTCTCCAGCCCCGATGCAGCGGTTAAACAGACTGGCCAAACACAATGCCAGTGGTTCTGCGGCAGAGGCTAGAAGTTCCATCGAGATATCGTATATGTCTCTAGTCGGTTTTCTGGGGATTCGTAAAGTTATGATGCGAAAGACCTCTTCCGCAGTGAACCTGGTGAGTCTTAGGGAGCGGTCGGAAGCGGGCCGCGCGGCCGCGAGGGCCGTCTCCACACGCGCGAGCTGAGCGCGCGGCGCGCCGCACGCTGCGGCCGCGCCCACGAACCTCGCGTTCATCGCGTCGGCCGCCACTTTACGAGACTTGAACTTCTCACCGTTGGAGTCTTTAGCAACCTCTGTAAAACTCGCTGACGTACGAGAGAGTTTGCCTCTTTCCGTATTCACGATACGCCATATAGCTTTGCTTGAATTGGCTTATTATTTTATCGTAGTGGCGTATTTTTTTAGCTTTAACTAAATTTTCATATTGAGTTGTAATTTTTTCTATAAAAAAACAGAAGTTCTTATCAGGGTTTTTTTCTTGCAAATTAATCGTGTCATAAAGGAGATCTTTTAAATCTATTAGTTCTTGCGTAACCCAGGATTGCTTCCTAATATTTTTCTGTTTATGCGGAAAACAAATATTATATTTACTTTTTAGAATATTAATAACAGAGGTTGCTAAATTCTCCGCAGACTGTGTGTTCAGAAGCAGCTCATTCCAGTCTATGGAAAACATTGCCTCCTTGAAAGCCATCCTCGTCGCTCGCGAGTAGTCTCGGACGCGGCGCGTGCGCGGCGACGGCTGCACGCGCGCGCAAGCCACCGCGGCGCGCACAGCGTAGTGATCGCTGAGCAGGGTATCGAGCGAACTCGTCACCACCGACCCCCGCGGCAAGTTACTATACACGTGGTCTAGGCACGATGATGACGCGTCGGCAATTCGCGTAGGAAAGTTTACTTCATTGTGTACATTATGTACAGCAAGTAGGTCACTCAGCTGTTTCTTAACAGAACATAAATCACCCAACCAGTCAATATTAAAATCTCCTACAAATAAAAAACTCATACCGCTATCATTGGCACGTTCGAGCAGGCGTTCCAAATGCGAAAGAAAGTCAACGGAACTAATCAAATTAGTTCTGTATATACATAGGATTAATACATTAAAATCAATAAGTTCAACAGCTGATACTTCGCAGTATCTCTCTGTTGACATGTCACTAAACTCTAAACGTTCAATAGCCTTTATGCTATTTTTAATATAAATACACGAGCCACCGTGTGCTATAGATTTCCTACAATAACTGGATACTAAAGTATATCCGTCCAAGTTTATACATTTTAAATTAGGCTCACATAACCAATGTTCGGTCAGCCCGAGTACGACACAATCCAGCTCGTCGCGTAATAAAACCTCTAGCCGCTGAGTTTTCTTATCTAACGAAGCTATGTTTAGATGGCATATCACTAACGGCTTATAATGGTGGTGAGTGTCTACCGCGGAGTCATCAGCCGCTGATGGTGGCGCGCTCAGCCCCCCGCTGCTAGCGGGGACGGGCAGGAAACCAGTCCGCGAAGCACACCTTGGCAGGCCACGCAGCCGGCGTCGTCACCTTCTCGTAGACTCCCTCCGGCATCCCGATCACGAATGCAGCATGCGTCTCCGAACGAATATGCCGCTGTTCAACCGTGTACTTAGTAGATCCTACGATGTTGTTTAGGAAACTAAGTACTTGTGAAGTGGTGGTATCTGGTCGAAATGACCAGGCTTGTATGAATTTCATTCGCTCGGCGGCTTGGAGTTCCTTGTTGATGATCCCCGTTCCAACTGTAACGGGACGTGTTATTTTTTTCTTCCTGCTGTTGTTTCGGCCAACTACTTGCCATTGCGCTCCAGTGTTACCGACGTCATTCACACTGGTTTCTAAGGGTGCAGTTAAAGATTTTATGGGATAGTCAGCCTTCGTCGTTGCTTGAGTCTTTTTCTTGTCACTCGATACCGCTACCAAGTCACTATGTCGAGTGTCGTTTTCCGGCGTGATCGCAGAGCTCGCGTGTCCATTGCCGCGTTTCCTGGTTGGCTTAGAGAGCTTCGCTATAGCGAGCGATGCATTCACGCGCGCATTGCGAATGGGTCGCTGCAGCGCGGCGGTCGTCGAAGCGCTCGTGGTACACGGGGCGGTAGTCGGTAACTTGCAGGTACTAATATTCTCACTTGGTAATGTGAGATCTGCTATCAACACTGATTGTTCACTAATCCGGGATTCCAGGAAGTCAACTTTATTAACAAGTGTCACTATTGTTTTTTGCAACTCGCGCACCAAACATTCCAGCTTATTCTCTGACATTTTTACGTAGTTAAAATAATTCCGATCGCGGAGCAGTTGTTGTTGTCGTGACGCGCAACTACAGACCAACTTGTCCAGAATGGAATGTAGTATAGGTATACACTTGGTGGCATTCTTGCATAAACTTCATCGTCATCATTTGACGTAAACTGCTGGAAGCTGCCTCCCCATATAATGCTATGGGGGGAATAATATCGCGCACTCAGTTAGTTGCTGCTGCCCATCCATTGATGTAATCCCTGTGCCGACTCTTACGTGTTGTCAATTCTTCTTAATCAGCCGGTTGACGGCCACTGTTGGACGAGATACAATAAGTTTTTTTTAACTATGGTAGACCTTTTTTTGACCACGATCTCACCTATTTGCTGGTCCACCGTCGATTGCGGTCGCGGGTGGTGCTCATGATGAAGAGGCTTCTGAACTCAGTCTCGAAACGTCAGCAAAGTGACGAATAATAGTGGTAATTAGTTGTTTATCTTTTAATATGATTCCCAACCACGATAGTTTCATTTCTACGATCTCACCTGTTGGTAAGTGACGATGTGGCCGCAGATGAAGCACAAAGGTTTAGAAGGCACCTATTCACTCTAGCCTTGAAGAGACCCATATCATAGTTTTCAGGAAAGACAGACGGCGGTAGGGTATTCCACTCCTTAGCAGTTCGCATTGCCCGGATTGCCATAAACACCATGTTTGGCAGGTGGCTTGGTTACTAGCTATGTATTAGTTGTTACGGTTCTCAGATAGATACGGATGCTCATCCCCGCGTAACCCTTAGTCACCTTTTGCGATATCCACGGGAGGAGTTAGGGAATTCTATTCCAGGAGTCCACTACAGCCACCACTACTGTATCTGTAAAGTCACCCAAAAACTACTTATATAATGAAAGATAACAATTATTTTTTGCCAAAATCTTGAAACATTATTGCCAAACGTACGAGTAGAGTCCATACGACGCCAGATTGCTTAATTAACCAAGTATAATGTGATACTTCCATCAAAAGGTTGCACGTGCTTAACGTCGGGTCTTCGGGTCGTTGGAGTTCAAACTTCGTGATAATTTTGGAGTTACTACGAAATAGAAGGACTCCTTTTGTAGAAACAAATCGGTATGTATGTACATACTGGGGTATGTACATACACATTGGGGTAACCGTGGTTAGTAACAGGGCCAATTTGTTCATTTTATAGATTTAAATAAGCTCTTGATACAAGATTAAATAAAAGACGCTAAATTGGTTTTGGAATTTAATTAGCGCTAAATCTATGAGAGGTCTTTTAGAAATAGCTCGCGATATTATAAAAGTTTTTTTTTTTACCTATAATGCTTGCCTTTGCCTAAATTTCGCCTACTACATCACGCTCGTCCATGCTTGTAAAGAGACTCAAATATTAAGATAAGGGAATACAGACACTGGAAGAGAGTGCTGCCCCTTATCTGTTCGCACTACGAATGAGCTCGGTGCGCGCTACGGTTTGTATACATTGTTCGCACTACGAATGAGCTCGGTGCGCGCTACGGTTTGTATACATTGTTCGCACTACGAATGAGCTCGGTGCGCGCTACGGTTTGTATACATTGTTTGCACTACGAATGAGCTCGGTGCGCGCTACGGTTTGTATACATTGTTCGCACTACGAATGAGCTCGGTGCGCGCTACGGTTTGTATACATTGTTCGCACTACGAATGAGCTCGGTGCGCGCTACGGTTTGTATACATTGTTCGCACTACGAATGAGCTCGGTGCGCGCTACGGTTTGTATACATTGTTCGCACTACGAATGAGCTCGGTGCGCGCTACGGTTTGTATACATTGTTCGCACTACGAATGAGCTCGGTGCGCGCTACGGTTTGTATACATTTTTCGCACTACGAATGAGCTCGGTGCGCGCTACGGTTTGTATACATTGTTCGCACTACGAATGAGCTCGGTGCGCGCTACGGTTTGTATACATTGTTCGCACTACGAATGAGCTCGGTGCGCGCTACGGTTTGTATACATTGGCTGTATGGCGACATTAAATGCAATAAATGATTAGGTATAAAAGTCAGAGGCCGTCCACAAATAAATCACCCGTACTAACAGCAGTAGGTAATTCTGATTTTAGATTATATTTAATTAAAACATTAATTTACATATATACTTAAAAAATTATGTTGATAAACTCCAACACCGTATGACCGGTAAAAATGAAAGTTGGTCTATGAAAGTGGTTTTTCGAGGAGGTTTTTATGTTATCCACTTTGTCACCACTCGCAAATAGATGAAGATCCTGACATCATGTGGGCAAAAGGCTAGTACATATTTCTTGAATGAATAGCAGCGTTCAGAAAACTACGTCACAATCTTCTCGGCACATTAAACCGTTGCTGACCTTTATGAGTGTGCTCGCAAGGTTGGTCACTAAACATGGTCGCCAAATATTTGGCATCATTCACAAGCTCAAGGTCGCGCATTGGGCTACGGACAAAGATTTGCGTACGAAATTTCATTCATTCATTTCATTTTATTTATTTCACCTTATGACACAGTTTGTCACACTAGGCAAGTCACACAAACATATTAATACAATTTCAAAGATTCACAAATTTAAATTTAAATTCTAGTAGGTATATAAGTTATATAAGTATAAAAAATTCAATCACAAGTTTAATATTTTACAATAGCTACTTACACCAAAAACAAACAATAATAAAAATACAAAAGTCAGATAAAAATCAATTAAAATCTAATTATAATCCAACAATAAACTACCTAGGTGCATCTAAACAAAACAAAAAAAAAATATAAGTACTATAAATCATCATATCACACAATATCGTTATTTAGCAAAAATGAGGAATCTAACACAGTCATGTTCATAAACTCGTTTATGCAGTAAAATGCATTTACCTCAAAGAAATGTTTAATTATCCTTTTGAAGTCTGATGTGTGTTCCAGATTAGTTATTTTATTGGTCAATTTATTGTACATCAAAATTTTATTATATTGTCCTTGTTTCTGAACCTTTACTAGCCTAACTTTTGGTATACAAAGTTTATCTTTATTTCTTAAATTATAATTATGTATATCCTTTTTTTTAAGTAACTTTCCCTATTTTCGTGAATTTCTACTACGCTTTTATAAATGTATAAGGATATGACTGTCATTATTTTATTTTGTACAAAATATTTCCTTGCTGATGTCCTCCTTCTAATACCACATATAATCCTAATAGCCCGTTTTGGTACCGTTATAAAATCCAAAGTGAGGGGAACTCCATAAGATCTAAAAACCATTGAAATTGATCTCAGAATTTAGCAAGTTTGTGGAAATGTGCCAACCACTGGGAAATAAGGGTTCTCGAGTGCTGACCATGAGCTGGAGAGACGTCATTGTAGTTTCTGGAATATTCTGAAATCAGCTTATTGCCGTCCGTCATGGCATTATACATATGTTGAAGGTCCACGTCCAGCAGTGGACTTTTATCGGTTGATGATTAAACTATTCAAAGTCAAAGTCAAAAGTCAAAAAGTATTTTATTCATTGAAATCACAAGGATCATCATGAATCGTCTTAAAAATAAATTTACATTTACTCCTGTTCCAACGCAACCAGACCTAGAAGAATCAGGCAACAAACACGGTCTGTTTTTTTTTATGATCCTTCTCACTTGTGTGGTGCCTCGAGAACAAGCGGAAGCTGATTCAAAGAATAAAAAAGAAAAAGGAAAGGAAAAGGAATAGAAAAGTACTAGTTATTCTAGTTCACAGATGATTCAAAATGATTTCAAAAACACTTGACTAATTGGTCAATGAATGAATGAATACAAAATAAGCTATTAACTCCTTATGAAGTTATTCATCATCATCATCATCAACCTACTGCAGTCCACTGCTGGACATAGGTCTCTCCCATGGCATGCCACTGAGCCCGGTTTTCGGCTCTCCTCATCCAGTTTCTGCCAGCCACCCCGCGCAAGTCGTCGCTCCACCTAGCCAGAGGGTGTCCTACACTACGTTTGCCCAGACGCGGTCTCCACTCAAGAACTCGTTTACTCCACCGATTATCGGTTCTTCTGCAGACATGACCGGCCCACTGCCACTTCAGCTTGCTAATCCTCTGGGCTATGTCTAGAACTTTGGTTCTCTGTCGGATAACCTCGTTTCGGATCTTATCCCTCAGGGAGACTCCAAGCATAGCCCTCTCCATAGCTCGCTGAGTGACTTTATGATGTTATTATCACTTTATTTTCCCTAAATACTTACAAATATCCAACATTCACACTCGAATCCTTCTAAAAGAACATTGAATAAATCAAATAACCGTAAACGCAGCGCATTATTCACTAAAATTCTCGCACCTCAGCTCCATGCGAGGTATCATCGTATTCCAATCTTTCCATAAATCAATTTAAAGTACCGAAACCTTCTGAATAATCCGAAGGTGGAGAAGGTGGCTCCTGAGCATACGTTACGTAACATGATTCATAGCGAGGCGATATATTAGGAGCGCTGGATGTATGACCTGTCGTTTAGAGGCGATATTATGCAAGATAGAAAATTGTATGCTTTGGCTTTACGGAAATCTATTAAATAGTTTTCAAGAATAATTTGAAGATTTCAGTTACACCAATGTTTATTAGAAGTTATTCGTATTTTCTGTGGGGCTGAAGAAAATAGCCCATGAAAGCTCTCCCAACCTATGTATAAAAGATTTTTTTGCTCAAAGATGCCATATTACGCTCCTAAGATGTTAACTCTTAGCTCACATGTAACATTAATGATTAACACGATTTGAAAAACTTTATTTGACATGTAATAAAAAAAAATAGCGCTAGTGTTGTATTGCTAGTGAATCGACTTCCGATCTTGGGTTCAATTCTCGGTCATGTCGGTCACCAAAAGATTTTCCACTCATAAAATTGATGTCCGATAATCCATAAAAACATGATGCTAAAGGACGGCATCTAATTAAGATAAAATGTACAAGAGCACACTGCATCCTTTCACAATCATTCCTTTTCAGGCCGCCATTCCTCTATCTGATCACTAAACTAAAGCACCTAGCCGCCATACCGACCAACAAGTAACCAATGGCACGACAAACGCAGGAACATGTGAACAATAACTTATGAAAATTTGTCACACACAAACGGCGTAGCGCTAGGTACCTACTACGTAGATCTGCGTAGTACGCCGTAGCGTCGTAGCGATAAGATACATTGTGCCATCGTAGCGATTAGATACGTTGAGTCGTCGTAGCCTTAACACACCAAAAGCGATGGACTTTAAAATTACATGTTATGGGCAATAAATTTCCATAAGACGTGTTCTTTATTATGGGAAATTCCTACATTGTTCTGTTACCACGAGTCGATAGGTTTAACGACAATTTTTGTAACAAGGCGAGCGCACGCTCTGATACCGTGTTTTTGTGTTAAAAATAGTATAAATGTGCTCCTTAAAGTTTTGTTAAATTTTGTTGATGAATTAAATAATTATATTACCAAAATATGACACAAAAATAAAAACATGTATTAAATAAATCTAACATTAGATTTCAGTTTTTAAAAAGGTGGTATGTTTTTTTTTATCGAGTGAATTAATTTTTATAGTGTTATTGAATTTATGTTTTCACTAGATAAAAAGTTTAAGAATACCATATATTTTTTCTTCTTAAGAACTATAAGAACCGTTTTTTTTTTTTAATTTCATGAATGACGGATCATGCCTTTGGCCCACCTCATGTTAAGCGGTAACCTCTGCCTTTAACAATTCACAAAAATACTACTGCAAAACTACACCTTACACTAACTACATTTTCATTATTTAAAATATAAAGTAAGATTTAATCATAATTCATCTATTTCTAATCTAAATTAAATAAGTTAAAGTTTACATACAGTAACAAAAAAAACATTACATTTAGTTAATTACCTTTATAAAATCTGTGCATTTAGCCTACAAACTATTAATACATCCATGCTGACTCGTGGCTTCTTTCGACTAGCGGGTGTAATTACAATTGTTTTTCTGTATATACGATTACGTATTGATTTACGTAAATACTGACCCAGTTTTTGCACCAGAAAGCGTAGCGATTCCCACTTGCAACACTGATTGAAAAGACAAACACATATACATGTATTATTAAACAAGGTGGTCCGTGCCAAGCAGACCCCGGGGATGGAACAAAAAGCCAGAACAAACTTTCCATACATTGCCATAACAATTATCAGGCCTTCTGTGTATATATATGTGTGTGTGTGGTATTTTTTTTGGCTGTTATGTTATAATATTTTATGAGGTAGCCGCTTGTTCTGTCGGTTGGTGGGTGTGTGGGACAAGTTATGAAAAGCCAGAGCTGTGGACCTGGCATGTGGATGTGACCCATTAATACCTCTTAGACCACTTCCACCTACGACATACCCTACGTGACTCTGCACTGTGCCCGTCAGACTTTCTGAGTCCTACATGAACAGTCTCATGCCTCTCTTCTAACAGGAACTCAATGCGAGGGCTACTGCTTGGCTGCAAAGATAGGTATGGTGTTGGAAGTTCGCCGGAGGAACTCTTTCACATGGAGCTCAGCTACTACTAAATACATTTAACTAAGTTAAAATTGTATAAAATTGCATGTATTTTAATAAAATAAAATAAAAGGGCATTTGTTCCTCACACTATGATTACTAACAAACAAAGGATATCAGTACAAATTTAGGCCAGTGTAAGGAAAAGGTCGAAGTCACAGCCACGCTGTTTATCAGCCTCTCCTTAGAATGCTGCTGTCGTCACAGCAGCCATGCTACTCGGAAGCTATCCGCTGTTCCCAAACAAAAGTAATGTCTCATTTTCATATCCAAAAGCTAAACCCTAATAATAATAATAATGTTAATGCTATTTTAATTAAGTCCTCCTAAGCACTATTGTTTTGTGTGAAAGTTTTAAATAAATAAACAAATAATTGAAACGTAGATATTTAGATATTTAGATATTTATTTATTAACCATCTCGTTACATTTCATAACATTGGCATGTCAAATTGGTACATTTTAATTTTAATACTATTTAAATAACAATATAAAAATATAATATGCACAATTAAGTACATATAGAAAATACAGAGCAATATAAAACAGCATAACTTAAAAATAAAATGTAAAATAGTTAGGTTCGTCAGCAGACACGTCACTAAATTCATAAATAATAATATATTCGTCCGTATTTCATAAAAACGGGAAATTTTCACGTACCGTTAAATATACCGTTATTTCCCGTTTTTATAAAATAATTGATATGATTTACGAAAGTTTTTATAATTAAAACTTGATTTAAAGCCAGAGTAGGTCAGGAACCATTCAATGAAATTAACGACTTTCATACTATGTGATATATTTAATATATAAGCCTTACAAGAGCTTCTCTACACTTGTCAAGAGCAAACGAGATAGTTGCTCTCAAGGCTTTTAACTAGTCAAAGTAACTGTTTATTAGTTTAAGTCTTAATACATAATTAATATCATTAACATGAAGATTCCATCGCGTTCCTGCGACCTCGATATTGTCTTTGGTCCATCAAAAGGGGGGCATTCCTCATTTGCGTCGTACGGCTCAATACCTTCTGCCTATCATTCCATGGGGGAGGCCCATAGGAATTCATCAGCCTACAGAAGTCCACTGCTGGATATGTCCAGACGATGATGACGATGATAACATGAAGTTTATTTCGTTTTACTGATCGCTTCAGCTTATATCTTATAGGCACTCGACAAAAAACGCTATAGTGGCTTATTGTCGCTGCGCCTGCCAACTGCTCCCAATATTATTATTATTATCTTTTGAAAACGAGACTTCCATCGCCCACTTTATGCGGACAGCTTCGTAAAAACGTGACGCGACGCAATAAGCGACAAAATGTCGCGTGACCTCACGCGGCACCGTTGTTACGTGGGACAGGGTAAATTGTATTCGTATTTTGTTTATTATTATGTATATTTTCGTGGAAATGTCGCATTGTATGAATTGAGGCAATTTTGACTAACACTATATTATACTATGCAGGTTTTGTTCAGATGTAGGCGGTAATCTCCGGAACTACTGATCCAATTACAAAAATGATTTCACTGAGAGGAAGCTCCATTTAACTGCTAAAGATTATGTTTTATTAGCTTCCGCCCGCGGCTACGCTCACGTTATGTGAAGCTCCAATCAAATCCGTTACGGTTGAGCAATTTTAATTATATTTGTTGTATGAATGGATGCTTTGAGGGGGATTGCTTTCTATCCTGACACTGCGCACGCGAACCACGGGCACTAAACTAGTGTAACTTAGTAATAGTAATAGTAATAGTAATAGTAATTTATTCAGTAACAAACGTCACAAATTCATTATAGTGTACATCAGATTCAGTGTTCTTAGAATCATTATTCCTGGGTGGGACAACATAGGTATCCAAACTAGGAAAAATCCTGTGAGATGGCATACCTATGCCCTATTCTACATTCAATCTATTTATTACAATATTTATTGATGTGATTGGACATATAAACTATACCTACAAACCTACAAAATATAAGACTCTTCGGTTAAAGACAGCATTTTAAAAATCTTATACTGTTTGAAAGCTAGCCTGCTCTAAATAAAAGGGAGAGTCTCAATACGCAGATATTACCATTTTAATGAAGATATAGGATGTATCAATCACTACTTGTAAGCAGAAATGTTATTAGACTTACGGGTATGTACTATGGTAGATATGTATATATTATGTCCAAGGCTCTCTTATTTAAAGATTTGAAAGCTATCAATACACTCTTACTTAGGTACTTAATAATAAATTACCATAACAATTTAAAGATTTGCTATTTACTATGTTTAAATGCAAGCTGACAAAATGCCTAGCCGTTTTTTTTTTAGTATATTGGGTAATGAATTTATGAACTTTTCCAATAATTTGTGACATGACATTTTGTATTTTAATACAAATTTTTTTTTCATTTTTTTTTTTTTTTTTTGGACATTCAGTTTTTTTTTATGTAATCACAATGATATTTGCTCGCCATCTAGATGGTAGACTATATAAGGGACATAAATGCATTGTAACACCTCTTAGAAATAAGTTACCTATATTCGGGCAGATATCATATCTTATTCTTATTCTTGCAGAGTCTACCTAATTTCATACACGTGCATTGCTTATTGCTTGCTTATAACTAACCTTTGATATAAACCTTAGACAAGTAATATGAATCCCCAAACCTCGGATCGACCACAATAGTAATATCGCCCGAGTTGGAGTTTAATCTCGTATCTCGAGCGATCGATAACAATATAGTTCCAGTTCATTTGGCCCGGCCCGTTTTAAACAGTTTTTGTCGGAATCGGCGATTCGAGGAAAGAAAGATAAGAGCTTGCATTGAAAGTTGGTAGATACTGGCACATAATAAGAAAAAAATATAAAAGATTTTTTTTCTTGGTGTTTGTGTTTTCTTCCCTGATCTTATTTATATTATACTAGCAGCCCACTCGCGACTTCTGCCGCGTGGTGCCAGTGACCCGACTGCAGCGCCAACTACTGGGTTTTTTATAAATTTTATTTTATGGGAACCTTATCCTGACAATAACAAACATAACAAATAAAGAATTAGCGAAATCGGACCATATTAATTTTTTATACAACTTGTAATTACGGATCAAGCAGATAGCCCACCTGTTGTTAAGCGGTACCCTCTGCCTATGAACAGGATGTCGTGACCAAGGGAAATAGGGATTCATTCTTATATATACAGACTAGCTTTATACAGTAACAGTACACCACATTAATAGTGTCATGTTAGAACCAAGTCATCAGACTAGTATTCGTATCGCATTGCGAAGAACTTATTGGTCGCACCATCCGTGTTCGGATTCTTCTGTTTTTAAGTCGCTGTCTCCGAGTCTATTGGAAGGGAATTCGCTCGGAAACGCATTGCGAAGCGCAAATTGGGCGCACCGCTCGCCACGTCATTAGTTCCGTTCGGATACAGCGCGTGCGAGTTCAAGTGTTTTGGAGCGTAGCTGGTTTTTATCTACGAGTATCTGCTTTATTTTACATTGGGAATTTCTTAAACGCACGCAAAAAATAGATGCATACTGAAACTCATTTATATTGAAGTTGAAAGGAAATCGTTTAGCTTGGTATGGGCATGTTATGAGGAGGGATGAAACGCATGTAACTAAGAAGGTTGTGAATATGAATGTTAGTGGATGGAAAGGAAGAGAAAGACCTGAACAAAGATCCATCTTGATTGCGTGAGAGAAGATATAAAAATAAACAAATAAATAAATAATCAATATTGATGGACAGTTCACACAACATTATCTAGCCCCAAGCTACGCAGAGCTTGTGTTATGGGTACTAGACAACTGATATACTTAATACAATATATTACATAGATAGAAATATTTTTATATATTAAATAAAGAATAATAAAATAAATATAATAAATATTTTATTATTATTTTTTTATTAATATTTTTTTATTTTTATTGCCATTCAGCGTGGCAATGCAGCCTGCATCTTAGGGACGCTTCCGTCTGGTAGTGATTTAGATCAGTTGAGCTACCTTTAGATGGCTTGCATCGGTCTTCAGGTAGCACAACTGTTTTATATGTATTTTATACATACCTTGTAGGTATTATTCATTCTGTAAATAAATGTATTTTTATTATATTATAGAAAATACACAGAACACCCTGAACAAATATCTGCAGATCGCACAAATATTTGTTCTGAGATGGGAATCGAACCCGCAACCTCCAGCTTCGCAGGCGAACGTTCGCACGCCACGCCACAGAGGTCGTCAGATATGAATAAGAAGGGAGTGAATGATGAGGTGACAGCTGACAGGGGGAGTGGAAGAAAAAGACATACTGCTCCGATCCCAAATAAATTGGGAAAAGGACAAGACAATGATGATTGAAACTCAGTGTCATTCAAAAGAAAGAGAATCAAAACTAACCCAAATAGATTTAACATTATTTTATCAGTTACCCTCGTAAACTATCAACTAAACAGTTATTTATAAACCTCAACCCAACTAACGCCGCGTTGTCTGCCCCTTCTATTTCTGGTTAAAACACATTTTTCCAGATTTTTTTTCAACTTTGTTCAAAGCCGAAATTGCGCGCGCTCAAAGAGCGAATGCTTTATTAAGCGATAGCGCCACAGTTGTGCCACAGTGCTAAGTTTACAGAATGATGTTGTTATTTAAAAAGCAAGCAAAGAGCTAAGATGCTTAGACTTCGATGATCTATAAGTATATAAATATATACTTATATAATAATATAAAGTATACATTAGTGGTAGAGCTTTTTTGTGAACCATAACTATTTATACCGCAAAGCAGTAGTGCTCGCATTACTGTGTTCCGGTTTGAAGGGTATGGGTGCCGGTGAAATTATAGGCACATGACACTTTTCATCTTTATGTCTCAGGGTGGCGGGCGCAGTGCAATGTCACATAGGGCGCGTCCTAGGTGGTCGTGACCTATTTGAGAATGCACTGTTCATAGGCAGAGGTTACCGCTTAATATCAGGTGGGCCATCTGCTTGTTTCGTCATTCAAGTAGTATAAAAAAAACGCATAATTTTACCAATTACCCAATAAGGAGTCAACATAATCTGAAATTGATCTACCTTGACCCTGCAGGTCCAATACCTACAACAACGTCCTTTACAGTTTTACCCAAAATATAAGTACGATCGACAGTTTTCGCTTGCGCAGAAAAGCGCAGACTGATATCCGACAGTAGCCGAACGTATTGTATAGCTTTGTCCCGCTCACATCTAAGAGTTGACTGATAAAGGACCGGTCGCGATTTTGCCGCGGAATCGATTAACCAATAACAGTGCAAGATTTTAGCGCGCGCGCGCCCTATTGCTATTGGTAGAAAGAAGGTTCCCCGCTATAGAAGCTGGTCTACCGCGCAGGTACATCAAAGCGACTTATATTTTGGGTAAAACTGTACCCTAATTTGCCTGCAATATCCACTTTCCAGTGCTAATTATGAATACCATTTAAGAATATGTAGGATGCATATTATGTATGAAAATGGGCTAACTGCTAAGTCATTCACTATCACCAGCATCAACTAAATACGCCGGAGTGAGCGCACGCAAATTGAATTATTTACGCGGTTCTTTGACAGCGGCCTTTGTACGGTTCACGCATCGGGTTCACGTATAAACAAGCACTCTGCAGTTATCTTTTTATAGCTAGCTCGTCAGTGGAGGCCCGAGCTATATTTTGTTAAAGTTTTTTGTACCTACAACCTGATATTTTCAGTTCACCATTTTTCATCAGCCATAACTTTTTTTTGCAGATTTATTTTTTAAGGCGCTAAGGTTCAAAAAGGATCCATGTACAAAAACTCCACACAACAGATATGAGAATGCTGCGATGGGCAGACACGGAGTTACACTAAAAGACAGAGTACGGAACAACTACATAAGAGGAAGTCTCAAAGTTGCCCCAATAAGTGATAAAATATCAGAATCAAGGCTGAGATGGTACGGGCATGTTACGCGTAGACCAGAAGACCACGTAGTGAAAAAGTGCATTTCCATTGCCACTAAAAAGAGGAGAAGAGGAAGACCTCAAACCAGATGGTTGAAAAATGTCCAGAAAGTCATAAAAAACTTGGCCTAATACAAAGACGATACGAACCAGCGAAATAGATGGCGCCACATGTTAGGAAAGCTATTGTCCGAGTAGGAATTGATTCTTTTACCCGTGTTAAACACTCTACTTTTCATTTCGAATATAAGTAAAATAAAACTAGTTGTTTATCTAAACTATTTATTGATACTATATAACGAAGGATTTGGACCAACAGGGTTTTTTAAAACAGTGACGTAAGCAAGGCTGACGTCACCATCTTTATCACTTTGATCACACATTGCAAATAACGAACCACTTCATTTAAAAACACACCTTTATTTTTAAACTTAAATATATTTAGCTGAGCTTATTGAATCTAGGTTTAGTCTAGGTACAAAATTAGAGGTAGGTACTCACAAGATTTTTACACGATCTGCCTTCCACCGAGGCCTGGACAAGAGTCCAGTTCAATCTATCTTAACACTCCGTCCGCCATCGGTCCGAAGTAATCCGAACAAGAGCGGATCTACACGAATCTCTATGGCAGCGGGGTGCGTTTCCAAGTCAATACACTTATTATTCAAGCAAATACATTTATTTACAGAAATAATAATACAAGGTATGTACAAAATACATATGAAACAGTTGTGCCACCTGAAGACCGCTGCAAGCGATCTAAAGGTAGCTCAACTGATCTAAATCACTACCAGACGGAAGCGTCCCTAAGATGCTGGCTGCATTGCCACGCTGAATGGCAATACTAATGCGTTGAGCCAGATAAGAGCCAGCTCTCGGGTCACGCGTCGCTATTATTCATAACATTTTAAACTATGCAGAGTTACCAATTTTAACAATTAATTTAAAGCATCAATTTTTAAAGTTATTTTCAACCTTAGTAGTTAACTTGTTTTGGCTAAAACATTATTCAGACATTGCAATGAAGTTCACAACATTGCAATGAAGTTCGTACCTTTCCGCTTTCCTAAAACGATGCTCAGGCGTGTTTAACAAAACAACAAAACAAAAACTAGAAAACCTATTGTTTGTCATTTAAAAATCAAGATTTAAATTAAAAACTAACTTTACAAGCTTGAAAACCAATGCAAAAACGATGATGGATTATCGCTTGTTGATGTGAACCATAAACAAACGATCACTCATATTTTTAATCTATGTTGAATTTATCATACATTGAAACCAAAAATATAACTCTAACTTAGTTCATTAATCAATTTACTAACCAAATAATCAAAGGATAGTGGTTAATTTACAAAGCAAACTAAATAAACTTAAATTAGAATCGATCTCGCGACGACATATATAATAATATTAGTAGTATCTATTTAAAATTAATCTATGTAATCTATATAAATATTAATATTAATCTCTTGAGCATTGAATATCGGCTCCATAGCGTAGAAGGCTGTAGTTTGCTACAAAGTCCATTAAAATATGTAAGAAATACACTTTCGGAAAACGATTTTATATTCTTTACTGCTCGCCACTTCATAAAATCATTGTATGTGTTTATATATCTTTCTTTTGACATTTCTGGCAAAAGATTTTCAATATTACAATTTGCCTCGTCTATAATTGAATCTGGTGTCAACATTTCAGAATCGCTTGAACTTATTTTTAATATTCAAATCTTAGCATAAAAGATTATTACCTATTTTTTTTGAATTCCGTCACAGATACATAACAGATTAGTATCCCGCCAATTTATGTCGACTTTTTAAATTTTAAATATGGAACTTACCGCGTAATTGTTGCGGCTAATTCCGCTCAAAGAAGTTTGCGCTAAGTTCACACTGGCTGTTTAGAAAGTCACATGGCCGCAGCATTTTTTTTAATTCGTTTTTTTTACATAAACCTTTTCACAGCTGACAGCAGTTCTATTTTTAAAGTTCATTCCGGCCCTTAGGTGGGAAGTAATTTGTATGAGTTTTTCCCACTTTGTGGAGGGAAGCAGCGTTTTCCACCCAATAATTAGATCAAAACAACACTACTTTCCGAGTATGAGAAATGAAAAATACTTGGCCTAACCAAAGACGACACGAACCAGCCAAATGCGCCGCATGATTAGGAAATCCGACCCCGAGTGACGGGAATGAGCGAGGACAAAGAAGAACAACAAGATAGAGGTTTTTTTTTTCTTTTTCTACATAGTAAACCTTTTTGGTATGATCTATTTCATTCATTCTATTTCTATTTTATTTCTTATTTCTTTATTTTCATATTTTTTTCTGATGGATTTTTGGAAAAACTACTTTTGTTATTAATGATTTCACTAGATAATAAGTTAAATAATATAAAGTATTTTTTTCTTCTTGGAAACTATAAGGAATTCAAAAACTTTAAAATTCTAGAGACATTTGAGAACCCATAATTGGCGACGCGCAAAATATATTCGAAGAAACCCCTTCTTTTCTTCACTTTTAGCACAGAATAAATAACAGTACATGTACCTAATAGATGTATTTATTTTTTTTACACTCTCTTTTCTATAGAGAAATCACTAATACCTACCAGTTCCATTTATCCCGGTCTTGTGAGTCTGTTTCAAACAACAATCGAATAACAGAACCAACAATAGGCCGCTAAACTCATTAACCCACACCGAGCCCCGTTTAAAGCAATTGGAGCAACCAATTGCAACAACAGCAATCAAATGCCGGTCCCATCGCTCCGACAGCGAGTGATAATTAATCTGGAGTATTGGCTTCTCTTGTAGGTATGTTCGTGGGAAGCAATGGCGTCGATGAGCTCACCACTTGTCACGTCTGTATTCCACGATGGTGCAACCCACTGTGAAAGAGGTCCATTGAGTTTTTGCCTACACATTCGGGGAAAAACGCGTGTATATATTTATGTATGTACGTTTTTATAATCGATAAAATATATTGTTTGACGTTATTTGTGAAACTATATTATTTTTATTTAATTCAATTTATTTTAAAATACTTGTTGATTATTTTTTAACTGCGTGAATGATGGAACTAGCACATGGCACACCTGATGTTAAGCAGTGACCTCATAGGTCACGCTCACCTAGGACGCGCCCTATGTGGCCTTGCAATGCGCCCGCCACCCTGAGACATAAATATGAATATTCTCATGTGCCTGTCATACCCTTCAAACCGGTACACAGCAATGCGAGCACTACTGCTTTGCGGCAGAAATAGATATGGAGGCAGTACTTCACCGGACGAACTCTTGGTGGTAAAATGGATAGCCTTATAGCTAAGAGCGATCTCTTCCAGGCAACCTTTGGCTAAACTGGATTGTAAAGAACGTGACTAAAAATAACATATCAAAAAAAATAACGTACATACATAATGTATGTACAAACACTTTTATTTTACATTTTATTATATTTATCATAGCACACAAACACAAAGTGCAATTTTAAGCTATTGGAGTAATCTTAACCAATTGTAACCAAACAGTCGTTCCGGTCCGACACCGGACGGCTCCCGGACGGCTCCCGGGCGGCGACTAATATTAATCAGACGAGCGTGGATGCGGTACATTTCTGATTAACGCCAGATACTAAGGCATAGGCTTTTGTTATTGTTTTATTACATCAGTATAGATGCGTATTCATCATCATCATCATTGTCTTGCCCTTTTCCCAAATTTTTTGTGGTCGGCACAGTACGTCTTTTTCTTCCACTCTCCCCTGTCAGCCGTCACCTTATCATTCACTCCCTTCTCATTCATATCATCTCTCACGCAATCCATCCATCTTTTCTTAGGTCTTCCTCTTCCTTTCCATCCACTAACATTCCTATCCATAACTTTCTTAGTTACATGCGTCTCATCCCTCCTCATTACATGCACATACCAAGCTAAACGATTTCCTTTCAATTTTTCTGTCACTGGTGCAATTTTAAAACTTCCTCTTATATACTCATTCCTTATTTTATCCATTCTTGTTACTCCACACATCCATCTCAACATTCTCATCTCTGCTGCATGCAATTTTCTTTCATCCTTCTTCTTCATGGCCCAGCATTCCGATCCATACATAACGACAGGTTTTATCACGGAATTGTAAATTTTACCCTTCAACTTGAGTGGCATCCGTGGGTCACATGTTGTTGCTTTGACCTGTCGCCATTTCATCCACCCTGACTTGATCCGATGCGTTACGTCCCGGTCAATCTCACTATCCCCCTGTAAGAGTGACCCGAGGTACCGAAAATCAGAGGAGACCGGTAAGGACATTTCGGCAAGTGTTATTGTCACAGCATTGGAGAGACCGCCGAAATCGCAGAACATGTACTCGGTTTTGGTTCTGCTGATTTTCAGGCCAACACTCTCCAGTCTTTGCTGCCATTCCTCAAGTCTACTCTGGACCTCAGTGCCATTCTCGGCAACCAGCACAATGTCATCGGCAAACAGCATGCACCAAGGAGCCTCTCCTTGGATGTCCGACGTAAGAGCGTCCATTATCACCAGGAAGAGGTAAGGGCTCAGAGCTGACCCTTGGTGCAAGCCTACAGCCACATTGAAGCTAGCGGTAGTGCCAACTGTGGACCGGACATGGGTACTGCATCGGCTGTACATTGCTCGGATCAACTCCACGTACTTCAGACTTCAGAGGCACACCTTTCTTTTTTAGGGCCTACAACAAAACTTCTCGGGGTACCCGGTCGTATGCCTTCTCAAGATCAATGAAGACCATGTGCAAGTTTTTATGTGCACTTCTGTATTTCTCGCATAGTTGACGCATTGCGAAAATGGCATCAGTTGTTCCCCGACCTGGCATGAAACCAAACTGATTTTGTCAAATTTCAGATTCCTCTCTCAGTCGCTGTTCAATGACCTTCTCCCACGCTTTCATACTGTGTGACATTAGCTTTATTCCTATGTAGTTGTTGCACTCCAGCACATCAACTTTGTTTTTGAAGACGGGCACCAGCAAACTGTTACACCATTCATCGAGTATGGCTTCTTCCTGCAACAACTTATTGAAGAACAATGCTAACCACTTCCATCCATCTGCCCTTAATAGCTTCCATACTGCAACTGGTATTCCATCTGGTCCTAGCGCTTTCCCATTCTTCATTTCATTTATAGCTCTTTTCACTTCATCCACACTTACATTTCTTACCAGTCCTACGTTTATTGGTTTTTCCTGTAGTACACCACTCCATTAATTTTCTACATTTATCAGCCTTTCAAAATAGTTCTTCCATCTACCCTTAATTTTCTCATCATCCGAAAGAACGTCTTCTGCTTCATCTCTTACACATTTTATCTGAGACACATCCCTCGCCATTCTTTCTCTAGTTTTAGTGAGCCGGTATAGATCCTTTTGCCCTGCCGGAGTATCTAGAGTGCTGTATAACTTATCTTGGGCTTTCGATCTATATTTTTCGATTTCAATTTTTTACCGTTTTTTTCGATAGATGGGTATTCAAATAATATTAAAATTTTAATTCCCACGTGTACCAATTTGATTTTCATTTATATTCTAGTAGGCTGACAAGCTCAAAGACGTGAAGAATTACTTCTGAGCAAGTTATTTGGCAGGTTTATGGCTGTTAGGGATAGGGGGCGTTGCAGTAGACGACCGATTAGTTTGTTACAAGTACTTGAAGCGGTAATCTTTTGTAACTTGAGACAAGCACCACCCAAAGCTCCAACGGGCACGAGGCGATGTACGCGTGGACGGAATGTACCTAACTGTGCTCCTACCAACTACCATTCGCTTTAACATAGCTCATACTAACTATTTGTTACTCTGGGCCGTGCCCATGTCCAATCTCAACCCCTCCTTGCCCCCTGTGATAACTTCCTACGCATATCAATTGAGTAGATTGAACGCACTTTGCATTTCATTGCCTTTTCCTAGCGGGTAACTGTAGATTCCGGACTGAATGGAAACTACTGGCTGTCGCATCGTCCACGTCAGCCTTTAGACGTCTGCTGCTGGAAAGGCCTCTCCATAGTATGCAAGGGGTGGATTTGCCATAATCACCACGCTCGGAGACGGATTGGTGATCGCAGTATTGGTGTTGAGTACTCAGGTAGATGCTGCTGCCCATCCCGTGTGTGGTGTAATACCTTAGTAGTATACCACAGCCACTCAGTCACTCGTTTTTAGAGGCATACAACGTTTTACTCTGTTTAAACGTGTTCAATAGTCACCTGTCTAAAATTCTACACTGGCAAGTATAATTAACACTTGATACTTGTTACAAGTATAACTACAGTTAATTTAGGTAAGGAAATATAAATAAATATATAATATTAATAAATAAATATAACCCTACTTCAGTTTTATGTAGACGTTTACAGCTGATGTTGCAAGGAATGATGTGGGCTTATTATACCAAATGAATCTATTAAGTATAATATTCTATATAATATTCTCTGGGGATATCCTCCATAGGGAGAGAACGTATGTATGTGTAAATTAAAATTTACTGACTCAGACGTCAGTTTATTTGATCAGCAATTTAAAACTACTTTTCAGATGATTTTAATTTCACTCTCCAATTTGAAGTTATTACAAATTCAAAAGACGTCCATTACTCGGAATGAAGTGAGATCTACGAGGTGGAATCAACTGGTCCGACCCAGTTCGGTGCCAACTGACAGGGAGTAATTAAAATGATAAACGACGGCTTTCATTGCTATTGATTATATCACAGCCTCGGAAGAATCCATGATCACAGCGCATTATTGAGACTGAGTCTCTCTTTGACTTTGAATTTATTGGCAATTTGATTGGTAATAAGTAAACAATTTTAAAAGAAAGTACAGCCGGAAACAAAATTCGGAAACCAAATCTGAAGAACCCACTTCTGGAGGCTTGCTAGCTATTAACTTCATGAACCTATATGTTTGTTTACAGATTATTGAATATATTATTTAACGTTGTTTGAGCTTAGTTTGGCTACGATCTCACCTGTTGGTAAGTGACGATGTGGAGCACAAAGATCTAGAAGGCACCTATTCACTCTAGCCTTGTAGACACCCAGATAGTTTTCAGCAAAGACAGACGACGGTAGTGTGTTCCACTCCTTAGCAGTTTGTTGCATGTGGGAACCTGCCTCGGTTCCCCGACATTGCCCCTTTTACAAGTTGGGCAGTGACAGTTGAGAAGATAAAGGTAGAACCGAAACTATTAGTAAAATAGCGGGTATAATAATGAGGTCAGGATAGTTCTGAGCCGTGCGTCTGCTCGTCCTATGATGAAAAAGAGATGTTGGATCTGAAGTTCCTGAAAGCATTCCCCGAAATGTTACCTATAAAGAATAGAAAAGCACGCAACTTTACTTTAAATTTTTCGTACTTTTTTTTTCTATTATACAAGAGCATACAAGCGAATAACAATGTTTTTTTATGGAAATTTTCGGCAATTTACTATATTTAGACCCAAAATTTCAGCCAGCATACTGAAATAAATAGCAGAGAGAAGACTTCCATCCAATTATAAGCTTAGTTTATCCCATCTACCTGCATGCAAGCTGCTCAAAGATATTCATTGTATTAGAGCGGTGCTTAGGAATACTCAACAAAGGAATCTACATCCTCATTTTAACATGCTCTAATAATTAAAACAAACTCTCAGTATCTTCGCGTTTTCTTCCACGTAGAATTCCGTAATTCAAATTAGGAAGCACGGACCCCTAAATATACAACGTACATGCAACAAACAGCGGGTATTACTCGCAACGACTGCGGTAAATTCTGCTAATAACTAAATTAAAAGGGGAATTGTTTAGCATTCCTGCCGCGCCTGAGTTATTGCATTTTATACAACTTAGCATCCTCTCCATTTACACGCCGGCAGCGGCCAAAGATAACTCACCCACTTTACCATCTATTTTTGCACATGTACTATATAATCAAATAAATGATCATTATCATTATCTTATATAAAAGTTTTATTTATGATTGAAGACGTAGGTATATACATTATATCTAAGGTAAGTATCATGGCTAAGTACTTAGGTAAGTATAATTTATTCTTTAACTGAATGTGAATATTGGAAAAGTGACATTAAAACAGGTAAGCATTGACCTCAAAGTAAAGTTAATAGAAAGTCTTTGTAAGTAAGTGTTTTGTTTATTCTTCGACGATGATTCGAACACAAAATGTTGAGAAGCTATGAATTGTATTAACTCGTAATATATAATATTTTTGGCTAGCTTATTATAAAAATATTGAAAAAAATACTAAACTAATTAATGCCTACTTCTTCGCTTCTTATAAACCTGCTGTAACTTTTTTTTTTATTTACTGCTATATTCGTTTACAAAAAATGTAGTGTGACCTGTTTGACATGCTGGAGTTTCATTTCATGTCCATAGGAAACATGTGCCGGGTGGTACAGTATTATTTTATCTGTGGCCGGGTTCGTGAATGAAGTTCGCATGCATGTTTCGGCCCGGCTACAAGCCGAGTTAATTAATATTGTTTCAGTTTGATTGAGTAGATTTACCAATTTAAAGCTGATGTACATTTCACCAAAACCACTTTACCATTTATTTCAAAATACGTACATTTTATTCGCATGACGTATCGTTCCATCGTCTAGGATGTTCGCAGTTAAATACCTTGAATAAAGTCCAAACAATGTATTTGGCACATACCTATACTTTTTGCTTGGTTACCGAAAGTGATTAATTCTGAAGATAATTATTTTATAATTATTCTGTCAATGTAACTAGGACTAGTAATAGTATAGTATAGTACTAGTATACTATTATTTTATCTGTGCTAATGGATATTCATCGAACACGTCATGTCTAATAGATAGATAATTATTATAGTCCTATGTACATGCATGGATTTTACAATTCATAAAACATAAAAGATAAATAAATTGAGATAAGTTTACACTACACACTAGGGTAGGAGATACTTCTATAAAGTATAAACAGTACTTACATAAAATCATTAACGTAAATTTATAAATTATATTTAAACTGCAACGCTCAAAGCCATTATTATAATTAGACCACAGTTAAGCTGTAAATCCCTAAATATCTGTGTACTAATCGCACTATCGCCGCGATTGTGGGTAAGGGGGGTGGGAGGGGGACACAGTCGCACCTGGGACTGCGATTTATGCTGATTTAGCTATTACTTCATACTTTTTGTTCAATTTATTTGTCGTTTGTCGAGCGCGGAATTATACGGATGCTTTACGATTTAGCAGTGGACGTCTTCCGTATTATGACGATGTGTAGGTGATGAAGATAATGATTTAAATATTAGTTGATCGAGTGAAGCCGGTTTCAGAGTCTAATTGGAGAGTGCGGCGCTTGTTTGTATGTATGTAAGTATGTGTGTTTGTCCGACGATAACTACAGAACCGTTGATCCAATCTTGATGAAACTTGGTAAGTAGGTAGCTTATGCAAATGTAATTTTTAACGTCTTAACCAAGCTCATGCTTGATGGTACAAGGGTTTTGCAGCTACGAAGGTCCACACGAGGTCACGTTCGGGGTCACGTTCGTTTTCAAAACGAAACTACTAGTTTCGTTTTCAAAAGCTGCAAAATATACCTAATGATTTCAGTCAGCTACAGGAACAAATAGCTGACTTGAAGTTACTCAGCTGAGCGAAGTTATAAATAAAAAAATAAAAATAAATGCTGGACTGTTCACACAACATTATCTAGCCCCAAGCTAAGTAGAGCTTGTGTTATGGGTACTAGAGAACTGATATACTTAATACAATATTATATTACACAGATAGATATTTTTTATTATACATAGAAAATACCCAGAACACCCTGAAATATTTGTGCGATCGGACAAATATTTGTTCCGAGGTGGGAATCGCACCCGCAACCTCCTGTGTCGCAGGCCAACCTTCGTTCGCCGCGCCACAGAGGTCGCCAGAGTTACTCAGTTATTATAATTCTGAAAATAATTTAAGTTCAAACTTCAGGATCGTTGAGTTCCTGAAACTCTCCTCGACATACAAGCCATTATTCCACAACACTTGCGCCGCAATTCCCTCTTACCCGTGTGCGGGAATGTGTACCCACCGCATGTGCAACTACCGTTTAAGTGAAACTAAGTGCAGGTTTTATACCTGTACGATTCACTGCTAAATTAAGGGTCATGCCAGATAAAAAAGAAGTAACCAAATTGTAGTACGTTCAGATTAAGCAATGTGTCATTTGAATCTGTAAAATTATTAAAAAATAAGGATTTCAAATTGAATACTTATATAAATATAAAAGTGGACAATTTTTTTTTTTTTTTTTTACCTAAAATAGGCTTGCGTTTGGCTACATCTCACCTGATGGGAAGTGACGATGAGGCCTATTTAAGCACGCTCGCCTAGAAGATGCCTATTAACTCTTCGTTTGAAGACGCCCAAGTTGTATGATAAAGGGAACAAAGAAGCCGGAAGAGAGTTCCAGGCCTTTGATGTCCGCATGATGAAAGAGTTTGAGAAACAGTTTGTACGCGACGGTGGTATGTCAACATCAAAAGGGTGAAACGCCTCTCCACGTCTGGTCGTCAGGTGGCGGAATGGAGACGAGGGGATCAAATCGTGCAGCTCCTGAGCACACTCACCGAAATGTATGCGGTAGAAAATACACAAACACGCAACTCTTCGACGATGCTCTAAGCTTAACTAAACTAAACTTTCATAAAATTTAATCGACTAAATTGAATAGTATATCCCAATTAGTTAAAATAGTCAGAAATGGTACCTACATGCTATTTTCACCGGACTCTTAATATTCAAAATATTTTTTGTTATGTTCCAAGTGTAAGCCAACTTATGGCTAAGAAAACTTTAATACATTGCAGTGGTGCCATCTCTTGTAAATCGTTTGACATAAGTTTCGGATAATGAACAAGGAAGTTTCCGAATTAAACACCTGTAGATGGCAGTTGATAGTGCCCACAAATTTCATCACCTCGATCCATGGCCAAACTGGTCAAGGTATTCCCGACGAGAGTTCGAGTCCCGCTGAAATGAAATATTTTGGTCACATTCAAATTATTTCTTTATACGATTTATTGTGTAAAAATATCATTTACAAGTGTTTTAACTTACGATTATGACGAAATATATAAACTGAAATTGCTCAAAATTTGTTTGAAGATATTTTTTGTTATTATTTAAATAATTGTTTCAACTGCACGTTTACAAAAAAAAAACATAAAGTACTCTGTTGGGAAAGTTCTCATGAGCAAGCGCTTACACTAAGCTCCATATGTGCTGAATAGCCCAGTAATTGCGTTTCGTCTCACGCGAATTGTTTGAAAGTGAACCTCAGACCGCGAGGTGCATTCTTTCAACCGTGGAACGCTATACGCGGTTCGAGTGCCCTCATACCACTTGTGCGGTGAAAACGTACTATTCAACTTAGTTTTAGGTTCGAGAAGTTGCTGAATGTGTTGAATATTTGCCTTTTCTCGAGATATTTCAAGCGATTTATGATTGTTTTCATCATCAACATCCAGCCTTTAGACGTCCACTGCTGAACGAGGCCACCCCTTTAATGCGATTGGGGATTTTCCATAATCACCACGCTCGGTAGGCGGATTGAGTGCTAAGTACACATAGGTGGGTGCAGCTGCCTATCCCCTGGTGTTATCACTTAGTCGGCTTTTACGACATCCATTGCAAAAGATGGTGGGGTTTGTTCGTAAACCAGAAACGCCCCGGCAATTATTGCTTAAAAAAAATACTAAAATTGAATAATAATAGCATCTATGTGAAGCGGTGAGTGAGTAGCCGGCTGAGATTCGAGAAGTGGCAGATTTGATTCCTGCTTTAGGACACATTTTTGTATGATCTGCAAATATTTGTTCCGGGTCTGGGTGTTACGGGTCCATTGATACCGACACAGAAAATCCTAGTCCTATCCTATCTATATACTTCACTGTTGGGAGTTATACATACATATTGCAGTTTTATACAATATAATTTGACTAGTCAAACAGTACTTTGAGTGCTCATGACGATGCTACGATTGCCTACGAAATGTGCTACGCTGCTACGTGATCGATGCGATGCTACGTATACAATATTAATTCACAACGCGGGACTTAACTGGATTGCTCAGGCAAATGTACAGAAATACATCAGCTATCTCAGAATTTACTAGGTACCGAATGTTATCAAAGAAAATGATATACCTACCTATATCTACCGTCCTGATACATAAGCAATTTAATATGTAGTCATGGAATGTCCTATAGTTTAATATGTAGTCATGGAATGTCCTATAGTTTAATATGTAGTCATGGAATGTCCTATAGTTTAATATGTAGTCATGGAATGTCCTATAGTTTAATATGTAGTCATGGAATGTTCTATAGTTATCCATTTTACCATCCATTTTTTCGTCATATTTTTCAATTTATTTTTTATTTTTTAGTATTCATTTGTAATTATTCTTACTAACCATAGTGTAGACAAATGTAATTTTCTAACCCAATGATCCTTGTTGATTTAATAAATAAATGAAATATATAATATATCAGTCCTTAACGATTACTTTATCGCCAAATCTTTTGTGTTTATTTTCTACCTAGTAACTCAATCCAAGCCAAGAACATGTATCGTGATTGAATCACTTTAAATCCCACAAGCTACACTCGAGAGCCACAAACTGAGTTATTAAGTGCACAGCGAGCTGTTATGAGTTATTTAATTTAGTAGTCGGTTTGATTCCCTGGTCGGGACAGTCGTGATGTGTAGCGAACAATAAGTGGAACTTGGTTTGGATTATTTATGTGAATTATTATGATATTTTATGTGAACTTTTTTTTTGCTGCTTGTAGACGTAAACAGCTAATAATATTAATGATAAATCTAGAAAAATTATGTAACTCATCAACTAGTCCCTAGTAATTTTGGTGGTATCGGCGATGAGCACACCGTTCTGATCAATCCTATTAATATTATAAATGCGAAAGTTTGTGTGTGTGCGAGTGTGTTTGTTACTTCTTCACGCTGAAACGGCTGGACGAATTCGCATGAAATTTGGAATGGAGATAACTGGACTCCCGGAATAACACATAGGCACATTTTTATCCCGATATTCCCACGGGATCGAGACTTACGCGGGTGAAACCGCGGGGCGCTGCTTGTAATTTCATAAAGCCATGTTATGAAAAAAAAAACAGAATTTTATTCAGGTGTACGTTTCACCATCTCCCAGTTCACTATCAGCTGGTTACATAACATTAATTTCCTTGTCTTTCCTATTATGTTTCCGACGAAAGCCACGTATTATTGTCGCACCGACACAAGATACGTCTGAATCCGACAAAAGATTGCCCTAGACCAAATCAAATCTCTGCCTTAGCTCGTTTAAAAAGGTCCCAAATTGAGTTATTTTTGTGAGACAATCTCAAAGAATATCATCGAAAATAGCGAGTAGTGTAATTGGATGTTTCAACAATTCGTTTTAAATTGTTCAGAGACCGAAGTAATTCAATTTTGTTTGGTTTTTACTTTCCAGGTCAGTGAAGCGCAAGAATGCTACAAGCTTTTATTTAACTTGCAATGTTTGTATGTCAGTATGTCAAATCTTGCAACTGAATTTTAAAGCAGTTACCCTAAACTGATTGACATACAATTTTGCATACCTATCAAGTTCTGATGACAAAACAATATTCTGGTGATAACGAGCTGATCTGGTGATGGATACAGAAGGTGGACAACCGAACTCCTCGATGGATAACAGTAGACTGGCCGTGTTTGGGTTCATTGAGATCAGCGCACGGTTCCGGGCACTAATTTTATAAAAGCTTGTATTGAAAAACTTATTTTTCACTATGTTACATTGTATAACTTAAAATATATTTATGGATATTATCACGGGTGTTTATCGCGTATTACCTTATTATTTATTTTCCCCGACGTTTCGATTGTGTTGCAACAATCGTGGTCGCGGGCTGACTGGAGTACAAATATATTGTTTCATTTCAGTAAGTGTTTTGATTGAAGAGTGTTTTTTTTTATATTTTGAAGTGCATTCTATAGCTGGTACACAATAAATATAAAATGGTCCTATATCTATGTAGACTAGTTAGTTATACGTTACAAAGTATGTATTTAGTGTGTAGGATGGCAGTTTTATCAGATCGTGACCAATATGAACATCCATCCTCCCAGATAAAGCGACGTATCTGTAGGTATCGCGTCACCTGTCACACTGAACATAACGTTTTGAAACAATACGCTTTGCAATCCACATAATTTAGTGGAAACAACAAAGGAACCCAAATGCATTAACTTAGAATCTACGCAAATGGTTTGCGTAAAAAAGCTATTAGTTTTGTTTTTATAATTGTGCTTTTTGCCTATGTTTGCAGTTTGCAGTCCATTGTGCTTTGCGCGTAGACTATTCATCGTAAATTGTATTAATTTCAAAGTAATAGTCCTCGAAGTGGAAAAAAAATACACTGATCTCAAAGTAAATGGATTTCGGGTCAGCGTTCAAAATGTATCCGAACCATATAAACAAAACGCATAAAAATAAACAATTCTGTCAAGTTTTATGCGTCTATTGTTGCTTGATTATTGAACATATTTTCAAGGACTAGAGTATGAACCGGCAGTGTATTGAACTTATTTGACATCGTTTAAATTTTCAACGGTGCCATATTTTGGCAATTATAGTGTGGGGAATGCTAACTCCATCGTAAAGTCTCTGTGCTTCGGAGGGCACGTTAAGCTGTCGGTCCCGGCTGTTATTGATTAATAGCAGTCGATAAGCCATGTCAGAGGCCCTCGGGCGGCTTGACAAACTCTGACACCAGAGGCCAGCACTACCTCGTACGAAACAACAACAATCGTAAAGTTATTAGAAAGACTTTGTTCCTAGCTTTCTGAGCGCTAACTATGCGAAGTGATGCTAGTCGCTCATGGTTTCTTCCTCGTGTTTGCAATCCATTGCGCATTACGTGCGGGCCACAGCGCAACTTGTATTGTTTTCAATACAATAGTCATGGGCGCAGCGCAAGTGCTACTCTGAGCATCGCCTCCGGCAAACTTGGAGTTCGGTAATCTCTGGAATTATGTTCTTTGATAGTTACGTTGTATGTTGCGATTGGCATAACTAGTTTATGAATCGATAGTTGTGTTGTTGTGAACACAACATACACACGCGTCATGTATCCACATGCAAGCCTTCCGTCTCCAGCTGATGATTATGGTGAATATGAAAGTAGTATATTGGAACCGCAAGCGATCATAATTAGCCAAGACGTGTTTGTTGCCCTGATTCATCGATTCTTCTTCGTTTGGTTGCGTTGGAACAGGAGTAAAATTATTTATTAAGACTTAAAATGATCCTTTTGATTCAATTAATAAAATATACTTTTTTATTTATTTTTATTTAAAGGAGAATCAACAGCTTCAGAACACTCATTATGCTAGCATTTATAGAGCCATTTAAGGCTTTGACTTTTCGAATTTATACATACATACATCGACGTAAATAAAATGAATAGACGGGCCTTAGGGAACGATAGTTTTGAAGCTTCTAAACAGACCTAGCTAGTATACTTCGCTTCAGTCAGTCTTTGTCACGGCAACGAGTGACAGCTATGCTGAAAAATACCAAAATTAGATACCTTGGTAATACAATGCCTTCCTGTGCTTTTCTGTAAGTGCAAACAACACAAGAAATACAAATAAAGCTTCAGGCATCGCATTTAATTCGTAAGTAAAGGTTTTGTAATATAATTTTCATCAATTGATAAAAAACTTATAAATCGTCGTGTGGTAGGAAAACTACATAACTAACACATTTTGCGAAATCGACTTTATTGCATGGTTATGATGGCCCATACATGTCGATGGACACGTCTTGCTCTAGAGGACGAGCGACAAGGAGGACTACGCCCCAGGACATTATCTCAATGTTCCCCACTCTGAATGAAAGTTAACAGACACAAGTTTATACTCGTAGATAGTTTTAATTTTAGTCGACATACCTTTTTCTTTTTGATACTTAGAATTATTGTTCCACAATTTTTTTTCATTTTGTTGATTTTATAAGCATTAGTCGTATGATAAGTTTGTTATATCACTTACTTTGAATTTATAAGTCTGCTAAAATAATGTAGGTGTTTCAGTAGTTTTCTAATATTCAGTCTTGATAAAAAGAAATGATTATAAGTTGGTTTTATTTTAAAATGTATTTTAATATTATATAATTCTATACCCATGGATAGGATTGTCATATTCAAATAAGTAAATAATAGATCATTTCAATTATTCAAATCTTTGGCGAGGGAAAAATACATAGTCGTTTTTTTATTTTTATCTCTTAATCAAAAGAACTAAAATGTATTATCATTAAATTCGAAACTAGATACAGTACCAATCTATAACATATCAAAACACGGACTGAAAAATTAGTTACGATAAAAAAGTTATTGCCATTTTTGACGCAATAAAACAGTAAATCGCGTTTTTCTCGCGATGTTGGTTTTGTTGTTGTTATTACTTATTTAGTTTTCCAACTACAGCGACGAAATATTTGACAAGACTTCACGCATGACGGATGGTCCGGTACAGACTGCAAAAAAATCTGATGCCTAAGGGATATCGTATTGATTTAGAATTGTAATTTGCATTATTTACGTCAAAACATTGCTAAGCACGTCGCTTTAGGTAATTGCATATAATATGTAATGGCATGTTAATTAACCTTATAGCTTTCCAAAAAAAATCTAAGGTAAACAAAAATGGATAGAAGTCATAAGACGAGCAAGAACGGACGACTTTTGGAAGTGGAACACATTTTCCCGTATTTGCTCTGATCATTTTCTACACAATGAATTCTATACGCCAAAAAACGGTTAGTAGTAGTAGAGCTTTTTTGTGAAAGAGTTCGTCCGGGGAAGTACTACCACCATACCTGTTTCTGCCGCAAAGCAGTAGTGCTCGCATTGCTGTGTTCCGGTTTGAAGGGTAAGGGTGCCGATGAAATTACGGCCACATGGGACTTTTCATCTTTATGTTTCAGGGTGGCGGGCGCATTGGAATGCCACATAGGGCGCGTCCTAGGTGGACGTGACCTGAGGTAATGCACTGTTCATAGGCAGAGGGTACCACTTAACATCAGGTGGGCCATCTTCTTGATCTGTCATTCCAAGTAGTATAAAAAAACTCATTGTGCAAAATTCTTAAAACTGCACTCTGCAGTTTCTTAAATACTGGAATTTTTATACATTTATGTTTCCGTACGATTTTTATGATATTTTCTTAGTTTATTGAGTGATGAAAAATATATTTAGTAGTAGTAGAGCTTTTTTAAGGAAGAGTTCGTCCGGGGAAGTACTACCACCGTACCTATTTCTGCCGCAAAGCAGTAGTGCTCGCATTGCTGTGTTCCGGTTTGCCGGTGAAATTACAGGCACATGAGACTTTTCATCTTTATGTCTCAGGTTGGCGGGCGCAGTGCAATGCCACATAGGGTGCGTCCTAGGTAGACGTGATCTATGAGGTAATGCACTGTTCATAGGCAGAGGTTACCGCTTAACATCAGGTGGGCCTCTTGCGTGATCCGTCATCCAAGTAGTATTAAAAAAAAAAAAAAAAATTGTGTATGTTTGAGAGCTGAAAAATAAATACGTAACTACATAAAACAGAAGGGCACCATGTATTTTTGTAAAAGTTTCATTCAATAATTGCATTTTTTCGGCGATTTTGAAATAACCTACTGAAATAACTTTAGAAAACACATTGCATCTGTTAAAGTATTAAGTATTAAAAAAATACAGTTTTTAAGAAGTTCAATAATTTAATTTTACCTAGTTTATTTAAAAGACCGCCAGGAGTGGCGCTATAGAGAAGAGGCCTTTACTCAGCAGTGGCTGGATAGATAGATAGATACATAGATAGTTTATTTGTTGACCGTACCCTAAATCCGAATTGTCTTATTTTTCACGGACGTTTTGTATGGGTAAGGCCAGTCCATTTATTTTACTTTGGTCGAAGCATACATACATAGAAACATGCCTTTTTCCCAGCCACCAGCCACCAGCTACCAGCCACCAGCTACCAGCCATCTGTCCTCATTTCCATAAAACATACCTGTTTAGCACTGCCTTTATATTTTTTTATAAAGGAGATATTCTTTGTGAAAAATAAATGCTCTTTTAAATTCCACGCTATACAGGATGTGTCAACCTACAGCTGCTCCAAGATTATGTATAATTTATGTACATAATTTGTACAGGCGTGCCCGTTTTTGTTAAGGCTTAGAAATTAATTGTACGCATCCGCTAATATCTGGTTTCAAGACGGATGGCGCGTCGATCAATCTTCAACATTTTGTTGGAATTTGATACATGAACTTGGAATTTAATATAATTAGTAAAATAACTGAATCCGTAAAAGCAACATGTGATTGTTTATATATTTGATAATGATTAATGATATATTTGAATATATATTTTTATATTACCTATATTATTACATACAAATAATAATAAATAAAATATATTACTGATTTAACCAATGCATTTATTTACAGAAAGAACTAATACTAATACGAGGTATGTACAAAATACATATGAAACAGTTGTGCTACCTGATGACCGCAGCTAGCTATCTAAAGGTAGCTCAATTGATCCAAATCACTATTACCAGACGGAAGCGTCCCTAAGATGCTGGCTGCATTGCCACGCTGAATGGCAATACTAATGCGTTGAGCCAGATAAGAGCCAGTTATATATTACAGTTATTATTACAGTTATTATTACAGTTATATATTAATATAATATAATATATTGATTGTATATTATATTATATTTCATATATTTGTATTGGTCTCACACATAAAATCAGCCAGTGTCGATTGAACAATATTACTTAAAGATAATTTATCGACCAATCCCTGTGTACCTTTATGATTGATTAATGAGGTTGAGCTTTTTAAAAGCTGTTAATATAAGTCGAAATTTCAGATTTAAATATAAATGTTGTCTCAAGATTTTAATTCCCACAGACCATATTCTAGAGGTAAGAGGAAAGTCCACATAATAATAAATACTTAAGCAATAACAAAATTATAATAGTTTTTTTTACAAGAACTTGTTTAACTACTTACTTGTGATTCAAACCAAGCGACACGATGTTGATGCGGTCATCATAATTTGATGCCGACATCCGTCAAGTTTAAATGGCAATGAAATGACAATTTGAAAACAAGCTGATCTGATGATCAAGACAAGCTTGCAGAGGAAACTCCTGGATTATTGGTAATAGTAGACAAGTCTTATTTTTTTAAATAAGTACTCAAAAGTGGTGCAACCCACTGTGAAAAGAGGCCCATTGAGGCTCTGCCTATCCTCTTTCGGGAAAAAAGGCGTGTGTCTATCTAAGTATGTATGTAACCAATTATTAATTATACGAATGTCTCGGATTATACGATTAATCAAAGGGCTTCTCTCTTTTTCAAAATTGAGGTTGAGAAAGCCCAAGCAGTGGAAATAAAATATGCCTTATTTACCATCATCATCACCAGCAGGAAGATGCAATTAAATAAAACAAGCAACAAAAACAACTTCTCAACTGATGATCACTCAATAGTTTCAACCAACCGAGATCCTTAGGTACTCTCCGGTAATCAATCAATGACGGTCGAAAGTCTCGCGGAGTAATTAGCCGGAGCCCGGTGACAAACACTATTCAAAACTTCCTCCAGAACTTGCGACAATCATTTTGATCAGAGTTCAACTTCGGAGGACTATCAGTTAGTATTGTTCAATTTGTTGTTTATTTTCTTAAATAAATACCAGAATCACAAATAAACTCCGTTGAAAACTACAAAAGTTGGGTTACATCAGTTGAATTAAGAAAAATCACTCGAAAAAGTATTTGATTCTACTACTTGTATTAAAAATCGGAAAATGAGTTGAGTGAATGTTATAAATAAATAGTATCACTCGACATCTTCATCTATAAAAATGAGTTGAGTGAATGTTATAAATAAATAGTATCACTCGACATCTTCATCTATAAAAATGAGTTGAGTGAATGTTATAAATAAATAGTATCACTCGACATCTTCATCTATAAAAATGAGTTGAGTGAATGTTATAAATAAATAGTATCACTCGACATCTTCATCTATAAAAATGAGTTGAGTGAATGTTATAAATAAATAGTATCACTCGACATCTTCATCTATAAAAATGAGTTGAGTGAATGTTATAAATAAATAGTATCACTCGACATCTTCATCTATAAAAATGAGTTGAGTGAATGTTAGAAATAAATAGTATCACTCGACATCTTCATCTATAAAAATGAGTTGAGTGAATGTTATAAATAAATAGTATCACTCGACATCTTCATCTATAAAAATGAGTTGAGTGAATGTTATAAATAAATAGTATCACTCGACATCTTCATCTATAAAAATGAGTTGAGTGAATGTTATAAATAAATAGTATCACTCGACATCTTCATCTATAAAAATGAGTTGAGTGAATGTTATAAATAAATAGTATCACTCGACATCTTCATCTATAAAAATCATTGTTTTTTTTTATCGGAATTTTTAAATATTTATTTTATTATGTTTTTTAGTATTTGTTGTTATAGCGGCAATAGAAATACATCATTTGTGAAAATTTCAACTGTCTAACTATCACGATCCATAAGACTACAGCCAGATTTGCACAGATTTTGTGGAAAGCGGAGCCTTAGTAATAGGGTCCCTTTTACCCTTTGGGTACGGAACCCTAAAAACTGAATAAAAAAAATTATTTAATGGGGCTCCCATACCACAAAAGTGTTTTTTTGCCGTTTTTATAGATCAATTGTACGGAACCCTTCGTGCGCGAGTCCGACTCGCACTTGGACGGTTTTTTTATTTTATGTATAGTTCTTTTGCTGTAAAATTATAATAAACATGTGCATTGCCGCAAGAACATCCCTTAATTTATATTTAACATGTGCATTGGCGCAAGAGCATCGCTTAATTTATATTTAACATGTGCATTGCCGCAAGAGCATCGCTTAATTTATATTTAACATGTGCATTGGCGCAAGAGCATCGCTTAATTTATATTTAACATGTGCATTGGTGCAAGAACGTCCTTTAAACTTGAATGTGTGAAACCAGTTGGTTCTTTATGTTTTTTCAGGTCGTTTAGAAAGGTAAATAAAGTAGGTAGTCTACATCGTGTGTATTCGCGGGTCCTCAGTGTGAAGTGAACCTATAGTAGGCAGATTGAGAGAAGTTATTACAACTAGACCATCATCAAGAGCTCTCGTCGTTATGCTAGAAATATGTAGCAACTTTATAAGTGTCTGTATTGGCCCGTGAAGAGTCTTCAACGTTGTTACATCATGCCACGGTTGGAGCACAGCCAAGTTTCAGTTCGTTAAGAAAAGGAATAAGAATTTTAATATTTTGGAATTATCTTAACTTTAAATTTAACTGAAACTAAATTAATATGGGTTTATAAAAATTGAAGTGCCACGGTGTGTGTGGCTAAGGAATAGACCCCTCCGTCTCCTCCCATGGATGTTGTAAGGGCCGACTAAGGGATTACCCGGACTTGTTGATAACATTCGTTGGTATATGATTCGTCCTGGTTCTTAGCTTATTATAGAATGTGTTATTACTGAAAGAAAGAGCGAGCCAAGTTAGTCGTAGGAAGGAATGGCGGCGATGAGCTCACCACTTGTCACGTCTATATTCCATGATGGTTCAACCCAGTGTGAAAATAGGGCCATTGGGGCTCTGCCTATACCTCTCTTCGTGGAAATAGGCATGTGTCTATGTAAGTATGTATGAAATAGGTATGAATGTACACCATACATCATGTACATCATGTGAACATTCATAATTGATTTACTAATTTAATTAATTTATTGTTTACTTGTATTTGCCCAACCAGCCGGAACGTAGCGAGGCCTGGTCTTTTACAGCAAACAAAAATTTTAATTATTTTCAAAGCCATTTATTTGCAAAGATATGCTGTGACAATAATTTTGGATATTTTAGCATTGTTTCTGCTTTTCGACAGATCAGTTTTATTGTTTAACACAGTCTTAATCGTTTATACTACAGTAATTTTGAAACAGGTATTGTTATCCAACCATTTGTCACCATCATAATCATAACACGGCCTTCACATTAGTCGGCACATATATTCTCACACCATTCTCCTCTGTTAGCTGTCATCTCAGGTTCAGTTGTCATCATCTCCTTGCTTTCCTTCTTTCCTCTTTCTACTAACACATGCAATCTTTCACAAAAAAATATCATATTTTCTTTGAGTAGTCAGAGACAAGCCCATAGGTACATTATTTTTGGCATATGAACACTTTCGTGCTGTATTGGCTTCTTTTATAGGACTGTACCTCTCTTAGGAATTTTATTGTTACGAGTGCGGTATCAATTTCGTTTTCAAAGGAAGGCAGCACTCCAATCGAAAAGGCAACATTTTTTTATCACTTCATCTCTTTGCAATATTCAGGACGCCTCCATAAAAACCTTCCTTGTAACGACTGTACAATCGAGCGGAGCACACTGAGATCAAAATAAATTTGGACTTCTCAAATCAACAAGAAATAATGTCTAAGTCTAATAATGATGACACTTCTAAAGCAGAAAGAAAGAAACAAAGCATTTTTTTATTTTCCCCCAATACACAATACATACATAACACAAGAAAACAAAAATCTAGTATCTATTAAGCAACTGGTATACAAAAAATCAAACAAAAATGAAACGAAACTAATACAAAAACATATAGGGTTGATAAGTAGAAAGGCATATCGATGTGTGTTGTGTGGGGTCAAACTGGGCCCTGTCTCAGGATATGCTGTACCAGACCTAGGTTTTTAGTGCAGCGCTGTTTTCAGACTAGTAAGAAAATAAAGGGCTCTGCTTAACTACAATAATTGATTACTTAGCATAATCAGCCCATTACGGTCCCACTGCTGGGACGCAGGGCCTACACTCGGCGAGAGTGAATGAGATTCTATCCAACACGCTAGCCTATGCGGGTCGGCGTACGTCACACTGCTTCGATTTTTTGATTCTAGGACATACAGTCCAATGTCCTCTAGTTGTTTTCTTTGATCATTCATGAATAAATTACCTTGGGTGATTTTCGCAAAACAGAGAATCAAGTGCACAAGTGCCAAATCAAGTCTGAGTTTTTTAGTTTCCTGAGAACTGGTAGGTATTTGTTTCACCAGCCCTATGTAACTTATTGCTGTTCATAGAATTATAGATTTTAATTTTTTTTTGTGCTGTAGTACTTATTCCATACTGTAAAGAAAGCTAACTGAATTCCGGAGATGAATTTGCTACTTTCCGAGATATAATAATTACTTACTTGAATGTAAACACCCCGGGGCTATGCAAAATGCGCCATGGCTGTTTGCCCATTATGTCGCCAACCTCATCGTTCCATTACAGAGGCACATCGCCACGGAATATAATATAATAATTTACAAAAGCTTCACTCAAAATACATGACAGTATATTTGAACGTGCGCACGCGAGCTAAATTAAAACCTCTCATGTCTGCGTGTGATAGCTCATTTGCCCAAGGCAATCGAGGTTTTCAAATAGTTCGCATTCGAGTCATATAGTATCTAAACTGAGCGAGTTAAAGCTCATTTTGCAATAAAAGCCAATATCCAGTGAAATGATACTAGTATCGCACTAAACCACTTTTACGACGCGGACACAAATGCCTCGAACCAAATACTGATGGAATTTTCAAAATAAGCGATTGTAGCGAGGTTCCCTTTTATCATGGCAAATGAACGAAAGTTGGCCAACAATTCGTTGGTAAATACCTATATGGCAATTTGTTATCTTTTATTTCATATTATTTTTACGGTTGATCAGGTGTTTAACTGTTTTCAGGAGGCGTTTGGGTTTACAAAATACCAATATGCGATCAAAATCAGATGATGCACATATTTTCGTTTGTGCATTATTGTAAGCTATAACTCATACGTAAGAAATAAAAAGCACACGTTCCTCAGACCATTCAAGTCTACAAGTAAGCTCTGTCTATGTGGTTTTGTAAAAAAACAGTGAATAAATTAATTCTAGGAGAGCAGGCTCCATCTTAAACCGCGTAGATAGCGGTCTAAGAAGGATAGATCTGGCGTGATAGAAGTTAAAGATTTAACTATCATCAACTTAGAGCAACACAGCAGGCGTTCCGTGTTGATCTATGATCACCCGGGTAACATTAGTCCGAGCGTCAAAATTATACGTTCGGTGGTCAACTGACATCGAGCAACGCAGGCCTCCGTACCGGAGTGCTCGATGTCAACTGAGCCCACAGCGCGTTCAGCCCGCGGACTCAGTCGACCACTTTATAATTAATGCATTATAGGTAACCATATTTTTTAAACGGAAACCAAAACTGCAGTATTAAAACAAATAAAATAAACCTTGAAACAAATTGTACTGAATTTGATGTCTGCGCGCGTGAGTAATGTGAACTGATCGAGCCTTCAAATATTACAAAGTAAACGTTAGTAATTCCAAAAACTGTTATTCGAGTAGGTATCTCAATTGGTAAAGAACATGGGCAATTCCTCATACATTGTTGGACACAACTTTGTTGACTAACGTAACGTACAGTTGATATACTTTTGGTTATTGATAATATATGTTAAGATAACGAAAAAGCTAATTTAATTTCTTGTGTAGAAGTTGTTAGTAATTAATGCAGCTTGTTGCGTTTTATTTCACGCAAATGCAATGAGTTGCTTTATCTAATTATTTAGAATTAAAACTTTTGCTTCCAAAATTATAATATCATACAAGTTTTTAAAAAAATTGGACAAATAACAACATTCAGAACCGTACTAATTACTTCCATGAAGGGTTCATTTATTTTTTCATTCCATCTATTCGAAATGGACGACTGGGTTCGCCTTTAAGTGCACCCAACGGTGGTGTTTTCTATGAGAAACTTTTAGCGGGCAGTAATGAGTTTTCCGGCGCACTTATTAAGTTCTTAATTCAAAAAGTGCGCGGCAAAGATAATTGCGGCGCACTTATTGAATTTGGAACCAGCGCCAAATAATTCGAATGCAAATATTGTTTGAATAAATACTGGCTGGTACGACGGCCCAAAACCCAAAACAAAAAAACCCAAAACACACAAAAAACACAAAACACAAAAAAAAACACAAAAACACAAAAAAAACAAAACACAAAAAACACAAAACACAAAAAAAAACACAAAAACACAAAAAAAACACAAAAAAACACAAAACACAAAAACACAAAACACAAAAAATCACAAAACACAAAAAAAAACACAAAAAACACAAAACACGAAAAAACACAAAAACACAAAAAAAAACACAAAAAACACAACACAAAAAAAAATACAAAAAAAACACAAAACAAAAAAAAACACAAAAAAAACACAAAACACAAAAAAACACCCAAAAAAACCAAAAACACAAAAAAACAACCATTTGTTTTATTAAATAATAATATTACAATAACATATGAGGCGCCTTTTATTTTCTCATAGTGGGTGATGAAAAGCAGAGTGTATCACACGGGCGCAACATATATTTTTGGCTCGGGCGACGTACTTTGAATCCCTCGCTACGTTCAGGATTCTACTAAAGAATCCCTCGCTACGCTCGGGATTCTACTCTAGAATCCCTCACTTCGCTCTGGATTCAAAAAAGCGCCCTCGCCGTAAAAATATTATGTTGCTCCCTTATGATACAATCTACTATTGACCTGGGTCAGCGGTTGCCCACCTTCTTTGCTGCAATACCAATGTTCAAAATTTGTTTAGGCATACCTGAGCGAGCATTGACAAACATCCGTGACCACCACCTCCGTACCCATTGGACAGCGTTTACTTACAATATTAGCCACAAAATGCTCGTAACTACGATGTAAACACGCGGTTACCACCACCGTGGTCTATTGACGCCTTGGCATTACGCCCGATCCATGCAAAACATTTTTTTAGTTACAGTCGTCAATTTTAAACTGAAAAGCATTGTAATAAGGTTCTAGCGGCCAGCACATGTGGTTTTGTTAGCACGCATATGTAGCTAGGATATTTTTTCGCTACGGTACAGGATTATGAACACTATTTAGTACTGAATAAAGGTGACGGAAGATGTATTATGTAGATAGATAATGCAGCAATGACTGGCAAGTACGGCATGATAGTGGAAGTAATGGCGTAGGGCTCAAGGGCCGTCTGGGGATATTTAGATGCTCATTTTTTCAGCGGTTGCGCGCGAGAAACGAACACATCGGCTGAATTTGCAAACGAATATGAATTTATGAAATATTTTAGCTTAAGTGATTATTTTATGGGTGAGTGAGTTTACCAGCACTCCCATTTGGGCCGTTTATCTGGTATTGCAGTGAGTTTGTTAAAAATCTGTCTGTTTCGAAATGTTATGCTTTAGGGGTTGTTTTTCAACGAAGTAAATAATTCTGACCCAGATATCTAAACAAATATTTAAGTTCAATCGAATTTAAACCGATGAGTTTAAATCAATCACATAGTTATCAGATAGTCTTGTATGTTTGATACACGCTATTTATTCTTAGATTAGGATCGTCGTATGTTAATCATTATTCAGAACGGAATAATATTAATTTATAACCTGAGTTATATTATTATTTTATCTGTGCCTAAGTACAGTTTAAATACCAGTACCTATCAGTGCTGCGGCTGTCGATAAAAAAACGGGCAAATGAGTCGGACTCGCACACGAAAGCTTCCTTCCTATCGTACAAGATATAACACTATGTTATTTTTATTAGACCCCGTTTTAAGCCTAACCGTGATTTATTTTATTTATATTATTTGTTGTTACAGAAAGTACAGTAATACTCAATCTGTGAAAATTTAAAGTATCTACCTATTACTGTTCCAAAGATACAGCCTCAATGTCGAGCAAAGACAAAAACTATTATTATGGTATGAGTAAGTCAAGTTTTAACTTTATTTTGTTTTCGTCATTTGTTTTTACAAGAACTATTTGAAAATTTAATGTGACTACCTGTTACGGTTCAATAGATACAATTGTTGTTAAAGTTGAGGAAAACTTGAAGAAAAATCACGTTACTTTTTTTTCCCCCATACAAGAAGTGTGATTGTTTTGACGTTAATTTATTTAATAATTTTATTATATTTTTATTATTTGATGTAAGAGCGGCAATAGAAATACGCACTCTCTGCAAATTTCAACTTTTTACCTATTACTGTTTAAGAATTTACAGCCCGCTGACTGATGGACGGACGGCGGAGGCTTAGTAATAGGGTCCCTTTGGCACTCTTTGGGTACGGGTGCATTGCCACATAGGGTGCGTCCTAGGTGGACGTGACCTATGAGATAATGCACTGTTCATAGGCAGGGGTTACTGCTTAACATCAGGTGGGCCTCTTGCTTGTTCCGTCATCCAAGTAGTATAAAAAAAAAAAAAAAACGGAACCCTTAAAACTAATAATAAATTGGGCACATAGAGGTTATTTATTACAAAATATTTGTACTCAAATCCATGAGAACATATGCTCTAATAAAGTTTCATTTAATATGACAAAATTAACGTTTTGCAACCATAGGGGTAAGCGAGTTCTGGAGTGGAGACCGCGTCTTGCCAAACGTAGCGTGGGGCGTCCTCTGGCTAAGTGGAGCGATGACCTACGAAAGGCGGCGGCAGAAAGTGGATGAGAAGAGCCGAACGTCGGGCTCAGTGGCGCGTATTGGGAGAGGCCTATGTCCAGCAGTGGACTAGTGTGGGCTGATGATGATGATGATGATCAACGGCTTGTAAATATAACCATAATATTACATAGAGCAACACGGCCTTTAAACTACAGTCAGGCTTTAGAATGTTTGTAATTGACGCCTTAATTTAATTTAATTTATTTTTTTAATATGGAACATCAACAGAATTTACATGGTTGGGTGCTTACTATTGCTAGCTTAAGATCTAATTTACATGCAATTCCAATTACAGATGAACACATCGTGCACTAAACATTTTGCGTAAACATAAGGTAGTTAAAAAAAGACGACATAATAAGGCCAATGATGGCAGACAATACAACACAACTTGCTTACATAATTATAATCATCAAGGCATCAGAAAAATAAATTAAGTAATTAAATTAAAAAAAAATACAATTTGTTTTTTTGACATGCTATAAAACAAACAATTTAACATAAAACCTAACTTTAAAAAAACATTGAATTAAAATTTACGTACCCTTTATACAATCACGTGGATTTAGGGTTTAAGACCCTATATATTTTAGTTATTTTAGTTTTTTGTTGTAGTTTTTATTTTTTTACGCCTTCTTTAAATTGGGTGAAGATACTCGATCAAAATAGGCTACTCAGACTCCAGCTTCAGAAATAGTTGCAAGCTTAGAAGTTTCAAAATCTAAAGTTTAGCTTTCTATCTAGAACCTGAGATGTAGTTAAAAGCAACCGCAGCCAAGTTCACCCGCAGAAGACTCGAAAGCCGATTAAAGTTGTATGGCTTCCTGGAACCCGGGCCGCAAACCAATTAGTAATTAACTCTAGTGTGACTGAGAGGAATCGATAGGCTGGTGAGATTTTCTTTGAGTATACATCTTAACGGCACTCGTAAATGATGTGATGCTATTCGAGTGTGTTCTGTCTAAGAATATACCCCTTCGACTCCTTCTGTGGATGTCGTGAAAATCAACTAAGGGACTAACTACACTAGGGGATGGGCAGGAGCATCCACCTGAGTACTCAATACCAATAATGCGATCTCTAATCCGCCTGCCAACATGGTGATTACATATTATGGGGCAGGCCACGCCCAGCAGTGGACGTTTGAAGGCTGTTGTTGCTGAAGATTTTTATTAAAAGGTGGACGGTCGAAAACTGGTTCCCATACAAAACTGTGAAGAACCCAATGTCGGTGATTATAATTTTATTACTAGTGTTTTGATAACTAAGTACAAAATGGCAATTAAGCAGTTTTATTACAAACTAGCAACTCGCCCCGGCTTCGCACGGGTAGCCCCCGGTGAACCCTCCCCTCCTACCCCTCCCCCTATGTCAATTTCCTGGTTCTAAGCTACCTCCCCACCATTTTTCAGCCAAATCGATTCACCCGTTCTTGAGTTATAAGTGGTGTAACTAACACGACTTTGTTTTATATATATATATAGATATCAATTGCGACAAAGCTTCACTCGTTTTTTTTTAATACTTCTTAGTATTACGGAACAACCAGAGGGACCTGATCAAAAGTGGTATATAAAAAATTACACGCAAAAAGTGTTCACCCATCCAAAAACTGACTGCGGTGAATTTGGAATAACGCTTTTTCCCAGAGAATCAATTTTCAATCAATTTTGAGACCCGGCTAGATCAATTTTTCGACACTAAAAATAAAAAATAAAACATATAGCAAATATTATAGAAATCGACGTTTTCGAGAACGTATAAGTATATTAAAAATATTGCTCGTTTAATATTACAGGATTCATGTTAAAATGAATGTTTGAAGCTGCCATTGCCGGTATCTAGCTCATCTCGCTCTTGAGATCGGTCAAATAGAGAGATTGTCGCTGGGCTTTTATGAAAAAATCAGGTTTAATTTTAACGGTCTCCTTCACCGCTTTCCTCTCCGGTTACCGACCCACCTGCTTTTGGCAACTCAACAGACGAGTCTACGTACGCGTGGGTGGCTTTCGATAGTGGCATACTTGGTGGCAAATTCACAGCGAACCGTCGTAGATTAAAATAAGTGCTACAAATTGGAAAGAAAGGGCTAGACTTTCAAGCTCAAATTCTAGCCAAAGTTCTTTGAAATAAGGCCACAAAAATAAATCTTCTGAGTGAGTGGTTTTCAAACTCATTATTTTGTTTTAGCTTGAGCTAGTTTGTTGATGTTACATTAAAGTGAAGTGGGAATAATTAACATTTACAGATAAGATAAGATAAGATCATTTATTTGTCTGAAACATAGGTTTACATAAAGATGTCATAAAAGATAAAGTATCACCATGTTTCGCATTGTCAAGGCAAACAAACTAAAAAAAAAAAACATCAATTAGTTTTAACATAATGAATAGGTCAGGTAGTAACATAGTAATTAATTAAAATAATTTATGGTAACCTACCATCATGGTCATCTCATAAATGATCCGTGCCGCACTCTTATGGCCTTAGCCTTCGTGTTTCTTATAAGTCTGAGGCAGCAGCTCTGTTCATAGCCAGTTCCTCGAGAGTCGCCTTATTTCTGGTTTGTTATTTTATCTCGCTGCTCGAGAGAACGAGTTATTTCCAACCTTTTTTGAAAGCTTCTTCGTTTAACTTGTGATTTAATTTGCGGCCTAGATACTGGAGAACTGCGGTTGGAGTCTCATGTTTATATTTATAGTAGAATAGAATAAAGAGATGACGCAAATAGACATTGATAGATCTTTTAGGCTTTTTTATGCATATCGACAATGGATTCTATCGAAATTTAACAATATAATCGGTTGATCGTGTCTATATATGATCCGTAAAGAGTACACTCAGAGACTGTGTACACTCAGAGACTGAGTACACTCAGAGACTGAGTAGACTGATGAGTTTTAGATTGATAAATATTTCGATAAGCTATTTCTTCTTTGAAATACTAGTAGTAAATAAGTAATAAATTTTGTAAAAACTAAAAAACCCCTTAACGTAATGAAACGGCTGAACCGATTTTGATCAAACATAGCTAAGAACACTCCCGACTAATTGACCTTTAAAACAAAATAAAAATCTAAATTGGTTCATCCGTTCGGGAGCTACGATGCTACAGCCAGACACACACACACACACACAGACACGTCAAACTTATAACACCCCATCGTTTTTGAGTCGGGGGTTAAACACGAAAGTATCCTGAGATATAAATAATCTTTTCAAAGGTTCATACCTCAGGAAGACCAAGAAAGAACTAATTACTTAATTATAGAGAAGATTAAGAACAAGGAACCACGTCTATAGACGAGATTTAACTTATACTTACTATGTAGGTAGGTACTTCTTTTTGTGTGTACTCAATAACGTTTGGAGAATTTTCCAAAAACTTAAATTATTGTTCAATAAATTTCACCTCTGAAATAGCAAAGCAACTAGCTTGGAGCACGAATGTTTAAACTATTCAATACCTATTTATATTCAAATCTACTTTGGTATTAGTTCCAACGAACAATCAATAAAAATAAAGGTTTCTGTAAATTTCACAGTTTTCATATATCTGCACGTGTTTTAGCTTATTTGGCTATGTCACTTCAACCAATTAGGCCTATTGTGATCGCCACTTGGTACCTACATACCGCCCCTGGAGAGGGCGTTTACAGTTCACCGCTAAGACCTTCAGCTGCTAGGAACTGTAGGATTTTCTTAGGGGTGATTTCTTTCAGTTAATCCGGGCTGAGGATGTGTTTGCCCAGATGAATGCTGCGTTTGTGCATTAGTGGTCCACACTCACCTAGCAGGAAGGGGCATTTCATCCGCCTCTTCACAGAGTCTGCAGGATTGCGTTTCGCATAACTTTAACTTGAACATGTGCTTGTTAAGGCGACGGTGTCCAGTCAAGGCTCTGACCATAATGCGAAGGTTGCTCCTATTCAGCGCTAAGATACGGTTGGTGTTCTGCTTATCGAATAAGGCTTTAATAATAGCTTTGGAATGGGTCAAGCCTGTGGACTCACCCCACAGTTTGACCGATTCTTCGAAACAGGAGTTCATCAGGGTTCTTTGAGTCAGGTTTTTTTGTATACTACAGAACGGCTCGGGTTCCATCTGTAACCTACTAGCCCCAGCTCGTGCAAGCTCGTCAGCTCATTCATTACCATCGATGCCTGCGTGTTCCGGAACCCATGTTTTTGAGTTGAAATTTTAATATAATTTTAAGCTCAAAAGTGATTAGTGATAATAAATTAGTCTTTAGGAGATAGGTAGGTAGTCTATAGACTTAACAGTCGGAATAGGGTGTGATACCACGGTTATTCTACTCGCATGGTCAGAATACGCTTACTTAGTAAGATATTTATGAAAATAATGTTTGAGTTCTTTTTTTAGGGCTTTAACTTTATGCTCAACGCTATGACTTGGAAACCACTCTGCATTTAAAAAATAATGTTATCATTAAAAATATCTGAAATATTCATATTCAACCAATCAAATTGATCCAAACCCAAATAGACTTCTTACGACCTCTGAAATTTAAATCGAAACTATCGAGTTAATTAAAATCATGTCTGATCTTCTTTGAATATATATACTACTGTTTAAAACCTAGGGGCTTAGTAATATTTTATTTTATAATACAATGTTAAAATAACACAGATTCAATAAGAAAACTGAACCACAATAAGAAAACTCACGAGATAAGTTTGTGTGAGCGTCGAACGTGCCAATACGGCTGAAAAGGCGAGTGAACAATTTATACCAAGAGAGCTTAGTATTGTTCTGCTCAACCTACTTAACTTTATCAGGTTTTGCAGATTGATGAGTTAGAGATTTATTTTTCAAAGTGAATTGTAACTCAGTTTGAAAACTAGAGCTTATTTGTCGCAGAAAAACACAGTAACTATTTATTTTGTTTTGCAAAATATTTGTTCTGGCTGCTAGCTTATTACGGAATGTATTATTACTGAAAGTGTTAGTTGAGTCAGTTGTGGGAAGCAATGGCGGCGATAAGCTCACCACTTGTCACGTCTATATTCCACGATGGTGTAACTTACTGTGAAAAGCGGCCCATTGTGGCTTTGCCTACCCCTTCGGGGAAAAGACGTGTTTCTATGTATGTATGTATGAATTCGTTCGATTCTGCTGTTAATAAACATCATTACCGTGGATTCCACACTTAAGAAGCATACTCGGGAGTACTGCGAACAAACGTACCTACAGTACAATATTTTTAGTGTTTTCTCGCTTGCTGATGAGCTTCTCATTGTAAACCCTTGGGCTTTCAATCATTTGGCTATAATAGCGTCAATACGGGAATGGAAGAGAAGCTTGGAGTTGAGCAGCACTGCTAGATCTCTTAAGACCTTGCATTCCTGAAGGGACATTACAACTCCTTTGATGATATCGCTCCTAGTGTACTCGTAAGGGTGCCAGATGGGCATTTAACATGATTTTTGTCTTGCCCATATTCTTTTTGAGAACCACCTACTGGAAGACCTGAGAGGTGACTGACTCGTATCTATACTCTACCAACTAAGCTGCAGCCAGTGTGGACCGGCGACGTTGATGAGACAGAGACGATAGAGTAATAACCAAGAAAGTTCAGTACGTCGACGACTATAACTCACGACGGGGCAGGACATCGATCATCCGCGAGCGGCCATGGTGTGTGGGCGAGGCATGGCCGGGGGCGGGCGGCAGGACAGTGCGGCACTTTGTATATGGCAGGTGTACGTCAAAGTCCAATCATCAGTTCAGTTCAGTTCTTGAACAAGTTGCCTTTGCGGAGTAGCCGACAATTTCGCCAATGTCACGTTTTAAAACAAGTTCAGCTTTTGCACGAATGATCTGGAGTTTTCTTCTTATAATTGTTATAAATAGTGATGACGGAGACTATTGACTACACGACTTAGTTTTATTACTTGAATTCATGATTACTTGATCAATAAATTATTGGAAATTAAAATGTATAAGGAAATTTTGTAATTTCTGTGCGTAAACATGGTGAAACGGCGCGTCGTTTTATTTTAGACGATCTCTACTTGAACACGACTTGTCTACGACGATCTCTACTTGAACACGACTTGTCTACGACGATCTCTACTTGAACACGACTTGTCTACGACGATCTCTACTAATGTTGATATCAGAGATTAAGTTTATTTTAACTGATGACTGATATTTTGGCTGATAATAAATTGAGAACAGTTGTTGTTGTTGTTGTTTATTTAATAATCTCAGAAAATTTTATACAAATTTAAACTTATTTAAATACCATAAAACCATGCAAGGTAAACGAGTTATTCACCTAAAAGTATTTCAAAATTACGTTACGCCTTTATACTTTTCTTTCGAACTGTATGATAAAAGATGATACAGGAATCCACTGTATACTTATTTATTGTTATGCCCAAACCGCTATCATCTCTCCCTTGTACCACAACAAACTCGTAACTGAGAAAAGAAGTAGACACTTCAACGATAACATTATCATTTTGAAAAATCTCTTTTAATACTTTTTCGTCCGTCATAAAAAAAGTTCATTCTGAACTACTTAAGTTATTATCAAGCATTAACTTTTAAAAGCAAAGCAAGCTTTTTTTTTGTTCATCGCGTAAAACGTTTCCGGATTAGATGTTATCTGGCATTTAGCCAAAAAAAAAATAGAAATAGAATAAAAGCAATAGAAGCAAAGTATTTTTGTAATTTCTATACATAGTGTCCCTGGAAATACGACATTAAAATAGTACAAAGGTAGTGTCTTACTTAGTACTTACCAGGATTTTTATGGTTCCGTAGCCAAATGGCAAAAAACGGAACCCTTATGGATTCGTCATGTCTGTCTGTCTGTCTGTCCGTGTATGTCAAGGCAACTTTTTTCTGAAACTATAAGAGCTATGCTGTTGAAACTTGGTAAGTATTCTGTGAACCGCATAAAGAATTTCACACAAAAATAGAAAATAAAACATAAATTTTTGGGGTTCCTCATACTTAGAACAGAAACTCAAAAAATAAACCCTTACATGTACGTATCTATGGATAGGTCTTCAAATATGATATTGAGGTTTCTATTTTTTTTTAGAAACTTGCTTTTATATCTTTTTTTTATAAGTTTGCGCGAGAGGCACTTCCAAAGTGGTAAAATATGTGCCCCCCCCCCCCCCGTAACTTCTAAAATAAGAGAATAATAAAACTAAAATAAATATATGATGTACACTACCATGTAAACTTCTACTGAAATTTGGTTTGAACGAGATCTAGTAAGTTTTTTTTTAATACGTAAACTAAATTAAATAAATTAAACTAAAATTAAATTAAACTAATTAAACTAAATTAATTAATTAAGTTAATTTATTCAACAGGTTTTTTACAATCTAACCGAGTGAGTAGCTCTGGAAATACACGTGCAAAATGTACATATCGTCACTAGCCACAACTAGAGTGTGTCAATACACTAAAACCTACACTAACCTAATCATAGCCTCTACACATAATTAAAATGTAATGTGCGCTTCACCAATTTTCACACACCATGTTTGGTGGTGATAATTTTAGCTCCCACTTTGAACAACCAAAGACCGTATGACACCATTGCTTTCAGTTTCTCATGAAAAATCTTCTGCAGTAATATAGTACCTAATAGTAAAAAAAAATATTTATTTCAAAAACCAACTTCAAAAACCTCATGAGATAATGTGCAATTGTACAATTCATTATAATAATATTCAACTACAAAGAAACCCTTTACGAGGGTTTTAAAGTCGGGCGGGTTCCTTATACTTGCATAATCTACAGCACAATTCCAAATAATAATATACCATAAAACAGAAAAGTGGATGTTAAATATTCTGTAAAAATTCAATCTGTGTTTTTTTTTAATGGAATTAATAAAGTTATCATCCTAGATTGAATCTCTATCGAATACTGATTAACAAAGTATTTTTTATGGTATATTTGGGATAGTGGTGTATATCTTGACAACATCTTGACCGATTTTGCACATATTCCAAATTTTTATGATGAGTACCAAATGTTTCTGCCCCATATTATAAAAATGGACCTGTAAATGGTGCCACAGAAAACTTCCACTTTTTTGGGGAAATACAGCCCCATAAAAAGTCACCAACAAAAAATTCTATGAAATTGTACCTGTTTAAAAAATATCGTCAAGTTGAAAAATACAACCTTTTTCGCGAGTACTACCATACATACCTACATACAGATGGTTAAATCCTATCACAATTTTACTGCTACCATTTTCTCCTCTCTAACACTTAGAGCATGTTTTTCTCTCTTTTCTCGACAGAGCTGTAGCCTGCAGCTTAGTGCCCGATCCTCGCTCCGTTACATCCGCGAGTGGTTCCGCCAGTCACGCTAGCTTTTACTACTCCGTGCTAGACTGCTTTAGTGTTATATGAACAACATGTTTGAATTCATGACAAGGCTTTGTGACGAAGTGCAGGCGTTAATTCTTCCAATATCGTTGATTATATTGGAAGAATTGGTGATTTAAAATTATCCTTTATGATTTCAATGTTAAAAATACTATTAGACTATATACAGCAAGATACACTATTTCTGCAGAAAATTGCTGATCTCTATTGATTTGTCTTCAGAATCAAACATTCTCACGAACGCCACCATAACAAAATCCCCGAATTTGTATCTACCTAATCGGTGATCGCACAAAACAAACTATTCCTACAAATTCCCGGCGCAATTTTCCCTTTCAGTGCGTTAAATCGCAATCCCTTTTTGTACGTGTTCGCGTAATGTTTGTAAAGAAGAAACTGTAATAACGCTTTCGGATTTCACGCGCCAGGTATCAGGCATCACTGCAAATCGGCATTGAATCTAAAAAGAGCTCTGTTGCGCTGTCTTTAGATATAATTTAGCTTGGCTTCAAACTGCTATAACACTTTTGGATGTCGTGCAACCGGCTTCAAGACTAACTTAATTTGACTTTCAATGTGAAAGAATGCCTGACAGAGCCTCCCTGCTGCAGATTGCACCTGAATCCCATCCCCCACTCTCTACCAATGGCCAAAATCAATGGCTCTTCTCAGAGCCGATACATTAGGCAGGATGAGGTGACCGAGAAAGTACCAGTCGCACGAGAGGAAAAGAGCAATGGATAATACATTTATATAGCTCAATTGCGAACAATAGATGATTAAGTAAACATTTAATTAAGCAACTGAAATTTTCTAAAGTTTTACCTGATGCAATTGAACTGTCGCGCGCTTAGAGCATGCTTAGAGCATAAATGCTATCATGTCGTGCGGCTTTGCTTAAGGTGAATGCTCACGCTTGTGGCGCGAGATTCAAATTGTTTAGTGTTTGTTGCCCATTGCAGCTCATCAACACTTCTTCAGATAGCGAAAGTTAAGTTCGCGAGAACTACGAGACTTAACACACGTGTTTTAATTGATAGTATCTCATAAATATCATCAGTTTAGCTACGATACCCATAAACAAAAAAAAAACACTGAAAAAATGTGTTTAGGGGCATCATAGCTAAACTGATGCTATTTATGAGATACTATCAATAGAAACATGTGTGTTAAGTCTCCTAGTACTCGCGAACTCAACTTTCGCTATCTGAAGAGGTGTTGTTGAGCTGTAATGGGCAAAAAACACCAAAAAATTTGAATTTCGCGGCACAAGCGTGAGCATCCACCTTAATTACAATATCAATAGCGTGCGTGCCAAAGACTAACAATTAGTGTCTGTTATAGTATAGGTACGTATCTTAGAGCATTGCAGGCCTCCGTACCGGTACGTATATTTGGAGTAAAACTTCTTCTAGATACGTTATATTTTGTTCTGTGCCTCTGCACCGCCGCGTGCCGTGAGCGTTTGAGCGGTTTGAGCGAACAGAACGCGGCAAGGCGCCTTTTTGCAATGAATTTCGGATGAATTGCATCTCAGATTTAGGGACGTGAACACGTAAGGTTACACGTTTCCCGTAAGCAGGTTCTACAAGAACTTTGAAAAACAAACTAACTGTGCGATGAAGCAATCAAAAAGTTTATTTTACAATATTGCTAAGCTTTCTTCGTGTTGTTATAAAAAAGTTTTACAGCTTACAGGTGCCGATTTAGTCCAGTATACTTAGCTTAGCTAGACAGGGCTATTATAACATAAACATAGATACATACCTTATCCCGAAGGGGTAAGCAGAGCCTCCATCGGCCAGATTTTCACTGCGGATCGTACAATTGCAGGAATATAGACATGACCAGTGGTGTGCTCTTATCCGCCATTGCTTAAGCATAATTAACTCTACTAACGCTTTCTTTCAGTAGCTAACACATTCCTCAATGAGCCAGCAGCGAGGACAAATTTTATATTACCTACCATATCATATTTGCACAACGTGTCTTTAACACCCTGTAACAAAATTGAATGCCGATTTTAATTTAGTTTTATGCTAAGGCCAAACCAACGCGTTCAGCATGCGTCCGCGGTGGCGTGCGCGGTGACGATCCATTGTCTTACTATTGATCGCCACTGTGGACACGGGCTGAACGCGTTTGTTTGGCGTTAGCTTTAGAGAATGCGGTATGGAATCGGCACCATGTTAATCACCATCTCAAACGCGTGAGGATATATTACTAAGGGGTAGTCAGGAAGATTCAAACAATACAATTAGCACGTGTAATTTACGAGCTAATTTGCTCAGTTAGCACCATCATTGGACACTGACAAATCCATAATTATTAAAATTGAATCCGGGACGAGTCGCTAGGACTCGTCCCGGCTTCGCACAGGTAGTTTTAGGGTGAAAAACAGCCCCCCTCTTATCCCCCTCCCCTGGTAGCCTATGTCACTCAGGATGAATGAAGCTTTCCAATGGAGAAAGATTTTTTTAAATCGGCACAGTTTTTTTTGATTTTATTCATTACACACCTACACACACACAAAAATACAAACATCCTCTCTATAATATTATATAGTGTAGATGTAGATGTAGAATCACTGTGTTGCATACTTAGGTACCTACATATAATTATAAAGTGAAATTTTCAACGTCATAACTAAACACTGTACTCAAAGATTAACGGGCAGGTGCATTAAAACGTCAGGCTTACTTGTGAGTCACATTTATAATAGTTTTGTACCACATTTACATAACTTTACAACAGAATCGTATTTCACATGGAGCCAAACGTTAGTATACCTATTTCACTTCGTAAGGCGTGGTATAAAATCTCATCTCGCATCGTTTTAGAATATTGTAAAATGAAAATGTAGAAATGTAATTGCAGTTTGTCTCGCAAACTACACTCGGTATGTAGTTGAAATAGCTCTATTTGGTGACTTATCCACTAACTACTAGTTCGTGATCCGGTTCTTTCTTGGTCACATTGCTTTAGGTTGGAGACCAGCTCGACATAGTGAACTAAATCGTAAGTAGGTACTCACAGCACTAGAAACGCGTTATGTAGTTCTAGCCCTCACACTCTCTGGCCAGCATATTCCAGCAGTAGGTTTATTTAAATGGTATGGTATGTATAATACTAATTATTAATCCTACTAATATTATAAACCCAAAAGTTTGTAAGGATGGATGGGTGTATCTTTGTTACCCTTTCACGTAAAAACTACTCGATGGATTTGAATGAAATTCGGAATGGAGATAACTCGTTTCGTTTCGTATGAGGTAGTGCTGGCCTCTGGTGTCGGAGTTTGTCAAGCCGCCCGAGGGCCTCTGACATGGCTTATCGACTGCTATTAATCAATAACAGCCGGGACCGACAGCTTAACGTGCCCTCCGAAGCACAGAGCGATGGAAATCCACACATAACTTAGAAAAGTCATTGGTGCGGAGCTTAGGATCGAACCCGGTATCGTTGGATTCTGAGTTGCACTATTGAACCGTTAGGCTACCCTCGCTTTTGGATAACTGGACTCCCGGAATAATACATAGGTACATTTTTATCCCGATATTCCCACGGGATCGAGACTTACGCGGGTGAAATCGCGGGGCGCTGCTTGTATGATATAGTACGGTAGTATAGTATATTACTTTGAAGCCGTTCGATCATCCAGGTTCAACTAACGCGACGGTCTTAAATACGCTGTTTTTTTTCTCCATACTTAGGTATCTATCTATCATTTGAGAAAGAACAATGTAAATAAAACCGCATTGTGCCGAAGGTATTAAATACCGGAACTATTCAATGCTGAAGCTATTCTGAGCTAATAATCAGTGCAGATTGTCTTTGTCCTGATTTCAGAATGTATCGTTAGTACGTGTACCATCAGTGCACCACCTACCATACCTGCAATATTGTTTAGCTGTGACCACAACTTGTTCACTTTCAGACGACGTGCAACGCTACCTGCATCTAAACTCGCATTAGAACGCTTTATGGCTATGTCACAAATTATTGTCTGAGTTATGATACCAAAACTGAAACACTAATAAAAATAAATACCAAATAACACACAAATAAAATTGACGACCTCTGTGGCGCGGCGGGTGAAGGTTCGCTTACGACGCAGGAGGTTGCGGGTTCGATTCCCGACGCAGAACAAATATTTGTACGATCTGCAGATATTTTTTCAGGGTGTTCTGGGTATTATATATGTTAATAAAAAATATCTACTTATCTATGTAATGTATTGTATTAAGTATATCTAGTACCCATAACACAAGCTCTGCTTAGCTTGGGGCTAGTTTTTTTTATAATGATGTTTGAACTGTCCAGCTTTATTAATTTATTTATTATTATAAATTTATATAAATATAAAAACTCCCGACTATGTTCTGTGTTCCATTAAAATTGTAAACACGGAACACATCGGTGTCTAGCACGCATCAAGGGCCCGAAGCGAGTTACTCTACTCACGCGTGAGGAGTCATTCACATAGTAATATAATGCACAGAAAAAAATTTAAAGCGCTATTAACTCTCACTCTGCAAACCTGAGTTTCCATCAAAAAAGTAATTGCGATCTAATGAACCTGGAAACTACTGCACCAATTACCACTAAACATATAACTAAGATTTCTTACGAAGTTACGATCTAGTCACTTTTCAAACAAAAAAACTATTTCAAAATCGGTTCGACCGTTTGGGAGCTACGATACCACAGACAGACACACGTCAAACTTATAACACCCTTCTTTTTGGTCGGGGGTTAAAAACCAAGGGGAAGCTTATGGAATAATTTATTCGAAAAACTGTACAAATCTACTTTACATTAATATTTTTACACTGTCATGTATGTTTTACCTTGCACAAAAACTTCTGCAGACTTACTTTGACATCGATTTATAAAAACGAAAGCTCTTAGCGTAACGTTTTCTTACACAAAGTGATGTTATGTTTGCGATAAAGAATCAAGGCGTTTTTGCTGTAAATCCTCATAATTCAGCGATGATCGCGCACGGCTGCGCCGAACGACCGCGCCCGCACATTCAACGTGCCATCTCATAGAATACACCGCACCGTGCACAGAGGGGGCATTCACAAGAAAAGCTTATGTGTAATTGTGTCAAGGCCAACATACCTCAAACTAGTAGGTACACCGAGAAAGTAACAGTGGCACGACAAATAATATTTGGAAGATAACTCAGATTAGTTAGGTAGCCTAAACACAATATACTTTTATGTTGGTATTAGGCGTTTCAATAGTTAACCGAGCGAAGCTTGCAGGATGCGGCGTTTTTGTATGTATGTTTGTAAGTATGTGTGTTTGTCCAATGATAACTGCAGAACCGTTGATCTAATCGTTATGAATAGGAAGGTAGATAGGATTTGTGAATCGAATTTTTAAGTTCGAGCATAGCTTGATCTGTTACAGATGTTTCTGAGCTCCGAAGATATAAAAGGTCCCCTAAAATAGCTGTAATAACTAGGTTATGTCATGTATAATAAAGGGAAAAAATATATAAGCAAATTCTAAATCACGAGGTCACATTCAGGCGAGTCTTTTCTGCACTCTCTGTATAATGTCGCTTCAGCACAGGGTCTACGTCGCTTGCCGGTAGGTACAGTAAACTCACTAAACTGTGAACTGTCTCAAACCCCCCGAGCCCAACAAGTACAGTTTCATATACCACCCTCGCCTCGCCACAATTATGTAAATAGCTGTACGTACCTACTTATACAAGTACCAACTTTTTCGAAGTGCCTGCTTTATGAGCGGAATATAAAATCGCTTGAAATAAACTTGCAAACTCGATTGTATCGCGGTATCGTAACTCGATGCATGTTGTAGACAACTTGGAGCTAAGTTCCTTCTTCCTGATGCATAATGTTTCTACTTTGTTCTAGCTTCTGGTGGATGAATCTTTGAAAACTTCAAGATTGGGTTGCATGTGTGAACAAAGACTCGGATAAAAATCGATTAAGTAATCATACACTAAGTTTTTAAAATTCTGCGCTGAGTTCCGTAGCACCGCCACCGACATAGCTCTCAGATATAATGAAGCCACAATGGGGACGTGTGGGGTTCACCACTTTGGCGAGTAAATAAACACACACTTTTAAGCAGCAACCATTAAGACGTCTAAACCAGCTTACGTCCGTGGATCAAATGATCTAAGGAGTGGAACTCGTTGCCTTCGTCTGCCTTTCCTGAAACTATAATCTGGGTATGTGAACAGGTGCCTTCTAGACGTTCGTCCTCCATCGTCAGCCACAACTTACCACAGTTACTTACCGACATGTGAGATCGCAGACAAAGGAAGGTACCTATAATCATTGTTTATAAAAAACACACAAACACCCGGGCACTGACTTAATGCGAAATGATTACTAAACACCACAGGTCATATAGCTATATAGCTTGCAGAACCGTGAAAACCGGTGGGGAATAAAGGTTTTCGAGTGACGACTACGCACCGGAAGACGCAGTTTAGGGCGGCCCCTATTAAAAATTGCTCAAGACCATTTAGGATAACCAAAGTCACACAGTCAGTGTTCACTGGAAGGGAATAATATCCCAACGAGTCTGTGACATTGGGGCCTATGGGGCAAACCTATGTCCAGCAGTGGAGGTCTTCTGGCCGGTGATGAGGATGAGGAAACATTACCTACTGGGTGGGGTATAACGCAAAATTACTAATCTTAGATTTGTTTTTTATCTGACCAAATTAAGTACAATATTCAAATTATAAAAATGCATGATGCATGATACTACATTATAATTCCGAGGGATCACTGTACCAGAAACACGATAAGACAAAATTTTCTCCATAAAAAAAAAGCTACCTATAACTTTTGGCTGGATTCGATTGTTTATTAAAATGGAACATATTATTGGGTAAAATATTATCAATAAAATCTATACAACAAAGCCGAGGGTTTACTGTAGGGATTTTATAAAATTGACTATATTATTAGAGATATACAACAACAAAAACTACTTTTTAGTGCGGTGCGAGGCGTATTTTTTGTAAAAAGATTTCTGCCTGGTGTTGGCGCAACCTTAAAACGGAAGTTAATAACCTGCCCACTATCTTAACCTACGTAAATGTTTTTTTAAAGATATAACTATAATTTTTAGAGGATCAATAAAATTATAATCAAACAAATAGCTGACATAAGGGACACTAAACTGGGTGTACTCGCAGAACAAAGACTAATGTGCACGCCATTAAAACCTGAGACGACGCACTAATCCTTAGGAACGCAACATTAAGCGCCATAATCTGCCAGGCGTTTATCGGAGTCACATTCTCGACGACACTACTAGCTTCTTTATTTGCTTTTAAAGTCGAAGATTACAAATTAATTCGACCATATCTTGAAGAATGAATATAAATATGAATGAATTAGTGAAAAATTATTAAACAGTTATTGGGAAATTTTGAATCAACAACATAGTTACATTTTTTTTTTCTCGAAACGAGATGTATGTTGTAGGTATTTAGCACCGTTGTAGGTATTTAGCGCGTAACGTTGAGCGAGTGGCGGAGGCCGATATAAGTATTAGCGCTTTCAATGTAGAGAATATTAATGACGCTTCATCTCTTTAGGTAGTGGTTCAGGTTATCTCAAAAGTATTTGGATATTTTCATGGAAACATAAACACAAATTATAATGTTGCATTAAGATTCATAAACTTAATGTTATTGTAAGCGTTACAAGGTTGACTTTTATTTCTTCATCGGCTTTTATTCGAAAAACGTGAGTTTTATTATTCGCTGCGTCATGAATAAATATGTTTTATGATCGATGTAAAACCGAAATTATTTGCGGGTACAATAAAATTTACAATCAAATAAAAATGGGCCCAGAAATTTTCAACCCAACGCTCATGAACACAAGTTTCAAAGTTGCTCTGTTTCTTAGTGTAGTATGAAATTTTATTGTGTTGCTGTATTGCAGCCATAGCGGAAATTACAAGTGATATTATAATTAGGATGGCGATCTGTTACTTGGAGTAGTTCCTTCAGCTAAACAAGGCAATCCCTAGAATATGGCGAATCAATCTACACAACATCCATAACTACGAGTATAAGTCCAATGAAATTTCCGTTTGTTAAGAAAAAAAATCAGCCAAGTGCGAGTCGGGCTCGCGCACCGAGGGTTCTGTACAAACCTGTTGGTATATAATTAAAAGTTATGGTATTTTTCTGGAATAGTCTAGCCACCCACGTAAACGACTTATAAACTTATCTACTTAATTCAATTCCCGTGAATGTCTTCTGTTTGGTTATTCGGTTGATTTTATCTACCTGTCTATCTATTGTCCCGATGTATATATATTGTTGTTTGTTTATGTTTAAATAGTATTTAAGTAATTTTTGTAATTTGTACATGTTTGTTTTATTGCAAGTTAATAAATTAATGAAATGATACATGATATTGCTAAATGAAATCATTATGAGGAAAGGGGTAGTAAGTTCAAAATTATTAAATATACTTCTTTAAATGAATTAACTAAAAATTTCTACAATTCGCAACTTTTCCTTTATCTGTGCTATAATACGTTGCTTCGTAACAAATTTCAAGATTCTGAGTTCAAGGGAAGTACCGTGTAGTTTTGATTCCCTTGTGAGTGTCGAAAATGAAAAGATACAGCCGTTTATGCTGCAAAAAAGTTTGATTTTTTCACAGCTCTAAGGGACAGTAGACTTGAGTATTGGATATGAATTTCAGCTTGACACCTCCACGAGTTCCTGAGAAAAAGGGTCTTGACAGACAGACAGAGAACAAAGTGATCCTATAATAGTTTCCGTTTTACCTTTTGGGGTGCGGAACCCTAAAAAGACAAATATTATTAAGTTTAATTAATCAATGTATTAGCCAGTATTGTAGATGTACTTTTGCCATTTTAATGAAAAGTAATTGATGTATCTGCTAAAGAAATCCAAGGGACGGGAATCGGTGAACTAAAGGCGTTTTTCACTGCCTCATCGGATTCGAAATTGTCCCCTGCAAAAAATTATGCAAAATCCAAAAAAAACGTCAGTCCGAGCAAGGTCTGATGAGTATGGTACCCACCATACTCTCCATTGTCGAACCGGTGTGACGGACGTTTTTGGTTGTCTTACAGGATCCCTTTTTCATCACAAGTGACAATATGATTTACAATACGCACATTTGTGTGCCTATTCAACAAGTTAAGGCAAGCTTTGACGCGACTTTGTTGTTGTTGTTCGGTGAGTTCATACTGTACCCACTTTTTCCAAGCTTTTTTATCTTTCCAATTGGACGTGAATGAATCAGTATCGTTTTATCACGTTGAAGACTGCTGCCAATTCCGACGTGGTTTAAGATGAATCTGTTTCCACTATGGCTTTCAAATCATCGTTATCGAGTTCCGTCTCCACGGTCGGCCACGGGCCACGGGGTTCACTGTTGTGATCAACATTTATATCTGTTATAATACAATGGTTGAAATAAATTATCCTTTAACCGCGCGTTTAAGACTTGGTAAATTCGGGTATCATTAATTTTAAAATTACTTATCATTCAAATAAAATAATACTAATGAAGGTCCGAGGGTTGATTTATAAGTTTTATCCTCACCGTTGTCAAATAATAATCTCCGGCATCAAATTCAGGAGCGGAAATGTAAATAAAATGTTATTCGAGTATTATTTTCGCTATCCTAATAAACACAGCCATTAGTCCGTGATAAAATCGCCTAGTGTTCCGATAGCTGAAACGTAATGGAATTTCACTAACAGCCGCTCTACACACTAAACAACCTACAGAACGGTTCACTCTAAGATTGAATTCAACTCTATTGTGTACAAACATGGTTTGGATTTGATCGGTGGTGATTTTAATTAAAATATGGCGTCTTGTGTAAAGTTGTGTACAAAGCAATAACATTCGGATCATCTGTTCCAAGTGACTTAATGTGATAATGGGAATTAGGTGTGCTGAGATAGGCTGAGATACGGAATTTCTTGTAAATTAGATTATGGTTGCCTGCTTGATATTATGGTGGGTTGTCACTTTCCACTACCAAACAGCTCAAGACAAACAGAAGGTGGGAATATAGAACTCACTATACCTAGGCCACTTTCCTCACGGTTTTTCGTTATTTTTCTAAGAGGTTACCCGGATTTGTTTGTAAGGTTCGTTCTTAGAGCATTGCGGCCTCCGTACCGTGCTCGATGGAGCCGGCATATAAATAAATAATAAATAAATGAATAATGCTGGACATAGTTCACACAACATTGTCTAGCCCTAAGCTAAGCAGAGCTTGTGTTATGGGTACTAGACAACTGATATACTTAATACAATATATTACATAGATAGATATTTTTTATTATACATAGAAAATACCAGAACACCCGGAACAAATATCTGCAGATCGCACAAATATTTGTTGCGAGGCGGGAATCGAACCCGCAACCTCCTGCGTCGCAGGCGAACGTTCGCCCGCCGCGTCACAGGGGTCGTCTCTTTCTCGATATCTCTTCCTATAATGAGGTACTGCAGTCAAAACAAACGGTCGGTTGCATTTCATGAAGCTGTATGTGACTTCCATTCGTTTAGACAAACAATAGTTCAATTGTTTGAATAGAGGCAAGGTAACTGGGCCATTCATTGGGTAAAGTGTATTGTTCATGTTCCAATTTTAATCAATAGCAACATTAGCAACGCTTCACGTACGCTTGCGGTTTGCGCATTCCACGTTGTTGTTTGTGAACACGGGTGTATTGCCATAAGATAAAAAAAACAATACCTAGAAATGTCTGGGATATTGACCATGCTTCAAAGCTAGAAATACAGTACAAAGCCTCCCTGTTACTCGATTTCAATTGTCTCATGCTGTGAATATTACAGGAAAAAAATTCAGAATCTGGAAATCCACCGAAATAAAGATGACAAGGACAAATATATCTGGAACACAGCCAGGCGATACGGCGCGCGTGAAAACTGCACTCCATATTGAACTAAAATATTATTACTTAAGAATGTTCAGCAGGTCCAGGGCTACCTCATGCCTAATTACATAAAGTCTTATTCCCAAACCACAATATATCTTTATGAAAGTTAGGCGATAGTCAGGTTAGGCCGGCGGGAAAACTTTGTTAATATCGCGCGGTCCATTGTCACTAGTGTAATGGAGCCGAGCACATTCTGCTACCTTGTGAGTTATGGGGCACATACACACACACACTCACACATACACATACATACACACACGAAGGAATAGACATTAAATTGTATCACTTCTTCTCAACCATACCACTAATATCATAAATTTCAAAGTGACGATGTTTGTATGTTTGCTACTCAAAACAGCTGAACCAATTTAAATGAAATTTGGTACACAGATAGATTTTGGTACTTTTTATCTTGGTAAAACGCGAGCGAAGATGCGGGCGGATAATAGTATTATATATATATAAAATAGCATAGGTTTAGTTCATTCGCGGGCGCTAGTTTCCTCGTGATGTTTACCTTTGAAAAATCCATTGATGATCGCCTGCCCGGGATCCGAACCCACGACCTTAGGGTACAGAAGTCAAGGTTCTCACTGAACTTTCACGGTTATAAGTTTTCAAACTTTCTATTCCAATGTAAGTCACACGGAAAAAGAATTTTTTTATAACAACTCCAATTAAAGGAATATGAACTAAGCACACACACGCACTAACACACACACGCACTAACATCACATCGCGATCACAGATCCTTGTACAGTGGTGGAATGAAAATGTTGGTCACCTTAGGGCCTATTTTTGGTTGTTCAATGCAAAAAGCATAGGTACTGTTTTACCGACATAGTATTGCATTGGTACTGTTTTACTGACACAGGAACTTATTCTCGCGCTACGTATCGGAACTGCCAATGTGTCAATATTGCAATGGTACGAAAATAACCTTCAGTTACCATGACAACGGATATTAGCAGCGATTGAATGACAGATAGTGAAAGCGATTTGTAATTGCACTCGCTAAAGTTATAGCTAACTAAAATTGGTTTAGCACGTGTTGGTATTTGAAACGACACTCTCTATTTCTAAAATTCTCTAAAATAAAAAGTATGACGTCATCGGCCATTTTAGTTACTCAAATTAGCAAGTCTGCATTTGAAACGTCATGGCTATCTGTCACTTTAGACGTATTATTAAGAAATTCCTTTCTATTTTAGAAGCCACCTGCAGAGGTCCCTGCTCAATTTGGCGGCAAACAAATTTTTGAATGTTTTAATTCTAAATGAACGAATTATATTAATTCGCATCGTAAACTCACAGAGCAAGTAATCTCTATACATTTTAAACTATTCTAGCTGAAATATGGACGATGAATTCGTTGTTGCGGCAGTGGTTCATGAATCAGAAAGGTTATTTTATGTGTGATAGGTAGATACATCTTATTTGAGTTACCAAATTAAGAAGTTCCATTGATGTTTACGTGCTTTTCATCACTAGAATTCGTCAAGAACGAGAAAACATGCGTCTGTTGCGGGACGCATCTGATCCATTCCGACTACCGCTACAAAAATTTAAAAAACTGTATCGTCTTCCACCCGAATGTGTGATAAATATTATTAACACACTAGATTGTGAAGAGCTAAGGTTTGGGAGCATACCAAAACACTTTATGGTAAGTAATTCCTAGGATAAGTTCCTACCTACTAATCAACCAAGTTTCAGTTCGGCTTGGCCATTTAGAAACAAAAATTCTGAAGTGGGCACATTCAGCTGCCTGCGCTGTAGCAGATTTATGGAAAATTAGGCCTTCTCGAATGCACGCATGGTTATATAATTTTTATTAATATATAGGGACCCAACTTTAAAAAAGGTAGGTATAAAGTTTTTTTTTCAATGCAATCTATATTAGGCAGAGTTTATACCTACTTTTAGCCCTATAGATACAGTAATTTTCTAATGTATGTAGGTACTTACCTACCTACTTACTTCTTGTTTGCACTTACAGATATTGAGCTCACAAAATTTTATAGCTCAGGGAAGCTACCAAGCTGCAGTAGGCCAAGATTATAATTTGGGTCTAAGCCAATCTTCTGTGGCTTGCTGTATCAGCACAGTCACCAAACTAATACTGGAGAAAATGACACCAATACACATTCAATTTCCCACATCACCAGCAGAAAAACAGAGAGTCATGGAAGAGTATGTTTATAGTACCTATTCTTTTATTTTGTAAAAGTTTAGGAAATACCTTAAAAACAAACATACCTACTCATACCTTTTTTCAGTTTTCTCCATTTACATGGAATCCCAAATACGCTAGGTGCTGTTGATGGAAGCCACATTGGGATTGCAACTCCGCCTTTAAATCACCCAACAGCACCAGGAAACCTCTTTTATAACAGAAAAGGCTTTTACAGCCTTAATTGTCAAATGGTAATCACATTTTTATGTTTGTCAACAGGTGTGTTTTTCAGCAAATAATGTAAGAATTAGCTACATCTTATTACAGATCTGTGATGCAAGGGGCAGAATCATTAGTGTGAACCCCAATTTCCCAGGCTCTACACATGACGCAGCTGTCTGGAGGGCTTCCCAACTGCATAGATTTTTGGAGAGGCAATATATTGAAGGACAACGGAGTCAATGGTTATTGGGTTGGTTAAATTAATAAGCCCAGATCTTTAGCAGTAGGTACACTAACTACGATTAGTATACAACTTATCAAATATGTACATGTTTTTGCCAATTTTCAGGAGACAAAGGCTATCCTTTACTCCCATGGCTTATGACTCCTCACCCAGCTGCAACAGCAGAGTCTCCTGAAGAGAGATATAACAAATGCCATACAAAGGCTAGGAATATCATAGAAATGACCTTTGGGAGGCTCAAAAACAAATTTAGATGCCTACTGAGGCACCGAATACTACATTACTCACCTGAAAAAGCTTCTGACATAATTGTGTCTTGCTGTACTCTCTACAACACATTTATAGATGTCTTAGCAGGTAATTGTTTAATTATAAAGTCATCAAAATCTTCCAAATAGTAGCAGTTGTGGAACAAAATTATATACATTCCTATACTAGGTAGTTTATGCAGGTGAAATCCAGGCTGTTCTAATAGGAAGGTAGGTACCAACTAACTCATTCAAAACAAACCTATACGTACAACTCCAAACCAAAGACATTATTGAAGAGGTCGCAGTAAAGCGGTGGATGGAGGCAGCTCAAAACCATTCGTCGTGACATTCTATGGGGAAAGCCAATGTCCAGCAGTGGACATTAGCCAGTATGCCAGTAGCCAGATGATAATGATACCTCCAACAAAAATAGTGTTTTTTTACAGATGATGATGATGATGATGCTGATGATTTGGGTGAAGTTGTAGAAGATGAGGATGCAGAGGCTGCATCGCGTGATCAGTATCTTCAAGAAGCCCGAATTATTCAAAATAATTTAATAAACACACATTTTAATATGTAATTTGATTTTTATTGAGCCCCTCTAGTAGGTACAATTACACTACCCCAGTAATGTAGAAAAATCAAGCTTCTTACTAGCACTAGAACCACACCTTTGCAATACATTATGTACAATGCATTTTAAAGATTTGGTATTAGAGCTTCGCAAAAAGTTGTTAAGACTAGTCTAGACTAGTCTAGCCTTACTATATTACCTACTATTAGGCCTTAGTAGTGGGTTTTACATAGCTGGAATAACGAATATTAATATTATAAATATTAAAAACTTCTACGCAATTATATATATTTATTTTAAAAAAACTTAACTATTCCTCAACATATTTTTCATAGACTGTGGAGGAGGCCAGCCTCACCGCCGTCAGTTTGCTGCTGGGGTCCCGCCGCTGCGAACACTACCACCTGCTGAGGTTCAGGAAGTGCGGCAATAATTTTCTGTGTGGACTCCCTCACGACCTCACACATCATCGCCGCAGACTCCCTTATTGCAGACGCCAGGCATTCGGCCGCCTTAAGCATTGATTCCCTGTGCAGGGTACTGTTGCTTTGCAATACCCTACCCAGGGGCTCAGCCGCATTAGGCCGCCTATAATGCCGGCGTCTGCGTGTAGGTCCAGCGTTATGTGTGGGGGGGCTCAGCGGTGGTGGTACATCTGGTGGTACATCTGGTGGTGATATAGGTGAAGGCGGGTCCTGAAACATGATTGCAACGCTTGCCTTACACACGTACACATTACAGCGATACATGCAGGTACTGGGCCATACATTTCTCTTTAAACGAGCCTCACTAAGGCACGCACCCTGTACGCTTTTACAAACATCATAATATGAAAAAATAAATACTGACCAGTCGGGGATATTCACGGTTCGTGACTCCATAGATGGCGGCTGACCCCAGGATTTCAATGACTTTTGCTTCTGGTGGGGTCAATGGGTCATTTGGAGGACCACCACCTGTGGCATTTATTGAGTCCCGGACCTTCCTCGCCTTTGTTTTTACCTTTACCACCCATCCGGACCACACCTAACATATAAATAATACATATTAGCAGCCATATTATTTCGATCTTGTATCTATTTGTAGGTATTGTTAAACTCACTTTCTGCCACTCTTCTGCAGTTCTCCTGCACCCAAGGCAATTGAGCTGGGTCGCCAGCCTCGACCACAGCTCAGAGAAATCTGCATTAGCAGAGTTTCCTGAAAAAATTAAGTTTGAAAATGTACAATTATAACTTAACAACAAAGGTTTGAGTAATGAAACAACTCATGATTATTCAACGCAATTGAATGTACCAACCTCTTGCCACCTCCATGTTAGCGTGCAGGGATTCCACCATCAGGTGTTGCTATTTTTATTTACTCTTTTACGCGAGTTATCTATTTTATCCCTAATTATCCAACAAACACAGAAGATTTGTATCTTGGCGGCAAAGAAAATTGGATGACAAGATTGACAAGGGTTTGGTTCGCTGACGAGGTTGCCAGAAGTAAAATATAATATGGCCCATTAATTCCTCATTAAGTGATAAATGCTATGAAAAATACACCTGCAGGCATAATTACCTTTGTAAAAACAAAACAAAACAATGTTTTTATCAATACATCCACTTTCCCGCACTTTTAATGGACTGCAAAATAACCGGTATTTTCCGAAATTGATGTAATGGCCACACTCTGTTTGCGCACAGCTTTATCTGGCAAAAACCTAGAATCACTAAGTTGTCTATGGTTTATTCAACTTGGGTGGCTAACTATCGTTGTTTATTTTAGTAAGGAGGTGAAACTCAAATGCAGAATTACTAAACCTAAACTAAATTAGCATCTTTTAAATTAACTTTAGCTTTAGAAAGTGCTAATCTCAAATCGCTACCAGTCTACGAATAAAATGACAAAACTTCTGGCTAACTCAATAAAAAACTGGCCAAGTGCGCATCGGACCTCGCGCATTCAGGTTTCCGTCGTAGAAACTATTATATAATTTTTGGTTCCGTAACAAATGTAGATGTTATAAATTGCCTAATACATTCGGACAACCTTTTTGTCCAGACATCCGCAAACGAACCGCACACTCAGGACTAGCGTCCAGAAGCGTTTTTTTTTTAACTACGTGAATGACGGAACTAGCTGATGGCCCACCTGATGTTAAGCGGTAACCTCTGCCTTTTAACAATGCAGTACCTCATAGGTCACGTCCACCTCACGGCGCCCGCCACCCAGAGACATAAAGATGATACGTCTCATGTACCTGTAATTTCACTGGCACCCATACACATAACACCCGAACAAACCAATGCGAGCACTACTGCTTTGCGGCAGAAATATGTATTGAGGTAGTAGTTCCCCGGACGAACTCTTTTCACAAAAAAACTCTACTACTACTAAAAGAGCATCGTTGAGCTCAGGTGTTATGTAAAATAAATCGACACAGCTCATTGCCAAGTCCAAAGCGTCTCTCTTCCCAAGGAATGGATCTAATGCTCCCACATTCTGGACGCTGAAGACACATTCATCTATACACCAAGAAACCTTCTAAGATATCAATGAAAATGTATGTTCTGAGGTCGAAAAGTGCATTAGTGGGACATAGCAAAGCAGGTCTCTGTCTCTCCATATCGGCTTGCAATGTGTAATAAACTGTATCTCGTTGTATTTAGACTAACAATGGCTCAAACGCGAGAAATTAAAATTCTGAATATTTTTGATACCCTGTCAAGAAAGTTCTTTTTTATTTGAAATCACTCACGCAAATAGATGAGAGTAAAATCGAAAAATCCGTTATATTTTCCCTATGTGCAATCTATTCGCGCATCTTATACTGAACTGGATTTGAGTAAACTCAGAAGCCCAATTCTACACTGCAAGTGGACCGAATACAGATTGTATTGTGAATAAACTGAAAAATTGGTATTCTGCTCCCTCATAAAAACAATTATAATCTACATTCGATTCTTGCGACCATTATGTTAGACTAGGATAGTGTTATAATAAATGTAAAGAGTGAAATAGATAATTCTCAGAACTTTGAAACATTAAAATTAGTCACATTTCTGTATAATCATATTCCGCGTTGTATTGTCCGGTGAGCAGAATACCATTTTTGACGTTTGTGACATCAGCACTAGATCGTAACATGATCCGAACTTTAATTTGACTATTTTTTTATTACGAAAATTGGGCTTCAGTTCACACGTCGGAGCTGTCACATACTTTAATTATTATTGTGTATACGTTTATAGAACGGACTAAAAAGTATAAAATAATTTATCAAATAGGCACATAATACAATCATTCAATAGAGCCGCGTTGGTTAGTACGGTTCAAAAGTTCATCTCTCATCGCTGTGTAGGGATGATCTCAAAGTGGTCACTTGATCGATATAATTAAATGAATTTTGGAGTCAATTACGTACGAGTATGTAATGGAAGTAGATAATTAATACATCGCGTGTAAAATAAGGAGGTAAAGTTCAAAAGTCAGCGTTGCGTGAACTCAAGTTCATAAATTTGAGAACGTTGGCATAGTGCAATCAGGTTTATGAAAGGTTATAAAAGTCGGCATCCAACTACAAAACCGTCTCAGCTCGGGGCGAAACACTGTTAGCAGAGGGGTGAGTCTGAGTTTTGCAAACACCATCGTAACGGTGAACGTAACACGATCGTACGTGTATAACATAGTAACTAGCTATTAATCTGTGCCAAAAACGTCACAGATTAATGGATAGTTACTACGCAATACACGTACACTCGCCGTTACGATCATCGTTACGATGGTGTGTGTAAACTCGGACTTGCCCCTCAGTGCCGGTTCTAGTGACGTCCGTGTTGTAGAGAAACTTGTATAAGCAAGTACTATAAATTAGTCTGTGGCATAAGGGGGCACAGCGGGGCAGGGCGGGGTAGGGGAACGTAACATAAAGAGGTTTTACTTGTTCAAAGGATAGCGAGTCACTTCATTCATGTTCAATATTATAATACCATGAACATAGAGGGATCTGAAAAGTATATTGATTTTATTCAATCGCCCTATGTGGCATTGCATTGCACTGCGCCCGCCACCCTGAAACATAAAGATGAAAATTCTCACGTGCATGTAATTTCACCGGTACCCATTCTCTTCAAACCGGAACACAGTTGTCTTTGAGAAAACTTAAACTGGTTCTAAACGCCCCACATTAATTTCGTTTTACTTATATCTTAAAAGCGGCGGAGAAATCATTTTATACATCACATTTTTTTTTGGAGATTATAACGTTGCAATTTACTTTTGTTACCTCATTATCTTTGTAATTTATGAACCGATATGGTTCTTTTTTTTTTTAGTTGATTCGTTAAAGTCTTCCAACTAACCAAAAATCAAACAATTCGGTTCTAGACAATCGAAACCGCCGCGTCAGCAAACCGCCGACAGCTCGCCCGACGGCTGACACCACGTCGTCTGAGCGCCGCGCCGCCCGCCGCCGACAGCGCGCCCGACGGCTGACACCACGTCGTCTGAGCGCCGCGCCGCCCGCCGCCGACAGCGCGCCCGACGGCTGACACCACGTCGTCTGAGCGCCGCGCCGCCCGCCGCCGACAGCGCGCCCGACGGCTGACACCACGTCGTCTGAGCGCCGCGCCGCCCGCCGCCGACAGCGCGCCCGACGGCTGACACCACGTCGTCTGAGCGCCGCGCCGCCCGCCGCCGACAGCGCGCCCGACGGCTGACACCACGTCGTCTGAGCGCCGCGCCGCCCGCCGCCGACAGCGCGCCCGACGGCTGACACCACGTCGTCTGAGCGCCGCGCCGCCCGCCGCCGACAGCGCGCCCGACGGCTGACACCACGTCGTCTGAGCGCCGCGCCCGCCGCCCACCCAGCGGAACATTATTAACACTATTATCGGAAAATTCTATTGTTCAGCGGAGAAGTTAACATTGCTCTATAATAGGACTTAATAGGTGTAGATAATGTAGGTAGAGGTAAAACATACTGAAACTGAATGCCTCTCGACTGCTTTTACCTACTCGGCACTTAACACATGCTTGACGTTTCGAAATATCATATTTTACTTGGCACTTGACACAGTCAGTATAACTATAAGTTATTGACAAGAAACGAACCTACAACGATATACGTGCATGCATAATAATAAAATTAAAAAAATTAGGTAGTTTAAAAAAAAGGTTATATAACTCAACAAAAACAAAATGGGCCTCTATGTTCCCAAAACAAGTAAAAAAACTTGTATTTTAGAAGCCAGTGTTCCTCCAGTTACTTACAATTAATTAATTAGCAGTTACCCAGCCCACAATACACAACAAACAATAACACAAAAATACAAGCTGGATGTTTCAAAATGACATATAGTGAAATAGTGGCTTTACATCTGCATAGGTACTTGAGAGAGCTAAATCTATAATATATAAAATAAGTACACCGCGCATATATAACTCAAGAACGGGTGAACCGATTTGGCTGACAATTGGTGGGGAGGTAGCTTAGATCCAGGAGATTGACAAAGAGCGAGGAGTAGGAGGGGGGGGGGGGGGGGGGGGGTGTTCACCGCGGCTACCCGTGTGAAGCCGGGGCGAGTCGCTAGTAAAAAAATAAATTGGTAAAATAAAGATACTTCGTAGTTTATATGATTACTTGTTAATGTTGTTACTTATTAGTTGTCGCTCTCGTTTCCAGAGGGTACTGAATTTTGGAATAAACAAGTAATTAATTTTGTAAAAATTAAAAAAATCCTCAACGCAATAAAACGGCTGGACCAATTTTGATCAAACATAGCTATGAACAATCCCGACAAATACACCTTTCAAGCAAATTTTATTATTATTATGAGCCTGTGGTGTCCCACTGCAAGGCAAAGGCCTCCCTTCCTTCCTTCCATTCGTCTCTATTGTTGGCTATTTGGGACCAATCCTTCAAGTAGGAGTCTAGCTCATCCCGCCATCTCCGTCTGGGCCTTCCACGTGGCCGTCGTCTGTTTGGGATCCAATCTGTCGTGGTTTTTGCCCATAGTTCTTCTGACAAACGGCACACATGTCCAGCCCAGTCCCATTTAAGTTTAGCAGCTTTTTGAGCGACGTCAGCTATCTGTGTTTGGGAGCGTATTCTCGAGTTCCTTATTCGGTCCGTGAGTTTCACTCCTAGGATACTACGCTCCATAGCTCGTTGGCATACCCCGAGAGAGGACTTTTGAATATTCGTTAGCGACCAGGTTTGCGCACCGTAGGTGAGGATGGGGAGAATGCACATGTCCATGAGTTTCCGCTTTAAAGAGAGTGGAAGCGGTCCCTTCATTAGATCTTTCAGGGACCAATAGCTCTTCCAGGCGTTTTCTGTGCGTCGAGCAACCTCTTGTTCTTGTCTCGCCTGGAAAGAGACTAATTGGCCTGAGTATATGTACTCATGGACATATTCAATCTCAACACCCTCAACCTCAATCTTCCTCTCTGTGCCGTTCGTCATTGCCTTCGTTTTATTCATATTCATTGAAAGTCCCACCTCGAGGCTTGCTCTGCTCAGATCTTAGAGCATCGTCTCTAGCTCAGCTGCTGTTGAGGAAAATAAGACAATATCATCGGCGAATCGGAGATTAGTTAACCTCTTTTCGCCGACGATAATGCCCTTACTTTCCCAGCTGGCTGCTAAGCTTTGGAAAACTTCTTCGAGAGTGGATGTGAATAGCTTTGGAGACAGCGGGTCCACTGCTTGACTCCTTTTTGAATTTGGAAGGATGGCCCGTTATTATGAATGTGGATGGATGCAGTGCTGTTAAGGTAAACTTGTTGCAAAAGATGAATATATGTAGTTTCTACTTCTTGTTTATGAAGTGATTTAAATATATCAGAGTGTTTGAGATTGTCGAAAGCCTTCGAATAATCTACAAAAGCTAAGTAGAGCGGGGTTTTAAATTCTTGGTGTTTTTCAATCAATTGGTTGAGCGAATGAAGGTGGTCGGTAGTAGAGAGGCCACGACGGAAGCCTGCTTGTTCAGGGGGTTGTTTCATGTCAAACAAATTCAAACAAAACAAAAACTAAATCGGTTCATCCGTTCGTGAGCTACAATGCCACAGACAGACAGACACACACACACACACACACACACACACACACGTATTTAATTCCAGGTTTTGATCTATATAATACGTACCAAAGACATTATACGGGGTGTAACATAGTATCCCTATAAGCCTGGGGAGGGGGACTACACATCAAGGTGAATAACTTTAGTTCTACGACTTTTTAAATTTCTCAGTTTTTAATTCATTAAATGTCACGTAAACATCCTGAAATTCCTCAAGATATGTTCCTAACACATCATGAGGATGTTACGGTACTTTATGGTACCTTATGCAGGGCTGCCTCACGCTGTGTTAGGAACATTTCTGGAGGAGTTTCAGGAATTGATTGCAGAATTTCAGGATTTTTACAAGGCATATCATGAATTCAAAACTTCAAATTTAAAAAAGTCCTAGAACTTAAGTTATTTGCCATAATGTTTAGAATACCCCCTCCCCAGGCTTATAGGGATATAATGTTACACCCTGTATAGGTCGCAGGAAGGCAGTGGAAAGAGGGGCCCAAAACCATTCGTCACAGCATTATATGGGGGAGGTCTACGTCCAGCAGTGGACTTCTGTAGGCTGGTTTGGTGAACATCAAAAGGCCGATGCTCGTGGCAGACGTACTATATTTATGGTGACGACGATATTACGATATTCGTCGGCAACAGCCCCAACAGCTCTTGTGCTCGATGCCCCAACCTAACTTAGCAGGTTGAGCGCCATCTGCGCGCACCAAAAGCCTGGTAACGCAGTCATGGCCCCAGGCGGTAAACTGCATTAAAAGCAAATCGAAAAAAAAAGAAGATATTCGCACCAATGAGCTTGCACAAGCCTAATGATGCGCGTGTTCCTCGAACATTCGATTTCAAGATTTGATTACATTTTTTGTTTGTTAAAAGTGAGCTCTAAGAAGAGAAGAGAAGAGAGCTTTAAGAAGTTCTTTTAGAGAGTTCCATACCATTATCTAAAAAAACGGCAAAAAATCACGTTTGTTGTATAGGCGCCCCCTTAAATATTTATTTTATTCTGTTTTGTTTGTTATAGCGGCATCTGAAATACATCATCTGTGAAAATTTCAAATGTCTAACTGTCACGGTTAATGAGATACAGCCTGGTGACAGACGGACAGACAGAGACGGACGGACAGCGGAGTCTTAGTAATAGGGTCCCGTTTTACCATTTGGATATGGAACCCTAAAAAGCTTAAACTGTATTTTATAAAATCTGACGAGAATAAATTCGAACCATATATGGGTGTGAGAATCAATATTAGGTACCAAACCCACCCCAGTCGTCACCAAACAACAAATAACAATGAAAGTGTACCTACTTAAAGTTAAACAAGTAACGATGAACTCGATTACCTCCGACACTATCGCAGCCCGATTTATCATTCAAATACAATTAAACACGCAGCCCAACATTATGAATGAGAGAATAATCTTTATGGCCCGGAAGTGACGTAACTCATTTTCCCCTAAACAACGGGAAATGGGGGAATGTGGGAACACGCAATATTTCCCTAACCGCTTCCGGTTGCGGGAGACAGCTGCACACTTCATCAAAACCTGTTTCTTTATTCGAGTTGGTAACTTAATCAAGTGTTCTGCGAGACTGATAGAAGTTTTAGAAAAATATTATAACTTAATTATAGTATACTAGTGTCCGCCCGTGACTTGTTCTAGTTTTATCATCTCAATCGGTTGAGGATAACTGCTTTAAATTCAATTGCGAAATTCCACCCGGACATACATACATACATACATACATAGACACACGCCTTTTTCCCCGAAGGGGTAGGCAGAGCCTCAATGGGCCTCTTTTCACAGTGGGTTGCACCATCGTGGAATATAGACGTGACGAGTAGTGAGCTCATCGCCGCCATTGCTTCCCACGACTGACTCAGCTAACGCTTTCTCCAGTAAGCACATTCCATAAATAAGCTAGCAGCCAGGACAAATCTTATATCAACGAATCTTACAAACAAGTCCGGGTAATCCCTAAGTCGGCTTTTACGACATCCACGGGAGGAGATGGAGGGGTCTATTCTTGGGCCGGACACACCACGGCACCCGGACATACATTGCAAGTTAATTAAAAGCTTGTAAAAATCTGACGAGAATAAAATCTAACCATATACAAGTATGGGTGTGAGAATCAATATAAAATGAAGCCTATTACCTCAATTCAGAGGTCTTATTGCATTATAGACTGAAGTTCGATTTCAAAGTCCAGTTTGCTATTCATTGCGTTGCGTGTTTCAAACATATCTGCTCCAGAAAAAAAAAACACGCAGTGTAATGGACAGTAAAATAATAATCGACATCGCTTAGACAATAGCTGTGCTGGTCATTATCTATCTGTGTACCGAATTTCATCAACATTGGTTCAGCCGTTTCGGCGTGATGAGTAACAAACATACAAATACCGTAACTTTATCGTTTATGATATTACTGGGAAATCTGCTGCGCTGTGTCCAAACTTCCGTAGGCCTTCCGTCTCCTCCCGTGGATGTTGTAAAAGCCGACAAAGGGATGGATAGAAGCCTGCCAAAAGAAAAAGCTGGTAGGCCGCCAATAGACGTTCACTGATGGACGGGGGGGCTATCCCTCATAGAATGCAATGGGGGGATTTTCTGTATCACCACGCTTGAAGGTGGATTGGTGATTGCAGTGTTGGTGTTGAGTACTCCTGTGGATGCTACTGGCCATCCCCTTGTGTAATCCCTTAGTCAGCTTTTATTACATCTACTGGAGGAGACGGAGGGGTCTATTCTAAGGACGAACACACCACGGCACATTTAGGTGAGACCTAAGAATCGAAAACTTTTAGAACCACGAAAGGGTCCTTTTTAACTCTGTGTTACACTGGACGCACTCTCAGTCTTATATTTATTATGTTACTAGCGACTCGCCCCGGCTTCGCACGGGTAGCCCCCGGTGAAAAACAGCTATTCGGAGCGGTGAAGAGTCCACCAAAAAAGAGATAACTAACATCGGTCCAGCCGATCTTGAGTTATAAGTGGTGTTACTAACACGACTTTGTTTTATATATATAGATTATAAAGTAACTGGGAGTTGGCAGTAAGACAAAAATAATAAATTCTACGTGACATGGAGTAATAACACATGCTTTTCCCCGAAGCTGTCGGCAGAGCCCCAAAGGGCCTCTTCACCGCGGGTCGCACAGTCTTATAGACAGGATTATAGACGTGACCGGTGGTGAGCACATTTCCACCATTGCTCTTCCACGACTAACTCGACTAACGCTGTCTCCAGTAATAACATAGAATACAATAGAAAATACGTTATTTTACACCTTATTAAATAAAAATAAAAAAACTTAACTATGTAACAAAAAGTACAATGGGCGGTCTTATCGTTTAGAAGTGGTTTCTTCCAGATTACCTTTGGACGGAGATAAACTTATAAGTTTAGAATAATGGCCGGGGTGTATATTAAAATTAATAGGCACAAAAGAAGTGAAAAAATAACAAATACCTATTAACTAACAACATAATATTTGTAAAATCTACTTAATAAAAATATAACAAACATTTCCTAACTGAGCCAGCAGCCAGGACAAACCTTACACCACAGACTACCAACAAAAATCGCATAACAAGTCCAGGTAAATGAGTGTGATTGGACTATTTCAACCAGCTCCGACTGACGTGGATGTAGATAGCTCAGCGACACGCTCAGCTCGTGCCGCTAACATCCAGCGCAAGTGCATGTTGCAGGCTGCACTGCGCGCTAAGCCTTTGAAGCGATTTCCCTATATTATATACTTTGGCTAATTCAACCAGTTGACTGTGACATATACATCGCATCAGATAAATAACTCTATAATTGAATAATATTCAAAATGAATAGCTCAATATATCTATTAGAGGTATTACTCCGTACATATCAAATTATAATACTGGTGTAGTAAAACAAAACAAAACTCGATATGAAAATTGAATATGCATCGCTTGTTCTGTTACTAGTTTAATATTCATCGGTCGCCGTATACACAACTCAATAAAACGTGTTTACGAGCGAGCGGCGATGTAAAGCGTAGCGAACCGACAATGAATTACTAACGCGCGCTCGGATCGCGTATCAAGGGGTTTTATTCGGTTCGCATGCACTGCACTTTGCACTGTGCGAGCCTGTTAGCTTACAATTAGATGAAAGCAGTTAACGTTTAGAATTCGTTTTCAATTCAATTCAATCCAATTGATTTATTATAACATTGTCCATATTTTGTCAGTTGCTCTTATAATAATTTTAGCAGGGAGACACATTTTTAATTACATGATTAAATAGAAAAGCAAACTCAACGTGCAGGCGCATCCAGTGGTTTGCTATATGACAGTCCCACCTGTCCGGCAACGCGTTCACGATGCTGTTCGGGCATCCACGGACCCTTGAAACGATTTGCAAGTCTAGAACCACTTTTTTGTAAAAAAAGCTCTTATGTTCTGTCTTCAATCTTGTGGTTTTGTTGAAACAACGGCCACAACAGACTAAAGACGTATGTAGGGCTTTGAGGAATTATTCCTCCAAGATGTAGATACGCTATCCAAATAGTGTCCGAAGTGATTTCGATAAAAGGTGTAGAATATAAAATCGCAGGCTTATTGCAGAAGTACTCGGAATGCCGCTTGTATAAATAATTGAGTTCAATGCCCATGTCACACCTATGGTTCACGATGGGAGCGACTACATCGAAGTTTTTCTCCCACCATTTAAACTGGGTTTAGACTGGACGGAGACTCTTGACGACTTGACTAATTTTATTACAAATAAATATCACTTGACATTAGCGAAACTGTTTAGAGCACTCCTCTGAAGCCATTATATCAAGAAGAAGAAGAAGAAGAAGACATCATCGAAGTTGTGGACCAATATATATGTTGTCGACCTCTGTGGCATGGCGGGCGAAGCTTCGCCTGCGACGCAAGAGGTTGCGGGTTCGATTCCCGCCTCGGAACAAATATTTGTGCGATCTGCAGATATTTGTTCAGGGTGTTCTGGGTATTTTACAGATAAAATAAAAAATACTTATCTATGTAATGCATTGTATTAAGTATATCAGTTATCTAGTGCCCATAACACAAGCCCTGCTTAGCTTGGGGCTAGATAATGTTGTGTAAACTGTCCAGTTTTTTATTTTTTTATTTATTTATTTATATTTGGCCCACACCTTCCAACTAGGTAGGTCCAACTACGAGAAAGAGATCAGACGACGAATCCGACTTGGATGGGCAGCGTTCGGGAAACTACCTCATATCTTCTCGTCACGGGCACCACAGAGCCTCAAGACGAAAGTCTATAATCAGTGCGTGTTGTCAGTGATGACTTACGGCACGAGACGTGGCCACTAACTATTGGCCGCATGGGAAAGCTCAAGGTTGCCCAGCGGGCTATGGAGAGATCTATGCTCGGAGTTTCACTACGTGATAGAATCCGAATTGAGGAGATCCGTAGAAGGATCAAGGATCATTAACATAGCTCTCAGAATTATCAAGTAGAAGTGGCAATGATCATGTCATGTATTATAAAGTAGAAGTGGCAATGATCATGTCATGTATTATCAAGTGGAAGTGGCAATGATCATGTCATGTATTATCAAGTAGAAGTGGCCATGATCATGTCATGTATTATCAAGTAGAAGTGGCAATGATCATGTGATGTATTTCGTTGGGGAAGAAAGGTTCTCGAGTGGCGACCATACCCGGACGATGCAAAAGAGGAATGCCCCCCTTTCGATGGACCAAAGACATTATAGAGGTCGTAGGAAGGTGGTGGATGTAGGCGGCTCAAGACCGTTCATCGTAGCATTCTATGGGCAGCCTATGACCAGCTGTGGACTTCTTTGGCCTGATGATGATGATATCACTCAAAAATCCAAGAAATCCACAAAGTCTAGGTTGCGAAGAACGTACCAATGAGGCAAGATATATTGCTAGATTGTTAGCTAGTATCTGCCCGCGTTTTTCCTCGCATGATACCGGGGTAAAAAGTAACCTACCTATATCATCCAGATCATCAGCTTTTAATGCTTTTTCGTCAGATTGGTTATCCAACTATCAGGTACCTATATACGTCTTTTGTACCAGGACTAGAATATAAAGTAACTTACATTGTCATGTTTCATATAATATTGCTGTAAAACGGACATCTTCTCGCGGCAGTGCTCGCTCCATTACGCTTTAAAGCGCTCGCCGCTGGCCGCCGGCAAATTGATGGAAGCGCTAGATGGATTAGTGCAGCGAAAAGCTTGGGATGCATGCGTTGAAAAATCCTACTTCCTACTTATATGATTAAATGCCTGATTTTGTATGTTTGTTTGTTATTTAAGTATTTATCTATGTAGGTATCAGTACAACGTAACGTTCGAACCAATTCATATTATCGAGATAAACTTCCTGACAGACAGACAGACAAAAATATAAGGTACCAAAAAAAAAACACGTCAACCCTAGGTGCATAGAATGCACCCTTTGCGGCATTGCGCTGCGCCCGCCACCCTAAGACATAAATATGCAGCATTGCGCTGCGCCCGCCACCCTAAGACATAAATATGCAGCATTGCGCTGCGCCCGCCACCCTAAGACATAACTATGCGGCATTGCGCTGCGCCCGCCACCCTAAGACATAACTATGCGGCATTGCGCTGCGCCCGCCACCCTAAGACATAACTATGCGGCATTGCGCTGCGCCCGCCACCCTAAGACATAACTATGCGGCATTGCGCTGCGCCCGCCACCCTAAGACATAACTATGCGGCATTGCGCTGCGCCCGCCACCCTAAGACATAACTATGCGGCATTGCGCTGCGCCCGCCACCCTAAGACATAACTATGCGGCATTGCGCTGCGCCCGCCACCCTAAGACATAACTATGCGGCATTGCGCTGCGCCTGCCACCCTAAGACATAACTATGCGGCATTGTGCTGCGCCCGCCACCCTAAGACATAACTATGCGGCATTGCGCTGCGCCCGCCACCCTAAGACATAACTATGCGGCATTGCGCTGCGCCCGCCACCCTAAGACATAACTATGCGGCATTGCGCTGCGCCCGCCACCCTAAGACATAACTATGCGGCATTGCGCTGCGCCCGCCACCCTAAGACACAACTATGCGGCATTGCGCTGCGCCCGCCACCCTAAGACATAACTATGCGGCATTGCGCTGCGCCCGCCACCCTAAGACATAACTATGCGGCATTGCGCTGCGCCCGCCACCCTAAGACATAACTATGCGGCATTGCGCTGCGCTCGCCACCCTAAGACATAACTATGCGGCATTGCGCTGCGCCCGCCACCCTAAGACATAACTATGCGGCATTGCGCTGCGCCCGCCACCCAAAGACATAACTATGCGGCATTGCGCTGCGCCCGCCACCCTAAGACATAACTATGCGGTATTGCGCTGCGCCCGCCACCCTAAGACATAACTATGCGGCATTGCGGTGCGCCCGCCACCCTAAGACATAACTATGCGGCATTGCGCTGCGCCCGCCACCCTAAAACATAATTATACTGATGAAAATTCTCATGTCTCATTATATTGGCTATATACCTGAGTTAGGATGTTTGTTAGTTTAGTAAGTACTTAATTATGTATCAGTACTCCGTAACGTCCAAACCATTTAATATTAAATTTGGTAAACGAAAAATATGGCATGGGTACCTAGGCTTCTGGTCGCGGTGCCAAGCGAAAGTAGCCACTATTATTATCTATCTAAGAAATAAATAGTACCTCTTGATCAACTCGGTGGCGCGGCGGGCGTGTAGCCGGTTGAGATGCGGGAGGTTGCGGGTTCGATTTGCGCTGTGGGACAAATGTTTGTTCCGGGTCTGGGTTTTATGGTACCATGGTACTCGTAGTTCCTGATGACAGGGAATCCTAGTGTGGGATTAGGACTACTCATGTGACTCTTGGATGTGTTATGTTATGCTAATGTGTTATACTAAATAGACTGCTAATATTTTTATTCATAATGAACAACATTTAGTACGTTTTCACTCAAATTTGACTCCTCCACAAAGAAGTCAAGTATAGATAACTGCCCTTATTAACCAGCCTATAGAACCTTACGCGAAATAATCACCGCACGTCTGCTCCGTCCTTACTCATCCTGTACTGTACACACACCACAAGACATGGCGTGCAAAATGACTTACCTCACACTCTTCAAACTATTCCAACTTCTGGCTCTTTGACTTACGATTCAATATCCCGTGCTGGAAAGCGAAGCTGATCCTTGCCAATGCTCTCCATATTTCCATGATTCGTATCTCGTTGGGATAAGGTTTATCTTTAGTTGGGTTGCATGACTGTATAGTCTGGTGCTGAGAACAGCATTTCATTATTCTGGCATGTGGTGAAATTTATTATGTATTTAGTCATTGTAATCCTTGACAAAAGACGTTGATAACGTTGTCTGTGGTAGAATAGTGGTTGGAGCTGTCTTTGATCTTGGTACTCATCTCACAACCACAGTCTAACCTCGAATCCACATACCTAAGGATATGGATTCAAAGCCTGTGGTTGGGATAAACTAGACTTCTCTTATCAATGAACCAATTTCTTCCATTAAGAAGTCATTGTAGACCAGATAAGACAAGACCCAACAGTCACAAATTTTGCACTGATCCCACACAAGGATTACCGTGGCGTGGTTATCGGGTACTACAAGTACCACGGTACCACCTAGGCTAGACCTGGAATGAATATTTTTAGATTATACAATCATTTGCAGCAGATATTATAGGTTGCCTTATGAACCAAAAATTGTGGGACCATAAATCCTCGTTGAGAAAGCCGAGTGACAACTTGAAACAGCAATGCTCTACCTCTGATGCACTTTGGGACAGGACTCCGTGGGCCAGGCTGTCAAAATCCCCACCGGCACGCTCCGTGCCTACCTGTAGCTCGAAATTGTTGGGATGATGATATCAAGTAAGTATGTATTTTTAAATCAGTAAGATTCATTTGTTGAGAATTCATTTAGATTTATTATGGTACGATTACGTGAAGTATGCAACTTGTAATAACACGACTAGTAGGTGTTATGATTATTCCTTCGAAGGGCCTAAACGTATTTTGAATGCACGATTCAATGTTTAGTTTTTGTCACTAACTTATCAGAAATTAAAATGAGCTTAAAACGACCCAAAACCCAACAAAATCCGTGTTTAATGTTTTAGCAATTAGAGACAAATCCGCCTTCTAATAAATAATTTCCCGCGTTCCATCTATCATTCAGGAGGTGAGAGGTTGGACGGAGATGTTCAACTTTTTAATTTCTTTCGAACTACCGATGAACCGCTGTTTATGTTGCGAGAACTCTTGAAGATAGTACGAGTATATTTATAACTAATTCTAGATCAATTTTATCTATTCTGTTCTTTAAAAAATACACATGACGCGTAAAACGGGGATGTTATTTTTTTCGTCTATCCCTTAGTGCGGTAAGTCGTTGTAAAGGGCGTCTAAAATATTCCGCGTGTGTGAAACGCATATTTCGATTCAGGGATCAGTTTGTCAAATATTAAGCTTTAAAGTGCTAATTTGTGTTACTTATAGTCAAGATTCGTGCTTCAGTTTCGTCCCTTTTCACGAAATCACTCCCACAAATTACAAGAAAGCGAGAGGAAAGATGTTACACATCAAAATGTGCAAAAAACGAGCTCAGTCAGACTATCATTTTTTTGCAAAATTTTAACAAATCGTACCACCTACTAACACTACTGTATAGGTACATAGCTACCTATTTACGGCAAAGTTTAAGAGTTTAATTTATTTTCGTTTGTCGCAGCGAGCCGCGTTCCGGACGAATTTTGTAACGAAAAAAATCCCTGTAGATTCGTTACAAAGAGTTTCATTTGCATCTGGACTGGAAAAGAGATCTCTCTGTCTGAGGTCATGAAACGAGAGGGGCCTCGAAATATTATTTAAATATAATATAAAAAGTAACTCCCTTTTCACTTGTAAATTAATTTAACACTTCATTTTATTTTCAAACATTCTATGTGAGATGTAAAGAAATAATCCTAGTGGTGTTTACCTGGACTTGTTTTTAAGATTCGTTGGTTTAATATTTGTCCTGCCTGCTAGCTATTATTATGGAATGTGTTATTACTGGAAGAACGCGTTAGCCGAATCAGTTGTGGGAAGCAATGGCGGCGATGAGCTCACCACTTTCACGTCTATATTCCACGATGGTGCAACCCACTGCGAAAAGAGGCACATTGAGGCTCTACCTACCCCTTCGGGGAAAAAGTCGTGTGTCTATGTATGTATGTATGCATATTTACAAGTTTACGATAGATTCTAGATTTATTTGCATGCCAAATGTATTTCATATTTTGACTACGACCTATCGTGCTACGAGTATCGTGGTACCTACATGCTACGAGTATCGTGGTACCTACATGCTACGAGTATCGTGGTACCTACACGCTACGAGTATCGTGGTATCTACATGCTACGAGTATCATGGTACCTACATGCTACGAGTATCGTGGTACCTACATGCTACGAGTATCGTGGTACCTACATGCTACGAGTATCGTGGTACCTACATGCTACGAGTATCGTGGTACCTACATGCTACGAGTATCGTGGTACCTACATGCTACGAGTATCGTGGTACCTACATGCTACGAGTATCGTGGTACCTACATGCTACGAGTATCGTGGTACCTACATGCTACGAGTATCGTGGTACCTACATGCTACGAGTATCATCATTAGGTACTACTCTAATGAAAACAGAGTGTGACTATTTTCATAATAACATAAATCGTTGGTCCATGTCCATTCACATGCTTTGTAGACAAAAACGGGAATAAACGGACATAAAGTGGTTTACATTCGCACAGTTTGAAAAGATCGTTATTATTGATTACTTCATAAGACTTATTATTATAATTACATACAATAGACACACTCCTTTTCCCCAAAAGGGTAGGCAGAGTCTAAAACGGGCCCCTCTTCACTGTTGGTTGCATTATTATTATTCAGAGGCAAAGCTTGTCAAAGTTAGAATATGATGTTTAAGGTTTTTTTTAAACAATAATATATTTATTAACAGAAAAAATAATACAACTAATACAAGTAGGTATGTAATTTTTTTTAAACAACACACGAAACAATTGTGCTACCTGAACACCGTTGCTAACGATCTAAAGGTAGCTAGCTCAACTGATCCAAATTACTACCAGACGGAAGCGTCCCTAAGATACTGGCTGCATTACCAGGTAATTATTTAGATACTAAGATAACCAACATAACGACCTTTAACACGTAAATACGTCTTAATTAATACTAGATACCTACACTTTTTACGATCATCATCATCATCACCATTGGCAGCTCAAATAATAGTCCACTGTTGTGTATAAGCCTCCTCCCTCAAACGACACTCCAAACGGTTCTGTGCGATTCGTATCCAGGCCTCTATATCATCTGCCCACCTGGCTGATGGTCTGCCACGGCCTCCAGTGCTCCCTCTCAGACACCACTCAGTCAGGGCCTTACACCACCTGCCGTCACTAAATCTGGCCAAGTGTCCTGCCCAGCGCCACTTTCTCGCAATCTACGTGACATAATGTGGCCATACTTTTGCCAGAATAGTAATTTACATAGTTCGCTCACAGTTATTTTCATGGCCACAAAACCCCCGCCCTCAGATTTATTAAGGCAATTAAACTTGGAGCAAGTTGACAGTTTTTTCCTTTGTTTCGCGTGCTTTAATGAGTGCCGCGAGATGCCGGGACTTTAATGCCACACCTTGGGAGTCTAGGGAGTGGGCGCCTCTTTATGGCTATCTTAGTATCGTCGCCTTTTCCTACGCCATCTGATAATACAGTAAAATGTGTTTGCTATTGCATTCATTGTTTAAACTATACGAATAACTGCCATAACAATTAATGTTTAGGCAAGAATGATGCAAGTTATATAATAAAATCTGGCCAAGTGCGTATTGAGCCTCGTATAATATAGGGTTCAGTAGTATAGTCATAGTTTACCCTCCACGAGATAATAATTATTGCGCTACTTCGTACACTTGTTCCGTAGACATTACCTAGAGCTTTTGAGACACATGAGCCGAATTGTCGTCGATGCAGAGAAAAGTTATGACGTCATCGTTTTTGGTACCTATGGAAAAATAACCTATCATCTAAAATATTAAATTAAAGGGCTTTATGAGCTACTTCCAAAAATATATTACTTTCAGCCTCTTGTTTTCTAAAAATCCAAAAAGTATTTTCAAACCATACCACAGAATAAATAATTGACAATACCATGTTTGGGCTCCTCCAGGTAGGAAACCACTGATTGTTTTTTTGTGAAATATGCGCCAATTTATTTGGAATATGTTAGTTTTTTTTTTTCATGCAATGGCTCGACAAACTCGCTTGCGGCCCGCCTGATAGTAAGTGGTTACCTTCGCCTATTGACATCTGCAACACCAGGGCCAATGCGAAAAAGCCCCCTCGATGGGCCGACAACATGTTATAAGTCGCAGGAATTCGTTGCTTGAAGGCGGCTCAGGACGTTCATTGTGGCATTCTATGGCGGAGGCCTATCATGGCCAGCAGTGGACTTATACCTACAGGCTAACATTTGTACTAGCAACTATTTACAGAATGCATAGTACGAGTAGGTAGGTAGCTACTACCTAATCTACGCGCGGACGAAGTCGCGAGCGGGTCCACTAGTACAATTTTGTATGCCATATCAGAAATTTTGAAAATATTTAAATTTCTTTTATTTTAAATATTTTTTAGTTTTTTTTTCTGGAACCGTTCCTTGAGTTATAGTATTTATTGAAAGTAATAGTCATAGTCGCCAAGTGACACACAGCACTGGAACATGAAAGAGGGGAGACAGAGTCGGTGGGTAGGTACTAAAAATGATAAGCTAAAGGAAGGAAGTAAATGCTTCCTGAACTTAACGTATGTAAAAGCGTAGGAATATTTCTATCGGCACTTGTAAATTCACAAAACTCTGTTATAAAGGTAGCAGTGTGACAGTTATAAATAATGTATTTTTGATCACCCTTGGGCACCAAGTAGGTAAATACTTCGAACTGCTAAGGAGTGGAATACACTACCGTCGTCTGTCTTTCCTGAAAACTATAATCTGGGTATCTTCAAGTCAAGAGTGAATAGGTGCCTTCTAGACCTTTGTGCTTCATCTTCGGCCACATCGTCACTTACCAACAGGTGAAATCGTGGTCAAACAAAGGTCTATGAATGTAAAAAAAAAAAAAAAAAATTACTTGATATCTCCTTTCAAAACTCGGTACTCGAGTTTACTAGTTTATTTTTGAGTTTTGTGAATGAGTATGTGATAAGAAAGCTACATTACCTAGCTAATGGTATTGTTATGTTAAAATTTGTAACATAATTGGACTTTTTCTAGTCTAAGACATTGTTGAAATTTTCTCAAAAATAAACATATCTTATCTCAGTTTTGTTTCTAATCTCTGGCAAAAGTAAACCACAAGATGACAGTGGATGGCACGGGACCAGAGAAAATGGCGTGTGAGAGGCCCTTAACCAAGGTTTCCTTGCCGTGGCGTGTGCAGCCTAAGGACAGACCCTCCGTCTCTCCTTTCGGATGTCGTTAAAGCCGATAAAGGTATTACCTATACCAGAGGATGGGCAGCAGCATGTACCTGAGCAATCAGCTCAAATATTGAATTATAATCTGACTGCCAAGCGACGTAGATGTCATGCCACAAAGTAGATGTGCTAGACAAGAAGTCGGGAACTTAGCTCTTAGCAAATCCCTAAAAAAACATAAACTTATTGACCTTTTGTTAGTAAAATGAGTTCGTGACTTTTGGGGAGTGAGGAACAAAACTTTATAAACTTTTTAATTTTTTCCTAAGCAACTTGTAACAAACCCTGGATTTAGTTAAAAACGATTCTGGACTCATTTTCATAATTTGAATAAGAATTCCATAGCACGAACAGTGCCTGATAATTAATCAGAGATTCTAAAATGTTTTTTTTTTGTCTAAGAGCTCCTGATTGTTAATGGAAAACCCACTTTTGTTGAATAATATCAACACAGTTTCCCTTAGTTCGGTCAGCTAAAAAAATAAAAAGGTACGGCTTTTTTATTCGCCTATGACAAAACCCCAAATCTTCACAAACCTTACACAATTTATCAAATAAGCATGTGTCCTACGGGATTTGGCCGTCACAAACTGTCGCGCTTGAAATAGGGCTAAGGACTACAAACTTTATCATCGGACTTACTGGATATCTAGGGTTTGTTAGAGGTCGTGACACGTCCTAGAAAACGATGTCATAAATCAAAACACGAGTTTATGAAGGAAGATGTATTATACAGTGTCTTGGCTAGTTGACCAAATTAAATTTTCTGTTTATTGTCAAATCAAAAATAAAGTTTTGCTGAGTCGTATATAAATGACTTATGTGTTGGTAACTACCAGGTCACATCTGACTACCAGTAAGTTACCACTTGGTAAGTTAGATAGACGGTAACTAATAATGAAGTTGAATTTTGGATGTCAACTGGACTAAATTTCAAGTTCCAAAATAATGGTATTATTTACTGAGAAACATACAACAGATAGATAGAGACGGATAGACATACGCAGGATTACACTCAATAAAAAGGTGTAGGACCGGACGTTATGATACCTCATTGAAATTGTACCCCGGTTCGATTTTTACATTGACTAAGACTAAGCTTAATTTGAAGTGAGTAAAACCTTCAGTTTTATTTCTCAGCACCTTTAAATTAATTAGGCTCGTATAAAAAAATTTATAATTTGACAATACTCTTAAAATTATCTAGACAAATAACAAAAATAAAATTGGCGTGATATCAAAACCCCTCCACGTACTACTCGAATACAGCGGCAACCTTATAAAACGAACTAGAAAAAGCATACAAAGAGTTGCGACCCCGTTCACAATCCGCGCCACATTTGGCAGCTCCGCGGGAGTTTTGAAACAAAGAGAATCTAGGCCGCCTGCTTTACATCTGTTTCTTACACAAAAAACAGACTACATACAAGTGCAACACAATTTGAAACAGGCATACACTTATTTATTTAACCAAAAACCCCAAAAACAGCCGGTCGACCTTGAGTTCGAGTTATCCCAAAAACAAATCCAACACTTCAAAATACATACTTTACTAGCAACTTTAAGTACCTAAGTCGTGTAGGCACTACATTCTGATAATATTGGGCCAAGTAGTACCTATGTAGTTTAGGTTTAAGCCTTGGACCTGCCAGTTTCCCGGCGATTTTTCTCTTTTCTTTATAAGCCAGTGGATAATGTATAATGCATATTACCTTAAAAATGTATGAAATCTGGGCTCAAAGATTCAAGCAAGCTGGGATCAACGACTAAAACATTCTAAATGTTGTGTGTACCCTTGAATAAAGATAAAGATATTCATTATATAAAACAGATTGGGTGTTATCCAAGTAGTGCATGTATTGACCCCGATTCACACGAATTGGTGCAATTATTGAGGGCACCATGCGCTTTATGTGTTAATCGGGAAATAGTTTTTAACTGTGTACAATCAATTTACTTTGATTCATAAAACGGGATTTTCTGTAAACTTTTATTCACAGAAAACTATTTGAAAGTTGTCGTTGCCCTCACCGATACCTAGTCTGGTACATAAAAATAATCAGAAATACCAAAAATTTGTTTGAAATTTTTGAAAATTATTTGTTCTACGCTTTTCTACCATTCTCCTTTTTGATTAAATTCAAGTTTACTTGTTAGTACATATAATCAAAACCAATTAATTAAAATTACTTTTCTTTTACTTTTTCAAGAATTTCAAGGATATACTGGACAATATACTCTGATTTTTATATAAAACCATCTTTGAGCCATAAAACATTGTAACGCTGAAATCAGGATTTTTGTCCCTTCCGCCTTCAGCAATAAAGATTTCCGCTCATTAAAAATTTAACGCCTCCTTCGGTACAGTGCACGGCAATTTATTTGGCACTTTGATTAAAGAAAAATAATAATAAGTCGCAAATAATGTAATGTTATTATAAATTTTGAAGACCTCTTTGGTGCGGCAGGTGATAGCTGGCTTAGATGTGAGAGGTTGCGGGTTCGATTCCCGGCTTCGGCACAAATGTTTTATGATCTGCAATTATTTCTTCCGAATCTCAGTATTGTCGTATCAATAGTACTCGAATTTCCTGATACCCCTGACATAGGGATCTTCATCCTAGTGTGAGATAAGCAATGTGAATAAGTGACTGATGGGGGGTGTTTGTGTGTGTGCGGAGAGGAGGTGATAATTTCGGTCAAAACTACCAAAAACAATGAAGAGGTGAGAATTTGAATAAAATATAATTTAGAACCTCCGTCTGTTGTTTATAAATTGAGGTTAAAAGTAATAAAACTCAAACTCAATTAAACTCGTGTAAGTGTTTTAACATTTTTCATCATATTCATACTTGTAAATCACTTACAAGAAATAAATGATTGAATATGATTGAATTTAATTGAAAATTTAAAATAGAACAAAATAATTATTTTTTTACTCAATTATGATAATTGATGCTGCTGCTTCTCAAAACGCGTATCTAAGAAACTCAAGCGTAAAAAAAAACTTATGGTAGATATAAACAGAATGCGCGTGAATAACTTAACATAACAGCCAACAGTCACTCACATGGTCCTAATCCCACACTAGGCTCCCCTGTCTCGTGGGTATCAGGAAGTAAGAGTATCACGCTATCACAATACCCAGATCCGTTGATGATCACGTTAAACTGGCGTAATCGGTACTGACGACCTCTGTGGCGCGGCGGGTGAAGGTGTGCCTGTGACGGAAGAGGTTGCGGGTTCGATTTCCGCCTCGGATCACATATTTGTACGATCTGCAGATATTTGTTCAGGGTGTTTGGGTATTTTCTATGTATAATACAAAATATCTATCTATGTAATATATTGTAATAAGTATATCAGTTATCTAGTACCTATAACACAAGCACTGCTTAGCTTGGGGCTAGATAATGTTGTGCGAACTATTCAGCATTATTTATTTATTGGTTTTCAGAAGGTTTACGATGGACTCAACCGAGAAATTCTGATACTTGACAATATAAATATATGAATTGTAAAGTGCCTAACGTGACTCCTCACGCTGTACGTTGAGTAAAGGCAGCGCCACACAGCGGCGACATTAATTATGATTACGCAGGCGGCGGCGCGATCTAGTTCCGAACTCGAATAACTCCGGGAAACTATATATTAATTAAAATCTATCGGCAAATCCCAGCGCTAGCCGAGCGCCACAGTTACTACAATCTTGGTTTGGTTGAGAAAATTAATGTGTTCATGAGAATAAAACATAACATAACACCCAACAGTCACATTACATAATTGAAATTACCGTGGCTTGGTATCATTTTAGAAAAATTACGACTATACACCACGTACTTTACTATTCTCCGCTGTCGTTTCGTTGACCATTCGTTGTTCCTTCTTCATGAGCACCGACCGCGACCACACTCGAAGGCCGTGAGACGGGAACTAGCTTGGCTCCGCCGTTCCGTTCGTCAGCAGGAGAATAGTAAAGTAAGTAATTTTTCTTAAAAGTCACATTATAGTTCTAACCCCACGGTAGGATTCCCTGTGCCGTGGGTGCCTGTGCATGGTACCACAACACACAGAAATGGTTCAAATATTTGCGGATCATACTAAAATTTGCCCCGTAATGGAAATCGAACCAGCAACGTCTCTTATCTCGTCTGGCTCCTAGCTCGCGCGCCACAGAGGTCGTCATAACTACTTAGAAATTGTTATTTTGTTTGTAATTAAATAAGATTACTAATTCAATAAAACTTGATCAAATTCCAAAGTCGACAAATGATTAAATGCAAATATAATAAAGACTTAATTTAATTTCGATAGATTGAAAGTCAACAGTTGTTCTGTCCTAAATTAGAATTAGAATAATAATGTATTTTAGATCCAGTTTCCGTCCGAGGCTCTGCTCACGTTTTGCTACGATAAATATATACTTATATATACCAAAGGCGGTGGGCAACCGCTGACTCAGGTCAAAAATAAATGAACCAGGGCCCCTTTATTGAAGTAATGTACGTTTATAAATGTTATATTTTGTCCAATGTTTCTAAAGAACTTGTATATTTTTAGAAGTTGGGAAGAAAAATTTGTTTTTCTAAATAATTAGATATATCAACTCATTGCATTGGCGTGAAACAAAACGCAACAAGCTTTATTATTTTCCCACAACTTCTACGCAAGAAATTAAATTAACTTTTTCATTCTGGAAGAGAATGCTTTCTAGCATTAAGTTCCCCTTTGTACTTCTTTCTTTTATGTGTAATAAAGAATTTGTATTTATCTATATCTATCTATTATCTTAACATGTATTATCAAGAACTAAAAGTATCTCAACTGTACGTTATGTTAGTCAAAAAAAGTTGGGTCAAACAATGTATGGGGAGTTGCCCGTGTTCTTTAATTGAAATCGGTGCAGCCGTTTCGACGTGATTGAGTAACAAACATACAAACATCCAATCATCGTAACTTTGAAGTTTAGCGGGAAGACATTTTACAGCATGCACCAAAATGCTTAGTATCTTACCTAGAACATAAATATAAGTACTCAGAGTATAAGACCGGCTATCTTTAAAAGTATTGACATATTGAAACATATGTTTAAAAATATCGAAATATTGAAACGAATGTTTAAAAATATCGAAATATTGAAACGAATGTTTAAAAATATCGAAATATTGAAACGAATGTTTAAAAATATCGAAATATTGAAACGAATGTTTAAAAATATCGAAATATTGAAACTCGTGTACGAATGTTTAATTATATTGACATATTGAAACTCGTGTACGAATGTTTAAATATATTGACATGTTGAAACTCGTGTACGAATGTTTAAATATATTGACATGTTGCAACTCGTGTACGAATGTTTAAATATATTGACATGTTGAAACTCGTGTACGAATGTATTTATGAAGCCTGAAGTGTTATACTTCAGTTAAATCCACATTGAGTTGTTTTTGAATGGACCTGCTGTGATCCCGTTGCTCTATGATCCCAACGAGAGGAGGCGAGACGTCAGTTGGACGCTAAGCTTTTCCAACTTACCTCACGTGCGGTATTAACAACTTTATTAATTTTTCTCAGACAAAGGGAGAGCATTATGACTTTGGATGAAACGAGTTTGGAACAGGATTAGTGTTATCCTAGTTCATGAATTAAGAACATAGATTAGTATCACTAAGATGTTGATAACATAATGTTATAAAAACCTTAATTATACTTATCTATGTTCTTAATCCATATGTGTCTACTACAGGCATAGCGCTAAACTGAGTAGGTTTGTTCCTGGGGTAGTGGAGTGGGCGAGGAGGGGTGTCATTTATTTTAAATAATACGTATTGACAGCGATGCCGGCGCCCGAAGTCTCGCGTCGAGGTGCTAAATACACAAAGTATAGAAAAATATGAATTATTTAGTTTTTATATTAATCTTTGAACACACTGCAGGGCAATCAATTAGCTTTACCCTATAATGCACTTGAATTCAAGAAACAAAGAAGATTCAATGACAATGAATGATGACAGGCTCTAGCTCCCCTCCCAATTTGAGTTTGTTTTGCAATATGACTACGAATGTCTGTCATCATTTCCCAGCTCCGCTGAGGTTTCCTGCTCTTGACATCAATTAGAAAAATAAAGAAATCCACTTTATTTTGCCTGCTGAACCCTGCCAAGACGATCCAAGCCCTTTTATTTTCAATAAATCATGTATTGACCGGTTTTCGGGTCAGCTGAATAGCCGTTTTCGCTTATAACGTGCAACCACTACTATACCCCTATTACATTCACACATCCATTCTCCTCACTCATCTACACGTAATGTATCACTGCAAATCTGGTATTATAAATAAGTAGTTGGAATAAATTATAATGATTTATCAAAACATTATTTTCGAATAACCTTATTGGACATAATTATTTTATAAAAACGGGAATTTTTCACGTACCGTTAAATCGATGTAAGCACCGACATTGTTTCGACCCGTTTAGAGTCTTTCTATTATTTAACTTTTTATTTTTATTATTTATTTATTGGACTTAGCTTTAATAGGATATTCTCACAAATTGTATCAAGATCTAAAGATATCCTATAAATATGTGGAATGGTATATGAAGTTTCAAAGTTGCCCCAACAAGTGATAACATATCGAAATCACGGCTGAGATGGTACGGGCATGTTATGCGTAGACCAGAAAACCACGTAGTGATAAAGTGCCTTTCCATTGCCACTAAAAAGAGGGGAAGAGGAAGACCTCAAACCACATGGTTGACAAATGTCCAGAATGACATAAAAAAACTTGGCCTAATACAAAGACGATACGAACCAGCGAAATAGATGGCGCCACATGTTAGGTAGCCGACCCCGACGGGAATGAGCGAAGATAAAGAAGAAGAAGATGTGGAATGGTATAGACATTAGACCTTGTATTAGAATGAGACTGCAGTAATTAGAGCATGTCCAGTCGGAACTGTGGTGAGCCGGGCCGTGGCCTTAAGTGAAGTCGAATTAAAAACCCAAGATAAAAAAAACACTAATGTAGTTAATAAAGCTTAATAAATGCCATTAAATTTGAATCCACCGTCAGGTTGAACCATGGGAAAATTGGTCAAGGCATTGCCGATTAGAGCTTAGATAGATTGATATACAAAACTTTATTGCACACCACAAAAATAAAAATAACATTAAAAACAATCAGAAAAATAAGTACCTATGGAAGTACAATGGGCGGTCTTATCGCTGAGAGCGATCTCTTCCAGACAACCTTGGGATGGACTGGAATGGACGAGAACGATAAAGGACGGTGGTGTAGATCAAATAAATAAATAAATAAAAGTATACGTATACATGCAATCTAACTTATAATAACAAATATATAATATAACTACAACTTAGGTAGCTTACAGCTTAGATGGGTTAGGTCACGTCCATCATGTTTACATGTTAGATTACAATAAAACATTAAACTAAAACCCTCATTTATATTGGGTAACAAACCATCATGTATACATAAACTCTCATATTTTTCCGAGTACCTATTATCACCATATTACCATAATAAATAGACAAAAGGCGCATTCCTAATCCGTCTGGGGTAGCATCCGACCCCGGAAGGAAACGGGACAAGCACAAAACAAACGCATTCGTCCCCGGATGGACTCGGACCCGGAAGCTTGCGGGGGACACCTCTCTCGAAGCTGTTTCAAGGGTCTAGTTGCCGGTTTGTTCATGGTAATTATTCACATAGTAAATTACTTGCGTCTAGTAAAGAGGATTTATTTTTCTGACACCAAGGATCGTATGAGGAGTAGCTATTCCTGTTTGGGTCATCACGTATGATAGTAATAGTAAAGTTAAAAAACGCAACTGTCCAACTATCATTGTTCATGAGATATCAGCCTGGTGACAGACGAACAGACGGACAGCGGAGTCTTAGTAATAGGATCCCGTTTTACCTTTGGGTACAGAACCCTAAAATGGCCATTATATCATCAAAAATTGCGAGATTCTGGCCTATAATTAGTAACATCAATTCACAGTAAATCGACTTGTTACAGGGGGACGGGCAGACACTCGAATTAATTCCCTATTATGAGTATAATGTTCATAATTATAATTGAAGGCAGTACTGGTAATATTTACCGTCAGTTAATACTGCGACGCAGGAGGTTGCGGGTTCGATTCCCGCCTCGGAACAAACATTTGTACGATCTGCAGAAATTTGTTCAGGGTGTTCTGGGTAGTATTTTCTATGTAAAATAAAAAACCTCTATCTATGTTATGTAACGATATAAATCAGTTATCTAGTACCCATAAACAGGCTCTGCTTAGCTTGGGGCTAGATAACATTGTGTGGAAATGTCCAGCATTATTTATTTAATTATTTTATTTTTAGTTCTATTCTATCCATGGGTAGTCAATTTTTTTATCTGTAACTAGTAGTTCTGCGAACAGTAGACTTCGCTAGCACAAACTTGTATAAAACTATGCAACACGTCGAAAAACACTTATCCAACAAAGAATCCCATTTTTTTTTAAGAAAAATTCAAGGATTATTAAAAAAAGTTCAACTTTTTTTGCAGAACCATTTATTTTCAAAATCAAGCTCGAATCTCAAAGTCAGGAGTGCCTGACATCACATTTCCGGACTTCACCTAAGAAGCCCTGAAATAATAACTCACACTGTATATGCAGACAACCTCTAGACGAATTCGGAGCTTAGTGGCGACTTTCGCAACCGATATTGTAATATTTAAAATTCTTGTTTAGAACTAAGTACCGAATGTTTCTGCCAAATATTATTTAACTCAGCCTGTAAATAGCACTGCAGCAAACTTTCCTTCTTTATTGAGGAAATCTCTTTCTGAGGGAAATATCCCATTTCCCTCAGAAAGAGGGGAAGTTTGTTTCCAATCCAAAAGAGTCGTCGACAAAATATGAAAACTATGAAATTTTAGAACCTGAAAATCAAGTACCTGTGCGCGAGTACCAATAAACTAAATACAAAGATACATCCGGACAGATGAAAAAAAATGTTGCCAGGATCACTCACTTCGCTCTTTTGGTCAATCACACAATACCATTTATCTTTATAAGAGCCCACGCAAACTACAGACTTTTATTCCGCCGATAGTTCGGCGACAGACACGTTTGAAGGCGTTATCAACCAATACCGAATCGTAATGTGCGCACTTGCATACATTTTCATACTGATTAATAACCAAGATCCAGATTTGGTAATGGTGGTACGATCCTGATTGATTTGATTAATAATGTGTTTGTAAACTGTAATTTGCTTAACCTAGAATGGTGAAATACAATGGTGCTGTGTATAAATGTTTTAAGAACCTCTTCAACCCTATTTAGCAAATAAATGATTTGATTTGATTTGATTTGATTTGATTACCAACTGAACTATCGGCTCATAGAAAGTCTGCAGTACCTATGCGCAGGGTCCAAAGCAATAAGAAACCAGTTTCATCCACAATTCAAACTAGTTATGACCCTAGACCAACTCCTACAAAATCCTGAGTTAACTTCAACGTACTTTAATTAAAAAACTGAACGAACTGTGTAACAGGCAACTAATCTGAAAGTTTCCACCTCTCATAGCGGCAGCTACTTCGGAGCGGCGCTTGGCCTGGCGCTCAAATTATAAAGTTTTTCAAACCTGGAATTTGGGTGATCACGTGGTCCGTGGAAAACTAACCAACGAACGTGTTTTTTAGTAAACATTCATAAAACTTGAACCTGTCAAAAGAAAAAGTTCCGCAACGTTTTATTAGCGTGAAGGCCTTTTCACTAAAACTGACAATCTCTGACAGTTAGCTGATGCACTCGATGTGGAATTTCTACATCGAGCTGGAATCAAACATTTCGATTTTTTGAAGATGTCAACGAGTACCGCCAATCTGAACAGAACAATGCTATTGAGCGAAATAGCTCAGGTGTAGTGATCTTTGAGGCGCGGTGACAGAAATAAATAAATAATACCAATCTAAACTTATACATTAAAACAATTCTCTGATTAAATACGTGTCGTAAATAAAACAGCTAGTTGTGATAAATCGCTCGCCGCGCGGGATCGCCGTGAGATATTAATTTAAGGTGAATGTTCAAGTTTCCTTGCCCATACAAAATACTTTAGGCCGTTACTCAAACCACAGATTGTCATTTTATAAATTGACTTATTTTGTAGGATTCCTAATGATAATAGTTATCGCGAATGGTCGTTCCAAACAAAAATATACAATAGGGAATTTTTAAAACAGGTTTGAAATACGACAATTTTTACAAATGTGTGAGTTTATTTTGCACGGACATCTATTATCGTAGCGAGATACTTTTACGCGGCAGAGCACCCAGTTTAATTAAAGATGACAGTGATGGCGCTAAATTGACCTTCAAACATAAGAGTTTTGTTTAAGATAGTAAGTAAACATGATAGAGATGGCGCTAAATAATAAAAGTGATGTTTTAGTCGGCAGGTCGTAAAAAGTGGGGTAAAGTAGTGGAAAAAGGTCAAAAGTTAATGAAACTTCAGGATGTTGTTCAGGGATGGTTAAATAAAAAAAACAAGTTTTGGACCTCGAGGACCCTGTGCGAAAAGAGGAGGGGGCGGGAAACTGCACCTTCCGCCGGTTTTTTCTCAATAACTTTTTTCCCTTACATCCTACGGCAAAAGTACTAATTATTTTTTGTAGAACGTTAAATTTACTATAATTTTGATTATTCAAACTTGATTGTATGTTGATAAGTTACCGAGATATGGCGCTTCGAAAAAATATTTTTTTAGAATTTGCTAAAATGTGCCGAAAAATGCTAAATTCCACCTTATTTCTTCTGTTATACCATGGTTATACCCAAATAATGATGGAATGTTATTATAATTATGGTTCCTGGTTACAATCACCTACTTTGGAAACCCCTCCACCCAAACCAGATCTCAAAAGCTAATTTTCTTCTCTGATGAAAACCAAACATTCACATCATCATGTTGGTATTCATACTATAGTGCAGTCAAGTTAAACATGAAAAAGGGGTCGTGCTTACAAAAGTTCCGGTCACGCTGATTTTTTATATGTTGTTAATACCTTAACCACTATTAAAAAACCATATTTTCCAAGTGCTGAGCGAGCGGCTCAAAAAATCATGAAATTTTATATATTTTTTCAGTTTTTGCTCAATATCTTAGTCAAGGAAGGGTCTGACCAGTATAGTCAACAGGCATATTTTTAAAGTAGACTAAATTTTCTACAATTTGACACTAAGGCGAGATCTATACAGCCATTGGTTTCCAAGATAAAGTTCTTCGAAAATAGGCAATTTTTCTCCTAAGTGTTTTTTTAAGAAATTTTTACTTATTTTGTGAAATATATTCTAAAATATGCATCCCACGTCAAAAATTATTTTAATGAAGTTGTAGTAAGTTATTGTAGCTTTCATTTGAAACCAAACTGGTACCTTAAGGCCCGGCGGTTCTCTCAAAAACGACAGATAATCAAAACCAGTCATAAAGAAGATGCCACAGGCCACCATGCAGCAAGATAAATAAATAAATAAATAATGCTGGACAGTTCACACAACATTATCTAGCCCCAAGCTAAGCAGAGCTTGTGTTATGGATACTAGATAACTGATATACTTAATACAATATATTACATAGATAGATATTTTTTATTATGCATAGAAAATACCCAGAACACCCTGAACAAATATCTGCGATCGCACAAATATTTGTTCCGATGAACAAAATGAACAAATGTTCCGGGAATCGCACCCGCAACCTCCTGCGTCGCAGGCCAACCTTCACCCGCCGCGCCACAGAGGTCGTCAATATGCTACCTCCAAGCAATTGCTGAACTGGCGGGAAGTCAACTTGTATCCCACTAATTGGGGGTGGAAGCAGTCTTCTGCAGGGACTCAGTCTTCTCTTCTCAACCCCATCCCCACCACCATGATCACGGCGTCCTCAAATGCCTGCTTCACTTCGATGCTAGCATCCACCATTTGTGTCATCAACATCGAAATGAATGCTCCCATATTGTGATCTTTTGCCAGAACTTTTCTTGTGCTATTGTGACCATAGTAGATGAGGAGAACACGACTTTGGTTGGTGCTTGTAATGCAGACTGGCGAGCTCGTTCTGCTGCTTTGGTGCTTTGATAGCCGGATTTAGTGGGGTATCCATCAAAGACAACAATCACATTGCTACCAAAGTGTCTCTGCACGTAGTTGATGTACTTAGAAAAAAACACACATCGCCATATCTCGATAATCTATTGACATAGAAACATGTTTTATTAGTCCAAATTATAGTAAATTTAACGTTCTACAAAAAAGTAGCTGGTACTTTTGCCGTGGGATGTAAGAGAAAAAAGTTATTGAGAAAAAACCGGAGGAAGGTGCAGTTCCCCCCCCCCCCCCCCCCCCCCCTCCACTTTTCGCACATGGTCCTCGAGGTCCAAAACTTGGGAAAATGTTAATTAACTATCCCTGAACAACCTCCCAAAGTTTCATTAGCTTTTGACCTTTTTCCATCTGAAACCACCTGCCGACTGGACTGTAATATGTGTTATTTATGAGTATATCAAGCGTAGAGTGTGCTGCCTTATGAACTTTTGCTGATTTTCTCTATCATCTTACTTTTGACTGCCTACCTAAGGAAGGCTTTTAAGTTGATTTTCCTTTTTTTCTTTGAATCAGCTTCCACTTGTTCTCGAGGCTCTACACAGGGGCTCCCCACCTAATAGTAAGCAGGATCATCAAAAGAAAAACAGACCGTGTTTGTTGCCTAATTCTTCTAGGTCTGGTTGCGTTGGAACAGGAGTAAATGTAAATTTATTTTTTAAGACGATTCAAAATGATCCTTGTGATTTCAATGAATAAAATACTTTTAGACTTTTACTTTGATATGTTGCCGCTCCGTCAGCAAAAGTTTAAAAGCGACGTTGCCAAACCGTTACTAGTGTGAACACACAATACTTTTTATAAGTTAGCCGTAATTTCTACTATAGCGAGCTAGTTCTGATAGGGTTGCCAACTGTACTTATAATAATGTATTCTAATTTATTTTACAACTACGTTCTTTAAACTTTGCAATAGCATTATAGTGCGAGAAAATACTTTATTTCAATTTAGGTAGCCTACCCAAGTTTTAAGTTACTATGTGAGGTGTTAAAAATAAAACAACGAAAGAATACGTGAAAACTTGGCCAGAATCAATGATAGTATGATGCACGATTCTACGAATTTTGAATAGTCTTATATTTCAAAATGAGTGAAAGTACAACATGGATTTAAAACACTAGAGAACAGTGATCACCACGAAAGCTGCGAGCGAGCCGAAGGCGAGCGTGGCTCAGTAGTCAGCAGGGCCTGCAGCGAACCAGAACCAACACCTGAACGCCAATACCCTAGATGATGATGATGATGATGATGACGATGATGTTGTTAATGTTCATCACCACCACCATCATCATCACCATCACCATCATCATCCTCATCTAGGGTATACGCGTGCAGGTGATGATGATGATGATGATCATGATGTTTTTAATGTTCATCACCACCGCCTTCATCACCATCACCACCACTAACATCATCATCATCTTCATCTAGAGTATTGGCGTGCAGGTGATGATGATGATGATGGTGATGGTGGTTAATATAATATATCTTCATAATGTTGTTAATATTCATCACCACCGCCATCATCATCACCATCACCACCATCATCATCATCATCATCATCATCATCATCATCATCTAGGATATTAGCGTGCAGGTGATTATGATGATGATGATGTTGATGATGATGGTGGTGATGATGATGACGATGGTGGTGGTGATGAACATTAACAACATCATCGTCATCATCATCATCATCATCATCATCTAGGGTATTGGCGTTCAGGTGATGATGATGATGATGATAGTGATGGTGGTGATGTTGATGGTCACCACCATCATCACCATCTTCATGATGTTAATATTCATCACCACCTCCATCATCATCACCACCACCATCATCATCATCATCATCATCATCTAGGATATTAGCGTGCAGGTGATTATGATGATGATGATGGCGGTGATGGTCACCACCATCACCATCACCACCACAACCATCATCATCATTATCATCATAATCATCATCATCATCATCATATGCACGACAATACTTTAGATGATGATGATGATGATGATGGTGGTGATGATGATGATGATGGCGGTGGTGATGAACATTAACAACGACGTAGTCATTATCATCATCATCTAAGGTACTGGTGTGCAGGTATATAGATCATCTAAGAGTACGCTCGGAAATTTGGAGATTGGAGTTGCTCGCGTCCATAGGAAAATACCCTCGCGTCCCTACACGTGATCTCTGGGTGGTGTCAAACGGGTAACAACATTTCTGGTGGTAGGCTTCGGCCGTGGCTTATCACCACCCCATGGACATAGCCAGTCCGTGAAGCGACATTGTCGTGTTTCGGACTGATGTCCAGTGTAGCCATCGTGGAAGTGACGGGTTTGAGCAGCTATGGTATTCGGGGTACCGCACAGTGGGGCGATTTTGAAAAAAGGTGGACGTAGGAACAAATTTCGTAATTTCGGTCTGAAAAAATTGCAACTGATAGGAAATTGTATGGTGATTAAAATATATTCTATTCAATTTGCAAAAAAAGGCACTTCTTCATGGGTTAAAAAAATAGTTTAGAAAAAAATGTATGGAAAGATTTATATTATATTGTTTTTCTGAAAAATAAGAAGTTTGTTAAAAAAAAAACAACAATAGCTTAAAGTAGCTGCCGTCTTCTACAAATGGGTCATATAGGGTTCTGTTAACCCTGCAGCATTGGCAGTTAAGGGGGTTAAACTCATGAAAAAAAAAAATTATTTTGATACGAGCATCTGATAGGAAATGTAGTGCTTGTTAAAAGTTATTCAATACAATTTTCCATAACAATGAGTCTGTGATATTATAAAAACATATTTCTGAAAAATGCGATGAAATATAAATCAACATATTTTTTCTCGGAATTTTAAAAGGTTTTCATAAGAAACTTACACTACTTAAGTTCTTTACAAAAAATAAATAATCGTTTTTGGCTTAACGCTGTTGCAGCGGTATTTAAATGGGATCAAACTTTAAAAATATATGATTTAATGTTAAATGTTAATGGAATATGGTTCAATTTCTGTCATTCGCTCAGTCTTATCTAAGTAAAATGAATAAATCATAATAAAATCTAGTGTAAAAAACTTCTAAGTCTAACTACTGGCTTAGTAATTATCTCCAAATAACTTGCCAATTTTTCCGATACTCGACATTTCTGACCTTGTAGGTAGGTACCAGATATTTTTCATTGCTACAGTACTTTCACTGAGTATTACGTTCATAATAGTAATAAATCAAAATAAAATCTAGTGTCAAAAAGTACAAAGATCGCTATAGTCTTAATAATTATCTCCAAATAACTTGCCAATTTTTCCGATACCTGAGCCTAATGACTGACCTTGTAGGTTAAGTACCAGATACCTTTCATTGTTACAGTACTTCCACTGAGTATTACTTTCATAAAAGTAAATCACCATATCATCTAGACTCTAGAGTCACTAGAGACAAAAACTACAAAGTTAGCGATTGTCGAATGGGGCCATTCAAGTATTACGTAAGCAGATTTTTTACAACTATTTATAATGCGCGTCATGTAAAAAGAACGCTGGCGGTCAAGCTTCTTCAGGCGTTCCAGCGTTCTTTTTAAGAGATTACTTACTTTTCTACTTATTTAAGAGATGTATACCTATACATTGAATGAGTGCCTGCCTAGTTTACTACAAATAATGTACCATTATAGTACGCGTCATTTAAAAAGAACGCTAAACCTTTAACCTAAACCGCCCTTCACTAAACCCAACTACTGAAACCGGACGGGTCCCAAACTCACGCTGCGGTTGAGAAAGCAAATTTATTTGCCACTCAATTTGCGGAGGCTTCGCGTCTTGACGCCTCTGGCGAAACTCCACCCAGCCTTCCTCGGTGCGAAGCTTCAATGCAAGAATTCGCATCCAGCAAAAGGAAGTGCTCAAAACGCTACGTAGTCTCGACGTGAATAAAGCTAGCGGTCCGGATGGTATCTCGGCCGTAGTATTAAAAACCTGTGAACCTGAGTTGTCTTCAATATTAACGCAACTTTTCCGCCTCTCTTTGAATACTGGTGAAGTCCCCAAGTCTTGGAAGCTCGCTAACGTGCAACCTGTGCCCAAGAAAGGCAGTCGTGCTGACCCTTTGAACTACCGCCCTATCTAGGTCATCTCCCTACTATGTAAATGTATGGAGCGTGTACAGAATAGGAAGGTCCTTGCATACCTCGACGGATCGAGGATATTTCGCCGAAATCGGTCTACTGGGGACCTTCTTGTGTATGCCACGCACATTTGGAGAGAGACCATCGAGATCATGGTGAAGCACTGGCTGTTTCATTAGACGTCTCGAAGGCCTTTGACAGGTTTGGCACGCTAGCCTTATTGACAAGCTTCCTGCTTACGGACTGCCAGTTCAATTCTGCACCTGCCTCGCAGACTTTCTGAGGGAAAGATCCATTCGAGTAAGTTGTTGACGGGTGCTCGTCGGATCAAATGGCTATAAACGCCGGGGTACCTCAGGGGTCAGTGCTACCTGCCACACTGTTTCTGCTGCATATAAATGATCTGCTAATGCCCAGTATCATTGGGTATGCAGACGACAGCACAGTTGTGGAGAGATACGTTTCCAATGCGCGTGCTAGGCAGAATTAAATTCTGGAGTTAAGAGATGAGATGCTGCAGCGTCTGAATTTGATTCTCAAGGCTGTTTCCGATTGGGGTGATGCTAATCTAGTCAAGTTCAACGCCTCTAAAACGCAGGCTTGTCTCTTCTCCGCGAAAAAAGTAAGTTTCTCCAAGTTCCTGTCTTCCGAGATATACCTGTAGCTATAGGAGATCACCTCGAGCTCTTAGGCGTTTCACTCACGCCTACTCTCAACTTGGCTCCTACATCGAGTCTAAGGCAAAAACTGCCTCCATGAAGCCTTCTAAGTCTGTACAAAGCACAAGTCCGGGCTGGTATGAAGTACTCCTACCACGTTTGGGATGGCTGGCTCGGCCAAACACCAGCTTGCTGCCTTGGACTCGATCGAACGTTCAGAGAGCAGAGCGTTCAGGCTTATAGGTGGGCAACATATGGCGGAGACTAGAGTCTCTCGAGCACCGCCGTAAGGTTGCGTGCCTTTCGATCTTCTATATATAGGTTACATTTCGGGGAATGCTCCCAGGAACTTCATGATTTGATCCCACTATCTCCTTTTCATCATGGACGAGCAGGCGCATGGCTTGGTACCACCCTTACCTCATTAGTATACCCTCTTTTCGTACTAAACGTTTCAATTCTACCTTTATAATGCGAACTGCTAAGGAGTGGAATACACTACCGTCGTCTGTCTTTCCTGAAAACTATAATCTGGGTATCTTCAAGACTAGAGTGAATAGGTTCCTTCTAGACCTTTGTGCTCCATCTTCGGCCACATCGTCACTTACCAACAGGTGAGATCGTGGTCAAACAAAAGTCTATCAAAGTTAAAAAATAAATAAAAAAAATGGCTTTATAGTTCGCAGAACTAACAACCATATTATGTGAATAAAGGTTCTCGAGTGGTACCTACAAACCTGATGAAGGTAGAGGAAGACCCCTCTTTCCGTGCACCAAAGATATTATAATCAGCAGAAAGTTGGTAGGTGCAGGCTCAAGAGAGTTCGTCGTGGCATTTTAGAGAGGAAACCGTTGTCCAGCAGTGGACTTCTGTAGACTGATGATGATGATGATCAACCGTCTACATTGGCTTGAAGTCAGTAAAATGGTTTTATATTAGACTAGCTGAACAATGTCCGTGCGTAGAATAGGTAGTAGGTACCTACCTAGAGTAGGTACCTATCTATTCGTACTACGCATTCTAAATGGATGGTGGTACAAACATCAGCCTGTAGATCCAAGTCCACCGGCTCACTGACATAGGTCTCTAAATTAGCAAGTTGAAGTGGCAATGGGCTAGACATAAAGCTATATGATCCTGGTTCTTTTACGGATGTTTCGGATTTAGGTACGGGTACAGAATCTTCGAGCAATGAATACAAAAAACGATGGCAAAATTTATTTAGTTATTGATGATGTTTTTTTACTGTATACCTAATATTTCTAGTGTAAGCAGAAGTTGTAATATAAAACAATTTATAATCTTTTTTTCTTTTTTTTGTTCATTTCTGTAAAACGAAACATTCTTATGCAACATCCTATCTTGCCGGACACGCCACAGAAGGGGTTGCGGAAAGGCGGTAGATGGAGGCTGCTCAAGACCGTTTGTCTTGACATTCTATGGGGAGGTCCATGTCCAGCAGTGGACTTCTGTAGGCTGATGATAATGAAAAACCGTCATGGGTTCACGGGGCAAACTATGATAATTATGGGTACCTACCTACCTACCGCAATGATGAAGGTCAGTTACTTACATTCGTGTACATTTTGGACATTAGAAAAATAAGTTTTATTCTTGTAAACAATAATTTTCCGAGTTTTTCCCTGAAATACCTTTTATCATTCTAACAATTTTATTCAACGCGATCTATAAACAGATACCAAGCTATTTATTTAACGCCATCTATCTAACGTCCATGCCAATGCTCTTGGACAATAACAACGCCATCTAATGAAAACCAAAACAGTGAATATGTATGTGTGCGTGCGTGTAATTACATCAGAAAAGTGAACGATCTTATTTCTAGGTAATTTGAACTTTCAAATGACTGTTTAAAGGAAATTCATACTGAATTAAATTCTTACAACTACAACTTAGCCGCGAACGATAAAATAAAACACGAAAGACGCCCGAATTTAGCACAAAAAATAAAAAAGTAATACAATAAGTTTCCACGCCATCTACCGTGAACCGAGCTTTTAGTAATCAAGACGATTATCCTTAACGAACGATTTATGAAACTCGTACCACGATGAACCCACAGTAAACAGAGGCCAATGAAATTCTTCCTAAGAATATCTCTAATAACCTTAAATTTTATATTGTTCTGTCTAGCCGCTAGCCCTAACTGGTGCTAGAGTGTGGATGTGGATATATTAAAAACAAACAAAACACATAACACCATAAAGACATAACACCAAGTTTTACAAAAAAAAAAACGATAGGCTACCTAGGCACCTACTTTTAGCTGTTTCATTTTTCACTAGTTATGCCAACGATCCTTGAAAACCGTCGAAAGGCCTTCAGTACTTTAAATCACAACGATAAATTTACTGATCTCAGCTCGCTTGAAGAGAAAATCAGTCATCATGGCATCATTAGAGGATATGACTATCTTTTTTTTTCGTATACCTAACTGGTAAATAGCCAGGTAAGCACCGCACAAAGGCGCCTATCCACCAGAGCTGTGCGAGGAAGCTGAGCACCATGAATATATACACAAATTGTATTACTTCATGTTCCTAGGCTCGCTTGGCGCAGCTCTGGTGGAAACGCGGCCTAAGTCTCTTTTCATGCAATATAATTTAAAATTCCCTTGAGCATCAGCGGGGATTATCATAAAAGTAAATATGTACGATGATGAAAACTTGATAATTCATCACGCAAAAAATCCAACAATAAGTTAAATTAACCATGACACCAGCTCGTTAACGTGCAACAAGTAATTTCCCCTGGGCCGGGCTCTGTACCGTACAAGCATCACGAGATATATTACCTACATGTTTTCAAGTTCACACAAAGCAAGGTCCCTGTCGGTTTGCAGTTTGAACTAGTATTTCAAGAGTTGTTAGTAATTTGGTAGAAGAGCGTAGCGCAAATAGTGTACAAATTCAGTATCAACACTATCGAACATCGACTACCAATGTCCTACTTCAGGACAATTGGCATCATTGTAGTTTATTTGGGCCAAAACTGTATACAAAAATAATAAACAAATTGCTAAGGTACTGCGTGTATGGGTCAAGTCGGTGGACAGGACCATTCGTCGTGACACTCTGTGGGGGACTGAGTCTAGCTGAGGACGTCAGCGGCTGATGATGATGATGATGATGAGGAGTAGTGTAGGTAAGTGACGTTTCCTATTATTTTGGTTTGTGTATTACTCAGGTACTTGTGCGTTCATCATTTTATTTGTGAATCAAATGTCCTTTCAAATTAAGTGAAATATTTTTCCCGCTGCAACAATAAGATCATTAAAATAGGATGAATGGTTCATCATAAAGATTAAACACAAATTAAACAATATCATCGTAAGTTAAACCAATTAACGATGTGTGTGATGAAATTATAAAGGCGCCAGCACACCAGGCCCGAGTGTCGCCGGCACGTGATCGCATATCGCGCGATCGTGACCTGCGTGCGATGCGATCCAGGGCCACAGTGTAAAATAAAATACAATTTTAGAATAACAATTATAAGCTATTTTAAAACAACTTTATTTTAGTACCTTATCCTAATTTTTTGTTTTTTTTCAAGCGTAAACTGTATACGTATATGGATAGCATTAAATTTAAATATCCCGTACATTGAACAGGGAGATTTCCGAATAAAACACCTGAAGATGGCATCCATCGGCGCTTAGCAGAGTTGATAGTGCTCGTGCAGGCCGCAGAGGTGGTGGAGTACATCAGGAAGAAAGCCGGAGTGGGATTGAGGGTCATGAAGTTGGACTCTCGTCATAATGTGAGCTTTAGCTCATTTATGGAGAGGGTCCCTACGGAAAATGTGGAGACTTACTGAGCCCTGACTTCTGGCCGAAAGGGGTGTAGTTCCGGTGGTTCAAGGGCCCCCTGTCACGTGATCCTCCGGGCCGCGACGCGTCGGCGATCACATGTGTGTTAGATTAAATTATAAACAAAGTGTCTTATGTGTATGTTAGTTACTAAGGTATTTATATTGATATGGATTTACTGTTTAGGTTTAGTGCATTTCTCAGTAAGCCTGAAATAAAGATTTTGAATTTGAATTTGAATTAGCTCCATGACCAAACTGGTCAAGGCATCGCCGATTAGAGGCGAAGATGCGGATTTGAGTCCCACTGGAGCTGAATTTTTGTATAAAATAATATACAACAATAAATAACTAGACCGCTAGCTGGTCATTCAACGTGGGAATGCAGTCAGTGCTCTCGGCGCCTTACCGTATGAACCAAATACATTATACGAGTATAATGTATTTTCAATATTTACAATATATTTTCCAACAGAAGAAAAAAAATGGCCCAATAGATGGGGTTAGCAAACAATGAAGTGATAAAAAGTTAGTAGCCAACTGAAATCAATTTAAGTCAGTCACTGTCACCATTCACTTTGACTGTCACAGAGTACTATTGGAATCCACTCTACTCGACGAGGGAAAGAAAGGGTTTCTATTTTAGTGCAGACAGCTACAACACATGGAAGTGGAGCCATTCCCAAACAGTTTATTTATTTTGTTTAATAACTATAAGGGGCAAACAATAGCACAGGATCGTAGTGACTGGAGGATATGGGGGGAGGCCTTTGCTCAACAATGGGATGATTCAGGCTAACAGTAACAGTAACAGTAACAGTAACTATAAGGGGCAATAAACAAATTGAAAAATGATACTGAGAGACATTTAACTATTATTTAACTAATAGTTTTTAGTTTTAATCTATATTTTGACTGTAACATTAGACCATGAAGTCTAATGTAGGAAACAGTTATTGTAAACGTCACTCACGACACGACAAAACGATAGGTACCGAATAATAGGTTATTAATTATGCGAGCGTTTAAGCTCTAGGGTTAAACTGACTTTATTACAAAAAAAAGCAAACAAAGCAAGCAGTGGTGCTCGCATTGCTGTGTTCCGGTTTGAAGGGTAAGGGTGCCGGTGAAATTACAGGCACATGAGACTTTTCATCTTTATGTCGCAGGGTGGCGGACGCTGTGCAATGCCACATAGGGTACGTCCTAGGTGGATGTGACCTATGGAGGTGATGTACTGTTCATAGGCAGAAGTTACCGCTTAACATCAGGTGGGCCATCTGCTTGTTCCGTCATTCAAGTGGTATACAAAAAAAAAAAAACTCGTCAACGCCATCTATTTTACAATCTTTTAGTATATTATGTTATTGATTCCACGCGCTACTGGATTTAGGCCTCCCTTAGTTTCCATAAAATACGGAAAAGTTCTGAAAAATTCTCCTGAACTCAAAATAGTTATATTTCTTCGTGTGTTTGAACTGTGCCTCGATAGGCTTCGCCTGCCTGATTGTGTCACTTAGGGCGTTCCAATCGGCTTATTAGACAGGGGAAAGGTTAGAATGTCAAGCAATACACGATAGTTAATAATGTTACTATTTACGTTAAATGTGGAGGTAAATGCTTACAAGTGAATTTGAGAGATGTTATTTAAACTTAGCTAGAAATAATTTTGGATTGGTAAATAACCTCAAATTAATAACAACGTTAATGCTCTGATACGTAGGCAGTTTTTAATTAAAATATTACTAGTGGTTCGTTCCAAACGGAGACCTCGCGAATACACGCGATTTAGATAGGTTACCTTATTTCTTTCGAAAAAATATCTATGTATGTGTGGTTCGAAAAGTAAGACCTACAACTTCGTTCAAATTCTCGACCTCTGTGGCGCGGCGGGCAATTGTCCGTTTAGTCCAGTTAAAATTCATACTACAGATAGTAGGACTAAATGGATTTTTTTCTCAGTTTATTCCTATTACAACTGAAAGTACGCGTAGTATTTTAGTGTTACGCCTATAAAATAAGAACTGTCTTGTACCTACCTAAAATTCTGACGAAATAAATATATTTGTATTTGTATTTGTATTTTTAAGGTAGAACTATACCGACAACTTCAAGTTATCTAGTATCCATAACACAAGCTCTGCTTGGCTTGGGGCTAAATAATGTTGTGTAAACTGACCAAATTTTTTATTTTTTTTTAATTTATTTTAATTACTAGTACAGCGCGGGATTAACTGCAAATTTTTCGGTGTCAAAATCAGATACGAGTACAGTCTATGACTTAGTTGCCTCGCGTTCAGACATGTTCCATTTTATGAAAAAATGCTGTAGATCGAAATGTGTTTATTTGCTGATGATAATTAGGATTAAGCTAATATTAGGAACTATGAGATGATTGTAACTATTACAAACACGGCCACTTTAGAATCCATCGAGGAGTCCCATTTTATACTAAACTCTCTTGAACTGGTACCGATCCGAACTAGCCTACTTGATAGCCGCCTCAGATTGGCTCGGGGAAACTTCGAAGCCGGCATATTAAAGTTCAGCTGGTACAAACTTTACAAATGCACTTCCTTGTCTAATGAAGTGGTCCTATTAGATTTCAAAAACGGTGAAGAAAGGATTGAGAGGAGATAAATATCCTACGCTAGGTGAAAGTAATAACCACATTAAGCTGGGAACAAATTATCGGACAGCCGTGGCTGAAGGACGCGGCTTATTGATATCTAGCCAGTACATTTACATTTATCTACACCGTGCAAACTATCGGTCGTAAGACGCGGACGTGACCTTGAGCCTTCAGACGTCCGAACAGAATCTAGCTGGCTGGATGTTTGTGCGTCCGCGGACGGTGTGAACGGGGCACGGGACGCGGCCGCGGATGTTTCGAGTGTCACAAGCGAACCAATTGGAATGACCGAACCTAGGCGTCCGAAGACGCCGCGCCGTCCCGACTACCGTGCACACCGCTAAGCCACGTCACTCAGCCATGGCTGACGGACGCGTCCGATAATTTGTTCCCAGCTTCAGAATCCGTTCACTGCAACTTGAGTTTCTTACTTTGAGTGATTTGAAACTCCTTGTCACGTCTTACGACAACGGGCGCTCGTGGAGAGACCTATAAGAGAGGCTATAAGAGATCTATAAGAGAGGCCTTGTTCAGCAGTGGATGAAAACCTGCTGCTGATGATAATGATGATTTAATAATCAAAACATACTAGTAATATGTAGCAAAGTACCTACAGCTGATTTATTTACAATTGTTCTCATCAGAAGCTTGTAGACGTTCACTGTTGGACGAGGCCTTTCCCAATAATGCAATGATTTGCCATAGTCACCTGCTTGGCAGACGGATTGTTGGCGCAGTGTTGTTATTGAGTACTCAGGTGGATGCTGCTGTTCATCCCCCGGTGTAATCAAGGCTCGGAAGGTAAGGTGGGATCTATTATCAGGCCGGACCCATCACTGCACCAGATTCTAATATGAGTATGTTAAACTACATTTAGTATATAGGTACACGTATGTCAAGTTTGCACTATCACCGTTCCTATCTCGTTGCGGTCTCTCGCCAATTATTGGCTTTATGCATGAGTGGGTGGGCTTCCATTCTGTCTGCGCGTCGATATCGAGGGCATCATTTGGTCAAGTCTATCTAAATTTATGACCAGCATACTACAATGTAGGTAAGTTTGTTACTACTCGCTTCCATAGGTTTCAATGCTGTTTCTATATGAAATATAGTTTTTGCGACTACCGCCGAATTTACGTAGTCTATCCGGTCAGTCTGTGAGAAATTGCAAAATTGCGTACTGGACTATACACACATAGAGGCCATAGAGGAGGAAAAAATAAAATTGCGGCAGGAGATGTCTCTTCAATAAATAGTCAAATTCTAACTTAGTACTAATGCGATCATAAAACTGGTACTACCAATAGAATCTTGATGAAATTTTCTAGAGGAATCATTTCATTTTCATTTCATTTTATTTATTTCACCTTATGACACAGTTGTAATCACAACTTGACAGCGTTTGACATTCTTATTCGAAAATGACGATCGCTAACGAAAAACAAAATATTAGTTGCAAATTGCTTTGCAGGCGACTGCGTCAAAAAGGTAGTACTTAATTCCGGGTACGAGTAGTACGCTTCCAACATCGAGTATACAGTTAGGCTGCGTCCCCAGTAGGCAAACTGTTCGCCGCCGTCGTGAGCGTGCCACGGGCACACCTGAGGGGCTAGTCTGCAAATTTGACAAGCAACTTACACGGCCGTGTGGTGTACACTACACGGATTTTAGTATGGAGAAATCGAAGAGCGCCCTAGCGGGCACCTTGAGAACCTCAAATTCCATACTAAAATCCGTGTAGTGTACACCTCACGCCCGTGTAAGTTGCTTGTCAAATTTGCAGACTAGCCCCTCCGATGCGCGCCGGTAGCGCACCCGATGCGCGCCGGCAGTGCGCCCGGTAGCGCGCCCGATGCGTCTGGCTTGCGCCTTATGATGAGTAATTGTGCTTACTTTTTAATACATTAAGGTACTTACCTACTCTGTGGGCGTATACGTACCTATTACACACGTACGCACTTACACATGTGGAGTCAGTGCGAATGGATAACCAGAATAAATAGATAGATAGAAAATTATTTATTGCACAAGACAAAAAGCAGTACATTGGCGAACTTAATGCTAATTAGCATTTTCTTCCAGCTAACCTTTGTGTAATGTAGAGTGGGTGGTAGTGCTATTTAAAATAATTATAGATAGATAGATAGATAGATTAACTCTTTATTGTACACAAATAACACACAGAAACACAAAACATAACTCAATAACAAAAAAAAACAGAAATGTACAATGGGCGGTCTTATCGCTTATAGCGATTTCTTCCAGACAGGAAGAATTATAGGTCGAGATTAAATGATAAACATAATTAAATACCTACTCTAAATAACTAGCTATATAAATACCTAACATAATATAATATATAAAAATAATTCAATAAATAACATAAGCTCAATTTTGTTGGACATTTTGCAATGACAAAAAGTATTGGTACAGTTTGGACTTGAAGACTCCCATGGAAGCGGCTTTCCTAACTTCCACTGGAAGAGAGTTCCACAAGCGGAATAGTGGTAGGTCAAGTGGATTTGTTAAAGTCAAAAGTATTCATAAAAATCACAAGGATCATTTTAACTGTCTGATACCTAAACTACATAGGTGAATTTAAAGCATAATGGTCAAACTTGTAGAAAACCCCACAGCTTATAGTCCATCGTCTAATTAAACCTTCCGATATTTTGAACCTATAACTACTTAATTAGTAGCTAAGGTTCGGCGCCAGGTGAAACAGCTCGCTCTAAACTATGACCGAACTGAACCAATCTGTATAATGAGATTCAGTATTGGCCGTTAGCGTCAACGCGAGATTAAATTACAAGTGCATAGAATAATTTAATTAAGTCTAGACCATTCTAGACCATTCTAGAACATTCGGTCTAGACTGTGTTATCTGAGTTTTATGGTTTTACCGTGGCACTGTAATTAGAGGCAGGTATTTAGTTAAGATTCGCTAATTTATTGTGACGTTTAATCAAAGAAAGATTTGAGATTCTATGATTGAAACGAACTGACGAAGTCAATGAACGATATTCTGGAGTGTTTGAGTTATGTTTGTGATAGGTATTTATACCTTGAGTGATGTTTATAGATGTTACCTTTCGAATTTTAGTTGATTTGTACGGAAGTTATTTAATTTTTTTTAATCTACGATTGTGTGCTTCTTACAGGACTGGAGAGAGTCTTGGGGCTGTATTTTGACGACCTCTGTGGCGGGGCGGGCGAACGTTCGCCTGCGACGCCGGAGGTTGCAGGTTCGATTCCCGCCTCGGAACAAATATTTGTCTGATCTGCAGATATTTTTTCAGGGTGTTCTGGGTATTTTCTATGTATAATAAAATAATCTATCTATGTTATATATTGTATTAAGTATATCAGTTATCTAGTACCCATAACACAAGCTCTGCTTAGTTTGGGGCTAGATAATGTTGTGTAAACTGTTCAGCATTATTTATTTATTTATTTGTATAAAGTGGATACAATTCTAAGATTATTCCTAGGATCCTGTATGAGGCAGCGGACAACAGTAAATAGACTCTACACTTTATTACCTACATAAATGCACACGCCTTCAAAACTGTAATCCAATAAGAGTGAATTCAGATTGGTAAGAAGTAAAATCGTTACAACAAATTCTAATAAAACATTTTCCAGTAGTTCTTTCCATTGCCATTCAAATCTCGGCTTAACTGCTTTCCTCCTTGTACAGAGATCGGAAATGAAGCTCGTTCTACAATCTGCATACTAGATTGGCGAGGTGGGAACTTAATAAGGTTATATTCAATATCTGGACTTGTGAATCTGTCGATTCCTTGGAAATATAACTTGGCACAAGTTCGTTTGCAGCTGTTTCTATACATATAGAGAGTTGTTATAAAATAATTCAGCCAATCATTCAAACCGGAGTAATATATTATCGCTCAAAGCATTTCTTGTTCTCTGAATTTTGCACCTTTTGAATGTTTCCTCAAAATACCCTGGCGGGCAATAATGTAACTTATTCAGGCACCTACACAACATTCACTTACCGAAATTGGATCTTATTTTTACCAAAAGTTGGACTAACATTTTGCATTAACATACTCAAGATTTCTCACAAAGGCATTTGTAGCAAGTTCGCGACAATGTTACTCTATCCTTTGTTCAGCGCCGCGATGAAAATTTGAACAAATTTTATATCAACTGAAAACTCATGAAGCGCGTATGGTCCTTTCTCGGCCCCGCCACCACTGCACCAGCTTACCCAGACCCGCCAACTTTTATATTTCTGTGGAAATTTCAGCAACAAAATGCGGATTCATTTCAATGCAACGAGTCGAGACAAACTGGTCACATTGCCATTATTTCAATAGCACGGATTCTGATGTTTGTATTCGGTTGAAATTCTTTTAATATAAAGGATAGACATTATTTTTTAGGACTAGGTACATACAAACCAACAAAGCATACAAATCCTTAACTCATCCTAAGAGATCCTAAACTCATCGTACCCAATTACCCGTATGTACCTACCACCGTCTGAAAATAAAATCGGTACAAGTGCGAATTTCAATTTCAATATTAGTTTAATAAAATTCCCATCAAAAATAAAAAATGGGAGCGGTGTATTCAAATTTAGGCAACAATATTGCGTAGTACATACAGTTAATGACAAAAGTGGGCGATATTAATACGACATGAGTGCGGCTTTGTGGAGTGTGCTAAACTTTTCTAAGTCGATAAAGCACATAACATCAAAGATGTTTCAAATAATGGAATAATTGAAGTTTCTTTTGTTCAATAATGGTGACTTAAAAAATATTTTCAGTAAATTTTTCGGAAAAAAATCGTAAACCGAGTCGGCATAACACAAAAAGCGATTCAGATTCACTCATATCTCCCAAGTTTTATCAGTTTTGTAGCGAATTCGTAAATAACGCACATGCGACCCGCCTCCCGCATTTCCGTTAAGAATATATTTGTTGTTGTCCTTTGTAAATGTGACAGTAATAAATTGTTATCGATATAGAGCAACATAGCTTACTTAATACACCGCAAACATCTAGAGCTTACTTAACACACCGCAAAGATCTTGCGAAAATAAAAACGAAATTCAATAAAATAGGGCCTAATGGAGCTTCAAAGAACAAGCTCCATTACGTAATAACATTTTAGCAAAAGAACATTGACAGATTGATACACTGAAAAATCCCGACAAGCAAATAGCTGTTTGTAATAATATGTACCTACATGTTTTTGATATTCTTATGTTTATGATGAGATCTCATTTATTTTAGTTGGTAGTCCTTCTTTTTTTTAAACTGCGTGAATGACGGAAGTAACAAATGGCCCACCTGATGTTAAGCGGTAGCCTCTGCTTTTAAACAACAAATGCTTGCAAATAAATGCACTGCTCCTTGAGACATAACGATTAAAAGTCTGCCTGTGCATGTGCCTGTAATTTCACCGGCACCCATACCCTTCAAACCGAAACACAGCAAAGCGAGCAATAAAAAAAAATAGCTATCGTGGTACTACTTCCCCGGACGAACTATTTCACTAAAAACTCTACAAAAAAAAATACAAAAAATTTGGTATGTACCAAATTTCATCAAAATCGGTAATCTATGTAGATAGGCTATGATTTTGATTGAGCTTTACTCTATATCCCGATTCAACGCGAGGGGATACCTACTATAGTTATAAAATATACGCGTACCCAATAAATTAATAAAGAAGCAGCTACTACGAACAGGCTGCAAGTTTTCACGTCAGACGTCGATAGCCTCTCATCTTACACTTTATAACATGTAGTTTCGCTTCACTGCTTACAATCAAAGTTGCTTGCTCAGAGTAACAAATCAAATAATAATTTGATCAAAATAAATCGCTCGTGTAGGTATTTACTTTCTAATAAATCACCTGAGCACGTACGAAATGCTTATCCTTTACAGAATGCGTTCTAACGCGAAGCCAATTAAGTATTCTGTGGCGAGGCTGACAGACAGCGTGGCTGAGCTTGCGACGTTTATATACCTTTATATACATGTATTTGGCATATGGTGAATCTAATTTGATTTTATCGTGTATTTTCCAAAATTGAATATATATTTTTATAAATTAGTATATTAAGTCTTGAGATTGGCAAAATTGCTTGGAGTATTCCTTAGAAGACATTAAAAGAAGAGATGAGGAAGGACGACCGATGGCACTCGTCCTTAGAGCATTGCAGCCTCCGTACCGCACTCGTCCTTAGAGCATTGCAGCCACCGTACCGCACTCGTCCTTAGAGCATTGCAGCCTCCGTACCGCACTCGTCCTTAGAGCATTGCAGTCTCCGTACCGCTCTCGTCCTTAGAGCATTGCAGCCTCCGCACCGATCTCGTCTGAGGATCTCGTACGCGCACCTGTTAGATTACAATGCGCACTCTTTATCATGTTTTCCCTCTTTGGTCTCCAGCTTTCATGCAAGACATCCGTGACGTCGGCAACTTGCGAACAAGTTGAAATTTTCAATTTAACTTTAAGTTGGCTCAGATCGCTTGGATCGTGTGCCCTCGACTGAAAACAATTATTACGTCACGATCGCGTGCCTTTGAGATTGTGTACTTACCATAGACCTAGAATTTTTTCGCTATAAATCTATGGTACTTACAACCTTTTCAGGCACACTCGAATCACTCAGAGGGATTCTTATAAAAAAATACTATTCGTCAAAAAACTAAAGGACTAACCTACTCTACACTTTTTTATCTGCAGCTATAAGTTATAGTTACATAATGTAGGTATTGTACTTTGAGATTTTTTCTAACTGTGCCCATTATATCTAATTAATTTCAATAACTTGGCTGGTCAAGTTTTATGTCGCCCGTTAGCCCTCTAACCCCAAAAAAGTAGGTATGTTTTTATATCATCCATTATCTTAATATATTTACTTCTTTGTAGTTAATTAATTCAAAATGGGGACGCAACAACTACAATACATTTTCGTGAAAGTCACATAAGTACCGTCTATCTTCGAAAAGGAAAAATAGCAGAAAAAGATAGTTATTTTACACAAAGATACGATTCTAAACAGATTTTCTAGTTCAGAATTTGGTCAGATTTTATGTCTAAGTGAGTTTTTTCTGCAAAGCAGACGGTCACGGACATCAACCGATGCACAGTTGCAGAAACATTACCACAATGGCAGTAGCTCACTATAGTGACCTAACTAAATATTATTATAATACATCGGCCTTATTATTTTATCTGTGCATCGGCCAAAGAATTCGAGCAATGGCGACGTCATAGAGGGTAGTTCCAGTGTAGTGTAGTTAGAGGGTCGGACGTCGTGCTTGCGCCAGTAACAGTTACAACTCAACTTCGATTCTGTAGTCCTATGAATAAGCCAGTGGACATGAGTAAATTTAGCTTGCTTGTTAGCATATATCTTAATGAGATACCTCATGACCTATGCTTACCTTTAGAACGAGGTAAATACTTACTTTAGATTCGAGGTGATAAGGAAGAAACGTAAGCCCTCTAGCCGGAACCAGTGTGGTACTCATGTATCCAGTGAGCAGCACTTCCGAGCGGAGGTACCCACTACGCAGATCTACGTGTCCCGCGTCTACTTACAACACTTTATTTATAACTTAACTTTTTTTAAACGCAGGCTTGTCTCTTCTCGGCGAAAAAAAGTCCGTTTCTCCAAGTTCCTGTATTCCGAGATGTACCTGTAGCTATAGGAGATCACCTCGAGCTCTTAGGTGTTTCGCTCACGCCTACTCTCAACTTTGGCTCCTACATCGAGTCTAAGGCAAAAACAGCTGCCATGAAGCTAGGCATCCTGAATAAGGTAAAGCGTTACTTCACACCAGGACAGCTTCTCAGTTTATATAAAGCACAAGTCCGGGCTGGTATGGAGTACTGCTGCCATGTTTGGGATGGCTCGGCCAAACACCAGCTTGCTGCCTTGGACTCGATCGAACGTAGAGCTTTCAGGCTTATAGGTGAGCAACATATGGCGGAGACTAAGATCCAGAGTCTCGAGCACCGCCGTAAGGTTGCATGCCTTGCGATCTTCTATAGGTTACATTTCGGTGAATGCTCCCAGGAACTGCACGATCTGATCCCACCATCTCCTTTTCATCATAGGACGAGCAGGCGTACGGCTCAGTACCATCCTTACCTCATTGGTATACCTTCTATTCGCACAAAACGTTTCAGTTCTACCTTTATAATGCGAACTGCTAAGGAGTGGAATACACTACCGTCGTCTGTCTTTCCTGAAAACTATAATCTGGGTCTCTTCAAGTCAAGAGTGAATAGGTGCCTTCTAGACCTTTGTGCTTCATCTTCGGCCACATCGTCACTTACCAACAGGTGAGATCATGGTCAAACAAAGGTCTATCAATGTTAAAAAAAAAAAAAAAAAAAAAAAACTTAATCTATCACTCGTGTGATCGCCGACGCGTCGCGGCCCGGGTATCACGGGACATACGGCCCTTGAGCCGCTGGGAAGTTCACCCCTTTTGGCCAGAAGTCAGGGCTCAAGTAGGTCTTCAGATCTTCCAAGGGACCCTCACAATAAATGAGCTAACGCCCACATTATGACGAGAGTCCAACTTCATGAACCTCAATCCCACTCCGACTTTCTTCCTGATGTACTCCACCACCTCTGCGGCCTTCACGTCGAAGTAGACGCGGGACACATAAATCTGCCTAGTAGAAAATTAAAAAAATAAAGTTAAGGTTAAAATTAAAATGAAAGTGAACAGTTTATGCACATCAATGTATATCGCTGTGGGCACAGTATGCAGATATCTACACGAATACTCTCCTGTAAATCGCCGGTACGTACCTGCCTGCACCGACACGTTGATTATATATCCAGCCACAATTTTTTTTAAATTATCTAAGTCACCGATAAGACAGGCCTACGTGAATAAATTTCAGTGATTCGTTGCCACAATGATAACTTTCTTAGTAAAAGTTATAGTGGCCTAACACATTCATAGATAGAATTGAAACTATCGTGGTTGGGAATCATTCTGTATTCACTTAACAGAATTCAATGAACTGGTTTGAACTCAGTCTCGACACGACAGCAAAACGACGAAAAACGGTAGTTATAAGCCGTTTTTTTATTTTAAAACATGTAAAATATTAAGAGAACAAAATAAATGTGAAAGAAAGATTGAAACTACACATCTTCCCACTACGTTCACTCCCGTGCAATAACTAGCTCTCATATCTCGAGAGCAGCGCGTCCGCGTCATCTAAGTTAGGCGGACACAATCTAACTTGAAAGTTCCTCTGCAATGGGCTGCGAGATCCGACGAAAGACCACTATAATTGATAAAGTGCAGGGAAGTGACCTACCGGAATTGGGTTAGGTACACACTTTAGTGCAAAGATGGTTTAGGAAATTAAAAGGAAAATAAAAATACAAGTCAGGATGTATGTATGACCTAGCACCAAAGCGTGAAGCAATTTCTTTTCATTTCATTTATTTCCACCGTAGTATCACACAAGGAACACTTAGTTACGTCAAATAAAAGTACATAATTATTAAATCAATCAAATTACCTATTGTATAAAACACAACAAACAAAATAAATAACAATAAAACAAGCAGTCAACTCAATATCGACGACCTCTGTGGCGCGGCGGGCGAAGCTTGGACTACGACGCAGGAGGTTGCGGGTTCGATTCCCGCCTCGGAACAAATATTTGTGCGATCGCAGATATTTGTTCAGGGTGTTCTGGGTATTTTCTATGTATAATAAAAAATATCTATCTATGTAATATATTGTATTAAGTATATCAGTTATCTAGTACCCATAACACAAGCTTTGCTTAGCTTGGGGCTAGATAATGTTGTGTGATCTGTCCAACATTATTTATTTATTATTATTATTAATATTGATGATTTCGGTTAGTGTGAGGTGTGCGGGTTGCGCGAAGTGGTGAAAAGTGATTGCAGCTAATACAACTGCAAAGTTTGTGGCGAGAATGTATCCATCTTTACCTGATTACATTACCCATTTGTTTCTACAAAGCATGAATGTCCAAAACTGGCCATTGTGACTTCGTGCCTGCAGTTTCATTCATTTTACTCATTCAATCATTCATTTTACAGAGGTTTGGGTTCAGTGAACTTTGGCATTGTAATTGGATTTTCATCTACATTTAACACACAATTCAATCCCCTTGATCAATCTTTCACATAGCTAAAGCTACTCTCCATGCAAAGGGTGTCAGAAAAACAGATCGCTTTTTAGCGATAAGATTGTACTATATTTAGTTTAATTTTATTACTGTTATTTGCTTAATTAGTTAAGATACATCCCTATGTATCTGTACTTACTGTTACTGTTACTGTTAGCCTGAATCATCCCATTGTTGAGCAAAGGCCTCCCCCCATATCCTCCAGTCACTACGATCCTGTGTATCTGTACTTATTAAGTATCTGTTCTATATATCCTATATATCCTATATCCTATATCCTATCTCTACTATATCCTATGTGTATCTGTACTATATCCTATCTGTACTTATTAAGCAATAAATAATTAATAATTTTAATTAATTCAGTAACACTTATTATCAGTAACCATATCACAGAACCTGATCCTGTAAGCTCCACGCAACATTGAAAGCTCCTTTGTTACAAAATGAACTAAAAGGTGTAGCAAAGTTCATCCATAAAACAAGCTCAAAGATGAATTCGATCTCCTTTGTATAAAACTACGTATAAAATTGAGTATCCATAATAATTTAAAACTTCTCGTAACTTCACGTACAGACGGAGATAGTAAAAGACAAATACTTTTGTTCCGCGATTCCGTGTTTATTGTATTTTATCGTACATCAATATTTGACGAGTTTTGAACCGTCGCCTATTGAAATAGTATGCATACAAGCTTGTAGTGAGGTACTGCACAGTTGATATAGTCTCTACGTACACCGTAACGCTATGGTCTAGAGCCTGTATAGAATCTAGACGCTGACTAGGGTCAAATAAGTTTCACACATATGTATTTTCAGCAAAATATACGCAGTTATTTATTGCAGCGATAAAAATAAATGTAATTGAGCAATTCAGTTGAGCAGTGCGGAAGAAGCGAATTTTTCACCATATTTCCAAACGAGTCACACGAATTATAAATAAAAACTCGATTTAAAAATCATGGACCAACCTTCAAAATGCTTCTAACGTAAATATGTATATAAATTTTGTAGCAATATACGTTGTTAAAATTAATAAGAGTAACATGAATAACCAAATTTTACTTACATTATGTAATTTTCTCTCTCGTTTTGTATCGCGAGCCGTATTCTGTCACTTTCTGAACTTCAATTATTTTGTACAGTGAATGGTTCTCGAGTGGCGACCACGAACCAGACGATACCCTGTTCGGCGATCCGCCACTCGACGAACCGACGACATAATAGTGAATGGTTCTCGAGCGGCGACCACGAACCAGACGAGGCCGTGTTGGGCGATCCGCCACTCGACGAACCGACGACATAATAGTGAATGGTTCTCGAGTGGCGACCACGAACCAGACGATGCCGTGTTGGACGATCCGCCACTCGACGAACCGACGACATAATAGTGAATGGTTCTCGAGCGGCGACCACGAACCAGACGATGCCGTGTTGGGCGATCCGTCACTCGACGAACCGACGACATAATAGTGAATGATTCTCGAGTGGCGACCACGAACCAGACGATGCCGTGTTGGGCGATCCGCCACTCGACGAACCGACGACATAATAGTGAATGGTTCTCGAGTGGCGACCACGAACCAGACGATTCCGTGTTGGGCGATCCGCCACTCAACGAACCGACGACATAATAGTGAATGGTTCTTCACGTTCTCCGTTCCTGGTTATTCGTTCAATTATTTTGTACAGTGAATGGTTCTCGAGTGGCGACCACAAACCAGACGATACCCTGTTGGGCGATCCGCCACTCGACGAACCGACGAGATTGCAAAGGTCTCGGGAAATAAGTGCATGGAGGCGGCGCAGTCACGTTCATGGTAGTATTATATTGGGGGAGTCCTATGTCCAAGTAAAAATGAGTGACACGATTGAAAAAGTGGTTGTTATTTCTAACGTAAAATCTATCCAGTAAAAAGCTCAAACTACGTACGATTATAATAAATACATACATAGTATTCTCTGGGGAGCGATGGCGTCGCTGGCGCGCGGCCAGGCAGCAGTCCGCGACTCTGCAGTTCAGCTTGTGTCAACGTATTGCCTGTTTGATTTAGGGGGGAGGGCTTCATACGACTGAGATGATGAATGGGTTTATTCAGTAAAGCTAGGGTTACCAGAGATAGCGGTGATAAAACGAACACGCTATTTTCAACCTAAAGTAAAACATATCTTGCTTTAAATTACGTCAGCCTTGTCTCTGCTATTTATTATTATGGCGGTGAAAATGTGTAGATTTAAGGATCCATCCGTACCTATCTTGTAAGTACGTATCAGACAAATTTACTTTTCACTAGAAACGGGATATTTACCATGTTTTTTGAGGTATAATTGTTAATTGGTTTAATTGTTCCCGATATTTCGGCACAGTTGCATGCGCCATGATCACGGGAGAACTAACTAAAGTCTTTGCGAGTAGATGTTATTGGTATATAACGAACGTTGGTAAACGAATATTTATGGCTCATTATAACGAACTGTTATCAGAGTCTCGCGAAATCACTTTTTAAAAAAAAGGAATATATTTAATTTGATGAAAGTCTATATTTAGTTAGAAAAACCTTAATTTAAAACAGAATTTAATATTCTGAAAGAACAAGTAGTCAAGTTCGAAGCCGGCCGTAGACTGGCTTTCTTTATACTGACTGCTAAAGTCTAGACATCAAAATGTGCTGTTATTGCATTACGTGTGCCATATTTCTATAGTAATTCAGGGATGTAACAACCCTCACGTTAAGAGAAAACTTACAAGAAAAGTAAGTTTTTAAAGTTATTCGATACGTAAGCGAGGTTGATTTGATTTTAGTTCAATATCTGAGTCATTGGTTTCTTCGGTTTTATCTGATTTTAAGAAGAGTTTCTTTGAATACTTGTTCTTCTTACAAAAATATACTAAAACTAAACTAAACCACAATATTACTGACAAAATAGTTAAAATCGGGAAGCTTATATGATTATTAAAGTTATTTGTAGTATCAACATCTTGTAAATCGCTTAATATTTGATCCGATACAATTTTAAGATTTTTTAGTTTATCTAAATTAATGTTTTTTATTTTAGAAACAGGAATATTTTTTAGTGTTTTAAAACGGCTTAAACTACAGCAACTATCATTAAGGATATTAAAATCTGATGATACACTTGGTATCTCTAATCTAGGGAAAGATTTCTTCGTTAACTTAAAGTTCTTATTATAAGCACTACATTCTAGAGGGATGTTAAATATACCAGTACCGGATATAATTATTTCTGATGTCTTTATATTATTATTGCATTCTATGGAAATTTTAGTGGGTTTTGATTGAACAAATATCCATTTTTCGTTGTTCAATTTATGCCAAATATTTATATTACCGTGAACAAATCTGAATTGACAATTTTCCGGCAATGATGTTGTTGCTTTAGTTATTATTTCAATTTCACATGATGGGTTGCCTGAAACAGTAGAGACGTCAGCTACTTCGCAAAAATAGTTTCTTACAAAGGTAATTTTGCAAGATTTTAAGTTATTTAGAAGCGTGAATAACGACTTATCTTTGCTCAGTGCTAAATACTCTTCCGAAGGCAAAATCATGGCAAAAGAGTTAGGGTTTCCGGTAACATGTGGGGTAGGTAATGGTATATTCTTATACAAATTATATTCTAAAGCATCAACTAAAGGTATCTTAATTACAAACACAATTCTTCCGTCTAAATAATAACAAACCAAATCAGCGGTATTCATAATAATATGAATATTGCTTAGATCTAAATTTACTGGAAAATCCCTATACTTAGGAACAATTTTAAGATTACTTACAATGTCTTTATACAGTTGGTGAGGTGTCAAAATCGATGGGTGGATGGTATTACTTCTTACAAATAAGATTGAATTCAGAAAGTCTTCAACTTTAAACGACAGGGTTAACAGACTTGACTGTAAGACATTTAGAGCAGAGTTAAATCTAATTTTAAAATTATCAGTTACTAATATTCCTGACACGTTATTCAGTGACGCAGTCACCTTATCAACGACATCATTCAGTTTTGCCTGATTAATATTCATTTCGTATATGGAATTATTTATATTCAGAATAGCAGATTGTGAGACGACAATACTTTTCTTTATTGAATTTACTAATTTAGTATCGGTGTTAGATAACTTTTGAATAGCGTTATTGTAGCTTTTGGCATCATCTTCATCCAGAGTACCGAATATGTGTTTATATACTACACCAACTCCCGAAAACCATGCAGATCGTTTAGATGGATGGTTAGAAACTAAATGAGAAATAGAATCAAAATGTCGTAAAATGTCTTTATACAGGGAATCTAAAGGTTGTAGCGTATTGAAACACGTAGTGCTGTCCATTTCTTCATTTTCACGACATTGAAATCGAATTATGTTAAACACGTTGTGAATATTTTCGATGTGTTCTTTAAACAGAGATACGTCTACAGGGACCACAATATCAAACCGGTCATTTATGGTTTTTAGAGTGCCCACAGGATCGAAGAGAATTCCAGGACTCATGGTGATATATTCAATGTATTGGTTATCACCGATTGCCGAGATATAAACGGCGCCCAATCTGTAAGTAATTTGCAATAACTAAGTTAGTTAAGTGTGCAAAATTAATATATATATATATATATATATACAAAAATAAATAATATAGTAAATACAAGTAAAATCTAAGTAATTAATAAGTGAAATAATGATTTCTTAAATAAGTTTATTGGTCAAAATCGTGTGCTGGTTTTACTTCATCAAAGTGATGTTTGATGTGACGTCGGTTGATTAGAAGGGATAAGGTATTGTAACCGTGAAGTTTTACTATTTTGTAGGGACCCTTCCAGAGGGGTGATAATGCTTTTCGAAGCCTGACGTGATTTTTTAAATAAACATAGTCCCCAACTTTGTATTGTACAGGGCGCGTATGTTTATCGTAATAGGTTTTTGATTTTTCTTTAGAGGTTTGTATATTTTGGAATGCTTTTTCGCGTGAGATTTTGAGTCGATGGTGGAGCATTTTAATATATTCTGGGTAAGTGACGTCAGAGCGTAAATCAAAGACAGAGTCAGGTATATATGGTTTATGACCAAACATGAGTTCATATGGTGTAAATTGAGTAGTAGTGTGGACACTGCTATTATATGTTAGCATGGCGGTGTACACGAATTTGTGCCAGTTTGACTGGTTTTCGTTAACGTATGATTTTAAATATTCTTTTAGGGTCGAATGACTTCGCTCCAGAGCCCCTTGTGTTTGGGGATGATAAGGTGAGGACCAAATTTGTTTAATTTTAAGGAATTGGCAGGTTTGTTTGAATAGGTCTGCCGTGAAGTTGGTTCCCTGGTCCGTTAGTATTGTTTTGGGAATGCCGAATAGAGATATAAAATGGACCAAACACTCGCATGAGTCCTCAGCAGTGGCATTTGCAATAGGATAGGGGATAGAGAATTTTGTTAGGTCATCTTGAAGGGTAAGAATAAATTTAAGCTTCGAGAGACCAGCTTCGGGTAGTGGACCCACAAGGTCTAAACTGATCCTCTCGAAGGGACGAGAAGAAGTTGTTGTGATTTGGATAGGAGACTTGTTTACTTTTCGTAAGGCTTTATTGGACTGACACATTTTACAATTTTTTACATAGTTTTCTATATCGGATCGCATGTTTTTCCAATAGTAACGTTCTTTTATTCTGTCGTACATTTTATTGGAGCCGACATGCCCAGCGATGGGAATGTCATGATTTTCTTTTAAAATTTTGGAAATTTCTGTGGGAACAGGGTATATAACGCTATTCCGGTGTATATTAACAATGATATTCGTGTTGTTGAACAGGTTCATGAGCATGCCATAGATTTTGATGTAGGAGTTCTGTTCAAATGGATTCTTGAAGTCGGATATAGCAATATTATTTATCGTCCCGGTAAGAATAACGTCATCCCTTGCTGATTTTAGGGTTTTGAAAATGTCGGGGTAAGTGCTACTATCAAAATAGTAGACCTTTGTAAACAAGAAATAGTATGTAACCCCTTTAAACTCGATCTTCTTGAATGAATATAGGTCACGTTCTTCGTCTAGAAAGCTTTTTGTTGAATCGTCTAATGCTGCAAGAACTTCTTGAAGGTAGGGATTAGAATCGTCGAAGTCGATAGACACCGGCATTAAAACTGTTTTGCAAGAACTCTTAAGAAGGCTTTCATTATGTTCTCTGATTTGCGTGTCGAATTGTGTTCTATTTTTATCGGAAAATGCTTTTAAGAAATCTGAATAGTCATCATATGAGTTAGGAGGACTTTCTACAGTGGTCCTAGTATTTTCAACAGGAGATTCTGACGGATTAGGAGGGTTCAGAGGACTGAAATCGATATTCTTATCTAATGGGCTGAGACCAAAATCATCGAACTCAGGGTTGAAGTCGACGTTTTTATCTAATGGGCTGAGACCTAAATCACCCAACTCTATTAGGTCATCGAGGACGTCTTGAGGAACTTCAGAGCTTGGATTAGAATTAGGGTTGTTGGAAGTACCCGATGTTGAAGGTTGAGGGTCTGATTCCTTTTCGACAATCGGGTTGACCGGGTAACGAGATAAGGCATCAGCATTGCTGTTAATTTTACCTTTCTTATGTTGCATCTCGTAATCGAATTCCTCGAGCTTAAGCCTCCATCTGACAAGTTTGGAACCCGGGTCTTTGCAGTTAAACAACCATTTGAGAGGTTGATGATCAGTGACAATTTTAAAATGGCGGCCATATAAGTATGGTCTAAAGGCTTTAGTGCCAAAGATAATTGCTAAACATTCTTTCTCTGTCACACTGTAGTTACATTCGGCTTTGTTTAATGTTCTTGAAGCATAGGCAATAGGACGGTCACTGCCAATTTGACCTTGGGATAGAATAGCCGAAATAGCGTAGTTAGAGGCATCGCAAGTTAAGACGAAAGGTTTAGAAAAATCAGGGTATGCTAGTAAAGGGGCCGAAGTCAGAGCATTTTTTAGATTTTCAAAGGCTATTTGTTGTTCATTTTGCCAGCTGAAGGGGGTATCCTTTTTAAGAAGATTAGTAAGAGGCTTAGCTATCTTAGATATATTTGGAATGAATCGGCGATAATAAGATACTAGTCCCATGAAAGACTTGATGTCTTTAGGGCATCTAGGTCGAGGATAATTCGCTACGGCTTTAATCTTCTCTGGGTTTGGTTTCACTCCTTCGTCTGTGATAATGTGACCAAGATAGGATACTTCCTTGCGGAGAAATTCGCATTTATCAGGTTGGAGTTTTAGGTTGAAACTGCGGAGTCTGTCGAATATGTTAGAGAGATTTTTCATATGAATGTCTAGGTCATAGGAATAAATGACAATATCATCAAGGTAGACAAAACATTGAATACCCTGGAGCCCTGATAGAGCCGAATTCATTAGCCTCTGGAAGGTTGCTGGGGCGTTCTTAAGCCCAAAAGGCATCCGGGTGAATTCAAAATGTCCTTGAGGAACGGAGAAGGCAGTTTTAGACGCATCTTGTAATGCCATTCTGATTTGATGGAATCCAGAAGCAAGGTCAAGGGTACTGAAGTATTTGCACTTTCCTAGTTGATCTAAAATTTCGGAAATGTTGTGAATTGGATAGGAATCTCCGATGGTTATATCGTTTAACTTACGGTAGTCAATCACCACTCGCCATTTGCGTTGACCTGAGGCGTCGATTTTCTTCGGGACTACCCAGATCGGGGATGACCATGGGGATGTTGAGGGTTTAATAATCCCTTCGTTAAGCATTTTGTCGATTTGAGATTGAACTTCTTGTTTGTGAATTTCAGGAAATCGATAAGATTTGGTATTAATTGGGATAGATGAGGAGGTAGTAATCTGATGCTCTAAGGCATCCGTTGTAGTAAGATGATCATCAGGAAGGTGGAATATATCAGAGAAAGTTGAGCATAGCTCAAACAAAGCATTTGTTTCTTCCGAATTTAAATGACATACGCGTAAGAGTTTTATTACTTCATTGGCTCTATTTAAAGCGTTTTTTCGTACATTAAATTGAGACGTATGGAAAATTTGGTGAGTATCATTTACGTCTGAAGGTAAGATTTTAATTTTAAGGTCTGAGTTTACATATATTGGAGATTCTGAGACATTGACAACAGAGATGTTTATCCTAGAGTTAGGTTTTACTTTGACGATGCAATTCGCTATTAAGAGAGATTCTATTACATGTTGATCAACGATAAGGCCTTGTTTGATTTCAGGATTGAGTACAGAGCATTCGATTACAGCTTCCGTTCGAGGTAGAATAGTATAGATTGGTTCCGTGAATTTCAATTTGAGCTCCACATTTTCGACAATCAGAATATTTTGGGTATAGTCGATCTTGCAATTTGATGTAGCTAGAAAATCGTTACCAATTATTCCATCATAAGGGAATTCTAGATTTGGGATGATATGGAATTGATGATTTAGTACACTGAAATCGATTGGTATATATGTCCTAATGATTTTATTGCATCATTCGCTGTTCCAAGGCCATGGAAACTTATAATGTGTAGGTTTATTGTATCAGGCATTTTCTTTATAGCATTTGCTTTGATAAGGCTAATAGAGGCTCAGCTATCTACGAGAAATTTCAATGGTTTGGGAGAAACAGACGTTAGAACTTCTACGAAAGGTAAGTATTTTTTTGATGGATTTGTTATAATATTGTATGTTTTGAGTATTTTATTCCCCTCTTTAGGTGCTGCGCACAGTGGGCAAGATTTCGTATCGTTAACGGGCTGGATTTGAAAATTATTATGTTTATTGAAGGAGTGTGATTTAAGATTCGGCTTAGCAGGGGCAGACGATTTGGTAGGTACAGTGGATACAGCGGAAGCATAGGATTTTGTAAGTTTTGGTTTAGTAGATACAGTGGATATTGTGTATTGATCAAGACCACTATGACTTTGGGGCTGGTTACCGAGTTTGTTAGTGGATGTTTGGGAAACAGTGATTTTATTAAGGCCACTATGATCTTGGGGCTGATTACCGAGTTTGTTAGTGGATGTTTGGGAAACAGTGATTTTATTAAGGCCACTATGACTTTGGGGCTGGTTACCGAGTTTGTTAGCGGATGTTTGGGAAACAGTGATTTTATTAAGGCCACTATGACTTTGGGGCTGGTTACCGAGTTTGTTAGTGGATGTTTGGGAAACAGTGATTTTATTAAGGCCACTATGACTTTGGGGCTGGTTACCGAGTTTGTTAGTGGATGTTTGGGAAACAGTGATTTTATTAAGGCCACTATGACTTTGGGGCTGGTTACCGAGTTTGTTAGTGGATGTAGGGGAAACAGTGATTTTATTAAGGCCACTATGACTTTGGGGCTGGTTACCGAGCTTGTTAGTGGATGTTTTAGTCTTTTTTAATACGGGAAACATCAGTGGTTTCACGAAGGTTGCGGGGTCGTTTTTATAAGTTATTCTTCCCGCACGATCCCAGGCGAGAAGGTTTCCTCGTTTAAATCATGATCATGGTCATGTTCATCATTGTTGATTTCCTGTTCTCCGGACAGGTCAACAGCATGGATAGGTTGATTGTTTCGATTGGATGTCGTCGGTTGGCGATTTCCTTGTTGATTTTGGGGTCTACCAAACCGTTTGTTATTATACTCGCGCTTACGGCACACATCGAGAGTGTGACCTACCGCTTTGCAATAGCGGCACACCGGAAGGCCGGATGTAGATGCGGCTGGTCCTTGGTTATTGGATTTATTCGAAGTATTCACACCATGTTGCATAACATTTTTATTTTGTTGGAATGGCCGTTGTGGCGAATGTCGTGAAAATGAATTAACGTTGTTATAAGAAGATTGCCTAGAAGTGGTTTGAAGAATCTTTTCTTCGGACACAGCAAAATTGATAGCTTCATTCAGCGTTTCAGGGTCACGGCATCTGACTACCGTGGAAAGTCGAATATTCAAACCACTTGTGAAAGTGTGCAACGCTAGATCCTGCATGGCTGCAACACGGCCAGCCAGTTCGCCCTTTCTTCTAGTAGGAATTGAGATATTAATTTCTGCCAGTAGTTTAGACAGGCATGACTCTATACGGAGTGCGAACTGGTTAACCGTTTCGCTGTTGGATTGCCGGCAACTTTGCAGATCCAAGAGTAGAGCGGCGTAATGTTTGCGATCACCAAATTGTGATTTTAGGAATTCTTCTAGTTGTTGACATGTTTCGAATTCTTTTATCGAGCACGCGCTCTCAGCGCGGCCTTCAAGTTGGCTCAGGATGTATTTTAGTAGTATGTCCTGTTGCGACGAGGACGCAAGATTGATAGCATTTTTGCAATTATTCAAATATGCATTTAATTTATCGCGGTTTCCATCGAATTTACTTATGAATTTGCATAAAATATTCATGTCAATTTCTGTCGTCATTGTTCTCGTTAAACTCTTAGGAGCAATATCTTTAGAGTCGTCTACAGGCATTAAGTTCAAGCTCGAGCTTCAATAGTCTAAACAAAGATAAGGCACGTCACAGGCCTGCGTTGCTCGATGCACGGCACTATGCGATAACACAGGAATGTTGTACGAGATTTTGAACTTTATCACTTACAGGATTGTTGTAACTGTAGGGGCGAGATAGGCCATCTCGACGACAGGATACGGCGACGGATACGACGACTGGACACGACGACTGGATACGGCGACTGGATACGGCGACTGGATACGGCAACTGGATACGGCGACTGGATATGGCAACGGATACGGCGACTGGATACGGCGAAGGATACGGCGACTGGATACGGCGACTGGACACGGCGACTGGATACGGCGACTGGATATGGCGACGGATACGGCGACTGGATACGACGACTGGATACAGTGGCGGACGCGGCGATGGATACGACGAAAGGATACAGCGGCGGACACGGTGTCTGGATACGGTAGATGGATACAGTGACTGGATATGGTTTTTCCAACACTAAGTAGTAGGCGAGTCTATTTTGGTTGTTTTCACTTTAACACAGAGTTTATTTTCACAAGTTCACAAAACAGGCAGAGGCGAATCCTGGATTTTGGAAATCCCTTGAGCTGCCACCAATGTTATCAGAGTCTCGCGAAATGACTTTTAAAAAAAAAGGAATATATTTAATTTGATGAAAGTCTATATTTAGTTAGAAAAACCTTAATTTAAAACAGAATTTAATATTCTAAAAGAACAAGTAGTCAAGTTCGAAGCCGGCCGTAGACTGGCTTTCTTTATACTGACTAAAGTCTAGACATCAAAATGTGCTGTTATTGCATTACGTGTGCCATATTTCTATAGTAATTCAGGGATGTAACAGAACGATACCACTACCACTACCGTTTCTAGTGAAAAGTATGTTCATAACCATGATAGTTTCAAAAGTTATATCAGACAAATTTAGTTCCAAAAAACTAGATGCGTTTACTAAAACAGGGAATTTCAAATCAAATCAAATATCATTTATTGTGAAACCTATGTATTAAGATGTAATATCAAAATTAAAAAAAAACAATGTCCACTATGTTACCAAGATTGGTGTACAATATTAATTAAGCTAGTTATGTCTATATAAGAAGAATTAAGAATTTATATGTCAAATAAAATACACACATATATATACCTATATACAGTTGTGGTCACATAATTAAGAACGATTTGAAGTTCTAGAAGTTTTTTATTTAAATCGTATCATACATAGAGATGTGTACCTTCTGAGAAGCAACTAGTTATGTTATATAATAGTCACATTAATAGAGCAACCTGACTTAAGAATAAAGTATGAAATCGCTAACTATTTTTTGCACATTTTATTGATTTTATCAAAGTAACACATTCAAATAGTACTGAAACTGGACAAATAATTAAGAACGATTTATTTAACTGCTCGGGAATTGTTTTGTATGACACTTAGATTTAAAAAATCATAATATTATGTAGCACAGGAAACATAAAAAGAAATTTAATAAATATTTAACTAAAATTAATAGTTAATAGCATATCCACGGCTTTTAATTACAGCTTTACACCGGCGAGGCATTGACTCTATTAATTTTTGACATTTCGCAAGAGAAATAGAGTTCCATTCTTCTAAAAAAACGTCATACAGCTCTCTTAAATTTCCACACTTTGTTTTTGAAACCTTTTTCTTTACTTCAAACCACAGATTCTCTATTGGGTTTAGATCTGGACTGTTAGCAGGCCAGTCTAAGACAGAAACTAATTGCGCTGTAAGAAATTCCTTTACGGTGCGTGCAGTGTGCTTTGGATCATTGTCATGCTGGAATGTCCAAATGACCGGTAGAACGTCTTCAGCGTATGGTAACATTGTTTCTTCCAGTATATTTTTGTATTGGAACTGATTCATGTTACCTTCTATCATCTTTACAGGTCCTACACCATGTCCAGAAAAGCAACCCCAAATTTTCACATTTCCACCACCGTGCTTTAATGTAACTTTCGTGTACTTTGGGTCGAATGCTGTATTCGGGGGACGTCGTTCATATCGTTTTCCATCAGAACATACTCTGTTTATTTTCGTCTCGTCAGAAAAAAGTAAATTTTTCCACTGTTGCACAGACCAGTTTTCATACTTTCTCGCAAATGCAAGCCGGGATTGCCTGTGGCAAAGTTTTAACATGGGTACCTTTCTTGCTATCCTACCGTGCAATTTTTCTTCTACCAAACGTCTTCGAATAGTGCGTGCTGAGATTGCTGAAGGGTTGTTTTCACCAAAATATTCTTTTCTAAGCTCATTGGACCCTTTAAAAGGATTTTGTTTTGCCATACGAACGATGTTTCGGTCATCTCGAGGAGTTGTTTTTCTCTGTTTAGGTACACGTGGAACATTCGAAGTAGTTTGATACGTAGCAAAATGCTTTACAGCGTGGAAAACCATCGTTTTTGAACATTGCAGATGGTCGGCTATCTTTTTATAAGACCAATTCTTCCGGCGAAGTTTTATTATTACTTCCCTTGTAGATTTATGACAACTTTTATTTTTTCCCATTGTTTTTTCTAAAGAAGCAATCACCTTTAATCTTTTACAGCACGTAATAGCGCCAAAATTATACAAACAGTAACAAATCGACTGAGTGTTCTCTATTTAAATTTGAATAAAGGTATAAACTACTTAGCGTTCTTAATTACGTGACCAGCCAGTAATAAGGAATACTTTGTATAAAAGTAGTGTAAAAAGTTTGCCTATTGATTTTTAGCCAATCATGTGTATCAATGAATACAGTGGTAATATGGAAATGTTTTACGATACCGAGAGAAATAAAAACAAATGCATACAATTAGTTTTGCATCTTAGTAGGAAAAAATCTTCCCTTTATATCAGCGTTCTTAATTATATGGCCACCACTGTATATACCTACGTCAGACTTTAAATTAGTCAAACATTCAATTACATAAAAAATTACACGCACAATACACAAATGTCAAAGAAGCTATGATACCTACAATTTAATTTATTGTCAATTAGTTCTTTATCACTATAAAAACACTTTTCTTGCAGCCACAACTTCATTTTTAGTATGAATTTGCTATGTGGAAGGCTTTTAATTTCACTAGGTATGGAGTTATAAATTTTCCCACACATTAACTGCTTTTTAAGTATATTTTAGTTCTAGGATAATTGGATAAAACAATTCTGTCCGGGTTTCTAGTGTTTCTTGAATATATATCGGCTGCTTTTGGAAATAAATGTGTGTGCTTTCTTACAAATAAAGCCGACTCCAAAATATACAAGCAGGGCAAGGTGAGCAATTTGAGCTGCCTTAATAATAATAATACTTAAAGACAAGATGTTTGGTTTCAAAAACCGTTCATCTTCATAGCTAGGTATATTTACGCTGTAAAATGCTTCGATAAAATTCCATTGCAACGAAGACAAAAGGTATTTGAGGTGAGCAATATCGGTCACCGCCGCGCTGTCGCCGAGCACGGAGCTGACAAAAAGACAACTCCGTGCGCCGCGGAATGCGGCTACCTGATTTAATTTTGAAAGCTTTTATTTTTAGTTTTGTTTTATCAGTTTTTCAGTTTTAGACGAAGGAACTGGTTTCGGACAAAGCGTGTAGCGTTTGCCTTTGGGGCATGCTACGCTTTCAGCTAATAATACTTACGAGTTAGGTAGGCTTGCTTTATTTATATATGTATGGAGGTACAAATGGCATGGAATATAAAACAAATGTGGATGTAAACTGTAGATTTGGTGAGGTCCCAGAGCCAGACGTATTGTCAGCCAGCAGACGCCCACTGCTGGACATAAGCCTGCTCAAAGAATGCACGACGAACAGTCTAGATCCACCTTCGCTCACACCGACCCTCCGCCATAAAGATCTCCGCGCGAGCGAGGTAAGTTGTACTTGAGGTACTTGTCACCATCTTCCAATTTTTGTTCTTCACACGAGAACCTTCTTTCCCTGGCTTAGTTGTCAGTTCTGCAAGCTATATGGCCTGCCCTTTATTTTATTTTATTTCAAAGATACTCCAACAATTCACATTTACGACACTTTTAACAGTAGCTCACAAGAGTTTATTATGATAATCATTAGTCAAATCCTGATATGCATACCAATTACAGGCAGGCCCTTAGCCATTTCAACTTTTAATTCCTAGAGCTATACCAGTGTTTTTTTTTTTTTTTTTTTATACTACTTGGATGACCGAACAAGCTAGAGGCCCACCTGATGTTAAGCGGTAACCTCTGCCTATGAACAGTGCATTACCTCAAAGGTCACGTCCACCTAGGACGCACCCTATGTGGCATTGCACTGCGCCCGCCACCCTGAGACATAAAGATGAAAAGTCTCATGTGCCTGTAATTTCACCAGCACCCTTACCCTTCAAACCGGAACACAGCAATGTGAGCACTACTGCTTTGCGGCAGAAATAGGTATGGTGGTAGTACTTCCCCGGAGGAGCTCTTTCACAAAAAAGCTCTACTACTACTAAAATTGGTTAATTTGGTTATTCTACGGATTTTACATCGCATTTTATCAAACAGAGAAACTCTCTCCATTGCGAGGATAAACGCGAACTTAAATAATGAGGACCTATGACAACGCTCTTGGATCAACCAATATTTAAGTAAGTCATCAAAATATCTACAAAATTATTCAAATCTCGTCTCAAATTGAATCAAACCAAATTCTCATTAGCGGCATTCAGGTGGCAAGCGCCGCAAGCCCGCCCATTGTTCACAAGTAAATGATTCGGAAAGTCATTACGAGTGAGCACCTTCGAGTGAGCCTCGAGATTAACGACAGCTCAATTAATCAGGACAAGTGGCAAAAACTCGTCTCGCCGCGGACAGAGTATTGATGGAGTCGGTGACAGAAAGTTGCAAGAACTTTGACGACTGGATTAAAAACTTTGGTCGGAGTTTCACATTAGTTGAACTTCTAATTACTTTCTACACATAATGTCAGTCATAACACATTTTTCACATTTGACTTTCATTTTTATGTATCAGGGTGGCGGGCGTAATGCTATGCCACATAGGGCGCGTCCTAGGTGGACGTGACCTATGAGATATTGCATTGTTCAAAGGCCACTTAACATCAGGTGGGCTTGCTTCTTCATATCAAGTGGCATAATAATATACATTTTAAAAACAAAACCAAAAAAATAAGATAAGCTTATACAGTTTAGACAGTCAATCAAGGAGGTGGACAGTGGGTAAGAACCGATCAATTTGACTGATTTTTATTTTTTATTATTATTACTTATCTATTCTCATCACAGAAATTCGAAGCCTTTTTTGATTGAAAACTTTGTAAATTGCGGAACCGTAGAGTTTTTATCGATAACTGAAGAAATTAACATACCTTCGTATTTTATAGTATACTAGCGACTCGCCCCGGCTTTGCACGGGTAACTTCAGGAACCCCTCCCCCCCCCCCCCCCCCCCCCCCCGTTCAGAACACGTACTTTAAATAGCCCCTAACAGTAACATGAAAAATTGTTTCAATATTTTTAATTTAGTTAGAATGGTTTTGAAATTTTGTATTTTTTACTTTTATAAATACATTTTATTTTTATGATACTGACTCTAACTGAGCTCTACCCGTGTGCTGATTTAATGTTGCCATTGTAAATCCATGTTGAAGGTGAAATATTTTTTTAAATTGGTTCAATATTTTTGAGTTTATCCATTGAAAACAAAGTTAACCTCTTTATAATATTAGTTTTTTTTTTTTTTTATACTTCTTGGATTACTGAACAAGCAAGAGGCCCACCTGATGTTAAGCGGTAACCTCTGCCTATGAACAGTGCATTACCACATTGGTCACGTCCACCTAGGACGCACCCTATGTGGCATTGCACTGCGCCCGCCATCCTGAGACATAGATGAAAAGTCTCATGTGCCTGTAATTTCACCGGCACCCTTACCCTTCAAACCGGAACACAGCAACGCGAGCACTACTGCTTTGCGGCAGAAATAGGTATGGTGGTAGTACTTCCCCGGACGAACTCATTTTAAATTAGAGTTGAATACTAAATCAGTTCAGCAGCTTGCTATGAATCTGGTCACGCGCTTGCTATGAATTCCATCTTATTGTTCTCCAACTTATTAGTACGTAGCTTGGATCTGGTCGGTTCAGCGGCGGCTGCGACGAAGTTGCCGTCACAGTCAGCTTCGTTCTGCATTTAGAACAGCCTGTATTTGCTAGTGTCACCTACGAGAGCTCCGGAACTAGGTCGAGTTTGTATTAGAAACAGTAGAACTCAGTTAAAATTTTAACAAAAGCTTTTGTGGGACGCATAGAGAAACTCGGGTATGGAGACCGCATTGCTGATTTATACGGGTTATGTTCATCAGTCGCCATTAAAATCTGACCCGGAAAAGATTACAAAATAGTTTTTATGCACCATATCAATACCGGTACTATTGCGAAAAAAGTTACAAAAGGCACTATTACCACAGAATAAATATTAGTACAACTATTACTAACTATTGTTGAGAAAAGCTATAACGTACCTACTCTACTACTACTTACGACCCATTTATTTTACATACATTCATCACATTTTGAGATATTTGATAAGATTTTCGCTTGCAAGGTATTTAAAAGATACTTACTATCATGCATGGATCGGCGGTAACCTTATCATCATAATCATCAGCCGCTAGACGTCCACTGGACACTTCACACAGACAATTGACACTTCACACAGACAATTGACACTTCACACAGGCAATTGACACTTCACATAGTCAATTGACACTTCACACAGGCAATTGACACTTCACATAGTCAATTGACACTTCACACAGGCAATTGACACTTCACATAGTCAATTGACACTTCACACAGGCAATTGACACTTCACACAGACAATTGACACTTCACACAGGCAATTGACACTTCACACAGACAATTGACACTTCACATAGGCAATTGACACTTCACACAGGTAATTGATTGACACTTCACACAGACAATGGGGGAATTTGCTATAATCTCCACACTCGGCAGGTGGATTGATGATCGCAGTATTGGTGTTGAATTACTCAGGGGGATGCTGCTGCCCGTCCTATGATATAATCTCAAGTTGTCTCCACGGTAGGAGATGGAAGGGTGTATTCGTTGGCTGAACATACCTACCACGTCATAAGTGCGGTAATTGATTGATATTTCTAACTTTTTTGCTTGGTACTAGTATATTTGACTAGGGTGTTGACAGTTGGGTGCTATTTTACATGTTATGCTATCGTCGTCGTTCGTCGTTTGTATATATTACTAGCTGTTACCCGCGACTTCGTACGCGTTATATTATTTTATCCATAGTAAATAATAATAACTATAACTGGTTTTTTGCTTGACTTAAGTGTGTGTGTAATCTTAGTAGAAAATACGCTGAAAATTTACTGCGCGCACCGCTAATGTAAACTCGGTAACTATTACTTAATATGTGGTATGTATGTAACTTATTCTCCCGCGCGCAGTTTTTTCTCGCAAATCTCACAATCTGTAATATTATAAAGGGGAAAGATTTGATTGTTTGTTCGCATTGAATAGGCTACGAAACTACTGAACCGATTTGAAAAAATATTTCACTGTTGGGTAGCTACCACTATTCCCGGGTACCATAGGCTATATAATATTTCCAAAAAATAAGGGATCCTTACTAAAACTCAAATAATGTAACCCAAGGTATAAAATAATTTTGTTTGTATTGGATAAACTAAAAACCGTTTTAACCGATTTTAAAAATTCTTTCACCTGTAGAAAGCTACATTATCAGCAAGTAACATAGGCTATGGTTTATTAACTTTTACCCGCGGCTTCACTCGCGTATTTGTATGTTTGTTTGTAATGGATAAACTCAAAAACGACTTGACCAATTTTAAAAGTTATTTAACCCATAGAAAGCTACATTATGGCTATAGGATTAAGGGGCGGGAGAGGAGGGGGGGGGGGGGGGGGGGGGGGTAGAGGAACTGTTTTTACTGTTTTTTCCTTGACTATGTCTCTTATATTTTGTAAGATACCGTCAAACTACCTTTGAAATTACACCATACTTAAGTTTTTAAATTTAGGGATCCCATTTTAACTTTGAGGGCCTGAAAATGTTTTAATCTCAACAACGACACCGTAACATGACCTATGAAACGACATCATACTCATATTTTTCAATTTAGGGGTCCCATTTTAACCATGAGGTCCTGAAAATATTTTGATCGTAATGACTTCACCGTGAAACTAACTTTGAAATTGTCTAAATACGCTGAAATTTGGCTAAAACCTAAAGTGTATTTATTTACAAAGAAAATGTTCCCATTCCTTTTTTCAGCTAAATTTCAGGTACTGCTGAAACTTATGTCGAGCATATTTTTTTTTTAAATTAACCTGTGAATTTTAATGTTTCTACTACTAACGGTTTCCGAATTACGAATCATTTTAGTTTTTGCATTAAAAGCCATTTTGGACCCCTTCCAAGGTGATTTTTCAAAAACCCTTTCTTAGTACACCCTTACACCCAAAAAAGAATACATCCTCCAAGTTTCATGTGCCAAAGTCCAGCGGTTTATACTGTGCGTTGCAAAACGCAAAGGGTATACGTTAAAAGCCCATTTTGGACCCCTAAGACGGCGAATTTTCCAAATTCCTTTCTAAGTACACCTTTTCGTTTTTCAAGAAAAATTCAGGAATCGCTGAAACATGTGTTTATTAATTTTACTTGAGGAATCTCCATGTAAAATTTCAAGGTTCTACTACCAACGGTTTCCGAATTACGAACCATTTTAGTTTTACATTAAAAGCCATTTTGGACCCCTTCCAAGGTGATTTTTCAAAAACCCTTTCTAAGGACACCCCTACACCCAAAAAAGAATACATCCTCCAAATTTCATGTGCCTAGGTCCAGCGGTTTAGAATGTGCGTTGCAAAACGCAAAGTGTATACGTTAAAAGCCCTTTTTGAATCCCTAAGAGGGTGAATTTTCCAAATTCCTTTCTAAGTACACCTTTACACCCTAAAAGGAATACACTGTCCAAATTTCATGTCTCTACGATCAGCGGTTTAGGCTGTGCGTTGTAAAAACTATTTTTTTTTAATTTTTTTACATATAAAACGATCCCTTTCCATTTTTCAGGAAAATTTCAGGAATCGCTGAAACACGTGTTTATTTATTTTATTTGAGGAATCTCCATTTAAAATTTCAAGGTTCTACTGATAACGGTTTCTGAAATACAGAGCTTTTTTGTTGTATATTAAAAGCCCATTTTGGACCCCTTAGAGCGGGAGTATCGGAAATTCCTTTCTTAGTGCACCCCTAGACCACAAAAGGAACGTACCCTCCAAATTTCAGATCTCTAGGACTTACGGTTTAGGCTGTGCGTTGATCAGTCAGTCAGTCAGTCAGTGAGTCAGTCAGTCACGCAACGATTTTATATATTTTGATATAGCATAACTATATGTTTATTAAATATTTCATAATATTTCTAAATATTTCATCATCATTTTTTTTTTGTTAACTTCGTTTTATGTTTATGTTTAACTTGTACTTATAACTTGCTCTGTTACTTTGTTTTTTAAGAGTGAAGACTTATCATTAGCCTTATGATTCTAAATTTATATATATTTATGATGTTTTTTGTGCTGTTAGTCTTCCTAAAATAAAATAAATAAATAAATAAATAAATAATAGAACGATACCCAACCTTATCATTCACCACATAATGATGAATGAAAAAATGATAATGCCTGAACCAAGTCTATGAGATTTGGTTCAGGCATAAGGTATAAACGACAGCATGCACTATCTAACTAAGAGACACATGCATTAAGCACCAGTGAGACTGTGCGTGTGTGTGTATTGTGGTGTGACTGATCCGCTTGCTGACAAGCAAGCAAGTAAACTTTATGATATGCATGAAAGAAGTCTCCTTGTGAGGCGCTCTGAATCCTTTCACCACACTTGTTTATTCATGGTCGGCTACAAAAACTTATTCGGGGCCATACCCCCAAGTCATAGGTATACCTCAAACTAGACATTTACCTGAAGCAGACCAAGAAAGAACCAGTGAGGCAAAAGAATAAGAAAGTGATTTACGAAGCCCATTCTTTGCTTTTAAAGTTGTAGGTGCCTCAAAACGTATAACTCAGGGTTGAGCAATAAAATCACGTTACAATCTCAGCTTCCCAAACAACTTCCTCGCGAGGCCATAAACATCTACGGATATTATCTAATTTTCAGTTCATTATCATAAATTAGGCATCAAATTGTGAAACGTATCTTATTACGTGGTTTATTGCGAAGAGTCCCGGCAGTAAAGGAGAAATTACCTTGAGAAGAAAATTAAAATCTTCCGGAGGAGTTTATGACTCTGTGAAATTTTAGACCTATGTGCTATAGGAACGAATTTTTTCATGAAGTCGTGGTGAGAGAGCCGTTAGGAGTTATTATATACCTAACTAAGATTTTGTTCGAAGTAACTATAATAAACTAGAACCAAACAGAGCCTCTATAGAGGCTGACAATTATTTTTACAAGGGTGAGTAAACATTCAGGTTTCGAAACATTATTTTAGGGTGAGAAGGGTAGGCACTTAATTAGTCCGAATGCTTCAAGACAAAAGTCTATAATCAGTGTGCGTTGCCAGTGATGAGCGAATTTGCAAGTTGATGTCGCAATGGGCATGCCCGATAGCTCGCAAAACTGATAATCGTTGGTTGGGGAAGAAAGGTTCTCGAGTGGCAACCACAAACCGGACGGGCAAGAGGAACGCCCTTTTTCGATGAACCAAAGACATTATAGTGGTCTCAGGAAGGCGGAGAATGGAGACGGCTCATGTCATTTTGTCGTGGCATTGTATTAGGAAAGCTTGTAGTAGTGAACTTCTGTGTAGATGATGATGATGATGACGACCTACTAGTCAGTGATTACATTACCGATGAGGCAACAAGCACACCCAAGAATCTATACCGCAGGCGTATCTGTCTGCAGGGTGATCGCTCCATCGGTGCGGACTGTCCGTCGATACATGCCGACCGTGCAACTTTACAGGCTGTTGATGATCATTATGACTAATTTAGCGTTTTCTAAATTAAATAATCCAATAACACCCAAACACCGGAAGATACGGTCATATTCAGAAACTGAGGACAATTTGATCGTGTAGTAGTTTACTTTACTTTTTAGGGTTCCGTAACAAAAATTACGGAACCCTTATGGATTCGTCGTCTGTCTGTCTGTCTGTCACAGCCACTTTTTTCCGAAACTATAAGAGCTATGCTGTTGAAACTTGTTAAATTTTCACATAATTTAAGTAGTAACCTATTGTAACTCAGTTTGATTGTGCCATCAGACAATTAAACGTCCTGCCAAATTTTTTTCTGTAAACAGGTTCTCCACGATACAGGCGTGCCTAGAGTGGAGCTCACTAGAAATAGATTTAATTGGACTATTAAAACCTGTGTATTCACACACAATTTTTGTCATACCTAGTTTGACTGAGTAACCTGAGTGCTCTAGTGTGTGTGTGTACAGCAAATAAATATATTAAGCATTCTATTTTTTCATACCTATTCACAAAACAATAATTTGGCACTACGCCGGCTAAATATAACAATAGAAACCCATCGTCAGTTACCTCCGTTACTAAAGTACAAACTACACACCATTACACCGCTAATAGAATTAGGCTCGTGTTTAGCGTAAGGAGCAACATTAGTGGTATTTACTGCAGGTGCCGGTGATGACGTCATTACCGCCCACCACCGGAACAGGTACATTTGCTACTGGGCGAAGCTACGAACGGGGTTCACCGAGTTCAGCAGAGTTCAGAAGGTCAAAAAGCACTCTAATTTCAGGTTTATTTGAAGAGCTTTCCAAAATAGTACCTCCGATTTCAATAAGGTAGTTGTGCCTAGGGCCGGAAGGAAGTGGTTGAGTTCCCTACGACTCAACCAGGTGGGAAATAGTAGTTGTTTCGTGGTCCCGGGTTGAGTCGTTGGTCAGTTGTGTAGAAGGGAAACCCACCTGAACCCACGGCAATCCCAGTTGAGTATAGTAGTTGTGCCTTGGGGCCGGAGGGTGCATATAACTGAAATTACAGTGGCTTGGTATCATTTTAGAAATATACGACTATACACCGCGTACTTACTATTCTCCTGCTGACGGTTCGTTGTCCATTTAGAGGTTCATCTTCATGAACATCGACCGTGACCACGCTCGAAGGTCGTGAGACGGGAACCAGCTAAGATTTACCGCACCGCTCGTATAAAAAAAAACACCACAGCTTTGATTTCAACTACATAATAAGTACAAGAAGTTTGGGTCCCTAACATTATTTCAGGAGATGGGCATTTTACGTGAGTTGAAGATAAAAATTATAGAAATCTGGAGACCTCCTACTGTGATTCTGTATACCTCAGCCCGTAGTCACCATTGTTTTACATTCTGGCGGATATACCATTATACCTGAGTTTTGCTCTATCTTGAGGGGCTGAGTTTACAGTTGGAGAGATTGCAGTCAGAACTTTTAGGTTGATTTTTAATCAGTCTGCCAAAAAATAACTGCATAAAATTATATTATTAACTATTTATGGGATGAAAGTTAAAATTTTAAAATTAATGAAAGAATTTTACTGAAATTATAACGATTTCATGAACATTTTGATTTTAGTTTGACTACTTCAGGTTCAATATTAAGTGAAAGTTTAAAATCTAAACTTTAGGTTGATAGATAGTTCTATAAATATATCTTCAGGTAGGTATTTCAATGTAGTTTTTCCAGCAGAAGAAGCAATCCAAAAGAAAAAGAAAGGAAAAACAAAAAGATATAATTTGAAGAGGTTAGTCTCCGAAGACTTTTAAAAAGAAACAGTAAAGCATCGCCGTCAAACGAACACAGGACTGGCTGCTCCCTTTAGCTGGAGTAATGCGAGCTGAAGATAGTACACGAAAAGGTTACTTTTTGGAAGCATTACAGTTTTACTCAAAATATAATTCGCCCCGATGTACCTGCGCCGTAGACCAATTTTTATAGCGCGGGATTTTTTTTTCTACCAATAGCATTCGCGCGCTAAAATATGGCTGTTATTGGTTAAGCGCTGGCTGTTTCATTAGACGTCTCGAAGGCCTTTGACAGGGTTTGGCACGCTAGCCTTATTGGCAAGCTTCCTGCTTACGGACTGCCAGTTCAATTCTGTTCCTGGCTCGCAGACTTTCTGAGGGAAAGATCCATTCGAGTAGTTGTTGATGGCTGCTCGTCGGATCAAATGGCTATAAATGCCGGGGTACCTCAGGGGTCAGTGCTATCTGCCACACTGTTTCTGCTGCATATTAATGATCTGCTAATGCCCGGTATCATTGGGTACGCAGACGACAGCACAGTTGTGGAGAGATACGTTTCCACTGCGCGTGCTAGGCAGAATGAAATTCTGGAGTTAAGAGATGAGATGCTGCAGTATCTGAATTTGACTCTAAAGGCTGTATCCGATTGGGGCGATGCCAACCTAGTCAAGTTCAACGCCTCGAAAACGCAGGCTTGTCTCTTCTCGGCGAAAAAAAGTCAGTTTCTCCAATTTCCTGTCTTTCGGGATGTACCTGTAGCTATAGGAGATCACCTCGAGCTCTTAGGCGTTTCACTCACGCCTACTCTCAACTTTGGCTCCTACATCGAGTCTAAGGCAAAAACTGCTTCCATGAAGCTGGGTATCCTGAATAAGGTAAAGCGTTACTTCACACCAGGACAGCTTTTAAGTCTGTACAAAGCACAAGTCCGGGCTGGTATGGAGTACTGCTGCCACGTTTGGGATGGCTCGGCCAAACACCAGCTTGCTGCCTTGGACTCGATCGAACGCAGAGCTTTCAGGCTTATTGGTGAGCAGCATATGGCGGAGACTAAGATCCAGAGTCTCGAGCACCGCCGTAAGGTAGCGTGCCTTTCGATCTTCTATAGGTTACATTTCGGGGAATGCTCCCAGGAACTTCATGATCTGATCCCACCATCTCCTTTTCATCATAGGTCGAGCAGGCGCACGGCTCGGTACCACCCTTACCTCATTAGTATACCCTCTATTCGTACTAAACGTTTCAGTTCTACCTTTATAATGAGAACTGCTAAGGAGTGGAATACACTACCGTCGTCTGTCTTTCCTGAAAACTATAATCTGGGTCTCTTCAAGGCTAGAGTGAATAAGTGCCTTCTAGACCTTTGTGCTCCATCTTCGGCCGCATCGTCACTTACCAACAGGTGAGATCGTGGTCAAACAAAGGTCTATCATTGTTAAAAAAAAAAAAAAAAAAAAAAAACGATTTCGTGGCAAAATCACGGCCGTTCGACCCTTAGATATGAGCGGGATAGAGCTATACAGCAGAGCTATACTATACGTTCGGCTACTGTCGGATATCAGTCTGCACTTTTCTGCGCAAACGAAAACTGTCGATCGGACTTATATTTTGGGTAAAACTGTACACGAAAGGTATATTTTTCAGAAAGCATTAGCTGTCTTTTATAGAAAAGCAGCAAAGCATCGCATCAAATGAGCACAGCAGTCGCGGCTGCCCCTAGAGGAAAGCGAGCTGGAAGACGCCACATTAGAGGTTATTTTGGAAAAGCCGTAAGTAGACTTTTAAAAGTGCAGTAAAGTATCGCTGCCGAACAAACAATGGACTCCGGGATACTTCACTATGGTAAAATTGTTGAGAATATACTAATATTATGTTGTAAATAAACAGGATTAAATATTTTCTTTCTTTTCCTTTTTGAATTTTAAAAATTCCTTTCTTAGCCCACAAAAGGAATGTACTCTCCAAATTTCAGGTCTCTAGGACTTACGCTTTAGGCTGTGCGTTCATATGCTCTCACTGACGACGCGACGAAACGCGCGCTCCCTATACATAGCTGTCTCTACTCATCGACTGGTCCATTCGCTTTACATTTTAAAAGGTGCCCAGCGGCGGCGGGTAGCGAGCTTAGTGTTGCCTCGAGGAGCGATTTTCCTGGATTTACTCTTTCAACCGGGAATTTTTGTTTTAGGTCACAGTTGTGGATCATCTTTGTAATGGTGACTGCTTATTACTGTTTGTTATCTCTTGCATTATGAATACCTAACTAGCAGTGTCCCTTGGTTTCGCCCGCGTAAATCTCAATCCCGTGAGAAGATCAGGATACAATTGTGCCTATGTGTTATTCCGGGAATCAAGCTACCTTCATTCCAAATTTCACCCCAATACATCGAGCCGTTTCAGCGTCAAGAAGTAACAAACACACACACACTAACAAACTTTCGTATTTATAATATTAGTGTGATGACTATTTATTCAGATTTATCAATATAATATCTATTTCTATCGTTAATAAATCATTATAGTATATGTCTAACTATTGACTACCTACCTTAGGTTTGAATTATGTATTTTTAAGTTGACCTTGTTTTGAATGGTTGATTTTTGTATCTAATTTCTCGATTTAATTATTATGTGTTAATTTGAAATGTACCTATTTTTATGTAGATACCCTTTAATAAGTGTAATTGATAACTGTTTGTTGTTCTAATTAAAGTAAATATAAATAAATAAATAAAACGGATAATCTATAAAATGATACCTACTTTTGTGAAGATGTCTCAGGTAAGGTTACCAACGGGTTTATTCAAGTTTTCTTTATCACATTGAGTATCGTCCCAGTTAGAGCTGAACATAGACTTCATACACAGAATTCCGCGACAGTCTTAAGCCACCTCCATCCGCTTATATCTATAATATCATCATCATCATGATTACCGCCGGTGACGTCCACTGCTGGACGTTGGCTTCCCCGTACATAGGTCAAACTGTTAGAACAGTTTTGCAGGGTATAGATATATTGTATGTATAATAAACATTATATTAATAAATAAACAAAACAATTATTCGTTGCACTGTTGAAAATGTTGAGATCAGTTCAACAACGACTGTCTCATAATAGTTTTAAATAATTTTCTTGCAAAACAACCTCTGAGTTGTTATACTCGTATAATGCGCGTCATGTAAAAAGAACGCTGGCGATCATACTTCTTCATACGTTCCAGCGTTCTTTTTACATGACGCGTACTATACCTAGTCTATCTAAACTAGTTATAAATTTACTAGTCATAATAAGTGTTAATTTCACATGAATTTTAATATTTCAAGGATAAATAATATACTTATCTAATATTCCACATCCATTATTTATCCATTATATTATTATTAGAATAAAATAAATGAATCCAAATAAAATAAGTAGGTAGGCAACTGAAATATCCAAAATTTTGTTTCAAGCATTTTTTTTTCAGGCAAGTTGCTCTTTAATTGTATTCTCACTGGAGGAAAACACAGCCTCACAGGCTCATAGTGCAGTGAACTATTTGGTCTTATAGATAGATGGATAGATACATAAGTATGAACATTATTGTTGATGTATTAACCATTTTTATGTTACACCTACTGGGAAGAAACTGACTCCTGACATACAGGTAGCCCTAGTATAGGAGTCAGAGCTTCATTTTAATATGTACATTGGTTTATTCAATAAATGCTTTACTTACTTACTTACATAGAAAATTATTTATTGCACAACATAAAAAGTATAGTACATAGGCGAACTTAATGCTAGATAGCATTCTCTTCCAGTTAACCTTTCTTATCAACAGAAAGTAACGTTGTTTACTTACATTTGTCGAATAAATTATATTTTTGCATGGTAGGTAGCTTTGCAAGATTTTTTTGGTTGCATTCCACTTGGCGCGGCGGGACGGAGGGTGGAATGCTCCCCGCACCATATATTCTGTGCCCGCACGTCGCGCGCGGCCCGTCGCTGATGGACCCAAATGACCCAATCCTAAAACAAAGACTTTCAATAGGTAGGTATTTTATCGGAATTGGAATCGCATTTATATGTAAGACTTAAAATCTAAACTTCTACCTATCTTATTCAAAATATAATTGGGTTGTTTTCATGAAGACGGGCTCGTGTGCTTTAAAGAAAGAAGGAATAAAAAAAACATTTATTTGTGTCAACAACAACATACAATATTTCACACTAAAAGACACACACACACATAGAAACAAACAAATATAAAACTAATTTGTGCCTCTTAGTACCAGCCACGCATCACTGACAAATTGGCGTCCAGCTCAGCATTTGTTGTGTTGTAGCAACACAACGCTGATCTTCCGCTGAAACCATCTGAGTGAAAAACACGGATGTCTGCTTTACAATAAATAATAATACATCATTAATGAACAAATAATAACAATGAAGTATTTAAATAAACGACGTGATTATTAAAATTGTACGTTAAGCGACACAGATAACACTATACTAAACTATGCCTACGATATACCTACCCTCTCTTAGTAACTACTAGCGCCATCTTTTTCGTGGAATATGAACCATGTTGTGAACCAATGCTTGAGATTGTCGGTGCGGGTAATTTTACAGGGCAAACAAAATGTGCAGGAGCTGGTGAAAACATAGTTCAGGTTAATTAGATGAGATGGCGCTCTTAAGCTAGCCCTATGAGTTAAGTACCCTATAATATTTTTACATTTATTAGGTAAATGTATTCTCTATTAGGATTTATTGTTTTGGGAAAATACCTTTTACAAAACATTTTAGGAAATTAGGTACTGATCGGAACGGTGTGCTAATCGAAATAAGGCCAAACACGGCCAGTCTACTATTTATCCATCGAGGAGTTCCGTTGTCCACCTTCTGTCTCCATCATCACATCAGCTAGTTGTCACCACAATATTGTATTGTCATCGGAACTTGAAAGGTATCTAAAATTTAATCTCAATCGGTTGAAGATAACTGCTTTAAAATTCAGTTGCAAGATTTTGATCCGAACACACGTACTGACGGTACAGAGGCCTGAAATGCTATAAGGTAGGTACTGACATAAAAACATTACAAGCGTAAAAATAAAAAGTAGACCAGGGTAGTGACATCACTACTTCGTTTCCAAAAGTAATATAATATTGATACATTATCCTCGCCAGCAAAATCTTGGCGCACTGTGGGCACTTCGCACACCTACACGAGAAGTGTTGTCTGCGAAATAAAACAGCGCATTATGTTTTCCGTAATAATTTTATTTTTTGTCATAAATAAATTAGTAGTTTGTTGCGATTCCGTCATTTTTGTAAACCTATAACTTGAAATGCTTATTATAAAGTACGTATAAAAATGATATCTATAAGATACAGTGACTTATAAGTGCTGACACGAATCATGAACCATGACATTGTTTGTATATTTTCATCATTGAAATCAAGTAGGTACTTCTACATCATGGGCCTTTGGTCTGGCACATGCAAGATGCGACAGAAGATGTACTTTGTTTGTACTTGCAAGACTATATTCTCTCTCTTTCTGACATGTGCCAGCCTGAAGGCCGTTTGTTTGTTTGTTTTATGTACTGACTATGTAGAGCACTTCACAAAGATTTTTTCGAATGTTTCGTAAAAAAACAAAGCAAACATACAGCAAGAATACAACATCTTATGGTACATCTTTTAGGTTCGATTTATAAATATTTTCCACGTGGCAAGTAAACATCGTTAAACATCAACAGGCTAAACTCTACAGATACTTTAACGTTTTATACAAATACGTTTTTTCTAAGGCAGTGTTATTAATTTACATTTAAGAAGCAGTTAATGGATTCATAACATTTTATTGCTAGTTATTTACTCCTTTAGACTGCGATCACAGAACTACGATCGCAGCTTTTAGTTATTCAAATAATATTAGCAACATCATGTAACCTTTAATCAAAGAACATGCTCAACTCCGCATACATTGTTTGACCCAACTTTTTTGACCAACGTAACGTACAGTTAAGATACTTTTATTTATTGATAATATATGTACCTAAAGATAAGGAAGAACCTAATTTAATTTCTTGCGTAGAAGTTGTGGGAAAGTTACGAAGCTTGTTGCGTTTTGTTTCATGCAAATGCAATAAGTTGATTTATCTAATTATTTAAAATACAATTTTTGCTTCCAACGTCCAATAATAAAAGTACAAGTTCTTTAGAAAAAAACAACGTTTATAACCGTACTAATTATTTCCACGAAGGGCCCTGAATCATTTATTTATGACCCGGGTCAGCGGTTACCCACCTCCTTTGTTATAAATTGAAATTTAATTGTTAAATATTCGTCCGTATAAGCAAAATTATCTTGTTATTATGAATCCATGTTCTGCTTTAATACAGCGAAGCCATGCGTGGAAGGTACTCGCTTAAAGGCAACTTGTTCACAAACACGCAATATTTTTGATATCTCGCTTATGTAGACACTTTATTATGTATGTAATTCACAAAGAATATCAATATTCAACACATTTGTGTAACAATAACGAAGTACATGAGTTTGTCCAAAACGATAACAATTCAAATATTAGTAAAAATTAAATATATCTAAAATTAAAATTAATACATATTGGATATTAATTTTTAAATAATAGTTTTATTGCTTGTGATGATAAAATAACCAAAGAAAAATTCAATAGTAACTTAGTTAGTTCACAAATAAATATCTAAAGGTTGCAGACACTATCAAAAATATTATATTATAAAAGCAATAAAATTACGAATCATCTATCGATTATACAATTTATACTATTATACATTTGCTTTTTACATGCCGTAAGTACCTAAACTGATATTGTATCACATTATTTTATAGTTACCTACTAATATTAATTAAACATAATCTTAGCAACATCTATAAACACAAATAATTTAATGACTTCAAAATGACTAAAATTTTGATATTAATCTTTAGTGATTTCATGTAATTATACAGAGTGAAGATACCTGGAAATTTAGAGACTTTGTTTTATTTGTCTGTATTTTATTCGACTGCCCATAGAAACGGTGTTATCTATTTCAAAGTTACTGTCTCCATTACCACTACCTATGTATGTTTCAATTTCAATGAACTGTGTGAGAACAGATAAATCTATGACGACTTTCCTTAATAAGCTATGTACATTGTTACCAATCACAGTTGTGATTAGAAAAAGGTTTCTTTTGCATACCTATATGATGAGTTTCATTGATAAATCGTAAGTTAACTTTGATTTTACAAACTAGACTGGTGGTACTTACGAGTATCTAGACAATCCACTTTCATTTTATTTCTCAATACTTATGGCGCGAAATTATTTTTATTTCGTGATTTTTGCTAACCATATCTCACTATACTTCTAACACTTCATCAGTTATCGAAAACGAATTTCCCGTTAATTATGTGATCTAAAGCACATAGTATCGTTAGGTAAGCTACGAATGTGCTTCAATGGTTTTTATAGTGTTTTTTGTTTCGGACATTCATATTATATTTATGTGATACTATCACAATAATTAAAATATGTGTAGTGAGTCACATAATTATTGCCAAATGATTTGTCCCTGACTGAAGAAGTGTTATAAGTGTGAGCTCAGATGAGCACAAAACACGAAACAATTCTAATTTCGCGCCGCAAGCGAGATAATCACCGAACTGATGGTCACAAACTGTTTCCAATACAAAACTATGAAAATCCAATGTCGGTTATAGAATATATATAATTTAATAACTAGTTTTTTTATTTTAAGTTAAAACTAATAAGAAAATGGTGATTTCTGAGTTTTATTACAATAAATACTTTTTGTCAAATATATTTTTGCATGCAAAAAATACAATTGAATAGGTAGGTACTTTGATTACTCAAAAGTATTTTTAGGAATAAAACTTGGAAATCTATCTATTATATCACCTTTGTTGCTCGACGTACCGAAAACGCTTGGAGGAGATATTGGTCGATGAAACATATAATGAAAGGCGAACTTCCTATAAGTATGCCTCAAACTCAGACTCATGGACATGTGCGTTCTCCCCAACCTCACATATAACAGACTTGGTCTTTGACAATTCAGCAAAGGTCCAGACTCGAGGTGTGCCAGCGGGATATGGAGCGCAGTATTTTAGGTGTCCGACTAACAGACCGAGTTATTAATTCAATTCTGCGCTCGCAAACAAAGGTTTACGATGTCAGCAAAAAATCAGCCCAGCTCAAGTGGGATTGGGCCGGCCACGTCTGCCGCATGTCGGAAGATCTATGGGCAAAATCCACTAATGATTGTGTTCCTAAAGCAAGACGCCCGCGCGGCAGACCACAGGGAGATGGCGTGACGAGTTGGAGGTGCACCTACCGACTGGCCCACTGCAGCAAGGGACAGAGAGAACTGGAAAAAAGGGAGTGAACAATATGGGCTGAAAATAATAAATAATATTATATCACCCACATTGGTTCCTCAATTATTCGTATGGAAAACGGTTTAGACTGTTACATCCACTAATTTCTCTAACTTGTCTACAAATTCTACACTGACAATACAAGGCTTTTAAAAGTTATTCATAAAAGTTTACAAACAGTTCGTATTTTGAGATCTTTTTTAGAAAACAAAATATCAGTATAACGGCCTTCTTGTGTCCTATTCCGTATTTTTACATGTTCACTACCTCATGTCCTTAGTATCACTATTTAACAGCAGGCTTTTTCCCTACACGTCTAGTTGCGCCAGGTAGCCAGGCACGTGGTGCGGCGGCGCGTGCGCGCGCGGCGCGAGCGCGTCCAGGTCGGCGTGCTCGCGGCGCGGCGCGCGCGCGCCGGCCGCCGCCCGCGCCAGCAGCAGCGGCACTGGCAACAGCTCGGGCATCACGCTGTGGTGCGTCACGAGCGCCGACAGGGACGTGAACTCCTTTGTGAAACCCTGCAATCACAAATAACTATTACAAAGAGAAAAACAAACTTGTAAAAAAGGCTGTCTGTACTTTTCATATTTTACAGTAAAACCTAAAGTACCCATATCTTATGTCAGCGGGCTAAGTGGGTTGAAAAGGAATGCTATACTAATTACATTGTGGCTGTAGAAGACTTCATCTGTGATAACCCTAAGGCTTTCTGGTTGTTCGTTCAGGCTAACAAACAAAATAATGCGTATCCCACCTCAATGTCATATAACAACTCTAATCTTAATGCCGGTGAAGATATACAGTGGTGGCCATATAATTAAGAACGCTGATATAAAGGGAAGATTTTTTCCAACTAAGATGCAAAACTAATTGTATGCATTTGTTTTTATTTCTCTCGGTATCGTAAAACATTTCCATATTACCACTGTATTCATTGATACACATGATTGGCTAAAAATCAATAGGCAAACTTTTTACACTACTTTTAAACAAAGTATTCCTTATTACTGGCTGGTCACGTAATTAAGAACGCTAAGTAGTTTATACCTTTATTCAAATTTAAATAGAGAAAACTCAGTCGATTTGTTACTGTTTGTATATTTTTGGCGCCATTACGTGCTGTAAAAGATTAAAGGTGATTGATTCTTTAGAAAAAACAATGGGAAAAAATAAAAGTTGTGATAAATCTACAAGGGAAGTAATAATAAAACTTCGCCGGAAGAATTGGTCTTATAAAAAGATAGCCGACCATCTGCGATGTTCAAAAACGATGGTTTTCCACGCTGTAAAGCATTTTGCTACGTATAAAACTACTTCGAATGTTCCACGTGTACCTAAACAGAGAAAAACAACTCCTCGAGATGACCGAAACATCGTTCGTATGGCAAAACAAAATCCTTTTAAAGGGTCCAATGAGCTTAGAAAATAATATTTTGGTGAAAACAACCCTTCAGCAATCTCAGCACGCACTATTCGAAGACGTTTGGTAGAAGAAAAATTGCACGGTAGGATAGCAAGAAAGGTACCCATGTTAAAACTTTGCCACAGGCAAGCCCGGCTTGCATTTGCGAGAAAGTATGAAAACTGGACTGTGAAACAGTGGAAAAATGTACTTTTTTCTAACGAGACGAAAATAAACAGAGTATGTTCTGATGGAAAACGATATGTACGAAGTCCCCCGAATACAGCATTCGACCCAAAGTACACGAAAGTTACATTAAAGCACGGTGGTGGAAATGTGAAAATTTGGGGTTGCTTTTCTGGACATGGTGTAGGACCTGTAAAGTTGATAGAAGGTAACATGGATCAGTTCCAATACAAAAATATACTGGAAGAAACAATGTTACCATACGCTGAAGACGTTCTACCGGTCATTTGGACATTCCAGCATGACAATGATCCAAAGCACACTGCACGCACCGTAAAGGAATTTCTTACAGCGCAATTAGTTTCTGTCTTAGACTGGTCTGCTAACAGTCCAGATCTAAACCCAATAGAGAATCTGTGGTTTGAAGTAAAGAAAAAGGTTTCAAATACAAAGTGTGGAAATTTAAGAGAGCTGTATGACGTTTTTTTAGAAGAATGGAACTCTATTTCACTTGCGAAATGTCAAAAATTAATAGAGTCAATGCCTCGCCCGTGTAAAGCTGTAATTAAAAGCCGTGGATATGCTATTAAACATTAATTTTAGTGAAATATTTATTAAATTTCTTTTTATATTTCCTGTGCTACATAATATTGTGATTTTTTAAATCTAAGTGTCATACAAAACAATTCCCGAGCAGTTAAATAAATCGTTCTTAATTATTTGTCCAGTTTCAGTACTATTTGAATGTGTTACTTTGATAAAATCAATAAAATGTGCAAAAAATAGTTAGCGATTTCATACTTTATTCTTAAGTCAGGTTGCTCTATTAATGTGACTATTATATAACATAACTAGTTGCTGCTCAGAAGGTACACATCTCTGTGTATGATACGATTTAAATAAAAAACTTCTAGAACTTCAAATCGTTCTTAATTATATGACCACAACTGTATATGCAATGCTTTCTCAGAGTTATTTAACTCTTCTTTTCTCTCTGATCCCACCACCTAGTCATGTTGCCTCGTCACCATCCTATCTTGAGCCTACTTTCACCATTGCTGATATTAGTTCAATTGAAATAATGCAACCTTGTTGAAAACGCTTGATTGCAACAAATCAGCGGGCCCTGACGAGCTGCACCCAACCCTAATCAAATCTTGCTCAACATACTTAACCTCCATACTCTTTAGGCGATCTATTAGTGAAGGGGTGGTACTTACCCAAAGTCTGGAAGACTGCTACTGTAACACCATTATTCAAGAAAGGGTCTAAACGGGAGGTATCTAATTATCGACCTATCTCTAAACTATGTGTTTCAGCTAAAGTCTTTAAGAAGATCAAATGGACAAGTTCATACGGCTATCAATCAAACTTTCCTGCTTCAACAGCACGGGTTCCTCAGAGGTAGTTCTACGGCTAGCAATTTGTTTGCATTTACAGATGCAGTTTCGGCTGATATTGATGGAGGAGGTGAAGTAAGACGCGATATATTATACTGAATTTATTAAGGCTTTTGATCGAATTGATCATTCTATTCTGCTTTATAAACTTCTTGGTGCTGGAATTCGAGGTAATCTGGTCCTCGAGGTTCACCTCTTATGTCAGTGATCATGTTATGTTATGTTATGTCAGTCGCCAGAGTGTTGTCTTAAATGGTTATGGATCTAACGCGTCTCCAATACCATCTCGAGTATCGCAAGGCTCCATATTGGGGCCGCTTTTATTCGTCATCTTTATAAATGACATAGGTAATATTGTTTTCGGCAATCTAACTTTCTGCTCTTCGCAGACAACATGAAAATTTACAAGAAAATTAAGTCTACGAAAGACCTTATGCTTCTGCAGCAAAATCTCCACAGTTACTGCATATATACGTAATGAGCTAGACTTAAATGTTCTTAAATGTAACTGTACTACTTTTAGTCGTACGCGTAATCTCCTAACCTATGATTATAAAATAAACAACCAGTTACTTGCCAGAACTAACCATGTGAGAGATTTGGGAGTAATAATTGTTTCACAGCTTCTTTTTGATATGATATTATAGCATATAACATTTATGATAACATAGCCTCCAATATATTTGTTATATTAGTTAGTATATTAGTCAGTTGTAGTTTAGTTATATAACTATAGTTAGGTCTAGGTATATATTTATGTAGGTATGTTTTACTTGTGCACCGCCGTCTTTGGATTTTGTTTTATCCTGTCCATACAAAGGTTGTCTTGGATGGACAGATTGTTGTAAGAGATCGATTTTAGCGATTTTTTTATTTGGTGTGCAATAAAGTGTTATCGTGTGTTAAGTGTTATCGTAAATAAGTAGTGTCTATCTATCCTCCAAAGCCATGAACAACCTTAGGTTTTATTTTCCGAATGACTAGGGATTTGACTTCCGTCAAGGCATTGAAAATTTTATATTACGCCCTTGTGCGAAATCTTTGGAAGGTTCTTCCGGAACGAAAAATTAAGAAAATTGTGCAGAAATATGGAAAATTTCAGAAAATATGACATTGAATTTTTTTATTTTGTACTTCTTTTGCGTTCCATTTCACACAAGGGTTTAATATTTTTTTAATATCTGTTTCATTTTTTATTTAACACCAAACCATACAAAAGCTTGTTGTTGTTGATACCTTGATCTTGTAGCCCTTCGGAGTCCTGAGTATGAGGTAGTGCGCGATGCCGCTGGGCTGGAAGTCGCGCGGCACGCGCACGGAGAGCGCGTAGCACCCCGTCTGCGTTGTGCTGCCGCGGACCAGGAACGCGCCCACCTGCTGACTGCTCAGCACTTCTAGCGCTATCTGAAATCAGTATTCAAAGCACTTGTTTTAAAACACCAACAGCTATAGTCGAGGAATGTGGCTGCTAATCTATATAATAATACTATTGATTGCACCGCACTGGTGCACTACCTACACTCAATGGACTTATATAGAGGTTTGAATTATTACAAAAAAAGTTTGAATTATTGTAACGTGAAGTAAGACACGCTTTTTTCTCGTAGTTCGCGTTCTTGTGTTAAATGATAGTCTTTTTTATTGTTTGTAATCTAGCTTCATCTTCTTCTTCTTTACAGTGAGAGTTATGTCAATGTCACAGTTATTGTCATAAGACACTGACAGCTTCATAGAATGAACTCATAGTTTATTTATGTGTTAAATTAGTTCCGTTTTGCGACACCAGAGGCGCTGTAGTATGTTTGTTAAGTTAGAGTACGTAATTCGCGTACAAACATACTACAGCGCCCTAAGGGGAATACTAGCTAGACGCACTATCTACATCACCTCTCTGGGTATTCCGTGTTGAAACCACAGCGCCTGTCGCAGCCCGAGGATGTTGTTCCCGGAGCCCTGCGAGCCAGGCGCGCCGCACTAGGTCGCACTATCTACATTACCTCTCTGGGTATTCCGTGTTGAAACCACGGCGCCTGTCGCAGCTCGGGCTCCGTCCTCGGCACGTTGTTGTTGCCGGAGCCCTGCGAGCCGGGCGCGCCGCACGAGGACGCACCGGAGGATGAGGAGGTGGTGCGGCTGCAGTTTGCGGAAGGACTGCTGGAATCATTGAAATGAAACAAAGGTTTATTTTTCATAAATTTATTTTGATTGACGGCACATGCAGATGGTCAGCATGATGTTAAACGGTACCTTCTGCCTATAAGAATGCATTACGTCACGTATTACGTGTGGTGGTCACGTCCACTTTGGACGCGTGCACCCGCCACATGAAACATGAAGATGAAAAGTCTCATGTGCCTGTAATTTCACCGGCACCCATAACCTTTAAACAGGAATACAGCAATGCGAGCATTAGGACATCACTAATTGATTAGGTAGTAGGTACTTACTTGAGCTGATAAATGGTTGGACGGACTATGATTGCTTACTGGTTTCTAGTCATGATTAACAGCTGTGTATGAACGCACCTGTTCTTGACATTGTTCATGGCACATTTGGTGAAGTCAACTGGCTGGTCGGCGTGGTGCGCCAGCGCACGGCCGCGCGGAGTGTGCGGCGCCGCGCGGCCGTGCGGCGTGTGCGGCGCCGCGCGGTTGGACTCGCGCGTGCGCGTCTCCGCCTCCGAGGCCTCGTTGATGTAGCCGCCGTTCATGCAGAGGGGCAGGTTCGTGGGGCTGCAATATAAACAAGTTTTATGTGATAAATACATAATTCAATACAAGCTTTTAAAAAATTAGTGATCGTGACCGTGTGCTTGATCAAAATGAGCCTAAACACGGCCAGCCAGTTCTGTTGTCCACCTGCCGTCTCCTCTAGATCGCGAACGAAATCGCACGGCTTTAGATGACGTCCATCATGACAGCGATATCGCGCGTTCTATTCAGTACCTAGTGAACCAAAACTTATTGTCACTCACGTGGTCGGTGTGTCAGTGACGAGAGGTGTGGAGTCATCGTCTGAAGGTTGAAGCAACGCTCCACTGAGGCCCATCGCCAACCTTTTCATGAGAGGTTGTCTGTCTCCGAGCCTCCGGTAGCAGTTCAGCTCCGTCGGGGAGTTGGACTCCTCGGAGCTGGTCGGGCTCGGCTCGTTCACCAGCCGGGACACGCCCATGTTGTCGCATTTCCCCGGTAATCTGTAATTGAGAAACGTTCAAAGTTGATAGAAATGTACCAATAATATGTGACCTACCTGTATCCACAGTGCGGGTAGTGGTGCGTGAGGCCAGGCAGCGTGTCGGGCGCGCAGCCCCATGCCGCTGCACTCGCCGCCGCTCAGCTCCTTGCACAGTTACGTACCTGTCTCCACAGTGCGAGTAGTGGTGCGTGAGACCAGGCAGCGTGTCGGGCGCGCAGCCCCATGCCGCCGCACTCGCCGCCGCTCAGCTCCTTGCACAGTGACGTACCTGTCTCCACAGTGCGGGTAGCGGTCCGTGAGGCCAGGCAGCGTGTCGGGCGCGCGCAGCCCCATGCCGCCGCACTCGCCGCCACTCAGCTCCTTGCACAGTGACGTACCTGTCTCCACAGTGCGGGTAGTGGTGCGTGAGGCCAGGCAGCGTGTCGGGCGCGCGCATCCCCATGCCGCCGCACTCGCCGCCGCTCAGCTCCTTGCACAGTGACGTACCTGTCTCCACAGTGCGGGTAGTGGAGCGTGAGGCCAGGCAGCGTGTCGGACGCGCGCAGCCCCATGCCGCTGCACTCGCCCCGCTCAGCTCCTTGCACAGTGACGTACCTGTCTCCACAGTGCGGGTAGTGGTGCGTGAGGCCAGGCAGCGTGTCGGGCGCACGCAGTCCCATGCCGCCGCACTCGCCGCCGCTCAGCTCCTTGCACAGTGCCGTACCTGTCTCCACAGTGCGGGTAGTGGTGCGTGAGGCCAGGCAGCGTGTCAGACGCGCGCAGCCCCATGCCGCCGCACTCGCCGCCGCTCAGCTCCTTGCACAGTGACGTACCTGTCTCCACAGTGCGGGTAGTGGTGCGTGAGGCCAGGCAGCGTGTCGGACGCGCGCAGCCCCATGCCGCCGCACTCGCCGCCGCTCAGCTCCTTGCACAGTGACGTACCTGTCTCCACAGTGCGGGTAGTGGTGCGTGAGGCCAGGCAGCGTGTCGGGCGCGCGCAGCCCCATGCCGCCGCACTCGCTGCCGCTCAGCTCCTTGCACTGAAATGAATACCATGGAACATGTTACATTCAATTATATATAACCACCACAAAGACGTTATCTAAGTTATCCTTGCAATGATGTAAATTTTTTTACTTACTTATTATCTTTTTGTAATATAAATCATAGTTCTTTGTTATGCAAGGCTGTTATATGAGAGTGCAAAGATGCTTTTTAACCGCATGCTCAGTTTTGATCACCAAGCAAGTGAAGCGAGTTTTTCAAAATTAGAATCCTGTGCGTCAGCGAGGGATCAAAAGAGCACGAGGTGAAAAATCTTTGCACTCGAGTGCAACACGAAACTTTTATCCCAAATCAGCGAGGAAATTACTAAATGAAAAAAAAAGTAAAACACCAAGAAGGTTCAGAATCTGTTTACAAATTAAAAAAGTTTGTATGATAAATTCGGCACCATGAAGGCAGAAGTAAATAGGTTTAATAATGGTTTCACAAACTTAGTTCACACGATGTTCTAAATTCAAATTTAATTTATCCTATAGCTAGCGGGTAAAAACGGCTATTGCTCTCAGATATCGAAGAGCAAAGATACTCTTTCGGGGATGAGGGGATGAAAATATATGTTATTTAGCGCGTGTACCTACTTGTATTGAAACCTGTAGAAACAGAGGATTCTAGGATTGAATAGTAGTGCTGGCCGTGCGATTGTTTGAAAAAGATTAGGTACTCGTATGAGTATGAAATTTTAAGTTTTAAAGGTTAGATTTTAAGATAAAAATCACTTTTGCACGTAGATCTCAAATGATTAACAAAACATTTTCCAACTCGTGGGGTGAAAATAAAATTAATCGTACCTACTTAAACAATAAATTAAAGAATTATCCATATTATCCATATTCAATATTGCTAACTGTAAACCGGTTACAAAACAGGAACCGTGCCTATTTCTACTAATCCTGCTAGTTTATAACAAAGCGCTTCATAAATCAATCCACATTCCAGCGGTCGGGAATGCGGCGCGCAGTATTATCTTAAAAATAATAGGAAATCAATGCCCTGTGACAAAATGCTACATTACCTACTTCCATTTCATCACAAACATCAATTATAACTCTTATGGGGTCGAGTATAAAGGAGAGAGTGGGTTGCTCGGGAATGTTTGAGTAAACATCGCGTGACGACAAACAGTGACGAACGGAAACTATCTTGTTTCGGTTTTGTTTCGGTTACTTATAACTGATTATAATATAAAATAAAAATAGTGATGCAAAGCAGTCTTGTCATGCCTACCTACCTCTGTTTCTTTGATTACAATTAAGGCTATATTTTTTTTTTTTATATTAATCCCCCTCTAAAATGCTTATTTATTCCCTGAAAATAGTAAATATAAAGCACAATTTTGGTGTTTGAATTTAGAACACGCTAATATATATTCGACCTCCATCTCAATGCAACACCCTCCAATAAAAACTCCTATACAACAACCTCCTTGCGCAAAAAATACTCTATACAAAATCCTTGTGCAAAGAATATACGCGACAAACAAACTTCTTGTACAAATAACTCTTTGAGATTTTATTGGTCGACATGTTCGACAGCGAGTTTAGCATTAGAATAAAAACTGTTTTGTGTTCTTTGCTGTGATTAGTTAAAATACAGTATATAGATAGAGCTGTTCTGTGGTTAAAATACTGGAAGTTGTACGAACACAAAGTTTAGTGGTACTTAATAATAAATAGAATAGAATATAGAATAGAATATTCTTTATTGCACAAAACAAACAATGTACATAGGCGAACTTAATGCTAAGAAGCATTCTCTACCAGCTAACCTTTGTGTATTGTGGATACATTTATGTAGGTGGTGCACAAAAACGTAATAAGGAGAAGAAAAAAAGACCTTTGTAGCATATTAATACAAGATATGTAAGTAACATAATTAATATTATAAAAATAAATAATAATATATATATATATATATATAATATAATAACATAGTACTAAAGTAAATAATAGTAAGTATAAAGGTAATAATAATATGCATAAACGTAAAGCTACATTACTTGGAAAACAAAAAAAAAAAACGATTGAACATGTATTCAACTTATGAAGAAGATGTCTATTTTCGCTTCAATCTTTCTTTTTCTCGTAGTCATGGTATAAAGTGTATGCAACTCTTGAATAAAACGGATTTATATCGAGGGCCATGAATCACTCGCGTCGCTCAGGAACACTTCCATCACACTTGAATCGCTCGCTATGAATCACTCCCTACGGTCGTGATTCAGTCGTTAGAATCCTTGACTTGCTCGTAATTCATCTATGGCCTTCGCTTTAAATCCGTCCTTTATTCACTAATTGTATAATATTGGTATAATATACAATTAATCTAGGTACCTAGTTTGTTTTATGTAAAACAATCAACTTCAAGTTCACTCTTTGATAACAAACCGCATAAAATAAAGAAAGGTTAGTCTATTTTACACAAAACTCCGTGTCAAAGTCGTTTTATCGCTCAAAGTTCACACACTTTGAGAAGTTTTACATCCCAAGTCGTACTTTGAAGGGTTTTGTGATCCCTCGGGCGCGAGTGCGAATCCCACAGCAATATTAGGTGTGTAGGCTAGTGGTGGGGTAAACGTTAAATTAACTTTGAAAATGGTAGTTCTTTTTACGAGATTTTAATTAACTTGCAATGGTATTTTAGATTGGTTGGTTGGGTCAAATCTTCCAAGCTGAATCAACCATCATTCTTGACATCTTATTCTGAAATCTTGTATGCCTGTCAAGTTTTGATGTCAATACAGTATTATTGACATCAAAACGTCCACCTAGCTCGCGCCCTATGTGGCATTGCACTGCGCCCGTCACCCTGAGATATAAAGATGAAAATTCTCATGTGCCTGTAATTTCACGGGCACCCTTACCCTTCAAACCGGAACACAGCAATGCGAGCACTACTGCTTTGCGGCAGAAATAGGTATGGTGGTAGTACTTCCCCGGACAAACTCTTTCACAAAAAAACTCTACTACTACTTACATTGCATTGCATTGCGTGAGAGATGATATGAATGAGGTGAAGGGAGTGAATATGAGGTGACGGCTGACAGGGGACAGTGAAAGAAACAGACGTACTGTGCCGACTCCAAATAAATTGGGAAAAGGGCGAGACAATGATGATGAACAAGCTGATCTGATGATGGTGGACAACGGAACTTCTCGGTGGTTAATAGTAGTCTGGTCGTGTTTGGGGTCATTTTGATCATCTCTCACTTGTGCTTAGTAATTTCATCATCATCATCAGTCCGATGTTCACTAGCTTGTTTATTGGATCGGATTACTGGAATAATTATTGTAATTTCTCAAAAACTTTATCTCCAACTATTTTTTAAACTATGTTATTTTCAGGCCAGTTCAAGCAAGGATCCCTCAATACAAACGTTGGTAAAGTCGATCGATGTCTTCCAAACGTAGGTAAAGTCGATCGATCGCTACACAACGTGTCTTCCAAACGTAGGTAAAGTCGATCGATCGCTACACAACGTGTCTTCCAAACGTAGGTAAAGTCGATCGATCGATACACAACGTGTCTTCCAAACGTAGGTAAAGTCGATCGATCGCTACACAACGTGTCTTCCAAACGTAGGTAAAGTCGATCGATCGTTACACAACGTGTCTTCCAAACGTAGGTAAAGTCGATCGATCGCTACACAACGTGTCTTCCAAACGTAGGTAAAGTCGATCGATCGCTACACAACGTATCTTCCAAACGTAGGTAAGGTCGATCGATCGCTACACAACGTATCTTCCAAACGTAGGTAAAGTCGATCGATCGCTACACAACGTATCTTCCAAACGTAGGTAAAGTCGATCGATCGCTACACAACGTATCTTCCAAACGTAGGTAAAGTCGATCGATCGCTACACAACGTATCTTCCAAACGTAGGTAAAGTCGATCGATCGCTACACAACGTATCTTGCAAACGTAGGTAAAGTCGATCAATCGCTACACAACGTATCTTCCAAACGTGGGTAAAGTCGATCGATCGCTACACAACGTATCTTGCAAACGTAGGTAAAGTCGATCAATCGCTACACAACGTATCTTCCAAACGTGGGTAAAGTCGATCGATCGCTACACAACGTATCTTCCAAACGTGGGTAAAGTCGATCGATCGCTACACAACGTATCTTCCAAACGTGGGTAAAGTCGATCGATCGCTACACAACGTATCTTCCAAACGTGGGTTTTGAATTCTCTAATGCGCGAGATGAACAAAGTCAAAGTCAAAGTCAAGAAGTATTTTATTCATTGAAATCACTAGGATCATTTTGAATCGTCTTAAAAAATAAATTTACATTTACTTCTGTTCCAACGCAACCAGACCTAGAAGAATCAGGCAACAACCACGGTCCGTTTTTTTTTTGATGATCCTTCTTACTAAAAGGTGGGGAGCGCCTGTGTGGTGACTCGAGAACAAGTGGAAGCTGATGCAAAGAAAAAATTAAAACCAACTTAAAAGCCTTCCTTAGGTAGGCAGTCAAAAGTAAGATGATAGAGAAAATCAGCAAAAGTTCATAAGGCAGCACACTTTACGCTTGATATACTCATAAATAACACATCAATAATAAATTATAATTATGTAGGTACAGACATTGCAAATTGACAAATTAGGTGTCGAGGGGCAGAGCGACATCAGGCCACGCGGCTTTGTCATTAACATAGTCATGTAGTGTGTAATACGCTTTCTTAATTAAACTATTCTTTATGTAGGATTTAAATCTTCGAATCGAAAGTTTAGAAGCACTTTCTGGAAGTTTATTATAGAACCGAACAGAATTCCCCATAAAAGACCCACTTACTTTTTTTAATCTAAATTTGGGAATATTCAGTTTATTTTTATTTCTCGTGTTAAAACAATGCACGTCACTTTATTTCATAAACCTATCTAAGTGTTTATGTGTATATAATAAGGTTTCGTAGATGTATTGCGATATTACCGTGAGAATGTTTTTGGTTGTACGGTTTTTGTGTTAATATTTTCATTCAAAATAGCGCGATTATTATAATAATAATACAGAGATACTAAAATATTTTTTTCAAAATGAAAAGAAGCTGATTATAATTATTTTGCGTTTATCTACTGTACTGGAAGACCAACTAACGTAAAAAACCCGAATATATATATATTTATTAAAATAAAAATATCTACTATATAGTCAACGGCCTAACATAACTATCTTCCCACTAAAATAAATAACCTAAGTATTCTTATTTATCATTATCAGATGTAAATCTGTGCGGTATTATATAATCACCTGTATCCTACCCCGTGTGTGACGTGACAATCCACAGACAGAACGCCACGTGGCACTACTGTCCCGGCTGCGCTGCACGGAGCGTGGATTATGAAATATTCAGCGCCGTGGTCTCCGAAGGTTTTACGGGCGTTTTCAGGTCAACGGGTGAAAGTACCACTTTGGAGAGAGACCTTAATGGATGCAAACAAAGGTATAAATGCAAACTTTGGGCTTTAAGCATTGTGGTATAAATCTTTAACAAACATCAGGCTAGAGCTCTAGATAGTCAGTGGTGTCGATTCGGCGCGGTCTCTTTTATTTCAGTCTATTAGAAAGGGCGCGCGACAACTTTAACGCGGTTTAAAATTAGAGAATGCTGCACAGAATCGACACCAGTTAGTAGTTATTGCGCATGTTTTTGCCTAGATGTTAGGTAAAGGGTGTTGATTACCAGTAACCATATATATAATACTATAAACTCGCCGCGGCTTCGCACGGGTAGTGTCGAGATCCCCCCTCCCTCCCGTCACCCTTAACCCTCCCCACCACATCTATCCATACACCAGATACAAAACCTGCTAAAGTTATTCCCCCTATGTTCTCGCTGATAACACCTTAGGTTACATTATTGTAGTTTTAGTATGGATCCCTAATTTGTTTTGAAAATACAATATAGCCTCTATGTCACCCGGGGATAGTGAAGCTTCCCAACAGTGAAATAATTTTTCAAATCGGTTCTGTAGTTTGAGAGCCTATTCAATGCAAACAAACAAATAATGAAATCTTTCCTCTCTAAAATTAGTATAGATAAAGAAAAATAAAAGTCTTTGGGGATGTCTATTACTATGTCCAGCAATGGACTTCTACATGCTGATGATAATAATGATGATCTAGCAAATTAATGAACAATTAAAATCCATTATTTAGATTATAGTAATCCAAGGCGCACATTAACAATTCAGCTTCCGATGTTCCTATCGTTATCTATCCCTCCCTCGCTCCGCAATCGAAGGTACGTTGTAGATTGTAGATGTTACCCCTTGTATTATTCACCGGCCAGATTAACATATTAAATTGTTTCTTGTCTTCAATTGTTGGAAATGGACAAGGATTATCTATCTCCTTGGATTTATTGCTTTTGAGTACATTTTACTGCATCTTCAGGTTGTAAATGGAAATTCGTTCCTCTACCTTGGATTGACATAAGAATTTCCTATGTTTTTCCAGCCACGGGTACTTTCCATGAGTCCGTTCAGCGAGCTGCCCTCGCGATGCTGATCACACCCCATACATAGATGCTCCCGGTGTGGCGCAGGGCTGAAGGCAACGAGGCTATGTACCTAGTTCCTGAGCTTTAGGGTACACAATTGAATATTATACTTGTAGTATAGTCGTCCCGTCTTCCCACTGGTGGGTTAACAGGTTTAAGAGATTCCCCTTCATCCTACTGGTGAGTGTATAGATACCGAGGGTTTCCCCCTTATACCACGTTGGGTTAAGCCGGGGGGTGCATGGGTCGACACCCGGTATATCAGCTGAATCGAGTGGTCTCATATCGGGGGGTGCTATCTGCAATCTCCGCAGGTCTATTAGTCAAGAACCAAAAGTTTATGCTAATTACGATTCAAAAGTTTAATTGTTTGAACTGCCTTGAAGACCGAACCCAGACGCATAAACATAGATCCTGTGACCGATATTATTCAATTTATGTTCGCGTGCCACCGACCAATAACAGGACAGACGCACTACGGTTTCATGGGCCGACTCGAGTCACGCAGTAACCTCGCAAAGTACCTGTAACCGGTACCAGCGGTTACCGGCGGCTACCGGCGGCTACCGGACGAACATGCTGAGTTACATTACCGGATACTGTGGTACATTGCGGACGTGGACGGGCTTTTGAAAGAAACGTCGTCATTTGTTTCTATTTCATTTTGTAATTTTGACTGGTGTAACTTATATGAAAAGAACACATGTGTGATGTAGTTAAATATAAGTGTACTTTTGGGTTGGTGGATTTTGTCCTCCGAAAATTTAGTTTTTCTACCACTATTTTAAACTGTGATATGACTAGACGAAGACTCTTAACGACTTAACTTAATTTTATTACAAATATTTTATTTACAATAATATTACTTGACTTTGGCGATATTATTACACACACACCAAAAAAAAAAACAAAAAAACGCAAATGTTAGCTTGTAGAGAATGCTTCTTAGCATTAAGTTCGCCTATGTACATTGTTTGTTTTGTGCAATAAATAATATTCTATTCTATTTTATTAATATTCCTCGGAAGAGGACATGGATTTGATTTGTCTGAGCGACACGATAACATTATGGTAAAAGTATGGTGCTATCTTTCTCGTCTCATCTTTGAGAGAGAGAGTAGTTCCTGTTTGACAATTGTAAATCCTGCCTGTCCCCGAAGAGACATCGAGATATCGAGGAAGACGGCGTAATATTGAAGCTTGTCTGAACCGAACTCAGCGGTCATCTGTTTTCTATCTGAAGGTGGTCGAGCTGCCCGACTTATCGTACAGAGGTAACGTTTTTTTGTAAAATAATTAGCGAAGCTCACGCAAAGTCGACTTTTTGCGTAATTGAAATAATAATGGAATCTACGCGGCAGTTTATGGAATGTTTCGGGCGGTAATAGATTTTATTTGAGAAATGTTCACCGTCTACAAATTGTTCAGTAACTAAAATAAAATGGCTCCGTTTTGAGTCCATAAAATAATAACTTTAACTTTCAGTAAATACGTCACATAGTCGTCTACACGCAGAATGTTCAATATACGCAAAACGTTCCAAATACAAAAGTCACGTTCTTGAAAAACATAAAGCTTACAAGAAAATAAAGCTCAATCCTTTCGTTCTTTCATCGCATCGCTGGTTCGTTCTTGGTTAACAAGTTAATTTTATACAAATTTTAAAATTGCCGATTATTTTTACAGTGTTCCATTAAAAATTGGAAAACAGTACAAAAGTACAGGGTAGAATTGGAAGTACATTATGTTTATTCCATCGGTGTCTAGCGCACACAATGCAGGGTCCCTCTCCTGGAAAGCTAATTACTCTATTTTATTCACGACTAGATATTGCCACTGGAAAAAATAGAACTCCCTACCGGAGGTCCCTTAGAAAAAAATACATATCTAAGAACTCTCACGATCAAGCCATATTTTATGAATATATGTGAATTAAATAAAAAAACCTAAAATAAATTAAAAACCAGCCTTATGCGCATCGAACTTTCCCTATTCAGGGCTCCATACCAAATGTACGAGAACATTCTGGAAATGTTTCAAGGTTTCTAAACTATTATTGTTTATTGGTAAAACATAAATAGCAAGCATATTTTTTTTTTTTTTAATATTGTGTCAATGATATTGTTTCTTCTTCGGATTTCCTGATCACTAAGTGCAACTCCGAGCGTGTTACTCTCTATGGCCGCGAATAATAAATAAATAAATAAATAATGCTGGACAGTTCACACAACATTGTCTAGCCCCAAGCTAAGCAGAGCTTGTGTTATGGGTACTAGACAACTGATATACTTAATACAATATATTACATAGATAGATATTTTTTATTATAAGTATATAGAAAATACCCAGAACACCCGGAACAAATATCTGCAGATCGCACAAATATTTGTTCCGAGGCGGGAATCGAACCCGCAACCTCCTGCGTCACAGAGATCGTCAATATAATAATATTTTATTTATGCGTATTTTTCCGGCATGTAGCCTTGGCAAGGATGATTTTGGTATCTAAAATATCCGTATTAATACCCTCTATTATTCCTGCGGGCAGAACAGCGGGCACAAGCTAGTTTACAAAGCTCAGTGACGTAATAAGTTTTTGCCATTGGTCCATCAGACGGATGTCGCGAGATGATCTCGAGGCAAGGGGGACCTTTCCACAACATTACCCTCCCCAAGGGGTGATAAAGTGAGTTCAATCTATCGAATTCAATCAGAAACAGAAGGGATGAAATTATCTTTAAGATAGTATGGTCTATTTCATTTGTATTCTTTTATTGGATTTCCTAAGAAGTGCAGCACTATATACCAACGTATAAATAGTATAAAAAGCTTCGACCAAAATAATTTTGTTCGAAAGTATAAAGTGTAAGTGCCGGTACGAAGTATTGTGACACTTCGCGATAGTTGCCTCTGTTACCGAGGATAGTATTGCTTAAGTAGTATCTAGCCTTTACCTTTATAACACAAAAAAAAAAAAAAAAAAAAAAAAAAAAAACAAATACTACTCATATTTTTTAGAAAATAAGAAAAATCTAGTTTTTTTCTCATCTGCACTTCTTCATTTTGTATCTGACTGATCCAAAAAGAAAATTCAAAAATAGGATATGGACACATTTGCGGCGATAGGAAACGTGCCTGGGACTGATTGCTTCGGGCCCAGGATCCTAGAGAGGTGGCCCAACAGGCCGTGGGCCGATGTGCAAAAACTCATCTCTGCGGCAATAAGGGAAAATTCGATTGGCTCTATTAGGTGCTACGGTTTCGAATGTGGGTTACAGGTTATGGGGTATGTGAGTAGGTTCGGTTTATTGCCTGCAATCAGATATCAAGACTATTTACATACCATAGTTATGTATATATTTATTAATAGTCTAGTCTTAGCCAAGACATTGGAATATTTAATGATGGCCCTGTATGTTCTAGGGACCCATACGATGGACCGTAGACATTTTAAAGGTCGCAAGAAGTCGGTGAGTACGAGCGGCTCAAGACCAATCGCCGCGGCATTCTAAGGGAGGCCGTCTACTGGCGGATGATGACGGTGAAGTACGAGCTTCAAAAAGAAGGCGTTGTGTTTAGAGAAGGTTCTTCTAACTCTAATAAGAGCATGAAAAACACAAGGGCGCTATTATTTATAGTCTATTCTAGATCTTATCCGTAGAATATTTTACCACAATACCATGATTATGATTACATTTTGATGTTTTTTTAGAGTTCCGTACCCAAAGGTTAAAACGGGACCCCATTAGGTACTAAGACTATAAGACTATATAAGACTCCGGCTGTCTGTCTGTCCGTCTGTCACCAGGCTGTATCTCATGAACCGTGATAGTTAGACAGTTGAAATATTCACAGATGATGTATTTCTGTTGCCGCTATAACAACAAATACAAAAAAATAGAATAAAATAAATATTGAAGGGGGGAGCAAACGTGATATTTTTGCCGTTTTTATAGTTTTTTTTAGCCTTTTGTGGGCGAGTCTGACTCGCACTTGGCCGGTTTTTTAATGTTCTGTTAAAGCATTCTGTAAGAGCTCAGGTGCGAAGTTTAAGGTAGGTAAGTTTTGGTGATACTTTGGTACTTTTACTTAAATAAATAAATAAATAAATAATGCTGGACAGTTCTCACAACATTATCTAGCCCCGAGCTAAGCAGAGCTTGTGTTATGGGTACTAGATAACTGATATACTTAATACAATATATTACATAGATAGATATTTTTATTATGCATAGAAAAAACCCAGAACACCCTGAACAAATATCTGCGATCGCACAAATATTTGTTCAGAGGCGGGAATCGAACCCGCAACCTGCTGCGTCAACTTATATGTTTTAATATATTTTTATTTACGTTTAGCTAACACAGCACCATTATAATAATCTTTCACGGGTCAGTACATGAGGTAAGTCCTAAAAAGCTTCTGTAAAATGATCAGTCGTTGACGTAGGCTTCAGGTGTTCATGGATGAACTTGCTCCTGCTATTAGTTCTTCAAGGTCCCTAAAACATTGTTTCTTAAATGTTTCGTCACAATTTCTTTAATAATTTTATTTAATTTGGTTAAAACAATACTTTTTGATTATTTTAGTGAAGGTATAATTTGAATTTTAAAATAAGTATTATTGTTGAAGATCTTTTTAACACGCTTTTATTAGCTTGGGTTGTATCTATGTATGTATGTATGTATGTATGTAACGGAGTCTTTGAGCATAATTTTCACCAATTTCCACAAGTCTGATTAATTTGAAACTTTGCATACGTATCAAAGACCGATGACAATGCAATAATTTGATAACAGTTTCCCGTTATCCTTATTAGGACCGCCAGGATTAATAAATTCTTTGATAGATCCTCTGTAGTAAATGATGAGATTGCGAAATGATTTGTGAGAAATTTCAATACCACATGTCAACAAATAACTAATTGATGAAAAATAAATAATAGTTTAAATAAACTAAAAAAATCACGCTTTTATAGCTGACCGAACTAAAAAATAGAAAATAATTTTCAATTTCAAAGAGTTTATACTATAGAAGATCACATATTAGAAGATATTATTACTGTAGAAGATCGAACAATCAAACAGTTTTTTTTTTTTTTTTAAAGCGTGGGGTGCTTGATAAAGTAAATGTAACAATCATTCTGTTGGCAACTATCTATGAGAGGAGAGGTATGAAAAGTAGTAAAATGCACCCCAAGCTTTTAAAAAAAAACTGGTTGATTGTTCGATCTTCTACTTCTGTAATATAAGCACTTTGAAATTTAAAATTATTTTCTACTTTTTAGTTCGGTTAGCTATAAAAGCGTGTTTTTTTAAGTTTAACAAGCTTTTATGAAATAAGCTATCGTAGTTAACCGGTAGCTGATCAAAATGAGCCTAAACAAGACCAGTCTACCGTTTTCCATCACGGAGTTCCGTTGTGCACCTTGCGTCTCCATCATCAGAACAGCTCGATGTCACCATAATATTGTATTGTATTGTATTTGGAATCGTGCTCGTCAAAACAACATTTGTGCCTTAGCATAACGATGTTAAGCTCTGTCATTGAGGAGTTTCTATGGCCACCTGCCTGCTCCATCATCAGACCAGCTCTATGGTACCATATTATTACATTGTCACCGAAATTGTATAGGTGTACCGACTTTCAGCTCCATTGGATGCCTCTAAAAATGGGTTGTAAATTGTGAACCAGAAAGCGAACAAAGCAAGTTTAGCTTATAACAATTGAAAGCCGAAATAAGATTAATCGTACCTTTTCATGGTTTTAAAATATCGGTTTGCATCTACGATTGTGCATAATTTTTTATCAACAATAGAAATTAAATCTTACTGAACCATGCTATAGGTACGATGTTTGATTCAATATTTCTCCAATACCTTACTACCGCCCACCTTACTACTACGTAATTAAACTCGTTGTCACGATCATTTCGTTTCTACCAGCATGTCGCATAATTCGACCTAGCAACTGCGCCAGCAATGTGACCTTGTCCTTCGTGTGATCTCTTCACGTTTGCAAACACGGTATGTGACACTAAAACTACAATTTATGGACAAGTTATGTATGGAAACAATATGTGCTGTAGAACAGTTCACATAGAGCTGGAAGAATTATGTATGGAAACAATATGTGCTGTAGAACAGTTCACATAGAGCTGGAAGAATTATGTATGGAAACAATATGTGCTGTAGAACAGTTCACATAGAGCTGGAAGAATTATGTATGGAAACAATATGTGCTGTAGAACAGATCACATAGAGCTGGAAGAATTATGTATGGAAACAATATGTGCTGTAGAACAGATCACATAGAGCTGGAAGAATTATGTATGGAAACAATATGTGCTGTAGAACAGATCACATAGAGCTGGAAGAATTTTCAGAGTTTTTGCTTGTGTCTGCAATTTACAATGTGGAATTATATGAAATCGTTTATGACATTACGTCATCGCGCCCATCAAATTGGAGGCTCGCTATGGAATTCGGTGATTTAACTATGGCAAAAAAGTGTGATGAAATAGTGATATATAGTGACGCAAAGCAGAGAATCTACAACGCTTTAGTTTATGAGATATTTAGGTAAAACTTTGGCGAAAATATTGACAAATATACCACTGTCTGATAAACTTCACCTATTAGCAACCGACAAACTGCTGCCCACCTGTGGGCACCTCATTCAGAGTGGAGTAAATAAGATAAGATAATATATTTTATTTGCCAGAACATTGTACAAAGCTCGTAAACTAGCTTTGTTTGTATTTTTGTATGTTCTACCTTATAACAAGGCATGCAAATTTTCACATGAGTGACCAATAAAATGAGTAGGTACAATAAAAACGTTTTTAAATAATTGATATCGAGTACACAACTAAGAAAGACCCGTTTCAATAGTTAGTTAATTATTTCACCTTTTCAGTTCATTTAAACTCTAAAAAACTCCCCAAGTTACAAAACAAGCGTGTCCCATTTCCATTTCAACGGTAATAACGGGCATACCATTGAAAGTGAATTTCTTTTAGACAAGGATAGTAAATACACATTAGGAGTAGGAGAAAGTGAGACAAAAGATAAGGTCAGACGAATTGGCGTGCGAGAAGGCAGTAAGGCATAGCTTAGGGCGGGATTTAATTATAAGGACAGGGCATTAGATAAACTACATAGAAGCGACACTCCGACACATTATTAACGCCGAAAAGCTGCTAAGAGACAGTAGTTAAGATGGCGTTCTTTATACTAACATGAAGTTTTGTAAAAGAGACACTTAAGACAAGGGCCGCATTGTACATAAATTATAAAGTAGACGATTAACAGTTACTAATAGTTATTAATAGATAAAACAAATGGAACAGAGCACTTTTTCAAAAAATGTAAACGACAGTCAGCTTTTAGTTATTCATGAAATAAATCAAGCGACATAATGTGCACTTGCTCATAGTAAGGCCTAGTGAGATACGGAGAAGAAGAAACGTATACAAGGAGCAAGTAGTAAAGCAAAATACTTAAAACAAATACAGTGCTGAGAATTTATAAAAGAGTGGCGTTTCTATACGCGACTGTTATTTTATCAGCGCTAAGGACAGAACAAAAGTCCAATTTTAGAAAGTGTTTCAAGGAACATAAATTATAAAGTAGACGGGTTAACAGATAAAGCAAATGGAAAAGAGCACCTTTTTAAAACGTTTATAAATGTAAATGAAAGTCAGCTTGTAGTCATTAATTAAAATAGCATTTTTTTTCTTTATTAGAGTACATTGACCATGAATATATTAGTACATGGATTGAGTGCTAAAATAGCAAAGAGTGTTCCTTCTTACTCCTATCCTAGAAGATAGCTTGCCATCCTGTGTTAGAGAGAAACAAATATATTGTCACACCTTTGTTTGACATGAGCTCACCTGTTGGTAAGTGACGATGTGGCCAAAGATGGAGCACAATTCTAGACCTTTGCGCTCCATCCAAAAGAACGACGTAATATAAACATTAGTAAAGAAAACTAACGAGATGCTAGTTTTATTAATTATAACAAAAAATTAAGAGAATATTCTAAAAACAAGCCTCTTCGGTCGCTGAAATAATACTATATTTATCTATAAATATGTATATATAACTCGTAAACCTAAACAAATCTGAACTAATAAAACATTCAAAAAGTGAACGGAAAGAAACCGAAGCCTGCCTATGGGAGTAAAAATCAGCCAAGTGTGTGTCTAAGGTAGAGTCACTAAGGAAACAATCTTCTACAAAGCCCCGATGTAATGTAGTAAGAGAATGTGAGGATCACATGTGACGCATGTATAATTTTAGGCAAATCTGTTCAAGAACTCTAGAAACCGCGTGCAGACGACATTTTAAACGTTGTTTGTTAACGGAACCCCAATAATAAAAAGCCTCGTGAACTTTTATTGTAGTTATCGGAACAGCAGGCGTGACGGGAGGCAGAACTATACAGTGGTGGCCATATAATTAAGAACGCTGATATAAAGGGAAGATTTTTTCCAACTAAGATGCAAAACTAATTGTATGCATTTGTTTTTATTTCTCTCGGTATCGTAAAACATTTCCATATTACCACTGTATTCATTGATACACATGATTGGCTAAAAATCAATAGGCAAACTTTTACACTACTTTTAAACAAAGTATTCCTTATTACTGGCTGGTCACGTAATTAAGAACGCTAAGTAGTTTATACCTTTATTCAAATTTAAATAGATAACACTCAGTCGATTTGTTACTGTTTGTATAATTTTGGCGCCATTACGTGCTGTAAAAGATTAAAGGTGATTGCTTCTTTAGAAAAAACAATGGGAAAAAATAAAAGTTGTGATAAATCTACAAGGGAAGTAATAATAAAACTTCGCCGGAAGAATTGGTCTTATAAAAAGATAGCCGACCATCTGCAATGTTCAAAAACGATGGTTTTCCACGCTGTAAAGCATTTTGCTACGTATCAAACTACTTCGAATGTTCCACGTGTACCTAAACAGAGAAAAACAACTCCTCGAGATGATCGAAACATCGTTCGTATGGCAAAACAAAATCCTTTTAAAGGGTCCAATGAGCTTAGAAAAGAATATTTTGGTGAAAACAACCCTTCAGCAATCTCAGCACGTACTATTCGAAGACGTTTGGTAGAAGAAAAATTGCACGGTAGGATAGCAAGAAAGGTACCCATGTTAAAACTTTGCCACAGGCAAGCCCGGCTTGTATTTGCGAGAAAGTATGAAAACTGGACTGTGCAACAGTGGAAAAATGTACATTTTCTGACGAGACGAAAATAAACAGAGTATGTTCTGATGGAAAACGATATGTACGACGTCCCCCGAATACAGCATTCGACCCAAAGTACACGAAAGTTACATTAAAGCACGGTGGTGGAAATGCGAAAATTTGGGGTTGCATATCCGGACATGGTGTAGGACCTGTAAAGTTGATAGAAGGTAACATGGACCAGTTCCAATACAAAAATATACTGGAAGAAACAATGTTACCATACGCTGAAGACGTTCTACCGGTCATTTGGACATTCCAGCATGACAATGATCCAAAGCACACTGCACGCACCGTAAAGGAATTTCTTACAGCGCAATTAGTTTCTGTCTTAGACTGGCCTGCTAACAGTCCAGATCTAAACCCAATAGAGAATCTGTGGTTTGAAGTAACGAAAAAGGTTTCAAATACAAAGTGTGGAAATTTAAGAGAGCTGTATGACGTTTTTTTAGAAGAATGGAACTCTATTTCTCTTGCGAAATGTCAAAAATTAATAGAGTCAATGCCTCGCCGGTGTAAAGCTGTAATTAAAAGCCGTGGATATGCTATTAACCATTAATTTTTGTTAAATATTTATTAAATTTCTTTTTATGTTTCCTGTGCTACATAATATTCTGATTTTTTAAATCTAAGTGTCATACAAAACAATTCCCGAGCAGTTAAATAAATCGTTCTTAATTATTTGTCCAGTTTCAGTACTATTTGAATGTGTTACTTTGATAAAATCAATAAAATGTGCAAAAAATAGTTAGCGATTTCATACTTTATTCTTAAGTCAGGTTGCTCTATTAATGTGACTATTATATAACATAACTAGTTGCTTCTCAGAAGGTACACATCTCTGTGTATGATACGATTTAAATAAAAAACTTCTAGAACTTCAAATCGTTCTTAATTATATGACCACAATATATACTCGCAGCAATGCTCAGAATAAAATAAAGTCTGTACAAACAAATAGCAGCTTATCTTTGAACTCTGTTTCATGTTCAAAGGCAATAGTTGTGCCCGTTAGGCGGGTTCTAATTTAGTTACAAATTGTTTGTAGATTAGGGAGCATAACCTAGCGTGAGCTTCAAACATTTCAATTCGGGATGAAAAACTGCCAGAGCCTTGAGTATAACAAGTAATTAATTTTGTAAAAATAAAGAAAACCCCAACTCTGAACGGCTGAACCGATTTTGATCAAACAAAGCTAAGAACACTACCGACAAATACACATTTCAAAGAAAAAAAAGAAATTGGTTCTTCCGTTCGGGAACTACGATGACACACACACACACACACACATAGACACGTGAAACTTAGTCACCCCTTCGTTTCTCGTCGGTGGTTAAAAAGTAACAAGCACCGAAACCCAGCGTGTGATCTTATGCGGGTGCTACGCGGATTTTTGTTTGTAAACACTGAAAGCTACTCCTAGCGGACACTGTTCAACTAGTCTGTGTGCGAATGTCACTGCTGATAACATTCATTTGATCGTTGTTTGTCTGTGGTTCTACAAATAACTTAATCTCATAATACGAACCTCAAAATTCCTATTATTACAAATTAATTAGGAAAATTCACACTTAACAAAAGTGGGTGTGACAACAACGCATTAACGCAGAGTAATATTATACACGCACCGTTGCAGTAGACGTAGGGTTTGTTTTGAAAGTATGACTCTAGTGATATAAACGAAACTATAAAATAAAATCAAATGAATATTTATTTTCTCTAACAAAAAGGTCTTTTAAACAATAATTTACAACTCGGTAGGGTACACAGACTGTAGAAAACTAACTAACTTGTAACTATGGTTTGAACATATAAGAATTCTGTAACAACGTCCATAGTAAATGGCTAAGTTGTCGCCGAAGTATAAGAACTGTTAAAGCACGAAACAGGTTGAGTGATCTCCACCCATGCTCTTAAACATGATTTCTAGCAATACATTGAGAACATGCAACAGAAATGCTTTGGCAACACGTTTGAGGGAGTTTTTAGTAAAGATTTTGTCAATACTTGATGTTAATTTTCATGTACCATCGTACCATGAAAACTAACAACTATTTTTTTATTTAGGTACTAGTGTCCCGCTCGCGGCTTCACTCACGTTTTACCATAAAAAGTAGCCTAGACCGCTTCAGATCAATCTATGTGTACCTCATCGATATCGGTTCAACCGTTTTGGCTTGATTAAGTAACAAACATCCAAAACTCTAAACATCCAAACATAGTGGGATTTACACAAAAATCAATAAACCTGAATTAATCCAAAATTATGACGAGAAAAAACGACGTGCTAATAAATTCCATCCATCTCCTAAGTGGTTGCTCTAAAGGGCCTATTAAAGCACCTTTTAAATTCAGCTCCTAAATGGCACTTATTGGGATAAGGCATCTAATAATAGTTATTTAAAACTATTACCCCACGGCGTGAGATTATTTTTATGGGAAAGCTATTATTAAATGAGTCATAATTTTCGTGAGGTTATTATGTCGTTAACCTATAGTCCCTAATATACACTTTTATGTACAAACAGTTTGAAGACCAGCCCCCCTATTCGCTATGACCAAACGTAATATAACGCGGGCTCGTTACGATATCTGCGTGGAATCATCGTTTAGAATACATTATGACGTCACACGTTATTGGCAAGGAATCTCCTATGGTCATAGCGAGTAATGGTTCTGTACGCTGTAGTACCTAAGCCAACAAGCCGTCGCCGCCGCGTAAAATCGTAATCGTATGTAATTCTCTTGTGTCAACTGTTGCATTTCGTTTGATGTTCGCTATTGCGGGACACTCGGTACAGTTTTCTATTCCCGCGGCAGTTCATGTTGCACTCATTAAATAAGTCTTTATTATTCAAAGCGTTTTTAGGGTTCCGTAGTCAAAGACAAGGAACCCTTATGGATTCGTCTGTCCCCCCCCCCCCCCGTAACTTCTAAAATAAGAGAATGATAAAACTAAAAAAAATATATGATGTACATTACTATATAAACTTTCACTCAAAATTGGTTTGAACGAGATCTAGTAAGTAGTTTACAGTAGTAGTTAGTTTAGTGAGCCCGTACTTACATTTACCCACACTGCCTCACACACCACACACCACACACCCACATACACTTCCTCATACTTGGTTACAATTATTAGGTTACAATAATTATCAATTTTTTTCTCTGCGCTGTCTGTTTGTTGTCTCTGTTTTGTTGCTAAAAATGTTTAATGTTATGTTTATGTACAAATACTACTTAAAAAAAAAGAAAAAAAAAAGATGGATAGTGAAGAGCGGTATCTCCTAACACAAGCATATTTTTTGCTTAAAAGGAGTGTCCAAACCCTGTTAAATTGTAGACTTTAAGTTAATGAAATAAACATTTGTAGTTGTAGTTTGTAGTTGTAGTTTTTTTATTTTTGGGGTTCCCCATACTTAGAACTGAAACTCAATTTTTTTTTTCATCTAACCTATACGTGTGGGGTATCTATGGATAGGTCTTCAAAAATGATATTGAGGTTTCTAATATCATTTTTTTCTAAACTGAATAGTTTGCGCAAGAGACACTTCCAAAGTGGTAAAAAGTGTGTCCCTCCCCCCCCCCCCCCCTCATAACTTCTAAAATAAGAGAATGATAAAACTTAAAAAAAAATATAATGTACATTACCATGTAAACTTTCACTCAAAATTGGTTTGAACGAGATCTAGTAAGTAGTTTTTTTTTTAATACGTCATTAATCGTAATCCATCTAAGAACTTTTATATTATGTTACTTGCTGCTACGGAACCCTTAATGGGCGAGTCCGACACGCTTTTGGCCGCTTTTTTTAAACTTGCAATCTTAGTTTTTTATAATAATAATAATAGGCTATTTAAGAAAATAGCAGCAAGCTGTTTTATTGGTGTTTAAAATAAATTGTAGGTAGGTGTACTTTAAAAGCTCTTAGGAGTGAAACATCTAATTATACAACCGGGGTATCTTGCTTACTAATAATAAAGTGGCGTTGCACTATGCGTAATGGCGTACTGGTGTTTTTTATGGAAAAGTGATGAATCAACATAAATACCGGATTCAAGCTAAGGAGTGGAATACTCTACCGTCGTCTGTCTATCCTGAAAACTATAATCTGGGTCTCTTCAAGGCTACAGTGAATAGGTGCCTTCTAGACCTTTGTGCTCCATCTTCGGCCACATCGTCACTTTCCAACAGGTGAGAACGTGGTCAAACAAAGGTCTATCAAAGTTAAAAAAAAAAAAAAAAAAAAAAAAAAACTGTTTAAAGTATATCTTTGAAGTTTGTGGGCAAAAAAAAAACTACTTGTAATTTAGTGCTCAGAATAGGAATGATTAAGATGACACAAATAAATAATATGTAAAGCCATTGTAATTTGTAAGTAATCTGAAACTAGGCTGAATACCGGTAAACTATGATTTCTTACTTTGATCTTGTATTATTTAGTGGGTAACCTGTTGTTAATTATGATATTATTTTCTTTATGAACCTACCTAGGCAACACTATAACAAAAATGTAGTAATAGAGTTTAGTATTGCTTAAAATTCATCAACAAATTTAACTTTCAAAGAAGCACCAAATTTTTCAAATTCACCCCGGTTTACAAAGCCAATTCTGCGATTTGCGCTATCAAGCCGACTAGTTGCGCTGTCAAACCGGCTAGTTGTTCTGTGACACTGATTAGGTTAGAGTACACCTAAGCTATTTTCACTTCCATTTACACAACACCTTTACCACCATAAAAGTATCACTTTAGTTGAAGCTTTAGCAGCAGCTATCAGAGGCGCCACCACGGCTTGTACAAGCTCTAAATCATGTGTAATGTGGGCGCAGTCAACAAACAGACACACAGGAATGCAGCCATTAAAGCTATTAAACCTGTTAGTTTATTAGTTAGTTAGTTTAGTATGTTACAGCATTCGGTGCAGCGATAACATCAACTTAGTGCTAAATACTGTAATCACAATTATGCAATAACTAACCGAAGGCAGGGAGGAGAATTGATATCCTAAACACAAGGAAACTTAGTTAGGAGTTAGGGCTCAGCCATGTACCCGTTTTTTTAATAACCATATTGAGACCACAACATGGTATCAGTACCTAGCTACATAAGTCGTACAACTGATTACCTCAAGTTATGCTAATTAGGTATATTTAATCTAAGTTATAGGTACATGAAATGTTATGTAGTGCAAGTTATTGAAGGCAAATAAAGTGTTTTTTTTATATATATATACCTAGGTACCTAATAACTATGTGTTGTCATCTGATCTGATGACCGGTCGGGTGTTATTCGTAGGAATGCTCTACATACAATGCAGTCTTTCAGAGTCCAGGGCAGCTAGCTGGTGTTTGGCCGAGCCATCCCGAACGTGGAAGTTCCTTATCAGACCGAGACTGGAGCTAAGCTAATAATAGTTTTTACTCTGAAGCTTGATATGCCTCATAATAATAACTGAGTTGATGCCTTTAGATAACTAGGCCCAGACTGCAGGTTGACTCACCCAGAGTGGCGCCGAGGGTTGCAGCTGTGACGCGAACGCCATCCGGAAAGCATCTCCCACGAGCGTGTTCAGTTCTTCCGCCTGAAACATACACGACAAAAGTTCTCTAATAATGGACATGTTAAATCTTGAAAATCATATTTTTTTTGAAACTAATAGTTAATCATCCGAAGTCAAAAGGACGTGTTAGAATCAAAACAAACATGCAATATGGCAGGAATGTGTTGAATCTATTCATACTACATCAAACATTATTAGAAAATATGTACATACTCAACATTTTAAACCATCTCTCGCTTCCTTACTCTCACCTACCATCAAGCAAATATGACCTTTAGATCAATTGACATAGGGAAATGTAATATGCTACAGAGGATAAATGTAAATTTGTCTTATTCGGTGGGTGTGAGTGATATGCGTGTAAGACAGGCGTCACTCGCCCACGACACCGTAAAGACGGGTACGGGGCTACGGGCCAAGCAGAGGCGAAAGCGGTCATTCCAAATCATCCTTCAAAGCAAAATAACTTTTGTCACGCTTTCTTTAGCTGGGCTTTGGCTAGACATATAAGAGCATTTGATAAGTAGCAACAAATGTACCTATTTCATTAATTTATGTTTTGATAATGGTTTAGTTTACATCTAATTAGGACAACTTTGCTTTTATTTTGTATCTATAAGTGAAAACTGTTCAAGGCCAATATGTTTCAATAATATGTATTTCATTATCTTATTTAAGTGCTGTTTGTTTTCCAAATATGTCAAAATAAAATAAAATAAAATAAAATAAAAAAAACAACAACCGAAATTGGGAAAAAAGTTAACTCGAGTGGTGACCACGAACCAGACGACGCAGTGTTAGAGGAGGGGCCTTCACCCCTCTTTTAAGGTCACAGAAATTCGTTGGATGAAGGCGACTCAAGACCAATTATTGTCGTAGAATTCTATGGGCCTATATTCAGGAGTGGACTTGGCTGAGGTTGATATCGCTATGTGCCCCGATGTGAACTGATCCCGCACCGTATCTGAGTGAACACCGTGACAGAGTTATGGGACCATCCGACTCTTATTGTTATGACTTTAACGGGAGTTGCCCTTACATCGGCACCACACGCAAATTACACAACAGAACAACAAAATTAATAATAACCATATCTAAAGAATTTGATGAAGATCTCACTTCTGGTTTTTAATAAACGAAAGCAGATAAATTCGCAAACTTGATACGAAAGGTACGAAAATAATTTGTTTCAAATATTAGTGATTAGAATCATGATTCAGCAGAAAAAGTTAAGTTAAGTTGGTAAGTGAAGTTTAGAACACGACATCCACGTCGTGGCATTCTGAGGGGGAGGCCTATGTCCAGCAGTGGACTTCTACAGGAGTATCTAACTATATTAGTAGTAACTATTATTCTAGGAGTATCCCATAACACAAGCTCTGCTTAGCTTGGGGCTAGATAATGTTGTGTGAACTGACCAGCATTATTTATTTATTTATTTATTTATTTATTCTAGACTGGGTATGATGACTTAAATCTTAAGAAAATTACTCAAATTGGTCATTGTTTTAGTAACAAGCTCTGACGCGTCACTGATTGCGTGTTTAGTGCTAGTCAGAAGAAACCTTCAGAAAACCAGCTCAATTCATATCTTAAACCCAATCATCACTAGCCCCACATAATCCACGAATCGAGTCCCAATTACAGTTCGCCAAACCTCATTACGCGAACCCGACTAATGAAACGTGCTTCCATTTATTCCCGAAAAACATAAAATCCGGACGTGATCCGTTCCAACTCAATCTGTGCTTTTCTGTGTCTGAGCTTAGCTAAGACCTGCTGCGTTATAGAACCTATAGGTAAGTTCAATCCTGTAAGCCTCAGACCATTGTGACGTAAGCACAGTAATGCTAGTGGTTCGCCCCGAACCGAGACCTCGCGAATACACGCGATGATTAATTACCTAACTTTCTTTACCTTTCTAACGAACTTCTAAAACATTTGACGACCTCTGTGGCGCGGTGGGCGAAGGTTGGCCTGCGACGCAGTAGGTTGCGGGTTCGATTCCTGCCTCGGAACAAATATTTTTGCGATATGCAGATATTTGTTCAGGGTGTTCTGGGTATTTTCTATGTATAATAAAAAATATCTATCTATGTAATATATTGTATTAAGTATATTAATCTAGTACCCATAACACAAGCTCTGCTTAGCTTGGGGCTAGATAATGTTGTGTGAACTGTCCAGCATTATTTATTTATTTATTTATTTAATGAGATAACATTTTAATGGGACCACCTTGAGATTTCCTGCACATCATCGAAAGAACCTTTGAATACTTGTACTATTATTTGTTGTGTGATAAAACTAAGCTAACGGGGCGTACATACTGCATACCTAATTAGTATAAGTAGCTGTTGATTTAATTGATAAACTCCTTTAGTGAAGTCAGTTATCATCTTATAAAATCGTCGTCGTTTCGTATGAGGTAGTGCTGGCCTCTGGTGTCAGAGTTTGTCAAGCCGCCCGAGGGCCTCTGACATGGCTTATCGACTGCTATTAATCAATAACAGCCGGGACCGACAGCTTAACGTGCCCTCCGAAGCACAGAGCGATGGAAATCCACACATAACTTAGAAAAGTCATTGGTGCGGAGCCTAGGATCGAACCCGGTATCGTTGGATTCTGAGTTGCACTATTGAACCGTTAGGCTACCATCGCTCTATACCATCTTATAAAATAATCTAGCAAGTGTAACATCGAGGCAGTATTGCAAGATAGCCTCATCGACGTTTTACTTTGGTCGAAGGATAGCCTATTATTAGAAAGCTTATTATAATAAGCTTACAAAGTATATATTGCATCATTGTAAAGATAAGTGTACGATAAAATTAGTGTACCTATAACCTAACAGACCTACAACACCTTTCAAATTCCTAGAAATGGGAGGTCAAAAATGGATGTTACATTGGTTAACGTTTTATGGGGTACAAGTTACGAAATTCTTCAATTTTAGACTTTTCTCTGTATTTTTGTAAAAAAAAACTACTAGCATACCAAATTATACAGCATTGTGAGATTACTGGAAGTAACCTAGAGGTGTTTTTTTTACATATTAGATTTTCCCTGATATGTCAAAAACTTCATAGTCTACAAATTAATATAAAATAGTTACAAATTAATTTAAAAAAGTTTTGAAATGTAAAGCGCTTTCATATGACACCCCACTTGATCTGACTGTCTCACTTTTACTTGTTTTATCCCTCTTGGACCCCGATATAACGACACCTCGACCGATATAGCTTATAACGACACCTCGACCGATATAGCTTATAACGACACCTCGACCGATATAGCTTATAACGACACCTCGACCGATATAGCTTATAACGACACCTCGACCGATATAGCTTATAACGACACCTCGACCGATATAGCTTGTAACGACACCTCGACCGATATAGCTTATAACGACACCTCGACCGATATAGCTTATAACGACACCTCGACCGATATAGCTTATAACGACACCTCGACCGATATAGCTTGTAACGACACCTCGACCGATATAGCTTGTAACGACACCTCGACTGATATAGCTTGTAACGACACCTCGACTGACATAGCTTGTAACGACACCTCGACCGATTTAGCTTGTAACGACACCTCGACCGATATAGCTTGTAACGACACCTCGACCGATATAGCTTATAACGACACCTCGACCGATATAACTTGTGACGACACCTCGACCGATATAGCTTATAACGACACCTCGACCGATATAGCTTATAACGACACCTCGACCGATATAGCTTGTAACGACACCTCGACCGATATAGCTTATAACGACACCTCGACCGATATAGCTTATAACGACACCTCGACCGATATAGCTTGTAACGACACCTCGACCGATATAGCTTATAACGACACCTCGACCGATATAGCTTATAACGACACCTCGACCGATATAGCTTATAACCTTACCTACAAATTATACCAATACCATTTACCCTCTATCAAATTATGAAGATCGGTTTTACGGTTCGTAAGTTATCCTCAGGACATACATACAAACGCCGGTACTACAAAGTTCACTGAGAGAACTCGCTTCGCTCGTTCAATTATTATTCATTTTAAATATTAAATATCTATCTATGTAATGTATTGTATTATGTATATCAGTTACCTAGTACCCATAACACAAGCTCTGGCTTAGCTTGGGGCTAGATAATGTTGTGTGAACTTGTCCAGCATTATTTATTTATTTTGTTCAATGGATACCCGGAGCTTCAGTATTAAAATTGGTGGTTAATTGTTTTCGTACATTTTATAGTTCGTTACTTTTTTAACTGAACTCTGTACAGTTTGTTGGCCATTAGGTACAATATCTTTCATATTATTCTGTGTACACGTTCCATAGTAAATTGTTGTTGTTCTGTGGTACTAATTCCAGGAAGTGTGGAGATTTAAGCTGCGATCTTTAAATAGTTCGGTGTTTGTGTTGTGTGTGTGGGGTGTAATCGATGTGTGTGGGATGAGGATGTAATAATATGTATGCTCGTAATTTTGGTCTAAATTAGATCAATTATCTATTATTATCGACTCGTCTATTGGTGAGTGTTCTCCTATCGAGTTGGTCCTATTGATAGAACTATAGACTGTCCGGACTCTGTATTCAATGATATTATATACAATGAATCGACGGAGACTGCCTTGCTAACCAGGTCAGAGAGCAGACATAAAGGCATAACTTCTGAGAAAAGTTTCAGATGAGCAATGCTCTCGCTTGTGGCGCGAAATTGTTTTTTTTTTTTTGTGTTTTTTACCCTTTACAGCTCATCAACACTTCTTCAGATAGCGAAAGTTGATTTCGCGACAACTAGGAGACCTAACACACATGTTTTAATTGATTGTATCTGATTGTTTTGATTGGACTTAAGGTATTGCTCACGTTTGCGGCGCGAGATTCAAATTTTTTGGTGTTTTTTGCCCTTTACAGGTCATCAACACTTCTTCAGACGACGAAAGTTGAGTTCGCGACAACTAGGAGACCTAACACACATGTTTTAATTGATTGTATCTGTTTGTTTTGATTGGACTTAAGGTATTGCTCACGTTTGCGGCGCGAGATTCAAATTTTTTGGTGTTTTTTGCCCTTTACAGGTCATCAACACTTCTTCAGACGACGAAAGTTGAGTTCGCGACAACTAGGAGACCTAACACACATGTTTTAATTGATTGTATCTCATAAATATCATCAGTTTAGCTACGATACCCCTAAACAAACAAAAACACTGTAAAAATGTGTTTAGGGGTATCATAGCTAAACTGATGATATTTATGAGATACTATCAATTAAAACATGTGTGTTAAGTCTCCTAGTTCTCGCGAAATCAACTTTCGCTATCTGAAGAAGTGTTGATGAGCTGTAAACGCCAAAAAACACCAATTAAAATGAATTCAGCGCCACAAGCGAGAGCATTCACCTTAAACTGCACAGCTTCGATTGCAGGCCACCGTTCCGTGTTGCTCGTAATATTAATTCCAGCCTTTCTACAAAAGTGCTTTACCTTAAATACCTAAATCCTAAACAGTAACAATAATTCAGGGAGGGTATTATCCAGCCGCCCGGCACGTGAGCACGTGAGCACGTGAGCACGGGTATCCGATTCTCATCTTAATTACTTAATTAGATATGCGGCCCGCGTGGATACCATCTGCCATGACAAATATGAGGTCGTATCAGATTTGTGGGTCATGTTGTAGGTATTCGGAAGATTAATAGGATAATTTCGTAAAAAATAAGGGCCACCTGATCACCTCAAGAACGGGTGATGGATTTTATTGGAAGCCTGAAGATAGTGACAGGCGATTCAAGACGTCGTGACTTGAGCATGACATTCTGTGGGAGAGCATCGTGCAGCAGACATATCTACCTACATCGAGAACCTCCAAAAGACGACATATTAAACCTACTGATAATTTCTTCATCACGTAAAACATAATTGAATAGTTGAGCGAGCATACTAGCATTATAGCATATTATTGTATTTATGTAGGAATTGACTACTTTTGACGAGAGGTCCCAAATGATAAAAAGATCATCTTCTCAGGGTTTAAGGCTGATGCTATAATAAGAGCGTGATGCGTGAACAAGGTGCTGTCAGGACTCATTCTGCGCAGGTTGTAGAGGCAACGCTTCCCGTTCCCGTACTCTCTTGTTTACCTGCCGTCATACTGTACACAGTTACCTATTCCTGATTAAAGCAATTCCTACCTACCTCAGTACCTAAGGCGGGATGATGAGTTCAAACTATCAATATATATGGTAGCGTGGCGAGTTATGAACAGGTATTTTTTCCGATTTTTTAATCATGAGGAAATCAATATAAAATCGTTGCATGACTGACTGACTAACTCACTGACTGACGCACAGTCTGAACCGTAAATCCAGAGACCTGACATTTGGAAAGTACATTCCTTGGGGTTCACCAAGAAAGGAATTTCCGAAATTAACCCCTAAAGGGGGTGCAGCGGAGTGTTGCGGTTTGTATGGAAGAAACTTCACTTGGACGAAGTACCACGTAAATCAACGGTTTAACTATCAAAGATATTCAAAATAACAAATTATATGTACCTACGTATAGTAAATAGGAAATATAAATAAATAAATATAGGAAATAGTACCAACGTTATATGAAACATTTTAATTTTTTTACGTGTACGAACTTTTTAATTATACCTTCTAATCGAATGAAACATTAACTTTCAAATAGTAATTAATAGTCAATAGCATGGACCAATTCGTCCATGTCAACAGTAAGTAACAATACTACATTCACCAACATCATCGCATTATGTCGTATGCTGCCTATGCCTGCTGTGGTTTCCCCTTTATCGTGAACCCCAGTCTGTTTCCGGCTGTACACAGTTCACTCGAGCTATCCATCTTCTATATCCACTCAATACTCAGTTTTGGTAGCTCGAGATAAGGTTTGATTTAGTATTGAGTGGTAGTATAAGTTGGTACGTAGGTGCAACTGCTGCACTTGTGTCTGGGATGATGAGAAATGGATCGTGTGTGGCTATTTGATAGGTGCTTCTGTCTTACAAGACAGAACTTCTGTCTGACAGAAGCACCTATTGGAGGCCTGCAATGCTCTAAGCACCTATCAAATAATATTACCAAATATATCAATAATAAAACAATTAGTTTAAAGTTTTATTGATATTGATAATACGTTAACTACCTAAGAGCCGCGATGTTAACTACAAACAAAAAGTGCAGTCTTTGATTAAAAACCTAAAGGAATTGGTACTTTAACCCTTCGACCAAAGTAAAATAAATTTACGTCGATGCTTTAACCGATAAACGAGTATGAAGATTCACTATAAAAAATGTCATTCTTATCATGTCAGATGAAACAACACTTCCCTAGGGCGACAACAGGTGAGCCACAGGGCAGCCACGTAAAATATTAATGTCCAGGTTATTAAATGTTTAGATAAAAAAAGGAAGATAAAAAAAACAGTAGTCAAATGCAGATTTTGCCGAACAAGTGTCTATGTCGCTTCCTCTAACCAAATTTCGCTGCAAATTCAATTAGAAACAGACGTGTCCCAAGTAAGCCCATACATACAGAGTGCAGCTTTGAGGGATTTACGGAGATCGGCGGAGCGCGCCGACTCGACACAGGACAGGGGGCGACACGGAGCCAGATCGACGGAGCGCGACTCGACACAGGACAGGGGGCGACACGGAGCCAGATCGACGGAGCGCAAATCGACTCAGGACAGGGGGCGACACGTAGCCAGATCGACGGAGCGTGACGGGGGCGACACGAAGCCAGATCGACGGAGCGCGACTCGACACAGGACAAGGGGCGACACGGAGCCAGATAGACGGAGCGCGACTCGACACAGGACAGGGGGCGACGCGGAGCCAGATCGACGGAGCGCAAATCGACTCAGGACAGGGGGCGACACGTAGCCAGATCGACGGAGCGTGACTCGACACAGGACAGGGGGCGACACGGAGCCAGATCGAAAGAGCGTGACTCGACACAGGACAGGGGGCGACACGGAGCCAGATCGACGCAGCGTGACTCGACACAGGACAGGGGCGACACGGAGCCAGATCGACGGAGCGCGACTCGACACAGGACAGGGCGACACGGAGCCAGATCGACGGAGCGCGACTCGACACAGGACAGTGCGACACGGAGCCAGATCGACGGAGCGCGACTCGACACAGGACAAGGGGCGACGCGGAGCCAGATCAGAAACGAAACCGAGCGGAAAACGATAAACACCTCAGTAAAACGAATCAACCTTTCGTTTGTTTTTCTAAATCAAGAACACCAAAATATAACCTCGGCTATATTTTGGCTCATCATTGTCCGTATGTATTTTATTATATAAAACTTTGAAAAGCTTTTGTATTAAAACATAAAGCCCGTATCAATTCCATGTCCAGTTTGACGGCGGAATATTTAAATTATGCCCACATTGTAACGGTACAAGATCAAAATTTAAATCTCTCGATGTTCCGAGAAGGATGCTGGGACCCACAAGTCACGCGTGACGTGACTTACTTTCTGGGATATTGTATTATGTTGTTTTGGAACACTTAACTTATCAATTACCATGTGTATGAGGTTCAACGAAGTCAGACCTGCCTACCTACATATTGTAATTTCAGTCTACAGATATCATATTTTTATTTGATCACGTCTAGCCTAATTATATTAGGTAAGTATGTAATATGTTATATATCCGTTTTGAAACAGCTATCTCCCCATTTTTGCATTTGATACAGAATTGGATCGTCCGGACACCGTATTACTCTACCCACTTGAATTTAACTTATGACTTACTCTTAATCTGGACAAAATCAACATAGAGCAGTTTACCAGATGTAACATTTATCCAACGCTCATTCCATCAACGGATATTTACAAGGCAATATCTTTATTTTTACCGCTCGAGGTAATTCTTTGATCTGTCGCTTTATTGATAACTTCCTCCTCGTAAACTGCACTTTGGAATATCCGTTTATTATTTTAAGCCAGGATTTAGATCTCAATTTTATTTTTTTTCTTTCTTTCATGTATTTTTGAAAGATTCTTGTATTGCCGACATTTATTATGTTATATTTCCTCAGTCGAGCTTTTGAAGACATAATTTTGGAAAGTTATCTGTTTTTCACTCTATTTGTTGAGCTTTGTTCTGTTTCCTCGATCACGATTTCTGGTTGGTTCCAACATTCCTCTGTAATGTTCTTCTTTTGGTTAACTTACATTTTCTAAAATAATCTACACTAATTATATTACCACTACCGAATTAGCAAATGGGCCTTTCTGAGACACGAAATAAAATAATAGTCTTCCCCTAGACAGATTTTTAAAAACCAAGGCACAACTAATATTTCAAAGAATACATACATACACACGTTTTTTTCCCCCAAAGGGTAGGCAGAGCTACAAATGATCGAATCGAATGATCTTGCTAGCTCAAAGCTGATTCGTATTTGTGTTATGAATACTTTGTCCAGTTTTTATTGCAATAGCACTTGCGTTCACGTGTTTACATAAATATATAAACCTCTTAATTTTTGTTTTTCCTTTCTTCTATTGAAGACTGCAATTAATGTGCATTTAAGCTAATATTATAGAGAGGTAACATTTGATTGATTAATCTTCTTCTTCTTCTGCTTCTTCATCGTGTCGTTGGTTCCCATAATAGATAATTAAATTGTTTTAGACCAAAATTTAGCCACATTGACAGCATTTTATGTGGCTTTGCACAGGTCATTTAGGGTGCAGGTGTCGGTGCACAGTGGACAGGACAGCAAGTGAGGCATCGTTTGTGGAGTGAACCCACAGTCACATTGTGCCCCGTCGGAATACCCCCATTTAACCAAGTTATACCTGCAGCGGCCCATTTGGCTCCGGAGTCGGTTCAGAGATTTCCAGATGGACCATGGCAGTTCATGTCCCGAAGTGAGCTTCTCTGCAGGTACAACGTGGTCGGCAAGGGGAGGGTGTCTTTCCAACCACAGTTTTATTGATTAACTGTAATGGATAAACTAAAATATAAATAACCGATTTTAAAAAATATTTCACATTATAGAAAGCTACATTATCCCTGAGTGATTTAGGATATGTTTTATTAGCTTCCGCGAGAGGAAGAGAGACTGCTTGTACTCAGTGTACCCGTGTGAAGCCGGGCACCAGTTCACTTCTATCACCGCGTGTCGGTAGGCACAGGATGTGGCATTGCAGGAACATGGCCATTCGTCTTAATTATATGCTTGCAGCCTGCGGGATATTAATAGCGGCTAAACTTTGCGAATTCGTCTTCACTAAGAACGACGGGGATTTTTCTTGTCAGCTTTTTGCAAACTAGAAGAAAATAATGCCTCGTTCACGTTGAGCCAAGCTGTGATTATTAAAACAAATCTTTAGTGTTATTTTACTGTGGGCAATTTCAAAGAATACATACATGCATAGATAGACACACACCTTTTTCTTGAAGGGGGGCAGGCAGAGCCTTAATGGGCCTCTTTTCACTGTGGGTTTCACCGTGTAATAAACATTGACGTGACAAGTGGACGTGAGCTCATCGTCGCCATTGCTTCCCACTTTCTCTATCTTATAAACTCATTCTACATTCTTCTATATTCTTTTAAATAATATTCTAAATGAGATCGATCTGTGACGCGTATACGCATGTTCCTCACTCCATGAGGGCACTGTCTCTGAGAAACTTGCTTGCTACCTTATCGCTCCTGCTTGACTTCTGTGGTTTATTTCTACTTTGTAAACAAGAAGGACGATCGGATGCAACGCATCAGCAGATCAATAATTAGCCGGTTCGACTCCTGATGGAGCTATTACTCACTCTATAGCATCCTGCGAACACGAAGAGTAATACACTGAGATAAACGAGAGATTAATTTGTTAATGGAACAGCTTCCGCCTGAATAACAAACTGTAGTTTCATTTTATTTTTAACCAACTTCAAAAAAGGCAAATGTTGTATGTTCGTCTGCTTTTTAAGTATGTTCTCCGATATCTCCGTTAATTGTGAACCAAATCGGAAAAACTTTTTTTTTGTTTGATTGTGTTAAGGTACGATTACTTCTGAGGTGGTCCCATATTCACCAAGTAAGGATCTGATAACGGATCTGATGATGGAATCTCAGATAAATCGTGAGAAATCCTCAAAAAAAATGGCACGAACAGCGTGTGTGCTAATTTTTCATAACTTATTCAGGTATTTGTGTCTAGAAGTCATCATCTCATGCTCGTAAGCTGATGATGAAAGCCACGGCGAAGATTGAGGGTTACGAGATAATTCTGAGATAATAGTGTTGCAGATGTCAATAGGCGACGGTAACCGCTTACCATCAAGCGGGCCGTATGCCAGTTTGTCGAGCCATTACATAAAAATCAAAGTGACAGATAGTGGTATGAAAACACTGTCATTATGAGTTGCATAAACTAAACAGCCGTTTAAACGCCCGATAATATGTAGGTTAACAGTATTCAGTACCTATACAAAGGAACCAAAAAAAATAAGGATAATATTGTTCTTGAGAGGCGACTACAAACAAGAAGATGCATTGTATTACGAACCCTTCACACCATGGACCGATAAGATCGCATCGGTTGCTGGAATTCGGTGGATGAAGAAGTTTCCTCATGGCATTTAAAAGGGAAACCTATATCCAGCGGTAGAAATCCACCGGCTAGTGATGAAGGCGTACTTACATACACACTTACATTCACTCTGCTACATGACACTGTAAGGAGAGCACGGATTAAACCGCCTTACATTTCACAAATGCAAATTAGTAATTGCCTTCCAAACGGAGACCGTGCCTCTTATCTTCCGTAATTATAATAAAATACAATATTTAGAGCCTTCAGGCCGACGTCAATTTATTGGAATAGGTTTTTGTATCGTTATCTTGTACTTTGTGGCTTCATAAACCGGCATTTGAGAGTGTGCGACACAGCGCTGAAGTGAGAAAGCTATAACTGAGAAAAATATTGTAGGCTTACCTTATTGAAGCTGCGAATTTATGAACCGCAGAAAATGGTTAATTAGGTAAAAATATTAGCCAAGATTAAAATCATTTTATCAATACTAGGGATTATGCAATGTCTAAAGGTAGGTATTAAAATTATAATTATCATAGGGGTATGATCACCTTTCAATATATTGGAACTACTACTTAGATATCAATCTTATAACAATTCGTTAAGGTGAATGCTCACGCTTGCGGCGCGAGATTCAATTTTTTTTGTGTTTTTTGCCGATTACAGCTCATCAACACTTCTTCAGATAGCGAAAGTTGGGTTCGCGAGAACTAAAAGACATAACACACATTTTTTAATTGATAGTATCTCCTAAATATCATCAGTTTAGCTACGATACCCATAAACAAAAAAAATCACTGTAAATTGTGTTTAGGAGGGGTATCATAGCTAAACTGATGATATTTATGAGATACTATTAATTAAAACATGTGTGTTACGTCTCCTAGTTCTCGCGAACTCAATTTTTGCTATCTGAAGAAGTGTTGATGAGCTGTAAAGGGCAAAAAACACCAAAAAATTTAAATTTGGCGCCGCAAGCGTGCGCCTCCACCTTAAGCTCTTTCATTATTTAGACTGGCAATAAGCACAATGATCTGACTCTTAACCAGGTGAAATTTTTAGGATGAATGGAAAATATATTAATTTAGTGATTGTATTGTGAAGGGAAGTCGTTAATGTATAATGCGATGAAGAGAAAGCTCGACCTTCTTGAGCAATTTTCGTTGGTATTAAGATTTACCCATGTTGTTACATACATACATACATAGACACACACTTTTTTCCCCGAAGGGGTAGGCAGAGCCTCAATGGGCCGCTTTTCACAGTGGGCTGCACCATCGTGTTGTTGGCTTATTTAAAAATGTCTTATAATAGTCGTAAGAAAGCAATGGTGGCGATGAGCTCACCTTTGGTCACGTCTACGAGTATGTTCCTACGATTGTGAAACGCACAGTGAAAAGACACACATTGAGGCTCTACCAACCCCTTCAGGGCAAAAGGCGTATGTCTATTTATGTAGGTATGTATGAGATGCTCAAATCGTTACAAACATGAACATGCAAATAAATAATAAATAAATAAATAATGCTGGACAAGTTCACACAATATTATCTAGCCCCAAGCTAAGCCAGAGCTTGTGTAATGGGTACTAGTTAACTGATATACTTAATACAATATATTACATAGATATTTTTTATTATACATAGAAAACACCCAGAACACCCTGAACAAATATCTGCAGATCGCAAAAATATTTGTTCCGAGGCGGGAATCGAACCCGCAACCTCCTGCGTCGCAGGCGAACCATCGCCAGCCGCGCCACAGAGGTCGCAAAGGACATGTTTCCCTGTATTAAAGACGGATAATAGCCTAGTCACTAGACTATATTATATCCTAGTGTAATGACCATTCCTACATAAGTACTTACGATCCGAAACTACATAAACTTGCAAGTAAACTAAAGTCTAGATAAGTACTAAAATCAGTATTATCTTTATTTGCTAATACCACAGATAAAACCCTACTAATATTATAAACGCGAAAGTTTGTTTGGATGTATGGATGTTTGTTACTCTTTCACGTAAAAACTACAGCATGGATTTGGATGAAATTTGAAATGGAGATAACCGGCAGTAAGCAGTAGTGCTCGCATTGCTGTGTTCCGGTTTGAAGGGTAAGGGTGCCGGTGAAATTACAGGCACATGAGACTTTTCATCTTTATGTCTCAGGGTGGCGGGCGCATTGCAATGCCACATAGGGTGCGTTCTAGGCGAACGTGTCCTATGAGATAATGCACTGTTCATAGGCAGAGGTTACCGCTTAACATTAGGTGGGCCATCTGCATGTTCCGTCATTCAGTAGTATAAAAATAATAATATATATATATAATAAAAAAAAACCGTAATAACACATAGGCACATTTCTATCCCGATATTTCCACTGGATCGAGACTTACGCGGGTGAAACTGCGGGGCGCTGCTTGTAATACTATAAATACCTACCAAGTTATTCCTGAAACACGTCTAGTGAAAAATTATACTGAAAGAATAAAAATAAGTGTACGTTTGAATCACCATACGATGTACCTATATTAGAGTTATAATGCACAGGTCAGACAAGGCTTATTTATTTTCCTCTTTGCCACTTCTTCTCTTGCATGACTAATTAAATATTTTTTCCAAAACCATTTTTTAAAACTGAATTTAACATTTTGCAAGGCTCATTATTAGAGTTCCCAACCACAGAACGTGCATAAATATTCTAAGCAAATTCTTATTCAAATTATAAAACCACTATTTCCGTGGGTTGACGTATAGCTCATTCAACTTTGATATCGGCTCCGTGAAGGTGAAAGAATGTATGAAATAAGCGTACGATTGTAAAACCACTTTGTTTTAATTTTAACTTAGCTTCGTCTCTAATGTTCTTATCGACAACACCTTTTTTATTTTGATTGTGTTTAATTCTGTTTTTGACGTACGTACGCAATGATAAGTTATGAATAAATTACTATAAATTATTTTTTAGAGCAAGGGTATGTCACACTGGGTCGATTTACTATAATGTGTGTGATACCTACTCTGTCTGCACCTTAAAATGTTCAACAAGCTCAGTCATTATCATTATCAAGTATAGCAAATCTTATGATAATTGTGATTATTAGTAGAGTTGTGGTATTCCAAAGGAAATACCCTTTCAATCATAGGTCATTCATCTACATGCGCTAAATTCTGTCAAATAATCAAATTTGGTTTCTTTTAAAACAATAGTGTGTACGGAAAAAATAAAGCTATGATTTTACAACATACTAAGTTCATAAATATATGTTTTCATTACTGGAAGCAAGCCACTGTTTGTGTAAAATAAACTATGGATTTGTCCGGCGCACAAACAACAATAGGGCTCCGAACAAAAGCTGTTAAACAAAACGATGGCGGAAAAAAACACAAAGCCTGAGTAATTAAAAGATCAGGTAGTCAGTGTTTTGTTTGGATGGGATGAGACCACCCCATGTTTACTACAATCGTGATGAAACAGAGGAAACCTGCAGGCTAGCATAGCGTAATCACATAGTTACTATACCCTATAGTTAGTTGCTGTAAACTAAAATGTGTGAAATTGTAGAGATAAAATCTAATTTGGTTTTAATCATAATTATTATTATTAATCAGTATTGGTTTTTGTATCGGTGCTAGAAAAACGAAACATCATAATATTCTCGGTGGGACAAGTCTCTAAGTACCGTAAGAACGGGCAACTTTTGACTCTGTTGTTACACATTCCTTAAATCCTCGTAGGAGTTCCTGTTATTCAGTAACTAACGGGAAAATAAATATCTAATTTTGTGGCTGTTTGGTTGTTTGCCTCTTAAAGAAACTCTAACACGCAAAAACAAGATTTCACTATTCAAAGACAAAGTTATAAAGTGAAATCTGCAACTGCAACAGCAAAGCGTATAACTACAGTAAGCAGTACGAATTATTGCGTCTCTTGCATACCAGAGTAAAGCTCCCACGAAAACAGTAGTAGGTATCCAAGTATCAGTCACACGTCACTTCACACAACACCTTCGTTATAAATTATTGAACAACGCGCTGTCACTACACTCGCATAACTTTAAGAATCGAACCACACGTCTGATCTCCTCGAAAGCTCTCTAGCGACTGATGAAAGAGTTTATAAAACTCGTTTGTAGAAGTTGGTTGGATTGGAAGCTTGGAACTCACTCAAGCATCGATAAACTTGAAGCCTTGCTATGCCACAGAATATAGTGCTAGTTAGTATGTTATTGACACAGAATGCATACCAGTTAGTACGGCACTGAGGAGCGTATTTACTTGTCCTGTACAAACTACAATTGAAAACACGAGCGCCCGCGCACCTGTGTTGTTTCTTTTCTTTTTAATTTAAAAAGGCGACGAACTTTTCTGCATCCAACCGGTTGATGACCTTAGCGAAACAGTAGTTAATGGTTATTTAATGACAGAGACGGACAATTCAATCTTCATACCTGATTAATACCTCCTATACTTATAAGTATGTAATTGTTGGTGCCAATTTAAATGACGTAGTATATTTATTGCGGTTTCTTGAATGGAGGAGTAGTCTAGAAGTGATGTAAGGAGATAGTGGAGATTCGTGGAAGTGTACTATGTATTTGATGCGGAATGTGGTCGCGAGACACAAGGTCGCGCGCAGAGGTGTATGCGCACGCGCAGACTTATGCTCCCGAAGCACAAGTTGATCGATCGCGGCGTGACTTGTTGATTCGGTTTCAATAAAGAGATTAAATATCGGTGATTCATTTAGAGAATTGATTCAGTTTTAGTGTTTTAAACCAGACTACCACCATGACTATTTCTGCCGCAAAGCAAAAGTGCTTGCATTGCTGTGTTCCGGTTTGAAGGGTATGGGTGCCGGTGAAATTACAGGCACATGAGTCTTTTCATCTTTATGTCTCAGGGTGGAGCGCGCAGTGCAATGCCACATAGGGCACGTCCTAGGTGGACGTGACCTATGTGAGAATGCACTGTTCATAGGCAGAGGTTACCCCTTAACATCAGGTTGGCCTTCTGCTTGTTCCGTCATTCAAGTAGAATACAAAAAAGACTGGAAAAAAATAGTCGATAGAACCAAGAGGATTAACAAGCTGAAGAACCATCACCTACCAGTGAGCCGGCCGTATTTATCAAAAGCTGAGGTCAAGTTGAGGTTCAACAAAACAAAAGTTGAGGTCTTGAGTTATAGAGACTAATGTTGTCCTCCGGCAATTTACAGACAGTCACAGACACAGTCGCAGACACGGTCACAGACACAGGGTGGCTGGTTAATAACTTATTAAGATTGCCTTTGAAGAGACCTAGCGATACATTCACAGCCATAGACTGCAAGGTTACAGAGACATATAAGTAGCTACTGGGTACAAAACCAACTACAGACAAATTGAATACAAATATAAATAAACTATCATGAAATAATATAATGTAGATTATATTAAAACGAGCGTGTATCTGTGATATTATAATCGGTTTATAATTCGGTCTCCAAATACAACTTGGTTGGCTATAAAGCCTGTATGCGGCCCAAAGTACGCCACTAAACGCCGGGTAGTATACAAAATGCGACTATGAATGACAATGTTTATGATACCGTTCAAATAATTTACGGTTATGGTCCTGGCTCGAAAATGTAACTTTTCAAACGATAATAACATTATTGTTCTTAGTTACAGGTCAAATAATATTGTTAGAAATTACATTAAAATTACCTACACTTAACTACTTACGAAATTTTACAACTGTGTTATTTAGAAGGAATTAATTATAAATAATTTAACTGTCGTATAATCTGAGTATATCGTGACAATATTATTCGAACTAACCATGCTACTAATAAATAAATAATAAATAATAATAAATAATGCTGGACAGTTCACACAACATTATCTAGCCCCAAACTAAGCAGAGCTTGTGGTATGGGTACTAGATAATTGATATACTTAATACAATACATTAAATAGATAGATATTTTTTATTATACATAGAAAATACCCAGAACACCCTGAACAAATATCTGCGATCGCACAAATATTTGTTCCGAGGCGGGAATCGAACCCGCAACCCCCTGCGTCGCAGGCCAACCTTCGCCCGCCGCACCACAGAGGTCGTTAATACTAATAAACGTGGATCATCCTTCAAGTAGTTACTCCGTGTTTTGTCTCTGTCGATCGAATTTGAAACTGCATGTCAATGCAAAAGACAAAACACTGTGTGACTGTCCCAAGAATAATTCGAATTAAATTTTAGCACGGCTAGAGTGTATAATAGTCAAGGGTCTCTGTCGTCTCGCTCGTGCCTACACGCAGGTTCGACTCTTCACTTGTTTCTCTCTCTCTCTCGCGTCACTGAATATTCAATTCATCTCGTAAAGATAATTTCAATTGTAAAATATCATATAATTTATATATCTATAGGAATGTAACTTGAATGAGACCCATTAAAAACGTAAAAACTTCAGAATTCAATGACCACACTACACCCAACACATACTTAAATTCCTTGTGTTATGCATGGGTACCACTCTGAGTAAATGACTACCTACCAGTAATTAGGTATCTACTGGCTTAGAACGACAACCAGTATTCACCGGAAAGGGTTCGTTTCCTGCGCCCACTGTTTGCGACTATGTTATATAGGAAAGGCTTGTAGGCATTGTGAGAACATGGTCAATTAGAAAGTTGTAAACTAACTTACTAACAAGTGTGAATTTTGAGAAGCACATGATGAACACTGTAAGATTAACATCCTCGAACTTGAGCCCTGAGGAGTTCCCACCGGCGCGGCACCCATGTTCTTCAAACCGGAACCACAGAATAAATAATAGTACAACCGGAACACAGCTTGAATGCAGATATAGCTACATAATTTAAATGATAATGAGTCTAAAGTAAATTAATTTGCAATTGATTAAGAAGGAATCGCAGCTCCTAACCAATACTATAGAATACAAATGGTAGCTAATACCCTCCAGTCGTGTCTCGCCGAGGCATTGTCAGCCGCCACGAACACGGGCCGTTCCAGCCAGTCATCGTTACTGCTCAGATTCAACATTACAGCTATCAGCAGATGACTTGATTACACGTTCCTAATAGTATTACGATTTAACAGGGTTCGTTTAGATATTTCGAGTGAGTCACCCACCAATGCGTTACGTAATATGAACGAACACTGCACTACATCCAAGTTAGATTGTTTCCGCGACGTCTCCGACCAAACAAGGAAACCAATTCAATTATAAAGTAGTTTCGCACTCGCTGATAGAATTAGTTGTGTACACACCGCCTTCTCAGATAGAGGAAATAAACAGCTTCCGGTGGATACTATAAACATTAAATTAAAAGTGCTTAATGTACCCTTGTGTTTCTTTTACTATGTAGCTAAAGTGCAGCCTGTATGAACAAGATTTCACACACGCTAATGCTCTGGCCGTGGTATACTCAGACTAAGAATAGACCCCTCCGTCTCTTCCAGTGGATGTCATTAAAGCCGACAAGGGATTACAACAGAGGATTGGCAGCAGCACCTTAGTACTCAACACCAATACCGCCTGCCAAGTCTAGTGATTATGGCAAATCCTCCATTGCATTCCATGGGGCAGGTCTCATCCAGCAGTAGACGTCTAGAAGTTACCTATGATATGGGTGGTATGGTAATGCTCTTAGAATTATCTGTACAGGGATGAGGCAGATGGGCCAGAGCACCGTTTCTGAAACACGATGTTGTCACCGAAATTTGGTGTAGTTCCCAAGGTAAACAACACCGTTTTCTAGAATAGAGTTCGAATATGATTCCAATGCTCTTAATTATAAATTAGAGCCATCTTTAATACAAAACTCAAAGGCTCATCTAAGTCAATAAGTTTTACAATTGAAACGTACTTCAGGCTGTGACTGAGTTGTAGACTTCACAGCCCGACGCGACAGGCAAAGACGAGGACAAAGTTTACAGACTTCATACAATTGCGACTCCAGTGAGCTCCCACTGGTGCAGTCTAAGTGCAGTGTGCTGTAAGCCTACCAACTACCATGGACCGTAGGAACGAAGAATTATCTATATGTAATGGAATCCTTCAAAACAAACTAGGTCACTAGGGTTAAATCTAGAGGATAAGGTAAATTATATTATATTGTAGATTCAACTAGAAAGCCCAGATAGTTCTACATCCTTGGATAATTTTAGAGCCTTATCTAACAATTCTACTAGTACTAGTTCTAGTACCCATAGTCCTATACCTATAGTTAGTCCAGATAAAAAAAAAGTCCATCCTAAGGTTGTCTGGATCGCTTATAGCGATAAGAACGCCCATTGTTTTTCCGTGATTAGTTAGTCTATTAGTTTTTAAGTAGCTTATTTTCTGTGTTGTTCAATAAAGTGTTATATATCTATCTAGGTATTATGTATCTCTCTAAAGTTACCTTTTTAATTGAAAATATACCTAGAAGTATATATTTTCTATTTAATAAATAATCCTCAAATATATAAAAATAATTCTGTAAATAACATTTTGAGACCATCACGGCGGAAAACCGATAGTGAGATTCGTAAAATATCGCTGAATAAATTTGAAGTTTCAAATAAGGAACTTTTATGTAAACTCCTGGCAATTTCCAAATTACAAAATTACCGGCATAATCTAATAATACCAATAATATATAACCTTTCAAGATATTTAAGAAAGTATAATTATTCTCCCTGAGAGGTGGTGAATGGCATCGCGGGCCTGCAAGAATATATCTCCACATTACAATGTGCAATGAAATGCTTTATATCTGCAGTCCCGTATAATAGAGTAATAGTCTCAGATCGTAAACTTTGGTACAGCTTCTTATGTTAATCAGCTGAACCAGCGCTCCATTCGATCAAATATATGGACAGTCACCGTAACCAGTGATAGACAATGTATGAAAACATTTGTGAAAAAGAATTGCAGCCGTTTAAACGCCCGTTAATGTGTTGTTTGGTGAACAGAGGCCTTATCCATGGCGGGACATGTGGGAATTAGATGTAAAGACCACACTCAAAACTATACACAGTTTCTGCATCGGGATTTATTTTATAAATCAGTAAAAGAAACAAAAACTATGGACTGTATTTAGCTGTATTTTTATTAACGAAAGAGCTATTTCTATAATGCTTGATGCCAGCTCCACGGCTGACGTCCGTGGCTGGAAATTATATATCAAGTCAACCAAAACTATTTACGCATTATGTAGTGGTACTACAAAGTAAAACCTCATCCAAATCAAACGTGGTGACTTGATTATAATTATATGTCATAATAAGTGTTGAGTATTTAAATTTACAGAGCTAGAAAGTCCTGCAGTAGAACGAGCACAAGAGGTGGCGTGCGTAGTAGTGAGTCGCTGACTCCCTGTAAGTGAAACGATGGTCGAGTGAGTGAAGCGCAGCGAAGGGGCGACAAGCGAGTTTTCAGTCATGACTTACAAAAACCTCATTCAGCGCTTCGTTTAAAGTTGTAATTAGTTGTAGTTAGTCCCTATTGTAATTAGTTGTGATGGATAAAAACAAACTTACAAACTGAAATACTGGTTAATGTAAAAGTGAGCCAGCCATTTCGACTGCCTCCGTCATGCATTGCAGAGTTTAACAGAAGCAGTCATTTATATAGACTGAGCTTAGGCTTATTTTATGCGTATTAAATCTTCAAATTACGTTTTATTAGTAAAGCACTAAAAATTTAATCCAGTTTGATGAAGGGAAATGCAAAGGAATTTATATTCCAAGTGCTTAGATGACGCCTGTAATTATTTTGTGTGAAAACTGTTCATATGACAAAACTTAAAGATATTAAAGAACCAAAATAAAAAAATAAAAAATATTTTTGCCGATGATAAGACAGGCAACTAGGTACTCGCATTTCCGGCCTACATTCTAATATTTGTGAATACAGCATGTCCACACCAACACATACCGTGCCTTAGATTAAGCACTTCCCGAACAGAAAAAACTTATTGGAAACCACGTTAGTACCTAACTACCATGGGAAAGTATCATTTATTTGTTCTGTGGTATCATTTAAAATGAATTTATTATACTCTTGGGGCTTGGCTAAGCTAGTAACTGTGATTGTTAATTCCAACAGTAATTACCATCATCATCGACAACCACTGTAGGTACTTCATGTGTCATCCCTTAGCCGCTGTCGAAGACGAGCACTATAATGGTACCATTACAGACAATGGATGTCTATATTATTTTAAAACTCAATGTTTATAGAGGAATAGCCCACCTAAGCCTTGCAATGAACATTTGATGCTATTAACATAACAAGCCTTAGCTAAGGGTTCAAATCAGTCATGTTAATAAGGACCATTTCAGAGCTAAAGGTAAGCCTTACAATTTAGTAAGTAGGTACAAGTTTCCATAAATCTCTAAAGAAGAATTAAGAAAAAAGCATTGTTTTATAAAACTATTTATGTCCTATGTCCATCCATTTCATTTGTCTAACTCTAAAGCCTAACTCACTTCTACTACTTTGTGTCACCGGTTCTGTCTTGGTCACCGTAGTATCCTACGGTCAACGACCAGCTTCAGTTATGGTGGCCGTGAATTCACACTTGAAGCAGCACGCAGATTAAATTTATAGTCGAGAAAGCTGCTGCCATTGTTATTTTCTGCACGTAATGCCATGGTAGGAGTTTCTAGGAAGAGAGACATGTCGCTGGGCCTACGTGGTGGTGGTGGTGGTCGGAGTGAGGGCTCTGGCCACCCTTCAACGAGCCCTTGGACGGTGGCTGCACAGAGTAGACCCTGTGCGGCCACATTTGGAGGGAGAGTTTGTGGTTGGCTTTTTGGCCCACCACGGGATGGGCCCTGTTGGGCGCCGCGCCAGATGAGCACCGGTGCGTTCCGCAGGAGATCCCGAAGCCCATCGACATACGCAGAGTGTGGTTTTAGTGAGTCCACGAGTCCGTAAACCTCACAAAACCGTATTGCACCCTCAATGCAATACGGTATCTGGTAGCAAATTTCCCCCTCTCGTCACCAAAAAATAGGAGCGTGTAGGTAAGTAATTCTGCATGTCATGGTCTATCAATATTCTAGTGTATGATATTTCTAGTAGTAATGTTGAATTGGTACCTGCGCGGGCGAGTCGGTCTCGAACGCGTGGCAGTACTGGCGCGGCGGGTCAGTACTGTCGCGGCGGGCCGGCGCGCGGCTCGCGAGCCACCACTGCAAACAGCGCGGGAGCGGCTTCACACGTCGTAATGTTGAGTTGGTACCTGCACGGGCGAGTCAGTCTCGAACGCGCGGCAGTACTGTCGCGGCGGGTCAGTACTGTCGCGGCGGGCCGGCGCGCGGCTCGCGAGCCACCACTGCAAACAGCGCGCGAGCGGCTTCACACGTCGTAATGTTGAGTTGGTACCTGTGCGGGAGAGTCAGTCTCGAACGCGTGGCAGTACTGTCGCGGCGGGTCGGCGCACGGCTCGCGAGCCACCACTGCAAACAGCGCGCGAGCGGCTTCACACGTCGCGAACAGGATGCGGCGCGTCGCGTGGCTCATGCGCACACTCTGGGGACACAACACACTCACTACTAAACTGATAGACTATATACGTCCATAAATAGGTAGAAACAAAGATCTTTGTGATAAAGTTTTTTTTTTTTTTTATTTACTACTTGAATGACTGAACAAGCAGATGGCCCATCTGATGTTAAGCGGTAACCTCTGTCTGTGAACAATGCATTACCTCATAGGTCACGTCCACCTAGGACGCATCCTATGTGGAATTGCACTGCGCCCGGCACCCTAAAAAGATGAAAAGTCTGATGTGCCTGTAATTTCACCGGCACCCTTACCCTTCAAACCGGAACACAGCAATGCGAGCACTACTGCTTTGCGGCAGAAATAGGTATGGTGGTAATACTTCCCCGGACGAACAATTTCACAAAAAAGCTCTACTACTTCTAAATATTGGTTTGTTGTATGAAAAGTCAAGCTCATTTGCTTTGGTTTGTATGCAATTAAGTAAAGACAGAGTTTCTAACAAGTAATGCACATATGGCGGCCATTTTTTTTAATTTTATTCACCAAATAGGCAACCTAGCTTACGGCCCACCTGATGTAAAGTGGCCACCGTCCCTAGACACCTGCAACACCGGGGGTATTGTCAATGCGCTGCATACCCAGAAGGAATTTATGAAAAAAAAAAAAAGCGACACATTTCACAACCAAGCGGGAAAACCTCAGATGGGAGCTCATTCCATAGTTTGTAGGTATGGAAAAGAAATGATCTCGAGAAACGAGTCGTACGAGAAACCCAGGGATCTATGATGTGTGTGCGAGCTTTGTCACGGCAAATTGTTTGTATAATTTGCTGAGAACCATTTCTCTACTGAAATAACACCAATAGTTACCTGATCATCGGGGTCGCACACCTGCACCCCCGAGAGAGCCACCACCACGAGCACTGGGACCGCGCGCCCGCTCTCCTGCAATAATTAAACAAACAAACACATCTTTAACATAGAGGCCATACTTACCGGTAAGTGCATTTAGTATTTAACTTCATTGCCATGTTTTAGTCTATTTTATATAAAAACAACAATAGTATATAAAAGTTGTTATTTATAGTACAGGCAAATTAGGCGATTTTTAGCAAAAGTGTGGAAGTAATTAGATGTAGTCACAAAACCTTTTCTAATTGTTTTGTTTGGCTTGAAAATCACCTCTAATATAACTTTCAGCAAATTCACCCCCCCGGAACAGGGTGAAATAGGGTGAAAACCTTATAATACCCGTAACTTAATGGGGAAAATAGATGTAGTCGGTGCAATTTGGCATACACTTAAGACCGTTATGATCTACATTTGCACCAAGTATTTTTTTAATCCGACATACGGAACATACGAAAAAAAAAACATTTCTAAAAAAATCTTTTTTTCTGTATTGCGGTTCGGGGGAAATTGAAGTAGTCGGTGCAAATTGACAGAATTACCAGAAAAATGGGCCAAATAAATTACCAGGTTTGCACCTGGGTACCTCACACGGAAGTCACTTTTTCTATATTTTATTGTCGCTCTACTTCGGGGAAATTTCAGGCAATTCTGGAATTTCACTTAAACTTATTCATTTGATTAGTACTACATTCGCCAGCCATTGAATACTGGAATTTATATACGGAACATGCATTTTTAAGTATTATATATGTAAGTTCAGTGCGGTGCTAAGAAACTAATATATATACTGTGGCGCTACACTGCTAACACTGTCCCCCGACCGCGGGGTGCATCCGTATTGATCCCAGAAAATCATCCCACGAGCTGAAAGTAATAATAATTATACCGGATTCATACAATTAATATTCATTTCATTTATAGAGTCCGTATTTATCCCACCTAGAAATACCTACATCTAAAACGAGTGAAAGTAACGTCAGCAAAAAAATATGTTATTATGGAACATCTATTTATTTCTATTAAAACTTCCGTGAGTAATATTCATAATTGAAAAAACCGGTAATAACTCACGTAGGTACTTGTTCCGAGTTAAGGAACAAGGAGTCCTTGAGGAAGGGGGTATTAAGTCCCAGAAACTCGAGTCGGGTGTTAGACTCGGAACAAGTACCTACGTGAGTTATTACCGGTTATTTCAATTATCTATTTATTTCATAAAATTGTTGGTATAAAATTATCAACAAAGTAATAATATATACAGTGTGTCCCAAAAAGTAGTGTCAAGCCGAAGTCCAAAGAAAGGTTACCCCCAGAGATACCCGAATCACCCCCATTTCGCAATTTTTAGTAGTTTTCGAGTTATGTGTTTTTAAGACAATCGGAGCTCTTACACTTTTTTGGCCATTGTGGCTCGATTCGTTGAGGTAGAGGCCTGTTTTTTTTTTGTTGTAAATAAGCTAAATACTAGGGCTACCTTGTCTGATAGCATTTACATCAATAGCACCTACTATTGCATTAAAATAAAAATAATAATATGAAGATAGATTTTTTTTTGCCTAAACTCCTACTTTCAATGAACTTTTAAAAAAAAAAACACATAATCTTTTTCATCCAAACCAAGATAGGTTTTTACCAACATTAAAAGGTTAGGTTTAACCAACATGGCTGATGTGACAGCTATTAGTCGTGTAACCTTGTTCCAGATTCTTGCACAGGATCATAAAAAACACTCAATTTAATAAAAGTTAGTTCAAAAAAGAGTTTTTGAAAATGTTCTGCAAGTCGGAATTAAAAAGAAATGTGACAGTCTGAAGACTGTATTACACATAAGCAATAGTAAAACAACCCATCTTTGTTGTTCAAGGACATTATTTTCTACAATGCACGCAGAAACCTGCGACAGATGGTGGGCCCATTCCAACTGCCAGATCGCCTAAATGGCGAGTCATACTTGAGCTTTTTAAGAGAAGATTTAAATTGATAATCCACAGATATCATTTTACTAACACGCCGAAACATGACTTTTTAAAACGACGGCGCACCATGTTACTTTGCGTCAAAAGTTAGACAATATCTTAATGACAGGTTTTTTTTAATACTACTTAGAATGACTGAACAAGCAGATGGTCCACATGATGATAAGCGGTACTCTCTTCCTATGAACAGTGCTTTATCACATAGGTCACGCCCTCCTAGGACGCGCCCTATGTGACATTGCACTGCGCCCGCCACCCTGAGACATAAAGATGAAAAGTCTCATGTGACTGTAATTTCACCGGCACCCATACCCTTCAAACCGGAACACAGCAATGCGAGCACTACTGCTTTGCGGCAGAAATAGGTATGGTGGTAGTACTTTCCCGGACGAAGTATTTCACAAAAAAGCTCTACTACTACTAACTAAATGCGATACTTGGTGATAAATGGATTGGCCGAGGCGGGCCTATCGCATGGCCCCCACGATCTCTCAACTTAAACCCCATTGAATTTTTTGTTTGGGGATATTATAAAGAGATTGTTTACTCCCGAGAGTGCCGAAATGTGGAAGAATTGCGAAAAAGGTTGACCCAGGCAGAAGCAACAATTCAAAAGCAACAGGATCGCTTTTCTACGCTTTAAAGATATTTTTTTTAGACGATGCTGATTATGTATTGGGCAAGAAGGTCGCCATTTCGAAAATTTATTGTGATGATTCACTGAATACATGCAATGCTGAAAGTGATTATTTAGTTTTATTTAAGATTTCACTTAATCTTAAAAACCAGAATTTCGCATTCAACTGTTTAAATTGAATATCATGAATGATCTCGTAAAAGAATCTCAATCAAATTTACATGATAAATAGCTGACATAATGACCAAGTTTTTAAGATAGGTTTGGATGAAAAAGTTTATGTGACTTTATTTTTAAAATGTCCTTAGAATGTAAGGGACTAAACAGAATTTTTAATTTTTCCATATTTTTAATTTAATTTCAATGCAATGGTTCGTGCTGTGGATGTAAATGCTTTTTTTGTTACTGTTTCGATTACTTTAAAAACCGATATCTGATATCTTTATTTTTGTTTGTCAAACAAAAATTAGTATAAAATATTTAAAAAAAAAGTGGAAGCCATTTTTAAAATATTTTTTCAGGAAAATCACGGACTAGTGTAGAAATCGTTTCAGAGAATCAGAATTGTACAATTATTTATAACATAAGCTTTTAGATAACATCAATATCCTATACAACGAGCAAAGATTCGTATATTATATAAATATTTGTAATGGCACAAGAGGCAATTGAGATTACTAAATACAGAAATTTCAATAGAGAAGATGGTTTTCAATTATCTGGAGTATGGAAGCCTGTGGTGAGAATGTGTAAGAATCAAAGCGGATACCGATAGTGTTGTGTGTCGAGTTGGGGTGAAGAGTGACAATGAAACCGATGGTAGTGGTATCGTTCATAATAAAAGAGTGAGAAAGAGGGTAGATTGATATATCTGCCAATAAAATCTACTCGCAAAGACATTAGTTAGTTCTCCCGTGATCAGTTACGATTAGAATACGATTTAAAAATAGTTTTTATTGCACTTAATCCAACCTAATGCCGAATTTGTGCAATTTATAAATAAAATGTGCAATTTCTAAATAAATAACGAAATTCCGATATTAATATCGGAATGCCAATATTGAGATGTAATATCGGAAATCAGTATAGGAATTGAAACCTTCCGATATTACATGCCCTAAACGTGACAAACAAGCAGACGGCCCGCCTGATGTAAAGCAGTCACCGCCGCCTATGGACAACACCCACGGTATTGCAAACGCGCTGCCTACCATTAAGATCCCTATTGATATTTCTCTTGAATTTACCCTTATTGTATAATTTATAAGTATTTGTACTATCTGCAGATGCATTTGTACTATGTTCAGGATGTTATTAATGTTATGTTATATGTTTTCGTTGGGTATTTTCTATGTATAATAAAAAAAAAATATGTAATGTATTGTATTAAAGTATATCAGTTATCTAGAACCTATAACACAAGCTCTGCTTAGCTTGGGGCTAGATAATGTTGTGTGAACTTTCCAGCATTATTTATTTATTAAATATTTATTTATAATGGTGACAGCGAGCTGATCTGATGATGGAGACGGAAGGTGGACAACGGAACTCCTCGATGGATGATAGTAGATTACTGGAAAAACTGTAGAGGTTATTTATTTTTACTTTTTTGCTTTTATCCCAAAAGTTGCACAGTCTAAAATAAAATTAAAACTAGTTTTGAAACGTCTATGATTGTTTCACTTTTTTACCCTTTCTTTGGCCCCAATATCTTCTACAACCCCCGAACCAATTTAGCTCATAACCTTACACAAATTGTACTAATACTATATACCCATCTACCAAATTGTATAAAGAATACTAGTTTTATAAAGAATATATCAACAGTTCGCAAGTTATCTTCAGACAAACATACAAACATACGAACGCCAATTGTTAATAATTTGCATCCAACAAAAATATATGAAAATGATAGTAAGGCATTTTTCTGTCTGACCGTACTAATATCCATTGTTAAAGGCCGTGGCGTGGTATGAATCCGGACTACATTTTGCGATTAATATGGACAAATATACAATTTTATTATTGGTGGGATGAATACGGCCTACATTTTGGTATGAATCTGCACCCCACCCACGCCGTTGATTTCTTATTAAGATCTATTAATAAGAAGTACTTCCGGTACGAAATTTGTGGTTTTTTTTACGTGCGAATGTGGTAAACTGATAGTATATACCATAATAAAATTTGCACGACTACATAAGTTTCCCCCGAAGTACAATTTACAAAAAAAGAAAAAAAACTATGTTCCGTAATTCGCTGAGGTGTGCAAAACTAATATAATGTTTATAATACTTATAGAAACCTTATGTAAGTTTGCACCGACTACATAAATTTCCCCCGAGCTGTAAACTAAAAAAAACAAATTCACAGTGTTTCCCACTATGCACGTAGTTTTAATTAAAATCCATAACGCACTAAGACTGTCTCTATAAGTAATTGAACTTGCACTTAACACTTTTTTGTTTTTTCAAAAGTTATAATTTTTCAAAGTTTGTACCTAATATTTAAAAGCCTTCCGTATGCGCCAGAAACGGTGCAAACCTGGGATAAGCTTCTATTCGTGTCATCTATCGATTCCATAAGAATCCACGACTACTCGACTTAGGGCCACACTTTTTGCTAATTTGCCTGTACTATTATTCATCTGATCATCATTGCACCATTGCACCGCCACGGAATGCCGTCCGATATTGTTTCGCAAATTACTTTCCATCCAAAGGTTGTCACGAAGAAATTTCTTTCAGTGATAAGGCTTAGGCATTGTACTGCTAATTTTAATAAATTGTATCATGTAGGTATTTCTGGTGTAAATGTAAGCCTTTAATTATATTATGTAGGTCTTTAATTTTGTATAAAATCAAAGAATGTATGAAACTAATTTTGCGGAGCGTTAGCTTGTGAAAAGGGTCGCAGTAAGAACATTTAATCATCAGACGTATCAGCAGTCACTGGAGATGCTTGCAGGTAACATTTCACCAGCTTTATTTCGCTAAAAGTTTCTCAAACTAAATTTTCAATCCAGCGGATGTTTGTGAAAGAATCTAATTAAATTCGTGACCACTGAAACTTTTTATGGTCACTTTTTTCCAACGTTAAAGCACAGTGTACGTGTGATACCCGGGATGAAACAACCTTAAAGCACAGTGTACGTGTGATACCCAGGATGAAACAACCTTAAAGCACTGAGTACGTGTGATACCCGGGATGAAACAACCTTAAAGCACAGTGTACGTGTGTTACCCAGGATGAAACAACCTTAAAGCACTGAGTGCGTGTGATACCCGGTATGAAACAACCTTAAAGCACAGTGTACATGTGATACCCAGGATAAAACAACCTTAAAGCACAGTGGACTTGTGATACCCAGGATAAAACAACCTTAAAGCACAGTGTACGTGTGATACCCGGGATGAAACAACAGCAGTTTAATCATCTCTATTGACGGAGCGGACATAGTGCGCCTCCCAGCGACGAGGTATTGAATGAGAGACAATAGGAACTAGGCTTTAGGTATTCAATAGTGGTCAGAGATAATGGAGATCGTTGGAAAATTAAGTCTAGAACAGTTCAAATTCTAAAAGATGTCTATCTACCTATTTTGGCCGGGTTACACGTACAAAGTAATCGTAGTATCAACACAAGACTGTTTGTGCTAATAGCAGAGTTTCATGGAATATTTCTACGCTTTTCTATGTCATTCGCCGTGGCTTAATTTTATGCTTCCTTGGTATAATTCGCTCCGTCCAACACCTTGTCCTCGACATGGTAAAACATAATGAAGAAGGGGATGGCAGGAGAGCACTCATTACACATTTTAATTAAGCCGGCCTGGAGTAACCGTTGCGTGCTGCCCGCGCCGGCTGTACGTTTAGATGCTTTGTGATCTCTTTATGTAAATAAAGTAAAAAGCTTGTTCTTGATTTTTAACCTCCCAAAAATCTAAATTTACTGAAATTATGTTTATCCTAAAATAATTTTCATTATCACAATTGTTTCTTCTTCTTATCATAGTGGGAAATTTTGTCAAGGGTAGTCGTCGTCACATCCTAAACATAAACCATTTGATTCTCCTGCCTGACTACTCAATGCATGGAAACTCAAACACAGTACAGCTACTCTTCCAAATGTTAGAAATCTGTGTCAACGACACCTCATTTTGTTCAGAAGACCCCTCATTACATTGTTGTGGTGAGAACCGCTTCGACTAAAGCCAGACGAAGCATTGGCGAAGTATTTAGCGAAGTTCGTAATTAGAGTGAGTAAGGCAGTGAGTTGGTACAGCGAGTAGTACCGATCGGATAGTGGCGAGCGCGTTAGGCTTGCAAGCTGCCTTACCAGTGAATACAAATAGTATTGCTTTCTATTTGGTAGACAACGATAACCCGAAGTGCGTGTCCTTCAACGCTTCTCGACAATCAAAAAGAAGAAATGCCACAATCAAAGATTTATTTAAATTATAATGTAAACAGCGACTTGTCTGAGCGCTCGCAACTAACCACTGTTACTTGCCACGTGGCTAAACACTGTTACTTGCCACGTGGCTAAACACTTCGCTAACGTAAATTGGTCTTTATGTAAACTACATATTATAGTAATGTCCAAAGTCTATTTGCTAACTATAAACAGAAACCACTACCAAACAAAACGCATAGTTCGTATCAATGGTACTGTTTGTGTGCCTTGATTGTCAGTTTTCGTAGTCTCGTCATTGTGTATGTTACGTAATATATTTGCCGATTGTGAACCAATTTGATTAATTATTTATTGCCTAAGTTAATCTCGAGAGTGGTCCCATGTAAATTCGAAGAAAATATTCCAAAATACTATGAAAATTAGGGAATGAATTCTAACCCAATTTTTTTCGTAGATAAAATTATTTTCTCCAACAATTCTACTTTAATTTGGTTACTAGCTAGTTTAGAAAGAAACTTATATGAAGGTAGAACACGAAGGGACAGATTTTATATTACAAAGTTCCAAGGGCGTGTTTCGGGTGATTTAGCACTCAGTCGCTGAGTTATCGTGTGGGGAACAGAGTTCTAACGGGTAAATCACGCAACTGAAAACTTGTAACTTGGAAACAACCAGAGCTAATGAACAAGTAGACTTAATAAGCTGAAATAAATTGGAGGCTATGAATACAAAGTAAGGAAAACCAAAAATTATAATACTTTTGTCAAGTGTGTCATGTGACACATCAAGTTTAAGGGCTCATTTATGAGAAATGCTTTTATTTATGACTTTCAAATATATAGTTTTTAAAAGATATTTAAGATAGTAAAGTAAATTAAGCTACCCCCGTCCCTTCCCCTCCTTTATCTCCAATACTACAGAGCCTAACATTTAGAGAAAATATGGAATATAATTGACATCACTCATAATTTACAGTAAAAGCTAAATGAAAATACCAAGTCTTTACATTCCCACAGGAAACAGAAAATAATATCTTCACAAAAACTAAGTATAAGGCTGAAAACTCCAGCTAAGTGGAAAATATCGTATGGTGTAAGGCACCAAGGATGATCTCGTACCTAATATCCATAATGTAAGAAACTTTTTGAAAATTTGTGCTATAGAACATGGTATCCGTGGATGTCGTAAAAGCTGCCCAGGGGATGGGCAACAGCATTCAGCCGAGTAGGAGTTCAACACCAATACCACTTGCGAAGCGTTTATAGAAAATCACTCATTGCATGGGAGAGGCTTCGTTTAGCAGTGGAAGTTTACGGCTGATAGTGATGATGAATTTCAGAAGCGTTGTAGGTATATACACAGAGTATAGAATCACACAAAACCATTTACACCTATACCTATAATTCTTTTGGACAGTTGTACTGTCCCTCGTGTGATAGAACGTTCAAAACAAAGTTTGGTTTTGCGAGCCATATTCGCTCACATAGATAGGGAAATTTTTGAATTGTATAGACATCAAAATTGGGTTATCAGGGTTCGCCATCGACGGATACGTTGAGGAGGACTATATATATATAGAATATTGGTATAAGTAGAATGGAACGAAATATAATATTGAATATTTTGTATTGGCATTCTTCTAGACATCCTATTGAAAGGAAGCCTACCGCTACCTACAAGAACATTGGGTGGCTGGTATACCCATAGTAAATATTAGTTTCTCTCATAAAGTAGTATAGTATCTTAGTCCAGTTATTATAACTACAAAACTTATTTTGTAAAAGTCGGTTTAGTAATCAGTCCATAAAAGACCCGCTAAATTCAATTGTTCTTGCAACGATAACTAGACGACGCTACTCATGTGTATATTCCTAGATCATACTGATGAAAACGCATGACATTAGATAACGTCCACGTGTACTATTCTACTAGTGACGACATCTCGTTTTGACTTGACTAAACTTTCCGAAGTTTAGTCAAGTCCCTATATTATGCGTTGAGCAGAGTCACGCTTGCCTTGTTTATTTATGTTTTCTTGATGTTTCTACTGTGCACTATATAGCAACCAGCCGTGATAATAATCCAATGGTAAATCAAAATAAAATGTATTCAAAATGCGAAAGTTTATGGAATCCCAACAATCTCTATCAGCTGATCACTTGCACTAGATAACTCCTACTGGCTCCATTAGCGTGGCAGCTGTTCGAGTTCCGATTGATGGTTTACAACTGCCAGTGGTACCGTGATACTTATCCTAGCTCTTTGATATCCCTTGTGACTGCCTACAGACTGCTCATCCGCAATGAGGAGTTCCGTGGAAGAACCAAGCTCACCGACATAGCTCTCAGAATTAGCAAGTCGAAGTGGCTATGGGCAGGCCATAGCTCACAGAACTGATAACCGTTGGGGAATAAAAGAGTGGCAAAGACAATTCTAACGACGCAAAAGGGGAAAGCCGTCCTTTCAATGGAGCAAAGACATTAATTATAAACGTCGCAAAAAACGGTGGATGGAGGCGGCTCGAGACTATTCGTCGTGATATTATATGTGAAGGCTTATTCCCAGAAGTACATTTCTGTAGGCTGATGATGATGATGATGATGAGACAGAAGGAATTATCTAGGTGAGTGTTAGTTGTTGGCTGCACATCAGTATGCAAGTTATTGGCAGACATTATAGCATAGCATAGATATGATGTTATGCATGCAGCCCGAGATGCTGTTATAAGAAATCCATAAGCCACTATAAGAAACGCATTGATCTTAAATTAAACTAAAAACTAGTGATCGCCCTGAACTGAGACATTCTTGCCCTTCTATCAGACTTCAAAAAACATTTAGATATTATACTCACGGGACCTCCTCGAGATAGTCCACTACAAAGCGACGAAAGGACCATCTTGTGCTTGCCAACGGGGCGTAAACAGTACATTATCTTATAGTATACATATATAACTTTTGAAACTATCATGGTTATGTACATAATTTTCACTAGAAACGGGATATTTACCATGATTTTTGAGTTTTATATGTTCCCGATATTATATCATATATATATACTATCATAGGGAGTTCTCCCGTGATCATGGCGCATGCAACTGTGCCGAAATATCGGGAACATATAAAACTCAAAAATCATGGTAAATATCCCGTTTCTAGTGAAAATTAGTATACATATAGCCCATACCTCAAAGTCATAGACAAGGTTGAAAGTATTTTATTCATTGAAATTACAAGGATCATTTTGAATCGTCTTATTAAATTTATTTACGCCTGTTCGAACCACTGTTCCAAACTGTTTCTACACCAGCCTGTTTTTATACAAATAAAACCGCATTGAAATCGGAGCAGCCGTTGCTGCACTAATTATCAGACAATGGGGCCTAATGTCATCGAAAATGAACACCGTTGTTTGAGCTGCAATAATGCCATTCAGGGGGTTGAAATCTGCCATTTTTGAAAGAAACGTCGTCATTTTTATTTTATTACATTTTAACGTGTTTTTTCGAGTTATTTCGTGTAATTTTAGTGGCATTTTAACAGGTGTAACTTGGATAAATGACACATGTGAGATGTAGTGAAATTTGAGTGTATTGCGAGTCTTTTCGAAATGGTGGTATTTTCCTGTAAAAACTCAGTTTTTCTGCCACAATTTAAACTGGGTTAGGACTAGACAGAGACTCTTGACCACTTTACTATAAAACTATAATAATTATATCACTTGGCATTGGCTAAATTGTTGCAAATAATGCAAAGAAGCCATTACCTAAGATAAGAAGAAGAATGCCATTCAGCGGGTCTGTGTTGTGATACGAACTCGTGTTGCTGATACCCCCGAGCCGGGGGATCCCGAGTGTGGGATCAGGACTGTACGTTTTTAAATATTGGGTGATATTATTTAATCTACCAAAGCAAATTCGTCCAAGTCGACTTTGAAAACTTGCTATGATCGTTAAATTATTCTATAGGTAATAGAACCTCTTCAATTTCCTAAACGTAATGCATAACTGTTTATAACATTCGCTTTGTTAAGTTTTCAAGGACACTTCTACAAAAGATTGATAATTTATAAACCTTTATGTAACATAGGTATTTGACTCTCCGCTCACACAGGACTCAGGACCCGTATATAAAGGTACTTTGTGCCATGGACTTAAGTCCATGCTTTGTGCACAGGACCGACTAGTGCAAGAGTAAATAGTGAACTGACAGAGGAACGGCATAAAAATGTTCTCTATGGGAACGGCAAACGGACAAAGTGCATTGAATTATATCGAAATCAAACATCGATTCGTAAGTATTTGCGCTTGCGAGTGTATTGAATGCGCTATCTCATGAGCAAATACGCGTCGCTTGCAGCCACTTGTCATAATCAGACTGTTTGTATAATTGAATTGTTTATTTGGAAATTTAAGACTGGGAAAATACAATGGTTATTTATTTAAAGTTAGCATTATAGATGTTAAAAACCTAATTCAACCAAATACGCGGCAGTTTTGTGGTGTTAGGGAGACCCAATTGTTCGGGAGTAATTTATAAGAGTTTTTTTTTTCTAAAATTCAAGTTTCATTTTGCCAGTAAAATTAGAAAAAAAAACATTTATTACCAAGTTTTTTTTTCTGATTTGATCTTGGACTGTGGACATTGGGAATAAATCCTTTTTAGGTATGGATGTTTTTTTAGCACATCAAATAAAATCCCCTTGAATGAAATACAAAATTTATAAATGTGCCAACAAAGATTTCGTGACTTGGTTGCTTGAGTTTGATATTTATGCAAACCGGTATATTGGAACCGTTTTTACAAGCTTTTATTTAACTTGCAATGTATTTTTGTCTGGGTGGAATCTTGCAACTGAATTTTAAAGCTTATCCTCAACCGATTGAGCTCAAATTTGGCATACCTGTCAAATTCCGATTACAATACAATATGGTGGTAACAGCGAGCTGATCTGATGATGGAGACGTAAGGTGGACAATGGAACTCCTCGATAGATAATAGTAGACTTGCCCTGTTTAAGCTCATTTTGATCAGCACACGGTTACGATCACAAATTTTAGAAAAGCTTGTAATGAAAAATATATTTTTCACAAAAAACTTTTGATGAAATTTAAAAATGATTTGCTACGTAGTTCTATCCCGGACGAACCCTTTCACAAAAAAAGCTCTAGTGGGTACATACAGTAGGTAAATGCTGTTAGAGGCATCTTACTATGTCGTTAATTTATTTTCCTTTAGGAGAAACCCAAAATAAACAGCCTACAGAAAGTTGTACCTGCTGCAGATCTGTCTCTAATCAGTTCAAAGTTGATATCGATGCTAACATTTTCGGCGAAACGACCGACGTGCAAAAGCTAGACAAGTCGAAATGTTATTGAAAATGTATAAGCACTCTGCTAAAAGCCTCCCCGTGAGTATTTGAGCGCTCGGCACAGAATAAACAACAGTTACAGTAGTCCCGGTGCATTTAATGGTCGATATTTCGAAGCCTGCCACAGATTTAATGCAGTCTGCGACACAGCACTACTTTTAAGGAGCTCTGTAATAGCTGCTTCCGGTAAGTTGAAAGATGCTTTCAGATAATAGTTTGGCAGAGTATTCTAGAGTGTACTCGTATCTACCGACATGAGGTATCGAAAGATGTTTCATTCTCTCCAACGACCTCTGTGGCGCGGCGGGCGAAGGTTCGCAGGAGGTTACGGATTCAATTCCCGCCTCGGAACAAATATGCTGCTATAAAATATAAAGTAGTGCTCGCATTGCTGTGTTCCGATTTGAAGGGTAAGGGTGCCGGTGAAATTACAGGCACATGAGACTTTTCATCTTTATGTCTCAGGGTGGCGGGCGCAGTGCAATGCCACATAGGGTGCGTCCTAGGTGGACGTGACCTATGAGGTAATGCACTGTTCATAGACAGAGGTTACCGATTAACATCAGGTGGGCCTCTTGCTTGTTCCGTAATCCAAGTAGTATAAAAAAAAATAAAAAAAATAAAAATTGTACGATCTGCAGATTCTGATATTCGTTCAGGGTGTTCTGGGTATTTTCTATGTATAATAAAAAATATCTATCTATGTTATATATTGTTTTAAGTAGGTATATCAAAAACAAACAAAACAAATAATGCTGGACAGTTTACACAACATTATCTAGCCCCAAGCTAAGTAGAGCTTGTGTTATGGGTACTAGATAACTGATATACTTAATACAATATATAACATAGATAGATATTTTTTATTATACATAGAAAATACCCAGAACACCCAGATATCAGTTATCTAGTACCCATAACACAAGCTATGCTTAGCTTGGGGCTAGATAATGTTGTGTGAACTTTCCAGCATTATTTATTATTACTATTTATATGATTTATTCTGAATCATTAAAAGTGTTGTCAGTCAAATGATTTAATCGGTAAAATCATTTAATTATTATCAGCCGGTCATAAAATGGCACAAAAGGTGTCTTGTTCCGCCTCCATCCACCAACTTATTGCGATTGTTTCCATGTCGTTAGTCCACCGAGTGGAGGGGCGTCCTCACTGCGTTTTCCAGTTCGTGTTCGCAACCCGAGAACTTAATGCGCCCTGCGGTTGTCGGTTTTGCAAGCTACATAATATGATGGCTGACCCAGCGCTTCTTTAACTCGCTAATTCTGAGTTTAATCGGTGCCCTTGGTTATTGTTATCTTGGTTTTCCTTGATTTTGATTGATCTTGATTTTATCACACTGATAGCAGCAACTTCAAGCATAGTTCTCAATATAGCCCGTTGCGCGCCTTTGATGAATGAATTGTATTTGTCTAATTTAAAGCCAGTCTAGATAAATATCCATCACATTCAGAAAAAGAAGCAAAAAAAAGCATCTCTCAGTGAAGTAATATAAGAAGATAAACAACAGCAGAAGCTTATTTTTCTTAAATTAGCAAAGTAACAAAGAATGACTCCCCCCTTCAGGGCCTCATTACACCTCAGGTAAGATAGGGGGATGGTAGCACGTCACAATGGGAAAAGTTACCAAATAAATGACTAACTTTTACACCATAATATCTGCACTGAAAGGTTTTAATCTCGCCCTTGAGACGTCGTAATAGAGTTCTGTACAGCTTATCATTTTAGTTCGTTTTAACCGTCTTATTCCAGTCTGGCCAGATTTATGGAAGTGAAACACGATTTCTGTTATGTTTTTGTGCGGTCATGTATTAGTCGTAAAACGGCTGCTAATTCCGGGAAATCGTAAACCGGGGTACATATGGATAATGTAACATTATATGGGTTTATTTGGGCGTGTACGAATATGGTAATCTCCGGAAGTTTTACTGTAATTTGTAAGCATACAATATTAATTTAAGTAAGATTTTGTAACTTGTACTGTTAAATTTATAGGTCCATGGAGCACAATAAGGTACTTAAATATTAAAAAGTACAAATTTGAATGGTCAGTTCAAAAATGTAAGCTACTAGTGGCCCGCTTGCGACTTTGTTCGCGTGAACCGGTAGAACCTGACTGCAGCGCCACCTACCGGGTCCACTTGTACATCGAAACCATCTAGGGACCTACTAAAACAACAAATTTCATCAAAACCAGTCCAGCCGTTTAGGAGGAGTTCAGTGATATGCACACGTAGGTACAAAGGAATCGGTTCTCACCCACTGTCCACCTCCCTGAGACCACCTGGGTGAACCGTTATATATGTATAGAAGATAAATCTATCTTTTTGTTTAAACACATTGAAACTTTGACTTCGAGGGGTAGATACACGATGATGCCAGACAACTTATTAATCATCTACAACTGAAAGAATTCCACTGCTGGCCATCCTGAGGGGCGTGGACCGTGGTGGATGAGTGGGATCGTGGCATTATTTGAGAATAGCTGTGGTGTGTCCAGCCTAAGAATAACCCCCTCCGTCTCCTGTATCTACGGAGATTACCCAGAATTGTTGATAAGATTCGTTGATATAATATTTGTCCTGGCTGCTAGCTTATTATGGAATGTGTTATTACTTGAAGAAAGTGTTAGCCAAGTCAATCGTGGGAAGCAATGGCGGCGACGAGCTCACCACTTGTCACGTCTATATTCCACGATGGTGCAATTCACTGTGAAAAGAGGCCCATTGAGGATCTGCATACCCCTGGCTCTGCCTTGCTGTCTCGCTTTTCTTACTGAGGAAAAAGGATGGCCGACGTTCCTGCGCCGCCATCATGCACTGACTCCCCGTTTCTGCCGCAGTTGTATCGCCAACCAACTTGTTTACGCATACTTCCCATCCATATTCATTTCATCTCTTCATAATTCCTTACTTTATTACAACCAACATTTCCCAAGAAAAACGTCTCCTGAGATGATCTAAGCGCGACACGTGACGCGGATGTTTTGATATTGTGCCGCCAAACCACAAAAAATCTGCCGCATCTGGTTTATGTTCCTCAATTTATACGAGTAGGTATCTTATTTTATACATAATATACAAATTGAGGCTGATATTTCAAGTTAAGACCCATTTAAAGAAAACTTGCAATTTTTTTGTTTATTGCTTTATTTAATTTATTAACAAAATAATAATAATAATAAATTATTATTATTCCTTTATAGTGAAAAATATATAATTTTTTACGAGATTTAGAATAAATAAGTGATATAATAATAAATAATACTAGACAGTTCACACATTATCTAGCCCCAAGCTAAGCAGAGCTTGTGTTATGGGTACTAGATAACTGATATACTTAATACAATATATTACATAGATAGATATTTGAAGAAAAAAAAAAAAAAAAAAAAAAAAAAAGTTTTGATATTTTAAAATGGATGACATGTAAATTTGTGTGAAATCTAAAAATAAACAATTATCTTATCTTATCTTTAGTCCAGCAGTGGGTTATGTACGTTAGCCTATCTTACAACAAAAACAGCAGAGTCAATGGAGAATTTCGTTTTTTTCTTTCACTAGGCCCTTATAATAGTATTAAGATATTTTTTGCGAAAGATTTCTTACTGGGAGGACTACCATACTTATTTATGTCTGTCCGCAAAGCAGTAGTGCTCGCATTGCTGTGTTCCAGTTTGAAGGGTATGGGTGCCGGTAAAATTACAGGCACATGAGACTTTTTATATCTCAGGGTGGCGGCATAGAATAAATATTAGTACAAGTAGTGGCGGGCGCAGTGCAAAGACACGTAGGGCGCGACATACGTGGACGTGAAATGTGAGGGAAACCATTGTCTTACGTTCCAGCTTAAAATCAGGAGGACAAGATGCATGATTCAATAAAATTGTATGTAATCTCATGCTAGAGACAAATCACCAAGAATACATTTAATTTGGTGTTTAATTTCAAAAGTCACCGTTTTGGTAAGGACCTGCTTAGAGACCGTGGTTGTATAATGCCTAATTATAGCCATTCTAATAACACTTTAAAGTTTTTATTATGTACTATCTTAGCAGGGAACCGAATCCACGACCAGACTGGATATCCATAAAATATACTGAAAAAAACTTTTATCCTATAAACATTGTTCAATATTATTCACAAAACTCACCCAAAACCACACCAACAACTTCCAAAAAGTATTTCCACTTTCGAATTAAATAGTTCGTACGAAGTTACCCGACACGAGCCGAGCGCACACGTGCGACTGTACCGGGCCCGTGTGGCGACTGCCTGCAAGCTGCCGCCCGCCCTGCTGTAACGGAGGGCGGCCGTGTGATGGCTTTAAGTGACGGAGGTCGTTATGACACAAACATAAGATGTTGTCGTTGGGGTGGAATAGACAGCGGTTTATTCTTTCTCAACTTTCTTTTAACTTTTAAAAGCTAATTTTTATCAAAACCGCGGGCAGATAAATTGTTATTACATAATCATACATACATAGACACACGCCTTTTTCCCCGAAGGGGTAGGCAGAGCCACAATAGGCCTCTTTTCACAGTGGGTTGCACCATCGTGGAATATAGACGTGACAAGTGGTGAGCTCATCGCCGCCATTGCTTCCCACGACTGACTCAGCTAACGCTTTCATCCAGTAATAACACATTCCATAATAAGTTACCAGCCAGGACAAATCTTATACCAACGAATCTTATCAACAAGTCCGGGTAATCCCTTAGTCGGCTTTTACGACATCCACGGGAGGAGACGGAGGGGTCTATTCTTAGGCCGGACACACCACGTTGTATATAATCTTCTATATTTCAAAACTAGTTCATCAAAATTATTAATTCAGTGAGAATTAAATCTCATTGAATTTCTAGCAATACAAAATATCAAAGCCATTACTCACTCATACATACATTCTTATGAAAACCCCTTTTAATAGAACTGCAAATAAAATGGCTTATGGGCCATTCCATACCTTTTGTATTTATCGCGAATCAGACGCAATAGGCTATCAATAAGGTCAGTACAGGCCATAACTGTAAACTACGACCCAAAGCGTCATTTATCATTATTTGGGATAACAAATGTTGCGGAGATTATTTGAGAAAAATCGTTCCTTATTTTGATTAGAGTTTTTAGAAACGTTTATATAAGAAGAAATAAATACTCAGCAGGTACCTATAATGTTTACTTACTACAATTACTTTTCAGTTTTTTTGTTTACTACAATTGACGACCTCTGTGGCGCGGCGGGCGAAGGTTGGCCTGCGACGCAAGAGGTTGCGGGTTCGTTTCCCGCCTCGGAACAAATATTTGTGCAATTGCAGATATTTGTTCAGGGTGTTCTGGGTATTTTATATGTAAAATAAAAAATATCTATCTATGTAATATATTTTATTAAGTATACTTATTAGCTTCGGGCTAGATAATGTTGTATGAACTGTCCAGCATTATTTATTTATTATTTATATTTATTTTGTTCATTCTAGAATCGAACCCATGATTGTTCACTTTCTGCCAAATCTTCTTCACTCTTTACCTCGTGATGCATCAATAATCTTGTGTTAATAAATTGTTAACTTAAGATTAGTCTATCCAAGCATTTTCAGTCAAAACTAACTGCTAAATTACAATACCAAATCAAACTAATGATCCTAAGCGGGTAAGGCCGCTCCGGGCCCGGCTCGTCCCGTCTCGGCCTCGTTTACATATAAATAACATTAGGTACTTATTGCTGTTTGAAAGCTCATGCATTATTCAGTTACCAGGACATTGGTGGTTTAATTAAACTGCGTGAAAAACCAAAATGAAGTCTGGAGATGGTCCCTTTGTGGACGGCAAGTGTTAGCGTCCCAATTTAATATCTGCTCTCATTTCAACTAGAAGCATAGTAATAGAAACAGCTGCTTTTAATTTCAAAGGTATAGTCGAGTACCAAAGCTGACGATGTTTACCGAGAACATACCTGATAGAGGCTGTTTAAAGAGATGGCAAACTATGACGAAAACATTATAATGGACTAACTTTAGCTATTGAAGGAAGTAATCTAAAATGCCAGTCTTCCTGTGACACAGAAAATGTATCTAGCAATTTCCCTTTATTACCTGTGGCTCCTCCCGTAGTCCCTGGAATTTTGTTTATTCCCGTTTTTAATTAATTTCTAGTCAGACTACAATCGGTCAGACTAATATTTTTCCTTTGCGTATTTTTCAAAGTACTAGGAAAGCTAATCCACCAGTTCAAGGTAGCACAGCGAGCAATGGAACGGGCTATGCTCGGAGTTTCTCTGAAAGAGAAAATGCATAATTAGGTTATCCGTCAGAGGACTAAAGTCATTGACATAGCCCACCGGATTAGCAAGCTGAAGTGGCAAAGGGCTGGTCATATATGCCGAAGAACCGACAACCGAGTAAGCGAGTTCTTGAGTGGAGACCGCGTCTTGGCAAATGTAGCTTGGGGCGCCCTCGGGCTAGCTGGAGCGATGATCTACGAAAGGCGGCGGGCAGAAAGTGGATGAGAAGAGCCGAACACCGGGCTTAGTATTGGGGAAAACGCCAATGTCCAGCAGTGGACTAGTGTGGGCTGAATTAGCCAATGATGACTAGGAAAGCAGAAGTTCATAGGAGATGCATACAGCAGACAATAGTATTTTATGTGTGAATACATATGCGGGTGAGGGGGGTTGTAGGGAAAGATTGGAGGTGCCTGCTTTTCACATCCCGACACTACCCGTGTGAAGCCGGGGCGAGTCACTAGTTATGAATAATGCCTTTAGAATGTATTACGACTGGACCAAGTAGGTACAATTTTAATTCGGCAGCATTGTATTTCCCGGAGGGACCAGGGGTACAACAAATACCCACGGTACCTTTCAGGGACAACGGGACGGAACACGGGTAATAAAGGAAAATTTCTACCTGTGGAAAAAGTGCGTATCCCCATTTTCCTATACTTAATAATGTATATCTATAAGATGAAAGAGCAAAGTGCGTAAGTTGCCGAGTCTGCCCTTGACACTTTGAAAGACGAAAGCTGTACGAGTATACTACTTCGAGCAACTTGTTAATTAACTTCAAGTTTCTTTATTGCCGGAGAAAACGTTCAGATGTTAATTGATGGTTTAAGATCGTTCAAGTTCAATGTAACAAGATTTTATGTGTAATAATAAGAAGAAAGACATTGATTTATAATCATTTATTTACATGTTTCATATATATTTCAAGGATTATTTATTCAAGGATTATTAGTTTCTTGACATTGAATGTGATTTTCATGTTTTTTTTAAAATTTATACTATTTCGTTGTTATTTTCCAGTGAAGTAATTTATATAAATAGTGAATAGTAGGTAGGTACCTACTAGGTTTAATAATACATGTATTTACAGGCACGATTTTTAAATTGGTAATGGAATAAATGAACGTATGATAGATTTAAAGTCACTTTCGTGAAAAGCTTATCATGCACATTGTAACGAAGAATGTCATATATAATCCTACAAGTTCGCGACGCGTTTGGAGTCCTCAAATGATCGGCTCTAAGGTACCACCGTAACGGTCCCTGGGGCGGTGGAAGGGGTCACAACCCCCCCATCCCCCTGGGCCTGGACCCGCACAAATCTTTGCAGGTTGTAGATTCGTCCAATTTAGCCATTTGTCCTTGAAAAGACTTTGACAAATCCTTTATTCGACATCGGGTTTACTTCTCATCACAAAATTGAAGTTAAGTTTTTGCTAGAAACTGCATAATGCTTAGAAACACTAAGCACACGCAGTTTGTAGATACTTTTAAACTCTGCGGTTTGAATAACGCGCTATTATGGAGTCGTCTTAGCTTGCAGAGGTGCAACGAACTGACCAACATTTCATTATATTGTTCGAGCGGCCAAACTTTCCATTTTCGCGGATCACTTCGCTTGCCAGTTCCGTGTGTGCTTCAGGTGGGCTGCTTTTCGCCCCAACAGCGACGAGAAGATCCAGATGATCTTCTCGTCTCTCTCTCTCTCTTTGCTCCAAGAAACCATATTATGGTAATTAGCAATTCAGATTCTTATAATAATTTATCTTATACAAATATTTAATTCTTTAGTTGCATCTTATACTTCACGCAAATGCAAATGTTTGATAGTAACACAGAAAATAAAAACTCGTGGTATCCTTGTGTGATTCATTCCATCCAATAAGCATATATTAGCAGGAGCACGTCTCAGGCCGAGCAAACAGCATGCGCACTACACAAACGTAATCCATTACTCCCAGTCTCCCTGAGCTCAGAACGAGCTGCTAATTACTGATACAGAGCAAGCAGTTTTAACACAACAGTTGTATGGACGATGGCGCAGTTGAAAGTGTACGCAATAAACTTGTGAAAGTTCTGAGGTGAGGTTATTATCGGTACAATACTATGGACATTGAACCGTAGATTTTATGTTTTAACAACAATCTCAAACGCTTGAATAAAAAAAGAAAAAAAGATCTATAACATGGTGTAAAAATATCTCTTTCAAAACATGCTTTTTAGTGATCAGAATGGTGAGTTAATCCATCGAGGAGTTACTTTGCCATTTCCATCATCAGTTCAGCTCGCTGTTATTATAATATTGTAATGACACGTTGGGAGGAAATAGTTCAAAATTCAGTTGCAAGATTTGTACCAAACGTACTAATAAACTAACAGTAATAAAAAAAAAGCTTGTAATGACAGGAGTTGTACTATTATAGTCGAATAACTATAGTAGATCATTTAAGTGGTACTCAGAGTGTCGCCTTTATACTTTTCTCTGTACCACTTGCAGTGCCTACGACAGAGGTAGTCCTGGTACCAAGTCCGGAGTGCTCGTTGGAGCGTCAAGCCATCACTTGAAGTTTGGAATTAAACTAGTACAGCGAGTCTAGCGAGAACTAGGTCTAGAGTTGTGATTCTTCACTGGGGGGGAGAAGCCGTTCAATTATTATCATATTTCTTGGATTGCTATTTCTGCCACAAAGCAGTAGTGCTCGCATTGCTGTAATCCAGTTTGAAGGGTATGGTTGCCGGTGAAATTACAGGCACATGAGTCTTTTCATCTTTATGTCTCACGGTGGCGGGCGCAGTGCAATGCCACATAGGGTGCGTCCTAGGTGGACGTGACCTATGTGATAATGCACTGTTCATTAGGCAGAGGGTACCGTTAAGCATCAGGTGGTACATCTGCTTGATCCGTCATTCCACAAGTATATCTATATAAACAAAGTCGTGTTAGTTACACCACTTATAACTCAAAACGGGTGAACCGATTTGGCTAAAAATTGGTGAGGAGGTAGCTTAGAACCAGGAGAGGTATAGGGTGGGGTAGGAGGGGGGGGGGATTCACCTGGGGCTACCCGTGCGAAGCCGGGGCGAGTCACTAGTAGTTTATAAAAAAAAAAAAAACTTACTTGCGTATTTGTAGTGCAACTGATTTTAATGATTTCCGGATGAATAGGTAATTGTTGAATAACGTATCTATATGAAAATTATGTAAATATGTGAATCAATTTCCATATTTACAGAAACTAGGTAGAGTTTTATGGTTATTCAGTCCAAAACGAGTCCATTGTGCTTGATGATACTCAATTATTTGAGTAGAGTTAATCTGTACTCAAGTCAATGAATACAATGAATATGTTCCGTTTAGTATACACGGTAGATACAAGTGCGCTAGGTGGGTGAGGCATACACAAGATCACGGCTCAGCGGATATACAAACATCATTTCCAGCGATTGCGATAGACGTAGCATGAGACAATCTTACTATAAGAGCCCTCTTATACATATAGTAAGATTGTATAGCCTTCTCTAAGAGAGGGTTAAACACATGCATTACCTTGGCAACTTTTAATAAGGACACATCATTTCATGGTTGTTGGTAGTAAGTTCATAGATAATTTTGTAAGCCATTTTTTTTTTTTTTTTTTAACTTTGATAGACCTATGTTTGACCACGATCACACCTGTTGGAAAGTGACGATGTGGCCAAAAATCGAGCACAAAGGTCTAGAAGGCACCTATTCACTCTAGCCTTGAAGAGACCCAGATTATAGTTTTCAGGAAAGACAGACGACGGTAGTGTATTCCACTCCTTAGCAGTTCGCATTATAAAGGTGGAACTGAAACGTTTAGTACGAATAGCGGGTATACTAATCAGGTAAGGGTGGTACCGAGCCGTGCGCCTGCTCGTCCTATGATGAAAAGGAGATGGTGGGATCAGATCATGCAGTTCCTGGGAGCATTCCCCGAAATGTAACCTATAGAAGATCGAAAGGCATTTTTTAGGCTTTTTCTTTTACCATTTCATAAGACAACTAAATTAGTTCTTGTAAAGGCGTACTTTATTTGTCCGTAACTACCAATCTCGTGACGTTTTATGAAGGTCGCACCGAAACGTTCATTAGCAGTTTCTCGTCTTACAAAAGGAATCTCTATCAACGTGTTTCCTTCTCGGATAGATAAAGCGCGAGCGCGCCGATAAAGGCCTCGGCTCCAATCACTGAAAGGGCTCAGATAGCGGATGCCTGCCCGCCTGTTACCGAATATTTTACGGTTTTCTACAAGTAAAAAAGTGATATAGTTTCTTGGTTTAGCTTGCAGAAGTGTATAAAATGACATACATACATACGTAAACTCACACCTTTTTCCCGGAGGGGTAGGCAGAGAGCACGATTTCCACTTGCTACGTTCCTGGCATACCCCTTTTGCTTCATTCACTCTCATCACATTCTTCATCATGCTCGTCGGTTATGGGACCTATGCCCTTTTCCAGAACGTCTCCGATCTGGTCTGAATACGTCCGCAGAGGTCTTCCCCTTCCCACTGTCCCATTCACGCTCGTCTTATGCACACGTTTCGTCAATCTACTAACGTCCATCCTTACTAATTGCCCAAACCATCTAAGCATACCTTTCTCAATCCTAATCACTACGTCTTTTTTAATTTCACAACGCTCTCTTATCACACTGTTCGTCATTCTATCTCTCAAAGTCACACCTCGCATACTTTTCAAAGTTCTCATCTCTATTAAATGCGTTCCTAAAGAACATTTTTGTTTTCGGCAAGTTGGTGCCTTCAGCTGAAATATGTGATTATTCTGTATTCTACTTTCGCAATTTCTAAGGCCACTGAGGTTGCGGCTGGCTCATACTAGCGACCTTAGTGGCCGCAGGAATCTAGGAAACTTTCAACTTGCCTCGTGAAAATGAACATCTTAGAATATTACGTGCTCAGGCGATGACGTAAAGAACCTTTTCTGTAGCAATCTAAACTTTATTCTAAGGTGCTATGGTTTAATTTGCAACAGCGAATCGTTTTTCATATAGTAAAGTTATTTAATTCTGTAAGAAATTGTCCGTGAGATCAAAACTTGTGAAATTAGTAGGTAGGTACAGGTATCAAATACTTTTTGGGGTACCTTTACCTTTTCCTTGGCCCGGATTGTAGATTATAGGTAGTTGTATTATCTATATCCGACACTAATACTATATCCGATATGTAGGTATTATCTGGATCCGATAGCCTGGCTGTTGGGTTTATTTAGAATGGTTTTGGCTAGAAAGAAGGGTTTATGGTTAGTATTGTAACAACCGGCGATGGCCTTGCAACCTGTCTCGTATGAAGTAGGTACCTCTGATCGAAATATGAAATGCTAAAAACCTAACTAACCAAAAAGTTATGCACTTAGCTTACCAAATAAATAATTTGGACTAGACTCATTTGAATATTCACTTGGATCTGGACGATATATTCGTGACATAACCTTCGTGTGAGTGTCCTACGAAACTAAGTGTAAGGATTGCAGTTTTTTTATATTTTCCCACTACTGGGTTAAGGTCTCCGCCAAATTATTTCACTTGTCCCTGTCGTTGGCAGTCTCCCACCACTCCTTCCCCAAATTATCAAGATCATCCTGCCAGCGCCCTCTCGGCCGGCGATAAACAATAACGCAGTGTTGCTGAGAGTCGACCGTGGAGGAGCCAGCAGTGCTGAGTCGAGTCGTCAAATATTGAAGACAATTAGCGCCTGCAGCTAGCGTTGTAGCCGAGATGTAGCCTCGTAGTGAAGCTACAGCTAGTTGAATGCGTTGTAGCCGAGGTGTAGCCTCGTAGTGAAGCTACATCTAGTTGAATGCGTTGTAGCCGAGATGTAGCCTCGTAGTGAAGCTACAGCTAGTCGAATGCGTTGTAGCCGAGATGTAGCCTCGTAGTGAAGCTACAGCTAGTTGAATGCGTTGTAGCCGAGACGTAGCCTCGTAGTGAAGCTACAGCTAGTTGAATGCGTTGTAGCCGAGATGTAGCCTCGTAGTGAAGCTACAGCCTCATTATCTCGCGAGTCGTCTGTCACGCGCGAAACACTCGGGCCTCATTTCGTTAATTGTATTCTGTTAATTGTACTCATTATTCCGAGATTGTGGAGAGTTGTTTATAGCTTTTAATAAAGCGAATAAGCGCTAGAAGTCAACTGTTTATAAGTTCATCAAGTGTTGTTGAATTGAGTTATGCGAGTATTATTTGAGAACACTGAGCTTTCACTCACATAACATTCAGGCAAAAAAACACGAAATGTTTACCAAAGAGTTTATCTGAAGAAGCAATGCACGAGTATGTTACGTAGAGGCTTCTAACCAGCGGGGTCATCCAGGAATATCTTTGTTCTTCTCTTATGACACCGGTTGTTTCGTGGTCACTCTGAGGCATGAGGCTTTTAAAAACTCGTTTGGATGTCGTTGGTGGAAAGAACCAGCGATTAAATAAATCAGGTTCATGCACAAGTTGCAACGATCTAATAAAAACTTATGTAATACTTCCCTCCAGTGCTTGTTATACTGTCTGTGTTTGTTGTTGTGCTAGCTACAAGAACTAGAATGTTCTATCTAGTCGTTAAGGCGCGATAGGTTCTCAAATGTCTCTAGAATTTTAAAGATTTTGATAAAAAAAACATAGTTTTCTATGAAGAAAAAAATATATGATATTTTTGAGCTTTTTATCTAGTGAAATCAATAATTCAATACAATATTTGAATTACTTCACTCGATAAAAAAAAATAACAAAGATACCTCCTTTTTAAAATTGAAATGCTATTTTTAACTCACTTCTCTCACGTTTTAATTTTTGTAACATTTGGTTACATGTTAGTTATTGTTTAAGTTAGTGAATTCATCAACAAAATTAAACAAAACTTTGAACGACATTTTTATATAATTTTTTTATTCATAAAAACACGGTATCAGAGCGTGCGCTCGCCTTCTTCGCCTCATACAAAAATGTTCGTTGAACCTATAGCGCCTTAACAAGAATATGCATCACGTTAGCAATTCGGGAACACTATACAGACCGAGCCGTGGACGACTAGCTGATGATGATGATGATGATGGTGATGATCCATTTGTTTATTTAGAAGTTTGATTAGATTTTAACGAGGCCTGTCCTGTACCCGAACCCTAAGACACAGCTTCTTCAACAAAAGATTGAAATATACAAAGGATATATCAATAGTAAGTGCGGGCGAAGCTTGGCCTGCAACGCAGGAGGTTGCGGGTTCGATTCCCGCGTCGGAACAAATATTTGTGCGATCGCAGATATTTGTTCAGGGTGTTCTGGGTATTTTCTATGTATAATAAAAATATCTATCTATGTAATATATGGTATTAAGTATATCAGTTATCTAGTACCCATAACACAAGTTCTGCTTTGCTTGGGGCTAGATAATGTTGTGTGTTCTGTCCAGCATTATTTATTTATTTATTTAACTCTATTAGAGTATCTAAATACTCAGCCAAATTAAACTGCCCAATTAACTATTGCTTAATCTAATCTAAATGTATTATAGAGTTTGTTACATAATGGCTCGCACGGGAGAGGAAATTAATTATAAATGCATTGTGTGTGTTGCACTGGTTTTCGAGTTTTGGTATTCGGCTCCCACATAATACCAAAAAAATTAAGTCTACTTTCGACTCTTGGCGACCATCGATTATGGTGACATAGTGCTATATATAATTGGAAAGAGTGAAAAGAGCGTCTTTCAAGATAAGACCTCAGAAAAATATAGATTCGTTCAAATTTTATTAACATTTATTATAGGTTTATTTTTTTTACGTATATTTTCGCTTTGTATTTTCAGTTGAATAGACCATTTCTCATATTTATGACACAAACACAAGATCTCCGAATGTTTACTACTTTTATTACGAGAAACAACATTCGATATTACGAGAATTGGGCTTCACATATTAAGTCCAGCCAGTCCGAATAATATTTTGTGTCCATTGCAGGTATTGTGCCATGTTTCATGACATACCAAAAATAAACCTATAGATAAATTTGCAGGAAAATAGAATAGCGCATCAAAAATTGGTACAAGAGTAGGTGAAAACAATAAAAAACAAAGTAGGTCAAAAAAAAATTGTTAGTAGTAGAGCTTTTTTGTGAAAGAGTTCGTCCGGGGAAGTACTACCACCATACCTATTTCTGCCGCAAAGCAGTAGTGCTCGCATTGCTGTGTTCCGGTTTGAAGGGTATGGGTGCCGGTGAAATTACAGGCACATGAGACTTTCCATCGTTATGTCTCAGGGTGGCGGGCGCAGTGCAATGCCACATATTTATGTAGGGTGCGTCCTAGGTGGACGTGACCTATGAGGTATTGCACTGTTCATAGGCAGAGGTTACCGCTTAACACCAGGTGGGCCATCTGCTAGTTCCGTCATTCAGTAGTATAAAAAAAAAAAAAAAAAAAAAATTAGCACACTACCTACTTACCTATACTACTTATGTTTGAAATAACAATGATCGGTGGACAAGATCCACCCCGACCCTTCTGTAATAAGCCGAGTGTACACAACTCATTAAATCAACCAAACGACGACATTAACATCGTGTAAGTAATCGCCAATATGTCCCGCAGTTAGTTCAATTCCATCCCGAAAATGAACTCTATCACAACGAGTTACGATCTAGTAATGTTAAGAGAGGTGACACTTGGCTCGTTAATTCTGCTTCGGAATTATGGTCTTTATGGTGTTGATATAACATCAACAAAGTCCTCGAGTGTGATGATTATAACATGTGTGATTACGTGACGTCGTTGAATAAACTTGGGGTCTGCTAAAATAATATTATACCTACCTATTTTGGTAAAGGAATTTTTGATAAAAACTTACTATTTTATTCAAATCATCTCGAAATACCTTTTCGTAATTAGAACGTGCTTTACCTATGTTACCTAGTTTATATCTTGCTATAAATTTTCCAATATCTTGAACCAGCCTGTTATCTTGATAACTGCCCTCTGAAATCGACGAGCATTCGAAAGAGAATATAACTCGGTCTAGAGTTTGAGTTTTCTGATAGGAATTCTGAGATTAAGGCCTGGATCACAAGCAATCGGTTTAACATGGTTAGATTTTTCAAATGAAAATTAAATGGGATCGGTACACAGTGGGTCCGGAATGGGTGTGTCCGTGCCACAGATTTTTCGTTGAAAACTAATTCCATGGTATCCGTTGCATCAATAATTTAAACTTGGCCACCAACGCGATGTTAGAGAGGCTTAAAGACAAAAAGGTACACTCCGAGATCTTATTTCTTGTAGAATACACGATCATTTGTAATTATGAAACGTCCTGGGTCAGTTAGAGCTAGATCCTAAAAACGTAGTACAATGTATTAGTTTTCTGTCCTGAAAATAAGGACAAAAATTGTATTGTTGTCCTGTTCAGAGATAAACCGTTGACTTGTGACTCTCGTCTGAGGATTGTATCCAATCTGCGGAATCGGCCCCTGCGGTTCGGTTCGGTCGCGCTCCGGCGGCGCTGTAACTACAGCCGAGATTGGAACCCACTGCTTTTACTCAGCCGATAGTTTACATAATTTTAGGCAGCGAATGTTGAATGGACTGCAATTTCAGAAAGTAATGTAGGAATTTTTCATTCGCTGGATGAGATGAAGGCGGATTTAATTGAGACAGCGTTCACTTACAAACAAACTGCTCGTTAAACGAGTTGGGGGTCAATTCAGCATTTTTTTTAAAAGACGTGTCTTTCTAATGTTTGTATTTTGTCCTCCAAAATCGTATGCCACCACCGTTATCTAGGATACGAGGACTGAGACTCTAAAGCTGATATTGTCAAAATTGAAGGAGAGCCATCAGAGAGCTTCAGAGGCCATACTTAAAGTGCTATAGATACAACGAATTTTTTTGTATGCGGCGAAGATGGCGAGCGCACGCTCTGATACCGTGTTTTTTGGTGTATATAAATAAAATGAATATGCCCTTTAGTTTTTTAAATTTTGTTAATGAATTAACTAACTGAATTAATAATTAATAAGTTACAAAACGTTTCAAACATTCAAACGTGTAAGAAATGACTCTAAAATGGGATTGCAATTTGAAAGAGGTGGTATCTTAATTTTTGATCAAGTTAATTATCGTTTCGATTGTCCTCTGGTTCGGAAGCTCGTCCAGATGACTAAATCATTGTTAATTATTAAGTACTAACCTAGTTTTAAATCGTGTTACTAAAAAATTGTACTCTAGTTGTCTTAATAAATAAATATTCTATTCAATTCTATTATGTCAAATAGTATATGAATTTATGATTTCAGTAGATAAAAAGCTTAAGAATACCGTATATTCTTCTTCATGAAAACTTAAAAATTAAAACTTCAAGAGCTTATTATTGACATTTCGTGAAGAGAAGAATAATAAGAAATTAATTTGACTTACTACTCAATAAAACAGAATTTGTTTTTTACAAATAACAATTACGATCATTAACAATAAATCCTTCTTACTATAAATCTGTAAATATTTTTTAAACTAAGGTTTATGATCATTACCTGTCCTTGTCTATCAACTGCTAGTTATCGTCATGTCACTATGGTATCCCACTAATATTATATACAGTTGTGGTCATATAATTAAGAACGATTTGAAGTTCTAGAAGTTTTTTATTTAAATCGTATCATACACAGAGATGTGTACCTTCTGAGAAGCAACTAGTTATGTTATATAATAGTCACATTAATAGAGCAACCTGACTTAAGAATAAAGTATGAAATCGCTAACTATTTTTTGCACATTTTATTGATTTTATCAAAGTAACACATTCAAATAGTACTGAAACTGGACAAATAATTAAGAACGATTTATTTAACTGCTCGGGAATTGTTTTGTATGACACTTAGATTAAAAAAATCACAATATTATGTAGCACAGGAAACATAAAAATAAATTTAATAAATATTTAACTAAAATTAATAGTTAATAGCATATCCACGGCTTTTAATTACAGCTTTACACCGGCGAGGCATTGACTCTATTAATTTTTGACATTTCGAAAGAGAAATAGAGTTCCATTCTTCTAAAAAAACGTCATACAGCTCTCTTTAATTTCCACACTTTGTATTTGAAACCTTTTTCTTTACTTCAAACCACAGATTCTCTATTGGGTTTAGATCTGGACTGTTAGCAGGCCAGTCTAAGACAGAAACTAATTGCGCTGTAAGAAATTCCTTTACGGTGCGTGCAGTGTGCTTTGGATCATTGTCATGCTGGAATGTCCAAATGACCGGTAGAACGTCTTCAGCGTATGGTAACATTGTTTCTTCCAGTATATTTTTGTATTGGAACTGATCCATGTTACCTTCTATCAACTTTACAGGTCCTACACCATGTCCAGAAAAGCAACCCCAAAATTTCCACATTTCCACCACCATGCTTTAATGTAACTTTCGTGTACTTTGGGTCGAATGCTGTATTCGGGGGACGTCGTACATATCGTTTTCCATCAGAACATACTCTGTTTATTTACGTCTCGTCAGAAAAAAGTACATTTTTCCACTGTTGCACAGTCCAGTTTTCATACTTTCTCGCAAATGCAAGCCGGGCTTGCCTGTGGCAAAGTTTTAACATGGGTACCTTTCTTGCTATCCTACCGTGCAATTTTTCTTCTACCAAACGTCTTCGAATAGTGCGTGCTGAGATTGCTGAAGGGTTGTTTTCACCAAAATATTCTTTTCTAAGCTCATTGGACCCTTTAAAAGGATTTTGTTTTGCCATACGAACGATGTTTCGGTCATCTCGAGGAGTTGTTTTTCTCTGTTTAGGTACACGTGGAACATTCGAAGTAGTTTGATACGTAGCAAAATGCTTTACAGCGTGGAAAACCATCGTTTTTGAACATTGCAGATGTTCGGCTATCTTTTTATAAGACCAATTCTTCCGGCGAAGTTTTATTATTACTTCCCTTGTAGATTTATCACAACTTTTATTTTTTCCCATTGTTTTTTCTAAAGAAGCAATCACCTTTAATCTTTTACAGCACGTAATGGCGCCAAAATTATACAAACAGTAACAAATCGACTGAGTGTTCTCTATTTAAATTTGAATAAAGGTATAAACTACTTAGCGTTCTTAATTACGTGACCAGCCAGTAATAAGGAATACTTTGTTTAAAAGTAGTGTAAAAAGTTTGCCTATTGATTTTTAGTCAATCATGTGTATCAATGAATACAGTGGTAATGTGGAAATGTTTTACGATACCGAGAGAAATAAAAACAAATGCATACAATTAGTTTTGCATCTTAGTTGGAAAAAATCTTCCCTTTATATCAGCGTTCTTAATTATATGGCCACCACTGTATGTATGCAAAAGTTAGTGTGTGTGTTTGTTACTTCTTCACGCTGAAACGGCTGGACGGATTTGGATGAAATTTGGAATGGAGATAACTAGACTCCCGGAATAACACATGGGCATATTTTTATCCCGATATTCCCACGGGATCGAGACTTACGCGGGTGAAACCGCAGGGCGCTGCTAGTGTATCTATATGTTGTTATAATTTGATGTGTTGTTAATTGTGTAACTATATTTATTTTATTTTTAAAATATGGACCTACCTATGTATGTTATATATATTATTTATTTGTAACCTATACACCGCTGTCTTATGTTCTTGTTTTATGCTGTCTATCCAAAGGTTGTCTGGAAGAGATCGCTTTTAGCGATAAGACCACCCATTGTACGTTTTTTTTTTTTGTCACATTTTTTTTTAACTTTTCTTAGGTATACACAATATAGAGTTTATCTATCTATTTAAAGTATAATATTGTAGCCCGTCCTCCAATATAGAGCTTAAGGCGCACTATCGTCGCGCCTCGTAACAGAAACCCTCGTGGGAGTACGCGCTCACTTGCCCTCAAAGCCTAGTATCGATAATTTTATATCTGTTCTTTATGGCAGGAATATAAAACAGAAAAACGTGTATCGTACCAAGGTGATAGAATTACAGACAAGGGCATACATATCTATTTTATAGCCCAACAAGGTAGAACATTTTCAACATCCCTATAATGTACCAAGCGATAAAAACTTGTTGCCATTGAATTTAAAATATTTTTTAAAAACGCACTCAATAATTCTGCATCATTTAAATTATTATAATAATATACGCTTCCGTCTGGTAGTGATTTGGATCAGTTGAGCTACCTTTAGATCGCTTGCAGCGGTCTTCAGGTGGCACAACTGTTTCATATGTATTTTGTACATACCTTGTATTATTCTTTCTGTAAATAAATGTATTAATATTTATAATCATTGTTTGTCCCTAGGTCTACGCACGGCTATTAGCCTCTATAATAAATACTAGTTTAACTAGTAATTTTGCAAACCAAACTTTGAGGAATATACAGAAGTATGATACGCAAACTTAAAAAGCATTGTTCCGAAGGTCTCGTCCACGTCATGTTACGTTTATTCCGTCTACGTGTTTGTCTGTTGGATTCATCTCAACGGTGTTCAGGCTTCATTGTGCAGCCTCTCTGCCAACTGCTGGTACGTGTACAACAGAGAACTAGACAGATCAGATAAATTATGGCATTGTCGAATAATTATTAGTTCTCTTATTCGTGTCTCTAGTTTAAATGTGGTTACTCTGGTAGGAGGTAGCCCTGAAAAGGGCCTTCTGGTGGAAGGTGGGAAAAAAACTAGCAAAAGACGCTTCTTTCTTACACCAAACAGCACACTCAGTCAGATGCTTTTGAATTTTTGGTATAGGTCAATCTGGTTTACCACGATAAAAAACCATCATGTTTTACAAAACACTGGCATTTCTGAATGTACAATCAAATATAAAAGAGCACAAAAGAGCCGTTTTAAGAAAAGGGACGTTTTAAGAAACGGCCGTTTTGAGACAGGGACATTTTAACCCGTTGAGTGCATTATGAGCGGCATATGCTCATAAGAAAAATTCACACTGCGTGCCTTATGAGCAAGGTTTGCTCATAACAGATTTGTGTGATTGGTCAATATTTTTGGCTATGTTCGAATTCTTTGAGCTTTCCTATTGGCTGTACACAATATTGTTCATTCAGTGGAAGTTCACTCGTGCCTTTTGATTGGTAGAAAACCGAAGCAAACATACAGAAAAAAATATTTGAAGCCACGGATGTGACTCGCGAGCGAGTGACCAGTAATTTCGCGCGTGTCGACAGAGCCGGTCCGGTCCGGTCGGTCATGAAAAATGTCTTTCTGGAGGAATCAGTGACTTTTTTGGATATATTTTTGCATAAATTTACCAGAAAAACATTGTAGATTTAGTGTGTGTTCGTATTATTTCAAAAAGAGGTATAAATCAACGCGATAAATGGAACTAAGTTTTGACGACATGGAATTTCATGTCTTGTGGTCGCTCGGTGCAAATTGTATGGCGCCGCCGCGGGAAGGTACCAAAATGGCGGTGCTTTTTTTTTCGAAGTTGTAAATTATCTTTTTCTTGTGTTTTATTTATTTTCAAAGTGATAAAGTTTTGTGAAATGATTACGTAAATATGTATGCTACATACTTACATGTGTAATTTTGGTGAAAGCTATTGTGAATGAGTGCAACGAGATAAAATATGTGTGTGAAATCACAATGTGTGTGTCTTCGAAAATAATAATTTACTACGAGGTCATGTAAGTTTTTCAAATATATTACTATTTATTATTAGGTAGGAAAATTCAATGCCATAACAATGATGTATAACACTTGTCATATAATTATGCGTAAACACTTGAAAATATTTTTTTCCGATAACATAAACAAAAAAAGAATTGCTAGAAAAAGTGCTGTCGCTTGGGGGCCATTTTTTTTTTGGGGTATCTTCGCTTGACGGGTTAAGAAAGGGCCGTTTTAAGAAAGTGACATTTCGAGAACGGGCCGTTTTGAGCATCCGGGATATTTTGCGAAAGGGACATTCCCGTCCGAATCCAAATTTAAGGATATAGATACAAAAACTACGAGTATATGATTACAGGCAAAATTAAGTCTTTCTTATTTGACAGAGACAAGACCCTTCAAATGCGTAGGTACCTAGTTTAATGAATTACGTTAGGGGCTGAAAGCGGTGTCGCGCATGGAAGCGGGTGCAAGTCTAGCTTAAACACAAATACTAGGAGGATTGCTGGATGGGGGCTGCGATGAATGCGCGCACCTACCTACGCACCGCGACCTACTACGTACTGGCGAGTGCAATTATATTTAGTATTCAAATGACTACAAATTACATAAAAACACATAAAATATACCTTTCAAGGCGAACTGTTTGTCGACGAATGATGCCTGATTCAGTAATAGATAGGGCTACGTAGTAGGTAGTAGTAAGTAGGCTAAGTTGTTCCTACCGCAACCATTTTGAAATGTTTTTTATTGCAGTTTTTTATAAAAACCTGTCACTCAGTCTGTCATTACCATGCTTGCTATAGCTATGTAAGTTTATATAAGTTGGTGCAGATGGCCATTATGCAGTCAATTACAGTAATAGTTACAGTTTTTATAAAAACTGCCCGCTGAGTTGTGAGAAGTTGCGGGTTCTATTCCCCCTACGGGACAAATTTATTTGTATTTATTTATTTGTATTTAATTAAAACATTACATCCATTCTTACAGGTATAACCTAATACAACAGAGTAGTCAGCAAATATTTGCTCCTGGTCTGGGTGTTTTTGGTACAATGGTACTCGTAGTTCCTGATACCCATGGCACAGGGTATACTAGTGTGGGATCAGTACCTACTGTGTGTCTGTTGGGTGTTTGTGTTAGTCATTATACAATGTTAATAAAATATTGAGACTGAATCGAGAGTCAAGCATAGGATTTTGTGACAGTTTCACATTGAAATATGTAAAATAAAAATGGGTCTCGATTCAGATATAGTTTATTCACAGAATATGTACTACCTTAGATATTTGTTAACTTATTTCATCAAATACAGGATTAACTGAATTCTGAATTTCAAAACGCAACGTTATTTTTCTTTGTTGAACTTAAACTAACTTTAACTAACGAATGAAGTGAAATTTTCCTACGTTTACATTTTGTCCCCGACTGTCTGCGGTTTGTAAGCCGCGCGACCCCGGCCCCCGTGGGGTCTGCGGCTTTGTACCTACGCGCATCATTTCACGCGCTTTCGAACGCGAAGTGTGCTTGTTGCTTTATATGAACTATGACAAAGAATGCGCCGTTTTGGGGCGATGGAGATTTAAATAACGTGCATTTTTTGTAGTTACCCCTCGTTACAATGCGTCAAGGGAATGAGAAATGTGATATGTTATTCACGAGAAAAAATTAAATTTCACTGGTTACTTACTCATATTCCTTCAATCTATTCGAAATCAAAATTCTAAATAACAAAACACCATTAAAGCAATGAAAAGGTACGTTTTCCACTCGACATAGAATGCTGCTGAGACAGAGATGACCATCGCGTGTGACGCGGGACTGCTTTACATTCGCCACATGTAGGCGGAGCACAATTTCAGTTCGATGTTAACCGACACTAGGGAGCGAAGTGAAAGGCAAACGTGAACCAATGAATAAATTTTCAGTGCGGTGCAATGCGATCTGTACGGTATGTGTACGGCGATAGTCAGTTTTAGGCAGGTTTCTCTTACATGATTAATTAAATAAATATAATTTTGAATTAAAAGATAGACAGTGTACTATTAACCATCGAGGAGTTCCGTTATCCACCTTCCGTCTCCATCACCAGATCAGCTCGCTATCCACCTTCCGTCTCCATCACCAGATCAGCTCGCTATCCACCTTCCGTCTCCATCACCAGATCAGCTCGCTATCCACCTTCCGTCTCCATCACCAGATCAGCTCGCTATACACCTTCCGTCTCCATCACCAGATCAGCTCGCTATCCACCTTCCGTCTCCATCACCAGATCAGCTCGCTATCCACCTTCCGTCTCCATCACCAGATCAGCTCGCTATCGCCATAATAATGTAGATTGTGTTTTTTTTTATTAACATTGATAGACCTTTGTTTGACTTTTGATTGTTACCCAAACCAAGGTATACGCCAAAATTTCAGAATTTGTCATTGATAAAATGTGTATCAAGACCGTCTCAGATTTGATTCCAGACAAACAAGCATACAGACGTAAAATTGAATGTGTAAAAAGGCACGCGGGAATAAACGAATGACAGCTAAATAGTTTGGACACAGACTAATTTAATATTAGCACGTGAAGGAGTACAGCACTGCTGGCTGGTAAATGGGTAATTTAATATTAGCACGTGAAGGAGTACAGCACTGCTGGCTGGTAAATGGGTAATTTAATATTAGCACGTGAAGGAGTACAGCACTGCTGGCTGGTAAATGGGTAATTTAATATTAGCACGTGAAGGAGTACAGCACTGCTGGCTGGTAAATGGGTAATTTAATATTAGCACGTGAAGGAGTACAGCACTGCTGGCTGGTAAATGGGTAATTTAATATTAGCACGTGAAGGAGTACAGCACTGCTGGCTGGTAAATGGGTAATTTAATATTAGCACGTGAAGGAGTACAGCACTGCTGGCTGGTAAATGGGTAATTTAATATTAGCACGTGAAGGAGTACAGCACTGCTGGCTGGTAAATGGGTAATTTAATATTAGCACGTGAAGGAGTACAGCACTGCTGGCTGGTAAATGGGTAATTTAATATTAGCACGTGAAGGAGTACAGCACTGCTGGCTGGTAAATGGGTAATTTAATATTAGCACGTGAAGGAGTACAGCACTGCTGGCTGGTAAATGGGTAATTTTGGGTAACTTGTCCCGAGTGCGTTCATATCTATGACGCCGTAGCAATGTGCTACGAGCTTCTACGAGCTCCAACGATTTGCCAACTAGAGATGAAAATAACACGGGCAAGTGTGAGTAAGACTCGTGGCAGCTGTATTTGGTTGTTGAGTTACAAGACTTACAAAACCAACTACATACCTTATACCTAGTTAACTAATATGGTAAGTAAGTACTTACCATATTCAGCTCTCGTGTTTCCGATTATAGTCTCTGTCTTTGGAATACTTTTTTCACTCGTAATAAATATTCTTAGAAATTATTGTCTTATGGGTTTATTTTTAAAATAATTACATTCGTTTTTATTATTATTAGATATTTATTTTTATAAGTATTCAATATTTATGCGAGGTTCTGGCGTTGGTGACGTCACTGCTTGATGTCAGCTGAAAATCAATGCTAATTAGGTAGGATAATCTACCTACTATAACTATAACTAACAAACCAAGGGCTTCTTTTTAACTTTGTGAATGTAAGTACCTAAGTATCTAAATTATGTTAATTAAATAAATAAATAAATAAATAAATAAATATTGCTGGACAGTTCACACAACATTATCTAGCCCCAAGCTAAGCAGTGCTTGTGTTATGGGTACTAGACAACTGATATACTTAATACAATATATTACATATAGATAGATATTTTTTATTATATATAGAAAATACCCAGAACACCCTGAACAAATATCTGCGGATCGCACAAATATTTGTTCCGAGGCGGGAATCGAACCCGCAACCTCCTGCGTGGCAGGCCACCAGGCAATTGTACCAGTTGTATTTAGTTTTTTTTTTCTATTTGTCTCCTTTTGTGTCTCACCTCTTCTGTTTGTTCTGTTTGTATTCTGACGACCTCAGTGGCGCGGCGGGCGAAGGTTGGCCTGCGAAGCAGGACGTTGCGGGTTCGATTCCTGCCTCGGAACAAATATTTGTGCGATCGCAGATATTTGTTCAGGGTGTTCTGGGTATTTTCGATGTATAATAAAGTATACCTATCTATGTAATAAATATATTCTATTAATCAGTTATCTAGTACACATAACACAAGCTCTGCTTAGCTTGGGGCTAGATAACGTTGTGTTGAACTGTCCAGCATCATTTATTTATTTATTATTTATTCGTATTTACTTCAAATGGATTTCATTTAACTTCTTACAACGATATAACGGTACATGAAAAAAACAGTTTATTTTAATATAATGTTAAGGTTCACGAAAGTTTATTAGTAAAGTCGCGACTATTATGAGAAATGTTCAAAACTTCATAGTTACCAAACACTAACTAGCATATTATTTACGCAAATTGCTAAAGTTCCACATAGTTCACATTAGAACCCTGACACCAGTTACGGTTCCCATAAGACCTCACCATACATAAAGGAGCCGGGGCCACAAGGCTCGCCCGCACTGAACAATTTGGAGAATGTGTTTGACCTTGCTAAATAATGTTTTGTACAAATTGAGTGTGTGTACTCGTACGAGCGCACAATAAATGAACGACGGTTTATTTGTTTAGCGTGTGGTGCTTTGAGAGCTTCATTATATTACTTTGTACGTGGTGTTGTTGTATTAAGTCGGACGCAAAATGCAGCAGAAATCAGTGAAATTTTACAGTTATGTTCAAAAAGGTTATCGGTTCGAAAATCTCAGCTGTCATTTAATTAAAAATACAGCTTAATTAACTCTAGGAACTACATTATTTATACACACTACTGGTAATATAGTTCAAGAATTTGGAGAAAAAACCTATTCGTCTAGTTTAAACTTCACAGACAACTAGCTGAATTAGGTCGAATGACACTACTCCAATTCAGTGAGAGCTGTGACGTCATCACTCTGTGATGTCATCTTTCGTGTTGTGTCATGTAAATCGCACAATGGCAGCATTCGTTAGCAGGTGAGTGCCTCTCGCACTCTGTGCGCGACACATAATATAGCACAGCGCGGGGCCGGCTCGGGACGCAGAGCAGTGGAGCGAGAACGACCACGCACACACCAACCAGCATCTATATTATGGATCTATCAAGGACGCGTCCTCTATCTAGAAAGATGGAACATTTTATGCCTAAGAGAAGACTGATAGCATCAAAAAAAAATGTACGGACATCACCCTATGCATTCACCCGAAACATTACAGAAATGTTTCAACTCATGGTGTAACTCGTGGTTTTTTACCATACACCTCGGATTGTCCTTGGAATAGCTACAGTGTTAAATTTTAAATGTAATCCAAAAACGCTGAAGACGAAATTTGTCCCGCTGGAACGGAATTTTTGGGTTACATTTAAAATTTAATGTTATCCATAAAGTGTGGTTTACACTTGAAAAATAATATAGCTACAGTGTTGTTATTTGCATGAACAAGCATTTCCTAAATCGACCGATAAAGACAAAACCCGGTGTAACTATTCCTTGGATATTATCCATAGATGTATATTATATAAGTTTCATAATCATTTCAGAGTACAATGCAACATTACATTTTGCATTCGATATTTGATTTTAGAGTTCCTAATCCCATAATATCATTTTGTGCTAAACTTGAATGATGATGATGATTGATGATTGAAGATCTTGATGATTTTCAATAATTATTTGTACTATGCTTTCTAATTGCAGGTATGATTTAGCCGAATTTCACTCTAAAATTAGTTTTTTTTAAAGCCAACAATAAACCCACAACAAATCCGCCAATCTCAGATAAAACCTCCATACTACTAAATATTAATTCGTTTGTTCAATATTTGACTGGGCTCTGTTTTGCTACGCTCTGCACATTGCGAGAGAACAGGGCAAGAGGCTAAGTATTGTGTCAACCTGTTTGTCAACTCGCACCACTCTCATGAACCAAATCCTTCAATGCGGAGATCATGCGGCTAGCTTATTACGTATCTTGCAATAGCAATGCGATAGCAAGAATCGCGCGAGAATTGCGCGATCATCGCATACAAATTGCTAATTCGTATTACGGATCGCTGATACGTAATACGAATTTGCGATTTGGATGCGATAATCGCGCAATTATTGCTATCGCATTGCTATTGCAAGATACGTAATAAGCTAGCAGTACGCGCGCAGGACAACAATCATTTAGATGACAGTTTGAACTGCTTCCTACTAGTGTAGTGTCTATCATGCAGGCTTTCGGAAACGGCATTCTTTTACTAATGTGTTATGCCATATCTAACCGTGAATATAAAATTTTAATAATGTTCGTTGGTTAGCGCCATCTGAAAATTACTGGACTGATTTAGTTTTTTTTAAACGTTCCTTATAATCCGAATAAGGTAATTAGGGGAAGAAAGATCACTCTACCAAAAAAAAACGTTTTTTTTAGTCTATTCTTTAATGAAATTACACAATCAAGTTACAAATTAAACGTACTATTTTAACGAGTCGGACAGGTACTTGGGGAGTTAGATTACACTCTACTGGTAGCACAGAGACGGGCTGTGTCAATTGTCATTGGTGATGGCGTAGCTAGTGTTTCCCACATGCGCATCGTGCCTACACATATACATAGCATGCCTAGTAGTCAGCACGGTGCTACCTTCATGAGCTGCAGTTGTAATAGCATGCCTAGTACGTCAGCACGGTGCTACCTTCATGAGCTGCAGTTGTAATAGCATGCCTAGTACGTCAGCACGGTGCTACCTTCATGAGCTGCAGTTGTAATAGCATGCCTAGTAGTCAGCACGGTACTACCTTCATGAGCTGCAGTTGTAATAGCATGCCTAGTAGTCAGCACGGTACTACCTTCATGAGCTGCAGTTGTAATAGCATGCCTAGTACGTCAGCACGGTGTTACCTTCATGAGCTGCAGTTGTAATAGCATGCCTAGTACGTCAGCACGGTGCTACCTTCATGAGCTGCAGTTGTAATAGCATGCCTAGTAGTCAGCACGGTGCTACCTTCATGAGCTGCAGTTGTAATAGCATGCCTAGTACGTCAGCACGGTGCTACCTTCATGAGCTGCAGTTGTAATAGCATGCCTAGTACGTCAGCACGGTGCTACCTTCATGAGCTGCAGTTGTAATAGCATGCCTAGTAGTCAGCACGGTGCTACCTTCATGAGCTGCAGTTGTAATAGCATGCCTAGTAGTCAGCACGGTACTACCTTCATGAGCTGCAGTTGTAATAGCATGCCTAGTACGTCAGCACGGTGTTACCTTCATGAGCTGCAGTTGTAATAGCATGCCTAGTACGTCAGCACGGTGTTACCTTCATGAGCTGCAGTTGTAATAGCATGCCTAGTACGTCAGCACGGTGCTACCTTCATTAGCTGCAGTTGTAATAGCATGCCTAGTAGTCAGCACGGTGTTACCTTCATGAGCTGCAGTTGTAATAGCATGCCTAGTACGTCAGCACGGTGTTACCTTCATGAGCTGCAGTTGTAATAACATGCCTAGTACGTCAGCACGGTATTACCTTCATGAGCAGCAGTTGTAATAGTATGCCTAGTACGTCAGCACGGTGTTACCTTCATGAGCTGCAGTTGTAATAGCATGCCTAGTATGTCAGCACGGTGTTACCTTCATGAGCTGCAGTTATAATAGCATGCCTAGTACATCAGCACGGTGTTACCTTCATGAGCAGCAGTTGTAATAGCATGCCTAGTACGTCAGCACGGTGCTACCTTCATGAGCTGCAGTTGTAATAGCATGCCTAGTATGTCAGCACGGTGTTACCTTCATGAGCTGCAGTTGTAATAGCATGCCTAGTACGTCAGCACGGTGTTACCTTCTTGAGCTGCAGTTGTAATAGCATGACTAGTACGTCAGCACGGTGTTACCTTCTTGAGCTGCAGTTGTAATAGTATGACTAGTACGTCAGGACGGTGTTACCTTCACGAGCTGCAGTTGTAATAGCATGCCTAGTATGTCAGCACGGTGTTACCTTCATGAGCTGCAGTTGCGAGGAGACCTCGGCGCGCGACGACACCTCGCCGCCGCCCACCGGGAACGAGCCCAGGTACTGCAACCAAACAACACATTATAACTAACTGCGCAATGCACTGTGTACTGAGACATGGCCGCTAACTGAGACATGGCCGCTAATTGAGACATGGCTGCTAACTGAGACATATCCGCTAACTGAGACATAGCCGCTAACTGAGACATAGCCGCTAATTGAGACATGGCCCGCGCTAACTATTGGCCAGCGGGCTGTGGAGAGAACTATGCTCGGAATTTCACTACCTGACCGAATCCGAAATAGCTCCAATACAGCTCTCAAAATTAGCAGTTAGGTGAAGTGGAAATTTACAGGCCATAGATGTATAGCTCGCAGCAATGATTACAATAGGAATAAAGGTTGTCGAGTGGCGACCACAAGGCGGTCGACACAGAACAGGCAGGTCCCCCCGAGATTGGTCTCGGATGGACCAACGACATTATAAAGATCGCAGAAAAATGGTGCATGGAGGCGGCTCAACAACGTTCGTCGTGGCATTCTATGGAGGAGGCCTATGTCCAGCAGTGAACTTCTGTGGGCTGATGATGATGATAGATAATGTATTTGATAGAATTAGCCAGATGACAGGGCTTACTGCAGGAAAATACTGTTGATAATCTGAGATTTATTTATTCCACAAAACTATTATCTACATACATGATGGTGGTCGAGACCGGAAGGGGCGAGCAAAGACAATACAGTTTACTTTTTTTGATCTACAAGTGTTGTCCTATACAGATTAGTCTAACAGTATTTATAAAATGTTTTCTTTCCTAAGCACACAACATGGCCATAACAGACCATTCCCCCGGGAATACCTGCCCATAGCGGCGCAGAGAGCACGCGACCCGCGCTGCACTCTCAGTGCACAATGGTACACTGCGATCAGTGTCCCGGCGCAGAGAGCACTGCGATCCGCGCTGCACTCTCAGTGCACAACGGTACACTGCGATCAGTGTCCCGGCGCAGAGAGCACGCGACCCACGCTACACTCTCAGTGCACAAGGGTACACTGCGAACAGTGTCCCGGCGCAGAGAGCACGTGATCCGCGCTGCACTCTCAGTGCACAACGGTACACTGCGATCAGTGTCCCGGCGCAGAGAGCACGCGACCCGCGCTGCACTCTCAGTGCACAACGGTACACTGCGATCAGTGTCCCGGCGTAGAGAGCACGCGACCCGCGCTGCACTCTCAGTGCACAACGGTACACTGCGATCAGTGTCCCGGCGTAGAGAGCACACGACCCGCGCTGCACTCTCAGTGCACAAGGGTACACTGCGACCAGTGTCCCGGCGTAGAGAGCACACGACCCGCGCTGCACTCTCAGTGCACAAGGGTACACTGCGACCAGTGTCCCGGCGCAGAGAGCACGCGACCCGCGCTGCACTCTCAGTGCACAATGGTACACTCGATAGCGATAACAATTACCGCGCTAATCGGCTGTGCGAGTGCCGTCTACAGTACCTACGCACCCCTGCCTACTGCTACCGAGAGCATTGTCCTTTTGTGGACTAGTCACAATGACCGAACTACGAAAATTATCAATTTTGACTTTAATAAGTTCATTAAGTGACATCTAATATATCTTATTTTTTGTAAGTAAAAGGACTTGGTACCTACGTTTCATGCGCTCGTTTCTCCCGCGCACCTGCAAGGCATGGAATGAGCTCCCGTTGGATATCTTCCCACAGGGCAACAATATTGGTAAATTCAAGAGAAATATCAATAGCGCTCTTATGGTAGGCAGTGCATTTGCAAAACCATAGGTGATACCTAGATAATATTGCTATGTAATTTCATCGAAATCGGTTGAGTCAAACAAACATTCAAACATCCAGACATTGAAATTTTGACATTTACATTATTAGTGGGATTAGATAATTATTCCATTATAATCACTTCACATAATTTATAGCAACGCCATCAGCTTATCATTTTTACAGAGAGTCCAACTAACTACAACCACAGACTACATTATACTAGGGATGTGCTCTACTTGTAGGGATGTGCATTGTACATTCAACACTCTCCCTCAATGCACATGCCTAACTCACTAACTAATGGGACCAATTACTAATGACAATTACTAACTAATGTCCATTAGACATTTCTATTTTTGGTGGTTACGAAAGATAGATACCTTTCTTTTTTTTTAAGGAGGGAAAAATGCCTTCGCATTTCTTTTCCGCCACGGGGGTGATGGAAGGGGGTATGTGGGGCTTGAACCCACTAAAAAACCCTCCGGTGAACAGTCCTCCGCCAAGTTGGGGCAAAATGGGGTCGCAAGAAAGATAGATACCTAGATTAACTCTTTATTGTACCCATGTGTACGTACTTTACAGTATAACACACAGAAATCATTTTTCTTTTGTTTTTGTTTTGTTATTTATTACGTGATAAAAGCGTATGTAGCCATTTTAGCCTATCCCAGAGTGGTAGCTACCTACTTATTGATTTGGCTCTACCCAATGCTAAACATTACTAATTGAATTAATATATATTGGCCGATTAGTCAATGTTTTTAAAAATTCTAGTTACTGTTTGTTGAATGTGGCTGTTTCACTGAATGTTTAATTAAGTTGTCTCCGTCGCGCACCGTTGTCGCGCGACACAGCGGTTCTGTCGCGTCGCGCGCAGTCTTGTCACAATCGCAATACGGCTGGCTGGCTCGTTGTGTTAATGAGATTTTGTGGAATGAATCTGTATCACAAAACATCTAACTGGCGTGTAAAGCTTGTTTATCGTTTGTTAGTTGTATGAGAGGTTGTACAGTGGTACCTATAATAGGTAGGTACTGTTTAGCACGTGCGTCAACAAAGCTGGTTAATGGTTATACCTAACAACTTTAAGATACACTGGCTAGTAAAAACTGATAAGAACTCGTCAAAAGTATATGTAGTTAGTGTATGTATGTAACAATCTAAGTATGCACATCTCTCCTCACACATAATTCGATAGTAAGTAGTTACTTGCAGTGCGAGGATGACGTAGGGAGCTGGACCGCAGGCGACGCGACGGGCATTCAACTCACACCCTTCTTCAATTACATTTGTTCAATTGTTCATATATGTAGGTACGTATTAAAATCGTTTGATGACTGAATTTCTTTAATTCTACTTCTACCACCTTCCTACCTTAGTACGTAGGAAGGTGGTAGAAGTAGAATTAAAGAAATTAAACAAATGCTACCTATCATAAAACATAGAGCATTGCAGCCTCCGTACCGTGCCTACTGGAGTGTACTAATAACAAAAAATCACATCACGCTTACTTAGTTTTTTCGGAGGCCTGCAATGCTCTAAATGCCTTAGAGCATTGCAGGCCTCCATAGCTACTGCATACAACCAAACTTGTCAACAAACTTCTTTGCAAGTAAAGGTATCGTGCATTTGTACGTGCCGAACGCGCCGTACGTGACGAACAAGTCAAATATTAAAATCTTGTATGAAATTATATGAAACCTCGCTCACCGATCCGAGCCGAACGCGCCGACTTGCCGGAGAAATAGGCAAGCAAATCTTGTTGATGTGCGACTTGTGCGAGGCCTTTGGAAACTTCGTTCATTGCGGCCTGTTCGAGGCGTTCCACGTACCTACCTACCTATACCACAGATAAAATAATACTATACTAGTACTAGTACATACCAATGCGCGTTCACCTTTCGTGGTTAAACAAAGGTCTACTTATCATTGTTAAAAAAAAAAAAAAAAAAACGTATGTACCTACCTAACCTCGTTCCGAGGTCATACCTATTCATAGTAAAACCCTTGTGATTGCATTATAGGTGTAGATAAAACCTAATACCTTTTACTATTTTTTATTCTGTGCTAATATTGTAGGCCGGCATGATGCGGATTTATGTTGAAGAAGGTTCACGAAAAATTGCATGAAGATCCAAGCATGTTTGAGAAAAAATATAACGTTCTAGCCAAGTGGCCAAATATAAATCACTGCTCATCATACTATCTGCACAGTGTTCTTCTCGCGGCAGAGTGTAACTCCATCTGTTGGGTGGTCATAGAACTAAAACAAGTTCGAAGCGCAAAGCATAAAAGGCGAATCTGGCCCAGTGATGGTTTGTTGGTCACTGGCTCAGTGAGGTACGAGGTAATATCGATAGATGTCGTTAGTATTTTGTAAGTGGATGTTTTTCACATGGTAGGTACCTACCACCAGTGTGCTGAGTCTGGCTTTTACCAAACATTTGACACTGGTGTATGGTGTAGTGTAACACGCATTTTTGTATGGGAATATGATAAGCGCCCCTAGCGTACACTTTGAGAACTTATATTCTGAGTCCCAGCTGCCATGCTTACGATCATCGTCGTTACACTATACACCGATCGTATAAGCCGAGCCACGGCCGTCGTATCGCAAGCACTTACGTACCGTTTTTAACGGTTTTTCATTTATTTCTGAGTCCGAGTGCCAAATTTGACAGCTTCACGCTTGGAATACGATGACACGACGGCGACGATGAGCGTTACGATCAACACTTGTGTTTTTGGCGGTGAGAGGTGAGCGCTACACGGTAGTGTTAATTTTTCTGTGTAATTGTGGACTTTTGTGGGGTTCTTTGTTATTGAGGATGTCTGCGACATATTTTCTTGCATGGATGTTGATGAAGAAGAACGGGCTCGTGAGCTACGGGAAATGCGAGACAGTCTTCGGGCATCCTTTGATCCTGTATAAGATCTCCCGGAGACCGAATTTAGGAATACCGGCTGTCGAAAGAAGCCTTCGTATTCCTATGCGAAGAGCTGCGACAGCGTACCGACCGACCGACCAAAGGCCTAAGCAGCGTGTGAGCCTTGAAGTAAAAGTGAGTACCTATATTACTTTTGTCAATAATTTACCTCGTAGACAGAGTATAGAGGTACGCTCTACGATTTACCTGCTCTAGGCCTTATTTTGCTTGTTGATTGTGGTTTCTTTCTTTACCCCTGTCTCTGGTTCGTTTCGAAGACCTAGCGTGGTGAAAGATTCTTCTTTGATGATACAAATTACCTACTTAGGTACTTAATGCTCAAAAAACTAACTATATGTGCTATACAATATATAATAGAACCCAACCTGGAAGGGATTTCAACATACGGATACATAATTATGAAAACATACATGACGACCAGTGTAACTGTCTCATAATTAACAAAGTCTCCTCAACTAAGTACTTGGGAGTCATGTTAGATCAAAAAATCAAAAATCATTCCTAGAAAATTTTACTTTAGCAATGTTTATAACTTAGGTATGTTTCAGAAAATCACGAAGGACTCCGGAGAAAAGGTGGCCGTAAGCCTCACATCAGTCATCAAACCCTACGGATACAACTAGTAGAGGATAAGATATCATACAAATTCTAAATTCTTTGCATAAAAATAAACATCTGGTTGTCCAAAACGTGGTTTCATTGCTGATAGGTAGATACATAACTAAATCAAGAGAATATAGGACTACAATTATCTTACCCTTGGCTTGCATGTACCTGTACATAAGAGAATTGTGTATTCTTGTGAAACAACACCCAGAATACTTTATCTGATTGCTTCATAGCAATCAGATATACCTACCTAGTTGTAAAAAATGTTGAGCCTAGAAATCCATTTATACTTTATTTACCCAAACTTAAACTGCAGACTTATAAGAGAAATATATATAATAAATGTAAATGCCATACGGGTCTATAATAAAATACCAAATTCATGGATTTGCCATTAAGTATATCAGTTATCTAGTACCCATAACACAAGCTCTGCTTAGCTTGGGGCTAGATAATGTTGTGTGAACTGTCCAGCATTATTTATTTATTTATGTTCTTATGTTTAAAAGCAAGCTAGCGAAAGAGGTGTTATAATTGTATTGTAACACCTCTTAGAAATAAGTTACCTGTATTCGAGCTAGTAAAATATTTTTATTCTTAGGAACCGGATGAAAAAAGTTAATGGTCTCAGTAAGGTAAGGTCGGTAAGGTTTAAGGTATCTGCGATTATGATCATAGTGAAATAATATAGGCAACTTACCTGTCCTGTTACCCTGTGTAAATAAACAAGATCTAATTTCTTGGACTTGTCAGTTAGGTCGCTGCTACCATGACTTTACTTGATCTATATATATATATATCTATATTTATATTTTATAGATTTAACTAGATGATTTTTGGTTTCGGGCCTTATATGAATGTGTTTACCAAAAATATTCTTAAAAAACAACACTTCTCCCAATGGCCTAAACTAGGGGGGAAATCATAAGTGATACTAGAAAGTTATGCGCTCCTGCCCAATACGAAAAATTCAGTCATTGAAATTACCACCAAAGTAAGTCAAAAGTATTTTATTCATTGAAATCACAAGGTACAATCACTCCACAAGCACAGAAGTTTACTGGGGTCTTCGCAGGCTTCTCGGGTTGTTGAGGATTTGTTTACGTTGAGCTGCTATTTCCACACATTCCAGGATTAAGTGGGCAGCCGATTCTTCTTCGGTCAGACACCCTCTGCAGAGTGGGCTGTATGTGGCTCCGATGTTGAAGAGGCGTTGAGACTGTGTCCTATGAGTGTCCCCACGAACCCACGATGGTGCGAAGGGTTATTCTTTGAAAGTTGAGCAGGCGACGTATCAGTTGTTGTAGGTAAGCCAAGCCAGCCGGTAGGGCAGCTCTTGACTGTATGCAGCCCGTGGTCCGTGCCCAGCGTTCATTGTGTTTATTAGTGTTGCGGAGTTGCATCCATGTTTGCACGAAGAGGTTTGTTACTTATAAATCTTTGAATACTTTCTTTTTTTGGAAATTAATGAAAATACTTGAATTTGACTACTACACCTTCTTCTTCTTCATAATGGCGAAAACCAACTTCAACTTCAACTTCAAAAATGAAAATACAATTTGACTTTGACATCTTTACAGTGACAACTGACACATTCAACAATCAAATTCCATAGACAAATACCTTTTTATCAGTTTTAAATTCATTTCGACAACATATCATAGCCAATTTTGGCGTCTTCCGGTGTTATACGATCGTGTCCCTACGATGGGTGGTATACGACGGTGTTGAACCACTAAGACTCACTTATATCCCACACACACCGGTGTATGGTGTAAGCGTAATGTAAGTACGACGGACGATTGGTGTCATCGTGTGCAAAACTGCGACTCAGCCCTCAGTTCCATACAAACGAACTCTGTGTGTGTTGGTCATAAGTAGCTAATTATACCTTTGAAGTTAAAAATTATATTCATATTATGATTATTTTTATTAAGTAAATTCAGTTGACTCCATAGCAGAGTGTTTAGGTAGGTACCTAGGTAGGTACGGTCTGTGATTGCAGCTGACCCGTACGTGGACGTTGCAGGCTGTCAATATTGTGCCGACCGGACACGTTACCTACCTACTCAGCGTCAGGTTATACGTAATTAGGTAGCTTGTAGGTACTAGCTAGCACCTGAGACCTACGAACATGATTTAAGGTTCTCGTGGAGTAGCAATTGACGGTAACGTAGTAGGTATAGGTTAATAAAGTGTAACAGTAGGTATTTGTTGCTGTTACAGTATAATGCTAAGTTAAAATATCTGTTTTATTTATAAAAAGAAATGGACTCAGTGTACCTATCTGAAGATTTTTCGATTTATACGTAATTTCCTACGTAATTTCCTGAATCCTATGCATCAAAATTGGCCTCGTTATCAATTTTATAACTAAAAGACGTAGGTACCTAGGTAGCTAGTACCTACCTATAAATCGACAAAATTGTTATATCAAAATCAAAATGAAACCAACTTGCCAATGTATAGGTACTTACCTATCTAGGTATTTAACAGCTTGCTAAATTAATATTTGATTCATTAGGTAAATGGTAATTTGTTAAACATAAAATAAATTCATAGAATTTTATGAAATGAATGCAATTTATTTGAAAATTGCAATATATAATGGATGTGCGCTAGATAACTGGCACAACAATAATTCGAGATATGAATCAAAGCATTCACGGTGGCGGCAACGAATGGCCTGCAACTTAGTGGGCTCATAACTCATTCCATTACCCACCTTAAACCGTGCTCATAAAATTCAATTTGTCTTGGCAGTTATTCAGAAGTTCTAAAGTTTGCATATCTAGAGCTTACCTCAGAAATTTAGACTCAAGATCGTTAGGATAAGGTTGAAATTGCTATGCTCTAGCTCTATTAGCTCTGGTTTTAGCAGCCAGCATCTGGCGTGGAAGTATTGACAGCAGAATGATAACAGGCCGAGCATGTCCTAAGCTAACATCGTCAATACAGCCTGTGACGTCATTTTCCGATAACGAAAATGTCTTTGATATTCGGCTCTACCCATATTGTATTTCCAAAACGATATGAATGCGGTGGAGACTTTCCTACTTTATGGGAACCTTTTTCTTACAATATAATCAAAGTATACCCAATATTTTTATACCACCAGGTCTCCTAAGTCCTAAAATATTGGATATTATTATTAATCATTTATTTCAGGTTATTTACACCCATAAAATTAAATCTATATAAACCCATTAAAACACAAAAACATTAAAACTAATACACTAAAATAAAAATCAAAGATATTATTATAAAATTATATAAAATTAATGTCACAAAATATCACAAATTAAAATAAAATTACACAAAATGGACAACACAAAATTAAATTAACCTAAAATATACCACGAATTATACCTACCACCTATGGTTATAAAAAAACTGACCTCCTATTTTATCTAATCATCTTAGGTACTTAGGTAGGGTCGGTTCGCTAGTTTACTGCCTCTTAGTGGACTTGGCAACTTTAAACGGTCAGAAAAAAATAATGTTACTGTTGATAATCTGTACTGATAATGTATTTTGATAGATAAAATATTGTAGTTTCTGATTTCAAAACTTGTGAATCTTAGTTCTTAGTGAATCGAAGTGATCTTAGTTTTTTTTATAATAAATTTTAATCCCAAAAATGACCAAAACGCTAGTTTTCGGCCACAAATTTCAGTATTCGGCCACATGGTATTTAGTTACTTATAATGGATAAAAAAGTAAGACGAAGCTATTATAGTTACATTAAAAACTCGTTTTTTAGTAAAAATGTTTTTAGGCCTCACCAGAAAAACTATAAAAATAAACAAAATCAAAGTTTGACTTTGTTTTTTTTTATAATTTAATTTGATATGTCCTGTTAGGTAGAAGTTTAGGTACTTATATCACTTCTCTGTCTTATAATTTTTAAGTCTTTAAATTTAAATCCTTTTATTACTTATACGTTTTTCATTTTAATTATTTTTTCTTTACTGTTGAAATAGTAATAACAGTTTTTTTAATTGTTAACAACCACTATTTATTTATTTATTTATATAGTAATCACAGCCTTTAATTCAAATAACTAATGACATTTCAAGTCATAAATTTATCAATCAAATTGATTACTTAACAGTCTTTTACGTTTATGGTTATCATCAAAATATCATTAAAATATTTTTCTTACCAAAAAAATAAGATCTTCCTTTTTCTTTTTTCTTTCTTTTCTTTTATTTCTTCTTTTTCTTTCTTTTTTTCTTCTTTTTGTATTTTTTTTCTTCTTATATGAAATCATATTAATTATAAGTAGCAGTCACTAATTTCGAATAGTTATAAGCATTTTAAACACATTAATAATTTGACGTTATCACTTTTTTTTTTTTTAAAAGATTTCCATTATTTAACTTTAGCGTGAAGCTTTAACAATTAGGTACCTACATTCAATCTTTTTAACCACCCCAATTGAAAATATAATCACTAAAAACTAAGACAAATGAATGAGCATTCATTAATTAGGAATCAATATTGCATGCATTGCATTAGAAAGGCTTATCTTGTAGGGTTTGTTGTTTGAGTCCTAAAAAATTTGTAAATTTAAATGATACTATTTAGTGCAGAAATCACATCTTGTATTCCTTTCTGCATTTTCTTCTGTGTGGCTTATTAAAATATCATCACACCGGTACTTTATTCTTTCGTTTTCTTTATTGATTTTTTACTTTTGTCACCTTTCGTGTTGAAACTTCTGCTTTCTTCAACTTCTTATCTGATCTCTTTCCAATCTCTTCAATTTTGACTTCCTTGTCTTTGTTTACGCACTTCTATGCTTTATGTTGTCTTTTTTTTATCTTTAGACTTTTTGGCATGTTTCACGTCGAAATTGCTGCTGGCGTACGTATATTAATAGTTTTCCTTCGGGGATCCGGTATAAATAAGTATTTATTAAAAGCGTCTCTATATTCCATAATCGATTCTGGCATTTTGCTTGTTATTTAATAAGGTGTGTTATAGTTTGTGTCAGAATCAGCGTATTGCTCCGAGTTACTATAGCGTCACTGTGTATGCAGGAATGCGGCTACTAGTAACTCTTTGTTTGAATTTGATGGTGAAATTATGTTGTCTTTATAAGTCGGGATTCCATGAAATTTGAAAGGTTTTTTTATTATCGAAGGATTTGGTGGTAGAACATCATCAAACTTAATCGGCTAGTCTTGATTTATTTGACTTTGTGTAATGTAATGTGTCAAACTTTCAAGTTTTTGGGATATTCCGCTCAATTCATTTCATTTCCACTCAGATTCCTCTCAATTTCTGGTTGTTTTTTCATCCTCAACTAATAGAGATGTCAACAAATTAATTTTGGAGTTCTTCCTGTCTTTCGAACATGTTTCATACAGGACATCATCATTTAGGATTTCAGAAGTCCTTTTCTTGAGTTTTTTTTCATCTTCACATTTTTTCTTTTTAGAATCACACACACGTTTATGTTTTTTATAGTCAGAGTTGGTTTTAAATGTTATAAAACTTTCTATTGTGACACGAAATCTACGTTCGTTATTTCGGGTTATTCTCAGTTTAAATTATACAGTTTTGGAGACATTTACTATTTTCCACTGCATATGAATTTAATTTGATTAATGATTTGCGGTATAAGTGTTTTATTGTATCCCGAAACAGTGCACAAAAAATAGTCTTTGTGATAGATCTATGTATAGGTACTGATTTTGTTATATATATAGGAATTATACTTGGAATAACAATCTAGAACACTTATTATAATTTATGCCTATTTGCCTTAAAATTGTGGCCGAAAACTGAATGACGCTATTCAGTTTCCGGCCACAACTTTTCCATACAAATTCAGGTAGGCCGAAAACTGAGTTACAATTTTATTTCTGTTTTAGTTTCCGGCCATCAATAAAATGGCCAACTTTGATTCATCGTTATTTATTCATACTGATGTACTTTGGTGGCCGAAAACTAATAAGCTAAGCCATCACATGGCTCATAATCGGAAACAGAAGAAAATTTCGATATATGCGTGACCAAATAAATGAAAGAGACAATTGTATTATAGGCTGTGTTATGCTAGTTTTCGGCCACTAGGCCGAGAACTAAACATTTTGTAAATTTTCGATGCTACTTTCCGGCCACCTTAATTATCGTAGTTTTAAATCAAATATTGCAATAAACATAGTGGTAATATGTTAATAAGTCATTTCTACAGTCAATTAAATGCACATCAACGTCATTTACTTACAAAAACATTAAAAAAACACCTTGGAGTGAAACGCGTGCCACAAATTTTTTCGTACAATTACGCACGCTGTGTCAGCTTCGATACTGGCGTCAAACTGATAAATTCACTAAAAATTACTAGTAAAGGTAATTTAGCCGAAAAAAAAACCAGATATCATGCGACTATTTCTTAATGAATTGATCATACTTTCGCACAAAAAAATTGCTAGGAATCGCTATTATCTCCATTTTACTATAGAGCCTTCGCCAAAAGGCCGAAAACTAAAGGCGGCCGGCTAACTAGCGAAATGACGCTACATATAAACAGCAAGTTCTTCTAAATGTAACAAAGATAAACAGATTAATCCGATCAGTCTCTGCAGTTCCTAGCCTAATCAGGTCAGGTTCCTGCAACGTAAGTCTAGGTGAGTAGGTAATTGATCAATGAGTTCAAGATCTTTGTTGGTTGATCTATCAGCTACCAGCGGTGTCGAGATCGTGGTTACGGCGATACATTCTATGAACTCTGTGCAGCGGCCTTCGAGGACTATTTACTTGAGCATTCCTTACTATGCGATTATCAAATTGTAATGGCTGTCTTCTCATAGGTAGGTTCTAACATGACAAAGAAAGCAACTAAAGGGCCAAGGTCAAGTACCTACCTTAAGGCCCGAGAATACTGGAACTAAGTACATCTAATCAGCTTATATTAGATTCATACACACATACACATACATACTCATGCACCCGAACCCTTTTATCATCGTGATCAATCTGTTTGTAGCAACTAGTAAGTTTTGTTTGATGTATCGTACTAAGTAGAATCTTTTGTTAATTTTAAGCTGTGTAGACCTTTTTTGGCCATAATTTTGTGAATGTTAAACATAAATAATATTGTATAAATCGCTGTTGGTTTACCAAAATAAATAAAATAAAAATATTTCAGCAGTAAAAACCATCACTTTTTAATTAACTTTAGCTAAATATTATGTGTTTCTAAATTGTTCCGTACAAATATAACAGGCAATGTTAAAATAATAATACACACACATCAAAAAAGTCTAAGCAACATGCATCACGTCAAAATTCAATTTTTAAGTCTTTACTCACTCAAGGTGCGTAGGTATGTAAACTTTTTTGTTTCTGATGACATACTGGCTGCATGGTTGTAAAAAAAACATTTCGATTATGTATTGTTATTTTATAAAATTGAAACGAATGCGAATTTGTTTGAATTTAAGTGCGTATTTATTGCTACGTTTAGTCTTGATTTTATAATTTTACCAACAATTTGAATAAAGTTAGCGACAAAATTGGATTGTGAGACATTCTTTATGTCATGTAGCGACATCATTTGACGGCAGATCAAATGCAAAGAGCTATACGGAAATCAATCTCAGGTATCTCGGCATTTTGGTATTCATAAAAGCCTTATTTGTCGTCTTTGGCAGCGCTACAATAATACAGGAGACCCCGCTGAACAGCATCCAGGCCGTGGAACCACCACAACCGTACAACCACTCGGCAAGACCGGTACATACAACTGACTGCAAGACGCCAGCCGATGTTAACCGCTCGAGATATAAGTTTGAGGCTACACAATTGAAGTGGAGTTGTTGTAAGTCCCCAAACTGTTCGAAATCGACTGCATGAGTACGGCTTACGAGCTCGATGCACAATCAGGTGCCCGCCGATACGTCACGGGAATCGCGCTCGTCGAAGTGAATGGTGTAGAGAACATGGACCCAGGAGCAATGGGATAAAATTATGTTTTCCGAAGAGTCGCGATTCGGGTTAAGGCCGTCAGCCCGGAAATACTGAAAGGCTAAGGTGCGCTCAGGAAGTTCATCCTGAACGCACCTGACGCTCAACAGTTATGGTATGGGCGGGTATTATGAAGAACAGGCAAACTGAGCTCGTTTTTGTAAATGGAAAAATGAACGCTGAAAATTACGTTGAGGATAGTTTTAGACCTTATGTCCATCCATTTGTAAAAATCTTTGGCTCCGATTTTACGTTAATGCATGACAATGCGCGTTCGTATGCAGTGCACAAACTAAATAAAAACCCACTAAGCCACAATGATTTGCACCGAAACAACGATGTCATCCGTGGTTACACGAGCTCGTGCATTACGCAAACCAATTCTATTTTTCTATTGACTGTTTGACTCTCGTTTTTCTTTCTTAAAGTAACTATAATTTTTCGGTTTTTGACTCGTACCTACTTGGCCCTAATCGTGCTAATTGTTAGTGTTTTTGACTCGTACCTACTTGGCCCTAATCGTGTTTATTGTTAGTGTTTTTGACTCGTACCTACTTGGCCCTAATCGTGTTAATTGTTAGTGTTTTTGACTCGTACCTACTTGGCCCTTATCGTGTTAATTGTTAGTGTTTTTGACTCGTACCTACTTGGCCCTAATCGTGTTAATTGTTAGTGTTTTTGACTCGTACCTACTTGGCCCTAATCGTGTTAATTGTTAGTGTTTTTGACTCGTACCTACTTGGCCCTAATCGTGTTAATTGTTAGTGTTTTTGACTCGTACCTACTTGGCCCTAATCGTGTTAATTGTTAGTGTTTTTGACTCGTACCTACTTGGCCCTAATCGTGTTAATTGTTAGTGTTTTTGACTCGTACCTACTTGGCCCTAATCGTGTTAATTGTTAGTGTTTTTTACTCGTACCTACTTGGCCCTAATCGTGTTAATTGTTAGTGTTTTTGACTCGTACCTACTTGGCCCTAATCGTGTTAATTGTTAGTGTTTTTGACTCGTACCTACTTGGACCTAATCGTGTTAATTGTTAGTGTTTTTGACTCGTACCTACTTGGCCCTAATCGTGTTAATTGTTAGTGTTTTTGACTCGTACCTACTTGGCCCTAATCGTGTTAATTGTTAGTGTTTTTGACTCGTACCTACTTGGCCCTAATCGTGTTAATTGTTAGTGTTTTTGACTCGTACCTACTTGGCCCTAATCGTGTTAATTGTTAGTGTTTTTGACTCGTACCTACTTGGCCCTAATCGTGTTAATTGTTAGTGTTTTTGACTCGTACCTACTTGGCCCTAATCGTGCTAATTCTGAACGTTTTTACCAAAACACACGGTTATAAATAAAGTGTTTTATGTGTGTGTTAGTTTCTCAGGTACCTATTTATGTTGATATGGGCTTACTGTTTACGTTTAGTGAATTTCTCAGTAAGCCTGATATAAAGATTTTGAATTTGAATTTGAAAAACGCAAACGTTCTATCTTTACTGCGTCTGGATTGGTCAAGCCTCCAAACTTGGCCAATCTAGAGACAGTAAAGTTCGAACGTTTCAACTTTGGTCAATACGTTCAGAGTTAGCGCGATCAACATGCAGGTCTTCAAGTGAGAGTGAAAGATGTTCACACACAGCATTTTTAACGGTATCCTTATACCTGCTTAGTGATACTTAAATTTGAGTTTCATCGACCTTTTCATAAACTAACTACTTTTAACACAGAATATATAGAATTGAAATTACCGTGGCTATACACCACGTACTTTACTAAACAGAAAACTTTAGGTACCTTTTTTTACAGAATATAATAGTAGCTTTTAATATGATTGCCAGTATTCTATTCTATATCCGCTAACCGGATACACCTGGACCACACCCACCGAATTCATCCTTTGGTAAGTTGCCGAAGCCACTTGACTCATCTTCCGATTTGCATAAGTTTTAATCAAAGAAGTTCTGAGTCCGGAGAGCCCTCGACATGTTGGAGCGTTTTTAAGATGCTGCCAACGTCTGACGTTCATCTGTTCTGACAAACTTTATGGAGTTTGTCCAACTTCTTTTGAAGCAAGCCCTTTCAAAACCTTTGATTTTTAGGTTACTGAGAACAACTGTAAATACTACTAAAATACAATTATGTATTTTATTTGAGCCAGCGAGTCGGGTTATCTGTGTACCTAAATGATGTTCAATTTCAGTAGACTTAAAGCATTTGGCATAGGTATACAAAGTTAAGAGATCCGATGGTTATCTTGGTAATGAATGAACATCATTATAAAGGAAATGTTAATTTCATGGTGCCTCAATTTATTACGCAGCCAGTAATTTCTTGCAATTTATCGTGGTTAAATTAAATTATTAACATTTATTATAATTTTGTTTGTTTACGGCCGGTGAGATAACGGTGTTTTGTTTATAGAAGGTCTGAGTTCAGTATCACACAAAACATGAAAACTGACGTGTAGCATTCAAACAAGAATAAGCTAAACGCAGGTCAATAGTAAGATAGATCGGTGGTAAGATTTCAAGGACAAGTACGCATAGATAAGACTCGCATGGTCACATTTAAACGTCTTGGTAATTTCGGGCCAGTAGTAAACGACCAGTGACGTAGGAAACGAAAAATCTACGAATCAGAAACAAGGGACCAGTTTTTTAAAAAAAATATCGGATTTATGTAATAAGCCTAATTGCCTACCTGATGTTAAGCGGTATCCTCTGCCTATAACAATGCATTACCTCACGGGTCACGTCCGCCTAAGACGCACCCTATGTGACATAATATTATTGCACTGCGCCCGCCACCCTGACACAAAGATCAAATCCCATGTATAGTGCGCGTCATGTAAAAAGAACGCTGGCGGTCAAGCTTCTACTGGCGTTCCAGCGTTCTTTTTACATGACGCGTACTATAATTGTACATTATTTGTAGTAAACTAGATAGTAAACTAGTAAACTAGTAAACTAGTATGTAGGCACTCATTCAATGCATAGGTAAACATCTCTTAAATAAGTAGAAAAGTAAGTAATCTCTTAAAAAGAACGCTGGAACGCCTGAAGAAGCTTGACCGCCAGCGTTCTTTTTACATGACGCGCATTATACCTGTAATATCACCGGCACCCATAACCTTTCAACCGGAACACATCAATGCAAGCACTATTGGTTTGCCGCAGAAATATGAATGGTAGTAAGTACTGCCTCGAATGAACTCTTTCACAAAAAGCTAGTGCCATATGTACTGAATACAGCCCCGTGTAACTGACACGATCTTGCTTGTTATTATTCCCAAAACATCGATATGTTCCTGCTTAGGTATTCACATGTTTTATTATTCGTTCAAATAGAGGGTATTTTTATATTAGTTTTACTAGGTTTGTCACTAAATGTCTATAGTCCATCATTTAGTCGCCAACTTGATCACTGCACAAGTCTAAGTAATTAGAAACTTGTAAAAGTGAGTGTTTTGAATATTTGTTATTTCCATCAGTCCTGTTATTCCACGTCACATCAAGCTGCAGACTGAAATGTAGTCAAGACTGTTTTGATCGTGCGTTGCGTTACGTCGTGTTTAGATATTCTGTGTCATGGATGCGCCACAGTGCCAGAGATGTTCCTAAAACCATAAATAAACTGTATTACAAAGTAATTCTTACATAATCGACCGACCTCTGTGGCGCGGCTGGCGATGGTTCGCCTGCGACGCAGGAGGTTGCGGGTTCGATTCCCGCCTCGGAACAAATATTTGTGCGTTCTGCAGATATTTGTTCAGGGTGTTCTGGGTGTTTTCTATGTCTAATAAAAATATCTATCTATGTTATGTATTATATTAAGTATATCAGTTATCTAGTACCCATAACACAAGCTCTGCTTAGCCTGGGGCTCGATAATGTTGTGTGAACTGTCCAGCAATATTTATTTATTTATTTATTTATTTATTTATAATAGGTAGCTTGTCTATGACAAAATATATCCACAACAACCGATAGGTATTGGAAAAATCAAAGACAAATATATAAAGTATAGCTCGTTCACCATTAAGATGTCTTGGCAAGACGGTCTTGTACAATAAAATTACCTACTCTAGTGACATAAATTGTCAGGAATGTTCCAAAGTTATATATGATGTGGGGCGGCAGGGTAGCGCCGAGCTACGATACCTATATTGCTTGCCGTAGGTACGTGCTCCAGGCGTAGATGGTGATGGCGCCTGCCTAGTTTTGGCTGGTCCCGTTCCGCTGTCCGGAGTAGATGATGGGAGACAGGAAGGTAGATGACCTTCAGGGAGCCTGTATCGCCCCGAGCCGTGATGCCTCGTCCTGCCTACAGTCGATTGGGGTGTGGGATTCTTCCGAATTGAAACGATACTTCCGTTGGTTGAATGGTGCTTAGCGAGGCTGGCAGACCGTGCATTCGTCGGGTCCGTTCCTGTTCGTAGTACTGGATGACTTGTGGAAGTGTTCAATGGGCTGCACCTCATACTGTTTCGCTCTTCCAGACTATTTCTTTCTTCTTCTCGCATATAGGAAAACACTCATTGATGCTCCCACAAGCCAATTTACTTAGGAACCCCTGGGCGTTACCGCAACGAGAGCGGTGAAAGTTGAACGTAAACAGCCCTATTTTCGCTGTCCCTTGGACCTCAGTATGCCAACCTTTCTGACCATATCTCTTTATTTTCTTACATCTAAGTACATTGGTTACTATTTTTACGTACCTATTAGGTATAGCTACCTACCATATGTTTAATCTTTGTACATAGGTCCCTCGTTAGGTGGCTATATCGATTCTTATCCGCTAGTTTTACATTGTTACATAGTAAATGTACTTAGAAAGCCTTATATTTCTTGTTGGCCGGACTTGCCTTTCGGTTTATCCGGTCAACAAGATGCTGCCTACTCTTGCGCACGCGTCGACACTAGCGTGATGCTGTCTAGACGATAATTGGCCTTGGTAGAAGGATTTTAATGATGCGACCTTAGTACAGTGGGCGCGCCGGACCGAGTTTATAAATATTAGCAGCGGTCCGCCGTGTCTCCGCTCAGTATGCGCCAGACCTTCGCGCGTGCCACTACTGACGGAGACCAGCTATCCTGGGCTTAGCAGCTCACCAGGTCTTTACTCTTGACGTGCCCACGTACCACCAGCTGAGAATCCTTTACCAAGTCTGTGCCAATTACCTTTAGTTACCTAAGTACCTACTTTACCTTTTACCTGCTGGTACCTGTGTACCAGTAGGTACTACCTGTGGTACTCTGGCACCTTGACCAGAACCTCGCCCCCAGACTTACCTCCAGACCTTCGCGTCTGGTTACCTGTCTGGTATACCGGGCGGTTCATACCCCTACAGGAAGGTGAGGTTAAAGAAACGCATCTACCTGCCTACCCCTAACCTATGGTGGCACCAACGTCCTTTATTCACAATGTTCTAAGTAACTAAAGCCTGCCTATTGCTAATAATAAAGAGAATCGTTTATTTCAGCCAACTATTTTTAAGTTATGATACCTATTCATAAATTACTTTCTAAGATCATCTAATCATCATCGCGAGTCGCGGACATCCTCCCCCCGATGCGCGGCATTGTCCTCTGGCCGCTTACTCGCTGCTCGGTAGAGTCGTGGTGGGATGACCGTCGCTCTGGCTCTCGATATGTAGAGGCGTCGTTGTAGTGGGAAGACCGTCGCTCAGCCCCCCGGAGTGAAGTGAAGTCCTAGCTCGGGGTACACGATGACCGGTGTCTGCTGTCTCACTGGCTCCCTGAGAGACATGAGGGTTGTCTCCAGGGACCAGGAGTATCGCCTTGGAGCAGGGTCGCTTGAACGTCCCATGCGACGTGCGTGCCTCGATGTTCCTCGTTCGGCCATCGGGTCCAGGGTAGGTACGGACCACGATGCCTCGAGGCCAGGTGTTTCTTGGGAGTGTGGGGTCCACTATGAGGATCGTGTCCCCACACTGCAAGTCTCGTTCAGTGATGTTGTGGTTGTTTCGTCTAGGTACGAGAGTTGGTAGGTACTCTCGCACCCATCTAGCCCAAAAGTGGTCGGCTAGTCTCTGCGCCGTCCGCCATGAGCGCCGGCCGCTGAGGTCCGCTTCGGTGTAAGCCCCCATCTCTAGAGCTCCGCAGGATTTCCCCATGAGGAAGTGATTTGGTGTAAGCGCCTCCTCTTCTGTGTCATCAGTGGTGATGAGTGGTCGCGAATTGATCACGTGCTCGGCCTCTAGCAGTAGCGTATGTAAGACCTCTTCCTTGGGGTGACGCTCTCTCAGTGTCACCGCTAGAGCCGTCTTGACTGATCGAACAAGACGCTCCCATGCTCCCCCTTGATTCGGGGCCCCCGGGCTGATGTACTTCCAGCGCAGGCCCATGGTTTTGGCCTCTCCCGCGAGGCCGCTGTCGGAATTGAGTTCTTCGACAGCCCCCCGTAGCTCCCTGTCAGCGCCGACGAAGTTCGTCCCGTTGTCGCTGAACATGGTACGCGGCATCCCCCGTCTGGCCGCCATCCTTCGTAGTGCTAATAACATTGAGTCTGTGGACAGAGAAGCAGCCAGCTCCAAGTGCACTGCCCTTGTAGCTAAGCAGGTAAACAAGGCCCCCCATCTCTTCTCGTGGCGGCGTCCCACCGTCACTGTCATGGGGCCGAAGTAGTCCACACCCGTATTAGTGAAGGGCGGCTCTCCCACCTTGAGTCGCTCTCTAGGCAAGTCCCCCGTCGGAAGTCGTTGAGGCCCCTCTCTATGGACTCGACACCATTGGCAGCCATGTCTCGTTGCTCTCACCGCCGACCGAAGCCCCAGCACCCAGTACCTTTGACGTACCTCGTTTATTACTGTGGCGTGATTTCCATGATTGAATTTTTCATGAAAATGAGTGATGAGCAATCGAGTCAAGTAGTTCTTACTATCCAGTATGATAGGTCGCTTGTAGTCGCGATCTAACCCCACCGCTGCGTCGATCCTCCCCCGTATTCGCAGGAGTCCCCCTTCCTTGACGATATCCAATTTCTTTAACTTGCCTGAGTCCTCAAGGCAGCTCTCTCGTTGACTTCTCATTAGAAGTTCCCGTTCGGCTCTCTCTACGTAGGTAGCGTCTAGAGACAGAAACTTCTTACCAGTTTTCTTTTCTGTAGGCCTCTTGTAGAGCTGCTCTCTCTTTTTCTTAGAGACCCTTTTCCAAGTAGGGTCCTGTTCCTTTGCAGCTTGCACGAGCTCTACCTTACAGCGGCATGAGTCGATAAACTGGTATATCCGGGCAGTCGCTCTCAGGAGTCTCGTCCACCTCGAGAATCTAGTAGGGTCAGGGGTAGAGTACTCACAGACCCGAGCTGCCGCAGTGATGTGCAGCTCTCTTTCCTCTCCTGATTGCTCTCGCTTGAACGAGCGTACTGCCGGCCATTCTTCTTCTTCCTTTCCTAAGAACTCCGGGCCAATGAACCATCGATGCCCCCCGTTGAAGTCCTTAGGGATGTCTCTAGTAGAGTCATCCGCTGGGTTCTGACCTGTAGGTACCCAGCGCCATTGTTGAGGTCTTGTCGTATCTTCGATTTCCGCCAGACGATGTGCCACGAAAGACTTGAAGGTTCTTGGATCCGTTTTGATCCAAGAGAGCACCGTGCTAGAGTCTGTCCAATAAGTCTTACTTGTCGCCTTTAAGTCCATTTCCCGGTCGATAGAGTGCGCTAACCTCGCTCCCAACAGTGCAGCCTGCAGCTCTAGTCGTGGTATAGAGACTGGTTTCAACGGAGTGACTCTAGCCTTCCCGGCTAGTAGAGTCACCGTATACTGACCTTCTTGGTTTCTCTGTCTCCAGTAGACTGCACACGCGTAAGCTACCTCACTAGCGTCTGTGAAGACATGTAGCTCTCCCTCCGTTTGGTAAGGCGAGACGCATCTAGGGACTCGTAGATCGTCGAGTAGGTGTAAATTCTGAAGATACGTTTGCCATGAAGACTCGTCCGTCTGCTTTACCTTTTCGTCCCAACCGACGCCGCTCCTCCAGATGTCTTGAAGCAGTCTCTTCCCTTGGATTAGCACAGGCGACGCTAAGCCCAAGGGATCGAAGGTTGACATTACGGCGCTCGTGACTTGACGCTTCGTCGGAGTCTCCATTTGATCGACGACCTCTCTTACGTTTCTTAGATGGGTCCTGAATCCCATCTCGTCCTTTTCTGTGAACCAACGCAGCCCGAGGGTTCTTTCCTCTTTCGACCCGAGCTCTACCTGCGTGGTTACCTCTGTGGTGAGTCCTTTCTGGACTCTCTCTCTGTTCGATGCCCATCCCCTCAGCTGGAACCCGGCCTTTTGGTGGATGGTCTCTACCTCTTTCGATACTCGAAGCGCCTCTACCTCCGTTTCAAAGCAGTGAAGATAATCGTCCATGTAATGGTTTCTTACCACTGCTCTACCTGCTTCGGGGTATCTTTCCTGGAACTCTCGGGCGTTCAGGTTCTTCACGTAGATAGCTAGACTCGGTGAACAAGCGGCGCCGAAGATGACTGACGTCATACGATACTCTTTCGGCGCTCCGGTTCGCTCCGCTCCTCTCCAGAGGAAACGCAAGCTGTCTCTATCTTCATACCTGATTTTGACTTGAAGGAACATTTCTTTAATATCGGATACCACGGCGACCGGTCTCTGCCTGAAGCGAAGAAGCACTCCAAACAGTGACTGAAGCAAGTCCGGTCCCGCTAGTAGAGCGTCGTTGAGACTCTTCCCTTTGAACTTAGCCGCCGCATCAAAGACTAACCTTTTCTTTTTCTTAGTGGGATGCGTCGCGGCGAAGTGAGGTAGGTACCATTTCCTTGTTGACGACGACTCGTGAGTCACCTCCTCGGCATATCCGCTGTTGAAGAGGTTCTCTACCTGCCTTTGGTACTCCGATTTCAGCTCTAGATCCTTGTCAAGTTTCCGCTCTATGTTCCGAAGTCTGCTGAGCGCGGACTCATAGTTGTCCGGCATCGACTCTAGATCGCTCTTCCAGAGCAAACCTGTTTCGAAGCGTCCGTTCTCTAACCTTCGAGTATTCTTCTGTAGTATCTGCACGGCTCGTTCTTCAGAGTCCGTGCTCGGTCGACGCGGTTGAACCCCCAATGATTCAATCGCGAAGTGTTCCTTGATGAGCTGGTCCAGCTCATCATCACGAGTAGAGACGTGTGCGCAGGTAAGGTAGTTCATCTTCTGAGCCGCTCCTCCATCCAGACCGTGAAGCACCCATCCTAGGTGCGTCAGTGAGGCAGCTGGCTGATTACGTTTACCTTTACGTGTCGCTCGTGATACTATCAGCTCCCAGTTGTCCTGCCCGATGAGCAGTCTCGGAGCTTCCTCTGCGTAGTGTAGCCTGCTTACCAGTTTCTGCAGATGCATACACTCTTCTAACCTTGACTTGTCGATCCGTTGAGGCGTCAGTCGCAACCGATCTATAGTGCGAGCCCCGCAGATCTTACGCCGTTGACTCTGGTGGAGGCCTCTAAGCTTCAAGTTCACCCGCATAGAGTCGTCCTTCTTGATGACTCTACCGCCGACTGTCTCTATTGAGAGAGCTTCCTTGGGTCCGTGAAGTCCAATTTCCTCTGCCACCGCCGAGTCGAGAAGGGTCACTGTTGAACCCTCGTCCAAAAGGGCCATTACCTTGGCCGTCCCCTTGGGCCCGTATATCTCTACAGGCACCATCTTTAAATACGCTCTCGCGCCCTTCGTAGCGTTCACCTGGCTTAGATGAACGTTGTTGGCCACTTCCTTGGCCCCTTCCTTGCTATTATCTGAACTGCTCTGATCCTTGGGCCCATGGTCTGGCTGCTTACCCTCTTCGTGCAGTAGGTGATGATGCCATCTTCTACATTGCTTACACGGTGGCCTTCGACAGCTCTCCTTCCTGTGTCTGGTTCTCAGACACTTAAAGCACAGACTAGCTTTCTTCACTATGACCCACCTGTCATTCACGCTAGCTTGCCGGAACTTCTTACACTCCTCTAGTGAGTGACTTCCTTCGCAATGCGGGCACGTATGTAGCTGCGTCTCTCTTTCCTTAGCGGCATGTGCGCTTTGACGCTGAGGGTGTATTACCTTCTTAGCTGTGGCCTCCTGGGAGGCATACGGGCCGCATCTCTCAGCTTCCCTGTTCAGGAACTGTGATATCAGCGATAAGTCCGGGTCCTCGTGCTCTGCTGCGAAGTCATACCACCGGTACTTCAGTACCATGGGTAATTTATCAATTATTACCTTGATCATTTCCGGTGATTTCAGATAATGCGGTTTCTTTAGCCCATTGATCGTCGCGACGGTGTTGTTGATCACGCTGGCAAACACACACACATCTCGCGCGTTCTCCGTTGTTCTTGGCAGGTTCTTTACCTTTTCCAATTCTGCTAGAACTAGGGCGTCCGGCCTCCCATACCTGCGGCGTAGTGACTCTAGCACCTCACTAGGTGCGCACTCAGAATATAAAATACTCCTTACCGCTTCTTTGGCCGGTCCTCTGATCGCCTTCCTCAGCCGTGCCATATTCTGCACGGAACTGAATAGCGGCGCGGTGTCTTCGTACACCGTTCTGAAGGCCAACCATTCCCCACAGCTGCCGTCAAAGACTGGAAGCTCATGCATGTACACCGGTTGATGAGCAGTCCCCGATCTCGGCGCGGATGTGATGGCCCTCACGATCGCTTCGGCTAGAGCATCAGTGCCACTAGCCTCCATACCTTTAGGTGCTGTGTCCTCTGGCTTCACGCCGGCGGTGGCAGTTGGATCCTGAAGTTTTATGGCGCACTCCTTCGCGAGTACGTCACCTGGTCGCCCCTCCGCGGACGTCCCTTCTTCCCCTAGATGTCCTCCACCAGACATCCTGCCTACCGTAGCTTCCACCCAATCTCGGACACCTTCAGATCTACCTTCAGGTTCGTCCACAGCAGAGTCCAAGTCTGCCGCGTCCTCCTCGTCCAATCTCAACAGCTCCATGTCCGTCCTCGCTAGGTCGGCGGCGGCCTGGGCTTGTCTAAGCACCTGGCGGTTGAGTTCTGCTCGCAGCTCTACCTCACGTCTCTTCCTCGCCTTCTCCGCCAGCGAGGCACTCTTTGAGGCAGGGCGGGCCTTGGACTTACCAACTGTTCTCGTTCTCCTCTCACTTGGCTGCGCTTCCATGGTGTTATCAGTGGTACCTGTCGCTGTTGTCATCGTACCTTTAGTAGTATCCGAGCTACTGGCTACCCCTGAGATTCTGAAGTCCGAGTCCTCGGACATCAGTCCCTGACCCACAGCTGGTCGGACCGGGACCTCCGGTCGGGCTGGTGTAGGCCTCGACGCCTCCGTCGGGGTTGGCTGGGGTACCACTGGCTCCTCCATCGGTGCTCGACGTGATGTTCCTGCTTGGCTCCTGGTGACTGGCATCCCGTGACTGGTGTGTCTGTATCAGCAACGACTTACATAAACGCCAGTACGTCAGTCCAGGTCCGATGTTCCGATGGCCCAGGTCGATGATCCGGTTCGGTCCGCTTTGATCCGGTTCGGTTCGATCCGCTTTGGCTTGATCCGCTTTGACTTGATCCGCTTTGGCTCGATCCGCTTTGGCTTGATCCGCTTCCGGCTTGATCCGCTTCAGTCCGATCCGCTTCGGTCCGATCCGGTTTGCTCCGTTGGTCCAGTGGTCCAGTGGTCCAGTGGTCCGCTATCAGGGAGCACCCGACGGTAACTGAAATTGATCGGTAATCGAATGAGTTTCGATTAGATACGCAGCGCCAGTACTTCGGTCGTGGTATGATCCACTTGGACAGTACTGGCTGGTCAGAAGATCCGCTTCCCCTCGATGTGGTTGTCACAGCAGCTCCTGGTTCCGCTCTGGTTTCCAGCAGTACGGTATCCGGCGCTCGAAGGACCAGATATATATGATGTGGGGCGGCAGGGTAGCGCCGAGCTACGATACCTATATTGCTTGCCGTAGGTACGTGCTCCAGGCGTAGATGGTGATGGCGCCTGCCTAGTTTTGGCTGGTCCCGTTCCGCTGTCCGGAGTAGATGATGGGAGACAGGAAGGTAGATGACCTTCAGGGAGCCTGTATCGCCCCGAGCCGTGATGCCTCGTCCTGCCTACAGTCGATTGGGGTGTGGGATTCTTCCGAATTGAAACGATACTTCCGTTGGTTGAATGGTGCTTAGCGAGGCTGGCAGACCGTGCATTCGTCGGGTCCGTTCCTGTTCGTAGTACTGGATGACTTGTGGAAGTGTTCAATGGGCTGCACCTCATACTGTTTCGCTCTTCCAGACTATTTCTTTCTTCTTCTCGCATATAGGAAAACACTCATTGATGCTCCCACAAGCCAATTTACTTAGGAACCCCTGGGCGTTACCGCAACGAGAGCGGTGAAAGTTGAACGTAAACAGCCCTATTTTCGCTGTCCCTTGGACCTCAGTATGCCAACCTTTCTGACCATATCTCTTTATTTTCTTACATCTAAGTACATTGGTTACTATTTTTACGTACCTATTAGGTATAGCTACCTACCATATGTTTAATCTTTGTACATAGGTCCCTCGTTAGGTGGCTATATCGATTCTTATCCGCTAGTTTTACATTGTTACATAGTAAATGTACTTAGAAAGCCTTATATTTCTTGTTGGCCGGACTTGCCTTTCGGTTTATCCGGTCAACAAGATGCTGCCTACTCTTGCGCACGCGTCGACACTAGCGTGATGCTGTCTAGACGATAATTGGCCTTGGTAGAAGGATTTTAATGATGCGACCTTAGTACAGTGGGCGCGCCGGACCGAGTTTATAAATATTAGCAGCGGTCCGCCGTGTCTCCGCTCAGTATGCGCCAGACCTTCGCGCGTGCCACTACTGACGGAGACCAGCTATCCTGGGCTTAGCAGCTCACCAGGTCTTTACTCTTGACGTGCCCACGTACCACCAGCTGAGAATCCTTTACCAAGTCTGTGCCAATTACCTTTAGTTACCTAAGTACCTACTTTACCTTTTACCTGCTGGTACCTGTGTACCAGTAGGTACTACCTGTGGTACTCTGGCACCTTGACCAGAACCTCGCCCCCAGACTTACCTCCAGACCTTCGCGTCTGGTTACCTGTCTGGTATACCGGGCGGTTCATACCCCTACAGGAAGGTGAGGTTAAAGAAACGCATCTACCTGCCTACCCCTAACCTATGGTGGCACCAACGTCCTTTATTCACAATGTTCTAAGTAACTAAAGCCTGCCTATTGCTAATAATAAAGAGAATCGTTTATTTCAGCCAACTATTTTTAAGTTATGATACCTATTCATAAATTACTTTCTAAGATCATCTAATCATCATCGCGAGTCGCGGACAAAAGTGCTGATGATCAAATCAGTAGCTCCACGTATGTGGAACACTGTCACGGTGCAGGCGATCTATGAGCATCAGTGTAAAACAGCATATACCTCTCTCGTACCTACATATATAGGTACTATGAAATGGAACATTGGCCGTAACTGATGGTGATCGAATTGGAATTGATATCTTGATCATTTCAATTTTCATTTTCAATACGGACGGTCATTTGGTACGTATCGGAAAAATGCACTTCAATGTGTTTGAGTTGCGTTTGAAAAATCAAATAATGGAACATACTCGTATACAGGGATGCCAGTCAAGCAGAGAAAAATACAAATCAAAAATTATTAAGCATTTTTCGCTTGTTTTACGATACAACGCGTACCTCGTAGCGTATTTGGAATGTATACCTTCATATTTATATTTATTTATATTTATTTATTAGAGTCACCAACATAGTATACGCCGTTACAAGTAAATACACACATGTTATGTATGCATGCCACGTCCTACCACAATTGACCGGCAACATGCTATTAAATAATGATGAGCGAGAACAGATTAAAAATTAAAAATAAACATTATCACAAATTATTTAACATTACAACAATGTCCTACAAACTGAATTAAATTTTAACATAACAAACAAAATCATAAAACCTAAAATAAACCAAAAACCTAAAAAAAGAGTTCCCCCATATTCAATTTATCAACAAAAATTAAAATATAACCAACTTCACACAACGCTCATGAAATCAAAGACCGTGTTGCCGTCGTGCATGTTTTCAACTTCACACAACGCTCATGAAATCAAAGACCGTGTTGCCGTCGTGCATGTTTTCAACTTCACACAACGCTCATGAAATCAAAGACCGTGTTGCCGTCGTGCATGTTTTCAACTTCACACAACGCTCATGAAATCAAAGACCGTGTTGCCGTCGTGCATGTTTTCAACTTCACACAACGCTCATGAAATCAAAGACCGTGTTGCCGTCGTGCATGTTTTCAACTTCACACAACGCTCATGAAATCAAAGACCGTGTTGCCGTCGTGCATGTTTTCAACTTCACACAACGCTCATGAAATCAAAGACCGTGTTGCCGTCGTGCATGTTTTCAAATCCACAAATCAATGATATGGTATTATGTTATCTGTGATTAAAGCGTACCTTGACTTCGGGTAGTAGGTCCATGACCTTTAGCTAACATTTGTGACGTGACTGGCCGAGTTGACATTGGGTATACTTTCAGATGTAGGATTTCCGCCGTAAGTATTTTAAAACATATACCCGACTACAACGAAGCAATTTTCGGTATTATTGTGCCACTTACATGTCTTGTATTGTCTTTTTTTTTTCAAAATGAGTGACAGTCTGAATTGGATTTAAAACACTAAAGAACAGTGATCACCACAATTGAGCTGTGAGCGAGCCGAAGGCGAGTGTGTGGAGTGAGGCAGGGCCCCAGATCCAACACCGATCGTTAATACCCAATAGTCTATAATATAATATCGGAGTCTCAAAATGAGTGACAGTCTAACTTGGATTTAAAACACTAGAGAACAGTGATCACCACATGTAGATATACCTACATTGTAGAATAGCAAAATAGAGTTGCATAAACATGAATGAAAAACCAAGAAAAATGTTGCGGTCGGGTATATTTTGAAAGGCTTGACACGGCGAATGTGTTTTTATTGTGTACCCGAAGTAACCACTACAGAAGGTTGGCTGAAGGTATAGATTCTATAATATGCTACCTCATAGGTTCTACAAACGGTAAACACGTTTTTATTGTGTACCTGAAGTAACCACTACAGAAGGTTGGCTGAAGGTATAGATTCTATAATATGCTACCTCATAGGTTCTACAAACGGTAAACACGTTTTTATTGTGTACCCGTAGTAACCACTACAGAAGGTTGGCTGAAGGTATAGATTCTATAATATGCTACCTCATAGGTTCTACAAACGGTAAACACGTTTTTATTGTGTACCCGTAGTAACCACTACAGAAGGTTGGCTGAAGGTATAGATTCTATAATATGCTACCTCATAGGTTCTACAAACGGTAAACATGTTTTTATTGTGTACCCGTAGTAACCACTACAGAAGGTTGGCTGAAGGTATAGATTCTATAATATGCTACCTCATAGGTTCTACAAACGGTAAACACGTTTTTATTGTGTACCCGTAGTAACCACTACAGAAGGTTGGCTGAAGGTATAGATTCCATAATAATATGCTACCTCATAGGTTCTACAAACGGTAAACACGTTTTTATTGTGTACCCGTAGTAACCACTACAGAAGGTTGGCTGAAGGTATAGATTCCATAATAATATGCTACCTCATAGGTTCTACAAACGGTAAACACGTTTTTACGCCGCAATGTAGATGTGTGCCACATGGCGTTTTTACATGAACGTAAAATGTTGATTGCGCGATATAGCATTATCATACAGAAAGGGTTGTAAAGTTGCGGTGAAATCCTCGATCATGATCCACAGAATAAATAAATGTACGTATCTACGTAGATCCTGATCCAACACACATCACGTGGAGGAGCCGGTTGGATTTACATTTGATTGAAGCACTTTGGCCCCAGGTGGTATCGATCGAGGCGCCAAATCATAAAATTCTGATTCACTGTGCGCTGTGATATTTTCCTGCTCGTGATGTGAATAAATATTTTAGCTGGAAAATAAGGTTATTCCCATACTGAAAAACAAACAAAGAATACTTAATTCCAATCAATTACTCAAATGTGAATTGGCCTGCATAATGCGACTAAATGCAAAATTAATAAGTTACTGAAACGGAGGTTCAGGTCGCGCAGATCAACAATATCGATAGGTAATATAACTTTAATGAAATGATTATGCACTTTTAATTGTTTCGCTTTGATAACTGATAATTAATATTTGAATTTTAAAATGTTTAATTGACAATATGAAAACAATTTTTTTTAACATTGAAACTTAATTTTGTAACATTTGAACTTAACTTTTATGTAAATTTATATATTTATAGCAAACAGAGCTGGCAGTTGAATGACCGAACGAGAACAGCGAGAGAACTGAGGGCCTACCACAGGTTTGTAATTTGTTACAACTCGGAATAACGAATACCGAATTGCGAGTCGAATTGTCGTTTTTGTATGGAGAAAATGAAAAGCGCCCCTAGCGGACTTGTTGAGAAACTCATTAAAACCATACATAAAAACAAATATCGACTCAGAATTCGATAGTCGGGATACCGAATGCAAAACTTAGACAAACCTGTGGCAGGCCCTCCGGTCTTTGCTTTCATCTGTCCGAATGTATGTATGGTGGTATATTCGTGTACCTACAGGTCGTACTTTTCAACGAATCTTGACAAAACTTAATATATGGGTTCAAAAATTTCATAGAATTTTTTGTCGTTTTTTTTGGGGGGAAGTTTGCTGTGGCGCCATTTAGCGGACAATATTGATAATATTTGGCAGAAACATTCAATAGAATGAGCAAAATTGGTCAAGAGGTTGTGTAGATATACAGGTGGAGTTTTTTTTCTGAACCACATATTACATAAGCTATGTCTGAAACCGTAAGAGTTATCGAAAAGTAATGTTAGGAGTTACTGACTTGATTTTCAAAATAATAATTTCTGCATTAAAAAAGAACTATACCTACATTTATTTTTAGTTATCCTGAAAAAGAAAGTTTCTGTAAAAAAAGTGTCTTCTGTGTTCTTTGTTCGATCATTATGGATCTACATGATGCATAGTTTTATATAAGTCTGTGCTCGCGAGGTCTACTGTTTGCAGAACTACTAGTATATCATTGTGATTTAGAACTACATTAGAACGAAATAAAAAGGTTTTCCAATCCTTATAACAAACATAAATTCTGTAGAACCAACTTTGTACTATGTATATTTATTATGTTTATATGCGTCAAAGACAATGGAATTTACTGGGAGTTACCAGATCAAATAAAAGAACGATCATTAAAATAAACAAACAAAAGAAAATAATATTAAAAGAAGGCTCAAAATTGTTTTTCTGTATTAAAGTTGTTGTAGTACAAGTTATATAATTATCTAGTCGTTTTGTAGTAAATTAATTAGATGTGAGCACAAAGGTGAGCGCCGTGTATTAGATGCAAGTTTGTTGTTCAGGTAGCGAGAGGAGACAACTCGCCTGATATTATTACTCACTCCTGGAACTTTGTACAATAGTCCAAGTTTTGATAAAGTGGAGGAAGGATAACTAGACTGATGAGCAAACATATTACACAACAGGTCTACTTGCCATGGGAACTTTAGGATACCGAACTCGAGAGCAAAAGTTTGGCAAATTTTTTCAAGTGAATTTGTAATCTAATAGTAACAGGATAATTTAATTTAATAAAAAATGTCTCGACCATTTTCGTTATACCATTCAAATTTAGTACGGATTATCCTAAAAACGGCTTCAGCAATTTTCACCAAACTAGGAACAGTCTCGGGAACACCATCTTTCTTACAAAAAACTCATTGAAATTAGAGCACCCGTTCTGGAGTTACAAAGAAACATGCCATACATACAGACAGACGGACACACTAACACTAACTCCTCAAACTTTTAACGCTTTTCTTTTTAATAGGGGGCTATAAACTGTTTCCTATGCCGTGGTGTGTCCGGCCGAAGAATAGACCCCGCCGTCTTCTCCTGTGGATGTCTTAAAAGCTGACTAAGGGATTGCGCCAATAGATGTGCATTAGCATTCTCCTGAGTACTCAACACTAATGATGCAATCCCCAACTCGCCGCCAGGCGTGATGATTATGACAAATGCCCCGATTGCATTATATGGAGAAGGCCTCGTCCAGCAGTGGACGGCTAAGGGAATGTGAGACGAGTTCGTTCATAACCAAAACTGACTGTGTTGACGTATTTTCATAGCTGCATCATCATGTAATATATTGTATTAAGTATATCAGTTGTCTAGTACCCATAACACAAGCTCTGCTTAGCTTGGGGCTAGATAATGTTGTGTGAACTGTCCAGCAATATTTATTTATTTATTTATTATTATACACCGACTTCCTGCGAAAGTCATCGGTCCATCAGATGGAGGCCGTCTTAAGCTAAGGCCAAACCAACGCGTTTAGGCCGCGTTCGCGGTGGCGTTGACTTACCATTGATCGCCACGGTGCACGCCACTGAGGACGCGGGTTGAACGCGTTGGTTTGGCCTTATCTTTGTAGTATTTTTGCTGGAGACCTAATAAAGACATTGAATTTCTGCGACTCAATTCTTTTACACCTTTTTCCATCATTGAAATGCAATAAACAATTGTTTTAATTGCTTCTTGGCGCCCCGCGCCCAGCCGCAGCGCAGACCGCGCGGTTCGTTCACCCACCGCGTGCCGATGCAAGCCTCGCCTGGTGCCTGCGTGCACAGTACAGACGAAGCAGTGTCTTGTCGCCCCGCGCCCGGCCGCAGCGCAGACCGTGCGGTTCGTTCACCTACCGCAGGCCGATGCAAGCCTCGCCCGGTGCCTGCGTGCACAATAGGTACAGACGAAGCAGTGTCTTGTCGCCCCGCGCCCGGCCGCAGCGCAGACCGTGCAGTTCGTTCACCTACCGCAGGCCGATGCAAGCCTCGCCCGGTGCCTGCGTGCACAGTAGGTACAGACGAAGCAGTGTCTTGTCGCCCCGCGCCCGACCACAGCGCAAACCGCGCGGTTCGTTCACGCACCGCGGGCCGATGCAAGCCTCGCCCGGTGCCTGCGTGCACAGTAGGTACACACGAACCAGTAGAGCGACTACTGCATTAAGACTGCGCCAACCCAGGCAGAAATCTTTATACAAAAAAAACACCACGTGCCGCTGTTACTATATGTAGCTGTTTTTATTGAATATCTCGTAAAATATAGATAACGTAAAACAACCCCCCCCCCCAACCCCCACCGGCTTACCGGGGGGGCTGTGATCCGGTGATCCCTGCGTTTTATTGAATTGATCTTATTTATCCAATTTTTGACCCAATAATCTATACAATATTGACAAACAAACGAATCTAGCCAAAAGTAGAGAGGTAATTTTTTTTTTATCGAGAAATTTTTGTCTTATCTTATTTCTGTCTGGGTGATCCCTCGGTATTATAATTTAGTATCCATGCTTTTTAATTTTAATACTGTACAGGATTTGTCAGTTAAAAATCTAATCTAACATTGGTAATTTTGCGTACCGTATACCCCACGTTAAGGGATAAGGCTCTTGTGAAGCCACCAACTAATTCTTTCACCACTCTGGTTCCTACTAATAATGATCTTAATCAAACCCATTTATCACGTGTTACTTGGTGTGTTGGGGGAAGAAGAAATAGAGCAGCTGCAAGAAGAAAATTTACAATTTCGAACCAGCCCTGCCTTGTTCTCGCTCATACTCTTAATCCCGTGTTAGTGTTATTTAGTTGATGAGCTCCTTTCTGCCGGCAAAATGCAGAGCTCAGTAGGTTGGTATTGCTAGTTATTATATGCGATTAAGTGGTATCATTAGTTCAAAAGCTATGGATTAGCTTATTAGCAATCCATTCTAAAAAGCTCTCTTATCTTGAATTGAAATCATAGAATAGAAATTACCGTGGCTTGGTATCATTTTAGAAAAACTACGACCACGTACTTTACTCTTCTCCTGCTAACGTTTCGTTGACCATTTAGAGTTTCTTCTTCTTCTCTCTTATCTATTTACACCCTCAGACAAATAGATAACTTCAGACAGAAAACGACGTAAAAAACAAGTGAAGCTGAACACTACGCTCATAAACACAAAATAACAAAACACGTACACATACGCACTCAAAGACAATGCATCTAAACTAAGCTCATCACTCCTTAGTCTGTGTCGGTGTGTTAGTGTAGGGTGTGTTTGAGTGTTATCTGTGTAAAACCTCCACACGCATAGAAAATTGGCTTCAGTTTGCTATAGGGCAATATTCCGTCTTTCTTTCTCTATTTGTCTCAGTTTTACAAGTAATAGTATACTTTCGGAAAAACATACGCATGCAAAACTGTCAACGAATGTTCAACTTTGGCTCAATAAGAGCAGTGTCCTTACTGCTTGGTATCTGCATTGTGTCGGTATGTATGCGCTTTGTGCTGTCGGCGCGTGCTTAACGCCTCGGCCAGAGATTCGGATTGCGGTCGATTATGTAACGGTATTCGCTAATTTAGATTTTAGCATGAATAAGGAGAGTTTTAAATTGTGGGAGGATTTTGAATAATTTATATTATAGTCGACTAGTAGCGCCCCGCGGTTTCACCCGCGTAAGTCTCGATCCCGTGGGAATATCGGGATAAAAATGTGCCTATGTGTTATTCCGGGAGTCCAGCTATCTCCATTCCAAGTTTCATCCAAATCCGTCTAGCCGTTTCAGCGTGAAGAGGTAACAAACACACTCACACACTAATACACACACAAACTTTAGCTTTTATAATATTAGTGTGATTCTGTGTTATGTTACAACGTGAGTGACTATAAGCTCACAACACCTCGGGCCACGGTAACTGCTTGCTGGTATATTATTTATGACGACCTCTGTGGCGCGGCGGGCGAAGCTTGGCCTGCGACGCAGCAGGTTGCGGGTTCGATTCCCGCCTCGGAACAAATATTTGTGCGATCGCAGATATTTGTTCAGGGTGTTCTGGGTATTTTATATGTATAATAAAAAATATCTATCTATGTAATATATTGTATTAAGTAAAACAGTTATCTAGTACCCATAACACAAGCTCTGCTTAGCTTGGGGCTAGATAATGTAGTGTGAACTGTCCAGCATTATTTATTATTATTATACCACTCATTTATTAAAAATCTCTATCTACAAAAAATAAATAGTAAAAAACATTATAGTGAAAAAAAAAAAAAAAAAAAATCATAACTATATATTATATATATACATACATATATATATATTATATATAAATATAATTATTATTATTATTATTTATTATTATTATTTATTTAATTGGTACAATCTAGGTGAGAGGGTAGAATCCTTTATTTGCCCACAAAAAATCATAGCTAAGAACCATTGTGTATCAAAGTCCCAGAACTCACTAAAGACTAAACCGTGTTTATTTTCATCATGGTTTTGGTATATTTCCATAAATTACGGGAACGTAGTACCTTAATATTAAATAGTGTGTGCTACGCCATGGAAGTTCGGGTAATTTACGCGGCCTGATTTATTTTTCACAAACTACATAAACATAATGTGGCGGCGTTCAAATTGTTCGTAAAATGTATGCAAGTTTCTCCCGCGGGGCGGTGAGTGATCGTGCTACTTGTTTTGTCGAATAAAGATACTGTTAATGGGCTTACATTTTTTTTCCTAAATTTGTATGCCTTCCACAAACCAGATATTTTCAATTGACTTGAACAAGCTCATCCTCAGAGCATTGCAGGCCTCCGCAGCTCATCACCTTCCATTTGTAATGTTACACTCGGTTTGAATCGTGACGTTTCCACGTGATCACCCTGTGCGAGCCACTGAGCCGGGATCCAAACCGGCAACACTTTGTTAGCTCCGCTCCGCTGACGCGCGCTGATTGTTGACTATTGCTATTTATTATCAACTGATGCTGTTTCTTAAATGAAATGTTAGGGTGATTTGGAATAAGCTCTATTTAATGAAATGTTAGGGTGATTTGGAAGTAAGCTCTATTTAATGAAATGTTAGGGTGATTTGGAAGTAAGCTCTATTTCCCGATTATATACAACATTTTTTGTATGTTTGATCACTCGTTTGTCACAATCACCTTTAGTGTGTGATTTTACGATTGCATTTAAATTCCTTTATTCCAGCCTCTATACAGTTTCGATTGTTGTAATAAATCAGTGCGGTTTATGTATTACCTATCCAATGATCATTAACTATTTACAAGAGTGTAAACACACGCTTCAATCAACTAATTATTACGTGCTCGTTCTGTCCTGTCACATTCATTACAGAGGAGTTTTTAGACGTGTCGTATAAACCAAAAGCGGCCGGTGACATCCGCAGCAGGTGATTGGATATCAATTGATAAACTCCATTTAGTCCTTTCAGCTCCAAATGGAGTTTTTGCTTATAAGCTTAATTAATATGCAAAGCTGCTTTCAAAAATAAGATCCAAAAAACGTCTGCACTCAATCGTTTTAACGTGGGACTCGACCCGGCTAACATACGTACAGACCATAATGTATCTGTGTGGGGACAAATGGGAATAGACGAGTCTGTCTGTCTGTAAGGCATGTTTCTAAGTTGCCACATAGCTCTGGAACGGGTGCTCTGATTTCAATTCCGTTTTTTGTATGAATGATGGTGTTTGCGAGATAGTTTTTAGCTTTGTTTGGTCGCGATTGGCGCAGCCGTTTCCAGGAGAATGCAGATTATTTTTGATAGAACACTGCAAAAAGTAGTAGTCTAGATTAATAATAAAATTAATTTGATTCATGTCAAAAAGGTTTTACCTACCCGAAAAAACAAATTATTGCTAGCTGACATGACGTAGGTAAAAACTACCACACCGATGGTTCTACTGCTATTGGATAGCAAGGTATTAAAAGGACATTCACCGAAGAGCATGGAGGCATGTTAGAGGAGGGAGCAGAGAACAGTAAGTAGCCTGGATCTCTTCAGTACCTTAGCGTGGCGGACGGCGAGCATGTCTGTGGCGGCATCTCCCGACGAGCACTACACCGACACCGAGACTGAGATGAACATCACATCGACACTTCACTGCACATCACTAGAATACATCTAATGCCGTCACTCCTCGAGCCCGCCTGCTACTGTCATTACTACTCGTATTACTAAAACAAATACTGGACGCGGGCGGCGAGAGAACTTTTTGCGAATGGCTGGTACTTGCAGGTCCTCGGTTACGGCTGGGGTTGCCAGCAGCTGGTATCAATCTTTTGAGGATACATTTTATTAGAAAAGAAAAGAAGAAAATTGCTGCAAAAAAATCCATCAAACAAAAACCATCCATCGTAAAGCTGTATTATAACTAACTCACCAAGAACTCACCACCGTAACTTCTCAGAAAGTGCGTGTCTTTATGTTTATGCACTAACCTAGATAGGCTGCATTTCATTTATTTATTTACATTTCAAGAGTTTGTAGGTACCTCATTAGGCAAATACGGAAATTGTAAGTTTACGAGCCTCGATACAATACCGTACAAGAGATAAATCATGAAGTCCTTTATCATGTAAACAACATTCACCACCCATTTTTGTCTAAATAAATAATAATAAATAAATAATGCTGGACAAGTTCACACAACATTATCTAGCCCCAAACTAAGCCAGAGCTTGTGTTATGGGTACTAGATAACTGATATACTTAATATAATACATTACATAGATAGATATTTTTATTATACATAGAAAACACCCAGAACACCCTGAACAAATATCTGCAGAACGCCGTCTAAGGCCACTAGAGGTGTTCTGAAACGTGCCCGCACCTGTATGCAGCAAGAGGGAGGCCATATTGAATAATTATTGCGATATTTTTATTAACGTAGGCACCAGATTACTTACAAATTGTATGAGAGAACATTTTATGAAATTTGACTACTCAACTTCTACTTATCAGTTTTTTTTCCTTCCTATACAATGAAACAATCCTTACATGAAACTGAGTAGATAAGCATTAAAAAGAAACTTGATCAAAACAACTCTCTAAAATGGCTCCCCATTCGTCGTCGGCGTGATCTCCATGTGCTGTCGTTTCTTTTCAATGTTCTTTACAATCCTCTTTCTCCTACTTACCTCCGTGAGCGCTTCGATTTTCTATATCCGTGTGGTAAGCCTTGCAGAACGGCTACGTCCTCCCTCTTGAAAACTCCTTGTCACTCCACAAGCCGCTACGGTGGGTCCATTTCTGTCCACGCGGTCAAGCTGTGGAATTCCCTTCCTTACTCTATCCGCGCCAGTTCATCGCTCGGCATTTTTAAGCGAAAAGTTAAAGAGCACTATCTCGCCTTGTAGTTTACATGTATATATATATATAAATATATATATTTATAGTTTGTATTATTGTATTTTTTTTTAATGTATTTTGTTGTTGTAGTTGTTAGTATTATATTATATATATTTACGGATTTAGTTTAGGTATATTTATATATCATTTGTATTTTAATTTAAATGTAGGTTAGTTTATTACGTTCTATATTTGTAGGTTAGTATCTAACTTGTAAATTTTAAGTATTTACGTATATTTTTATAATTTTTGCACACGTACCCACCACTATTAATTAGTTCTCCCTATCATCAAAGGTTTGCTGGAAGAAAACTCTTTTAGGGTTAAGCTCGCCTTTGTACATGTCCTCTATGTAAGTTTTCTTTCTTCTCTGTTTGTGTGTACAATAAAGAATAAAGAATAAAGAATAACTCTTATTTTTTATGGAGAACTCACGCTTGACCAAAAAAATAACTTCGCCAAAATCGTTTTCATACAAAATGAGTAATTAATTCCAAAGACAGTTAATCCTGTATCTCATAAGGATTCGGATGTGCCCATACTGTCAAGTAAAATAAAAACACTCTGTTTAAAAAACTATTTTTATTTTAGGTATCAAAGACATATTTATTGTTGAAGAAGAACAAACCACAAGGGAGGAGCCACAAGCTCCGGAAATACAGTTTTTAAGGTGGTTGCTTTTTCATACAAACGTATTCGCACAAATTTGGGCGAACAGAGTATAATTTTACACTGAAATTACTGTTTTTGGCTTTTATATTGGTCATTATTAGCGGCAAATCATATTTGGTTGAAGAAAACAGTGGATTAATAGCAAAAATAACATCGAAATTTTAGTCCAAAGTAATTTCGATGTTATTTTCGCTATTAGTACACTGTTTTCTTCAATTAAATATAATTTGCTGCAAATAATGACCAATATAAAAGCCAACTACAGTCTTTTTAGTGTAAAATTATACTCTGTTCGCCCATATTTGTGCAAATACGTTAGTATGAAAGAGCAAATATCGTTTGGGAGCTTATAGACTCAAAAAAATGAAGCTTTGAAGTATGTCAACAAAGTTTTTTCTTTTTAATAGTATTTTAAACATTTATAGAAGGTCCCGTAGTATTCGGATACCTTCGATAGGTCATATTATTATTGGATATTTTTACAGGTAACTAGGCTGTATCTAAATCTATTTACGAAAAAACACCTGCTTCGAAGTCGATAGATTGAGCCAATATGAGATTTAGTTGGCAGCACCGGTGACGGGTGGGACAGTGGGGGACCGGCCGCGTCGCCGCGCGCCGGACCGGTCCGACCGGCCGGCGCGAGACGTCTGCGCGCGCGCATGTTAGGTACCTATAATAGATCTATAATTAATTGTAGATCGACGTGACATGCCTTTCAACAAGAAGAACATTGCCTACAATATCATTTACAAAATTTGTAACAGCCAATCATCGTCGTATCGTCATCTCACTGGTTCTATTTCGGTTATGTGCTTGCTTGAGGTCAGTGACCAGTAGGTCCTAACAAACCTTGTTATTAATAAGGATGAACCAGTGAGGTGAAAGGAACAATAAAAGGATTCTGTCGCCAGTTTCCCTATGATGATTTCGTTTATCGTTTGAGAGGAACTACTCTCTAGTTAAATAAAGAACAAATAAAATGAGACTGCAGTTCGCAGATCAAATCTAAAGTTCCCGCTTGTGTCTGATGTCTAAAGTAAACATCCTGATCGAATAAATTAAACTAATAAGCTAATAAATACCTTTTACTCTATCCTATATTTATATTGCTTCCAAATTGATGAAATTATTAAATTCCAAAGTATCTACTAATGTAATTACTAACATAGAGGTATTTACTCGGATAACGTAACCAGGTGCTGGTTCCAAGAGTCTATAATAATAAATAATAAATAATGCTGGACAGTTCACACATTATCTAGCCCCAAGCTAAGCAGAGCTTGTGTTTTTTTTTTTTTTTTTTTTATCCTACTGAATGACGGAACAAGCAGATGGCCCATCTGATGTTAAGTGGTATCCTCTGCCTATGAACAGTGCATTACCTCATAGGTAACGTCCACCTAGGACGCACCCTATGTTGCATTGCCCTGCGCCCGCCACCCTGAGACATAAAGATGAAAAGTCTCATGTGCCTATAGGTACTAGATAACTGTTATACTTAATAAAATATATTACATAGTTATATTTTTTATTATACAAAGAAAATACCCAGAACACCCTGAACAAATATCTGCAGACCATACAAATATTTGTTCCGAGGCGGGATTCGAACCCGCATCCTCCTGCGTCGCAGGCGGACCTACGACCACCGCGCCACAGAGGCTATCCCCATCGACTACAAATGAGCAAAGACAGACTGGCTCGCGCAATCACCAGACCTAAACCCCATAGAGCACGCGCGGGACATGCTTCAAAGCAGGGCTTTGAAGAGTTGTCCTGTAAACATTGCGACAGAAGAGCAACTATATTTGTCATCTTACCTGGGACAATATTGGCCACCTATTAGCCTATAAGCTCTGCTTTTGCTACAACCCAAGCGTGTGTATGCGCCCATAAATAAAAGCTTTGTAAATTCGCAAGCAAGGAGCATTATAAAAGAATCAAAAGAGCATTATGGAACATTGGCAAGTAATAAACGGCGGCGTGAGATCGCACGGCCGGCGAATAAATCAGCACTTTGCACGTAATAGAATTAAAACAACTCTTTGCGAACTGGTTCGTATATCAGGAACTCACTGTTCACATGGAATACAAAATCGAAAATAATGTGATAATCGAGATATGTTTGATATAAGTTTATGGGCATTTAAAGTAACGATTTGGTCGTAAAATGGAATGCGTATGAAACAAGCAGCCTTTAATGGGGCTTGCCATAAACATCGAGGAGCTTGATGCTGCGAGCGCGCCTCGCTCTGAGCGCGTCTCGCTCTGAGCGCGTCTCGCTCTGAGCGCGCCTCGCTCTGAGCGCGTCTCGCTCTGAGCACGCCTCGCTCTGAGCGCGTCTCGCTCTGAGCACGCCTCGCTCTGAGCACGCCTCGCTCTGAGCGCGTCTCGCTCTGAGCGCGCCTCGCTCGCGGCAAACAACGCGCAAACGATTTCATGAGAAAAACACTCCGATAGTCGAGGATACTCTCCGCCGTTATTTGTTGTTTTGTTGTGAAACACTTAAATTAAATTATTCTCCTAACTATATTTACCACAATTACCTCGGACGCTGCTCGTTAACTAAGTTAATTGACTTCCAGCGTTTAGTCGGTCTATAAAGTATTTTTTCTTTATTGAAGTTTACTAACAATATTGTCATATACACCAATCAAAGGATCAATCATCAATCGGTTTTTATATCGTTACGCAAACAGATGGGGAGTACAGTCGTAAAATAAAGCGTTATAAAAAATTTAATGAATGAATGTCCATTCTGTTTCCCCTCTTCGGAACATATTCGCGCATCTTATACTGAACTGGACTGGAGTAAATTCCAGCCGTGCAACGGAGCTCACACAGAGCTCTGTTGTCCATGCGATTATGCCGCCCTGGTTAGTTAAAGCAACATAATACACGTGACTATAACTATAATAAGATATTAGGATTAGGGCGCGAAATGTCTATAATGAACTTTAGAATTTTGAAGTATTTGATAAGAGTTATTATAGCATTTTTTAAGAAGAACATATATATATAAATTATAATAATTAAATCGCTGTACTCTTTCCAAAGAGACAAAACATTTCCCATATGACACATAATCGCTACAATAAAACGCACGTGAGTAGAACTTCCAAGCAAATTAAAGGGCTGTTACACACATTACAAACTTCCTTTACGATGTTAGTTGAAATTAAGCTAAATTTCAGTGTAAATGAGAATATCTGGTTCATTATTGCAAACATAGTTTAAGAGTTATCTCAATCCGAAACACAGAGGTCAGTAGAAAAACCAAGGTCACTGACATAGCATTCACAATTAGCAAATTGAAGTGGCTCTGCCGCTCCGTGGGCCCCAGCTTGTAGCTCGTGGTACCGACAAACGTTGCGAATAAAGGTTTTTGAATGGCGATCCCGAGATGGACGACGCAGTAGGTATATGAAATTCCTATATACTGCGGCTAGATGGAGCGACGACATTTTAAAGGACGCTGCATGAAGTTAAAACAGGCTGATATCAAAGAATATTGATTTCAACCTGTTTTTAGGCACTAAATAATAAACTATAATATGACGCAGTTGTAACAAGCTGTAGTGTGATGTATTGGAAAATTGTATCTTAACTCAAAAAGCATAAAATTAAAACATTTTACTGCGGAAGCCTTGCAGCGTTTATTATCTTAAGCAGTAAGTAAATATCTTGGTCGTAAACTTGGGCGGGAGTTAACTCCACCACAGCAACGGTCGCGTTGAAAACAGATAGGAAATTTTATAATTATCTGAATAATTAATGAAGTTTTGCGCAACCAGAGAGAGGTTAGAGGTATACTTCTAATCCTATTTCAAAGTAGACCTTTGTAATAAATAAGTATCATCCAGTCCAATATTTTAAGGTAAACGTTTGAATAATATTGTTTTCTTCGTTATCGAACATGTAGGGGTATTTGTAGCAGGCTAATTGAGGATACTTGGCAATAATGTTGTCGAGATGTTTGCATTTGCTATATAAATAACGAAGTAAGAAATCTGAGTGCTTTATTAACTGAGAGTGCGCGCCAGAATAGTGTGGGTCATGCATTTAAACGCCGCACATTACACCTGTGCACGGGTAGCAAAGTCAGTGGCGTGGAACAAAGCGCTCCAATAGATCAACGCCGGGCCCGTGCCGATCCAGTGGGCGATCACCTTTATCCGCGCTTTATCTCCCTAACAGGTGTGTAGCTGTGGCAGCTTTCTCATCATCAAACTCTAACTAATGGCAATAAATCATGCAAGTTGGTTAATAAGACGATGTTTTATGGAGTTAGTTACGGAATGTTCAGGTGAATCTAACGGGGAATGTGATCGTTAAAAATAAGGGTTGTAAAGTTTGGGAAAGAAACATTGAATTCAAGAGATATTAGTATAAGTATCGTAAACAAATGCAGAACTGAACAAATTTGAATAATTCATGATAAGTGAATTTTTAAGTTTGTACTTGTTGCCTTGAAGACTTATTATAAAGGCCCATGTCTGGTGGATAAGGAAGATAGCCTATGAACAAGCAAACAAAGCTGATCTTCCGTCTGACTTGTCATACAGAATCTACTTATATTAGGAATGCTGTAAATACAAATTGTGTTCTATTTCACCGGAGAGCCGCCGCTGCTAAGAGGCTTACCTACCTCCCGGGAGGGCTGCCAGTCTGTAATAGTAGGCTTTGGCTTCAGGTGCATTGAAAAATGAACCGCGGAATAATTGCTAAGTCTTACAACGTTCTCCTCTATTCATTTTGTGGAGCTTTTAAACTCACTTCCCTCAATAGTGAGCTGTTTGTGTTCTCTTTGCCACAGCTAGGATCATCTACTACTTACAGTCTCAGTTACAGCACTCCAGTATAAATAAGCAGTATGTACCTAATTAAAAAATAATCTTTTTCAAAATGAGGAGTCAGAAAGGAGGACATTATCGATAAGTTACTTTATTCGCTTCATCAGATCAGCTCGTTTCACCTTCATGTTGTGCTCTCGTCGGAACTAGACAGCTTACAACATTTTAACTCATTAGGTTGATTGAAAAAGGCCGAGGCCAATTCTCGGATTGTAGAGATTATCCTAAACTAGAGATAATGTCGAAGCATGAATGTCTACAAAAAAATGTCACGAAAATGTCACAATAACCATCAAATCGTATTCAATTTTAATGATTTTGGTCGACTTATGTATATTCGAGTTGATATTGTCGATCCAGTCCGTAACAAGCTGGCATGGTACATTTGTACTCCGGTAATGTCCTTCTCTGCGGGTAGTCCGCAGTTAACCCGCGGTAATGTTGTATTTTGTCGCGCGGCCCGAGAGCCATGAGGCTCGTACGTCACGGGAAGCGACGTCGCGCGACGGATATAGGGACGTAATTTAAGAGGCTGTCAAGAGTCAAATAGGCTTCTCTTAAACGTATTTTTACCAAAATCTACATAGATTAGGGCAAACATAAAATATTTTTATCTTCATCAAATTTCCAAGGGCATGATAGAGCCCAAAACACGATTTCTATAAATGTTCTCGATAAACAGAAATCGTGAACCATATACTGAACTCATATGTGAACACACATATGTAATGTTCACATATATGTGAACATTACTTCAATGAGCTTAAATCCCAAACTGTAGTCGTTTTCCCAAGTGCCTAAGTAAGGGGTTCTTCAAAAGGGGTGTTTGTAATTTTTTAAAGGGTGGGTTGTTATGGCTCTGTTATTGCAGGCGTTCATAGGCTACGGTAACCGCTTACCAACAGGTGGGCTGTAACCTTGTTTGCTACCCAGGTAATATAAAAAAAACTCTATTACCAATCAATTTATAGTCATAAAACTAATAATAGTAACAAATAACATTACTTTAGAGGGCATAGTAGATATATATTTTCAAATTTTTTCGTTCACGTTTCGTTACGCGGGCGCTTTTCTTTCAATTTCTAATCCAATTCAATTTCAATTTCATTTCTAGTCCATAAGTTGATGGAATTTGGCCGTTGTCTACCTATTAAACATGAATTTGGCCGTTGTCTACCTATTTGACATGAAAATGGTAGCCTAGGCCAAACTGCCTTATATTAATTGGGTAATAAGTGCAAGGAGAATTATTAAACAAAATAGGAATATAGTATGATAAACGTATAGTATGATAAATAAGTAGCTACGATAAAATTCATCAAATGAACTGAACAAATGATGTTTGTGCATAGACATCTAATTTGAAACTTTAAACAGTAAACGTATTGTTTTTACCCAGTAGTCACATAAAGAGTCCTGATCCCGCACTAGGATCTCTTTTGTCATGGGTATGTTCAGCCTAAGAATGGACCCCTTATTGTTAGTAAGATTCGTTGGTATAAGATTTGCCCTGGCTGGTAGCTTAATTATTGAATGTGTTATTACTGGACGAAAGCGTTAGCCGAGTCAGTCGTGGGAAGCAATGGCGGCGATGATCTCACCACTTGACATGTCTATATTCCAAGATGGTGCAACCCACAGTGAAAAGAGGTCCATTGTTGCTCTGCCTACCCCCCTTCGGGAAAAAGGCTTGTGTCTATTTATGTATAATAAATAATAAATAATAAATAATGCTGGACAGTTTACACAACATTATCTAGCCCCAAGCTAAGCAGAGCTTGTGTTATGGGTACTAGATAACTGATATACTTAATACAATATATAACATAGATAGATATTTTACTATTTTACTTTTTTTTTTTTTTTTTTTTTTTTTTTTTTTTTTGTATGTATGTATACAACGAGTAGCATGCGACAGCAACACACAGACACGGAATCAAATATTTGCTGATCATCATAAACATTGTCCCGTAGCGGGAATCGAACCCGCAACTTCTCCCAGTTCACCCATGCGTCGCCTAACTTCCTGCTTTGGTTAAACATGGGTATGAAATGGTGTAAACTTGTTTAATCCGTGCCTTACGGGCAGCGCCAACATCACCAATATTTGATATACGGGATTTAAACTTCTCTCGTCACGATATATTCTGTGATCATGCGGAGATCAAGACTCATTAGTGTCTGGATTAAAACAACAATTACGTAAGAAAGAAAGTCAAATAACTCGAAAATTATTCATCCCTTCGGACTTGGGAAAATGTCAACTGCCTACCTCTTAACGGCCGCTGAGATATACCCCTGTGTGCCAACATGCAGACATACAGACGGACGGACGGACTGATAGCGAACGGACAGATGAACTCGGACGGACGGAAGGACAGACGACGGCGGCTTTAGTACTTGGGTAGGTACCAATGTCTGCGTGCAGAATTAGGAGGCAATTCCCGCTGTCACAGGGCATTAAAACAGCGTCGCATCGGGCCTCGTTACCGCCGGGCGCGGTGACGCGGCGCGGGCGCGGGTTCGACTCCCGTCCCCCGGGAAATTAAACGGACGCCGATTGCGGAGCCGTCCCTCCTACTTATCGACGAACGTTTTTCAATGGTTCCCCACGATTAAGGACACTGATAATGTCATCCCATACAAAAATCAACTGTATGTTAACTACCTAAAGTTTACTTCAGCTTCGCGTGTTCAAGCGAGGTTACTTGCAATGGTTTTGTCTAGGCTCCTTCAGTAAGAGGCTTACAAAGGACTTGTTTCTTGTTAGGAATTATCAATTATTCTTTCAGAATAATTAAATTAATTATCCTGATAGAAATTATAATTCTGCACCTACTGTTAAATTTAGTTTTACTTTACCGTAAGGACTAAGAATAATAATGTTCTTGAGATTCACCTTGATATCCGTAGCGCCTAAACTACTCATCCGATTTTGAAGATTCATTATTAAGGTCCGGGTGACTACAGGCTACATTTTATACGAATACATTCAATATGACGGATGTTACAGACAAAAAAGGGAGGGTCTCCGAATTATGCTAACACTAATAAATGGTTTGTAATTACTTCCAGTCGTCGACACAAACGACGAGCAGATCGTACAGGGTGTAATAACTGTGGGTTGCGTGTTTATTATTTTTGACGGTTTAACACCTTTAGCACACCGACGACGCCGCAAATGCGATAGCGAAACTCTGGTAAATATGTCCTTAAATTTGAAACGTATCGCGTATGTTGCGTCTCGCTCTATCTGTCTGTGATTTCCCTAAATTGCATCTCTGTCTGTACAGAATCGCTGTACTCGCGACTTCACAGTGATGTCGCGGTGGATGTACCGACATATTTTAGTTTCGCCGCTGGGAGAGAAACGACGTGCTCTGTCTTTTTGGACAGAATATCGTGTCGAAACAAACAAGATGACAAGAAGGCGGAGGCAGAAAAAGAGAAAATTATCAATGGAATGTGAGGTTATCCCGAATTATTTCTAATTATTCTTCATCTTTTTCTTTTTCTAATGCCGATAGGCACAAGAAGTAATGATTCTTCAGACTCAGAAACAGACCAGCCTGGCTCAGAAGTCATGTTGCACTCATATGAGTAAGAAATGTGAAATGGCGAAATATATTCAAAATTCAAAATTCAAACTTCATTTATTCAATAGGATTTTTAAAAAAATCTCTTTGACACGTCACTTTTTATAAAATAATTATAGATTGCAGTCTTATTATTAGATATACATTTGTTTTGGCTGTGTTGGAGCAAGTTCAGTCCCAAGCTTTATTATCATCTAAATAATCTGAGATTTTATAGTACGCTTTTTTAGAAAGTTTATTTTTAATTAAGTTTTTAAATTTGTTTATCGACAACTTTAGCACGTCGCTTGGGATCTTGTTATAGAAGCGTACACATTGTCCTTTAAACGATTTACTAACTTTATGAAGCCTATATGTGAAAATGACCTCTGAAATTTCGCTAATATTTTGATTTTTCGTGTAAGATGGAGTTTTGCCATCGCGATTTGCGGCGTCGGTGTGCTAAAGGTGCGAGTGTGTAAACGTCTGTAAAGGCGCGAGTGCGTAAACGTCTATAAAGGCGCGAGTGCGTAAACGTCTATAATTTCAGTTGGTAGCCAGGCCAACATTTTAGATGCAACGAATGCAAGGAAATTAAGTAGGAAATTAATTTTAAAACGAAATAATATATTTTTCGTCGTTTATTTTTTTGGCTCACACACACCGGGTGTATCTTTTTTGTTGTTTCCTTTGAAACAATCTGAATGTCCCGGTTAAGTTTTCGTGAGTTGTCTTTTTACGCCCTGTATGTGCGTGTAATTTCACTGAAACCCAGCCCTTGCCATTAAAAGTCACCAAATGAAGGTCTTAGTTGCAGACAGGACCCCTCGGTTAGTTTTGAAGAGAGGTGGCGACCCGGCGAGCGCCGAGCGCCGGGCGCCGAGCGCGGGTCGGTAAAATTAAAATAGTTGGGAACTACTGACCTCCGACCTCAGCCATAGCCCAACGAGAACAGGTGGTTCACTCAGAAAGGTGAATCTATCTCCTGGCGATCCAAGCAACCTATTATAGAGATTTTTTTAAGAAGAGCGTAGTTAGCGTACGTATTATAAGTACATAACAACGTTTACTTATAACACGTAAAAAATATTTCCTAGTAAGAGTATTTGTCCGTAAAAAATATTTCCTAGTAAAAGTATTTGTCCTATTTTTTATTCTGTGGCAAGAGACAGACTCACGCTTTGCGGCTTCCGCACTGTTATTTTGGCTAAAGATAAGATAAGATAAAGATAAGTTGATTTATGAATTTTGATACCTACTAAATTAAATTATTACTTAACAAATCTCAAAAAAAGGTACTGGAGTTTACTCCTTAAGAATCTATTTTCATATAAGGCCTACGGTACGCAAATAGATGAGGACTAAAATCGAAAAATTAAGCGTTAACAAAAAGTGAAGTCATAATTAGGTTTTTGTGTGCGGTTCCCAATATTTAGAAATGAAACTTAAAAAAAACTTCTAACCCATACGTGTGGGGTATCTATAGATAGGTCTTCAAAAATGATATTGAGGTTTCCAATATCATTTTTTTCTAAACTGAATAGTTTGCGCGAGAGACACTTCCAAAGTGGTAAAATGTGTATGTGTCCCCCCGTAACTTCTAAAATAAGAGAAAATAGGTCTAAAATAGGTCTTCAAAAATTATATTGAGGTTTATTATATAATTTTTTTCTAAACTGAATAGTTTGCGCGAGAGACACTTCCAAAGTGGTAAAATGTGTATGTGTCCCCCCGTAACTTCTAAAATAAGAGAATGATAAAACTAAAAAAAAATATGATGTACATTATACCATGTAAACTTTCACTGAAAATTGGTTTGTACGAGATCTAGTAAGTAGTTTTTTTTTAATACACTATTATTAAAACATCGATCAAAGTTACAAAAAACTACAAGAACTTTTATATTATGTTACTTGCTGCTACGGAACCGTTCATGGGCGAGTCCGACTCGCACTTGGCCGCTTTTTATAGCATTGAGTTAGAAACTTGAATTTTTCTCCCGACTATGAGGCTGTAAGTATAGCTTATTGTTTAATAGATATTTATTTGAAATTGACACCCCTCTTTAAGAATGTTCAGCCACACGGACAAAAAAGCCCAAAAAGATGCTGTATTAGTACCGTTGGTACCGTTTGAGATAAGGAACACCACAAACATTCTAGATACAGGCTCATTGACCTCAATCTATTATTTATTAGTACCGTTGGTACCGTTTGAGATAAGGAACACCACAAACATTCTAGATACAGGCTCATTGACCTCAATCTATTATTTATTAGTACCGTTGGTACCGTTTGAGATAAGGAACACCACAAACATTCTAGATACAGGCTCATTGACCTCAATCTATTATTTATTAGTACCGTTGGTACCGTTTGAGATAAGGAACACCACAAACATTCTAGATACAGGCTCATTGACCTCAATCTATTATTTATTAGTACCGTTGGTACCGTTTGAGATAAGGAACACCACAAACATTCTAGATACAGGCTCATTGACCTCAATCTATTATTTATTAGTACCGTTGGTACCGTTTGAGATAAGGAACACCACAAACATTCTAGATACAGGCTCATTGACCTCAATCTATTATTTATTAGTACCGTTGGTACCGTTTGAGATAAGGAACACCACAAACATTCTAGATACAGGCTCATTGACCTCAATCTATTATTTATTAGTACCGTTGGTACCGTTTGAGATAAGGAACACCACAAACATTCTAGATACAGGCTCATTGACCTCAATCTATTATTTATTAGTACCGTTGGTACCGTTTGAGATAAGGAACACCACAAACATTCTAGATACAGGCTCATTGACCTCAATCTATTATTTATTAGTACCGTTGGTACCGTTTGAGATAAGGAACACCACAAACATTCTAGATACAGGCTCATTGACCTCAATCTATTATTTATTAGTACCGTTGGTACCGTTCGAGATAAGGAACACCACAAACATTCTAGATACAGGCTCATTGACCTCAATCTATTATTTATTAGTACCGTTGGTACCGTTTGAGATAAGGAACACCACAAACATTCTAGATACAGGCTCATTGACCTCAATCTATTATTTATTAGTACCGTTGGTACCGTTTGAGGTAAGGAACACCACAAACATTCTAGATACAGGCTCATTGACCTCAATCTATTATTTATTAGTACCGTTGGTACCGTTTGAGGTAAGGAACACCACAAACATTCTAGATACAGGCTCATTGACCTCAATCTATTATTTATTAGTACCGTTGGTACCGTTTGAGGTAAGGAACACCACAAACATTCTAGATACAGGCTCTATGACCTCAAACTATTATTTATTAGTACCATTGGTACTGTTTGAGGTAAGGAACACCACAAACATTCTAGATACAGGCTCATTGACCTCAATCTATTATTTATTAGTAACGTTGGTACCGTTTGAGGTAAGGAACACCACAAACATTCTAGATACAGGCTCATTGACCTCAATCTATTATTTATTAGTAACGTTGGTACCGTTTGAGGTAAGGAACACCACAAACATTCTAGATACAGGCTCATTGTCCTCAATCTATTATTTATTAGTACCGTTGGTACCGTTTGAGGTAAGGAACACCACAAACATTCTAGATACAGGCTCATTGACCTCAATCTATTATTTATTAGTACCGTTGGTACCGTTTGAGGTAAGGAACACCACAAACATTCTAGATACAGGCTCATTGACCTCAAACTATTATTTTTTAGTACCATTGGTACCGTTTGAGGTAAGGAACACCACAAACATTCTAGATACAGGCTCATTGACCTCAATCTATTATTTATTAGTACCATTGGTACCGTTTGAGGTAAGGAACACCACAAACATTCTAGATACAGGCTCATTGACCTCAATCTATTATTTATTAGTACCATTGGTACCGTTTGAGGTAAGGAACACCACAAACATTCTAGATACAGGCTCATTGACCTCAATCTATTATTTATTAGTAACGTTGGTACCGTTTGAGGTAAGGAACACCACAAACATTCTAGATACAGGCTCATTGACCTCAATCTATTATTTATTAGTACCGTTGGTACCGTTTGAGATAAGGAACACCACAAACATTCTAGATACAGGCTCATTGACCTCAATCTATTATTTATTAGTACCGTTGGTACCGTTTGAGATAAGGAACACCACAAACATTCTAGATACAGGCTCATTGACCTCAATCTATTATTTATTAGTACCGTTGGTACCGTTTGAGATAAGGAACACCACAAACATTCTAGATACAGGCTCATTGACCTCAATCTATTATTTATTAGTACCGTTGGTACCGTTTGAGATAAGGAACACCACAAACATTCTAGATACAGGCTCATTGACCTCAATCTATTATTTATTAGTACCGTTGGTACCGTTTGAGATAAGGAACACCACAAACATTCTAGATACAGGCTCATTGACCTCAATCTATTATTTATTAGTACCGTTGGTACCGTTTGAGATAAGGAACACCACAAACATTCTAGATACAGGCTCATTGACCTCAATCTATTATTTATTAGTACCGTTGGTACCGTTTGAGATAAGGAACACCACAAACATTCTAGATACAGGCTCATTGACCTCAATCTATTATTTATTAGTACCGTTGGTACCGTTTGAGATAAGGAACACCACAAACATTCTAGATACAGGCTCATTGACCTCAATCTATTATTTATTAGTACCGTTGGTACCGTTTGAGATAAGGAACACCACAAACATTCTAGATACAGGCTCATTGACCTCAATCTATTATTTATTAGTACCGTTGGTACCGTTTGAGATAAGGAACACCACAAACATTCTAGATACAGGCTCATTGACCTCAATCTATTATTTATTAGTACCGTTGGTACCGTTTGAGATAAGGAACACCACAAACATTCTAGATACAGGCTCATTGACCTCAATCTATTATTTATTAGTACCGTTGGTACCGTTTGAGGTAAGGAACACCACAAACATTCTAGATACAGGCTCATTGACCTCAATCTATTATTTATTAGTACCGTTGGTACCGTTTGAGGTAAGGAACACCACAAACATTCTAGATACAGGCTCATTGACCTCAATCTATTATTTATTAGTACCGTTGGTACCGTTTGAGGTAAGGAACACCACAAACATTCTAGATACAGGCTCTATGACCTCAAACTATTATTTATTAGTACCATTGGTACTGTTTGAGGTAAGGAACACCACAAACATTCTAGATACAGGCTCATTGACCTCAATCTATTATTTATTAGTAACGTTGGTACCGTTTGAGGTAAGGAACACCACAAACATTCTAGATACAGGCTCATTGACCTCAATCTATTATTTATTAGTAACGTTGGTACCGTTTGAGGTAAGGAACACCACAAACATTCTAGATACAGGCTCATTGTCCTCAATCTATTATTTATTAGTACCGTTGGTACCGTTTGAGGTAAGGAACACCACAAACATTCTAGATACAGGCTCATTGACCTCAATCTATTATTTATTAGTACCGTTGGTACCGTTTGAGGTAAGGAACACCACAAACATTCTAGATACAGGCTCATTGACCTCAAACTATTATTTTTTAGTACCATTGGTACCGTTTGAGGTAAGGAACACCACAAACATTCTAGATACAGGCTCATTGACCTCAATCTATTATTTATTAGTACCATTGGTACCGTTTGAGGTAAGGAACACCACAAACATTCTAGATACAGGCTCATTGACCTCAATCTATTATTTATTAGTACCATTGGTACCGTTTGAGGTAAGGAACACCACAAACATTCTAGATACAGGCTCATTGACCTCAATCTATTATTTATTAGTAACGTTGGTACCGTTTGAGGTAAGGAACACCACAAACATTCTAGATACAGGCTCATTGACCTCAATCTATTATTTATTAGTAACGTTGGTACCGTTTGAGGTAAGGAACACCACAAACATTCTAGATACAGGCTCATTGTCCTCAATCTATTATTTATTAGTACCGTTGGTACCGTTTGAGGTAAGGAACACCACAGACATTCTAGATACAGGCTCATTGACCTCAATCTATTATTTATTAGTACCGTTGGTACCGTTTGAGGTAAGGAACACCACAAACATTCTAGATACAGGCTCATTGACCTCAAACTATTATTTATTAGTACCATTGGTACCGTTTGAGGTAAGGAACACCACAAACATTCTAGATACAGGCTCATTGACCTCAATCTATTATTTATTAGTACCGTTGGTACCGTTTGAGGTAAGGAACACCACAAACATTCTAGATACAGGCTCATTGACCTCAAACTATTATTTATTAGTACCGTTGGTACCGTTTGAGGTAAGGAACACCACAAACATTCTAGATACAGGCTCATTGACCTCAAACTATTATTTATTCTGTGCCTCAAAGCAAATGGACTTGGGTCAGTGCTCAAAAAGTGTCCGAACTAAAAGAGAGATAAAACGCATAAAGGGGGAGAATTCTGGCGGTTTTATTTGTCCATTGCTGCTTAATTATTAAACACATTTGAAGGACTAGAGTCTGAACCGGCAGTGTGTCGAACTCATTTGTCTGTGTTCGTATATTGGCGTTCATAGTGTATGGAATGCTAAGTCCATCGTAGTTATTAGAAAGTGCTTGTACAGACTGCACAAACAGTGAGCGCTCTCTAAAAGGCGCACGGAGTGATTTATCTGATCTGTATTTACTGGACACTGGACGATGTAATTTGTCGGACGGACAGATTTGAGTGGAATGAAATTATGTACTCGCTTTGTTTGATGGAGATGGAGCGGGTCATAGAATAGCTTGTATGGGCCATTTCACATGGCGCAAGAATTTAGGGCCAGGGCGTTTTATACGTGAACAAACTTTTGAATAGAATATTGGATACTCACAACACACATTCAAGCTAAAAGTGAAACAGCACTAGCCACCGGTCATATTTACCGGTTTTTAAATAAAATAGGTATCCTTTCATATTTAAGTAGTTTTACTAATAATGTAAGCAATTTTGATACACTAAAACATTTCACATTTCCACACACATACATTTATTTTACTAATAAATATATGTGTATGGATTATGTATGAGTCATTATTAGTTTACTATAATTTCATTTTAATTAATTTAGGATAAGCTTACTTGGTACACCGCCGTCTATTGCAGCTTTGTTTATTTCGTTCCATCCAAAGGTTTCCTGGAAGAGATCGCTCTCAACGATAAAGTTGCCAATTGTATTGACGACTTCTGTAGCGCGTCGGGCGAGTAGCCGGCTGAGATGCGAAAGGTTGCGGGTTCGATTCCCACTGCGGGTCAAATGTTTGTATGATATGCGAATATTTGTTCCGGATCTGGGTGTTATGGTACAATGGTACTCGTAGTTTCTGATACCCACGACACAGGGAAACCTAGTGTGAGATCAGTACTATGTATGTGACTGTTGGGTGTTATGTGTTATGTTATGATATGTTTTGCATTTTTATCGTTTTTTGATTATTTCTGTATTGTGATCTATAAAGAGTTTATATACCTTATAACCTATCCCAAATGTTCGCAACCATACATTTGATCCTAACACGCTGTTCTCAAAAGTAAAGTTTAAAAGACGTTTCAGATTTTGCTAATTGCTGTTCCTTGTACCGAGCGGGGGCAGGAGAGGGATGGGGGGGGGGGGGGGGTGGAGTGTGATAATACTTTGATCTACTTACTCTTATCTGATCGATGACAAAACTTGGAAAACTGAGTTGTTCATCTTTTCCATACATTTCACAACACAATTGATTTTCAGATTGTCGTCGGCGACCAGCGAGCCCAGTAAACCAGCCATACCTATACCATTAGGGTTCCGTAGTCAAAGACAAGGAACCCTTATAGATTCGTCATGTCTGTCTGTCTGTCTGTCTGTCTGTCTGTCTGTCCGTGTATGTCACAGCCTTTTTTTTCCGAAACTATAAGAGCTATACTGTTTAAACTTGGAAGGTAGATGTATTCTGTGAACCGCATTAAGATTTTTACACAAAAATTGAAAAAAACAATTATTTTTGGGGTTCCCCATACTTAGAAATGAAACTCAAAATTTTTTTTTTTCATTAAACCTATACTTGTGAGGTATCTTTGGATAGGTCTTCAAAAATGATGTTGAGGTTTCTAATATCATTTATTTTTAAACTTAATAGTTTGCGCGAGAGACACTTCCAAAGTGGTAAAAAGTGTGCCCCCCCCCCCCCCCCCCCCGTAACTTCTAAAATAAGAGAATAATAAAACTAAAAAATATATATGATGTACATTACCATGTAAACTTTCACTCAAAATTGGTTTGAACGAGATTTAGTAAGTAGTTTTTTTTTAATACGTCATTAATCGTAATCCATCCAAGAACTTTTATATTATGTTACTTGCTGCTACGGAACCCTTCATGGGAGAGTCCGACTCGCACTTGGCCGCTTTTATTTATTTAATTTTACAAATATAAAATTTGAGACAGCTTAAATAAAAAATCATTTTCAAACTGATATTTTAAAAGGATATCACAAGCATTCTTGTCGTCTGTATACGATTTTGAAGAGTTCTTAAAGCTCACTTTGTCCTATATTTACGTATTATGTCTATACGTATAATTGTATTGGAGTACGTAGCAGTCCAATCCACTTGCATTCACTTAGTATTCGCAAAAGGACAATTTGTAAAGCTTTGCACAATAAAATGTTGTATTGTTTCGTACAATTGTCCAATCCATCCCCTCCGACAAAACGCATGCAAATGTTAATAGATTACCAGCGGTGCAGGGAGGATGGACAATATAGGTATTATGTGGGTGTGTTGTGTACCCACGGTGGCAACCACGGTGGCAAGTGGCAACATTAGATGGCTGCACCTCGCTTTGCAATGCTAAACACCAACTGAAACTTGTTTAATTAAAACTTCGGAGGTTTATTTTACGTACTTTGCACTTATAGCGATGGTATCATAAATTATAATTATGCAAAAGAATACATTCATTTAAAGTTTAAAGTTGCTAAAATTAAAATATTAATTATCTTGTTTTAAAATAAAACTAATTTAGTAAAAAAGTGTGAAATAGGTAAAAGATTTCTCGGTACAATAATAAATATAAACGCATTAAAATGTACTGCGCAAGTAGAGTACACGGTTCGTAGGACAGTTACACGCTCCACTGAGCCCGTAGCGCGCTCGTAGAGGCCCGTAGCGCGTACTACAGCTCTCGTAGACAAATGCTACAGATACGTCGCAGAAAGACGTTCCATATTCTTCTAGTTCTATAGCGGCACGTTCAGTTCAAACCCAGATATAATAAAAGTGGGAAAATGCTAAGACACGTTCATAGAGCTAGCTCGTCTGTAATGGATGCGCTTTGACTCAGAAAGGGGAATAAATGTCGCTTACAATTACCAACAAAAGGTTCTGTAAGCTTGAATTATTTCTGCAGTCAGGTCGAATTGTATCCAGAAATAAATTATAGCTTGAAAACTTATTTTAGCCAAACTGCGACCTCGCAGCTTAGCGCATCAGGCAGTTTATTTTTGTTACGAAAAGGGAAAGTAACAACGCGAAATTTTAAATTTGCATATTATGTTGCGTTAAGGTGGAGTTTTTGTAATGAATTTATGAAAATAAGGCGTTCCGTATCAAGGAAAATCGAGTTTCCGTGACATCGCAGGTAATGGGCGGTTCGCGGCCGTCTCATTTCCCGGCGCCGTGGCGCCGAACCACTGTAGCCAGTGCAGAGAGTTTTGTACAAAATTAATGTTTGATAGGGTGACAAGCCCTTTGCGCCAGTACAGGGGTCGTATTATGAACTTATCTAAAACCAGGCAAGTTCTAGGCAATTCATTTTACGTCCTTAAACTGGCTTGTTCTGTTTCGTATTATGACATAGAATAATCAAAACAACTTCTGGCTGGATAAATTGTCTATGACTGGTGTGCAGTTTCCCTGACGATCGTTCGGAAATGTTATTGGTTTGTTTCCAGAAAGTGACCGTTTTTTTTTGTTACATGTTTTTGACTAAATAAAGACACAATTATTATTATAATTATATTATTTTAGTATCATGTAAAACGTATTTTAATATATTTCTAATTTATATTCTATTTTTCGTTAATATTTAGCGTTACAAAAGGTCACAAATGTAGCGCGAATTCATGTTTCCGAACGAGATTCTGTCTAATAATTCCGCGGTACATTTGATTGTTTTGTTGAGGGAGTATTAATAACAAACCTAAACTTTTTCTTTAGTTTCTTTAGTGTTTGTGCATACTACCTTTATTATGGCGATGTGTTTACAAATTGGAATTAATATATATTAAACCATATTATTTAGATAAGTAATGATAATGCAACCAAAACCTAAAAATAAAATTGCGCATATTATTAACCACATCATGACAAATCGCCAATTCAAACACAATATTATGATGATGATATATTAGTAAAATAATAGATAATCTGAGTTTCGACTGACAAATCTGTGGATTCTGTAGGCCCCGCCATATGAGGCCTAAATTCATCACATAGGTTATGCACCAACTCCATAGTGAGACGATAATCGATGACCGTTTGATGAATTGGTCATCATCCAAGCATCATCCATATCGAACATGATGCAGCTTGACCATAAAGTCGCCTTCTTTGAACTCTTTTTTATTTTGATGCGAAGCTTCACTTTCTAGGAACTCAAACACTTCATATTCATCACACATCGTGATATTTTGCAAGTTTTTTGGAAAACAATTCAATAAAAGCTACTCCGCTGCACCGGCACTTGAATGGTTTTCGTTGTCACTTTTTGACAGTTAAAACAAGATAACTTATGTCAAATGTAAGCTCGTAATACGGAATAGCCAGCCAAGATCCATGCAGAAAACGGTTCAAGTGTCACGTGACCGCTGACTGGCTGGTATTGTGCGTTCATAATACGAAATTACAAGGCATTTCAATTTACGCCGTAAACTGTCTGGGAATAAGAGTTCATAATAGGCCCCAGAACGTGGAAGCGCACTGACAACATGTCGTTAAAGCACTGCGTTCAGCTCGGCTCTACCAATAATTGCTCAGAGAATGCTAATATCAAACTAGGTCACACACACATTCCAATACAAAAGCAGTCCCATTGAAATGATTACAGGTGAATAGGTGAACGACAAAATTCATCGTATGAATGAATAAATGTATTAAAATATTTTACTGCACAACTTTATTGTGTTTATTGCAAACATCTGTAGGTACTTCACTAACTCTGAAAGTGAATGTGAAGCAACTCACGCAGAATTTTGCCTATTTCTTCCGTGTAACGTATGTTTGTGCGTAATATAGTGGCATGGCTCAGCATCCCGGGAGCCATTGTGCAAGGAACGCGCACAGGTATTTTACTTCCTTTATGTCCCAAATCCTCGAAAACAATAGCTACCAACTCAATTATTTTATTGTGATGCGGGAAACGTGGTTTCCTCAGGGTTTTCCTGTTGAAAGGAGGCCTTGGATATAAGCTTTACGTGAACGTACCATCAGGATTACGAGGATCAACAAATATCATTTGGAAATTGAGTAAATCTGCTTTCGCCAAGATATTTAGAAGATTTCGTTTTTCAAAAAAATTGAAGAATTTGATTGTTTTAGTGAATTTTACTTCGACTAGTGTGAGAGACCAACCTAGTTATATTCAATGCCTACTATGCCTATATAGCACAATAGGTTAGAGAAGTAGGCTGGCGCAGCATTGAATGGAGCCGGGTGTGACGTCACTGATGGATGGCGCTTCCGGTCGTGATACGCCACTGACGTAGCTGGTTAATTACTACACTCTACACATCTATAGTTTCAAGCAGTCAACTTTCATAAGGCTACTTTATGTAAAACCAAGCTAAGTTACATCGTTGTAAAATGACTGGCTTTGCATGTTGTCAATGGTCTTAGCATATCTTATTTTACTTATTAAAATGCAATATGGGATATTCCCATGAAGATAAAAGGGCAAGGGAAAAAATCTCTTATATAAGTATTATTTTTAGCCTACGTCGTCCCACTGCTGGGCAAAGGATGTACTACGTCGTCCCACTGTTGGGCAAAGGATGTACAAAGTATAAGACATTAAAACTTTGTACTTTACTTATTCATAAAATGTAACTTTTCAAATATAACCCGAACCAAGCTATGTAATAATATTAAATATATATAAAGGAGAACCTCAATATTTTCCGCACTAAATTCTATAAATGCTCTCGTAAAACATACGCTGCTACACAGTAGACAGATGCGATGCAATGAAAGCGCGCAGCGGTCGTAAGTCGCACGATCTATGAGCCGGTTGCAACACGTACTCCATTTCCCGCTGCGTCGCGCGCGATGAGAAGCCAGCTATCCACTACCAACTAGGATAGTGTAACCCACCAGGCATGAGCTAATAATATATTACGTATTACACACACACACACACACACACACACACACACGCATTACACTCGCGTGAAGTCATTTGGTGATTTGGCAAAAACGACAACACTTTTTGCGGTCATACATACATACATACATACATACATACATACACATATACATACATACATAGAGACACGCCCGTTTCCCCGAAGGGGTAGGCAGAGCCTCAATGGGCCTCTTTTCACAGTGGGTGGCACCATAGTGGAATATAGACGTGACAATTGGTGAGTGGACGACAGACGTTGTGTTGGGTTCATATATAGCCTGGATTTAGAACGTCTGTAATTGGGTACGGCGGGTTCACATGAACCGTAAACCGTTCATAGCTAGTTCCGCCCGCCTATTCCCTAAAAACAACAACAGCGATAGCTCGGATAAACGTTACGGTTCTACCTTTATAATGCGAACTGCTAAGGAGTGGAATACACTACTCTCGTCTGTCTTTCCTGAAAACTATAATCTGGGTCTCTTCAAGGCTAGAGTGAATAGGTGCCTTCTAGACCTTTGTGCTCCATCTTCGGCCACATCGTCACTTACCAACAGGTGAGATCGTGGTTAAACAAAGGTCTATCAAAGTTAAAAAAAAAAAACAGCAGCGTGACAGCAGTGTGGCAGCGATCAGCCGCTAAAGGTCAAAACGCCTACATATTGCTTACTTGTCGCAGATACGTAATACTAAATTGTGTCAAAAGTGTCGTTTGCAATGATCGCACAATTTACGCCTGTTGCAAGATAGAGAATAGGCCAGCCGGGCGAGGCGAGGCCATTACGGTGCTGATGAGTGGGCGCTGCAGTCTGGTGCTTCACACAAGGAACACTGAACAGCTCATGCTGAGGAGATGTTGATCTGGTACGGAGCTGATGTGCGTGACAGAAGCGGAGCAATGGGTAACAATTACCCATTGCTCCGCTTCTCTAGTGATGTCAGAGTATGCGTAGAGAGCTCACCGTGACTGTTTTTATATGAGGAGAATCTCTTTGCACCACAGGTCTAGTCTGCTTTGTACCTGTAAATGATGCTGTTTACACTGTCAACGGTAACTGCCGAGTTTCGACGATTTTTTTATATGATCTCAGACAACGATGATGATGACTCTTAGCTCTCAATAACTTTATGGAAATAGAGACAGAATAATAAGTCGCAGCTTTACAAACATGCTTAAGCGGTATGATCAACTATGTGTTATGTTAACGCATCCATTATGTTTACAAAGAAACAGCAAAGGGTAACAAGTACACGAAGCGGCGCGTGCCGCGAATGAGCTGCGCTGGCTGACAGACACTACAGGGAAGCACGTACACACAATGCTATGGTCATTAGCTGCTGAATGCGACGCGCACGCTGACCAGCTGATTGAACAACTTCACAAAGAGCTTAGCCTGATAATAGTTGTAACTGCTATTAATTGTACACCTCAATAATGGCCACGGTCCGAAACTGGCCATTATCGGACATAATCGATAAAGCGTGGTCTGATTCAGCGAAAGCTTATGACACAAAGCTTATGAGCGCGCTAATATAGATTATGGCCTGATTGGGACCGTGGCCTATATTTATATAATACCTGTTATAGTGAAGAAGCAGAAAACCATATGAATAGGTATATCTAAGAACATGAGCCACAGACAAAGGAGACTAACGTATCGATATCATGTTCTAAAAAAAAATACAATGTCCAGTTCTAATGGCAGAAAAAGATAACTATTATTATTATTCCTTCATACATTTTCCAATAGTAGTGCCTATCATTATTAAACAAATCACAATGAAACGACCCATGAGAGACTACCGTGGATTAAAGTGGTCATTTTCTCACGAACGAGTTTGGGCCAAAATAAGGTTGTGTAAGTACACGCTGGCTAGGTGGAGCGATGACCTACAAAAGGCGGCGGGCAGAAAGTGCATGAGAAGAGCCGAACACCGGGCTCAGTGGCGCGTATTGGGAGAGGCCTATATCCAGCAGTGGACTAATGTGGGCTGATGATGAAGCACGCTACCCCAAAGCTCATGAGCTGATTAAGGTAGATTTTATCGTTACTACTTTACTTGTTGTTGTTAGCGCATCTTAGTTACTGAATGTGTGTCAGATACTGTGTCCACACACTGCTCGTCGCGTTTTCAACTCCACACCTAATTCGGTTTGCTAGTTCACTGCTGCTAGCCGGATTCATCTCACTACTATTATTGGACACACACACACAAGTTGTTACGACCAGTAGTATTTGTGGTTGGCAACGAGTCAACGGTTGAGAGTTAGGTGGGAAGCAGTTGGGGTTTTTGCTACTACACAAAGCTAGTCCTGTCACAGGAGTCCATGCTATACCACAGAATAAATAATACTCGCAAATTTTGAATTGGGAATGTGGACGGATCGTGCCGTGTACACCTACTAGGGGCAACTACTACTACTATACTAGGCCAGTACAATAACCTCTCAGTTAAGCTCTTATTAATGATAACACAACCTAGATATGTATATAACACCTTCGTTTCACACTTCACTACGACGGGTGAAAAATACAACCTTGTTTTTTTAATAGGAAAAAGTATACATTTATTTACAGAAAGAATAAAATAAAAATAAATAATAATATTTTTTTTAATTAGATGTCTAAAGAACCAAATTTGCCTGTGAGTGCAAATATCAAACAATCGTTGCGTTTGGGCATTGTACCTTCACATATATTTGAAGTACCTACTCATTCGTGATAACATTGCCCAGAAAAGTCACAAAACAATGACATAACATAATGACATAATGGTGTCGATTCTGTGCAGCATTGTCTAATTTTAAACCGCGTTAAAGTTGTCGCGCGCCCTTTCTAATAGACTGAAATAAAAGAGACCGCGATAATTTTAATGCGGTTTAAAATTAGAGAATGCTGCACTGAATCGACACCAATATAATATTATGTTACTTACATATCTTGTATTGTTAGACTACAAAGGACTTTTTTTTTCTTCTCTTTATTACGTTTTTTTTTGTGCACTACATACATAAATGTATCCACAATACACAAACGTTAGCTGGTAGAGAATGCTTCTTAGCATTAAGTTCGCCTATGTACATTGTTTGTTTTGTACAATAAAGAATATTCTATCTATCTATAACAAACGGGTAATTCTTTCAAGACTTACTTTTCCTGAGCGTACTTAATCCTTCTTCTTACAAACTTTAATAAACCTACCATAAAAGCCGTGTATAGCAGTATCAGTAGTTGTTAAAAGAGCGCATCCGCGGGGAATTAGTACAGGGACGCGGGGCGGGTTCCGAAGTTAAGAAGTTGGAAGTTCCGTCAACTTCGAACAAGTAATGCAATTTCATTACAACCACCGACAATCTGCAGTTTGTGTTTTTGTTTCCTCGAACATAAAATAACTATAAAGAGCTAAGTTCGATTTTATATAAAACTGCGTCAACTTGCTTTCGAGTTTGGAGAAGTAGGGTTTCCATTATTGACCAAGCGAGAAAAGCGCGAAAAGCGAGTCAAGCGAGCGATCCACTTCAAACAACTAGCAAAATTAACTTTCATTTGTCCGGGTGTATGTTGTTACTCGCGTACAGGTCGAATTTTTCATTGAATCTTGACAAAGCTCAATAAACAGGTTTTAAAATTTCAGTGAGTTAGTTAGTTTTAGTTATTGTAGGCGATTTTTGATTGGAGGGGTATTTCAAAGAGGGGAAACGTTTGCTGCGGTGCCATTTTCTGGCTGATTTTGATAATATTTGGCAGAAACATTCAATACCTACTCAATTCTCGCGAGGTGTTTGTTCGCAGACGTACCAGCAAGCTGTAGCAAATGGGTTGCAGTTCACAGAGTATAGTACATAGTTCGCAGACAGACTATCCGAGACAGTGGCCCGTTTATTGTTGGCACAGTGTGTTCTGGAAGCCTTAAGTGGCTTCATTGCTGTGGGATATATTTTGATGAAGCATTGTTTTGAAAGAAATAAAGAAAAATGATTTATTCAACCACCACCTTTAAAATATTACATAATAATGTACGTATAGTATACCTACACAAAAAAAACATACTAAAGTAGATAGGATAGGTAGCAAATAGGCCGAGCGATAAGTACCGATGCAAGTAAATGGCAACATCATCTTTTAATACGTCTTGTTTGTGTAATCCTCGTGCGAGAAATGTATACGCGGTAACTCACGAACCCTACCTGTTGGATATTGCGCCATTACAAAACGGAGCGTGTATGTGGCCGCCTATACGCATGTAGCCCTCGCCATTGTTAGCTGCAGTACTTGCATCGTGTACTGAAAGGACCATCTAGCGCGCGCGTACACTGCGTGAGTAGCCCGCACCTTGACATGCTCCAGTTACTTGCCAAGTGTGCAGCTTGCAAGGTGCACGACTGTTGAAAGTCTAAGTTTTTAACGACCATTTGACACGTACGTATGGTGTATTGAAACCCGGATTTAGTATGGAATTTAGTATTATTTTATTAGTGGTAAGGAGAAACTAATCAGCGCCCCTAGCGTACATTTAACGAACTTCAATTTGCATGTGAAAATGTATTTATTATGTGGTTACACTAAGCCGTACGTACGTGAGTACGTACGACTCGGCACTCAGAAAGACGTCACACCCCTCTTGCTTTGCATTTCGTAACCCATTTTTTGCAGACGCAGTTAACCTTTCGCGGTTTAACGCAGTTTGGTGAAACGTAAGTTCAACCATTCAGTCTCTAAATGATACTGCAGCGTCTCCGTATTTGTCAGGATAATAGCGACGGTGAGATGGCGCAATAGTGGATTAATTATGTATCTATATTAATTAATGTATTTCAAAAGTTGTACACAAAACGCAAAAATAAAATATATATTGTGATAGCCTTCGACCAAAGTAAAATTATTTACGTCGATGGTGATAGCAGTATTATCCGGATCGATGTTATCCATAAACAGAAAAGAAAAAGTCATAAATCAACATAAACAAAATGTTACAAGCCAAAACCATACAAACTTTAAACTTGCTCAAAATAAAAGCTATTTCCAACAACAGTCTGTCAGATTTACCGATAATGTTCTGTGATCGCAGGAGAATGTTCTGTGATCGCATGAGAATGTTCTGTGATCGCAGGAGAATGTTCTGTGATCGCAGGAGAATGTTCTGTGATCGCAGGAGAATGTTCTGTGATCGCAGGAGAATGTTCTGTGATCGCAGGAGAATGTTCTGTGATCGCAGGAGAATGCAGGAAAACCGATTAAACTGCTGCGCCGCGAAAAAACAGGCAATAGATCCAATATGTGATGTGGTTATTTATCCGTTTGTGCCGACGAAGGCAGCGCGCCGCCATGTCCCACTTGTGCATGTGCATGCACTTATGCGCGTTCGTGCGGGTGGTGGGTTGTGTGTACTACTTGTGCATGTAGATATATGCACGTTCGTGCGGGTGGCAGGTTGTGTGTCCTACTTGTGCATGCAGATATATGCGCGTTCGTGCGGGTGGCGGGTTGTGTGTCCTACTTGTGCATGTAGATATATGCACGTTCGTGCGGGTGGCGGGTTGTGTGTCCTACTTGTGCATGTAGATATATGCGCGTTCGTGCGGGTGGCGGGTTGTGTGTCGTACGGTGCGTTACCACCGATCATCGTTCGTTTGATCTGTGCGCCGCTCGGAATTCCGATATCGATAGAACTAACTCCAAAGTTGCTAAAATTATGACATTGACTTACATTAAATTCTCCACAGCTAAGCAGAATAAGAAATTTAAAATTATATAGATTTTGACGAAAACCTCGGTAACTCCCTTAATCTTCATAGTTATCATCGTCCATCATCCCCGTTTTAACAATCAACTTTCATCAAATGCAGCGTTATTGAAACTGATGATAAATAAACACGTCGTTTCTACCGACAGTCGTAGAGTACCGTTTGATATCGATATAACCTAGCCAGAGTATGCACATCTCTAGTGCGCTGCGATCGATATAACCTAGTCAGAGTATGCACATCTCTAGTGCGCTGCGATCGATATTACCTAGCCAGAGTATGCACATCTCTAGTGCGCTGCGATCAATATAACCTAGCCAGAGTATGCACATCTCTAGTGCGCTGCGATCGATACAACCTAGCCAGAGTATGCACATCTCTAGTGCGCTGCGATCGATATAACCTAGCCAGAGTATGAACATCTCTAGTGCGCTGCGATCGATATAACCTAGCCAGAGTATGCACATCTCTAGTGCGCTGTGATCGATATAACCTAGCCAGAGTATGCACATCTCTAGTGCGCTGTGATTGATATAACCTAGCCAGAGTATGCATATCTCTAGTGCGCTGTGATCGATATAACCTAGCCAGAGTATGCATATCTCTAGTGCGCTGTGATCGATATAACCTAGCCAGAGTATGCATATCTCTAGTGCGCTGTGATCGATATAACCTAGCCAGAGTATGCATATCTCTAGTGCGCTGTGATCGATATAACCTAGCCAGAGTATGCATATCTCTAGTGCGCTGTGATCGATATAACCTAGCCAGAGTATGCATATCTCTAATGCGCTGCGTTTAGCTCATTGCATTTTGAAAGCAAACATAAGTAGTATGTTAAGTGAATTTTAAATTCTTTGTGAGAATAAATTCTTAAACCAGAGCTACGTTTATACTGCAACTTTAAAAGCAAGCAATTATTTCGTTAGCAATTTTTAAGGTAAGAGAGATAATATTAACCAGCGATGTCTACTTGTACTCTCGACCACAGTAACTGGGCCACAATCCGCTAAGCAGACCTTACGTGGGTTGCTTCATGTTACGTCATGTGTGACAATGTGCTAGAAAGTAAATATATACGCACATACAGAAATATGCATCAACTCATCGACGTTAATAAAATGAACATCAACTCATATTCCGCACGCCCTTAGCCAGATTCAATCACCCGATCTTTATAGATCGGAATGGTGGTAACTTGGCTACTCACGACGCGCCACGTTGCTTAGCTATATTGTTAAGCTCATGATGTATGGAGGTATGTGGTAGGTCAGGCGTTGAGGCATTACCTCAAGCAAAGCGTCACGGGGCCGGTCGACCTACTCGAGTTTGACGGCGGCGCGAACATTTGTATCCGACTAACGACTGCCTTGATGAATGCGTTCACAACACGGCTTACTTGTCCGGAATATCGTTCAGCGAACCCTTAGCATGAGTTTCTATGTAGTATCTATACTGTGAATCCTTCGCAAACGTCAAATTTTTCACAATAAACTGTAACTGTAAGTTGTAGTAGAGCACTAAATAAGTAGAGCGGTAGATAAGTAGACGCTATGTACTCGTAGAAAGGAAATAGTAATAAGTACCATTTCTCCACGAACTAATAAGTATAAGAACAATTTGAAAAGTGTCCAAATATTTCCGGCTCCGTCGATAACTGCGACAGGAAGGATCCACCAAAGATGAAATTAATTATTACAAAAAGTCACGACAGAAGTTCCTTGAAGGGGAAATTGTTCGCATTAAGTCGCAGAGCTTTTTAATAATTTCGTTTTAATGGAGTTATGGAGACAATTCAGGCTCGTAGAGTCCCGCTAGGGCGCGCTGGGCTCGTTTAGGGCGGATCAAGGCGGGAATCAGCAGGGCGGTTGCAGTTAGCGAGACAATTTCTGTACTCATTTCCTTATTGTAATTCATTTCCGGTACATCCAAATTTAGCTTTATATAACTGCGTCATTGTAGCCTGGCAGATTAAAGTTCGGTCTCCTTGAGGGTCGGGCGGGGTGTTGCAGTTTGTATGGAGTAAGTCACACAGCCAATACCGATGCTAAGTCTCACGCATAGCTAAAGTCCTACTATCGTTACAAACACGCGGCACGTATTTTGATAGAATTTTATTAACCTGTTAGCGGCGTGAGGGATGAGAGAAATGAAGTGCTTACATAACTGTCATGACGGTGCCGCGTTCACATGGAGACAGTAAACCAAACAATTACTGCCTCATTAGTAAGCCAGAAAGCTTCAGTAATCTTTGTATATTTCCTTGTTTTACACAAAATTAAATTATGGATAGGGAGAGAGACAACAGAGCAACGAAGTTTCACTTTGTATATACTGGTAGGTTTTTTTACAATTAAACATGCTTCTTATGTACGCGGATCATCCTTTGAATAGTTACTAAGTGTTTTGTATTTTTCAATCGAATTTGAAACAGCATGTCAATGCAAAAGACAAAACACAGTGTAACCAAACATAATTCAAATTTTATAGAAGCGCGGTGAGTTCTTATACAATTATTATGTTTCGCAGTACTTGGCATTCGTTGACTACTCGAAAGCATTCGATAGCATTACACATACAGCCATATTTAAATCACTCCAAAAGCAAAATATTGAACCCACCTAAATATTAACCTCATTCAAAACATTTACTTCCATAGTAAAGCATCAATGAAAATTCAAACACTTGGTACAACATTTCCGATAGAAAAAGGAGTTAAACAAGGCGACCCATTATCCCCTAAACTCTTCAACAGCACTCTTGAAGAGGTTTTCAGAGAGCTGGCGTTAGATTGGGGTGAAAAAGACATTGAAATCAGTGGAATTAGATTGACTAACCTTCGCTTCGCTGACAATATTGTTCTCTTCTCCTCAACAGCAATCAAACTCCAATCCATGCTCGAAAAACTAAGCAATGCAAGCCTTGAGGTTGGATTGAAGATGAATATGTCAAAGACCAAAATAATGACCAACAACATTGAATATCGAATAACAGTCAACGGTGAAGCGATGCACTATGTCCAAGACTACATCTACCTTGGCCAAATAGTTTCCCTCCAGGCAGGCAGGCAGGATAAAGAAATTGCGAGACGCACTGAGAACGCCTGGAAGAGCTTTTGGTCGATGAAGGAGATGATGAAGGGTAACCTTCCAAGGGTACTAAAACGCAAACTAATGGGCATGTGCATCCTTCCCGTCTTGACTTACGGATCACAAACTTGGCCTTTGATAAACATCCAGAAATCCAAACTCAAGGTTTGTCAAAGAGCAATGGAGCGCAGTATTTTAGGCGTTAAACTAACTGACCACATCCGAAACACCATACTGCGCTCCAAAACCAAAGTCGCCGATGTGGGAGAGAAGGCCGCGCGGCTGAAGTGGGATTGAGCCGGTCACATTTGCCACATGCCCGACGAACTTTGGGCCAAAATCACCACGGCATGGAGCCCTGATACAGCCAGGTGGCGTCGCAGCAGATCACGCATGAGGTGGCAGGATGAACTGGATGCCTATGAGAGGGCATGGCAAACGATTGCACAGGAGCGTGGTGACTGGCAGAAGTGGGGGGAGGCCTTTGCTCAACAATGGGACAGTATGGGCTAATAGTAATAATAATAATGTTTCGTTTACGCGCAGCCAGTCGAGTTCAAGTGTTAACTCATTAGAAAGATAACCCTTTATACATAACAATCTAATATAACTTAAAGCCGATAAAGAGGTGGCCTTATCGCTGCCAGTGATGTGTTTCAGCCATTCCAAATTCCATAATATGTCAACTTTATGCAAATCTACTTATATCTTTCCAATACAAGATCCAGTGTTCTGAGAACCTATAAATGATTAGGCGCATGGTATTCTATCATCTTAAAGAGTCCTGCTCTACCACGAAACCCATATTCCACTGCCAATCCTTGTTGGATTCGGTACTTTCTTAAGGTATAGGTGAGCCACTCACCCTGTGTAAACACGCCCTATTCACGCCTATAAGCTAACAGCCTTCATAAATAACTCCTGAGAGGTGCTAGCTCATCGCGGCTTCTTCAGCTGTTCCAGCGCCACCGGAGTGAGGCCACAATGAAGCCATGTGAGGCACCAGCTTGTCTAGTCACGTGATTTAAGACAACTCCATTTCTAAACAGATTAGTCAATATATAAAAAGAATTGATACTCTAGTTTTGTCGATTTATATAGTGTACCTACAGTTAAGTAGTGTACCTACAGTTAAATAGTGTACCTACAGTTAAGTAGTGTACCTACAGTTAAATAGTGTACCTACAGTTAAATAGTGTACCTACAGTTATTTGACGAATAGTTTTAGTTTTAGTGTGTCTTCCGACTATCTATCCGACTCGGGCGATGCTAAGTACGTATCGGTAACGGTATGTCAACCGAATCTCAATATTTCTTCTAAGGCTTCTACTGCGTTTTTTTACGATACAAATGAAATTAAATATTTCATAACCGATTCCAGTGTGAGCCGCTTTGTGCCGATCTCTTCAGAGCTCGAGTTCTTAGCAATAACAATATATCGCTTTGAGCCTGTTGATTATTTATAGTGCTACATAACTGTGAGAGTCCATGTCCTAGATTCATTTAGTATTAGGCACGTTGTCACACTATAAGTAATATAATGGGAGTTCATTCTTTTATACTCTTTGAATACTCGTTTGTAAGCTTTGAATCAATCAATCAAAAATACTGTGTCGGGCAATGCCGGTACCTGAGCAACAGTAACTGTAGGTGAGTACGTACAGTTACTGTTGCTGTTACGCTCAAGAAAATATTGTTTTACTCAATAAATATAGGATTAAATCAGACGGATCCTCTAAACTGTCATTACATGAATGTCATCTTCATACTACAACATATAACATTCATTATGCAAACTGCCTCTCACGAAACGAAGACATTGCTATTCATAATAATAATTAATAATAACGTACCAACATTATATACTTTATAATAACTCCGTATAATCGCCTTCGGTTTAATTACTTACGTGTTTTCCAGAGGGCTGGGTAATTACTCGCAGCTTCGGTAACTAGAGACAGAGTGGATGTAAGACAGCCGGTGAATTACACAGGAATTACAGCGAGCGCCATTTAGAGTTTGATAGACGAGAAGGCATCATTATGTATACCAGATCAACTTGTTGTGACCATGATCATATTATATAATAATCTATATATATAAAACAAAGTTGTGTTCGTTACACTACTTATAACTCAAGAACCGGTGAACCGATTTGGCTGAAAATTGGTGGGGAGGTAGCTTAGAACCACGAAATTGACATATTGACATAAAGGGGAGGGGTAGGATGGGGGGGGTCACCAGGGGCTGCCCTTGCGAAGCCGGGGCGAGTCACTAGTTACCTATAAAATGTAACAATATCGTACCTAGTACTACGATAATTTCATACTAGTGCGTACGTACGAGACAGCCTAGTCTCAACGAAACTATGACTTCTGTGCCTCTCTAATGCGTTCAAGTACAGACGTGATTAACTTCTGATAGCACTCTAATCTCTACCAGTGAAAGTTTTACGTAAGTTGCCTGGTCATCTAAGCTACGGGTGCTACGACGGCGGTGGGGTAGCACATCCCTCTATTGAACCTGGACTTTTAAGCTACGGGTGCTACGACGGCGGCGGCGTAGCACACCCCTCGATTGAACCTGGTTATCTAAGCTACGGGTGCTACGACGGCGGCGCCGTAGCACACCCCTCAAATGAACCTTGTCATCTAAGCTACGGGTGCTACGACGGCGGCGCCGTAGCACACCCCTCAAATGAACCTGGTCATCTAAGCTACGGGTGCTACAACGGCGGCGGCGTAGCACACCCCTCGAATGAACCTGGTGTTTTAAGCTATGGGTGCTTCGACGGAGGCGGCGTAGCACGCTCCTCGATTGGACCAGCCATCTCTCTGCACTGCGGCATAAGCTCTACAAAGTGTGAATCATTACTTATAAACGATTTTATTCACCTTCAGCTCGTTATTCTGAAGGAAGCTGAATAAACAGGGTTCAATGCTATGTCATTTATTTGTAGAATATAAGCGAAGAGGCAGCACTTTGTAAGGCGAGCGCGCTGATTGCTAATCTGTTATTTCCGCCGCCAAGAATGCACTCTGCAATTACCGTCAAGAAGTCAATAATGGTTGCTTCAGTCTTTGCTCTGCAGATATAGGTATATAGGTATATATAGGTACAACGTAGGAATCTAATACAAGTTACATATTATTATATCAAGAGGCCCTGATGTTTCAGAGACATAACAATTTAAAAATGGGAGAAAATATTATTATTCTGACATGGTGGTGTTTAAATCCAAATAGTTTAGACTATAATATAGCTAATTCGGTAGTTTCCTTTACAGAGTAAGCACAGTGAACTCATCCAATTATTTTATTATATTTTTAAGTTATGTGTATTACGCATTGGAAATCCTAATAAATAAAATGAATAAAATAAATTCATTGATCGGATCACGTTGTCTCTCTCCAAACTACCAAAGACATCCTTATTTAATATTTGTAATACCTAATTGCTTGATTTGATTACTGGAAATTTAGAGTTCATAAGATGATATACCCAAATGAATGTAAATCAAAGTTATATAATTATAATCAAAGAAATCAAAGTATCCTCAAATCTGAAAAGTTGTTGACAAGCACCCTTCTCTGGGAGTGATTCATTGTCCGAGGCTCAATCATTGGACTAGACTTCACAATTTCAGACGAAGAACAAGTTCCAGTCTTTTTAAAATGGTGTAACGATAAGATTATTAATATACACGTACAGTAGGAATGTATTATTATTCCATCATTATGTCTCATGGCGGCGGGCGCAGTGCAATGCCGCGAAGCACGCGTCCTAGGTGGACGTGACCTGTGAGATAATGCACCGTTCATAGGCAGAGGGTACCGCTTAACATTAGGTGGGCCATCAGCTTAATCCGAAATTCGAAGTTGTATGAAAAAACTAAAAATATTACCGAAATATAACGATACAAAATGTAGCTCACACACCCACGTAGGTTCGTACTCGTTCCAAGCAGATAAACCATGCTACTAACAAAAGCGGAATATCCTTGGGATAGTTACACAGTGTTTTGTCTCTTTCGATCGAGTTTGAAACTGTAAGTCAATGTCTAAGACAAAACACTGTGTTACTATTTCACGGATAATTCCAGTTTTATACCTAGTGACTTCCAATGATACAATTGATACAGTATAGCTGCTAACTATTGATCACGGGGGGCTCGTCATAGCATTTGTAGCGATCTAGCTCTAGCTAGATCTAGAGGTCTAGATATAGCTCTAGCTAGATCTAGAGGTCTAGATTCTAGATCTAGATAGAAGCTCGAGAAGACGAAGTAGCACTCGTTCGGGAAAAACACTACCTGGTACTTACTTAAATACATACGTAGACACACGCCTTTTTTCCCGAAAGGGTAGGCAGAGCCTCAATAGGCCTCACAATGAGTGAGTTGTGTTTTTCTTCGAATGAGTTTCAAGAACAATTTTTAAAATTATTTGTTTGCATACAATAATTCGAGGGAATTCCTGATGCTATAAGTAAATAAAATCTCAAACTACAAAAGTATTGACGTGATTTGATATGTTTGCCAAAGTTTACATAGGTATCTAATTTTAATCAATTATTAATAGAACCCATACCTTCTCTAAGTCCCTAAAGACTATATTATTATCTATCTATAGGCTCAGTTTGTAACTTCACAACTATGGAGGCAGCTCAGTAATTCATGACCAGCTCTTGAGACTTGATACCATCATCAAGAAATTATGACACAGATCAGAAGTGCTCAGAGATCGCTTCCCCACCGCGCGGCGCGAACAAACTGACGAACACCCCTGTTCATCATACTTTAGCGACAAATAAGTTATTACTTGGTGTAATTATAATTTTACTGCTTCTTCTATTATCAAAATACTGCAATTAATTTTAGACCTAATTGCAAAAGCGTAAAGTGCAAGTTACAGCCTGTTATTTGACTGAAATAATAGCGGTTTACAAACATCTGTTGGTAATTTGCTTTTTTAAGATTCCGTACATCAAAAGGTACCAACAGAACCATTAAAGGACCACTCCTGTGTATGTTTGTTTGTGTGTCTGTCAGTCTTTCACAGCCTATAATTTTGTTTTGGCCCCCAATTTATATTTATAGATAGGGAATATCTATAAAACTACTGAGAATTTTGAAAATATTTTGAATATTTTAACTCGTAGGTTAGGAAAACCTAAGCAAAAATCCAAAGCTGTTTAAATTTCCTCGGAAACGAAAAATATTTGCTAAAGTGTTTTGGTTATTCAGGACTAATACGAGTAAGTTGAATGAGTCCAGCTAGTACTATGGTGACTTACTCGTACCTTACCATGCGGATACTTCACGCACTTCATCGGTTGTTTTGAAAATGTAAGCACTCTTAACGCCAGTCGGCAATAATAGATGTATCTTGCAGTGAAAAACATAGAGCAGTTTCCACTTATACCGTCTGGTAGTAATTTGGATTAGTTGAGCTACCTTTAGATCGCTAGCAGTAGTCTTCTGGTAGCATAACTGATTCATTTTTTTACATACCTTGTATTAGTTGTATTATTCTTTCGGTAAATAAATACATTTATAAATATATTTTTTTCCTTAGAACTACTTTTCACACACACTCTAAACAAGAGATAAAGTTTGTATGACACACTCAAGTTTTCGCTAAGTGCACTTACACAAACTTACTTTTAGTTGTGAAATCAAAACTGTATAAAATGCATTTAGCAGCTAAGCAACAAAGCACTATCTCTACTCGCGCTGTGAAACTATATTTTATTAATTTAAACTACCAGCGGGGCCAGCACGGGACACTAAAACGTGGAAAAGTTACGCCCCCCGGCGGCCGGCGCGCGTTGGGGCCTCCGGCGCGCGGTGGGGCCCCCGGCGGCCGGCGCGCGGTGGGGCGCCCGGCGGCCGGCGCGCGTTCGGGCCGCGTGGCGCGACAATACACTACTGTTGTGGCTTTACATCACCGTTTAGTGCTACTTACACACAAACTACGTCACAGCAGTTAGTTTTAGTTATTCACATCATCAGCACATTTAGACGTCCGCTGCGGGACGAGGCCTCTTCATATAGTGCAATGGGGAGATTTGCCACAATCACCACGCCTGGCAGGCAGATTGCCACAATCACCACGCCTGGCAGGCAGATTGCCACAATCACCACGCCTGGCAGGCAGATTGCCACAATCACCACGCCTGGCAGGCAGATTGCTGGTCGAAGTATTGGTGTTGAGTGCTCAGGTGGATGTTGCTGCCCATCCAACCTCTAAGTCAGACATCTAGGGGAGAAGGTGGAGGGATATATTCTCAGAGTCCGGCCTGAAAATAGACCCCTCCACCTATCACTGGCGTGAGATCATTTGGTTGGATTATTAGACCCCGGTCTAGCCAAGTGGCATTCGCTTTGAAACGATTCCATTTCTACATTCATAATACCATACAATAGACCACGTGACATTTCGATAGCTTACGTCAATCTCATACATTGTTGGCTTTTCTACAAGCGACATCGCTATTAGAATGGTACTTTGTCTACGGCCTATTATCCATCCACATACATCAATTATTTAGCTATCAAGTATTGGTAATGGTAGCTTTCACATTGGACGATAACGACACGACACGATTTCGTGACGGTATCGTCGACGATACTATTTGTACTATTATTTATTCTGTGACAATACCAGGGGCCGAATGATGCACCATACCATACACACGATCGCAGCACTTTAGGTAAATACAGCAAACAAAAAGTGCGGCGACATAGATAATAGTGTGTGCTGAGGCGCGTCACCACGCGCTACTCTCGATCACCAATAGATAATAGTGTGTGTGTCGTCAACGATGTCGTGTCGTGTCGTTATCGTTCTATGTAAAACGTTCAATGTAACGTTCAGTGTAGGTAAAGTAAATTGATGTATTTTGAATGTAACCTACTTATTATATATTATATTAAATTAAATTAGGCTTGTTTTTCCAAATGTTTGTGCGCCGAAAGGCAAAATCTAGCGATCTAACTATGAATAAATACACCTAATCACTATGTACCTAGATTTACAGACACTAAATGAATTATGAATTATTTATTTTATTTAATTTTACAATTTTAGGAAAACTTACAATTATTATGAATTACTATGAATTATAAAAGCGCCCATTCATTGGTAGTACCATAACTAGTTGATTTAACGATAGAACTGAGTTAAGATGACAACATTGGCAGAGCTGGACTAGATCGTAATATCCTTGTATCGGATAATAATGGTCTTAGTTCACTATGCATTGTCAAGTCATACACGAGTGTACAATCATTTGAATTAAAACTTAAAATGTACGTACTAAGCCCTATTCACAAACTGTGTTCACGCGAGCTGAAGTATACGAAAGATTAGTGCACTCATAATGAGCGCCGCTAAATCACGTGGTTCAGCCCACATGTCTATAAAAGTTTGTACGCGCCGACGTCGAACCAACGGAGCTTGCAATTTGAGTACATTAAAAAAACAAATCAATGCAAAACATTAATAGTAGATTGGGCGCCTATAGTTCGAGGGTGCCTGTAGTTCGAGGGTGCCATTGATGCTTACACCCGAGCTAACTACTCTGCTTTACATCTCGATTGTGAGGAAAGTAGAAAAAAACCGGCATTACCGCCTTTTTTCATCTTTTTTAAAATTATTTTTTTCAAAAACGAAATTGAGCTTCGCCGTTCGATATTTAAAATTGATGACTATTATACTCATACGAAGACAAGGCTGAATAGCGAAGCGACCTCTTTTGTCATTGGGCTGAATGCATGATGTCTATTGCCAGTATGATGGTTAGATGTACGCGAACTTTTTTAAAGAGTGAAGTTTTTTTTTAAATTACTTACCGCCCAACGGCTTTTCTAGCTACATTATTACCCTAGAGCGCTAATTGGGTACCTACAAGCCCCATTTGGGGGTAATAAGGACCTTTTTACCGAATATGAGAGATGTAAAGGATATTTTAATGCTTTAGTAATAAGCAAATTCTAATCCTAATGATAGACCGAGTGTTTTTTCTGAGCAAATGGCTGAGTTATTTTGGGAACTTAGGTTTTCCTGTGTTGTTCCGACATAATCCCACTAACGAGATCAATAAAACGTTTCAGTGAGAGCCAAATCCAATCAACCATCGTGTCCATCGGAGCCCGCGCCGCCGCCACGCCGTGGCCATGTAATAAACACCTATTATAAAACCATTTGGCAGGTCGTTTATGACGTCACGGATTAACAACACACTGCCAAATTAAAATCTTTTACAAAATTCTGTAAGCACAATTAGATTCGCAATTTTCTAGGACTTCATACATGTCCATAATGGGGTTCAATCAAATACCTACTAATTGCTAAAGAACTACCTACTAGTGGTTGTCATTACTTTTTCTCGTAACTACAAGAGTATGAAAAAACCCGTGCGTCTATATTTACTACAAACGTTTATTTATCTTGCATTTCTGTTTGCCTGTTCGGGACAAATCTTGAATCGATAGAGCTGAAACTTTAAATGCCTATCCAGTTCACATGAAAATAAAATATGAAGGTGATAGTGAGCTGATCTGATAATAGAAATGGAAGGTGGAAAACGGAACTCCTCGATGACTAATAGTACCTAGCTTGGTAGTGTTGATCAGCTCACGGTTCCGATCACTAATAGTAGCCTGGTAGTGTTTGGCTCATTAAGATCAGCTCACGTTTCCGATCACTAATAGTAGCCTGGTAGTGTTTGGCTCATTAAGATCAGATCACGGTTCCGATCACTAATAGTAGCCTGGTAGTGTTTGGCTCATTAAGATCAGCTCACGGTTCCGATCACTAATAGTAGCCTGGTAGCGTTTGGCTCATTAAGATCAGCTCACAGTTCCGATCACTAATAGTAGCCTGGTAGTGTTTGGCTCATTAAGATCAGCTCACGGTTCCGATCACTAATAGTAGCCTGGTAGCGTTTGGCTCATTAAGATCAGCTCACAGTTCCGATCACTAATAGTAGCCTGGTAGTGTTTGGCTCATTAAGATCAGCACACGGTTCCAATCACTAATAGTAGCCTGGTAGTGTTTGGCTCATTAAGATCAGCTCACGGTTCCGATCACTAATAGTAGCCTGGTAGTGTTTGGCTCATTAAGATCAGCTCACGGTTACGATCACTAATTTCATAAAAGCTTGGTTTGATTAGGTTCTGGTTTTAGTTTGACAATAATATTATTTATAAATTTGTAAGTCTTTCTTGATTGATACTGAAAATACAAAATTATTTATTTCCATCATGTAACATTCATATAACTTTGAGAGAACTCCAGTTTACGTCCAAAGAACCTCTGCCTACAACGTGGTAGACATGTATGCTCCACGCTGTCTCTCCTACCCGTGTGTTATTATGTAGAGAGTAGTTTTTAAATTACAAAGTAGGTCGAGGTGATTTATGGGCGTGTCGCGGGAGATGATTAATGTTAGATGGAGGCAGGTGAGGCGCCGCCACCGGAGAGACACCGACACCGGCGCGGCGTCGCCACAGGACTACGGGGCAACGGGGGACACAGTAGTGAAACCGACCAATATCATGGATTTGATTAATATAAGCAATTCTCTTGACAATAAGTACTATATGTAATGAGGAATTTAGAGATATCCGTAGTTAATATCTTAGGCAGATAATATGGCAAAGCAGAGCAGAGGCTGCCATGGGCTTACTTTATAAAATCAACCACAAACATTTTCCTGACGTCGGCATCTTTGACGAGAAGCTTTTTATTTCGTTATAAACCACCACATAAAACTAATTTATTTATGATCTTAATCGAATTAGTTTTAGTAGTGAGTTATTGTACCAAGGTAGCTTTTGTCCGTGGCTCGACACACGTGGTCCGTCACAAGTTTACAGCAATATTTGTGGCAGCTATAACTAGTACATAGTTCGCTAGTGGAATATGAAATGTTCTCCGCTGGTCCCGTCAGCCCGCGCCCCGCGCTCGCCGGCGGATCAGCGCTAAGTGCCGCCGCGCTGAGAGTAATATCCGACACTCCCTTCACGATCGCCAAAAGAATCATTACTTTTTATTACGACACACAATTCCGCGATCGCCTACAAGCGCCTTCAAGTTCCTCCATAAATTCCAGCGACCTTCAGATAAATCTCAACAAAACGAGAACTAAGAGTACATGAGATGCGAAAACTTGAACGTGACGCTGCTGGAGCTAACTAACAGCAATATCTAAACGATCTTCAGTATTTATCGGTCGTTTGTTAAAACAAAACATTCAATATAATTATTCTTTTTTTTGCCTATTTTATTAAATTATTACCAGTTTCTTTCCGTATTGCAACTTCTTTACGGTTGGGTGTAGGGTGCTGTGCCCCTCATCACTGCCAGTGCGGTACTGCTGTTGATCAGCTTGGTCACCACGGTTTATCGTGCACCAGGGCTGCCGGTAGGATTTCCCGCCACGCTAGCCTTAATGATATCATTCGCCGGGCCCTTACCAGCGTTAACATTCCAGCCATTCTAGAACCGAATGGTCTGTTTCGTGACGATGGTAAGCGGCCTGACGGCATGACTCTTGTTCCGTGGGAGAAGGGTAGGCCTTTGGTGTGGGACGCTACATGCGTTGATACCCTTACGCCATCTCATCTGTCCGGGACATCAGTTAGGGCCGGTGCGGCGGCAGATTCCGCTGAGGACCTCAAAAGACGCAAATATGCAAGTCTCGACAGTGCTTACTTATTTGAGCCTTTCGGGGTCGAGACTCTGGGTCCGTGGGGTTCCGGGGCCCTTCGCGTTTTCAAAATTCTTTCAGGGCATCTGGTCGAAGCGACGCGTGACCCGGTAGCTGGCTCTTATCTGGCTCAACGCATTAGTATTGCCATTCAGCGTGGCAATGCAGCCAGCATCTTAGGGACGCTTCCGTCTGGTAGTGATTTGGATCAGTTAAGCTACCTTTAGATCGCTTGTAGCGGTCTTCAGGTAGCACAACTGTTTCATATGTATTTTGTACATACCTTGTATTATTCTTTCTGTAAATAATATATACTTTTATTAAAATATATATTTAAATAAAGAAAAAAAAATACCTAAGAAGATAAAAATAAGACTAGTACAAATAAATTTGATCAAAATAAAAAATACTTATGAAACAGAAGCTACGTTGCAAACGATCTAAAGGTAGCTCAAACAATAATTTATTAATTTGGGCAAACATTTGTAACAATAAATAATAATAAAATAAACATTTTTGTTCTCTAATAAAAAGGTCTTTTAAACAATAATTTACAACTCGGTAGGGTACATAGACTGTAGACCTTTTTTGTGAGAGACTGGTGCCTCAGATAGCTTTGTTAAACCTGTATTACAGGTCACCAGGTGCTCTCACTCCACGGATTGTATAAGTCACCATGCCTTGTAATACAATATAACAATATTATCATTATTGAAATGGATGTATTTATGGTATTCACATGTATTATGTGGTGATCGCAGATATTTGTTCAGGGTGTTCTGGGTATTTTCTATGTATAATAAAAAATATCTATCTATGTATACATTGTATTAAGTATATCAGTTATCTATTACCCATAACACAAGCTCTGCTTAGCTTGGGGCTAGATAATGTTGTGTGAACTGTCCAGTATTATTTATTTATTTATTTATTTTATTATATATGTCAATGTGTATGTCATAATAACGTCTAACACATCAATTAATGTGCAGTATGCAACATTACAATACTAAAAAACTAAATTATTCAAAAAAAACTAGGTCGCTTGTGTAAATAGCAGGAACAACTGACTCCACATGCCATTTGCATTTGTTATTGCTCAATCCGACCGGCACCTCGATAGCGCCGCAAACATCCTCGGAGCGCAATAACATGTAGCGTAATTTCTAAATAATTAACTTATCACATAGCATTCAACAAAATGTAAACAAAATACACAGTTGACATCACACAGACAATGACATTAGGTGTTTATCTGACACTAACAGCAAAAAGAACGAAGTGGCAAGTAATTCTTCTTCTTCCTTACTAATGGCACACGGTCGGAGCCATGGGGGAGAGACACTGACATTAAGGAATGCCTATTGATGTTCTGTTAATGAAATATTAGTTCCCTTTCGAGACGCATGGAGCGCTGTAATAAATCCGTACGCCATTATGCACCTTAGGATCTTAAACATAAGGGACACTAATCAATGGCAGTATAAGTCAATGAACGTAAGAGAATGATCGGGTCATTCAACCCATCGTAAAGGTTCACCTTGCAATAAAACTGATTACGTGGACGCGTCCTGTCTTTCACACCTGGTCGCGCAAGGCTGCTAGACTCGTACTCCTAGCTGCCGAAGACACCCTCACAGCCGGTAGACGTGTACAGGTGAGAGTGTCTGTTTGTTCCTCAAGCTATCATTATTACTGGCATCCTTAGGAAATTTATAAACTGTAAAACTGTGACGTATGTGTGTGTGTCCGCGTGCCCACCTGCGGCCTAGTGCGGTCCTGTAATTTCACCCATCGGGAACCTGGAACCTTCTCGACATCGCCAAGCTAAACGGACACACGCACAGTACTCGCGAGAAGCCCGCCTGACCAGGCCTACCTGATTACAGGGACCACGTCTCCACCTAACAAGTCAAACGGCAGCTAGTTAGCGGCCTCTCACTACGCGCTCACCGAGGCCATATCGCCCGAAGAATACTCCTGGACCTTCTGCAAGGATCCCGTCGCCTACCCAACGAGGGACGACCAGCCACGTGCGGCTGCACGCCATATCACGGGGGCGCCGCTGCCCTGAGCCGCGCCACCCTTTTAGTGCCCATAGCACTCTTATTAGCGCGCCGCTGCCTTCTTGAGGCAAGCCGCGTGTCCTACACCTACACCGGCGAACCCGCCGAACGCCACGGAGCCTGCCACGTCAATCCTGGCCGCGCCGGCTGACCACGCTGCCACGTGTCCACCTGCTACCTCGTGCTTCGGACTTCAAATAACAGGGCAGTACTAGTGCCAATTGACTACATTCACCATCATTGCTACCTTCTGTAGACCCACAGTGCTTGCGTTACTAATTGAGAGAACTAACTATTGAAATCCACCCCATTAGCCGTTACTAGCCTTTTGGCCCATCTGGCACCTTCTTTTCTGGCTCTTCAAGCTGTAGGTAGGAATCTAGCTGACCATGTGATAGGAGCTTCTTTAAATAAAATAATTATTGTATCCTGACTTGTCTACTTTATTTTACCATCCGCTAGGTAGGTAAATTCTCATCTGAACGGTGACTCTGTCTACCCAGAGTCCCGCATAGAACCGTTGGCTCTCTCTAAAGGGACCAAACGCGACAGTGGCGCCCAACTCTCTCTCTCTCTCTTAATTCTCTCTCTCTTTAGTAACACATGGTATTTTTCTAGAATTTTAACCTAACTTTTCTTTAACTTGCTAATTTGGATGGTGAATGAACTCAACACCGGACACATACTCATCGTATCGGTTTAGTAATACTTACTAGTATTAGTTTATCGAACGTTGGCTTCTATTGTATTTACTGTTGTGTACTTGAACGTATCGGTGAACACAGCCTAAACTGGGTTCTCCGAAGCGTCTCATTCTTTCATAACTGTGTAATTGCTGCGCTGGTGTAAAACTGAACTATACTACTAACTTCACTTGCTTACTTTCACTATAAATTACTTTTACTTGCTAATTCACTATAAATTATTTTTACTGGCTAATTCACTATAATTACTTTTGCTTGTTATTATCATAACAATTTTACTAAAAGCTTATATTCAGTTGCACACTAAAGCAACCCTTGTACTCTCTATACTTGTGGAACAAACATAATGGCAACCATTCGTTTCGGTCTTCTTAGGAAGCAGGAGGTAGAATACGAGATCACTGTCAGGGGGGAGGATCCTTTGGCCACAGTGGCAGATCAAAGAAAACAAATTAATAAATTATTTAAACTTTACCCGCACGACAGCATCGAGGAATCACCTATCGATGAAAACATAGACTATGCCGCTGCTAATGCTACCTTGACTGACCTTATGTCCTTGCCACTCAACTCAAGTTCAGATCTGGATAGGGCTGCAACTTTTTGTACTCATTTAGGGTACAGATTGGGTAGGATAACCCCGTCGACTACGTCCCTTAAAGAAAGGATAGCCAGAGACCTAGTGGAAGTTGAAAGAATGACAGCGAAAGTGAATACCCTCAAATCCAAGGCAACAGCAACACCAACAGTTGAAAAAGCAAACCCCTTCGAAAAGTTATTAGAATCACAGCCATGGAAACAAGGAGCCACTACATCTCAAACTCTACCTGACACACTACCACTGGAAATAGAGCCTACACTCTCAACACCACACCAGATAGGAGACCCAGCACTCTCGGTACAGTGTGCGGACACTAAATATATAAATGACTTGCATAAACTTAGATATGACGGAACCACATGTGTTAGATCCTTCTTACTACGACTGGAAGAATTCAGACTAGCTAGGGGTATATCTAAGCCCAAACTATTGAACTCTGCTTATGAAATACTAACCGGGAACACCTTACACTGGTTGAGACATGTAAGACCAAGCATTAACACTTGGGATGAACTAACTGACAGGCTGAAGGAAGACTTTGACGCGGATGACTTTGACTACAGGCTGATGACAGAAATCAGGGACCGTACACAAGGTGACTCCGAAAACATTATGATATACATATCGATACTTAGTGGAATGATAGGACAACTAAAGAAACAACCACCCGCAGAGGAGGTTTTTGAGATTGTTTTACATAACATCAGACCTTGCTATGCCGAAGTGTTGGCGGTAACAGGTGTAAAAAACCTAGACGAATTGATAACTGCTTGTAAGAACTATGAGAAATTTAAGAGCCGCACAAAGTTTTATCACGAACCACCAAGAACTAACACACATACCTTGGCGCCAGATTATGCTTATAAAGGTAAACCTACCATTGCTAACGTACCACCAAAGCAAAACTATGGTTCTAACCCGGGCTCAGGTAGATACACAAATAACTACTCACAAAGATATGAAAATAGGAGGTCCAACGTAGGAACAACATCAGCACCGCAACAAGTAGCTCCGGTTGCAGCAGTAGACGCAGTAGAGCGGTCCACTCCAGGCCCATCAGCCCCAAAAAATAAAGCTGATACTGGCAAATATTGCCCGCGTTGTAGACGAAACAATCACTCTCTATATGAATGTAGGCAAACTAGGTTCATTATATGCTTCCGTTGTGGTACCAAGGACTACAAAACACCTGATTGCCCTAACTGTAACAAACCAAAAAACTAAATCTTCTGGATTGTTGCAAAACTAAAAATTCAGAATGGCAGGACTGGTTGTCCACACTAAGGAAATTCTTTTCTGTCCTGTCAGTCGCAACAATCCAGTCAACTAAACCTATAGGGGATTTCAGACCTTATGCCAATGTACTTGTTTGTAACAAACCAATTTGTGGTCTCCTAGATACGGGTTCAGCAGTAACAATTCTGGGGAATAACTCACAAGAGTTCTTTATCAATGAGTTAGGCCTTAATCAAAATAATACTGAAAAGAGAACATTTGTAGCTGCAGGGGGACAGTCATTAACCTCCCAAGGGTTCATTGACCTGCCAGTTAACTTTGAGAAATCATTCCACTTGATAAGAGCCTACATAGTCCCAGCTATTAAAAATAACTTGATATTCGGAATAGATTTTTGGAAAGCATTTGAAATTTTCCCCAAGAACTTAAATTCTATCTGTCTAATAAGTCCTCTTCATGTAAACAAGGATTTGCTACAAACAAATACCACTAAACACTTAAATTCCTATAATGAATTGTCTGATTCAGAAAGGGTCACTGCGAATAACATAATAAAGCAATACCACGATATATCTTCGGAAAAAAATGGTCTAGGTAGAACATCCTTAATAACTCACTCTATAGACACCGGTGAAGCACAGCCTTTAAGACAACGATACTATCGCATGTCACCAGAGAAACAACGTATTCTCTGTATGGAGCTGGACAAGATGCTTAAACTAGGTGTGGTTGAACCTTGCGAGAGTCCATGGTCATCACCAGTAATTCTAATACCTAAAAAGGATGGTTCTCATAGATTTTGTCTTGATAGTAGGAAATTAAATTCTATAACAAAAAAAGATGCTTATAACCTACCATATGTTTCGGAAATACTAGATAGTCTGAAAGATGCGAAATACTTGAGCAGTATTGACTTATATAAGTCCTTCTGGCAACTACCTTTAAGAGAAAAAGATAAAAATAAAACAGCCTTCTATATACCAACTAGAGGATCCTATAGATTTTTGACTACACCATTTGGGTTAACCAATGGGCCAGCTACACAGCAGAGGCTAGTAGATTCCTTATTCTGTGGCCCGGAGTTTGAAGGAAAAGTATTCGCGTTCTTAGATGACATTATAATAAATACAAGCACTTACTCATCTCATATTGCTTTACTCCTGCGAGTACTTGAAAGACTGAAGGAGGCTAATCTAACTATAAACTTTGAGAAATGCAATTTTTTTAGAGACGAACTAAAGTATTTAGGGTATGTAGTAAATTCAAAAGGATTAAACGTAGACCCATCTAAAGTAGAAGCAATATTAAACTATCCGGCACCGACTAATCCTAAAGAAGTCAAAAGGTTTCTGGGCACTGCATCCTGGTACAGACGCTTCATACCAAATTTCAGCTCTATAGCAGGTCCACTAAATAAGCTAACTAGTAAAAAAAAAAATGCACCAACCTTTGAATGGTCAAAGGAATGTGAAGAGTCCTTTAAAATGTTAAAAGAAATATTAATAGCTGCACCTGTGCTATCTTGTCCGGATTACTCTATGCCATTTGAAGTACATACTGATGCATCAGACTATGGTGTAGGCGCGCTCTTATCTCAAACTATAGACGGGGTAGAACATCCGGTAGCTTATATGAGCAAATCCTTATCAGCACAGGAAAAGAATTATAGCATAACCGAGCGTGAGACACTTGCAGTACTAATAGCACTAGAGCACTGGAGATGTTACCTAGAAAATGGCCATAAGTTTAAAGTCCATACGGATCATGCCGCATTAAAATGGTTCCTAAAACTACAGAACCCTACAGGCCGCTTAGCGCGCTGGGGAGTTCGCTTATCTTCATTTAACTTTGAATTCTTACACCGTAGAGGAGTAGACAATGTAATACCTGATGCACTTTCTAGAGCTTGCCCAGTAAACTGTATTACTGATAAAACGGAGGACGCTTGGTTCACTAACCTCTATAAGGGCTGCCAGCAGAACCCCATAGCATATCCTAATTATAGGATCAAAGACAAGTTGCTGTATCGTCTGATGAAAAGTAAATTCACTCTATTATCTGAATTTGACTGGAAACAAGTCATTCCGGCAGAGTCCAGAGAGGCAATACTGGGGGAGAGTCATTCTGACCCACTGGCGGGTCATTTGGGGATATTCAAAACATATAAAAGACTAAGTTTGAACTATTATTGGCCAGGTATGCACAAAGATGTAGTTAAGTACCTGTCAGCCTGTGATGTATGTATAGCCCATAAACATGCTAATCATGCTACCCTAGGTGAAATGGGCCGACCCAAGAACTGTTCCCGCCCATTCCAAATGATTAGTATAGATTTGGTAGGACCCTTACCAGTAACAAAAAAACAACATACATATATTTTCGTTCTGGCTTGCTGCTTCTCAAAATACACTATGATGTTCCCTATCCGTAGAGCTACAGCTGAAATCATTGTCAAACTACTAGAAGACAATGTATTCCTAATTCATGGTATCCCGGAGTGTGTTATAATGGACAATGGCACACAGTTCATAAGTCATAATATGAAACAATTATTTGATAAATACAAAATACCTAAAGTACACTATACACCTAAGTATGCACCACAAGTAAATAGCGTAGAAAGACATAACAGAAACATAGTAACTGCCATTTCAGCCTACATCAAGGACGACCACAGATCATGGGATCTGCTCTTGCCTAAAATACAGTTCGCTCTGAATAGTTCAGTTAGTGAAGTAACGGAATTTACACCAAACTTCTTAGTGTATGGTAGAGAATTGGTAACTTGCGGCTCACACTATCTAGACTCTGATAAGGATGACATTATATTCCAACCTAGAGATGCTTACGCTGAAAATCTGGGAATATTGTCCTCAGTATTCGATAAAGTACAGTCATTACTAATACAAGCACACTCACGGAACGCTAGGCAGTATAACTTACGAAGGAAACCAGCGGAGTTCAATGTTGGTGATGTTGTATGGCGAAGGACTTATTACCAAAGTGATAAAGATAAATACTTTAGCAAGAAACTGGCACCTAAATATATCAAATGTAGAATCACTAGGAAGCGATCACCAGTGGTGTATGAACTGGAAGATATGCGGAACCAACCATTGGGTACCTGGCATATCAAGGATATGAAACTTATCAACTACACAGGATAACAATCCTATATATATAAAAAAAAAAAAAAACTATTCTGATAAAACAAACTATTCTATCTAATCTAACCTATTAAAATGATACTAATCTAATCTACCAAAATCTATCTATCTATCTATCTAAATACTAGAGTCTGTTGTGCAAGGTCTGAATGAGTTTTCTTTGCTTAAATATAACTAACATAACTAACATAACTAACCAACTAACTAACCAACCAACTAACTAACCAACTAACTAACATATCTAACTATTACAGCTAACTAACACAACTAACACAACTAACTAACTAACTAACATTACTAACTAACATAACTAACTAACTATTTTGTTTTTACTTCTATAACTAAGCTGTCTGTCTGAAAGGTTCTGTGAAACATAACTATTTTGTTTTTACAACTATATCTAACTGAGCTGTCTGAATGGAACTGTGAAAAATAACTATTTTGATCTATTATAACTAAAACTAACTAAATAAAGATGTCTGAAAGGAACTGTAATACTTAAATAACTTAATCTTTGGGGTCTGAAAAGTAATGAAATAAATAAACTGTATAAGGTATTGATGAGTTGTGTTGTACTGTACACTATGTCTATTTGCTATCGCTAAAGTATACTATGTCTTTTGCTGTCACTAATTAACTGAAAAGATTCTGTAGAGAACTGTTAACTATTAACTTAACTTTTGGCTTTTATAACTATTAACTTTTGAGCTAGGAGCGGTAATCAGGATAACTCCAATAAAAACAAGCCAGTGCTCCTACAGGGCGGTGAAATGGTAACCCTACAATAAGCCTTATACCATTCGCTCATCTAAATTTCCTTTTATTATAGCATATGGAGCGGCTAGCAACTCCTTACCAAAACATAGCCTAAAGCTCGAGGCGGTTCACAGGAAACCTCGTTAAAAATAAGCCCTATTCCTGAAATGCTATCAAAATTCAAGTAACTTTAACTTCTAGTAATATTATAATAGCGATAGTACTTTATTACAAATAGTGGTACTGTAAGGAACGGGTATAACTATAACCTGTACTAATCTTGTGCCCTGGCTCTAAACCACGGGTTACAACTGAAGGGTCATGGTAATGAAACCATGATCGCTCGAGCTGTCTGATAAAAACACTGTGGTCATGGGACTAAACCATGACTACGGTAGATGTCTGATAGGAAACACTGTGCAGCTCATCATACAACCAATCCTGTCTTGTTCTGGTAGGAGAAATTAAAAATAAATTCACTACACTAAATTTATAATATTGCTGGGAACTTTGATGCTATATATACTGACAACTTCTTAAACCGCTGTGATCTTGAGTACGCTTGCTGATATGCAGGTGGACTCTGTGTGTTGTGCTCAGCTAGCTATTAGAGAGTAACTATTGTGGAAGGATGAAAGATGATGTCTGAAAGAAGAGAATGAAAGTAAGTCACAGCAGAATGAGTTGCAGTTCTAGCGGATTTTCTCTAGCGAAAAACCTTATCTGGTCGAGGGGGTATTGTAGCGTAATTTCTAAATAATTAACTTATCACATAGCATTCAACAAAATGTAAACAAAATACACAGTTGACATCACACAGACAATGACATTAGGTGTTTATCTGACACTAACAGCAAAAAGAACGAAGTGGCAAGTAATTCTTCTTCTTCCTTACTAATGGCACACGGTCGGAGCCATGGGGGAGAGACACTGACATTAAGGAATGCCTATTGATGTTCTGTTAATGAAATATTAGTTCCCTTTCGAGACGCATGGAGCGCTGTAATAAATCCGTACGCCATTATGCACCTTAGGATCTTAAACATAAGGGACACTAATCAATGGCAGTATAAGTCAATGAACGTAAGAGAATGATCGGGTCATTCAACCCATCGTAAAGGTTCACCTTGCAATAAAACTGATTACGTGGACGCGTCCTGTCTTTCACACCTGGTCGCGCAAGGCTGCTAGACTCGTACTCCTAGCTGCCGAAGACACCCTCACAGCCGGTAGACGTGTACAGGTGAGAGTGTCTGTTTGTTCCTCAAGCTATCATTATTACTGGCATCCTTAGGAAATTTATAAACTGTAAAACTGTGACGTATGTGTGTGTGTCCGCGTGCCCACCTGCGGCCTAGTGCGGTCCTGTAATTTCACCCATCGGGAACCTGGAACCTTCTCGACATCGCCAAGCTAAACGGACACACGCACAGTACTCGCGAGAAGCCCGCCTGACCAGGCCTACCTGATTACAGGGACCACGTCTCCACCTAACAAGTCAAACGGCAGCTAGTTAGCGGCCTCTCACTACGCGCTCACCGAGGCCATATCGCCCGAAGAATACTCCTGGACCTTCTGCAAGGATCCCGTCGCCTACCCAACGAGGGACGACCAGCCACGTGCGGCTGCACGCCATATCACGGGGGCGCCGCTGCCCTGAGCCGCGCCACCCTTTTAGTGCCCATAGCACTCTTATTAGCGCGCCGCTGCCTTCTTGAGGCAAGCCGCGTGTCCTACACCTACACCGGCGAACCCGCCGAACGCCACGGAGCCTGCCACGTCAATCCTGGCCGCGCCGGCTGACCACGCTGCCACGTGTCCACCTGCTACCTCGTGCTTCGGACTTCAAATAACAGGGCAGTACTAGTGCCAATTGACTACATTCACCATCATTGCTACCTTCTGTAGACCCACAGTGCTTGCGTTACTAATTGAGAGAACTAACTATTGAAATCCACCCCATTAGCCGTTACTAGCCTTTTGGCCCATCTGGCACCTTCTTTTCTGGCTCTTCAAGCTGTAGGTAGGAATCTAGCTGACCATGTGATAGGAGCTTCTTTAAATAAAATAATTATTGTATCCTGACTTGTCTACTTTATTTTACCATCCGCTAGGTAGGTAAATTCTCATCTGAACGGTGACTCTGTCTACCCAGAGTCCCGCATAGAACCGTTGGCTCTCTCTAAAGGGACCAAACGCGACAAACACACGCAGTGGGACGCGACACGACTAACTGTTACAGCTCACAATCCGACGGCACCTCGATAGCGCCGCAAACATCCTCGGAGCGCAATAACACACGCAGTGGGACGCGACACGACTAACTGTTACAGCTCACAATCCGACGGCACCTCGATAGCGCCGCAAACATCCTCGGAGCGCAATAACACACGCAGTGGGACGCGACACGACTAACTGTTACAGCTCACAATCCGACGGCACCTCGATAGCGCCGCAAACATCCTCGGAGCGCAATAACACACGCAGTGGGACGCGACACGACTAACTGTTACAGCTCACAATCCGACGGCACCTCGATAGCGCCGCAAACATCCTCGGAGCGCAATAACACACACAGTGGGACGCGACACGACTAACTGTTACAGCTCACAATCCGACGGCACCTCGATAGCGCCGCAAACATCCTCGGAGCGCAATAACACACACAGTGGGACGCGACACGACTAACTGTTACAGCTCACAATCCGACGGCACCTCGATAGCGCTGCAAACATCCTCGGAGCGCAATAACACACGCAGTGGGACGCGACACGAGTAACTGTTACAGCTCACAATCCGACAGCACCTCCATAGTGCCGCAAACATCCTCGGAGCGCAATAACACACACAGTGGGACGCGACACGACTAACTGTTACAGCTCACAATCCAACGGCACCTCGATAGCGACGCAAACATCCTCGGAGCGCAATAACACACGCAGTGGGACGCGACACGACTAACTGTTACAGCTCACAATCCGACGGCACCTCGATAGCGCTGCAAACATCCTCGGAGCGCAAACCATTCAATATTCTGTGGCATTCAATATCCCCATATAGCAAATTTCATCGAAATTTCGAGAACTTGATTTTTATGGCTAGTTATCAGGATAATTATGGAAACGCACTCTGCGCGTCTACGCACTCTGCGCGTCTACGACGCGAATTACTACGAAAGTCATCCTTTTAATTGAACGAGCGAAGCGAGTTTTCTGAGTCAACTTGGATGAATCAGCGTTTATATGTATGTTTGTCCGATGAAAACTACGTACCGTTAATCCCATCTTCATGAAATTTGGTAGGGGGAAGGTAATATTGGTACAATTTGGTAGGGAGTAGATAATATTGGTACAATTTGTATGTAAGGCTATGAGCTATATAGGTTGGGGGGTTGTTGGGATATCGGGGTCCAAGAGGGGGTAAAACAATAAAAGTCAGACAGCCAGATCAAATAGGGTTGTCATGTGAAAGCGCTTTGCTTGGACATTTGAAAGTTAATATTAATTATTTTTTAGACTATGTAGTTTTAGAGATATTAGGCAAAATAGAAAATATAAAAAAACAAAACCTCTAAGGTACCTACTTCCAGCAATCCCACAACGCTGAAATTTGAAAGAAAGAAAAGAAAAAAGAACTTTATTTGGAACGGCACACCTGGATAGAAGAGATGACACTCAACAAATAAAATAAAAAAGATAAAACATAAAATACCTACTAAAGGCAAACACTAAGTACTTATAACTAACTTAAGTACAATTAATTGAGTGTCTCTCAGTGCCATCCACGCAGTGACGTCACAAATTGGAGTCCGACTCAGCATGATGTTGCATATGGTTACATACATTTGCTAGACTTGCAGCTTTTGTGACACAAATACAGGGAGAAGTCTAAAATTAAAGAATTTAGAAACTCGTACCCTATTAGACATTACACAATATAACATCCATCATTAACCTTCCATTTCAAGGATTTTGAACGACGATGTATCTCTAATGTTTCCTAAGCTTTACAATGGTGCCTTGCATCGTAACAACCTTGATAGTTTATTTTGAACGACGATGTATCTCTAATGTTTCCTAAGCTTTACAATGGTGCCTTGCATCGTAACAACCTTGATAGTTTATTTTGAACGACGATGTATCTCTAATGTTTCCTAAGCTTTACAATGGTGCCTTGCATCGTAACAACCTTGATAGTTTATTTTGAACGACGATGTATCTCTAATGTTTCCTAAGCTTTACAATGGTGCCTTGCATCGTAACAACCTTGATAGTTTATTTTGAACGACGATGTATCTCTAATGTTTCCTAAGCTTTACAATGGTGCCTTGCATCGTAACAACCTTGATAGCTTATTTTGAACGACGATGTATCTCTAATGTTTCCTAAGCTTTACAATGGTGCCTTGCATCGTAACAACCTTGATAGTTTATTTTGAACGACGATGTATCTCTAATGTTTCCTAAGCTTTACAATGGTGCCTTGCATCGTAACAACCTTGATAGTTTATTTTGAACGACGATGTATCTCTAATGTTTCCTAAGCTTTACAATGGTGCCTTGCATCGTAACAACCTTGATAGTTTATTTTGAACGACGATGTATCTCTAATGTTTCCTAAGCTTTACAATGGTGCCTTGCATCGTAACAACCTTGATAGATTATTTTGAACGACGATGTATCTCTAATGTTTCCTAAGCTTTACAATGGTGCCTTGCATCGTAACAACCTTGATAGTTTATTTTGAACGACGATGTATCTCTAATGTTTCCTAAGCTTTACAATGGTGCCTTGCATCGTAACAACCTTGATAGTTTATTTTGAACGACGATGTATCTCTAATGTTTCCTAAGCTTTACAATGGTGCCTTGCATCGTAACAACCTTGATAGCTTATTTTGAACGATAATGTATCTCTAATGTTTCCTAAGCTTTACAATGGTGCCTTGCATCGTAACAACCTTGATAGATTATTTTGAACGACGATGTATCTCTAATGTTTCCTAAGCTTTACAATGGTGCCTTGCATCGTAACAACCTTGATAGATTATTTTGAACGACGATGTATCTCTAATGTTTCCTAAGCTTTACAATGGTGCCTTGCATCGTAACAACCTTGATAGATTATTTTGAACGACGATGTATCTCTAATGTTTCCTAAGCTTTACAATGGTGCCTTGCATCGTAACAACCTTGATAGATTATTTTGAACGACGATGTATCTCTAATGTTTCCTAAGCTTTACAATGGTGCCTTGCATCGTAACAACCTTGATATATTATTTTGAGAAGATAAGTGACTTCACAAAAGGAGGTTATCAATTACTACTTATCCTAATAGGTATGTTTACACCCCGTCGGTTAGTCATATTAAAGGTTCCTTCGATGGTGTGTAGGAAATTATCTTGAGGTAGTTTTAGTAGTAGTAGAGCTTTTTTGTGAAAGAGTTCGTCCAGGGAAGTACTACCACCATACCTATTTCTGCCGCAGAGCAGTAGTACTCGCATTGCTGTGTTCCGGTTTGAAGGGTAAGAGCTCTGTGGCGTGGCGGGCAAAGGTTCGCCTGCGACGCAGGATGTCGCGGGTTCGATTTTCGCCTCGGAACAAATATTTGTATGATCTGCATATATTTGTTCAGGGTGTTCTGGGTATTTTCGAAGTATAATAAAAAAACTATATTATGTAATGTATTGTATTAAATATATCAGTTATCTAGTACCCATAACACAAGCTCTGCTTAGCTGGGAGGGTGCCGGTGAAATTACAGGCACATGAGACTTTTAATCTTTATATCTCAGGGTGGCGGCCGCAGTGCAATGCCTCATAGGGCGCGTCCTAGATGGACGTGACCTATGAGGTAATGCATTGTTAAAGGCAGAGGTTACCACTTAACATTAGGTGGGCCATCAGCAAGGTGGACCCTTGAAATTGCACAGTGAGTTCACCATATTCCGCGTTCAGAACCATCAATTTAAAACGTTTTCGAGCTTGTGCACTATGACGGATGGCATCAAAAACCTATTAGCTTCCATCATCAGCCCACACTAGTCCACTGATGGACATACACCTCTCTTAATACGCGCCCCTGAACCAGCTCTGAGTTCAGCTCTTCCCATACACTTTTGCCGTCGTCTTTCCTAATCCGTCTACTAGCCGTGGTATGGCCCGGGTGTGCTAGCCAGGGTATGGCCACGCGGTTGCCCAGACGCGGTCTGCTCTCAAGAACTCGCTTACGCCAACAGTTGTGGGTTCGTTAGCATTTATGATTCGCCACTTTGCTTGTTTATCTTGTGGGCTAACAGGGAACGATGACTTTAGACCTCTGTTGGATAATCTTGTTGTGGATTTATCTTTCAGAGAGACTCCAAGCATAGCCCGTTGTACAACTCTTCAACGTTCATTCATCAACATCACACATCACAAAAACGTCAAGTTTAAGTTCGTCTAGGTCACGCCGAAAGCAACGACGTGCCCTAGGAACACTCCCGGCTTCCTCCGAAACAGTAGCGGGACGCCGCACGCCGTCTCAACAACTTGCCTAGAACACCGGACGCATTGGACCGGTCGATAAAAGCGAGAATTGGACATGCAATACACACTTGGGTATTATTCCACATTTAACATATTTACGATTTCAATTATTTTAGATTTTCTTTTAGGTTTGGTTTTGCAAAATAGATATTTCCTAGTTTTACCTGACAACGAAAAAGTAGGGTTATGTTTGACAATCTATGTATGTATGTTTGTTTATATGATGATTTATGTATGTTCATCTGTTATATAACTTTTGAAACTATCATGGTTATGTACATAATTTTCACTAGAAACGGGATATTTACCATGATTTTTGAGTTTTATATGTTCCCGATATTTCGGCACAGTTGAAACCGATGGTAGTGGTATCGTTCGTAATAAAAGAGTGAGAAAGAGGGTAGATCGATATATCTGCCAATAACATCTACTCGCAAAGACTTTAGTCAGTTCTCCCGTGATCATGGCGCATGCAACTGTGCCGAAATATCGAGAACATATAAAACTCAAAAATCATGGTAAATATCCCGTTTCTAGTGAAAATTTCATCTGTTATGTTTGACAGTCTATGTATGTATGTTTGTATGTATGATGATGTATGTATGTTCATCTGTTCCCTCGTATCTTCTAAACCACTTAACTGACTTTGACAAATGTGGTGTGTTTGTATTTGTGTCACCACTTCGCGTGTCATTTTATACTTAGCATTTTTATAAAACAACATTTGAAACGTGAATTACACAACGTTTTGTTTGAGATATCAATAAAAAGTTCTTGATATGCACATAATATAATATAATTATAAATATATTGTTAGCTGTTGTTTGCGGCCCTGCTTGCATGTACCTGATAATTGAGAATAATTTCTAAAATCAAGCCTCATTAAAAATACAAAATACATACAATAAAAACGTATTTCATTATGGAAAAGTTATAACACCAAAATAATTTAAATAAAAAATACTTTCAAAATTTAAACCCAACGACAGAAAAAATCAAGCTCTATAAAGTGTGAAACAAGAAAACATTTTTATGATAGTGATGTTCAGAGGATAGTCGTGCTCTTATGCCACCTACCCTTATATAAAGCAATACATTCACAGGTAAGCGATCATAAGCTTTAGAGCAAATTGGCTTATGATTACGTCTATCCTCTGAACATTACTATCATGAGAATATTTTCTTGTTTCATACTTTATAGAGTGTGATTTTTCTGGGTTTTTTTCAGTGTTTTTTTTTTGGGGGTAAATGCATTCAAAAACATGTAACCTACTGTTTGTGACGCATTTTTTTTGTCAATTTCCATGTTACCTTAATCATTAGTTTTATTTTTTAGATTGTATAAAAAAACACATAGTCATTAAGACGCTGAATGAAGTCGACAGTTTACCCAGAAGTCACAAGTACGGTTGTAAAACAAAACAATGATCTGATAAAGAAGTCAATCCGAAGTCTCGGCCCGAAGCGGTTGAACTACAACAAACGTTAACGAATCCAATCTCGAGCTCCAAAGAACGGCATTATCTTAAACTGGCATCGCTTTATAAAACAATTACCTACTTACATACGTTTTATTCCGAGGCTATATTACGTGGAATAAAGGCTGAAGCGTCATTAAATATTAACAAAAAGTGTCAAAAGTTGTGGCCCGCTGCCTACCCCACCGGCTACCAAAGGGCGACTGCTACTTCGGTAATTGGGTTAAACGCGACCGCGCCACAAAACGATGCTTCCGGCTGTTCGCGATCCTTTATTTTTGTGACAATAATATTCCCATCGCGGTATCCCAGCTGATGGAACATCGCTTTTGGATTAAAATGACGTAGATTAGAATTCAGTAAAATATGGGCCAACGTGCCTTGTTGTGATTATTATACACGGGAAAACGAAAAAAAGCGCCATGAACCTGACATGCTTGCACAACACCAATGTTAGTGAAATCAATTCATCTGTACAGCCTCCCTGCACCAAGCTCTATTATTATATGGCGTGTATGTACTCACATCTGTACAGCCTCCCTGCACCAAGCTCCATTATTATATGGCGTTTATGTACTCACATCTGTACAGCCTCCCTGCACCAAGCTCCATTATTATATGGCGTGTATGTAATCATATCTGTACAGCCTCCCTGCACCAAGCTCCATTATTATATGGCGTGTATGTAATCATATCTGTACAGCCTCCCTGCACCAAGCTCCATTATTATATGGCGTGTATGTACTCATATCTTGCTAGTCATCATGTATGCCTGGGTTGAGATTTCGGATTTCGAATGGTTATGCGTTCTTTTTGCGAGTAGTAGCGCCGAATTATAAAAATAAAATCTGCAAGAAACACACACACACACACATCTTTTAAGTACTTCCTAACTCCAACTTCGTAAGCTGACATCATTCGACTTGCAAATGTGACTTATTTTGCGAACAAATTTTCATCGTTTACTTTAACATGCCGATTATGATAAAGTCACGTAGGTACAAACACACATGAATTAAAAAAATAATAAGTAAGTATGTAATAAGTGAGTAATAAGTTAAGTAATGTTTATTCAAATAGTTGGCGATACATTATTATGGTTTACTTATACAAATAGCTTAAAAATAAGTAGCTATACGTTTTATACAGAGTTACTAACAAAAATTTAGTTTGTACAAATTTAAGTTCTATTCTCCACACTAGGTCTCCACTGAGTCTGTAATTGTATGGTCATAGTGATCGCTTCAGACTTTTTTTTTTTTATAAATTCGTAAGATTATATTGCTTCGAGATAAACAACTTATCATTAACTATTTGCCACTATACATTTCCTGTAAAATGTGTGTGAGTTGTGTGTGTGTGTGTGTGTGTGTGTATGCCTGCGGTTGTGTGTGCGTTAAAATTGGTGCTCTAAAGTTTCATTTTTAACTAATCACTGAATACAATGCAAGAGTGATAGGTGCCTTCGAGACTCTGACTTGTGCTCCATGAGATCAAGATACAACGAAAGTATATCATTAAAAAAAAATGCTGGACAGTTCATACAGCAATTTCTAGCCCCAAACTAAGCAGAGCTTGTGTTATGGGTACTAGATAACTGATATACTTAATACAATATATAACATAGATAGATGTTTTTTATTATACATAGAAAATACCCAGAACACCCAGAACAAATATCTGCAGATCGTACAAATATTTGTTCCGAGGCGGGAATTGAACCCGCAACCTCCTGCGTTGCAGGTGAACCTTCGCCCGCCTCGCTACAGACGTCGTCAATTACGTATCGTTATCGTCATTGTGCAGTTATAATCTCAAAATAATGTAGCAAGTGTGTCACGACGGCAGTATTGCAAGAAAACCATTATCATCTCTGTAAAGTTTCAAATATCGAAATATGAGACATACACCGTCGTTCAAATTCCTTGAAATAGGAGGTCAACAATGGATCTTATATTGGTTAATGTTTTGTAGGGTACATGTTTCTAAATTTATCAATTTTAGCTACAAGCATACCAAATTAATTTCAGCATCGTGGGATTGCTGGAAGTACCACAGAGGTTTGCTTTTTTTACATTTTACATTCTATTTCCCTAATATCTCTAAAACTACTTCATCTACAGAATAATTAAAAATAGCTTTGAATTGTCCAAATAAGGCGCTTTCACATGACACCACACTTGATATGACTGACTGTTTCTTTTTTTTTACTCCTGGACCTCGATTTCTTAACACCCCTCCCTTGACCAGTAGGTTATAGCTCATAGCCAAACATAGAAATTGTACCAATAATATCTAACCCCTACCAAATTTCATGAAGTTCGGATGAACGGTACGGATGTTTTATCAGATCGAGACGATCAGGTCGGCAACGTTCCTTTGCAAACCATAGCATTATTTATGTTTTATTTAGCAGGTCTACATCTTTTTACAGCACAACATCGTTTCGTCAATGCACAGGGAGTTACGCAAACCGAGAGTGCATTTCAGTGTCGCAGCCGCTCCTACGGATTTGCGAACTTGTCGTAACTTAGTGAAGCTCTGTAGGCAAGAGGCGGCTCATCGAAACGAAGCGAGTCCTTATTACTGGTTAGCGACATCTGTTGAAGAGTGGAGGCGCTATAGTAAACGTAGGGTTGCTAGCTCCATCTGATGTCAATTAGGCGCCCTATGTAAGAGTGCGTTTCGAGCAGGACGCATGAGCAAATCTGTGCTCTTTGGATGGTTCTAGAATGTTCTACGAAAGATACCGATATTGGTAGAACATTCTCGGTTTCTGTTGTCCACTTATATAAGCAGAGCTCGCTCGAAGAGCAGTCAGTCGTAAATTGGCTTTCAGTGCGAATCAATCAGTGACTTGAGAGTGATAATTATTGAATAGTGTATTGAAGAACAGTTGCAGTGAATAAGTGTTTTATCCAAAAAACACTTATTCACTGCAACTGTAATTTTATTAATGTGTAATTTAGTTAAACAGGAGCTCAGTGTGATTACTCTATCCTGAACCCTAGCTCGTAATAGTATGTATTCATATCTGTTAGTAACTACTAACTACTTTACCTATTTTAGTTAACTTACTACTATCACAGATAAAATAATACTATCTACTATTAACATATTTTACTAGGTTCATATTATCAAAAGTGACGATTTAAGGAAAGTATTTGGTACAATAAGTCACAAAACAGTCCTTTTTAGGGTTCCGTAGCCAAATGGCAAAAAACGGAACCCTTATGGATTCGTCATGTCTGTCTGTCTGTCTGTCTGTGTATGTCACAGCTACTTTTTTCCGAAACTATAAGAGCTATGCTGTTGAAACTTGGTAAGTAGATGTATTCTGTGAACCGTATGAAGATTTTCACACAAAAATTGAAAAAAAACAATAAATTGTTGGGGTTAATAATAATACTTAGAACTGAAACCCAAATTTTCAGCCCTTACGTGTCTAAGGATAAGTCTTCAAAAAGGATATTGAGGTTTCTAATATAGTTTTTTTCTATACTGAATAGTTTGGCGCGAGAGACACTTCCCCCGTTACTTATAAAATAAGAGAATGATAAGACTAAAATAAAATAAAAAAATATGATGTTCATTACCATGTCAACTTCAAACGAAAATTGGTTTAAACGAGATCTAGTAAGTAGTTTTTTTTAATACGTCATAAATCATAAACCATCCAAGAACTTTTATATTATGTTACTTGCTGCTACGGAACCCTTCATGAGCGAGCCGGACTCGCACTTGGCCGCTTTTTTACTATAAGAATCACAAATGCATACAAAAACTTCGTATCAAATTAAACAAATTGTTTCAATGTTGTAAAAATTCATAAATATCAAAGCACTCCTAGACTCATCACATGCGGTGTCCTAGAAGAGTCAATCCTTCAACCTTGCAATACATCAATCACTGCACTGCACTGTTCATAGGCAGAGGTTACTGCTTAACATCAGGTGGGCCTCTTGCTTGTTCCGTCATCCAAGTAGTATATAAAAAAAAAAAAAAAAAAAACAATCCCAAGATGCACTTCTTTTTTCTGCCAAGAAAACAAAAAACTTTATGATTTCAACCAAGTCAACATGCTACGATGCTACGATGCTACGGCGCGCGCTACGAACGTGGTAGCGTAGCACTTTGTTCAAACTGAGAAAGCAAACGTAAAGTTTGAGAAAACTGAACAGAGGCCGGACACAGACAACTCCACACAATACTCGAGCAAAGCGAGCAGATGCAAGTTGACAACTTCGAGAGTCTATGGAACTTGCTGGCTTGAGCAAATTCACTTAGGGCTCGGCCACATCATCTTCAGCTTAAAAATGTGCTCTATCACGAGGTACTAAGATCGAAACACAATATTGTATCGGCGGCCTGCGAGCCACGTCGCTGACCCAAAAGTTTCTCGCATCTGTTACTTTACAATTACTTTGTTTATGAAGAAACTTGGCGTGACCACGTGATAACGTGACGCACGTAAACTTCCCTACCTCCGTTTTATTTATTTTCACATAAGTAATACATAAAATATTGAATGAGCTTGAAACTGATGTCATAATGTGATGTGTTTTATTTGTCGAGTGTTTTTTGTCCTATCCATGTGTGCCGTTAAAAATAAAGTTTTTTTTTTTTTTTATAAATGTGAAAGCTTGGATATTTTGTACTCAAACACGCCGTAACGGCTGAATCAAATTTAAAATTCGGTACCTTCACAGATGGAATATGGCATAGATTGAGACTGCATGCGGCCACCACACAAGTGAAGCCACGGGCAGACACTAGTTCACAAAATATCAAGTGGTAAAATTTAATGAAGTCTTAGAAATTTGTTCCGTTATAACAAAATTGCCGAGTCTCAAAGCGCCAGGCTGTACCAGTAGTAGTAGTAGCCTCGGTATTATCGTAGGATTCAATTTTCGAAGATTTATTTCAAGTTTTTTTTTTAAATCTTAGTGAATAGCGGAACTAGCATATATCCCACCTGATGTTAAGCGGTACTCTGCCATTAATAATGCATTACTACATAGGTCACGTCCACCTAGGACGCACCGGCCTATGTGGCATTGCTCTGCGCCCGCAACCCCGAGACATAAAGATGAAAAGTCTCATGTGCCTGTCATTTCACTGGCACCCATACCCTTCAAACCGGAACAGAGCGATGCGAGCACTACTGCTTCGGCAGCAATAGGTACACCGGTTGCACTCAGCGCCATACCACAAGAAGCTTGATAAAATTTCCTATAAGAATCCTATAAAGAAGTACAGGCAGTTTTTGACATTCTTCTTGGAAACTGAGGATTCGTAATTGTTCGAAATAGTGTCGAATGTGGTGGTCGAATTATAGCACAGTAGCACACCTACATGGATTAAAGCACAGTAGCACACTTACATGGATTATAACACAGTAGCACACCTAAATGGATTTCGTTTTGAAATTTTTTTGTTCGATGATACTTAGTTAGTTTTATCGATTGACGAGATGAGGCGATCTGCTAGTTTTCTTCAGTTGGTAATTGTAACGCATCGTCCAGGCATACGTTTAGGTTTGACCTAACTGATTTGAAGTCAGAGTCAAAAGTATTTTATTTGATGTGTCGCCGCGATTCCAAGACATTCCTTTATCCATCTCGGCAAGTATTGGGATTCTCGGGGTCGAGATATCTAATGAGGTCCAATATGGGAGTCATCTCGAAGCAAAAGCTGCACTGACTTCCAAAAAGCTTGGTGTGCTAAACCGTGCTAAACAGTATTTTACGCCGAATCAACGGCTATTGCTTTACAAAGCACAAGTTAGGCCGCACGTAGAATACTGTTCCCATCTATGGCATGGGGCACCCAAGTACCAGCTGCTTCGTTTTGATTCCCTACAGAGAAGAGCCATTAGAATCATCGGTGACCCAAAACTCTCAGATACTCTAGAACCGCTTAGCCAACGCAGAGCCATCGGATCTCTTTGCGTGTTCTACCGCCTCTACAACGGGGAATGTTCCGACGAGCTTTTCGATCTCATCCCGGAATCAAGATTTTACCATCACTCTTCCCGACACCGTGACAAGGCTCATACGCACATCATAGATCCCTGGGTTTCTCGAACGACTCGTTTCTCGAGATCATTTCTTCCCCATACCTACAAACTATGGAATGAGCTTCCATCTGAAGTTTTCCCGCTTGGTTACGACATGTGTCGCTTCAAGAAAAATGTTCATAAATTCCTTCAGGGTAGGCAGCGCATCGACAATACCTTGGGTGTTGCCGGTGTCTATAAGTGACGGTGACCACTTCACATCAGGTGGGCCGTATGCTAGTTTGCCTATATATTTCATTAAAAAAAAAAAAAAAAAACGAAATCACAAGGATCATTTTGAATCGTCTTATAAACAAAATTTACTCTTGTTCCAACGCAACCAAACTAATCAGATTCAGGCAACAAACACGGCTTAGCTTCATTTGATGATCCTTCTTATTTACTAGGTGGGAAGCGTCTGTGTGGTGCCTCGAGAACAAGGGGAAGCTGAAATATTAGGGTCGTGGATTTTCACAGCATGCCTTAGTTTTCATGTACTTATGCGCATATCAGTTTTGAACTACTTAAAAAAGTTGGCACTTCTTTTTAAAGGTTTGATAGAAACCCGAGGTCCTCACGGTAGCTCTATTCCGGTGAAGCCTCTACACGCAGATGGGCCGACAACATTTTAGTGTAATGAGCAAAATCCCATATAAATAAACATTTTAATTATATTTAAGAAGTGGATACAAAAATTGTATCCCCTTAATGAGGATCACGAAAATAGAACAAATCTCTTAGAAATTTGCAGCCTTACTCTGTGGTAAGTTGGTAAGTGGCTGGTAAATATTTAAGGGTCCGCTAATAAATCTCACTTAGCCAAAATTTGTTCCAAGTTTAAGATGTTGGAACAACAGCACGCTGGTAAGGCGTAAGGCGCGAGCCACATAGAAGAGACATAAGGCGAGGACGCGTCGCGGAAATTTGTCTCTTCCGCGTCCCTTTCATACAAAATGTATAGAAGCGTCGCGACGCAAAACATACAGAATAGACGGGGCGCGGGCGCAACGCTTTTACGTCCGCGCCTTTTGTTCAAAACACACAGAAGAGATGGGACGCAGACGCGGCGGGGGCGAGGACGGGGCGCGGGGTGGCATGCCTGCCGAACGGGTCTTGCTCGCTCGCACAGTCACGTTTACCGTCGCGTCTGCGCCCCGTCTCTTCTATATAATTTAAAAAGTCGCGTCCGTGTCTCGTCTCCGCCCTGTCCACGACGCGTCCTCGATTTACACCTCTTCTATCTGGCTCGAGCCTAAGGTTTTATTGACTAAATAGGTTGTGATGAGGTTTAGAATGATACAAATGGGTGGCGAGAGCAGTGCATAGGGCGCGTCCTAGGTGGACGTGACCTATGAGATAATGCACTGTTCATACGCAGAGGGTATCTTTTGTGCAGTAGGTATAACAAAATTATAATTTACTATTTTAAATAAAAAGGTTTTTCATGACAAATATATTTTTCAAGCTTTTATGAAATGAATGATCAAGATCGTGAGCTTATCAAAATTAGAAAGACTACCAGGAGGAGGTCTGTTCTCCACCTTCCGTCTCCACCACCAGCTCAGCTCACTGTCACCACAGTATTATACGAGTATTGTCATCGGCACGTGACACGCAGCATTCAGCTCAATCGGTTCGGTGGAACTGGATTAAAATTCAGTTGCGAGATTTACCCCCACAGAGAGGAAATCAAGTTAAGATAAAGCTTGTAAAGTATGCACATATTACAAGGAATGCGAAAACAGAACCATTATGTAGGTACCTCTTGTTCTCTTCGAAACGCAATATCTTCCAGGTTCAACGACAGCTCGCTCGTGCCACGGAGGGATACAACTTGCGGCGTGGAATCAAACAGCCCTCGCCGCGGCGCTAGGCGACACAACACGCGCAATATTGCCGCGAGACATTCAATTGCTGCTTGTCACGAGTTCTCATTCTCTGAGAGCGCTCTAAAATGTTTGCAAACCAAACAATTGGGTTAGCATCTAACTCTCCTAGATTAGTTAGTTTTGACGCACGAAGAAACCGACATTAGTTTGTAAGTAAATAGGAGCTGGTAAGCTGTAACCTAAACCTTACCTGCAAGTTGAAGTGGCAAAGGGCAGGCCAGATAGCTTGCAGAAACAACTCACCTTCCACCTAATCAGAGGTCTTAGACAAAGTAACACTCTACTAGCGTAACTGTAGTGGAAAAGTCCTACAATGTATGCGATTCACGTAAGCTAGATATTTAAAGCTAGATATTTTTATGTCACTACTGCTTACTAGTCATAACGAGTATCAGAACCCTTCTACCTAGTCATACCGACATGTGTCTCTGTTTCTCGGTACTTGTATTTGAATTCTCGTTCCCAATTTGTCCGGCTTGTTTATTCCGATCGACGACACATCGGAACATTGGACGGCGGGCGGCGGGCGCGGCAGGCGCGGCGGGCGGCTCATCCGACCGCATCGCATCGCAGAGAATCAGTATCACAGCAGGGAGGGAAATGTGTTGAGTTCAGATCTGGCGTACCTAAATGTAGAGCAACTCGCCGCCAAGTGGAAGGTTTACTTGAAAAAGGCTTCAACAGAAAGTGAACCTAAATGCTTACCTACTAGTTTACTATACAATAAAATGTGTTCCAAAAATTTACAAACTGGTCATACATCGCCGATTTAGATTCGAAGATGTGGGTTTGATTCCCGCTGGAACTGAATGTTTGGCTCACTTTAGATTCGAAGATGTGGGTTTGATTCCCGGTGGAACTGAATGTTTGGCTCACTTTAGATTAGAAGATGTGGGTTTGATTCCCGCTGGAACTGAATGTTTGGCTCACTTTAGATTCGAAAATGTGGGTTTGATTCCCGCTGGAACTGAATGTTTGTCTCACTTTAGATTCGAAGATGTGGGTTTGATTCCCGCTGGAACTGAATGTTTGGCTCACTTTAGATTCGAAGATGTGGGTTTGATTCCCGGTGGAACTGAATGTTTGGCTCACTTTAGATTCGAAGATGTGGGTTTGATTCCCGCTGGAACTGAATGTTTGGCTCACTTTAGATTCGAAAATGTGGGTTTGATTCCCGCTGGAACTGAATGTTTGTCTCACTTTTAAATTAAACAACATTATTAATGTCATTTCATAAAAGGTGGTCAAATAATTGCATCATAATAAATTAATACCTGAAATAAGGGATGTTTCGGGTACTGCTCAGTAAATAACGCATGTTTCGGGTACTGCTCAGTAAATAAGGGATGTTTCGGGTACTGCTCAGTAAATAAGGGATGTTTCGGGTACTGCTCAGTAAATAAGGGATGTTTCGGGTACTGCTCAGTAAATAAGGGATGTTTCGGGTACTGCTCAGTAAATAACGCATGTTTCGGGTACTGCTCAGTAAATAAGGGATGTTTCGGGTACTGCTCAGTAAATAAGGGATGTTTCGGATACTGCTCAGTAAATAAGGGATGTTTCGGGTACTGCTCAGTAAATAAGGGATGTTTCGGGTACTGCTCAGTAAATAAGGGATGTTTCGGGTACTGCTCAGTAAATAACGGATGTTTCGGGTACTGCTCAGTAAATAAGGGATGTTTCGGGTTCTGCTCAGTAAATAAGGGATGTTTCGGGTACTGCTCAGTAAATAAGGGATGTTTCGGGTACTGCTCAGTAAATAAGGGATGTTTCGGGTACTGCTCAGTAAATAAGGGATGTTTCGGGTACTGCTCAGTAAATACTACATCGTTACGTCCAAAGATAGATTGCTTTATTATCCATTACATATCTTATTTATAGGTCTTATTCTACGTGCGTAATGCTAGTATACTAGTATCTATGTATAACATCTTATCACGTTCAATGATTCAGCAACCTTCGAATAGCTATCTCCATATCACTTACCACTAATGTATAGTAGGTACTACGTTAGAAAGGCCGCCCTTCGCCTCGCTCATAGTTAACTATTTATTGATAAAATATCATTACATGTCGAACATTGAACGATTATGCTAATACCTAACTATGAAACAATTACGCTTGTAATGAGGTCGAGTCGGGAGCTAGCCGCCGGCGTCGGCGCCGTGTGCCTCGGTCGAGTCGGGAGCTAGCCACCGGCGCCGGCGCCGTGTGCCTCGGTCGAGTCGGGCGCCGTGTGCCTCGGTCGAGTTGGGCGCCGTGTGCCTCGGTCGAGTCGGGCGCCGTGTGCCTCGGTCGAGTCGGGCGCCGTGTGCCTCGGTCGAGTTGGGCGCCGTGTGCCTCGGTCGAGTCGGGCGCCGTGTGCCTCGGTCGAGTCGGGCGCCGTGTGCCTCGGTCGAGTCGGGCGCCGTGTGCCGCGTTACAATTCAAATTCAAGTTCATTTATTGCGATCTAAAGGTTAATAAGAATAATCGGATAAATCTAGCTCAGAAGTTTTTGAAACTTTAAAGTGTAAGATTGAGCTGAGATTAGAATTAGTTTTATATGGCCTGGGCGCTAGTATTTCACAGCTCTCTCTTTCTCGCATAATTATGCAGCATGGCTCGATGGCATAATCACACACATTTATTATAGAAATGAGAAGCAAGGACTAATACTTGGCGTGTGCACAAACGTCATTCTGTTTATTATGTTAGGAATAAGCAATAGGTATCTAAATTAAACGGGTACGTATTAAAATTCATAAATTCAAAATACATACGTTTAGAATACATAAGTTCAAAATCCATAAATTTAAAAAACCTAATTGTGAAAATCAATAAGTTTTATAATCGATAAAGTTCTATATGTATAATGGTCGAAATGCCTAAAGCCATAATCTCAAACAAATATGCATGCCAAATTTCAAGTTTGTACTGGAGCCTTCAAATTTGACACTTTGACGTATTTCAAACATTATAAAAACCGTACAATAGGGATATTCGATTTATTTATTTGAACCATACGGTATTTTGATTTTCGGTATTTTAAACGTATACAGTTAGGGTACGTATCAAAACATATAAGTTCAAAACACATAAATTTAAAAAACCTAATAGTGAAAATAAATAAATTTAAAACCCTTAAAGTTTTTTATTTATAAAGGTCGAAATGCCTGAAATCAAAATACATAATGATGTATACGTTTAGAATACCGAAAATAAATTCAATATCCTTATTGCAAGGTTTTTGAAAGTGGGTGAGAAAGATTGGAGGGAGAATATTTTATTTATATCAGAAGTAGGTGAACTATGCAGGTTCTATTCAAACTGTGTCAGAGGTGAGGTTCCAAAATCAACCTTTCGATGGATCAAAGACAAGGAACGCAGTGGATGGATGCGGCTAGAGACGCCAATGAACGCGAATGACGAGGAATGAACGCGTTGTGGCCACTATTATGCTATTTAGCCATTATTAATTACAGCTGTTATGTGTTGTTGACATTATGTTATTCAAACTTCGGTATTTCGAACTTCGTTATTCTAAACTTATATCAAATGAAATTATAAATTTTAAACCATTACGTTTTTTAAATTTATGTGTTTTGAACTTATGAATTCTAAACGTATGTGTTTTGAATTTATACATTTTGATACGTACCCAAATTAAACATTTGTAGGCAGTGGCAGGGAAGTGTCAATACTCAATATACATAAATATACAGGAGTTTATAAAGCGCTATGTACGGTCCAGAGCGGATGCGTGTTGTACTAACTGGTTCATAGAGCGCTATGTACGGTCCAGAGCGGATGCGTGTTGTACTAACTGGTTCATAGAGCGCTATGTACGGTCCAGAGCGGATGCGTGTTGTGCTACTGGTTCATAGAGCGCTATGTACGGTCCAGAGCGGATGCGTGTTGTGCTACTGGTTCATAGAGCGCTATGTACGGTCCAGAGCGGATGCGTGTTGTGCTACTGGTTCATAGAGCGCTATGTACGGTCCAGAGCGGATGCGTGTTGTGCTACTGTGTTGTTCCCCGGAGTGTACTGTGCGGTCCCAGTCGGCGGAGACTTGTCGAGATACAAAACAAACAATTTGCTATTTGCGTACAATATTTGCTAATCTGAATAAACCCCGCAAACCATGGCACCAACTACCTACGTCTATGTATAAAATGTTACGATACCCGTTTATGTGTATGTATCTCATTGGTATTTACTCGTATTTTCAAAGATAATGTAAAACTTTCTGCCAAGCTGATAACGAGACCGGAATAACCACAACTGCAAAGCTGAAATACTAAATGCGAAATCTTCCACGATTCATTTCAAACTACAATGCATTTTATATCTATTGAAACTTCAATCAAGCGCCATGGTCGCAGCACCCAGCAGCTGGCTGCAGTTCAATCACTAATTATAAACATAAAATATTTTTCATGCAGCGCGGCTTTATATAACTCGTGCAGACGGCGCGGTGGCGGAGCGGCCCGGCGGTGGTGCGGCGCGGCGGTGGTGCGGCGCGGCAGCGTTGCGGCGCGGCAGTGGTGCGGCGCGGCGGCGGTGCGACACAACAAGACGAACACTAACCTAAAGTTTATTTTTATCCTCGCTGCATCTTCATGTAGATGAAATGAAAAAAAAAATGAAATGAAAAACATTTATTTGGCACAAACAAAAAAAACAAACAGAACAAACAGAATACTAGGAAACAGTAGGACAAAAAACAGAAAAATAAATAAAAAATAACAACCAAAAACATACAAAAACAGATACAAAAACATAATTTAGACACTTAAGTACACTTAAGGACACTTTTATGCTTATAGAGCATCTACATTAAGATGCATCATGGTAGATATACTCGTACCTACTTGTAAGAGTAACTGGTTAGGTCTTAAATTAAAAATGTAGAGTAACGTCACATTTAATAATAATAAACCTTTAAAATACGAGTCTGAAAAGGACGTATCGGAAATAAGCTTCTCTCACAGGAGGTCCTAAATCATTTCCTTTATGCTAATAGCCTTCTAATATCGCGATCCGATGCTGATTGCCTGAGTTACTCGCCCGCACCACTTACATACTTACTTTTCTTTATGTGCAAAATATGAAAATTCCAGTGCTTTGTCATACAAATGTTTTAACCGCCATGCGCCAGTACAAGAGCGTTTTGCTTCGAAGTACAATATTAACAGGGGGTGTTCCTTTATTGGGGCCATTTCGTTAGTTGAATCTATACCTACAACTTTATAGATCGTATTTTAATGTTATAGGTAGGTACTAAAGTTCCTCTGTTTGCTCACGACTGTAAAGTAATAATACGTAACCCGACGTTGGGTATTTTTAAGCTTAGCTCAGAGCATAGTATTATTTTATCTGTGGCTCAGATAAGAAAAAACGTTTCCAAAATGTTTTTATTTTAAAATACTAGATAACATTTTTACTCGACTTACCAACAAAGGAAGGGTCCTGATCCTTTGGCGCATCCTAACAGAGGATGGATTTTACAAAATGAGATGTCATTGGTGTTGTCCCAAACTTGAAAGATATTATTATAAAGTGTCAGATGAAGCAAAAGTAAGTCAAGTGAGGCCTTTTTGTTTGTACATTTCACTATTCGATTAATCAACAAGGTACTAAAATGAGCCATTTCATACGAGATATTATAGCGAGAGGCTATAAATAGACTCAATAATGATTGGATCCTGGTTACTTTTGATTTCGACTCCGCGATGGATAGTTCTAGACCAGATTGGCTGTGTTTAGGCTCATTTGACTTCGACTTCGCGATGGATAGATCTAGACCAGATTGGCTGTGTTTAGGCTCATTTGACTTCAACTCCGCGATGGATAGTTCTAGAGCAGATTGGCTGTGTTTAGGCTCATTTGACTTCGACTCCGCGATGGATAGTTCTAGACCAGATTGGCTGTGTTTAGGCTCATTTGACTTCGACTCCGCAAAGGATAGTTCTAGACCAGATTGGCTGTGTTTAGGCTCATTTGACTTCAACTCCGCGATGGATAGTTCTAGACCAGATTGGCTGTGTTTAGGCTCATTTTACTTCGACTCCACCATGGATAGTTCTAGAGCAGATTGTCTGTGTTTAGGCTCATTAGACTTCGACTCCGCGATGGATAGTTCTAGAGCAGATTGCCTGTGTTTAGGCTCATTAGACTTCGACTTCGCGATGGATAGATCTAGACCAGATTGGCTGTGTTTAGGCTCATTTGACTTCAACTCCGCGATGGATAGTTCTAAGAAAATTTTAGAAAGAAAATTTATTTATTTTAGCACACGCACAACACACACATAAAACAAGAAGACAAAAACAAAAATCTACTAAGTATAGGTATTACAAGATCAAGATAAATAAAAACTGTTATAACCTGATTGGTAAGATGATAGGTTGTGTGTGTTATGTGGGGTCAAACAGGTCCCTGTCTCAGAATATGCTGCACCACACCTAGGTTTAGTGCAGCGCTGGTTTTCAGACAGGGCCTAATTAAATGATGCCACGAACATCAATAAACCACATCGGGGGAAGGATAGGCAATAAATAAATAAATATGTTAGTGCGTAAAAAACAAATAAGTAGGTACAAAAATATTATAAGGTAACTGCAAAATGATGAGGCAGTAATTTAATTCATTGTCTGTGGGGTCCGGTACGGACATGGTAAGGAGGCCTACAATGCTCTAAGTCTGTGGCAGAAAGTATCCTCCAAGCCATAGACCCAAGACACAAACACGCAAACAAAAAAGAAGTAAATAAACCACATTAGGGGAAGGATAGGCAATAAATGAATAAATATGTTAGTGCATAAAAACAAATAAGTAGGTAAAAAAATATTATAAGGCAACTGCAAAATAATGAGGCAGTAATTTAATTCATTGTCTGTGGGGTCCGGTGCGGACAGGTGCGGACATGGTACGGAGGCCTGCAATGCTCTAAGTCTGTGGCAGAAAGTACCCTCCAAGCCATAGACCCAAGACCCAAGACACAAACACGCAAACAAAAAAAGAAGAAGAAGAAATCAAGTGAAGTCATAGTCATCTGTTACTGTCAGTCTGTGGATATAAATTATTTTATCAAACCGGTTTTCAGAAGAGATATAGTGCAACAAACAGGTTATTATAAGAGTTAGGTTATTTAGTTTAAAGTGAGAAATTGCAAAAAGAAGAAGAAATACTTGCCGAATTCAGATGCACGAGACAGGGAGTCAGGCAGGCCAGACAAGAGTGAACTGGATGGAACACCGAGCGGCCCTCCTAGCCTTGACGTGCGTACTACGAAGGTGAGTAGAGGCGAGAACTGCATGCATTTTAAAATTGGCACAACTGCTCTTTTAGGAGCTGAGATTTCAGCCTTTTTCTGAAAACGTTAACTGTTTTCAGAGCACGTACTGGCGGGGGAAGATCGTTCCAGCACCGAGAGGCGGCGAATTTGAAAGAACCGCGGAATGCCATAGACTTGTGCGTCGGTGTCGCAAACACAAAGGTGCATGCTCTGCTTGGGTACCTGGATCGGGCCTGTGCCCACTCAAACTTATCATAAAGGTATTTAGGATATTTCTTGGTGATCACCCCAAACAGAAGTACAGCAAGATGAAGCTTTCTACGCGCTATCATTTTAAGAAGATTGGATGAATTAAGAAAAGGCGAGATATGTGACCGTGGTGGTACATGAAAACAAAAACGAGCGCAAGCATTTTGGATGCGTTGAATAAGTTTTACGGTTCTACTCAGCAGACATGGCCCAAAAACAACGTCACAGTAGTTCAGTTTAGACAGGATAAGGGATTCACAGAGGGTAATTCGCACTGCCTCACTGATATATGGTCGAATCTTATAAAGTAGCTTCAAGCGATAGAAACAGCTGCGCACACTCTCAGCAACATGCTTTTCGAAATTTAAGTGGCTGTCCATGATTAGCCCAAGGTTCCTGGCTTCAGAGACACATTCCACAACCTCACCATCAACTGAAATATCTATTGGAGTGTTTTGGAGTACTTGCACTTTCTGTCTAGTACCTACAAGCAGAAATTTAGACTTTTTGGGGTTGATCACCAATGAGTTTCGTTTAGACCATTCACATATCTGAACCAAGTCTGAGTTAATCTTGCTTACACCATCAGCAAGATCCGAGGGCGGAAAAGAGAGGTACAGCTGTAGATCATCAGCATAGATATGATAACTACAGTGAGTTATGGCCTTAATGATATCTGCACTATACAACACAAATAAGATTGGCCCCAAAATCGAACCTTGGGGGACACCCCGGGGCACTGGCTGAAGAGCGGAGCGGGATTTAGATCCATTTGCCATTGTCAGATCAACAAACTGATGTCTTCGATCCAAGTAACTGTGAAACCAGCTGACAGCCCGCTCATCAAAACCATAGAAAGAGAGCTTCGAAAGCAGAAGGGTAATATTTATGGAATCAAATGCGCGGGAGTAATCAAGAAGCACCAGAATGTTGATCATACCCCGGTCCTGAGCACCAAGTAAATTATCAACTACGTCAAGGAGAGCCGTCGCTGTACTGTGTCCCTTACGGAACCCAGACTGCTTTTGTGGAAGAATGTCATTGTCTTCAAGAAACTTGGTAAGCTGCAAGCTCACTGCCTTCTCCAGAACCTTCGATAAGCAAGGCAGCAGACTAATAGGCCTTAGATCTTGGCATGATGAAGGGTTATTGCTCTTCGGTATTGGTCTTACCATCGCTACCTTCCAGCTCTCCGGGAAAGTCCCAGTCAATATTGAACTATTGATAATAGCGGTGATAGCTTTCAAGGACTCTGGCAAAGTCATGAGAAGCATTTCCAATGAGATACCATCTACACCTTGTGCGTTCGACTTAAGGCCACGAATAATAGCCATAATCATATCTTCGCTTACAGGACTCAGTGAAAAGATCTCAGAGCTGTACCTACAATGCTCATAAAAGGTGAGCTGCGAGATTGACACATGATCATCACCGGGAATATTCAGAAAATGGGAATTTATAATGTCAGGGTTGTCAAATTGCGGAGGGAGCTCGACACCCTGCTTTTTATCAGGTAAAATTGTGGTTTTTAAGTTTTTCCACAGTTTCTTAGAATTTTTTAAGTTATTATTTATATGTTCTGTGAAGTAGGCTTCTTTCTCACTCACAATGGCTGCAATCACGAGATGCTTCATCTCTTTATAACAGTTTTTGAGAGCCACTGTTCGAAGTGATCTCAGCCTATTGTGATAGTCATCGCGAATTCGCATCATAGTCTTAACCGTGTCAGTAATCCAAGGGTGGGGAGGTTCCTTAAATTTTGTAGTTTTGATAGGTGCATGCAAATCGAACAACGTCATAATAAAAACAGTGAATGTTGCAACCAGCTCATTTACATCTGTAGTGACGGTAAAGAACTCCCAATTCAAGCTATTAAGGTCATTACTGAACAAATCAAACAGTATATTTCTAAAAGGCCTGTAAGTAACTAAACGTGGACATGGCTTCTCCTTTTTTATGTGAAGCTCAACCAAGAGCATAGCATGGTGTCCAAGATCCGGGGAATATTTAACAATGACATTACGGACACGGGCATCAGTACATACTATGTCTATCAGAGTTTGACTATGATCCGTAAAATGCGTTGGCTCAGAGATTACTTGATTTAAGTTAAGGCTGTGTAAAAATTGATTTAGGAGCTTAGTTTTCCAGAAGTCAGGGGTGAGAATGTCCATGTTCAAATCTCCAACTAAAATCAAATGATCATATTTAGCGAATGATGTGACAGAATCGGTTAATGCCTCAAGAACCTGATTAGGGTCTTGCCAGGGTGGCTTGTATGCCGTACCTATAATGACATCCTGACCATTCACCTTCACGCGAATCCACATTTGCTCAACTGATGGTGCATGAGGGTGCGGGCAGTTTCTTGCAAAAAAACCCTTTTTGAGATAAAACCCAACGCCTCCTCCGCGCCCACGTCGGATATGAAGAGGCCGTGGGGCAAATCGCAGCCGGTACCCTGGTACCCGCGGAGCCTTTTCGTCCTCATCAATTCCCATCCAAGTCTCATTTATGGCCATTATGTCCGGCTTTAACTCCTCCATAGCTACAATAAATTCATCATGCCCTGTGTTTAATGAGCCCGCATTAAAAAGACCAACTTTAAGGTATTTTGTATCAACCATTATTATTTAGTATTAATTTATACAGCAAATACAGAACAACATAGCTAATATAAATCAACTTGCCTGACCAATTCAAAATTGCTTGGATGTCATTAATTATATTAAATAGAATATAAGGTATATAATAATATAATATGGAATAGATTGTACTATTAAATTTCGAATAATGAATAATATGTAGTTTTAATTGGATAAATATTATAAATATTGTTTTGTAGGAGTTAATAAGTTGCATGTACATAAATAAGTGAATGATTAGAGATGGATTAAGGAGGTTGACGGCATTTACCCCCACACAGCACACAAGCCTTAAACAGAACATAAAACACAATAGATATAAGAGTGAAAAACAATATAAGTACTCTACGTTTAGTAACTCTAAATTACAGGAGAAAAACTCAAACCGACCCGGAGCCAAAAACCCGCAAAAGGTCAGCCTCGGACCGAATAGGGTAGGCCTGCTTGCCATCGGCCTGCCGGGCATAGATTCGGCCTCGCTTCGTCCAGGAAAACCGCCATTGAAGCTTCCGGCACTCCTCGCGGACCCGGTGGAACAGCTGCCGGTTGGCACGCGTCAGGCGCTCGTTAAGAAAGATGCGCGGGCCAGCGACGGCGGCGGTGGCGCATCCGGCGTCCGAAGCGGTTAGCGTGCGGCGCACGCGCGCCGCCTGCAGCAGCTGGTCGCGCAGGTGGCGCCGCGCCAGACGCACCACCACTCGGCGCTCACGCCGCACCTCGCCCTCCGCCCCCGCGCCCTGCGTCACGCCTACGCGCTCCGCGTACACGACGTCGCGCGCCTCCAGCGTCACGCCCAGCTTGGCAGCCAGCACGGTGACAGCGTGCAGCACGCTCTCCCCCTTCTCCTCCGGCAAGTGCCCTATCTCCAGGTCTGACTGGAGGGCCTCCTGGTCCCGCTCGTTCAGCTCAATCTTGAGCTGGGCGACGGTACGCTCCAACTCGGCGACCTCGACTTCAGGCCCAGCCCGCCTCTGCTCAACCGCCTCCAGCCGCTGCTCAAAGCCGTCCACGCGCGCATTAACGCCCGCGAGAGACACCCGGAAGTCTGCCATCTCCAACCGGAACTCCCTCAATTCCGAGCACAAAGTGTGGACTTCCTCCTTAAAAAATTTCAACTCTTTAAAAAGCTCCTCTCTAAGCGCCCGCATGCTCAACTGAAATTCCATCACATTAAATTCCGCTGAGATATTACTCGCTGCATCATCCGACGCCAATGGCTCCTCGTCCTGCACCATCAGAGGGTCCTGGGCCACGTAGCTAGAGCACGTTCTAGAGCAGATTGGCTGTGTTTAGGCTCATTAGACTTCGACTCCGCGATGGATAGTTCTAGAGCAGATTGCCTGTGTTTAGGCTCATTAGACTTCGACTCCGCGATGGATAGTTCTAGAGCAGATTGCCTGTGTTTAGGCTCATTAGACTTCGACTCCGCGATGGATAGTTCTAGACCAGATTGGCTGTGTTTAGGCTCATTAGACTTCGACTCCGCGATGGATAGTTTTTAGCGCAGATTGCCTGTGTTTAGGCTCATTAGACTTCGACTCCGCGATGGATAGTTCTAGAGCAGATTGCCTGTGTTTAGGCTCATTAGACTTCGACTCCGCGATGGATAGTTCTAGAGCAGATTGCCTGTGTTTAGGCTCATTAGACTTCGACTCCGCGATGGATAGTTCTAGACCAGATTGCCTGTGTTTAGGCTCATTAGACTTCGACTCCGCGATGGATAGTTCTAGACCAGATTGGCTGTATTTAGGCTCATTAGACTTCGACTCCGCGATGGATAGTTCTAGACCAGATTGGCTGTATTTAGGCTAATTTGGATGATCTCTTATACTGTTTGCTGATTTAATAATCATCATCATAAGTAGGAAATAAATTAGATATTTTTATTTCAGCAAAAACTTTTTCTTTTTAATAATGATGGACCTTTGTTAGACCACGATCTCACCTATTTGTAAGTAACGATGCGGCCGAAGATGGAGCATAAAGGTCTAGAAGGCACCTATTTACTCTAGCCTTGAAAAGACCCAGACGACCACTACCAGACAACAGTAGTGTATTCCACTACCGTCCTTAGCAGTTCTCATTATAATGGTAGAACTGAAACGTTTAGTACGAATAGAAGGTATACTAATGAGGTAAGGGTGGTGCGCCTGCTCGTTCTATGATGAAAAGGAGATGGTGAGATCAGATCATGTAGTTCCTTCATGGGAGCATTCCCCGAAATGCAAACTATAGCAGATCGAAAGGCACGCGACCTTACGGCGGTGCTCGGGACTCTGGATCTTAGTCTCCGCCATATGTTGCTCACCAATAAGCCTGAAAGCTCTGCGTTCGATCGAGTCCAAGGCAGCAAGCTGGTGTTTGGCCGAGCCATCCCAAACGTGGCAGCAGTACTCCATACCAGCCCGGAATTGTGCTTTGTATAGACTTAGAAGCTGTCCTGGTGTAAATTAACGCTTTACCTTAGGATACCCTGCTTCATGGAAGCAGTTTTTGTCTTAGACTCGATGTAGGAGCCAAAGTTGAGAGTAGGCGTGAGTGAAACGCCTAAGAGCTCGAGGTGATCTCCTATAGCTACAGGTACATCTCGGAAGACAGGAACTTGGAGAAACTGTAATTTTTCGCCGAGAAGAGACAAGCCTGTGTTTTAGAGGCGATGAACTTGACTAGGTTGGCGTCGCCCCAATCGGACACAGCCTTGAGAGTCAAATTCAGACGCTGCAGCATCTCATCTCTTAACTCTAGAATTTCATTCTGCCTAGCACGCGCAGTGGAAACGTATCTCTCCACAACTGTGCTGTTGTCTGCATACCCAATGATACCGGGCATTAGCAGATCATTAATATACAGCAACTACGTATAAACTACATGTTAAACTATATGTTTTTTTCTGCTTTTCAGTTTATTTATTTTTAGTGGGGTTTTAATAATTGAATTGTTTGATAATACGTTACCATTATCAACAAACGGTACTAGAAACGCTCGTAAACCCATTTCCGTGCGTCAGTAAGCCACCTCGGCGGTGAATCATTGAGTGCTACGGAACAAAGCGCAAATATGGTAAAATATGTAAAGTGCCGCACTTAGGTACTACTTAATGAAATTATAATCATGGCGAGATTTATTAGGCAAGGGCACGTCTCCGCGGGCGGCGCATAGAGGGCGCTGCTTGCTATAGGTACTACACGGAGCTTCACGACGCGACGTGCTGGTGACGCAGTAAGAAGACCAGAGGTTTGATTCTCATATTTATTATTTATTAACTACGAGGTAGGTACCTTAACACCTTTGATGATGTCAGAATATTGTGATATAACTGTTTTTCGAAACCAGACAAAATTAACAGATTATGCTCTTGTGTTTGTTCATAGTTTTCGATAAATGTTTCATGTAGGCAGGTGCCCATTAAGTACCTATATAGGTACATATCCCTCGAACGTATAGCCCATTTACTTGGGGTTGGTTGGCTTCTTTGTTTTTTGCCATCGTCAATCAAGTGGAGGGCGATCTCCCGCTTCCACGCTTCGTCGTTGGCACGTTTAAGGCTACCGGGCGTCTCTGTACGTGCCCATACGTGGCCCATACCATCAAAGACGTTTTTACTTGTTTTAGTCGATTATAAGGTGACCTTGAAGCTCCCTCTTATGTAGTCGTTTCGGATTTTGTCCAATAACGTGACGCTCGCTGAACAGCGCAACATAACGTGACGCCCGCTGAACAGCGCAACATAACGTGACGCTCGCTGAACAGCGCAACATAACGTGACGCCCGCTGCACAGCGCAACATAACGTGACGCCCGCTGAACAGCGCAATATAACGTGACGCTCGCTGAACAGCGCAAAATAACGTGACGCTCGCTGAAGAGCGCAACATAACGTGATGCCCGCTGAACAGCGCAACATAACGTGACGCTCGCTGAACAGCACAACATAACGTGACGACCGCTGAACAGCACAACATAACGTGACGCCCGCTGAACAGCGCAATATAACGTGACGCCCACTGAACAGCGCAACATAACGTGACGCCCGCTGAACAGCGCAACATGCGCATTTCCGTTGTGTTGAAATTGTTGAGGTGTTGTTTATTATAGTATAAAAATAGCACAAAACAGCCGGTCTTATTGTTGTTTTGTATATTTTACTTTGACTTTTTTCTGACACACATAACGCCTGTGAGCTGTCTCCATTAAGCCAACTTAAAGCCTGGTATTGTTCCATGGTGTTGTTTATATCGGTTGGTCTTTCTTGCCGTCGTAGCTCACAATTAAAGCGTCGATGGCGTCAAATTCTGTCATTATCTAAATCATTAAAGTTCAGATAAGTAAGTAATTGACATTCTGTTAGTAAAACATCTTCTAATTTTAATAGTTTAGGAGGAAAATGGTTGTTACTACGAAAACAGAGGCTACTTTGTAAATTTATTTCTTACATTTTAAGATAAATTTAAAAAAAAAATAACAATAGGACTTGCTTTATTATGATGTAGAATAAAATATATTTTTTTGAAAAAAAAACTATAAAGGTCGTGGAGAAAAAAGTTGAATGCACCACATTTCACATATATCCACGCCTTAACACTTCAAATTGTTTCATAATTGGCTTATGTGTCGCTCTAAGGGAAATGTTGATGTTATCAGGGTTCGTGGCGCTCAAAGATGCTGGACATAAGCTCCGTCTTCTTTCTACTCGTGTTTATACCATCTTCTTAAAGTTATTTTATCCATTAGTTGAAGTTTCGCTGGAGATCACCGGCCGCAGCTCACCACAGTTCCGGCTCACCACAGTCCCGGCTCACCACAGTCCTGGCTAACCACAGTCGCGGCTCACCACAGTGCCGGCTGGACTCGCTCGGATTATTAGCGTGTTCTGATGACGTGTTGTTGAGAGCCACATCGTCCACCTGATGTTTCAGGGTGAGCAGCTTTTTGTGAGATACTCCATGGTCGTATTAAACAGCAATTAAAATAAATAATAAATAATGCTGGACAGTTTACACAACATTATCTAGCCCCAAGCTAAGAAGAGCTTGTATTATGGGTAGGTACTAGAATAACTGACTCGTATTACGTAGATAGATATTTTTTATTATACATAGAAAATACCCAGAACACCCTGAAAAAATATCTGCGATCACACAAATATTTGTTCCGAGGCGGGAATCGAACCCGCAACCTCCTGCGTCGCAGGCCAACCTTCGCCTGCCGCGCCACAAAGGTCGTAAAATTAACTAGCAATTAACTTTAAGAAGCGTAGAACTATAATTACATCTTAATTAATTTGAAGTAGTTTTATGCTGCCGCTTTACTTAGACCAGAGAGCCTATTAATGAAACTAAGAAGGCAACTAATCCCCAATGAAACACCTAATAAGAACCTCGTCTGAGTTATTACACAAACCCCGTGCGGAGTATATAGCTACACGCTGCGGCCGTGTAACTAGCTTCGCTCGTAAACGAGTAATTGTGTAGTGATATCAAGAGCCATAAAACCGCTATTATTACAAACAAATCCCGCCTCAATGGACGAGGGCGCGTAGAACTTGAACTATGAGCTACAAACAAAGTTAGTAGACTGGGCATAACAAATATTACAAATTTCTGACTGTTTCTATACATTGTGTGGAAATGTGCATGGAATATCTGTGAATTTGTTGTTTAGTTAGTTGTTTAGTTGCATGAAACAGTGCAGATTCGCAAGATGCTAGGGAATGTTAGTCCTTCGTCAGCTCGCAATAGAAAAACTCGCACCATAGTACGAGGTGACGAATTGCTATAATTTAATTATTTTCGTTCCCAACTGGCCACACTTTCTCAGGATATGCTAAGATAATGGGACTCTCAAGGTAAGAACCTTTTCTGTTGTACTTAGAAAGTTAGTTCTGGGGAGACATTTGGTTAATTTTGAAGAAAACAAAAATGTAAATATTGTTTCTTTTAAAAAAATTACAGTCTGTGTGAGAAATAACATTTCTCAAAAAAACAAGTTGGACTCAATCTGGTATATTTCTCACCAGGAATACTTCACCCAAAGTAACCTACAAACTGTGTATTCCGGTACAGTCAAATCCACATAATTATGCGATGCAAAACCCTCACCAATATCTTAGTTTTTAATGTTTGTATGTTTGTATAATTGTTGAGTGCATGTTATGTAGAAGTACTAGTATAGTATTATTTTATTTGTGGTAGAAGGGAGTGACACAGGCCGTCGCGTCGCTAGCTCCGTCTCGCTCTCGTCGTCTCGTCTCTCGCGCCGGTGTCGAGTACAGACTTCATCTCGCACTGCACAAGGCGTCCAATTACTTACTGACGATACCATCTTCACTGTTACAGGTCTATACTATAAATAGAGCTGCTCTGTGGTTACAGGTGAGAGGTTTTTTTCGGAAAGGATTGGGAGTTTGTCTGATTGCGGGATGAAAGGGATCAACTTAAATGTTAATGTGTTGTGTTGTTATTTTAGGATATTTGAGATTTATCAAACAATAAAAATAACTAAAACATTTAGTGTATTGTGCAATATTTTTACGTATTTTTTCATGCCACACCAAATAACCTTTTTTCCCGGATAACTGTCAATTCACCCCGGTATATGTTTCGCACGTATGTTTGTACGTATGTATATGTATGTTTTTAGGTATGTGTTTTGTTGTTTGTGTAACTTCGTCAAGTTATCTTTTTCATCCACGGAACACTAATACTCTCTAGCGCCCATCCCACAATGCCTAATGACATGCATCCTACCAGCTATAACTCACAGAGCTGAAGCGTGCATGGGCACGGCGGGATGGGTCCATGAACTTTAAATCGCTTGGCGAGCTATGGAAAGGGCTATGCTTGGAGTCTCTATGAGGGATAAGATCCGAATCGAGGTTATCCGACAGAAAACCAAAGTTCTAGACATAGCCCAGGAGATTAGCAAGCTAACGTGGCAGTGGGCCGGCCATGTCTGCAGAAGAACCGATAACCGTTGGAGTACACGAGTTTTGTAGTGAGAGCTCGAGTTCTTCTCGAGTGGACACGACAATGTACACGGTAATTTATTGGTCAGAATAATTAACAGATATTAAATACGCGTCGACTTACGCGGCGCGTAGCTCTTTATTAATCCTTTAGTGAGTCGTAAACGCACTACAAAGATTACGGATATAACAGAAACCAAAACTGATTTGAAAAAATAAAGTTAAGAAAAGAACTACCTACAGGCACTTCAAAAAATATTTTTACCTACATCCCTACATTTGGTTGGTCTTAGATATTCAAAAGAACTGTCTGCTCGAGAAAAACAATATCCTAAATCGTTTACGGGTGAACTGGTCGGGTACAAAGGAAGCCGCGCGTGCCGGCCATTTCATCTCTATGCGGCTATTATAGGCTTTAGTGAAAGGGCATGCATTTGGCTGATACTCGTCTTGAAAAGGCAGTTGAAGAAGCTTTTAGTGTTTTTCCACTAGCCGGCACCGGCGACGGCACTGGCGACGGCACCGGCGACGGCACCGGCGACGGCACCGGCGATGGCACCGGCGACGGCACAGCAGTCGAGGATGCACAAATGTATAAAATATTACCCTCACCACTGGTGCCGTAGTCGGCGCCGGCGCCGCTGTCGATGCCATGGTGCCGCAGTCGGAGCCGGCGCCGCTGCCAATGCCATGATGCCGCAGTCGGCGCCGGCGCCACTGCCGATGGCATGCCGGCTAGTGGGGATTACCCTACATGTGGTCGGCGCCGGCATCGCTGCCGATGGCATGCCGGCTAGTGGGGACCACCCTACATGAGGACGATACACGTCGTGAAGAGGCAGCTCATAGTTAACAGTAACGAGTTCGAGTTATGACAAACAATTTTTATACGGAAATTCAAGCTCACAAAGTGTACGGGTGCATCAGTGTCTCCATACTCACAGGGGCGCTTATTAGTGTCTCATACAAAATGCGTTACGTTCACATAACGCCCGTGTCAAGTGAATGTTCCCTCTAGTGTGCCGCTACATTGACACCGGACTGATTTAACAGTTTCACGGAGACTTCACAAAAAGGCGTCTCACAAAAACTACATCCCATTAAGCGAATATTGGCGATCTATCACGTCACGACCCGCGTCCCGCGTCCCGTGTCAGTGCAAGAAAAACTGCCCGAGACAATCTCAGCGCTGACCTGGCTAGCCCGTCCTTGAGAGTGAGTCGCTATGTGGTTGTGAAATGGAAGCCTTAAGAAGGGAAATGCTGAATTGCTACAAACGCAATAAAAGTTACAGTTTCAGTTAGAATTTTTGTGTAGAAAGGTATAAATGTCAGTAGAAATAAATTTCAGCAAGTTTACTTGAATATTTTATTGAATTTATTTGTTCGAAGTTTTCTTCTATTAATTCAAATCTTAAAGCAATTTCAAACTAATTAACATCATTCATTATACCAATAGCGCTCGTATTTCTCTGAGTATGCGAGTCTAGACACCGGACGCGAGCTGCACCTCACGTCATTAGTTACTATTAGTTCGCCGGTCGAAGGTGCCCCCGAGCGGTATAGATCAACGAATTTACCGCCCATCCACAGCGCACACGCCTAGAATAACACCATTGTTAGTTCTATCACAGAATAAGTAATAGTACAAGTAGAGAATACGTATTTACCTCCCCACCAGCTGATCCGCCTGAACTTTCATACAGATTAATATAATAATGTCAATGTCATCCTACCATAACAACATAATTGTTAATATAGAACCACCCCTTCTTATCTTATCTGAATATACTTGTCTAAATACCTACAACTTACCATTTTGTATTTGAATATAAGCTTGTGTGGGTACCTAAGCTTATTGGGTACCTAGTATCTACCTGTAACGAGTTCTCGGTGGTTGTCCTGCTGTTCTTTGTTTTTTCAATTATTGTTACATAGTTTCTCTTTTGTTTGGGAACAGCGGATAGCTACCGAGCATCATGGCTGCTGTGATGACAGCAGCATTCTAAGGCGAGGTTGAAAAACAGCGTGGCTGAGCCCTCGACCTTTTCTCTTACACTAAATGACTAATGGCTTCTGTATGACTAAATATGTTATTTTTATACCTATATCCTTTGTTATATATTATTTTTTAGTATAGTGTTAATAATAAATGCCCTTTTGTTTTTATTTTATTTTTTAATATAAAAAAACTCTTGAATTTTTAAAAGTTTTCTTTCTGCCTAGAATAAAGCTCTTTAACTTAAGTATTTATTATTATGACACGTCATGGATTATGGGGCAAGCCCATGTCCTTATTGGTCCATGGAAAGGTTGTCTGGAAGAGATCGCTTCTTAGCGATTAGACAGCCCATTGTACATTTAGTTTTTTGTTTAATTGTTGTGTGTTTATTTTAACTAGTTTATAACATACAACCATCGATATAATATACTAGTACCATACAACAGTTGACCGTCCATTTTTGTCATGCGCGCTGTAAATTATGAAGAACGTAGAGGATTGCGTTCGGGCAGTATTGATAAGCCATAACACAGCCATACGCCGTAGCAGCTACGCCGTAGCAGCTATAACGTAGCAGCAACGCCGTAGCCTGTGTCGTAGCAATGTAGCCGCTGTCAGGGCGCAGCCCAGGCGAGATTGCGAGGTCTCAGGCCACGTGTCCGAACGCACACGCTACTGGTAAAATTAAATATGAAGGCAATAATAGTAGTTTATGAAACTGTCACATAACAGGGGTTATGTTTGACCAAATTCAATACTTAAGTAGTGTGTTTTATAGAGTCAAGCTCAATCGAAAGCAGCACCATCTAGGAGAGAAACGATTATCATCAGCCACACGATTAACATGTCCCTGTAACATGTCTACACCTCTGTTGCTAGCTCGCTGGTGTCAGTATGGGGAGCGCTGGTGTCGCCGCGCCTTCGCTGAGTCGCAAGCAGCCACATGCCAGCTAATCGCACCGACATCAGCATCGTACACGGCCGCCGCAGCCGTCCAGTTCATATCGAGCTAATTGATTTCATCTCGCCGTTGTGGGCCGTGTCGGCAGTTTGGCACACGCGCGCACTTTGCCACATCGGTGCCACTTGTAGGAGTGTCGGTATTACTTAGGGCGATTAGGTGCTACGGGTTTTTCTGTGGTTATAATGTGGACGATATTTTGTGCGGTAAAAAACAGAAAACAGACACGTTCTGGTTCTGGTTACCCAAATTACGAAGTAGGTAGCTGCTTACCTATATATTATTAATATGTAAATGCTTTAGCTAGACCAAACAATAGCCTTTCTAGATTCAGGTCTGTGAGATTAAAATCAGCGACACGTTCCCGAGGGTAAGCCCACCATAACTATCATTATAAAGCACCGACACGCACTGAAGACTCAATGGAGCGTCTTGTAGTGCAAGGACGGCGCGCCGCACCGACACGCAATGTAGACTAAATGGAGCGTCTTGTAGTGCAAGGACGGCGCGCCGCACCGACACGCAATGTAGACTCAATGGAGCGTCTTGTAGTGCAAGGACGGCGCGCCGCATCGACACGCAATGTAGACTCAATGGAGCGTCTTGTAGTGCAAGGACGGCGCGCCGCACCGACACGCAATGTAGACTCAATGGAGCGTCTTGTAGTGCAAGGACGGCGCGCCACACCGACACGCAATGTAGACTCAATGGAGCGTCTTGTAGTGCAAGGACGGCGCGCCGCACCGACACGCAATGTAGACTCAATGGAGCGTCTTGTAGTGCAAGGACGGCGCGCCGCACCGACACGCAATGTAGACTCAATGGAGCTTCTTGTAGTGCAAGGACGGGGGCCGCACCGACACGCAATGTAGACTCAATGGAGCGTCTTGTAGTGCAAGGACGGCGCGCCGCACCGACACGCAATGTAGACTCAATGGAGCATCTTGTAGTGCAAGGACGGCGCGCCGCACCAACACGCAATGTAGACTCAATGGAGCGTCTTGTAGTGCAAGGACGGCGCGCCGCACCGACACGCAATGTAGACTCAATGGAGCGTCTTGTAGTGCAAGGACGGCGCGCCGCACCGACACGCAATGTAAACTCAATGGAGCGTCTTGTAGTGCAAGGACGGCGCGCCGCACCGACACGCAATGTAGACTCAATGGAGCGTCTTGTAGTGCAAGGACGGCGCGCCGCACCGACACGCAATGTAGACTCAATGGAGCGTCTTGTAGTGCAAGGACGGCACGCCGCACCGACACGCAATGTAGACTCAATGGAGCGTCTTGTAGTGCAAGGACGGCGCGCCGCACCGACACGCAATGTAGACTCAATGGAGCATCTTGTAGTGCAAGGACGGCACGCCGCACCGACACGCAATGTAGACTCAATGGAGCGTCTTGTAGTGCAAGGACGGCGCGCCGCACCGACACGCAATGTAGACTCAATAGAGCATCTTGTAGTGCAAGGACGGCGCGCCGCACCGACACGCAATGTAGACTCAATGGAGCATCTTGTAGTGCAAGGATGGCGCGCCGCACCGACACGCAATGTAGACTCAATGGAGCATCTTGTAGTGCAAGGATGGCGCGCCGCACCGACACGCAATGTAGACTCAATGGAGCATCTTGTAGTGCAAGGACGGCGCGCCGCACCGACACGCAATGTAGACTCAGTGGAGCGTCTTGTAGTGCAAGGACGGCGCGCCGCACCGACACGCAATGTAGACTCAATGGAGCGTCTTGTAGTGCAAGGACGGCGCGCCGCACCGACACGCAATGTAGACTCAATGGAGCGTCTTGTAGTGCAAGGACGGCGCGCCGCACCGACACGCAATGTAGACTCAATGGAGCGTCTTGTAGTGCAAGGACGGCGCGCCGCACCGACACGCAATGTAGACTCAATGGAGCGTCTTGTAGTGCAAGGACGGCGCGCCGCACCGACACGCAATGTAGACTCAATGGAGCGTCTTGTAGTGCAAGGACGGCGCGCCGCACCGAGACGCAATGTAGACTCAATGGAGCGCCTTGTAGTGCAAGGACGGCGCGCCGCACCGACACGCAATGTAGACTCAATGGAGCGTCTTGTAGTGCAAGGACGGCGCGCCGCACCGACACGCAATGTAGACTCAATGGAGCGTCTTGTAGTGCAAGGACGGCGCGCCGCACCGACACGCAATGTAGACTCAATGGAACGTCTTGTAGTGCAAGGACGGCGCGCCGCACCGACACGCAATGTAGACTCAATGGAGCGTCTTGTAGTGCAAGGACGGCGCGCCGCACCGACACGCAATGTAGACTCAATGGAGCGTCTTGTAGTGCAAGGACGGCGCGCCGCACCGACACGCAATGTAGACTCAATGGAGCGTCTTGTAGTGCAAGGACGGCGCGCCGCGCCGACACGCAATGTAGACTCAATGGAGCGTCTTGTAGTGCAAGGACGGCGCGCCGCACCGACGCGCAATGTAGACTCAATGGAGCGTCTTGTAGTGCAAGGACGGCGCGCCGCACCGACACGCAATGTAGACTCAATGGAGCGTCTTGTAGTGCAAGGCAGGATGAGGGTCGGAGAGCACGGGGTCGCTCTCACATGGCGGTTTGACCTAGAAAAGTCCATCACACCAAGTACCATGACCGCATGTTCCCGCAATGCTACTAGCTACTATCGTAGAGCCGAGTGGAGACGGATCATAAAAGCAGTTAGCTTTTACAACTGCTAAAGGTAACTCCTAGGTCATACCCAGAGGTCAGAGGGAAGGTGGTTGCGTCCTACATGACCCTGGGCTAGCCTGCTACCCTGAGATAGGTATGGTAGTACCTAGGTACTTCCACGGACGAACTTTTTCACAATGAGCTAGTACTAAGTCCCTAATGAAGCGTCTTTGATTTTAGGGTACGTATCTCTCTACGATAAATCTATGGCAGTGGCTAAAGTGTCCATTAATTGATAAGTGGTGGATAAGGCGCTAAGTGCCGCCGCCGACCGCCATCACGGCTACCCGCGGCACTGCTGGACGGAGCTAATCTACCGACGCCTCGCATCGGCCCGACTGATGGTAGATTAATGACGACGAGTCTAGTTATCAATTTATATAAAATCGTTGCGTAACTGACTGACTGATCAAGTATCAATGTACAGCCCTATACATAATAATCCCACTATCCCAGCCCACTAATATCATAAAGGTCAATAGTTTGGGTGTTTGTATGTTTAGAGATGTTTGCGGCCACAGTACGCGTGGTGGTGCACCATTGCACACGACGAGCTCGTCGTGTGCAATGGTGCACGCCACTTGATTCCCGTGACCATCGAGCGACACGGAGTCACGGGAATCGAGCTCGTCGTGTGCAATGGTGCAACGTTGCACCCCGCCGCTGAATAAAACAATGTGACGCACGACGGCAGCGGCAGGGCAGTCGCGCCGCGCCGCTGAACCAGCCGCCGCACTATGATGTGTCGCTTCTCATACAAAATGCATTGATTGCGTAGTTACCGGTTATCTACCTGACCGAAGATCGTCTGTAAACTAACGCGACATAATCTAATAAAAAAAAGACTTCCCTTCAAAAACATAGACAGGTTTTTCTCTAGTGCCCGCGTCCCGAGTGCAGACTGGGCTGCGTTCAATGGGTATACACATTATACACTCCTGTTGTTATAGTTGTCGCCAAAGCGAATGTTAGTTTCGTTCAGAGACTCGCTCAAAGAGCTCTGTTAGCATCACTTGATCCTAATCATAACCAACTAAAACAATCGTTTTAAAACACTGTCGATTCTGACGTCTGTAAAAGTCAAATCAAGTTTTTGAAAGACACATCCTGATTTTTAGCAAATTTCATTTTATTGTGTTTCTTAAAGTTATATCGTGTAATTTTGGTGACGTTTTAACCGGTAAAACATATTTATAGAGCACATGTGTGGTGTAGAGAGATAGAAGCGTAGGATCATGTGTCTTTTCGGAATGGTGGATTTTGTCCTCCAAAACCTTGTTTTATTTTAAGCTTCAATCGAGTCTACCGTAGGTACCCCTCGACGAAACTATTAAAATAGATAATATATGTATACCTATTTAAGTATCGACTAATGCTAATTTAGCGATGCAAACTACGCGTGGTAGGTAACGCGTAGGCAACTCTGCAACAATCAATAATGTGTGTGTGTAGGTAACGCGTAGGCAACTCTGCAACAATCAATGTGTGTGTGTAGGTAACGCGTAGGCAACTCTGCAATCAATAATGTGTGTGTGTGGATTTGACTCACCCGAGCCGACCTGGCGGCGGGCTGGTGCGCGGGCGCGGGCGGGACGCGCGCGGGCGCGGGCGGGACGCGCGGCGGCGTGGAGGGCGGAGGGCGGCGCGCGCCCGGCGTGCGGCTGCGGCGCGGCCGTGCATCTGTGCACACACACACACAGAGTTAGGTACGCACGAGATATCGACGCTGAGGTCCTAGTAGCTCTGCTCGGAGCTCGGATACGTACCGAGGCACCTCGTGGCGGGCGGCGGGTCGGGCGTACGTGCGCGCCGGCCGCGGGGCAGCGCGAGCAGCTGGCGGTACAACTCCAGCTCGTGGTAGAACTCGAGCTCGTCGGGAGGCTCCGCGGCGCCGGCGCCGGGGCCCGGGCCGGGCGCGGCGGGCGCGCCCTCTTCGGCCGTGAGTCCGTTTAGCACGAGCCGGCGCGCCGCCATGCTGCGCGCGCCGCGCGGCACGCATGCGCCGGCACGACACTAGGCGCGCCTCGCGTGCTCTCTCGTCCGTGAGGAGCGCATGTCGCGTGCGACCCGGCCTGCCTACGACGCTCCGGACGCGCTCACATTGTGCATTAGGTACGCAAGTACGGCACTTGGCCAGATTCTCGGCATCCCTACGTACTGTATTATTACTAAGTTTTTTAACTCAGGTAGGTACCTATAGGTACCTTCACTTCAAGGTAGGTATCTACTCATTAGGTAATGCGAAACGTTTAAGTTTACTCAGTAGCTTAGATAATTCATAGACTACCTGAGCACCGGACCGCACCGGAGCCTATTAGCTTAGAGAATTCATAGACTACCTGAGCACCGGACCGCACCGGAGCCTATTAGCTTAGAGCAAGTTGACCTCCGCACCGGAGCCTATTAGCTTAGAGCAAGACAACCTCCGCACCGGAGCCTATTAGCTTAGAGCTAGACAACCTCCGCACCGGACCCAATTAGCTTAGAGCTAGACAACCTCCGCACCGGAGCCTATTAGCTTAGAGCTAGACAACCTCCGCACCGGAGCCTATTAGCTTAGAGCTAGACAACCTCCGCACCGGAGCCTATTAGCTTAGAGCTAGACAACCTCCGCACCGGAGCCTATTAGCTTAGAGCTAGACAACCTCCGCACCGGAGTCTTTAGTAATCCCATCCTGCCATATCCCTACTATTGAGTCTTTAGTCATCCCATCCCGCCCTATCCCTACTATTGAGTCTTTAGTCATCCCATCCCGCCCTATCCCTACTATTGAGTCTTTAGTCATCCCATCCCGCCCTATCCCTACTATTGAGTCTTTAGTCATCCCATCACGCCCTATCCCTACTATTGAGTCTTTAGTCATCCCATCACGCCCTATCCCTACTATTGAGTCTTTAGTCATCCCATCACGCCCTATCCCTACTATTGAGTCTTTAGTCATCCCATCACGCCCTATCCCTACTATTGAGTCTTTAGTCATCCCATCCCGCCCTATCCCTACTATTGAGTCTTTAGTCATCCCATCCCGCCCTATCCCTACTATTGAGTCTTTAGTCATCCCATCCCACCCTATCCCTACTATTGAGTCTTTAGTCATCCCATCCCGCCCTATCCCTACTATTGTGTCTTTAGTCATCCCATCCCGCCCTATCCCTACTATTGAGTCTTTAGTCATCCCATCCCGCCCTATCCCTACTATTGAGTCTTTAGTCATCACATCCCTCTCTATCCCTACTATAGAGTCTTCAGTCATCCCATCCCGCCCTATCCCTACTATTGAGTCTTTAGTCATCCCATCCCGCCCTATCCCTACTATTGAGTCTTTAGTCATCCCATCCCGCCCTATCCCTACTATTGAGTCTTTAGTCGTCCCATCCCGCCCTATCCCTACTATTGAACGAATTGATAATTGATTGCACATGGTTTGATTTGACGTTCAATGAGTGAGCAAGTAGCGCACTATTTGACGTTCAATGAGTGAGCAAGAGGCGCACTATTTGACGTTCAATGAGTGAGCAAGTGGCGCACTATTTCACGTTCAATGAGTGAGCAAGTGGCGCACTATTAGACGTTCAATGAGTGAGCAAGTGGCGCACTATTTGACGTTCAATGAGTGAGCAAGTGGCGCACTATTTGACGTTCAATGAGTGAGCAATTGGCGCACTATGTGACGTTCAATGAGTGAGCAAGTAGCGCACTATTTGACGTTCAATGAGTGAGCAAGTTGCGCACTATTTGACGTTCAATGAGTGAGCAAGTGGCGCACTATTTGACATTCAATGAGTGAGCAAGTGGCGCACTATTTGATGTTCAATGAGTGAGCAAGTGGCGCACTATTTGACGTTCAATGAGTGAGCAAGTAGCGCACTATTTGACGTTCAATGAGTGAGCAAGTGGCGCACTATTTGACGTTCAATGAGTGAGCAAGTGGCGCACTATTTGACGTTCAATGAGTGAGCAAGTAGCGCACTATTTGACGTTCAATAAGTGAGCATGTATGGTTACGTACCTACATCGCCAGTGTGCAAATCACGCGACCGCACGACGGTCGCGTACCAAAACATTGTGAGTGTATTAAATGCCAAAATAATAACGATTGTGTTTAACTACTAAAATTAACGTCACATAGTACGACCACCAAACTGGGATTGTACATTTGGTCCTTCGAGGTACCATTCGGTGGATTTTGTGGCCCTAAGTTGCGAAAGCGAATCGGTTACCTGGCTTCCCACAAGCGGGTCTCACCAGGCTAATTGAGAAGGCGTAATTACGTAGCGGCGGGTTGCATATGCACTGAGTGCTAAGGACTTTCAAGTATCACCGAAGTTCTATCGTCAACTGCGAGGAGCGACGAAAAACATTTGAAGAAGAAGACAAGGAAACTACTGCCTGTCTTCGTGTCCTGAATCAACACCTTTGAACTTTTACACTCCACTCAGACTAACTCGGGTAACTAACTTTTTACTTGTGAACACTGCCTCACTATCAACTAACTTGAACTCAAAAAAAATGGAATTACTTACCAAACAAGTAAGTTGCTTCGAAAGTATAAAAACTTTATGCTCCAATTATAAAAAGGATTCCAAATCCAGAAAAACTATCGAATACTTAGACGCAAAGCTTTCAACCCTAGAGAAACAATGGGTAGAGTTTCATGAAAGAAATGAAAGCATTGTGCAAAATACTGAAGACAAGAGCGAAATCAGTTACTTCACTGATAATGTTTATGGAAAGACTAAACAACTATATGAATCAACTAAAGTGAATATGATGGACTTACTGATCTATCACCGACAAGAGGAGAAAGAGAAACCGGAATCTAGTGTTGATTTTGACCTCTCTGGAATATGGGAGGATGAACCTAATGATAACATCAAAATACTGCTGAACCAGCAGAAATGCAACTTCAAGGCTCTAGAAAGAGCCATGACAAAAATAAAGATCGAACTTATATCTGAAAAATGGGAACTAGAAGATCACCTCTCAACTTTAAAAGGGAAGTGGGACTCTATTGACAAACTACACTGGAAGCTGGAAAACGCAGTGTTGGGTTCTAACGTGAACGCAGAATATTCAGCCAAATTCGAAAACATAGAAAATAAATACGACGACTTGCGGAAACAACTGAACAACAAGGTATGGTCTAACATACACTATCAAAAATCAACACCAAAAATTGAAATCCCAGAATTTTTTGGGGACTACGTTCAATGGATTGCGTTTAAAGATCTTTTTCTAGAAACGATTCATAAAAATCCTACTATATCCAACGCACAGAAAATGCAACATCTAAAAACAAAACTGAAGGGTGAAGCAGAACGCTTGGTGCAGCATCTTACTGTTAGTGCGAACAACTACGACTCCTGCTGGGAAATACTGTCCCATCGATATGATAATCGTCGCCTTCAATTCACATTGTTCATGAACGCGATGCAACAACTGCCTACTATCCAGCATCCTAACACCTATAATTTCAAGAAAATGCATGACGTCATCACAGAAAGCTTGAACGGGCTCACTAATATGGGGGTGGATGTGAGAAGCTGGGGCCCAATGATTGTACATAATATGTCACAGAAACTGGATGCCGTAACTCTCCACGAATACACAAGAGACATCCGGGATAAAAGAGAGCTGCCCAACTTAAAAGAATTTCAATCATTTTTGGAAAGCAAATTTATGGCCTTGGAAACTATAAAAAATCGACAAAAGGACGGAACTAACAACATTTCACAGAAACCAAGCGGAAACATGAGCTACAATAAGGCCGCTAACAGGTTTCATCATACCTACAATAATTACAAAACAAACTTCACCGAAAAGCAAAACAATGCAAAGAAATCAACCTTATACAAAGACAATAAAGATCATGCGAGTACATTCTATACCGCATTTGGAAAATGCCCATTATGTGATGGCGAACACGTACTAATGCAATGTACAAAATTTGTTGACATGGCCATACCGCAACGGAATAGTACCATTGCTAAATTGAAAGTCTGCAAAAACTGTTTATACAGCCATGGAAACAACAATTGTAACTCATCAAAGACTTGCAAAGAATGTAACTTGAAACACCACACACTGTTACACATTGCGAAAAGGACGTATGAAGCAACCACTGAACCTGAGAAAAAAACGCCGGACTCTCAACCATCAACTTCCACGCAACAAGGCTCTCATCACTTAACTACTAAGAACATGGAAGTACTGTTAACTACTGTCAAAATAAGGGTCAAAACCAATGATGGTACCTTTGTTACTCTTCGAGCTCTACTTGACCAGGGTTCACAAGTAAACTTGATAACTGAGAATGCTGCTCAACTGCTGCGGCTACCACGAGACAAACTCAGTGCGACTGTATCCGGCGTAGGATCCGTGTCAGGAGACTGCAAAGGACGTGTTCAACTTACTTGTCAGTCCATTCACAACGATTACACTATCACCACTAAAGCTTTCATACTGAAAAAGCTAACTAATAACTTGCCCAACTGTACTTTTGAAAAGGCTAACTGGCCACATCTTCAGAACTTGAAACTTGGAGACCCAGACTACAATGTAAGCGGTTCCATTGACTTGCTGTTCTCAGCGGACGTCTATGCAAGTATTTTAATGGACGGTGTGCTAAAAGGAGATCAGCATTCTCCAGTCGCGCAGCAAACTCAACTGGGCTGGATTTTGTGTGGGAAACTACAAACTTTTAACTGTCATGTCTCTATCGTTGATCTCAGTGATATATCGAAATACTGGGAGAGTGAGGACATAATTCAAGGAGATAAAGACATCAACCATGATGATCAGTGTGAAATGTACTACCAAAAAACTACTAAAAGAAACACTGATGGAAAATATATCGTCAAAATGCCAATGTTGAAAAACTTTGAAACTGAACTTGGAGAGTCGAGGCCTACAGCGGTCTCACAATTTTTACAGCTAGAAAAACGATTAAGTAAAAATGAAAAACTATCCACTATGTACAAAGATTTTATAAGCGAATACACTGAACTACAACACATGAAGCTATCGTCTTCAAAATCATCGAGTAGTGAGGGCCAAGAATGCTTCTTGCCTCACCTTGGGGTCCTGCGAGAAAGTTCCACCACTACCAAACTAAGAGTGGTGTTCAATGCCTCCAATAAAACGTCAAGCGGGAAAAGTTTAAATAAACTGATGGAAAAAGGACCCAACCTGCAGAAAGACATTCAAACTCTAATTTTGAAGTGGAGGTCGTACAAGTATGCCTTTACGGCTGACATAGAGAAATTCTATCGATGTATCTGGATTTCTGAAGAACAACAGCAGCTTCAAAAAATAATATGGCGTCCCTCTACTACTGAAACACTGAAAGAATACACCTTATGTACCTTGACATATGGTACAAAATGTGCACCATGGCTGGCAATGCGAACACTTAAACAGCTGGCAGTCGACGATGGGCACAAGTACCCGGCCGCTGCGAAAATACTGCAAACTGAACTCTATTGCGATGACTTGATAAGCGGAAGTAACTCATTAGAAGGTGCCAAGGAACTACAAAGTACATTGATCAAATTACTGAGCGGAGGAGGTATGAACCTACGAAAATGGTCAAGTAACTGTCCGGAACTACTAGAACACTTAACTGAAGAACGAATTTCAACTAACGACACTTTTGACTTCAAACATGAAGACTCTACGAAAACCCTCGGACTTGGATGGAATCCTAACTCGGACACATTCACGTTTAACTGGAGTTTGGAAAATAAATCAAAAATTCCACTAACGAAAAGAACTCTACTTTCCGAGATATCTCAACTCTTTGACCCATTGGGGTGGCTCTCTCCAGTAACAGTAACTGCGAAACTTATTTTCCAACGAGTGTGGGAACTAAAACTTGAATGGGATGAACCATTACCAACTAAAACTCAAGAAGATTGGCTGAAGCTGAGAGAAAAACTCCCTGATCTAAAATCTATAAAAATAAAAAGATGGATCGGAGGCTGTGAGAAACACATTGAACTACTCGGATTCTGTGACGCGAGCGAAAAGGCCTACTCATGTGTCATTTACACGCGCGTCATCAACGAAGAGGGACAACCTGTACTGAACTTACTAGCAGCAAAAACTAGGGTTGCCCCACTCGCACAAAAAATAACACTACCACGGCTTGAACTTTGTGGTGCTTTACTGTTATCACAATTGATGGAAAAAACCGGAAAATCACTGAATGAAAGTAGCATCACTATGTGGGCCTGGAGTGACTCTCAGGTTGTGTTGGCATGGCTGCAGGGAGAAACAACGAAGTGGGAGAGATATGTAGAAAACAGAGTGAAAAAAATTACGCATGTGATTCCATCAAAACAATGGTCTTACATCGAATCAAAGAATAACCCTGCAGACTGTGCCACTAGAGGAGTGGACCCGAAAAAACTATTGAGCTTCGGTCTATGGTGGAATGGCCCAGCTATACTGAAAACGTTCACAGAAACCGACGAAAAAGAAAATATTAACTGCCTATTTACAACTGACATCGGTGAGAAGCAGAAAGAGACAACCCTAAAGAAATATAATAATGATAACTTCATTACTGACTTGATACATAAATGCAGTTCACTAACACGTACTAAGCGCATTGTTGCGTGGATTATGCGCTTTATTACAAAGGCTCGTCGTAACTTATCAACAACGGCGAAACCAGACACCGCTCGTGCCGATAGAGCGTTATCTACCTACTACCTAACAACAAATGAACTACTTGCATCAAACAAATTGATTGTGAAGTTTATGCAAAGATGCGACTTTGAAGTCGAATATAATTTGCTAACACGAAAACATACTCTAAACAACAAAAGTTCCATCTACAAACTGAATCCTTACTTGGATGAAGATGGAATTATACGTGTTGGTGGCCGCCTGAATAAAACTAATTTACCCTTGGGCATGAAGAACCCCGTCATCTTATCAAGACAAGGAAAATTCACCCAGCTCGTAATTGAAGAGGCTCACGCTGCAACCCTTCACGGTGGGGCACGACTCACACTTGCCTATATACGCCAGCGCTATTGGATAGCAGGAGGCAACCGAGCAGTAAAGACTCAACTACGGCGCTGTGTGCGCTGCAACCGGTACAAACCAACGGAGAATCACCAGATCATGGCTGACCTGCCACCGCAAAGAGCTACCCCCTCTCGCCCTTTCACTCATACAGGAGTGGATTTTACTGGACATGTGGATGTCAAGTTGAACAAGGGGAGAGGGGTCAAAACTTCTAAAGGCTACATTGCCATTTTTGTGTGTATGGCTACCAAGGCAGTGCACATTGAACTTGTATCGGACCTAAGCACTGAAACTTTCATTGCCGCTCTCCAAAGATTGTGTGCCAGACGAGGAACGCCAAAACACATGTATTCGGACTGTGGCACTAACTTTATTGGAGCTTCAAAGGTTCTGAGAAACAAATACGAACTTTTTTACACCTACATAACTCCAGGTCATTTCCTAACTGGAAGCCCTACATTGACTCTTCCTCTGTCCAACTACGAAGATGAAAGGAACGTGGATTTACGCCAAAGATGGCAGTTAACTGAACACATGCTGCATCAATTCTGGAAATTGTGGTCCAGCGACTATTTAACTCAACTTCAAGCAAGAAGCAAATGGCAAAGACCTACTAAGAATCTTGAGAAAGGGGACATAGTCATTGTAAAGGAAAACAATCTACCCCCGGGAAAGTGGGTCATGGGCAAAGTGATCGAAGTACACCCCGGAGAAGATGGTCATGTGAGGGTGACCACTGTCAAAACTCAAGCTGGTGTGGTCAAGAGGCCCATCACAAAACTGTCAAAAATATTGCCAAATGAAACTGAAGATACACAAAATGAAACTGAGAACTCAACAAATCAAAAGAGCCATTATTCTAGGGCTGCTCGCTCAACACCTACCAAAAAGCGTAACCGAACTGGAAAGAAAAGTTTCATCACGATGTTCGTTTCTTTTCTTACAATGTTTGCATTCATAAATGAATCAAAATGTGATATCTCTGACGTCACTGATGCGAACGTAGGTATGACAAAGAACGCTCAGATTACGAACCATTTTATAAATGACATTCCAGATTGTTTTAATAATTCTTATGTTTATTTATTTGCCGATGACCTTAAAATAATGCGACCAATAGCATTGCCATCTGACATTGAACTCTTACAGGACGATCTAAATAGATTATCATCTTGGTGTCACCGTAATAACATGTCATTAAATATTAATAAATGCCATCACATACATTTCACTCGAAGTACTGTCAGTAAACTACCCAACAGTTATTCTATAAACGGACAGATATTGCAAAATGTAGATAAAGTTAAGGATTTAGGAGTAACTATAGATCCAAAAATTTGTTTCGATACACATATTTTAACTACAGTGTCAAAATGTCTCAGGCTTCTAGGATTCGTTATACGCAACAGCAAGGATTTCAAACATCCTGCTACCAGAATAAAACTATTTGAAACATTAGTCCGACCTACAATAGAATACTGCTCTGTCGTTTGGAACCCCCAATATGAAGTTTACTCAAAAAGAATAGAAATCATTCAACGGCGATTTATTTACCATTTAACTTATAAAGATCACCTAGCCAAGAAGATACCTAGCTACAGTAACAGACTAAAACATTATAAGATGACCACACTATATAACCGTAGAAAAGAGATTGATCTGGTTTTCTTACATAAAGTTTTTAATAGTAACGTAGACTGTATTGATCTAACAAATACCTTAAGTATTACCGCACCATCTCGATTACCTAGAATAAGAGCATATAACTTGTTTAGTTTGCCGTACTCTAGAACGAATCTCGGTCAGCATTCCGTTATGCCAAGGCTCTGTAAGCAGTATAATACTATTTCAAAAACAAGTGATTTGGACATATCTGACCCATTACCTAAATTTAGGAAACATTTAAAAGAATTCATGTCTTGATGATTTTTGTGAAATTTTTAACACATTTTTGTAACCTTCTTGTTTGACAAATAGTTCAATTTTATACCGCAACATTCGATATCTATAATTTAAGTAAAATTCTAGCCTAAACTAAATATTATTTCTATAAATTATTATCCTTTGTCGTAGTATTATGTAATAAGTATTTTTATATTTCTTATCGTTTAATTTACTATGTATCCCTGTAATAAGCTGTTAATTGTTGTATTTCTTGCGCACGCTGTGATACCCTATAATTACGGGAACACTAAGATTAAGACCTTGTTTTGTTTTGTTTTTTGAATGTGTTAGTGTAAACCTGTGTTGGGTGTCCTATTTAATAAAATAAAATAAAAATAAATAAATAAAATAAAATAGAATGTTCAAGAGATGCTTTTCAACGCCCTCGTGGATGTTTACAAAGGCCACATCGATGTGCATCTCCTCACACCAGTCAACTTAATCAAGCAGCTGAATGAGATCTCTGGAAGACTCCCGAAAACTTTAAATTTTCCTGTAGAAAATATTCAAGAAGAAATAAAGGATGTCTATAAACTACTCTACGTAAAGGCTCGCGTCACGGACAATTACTTTATGTTTGAGATACACATTCCATTGACAAGCGATGAAGATTTCACTCTTTATAGAGTCATCCCTTTACCTCTGAGAATGAAACAAGAACAAGCAGAGATTACTAAATATGTATATGTTTCATCGAAATATATAGCTGTCAATTTTAGAAAGAACACCTACATCAGTTTGAATGAAGAGGGAATGAAACAATGCATTCAGCGAAGAACAGACAACTTTGTGTGCAGTCTTAACTTACCTATAACACAGATAAAAGAATACTATACTAGTACAGATACCTCATGTCATACAACAAAACGTGACCGCCATAACTCGGGCAATTCTGCGGGCTATTTTGGTTGCCTTACCTGGGCGCTAGATGCCGCTAGCAGGGAAATGATAGCTAGAGCCACCTAGCACCTGCAACTGGAATTACCGCGTAAAACACGCACGCGCTCAATAGATGGCGTTAATTTTTCATCGAGTGCACGTTAGACAGCTATCTAAATAATTACGAATCAGAACGTCTAGTAGTCTGAGTGGCGACCGGGAGTTTTATGTGCAGTTACTATTATTTATTCTGTGGAGTGGTGAGCTGACTTACGGTTTTTTGCCTAGATAGATCATACCGGACTACCCGGACTTGTTGATAAGATTCGTTGGTATAAGATTTGTCCTGGCTGGTAGCTTATTATGGAATGTGTTATTACTGAAAGAAAGCGTTAGCTGAGTCAGTCGTGGGAAGCAATGGCGGCGATGAGCTCACCACTTGTCACGTCTATATTCCACGATGGTGCAACCCACTGTAAAAAGAGGCCTATTGTGGCTCTGCCTACCCCTTCGGGGAAAAAGGCGTGTGTCTATGTATGTATGTATGTATGTAGATCATACCTTAAATTATGTACAGGTACTCTATCTAGGCTCTATCTAGATAGCTAGCGCTTGATAATATGACCTACACTATCTACCTAGACCTAGGGTCATTGTGCTAGTTAGCCGGCCGCTTTTAGTTTTCGGCCTTTTGGCGAAGGCTCTTTAATAAAATGGAGATAATAGCGATTCCTAGTTTTTTTTTTGTGCGAAAGTATGATCAATTCATTTAGAAATAGTTGCATGATATCTGGTTTTTTTTCGGCTAAATAACCTTCACTAGTAATTTTTAGTGATTTTATCAGTTTGACGTCAGCATCGAAGCTGTCACCGCGTGCGTAATTGTACGAAAAAATTAGTGACACGCGTTTCACTCCAAGGTATTTTTTTAATGTTTTCGTAAGTAAATGATGTTGATGTGCATTTAATTGACTGTAGAAATGACTTATTAACATATTACCACTATGTTTATTGCAATATTTGATTTAAAACTACGATAATTAAGGTGGCCGGAAAGTAGCATCGAAAATTTCCAAAAAGTTTAGTTCTCGGCCTAGTGGCCGAAAACTAGCTTAACACAGCCTATAATTCAATTGTCTCTTTCTTTTATTTGGTTAGGCATATATCGAAATTGACGCAACAAAGTGCAATTCAGCTCGCATTAGCGCTCAATGCCTATCGCGATATTCACCTAAACATTTGCTCTCTCTTCTAACGCGTAACTCTGTCGCTGTCTGGCGCGACGTGATGCGCATCGAAAGGGTTGTCGACATATCTAATAAAAAATTAAATTAAGGTGGTGGTACCTGCCAACGGCTTTGACGATCTGGGCGGAGTCAGATATTTTCCCCGCACCAGCCACATTTCCTTGTAACATATTTACGCGCGCAGAGCTAGGCCCGCGCTCACTCAGCGCAGCCGGCCGCGTCGCGCCGCGCCGCCGCGTCGCAAAACTTGATTCACAAACTTTAGATTTTTATTTTAGAGGAGTAGCGCTGGTTTCCCCACATATGAACTAAGTTGCCTACAAAAATATACTTCTTTATTATTATGATTGGAGTGATAGGTAGGTATCTGTGGTACCTACATCACTAAACATATCTATCATATGTTTGTATTATATCAGTTATCTAGTACCCATAACACAAGCTCTGGCTTAGCTTGGGGCTAGATAATGTTGTGTGAACTTGTCCAGCATTATTTATTTATTTATTAAACTGTATGTAAAAATAACTATGTGTATGTTGTATCAAAATAAACTTTTTACTACCTTACTTACTTACTACATAGTATAAAACAAAGTCGCTTTCCGCTGTCTGTCTGTCCCTATGTATGCTTAGATCTAACTGATTTTGATGCGGGTTTTCATAGATAGAGTGATTCAAGAGGAAGGTTTATATGTATAACTAGCGACCCGCCCTGGCTTCGCACGGGTAGTAACTTCACATCCCGTGCGATGCCAGGGCGGGTCGCTAGTAAAACTGATTTATGAGTATAGGATATGTAGTATAATAAGTATAGTATAGGATTTTTAGTAGACTGTACACCAAATGCATAAAACAAGACCATTTATCCAAGACATATCTGCCCTAGCCGAAGGCGAGGATATTGAATTCGAGGATAAAATGGGTTTTATGAACAAGATATACACTCTGCCTTTCACTTCGATTGCGCGGAAATGGTGATATCAACAGAGATATCATTATTATCTATGGTTAGAATTTTTTACCAAGGTACCTAGTGTAAAATAGTCACATAGGTCCTCCTGACCACACCTACCTTTACTAAACAAATAAATACGACACACCTAGGTACCACGTCTATAAAAGTCACATTGGTCCTCCTGACCACACCTACCTTTACTAAACAAATAAATACGACACACCTACCTAGGTACCATGTCCAAAAAAGTCACATTGGTCCTCCTGACCACACCTACCTTTACTAAACAAATAAATACGACACGCCTAGGAAACTAGAGTAAAAAAGTCACATTGTTTTCCTGACCATACCTACCTTTACTAAACAAATATATAAGAAGCACCTAGGTACATAGTGTAAAAAAGTCACATTGTTTTCCTGACCACACCTACCTTTACTAAACAAATAAATACGACACACTTAGATACCCAGTGTTAGAAAAGAGCATTGTTCCTCCTGACCACACCTAGCTTTACTAAACAAATAAATACGAGACGCCTAGGAACCAAGAGTAAAAAAGTCACATTGTTTTCCTGACCACACCTACCTTTACTAAACAAATAAATACCACGCACCTAGGTACCCAGTGTAAGAAAGTCGCATTGTTCCTCCTTACCACACCTACCTTTACTAAACAAATAAATACGACACGCCTAGGAACCTGGTGTAAAATAGTCACATTAGTCCTCCTGACCACACCTATATTTACTCAACAAATAAATACCTCACATATACCTACCTAGTCTAGAAAAGTCACATTGGTATGCCTGACCACACACATCTTTACGAAATAAATAGTATTTGTTGTTTTTTTTTACCCCCGACGCAAAAACGACGGGGTGTTATAAGTTTGACGTGTCTGTCTGTGTGTGTGTGTGTGTGTGTGTATCTGTCTGTCACAAAAAAAATCATAAGTAAGTATTTACGATATATATTATTATGAAGACACTTTTTTTCTCAATTTAGTTATTTTCTCGAACCTCTCTAATCTTTATTGAAACCTCATTTTGAAAGAGCTTTCAAAAATTATCAAAACAATAACAAAAAAGGCTCACGACAAAAAAAGTCGTGACACGCACTAGTCACTTCTAGTCACGCACGGCCGCGTTTTTGAAAATATAAATTCATAAACCACTTCGTTGTAAAGATGAAGCGATTGACACCTCAAATTGCTATGCCTCACTATAGTAGTCAGGAAAAAAAAACAACAAATATCACATAATCACGACTTCTTCCTCGTGGATATCTTCAGATATTGGTCAGTAAGTAAATCTTTACCTACACTTTTGCTCACTTTTTCGTTGGTGCAGAAAAAGTCCCGGAATGAGCAAGGATTTGGGTTGCTTTGCAAGAGTAGGTAGGTAATTTCTCGAAATGCTTTGTTTTTAGTACTTCTATGGCTATATTATTGTAGTAGATTCTGTTTCCTTGACTTTCTAAAATAATATACTAATATGACAGTCACAAAAAAGTTATCAAAAGATAAGGTACTAGATACTTAGAGATGGTTATTTTATCTATAGGCTAGATACATAGGCAGAGGGTACCGCTTATCATCAAGTGGGCGATCTGCTTGTTCCGTCATTCAAAGTAGTATAAAATATAAGATACTAAGGATAAATATTTTCAGTCGCAACTCCTATAAGAAACAGAGTTGCGCATGTGTTAGGTACCTACCGAAGTAAGCATGTTGTGAAAATTGATCCTGACCAACCTCTCTAACTACACCAGACAATGTACTTATCCTGAGAGTCCTAATATCTTGCCACACTCAGTATAGTATAGGTAGGTACCTACCTATGCAGACAGACCTATAAATATAAGGTCGTGCAGCGTTGGTGAGTGCTTCGCTAAGAAGTGAGAGGTGGCGGGTTCATTTTCCGAGGTGGGACAATGTTTGTATGATCTGTTTCGTATTTATTTGTTTAGTAAAAGTAAGTGTGGTCAGGAGGAACAATGCGACTTTCTTACACTAGGTACCTAGGTGCGTCTTATTTATTTGTTTAGTAAAGGTAGGTGTGGTCAGGCAAACAATGTGACTTTACACACTAGGTACCTAAGTGCGTCTTATTTATTTGTTTAGTAAAGGTAGATGTAGTCAGGAGAACCATGTGACTTTTTTACACTAGGTACCTAGGTGCTTCTTATTTATTTGTTAAGTAAAGGTAGGTGTGGTCAGGAAAAAAATGTGACTTTTTTGCTGTAGGTTCCTAGGCGTGTCATATTTATTTGTTTAGTAAAGGTAGGTGTGGTCAGGACGAACAATGCGACTTTCTTACAATAGGTAGGTGTGTGGTATTTATATATTTGGTAATAATAGGTGTGGTCAGGAGGACTTATGTGACTATTTTACTCTAAGTACTTAGGTGTGTAGTATTTATTTATTTGGTCAAGATGGGCGACCATTCAGGTCAGGCTGACCATTGTTACTTTTTTAGACTAGGTACCTATGTGTGTGGTATTTAGTTTTTGAGTAAATTTAGGTGTGGTCAGGAGGACTAATGTGACTATTTTACACTGGGTACCTAGGTGTGTGGTATTTATGTGCTTAGTAAAGGTTGGTGTGGTCAGGATGACCAATGTGATTTTAAAACCGACTTCAAAAAAGAAGGAGGAGTTTCTCAATTCATGTGTTTATTATATGTCTGTAACCTCATATCTTGTTACCTCATATATCATTTAGGAACAGATTTGTTTTTTTTTTTAATTTAGTTGACTCGGTATACTTACAGATTGGTGCCATTTTCACCAAAATATGGTTTTTCACCAAAAAAAGTCGCATTGTTCCTCCTAACCACACCTACCTTTACTAAACAAATAAATACGACACGCCGAGGAACCTAGAGTAATAAAGTCACATTGGTCCGCCTGACCACACCCATCTTTACCAAATAAATAAATACTACACACCTAGGTACCTACCTAGTGTAAAATTGACACATTAGTCCGCCGACGCTGCACCACGGCATGTTTATAGGCCTGTCTGCATAGATAGGTACCTATTTATATACAGAGTGTATCAAGATATGGAGACTCTCAGGGTATGCCCATTTTCTGATGTTATTAGAGAGGTTGATTCTTGGATAACAATTGCCACAACATGCATACTTCGGTAGGTACATACCTATCTTACCACGCAAACCAAATCTGTGTTCATTGCGGCACCTGCTCTGGATGAACGAAAAAGTGGGCATCTAGGTATAGTTTTGCGTACTGACCAAATCTGAAGATATCCACGGTGGGGAAAAAGTCGTGATTATGTAATATTTGTTGTTTTTTTAAGTTGGTAGGTAAGTATAGTTTCTCTCTGCTTATGAAGTTAACAAGCTACGATTTAATATAATAACATCAGTAGGTTTACCAAAACCATCGATGACCAAAACATATTATTATTATGAACTGAACTCGCTCTAAATTACCTAACCTACATAAAGTACCTCGCGAGTACCTATTTTCATTTTCAATTAGGTACATATTATGTACCTACGAATTACGTAAGTACCACATGTTATTATCAATATTGTTATTATGTAGAAATAAAGACTTATTTATGTTTTTTATTTTTTTAAGAACTAAGAATGACGGAACGAGCAGGTAGCCCACCTGATGATAAGCGGTAACCTCTGCCTATGAACAGTACATTACCACATAGGTCACGTCTACCTAAGACGCGTCTTATGTGGCATTGCACTGCACCCGCCACCCTCAGACATAAAGATGAAAAATCTATGTGTCTGTAATTTCACCGGCAACCACTTCCAACCGGAACACAGCAATGCGCGCGTTACTGCTTTGCGGCAGAAATAGTTATGGTGGTAGTAGGTAGGTACTTCCCCGGACGAACTCTTGCACAAAAAAGCTCTTCTACTGCTAATTTAGAGCGATTCAGAAGTAAAGTCTAAATAAGCACGTAAGTAGATCGGTAAGTAGGTAGGTACCTAAATTCAAGTAATTACACATCAAAATATAAGATAAAAAATGCTATATGCAAACTGAAATTTTACATGCTAAATAACCAAGAAATATGCTAGATTTAGCACTAAAAATGCCAAAACAGCAACATTTAATGCAAAGTTGACACAATGCGTTTCGTTCTTCAATTCAATTCTTAGGTATCTACGATACCATATTGTTTCTTTTGATTTCGAGTAAAAAAAATATGAATTAGTAATCTACCTACTTATTAGTAAAACGCAAAAACTAAACGCAACAATACAGTAATTTAAAATAGCGCCATCTATTAAATCAGTGCTATCTGTGGTACTAAATAAACTGTGTCTACCCCAACGTAGTTCAAATATTTACCGCCAGAGAAACGACATCATTTGATTTTTTGTAAAAATAATTAAAATTGATTACAGAGGCATTTATTTAATTTTCCCGTGTTATGGGTATTTTTTGCTATCAGAAAATCTTTTTTTCAGGATCTAATATTAATTTTTCACATACTTCAATAACAAATCTATACCTGTACCGCCATCTATTGAACTTTAATAGAACAATATATTTTTTGTATGGGATGAGACCCCGTGCCTATAAGAAACTTAGAAAGCACAGACGCACCATGTGAAGCCAAGCTATTGGGTCATCAAAAGACTTCGCCGTGCATTACAAAGAAAACTGAATGTGTAGCCACCTGGATCGAGTTACATTCATCGAATACATGGCTGGCGGTGTGTTGCGACTCGTGCGTAGTGCGAACTGTCTGCGCTGGTGAAGTTGCATCTCACCAATTAAACACATCAGGACTCATTACTTTAAAACAAGGATGTGTGATGCAGAACAAGGACTTAAGTATCTACGCTCACAATCTTTTCCATAGTGATGCGAGAGTAAACTTATACCTAGCAAAACCACCGAAACTCGTGAAATCTATAAACCACATATTTAACTCGCAACGCACACCACAACTTCGACTAGTCTCAGAAGACGAAAACCTAGAAAAGGTAGCGAGACAACTAGAACAACAAAAAATAAACGAGCTTCAACTTCCAGCAACCATATCTACTCATGACATTCACCAATACACTATCTGCTACACGCTGTTGGCAGTAGTCGTAATCGCAGCGTTAGTATGGGTGATCAGGAAGCGAGGCCTTTGCAACACAAAGGCTACGTATGCCACAGCTGCAGAACATCCAGAACCAGAGGCAATCAAATTACAATCCAAAGCCCGCAGTCCGACACAGTGCGATACCACAACAAGTAACCAAACGCGCAAACTCGGACGGTCCTCGTCGCTAGTGGAGCGCCCACGCAAGGATGAGTCACGAGCTGCGGCGACGGCACAGCGCGAGCGAGCACAGCCTCGTCGGGAGCCCGTCCAGGACGTCGATTTTAATTTTAATTATCTTTGTCGACTTACTTTTACGTTTACTTACCTTTTTAGAATATCTTTAACAAAAACCTTTTATAAGATATTGTTACTTATAACTTTTATATTTGCTTACTTGTATTATTATTGCTTATTTGTAAAGACCTTCTGTCTCCCGCTTTAATCCCTTTTTTTGGGGTTGGCAGTATGTATGGTTACGTACCTACATCGCCAGTGTGCAAATCACGCGACCGCACGACGGTCGCGTACCAAAACATTGTGAGTGTATTAAATGCCAAAATAATAACGATTGTGTTTAACTACTAAAATTAACGTCACATAGTACGACCACCAAACTGGGATTGTACAGAGCAAGTGGCGCACTATGTGACGTTCAATGAGTGAGCAAGTGGCGCACTATGTGACGTTCAATGAGTGAGCAAGTGGCGCACTATTTGACGTTCAATGAGTGAGCAAGTTGCGCACTATTTGACGTTCAATGAGTGAGCAAGTGGCGCACTATTTGACATTCAATGAGTGAGCAAGTGGCGCACTATTTGATGTTCAATGAGTGAGCAAGTGGCGCACTATTTGACGTTCAATGAGTGAGCAAGTAGCGCACTATTTGACGTTCAATGAGTGAGCAAGTGGCGCACTATTTGACGTTCAATGAGTGAGCAAGTGGCGCACTATTTGACGTTCAATGAGTGAGCAAGTAGCGCACTATTTGACGTTCAATAAGTGAGCAAGTGGCGCACTATGTGACGTTCAATGAGTGAGCAAGTGGCGCACTATGTGACGTTCAATGAGTGAGCAAGTAGCGCACTATTTGACGTTCAATGAGTGAGCAAGTGGCGCACTATTTAACGTTCAATGAGTGAGCAAGTGGCGCACTATTTGATGAGGTTATACTTATTATTTACTGTGTGTCAGGCGCAAAACGTCCACTTCTCATAATATAGGTAGGTACTAGGTAAACCCGTTTTTATTCCGCTAAATATACAAGGCATAATAACAATGCATGTTTTCACAAAATCACCACTTCGCAAAATATCTACACTTGACTTTTTCTCAAAACTAGGTTCTTACGTAAGTACTTTTCACTAAAGTACCTACCACTATTCACTTTTTACTCTTATTTTTTTTCTATTATTATTTTTACTTATTTTACTTTAAGTAGGTACCGTTTTATTCCCCCTACAAGTATTGAATCATTTGAATCAGAAAGAGCGTTTTCTTCCGCAGTTCACTGAGCGATAATACTCTTGATGCACTTGTTTCACTGCGGTCCTTCTATCAATGTGAAACCATGTGAAATAATAATTTAAAACTTGCAATTTAGAATAGTTAAAATTGAGCAATTTTATTGTACGTCTATAAACAACAGAATACGGACCAGTGGTACTATTCTTTATTCTGTGCCATGCGTAAAAGAGGTACCTATATAATAAGTAGGTAGGTACCTCTTCTTCGTCGTTACATTCTTTGCAGAGTGGTCGTGGTCGTCACTTCAGGGCCTGTGGCTCGCTTCACAATCCTTCGCCACTCATCTCGCACCGCAGCTTTCCTGGTGCATTCATGCAGCGGACCGTCGAAAGCTGCCTTGATTTGGTCAGTTCATCTCATGGGCGATCTGCCCCGTACTCGTGTGCCGTCAACTCTACCCTGTACAACAAGGCGTTCAATGGAGACCTCTCAGCGTCGCCACACTTGTGCGAAGAAACTGAGGATGCGAGATTGCACAGTAGCTGATAGTAGCTGCTTGATGCCGAGTTCTCGGAGTATGGACTGATTGGTACAAAACTCAGTCCACGAAACCCCAAGCATTCTTCTCCAGCACCACATCTCATCTCATCTCATCTATCCTCTTTTTCTCGCTCTCCTTAAGAGTCCATGTTTCTGCAGCATAGAGGAATATGGACAACACCAACGCTCTAACGAGACGGATCTTAGTGGATTTGGGTATGCTACGATTTTTCTATATCTTCCTCATGTATCCATGGTGGACCTAGAAATCGCCATACGCCGCTTGATTTCGTCAACGCACCCACCATTGTTTGTGATCAAAGATCCGAGGTAAATGTATGATTGAACCACATCACAGTTTGCGATTTGCGTGACTTCCGGCAAGTTGTTATGGACACGGTCAACAATCAACACTTTCGTTTTGCTGCGGTTGATCTTCAGTCCAAACTCGAGGCTGATGCTTTCCATCTTGAAAAGCATGTATTCCAAGTGTTGGATGCTAGTGGTGAACAAGGTGGTAGGTACCATCCGCATGCCGCAAGTTTGAAAAAATAAAAATTGAAAATAATATTATAAAAAAAAAATAAAAAAAAAAAATAGAAGCGGCGAAATAATGCATCCCTGACGAACTCCTGCAGTGGGTTGAAAACTAATCGACAACAATAGGTACCTAGTAGGTACTAAAACATAATATAAGACCTTTTAATATTTATTTATTTATTATTTTATTTAAAGGAGAACCAACAGCTTGCATATATTAGAACACACAATAGGATAGCATTAGAGAGCTAATTAAAGGTTCCGGAGGTTGTAATATAATATAAATTCCTACTTTACTTATAACCTAAACCCACTAGGTACGCTACCTAGGTAGGTACAGGCTACCTGAACAGCTTAAGGTAGGTGCATATGCAAAAAAAAAATGCTAGCCGAAGTAAGTTGTTACCTACCTCTTCGACCCAAGTAATATACCTACCTATACTAGGTAGGTAGTAGGTAGGTAGGTACCTATAGGTGAGCTTCGCGAGATTATAGGGTAGGTTAGGTATCTACACGATGGTTAGGGCATAAGAATAATTAATAATAGTAATAGGTAGGTAGGTACCTACCGTACCGACCAACGAATAAACAAGAAACTGCCAAATACTACCTATTTTATATATAGTTTTAGTTAAACTCGAGTGAAACATCGCACATCCTTCAAAACCGTGTCCTAGTTACAACTACAACACCTTCACCGGCAGAAAGCGAGTTCTTGGTAGAAGTTGGTAATGTTTACGCGGCGCGGCGCGCTCGTCGGTGACGCGGCGTCGCGCGCGGGCTCGCGGAGCGCGCCTCGTCGACTGCCGCCTGCCGCGCGCCACGCGCCCCCACGCGCGCCACGCGCCCGCCGCACACTGATACATTAACTTTTACATTACCTACATAGGTACCAATATAGGTAGATCCTATCTATCATCTTGTACCTACCTACTAAGTATTATTTATTCTGTGCTATCCGGATGCCCTTCATTTGGTCTAGCTGGATCGGTAGTAGGTACCTACCTACCTACCTACATCGGTAAACTATTTTCATTATAATACCTACTGTTCACAAAGGGGAGGGGATCGAACCTATAGTTCAGATGAGTACCTACGAGCTTCGATGAAAGTAAAATAAACCTACGAGTATAATGCATGAGGCGACGACTTAGAGAATTAAAAAAAAATTACAATCAAAGGGCGCCAAATATATAATCAAAGGGCGAAGATGGCTAGGTAGGTAGCATCGAGCAACGCAGGCCTCCGTACCGGTAGGTAGTAGGTAGGTACTGTAATGGTTCAACCTTGTTGGTCTGATTTAAAGGAAACTCTATGGAAGATAGAAAAATTAAAAACGAAAATAATAATTAGGAACAAGATCTTTGTTTGAAGTTAATTTTGAACGTAGAAACGAAACATGAAACATGAACATGAATGATTTGGAAACGAGTTGTAAGTACCTATAAATAGATAGGTAAGTATAGCTGTAGGGTCAGGGCCATTCGGGGGCCGGGGGGCTCTTGGATTCAGTATTGTTTTACGCGGAAGCGCTGCCGGACAAGTCAGAACAAGTAAATTATTTTGGAAGAAAGTGTAATGCGCAGAGCGCCTTCTGAGGACAAAAGGGCTGATCCAAACGGAAATCGCAAACTTTGTTGTTTGCGTCGCTGACGATATCATGGAAATGGTGACATGATGGACCTCAGCAGTTAGAATCGCGTTTCAAGATCAGATTGGGCTTCCTTGACCGTATTTCGGCTTCCGTTTAATAAGCCTGCATAGCCCCCGCTTTGTTTATTATTAGAGGTGGAGGTGAGGTAGGTAGTAATTCAGGAAACCCTACATGTTATTGTGAGACTCATAATTATCTGCCTTTAGTGATATCATCGCTGGTCCCGGGGGAGCTCGGGATTCATGCTAGGCTCTCCGTCCAGGCCTGACAAGCCTGGTCATGGTCTACGATCATGTCCCCTCAAGTTACTCGAGCATAGATATCCCAGCATTGCACTTCGCTGGGAGACAAACACAATTAAATATCGCATAAATATGGGCCCGCGTGCTCCAGTTGTTGCCACATACACACCCAGGATAGATAGGTATTTAAGGTACATATATCAGGGCGGTAGTAGGTAATAGAGCGTTCCTCGTCCAAGCGTACAACTTGGCACATCTATTAAATCCGAGGGATAAAGCTAGCACTTTGACATTCACACAAATCATACACTTTTAACTATAAAACAAGTGAATGGAAACTTGGTTGCATAAAAATCTAGCTAGGAACGCTACACATTCGGGCGCGAATCTAATATGAATAAAACAATAAACAAAATCAATAACAAATATGTAACATAATTAAACTAAGGACAGAAGTATGAAGACGTGCTTTCAACTTGCGATCATTTGAGTCATCAGATTAGGGCTGAGTGGGTTTTGACTTCGACTATCGTGGATTCTAATTCCTTACAGCTGAGCTGAGCAATGCTGAGGAAATTTCTGTGGAGATAAACATAATAACCTAATATCATGGCAGTTCGAATCTACTCAGGGTGATGTCCCGCAAAATGGTCTGATGAGAACAGCTACTTAACTCTTTATTTGGGAGAATTAATTTACTTAGAGTGATTAATTTACGATACGTGTGTTTATATTGAGATCTTTACTAGTCGAAACTCGCTTGTTAATTTACGATACGTGTGTTTAGAGCAGATGGCGGCTAAGGCCGCCCAGAATGAGAGGGATTACTAATATCGCCAGTCGGATCGCGGAAGGATTTTGTTCCCGTGGTCTGGCAAACATGGCGCGAGAGGAACACCGGAGTAATTTTAGTCTGGTATTCTGCCCTTTTCAGGGCGGTGAGTCCGGACATAATTCCGGTCCTCCCCGGACCGGTTTATTCGTAAATGAATTTTATACTCTGAAGACAAAAAAAAAACATGAAAAAAAAAAGGTAGACAGAAGTCAGAACGTAGGGTCAATGAGGGCTTTTCATTATTAGGTACCAAATATTTTTTAAAAAAAAAGTTCGATTTGGCTCAACAGCGGAGACGCTATATATGTGGCGCTGACTGAAATATACTTGTCAAAATAACAAATGCCTTGTCTGTGCTTTTGTGTGAATATCACGAAAATATATCTTTACGTTGTTGACGTTGACATTTCACTTTATTTTGCAGAGCTACATTAGCTTGTACAGGGTTGGCTAAATTGTTGCAAATAATGCACAGAAGCCATTACCGAAGCTAAGAAGAAGCTTGTACAGAGCAAAGTGTAAAGTGGTCAACGTCGCTTACGGCAACACCGGGGGCATTTTCGATGCGCTGCGCACCCCAAAGGAACCCATGATCATCTTTTTTTTGAAGCGACACGTGTCGCAACTAATATAGAAAACCTCAGATACAAGCTCATTCCATAGTTTGTAGGTATGGGGAAGAAACGATCTCGAGAAACGAGTAGTATGAGAAACCCAGGGCTCCATGATGTGTGGATGAGCCCTGTCACGGTGCCGGGAAGACTGATGGCAAAATGCCGAAGCGGGGACGAGATCGAAAAGCCGATGATTCTAAGAGATCTTTTCCGGAGTCAAAGCGAAGCAGCTGGCACTTGGGTGCCCCGTGCCATTGATGGGAACAGCACTCAACGTGCGGCCCAAATTGTGCTTTGTAAAGCAACAGCCGCCGACTCGCCGGAATTAATTTATAAATAATTGATTTGGAATTCCACACTACACGCACAATATTCACATAGGTACAGTCCCAGGTCCCACTGTGTTATGGGTATTTGAATGAATTTACATTAACCATGGCACCAACTTCCAGACTGGTAACCAAATGTTATTTGCGAACGCTCGCAACAATAACGATCACACAGCGGGAATTGAACCCGCACTCTTCGTGTTTCAACCAGTCGCTTGCTTCACTAGAAAGGTATCATGAACTAGTTTACTTCTCCAAAAAAATATCGATAGGTACCTACATAAAGTATCGATATTTTTCATATTTTTTTAATCTCTAGCTGTCATAACAACAAGCGCTAAACATGGCCGCCCGGCCGCAAGTGGGCACAAGCGTGATGTCCCAACGTGCCAAGTCCATTGATTTCTTTAGTCATTGATTTATCTACCATACACATCACGGACGGATGATGAATTCTATCGACAATGTACAAGTGTTGATCGAGCACAACACTATTTTTAACTCAACTTATACTTTCACCAACACGTGCACATATTTTTTTTGTTTCATCTTCTATCTCTCAATAAGTATTTTGTACATACTAGATCTATGGTAAATACGCTCCTTCGCTAATTTATATTTAGTCTGTGGTACTGCAGTGACATCTCGCTAGAGAGTATTAGTGTTCTGTGGCACCAGTGTTGTCACATCTACGAACTTTTTGGAAGATCTACCTATTTTACCTATAATCTACCTATCTACCACCCTCGGCCTCAAATCTACCTAATTCGAAAATATTACGATTGTAAACAATTCTCCACGCGTGTTACGAAACGTTACTTACTTACTTACTATCGAATTTAGCGTGTTAGCACTTAAAACGGAACGCTTTAAGTGAAATGAGTGAATGATGAGGTACAGAACAACATGCAGCAAGAACATGTGCTCCTCACTACAACATAAGGCCTTCCATGTATCCTACCATGTTCTAGCAAATAAACTGATTTCACATGGTTAACATAATAGTTCTTACATATACCTCACATGAACCCTGGGGTGCGTTCAATGGGTACACTCCAAGGGTGTAGTTGTTTTTTTAACCACGCTCTGAGGCTCTGAACGACTTGGATTGACACGGAATGTCAATGCCACTGTAAATTTTTGATGTAAACAAACGCTTTATTCACCCGGTGTTGCCAATTTAGCTCTTTCAGAGCTAAATTCAGCTCTATTTCAACATTGTCAGCTCCACTTTTTTTCAAAGAAGTTAGTAGATAGTATGAATGAATGAACGACAAAACCAAAGCCTTATTGTTATTGTAGCTGTGTAGTGAAGTAGAATGATTTGTTGAATCATTGTTTATATAGCTCCTTTTTACTGAAACAATTAGCCTTATTTTTAACTCTTTTTTTCCCATTGGTTTTTTTTTTCATGTGGTTTATCGTTTTTAGATATCATGAAGTAGAGTTTTTTTATTTTCAATAGATTTAGAAAATAAAGCCGCCAAAGTCAGTTTATTTTCCAAAAGTTTGTTACCAAGTTTTTTTATTTTGCATTTGACCTAGGAACTTGTTTTGTAAATATGGTACTTGTTATGTCTTTAGATCGATATAACTACTAACACCCTATTGTACCTACACCAAGAAATAAAAGTAGTATAAAAAAAAACAGTAAAATGGGCGGCATTATCGCTGAAAGCATATTTAAGTGTGTATTTATATTTTACCAATATATACAAAAAACTTTCGAAACATTTCGAGAATTTTGAGGTACATTTGGTACGGAACCCTGAATGCGTGTGATCCGACGTGCACTTGACAACAAAGATCCTTCCAGCCTTGATAGGTACTGACAAATTTGACAAAAGCTAGCCTTGATATTTCACAGACAAAATAATGGTGATGTTTGCGACATCATCATCAATCAGCCAACATAAACCGCTACTGGACATCTGAACATATCTGTGGATGTAATTTCATCAATATCGGTTCAGCTGTTACAGCGTGATTGATTAACAAATTCTTAGAGCATTTAATAGCAAAGTAATCCAGGAGCTGATAACAATTCCTGTTTCACTTTATAAAAACCCTCTCGTGGAATCTGGAACTTTCGCAGTTACTATATTACTTGTTGGGCTTACATAAAATATTTCTCCATCTATGGATGGAACAGGATTTTTGGGGGGGAAGGGTGGGATCGACTTGACTTTGTCAGCAATCTAACGTCAAAATTGTAACAACTGAACACCCACCCAAAACGGTGGTTGTTCAGTTAGGGTCACGTGACGCTAACCGAACGCTCTAACCGAGCCTCCGAACGGAACAACTCATACGCTTTGGTGACAAGCACATGATTTGACTTTGACAGACGTCAGAATTGTCAGAGGTGGTTGTTCGGTTAGGGTCACGTGACGCTAACCAAACGCTCTAACCGAGCCTGTGAACGGAATAACCTTACACTCTGGTGACAACCAACACTCAGAGTGTACCCACTGAACGCACCCCTGTATTTAGGGCATAGCAATGGAGAGGTAGACCGAGGTTCTCACATCATCCGACATACCGACATCTGTCACAACTGACTGACGCTTGCTTTACATTGTCAATTTGTCACTAAACTGATGTATAAACATCACCAATAAATATTTTTTTTAAATTTATACGCATTTTTAATCATTAAAAATGTACTTCAACTTGATTAGTAGAACTACCTATTTTTCATTTAAAATTCTACCTATTTCTACCAACTTTTGCACGCTGTTCTACTATTTTGCCATAATTGTATGTGACAACACTGTGTGGCACTGACTGTGACTGACTGTCTGACCTGACTGAACTAACTACTGAAGTGCGAAAATCTTTTACGTAACGTAGAGGTTAGTCAATACATTTGATAAAAAGTTATCAAAATGCTGGGCCGCATTGGCAAGAAGCACATCGACATCGCGGCGTCGTTCGCGAGCTCGGCCGCAGGCTTCGGCGGAGCTGCCTTCCTCACGCTGCTCTACTTCACGGACTGGAAGGTGTTCGTGGCCAACATACCGTACTACGGCGGCAAGTTCCCCAAGGAGGAGGAACCTAGCTCCTGAACTCCCCTGTGTGTGTTACTCAGAGCGTGATTAGTGTCTGTCTAGGATGTGATTATAAGTTATTGGATTGAAAAGTTGGTTTTTGTATATATATCCTCATCCGTCATCAGTTATCTACAACAGTGCCAATTACTGTTCTACAATTCTTTAGGTTCTACCGATGGCTCTTGGCTGGATAAAGGCGGCCAATAAGAATAGACAAACTAGTTCTTAAAAATATATTTGAGTTCAGTCTGGTATCAGCACAAACTGCGGGTGGCTGAATTTGTATTGGCAAGGGGTTGGCTTTGCCACTCTCTCCAGCGGATTTAGATTAAAAAGGTATCAAAATTGTATACTACCAGCCTACTGACAATAAAATGTTACATAATGTTATTGATTTCAAACGCTATTAAATAAAAACCAGTTTGTGTGGCTCTGCAGGGTCTCAGGGTGCAGGGTAAATCATTAAACCTCCACACAGAATTACACAAATATAAAGCATGATGTGACTTGTTGTGATAGAATCAACAATCAGGAGATCCGCCTTGAAGAACCAAGATCACCAACAGCTCTCAGAGTTAGCAGCTTGAAGTGGAAATGGACTAGTTATAGAGCTCTCAGAACTGATAACTGTCGGGAATAAAGGCTTGGCAATCACAAATAAAGGTTTGGCAATCACAAATAAAGGCTCGGCAATCACAAATAAAGGCTCTGCAATCACAATAAAGGCTCGGCAATCACAAATTGGATGATGCAAAAGAGGAAGGCCCATCTCTCGATGGACAGACATTAATTTATAAAATTTGTCATTATTGTGCAACTATACATACATACTATTAGGTAAATCGATTTAATATGTACAAAATATTTTTATTTTAGTAGTTACCTACTAAGTTTCATCATCCACATCCTGACTTCACCCACTGCTGAGTATAGGCCTCTCTTTGCCTGTGCCATTCCTTACAGTCCCATGCCAGTCTCATCCAGGTTCGGCCTGCGACGCATGCAATATCGTCTGCCCATCTAGCTGCTGGACGACCAACGTTTCTGTACCCAGTTCTTGGACGCCATTCAGTTAGCGCCTTACTCCACCTATTGTCACCTCGTCTTCCCAGGTATCCTGCCCAACTCCATTTTAGTTCCGTTATACGATTCCCAACATCTTTGAGCTTTGTTCGACTTCGTATCTCTATGTTGGGTCAGAGTCACGGTCTATAAGTCTGCTAAGTTTAGCTAAAGTAATTTTTTGTAAATTAATTTTCAAGTTTTGATTGTTCGCAATACTGGATGGAGGTGTCTCGAGGCCGTTCATGGTGACATTCCCGAGGCCTATGCCCAGCAGTGGATTTCTGTGAGTTGATTGTCATCAATGTTAAGGATTGATCAAGTTGTGCGTTAGCTGTTTGTCATTTAGCAATGCTTTTGATTGTGATGATCCTGTCATTGCATATTTTTTTTATGATTTATTCACTTTAGTCTATAATGTATGCTTCACAATTATTCAAAGTTAAACTTTGTTAATAAACAACCAAAATGGGTCACTCGAGGAATTAAGAAATGTTGCAAACGAAAAGGGCAACTCTCGTGGGACTGCGCAAACCTCAGTCCCGTTTCGGGGACAGACAGGAATTAACGATTCCAGTCTGTCCCCGAATGTGGATTGAAGGAAAAACATGTCATCGCTTTTGATCTATTTTGCCCTTCTTTTATACCTATTCTTTTTAACCCCCGACGCAAAAACGATGGGGTGTTATACAGTTGTGGTCATATAATTAAAAGTTTTTTATTTAAATCGTATCATACACAGAGATGTATACCTTCTGAGAAGCAACTAGTTATGTTATATAATAGTCACATTAATAGAGCAACCTGACTTAAGAATAAAGTATGAAATCGCTAACTATTTTTTGCACATTTTATTGATTTTATCAAAGTAACACATTCAAATGGTACTGAAACTGGACAAATAATTAAGAACGATTTATTTAACTGCTCGGAAATTGTTTTGTATGACACTTAGATTTAAAAAATCACAATATTATGTAGCACAGGATACATAAAAATAAATTTAATAAATATTTAACTAAAATTAATAGTTAATCACGGCATATCCACGGCTTTTAATTACAGCTTTACACCGGCGAGGCATTGACTCTATTAATTTTTGACATTTCGCAAGAGAAATAGAGTTCCATTCCTCAACAAAAACGTCATACAGCTCTCTTAAATTTCCACACTTTGTATTTGAAACCTTTTTCTTTACTTCAAACCACAGATTCTCTATTGGGTTTAGATCTGGACTGGTAGCAGGCCAGTGTAAGACAGAAACTAATTGCGCTGTAAGAAATTCCTTTACGGTGCGTGCAGTGTGCTTTGGATCATTGTCATGCTGGAATGTCCAAATGACCGGTAGAACGTCTTTAGCGTATGGTAACATTGTTTCTTCCAGTATATTTTTGTATTGGAACTGATCCATGTTACCTTCTATCAACTTTACAGGTCCTACACCATGTCCAGAAAAGCAACCCCAAATTTTCACATTTCCACCACCGTGCTTTAATGTAACTTTCGTGTACTTTGGGTCGAATGCTGTATTCGGGGGACGTCGTACATATCGTTTTCCATCAGAACATACTCTGTTTATTTTCGTCTCGTCAGAAAAAAGTACATTTTTCCACTGTTGCACAGTCCAGTTTTCATACTTTCTCGCAAATGCAAGCCGGGCTTGCCTGTGGCAAAGTTTTAACATGGGTACCTTTCTTGCTATCCTACCGTGCAATTTGTCTTCTACCAAACGTCTTCGAATAGTGCGTGCTGAGATTGCTGAAGGGTTGTTTTCACCAAAATATTATTTTCTAAGCTCATTGGACCCTTTAGAAGGATTTTGTTTTGCCATACGAACGATGTTTCGGTCATCTCGAGGAGTTGTTTTTCTCTGTTTAGGTACACGTGGAACATTCGAAGTAGTTTGATACGTAGCAAAATGCTTTACAGCGTGGAAAACCATCGTTTTTGAACATTGCAGATGGTCGGCTATCTTTTTATAAGACCAATTCTTCCGGCGAAGTTTTATTATTACTTCCCTTTTAGATTTGTCACAACTTTTATTTTTTCCCATTGTTTTTTCTAAAGAAGCAATCACCTTTAATCTTTTACAGCACGTAATGGCGCCAAAATTATACAAACAGTAACAAATCGACTGAGTGTTCTCTATTTAAATTTGAATAAAGGTATAAACTACTTAGCGTTCTTAATTACGTGACCAGCCAGTAATAAGGAATACTTTGTTTAAAAGTAGTGTAAAAAGTTTGCCTATTGATTTTTAGCCAATCATGTGTATCAATGAATACAGTGGTAATATGGAAATGTTTTACGATACCGAGAGAAATAAAAACAAATGCATACAATTAGTTTTGCATCTTAGTTGGAAAAAATCTTCCCTTTATATCAGCGTTCTTAATTATATGGCCACCACTGTAAGTTTGACGTGTCTGTATGTGTGTGTGTGTGTGTCTGGCTGTGGCATCGTAGCTCCCGAACGGATGAAACGTTTTTTTGTTTTGTTTGTATTGTGAATTTGTCGGGAGTTTTCTTACCTATTTTTGATCAAAATTGGTTCAGCCGTTTTATTCCGTTGAGGTTTTTTTTTATTTTTTTCAAAATTAATTACTGTTGTCTTTTGCCCTTGGTCTATTCTACCTACTGTACCTACCCCGACTAGAAGGACTTAAATTCCGAGAGGGAAAAGAAAAACTAAGCTTTACGATATACCTAGGTAGTGCAGATGGTTCACTCCAGTAGGTACCTACATACAGTAACTAAAGACGTCCTTAGTTCAGTAAGAGAGTACGTACCGACCACAGACAGATTTACCGCTACTTATATAATGTTGCTAGGGAAAGAAACACACACAATAATGTTAAAACATAGTTACACACTTTATTTACCTACCAGAGATCACACAAAGGTACCCAGTGAATTAATTATACCTACTTAGTTTAAAAAAGTGCAAAATTAAATTATATATCTACTTACATAAGCAGGTAGTGTGTTGTAATTCGTACCATAACACACATTAACACATTATCCTGTCCGTAACAATCATAAGATCTAGGTCTATGTGCTGTTTTTTATTTATAAATAGAAGATAATCTAATAGAGGTGTAACGAATAAGGGTGATTTAGCCAGAGCCATCTAGCGGACAACCGGCGAAGGTGAGGCCGAAGCGCTGCATAGGTAGGTATTTAGCCAGAGCCCATCTAGTGGACACCCGGCGAAGGTGAGGCCGAAGCGCTGCATAGGTAGGTATTTAGCCAGAGCCCATCTAGTGGACACCCGGCGAAGGTGAGGCCGAAGCGCTGCATAGGTAGGTATTTAGCCAGAGCCCATCTAGTGGACACCCGGCGAAGGTGAGGCCGAAGCGCTGCATAGGTAGGTATTTAGCCAGAGCCCATCTAGTGGACACCCGGCGAAGGTGAGGCCGAAGCGCTGCATAGGTAGGTATTTAGCCAGAGCCCATCTAGTGGACACCCGGCGAAGGTGAGGCCGAAGGAAACGCAAACGCAAACGGATTATCCGGTGCAGACTTACACTTTTGTGTGCTAAGCGTCGCGCGACCTACGGAGGCCGCAATTAATGCTCTAAGCGCGACCTACGGAGGCCGCAATGCTCTAAGCGCGACCCAGTCGGAATAGAGGTACACGAACACGCCGGGGGTTTAGTCGGTATTAGGAGTCCGACATGACCTATCATCGCCCCCTGCCTGGTCCCCTGGGAGAATAAAAAAAGATACAAACCTTAGGCAGGTACTCCTAAAACAAACGTAGGTAATCGACTCATGCCATTGAATGCAGATAAAGTTATGTTACATACATCCAGAATATATCACAATTTGCAATTTAAAGTTTAATTTTATTAATCTTGGATAGGTACGTATGTTAAGGTACCTCCTACTAAACCTTCGATCAAGAATACGACGATCGAAGTACTAAACTTAGTTTTTGAGAGTAAATAAAGCTACATTTGTGATTATAATTGTTTTTTTTAAACAAATTCAATTCAATTAAATACTTTTTATTCCAGACTATACACAAATAATACAAAACATAATATATAAGCAATAGTCCATAGTTTGGTAAATTACTCTCAATATCTGGCCGGATAAAGGATAGTCAAAAATGGCCAGATACCGGATAGCAACCGGATATCCGTTGAAAAATAAAATAACATTGAATAAAAGATAACAGCGTCATACTCATTATCAGTTTTTATTGAACACCCTTGTAGGTACTTATAAAACATAGGTAAGTAGCTACCTATGCTACTATTGTATATTTCTAAACTAGAACTAGAAGAAGGTACATAATTGCCCACCGCGAAAAAAAAACGACATAATGTAACGTTTTATAAATAATTAGTTATTCAGTTTTTTTTCTACACACTTCAAAAAAGTCAGCAACATGCATCATGTCACAAATACCAATTATATTAATAAATTTTTAAGTCTTTACTCGCTCAAGGTGCGTAGGTATGTAAACTTTTTTGTTTCTGATGACAAACCTAGTATTCACAAAAACAAAACATAATCGAAAAGTTTTTTTTTACAACAAGTAAAAAAAAAATTTTCGCTTATGTTTTGTTTTTTCATAAAATTGAAACGAATGCGAATTTGTTTGAATTTAAGTGCGTATTTATTGCTACGTTTAGTCTTGATTTTATAATTTTACCAACAATTTGAATAAAGTTAGCGACAAAATTGGATTGTGAGACATTCTTTACGTCATGGAGCGACATCATTTGACGGCAGATCAAATGCAAAGAGCTATAGGGATGTTGCAAGCGGGAAGAAATCAATCACAGGTATCTCGGCATTTTGGTTATCATAAAAGCGTTATTTGTCATCTTTGGCAGCGCTACAATAATAAAGGAGACCCCGCTGAACAGCATCCAGGCCGTGGAAGGAGTACAACCACTAATAATGTGAAAATAATCGTTAAAGGTTCGCTTCGATATAATGTGAAGAACCATCCTACAATTTAAATTAGTAGGTAGGTAGTACCTACATGTTGCTTAGACTTTTTTGATGTGTGTATTAATTGGTATAGTAAAGTAATAATCTTTGTAAGTCTGTAAGCAGAAAATTAGTTTAGGTATCTATGCAGTTGGTTGAGTATCAGCTCTATTATGGCTCTATTCTAGCTCTATGGGAGTTTTTATTTCTGGTTGAGATGACAAAGACATTGACACTTTCGACACTTGTTTGTCTGTCAGTCAGACGAAGAAGGAAACCATTTGGCATTTTTGAAAGAAACGTCGTCATTTTTATTTTATTACATTTTTATGTGTTTTTTCGAGTTATTTCGTGTAATTTTAGTGGCATTTTATTCGGTGTAACTTGGATAAATGGCACATGTGCGATGTAGTGAAATTTAAGTGTATTGCGTGTCCTTTGGAAATGGTGGATTTTTCCCCGTAAAAACTCAGTTTTTTCTGCCACTGATTAAACTGGGTTATGACTTGTCTGAGACTCTTGACGACTTGACTATAAAAATATATGAATATATCACTTGACATTGGCTAAATTGTTGCAAATAACGCACAGAAGCCATTACATAAGATAAGATAAGAAGATCATGGGACCCATGGAAGTTGTATTTATTGTTCCCAGATGGGACGATTGTGCCATAAACTAAGAAGTGAGATGAAGTGAAACGAAAAAGCACTAACTACCTAAAAGCAACCTACTAGGCATCTCCTAGCTAGACGAATGGTCGGTGAACACGAAGTAATGATGTTCCGAGGAGTCATAATTACTTACATTATTATGGCACACGGACACTACAGGTGCAATACTTAGATAGGGTCGTAGGTGGGTACCTACCTATAAGTAGTGACGGCGGTATGTAGTGACTTACATAACTATAGTTACAATTCTAATGACTTATGTAATATCTATCGAAGAAGTGTTAGAGCGGTATCGCTCTGATAGGCCGTGCAGCAGGTCGCGGCAGGCAGAGTGCGCCCTCTAGAAGCGCAGCTCGGCCTCTCCGCTGCCAGCGCCGTCCTCGTCGTCGGCGGGCGCGCCCTCGCGCGCGGGCGGCGCGGCGCGCAGGTCGCGGCAGGCAGAGTGCGCCCTTTAGAAGCGCAGCTCGGCCTCTCCGCTGCCAGCGCCGTCCTCGTCGTCGGCGGGCGCGCCCTCGCGCGCGGGCGGCGCGGCGCGCAGGTCGCGGCAGGCAGAGTGCGCCCTTTAGAAGCGCAGCTCAGCCTCTCCGCTGCCAGCGCCGTCCTCTTCATCGGCGGGCGCGCCCTCGCGCGCGGGCGGCGCGGCGCGCAGGTCGCGGCAGGCAGAGTGCGCCCTCTAGAAGCGCAGCTCAGCCTCTCCGCTTCCGGCGCCGTCCTCGTCGTCAGGGGGCGCGCCCTCGCGCGCGGGCGGCGCGGCGCGCAGGTCGCGGCAGGCAGAGTGTGCCCTCTAGAAGCGCAGCTCGGCCTCTCCGCTGCTAGCGCCGTCCTTGTCGTCAGCGGGCGCGCCCTAGCGCGCGGGCGGCGCGGCGCGCAGGTCGCGGCAGGCAGAGTGTGCCCTCTAGAAGCGCAGCTCCGCCTCTCCGCTTCCGGCGCCGTCCTCGTCGTCAGGGGGCGCGCCCTCGCGCGCGGGCGGCGCGGCGCGCAGGTCCCGGCAGGCAGAGTGCGCCCTCTAGAAGCGCAGCTCGGCCTCTCCGCTGCCAGCGCCGTCCTTGTCGTCAGCGGGCGCGCCCTAGCGCGCGGGCGGCGCGGCGCGCAGGTCGCGGCAGGCAGAGTGTGCCCTCTAGAAGCGCAGCTCCGCCTCTCCGCTTCCGGCGCCGTCCTCGTCGTCAGGGGGCGCGCCCTCGCGCGCGGGCGGCGCGGCGCGCAGGTCGCGGCAGGCAGAGTGCGCCCTCTAGAAGCGCAGCTCGGCCTCTCCGCTGCCGGCGCCGTCCTCGTCGTCAGTGGGCGCGCCCTCGCGCACGGGGGCCGCAGGGGGCGAGGCACGTGCGGCGCACGGGGGCTCGCCGCGCGCGCGCGAGCCGGGTAGCTCGGCACCGTGCGCGTCCACGCACCAGCACACGCCGAGCGCCGCGTGGCACTGGCGCGGCCGGTAATAGCCGCGCGCGTCACACGCCGGCACGTAGCCGCCAAGCGCGCCCGCCCCGCCATGCGCGCGCGCCAGCGCAGTGCAGGGCCGCGCGGCGCACCGCAGACACGCGCACCACGCGCCGCGCGTCACGCCGCCCCCGCCGCCGCCGCACGACGCCAGGAACGGGCGCAGACAGCGCTCGCGCTCGTCGTGCCCTGCGACAGAGCGGTAGGTACCTATACATGTTGCTGCGCGCGGGTGGGAGGGCGCGACACTCGCGGGAGGTACTCACGCAGCGCGTACAGGTCGGCGGCGGAGAGCGCGCCGTCGCCGTCCGTGTCGAGGTGCGCGAACATCCAGCGCACCTCCGGCTTGCACTCCGGCGGGAACCCTGCGGAGAGAGCGCACCGTCAGCGCCGGGAGGGGCACGAGGTACCTACTCGAGGCACGCGGCACTCACCGGCGGCGCGCGGCGGCGGCGCGCCCTGCGCCTCCTCCATCAGCACGGAGAACCAGTCGAGCAGCCGGTTCGCCATCTTGTCCAGCGCGCAGCCCGAGCCTGCCGACAGATAGGCACCTCAGAATACAGATTCAGTACAGTACAGTGGATCACAGAACGTACACTAATACTCTCTAGGTGGATACTGTCACGAAATAGTGACGCCTGCATGCAAAGTTTAAACAATAGAGATATCAGAGCCATTGAGGCGCGGTCCGGCAACACGACAGGGGTGTGACTAGATCTGACTAGATTGATTCATCCTTTAAGGCGTGGATATATCTGAAATGTGGTTCATTAAAACCTTTTTTCCCAACAATCTTTATCGAAAAAATCTAGAAGAATATACACCACTATTCCAAAAATACCATTAAAAAAAACCTGGATAATCAGTATTCGATAAAGATTTCGCACAAACTCAAGCACAAGTATTATGTCCATAAAATTCGGATTTTGTCAAGAAAACAAATGTTAATATCTTTTTTCATTCATTAATTCATTTCGTGTCAATGACTCTTTAATCTAATTATTTTGACAACTACTGTGGCGCGGCGGGCGAAGCTTGGCCTGCGACGCAGGAGGTTGCGGGTTCGATTCCCGCCTCGAACAAATATTTGTGCGATCGCAGATATTTGTTCAGGGTGTTCTGGGTATTTTCTATATGTATAATTAAAAATGTCTATCTATGTTATATATTGTATTAATTATATCAGTTATTTAGTACCCATAACACAAGCTCTGCCAGTGGAATGTGTTTTTCAGGTAGCGACAATATCCACTTTTCAAAAAAAAAAACCCCTTTAGTTAAAACTGTGCTCGATCCCATAGGGCAACCAATTGTCGTTTTCCCCCAAACTTTATCATGGAGGTACACCGCGAGATATTATCGCCATTAAATCATGCAAAGAATATTTCCAGAATCTCAACATTTTGACTGTTCCATGTCTGTACATTTTGGTACTTCTTGAGTGAGAGTGTCATACCGACCTGGTGCGAGCCTCCTCCGGTCGGGGTGCGCCGGGAGCAGACGTGCATCAGTGAGAGTGTCATACCGACCTGGTGCGAGCCTCCTCCGGTCGGGGTGCGCCGGGAGCAGACGTGCATCAGTGAGAGTGTCATACCGACCTGGTGCGAGCCTCCTCCGGTCGGGGTGCGCCGGGAGCAGACGTGCATCAGTGAGAGTGTCATACCGACCTGGTGCGAGCCTCCTCCGGTCGGGGTGCGCCGGGAGCAGACGTGCATCAGTGAGAGTGTCATACCGACCTGGTGCGAGCCTCCTCCGGTCGGGGTGCGCCGGGAGCAGACGTGCATCAGTGAGAGTGTCTACCGACCTGGTGCGAGCCTCCTCCGGTCGACGCGCGCCGGGAGCAGACGTGCATCAGTGAGAGTGTCATACCGACCTGGTGCGAGCCTCCTCCGGTCGACGCGCGCCGGGAGCAGACGTGCATCAGTGAGAGTGTCATACCGACCTGGTGCGAGCCTCCTCCGGTCGACGCGCGCCGGGAGCAGACGTGCATCAGTGAGAGTGTCATACCGACCTGGTGCGAGCCTCCTCCGGTCGACGCGCGCCGGGAGCAGACGTGCATCAGTGAGAGTGTCATACCGACCTGGTGCGAACCTCCTCCGGTCGGGGTGCGCCGGGAGCAGACGTGCATCAGTGAGAGTGTCATACCGACCTGGTGCGAGCCTCCTCCGATCGACGCGCGCCGGGAGCAGACGTGCATCAGTGAGAGTGTCATACCGACCTGGTGCGAGCCTCCTCCGGTCGACGCGCGCCGCGAGCAGACGTGCATCAGTGAGAGTGTCATACCGACCTGGTGCGAGCCTCCTCCGGTCGACGCGCGCCGGGAGCAGACGTGCATCAGTGAGAGTGTCATACCGACCTGGTGCGAGCCTCCTCCGATCGACGCGCGCCGGGAGCAGACGTGCATCAGTGAGAGTGTCATACCGACCTGGTGCGAGCCTCCTCCGGTCGACGCGCGCCGCGAGCAGACGTGCATCAGTGAGAGTGTCATACCGACCTGGTGCGAGCCTCCTCCGGTCGGGGCGCGCTGGGAGCACCTCGTTGTGCGCAGCCTCGGCCGAGCGTCGACGCCACTCCTGAAAACAACAGAGACTTCAACTTGTGTAAAGGATGTCTCCACCCGCCCACAGGCGCGAGAGCCGTGGTCCCGATGTCACCACCCGGCTACAGCCACGAGGGCCGCGGTCCCGATGTCACCACCCGGCAACAGCCGCGAGGGCCGCGGTCCCGATGTCACCACCCGGCTACAGCCGCGAGGGCCGTGGTCCCGATGTCACCACCCGGCTACAGCCGCGAGGGCCGCGGTCCCGATGTCACCACCCGGCAACAGTCGCGAGGGCCGCGGTTCCGATGCCACCACCTGGCTACAGCCGCGAGGGCCGCGGTCCCGATGTCACCACCCGGCTACAGCCGCGAGGGCCGCGGTCCCGATGTCACCACCCGGCTACAGCCGCGAGGGCCGCGGTCCCGATATCACCACCCAGCTACAGCCGCGAGGCTGCGGTCCCGATGTCACCACCCGGCTACAGCCACGAGGGTCTCGGTCCCGATGTCACCACCCGGCTACAGCCGCGAGGCCGCGGTCCCGATGTCACCACCCGGCTACAGCCGTGAGGGCCGCTGCAGTCCCAAGTCACCACCCGGTTACAGCCGCGGTCCCGATGTCACCACCCGGCTACAGCCGCGAGGGCCGCGGCGCACGCAGTTGTGGAGGTCCAGGCGACAAAGCGATACACAGTGATACGTGTCGTTGATACTCACGCTGCGGTCGGCGTCCGCAGGCGCAGGCGAGGCGGGCGGCGCGGCATGGGCAGAAGCCGCGGCACGTGAGCGCGACGGGCGGCGCGGGCGGCGCACGCAGTTGTGGAGGTCCAGGCGACACAGCGACGAGTACGTGCGGTAGATACTCACGCTGCGGTCGGCGTCCTCGAGGCGAGCGCGCAGGCGGCGGCGCGGGGAGGGCGCGGGGCGACGGCGCGGGGCGCGGGTGGCGCGGCACGGGCAGAAGCCGCGGCACGCGAGCGCGACTGGCGGCGCGGGGCGGCGCACGCAGTTGTGGAGGTCCAGGCGACACAGCGACGAGTACGTGCGATTGTCCGAGCCGCACAGGAACCCGCCGGACACGCCGGACCCGCCGCAACCGACGCATCTGGAAAACAACAACATGGGTGTGTTCAATGGGTTTGGGTGTTGTTTCCTAACCACAAAGTATAATACCTTTATCTTCTTCTTCTTATCTTAGGTAATGGCTTCTGTGCATTATTTGCAACAATTTAGCCAATGTCAAGTGATATAATTATTATAGTTTTATTTATAGTCAAGTCGTCAAGAGTCTCCGTCTAGTCCTAACCCAGTTTAAATTGTGGCTGAAAAACTGAGTTTTTACAGGAAAAAATCCACCATTTCGAAAAGACTCGCAATACACTCAAATTTCACTACATCACACATGTGCCATTTATCCAAGTAACACCGGTAAAAATGCCACGAAAATTACACGAAATAACTCGAAAAAACACATTAAAATGTAATAAAATAAAAATGACGACGTTTCTTTCAAAAATGGCAGATTTCAACCCTAATACCTTTATATCCACGCTCGGAGGCTCTGAACGACTTGGATTGACACGTAATGTCAATGTCATTGTCAATTTTTTATGTAAACAAACGTGAAACAAACTCTTTCTTCACCCAGTGTTGCCAATTTATCTCTAATAGAGCTAAATTCAGCTCTAGTTCTAGCGTCGTAGAACACGTCATCCCTGCCTGTTCCCGGGCGGCACACTCACCGGTCGGGCGCCAACGCCCCGGGCGCGGGGGAGGGTGCGGAGGAGGGCGCGGGAGAAGGCGCGGGGCAGGGCGCGGGGGAGGGCGCTGGGTCAGAAGCGCCCGCCTCGTAGAACACGTCGTCCCTGACTGTTCCCGGGCGACACTCACCGGTCGGGCGCCAGCGCCCCAGGCGCGGGGAAGGGTGCGGGGGAGGCCGCGGGGGAGGGCGCGGGAGAGTGCGCGGGGGCAGAGGCGCCCGCGTCGTAGAACACGTCGTCCCTGATTGTTCCCGGGCGGCACACTCACCGGTCGGGCGCCAGCACCCTGGGTGCGGGGGAGGGCACGGGGGAGGGCGCAGTGGGCAGAGGCGCCCGCGTCGTAGAACACGTCGTCCCTGACTGTTCCCGGGTGACACACTCACCGGTCGGGCGCCAGCACCCTGGGTGCGGGGGAGGGCGCGGGAGAGTGTGCGGGGGCTGAGGCGCCCGCGTCGTAGAACATGTCGTCCCTGATTGTTCCCGGGCGGCACACTCACCGGTCGGGCGCCAGCGCCCCGGGTGCGGAGGAGGGCGCGGGGGCAGAAGCGCCCGCGTCGTAGAACACGTCGTCCACATCATCCTCTGAAACGCGCCCGCTTGCACTGGCGCCACCACCAGCCGACACGATCACGTCACTGAAACGCAAGAGGTTCCCGTAAGTACCTAGGTACCTACATGTCATGTACTCTCTCACTTGCCTATGAATCACTGTACAAGAGGTTCCCGTAAGTACCTAGGTACCTACATGATATGTACTCTCTCACTTGCCTATGAATCACTGTACAAGGTCAATTTCAGTTAAGTATATTCCGTTTTGGACGATAAAACTTAATACTTTCCCACGGGGCTACAATATGGGTAAATTCAAGAGAAATATCAATAGGGCTCTTAATGGTAGGCAACGCGTTTGCAATACCGTGGGTGTTGCAGATGTCCATAGGCGGCGGTGACTGCTTTACATCAGGCGGGCCGTCTGATTGTTTGTCACCTTATAATGTTTTTTTTTTTAAAAACTACCAAATTAAATTAAAAAAAAAACATATTTCTTTCCATACTTAACTAAATGTTTTTTTTATGCATTCAGTTCCGAGCGGAACGTATTGGAGGCGCAACATGCATAATAGTAGGGAGGCCAGTCCTCCGAAATTGAATTCCCGTTGGACATACTAGTTCCGCGCCGACTACCAGTACCATTGTGTTCAGCGTGATCTCCTGAACAAGAATAAACCAGTTGTCGCATTCAAAAGTGGTGGAGGGAGGAGAGAGGGGAGGGGAAAGATTCGAAAACCGGGATCAAATTTGGTTAATATCTCAATAACTGCTTGTCCGATTTCTATAAATAAGATGTCATACGATAATATGTAATAAAATCTTTGACATATCGTGTCTTCAAATGGTTTTTGTAAATATCATACTTTATCAAATATTTCGAAAAAATGAAAATTTCATAAAATATAAGGTTTTGGTTTTGTTAAAAATGGCAGTAAATGACACCTAACTAAAATGTGATATACTACAAAGAATTGGGTGATTTACTCAGCAGTATTTTGCTTTTTTATTTTTTTTATTAGGTTGAGAAACGACAAATCTGTGACAGGTTTTTGCAAATACCATATTTAATTTAGTTTATTAAATACTTAGAAAAAGGTCAATTTCAAACAAAAGACGCTTTTGGCTTTGGTGAAAATGATAGTGTAAATTACACCTAGCTAAAAACTAATGTATGACAAAGAATTGGGCACTTTATTCGCATGTCTTGAAGTTTTTGCTTGATCTTAATAATGGTACCGGTTTTCGGCGCGGCACTCGTCTGTCCAACGGGAATCGCCATTAGACGACTTTTTAAGAAGTGGCCTCTCTACTGTAAAGTTCTTGAACAAATGTTTTATGAATTCAGTTAGGAATAGGTTATCTACATCGCGTGCATTAGCAAGGAGTCAGATCGGCGCGAACCACTAGTGTTAGCCGCATTATTCAGACCTTCGAGACTCACCCTTTGCGCAGGACATCTTTCTTGTTCGTGCAGAGCGCAGTAAACGCGTCGCGCAGCAGACACAGCTCGCGCTTCTTGCACGCCAGCGCGCGGCACAGCGGGTCTGCAACGCACAGTCAATGAGTCACAATGAACGCGTCGCGCAGCAGACACAGCTCGCGCTTCTTGCACGCCAGCGCGCGGCACAGCGGGTCTGCAACGCACAGTCAATGAGTCACAATGAACGCGTCGCGCAGCAGACACAGCTCGCGCTTCTTGCACGCCAGCGCGCGGCACAGCGGGTCTGCAACGCACAGTCAATGAGTCACAATGAACGCGTCGCGCAGCAGACACAGCTCGCGCTTCTTGTACGCCAGCGCGCGGCACAGCGGGTCTGCAACGCACAGTCAATGAGTCACAATGAACGCGTCGCGCAGCAGACAGCGCGCGGCACAGCGGGTCTGCAACGCACAGTCAATGAGTCACAATGAACACGCAGACACACGGATCCTTCGGAATGTACAAGCAGCTTGCACTTACTGTGAGGGTCGTACACGTAACGGCGCGCGCGGCCGCGGCGGGTGAGCGCGCTCTCTGCGCTCGGCGCGTCGGCCTCGTCCGACGGATCCTACGGAATGTTCAACACATTACTCTCTCTGGGGTTGGGGGAGTTTTTCGCTTTCAGGTAAATTCGTCACAAAAAAAGATAAAGTTCGGAATTTGGTAACTTAGTACGAACTCACTGAATAACAGCAAAATAATGCCTTTATAACTTGTTGAATAGGCACACAAATAAAGGGAATTATGAATCGGACTGTAGCTATTATTGCTTGTAGGTACTATTATTCGAACATACCTATAACGGCGAGCAGAGCGAGCCGCGAAACAATCTATTTTTTTAGCTGGAGGAGAGTTTAGTAATAAAGATATCCATTATCAGAACATATAACATTTAACATCTTGTTGGGGATAAGTTCCTAGCTTTGTCAAATCAAATCAAACCAAATACATTTATTTAGAGCAAAACTCATAAACGATAATACGTACACACATACACAACAACAAGTAATTAATTTTAGGTACAACTTGTAGGTACAACTTGTAAGCTGTGTGAACTTGGCCCCCGAAGTTTTTTTTTTGTATTTTTTTTTATTTTTATGTATTTTGGTATGTAGTTGATTGTAGTAAAGTTTTTTTCGTTTGTAGTAGCTCGAAAAAAAATTTAGATTTTTTAAAAAAAAACTCGCCCCCCAAGATTCGATTTTTAAATTTTTTATTTTTTATTCTTATCTAGTTTGGTCATCGAGCAACACGGAATGGAGACGCCATCAAAGGCATTCCCCGCTGTAGTTCCCCTCTAAATTGAATGCCCTCGAGGGCATACAGCTTATAAAAAACTAGCTGTCGCCGATTGCTCTGTCAGACTGAATCGACTCGCGTGGGAGATAGTGCTCCAAGAAAAATGCCGAGTTGTTCAGTTTTATGCTGTAAAAAAATGATTGGATCATCAAATTTACAAGAAGATGGTGTTTCCTTTCACATGTACCTGAATTTCAATTAAATTATTATAATTTATTGCATAAAAATTGACCAAGTCAAATTAAGCCGTATGAAAACAAAAGTGGCCATCTTAGATTTTGTAATTTTTGAGTTAGTGTTCGGGGTAAAATAATAAAACTGAACGGTTTAACAAAAAAAACCCTGAATATTTTATTCAATAACACTGATTCACTCTTCACTACGACTGCACTTCAGTACACTAGTCATTCATTACTCTAAAATCACTGCCAAGTTACTTGATTTATTCGTACTGAAAGCCAATTCCCTTACGACTACCCTGCTCACTCTTAAACCGAGCTCCACTTAAGCGTGTGATAGAGGGGCGACATAAAAGTGACCAAAAGAATAGATATAAATGTGTATAATACATCAATGTGCATGTCAGGATGTATTCTGCTGACGTAAACATGTATATAACGTGTAATGTCAGTAAGCCAAGAGGTGGATGATTACTTAATATCCTTGATTACTAAATACCATTTATTAAACACGTTCGACATCATGTGACATATGGCATTAACGAGTATCGTATTTGACGGCTATGTAACCACTAACTAACCGGTAACTACTAACTACTACTACTTCGTGTCACAGGCTCTTTCTTGGTTCAGTGACCAACTTGAGATATAGTGTCCCTGAAAGTGGCCTGTGACCAATGGTGAAAGAACCAGTGTGGTAAAAGGATTAAATGTACCTCGCAGAGGTGTATTATATGATATGTCAACGTAAGTGTCATGTGAAACTATATTTAAAGAAATTAAATTAAATCACACTACTATTAACAACAAGTGTAACATCAAAAAGTTTGTACATTTGAGAACTTTGATTACAAGAGATGGCAAGCATGAAGATGATATTTAAATGAGTGTAAATTCTGGAAATCAAGTGAACTTAACGCCTTATTATCAGCCGGAACGTATTCAAAAAGGCACGACAACTGGATGTGCATAGAGGGGTGTTAGTGCCAACACTAATGTATCTGGTGGTAGCGAAAGTTGCTAAGGCAGAATAAACATGAAAGTAGAATAAATGCAGTGAAGATGAGGTTTGAGAAGTATGTATGGTGGACTTTGAGAGAGAATAAGAAACTGTGTGTTAAGAGAGCATTGTAAAATGAAAGAGCACTTGTATAGTGACAAGGATTGAGAAAGGTATGCTTGGATGGTTTGGGTATATATAAAGGATGAATGATAGTAGATTAACGAAACTAGTTCATAAGATGAGCATGAATGGGACAGTTGGAAGGGGGAGACCTCGGTGAAGGTATTCAGAATAGATCAGGGTCGATCTGGAGAATGGCCAGGCTAAGAGCGCCCTTAACCAATGAGCATATATGAAGAATGTGATGTGAGTGAATGAAGCGAAACAGGTATGCCAGGATCGTAGCAAGTGGAAATTCATGGTCTCTGCCTACTTCTCTGGGAAACAGGCGTGAGTATGTGTGTATGTTTGTAATATTATAAATGCTAAATTTTCTAAGGATTGGATGAAATTTAGAACGGCGATAGCTGGACCACTGGAATAGTTTTAAATTTTATTTAGATGTTCCCATAGGATCAAAACTTATGCGAGTGAAATCGCGGGTTGCTTCTAGTTTATAATAAGAATAAAACTACGTGGTTAATTTTATCAAAATCGGCAATATTGATCATACTTAAATAACATTACTCTTTTCAGTTAAATGTAAATAAAGATGCTTTAAAAAAATCGTTGATCGCCCATTGTGAGGTTACTGTACAATCTTTGCACGTTGTGTTTGCCTATAATGAGGGGTTTTCACGGCCATACCAAATCATCTATAAACCCTTGAAAATAGATGTCGCTGCTGTGTACTTAACTGTAAAAATAAAGTGAAATGTAAAAGTCAACAACGAAGTGATATATTTTCGTGGTATTTTGTTACTATCACACAAAATAACATAGGTACGATGCATTTGTTGATTTTGACAAACACAGTTGAGTCAGGGCCATCAATTGAGCCAAATTGAATTAAAAAAAAACGAAAATGAAAAGCCCCCATTGGTTTCTTCTGTAGCTAAAGATAGGTATATAGTTTGTACCTCTTCATGTATGCATGTCGGATCCTCAAGATCCCTCCGAGCGGCAAAAGGCAACTTAGGGGCTTTCCAGTGGGTCTCGTACAAATGAGGAAAATTCAAAAGAGGTTTCACTAAGATTTTATTCAAACTGACTTTGAACTTGATTTTGTATTTTGTTGATTAAATCGTGTGCACTCTGCCAACGCCGATGTAATAATGAGCTCTGGCGCTTTCGTACGCTCCTTTTATATCTGAGCGTCGATCGCTTTGCGTCTTTGCGTAAAAAAGACTCGGGCGCATTCGTTTGGGTGGCGCGACACGACAGAATACGATTGTTCGCAGCCGTACACGTGGTGTTTATAAACCTTCAATCTCAGTAGATCTATTCTCCAGATTCATCATATGACTTCTCTCTCCGACATACATGTGTAGACTGTTGGTAAACCTAATATTTTTTTTATTAAATAAGCAACTGCTAACAATAACAGCCTCAATGCACACTGAAATAGCTTTGTGCTCATTTAACAGTTTTTTTTATTTCTCAAAAATTCCTGTATGTGAGTTGCCCGTGTTTTCTTTTATACTACTAAATTAGTGATGTGCCTCAATAATAAAGTCGATTTTTTATCGATAAAATAAATGCTCGTTTAAAATGTTTACAAGCTATTGAAATTTGATTTATATTATTCGGGAGCCAATAGCCTAGCCTAACCTAACTTTCTAACCGTTAATCCAATCACCATGAAGGTATTGGTATGTAACAAGGTAGGTAACTGTTATGATTTTAATTTGAAATTATTCATTTTATGCCATAAGTTGACGACCTCTGTGGCGCGGTGGACGAAGGTTCGCCTGTGACGCAGGAGGTTGCGGGTTTGATTCCCGCCTCAGAACAAATATTTGTACGATCTTCAGATATTTGTTCAGGGTGTTCTGGGTATTTTCTATGTTAATGCAAAATAAATATCTATGTAATGTACTGTACTAGGGATATCAGTTATCTAGTCCATATCACAAGCTGTGCTGGGCTTGGGGCTGGATAATCTTGTGTGAACTGTGTCCAGCATCAAAAAAATAAAATATATATATATATATATATATATATATATATATATATATATATAATGAAATTCACTTAGGTACAATGGGAAAGAAAACCCCATCTTTTCGTAAATTCGATGTTCCAGACCTTGATTTACAGCTGAAAATGTAACGATTCGGCATTTCAGTATTTGTAGCACTGTCACACTGTTTTACTCTATGCGTCACACGATCGGTTCAGTCTGACAGAGCAATCGGCCCATCATGATACAATTTTATTACTAGCAAAAGCAAAACATGCTTGGTGAGGGCTAGCAAGCTTTTTTTCCGTGATTATTTATATTTAAACAAAGACATGAATTTAAACTACTATGCTAAATTACAACGGATAGTTTTTTCGTTAAGTGTACCACAAAATTGCATGGGATAGTAGAGGACTCGCTTCGCTCGCCCTAATGATCGGGTGAAAACAGTTTTACTAACGCGTATGCCCAAATGAAATTGTGCATAGCCAGAGGGGAACGACATCTTGACATGAATTTAAATTACTATGTGATATTACAAATCTAGAGGTGTGATAGTTTTTCGTAAAAAGTTGCATGCCTACCTAGGTTGTGGGATACGTGATCACGATAAATTAACAAAAGCATTTCCCAGTTTGAACTCATTTACTCATTTTCAAGAAAAGTCGTGTCATGAGTGTCCGTACTGTGTCGTGGGATTTTTCTATTCAAATCCTATTCTTTGATTGATCAAAGAATTAAAAAAAAAATACTAGGTATAATTTTTTCAACGCGATATTCTGTTCACTAGATAAAGCGCTAAGTATTACTTTACCTACCATTGTTTAACATTAACATAACTTAACACACCCAACACATACCTACATAGTTGTGATCCCACACTAGGATCCCATGTGACGTGGGATAATTATGCCTGAAATTTAAAAAAAAAACTATTTTACATTTTAATGACTAATGTAGTTTTTTGGCACTTAGGATCATGATTTTTGGTTTTTGACAATAACAGTGACTGACAGATATAATACATCGTATATTTCGTGGCCAGAACCGACATGGATTATGTAGGTTAGAAGGATGACGGCAGCTAAGTAAAGCGTTTTTTCCTTTCCTTTCCTTTCATCTCTTTTGACTTGCCGACCCATAGTTTTATGAAATTATTGTAGGCTTTGAACAAAATTCTAATTAAATTTTCCCAAGAACTAATCATCTCATGAGCTAGTGGTTGTACCTGGGGAACTCAAAATTTTCTTGATTTTTTCTCTATACTCTAAGTTTCCGCGTTTACCCCCTCTCTCTCCAGCCTACTACTACCTTTTACTAATCTAAAATTTCATAGTGATCCACAAAATGATCTGTATGTTATCCTCGATAACAACTCCGGAACTCCTCCTTCACAGAGAGCGTTCAACCCTTCCCCCCCATACCTAGCCGCCCTTAAATCCCTTCAATGACCCTTGATGATAGCACAGAATATATACAGTAGGCAAAGTAAGTTCCTACCAAAAAGTTATCGATACTATTAATTTATCGACTTGAGTGCTGGAAGTCCCTAGAACGGGTGTTACTGTCAATTTTGTGACATAACATGATGTTTGTACACAGAAAGCATCTATGTGTGTATAAAGATTTTTGATGTGTTGCTGTTTATAGATGTGTGCGTTTATAGCGATAGAACGACTGGTTACAAAAGTGTGCATTAAACTGTAAGTGAGTGCGTGAAGCCCCCCTCAAAAATTTCTGAATAAATATGTATCGGTTGACAGCTCTAAGGCGTCTCCCCTCCGGTACGGAGGCCTGCGTTGCTCGATGAGTTTGGTACGTAGTTGTTTGTAGTTTTTTTTTTTCGTTTGTAGTAGCACCGAAAAAAAAATAGAGGACTTAGAAAAATATCATCAGCTTTTTTTTTTTTTTTTTTGAATTTTTAGTATTATGTATTTTTGTATGTTGTTGATTGTAGTAAAAAATATTTCGTTTCTACTAGCTCTCAAAAAAAAATAGAGGACTTTGCATAAACTCATCTTTCGATGCTCGAAATTCACGCTACTATAAAGAAACTAGGTCACTACAAACGAAAATAACGCCACTACAAGCGAAACTAGGTCACTACAAACGAATTAGAGGCACTAAACACGAAAATAACGCTACTACTAACGAATTAGAGTCACTACAAACGAAATAGAGATACTACAAACGAAAAGAACGCCACTACAAACGAAACTAAGTCACTACAAACGAAATAGAGTCAATACAAACGAAATACAGCTACTACAAACGAAACTAAGTCACTAGTTTCGTTTGTAGTGACGTTCTTTTCGTTTGTAGTAGCTCTATTTCGTTTGTAGTGACGTTCTTTTCGTTTGTAGTGGCTCTATTTCGTTTGTAGTAACTCTATTTCGTTAGTAGTGACTTAGTTTCCTTTGTAGTGGCGTTCTTTTCGTTTTTAGTAGCTGTATTTCGTTTGTAGTGACTCTAATTCGTTTCTAGTGTCCTATTATCGTTTTTAGTGACGTTCTTTTTGTTTGTAGTAGCTCTATTTCGTTTGTAGTGACGTTATCTTCGTTTGTAGTGGCTCTATTTCGTTTGTAGTAACTCTATTTCGTTTGTAGTGACTTATTTTCGTTTGTAGTGGAGTTCTACAAAAAACTACAAACAACTACGTACCAAAATAGACAAGAACAAAAAATAAAAAATTTAAAAATCGAATCTCGGGGGGCGAGTTTTTTTAAAAAAAATCTATTTTTTTTTTTCGAGCTACTACAAACGAAAAAAACTTTACTACAATCAACTACATACCAAAATACATAAGAATAAAAAAAAAAACAAAAAAAAAAAAACTTCGGGGGCCAAGTTCACACAGCTCAACTTGTAGGTACCTATACAGCAAGCGTATGACTGCCTTGAGGACAGTGTCTTGAACAACTGTAGTATCTATACAGCAAGCGCATGACTGCCTTGAGGACAGTGTCTTGTACAACTTGTAGGTACCTATACAGCAAGCGTATGACTGCCTTGAGAACAGTGTCTTGAACAACTTGTAGTATCTATACAGCAAGCGCATGACTGCCTTGAGGACAGTGTCTTGTACAACTTGTAGGTACCTATACAGCAAGCGTATGACTGCCTTGAGGACAGTGTCTTGTACAACTTGTAGGTACCTATACAGCAAGCGTATGACTGCCTTGAGAACAGTGTCTTGAACAACTTGTAGTATCTATACAGCAAGCGCATGACTGCCTTGAGGACAGTGTCTTTTACAACTTGTAGTACCTATACAGCAAGCGTATGACTGCCTTGAGGACAGTGTCTTGAACAACTTGTAGTATCTATACAGCAAGCGCATGACTGCCTTGAGGACAGTGTCTTGTACAACTTGTAGGTACCTATACAGCAAGCGTATGACTGCCTTGAGGACAGTGTCTTGAACAACTTGTAGTATCTATACAGCAAGCGCATGACTGCCTTGAGGACAGTGTCTTTTACAACTTGTAGTACCTATACAGCAAGCGTATGACTGCCTTGAGGACAGTGTCTTGAACAACTTGTAGGTACCTATACAGCAAGCGCATGACTGCCTTGAGGACAGTGTCTTGTACAACTTGTAGGTACCTATACAGCAAGCGTATGATTGCCTTGAGGACAGTGTCTTGAACAACTTGTAGTATCTATACAGCAAGCGCATGACTGCCTTGAGGACAGTGTCTTGTACAACTTGTAGGTACCTATACAGCAAGCGTATGACTGCCTTGAGGACAGTGTCTTGAACAACTTGTAGTATCTATACAGCAAGCGCATGACTGCCTTGAGGACAGTGTCTTGTACAACTTGTAGTACCTATACAGCAAGCGCATGACCGTCTTGAGGACAGTGTCTTGAACAACTTGTAGTACCTATACAGCAAGCGCATGACTGCCTTGAGGACAGTGTCTTGAACAACTTGTAGTACCTATACAGCAAGCGCATAACTGCCTTGAGGACAGTGTCTTGAACAACTTGTAGGTACCTATACAGCAAGCGCATGACTGCCTTGAGGACAGTGTCTTGAACAACTTGTAGGTACCTATACAGCAAGCGTATGACTGCCTTGAGGACAGTGTCTTGAACAACTTGTAGTACCTATACAGCAAGCGTGTGACTGCCCTGAGGATAGTGTCTTGAACAACTTGTAGTACCTATACAGCAAGCGCATGACTGCCTTGAGGACAGTGTCTTGAACAACTTGTAGTACCTATACAGCAAGCGTGTGACTGCCCTGAGGATAGTGTCTTGAACAACTTGTAGGTACCCACCTATACAGCAAGCGCATGACTGTCCTGAGGATAGTGTCTTGAACAACTTGTAGGCATCTTGTATACAGCAAGCGTGTGACTGCCCTGAGGATAGTGTCTTCCGATGCGACGGTGAGTGAGGTGAGTAGGTGACACCCACTCACGAAGAAAGCCCTTTACTTATCACAGAATATATAGGTACCTGCTTATATTAATAGTGCTACGCCTTTGTATAAAGACCTGTAACCTAACTTGAAATTATGTAAAGAATTACAGGCATAATTTGGTAGAACCTGGAAATGGATTATTGTATGCAGTTGGGCGCAAGGTCGCGTAGGTATCTGAGGACGCCGCGAGATGTATCGACCGGCACTTACCGCGTCAGCGAACTCGAAGTCCTGTTCGGTGCGGCGCGCGCACGCCTCGGTCGCCAGCACCAGCGCCGCGCACAGCGCCAGGCGCAGCCTCATGGCTCGGGGGACGGGGACACGCGCGGGCTGCAGGGCGGCGCGCGGCACACTGCCGCGTGCTATGCTACCTCCGCCCACGCAGGCGCGCGCCCGGTCCCCTCGGCTCTCGCCGCGCATGCTAGCTGCAGCTGCATGCCTCGCGGACTCGTGGTACATGGCTTTCTTCTGGAACGGCCTCTTGATAGCGCTGCCGGTCCTTTGGACTGTCGAACCACTCACATTCATGAGTCGCTCGACAGTTAGTGTTCAGCGGTTTGCTGCGTGGTTGCAGCAAACCACGTAGCGTTTGCTGCAACCTTCCTCGAGAAATAATTTTGCTGGGTTTTCTAATTTTATCTACTTATCTTTTTCGAGACCGTTAAACAGCAACAACAATAGGTAGGTACCTACCACAAAATTACCTACTTAGTAATTAGACCCCTCCAAGTTTCGGGGACCAAAACAGAAAACAGGTAGGTACCTACCTACCTACCTACTTTTCCCAGCGCAAGCCTCAGGTAAAATAACTATTGAGATAGGTACCTACGTTTCCGAATTCACAGTTATACACACATCAAAAAAGTCTAAGCAACATGCATCGTGTCCCAAATTTTACCAATTATATTAATAAATTATTAAGTCTTTACCTACTCACTCAAGCTGCGTACCTATATAAACTTTTTTGTTTTTGATGACATACTGGCTGGTTGTAAAAAAATACTTTCGATTAGGTATGATTTGTTTTTTCATAAAATTGAAACGAATGCGTTTTTTTTTAATTTAAGTGCGTTTTTATTGCTACGTTTAGTCACAGATAAATAATACTACCTATACGTTTAGTCTTGATTTTATAATTTTACCAACAATTTGAATAAAGTTAGCGACAAAATTGGATTGTGAGACATTCTTTACGTCATGGAGCGACATCATTTGCCAGCAGATCAAATGCAAAGAGCTGTAGGGATGTCGCAAGCGTGAAGAAATCAATCTCGGGTAACTCGGCATTTTGGTAGGTACCTATTCATAAAAGCGTTATTTGTCGTCTTTGGCAGCGCTACAATAATACGAGACCCCACTGAACAGCATCCAGGCCGTAGAAGGAGTACAATCACTCTGCAAGACCGGTACATACAACTGACTGCAAGACGCCAGCCGATGTTAACAGCTCGAGAGATAAGTTTGAGGCTACACAATTCAAGTGGTGTTGTTGTAAGTCTCCAAACTGTGCAAAATCGACTGCATGAGTACGGCCTACGAGCTCTACGCCCAATCAGGTGCCCGCCGATACGTCACGGGAATCGCGCTCGTCGAAATGAATGGTGTAGAGAACGCAGAACATGGACCCAGGAGCAATGGGATAAAATTATGTTTTCCGATGAGTCGCGATTCGGGTTTAGGCCTGACCTGATACAACAAGGGTGACAGTGTACCGTCGGCCAGTGGCGTAACTAAACCATCTGGGTCCCGTAGCAAATTCGTTTTTTTTTTTTTTTTAATGTTGTGGGCCCGTGGAAAATACGATTTTTTTTTAAAATTTAGTTGTCTCACTTTGGATTTTAAGCAGAACTTATAAAAATATACTATTCAAATAAAATAAAACACTAACATGTAAAAAAAAAAAATTACCTCGCGGCCTCTTTGCCCGGTGCCCTCTTGGGTCGGGGGCCCGTGGCATTTTGCCAGCCCTGCCACCCTATTGTTACGCCACTGCCGTCGGCCCGGAAATACTGAAAGGCTCAGGTGCGTTCAGGAAGTTCATCCATACAGCGGCTCAACAGTTATGGTATGCGCGGGTATTATGAAGAACAGACGAAGAGCTCGTTTTTGTAAATGGAAACATGAACGTTGAAAATTACGTTGAGGATATTCGTAGACCTTATGCCCATCTATTTGCACAAACCTTTGGCTCCAATTTTACGTTAATGCATGACAATGCGCGTTCGCATACAGCTCGGCGAACCGGTGAATACTTGGCAACGGAGAACATCCGGGTATTGCCCTGGCCTACACAATCGCCAGACCTCAACCCCATCGAGCACGCATGGGACATGCTCCAGAGACGTGTTTTGAAGGACTTGGACGGAGTGACAACAACCCAACAGCTGAAGAATTTGCTACAATTCCATTGGGAGCGATTGCTGCAAGATTACAAACAGTCTCATTAATTCTATGAATAATCGTTGCCGAAAAGTTCTGAATAGCAGAGGAGGCCATACCTTGTATTAAATTATCCAATTATTTCACATTAAACTAATTTTCTTTATAAATTTAATTTTGTTAAAAAAAGCCCTACCTTAGTTTGTACAGTACATTATAATATTGTTAATTTATGTTATTAAAAGAACTATTGAAGACAAGAGCAGTTATTTTTACATCATTAAGACCCTTATAAATTATTTAAATAATAAAACGTTATAATGTGAAGGACCATCCTAAAATTTATATTAGTACATGTTGCTTATACTTTTTTCATGTGTGTATTTCAACTAGGTACTTATGTATTCAACAACTCACGAATTTGCGCTTAGGTAGGTCTAGGTAGATATACAGAGCGTCCCAAGACTGCGACATGAAGGGATATTGTAGATAGTATATTTTTATGAAAGGAGACTTTATTTTATTTTACAGTTTTGATTCTTTTAAAAATACTAACGAAGCTTTTAGAAGAAAAGGTTTATTACTCGATTAATGAATTTGTAACTGACAAATTTTAATGTTGAACAATCTAATTTATTTCTACTAATTTTTATGTCATTTATGTTTCATATTATTTGTTTGTACTTTTTATTATTATTGTTTGACATTTAATAATTAATTTTGTTTTTTACTGTATAAAATGTTGTAGGCCGGACATGGCAGACTAGAGATGCACATTAAGACCTTAAAACCAACAAATGTTACCACCTTGATAAATCATAAAATACATAAATCATTTATTTTTAAAACTTAGTAATTCAGTTACTGATACAAATATTTTATTTCATTAAACTCAATCTAGGATTCAATAGCATTGGTGGGGACCCTCTTTTAAGTAAGAAAAAAACCTGTGCTAGAGGGTCTCGCTCTTCCGTAATACAGGTTACTTTGATTAAGTAAAACAGAATTTTGAAGATTTGAAAAGTAACAAATAGTGTTTTCTGTATGGCTGTACGTATATATAATCACCTTCCTAACCTTTTAGTAGTAGTAGAGCTTTTTTGTGAAAGAGTTCGTCCGGGGAAGTACTACCACCATACCTATTTCTGCCGCAAAGCAGTAGTGTTCGCATTGCTGTGTTCCGGTTTGAAGGGTAAGGGTGCCGGTGAAATTACAGGCACATGAGACTTTTTCATCTTTATGTCTCAGGGTGGCGGGCGCAGTGCAATGCCACATAGGGTGCGTCCTAGGTGGACGTGACCTATGAGGTAATGCACTGTTCATAGGCAGAGGTTACCGCTTAACATCAGGTGGGCCTCTTGCTTGTTCCGTCATCCAAGTAGTATAAAAAAAAAAAAAAAAAAAACTATATTGAATGCCCCTAGCTCGAATGTGTTTAAAGGGAAATTGAAAAAACTGCTTATAGAAAAGGCATATTATAACTCAAAAGAGTATTTAGATGATAAGAACTTGGACTTATGTAATTTTCTAGTGTAATGTACTTTGTATAATGTAAATCTGATGTATGAAATTAATTATAATGTCACCTGTATAGGTATCTACTAAATTGCATGCGTGAAACGCTGATTGTGGCAGGACTTAAACAGTTGCAATTAACATTCTGTAACAAACCTATATTACGCAATAAATTATTTTGATTTGATTTGATTTGATTTGAAAACAAAGAATTTAAGTTATTAATATAAGTTTAGATAAATTAATGTAGGTTAAGTTAGCTTAATAATTTTAAATGAGGGATACTAAAGAGATACCTGCCTGATTTTTCTAGGTCTGGTTGCGTTGGAACAGGAGTAAGTAAATGTAAATTTATTTTTGAAGACGATTCAAAATGATCCTTGTGATTTCCTCGGCTCAAGGGATAAGGTACCGACAGGCGCTGCACTCGGCCCGAGGGAAGGTACCGACAGGCGCTGCACTCGGCTCAAGGGATAAGGTACCGACAGGCAATGCACTCGGCCCGAGGGAAGGTACCGACAGGCGCTGCACTCGGCCCGAGGGAAGGTACCGACAGGCGCTGCACTCGGCTCAAGGGATAAGGTACCGACAGGCGCTGCACTCGGTCCGAGGGAAGGTACCGACAGGCGCTGCACTCGGTCCGAGGGAAGGTACCGACAGGCGCTGCACTCGGCTCAAGGGATAAGGTACCGACAGGCGCTGCACTCGGCTCAAGGGATAAGGTACCGACAGGCGCTGCACTCGGTCCGAGGGAAGGTACCGACAGGCGCTGCACTCGGCTCAAGGGATAAGGTACCGACAGGCGCTGCACTCGGTCCGAGGGAAGGTACCGACAGGCGCTGCACTCGGCCCGAGGGAAGATACCGACAGGCGCTGCACTCGGCTCAAGGGATAAGGTACCGACAGGCGCTGCACTCGGCCCGAGGGAAGGTACCGACAGGCGCTGTGTTGTAGTCTATGATTATATATTATCTGTGGTGGCTTCCGGCCAAATGTGTCACTGTGACAGAGGATGGAAGATCCGGTGTGTGTCGATCGTTGTCCATGTACAATAAAGAATATTAATAAAGTCTGTAACTGAAAGCAAGTGTTTCCAATAGCAACGCCCTATCAGCCAAGCATGATTCACAAATAAACATGGTGTCAGAAGTGAAAAAAATGGACGACCTCAGATACAACATGGTCTTAACCTCAACTATAAAACCATTGAGGATTACTTCGGATTTGTCAGCTCTAACCACAGCGTGGACAAGATGGAAGCAACGATTCCTAATCTTCGTCGAAGCAAACGAGATCGAGAAAGAAACAGAAAGTAAACAAATAGCTATATTTCTAAGTCTCATAGGCGATGAATGCCTCGACATTTACAATTCGTTTGGGCTAGACCGGAAAGATACGTCAACCACTCTTGAATTGATAATAAAAAAATTTGATGCGAAATTTCTTCCATACAAAAACATCACCGTTGAGAGATTCAATTTCTTTTCAAGAAAACAATCGAACGATGAGTCAATTGAGGAATACGTCACAAAACTCACAAACATGGCGAACAAATGTGAATTTGGAAATCTAAAAGACCAGCTCATTTCAGACATGTTTGTCATTGGAATAAACAATCCAAAGGTCCAAGAAAGGTTGTTACAGCAAGATTCGCTAACCATTGAAAAGGCAGTCAAAATTGCAAAGAGCATTGAAATTTCACACCAACAGTCGGAAAAACTACAGAGCAAAAACTCGAAATCGTCGGAAGAAAATCAAACAGTACAAGCAGTCAAGTCATATAAAAGCGGAGGAGCCAAGTCAAGTCAAAGAAGTCAGTCCAAGTCTCCAGCAAGAACTAATAATAATTCTAGTTTCTTTCAGAGTCAGTCACAGTCAAAAAACAAAAAACAGCAAAACTGTAAAAGCTGTGGTCAAGTTCATCGGTTCAAATGTCCGGCAAAAGGGAAAACTTGCACAAATTGCAAGAAACCTAATCACTTCGCTAAATACTGTTTTTTCAAGAAAAACGACAACATACAAAATGTAAGTATGATCAGTCAGTCGCTTCAGTCAGAAAATCAAATAATAAATGAATGTGTTATTCAAAATAATGATTTTGTAATCAATGCTATAAATGAGTCGAAGGAATGGAATATAAATATCAAATGTAATGAACACTTGATACATTGTCGAATAGATACAGGAGCAGACACAAATGTGATCTCTAAAAATAAATTAGACGAAATTATGGAAAAAACTGGACTAAACATTAAAATTTTTAGGACCAATAATAAAGTTTACTCTTTTTCAGGACAACTAATTCAAAACATAGGTTCATGTTCACTGAAATGTAACTTTGAAAATGGAACTACAGCAAATATATGCTTTGTTATTGTCATAGCTCAGTGTCAAACAATTTTAGGTTGGAAACTTTGTGAAAAACTACAAATTGTAAAAAGAATATTTGCATTGTCAGAAGAAACAAATCATGAAAACCAAAGGTCGGTAAAAAATATAGTTGATAAGTATTCTACAACTTTTGAAGGTCTAGGTTGTTTACCTTCAAAGGCACACATAGATATTGACTCAAGCATCACACCAAAGGTATGTCCAGTTCGTAAAATTCCATTTGCACTCAATGAAAGGTTAAAACAAGAATTAAATAACATGGAACAATTAAAAGTCATAGAGAAAGTCAACAAACCTACAAAATGGGTAAATGCAATTGTCTTAGTCGAAAAACCCAATGGTAAATTGCGTATTTGTCTTGATCCAAGAAATTTAAATGTAGCAGTCAGAAGACCTCATTATCCATACCCAACATTTGATGATTTACGTTCTAAAGTTGCAGGTTCAACTTTGTTCTCAAAATTAGATGCAAATTCAGGTTACTGGATGATATCGCTAGATTCGGAGAGTAGTGACCTCTGTACTTTCAATACACCCTTCGGTAGATATAAATTCTTAAGGTTACCTTACGGAATTAACTCAAGTGGTGAAATATTTCACAGAACAATGTCAGAACTATTCGGAGATCTGCCAGGAATAATCGTTTTTGTAGATGATATCTTGGTATACGGGAAAAATGAACAAGAGCACAATCAACGTCTTGAAAGTGTATTCAAAAGAGCTCAAGAAGTTAACTTAAAGTTTAACAAGTCTAAATGTCAGTTTGGTTTACCAGAAGTCAGGTATGTAGGTCATATCTTCAATAAGAATGGTATTTCTCCAGACAAGTCAAAAATAGAAGCCATAACTAAGATGTCAAGTCCAACAAGTGTCAAAGAATTGCAGAGATTTCTAGGCATGATAAATTATTTAGGTTGTTTTATTCCTAATTTAGCCTCTGAAACAGACATACTCAGGGAATTACTCAAAAAACAAAATATATGGCAATGGACAAACATGCATGAACAAAAATTCAATAGATTAAAGTCATTAATCTGTCAAGCGCCAACATTAGTACACTATGATGTCAAAAAACAAGTCAGAATGTCAGTCGATGCGTCTAAAAATGCAGTGGGTGCAGTAATTTTTCATGACAAAAACCCCATAGCATATGCCTCAAAGTCACTAACTACTACTCAGGAGCATTATGCTCAAATAGAGAAAGAACTATATGCTATAGTTTTTGGATGTAAAAAGTTTCATCAATACATTTATGGAAAACAAGTCTACGTTGAAACGGATCATCAACCGTTAGTAACTTTATTCAAAAAACCCTTGTCAGATGTTCCTACAAGGCTTCAACGAATGATGATTACATTACAAGCATATCATTTGAGTGTATCATATACAAAAGGAACAGAAATGTATATTTCAGATACATTGTCACGGTCAATAGTCAATAACATTGAGATAAATGATTTTCTTGATGAAATGGAAAATAATGTTAAAATTCATGTGAATTTGTTAACCTCTAATCTAGCTATCACTAAAGAAAAGCTAGACAAAATCTTGTTAAACACCAACTCTGACAGTAATTTGCAGAAAATAAAAGATTATTATGCAAATGGATGGCCAAATTGTAAACAAAATTGTGATCCAAACACACTTCCTTACTGGAATATTAGGCATGAGATACATGTAATTAATGATCTAATTTTTAAGGGAAATGCTGTTGTTATTCCTACTATAATGAGATCAGAAATAATGTCGATTTTGCATGCAAGTCATATGGGTATAGAAAAAACAAAAAATCTAGCTCGAGGTGTGGTATACTGGCCGAACATGAATCATGACATAGAAGTTCTTATAAAACAGTGTGAGTCTTGTCTAACATTCAGTCCAAATAAAACAAAAGAACCTCTATTACCACATGAACAGCCTATATTTCCATGGCAAAAAGTTGCCACTGACTTATTTGAATATAAAGGAAAGAAATATTTGATTGTTGTTGATTTTTATTCAAATTACATTGAAATTGCACTGCTAAACCAAAACTCTACACATTCTACTGTCATTACACAATTAAAATCCATATTTGCTCGTCACGGAATCCCATTGCAATTAGTCAGCGATGGAGGTCCCCCATTCAATTCAGCAAATTTCAAAAACTTCCTAATGGATTGGGATATTGAACAAATAGTATCGAGTCCACATTTACCCAGGTCAAACGGTCTTGCAGAAATATCTGTAAAAACAGTAAAAAACATCTTTAGAAAATGTGATGATTCGAGCACAGATCCCTATCTAGGTCTATTACAACACAGAACTACCCCAAGAGGTAACTTGAAGTCACCTTCACAATTACTTATGTCTCGTCAACTAAGGACTAAGTTGCCTACTCAAGTTTCTAACTTGAAACCAAAAATTGTGAAATTTTCAGAACACAGTCATACAAAACAAACAAACATTCACAGCACAAAGAAATATTATGATAAAAGCTCTAAAATATATCCAGAGTTGAACACAAAGGATGATATCTATTTCAAAAAAGACCCCAAGGGTATCCTATGGTCAAAAGGCACTATTATCTCTAAAACTAAATTCCCTCGTTCTTACTTAGTCAAAGATGAAACAGGTTCTACTTACAGAAGAAGTTCCCAGCATATCAGGCTAAAAGTAAAAAATCAGTCAAGTCCCCAGTTAAAGTTGAGTCAGACACAGAAATCACAATCAGACAATCATAGGCAGTCAAAAAACTCGCTTCAATCAAATAATTATTTTCATTATGAGCCAAGTTATAATAGACATTCTCAGTCGGAGGAAGAGGATGATGATGATAATGAAATAATAACTTATTGTTTCTATAAAAATATGTTGCCTAGGTCAATGTCTGATAGTCTATCATCAGATTCAAGTTCATCGAATACGTCTATGAATACATTGTATGAGTCCACACATTCTGATAGTATGATATCAGAATCTTCTGGCATATCAGATACAGTTCAGCAACATGATTCAGAATTAGATACTGAAGCTCCTCAGTATAGCTCAAGAGGAAGACTCCTTAAGAAAAAGAAAATGTTTGATTTATAAAATATTTTATGTATAAACATAATGTTACAGAAAAACTATAAATGTAATAACTTTGAACTAAATGCATTTCATCACTGTAGTCTCTATTGTATAAAAGTAAATAATGTTCACTTCACTTTGTTTGTATAACACACAGCTTAGTCACAGTAACTAGTTTGTATATAAACGTCCATAACTTGATGTGGAAACTTTGTAACAATTAATTTAATAATTTGTCTAGTTTTATACGAAAAGTTTGTAAACAAACTTGAAATGTTTTTGGTTGTTCTAATGTCAATGTCAAAAGAACTTGTCATTGTCAATGTCTCAAAAAGGGGCATGTTGTAGTCTATGATTATATATTATCTGTGGTGGCTTCCGGCCAAATGTGTCACTGTGACAGAGGATGGAAGATCCGGTGTGTGTCGATCGTTGTCCATGTACAATAAAGAATATTAATAAAGTCTGTAACTGAAAGCAAGTGTTTCCAATAGCAACGCCCTATCAGCCAAGCATGATTCACAAATAAACAACTCGGCCCGAGGGAAGATACCGACAGGCGCTGCACTCGGCTCAAGGGATAAGGTACCGACAGGCGCTGCACTCGGCCCGAGGGAAGGTACCGACAGGCGCTGCACTCGGCCCGAGGGAAGGTACCGACAGGCGCTGCACTCGGCCCGAGGGAAGAGAAAGGACTTCCATCGATATTAACCACAAGCCATTCATTATAGACTGCAATGGTAACTCATATTAGTAGTTAGTGTTAGTTATTATTGTATGTCTATCCTCGGTAGGCATTACCTACTTATTCTAAGCTTGGTTGTTTTTATTTTTATATAATTGTGTGCATGCAACATCGCTTTGAATGTCTGTTATAGTGTTGTACTTGTTTCTTAATAAATAAATAAATAAAATAAATAATAAATATTAAAATTTTCAAGTTCAACGGAATTTTGTGAGCCATTTTGGCAACATGACTTTTCCGATGAAAAAAAGCTTGCTGAATTCGGCTCTGAATGTTGCCAAGCCGAATTTTGGCTCCCCTCCCCCCTATCCCCCTTTTTTCCTCGAAATATGTCTCTAACCGCGGTTTTTACGATTTTAACCAAATGTATTGCTGTTAGAAAAAAAAATGTCAACGACAGAAAGGATCTCTATAAAAAATTCTATAACATGGTGCTTAAACTTTATAGATAGGGCTTATGGTTTGTGAGAAATATCTTCCGGAACTTCATGTTTTTTTTAAATTTTCTTACACAAAAACATTTTCAAATTCAACGGCATTTTGTGGGCCATTTTAACAACGTGACTTTTCCAATGTAAAAAAGCCTGCTTAATTCGATTCTGAATGTTGCCAACCCCAATTTTGGCTCCTTTGCTCAAAATTCAAGATGGCGGCCAAAATAGAACCCTTGCTTAAAAGCCATATTACAACTCGATTCTAGTCGTGTGAGGTGTTCTGGAATAGGCTTTGGGGGTCGCTGAACTCAATTTTGATAACCGGAAATCCGTCCGGGTACCGCAAGTGGACAAAAACAAGATCGCGGCAATTTAGGAAATTTTAATAATTTTCTTTTACGACTGAAATCCATGGAGTCGTTTCAACTCCAATCGTCACCGGAAGTACTTCCGGCTCGGTAGCTTCACTTACGGTTAAAGTGAAGTCTGTAACGTGTATGGTTTGTGAGCAATACTTTCCCGATCTTCTTAATTTTTTTTTATTTTGATAAACATACAAAAGTATATAAAAAACACGGAGGAGGGGGGGAGGGCTCCGTGTTCCTTTTTTTTTAAACTCTCTTGACTTTTACCAAAATAATAAAAACAAACAAGTTCGGGAAGATATTGTTCACAAACCATACACGTTAGACTTCAATTTAACCGTAAGTGAAGCTACCGAGCCGGAGGTACTTCCGGTGTCGATTGGAGTTGACACGACTCCATGGATTTCAGTCGTAAAATTAAATTAAAATTTCCTAAATTGCCGCCATCTTGTTTTTGTTCACTTCAGGTACCCGGACGGACTTCCGGTTATCAAAATTGAGTTCAACTACCCCCAAAGCCTATTCCAGAACACCTCACACGACTAGAATCGAGTTATAATATGGCTTTTAAGCAAGGGTTCCATTTTGGCCGCCATCTTGAATTTTGAGCAAAGTAGCCAAAATTGGGATTGTCAACATTCAGAATCGAATTGAGCAGGCTTTTTTACATCGGAAAAGTCACTTTGCCAAAGTGGCCCACAAAATGCTGTTGAATTTGAAAATCTTTTTGTTAATGAAAATTATAAAAAAACATGAAGTTTCGGAAGATATTGCTCACAAACCATAAGCCCTACCAAAAAAGTTTATGCACCATGTTATAGAAAATTTTGTAGAGATCCTTTCTGTTCTTGACACTTTTTTTCTAACAGCAATACTTTTTGGTTAAAATCGTAAAAACCGCGGTCAGAGACATATTTCGAGGAAAAAAGGGGGATAGGGGGGAGGGGAGCCAAAATTCGGCTTGGCAACATTCAGAACCGAATTCAGCAGGCTTTTTTACATCGGAAAGGTCATGTTGCCAAAATGGCTCACAAAATTCCGTAGAAACGAAAACGAAGCCATTTTTTTGAATTTTTTACTAGTCATTGGATACTATACATTGGATTGTTTTAACTTATTTTGCTCTATGGATATGATAATCCAGTGTTTATTGCTTTGAACAGTTACAGTTTGCTTATTCTCTTTGAATAATATTCGATGAAGCATGTAAACGTAGTATACATACTCCCTGCAAGGCTCTGTCGAGTGGCGGGCAAGTAGCCGGCTGAGATGCGAGAGGTTGTGGGTTCGATTCCCGCTGCGGAACAAATGTTTATATGATCAACAAATATTTGTTCCTGGTCTGGAAGCTGCGCTCGTAGTTCCCGATACCCCCGATACGACGCGGGAGGACCTAGCGTGGGCTCAGGACTAGGTATGAAGGTATGTATGTATGTGACTGTCGGCACAGAATATATCTGTCGGTGTGCTATGAAAACATACATATTATTATAGTTATTTACTAGAATAATGATTTGACAACATTTCGTTACAGAGGGGAGAAAAAATAAAGTTAATGAAGTGGGGAAAATAAAAAAAGCACATTTACAAAACGATAACATTTAATCACATAAATTATTATAATAGTCCATATTACGCGCACGTACGCACGTACGCACGTACGCACGTACTCACTCAGTCACAGGTAACATAGATAGTAATCACACGCTCGTATCTACTGTAGGCACCTACCTCTTCGATTTATATCAGTAGATAGGATCGCCGTATCCGCAGCTGACGTCACCTGTCACGTGACTATGACTTCAATGCACCCTGTCCTGTCGCGTGACGTCACGGGGCCCGAGGGGGCGGCGGGCGCGGGGCGGAGCCCGCTACAGGTTGGCGAGGAAATGCCACTTGTCCACTGCAAGAAAAGCATCATTTTAGGCCGAGCTCGCGTACTACTACGCGCTAGAGGGAGGTCGCCGCGCACACGCGTCAACTCGCGTGCTACTACGCGCTAGGGAGGTCGCCGCGCACACGCGTCAACTCGCGTGCTACTACGCGCTAGGGAGGTCGCCGCGCACACGCGTCAACTCGCGTGCTACTACGCGCTAGGGAGGTCGCCGCGCAAACGCGTCGACTCGCGGCGCGCCCCGCGGCGGCGCCTTCGCGAGCACGGCGGCCGCCTCGGCACGCTCCGCGTGCCTCGCGCACGTACACGCTGCGCGTACACTCACCCGTCGGAGGGAGGGGCTGCGGTGCGCCCCGCAGCGGCGCCTTCGCGAGCACGGCGGCCGCCTCGGCACGCTCCGCGTGCCTCGCGCACGTACACACTGCGCGTACACTCACCCGTCGGAGGGAGGGGCTGCGGCGCGCCCCGCGGCGGCGCCTTCGCGAGCACGGCGGCCGCCTCGGCACGCTCCGCGTGCCTCGCGCACTTACACGCTGCGCGTACACTCACCCGTCGGAGGGAGGGGCTGCGGTGCGCCCCGCGGCGGCGCCTTCGCGAGCACGGCGGCCGCCTCGGCACGCTCCGCGTGCCTCGCGCACGTACACACTGCGCGTACACTCACCCGTCGGAGGGAGGGGCTGCGGCGCGCCCCGCGGCGGCGCCTTCGCGAGCATGGCGGCCGCCTCGGCACGCTCCGCGTGCCTCGCGCACGTACACACTGTGCGTACACTCACCCATTGGAGGGAGGGGCTGCGGCGCGCCCCGCGCACGTACACATTGCGCGTACACTCACCCGTCGGAGGGAGGGGCTGCGGCGCGCCCCGCGGCGGCGCCTTCGCGAGCACGGCGGCCGCCTCGGCACGCTCACGCACGTACACACTGCGTGTACACTCACCCGTCGGAGGGGCTGCGGCGCGCCCCGCGGCGGTGCCTTCGCGAGCACGGCGGCCGCCTCGGCACGCTCCGCGTGCCTCGCGCACGTACACACTGCGCGTACACTCAACCGTCGGAGGGAGGGGCTGCGGCGCGCCCCGCGCACGTACACACTGCGCGTACACTAACCCGTCGGAGGGAGGGGCTGCGGCGCGCCCCGCGCACGTACACACTGCGCGTACACTCACCCGTCGGAGGGAGGGGCTGCGGCGCACCCCGCGGCGGCGCCTTCGCGAGCACGGCGGCCGCCTCAGCGCGCTCCGCGTGCCCCGCGCTGCCCGGCACGCTCACGTTCATCCTGCACACGAGACGAAGTGGTCAGATCACCTGCCGCCTGCTGCCTGCCGCCTGTCGCCGCCTGTCGCGGCGCGCTCTCATACTCACTTGCTGATGTCGTTGGCGTCGTGCGCCTCGCCCGCCACCAGCCCGCGCCAGAACTCGTGCACCTGCAATACAACACAATACAATATCTTTATTGATAAAAAAAAAAAAAAAAAAAAAAAACACCAAGTTATAAATATGGTAAAAGGTTATTTTATGAATAACCTTATTATATCACTCACGGAAGTTTGAATAGTATTAACCTTATTATAAAAAGAAATATACAAATTAATCAGTATTCATTTCAATTATTAAACACATTATATAATCGGCTGCTCGTAGAACTCGTTTATCGACTAGAAGGTGTGAACCCGGAGCCGCTTGCGTAATCTCCATTTAAAGACCATCGTGGAAGTTGCATCACACCGAATAGTGTCCGGCGCCTGTTGTGTGCAGAGGGACCTGAGACATACACAGACAGTCACCTCTCTGAGGTAGCATATGAATGTACGAATAGTGTCCGGCGCCTGTTGTATGCAGAGGGACCCGAGACATACACAGACAGTCGCCTCTCTGAGGTAGCATATGAATGTACGAATAGGTAATGATTACAATGATTAGGTTACAAGGATAATAAAAAAAATAAAAAAAAATACAGCCATTTTCAATCTTTTTCAAATAATATCAACCTTGAACATCAAAGGCTCAGTCAACAAACATTGTTTTTTTTTGGCGTCGCACGGCTTGTGCTTTTGCCATTTTTATTTAAATGATTTTTGAAGTAAAAATTAGGGAAACATTATATTTTACAAAACGCGGAAATGGGAAAAAGTAGGATAATATCCCCATGTTTCTCATCATTCCTCTAACGCTATTGTTTTCTGAATTTAATTAGTTTCTGCAGAGCTACCGCGCAAAGTGTTCGGCTGTGAATAGGCCACGGCAGGGCGCAGGTGACCTTCAAGGAACTACAAGTACCACGGCAGGGCACGTGATAGGTAGCAAGCCTTTTACATCAAACATGCATAGCATGACTCGTGATAGGTAGCAAGCCTTTTACATCAAACATGCATAGCATGACTCGTGATAGGTAGCAAGCCTTTTACATCAAACATGCATAGCATGACTCGTGATAGGTAGCAAGCCTTTTACATCAAACATGCATAGCATGACTCGTGGTAGGTAGCAAGCGTTTTACATCAAACATGCACAGCATGACTCGTGATAGGTAGCAAGCCTTTTACATCAAACATGCACAGCCATGACTCGTGATAGGTAGCAAGCCTTTTACATCAAACATGCATAGCATGACTCGTGATAGGTAGCATGCCTTTTACATCAAACATGCACAGCCATGACTCGTGATAGGTAGCCAGATAATGAACAGATAATAAACAGATAATAAACGTTGATAATATAAAATTATCAATTATATAATAACTTTCCAAAAATAAATTAAGTATTTATCAAAATCAAAATTGTTAGAGTTACACTATCTTGTAGTACTGTTATTTATCATGTGCTACTATGTAGACAAATATAGTTTCAACTATGACAAAAAACTGTGAAGAAATAGTGATAAATAGTGACGCTGTAGTTTAGGAGATATTTAGGACTTTCACTAGGTTAGATTATTTGTCAATAGGTAGGAACAAGCTTTTATAAAATGAGTGATCGGAAAGATGTAAAAGCACATTTTATATACAGGTAAAAGGCTTGCTACTCTAAAAGCCAAGTAATAATTCAATTCAATACATTTATTTCAGGCAACAGTGAAAAATGTACATTGTACCTAGACAAAGGCCCATAGTAATATATACCTTACAACTAACATACATATAAATATATTTATAACTTAATCTAACACACGAATAATAGGTGATATGGTTAAATTAATTCAATATGAATAAATATGGAAGGTTCTTTGAGGATGCCCGTTCATAATATTAAGATGTCAGCTAGCGGATTACGTAACTTGGTTGCTATCAGTTTTAATCAGTTGCATTGCATGCGATGCCGCTCCGAAATGACGCTCTTGCTATCTGGGCAGTTTACCCACAAAGCTTGATTGCAACTAGACTGCGTAAATTAGGTAATCGCAAGAACGTCATTTCAAATAGAAACAAAGCATTGAAACCAATTGAAACCCATAGCAACAGAGTTACGTAATCGCGCCACAGAACTTTTTTCCGAAAGGTAGTAGCGACATTTTGCATCATAAACATTTTTCCAATATAAAATATTGGAAAAATGTTTTCGTTATCATATTTCTTTTTGTAGGTAGTTTTGGATCGAGCCATTCAGTTACTTTGTTAAACCCCCACAGTTTCAGATTATTACTACAGATCTAGCGCTTACTGAGTCAGTCCCTGAGGTATGGGAGCGGTACGGGAGGGGTGTTTTCGTCTCTCAAAATATCAGATGGCATGAAGCCACGCTTCATTTTGACGTAACGAAAATACCGCTCCCATACCTCAGTGACTGAGTCAGGTAAGCGCTAGACCTAGCTGTAGCTGTAAAACTCACCTCGTCAATGACGCCGTAGGCAAACTCCGCGTCCTTGGGCTGTGCGTCGAACGCGAACTTGTTGATGGGCTTGCCGTCCGGCACCTTGTAGAGGCGGAACCACTCGACGGTGGCGCGCAGCAGGCCCGGGAACAGCCGCTCTATGTCATGCACGTCGCGCAGCTCGGGCGCGAGCGCGTCGCGCGCGTCCACCGCCAGCAGCTTCCAGTCCGTCTCGCCCTCGTCGATGAGCGCGAGCGCGCCCAGAACCTTCACAGGGTACACGTCGCCGCGCGCCGCCACGCGCGTGCCGATCTCCAGCACGTCCACGGGGTCGTTGTCGCCGCGCGCCTGCGTGCGCGGGTCCACGTGCTGCGGGTTCTCCCACGTCTGCGGCAGCGCGCCGTAGTTCCAGATGTAGCCGCGGTGCGGGAACACGTTGGCGACGTAGCGCAGCGCGCCCTTCTTCACGTCCTGCTTGATGGGGTTCAGCGGCTCGCCAAGGCTGATCTCCATCTTGGCGTTGCTCCAGCGCGGCACCTCCACCACCATGTTGACGAGGCGCGCCGCGCGGTCGCTCCACAGCGGGATGTCGTGCAGCGGTGAGATGGGCCCGCTCGCGTCCTCTGCGGGAGAGAGAGAGACACCTGTCACCCGCACTGTCACACCGCAGCGTCTTCTACACCTACTACACATACAGCGGCGAGATGGGCCCGCTCGCGTCCTCTGCGGGAGAGAGAGAGACACCTGTCACCCGCACTGTCACACCGCAGCGTCTTCTACACCTACTACACATACAGCGGCGAGATGGGCCCGCTCGCGTCCTCTGCGGGAGAGAGAGAGACACCTGTCACCCGCACTGTCACACCGCAGCGTCTTCTACACCTACTACACATACAGCGGCGAGATGGGCCCGCTCGCGTCCTCTGCGGGAGAGAGAGACACCTGTCACCCGCACTGTCACACCGCAGCGTCTTCTACACCTACTACACATACAGCGGCGAGATGGGCCCGCTCGCGTCCTCTGCGGGAGAGAGAGAGACACCTGTCACCCGCACTGTCACACCGCAGCGTCTTCTACACCTACTACACATACAGCGGCGAGATGGGCCCGCTCGCGTCCTCTGCGGGAGAGAGAGAGACACCTGTCACCCGCACTGTCACACCGCAGCGTCTTCTACACCTACTACACATACAGCGGCGAGATGGGCCCGCTCGCGTCCTCTGCGGGAGAGAGAGAGACACCTGTCACCCGCACTGTCATACCGCAGCGTACTCTACACCTACTACACATACAGCGGCGAGATGGGCCCGCTCGCGTCCTCTGCGGGAGAGAGAGACACCTGTCACCCGCACTGTCACACCGCAGGGTGTTCTACACCTACTACACATACAGCGGCGAGATGGGCCCGCTCGCGTCCTCTACGGGAGAGAGAGAGACACCTGTCACCCGCACTGTCACACCGCAGGGTATTCTACACCTACTACACATACAGCGGCGAGATGGGCCCGCTCGCGTCCTCTACGGGAGAGAGAGAGACACCTGTCACCCGCACTGTCATACCGCAGCGTATTCTACACCTACTACACAAACAGCGGCGAGATGGGCTCTCGCCGCTGTATGTGTAGTAGGTGTAGAAGACGCTGCGGTGTGACAGGTGTCTCTCTCTCTCTCTCGTAGAGGACGCGAGCGGGCCCATCTCGCCGCTGTATGTGTAGTCTGTATTTGTGAGAGAGGGTGTGTATGGCCAACGGGCTGAAGCTTCTCTTGTTAAAGTTATTTGTGAGAGAGGGTGTGTATGGCCAACGGGCTGAATCTTCTCTTGTTAAAGTTATTTGTGAGAGAGGGTGTGTATGGCCAACGGGCTGAATCTTCTCTTGTTAAAGTTATTTGTGAGAGAGGGTGTGAATGTTGCAAACAAATATTGTTTAAGAGCCTCACGGTTATAAGAGCAGTAAGGCATAATGTTTGCATACTTGATTAACTACCCCCCCCCCCCGTGCCCCCTTAGTGAATTCTTTCAAAAATAGTCTTGACAAACATTTAAAGTGCACTGATAAGGACTAAGATATACACGCATCAGCTCCGAGAGCTGCCTGTGTATTATAAATAAATAAATCAGTGATCAGTGCCCCCTCAGTGAATTCTATTAAAATAGACTTGATAAACATTTAAAGTGCACTGATAAGGACTAAGATATACAAGCATCAGCTCTGAGAGCTGCCTGTGTATTATTAATAAATAAATAAATAATAAATAAAACAAAACTTAATTACTACAGTCGAACTTACAGTGACATATATTGTATATATAAGAACATTCGTTCAAGGACCAATCTTATGATCTTAAAGGTGTGCAAGTTGAATTTACTTCAAAGTTGTTGATAGGAGGACCTAGAAAGGAAACAGTGATAATACATGGAATGCAAGAATGTTCATTGAACAGCTTCTAATTATTAGTGATGGTGTTTATTAAAGTGGGAGTTCCACACGGAAGTGGCATATTCTAACTGAGCTCTCGCTAGCTACTTTAATAAAAGTAGGTACCTATTATGCAGGTATCTGAATGGCATATTATTACGCAATACAAAACTGTATATCTTAAAGGCTTTCAATCAACTTCACTGGATTCTTGACTCTAGCAGTATTAAAACTTCACCGAGTTTATTAAATCATGGAATTTTATAGACGTAAGTATCATGGACCATAAACGCTGTGTTATCTAGCTCCTAGCAGGAATTTTTGTGTATAATGCCTCTAATATTTTCACACACTTATTTTTACGTGTTTTTGAAGGAAATGAGTCTTGAATTAATTACGATTTTATCGTAATTAATTCAAAACTCATTTCCTAGAACCAGAAATAGTCTCCCGGTTTCAAGTTAGTAATAGCGCTGTCACTTTCTTGCAGCTATTGTTTTCTTGCTAGACTCCGCCCATTCAATATTAAAATATCGCCTTAACTTCAAAAACGGTTTTTCATTTCCGAATAATTCAAAAAGTAGTTCGATTCGGCTAAAAGTTTCAAGTTGAACCCCAACAAGGCCCCTAAACTCAAACCATAGCTAAAAATCAGGTACCGGATATACCCCTTGTTTATATCTACTGACTTGATGATAGGAGAAAGCTTCTCTGTCCCAACCATTAACAAAAATTCAATTTTCTTTAATATTATCTATTTGAATGGTTCATGTTTCCGTCACCTTGGAGAGGGAGCAGAGCTACGTGGCGCTAACCTCCACCGAGAGGAGTCGCCGTCGACGGGCGAGCGGTCAAAGAGTCAAGGACGCGGCTGGGACCGGTTCAAGAGCGCGATAACGCACCACGCACACGGAACTCATCGAGTCTCGAGTGCACTGCAAACTGCAATGCAATCTGGAGAGCTCGCGTGCCGCCAGCTGACAGCTATCGGCTATACGTACTCGCTAACTGAATGTCAACCAACTCACTGAAATAGACCCTGTAGTCAGGGGCGTAAGGCGATCCTCGTTCCTCCGCGATGTACATCTTTCTGTGTTCGTTTGACCGGGGGGCTGCTGCCGACGTGACACTGGAAGCAGCTCGCAAACACGACACGGAACTAGCCCGGCACGACTGACGAGACAGCAACGATATGAGTACGATAGCACGGAAGGGAGCCGCCGCGGCTGTGAAACAACGTGATAGTGACATTTTCGTCTTTCGTTTGACGTGCGCGACGTAACGTGACGGTACGGACGATGATGGAGGTGCGTTCAATGGGTGTTCCAAGGACTTAGTTGTTTTTTAACCACGCTCAACGCTCTGATGCTCACGACTTGGATTGATACGCAATGTCAATGTCATTGACAATTCTGGATGTAAACGTACGCTTTCTTCACCCAGTGTTGCCAATTTAGCTCTCTCAGAGCTAAATTCAGCTCTATTTCAACATTGCCAGCTCCACTTCTTGGCATTTTTTTTTAGATAGTAAGAATGAATGAACTACAAAACCAAAGCCTAATGTTGTTATTGTTGCTGTGCAGCGAAGTAGAATGATTTGTTGAACCACATAACCCGGGGTGCGTTCAGTGGGTACACTCTGAGTGTCAGTTGTCACCAGAGTCTACAGTTGTTCCGTTCACAGGCTCGGTTAGGGCGTTCGGTTAGCATCACGTGACCCTAACCGAACAACCACCTCTGACAATTCTGACGTCTGTCAAAGCCAAATCATGTGCTTGTCGCCAATTGTCACAAACTAGGCATCAAAGTAATCCTTGCATGGATACCAGGTCACTCTGGTATTCCAGGCAATGAGACAGCAGACGCTTATGCAAAAGATGCAGTCCAGTTAGGTTCTCTTGAGCACTATCATACATATTGCCACGACCTATGCCTTCTACCCAGATCCCAACTTGAAAAATCTTGGTCGGAGGTATGGAATGCCTCAAGACTTATTAAAGGCAAGTACTATTCAGACATCCAACCAGATATCCCGCCCTCACCATGGTTCTTTAAGTTTCGCAGGTCTAGCAAAGTTGTAACTTCAACTATCTGCCGTCTCAGACTAGGATTCACATGTACTCCAGTATTTCTAGCAAAACTAAGGATCCGGGATCACTCAATGTGTGAATGCGGGCTTGAAGAAGGAAATGTGGATCACATTTTCTTCAATTGCCCAAAATTGCAATGCTCCCTCTATGACCTCCTCCCCCCTGAAATCCTTCGTCCTACTTCTTTCAAAATTCTATTATCCCTAACCTTTTCCCCCTTAATAAACTTTTTACTCTGTAAATTTGTAAAAATTAATGGAATTAGGTTATAAAAATATGTATATATTCATGTAAACATATATTTGTATATAATATTTATTTTGCCATAATCATTATGCTTTTCATATTGTTTTGTCTTTTTGTTTTAGCAAAATCATTTTGATGCAAAATTTATAAGATTGAGCGTTTACAGAACCGATCATATTTTTAATTATTTAAATAATTTTTTGAAGTTTACGGCACTCCTTGACGTTGACACTGGCAGAGTCGTAGCAAAAAGCAAGCGCGGCGCCATAAAAACAAGAAGTTGAAGTTGAAGTCGCCAATTGCTTGTCGTTCATTCATACATACTATCTACTAACTTCTTTGGAAAAAAGTGGAGCTGATAATGTTGAAATAGAGCTGAATTTAACTCTAAAAGAGCTAAATTGGCAACATTGGGTGAAGAAAGCGTTTGTTTACATCAAAAACTGACAATGACATTGTCATTACGAGTCAATCCAAGTCGTTCAGAGCCTCAGAGCGTGGTTAAAAAACAACTACATCCTTGGAGTGTACCCATTGAACGCACCCCGGTAGGTACCTCTAACGTAGATCTTAAATATTCTATAATTACTAATTTGTTCGTAGTAACAATAACTATCCTTACAAGATAATCACTTCCTTCTTCTTCTTCTTCTTTTTTTGGCGTTTTCAGCGGACCGGTAGTGGTGCCACAAGAGTTTGCCAATGACAGGTGATTAACTTGACATAAAACCAAAAAAGTGCTGGGAGTTTGAGGAAAGATAAAGGTACGGTTGGGGTTGAAATCTGCCATTTTTGAAAGAAACGTCGTCATTTTTATTTTATTACATTTTAATGTGTTTTTTCGAGTTATTTCGTGTAATTTTAGTGGCATTTTTACCGGTGTTACTTGGATAAATGGCACATGTGTGATGTAGTGAAATTTGAGTGTATTGCGAGTCTTTTCGAAATGGTGGATTTTTTCCTGTAAAAACTCAGTTTTTCAGCCACAATTTAAACTGGGTTAGGACTAGACGGAGACTCTTGACGACTTGACTATAAATAAAACTATAATAATTATATCACTTGACATTGGCTAAATTGTTGCAAATAATGCACAGAAGCCATTACCTAAGATAAGAAGAAAGGTACGGTTTAAAGGGAGAATCGTACGTGATTATGTAATACAAATTGATTCACACTTAACTGGAAAAAAAAACGAATACACATAACAACAAAACAAAATATTCACACAATCAATATACCTACATACAAAACTATACACATAATATACATTTATATTGTACATGATCTTACAATTTTAAGTTGTTTCTACTGATAAATTTACACAATATAGGTACATATAAAGCGAGTATATACAAGGGATAAAAGGGATTTAGAGGAAAAAGGACTAGGGATTTCTGGGGGAGTGACATCAAACAGAGATAGCTGAAGCCGCGGGCACGAAAATAAGATATGGTCAATACTCCCTTCATCTAGACCACATTCACATACAGAGTATCTTAGCTTGGCTAAGTGCACTGGTGTGCATACATGGCCTTGTCGGAGTCTGCATAATAATATGGTGGATGTTGTAGTTTTGCAGGCTCTACGAAACTTAAAAAACCAAGGTCTCGTTGGAATTTCGGGCTGAATTTCGCCAAAATGTCTGCCTTTTAAAGATCTAGATGTTTTCCACATACGGGCCCATGAAATGGCTAGATGAGATCTGGGTATGGAACAAAGGTCATAAGAATAGATTTTAAGGTCATCCGAGCCAGTCTGAATGGCCTGTTTAGCACAGGAATCTGCAATTTCATTACCGGGAATCCCAGTATGACTAGGGATCCAAGCCATGACAACATTCAGTCCGAGTTCATGGCATCTAAATAGGGATTCACGAATTTGGAGAATGATAGGAAAATTGGATTAAGAACGAAAAGGATTGGATAATATAGATTGTAGGATAATCACCTCCAACGTAGCCTCGATTAGCTCCTTTCGCGGAACGTCGGTGATTTTGACATTTTGAATGAAAGCGATTGGAGCTGTCATTTTGCTTACGGAATACCATGGAGGTTTTAGTCCATATTCCTAGCGGAATACCAAATAATAATAAATTCATAGATTCGCTATGGAGTCGATAAGCGCTGAAACCATCTAGTGACTTTGATGGAAAGCAACCGATGGTGACGTCATCTCAGTAACCCACTGAAGATAGAGAATACGAATTATGTCTTTTGACAGTTTTTGATGATAACTTTGGGCAAGTGATAGTCATTCTACTTGTCAAACGTTGGTCACCGAGAGACTTTCAAGATAGGGAATAGGGTCGCTGCGGGCCCTACCGCAGAAAGCTCCAGCTCATCTACTGGCAGAAACTGGATGAGGAGAGCCGAAAACCGGGCTCAGTGGCGTGCCATGTGAGAGACCTATGTCCAGCAGTGGACTACAGTAGGTTGATGATGATGATGGGCCTGACCGGGCCACACTCGCCTTCAGCTTGCTCGCAGGCCGCAGCTCACTTGGTAATTACTGTTCTCTAGTGTTTGAAATCCATGTCGGACTCATTTTGAAGTATGAGACACCGATATTACATAGTAGGCTATACTTGTATATTGAAGTGCAGTGGGTATTGTTAAAATAAAAGACAATACTCAAAAAAAAAGCTCCAGTGCAGGTTTCCATAAAAACCTAAAAAAAAAAACTCGTAAACTATAATTTTTTACCTTTCCTTTCCTTTCCTTTAGGGGAGAGGTCTTCCCCTGGCTCCCACTGCTTCCCCCATTGAGCTAAACCATTGAAAACCCAGCATTGAGCTAAAGTTAAAATTACGGGGAGTTGGTGAGGGGGAAGCAGTGGGAGCCAGGGGAAGACCTCTCCCCTAAAGGAAAGGAAAGGAAAGGTAAAAAATTATAGTTTACGAGTTTTTTTTTATTATACAATGATGATGATTATGAAGATGAGAGGTGGCTCCGCCCGGTCCTATTGTTCGCTTATCGCTGTCACCTGCTCCGGCCAGTCAGCTGGTCGTTTGCTACCATATTTTTTGTGTCATTTGTTACCTACATTGTTTTAGTTTTTGCTGCCTCTCTGTCACTCAGTACAGTTTTATCTATGAACCGCATTTTTTAGCAGAACAAAGTTTGTTATTGATCTGCCATGCCAATTCTTCATATTTTACATTGCTCTTTATGCCTATTCTTGCGTAAATAAAACTTCCTGTTATTAATGCTCCCGGTTAGTATTTATTATCAGAATAGGTACCCGTGGCTTACGTACTAAGACTCCTGTCTTCTATAGAAATATTTGTACCTATTAGTGCTTACGTTATTGTACCTATGTATTACTGAGACATGGCTGAATAGTTCTGTTGTGGACAGTGAGTTACCTATTTGATGACCGTTATCTACTTAGTTTGGAGATCCGATAGGAATTATCTCGAGTTGCCACAAGATTAGGGTGGCGGAGTAGGTACTATTAGCTGTTGTGGGTACGCCGTGAACTCGCCGCAGTGTATCAGGGAGTGGTCCTCTTCAGCGGAGGATAATCGACAGTAGAAATTTCAAATGTCGTAAGAGACAAACCCTGACTTTACAGGAGAGCCAAAAAACAAAATCATACCTTTTTGATACCTATGCGCACTTGGAATTATTTTTATTCACAAAAACAACTCCAATAATTTCAAAATCAAATGTAATTTCTTAAGGAAATTAGCTTGGGTATATCAACTTTATACAAATGAATTTGCAAATTTAAATTTTTTCGCGTGCTAATTTTTTCTTTTTGCTGCAGGTCGTCAGAAGAGCGTCGAGGGATGGTGTTTCAGCTACAAATGGAGAAAAATCTCACTCGCACAAGAAAACTCACGCGAAAAACCGTCAAACCTAACCGTGGGTTAGGTTAGGTTAGGTTTAAACTGTAATTTTTGTATAAAAATGGTCAAAAATGTCAATTATTTTGAGTCAAAAACACTGATAAAATACGTAGAAACTAATTAACAAGTGTAGATACCTATGCGCACTTGGAATTATTTTTATTCACAAGAACAACTCCAATAATTTCAAAATCAAAGGTAATTTCTTAAGGAAATTAGCTTGGGTATATCAACTTCTTAGAAATGAATTTGCAAATTTTAGTTTTTTCGCGTGCTAATTTTTTATTTTTGTTGCAGGTCGACAGTAGGGCTTCGAGGGATGGTGTTTCGGCTACAACTGGAGAAAAATCTCACTCACACAAGAAAACTAACGCGAAAAACCGTCAAACCTAACCGTGGGTTAGGTTAGGTTAGGTTTAAACTGTAATTTTTGTATAAAAATTGTCAAAAATGACAATTATTTTGAGTCAAAAACACTGATAAAATATGTAGAAACATAAATAAATCTGTAAATATGTATTAACAGGTGTAGATACCTATGCGCACTTGGAATTATTTTTATTCACAAAAACAACTCCAATAATTTCAAAATCAAAGGTAATTTCTTAAGGAAATTAGCTTGGGTATATCAACTTTATACAAATGAAATTGCAAATTTTAGTTTTTTCGCGTGCTAATTTTTTATTTTTGTTGCAGGTCGACAGTAGGGCTTCGAGGGATGGTGTTTCGGCTCCAACTGGAGAAAAATCTCACTCGCACAAGAAAACTCACGCGAAAAACCGTCAAACCTAACCGTGGGTTAGGTTAGGTTTAAACTGTAATTTTTGTATAAAAATGGTCAAAAATGACAATTATTTTGAGTCAAAAACACTGATAAAATATGTAGAAACATAAATAAAACTGTAAATATGTATTAACAGGTGTCGTGATTTATGTACATCACGAAAAAATTGTATATAGCTAAATAATACTTTCAAACTTCTTTTGGGGTAAAAAACTTATTTGTGAAATGTAAACTCAAAACCATAAATCTGAATTTCATGTTCTGGCTGACAGAAGTCTTGTAGAACAAATGACGAGTAATCGCATTGAAGATCAAAAGCTATGTGAGGTCCAGGGTATTCCACCAAGGGTTGGAGCCCATAGTGGCTTGGCGAGGATTGGAGGCCATTGTCTGAATCAGGAGAGGTCTACATTGCTTCAGCCTCCAGGATATGAAAGCTAAGTGATTTGCCATCCAGGGTGTAGCTCAGATGGTAGAGCGTTCGCTTAGCATGCGAAAAGTACGGGGATCGATACCCCGCGCCTAAGGGATTTTCCGTCTATTTTAGCCTAGGTACATAAGATTTCTAAGTACTTATGCAACCAGCGTCTAATGGTGCACATTGTATTTCATCTGGTCCGCGTGTGTGATAAGCTACAGTAAACAGGGTTGCTTGAAGTGGACACTGGGCTGGTCGGACCCAGTGGGGTCCAGACAAGGGCCACGTATACACAGTGGGTGCCATGGATGGGACTCTGGGCTCGACGGGACCCTAGGGGTCTGCAGACGGAAGGTGAATACGAGAGTGGCGTGGCTGGTCTCCTGAGTGACCAGAGAGTCTGGTCTGAGCGTTTCGAGTGGCCTGGGAGACTGGTCTGAGCGTTACGAGTGGCCAGAGTGCTTAGGGTTGCGGGCCTGCTGGACGGAAACACTTAGTGATAGAGATTCATGTATACGTTTAATATACAGATGGAACATGTGACGAATACACACACTAATGGACAAGTACGTGTCAGCGTCTAGCCGAGAGGTTCAGCAGCAGATCCTGCCTAGCGGTCTTCAGCAGACGTCTCTCTCTCTTTGGCGCCACAAGTTCTAAGGTAGCAAGCCACTTACACTCATGAGAAATATGTTCTAGTTAGCATTCACAGTCCCATAATAACATCCCCAGAGATGGGATTGCGACAACAGGTGTAGATACCTATGCGCACTTGGAATTATTTTTATTCACAAAAACAACTCCAAGTATTTTCTCAAGGAAATTAGTTTGGGTACATCAACTTTTTGGATCTGAATTTGCAAATTTTAGTTTTTTCGCGTGCTAATTTTTCTTTTTGTTGCAGTTCGACTGAAGAGCGTCGAGACATGGTGTTTCGGCTACAACTGAAGAAAAAACTCACTCACGCAAGAAAATACACGCGAAAAACCGTCAAACCTAACCGTGGGTTAGGTTAGGTTAGGTTTGAACTTAAATTTTTGAATAAAAATGCTCAAAAATGTCACTTATTTTGAGTCAAAAAAAAATCATAGGCAGAGATTACCTCTTAAAATCAGGTGGGCCTCTTGCTTGTTCCATCATCAAAGTAGTATAAAAAAAAAAACCACTGATAAAATACGTAGAAACTAATTTACAGATGTAGATACCTATGCGCACTTGGAATTATTTTTATTCACAAAAACAACTCAAATAATTTCAAAATCAAAGGTATTTTCTCAAGGAAATTAGTTTGGGTATATCAACTTTTTGGATCTGAATTTGCAAATTTTAGTTTTTTTGCGTGCTAATTTTTTCTTTTTGTTGCAGTTCAACTGGAGAGCGTCGGGACATGGTGTTTCGGCTACAACTGAAGAAAAAACTCACTCACGCAAGAAAATACACGCGAAAAACCGTCAAACCTAACCATGGGTTAGGTTAGGTTAGGTTTGAACTTAAATTTTTGAATAAAAATGGTAAAAAATGTCACTTATTTTGGGTCAAAAAAAAAACATAGGCAGAGGTTACCTCTTAAAATCAGGTGGGCCACTTGCTTGTTCCGTCATCAAAGTAGAATAAAAAAAAAAAAAAAAAAAAAAAACCACTGATAAAATACGTAGAAACTAATTTACAGGTGTAGATACCTTTGCGCACTTGGAATTATTTTTATTCACAAAAACAACTCAAATAATTTCAAAATCAAAGGTATTTTCTCAAGGAAATTAGTTTGGGTATATCAACTTTTTGGATCTGAATTTGCAAATTTTAGTTTTTTCGCGTGCTAATTTTTTCTTTTTGTTGCAGTTCGACTGGAGAGCGTCGGGACATGGTGTTTCGGCTACAACTGAAGAAAAAACTCACTCACGCAAGAAAATACACGCGACAAACCGTCAAACCTAATCGTGGGTTAGGTTAGGTTAGGTTTGAACTTAAATTTTTGAATAAAAATGGTCAAAAATGTCACTTATTTTGAGTCAAAAAAAATCATAGGCAGAGGTTACCTCTTAAAATCAGGTGGGCCTCTTGCTTGTTCCGTCATCAAAGTAGTATAAAAAAAAAATATAAGAAAAAAAAGTCAAAACCACTGATAAAATACGTAGAAACTAATTTACAGGTGTAGATACCTATGCGCACTTGGAATTATTTTTATTCACAAAAACAACTCAAATAATTTCAAAATCAAAGGTATTTTCTCAATGAAATTAGTTTGGGTATATCGACTTTTTGGATCTGAATTTGCAAATTTTAGTTTTTTCGCGTGCTAATTTTTTCTTTTCGTTGCAGTTCGACAGGGTAGCGTCGGGACATGGAGTTTCGGCTACAACTGAAGAAAAAACTCACTCACGCAAGAAAATACACGCGAAAATCCGTCAAACCTAACCGTGGGTTAGGTTAGGTTAGGTTTGAACATAAATTTTTGAAAAAATGGTCAAAAATGTCACTTATTTTGAGTCAAAAAAAAAACATAGGCAGAGGTTACCTCTTAAAATCAGGTGGGCCTCTTGCTTGTTCCGTCATCAAAGTAGTATAAAAAAAAAAAAATAAAAAAAAAAAAAAACCACTGATAAAATACGTAGAAACTAATTTACAGGTGTAGATACCTTTGCGCACTTGGAATTATTTTTATTCACAGAAACAACTCAAATAATTTCAAAATCAAAGGTATTTTCTCAAGGAAATTAGTTTGGGTATATCAACTTTTTGGATCTGAATTTGCAAATTTTAGTTTTTTCGCGTGCTAATTTTTTCTTTTTGTTGCAGTTCGACTGGAGAGCGTCGGGACATGGTGTTTCGGCTACAACTGAAGAAAAAACTCACTCACGCAAGAAAATACACGCGAAAAACCGTCAAACCTAACCGTGGGTTAGGTTAGGTTAGGTTTGAACTTAAATTTTTGAATAAAAATGGTCAAAAATGTCACTTATTTTGAGTCAAAAAAAATCATAGGCAGAGGTTACCTCTTAAAATCAGGTGGGCCTCTTGCTTGTTCCGTCATCAAAGTAGTATAAAAAAAAAATATAAGAAAAAAAAGTCAAAACCACTGATAAAATACGTAGAAACTAATTTACAGGTGTAGATACCTATGCGCACTTGGAATTATTTTTATTCACAAAAACAACTCAAATAATTTCAAAATCAAAGGTATTTTCTCAATGAAATTAGTTTGGGTATATCGACTTTTTGGATCTGAATTTGCAAATTTTAGTTTTTTCGCGTGCTAATTTTTTCTTTTCGTTGCAGTTCGACAGGGTAGCGTCGGGACATGGAGTTTCGGCTACAACTGAAGAAAAAACTCACTCACGCAAGAAAATACACGCGAAAATCCGTCAAACCTAACCGTGGGTTAGGTTAGGTTAGAATTGAACTTAAATTTTTGAATAAAAATGGTCAAAAATGACACTTATTTTGAGTCAAAAAAAAATCATAGGCAGAGGTTACCTCTTAAAATCAGGTGGGCCTCTTGCTTGTTCCGTCATCAAAGTAGTATAAAAAAAAAAAAAAAAAGTCAAAACCACTGATAAAATACGTAGAAACTAATTTACAGGTGTAGATACCTATGCGCACTTGGAATTATTTTTATTCACAAAAACAACTCCAATAATTTCAAAATCAAAGGTATTTTCTCAAGGAAATTAGTTTGGGTATATCAACTTTTTGGATCTGAATTTGCAAATTTTAGTTTTTTCGCGTGCTAATTTTTTCTTTTTGTTGCAGTTCGACTGGAGAGCGTCGGGACATGGTGTTTCGGCTACAACTGAAGAAAAAACTCACTCACGCAAGAAAATACACGCGACAAACCGTCAAACCTAATCGTGGGTTAGGTTAGGTTAGGTTTGAACTTAAATTTTTGAATAAAAATGGTCAAAAATGTCACTTATTTTGAGTCAAAAAAAATCATAGGCAGAGGTTACCTCTTAAAATCAGGTGGGCCTCTTGCTTGTTCCGTCATCAAAGTAGTATAAAAAAAAAATATAAGAAAAAAAAGTCAAAACCACTGATAAAATACGTAGAAACTAATTTACAGGTGTAGATACCTATGCGCACTTGGAATTATTTTTATTCACAAAAACAACTCAAATAATTTCAAAATCAAAGGTATTTTCTCAATGAAATTAGTTTGGGTATATCGACTTTTTGGATCTGAATTTGCAAATTTTAGTTTTTTCGCGTGCTAATTTTTTCTTTTCGTTGCAGTTCGACAGGGTAGCGTCGGGACATGGAGTTTCGGCTACAACTGAAGAAAAAACTCACTCACGCAAGAAAATACACGCGAAAATCCGTCAAACCTAACCGTGGGTTAGGTTAGGTTAGGTTTGAACATAAATTTTTGAAAAAATGGTCAAAAATGTCACTTATTTTGAGTCAAAAAAAAAACATAGGCAGAGGTTACCTCTTAAAATCAGGTGGGCCTCTTGCTTGTTCCGTCATCAAAGTAGTATAAAAAAAAAAAAAAAAAAAAAAAAAAAAACCACTGATAAAATACGTAGAAACTAATTTACAGGTGTAGATACCTTTGCGCACTTGGAATTATTTTTATTCACAGAAACAACTCAAATAATTTCAAAATCAAAGGTATTTTCTCAAGGAAATTAGTTTGGGTATATCAACTTTTTGGATCTGAATTTGCAAATTTTAGTTTTTTCGCGTGCTAATTTTTTCTTTTTGTTGCAGTTCGACTGGAGAGCGTCGGGACATGGTGTTTCGGCTACAACTGAAGAAAAAACTCACTCACGCAAGAAAATACACGCGAAAAACCGTCAAACCTAACCGTGGGTTAGGTTAGGTTAGGTTTGAACTTAAATTTTTGAATAAAAATGGTCAAAAATGTCACTTATTTTGAGTCAAAAAAAATCATAGGCAGAGGTTACCTCTTAAAATCAGGTGGGCCTCTTGCTTGTTCCGTCATCAAAGTAGTATAAAAAAAAAATATAAGAAAAAAAAGTCAAAACCACTGATAAAATACGTAGAAACTAATTTACAGGTGTAGATACCTATGCGCACTTGGAATTATTTTTATTCACAAAAACAACTCAAATAATTTCAAAATCAAAGGTATTTTCTCAATGAAATTAGTTTGGGTATATCGACTTTTTGGATCTGAATTTGCAAATTTTAGTTTTTTCGCGTGCTAATTTTTTCTTTTCGTTGCAGTTCGACAGGGTAGCGTCGGGACATGGAGTTTCGGCTACAACTGAAGAAAAAACTCACTCACGCAAGAAAATACACGCGAAAATCCGTCAAACCTAACCGTGGGTTAGGTTAGGTTAGAATTGAACTTAAATTTTTGAATAAAAATGGTCAAAAATGACACTTATTTTGAGTCAAAAAAAAATCATAGGCAGAGGTTACCTCTTAAAATCAGGTGGGCCTCTTGCTTGTTCCGTCATCAAAGTAGTATAAAAAAAAAAAAAAAAAGTCAAAACCACTGATAAAATACGTAGAAACTAATTTACAGGTGTAGATACCTATGCGCACTTGGAATTATTTTTATTCACAAAAACAACTCCAATAATTTCAAAATCAAAGGTATTTTCTCAAGGAAATTAGTTTGGGTACATCAACTTTTTGGATCTGAATTTGCAAATTTTAGTTTTATCGCGTGCTAATTTTTTATTTTTGTTGCAGTTCGACTGGAGGGCGTCGGGACATGGTGTTTCGGCTACAACTGAAGAAAAAACTCACTCAAGCAAAAAAATACACGCGAAAAAACCGTCAAACCTAACCGTAGGTTAGGTTAGGTTAGGTTTGAACTTAAATTTTTGAAAAAATGGTCAAAAATGTCACTTATTTTGAGTCAAAAAAAAACATAGGCAGAGGTTACCTCTTAAAATCAGGTGGGCCTCTTGCTTGTTCCGTCATCAAAGTAGTATAAAAAAAAAAAAAAAAAAAAAAAAAAAAAAAACCACTGATAAAATACGTAGAAACTAATTTACAGGTGTAGATACCTATGCGCACTTGGAATTATTTTTATTCACAAAAACAACTCAAATAATTTCAAAATCAAAGGTATTTTCTCAAGGAAATTAGTTTGGGTATATCAACTTTTTGGATCTGAATTTGCAAATTTTAGTTTTTTCGCGTGCTAATTTTTTCTTTTTGTTGCAGTTCGACTGGAGAGCGTCGGGACATGGTGTTTCGGCTACAACTGAAGAAAAAACTCACTCACGCAAGAAAATACACGCGAAAAACCGTCAAACCTAACCATGGGTTAGGTTAGGTTAGGTTTGAACTTAAATTTTTGAATAAAAATGGTAAAAAATGTCACTTATTTTGGGTCAAAAAAAAATCATAGGCAGAGGTTACCTCTTAAAATCAGGTGGGCCACTTGCTTGTTCCGTCATCAAAGTAGAATAAAAAAAAAAAAAAAAAAAAAAACCACTGATAAAATACGTAGAAACTAATTTACAGGTGTAGATACCTTTGCGCACTTGGAATTATTTTTATTCACAAAAACAACTCAAATAATTTCAAAATCAAAGGTATTTTCTCAAGGAAATTAGTTTGGGTATATCAACTTTTTGGATCTGAATTTGCAAATTTTAGTTTTTTCGCGTGCTAATTTTTTCTTTTTGTTGCAGTTCGACTGGAGAGCGTCGGGACATGGTGTTTCGGCTACAACTGAAGAAAAAACTCACTCACGCAAGAAAATACACGCGAAAAACCGTCAAATCTAACCGTGGGTTAGGTTAGGTTAGGTTTGAACTTAAATTTTTGAATAAAAATGGTCAAAAATGTCACTTATTTTGAGTCAAACAAAATCATAGGCAGAGGTTACCTCTTAAAATCAGGTGGGCCTCTTGCTTGTTCCGTCATCAAAGTAGTATAAAAAAAAAAAATAAGAAAAAAAAGTCAAAACCACTGATAAAATACGTAGAAACTAATTTACAGGTGTAGATACCTATGCGCACTTGGAATTATTTTTATTCACAAAAACAACTCAAATAATTTCAAAATCAAAGGTATTTTCTCAATGAAATTAGTTTGGGTATATCGACTTTTTGGATCTGAATTTGCAAATTTTAGTTTTTTCGCGTGCTAATTTTTTCTTTTCGTTGCAGTTCGACAGGGTAGCGTCGGGACATGGAGTTTCGGCTACAACTGAAGAAAAAACTCACTCACGCAAGAAAATACACGCGAAAATCCGTCAAACCTAACCGTGGGTTAGGTTAGGTTAGAATTGAACTTAAATTTTTGAATAAAAATGGTCAAAAATGACACTTATTTTGAGTCAAAAAAAATCATAGGCAGAGGTTACCTCTTAAAATCAGGTGGGCCTCTTGCTTGTTCCGTCATCAAAGTAGTATAAAAAAAAAAAAAAAAAAAGTCAAAACCACTGATAAAATACGTAGAAACTAATTTACAGGTGTAGATACCTATGCGCACTTGGAATTATTTTTATTCACAAAAACAACTCCAATAATTTCAAAATCAAAGGTATTTTCTCAAGGAAATTAGTTTGGGTACATCAACTTTTTGGATCTGAATTTGCAAATTTTAGTTTTATCGCGTGCTAATTTTTTATTTTTGTTGCAGTTCGACTGGAGGGCGTCGGGACATGATGTTTCGGCTACAACTGAAGAAAAAACTCACTCACGCAAGAAAATACACGCGAAAATCCGTCAAACCTAACCGTGGGTTAGGTTAGGTTAGGTTTGAACATAAATTTTTGAAAAAATGGTCAAAAATGTCACTTATTTTGAGTCAAAAAAAAAACATAGGCAGAGGTTACCTCTTAAAATCAGGTGGGCCTCTTGCTTGTTCCGTCATCAAAGTAGTATAAAAAAAAAATAAAAGAAAAAAAAGTCAAAACCACTGATAAAATACGTAGAAACTAATTTACAGGTGTAGATACCTATGCGCACTTGGAATTATTTTTATTCACAAAAACAACTCAAATAATTTCAAAATCAAAGGTATTTTCTCAATGAAATTAGTTTGGGTATATCGACTTTTTGGATCTGAATTTGCAAATTTTAGTTTTTTCGCGTGCTAATTTTTTCTTTTCGTTGCAGTTCGACAGGGTAGCGTCGGGACATGGAGTTTCGGCTACAACTGAAGAAAAAACTCACTCACGCAAGAAAATACACGCGAAAATCCGTCAAACCTAACCGTGGGTTAGGTTAGGTTAGGTTTGAACATAAATTTTTGAAAAAATGGTCAAAAATGTCACTTATTTTGAGTCAAAAAAAAAACATAGGCAGAGGTTACCTCTTAAAATCAGGTGGGCCTCTTGCTTGTTCCGTCATCAAAGTAGTATAAAAAAAAAAAAAAAAAAAAAAAAAAAACCACTGATAAAATACGTAGAAACTAATTTACAGGTGTAGATACCTTTGCGCACTTGGAATTATTTTTATTCACAGAAACAACTCAAATAATTTCAAAATCAAAGGTATTTTCTCAAGGAAATTAGTTTGGGTATATCAACTTTTTGGATCTGAATTTGCAAATTTTAGTTTTTTCGCGTGCTAATTTTTTCTTTTTGTTGCAGTTCGACTGGAGAGCGTCGGGACATGGTGTTTCGGCTACAACTGAAGAAAAAACTCACTCACGCAAGAAAATACACGCGAAAAAACCGTCAAACCTAACCGTGGGTTAGGTTAGGTTAGGTTTGAACTTAAATTTTTGAATAAAAATGGTCAAAAATGTCACTTATTTTGAGTCAAAAAAAATCATAGGCAGAGGTTACCTCTTAAAATCAGGTGGGCCTCTTGCTTGTTCCGTCATCAAAGTAGTATAAAAAAAAAATATAAGAAAAAAAAGTCAAAACCACTGATAAAATACGTAGAAACTAATTTACAGGTGTAGATACCTATGCGCACTTGGAATTATTTTTATTCACAAAAACAACTCAAATAATTTCAAAATCAAAGGTATTTTCTCAATGAAATTAGTTTGGGTATATCGACTTTTTGGATCTGAATTTGCAAATTTTAGTTTTTTCGCGTGCTAATTTTTTCTTTTCGTTGCAGTTCGACAGGGTAGCGTCGGGACATGGAGTTTCGGCTACAACTGAAGAAAAAACTCACTCACGCAAGAAAATACACGCGAAAATCCGTCAAACCTAACCGTGGGTTAGGTTAGGTTAGAATTGAACTTAAATTTTTGAATAAAAATGGTCAAAAATGACACTTATTTTGAGTCAAAAAAAAATCATAGGCAGAGGTTACCTCTTAAAATCAGGTGGGCCTCTTGCTTGTTCCGTCATCAAAGTAGTATAAAAAAAAAAAAAAAAAAGTCAAAACCACTGATAAAATACGTAGAAACTAATTTACAGGTGTAGATACCTATGCGCACTTGGAATTATTTTTATTCACAAAAACAACTCCAATAATTTCAAAATCAAAGGTATTTTCTCAAGGAAATTAGTTTGGGTACATCAACTTTTTGGATCTGAATTTGCAAATTTTAGTTTTATCGCGTGCTAATTTTTTATTTTTGTTGCAGTTTGACTGGAGGGCGTCGGGACATGGTGTTTCGGCTACAACTGAAGAAAAAACTCACTCACGCAAGAAAATACACGCGAAAAACCGTCAAACCTAACCGTGGGTTAGGTTAGGTTAGGTTTGAACTTAAATTTTTGAATAAAAATGGTCAAAAATGTCACTTATTTTGAGTCAAAAAAAATCATAGGCAGAGGTTACCTCTTAAAATCAGGTGGGCCTCTTGCTTGTTCCGTCATCAAAGTAGTATATAAAAAAAAAAAAAAAAGTCAAAACCACTGATAAAATACGTAGAAACTAATTTACAGGTGTAGATACCTATGCGCACTTGGAATTATTTTTATTCACAAAAACAACTCAAATAATTTCAAAATCAAAGGTATTTTCTCAAGGAAATTAGTTTGGGTATATCAACTTTTTGGATCTGAATTTGCAAATTTTAGTTTTTTCGCGTGCTAATTTTTTCTTTTTGTTGCAGTTCGACTGGAGAGCGTCGGGACATGGTGTTTCGGCTACAACTGAAGAAAAAACTCACTCACGCAAGAAAATACACGCGAAAAACCGTCAAACCTAACCATGGGTTAGGTTAGGTTAGGTTTGAACTTAAATTTTTGAATAAAAATGGTAAAAAATGTCACTTATTTTGGGTCAAAAAAAAATCATAGGCAGAGGTTACCTCTTAAAATCAGGTGGGCCACTTGCTTGTTCCGTCATCAAAGTAGAATAAAAAAAAAAAAAAAAAAAGTCAAAACCACTGATAAAATACGTAGAAACTAATTTACAGGTGTAGATACCTATGCGCACTTGGAATTATTTTTATTCACAAAAACAACTCCAATAATTTCAAAATCAAAGGTATTTTCTCAAGGAAATTAGTTTGGGTACATCAACTTTTTGGATCTGAATTTGCAAATTTTAGTTTTATCGCGTGCTAATTTTTTATTTTTGTTGCAGTTCGACTGGAGGGCGTCGGGACATGATGTTTCGGCTACAACTGAAGAAAAAACTCACTCACGCAAGAAAATACACGCGAAAAACCGTCAAACCTAACCGTGGGTTAGGTTAGGTTAGGTTTGAACTTAAATTTTTGAATAAAAATGGTAAAAAATGCCACTTATTTTGGGTCAAAAAAAATCATAGGCAGAGGTTACCTCTTAAAATCAGGTGGGCCTCTTGCTTGTTCCGTCATCAAAGTAGTATATAAAAAAAAAAAAAAAAGTCAAAACCACTGATAAAATACGTAGAAACTAATTTACAGGTGTAGATACCTATGCGCACTTGGAATTATTTTTATTCACAAAAACAACTCCAATAATTTCAAAATCAAAGGTATTTTCTCAAGGAAATTAGTTTGGGTACATCAACTTTTTGGATCTGAATTTGCAAATTTTAGTTTTTTCGCGTGCTAATTTTTTTTTTTGTTGCAGTTCGACTGGAGAGCGTCAGGACATGGTGTTTCGGCTACAACTGAAGAAAAAACTCACTCAAGCAAAAAAATACACGCGAAAAACCGTCAAACCTAACCGTAGGTTAGGTTAGGTTAGGTTTGAACTTAAATTTTTGAAAAAATGGTCAAAAATGTCACTTATTTTGAGTCAAAAAAAAAACATAGGCAGAGGTTACCTCTTAAAATCAGGTGGGCCTCTTGCTTGTTCCGTCATCAAAGTAGTATAAAAAAAAAAATAAAAAAAAAAACCACTGATAAAATACGTAGAAACTAATTTACAGGTGTAGATACCTATGCGCACTTGGAATTATTTTTATTCACAAAAACAACTCAAATAATTTCAAAATCAAAGGTATTTTCTCAAGGAAATTAGTTTGGGTATATCAACTTTTTGGATCTGAATTTGCAAATTTTAGTTTTTTCGCGTGCTAATTTTTTCTTTTTGTTGCAGTTCGACTGGAGAGCGTCGGGACATGGTGTTTCGGCTACAACTGAAGAAAAAACTCACTCACGCAAGAAAATACACGCGAAAAACCGTCAAACCTAACCATAGGTTAGGTTAGGTTAGGTTTGAACTTAAATTTTTGAATAAAAATGGTAAAAAATGCCACTTATTTTGGGTCAAAAAAAATCATAGGCAGAGGTTACCTCTTAAAATCAGGTGGGCCACTTGATTGTTCCGTCATCAAAGTAGAATAAAAAAAAAAAAAAAAAAAAAAAAACCACTGATAAAATACGTAGAAACTAATTTACAGGTGTAGATACCTTTGCGCACTTGGAATTATTTTTATTCACAAAAACAACTCAAATAATTTCAAAATCAAAGGTATTTTCTCAAGGAAATTAGTTTGGGTATATCAACTTTTTGGATCTGAATTTGCAAATTTTAGTTTTTTCGCGTGCTATTTTTTTCTTTTTGTTGCAGTTCGACTGGAGAGCGTCGGGACATGGTGTTTCGGCTACAACTGAAGAAAAAACTCACTCACGCAAGAAAATACACGCGAAAAACCGTCAAACTTAACCGTGGGTTAGGTTAGGTTAGGTTTGAACTTAAATTTTTGAATAAAAATGGTCAAAAATGTCACTTATTTTGAGTCAAAAAAAATCATAGGCAGAGGTTACCTCTTAAAATCAGGTGGGCCTCTTGCTTGTTCCGTCATCAAAGTAGTATAAAAAAAAAATATAAGAAAAAAAAGTCAAAACCACTGATAAAATACGTAGAAACTAATTTACAGGTGTAGATACCTATGCGCACTTGGAATTATTTTTATTCACAAAAACAACTCAAATAATTTCAAAATCAAAGGTATTTTCTCAATGAAATTAGTTTGGGTATATCGACTTTTTGGATCTGAATTTGCAAATTTTAGTTTTTTCGCGTGCTAATTTTTTCTTTTCGTTGCAGTTCGACAGGGTAGCGTCGGGACATGGAGTTTCGGCTACAACTGAAGAAAAAACTCACTCACGCAAGAAAATACACGCGAAAATCCGTCAAACCTAACCGTGGGTTAGGTTAGGTTAGGTTTGAACATAAATTTTTGAAAAAATGGTCAAAAATGTCACTTATTTTGAGTCAAAAAAAAAACATAGGCAGAGGTTACCTCTTAAAATCAGGTGGGCCTCTTGCTTGTTCCGTCGTCAAAGTAGTATAAAAAAAAAAAAAAAAAAAAAAAAAGTCAAAACCACTGATAAAATACGTAGAAACTAATTTACAGGTGTAGATACCTATGCGCACTTGGAATTATTTTTATTCACAAAAACAACTCAAATAATTTCAAAATCAAAGGTATTTTCTCAAGGAAATTAGTTTGGGTATATCAACTTTTTGGATCTGAATATGCAAATTTTAGTTTTTTCGCGTGCTAATTTTTTATTTTTGTTGCAGTTCGACTGGAGAGCGTCAGGAAATGGTGTTTCGGCTACAACTGAAGAAAAAACTCACTCACGCAGGAAAATACACGCGACAAACCGTTGTAACATTACAAAATTATTATAAAAACTTCTAGAAGCTTCCATACTCACACAAGTAGGTTATTGACAAAAACTAACGGACAATAGTTACCCACACAGACATCAGCCATCAGTTACATCTAACACATACATAGTGTTTATGATTTAGCTCTCTAGCGGCTATAAAACCCGACGCACGCATGTGCGCATTCATTCAACTAAAGCAACGCGCTGATTAATCACTACAAACTTAGAATATACGCCCATTCTGGTGAGTTTGTTTAAATATACTACACTCTAACTAGCACTGTTTAATCTACTGTTTAATCTACTGTTTAATCTACTGTTTAATCTATTGTTTAATCTGATGTACTTCTTATCTTTCTTAATGTTGTAAAATCTAGCATCATCGTTCATTTAGGGACGTCTGCGTTCGTCTTAACTGCACTCTAAGACACCTATGTCTGTCCTTCTGACTAACTAGTTCTTAATCTCTGTTGTAAACCCTACGGTGTAATAAGGTTGAAAGCCACGTACTGCCTACCCCTGCGAGCCACGTCTGCGGCACCTAGAGGCGACTTTCAACCAAGTTACACCAGGGGGAAGAACCAAGCCTGTCACTACAACTACGTGATCTTTACAGGGTCCAACTCTACGGGTCGAACCTTACGGTTGGTGGCTTCACAGCCACCAACCGGACTCACCAGCTACCTGCTGTCTACCAGCTGTCTCCAGCCCTACCTGCTGCTACCAGCCTGCCACGAGCCACCTCGCAGACAAGGGGCGCGCTCTTCACCATGACGCCTAGACCACGTGCTTCCGATCTGCAGCTCACAGGACAGTACCGTGGAGAGTCCACACCTGTTCTTGGGTTCCGTACTACGCGTGTGTCCAAGTGTTCTTCTCTACAAGCGTGACCTTTTGAGACCTATTCAACTGCTGACATTATCGTTAAACTATTAGAAGATAATGTATTCTTAACTCACGGTATACCTCAATGTATTGTTCTAGATAACGGCACGCAATTTACAAGTCACATTATGAAGCAATTATTCTCAAAATATAAAATACCTAACATCCATTACACACCAAGATATACGCCACAGGTAAATAGTGTCGAACGTCAGAATAAGAACATAGTTACCATCATATCATCATACATTGAAAACGACCAAAGATCATGGGACTTACTAATACCTAAATTACAGTTCGCTATAAATAGTTCTGTCAGTGAAGTGACTGGTTACACACCAGCATTTCTAGTCTACGGCCGTGAACTAGTGTCCTGCGGTTCACATTATCTTAGTACAGAAAGTGAGGAAATTATTTTTCAACCTAGGGACTCATATGCTGAAACACTAGGTCTACTATCACCAATATTCGATAAGGTTCAAGCATTATTAATAAAGGCACACTCCAGAAATGCTAAACAATATAACTTGCGTAGGAAACAAGCAGAATTCAACGAAGGAGATGTAGTATGGAGAAAAACTTACTATCAAAGCGATAAGGAGAAATACTTTGCTAAAAAACTAGCACCTAAATACGTAAAATGTAAAATCACGTTAAAACGTTCACCAGTGGTATACGAATTAGAAGATATGAACGGAAATCCTCTAGGTGTCTGGCACATAAAAGATATTAAACTCACCAACTATAAAGAATAATACCTATCTACCTACCTAACAATCCATCTATCAATGTATCTAGCTTGCACAAAGATAAATTCTCTAAGTTTGACTTACAACTGACCTTGCATCTAGAAACGTAAATCTACATCGTAGCTACCTACGTATACACTAAAATCATAAAATCTATACTAAACTAAACATAACTTTAATCTACACTAATCGTAATTCGTAAACTATACAAATACTTTTACCTAAACTAGCTAAGAAACTATAAACAACCTTGAACGTACCTACCTACGTATCATAAAAAAAAAAACTAAAATAATACTACCTAAATAAAAGCTAATCTACTTGCTAAAACTTAAACTAACTTTAAGACTGTAAATAACTTTGAACGTACCTACCAACGAATCATCTAGAATCTAATCTACCTACCTAAATAAATACACAATCAACTTGTAAATACTAAAACTAGATTTAAAAAAAAAAAAACGTAATATAATTACACCAAACACTCATTACCTATAACTTAGTTAATTAAAAAAAAAAACTATACTACCTACTTAATAAATGCTTATTCAATCTATGTGCGAGGCGGTCTTGAGTATGTTATTCATAAAAACTTTCAAACGCAACAGAGGTCAACAAACCTAAAATGTTGCGAAATATACTTTCTTGCCGAGACCCTACATCTCTGGCGGGATATCTGCATTTTTCTCCCAAGGGACTAAACCTTCGGTGGAACAAACGGAGCGGGTCGTGACTCCGATATAAAAAAAGCCATCACTAAATGCTAGCTTACTATTGCCTATAGTAATCTATTTTATAACATACTCATTTCAGACCTCACGCAAGAATTAAATCTAAGAAAAACAACTAACTAGCTAACTAACTATGTATCTATATCTATATTAAGTATGTATGAGTATCTATATCTAAAATCTATAATTCTGAAAGCTCATTAAAAACCAGCAAACTATGTACTACTATATAAATACTAATAATCTATAAACCTACAAAACTGCAATAAAGCTAGCTACTAGAAAAACAAAATACAATATGTTGATGGCTACAACATCACATTACGTCACAGGCATCGTCACTGTTGACCGGTAGAATCTTCCAGAAAACTACCTACTATAAACTGTTTGTCAAAACAACACGCTGTCTACATACCTACCTACCAAACATCTTACTATTCATTACAAACACATTCAAATAGGTACTTGAGCGAACATGCCTGACCTACTTACCTTATTTTCTGTCAGGAATGCATAGTTCGTAAACAACTCACGCGTGTCTTATTTAACAGAAACAAAATTGTTACAATATTAATTAAAATATTTATGAGAAATCAAACTTAAACAAATTAATTAATGCTATTTATTTAAATCTTTAATCATTACTTAAAATCACAAATTATTATCTACCTATTCATCTACATTCAAACCCTATTAGTACTAATACAAACAGATAACTAAAATATTCCTGCCTACCCCTATGATATCTTGTTACAGTGAAAAAATCAACAGCTCAGGTGCTTACTAGAAAGCATACGCATACCTACTAAAAAATACTATTACTGCCATCTATGATTTCCAACAGGAAACTAAAGACATTCATACTAAACCTTCCCAACAGATGGCGGTTAAACAATATTGCTATGGCCCTCTATATTAGTAATAATGAAAGAGATAACTTAGAAACTTTCTCAACAGATGTCACCATAAGTTCAGTACAAAAAAAAAATAACTTTGTAAAATTTTTTTTTTAATCCCATTGATAAAAATAATAAACATAAACAATTAGGATAAATTCAATAAATAATATGAAGACAAGTAAACACAAAATAAAATAAACTTGACTTAATAATAGAAAACACTAACCTATTTAAGAACTTGCATTTACTTAATACTTTTATTTTTTTTGGATGACTTTAAACTTCCTTAATTTGTTTTTTTCTCGATTAGCCTTTAAACTGAAACTCCAACACATAGAGCGACATACAGTATCATAAACAACAGTCACTATTACAAAAACTCACTCACTTACTCAATCACAAAAATTTTTTTATAGAGCTTACACTACATTTTTTTTTATAGAGCAAACACTTATAATTTTTAGTAACATAGATCTTACACTTAAATTTTTTTTTTTACTTAGAGCAGACACTATAAAAAATTTTTTTTCCTTTTCACTTCTCATAGAGACATAGAGTCAACACTTACAAAAAAAAAAATTTTTTTTTTTCCACTTCATCTACAAATAGAAACATAGAATCAACTCTTAATTTATCTTATACTCATACAACTTTAACTACAAATAGAACTATAGAGTTAACACTAAATATTTTCTTATCATAACTGTAATATTTAATAATTAACTTTAACTAATAATTACTTAAACTAAACCTATTAGAACACTCTAAGAAGCAATATGAGCGGTGAAAACTCATTTAAAAATAAGCCTCTAACAACAGAGCGGATTGCTTCAAAACTCTTTAAACAAGCCAATTCTGACTAGGATGCGGATTATGGCAAACATCTAAAATAAGCCTAAAATGCCAGCTTCTCTAAATTAATACTAATCTACACTTAACAACTTAAACTTAAACAACTCTACAATGATAGAGACACTTAGAATTTATATTAGAACATTAACTTACATACAGACTAGTACTAAATAACACTTGCCCTTCTAAATGATAAAGCCTCTACTACACTAACAACTAAAACTCTTGTTGATATTAGTATATTTACACATCAAAGTAAATATATTCTAGTTGTAGCTTCTTAAGCCTTCTATGACTTGAGGCTAATGCGGGATGAATAAAAGATTGAAGTATGAAAGACAGTATGAATGTAGAGTCATCAAGAGATAGGTTGCAGTTCTAGCGGGTTTTATCAGGAAAAACCCTTTCTCTGGGAGGGGCGATACTGTAACATTACAAAATTATTATAAAAACTTCTAGAAGCTTCCATACTCACACAAGTAGGTTATTGACAAAAACTAACGGACAATAGTTACCCACACAGACATCAGCCATCAGTTACATCTCACACATACATAGTGTTTATGATTTAGCTCTCTAGCGGCTATAAAACCCGACGCACGCATGTGCGCATTCATTCAACTAAAGCAACGCGCTGATTAATCACTACAAACTTAGAATATACGCCCATTCTGGTGAGTTTGTTTAAATATACTACACTCTAACTAGCACTGTTTAATCTACTGTTTAATCTACTGTTTAATCTACTGTTTAATCTATTGTTTAATCTGATGTACTTCTTATCTTTCTTAATGTTGTAAAATCTAGCATCATCGTTCATTTAGGGACGTCTGCGTTCGTCTTAACTGCACTCTAAGACACCTATGTCTGTCCTTCTGACTAACTAGTTCTTAATCTCTGTTGTAAACCCTACGGTGTAATAAGGTTGAAAGCCACGTACTGCCTACCCCTGCGAGCCACGTCTGCGGCACCTAGAGGCGACTTTCAACCAAGTTACACCAGGGGGAAGAATCAAGCCTGTCACTACAACTACGTGATCTTTACAGGGTCCAACTCTACGGGTCGAACCTTACGGTTGGTGGCTTCACAGCCACCAACCGGACTCACCAGCTACCTGCTGTCTACCAGCTGTCTCCAGCCCTACCTGCTGCTACCAGCCTGCCACGAGCCACCTCGCAGACAAGGGGCGCGCTCTTCACCATGACGCCTAGACCACGTGCTTCCGATCTGCAGCTCACAGGACAGTACCGTGGAGAGTCCACACCTGTTCTTGGGTTCCGTACTACGCGTGTGTCCAAGTGTTCTTCTCTACAAGCGTGACCTTTTGAGACCTATTCTACTGCTGAGATTGAGACCCTTGATCATACCCCGGCCCATAGCCGTCTGGCCTTCTGCCTGCTACTCTGGCCCTCTGCCTGCACTTCTGCCTTCAGCATAATACTAAAGACTCTAAGTTTAACAATCCATTCAGTGACCTTATTGTTAGCATTTTAAGTTTAATATATGTATAAAAATGTCCTAATCGTTTTTCTACCTACTCCTAGCTCTTCTATCAGGTAGGATAGGAACCTAAAACCTAGACTACCTACCTGTCCACGGCAGCACCGTGACACCGTCAAACCTAATCGTGGGTTAGGTTAGGTTAGGTTTGAACTTAAATTTTTGAAAAAATGGTCAAAAATGTCACTTATTTTGAGTCAAAAAAAAAACATAGGCAGAGGTTACCTCTTAAAATCAGGTGGGCCTCTTGCTTGTTCCGTCATCAAAGTAGTATAAAAAAAAAAAAAAAAAAAAAAAAAAAACCACTGATAAAATACGTAGAAACTAATTTACAGGTGTAGATACCTATGCGCACTTGGAATTATTTTTATTCACAAAAACAACTCAAATAATTTCAAAATCAAAGGTATTTTCTCAAGGAAATTAGTTTGGGTATATCAACTTTTTGGATCTGAATTTGCAAATTTTAGTTTTTTCGCGTGCTAATTTTTTCTTTTTGTTGCAGTTCGACTGGAGAGCGTTGGGACATGGTGTTTCGGCTACAACTGAAGAAAAAACTCACTCACGCAAGAAAATACACGCGAAAAACCGTCAAACATAACCATGGGTTAGGTTAGGTTAGGTTTGAACTTAAATTTTTGAATAAAAATGGTAAAAAATGTCACTTATTTTGGGTCAAAAAAAAATCATAGGCAGAAGTTACCTCTTAAAATCAGGTAGGCCACATGCTTGTTCCGTCATCAAAGTAGAATAAAAAAAAAAAAAAAAAAAAAAAACACTGATAAAATACGTAGAAACTAATTTACAGGTGTAGATACCTATGCGCACTTGGAATTATTTTTATTCACAAAAACAACTCAAATAATTTCAAAATCAAAGGTATTTTCTCAATGAAATTAGTTTGGGTATATCGACTTTTTGGATCTGAATTTGCAAATTTTAGTTTTTTCGCGTGCTAATTTTTTCTTTTCGTTGCAGTTCGACAGGGTAGCGTCGGGACATGGAGTTTCGGCTACAACTGAAGAAAAAACTCACTCACGCAAGAAAATACACGCGAAAATCCGTCAAACCTAACCGTGGGTTAGGTTAGGTTAGGTTTGAACATAAATTTTTGAAAAAATGGTCAAAAATGTCACTTATTTTGAGTCAAAAAAAAATCATAGGCAGAGGTTACCTCTTAAAATCAGGTGGTCCTCTTGCTTGTTCCGTCATCAAAGTAGTATAAAAAAAAAAAAAAAAAAAAACCACTGATAAAATACGTAGAAACTAATTTACAGGTGTAGATACCTATGCGCACTTGGAATTATTTTTATTCACAAAAACAACTCAAATAATTTCAAAATCAAAGGTATTTTCTCAAGGAAATTAGTTTGGTTATATCAACTTTTTGGATCAAAATTTGCAAATTTTAGTTTTTTCGCGTGCTCATTTTTTCTTTTTGTTGCAGTTCGACTGGAGAGCGTCGGGGGATGGTGTTTCGGCTACAAATGAAGTAAAAACTCACTCACGCAAGAAAATACACGCGAAAATCCGTCAAACCTAACCGTGGGTTAGGTTAGGTTAGAATTGAACTTAAATTTTTGAATAAAAATGGTCAAAAATGACACTTATTTTGAGTCAAAAAAATCATAGGCAGAGGTTACCTCTTAAAATCAGGTGGGCCACTTGCTTGTTCCGTCATCAAAATAGTATAAAAAAAAAAAAAAAAAAAAACGTCAAAACCACTGATAAAATACGTAGAAACTAATTTACAGGTGTAGATACCTATGCGCACTTGGAATTATTTTTATTCACAAAAACAACTCAAAAAATTTCAAAATCAAAGGTATTTTCTCAAGGAAATTAGTTTGGGTATATCAACTTTTTGGATCAAAATTTGCAAATTTTAGTTTTTTCGCGTGCTCATTTTTTCTTTTTGTTGCAGTTCGACTGGAGAGCGTCGGGGGATGGTGTTTCGGCTACAAATGAAGTAAAAACTCACTCACGCAAGAAAATACACGCGAAAAACCGTCAAACCTAACCGTGGGTTAGGTTAGGTTAGGTTTGAACTTAAATTTTTGAAAAAATGGTCAAATATGTCACTTATTTTGAGTCAAAAAAAAATCATAGGCAGAGGTTACCTCTTAAAATCAGGTGGGCCTCTTGCTTGTTCCGTCATCAAAGTAGTATAAAAAAAAAAAAAAGAAAAAAAAGTCAAAACCACTGATAAAATACGTAGAAACTAATTTACAGGTGTAGATACCTATGCGCACTTGGAATTATTTTTATTCACAAAAACAACTCAAATAATTTCAAAATCAAAGGTATTTTCTCAATGAAATTAGTTTGGGTATATCGACTTTTTGGATCTGAATTTGCAAATTTTGCGAAATACACGCGGAAATCCGTCAAACCTAACCGTGGGTTAGGATAGGTTAGAATTGAACTTAAATTTTTGAATAAAAATGGTCAAAAATGACACTTATTTTGAGTCAAAAAAAATCATAGGCAGAGGTTACCTCTTAAAATCAGGTGGGCCTCTTGCTTGTTCCGTCATCAAAGAAGTATAATAAAAAAAAAAAAAAAAAAAAAACCACTGATAAAATACGTAGAAACTAATTTACAGGTGTAGATACCTATGCGCACTTGGAATTATTTTTATTCACAAAAGCAACTCCAATAATTTCAAAATCAAAGGTATTTCCTCAAGGAAATTAGTTTGGGTACATCAACTTTTTGGATCTGAATTTGCAAATTTTAGTTTTTTCGCGTGCTAATTTTTTCTTTTTGTTGCAGTTCGACGGGAGAGCGTCGGGATATGGTGTTTCGGCTACAACTGAAGAAAAAACTCACCTACGCAAGAAAATACACGCGAAAAACCGTCAAACCTAACCGTGGGTTAGGTTAGGTTAGGTTTGAACTTAAATTTTTGAATAAAAATGGTCAAAAATGTCACTTATTTTGAGTCAAAAAAAAATCATAGGCAGAGGTTACCTCTTAAAATCAGGTGGTCCTCTTGCTTGTTCCGTCATCAAAGTAGTATAAAAAAAAAAAAAAAAAAAAACCACTGATAAAATACGTAGAAACTAATTTACAGGTGTAGATACCTATGCGCACTTGGAATTATTTTTATTCACAAAAACAACTCAAATAATTTCAAAATCAAAGGTATTTTCTCAAGGAAATTAGTTTGGTTATATCAACTTTTTGGATCAAAATTTGCAAATTTTAGTTTTTTCGCGTGCTCATTTTTTCTTTTTGTTGCAGTTCGACTGGAGAGCGTCGGGGGATGGTGTTTCGGCTACAAATGAAGTAAAAACTCACTCACGCAAGAAAATACACGCGAAAATCCGTCAAACCTAACCGTGGGTTAGGTTAGGTTAGAATTGAACTTAAATTTTTGAATAAAAATGGTCAAAAATGACACTTATTTTGAGTCAAAAAAATCATAGGCAGAGGTTACCTCTTAAAATCAGGTGGGCCACTTGCTTGTTCCGTCATCAAAATAGTATAAAAAAAAAAAAAAAAAAAAAACGTCAAAACCACTGATAAAATACGTAGAAACTAATTTACAGGTGTAGATACCTATGCGCACTTGGAATTATTTTTATTCACAAAAACAACTCAAATAATTTCAAAATCAAAGGTATTTTCTCAATGAAATTAGTTTGGGTATATCGACTTTTTGGATCTGAATTTGCAAATTTTGCGAAATACACGCGGAAATCCGTCAAACCTAACCGTGGGTTAGGATAGGTTAGAATTGAACTTAAATTTTTGAATAAAAATGGTCAAAAATGACACTTATTTTGAGTCAAAAAAAATCATAGGCAGAGGTTACCTCTTAAAATCAGGTGGGCCTCTTGCTTGTTCCGTCATCAAAGAAGTATAATAAAAAAAAAAAAAAAAAAAAAAAAAACCACTGATAAAATACGTAGAAACTAATTTACAGGTGTAGATACCTATGCGCACTTGGAATTATTTTTATTCACAAAAGCAACTCCAATAATTTCAAAATCAAAGGTATTTCCTCAAGGAAATTAGTTTGGGTACATCAACTTTTTGGATCTGAATTTGCAAATTTTAGTTTTTTCGCGTGCTAATTTTTTCTTTTTGTTGCAGTTCGACGGGAGAGCGTCGGGATATGGTGTTTCGGCTACAACTGAAGAAAAAACTCACCTACGCAAGAAAATACACGCGAAAAACCGTCAAACCTAACCGTGGGTTAGGTTAGGTTAGGTTTGAACTTAAATTTTTGAATAAAAATGGTCATAAATGTCACTTATTTTGAGTCAAAAAAAAATCATAGGCAGAGGTTACCTCTTAAAATCAGGTGGGCCTCTTGCTTGTTCCGTCATCAAAGAAGTATAATAAAAAAAAAAAAAAAAAAAAAAAGTCAAAACCACTGATAAAATACGTAGAAACTAATTTACAGGTGTAGATACCTATGCGCACTTGGAATTATTTTTATTCACAAAAACAACTCCAATAATTTTAAAATCAAAGGTTGTTTCTCAAGGAAATTAGTTTAGGTACATCAACTTTTTGGATCTGATTTGCAAATTTTAGTTTTTTCGCGTGCTAATTTTTTCTTTTTGTTGCAGTTCGACTGGAGATCGTCGGGGGATGGTGTTTCGGCTACAACTGAAGAAAAAACTCACTCACGCAAGAAAATACACGCGAAAAACCGTCAAACCTAACCGTGGGTTAGGTTAGGTTAGGTTTGAACTTAATTTTTTTAATAAAAATGGTCAAAAATGTCACTTATTTTGAGTCAAAAAAAAATCATAGGCAGAGGTTACCTCTTAAAATCAGGTGGGCCTCTTGCTTGTTCCGTCATCAAAGAAGTATAATAAAAAAAAAAAAAAAAAACCACTGATAAAATACGTAGAAACTAATTTACAGGTGTAGATACCTATGCGCACTTGGAATTATTTTTATTCACAAAAACAACTCAAATAATTTCAAAATCAAAGGTATTTTCTCAATGAAATTAGTTTGGGTATATCGACTTTTTGGATCTGAATTTGCAAATTTTGCGAAATACACGCGGAAATCCGTCAAACCTAACCGTGGGTTAGGTTAGGTTAGAATTGAACTTAAATTTTTGAATAAAAATGGTCAAAAATGACACTTATTTTGAGTCAAAAAAAATCATAGGCAGAGGTTACCTCTTAAAATCAGGTGGGCCTCTTGCTTGTTCCGTCATCAAAGTAGAATAAAAAAAAAAAAAAAAAAAGTCAAAACCACTGATAAAATACGTAGAAACTAATTTACAGGTGTAGATACCTATGCGAACTTGGAATTATTTTTATTCACAAAAACAACTCCAATAATTTTAAAATCAAAGGTTGTTTCTCAAGGAAATTAGTTTAGGTACATCAACTTTTTGGATCTGATTTGCAAATTTTAGTTTTTTCGCGTGCTAATTTTTTCTTTTTGTTGCAGTTCGACTGGAGATCGTCGGGGGATGGTGTTTCGGCTACAACTGAAGAAAAAACTCACTCACGCAAGAAAATACACGCGAAAAACCGTCAAACCTAACCATGGGTTAGGTTAGGTTAGGTTTGAACTTAATTTTTTTAATAAAAATGGTCAAAAATGTCACTTATTTTGAGTCAAAAAAAAATCATAGACAGAGGTTACCTCTTAAAATCAGGTGGGCCTCTTGCTTGTTCCGTCATCAAAGTAGTATAAAAAAAAAAAAAACAAAAGTCAAAACCACTGATAAAATACGTAGAAACTAATTTACAGGTGTAGATACCTATGCGCACTTGGAATTTTTTTTATTCACAAAAACAACTCCAATAATTTCAAAATCAAAGTTTTTTTCTCAAGGAAATTAGTTTGGGTACATGAACTTTTTGGATCTGAATTTGCAAATTTTAGTTTTTTCGCGTGCTAATTTTTTCTTTTTGTTGCAGTTCGACTGGAGAGCGTCAGGATATGGTGTTTCGGCTACAACTGAAGAAAAAACTCACTCACGCAAGAAAATACACGCGAAAAACCGTCAAACCTAACCGTGGGTTAGGTTAGGTTAGGTTTGAACTTAAATTTTTGAATAGAAATGGTCAAAAATATCACTTATTTTGAGTCAAAAAAAATTCATAGGCAGAGGTTACCTCTTAAAATCAGGTGGGCCTCTTGCTTGTTCCGTCATCAAAGAAGTATAATAAAAAAAAAAAAAAAAAACCACTGATAAAATACGTAGAAACTAATTTACAGGTGTAGATACCTATGCGCACTTGGAATTATTTTTATTCACAAAGACAACTCCAATAATTTCAAAATCAAAGGTATTTCCTCAAGGAAATTAGTTTGGGTACATCAACTTTTTGGATCTGAATTTGCAAATTTTAGTTTTTTCGCGTGCTAATTTTTTCTTTTTGTTGCAGTTCGACTGGAGAGCGTCGGGATATGGTGTTTCGGCTACAACTGAAGAAAAAACTCACTCACGCAAGAAAATACACGCGAAAAACCGTCAAACCTAACCGTGGGTTAGGTTAGGTTAGGTTTGAACTTAAATTTTTGAATAAAAATGGTCAAAAATGTCACTTATTTTGAGTCAAAAAAAAAACACAGGCAGAGGTTACCTCTTAAAATCAGGTGGGCCTCTTGCTTGTTCCGTCATCAAAGAAGTATAATAAAAAAAAAAAAAAAAAAAAGAAAAAAAAAAAAACCCACTGATAAAATACGTAGAAACTAATTTACAGGTGTAGATACCTATGCGCACTTGGAATTATTTTTATTCACAAAAACACCTTCAATAATTTCAAAATCAAAGGTATTTCCTCAAGGAAATTAGTTTGGGTACATCAACTTTTTGGATCTGAATTTGCAAATTTTAGTTTTTTCGCGTGCTATTTTTTTCTTTTTGTTGCAGTTCGACTGGAGAGCGTCGGGATATGGTGTTTCGGCTACAACTGAAGAAAAAACTCACTCACGCAAGAAAATACACGCGAAAAACCGTCAAACCTAACCGTGGGTTAGGTTAGGTTAGTTTTGAACTTAAATTTTTGAATAAAAATGGTCAAAAATGTCACTTATTTTGAGTCAAAAAAAATCATAGGCAGAGGTTACCTCTTAAAATCAGGTGGGCCTCTTGCTTGTTCCGTCATCAAAGAAGTATAATAAAAAAAAAAAAAAAAAAAAAAAAAACCACTGATAAAATACGTAGAAACTAATTTACAGGTGTAGATACCTATGCGCACTTGGAATTATTTTTATTCACAAAAGCAACTCCAATAATTTCAAAATCAAAGGTATTTCCTCAAGGAAATTAGTTTGGGTACATCAACTTTTTGGATCTGAATTTGCAAATTTTAGTTTTTTCGCGTGCTAATTTTTTCTTTTTGTTGCAGTTCGACAGGAGAGCGTCGGGATATGGTGTTTCGGCTACAACTGAAGAAAAAACTCACTCACGCAAGAAAATACACGCGAAAAACCGTCAAACCTAACCGTGGGTTAGGTTAGGTTAGGTTTGAACTTAAATTTTTGAATAAAAATGGTCATAAATGTCACTTATTTTGAGTCAAAAAAAAATCATAGGCAGAGGTTACCTCTTAAAATCAGGTGGGCCTCTTGCTTGTTCCGTCATCAAAGAAGTATAATAAAAAAAAAAAAAAAAAACCACTGATAAAATACGTAGAAACTAATTTACAGGTGTAGATACCTATGCGCACTTGGAATTATTTTTATTCACAAAAACACCTCCAATAATTTCAAAATCAAAGGTATTTCCTCAAGGAAATTAGTTTGGGTACATCAACTTTTTGGATCCGAATTTGCAAATTTTAGTTTTTTCGCGTGCTAATTTTTTCTTTTTGTTGCAGTTCGACTGGAGAGCGTCGGGATATGGTGTTTCGGCTACAACTGAAGAAAAAACTCACTCACGCAAGAAAATACACGCGAAAAACCGTCAAACCTAACCGTGGGTTAGGTTAGGTTAGGTTTGAACTTAAATTTTTGAATAAAAATGGTCAATAATGTCACTTATTTTGAGTCAAAAAAAATCATAGGCAGAGGTTACCTCTTAAAATCAGGTGGGCCTCTTGCTTGTTCCGTCATCAAAGAAGTATAATAAAAAAAAAAAAAAAAAACCACTGATAAAATACGTAGAAACTAATTTACAGGTGTAGATACCTATGCGCACTTGGAATTATTTTTATTCACAAAAACACCTCCAATAATTTCAAAATCAAAGGTATTTCCTCAAGGAAATTAGTTTGGGTACATCAACTTTTTGGATCTGAATTTGCAAATTTTAGTTTTTTCGCGTGCTAATTTTTTCTTTTTGTTGCAGTTCGACTGGAGAGCGTCGGGATATGGTGTTTCGGCTACAACTGAAGAAAAAACTCACTCACGCAAGAAAATACACGCGAAAAACCGTCAAACCTAACCGTGGGTTAGGTTAGGTTAGGTTTGAACTTAAATTTTTGAATAAAAATGGTCAATAATGTCACTTATTTTGAGTCAAAAAAAATCATAGGCAGAGGTTACCTCTTAAAATCAGGTGGGCCTCTTGCTTGTTCCGTCATCAAAGAAGTATAATAAAAAAAAAAAAAAAAAAAGAAAAAAAAAAAAAAACCACTGATAAAATACGTAGAAACTAATTTACAGGTGTAGATACCTATGCGCACTTGGAATTATTTTTATTCACAAAAACACCTCCAATAATTTCAAAATCAAAGGTATTTCCTCAAGGAAATTAGTTTGGGTACATCAACTTTTTGGATCTGAATTTGCAAATTTTAGTTTTTTCGCGTGCTAATTTTTTCTTTTTGTTGCAGTTCGACTGGAGAGCGTCGGGATATGGTGTTTCGGCTACAACTGAAGAAAAAACTCACTCACGCAAGAAAATACACGCGAAAAACCGTCAAACCTAACCGTGGGTTAGGTTAGGTTAGGTTTGAACTTAAATTTTTGAATAAAAATGGTCAAAAACGTCACTTATTTTGAGTCAAAAAAAAATCATAGGCAGAGGTTACCTCTTAAAATCAGGTGGGCCTCTTGCTTGTTCCGTCATCAAAGAAGAATAATAAAAAAAAAAAAAAAAAAAAAAACCACTGATAAAATACGTAGAAACTAATTTACAGGTGTAGATACCTATGCGCACTTGGAATTATTTTTATTCACAAAGACAACTCCAATAATTTCAAAATCAAAGGTTTCCTCAAGGAAATTAGTTTGGGTACATCAACTTTTTGGATCTGAATTTGCAAATTGTAGTTTTTTTTCGCGTGCTAATTTTTTCTTTTTGTTGCAGTTCGACTGGAGAGCGTCGGGATATGGTGTTTCGGCTACAACTGAAGAAAAAACTCACTCACGCAAGAAAATACACGCGAAAAACCGTCAAACCTAACCGTGGGTTAGGTTAGGTTAGGTTTGAACTTAAATTTTTGAATAAAAATGGTCATAAATGTCACTTATTTTGAGTCAAAAAAAAATCATAGGCAGAGGTTACCTCTTAAAATCAGGTGGGCCTCTTGCTTGTTCCGTCATAAAAGAAGTATAATAAAAAAAAAAAAAAAAAAAGAAAAAAAAAAAAAAACCACTGATAAAATACGTAGAAACTAATTTACAGGTGTAGATACCTATGCGCACTTGGAATTATTTTTATTCACAAAAACAACTCCAATAATTTTAAAATCAAAGGTATTTTCTCAAGGAAATTAGTTTAGGTACATCAACTTTTTGGATCTGAATTTGCAAATTTTAGTTTTTTCGCGTGCTAATTTTTTCTTTTTGTTGCAGTTCGACTGGAGATCGTCGGGGGATGGTGTTTCGGCTACAACTGAAGAAAAAACTCACTCACGCAAGAAAATACACGCGAAAAACCGTCAAACCTAACCGTGGGTTAGGTTAGGTTAGGTTTGAACTTAATTTTTTTAATAAAAATGGTCAAAAATGTCACTTATTTTGAGTCAAAAAAAAAACATAGGCAGAGGTTACCTCTTAAAATCAGGTGGGCCTCTTGCTTGTTCCGTCATCAAAGAAGTATAAAAAAAAAAAACTGATAAAATACGTAGAAACTAATTTACAGGTGTAGATACCTATGCGCACTTGGATTTTTTTTTATTCACAAAAACAACTCCAATAATTTCAAAATCAAAGGTATTTCCTCAAGGAAATTAGTTTGGGTACATCAACTTTTTGGATCTGAATTTGCAAATTTTAGTTTTTTCGCGTGCTAATTTTTTCTTTTTGTTGCAGTTCGACTGGAGAGCGTCGGGATATGGTGTTTCGGCTACAACTGAAGAAAAAACTCACTCACGCAAGAAAATACACGCGAAAAACCGTCAAACCTAACCGTGGGTTAGGTTAGGTTAGGTTTGAACTTAAATTTTTGAATAAAAATGGTCAAAAACGTCACTTATTTTGAGTCAAAAAAAAATCATAGGCAGAGGTTACCTCTTAAAATCAGGTGGGCCTCTTGCTTGTTCCGTCATCAAAGAAGTATAAAAAAAAAAAACTGATAAAATACGTAGAAACTAATTTACAGGTGTAGATACCTATGCGCACTTGGAATTTTTTTTATTCACAAAAACAACTCCAATAATTTCAAAATCAAAGGTATTTCCTCAAGGAAATTAGTTTGGGTACATCAACTTTTTGGATCTGAATTTGCAAATTTTAGTTTTTTCGCGTGCTAATTTTTTCTTTTTGTTGCAGTTCGACTGGAGAGCGTCGGGATATGGTGTTTCGGCTACAACTGAAGAAAAAACTCACTCACGCAAGAAAATACACGCGAAAAACCGTCAAACCTAACCGTGGGTTAGGTTAGGTTAGGTTTGAACTTAAATTTTTGAATAAAAATGGTCAAAAACGTCACTTATTTTGAGTCAAAAAAAAATCATAGGCAGAGGTTACCTCTTAAAATCAGGTGGGCCTCTTGCTTGTTCCGTCATCAAAGAAGTATAATAAAAAAAAAAAAAAAAAAAAAACCACTGATAAAATACGTAGAAACTAATTTACAGGTGTAGATACCTATGCGCACTTGGAATTATTTTTATTCACAAAGACAACTCCAATAATTTCAAAATCAAAGGTATTTCCTCAAGGAAATTAGTTTGGGTACATCAACTTTTTGGATCTGAATTTGCAAATTGTAGTTTTTTTTCGCGTGCTAATTTTTTCTTTTTGTTGCAGTTCGACTGGAGAGCGTCGGGATATGGTGTTTCGGCTACAACTGAAGAAAAAACTCACTCACGCAAGAAAATACACGCGAAAAACCGTCAAACCTAACCGTGGGTTAGGTTAGGTTAGGTTTGAACTTAAATTTTTGAATAAAAATGGTCATAAATGTCACTTATTTTGAGTCAAAAAAAAATCATAGGCAGAGGTTACCTCTTAAAATCAGGTGGGCCTCTTGCTTGTTCCGTCATCAAAGAAGTATAATAAAAAAAAAAAAAAAAAAAAAAAAAAACCACTGATAAAATACGTAGAAACTAATTTACAGGTGTAGATACCTATGCGCACTTGGAATTATTTTTATTCACAAAAACAACTCTAATAATTTTAAAATCAAAGGTATTTTCTCAAGGAAATTAGTTTAGGTACATCAACTTTTTGGATCTGAATTTGCAAATTTTAGTTTTTTCGCGTGCTAATTTTTTCTTTTTGTTGCAGTTCGACTGGAGATCGTCAGGGGATGGTGTTTCGGCTACAACTGAAGAAAAAACTCACTCACGCAAGAAAATACACGCGAAAATCCGTCAAACCTAACCGTGGGTTAGGTTAGGTTAGAATTGAACTTAAATTTTTGAATAAAAATGGTCAAAAATGACACTTATTTTGAGTCAAAAAAATCATAGGCAGAGGTTACCTCTTAAAATCAGGTGGGCCTCTTGCTTGTTCCGTCATCAAAATAGTATAAAAAAAAAAAAAAAAAAAAGTCAAAAACCACTGATAAAATACGTAGAAACTAATTTACAGGTGTAGATACCTATGCGCACTTGGAATTATTTTTATTCACAAAAACAACTCAAATAATTTCAAAATCAAAGGTATTTTCTCAAGGAAATTAGTTTGGGTATATCAACTTTTTGGATCAAAATTTGCAAATTTTAGTTGTTTCGCGTGCTCATTTTTTCTTTTTGTTGCAGTTCGACTGGAGAGCGTCGGGGGATGGTGTTTCGGCTACAAATGAAGTAAAAACTCACTCACGCAAGAAAATACACGCGAAAAACCGTCAAACCTAACCGTGGGTTAGGTTAGGTTAGGTTTGAACTTAAATTTTTGAAAAAATGGTCAAATATGTCACTTATTTTGAGTCAAAAAAAAATCATAGGCAGAGGTTACCTCTTAAAATCAGGTGGGCCTCTTGCTTGTTCCGTCATCAAAGTAGTATAAAAAAAAAAAAAAGAAAAAAAAGTCAAAACCACTGATAAAATACGTAGAAACTAATTTACAGGTGTAGATACCTATGCGCACTTGGAATTATTTTTATTCACAAAAACAACTAAAATAATTTCAAAATCAAAGGTATTTTCTCAATGAAATTAGTTTGGGTATATCGACTTTTTGGATCTGAATTTGCAAATTTTGCGAAATACACGCGGAAATCCGTCAAACCTAACCGTGGGTTAGGTTAGGTTAGAATTGAACTTAAATTTTTGAATAAAAATGGTCAAAAATGACACTTATTTTGAGTCAAAAAAAATCATAGGCAGAGGTTACCTCTTAAAATCAGGTGGGCCTCTTGCTTGTTCCGTCATCAAAGAAGTATAATAAAAAAAAAAAAAAAAAAAAAAAAAACCACTGATAAAATACGTAGAAACTAATTTACAGGTGTAGATACCTATGCGCACTTGGAATTATTTTTATTCACAAAAGCAACTCCAATAATTTCAAAATCAAAGGTATTTCCTCAAGGAAATTAGTTTGGGTACATCAACTTTTTAGATCTGAATTTGCAAATTTTAGTTTTTTCGCGTGCTAATTTTTTCTTTTTGTTGCAGTTCGACGGGAGAGCGTCGGGATATGGTGTTTCGGCTACAACTGAAGAAAAAACTCACCTACGCAAGAAAATACACGCGAAAAACCGTCAAACCTAACCGTGGGTTAGGTTAGGTTAGGTTTGAACTTAAATTTTTGAATAAAAATGGTCATAAATGTCACTTATTTTGAGTCAAAAAAAAATCATAGGCAGAGGTTACCTCTTAAAATCAGGTGGGCCTCTTGCTTGTTCCGTCATCAAAGAAGTATAATTTAAAAAAAAAAAAAAAAAAAAGTCAAAACCACTGATAAAATACGTAGAAACTAATTTACAGGTGTAGATACCTATGCGCACTTGGAATTATTTTTATTCACAAAAACAACTCCAATAATTTTAAAATCAAAGGTTGTTTCTCAAGGAAATTAGTTTAGGTACATCAACTTTTTGGATCTGATTTGCAAATTTTAGTTTTTTCGCGTGCTAATTTTTTCTTTTTGTTGCAGTTCGACTGGAGATCGTCGGGGGATGGTGTTTCGGCTACAACTGAAGAAAAAACTCACTCACGCAAGAAAATACACGCGAAAAACCGTCAAACCTAACCGTGGGTTAGGTTAGGTTAGGTTTGAACTTAATTTTTTTAATAAAAATGGTCAAAAATGTCACTTATTTTGAGTCAAAAAAAAATCATAGGCAGAGGTTACCTCTTAAAATCAGGTGGGCCTCTTGCTTGTTCCGTCATCAAAGAAGTATAATAAAAAAAAAAAAAAAAAACCACTGATAAAATACGTAGAAACTAATTTACAGGTGTAGATACCTATGCGCACTTGGAATTATTTTTATTCACAAAGACAACTCCAATAATTTCAAAATCAAAGGTATTTCCTCAAGGAAATTAGTTTGGGTACATCAACTTTTTGGATCTGAATTTGCAAATTTTAGTTTTTTCGCGTGCTAATTTTTTCTTTTTGTTGCAGTTCGACTGGAGAGCGTCGGGATATGGTGTTTCGGCTACAACTGAAGAAAAAACTCACTCACGCAAGAAAATACACGCGAAAAACCGTCAAACCTAACCGTGGGTTAGGTTAGGTTATGTTTGAACTTAAATTTTTGAATAAAAATGGTCAAAAATGACACATATTTTGGGTCAAAAAAAAAACATAGGCAGAGGTTACCTCTTAAAATCAGGTGGGCCTCTTGCTTGTTCCGTCATCAAAGTAGTATAAAATAAAAAAAGAAAAAAAAAGTCAAAACCACTGATAAAATACGTAGAAACTAATTTACAGGTGTAGATACCTATGCGCACTTGGAATTATTTTTATTCACAAAAACAACTCAAATAATTTCAAAATCAAAGGTATTTTCTCAATGAAATTAGTTTGGGTATATCGACTTTTTGGATCTGAATTTGCAAATTTTAGTTTTTTCGCGTGCTAATTTTTTCTTTTCGTTGCAGTTCGACAGGGGAGCGTCGGGACATGGAGTTTCGGCTACAACTGAAGAAAAAACTCACTCACGCAAGAAAATACACGCGAAAATCCGTCAAACCTAACCGTGGGTTAGGTTAGGTTAGAATTGAACTTAAATTTTTGAATAAAAATGGTCAAAAATGACACTTATTTTGAGTCAAAAAAAAATCATAGGCAGAGGTTACCTCTTAAAATCAGGTGGGCCTCTTGCTTGTTCCGTCATCAAAGTAGAATAAAAAAAAAAAAAAAAAAAGTCAAAACCACTGATAAAATACGTAGAAACTAATTTACAGGTGTAGATACCTATGCGCACTTGGAATTATTTTTATTCACAAAAACAACTCCAATAATTTCAAAATCAAAGGTATTTTCTCAAGGAAATTAGTTTGGGTATATCAACTTTTTGGATCTGAATTTGCAAATTTTAGTTTTTTCGCGTGCTATTTTTTTCTTTTTGTTGCAGTTCGACTGGAGAGCGTCGGGACATGGTGTTTCGGCTACAACTGAAGAAAAAACTCACTCACGCAAGAAAATACACGCGAAAAACCGTCAAACCTTACCGTGGGTTAGGTTAGGTTAGGTTTGAACTTAAATTTTTGAATAAAAATGGTCAAAAATGTCACTTATTTTGAGTCAAAAAAAATCATAGGCAGAGGTTACCTCTTAAAATCAGGTGGGCCTCTTGCTTGTTCCGTCATCAAAGAAGTATAATAAAAAAATAAAAAAAAAAAATAAAAAAAAAAAAACCCACTGATAAAATACGTAGAAACTAATTTACAGGTGTAGATACCTATGCGCACTTGGAATTATTTTTATTCACAAAAACACCTTCAATAATTTCAAAATCAAAGGTATTTCCTCAAGGAAATTAGTTTGGGTACATCAACTTTTTGGATCTGAATTTGCAAATTTTAGTTTTTTCGCGTGCTATTTTTTTCTTTTTGTTGCAGTTCGACTGGAGAGCGTCGGGATATGGTGTTTCGGCTACAACTGAAGAAAAAACTCACTCACGCAAGAAAATACACGCGAAAAACCGTCAAACCTAACCGTGGGTTAGGTTAGGTTAGTTTTGAACTTAAATTTTTGAATAAAAATGGTCAAAAATGTCACTTATTTTAAGTCAAAAAAAATCATAGGCAGAGGTTACCTCTTAAAATCAGGTGGGCCTCTTGCTTGTTCCGTCATCAAAGAAGTATAATAAAAAAAAAAAAAAAAAAAAAAAAAAACCACTGATAAAATACGTAGAAACTAATTTACAGGTGTAGATACCTATGCGCACTTGGAATTATTTTTATTCACAAAAACACCTCCAATAATTTCAAAATCAAAGGTATTTCCTCAAGGAAATTAGTTTGGGTACATCAACTTTTTGGATCTGAATTTGCAAATTTTAGTTTTTTCGCGTGCTAATTTTTTCTTTTTGTTGCAGTTCGACTGGAGAGCGTCGGGATATGGTGTTTCGGCTACAACTGAAGAAAAAACTCACTCACGCAAGAAAATACACGCGAAAAACCGTCAAACCTAACCGTGGGTTAGGTTAGGTTAGGTTTGAACTTAAATTTTTGAATAAAAATGGTCAATAATGTCACTTATTTTGAGTCAAAAAAAATCATAGGCAGAGGTTACCTCTTAAAATCAGGTGGGCCTCTTGCTTGTTCCGTCATCAAAGAAGTATAATAAAAAAAAAAAAAAAAAAAAGAAAAAAAAAAAAAACCACTGATAAAATACGTAGAAACTAATTTACAGGTGTAGATACCTATGCGCACTTGGAATTATTTTTATTCACAAAAACACCTCCAATAATTTCAAAATCAAAGGTATTTCCTCAAGGAAATTAGTTTGGGTACATCAACTTTTTGGATCTGAATTTGCAAATTTTAGTTTTTTCGCGTGCTAATTTTTTCTTTTTGTTGCAGTTCGACTGGAGAGCGTCGGGATATGGTGTTTCGGCTACAACTGAAGAAAAAACTCACTCACGCAAGAAAATACACGCGAAAAACCGTCAAACCTAACCGTGGGTTAGGTTAGGTTAGGTTTGAACTTAAATTTTTGAATAAAAATGGTCAATAATGTCACTTATTTTGAGTCAAAAAAAATCATAGGCAGAGGTTACCTCTTAAAATCAGGTGGGCCTCTTGCTTGTTCCGTCATCAAAGAAGTATAATAAAAAAAAAAAAAAAAAAAGAAAAAAAAAAAAAAACCACTGATAAAATACGTAGAAACTAATTTACAGGTGTAGATACCTATGCGCACTTGGAATTATTTTTATTCACAAAAACACCTCCAATAATTTCAAAATCAAAGGTATTTCCTCAAGGAAATTAGGTTAGGTTAGGTTAGGTTAGGTTAGGTTAGGTTAGGTTAGGTTAGGTTAGGTTAGGTTAGGTTGGGCGGGTCTGTGTTTATCCATTAATAGTTGCTGCGGCCTAACCCCGGTTTTGGATAAATGCAGGCCTTCCTTGCCCGCTCATGAGTGAGTTGGCAAGGAGGCGAATGGTCTTGGGAGGAGCGCGGGTCGCTGAGATCCCCAAGGCAAGTCTGATGGTCATCCTTCACGTGGTTGCTGCCTGTTTTTGGTCTATTTTTTTCTTAAATAGACATAACTGAAACCATCAGGCGCCTTCACGGTCCTTTTGGGCTGTGTTGGTTTAGTTTAGGTAGGATAGGTGCAGAAGTTCCTCCGCGCGTCCTTCTGACTTAGCAGAAGGCGCAGTGGATGGAGCCTGGTGGAGGAAAGGAGTTCCCACTCCATCATGTAGCGGGTGCAGGATTTTTGAGCTACCACTGCGAGGGGTCCGTATTCGGACGAAAGTAGTTAAGAACCACATCCTAAGTTTCCGGCGCTCGGCGAGGGGAGTATTGTGCGTGCGAGTCTGGACTTGCTCTGCTAGACTTCACACACGGCATGCTGTCGTGGGTGGGGAGAGGCGGTGCATGTCCGGGCTCACACGTGCAGTATGGTCGGGGAGAACCCGGCCGCTAGGGCGCCACCCCAAGGACCTCACCTCAAAAGGAAAACAACATGGATATGGACAATTGCGTAAAAATACTACCCCAGGGGGGTACCACTGGCTCAGCTGGTGGAGAATCCCCTCGTGCTTCGGCACGCGGCCCATCGTATTCTGGGGGGGCCAACAATTGCCCCGAGAGCTCAGGCTCTCGCCTTGAGATGAGAAGTGGGAGAAATTCCGTAGACGATGTTAGGGGCTCGTGTCACAGTCTGATGTTTTCAGATAATGATGCAAGTCCAGAAAGGTCAGCTTCAGTGGCCAGTACTTTAGTTGGCGAGGCTGCTGGCCGTAAGCGCCATCGGGTCGGTGGTGAGTCTGAAAGTGATTCTTCGATTCGGAAAAAAGTTTCGTCTGCTCAACGAGGACGAATCTTACGGAGTAGCGTATCTGGCACTCATATCGGGATTGCTCGCGCTAAACAGGACTTGACGAATGCCAGTGTAGAAACATACAGGCTCAACCAAGATGATGAGACAGTGTCTCAAAAGAGGAAGAAAAAGGCAGGAAGAAAGATTTACTCTCATTTGAATGGGGAGTCCTTTAATGCGGATGAGCTGTGGACGCGGGCCTTAGAAGAAGTGGATTCAATTCGTGAGGAGGCTCGCAAGTCTAAAAACTTAAAGGGAACCGTCCTGGGTGAAATCAACCAGTCCGTGACCACCTTAAAGGACATCATCGACTGTCTGAAGACACGGACTATCGATGATGAAACGAGGCGTCTCCATGCGGACAATAAACGGCTCAACCAGGAACTTGCCAACCTGAAGGTAGAACTGGGAGCACTTCGTCGTGACTATGAGGAGAGGAACGAGCGAGCCAATGCAGTTGCCTCAGTCCTCTCAACCCCTCCGTCTCAAGGAGTGGATATCGAAGAAGTTGTGCGTAGAGTGACCATTTCTGTGGGGGATATGGTCAATGCGCGTATAGCTGGTATAGAGGACCGCCTTCTGCCGGCAAAGACGCTCCGTCCGCCATTAGCAGCAGATAAGAGAAAAGAGTCTTCTTCTGTTGTGGCGACTAAACCTCGTCCTTTAGCGGCCTCTATAAGCCGTAAGCAAGCTGAAAAACCTCGGCTTACAATATCTGATGTACAGCCATCTATCAGTCAAACTTACCTCGCAGCTGGCCCATCTAGTGCTGACACTCAGACGTCTACTAGTTATGCTGCAGTGCCCTCGCCTACTCCTAAGGATGGGGTAGGATGGGTTACTGTAGCCAAGAGAGGGGGCCGTAAAAAGAAGTCGACTATTCCCAATGAACTGGATACTGCAAAACCTGTAGAGGTTTTTCAAAAAGCCGGTAGGTCAAAGAAGAAGAGAAAAAATAAGAAGAGAAAAATGCTTAGCCTTCCACAATCAGCAGCGGTGATAATCACCCTCCAACCAGATGCTCTGGAAAAGGGTGTGACGTACACAGAGGCTCTGACTAAAGCAAAGGACTCAATCAATCTGTCTGATCTTGGAATTGACGGTATTCGATCGCGGCTAACAGCGACTGGAGCTAGGGTCTTGCAGCTCCCGGGACCCAATAGCGGTCCTAAGGCGGATCTCCTTGCAGAAAGACTGCAGCTTACTCTCAAGGATATTGCCAAAGTTGACCGCCCTGAAAAATGTGTAAGCTTGCGCATCAGTGGGTTGGATGACACCGTCCACAAAAATGACGTTACTGCAGCAATCGCTGCCACGGCAGAATGCTCCCTAGTAAGCATAAAGATCGGAGAGATCAGTGTGGGGCCTGGGGGCTCAGGTGTTGCAATTGTGCAATGTCCCATCCAAGTGGCCAAACCAATGCTGGAGAAAGGCCGACTCCTTGTGGGATGGAGTTCAGCCCGAGTTCTGGCACTTGACAAGCGCCCCTTGCGTTGTTTTAAGTGCTTGAGTTTAGGCCACACTCGACCGTTGTGTCCATCGGAAAAAGACCGCGGCGAGCTCTGTTTCCGTTGTGGCAGGGAGGGACACAAAGCTTCGACCTGCAAGGCCGAACCCCGCTGCGCCGTATGTTTGGACGCACGGCGCCCAGCGGGTCACACGATGGGTGGCAGAAATTGCAACCCTCCAGCTGTTAAGGGTATATTGGCCTCCGACCGATATACTCAGAGATTGACCCACAGTAATGAGGTGGGGGGGGTTGTGATGTCTGACTAATACTTATGTTTAGGTCACGATATTGCAATCTCCTCCAGGCGAACTTGAACCACTCTGCCTGCGCCCAGAGCTTGTTTGCGCAGGTGTTGGCAGAGTGGTCAATTGATGTTGCTGTAGTTGCTGAGCCGTACACCGTCCCAGACGGTCCCAACTGGACTGGAGATATAGACGGTCTGGTGGCCATACACGCTCCTATTACTGCCCACTCCCTTCCACTGATAACTAGAGAGAAGGGACCTGGTTATATTGCAGCAGCCTGGGGTGAAATTGTGATTTTGGGAGTGTACTTTTCCCCTAATAGGAGCTTAGCAGAATTTGAAACCTACTTACAGGTGCTTGAAGGAGTCGTCGGAAGGAATTCACAGTCACAGGTCTTGTTAATGGGGGACCTCAACGCTAAGGCTGTGGCATGGGGCTGCCCTACAACTACCGGGCGGGGTGAGGCTACTCTGGAGTTTGTTTCGTCTGCTGGCCTCATCCTCCTGAACCAGGGTTCCACAAACACGTGCGTGAGACAGCAAGGAGGATCAATAGTTGATGTTACTTTTGCTACTCCTGCTTTAGCTACACGTGTGCAGAATTGGAGGGTACTAGAGAGTGAAGAGACCTTATCAGACCACCGCTACATAAGATTCGAGGTTTCCCATAGTTTTGGAGGAACCTGCACATTGCCCAGCTTAACGGCCTTTCCACGGTGGGTTCTGGGTCGCCTGGACAAAGAGCAAGCAGAAGAAGCTGCAATTGTGCAGTCTTGGTGCTGTGTTTCGGGATCATCTGAAGTGGACGGTAGAGCAAAACGGCTCCAAGAGGCCCTGACGGCGGTGTGCGATGCCGCTATGCCTCGTGCGAGGAAATTGCCTATGAGAAAGCAAGTATACTGGTGGTCGGACGCCATTGCTTCTCTCCGGTCAACCTGTAACCGCTCTCGCCGTGAATACACGCGCTGTCGCAGAAGGCGGAACCACACCGCTGATGAGGAGACCAGTCTCTATGAGACCTACCGTCAGGCCAAGGAGGCACTCAAAGTTGCTATCTACAGTGCCAAGTCGGATGCCTGGAAGAGTTACATAGAAGACCTTGACAGGGACCCATGGGGTCGCCCTTACCGCACAGTTCGTAAGAAACTTGGCAATCAGGCACCCTCCACTGACTCTTTTGACCCCCAACTTCTTGCAAATATTGTTGTGGGGTTGTTTCCCGCCTGTCTTCCCCATGAACCACCTTATATGGCTCTCCCTGATCCAATCGCTGTGCGTTCTCAAGAAATTCCCCCTATCACTGATGGGGAGTTTGGTCAGGCAGTCCTTCATCTTCGGGCAAAAAAGACTGCTCCAGGGCCTGACGGTGTGCCGGGTCGCGTTTTGGCACTAGCCCTTAAACATCTAGGTAGCCAAGCTCGGGAGCTTTTTGACCTGTGCCTTGAGTCTGGTCGGTTCCCTAAACTATGGAAAGATGGCCGATTGTGCCTACTCAGAAAGGAAGGGCGTCCGGCTGACTCCCCCGCTGGCTATAGGCCTATAATTCTGCTCGATGAGATGGGAAAAATGCTCGAACGCATAGCAGCTGCCCGAATTGTTGAGCACCTTACATCCGAGGGCCCCAACTTAGCGGAGGAGCAGTATGGTTTTAGAACCGGACGCTCGACCATTGACGCGCTACTACAACTAAAGCGGATCACGCAAGAAGCAGTAACTAATGGAGAGCGGGTACTGGTGGTATCTTTGGATATCGCCAATGCATTTAACAGTCTTCCTTATGAATGCATTGACGAGGCGCTGCGGTATCACGCAGTGCCTTCCTATCTTCGGCGCTTGGTAGAGAATTACCTCAGAGGGCGGGATGTTCTCTACCTTAACGACAAGGGCGAGGTATGCGCCAGGCGCATGACGGCCGGTGTTCCACAAGGGTCTGTGATGGGTCCCTTGCTCTGGAACATCGGTTATAATTGGGTTTTACGAGGTGCACTGCTCCCCCGAACGCACATATTATGTTATGCGGATGACACGCTGCTTGTTGCTCGGGGAAACAGCTATATAGAGGTTGCACACCTGGCCACTGTGGGGTCAACCCTACTAGTCGGCCGTATCCGATTGCTAGGGCTGAAGGTGGCTTTGAGTAAAACTGTGGCTATGTCGTTTTACGGCAGAGGAGGTAGGCCACCTGCTGGTGCCTACATTAACGTCGACGGTGAGCGGGTCATGGTAACGGCGCACATGAAGTATTTGGGGCTCACGCTGGACAGAGCTTGGAATTTCACTGAGCACTTCCAGCGATTGATCCCCAAAGTACAGGCTGCGGCAGGATCCCTTGCACGTCTGTTGCCTAACCATGGTGGACCCAGTGCTCCTTGTCGTCGTCTTTACGCAGGGGTAATTCGGTCCATGGCCCTGTATGGTGCACCGGTGTGGGTGGACGCTTTAACTGCCAAAAACAGGGCTCTTTTACGGAAACCGCAAAAGATTTTAGCAGTTAGAGTGATACGCGGCTACCGCACGGTGTCACATGGTGCCGCCTGTGCTATTGCGGGGTCCCCTCCATGGGACAGAGAAGCTGCGGTGCTTGCTCAGGCCTATCACGACAAGGTGGAAAGACGTACACTGGGAGAACGACTGGCTCCTCAGGAGATAAATTTCTTAAGAGAGCAGGCTCGCACAGTCGCTCTTCAGCAATGGTCGGAGGATATGTTATCGGCTACATATGGCCAGTGGACCCTAGCCGCCATAGGGCCTAAATTGGTAGAATGGGTGCAAAGACAGCACGGTGGTTTAACATTTAGACTAGTGCAGGTACTGTCAGGACATGGATGTTTCGGACGGTACCTGCACCATATAGCAAGGAGAGAAGTAAGCCCAGAATGCCACCACTGTGGTGCGGCTGATGATACGGCGCAGCATACGCTGCAAGAGTGTTCTGCCTGGGACACTAATCGCCAGGCACTTGAAGCAATAGTCGGGCATGACCTCTCGCTGCCGAGCGTGGTCGCAGCAATGCTTGACAGTAACGAGGCATGGCAGGCTATGATAACCTTCTGTGAAGACGTGATGTCACAGAAGGAGGCTGCAGAGAGGGTCAGAGAAGACGATGCCCGTTCTGACCCACTCCGGCGCAGACGAACAGGTGGACGGAGGAGGCGGTTTGTCCGCCTTCTCCATCCTCCGTAGTGGGGTCACTGGTGGAGAGTCGGGGGACTCTCTACTGGCTTGCACGTTCCCCAAGTGGCTGGAGGATGGCTCAGGTGTAAAAACCAACCCTCCACAGGTGTCAAGGCTCAGTTTGGTTGGGCCTGCCGCCGGAGCAATATGGTGAATGCTAGCGCGACCCCATTTTGCCCCAACTTGGCGGAGGACTGTTCACCGGAGGGTTTTTTAGTGGGTTCAAGCCCCACATACCCCCTTCCGTCACCCCCGTGGCGGAAGGGAAATGCGAAGGCATTTTTCCCTCCTTAAAAAAAAAAAAAAAAAAAAAAAAAAAAAAAAAAAAAAAAAAAAAAAAGGTTAGGTTAGGTTAGGTTAGGTTAGGTTAGGTTAGGTTAGGTTAGGTTAGGTTAGGTTAGGTTAGGTTAGGTTAGGTTAGGTTAGGTTAGGTTAGGTTAGGTTAGGTTAGGTTTTTTTTTTTTTTTTTTGAAAAATGCAAAATTCCTCTGACATGATCGGAGACTTTTCCTACGTCTTTTTAGTGAGTACAGGTATTTAAATTTATTATTCCTTTCAAACCAATCCAAATTACAAGTTTTATATCTTAATATATTAAACCTAAGGTGAAACTTTTATTGCCTGTTTGCCAAAAAATCTTAGTCTAGGGTACAATTACACACAAACAATTTATGGTTTATAGTCTATTAATCTTATTATGTTACTGAATTCCCAATTTTTACAATGTTTCTTACTTTTCTATTTTAATACTATTTCTACTTTATGTTTTACATTATATAATTTTGATAAAGTTATATAAATTACAATCTAATATACATATTTAACAAACTTATCTATCTTTATTTTTATTTATTACCTTGTTTGCTATCTTTATACAATAGTCTAGAAATCTATTTCTTAGCTTTTTATTATTTATGCACTCGCTTATAGTGTCTGGTGTTAAAGTGACGTTTAGCTCTTGCTCGGTCTCGTACCTTTCTCTACCAAAAATGGGACATTCAAACAGAATATGTTGGACGCTTTCTGGTTTGCCTGGTTCACAGGTGCACGATGGGTTGTCTTTACACTTGAAGCGGGCCAAGTATTCAGAGAACCCACCGTGCCCCGTCATGATTTGTGTCAACACTCCAGTTGGCTCTACTTTTCTGACTGTTTTATAAGCGGTTATTGCGTCGGGGAAGAAGAGTTTTGTTACTGCTGCTGTGTCGCTCGTTTTGTACCTATTACCCCATTCGACTAGTGTTTCCTGTCTAAGCTGCCTTTTTATGTACGACGCGGGACAGTGATCATAGTCGGGTTTGGTTTTTACTTTAAGGGCTGCGTCCTTTGCTAGCATATCTGCTCTCTCATTTCCCTCTAGACCGGCGTGGGCTTTTATCCAGAATAAAAGCACAGTTTTATTTTGGTTTTTTGCAGCTCGCAAGTTTTTTCTTATTTCGCCAGCCAGAGGGTGTATCGAGGCGTGATTCGTGATAGTCTCGAGTGAGGCTCTTGAATCACTATAGACACCGAAGCTTGTTTGGGGGCTTTTCAGGATTTCCCTCGTGGCTTTGCATATGGCCAGTAATTCAGCCTGGTAGACGGTGCAGTGGGACGACAGTTTCAATTTGTGGGCTTTGGTTTCGGCAAACATATTCCATACGGATAATGCTGCTCCAACCTTGCCCTCAATTTTACTGCCGTCCGTGAACATTCGGACTACGTGACCGCTGTGAATGTCCACCTGCTCTTGGTCTTCCAGGCATACAAATTTCAGGTCCATATGCTCAGCAGGGTGGGGGAAATCGGTAAATGCTGCCATTTTCTCCATCTCTCTGTCTCCTAGCTCTGGCCGGGGGACTCCTCTCTTTGTCTCATACAGGGCGGCTGCCTCCTGTATTCGGAGATCAAGTGGCAGAATGCCAGCCAGAACTAGTGCCGAGTTTAGAGAGACTGTTCGGTAGGACTTACACATCTTTTGTGCAAAGCCCCTTTGGACCGCATTTAATTGTCGCTGTATGCCCAATTTTTTAGCTGCTGGTGCCCATGCACTAGCTGCATACATGATTATTGGTTCAACTACTGCCGTGTAAATCGTGCGAATCACCTGTGGATGGAGACCCCAGCTGATTTTTGCTGCTCTCGAGAGACTCTTATACACGTTCAATGCCTTTTTGCACACATTTGCTGCGTGGCTATTGAACGTGAGCTTGTTGTCTATCGTGAGCCCCAAGATCCTGATCTCATCAGACATGCAAATGTCGATCCCGCCCATGCTCAGTCTTGGTACGTCATGTTTAAGTTTTCTTGTGATTAGCACCGCGCTGGTCTTATGCGGAGCAAACTTGAGCTTGTTCACGACACCCCAATTAGGTTAGGTTTTTTTTTTTTTTTTTTTTTTTTTTTTTTTTTTTAATTCTTAAACCTCTGACAAGGTCAGAGACGTTATTTTGCTGGCTTATTTATATCGGAGAAGCTTAATTTTTATCAAGGTATTTTCGTCTAGGAACTGGGAAGAGGAGGAGGAGATGGATATCAACTAAAGGTATAATTTTGCTTATTTAACGTTCTATACAGAGGTCTTAATACTGTAACACACTTATTTCTTATTTCTATGTTCTTTATTTCTATTAGATATTACAAAGCGTACATATTATATATTATTAAATATATAGTAGTACTGCCTATATTATCACTTGTTTTTATTTGCTACTTTTCTTGCTATTTTCTTACAATATTCTATAAAAATATATCTACTTTTTTTACTCTCTATAATTTTATGCAAATTATTTACATCTATTGTCATTTCCATTTCAATTTCAGTTTCAAACCTTTGCCTCCCGTACACTGGACACTCTGTTATAACATGTAAGGCACTCTCTTCCACCTGCGGCTCACAAACACAAGACGGACTATCCTTGCACTTGAACCGATGCAAGTACGAGGAGAATCCGCCATGCCCAGTCATTACTTGCACTGTGGTAGGGTCTAATGAAATTTTTGCCAATATCTTGTAAGCTTTAATAGCATCCGGGAAGTAAAGTTTTGTCGTTGACGCAGTTTCACCATTTTTATATCTCTGATTCCATTCGTCAAGTGACTCCTGCCGGATTTGCCGCTTGACGAATGAAATCGGACACATGTCATAATCAGGCCTAGTTTTCAGGAATAATGCCGCATTTTTTGCCAATTCGTCCGCTCTCTCATTCCCTTCCAACCCCGCGTGTGCCTTGATCCAAAATAATTGCAAAGAACCATTTTTTGCATTTATTTTATTTATATTGGCTCTTGTTTTAAACGCAAGGGGGTGGGGGGAAGCGTTGTTTACAACCGTTTCGAGAGCGGACCGTGAGTCACAGTAAACGCTGCAACTTGACTCCTTGCTTTGGAGTGCCTGATTGGTCGCTTCGAAAAGGGCCAGCAGTTCAGCCTGATAGACGGTGCAGTATTGTTCGAGCTTAAGTTTTCGGGTACTGATCTCCGCGCCATTATGCCAGATGGATATGGCTGCGCCGACTTTCCCTTCAATTTTGCTGCCATCAGTAAAAATATTTAGGCCATCGATGTTGTAATGCTGTTCCAATGCTGCACCGTCCACCAGACAAGTAAATTGTGACGGTATTTGTTTCGCGGGATGCGGCATGTTTTTAAAAGACGTTGGTACCTCCACATCTCGGTCTCCTATTACTCGCTGCGAATAACCTTTCTTTACCTCATAAAGTAAGGCTGCTTCCCGGACTCTTATGTCCAATGGAAGCAACCCAGCAAGCAATAGTGCCGAGCTGAGCGAGACTGTCCTGTAAGCCTTAATTATTTTTTGTACGAACCCGCGCTGTACCACGTCAAACTGTTTCCTGACGCCAATTTTATTTGTTGCAGGTGCCCATGCACTAGCCCCATACATAATGACCGGCTCGACCACCGCTGTATATATCGTCCTGATTATTGCCGGTTGGAGTCCCCAATGGATCTTTGCGGCTCTTGATAGCTGTTTATAAAGATTTAGGGCCTTGCAGCAGGTGCGCGCTACATGTGCGTTAAAAGTTAACTTATCATCAATGGTAAGGCCCAAAATCTTTATCTCCTTAGACATGTCAATGCCGACCCCACCCATGCTCAGGCGTGGGGAGTCGTACTTCAGCTTACGCGTAATAACCATTGCTTTTGTTTTATGTGGAGCGAACTTGAGCTTGTTGCTGACTCCCCACTCCCGAACATACTCGAGAGCAGCATTGGCACGTCTTTGCACATCAAGAGCTGCATCCCCATCAAAAATCAGGACGACATCGTCAGCAAAGGCCTGGCCATAGTCACCTCGCCTCTCCAGACCCTTCAAGAGAGGATCCAGCAGAAGATTCCAGAGCATCGGACCTCCGATCGAGCCCTGGACGCACCCTTTTTGGGTTTCCCTGCAGTACTCTTCGCCGGCATACCTCACTCTCACACGCCTAAGACTTAAATAACTGTCAATGACCTTCCTCAGATACACTGGACAGTTTTCCTCAGCCAGTCGGACTCTCACAGACGGCCACCAGGCGCTATCGAAGGCTCCCTCTATATCCAAAGATACAAGTGTAACAATCTTCTTATGATCAAGCTTTGTACGAATATGTTGTATTAGTGTATAGAGGGAGTCTTCGGTGCTCCTCTGGGGTGTGAATCCATACTGGCGAGTACTCATCCTTGGTAGCAGATGATATTTGATTCGGGCCATTAACATCTTTTCGTACACCTTCCCCATCACAGGCAGTAGGCCTATTGGCCTGTATGACTTGGGCAAGGTGTACTTGTCTTTGCCTGGTTTCCTTAGAATGACCACTGTAGCCTCTTTCCATGGGCTAGGGAAATGATGGTGTTCAAGGCATTTATTAAGCAGTCCAAGGAAAACCTCAGGGTCATTTGCTACTGCTTGGCTACATATGTCAGCAGTGAGTCCATCTGCGCCAGGGGCCTTTTTGGGATTGAAGCTGTTCATCGCCGTTCGGAGCTCGGTCTGCGTGAAAGGTGGATCACAAGAACTATCTTGCTCTCCATCATTCACTCGCTCCGCTTGCTCTCTGATACGGCGATGATCAGCGTTGTCGCTTTCTGTGAGGTCTTCTGGATAGAAGGTTTCTGCTAGCAACCTGACAGAACCTTTTGCGTCCAAAACTGATCCCTCAAACTCCAAGGGCAGGTCTTCGTCCCTATTCTTTGTCCTGCCAATAACTCTGTATATTCCCTCCCAAAGCCCCTCCCTGTCCTGTTTCCCACAAAACTCCTTCCAACTCTCCACCTGGGCCCTCTTCACCTCCAGCTCATATTCCTCTTTCTGTTTCAGGTAATCTTCGACGACCTTCACTCTACGGACCGGCGCGGCACATCTGACCCTGCGTTTCTTAGTGGTGACTACTTTTTTCATCTCTGCGAGCTTCTCGGACCACCATGGCAAGGTAAGTTTTTCTAAAGTTTTCTTTTTTGGCATTGTTTTTGTGCTTGCTTCTGTAATTATTTTGGTGTATTTTCCTATTGCTTTCTCTAAATTGTCTATTGTATTTATTTGGCTTATGTCTGTTTGTGTTAGTTTATTGTCAAGGCTTAATTGGGTTAATTTATCATTAAACATCACCCAATTTGCTTTTTTTGTATTAAAAAGTCTAGTTGTTCTGGCGATGTTAATCCCTGTAGATTTCTGCAATTTAATATTAAATGTAATGCCATTATGATCCGAGCTCGTGAGGTTTTCTTCTACTACCCAGTCCTCCACCAAGTCCAGCATATCAGTCGAGCAAGCTGTAACGTCGACATAGCTGTGGTATCTTTTACCGCCTCTTATGGTGTCAAAAGTCGGTATTCTCCCAGTATTAAGGATCTGGAGCCCTAAATCGTCAAGAGTTTCCACCATATCCTCACCTCTGCTGTCAACGACCATGCTCCCCCACCAGGTACTTTTTGAATTAGCGTCACCACCTATTAACAACCTCGTTGTTCCTAGTTTTTCTGTAATCCGGGTCAGGTGTTTAAGGTACGGGCCTATGGGCTGGTCTGGCTCGAAGTAGTATGACACCAGCGTGATCTTCCAGGCACTGGTTCGGACTCCCACCACAACGATGTTATTTGTGGTGAGTTGCGGGTACTGAATGATGTCAAGGCTTTGATCAAACACGACTATTGCTGCCTTAACAGTCCCGTCTCCTAGTTCAGTGCTCTGGAAGACTCTTAACCCCCGATGCTTCCTCATACTTTTTGCTCCACCTACATAGGGCTCCTGGAGTAGCGCTATGGCGACTCTGCGCCTCTCAGACTCAACCAGGATCTCGTCGGTTGCCAATCTCATTCTTTGGAGGTTTGCTTGCACAATCTTATACAGGGCGCCCTTAACAATATGCCACGGTGGATCTCGCAAGTGCTTCCCACTTGCGCCTCACCGGGCATTCGCTTCCAAAAGCGTTGTGGTCAGCCCTGTCCATTTTTGCCTTAATGCAATTTATACAGCTGGGGGGAGCCTCCGAAAGCCAATCAGCGCACTCGGTCTTCATGTGCGCACCTCCGCAGTGGCTGCACACATCGACAGCCTCACGACAGAATCGCTTTCCATGTCCGTATCCTAAACAGCGCGAGCACTGTATAAGAGGTGACTGGTCCGCGACCCTGATTCTTTGCACATCAATGTGTACAGCCCCTGCATTAGTCAGGCGTTGCCAGATCCACGGCGATACCCTGGCGACCACATGTGCGATGAGGGGATTTCTCGCTTTTCTCCTAAAGCGGATTTCTATGCGGTCGTCCTCACCACTCACATCGCTCAGCAGATGTTGGTTCTGTGTTCTGAGTGCCCTAATGATTTGCTCATCATTGTGGCATTGTAGGACACCGAACAGCACTATGAGAGGGTCTTTATTTTTTATTTCTTCTACGTTTAGTTGTCCCCCTTTCTCTTCAATCCTGCTTTTAACCCTTCTCATTTCCCCTATGTCTCTACATCCCAGTATCACCTTCCTGTCTCTTGCTTTCCTAATCCTATCAATCTTCACTCCTTCTTCCGTGGCATTTACATACTTCCTAATTTTTTCAAACACCTGGTCTCCCGTTTCCTGGTCATCGCTGGATGTTATAACGATGGAGTGCATAGCAGCTCCCTCCAGAGACTGTTGCCTTGGTGAACCGGCTGCGACACTGGCGTACGTGCCCCTTCCCTCGCACATCTCCTGCTGTGTCCTCAAAAGCTCGGTTAACCTGGCCATCTCCTCCTTGTTTTCTTTCAGCAGCTTGCTATGCTCTCCCATTTGCTTCGATAGAACATCGAGGCCTGGTGTCGGTACAGTTACCAGAACTGGTTCTTCACCCCGAACCGGATCGGAAGAAGGGACGATATTATCCATCGGCAGTTCTGCTGGTGACTCCTGCACACTCATCCGTCTTTTCCCACTTTCCCCTTCTTTAACCAGTTGATACAGCCGGCTAAGGGCGTACTTAACCTCGGTTATAATTTCCCTTTTGGTATTTCGGGAGTTCTTAAGGTGTAACGAAGCCGAATCCAAGCACGCCCTGGCCTCCGCCAACCGATCGGTGTACTTCTGGCTTTTATTTAGTGATAAGAAGCCGCCCACTGCCTCTGTTGGCTCCCGCTGCGTTTCCGCTCTCGGCTGGACCTGCGACGTGGATGCCTTCGGTTTTGGCTTTGGGGGCTCCACCCGCTTGTTCTTATTTGTGCTGGGAGGGGATACATTAAAAGTGTCCATTTGGGAGGTCATCGCCTTTGGTTTTGGCTTTGAAAGCTCCACCTTCCTCGTCTTTTTTGGAGTCACTGAGGTGTTGGCCTGTGAATCCGGCTTTCCAGATTCCCTGTCTCCAATACTTCTCCTGACGCTTTGGATCGGGCTGATGTGAACGCTGAATGTCTCGTTGTTTTGTCCGTCTTCTTTCTGCATCATTGATTCAACAGCGTTTGCCATTGTCTGCGTCCCGATTTGCGGGTCCTCCTCAGTGGCCCTTGTCGTTTTAGGTGTATGAAACATTTTTTGTCAGAGGGGAAGAAGTATGTGTTAAATTTGTAAATTTGTATAAGTTGTAAATAGTTGTAAATATTTGTAAAAGTTGGTTAGTTTATCTGTAAGTTGTAAAGAGCTTACAGGGAAGGGGGGGGGGGGAAGGTAAGTTTATAAAAACAAATAAATCCTCCTTTTCGTTCTTTCGCGTGCTAATTTTTTCCTCTGTTGCAGGTCGACTGGAGAGCGTCGGGGGATGGTGTTTCAGCTACAACTGAAGAAAAATCTCACTCACGTAAGGAAATACACGCAAAAACCGTTAAAATTTTAATTTTTGTCTAAAAAATGGTCAAATATGTCAAAATTTTGGGTCAAAATACGCTGATAAAATTCGTAGAAACTAATTTAAAGGTGTATATACCTTTGCGCACTTGGAATTATTTTTATTGACAAAAACAACTCCACTTATTTAAAAATCAAAGGTAATTTCTTAAGGAAATTAGCTTTGGTACATCAACTTTTTAGAAATTAATTTGCTCCTTTTCGTTCTTTCGCGTGCTAATTTTTTCCTCTGTTGCAGGTCGACTGGAGAGCGTCGGGGGATGGTGTTTCAGCTACAACTGAAGAAAAATCTCACTCACGTAAGGAAATACACGCAAAAACCGTTAAAATTTTAATTTTTGTCTAAAAAATGGTCAAATATGTCAAAATTTTGGGTCAAAATACGCTGATAAAATTCGTAGAAACTAATTTAAAGGTGTATATACCTTTGCGCACTTGGAATTATTTTTATTGACAAAAACAACTCCACTTATTTAAAAATCAAAGGTAATTTCTTAAGGAAATTAGCTTTGGTACATCAACTTTTTAGAAATTAATTTGCTCCTTTTCGTTCTTTCGCGTGCTAATTTTTTCCTCTGTTGCAGGTCGACTGGAGAGCGTCGGGGGATGGTGTTTCAGCTACAACTGAAGAAAAATCTCACTCACGTAAGGAAATACACGCAAAAACCGTTAAAATTTTAATTTTTGTCTAAAAAATGGTCAAATATGTCAAAATTTTGGGTCAAAATACGCTGATAAAATTCGTAGAAACTAATTTAAAGGTGTATATACCTTTGCGCACTTGGAATTATTTTTATTGACAAAAACAACTCCACTTATTTAAAAATCAAAGGTAATTTCTTAAGGAAATTAGCTTTGGTACATCAACTTTTTAGAAATTAATTTGCTCCTTTTCGTTCTTTCGCGTGCTAATTTTTTCCTCTGTTGCAGGTCGACTGGAGAGCGTCGGGGGATGGTGTTTCAGCTACAACTGAAGAAAAATCTCACTCACGTAAGGAAATACACGCAAAAACCGTTAAAATTTTAATTTTTGTCTAAAAAATGGTCAAATATGTCAAAATTTTGGGTCAAAATACGCTGATAAAATTCGTAGAAACTAATTTAAAGGTGTATATACCTTTGCGCACTTGGAATTATTTTTATTGACAAAAACAACTCCACTTATTTAAAAATCAAAGGTAATTAGGTTAGGTTAGGTTAGGTTAGGTTTTTTTTTTTTTTTTTTTTTTTTTTTTTTTATACAGTGAGGGGGAAATACATCATGTATCCCTCGCGGGTATGTTGGACTCCGCCGTGCTACGACACGGCGACCTACCAACTAAAACCCCCACCCTGTTTTCGGTTTCCTCCAACGGAATCGGAGTCCTTGATTATTTTTTATTTATTTAAATCATTTTAATTATATTAATGAACCAAAAATTTCGAAAATTGTTTTAACCATTTATAATTTTATGCTATTCCAAATATATAGATCATTATATATTGTGAGCATAACTTGTCTATCTGTTCCTATATATGACCTTCTTTACAATTCCTTCACAAAATTCAAAAAATTTAGCTCTTTCAATATTATCTGCGAGTATCTCATTAATATTCTCAGGGCATATATTGATATTTAGCAGATATTCAATGTCAAATCTCTCTCGACCGAATACAGGACAGTCAAAAAGAATGTGCGGCACGGTCTCAGGTTTGCCTGGTTCGCAGATGCACGATGGATCCTCCTTACACTTGAACCTGCTCAAGTATTCGGAGAACCCACCGTGCCCCGTCAATACCTGTGTTAATATTTTATTTGGTACAATCTTTTTGACCAGCCTGTATGCGTCCACGGCGTCTGGGAGGAACAATTTAGTTACTGCCGCTGTCCCTTCCGACTTGTATCTTCGATTCCATTCGTCAAGCGAATCCAGGCGGATCTGTCGCTTGACGAATGAGACCGGAACCAGATCATAGACGGGTTTAGTTTTAAGTTTTAACGCAGCTTCCTTTGCAAGTGTATCTGCACGCTCATTTCCCTCAATCCCCACGTGAGCCTTTATCCAGAAGAGAGACAAAAGTTTATTCTGCAGCTTTATCTCTCTAATGTTCTCCCTGGTTTCCACTGCTAGGGGATGAGTAGACGTCACGTTACAAATCACTTCCAGAGCCGATCGAGAATCACTGAAAATGCCAAAGCTATCTTCGGCACGCTTGAGGACTAATTCAGTCGCTTTGGCTATTGCCAAAAGTTCAGCCTGATACACCGTGCAGTAAGATGGCAGTTTGAGCTTGAGGGATTTGGTCTCTGTCTCGGGACTCCATAACGACAGCGCAGCACCGACCTTGCCCTCAATCTTGCTGCCATCCGTGTATATCCTGACTGCGTAGTGGTCTAGGTTGTCAACCTCTTCCTGATTGTTCAGGCATGTGAACTCTGTGGTCACATTCACGGCTGGATGGGGAATGCTCGAGTAAGGTATCATTTTCTCAACCTCCCCGTCTCCCACTGAAGGCCGGGATACCCCCCTCTTTGCCTCATACAGAGCGGCTGCCTCTTGTATTCTAAGGTCGAGAGGTAATATCCCGGCCAGCACTAGGGACGAGTTTAGGGAGACTGTTCGGTACGCTTTACATATTTTCTGAGCAAATCCCCTCTGCACGGCGTTAAGGTGACGTTTTACGCCGAGTTTGTTTGCTGCTGGCGCCCAGGCACTCGCCGCATACAAAATGACCGGCTCCACAGTGGCAGTATATATTATTCTAACGATTTCAGGATGAAGACCCCAACTGACCTTTGCAGCTCTTGACAACTGTTTATAAATATTTAGAGCTTTTTTACAAATATTCGCTACATGCGTGTTGAAGGTCAGTTTGGAATCTATCGTCAGACCTAATATTTTAATTTCCGCAGACATGTCAATGCCGACCCCCCCCATGGTTATGAGTGGTGTGTCGTACTTTAATTTTCTGGTTATTGTCATCGCCTTGGTCTTGTGGGGTGCAAACCTCAGTTTATTTCTGACACCCCACTCACTTACACAGGCGAGGGCGGCATTGACCTGTCTCTGCACTTCTAAGCCCGTGTTGCCTCGGAACACGAGCACAACGTCGTCAGCAAAAGCTTGCGCGTAATCTCCCCTACTCTACAATTTTTTCAATAGCGAGTCCAGCAGTATGTTCCATAGTATCGGTCCTCCTATTGACCCTTGTACACACCCCTTTGTGGTACCTTTTGCGTACTCCACTCCCGCGTATCTCACATTGACCGTTCTATCGTGTAGGTAGCTGTCAATGATTCTCCGGATGTTAACAGGACACTTTTCCTCAGCCAGGCGGGTTTTTATGGCAGGCCACCAAGCACTATCGAAGGCTCCCTCTATGTCCAGTGAGACCACTGTCACCAATTTTTTCTGATCTAAATTGTTTTGTATATGGTGAATTAGGTCATAGAGGGAGTCCTCGGTGCTTCTTTGGGGCATAAAGCCATACTGGCGAGTACTCAACCTTGGGAGAAGATGCCATTTCATTCGACAGACTACCATTTTCTCCAGTATCTTCCCCATCACCGGGAGCAGGCCTATAGGTCTATATGATTTGGGGTTCGAGTAGTCTTCCTTACCAGGTTTCCGTAAGACTACCACCGTGGCCTGCTTCCAGATGGTGGGGAAGTACCCGAGTTCCAGACATTTATTTGCCAATGCAAGATACGCGTCAGGATCTTGCAATATGGCATGCTTGCAGATGTCAGCCGTGAGCCCGTCTAATCCCGGGGCCTTCTTTGGATTGAAACTGTCCACCGCCATTTTCAGCTCTTCCAGAGTAAACGGAGGGTCATGTTGCTCATCATGGACTTCTTTGTTTATCTGTTGAGCAGCTTCTCTAATTTGGCGGTGTCCAGCGTCATCCTCGATCTCCAAGTCCTCCGGGTAGAAGGTCTCCGCGAGCTCCCTAGCCGACTCTGCCGCACCCATAACCACTCCACTTTTCACTAGGGGTTGGTCCTCACGCCTCTTTGCTGTTCTCCCTATCACTCGATATATGCCCTCCCATATACCCTCCTTTGTTTGTTTCCCGCAAAGCTCCTTCCAACTTCCTATTTGCGCCTCTTTTGCACTGCTCTCATACTTTTCTTTTGCTTGCAGATACTCCTCAACGACCCTGGCTCTGCGGACTGCAGCTGCACACCTGATTCTGCGCTTCTTAGTGGTGACATCTCTCTTCAACTTGGCGAGTTCATCAGACCACCACGGCATGGTAAGTTTTTCGTTTGTTCTCTTTAATGGTATGGTTTGCTTACATGTTTTCGTTATTTGATCTATATATGTTACTATTGTCTGTTCTATTAATTCCTTATTTGTGATTTTATCAATTTTGGTTTTATTTATTTCACTATCCGAGTTAAATTGGGCCAGTTTCTCATGAAACTGGTGCCAATTTGCTTTTCTAGTGTTAAATTTTCTAGTCGTGCTTTTGATGTGTATACCTTTTGACTTCGTAAGCAGGATGTCGAATACCATGCCGTTGTGGTCCGCGCTCGTCAATCCAACGTCCACTCTCCAGTCCTCCACCAGGTCAAGCATATCCGCAGAGCAAGCCGTAACGTCTACATGACTGGTGTACGTCATGTTTCCCCTCACAGTTTGAAAGGTCGGGGTGTCACCGTTGTTGAGTATCTGCAAACCCATCTCTTCTAATACTCCAGCCATTTCCTCTCCTCTATGGTCGACTATACCGCTACCCCACCAGGTACTTTTTGCGTTGGCATCACCACCAATAATAATTCTAGATAGCCCAAGCTCCATCTCTATTCTCTTCAGCTGCTCCAAGTATGGCTCTATGGGTGCTGGGTCTGGCTCAAAGTAGAAGGACACTACAGAAATTTCCCAGGCGCTGGTCCGGATTCTCACCACTACGATGTTATTTGTGGTGAGTTTTGGGCACTGTATTACGTCCATTTCTTGATCAAAAACGGCTATTGCAGCTTTAACAGTGCCCTCTCCTTGTACAGCACTCTGGAAAATTCTGACCCCTCTATAGTCCTTCATCCTCTTAGCTCCACCCACATACGGCTCCTGGAGCAGCGCAAAGGCCACTTTTCTCTTTTCTGCCTCAATGAAAAGCTCGTTTGTTGCGAGCTGCTTCCTTTGGAGATTAGCCTGGGCCACATGATATGGGATAAACCTGGTTGGGGCGCTTAAAATCGAATAGTTTGCCACTCTTGCACCCTTATCCACCTTAGCAATATGCAACGGATGCTCGAGCTAGAGCGTCCCACTTCCGCCGCACTGCACACTCCTGGCTAAACGCGTTATGTTGCGTTTGTGCCAGGTTTGCGTGTTTGCAGTTGCAGCATTCAGGGGCCACTCCAGCGAGCCAATCCGCGCATTCGCTCCTCATGTGCGATCCTCCGCAATGGCAGCACTTTTCAGTGGACTCTTTACAGAATCTCCTACCATGCCCATACCCCAGGCAGAGCGAGCACTGAACCAGTGGTGACTGGTCTGCCACCCTAACCCTTTGAAGGTCTATGTGCACCGCTTCTGCCTGGAGCATCCGACTCCATATTTTGGAGGATAGTCTCAACACGACGTGGCTGGTTAAGGGGTTCCTTGTCTTTTTCCTATACCTAATTTCCATCCTGTCATCTTGCTTGTCGAGGCGACAAAAAACATCTCCATTCTGGTTTCTCAGGGATCGGATGATATCTTCGTCGCTGTTATAATTGAGCACGTCCCTGAGAATCAGAAGTGGATCCTTGTTCTTGATCTCCTCGACATGCAAGTGTTCTCCTGCTCCCGCGAGTCTCTCCTTTATTTTCTTTCTCTCCTCCTCTGTCTTGCATCCAACAATAATCTTCCTATCTTTTGCCTTCCTTACTCTTTCAACATTCATTCCCCCTTCCCTTGCATTCACCACCTTCCTTGGTTAGGTTAGGTTAGGTTAGGTTAGGTTAGGTTAGGTTAGGTTAGGTTAGGTTAGGTTAGGTTAGGTTAGGTTAGGTTAGGTTAGGTTAGGTTAGGTTAGGTTAGGTTAGGTTAGGTTAGGTTAGGTTAGGTTAGGTTAGGTTTTTTTTTTTTTTTTTTTTTTTTTTTTTTTTTTTTTTTTATTCTTAAACCTCTGACAAGGTCAGAGACGTTATTTTGCTGGCTTATTTATATCGGAGAAGCTTAATTTTTATCAAGGTATTTTCGTCTAGGAACTGGGAAGAGGAGGAGGAGATGGATATCAACTAAAGGTATAATTTTGCTTATTTAACGTTCTATACAGAGGTCTTAATACTGTAACACACTTATTTCTTATTTCTATGTTCTTTATTTCTATTAGATATTACAAAGCGTACATATTATATATTATTAAATATATAGTAGTACTGCCTATATTATCACTTGTTTTTATTTGCTACTTTTCTTGCTATTTTCTTACAATATTCTATAAAAATATATCTACTTTTTTTACTCTCTATAATTTTATGCAAATTATTTACATCTATTGTCATTTCCATTTCAATTTCAGTTTCAAACCTTTGCCTCCCGTACACTGGACACTCTGTTATAACATGTAAGGCACTCTCTTCCACCTGCGGCTCACAAACACAAGACGGACTATCCTTGCACTTGAACCGATGCAAGTACGAGGAGAATCCGCCATGCCCAGTCATTACTTGCACTGTGGTAGGGTCTAATGAAATTTTTGCCAATATCTTGTAAGCTTTAATAGCATCCGGGAAGTAAAGTTTTGTCGTTGACGCAGTTTCACCATTTTTATATCTCTGATTCCATTCGTCAAGTGACTCCTGCCGGATTTGCCGCTTGACGAATGAAATCGGACACATGTCATAATCAGGCCTAGTTTTCAGGAATAATGCCGCATTTTTTGCCAATTCGTCCGCTCTCTCATTCCCTTCCAACCCCGCGTGTGCCTTGATCCAAAATAATTGCAAAGAACCATTTTTTGCATTTATTTTATTTATATTGGCTCTTGTTTTAAACGCAAGGGGGTGGGGGGAAGCGTTGTTTACAACCGTTTCGAGAGCGGACCGTGAGTCACAGTAAACGCTGCAACTTGACTCCTTGCTTTGGAGTGCCTGATTGGTCGCTTCGAAAAGGGCCAGCAGTTCAGCCTGATAGACGGTGCAGTATTGTTCGAGCTTAAGTTTTCGGGTACTGATCTCCGCGCCATTATGCCAGATGGATATGGCTGCGCCGACTTTCCCTTCAATTTTGCTGCCATCAGTAAAAATATTTAGGCCATCGATGTTGTAATGCTGTTCCAATGCTGCACCGTCCACCAGACAAGTAAATTGTGACGGTATTTGTTTCGCGGGATGCGGCATGTTTTTAAAAGACGTTGGTACCTCCACATCTCGGTCTCCTATTACTCGCTGCGAATAACCTTTCTTTACCTCATAAAGTAAGGCTGCTTCCCGGACTCTTATGTCCAATGGAAGCAACCCAGCAAGCAATAGTGCCGAGCTGAGCGAGACTGTCCTGTAAGCCTTAATTATTTTTTGTACGAACCCGCGCTGTACCACGTCAAACTGTTTCCTGACGCCAATTTTATTTGTTGCAGGTGCCCATGCACTAGCCCCATACATAATGACCGGCTCGACCACCGCTGTATATATCGTCCTGATTATTGCCGGTTGGAGTCCCCAATGGATCTTTGCGGCTCTTGATAGCTGTTTATAAAGATTTAGGGCCTTGCAGCAGGTGCGCGCTACATGTGCGTTAAAAGTTAACTTATCATCAATGGTAAGGCCCAAAATCTTTATCTCCTTAGACATGTCAATGCCGACCCCACCCATGCTCAGGCGTGGGGAGTCGTACTTCAGCTTACGCGTAATAACCATTGCTTTTGTTTTATGTGGAGCGAACTTGAGCTTGTTGCTGACTCCCCACTCCCGAACATACTCGAGAGCAGCATTGGCACGTCTTTGCACATCAAGAGCTGCATCCCCATCAAAAATCAGGACGACATCGTCAGCAAAGGCCTGGCCATAGTCACCTCGCCTCTCCAGACCCTTCAAGAGAGGATCCAGCAGAAGATTCCAGAGCATCGGACCTCCGATCGAGCCCTGGACGCACCCTTTTTGGGTTTCCCTGCAGTACTCTTCGCCGGCATACCTCACTCTCACACGCCTAAGACTTAAATAACTGTCAATGACCTTCCTCAGATACACTGGACAGTTTTCCTCAGCCAGTCGGACTCTCACAGACGGCCACCAGGCGCTATCGAAGGCTCCCTCTATATCCAAAGATACAAGTGTAACAATCTTCTTATGATCAAGCTTTGTACGAATATGTTGTATTAGTGTATAGAGGGAGTCTTCGGTGCTCCTCTGGGGTGTGAATCCATACTGGCGAGTACTCATCCTTGGTAGCAGATGATATTTGATTCGGGCCATTAACATCTTTTCGTACACCTTCCCCATCACAGGCAGTAGGCCTATTGGCCTGTATGACTTGGGCAAGGTGTACTTGTCTTTGCCTGGTTTCCTTAGAATGACCACTGTAGCCTCTTTCCATGGGCTAGGGAAATGATGGTGTTCAAGGCATTTATTAAGCAGTCCAAGGAAAACCTCAGGGTCATTTGCTACTGCTTGGCTACATATGTCAGCAGTGAGTCCATCTGCGCCAGGGGCCTTTTTGGGATTGAAGCTGTTCATCGCCGTTCGGAGCTCGGTCTGCGTGAAAGGTGGATCACAAGAACTATCTTGCTCTCCATCATTCACTCGCTCCGCTTGCTCTCTGATACGGCGATGATCAGCGTTGTCGCTTTCTGTGAGGTCTTCTGGATAGAAGGTTTCTGCTAGCAACCTGACAGAACCTTTTGCGTCCAAAACTGATCCCTCAAACTCCAAGGGCAGGTCTTCGTCCCTATTCTTTGTCCTGCCAATAACTCTGTATATTCCCTCCCAAAGCCCCTCCCTGTCCTGTTTCCCACAAAACTCCTTCCAACTCTCCACCTGGGCCCTCTTCACCTCCAGCTCATATTCCTCTTTCTGTTTCAGGTAATCTTCGACGACCTTCACTCTACGGACCGGCGCGGCACATCTGACCCTGCGTTTCTTAGTGGTGACTACTTTTTTCATCTCTGCGAGCTTCTCGGACCACCATGGCAAGGTAAGTTTTTCTAAAGTTTTCTTTTTTGGCATTGTTTTTGTGCTTGCTTCTGTAATTATTTTGGTGTATTTTCCTATTGCTTTCTCTAAATTGTCTATTGTATTTATTTGGCTTATGTCTGTTTGTGTTAGTTTATTGTCAAGGCTTAATTGGGTTAATTTATCATTAAACATCACCCAATTTGCTTTTTTTGTATTAAAAAGTCTAGTTGTTCTGGCGATGTTAATCCCTGTAGATTTCTGCAATTTAATATTAAATGTAATGCCATTATGATCCGAGCTCGTGAGGTTTTCTTCTACTACCCAGTCCTCCACCAAGTCCAGCATATCAGTCGAGCAAGCTGTAACGTCGACATAGCTGTGGTATCTTTTACCGCCTCTTATGGTGTCAAAAGTCGGTATTCTCCCAGTATTAAGGATCTGGAGCCCTAAATCGTCAAGAGTTTCCACCATATCCTCACCTCTGCTGTCAACGACCATGCTCCCCCACCAGGTACTTTTTGAATTAGCGTCACCACCTATTAACAACCTCGTTGTTCCTAGTTTTTCTGTAATCCGGGTCAGGTGTTTAAGGTACGGGCCTATGGGCTGGTCTGGCTCGAAGTAGTATGACACCAGCGTGATCTTCCAGGCACTGGTTCGGACTCCCACCACAACGATGTTATTTGTGGTGAGTTGCGGGTACTGAATGATGTCAAGGCTTTGATCAAACACGACTATTGCTGCCTTAACAGTCCCGTCTCCTAGTTCAGTGCTCTGGAAGACTCTTAACCCCCGATGCTTCCTCATACTTTTTGCTCCACCTACATAGGGCTCCTGGAGTAGCGCTATGGCGACTCTGCGCCTCTCAGACTCAACCAGGATCTCGTCGGTTGCCAATCTCATTCTTTGGAGGTTTGCTTGCACAATCTTATACAGGGCGCCCTTAACAATATGCCACGGTGGATCTCGCAAGTGCTTCCCACTTGCGCCTCACCGGGCATTCGCTTCCAAAAGCGTTGTGGTCAGCCCTGTCCATTTTTGCCTTAATGCAATTTATACAGCTGGGGGGAGCCTCCGAAAGCCAATCAGCGCACTCGGTCTTCATGTGCGCACCTCCGCAGTGGCTGCACACATCGACAGCCTCACGACAGAATCGCTTTCCATGTCCGTATCCTAAACAGCGCGAGCACTGTATAAGAGGTGACTGGTCCGCGACCCTGATTCTTTGCACATCAATGTGTACAGCCCCTGCATTAGTCAGGCGTTGCCAGATCCACGGCGATACCCTGGCGACCACATGTGCGATGAGGGGATTTCTCGCTTTTCTCCTAAAGCGGATTTCTATGCGGTCGTCCTCACCACTCACATCGCTCAGCAGATGTTGGTTCTGTGTTCTGAGTGCCCTAATGATTTGCTCATCATTGTGGCATTGTAGGACACCGAACAGCACTATGAGAGGGTCTTTATTTTTTATTTCTTCTACGTTTAGTTGTCCCCCTTTCTCTTCAATCCTGCTTTTAACCCTTCTCATTTCCCCTATGTCTCTACATCCCAGTATCACCTTCCTGTCTCTTGCTTTCCTAATCCTATCAATCTTCACTCCTTCTTCCGTGGCATTTACATACTTCCTAATTTTTTCAAACACCTGGTCTCCCGTTTCCTGGTCATCGCTGGATGTTATAACGATGGAGTGCATAGCAGCTCCCTCCAGAGACTGTTGCCTTGGTGAACCGGCTGCGACACTGGCGTACGTGCCCCTTCCCTCGCACATCTCCTGCTGTGTCCTCAAAAGCTCGGTTAACCTGGCCATCTCCTCCTTGTTTTCTTTCAGCAGCTTGCTATGCTCTCCCATTTGCTTCGATAGAACATCGAGGCCTGGTGTCGGTACAGTTACCAGAACTGGTTCTTCACCCCGAACCGGATCGGAAGAAGGGACGATATTATCCATCGGCAGTTCTGCTGGTGACTCCTGCACACTCATCCGTCTTTTCCCACTTTCCCCTTCTTTAACCAGTTGATACAGCCGGCTAAGGGCGTACTTAACCTCGGTTATAATTTCCCTTTTGGTATTTCGGGAGTTCTTAAGGTGCAACGAAGCCGAATCCAAGCACGCCCTGGCCTCCGCCAACCGATCGGTGTACTTCTGGCTTTTATTTAGTGATAAGAAGCCGCCCACTGCCTCTGTTGGCTCCCGCTGCGTTTCCGCTCTCGGCTGGACCTGCGACGTGGATGCCTTCGGTTTTGGCTTTGGGGGCTCCACCCGCTTGTTCTTATTTGTGCTGGGAGGGGATACATTAAAAGTGTCCATTTGGGAGGTCATCGCCTTTGGTTTTGGCTTTGAAAGCTCCACCTTCCTCGTCTTTTTTGGAGTCACTGAGGTGTTGGCCTGTGAATCCGGCTTTCCAGATTCCCTGTCTCCAATACTTCTCCTGACGCTTTGGATCGGGCTGATGTGAACGCTGAATGTCTCGTTGTTTTGTCCGTCTTCTTTCTGCATCATTGATTCAACAGCGTTTGCCATTGTCTGCGTCCCGATTTGCGGGTCCTCCTCAGTGGCCCTTGTCGTTTTAGGTGTATGAAACATTTTTTGTCAGAGGGGAAGAAGTATGTGTTAAATTTGTAAATTTGTATAAGTTGTAAATAGTTGTAAATATTTGTAAATATTTAAATATTTGCTCCTTTTCGTTCTTTCGCGTGCTAATTTTTTCCTCTGTTGCAGGTCGACTGGAGAGCGTCGGGGGATGGTGTTTCAGCTACAACTGAAGAAAAATCTCACTCACGTAAGGAAATACACGCAAAAACCGTTAAAATTTTAATTTTTGTCTAAAAAATGGTCAAATATGTCAAAATTTTGGGTCAAAATACGCTGATAAAATTCGTAGAAACTAATTTAAAGGTGTATATACCTTTGCGCACTTGGAATTATTTTTATTGACAAAAACAACTCCACTTATTTAAAAATCAAAGGTAATTTCTTAAGGAAATTAGCTTTGGTACATCAACTTTTTAGAAATTAATTTGCTCCTTTTCGTTCTTTCGCGTGCTAATTTTTTCCTCTGTTGCAGGTCGACTGGAGAGCGTCGGGGGATGGTGTTTCAGCTACAACTGAAGAAAAATCTCACTCACGTAAGGAAATACACGCAAAAACCGTTAAAATTTTAATTTTTGTCTAAAAAATGGTCAAATATGTCAAAATTTTGGGTCAAAATACGCTGATAAAATTCGTAGAAACTAATTTAAAGGTGTATATACCTTTGCGCACTTGGAATTATTTTTATTGACAAAAACAACTCCACTTATTTAAAAATCAAAGGTAATTTCTTAAGGAAATTAGCTTTGGTACATCAACTTTTTAGAAATTAATTTGCTCCTTTTCGTTCTTTCGCGTGCTAATTTTTTCCTCTGTTGCAGGTCGACTGGAGAGCGTCGGGGGATGGTGTTTCAGCTACAACTGAAGAAAAATCTCACTCACGTAAGGAAATACACGCAAAAACCGTTAAAATTTTAATTTTTGTCTAAAAAATGGTCAAATATGTCAAAATTTTGGGTCAAAATACGCTGATAAAATTCGTAGAAACTAATTTAAAGGTGTATATACCTTTGCGCACTTGGAATTATTTTTATTGACAAAAACAACTCCACTTATTTAAAAATCAAAGGTGGTTAGGTTAGGTTAGGTTAGGTTAGGTTAGGTTAGGTTAGGTTAGGTTAGGTTAGGTTTTTTTTTTTTTTTTTTTTTTTTTTTTTTTTTTTTTTTTTTTTTTTCCTACATTCCTCTGATTCTGATCAGAGCTTTTATTTGCCTATTTAACAATTTTTTAGTCTTATTTTTCCAATCTTGGGGATTTGAGTTTAGTTCCTAAAGTTTACTTTACAATATTACAATTGAGGTGCCTTTTATTTCTATCCTCTCTATTTCTCTTCTTCGAAGGTTCGATGTAATACCTAATATTTTTTCTTTAATTTTTACATATTATAGAACTTTCATTTATATTTCGGGGTGGGGGGGTTTCTAACGAATCGAATGATCTTTATTTCTTACAAACTTGAATTTTTTAAATGCATGGTTACGTCTTTTACAACTTGTTCTAAATCAGTTTTATTTTAAGTTACTTAATATATATGTAGACAATATATATTGAACGTTAAATTATTTATCTGTTTCTATTTATTACTTTACCTGCTATTACATTACAATATTCAAAAAACTTATCTCTAACGTATTTATTTTCAACAATTTGACTTAAATTTCCTACTTCTATCTTATAATCTATTACAAATTCTATATCATATCTGTCTTTACCGAAGACAGGGCATTCTGTAATTATGTGCTCAATAGTTTCGGGAATATCTGGGTCGCAGATGCACGATGGGCTTTCCTTACACTTGAATCGGTTCAAGTATGCGGAAAACCCACCGTGCCCTGTAAGTACTTGGGTTAATATACCGGTCGGTTTCAATTTGCGGATAATGCTGTGGGCTTTAATTACGTCTGGAAAAAACAATTTCGTTGTTGCTGCGGTTTCGCCAGTCTTGTACCTCTTGTTCCATTCGGTTATAGACGCCTTACGAATATTTTGCTTGGCGTATGAAATCGGGCACCGGTCGTAATCTGGCTTGGTCTTAAGCCGTAAAGCGGCGTCTTTTGCGAGCTGGTCAGCTCTTTCGTTTCCCTCTAGTCCGGCGTGAGCCCTAATCCAGAAGAGCTCAACACGTTTGTTCCTACGTTTGCACTCTTCTAGATTACGGCGGATCTCCACGACTAGGGGATGGAGTGAGTGATTGCTAGTGACCGCTTCTAGTGACGACCTCGAATCACTATAAATTCCAAAACTGGAGCCGGGGAGCTTTATAATTTCCCTAGTGGACCTGCATATAGCCAGCAGTTCCGCTTGGAAAACCGTGCAGTAGGACGACAGTTTCAATTTCTGGCTCTTAGTTTCGGCATCATTGCTCCAAAAAGACAATGATGCTCCAACTTTGCCATCAATTTTGCTGCCGTCCGTGAATATACGTACCGCCTGTGTGTTGTGAGTGTCAACTTCTTGTTGATCTTCCAAGCATATAAACTGGAGGTCTATATGTTCAGCCGGGTGGGGAATTTCCGCGAATTTGGTCATTCGTTCCACCTCTCCGTCTCCTGTGGTTGGCCGGTCTACTCCTCTCTTTACCTCATACAGGGCTGCTGCCTCCTGTATTCTGAGGTCGAGGGGTAGTAGTCCAGCCAACACCAGTGCCGAGTTGAGGGAGGTAGTTCGATAGGATTTGCACAACTTTTGTGCAAATCCTCTCTGGACCGCATTGAGCATTTTTTGTGCTCCAAGTTTCTTAGCAGCTGGTGCCCACACACTAGAACCGTACATGATGACTGGCTCAACCACTGCATTGTAAATGTTATGGATGACGTCGGGATGCAATCCCCAGCTTATCTTGGCGGCCCTAGACAGCTGCTTATAAAGGTTTACCGCCTTTTTGCAAGTTTTTGCAATGTGACTATTAAACGTAAGCTTACTGTCTATTGTGAGTCCCAGGATTTTAAATTCATTTGACATGCTTATGCCGACCCCGCCCATGCTCAGGATTGGGGTATCGTATTTGAGTTTGCGCGTCAACACCATCGCATTAGTCTTATGCGGTGCGAATCTCAATTTGTTCCTGATTCCCCAATCTCGGACAAAGGCGAGGGCGGCATTCGCCTGTCTTTGAATACCTACTGCCATGTCTGCATCGAAAACCAGGACTATATCGTCCGCGAACGCCTGGCAGTAATCTCCTCTTTTCTCCAAGTCCCGGAGAAGCGGATCAAGTAGCACATTCCAAAGGATTGGCCCCCCTATAGAGCCCTGAACGCATCCTTTCGTCATGGTCTTTGTTACCTCCTCTCCAGCGTATCGGACTCGTACCATTCTATCTCTGAGGTAACTATCCACTACCCTCCTAATGTTCACGGGACAGTTTTCCTCAGCCAGTCTAGTTCTGATTGCGGGCCACCAGGCGCTGTCGAAGGCTCCCTCTATGTCTAGCGATATCAATGTGACAAGTTTCTTAAGTTTCAGCTTTCCGCGTATATACTGTATTAAGTCATAGAGGGAGTCTTCGGTGCTCTTCTGGGGCATGAACCCATACTGACGGGTACTGATCCGTGGGAGAACATGCCACTTGATCCGGTTCACCAACATCTTCTCCAAGACCTTTCCCATCACCGGCAGCAAACCTATTGGTCGGTAGGATTTGGCTTCCGTGTAGTTTTCCTTTCCAGGTTTCCTGAGTACTACCACGGTCGCCTCTTTCCATATTCTGGGAAAATATCCTAGCTCCAGACATTTGTTTGCCAGTGATAGGAAAATCCTGGGGTCCCGGTTGATTGCATGCTCGCATATATCCGACGTCAGACCGTCTGACCCTGGAGCTTTTTTAGGGTTAAAGGTGCCAACTGCGAATTTTAGCTCTTCTAAGGTAAATGGCGGGTCATGATCATCATGACCCGGCCCATTTACGGTTTCAGCCATTTCCCTTATCCGCATGTGTTCCTCATTATCGTCTTCCTTCTTGTCCTCTGGGTAAAAAGTGTCTGCAAGCAGTTTTGCGGACTCTTCAAGCCCCAAAAATAGTCCCTCGTTAACGAGTGGCAGATCTTCTTGCCTCTTTAGTGTCCTACCTATAACCCTGTAGATAGACTCCCACATTCCCTCCCTATCCTGTCTTCCACAGAACTCCTTCCAGCTTGTTGTTTGAGCGTTTTTAACTTCTGACTCATATTTCTCTTTTGCTTCCAGGTACTTTTTCACCACCATTGGTCTTCGGATTGGAGCTGCGCACCGAATTCTGCGCCTCTTGGTGGTGACCTCCTTCTTCAGCATGGCGAGTTCATCCGACATCCACGGAAAGGTAAGTTTGTTATCTTTTTTCTTTTTAGGTATGGTGCTATTACATGTTTTTGAAATTATATTTATATATGCTTCTACAGCGTTTTCTAAACTTGCTTTGGTCTCTATGCTTTCTATGTTTACTAAGTTAATGTTTTCATCTAATAGAAACTGGTCCAGTTTCTCATGAAACTGGCTCCAGTTTGCTTTGTTGCTATTGTAAATTCTTGTAGTCCTGCTTATATTTATCCCTTTTGATTTTGTTAACCTAATTTTAAAAATTACCGTATTGTGGTCTGAACTCGTCACGCTGTCGTCCACCCTCCAATCTTCCACGAGAGGCAGCATTTCCACTGAGCAGGCTGTGACATCGATAAAGCTGGAGTATATCTTGTCTCCCCTCATTGTGTCATAGGTTGGGGTGTCTCCTACGTTCAGCACTTGCATATCCATCTCTTCCAATGCTCCTGCCATTTCCTCTCCTCTGTGGTCGACCTTCAGGCTACCCCACCAGGTGCTTTTTGCGTTTGAGTCCCCCCCTATAACAACCTTGTTGGTCCCCGCTTTGCGCTTGACTTCCTTCAGCTGTTCCAAGTATGGCTCGATTGGCTGGTCGGGTTCAAAGTAAAACGAAGCGATTACAATTTCCCAGGCACTGGTTCTCAGTTTGACCACTACAATATTTGTAGTGGTCAAGTCTGGGCGTTGAATGACGTCAATGTCATCGTCGAATACGGCGATGGCTGATTTGACCGTTGCGTCTCCGGGATTTGTGCACTGGAAAATCCTTACTCCTTTGTAGTCCCTCATTCTTCCTATCCCCCCTACATATGGCTCCTAGAGTAGTGCGAATGCCATCTTCTTTTCTGTACCCTCAATCATTATCTCATTTGTTGCCAGTGCCTTTCGCTGCAAATTTGCTTGGGCTACTATGTATGGCCTCGCACAGGTTGACTTGGGTGTGTCAGCTGGGGAAGTTTTTGTGCCCGGGACCACCTTAGCAATAAGCCACCGTGGCCCGAGCCAAAGTATCCCACCTTTTCCGGACTGGGCATTCCTGGCTGAAAGCGCTGTGGTCTGCTTTGTCCATTTTAGCCTGAACACAGTTGCAACAGGAGGGGATCTCGTGCGCGAGCCAGTCTGCGCATTCCGCTCGCATATGAGGCCCCCCACAATGACTGCATTTTTCGATTTGTTCGGTGCAGAAACGTTTACCGTGTCCATACCCCAGACAGAGAGAGCACTGGACCAACGGAGATTGGTCTTCCACTCTCACTCTCTGGAGGTCTATCTGGACCGTTTCGACATCGACCAGCCGCTGCCAAATCTTGGGGGAGACTCTCATTACAATGTGGTGCGTGTGGGGGTTTCTGGTCCGCTTCTTATAGAGGATCTGCATTAGGTGCTCTTTCGCGCCAAGATCTTTTTGAATGTTTTTGTTCTGGTTTCTCAAGGCGTTGAGAACGTCATCGTCCGAATTGAACTGGAAGACGTTCTTGAGAATGACCAGTGGGTCCTTGTTCTTGACTTCCTGCACGTTCAGGTGGTCTTCTGCCCTTTTTAGCTTTTCTTTTATTATTTCCCTCTCTTTTTCTGTTTTACATCCAACTATGATCTTTCTGTCTTTCGCTTTTCTTATCTTCTCGATTTCGATTCCTCCTTCCTTGGCATTGATGACTTTTCTTATTCTGTTGAGCACTTCTTCGCTTGTTTCGTTCTCGTCCTTCGCGGTAACTACTACCGAGTGCAGCGTCGTCTGCTCCGAAGATTGCCTCTTGGTAGCTGTCGCCGCTACACTGGCGTAGGTATACCGCTCTTGTATTTCCTGGTGTTTTTCGATGTGCTCTCTTAGTTTTTCCATCTTCTCCGTGTTTTCTTCTATGAGTTTGGCGTGTTTCGCCATACTCTCAAGCAGTATAGAGTCATCTCTTCCTCTTACTTCCTTATCTTTTTCCCGTTCTGGTTCTACAGTCACTTCCTTCTTTCCTTTTCCTTTAACACTCTCTACCTCTTTGACAAGCTTGAAGAGTCTGTCTATGGCTATGATAACCTCAGTCTTGATCTCAGTCTTGAGATTTCTAGCGCTGCCTAGATGAAATTTGGCTTTGGTGACGCACCCCCTTGCCTCGGCGAGTCTATCCGCGTATTTGTTTTTCGCCGTCGGTGAGCTCTCGACCAGTTCTGGTGACACTTTTGGGCTTTCAGCTTTGGCATCTTGAGTAAACGCAGCCTTCAGCTTTGGCTTATAAGTTACTGGTGCGGTAACCTTTTTTGGTGAGTGCGCAACTTTTCGCTTTTCCTCGGAAGGGTGTGATACCGAAACAGCAGCAGCTTTTCCGGTCTCCCACTCTCCTATGCTACGCCTAACTTTCGAAGTATTTTCCACTTCAGGTGTTCCTGCCTGCGATGGGCCCCCCTTTTGCATTTGAGCCGGGGATTTGCGTTCAATGTCGATGGTGACATTGAGTGTCTTAGGTGGTGGTGTGATAAACATTGTTTATTCAAATTAAAAAGTAAGTTTGTAAAAGTTTTAAATTTTCCTATTTAACGTGTATAGGGCGTTAATATGAATTGAATAAATTTATCGCCAATTAAAATGGATAGGCGATAAGTAACTACTAGGTTTTATAAGAAAACCAGTCAAAATTTTGTAATAATTTAATTAAAAACGATAACAGCTGTAAGTAACCGATTGGCTAGCACGGTTTATAGGTTAGAAGTCGTGGACTCCTTTTAGTAGTAAAGTACTTCCAGAGTGCACGTTTTGAACTTTATAGATGCTAGGTTTAAAATAAACCAGTCAGTATAAGGTTTTCCTCTAACCCTGAACCCTTATATTTCCGGTACTTCGCGTACGCAGCAACAAATCACCAAAGGTATCTCACGGGGGGGGGGGGGGGGGAAGGTAAGTTTATAAAAACAAATAAATTTTTTGAGCAAGGAAATACACGCAAAAACCGTTAAAATTTTAATTTTTGTCTAAAAAATGGTCAAAATGTCAAAATTATGGGTCAAAAAAACGCTGATAAAATTCGTAGACACTAATTAAAAGGTGTAGACACCTTTGCGTACTTGGAATTATTTTTATTGACAAAAACAACTCCACTTATTTAAAAATCAAAGGTAATTTCTTAAGGAAATTAGCTTTGGTACATCAACTTTTTAGAAATTAATTTGCTCCTTTTCGTTCTTTCGCGTGCTAATTTTTTCTTTCTGTTGCAGGTCGACTAGAGAGCGTCGGGGGATGGTGTTTCAGCTACAACTGAAGAAAAATCTCACTCAAGCGAGAAAATACACGCAAAAACCGTTAAAATTTTAATTTTTCTATAAAAAATGGTCAAAATGTCAAAATTATGGGTCAAAAAACGCTGATAAAATTCGTAGACACTAATTAAAAGGTGTAGACACCTTTGCGTACTTGGAATTATTTTTATTGACAAAAACAACTCCACTTATTTAAAAATCAAAGGTAATTTCTTAAGGAAATTAGCTTTGGTACATCAACTTTTTAGAAATTAATTTGCTCCTTTTCGTTCTTTCGCGTGCTAATTTTTTCTTTCTGTTGCAGGTCGACTAGAGAGCGTCGGGGGATGGTGTTTCAGCTACAACTGAAGAAAAATCTCACTCAAGCGAGAAAATACACGCAAAAACCGTTAAAATTTTAATTTTTCTATAAAAAATGGTCAAAATGTCAAAATTATGGGTCAAAAAACGCTGATAAAATTCGTAGACACTAATTAAAAGGTGTAGACACCTTTGCGTACTTGGAATTATTTTTATTGACAAAAACAACTCCACTTATTTAAAAATCAAAGGTAATTTCTTAAGGAAATTAGCTTTGGTACATCAACTTTTTAGAAATTAATTTGCTCCTTTTCGTTCTTTCGCGTGCTAATTTTTTCTTTCTGTTGCAGGTCGACTAGAGAGCGTCGGGGGATGGTGTTTCAGCTACAACTGAAGAAAAATCTCACTCAAGCGAGAAAATACACGCAAAAACCGTTAAAATTTTAATTTTTCTATAAAAAATGGTCAAAATGTCAAAATTATGGGTCAAAAAACGCTGATAAAATTCGTAGACACTAATTAAAAGGTGTAGACACCTTTGCGTACTTGGAATTATTTTTATTGACAAAAACAACTCCACTTATTTAAAAATCAAAGGTAATTTCTTAAGGAAATTAGCTTTGGTACATCAACTTTTTAGAAATTAATTTGCTCCTTTTCGTTCTTTCGCGTGCTAATTTTTTCTTTCTGTTGCAGGTCGACTAGAGAGCGTCGGGGGATGGTGTTTCAGCTACAACTGAAGAAAAATCTCACTCAAGCGAGAAAATACACGCAAAAACCGTTAAAATTTTAATTTTTCTATAAAAAATGGTCAAAATGTCAAAATTATGGGTCAAAAAACGCTGATAAAATTCGTAGACACTAATTAAAAGGTGTAGACACCTTTGCGTACTTGGAATTATTTTTATTGACAAAAACAACTCCACTTATTTAAAAATCAAAGGTAATTTCTTAAGGAAATTAGCTTTGGTACATCAACTTTTTAGAAATTAATTTGCTCCTTTTCGTTCTTTCGCGTGCTAATTTTTTCTTTCTGTTGCAGGTCGACTAGAGAGCGTCGGGGGATGGTGTTTCAGCTACAACTGAAGAAAAATCTCACTCAAGCGAGAAAATACACGCAAAAACCGTTAAAATTTTAATTTTTCTATAAAAAATGGTCAAAATGTCAAAATTATGGGTCAAAAAAACGCTGATAAAATTCGTAGACACTAATTAAAAGGTGTAGACACCTTTGCGTACTTGGAATTATTTTTATTGACAAAAACAACTCCACTTATTTAAAAATCAAAGGTAATTTCTTAAGGAAATTAGCTTTGGTACATCAACTTTTTAGAAATTAATTTGCTCCTTTTCGTTCTTTCGCGTGCTAATTTTTTCTTTCTGTTGCAGGTCGACTAGAGAGCGTCGGGGGATGGTGTTTCAGCTACAACTGAAGAAAAATCTCACTCAAGCGAGAAAATACACGCAAAAAACCGTTAAAATTTTAATTTTTCTATAAAAAATGGTCAAAATGTCAAAATTATGGGTCAAAAAACGCTGATAAAATTCGTAGACACTAATTAAAAGGTGTAGACACCTTTGCGTACTTGGAATTATTTTTATTGACAAAAACAACTCCACTTATTTAAAAATCAAAGGTAATTTCTTAAGGAAATTAGCTTTGGTACATCAACTTTTTAGAAATTAATTTGCTCCTTTTCGTTCTTTCGCGTGCTAATTTTTTCTTTCTGTTGCAGGTCGACTAGAGAGCGTCGGGGGATGGTGTTTCAGCTACAACTGAAGAAAAATCTCACTCAAGCGAGAAAATACACGCAAAAACCGTTAAAATTTTAATTTTTCTATAAAAAATGGTCAAAATGTCAAAATTATGGGTCAAAAAACGCTGATAAAATTCGTAGACACTAATTTAAAGGTGTAGACACCTTTGCGTACTTGGAATTATTTTTATTGACAAAAACAACTCCACTTATTTAAAAATCAAAGGTAATTTCTTAAGGAAATTAGCTTTGGTACATCAACTTTTTAGAAATTAATTTGCTCCTTTTCGTTCTTTCGCGTGCTAATTTTTTCTTTCTGTTGCAGGTCGACTAGAGAGCGTCGGGGGATGGTGTTTCAGCTACAACTGAAGAAAAATCTCACTCAAGCGAGAAAATACACGCAAAAACCGTTAAAATTTTAATTTTTCTATAAAAAATGGTCAAAATGTCAAAATTATGGGTCAAAAAACGCTGATAAAATTCGTAGACACTAATTAAAAGGTGTAGACACCTTTGCGTACTTGGAATTATTTTTATTGACAAAAACAACTCCACTTATTTAAAAATCAAAGGTAATTTCTTAAGGAAATTAGCTTTGGTACATCAACTTTTTAGAAATTAATTTGCTCCTTTTCGTTCTTTCGCGTGCTAATTTTTTCTTTCTGTTGCAGGTCGACTAGAGAGCGTCGGGGGATGGTGTTTCAGCTACAACTGAAGAAAAATCTCACTCAAGCGAGAAAATACACGCAAAAACCGTTAAAATTTTAATTTTTCTATAAAAAATGGTCAAAATGTCAAAATTATGGGTCAAAAAACGCTGATAAAATTCGTAGACACTAATTAAAAGGTGTAGACACCTTTGCGTACTTGGAATTATTTTTATTGACAAAAACAACTCCACTTATTTAAAAATCAAAGGTGGTTAGGTTAGGTTAGGTTAGGTTAGGTTAGGTTAGGTTAGGTTAGGTTAGGTTAGGTTAGGTTAGGTTAGGTTAGGTTAGGTTAGGTTAGGTTAGGTTAGGTTAGGTTAGGTTAGGTTAGGTTAGGTTAGGTTAGGTTAGGTTAGGTTAGGTTAGGTTAGGTTAGGTTTTTTTTTTTTTTTTTTTTTATTTAAAGCCTTCTCGAAAAGGCACTAAGTAGTTCTCGCTGCTATTTATTTTGCAACGGTTATTCCTATTAAATTCATTCTTTAATTTTTTTATATACACAAAGGTTTTTTTTTTTTTTTTTTTTTTTTTTTTTTTTTTTTTTTTTTTTTCTCTCTGTTATGTTTACTACTAATGCATGCTTAAAACTTAAAACTAATGAAGTTACATACACAAATGTTACAAAATGATAAATTCTTTCTCCATTATACAAATTTCACAATTAATCTTCTAAACTCAATCTCCTCTCAACCTTTCTTATCGCACGTTTTCCTATTATTATTAATATTATTATATTACATCGTATTATTTATCTTTTGAATGCTATATAAACATGCATCTTACACGAACCATATAAATAGAATATAGTAAATATAAATTGTTTTCCAAAAAACCAATGATTGACCAAACAAATCGAATCAATCATCTCTATCTATTTATATATAATCTATGTTATCAATTTATTAATATATTATACAATATTAAAACTTTTACAATTAATCTCATCTCAACCCTCCTTATCTAACTTGTTACTTTTATCATTATTATTTTTATTATTCATTTTCATATTTTAATTTATCTTTTTAATGCTATAATGATCTATTACATAAAAATTATTACATATCCAACTTATATCATAATAAAGTTCAAAACTCAAACTTACTTCTTACAAAAATGATACAAATAAAAATATTTAACTTTACACTTATCCAAATTAAATTAATATCCAGGATCAAAACAATTATTTTCACAAACAAATTTAATCAATTGATCTCAATCAAACTAAGGCTATAATTAGAACAAATTATATGAAACTAACATATTTAGCTATTAGTTTCAATAATTTCAAAATGATTTCAGTTAGGTGCATAATTACCATCTGTGGTACATAAAAAAGCAAGAATTGCAAGCTCCAGCCAAAACTTTACACTTATCAAAATTAAATTAATATACTGGATCAAAACAATTATTTTCACATATAAATAGAATCAATTTATCTCAATGAAATTAAATATAAGCTATAATTAGAATAAATTATATGAAACTAACATTTTTAGCTATTAGTTCCAAAAATTTCTAAATGATTTCAGTTAGGTGCATAATTACCATCTGTCGTACTTAACTCTTACTAAGTACACATAACAAAAAACCTCACTAGTAAATAAAACTAGTGTGGAAATTGCCAGTGTTAGGTTTGATTACATTCTGTTTTATCCCAATATTACACTATTCAAAGCCACTGCTCTCGCCGAGAATGCCAGCATCCCGCATGAAGTAAAAATGCTAGCATACTCGCCGAAGACACCGGCATTAAAAATCCAACGCACTCGCATAAGAAAGTCGCACTCGCCGTAAATGCTAGCACTCTCGCAATAGACAATGACTGCTAGCACTCTCGCCGAGGACAAATGCCTTCAGCAGTATGAGGTTCTTGACCTTGCTATTCCATCCCACTTCTGCCTTTCCTTGCACTCATAACTGAAGGCATTGTGTGACTGGTGTTCTCTACAGACTCTCACACAGTTTATGCAAGACGGTGGCTTGTTTTCCCCCAGTCTAGGGCAGTCTCCCCAGGTATGAGCACCCCCACAATATGCGCATAGGTCGGAATTCTCCCTACACACGGATTTTGTGTGGCCATACAATAGGCACCTAGTGCACTGTACCAGAGGAGACTGATCCTCGACAGAGCATTTTTGCATACCCAAATGTACCGTGCCAGCTTGCGTGAGCCGCCTCCATATATTGGCTGAGACCTCGAGCACCGGGTGACAAATGTGCTGATTTCGGGCACGTTTACGATAACGCACCCTCATAGCCTCAGCCAGCTCCGTATCCGTAAGCAACTGTTTATTATTAGTTCTCAATTGATCAATTATGTCTTCATTTGAGTATGAAGACAAAACTCCCCTCAGACACACCAATGGATTATTAATCTTGGGCTCCAGAACTGCAAGACCCTCCTCTCTCAGGACACAAACCTTGACCAGTTGGAGGTCGTCTCTACTTGCACAACTTAGGACGACCTTCTTGTCCTTTGCTTTCAACACTCTGTCAACTCTCGCTCCAGTCTCCACTAGATCAATAGCTGACCTAATCCTATCCATAATATTTCCAGAGGAGTGCCCTGGATCATTGGAGGATACTATAAGGGTGTGACTTGGTGGCTGAGCTGGTTTAGCCACCATTTGTGCATAGGATTGGCGCTGTTTTGTTTTACCCAGTTCTATCACTCCCCTACTAATGTCCTCCAAGGACTGCTTTACCTCAACAAATGCAGCTTCCACCTCCAGGCTGGGCGTAAGCACACGCTGTGACTTATCAGTCAGCGTTAAGAACTCAGATGTTAAAGTCCTAATTCGCTCCTCCAGAGGCCTAAGGCTTTCGGCAAGATCTGGCGTGGGGAGCACGAGGGGGACTGGAGGGACTAGTGGTTTTGAGGTTGACGCCGAGATCTCTCTCAGCATTGCCCTCATCTCCCCAATGTCTTCCTCCAACCTCGCACTGATGCTTTGTGAACAGTGTGGCTCCACGGCTCTGGCTTCCCCTAGAGTTGCACGAGCCTGGCCAATTTCCATCACAACTTTCTCCCTTAACTCCGCCATCCCTTTCCTGTGAGCCCTCTCTATAATCAATATCTCCTTAGAGTGATTGCATTCCACCCTCTGTAGCTTTCGCCTGTCTTTGGCTCTAGAAGTAGCAAGATCAAGTATTGTCTTATACAGGGCAGTAAGACAATCACGGGCAACAACCTTACACTCTCGCCTCATATTGCCTGCCGCTTCCAGCGCGTCAATACCTCTCTGATAGTACCCGTTGGCTACCAAGGTTATACTACCTCGTCCGCCAGATGCTCCGCCATCCGACCCAAACTCTGAGGCTGAGTCCTCGTTATCCGAGTCACTCAGAAATTGAGTGGGAATATAGGCATGAGACTCCATGAGCTGTGCGGCTGAGGCTACTGAGGCCTTTGATTTTGACGAGGTGGCTGACCCGTCAGACATCGTGGCAGATTAAGACTATTATAATATTATTCTATTATTATTATTATTCCAAGCACAATCAAAAATAAAATTCAAAATGCAATAACAATTAATTAAAACTATTGAACTTATCCAAATTAACCTAACCAGTCTTCCTCAGTCCCCGGATAAGGCAAGATTAAATAACCACTAATTCAAAAATAATTCAACTTAAAACAATACAAAATTAATAACAAGACTAGAATTATTATTATTATTAAGCTATTTTGCTAAGTACTAGAAACTCTGGCGAGGCTAGCCGGTCCAGCTGAAAATGCTCGTACTAGCTATTTTGGCGAGTGCTATCTCTAGTAAAAATGTTAGCACGCTAGCACCAGCCAAAAATGGGAGAGCGATTTTCGAGCAAAAGAAAACTATAGAAATTTTATAATTTATAAAATTGACCCAATTTAAACCTAAATTTACTCTGAATTCATGAAATTGGAGTTAAAACCAAACAAATTCCCAAGGCTAGCAATTCTTGCACTAAAGTCTTAAAATCGCTAGGGTGTGGGCAAACTCGCGTCCAGGCTCGTAGGTGAGTCACCCGGCTGGCCAGCGGACCTATTTCACACTAGCAAAAATTGCTAGGACCAGCCGGAATAACTCCCACTCGTCAAAAAAATGTCGTATACTAGCAATACTGGCAAGTGCCCACGTCCCCAACAGATACAATTGTCTAAAAACTTGCGCACACGCCGACTTCTTTGCACCGACAGTAGCAGCACAGCCTGATGCAGTTTCTTGACCAGCCCCAGCGGCAGCAGGGCTAAACGCAAGGCACCCGTCAGCGTCAGCCGCGAGTCGAGTCCTCTCGCTGAGCAGCACTCGAACGGCAGAGTCCAACTGGGTAGCTCCCGCAGCAACTCTCCAACACCACCGGTTCCGGAACAGCACGCTGTGCACCAGACAGCAGCAAGCAGATCGCCGCGCACCAGGAACTCGCGACACTCAACCAAGAAAAACCAGGGAGCGTCAACGAGTTATCTGCTAACACACGTGCTCCACCATCCAAAAAGCTAGGGTCAGTTGAAATTTTAGCGAGCACTAGCCAAAACTTCGCGAACCAACTGAGCAGCTGCCAAAAAGTGTGAGGGCACGCACAATCTTTTCACGTTCTAGCCAAAAATGCTAGACAAAACTCGCGCACTCGCAAACAATGCGAGACCACTAGCAAAAAATGCCAGACCAAACAAAATTTGCGAGAGGTCGCAAAAATTGTGGAGCAAACGTGAACTCAACTGGTCTCGACCACGGTCTGAGGAAGACTGGGTTAGGTTAGGTTAGGTTAGGTTAGGTTAGGTTAGGTTAGGTTAGGTTAGGTTAGGTTAGGTTAGGTTAGGTTAGGTTAGGTTAGGTTAGGTTAGGTTAGGTTAGGTTAGGTTAGGTTAGGTTAGGTTAGGTTAGGTTAGGTTAGGTTAGGTTAGGTTAGGTTAGGTTAGGTTAGGTTAGGTTAGGTTAGGTTAGGTTAGGTTAGGTTAGGTTAGGTTAGGTTAGGTTAGGTTAGGTTAGGTTAGGTTAGGTTAGGTTAGGTTAGGTTAGGTTAGGTTAGGTTAGGTTAGGTTAGGTTAGGTTAGGTTAGGTTAGGTTAGGTTAGGTTAGGTTAGGTTAGGTTAGGTTAGGTTAGGTTAGGTTTTTTTTTTTTTTTTTTTTTTTTTTTTTTTTTTTTCCGTCTCGAAAACGGTACTATATTATCTCTGATATTCTTCAGAGGCTTTGCTTACATCCTATATCGAACTTTTCCTTATAATCAAAGGATGGGGTTTTGCAGTTTTTACAAGGTAATCAGTTTACATTTTATTTAGCTCTTTATCTTACTTCTATTATATCCTACGCTTATTTTAACTATTTTATTTCTTCGTGCTTATTGATTCTAATTTCTTAAATATAACACAAATAACTTTAGTGTAAATGTACGATTGCTTATTGTTTTATTTTAAGGCTACTTAGTTTATTATGCTTATATATATAATTTATTATATATATTCATCATATTTTTCTTTTGCTATTTATTTCTTTTTATTACTCTGTTGGTTATGTTAGTACAATATTTTAAGAACTTTGGACGGTTGTATTTATCTTTTATGATGTGTTGTATGCTTTCTACAGTCAGTTTTTCATTCATATCCTGTTCTATTTCATGTCTTTCAGGACCATACGCGGGGCACTCCAGCAAAATGTGTACAACCGATTCGTCCTTTCCAGGTTCACATATACATGATGGGCTCTCTTTGCGCTTGAACCTGTTTAGGTATTCGGAGAACCCACCATGGCCTGTCATTACTTGAGTAATAATGCCGGTCGGTTCCAGCTTCCTGACGATTTGGTAAGCTTCGATTGCGTTGGGAAGGAACATTTTTGTTATTGCTGCTGTTTGACCTGACATGTACCTCTTGTTCCATTCCTCAAGCGACTCCGAACGAATCTGTCGCTTGACGAATGAGACCGGGCACATGTCATAGTTGGGTTTTCTTTTTATGTTGTGTGCAGCTTCCTTAGCTAGCTGGTCTGCTCTCTCATTCCCTTCAAGCCCTGCATGTGCTCTGATCCAGAATAAGGTAATTACCTTATTCTGGAGTTTGGCTTCCTTGATGTTCCTCCTGGTTTCTACCGCCAAGGAATGAGGAGAACCGGGATTTATGATGGTCTCCAAAGACGACCTTGAGTCACTATAAACTCCAAAAGTGCCTTCTGTGCGCTTGAGGATCACCCTTGTGGCTTCACATATAGCCAAGAGTTCCGCCTGATAGACCGTGCAGTATGATGGTAACTTCAGTTTGATGGCTTTGGTTTCAGCTGTGTCGTCCCATAAGGATAACGCTGCTCCAACCTCACCATCAATTTTGCTACCATCAGTGAATATACGAACAGCCTGGTTATTATGGTCATCGACTTGTTGCTGGTCTATCAGGCTCACGAACTCCAGGCACATATGTTCTGACGGGTGTTCCATTTTGGCATACGACACCACACGCTCGATTTCTCTGTCCACTAGTGCTGGTCGGGGCACCCCCCTCTTAGCCTCATAAAGGGCGGCTGCCTCTTTAATTCTGAGATCCAGTGGTAGTAGTCCGGCCAGCACCAGTGCCGAGTTGAGAGACACAGTGCGATACGCCCTGCACAGTTTTTGAGCAAATCCTCTTTGCACTGCATTGAGTTTCCGCTGCACCCCCAATTTGTCAGTAGCTTGAGCCCACGCGCTGGCTGCGTACATGATCACTGGCTCCACTGCTGCCGTGTAAATAGTACGAATGATTTCGGGGTGGAGTCCCCAGCTGACCTTTGCCGCTCTTGAGAGCTTCTTATGGATATTCAAGGCTTTCCTGCAGACCTCTGCGACATGAGTATTAAAGGTCAGCTTATGATCGATTGTTAGGCCCAGTATTTTGATTTCAGGAGACATGCCTATGCCGACTCCGCCCATACTCAGCAGTGGTGTGTCATATTTTAATTTCCTTGTTATAAGCATGGCTTTTGTCTTATGCGGAGCAAATTTAAGCTTGTTCTTGACACCCCACTCCTGAACATGGGCTAAAGCGGCATTTGCAGATCTCTGAACATCCAGGGCTGTATTTCCGTCAAAGATCAAGACGACGTCGTCAGCGAAGGCCTGACAGTAATCACCTCGTGTTTCCAGCTCCTTCAAAAGAGGGTCGAGGAGGAGGTTCCAGAGGATGGGACCACCAATAGACCCTTGCACACAACCTTTATTGGTTCTTCTCAGATGTTCCTCTCCCGCGTACCTCATTCTGACCTGTCTATTTTGTAGGTAGCTATCGATCATCCTCCTTATGTTGACAGGGCATTTCTCTTCAGCCAAACGTACTTTGATAGCGGGCCACCATGCGCTATCGAAGGCTCCCTCTATGTCCAGTGATATCATCGTGATGAGTTTTTTAGCTTCCAATTTTCTGCGTATGTGATTCATCAGGTCATAGAGGGAGTCTTCGGTGCTTTTCTGGGGCATAAAGCCGTATTGTCGAGGGCTCATCGTGGGGAGTAAGTGCCACTTTAACCGCCTCACAATCAATTTTTCCAAGATCTTACCCATCACCGGAAGAAGACCTATGGGTCTGTAGGACTTGGGGTTGGTATAAGTGTCCTTTCCCGGCTTTCTGAGCACTACTACCGTGGCCTCCTTCCAGATGTCAGGAAAGTGATCTTGCTCCAGACATTTGTTGAACATCGTGAGGTTTAGTTCGAGATCGCAGAATATGAGACGGCGGCAGATGTCAGCCGTGAACCCATCCAGACCCGGTGCTTTTTTCGGGTTAAAGCTCTCTGTCGCAGCTCGTAGCTCTTCCTTGGTAAACGGTGGGTCATGTTTATCATCATGGCTACAGCCGTTTACTTGGTTAGCTGATTCTCTGGTCTGCCTGTGGATTTCGCTTTCTCCTAACTCCGTGTCCTCGGGGTAAAAAGTTTCGGCTAACAGTCTGACGGACTCTTTAGGGTCCAGTATTTGTCCATCTCTTTCCAAGGGCAGATCCTCTTGTCTTTTGGTTGTTTTCCCTATCACCCTATAAATCCCCTCCCAGAGTCCCTCCCTATCCTGCTTTTCACAAAACCCTTTCCAACTTATTATCTGAGCTTTCTTGGCTTCACTCTCATACTTTTCTTTTTCTTTCAGGTACTCCTGGATGACCTTTGCTTTCCGGACTAGCGCTGCACCGTGGATTCTACGCCTCATAGTGGTGACCATCTTCTTCATGCTCGCGAGTTCTTCGGACCACCACGGCAGGGTAAGTTTTTCGTGTTTTTTCTTTATAGGTATTGCTTCTTTGCATGCTTGCTTAACTATGTTCATGTATTTAGCTATTATTTCTTCTAATTTCTCCTTACTATTGATTTTTTCTATTTCAGCTTTGGTAATGTTTTGCTCTATTTTAAATTGGTCTAGTTTCACAAGAAACTCACTCCAATTTGCCTTTTTTGTGTTGTATATTCTAGTTGTTCTGTCTACATTTGTACCTATTGATTTTACAAGTTTAATTTTGAAAGTGATGCCGTTGTGGTCCGAACTCACGAGGTCCTCTTCAACTCTCCAGTCCTCCACCATACCAAGCAGGTCCTCAGTGCAGGCCGTCACATCGACGTGGCTGGTGTACGTCTGGTTACCCCTAACTGTGTCGAAAGTAGGAGTGTTGCCCTCATTTAGTATGTGCAAGCTCATCTCCTCCAGCGCCCCAGCCATTTCCTCTCCCCTACTGTCCACTACTTTACTGCCCCACCACGGGCTCTTTGCATTTGTATCGCCACCCATTATGAGTTTAGTGGGCCCAAGGTCTTCTTCTATTTTCTTGAGCTGCTCCAGATACGGTTCTATGGGCTGGTCTGGCTCGAAATAGTAAGAGACTGCTGTGATCTCCCAGGCACTGGTACGGATCCTCACCACCACGATGTTATTTGTGGTGAGATTCGGGTATTGCAAAACGTCAATTTCTTGATCAAAGACAGCTATTGCTGCTTTAACATTCCCTTCTCCTTGTTCAGTGCACTGGTAGATCCTGGCCCCTCTGTAGCTCTTCATACTTCTAGCCCCACCCACGTACGGTTCCTGGAGCAGCGCAAGAGTAATTTTTCTTTCGCTTGCCTTAATCATAATTTCATAGGTTGCTAGCTCTTTTCTCTGAAGATTTGCCTGGGCCACTAAGTAAGGTGTTTTATTGATGCCGGTTGAATTTGTCGTATTGACGCCCTTAACAATATGCCACAGTAGCTCGTGCTAGGGCATCCCACTTCTGCCTAATTGGACACTCTTGGCTAAAAGCGTTGTGCTCTGTCACGTCCAGCTTGGCATGCCTGCAGTTGCAGCACGATGGGGCCACTCTGGCGAGCCAGTCCGCGCAGTCAGCTTTCATGTGCGGGCCCCCACAGTGGCTGCACTTTTCAATGGACTCTTTGCAGTAGCGCCTGCCATGCCCGTAGCCTAGGCACAATGAACACTGTACGAGGGGAGACTGATCTGCAACTTTTATACGTTGGAGGTCGATACGGACGTTTTCGGCATCCATCATCCGGTTCCACACCCTAGGAGATACCCTCAGAACTATGTGGCACGTATGCTGGTTTCTACTCTTTTTTCTGTAGCGGATTTCTAATCTAGCATCCTCCAAGTCGAG